>HG992274.1:0-10000000 GCA_905220595.1 Spilosoma lubricipeda
TAACCTAACCTAACCTAACCTAACCTAACCTAACCTAACCTAACCTAACCTAACCTAACCTAACCTAACCTAACCTAACCTAACCTAACCTAACCTAACCTAACCTAACCTAACCTAACCTAACCTAACCTAACCTAACCTAACCTAACCTAACCTAACCTAACCTAACCTAACCTAACCTAACCTAACCTAACCTAACCTAACCTAACCTAACCTAACCTAACCTAACCTAACCTAACCTAACCTAACCTAACCTAACCTAACCTAACCTAACCTAACCTAACCTAACCTAACCTAACCTAACCTAACCTAACCTAACCTAACCTAACCTAACCTAACCTAACCTAACCTAACCTAACCTAACCTAACCTAACCTAACCTAACCTAACCTAACCTAACCTAACCTAACCTAACCTAACCTAACCTAACCTAACCTAACCTAACCTAACCTAACCTAACCTAACCTAACCTAACCTAACCTAACCTAACCTAACCTAACCTAACCTAACCTAACCTAACCTAACCTAACCTAACCTAACCTAACCTAACCTAACCTAACCTAACCTAACCTAACCTAACCTAACCTAACCTAACCTAACCTAACCTAACCTAACCTAACCTAACCTAACCTAACCTAACCTAACCTAACCTAACCTAACCTAACCTAACCTAACCTAACCTAACCTAACCTAACCTAACCTAACCTAACCTAACCTAACCTAACCTAACCTAACCTAACCTAACCTAACCTAACCTAACCTAACCTAACCTAACCTAACCTAACCTAACCTAACCTAACCTAACCTAACCTAACCTAACCTAACCTAACCTAACCTAACCTAACCTAACCTAACCTAACCTAACCTAACCTAACCTAACCTAACCTAACCTAACCTAACCTAACCTAACCTAACCTAACCTAACCTAACCTAACCTAACCTAACCTAACCTAACCTAACCTAACCTAACCTAACCTAACCTAACCTAACCTAACCTAACCTAACCTAACCTAACCTAACCTAACCTAACCTAACCTAACCTAACCTAACCTAACCTAACCTAACCTAACCTAACCATACGAAATTTTTTGTTCATAACACCTTTGAAGTGCACCGTTTTTGTTAGATATCGCCATCGTAGACACTCCTGCGTTGCGTAGGATAATTTTCACCTGGAAAATCAAAAGAAAATTTGAATTTTTAACTTTGAATTTTTTAAATTCTTAAATTTTGGTAAATTTTGACGTTTTTGTCGAATTATTCGATAGCCCTTCATCTTAAAACCTGACTTTTTTACTGACTTAGATAGCTCTCATCAAGACCTATCTAATAACATCCCTTATACATAGTTTCAGCATATAGATACTTAGAAAATTTTACATACAGTTTGAAATTTTTGGATTTTTGAAGATTTTTGAGGTTATCTTAAATTTTTTCGATAGCCCTTAGTTTGTAAATTACAGTTTATATATATCTAGATAGGTCTCTTCAAGACCCGTCTAAAGACACCCTGTTTGTTCAGTTTGGACAAATAGAAGTTTGAAAAATTTTTACATAAAAAATTTTATTTCTTAAATTTGGAGGTTTTTCTCGAATAATTCATTCATTCTTTATTTGGTAGTGACAATCTATACATATTTGGATAGGTCTCGCCGAGACCCGTCGAAAGACACCTAAATTTTTAAGATCAGACGTATAGAAAATCGGAAAATCGTCATATTTATATTTTTCATACATTTTACTTAGAAATCTACCTTAGGGCTAGAAATCTACAATTATCATACGAAATTTTTTGTTCATAACACCTTTGAAGTGCACCGTTTTTGTTAGATATCGCCATCGTAGACACTCCTGCGTTGCGTAGGATAATTTTCACCTGGAAAATCAAAAGAAAATTTGAATTTTTAACTTTGAATTTTTTAAATTCTTAAATTTTGGTAAATTTTGACGTTTTTGTCGAATTATTCGATAGCCCTTCATCTTAAAACCTGACTTTTTTACTGACTTAGATAGCTCTCATCAAGACCTATCTAATAACATCCCTTATACATAGTTTCAGCATATAGATACTTAGAAAATTTTACATACAGTTTGAAATTTTTGGATTTTTGAAGATTTTTGAGGTTATCTTAAATTTTTTCGATAGCCCTTAGTTTGTAAATTACAGTTTATATATATCTAGATAGGTCTCTTCAAGACCCGTCTAAAGACACCCTGTTTGTTCAGTTTGGACAAATAGAAGTTTGAAAAATTTTTACATAAAAAATTTTATTTCTTAAATTTGGAGGTTTTTCTCGAATAATTCATTCATTCTTTATTTGGTAGTGACAATCTATACATATTTGGATAGGTCTCGCCGAGACCCGTCGAAAGACACCTAAATTTTTAAGATCAGACGTATAGAAAATCGGAAAATCGTCATATTTATATTTTTCATACATTTTACTTAGAAATCTACCTTAGGGCTAGAAATCTACAATTATCATACGAAATTTTTTGTTCATAACACCTTTGAAGTGCACCGTTTTTGTTAGATATCGCCATCGTAGACACTCCTGCGTTGCGTAGGATAATTTTCACCTGGAAAATCAAAAGAAAATTTGAATTTTTAACTTTGAATTTTTTAAATTCTTAAATTTTGGTAAATTTTGACGTTTTTGTCGAATTATTCGATAGCCCTTCATCTTAAAACCTGACTTTTTTACTGACTTAGATAGCTCTCATCAAGACCTATCTAATAACATCCCTTATACATAGTTTCAGCATATAGATACTTAGAAAATTTTACATACAGATCAGACGTATAGAAAACCAAAAAATCGCCCGCCCACCCTCCCACTTTTTACGTAGTATATAGGATTTGTAGACCAGGGGTCGTCAACCGTCGGTATCGACCAAAAAATTTATTTTAAATTTTTATACTCATTTTATTTATTAATCTCATTCTATTTATAATTTCGTATTTTAATTCTTGACCGAGGCTCTATACACCTCCTATAATAACCAGACCAGCTCAAATTAGAGCACAGATTTTTTACTGTATCAGTTGATTTATTTTTCCCTATTTTTAATTATTTATTGACTACTTACATACCCCCCTTTACAGGGTTAGACACACATTTTGACACCCACCCCCCTATACAGGGTTGGACATACATATATAACAGACAATTTCCCCCGTCACAAACACAAACACACACACAAATACATTACACACACACCCTTATCGCACATACACATCCTAACCAACTCCTCCCACGCACCCTCAATATGTTCGCCATAAGATCCCCCCCCAGGAGACCCAGCACCTCACCATCTGGAGCGATCCCCGTACAGAACCATACTCGGAGCTCAGCTTTCGCCCTAAACTGTGCAAGCATCCGGAAGCAGCTTAGTCTGTCCGGCAATATAAAGAGAGAAATCAAGAGGTCAATCGAAGAAAGAGTGAAAGCACTAGAGAGTTTGTTTAGGGAATGCGAAGAGGAAGGGAAGAGATCTACGGTGGCGCCTGGCGCTGCTGCGGAAGTGACAGTGGCTTCTGTGCAAGGTGCTGTAGTCGTGGAGGCCGCACCCTCTGCACAAGAGGAAAGGTTGCTGGCGAGGCTGGGAGAGGTGGAAAACGCGTTCTGCAATCGGCTTGACGAGATGCACCTTAAGCTGGTAAATCAGATAAGGGAAACCAGTGAAGGGGACGATAACCGGAGCGTTGAAATGCTCGAACTGATATGTAGGAAAATTGAGGAGACCGAGGTCAGCATCAACAAAACGACCGAGGGAGCGATAGTGCGTGCGCAGTCCCAAACTGAAGATCTAGTTGGGACTGTCGCTAGAGATATAGTGATGGAGAACCAGACGCATATCGAGGAGACAATTAAAAGGCAAATACCCACGAGCAACCCGGACAAGAAAACATACGCCAGCGCCGCAGCAACCGCGCCCGCACGGACAACCCTGCACTCGGTGGTCGTTACGTCCAAGGACGAGATGGACACCGGGGAGCAGGTCATAGACCGACTAAGGGAGGCTGCGGACGAGGACGAGGGGTGGATTAAAGTCGAAAAAATAAGAAAAGCCAAAGACAGAAAAATCATAATAGGCTATAAAACTGAAGAGGACAGGACAAAGGCACAAAAAAGACTTACAGAACAAAGAAAGGACTTGGTGGTGGAGATAATTAAAAACAAGGATCCCCTGTTGGTACTGTATAGCGTCCAAAAGACCCAGACGGACGAAGACCTGGTGAAAGCCGTGAGGTGCAGGAACCGTGATATATTCCGGGACCTGACACCAGACCAAAACCGGCTTACAGTACTATACAGGAGAAGAGCCAAAAATCCCCACACGTGCCACGCGGTGCTCAGGGTCTCCCCGGCAGTTTGGTCCCGTGCCCTGGGCGTAGGGAGGCTGCACATCGACCTGCAACCGATTAAGGTTGCGGATCAGTCTCCCCTAGTGCAGTGCTCCCTGTGTCTAGGATACGGGCACAGCCGGAAGTTCTGCACCACTAAAGAGCCCAAATGCAGCCATTGTGGCGGGCCCCACCTGAGGGCCGAATGCCGGGACGCTGCCAGTGGTGCAGAACCGAACTGCTGCAACTGCCAGGGGGAGAGGCTGAGCAGCGCGGGGCACGATGCGTTTAGCGCCGAGTGCCCCATTCGAAAAAAGTGGGACTATTTGGCAAGGTCAAACACGGCATATTCGTGACTCATTCACCCAGACACGCACGACACAAAAACACACACACACACGCAGATTTCACATGTATATAGTGAATATATACGGAGACATCAGAACATGCACATAAACACTAGACAAGTACACACAACAAAAGACACAGCATATAATTCACGACCAAAGCTATAGCAATTATATATATTTGAGCATATATATATTTTGTATAACGGAGGCGTAATTAAAGCAAATAATAAAAAACACACACAGACACGAACATCACATATAGACACATAGATTAAATATATACAAATAAAATAATAAATTAAAATCCACTTTTGATAAAAGTATACACAGGAAATAAAGAACGTCAAAGTACACAAACACACACACAAACACTGAACATGTACACAAACACAAGAACACAAATACACAAGTCACAGATGCCGTGGCCTTACAAATCAGGAAGCCACAACAAAAAGCCATCGGAAAACAACTTAAACCGTCACCCTTTCATTACACCCGTTCAAAAAATTAAAGTTCAATAAAATAAGACCAAACAAAACAATAATAACAAGTTAAATGCGCTAAATAAAATATAAAAGTATATATTAAATTTAATATAACAATAATATATGTAATAAAAATAATAATATATATATAATATAATAGTATAAATATAAAACAAGCTCAGATAAAACAATATATACAAATAGTTTAATAAAAGAAAATAAAATTTAAAAAATAACATTATAAACCTTAGAAATAATGCTATATAATAATGGAATAGAAGTAAATAAGATGATAATGTATTTGGAATAAACGACTATTAATAAAAATAAAAAGTAAAACTAATTCGTAATGTAAAAAATTATTTATTTAAAATTATTGTAGTAAGTAAAAATTTCATAATAACGAAAAAAACAGAACTCAAGAAATTAACATCGCATTTAAAATTGTAGAAGCTAACGTTGCACTGTAAAAATTTTTGATTTATTGAAGAATACAGGAGTAGAAATGAAACAACAAATTGTAAAATAAATAAAAGTTAAAAGTGATGGAAGAAAATAAATAAAGTTAAGAGATGGATGGGAGGCACTTGGTGCGAAACACATCACCAAATGACAGCACAATATATAAACATGGAACAACAAGGTCCTGTCTCTCCATGGACGGGGGAAAAGCAGTGAGGTCAGCTAGACCTCAAAACAAAAAAAAAAAAAAAAAAAAAAAAAAAACCTAACCTAACCTAACCTAACCTAACCTAACCTAACCTAACCTAACCTAACCTAACCTAACCTAACCTAACCTAACCTAACCTAACCTAACCTAACCTAACCTAACCTAACCTAACCTAACCTAACCAGTCTCGTTGCGTCTTTCGCCCGAAACGCCACGCTTTTGTACCGCTCCGCTAAGAAAATCCAAAGTTGTGGGTTATTTTGAGTGTATATACTAGTGTGATATATCATTTTGACCGCGCTCGCGAGCTGCGTCTTTTGACGTATCGCGTGTGAAAATCCGTGAAAATTTTGTGAAAACGTGGTTAAAAAGTGAAAATTTTCGACCATTCCGGAGGTTATAGCTCCGGAAAACGATCTGCGACCCCCACTTTCTGGACTGCAGGAAGAAGCGGTAGGACCGCCCGGACCCTTGGAGACCCCTCCCGGATTTTTCCGGTGAGGATCCAAGGCACAGAAGCTTATAAACCGAAAACCACGTGGTGGTAATTTCAGTATTTTCAGTCGCCCGACTAAAACTGAAATAATACCTCTGTGAGAAACCACAACACCGTACCGGATTTGTTTTCTATGTGAAAATTGGACCATTGTGTGAGGTAGGATAGACAAAACAATAATAAAAAGTTGAAAAATTTCTAAGTACTTTTTCAAGACTTAATAGTGACATATCTAAATCAGTGACATACACTTTTTATTATTCATAAATATAGTACTGCTAATTAGCAAACTTTTGACACCTCGTTGGTATTTTTAGGACAAGTAATTTTAATTCCAGTACCACATTAAAAGATCGCATATACCAAACTGGACCGCATAGTATAAAGTTGTAAGGGGTTGGTGAAGCGAACCCTTACCTTTGACACCCGGACCATCGAGGTTTTGCTCCTGAGAGCCTACCAAGCAATATTTGTTCTGGAAAAATTTTTTCGGAAACGTACCTTACGCTCCAGGAGCTATTTGCAGAAAGTTGTCAGCCACCCCCAAACTCGGCAACTTCTTGAGGGTGATTGGTGAACCGGACGACCTCCCACGCAGCGACGGCTCCAAGAAGACCTCACCACCTGTAATTACAAATTTTTATTTTTAAGTAGAAATTAATTTTGTATTTTTAGGGAATTTATTACAAAAGTGCGTACTAAAACACCATTACCACTTAAGTTTGCCAACCCCCTATCTCGGTAGGGGTGAGAGATAGCCAAAAAATAACGACAGATTGGTTCTCTTACGAGAAGCGATCATAAGGGCAATCAACCTGTAAGCACCCTCAAAAACTACCCCCGGGAAGATTTTTTCACTTTTCATAAAAAATTTTGTGTTTCCCGAATCCCTATTAATTAGGTCACAGCTCTGACAGTAAATTTGGACCCCCTTACATACGGCCGTACTTTTAAAAATTCTAAAATATTGATATTAAGATCAAAACAAACCTGTCAAAGCTGACAAAACAACATCCCCCTTATTCCCGTTTGAATATTAATTAGACGGCGGGCCCCTTATCCTTGTAGCTGGTAGTGTAGGGTAGACCATCTATCTGAGAGAAATTTGACACATTTATCGCAATTTTTGGACAACTATTTTGGAAGTTACTAAGTAATTAAACAAATTCGGAATTAAAACCCAGCGATAAAAAATAAGATTGTAAAGATAAAAAGTCCCCATAAAACACCCCGTAGCTCAGGAACGGTGCGTCCTAGGCCAAAAATAACAAAATTTTGCTTCCCCCCCCCTAACCCCCCCCCTCCATTCGTTCCGAACGGATCCTAAATTGAAGTCCGGACCTACCCTTAAAATTTCAGCCCCCTACCCCTATATTGAAATAACGACCAGTCTAACTAGACCTCTGACCTGGGGTGGTTGAACTTGAAAAATTAATATCTTTGGTTTGGCTGGACCGATTTTGAAGAGGATTTCGGGAGTGGTGTGGTAACAGGGTGTACTACTACTTGAAGGTGGAGAGGCACTCTACGTAGAGTTGTAAAATTCTAAAAAGTTTTATACTGTATAATTTCTTTGTTATTATATATTTTGTTAAATTATCTCAGGATCCTCTCTCGCGGCCCCGATTTTACTTGAAATCTTCGGTGCCGATTTTAGCCGAAATTATCCGTGCTCAAAACTTTTGAGTGTGATATCTCAGGATTGACTGGTCCGATTTCGACGGGATTTTCGGGAGCAGGATACGGATAGGGAGCACTATCCCATAGAGTGGAGAGGCACTCTACATAGAGAAAAACTTTTTATTTTTATTTTTTGTGTTTTGCTTTATTTCGTATTACTTGTTCACTTGAACTTGTTTTTAGACCAGCTGCTCTACAGTAGCTTTACTAGCCTAAGTAACGCATGGTACTAGGTCATATTGACCAATACAATTAGATTATTAGTTTATTGTAAGTAAGTTATAATAAGGACCGGGATTCTACGTCCCAGACAAACTTTGGGCTGACTCTATCTATCTTTCTTTGCTCTAGGTAGAGAAATTCTTTTTATATATAGTAATAAAAATAATAAATAATAAAATATTTTTGCACTCGAATCGACTCTACATAGAGCCAAAATTCAAACTGACTCTAAATTTGCCATTTTTGATAAATAGAGCGAATTTCTTGCTCTATCGAGATACCAATAGGACTACCTACACTGTAGAGTAACCAAAGACGAGAGCTTTGCTCTACATTATCTTATACACCCCTCTTTTTATTTTATTAATTTATCTTATTTTAGTTGTTTTTAGACTCGCTATTTTTAGCGAAATTTAGATTTAAGACTAGAGTCAGTGACTCTTTCATTATTTACGTAGTGTGTCGAGTCTCTTGACCGATACACATAGATTTAGTAAAATAGAATATAAGACTTACTTATCTGTATCCAACGGTGTGCTCGCCGCTCGTGGCTCGCTGCACGTCGCTCGCTTCTCGTTGCACGTTGCACGTAGTTACGTTGCCGGAACACCTGGAAAAGAAAAGTATATTACTCCTTAATTCTTTGTATAGTTATTGTTAAGTTGAGACATACTCCAGACTCACTAAACATAGTGAATATTTAAATCTAAGACGAGAGTCAGTGACTCCTATTATTCTTGGTGACAAGAGTCAAGAACTCATAACTGTGTACGATTTTAAAACTCTATATTTACTACTGTGTTGTTTTTACTATTAGATTACTATTTGATTGTGACTTTGCTCTAGATAGGGCAAACCTCTTTACAGGCACCATTTAACTGTGCAGTGGGGCACATCTTACAAAGTTCAAATAAACTTAATCGTCTAGGTTTATCATACACACTGTCTATATATATTTACACTTACACTATACAGATTACACTATTTACATCTTACACTAAATTACCAGGAGTATTTTAAAATTCATTGACGTCAGACTAATAGCCAACAAACCCAAAATGATGGGAATACGTACCCCTGTAAAGAAACCAGAAATCAGGACAAATAAAAGTCCTCAGAACGACAAAGAGGATATAGCATCTTCCTCCTCCGCAGTTGGGGTGAGACGGAGCATCGATAAATTGGAACAGGGGATGATGGATCCCAACCCATGTACATCAAAGACACATCCACACTCACCTAAACAGCAAACAATGGCTGCAGCATCTGCGGCGCCCCAGAGGCCCAAACAGAAAGCTGTGCTTCCTCAAGAAGCAAAAACATCGGCAACTCGTAGGTCATCTACGGAGGTAACCGGGACATCGCCAGGACTAAGACAGGACACCACGAAGCCAAGTGGTAGAACAGCACAAGCCAGGGTATGGTTAGTAAAAGCAAAGTCCTGCGTGAATGAATCTCGAAACCTAAAAGGTGAACTCAAGCACGAAATACTTAACGCGCTCGATCACCTATACCAGTTGGTGAAGGAGGCGGAGGCGTCAAAGGGAGGAACACCACCCGTGGCGCAGGAGAGAAGCACCAACATAGATAACAAAAAAGAAACGAAAGCAGTTGAGACGACGGCTACGGAGGTAGAATATCTTAAAAAGGCGCTTGAGGAGCACAGCCGCCTTCTACAAACAAATACCCAGAAAATGGATGAGCTAAAGGTAGCACTTCAGGAGAACAAGGAGCCAATGGAGAGACTCTCCTATGCCGGTGCGGTAACAAAACGACCTTTTTCATATGCTCCTAAAGAACAACAAACAGCGCTCCACTCTATAGTCGTCACATCAATAAACGAGACAGAAACGGGTGATGAGGTCATAGACCAAATAACAAAAGCCGTAAACGCGAAGGAAGGTTGGGTCACTGTAGATAGGATCCGAAAGGCTAAGGACAGAAAAGTTGTTCTGGGATGTCGCACTGAGGAGGAAAGAAACAAGATCAAACAAAGACTTGCCAGTGCTAAACAACTTAAAGTGGAGGACGTTAAGAATAAAGACCCTCTCGTAGCACTAAAGGATGTCCTTAAAAACAATACTGACGAGGACATCATAACAGCTTTTAAAGACCAGAACGAAGAAATGTTTACTGGCCTCAGTAAGGAAGATGAAAGAGTCGAAGTCTTATATAAAAAGAGAGCCAGAAACCCTCACACACACCACGTCGTCCTTAGGGTCGCCCCGAAAATGTGGAAAAAGCTGCAAGAAAGACAGGTAGTTTATATAAAGCTGCAGAAGATTAAAGTCGAAGATCAATCTCCTTTGGTCCAGTGTTCCCTATGCTTAGGCTACGGACACGGAAAACGACTCTGCAAGGAAAAAGACGAAAAGTGCAGCCATTGCGGGGGACCCCATACAAAGATGCAATGCACTGACTGGCAAAACCAAACGGTCCCACAATGTTGCAACTGCGTGCGCGAAGGCCTGAATCGCGTTGAGCACAGCGCATTCAGTGTCGAATGCCCAGTACGCCGGAGATGGGACATGTTAGCCAGATCAAGAGTAGCATATTGCTAAGGGCGAAACTGGCAAGGCAGGCACCCCAACCAGAAGGTATGCAGTAGCCCAGGCCAACCTACAAAGGAAGGAACTGGCAACCACCGAACTCTTTTTAGAGGCCAGAGAGCGAGCAATCGCATGGGCACTGATCCAGGAGCCGTATGTGGGGGGGGCTAGTAGTATGAGAAGCTACCGAGGTGCGAGAATCTACCAGTGCGAGGTTAATGGAAGTGGGAGGGTTAAAGCGGCAATAGCCGTCTTTGATAATGACCTGGATGTCATTCCCTACCCGAAACTCACCACGAACAACATCGTTGTGGTTGGGATCCGGACCAAAGCCTGGGAAATCGCCGTGGTTTCCTACTACTTTGAGCCAGACCAACCCATAGGGCCATACCTGGATCAGCTGACCAAAATAAAGTTGGAGCTGGGCACAGGAAAACTGCTGATAGGCGGAGACGCCAACGCAAAGAGTCCCTGGTGGGGAAGCACCATAGAGGACTCCAGAGGAGAAGAGATGTCCGGGACTCTGGAGGCCCTGGAGCTTCAGGTACTGAATACCGGAGACACGCCCACCTTTTACACAGTGAGAGGCGGTGCCATTTACAAGAGCCGAGTGGATGTCACGGCATGTTCGCTCGACTTACTTGACCGAGTGGGCGATTGGCGAGTGGACACAGGAGCGACAAGCTCAGACCACAACACTATTCTTTTCAATATTAATGAAAAACGCGAAAAAGGTTTTAATATAATAAGGACAACAAGAAAGTACAACATTAAAAAAGCAAATTGGGAAAATTTTATAACAAAACTAGATGAATTTAAAAATGAAAACAATTTAAACCTACAAAATATAGTTAAAATAACAAATAAACAAGAATTAGAAGCAACTATAGATAAATACAGCACAATAATACAAAAAGCATGTGATGAAACTATACCTAAATTAAAAAATAGTGTTACACTTACCTGTCCGTGGTGGTCGAAGGAGCTCGCAGCGAAGAAGAAGGAGGTTGCCAGGTTAAAAAACCGCATCCGTAACGCCGCCCCGGTCCGAAGAGCGCTAGTCGTCGACGAGTACCTGAAAGCAAAAGAAAACTATGAGTGCCAAGCAAAGAATGCCCAAATAGCCAGCTGGAAAGAATTTTGCAAGAAACAAGATCGGGAAGGACTTTGGGAAGGTATTTATAGAGTCATCAGAAGGACCAAAACAAGACAAGAAGATCTGACCCTAATGAGAAATGGTGCACACCTAAACCCAAAAGAATCAGCAGCCCTACTAGCCGAGACCTTCTACCCTAGAGACAGAACTGACGAGGACAACACAGACCATAAACTCATCAGGGAGGTAGCTGGTCGAGTAAACGAGTGGCAACAAGGGGAACATCAAGACCCACCATTTACAACAATAGAATTAAAGACAGCCGTGGAACGTTTTAATCCAAAGAAGGCACCCGGAGCCGACGGCTTAACGGCAGACATCTGCAGTCGGGCTATCTGCCGGGACCCGGACGCTTTCCTTGCCCTGTACAATAAGTGTCTAGAATTGGCACACTTCCCGAACATCTGGAAGGAGGCAACGGTGGTAGTCCTCAGAAAACCGGGCAAGGAGGATTATCTGAACCCCAAGTCATATAGACCAATAGGTCTACTGCCGGTCTTGGGGAAGGTCCTGGAGAGGATGGTGGTAGCAAGAATGAAATGGCAGCTCGTGCCGAGGTTTAGTACTCGCCAATTCGGCTTTATGCCCCAGAGAAGCACCGAGGACGCCCTCTATACGCTAATAGAGCACGTACGGGACAAGTTGCGGCTGAAAAAGCTAATTGTCCTGGTGTCATTGGATATAGAGGGTGCATTCGATAGCGCATGGTGGCCAGCGATCAAAGTCAGATTGGCTGAGGAAAGGTGCCCGGTAAACATCAGGAGGCTACTGGATAGTTATCTCGACTGCAGAAAGGTCAAAGTAAGGTATGCTGGGGAGGAGTGCACAAAAGAGACGAACAAGGGCTGCGTCCAAGGGTCAATTGGTGGTCCTATTCTGTGGAACTTGCTGCTGGATCCATTGCTGCATGACCTCGAGAGAGGGGGTTATTTCGTTCAAGCCTTTGCGGACGACATAGTGCTGGCCATTGACGGTGATACAGCATCTCAGGTGTCAGAAATTGCCAATATAGCCCTCGCCCGTGTACATGACTGGGGCGTCAAAAATAAGTTGAGATTTGCACCACAAAAAACATGTGCAATGGTAATCACAAACAAATTAAAACATGACACACCACACCTGAGCATGGCCGGTATTGACATAGGCATTGTTACAAAAATCAAACTCCTGGGTCTAACAATCGACCATAAGTTGACCTTTAACGAACATGCAACAAACATCTGCAATAAAGCTACAGACATATTTAAACAACTGTCACGCGCGGCAAAGGTCAGCTGGGGACTTAACACTGAAGTAATAAGTAACATATACACAGCGGTAATAGAACCGATCGTTACTTACGGGGCGTGCACCTGGGCTCCCGCCGTCGGGAAGCTAGGCATACGGAAGAGGCTAGGCACCATCCAACGAGGATTCGCACAGAAGCTTTGCAAGTCTTACCGCACCGTCTCTCTCAATGCGGCACTGGTGCTGTCCGGGATACTTCCTCTCGACTTGCGTATACAAGAAGCAGCCGCCATGTATACTGCAAGGAGAGGGTCATCCAGGTTTGTGCCAGGAGACCGGGAAATTGAGGGTGTGGTGAGATTTGCAGAGTTACCACATCCTGCCAAGCAGGTGGCTCTTACATTCACATGCCTGGAAGACCAACAACAGCTTGTGAACAGTCGAAACGTGCAGGCAGTGCGGATATTCACTGACGGCAGCAAGATTGAGGGGAAGGTCGGAGCCGCATTATCCTTATGGGATAATGACGGCGAAGTCCAGAACTTCAAACTTAGCCTTGCCGCGTACTGCACTGTCTTCCAGGCTGAATTACTGGCTATCTGCAAGGCAACAGAAATTACCCTCAAGCGCAACAATCCCAGATTCGAATTTTATAGTGATTCACGGTCGGCATTACAGGCGGTTGTGGATGGTGCCTCGCTTCATCCACTGGCATTTCGCGCTCGCATAAATTTGGATAGGGCGTTGAGCCAAAACAAATCTATTGATTTGTACTGGATTAAGGCACACGCAGGGCATCCAGGAAACGAACGTGCAGATGAACTAGCAAAGGAGGCAGCATTGTCGTCACGAAGGAAGCCGGACTATGACCAGTGTCCGGTTTCATACATAAAGCGTCAAATCCGTCTGGATTCGCTAGATGAGTGGAACCGGAGATATGTGTCTGGCGAGACTGCCTCCGTGACGAAAATGTTTTTTCCGAATGCAGTAGAGGCTTTCCGGGTAGTAAAACAAATCAGACCCACGGGAGTAATCACACAAGTTCTTACAGGGCACGGGGGGTTCTCTGAATACCTGAATCGCTTCCGGTGTAAGGAGAGTCCTTCATGTACCTGTGACCCCAACATAGCCCAAACAGTTCCCCATATTATTTTGGAATGTCCTATATACTCAATAGAGCGTTTTAACCTAGAAATGAAAATTAACATAGAACTGAAAAAGGAAAAGATTTCGGAAATCATGATTGGTAAATATAGAGACAGTTTCTTAGAGTATTGTAAAGAAATAGCAGAAAAAGTAATCAAGAGTAATAAAGATTGTTAAAAAAGTAATATGTTTAACTATATATTGTAATATATATAAATATAAGCATATAAGTAAGTGGTATTATAAAATAGCAAATAAGTAAACAGTAGACTAAGAGATTGTAATGGATAAGATATATAAAATGTTATTAGCTTAAGAATAAATGTAGAATAAAATATTAGCACTAAAAGATTGTAATAGATTAAGATACACAAAATGTAATTAGATTAAGAACATATGTAATAAAATCACGAGCACCCATTTATTTCCCTATGTATGTATAGAATAAAGTAAAAAATAAGAGTAGAAAATTAGAATAGGATCTGTAAGTGGGAGACCCACCCACAACTGAAAACATGCGGATGGATAAAAGAAAGACCTAGTATGAAGCATAAAAGTGCGAGAGGCATAAAAGATAGAACAGTGTGATAAAGAGAATTAGGATAGAAAAGGGCGCCAATCACGTTGGCGGTTAGTCCGGAAAAAAAAAAAAAAAAAAAAAAAAAAAAAAAAAAAAAAAAAAAAAAAAAAAAAAAAAAACCTAACCTAACCTAACCTAACCTAACCTAACCTAACCTAACCTAACCTAACCTAACCTAACCTAACCTAACCTAACCTAACCTAACCTAACCTCCGCCGTGTGGGGCCGGCATAGAATAGCCCCACCCCATCTCATCCCGTGGGTGTCGTAAGAGGCGACTAAGGGAAAGACGGCGCCGAAGATCAGGCTGCCTGTCAAGGAAAAGACTTTAAAACCCGACAGCAAAGTCGTTAAAAGCAGTGGCTGCCGTCGCCTCGTACGACGGGGTGGTGGCGGCCAGGGGAGAGGCTCTGCGGGAGCGGGAGCGAGCTAGTCTCATTCTCCTGCCCCGCAGACCCCCGGAGAGGGGGCGCCGGCGAACACATTTCGCCCGCGTCCCCGAATGAGAGTGGCCACGGGCGGTGGGTCGGGGGACCTGCCACCCCATACCAAAGTGGCGGAATGCGCCCCCCTGTGTTCCTGGGGTGCATTCATACGAGGAGGACAGGCCCCACCATCTGGGCACGTGGCCCGGAGGGTGGGGCCTCGACAGAGGCGAGCCCGAGCATCAGGGCATCCCCAGCCGAGTCGCGGTGAGCACACTATCCCGTGGCTCGGATTGGGTGAAGGAGGAACACCGTGGTGGTTTAGTGGGTAGTCTGGCCTCTCTCCGAGGCCAGGAGTCCCACACGAAGCGAACCCCCTGCCCCCGCGGGGGGGGAGCGAAGTGCCTAAACGCATTCCACCACGTAAAAAAAAAAAAAAAAAAAAAAAAAAAAAAAAAAAAAAAAAAAAAAAACCTAACCTAACCTAACCTAACCTAACCTAACCTAACCTAACCTAACCTAACCTAACCTAACCTAACCTAACCTAACCTAACCTAACCTAACCTAACCTAACCTAACCTAACCTAACCTAACCTAACCTAACCATACGAAATTTTTTCACCATAATACCATTGAAGTGCACCAATTTTGCTGGATATCGCCTTTGTAGACACTCCTGCGTCGCGTAGGACAATTTTCATCTGGAAAATTAAAAGAAAATTAGAATTTTTAACTTTGAATTTTTTAAATTTTTAAATTTTGTTAAATTTTGACGTTTTTGTCGAATAATTCGATAGCCCTCCCTCATATAGTTTATATTGTTACAGATTTGGATAGCTCTCATCTAGACCTATCTAAAAACATCCCTTTTACATAGTTTTGGCATATAGGTACTTAGAAAATTTTACATACAGTTTGGAATTTTTGGATTTTTGAAATTTTTTGAGGTTATCTTAAATTTCTTCGATAACCCTTAATTTGTAAATTACAGTTTATATATATCTAGATAGGTCTCTTAAAGACCCGTCTACAGACACCCTATTTGTTCAGTTTGAACAAATAGAAGTTGGAAAAATTTTTACATAAAAAATTTTAATTGTTAATTTTGGAGGTTTTTGTCGAATAATTCGGCAGCAGTTTATTTGGTAGTGACAATCTATACATATTTGGATAGGTCTCGCCGAGACCCGTCGAAAGACACCTAAATTTTTAAGATCAGACGTATAGAAAACCGGAAAATCGCCATATTGTCATTTTCATACATTTTACTTAGAAATCTACCTTAGGGCTAGAAATCTGCAATTATCATACGAAATTTTTTCACCATAATACCATTGAAGTGCACCAATTTTGCTGGATATCGCCTTTGTAGACACTCCTGCGTCGCGTAGGACAATTTTCATCTGGAAAATTAAAAGAAAATTAGAATTTTTAACTTTGAATTTTTTAAATTTTTAAATTTTGTTAAATTTTGACGTTTTTGTCGAATAATTCGATAGCCCTCCCTCATATAGTTTATATTGTTACAGATTTGGATAGCTCTCATCTAGACCTATCTAAAAACATCCCTTTTACATAGTTTTGGCATATAGGTACTTAGAAAATTTTACATACAGTTTGGAATTTTTGGATTTTTGAAATTTTTTGAGGTTATCTTAAATTTCTTCGATAACCCTTAATTTGTAAATTACAGTTTATATATATCTAGATAGGTCTCTTAAAGACCCGTCTACAGACACCCTATTTGTTCAGTTTGAACAAATAGAAGTTGGAAAAATTTTTACATAAAAAATTTTAATTGTTAATTTTGGAGGTTTTTGTCGAATAATTCGGCAGCAGTTTATTTGGTAGTGACAATCTATACATATTTGGATAGGTCTCGCCGAGACCCGTCGAAAGACACCTAAATTTTTAAGATCAGACGTATAGAAAACCAAAAAATCGCCCGCCCACCCTCCCGTATTTTACGGGGCATATAGGATTAGCTGACCAGGGGTTGTAAACCGGTGGTATCAACCAAAAAATTTTTGTTATTCAAATTATTTTAATTTTATTTATTTTATACCATTAATTAATTTAAAAATTTCGTATTGTTTTAACTAGTGACTGAGGCATTCTACACCTCACAAATACCAATAGACCGGCTCAAATTAGAGCTTAATTTTATTGTATCATTTGATTTTATATTTTATTGTTTTATTGTTTTTATTGACTAATTAATATTTACCCCCCTATACAGGGTCAGACACACACCGACTCACCCCCCTATACAGGGCTGAATATTAACACACACGGACAATTTCCCCCAACACATACACAACACACTTCACCACCACTAATATGGACATGTCGGTCGAAATAGAGGTCCCTACCGAGTACTTGCTAAGCCCCAGGCGGCTTAGCTTTTCCTCGATATCGCCGTCCCCTCAACCGCACCCACCGAGACCAACCACCCACCATACGAACACGGAGGCCAACAGGACGAGAAGTAGGACAGCCCAGGCTAGGGTCTGGCTTCAGAGAGCGAAGGCTTGCGTGAGCGAGTCCCGCAATCTGAAGCGGGACCTCAAGCAAGGGATCCTCGACGCCGTAGATCATCTCTACCAAATTGTAAAGGAGGCGGAAGCGTCCAAGGCTGTTGGTACAGCTACAGTGGCCATGACTCCTACAGAAGAAGATGCAACCGCAACAGTCAACAACGAAATCCTCAGAAAAATAAAAGTAAATGAGAGGATACTAAAGGAGAACACTAAGATCCTAAAAGAAGTAAAAGAAAGCATACAAAAACAAGAGGATAGGGAAAAGGAGAGAGAGAAAAAAGGAATAGCAAAAGAGAATGAGAGAATACTGAAGGAGAACGTAAAAGTTCTAGACGAAATAAAAGAAAGAATTGCAAAGCAAGATGAGAGAAAGAGTGAAACACAAGTAGCGACCTATGCTGGGGTAGTGGCAGGCCGCTCTAAAGTTGGGCTCCCAGAGAGAACGACCCTGCACTCGGTGGTCATTACGTCTAGAGACGAAATGGACACCGGGGAGCAGGTGATAGAGCGGCTGCGAAAAGTTGCGGATGAGGACGATGGATGGGTGAAGGTGGAGAAGATTAGAAAAGCGAAAGACAGAAAAATAATTATAGGGTACAAGACCGAAGAGGATAGAGAAAGGGCCCAGAAAAGATTAAAAGAAAGAGGCAAGGATCTGGTGGTGGAGGAGATAAGAAACAGGGATCCCTTGCTGATATTTTACAGTGTCCCAAAAAACATGGTGGATGAGGACCTGGTGAAGGCCGTCCGGTGCAGGAACCGGGAGATATTCCGGGACCTGACACCGGACCAGGACAGGCTGGCCGTCCTCTATAGGAGGCGAGCCAGGAATCCCCATATGTGCCACGTGGTGCTCAGGGTCTCCCCGGCAGTTTGGTCTCGTGCCCTAGACATGGGGAGACTGCACGTCGACCTGCAACCAATTAAGGTTGCGGACCAGTCTCCATTAGTGCAGTGCTCCCTGTGTCTAGGATACGGGCACAGTAGAAAGTTCTGTACCACAACAGAACCGAAATGCAGCCATTGTGGCGGGCCCCACCTAAGGGCTGAATGCCAGGGCGCTGCCAGTGGTGCAGAACCGAAATGCTGTAACTGCCAAGGGGAGAAGCTGAGCAGCACGGGGCACAACGCCTTCAGCGCGGAGTGCCCCATCCGACAGAAGTGGGACTATCTCGCGAGGTTAACCACGGCATACTCCTGACACACTCACTCACACACGCACCACACGGAAACACACACATACAAACACAGATTTTTAAACTATATAGTTAATATATACGGAGAAATCGGAACATGCACATAAACACTAGACAAGTACACACAACAAAAGACACAGCATATAATTCACTACCAAAATTATAACAATTATATATATTTAAGCATATATATACATTGTATAACAGAGGGTGAATTATTGCAAACAATAAAAAACATACACAGACACGAACATCACATATAGACACACAGATCATTCAACCTAAACAACACACTCACTAACACTAACATGTACACAAAACAGAATACACATGTCACAAATGCCGTGGTCCCGCAGATAGAGAAACCACAATCAAAACGCAAACTAAAAAATTCAATTATATATTCATAATTATAAACTATATATACAAATCATAAAGTAAGTTAGACAAATAATAATAATAAAAACAGGTAAAATTAGACAAAAATAGAAAAAAGTACAAATAAAAAGAAAAACAAAGTATTAATAATACAAATAGAAAGCAAGCTTAGACAACAATATAAATACAAACAGTATATATATACATATAATAGAAAAATAAATTTAAAAGAAACACTTTACTATGATAACTTGAAGTGAAGAACTTAAATTATACATTGAATTAAATATTTAGACTTTAAATAATCAAATTAATAACTTAAACATAAATTCGCGACGTAAAACTAAAATCAATTTTCACACTGTATTATATAAATTTTGCTTTATCGAGAGACGGATGGGAGGCACTTAGTGCGAAACACACCTACAAAGGAACAATAAAAATTATGAGTAAACAAGGTCCTGTCGAAATTTTGGACGGGGGAAAGCTGAGTTATCCCTAGGGATAACATAAAAAAAAAAAAAAAAAAAAAAAAAAAAAAAAAAAACCTAACCTAACCTAACCTAACCTAACCTAACCTAACCTAACCTAACCTAACCTAACCTAACCTAACCTAACCTAAGGCGAAGGCGGAGCTCAACGCGGCTAAGGAGCGTGAGCTTGAGCTCCAAGCTGAAGCAGAGCTTGCGGACGAACTGAGACTGCAGCGGCAAAGGGCTCTCTATCTCAGAGAGACCCCTAGCCCGCAGCCCCAGCCTAGTCCGCAGCCCCAAGCGGGACTGGCATCCTCGGCTGCCGAAACACTCAGTGCGGAGGAGATCTCGGGCTCCATAGAGGCGGCGGTGAAGGTGGTGGAAACCATCGCCGCTAAGAGCTCCAACCTGAAGGGGCAGTACGTGCGGGACCTGAGAGTCGCGTGTAACTCCATCATGGAGAACATGCGTGCTCTCATGTCCCGCACGGAATCGGAGGAAGTGGCCAAGCTCCAGACCGAGCTGGCCACAGTACGGGCTGAAATGCGGGCCTTGAAGCAGCAGGCGGAGGCTGCGCCGCCCCCGATGAGCCGTGACGAGATCGGCTTTCTCGTCGACGCGCGGCTCGCGGGGATCGCTGACCGACTGCTGCCGGAGACCCGCATCCGTCCGCCTCTTCAGGCTGACGCTCGAAATGCGGCACGGTCTGCTAGCAGACCTGAGCCCGAGCCCGAGGCGTCTCCCTCGGAGTCTCTTCCCCTTCCCCTCTCACCTCCGATGCCAGGCGGGCAAGTGGAGGCGGGGCCGCGCCCTACCGGGCCGTCGGGGGGAGAGGAGGAGAGGAAGACGAAAAAGAAGAAGGCGGGGAAGAAGACGGCTGCGGCGAGGGAGGCGGAGGCTGCCCGACAACCGCAGCGGTCACCCCCGTCGACTTCGTCGGTGGCTCCCGCCCCGCTCCCGCAAAAAGGGACATGGAGCGAGGTGGCGGCTAGGCCAAAGGCGCCTAAACCGGCCCCTGCCCGGTCGGCTGCCACAGCCGCCGCCGCCACTCCGGTAGCGCCAGCTACCACCAAGCGGAGGAAACGCAGTGCCCGGAAGCCCCGCAGATTGCGCACCCCGCAAACGGCAGCGGTTGCGATCACGCTGCAGCCGGGCGCCGCGGAGCGGGGTATAACGTACGCCGCGGTGATGTCCAAGGCCGAGAAGTCGATAGACCTCAAGGGCTTGGGCATCGACGGCCTCCGACTCCGCAATGCCATAACCGGAGGCCGGATCTTGGAGGTGGCTGGCGCTGACAGAAGCCAAAAGGCGGACCAGCTCGCCGCCAAACTTAGGGAGGTCTTGGAAGAGGTCCGCGTCGCTAGGCCGGAGAGATGCGTCGAGATGCGCGTCTCTGGGCTTAGCGACTCGGCCTCGAAAGAGTCGGTGGCGGTGTCGCTGGCGGCGGAGGGGGGCTGTGCTGTCGACCATATTAAAGTGGGCGACATACAGCGCCCACCTGGCCGACAGGGCACTGCCTGGATACGGTGCCCGGTTGAGGCGGCAAGGAGGCTGACGGACGGCCGCCGCGTCGTCGTCGGGTGGTCAGTGGTCAAACTGACCACTCTGGACCCGAGGCCGACGCGGTGCTACCGCTGCCTCGAGCCGGGGCACGTCGGGGCCAGGTGCACTGCGGCCACTGACCGCAGTGCGCTTTGTTTCCGTTGCGGGCAGGCCGGCCACAAGTCGGCTGCCTGCTCCGCGGAGCCGAGATGCCCCGTCTGTTCCGCGGATGGTGCGGCGTCCGACCACCGCCTCGGGTCGGCGAATTGTAAGGCGGCCTCCCGACGCAAGGAGCCAAAATCGAGAGCAGCAGGTGGGGCGAAACCCACGTCCTCGCCCGCCCTGCTGCCGAATGAGGAGGATATGGACACCGCCCACACTTAATGGCCCACAAAATCTCCATCCTGCAGGCCAACGTCAACCACTGCGCCACGGCCCAGGACCTTCTGGCCCAGTCCATGGCGCAGTGGCAGACGACAATGGCAGTAGTCGCCGAGCCGTACTGCGTTCGCAACGGCCCCAACTGGGCTGGCGACCGCGGTGGCTTGGTGGCTATCGTCGCTCAGCGATCGTGCCCTCCCTTCGACATAGTGCGGAGGGGCCGAGGGTGCGTACTCGTCGCGCTGAGCGGCGCTGCGGTGATTGGGGTGTACTGTCCCCCCAGCAGAAGCCTCGCCGAGTTCGAGCAGTTGCTCACGGAGGTCGGGGCTCTGCTGGCAGAGGTGCACCCCACCCCGGCTGTGGTGGCCGGGGATTTCAACGCTCACTCACGGGCGTGGGGATCCCCGGCAACCGATGCCCGGGGGGAGATGGTGGAAGAGTGGGCGGTGTCCCAAGGCTTGGTGCTGCTGAACCGAGGAGCGGTCCACACGTTTGTGCGGGCCCAGGCCGGGTCGATAGTCGACCTTTCCTTTGCGAGTTCTGGCCTGGCCCGTCGCATTCACAACTGGCGGGTCGTCGAGGGGGTGGAGACTTCGTCTGACCACCGGTACATCCGGTTCGACGTCGTCCCTGTCCCCGCGGCGGCGCCTCGTGTGGCACTGGACCGCCCCGTGGTAGGGGAGGGCCCGCGGTGGCGGCTCGGAACCCTGGACCGGGAGCTGGCTCGAGAGGCGGCTATCGTCGAGCGATGGGCTGCTGTCGATAGCGACCCGGACGTGGACGCGAGATGCGAGCGATTGGTTGGAGCGCTGACTCGCGTCTGCGACGCGGCGATGCAGAGGGCGAGACCTATCCCGCCTCGGAGGCGGGTGTACTGGTGGCGTCCCCACCTAGCCGGTCTGCGTGCTGCGAGTTACGCAACCCAGAGGCAGTACACCCGCAGCCGAAGGCTGGCCGTTAGAGATCTCGCCCGCGAAGAAGAGCTGCATGCCGCGTACCTGGGCGCTCGACGGGCCCTCAGCTCGGCGATCAAAGCCGCCAAGGACGAGGCCTGGAGGGAGTGGCTCGAGAGCCTGGACCGAGATCCGTGGGGGCGCCCGTACAAGACTGTGAGTCAGAAACTCCGGCCTTGGGCGCCTCCCCTCACCAGAACTCTCGAGCCGGGCCTTCTGGACCGAGTGGTCAGCTCCCTGTTCCCTGCGAGGGAGGAGTGGGTTCCGCCGCGGATGGCAGCACCAAGCCAGGTGCCGGCAGACGAAGGGGCAATACCTCCCGTGTCCGAGGCCGAGTTGGGGGCCGCGATACTGGCACTTCGGTCCAGGAATCGCGCCCCGGGCCCGGACGGAGTCCCTGGGAAGGTTGTTGCCACAGTCATGCCGGCACTAGAGGAGGAGACGCTGTCCCTCATGTCGGAGTGCCTGGCGTCGGGGAGGGTCCCCCGGCGATGGAAAGTCGGCAAGCTCGTGCTGATCAAAAAGCACGGGCGCCCAGCCGAATCGCCGTCGGCCTACCGCCCCATCGTGTTGCTCGACGAGACGTGCAAGCTTTTTGAGCGGGTGCTCGCTGCGCGTCTCGTCGGCCACCTGGAGGGGGTGGGGCCCAACCTAAGCGACGGCCAGTTCGGCTTCCGTCGCGGGAGGTCAACCCTCGATGCCATATCCCGACTGCGGGACGGCGTCGACGAAGCGGTCTCCAGGGGTGAGGTGCTGTTGGCGGTATCGCTGGACATAGCGAACGCCTTCAACACCCTCCCCTGGGAAACCATTGCTGAGGCGTTGAGGTACCACAACGTCCCGTGGTACCTCAGGCGCGTCCTTGCGGACTACTTCGTGGACCGGGTCATAGTCTACCCGGCCCAAGACGGGGTGGTCCGCAGGGGCATGTCTTGTGGCGTTCCACAGGGGTCGGTCCTCGGGCCGCTCCTGTGGAACGTCGGGTACGATTGGGTCCTGCGCGGTGCTAATCTTCGGGGAGTCGGCGTACTTTGTTACGCTGACGACACCCTAGTCACCGCGCGGGCCCCCACATTTCGGGACGCCGCCGTCCTTGCGACGGCAGGCGTCGCGCACGTAGTGCGTCGCATCGGGGCGCTCGGCCTTAAAGTCGCCCTCGATAAGTCCGAGGCCCTCTTCTTCCACGGGCCTCGGCAGACGCCGCCTCGAGACAGGTCGATCGTGGTGGGCGGCATCCCCATCGCTGTCGGGACGAGCCTGAAATACCTCGGGCTCGTTCTCGACGGTCGGTGGCGGTTCGCGGAGCATTTCCGGCAGTTGGCACCGAAGCTGATGGCATTTGCCGGAATGCTCTCGCGGTTGCTGCCCAACAGCGGAGGCCCAGGGTCTGCCTGCCGCCGCCTCTACGACGGAGTGGTGCGCTCCAAGGCGCTCTACGGAGCGCCCATATGGGCGGAGGCCCTCTGCCCGGCGAGTATCGCGCTGCTGCGACGACCGCAGCGCGCCATCGCGCAGAGGGCTGCTCGGGCGTACCACACCGTCTCTTACGAGGCGGCATGTGTGATAGCGGGTAGTATCCCCTGGGATCTCGAGGCCTGCGTCCTCAAGAGGGTGTACGAGGAGGGCGCCCTGATGCGGCGTGCTCTCGGAGGTCGGCCGCCCCCGGAAGAGATCGATCGCTGGAGGCAATCAGCTCGCGATGATCTCTTCCGGGAGTGGGCCGAAAGACTGCGGGCGACCCGCGGCGGCTCGCTGCTTGTGGGGGCCGTTCGGCCCGTCCTGCGTCAGTGGGTGGAGCGGGGTCATGGGGCCCCGACATACCACCTCACCCAACTTCTCACGGGTCATGGCTGTTTCGCCAAGTACCTGTGGGAAGTGGTGGGGATCGAGTCGGAGCCCCGGTGCCGAAACTGCACCAGCGGCGACCCTGACACCGCCTACCACACCTTGACAGCGTGTGAGGCGTGGGGCGGACAAAGGGCGGCCCTCATGAACACCGTTGGTGGGGACCTCTCGCTGTCGGCCGTAGTCTCGGCCATGGCCGGCAGCGAAGAGTGTTGGGCCGCCGTCGCCTCGTTCGCTGACGAGGTGATGGCGGCCAAGAGAGAGGCTCTGCGGGAGCGGGAGCGAGCTGGTCTCACTCTCCCGCCCCGCAGACCCCCGGAGAGGGGGCGCCGGCGAACACATTTCGCCCGCGTCCCCGAATGAGAGTGGTAGTACATCCACGTGGGGAGGACATGCCCCACCATCTGGGCACGTGGCCCGGAGGGTGGGGCCCCGACGGAGTTCCGCCGTGTGGGGCCGGCATAGAATAGCCCCACCCCATCTCATCCCGTGGGTGTCGTAAGAGGCGACTAAGGGAAAGACGGAGCCGAAGAACAGGCTGCCGAGGCGGGTCGGCCCCTACTAACCCAGGGGCTGACAAGCTCTTGGGCCGTCGAGTCAAGGAAAAGACTTTAAAACCCGACAGCAAAGTCGTTAAAAGCAGTGGCTGCCGTCGCCTCGTACGATGGGGTGGTGGCGGCCAGGGGAGAGGCTCTGCGGGAGCGGGAGCGAGCTAGTCTCATTCTCCCGCCCCGCAGACCCCCGGAGAGGGGGCGCCGGCGAACACATTTCGCCCGCGTCCCCGAATGAGAGTGGCCACGGGCGGTGGGTCGGGGGACCTGCCGCCCCGTACCAAAGTGGCGGAATGCGCCCCCCTGTGTTCCTGGGGTGCATTCATACGAGGAGGACAGGCCCCACCATCTGGGCACGTGGCCCGGAGGGTGGGGCCTCGACAGAGGCGAGCCCGAGCATCAGGGCATCCCCAGCCGAGTCGCGGTGAGCACACTATCCCGTGGCTCGGATTGGATGAAGGAGGAACACCGTGGTGGTTTAGTGGGTAGTCTGGCCTCTCTCCGAGGCCAGGAGTCCCACACGAAGCGAACCCCCTGCCCCCGCGGGGGGGGAGCGAAGCGCGTAAATGCATTCCACCACGTAAAAAAAAAAAAAAAAAAAAAAAAAAAAAAAAAAAAAACCTAACCTAACCTAACCTAACCTAACCTAACCTAACCGAGTCTCGTACGCTTAGATGCAGGGCTAACAGCGTTTTTCCGCGCTCCGTAGCATTAAATTCGTTAGTGTGGCAAAGTGTCTCCGAAAATCGATTTTAATAGCTTAAAAGTTGCGCCGTCGCGAGACGAACGTAGTCTCGAAAACCGCTTGGAAATCGGACCAGGACTTAGGTTTTTTATTAACCAAAAACAAAACGGAATTCAGTGAAAAGTGACAGTGCGGTCAAAACCCCCTAAATCTTAGGATTTAGATCTGTGACCCCCCATTTTTCAACTGTACGAAGTTGCGCAGTGAGTGCCCGGACCGTTTAAGACATTGACTGGATTTTTCACGTGAAAATTGACTGTGTTGTGGTGTTTTTCATCGGTAATTTCCGGTGAAAAAGACATTAAAAAGTGAAAAACCAAAATAACTCCGAATAGCGATCGACGACCCCCGGTTTTTTGACCGTTAGGGTGTGCGTCTCCGGTGTCCGCACCGTTTGAGACCCCTCCCGGATTTTTCGATCGCTTTTCGGGAAAGTTATAGTGACTTTTATAAATAGGGCGTGGCAGGTTATCACTTTTTTTCATCATTACGGACATCACCGAGTGATACCTCCAAAGTTGCGCGCGAGTGAGACGGACACGACAGTGAAAGCACGGTGGAAAACGGACCAGTACTTTCAGTGCTAAGACCAAAATAGTGAAAGTGACACTTTTTAGGGATAAACCTGGATTATTGTTTGTGATCCCTGTGTGTTCTGTTCTGGGAGGTTGCGTCTCGGGGATACGCATCTTTTGAGACCCCTTTCAGGACACTCGAGCCAAAACGACCGGACTTATAACGCTTTTCCTAAAAGGCGTGGCCACGAGGTCCCCTGAACCTGGTCCCTCAGGAGCGTTACGCGACCAGACATTGTGTGCGACACCAAGCGGATCCAGGAACCGCTTGTAAAAATAAGATAAGTACACTAGTTTCAGTTTTACAGTGACTTTTGTGCGCGATTCACTTTTACCAACCCTTGTGCTAGGGGAGGCTTCCCCCCCCCCAGTTCAACTTTCTTTCAATTAGTACTTAAGTTGACGAAGGGATAGAGACCCAAATTGTGTAAATCGGACCATTCATTGAGGAGTTACAGTGTCGCAAACTCTTTCAAAACTTTTAAAAGTGAATTTTAATTCAGTGTAAAATCTAACCAATAGAAACGCTTTAAAGTGTAACAAACTTTCCTGGCCCAATATCTTCGTGATCCGTGACCTGATCCGACTCACCAAGATATTTTTAGGCTTCCCGCAACGGACTTAGTAAATTCCAACAAGGCTTTACAATTTGCGGTGAGGCTCTCCGAAAGGATAGGCCAACGTTTCAGGAAAACCCCCGTATCTCTGGATTGGCTAGGCCGATCCTCACCGGATCTTCGGTCTTGAGGTCGGCAAGAGGTGTGTCACCACCTCCGCACCTCTCTGTAGCCAGGGAGGAAACTTTTAGAAATTTTTCCAAATTTAGTAAATTAATTAAATTAATATTATTGGCAATCCGTTAGGAGTTATAACAGAAAACACAGACGAAAACTAGGTCAAAGTTGTCCGAGCCCATAACTTCGGACTGGCTGGACCGATTTTCCTGAAAATCGGGAACCGGCTGCTCCTGGTTAAGGTGCCCCTCCTGACCCCACTGGTCGAACCTTTTTCCGGGAGGATTCCCTGAAAAAAAGGGAAAAACCGGGAAAATACCAGCATCTTCGGCCAGATAGGGCTGAACAGAAAATTATTGTCAGGGACAGCATCCCCCTGACTAGGAGCAACTACAGGAGCCTTCGACCGGGCGATATTTGGACCGGATCCGGGAATAAAGGGAAAAATCCCTGAAAAATTAACTTTTTTCTGGGTGGGCCGATCCAAAAAATTTTTTCGGTTTTTGGCCCGGAACACTAAGGGCTAACAAACAGACAAAAAGAAAATTCAACATAGAGCCGCATTTTCCCGGGAAAATTAAATTTAAGTTTTCTTCCCCATACAAAAATTTCAATTTGTGTTTTTAATCTTATTTTTTAAATTTTTTATTGTTTTTTATTTGACTCTGACATATATTATTGCACTAGACGGACTCTTTGATAGAGTCCTAAAACTTAATTTAAGTTATTTATCTTAATTATTTTTAATCTTAAAAATTTGTATTTTATTTTGACAGAGGCAATATACACCTCATTAGTATTTAACGGCTCCTATAGAGCATATTAGTATATAAGTGATTTAACTGTGTAACTGTGTTAGTTTTTAAATTGTAATAAGTTAATATATTCGACACTCACCCCTCTTTACAGGGTAAGACAGACAAAAAATTTTTTGACACTCACCCCTCTATACAGGGTAAACAGACATTACACATACACATAACACACCGACAACTTTCCCCGATACACACACAGTGCATCATACCTACTATACCTAAACTCGTCACACACACCCACAACATGTTAGCCAGATCCCCCGTTAGGAGGCATAGCGCCTCACCGTCTGTGGCGCAGACTGCGACGTCACAGAACCCTGCTCAGAAACAAACTCGGGCCTCGGTTTTCGCTATAAATTGCAACATTATAAGAAAACAACTCAATATGTCTGGTAACATCAGAAGGGACATAAAAAGAGAAATCGAGGACACAGTCAGAGTTCTTGAACGACTGTTCAAAGAGAGCGAAGAAGAAGGAAAAAAGTCTGTGACGGACGCGGCTGCGGGGCCCCCCTTAAGGGAAGAGGTACTGCTGGAGAACTTAAAGCTGCTGGAACACTCCATCACTACTAAGCTTGAAGAGATGGAGGTCAGCCGTAAGCAGGACTGGGCGAGCCTCGATAGAGACAACGACGAACGGGGCGCAAATATTATCGATTATATCGACCAAAAGGTAGATGAGGCTAATCTGGCAACAGAGAAAGCGGCCGAGGGAACCGCGCAGGCCGTCGAGAAAGTGGTGGAGGGGGTCGTGGAGAGGGTCTTCGGGAAGATAGAGGAGACCCAGGTCGATATCGACCAGGCGACCGAGATCATGGTGGTGCGCGCGCAGTCCCAGATTGAGGACCTCATAGGGACTGTCGCTAGGGATGTGGTCATTGAGACCCGGACACACATCGGCGCAGCCATGAAGGGGCTAACACCCGAGACCGTCCCGAGCCCGATCCCGACCCCAATGACTTATGCCAAAGCCGTATCAACCAGACCCGGGTGCCGACCGGCGCTTCACTCCCTGGCGGTGACCTCCACGGACAGTCAGGAGACTGCCGATGAGGTGCTCGCCAGGGTGAGGAGGGCGGTCGACGCCAGGAATACTGGATTGAAAATTAGCAAGGCCAGAAAGGCCAAGGGTAGCACCGTCATCCTGGGCTGCGACACGGAAGTGGAGCAGAACAGGGTGAAGGTGCAACTTGAAAGCCGTGGAGGTGGGCTTGTGGTAGCGCCCATGAGGAATAAGGACCCCCTCGTCGTCCTCAAAGACGTTTTCGTCGAAGACGACGACGAGGATATGTTCGGGGCCATATACACCCAGAACACCGACATCTTCATGGGCCTATCACAAGAGGAACGAGAAATGACAATAAAATATAAAAAAAGGACTAGAAACCCCAAGGCGTCCCATATAGTGGTTCAAGTCAAACCAAAAGTCTGGCAGAGAATGACGGAGGCGGGAACCCTCTACCTGGACCTGCAAAGGGTCAGAGTGGAGGACCAGTCTCCGTTAATTCAATGTACGAAATGCCTCGCATTCGGTCATGGCCGCAAGTTCTGCACTGAGAGTGTGGACAGGTGCAGCCACTGCGGGGGCCCTCACTTACGTGAGAAATGCCCCGAATACAGCGTGGGCAAGAAACCGCGGTGCTGCAACTGCTCGCACTCTGGGCTGCGGAACGTAGACCACAATGCATTCAGTACCGACTGCCCAACTAGAGCAAAATGGGACTATTTAGCGAGGTCCAACACTGCGTATTTGTGACTCAGACACTCACAGTACACATACCACACAGAGGCACATACATCATACAAAACATTTACAACATGTACACATCTGATATAGGAATATATAATAACTATATAAGAATATATCAAACATGCATACAAAACAATAAGACATACAGAAACACTTCACATAATTACACAATGAGGTGTCAGCAATTATAAATATTTGAATATATATATACATTGCTGACAAAGATAGGAATAAAAAACATACATAACACAGACATATACACGAACATAACATAACATACAGAGTCACAAATATCACGATCGCACGTTGGAGGAAGCAACTGTATGGGATGTCTTGGACGTATCTCTATTAGAATGCAATAACATACAAACACAAATAACATAACATAAAACACATAAGGAAGATGATAGCACAAAAAACGACAGACAACACAAACAACCTTGTCATAAGAACAATAATAGATAATAAATTAAAAATTCAATATCTGTCAAACAGATATCAAACTTGTAAATAAATAATAAATGACAATAATATGATGATGACAATAAAAGAATAAATGATAATAATGTGATGATGATAATAAAAGAATAAATGCAATACCAGAAAAGAAAAAATGGAATATAAAAATATATGAGAAAAGAATAAATATTGTGGCAAAAAAAAAAAAAAAAAAAAAAAAAAAAAAAAAAAAAAAAAAAAAAAAAAAAAAAAAAAAAAAAAAAAATGGAAATTAAATAGTACAAATGTACAATCAGAAAAGAAATGGAACACTAAATGTAGAAAACATACAAGAGACAAGAATAAATATTGTATAAAGTAAAAGTAGATTAAATCATAGATATTAAAATATGTAAATAAAACTAATAAATATTGTATTGTATAAAGTAACAGTAGATAAATCACAGATACTAAAATATGTAAATAAAACTAACAATAAGTAAAATATAAGTAAAAAATTGTAGTAAATTAGCGGGAAATTACCCGAAGAAAATAATGTATATATATAAGATAATAATGACACATGCATGACAAGGTCCTGTCTCGCCATGGACGGGGAAAAGCAGGGAGGTCAGCTAGACCTCACAAAAAAAAAAAAAAAAAAAAAAAAAAAAAAAAAAACCTAACCTAACCTAACCATACGAAATTTTTTGTTAATAATACCATTGTAGTGCACCGTTTTTGCTGGATATCGCCATTGTAGACACTCCTGCGTCCCGTAGGATCATTTTAACCTGAAAAATAGAAAGAAAATTAAAATTTTGGACTTTGAATTTTTTGAATTTTTAAATTTTGTTAATTTTTGACGTTTTTGTCGAATAATTCGATCACCCTCCCTCATATTGTTTATATTTTAACAGATTTAGATAGCTCTCATCTAGACCTATCTAATAACATCCCTTTTACACAGTTTCGGCATATACATACTTAGAAAATTTTACATTTAGTTTGAAATTTTCAGAATTTTGACACTTTTTGAGGTTATCTTAAATTTTTTCGATAACCATTAGTTTTTAAAATTACAATTTATATATATCTAGATAGGTCTCTTCAAGACCCGTCTACAGACACCCTGTTTGTTCAATTTGGACAAATAGAAGTTGTAAAAAATTTTACATACAAAATTTTATTTGTTAAATTTGGAGGTTTTTGTCGAATAATTCTTCAGCCCTTTATTTGGTAGTGACAATCTATACATATTTGGATAGATCTCGCCGAGACCCGTCGAAAGACACCAAAATTTTTAAGATCACACGTATAGAAAACCGGAAAATCGTCACTTTAAGAATTTTCATATATTTGTTTACCTAAAAGTCTACCTTAGGGCTAGAAATCTGCAATTTTCATACGAATTTTTTTGTTAATAATACCATTGTAGTGCACCGTTTTTGCTGGATATCGCCATTGTAGACACTCCTGCGTCCCGTAGGATCATTTTAACCTGAAAAATAGAAAGAAAATTAAAATTTTGGACTTTGAATTTTTTGAATTTTTAAATTTTGTTAATTTTTGACGTTTTTGTCGAATAATTCGATCACCCTCCCTCATATTGTTTATATTTTAACAGATTTAGATAGCTCTCATCTAGACCTATCTAATAACATCCCTTTTACACAGTTTCGGCATATACATACTTAGAAAATTTTACATTTAGTTTGAAATTTTCAGAATTTTGACACTTTTTGAGGTTATCTTAAATTTTTTCGATAACCATTAGTTTTTAAAATTACAATTTATATATATCTAGATAGGTCTCTTCAAGACCCGTCTACAGACACCCTGTTTGTTCAATTTGGACAAATAGAAGTTGTAAAAAATTTTACATACAAAATTTTATTTGTTAAATTTGGAGGTTTTTGTCGAATAATTCTTCAGCCCTTTATTTGGTAGTGACAATCTATACATATTTGGATAGATCTCGCCGAGACCCGTCGAAAGACACCAAAATTTTTAAGATCACACGTATAGAAAACCGGAAAATCGTCACTTTAAGAATTTTCATATATTTGTTTACCTAAAAGTCTACCTTAGGGCTAGAAATCTGCAATTTTCATACGAAATTTTTTGTTAATAATACCATTGTAGTGCACCGTTTTTGCTGGATATCGCCATTGTAGACACTCCTGCGTCCCGTAGGATCATTTTAACCTGAAAAATAGAAAGAAAATTAAAATTTTGGACTTTGAATTTTTTGAATTTTTAAATTTTGTTAATTTTTGACGTTTTTGTCGAATAATTCGATCACCCTCCCTCATATTGTTTATATTTTAACAGATTTAGATAGCTCTCATCTAGACCTATCTAATAACATCCCTTTTACACAGTTTCGGCATATACATACTTAGAAAATTTTACATTTAGTTTGAAATTTTCAGAATTTTGACACTTTTTGAGGTTATCTTAAATTTTTTCGATAACCATTAGTTTTTAAAATTACAATTTATATATATCTAGATAGGTCTCTTCAAGACCCGTCTACAGACACCCTGTTTGTTCAATTTGGACAAATAGAAGTTGTAAAAAATTTTACATACAAAATTTTATTTGTTAAATTTGGAGGTTTTTGTCGAATAATTCTTCAGCCCTTTATTTGGTAGTGACAATCTATACATATTTGGATAGATCTCGCCGAGACCCGTCGAAAGACACCAAAATTTTTAAGATCACACGTATAGAAAACCGGAAAATCGTCACTTTAAGAATTTTCATATATTTGTTTACCTAAAAGTCTACCTTAGGGCTAGAAATCTGCAATTTTCATACGAAATTTTTTGTTAATAATACCATTGTAGTGCACCGTTTTTGCTGGATATCGCCATTGTAGACACTCCTGCGTCCCGTAGGATCATTTTAACCTGAAAAATAGAAAGAAAATTAAAATTTTGGACTTTGAATTTTTTGAATTTTTAAATTTTGTTAATTTTTGACGTTTTTGTCGAATAATTCGATCACCCTCCCTCATATTGTTTATATTTTAACAGATTTAGATAGCTCTCATCTAGACCTATCTAATAACATCCCTTTTACACAGTTTCGGCATATACATACTTAGAAAATTTTACATTTAGTTTGAAATTTTCAGAATTTTGACACTTTTTGAGGTTATCTTAAATTTTTTCGATAACCATTAGTTTTTAAAATTACAATTTATATATATCTAGATAGGTCTCTTCAAGACCCGTCTACAGACACCCTGTTTGTTCAATTTGGACAAATAGAAGTTGTAAAAAATTTTACATACAAAATTTTATTTGTTAAATTTGGAGGTTTTTGTCGAATAATTCTTCAGCCCTTTATTTGGTAGTGACAATCTATACATATTTGGATAGATCTCGCCGAGACCCGTCGAAAGACACCAAAATTTTTAAGATCACACGTATAGAAAACCGGAAAATCGTCACTTTAAGAATTTTCATATATTTGTTTACCTAAAAGTCTACCTTAGGGCTAGAAATCTGCAATTTTCATACGAAATTTTTTGTTAATAATACCATTGTAGTGCACCGTTTTTGCTGGATATCGCCATTGTAGACACTCCTGCGTCCCGTAGGATCATTTTAACCTGAAAAATAGAAAGAAAATTAAAATTTTGGACTTTGAATTTTTTGAATTTTTAAATTTTGTTAATTTTTGACGTTTTTGTCGAATAATTCGATCACCCTCCCTCATATTGTTTATATTTTAACAGATTTAGATAGCTCTCATCTAGACCTATCTAATAACATCCCTTTTACACAGTTTCGGCATATACATACTTAGAAAATTTTACATTTAGTTTGAAATTTTCAGAATTTTGACACTTTTTGAGGTTATCTTAAATTTTTTCGATAACCATTAGTTTTTAAAATTACAATTTATATATATCTAGATAGGTCTCTTCAAGACCCGTCTACAGACACCCTGTTTGTTCAATTTGGACAAATAGAAGTTGTAAAAAATTTTACATACAAAATTTTATTTGTTAAATTTGGAGGTTTTTGTCGAATAATTCTTCAGCCCTTTATTTGGTAGTGACAATCTATACATATTTGGATAGATCTCGCCGAGACCCGTCGAAAGACACCAAAATTTTTAAGATCACACGTATAGAAAACCGGAAAATCGTCACTTTAAGAATTTTCATATATTTGTTTACCTAAAAGTCTACCTTAGGGCTAGAAATCTGCAATTTTCATACGAAATTTTTTGTTAATAATACCATTGTAGTGCACCGTTTTTGCTGGATATCGCCATTGTAGACACTCCTGCGTCCCGTAGGATCATTTTAACCTGAAAAATAGAAAGAAAATTAAAATTTTGGACTTTGAATTTTTTGAATTTTTAAATTTTGTTAATTTTTGACGTTTTTGTCGAATAATTCGATCACCCTCCCTCATATTGTTTATATTTTAACAGATTTAGATAGCTCTCATCTAGACCTATCTAATAACATCCCTTTTACACAGTTTCGGCGTATACATACTTAGAAAATTTTACATTTAGTTTGAAATTTTCAGAATTTTGACACTTTTTGAGGTTATCTTAAATTTTTTCGATAACCATTAGTTTTTAAAATTACAATTTATATATATCTAGATAGGTCTCTTCAAGACCCGTCTACAGACACCCTGTTTGTTCAATTTGGACAAATAGAAGTTGTAAAAAATTTTACATACAAAATTTTATTTGTTAAATTTGGAGGTTTTTGTCGAATAATTCTTCAGCCCTTTATTTGGTAGTGACAATCTATACATATTTGGATAGATCTCGCCGAGACCCGTCGAAAGACACCAAAATTTTTAAGATCACACGTATAGAAAACCGGAAAATCGTCACTTTAAGAATTTTCATATATTTGTTTACCTAAAAGTCTACCTTAGGGCTAGAAATCTGCAATTTTCATACGAAATTTTTTGTTAATAATACCATTGTAGTGCACCGTTTTTGCTGGATATCGCCATTGTAGACACTCCTGCGTCCCGTAGGATCATTTTAACCTGAAAAATAGAAAGAAAATTAAAATTTTGGACTTTGAATTTTTTGAATTTTTAAATTTTGTTAATTTTTGACGTTTTTGTCGAATAATTCGATCACCCTCCCTCATATTGTTTATATTTTAACAGATTTAGATAGCTCTCATCTAGACCTATCTAATAACATCCCTTTTACACAGTTTCGGCGTATACATACTTAGAAAATTTTACATTTAGTTTGAAATTTTCAGAATTTTGACACTTTTTGAGGTTATCTTAAATTTTTTCGATAACCATTAGTTTTTAAAATTACAATTTATATATATCTAGATAGGTCTCTTCAAGACCCGTCTACAGACACCCTGTTTGTTCAATTTGGACAAATAGAAGTTGTAAAAAATTTTACATACAAAATTTTATTTGTTAAATTTGGAGGTTTTTGTCGAATAATTCTTCAGCCCTTTATTTGGTAGTGACAATCTATACATATTTGGATAGATCTCGCCGAGACCCGTCGAAAGACACCAAAATTTTTAAGATCACACGTATAGAAAACCGGAAAATCGTCACTTTAAGAATTTTCATATATTTGTTTACCTAAAAGTCTACCTTAGGGCTAGAAATCTGCAATTTTCATACGAAATTTTTTGCTAATAATACCATTGTAGTGCACCGTTTTTGCTGGATATCGCCATTGTAGACACTCCTGCGTCCCGTAGGATCATTTTAACCTGAAAAATAGAAAGAAAATTAAAATTTTGGACTTTGAATTTTTTGAATTTTTAAATTTTGTTAATTTTTGACGTTTTTGTCGAATAATTCGATCACCCTCCCTCATATTGTTTATATTTTAACAGATTTAGATAGCTCTCATCTAGACCTATCTAATAACATCCCTTTTACACAGTTTCGGCATATACATACTTAGAAAATTTTACATTTAGTTTGAAATTTTCAGAATTTTGACACTTTTTGAGGTTATCTTAAATTTTTTCGATAACCATTAGTTTTTAAAATTACAATTTATATATATCTAGATAGGTCTCTTCAAGACCCGTCTACAGACACCCTGTTTGTTCAATTTGGACAAATAGAAGTTGTAAAAAATTTTACATACAAAATTTTATTTGTTAAATTTGGAGGTTTTTGTCGAATAATTCTTCAGCCCTTTATTTGGTAGTGACAATCTATACATATTTGGATAGATCTCGCCGAGACCCGTCGAAAGACACCAAAATTTTTAAGATCACACGTATAGAAAACCGGAAAATCGTCACTTTAAGAATTTTCATATATTTGTTTACCTAAAAGTCTACCTTAGGGCTAGAAATCTGCAATTTTCATACGAAATTTTTTGTTAATAATACCATTGTAGTGCACCGTTTTTGCTGGATATCGCCATTGTAGACACTCCTGCGTCCCGTAGGATCATTTTAACCTGAAAAATAGAAAGAAAATTAAAATTTTGGACTTTGAATTTTTTGAATTTTTAAATTTTGTTAATTTTTGACGTTTTTGTCGAATAATTCGATCACCCTCCCTCATATTGTTTATATTTTAACAGATTTAGATAGCTCTCATCTAGACCTATCTAATAACATCCCTTTTACACAGTTTCGGCATATACATACTTAGAAAATTTTACATTTAGTTTGAAATTTTCAGAATTTTGACACTTTTTGAGGTTATCTTAAATTTTTTCGATAACCATTAGTTTTTAAAATTACAATTTATATATATCTAGATAGGTCTCTTCAAGACCCGTCTACAGACACCCTGTTTGTTCAATTTGGACAAATAGAAGTTGTAAAAAATTTTACATACAAAATTTTATTTGTTAAATTTGGAGGTTTTTGTCGAATAATTCTTCAGCCCTTTATTTGGTAGTGACAATCTATACATATTTGGATAGATCTCGCCGAGACCCGTCGAAAGACACCAAAATTTTTAAGATCACACGTATAGAAAACCGGAAAATCGTCACTTTAAGAATTTTCATATATTTGTTTACCTAAAAGTCTACCTTAGGGCTAGAAATCTGCAATTTTCATACGAAATTTTTTGTTAATAATACCATTGTAGTGCACCGTTTTTGCTGGATATCGCCATTGTAGACACTCCTGCGTCCCGTAGGATCATTTTAACCTGAAAAATAGAAAGAAAATTAAAATTTTGGACTTTGAATTTTTTGAATTTTTAAATTTTGTTAATTTTTGACGTTTTTGTCGAATAATTCGATCACCCTCCCTCATATTGTTTATATTTTAACAGATTTAGATAGCTCTCATCTAGACCTATCTAATAACATCCCTTTTACACAGTTTCGGCGTATACATACTTAGAAAATTTTACATTTAGTTTGAAATTTTCAGAATTTTGACACTTTTTGAGGTTATCTTAAATTTTTTCGATAACCATTAGTTTTTAAAATTACAATTTATATATATCTAGATAGGTCTCTTCAAGACCCGTCTACAGACACCCTGTTTGTTCAATTTGGACAAATAGAAGTTGTAAAAAATTTTACATACAAAATTTTATTTGTTAAATTTGGAGGTTTTTGTCGAATAATTCTTCAGCCCTTTATTTGGTAGTGACAATCTATACATATTTGGATAGATCTCGCCGAGACCCGTCGAAAGACACCAAAATTTTTAAGATCACACGTATAGAAAACCGGAAAATCGTCACTTTAAGAATTTTCATATATTTGTTTACCTAAAAGTCTACCTTAGGGCTAGAAATCTGCAATTTTCATACGAAATTTTTTGTTAATAATACCATTGTAGTGCACCGTTTTTGCTGGATATCGCCATTGTAGACACTCCTGCGTCCCGTAGGATCATTTTAACCTGAAAAATAGAAAGAAAATTAAAATTTTGGACTTTGAATTTTTTGAATTTTTAAATTTTGTTAATTTTTGACGTTTTTGTCGAATAATTCGATCACCCTCCCTCATATTGTTTATATTTTAACAGATTTAGATAGCTCTCATCTAGACCTATCTAATAACATCCCTTTTACACAGTTTCGGCGTATACATACTTAGAAAATTTTACATTTAGTTTGAAATTTTCAGAATTTTGACACTTTTTGAGGTTATCTTAAATTTTTTCGATAACCATTAGTTTTTAAAATTACAATTTATATATATCTAGATAGGTCTCTTCAAGACCCGTCTACAGACACCCTGTTTGTTCAATTTGGACAAATAGAAGTTGTAAAAAATTTTACATACAAAATTTTATTTGTTAAATTTGGAGGTTTTTGTCGAATAATTCTTCAGCCCTTTATTTGGTAGTGACAATCTATACATATTTGGATAGATCTCGCCGAGACCCGTCGAAAGACACCAAAATTTTTAAGATCACACGTATAGAAAACCGGAAAATCGTCACTTTAAGAATTTTCATATATTTGTTTACCTAAAAGTCTACCTTAGGGCTAGAAATCTGCAATTTTCATACGAATTTTTTTGTTAATAATACCATTGTAGTGCACCGTTTTTGCTGGATATCGCCATTGTAGACACTCCTGCGTCCCGTAGGATCATTTTAACCTGAAAAATAGAAAGAAAATTAAAATTTTGGACTTTGAATTTTTTGAATTTTTAAATTTTGTTAATTTTTGACGTTTTTGTCGAATAATTCGATCACCCTCCCTCATATTGTTTATATTTTAACAGATTTAGATAGCTCTCATCTAGACCTATCTAATAACATCCCTTTTACACAGTTTCGGCGTATACATACTTAGAAAATTTTACATTTAGTTTGAAATTTTCAGAATTTTGACACTTTTTGAGGTTATCTTAAATTTTTTCGATAACCATTAGTTTTTAAAATTACAATTTATATATATCTAGATAGGTCTCTTCAAGACCCGTCTACAGACACCCTGTTTGTTCAATTTGGACAAATAGAAGTTGTAAAAAATTTTACATACAAAATTTTATTTGTTAAATTTGGAGGTTTTTGTCGAATAATTCTTCAGCCCTTTATTTGGTAGTGACAATCTATACATATTTGGATAGATCTCGCCGAGACCCGTCGAAAGACACCAAAATTTTTAAGATCACACGTATAGAAAACCGGAAAATCGTCACTTTAAGAATTTTCATATATTTGTTTACCTAAAAGTCTACCTTAGGGCTAGAAATCTGCAATTTTCATACGAAATTTTTTGTTAATAATACCATTGTAGTGCACCGTTTTTGCTGGATATCGCCATTGTAGACACTCCTGCGTCCCGTAGGATCATTTTAACCTGAAAAATAGAAAGAAAATTAAAATTTTGGACTTTGAATTTTTTGAATTTTTAAATTTTGTTAATTTTTGACGTTTTTGTCGAATAATTCGATCACCCTCCCTCATATTGTTTATATTTTAACAGATTTAGATAGCTCTCATCTAGACCTATCTAATAACATCCCTTTTACACAGTTTCGGCATATACATACTTAGAAAATTTTACATTTAGTTTGAAATTTTCAGAATTTTGACACTTTTTGAGGTTATCTTAAATTTTTTCGATAACCATTAGTTTTTAAAATTACAATTTATATATATCTAGATAGGTCTCTTCAAGACCCGTCTACAGACACCCTGTTTGTTCAATTTGGACAAATAGAAGTTGTAAAAAATTTTACATACAAAATTTTATTTGTTAAATTTGGAGGTTTTTGTCGAATAATTCTTCAGCCCTTTATTTGGTAGTGACAATCTATACATATTTGGATAGATCTCGCCGAGACCCGTCGAAAGACACCAAAATTTTTAAGATCACACGTATAGAAAACCGGAAAATCGTCACTTTAAGAATTTTCATATATTTGTTTACCTAAAAGTCTACCTTAGGGCTAGAAATCTGCAATTTTCATACGAAATTTTTTGTTAATAATACCATTGTAGTGCACCGTTTTTGCTGGATATCGCCATTGTAGACACTCCTGCGTCCCGTAGGATCATTTTAACCTGAAAAATAGAAAGAAAATTAAAATTTTGGACTTTGAATTTTTTGAATTTTTAAATTTTGTTAATTTTTGACGTTTTTGTCGAATAATTCGATCACCCTCCCTCATATTGTTTATATTTTAACAGATTTAGATAGCTCTCATCTAGACCTATCTAATAACATCCCTTTTACACAGTTTCGGCGTATACATACTTAGAAAATTTTACATTTAGTTTGAAATTTTCAGAATTTTGACACTTTTTGAGGTTATCTTAAATTTTTTCGATAACCATTAGTTTTTAAAATTACAATTTATATATATCTAGATAGGTCTCTTCAAGACCCGTCTACAGACACCCTGTTTGTTCAATTTGGACAAATAGAAGTTGTAAAAAATTTTACATACAAAATTTTATTTGTTAAATTTGGAGGTTTTTGTCGAATAATTCTTCAGCCCTTTATTTGGTAGTGACAATCTATACATATTTGGATAGATCTCGCCGAGACCCGTCGAAAGACACCAAAATTTTTAAGATCACACGTATAGAAAACCAAAAAATCGCCCGCCCACCCTCCCGTACTTCACAGGATATATAGGGTTCGCTGACCAGGGGTCGTCAACCCGAGGTTGAGACAAAAATTTATTTTAATATTTTCTAATTTAATTCATTTAAATTCTTATAAAAATTTCGTATACACTTTTAAATTATTGACTGAGGCCTTTTACACCTCATAAATCAACAGACCGGCTCAAATTAGAGCTTAATTTTATTGTATCATCTGATTTATATTTTAGTGTTTTTTTTAAATTTTTATTTGACTAAAGTGACATTTACCCCCCTATACAGGGTCAGACACACACTGACTTCACCCCCCTATACAGGGTTAAATTTTAAATACATATACTCGGACAAATTCCCCCAACACACACACAACACACTACACCACTAACTTCACCACCGCCAACATGGACATGTCCACCGAAATCGAAGTCCCTGCCGAGTACTTGCTAAGCCCCAGGCGGCTTAGCTTCTCTTCGTCATCGCCGTCGCCGCATTCGCATCCACCGAGACCAACCACCCGCCCAACAAACACGAAGGCCACCGGGACGAAAACTAGGATAGCCCAGGCTAGGGTCTGGCTTCAGAGAGCGAAGGCTTGCGTGAGCGAGTCTCGCAATCTGAAGCGAGACCTTAAGGAAGGGATCCTAAACGCCGTAGATCATCTTTACCAATTGGTCAAAGAGGCGGAAACGTCCAAGGTCGTCGGTGCGGCCACAGTGGCCGCGACTCCTCCACAGGAGGATGCAGCCGCAGTAGCCGAAAAGGAGGTCCTCAGAAAAATAGAAAAGAACGAGAAAATATTGAAGGAAAATGCTAAACTCCTAGGAGAGATAAGGGAAAGAATACAAAAGCAAGAAAAAAGGGAAAATGAAAGAGAGAAAAGAGAAACATCAAACGAGAATGAAAGGTTTTTGGAGGAGAATGTTAAATTATTAGGAGAGATTAAGGAAAAAATTGCAAAGCAGGATGAGAGGGAGAATGAAACAGCTACCTATGCAGGGGTAGTAGCAGGCCGCTCTAAAACTCGGCTCCCAGAGAGAACGACCCTGCACTCGGTGGTCGTTACGTCTAGAGACGAGATGGACACCGGGGAGCAGGTGATAGAGCGGCTGAGGAAAGTAGCAGATAAGGACGATGAATGGGTGAAGGTCGAAAAGATCAGGAAGGCCAAAGATAGAAAAATTATAATTGGGTACAAGACAGAAGAGGACAGAGAAAAGGCCAAAAGGAGACTAGAAGAGAAAGGCAAGGATCTGGTGGTGGAGGAAATAAAGAACAGGGATCCTCTGCTGATATTTTACAGCGTCCCAAAGATCATGGTGGATGAGGACCTGGTGAAGGCCGTCCGGTGCAGGAACCGGGAGATATTCCGGGACCTGACACCGGACCAGGATAGGCTGGCCGTCCTCTATAGGAGGCGAGCCAGGAATCCCCATATGTGCCACGTGGTGCTCAGGGTCTCCCCGGCAGTTTGGTCTCGTGCCCTAGACATGGGGAGACTGCACGTCGACCTGCAACCGATTAAGGTTGCGGACCAGTCTCCATTAGTGCAGTGCTCCCTGTGTCTAGGATACGGGCACAGTAGAAAGTTCTGTACCACAACAGAACCGAAATGCAGCCATTGTGGCGGGCCCCACCTAAGGGCCGAATGCCAGGGCGCTGCTAGTGGTGCAGAACCGGAATGCTGTAACTGCCAAGGGGAGAAGCTGAGCAGCACGGGGCACAACGCCTTCAGTGATGAGTGCCCCATTCGACAGAAGTGGGACTATCTCGCGAGGTTAACCACGGCATACTCCTGACACACTCACTCACACACGCACCACACGGAAACACACACATACAAACACAGATTTTTAAACTATATTGTAAAAATATACGACAAAATCGGAACAAGCACATAAACACCGAACAAGTACACACAACAAAAGACACAGCATATAATTCACTACCAAAATTATAACAATTATATATATTTAAGCATATATATACATTGTATAACAGAGGGTGAATTATTGCAAAGAATAAAAAACATACACAGACACGAACATCACATATAGACACACAGATCATTCAACATAAACAACACACTCACTAACACTAACATGTACACTAAACAGAATACACATGTCACAAATGCCGTGGTCCCGCAGATAGAGAAACCACAATCAAAACGCAAACTAAAAAATTCAATTATATATTCATAATTATAAACAATATATACAAATCAAAAAATAAGTTAGACAAATAATAATAATAAAAACAGGTAAAATTAGATAAAAATAGAAAAAGTACAAATAAAAAGAAAAACAAAGTAATAATATTACAAATAGAAAGCAAGCTTAGACAACAATATAAATACAAACAGTATATATATACATATAATAGAAAAATAAATTTAGAAGAAACACTTTACTATGATAAACTTGAAGTGAAGAACTTAAATTATACATTGAATTAAACATTTAGACTTTAAATAATCAAATTAATAACTTAAACATAAATTTGCGACGTAAAACTAAAATCAATTTTCACACTGTATTTAATAAATTTTGCTTTATCGAGAGACGGATGGGAGGCACTTAGTGCGAAACACACCTACAAAGGAACAATAAAAATTATGAGTAAACAAGGTCCTGTCGAAATTTTGGACGGGGGAAAGCTGAGTTATCCCTAGGGATAACATATAAAAAAAAAAAAAAAAAAAAAAAACCTAACCTAACCTAACCATACGAAATTTTTTGTTAATAATACCATTGTAGTGCACCGTTTTTGCTGGATATCGCCATTGTAGACACTCCTGCGTCCCGTAGGATCATTTTAACCTGAAAAATAGAAAGAAAATTAAAATTTTGGACTTTGAATTTTTTGAATTTTTAAATTTTGTTAATTTTTGACGTTTTTGTCGAATAATTCGATCACCCTCCCTCATATTGTTTATATTTTAACAGATTTAGATAGCTCTCATCTAGACCTATCTAATAACATCCCTTTTACACAGTTTCGGCATATACATACTTAGAAAATTTTACATTTAGTTTGAAATTTTCAGAATTTTGACATTTTTTGAGGTTATCTTAAATTTTTTCGATAACCATTAGTTTTTAAAATTACAATTTATATATATCTAGATAGGTCTCTTCAAGACCCGTCTACAGACACCCTGTTTGTTCAATTTGGACAAATAGAAGTTGTAAAAAATTTTACATACAAAATTTTATTTGTTAAATTTGGAGGTTTTTGTCGAATAATTCTTCAGCCCTTTATCTGGTAGTGACAATCTATACATATTTGGATAGATCTCGCCGAGACCCGTCGAAAGACACCAAAATTTTTAAGATCACACGTATAGAAAACCAAAAAATCGCCCGCCCACCCTCCCATTTTTTACGTAGTATATAGGTTTTGTAGACCAGGGGTCGTCAACCGGTGGCATCGATCAAAAATTTTTTTTATATTTTTAACCATTTTAATTATTATTCTAATTTCAATTATCACATTTCGTATATTTTATTCATTGACCGAGGCCTTTTACACCTCAAACCTAACCGACTGGCTCAAATTAGAGCAAAATTTTTAGTGTATAATTTGATTTTATTGCTTTTAAATATTTATTGACTAAGTTACATACCCCCCTTTACAGGGTCAGATACACACATTTGACTTCAACCCCCCTATACAGGGTTGGACAAACATCACAAACATTTACACAACGGACAATTTTCCCCGCACACACACGACACTACACATAAATCCATCACCACAAACATGTCTGACTCTGAGCCCTATTATTATACTGGAGTGCCTTTTGACCCCAGGCGTATCAGCTTCTCCTCGTCATCGCCGTCGCCGCTCCCGCATCCGCCGAAACAACAACAAGCTCCGAAGACCAGGACAGCCCAGGCTAGGGTCTGGCTTCAGAGGGCGAAGGCTTGTGTGAACGAGTCTCGCAATCTGAAGCGGGACCTTAAGGAGGGAATCCTTAATGCCGTGGACCACCTGTATCGGCTGGTCAAAGAGGCGGATGCGTCCAAGGCCATCGGTGCGGCTCCGGTGGCTATAACTCCTGTACAGGAGGTTTCGGCCGCAGTGGCCGCATCTTCGGCAAAAGACGGAACGGTGTTGGCGAGCCTAGCGGAATTGAGGGCCTCGGTCTACGACTGGATCGAGGAGTCGCACCGCCTGTTGAAAAAAGAAATCCAGAGCGTCAACAAAAATAACAAAGACCAAAACGCTGATACCCTCGAAAAGGTCTTTGAAAAAATAGAAGAGACGCAGGTCGAAATAGACCAGTCGACCGAGGCAATGATCGTGCGAGCGCAGACCCAGCTCGAGGACCATGTTGCTACTGTCGCCAGAGATGTGGTCATGGAGACCAAGACCCATCTCGGCGAAATGTTAAAGGGGCGAGTGCCGGGCAGTGACCCGGACCCGATCCCCAAGACATACGCCAGCGCCGTAGCAGCCAAGCCCGGGCGCCGACCGGCGCTTCACTCGCTGGCGGTGACCTCATCGGATAGTCAGGAGACTGCCGATGAGGTGCTCGCCAAGGTGAAGAAGGCGGTCGACGCCAGGGCTACTGGTCTAAAGGTCTCAAAGGCCAGGAAGGCAAAAGGGAGCACCGTCATCCTGGGCTGCGACACGGAAGTGGAGCGGGACAGGGTGACGGTGCAGATAAGGAGCCGTGGAGATGGGCTTGTGGTAGCGCCCATGAAAAACAAGGATCCACTCGTCGTCCTCAAAGACGTCTTTTTGGACGGTGAGGACGACGAGATGGTGAGGGCACTTTACACCCAGAATCCCGAAGTTTTCATGGGCCTACCACAAGAGGAACAAAAAATTGTAGTTAAATACAAAAAACGGACCAAAAACCCGAAAACCTCCCACATCGTTGTCCAGGTAGGGCCAATAGTATGGCAGAGGATGACGGAGACTGGAACCCTCTACCTTGACCTGCAACGGGTCAGAGTGGAGGACCAGTCTCCGCTCATCCAATGCACTAGGTGCCTCGCGTTCGGCCATGGCCGCAAGTTCTGCACTGAGAGTGTGGACAGGTGCAGCCACTGCGGGGGTGCGCACCTACGCGAGAAGTGCCCCGACTACAGTGCGGGCAAGGAACCGCGGTGCTGCAACTGCTCGCACTCTGGGCTGCAGAACGTAGGCCACAACGCATTTAGCACCGGCTGCCCAACCAGAGCCAAGTGGGATTACCTGGCACGACAGACCACGTCATACTTATGACTCACCCACACATCAGAACACACACACATTACACAGAAACACACACACACACACACATAGATATAGGCACTATATAATAATTATATATGAATATATCACAACATGCACACTAACACAGAACATGAACAATTAAACACACAGAAACACTTAACAAATTACTCAGTGAAGTGTCAACAATTGCATATATTTGAGTATATATGTATATTGTTGACAAGATGGGAATAAAAAACATACATAACACCAGACAAGTACACGAACAAAACACACAGAGACATAAGTATGACGATGTCACAGACTGGAGAGAAAGGGAGGTTTGAGGAACACAATAGAAAGTGAAACAAAATTATGTAAACATTACATCCTGCTTAAAAAGTTATAATAAATATATAAGAGAATTTAAATATATATTGGAGTCAAAACATAATCGGCTTTAAACAAAAAAGTAACTAAAAGAAAAACACTATATAAATTAAATAGATTGAAATTTAAAAATGCAAAAATAAAAGATCAATTAGACAAACAGAATATTATAAAGTAAAGAAAAGATAACAGTTAATAAGATTAAAAAATGAACCAGCAGTAGAAACAATGTAACATTAAAAATAAATAATTAGATTGAAAAAATTATTAGACATAAGGCACTAAGTGCCAAAACATTAACATAAACAAACGACATAAACAGACACAAAAATACAAAAATGGAAAAACAAGGTCCTGTCGTACCTTTGGACGGGGAAAAGCTGCGTTATCTCCTCATGGGATAACTTTAAAAAAAAAAAAAAAAAAAAAAAAAACCTAACCTAACCTAACCTAACCTAACCTAACCTAACCTAACCTAACCTAACCTAACCTAACCTAACCTAACCTAACCTAACCTTCGCCTAACCTAACCTAAAAAAAAAAAAAAAAAAAAAAAAAAAAAAAAAAAAAAAAAAAAAAAAACCTTCGCCGTGTGGGGCCGGCATAGAATAGCCCCACCCCATCTCATCCCGTGGGTGTCGTAAGAGGCGACTAAGGGAAACACGCAGCCGAGCACCGGGCTGCCGAGGAGATCCCAGCCCTTTTCAGGGCTCGCCGTCGCTCCCAGTATCCCTCTGTTTAGCAGAGGGGACAGGGGATGAGACGGTGCCAGGGAACAAAAGACGGAGCCTAACATCAGGCTGCCGAGGCGGGTCGGCCCCTGCTGACCCAGGGGCTGACGGGCTCTTGGGCCGTCGAGTCAAGGAAAAGACTTTAAAACCCGACAGCAAAGTCGTTAAAAGCAGTGGCTGCCGTCGCCTCGTACGCCGACGGCGATCGGCCGACGGGGTGGTGGCGGCCGGGGGAAAGGCTCTGCGGGAGCGGGATCGAGCGGGGAGCTCTCCTGCCTCGCGAGCCGAGTACCCCGCGAGGAGGGGGGGCGCCGGCGAGCGCAGTTTGCTCGCGCTCCTGAGTCCGAGCCCTGCGGGAGCGGGTTCCCCCGACCGCTGCCCTGCGGGGCATGGGCGACGGGGCAACGGCGCCCCCGAATGAGAGTGGCCACGGGCGGTGGGCCGGGGGGCCTGCCGCCCCACGCTAAAGTGGCGGAATGCGCCCCTCTGTGTTCCTGGGGCGCATTCATACGAGGAGGACAGGCCCCGCCATCTGGGCGCGTGGACCGGAGGGTGGGGCCTCGACTGAGGCGAGCCCGACCATCAGGGCATCCCCAGCCGAGTCGCGGTGAGCAAACTATCCCGCGGCTCGGATTGGGCGAAGGAGGAACACCGTGGTGGTTTAGTGGGTAGTCTGGCCAGGCTCAAGTGGTCAGGAGTCCCACACGAAGCGAACCCCCTGCCCCCGCGGGGGGGGAGCGAAGCGCGTAAATGCATTCCACCACGTAAAAAAAAAAAAAAAAAAAAAAAAAAAAAAAATAAAAAAAAAAAAAAAAAAAAAAAAAAAAAAAAACCTCCGCCGTGTGGGGCCGGCATAGAATAGCCCCACCCCATCTCATCCCGTGGGTGTCGTAAGAGGCGACTAAGGGAAAGACGGCGCCGAAGATCAGGCTGCCTGTCAAGGAAAAGACTTTAAAACCCGACAGCAAAGTCGTTAAAAGCAGTGGCTGCCGTCGCCTCGTACGACGGGGCGGTGGCGGCCAGGGGAGAGGCTCTGCGGGAGCGGGAGCGAGCTTGTCTCATTCTCCCGCCCCGCAGACCCCCGGAGAGGGGGCGCCGGCGAACAAATTTTCGCCCGCGTCCCCGAATGAGAATGGCCACGGGCGGTGGGTCAGGGGACCTGCCGCCCCATACCAAAGTGGCGGAATGCGCCCCCCTGTGTTCCTGGGGTGCATTCATATGAGGAGGACAGGCTCCACCATCTGGGCACGTGGCCCGGAGGGTGGGGCCTCGACAGAGGCGAGCCCGACCATCAGGGCATCCCCAGCCGAGTCGCGGTGAGCACACTATCCCGTGACTCGGATTGGGTGAAGGAGGAACACCGTGGTGGTTTAGTGGGTAGTCTGGCCTCTCTCCGAGGCCAGGAGTCCCACACGAAGCGAACCCCCTGCCCCTGCGGGGGGGGAGCGAAGTGCGTAAATGCATTCCACCACGTAAAAAAAAAAAAAAAAAAAAAAAAAAAAACCTAACCTAACCTAACCTAACCTAACCTAACCTAACCTAACCTAACCTAACCTAACCTAACCTAACCTTTTTTTTTTTTTTTTTTTTTTTTTTTTTTTTTTTTTTTTTTTTTTTTTACGTGTGGAAACCCCCTCGGGCCGTCACCCCGCCGGGGTTTGCGGCGGCGGGGCGGTGTGTCGGAATCGAACCGACTAAAACCACACGGTGTGCCAACTCTGCGCCTGAGAGAGGGAGAGGTCCGGGTACTGCTGTATTACGACCTCCGGACCCCTCCCGGCGCCAGCCCGCACAGATGCGGGCACCCTCCTCCTCAACCTCTCCGTTTAGGCGACGTACGGCACACACGTAACGTCGCCTCCTCGCGGGCGGCCACTAATGCGGATGGAAGGGCAAACCCGTCCCGACCATCCGCGGCCACACTCAGGGCGGCATGAGGCGCTGGTGAGCGCGCCTCCGCTGCCCGGTTCGCCGGCGGCGGATCGGGTCCGAGAGGAGGTCGTCCTCCCGGGCCTTCTCCGCCGCCTCCTTCTGCGAGATGACGTGTTCGCAGAAGGTGGCGACCGCGGTAAAATTGCTGTCGCTACCGGCCATGGAGCGGATGACGGCCGGTAGCGAGAGATCCCCTCCGATGACTGCAGTGAGGGCCCGGCGCTGCGACGCCCATGCGGGGCATGCCGCCAGCGTGTGCTGGGCCGAGTCCTCACTGCAGTCGCAGTGGTGGCAGGCGGGACTCAGTTCCCTCCGTGCGACCGAGTGCAGGTACTTCCCGAAGCATCCGTGTCCGGAAAGCACCTGCGTCAGCCGGAAGGAAAGAGTCCCGTGCTGCCGCCCTTCCCACTCGTGGATGACCGGCTGGAGAGCCTCCACGGCGGCGAAGCCAGCGCGTGGAGTCTCCAGCCGGAGCGACCAGCGAGCCATCGTGGCTCGACGGGCGGCTTCACGCCACTCGCGTACCTCCTCGGGCGGGGGGCGAATGCCACACTCCGCCCGGAAAGAAGCCACCCGTCGATAAACTTCGGCGAGCACTTCCGCCTCCAAATCCCACGGGGGTGTCCCGGCCAACGCGCACGCCGCCTCGGTCGACACCGTGCGGTATCCGCGTATGGCTCTGACCGCCAATACCCTCTGAGGCCGCCAGAGGCGAGCCTTGTTGAGGGCGGTCAGAGCCGCCACCCACACCGGTGCGCCGTACAGCGCCATCGACCGGACCACCCCCGTGTACAGGAGTCGCGTTGCGACGCTGGCTCCGCCCAAGTTGGGCAATAATCGCCCAAGGGCAGAGGCAGCGTCGACCAGCTTCGGACCAAGCTGTCGGAAGTGCTCGTCGAAGAGCCACCTACCGTCCAGGATCAGACCCAGATATTTCATCTGGGCCCGAACCGGTACGAGGACCGAGTTGACCTCTATCGAGGCGCCGGGGGGTGGACCACGACGGGGCCCATGAAAGAGCAGGGCCTCCGTCTTGTCCAGGGCCACCCGCAAGCCCAGCGCCTCGATGCGCCCGACCACCTGAGAAACACCCCCGGTGGCCAGGCGCGCCGCCTCCTGGAAGTTTGCCCCCCGAGCTGTGACCAAAGTGTCATCGGCGTAACAAATTACGCCCAGCCCGGGGGGGAGACGCTCCCGCAAGACCCAGTCGTACCCCACGTTCCACAGGAGTGGTCCAAGGACAGACCCCTGCGGAACGCCGCACGACATGGGCCGCCGTCTCAAGACGCCCTCTCGGTCCTCGTACATGACGGTACGCTCCCTCAAATAGTCTGCCACTAGCCGCCTCAGGTACTCTGGCACCCCATGATACTGGAGTGCTTCCCCGATGCAGCTGAATGGCAGACTATTGAATGCGTTGGCGATGTCCAAAGACACCGCCAACAGCACGCCGCCACAGCTCACAGCCTCTTCGGTCACGGCCCTAAGGCGCATCACGGCATCGACCGTCGAACGCCCCTCTCGGAACCCGAATTGGGCGTCCGACAGGTCGGGCCCCACCTCGCTGAGATGCTGGACGATGCGGGCAGAGAGTATCCTCTCAAAAAGTTTGCCCGCCTCGTCCAGCAACACGATGGGCCTATAGGCCGTGACCGAATCGGCAGGCCGTCCCGGCTTCCTCAATAGGACCAGCTTCCCGCCTTTCCAGCACTCAGGGAAGCGACCGGACGCCAGGCTGGCGTCCAGCACTTCCCTGAGGCGGTCCGACATGTGGTCGAGGGTTCGGGCCAGAACTCGGGCAGGTACCCCGTCCGGCCCGGGGGCGGTGTTCTTCGAACGGATTCTCAGAACCGCCGCCCCTACCTCCGATTCCCTCACGGGCGGAACCTCGTCCCCGTCGTCCCTGGCCGGGTAGGCCATCGACGGGGGCGTGTGCTCCGCCCTCTGCGGGAATAGGCCCTCGACCACTTCCTGCAGGAAGCTGGGCTGGAGAGTCTCGGTAAGGGGGGGGGCCGGCGTGCGGAGCTTTTGACGCACCGCACGATAAGGGCGACCCCAGGGGTCACGATCGAGACTCTCCAGCATCTCCTCTCTCTTCGCCTCAACCTAACCTAACCTAACCTAACCTGTGGCGGCTCGGAACCCTGGACCGGGAGCTGGCTCGAGAGGCGGCTATCGTCGAGCGATGGGCTGCTGTCGATAGCGACCCGGACGTGGACGCGAGATGCGAGCGATTGGTTGGAGCGCTGACTCGCGTCTGCGACGCGGCGATGCAGAGGGCGAGACCTATCCCGCCCCGGAGGCGGGTGTACTGGTGGCGTCCCCACCTAGCCGGTCTGCGTGCTGCGAGCTACGCAGCCCAGAGGCAGTACACCCGCAGCCGAAGGCGGGCCGTTAGAGATCTCGCCCGCGAAGAAGAGCTGCATGCCGCGTACCTGGGCGCTCGACGGGCCCTCAGCTCGGCGATCAAAGCCGCCAAGGACGAGGCCTGGAGGGAGTGGCTCGAGAGCCTGGACCGAGATCCGTGGGGGCGCCCGTACAAGACTGTGAGTCAGAAACTCCGGCCTTGGGCGCCTCCCCTCACCAGAACTCTCGAGCCGGGCCTTCTGGACCGAGTGGTCAGCTCCCTGTTCCCTGCGAGGGAGGAGTGGGTTCCGCCGCGGATGGCAGCACCAAGCCAGGTGCCGGCAGACGAAGGGGCAATACCTCCCGTGTCCGAGGCCGAGTTGGGGGCCGCGATACTGGCACTTCGGTCCAGGAATCGCGCCCCGGGCCCGGACGGAGTCCCTGGGAAGGTTGTTGCCACAGTCATGCCGGCACTAGAGGAGGAGACGCTGTCCCTCATGTCGGAGTGCCTGGCGTCGGGGAGGGTCCCCCGGCGATGGAAAGTCGGCAAGCTCGTGCTGATCAAAAAGCACGGGCGCCCAGCCGAATCGCCGTCGGCCTACCGCCCCATCGTGTTGCTCGACGAGACGTGCAAGCTTTTTGAGCGGGTGCTCGCTGCGCGTCTCGTCGGCCACCTGGAGGGGGTGGGGCCCAACCTAAGCGACGGCCAGTTCGGCTTCCGTCGCGGGAGGTCAACCCTCGATGCCATATCCCGACTGCGGGACGGCGTCGACGAAGCGGTCTCCAGGGGTGAGGTGCTGTTGGCGGTATCGCTGGACATAGCGAACGCCTTCAACACCCTCCCCTGGGAAACCATTGCTGAGGCGTTGAGGTACCACAACGTCCCGTGGTACCTCAGGCGCGTCCTTGCGGACTACTTCGTGGACCGGGTCATAGTCTACCCGGCCCAAGACGGGGTGGTCCGCAGGGGCATGTCTTGTGGCGTTCCACAGGGGTCGGTCCTCGGGCCGCTCCTGTGGAACGTCGGGTATGATTGGGTCCTGCGCGGTGCTAATCTTCGGGGAGTCGGCGTACTTTGCTACGCTGACGATACCCTAGTCACCGCGCGGGCCCCGACATTTCGGGACGCCGCCGTCCTTGCGACGGCAGGCGTCGCCCACGTAGTGCGTCGCATCGGGGCGCTCGGCCTTAAAGTTGCCCTCGAAAAGTCCGAGGCCCTCTACTTCCACGGGCCTCGGCAGACGCCGCCTCGAGGTAGGTCAATTATGGTGGGTGGCACCCCCATCGCTGTCGGGACGAGCCTGAAATACCTCGGGCTCGTTCTCGACGGTCGGTGGCGGTTCGCGGAGCATTTCCGGCAGCTGGCACCGAAGCTGGTGGCATTTGCCGGAATGCTCTCGCGGTTGCTGCCCAACAGCGGAGGCCCAGGGTCTGCCTGCCGCCGCCTCTACGACGGAGTGGTGCGCTCCAAGGCGCTCTACGGAGCGCCCATATGGGCGGAGGCCCTCTGCCCGGCGAGTATCGCGCTGCTGCGACGACCGCAGCGCGCCATCGCGCAGAGGGCTGCTCGGGCGTACCACACCGTCTCTTACGAGGCGGCATGTGTGATAGCCGGTAGTATCCCCTGGGATCTCGAGGCCTGCGTCCTCAAGAGGGTGTACGAGGAGGGCGCCCTGATGCGGCGTGCTCTCGGAGGTCGGCCGCCCCCGGAGGAGATCGATCGCTGGAGGCAATCAGCTCGCGATGATCTCTTCCGGGAGTGGGCCGAAAGACTGCGGGCGACCCGCGGCGGCTCGCTGCTTGTGGGGGCCGTTCGGCCCGTCCTGCGTCAGTGGGTGGAGCGGGGTCATGGGGCCCCGACATACCACCTCACCCAACTTCTCACGGGTCATGGCTGTTTCGCCAAGTACCTGTGGGAAGTGGTGGGGATCGAGTCGGAGCCCCGGTGCCGAAACTGCACCAGCGGCGACCCTGACACCGCCTACCACACCTTGACAGCGTGTGAGGCGTGGGGCGGACAAAGGGCGGCCCTCATGAACACCGTTGGTGGGGACCTCTCGCTGTCGGCCGTAGTCTCGGCCATGGCCGGCAGCGAAGAGTGTTGGGCCGCCGTCGCCTCGTTCGCTGACGAGGTGATGGCGGCCAAGAGAGAGGCTCTGCGGGAGCGGGAGCGAGCTGGTCTCACTCTCCCGCCCCGCAGACCCCCGGAGAGGGGACGCCGGCGAACACAGTTCGCCCGCGTTCCCGATTGAGAGTGGGAGTACACACTACATGGGGAGGACATGCTCCACCATCTGGGCACGTGGCCCGGAGGGTGGGGCCCCGACGGGGTTCCGCCGTGTGGGGCCGGCATAGAATAGCCCCACCCCATCTCATCCCGTGGGTGTCGTAAGAGGCGACTAAGGGAAAGACGGAGCCGAAGAACAGGCTGCCGAGGCGGGTCGGCCTCTGCTACTCCAGGGGCTGACAAGCTCTTGGGCCGTCGAGTCAAGGAAAAGACTTTAAAACCCGACAGCAAAGTCGTTAAAAGAAGTGGCTGCCGTCGCCTCGTACGACGGGGTGGTGGCGGCCAGGGGAGAGGCTCTGCGGGAGCGGGAGCGAGCTGGTCTCATTCTCCCGCCCCGCAGACCCCTGGAGAGGGGGCGCCGGCGAACACATTTCGCCCGCGTCCCCGAATGAGAGTGGCCACGGGCGGTGGGTCGGGGGACCTGCCGCCCCATACCAAAGTGGCGGAATGCGCCCCCCTGTGTTCCTGGGGTGCATTCATACGAGGAGGACAGGCCCCACCATCTGGGCACGTGGCCCGGAGGGTGGGGCCTCGACAGAGGCGAGCCCGACCATCAGGGCATCCCCAGCCGAGTCGCGGTGAGCACACTATCCCGTGGCTCGGATTGGGTGAAGGAGGAACACCGTGGTGGTTTAGTGGGTAGTCTGGCCTCTCTCCGAGGCCAGGAGTCCCACACGAAGCGAACCCCTTGCCCCCGCGGGGGGGGAGCGAAGTGCCTAAACGCATTCCACCACGTAAAAAAAAAAAAAAAAAAAAAAAAAAACCTAACCTAACCTAACCTAACCTAACCTTTTTTTTTTTTTTTTTTTTTTTTTTACGTGTGGAAACCCCCTCGGGCCGTCACCCCGCCGGGGTTTGCGGCGGCGGGGCGGTGTGTCGGAATCGAACCGACTAAAACCACACGGTGTGCCAACTCTGCGCCTGAGAGAGGGAGAGGTCCGGGTACTGCTGTATTACGACCTCCGGACCCCTCCCGGCGCCAGCCCGCACAGATGCGGGCACCCTCCTCCTTAACCTCTCCGTTTAGGCGACGTACGGCACACACGTAACGTCGCCTCCTCGCGGGCGGCCACTATAGCGGATGGAAGGGCAAACCCGTCCCGACCATCCGCGGCCACACTCAGGGCGGCATGAGGCGCTGGTGAGCGCGCCTCCGCTGCCCGGTTCGCCGGCGGCGGATCGGGTCCGAGAGGAGGTCGTCCTCCCGGGCCTTCTCCGCCGCCTCCTTCTGCGAGATGACGTGTTCGCAGAAGGTGGCGACCGCGGTAAAACTGCTGTCGCTACCGGCCATGGAGCGGATGACGGCCGGTAGCGAGAGATCCCCTCCGATGACTGCAGTGAGGGCCCGGCGCTGCGACGCCCATGCGGGGCATGCCGCCAGCGTATGCTGGGCCGAGTCCTCACTGCAGTCGCAGTGGTGGCAGGCGGGACTCAGTTCCCTCCGTGCGACCGAGTGCAGGTACTTCCCGAAGCATCCGTGTCCGGAAAGCACCTGCGTCAGCCGGAAGGAAAGGGTCCCGTGCTGCCGCCCTGCCCACTCGTGGATGACCGGCTGGAGAGCCTCCACGGCGGCGAAGCCAGCGCGTGGAGTCTCCAGCCGGAGCGACCAGCGAGCCATCGTGGCTCGACGGGCGGCTTCACGCCACTCGCGTACCTCCTCGGGCGGGGGGCGAATGCCACACTCCGCCCGGAAAGAAGCCACCCGTCGATAAACTTCGGCGAGCACTTCCGCCTCCAAATCCCACGGGGGTGTTCCGGCCAACGCGCACGCCGCCTCGGTCGACACCGTGCGGTATCCGCGTATGGCTCTGACCGCCAATACCCTCTGAGGCCGCCAGAGGCGAGCCTTGTTGAGGGCGGTCAGAGCCGCCACCCACACCGGTGCGCCGTACAGCGCCATCGACCGGACCACTCCCGTGTACAGGAGTCGCGTTGCGACGCTGGCTCCGCCCAAGTTGGGCAATAATCGCCCAAGGGCGGAGGCAGCGTCGACCAGCTTCGGACCAAGCTGTCGGAAGTGCTCGTCGAAGAGCCACCTACCGTCAAGGATCAGACCCAGATATTTCATCTGGGCCCGAACCGGTACGAGGACCGAGTTGACCTCTATCGAGGCGCCGGGGGGTGGACCACGACGGGGCCCATGAAAGAGCAGGGCCTCCGTCTTGTCCAGGGCCACCCGCAAGCCCAGCGCCTCGATGCGCTCGACCACCAGAGAAACACCCCCGGTGGCCAGGCGCGCCGCCTCCTGGAAGTTTGCCCCCCGAGCTGTGACCAAAGTGTCATCGGCGTAACAAATTACGCCCAGCCCGGGGGGGAGGCGTTCCCGCAGAACCCAGTCGTACCCCACGTTCCACAGGAGTGGTCCTAGGACAGACCCCTGTGGAACGCCGCACGACATGGGCCGCCGTCTCAAGACGCCCTCTCGGTCCTCGTACATGACGGTACGCTCCCTCAAATAGTCTGCCACTAGCCGCCTCAGGTACTCTGGCACCCCATGGTACTGGAGTGCTTCCCCGATGCAGCTAAATGGCAGACTATTGAATGCGTTGGCGATGTCTAAAGACACCGCCAACAGCACGCCGCCACAGCTCACAGCCTCTTCGGTCACGGCCCTAAGGCGCATCACGGCATCGACCGTCGAACGCCCCTCTCGGAACCCGAATTGGGCGTCCGACAGGTCGGGCCCCACCTCGCTGAGATGCTGGACGATGCGGGCAGAGAGTATCCTCTCAAAAAGTTTGCCCGCCTCGTCCAGCAACACGATGGGCCTATAGGCCGTGACCGAATCGGCAGGCCGTCCCGGCTTCCTCAAAAGGACCAGCTTCCCGCCTTTCAGCCTGCCAGCTGGCCAGCTTCAGAGTTTTCCGCGCCTCGCGGTACTCCTCGTGAAGCTGGTCCCCGCCACCGTCTCCACGGTGACGTCGCCTGCTGCGGGTGTAGGACCTCCGGGCACGAGTACACGCCGCACGGAGGTCCGCCAACTCCCGGGACCACCAGTAGACCTCCTTCCGAGGAGGCCGACGAGTCCGGATGCGGGGCATGGCCGTATCGCAAATCTGCGCAAGCGCATCGCGAAAACGGCCAGCCCCCACGTCCACGTCGACCTCCCCAGTCGGGGCCTGCGGAGACAGCCACGAATGAACGATGGCCGCCTCCTCCAGCAGGTCCCTGTCGAGCTTGGCGACTGCCCACCGCGGAAAGTGGGACATTTGCCGCGCCACGTGACCCCTACTGGGGCCCTGGGACCGGGAGAGCTCAAATCGGATGTACAGATGATCCGAGAGCGTCTCGACCTCTTCCAGGACACACCAGTTCCTTACCCGTGCGGCGACAGCGGGGGTAGCGAACGAGAGGTCCACTATCGACCCCCCCTGCTGTCGCACGCACGTGTTGGTGGAGCCTCTGTTCAGCAAACAGAGGCCCACCGAAGCCGCCCACTCCACTACGGCTTCGCCCCTGGCGTCCGTCCCGGGAGACCCCCACGCAATGGACTTTGCGTTGAAGTCCCCCAGCACGAGGACGTGCCCAGACCCTAGTCGCCGTATCGAGGCCTCCAAGTTGTTGAGGAAGACCTCGAAGTCGCTCAGACTCCGATTAGGGGAGAAGTATACACCGTATACGGTGATACCCCCCCAGTCGGCGGCAACATATCCCGTACCCTTGTCCCTTAGCGACAAGGGTGGGGAATGAGCCGCCGCGGAGCCGACGACTGCCACGGAGCCATCCCTGTCACCCATCCAATTCGGACGGGAAGGGACATAGTATGGCTCCGCGACCACGGCAACACCTATGGACCACTGCGCCACGGTTTGCAGGAAGAGATCCTGCGCCGCGGCGCAGTGGTTCAGGTTCGTCTGGACCAGGAGGCTGGAGAATCGATCCATTACTGGATCGCTTCTACAGCCTCCTCCATGGGCGTCGGCGTAGACGCATTAGCTACGCCGGAGGCAGCCTGGGTCGACTGGCTGACCCCCGACGCTTGCCGAGAAGCTTGAGAAGCCCGAGGGGGCTTGCAGCCTCCCTGCCCCATCTGATGATTGGCGGGCTTATTGCCCGCCGCACAGATGGGGCAGTGAGGGGCGGCAGAACACTCCGCCGCCCTGTGCCCCGCCAGACCGCAACGGAAACAAAGTCCGCTGCAGTCGAAGCAACTGCTGCACTTGACGCGAGTATGGCCCGCCGACAGGCATTTGAAACACCTCATCGGCCTCGCCGCCAGGACCGTAATCCTGGCGCTGACGAAGCCGACGAGCAGCCTGCCGGCATCTCCCAGTACTTTGGCTGCCGCCACTGGGCAGCTGAGCCATACCGCGCCAAGGCCCCCCGGACCAGGGCGGATGGTGCCGACCCTAATGCTATCCGCGCTGCAGCTCGTCCTCTCCTGAACTGCATCGCGGACATCGTCGGCCGTGACGGAATCGTCCAGGCCCGAAATGCGCAGTTCCGCGCACTTCACAGGCCTGGCGATCCTCACACCATCCGCCTCCGAGAACATTTCTCGGAGCTTCTCGGCAAATGCGTCTGCCGACTTTGCGCCTTCAGCCCCGGGGAATTCGAGGACTCGAGCCCCCGTTTGGGCGAGGCGCAGTCTCACCCCTGGCGTCCCGAAAGAGGCGAGACTGGCCCGGGCCCTTTTAAAAAGGGCCGCGTAGGACATCCCGCCTTCAGCCGCCTCCGGTGACACGGTCACCACTACCGCCGCGGTCTTTGGAGCCTGCAGTTTCCGCGGCTTCTGCGGCTTCTTAGCGGCGGGCCCTGCCACCGGCGGCGACTGCGGGCCAGAGGCCGCCTTCTGGGCAGCCTTCTTGGCCCGCTTTCGGGACTTTTTGGACCCTCCGACTACCTGCCAACCCTCATTGGAGGGGGCGGAAGTGGAGGGTCCGGGTGTCGACGTTGGAGTGGGGAGCGGAGGGAACTCCGCTCCAGTATTCACTGCCGTCCTCTTCGGCGCCACCTTAGACGCCGCCTTAGGCTTCGCCTTCGGTGCAGCCGCTTTGGCCCCCTGTCGTGCCTTTTGGGCAGCCGAAGGAGCAGGCACCGACGTCGCCGTCGCGTAGGTGACGCGGCCACCCACCACGGGGAGCGGCGCCGGCGCCGGGAAGACCTTCGGCCTCGGTGGCGCGAGCGGCGGCTGAACGACAGGGGCCGGGGGCAGCCTAGCCTCCAGGCCGGCCAAGCGGCCGTCCACTAGATTCCCCACTGCGATGAGGACCTGCTGCACAAGTGCGTCAGGTACCCCAGGAACAGTGGGGATCGACTGCGGCGCAGACGGCGCCGGCAGCGACGCAGGCGGAGCCGCCCGCGGCGCAGACGGAGCCGCCCGCGACGCAGACGGAGCCGGCCGCGACGCAGCCGGGGCCGGTGCCGGAGCCTTACGCTCAGGCCGCTCCGCCCTGAATTGGGCGAATTGAGCGCTTAGCTCCGCCACCTGCCCCGTCAAATGATCGTTGGCCGCCTGGAGGCGTGCCACATCACCAATTAGGGCTCCCACGACCCCCGCCACAGCGGAGGAGGAGTCCTTAAGGGCCCTCACGAAGGAGCCCTTAAGGTTGACGGACTTGGTGGCCACCTTATGTATGATGGCCACCGCCGCGTCCGCCCTCTCCTGCAAGGAGGCCGGCGTCTGGGGCACTGGGTCCCCATTCACCGGGCCTCCGATCTTCTGCAGGAGACCTGAAATCTCCTCCTCCGCTTGTGTTTCGCCTTCCGCCCTGGCCCGCCTGTACGATTCCGCCTTGCAAAAGGCGGAACCTGACGGGCCCGGCACCGGGGTTCGCGAGCGCCCCCTATGGCTGCTCGCGATCTTCGGCGGCAACATATCTGAGGCGTCACTGCCTCCATCGTTTGAGCGTACGCGTTTACGGGTATCCGTAAACTCCAAGTCCATCCCACTCGCGCCTTCCGACGAGTGGGTGGACCGGGAACGCGTACGCTCCGAGGTTCTTCGGCTCCCAGCAGTCCGACTGACTACTGGGAGCCCCGCCGCCATAGGCGTCCCGGACGCGGACTCCTCCTCGGTAGAGGAGTCGTCCGCCCTCCGGAACTGCCCTTTGGCGTTCCGCCTTCCCTTCTTTTTGTTTGCCTTATCACATGCCTTATCAGATCCGTTATTATCGCCAGTTTTCGTTAAGTTTATATCAGTTTTAGTTTTATTAGTTTCGTTTATATTCAGCTCCATACAGTTCCCACGAGAATGGGGGAAATAAGTGGTCAGTCCGGGCGGAGGCCCCTGCACCCGGATAAGCCTATATACTGTGGAGGTCGGCCGGTATCCACAGGTTTTAAACGACTTCGCTGTCGGGTTTTAAAGTCTTTTCCTTGACGCGGGCCGGCCAATGAAGGCAAGCCCCACGTTCTCCGAGATCACGGCTTCCTGAATGTGGCCAGCACCCAGGTCAAAACGCCGATCACCCGGAGATTACGCGACGCGGGAGGGCAGCCAACTCTCCCAACTCCGACGGTGGCACAAGTGCCTGCCAGCCCCTGCGCGAGCAGTGGGCCGACCCGTCCCTCGATCCCTGACACCGTCTCTTCCCATGTCCCCTCTGCAAAACAGAGGGGTACTGGGAGCGACGGCGAGCCCTGAAAAGGGCTGTTAGGGATCCCCTCGCCAGCCTGTAAGTCGGCTGCGTGTGTCCCTTAGTCGCCTCTTACGACACCCACGGGATGAGATGGGGTGGGGCTATTCTATGCCGGCCCCACACGGCGAAACCTAACCTAACCTAACCTAACCTAACCGCCGTGTGGGGCCGGCATAGAATAGCCCCACCCCATCTCATCCCGTGGGTGTCGTAAGAGGCGACTAAGGGAAAGACGGAGCCGAAGAACAGGCTGCCGAGGCGGGTCGGCCTCTGCTACTCCAGGGGCTGACAAGCTCTTGGGCCGTCGAGTCAAGGAAAAGACTTTAAAACCCGACAGCAAAGTCGTTAAAAGAAGTGGCTGCCGTCGCCTCGTACGACGGGGTGGTGGCGGCCAGGGGAGAGGCTCTGCGGGAGCGGGAGCGAGCTGGTCTCATTCTCCCGCCCCGCAGACCCCTGGAGAGGGGGCGCCGGCGAACACATTTCGCCCGCGTCCCCGAATGAGAGTGGCCACGGGCGGTGGGTCGGGGGACCTGCCGCCCCATACCAAAGTGGCGGAATGCGCCCCCCTGTGTTCCTGGGGTGCATTCATACGAGGAGGACAGGCCCCACCATCTGGGCACGCGGCCCGGAGGGTGGGGCCTCGACAGAGGCGAGCCCGACCATCAGGGCATCCCCAGCCGAGTCGCGGTGAGCACACTATCCCGTGGCTCGGATTGGGTGAAGGAGGAACACCGTGGTGGTTTAGTGGGTAGTCTGGCCTCTCTCCGAGGCCAGGAGTCCCACACGAAGCGAACCCCCTGCCCCCGCGGGGGGGGAGCGAAGTGCCTAAACGCATTCCACCACGTAAAAAAAAAAAAAAAAAAAAAAAAAAAAAAAAAAAAAAAAAAAAAACCTAACCTAACCTAACCTAACCTAACCTCGCGGGAGGTTCGCCGTGTGGGGCCGGCATAGAATAGCCCCACCCCATCTCATCCCGTGGGTGTCGTAAAAGGCGACTAAGGGAAAGACGGCGCCGGAGATCAGGCTGCCGAGGAGATCCCAGCCCTTTTCAGGGCTCGCCGTCGCTCCCAGTACCCCTCTGTTTTGCAGAGGGGACAGGGGATGAGACGGTGCCAGGGAACCAAAGACGGAGCCGAACAACATCAGGCTGCCGAGGCGGGTCGGCCCTTGCTGACCCAGGGGCTGACGGGCTCTTGTGCCGTCGAGTCAAGGAAAAGACTTTAAAACCCGACAGCAAAGTCGTTAAAAGCAGTGGCTGCCGTCGCCTCGTACGCCGATGGGATCGGCCGACGGGGTGGTGGCGGCCGGGGGAAAGGCTCTGCGGGAGCGGGATTGAGCGGGGAGCTCTCCTGCCTCGCGAGCCGAGTACCCCGCGAGGAGGGGGGGCGCCGGCGAGCGCAGTTTGCTCGCGCTCCTGAGTCCGAGCCCTGCGGGAGCGGGTTCCCCCGACCGCTGCCCTGCGGGGCATGGGCGACGGGGCAACGGCGAGCGTAGTTTGCCCGCGCCCCCGAATGAGAGTGGCCACGGGCGGTGGGCCGGGGGGCCTGCCGCCCCACGCTAAAGTGGCGGAATGCGCCCCTCTGTGTTCCTGGGGCGCATTCATACGAGGAGGACAGGCCCCGCCATCTGGGCACGTGGCCCAGAGGGTGGGGCCTCGACAGAGGCGAGCCCGACAACCAGGGCATCCCCAGCCGAGTCGCGGTGAGCAAACTATCCCGCGGCTCGGATTGGGCGAAGGAGGAACACCGTGGTGGTTTAGTGGGTAGTCTGGCCAGGCTCAAGTGGTCAGGAGTCCCACACGAAGCGAACCCCCTGCCCCCGCGGGGGGGGAGCGAAGCGCGTAAATGCATTCCACCACGTAAAAAAAAAAAAAAAAAAAAAAAAAAAAAAAAAAAAAAAAAAAAAAAAACCTCGCGGGAGGTCAACTCTCGACGCTATATCCCGACTGCGGGACGGCGTCGACGAAGCGGTCTCCAGGGGTGAGGTGTTGTTGGCGGTATCGTTGGACATAGCGAACGCCTTCAACACCCTCCCCTGGGAAACTATTGCGGAGGCGCTGAGGTACCACGATGTCCCGTGGTACCTCAGGCGCGTCCTTGCGGACTACTTCGTGGACCGGGTCATAGTTTACCCGGCCCAAGACGGGGTGGTCCGCAGGGGCATGTCGTGTGGCGTTCCACAGGGGTCGGTCCTCGGGCCGCTCCTGTGGAACGTCGGGTATGACTGGGTCCTGCGCGGTGCCAATCTTCGGGGAGTCGGCGTACTTTGTTACGCCGACGACACCCTAGTCACCGCGCAGGCCCCCACATTTCGGGACGCCGCCGTCCTTGCGACGGCAGGCGTCGCGCACGTAGTGCGTCGCATCGGGGCGCTCGGCCTCGAAGTCGCCCTCGAGAAGTCCGAGGCCCTCTTCTTCCACGGGCCTCGGCAGACGCCGCCTCGAGACAGGTCGATCGTGGTGGGTGGCACCCCCATCGCTGTCGGGACGAGCCTGAAATACCTCGGGCTCGTTCTCGACGGTCGGTGGCGGTTCGCGGAGCATTTCCGGCAGCTGGCACCGAAGCTGGTGGCATTTGCCGGAATGCTCTCGCGGTTGCTGCCCAACAGCGGAGGCCCGGGGTCTGCCTGCCGCCGCCTCTATGACGGAGTGGTGCGCTCCAAGGCGCTCTACGGAGCGCCCATATGGGCGGAGGCCCTCTGCCCGACGAATACTGCGCTGCTGCGACGTCCGCAGCGCGCCGTCGCGCAGAGGGCTGCTCGGGCGTACCACACCGTCTCTTACGAGGCGGCGTGCGTGATAGCGGGTAGTATCCCCTGGGATCTCGAGGCTCGCGTCCTCAAGAGGGTGTACGAGGAGGGCGCCCTGATGCGGCGTGCTCTCGGAGGTCGGCCCCCCCCGGAGGAGATCGATCGCTGGAGGCAATCGGCTCGCGATGATCTCTTCCGGGAATGGGCCGAAAGACTGCGGGCGACCCGCGGCGGCTCGCTGCTTGTGGGGGCCGTTCGGCCCGTCTTGCGTCAGTGGGTAGAGCGGGGTCATGGGGCCCCGACATACCACCTCACCCAACTTCTCACAGGACATGGCTGTTTCGCCAAGTACCTGTGGGAAGTGGTGGGGATCGAGTCGGAGCCCCGGTGCCGAAACTGCACCAGCGGCGACCCTGACACTGCCCACCACACCCTGAGTGTGTGTGAGGCGTGGGACGGACCAAGGGCGGCCCTCATGAGCACCGTCGGTGCGGACCTCTCGCTGTCGGCCGTGGTCTCGGCTATGGCCGGCAGCGAAGAGTGTTGGGCCGCCGTCGCCTCGTTCGCCGACGAGGTGATGGCGGCCAAGAGAGAGGCTCTGCGGGAGCGGGAGCGAGCTGGTCTCACTCTCCCGCCCCGCAGACCCCCGGAGAGGGGGCGCCGGCGAACACAATTCGCCCGCGCCCCCGAATGAGAGTGGCCACGGGCGGTGGGTCGGGGGACCTGCCGCCCCATGCTAAAGTGGCGGAATGCGCCCCCCTGTGTTCCTGGGGTGCATTCAGGCGAGGAGGACAGGCCCCACCATCTGGACACGTGGCCCGGAGGGTGGGGCCTCGACAGTAGCGAGCCCGACCAACAGGGCATCCCCAGCCGAGTCACGGTGAGCAAACTATCCCGTGGCTCGGATTGGGTGAAGGAGGAACACCGTGGTGGTTTAGTGGGTAGTCTGGTCTCTCTCCGAGGCCAGGAGTCCCACACGAAGCGAACCCCCCGCCCCCGCGGGGGGCGAGCGAAGCGCGTAAATGCATTCCACCACGTAAAAAAAAAAAAAAAAAAAAAAAAACCTAACCTAACCTTCGCCGTGTGAGCCGTGTGGGGCCGGCATAGAATAGCCCCACCCCATCTCATCCCGTGGGTGTCGTAAGAGGCGACTAAGGGAAACACGCAGCCGAGCACCGGGCTGCCGAGGAGATCCCAGCCCTTTTCAGGGCTCGCCGTCTCTCCCAGTATCCCTCTGTTTAGCAGAGGGGACAGGGGATGAGACGGTGCCAGGGAACCAAAGACGGAGCCTACCATCGGCTGCCGAGGCGAGTCAGCCCTTGCTGACCCAGGGGCTGACGGGCTCTTGTGCCGTCGAGTCAAGGAAAAGACTTTAAAACCCGACAGCAAAGTCGTTAAAAGCAGTGGCTGCCGTCGCCTCGTACGCCGACGGCGATCGGCCGACGGGGTGGTGGCGGCCGGGGGAAAGGCTCTGCGGGAGCGGGATTGAGCGGGGAGCTCTCCTGCCTCGCGAGCCGAGTACCCCACGAGGAGGGGGGGCGCCGGCGAGCGCAGCTTGCTCGCGTTCCTGAGTCCGAGCCCTGCGGGAGCGGGTTCCCCCGACCGCTGCCCTGCGGGCATGGACGACGGGACAACGGCGAGCGCAGTTTGCCCGCGCCCCCGAATGAGAGTGGCCACGGGCGGTGGGCCGGGGGGCCTGCCGCCCCACGCTAAAGTGGCGGAATGCGCCCCTCTGTGTTCCTGGGGTGCATTCATACGAGGAGGACAGGCCCCGCCATCTGGGCACGTGGCCCGGAGGGTGGGGCCTCGACAGAGGCGAGCCCGACCATCAGGGCATCCCCAGCCGAGTCGCGGTGAGCAAACTATCCCGTGGCTCGGATTGGGTGAAGGAGGAACACCGTGGTGGTTTAGTGGGTAGTCTGGCCAGGCTCAAGTGGTCAGGAGTCCCACACGAAGCGAACCCCCTGCCCCCGCGGGGGGGGAGCGAAGCGCGTAAATGCATTCCACCACGTAAAAAAAAAAAAAAAAAAAAAAAAAAAAAAAAAAAAAAAAAAAAAAACCTTCGCCGTGTGGGGCCGGCATAGAATAGCCCCACCCCATCTCATCCCGTGGGTGTCGTAAAAGGCGACTAAGGGAAAGACGGCGCCGGAGATCAGGCTGCCGAGGAGATCCCAGCCCTTTTCAGGGCTCGCCGTCGCTCCCAGTATCCCTCTGTTTTGCAGAGGGGACTGGGGATGAGACGGTGCCAGGGAACGAGGGACGGGTCGGCCCACTGCTCGCGCAGGGGCTGGCAGGCACTTGTGCCACCGTTGGAGTTGGGAGAGATGGCTGCCCTCCCGCGTCGCGTAATCTCCTGGTGATCGGCGTTTGACCTGGGTGCTGGCCACATTCAGGAAGCCGTGATCTCGGAGGACGTGGGTCTTGGCTTAACCGCCCGGACCGCGAGGAAGAAAACCTCTATAAAAAATTACCCCGAATCCCGTGTTCTGGTGTGTGGCCAGGGGATGCATGGCTGATGGGTAGTTCAGTCGCAAGCACACCCCCAGCCGGGGCACCTGCGGACCCCTCGGTTGGGAAACAAATCTACGCTTACCCGGGTACTGGGGGATCTCTGCCCGGGTGGACTTTTATTTCTCCCCCACTCGTGGGAAATGTTATGGCAGATTCAAATTTAAAAAACCAAAACCAAAAAGATGATGAGAAGGAGTTGAGGAGTAGTGAGGAGAGTAAGGCGGGGGAGTTGCGAACCCTGTCACCACATCCGCTGGTGACGAAGGAGGCACGCGTTACCCTGACGCGATACAACAGGGAAAGGGGCTCGTCGATATCGTCGATATCGAGTGACGCCTCAATGGTGGACGCAGACTCGCGTCCATCTTCGCCGGGCCGGCTGTGGCGGAAACGCCTGAACCCTGCGTCGGAAGACGACAGCTCCGGCCCGGTCGAGACCAAAAGAAGAGGCCGCCCTCCGACGACGGGCGAGTACGTCGGCCTGGCGAAAGCCAAGGCCGAATTTATCAAGGCACAGGAGCGGGAGCTCGAGCTCCGTGCCGAGAAGGAGCTGGCGGAGGAGGTCCGACTGCAAAGGGAGTCTTTCCTCCTCAAGACTCCCGCTCAACAACCGAGGTCGGACCCAACACCTTCCTCCGAGCCCGTCAGCGCCGAGCAGCTGACGGGGAGCATTGAGGCGGCGGTGGCGGTGGTGCAAACCATCGCCACCAAGAGCTCTAAACTGAAGGGCCAGTATGTGCGGGACTTGCGGGTGGCCTGCAGCTCCATTTTGGAGCTCGCCCACCAACTCAAGGCCCGCACAGTAAACGAGGAGGTGGCCAATCTTCAGGCAGAGCTCGCCGCCATGCGGGCCGAGATGAAGGCCCTGAAGCGGCAGGCGGAAGCGGCTCCTCCTGCAATGACCCGCGAAGAAATCGCCTTTATGGTAGAGGCGAAATTCGCGGGGATTCAGGACCGCCTGCTGCCGGAGGAGCGTATCCGTCCGCCTCTCCAGGCGGATGTGAGGAATGCCGCCAGAGCCGCTGGCGCTGCTCGCGATGCGGAACCCAGGGCCTCCAAGTCCAGCCGGAGGCCCGAGCCTTCTGCCCTCCCTCTTCCGGCTCTGCCCCTCTCGCCCGTCGTGACAGACGGGCAGAAGGAACCGGGTCCCCGCCCCTCTGGGACGGCCCCGGCGGCGGAGTTGAAGGGGAAAAAGAAGGCCAAGAAGAAGAGCGCCGCATCGCTGGAGGCCGAAGCCGCCCGTCAGCCGCGCCAGCAGGCTCCCGCCACCGCCCCTCCACCTGTGAAGGAGGCGTGGAACGTGGTGGCGGCGCGGCCAAAGAAGTTTGCTCGCGCTCCTGAGTCCGAGCCCTGCGGGAGCGGGTTCCCCCGACCGCTGCCCTGCGGGGCATGGGCGACGGGGCAACGGCGCCCCCGAATGAGAGTGGCCACGGGCGGTGGGCCGGGGGGCCTGCCGCCCCACGCTAAAGTGGCGGAATGCGCCCCTCTGTGTTCCTGGGGCGCATTCATACGAGGAGGACAGGCCCCGCCATCTGGGCGCGTGGCCCGGAGGGTGGGGCCTCGACAGAGGCGAGCCCGACCATCAGGGCATCCCCAGCCGAGTCGCGGTGAGCAAACTATCCCGCGGCTCGGATTGGGCGAAGGAGGAACACCGTGGTGGTTTAGTGGGTAGTCTGGCCAGGCTCAAGTGGTCAGGAGTCCCACACGAAGCGAACCCCCTGCCCCCGCGGGGGGCGAGCGAAGCGCGTAAATGCATTCCACCACGTAAAAAAAAAAAAAAAAAAAAACCTAACCTAACCTAACCTAACCTAACCTTTTTTTTTTTTTTTTTTTTTTTTTACGTGTGGAAACCCCCTCGGGCCGTCACCCCGCCGGGGTTTGCGGCGGCGGGGCGGTGTGTCGGAATCGAACCGACTAAAACCACACGGTGTGCCAACTCTGCGCCTGAGAGAGGGAGAGGTCCGGGTACTGCTGTATTACGACCTCCGGACCCCTCCCACCTCCGGACCCCTCCCAACCTAACCTAACCTAACCTAACCTAACCTAACCTAACCTTTTTTTTTTTTTTTTTTTTTTTTTTTTTTTTTTTTTTTTTTTTTTTTTTTTTTTTTTTTTTTTTAACGTGTGGAAACCCCCTCGGGCCGTCACCCCGCCGGGGTTTGCGGCGGGGCGGTGTGTCGGAATCGAACCGACTAAAACCACACGGTGTGCCACTCTGCGCCTGAGAGAGGGAGAGATCCGGGAACTGCTGTGTTACGACCTCCGGACCCCCCCCGGCGCCAGCCCGCACAGATGCGGGCACCCTCCTCCAATTCCTCTCCGTTTAGGCGACGTACGGCACACGCGTCACGTCGCCTCCTCGCGGGCGGCCACTATAGCGGATGGAAGGGCAAACCCGTCCCGACCATCCGCGGCCACACTCAGGGCGGCATGAGGCGCTGGTGAGCGCGCCTCCGCTGCCCGGTTCGCCGGCGGCGGATCGGGTCCGAGAGGAGGTCGTCCTCCCGGGCCTTCTCCGCCGCCTCCTTCTGCGAGATGACGTGTTCGCAGAAGGTGGCGACCGCGGTAAAACTGCTGTCGCTACCGGCCATGGAGCGGATGACGGCCGGTAGCGAGAGATCCCCTCCGATGACTGCAGTGAGGGCCCGGCGCTGCGACGCCCATGCGGGGCATGCCGCCAGCGTGTGCTGGGCCGAGTCCTCACTGCAGTCGCAGTGGTGGCAGGCGGGACTCAGTTCCCTCCGTGCGACCGAGTGCAGGTACTTCCCGAAGCATCCGTGTCCGGAAAGCACCTGCGTCAGTCGGAAGGAAAGGGTCCCGTGCTGCCGCCCTGCCCACTCGTGGATGACCGGCTGGAGCGCCTCCACGGCGGCAAAGCCAGCGCGTGGAGTCTCCAGCCGGAGCGACCAGCGAGCCATCGTGGCTCGACGGGCGGCTTCACGCCACTCGCGTACCTCCTCGGGCGGGGGGCGAATGCCACACTCCGCCCGGAAAGAAGCCACCCGTCGATAAACTTCGGCGAGCACTTCCGCCTCCAAATCCCACGGGGGTGTCCCGGCCAACGCGCACGCCGCCTCGGTCGACACCGTGCGGTATCCGCGTATGACTCTGACCGCCAGTACCCTCTGAGGCCGCCAGAGGCGAGCCTTGTTGAGGGCGGTCAGAGCCGCCACCCACACCGGTGCGCCGTACAGCGCCATTGACCGGACCACCCCCGTGTACAGGAGTCGCGTTGCGACGCTGGCTCCGCCCAAGTTGGGCAATAATCGCCCAAGGGCGGAGGCAGCGTCGACCAGCTTCGGACCAAGCTGTCGGAAGTGCTCGTCGAAGAGCCACCTACCGTCAAGGATCAGGCCCAGATATTTCATCTGGGCCCGAACCGGTACGAGGACCGAGTTGACCTCTATGGAGGCGCCGGGGGGTGGACCACGACGGGGCCCATGGAACAACAGGGCCTCCGTCTTGTCCAGGGCCACCCGCAAGCCCAGCGCCTCGATGCGCCCGACCACCAGAGAAACACCCCTGGTGGCCAGGCGCGCCGCCTCCTGGAAGTTTGCCCCCCGAGCTGTGACCAAAGTGTCATCGGCGTAACAAATTACGCCCAGCCCGGGGGGGAGACGTTCCCGCAGAACCCAGTCGTACCCCACGTTCCACAGGAGTGGTCCAAGGACAGACCCCTGTGGAACGCCGCACGACATGGGCCGCCGTCTCAAGACGCCCTCTCGGTCCTCGTACATGACGGTACGCTCCCTCAAATAGTCTGCCACCAGCCGCCTCAGGTACTCTGGCACCCCATGATACTGGAGTGCTTCCCCGATGCAGCTGAATGGCAGACTATTGAATGCGTTGGCGATGTCTAACGACACCGCCAACAGCACGCCGCCACAGCTCACCGCCTCTTCGGTCACGGCCCTAAGGCGCATCACGGCATCGACCGTCGAACGCCCCTCTCGGAACCCGAATTGAGCGTCCGACAGGTCGGGCCCCACCTCGCTGAGATGCTGGACGATGCGGGCAGAGAGAATCCTCTCAAAAAGTTTGCCCGCCTCGTCCAGCAACACGATGGGCCTATAGGCCGTGACCGAATCGGCAGGCCGTCCCGGCTTCCTCAACAGGACCAGCTTCCCGCCTTTCCAGCACTCAGGAAAGCGACCGGACGCCAGGCTGGCGTCCAGCACTTCCCTGAGGCGGTCCGACATATGGTCGAGGGTTCGGGCCAGAACTCGGGCAGGTACCCCGTCCGGCCCGGGGGCGGTGTTCTTCGAACGGATTCTCAGAACCGCCGCCCCTACCTCCGATTCCCTCACGGGCGGAACCTCGTCCCCGTCGTCCCTGGCCGGGTAGGCCATCGACGGGGGCGTGTGCTCCGCCCGCTGCGGGAATAGGCCCTCGACCACTTCCTGCAGGAAGCTGGGCTGGAGAGTCTCGGTAAGGGGGGGGCCCGGCGTGCGGAGCTTTTGACGCACCGCACGATAAGGGCGACCCCAGGGGTCACGATCGAGACTCTCCAGCATCTCCTCTCTTTTCACCTCCTTGGCGCGGCAAATGGCCAGCTTCAGAGTTTTCCGCGCCTCGCGGTACTCCTCGTGAAGCTGGTCCCCGCCACCGTCTCCACGGTGACGTCGCCTGCTGCGGGTGTAGGACCTCCGGGCACGAGTACACGCCGCACGGAGGTCCGCCAACTCCCGGGACCACCAGTAGACCTCCTTCCGAGGAGGCCGACGAGTCCGGATGCGGGGCATGGCCGTATCGCAAATCTGCGCAAGCGCATCGCGAAAACGGCCAGCCCCCACGTCCACGCCGGCCTCCCCGGTCGGGGCCTGCGGAGACAGCCAAGAGTGAATAATGGCCGCCTCCTCTAGTAGGTCCCTATCGAGCTTGGCGACAGCCCACCGCGGAAAGTGGGACATTTGCCGCGCCACGTGACCCCTACTGGGGCCCTGGGACCGGGAGAGCTCGAATCGGATGTACAAATGATCCGAGAGCGTCTCGACCTCTTCCAGGACACACCAGTTCCTTACTCGTGCGGCGACAGCAGGGGTAGCGAACGAAAGGTCCACTATCGACCCCCCCTGCTGTCGCACGCACGTGTTGGTGGCGCCTCTGTTCAGCAAACAGAGGCCCACCGAAGCCGCCCACTCCTCGACGGCTTCGCCCTTGGCGTCCGTCCCGGGGGACCCCCACGCAATGGATTTTGCGTTGAAGTCCCCCAGCACGAGGACGTGCCCAGACGCTAATCGCCGCATCGAGGTCTCCAAGCTGTTAAGGAAGACCTCGAAGTCGCTCAAACTCCGGTTGGGGGAGAAGTATACACCGTAAACGGTGACCCCTCCCCACTCGGCGGCAACATATCCAGAGCCCTTGTCTCTAAGCGACAAGGGCGGGGAATGAGCCGCCCCGGAACCGACGACTGCCACGGAGCCGTCCCAGTCACCCATCCAGTTTGGACGGGGAGGAACGTAATAGGGCTCCGCGACTACGGCAACACCGATCGACCACTGCGCCATGCTTTGCAGGAAGAGATCCTGCGCCGCGGCGCAGTGGTTGAGGTTCGTCTGGACAAGGAGGTTGGAGACGTGGTCCATTACTGAACCGTCTCTACAACCTCCTCCATGGGCGTCGACGCGGACGCGATTGCTACGCCGGAGGCAGCCTGGGTCGACTGGCTATCCCCCGACGTCTGCCGAGAAGCGCGGGGAGGCTTGCAGCCCCCCTGCCCCATCTGGTGATTGGCGGGCTTGTTGCCCGCCGCACACACGGGGCAGTGAGGGGCAGCAGAGCATTCCGCCGCCTTGTGCCCCGGTTGACCGCAGCGGAAACAGAGACCGCTGCAGTCAAAACAGTTTACGCACTTGGCGCGTGTGTGCCCCGCTGACAGGCATTTGAAACACCTCATCGGCCTCGCCGCCAGGATTGTAATCCTGGCGCTGACGAAGCCGATGAGGAGCCTGCCGGCGTCGCCCAAAACTTTGGCCGACGCCACGGGACAGCTGACCCACACCGCGCCAAGTCCTCCTGGACCGGGGCGGATGGTGCCGACCCTGATGTTGCCCACGTTGCACTTCGTCCTTTCTTGGACTGCAACGCGGACATCATCAGGAGTGACGGAGTCGTCCAGGCCCGAAATGCGCAGCTCTGCGCACTTCGTGGGCCTGGAGATCCTCACACCATCCGTGGCGGAGAAGACCTCCTTCAGCCTCTCGGCGAAGGTGTCCGCCGTCTTTGCGCCATCGGCCCCAGGGAACTCGAGGATTCGAGCTCCCGTCTGGGCGAGGCGCAAGCGGACACCTGACGCTCCAAAATCTGGGGCGAGACTGTCCCGGGCCGTCTTAAAGACGGCCGCGTAGGACAGTCCGCCCCTTGCCGCCTCCGGCGAGACCGTGACTACCACAGCCGCGGTCTTTGGCGGCTGCAGCTTCCGCGGCCCCTTCGGAGCGGCCCGGGACCCCGACGATGATTGCGGGCCAGAGGCCGCCTTTCGGGCAGCCTTATTGGCCCGCTGTCGGGACTTCTTCGACTTAGCCCCCCCTACCAGCTGCCAACCATCATTTGATGGAGCAGTGGATGTGGGGGGGCCTTGCAGAGGTGTTGGAGTGGGGAGCGGAGGAAACTCCGCTCCTGCCCCCGCCGCCGTCTTGGGCCCCGTCTTCCTCGGCACAGCCGTCTTGGCTGGGGCCTTTCTCATCTGCTGCTGCGTCTGCCGAGCAGCAGTAGGGCCCGGCGCCGTCGTCGCCGCCGCGTACGACACGCGACCCCCCACCACGGGGAGCGGGGTCGGTGCCGACGCGACCTTCGGCCTCGGCGCCGCAAGAGGCGGCCGAATAATGGGGGCGGGAGGCAGCCTCGCCTCCAGGCCGGCCAGACGACCGTCCACCAGATTCCCCACCGAGGTGAGGATCTGCTGCAGCATCTGCTGCAGGACGGCGTCTGGTACCCCGGGGATGGTAGGGGCCGGCTGGGGCGTAGACGGGGCCGGCTGGGAGGCAGACGGGGCCGGCCGGGACGCAGACGGTTCCGGCCGGGAGGCAGACGGGACCGGCCGGGACGCAGACGGGGCCGGCCGGGATGCAGACGGGGCCGGCCGGGACGCAGACGGGGCCGGCTGGGACGTGTTCGGGGCCGACTGGGACGCAGATGGGACAGGGACCCTACGCTCAGGAAGCTCCGCCCGAAATTGGGCGAACTGAGCGATCAGGTCCGCCACCTGCTCCGTCAGTCGGTCATTGGCCGCCTGAAGGCGCGCCACGTCTCCAGCCAGGGTCTCCACGACCCCGGCTACGGCGGAAGAGGAGTCCTTGAGGGCCCTCACGAAAGGGCCCTTCAGGTTCACGGATTTGGTGGCCACCTTGTGAATGATGGCCACCGCCGCTTCCGCTCTCTCCTGCAGGGAACACGGTGTTTGGGGCACTGAGTCCCCATCCACCGGCTCACCGATCTTCAGCAGGAGACCAGCGATCTCCTCTTCCGCCTGCAGTTCCCCGTCCGCCCGGGCCCGTCTGTAGGATTCCGCCTTACTAAAGGCGGAACCCGAGGTGGCCGGCACCGGAGTTCGTGAACGCCCCCTGTGGCTGCTGGCAACCTTAGGCGGAGGCAACATCTCCTGGGAGATGTCGCTCTCGCAACCCTGGGGGCGACCACGCTTCCGGCCGTCAACCTCCGTATCCATAGGTTCCGGTGCGTCCGTCCTCGCACCGGAACTGCTACCCGCGACACCAACTTCGGATCTCGAACGCACGCGTTCGGACGTTCTTCGGCTCCCAGCAGCCAGACCAACCTCTGGGAGCCCATCCGGTGTAGGCATTACAGCCTCAGCGACATCCTCCGCGGACGAGTGGACGTCCGCCCTCCGGAACTGGCCTCTGCTGTTCCGCATCGGCCGTTTCCGCTCCGTGTCCAAATTTGCCTTAAAATTAATGTTATTGATATTCTTCGCGACCTCCGCGGTATTTTCGGTGCCGGATTTGACGCTCGGCAACGGGCGTGTAAGACAGTGAATGCCCCCCCCATAATACGATTGGGGGCTGCCGGAGCCGACTGGCTCCGGAAGGGATTCCCCAGACGCGTCGCGTCTAGGACCCTCCTGGGTAGGTTTTTGCCTATAATTGTCCATTGTCATAAGTTTTTCAGTTTAGTGTCCTTCGACAGGACGCCCTTGGCACTGGACTCCCTCCAGCGACTCAGCTCATTGCCAGGCGTCAGAGCGTAAGCTTAGGGTATTTTTATAGAGGTTTACGTCCTCGCGGCTTCAAGAGCCACCGGTCCTGTCCGTTCAGGATTACGGCTGGGCCGGACGGGGTCTGCACCAGACCTGATCCGTCCGCCCCCTGTCCCTCTCGGAACTACTGGCACTCTAATACGCCCTCTGCTAGAGCAGAGGGACGTTTAGAGTGCCCCACGCGGCAGTCTTTACAGACTCCGTCTCGTATCCCATTTAGTCTGGGGTCTCCTTCTGGGCCTATCCGGCATGAGTGGCTCTACCGGCGTAGCCCCAGAAATCATCGACCCACGCAAGCCCCACCACGACGACAACGTAGGGATACATTGGGGGGAACCTAACCTAACCTAACCTAACCTAACCTAACCTTTTTTTTTTTTTTTTTTTTTTTTTTTTTTTTTTTTTTTTTTTTTTTTTTTTTTTTTTTTTTTTTTTAACGTGTGGAAACCCCCTCGGGCCGTCACCCCGCCGGGGTTTGCGGCGGCGGGGCGGTGTGTCGGAATCGAACCGACTAAAACCACACGGTGTGCCAACTCTGCGCCTGAGAGAGGGAGGGATCCGGGAACTGCTGTGTTACGACCTCCGGACCCCTCCCGGCGCCAGCCCGCACAGAAGCGGGCACCCTCCTCCATATCCTCTCCGTTTAGGCGACGTACGGCACACACGTAACGTCGCCTCCTCGCGGGCGGCCACTAGAGCGGATGGAAGGGCAAACCCGTCCCGACCATCCGCGGCCACACTCAGGGCGGCATGAGGCGCTGGTGAGCGCGCCTCCGCTGCCCGGTTCGCCGGCGGCGGATCGGGTCCGAGAGGAGGTCGTCCTCCCGGGCCTTCTCCGCCGCCTCCTTCTGCGAGATGACGTGTTCGCAGAAGGTGGCGACCGCGGTAAAACTGCTGTCGCTACCGGCCATGGAGCGGATGACGGCCGGTAGCGAGAGATCCCCTCCGATGACTGCAGTGAGGGCCCGGCGCTGCGACGCCCATGCGGGGCATGCCGCCAGCGTGTGCTGGGCCGAGTCCTCACTGCAGTCGCAGTGGTGGCAGGCGGGACTCAGTTCCCTCCGTGCGACCGAGTGCAGGTACTTCCCGAAGCATCCGTGTCCGGAAAGCACCTGCGTCAGTCGGAAGGAAAGGGTCCCGTGCTGCCGCCCTGCCCACTCGTGGATGACCGGCTGGAGAGCCTCCACGGCGGCAAAGCCAGCGCGTGGAGTCTCCAGCCGGAGCGACCAGCGAGCCATCGTGGCTCGACGGGCGGCTTCACGCCACTCGCGTACCTCCTCGGGCGGGGGGCGAATGCCACACTCCGCCCGGAAAGAAGCCACCCGTCGATAAACTTCGGCGAGCACTTCCGCCTCCAAATCCCACGGGGGTGTTCCGGCCAACGCGCACGCCGCCTCGGTCGACACCGTGCGGTATCCGCGTATGGCTCTGACCGCCAATACCCTCTGAGGCCGCCAGAGGCGAGCCTTGTTGAGGGCGGTCAGAGCCGCCACCCACACCGGTGCGCCGTACAGCGCCATTGACCGGACCACCCCCGTGTACAGGAGTCGCGTTGCGACGCTGGCTCCGCCCAAGTTGGGCAATAATCGCCCAAGGGCAGAGGCAGCGTCGACCAGCTTCGGACCAAGCTGTCGGAAGTGCTCGTCGAAGAGCCACCTACCGTCCAGGATCAGACCCAGATATTTCATCTGGGCCCGAACCGGTACGAGGACCGAGTTGACCTCTATCGAGGCGCCGGGGGGTGGACCACGACGGGGCCCATGGAACAACAGGGCCTCCGTCTTGTCCAGGGCCACCCGCAAGCCCAGCGCCTCGATGCGCCCGACCACCTGAGAAACACCCCCGGTGGCCAGGCGCGCCGCCTCCTGGAAGTTTGCCCCCCGAGCTGTGACCAAAGTGTCATCGGCGTAACAAATTACGCCCAGCCCGGGGGGGAGACGTTCCCGCAAGACCCAGTCGTACCCCACGTTCCACAGGAGCGGTCCAAGGACAGACCCCTGCGGAACGCCGCACGACATGGGCCGCCGTCTCAAGACGCCATCTCGGTCCTCGTACATGACGGTACGCTCCCTCAGATAGTCTGCCACCAGCCGCCTCAGGTACTCTGGCACCCCATGATACTGGAGTGCTTCCCCGATGCAGCTGAATGGCAGACTATTGAATGCATTGGCGATGTCTAACGACACCGCCAACAGCACGCCGCCACAGCTCACCGCCTCTTCGGTCACGGCCCTAAGGCGCATCACGGCATCGACCGTCGAACGCCCCTCTCGGAACCCGAATTGAGCGTCCGACAGGTCGGGCCCCACCTCGCTGAGATGCTGGACGATGCGGGCAGAGAGTATCCTCTCAAAAAGTTTGCCCGCCTCGTCCAGCAACACGATGGGCCTATAGGCCGTGACCGAATCGGCAGGCCGTCCCGGCTTCCTCAAAAGGACCAGCTTCCCGCCTTTCCAGCACTCAGGGAAGCGACCGGACGCCAGGCTGGCGTCCAGCACTTCCCTGAGGCGGTCCGATATATGGTCAAGGGTTCGGGCCAGAACTCGGGCAGGTACCCCGTCCGGCCCGGGGGCGGTGTTCTTCGAACGGATTCTCAGAACCGCCGCCCCTACCTCCGATTCCCTCACGGGCGGAACCTCGCCCCCGTCGTCCCTGGCCGGGTAGGCCATCGACGGGGGCGTGTGCTCCGCCCGCTGCGGGAATAGGCCCTCGACCACTTCCTGCAGGAAGCTGGGCTGGAGAGTCTCGGTAAGGGGGGGGCCCGGCGTGCGGAGCTTTTGACGCACCGCACGATAAGGGCGACCCCAGGGGTCACGATCGAGACTCTCCAGCATTTCCTCTCTTTTCACCTCTTTGGCGCGGCAAATGGCCAGCTTCAGAGTTTTCCGCGCCTCGCGGTACTCCTCGTGAAGCTGGTCCCCGCCACCGTCTCCACGGTGACGTCGCCTGCTGCGGGTGTAGGACCTCCGGGCACGAGTACACGCCGCACGGAGGTCCGCCAACTCCCAACCTAACCTTTTTTTTTTTTTTTTTTTTTTTTTTTTTTTTTTTTTTACGTGTGGAAACCCCCTCGGGCCGTCACCCCGCCGGGGTTTGCAGCGGCGGGGCGGTGTGTCGGAATCGAACCGACTAAAACCACACGGTGTGCTACTCTGCGCCTGAGAGAGGGAGAGGTCCGGGAACTGCTGTATTACGACCTCCGGACCCCTCCCGGCGCCAGCCCGCACAGATGCGGGCACCCTCCTCCACAACCTCTCCGTTTAGGCGACGTACGGCACACGCGTCACGTCGCCTCCTCGCGGGCGGCCACTATAGCGGATGGACGGGCAAACCCGTCCCGACCATCCGCGGCCACACTCAGGGCGGCATGAGGCGCTGGTGAGCGCGCCTCCGCTGCCCGGTTCGCCGGCGGCGGATCGGGTCCGAGAGGAGGTCGTCCTCCCGGGCCTTCTCCGCCGCCTCCTTCTGCGAGATGACGTGTTCGCAGAAGGTGGCGACCGCGGTAAAACTGCTGTCGCTACCGGCCATGGAGCGGATGACGGCCGGTAGCGAGAGATCTCCTCCGATGACTGCAGTGAGGGCCCGGCGCTGCGACGCCCATGCGGGGCATGCCGCCAGCGTGTGCTGGGCCGAGTCCTCACTGCAGTCGCAGTGGTGGCAGGCGGGACTCAGTTCCCTCCGTGCGACCGAGTGCAGGTACTTCCCGAAGCATCCGTGTCCGGAAAGCACCTGCGTCAGTCGGAAGGAAAGGGTCCCGTGCTGCCGCCCTGCCCACTCGTGGATGACCGGCTGGAGAGCCTCCACGGCGGCAAAGCCAGCGCGTGGAGTCTCCAGCCGGAGCGACCAGCGAGCCATCGTGGCTCGACGGGCGGCTTCACGCCACTCGCGTACCTCCTCGGGCGGGGGGCGAATGCCACACTCCGCCCGGAAAGAAGCCACCCGTCGATAAACTTCGGCGAGCACTTCCGCCTCCAAATCCCACGGGGGTGTTCCGGCCAACGCGCACGCCGCCTCGGTCGACACCGTGCGGTATCCGCGTATGGCTCTGACCGCCAATACCCTCTGAGGCCGCCAGAGGCGAGCCTTGTTGAGGGCGGTCAGAGCCGCCACCCACACCGGTGCGCCGTACAGCGCCATTGACCGCACCACCCCCGTGTAGAGGAGTCGCGTTGCGACGCTGGCTCCGCCCAAGTTGGGCAATAATCGCCCAAGGGCGGAGGCAGCGTCGACCAGCTTCGGACCAAGCTGTCGGAAGTGCTCGTCGAAGAGCCACCTACCGTCCAGGATCAGACCCAGATATTTCATCTGGGCCCGAACCGGTACGAGGACCGAGTTGACCTCTATCGAGGCGCCGGGGGGTGGACCGCGACGGGGCCCATGAAAGAGCAGGGCCTCCGTCTTGTCCAGGGCCACCCGCAAGCCCAGCGCCTCGATGCGCCCGACCACCAGAGAAACACCCCTGGTGGCCAGGCGCGCCGCCTCCTGGAAGTTTGCCCCCCGAGCTGTGACCAAAGTGTCATCGGCGTAACAAATTACGCCCAGCCCGGGGGGGAGACGTTCCCGCAGAACCCAGTCGTACCCCACGTTCCACAGGAGTGGTCCAAGGACAGACCCCTGCGGAACGCCGCACGACATGGGCCGCCGTCTCAAGACGCCCTCTCGGTCCTCGTACATGACGGTACGCTCCCTCAAATAGTCTGCCACCAGCCGCCTCAGGTACTCTGGCACCCCATGATACTGGAGTGCTTCCCCGATGCAGCTGAATGGCAGACTATTGAATGCGTTGGCGATGTCTAACGACACCGCCAACAGCACGCCGCCACAGCTCACCGCCTCTTCGGTCACGGCCCTAAGGCGCACCACGGCATCGACCGTCGAACGCCCCTCTCGGAACCCGAATTGAGCGTCCGACAGGTCGGGCCCCACCTCGCTGAGATGCTGGACGATGCGGGCAGAGAGTATCCTCTCAAAAAGTTTGCCCGCCTCGTCCAGCAACACGATGGGCCTATAGGCCGTGACCGAATCGGCAGGCCGTCCCGGCTTCCTCAAAAGGACCAGCTTCCCGCCTTTCCAGCACTCAGGGAAGCGACCGGACGCCAGGCTGGCGTCCAGCACTTCCCTGAGGCGGTCCGACATATGGTCGAGGGTTCGGGCCAGAACTCGGGCAGGTACCCCGTCCGGCCCGGGGGCGGTGTTCTTCGAACGGATTCTCAGAACCGCCGCCCCTACCTCCGATTCCCTCACGGGCGGAACCTCGTCCCCGTCATCCCTGGCCGGGTAGGCCATCGACGGGGGCGTGTGCTCCGCCCGCTGCGGGAATAGGCCCTCGACCACTTCCTGCAGGAAGCTGGGCTGGAGAGTCTCGGTAAGGGGGGGGCCCGGCGTGCGGAGCTTTTGACGCACCGCACGATATGGGCGACCCCAGGGGTCACGATCGAGACTCTCCAGCATCTCCTCTCTCTTAGCGTCCTTGGCGCGGCAAATGGCCAGCTTCAGAGTTTTCCGCGCCTCGCGGTACTCCTCGTGAAGCTGGTCCCCGCCACCGTCTCCACGGTGACGTCGCCTGCTGCGGGTGTAGGACCTCCGGGCACGAGTGCACGCCGCACGGAGGTCCGCCAACTCCCGGGACCACCAGTAGACCTCCTTCCGAGGAGGCCGACGAGTCCGGATGCGGGGCATGGCCGTATCGCAAATCTGCGCAAGCGCATCGCGAAAACGGCCAGCCCCCACGTCCACGTCGACCTCCCCAGTCGGGGCCTGCGGAGACAGCCACGAATGAACGATGGCCGCCTCCTCCAGCAGGTCCCTGTCGAGCTTGGCGACTGCCCACCGCGGAAAGTGGGACATTTGCCGCGCCACGTGACCCCTACTGGGGCCCTGGGACCGGGAGAGCTCAAATCGGATGTACAAATGATCCGAGAGCGTCTCAACCTCTTCCAGGACACACCAGTTCCTTACCCGTGCGGCGACAGCGGGGGTAGCGAACGAGAGGTCCACTATCGACCCCCCCTGCTGTCGCACGCACGTGTTGGTGGAGCCTCTGTTCAGCAAACAGAGGCCCACCGAAGCCGCCCACTCCACTACGGCTTCGCCCCTGGCGTCCGTCCCGGGAGACCCCCACGCAATGGACTTTGCGTTGAAGTCCCCCAGCACGAGGACGTGCCCAGACCCTAGTCGCCGTATCGAGGCCTCCAAGTTGTTGAGGAAGACCTCGAAGTCGCTCAGACTCCGATTAGGGGAGAAGTATACACCGTAAACGGTGATACCCCCCCAGTCGGCGGCAACATATCCCGTACCCCTGTCTCTTAGCGACAAGGGCGGGGAATGAGCCGCCGCGGAGCCGACGACTGCCACGGAGCCATCCCGGTCACCCATCCAATTTGGACGGGAAGGGACAAAGTATGGCTCCGCGACCACGGCAACACCTACGGACCACTGCGCCACGGTTTGCAGGAAGAGATCCTGCGCCGCGGCGCAGTGGTTCAGGTTCGTCTGGACCAGGAGGCTGGAGACTTGATCCATTACTGGATCGTCTCTACAGCCTCCTCCATGGGCGTCGACGCGGACGCGATTGCTACGCCGGAGGCAGCCTGGGTCGACTGGCTATCCCCCGACGTCTGCCGAGAAGCGCGGGGAGGCTTGCAGCCCCCCTGGCCCATCTGGTGATTGGCGGGCTTATTGCCCGCCGCACACATGGGGCAGTGAGGGGCCGCAGAGCATTCCGCCGCCTTGTGCCCCGGTCGACCGCAGCGGAAACAAAGACCGCTGCAGTCGAAGCAACTTACGCACTTAGTGCGAGTGTGTCCTCCGGCAAGGCATTTGTAACACCTCATCGGTCTCGCGGCCAGCACTGTGACTCTGGCACATACGAAACCGACGAGGATCTTGCCGGCGTCGCCCAACATTTTGGCCGACGCCACGGGACAACACACCCACACGGCGCTAAGCCCTCCTGGACCGGGGCGGATGGTGCCGACCCTAATGCTATCCGCGCTGCAGCCCGTCCTCTCCTGTACTGCAGCGCGGACATCCTCGGCCGTCACGGAGTCGTCCAGGCCCGAAATGCGCAAATCTGCGCACTTTACAGGCCTGGCGACTCTGACACCATCCGTGGCTGCGAAAATGCCTCGCAGCTTCTCGGCAAACGCGTCCGCTGTCTTGGCGCCTTCAGCCCCCGGGAACTCGAGTACTCGAGCTCCCGTCTGGGCGAGGCGCAGTCTCACTCCTGCCGTCCCGAAATCGGCGGCGAGACTATCCCGGGCCCTCTTGAAGACGGCCGCATACGATAGTCCGCCGCCTGCCGCCTCCGGCGACACGGTGACAACAACAGCCGCGGTTTTGGGCGGCTGCAACTTCCGCGGCTTCTTCTTGGCCGCTGTCACCGGCGACGACGGCGGGCCAGAGGCCGCCTTTTGGGCAGCCTTCTTGGCCCGCTTTCGGGACTTCTTGGACCCGCCAACCACCTGCCAACCCTCATTGGAGGGGGCGGAAGTGGAGGGTCCAAGTGCAGTCGTTGGAGTGGGGAGCGGAGGAAACTCCGCTCCAGCCCTTGTTGCCGTCTTAGGCCCCGGCTTCGAGGCAGCCGCCTTGGGCTTAGCCCCCTGTCGCGGCTTGCGGGCCGCCGCAGGAGCCGGGCCCGACGTCGCCGAAGCGTATGTCACCTGACCACCCGCAACGGGGAGCGGGGTTGGCGCCGAGGCGACATAAGGCCTCGCGGTCGCGAGCGGCGGCCGCAAGATAGGGGCCGGAGGCAGCCTCGCCTCCAGGCCGGCCAGTCGCCCGTCCACTAAGTTCCCCACCGCCATGAGGATCTGCTGCACAAGTGCATCAGATACCCCAGGGACAGTGGGGGCCGGCTGCAACGCAGACGGCGCCGGCAGCGGCGCAGAGGGGGCCGCCCGCGACGCAGACGGGGCCGCCCGCGACGCAGACGGAGCCACCCGCAACGCAGACGGCGCCGCCCGCGACGCAGACGGAACTCCCAACCTAACCTTTTTTTTTTTTTTTTTTTTTTTTTTTTTTTTTTTTTTTTTTTTTTTTTTTTTTTTTTTTTTTTTTTTTTTTTTTTTTTTTTTTTTTTTAACGTGTGGAAACCCCCTCGGGCCGTCACCCCGCCGGGGTTTGCGGCGGCGGGGCGGTGTGTCGGAATCGAACCGACTAAAACCACACGGTGTGCCAACTCTGCGCCTGAGAGAGGGAGAGGTCCGGGAACTGCTGTATTACGACCTCCGGACCCCTCCCGGCGCCAGCCCGCACAGATGCGGGCACCCTCCTCCATAACCTCTCCGTTTAGGCGACGTACGGCACACGCGTCACGTCGCCTCCTCGCGGGCGGCCACTATAGCGGATGGAAGGGCAAACCCGTCCCGACCATCCGCGGCCACACTCAGGGCGGCATGAGGCGCTGGTGAGCGCGCCTCCGCTGCCCGGTTCGCCGGCGGCGGATCGGGTCCGAGAGGAGGTCGTCCTCCCGGGCCTTCTCCGCCGCCTCCTTCTGCGAGATGACGTGTTCGCAGAAGGTGGCGACCGCGGTAAAACTGCTGTCGCTACCGGCCATGGAGCGGATGACGGCCGGTAGCGAGAGATCCCCTCCGATGACTGCAGTGAGGGCCCGGCGCTGCGACGCCCATGCGGGGCATGCCGCCAGCGTGTGCTGGGCCGAGTCCTCACTGCAGTCGCAGTGGTGGCAGGCGGGACTCAGTTCCCTCCGTGCGACCGAGTGCAGGTACTTCCCGAAGCATCCGTGTCCGGAAAGCACCTGCGTCAGTCGGAAGGAAAGGGTCCCGTGCTGCCGCCCTGCCCACTCGTGGATGACCGGCTGGAGAGCCTCCACGGCGGCGAAGCCAGCGCGTGGAGTCTCCAGCCGGAGCGACCAGCGAGCCATCGTGGCTCGACGGGCGGCTTCACGCCACTCGCGTACCTCCTCGGGCGGGGGGCGAATGCCACACTCCGCCCGGAAAGAAGCCACCCGTCGATAAACTTCGGCGAGCACTTCCGCCTCCAAATCCCACGGGGGTGTTCCGGCCAACGCGCACGCCGCCTCGGTCGACACCGTGCGGTATCCGCGTATGGCTCTGACCGCCAATACCCTCTGAGGCCGCCAGAGGCGAGCCTTGTTGAGGGCGGTCAGAGCCGCCACCCACACCGGTGCGCCGTACAGCGCCATTGACCGGACCACCCCCGTGTACAGGAGTCGCGTTGCGACGCTGGCTCCGCCCAAGTTGGGCAATAATCGCCCAAGGGCAGAGGCAGCGTCGACCAGCTTCGGACCAAGCTGTCGGAAGTGCTCGTCGAAGAGCCACCTACCGTCCAGGATCAGACCCAGATATTTCATCTGGGCCCGAACCGGTACGAGGACCGAGTTGACCTCTATCGAGGCGCCGGGGGGTGGACCACGACGGGGCCCATGGAACAACAGGGCCTCCGTCTTGTCCAGGGCCACCCGCAAGCCCAGCGCCTCGATGCGCCCGACCACCTGAGAAACACCCCCGGTGGCCAGGCGCGCCGCCTCCTGGAAGTTTGCCCCCCGAGCTGTGACCAAAGTGTCATCGGCGTAACAAATTACGCCCAGCCCGGGGGGGAGACGTTCCCGCAAGACCCAGTCGTACCCCACGTTCCACAGGAGCGGTCCAAGGACAGACCCCTGTGGAACGCCGCACGACATGGGCCGCCGTCTCAAGACGCCATCTCGGTCCTCGTACATGACGGTACGCTCCCTCAGATAGTCTGCCACCAGCCGCCTCAGGTACTCTGGCACCCCATGATACTGGAGTGCTTCCCCGATGCAGCTGAATGGCAGACTATTGAATGCGTTGGCGATGTCTAACGACACCGCCAACAGCACGCCGCCACAGCTCACCGCCTCTTCGGTCACGGCCCTAAGGCGCATCACGGCATCGACCGTCGAACGCCCCTCTCGGAACCCGAATTGGGCGTCCGACAGGTCGGGCCCCACCTCGCTGAGATGCTGGACGATGCGGGCAGAGAGTATCCTCTCAAAAAGTTTGCCCGCCTCGTCCAGCAACACGATGGGCCTATAGGCCGCGACCGAATCGGCAGGCCGTCCCGGCTTCCTCAATAGGACCAGCTTCCCGCCTTTCCAGCACTCAGGGAAGCGACCGGACGCCAGGCTGGCGTCCAGCACTTCCCTGAGGCGGTCCGACATATGGTCGAGGGTTCGGGCCAGAACTCGGGCAGGTACCCCGTCCGGCCCGGGGGCGGTGTTCTTCGAACGGATTCTCAGAACCGCCGCCCCTACCTCCGATTCCCTCACGGGCGGAACCTCGCCCCCGTCGTCCCTGGCCGGGTAGGCCATCGACGGGGGCGTGTGCTCCGCCCGCTGCGGGAATAGGCCCTCGACCACTTCCTGCAGGAAGCTGGGCTGGAGAGTCTCGGTAAGGGGGGGGCCCGGCGTGCGGAGCTTTTGACGCACCGCACGATAAGGGCGACCCCAGGGGTCACGATCGAGACTCTCCAGCATCTCCTCTCTTTTCACCTCTTTGGCGCGGCAAATGGCCAGCTTCAGAGTTTTCCGCGCCTCGCGGTACTCCTCGTGAAGCTGGTCCCCGCCACCGTCTCCACGGTGACGTCGCCTGCTGCGGGTGTAGGACCTCCGGGCACGAGTACACGCCGCACGGAGGTCCGCCAACTCCCGGGACCACCAGTAGACCTCCTTCCGAGGAGGCCGACGAGTCCGGATGCGGGGCATGGCCGTATCGCAAATCTGCGCAAGCGCATCGCGAAAACGGCCAGCCCCCACGTCCACGTCGACCTCCCCAGTCGGGGCCTGCGGAGACAGCCACGAATGAACGATGGCCGCCTCCTCCAGCAGGTCCCTGTCGAGCTTGGCGACTGCCCACCGCGGAAAGTGGGACATTTGCCGCGCCACGTGACCCCTACTGGGGCCCTGGGACCGGGAGAGCTCAAATCGGATGTACAAATGATCCGAGAGCGTCTCGACCTCTTCCAGGACACACCAGTTCCTTACCCGTGCGGCGACAGCGGGGGTAGCGAACGAGAGGTCCACTATCGACCCCCCCTGCTGTCGCACGCACGTGTTGGTGGAGCCTCTGTTCAGCAAACAGAGGCCCACCGAAGCCGCCCACTCCTCGACGGCTTCGCCCTTGGCGTCCGTCCCGGGGGACCCCCACGCAATGGATTTTGCGTTGAAGTCCCCCAGCACGAGGACGTGCCCAGACGCTAATCGCTAATCGCCGCATCGAGGTCTCCAAGAACCTAACCTAACCTAACCTAACCTAACCTAACCTTTTTTTTTTTTTTTTTTTTTTTTTTTTTTTTTTTTTTTTTTTTTTTTTTTTTTTTTTTTTTTTTTTTTTTTAACGTGTGGAAACCCCCTCGGGCCGTCACCCCGCCGGGGTTTGCGGCGGGGCGGTGTGTCGGAATCGAACCGACTAAAACCACACGGTGTGCCACTCTGCGCCTGAGACGGGAGGGATCCGGGAACTGCTGTTATTAACACATCCGGACCCCTCCCAGCGCTTGCCCGCACAGAAGCGGGCACCGTCTGCTGGTAGACTCTCAATTTGGGCGACGTACGGCACACGCGTAACGTCGCCCCCTCGCGGGTGACCACTAAAGCGGATGGAGGGGAAAACCCGTCCCCACCATCCGCGGCCACACTCAGGGCGGCATGAGGCGCTGGTATGCGCGCCTCCGCCGCCCAGTTCGCCGGCGGCGGATCGGGTCCGAGTGGATATCGTCCTCCCGGGCCTTCTCCGCCGCCTCCTTCTGCGAAATTACGTCTTCGCAGAAGGCTGCGACCGCGGTAAAACTGCTGTCGCTACCGGCCATGGAGTGGATGACGGCCGGTAGCGAGAGATCTCCTCCGATGACTGCAGTGAGGGCCCGGCGCTGCGACGCCCATGCGGGGCATGCCGCCAGCGTGTGCTGGGCCGAGTCCTCACTGCAGTCGCAGTGGTGGCAGGCGGGACTCAGTTCCCTCCGGGCGACCGAGTGCAGGTACTTCCCGAAGCATCCATGCCCGGAAAGCACCTGCGTCAGCCGGAAGGAAAGAGTCCCGTGCTGCCGCCCTGCCCACTCGTGGATGACCGGCTGGAGAGCCTCCACGGCGGCAAAGCCAGCGCGTGGAGTCTCCAGCCGGAACGACCAGCGAGCCATCGTGGCTCGACGGGCGGCTTCACGCCACTCGCGTACCTCCTCGGGCGGGGGGCGAATGCCACACTCCGCCCGGAACGAAGCCACCCGTCGATAAACTTCGGCGAGCACTTCCGCCTCCAAATCCCACGGGGGTGTTCCGGCCAACGCGCACGCGGCCTCGGTCGACACCGTGCGGTATCCGCGTATGGCTCTGACCGCCAATACCCTCTGAGGCCGCCAGAGGCGAGCCTTGTTGAGGGCGGTCAGAGCCGCCACCCACACCGGTGCGCCGTACAGCGCCATTGACCGGACCACCCCCGTGTACAGGAGTCGCGTTGCGACGCTGGCTCCGCCCAAGTTGGGCAATAGTCGCCCAAGGGCAGAGGCAGCGCCGACCACCTTGGGACCAAGCTGTCGGAAGTGCTCGTCGAAGAGCCACCTACCGTCGAGGATCAGGCCCAGATACCTCATCTGGGCCCGAACCGGTACGAGGACCGAGTTGACCACTATGGAGGCGCCGGGGGGCGGCCCACGACGGGGCCCATGGAACAATAGGGCCTCCGTCTTGTCCAGGGCCACCCGCAAGCCCAGCGCCTCGATGCGCCCGACCACCAGAGAAACACCAATGGTGGCCAGGCGCGCCGCCTCCTGGAAGTTCGCCCCCCGGGCCGTGACCAATGTGTCATCGGCGTAACAAATTACGCCCAGCCCGGGGGGGGGACGACCTCTTAGGACCCAGTCGTATCCCACGTTCCACAGGAGTGGTCCTAGGACAGACCCCTGCGGAACGCCGCACGACATGGGTCGCCGTCTCAAGGCGCCATCTCGATCCTCGTACACGACGGTACGCTCCTCCAAATAGTCTGCCACCAGCCGCCTCAGGTACTCTGGCACCCCGTGGTATTGGAGTGCTTCCCTGATGCAGCTGAATGGCAGACTATTAAAGGCGTTGGCGATGTCCAGGGACACCGCCAACACCACGCCGCCACAGCTCACTGCCTCTTCGGTCACGGCCCTAAGGCGCATCACGGCATCGACCGTCGAACGCCCCACTCGGAATCCGAATTGGGCGTCCGACAGGTCGGGCCCCACCTCACAGAGGTGCCGGACGATGCGGGCAGAGAGTATCCTCTCAAACAACTTGCCCGCCTCGTCCAGCAACACGATGGGCCTATAGGCCGCGACCGAATCGGCAGGCCGTCCCGGTTTCTGAAGCAGGACCAGCTTCCCGCATTTCCAGCACTCAGGGAAGCGTCCGGACGCCAGGCTAGCGTCCAACACCTCCCTGAGGCGGTCCGACATATGGTCGAGGGCTCGGGCCATCACTCGGGCTGGAACCCCGTCCGGCCCGGGGGCGGTGTTCTTTGAACGGATTCGCAGAACAGCCGCCCCAACCTCCGATTCCCTAACGGGCGGCACGTCGTCCTCTCGACCCCCGTCGTCTCCGACCGCATAGGCCATCGACGGGGGTGTGTGCTCCGCCCGCTGCGGGAAAAGGCCCTCGACCACTTCCTGCAGGAAGCTGGGCTGGAGAGTCTCAGTAAGGGGGGGGCCCGCCGTGCGGAGCTTCTGTCGCACCGCACGATATGGGCGACCCCAGGGGTCACGTTCGAGACTCTCCAGCATCTCCTTTTTCTTCTCCTCCTTGGCGCGGCAAATGGCCAGCTTCAGAGTTTTCCGCGTCTCGCGGTACTCCTCGTGAAGCTGGTCCCCGCCACCGTCTCCACGGTGACGTCGCCGGCTGCGGGTGTAGGACCTCCGGGCACGGGTGCACGCCGCACGGAGGTCCGCCAACTCCTGGGACCACCAGTAGACCTCCTTCCGAGGAGGCCGACGACCGTGGACGCGGGGCATGGCCGAATCGCATATCTGCGTAATCGCATCGCGAAAACGGCCAGCCCCTACGTCCACGCCGACCTCCTCGGTCGGGGCCTGCGGAGACAGCCAAGATTGAACAATGGCCGCCTCCTCTAGTAGGTCCCTGTTGAGCTTGGCGACAGCCCACCGCGGAAAGCGGGATGTATGCCGCGCCGTGTGACCCCTACTGGGGCCCTGGGACCGGGAGAGCTCAAATCGGATATAGAGATGATCCGAGAGCGTCTCGACCTCTTCCAGGACACACCAGTTCCTTACTCGTGCGGCGACAGCAGGGGTAGCGAACGAAAGGTCCACTATCGACCCCCCCTGCTGTCGCACGCACGTGTTGGTGGCGCCTCTGTTCAGCAAACAGAGGCCCACCGAAGCCGCCCACTCCTCTACGGCTTCGCCCTTGGCGTCCGTCCTGAGGGACCCCCACGCAATGGACTTTGCGTTGAAGTCCCCCAGCACGAGGACGTGCCCAGACGCTAAACGCCGCATCGAGGTCTCCAAGCTGTTAAGGAAGACCTCGAAGTCGCTCAAACTCCGGTTGGGGGAGAAGTAAACACCGTAAACGGTGATCCCCCCCCACTCGGCGGCAACATATCCAGAGCCCTTGTCTCTAAGCGACAAGGGCGGGGAATGAGCCGCCCCGGAGCCGACGACTGCCACGGAGTCGTCCCAGTCACCCATCCAGTTTGGACGGCGAGGAACGTAATAGGGCTCCGCGACTACGGCAACACCGATCGACCACTGCGCCATGCTTTGCAGGAAGAGATCCTGCGCCGCGGCGCAGTGGTTGAGGTTCGTCTGGACAAGGAGGTTGGAGACGTGGTCCATTACTGAACCGTCTCTACAACCTCCTCCATGGGCGACGATGTAGACGCACTAATGACTTCGGAGGCAGCCTGGGTCGCCAGGCTAGCCCCCGAAGTCTGCCGAGAAGCTCGGGAAGGCTTGCAGCCCCCCTGCCCCATCTGGTGATTGGCGGGCTTGTTGCCCGCCGCACACATAGGGCAGTGAGGGGCGGCAGAACATTCTGCCGCCTTGTGCCCCGGTCGACCGCAGCGGAAACAGAGACCGCTGCAGTCGAAACAGTTTTCGCACTTGGCGCGTGTGTGCCCCGATGCCAGGCATTTGTAGCATCTCATCGGCCTCGCCGCCAGGATTGTGATCCTGGCGCTGACGAAGCCGACGAGAAGCCTGCCGGCGTCACCCAATGTTTTGGCCGACGCCACGGGACAGCTAACCCACACTGCGCCAAGTCCTCCCGGACCGGGGCGGATGGTGCCAATCTTGATGTTGTCCGCGTTGCACTTCGTCCTTTCTTGGACTGCAACGCGGACATCATCGACAGTGACGGAATCGTCCAGGCCCGAGATGCGCAGTTCTGCACACTTTGTGGGCCTGGCGATCCTGACACCATCCGTCGCTGCGAAAACTCCCTTGAGCTTCTCGGCGAAGGAGTCCGCCGTCTTTGCACCATCGGCCCCAGGGAACTCGAGGACTCGAGCTCCCGTTTGGGCGAGGCGCAAGCGGACTCCTGCCGTCGCGAAATCGCCGGCGAGACAGTCTCGGGCCGTCTTGAAGACGGCCGCGTAGGACAGCCCGCCGGCAGTCGCCTCCGGTGACACCGTGACCACCACAGCCGCGGTCTTAGGCGGCTGCAACTTCCGCGGCTTCTTTGGGGTGGCCCCTGCCACCGGTGACGACTGCGGGCCAGAGGCCGCCTTTTGGGCAGCCTTCTTGGCCCGCTTCTTGGCCTTCTTCGACTGCCGGCCCCCCCCGACTACCTGCCAACCCTCGTTGGAGGGGGCAGATGTGGAGGAGCCAGGCAGAGGCAGAGGTGTTGGAGTGGGGAGCGGAGAAAACTCCGCTCTTGCCCTCGCCGCCGTCTTGGGCCCCGTCTTCTTCGGCGTAGGCGTAGCCGTCTTGGCTGGGGCCTTTGTCATCCGCTGCTGTGACTGTCGAGCAGCGGTAGGGCCCGGTGCCGTCGTCGCCGCCGCGTACGTCACGCGACCCCCCACCACGGGAAGCGGGGTCGGTGCCGACGCGACCTTCGGCCTCGGCGCTGCAAGAGGCGGCCGAATAATGGGGGCGGGAGGCAGCCTCGCCTCCAGGCCGGCCAGACGACCGTCCACCAGATTCCCCACCGAGGTGAGTATCTGTTGCAGCATCTGCTGCAGGACGGCGTCTGGTACCCCGGGGATGGTAGGGGCCGGCTGGGACGCAGCCGCGGCCGGCCGGGTTGCAGACGGGGCCGGCCGGGACGCAGACGGGGCCGGCTGGGACGTTTTTGGGGCCGACTGGGACGCAGATGGGACAGGGACCCTACGCTCAGGAAGCTCCGCCCGAAATTGGGCGAACTGAGCGATCAGGTCCGCCACCTGCTCCGTCAGTCGGTCATTGGCCGCCTGTAGGCGCGCCACGTCTCCAGCCAGGGTCTCCACGACCCCGGCTACGGCGGAAGAGGAGTCCTTGAGGGCCCTCACAAATGGGCCCTTCAGGTTCACGGACTTGGTGGCCACCTTGTGGATTATGGCCACCGCCGCTTCCGCTCTCTCCTGTAGGGAGCACGGTGTTTGGGGCACTGAGTCCCCGTCTACCGGCCCACCTAACTTAAGCAGGAGATCTGCAATCTCCTCCTCCGCCTGTAATAACCTAACCTAACCTAACCTAACCTTTTTTTTTTTTTTTTCTTTTTTTTTTTTTTTTTTTTTTTTTTTTAACGTGTGGAAACCCCCTCGGGCCGTCACCCCGCCGGGGTTTGCGGCGGCGGGGCGGTGTGTCGGAATCGAACCGACTAAAACCACACGGTGTGCCAACTCTGCGCCTGAGAGAGGGAGAGGTCCGGGTACTGCTGTATTACGACCTCCGGACCCCTCCCGGCGCCAGCCCGCACAGATGCGGGCACCCTCCTCCTTAACCTAACCTAACCTAACCTAACCTAACCTAACTGACATAACCTAACTCTGACATAACCTAACTCTGACATAACCTAACTCTGACCTAACCTAACTCTGAACTAACCTAACTCTTTTTTTTTTTACCTTAAATCTACCTTCTTGAAATCTACCTTAGGGCTGGAAATCTACAATTTTCATACGAAATTTTTTGTGAATAATACCTTTGAAGTGCACCGTTTTTGTTAGATATCGCCATTGTAGACACTCCTGCGTCGCGTAGGATAATTTTAACCTGGAAAATTAAAGAAAAATTAGAATTTTGAACATTGAATTTTTTAAATATTTAAATTTTGGTAAATTTTGACGTTTTTGTCGAATTCTTCGATAACCCTTCATCTCAAACTTGACTTTTTTACTGACTTAGATAGCTCTCATCTAGACCTATCTAATAACACCCTTATTACATAACTTCGGCATATAGAAACTTAAAAATTTTTACATACATACTAAAATTTATTAAATCTTTGAAATTTTTTGAGGTTATCCTCGATTTTTCGATAACCTTTAGTTTTTAAAATTACAGTTTATATATATCTAGATAGGTCTCTTCAAGACCCGTCTAAAGACACCCTATTTGTTCAGTTTGGACAAATAGAAGTTGGAAAATTTTTCACATAAAAAATTTAAATTCTTAAATTTGGGGGTTTTTGTCGAATAACTAGACATCACTTATTTTGGAAATAATAATATATACATATTTGGATAGCTCTCGTCGAGACCCGTCGAACGACACCAAAATTGTTAACATCAGACGTATAAAAATGCAAAAAATTGCCCGCCCACCCTCCCACTTTTTACGTAGTATATAGGATTTGTAGACCAGGGGTCGTAAACCGGTGGTATCGATCAAAAAATTTTTTATTTTTATAATTATTTAATTTATTATTCTAATTTCATTTTAACTAATTTCGTATATTTTAATTTATTGACCGAGGCACTCTACACCTCTAAATTATTAATAGACCGACTCAAATCAGAGTAAAACATTTTATTGTATAATTCGATTCTACGCTTTTAATTGTTTTAGATAACAAATTGACACCTACCCCCCTCTACAGGGTAGACATACATTTGACATTCACCCCCCTATACAGGGTTGAATATACACATTACACACACGACAAATTTCCCCGTTCACTCATACGAAACACTACACAATACACTCTCTCACACACCATGTACAAGACGCCACCAACATCCAGCGTAGCCGGAAGGAAAGCTGCTCCTGCTCCTGTCACCTCTACCTCGCCTTCGATAGTTCTAGACGCTGCCAGGACTTTCATCAAAAGACCCGGAACGAAGAGAAGGTCACTCGACAATATGGAAAAGTACGAAAAGCAGCAGAACATCTACGCTGAGCAGTCGAGTGACCACCTACTCCAGGAGGTAATGAAGACCTTTGAGGATATACCCTCAAAGGTCCAACAATATCCCTCAATGAGGAAAGACATTAAAGCCTTCCTGGAGATAGAATCAGACAAAGGTATCCGTATTCTCTTCGAACTGAGCAAGCGAGTGAAGAATTTAGAAGCGGAGGTGTCCAGGGCCGTTGGTGCGGCTGCAGTGGCTGTGATTCCTGTACAGGAAAATGCAGCCACAGTAGCCGCATCTTCAGCACAAGAGGAAAAGGTGCTGGCGAGACTAGGGGAGGTGGAAGATTCAGTTTTCACCTGGATTAATGAGGCCTATTTTAAATTAAAAAAGGAGATAGAGGACCTCGATAAAAACTACAACGACCGGGGAGCCGAAGGCCTCAATCAAATCCTCGAGAAAATAGAGGAGACTCAGGTCGAAATAGACCAATCGACCGAGGCGATGATAGTGCGTGCGCAGTCCCAGCTTGAAGACCTGGTTGGGACTGTCGCCAGGGATATAGTGACCGACACCAAAACGCACATCACCGAGGCCGTGAAGGAACGAACGCCCGAGAGCACCCCCATGACTTACGCCAGCGCCGCAGCAGCCGGGCCCGGGCGCCGACCGGCGCTTCACTCGCTGGCGGTGACCTCATCGGATAGTCAGGAGACTGCCGATGAGGTGCTCGCCAAGGTGAAGAAGGCGGTTGACGCCAGGGCTACTGGTCTTAAGGTCTGCAAGGCAAGGAAGGCCAAGGGCAGCACCGTCATCCTGGGCTGCAACACGGAAGTGGAGCGGGACAGGGTGAGGGTGCAGCTGGAGGGCCATCGAGGTGGGCTTGTGGTAGTGCCCATGAAAAACAAGGACCCACTCGTCGTCCTCAAAGACGTCTTTTTAGACGGTGAGGACGACGAGATGGTGAGGGCTCTTTACACCCAGAACCCCGAAGTTTTCATGGGCCTACCACAAGAAGAGCAACAAATGGTTGTAAAGTTTAAAAAACGGACCAAAAATCCGAAAGCCTCTCACGTCGTCGTCCAGGTGAGGCCTAGGGTGTGGCAAAGGATGACGGAGACTGGAACCCTCTACCTGGACCTGCAAAGGGTCAGAGTGGAGGATCAGTCTCCGCTCATCCAATGCACAAGGTGCTTGGCGTTCGGACATGGCCGAAAGTTCTGCACCGAGAGTGTGGACAGATGCAGCCATTGCGGAGGCTCGCACTTACGCGAGAAATGCCCTGAACGAGCCAAGGGAGCCGAACCGCGGTGCTGCAACTGTTCGCACTCTGGGACGAAGAACACAGGCCATAACGCCTTTAGCGCCGAATGCCCAACCCGCTCTAAATGGGATTACCTGGCACGGCAGACAACGTCATACTTATGACTCACCCACTCATCAGAACACACACACACACACACACACAAAACACAGAAACACACACATAGACACACATAGATATAGGTAATATATAATACACATATATGAATATATCATTACATACATACAAATACAAAACACGAACAAATAAACACACAGAAACACTTAACAAACTACTCAATGAAGGGTCAACAATTGCATATATTTTAGTATATATGTATATTGTTGACCAGATAGGAATAAAAAACATACACAACACCGGACAAGTACACAAACAAAACATACAGATTCATAAGTATGACGATGTCACAGTCTGAAAAATGATGGCTGCGTGAGACGAATTAAGAATGGATGATAGAACGGAACATAAAACTTTGAAAAGACACATGAAATAACAATAAAATAAAATGGGAAGTGTATCAAGACAAATTAAATTAGGTACAACATTATATTCTGCTTTTGAAAGGAAAAAACTATAATAAATAATATGAGAAAACATAAATATTGAGTTAAAAATTATTAGCCATTAACAAAAAAATGTAAGTAGGAATAGAGACAACTAAATAAATTAAACAGATCGAAAATAAAAAATTGGAAACCAAAACTAGAAATAAAAATTAGACTCGAACAAAGAAAAATAAATAGTTGATAAGATAAGATATAAATAAGCAATAGATACATAAAATATGCAAAAAAAAAAATAAATAAGTTGATTTTAAAAAAGAAGGATTTGATGTAAGGCACATAGTGCGATGACCTACATAATAGAAGACATGTAATCAAAAGAATAATAAGGTCCTGTCGTTGCTATGGACGGGGAAAAGCTGAGTTATCCCACAAAGGGATAACAATTTAAAAAAAAAAAAAAAAAAAAAAACCCCCTCGGGCCGTCACCCCACCGGGGTTTGCGGCGGGGCGGTGTGTCGGAATCGAACCGACTAAAACCACACGGTGTGCCACTCTGCGCCTGAGACGGGAGGGATCCGGGAACTGCTGTTATTAACACATCCGGACCCCTCCCAGCGCCTGCCCGCACTGAAGCGGGCACCGTCTGCTGGTTAACTCTCTAATTAGGCGACGTACGGCACACGCGTAACGCCGCCCCCTCGCGGGCGGCCACTAAAGCGGATGGTGGGGAAAACCCATCCCGACCATCCGCGGCCACACTCAGGGCGGCATGAGGCGCTGATAGGCGCGCCTCCGCCGCCCGGTTCGCCGGCGACGGATCGGGTCCGAGTGGATATCATCCTCCCGGGCCTTTTCCGCCGCCTCCTTCTGCGAAATCACGTCTTCGCAGAAGGCTGCGACCGCGGTAAAACTGCTGTCGCTACCGGCCATGGAACATATGACGGCCGGTAGCGACAGATCTCCTCCGATGACTGCAGTGAGGGCCCGACGCTGCGACCCCCATGCGGGGCAAACCGCCAGCGTGTGCTGGGCCGAGTCCTCACTGCAGTCGCAGTGGTGGCAGGCGGGACTCAATTCCCTCCTGGCGACCGAGTGCAGGTACTTCCCGAAGCAACCGTGCCCGGAAAGCACCTGCGTCAGTCGGAAGGAAAGGGTCCCGTGCTGCCGCCCTGCCCACTCGAGGATGACCGGCTGGAGAGCCTCCACGGCGGCAAAGCCAGCGCGTGGAGTCTCCAGCCGGAACGACCAGCGAGCCATCGTGGCTCGACGGGCGGCTTCACGCCACTCGCGTACCTCTTCGGGCGGAGGGCGAATGCCTCTCTCCGCCCGGAATTCAGCCACCCGTTGATAAACTTCGGCGAGCACTTCCGCCTCCAAATCCCACGGAGGTGTTCCGGCCAAGGCGCACGCCGCCTCGGTAGACACCGTGCGGTATCCGCGGATGGCTCTGACCGCCAATACCCTCTGAGGCCGCCAGAGGCGGGCCTTATTGAGGGCAGTCAGAGCCGCCACCCACACTCTACTCTACACAAACTAACCTAACTCTGACCTAACCTAACTCTGACCTAACCTAACTCTGACCTAACCTAACTCTGACCATACGAAATTTTTTATTGAGTATAGCCACTAATACCACCGTTGTTGTTTGCAAACATCTTATTAGAAGTTAGAATTTTATTTACATTCATTTTGAAATTTTAATAATTCCTAAAAATTTCGCAGGTTTTCATCGAATAACCTGGAAACCCTTATTTTGGAAACCACAAATCTTACAGATTTAGATAGAGCTTGCCTAGACCCGTCTAACCACACCCTATTTGTATAGATCCTACAAATAGGAACTGAAAAAACTTGATAATAAAATTAAATTTTTGATGAATTTTCAACATTTTGGAGGTTTTTGTCGAATAACTCGACAACCCTTAACTTGGTAATTACAATTTATACATATTTAGATAGGTCTCTTTAAGACCCATCTAGCGACACCTCATTTTCTGGGATCCGGCCAACATAAATCCAAAAAATTGCCCCCCCACCCTCCCTTTCTTCATTGGTTATATAGGGCTTTTGACCAGGGATCGTCAACCAGCGGCATCGACCAAAAAATTTTTATACTCATTTATTTTATTTTAATTTAATTCTAGTTTTAAAAATTTTGTAGTGATTCATATTATTTGACTGGGGCACTTTAGGCCTCAAAAAAAATCAATAGACCGGCTCAATTTAGAGCATATATCTTAATTGATTTTATTGTTTTATTCGCTTTTGTATTACACACTTACCACCCTTCACAGGGTCAAACAGACACCACAATTGACACATACTCCTCTATACAGGGTCAGACACACATTTATAGTGACACTCACGCCCCTGTACAGGGTTGACACACATTACACGTTTACACAATAGACAAATTTCCCCATACCCACATAACACATTACACCACACACCCCCTCACAAACACACCAGGTTCCAGACGCCACCTACATCTGCCGCGGCTTCCGGCGCCTCTACTTCGCCTTCCTTAGTACTGGACGCTGATAAGACCTTTATTCGAAGACCCGGAACAAAGCGAAGGTCACTCGACAACTTGGACGCATACAAAAGGCAGCAGAACACCTACGTTAGCCAGTCGAGTAACCACTTACTCCAGGAGGTGATAAAGACTTTTGAGGACATCCCCTCAAAGGTCTAACAATACCCTCAAATGAGGAAGGACACCAAAACCTACCTGGAGGTACAGTCGGATAAGGGTCTTCGAATTCTTTTTGAGCTCAGCAAGCGGGTGAGGAGCTTGGAGGCGGAGGCGTCCGGGGCTTCTGCTGTAACAACATCCGATGTGTCCTCCGAATCCTCTGAAGGGGCAGGGGGGTTACTGAAGAGGCTCGCAGATATGGAGGACAACATCTACCACTAGATTAGTGAGTCGCATCAAAAGCTGAAGAAGCAATTAACTGACATCAACGAAAGAAACGTCGACCGGGGCGGTGATCAGCTCGAACAGCTTTTCGAGAAGATCAAAGAGACCCAGGTCGATATCGACAAAGCGACCGAGGGGATGATAGTGCGTGCGCAGCCTCAACTCGAAGATCTGGTTGGGACTGTCGCCAGGGACATAGTTATCGAGAAAAAGACGCACATCATCGAGGCTGCTAAAGAGTTAATACCCGAGAGCGCCCCGGAACCGGTACCGCAGCCATTGTGGCGGGCCCCACCTAAGGGCCGAATGCCCGAACGTTGCCGGTGGTGCAGAACCAAACTATTGCAACTGCCAGGGGGGGAAGCTGAGCAGCACGGGGCACAACGCGTTCAGCGCCAAGTTCCCAATCCGCAAAAAGTGGGACTATCTGGCGAGATTAACTACGGCATCCTTGTGACACACTCAACCATACACACACGACACAGAAACATTCACTCACATACTTTTTTTTTTAAATAATAATAATGTTTGTTCAAAAGCTGATTTTTCAAATTTCTCTTAGGTATACTGATATTATATAATAATAGTGACACATTAGGTAAGAGATTGCCGTTGACGACCGTACTTATATAAATTGTGTTACAGTCGTCAGCGCCTTCCACCCATTTCAACAACCAATGTTTTAATGTGCAAAAACGTGTTCCTGAATATTAAAATAATAACTACAAAAAATATGTTGAATTGATTCAATACAACGGAATGCAATAAAAAATAATAATAATATAAAATATAGTATCAACTCATAGCTTATATAAGAAATCAAATAGGTACAGACAATAACTGATACCAATGAAAACAATTATCTAGGATTGTCTATCACCACAAAAGAATCTCTTGGTGTGTGTGTGTGTGTGTGTGCGTGTGTGTGTGTGTGTGTGTGCGCGCGTGTGTGTGTGTGTGTGTGTGTGTGTGTGTGTGTGTGTGTGTGTGTGTGTGTGTGTGTGTGTGTGTGTGTGTGTGTGAGTGTGTGTGTGCGAGCGCGCGCGTTATACGACTAGTAGGATTTTTGATTAATAATAAGTTTTTCCGTTTTTTCGTAGCTAAGCGTCTCAAGCCAGCTTAAGATAACTGCCTTGAATTTGTTCATTGGTAGTGAATAAATATTATTCTCAGCATTTGCGGCATTGTATAAGAAATTACCAAAATGCTAGTGCCGTTCTATGTGATATACAGAATGAATTCTGGTTTTGTTGCGCTTTACTATTGGCTTAAAAGTAGTGCTCTCATGCCTGCAAAGCAGTACGCGCTTGATAAAAAGCTGCCTTACTGTGAGTACGGAGCACTTGCTAAAGAGGAGGTCAGTACTATATCTCCTTGGCTTGCCAAGTATGGTCTTTAGTATTCCTCTTTGAGCCCTCTCCAAAGGCAGTAGTATTGTCGTCCTCGCATCACCCCATGTAATAAGCAATATTGCAGCAGGCTCTAAACCAGAGCACAATATACACATAACAGAGTGTTTAAATCTGCCAAACGCCTCAGTTTTCTGAATATCGGAATTAGTTTTCTTATTCGGGCCGTTAGGTTTTTAACATGTGGCGTCCAATTTAAGTATTTGTATATGGTGAGCCCAAGATATTTTACTGTGCCTGCTTGTGCCAGGTCTAGACAAGCGCATTCTGCCCATCGAAGACAGGTGTGTGCCTTAATAGTAAAGTGAGAAGGTGGTTGAGCGTTTTTTCGGTGAGAGAACGTAATGGTGAGGAGGTTTTTCTCAAGCCAGGTCGTCACTTCCCTAACAGCATTTTCTGCATAGCTTTGAGTCTCCTCCCAAGTAACGCCATGCACTACCAAATCTGTATCATCAGCATAAGATATGATACTGCAGTTTGGCAGAGATTTTGTGCATAAACTATTGACATAAATCAGGAAGAGCATTGGCGAGAGGACACTTCCTTGTAGCAAACCGAAAGTGAGCAGTAATTGGTCGCTTATGTGAGTTCCTACTTTGACTGGGTACGGTTAGTAAGATATGACCTAAAGGTGTCCAATACAATCCCACGTACTCCAACACACTCCATCTTATGCAGTAACAGCGGAACCGAGACAGTGTCGAAGGCAGTGGAGAGATCTAAAAATACACCAAGGACCTTGAAGATACTGTCTAAGTGTTTTGCAACCAGATCCGTTATGTTAACCTAATTTTTAAATTTAAACCAAATACAATTGGGCAATGATCGTCGAGTCGTTCCTACTATTGTTTGGGCCGCCGGCTGAGAACCCTATCTATCGACGCATGCGCAATGGCTTTAAATACTCACACAGCTGGCATTCGCCATCCTCTTCTAACAAGTGGCGTTGCGCGCTAACTCTCTCTCATTTTATCTCGGATATCTCGCGTTTTTAACAGATAGCTCTCCTAATTTGCGGCTATTTTTTCACAGGCAGAAATATATCATAATATTAGAAAAAAAATTAGCTTTAATTTGATATAAAGAACATCCGTGTAAGTCATAAACGTATAAATATATCAAAATATTACATGCTTACACCTGGCTACGAGGTAGTTGCGGCCGAGTATGCAACGGCACCTATGGATTTTAGAATTCTTTACATGCATTGTTATGATGTCGATGATATTTTATTTCAAAGAGAGGTGATCGAATTTTTTTTTTTTAATATTAATTAACATTAATTTAATTAAAATTACTTGCGGCCACTTTTGACTGGCTGCGGTGTTATCAGTGTATTCTCCTATTCATAAAAGTATGTAAAAATGTTTGTTTGACTCACTACTTAATGAACGTAGTGATTTTGCAGCGGGATCTCGTACTAAAAACACCGTCGTTTTGGCTAGAGTAGTCTGAAGAATATGATGTATAGCCATTAATTACCGGAATGAAAGCAGCTTTACTAAGCCAACACTCTGTCAGCACAGTAATGTGACATTGAAAACCAATCCTGTCCAGGAAAATCATTAGTGTCGATATTGGAATTTACACTACGAATGTTAGTGTGCAACATAGTTAACAATTTATCGCCCATATGACACCCCAAGCTTTCAGGAGAACATATCATTGATTTGGATATCTGAGTTTTGGCAATATCCGTGATAATATCCTCAAACTGAGACATTAATAATGCGTAAGAATTCTATGGACATTCTCATACTTACAAGAACGTTTGAATTAGGGAGTTTTTTTTTAACCTTTTTTTTTAATATTGTTTTGGCAGCCAATTTTTTTTTATATTACGTCTAAGCTTGGATTTAAATTTTGTATAAAATTGTATGTATGTCAAAAATCTTGTTTTGTGAAGTATGGATGTAATTGAGTGATAGCCTACAGTAACAAAATGTATGTCCTTATAGCGCAAATAAGTTTGCGGTTGTGGAAATAATAGAAACACATTCATTCTAACAATCACTAAGGACTGACCGGTAATAGTTTCCATAATTAAATTAATAAAAAACAAATTTAATTGAATAAGTAAAAAAATCATGCAAATAATATAATTTAAAGGCCATACTATACTTTTTAGTCATAGTTCGGCGTGAGCCTCCAGACGGTCCAAGTCTCCCTCGGCATCAATACGATGAGCTCCAGGTCCAGTACTCCCTATGCTTGCGGTGCGGACATGGAAGACGGCTCTGTAAGGAGAACGTCGAAAATGCAGCCACCGCGGGGGATCCCATATGAAAACGCAAAACACTGACTGCCTAATAGGCTATCTGACAATATTGAAAATAAACTATGGATTGTGGTCATCCTATAAGATAATAGTCTAAAAAGACATATCATTCACTATAAATTCTTTATGCTTCTATCTGCTAGAAAGCTAGTGACCCATTCGCATAATTTTTGGGGAAGCCATAGGAAGGGAGCTTCGAAAGAAGTGAAACTGATAAGAATCTGAAAGAAACTGTACTGCCGGTCGCTGAGCAGATGGTGATTCTCTAGGTACCGCAGGAGTTGATGGTTAATAATGAACTTCATTATTTTTGAGAAGAGGGAAGTTATGGCTATCGGCCTGTAGTTGGACGGATTTGAGCGGTCGCCTTTTTTAGGGATCGGGTGGACCAATGCTGCCTTCCATTATGTCGGGACTACACCAGAAGAGTAGGAGAGAAGAAAAAAACGCGTTAAGACCGGTGCCAACTCTGGAGCGCACATCTTTAACACAATAGGATGGATTCCATCCGGGCCACTCGACTTATGGATAAAAGTGCTAAGCGCACTGAGTGTTGGTGGAACTAGATATCCAGCATACAGCTTTCGCACCGTAGTGTGGTAGGTGGCTCCTGTTCCCCATCACCCAAGGTCGAGTTCGACGCAAAGTGTTTTGCCATAAGGTCGGCTTTCTCCTTTGCGTCATAGGTCAACGGGTTATTTCCTATGTGCAGAGGTGGAAAGGATGGCTTACGGAAGTTCCCTATAATAGCCTTAGCAAGAGACCAGAATACCCGAGTTCCCGAAGGAAGACGCTCAAGCCTCTCGCCAATCCTATCCTCTCTTGTCTATTAAAAGAAAATAATTTCAATCTTCTTCCAAATGCTAGCCTTTCTCAACCACAATAATATTTATATATTATTAAATCAAAATTCCATGTATAAACATTACTTGTACTATTTTCCCTACAAAAGTCAAACATTAAAAGCATTTGAAATTCTAGCGCCATCTATGAGCGCCTTCGAGACCAACAGCAATAAACGTCTCTCTGCACAATTATATGGCTTCTTAAATCTTTCCACCTAGAACATGTCGCTATATCTATATAGTATCTACGTTACACCTACACTATAATGTCATCCCTTTCCCTAAAATAAATGAACTCTCTTCTACTAGAAAAAGGGTATTGGTTCTCCATGACTAATATTTAAATGACACACACCTATCTATTTTATTAAGGTTTATTAGACTTAAAACTAATAATATAAAATATTAAAAATTAAGATACAGATATCATCCTATCTTCTAATTCTAATTCAATTTCTAATCACTTTTATAAAATGTTGTTCTCTTGTCTTAAACCTGCCACCTAAGGACACAATATAGAATGCAAATACATGATTGAGCCCTCCCCTCCCTGAGTGTTGTCGACGTCAGCGTAGGACCCGATCGACCCAGTACTAAATGAATGGCTACTGCTGTGTGGAGTGTCTACCGCCGCGAACAAATACAAATCCTCAGGTTTGGCTAAACGAAATTCAAACTTTGTTACAAAAATACAATTTCACGATTGGAGTAAGATAGGGTGAGTAACGATTGCCTCGCTTTGTTGTTAGACCAGTACAAACAAATTGTGAGTGTACTAGTTTAGTAACCAGGCCAGTACGAGTTACCGTCAGTAATCATCACTAATCTTGGGAGTGTTTTCTATGGTCACAGTCTCATAGCACTACTGAGGTCATAAATGTCTTCTACTCGTGTGTGTCGCACTAAGGCTCTGGCGGCAGATCACTTTCAGTGGTGGTCGGAATCACGGTGGTCGTGGGCTCCTCCGTCGTCGTCGTTGTCGTCGGCATCGTGGTCGTCGTGGTGGTCGTCGGCATCGGCGTCGTCGCTGGCGTCGTCGTAGTCGGAGTTTCTTCAACTATCTCCGGCATGGACTCTTGAATAAGGATGTACTTTGTGAGCCAATATATAGAAAACGTCACAACCCCGCCGACGAGTAAACTGCAACAAAAGAAAGCTTTACTTTTTACATAAGTAATCTGATGTACAAATAAAATAATCTAATTCGGTAACATCCATGTCACTCAGTAATGTTGTTAGTATGGTTGTCTCGACAACCAGGCAACACTTTTGACAAGCCAAGATTTACCAAACAGTGAGTGCTGAGCTAAACAGATATGTCATCAACAGAATATGCTAATATTTCACTGAAGTTATTTTAAATTGTTAATTCATTACTAACCGGCGATGTGTTTCAGTCTTGGCACAGCCTGTATCACACTTAGTCTTTTATTATGAACTAACTAAGCCCCGGTGTTACTCGTGGTGCAACAACCACAGCGAGTAACGCCGCGGGGCGAAGGTAGTCTAAAAAAGAAGCTAAGTTGCGCATCAGCCATCTGCCGGGAAAAGTCTCGTTTAATCGGTCTAGCAGGTCCAGAGATTACCCGGAACAAACAGACAGACTCAAATATTTTAAAAATTGCTTGTATGATGTAAGTACTGTGTAATCTTTCACGTTAAGTTACTTATGTCAGCCAGAGGGTAACCGGAAACATGCGAACGTATTATCGTCTCAAAAACTTCCTGCCACCTACCACCAAAACAACTCTCACGCATTCCTTAATAATTCCAATAATTGACAATATTGATGTACATTATTTCGACCTGAATGCAGATCTCCTCAATAATGTAGACCGCCTTCTTAATAACTGCATTCGATACATTTTTTAATCTTAGGAATTACGACCATGTGTCAGCCTATCGTTCCCAACGCAAATGGTTGCCTATTCGCCTGCCCCGCAATCAGCGAGCACTTGCCTTTCTCAACTCACCATTTTCTCGTACATACCTTGCTCAATACTTCCGTTATCTGTCCTCTAATCAGACAGAAATCTTCGTTCAGAAAATAATCTGCTTCTCTTATGTCCCTCCCACAATTCAGATTTCATGACCTCTTCGTTCCTTGCCCAAGCGGTACTACTCTGGAATGCTCTCCCACTCGATATCAGGATGTCCACAAACCGTTTTACTTTCAAAAAGAAGGTACATGATCTACTTCTTAGCGAAACGGCAGGAACTACTAATCGATAATAATGATTGGCTCACCTTAGACTCGGGTCATATTGTGTATAGTCACATTACATTCGTACACTATTCGTACCACGTGTGTATTCTCTATGTGTATATGTATGTTTATTTTTATGTGTTTTGTTTGTTTTTATTGATTATGTACCCTCTGTACACCACCTACACTTACTAGATATCTACACCACTCTAAGGTTTACTGGAAGAGAATGCCTTGGGCATTAAGTCTGCCAATGTACAAATGTGCATAAAGTTTTAATAAATATGTATATATATATATATCAATAAAGTCATTGATGAGGATATACTTTGGCGGGAAGTCGCATGCCAATTATTTTTCATTTCAAGTTGAAATTCATTCGTGTCCATAGGAGAAATGGAATTAACACGAAAATATTTTAGGGCGATGTTTTTGAACGAAATAAAAAGTTCACTCTCTCCGCAAGAGTTCACTACTAATCAGCAAACTGCTTTTGGGAGGTCAGCACCATATTTGAGCAGTGTATGGCGTTGGTATGTGGAATTTCATCGTGGCCGTATTTCTCTTCGTGATAAAATTCGTGAAAGTGCTTCCTCAACTGCGACCACTGAGGAAAATGTAGTTACTGTCAGACGACTAATTGAAGAAAATCGGTGTAAGCCATGAGGAAATTCGACGACATTTGCGTACTGGTACGAACCAAATTCAAAAAATTTGACATCAATGTTTAGAACTTTGTTGCTCGTGGATTTCTAATTATAGTACAATCACGGATGTTTAAATGCTGCGTTTGACATTATCACAGGAGATGAAACGTTAACATCTTGTTACATTCCGGATAAAAAGTAACAACCTTCTGTAAAGGTGTTTAAGGTGAACTAAAAATAAAGCAATGAAGGATATTATTAATAGAAAATAGGACATGGAAATATAAAACTGCCAGCCGTCTTGCGCGGAATATCACTCCACCTGGCCTGCAGTCGTGGTGGAGGTGGACGTCCTACACTACGTTTGCCACTTCAGCTTGCTGATGCTTTGGGCTATGTCGATCACCTCGGTTCTCTGCCGGGTCACCTTATTTCTGATGCGATCCCTTAGAGCTGGATGCAAAAAGCCGAGGGTCGAAACAAGTGGCGCAATTAGGGAGGCCTATATCCAGCAGTGGACTGCGATAGGCTGATGATGATGAGGTAACAAGTGACATAAACACAGTCCAAGTGAGTCGCTGGTGATCTGAATCAATAATTATTATATTAATTTTGCACACGACATCAAATTAGATTTATATTATATAACACTTATAAAACTTTAACACAAAATAATTATATTACTATTTTCTTAAAACCCTATGAAAACCTATGAAACACAATGTAAAAGTATTCGAAATATTAATTTTTATTAATTTACACACACACAAACACATATACACGCATGCTTAACACAAATTTACACCAATTCACACATGCGTTCACACGTTAAAGTGACGGGAATTTTACCTGATTAGTTAAAATCTATAGTAATAACAGGTCTTTACCTATGAAATTGCCGTTTTGTATGCAATAAGTGAAAGTAATTATTTTTTCAATCTTTGCCAACGCATTGGCAGTTTATTGATGCCCTTCTTGTAAAAATCAGCTGGTCCCGTCCAGCTGATTTTTACAAGAAGGGCATCAATAAACTGCCAATTCACACTTGCGTTCACACGTTAAAGTGACGGGAATTTTACCTGATTAGTTAAAATCTATACTAATAACAGGTCTTTACCTATGAAATTGCCGTTTTGTATGCAATAAGTGAAAGTAATTATTTTTTCAATCTTTGCCAACGCATTGGCAGTTTATTGATGCCCTTCTTGTAAAAATCAGCTGGTCCCGTCCAGCTGATTTTTACAACAAACAACAAACAAACATTTTGCAACAAACTCTTCAAAGACATTTTGTACTGCCTCTCGGGAAAGCTGCAAGAGCTGGGGTTGGAAGCTCTCCCTCATCCGCCATACTCACCAGACCTTGCACCTACCGACTATTATACTACAGGAGCGGAGCACCAATGAAGAATGTTACAAAAACGGGGGAAAATTATCCCACTACGGGCAATAGGAGACGCAAACGAGGTTGCGTGGGTCGGCTACTGTATATGTATAAATAAGAATGTCATAATTGTAAGTTTTAGTTGGCAGAAAGACTTACTATGGATACCAGGGCCTGCTACTACTGTACTGCTAACTTTAACCAACGAAAATGTTGTTTGTATCAGAAAATCTGTACCTACTTAATTTTGTGTTACTAAATGTGATTATTATTAATAGTCTTACCAATAGATTATCAGTCGGCTTTGATAGAGTTAGCACAAAAATAATAATAAAAGCCTGTTTAAAATATGTTTGTGATTCCTTACTCATTTTAGTTCTTATTTTATTTCTTATTAATGGGCCTGCCAAAATGACTCTACTCTGCCTGATGGAAAGTATAAAAGCATAAGTAGAATCCAAGAGTGGTGGTCTCATACTCATTGCGAATGCAATGCAACATGGTGACCCACACCATGTAATACTTCTGCATCATTGGGCGTCCGGTCTCTTACGAAACACGAAAGCACGATCACTGCCATTTTACGTTGATCTTCTCTGCAAGGTTAATACCGGCCCGGTCGGACCGGGCTAGTTCATGTTGAAACCAGCGTGGCTCTACTACCTTGAGAACATATATGCAATTTCAAGAAAGCACTTTAACAGATAATTCCTAAAAATGTATTGAAATGTCACTATTAATGAAGGCAGACGAAACGTAGATGGCACTGTAGTATGTTTTGTTGCTCTGTAGTCTGTATGCAGCATTTGCCATGGTCAGGTAATGATCATCATTGTTATGTGAAAAGACTCAACTGCCACTACTAATCGTGCTAACTGTCTGTGTATAAAGAACACACAGAAAACACAAATATAAACACCAGTTTCGGTGGGACAGTTTCGGTATATAAAAAACTCCCGCTCGTTGTCGAGTCAGAGTCAAACAGCGCGTGCCTTCTAACACTTCTCACGACATTGTCACATATCATAGGTAAGCTCGTCTGAAGACGAGACGAAAACACGAGAAATATCACTTACTATGCATAAACCATTTTATTTGGTTGACGTGTGGTTCGTGACGAGGAAGAGCGGTGTTGGCTAAACGTTGCCGCGTGAACTGTCGTCGGGAGGACAACGATCTCGGCTTATATTTCAACAACAAGAACAGAACAATGTGGCAAGACATTCACACTGACACCGAATTCGATGAATATCAACATTGCCCATAATTTACGGTTGCGGGATATAATCATCAACATTTCTTAGACGTGGACCACGGACGTTCCCATGAGTCGCGCAATTCTCGTACAACTGCGCCGGAAGCATCTATCACGCATATTAGTCTGTGTATCAAGGCAAGTACACACTTGTTCTTCTCAAGAATAAGACAAGGAAGTGCCAGTTGTAATGTCGTCTAGCGCTATTCGGTACACGCACTCTGTTCGGTAGATGATGTCACACAGCTGTTCCGTATTCCGCATATTTATTACAATAACACACGCACGCAGTGAATTTTTTAGCCTAGATGTCTCTGCCGAACATCGGAAGAATGAAAAGAAGTTGTTATAATAAATAATAATAAATAAATATTTCGGACATCTATCACACAACGCCTTCTAGTCCCAAGCTAAGCAGAGCTTGTGTTATGGGTACTAGACAACTGATATAAATACACATATACTTTTTTTTGTAAATACTGCGGCAACCGTACTTTTGCAAGTACGACGCCTAGGGGTTTGCGTACTCAGGGGATTGGTGTACCTGAATTTTAGGAAATAACACGACTAAACGTATCTATACGCTTTTACTATAATATCAGAATTTTACAATATAATAATACAGATAATTATAATTCACTGTTAGGAGGTCTTGTCTCCACCACTCCTGCAGCGAATCTCCTCCTCAGCATTTCCAATTCAAGTTTTCAAATGATATAAATCAAATTTAAGAATAAATGCTTCAAACAGGAGATTTCATCTGCCAGTTGTATATTTTTAACATGAGGTTGCATGCCTCTTCACCATGAAGGCCTCGGTCGCCACAATACATACATATTATACATAGAAAAACACCCAAACTCCGAAACAAATATTTGTAGATCATACAAACATTTGGTCCGACCCGGGAATCGAACCCGAGACCTCACGATCAGCAGTCGCACACGCCGACCGCGAGACCAACGAGGCAGTCAAATTAAAAATGTGATGTGATGATAAATGTAAATTAGGTTCCAGATGTGAAAAAAAAAATTCTAAAGACGTACTCAACAATACGCATATTTAATTAGAATTATGATCCTCCTTGTTTTTTTTGTCATCACTTCCATTCGTACCGTTTTTACTTGCACTTGCTTGGTTTTCCAATTCTTTCATTTTCCTCTCTCGGGCCGCCATCACCCGTTTTTTAATCTGATTATATTCTTTCATGACGTTGTCTATCTTAACGGCCACCCAGTACACGTACACGTAGTTCAGATGGTTCTTCACGACCTTGGTGTGTATGACTATATGGTAGGTGGTGTTATGCCATTTTTTATAGTTATGTAATCCCGTTTTATAGGCCAGATTCATTTTCTTCATATGTGACTGGCCGGTGCGGTAAGTGTAGCCCATACGGAAGTTGCTGTCGGTGGGCGCGTAGTACGACGAAGTCTGCATTCTCTTCACCGAAAAGCGCGCCATGTACAGAAGCTGGACCATGTTGTCAACTATCCTTCGGCGCACTCTGGCCGTCTCTGCTTGATAGTAAGCGTTGAGACCCTCTTGGAAATGGAAGAAGGGTGCGCGTCGAGTCTCTATCGGTTTCGGTGTGGTCTCCTGCGTCAAAAGTAATTCATCCACCTTTCTTCGTAATCTGTTAACGTCTATGTTTTCAACAGCGAAATCGTGCTGTGCGTCCCTTGGGATGTTATCGAATTGTCGATCTGTACCGACTTGAGATGTCGCCAGTTTATACGAGTCGTCATTTTTGCCAAGGATAATAATATGAGTACCTAAAAAGAAATAGAATGTGAGAAAGTGGTTGTTATTGGTACTTAAATTGGCTTGCAGGGGGTGTCGGGGGCGTATAATCGAATTAAACAAGATTCATTTTTAAAAAAATCCACTAGTTAATGCCTAGCCATTTTCAGTCATTTTGGTACTATCTATTTATATAAGTAATTAAATTTCTATACACTAAAACGTATTTATATTGTAAAAGGTAATACGTATATAGTAGGCGTTGCCCGCGCTTAGAGCGACATCTACAATGACGATATCTTGACAAACCTTGACTTTGTGTTTATAAAAGACGTGGCGCGCGTGCTCTGGGCGCTCTTTGCCTTTCGTCTGTCGAAGTGTGAACACCTAAGTGCTGTATACCGTAATTTGTTAATTAATTATTTAGTAACTTAACAAATTTGACATTTAACAACATTGTCATATTTTTTAATAAATCTTTATTGGTTCATAATAATATATTTATCATCAACAACCCATAACGTCCCACTGCTGGGCTCGCTCTCCTCTCAAGAGATACGGCCCATACGTCCCAACGCTGGCCAAGCGTCATTGATAATATGTAGCCTATAGCCTTCCTCGATAAATGGGCTATCTAACACTGAAATAATTTTCCAAATCACACCAGTAGTTCCTGAGATTAGCGCGTTCAAAAAAACAAACTCTTCAGCATTATATATTAGTATATTATAGATTACTTCTCCAAAGAACCAAATAAAATAAAGTAACTAAAAACATGTTTTGGAAATAAACTTACATAAGAGGAAATTGAAGAGCGCTAGTGTAACGATCATAAGTAGTTAAGTGGCGACCAGCGAGTGGTTCGCGCTCGACTCTCGGCGGGCGTTATGTTCCGTCCCATAAATATACCATACAGCTCATTTATTAAACAACGATTAAAATTAATTGAATTACGAAACTACACCGTTGCAGCGAGGCTCCGAGTACAGTCAGCATCATATTGATTTGTGCTTTCAATGTTTTCCTTCTTCATGTATCCTGTAATCAGTCGTCTGGACTATAAGCAGATGTGGTGTAGCTAATATTAGTTCTAGTGTGTGAGATGTCCGCCAGTTACTAGCGATACTCTTCAAATATGTCTTGTCGTGTCTTTATTCGACGAGTTGCTTCAGGAACGCTGAGCTGCCCTGTAAGCTGGTTTGGATGTTTTTGAAGTCGTGATTTGTAGCGGGAGCTATGGCTGTTGATCACTTCTTTGATCGTGGGCATATTTAGGATTTCATGTATTTCCTTTGTTGTAATGAACCATGGCGCATTAGCTACCTGTTTTTGCGTTCTTTGTATAATCATTGCATTGGAGATACATGCGGAACCCCACAATTCAAATCTGTATGTCCAAATCGATTTCGGCATTGTATTGTATCCGAGAAGTTTGTTGTCGACTGTCAGTTTGGAGTTTCTACCACTGGGTAGAAACTGCTGTACTGGCTCAGTAGCCTTGTACTTGAGGTTGATCTGGTCTCTTTGAATTTGCACATGTTTTTTCCAAGTGAGTCTACGGTCTAAGTACATACCCAAATACTTGACTGAAACTTTGTGTGAGAGTCGAGTACTATTTAAAGTTACTGGAGTGCAATCTTTCTTGCAAACCTTTACGGTTACGTGGTCAAAGTGGTCAAAATATCTTAACTATTACTTGTCAATATTGTGTTAGCTGACAGTCTGTTCATATTAATGTTATCAAACAGGTAGTTCCATGGTATTCATGGCTTCAAACTAGTTAAAAATATCTTGACAATGTAGAGAACCAACCTCATTCCCCCTAACAAAAATGTATTGTGCATTATATAAAGCATACCATTTTGCACTACATTATCAGATTAATCATAGTTTGTTTACGGGTTGTAGCCACTGCATACTGCTCACACAGTTTTTAACGCATGTTCTATGTGTGGCCAGTGTTAGTTGTAAGAATTTGACTCAAACTGAGATTGTAGGGTTGGATGTATCGGCGCGGCGGTGGATGGTACTTTAAACGATATGTCACACGTGAGTAGCAGCTCAGTAACTTCATCTGTTGGCGAACTGAGGGACGATAGTGATGACTGGAGTAGGTCGTCGTAGGAAGGTATGGACTTCCTTCTCACCAACTAAAATTGCACTCGCACAGTCCCTTCTTCCTTCCCTTTTTGTTCTTGACCATGGTGATGTCGGCTATCTAGATCTCACCGATGACCAACTAGATAAACTTGAGCGGCTCTAAAATCTTTCCATTGGATTCATTTTTGAATTACGCAAATATCGCCATATCTCCGAGTATCAGTCTACGCTCGAGCGACTGCCAAATATTGTGTTTTATCAACACTCACCTTATTTTAAAGAACTAACCGACCCACGCAACCTCGTTTGCGTCTCCTATTGCCCATAGCGTGATAATTTTCCCCCGTTTTTGTAACATTCTTCATTGGTGCTTCGCTCCTATGGGCCCTAGCGTGATGATATATAGCCTTTCTCGATAAATGGACCAGTAGTTCCTGAGATTAGCGCGTTGAAACAAACAAACTCTTCAGCTTTATATATTAGTGTAGATATAGATTTAGTTCTTACACGGGGACTCATTGTGGCGACCCGAAATCATCAAGTTTGATTCATTCGCCGAGCGCCCTACCGGTTACACGTATTGTTGACTGTCACCTACTATTCATTTTCGATCGCAGTTACCTACGTAGTTCACTAACCAAAATGGACAGTAATACCAAGTGTCATAAGTGTCATAACGGGATCAACAAAGATGATGAAGCTACATATATTGTTTGTGGTAAGTGTGGCATATACTGGCATTTTATCTGTACCACTTTGCGTGCTAGTCCACGTGACCGCAGCAACTGGAAATGCGATCTTTGTAAAGCTAGCACGAACAAAAATAAGCCTAAGAAGACAGAAACTTCAACCAACCCTCTCAATGTCGTGGACACGAATCAAATAATAAATGACATTAAGGATTTACGTAGGGAGATGAGTAGCATTAAACTGGATATGAGCGTTCAAACGCAGAACAACCCACAGAGCTCTGAAGGGATGAGTCTCGAACAGCGGATATCAATTGTCGAAGCCAAGATATTATATTTGGAAAACCTATCAGATATCATCAAGGCTCTTCAGACGAGCGTATCCGCCCTGGAGGAACGCAACCATGTCCTGGAGCAGTCAGAGAGAATATGTGACCTTGAACTCCACGGTGTTACGGAAAACAACAATGAAGAATTGCATGATGTGGTGGTGAGGGTCGCAGAGTTGGCCGGCGTGGCAGTGTCTAAAGCGGATTTGAAATGGGTGGGACGTGCAGGGTCCAGCGAGGGTCAAATGAGGTCGAAGCCCAGAACAGTGATTATTAGATTTGTCACTCGTGAAATAAAAAACAAAGTTTTGCGTGCCATTCGAACAAGACGCGGCCTCAAAATGTCTGAACTTGGTCACATAAATGATAATAACAAGATATACGTTTCTGAAAACCTAACACCTCATTTCAGAGATATATACCGAGAAGCAAGAAAGATAAAAGGATACCAATTTGTGTGGACCTATAATTGTAAAATTTATATGCGCAAAACTAATGTCGAAGAAAAGATTACTATAAGGTCAAAAAACCAACTGAAATTGTTGTAGATTTTCGCTTTTTTTTTGTGTTGTATTTTGTCCTGTATTTACCGTTTAACTACTGCTACGTGCATTTAATTAAAGGCACAACAAGAACGCACTTTTACTATAATACCGCCATCCTGACCAAACCGCTAAACAATATCTATTATATCAAATCTTTAAAACACGCTGCGTTATGTACATGTGATATTATGTTTTATGAAATCGGCATAACAGCCCAGTATAGTCCTTTTTGTTTACATACAGTAGAGAGAGAACTGAGCCGTTGCTTACTTATTGGATATTATTTTCGTTCGTACTCGTACTTTTAAGAAACCACCTACACCTTGGATGACCGATTCTTTAATAATTTTGCGTTCTTTTCGAGATGATGCTTGCAAAGTAGCGAAAAAGAAAAAAAATTGTGTGTGTCAGCTCCGACGCACGACTGGAGTTTACTTCTTAAGTACGAATGTCTAAACATACGCAAAAAGAGTTTATCCAACTGAAAATAAGATTAATACCATATGAAAGGATAATTTTAATTTAGTTTATATATTTATATTTTTTACATATACCATTGTATATATTTTACATTCACCGCTAGTAAGATGATTACCCCTAATTATCACTCTGATAATTCTGCTTATGAGTCTGCTATATCTTCCGACGAAGACAGTTTTGCTTTCTTAACTGAGACATTGGGTGAACGCCTACGGTGTAAATTCAGCAACCAATCGAAGCATCTGCTTAATGTATGTCACCTTAATGCACAGAGCCTGCCCAGTCACTTTGGAGACTTGGCGGAGGCTTTCAACGACACCAACGTACATGCCATCCTGATATGAGAGAGTTGGCTCAAGCCAAATCTTCTTTCTACCTACTACCCCCTCACAGACTACATTCTTGTACGAAATGATCGTGTCGGTAGGAGGGGTGGCGGAGTTGCTATATACATTCACTGTTTCCTTCCCTTTAAAATTCTAGCTTCTTCCCCTCCCGGCTCCACCACCGCTGAATTTCTATTTCTTGAGGTCTCTGTGAGGGGAACCAAAATGGTTCTGGGGGCTGTTTATTGTCCTCCTTCGATTGATTACTTCTCCAGTCTGGAAGCAGTACTGGAATATTTAGGGTCTGCATACGCTCATCACAGGCCCTAGTTGGCTTTCATCCGCAGGTCCTTCAGCCTTAAGCCTCGTCACGCAGGACTCCTTCCTCCTTCTGCATGGTTTCTTCACAGCCACAGGAAGGGCTGAGTGACCACTCCTAGAGCCGCTGCCTCACGGATACAGGCGATCCGTCTTTCCCCACTGCTCAAGGTAGCTCGTGTTTGGAGGACTACAGCCGAAGCGTCCACAGAAGAATACAGATGAAATAAGTCCTTACTCAGGATCAGATAGAAGAAAAAAGTCCTTTTCACAGTTGTTACACCCTCTTTTATAAGTTTGTTGTCGATACATCTAGAAGGTTATCCCCTCCTGATGTCGACCTGAGAGAAAAATGACATTACAATGTCAAACTGAATTTATATAATGTTACAAAATTAAAAAGGTAATATATTTCGTATACTTTGGTACACAGATCTATGCAACTTGTCTGTTAGTGTAATCATACAGGGTAGGTATCGATGAAACTAACGCCATCTGGCGCATTTATGGTTAAACAGACAGCAAGCCACTTGACCGCGCGTTGCCCTAGATACATTTATCACCTCAGCGAGAGGGAGGTCGCTGTTATAAATTTTAAAAGACAATTTAAATATTATATTAAAAAACGAATGTTACACTAGTATGAAGTAAATTTTAAAATTTTACTTCATAGTAGCTATAGTTAGCTACTATGAAGTAACCACCATCACCTCATGGCTCCTACAACCACTACGTGACAAAAATGTGCATACATGATTGGGTGCACTTTTTTGGTGCGCACGCACCAAGAGCTAGTGCTCTTGGTGCGTGCGCACCAAAAAAGTAACGAGGTCATTCATCAGTAGATTTTACCTCTCATATTTTTCTCATACCGGGCGCCTTATATATGAAAATCGATTCTTAAGGAGTAAACTCCAAAAACCGAGGCTGCAATAAGCTATTACCGTCAATTAAGAAATGTTGTAAATTTTACTATTAAACAGGAGAAAAAACAATATTTTAACCAATACGTAAACAAGAATAAAAGTAACCCTGCATCCATGTGGAGACATATAAACAGTATTTTGAAACCATCCACTACCTATACTCTGCCTGTACATCTAGCTGATCCCAACACTTTAAATTTTCATTTTGTAAATAATGTTCCACAGACTCCTTATTTACAAAGTGACTCATACAACATGATTAGTCATTCATTAACTCATTCCACTTTTAATTTCAAGCACATTTCTGACAAGACGATAGTTGGTATGATAAACACTAGCACCTCTAACTCTCTTGGTTGTGATGACATTTCAATGCACATGTTACGTCTGACGCTACCACATTCACTATTAGCCATTTCTACAATTATTAATAAATCCTTACAAGAAGGAATCTATCCCGATGCATGGAAATGTGCCTTAATTACCCCCATTCCGAAAAAAAATAAAATCGACAGCATTAATGACCTTAGACCTATTAGTATATTGCCTGCCTTGTCTAAAGTGGTTGAAAAATGCGTACAACTGCAAGTGGCGAGATACATTGAAAATACCACTATTTTACCTACCTTGCAATCTGGTTTCCGAAAAAGCCATAGTACTACCTCAGCCTTGTTAACCATAGTTGATGATTTACTGTCAGATTCAGATCAAGGATTTGGAACAATGCTCGTCTTACTCGACTACACACGCGCTTTTGACTGTGTACATATTCCACTCCTTATTAAAAAACTGCGGTTCTATGGTTTCTCGGAGAACTCTTGCAAATGGTTCTCCTCTTACTTTTCTAACCGCTCGCAACTCGTAACACTTGTAAACTCTAAGGGAGCATTGTGTAAATCTTCACCAATATCTATTAATAGGGGTGTAATTCAGGGCTCTGTCCTCGGCCCAATTTTATTTTCAATCTACACATCAGACGTCACGAATACAATTGAGCATTGCAGGTTTCATCTTTATGCCGATGACACCCAATTGTACCTCAATACACTACCAACCTCTAGCGACGTAGCGTCGACGGTAGACAAAATTAATCACGACTTGGTATCTCTAAACAGGTGGTCAGATAGAAATGGTCTGACACTCAACCCATCAAAGAGTGTATTTATCATATGTGGCACTGAAAATCAAGTGCGAACTATAAAGTCCCATCAGCCTAGTATTAAAATTGGAAATTCGATAATACCTAGATGTGAATCCGTCCGCAATCTAGGATTATGCATAGATGAGACGCTAAGATTTGAGGCTCATGTTCAGCAAAAAATTGCTAAATGTTTCGCTTCGCTAAATACACTATACAAACTACGTCAGTTTTTAAGTGAAAAAGTGCGAGAACAGCTGTGTAGAAGTTTGGTGTTGTCGCATCTAGATTACTGCGACATCGTCTACGGACCATGCCTTTTTAAAATAAACCATAGTCGCTATTCAACAAGTACAGAATGCGTGCATGCGCTTCATTTTCGACATCCCTAAAAGACATCACATATCACCATACCTAAATGAAAAGGGAATTTTGAATATGATTAGCCAGCGTACTCTAAAGCTTTCATGTTTTGTCAGGTCTCTGATTGAAAATAAAGTTCCTAGCTATCTCTATGACAAACTCGCGTGGTCGTCTGACGTACATAAATATGAAACAAGGTCACGTAACCGCTTACTACTCCTACCCAAGCACTCACTATGTAGGACTAGGGGTTGCTTCAAGATAGCCGCTTCTAAGTGCTGGAATGTTCTACCCCCACCCATGTTTCTTCTAAAATTAGGGCCATTCAAATCACGCTGTAGCAAATGGTTATTGATGAGGCAATCCGAGGTGCATACTCATTAATTTCCTGCATTTGTCTGTGTTCGTGGCATCTATCTGCTAACATTATTTTGTGTACTGGGTCTCTCTTGGACGTGTATTTGTGGGACAGTACTGTATATAACGTTTACAGTAGTAACAACTTACTACGTTATTAATTTTAATATGTTTAGTGATTAGTATGTTCGTGGTCGGGATGGTGTCATCGTGCTTATTCTAAGGTTATGTTAGTCATGATAGGCTTGGACAGAATAACAGCGGCTGGCATGCTCTGCATCGTCATCCATATGCTGAGTCCAAGACCTTTTTGTCTTTTTTGTCATATTTAAATACTGTTAATAATTAATTATAAGTAACTTTGTAATATAAAGACAAATAAAGTTTTTCTTATTCTTATTCTTAAGTTATTTAAAACTTGAAATGTCAAAAAATTTTAGGCGTTTTTAGATAAATCCTTTAAAGTGCAGTCAGACTGCAGAGCAATTTACCTGCAATAATACGAAGGATTATGGTCTAGTGGTGGTGCTGTCTATACGGCCCATAGATATAAGCTAGAAAAGGCGCTTACACCCCGTTCAATATAAAATAACGTAAATTTCTCTCGGTAGTATAATATTATAGTCTGTGTATGTATATCTATATATGTATGCACTAGTCGTTGCCTGCTGCTCCGCCCGCGTGTATGTCGGTTATCGCGGCAAATAGTAGCCTATGTGTTATTCTGATGTATAAACTATATTACTGTTAAGTTTCATCCAAATCCGTTCAGTAGTTTTTTCGTGAATAAGTAACACAACAAACTTTCACCTCTATACTTGTAATAATGTAGTAGGATAGGATATGTTTCTATAATAATTATAATCGCTTTAATGTACACCAGATTAATTAAAAAGGTAACTTATAGCTTGGACGTGCAAGTGGCGGCCTTATCGCCCGTAGACAATCTCTTACAGGCAACTATGAACCTATGTGTAAATTGAATATAGACAGGTGGGTACTCTTTATTGCGCAGCGTAATATGAAAGATACAAGTTACAGTAGGCGACCTTCCCGCTGATTGCGAGCTCTTCCAGGTAACCTTTAGATGAACTGTGTTAGTAATCTATATACGAGTATATAAAAATGAATCGCCCGAATGTATGTACGCGCCAATGACACAATATACCATTAGACCGACCCTCCACCGCTGGGTGACCGCTAGTGGAATGTTACCATGAGCGTTTCCGTAATTCGGAGGTCGCGTTAAGCAGTGGGTCCTGGTTGTTATCCGATATTGGATAACAGTCGTGAAGCTTAGTTGAAGGCCTTTGGGCGGCTTAAAAACAAGAGGCAAGATTACGTGGCCACAACGATGTCTTGCCAGTCCCCAACCCACACTTGGCCAGCGTGGGGACGTATGGCCTTAACCCTCTCCTGAGAGAAAACCCGAGCCCAACTGTGGGACATTAAGGGTTGTTGATGAGACCATAAAGAAACCATTATTATACAAATTTCTAAGATCAAAAATTACTTAAACCTTTTTTGTCATCTACTATTGTTGGGAACACCAACATCAAAATATAATTTTTAAGTATGTCAACACTCTTGTAACTCCCTCTGCAGCTTGTGAACGTACCGTGCATACATGTGTTTTACTTGCAATTAAATAATTACTGTGACAGTGTGAATTAGTGGTGTCTTATTGTTACGATCGAATAATAAGTCCACTAGTAAATACCCAAATTACAAAACCGGGCCCAATTAAGCCTGAACATGGTCCTTCGCCCGTTATCGTAGCAATCTTCAAGGATTTTTGATCCGTCGCCATTTTGCTGTCGCAGTACGAGTTATAATAAGCGCCGAAAGATCTTCGAAGCAGAGAAGACGATATTTACGCTAAGATTAGCATTCCTATCTGCAAGATCGACATTTGTGAAAAAGGAAGAATACTCACCCAGGAAATTAGGAGTATATTATATTGTTATATAATTTTTAACGGGGCGTAACACCCTCTGCTTGACCTGTTCACTGGTGATCGTTCTGTGAGTATTTAACTAGTCTCTATGGACCCGGATAAGGCCAAACATTGGTCTCCAAGAAAGGGCTGCGGTACATCTTAGTGCGTTGACAATGCGAATGTTTATTTCCTCCTCCCTCTGATTGGTATCCGGAATCGTACACCCGAGATACTTAAATTTGTCTACATCTTTGTAGACTGTGCCATTTATTGTAAGGTCTTTTCTCTGGACTCTATTGTCCTTGTATGTCTTCATGAGGCGGTATTTAGTCTTTTCACGACTGATTCTGAGACCCACTGATTTCTAATACTAATAATAACAGTGCCATGCCTACAACTTCCGCCTTTGATTGCCCCAGAATAGCAAGATAAGATAAGATAGGATAAGATAAGATTCATTTATTCGCTCAAACACATGTGTACATACAATAAACAATAGCATGCAAGATATAGTTTTGGAGAAGGCTCAAGACATGTTTGCCACATACTATGGGGCTTGCGAATATAATTATAATTAAGTATGAATAAATTTCAATTCCAATCACCGATCATTTCCAACATTAACCCGATATTAACTGTTAATCCTATATGAGTATACATATATTATCTAAATTTGCAAAATTTGTATACAATGTCAAAATCAATTAAGTCAAATAATATTGAATGTCAAGATCAATTATGTCAAATAATTATGATATACAATAAATAAAGCATTTACCTCAAATCTAATGTATCATTTAAAAAGTCACTTACATTATAATAGGCCTTTTCGACAAGGATCGCTTTGACTTTTTGCTTAAACGCTTGGCTGTCCAGATTTTTCCAACTGTTAGGAAGTTTGTTATAAACGATTGGAGCCATGCAAATAACACTTTTGCGCATAAATGCAGTCCTAGAGGTATGCAGACAAAGTTTATTTTTATCGCGCCTATTTCGAGGAACAACATCTGCCATACGCTGGAACAGGCTTGAATTCGTTTTGAGAAATAAAGCCTTTTCTAAAATATAAAGAGACGGCAGTGTAAGAATCTTATAGCATATGAAATACGGCTTGCAAGAGTCTGTGATGTCCAATCTAAACATTGACCGTAGACATCGCTTTTGGGCTTTAAATGCAATTTCCTTGTTGGTTGAGTTGCCCCAAAATATTATCCCGTATCTCAAAACAGATTCAGTTAGTCCATAATATGCTGTTAGCAAAGCATCTATATTAAGCGTCGACGACAAGGTGTATAAAGCAAATGCACTGCTAGTAATTTTTTTACAAATAGTTTCAATGTGCATCTTCCAATTTAAGCTATAGTCAATCGTTAAACCTAGAAACTTTTTTGTATTAACATTGTCAATATTATTATTCTGATATTTAATGTCAAATTTAGTATATGTCAATGCACGTTGCCTAAAATGTATAATTACTGTTTTATTAATATTTAAGGTTATTGTTATTTAACCATTGTATTGTTTTATTTAACGCGTTGTTTATTTCTCCTTCATACATATCTCGGTCTGTACAAGGTATGGCAATTGTGCTGTCATCTGCGAATAGCGTTACAGGGTAATTAATTGATCTCGGAAAGTCATTTATATCTTTATATATATAATTCTTCTGTGAGTGTGTATGTCACTGAACTACTCTCAAACGACTGGACCGATTTTGGTGAAATTTTTTGTGTGTATTCAAGGGGATCTGGGAATGGTTTAGATTCACAATTTTGTCCGCTGGACAATGTTTTTTTAAGTAATTTTTAATTTATTAGTAGTTATGGCAAAACGACGTTTGCCGGGACAGCTAGTAAAGTATAAAGAGAGAAGGCCCCATTACACTTCCTTGAGGTACATCATTCACAACAGTGCGTTCATCAGACAAGAATATTTCCTCACGTTTAGTGTCACTATTTATTCTTTTGATTCAAGATCATCCGCATCATCATTATTTTATGCCTTCCATTCATTAATGTTGTAATTCGTATATGAATGATTGTAATTCATATATGAAAGAATTTAAAAGTATTGATACATTTAAAAAAAAAGTCATCGACTCTCAAGGTGATGCATGTTACCAAGCAGCCGCAATATCGGTATCAGCACTTCTGATTACTCTTTCTGATGAATAATTGATGTGACATGCATGATATACTATCTTTGTAACTGCTTCCTCGTGCGCTGGGCATGGCAACTCTACTGACTCATCGGCAGCGGCGAGTGCTGTACCTACTATTACATTACGTCGTTAGCACACATAATAATACTACTATTTAAATTAATAAAGAATTAGGTATAGACAAGAATTGGCACGTAGCTATTTATGAAGAGCCAGTTTATTTTACTCTTTTTAGTGTTCTTGGCAGGGAGTTTTGGTTGGATGTTTTTTGGCAGTTGTTTTTTTTTATTAGAAATTTTTTTTCACTTTTTCTAATTTTTTTTGGCCGTATCATAACCCTTGCTAAGCCCTGGCCAAACTGTGATAAAAATTCAGTGTTGGGACCGGGTTACCAATAGGCTTAAATAAAAATTGGCTTATTATTGAGTAGAGTCGTGACTTCTGAGTCTTGCCAATTCCGTTAAGGATGCGGCGTCGTGTCGAGGGGGAGGTATACGAGTTCTCACGGTTCTAAGGTAACTTGTGTACAAGCCCCTTAGTGTTGTGTACGCCCTTGATGCTAGTACATTACATGTTCATTTTATAATCTAATATGGCAGCGTTCTTAAACCAGCAAATAAGTAAAACAGCTGGACCACAAGAGCTGTACGGCTACGTTTATATATCGGATATTGTTCACTATTTCATTGGTTTCATTTTTTGTGCCACCAGCCCGCTACCTTTGAAAGTCCCGTCTAATCGGTAGCAGTTCAGGGACTAGCCAGAACAAACAGATAGACAGACAATAATTTTAGAAATTGATTTGTTATGTAGATACCATGTATTTTTTTTTACCTTATACCATATGGATTAAATCAAAAGCTGTTAATTTAATATTAAAATCAGATACTTCAATTTTATTTACTTGTATAGATTTGATATTTTGACACAATTTAAATAGCCCATGTCAACCGATACATTATTATGAATCTTTTGAAATCCCGATTAATAAAATCGGTTCGGTAGTTTAGGCACTGCGGTGGAACGTACAAATATAGACTCCCAACATCATTACCCTTCCTTTTGGCTTGCCCATAGCGGTGAAACATGCAGAACCTGTGTTTGAAGGGTGAGCGACGTCCCCGAAGAGGGCAGTACAGCACAGCTGTAGTGGTCTCCTCAACACACAGTTGACACAAACACTCGCTTGGTACGATAAATCAAGTCTGTCGACACCAATATGCAATTTTGATCGATCTTGACATTGAATCTGCTTTGATTGTTAGAAACTGACTACTGACCCGCTACTGTTTTCTTCTCTTCTTCTTGCATTCTTCTAACCCGATAAGTGTTTACACAAATGTACGCGAAACAATCCCCTGAAAAGAAAGAAACGACTTAAAATGTGTGCCTATTATTTGTTATGGAAGTTATTACTCGTATTTTATTTTTTACAAACAATTACACTAATCATTCTTATTTTAGTTTTAACTAAGAATGATAATTGTTATTATCTTATTTCGTTTGTCGTCTTACAGTTCGAGCACTAACAGTTTCTTCAATTCGCTCGAGCAGAACAGCAACGAGCGAAAAAGGTTTTTTTTTGCGATCTTTTAGATATTCGCAAATGAGTTTTCTGTTCTGTGCGCAAAGACACAACAATTGTCAATAATTATATTTGGCCAACGAGCGTGTCGTCACCGTCGACACGGTAACAACCGCAACCACGCAGGGCGCCTACGCACCGTCTGTTCTGGCTGGTTAGCAACTCTTCCCACGCCGGTGCAGATCCGAATGATTTACGCGATCAAAATCTTTAGAATATAGATCCCTACCGTTAAAGGATTCACTGATATGATTTCTATAACAGAGGAGATTAGAGGTGTTAGATCTATATGTAACAAATCCATGCTGTTTTGGATTCAACATAATGTTTGAATTTATCATACGAAATGTTTATAAACGTAGCCTTCAATTTGTTTTGCAATTTCCATAATTCTGGGAACGTACCTTTTACCTTAGAACATGGAAAGATAATAGGATGCTAATGTGCAGAGAGAGCCACGGTAACGACTGTATTCTTCTGTCTTCTCAATCATTTGACTACACGGAGCTCTTCGGTCAAAAGTGATTATAATCCACCTCGCAGATAACACATACTAGGTTGTTAACGTCATCGTTTACATCCTACAGGGTTTCCCACATAGCAAATCGGTTTTTAACCCGTGTGGTGTCTGGCAGCGTAGAATATAACTATTTTGACCTGAATGCAGACCTCCTCAATAAACTTGACCGCCTTCTCAATAACTGCATTCGATTCGTGTTCAATCTTCGCAAGTATGACCATGTGTCTGCTTTCCGTTCCCAGCTACAGTGGCTCCCAATTCGTCAGCGCCGTTGTTTGCGCGCACTCACTTCTCTTTTTTCTTTCCTCAACTCCCCATCGTTACCGGAATACCTTGCACCCCATTTTCGTCTCTTATGCTCCAGTCATGATCGAAACCTTCGATCAAGAAACAACATGCTTCTTCTTTGCCCCCCCCACACCTCCAATTTTATAAATTCTTCCTACTTTGTGCAGTCGGTTCTTCTTTGGAACGCGCTCCCTGCCGAAATCAGGATGTCCACAAACCGCCTCACATTCAAGACGAAAGTACGCGATCTACTTCGGGGTGAATTGGCAGAAGGGTCTCAACAATAGTATCCGACTCAGTACTTATAGATTATATTTATACTAAATTTATTTATATGTATGTTTATGTATTGTGTATGTATTATTTATGTACCTTGAGTTCTATGTTTGTATTCATTATATTTAGATTAAATTATATTTTGCACCTACCGCATCACATTTTACATCACCCAAAGGTTGACTGGCAGAGAATGCCCTATGGCATTAAGTCCGCCTATGTACAAAATGTGCATTAAGCTTAAATAAATAAATAAATAAATAAATATAACCAATCCCATTACACTTCGAATGTCGTAAGACTAATATATAACGAAAAAACCTGAAGCTGCCGTAGTGTTTACCGGAGCGGTAATCAGGCTGACGATGTGAAAGCCATGTACGAAGACATAAATAAAGGCCCGTACGATTCCATTCCATTCCATTCGATGCCATTGCATTAAGAAGTAAGACAAGGGGAAGTTATATTCTCGTAAGTGTTGATGAATGCATTTGTTGTTGTCTTTAATACTCTAGACTGGAACGCGCGAGGCATCAATATAAACGGCTAGTAAATCTCTCACTTAGGCCGCGTACACGATCTCAGTGGGTGACTAGCGACGAGCGACGAGCGGTGTACGGGCGGTGCGGTGGTAACAACCCAAAACCCCTAATTATTCAATTATAGTAAGTTATTGTGTATGTTATGAGTAGCGCCGCGCAATCTGCCCGCTGGTTTCGAAAACGGCTTTACGTTGCCACGCCGCTGCGAGTGACGCTCCGCTTCCCGCTGACTTCGAAAACGCGGCCTAATAAGTAAGTAAAGTAAGAGAGTAAACAATGACATTCATATTTATAGGTAACACATACAGTAAAACGTTATTTTAAGCGCTTAAAACAATATTCAATTAAAAAGAAATAAAATACTAGTACACCAACATAATACCTATTCATCTACAAATGGTTATAAATTTTGTGCAACTAAATGAACACGGGAAATTTGTACCAACAACATAATTGATCAAACTTAAAGTTCTTTCACATAAACACACACACACAATCTCATAGTACATAGACCGTAAGCTAAAGCAGTAATCACTTACATATGGCAAGCAATACGGTCACGACCAGAAATAATATATCCGAGTAGCAATATTCCATGTCGTCCCAGACGGTTCCATAGAAAAGTAGTCCAGTGACGCAACCGTATAGTATTGAAAAGTGCTGGACCAATAAGAATCCCATGAACAACCGGGGCCTGAACTGTAAGTACCAATTACAATTACTATTAACATTGATTAAAGACGACACTTTCGAGATTAAATTGTGATGTCTCAAACATGCTGAAACTGTCAGCGTGGTTTGAAGTTAGCGGATCATCAGTGTTCGTATAAATAAATTAAATAAATAAATGTTTTCGGACATCTAACACTCAATGCCATCTAGTCTCAAGCTAAGCAGAGATTATGTTATATGTACTAGACAACTGATATAAATTCTTATATACTTTTTTTGTAATAAATACCTACATAATAAACATAGAAAACACCCAAACTCCGAAACAAATATTTGTAGATCATATACGAACATATGGTCTGTTCAATAGAACATGATTGCATCACCGGCAACGTCATATCTACGTCGCACGCAGTGCTTGCACCGCACTCGGTACAGGCCCTGTCAACAGTTAGGTATGACCGTGATTACGGCAGCTGCATCGACATAACACACGGATGGCACACATGTAAATAGCCATCCATGTGTACTTAGAGTTAGATTAGTATATAAGCTAGAATTTATGTTAATAAAATCAGTCATTTTGTCTAATCCGACTTTGACTCGTTACCCTTCCCCACCTCTCACTGTGGCCAAGACACCCTTAGCCGTCAGTAGATCGGTCTTGTGAGTCTGCTCGACCGGCAGTGAGAAAACCATCTCCTAAGCCCAGCTCCCGTCTCGTCTCCGTCTGTTGCCCTAGGTCTCCCGGTAACAAACTTCCCGCACTATTTATATATGTATATATACCCTCACTGCAGGGTCCGTATATTGATAGGGCTAGGGATTTAGGTAATTAGGCGTAGGTTACGTGCGAGTATTGAACGGTTCATTACGGTGCCCGTTCGGTACACGTACTTAGGTTGTAATTAGATAGGCTTTCGGCGTAACACGTAGGGATTTAGGTAATTAGGCGTAGGTTACGTGCGAGTATTGAACGGTTCATTACGGTGCCCGTTCGGTACACGTACTTAGGTTGTAATTAGATAGGCTTTCGGCGTAACACGTACGAGTGTTGAATGGTGTTCCACGGAACCCGGACCGCACCCGTACATGGTCCGACCCGGGAATCGAACTCGAGACCTCAAGCACAGCAGTCGCATACGCTACCACTGCGCCACCGAAGAACTGCTTTCGATGGGGATTAGATTCATGTCAGTCGTGTGATAACGCTCGAGCCAGATGTGAATGTACAGATAAACATAATACATTTATACATACTCATTGGTGTGCGCGCAGCCAGTACACATAACATAGGTTGCAAATTTTAATTTAAGATCAAACATTTTTTTTTTTAATACCAATATGTTTGGATGAATTAAAAAAAGTGAAATGAGTGCAGCTCTACAACGCCGTATCCCCAAATTGGCGCACCTTGCTTCATAGAGAAACCCGATTACAACACCTCTTTTTATTAGCTCCGTGATGATGATGAATGCAGTCCAAGTCACTGCAGCGCACATACTAATAACCGATCAATCAGGGTGGGTTGCTGTGCTATAAGTTCTGAATTCACATTGCATGGTTAAATGTTAGTTCTAAAAATCTTAAAATGTTTAGTTTTTATTACACAAAGTTTAAACATCATCAAAAAACATGAAGAGATTTTTCTGGAACTATACAAATCACGTTTAAATTATTTACGAAGGTTGACGTCACTAATAGCATCAAAACACACATCCAAGTAGTTTTAATCGATAAAATACAACACCATCACATTTTCCTCTACACTCCACGAATATACAGGTTAGTGCATTGTACGAAAAACTCTACAATGTGAAAACCTTCAACTTTAAAGACCAAATCTTTAATTTATATTTCGAAATGAATCCACGCTGCTACAGCTGAATCAAAGCTTATGGCCAAAGACACACGACTGCCTCGGCGGCCCAGTGGTAGCGTAAGCGACTGCTGTGCTTGAGGTCTCGGGTTCGATTACCGGGTCGGATCAAATATATATATATATATGTATTTACAAAATATATATATATATAGCTCTGCTCAGTTTGGGACCAGATGTTGTGTGTTAGATGTCTGAAATATTTATTTATTTATCACATAACCAAACTTCTAACGAGAAACATCAATTTATTGTTTATCCATATATTAAAATTCATATTCAATGCATGACAATAGTGATGTTGCCTCTCCGGAAACAACTAAGATATAGAGGGTCCACACGTCGACAAAGAAGATTGACTGAGGTGCATTTAAGACCTTTTGATGCCGAGTCAGGTCCTGCCCTACCGGGGTGATTTTGGGGGGGATTTTAAAACCAAAAAGTCCAAAGGCCACATGCAGGGATTTATAGGAGCAACATAATGTCTGGCTCCTGAATCAAATATCGATGATGATGAACATGGCTGCCATAAGATGATAAACTTGATGTTGAAACATTTCTTTTTTATTGAAATAAATTTGAAAGACATGTACGTGTGGTAAAGAATTAGGAATACAGAATGTCACCACGCGCCACTCCTATTCATGGCTTGGGTGTCGTAAGAGGCGACTAAGGGCGTAAACTCAGCAGGATGAAATTACTGCAAAGAGAAGGAAAACTTATAATAAACCCTACACCAAGCCGATGATGACTATGAAGATTGAACGACAGTTCCTGGCTTAGGAATATTCTAGTGTTTTGGAGGACTTTAAAAAAACACACATGAAACGGATACTAAGAACGCCTAGACTCAGAACAACTACTTGATTTGATTGATAGAACATTCTTGTAAAACATTAAGTATGTATGCGTTCAACACGCAGCGCAGTAGATTAAATAGATTCGAAAATAACGTTTTTGCCTTCGAAATTAACGTAAATACCTGTACTAGTTAAATGCATATCACTAACCTTTTTGGTTAACAGCGCTAAGCACAGCATGGCCCCCGCCACCACAGTCACGAAAGCAAAAGCCAACGTTACATATTCCATCGCAATGTACAGATTTGGTGGAAAGCAATATTCCTCGATCATCAGGTACTGAAATGCAAACTGCAGAACAACAGTTACACTATTGCATTGGACGTCTTGGATTATGACTTGTTGCAATTTCAACGAAAATAAATGTTGTGCATTTATTTTAGGTATGTCACATATCCCTCCCGACTAACTCTATTAATGGCTATTGATGCTTTGCAGTGATATTGATCCTACGTAGTTTGCTTCCTTAACACCCAGCCTACGTCACTACGTCACCCATGGAATGAACTCAAACAGAAGGAAATTTTAAAATAAATCCTACCCGTCAAATAAAACCGTCAGGCCAGCATGGAACAGACAGGCCAAAGCTTTCTTTCTAAGAAGGGATGTCCAGCAGCTATCATTTTGTGGACGTTGGCAACAATATACCTTGTTGTAATGTATGCGTCTATTCAGTCCCCTCGTTCGGTCACTCATTCATTCCTTTACTTACTTACTGACTGTTGTGTTTGAAAGAGAAGGAAGTATCATGTCGTCTTTACTTTATGGCGCACGTGCATTCGTTAACAGTCAATTCGACTGTGCGCTGTGGAGGAGAGTGGGCACATGCGTGTAAAAGCGGACAATACAAAAGGATAAACTACACTTGATTTACTTCGAGTGTACCTACCTCTTGAAATCCACAGGTTACCTTGTCTTTGTCCAGAGAAAAAGTAAAGTAGTACAGGTAGAAGTAGCGAGGTGACGCTGGTTACCGAGGGAAGCAACGCAGACGTGAGGTACCGCAGGGGGGACTCCAGAAGCCGCTGATGCGTTCCTGGAACTCCTCTGCCGAGGCAGGCCGTCGTGGGGTTTAGTGGGTAGACCGATTCGTCAGCAGTCCCACACACGCCCTCCCACGGAGAGTGTGGAGCAAAAAGAATCCAAGCGTAAAAAAAAATTGCCTGTCATAAGGACTGCCGATAGAAGTGAATACCTATATAGAATGTTAATTGTAAAATTATGTATGGCTACGCACATTTATTTAGTGGGTATTTTTTTGAACGAACCATTGCCATTTGACAGACGACATAACACCGAGGAGCGCTGCGGAGGCGGCCATTGTGAATCGAGTTGTGAGAGAGAGCGCACGCTCCCACGTGTTCTGGTGGAATGTTGTTAATCCGATCAGACCAGTGGAATCTTTTGTAATTAAGAATGTTACAAAAATTGATTATACTCGCGTCGATTATATATATAAGTATTTTAGTAATTAACACATCCTGGTCTCCTCGCCCAACTACAAACGTTTGTATTATGGCTGATAATCAACTCAATTATCCCTTGATGCCGGTGTCATGCCCTTGGTTTGGAAGTCGGCATATATAACGCTGATACACAAAAAAGGACCAAATAACAACATAGAGAACTATAGACCGATCTCTAAATTATGCGTGTTCGCTAAAATTTTAGAGAAAATCGTATTTGCACACGTTTATTCCACTTTACAGAACACTTTCATAGAACAACAACACAGTTTTCTAAAAGGTAGATCCACTACGACTAATTTAATCCTTTGCAGTGACTTTATCTCGGACTATATGTCGCAACGGTCACAAGTCGATATTGTACATATATCGGACTGCAGCAAATATTTCGATCGGATTAATCATGACACAATAATCATTAAACTTTTTGCCATCGGTATTAGGGGTAACCTGTTTAGATGGTTCAAATCTTACGTTGACAATAGGTGCCAGACAGTGGTGTGGAATGGGTACTCTTCTAGATTCGTTTTTATACCTTCTGGGGTTCCCCAGGGATCCCTGTAGACAATACTTTTATTTAAAATTTTAATTAATGACATTTATTGCTGTTTTCAACATTCTAAAACACTATTATACCCAACAGGGATGAAAATAATGAAGCAAAAAAATACTACCGACGACGCCATGCTATTGCAAGAGGACCTACAGAGATTCCAGACGTACTGTATAGTCTGTAAAAAAACAAGCTTGACTTTAACGCCATTAAATGCAGTGTGAGCTCATTTACCCGTAAACCTATCCCAATAATACACACCTATAAGCTCTTAGATACCACATTAGATAGAATGAGCAGGGTTGGGGATCTCGGGGTCAGCTTTGACACCAAACTTTTATTTGATGTGCATATAAAGAACATAATCATAACTATGGCATCTTTGCTATAAAATCTACGAAAATCGTTTGGATGCCATACAGAGAAGATGTCTAAGAAACAGTTTCGATCACATTGCTACTTACCAGACTATTACAGTAGGTGTAAAACATTCCATCTTATTCCAATAGAGGAAAGAAGAAAAGTTGCGGATCTATCTCTACTGCCAACAACCGCGAAAGAGTTGATAAACGTTGGTGAACTAGTGATTAAAATAGGCTTGAGTGTGCCATCTACGTTCCTACGTAAACCACATTTACTAAACACACCTAAAACAAATACGGCCTACAGGTAATACTCATTGATTGTTCGAGCGAGTCGTATGTTCAATGCGGCATGCCGGAGTGTTGATATGGACTTAATTGTGTATGGAGACAACCAGCTCAGGAAAACCCTGACTGACTCCTTCTTCGCTTCTTGCAACCGAGAGTGATGACATTTATATATCGACTAGCTGTTGCCCACGGCTTTGCTCGCGTGGAGGTTGATTATATGTATTTAATTAAAACTGTGTAAAAGTATGTATCAGTAATTTATTCATGTTTTGGAACGTATTTATTGCTGCTTACTGCCTCGTTAGTCTAGCGGTTGGCGTGTGCGACTGCTGATCATGGGGTCTCGGGTTCAAATCCCGGGTCGAACCAAATGTTTGTATGATCTGCAAATATTTGTTTCGGAGGTTGGGTGTTTTCTATGTATTTAAATTTATTTTTTAAAGTACTGTACTTTATGTTGGCTAGAGGGCGCCAGATTCAGTGACACGTCATATAGCCTATAACCAGAAGACGATCATGGCGCTTCTAGAGACACCTCATTCGTCCAAATCTAATGAGTAGTTAAGGAGCTAGGAGGGAACAAATGAACATACATACATACATACATAGCCTGTCAAAATCATAACCCTCCTTTGGCTTTATCGTAGTGGGGTAAAAATGAATGCTAGTTAGATCGATTTATCGCCCCCGAAACTCCCTGTATATTAAATTTCATGAAAATCGTTGGCGCTGTTTCCGAGATTCAACAGATATGTATGTACGCTTCGCATAACTCGGAAGTTATGCGCATAGGCAGTATTTTGACGACATCAAATTGGATTGTTCTTTTTCATGTATTCGTTATTGTTAGGACAAGGTTTGTATAAAAGATAACCAGAAAAGTTTTTTTTGCACGCGACTGTTCATTTCCTGTGGGAAAGTGAGATTGATGTGTGAATATGGCGGTACGAAGTTAGCCGGGTCAGCTAGTTTTTGAAATATCCCAAATGTAGAGTTGCCACGAATAGTGATTTGGCCGAATACCGTGCCCTAAGTTGACCTCCGTTCACCAATGATCAGTCTGCGAGTGTTTAACCTACATATCTTTGGTCCGTATAGTCTATTTACAAGGTTTACTTCCTTCAGGGAAAACGTAGCCACTAGTGGACGGACTAAACAAGACTATTGAAATACACGTCTGTTTTTGGAACTACTATGAGGAAATCGCTACTGATAATATGAGAAATGGTAATTAAGTACGAGGAGATTGTGGAAGAGAATATTGTGGCAAATGAATTGGATTGATGAAAAGAGCAAAAAAGATAATCTAGAGATAAGTGTGGACAAAAATTCATGATTCTCAAGATTGAGCCGTCATATTTCATAGAGGTAAAATTTGTGAGGTTGTAGGGGATAATTTCTCCATCTACTGATCTAATTTTCAAAATTCTTACAGTAAACCCCGTTATTAATGAGTGTCATATGCTACAATCAATCACCATCGTCAACCTGTTGCAGTCAACTGCAGGACGCAAGCCTCTCCTACTGCACGCCAGTCTGATCGATTTTGGGCTTCTCGCATCCAGGTCCATAGCCTATATATCACACACGATTACCGCGGTATTTAACACACACTTGGGCGTAGTCGTAGGCATATATTATGTCATCAATATCACAACGATTTAATATGCATAATACTATCAGGTGTATGTCGGTTAATATTAATTCAACGTAGGTAAACAAGGGTACATTTCGTTAAATTTTGAAACTGCTTATAGTAAACTGCTGGATATTGGTCTTTCTTTAGAAAGAAGATTTTGGCCTGCAAACAAATTTTGCTACGTAAAGAATAGACACGACGTCGTTTACACTTCGCTTTTAGAGAGCTTCCCTAGCCGTTATGGCCATATCTTGCCACCGCAGCGAGGGCATATAGAGTCAAGTCTTGTTTCATTATTACTTAAGCCAATGAGAATAAAAACAAAATAGCCTCGAGAAAACTATTTCTCCTGAAAGACCGAGTAACTACATTAACACGAGGTTAACTCACCTTGGTATATCCTTGATTAAAAGCTAAAAGAAAACAAATTAGTTTGGGATTAATAAATCGCCTTTGAAAACATGATTTAAATGAACAATATAAAAAAAACATTTTTAGTCAAATATACAAGTAAATATTAACAGAAACGGTTGACAAAAAATGTTTCTATGACAGTAGAGCTGCGTACTCACGCTTGTCTATGGCGCATGGCCAAAAGGGCAGCCTCCAAGCAGAGGCGCTATGCAGATTGTAGGCACGTGGGATCTTTACTGCACTATAGCCACACTCCTGATGTAGCCATATATTTATTGTATGTATGATATCGAGACCCTAGACCTTAAGAGGAAAAGACGAGAAACAACTAACACCACCTCATCGAAACATCAGGAACCTAACAGGCAGGTAAAGTGGCTAATAAGAAGAGACATTTCAGTGCGATGGGGGATGCGATTGTTCAAAATGAGGGTGCGAAAAAAGTCTTCGTCATGTCAAAGGTCACACAGGCACCAGTGTCACCTGTAATCAGAAGTTTGCTAAAATCGAAAATAAAGTTTCATGACAACTTATAGGTACTCCTCACGAATCCGCCGACTCGAGACGCCTAGCGCGCATGAACTGCGTGCTAGACTGACATGCCACCTCGCAGACGAGCTTCCCGCCATCGATTTGGGTGAGATTAGAATGGTACTCAAATAACTGAATAACAATAAAGCTCCGTTGAAAAGCGAATCACAACACAGCTTCTAAGAGCTGGAGCAATGCCCAAGTTATGTATTTAATTCTATTATTCATACTGGCACTACACCAGAGGCGTGTAAAAGGAGCTTGGTAGTACTATTCTTTAAGAAAGTAGATCATCATTCACATGGGTGCAGTTCCTGATACCATACATACCAGCTACAAATACTTGAACAAAGAGTAATTTTTCTTCAATGAAAATATCTCTTTTTTATCTCTTCTATTGTTTTCTCTATTTATCAACCGCATAATTCAACATCTTCAGTGTGCATATTACCTGTATGCCGACGATCTGCAGCTTTATTCACAGGAAAGTGTCGAGGACATAACGCGAGTCATCGATAACATCAACAAGGACCTAGATTGCATAACAGAGTCAGGTCTTTAGACCAGACGGGCGCCCCAAAGAGGACCATGGACCGTACGACGCCCATATAGAGGCAACGAACTTCTTCCTATGGTCCCCCGCGATTGGGTAGCAGACGAATTAACGCACCTGATACCCCTCACACTTGGGAGACTAATCGCCCGAAATGCTCTTCGAAGCTCCACCGACTGTACACGATACTTCATGTACTGGCCCACCTGAAATACAGTGTCATCAACCCGGAGGCATGAGCTGGGTGGTCCCTGGCGCTTACGTAGGCCATGGAACCATATCGCCTCAGGTTTCTGAGGAGTCACCCTTAGGTCCAGCTCATGAATTTTTCCCACAACACAGGACTGCCGACTCCGACAGGTACAAACACATCTAATAGCGTCCACTGTCGAACGCCCCCGTCGGAATCCAAACTGCCAGTTCGACATATCAGGGACTACTCGCGACAAGTGTCCGCTGATACGGTTCAAGATAACTTTGTCAAAGAGTTTCCCCGACTCGTTCAGCAGGCATATCCATCGGAACGTAGAGAATCTGTAGTATTTATATTATATGGCCACTGAGCCGTCGGCCGCCCCGAACCAACGTGGATTTGTCAGGAGTTTTACCTCGGTCGCAACCTTCTGCGAAGACATGATTTCGCAGAAGAAGGCGGCGGAAAAGGCCCGGGAGGACGACCTCCACCTCCTGCAATGTGTTTAATATGTCCATGGTTTCTCTCTTTGAACCGCGTGAGGCATTTACTAGCCGGTGGGGGAATTACCACGTCTAGAATAGAATAGAATAGAATAGTCTAGTGACTAATTCCACAGAGCAGCGCGGCTGGAGGAGCGTTGCTCCAACCCCCGTTTAAAGAAACACCTTGTTCGATAGACAATTATTTACTTTACTCAGTCTAGGATGATTACTTCCTTTTCACGCCACGCCTCCGTCTTACGAATATTCGCTCAGGTCACGTGTCTCTTTCCAAGCTTAAAATTTTTTACCCATTCCAAAAAAGTGCCCAACACAACACAACATAGGCATTTAGTGAAAAGCTGTTAAATTACACTTTACTTTTCCGTTTGGAATCGCAAACAGAGATTTAGTGCTTTAACCCACTTTGTTCAAACGAGATCACCTAGCGTACTAGCTGAACCTCATTAGAGTGAATAGACTTTGGGTTTCGTCATTTCACCTTGAAAGTGAAAGAAAAAAACCCAACTACGACAAAAAACGACGTTTAAAAAGTATGAAACAAGTTTCAAAAGCCGTAGTCACGCGTTGTTAAAGTGGTATAGTATAGTTGGGTTTTTTTTTATTTAAAATGTTTTGGTGCCTCTATAATACTTATTGTTGTGCAAAGTTTATTTTAAATAGGTACCATAGATATATCACACTTATCGAATAAATACGGACAAAGTCACGAACAAATGCTAATAATGTATAGCCAAACACGGTATATTTACTTCAAATTTATTTTTTAATACAGTACTTCATGTCGGCTAGAGGGCGCCACATTAAATTCAGTGACACGTCATATAGCCTATAACCTGAAGACGATCATGAAGCTTCTAGAGACACCTCATTTGTCCAAATCTAATGAGTAGTTAAGGAGCTAGGAGGGAACAAATGAACATACATACATACATACATACATAGCCTGTCAAAATCATAACCCTCCTTTGGCTTTGCCGTAGTCGGGTAAAAAGGAGATACTACCACACATGTTAGAAGCTTTTCTGAATCTCTGATGTATGTAAAAAATAAAATAAGTATATTTGTTTAGAAATTCACGTTTCTGTATTTAGTAAGTAATTATCTAACTTCATTTTTAACTCGTTAAGTTCATCTGTTGTAAGGTTTTTATCTTTGTACTTCGCAATTTCGTTTTGTACTTGATCACTTTGTACTACTTTTAAATATTCTTGCTCTTGTTCTTCTTGTGCGTCTCTGGGTCCGCTGCCAATGGCGTTTTGTATACGTACAAGAAACTCAATAGTGTAGGTGACGTCGATGTTAATGGCTAGAACGTGCTGGTAAACTAACAAATGCTTATAAAAGCGACATTGCATCTTCGACCTGATCTGTGAGAATAACTTTAGCATTTGCGTTTGCCACAGGTCGAGCTTACAAAATATATGCCCTATACGAATCCTCTGATCGTTTTCATACTTTGCTACTATCGGCTCAAAGTCTTCCAATCTACTTTGGATACTGTACACGATGAACTTGATTAGATGGAGGATCTGCACTTTTGAAGTATTTCTGGTGAGTTCGGTGAAGCGTCGTGTCGGCCCACTGCTGTGCAGGAAGGCGGGGTGTGTTGGGCTGTACGCCCATTGATCCTGTGGACTGAACGGTTCCGAGTCGTGCATCACCATGCGACGCGTCAGAGACTCTTGGAGCCGCTTGTCGGGGCCCACAAACTCGTTGTCGTGTAATGTTATGTGCGCCTTTCCAACCACAGCTGCGAGCCACCCTGTCAATGCTTGCAATTATTATTTATTTATATATATACATAACAAATATACAACTACATTTACACAATTACTATTAAACTAAACCTAAAGTATAGGACCAGAAACTTATCAAATTATGAAGTTAAAAGATAATCAAATTATGGCTTGTGAATTTTGACTACGATGATGCAGAAAATTTGTTTTTAATCACATACAACACACACGCATGCACGCACGCACACACACACATATACACAACGTAAAAAAAGAAAAAAAACACAAGCGCACGCAAAATTAACAAATCAATTAATCGAATCGAATTGAAAATGAGTAGTAACACTATGATCAGAAATATATGTAGGGATAACGGCCGTAGTGTAGAAATTCATACTGTTACGTGCTAGGGTTCGATGGATTTGAGAAATAAACCTTCTGACGTGTAAAAGAGACTTTAGTAAAAATGCTATTAAGATCACTTAGAATAACAGTCCTTAATTGTTACTCCTAGCACTTCAACATTTGGCTTGGCACCAACTTCAAACAGATTTTAGGTACCTAGCACACATTATAATTACTACTATTAAAATAAATAAAGAATTAGGTATAGACAAGAAGTGCCACGTAGCAATGTATGAAGAGCTAGTTTATTTTACGCTTTTTAGTGTTTTCGTTGGATGTGATTTTGAAGTCGGTTTTTTCACTAGTGCGTTCTAGTACATATTCAAGATTGTGTACCGATACCAAGAATGCGCCCGCCGGCGAAAGCGCTGAAAACAACCGCGCAATCAATCTGTATTCCAATCTATGTTTATCGGTACAAAGTTCATTATACTGTGCGTTTCAAGCGTTGTTCCGGAATAATCTTTCTTCATAACAATACCTAAGTAAGATTCATCGTCATCTAATAACGTCGTTGTATTGAGACAAAAGATAACAGTATGTATAAACATGATTAATAGAATAGAAGTAATTACAGAGTAAGTTGATATGTATGGACTAGTGTTATGTCAGCAATTAGTCCTCGTTTTCGTATAAACACAAACTTGTAAGGGCGCGCACGAATATGGAGAAACACGAGACTTTTAAATTGATCCAAAATGACTAACGCACCGTTGTGTGTTTGCCTCCAACCTTCCAATTTCAAGCGTGGGCAAAATACAATAAACATACTCCATAAAATTATTTAGAGCGACAGGCAGGTATAACAAAACCAGAAAATGCTTTTAAAGTATGTAACAACTGTTTTGGACGGTATTTTGAACATCACATTTTTTTAAATCTTTAGTCACATGGTTAAAAAATTGTTTGACGAAGTTAGTCTAAAAAAAGTAGACCGAGTTACTCTTTAGATCAACAGCTACCTACCAGTGAAAAACCCATAAAACCTGTCCAGCCGTTTCAAAGATTACCCGAACAAACAGATGGACAGACAAAATTGCAAATTTGGTACATGTACCGTGTTGGATAAATATGCATTTATTAAAAAGCGATTATTTTAATATTATAAACCGACACTCTAATTTTATTTATTTTTTATAGATTGAACTCTTACACAAAAATAATGTGCTCCAAATGGTTTGTCCGGACGCCACTTTCTGGAATATACAAAACAACATGAATAACAACACAGTAAAACAAACACAACGCGCGGCTATCAAACTGCAAGACATATAGTATAGGTTATAAGGCCACAATTACAAGAACAAATTAGAAGTAACATAGGATATCTAACTTTTTATTAAACGCGAGCGATGTCGCGGGTGAAAGCTAAAGTAACTAGCTAGCTGAACCCCGCGGCGTTACCAGCTATTCCAAAGCTATTCCAAAAAAAGTAGCCTAAGTTACTCCTTAGATCATCTGCTATCTGCCAGTGAAAGTCCCGTCAAACTCGGTCCAGCCGTTCCAGAGATTACGCAGAACAAACAGACAAACACAATTTAAAAAAAAAATTGGTACATGTATCGTGTATTCATGCATATGCATTTATTAAAAACGGTTATTTTAATATTTAAATTCAAAATCATCAAAAAATCTATTAAGACACAAAGTGATATTTATGAACGTCAAATTGAAGCTGCAGTTAAAAATCATAGATCGAAACAAACAGACGCCACAGCATGTGCTGTATTGTCGAGGTAAATTAGGCAAAAACACCAAAATCTATTGTTACTCTTTTCATTTTCAGGTACAATAGTGTTAGTATTAAATGTAAGGTAAACAGTATGCAAGCTGTTGCCACCTAAATTTCCTTTTATTAAAGTGCTCCAAAATCTAACGCACAAACAAAACAAGAAAAAATCACTTAGTGAAAACGCTGAAGATTTTAATCTATTAAACAGAAATAATTCAAGGTGCACATCCACTTACAATCAGTTGTTAAAAATAATTGGTGACTGGATTAAGAGCTAGAGTTGCAGTTGAACGAACCAAAATAATAGTATGTCTAAAGCATCGCTGACTAGGCCGACAAATCACCCCAAGCAGCACCCGTTCACGAGTATGACGCATGGACCAGCCATCATCTCCCACGCCATATCAGAAGGGAAGAAACGACCCGCAAGCAATGACACTTTAGTGAGCATGACAAACCACAGTCGAGATACTGATAAAAATCACTACTATTTAAATTACCATAATAATCGCCACGCATTACTTTCAACTAACAATGGATTGTTAATATTTAGCTTAGTTATAAGACAAAGAAGTTTGTGTGTATCTATTTATGACACTTTAAGCCCATGACTGTTTGTCGTTTAGATAATCGTTAATCGTATAGTAGGCTTTCCTAATAAGGTGATTTTTTACAGTTAGCTTGAATTTTTTACAGGAAGGTCGATTACACGTATAGGAATTCTATTATAAAAAAGTATACCAAGACCTTCGAACGAGTTGTGTACCTTATGTAAACGATTATAGGTATTAACGAGTTTAGATTTGGTTTTTGTATTAATATGGTGTACATTACTGTTTTTCTTATAGTCATTAATGTTGTGCCTAACAAACATAATATTTGCAAACACTGTGATGCAACAGTTAAAATACCTATATCTTTAAACAACTCTCGAAGAGAGACTCTAGCACCTAAATTGTACATTGAGCGGATGGCTCGTTTTTGAAGAATAAAAATCGTTTCAATATCAGCCGCCTTGCCCTAAAGTAGTATACCATAGGACATGACGCTGTGAAAGTAGCTAAAATAAACTAACCTGGCTGTGTCCGTATCAGTGAGCTGACGTACCTTCCAATCTGCATAAGCTGCCGAACTAAGTCTACCCGCAAGGATATCTATCTGGGCTCCGCATTGAAGTTTACTGTCTAATGTAATTTCTAAGAATGCTGTCGAGTCTACAATATTTATGATTTCATTATTTATTGTTAGATGCCTTGTTTATTCGTTGTAAACGTGTGCATTAATAATGCTCCATGTAGTTGTTATTTTATTATCGGAAGACTTAATCCTATCACTTACGTACATAGACTTCCCCACACCACACGCTCTCCCAAATATCCTTGAGTAATTTCTAACATATTCATGAAAGTTTGGGTCAAAATTACTTTGTTTCATAGCATATAAATCCTACAGCCTTTCCCTACTTTTGTATATTTCCGTTGTTGCCCAATTACAGAACATCATTTTGGGTCGTTGCATTATTATTTTTGACTTAAATATACTATTAAATTCGATTTCTGTCATGTTGAATAAGTAGCCGTAAAGCTTATCCGGATCCCTTTGAGTCCAATCTAAATTGGAAACCTTTTCACTAATGTTCTTACTAAAATTTACTAATCGGTTACTAGTAAATAAATAGACTTTTTTTTATTTTATAAATTAATTAATAAAAACAAAAGTCCATAAATTACGTGAGGTTTTTTTTTTAATTTTCTGTCTCTCCTTCCCCCCCCCTCCCCCCCTGGTGAGATGTCGTGAGATTTTATTCAACCCCCTCCCCCATTCCCCAATCTCAAGTGAGATTTTTCAAAAATGTGGGTTTCTTACGTAAACGCGTTGGATTATTCTAGTAAAAAGAAAAAGAAAAAAAAATATTTTCGACTAGTTATAATAACTCAATCCACTAATCTTGATAACTCATTTTAAATTATTCTTAATTTAAAATGAGATACTCTTACCTCAGATAAAGAATACCCTAGATGGATCAAATTTAAGTTGAATATAGTTGCCTATCTTGTACTCAACACTTTTTATGGAAATATCTCATGTGACAAAAAGAGATAGCAATAGCTTTTCCGAACGTCTAAAACCCAGCGCGCCACTTGCCGAAAACCGTCATTTTGATTGTCGGTAAGCTGGTTAACACGTTTGTTTGCCGATTTCATCAAATATTTTATCAAATTGTGAATAATATTTTATTGGTGGTGTGGTTTTCGTTTTGCTAACAATAATGACATGTACTGTGTCCGGTAGCTCTAATAGAGTTGGTGTTTGAAAGAAAATATGCAAAAAATTGTTTCATCGGTAAGTCAATTCAATGGTATTTAATTGTTAAAAAGCATTTTAAGCAGGAAGTGTTAATGAAAATAGTTGTCCTGATATAAATAGATAGACGCATCTGCTTCTACATTAAATAACAGTTCCCAATTTAGAAATAAAAATTGAAAAATAATATTATTGATACGTTTTGACATAATATGTACTTCAGAGGGATGTATCTTTTATCGATAGAGTAAAAGTATAATCACATATAAATTCTGGGCCCGTTTATAAAACGAGAAATGAAATAAAAACAAGATTTCAAAAAATCTATCTGAATTTTTTGTGCTGTCGCTTATAATACGTTTAATGAAATTAAAACAATGGAGGTGGTTAGATTTAGAAAATAAATATATAATACCTAATTAGACTCTGCTGCGGTCTCAGTCAATAAGAATTACTGAATATTATTATAGTATGTCAAAAGAAAGAATATCTCAATCCGACTTTTCCAAAATCAATTCATTATTTGTCAATGAAATTTTACTTTTAAATTCATTATATGTATTTATTATTATTTGCTTACAGGGTTCCTATGCATAAAAAATAAAAAATAAAGGTATATTAGAAAATACCATAAATGGAGGCCTACACAGTATACAAGAAGATGTTCTGGTCTCTTCGAAGAATCTTGTTTGTAACCGAACGGTAGTGTTTGAGATATGTACTAGATCAGAAATGGTCCCTCAACTGATGAGTCATGGTTACGACAATTGTGCACTTAACAATCAATAACATAATCAAAGCAGTTGTGGACTTGAATTTAAAAATTCGTATTCATCATGAATGCAAAAAAGCTTCTGCATCCCACGGTGAAATTGTAAGAAATTATTACAACAAACTTATTTTGCTTAAGAGCCAATAAAATTTGATGAAAACATGACTGTGATTAAAATTGTAGAAAATATAATTATTGTGAGAAATTAAACTACTAAATATTAGTTGTTTTATTTAAATACATAATAGATCCTTAGTTGTAAACAAAAAGGAACTGCAGACTCGCAGCGTTATTGCTTATGAACAATCGACCTGTCAGGCAGTCAGACGAATATCAACATCGCGTGTTTCATATCGCATGTGATTTTTGGATGTTCATACTCTTTGCCTTGCCGAATTCACGTACGCAATAAGGCTATAGGTTTCTTATAAAAAATGATGACATTTTAAAAACTAAACAATGTTAGGTATTGTCTAGTCGCCTACTGATTATTAGAAATTAACTACTCCGGTAGAGGTTGTTTTGCCTGTTTGCAAGGCTAGTTTACGTCCAAACCATAAAAGAACCCATTGATCGATTTGCCCTCGGTCCATTTCTTAACTGTGGGTGGCTCAAAACTCAGGTCACATTACCAATGTTATATCCGATTTATTTTAAATATTATTATTTCCAATTAATAATACAAAAAGTAAAACGTTATTGTTTTCTTCTATAGATCACATTTTATAAAGAATTAAATAAGCAACTGCCATAACTGCCATGCCAATAAGCAACTTAAATAACCAATACTATAATATTTTTTTAATTTGTTACATACAAACACCAGAGACTTTACAAGACATACATAAAATAAATTAAACATAGAGACGGTCAAATAACACTTAAATAAAAATTATATTTATAAAGAAATTTTGATGTTACCAATCATATTAAAAAGGAATAATGGTATTTAATAAACTAAATATAAAAGACCATTTTTTGTGTTTATTGTGGCGACTGGTACTCTCTTGGCAATTTTCTATCGATATGACAAAAAACTATACATCACTATGTAGTGATATATCAATGAATAGAATTTTACAGTCAAACTGGCGACATTCAATAGTTTTTGACCCACTTGAGACACTATACCTCTCACTTTCAAGCAGATGACACTTTGCTTTTGTAAAAAGGAGAAAGAACATGTTTGTAAGTTCCGGTCAAATATAGTCTATCTAGTGTTATTCTTTATCTTAGACTCTTACGAGTATGGACCGAGTCGTTCATCGAGTCGCGCGTTCGGCTGACAGTGGCGCAAAAACAAAGGACGGGCTACACTGTACCGTAAATTCAGATTAAAATGAGCTATTTAGAGCTATATAGTGGTTTGAGAGTCAGTAGATGTATAACGTCGAAGTATGAATGAAATGAACGAAAATTAATTTTCTTGCAAACGAATTAGCGAATGATCTTAATCGTATTACGATTACTATCATCTACTACAATCTGGATTAAATGGACCAAAATAATATTTTTCTTTTTGTTTCAATCAGAAAAAAAATTGCGTGACAATTGCCGAGACTCCCCTCTGTCCAACGTAAGAACCCTTAAACATCTCACGTATTTTATGAACGCCCTCTAATGGGTCTGAATATGGATTTGTTTATTGCATTTTCTTTTATACAAGGCAATGTACAAATTGGCCACAGTGATCAGATGTTAAATCACTTTAAAGTTGACCTATTTAAATATTCCCCATTGCTAAACATGTTATCTAAGCAAGTTGCCGAGTGAGAAGTAATTCTTGTGAGCTCAGAAAATAAATGATTCAAGTCAAATGATTTGAGTAGGCTCACTCAACGTACACTGATAAGACACTTTTCTATTAAATTAACATTGAAATCTCCACAATCTACCAAAACCTTACTACTGGCACTTAAACGCTTCAATACTTCTTCTATAACTATCTCAAAAATGCTAAATTCACTCTGTGGTGGTCGATACACACTAACTATAATATGGTGTTCTAGTTAGTTCTACACAAGAAAGCTCTACAGTGCGCTCAGTAGACAAATTTACAATATCTTTCCGTTCTTTATACTTAATACTATTACGAATAAACATTAAGGACATATGTATGATTACATTCGGAATATTGAACAAAAACAGCTGGATAACGTTCTGGAGATTGTAGGAATACCGGAGAATACGAACGAGAATATGGAGACACTTACAAGCAACCTAGCTTTGAAACTAAAAGTGGAGAAAAATCAAATTACAACAGTCAAGAGGATAACAGGTAGGAACGGTAAAGAAGGAGTGATACAAATAACATTACAACAAGAAGAACAAGTCAACCAGTGGATACGTGCTGCACGTAGGGAAACACCCGTTGTGGAAGAAGTAATTTCATATGCCGTACCGGATAAAGCCAAGTCAAGAGTGATGCTTCGCCACGCACTAACAAAATCGAATAAAACACTTCTGTGGCAGGCTAAAGAATCCCTAAAGGAAACGTTCAAATATATCTGGTTTCAAGTCGGTAAAATTCTAGCACGTAAAAATGATAACGATAAACCAATTGTAATTAGAAATTTAAGTGATATTGATAAGATGTTGGTTGAGAAATCTCGATAGTAGAAAGACACAGTGACAAAGGTCTCTTTACATGATATACGTGAACTATTTGATTGTCCTGATGTATACGAGCTTAGCAAATTTCTCCCAAAAAATACGCATCATTTAAATATTTTCCATATAAACATTAGATCTATAGTCAAAAATTTCTCTCAGGTCCTACAATTCATTCACTGTTCTAAAATAAATATTGATATTATGATATTAACGGAGGTAGGCGTTTCTAAAAGCAGTAATATTATACAAATGTTCAGCATTAAGGGATATGTAATGTATTATAACCTTCGTGAACAAAGAAAAGGAGGAGGCATTGTGATGTATATAAAAAATACCCACGACTTTCAATTACTAAATAATCTCCAACTGAATCACTGTGAATCTCTGATAGGAAACTTAACTACTTCATATAAATACACTGCACTTATCTGTTCATTGTATAGACCACCCAAAGAAAGTAAACACAATTTTATCAAAGAATTAAAGGAACTATTGTGTAAGGACATTTGTAAACACTCTGACTTATACTTATTGGGTGATATAAACATCGATTTACAGTCGCATAATAACATACGTGAATTTTATGTAACTAGCATGGCCGAGTGTGGCCTGGCGAGTGGAATATCAGACTACACCAGAATTGAAAACCGGAATGAATCCATTACGCGGAGTTGTATTGATCATATATTTGCTAGATCACGCTCGCTAGACCTTTACTCGGCTGTGCTCAATACTGTTATGGCGGACCATCGCATGATTGTGTTGTCGTGCGCCGGCAACGTAGGAGCAAACACTATACAGGAGGATGTAAAAGTGATACAAAAAATTAATTATAATGTACTAACATCGAAGCTTAATGAAATAGACTGGAGTACGGTAGACAACATGCAATGTCCTATACAGATTTATAACTATATTAAAAACAAATTTGACCAAAGTTATGAACAATCAAAATATTTACAAAAACTTAATCTTAGTAGTAAAAGAAACAAGGAACCTTGGATAAATAATAAAATTAATAATATGTGCCGAAAAAGAGATCTACTGTTTAACCAATGGAAAAAAGATACAAATAATTATATACTTAGATTGGAGTATAATAAACAGCGAAACCAAACTCGAAAATTTATAGAAACGACTCGAAAAAAATATTATAATGATCTAATAAATAACTATAAAATGAATAAAAAGAAACTATGGGATATATTAAATTCGTTGACCGGTCGAATTTGCAAATCAGTCGATGAAGCGGTAATTAAAGCTTTTAAGAAAAATAATTTAACCGATAAAGATATAGCTAATAACTTTGGTAAGGAATTCTGCCACAACGTTAAAAATATTTTGCCTAAGTGTAACACAAACCTTATCCCCGAGTCAGATTATGTATTTCCTGAAAACAAATCAATGTTATTCAAAAAGCCTACTAAAAAAGACATAATAACTATTATACAAAAATTACATATAAACAAATCGGCTGGTAACGATGGAATTCGTTGCGTTGATGTGAAAATGTTAAGCGAGAAGATTGCCAATGTCGTAGTTAAACTAATAAACACAAGTATTAAGGTAGCAAAATATCCACAAGAACTTAAAACGGGCATTGTAAGACCAATATACAAAAAAGGAGCACACAATGATTACGACAGCTATAGACCAATAACAATACTATCAGTTATAGATAAAGTGGCTGAAAAATATATGTGCCAGCAAATTCATAATTTTTATGCTCAGAACGATGTATTATCACAGGCTCAGTACGGATTCCAATCTAATAAGTCAACCACAATGTTACTATCAAAATTTACGGATGAAATTAACAAACACCTCAATGATAAGAACCATGTTCTATTATTATTTATAGATTTTAGTAAGGCTTTTGATACTCTTAGGCATAAGACCCTCATAGATAAACTCGACCATACTGGAGTCCGTGGACCATTATTACAATGGTGCCAAGATTACTTAGACAACAGAAGATACCGAGTTAGGATCGGTAATGCCCTTAGTGATGAGATAGAGGTTACTACTGGCACAGCTCAAGGCTCCGTCCTCGGGCCTTTGCACTATTTGGCGTACGTCAACGATATGGAAAATGTCATAAGCCACTGTTCTATCTACCAATACGCTGATGATACGTGCCTCGTTGTAGCTGGTAAAAATCTGTCTGAGGCTGAACATCGTCTACAACATGATTTTAACAGTATATGTAAATGGTCGCACGATGTCGGATTAGTACTAAATGCCAACAAAACTAAAATCATTCATGTCCGGTCTAACCACTTACTTAATTACGACAAACCAATCGAAGTAGTAGCTCATTGCCACCGATGCTTGCATGAAATGAAATCTAACAATAATGCATGTAGCTGTGAATTTTTGGAACAAGTATCTAACTATAAATACCTAGGTGTAGTAGTGGACGACAGATTTAACTGGGGTTACCATATCGATACAATTTGTGACAAACTAAGAGCAATATTAGCTAAATTTGCAATACTAAAGTATAAGGTTCCTTTTAAAATACTACTAAATCTATACATTGCCCTTGCTGAGTCAATCATATCATATGGAATCACTAGCTACGGAAGAACTTTCAAAACCTACTTGGATAGAATATACAACTTGCAGACACGAATTCTAAAAACTATAACACCAGACAAAATAAAAAACACGGTGTGCGTTGGTAACAATGCCAGTGCCCTGTTCAAATATTGTAAAATACTGCCAATTCATCTTAAAATAAAACTGTGGCTTTTAATCGAACAACATCAAAATAAAAAACTACAAATTAAAATTACTCATAAAATAACAACACGGCAAATAACACACTCAAAATTAGAAGTGCCCAGGATTACTAACTATTACGGACAACGAATGAACACTTATCTGATCCCAACTTATATCAATGACATTCCAATAAATATACAAACACAAATAACAGACAAGAACTATAAATGTAAATACAAAAAATATTTTATTTCTATGCTTTAACACCGTAACATAAAATTATTGAAAAGTAGACGACTTGAACATATTTAAATAGAAAAATAAAAATAAAAGAAAGTGCAACATCCTGTCTATAGTGTATAACTCCTTCTGCATAACTACAGTACATAATAATATCATAACTTCATAACAAAGTCAGGTAGCATCGGACAGGACATGCGTCGAACGGTTCGATAACCGGTTTCCTAGTAATAAATAGTTTAAGTGAATTGTAGGTACTATTATAAAAACATTGTTTTTAGTTTTGAGATGTTTTTCAGTGAATGTATGTTAATAGATTGCTCAAAAGTGATTCTACGTCCAGACAAACCTGTCAAGGTTTTGTGATGTTCTATAGATTACACCGAAATTGTATATATTGTATCAATAAATAAATAAAAAAAAAAAAAAAAAAGAGTTCCGATAATTGATCAAAGTATTTTATAAATTAAATATAATAATAAATAATAAATAAATATTTCGGACATCTATCACACAACGCCACCTAGTCCCAAGCTAAGCAGAGCTTGTGTTATATTAGTACTAGACGTACTAGACAACTGATACAAATACATATCGCTTCCCGGCTAGAAAAGTGTCACAACACATATTATGTACAAAATGACATAATCACAGCATTAAATAGCGCATATTTCATTTGTCCGGCTGAAAAAATGTCGTTATTATGCTGCGCTTGGCTACCGCTAGATGGCACTAAGTTCTCTTTTTCACGGAGCCGTTTCTCTCCGAACACCGTCGTGAACAGTGTCACATTTGTGTTAATACAGAGTAAACGTGTACTGTATCGCCAGAAAAGTGTTTTAACGTATGATGTGACTTTTTATCGGTAAGTTATACGTTCTAATATTCGAATTGTTACTAAAAAGGTGGCACAATCTGTGTTATGACTGTATTGCTGACGAAAAAGCAATGTAAATATTGCCAGATCATACAAAAAATAGACATAACTTGTAAAGGGTCTCTTTTTTTTACTGTTTCTGATCTATAATCGCGATTTAAGGAAATTTATAAAAACGCAACACATGTAATATCGTTTTTGTTGTAAACTTTTATAATAATCAGGAGTTATATGTTGTGTTCGGTCTTTTTTTCTGTATAAAATTGAACTCAATCTAAATGCCACATTGCGTATTTTATTTATTTAATAGTACTAGTCTTTACTAATTGTTTATTTTTTTAGGATCAATATGAATAATAATAGTCGGGCAGCATTGATATTACAACTGGCTAGCGAGAAATTAAATGAACAAAATATTTATAATCAAAATGCTTAAACTTTACGGTGTCTCTAATTGGTGTTGATAAAACCGATTGTCGGCCGAACCGAGAGAAGCAAACTGCGGAGCTGATGAAATTGGATCTCGTTTGTTCAAGTTTATTCAGAATAGTGTGGTAAATTACGATGGACCAGGCTTAGATCTAATATTCTATTCTGACAATTGTTGTGGTCAGAACAAAAACAGATTCATAATTTCGATATACTTGTATGCGCTGTTAAAATTCCCTATAATAAAGTCTATAACACATAAGTACCTAATTACTGGTCATACACAAAATGAAGCTGATGCTGTTCATTCAACAATAGAAAAACAAATACAAAGAAGACTCAGGTCAGGTCCAATTTATGTACCCAGTCAATACGTTGAAGCTATTAAATGCGCTAAGAAGTAAGGTAATCCCTACACCGTGACAGAAATGTCATCTAGTGATTTTTATTCATTGAAGCGTCTGTCTGAGGATATTGGGTTAACTACCACAAAGTCTTTTAAAATTACTGAGGTGAAGATTTTCAAACTGTTGCAGGACGATCCTACGATACGTGTATACATACATCGCTTCCCGGCTAGAAAAGTGTCACAACACATATTATGTACAAAATGACATAATCACAGCATTAAATAGCGCATATTTCATTTGTCCGGCTGAAAAAATGTCGTTATTATGCTGCGCTTGGCTACCGCTAGATGGCACTAAGTTCTCTTTTTCACGGAGCCGTTTCTCTCCGAACACCGTCGTGAACAGTGTCACATTTGTGTTAATACAGAGTAAACGTGTACTGTATCGCCAGAAAAGTGTTTTAACGTATGATGTGACTTTTTATCGGTAAGTTATACGTTCTAATATTCGAATTGTTACTAAAAAGGTGGCACAATCTGTGTTATGACTGTATTGCTGACGAAAAAGCAATGTAAATATTGCCAGATCATACAAAAAATAGACATAACTTGTAAAGGGTCTCTTTTTTTTACTGTTTCTGATCTATAATCGCGATTTAAGGAAATTTATAAAAACGCAACACATGTAATATCGTTTTTGTTGTAAACTTTTATAATAATCAGGAGTTATATGTTGTGTTCGGTCTTTTTTTCTGTATAAAATTGAACTCAATCTAAATGCCACATTGCGTATTTTATTTATTTAATAGTACTAGTCTTTACTAATTGTTTATTTTTTTAGGATCAATATGAATAATAATAGTCGGGCAGCATTGATATTACAACTGGCTAGCGAGAAATTAAATGAACAAAATATTTATAATCAAAATGCTTAAACTTTACGGTGTCTCTAATTGGTGTTGATAAAACCGATTGTCGGCCGAACCGAGAGAAGCAAACTGCGGAGCTGATGAAATTGGATCTCGTTTGTTCAAGTTTATTCAGAATAGTGTGGTAAATTACGATGGACCAGGCTTAGATCTAATATTCTATTCTGACAATTGTTGTGGTCAGAACAAAAACAGATTCATAATTTCGATATACTTGTATGCGCTGTTAAAATTCCCTATAATAAAGTCTATAACACATAAGTACCTAATTACTGGTCATACACAAAATGAAGCTGATGCTGTTCATTCAACAATAGAAAAACAAATACAAAGAAGACTCAGGTCAGGTCCAATTTATGTACCCAGTCAATACGTTGAAGCTATTAAATGCGCTAAGAAGTAAGGTAATCCCTACACCGTGACAGAAATGTCATCTAGTGATTTTTATTCATTGAAGCGTCTGTCTGAGGATATTGGGTTAACTACCACAAAGTCTTTTAAAATTACTGAGGTGAAGATTTTCAAACTGTTGCAGGACGATCCTACGATACGTGTATACATACATGTGCATTTAGTATAAAGCGGTTATTTTAATATTACAAACAGACACTCCAATTTCATTTATTTGTATAGATAATAATATTCCGCCCTTTTATAAATCTCTTAAGTGAGTAATTTAGCTTTTCTAGTTGATTGTAAGTTCACGTAAAAAAAAATTATTTTTACCTATAAAGAAGTTTGTTTTGTTTTTTTTTTCTTATTTTAAAAACATGTTAAAGAGATGGTTTTAATTAGTTATTTTTTCTTATTGTAAGTGCCTAAATTTTATAAGTAAAGACAGTTAACCAATAAAAGTAATAACGATGATTGCATTTAGATGTATGTTTAAGAAAAATAATTTCATGGTAGTTCTAAGATTAATTTTTTATATTGTTATCGGCCAACAAGTGAATTAAGACTGATTGTTAATTAGGTGAAAGCTAGTAATTTATGACTAATAAGTTATTTTTTGATATTTTTATTTTATTTTAATGAGAAGTTTATAATTTAGTACTTTTTCTTTATTTTTAATTAATATTGAAGACTTTTAATAATAAAAGTAATGATGATTACATACATTATAATGTGTATTATTTTTTAAACTACAGAAATTTTAATCGAAAAAAGAGTCTTAATATTCATCAAATTAAAAGTTTCTTAAAAGTTAGTTAAAAAAAAATACAATTTTGCTATTAAATTTAAAGCCCTATAATAAATATATAAATAAGCTATTTACACACCATATTTCAGCAATCTGACTATTATAGTTTTTAAATTATTGACGTCTAGATGAACTAAAAACTATTAAAGTTACATTTTCTCGAAACAGCTATTTTCGTATTCTGACACTTTTTTTGCCGGGAAGCGATATATTATTAAATCAATAGAATGTATAAAACTGACCCGCTAGGACAGCAGATAACAGATCACGTAGATAAAACTCGGCTTATCTCAGCGAGTTTTTAGCGATTTTAGTATAAACTAGCTGAACCCCGCGGTGTTACCCGCGGTTATCGTCGTACCGCGAGTAACGCCGCGGGACAAAGTTAGTCTAAAAAAAGTAGCCTAAGTTACTCCCGAGATCATCAGCTACCTGTCAGTGAAAGTCCCGTCAAAATCGGTCCAGCCGTTCCAAAGATTACCCGGAACAAACAGACAGACAGACAGACAGACGGACAGACAGACAGACAGACAAAAATTTTTTTAGCTACATTTTTGGTATGTGTACCGTGTATACATACATATGCATTTAGTAAAAAGCGGTTATTTAAATATTACAAACAGACACTCCAATTTTATTTATTTGTATAGATAAGGAACTATAAGTAAATAAGAAGATAGACGCCACCATGTAACAATAAGAGTATTATGGAGCCGTGACTCTGGCATAATAAATCCAGCCCCAACAAAAATTTATCGCCTTTATTATTCCCTGTACAACAAAGTTCACTATACGTTCCATCTTGTCCTGATAGTCAGAAAGCATCGTTTAACACACTTCAACCGACGCCTTTTTTCCAAAAAATGCAAGGTTTTCGGTACCAGTCGAGTTTTGGCGCGCTTTAGGCTCAAAACATCCTTTAAAATGGTATTGGACCGAGCCTTTCGATATTCCAACCTCATCAGCAAGATCTCTAATCGTTAATCGACGGTTTTTCAACACCAAATCTTTGATTTGTTGGACGTGAGCTTCGTCGGTTGAGGTTGATGATGGCTCAGGAGACTCTTAGTCTTCGACACGTTCACAGCCGGCTTCAAACTCACTATACTACTTATAAACATTTTTTATTAGACATAGCCTCATCACCAAAGGCTTTCCGTACCATTCTCAAAGTATCCGCAGTAGAAAATTGATTCCGCAAACAAAATTTAATGCAAGTCTTTGCTCAACAAATTTCGACATCGCAAAAAACGAAAAACTCACTTTTAGTAGCTCAGAAAAAGACGCGTATCTCTTCTTCTTCTTTTGGTGAAATGGCAACCAGCCGGATCTCTCGGTTCAGCTATTTCTGCCAATGTCGAGTGTTTATCTAGTCTTCATATCATAGGTCTTCAAGTCTTTAAGTCTTTGTCGGGATGAAATTAATGATAAAAATAAAAAAAATGTGGACGATATGAAATGAGGTCCGTCTTCCAAAAAAACAAAAAACTATCTCCAACGCGTATCTCAAACACTAATGAATACTAAGGCATCTAAATTTGATATATATGTGACATACACTGACAGTACTACCAACCTAAAAAAAAAAAACTCAAAATCATATTAAACAATCGAGTGATTCAAGTCGTCAGTTCCAAGTGCAGCCTACCCACCCTTTATGGAGAGGAATTTGGCAAGAAACTCCATTGAAGATCCTTTTAAAGAAAATAGCGTTTACAATTTTTTTTTTCTCTTAACTATTGAATGAGAACGAAGTCGATCAAAGCAAACAAAACAAAAAGTTTGGAGTCATTGCTGCACCGCTATGAGCTAACCCAATCGTGCACCGTTATTACTCAAAATTGCAAGATTTTTATATTATTATATTACAGGGGGCCCCCTTCACCGTTGCGGACGCCAATGAAGCCTACACAGCGCCATGGTGAGCTTTTCATGTCATATTTAACGAGGTGCATCGCCTCTGTTTGAACTGTTCAGCAGTATTACGTATAAGGCCGCATAAGGCTAAATCACAAGGTTCCTGACCCTCGAGAAGGAAGCAGCACTGCTGGACTGGATGCTTACCAACGATGGTCTTCACTGCCATGCCAATGCACATTACTGTCGTCCTTGTTATTTTATTAATTAATAAATTGTAATGACCCTATATTGTGTAGTTAACAACAATAACACTTACCCTCATTTATAAACCTATGTTTTAAGATATTTTTGAACAGTTGGCGTAGCTTTTCACCAGTAGCTGGCACCATTTAAAACTGGTGAGCGCCCTGTTGTAGGCCCCAGACTGGCAACAGTGAGTCGCCATAGGCTCTGGTCTAATCTTTATTAAAGCAATAAAGCGTTTAATGTTGGCTATTTAAGGTAACAAAATTCTTGATAACGAGTATGTGTAATGACGCACCATGTTCCAAGGTTTTAGGTGGTGGGTTCTTTAGGTTTTGTTTGTTCATGCGAAAGCGGTATTTCCCTTATATAGATAGCGAGTTTCAGCGAGGGAATCAATAGAGCACAAGGTGAAAAATCCTTGCCATCGAGTGCAACACGTAATTTTTCATTCTACCTCATCGAGGTAGAATGAAAATGAGAGAGAATGGTGAAAAGAAAATAGCGCGGTGAAAGCTAATCAAAAAAAAGTATCCCAAGAAGGTTCCGAGTCTGAGTTCTTAACAAATTAAAAAATGTCACATGCTAAATTCGGCACCATGGAGTTAAAAGTAAACAGGTTTAATGATGTTTTGAACTCACAACCTTAGTGCACGCGATCTTCTAAATTCAATTTTACTTTATCCTCTTGCGGATAAAAACGACTTTTACACTCAGATATCGAAGAGCAAAAATACTCTTTCACTCAACTACTCGGAGTTGTTCTCACCGAGTGCTACAGAGAATAAGACTTCATTTTGTTTACAAAATACATTATGTAATGGATAATTAATCTGTTGATATTAATACGGACGGAGAGTCTTAAGAGTACATTTTGAAAAATATGTGTACTTACGTGTGGTTTAGTGTTTTAGATACGTTTTATACTGTGAGAGCTTACGTTTAGGTTGAAATATTGAAAGGGTTTTCTTATAAACTTCAGCAGACAAATAAGTTTTAAAAATCACAACAGTGTCAATGCTTTCCATGATGAAATTTCATCAATAAAAATTTCGTGTCCAGATAGCATGGACACTAGGAACTAGTTACCGGTCTCCCGGTTGGGCCGATTTGTGGTGTTTATTTTGTTGCTGGCTCTCTGAGTGCTGCTGATGACATCTGCGACCCGCAACGAAATCCATGACGAAATTTCATCTATAAAAACTACGTGTCAAGATAGCATGGACACTGTTTGGTGGTTACTGTTATGTTATCTAGCTGACTCTAGGCTTTTCAGAATTTTTTTCTGTACTGTTTTTGAGCAACAAATTAGCAAACAATTTACACTCATTAGTTCATTTTCTCCTGGTCAGTTCTGTCATTTTACTGCTAGCTTGTTGTAAAGATAACAGTAATTTGTTTTTTGTGGAACTGAATAGAGCTACAAAATCGTGATTTTAGCAACTAATTAGCGACTATTCAGCTACAAATTCCCACGCATATTTCGATGGTTTCTGTCGACTTTTCACCGCTAGGTTGATACGGCTTGTATTCTACGGATGAGACGTCACATTTGGTCTATCAGCCTCTATGTTAAGAGTCGTACGACAACGGTAGCGAGGTAGTCAAACGTAACCTTCTTTCCTTCATCCGCAGCGAAAACTTTGCTCTACTTTTTCAAGTGATTTATTTTATTGCTGCTTGAATTCCTTCATTCTTCATTTTGCAATCATTTCCACAATAAAAACCACTCCCCGTTTGAACACTTTATTCTACAGAAAGTAATGTTTTGATAGCTTCCGGAGTACAGTTCTGTAGTTTATTGAAAAAAATGCGCAAGATGTTGGTTGAACATTTGTAATAAGTGTGACAGGCAACGATAATTTAGGTAGCGCGGAAGGAGGTACCGCTGACATTGCAACTGATGAAATCAAAGTTGAGGCATTCTACTGGAGTGATGAAATCGGAATAAAAAGCACTAAAGCAGGAACTTACAGTACGTGAGCTGCTGAACAATTTGGAGTAGGTACTTGAGGTACTATAATACAATAAAATTGAAAACCTCCTTTTTTTAGTCCGCTAAAAACGGGAGGCGTCCAATTGAGGTGTGTAGTTGCACCGTACGACTACTTTGCGTTTAACCAACAAAATAAAGTCATATTCCGGAACGAAGAGTCGGTCAAACTTATATTGAGGCATAATTCATGTTTTAGAAATTTATTAAATTGGAAATTAGGACCGATGCAGTAGTAGTCGAAGTAGTCTATATGTATTTGTATCAGTTGTTTAGTAGCTTATTACTAGACGGCTTTGTGTGTTAGATGTCCGAAATATTGATTAAATTATTATTATAGTCTACTTCCGATTTCTATAAAAATGTTAAACCATTCAAGTAAAAAGCAATAATAAAATGAATGTATAATATTGTTTGTATAGAGCACAGTAGTGTTTGTGTGTAACGGAGGAATGTTAGGGCGGTTAGGGCGGTTCATATCGTGTTCGGCGGTTTGGCGGCGGGTGTGTAGCGCACGCGGTCCAGCGCGCGGTTGAGGCGGTCGATGTGCCGCAGCTGGCGCAGCACGAGGCGCACGTGCGAGTCGCGCAGCGCGCGCACGCCGCCGAGCCACTCGTCGGCGCTGCCCGCCACGCTCGCGCACGAACCCGCACTCCTTCACATAAACCGACCTCGTATCATTCCAACGTCTCCGTCACCTACACCTCATACAGAGACAGTATACTCACTCCTTCGTATGCGCTTGGGTTGCGACGTGGCATTTGAGGCTCGCACCCACCAGCGACGACTCCGAAGACAACCTGGAATTTAAATTGGTTCAGTGTCTCTTGATAACCGTTTCATATATTTTTTTAATCTAGTAAGTTTATATATAATAGTTATAAATCGATCGCGTGACACAAGTCGTCGGACAGAATGTGACTACCGCTGCTTATAGACACCACTACGCGTCGTGCATATGAACATTTAGTATTCCAAATGTAAATTCAAAACAAATTTTGTTTAAAAATGGGTCACATTGTACGCTTTTAAATTTGCAGAAAAATATTGTGGTCTTTGATTACTGGCCAGGGTGAAGGAGACTGTCCACGACAGTGGTACTTCATGTACCTCGTACCCACCAGTTAATAGATTAAAGAATTTCGGGTTCATGCCTGTTAAGAGTTTGCAGATGTCTAAGTTAGTGAGAAGAGGGGATCGCCTGGAGGAACTGATGACGAACCGTTGTAGAAAGAAGTACGGTGATCCAGGATGCACTTTCCAAGGCAACGTTTTAAAAAAACATGACAGCAAGAAAAAAGTGACATCATCGGACAATGCAAAAAAAGTGTCTCAAACTCTCACCGGCTGTTACAGCAGCAAACATCACTCCGTACAATTTTAATCAATTTGTAAATATAAAGAAATTGTGTTGATATAGTATATCTCTAGAATCGTTGACAAGCATTCATTGATACATTGTTCAACCTGTCATAACTGTTGAACAGTGCCTAGTATTAGAATAGTGTACAGTAATAAAGGGGAGAGGTACCTGGAATGTTTGTAGCTGGACTCGTTGTCGGCGCGCGCCCAGCCCGAGGAGCGCGCCTGCGTCGCACCAGACAGCGGTAATGTGCTAATCACCTCGTGCAGCACGGCGCGTACCATTTCCAACTTCTGCTCTCGTGGCTCTTTCTGTCGATCAACATACTTTTGGAACAAAATACATATCAAAACAGATTAAATTATGTATTTAAATCTAATTTAACTAGCAGACAAAAAATAATAATAAATGTATTAACTGTAACATTGCAAGCGAATATGACAGCAACAGACGGAGGGACGGAGGCTGGCACAAGCAACATGGGCATTGGCGGTGGCCGTGACGAGAAGTACGCCTTGTTGGAGGGCACCGCGCTCTTCCCTCTGAAACACGAGTGTCAATAAGTCTCGGGAACAGGAGCAACGTCGAATGGGAGCGGAGCAACAGTGAAGAATGTTTCAAAAACGGGGGAAATTTTTACGCTACCGGCAATATAAGGCGCAAACGAAGTTGCGTGGGTCGGCTAGTCATTTATAACACTACTTCTTCATTGTTGCTCCGCTCCTATTAGTAGTAGCGTGATGATATATACCCTATAGCCTTCCTCGATAAATGGGCTATCAAACACTGAAAGAATTTTTCAAATCGGACCAGCGGTTCCTGAGATTAGCGTGTTCAAACAAACAAACAAACTCTTCAGCTTTATATATTAGTAAAGATGTTATCCGTTATCTTTGCCGTAGTCGGGTACTAAATAAAATACAGATCGTTTTGCTTTGGCACCGTTTTACGTAAACATACAAAAGGTTTTATGACACCTGATAAAACATGAAAACATGTATACTCATCATGGCTACAATGACGTCATTTCTACATTTAAAATTGGGCTTCATCATCTTCAGTGATATAGATAGGTAAGAGTAATTCAGCATACTAACTCAAGAGGAGCAAGCGCCGGGCTGCCGTGGACGCTGCGTCCCGGCGAGGCGGGCGCCGGCGCCAGCGCGAGCGGTGTGAACAACTCTCTTGGTATCGGGGAAGGCAGAAACGTTTGACGCGATGATGTCGGAATTACAGAACCGGATGAAGGAACTTGGGCGTTTCTTTCCTTTATTTGACAATTGCTATAAAAATAATGATTTACAATGAGATAATATTTTAAATGTAATGTATACTATATATTGTGGAAAGAAATAAACTATATTATTATATTATTATTATTAATGTTGTGATAACCCGATTGCTAAACATGCTCAAAAAAAAATCAAAACTAAAACCCAACTGCGACAAAAAAACGACGCTGAAAAAGCATTAAACAAGTTTCAAAAGCCGTAGTCACGCGTTCTTGAAGTGTTATGGACTATGTTTCATGACTAAGTTTCAAAAGCCGTAGTCCATGTAGGGTACTGTACCATAGTCCATAACACTATGTACATACCAATAGAACGCGTGACTACGGCTTCTGGAACTTGTTACATGCTTTTCAGCGTTTAAAATGTTTTGGTGCCTCTATAATATTAATTTATTTGCAAAGTATATTTTAAAAAGGTACCATAGAAATATCACAATTATCGAATAAATACGGACAAAGTCTTACGGAAATGTACAAGTAACGCCTTTTCTAATGATATCAAACACAACATATTTATCTAAACTTTATTTTTTAATACAGTACTTTATGCCGGCTAGAGGGCGCCACATTAGATTCAGTGACACGTCATATAGCCTATAGCCAGCACACAATCATGACGCTTCTAACGACGTCTCATTTGTTCAGTTCTAATGAGTAATTAGGAGCTATGACATACATACATATATACATAGCCTGTTAAAATTATAACCCTCCTTTGGCTTTGCCGTAGTCGGGTAAAAAGCAATTACTAAATGTACACTGTGCAGACCAAAGACTTTTGTTCAGCTTAAAGTGTGGCAGGCCACAGAATTCGTTAGTTAGCTCGAAAAATAAACATAAGCGTTTAAGCGAGCGTTCTAGCAAAAAATCGACACAGAACAGTAATATGTAGAAACATCCACAAATTGCTTGTATATAATAACTAGCTGAACTCCGCGGGTAATGCCGCGGGGCGAAGGTAGTCTCGTCAAAATTGGCCCAGCCGTTACAGAGATTAGCTGCGACAAACAGATAGACAGACAAAAAGAAAAAAATGACATTTTTGTAAATGTACCTTGCATACATTCATATGCATTTAGTAAAAAGTGGTTATTTTAATGTTACAAACCAACGCTCCAATTTTATTTATTTGTATGGAATAATTATCAAAAATAATTGTATGTATCACCAAATAATACTTTCAGACGAGGTTTGGAATCAAATCCCTAAATATAGAAATAAGCTTCATTAATGTTTGGACTAACAAGTAATTTCCCTTTATAATGGAAAACAAATTAGACAAAAACTGGTATCACAGTCGAACTACAGTTGAGGTTTTGTGTTCTGACTCTGACACAACAATATAAATAAATTGGCACCTGGCAGGTAGAAAGCCCTACCGAAACGATCTGTCTTTTTGGGAATCTTATTTTTTAGTTATAAATAACACTCCATTAAAATTTCAAGTTGCCTCAAAAACATTTTTTATAATTTTTTGCAAAATATTTTTGCACGCGTCTGGCAATGTTAAAACCCCGCTTAAATGATCTGGCTTTTTTTTTCGTATTTATAAAGCATTACACTGCAACATATATAAATTGCGTATTGCCTCAAATATATTTTTGGGGACAAAAAAAAAATATTTTTAAAAATGTAGGGGTTGATTTAGCCCCGCTACTCACCAGCCAGGTCTGCAATCCCGAGTTGGGATATAATAGGAGAGGTATCTGACAAGTTTTCAGCTTGCCTCAAATACCTACCCTAAAATTCGTGCCGGCTCTCGGACTAATACGAGTAAGTAACACTAAGGTAATCTATACAAATAAATTAAATTGGAGTGTATGTTTGTAATTTTAAAAAAGTCGCTTTTAAATTAATTGCATATGTATGTTTACACGGTACATATACCAAAATAACCGTTTTTCCAATTTTTGTCAGTTCGTCTGTCTGTTTGTTCCTGCTAATCTCAGGAATGGTTGGCCCGATTTTCACGGGGCTGTCGCTGGCAGCTTAGCTGATGATATAAGAAGTAACTTAGGCTACTTACTTACCGTACAAAATCAAATGACCAGATTGACTCAGAGAATCAAAGAAAGCAAAGATGCGTCGATTGCATGGTTGATTAGATTACTTCGAATAACAGAAATAAAAAAGTTTGAAAAAATAAGTACTTTCACTTATTGCATACAAAACGGCAATTTAATAGGTAAAGACCTATTATTAGTGTGATTACAAATTTTCGTTAAATTACCTATGAAAATACATACCTAAATGACTTTAGTTCAAAAATGTCGTCAGTGATTAATTAAAACACTTACCGAATGGGTGAGGAGTGCGGCCGCAGGCTTCTTTTCTTTCTACCTAACAGGATATAAGATAAATTATTTCAATAATACTCTACACAGGACAAAATTGAAACATATTTTAACATCACTACAGATACATAACCTAAAGGCCGTGGTCGAGGTCGGCCATGCCTGGACCCCTGTTAGTCCAATAAACAAGTATACTTGTGTGAGGTTGCCTAAGCTTTACAGTAATACGTTTGAGTGTTGTCATGTCCAAAGCTCCTTGTCACGGCTTATCCCCAAGCTGTCGACTTACGGCACTTATTGGCGCTGGCGAAGGGCGATGACGCGTCCTGTTCGGCTCGTACTTACTCATTTACAGTTCTACAAAGTCTTTGGACATTGGAAAGGTGAACGGAACTCTTATTAGGCCTATTTATTATAAGGCCTATTATACCACGCCGGCCAAAGGGTTTTATGTATACGGTTTATGTAAAGGTATCCTTTTCTTAGTTTGCTCCCTTACTGCGGTATGAACTTACAACAGCAGGTATATCTGTTTCGATATATAATGGTTTTTAGTAACACATCATAAACATAATAAATAACTTATTTTTTAGCATATTGATGGGTGATAAAGCGCGTGGTACTAGTATACATTAAAATGTCATGGTGTGCTCAAAATTCGACCATAATTCATCATTTTCTTTTGTCTAGGCTTATGCACTAAAAAGTTTATAATTTTAACTACACTAATTTTACACTTCTCCGTCCGCATAATTTTCGTAAAAAAAGGTAAAGTTGTTGCTTCACGTATTGATATATATGTAGATAAGCACTTACCAGGAGAGTGGGATCCCAGTTTAGAGGGCCAGGCTGTGGTGGTGCAGGAGGAGAACGCGATCGGCAGGGGACACTCGCAACTATTGCACAACAAACAATTGTACTGAGAGTGGTTAGCGACAGAGCGGCACTCATGCTGAGCAGGCATCCGGTGGAGAGAGAGAGACACCAGATATCCCTTGAGTCCAAATCAAAGTTAGACTACAGTTCTTTTTATGGAATAGGCGGTTAGCGATAACCTGCAACACCAGAGACGTCACAAGTGCGTTACCGGCCTATATGCCGATATGCCGCGGTAAGCTACAAGAGCTGCTTCAGCTCTTGTAGTTGATAACACCAGGATAAGGTACTCTCGATGTAAATCCCCAAGTTCTTCACCTTGTCACTGTACGGTATCGGTGTTTAATTGCAAGTGATTTGCGGTAAGTTTGTGCAGTTAATTTTGGTGATCATTCGCGAGCTTCCAACGACGATAACTTGGGTCTTAGATGTGTTGATTTTCAGGCCATAGGAGTTGCTCCACTTACATATTTTATCCAGGTCAGCATTAGTGGTATTAACAGCATTAGCTAGTTTAACCGGTGATGCCCTGGTATAAATTTGGAGATCATCCGAGTATAGGTGGTAGGAAAAACAGATCATTAGTGATTTTGTTGATAAAGATAGAATATAAAATAACTTAAAGAACTTACATAACGTCACCGTCCATTTTAGTTATAAGCCGAACTAATTGAATAACTTTAAATAAACACACCAGAAATACTAAAATTTTTGTAAAATTTACATCTAATAGAAAACTCTAGATGTACTACTGGAGCTGCACGAACAATGACAACTACAACGGTCATAGATTATAATGTGTAGTGTACAACCTTATGTACAACCATTATTATTATTAGTTGTCTATGGACTCTATCTCGCGCATAGCGGTAGGAATAATAAGGTAGGATTCCTTAATCATAGATCTCGCGCTATGAATAAGGAATCAAGGAATCCTATCCTATCCTATCCTATTATTCCTACCTGAATGATCTCGCGTATAGAGTCAACTATGGAGTCAACGCAGAGATTCCGCCAATGTCTAGTGTTTCGAGAGACACGTTCAGAAATTGATTGGTTTGTGGTGATTAAAATTTTAAGACATATTTCATTTCCACTTTCTTATAATATTGTTGTTAAAATATGAAACAAAATAAATAGAGACAATGTAAAACCATGATATATTTGGAGGTATTTGTAGTCCAACTCATTACTATCGCCCTCACAGTATGGATTTCGATGTGGGCTGTCAACTAGTGATGCGGTACACGATCTAATTGATTTTATAGTGGCAAAATTGGACAGTAGTAAAAAGGTAATTGCAATATTTATAGACTTGGCCAAGGCTTTCGACACGGTTTCTGTGCCACTCTTGTTGCGTAAATTGGAGAAACTCGGAATCAGAGACACCCAACTAGATTTGTTATCCGACTACCTTACGAACCGATTCCAACGGGTTAAAATAGGTGATTGTGTCAGTACCGATCTCCCTATTGAGCATGGGGTTCCACAAGGGAGTATTCTTGGTCCTACGTTATTCTTAACATAAATTAATGACCTCTGCGATCTGAGCGTTCCTGGTGGGAGGATCGTCTCTTTTGCCGATGACACAGCTCTTTTATTTGAGGCAGACTCGTGGTCGGAGGCCTTCAATCGGGCGCAAAAAGGACTCAACTTGGTATTTGCATGGCTTAAACATAATAAATTGAGACTCAGCGTTGATAAAACTAAATATATAACCTTCTCTCTAAACACTCAAAATTTACCTCAATCTGACCGATTCACGCTAAGAGCTCATTCCTGTGAAAATTTACATTCTGTGACATGTACTTGCCCAAAACTCACCCATACTAATACCATTAAGTACTTAGGTATCATTGTTGACAATAAACTTAACTTCCATTCCCATATAGACTTGCTTACATCTAGAATACGTAAATTAATTTTTATTTTCAAAAATCTACGCCATGTGACTGAATTCAACATTATAAAAACTGTTTACTATGCCCTTTACCAATCTTTGTTAACATATGGTATAACGATATGGGGTGGAGCACATAAAACTGTCATGCTCAATCTTGAGAGAGCCCAAAGAGCAGTAATAAAAGTGAGTAAATTTCTACCATTTTACTACCGAACTAAGGATCTTTATGAATCTTGCGGGTTGTTATCCGTTCGTCAGCTTTTTGTTTTGAAGATCTTGCTTCGAAAACATTCACACCTTCAGTATGACCATGGTGTTGCTGTGAATAAAAGACGAAGTTATGCTGTGTGCCCAAGTAGACGATTTAGGACCACGTTTTCACAAAAACACTATAAATTTCTTGGATCTTACCTATATAACAAAATTAACCGAATTTTATCCATATATCCCCTAACTAGACACCAATGCAAGATAGCATTATCCCAGTGGCTGCAGTCCTTGGATTATGAACAGAGTGAAAGGCTGTTGGTTATACCTTCGTAAATACATATCTTATGCACTTAACACCATACCTTCACATTCACCTATATACACACACACACACGCACACACACACGCACACACGCACGCACGCGCACACACACACACACACACACACGCACATACACACACACACACACATGCACCCACACACATACATAAGCTCATGTACTCCACAAATAGACAGATACTCTCATAAAAGCACACATTTTTAAGCATACATGCTGCACTCTTCTCTTTTGTATTGTACTGGCAGTTTGTCTTATTGATTCTGTGTAAAATTCTATATGTTCGGGATGGGGCCTGGAGGTCTGTCACACAGGGGTGACCCTAGTATAGACTCCAGTCTCTCACAAAGAAATGTTGTTTTGTAATCTATTGTGTATATTGTGCCTTTGTGATGAGAGAAATAAATACCTTATTATTATTATTATTATTTTGGTGATTTATTTATTATTATTATTTCCTTTATTACAGTTATAAATACATATTAATTACATTTTTAAATATAAATATAAAAAACAAATACATTTAAAAATATAAAAAATAGTAGACCACCGACTTCGGGTACAGGGACCAAGAAACCGGTGGTTAGGGCTCCAAAGACAGGAACCTCCTCACTATACGTGCCGTGTCAAGGAGGACTGCCTTCTGCATCAGACCCTTGATTCAGCCCTCTAACGTGAGCCTCTTAAGGTGTTGGTCGAGGCTCTTGGCTATCAATCCGTGAGCAGAAACGACTATCGGAACAATGATCGCCGAATCCACATTCCACATATCGACAATCTCGTGAGATAGATCCAAATATTTTATTTGTTTTTCTTTTTCGACTTTCACGAGATTCTCGTCATGAGGAACGGCGATATCGACAATCATTGCGCGGCGCTCCAATCGATCTATCACCACAATATCAGGCTTATTGGCAACAATAGTCCTGTCTGTGATAATAGATCGATCCCAATATAACGTAGCACGACCATTCTCGAGAACTGGGTCGGGCACATATCTGTAGTATGGCACCTCTGAACTCACAAGATGGTATTTAAGGGCAAGTTGTTGATGTACAATCCTGGCTACTTGGTTGTGCCTGTGCAAATATTCGCCGTTAGCAAGACGAGAACAACCAGAAATAATATGCCTGATAGATTCTCCAGGACGGTGACATGCCCGACAGATGTCAACCGTACCATCCTTCAGGATATATTTCCGATAGTTATTCGTCATGATAACTTCGTCCATAATCGCACAAACAAAACCTTCGGATTCTCCGAAGAGATCACCATACCGTAGCCAGGATGTAGATGCTTTAAAATCTATATCAGGCCCATTAAGGGCCCGATAAAATCGACCATGAAGTTCTTTGCCCTTCCATACCTCCCTGCGATCATTAGTACTAAGTACTACAGGTTTGCGCCAATTCTCTTTAGCCAAAGCGAGCGGAGTAAGTCCGGTATCCACTGTAACTACACTGCGATGCACTCCCACATCAGTATGAAGGAAATATTCTCTAAGATTGTATATCTCGCGATTGTGTAGGGTCTTGGCATTTAATAGACCACGACCCCCAAACTTTCGCGGGATATACAATCTCATAACCGATGAACGTGGGTGATGCATTCGAAATGCAGTTAGCAGTGTACGGACTCTCCTGTCTAAGGCATCTAATTCGGTCTGAGTCCATCTAAGTATACCAAAGGAATACATCAGAACCGGCATGACCAAACCATTGTAGGCTCGCACCTTGTTACCGCCTGATAAAAGACTTTTAAGTACTTTTTTCAGGCGGCCAAAGAAGCGTTCCCGCAACGACTGTTTCATGTCAGGTTCTGGTATTCCTAAGGACTGTGAAAAACCTAGATACTTGTAGGTTTCGGTTGCAGACAGAGATCTAAGTCTTGTAGAATCTGAAAGCTCTGTTCCTTCAGATTCCACAATCACTCCCTTCTTTACATACATGACTGCACACTTGTCCATCTTGATAGAATTACTAAAGTTTTCAGTGACTTTTAGTAACGCTGTCAATTGTAATTTAGTGGGGGCAAGTAGTTTTAAATCATCCATATAAAAAAGGTGAGATATAACTTGATCATCTTTCTGCAACCTATAGCCTAACCCTGAATCCTCCAACAGAGCACTTAGAGGGTTCAAAGCTAGACAAAACCACAAGGGACTCAGACTGTCACCTTGAAAGATGCCCCGCTCGATGTTTATAAGTACGTCGTTTACCGCAGTCTGCCGACATCCAGGATAGCGAAGTACTGTTCTCCATTGCCCCATACACGACTTTAAGAACGTGCACAGAGTTGTATCAATTTTATACAACTCCAGCACCCTCAAAAGCCATGTATGTGGAACAGAGTCATAAGCCTTCTTGTAATCTATCCAACATGTCGCCAGACTCTTACGATTACGACGCACTTGTTGGCTAATGGTCATGTCTATGATAAGGAGCTCTTTAGTGCCACGGGACCCACTTCTACATCCATTCTGAGAAACGGACATTATCAAATTATTATTAATATGTGTAGAAATTTTGAGTCTCAGAATAGATGTCAGAAGTTTATACATGGTTGGTAAACATGTTATGGGTCTAAAATTTTTAGGATCCATGGCACTACCAGATTTATAGAGTAAGTGAGTTATACCGGTAGTTAAAAACTGGGGTAAAGAACCCGAATCCACTGCAGCTTGGTATTGAGATGCCAAACACGCATGTGAGCTTCGGAACCACTTAAGCCAAAAGTTGTGCAGTCCGTCTGGACCAGGTGATTTCCAATTTGGTAATGAACGAACTGCACAACCAATGTCATCTTTACTAATAGTAATGGGTTCCATAGATGTTATGGACTCACATGAGCGCTCGACATCCCGATACCAATCACCTTCTGTATGAGTGACAGGCACTGACCAGATGTTACGCCAAAATGTATTTGTGACATTTTCGTCTGGAAAGCGCCCTTCACCCACACGCGGACTTGGTTCCTCCCATTTCCGGTACACCCACTTCTCATTTCTTTGGAACATTCGATTCTGGATAAACCGATCTACTCGTTTTCTATACCGTCTTATCCTGTTAGCCCATGCATAAACTTTTTGCTTCAAGAAGTCAATGCGCTCTGTGACACTCGACATGTACTGTTGAGGACTTATGGTAGTCCCCAAGAATGCCTGTTTCACAAAGCGCATGACTCTTGGCCGCGTATTGCCTGACTGAAACGTAATTAATTTGCCAATGAGTGTCCTGGTCTCAGTAATACGACGTTCTATTCTGCACTGCCAAGCTGGCACTTCATTTTTTGGTCGAGTAGTAGTGATTTGTTCAACAAATTTAACACCAGCTACTCGACAAACTGCAATAGCAGCACAGTACAAAATAGAATGTGTATCACTAAGATCTTCGCTATTACCAAAATAATCTGGTAACAACGAATTCAGGGCACTCACTAAGGCTAGATTACGTTTATGAATGGGCAAACGGGGTAACCGGGGTCTGTTTTTATTTATTAGTCTGTTAGTCTGTTATTATTATTATTATTATGATATAACAATATATTACGCCGAGTATTGCATTCCAAAACACAGTAATCACGTGGGTGACACGAACGTTACGTCATTACCGCCATCTCTAGTTCTAAATGGATCATTTTCGTGTTAAAGTTGCTCAGATAAAGAATTTCAAAAACCGTTCTATAGCCCAGTTAAAAATTTTAAATACCTATTGGGCTTGTTACCGACTTCAAACAGATTTTACGTACCTAGCACACATTATAACACTACCATTTAAATGAATAAAGAATTAGGTGTATACAAGGACTGGCACATAGCTATTTATGAAGAGCCAGTTAATTTTACGCTTTTTAGTGTTTCTTGGCAGAGAGATTTCGTTGGATGTTTTTTTAAAGTCGCTTTTTTTATAAAAAGTTTTTATTTTTCTAACGTTGTTGTTTTCTAACGAAGTTGAACTATTTCATGATGAGATGGTGATGATGATGAGTATAGTCTCTAAAATTATGTTAATATGCAACAGTTCTAGTACCGAGGATATGGTCTACGGGGCAATGGGGATCATGTCCTAGCTTAAATATGCAACAGTTCTAGTACCGAGGATATGGTCTACGGGGCAATGGGGATCATGTCCAAGCTTAAATATGCAACAGTTCTAGTACCGAGGATATGGTCTACGGGGCAATGGGGATCATGTCCAAGCTTAAATATGCAACAGTTCTAGTACCGAGGATATGGTCTACGGGGCAATGGGGATCATGTCCTAGCTTAAATATGCAACAGTTCTAGTACCGAGGATATGGTCTACGGGGCAATGGGGATCATGTCCTAGCTTAAATATGCAACAGTTCTAGTACCGAGGATATGGTCTACGGGGCAATGGGGATCATGTCCTAGCTTAAATATGCAACAGTTCTAGTACCGAGGATATGGTCTACGGGGCAATGGGGATCATGTCCTAGCTTAAATATGCAACAGTTCTAGTACCGAGGATATGGTCTACGGGGCAATGGGGATCATGTCCAAGCTTAAATATGCAACAGTTCTAGTACCGAGGATATGGTCTACGGGGCAATGGGGATCATGTCCTAGCTTAAATATGCAACAGTTCTAGTACCGAGGATATGGTCTACGGGGCAATGGGGATCATGTCCTAGCTTAAATAAATGCGCTCTGCCGTGATTAAATAATAGGTCTTTACCTATGAAATTGCCGTTTCGTATGCAATAAGTGAAAGTACTTATTTTTTTAAACTTTTTTATTTGTGTTATTGGAAGTAATCACCCATGCAATCGACGCATCTTTGCCAACGCATTGGCAGTTTATTGATGCCCTTCTTGTAAAAATCAGCTGGACGGGAGGCAACAAACTCTTCAAAGGCATTTTGTACTGCCTCTCGGGAATTGATTTTTTTACGGTAAATTCATGTAGATATTTCATTTATATTTAATGGACTTTTATCTTTTATTTACAAAATTATAAAAAAGAACCGACTTCCAAAAAGCATCCAACGAAAAATCCCTGGCAAAAAATACTTAAAAGCTTAAAATAAACTGGTTCTTCATAAATTGCTATGCCAATTTTTGTGTATACCTAATTCTTTGTTCATTTAAGTCGTAGTGTTATTATGTGTGCTAGGTACCTAAAACCTGTCAGGGGAAACCTCCTCCTTTTTTGAAGTCGGTTAACAAACTCACATTAGGCCGCCCTTTGTACATTATTCATTAATAATTTTCTGTACTCTTTTAAATCTGTAATACGGTGTGCAAATAACGAGTTTTCTATCTATCCGTCTATTATAATTAAACTAGCAGTTGCTCGCGGCTATGCTCGCGTGGAAGTTGATTACATGTATTTAACTATAAACTGTGTAAGTATATATGAATAATACATTCAGTTTATTAAACGTATATGTTTTTAATCTATAGCCAATAAGAACTTTCGTACAAACTATTGACCCTTATTTTAACTCCTTTAGGAGAAGAATTTCTTTAAATGCTGATATAAGTATTCATTTATTTGTAAACAAAAGCCTGAAGACAAATTTTCTGGCTACTAACGTAAAAAAGGATGTACTTTCACCTATGTACGAAAAGTCAACCCCTATTTCACCCCTTAAAAATAAAGTTTAATGTTTCTAACTTAAAAAATTACGAACTTCCATACAAAAGTTTTCAACCCCTATTTCACCCTCTTAGGGGTAGAATATTCAGAAACGCTTAAATACGTACCTACTTATTTTTAATCAGTAGCCCAAAGATAAAGTTTCATGTTTCTAACTTAAAAAAAAATGATGGACTTCCATACAAACTTTTAACCCCTATTTCACCCCCTTAGGTTGAGAATATCCAGAAACGCTTAAATACGTATCTAATCATTTTTAATCAGAAGCCCAAAACTTGTTTCTTACTTAAAAAATGACGAACTTTCGTACATATTTTCTTTCCCTATTTTACCCTCTAAGGGGTAGAATATTCAGAAACATTTAAATTCGTATCTAATCATTTTTAATCAGTAGCCCAAAACTAAAGTTTCATGTTTCTAACTTTAATAACTGAAAGAATAAAAATTAAGGTCTATACGTACGTGTGATATTAAAATCATCCTGTGATCCCTAACTGTTGAAGAGTTTGACCTTCTATCATCAGCTCACCTGAATAACTTGTAAGTTTATAACTTAAAGTCTATAGATACGTATGAAATTAAAAGAATTATCCTCCAACTCCTAACCGTTGAGGAGTTGTACCTTTTATCATCAGCTTACATAAATAACTTGAAAAAATACGACTAAAGGTAACACTCATACATTTGTCATTTAAAGATACATCCTCCAACTACTAACCATTAAGGAGTTGTACCTTACGGCATCAGCTCATCATTATGAAATTATGACTACCAGACGCAAATACCAGAGTAACTTCAGAAAATATACGAAAAACATAAAAATGAGGGTTTCCCTCTATTTATCCCATTATCAGATCCAGATATAGTGGTAATGAGACCACCTCGGGAGCATACCCTTTTGCATACAAAAATAATTTTCTAAATCGCTCCACAATTGACGCAGTAATTGGTCCATCCATAAAATTCATACAGTGGAATATAGAATCTCCTTCCTTTTTGAAGTCGGTTAAAAAATAGATTTGTAATAGTTGTATAGTAGTACAGCGGAGCCGGACGTACGTAACTTATGACATACCTTTTGGGCTTGGAACCGACTTCAAACAGATTTTAGGTACCTAGCACTCATTATAATACTACTATTTAAATGAATAAAGAATAGATATAGACAAGAATTGGCACATTAGCAATTTATGAAGAGCCAGTATATTTTACGTTTTTTAGTGTTTCTTGGCAGGGAGTTTTCGTTGGATGTTTTTTTGAAGTCGGTTTTTTTATAAATAGTTTTTATTTACTATATATATAGTACTGCCTCGTTGGTCTCGCGTTGGCTTGTGCGATTGGTGATCATGAGGTCTCGGGTTCGATTCCCGGGTCGGACCAAATGTTTGTATGATCTACAAATATTTGTTTCGGAGTTTGGGTGTTTTCTATGTATAATATGTACGTGTTTACAAAAAAAAAGTATATATGTATTTGTATAAGTTGTTTAGTACCCATAACACAAGCTCTGCTTAGCTTGGGACTAGATGGGGTTGTGTGATAGATGTCCGAAATATTTATTTATTTATTTATATTTTTCAGTTTTTAATGCAAACAGTCGTAGGCAAGTAGTAAGTTGAATTATTTCATATAAATTCTGCTAGCTAATGCAAATAAGCTTAGTGGTTTAAAGACGTATTAAAACTGAGCATAGTCTCCGAAATTATGTTGAGATGCAACATTTCTGTTACCGAGAATGTGGTCTACGGGGCGGGCAATGGGCATCGTGTCCTAGCTTACATGACCTGCGCTTTGCCGTGATGTAATAGAAGCAGGCGAGTTACTTAAAGCAAAATACTTTAAGGGATAAGTTATCATAGCGCTTGTGTCAACAGCCTACCAGAAGGCTACGGGAATGTTAAACGGCGAAAACAACTACTGCTAATCTTTAATTGGGTGATTATGATACGTCACTCTGAAACAAACTCACTCTAGGCCGCCCTTTGTACATTATATATTTACAATTTTCTGTACTCTTTTAAATCTGTAATACAAACAAATAAAGAGTTTTCTATCTATCTGTCCATAATCAAACAAGCGTGGATATTGATTTACATGTATTTAACTAAAAACTGTGTAAGTAGCTCAGTAAACTCTATAATTAGCGCCCAAGGACTGGCGTCCGTATTATTCTTTTTACCAAGATAACGCGCTCGCTCACACAGCTGCTAGAACTATGGACTATTTGACAATTTGGCGGTTACAAATGTTACCCTATCCTCCTATACAGCAAAGTTGTAGTTCCATGCGGTTTTTTTATTTCCCACGGTAAAAAAAAATATTCGTGGGCGAAAATTTAGCAATGCAGACGAGGCCGTCGAAGAATTACGGCGGTCATTTTACGCAAGACACGTTATTTAAATGTTTTGAAAGCTGGTTCATCTGAATACATAAGTGCATTGGGATCGGAGGGGGATATCTTGAAAAGCTGTAATTAAACTTTTTTTAGATTGTATTGTTTATTTTTCGTTTCATTATTTTTGGAACAGCCCACGTATGGTGGAAAATTAAGAGTATAATAATTTTCACGAAATGCATAAGATCTGTAACGTTTTTAAAATGACAAAGATAAATAACTACTGGGTTCGTTTAATTAGCTATGCAACTACCGCGTTATAAGTAGTATTTTTTTAAATGCGTAAAATATAATGCCTTTAGTAAGTTATCCTTCATAGATATATGCCATCGTTGACTTTTTTGTAGATCTATTAAAGAAGAATGTCCCATTTTGCTTTGTTTTCTTATATCTTAACAGGTGCTTAATTTTTACAGGCACCCTAAAAAAATATCGTCGTATTTTAGCCAACGTACACAACAACTTAACAAATTATATATCTAAACCTTCCTCGAGAATCACTCTATCTATTGGGGAAAATCGCATGAAAATCCGTGCAGTACTTTTCGATTTCATCGCGAACAGACAGACAAACAGACGTGATGGAGGACTTTGTTTAATTGGATAATATGTAGTGATATTATAATTCTGAATAGCTTACAATTGCAATTGGTACCCGTACTCGTAGTATAGCACCTCTAAATTCACAAGTTGGTGTAAGGATAAGTTTTTGTTGTACGATCCTGGCTGCTTGATGTTGCGTGTAAATATTCGCCGTTACCAAGACGTAAATATCCAGAATATGTGTATGATAGATTATGATAGACGCGCCGATAACATGTCCGACAGAAGTCAACCTTACCACCTTATATATCTCCGATAGCTATTCGCTATGATGAATTCTTGCCCATCCACATTTTGCCCTTCCAAACATCCATACGATCATTAGGTTTGAGTGACTTCTCTTTAGCCAAAGCGATGAGAGTGAATCCGGTATCCAAATGTGCGTGTGAACTGAGGGACATGGTCAACATTTCTTAAAAAAAAATATTGCTATTGAATTTGTAAAAGCATATATTGAAAACTACAGCCCTTAAAGTGTGGTCCCTCAATCCTCACAGACCATAAGATAGATCTCGACAAGTGCCTAAAAGATTAAGGTATTACGACTAAAGGCATTCAGAATTTGTAAAGATATTTACTAAATAACAGATCACAAAGCAATAAAAATAAAAAGATTAACGATTAAATTATGATCTCACTAGCCACAAACAAAAGATTATTATGATAAGCATAATATGTTGTAACATAGTGGTATTATATATAAAGCTTCAAAATATAATCTTAAGGAAGAAAATAAGAACTTCTTGCTTTTGAAGGCGTTTCAAAAGCAGCTGTCGTTGAAGAATACAGGTACGTTGTCGTAGTATAGGGCGGTGCGGTTTTAATACCAAGTAATACTTAGAGGTAGAAGATTACTAAAAATAGCAATAATAGTATTTGCGCAGTGGTTAATACTATCATGAACATATGTCATATTCATTCTTTCTGTATATAAATTAAAAAAAATGTATAGTGCTTAGATGTTTGATGAAGATGGAAAACTTGTGTACGGCTTTTCATAATTCAATATTTATTTGTTATTACAGTATCGCTTTACATTCACGTCAACTATCGTCAAATTGATAGCTAATCATATACTTCAATATTCTTTGCAAAACATCATAGCTTAACTAAAGATAACTCTCAATGTTCTTCACATTCCTTATGGCTGCAAAAACTCGAGTATACTGACGTACACTCCGGATAAAAGACAGATCAAGCCAAAAATGATGATGAAAATATCCCGAAAAAGCTTATATTTTACTTTCCCATAGTTGTCCGGATACCAGAGGCATATGTCCATTAATCCAGGGAAGATGATGGCTAAGAGCGACAAGCATAGCGCACCCATCAGCGAGATGAACGGGCCAAGTTTTGGTATCAACACTGCCGGAGCGTCTGTTGAAACATAATATATTTATGTTTTATACATATGCAAGTGGACTGCTAGTAGTCAAGTAAAAGAGGAGACATACTGAGTGAATTTATCAAATACTGGAGAATTTTCGATTACACCACCACTAGCCGTACACATAGAACACAAACTACTAGCGTTAGTCAATCACTGATGCTCCTAGCAAAATGTACGTACTCACTCGTGGCACCTCACCTCACCTCAGTTTACCTCAACTTTCAAACATTACTATCAACTGAACAAAATACGATTATTTATTTTTTAAATAATTTTAATATATTTTTAGATTTTGAATATAAAATCAATTAAAATATGAAAAACACGAAATACTAAGAAGTAAAATAATAGGAAAATGCTGTGAACGAAAATTATACACTAATGTAATAGGAAGTTGTTTTTCAAGGTTTCTAGATGTAGTGCAAATGTTTTTAATTACAAAGTAACCCTCTTCACTCCTTTATTCGACTCTCAGCTGAGGTCCAAAACGAGGCTTAGCGTTAGATTACTTCAAGTTGGGATAGTTTGCTATCTCAATAAAAATTGGGACTAAGAACTAACCAATCGATTGTTTAGCCTACTAATTAAAGGAAATTGGATGCTCAAATGTTAAACAAAATGAAAATTGACCTCCACTTTCATAAAAGTGGAATTTGGGGTGTTAAAGTATCTTTGTTTTGTACTTACATGGCACCAACACTAGGATGATCCGAAGTATATAGTCTGAACCTTTATTTGCTATTCGTGGAAACCTTTTTTTAAGTTTTCTCCAAATAAGTTCATAGGCAACGAAGTTTTGTAGTGGAAACGAAAAAAAAAGAGCTAATGAGAATGCCACTTTTGCTGCTTGCGCCTTCCTGTAAGTACCATCGATTTAGTTAGAGCACAGTACAGTCATTTATTTATTTTAAACTTTATGCATTTTTATTTGAATGCGCCGTAGTAAATACAAAGAGAAGAGGGACTAAACGGATAGAACCGAGTGTAAAACCGGATAATGGTGTGGGTAGAATCCAGCAACCGAGTACATCTCTGACTATTAACTTAGACGACATGAATCGTCATTTCGCCACATCTTCCTCAATGTCGGCTGAGGCCAGGTGCCGAACTCTCGGTTATATTGCTGGGCTACCACGGCAGAGCATCGAAACCTTCTCGTTTTCTCCGGTTGCCTCGAATGAAATCAAAATGACCATCCAAAACATAACATCTAAGGCTGTGGGTTGCGACGATATAAGTCGCATTATGATAGTTACCATTTTAGACCAACTTCTCCCTGCAATCACCCACATCATTAACTTCTCCCTTTACTCTGGACACTTCCCAATCTTATGGGACAAGGCATACGTTCAGCCCCTTCCTAAACTTCCTAATCCTTCACTCCCGACCCATTTCCGCCCCATATCAATCCTTCCTTTTCTATCCAAGGTGCTGGAGGCGTGCGTTAATAAACAAATCTCTAAGTTTGTCTCCCAAAACAAGATTCTCAGCCCATTTCAGTCGGGATTCAGGCCTGGCCATAGCACCACCACAGCCATGCTCAAAATGACCAGTGACAAAAGAAATGATGTGGAAGACGGAAAAATTACTATTCTAGTCCTGATTGACTTCTCCAACGCCTTCAGCACAGTTAATCACGACATCCTTTTGTCTATCCTAAAGCACTATATGGTCTCCACTAAGGCACTGGAATGGTTCTCATCCTATCTTCGGGGACGCCGGCAGTCGGTCCGCACTGATGGAGCGTCATCAAGTTGGTGTGACCTAGTTTCTGGCGTCCCACAAGGTGGCATCCTATCTCCTCTTCTATTTTCGATGTTTATCAATCTTATTACTCTCGATCTTCAGTGTGCGTATCATTTGTATGCAGATGACCTTCAAATTTACTCACAAATCGGCCCCGATAATCTCGTGGAGGCAATCGATCGCATCAACAATGATTTGAGGGCAATCGGGGACTGGTCTGAGCGTTTTGGCGTTAGTGTCAATCCTTCCAAGTGCCAATCAATAATCGTAGATGGCCCCAGAATGATAAGTAGAATAGACATGTCAAAACTGCCGGCGATCATTTACAACGGATCCATTGTACCAATCAGCTCAGCTGTTAAGGATCTTGGGTTATGGATTGATTCCAGCCTCACCTGGCAACCACACATTGCGAACGTAAGTCAGCGAGTCACTGGAGCCTTGCGGTCACTTTATCGGCTAAAGAACTTCCTTCCACATACTACTAAGCTGATGCTTGTACGGGCTTTGATCTTCCCAATTATTGATTATGGTGATGTGTGCTACTTCGACCTGAGTGCAGATCTACTCAATAAACTTGACCGTCTTCTCAACAATTGCATTCGGTTCATCTTCAACCTCCGCAAGTACGACCATATTTCCACTTATCGAACCCAGCTGTCATGGTTACCCATACGTCAACGCCGTAGCTTGCGTGCGTTAACCACCCTTTATACTCTACTCAACAACCCTACAGCTCCCACTTATCTCACTTCACAGCTTAAATTGCTAAGTTCCAACCATGACAGAGATCTTCGCTCCAATAATAATCTTTTACTCCTGTGTCCAAGACACACCTCTTCTCTTGTTCACTCTTCCTTTGCTGTACAATCTATTCTCCTATGGAATGCGCTTCCGGTTGAGATCAGGATGTCAACAAATCGCGACAAGTTTAAAGCCAAAGTTCGAGAATATTTCAAGAAACAACTGACAGAAATATCGTCATGACCTCGTCACCTCAGATATTATTGTATTTATTTTATTATATATAAACCACATAAATATGAAGGTATGTCTATGTATTTTAAATAGCATTAGCATTATCTATAAGTTAGTGTATATTATCTTAAATGCCTTGTAAAGTAAATAATTATGTATGATACATATGCACCTGCCTTGTCCCTTACTGAACCAATTCAAGGTTGACTGGTAGAAAATGCCATGTGGCATTAAGTCCGCCTCGTGCAATTGTAATGCAGGAAGTGTAAATAAATAAATAAAAAATAATGACGTCATCGCAGTTGACATGGTTTGTAAGCCTATACTGTCAGTGTTAGTCTACTAAAATTGTATCGAAAATCGTAAATGGTTTAAAGAAGTAAAAGATGAGGTGTTGTACTATATCATGTAAAAGCTACTCGGATAGATAGGATAGGTGTTACCCGTGGCGGTTGTTGTACTTCTACAACAACGACCTCGATTAATGCCGCAGGGCGAAGCCCGTCTAAACAAAGTAGGCTAGATTACTCATTATATTATCAGCTACCAATAAAGACAGACAGACGAACGGATAGGCAGACAAAAGAAAAATGCAATTAGTTAAAAGCTGTTAATTTTAAATTACAAACACACTTTTCAATTTTTACCTGACTGCGAAAGAAGGAGGGTGTGGGGGGCAGGTGTGTCATGTCCCACCAACACAAAGGGATCCTCCGACCAGGCGAGGTGATCATGCCTGGCGGGCCACTGCCCTCTGTTGATGTTGGGATGTTGTATATATGCTAATAGGCGCGAGAACTTCTATTGCGCGATTCAGGATTGGTAGTTACTCCGTGTTGGGCATTACTTCGTAGTTCAGTGTATCTGCGGTAGATGGCACTGTCATATGTTTTTGTTGCCGCTGTATGTGGAGGTCGCCACATCACTCCCCTCCAAGACCGGAGGTCGATATATGCTGAGTCAGCTGTCTGTGCTCTGTTGCGGAGCTTGCCAGTGCTAGGTGTAGTTCCAGTGAGTCGGAACTGAGTGCCGCAAGTTCCAGTGAGTTGGAACTGAATGCCGCTAGTCCCAGTGAGTCGGGACTGTAGTCCGCTGATCCCAGTGAGTCGGGATGGCGTGTGGTGCGCGGTGCTGCGGTGAGGTCCCCAGTGAGTCGGGGCGGTTGCTGCGTAGTGGCTGGCTGCTGCATAGACGGGAGAGATATGCTCTGCTTACAAGAACCGTAGCTGCAGTATGCTATGCCTAGACGCTGATGAGGCCGTAGGGGTAACTAGGCTGGAGCGGTCGCTTCCTGCGTATGGTGAATCCCTGTTGAGACCGAGGTTGCTGGCTGGCTAAGACTTGCTGTGGGAGTGAACATGATAGTGGCGTGGTAATGCTGCTGCTGAATCTGCCGCGAGAACTTCTATTGCGCGATTCAGGATTGGTAGTTACTCCGTGTTGGGCATTACTTCGTAGTTCAGTGTATCTGCGGTAGATGGCGCTGTCATATTTTTTGTTGCCGCTATACCTGGAGGTCGCCACAAGGGTAATGTTTTTCGAATGTATGTATGTATGTATATTTCTTTGGCACGCCCTACATCCTAAACTGCTTGTCGTATTTTTATGTGAGTGGTGTCAATAAATTCGTCTTAGTCGTAGGAGTGACACTAGGTACATCAAAAATAAAATATAAAAAAATAAATTTTAATTTTAAAACCGAAATTTTAAAACATAATGATATAGTAAACTAGGTCTTACTTCTGATCCTGTGGCAGATTTAGTGTGATAGATGCTTTTGTTTCGTCTCCATATTTAAAATAACCAGGTACCCCCATCAGTATGAATAGTGATAGTATTATAATCATGCCGACAGAAAGCAGACCACACGGTCCTACGAACCTCTTTGGATCCTCCATGTTGTACTCCAGCGCCAACACCTGCACACACGCGTCGCCACCAAACACAATCGATCAGTCTTTACAACAGACAGATCGTTAAACAGTCATGAGGAAGGAAGAATCAAGTAAACGTTATAGGGGTGACTCTGAATGAATACAATTACTTACTACTCCCACAGCTTCCATTGCAAAAAGTGTAGTGCCGATGAATTGAGGAATATCTGTGAGCTCTTTTAGTTTTAGTTTAGAGTCATCGTACTGAAGATCATCCTCAATCAGATAAAACATAATGAGCAGCATTCCAGCCAATGTTACAATATTTGAGAAGGTTGACAACGGTGTAAGTAGCTTTAGATTTTTCACCAGGTTCACCACTATTTCCAGCGGCAATAGATAAGTGATCATTAACCGCAGCGTGATCGTCATGCCATAGAAATCGAACACCTGGAACAAACCATTTCTACTTCGATGATTTTCCATCACCGCAGCGTGTAAATTACAAGATAGTTCGTCTCATCAAGTCTCTGGGAGAAAAGCTCATGTTAGCACAGGCGTAGATAAATAAAAGCTTAAAGCGCTTCTCACACAACGAAGATCTTTACTAATGTTATAAACGCTAAAGTTTGTAAGTATGGATGGATGGATAGATGCATGGATGGATGAATGGATGTTTGTTACTCTTTCACACAAAACTACTGGACAGATTCGGATGAACCTTTACAGTAATATAGCTTATATATCAAAATAACACATAGGCCACTATTTGCTCCGATAACCGAAATATAAGCGGGTGGAGTCGCGGGCAGCAACTAGTAATATATATATATTTTAACGTCTAATCTATACAAATAAATTAATTGGAGTGACTGTTTGTAATATTGAAATAGCCGATTTTTACTAAATGCATATGTATGTATACACGGTACATCTATACAAATAAATGAAATTGGAGTGTCTGTTTGTAATATTAAAATAACAGCTTTTTAATCAATGCATATGTATATATACACGATACATATAACAAAACTGTAGTTAAGAAAATGTTTGTCTGTCTGTCTGTCTGTTTGTTCCGGGTAATCTCTGATGAACCAGGGAGCAACTTAGGCTACTTTTTTTTAGACTAACTTTGTCCCGCGGCGTTTCTCGCGGTACAACAATAACCGCGGGGTTCAGCTAGTATACCAAAAATGTAGTTAAAAAAAGTTTTGTCTGTCTGTCTGTTTGTTCCGGGTAATCTCTGGAACGGCTGGCCCGATTTTGACGGGACTTTCACAGGCAGGTAGCTGGTGATCCAGGGAGTAACTTAGGCTACTTTTTTAGACTAATTTTGTCCCGCGGCGTTACTCGCGGTATGACGATAACCGCGGGTAACACCGCGGTAGTGTTATTACATATTTCAATATCTTATGGTGTCGTTAGCACTGGTAAAAAGCGGTTATTTTAATATTACAAACAGACACTCCAATTTTATTTATTTGTATAGTATAGATATAGACATGACATGGGTTCCACTATTTCTCACAGTTATTTTTGCCTATGATTGGCTATGATATATGTAGAGTGGTCTATGGTAATTATAATATGTTGCTTATGTTTTCCTCACGCCAAACGTTATATTTACGATTAAAAGAGATCCTCTAAAGAAATACAACATTCAAACCTGTTTCAAGTTTTCAGCCACAAACACGAAGTATATGCTGCACACACCTAGTTGCCACAGAATGAGCATACTCTCGACAAAGAAATAAGAGAATCCAGCTGCGCCGTGTAAACATTTGGGACCCTCCAGGATAGCCATCTTCATGCTCTTGCTATAGGCCATGTAGCCTCGCTTATGTCTCTTACAAATTTCTACTTCGCAATAGATCTGAAAGCGATATCATACATTTTACACATGACATGTTACTTTATTACTCAATGCTTATCATTTCTTATGTTTTATGTTTATTTACTAGCCAGGGGTACTAGCCATGAGTTGTAGGCAGTAGGTAGCAAAGCCGCCGATGAGCACGATGCCAATCACGGCGATTATTATGCCGACTCTTCTGCAAGCTTCTGGCATTGCCAATATTCCAGCGCCTATGCTGCCCTTCAGTAGATGGATCATTGTTTCTGTATATCTGAAGTTTATAATATTTATGTATTAGTTTATTATCAGCCTTATATCATCAGCTATCTGCAGCAGCAGTAAAAGTTCCGTTTAAAGCGGTTTAGTCGTTCCAGAGAATAGTCGGAACAGACAGACAAAAATTGAAAAAAAGAATTTTTGCCCTATATGTTGTGTTTAAATACATATGCATTTAGTAAAAAGCGGTTATTTTAATAATACAAACATACACTCCAATAACAAACTGAAACTGCCTCGGTGGCGTAGTGGTAGCGTATGCGGCTGCTGTGCTCGAGGTCTCGGGTTCGATTCCCGGGTCGGGCCAAATGTTTGTATGATCTGAAAATGTTTGTTTCGGAGCTTAGGTGTTTTTCATGTATAGTATGTATGTATTTACAAATATTTATGTATTCATATCAGTTGTCTAGTACCCTTAACACAAACCTGCTCTGCTTAGCTCGGGACTAAAAGGCGTTGCGTAAAAAATAATAATAATTACTTGTCTTAAACAAAGCATTAATTTTATTTACTCATCTTTATATATATATATAATTCTTCTGTGAATGTGTATGTCACTGAACTACTCTCAAACGACTGGACCGATTTTGATGAATTTTTTTGTGTGTGTTCAAGGGGATCTGGGAATGGTTTAGATTCACAATTTTGTCCGCTGGACAATGTTTTTTTAATTAATTTTTAATTTATTAGTAGTTATGGCAAAACGACGTTTGCCGGGACAGCTAGTATAAAGTATAGATTAGTATAGATAGATGAATTAGACTTGAATGCACACCGGCTTTAAGTAAATAAAATACATATATAAATAACATTTCGAACATCTTACATACAACGCCGCCTTGACCAAAACTATGGGCGCTAGACAACCGATATATACTTTTCTTATCAATACTTTTTTTTTTTTTTTTTTTTAGTAGCCCGTAGGGATCCCACTGCTGGGCAAGGGCCTCTCCCAAACATTTAAATACTTACATACTCAAATATACATATTTGGAGAACATACAAACATTTCGAAATTATTATATAATCCGTGGCCGGTAACCATAAGTCTGGTCGTAACAAATAAGTAAATATATGCATTATGCATGCAGGCATTAAGTCCGCCGATGCACCAAATGTGCATGATGTATAAATAAATAAATAAATAAATATATCACCAAACAAATAACTGACTGCCAACCACAGAACAAAAGAATAATAGTGCCAACATTAATAACATTCACGGAGAGAAATAAACTAAAGAAGAACAAGAAACACCGTGTCGTAATGGATGTTCACTAAGATATCCATAAATATATGGTTTAGACAGAGTAACATTATTCACATTTTTATGGCAGTGACATTTTGATATAATGATTTAAAGTTACAATATTTTAGCAAGTCCAGAAACACTGTAAATGATCTTACGTCGTTGGATGAGCTACTTTTCGAGCTTTATAAGGATCAAAATTTTCACTGGAGTCTGAAACAAAAAGCATTCGGTGGTGAACATTATTAGGGCCAATTAGAATCATCTTATATAACATAATATTTCAAAAGTGCCTCACGAAGCCTGATTTTGATTGCTGTTAAATAAAAACCTTAGTTGTTAGATTACAATGAAACGCACCTCCTCGGACGGACTCCACTAAATCAGACATATACTCATACACGAACATGGTGATACTTTGAAACCGCAAAAAATGTTTTCTAAATTATACAAAATATAAACTTCAGGTTTTGTAATCAATAACGTCAAATACCAAAGCCATGATTTTTTTAAGCGTCACTCTATGGCATTAATGCTCATTTGTAAAAAGAAAAATAGTTTCCTCAAGATTTATAGCATTTGTCTGTGGTTGCTGTTGACGCGTTCAACCGTGCCATGTATTGCGTTCAACAGAGAGTGATTCAACTCGTTGGATGGCGAGCCACGTTAGTCCAGCCCGTATGACTTAGCGCTTATTTGTATAGAGTTTACCTCGGTGACAGCTACTGTCATTATTCCAATATGAGTTTAATACTTGAAGACTCTAAACACTTGACATTGGCAGAAATAGCTGATCCGAGAGATCCGGCTGGTTGCCATTTCATCAAAGAAGAAGAAGAATATTTGATAATCTAAAATCAAAAGCAATTAGTTGTGCCAATCTAAGTCATTTTTTACGTCTGTTGTTTGAATGTTATGGTTTTTATTGTTAAATAATGTCTATGCACAGATTATTAACTATCTTTTTATTAGCGCCTGCCAAAATCTCCACTCTGTCTGATGAAAAGCGTAAACAGAGCCCAGGAGTGATGGTCACCATACTCATTGTGAATGTAGACAATGCAACAATGCAGCATTGAGACCCACACCATTGTGTGGTGGCCTAGTGATGCTCCTGCATCATTGGGCCTCTGGTCTCGCACTAACCAAATACAACAGCACAAATGCTTTCATTTTGGGTTGATCTTCTGCACATGGGCAGTACCGCCCCCGTCGAGCCGGCCCGTCCGTGCTTGGAGGTGAGGTTTACCTTGAGAGTATCACATAAGATCACTATGAGTTTGTCCGTTGTCTGGTTTAGGCAATATCTTCAAAAGGAACTTGCAAATATACGTGGAATATGAGGTCGCCATACCGCGTTTGGTTCATTTAAACAAAGTCTGTAATTTAATCATTGTTTTGAGCTGCTGTATATTTTATGAATATTTCGTTTTGGCTAGCACCAAATTAAAATGTTGACAAACACGACTGAAGTAAATATTATACAATGGAAATATGAGAACTGTATGCTGATCATATGTAAAGGTGAATTGTTGGGTGTCGGCTCGCAGTCAGTCTCTGTTGTGTGTACAATGGCAACTAAAGTCATTACATTATATTTTATATTTAGGTCGGGTATGTAACATTTATTTTCTCTTAACCTCTAGTGACCATCGAGCTAAGTAGCTCGGCGTGCGATGTTGGGCGTTTCTCTGTTTATTCGACAGCGAACTACACAGTAGCCGACATCGCAAGGAGAATCAGTACGTCGAAGTGGAAGTGGGCCGATCATGTCTTTAGAAGAAGTTATGGTCGCTGTAGCCAACAGTCAACACTAACTATATTTTCATACTAGCTTAACCCCGCGGTTTTACCCGCTGTTGTCGTCGTACCGCGAGTAACGCCGCGGGACAAAGTTAGTCTAAAAAAAGTAGCCTAAGTTACTCCCTGCATCATCAGAATCCGTCCAGCCGTTTCAGAGATTACTCGGAACAAACAGACAGACAGACAGACTAAAGTTTTTTTAACTACATTTTTGGTGTATGCACCGAGTATTCATACATGTGCATTTAGTAAAAAGAAACCAAGAGTATGGTCACCATACTCATTGCGATGGCAGGCAATGCATTATGGTGACCCCCGCTATAGAGGCCTATTAAGATGCTTCTGCGTTATTGGGCTCCGGTCTTACTTTCGTCAACAAAAAACGGTACCATGAATTTTGTCATTTTTGATTGGGCTTCTGTTAGAGGGGTCTTCTTGGGGGCTGATCACTGAATCATTTTACTGCATGGTTGGCCTATTGGTTTAAGCGCTTTCTAGTTGCTGAGTGTTGTGGGTTCAATCCCCACATAGGACAACACTTTGTGTGATCCACAAATTATTGTTCTGAGTCTGGGTGTTCCTTGTGTGCGTGTCGTGTATGTTAAAGTCCCCTGCGACATGGAATGTATATTCCTAATGCAACAGTTGTCTTTTAATAAAATGTGTCGATGAGTGTCATCATGTCTCAGGAGCAGTGAACGCGGTGTCCATAGTTGAGACCGCCTAATGATACTTATATTTCAGTAACAAGTAATCTTCATTACATTGCAGTTACACTGTGTTCCTGTTTTATGTACTTTGAAAATTTAGAGGAACTGCTTCCAAATTTCACCAATTCAGAGCAACAAGAAAGTATGTATTAAAGCTAAGCTATTATTATGTGACTTTATAATGTTGTGTGTGTGTGTGTATATGTACGTCACTGTTTTATTTGATGATTTTTCCTAACCTTAGTAATTCATGAAACACTTACTAATCAATTTTGTGGTTCGGTTCACGTGGCACTTGGTTGCTCACGGTTAACTCCGAAACTATCTAACCGATTTTCAAGTTTTTTCGTCCAATTTTGACTTCATGGGAGACCTAGTGGTTTAAGCAGTTCCCATGCCACTTTTTACTGTGCCAAATGATGTGGGTTCATCCTATATAAGAAAACACTATGTAAGATTCACAAATTGTTGCTCTGAGTGTGGATGTTCTTTGTATCCATTTCATGTACGTTTGTAAAGTCCCACGTGACACAGTATTCATATTTCTAAGCGTGATTTGTCTATTAACAAAATGTCAGCAGCCGAGAATAGACAAATTTCATTATTGCTGAGTATTTGCCATTCTGATCTCGAGAGGGAATGTTCGAAGTCAGAGCAGAGAGTGGGACAGTGGAGAAGTAGGTTGTTTAAGCCATGACGACCATCAGCAAATCGAAGCTAGCACGCCAGCATCAGTGAAAATCGGAGGTTCTAGAAGTGGTTAACGATTATATATACCCAAAATAGACTAACCGGCTAAGCAGGTCCAGCCTTGAAAACGAGGTTAATCATCTAATCAGCTCGGCTAGCTGGCGTTTGGGAAGCTGCGCTTCATCTTTTCATAAATAAATAAAGATTTTACAAATGTGTGTTTTCAGTAATGTAAAGACGAGGTCGCTCACAGTAGAGTAGGAATTCAAAATACATATTACTGTAATAATTAGTTATGCTAATCGCTTCTTAATGTGTTAATATTATAATGTTAAATGGGGTAGAAACATTTCGGTGCGGGTGTTCAAGTCCCTAAAACCCTCCCTCTGGCTGCGCCAGTGATAGGTACGCTGTGCGTTGCCACAGTAATCTGGGAATGAATATGAATCAAATTATTTCATAGCGCGTACGTAATAAACTTAATATTTTGTTATAGGATATGTGCACTCCGAATATAGATACGGGGACTGCGACAGACGTGGTCTTAAATTCTATACTCACGTTCACAAGGACAGTATTACATTTTTGGGGAAACTGTTTGTGCGGGTAAGTAACAACAAGTAAAGTAATGATTGCGATAAAATCTCCCTTATCGATTTAAATATTTAGTGCCTGCGCATCAATGCGTACTTTTCTTTTTGGTTCTAAACGCAGTACAACATAATAACATATGACACAACGCCATCTAGTTGTGTGTCAGATGCCTGAAATACTATTATTATTATATTTCTGTAAGACACGATTCAAATTTAATTGACTGTGAGTTAGGTTGTATAATAGATATTTTTGGACGAAATAAATCTGGCTTACACAAAACCCATTAACGAAGATGATGACGCACTAACACAGTTCTCTTCCGCCCAGGGTTGGCTGGACATAAGAAGAATACCTATATGCGTGATACTGCGGGGCAAGTCCTTTTACCATGACCAGCTCCGGAGTACGACATTTCCCTTCCAGTTTTGCGTTCCACGTATAGCTTACTGCCACTCACACAAGAGATTCAGGTACTATTACTATGAGTGGCACATACCGTACAATTACGACGGTGGCATGGAGTGGGATATGTACTTCTATGGAAGCCCTATGATGACTTGGTAATGAGAGTGGATTTTGTCGCAGCACCGCTGTTTTGTATAAAATCAATGATAATTTATTTGCTGCATGCAAATGAACTGCATGATGTTGTAAATTAGTAGTAGATTAGTATTAGTACCGAATACAAACTCCTGCGGTAAACTTGATAACTGCCTGTGGTTTTATTAAACATTTTAATAATAAAGGTTACTATTATTATTATATCAATCTAAACATAAATGATAATCCAGTGCTGAAAGGAAATAAATTGCTTGGGTGCTTTTTTTTCCCAATATCTAATATTGACATAATTAAAAAGTTAACAAGCTTTAACATTCCTCTGCTGAACATAAGGTCCTCATCTATATATATAGTCTTCATGCTTTTGACCTACTTTGGTATACTACTTGGATATCAGGTAACGGATAAAGAATACGTAGTGTTCCCAATCCGTCCAATGGTTGTATCCTGTGGGAGGCGACTAAGGGAGTAAACTTCACCGGACAACTGCACTGCAAAGTGAAGGACAGCTTGAAACAAAACCAGTACTAACCCGTCTGGCTAGCGCGGTGTGTAGCTCTAAACGTTCAGAGGAGATCGTATGTCCAGCAGTGAACAACTAAAGGCTGTTGATGAACGATGAGACATCACGAACGGTGGCCAGGCGGGTTTGTATGGACTGGTGTTCGAAAGGAATTTATTTTAAACTCAAGATTTGACTAAGTTTAAAAAAAAACAATTTAATTACATCCCGAGTGATTACAGAACTTGGCACCCACATACATACCGGTTCTTTTGGACGTAAATAAACTCAGAAATGGGTCATTATTTTATACTGAGCTTGGTTCACATTTCACGTGTATCATTTTAATCGATTACCATTATTGTTTAACGATACGAGACAAACTAAACAAGACGGTAGTAGGTTTTCTTTTGGCTTCATCTTTCTTTCTTCATAGCAACATTGCTTTGAAGAAAGAAAGATGAAGAAAATTCAAATTTGCTATTTTATACAAGCTCCTTTAATTATCTCCATTTGTCAAGCTTCAACCATGGTCTTTGTAGGAATTCATTTACGTGTATAAACATTTTTGAGTGCATTATACAGTTCATAAAGATAATAATAAATTATTACTATTAAGTAACTACACATTTAATAAACTATCGTTAAAACTATAAATTTGATTATTGGCTACTTTATATACATATATTTTTTAATGTTTGCAAATGATGATTTATTTAAAACGACTTTGTAGTATTTTTTTATAAATTATAATAAAATTTTATATTTTTAAATCTTTGCTAATGTTATACAATTTATTTATGAAATTTGACTATTGGCGAGTATCCATTTCATAAAGAAAGAAATTGTAAGCTTTTTATAAAATACTGTACCCAAAAATCTTTACTACCTAGCAATTACCTATATAATAATACTTTAAAGAGGTAAACTTTGTGAGATTGTACTTGCGTATTATCGTTGCCGTCGATTTTTATGGGAACTTGTCACAAAATATTTTGACAAATTAATGTTAAGAAATGAAAAATTTAATTCATGACACTTTAAAAGTTCTGTGAAATAAAAATAAATAAAAAAATAATTTACATCACAAGTTGTACAACAAACATACATAGCGTCACGCCTATTTCACAAAGCCCTGACAGACCTCTTTTGCTTCGTCTTAACTCATCAATTCGTCGGTTCCTGGTGCTTGAAACTTGGTGCTTGGTTATTTGAACATTATGATTGTAGATGAGAGAGTAGAACAGACAACAGTAGGGAAGTTTGTATGTTTAGGTTCTGTTTTTACAAGGAATGAAGTACATCAATATGATATATAAAGGCGAGTGCAAGCGGGAAATAAGTTAAATGGTGTCCTACAATTGTTTGTTGTAAAATATGGTTTCATCTTTCAGTCCGATACGATATTAATACGTTACAGTCAATGTTGGATACTTTACTACGTTTGGTGAAGTCGAAAGTTTCGATATGTCAAATGAGGATTTAATCGTAATGAGTCATGAAGAACGATTACATTTCCAGCGAGGGTTAGCCTTAAGCGAGGTTGCCTGTAAGAGATTGCCTTCGGGTGATTCGGTCGCCACATGTACCTCTTAGCTTTAAGTTTTATTTTGGTATACAGTAAAGCGAATATTATTATAGAGAAAACCAAATCAATTTTGCAATGTGTTGCAATACGTTCTCATTCATTCTTTATATTTGTGAGCCAGAATGAGCAACTCCCATTAATTTACCAAAGTAGGTAAAATCATAGGTAAAATACAAACTTAAAAGCCTAGCAGACGCCCAGACTGAAGCACCAAACACACTTGGTTTTAATATGATGTTATATCTTGCTTGATGAGTTACCTTATTAGCGTTTTCAAACTATTCATTGATAGTTATTATTGCACAAAATATATAATAGTTGGTGAGTTTATAAATATCTTATAAATATCATTGTCAATAAACTGATGTCACAGGTAGAATACAATTTTACGAGGCTGAGGAAATATATAATGAGTTAGAGAAGAACCATTCCTGTAAAAGAATATAAGTTTGTTCGCATCCTTTGATGAAAGGACTTGCTGGGTACTAAATTAGTCGAATATTTTAGAAACCAAATATAGTTAACAACATAAAAATATATATTTGAAACACTATATAATACATGTATTCCAGTATTCATATTACATTTCAGTAGAAGATTGCAGTACAAATTAGGTCATGGTTATCTAATCACGCGATAAGAATCGCTATTATTTTGTTTGATAGCAAATTCCATACAACATCTTGGTACTCTGAATGGCAAAAAGATTGAAATCTATTGATGGGTAATGTAGGGATATTGTACACATGTAAGCCATCTAGTGTCGAGACGGCATCAAGAACTCCGTCTTTCCATCTCCTCAGGAACATAATATTAGAGAACACTATATGTTTTAATGTCTTACAACCGAGTCTGCAGATTATACATCTGTGTTTGCGACTATACATATGTGTACATATATGTACGCCAAAGTGATTCCAGACGTAACATCACTAATCTGAAATCTTGTTACACTGCCACATGAATATTTCTCATATCAATATTTACCGTGCAATAGTATTTGTGAACAATAACTAAGAGTGTGGAGTGATTCAGTCGTATAGGTATATATATGGTTCCTCATTCATTGCTCTCCTCAGTTGTTAACAGACAGTGCAATGCAAACTTTAGTTTCCCTAGTTTATTTGTTATCATGTTTAGGTAAGCTAAAAAATCTAACTTTTATTCGTAATATCATAGTTAACTAACAATAATACAGTGTGAGTAGGACCCTGTGTAATTTTGCATTATTATGATTTTAGGAAAATTCGGCTACTGTTGGCAAATGTTCACCGACATGGCTGACAGTCCCAAGCATAGCTACGACCCGGGTAAACACTTGTCACTTGTCTTATTTTATGAAGGATAGATTTTTTTTTTATACTGGATACTCTGCCGCGTGTCTAGACAAATAAGACCTCCTAAACACCATGCACCATGCACCTGAGGCAGAGCCGTCGCCAGATTTTCCAAACAAGTCGCCAGTATGGCCGCCGGTTTATTCTTAACTGAAATGATATTCTTCGGCCTTCAGTGTCATGTCGTCGTCCTGGCGATGCCGTTGTCATATCCGAACGGCCAGAACCTGGCGGAATATTTTTTATGGCATACGTGCAAAGAAGCAGAGAACGTACAAATTACGCACGCATCATTTCATTGCCACGCTCGCCATTGATATGCCTTTGACCGCGGTAGAAATGTCGGTATTCCACTTTATAATCAGTATCTAGAGTAGCAATGGCATCAGTAATGATATCCTAAACATTGTAATATTATTTTGGTAACTTCAGTATAACATTTCCTTGAAAATTCAAAATACATAACGTTTCTTTTTAAATGCTAGTCCATAAAGTTGTAAAATGGCGAGCAGTCCGCATGATCGGTAGTCCCAAAGCCACCGAGTTCCTTGAACCTCTGCAGCTGCGAAGAGATATCGCCTCTATGGCAGTCCTCTATCGCCTGTATCACGGAGAGTGTTCTGAAGAGCTCTTCCAACTGGTCCCCCTTCTCCATTCCTCTACAGAACAACACGTGCTGGCCTTCGAAGTCACCCGTCACAGTCCTATTGAAGCTGAGTTTGAAGCTAACCCTAATATTTGACGGTTGTTCCAATAACGTAATGTTAGCTTGAAGCAATGGTACCAAACACGGTATATTTATCTTAAATTGATTTTTAATACAGTACTTTACTACTATTAGAGGGCGCCACATTAAATTCAGCGACACATCATATAACCTATAACCAGCAGACGATCAAGACGCTTCTAACGACATCTCATTTGTCTAGTTCTAATAAGCAGTTAAGACGCTATGAGAAACAGATGAAAATACACACGTGCATTTGCCGCACCCTCCGTTGGCTTTGCCGCAGTTGGGTACAAAGAGCAAAACTGTGCTGTCAACAGCCAGCCAACAGCCTGTTAAAATAGCAAAATTAGGGGCTTAGAGGTTAGTAAGTACCGCCATCCATTGACGCCTGCAAAAGAGGTTACGCACTTGGTCTGGCTGCCCTTCGGGTGCTCGCTACAAATATTGAAGTAAACTCACTCCCTCGGCAACATCGATCGGTCCTACCGGCATGGTGTCCTACGAGCAGCATGACCGCCATTATTAAATAACGTGCTTTCATCTTCACATCCTTTCAATTAACTACTGGACACGGCATGTATAAAAATATATTTGTATAGTGAACCTTTATGGTGTTTTGTTTAATGTTATTTAGATAAGCAACAGTATATTTATATTCTCGTTTATTTATGTTTAGATTTACTGCACTCTACATACGTATATGGTGACTGTAAAAGGGATGGTATTATATTGTTCACCCATGTCCACAAAGAAGGTCTTGACATTTTGGGTAAACTTTTTGTACGGGTGAGTAGATCCCACTTCTTCTTCTACTTCAACCAAACTGGAGTGACGCTTACTTTTACAATATGCGAAGCTACGTACGATGTTGTTTCTTCGCTGGGCGTTCAATCGAATTTGACGTGTTAAACACATATGCTTTTACATATATTTCAAAAGAAGGTTATACCATCTAGGAGTACAGTTCGACAATTCTTCTTAGACGCAATCAGTGTGATAGTAGTTGTGTTAGCAGTACCGTGTGGTGGCACATTAAGAATACAAGTCTCACCACCCTTCTTCATCCCGTAGGCGACGTAAGAGATGAGGAAGAGAGCAAACCATGCGGTATAACATCAGTGTAAAGAGAGGGATTTTTTTATATGAGCCTTATTAACTGACCCTGCTGTGCCTGACGGAAAGCATGGGCAGAATTTAAGAGCGGTGATCACCATACTCATTGCAACAATGCAGCATGGGGACTCACACTATGGTTGTTTTGCATCATTAGACTGCACCTGCATAATTGCTGAAACAGACCCTATTCCTATTTCAACCCGTGTGGCCAGCCTGGTCTAGTGCTCCAGCAGACTGTTAATGATGTTGATGTGTAGCAGTCCAATACCCTTTCTACCTTTACCTTGTGTAGGTCAAACCTTATTTTGTGATTTCCAGGGTTGGCTGGACATAAACAGAATACCTACGTGTATAATACTGAAAGCGCACAGCTACAAGAGGGACTTGCTGCGTTCCACGACCGAGAACTTCCAGATATGTGTGCCGCGCATCAGCTACTGCCACACGCACAAGCGGTACAAGTACTACTACTACGAATGGCACATACCATACTTCTATAAAGGAGGCATGAACTGGGACCTTTACTTCTACGGACCGCCGATACTTGAATGGTAGTACACGTACTACACACATAATACATCGCGTTTTATTTCTTTGAATCTCCTCTTAGCTCCATCGCAGACCTCCAGAGCTCCATGGAAAACCGTTCTACTACTCGTACTAATGAGACATACGAGATTTGTAGTATTACAAATTACAACGAAGACAACTCACGCAATAGGTTCGTGGCTTTTATAACTAAGTAAGGCGTAATGAACATTAAAATAGTATCGAATGTGAAAAATAAAAACTTGTAGGGTATACAAGTACTTTAGGTTCATATAGAATACGTGTATTGATGTATTAAGCAATATTTATTTAAAGGCAAAGTTAATTTTGTCTTTAAAATACGCCCAGAAAACTAATGGATTAAGCATTTCCAAATTTGATTCCCGAGAATAGACTAAGCCGTAAATGAGAATCTGTTTGTGGTAAATATACCATCGTACGTACCTGGGCAGATTTGTATCGTGACTAGTTTATACTGCGGGTTTACATATGATTTTATACGTTACAATTCAGAAATTTTGTTGAACTAAGAATTTATACGCGAAGTGGCTTCAATCCAGAAGGAGAAATCGAATAAGTACTTTAACCTCTTCAACGTCACAACGTCACAAACGCACAAACTTTACCTCTTTATACATATAATATGTATAGAGTATAGATATAGACTACTGCAGTTCTATTCTAAGAATAGAGTTATAATAAGTAAGTACATTTTGATTACCTCCCACCACAGACGCACTTACTGCCAACGCAATAGTTCCAGTAAACAATGCATAGAAAACTGCAAAGTTAATCTGTGTAGAATGAATAACGTTGCATCAACTAAAAAAACAGTTTTTTACCCGACTACGGCAAAGCCAAAGGAGGGTTATGATTTTGACAGGCTATGTATGTATGTATGTATGTATGTATGTATGTATGTTCATTTGTTCCCTCCTAGCACCTTAACTACTAATTAGATTTGGACAAATAAGGTGTCTCTAGAAGCATCGTGATCGTGTTCTGGTTATAGGCTATATGACGTGTCACTGAATCTAATGTGGCGCCCTCTAGCCGACATAAAGTACTGTATTAAAAAATAAATTTGAGATAAATATGCCGTGTTTGGTATCATTGGAAAGGGCGTTACTTGTAAATTTCAAAAATACATATATTATTAGCATTTGTTCGTGACTTTGTCCGTATTTATTCGATAAGTGTGATATTTCTATGGTATACTTATTTGTTCCCTCATTCTTTCTAAACTAGTCAGAATAAGACAAATAAGGTATTGTTAGAAGCGTCTTGATTGCCCGCTGATAATAGGCTATATGACGTGTCACTGAATCTAATGTGGCGCCCTCTAGCCGACGTAAAGTAGTGTATTAAAAAATAAATATGAGAGAAATATGCCGTGTTTGGTACCATACGAAAGGGCGTTACTTGTAGATTTCAAAAATATATATATTATTAGCATTTTCTCGTGACTTTGTCCGTATTTATTCGATAATTGTGAAATTTCTGTGGTATCTATTTAAAATATACTTTGCAAAGAAATTAGTATTATAGAGGCACCAAAACATTTTAAATAAAAAAAAGTAAAAACTAAAACCCAACTACGACAAAAAACGACGCTGAAAAAGTATGAAACAAGTTTCAAAAGCCGTAGTCACGCGTTGTTACAGTGATATGTACATTACACTACATGGACTACGGCTTTTGAAACTTATTAATGTACCATAGTCCACATCACTTTAACAACGCGTGACTACGGCTTTTGAAACTTGTTTCATACTTTTTCAGCGTCGTTTTTTGTCGTAGTTGGGTTTTAGTTTTTACTTTTCTTTTGTTGAATAGGGAGCTGACGTATCGCCTGATGGTAAGCGATTACCATGGTGTTGATGCGCCCCTGCGCATCATCATCATCGATGTTTTGTAACTAGCCCAATTAAAACCTAGAAATTGACTTTCTATAATTTCAAAACGAAAGTCATTTTATTGTAAAAATTCTTTAAAAAAAGATAAGAGTGTCCCTATGGCAGAAATTCGTAAAGTAAACTTATAGGTGCTATGAAATATCTTGACAATCATCCCATCATTTTTAGCAAGTTACAACGCGTGTTTTTTTTCCTTTTTACTCATTAATGAAGATAATTTTCTCATTAAATAATAAGAAAGTAACGAGTAAGTCACATGCAACATACAATAGTCATGTACAACATACCTACTACCGTTCTTTAACACATGGGAAATGCTTGATCAGGATTGTCAAATTTGTATTTTATTGTATTCAATATTCTAATATTACATATTATATGTAATATTAGTTCCTCTTTACAAATAAAGTTTTATAGTAAATTCAGTTGATGATGATGATTCAAGCCAGTGTTTCAGAGAGGATGAAAATCACGTTCAAAGATTTCTTTACATAAATACTGTTCCGAAATGTAGCGAAACTTCCAAAAGCAGTGACGGCCGATTCGGTCATTTTTTAGGGTTCTGTAGCCAAATTGCAGAAAACGGATGGATTATGGATTCGTCATGTCTGTCTGTCTGTTCGTTCGTATGTCACGGCCACTTTTTTCCGAAACTATAAGAACTATAATGTTGAAACTTGGTAAGTAGATGTATTCTGTGAACCGCATTAACATTTTCACACAAAAATAAAAAAAGAACAATATTTTTTTAACCGACTTCATTATTAAACAATAATACTTAGAACTGACTCATTTTTTTTATCAAACCCTTACGTGAGAGGTATCTATAAATAGGTCTTCAAAAATGATATTGAGGTTACTATTACATTTTTCTTGCGCGAGCGACACTTCTAAAGTGGCAAAACGTGTGTGTCCTCGTCCTCCCCTGTGATTTCTGAAATAAGAGAATGACAAAACTAAAAAAATATATATGATATACATTACCATGAAAACTTCCAGCAAAAAATTAGTTTGAACGAGATCTAGTAGGTAGTTTTTTTAATACGTCATAAATCGTAAACCGCAATTTGCCTTTCATTTAATCAACACAAATATATAATAAAATAATATGTTACTTGCTGCTACGGGGTCCTTCGTGGGCGTGTCCGACTTGCACTTGGCCGTTTTTATTCTTAAGAAAGACAACTCTTGCACTAGAAATACTGTGTCATGGAGACTTCATGAACATACATGAAACGGGCACAAAGAACACCCAGACTTAGAACAACAATTAGTGGATCACATGAAGTATTGTCCCATGTGAGATTCGACCTCACAACACTTAGCGCAGTAGAAAGCGCAGTGGCCGTTTCAACCATTACGCCATGCGCCACCCGTTCAGTTATAAATGAGTTCTGCCCACGAAGCAAACACAAATGTATTTGCTTCGTGGTTCTGCCCCCCTAGCCAAGTTCAAGCGTTCTTCTTTCTGCAATAATTTAATTAAAAGACTGCAGAAAGGAGAATGCTTGCAACTTGGCTAGGGGGACTGATAATAATGCGATGTGGCACAAAACAATGAACTTAGCTGTAAAAGTGATATAAGTGCAGCGATCTCGGCGATAATTAAGGACGATTATCCTGTAGTATTTAAAGGTTGTAAGAGTGTTTATAATAATGTGTCCAATGCGTCTTAACGTATATTTTTCTTTTCAGTATACAAATCGAAATTGATGTTGAATAAAGAAGAAGCTATGGAAAATCAAATGTTTATTTCTCTTTTGACCGCCGGGGGCGCAGTGGTAGCGTATGCGACTGCTATGCTGAGACAATATGTTTGTATGATCTGAAACAATCTAATCAATTTCGGCGTTGTCTATGTATAAAAAAATGTAAATATTTCAAAAAAAAAATACATAAGTATGTATCTATCAGTCAATCTAGCATTTCATAGCCATGGTATTAGGTGGCGAAATATTTATTTATTACTAGGTTTCGCCCGCGGCTTTGCTCGCATTTAATAAAACGTGTCCTATATTACTTCTAATATCTAGAATATGTGTACAAAGTTCCATGATGATCTGTTAAGTAGTTTTCGCGTGAAAGCGTGACAAACAAACTTACATTTACATCCTGCTAATATTATAAACGCGAAAGATTGTAAGTATGGATGGATGTTTGTTACTCTTTCACGCAAAAACTACAGAACGGATTTGATGAAACTTAACAGTAATATAGCTTATATACACCTCAACAAAGTCTAGGGATATCATAATCCTATTCTTTTGACGACTTTATAGTTGAAAATCTATTTACTTTCCATAAAAAGTGTATTTACTAAATGAAACTTGTTTTATGCTATTTTCAAAATTTAAAAATGTAAAATGAATAACGACGCTAAAAAAAAGTTAAAACTAAATTCCAACTACGACAAAAAACGACGCTTAAAAAGCGTCAAAAAATAACACTTTAAAAACGCGTGACTACGGCTTTTGAAACTTTTTTCATACTTTTTAAGCGTCGTTTTTTGTCGTAGTTGGGCAATAGTTTTTACTTCTTTTTATTTAAAAATTTTTGGTGCCTCTATAATACTTATTATTGTGCAAAGTTTATTTTAAATAGGTACCATAGAAATATCACACTTATCAAATAAATACGGACAAAGTCACGAACAAATGCTAATAATATATATATTTTTAAATGTACAAGTAATGCCCTTTCCAATGATACCAAACATGGCATATTTATTTCAAATTTAGTTTTTAATACAGTACTTTATGTCGGCTAGATGGCACCACATTCAATTCAGTGACACGTCATATAACCTCTAAGCAGCGGACAATCAAGACACTTCTAACGATACCTCATTTGTCTTATTCTGACTAGTTTAGTAAGAATGAGGGAACAAATAAGCATACCATAGAAATATCATACTTATCGAATAAATACAAACAAAGTCACGAACAAATGCTAATAATATATGTATTTTTGAAATTTACAAGTAACGCCCTTTCCAATGATACCAAACACGGCATATTTATCTCAAACTTAATTTTTTATACATTACTTTATGTCGGCTAGAGGACGCCACATTAGATTCAGTGACACGTCTTAGAGCCTATAACCAGAAGACGATCATGACGCTTCTAGAGACACCTCATTTGTCCAAATCTAATGAGTAGTTAAGGAGCTAGGAGGGAACAAATGAACATACATACATACATATATACATACATACATGCATACATACATACATGCATACATGCATACATACATAGCGTGTCAAAAGCATAACCCTCCTTTGGCTTTGCCGTAGTCGGGTAAAAACAAAATACGATGGCAAAATTGTTGGTAATTCATTAAGACAAGAAAAATTAAAATTGTTTTTCTACTGTTATAATGAATTAAAATTGATTAGATTGTGTTTTTTTTTAATTGAACTTGCTGTGCTAGCTTCAAAAGTCATGTCACAGAACAGTGGGCGAGTTAGCAAATGGTGCTGTTCAACGCCTCGTTGCTGAGACCTTACACCCAGGTAGGCCGCCGCGGAGTTTATTGGGTGAACCGGTGCTCCGGAAGTCCCACGCACGCCGTGTAAAACTAAAAAAACTGTTTGTTTTATACGACGAAATAACATTTCATAGAATTTTGTACCGTGACGGGTTATAAAGTATTGTACTGAATTTAATTCAAGTATAAAAAATAAAAATACAAACAAACAAACAAAATGTCCAAAACCGCCTTCCATGTCCAGCATTGGACTGTTAACGACTATGAATTATTTTTGGTAGAACATGTGATATACTTCCGTGAAGCGCACGTACGTTTTATAACAATAATATCAATAGTAAAACATCAACAAAATTCTTTTATAGTTTACTATGATAAATTATATGACTAAACTATTATTTATAAACACAAATGTATACATAACAATGATTATTTAGAGCCGAGTATTTATCAGTCAACGACAGTGTTAAGACACTACATTTTTAAGTGGTTCCATGAAACATAAGTAATGTATCACATAGTGTGCACAAAATGCATATTTTTCATCACTTCTACAATACTCAGTATAGGTGCGTGCAGTTAAATATGAACAGCGGCAGACTGCACTTTTGATATTTTATCCTTAAATAGTTTCCAATGTCTTTTAATATTGAGCAAAGTTTGCGTGAGATCACATAATACATATTTGAGAATGAAGAACTTTGGCTGGATTAGTATCTAGTTTACGTTTTGAAACTGTAATGAAAATGTAATGTAATAATAACGCCCAACTGTGACTGTGAATAGCAGGTTGAAAACGCTCCAAGTGAGTGGTAGTATAGAAGAAATACGATTAAACAACGCTTCGCACATATTTTCAGCACAACTCAGCTGGTGTTGGCAAGCTTACTTCACTGCGGTAGTGCGAGAAGCAGGTTTGTCGCTTGATGCTGTTCTATTAAGAAAATACATAAAGATCCGCTACAAAAATTACACAAGGTTTTTGATATTTTTTAATTGAGTTGAATCACATAGGTTTAGCTATAGATTATTTTGATTAACTTTGTAAGAACCAAGTGTGTCATAGTTTAAAAGGGTAGCTTTTATCTCAGATAGTCTTTACTAATGTGTCATCGTTTAGGTCACCATGTATTTAACAAGTGAGCGAACGCGTTGATAATACTGTATAGGTACTCTCCACCGCACTTTTTTAATAATTGGAAGCCGCTCTGGCTGGCCCTCGTAGAGCATGGCGGTGGAGTTGTTTGATCCCTCATTACTAGCCCTCAGAATGTGATATTGACCTCCGTTGTGTTATGTTGACAGATAATGCGTCCACAAAGTACGTGTTTGGCAACTGTGACTTCAACAAAGATCTAAAGTTGTACACCACCGTGAATTTCAAAGTAGCTGACATGAAGAATAAGGTGATCCTGCGAGTATGTAAATGACACATCTCTTCATCTATTTTTATATTTATTTACTTCGGTTTAATTTTGGTAAGGGGGTGGATAATGAGCTAGGAGGCTGCCTGATAAAAGGTAACTATCGTCGCTCATGAAATTCAGTATTCTCGCTCACTCAGTTCCAAGTAACTCACAATTGCTTAAAACCGGCTGTCTCCAATGACGAGGAGTAGCCGCTAAGCTAGGCGAGGAGGCGCTAGCTCGAACATTAACTCGCAATGATACCGTATTTCCACCCTGAAACCACCGGGGAAGAAGAGATTCTATAATAGTAGTTACACTATTGAAGGAGTAATTATATTATTTACTCAATCGTATCCACGACATTACGAAACTAACTGAAACGAGCAAGTACTTTATCGATATTACAATTCTCAGTTTTTTTTTGTGGCTGCATGACAGTTTATCACCATGTCTGTGTATCTTTGGACATTAAAACCTTGTGCTATTTCTAAATTATCGCAGTGTGCACCAGGTGTTTTCAGTGGTTTGACGATTGGCATTGTGAACCGTTCTTACATAATATAGACAATTCATACATTTATATAGACATCCTGACCTAGTGCGTCATTTTGTTGTTGTTGACCCATTGTTATGATATTTGTGCTGCAGGCTATTATGGAGAACGTGAAGAGGCAGCCCACGTGTGTAATACTCAGATCCAATGGTAAAGAAGAGGACACGTATCTAGACACGCCGTACAGTTTCCAGATCTGTGTTGTGCGCATCACTTACATATTTTCGCGAATAAGACATAATATGTATTTTTACGAGTTTTACATCCCTCCAGGATTTACAAGCCAGGTGGATTGGGAAATGACGGTTTTTGGACCGACTAAAGTTTTAGATTTTTGAGAAATTTTATAATGTTGTGCTATAGTTAAAGTAGTTTCTAAGTGCTTTTAAATGGTGTATTAAATTTCATAAATATACTACGTCGTTATATATTATTATGTCTCTATGACAGACACGCGCCAGCCCATGTGCTCGCCCACTAATTACTAATTACTAGTTGTGTGCACTTGCGTGTTGCTCGTTGCACCAGAGCATTGCCATTCACCTTACCGTGGGAGCGCAACGCTTCGGCGAGAATGGGCCGGCTCGACCGGAGTAATACCACGGCCTCACAAACAACCGGTGTGAAATAGCGCTTGCGCTGTGCTTCACCGAGTGAGTAAGGATACCGAAAGCCAATTACCGTACCCCTCCCTACATCCCTTTCCCCATTCCACCCCGACTGGCAACGCACTTGTGACGCCTTTGGTGTTGTGGTGGTCCATCGGCGGCGGTAATTGCTTACCATAGAAAAAAAACACAAAATACACTACAGTGAAGATTATATATTTAAATAAAGTTGTTAGTGGCCATTTTTGGCGCCGCATAGAGATACATATCGATTGATGAGCGGGTCAGTGACCTATGATGCCAGTGGGGCAACTATGGAATGGGGTGTACCTGCGCACTAACTCTAATCTCACCTCAACGTCTACAGCGATTGCATATTCCGTCAATCCTAAACAACAATGACTGCGTTGCTTAGTCTGAGTGAATGTTTGGTAAATCTACTGTATTGCAACTCTTCAAATTGTAATTCAATTGTGGGACATCACTTTGTGTCCGTTTCATGAATGTTTATAAAGTCACCCGCAGCACATAAATATTCTGGCAGCTCCGGCGGTTAGAGCACCCGATCGCTGAAACCAAGTATGTGTCTGATCTCCCTTCCCCCTGCTGTTACGGCCAGCCTGGCCCCTACCACTTCAGCTGACTAATTCGTGAACTATACCGATCACCTTAGTTAAAGGTGCCTAGTTCAAAGCGAAAGGCTTGTATATGGAGAAAGCCTATTTAGGGCCATGGCCAACAGGCAGACTGTTGGAATACTTTTGAGTGGAAGCACCGTATAGTTCTCCTGCGATACCAAGGAATCAGAGATTCAAAGGAGTTTTTCAACTCGTGACAAAAGGGGGCAAACCCGATTGCATTGCGTACTAAAGTTCTAATATACTAAAATAAAACTCAGCGACATGAACGTTAATTCATCTCTGATTCGACAAATAAAAGATACAAAATCTTTGCATTGTCTTTGTAATTAAAACTGTATTAAGACTACACGCAAATTCATCAATGTGAATTTAATAAAACAATTAAACGAAAGTGTTGTTCTTTATTTATCTGAGTTCCATTCCCACCCAAACCAAATAATTACGTGATGAAAACAATAGTTTGCTGCCTGTCTATTTAAGAATGTATGTTCTGATTCAATGAGATACATCCTGCCCTTCAGTGCCTATCCGCGTCTCGGCAAACGTAGCGTAGGACGTCCACAGGCCAGGTGGAGTGATGATTTACGCAAGACGGCTGGCAGGAGCTGGATGCAAGAAGCTAAGGATCGAACTAAGTGGCATGCAATTGGAGAGGCCTATGCCCAGCAGTGGACTGCGATAGGCTGATGATGATGATGATATTCTGATCAAATTATAATAACATAGACTCTTCCAAGTTTGGAACAGACGGGCGAACAGACGGGCGTGTGTGAGATCTTTAAAGTTTTTTGTAGATTATTGTTAGTACATCAGCCGCCCCTTTCTAAATGGTTGGAGTGTTTGATTGTCATTGATACGAGGAAGCGAAGCAACTCACTGCCACTCTTTGAATTGACGGTGTGATTCTGTAGGGCAACGGTACAGATGCTTTCACACTTAAATAAAACTAATTCGAATTTAAGCTAATACTAGCTTTTGTCTGCGGCTCCGCCCGCGTGTAGGTCGGATATAGCGATGATTCTTCAAACTGACATAACTTTTTTATTTATGAACCAAAAATCATTGTTTTGGGTTCTATTGCGTTTATAAAAAATCCCCTAGAGTAGATTTCCTGATTTATCTTCCATGTACATACAGCGACCAGCGACCCGATAGGGTTGACAATTGTTACCACCTATATGTTTAACACCTGTAGGTATATCTTGTGAAATGCAAAGAATCATTGAGCTGGACTGTTTGAAAATATCAACACATTGCATTAATGTACAGCACTGATCACACTGGAATACAAACACATACTTTTGATGCATGCATTTCATGGTACTGAATTGTATAAGGTAAATATTTCAATGTAAGCAACTAACAAAGTATATGGTAAACTTGACTGAAGGCGCTTAGTGACCCTCGGAGTAAGAGTAGCAGTTGGGGTGCAGTGCAAATTGTCACACTCATGGCAAATGTGACAATAACGACCAAGGAGCTCCTTTGTTGTGTTGCTAAACAAGTGTTACGAGAAGCCATATTAAGTATTGAGTATAAATTTTAATGCGTGTCAATTTTCGTGAAAGCAGCTTTCAGCACTGTTGTTTTAAGAAAATCCAGAGGTAGAATGTACTGCGTCTCAATATGGACTCATTTTAACACGATCGATAAAATGTAGTCGGACATGGAGGCTTTATTAAGTGATTTGATATTGTTATCAGATGATCCAAAAAGCCTGCAGGAGATGCTCGAACAGCTTGTCTACGAACAGTCGCAATAAAGTCGGACTTTCTATGAACGCCACAAAAACCAAACTAATGACAAACCAAAACAAAGTACCCATCACAGTCACTAACACCATAATCGAATACGTAAATGAGTACACATATCTCGGTCAAATAATTTCACCAACAGATCTATCCACAAAAGAAATAGACAATAGAATACAACTGGCATGGAAAACATATCGGTCTCTCAAATAAATTACGAAAAACCCTCAATTACCACTTAGAGCTAAACAAAAGGTCTTCGACTCGTGTATATTACCCGTAATGACATAGGGTTGTCAAACATGGAGCCTAACTAGAAAAAACTTAAAAAAGCTTAAAACCTGCCAACACAGTATGGAAAGAAGTATGCTTAACGTAAAACTAAAAGAAAAAGTAAAACTAGAAACACTTAGAATACAAACTAAAATTACCGATTATATTAATTATACCGAAACATACTGTATTAAGAAGCTAAAGTGGAGATGGGCTGGTCACATGGTGAGAAGTAAAAAAGATAAATGGACTAAGGCCGTAACAGATTGGTGTCCAAGACATCAAAAGAGAAAGAGAGAAACTATATTTATCACAGCCGGAACTGATAGGGTAGAAACGAAAGGGAGGGTGGCGCGCAGGCGCGCAGGCGCGCCACCCGTCGCTCGGATCGCTCCCCCTCGAGTGTCTATCTCAATCCAGTTAAAGCTCCCTTTCAAATATTCAACGGTGGGCATTAGATTTAACTAAGAATATTTTAATGTGTATTGTATGTGTCACTTACCAACTCCATGTATAGACCGGTATTCACAGAAGGTGATCACTTACAAACAAAGTTAAAGCATCTAAGCATTATAGTTTGGCGACTTGCAATAATAGATCCGAGCTTCAGTATTTTGAAATATAGACACGCGGCAGCGTGTTAAGCCAAGTTCAAACTAGCACCGTGTGTAATATTACACAAACCATTCGGGGCCATTTTTGATATCCTTCTAACTATTACTTACTATGCTATACTACTTATTATTTTATTAATAATATCATTACCGTTACAATCAAATCTTTAAATAATGTATTAGTACTAATTTTGTGTGTGCCTGCAGGAGGGTGGTGCAGAAATTTAATCTGCTAGCTTCAGGTTATTTTTCATAAATTGCATTTATATTATTACGTATTTGGCATTGCATTTTTTTTGTTTTTTTTTTTTTATAATTTTCTTTTATCATACTTTTTTGGAATGAAGTTCCTTATTAGGCATTGCGGAGGGGTATCTTTAGCCGGCATAAAGTGTCCGTAACGTAAGATCGACGCCTTGGTGTCACAATGGTAGCGTATGCTTTCTTGAGGTCTCGGGTTGGAATCCCGGGTCGGATCAAACATTTTTTTATGATCTGCAAATTTTTGTATTTTTGGATGTTTTCTATTTATTTACATGTATCTATGTATTTACAAAAAAAAAAAGATGCCCGAGACACGTATTTATTTATTTCGTGAATGAAAATTTTTGTGTAGCGTAGTAATCTGTAAGTTGTATGTAACAAGTACGTAGTAATAAGTTAGAACTTGTTTCAGTAGAAATTACTAGGTGGCAGCACAAGTGACTAGTTTAGTTTTATTTGATATTTTTATCGATAAAAAATCGTAATGAAAAATGTATACCTGAATAGTTATTTCCTTTATACCTCGCAAAGAACATTTCAATATTTTAATAAACCACTGACTGATCCGACGAACTTCGTACTGCCATATTTACATATCTGTACCATGGGAAAGCTACGCTTCGGCATAAATGGGCCGACTCGAATTATACAATCAAAACAGTGGCCTAACTATTTACGCAACTTCGATCCTACGAGGACGTCCTAAACGACTATCCCACACTTCCCAAGCGAGGAATCCACAATTTACAATTAATAGGCCCCGATAGTCTTACCGCGTTACCTGTACCGACATTTTCTCACAAAAATAGTTTCCAACTGATTCAAAACTGTTCCAGTTCCAATTCTATTTTTAATCATAAAATTACATTTTACTTTGACATAACCAAAGACAATGTCACAAATTCAAGCAAGACATTTCCTTTGAGCATATATATCTGATTGGTTTGGTGTCAATTAGTCACTCGCCCGAACAGGCCCGTACCCGTTCCCTAATCTAAGAGGCAAACGACATACCGTTGCGAGTTCCTAACTATCAGCGCGGTCTGACCTATACGCCCTAATGCGTCCTCGCTGACTTATTATTAGGGCTTCAAAAAATTCTTGCTTCTGTGGTACCGCAGTGGGCTTCGCAAACCCTATATTCTCTGCCCCCCAACCCTCTTCCTCCAAAAGCTCCATGAGTTGAGAAGATGTTGGCACACGCACCGCGATGTTGCTTGAACCTGGTCTGCACATCCACTGGTAGCCGGGACAATACTATGAACAATATCATGTATGACCATAAAATCAAGGCACATGAGAGCTCTGTTGTAGAATACAGCCGCCTGCGCATCTAGTATTACCCCGACTCAAGTCGGGGTAATACTAGATGCGCAGGCGGTTGATCAATCAAATGAAGTATAAACAAAAAAACGCTTTAAAATTCCGGATATTGAATGGGCAATTCACTCGACTATTTCAAAGATACAAGAAAGGATAGAAAATAATACAACAAAGACAATTATACCCCGTAAACGTAGGCAAATACAGTAGATTAACAAAAACCATTTTGTATTAATTTTATTACGAACTAACTGAACCCCCTGGTGTTACCCGCGGTCATTGTCATACCGCGGGTAACGCCGCTGGGCGTTTTAGTCTAAGTAAAATAGCCTTACTCCTTACATCTTCTGCTATCTATCAGTGTAAGACATGTCAAAATCGGTTGAGACGTTCCAGAGATTATCCGGAAAAAACAGACAGACAAAAATTGTAAAAAAATATTATTTTGGTATAAGTACCGTATATACATACATATGCATTTAGTAATATTACAGACAACCGACACTCCAATTTTATTTATTTGTATAGACAAGTACCTACTAATAATTTCTGTACAAAAAGTAGTGCTATCCCATCAAAAACATAAATGCAAAATGAGAGATAAGTTCAATATTATAAAATACTAGCTGAACCCCGCGGTGTTACCCGCGTTTATTGTTGTACCGCGGGTAACGCCGCGGGACAAAGTTAGTCTAAAAAAAAGTAGCCTAAGCTACTCCCTGAATCATCAGTTACCTGCCAGTGAAAGTCCCGTCAAAATCGATCCAGCCATTCTAGAGATTACCCGGAACAAACAGACAGACAGACAAAAAATTTTTTAACTACATATTTGGTATATGTACCGTGTATACATACATATGCATTTAGTAAAAAGTGGTTATTTTAATATTACAAACAGACACTCCAATTTTATTTATTCCTATAGTTGTCTTGGTTGTTCACTTCAAGGACAAAGGGTGCCAAGTTCAACGCTCAATCCTAAAATTTATTTATAACAACATGAAATATTTTATAACAACTATCAATAAAAACATAATAATAAAAAAAACGTTTCTTAATCTATCATAACATCATAAAAATGTGTTTATTTACGACATCACAATAGAAACCTCCAAAATTATTATCAGTGTTTCACTCCTATATTATGCATGTATTATACATATATCCCTTCCAGTTGAATCACTTTATCTATTAAAGAAACCCGATCGAAAGAAATCAAAATCCGTTGCGTCGTTTTAGAGATCTATGCATCTATAAGGACAGACAGAGAGCGGAAGTGATTTTGTGTGATTAGACCGCTCACTTCGGAATCACGTTGTAGTACATTATTAAAATATGTACAATTGGTATTTTGAAGCGCACCCAAAACATTTGTAGCTCGGTAGCTGCGCAGTAGACGCGCTGCTCCACACCCCTGGCACTGCGTTACACGGCATTCGCTCTAAAGGGGTGCGCCGGTCGCACCGCGTTCCCCTAGCGCCGCTCTGCAACACAACTAGTGATCGCGGTGAGCTAAGTACCGCGTCAGCTTGGATATGACGACGTCATCATCTTCCGGGATCGAGACGGATGTAGAGGATACTCGTCGTACCCGTCGTCGCAGAAGGAGGGCCTATCACAACATTTTGCGTTTGATGGTTGAGTTGGACAGTCGGGGCGAGACGTTCGAGTTGTTGTTCGGACTGAGCCGGATTGACTTTGAAAGGCTCCAGAGCATGATCACTGGAGACATCACCCGCAACCACACCCAGTTCCGGCACATGAACCCCATACGAAGCAGAGATCGCATCGGTATTTGTCTGAGGTGAGTTGTATTCTTAATGAGTTGTTCCGCAACAGTTTCTACACAACAACAACAAATTATTGCGATCATGTTACAACGCCATTTACTTCAATTTTACTTTCTTCTGTCTAATGAAGCTTTGTTGTGAACTATTGTGGCTGCTACTGTAGAAAGCTGGCGAATAATAATAATAGAAAAGTGCATAGTTATATATTACGAGAGAACGACCACCGACCATTTGTTTGTGATTAAATAAAACTAACTTTGTCACTTGCGTAATACGTAATATAATAATTTGTTAATCCTCCGACGTAAGGACTATTGTCTGGTTGAAAGACACTCTATAGCTTATTTTGTATGAAAAACTGTAAATGCGATTAAACAAGCAATATGGCGGGGCATAGAAGCCAAAAGGACGAATATTGATTTTTCACATTTGCAAAGCTGTGGTTGCGAACATTCTGAGCATGCGCGCTTCGTTCTCGCTGTGCGCTGTGCGCCGGTACTAAAGCTACTTGGTACTTTCATCCACGACGGTAGAACTGACTTAGTGGAGCTGAGGTTTTGTTTATTTGTCTCGTAAAGATATATTAAATAACCTGTAATGCGCTTAATTTGTAAAACTAAGCAACTGTTTTGTCTTCCGATGCAATGATTGAATGTTTTTTAAATATTATCGTTTTCATCATACTGATTATTGCCAATGCATATAATTCTTAAATAATAATTGAACTACGTTTTGTTTTCAGGTTCATGACTTCGGGGTTAAACTTTCAAGTTCTCGGAGAGACTTACAACATGCATTCTGCCATCATTGAAACAATCGTCTTGGAAGTTTGCGACTCAATCTTGCATTACTTACAATCACTGGTGATGCCTCGCCCGACAAGGGCAATGTGGAAAAAAAATGCTACGGGCTTTAAAAGGAGGTTCCAAATGCCAAATTGCATAGGATCGCTTAACGGAAGATATGTCACTGTAATGGGGAGATACGATAACATTCTCATGTCACTTGTGGATCCAGATGAAAAATTTATCATGATTGACCTTGGCAAATATGGTACAGACCCTCAAAAGATGTGGGATAATTCAGCAATGGGAACCCTCTTTGCTCGGAATGAGTTTAATCTGCCCGAAGATCATACTCCTGGCGGTCGCACAGAAGCACTGCCTTTTGTTATTGTCGGAGGAAACTCTTTTTTATTAAAACCGTATTTACTCTCAAAATATAGAGTAATTGATGCTAATGCTGATGCTCGCAAAGTTTTCAACTGCAGGATTGATCCCATTAAAGTGACAGCTGAGTCAGCGGTCACTCGCCTACGTCGTCGTTGGCAAATTGTTCAGAAAAACATCCCACTGCCATTGGGAATGGCCAAGAGGGTAATCACAACTGCTTGCTGCCTTGAAAACTATTTCGGTACTCCGAGTATATGACTAGGACTTGTGGGTGGCTCCCAAATGAGCCCGAAACGAATGAACGACATGCGAGACTCTTTACCAACATCGGATCTGAACGTCAGGGAAAAATATACCAAATATTTCTTAAGCAAACATGGCCAAGTACCCTGGCAGTATGAATTATTGGACAAGAATAAAGAGTAGGTTTATTTATTAACCCAAACTCTATTCTCACTTTTTTTATTTTTTTATGAACTTTTGTATCTCTGTACATTATTTTGCTGTAAAAGTAAAAATCGGTTACAACTGGAGTTGGGAATGGACTGATTTGTTGTTTATGACGACTGAAAAGCTTTAAAAGCATATAATTAGAATTTTTGACGCCCAATATATTGGGTTAAATGATGGAATTAAACAATGACACAGTTTGCCAAGAATCTTACCTTGCAGCTGAATAAACTTTAATGGTTAGTCTCATATTTGATGAATGGTATAAGGTAGTGTTAACACCTGCAGAACAACCACATGAATAGAAATTCTGCTTTTGATAAAGATATTAATAATAAAAAATTATAACAGGACCTTTAAAAGGGCTAAGCCCTAGAAAGGCTCCTAATTTTAACGAATTCAAAATTCGCGAATATAATGTTTGGACCATTAACAACGTAATGTTGAATAAAATTGGAATGACGTAGTGTGTTGTAGGCGTTTACAATAGACTCGAGAGTGATTACTTTTAGATGAATGTAACTAACGGTTCTAACCGGTTCTACACATATTTGGCATTGGTGCTTTGTCCTAACACAATGAATAAGACTATTACTTTAGCTTTCAGCTCTCACGTGTGCATATCAACGAACACGTGCAACTTTATTTTACCAATAATTCGCAGGCAAAACGTATCAATTATATTTTTATATTAACAATTATTTTTATGAGAATTGACGCGATCACTTATTAAAAGGTATTATTTAATAAAACGTAAAAATAAATATCATGGACCGCGAAAGTTTAAAAGTAATTATATTTTTGACCCTTTGCCTTGACCCAAAACACTAGGGATAACATGACATAAGAACCGTTTCAGCCATAGAATGTCCGCTACTGTATCCCTTTTATTCAATAGTAGTTTATGTCCCATCTGTCCTGCCTCTACTTGGTAAAATCTTAAAGCCTTTAACCACTATTACCACCAAAGGTATATTGTACTGAATATGGCTGCTACATATGTTATAAACCATGGGTCAAAGTCATCTGAGAATCTGACCTACGAAGAATTATGTTCCTGATGTTGAAAAATCTGTAAGGGAATCCCAGTAACCAACAAGGGTCTCCTCGTTGCCAAGATGTGGCAATAGGATGGAAACGTGGGACGTATCCCACTAAACAGTCGAACACCTGCTCCAAAACGGGCGATATTAAATGAATACACAAATGTTAGCATTTATGTAGTAGAAACATTAATGTTTTGATGTATTACTGTATTTAATCGACTATTTGCGTAGATGTACTCCATAACGAATTTAATTAAATAAGTGTCTACTAGAATATGTAAGTACATCATCATCAATATTTCATATGGTAGTTATTGTCGTATTATTTCTCTCAAAGTTACATACTATAAATCTCCTTTGATGCTTACTTTTACTGCGGTGTAGCGCTACCGCTCACTGTTCACAACGTGATTCATTGAGTTAATGCAATTAGATGTTCTCATAGAATAGTTACACGATTGCCGCGGTAACATTTGTACTAGAATCCTATTTACTTAGGATATAACATATCTGTGTACACCTTTACTGATTTGATAAGCAAAGAATGTGTTAGTTTGTGTTTGAGCACATCACTCTCACAGTAGTACTCGTAATGTCCGATTTGGAAACGTGTAGCGGCCTATCCGTTTATAATCAAGTTGTTAGGTTAAGAAGTATAATCAGTAAATGTCAACCTGTCTTTATATTCGTATCTGTTAGTTAGTAAGGAAAAGGAATTCAAGGCGTGTGAAATCACGGGACTGAGGTACTTTCTACGTAAGGTCATGATATATGAAATTTAAAATTGGTGTAAACATCTATTTTATGTGTTTATTGTATGTAATACCATTAAGCAACAGTGAATAAAGTATTCCCTCCTATATTTTTCTTTAACTGAATAGGTAGGCATAAATATATTATGTTTGATACGTTATATAGGTATATCTTTAGGTAAATACCCTCCAAAGGGAATCCTGGTAAAACCTCATAGAGTTGTTCATTCGAAATATGATGGGATTGAGGCATACCTCTATACGAGCAGAGGGTCGACCATGGAATAAGTAATTTTGCTTTCTAGGGTGTGTTTTTGATCAGATTTAGTGATTTTTTTGTTCGCTCTGACGCGAGGCCTGGAGCCCTTGTTGTAAGACTAGAGTATATTTATTCTCTTTCGTCATCTGTTTGAAGCATCTTCGGTAGAGTGTGAAGTCGAGTGGAGTAGACAATATGATACTGTTATGTTCAAAACTGTTTACATATATGTAAGTAATAAATAGAGTATACCATTACATTTTGACGAAAAGGTGGAGACGTGTTGGATTTTGTTAACTTTCTGATGATTTTCAAATTTGTGGCTGCCGTACAAAGCCACTTGCAACTTAACAGACGAGAATGTCTTGTCGGCTGTATAAGTATATAACAGTCAATAACTGAGTAAGGCTCAACCGTATGAGTAGTGCAGTCAAACCGTTTTATTTAATCAGCACGTCCCACTCGCACAGTGTTTGCTGCCGAGGAGGCCACCACTTCGAGACGACTTCGTAAACCGACTTTGGCCTACTGCTTGACCACACCACGTCGTGAGACGCGTTGGTATTGTAAAGTACTGCTGCAATGGTGTGATCAGATCACTTGGGTGCGAGGTCCCAAAATCACCAGTCACAAAATTTTGATCTTTAGGTACAGGTGGGAGAGCGAAAAACATAAACAAAAAGATATGTGGCACTCGGTGACTGCCGCGGTAAAGCTATTGCATAGCATTTTTATCAACTTATGCAATTATTTAACTTTTTTAATTTTTATTTTTGCAGTTATTTGCAGTATTTTATTTATTTATGCAGTATTTTTTTTTTCATTCAAGTTTTTCTTTGATAGCGCCAAAAAAAGTAAACTATTTTTCAAATGCTCCATCGCATTCGAAGTAGAGCGCCATCTATATTATTGTTGTCATACTGACAACAAACAAATGTATGTTTGGAATTACCGGACCGTTAGAATTTATCAAGGAGCATAAGAACAATAATTTTAACATTTAGTAGAAATGAGTTATTGGTTGGTTGGAAGGTGTAGGTGAATGATTTATGACAAAGGTGCCTCGAGTTCTAAAATCATCTGGACGTCGTCTTTTTGTGAATGTTTCCTGGATATTGTGGTAAAAGATATTCATTAAATAAGTTATACAAAATTACACAAAACAAACAAGCAATGCCACCTAGAGGCGAGTTCCTGAACTAAAGAGACAAGCGTGATATTTCAAAAAAGTCAATAAAAGTACTGCTATTTATCGATAGACGGCAAAACTAAAATCATCGAAATCATCAAAAAGTATCACCGCTGTGTCGGTCGGAGTGGGGGGTGATAGGTTTACTTTCGTTACGGAATTTCTGGATTCGGTCTCCACGCTCAAGGCCCGCGATAGAAGATAAGCAATAGCTTAAAAGATACAAATTATTCATTTAAACATGTAATAACTATTTACAATATCACTACACATTTCCAACCATTTTTAATCATTTCAATTTATATTTCTTAACTAGCTGAACCCCGCGGTGCTACCCGCGGTTATTGTTGTACCGCGAGTAACGCCGCGGGACAAAGTTAGTCTAAAAAAAATGTATCCTAAGTTACTCCCCGGATCATCAGCTACCTGCCAGTGAAAGTCCCGTCAAAATCCGTCCAGTCGTTCCTGAGATTACCCGGAACAAACAGACAGACAGACAAAAATTTTTTTCACTACATTTTTGGTATATGTATCGTGTATACATACACATGCATTGATTAAAAAGCTGTTATTTTAATATTACAAACAGACACTCCAATTTTATTTATTTGTATAGATGTATAGATTACAAACTTGCAAGTTTTATTTGTTCATTTAATTATTTTTCTTAACGACTAAAGATCCAGTTCCCACTGGACAATCGTCTTGACTCGGGGAAAACTCAGCTGGTGTCACAATTACTGCGGAGGGTTCTTACCCCGTCCTCGCACACAACAAGAGGATGACCAGAGTAACATTTTACATGCACATCGGTTAACCACAAAATCGCACATATGTTTTATCCGTCTTTCAAATAGTATTCCATCAAAATTATTTGGCACAATCAACACTTATCTCGGCACTGGCTATTTACATATGAGGAAATTTTCAAATCCCACGGGGCAACGACCCCTCACGACAATTATGAATTAGCAGGATAGCAAATGGACTCCACAGCCAGCTCAAACAATAAAATTTCTGATTTGTACGCCTCGCCAACCACATGGCCAATGAGGAAAGTATGTCGTGTTCTTTCAATGTCTTCACAATATATATCCTGCCAAAGGAAAGCCACCACTCCAATCAAGGCCGCAATCAATCTTTGTTACTTCTATATGAGCCTTAAAAATAGTTTCATGTTATCTTCTCAAAACACCTGCGCACCTGCCTCGTGCGTGCCAATCTCCATCGTAAAAAGCCGCGAAAACCCGTCTCTTGACACACCTGTCCAAAACCTACTCGAAAGATCCGACCACAGACAATCACAACTCTTTCCTGTCCATTACAAGAAAATTAAATTAAAATCTACTTTCATATGCGGGCCCCATTCAACCACAATAATATTTATATATTTTTATATTAAATTTTCTATATTAGACATTATCTATTCATATTTTTTAATCTCAAAATTCAGTACACAAAATCATACTGCAACTCAGCGCCATCTTTGAGCGATCTTTGAGAGCTACTTCATCATCTCTCTGTAACAACCTCCTACATTATCTTATAGGTGTCGCCTCGTTACAGTATAGACAAATTTTGTTTTGTTTACAGTGCTGTGGTTTTGTACAGTTTCTTAGAACACTCAAGGGATAATGTGGTACAATCCGTATCCTTCTGCCTTACCACGGATAACCAACAGTAAGTAACAATTAATGCTGACTTAACTAACTTGAGCATGGAAAATGTGTATATGATTTTCAATCAATAAATAAATAAAGTACCTAAATGGATTTATCGCTCCCGGAACTCCCTACTAAATATCATGAAAATCGTCTGAGCCCAATCTGAAGTTCAGATTATATATAATATTTAAACATGAATTACTCATTTAAATGTATTAGCTATATTTCATATCATTAAGGTAAATAAATACATTGCTGTGATACAAAAATAAGTACAAACAGACTTGAGAGAGCTGTAGTTTATGATAAGTTCGAAACTTATATGACTAATCTTCAGGCTCTTCCCTTATAAGTACAGAAGCTTATATTTTTATTTAAGGAAAGTGACACAACAAGATGTATTTAAAATAAAATATTTGAACAGTAAAATACGTAAAACATTTGTGTGAGTCTGTGTAAAGGAGAATGGCAGATCCTGTACCGCTGGCAATATGTAATGAATGGTTATGAGATTTATACCGTTTACTAAGTAAATCATTTTAATTATTTTCATGTATTTATCATAATTTGATGACTATGCTATGACAATTTTAATTCTGCTCATAAAGTTGTTACAACTACATTAACAAAACGCATTCTTACGTGTTCTAAGCACACACCATGTTTAAGGTTTACTAAGTCTGAAAACAAGATGGCGTTATGTCTCAGATTGCCTAAAATATTAAAAACATGGTTTCAAAATACATATTAAATCAAAATGGATAAAATATTGTAATCGATTTTGTATTATTAAGCTTACTGGTGTATTCAGCAAAAGAGCAACATTTTGTTGACGGATCGAGAAAATCGTAGACGAATGATTTTAACTTTTTAAAAATATTCTTTCTTTCTTCTTCTTCTCAGCTATTTCTGCCAATGTCAAGTGTTTATAGTCTTCGAATCAGAAGTCTTCAAGTCGTTAAGTCGTCGTCGTGATGAAATTAATGATATATAAAATATAATAAAAAAAAAGTAAAAACTAAAACCCAACTACGGTAAAAAACGACGCTGAAAAAGCATGAAACATGTTGTTAAAGTGTTATGACTATGGTACATGACTAAGTTTCAAAAGATGTAGTCCATAACACTTTTACAACGCGTGGCTACGACTTTTGAAGCTTGTTTCATGCTTTTTCAGCGTCGTTTTTTGCCGTAGTTGGGTTTTAGTTTTTACTTTTTTTTTTATTTTAAATGTTTTGGCGCCACTATAATACTAATTTATTTGCAAAGTATATTTTAAATAGATACCATAGAAATATCACAATTATCGAATAAATACAGACAAAGTCACGAGAAAATGCTAATAACATATATAGTTTTAAAATGTACAAGTAACGCCCTTTCGTATGATACCAAACACGGCATATTTCTCTCATATTTATTTTTTAATACACTACTTTACGTCCGCTAGAGGGCGCCACATTTGATTCAGTGACACGTCATATAGCCTATTATCAGCGGGCAATCAAGACGCTTCTAACGACACCTCATTTGTCTAGTTCTAATGAGTAGTTAAGTAGCTAATAGGGAACAAATGAACATACATACATACATACATACATACATACATACATACATAGCCTGTCAAAATCATAACCCTCCTTTGGCTTTGCCGTAGTCGGGTAAAAATCAGAGAATTTAAATGTTATTGTCAGAAAACAAAAACAATCCCTACCATGAAATACGCCAGGTGGTACAAATGTCCCATACAAACCTTCCATTGTCCTTTATATATATGCATCTATAAATTTCTCTCTCCCAAATTCTAGCTTTGTTTATAGACTTCAAAAAAGCATTTGATACACTGGATCATAAACAGCTATTACAAGCCATGGATGAGTGCGGTATCAGTGGTCCGACTAATAGATTCTTCGAAAATTACTTGCGAAACAGGACGCTCTGCACCGTAATTGACGGAACAACAGGCGCAGAGGCGGCCATCACGATGGGTGTGCCCACCGGCTCTGTATATGCTCCTATTGGCTACATAATGCACGTAAATAGTATGGCTAACGTCGTGGAATATTGTGGGGTGTACATGTATGCCGATGACACTTGTCTGATTATCGCTGGTAAAAATTTACAGCACATGATGTTGCAATTACAAAATGACTTTGACAGAATCACAAAATGGGCTCATGATAATGGGATTATACTTAACACCAATAAAACAAAAATTATGCATATATGTTCACCCTACAATAGAGTAGCGAGAGAGGGGGCTTGTGTGCGTATCATAGGGCACACATACGATTGTTTACATGACAAAAGCAAGAGCTGTCAGTGCAAGGAATTGGAGTTAGTGACCACCATTAAGTACTTGGGATTGATAATAGATAATGGATTTGGGTGGAAACCACACATAGAATTAGTATGTAATAGATTAAGGTCAGCTCTGAGTAAGTTTTACATCCTCAAAAGATTATTAGATAGACGCACTATGTTCATGGTGTATTATGCACTGGCGGACTCAGTTATTAGTTATGGGTTAAGTTGTTACGGACTAACATTTAAAACGTATATAGAGGAAATTAAAAAGATACAGTTGAGGTTTTTAAAAATAATTGTAGATAAAAGAATTAAAAATAAGCATAAAGAGGACTATAATAAGTTATTTTCCGAATGTGCCATCATGCCAGTAAGTGAAAAAGTTAAGTACTTAATAGCATTAGAATCATATCATAGCGAAGAACATAAAATAAAGAAAATATATAATTATAGTGTAAGACTTAGAAAGAAGGGAAAATTAGAACAGTTAAAAGTAAATAATTATTATGGGGAAAGGACTAGGAAGTATGTAGTACCAAAGTTATGTAATAAATATCAACTATTGAGAGAGGAAAAAAGAATAAAATGTAAATTTAAATTGAAACTAAGACTAAAAGAAATGTTTGGATATGGTAATAGATTAAAACGTGTACTTAATTAAGGAAGTAGGTTCCCAAAAATAATGAGGTTGTACTGATTATGTCTTGTCTGTCTAAAAAAATCTTAGCATTGTATATTACAACTATGTCTAGTTTACCCGCTTTTTCTTCTCACTCCATAACTGTTAATTCAAATCAGTGAAATATCCTGTAGCGACAGAATCAGCGTTAGCTACTGCTCACTGCGTCAAAATAAGAGAAGAAAATAATAAGTCTCACATGTTCTAAGGAAAATAAAAAACTAAGGAAGTGTATGTGGTTGGTTGCATGAAAATTAAAGAATTCTCATTGAAAATGAAAACTAGATAGATCTGACGCTTTCGAGTAGAGAAATTGATGGCATACCTCAGATAAAGAATTCTGAGGGGCATACATTTAAATATACACTCGCGTCCCTCTTAGAGTGAGTGAGATTCAAAATAAATCAATCCATCTTCGTTCCTGTCCTGATAGAGAAAAGAAAATGTAACAGTACCTATAAATTATTTTATTACTATCCCTAATTTTTCAATTGCTATTTCTCTATTTGAAACGACTTCCAAAACAGAGGATATTTCAATATTTGCATTGTCATTATCAATTATTTCATAGGGGTGTGGAATGCAACTTTCGTCGAAACCGTCGCGCCATCTCATTTTCCAAGTACAGCTGGTTCTGCCGGCGCTGCTGCTGCTTCTGAGGAAAGCCTTACATAGCGTAAATACCAACATTTTATCCACAACTACATTTTGAACCGTTTGGAGTTGAGACAATAGGTTCATGAATTAAATAAGCGATTGAAGCTTCTCGTAACCAGAAGGCCGGCTCTTTTCTAGCACAGAGAATTAACTTTGCCATTCAACGTGGCAATACTGCCAGTTTTTTGGTAACGCTATCAGTAGGCAAGAATTTCATGACGCTTGTATGTAAATATTGTTATTGTTTGTTTTGTTATAAATGAGAAGTAATTAGATTTCTTCTTCTGCCTTCTTTCTTCTTTTGGTAGTAAAGAGAAGGTAATGAAATCTACAGAATGGACGTGAAATATGAAATTTTATTAAGATACTCGTATAGTGCGATCATTCCACAGACTCATTTGCCAGACCGCCCGCCTAATTTTATTATTACTTTGAGTTCTGTTATGGTCCACGAGTATATCAGCAGGCAAATAAATAAATAAATAAACATTGAACCCTTAAAGTAAATAAAATATTTACGCCAATTTCCGTAAAACTAGTTACTAGATCTCGTTCAAACCAATTTTCGGTGAAAGTTTGCATGGTAATGTACATCATTTATTTTTTTTAGTTTTATCATTCTTTTATTGTAGAAGACACACGCACACGCACACGCACACGCACACGCACACGCACACGCACACGCACACACACACACACACAAACACACACACGCGCACACACACACAAACACACAAACACACACACAAACACACACACACACACACACACACACACACACACACACATACACACACATACACACACACACACACACACACACACACACACACACACACACACACACACACACACACACACACACACACACACACACACACACACACACACACACACACACACACACACATTTCACAACTTTGGAAATGTCTCATGTGTTTTTCAAAATCTAAGTCTATATTCATTTTATTGAACGTAAATGTACTAAGTACACTAAAAGCTTAAACTATTATGAGAGGTTCAAAACTTAAACATAACTTAAATACTATAAAAAAACTCGTAATGACTACTTGCGTAGTATTGTGTAACAATAAAGATTCATTACGCCGGAAGTTGACAAGTGGAAGGCGCCAAGATCTTAATCATCATCATATATATAAAAATCAATTGCTGTTCGCTTTGCTTTGCTTGCTAAAACTCGAGAAAGCCTGGGCCGATTTAATTGTTTTTTGTTTTGAAATATTTGTCGTCATCAAGGTAAGGTTTAAACAGTGAAAAATTAAAAATAACTTAAAAATCAAAATGTCACATGTACGACGTAGTGGGCACAGCTAGTAGTTTCTAAATAAAAAAAATACATGAAATTATTAAAAAAGCGGTACAAATCGATCTGTCGAATGTTTCAGAAACTCCTGGTCCTGACTGCATGAAAAATATATTCATCCTTAAATAGGTGCACTCTTTACAGGCTAGATTCTTATAATTTCCTTACCTTTCAAGTGCACTGCGCTATTTATAGTTGAGACGCGCCGGTGTCAAAGCCGCCTCCTCCTTTGAAGTGACGCACGGTATCCGTGGATGCTGCCTCTGACAATGACCTTTTATCCTTTGAATTTTCTAGGAACATGTAAAGTCTATTTTCCTTATATTTTTAGAATTGCTTGTATGTACTTCGAAAAATATTATGCTTTTTTATAGAATAGGGGGCAAACGAGCAGACGTATCGCCTGGTGGTAAGCGATTACCGTCGCCCATGGACACCTGCAACACCAGAGGCGTCACAAGTGCATTGCCGGCTTTTGGGGGCTGGGGAGAGGGATGAGAAGAGGGGTTAGATGTGGGCCTCCGGTATCCTACTATATAAATATAAATATCGGTACTATATAAATATGAATTAAATGTTCACTTGTTTCTAGAATCACCGATTGAATTATAAGGTTATAATATATTATATTGTAAGACAATGAATGGCCATCCAAAGTACAAAATTGAATAGCCAATGATATAAGTATAATTATTAAGATTTAAATAAACTAGGCATTTATACGAGGTACGAGGAATCGTTACTTATATCATTGGCTATTCAATTTTGTACTTCGGATGTCTATTCATTGTCTGAATTTTCATTAAGACCTGTCATGTCGCCGTGTTACGTGCTTTTAACATCCTTTTAATCAATTATAAATGATTATCGGCTAGTCTAGATTCCGATTTATTCTGTACTAGACTTATGAATAATCGGTATAATATAGTCTTTTGTCAGTTCACCGTTGGAGTCAGGGTTGTTTCTTGCCCCAAGCGGAGAATATAAATTGTTTTAAACCTCATGATAATGTAGGAAGTTGTTTACAATCTCGAACAAGGTTGAAGAGAGTGCTTGAAAGTGACCTTAATCGAAGATCATTTTCGATTACAAAATTATTAAGAGATATTATAACACTAAGAATTTAGGTTTTACTTAGAAATAATTTTGATATGATTATAGCATCACACTAAGATGTAAGTATTAAACCTACTATATCATTTCTTGTTATTAATGTTTTACTAACTAATAGAATATTTATTACACTTGAGAGATAATATTTTTAAGCGTCAAGTATTCGAAGAAATACTTCAGAATCAACTTCAAATTTAAGTATAAACTTGAACAAAGAGCGCCGGAGAATTATACTAATTGATAATTTTACCCGGAATCATAAAGTACCGACTCCCACATTATTTATATACCTATACAATTCATCAAGTGTATTGCCAAATAAGAAAATAACGTTAAAATATTACAAAATTCGCCGGCCTTTGGGGCAATATGATCACATCTCTGAATTCCGTCAAATGCTCAAGTGGCTTCCGATTCGCTCTCGCCGGAATACTCATATCCTTGTTTTCCTTTATAACATCTTGTTTAATCCTAAACCCCCCACTACCTCAATAGACGCTTCAAGTTTCTTAATGACACACATGACAAATGTCTAAGGTCATCTGAAAATTTAAGACTGGCGATTCCTCTGCATTCCACAAAATTCTATGGCCAGTCCTTTACGGTTGAAGCTATACGCTTGTGGAATGCATTGCCGACAAATATCAGGAAAGCGAAAACAGTTAATAGTTTTAAGACAATGGTTCATGAATTTTATAGGTCATGACTGATTTAATCACGTCATAACTGTATGATATGAACGTTTTTCATTTTCATATGAGATAAAATTAAATGATTATGGTAATTAATGTTTTTAAATATGTTTGCGACGTATGTCATATATGGTTATATTTGTAATGTATGTATGATGCTAAATATTTTATATGCATGTATGTATAAATGGATATATGTGTACAATTAAAATAATTCTTTACAATTAATTGTCTCTCCGATACATTTTTAATCCATCCTAAGGTTGCCTGGAAGAAATTGCTTTTGGCAATAAGGCCACCCTTTGTACACTACATTATTATATTGATCACCTTATGTACTCTCTTGAAAATATGTAAAACGGTGTACAAATAAAGAGTTTTCTATCTATCTACAATCGAGACAATGCCTGTGGAACTATACTATTGGCAAACATATTAACACTCATTTAAATTTGTGTAAATTAATAAACTACACCCAGACATCAAGTTTGCGTAGAACAAAATTGCGTAGTCTGCGCATAGACCCCACTGCAGCAAGCATTTTACGACTCAGCGCTTGTAACTTACTTTGAATGAATAAATAAATAAAAAAAAAAAAAACTGAAGACCCCAGGACAAGTTACAGTCAATGTGAATCACCAAGTTTTTTACCTTGTCACTGAATGAAATAGGTGTATTATTGCAAGTGATTTTTGGCAACTTTTGTCCAGTCAAGTTTGGTGACCATTCGCGAGCTTCCGATGACAATAACCTGGGTCTTTGTTGTGTTAATTTTTAGACCGTAGGCGTTGCTCTACTTACATTTTTTGTCCAGGTCAGTGTTAATACTAGTAACAACATCAACCAGATTAACCGGTGCTGCTTTGGTTTAAATCTGGAGATCATCCGCAACAGGTGGTACGGAAGCAGACAGATCGATAGTGATTGTGTTGACAAAAACAGAGAAAAGTAGGGGAGAGAGCACGCCGCCCTGTGGTGCGCCAGCTGCGTTGCTACACCCCCACGAAACAGTATTTTCAATGCTTATGCATTGCCTGCGACCAAACAGGTAGTTGTGAAACCAGTCAATTACGGTTAGAGATATGTTAAGAGAGCAAGTACAGACAACAGAACGTCAAAGTCAACAGTATTAAAGGCATTGCTGAAGTCCAGGAGTGTTAATACGGTAACTTCACCGCTCTCCATAGCAGATCTGATGTCCTCCGTAATGTAAATTAGGGTAGTAGTGGTGCTGTGCCCGGGACGAAATCCGGACTGGAAAGGACTTAGGAGCAGGTTTCTGGATAGGAAGTTAGCGAGTTGAGTATGGATAAGACGTTCCAAAACTTTGTAGAGAAATGGGAGAATGGAAATGGGACGGTTATCGCAGAAGGTTTCGGGGTTTTTATTTTTGGGCATGGGTATAATTTCAGCATCCTTCCATGCCTTTGAGAACACACTATGGGAAATTGAATTGAAATTGAATAAGTGAATATTTTAGACATAATTCAAATTTTAACAAAATTTTACGGTTACTGCAGCATTGCCAAATATTTTGATAACATAACTTATTACTTATTTTTAGGATTCCGTTCCAAAGGCAAAAAACGGAACCCCTTTAGATTCGTCATGTCCATCTGTCTGACCGTCCGTATGTCACTGACACTTTTTTCCGAAACTATAAGAACTACAATGTTGAAACTTGGTTAGTAAATGTATTCTGCGTAAAAATAGAAAAAAAAAACACTAAATTTAGGGGGACCCCAAACCTAGAACTGAAACTTTAAAATTTATTTTGCATCAAACCCATATCTGTGGTATATCTATGGATAGGTCTTCCAAAATGATATTGAGGTTTCGATTACCATTTTTTTCTAATCTCAACAGTTTGCGCGAGAGACTACTTCCAAAGTGGTAAAATGTGTCCCCCCCTTGTAACTTATAAAATAATTGAATGAAAATCAAAATAAAAATAATAAATTCAAAATAAATTGTTCAATTTAGACACTAGTGATATTTTACGTTTACACTAAGTCTCGTTAACTATATGAATATATGATGTAAATTACCATGCAAACTTCCACCGACAATTGGTTTGAACGAGATCTAGTAACTAGTTTTTTTTATTAACAATTATTTTTACGGGAATTAACGCGATCACTTATTAAAAGGTATTACATACCTCTGATTTGCCTGACGTTTCGACCAGGTTGCACTGGCCGTGGTCACAGTCACACACACACACAGAGTCAGCCTGTGACCACGGCCAGTGCAACCTGGTCGAAACGTCAGGCAAATCAGAGGTATGTAATACCTTTTAATAAGTGATCGCGTTAATTCCCGTAAAAATAATTGTTAATATATCATGGAACGCGAAAGTTTAAAAGTTAGTATAGTTTTTTTTAGTTATCCTTCATTCAATCAATTCACATATAAAAAAAACATCATATAATATATATATATACAGGTTTGTACGGAACCCTCGGTGCGCGAGACCGACTCGCACTTGGCCGGTTTTTATGATATCGTCATCACATTTAGGGCTCCCACACATAACTACGATGTGATGCGACGCCGCATAGGAAATTGCGATTAGAATTGCTACGATACGAATTCATGCGGCAAAGCGTTGGTTCATGTCGACCACAAAGAGATATTCTAATGAGATTTTTGTTTAAAATGGATGATGAAAAATTGCATAAAAATAATATAAATGAATTGTGGATACAAATAAATAAAAAAAATTGTTTTGTGAATTTTTAAAAAAAAAAAAGTTTTACAAATATTTTGTTAATATTCTTCAGTTTTTGAACCATAATAAAATAACATCTTAAATCCTGCAAATTATGGGTAGCGTATAGTTACCTGGTTAGGTAGCTTTACACTACATATGTATAAAATAAGTAACATCGCACGAATGCACGATGCGAATTATATGGGACGTTTTTGCGGTGCGAGCTTACTAGAACGCGCGAGCTGCAAAATTCGCAGTTTTGTGTGGGCGCCCTTAAATGGCGGATATAGTTGACGATAGTTTTTTTTTTTGCGTGACCCCCTCGGTGGCGGCCTAGTGATGCTTCTGCATCATTGGGCTTCCGGTCTCGCACTCACCAACGAAACACGACAGCACAAATGTTGTCATTTTACGTTGATTTTCTGTGCGAGGGTAGTACCGCCCCGAGCCGGTCCGTTCGTGCTGCAATCAGCATGACTCCTGCCTGCTGCTGGCTGCCTAGAAAATGCAGTTAACATGTTTGTTGATTAAGTGGCTAATAATGGCTTGCAATTCCTTATCTGACATTCATTTTTACCCGACTACGGCAAATCCAAGTTATGATTTTGACGGGCTATGTATGTATGTTCATTTGTTCACTCATAGCTTCTTAACTACTCATTAGAACTTGACAAATGAGGTGTCGTTAGAAGCGTCTTGATTGTCCGCTGGTTATATGGCGTGTTACTGAATGTAATGTGGCGCCCTCTAGCCGACGTAAAGTACTGTACTAAAAAATAAATTTGAGAGAAATATGCCGTGTCTGGTATCATACGAAAGGGCGTTACTTGCACATTTTAAAAATATATATATTATTACCATTTGCTTGTGACATTGTCTGTATTTATGCGATAAGTGTGGTATTTCATTGGTACTATCGTCTCAAAATATACTTTGCAAAGAAATTAATAATATAGAGGCACCAAAACATTTTAAATAAAAAAGTAATATCTAAAACCCAACTACAACAAAAAACGACGCTGAAAAAGTATGAACCAAGATTAAAAAGCCGTAGTCACGCGTTAGGTAGGCGCGTCCTTAATACGAAATAATTTATCTAAGTGGGTATTTACTTAAGAGTGAGGAGTGCAGCACCTCTCTGTTTGTTGTGTATTTATGGAAAATTTTGAACAGTTGTTAAGTACGAGTGGGTCTGAACAGTCTGAATTAGTTAGTAACATTTACTTCGAAAATACTTTTGAAGTGGAAAACTCTGTAGGAGCCGGGATTTTACACTGAATAAATGTTACTATAAAATATTACTACTTGCCATAAAACTGTTTAAATACCAATTGCAATGTAATCATAATTTATCGGTGGAGTGCGTTGTGTTATTTCATTATATTAAATACTAGCTGAACCCCGCGGTGTTACCCGCGGTTATTGTTGTACCGCGAGTAACGCCGCGGGACAAAGTTAGTCTAAAAACAGTAGCCTAAGTTACTCCCCGGATCATCAGCTACCTGCCAGTGAAAGTCCCGTCAAAATCCGTCCAGCCGTTCCAGAGATTACCCGGAACAAACAGACACACAGACAGACAGACAGACAGACACAGACAGACAGACAAAAATTTTTTTAACTACATTTTTGGCATATGTATCGTGTATGTATACATATGCATTGATTAAAAAGCTGTTATTTTAATATTACAAACAGACACTCCAATTTTATTTATTTGTATAGATGTATAGACTAGCTGACCCACGCAACCTCGTTTGCGTCTACTATTGCCCGTAGCGTCTCCTATTGCCCGTAGCATGATAATTTTTCCCCGTTGTAACATTATTCATTGGTGCTCCGCTACTATTATCTTAGGAACTACTATATATCCGTTATGATATATAGCTTATAGCCTTCCTCAATAAATGTACTATCCAACGCGTAAATACTTTTTTAAATCGGACCAGCGGTTTCTGAGATTAGCGCGTTCAAACTAACAAAGTAACAAACTCTTCAGCCTTATAATATTAAATATTTATGGAATAATAATATATGTTACTTTATTTGCACGTTTTGCAACTTTGCTACTACTTATACCTAATAATAACTAACATATATTTGATTTTTCCTAGCAATCCTTTTTCCTGGTGAGTTGTGTTACTACACTGCATAACTTTAATTAGACGGCCGTAGCAGAAGAGGCAACCGGTGTTGACTGTGAGCTATTCCAAGTCTCTGTCTGTTAACAGTTCCTTCGTGAGAGTCAAGCGTAAACTAGTGTGATTACTAAAGGAGTTATTAAAATAAATATTCAATAAACGAGTTTTAAGCTAGTAGTAGTTTTAAGTAAATATACACTTTTTTTGTTTGTAAATACATACATATTTTATGTATTTACAAATTAATTACTAACAAAAAAAGTGTATATTTATATCTAGTTGTCTAGTAAATATCCGTAACACAAGCTTTGCTTAGTTTGGGACTAGATAGCGTTGTGTTTTAGATGTCTGAAAATATTTATTTATTTTCATTTAATATTCTAGTCTCTTTGTTGCTAATTGAATTAGCAATAAAAAAAAGTAAAAACTAAAAACCAACTACGACAAAAAACGACGCTTAAAAGGTATGAAACAAGTTTCAAAAGCCGTAGTCACGCGTTGTAAAAGTGTTATGGACTATGGAACATTCCCAAGTTTCAAAAGCCACAGTCCATGTAGTGTAATGTACCATAGTCCATAACACTTTAACAACGCGTGACTACGGCTTTTGAAACTTGTTTCATACTTTTTAAGCGTCGTTTTTTGTCGTAGTTGGTTTTTAGTTTTTACTTTTTTTATTTAAAATGTTTTGGTGCCCCTATAATACTTATTGTTGTGGAAAATTTAATTTTAAATAGGTATTATGGAATATCGATATTACACTTATCGAATAAATACGGACAAAGTCACGAACAAATGCTAATAATATATGTATTTTTGAAATGTACAAATAACACCCTTTCCAATTATACCAAACACGGCATATTTATCTTAAATTTATTTTTTTACACGGTACTTTATGTCGGCTGGAGGGCGCCACATTAAATTTAGAGACACGTCATATAGCCTATTACCAGATGACGATCATGACGCTTCTAGAGACACCTAATTTGTCCCAATCTAATGAGTAGTTCAGGAGCTAGGAGGGAACAAATGAACATACATACATACATACATACATACATACATACATACATACATACATACATACATACAAACATACATACATACATACATACATACATACATACATACATACATACATACATACATAGCCTGTCAAAATCATAACCCTCCTTTGCCTTTGCCGTAGTCGGGTAAAAAGAGACTAAAATTTTAAATTTAAATATACTACTATGAAATTAATCATGTTAAAATTATTTTGCGTTCCACAATTATTAAAGCACTTCGTAATGTTTTGTGTAGAAAATGGATTTTTGAGAAAAATAGCCTCAATCTCCTTTTTGGAAGTTGAAATCATAAAAATGTATGAACTCAATAAAAAGTATAAAAACGAAACGCGCGCGCGGCGTACGACTATTATGCAGTAGCAGTGTACTTAAGTGTCACGCTACATGCGTGCGATCACTACTTCTAAGGCTGTTAACAATTCATTTTCAAGTCAGTTCTGAGAAATGTTTATTTTGTATAGACGAATATTATTTGTTGTCGTCATGTATGTGTTCATACGTGTTATATTACCACGACAACAAACTGTTTTTGAAACGCAAGTGGTAGTTACAGCATCAGATATTATTAATGAGAAGCCAGAAGAACGTCAACAGTTTCAATGTCATTATTTAAAGGATAATGGTTTATTACCGGAAGTTACGGAAGTTTCCACGTTTCCAGTGAATTCTATATTTTTTATAGAGTCTTCTTGCAGTGGGCTGACATTGCGTAAAGCATGTTCGGTTGAGTCAGCCGCCAGGGCGAATCCCGACCGACAAATCATAGTACTATCCACATCACCTATAAATCCAGAAGACGCTATAATCAAAAAGTTACTTTCAATGAATAACATAAGCGTTTTAAGAATCCACCTCGAAAACTACGCCGAAGGAACACCTTTAGATGTAAAATTTAGGAAGAACCCCTTAAGTTTTGAAGATTTAAATATAGATTTAGCAGTAATTCTCCAATTTCTAACGTTGTATAAGTACAGTGGGATATATCTGTCGATGGATGTGATAGTGGCCCGTAAGTTTGAACTGCTTCTGAGAAACTGGATTGTGAAAGAAAATCCAGCCTTGATGTCGTCTGACATGTTTTGTTTTTCGGAAAATTTTAACGGTAGAGCAATGGCCCAGGTTGCTTTAAAGTAAGTGCTTCATGTATTTCAACTAGCTTTTTTTGTAAAATGTTAAATCGAGGTGAATGAGCTGGCGTACGCCACCGACTTAGATGCGTTCCATGCATAAAACACAAACGTTTGAAGTGCATGGACATTATAAATAACTTCACTAATAACGTCTTGGGTTGAATTTCCTTTCAGTTTTAAATAGTAATTCTATGAAAAAAGTAAAATCTAAAACCCAACTACGACAAAAAACGACGCAGAAAAAGTGTGTAACAAGTTTCAAAAGCCGTAGTCACGCGTTACCGTTACCGTAGAAATGTACCATAACACATTAGCAACACGTGACTACGGCTTTTGAAACTTGTTTCATACTTTTTCAGCGTCGTTTTTTGTCGTAGTTGGGTTTTAGATTTTAGTTTTTTTATTTAAAATGTTTTGGTGCCTCAATAATATTAATTTCTTTGCAAAGTATATTTTAACTAGGCACTATAGAAATATCACAATTATCGAATGAATATGGACAAAGTCACTAGAAAATGCTAATAAAATACATATTTTTGAAATGTACTAGTAACGCTTTTTCGCATGAAACCAAACACAACATATTTACCTCCAATAAATTTTTAATATTTTTTAATACAAGTAATTTATGCACACTACACTACATTACTTTATGTCGGTTAGAAGGCGCCACATTGAATTCAGTAACACGTCATATAGCCTATAACTAGTGTACGATCAAGACGCTTTTAACGATACCTCATTTGTCTTATTCTGACCAGTAGTTTAGAAAGAATGAGGAAACAAACAAGCATAATATAAAAATACCACACTTATCGAATAAATATCGGACAAAGTCACGAGAAAATGCTAATAATATATGTATTTTTCAAATATGCAAGTTAAATTCCCTTGCCAATAACACCAAACACGATATATTTATCTTTACTTTATGTTTAGTACTTTATGTCGGCTATAGGGCGCCTCTTTAGATTCAGTGACACGTCATTTATCCTAAAACCAGCGGACAATCAAGACGCTTCTAATGACACCTCATTTGTCCAGTTCTAATGAGTAGTTAAGGAGTTATGAGGGACCAGATGAACATACATACATAGCCTTTCAAAATCATAACCCTCCTTTGGCTTTGCCGCATTCGGGTAAACAGTACGGCTATGTTTTTCTGTCTTGGGTAAATTTACATCGAACATTGTTTTTATTATTATTATTGTACACGTAGATACATCATAATCATATGAAACTTTGTTAGTATAGGTGCCCAGTATTGTTGTTTTTTTTTCTTATTTATGAATATTTTTACCCTACTGCGAAAGAAGTAGGGTAATGTTTTTCGAGTGTATGTACATATGAACGTATGTATCTATATTTTTTTTACACACCCTAGAGCCTAAGTGGCTTATTGTATTTTTATGTGAGTGGTGTCAATAGATTCGTCTTAGTCATGAGAGTGACACTGGGTACATCAAAATGAAAAAATAAATAAAAATTAAGGATTTTTGTGAAAGTAATCTAAAAAAATATGTTTTCAAAATACATCGAGTGTGGTATCTAAATAAAGATTTTTAACGGTGATTACGAATATAAATAATATATTAACTAATATGTTTTATTAAATAAAACCTGAATGTTATAAAGATGACAGATATCCGCATACGCAATCGAGTGTTTGTTATAAATAGTTTTACTTGTATATTTTAATTTTTCCAGTATAATTACAAACAATTTGGCAATGATCGAAGGGGAGTACTTGTATCGTTTTAACCATGGTTTTGTAATGAAGCAATTTGTTAACATGTGGTGCGGAATAACTGACATTTCGTTCCTGAATGCTTCCAAATGTCACGGTAATTACTTCTTATTACATAACAACCCTTTAAACACTGTAACCCGACTACATGCCATACCCGTACCCCATTTATATATTATATATAGTCGATTTTTAAATATTTCGGACATCTAACTAACATTCAGACTATTATGGATACTAGTCAACTTGTATAAATACATATTTACTTAATTAAGTAAGTATAATTAACTTAATAGTAAATATGTAGGTATTTATTATTATGTAAATACCTACATATTTACTATACATAGAAAACACCCCAATTCAGAAACAAACACAAACATTTTTTACAGATCATACAAACATTTGGTCCGTCCCGGGAATCGAACCCGAGACCTCAAGCACAGCAGTCGCATACGCTACTACTGTGCCAACGAGACAGTTATACAGTAGTAGTTTTTAACCAACTTCAAAAAAGGAGGAGGTTCTATGTTCCACTGTTTCTATTTATATTTATTTTTTTATGTATGTTCACCGATTACTCCGTCAATTGTTGACCGATTTTGAAAACTCTTTTAAACTTAAAAGGGTATGCTTCCGAGGTGGTCCCATTGCCACCATATCGGGATCTGATGATGGGATCCCAGGGAAATCGAAAGAAACCCTTAATTTTTTTAGGCACGTTCTTTTCGTATATTTTCTGTAGTTATTTCGGTATCTGCGTCTGGAAGTCGATATTTCATGATGATGAGCTGATGATGTAAGATACAACTCCTCAACGGTTAGGAGTTATTAATTATTTAAAATTAATAAAGTATAGAAAATCCTTACAGATTTATACGTCGGCCAACCAAAGAACTTCTTCCCGATACCATTTCGGTTCAGAAGGAAATACTTCAGGCCTGGAACATTGGATGCATGGAAACACAATGCGATATTTACCTATCATACATGGGAAAGATACACGAAGAAATATCCCATTAAAAAAAACTCATTATATGCAACATTAGCGAAAACTTACTGCCCAATGACTAACAAGTTTTATGAAAATAAATTTCAAAAACAATAGAAATCGTATTTTAAAGATCATTGTTTTTTTTTTCTGAAAGCCGAAGACTTTATTTTAAACTAGCTGAACCCCGCGGTGTTACCCGCGGCTATTGTTGTACCGCGAGTAACGCCGCGGGACAAAGTTAGTCTAAAAAAAGTAGCCTAAGTTACTCCCCGGATCATCAGCTACCTGCCAGTGAAAGTCCCGTCAAAATCCGTCCGGCCGTTCCAGAGATTACCCGGAACAAACAGACAGACAGACAGACAGACAGACAGACAAATTTTTTTTTAACTACATTTTTGTTATATGTACCGTGTATACATACATATGCATTTAGTAAAAAGTGGTTATTTTAATGTTACAAACAGACACTCCAATTTTATTTATTTGTATAGATTGTATTTACATACATAGATAATATTACACACAGTTACAAATGCAAATGGACATTTGATTCTATAGTCCTGGTCCTTCCCGTCCCGTCACGGGACCGGCTTCTTTGACTACTGGCCCACTGTACTCGCTTCGCTTCAGTATGCACTGTTCTTCTCGTGCTCCTACTACGCCTCACATGTTACATTTTACGTAGTTTCCTTCATCAGCAAAAAGCTTTTGTAAAGTTTCAATCCAATTACTTTATATCTTTGCCGTTTTAAATTTAGATATTTAAATTAATGAAAATGTCTTTGTAGTAGGGAATCCTTACAGTTCTGCCATGCTAGTCTATTCTGTGGCTTATCTTAGCGGCTGTTAGTATTAGAAAGCGGTAATTTTGCATGAGCATAATATTTTATCCTGCTAACAAAGTGAAGGAAAGGTGGGATGGTGAAAATTAAAAAAATCTTAATGATAATACTTGAAATGAAATTAGAAGGAGAGCTAGTAGTTATACTTTGTAAAAATTCATGCATGTTACGGTAGAGAAAAGAGATTATTAGTTTGGAAATACTACATTTGAAGGTAGATAAAAAAGGTAACAACGAAAATGTACTTTAAAAAGCTTAAAAAACAGATAATGTAAGACTACGATGACTTCCAGTACTTAAACATCATACGTTCATAATTTGATTGTATTTTTTTTCTAACTATAGACTTGGTAGAGGTTGTTGATGATGATGTAGGTATTACTAGTTTTTGTCCGTGGCTCCACCCACATGTGTCAGTATCGTGGTAAAGAGCAGCTCTATCTTAGGAATCAAAGAACAATCATACAACTGCAGTTTAGGCGTGAAAGCGTTACAGACATACAGATAGAGTAACCTTCGAGTTTATGATATTAGTACGGATTTCGATGAATTTCATAACTTAAATAATAACATACACCGATAATCCGAAGTAAGACATATTTCACAGCTAAATACTGATAGCTCAATATTCCTAGTAAAGTTTTTACCCGACTACGGCAAAGCCAAAAGAGGGTTATGATTTTGACGGACTATGTATGTATATATGTTCATTTGTACCCTCATAACTCCTTAAGTACTAATTAGAACTGGACAAATGAGGTGTCGTTAGAAGCGTCATGATTGTTTGCTGGTTGTAGGCTATATGACGTGTCACTGAATCTAATGTGGCGCCCTCAAGCCGACATAAAGTACTGAATTAAAAAATAAATTTTAGATAAATATGTCGTGTTTGGTATCATTGGAAAGGGCGTTACTTGTACATTTTAAATATATATATATATTATTAGCATTTACTAGTGACTTGGTCCGTATTTATTCGATACTTGTGATATGTGGTACCTATTTAAAATATACTTTGCAAAGAAATTAATATAATAGAGGCACCAAAACATTTTAAATAAAAAAAAGTAAAAACTAAAACCCAACTACGACAAAAACGTAGTGGGTAGTGTGTTCGTTTCGTGTCAGTGGGTCACTGCACACTCGGGAAGTCCTAGGAAAAATTAAACTGTCTTAGAACCCACAACGAAATTAATCAGAAGAAAATTGGAGGAGTTCGAAATATAATATATCTAACTTCATCTCTAACAAAGCGAGAGACAAAATGAAGACAAAATGGGCAGACACTGTTTCAAACCGACCGACGAAAAGTGAGCGCAGGGCATTGCGCTCCCATTCCATGTCAAAAGTTCTATGGAAGTTTGTATCTTTATGTTCCAGGCATCTTGCCAACCATTTCACTCGAAAGGCCTATCCATGTCTTGAATACAATGCGATGTAATTAATTATTTAGGAAGTAGAGATAGGTGTCTCGTAAATGGGATGAATTACAAGTATTTTCTATAGTAGATATTTTTTACGTTCCTGCTTGGTATTTAATTATTTCCTATATCTAAACTTATATTCTAAATGCGAAAGTAACTCTATCTGTCTGTCTGTCCTTCTTTCACGGCTAAACCACTGCACCAATTTCAATGAAATTTGGCATGGAGATACTTTGATTCTTTAGGAACGACATATGCTACTCTTTGCTGCGATAACCGACAAACCCATGGGCGGAACCACACGCAAAAGCGTTACTGTTTCTAGTACCTGAATTATTGTTGTTGTTGTGTAACGTTGCCCTGAGACACTGAAATAAAAGAAGTTATACTCATACGTCATTCAATGACTGTCTGTTTAAGTGACTGTCTAGCCGACACTATTCCCTAAGAATATTGCTAACATGACAATTGTGTCCCTATATACATAATGGTGGCTTTCGAAAGACTTTCTAAAACCTGTTTTAAATAATAAGAAACAGGTGTATCCCAAAAACGATTGAGTTCATGTGAAACTTCCATCTGAATAAGTGAAATAATTGATTAAAAAATTTGGTTACATTTTCGATAAAATATTGATATAAGTTTTTATCTAAATACCTAAAATGTTTGATATACATGAGTATGTACTAAACTGATCAATCTATTAAGATGTTGCCTAAGGGTTCGTATTTAACTTTATTATAAATGGTATTTGCTTAAAGCTAGTTTTAATATAAAAATGTGGTGCTTTTTTTATTTTGCTTCCAATAAGACGTCACGTCACGCAACAGGTTTCAGCCGATTGTTATTCGTCAGGTTTCGGTAGCGTTCCTAAAATGTTCCTTCAGCGTGTTTTAGCTAGGGGCAATTAATGGCCTGGGTTGGGGGTGCGGCCCTACTGCACTGCGGTACCTAACACATCCAATCCGTGGATTTCTGCGAGTAGGTTGGGGGCGGGACAACAGACTACTTGACTTTTATGTCTTAAGGGAATCGTGTCCCGCTTACGGTCATTCTACTCTTCATTTTAATGCTTGGAATTTGAAAAGCTTCTTGTTAACTTTAAACAACAATCAAAAAGGCTACCTTTCTTCTTATTAAGAATCAGATATATTATATTTGAATCAAATCACCAGTTGTTCATCAGTTGTAATATAGCCACAGCCACGAAACAGTCCACCTGGTGACCTGATATCTTAGGCTCTACACCTCTTCAATAATCTATACGTTAACTGATAACGTAATATGGTATTCCCTATCCTCAATGAAATCCACCTACAATATACCATTTTTTATTTATTTATTTAGAGTTACCAACATTTGTTTACACCAATGCAATAAAAAATAACACAGGAAAGAATGGAACTAAGCGCAACAAACAATTACAGGTACCTAACTCCATCTTTCACAACTTAAAAAAAAAAAGACTTTAAACATTCCTATCATATGAGGTTAGAAGGTACGTGTTACGTGGTTACATGGATAAACAAAAAAATAGAGACAAAATTAAAAACAATAGAGTGCTCACATCATACACGGAGTGGATTCGTTAACAAATATTGTGGATCGAAATCTGGTTAGAGTCCATATGCATATCGCTAATATCACTGCAGCTATTAAGCTGCCTACAAAGTTGAGGTAATGGTGAATTCGCCCCAAGTATTAACATTATTAACTTAAAGAATTTTACAAAAAAAAGGAAAAAAAAATATTAGTCTTTAGTAGACCCGCTAGTGTTATGCCATATACATCCATCCAATGCCGGCACAGGTCACTGGTATCACACACACACAAGGGCGAGGCTTTAGCTTAATTCTTCGAAGTACAATTGGATAGATGTTCAGGGGTATTGAACACCAGATAACTCCAGAACCGGAGGTAACACAAACACAGGTACTTATTATTCTAAGTTGGTTAAGGTAACTCATCAAAACTAGTAGTAGCTTTGCTATCTTAACAAGAAAATCTCTGATACTATGTATTTTACACCATAAGGTTATGGATAAGATAAGAAAAAAAGAATATAATTTAATATATCTTTATCTTTTAGTTGGTATGACCTGATTTTTGGCCAAAGTTGAAGACGACGGCCACTCGTAGCTTCATCCCTTGGCAGCACTCGGAATAACCGTAGACGGTTCCAAGAGCCTCAGCGAGACCCCAGTCAGCAACGAGGATGTCTAAATATTCCATTCCGTTTCGAATAAGTTTTTATATATTACATTTAACCTGTGAGGGAACTACCCGTCTCCCTATGTTTATGAAATAGTAAAGAAAACCAACTTATTCTTCACTTTTCTAGTCGAACATCTCAACTGAACGGTAGTCGACACACTCCAAACTTTCAAATCCCTTATGGGAAAGGTAATCACAGAGTCACCACTCCGATACACACTTCCATATCGTGCTTCATATAATTTTATTTGTCACCTGGAACTTCCCAGCTTGGTATTCCCTTAGGCCTTTAGACCTCTAAAGGTGAAAACCAACATCCTCAGCGGCGCTTGCGAGGGTTTTGGTGTCAAATGCAGATTTTTCTTTTGAAGACGTCCCTGCTTATATCTAGGTAATGTCAGTGGTCAGCGGTAAGTATTCCACCCTTCGCAAGAACGTTTAACTTCGTCTCCTCTCCCTCTGCATCTTTCCTCGATCATCGTCAAAATTAAAAAGAAAGCGCCCTCAATCCATCAAACCTCAAAAAAAAAATCCGCAACCTACTCCCATTCGAATCACAGATAAAAAATACTGCCGTCACTATCAAAAAATCTCCACCGCCAGATGTCGTCTTTATTCAATTGTAATAAAATTTATATATTACTTTGTAAATATATAATATTTATATATAAATATTTTATATATAAATATTATACATGTACTATCCAACAATATTTTAACTATAAAATCTTTCAACAAGCAACCCAAAATACCCCAGCGTCATCTATGAGCGCATTGAGAAACAACATCAATGGATTTGTTGATGTTTTACGAGTGGTAAAACGATAACCTTTCTAAATCGTCTCATAGATGTCGTCTGTCTAAATTTTAACTTGAAAGCTATTTTTTATCCATAGTATGCTCTCATACTTGCATTTGTTTATTTGAGTATGTATTGTGGATATTTGAATATCATTAATTAAAATGTCCTCTATCCCCTACTAAAAGTCACCGCCTCAAACTCGTAGAAAAACACTCTTGATCTAAACGGTTCGGCTCTTCCACCAGTGACCTCTCGCCCACTCCGATCCCGGGTCTTTTAAACGGGACGTGAAAGCGCATGTCACAAGGCCGCCATAGTGTGAGTCGCCATAGGTAGATACTACATTGTCAGCATTCGCAGTGAGTATGGTGGCCCACACTCTTAGATTCTACTCAAGCTTTCTATCTGGCTAAGGGGAGTCACTTTAAAAGATGTTTACGATGGTCAAATAATTGTACCTCGACAGATGGCGTACGCGTCGATTTATATCGCGCTATCGTTTGATTCTAAGTAGTTAAAGTTGGTAAAATTTGTAAAAATTAGATCAACAAATTAGGTAGATCAGATTACAGATGGTGTTTTTGTGATTTAACAAACCCTCAAGTCCTATTAGGGCAGCAGTTCAACATTAGCTTAGTTAGCTAACACAGGTCACGTTCAAATATAAATAAATAAATAGTGTGGAGTTGGTTCCTAGAATTGAATTGTAAAGTTCTTTATGAATAAATAAATACCAACAATGACAATGGTAAACGGATTTGGATGAAACTTTACAGTAATATAGCTTTATACATCAGAATAACACATAGGCTACTATTTGCCGCGATAACCGACATACGCGCGGGCGGAGCCGCGGTCAACAGCTGGTGCATTATAAACTTGCTTCGTAATACAGTTAGACGGGCGCTGGAAGCACGATCGATTTCCTTAGCTAGTAAATATTTTTTTAGTAAATACTCATTATAAATACTTAGTCATTACAAACTTCAACTTGTGAGACAGACAGAGTGTAACATCTGCTTGTGCCCAACACAAGTAGGAGTTGCATTCCGGTACCGATGGTAAGATTTAATTTGTATTAGGGGTAAATTGTAATTTGTGTGTCTTACGACAGATTACAACAATGTCCATCACAGTAAGTGTGCCAATAGAAGTTACCACATCAAGTGCAAATAAAAGTAATAACTGTAATACTAGAATATAAAAATAATATCTCACACAGCGCGGTCTAATCTCAAACTGGCCAGCGCCTGATTACGTTATCCGCTGACTGCTAATAAATATATATCATAAATTGCAATCAGGTACAGAACAAACTGATCGTGTTCATTACACAATATCTCTCCTGGGTGGGAGTCGAACCCACGAACTCTATTCTGATACATGGACCGAGCAATCAATTAGAAAGATTTCTATTATAACATACTCCTGAAGACCCGTCTACTTTACGCTACTTATTACGTTCCATAATAAGGTACTCTCAATGGAAATTTACTGAGTCCTTGTTGCTAGGTGTAGCCTCAGTGCGCAGACTCTAAACTCCCGCAACAGTTAAGAGATGTATCTTCGCCGTCATTTTTCAAACAGTGGCCGTACCCGGACGCGACATGTGGAAGCAACCACGGAGCGACGACCGCGAACGCTTCCCTTCCACAACAATAGCTGCCCTCTCCTAGTAACGGTATACTTACTTTCACGTTTATAGAAAGTGAGATAACTTGATTTAATTCTCATTGTTGATTACTTTTGGAACAAAACATTTATACATATTAATGGGTTTTCCATCCAATTATTTACTTTGATAGTACAACGGTATTACGAGACATTCAACAAATATGAGTGTACATAGTCCTCTAGTTGAATTAACTGCTAACGTCTTACACGGAACACTAGGTTGTTGGAATACAAAGATTAACATATTTACATTGTGAAAGACGAAGACCAGCCAGACTAACTCATGTTCAAAGGTAAGTCACTTTTTTTAACTAAATGTAACAAGGTAATGTTCGAAAAGGGACAGTATTTTATTTAGGGAGATATTATATTTAGGGATTCGAACTCCCTTATGCGACGCTAACTGCCGGATTATTCTCATACTGAAACGCTATTTACATCTAATTTTAAGTGTTTTTATATTTATTTGTATAATTTTATTGCATATTTTAGTTAAACATTTAGTGAAAAAATGTTCACTTGAAATTGCACATAGACACTTCAATTTTAATTATTTCTATAGATATAGACAGAGTCATTTTTTTAGGATCAAATATTAAAAAAGTACACCATAAATAAGAATTCAATGAATACTTCACAAGAGACATAGGTTGTTAGTTTTATACACACGTCGTCTCAGTCTCTCTGTCCCCCTGATGTAGTCTATCAGGTGTACAGAGTCACTCACTAAGTACACGTACAGTATGTTGTATTTATTGATTCCGTATAAATAGTCCGCAAACGCAAAGTAGTACACAGTGTACAAGTTTCTACGGAAGGAGTCGATGAACACACATTATCTTTGAAAGGGCTAAATTGATTCCTATTAAGTAACGATAGTTACCAAAATTTCATCTGTCACAGATGTATTGTATCATGATCCACAGCCCAGGACATACAAACGCGAAGACCCGACAAACGAAAGTAGTTAATGATCTTTCTTTAGATTGTCTGTGTCTTCGCCGGGTTTGGTTACCGTTCTCTACTGTCAAGAAAACTATGAACAAGTGGAGCAAAGGACCACAGAGTGTACAGTTGTGTAATGTGTGTAAAATTGTACAAGACTTAACAACTCATAATTTGGTAAAAACAGTGGTAAAAGCTAGTAACAAAAAAGTGTCAGTTATTCAAGGTGAAATTATAAATTTTCGACACATCAAAGAATAAATAAATATAAACATTGGAAATATACAGCATTATGCAGTATGGGCATCTCAATCCCAGATGTTTTTATCATTGATATTTTCTGCTATGGTATAATGTAATAATATTCCTTTGCGGATATCTTAAATTTAAAAGTATTCTTTAATTAGGTACTAATTAATTAGGTGAGTAGAATCGTTTTATTGAGTAGACACCCACTAAGAAAGGAATTTTGGAATTTCTACCCCTAAGGGGGTGAAATAGGGGATGAAAGTTTGTTTGGAAGTCCGTCATTTATTAAGTTAGAAACATTAAACTTTACTTTTAGACTACTGATTAAAAGTGAGTAGATATGTATATATGCGTTTCTGGATATTCTATCCCTAAGGGGTGAAATAGGGGTTGACATTTCGATTATAGGTTAGTCTGGAAGTTCGCTATTTTTGAAGTAACAAACATGAAACTTTATTTTTGGGCTACTGATTAAAAGTGAGTAGATACGTATTTAAGCGGTTTTGGATATTCTACCCCTAAGGGGGTAAAATAGGGGTTGAAAGTTTGTACGGATGTTTGCTATTTTTAAAGTTACAAACATGAAACTTTATTTTGGGCTACCGATTAAAAGTGTGTAGATACGTATTTAAGCGTTTCTGGATAATCTACCCCTAAGGGGATGAAATAGGGGTTGTAAGTTAGTACGCAAATCCGCCATTTTTGAAATTACAAACATGAACTTTATTTTTGGGCTACTGATTAAAAATGAGTAGACACGTATTTAAGTCTTCCTCGATAGTCTACCGCTAAGGGGGTGAAATAGGGGTAGAAATGTGTACAGAAGTTCGCTATTTTTTGAAGTAACAAACATGAAACTTAATTTATGGGCTACTGTGAAAGTGAGTAGATACATATTTAAGCGTTTCTGGATATTCTACCCCTAAGGGGGTGAAGTAGGGGTTGAAAGTTTGTACGGAAGTCCGCCATTTTTGAAGTTACAAACATGACTTTTATTTTTGGGCTACTAATTAAAAGTGAGTAGATACGTATTTAAGTCTTTCTCGATAGTCTACCCCTAAGGGGATGAAATAGGGGTAGAAATTTTATATGGAAGTCCGTCATTTTTAAGTTAGAAATGTGATACATTATTTTTAAGCTGCTGTTTAAAAATAAGTGGATACGTGTTTAAGCGTTTCTAGATATTCTACCCCTAAAGGGGTGAAAACGTAGACAGGACACGGCTGGTTAAAGTCTAAAGTCGCTCGACGTTTCTCTAAGAGATCGCATCAGGAAGGAGATGATCCGGCAGAGAACTAAGGTCATCGACATAGCCCACAGGATAAGCAAGCTACAGTGGCAGTGGGCTGGCCATATTAGCTGCAGAAATGATAACCGTTGGGGTAAACGGGTTCTTGAATTGAGACCGCGTCTCGGCAGACGTAGTGTAGGACGTTCACAGTCCAGGTGGAATGATGATATGCCCAAAACGACTGGCAGGCGCTGGATGCGAGAAGCCGAGCATCGAATCAAGTGGCCTGCAATTGTAGATGCCTTTGTCCAGCAGTGGACTACAATGATGATGATAGGATACGCATTTAAGCGTTTCTGAATATTCTACCCTTAAGGGGGTGAAATAGACATGACATTTCGTATCACCTACATACGAAATGTCAACCTATATACGAAATTAATAAGGAAGGAAGGAAGGCTGTAATTTTTTAATTGAGTACGCTGAAACTTTGCCTTCAGGCTTTCGATTACAAATAAATGAATATCAGCATTTATGGGAATTCTATTTCTAAAGGTATCGAAATAATGGGCTATTGATTAAAAACAAATAAATACGTTAAAAACATGAATATATTATTCATACATACTTACACAGTTTTAATTAAATATATATATTCAACTTCCACTCGAGCAAAGCCGCGGGCAACAGCTAGTAGTTAATAAAAATGTTCATCATCAAGAGACGTGAAAAAAGACAACATGAGGATGTCATAAATATTTTTAGGGTGTGTTATGTTTTCATTTTACAGTCAAGAAGTTACGTGCAAACAGACACACACACACAGCCTGCGAACTAATTATATATGCATGTTTAGTATTTATCTTCACTATCACTATTAGTCTTTTTACATTTTCTTCCCGTGGGTGTCGTAACTGGCGACTATGTAAAAAAACTACTTACGACAACATCACTCCAAAGATAAGGAAAACTTGTAATTTTTTTAACGAGCATACTTATTTCCTGATGGTAAAGGATTACTGCCACCCATGGACACTCGCAACACCAGAGGCGTCACAAGTGCGTTGTTGCGGGCCTTTGGGGGTTTTGGCTATGGGCCTCCGGTACCCTCAATCACTCGATGAAGGGAGTAGAGAGTAGAAGTTCTTGTGTTTATATAGTATTTATTTCATTTGGACTTCCTTTACTATTTATTTTATACTTTATATTGCTTAAGTATACTAAGGCTTCCACTTGTATAGTTCATTTTTTATAAGTACACGAGCAGTAGACATCCTATTAAAGTCACCTGCGTTAATGTTTCTCTGTTACAGATTTGACAAAATTTAAATATTTTATTACATTTTTGTTTATGTAAATCAAAGAGACAATACTATACAAACTATTTCCCTACACGTAAAGTAAGGATGCTTTTTTCTCTCATTAGATAGGTTTTTAAATACATTGAGAGGTTGCAAAGACATTTTTTTTTCTGTTATGCCTATTTATATAAACTGGACTGATTCAGATCTATTTAGCTGGTGATACTGTTATTATAACCAATGGTGTACCATCAAGATTCTTTGGGATACGTGAGTAATGAGACATGTATGATATCTCTCATGCGTTACGTTTTTGCTCAGCTGCAGTTGCATGTTACGAACGCTTCAGATTCTTCAGAAAGGGTGGTGAATCGCTCGTTTTAATCTACCAATAAATTTGTTTTCACCTCTATTCCTTCTACGAGAAGTAAAAAAAATTTTCAAGAAAAATTATAGTGTCCCGACTTATTCAAGATTTAATTTATTTGATTTATATTTTCGTTAAACAGACAGATATACTCGGACAGATATAATACTCCTGTGTGTATTGTATACTGTGCGTTTCATGTCTGGTAATATGTATTTGTTTTATTAACAGTATGTCGGCTGTTGGCGAAGAAGTGTGGAAGATACAAGGGTCCAGAAGATTAGACTGGAACAGAACACGAAACGGCGGACAACAATTCAATGTTGCGTGAGTTGACTTTTTACCCGACAACGGCATAGCCATAGGCATATGTGTGTTTTCATCTGTTCCCTCAATCCCTCAAACTACTTATTAAAACTAGACAAATGAGGTAACGTTAGAAGCATCTTGATCGTCCCCTGGTTATATGCTATATGACGTGTCACTGAATCTTATATGGCTGCCTCTAGCCGACATAAAGTATTAAAAAATAAATTTGAGATTAATATGCCGTATTTGGTATAATTCGATAGGGTGTTACTTGTACATTTCAAAAATATAGATATATTATTAGCATTTTCTCGTGAATTTGTCCGTATTTATTCGATAACTAGCTGAATCCCGCGGTGTTACCCGTGGACAACTGCGCGGGTAGGAACTATTCTTAAAAAAGTAGCCTAAGTTACTCCCTGTATCATCAGCTACTTATCTATGAAAGTCCCGTCAAAATCGGTCTAGCCGGACCAGAGATTAGCTGGAACAAACAGATAGGCAGACCGACAGACAGACAAAAATTAAAAAGAAAATGTTACTAGCTGAGTCCCGCGGTTTTACCCGCGGTTAGTGTCGTATCGCGGGTGACGCCACGGGGCGAAGTTTGTCTAAAAAAGTAGCCTAAGTTACTCCTTATATCATCAGTTATCTATCAGTGAAAGTCCTGTCAAAATCGATTCAGCTATACCAGAGATTATCCGGAACAGGCATACAGACAGATCGACAGATAGACAGACAAAAATGGTAAAAAATGTTATTTTGGTATATGCACCGTATATACATACATATACATTTAGTAAAAAGCGGTTATTTTAATATTACAAAGAGACACTCCAATTTTATTTATTTGTATAGATGTATAGATGAGTATTTTTAATTAGCCCGAATGTCTATGTATTCACATACTAATATGTACTATATGACTGGTAAAAGTTCGTACTAGTCTTAAGTCCGACATCCAGTTTCAAGATGTCCCACATTGTAAAAATTAAATTATACGTAAAATAAATTCAGTTATTGCGTGTGGTGACGGATCGAGCACACTGCGAGTGTCACCACGTAGCGTTAAACCTCTAAATGTTAAGAAGAAGTATCACCTCCCTTCTCATCCTATGGGTGTCATAAGAGGCGACTAAGGGAGATAAACTAAGCAGCACATCTATACAAATAAATAAAATTGGAGTGTCTGTTTGTAATATTAAAATAACCGCTTTTTACTTAATGCATATACTTAATGCGTATACACGATACATATACCAAAAATGTAGTTAAAAATTTTTTTGGTCTGTCTGTCTGTTTGTCTGTCTGTCTGTCTGTTTGTTCCGGGTAATCTCTAGAACGGCTGGACGGATTTTGACGGGACTTTCACTGGCAGGTAGCTGATGATCCGGGGAGTAACTTAGCGTACTTTTTTTAGGCTAACTTTGTCCCGCGGCGTTACTCGCGGTACAACAATAACCGCGGGTAACACCGCGGGGTTCAGCTAGTAACTTATAAAGTAGGTCTAAACCTCCATTCTAAGGAGAGATGATGATGATGATGAAGTTTAGTTTAAATTTCAAATTGTATAATAACGACTGCCTCGTTGGTCTAGCGGTTGGCGTGTGCGACTGCTGATCATGAGGTCTCGGGTTCGATTCCCGGGTCGAACCAAATGTTTGTATGATTTACAAATATTTGTTTCAGAGTTTGGGTGTTTTCTATGTATAATATGTATTTACAAAAAAAAAGTATATATGTATTCATATCAGTAGTCTAGCACCCATAACACAAGCTCTGCTAAGCTTGGGACTAGATCGCGTTGTGTGTTAGATGTCTGAAATATTTATTTACTTATTACTAAGATTTATTCATCATATTTTTACAGATGCCTGGGTCCTACTACTGAGGCCAAGACTGGAGCCCAAGCGGAGATTTACACAAGACTTAAGCTTTCTTGAGATAGTCGCACACAAAGATTAAGCATTTAAAAATGTTAAACGTTATTTAAAATAAAAATTGTACCCAAACAAAATAATCTTTTATTCAAATGTGAACAGTTTTAATTAATACATCACTATGTTTTCACTCCTGTCGACAATATTCATGACTGCTTTTTTAACTGACTTCAAAAAAAGGAGGAGGTTTCTCAATTCGAACATATTTTTTTGTTGTTCGTAGATAACTTCGTCGTTTATGAACCGAGTTTGATGATTCTTTCTTTAATGAAAAGGAGATATCCCAAAGGTGGTACCATGGTGGTGGGACACTAAGATCTGATGATGGGATCCACGAAAAATCGAGTCAAACCTTAAAGTCGGTTTTATTTTCGTTAAAATTTTACTTGTTTAGCTCTTTGGTCATCATTATTTTGTACGTGGTAACAAATTTACGAATTTGATGTATTCTTGAATATATAAACTAATAACTTTTACTAGCGGCTTCGCTAATAACCATTGTACAAAGTATCATGATGATCGGTTTAGTAGTTTTTGCGTGAGAGCGTAACAAACAAGCTTACATTCATAATATAGTAATAGAATATAGAGATTAAACTATGTAGTGTGCAACAAAATTTATTTTGTATTAGCGACATCTTTTGTTGGCATGCGGCACTTAATATAATCGCAACATGTAATTAACTACCGAATACATTTACATAGCACAATGAAAGTGTTCGCTCAATGTAGACAGATGGCGGAAGCGCAAAGCATAGCCAAGTTTAACTATAGACGTAAACGTGTTAAACGGTTAAATAGGTTGTAGAGACACGCTGGTTAATACAACCTCACAGAAGAATAACCTAAAGTGACAGCATTCGCCGTGTCGTGTTTCGTTGGTGAACTCTCCAACGTGTCTCCAACGCTGCAGAAGCATCTCAATAGGCCGCAATAGCGTGGGTCACCATTTTACACCGCTGCATTGTCTGCATACTTAAAGGATGATTTCCACTCTCATGAAATCACTTGATAATATATAGACTTTAAACATTATACTCAACTTAATCTATAATAATATTATGATGGAAAATAATTTGTTTGTCTATTTATTTGTTTGATTTAACGGGCCAGTCTCAAGAAGTATTGGTCCAATTTGAAAAATTCTTTCAGTATTAGATAGCCCAGTTATCGAACAAGGCTATATGTCGTCACGCTACTCTACTATCAAAAGAAGTGAAGTGTCAATAGAAATTGTTGCAAAACGAAAGCAAATTATTCCTTTTAGAGATTCCATCGCATGCGCTATGTAATCTATATATATATATATATAAACGAATCCCTATTTGCCTTGGTCACAACATCACGCGTGTACGTCTGAACCGATATTGCTAATTCTTTTTTTGTTAGATAACCCATTCAGCGAGAAAGGTTTTAGGCTATATAACATTACGCTACGACTATTGGGAAAAAAAATCTTTTGGAGAAATGCCAACAAAGTTGCGTGGGAGCTAGACGTTTTACAAACCCTTTAAAGTTCTAAAACAATCCTTTATAGTATACGTCTAGCTTTTAAAGTTGGCTCACGTAAGTCTTTGAAGGTGCTAGAGTTGTATACAATTGATACAACTCTGTGCATTTTCAACTCATTGAAGTCATGTATGAGACAATGGAGAACAGTACTTCGACATCCAGGATGTCAACAGACTGCGGTAAACGATGTACCAATAAAGATCAAGCGGGGCTTATTTCAAGGTGACAGTGTAAGTCCTTTGGTAGTTTTGCCTGGCTTTAAACCCTCTAAGAACTTTATTAGAGGGTTCAGGATTAGGCTATAGGTTGCAGAAAGATGTTCCAGTGTCCTCTTTTACATGGATGTTTTGAAAATATTTACCCTCATTAAATTACACTTAACAGCTTTACTAAATGTTACGGAAAATTTTAGAAATTTTATCAAAATGAAATTTGGTGTAGACAAGTGTGCAGTCATGCATGTAAAGAAAGGTGTGATTGTGGAATCTGAAGGAATACAGTTTTCAGATCCTACAAAACTCAGATCTCTGTCTGCAACGGAAACCTACAAATATCTAGATTTTTCACAGTCCTTAGGAATACCGGGATCTGACATGAAACAGTCGTTCCGGGACCGCCATTTTGCCCACCTGAAAAAAGTACTTAAAAGTCTTTTATCAGGCGGTAACAAAGTGCGAGCCTAAAATGGTTGGGTCATGCCGGTTCTGAGGTATTACTTTGGTATACTTAGATTGAATCAGACTGAATTAGATGCCTTAGACAGGAGAGTCCGTTGCTAATTACAATCTTAGAGAATATTTTCTTCATACTGATGTGGGAGTGCATCGCAATGTAGTTGCAATGGATACTGGACTCACTTCGCTCCCTCTGGCTAAAGAGATTTGGCGTAAACCTGTAGTACTTACTACTAATGATTACAGGGCAGTGGGAGGGCAAGGAACTTTATGGTCGGTTTTGGCCTTAATGGGCCTGATATAGACTTCAAAGCGTCTACGTATTTTCTACTGCATAACAATCTCTTCGGTTTCTCCGATTGTTTGTGCAATTATGGACGAAGTTTAACATGACGAATAATTATCGGAAATATATCCTGAAAGATCCCCGTGCCCAGGAAATCACGTTAAGCCGTCTATCCTGATTGTCATGAACATCTATGGCAGTCGTTATTGGGAAGTCAGTGCCCTCAAATATACTGACAACTAGTTCAGTCATCGAATTCAGTTCGCCCTCAGGATTGCGGAGATTCGGATGCCAGTCGCTCCGTGTAAAAACGGATATTCGGGTAAAACCGGTTGAACTGGTAGCCGACCCCAAATCTTGGGAATAATAAAGGTTAGGAACATGATGATTGTAAGCAAGGCCTGCGTTATGAGAACCATAATGTTTCATAGTGCTGTTCGCTGCTAGTGGCATAATTCGTTATCTTTTTCAGCTGCTGTGTTGTGTGTGTGTATGCGTGTGTAAGAATAGCGTGCAAACGAGCAGATGTATTACTGGTAAGCTATTACCACTTGTGCGCCCATGGACACCCGCAACACCAGAGGAGTCACAAGTGCATTCCTGGCCATTTCTTGAAGGAGTACGCTCTTTTCTTGATGGTTTGAAGGTCGTATTTGTTCGGGAATACCGCAAGTGACAGTTCATTTTACAGTTTTGTTGTGCGAGACAGAAAGTTTCTTGAGAAGCGGAGAGTTGTGAACTGCCAACCATCTTCTAGATGATGGGAATGAAAGTTCTCTCGTGTAGGACGAGGGCGGAAAAAGGCGACAGGGATCAGTCTGTCAACTGTACAATTCCTCGGAGAACTACCCATATACAACTTAAGATAAAAATTTATACATTCTTTAATTAACAAATATTTTTACGCGAAATTCCTGCTGACTCAGCTGACAGTCAGCCTGTGACCACGGCCAGTGCAACCTGGTCGAAACGTCAGGCAAATCAGAGGTATGTGATACCTTTTTAAATAAGTGATCGCGTTAATTCCCGTAAAAATATTTGTTAATTCTTTAATTATTCAAATAATTCCAATATTTCGGAGATCTCAAACTAAAAGGAGGTTGTACTACAGATACTAGACAACTAAGATAAATACATAAATAATTTCTTTTTGTAAATACACACATATTAAACATAGGAAACAACCAAACTCCGAAACAAATATCTACAGATCATACAAACATTTGGGTCGTCCCAAGAGTTCAACCCGAGACCTCAAGAACAGCAGTAGCATACGCTTCCACTGCGTTGTATTCGTATTCATAATCGGTTCTTATGAAGGTAGTGAACGACGTGCCAAAATGCAGCGCCAATAAAACTTCACCAGACATGACTGTGTAATCTATACTTATAAAATAACAAGTCCTGACTGACTGACTGACTGATTCATCATCGTCGAGCGGAAACTATGATAGTTAAGGCTATGAAATTTGGTGAGTAGGATCGTTTTATTGAGTAGACCTCCACTAAGAAAGGAATTTAGAAATTTCTACCCCTAAGGGAGGGGGGGGGGGGTGAAATAGGGGTTGAAAGTTTAAATGGGAGTCCGTCATTTTTTAAGTTAGAAACATGAAACTTTACTTTTAGACTACTGATTAAAAATGAGTAGATACGTATTTAAGTGTTTACCCCTTAAGGGGGTAGTAGTCGATAAACATTTATAATTATTATAAATGTGAATGTAGTTTAGTTTGTTACGCTTTCACGCGAAAACTGCTTAACTGGTCATCATAAAACTTTGTACACATATTCTTGAAAGTATTAGAAGTAACATAGGATACTTTTGCGAGCGAAGCCATGGGCTAAAGTTATATTTCGCCGTCTAGTCCCAAGCTAAGCAGAGCTTGTGTTATGGGTACTAGATAACTGATACAAATACATATATACTTTTTTTTTGTAAATACATACTTATTATAGATAGAACACACCCAAACTCCGAAACAAATATTTGTAGATCATACAAATATTTGGTCCGACCCGGGAATCGAACCCGAGACCTCATGATCAGCAGTCGCTCACGCCAACCCCGAGACCAACGAGGCAGTCAATATATGTAAGTGTACGTCATTTATACATTTTTTTTACAGTTTATAATAACATCTTATGTTACATTTTATGCTTAGCACGTGGCAAGAAAGATTTGTCATACTTCAATAATTTAAATGAAACTGTAAGAAACGCGTGCGTGATCGGTCTGGTTGCAGTTCACGTGTTTTCTCGCCACTGTGCGCTGTGGCGTGCGGGGCCTGAAAATGCATCTCACTAGGCTACCAAAGTGTCAACATGCTACACTGTATGCATTCACAATGAGAATGGTGACCACCACTCTTGCATCCTACTCATGTTCTTCATCAGGCAGAGTTAAGCCATTTTTGGCAGCTTTTACATAAAAAAAATATAATTACAACCGGCATTCAAAAAAAGAGTATCATTGATCTGTGTCTTTACAAACAAACTCCCCGCTCCAACGACGCGACTCAATGCGCCTTTGCTAAGTTGCTTAATAGAATATGCGTGCATGCAATTGATTTTTACTTAAGTTCTAATTTTAACCTCGTTGTTATGATCAATAAACCTATGCCAACATTGTCGTTCGTGGTCGGCGCGTGGTCCGCGGCACTGGCTCGCTGCGCTCTAACAACTTTGCTTAGTGAAATTCATCATTGTAAACTTTAGGTGAAATAAACCTACAGACAGTGACACTTGGTAGCATTTCATCGTTTATCGTAGTGGCAAATCAAAGCACACAAGGATATTATAGTGAACTTATTATGTAATAGTTCGGTACAAAACCTGCAAGGAATTAAGGTATACTAAGGTCCAGCGGCCTGGACTGTATGGGTCAGGAGATCAAAATAAAACGGAAAACTACACTGTTTCAGCTCACTGATACTATATTAACGAAATATTAAAGTTTTACAAAATACGAGATAAAATTTACAGAGCGATAGAAAAACGTGCCGATCGCAGCGGCGGTAACGGGACGACTTCTTATATCTACCTTACAAGACTAACAATAAACTTATGCGTTTCGAAACTGCATCGCTTACATAGCCCCACCCCAGTGCTGACCTGGCGGCACTCAAACCTCCATAGGAATTATAGCGATGCGAGCAACAGATCTTTTAAGACTGCCCAATTGCGTCTTAACTTGAACCACTCGTACCCTACCGTCTTTACCGGGAAAAACATCCTCTATAATACCTCGCGGCCAAACGTTTCGAGGAGCAGCAGGGTCAGCAATGAACACTAGGTCACCAACCTGAAGAGGTCTTTGCCCATCTTTGGTCCACTTTTGACGTGGTATCATCTCTGGTAACACTTCTGTAATCCATCTTCTCCAAAACATATCAGCTAACCTTTGTGCTATACGCCATTGACGGCGCAAGAAGAGGTCAGAATCATCGAAGCTTCCCAGCTGCGGCATGATAGATGACGAGCCTAGTAAGAAGTGGTTAGGTGTCAACGACTCCTTGCTGTTGACTTCGACCGACACGTGACTCAACGGACGTCCATTCACGATAGCTTCCACTTCAGCCAGCAGCGTATTGAGTACTTCCTCTCTAGGGGCTCTTTCCTTGAGGATCACTCTAAGCGTGACTTTGACGCTTCGAATTAAACGTTCCCAAGCCCCACCCCAGTGAGGACTAGCCGGCGGTATAAATGTCCAGCGGGTACCCTGAACACCCACAGCAGTATGCAGAGACGGCTCGTCAAGCTCCAAGTCCAGTAACCTGGAACAAGTATTGGGCAATGAAGGAGGTGTTTAAGAGTAATCTACCAGTTACGCTAAAATCTAAGGCTATGCAGACATGTTTAGTGCCCTGTCTCACTTACGCTTCCCAAACGTGGCCTTTGTCAGCAAAACAGACTCATAAGATCAAAGTATGCCAAAATAGCTTGGAAAGGAGTCTACTGGGCCTTAAGCTAAGCGATAAAGTGAGAAATGAAAACATCAGGAAAATTACCAAGGTAAAAGACATAACAAAAATCATAATGGCCCAAAAATGGAAATGGGCTGGGCATGTCCAAAGATCACCAGAAAAAAAATGGTCCAGAATTATCACTAATTGGTACCCCATTCACAAGAAAAGACGGAAAGGAAGGCCATTCAAAAGATGGAGTGATGACATAGTTGCCACGGTGGGAAATACCTGGAGCAGACTGGCAAGAGACAGAGAGAAATGGAAGGAAATGGAGGAGGCTTTCACCGCTAGAGCGGTCCTTACAACATAACGCGTCAACGCAGTTATTCACGTATACTAACAGACTAGAATAAGTATAATACTAACAAAAAATTAAAAATGTTTAGAATTAAGGTAACCTGTGTGTAAGGAATAAATAAAGCTATATTATTATTTATTATTATTAAGGTCCAGCGAAGTTGTGAGACATGATCATTCTTCAGCCTTTCTTAGCTTTGTAAAGAAAAGTTTCGACGCTTTTTAGCTGTACTTAAAATAATTTTGTTAGCACGTTCAAGAGAAATTAATGGCTCAACTATTTATGTTCATGTAATCCTGGGTTTAAGAACTGTACCTAAAACAAATTAATGTCAATAGGAATTTAATCGAAGTTAAGATCAATATTTAATATGTATTTATATTATATAATGTTATATTATAATTGAAATATGTAGTTCGGATATGCAAGCAAAGGTCCAAGACACATTCACCTACGTCCTAACCTACATGTGCCAGTAGCGCTGGAGCTAATTTATACATACACTTCACATCCCTGCAACGTAGGAGTCATTATCTACCTGGCACTGCGGTGGAATCTCACATCACTTAAGCCTCTCCTTTTGAAGGAGGCCAACTATACTACGCTGACTATTGATGGCGATGGGGTAGTATAGGGTTTGTTTGAAGTTCTTTGTAATGATGTTGTCCTGCATAGTTTGTTTATTTAGCCGCCTCTTACGACACCCATGGATTGAATATGGGTTATGACATTCTAAACTTGTCAGCACACTGATACACAGTGGAATCTGTTCTTTATTGATGCAGACATCCCGGTTATATACAACAGGCAATCATCGTCGCATGTGCGAAGTCGCTCTTTGAAGCTTGTTAACATCTCAAGAGACTTATGTGGTAAAGGAGCTGGCCTAAAACTGACCTCGCTGAGCGGAGCTGAGGTGGTGCTGACCTCGCATCTCATCGAAGCTTTGAAGTCGCAACCTTCCTATTTAAAGGTTAGTTTTATTGGATAGGGGAAAACGAGCTGATAAATTACCTGCTGTAAAGTGACCACCACGCTCATTGTCAATTTTTTACCGACAACGACAACATTAAAATTAAAAGTATTAATTACTGTGCTCCACGTTATAATATTAGATTTAGTGATTCATTTTTGGTTGGTGCAGAGGTAGAGCACGCAAACCATCATAATATTAATTGACCTGCTGTTCACTGTGCATACATTAATTAAACAGTGAAGTGAACAAAATCCGCAGTAATGAAGGCTCGAGCCATGTGTGACACTGAATACAGATTGACGAGGACCTATTACTACTTTACTACACATGGTGTAAATCGCCTTTATCGGATTTAGAATTGTGGACGCGGTGAGTATTTATGATAAAGCGGTTCTGAATCCTGGAGTAGTTTCGTTACCGTTACTGAACCGCATGAATTCAAATATTGCGTAGTCAAGTTAGTTTACGTTTTCATGACATATGTAAGGGTGGTTTAGCCAAGACGGCAGCGAAGCAACCACTTCATAGTAGCACAGACTCACAATACTCTCCAATGCCCATCAAGTAGAACAGAACATGAATGCGTGTGAATTACTCGAACGGAAGGTATTTTATAGTATTTGACAGATTCGACCCAATTTAATACTAAAGTCACATATTTTGTAGATAATATCAAACATTGCTTATCATAAATATTCTAACGATTATATTATTAAGTACCAGTATTATTTATTAATACAATATTGTGTAGCATTAAAGATTTATACACCGGAAGTAGGAGTAGTATGATGAAACATATGTCGCACCGGAAGCTGACCAGCGGAAGGCGCCAAGATATTAATAGCAATCAACTATTTACTTGTTTATGAAATCACCATTTGAATTATAAGGTTATAATACATTGTATTGTATGCCTAGTAATTATTAAAATTGAAACGATCGAGGCGTTTATACGAGGTTGGATTCGTTACTTATAGCACATAATTCAGTATTCTATTTGTAGGAAGGATTAGTATTTCGGCTGTGGTAACCTCACTTATTCGATTAATAACAAAAATGAATTATTAAATAAATTAATAAATAATAATAATAAATATTTCGGAAATCTAACACACAACGCCATCTAGTCCCAATCTAAGCAGAGCTTGTGTTATGGGTACTAGACAACTGATATAAATACATATATACTTTTTTTTTTTGTAAATACATACTTATTATACATAGGAAACACCCAAACTCCGAAACAAATATTTGTAGATCGTACAAACATTTGGTCCGACCCGGGAATCGAACCCGAGACCTCATGATCAGCAGTCGCACACGCCAACCGCTAGACCAACGAGGCAGTCAATTTATAATTAATTGAATTAATTGAATTATAGTTATTTTTTTAAATGTATGTCTGAGATTTATAAACGAATACGATAAGTATGTCCATTTGTTCCCTCAGAGCTCCTTAACTACTAATTAGAACTGGACGAATGAGGTGTCGTTAGAAGCGTCATGCAATTATTACAAGTACAATTCTAACAAAAATAAAACCGACTTTAAGGTTCGACTCGATTTCTCTTGGATGCCATCGTCCTTATCCACCATTGGGACATCTCCTTTCCATTAAAAAAAGAATCATCGAAATCGGTTCATAAACGACGAAGTTATCCGCGAATACACATAAATATATATATATATATATCATCAATTCGACCTTATATATATATAAGGTCGAATTGAGAAATCTCCTTTTTTTGAAGTCGGTTAAAAATAAATTTCAGATAAATATGTCGTGTCTAGTATCATTGGAAAGGGCGTTACTTGTACATTTTAAAAATACATATATTACTAGAATTTGCTCGTGACTTTGTCCGTATTTATTCGATGAGTGTGATATTTCTATGGTGCCTATTTAAAATATACTGTACAACGCATGACTACGGTTTTTGAAACTTGTTTCATGCTTTTTCAGCGTCGTTTTTTGTCGTAGTTGGGTTTTAGTTTTTACTTTTTTTTTAATGATCCGTTCCATTTGCTCAAAGCTTGAAAATATGGCCTTTCTTTATAATTGGGACATCCTACAATTTTTTTTAATTGTACCAATACTTCCTGAGATTACCGCGGTCAACCAAACAAACACCTTTTCAGCTTTTTAATATTAGTATAGACTATACGTCGACTATATATATATATATATATATATATATATATATATATATAGGTGTTTGTATACTTAACTGCAACAACTGCAGGTAACGCCGATGGTCGAAGAAGTAAAGAAAAGTAGTTTAAGATATTTCTTATCGTGAGCTCTCTGCCAATGAAAATTCCATTAAAATAGGTCCAGCTGTTCTAGAAATTAGCAGACACTAAACAAAAAACTAACAGACAATCAGACAAAAAAAAATTAATATCATTATAATATCATATTACAAACAGACAATCCATTTTTCAAGAAATTGAATGAATTATGATTTTTATTTTTGATTTAAGGATCGTTAAAACTTCCTCATGTATTTTGTGAAAAGGTGTTATTTTTAAATTACAAACGGACACTTCAATGTTGGTATAGATAAGACCAAGAAGTCCAAGGCAATGAAGTACGAGTATGTGTAGAACAGATTGACGGGGGCCGTTGGATGATTGAGCTTATATTGCATATCGCTTATATTTTAGTCAGCAACCGAATGGTAGTTACGTAAAATACAATAAACTGTGCAACAACTAACATGTAACATCGTTTTAAGAGAAAACTGAATTCGGAGCTTTTTAACAACAAACAATTAATTACTGGAAGACTGTATCTTTATAAATCGAATCGATGCATATAGGATTACGTGCCATCGGTGCCCTGATTCACCTACACAAAACTTTACTTTGGGGCTACATACCCTAAACCTTGACTACTGATTCTTTGTGGTTTAGGTCCTCAGTAAGAAGGACCTTTTGCAAATTTCTTTCAAAGCACTTAAGCCTAAACAACAGGTTTCGATGTGTCTCTCCTTCTGGCCTCTTAATTCTTTGAAAGTAGACATTCAAATATGACAAAGTTTTTTTGTGAACACAAATATTCTTCATATTGATTAATCAGATAGATTGAGTATCCTGTTCAATCTAAGTTTAGATTTCCGTCATTTCGCAGAACTAATTAGTTAGTGACAATAGGAAGCTGATACGTCCCGTCCCACACACGGTTATCTGATCCACGCAAACTAGACAAATCCTGTACTAATAAGAATGTCAATAATAACTTAGTATATAAATATTGTGAATTAATTACTATCAGGAATAAAACAACACGAGTATCTTCTGTTGATTTATTACCTATATCTGTAACCTATGGAAGACTACAAGTGCCTGAAAAAATCCAAACTAAATATCTTAAGCCGATACCTAGACAGTCAAAGACCGTTTTATACGTAATTGGACTCTTATGCATGAAAAAAATTGTAGAATTACTAGAATTCGAAATCTCTCTCGTAGACTGTCTACGCATTCAAGTGCTACGAAGAATACGAGCGCCTGTACTGGTAAATTGTGTTTATTTATTGAATGGCTAATAGAGGTGATCATTAGACTCCTAATTGGGGATTTGAAAAAGAAAATATTGTTGGTTTTTTTATGTATTTCAAAACTTTATTACTAATAATATTGATATTTGATGCAAAAAACTTAAAAAAAATGTTTTTCAACATATCATAAACAAATAAAAATTGATCAAATTTAAAAATAAAATCACGTGACTATATACGCGCCATGACTGGTCACCATAGTTGTGACGTCATAATGTTATAGCTATTTAAGGGCGCGTTTACGATTCGTACAAAATTATGCTTTTTTTCGGTGCAATTTGTAACTAAACTAAACAAATTGAATATAACAAAGTACTAACACTTATAGATTAGTTCTTCATCTTCAAATCCGAGGGATAACTTTTTTGGAAATTGTATTTTTTTATATTGTAAAAACGATCTTCCGTAACCATTTTCCACAGTATTTACGATATCGGGTTGAGTTTTGGTACATTTTTGTTCTACAATCAACCTATTTTAGAATTTCTAAAAATAATGTAAGAAGGCATATATAGTCAATTATAAATCCGAGGAAAAAAATAATATAAAAGTGTCACAGAAAGTCGCAGAAAAAATAACAACCGGAGCTTATATTTTCTCATATTTTGCTATTACGGATGAATCGTAGTCGATTGCAATAAGGGTTATTTTATTTTTTTGAACCTCTTTTGATTTATCACGTAAAAATTTCGTAATCTCAGTCTGCGCTCAGCCGCCGTCATGAGTGGACACTGTGTCGCCTGTTTGCATTAGCTCTTGTTGAAAAGATCGCTCTTCGAATTCAATATATTCGATAAACCAGAATAGGTTGATACTTGACAACGTTAGATTATTTTTAACCGACTTCAAAAAAAGGAGGAGGTTTCTTCTATTTACAGATTTTTATAACAATATTTTAGTTTGCTAAAACTAAGTAGTATTGTGCGAGTTCGGGCTCGATTGATGAGACATTACCTCCTACTTAGGTGGAGTGACCTGAAGGTGTACTACGGTGACTGCTTTTCTAACTTCTAGACGAGTTGACATAGTCTAATCGAGTTTGGGCTCATTTTGTTAGTTATGATGAGACCTTACCTCCGGACTACATGGAGTGACTTGAAGGTGTACTTCGGTGACTGCTAGTGGAACTCCTAGACGAGTTGACATAGTGTTACCGAGTCTGGGCTCATTTTGTTAGTTTTGATGAGACCTTACCTCCGGCTTAGGTGGAGTGATCTGAAGGTGTACTTCGGTAACTGCTTTTGGAACTCCTAGACGAGTTGACAGTCTTACCGAGTTTGGGCTCATTTTGTTAGTTATGATGAGACCTTACCTGCGGCTTAGGTGGAGTGACCTGAAGGTGTGCTTTGGTGACTGCTTCTGGAACTCCTAGACGAGTTGACATAGTCTTACCAAGTTTGGGTTCATTTTGTTAGTTATGATGAGACCTTACCTCCGGCTTAAATGGAGTGACTTGAAGGTGTACTTCGGTGACTGCTTGTGGAACTCCTAGACGAGTTGACATAGTCTTACCGATTTTGAGCTTATTTTGTTAGTTACGATGAGACCTTACCTCCGGACTATATGGAGTGACCTAAAGGTGTACTTCGGTGACTGCTAGTGGAACTCCTAGACGAGTTGACATAGTCTTACCGATTTTGAGCTTATTTTGTTAGTTATGATGAGACCTTACCTCCGGCTTAGATGGAGTGACCTGAAGGTGTACTTCGGTGACTGCTAGTGGAACTCCTAGACGAGTTGACATAGTCTTACCAAGTTTGGGTTCATTTTGTTAGTTATGATGAGACCTTACCTCCGGACTACATGGAGTGACTTGAAGGTGTACTTCGGTGACTGCTTGTGGAACTCCTAGACGAGTTGACATAGTCTTACCGAGTTTGGGCTCATTTTGTTAGTTATAATGAGACCTTACCTCCGGACTACATGGAGTGACCTGAAGGTGTACTTCGGTGACTGCTAGTGGAACTCCTAGACGAGTTGACATAGTCTTACCGATTTTGAGCTTATTTTGTTAGTTATGATGAGACCTTACCTCCGGCTTAAATGGAGTGAGCTGAAGGTGTACTTCGGTGACTGCTAGTGGAACTCCTAGACGAGTTGACATAGTCTTACCAAGTTTGGGTTCATTTTGTTAGTTATGATGAGACCTTACCTCCGGACTACATGGAGTGACTTGAAGGTGTACATCGGTGACTGCTAGTGGAACTCCTAGACGAGTTGACATAGTCTTACCGATTTTGAGCTTATTTTGTTAGTTATGATGAGACCTTACCTCCGGACTACATGGAGTGACTTGAAGGTGTACTTCGGTGACTGCTTGTGGAACTCCTAGACGAGTTGACATAGTCTTACCGAGTTTGGGCTCATTTTGTTAGTTATAATGAGACCTTACCTCCGGACTACATGGAGTGACCTGAAGGTGTACTTCGGTGACTGCTAGTGGAACTCCTAGACGAGTTGACATAGTCTTACCGATTTTGAGCTTATTTTGTTAGTTATGATGAGACCTTACCTCCGGCTTAAATGGAGTGAGCTGAAGGTGTACTTCGGTGACTGCTAGTGGAACTCCTAGACGAGTTGACATAGTCTTACCAAGTTTGGGTTCATTTTGTTAGTTATGATGAGACCTTACCTCCGGACTACATGGAGTGACTTGAAGGTGTACATCGGTGACTGCTAGTGGAACTCCTAGACGAGTTGACATAGTCTTACCGATTTTGAGCTTATTTTGTTAGTTATGATGAGACCTTACCTCCGGCTTAGATGGAGTGACCTGAAGGTGTACTTCGGTGACTGCTAGTGGAACTCCTAGACGAGTTGACATAGTCTTACCAAGTTTGGGTTCATTTTGTTAGTTATGATGAGACCTTACCTCCGGACTACATGGAGTGACTTGAAGGTGTACTTCGGTGACTGCTTGTGGAACTCCTAGACGAGTTGACATAGTCTTACCGAGTTTGGGCTCATTTTGTTAGTTATAATGAGACCTTACCTCCGGACTACATGGAGTGACCTGAAGGTGTACTTCGGTGACTGCTAGTGGAACTCCTAGACGAGTTGACATAGTCTTACCGATTTTGAGCTTATTTTGTTAGTTATGATGAGACCTTACCTCCGGCCTAAATGGAGTGAGCTGAAGGTGTACTTCGGTGACTGCTAGTGGAACTCCTAGACGAGTTGACATAGTCTTACCGATTTTGAGCTTATTTTGTTAGTTATGATGAGACCTTACCTCCGGCTTAGGTGGAGTGACCTAAAGGTGTACTTCGGTGACTGCTTTCGGATCTCATAGACGAGTTGACATAGTCTTACCGAGTTTGGGATCGTTTTGTTAGTTCTGATGAGACATTACCTCCAGACTAGATGGAGTGACCTGAAGGTGTACTTCGGTAACTGCTAATGGAACTCTTCGACGAGTAGAACTAGGTGTGCCGAGTTTGGGCTTGTTTTATTGGTTATGATGAGACCTTACCTCCAGACTAGATGGAGTGACCTGAAGGTGTACTTCAGTTCCATTAGCAGTTACCGAAGTACACCTTCAGGTCACTCCATCTAGTCTGGAGGTAATGTCTCATCAGAACTAACAAAACGATCCCAAACTCGGTAAGACTATGTCAACTCGTCTATGAGATCCACTAGCAGTCACCGAAGTACACCTTCAGGTCACTCCATCTAAGCCGGAGGTAAGGTCTCATCATAACTAACAAAATAAGCTCAAAATCGGTAAGACTATGTCAACTCGTCTAGGAGTTCCACTAGCAGTCACCGAAGTACACCTTCAGGTCACTCCACCTAAGCCGGAGGTAAGGTCTCATCATAACTAACAAAATAAGCTCAAAATCGGTAAGACTATGTCAACTCGTCTAGGAGTTCCACTAGCAGTCACCGAAGTACACCTTCAAGTCACTCCATCTAGTCTGGAGGTAATGTCTCATCAGAACTAACAAAACGATCCCAAACTCGGTAAGACTATGTCAACTCGTCTATGAGATCCACTAGCAGTCACCGAAGTACACCTTCAGGTCACTCCATCTAAGCCGGAGGTAAGGTCTCATCATAACTAACAAAATAAGCTCAAAATCGGTAAGACTATGTCAACTCGTCTAGGAGTTCCACTAGCAGTCACCGAAGTACACCTTCAGGTCACTCCATCTAAGCCGGAGGTAAGGTCTCATCATAACTAACAAAATAAGCTCAAAATCGGTAAGACTATGTCAACTCGTCTAGGAGTTCCACTAGCAGTCACCGAAGTACACCTTCAGGTCACTCCATGTAGTCCGGAGGTAAGGTCTAGTCATAACTAACAAAACGAGCCCAAACTCGGTGAGACTGTCAACTCGTCTAGGAGTTCCATAAGCAGTCACCGAAGTACACCTTCAGGTCTCTCCAGCAAGTCTGGAGGTAAGTACCTATTACATAGAAATGAGAAAATATAAAAAACTTTCAAAAGATCAATTTAGGCAAGTTGACATTTATACCTGCCGCTATCCGATTTGCACTTGTTTGTGTAACTTGTGTCAACGTAGTAATTCGATTCTGTACCTATCAATTTTGCAAACGCGTCCTTAATATTAGTACGGCGTTAGCGGCTGATACGTGACTAATGTATTGAAAATGAAAATTTATTGCTAAAAAACGAGTTGTTAGTTCCGATTAGTTATGTGTGATAAAGGATTTATTCAGGCAAAGTCTGATAATATTCCTGATGTTCATATATTTATGATAATGATCACGATTTTTTTTAAAAATGACGTTCGGTTTAATTCGAATAGAAAATGTTTAAGTATTTGTTCTCCATTATATTAACAATTATTTATTTCATAAATTATAGAGCATCGTGTGAGAGTTATGGCGATAAAGCTATAGGTTATGTTCAACTACGTTCTACCAGGACACACATATGACGTACGTCTTGGCAGACACATACGAAACATTCACTGAACAAATCGGCTCTGCTGGAATTAGGCGTAAACCGCAGCGACTCTCCCACTTAGCGAGGGAAGTTCTGGTGTCTTCATTGTCCAGGATCCACTGCGTGGCAAGTATTAGTGTAATACTTTTATTAATTACTAGCAGACCCACCCAATTCCGTTTGCTTCTCCTATTGCCCGTGGCGTGATAATTTTTCCTCGTTTTTGAAACAATTTTTATTGATGCTCCGTTGCTATTGGTTTTAGCGTGATGATGTATAGCCTATAACCTTCCTCGATAAATGGGCTATCTAACACTGAAATAATTTTTCAAATCAGATCAGCAGTTTCTGAGATTAACACGTTCAAATAAACAAACAAACTCTTCCGCTTTATACATTAGTATATATTACATAACACGTTCTGGGGGCGGATAGTTCACAGTTTTACGGTCAGTTCAGCTAGACGTTATTATCCTGTAATATATTCTGTTCTGCTTTGCCTACTCACTTCGATATTTCCATTTGGTTTTTAAAAACATTACGCCTGCGGCTCCATTTGTCGAAAAGAACTTTTTAATGTAAGTTCAGAAATGAAGGATCAGTTTCAATGCTCACGCCTAGTTATAACACACAATAACAACAAATAATTAAGTTCACGTGATAAGTTTTAAAATAGGAAAACTTACATTATTGCTAGTATCGATTAAAAGAAAGAAAAAATAGGTACATATGGGTAACAAAGATGTATAATGCTAAGAATTCACTTTTGTAGGACTTCTAACTATAAACTTGACTTTAATTAACTCAAAATAGGTTACTGCTCAATATTGGGTCAACATGGGCGAATACAGTTCACACAAGGTGTTACATTTATAGAAACATTAAGAATCAGTGCACCCACTATTTGTAGGCGAATCATATGGACCAGACACATATATTATGTAAGTTTGTTAGTGGTGAGAGATGATTAAAATATGTTTACACAGACAAAAATGGCACAGACTGAGCAGAACAATTATTAAAAGCAACGTTATATTTTAAATGTTACTTATGTTTAGGTTTCATTCATGAAATGTCCTAGTTATTAATACTTATATTGTTTGAATACTACACATTTCACATTTTTAAGTGTTATATTTTGACTAGATGTTGCATATTGTTTTAAAAAGTTCTGTCAGACTTATTACAACTATTTCACATTTTATATAGATCAATACAATATGTTGATAATGTTTAACGGGTGTAATATAACATGAGCTGGCTTTAAGTATTGCACGTTCTTCTGGGAAAAAGGGATGGGAGTGAATCGTCACTGCTCAGTGGCCCAAATTTGAACGTAGTGTTGCGAACTTTAAAGTCTCCCGTAAGAGAATAATAAAAAAAACGTGTGGCACTTGGGGACTGCCGCGGTAAAGCTATTGTATAGCATTTTTATCAACTTATGCAATTATATTTTTCTTTTTTTTTTATGCATTATCATATTATATTTTTTTTTTGATATTAATTCAACTTTTTTCTTTGATAGCACCAATGTATATTGTATATTGTGAATAAAATAATAACGCCCTTTCCAATGATACCAAACACGACATATTTATACATATTTATCTTAAGTTTTTTTTTATACAGTACTTTATGTCGGCCAGAGGGCGCCACATTAATAATAATAATAATGCCGGAATCTGACATGAAACAGTCGTTGCGGGAACGGTTCTTTGGCCGCCTGAAAAAAGTACTTAAAAGTCTTTTATCAGGCGGTAATAGGGTGCGAGCCTACAATGGTTGGGTCATGCCGGTTCTGATGTATTCCTTTGGTATACTTAGATGGACTCAGACCGAATTAGATGCCCTAGACAGAAGAGTATGTACATTGCTGACTGCATTCCGTATGCATCACCCACGTTCATCGGTTATGAGATTGTATATCCCGCGAAAATTTGGAGGTCGAGGTCTATTAAATGTCAAGACCCTACACAATCGCGAGATATACAATCTCAGAGAATATTTTCTTCATACTGATGTGGGAGTGCATCGCAGTGTAGTTGCAGTGGATACCGGACTCACTCCGCTCGCTCTGGCTAAAGAGAATTGGCGCAAACCTGTAGTACTTGGTACTAATGAACGCAGGGAGATATGGAAGGGCAAAGAACTTCATGGACGGTTTTATCGGGCCCTTAACGGGTCCGATATAGACTTTAAAGCCTCAACCTCCTGGCTACGGTATGGTGATCTCTTCGGAGAAACCGAAGGTTTTGTTTGTGCGATTATGGACGAAGTTATCATGACGAATAACTATCGGAAATATATCCTGAAAGATGGTACGGTTGACATATGTCGGGCATGTCACCGTCCCGGGGAATCTATTAGGCATATTATTTCTGGTTGTTCTCGTCTTGCTAACGGTGAATATTTGCACAGGCACAACCAAGTAGCTAGGATAGTACATCAACAGCTTGCCCTTAAATACAAACTTGTGAACTCAGAGGTGCCATACTACAGGTTCCAGGGCCTGACCCAGTTCTCGAGAATGGTCGTGCTACATTACATTGGGATCGATCTATTATCACAGACAGGACTATTGTTGCCAATAAACCTGATATTGTGGTGATAGATCGATCAGAGCGCCACGCAGTGATTGTCGACATCGCCGTTCTTCATGACGAAAATCTCGTGAAAGTTGAAAAAGAAAACAAATAAAATATTTGGACTTATCTCACGAGATTGTCGATATGTGGGATGTAGATTCGGTGATCATTGTTCCGATAGTTGTATCTGTTCACGGATTGATAGCCAAGAGCCTCGACCAACACCTTAAGAGGCTCACGTTGGATGGTTGGATCAAGGGTCTGATGCAGAAGGCAGTCCTCCTAGACACGGCACGTATAGTGAGGAGGTTCCTGTCTCTGGAGCCCTAACCACCGGTTTCTTGGTCCCTGTACCCGAAGTCGGTGGTCTACTATTTTTTATATTTTTAAATGTATTTTTTTTATTTGTATATTTAAAAATGTAATCAATATGTTATATATATAAAATAAAGAAAATAATAATAATACACGACACCGCATTCGTCCAATTCTAAATGAGTGGTTAACAATGAGGGAACAAATGAACATACATACATACATAGTCTGTCAAAATCATAACCCTTCTTTGGCTTTGCCGTAGTCGGGTAAAAAACGAAACCCTTATGGATTCGTCATGTCTGTCTGTCTGTCCGTCCGTATGTCACAGACACTTTTTTTCAAAACTATAAGAACTATACTGTTGAAACTTGGTAGGTAGATGTATTCTGTGAATCGCATTGTGATCTTCACACAAAAATACAAAAAAAAAACAATAAATTTTAGGGGTTCCATCAATAAATTCTATACTTAGAACTGAAACTCAAAAATTTTATTTCATCAAACCCATACGTGTGGGGTCTCTATGGATAGGTCTTCAAAAATGATTTTAAGGTTCCTAATATCCTTTTTTCTAAACTGAATAGTTTGCGTGAAAGACACTTCCAAAGTGGTAAAATGGAGGGGAGGGGGGAGGCTGTTACTTCCAAAATAAGAGAATGATAAAACTAAAAAAAAAATATGCTGTTCATTACCATGCAAACTTTCACCGAGAATTGGTTTGAACGAGATCTAGTAAGTATTTTTTTATAATACGTCGTAAATCGTAAACCGCAATTTACCTTTGATTCAATCAACTCAAATATAACAAGAACTTTTATACTGTTACTCGCTGCTACGGAACCCTTCATGGACGAGTACGACTTGCACTCGGCCACTTTTTTTTACAACTAAAATTGAAAATAATTTTCAGGAAATAGTCATTAATTATCTTTTCCTTTGTTGAATTTCTAGATAATATTGTTTACTAAGACAAGTCGTCGATTAGAGTCTTAGTGTAAACAATCTAAAAATATGTCTCGTTATCGCCTCCAGTGTAGCAGAAACAATAACATCCGTATCTACGTATCTGAGAAAAAAGTAAAAACTAAAACCGATTTTACTGTTATTGTATTTAAAATGTTTTGGTGCCTCTTTAATATACATTTATTTGCAAAGTATATTTTAAATAGGTATAGAAATATCACAATTATCGAATTAATACGGACAAAATCACGAGAAAATGTTAATAATATATATATTTTTGAAATGTACAAGTAATGCACTTTCCAATGATACCAAACACGACATATTTCTCTAAAATTTATTTTTAATACAATACTTTATGTCAGCTAGAGGGCGCCACATTAGATTCAGTGACGCGTCATATAGCCTATAAGCAGCAGACGATCATGACACTTCTAACGACACCTCATTTGTCCAGTTCTTATGAGTAGTTAAGGAGCTATGAGGGAACAAATGAACATACATACATACATACATGCATACATACATACATACATAGCCTGTCAAAATCATAACCCTCCTTTGGCTTTGCCGTCTGGTAAAAATATGAATCTCATAATATATTTAAATAGTTACACGATTGATGTAGTAAGAAAGAATGCCCCCTACTCATATGTACGAGGAAGTTATACTCTTTGTTCCATAGAAATTTTCTAAAAATGACAGAAAAAAATTATGTATCGTTATTAATAATGAATTATAGTTGTATTTGACCTCAGACGAAAGATTTTTCCGTGGGAGAGTCACGCTTCGGCATGAATGGGCGGGCTCGGCCGGAGTGATACCACAGCCTCAAAGAAAACCGGTGTGAAATAGTGCTTGCGCTGTGTTTCACCGAGTGAGTGAGGATACTGGAGGCCCATAACCCAAACCCCGTCCCCCTATCTCCCCTCCCTATCCCCCAAAGGCCGGCAACGCACTTGTGACGCCTCTGGTGTTTGTAGGTGTTCATGGGCGGCGTTAATCGCTTACCATCAGGCGATACTCTCGTTACTGCTCGTTTGCCCGCATATTCCATAAAAAAACCATTAAAAAGTTAAAATAATTATGGTACTTCGACCTCTGAGCGTATTCCACTAGTACTTAAAAATATATAATTTCTCAATACTATCTCTAACCATTTTCACTTATAATATCAAACGCGATTCTTTGAAACTATATTCATTATATCGCTTAGAGTGGCAAATGATTACGTAAATCTCGTATTCTAAGAAATTCTAAGCACTTTAAACCCATAGAAAGTAAAAACAAAAACCCAACTACAACAAAAAACGAACTTGAAACTTGTTTCATGATTTTTGAGCGTCGTTTTTTGTCTTAGTTGGATTTTTGTTTTTACATTTTATGGGTATAAAGTACTACAATTTTTCCAAATGATTATTTCATTTTTAAATATGGAAAATTGAAAAGTTGTTTGACGAAATGAAATAAAAGGTATGTAATACAAATGTTACCTGAGTTGGCTATGACTTATTTAAAAATAATCTTAGTATTGCGTCGTGCGCAAATCTAAAGCGTATTTGAGTCAACAACTTTAACTATAACGCAACCCACGCAATCGACATTATGCGCAATAAAAAAGGAAAATTTGCCCAAAAGTATAAACATATGCATTGAATAGGCAACAGGTACGAGTAACAGTTTTCCACGATCCTATGGCGTGAAATCCTCTGTCGAGGCTACGCACCTCGCACAGATCCACAGACCTCAGTAGCTCCTGAGCTGCAGACGGGCGCGCGACGCGACCCTACTCCCTACTCTCTGAAACTTTCATCTCTCAACTTTTGACAAGTGTTCCTAGTCCTTTAGGCCACTTCATTCTTCTATCGCTGAATTATTGCTGTATCGAGTAGTGAAAATTTACATTCATTTTTATTCTTTGAAAGTAAAGTACGTAGTGTACAAACATTTTATTTTTGATGAAAAACATCTGTATCATTTTATTCAGCATTGAAAATACACTCTTAAAGAATTTCGTAATCGAGTGTATATTATGTAACACTTCTTTAATATTTGCATCTTATCAATAAAATTAACTGTACATTTATAAGACAGACAAAAAAACAGTAACCGACGGGATGTTGGTTACTGTTTTTTTAATGAATCTTCGTGTGAATATATCGTTATAAAGAGTACGTTAAGACGCGCAAGTTTTAATCGTTGTCCTTTGTGCTCAAACATTTATATAATTTTTGATTAGACATTAAATAGACGTTTTACACATTTAAGTTATAAATATCGGTTCGTGGCTCTAGTATTGTATAGTGATTACACAAAGAACCGTTAGAGTAGTGTGTTGCTAGACTGTAAACCGACTGGTGCAGTTAAGAGTTTAAAGGTGCCCCATTTCACGCTTCGTTGGACCTCGTTACTGTTCGTGAAATTGTGAGTAAAGGTAAGTATTAGCTAAGTATTTGTTTTAAATATCATGGTGATAATTCAGTCAAATATCTATAAAACGACGCAGTCACGCAGTAGGAAACGAGATGTTTATTGAGAACAGAAATAAAATTGTATTTTATTTTATGTAAAGATCAAATGTAAAACATAAAATGTAGCCGCTAAGAATATTTTCTGTGACACGGGGAACTTTTACTTATATCTATCTCTCTATATATATATAAAATCTATGTATCGTAAACAAAGAATACCCAGTCTTCTATTCCATTTGTGTCTAGTTGTAGTTTTAAAAAAGCTTGCAATAAAGCTTTGAAAAAACGTTATAAACTGCTTATTTTAAGTGTACAAGTAAATAATGGAGCAATATAATAAAAATTACAAAAATGAATAACCCGTTTTTCCTGACTTTTGATAATCGTATTTCAATGTGTGTGTGTGGTTTAGGTGACAATACAATAATTAGGCATCTTGTAGCTAAATTAATGGCGGAACTCACTCGTTACAATTAGCTTTTACTGAACTCCTAAAATTGGGCGGATTGCAGTTGGTGTCGACTGTTGACGACTACGGAAGATGGATTGTAGATATCTTGTCATTATTGAAATTAATAATTGAAATTCTTATTTTTTATAATATTTATTTATAATTATTTTGAAAGCACAACTTCTTCATTAGGAATATGTAGTGTCTTAGGAACTTTACAAACATACATGAGACGGGCAGAAAGAACGCCCAGACTTAGAACAACAATTTGTGGATCACATGAAATGTGTGCGCTGAGTGCTGTCGGGTTTGAAGCCACAACACTGGTTGCTTTAGAAAGCGGCGTGGCGACTCCTTTAACCACTACCCTAAACATGAAGTCAAAGTTTTTAAATATTTTGTTTTTTTTTTGTTTTTTCCATAAAATGTTAATTATGTAATTTAACTACGAGAGAGAACACTAATCTCTGTAACACAGGTCATTGAACCTAGCTCAGAGATCAGGGAGCTCATTATAATTTGTAAAAAAATTGGTTTGTGGAAATAAAACGTTATTTATTATTTACTAGCTGAACCCCGCGGTGTTAGTTATGAAAAATAGCCTAAGCTACTCCCCGAATCATCAGCTACCTGCCAGTGAAAGTCCCGTCAAAATCCGTCCAGTCGTTCCAGAGTTTACCCGGAACAAACAGACAGACAAAAAAAATTTTAACTACATTTTTGGTATATGTACCGTGTATACATACATATTCATTTAGTAAAAAGCGGTTATTTTAATATTACAAACAGACACTCCAATTTTATTTATTTGTATAGATGTATAGATTATTTTATGAATTTTTTAACTACTCGTATTTCTCTAATGGTATTTGTTGAATTTAACCTCGCTATAAAATGTACTGTGATGAATAAATACTGGTCCTCAATATTTCAATGTTTAACTAGTTTGTATCGCCATGATAAATAAAATATATAATTAGTGACAATAGATGTTACAATTTTTCCTTTACAATATCTAACAATGTCTCAGAGAATTTGAGCTCTATATAAGCTCACTGGTCTCATATATAAAGGTACTCGAACTACACCTGTTTAAAAATATCATGTGATTTATTGATTTGAACATGCCTCATTCTATAGACTCGCAATATCTCAGTTGCAGTCGCAGATTGTACTCGTAATATCTCTCTGCGGTGTAACCATCGTAACGGAATGCTCTGCGACTGATGTTATTGAAATATTGCTTTGAAAGTAAATATGGACTAGAAAATTAATATGAATAAAGTAATTTCAGTTCCAGACTCCTCTTACAAAACAATAAATGACATTGATTCTAGAATAATAAAATATTTTCTGTGCATATATTTCATGGGCAAATATACGTTTATGATGATACCTAAATTTGCTCGCGAGAAGGAGTATGAAAAATCGGAAATTAATAATGCCAAGCACGATAATAAAATAATTTTAAAAAAATCATCAAAACATCACTACCTAAGAAACTAAGAACCCAGCATCCGATTAATTAACTAGCAATAATTTAATCTCGACCAATTAAATTATGTTTCTCATCTGAGGGACTGCTAAATTTATTTTGCGTCATAAAAACACCCTTACGGATTCCATCAAACTTTATTCAGATCATACCCCATATCAAAAGAAGTATTTGCAAGACCTGAAAGCAAATCTACGGAGACCAGTAGCTAATTGTGAAACTAATCTCAGCATCAAATACGTCAAAGGTACGCCGAAACTAATAATATCTACAGACAATTCAAATCCAAGATGCAAAGAGGAACATACTATTTTTCTGATTTCTGAATCAGCAGAGCTTACTTGCTTGCTTGCCCTTATCGTTTCAGTAAGTAGTGGGTGACAATAGTGACGAACTACGCGTCTCACTTAGTTTGTGATCTTAGTGGTAACATGTGCTACGTTCATATATTTAGATAATGATGGATAAATTTAATTAGGAACGTGTTCAGAACCAAAAGAAGCTTTCTCATAAATTAATAATCTGTAAAGTTATTTGAAACGTCAAGTGTCTCACTGTCGTCTATTTATATTTCTACACAACATTTATTTATTCTAAAACAAGGATATTCAAATACTACTTTGTTCTTTGTTTTAACTCACTTTTGATTTGGTATGATTTTGGTAAACGTATGTGATTGGGGTGGACTTAATATCTATACAAATAAATAAAATTGGAGTGTCTGTTTATAATATTAAAATAACCGCTTTTACTAAATGCATATGTATGTATACATGGCGCATATACCAAAAACGTAGTTCAAAAAAATGTTGTCTGTCTGTCTGTTTGTTCCGGGTAATCTCTGGAACGGCTAGACGATTTCAACGGGACTTTCACAGGCAGTTAGCTGATGATCTAGGAAGTAACTTAGGCTACTTTTTTAGACTAAGTTTGTCCCGCGGCGTTAGTCGCGGTACGACGATAACCGCGGGTAACATCACGGGGTTCAGCTAGTTGACAATATAATTATAACAAAAACAAGTACAAATTTTACAAAAATAAAACCGACTTCAAGGTTCGACTCGATTTATCTTGGATGCCATCATCAGATATTAATGTCCTTATCATGGTACCACCGTTGAGACATCTCCTTTCCATTAAAAAAAGAATCATCTAAATCGGTTCATAAACGACGAAGTTATCCGCGAACACACATAAAAAAATATATATACGGTCGAATTGAGAAACCTCCTCCTTTTTTTTGAAGTCGGTATACTAGCTATATTTTATTCTATGATTATCTTCTTAAAACAAATTTCAAGAAAGGCAGATATTTTGAATTAGATTGTTTTTATGTTCTTTATCTTACTAGTGGAGGGGGCACTTAAAGAGAAGCACCGCACTTGTGGCTGACGCTCGTCACTTGCCAGGTCAGGTAACTGGTCAGGTGCCAGAACATCGCCTTATTTTTCTCCCTCGACTGTTGAAGCCCGAAGTTATTGCCTGCGCTTTCCAGGCAGGCGCTAGGCACACCGTGTGGGCTAGTCAGTTAGATTCTGACCCACCACTTAACCGATGACCCCGGTAGGTATTTGGAGATTTCAACAGACTAAGAAATAAGACTAAATAATTATGTTTACTGATGCTACTTGTGATCTTGCCCCGGGGCCAACGAATTTGAATGAAAGATTATCCCGGCTATGTATGTAGGCCTAATCACTTTATAACAAACAAGCTTTCGCCTGCGGCCTTGCTCGCTAAAAAAAACGCGCCTCCAGACTCTACTTTGTAGGTGGTAGAGAAAAGAGTCAAATATAAATAATTATTATATTACATATCAATAATTAAACATATTATAAAAAAAATGATTGAAAATTATCGTCAATCGTTCATATGTATGTGTATAGTTGTGAATATAATACATATAAAAACTAGCTGTTGCCCGCGGCTTCGCTCGCGTGGAAGTTGATTATATGCATTTAATTAAAACTGTGTAAAAGAATGTATCAGTAATTTATTCATGTTTTTAAATGTATTTATTTATTTTTGATCATTATCCCATTTAAAAGAACTTTCATACAAACATTCGACCCATATTGCTGCTAAATTAAAAAAATGACGGACTTCCAAACTAATCAATATATGAGATGCCAATGCCTATTTCTCCCCTTAGGGGTAGAATATCCAGAATAGCTTAAATATGCATATTCTCGTTTTTAATTAGTAACCCAAAAATAATATTTTATGTTTCTAACTCAAAAAATGACAGACTTCCATGCAATCTTGCAACCCCCATTTCACCCCTTAGGGATAGAATATCCAGAAACGCTTAAATACATATCTACTCGTTTTTAATCAGTAGCCCAAAAAAATTTCATGTTTGGAACTTCACAAATGACGGATTCTAGACTAACCTATATGCGAAATGTCAAACCCTATTTCACCCCTTAGGGGTAGAATATCCAGAAACCTTTAACAGGTATCTACTCATTTTTAATCAGTAGCCCAAAAATATAGTCTAATGTTTCTAACTTAAAAAATGATGAACTTCCATACAAACTTCAATCCCTATTTCACCCCCTTAAGGGTAGAATAACCAAAAACGCTTAAATACGTCTCTACTCTTTTTTAATCAGTAGCATATAAATAAAGTTTTATGTTTCAAACTTCAAAAATGACGGAATTCCAGACTAACCTATGCACGAAATGTCAACCCCTATTTCACCTCTTATGGATAGAATATTCAGACACGCTGAAATACGTGTTTACTCATTTTTAATCAGCAACCCAAAACTAAAGTTTCAGGTTTCTAAGTTAAATATGACGGATTTTCATAAAGAAATTTCAACCCCTATTTCACCCTCTTATTGGTAAAATATGCAGAAACGCTAAAAAGATATCTAGTTATTTTTAATCAGTAGCCCAAAATTAAATTTTCATGGTACTAATTTAAAAAATAACGGACTTCCATACAAACTTTCAACCCCTATTTCACCCCTTTAGGGGTAGAATATCCAGAAACGCTTAAATACGTCTTTACTCTTTTTTAATCAGTAGTACATGAATAAAGTTTCATGCTTCTAACTTAAAAAATGACAAACCTCCATACAAACTTTCAACCCCTATTTACCTATTTACCCCACCCCTTAGGGGTAGAATATCCAGAAACGCTGAAATACGTATCTACTCATTTTTAATCAGCAGCCCGAACACAAAGTTTCATGTTTCGAACTTCAAAAATGACGGACTTCCAGACTAACCTATATGCGAAATGTCAACCCCTATTTCACCCCTTAGGGGTAGAATATTCATAAACGCTTAAAGATGTATCTACTCGTTTTTCATTAGTAGCCCAAAGGTAATATTTCATGTTTCTAACTTAATAAATGACGGACTTCCATGCAATCTTTCAACCCCTATTTCACTCCCTCGGGGGTAGAATATCCAGAAACGTTTAAATACATATCTCATCATCATCAGAATATCGCAATCCACTGCTGGACATAGGCATCTCCAATTGCACGGCACTTGTACGATCCTTAGCTTCTCGCATCCAGCTCCTGCCAGCTGTCGTGGGCAGATCATTATTTCACCTGACAGTGGACATTCTACACTACGTTTGCCGAGACGCGGTCTCCACTCAAAAACCCGTTTAACGCCATGGTTATCAGATCTGAGACTGATATGGCCAGCCCACTGCCACTTCTGCTTGCTTATCCTGTGGGCTATGTCGATGACCTTGGTTCTCTGCCGGATCACCTTATTCCTGATGCGATACCTTAGAGAAATGTCGATCATAACCCTCTTCATAGTACGCCGAGCGACTTTGAACTTGTGAAACAGCCGTGTCGTAAGATTCCACGTTTTGGCACCGTATACCATGACGGGTAGGACGCGCTCATTGAAGACTTTCGTCTTTAGGCACTGTGGGATCGACGATGAAAACACCCAATGAAATTTCCCAAATTCTGCCCAACCCGGCTGAATTCTCCTGTTCACCTCATCCTCAAAATTGTTTCTACCTAATTGCAAAGTCTGTCTGAGGTACACATATTTTTTTACAACTTTGAGAACTGCACCATGAAGTTAGACCGGTAGAACATGTTCATTAAACATACGTATCTACTCATTTTTAGAATTCCGTACGTCAACAGGACAAAAAGGAACCTTTATAGGATCACTTTGTTGTCCGTCTGTCGGGTGAGACCCTTTTTCTTAAGAACGCGTGAAGATACCAAGCAGAAGTTTATAGCAAATACTCAGGTCTACTGTCCCTTGGACTTGGAGCAGTTAAAAAATCAAACTTCTAAACCAACGCAATTAAAAGATGCAGCTGTTTATGCTGCACATTTTCGACACTCGCAAAGGAGTCAAAACCTACAGGGCTCTCTCGTGAACTCTTTTTCAAATATTTAAAAAAAAAAATTCATGTATTCAACTAAAATGTAACGAACTCTCGTACAAGCTTTCAACCTATTTCACCCTTTTGGCGGTAGAATATCCAAAAATGCTTAAATAGGTATATACTCATTTTTAATCCGTAGCCCAAAAATAAAGTTTTATGTTTTCAAATTAAAAAATGAAGGACTTTCATAAAAAAAAATCAACCCCTATTTCACCTCTTAGGGGTAGAATATACAGAAACGCTTATATAGATATATAGTCATTTTTAATCAGTAGTCCAAAATTAAAGTGTTACGGTACTAATTTAAAAAATTAACGGACTTCCATGCAAATTTTCAACCCCTATTTCACCCCTTTAAGGGTAGAATATCCCGAAACGCTTAAATATGTCTTTACTTTTTTTTAATTAGCAGCACATGACTAAAGTTTTATGTTTCTAACTTACAAAATGAAGAACTTCCATACAAACTTTCAACCCCTATTTCACCTCTTAGGGGTAAAATATCCATAAATGCTTAAATTTGTATCTACTCTTATTTTAATCAGAAGCCCAAAAGTAAAGTTTCAGGTTTCTAACTTAAAAAAATGACGGACTTCCATACAAACTTTCAACCCCTATTTTACCCCCTAGAAATTCCAAAATTCCTTTTTAGTGTGTGTCTACTCAATAAAACGATCCTAATCGCCAAATTTCACAGCCCTAGCTATCATAGCTTACGCTCGGCGATGATAAATCAGTTAGTCAGTCAGTCAGGACTTGTTATTTTATAAGTATAGATATAGATACTTCCTATTGGCAGAGCGTTGTCAACACTTTTAAGTATTTTTGTTTTACAAAAAATTTCTACATGTGTTCGTATTCTTTAACGCAATTTAAGAGCATTGTTTCTGATCGTTATTAGTCTAGTCGACAAGTGCTTATTTAGTCAACTTTTTTCATCAGTCTCCGAAAATTATGATTGGGGTGTCATTCGATTCCGACTGGCATCTAGATGGTTTTTGGAAAAAATGAAGTTTCGCCTGCCCAATTTGTTAATTACTCAATGGACCTTATTGAAAATTTGTGATAAAATTTTTCCTATGTACTGGTGTTGCGGGTATCCTTGGGCGGCGGTAATCGCTTACCATCATCATTATGTCATCATGTCATGCAAATCATCGTTTGCCCCCTATACCATAAAAAAAGGTATAATTTTGGGGTAACTGACATTTTAATACTTTATTTAAATATTACAGAACATATCTGCCAGAATTCGTCTGTTGAAAGAAAGTTATGAATAGGTATTTAAATGCTTTGCAGTTCATATAAAAATTGAATTCGCTGTAACTGTTTGTTACCACTTACATTTCGAATAACAAAAAACTGCGTTGAGTAATATTTTATCTGAACTTGTCTCGTGCTCAGACCCTTGATCAATGTTGGCCAAAGCTCTTTACTATGATCCCATGAGCTGATTTAGACTGTCTATCAGTGCAATATCATCGACTACATATTATAAATATTGACAATCTCATGAAATAAATTCGAATATTTTATTTAGTTCGTATCATTCATCTTTCACGAAGTTCTCGTCATGCGAAACAGCATTTAAAAAATATATAAAAAAAGTAAAAACTAAAACCCAACTATGACAAAAAACGACGCTGAAAAGCATGAAACAAGTTTCAAAAGCCGTAGTCACGCGTTGTTAAAGTGTTATGGACAACAGTACATTACTAAATGTCAAAAGCCGTAGTCCATGTAGTATAATGCACCATAGTATTATGGGTACTAGACAACTGATTTTAATACTTATATACTTTTTTTTGTAAATACATACATATTATAGATAGAAAACACCCAAACTCCGAAACAAATATTTGTAGATCATACAAACATTTAATCCGACCCGGGAATCGAACCCGATACCTCAAGAACAGCAGTCGCGTACCCTACCACTGCGCCACCGAGGCAGTCAATTAATTAACAAAAATAAAACCGACTTCAAGGTTTGACTCGATTTCTCTTGGATGCCATGATCAGATCTTAGTGCACTTATCATGGTACCACGTTGGGATATCTCCTTTCCATTAAAGAAAGAATCATCAAAATCGGTAAATAAACGACGAAGACATCCGCGAACACACATAAAAAATATATATATATACGGTCGAATTGACAACACTCCTCCTTTTTTTTGAAGTCGGTTAAAAAAAAAAAAAAATACGTTGAGTATCCAGCACTATGACGTCAATTCAATGTTAATATAGCAAAAAGTTCATAGCGGTATTATAGATAGAGCAGGGGAGCCAGGCCTAAAGAAGTCCCTCAATTAGAAAGACGATCGCGGTATCTATAACAACTTTAAAAGGTATTTCATTTGATTTGAATTTATTATTCGAGGTTGTCATAATAACAAACAGTCCTTTACTACGCATGCGTCAATAGGGAAAGACAGATGAGGTACCGCGATCTACTCTCTCTTTCTAACCGTTGAACGTTTCCGCTTACAGGCAACCACATGTCTGACCCACTCTATCTATAATATCTCTATGAAAAAGTGTCGTTATATTTTTTCCGTCTAACTTCCTTTCGCAATGCGTCACAAGAAACTTCGTTCCAATAATTTCAAAAGCTTAAGTTTCTAAGAATTTTGCCAACATAGTATGGCACGTGTAGCTGACCTTAAAATTAAGGGAATTGGTCTAACTTTGTAAAAACGTGAGCAGTCACGGGGCGTCTGGCCGATGTGAAACTTCGAAATTGTTTTGTATCAAATAAAATGACTGTTTATTACATTAATATTCATTTTCATTAAATTCAAATACAAATAAAAATTAAAAATCGCCACTCGTTCGGTTTACTTAGGTTTACCCCTCGCCTATGGATGTTTCACATCAATACATACCCTAAGCCTTCGCACAATTCTTGTGTGTACTTTAAAACAAAGTATGCACCAGAGTACCTGAAGTGGTTGATAATGAGACTATCGTCGACAGTTGGGTGTACACTGTGTACTCTCTAACTCTTTATCAGCTGAAAGGTGCTGTTTTTATTGATTTTTGAATACTCTTCTTAAAAATGAATTATTGAACCTTCAAGGATCTTAGAAAATACGTATTTTATAGATATATACCAGCTGAACTCCGCGGTGTTACCCGCGGTTATCGTCGTACCGCGAGTAACGCCGCGGGACAAAGTTAGTCTCAAAACAGTAGCCTAAGTTACTCCCTGGATCATCGTGATACGAAACCGTGATAATTTGCATAAAAAATTTCAGTTAGACCCCGATAACTACGTTGCTAAATTAATTTATATTAGGTACCGTAACTTCTGTAACAACCTTCTAAAGGCGGTAAAACGTAAATTTGATCAATTTGAGCTCGAAAAGGCGAAGGGTGATCCGAAGGCTACTTGGAAAATCTTAAAATCTATAGGTCACTTGAACGAAAAATGTGAAAACACCACGGAAGATCTACTGAACATGCGTAGTGATCATCAGTCGTCAGTCGATTACATCAACAATTATTTTGCAAATGTTGGACACAACCTTGCTCAGAATATTCAAGGTAAACAAAGCCACATACGCAATGACTTTCAGATGCACAACATGAACAATTTTCAGGGTAACTCTCTTGTGCTATTGGACACGGACTTTCTTGAAATTGATACAATTATCTCTAGCTTAAAAATAAACTGTGCTGTTGGCTACGACGAGATACCAGTATCGGTTATTAAATCAGCCCGACATGTGCTAATACCTGTCATTACACACGTTTGCAATCTTTGCCTTACTAAAGGAGTATTCCCCGATGTCTTCAAACGAGCAATTGTTCATCCCATTTTCAAGAGTGGTGCTCGGGACCGTATCGAAAACTATAGACCAATATCTATCCTAACCATCTTATCAAAAATTCTGGAAAAAATTCTCAATAGGAGATTGCTTAACTTTCTAGAACACAACAATGCCCTAGCCCCAAATCAGTATGGTTTCAGGAAAAACAAGTCAACTGTAGATGCTGTACTGGATCTGACTAACTCTATTGTTCAAAATTTAGACAGCAGGACTAAAACAATAGGTATCTTCCTAGATTTGGCCAAGGCTTTTGATACGGTCTCGACACACATCATGCTGAAAAGGTTGGAGAGTATAGGAGTAAGAGACGTTGCCTTAAATATTTTCCATGACTATCTTAGTAGGCGCACTCAACGTGTTAAGGTGAAAAATAGTATCAGTAATGATGAAAACCTCGTTTTTGGCTTGCCACAGGGTAGCGTGTTGGGCCCCACGCTATTCCTAGTATATGTAAATACACTTAGTATGCTCAAAATCCCAAATTGTAAGCTGTTAGCGTATGCTGATGACACCGCACTTATTATAAGCGGTGAGTCCTGGAGTGGTGTAATCCAATCTGCCGAAAATGCACTTAAAATTGTCATGGATTGGCTGGACACCAATTTACTCACCTTAAATGTATCTAAAACTCGATTCATAACTTTCACGGCAAACCTCACATCTCAGCCAACTACGATCAACTTGAAAGCACATAGCTGCTCGATGATGTCACCTGATACCTGTCAATGTCCTTTCATACAGAGAGTTTCAGATATTCGGTACTTGGGTGTGCAGATAGACTCAACACTTAACTGGGAAAAGCATATAGAACTCACTACAACCCGTGTTCGCAAGTTGATGTTTCCTATGAAGAAACTTAGAACTGCTGTTGACGCCAACTTATTAAAAAATATATATCTTGCGCTGGTGCAGCCTCTCATCACCTACTGCATAGTAGTCTGGGGAGGTACCTACAAAACCTTAATGCTTCGACTCGAAAGAGCTCAACGTGCTGTTACTAAGACCATGCTAAATAAAAGATTTCGACATCCCACCACACAACTTTACAAAGAGGTCAAAACACTAACCGTGAGGCAGCTCTTTATGCTTCACATTATCATGCGTAAACACTCGTCACTCTTATATATTTGCCCACGGGCTGACAAACGTCGCAAGACTCATATTTGTTCTGCACCTAGAATTAAAACTGCCTTGGCGGGCCGACACTATCAAACCCTCAGCTGTCGCCTTTACAACAAGCTAAATAAAAAACTACAAATATTCTCTCTACCCAAGCATGAATGCAAGAAGATGCTAGTGGAGAGCCTTCAACTACTTACTTATGACGAGACCGAAAGACTACTTGAGGGTGGACTGTAGCTATTCAATTTGTATAGAAATGTTAAATCACGTGTTTCTTTTGCACACACTCTCACACATACACGCACACAATTATGGACATGTACCTAAACATTCACACACACACTCACACACACACACACACACACACACACACACACACACGCACACACACACACACCCGCACACACACTCTTGAATATTTTGCTTTAAGTTACTTTTCTTTATTATTTATACGTGTTATTAAATTAATATTGTCAAACACCATGTAACTCGAAATCTAAAGGCTCAACTATATAGTGGGAATGGCGTCGGAGTCTGTCACACAGTTTCTTACTAGCTCAGACACCGTCGTTTCACTCAATTTCTATTTGTGTTTTATCAATTATTGTTACTACCTACCTAATAGATTGTAAGCTGCACCATGCATTTGAGTAAATAAAATATTATTATTATTATTATTATTATTTATTTGTATAGATAAAGTAACTTATTGAAGAGCTTGGTAACTTAGAAAATAATAATAACAAGCGAGTGCATGAAGGGTTCCGCAGCAGCTATTTTTGTGTGAAAATCTTAATGCGTTTCACAGAATACATCTACTTACCAAGTTTCAACAGTATAGTTCTTATAGTTTTGGAAAAAAGTGACTGTGACATACGGACGGACAGACATGACGAATCCATAAGGGTTCCGTTTTTTGCCTTTGGCACGGAACTCTACCGTGGTAGAGCCACGCTTCGGCATGAATGGGCGGAGTGATACCACGGCCTCACATAGTGTGCGTTTCACCGAATGAGTGAGGATACCGGAAGCGTATACCCCATCCCCCAAAGATCGGCAACGCACTTGTTACGCCTCTGGTGTTGCAGGTATCTGTGGGCGGCGGAAATAGGTTACCATCAGGTGATACGTCTGCTCGTTTGCCCACATACATAATAATAAAAAAAACTTACCAGTAGTACCTAAGTTACTCCTTATATCATTACCTATCATACATATGCATTTAGTGAAAAGTGGTTATTTTAATATTACAATCAGACACTCCAATTCAGAAAATATAAATGTTGTTGGTTGTTGTAACACTGAGGGGCGAAGTTAGTCTTAAATAGGTAACCCTAAGTCACTCCTTACATCATCAGCTATCTGTCTGTGAAAGTCCCGTCGAAATTGGTAAAGCCGTTCCATAGATTAGCCGGAACAAACAGACAGACAGACAGATTGACGGACATACAAAAATGTTACTTCGGTATATGAATACATACATATTTTGCATTCAGTACATACAAACACTTTGATTTTATTTATTTGTATGTATGTATGTATAAATTACTTATTTGTATAGAAGATAATTTAAGTAGTAAATCTGTTTGAGTAGAATTTTTTCACAACTTTTCGGATACGAAACATGACATACATATAAACATTAGACTTAACTTCAATAGTCCATGGAATCAGGTTACGATAATATTAGGGCTTTTAGTACGTACCGTAAGCAACAATTTGGTCAAATATCGCGTCCTAGTACAGCGGACTCTGAGAGTAAACAAATAATATCATAAAATCAATACTATATACGAGTATAAGCAATAACTTGTTAAAAAAACAAGTTAAATATTGCAACATAGCTTTAAAATACGCGCCAGTAATCATTGAATTACTAACTTGACATTGTGATTAATTTCACATTTAGTAAATTTACATTTTTTAAGATATTTATGGGATAAATATATATAAAATATATATGGGATGTCACAAAATCGGGCTGTACAAAACACTCTGCTCCGGCCGCGGAACGTACGTACTTAGTTCGTCGCGTCGGAATACGGGAAAAGGTACAACCACTTTTGATTTATTTCTCGCATCCGCATTTGACGTTTGAGCGCCTTGATGCGTCGTACGCTATTTTGTAACACCAATTATCGTTTCATCGGATAGCCATTAACATATAAAATATTTATATTATTTAATTATCAGTGTTAATTATCACTTATTCAGTGTATTTTTTCAAGAAATTATTACCACTGGTTGCAGAAACGCGAGACGAAAGGTAATACATAACAATCATATGTAATGTATTATGTTTAGTGTTGTAGTTATATATTTTTATAGATGAATTGATTTCATTTCTCTTTTATCACATCGACCCGAGAAATATCACGGTCTCACAGGAAACCAGACTCACCAATTCTTTATTTGCTTTTAACCAAATATGTATTAGCAAAAGTCAGTGCATATTCAGGAGAGAATCTTACGTTTTGAGATATGGAGGCCTTGCCTGCCATTTTCAAGCAGTCGCAAAAGTGTATTTACTAAATTTATGTTTGCCAGTGAATACATTATTTATCGATCAATTTTACGGGGCAAAATTTATTTCTGCGTAAAATATATTACGAGTATACAAATTTTTGACATTAGTAACTCGACAACAAAATACAAAAAACTAATTTTATTTTGTTGAATTTTCTTCTTTTGTTACGCTCTACCTTTTGTCTTAAGTATTCTCATAACACATATACACTAAATATATAAAAAAATTACGAATTGCGTAAGCACTAGATGTTGACATTCGATAAAAATATAAATAAAATCCAGTATTTGTCCCTTGGCTAGAAATGTTAATATCAAAAGAAGATTGGTTCATTTTCATAGACCAAATGAAGCATTTTATTATTTTGGATTATGATTTTTTGCTATTTAAATAAATAAAAAAACAGTGCGTATGTGATTCGAGACTTTTATAGTTGTACAATAGTAGAAGCATTAATAACATTAGAATTATAATATTAAGTTTCGCTGTCTTTTAAAAGCCATAAATTACATTTTGAAACTTCCTTGTGTCTAGTTTCATATCGTTTTACCTACAGCAGAAGCCCTGTTTCTTCTACTTTGAACTGAATAAGTATGTTTTATATTTAGTTAATAATTAAACACATACTACATTGTAGACTTATTTACTGCGTATTATAAACATCACACATACACAACTGCCTCGTTGGTCTAGTGCTTCAGCGAGCACGAGTAAAGCTGTCGTTCCTGCTCCTGATCTCTCCCCGGTCGTGACGGTTAACCGTCCCATCGTATTATGAGAGTGAGGGAACAACACACTTGTGCACTATGATATCTCCTGTGTAGGTGGCTGGTCTCCGTTGAGACTGGCCGCCGTGGCCGATATCGGCTACGAGAACATCATCATCATTATAAACAGTTTATCATTCAAATATTTATTATCTGAACCAACTAAAGCCAATTAAGATATTCGGTTCCCTTCTAGCGCCTATCTGCGAAAAAGGCGACGCTGATTTGTCTGGTACATCGTCTCGTACATCCTCAGTCCGTACAATTTCTTCCGAGTGCTCCCGTGACCTCTGTTTACGCAATATTACTTCTGTGTATACATTGTCGCTGAGCAGTCGACACTCGACCGTTCATTCAATTATTGATTCTGTTATAAATCACCTTTCACAGTAGGATGAATAAAGTTTCTATATTTTATGGCAAAAAAATGTTTTTAACTGGTAATATTTGACGAATATTGACTTTCCGATTTTTTCCAGGTTAATAGAATACGGGATATTCGTAATATTATTTTGGAACTCTTAACCTTAGATTATTAATATGTCTAGATAGAGCATCGCGATACAAAAGAACAAAAAAATATGACACAACTTTTCGACATTTGTGTGCGTGACAGCTACGTCTTACACTCACCTCATGTTTGATGAATTATTCTATTTCCTAGTGTGCGTTCATACACTGCATGATACCAGTTGTTGATTTTTTCTTTGTTAAAATGGGGAAAAACTTATAATGGTGTTGAATAAGTTTTCTATCTAGAAAAATATGCTAGAAAAACAAAAGGTGATACGATCTAATAATATGCCTCGTGTTTTTTTTATTATTAATTATCATTAGCAGTGCTAAAAGCTGATGTTTAAAAAAGTTCGTATAGAAAACTCCTTTGGTTGGGTATAGTGAAAGCCAGCACTTAACTATTTTTAAACCTCTTAAATAACTAAGATATATTTAACCCATTTAATTGTCTTTTTGATCGACATTGAATGAAGGTACGAAAAATTTGTTAGAATACTTTTTTAATGGACCGATATTTTTTTTGTTACATTTAGTACAGATTAAGCTCGATATTAATAAAATCACCAATTTTTAAAAACCGTCTTTAGGAGTGGACGAAATTGAAATGGGCCCACACAGGAAGAACCAGCTTCCAAATAAAAAAAGAATCATCGAAATCGGTTGGCGTGATATTGAGTGATTCGTCAATTAGTCGCGCACATACTTAATGCAAATTGAAAACTTATATGGTTCTCTCATGGATGATATTTAGTGTGTCAGAACTGACACACAGGAGGCACCAGGTTTCAAATAAAAAAAGTATCATCAAAATCGGTTTACCCAGTCGAAAGTTATGAGGTAACAAACATTAATAAATACTCTGTCTGTCTGTCCTGCTTTCACGCCCAAACCGCTGCACCAATTTGGAAATGGAAAATGAAAATGAAGATGATGAAAATGGTAATATTTTGATTTTTAGGACATAGGCTACTTTTTTCTTCAATAAACGGCAAATACGCGGGCGGAGCCGCGCGCAAAAGCTAGTAAGTAAAAATATGAAAATGATAAACATATATCATGATTGAAAATAAATAATAATAACTTGACACTTGTGACACAATTTAAACCGTGGGAAAGCCACGCTTCGGCATGAATGGGCCGGCTCGACCAGAGTGATACCACGGCCTCACAGAAAACCGGTGTGAAATAGTGCTTGCGCTGTGTTTCATCGAGTGAGTGAGGATACCGGTGGCCCATACCCCACCCTTCCCCCTATCTCCTCTCCCCCCATTCCCCAAAGGCCGACAACGCACTTGTGACGCTTCTGGTGTTGCAGTCCATGGGCGGCGGTAATCGCTTACCATCAGGCGATACGTATGCTCGTTTGCCCGCCTGTTCCATAAAAAAAACTAAATAAACGATCATGAACAATCGAGCTCATAACACAATAACGTATCGAAGGTGTGGGGAACTGGCTTGTTTAAGATACACATATAGAATGTCATGTGTGTATCTTTAACAACGTGTATATAGATGTGGTATATAGATGTATATTAGAGATGTAACGAAGGCGGGTTAGTGTGATGCATCGGTGTAAGTTATTATTCTATTAAAATGCATTTACGTATTTACCCGAATTGGAACGGATAGCCATAATACATTATGTATTATGATTTTCTTTTGTGCACAATCTCCGTCACTATGTTGACACCGTTGCATCTTAAGTTCCTACGTATTTAAATAACTGTCGCGTTTTGTTTTTATCATAAAGTTAATATCTGAGTTTTGTATGGAAATATAACTGTTTATTTGTAACTTATTTATTTATTTTTTACTAGCTGTGCCCGCGACTTCGTCAGCGTGGAATAGTGACTTTAGGTGGCAGTTTTTGGACATATCTTTTGGATTATGAACACCGTCATTCGAATATTTAGAAAAATCTACTTGAATGTAATGCTTCTCTATACATTACATTAGACGTATATCCCTTGGATATCAAAACCTACAAGCTGCTAGATAAACTGACATAAAATTGACCGTGCGAGAAACAGCTAATACTTAGATCCAGACCCACAACTTTTAGCGTCTGACCTTAGGCTTTATTTATTGTTATCGCAAAACATAGTATCACTGGAAACTGGACTCATTTAAAACTAAACGTAAAATTGTTCGGAATGAGAGGAATCCAAGGTCGCACCCTGTTAACATCTCTGCTTCTACGAGGTTTCTATAAGGGTTTGTAAATTGGTCACTTTTAATCTGGTACCGTTGCAAAGTTTTGGCGGGCTTAAATTTCTAAGGAGCATTATGGATACGCCACCTTTTAAATTTATTTTATGAGCTGGTAGCAATGAGGGATTCTAAAAACTCTACTGTGTAGTTGGTAGATTCTTCATCTTCCACAACTCTGTTACTGCAGATATATTCTGTTTTGTCCCCTGAAACAAAGGTCAAAATTTCAGCGATTATTTTTGCTGCTTAGGTATTCGTTTTGTGGAGTCGAAATAGCTTTTTCGCAAAGCCAGGCATTTCAGCAAAATGGTATTTGCGTTACGTTTCCATACACGGATGACATGAGGTCTCACATTAATGAATGTTTGCTGCATAGGTTTTCGTTTAGAACAACTTTTCCTTGTTCCTGCGGATATACACCGTTTCCGATCTCAAGTAGCAAATCTGAAAACTCTTGAGCATTTTACATGCCTCCGTTTTGCGCTCGCATATTTATTGTCAAATGCGCGGGATAATGTAATGCCACAGTCGAGAACTCTTTAGATAGACTCTAACTTCATCAGTTCTTGTTCAACGTGGTATTTAAGATAAGAGTATATTTATATACTCTTATATATAAATATACTCTTCAGGTCAGGAAATAGACTTAAATAATAGATGGATGGTACCTTATTCATTATATATACTCACTTATATATATATATATATATATATATATATATATATATATATATATATATATATGTAACCTTATTTTGGCTGTAAAGTCACCTTGTTGAGATGACTTTCGACGACATTGTGGTGGCATCCGTTTTCTTCCGATATTGCTTGCTCTGAAAGTGCTCGAGGGTATCTTTTAGAGCAATGACCTTCTCACGTTCAGGGAAAATTCCAGTTTAATATACCACATGGTCTGTGTTTCACCGAGACTTGCTTACCGTTCTGCAAGTGTTGCCTGAGATCGGGCATATGCTGTCCAAAGCCTCTGGGAGCTCAGGAGGGCTTCCCAACCACTAAAAGTCGCAGTTAGTGCGCGGTACGCGGTAGTGCACGAGCTTCACGATCGGCAATGAGACGTGGTTCCCGATCTTGAAGTGTTTCCTGAGACCGGGTATTTGCTCTTGGAACCCTCTGAGAGCTTAGGCGGGTTTTCCTAACAGTAAAGTTCTCGGACTCACGCGATAGTGCATGAGCCTTGCGATCGGTGTACAAACGTGCCTTACGCTGCTTTCTGTTCTCCTTAATTCGAGTGGCCATCATTCCAGAACTCAATCGAGATTCTTGCTGAGCCGAAGTTTCTGTATCACGAAACTAGGCCTGAATGAGATGCAGTGAGTTTTGTCTCAAGATCTTCTTCAGTTTCCTATGATCGAACTAATCTCATCCTTTTAGTATTTCTGTTGCACTGGGATAGATTGGATCTTTTTTTGGTTCTTTATGATAAGTACGTGTTTACTAAATAACGTTGTTTTAGTAGGTGTATTCTTACAATAAGTAGTAATAGCTATTTAGTAAACATGTACTTATCTTAAAGGACCAAGACCTTGAAATCAAACTAACCTGTACAAAATATACATGTTATATGTATGTACTAACGTGTTATCGAATGCAAAGCGACACGGCTCTCGGCGCGCTTTATATACCCTCGCAGAAGTGAACAATATATAAACGTCCAGACACGTGATTCTTAAATTGGCATAATCTTTTTATTTATGAACCGATTGACATGAAACAAACACTAAGGCGAAGATGTGGAGTTTTTTATGCTTGTATGTAAATATTGTTATTGTTCTTTTAAATTATGGTTATGTACATAAGGTTCTAAATTTTAAGTGAAGCTTACTACAAAACATTTATGTAAACCACATCTAAATAGGATAAGCCGTTTCTGAGATTAGCGTGCACAAACACAGACATACAAACAAACAGACAAAAATGCAAAAGATCATTGTTTTGGGTTATTATTATTGCGTTCATAAAATCTCCCTATAATAGCTTTTCTTATAAATCTTTCATGTACAGACAGCGACCTGTTACGATTCTATTATACGAGTATTACTAGCTGACCCAGCGAACGTAGCGCTATATTTACATATCTGTCTCAGTTTCCCACAGGCAGTGTACAGACGCAAAAAAATAATTGACTTTTACCTTTATCTTTTAATTTTACTTGTACACAAACCATGTCCTTATAATAACGAACACATATAAGAAGTATCATTTCATTTGGTGCAGCCGATCGGAAGTTTTGCGCGTACATACCTTTCGGGGATTCATTTTTAGGGTTCCGTGCCAAAGGCAAAAAACGGAACCCTGTGTACCTTATTTATCTTGCAAACTTCCACCGAAAATAATACGTCATAAATCGTAAACGGCAATTTACCTTTCAATCAATCAACACTAATATAAAAATAAAATAAAATTTATTATTTATTTATTTATGTAAGGAAAACATACAGTGATATATTTTAGATCGATTATAACTATATAAACAGCTAAACACCATTTAAACGTTTTCACATATAAATGTCTAAAGCTTACTTTAGGGATGTAATAAATTTGATAAATTAAATAACAAAACAATTTTTGCAAGTGAACAGAAAGAAAGATTATCTATATCTATATATCCATATATATATATATATATATATATATTGTCCTCCACTCGGCAATTGTTGATCAGGCCGAGATTCGCTATATTTGTTGATCCACCTTTTTGGCACTATTTCTAAGATAGTATCCAGTGTATCGTCTTATACACGCAATATAAGTATTATACGCCTTGCGACGCTGTGCTTAAGTCTACGGCAAACACTCTAGCTCGTCATCGATTTACACGGCAATTGTAGCTCTGATAACGGTCAACTTTATGATACTTGATGATGTTTTGTTGATCAATATACACAACGTTTTGATCAACATATGCCGCGTCCACTAGCATTTTAAAACGCGGGGGCCGGAGCAGCAACCTCGGTAGAAAGGAACAGGTATATTATTGTTATAATAAAGCTCCTAAAAATAATGTGCGATAGCTCATTCGATTCGTAATGAGTGTCATGACGTCTAGAAAAATGTTTTTAAGGATTTATTAGCGCATAAAAAATGCGTTTGTTATTAAGAAAATAAGAAAAAGAAAAAAAGGTATTTAGTTTTTCGTTAAAAACTTCTAAATTACTAATATTTAAGGAATTGTTGAAACTAGATCCTGAAAAAGAAGGAAATTTCCAATGCACCTAATCAAACTCTCGACACTATATCGCCTTAAATAATATTTATATAGTGTTAAATTACAATAAAAAAAAATTAATAAATAATAGTGTAATTAAGACACTTGATCGAAAGGAACCATGGCGAAAAAAAACATTTCTGTCGATTTTTTAAAAAGTTACACCATTTTCACTATATATTTAACAATCTAACAGTTACTTTATTTATATTTTTTTTGTTTGTGACATTATTCTACGCATTTGTATGTTATATTGGTCGGTACCAAATTTAATTCTACTTGCTATATTTGTAACCATGTAAAATAACGATAACCACCACCAAAATTTGCACACCTAAGAAAGGTATAAATCAACGCAACTATTGTAGTAGGTATGTATCATGGACAGCTTTGTATCTACCTGTTTTATGCAAGAATATGATTAGATTTGATTGTTAATCAACCAGTATTTTAGTTTTAACTTGTAATTGTTCTAAAAAATTTCCGCTTCGTGGAGCTCTTATTTAGGTGCTTTATTTATTGATTAAAACGTCGGTGTTACAAATATAGCGTTTAATAATAATATTTTACAATGTCTTTGAATATTCATAATCGTCCGATACCAAACCGGGCAAAGCCCGCACCTAAATAGCCAGATCACTGACAAACATATTTCCAAATACACATGTATATTATAGGTAAATTACTCCCAGGTATAATAAATAATAACCGATCGCGCTTATCACACGAGAGCTTGTCACGGGTGGGAATCAAACCCACGACCTCAGGCGCTCAGAAATCAGGATCACTAACCACAAGAGCAAGAGGCCTGGCAATGTTAAAACTTATCGTTTAAAAAAATCATACAAAATGTAACAAATGTACTAAATTTTGTATAGAATAAATCGACATCCGAATACTTAATAAAGTTATGCAAAAATAATTTATTAATGCTTATTATTTTGTTAATTATATTTTTTTAAACTAACAAAAATAAATTTCAAAAATAAGTTTTTTTAGTAATATCTTATTACTGCTGTTTTTAACCGACTTCCAAAAAGGAGGAGGTTCTATGTTCCACTGTATGTACTTTTTTTATGTATGTTCACCGATTACTCCGTCAATTGTGGACTAATTTTGAAAATGATTTTTGAGTTCGAAAGGGTATGTTCCCGAGGTGGTCCGTTGCCACCATATAAGGATCTGATTATGGGATCCTAGGGAAATCGAGAGAAACCGTTATTTTTTGTAGGCACATACTATGTTTTTCGTATATTTTCTGTAGTTACACCGGTATTTGCGTCTGGTAGTCATCATGTCATGATGACTACAACTCCTTAACGGTTAGGAGTTACAGGATAAATCTTTAAATATCATATGTGTGTATGTTACCTTTAGTCGTATTCTTTCAAATTATTTAGATAAGCTGATGATGGAAGGTACAACTGCTCAACGGTTAGGAGTTGCAGGATAATCCGTCAATTTCATACCCATCTATATACCTTTGGAATGAATTTTAATATAAGGAACATTGTGATCTCGGACCATTTCTACGACGTGTTTGAAAGTAATATTTATTGTTAAAATAAGTGTTGGAAAATAATACAAAAGTACGTCATTGTTGCAATTTAGACTTTCAGTCTCACAGTATTCTTTATCAGAACATTTATCAGCTCATTCATTCTTAGAGAAGTCCACTACCTACAGGACTAAATATCCCTTACATTAATCATGTTAAGTTCGTTTAAAGATTTTCACTCTTACTAAAAACTATACTATGACAACAGGTGGCCATTTTTCGTTTTATGTAGGGTTCTTTAGAAAATGGAAGAACCAAGTTTAGGCAAATTAGCAAGTAGTGTTATTTAACTTTTTTTTCTGACTCATTGTTTGAAGAAGCGTATCTTTAGATAAACAGTTTTTATCATTTTTGTTAGGAATATATGGGATATAAGGGGTGAAGGGGTATTTAGGGCTTAAAAGTTCATATGGAATTCCGTCATTTTTTAAGTTAGAAACATGAAACTTTACCTTGGGGTACTGATTCACATGAAAAGTTTCTGGAGATTCTACCCCTAAGAGGTGTTATAGTGAAAGTCAATTTTTTAAGGTATACAAATGAAACTTTATTTAATAGACCAACAAAGCAGTTAAAAAAACTTTTTCAAGTAGCTAGTTTTAAGAGGGTCTACAACGCGAAAGTTCATCCATGTTTAAAAAAATCCCAACCATAAATATTGAAGTTCTGCTCTAACTACTTCTTGTATACCACGCCGTTTTAAAATTATAGTTCCCGTGGCATATGTTAATCAAACGTTGTGTATATTGATCAACAAAGTATCATTAAGTATGAAAAAAAGTGATCAACAAAGTATCATATATGAAAAAGATGACGGTTATTAGAGCTGCAATTGCCAAGTTAATCGAGCTAGAGCTTTTGTCGTAGACTTAAGCACAGCGTTTCAAGCCGTATAATACTATATTTCGCCTATAAGATGATACACTGGACACTTCCTTAGAAATAGTAGCAAAAAGGTGGATCAACAATTATTGCATATCTCGGCCTGATCAACATTTGGCAAGTAGAGGACAATGGACAATATAAATTTATATAAAGTTTCAACCCCCGTTTCACCCCTTTAGAGGTAGAATATCCAGAAACGCTTAAATAGGTAACCACTAATTTTTAATCAGTAGCCGTGTAATAAAGTTTGCTCTTCCTAACTTAAAAAAGGACGTACTTTGATACAAACTTTCAACTCCTATTTCACGCCCTTAGGAGTAGAATATCCAGAAACACTTAAATACGTATCTAGTCATTTTAATCAGTAGCCCAAAGATAAAGTCTCATATTCTAACTTAAAAAATTACAAATTTTCATTCAATCTTTAAACCCCTATCTCACCCCTTTAGGGGTAGAATATCCAGAAACGCTTAAATACGTATCTAATCATTTTTAATCAGTAGCCCAAGGATAAAGCTTCATGTTGTAACTTAAAAAATTACAAACTTCCATACAATCTTTAAACCCCTTTTCAGGTCACCCCCTTAGGGGAAGACAATCCAGAGAGGCTTAATACGTATCAACTCATTTTTTTACTTTTAGTAAAGTTAAATAGTTCCTAACTACATCTGCTTACGCACCTTTTTTTGTTTGAAGGCTCCTTAGGCAATAATACGTTACACATTAATTCGTTTATTAATTGTGAAGCAAAGTGGAAACAGTCTATCATAGAAAAGACCCAATCGTGGAGAAGGTGGCCTGTCATTGGTCCATTTGAATCGGATCAACAATAGCTGGTGTGGATTTGTATAAAAATGATGTAAATAGTTAGTAATTCTGCCAGCAGAGGGGTTGCAATTGTTGATCCAGAGAGGAGCCATATTAGTACGCCGGAATACACATTAGATCAACAAAACCTGTTGCTGATCAACAATCGCCAATAGATCAACAATTAACTGACGCCACGTCGCGTCAGATCAACAAGGGCCGAAAAGAGATATCTATATATATATATACATATATATATATATATATATAAAAATATTATTTCAGCGATTCATTTTTATATAATAATATATAGATGATATTTATTTATTTATTTATTTATTTATTTGCAGAAATGTAGGTTAACAGAGATCTTAAATATATCATAATAGTAGTGACCCATTTACATTCTACCATTTTAAAATAGTGTGCAAATATATAGCATTGTATTATTATTATTTTTTTTACATAAGTTAACAATAAAAATAAAAAAATAAATTATGAAACAAACAAAATATCTTAAAGAAAAAAATTAAATAAAAAATGTCGGAAAATTCGCTAATTAAAATGTCAGAAAATTCGCTAATTAAATGTCATAATAATGCAAATTAAAATGTCAGATTCAAACATGTCTCTTTTTTTCCTCAAATCCTAGTGCCAGTCATATAGTAGTATGCCATCGTCATCCAAATATTCTTGAAGAGAGTAATAGCACTTAGCAATGAGCAGTTTTTGAAGATGCTTCTTGAAAATTATCGTATTGTCAGCTTTTTTTATACAGTTTGGTAACCTATTGTAAACATGTGGAGCAATACAGAAAAAGCTTTTTTGCATTAATGTGGTTTTGCTCTTTACTACACACAACATGTCTGCGTGGCGGGCTCTTGTTCTTTTCTCAAATAATGACATATTTTTCCTCACAAACATGGCACACTCAATGATGTACATACATGGGAAAGTCAATAAATTATTTTCCATGAAGTAAGATTTACAACTATTTGGAATTCTAACATCAAACATAGTCCTTATACAACGTTTCTGAATTTTGAATGCCAAATGCCAATCAGTGGAGTTACCCCAAAATATGATACCATACCGCAACGTTGACGAAACAAGTCCATGATAGGCTGTTATCAGTGCTGATCTACTTGCTGTACTCTTTAATGATAGATGATTTATTTTAAGACTGGAATAAAAATACAAATCTGAGACCTTCGGATAGCTTACTGATCGATAATTTTAACGTATCTACCACATAACTTGTTTCAAACCATATTTTAGATGAGATATCCGGAACTTATCTGTAATCTGTGAAAATGGGTCTAAGGGTGCTAAAAATACAGCTGAAAGAGAATTAATGTTGAAGATATTTTATTAAAATTTGCTTGGTTAGAACATCATCATCATCATCATCAGCCCGTTGCAGTCCACTGCTGGACGTAGGCCTCTCCCAAGGAACACCACAGTGCCCGGTCTGTTGCTTTCCGCATCCAGTCGCTGCCAGCCACATAGAACATAGATTGGTTAAATTATCTTTTCGTGGTGTTTGTTACCAAAATTCTCCGAAACGGCTGAACTAATTTTTATGAAATTTTGTGTGCATATCGGATAGGTCTGAGAATGAGAATACTTAATAAAATTTATAAGTGCATGCCTTTAATATTTTCATTTTTATTGCAAAACAACCTTTGCTGGGTTGGCTAGTTTATTTATAACATTTATGTATTTTAGAAAAGTAGTGTTGTGTATGACTCATATTTCAATAGTTTAGACCAATGGGTATTCTTAAATAAGTAGGTACCTTCGTCGAAATTTGACTTTGATATAATTTGATAAATGTTTTGTTTACATCTTGTGTAAATTTACACCACTTTGCATTGGGTCAAGGTTATGACCTAGAGAAGGTCGGGCTTGGGATTAAAACAACAGTGTTCCGTCGCATATAAGTCAATTGCAAGGGTCTCGGGTCACAGAACAGTCTCGGGTATACCTTGCGAATTTATCTTGACATGTGCGACATAAAATTAAATCTGAAATTACTCAAAATTTAAAAATTTCGACAGAGTTTTATCGAACCTTTGGGTATAATCTAGACACGCGGTAGCGTGTCAAGCCAAGTTCAAGCAAAGGAACTGGCTAGCCAGCGCCGAGTGTAATATTACACGAACCACTTGGTGCCACTTTTGACTCTTGTATAACTCAAAACCTCAGATCTCCATTCTTTTTAGGACGAAGCCCACAGCCAAGCATAATTTTTGTATTGAACTTGGCTCCCCTTTTTTACATTTATGTTTTTGGTAGGATTAAGTAATAACATAAATGATTGAAAAATTAAATTATTGAATATATCCTGATGTTGATTTATTCTTTACCAAATTAAGTACATTTCTTACATTTTGTATGCTTTTTTTAAATGATAATGCTCTAATCTGACTGTTAAGCGCCTCAGGTCGTGGGTTCGATTCCCACCCGTGACTAACTTTTATGTGATAAGCACGATGGATAGTTCTACGTCTGGGTCTAATTGCCTATAATATGTATGTGTTTGGAAATGTGTTTGTCAGTTGTCTGGTTGCGTTGGTGCGGGCTTTGCCTGGTTTGGGTCGGACGACTATGAATTCCTATTATTAATTACCATATTTGTAACACCAATGTTATAATGGCTCGCTACACGTGTTGGGTAACTGTGGGTGTAGTGAGCAGTTGATATAAATAAATAAATGGGGTAAGTAGTGAATGTTCTTCTGACTGATTCATCATCGCCGAGCGGATACTATTAAAGTTAGGGCTATGTAATTTGGTGAGTAGGATCGTTTCATTAAGTAGACACCCACTAAGGTAGGAATTTTGAAACTTCTACCCCTACGTCAAATAGGGGTTGAAAGTTTTTATAGAATTCCGTCATTTTTGAAGTTAGAAACATTAAACTTTATTCTTGGTCTACTAATAAAAAATGAGTAGATATGTATTAAGGCGTTTCTAGGTTTTCTATCCCTAATAGGGTGAAATAGGCTTTGACATTACGTATACATGTTAGTCTGGAAGTCCGTTATTTTTAGCCTGAAACTTTGTCTTCAGGCTATTGATTTCAAATAAATAAATACTTATATCAGCATTTCTGGGAATTCTATTCCTAAAGGGGATAAAATAAGGGTCGGAAGTTTGTATAAAAGTCCTTTTTAATATAATCAACTTCCACGCGAGCAAAGCAGCTAGTATTTCATAATTAGCTGAACCCCGCGGTGTAACCCGCGGCTATTGTCGTACCGCGGTAACGCTAGTCAAAGCTAGTCTAAAAAAAAATAGCCTAAGTTACTCCTTGGATCATCAGCTATCTGCCAATGAAAGTCCCGTCAAAATCGCTCCAGCAGTTCCAGAAATTACCCAGAACAAACAGACCGACAGAGAGACAGACGAAAATTTTAAAAATGTTTAATGGTTTTTGGTACATGTATCGTGTACATACATATGCATTTATTAAAAAGCGGTTATTTTAATATTATAAACAGACACGCCAATTTTATTTATTTGTATATATGTATTTATGATGATTAAAAGATTGACTTTGTTCGCTTTCTATGGTGATTGTCCTTAAAAAGATGTAAAAGAAAAGCTGTAATCAGGTACAGGGACCAAACAAAGACAGAAAACGTCTCACTATGGACCTGGTCTCTGCATCCATACCATCAGGATGTTATCGTGAGGCTTTGAAGTATTAGTCGAGTTGTTGTCAATGACCCATTCGCTACATTGAATTTTGGCACAACTGTTGCGGAATACAAGTAGTACATGATGACACGTGCCTGCGATTATTGTTTTTTTATTATTGAAGCGATAAATTAACAATATATATATTCTCCATTAATCGGTCTAAAATCGATGTAATCGGTCCATTAGGTGTAACAAGCCCAATACAAATACACAGTTTTGTCAAAAATAATAAATAGTTTTCAGAACAATTTTATTTATAGTATGGTAATTCTACAGCGACAAGGTTGTTTTTGAAATTGAGTATTGACTGGCACATTATTCTGGCTACTTCGTTATGCTTTTGCAATTCGCTATTGCACCAGACTTACAAACAATATATATGCGTAGGTCTGAGTCAGTTTAACTATGCAATAGGGGCATGTTTGTATCGCACCTGAAAAGAAATTTCATAATATCGGTAAATCCTTTCGGTTACCAAAAACTTGTGTACAACCGATAACCAGAAACCTCGATGGCGCAGTGCTGTTCTTAAAGTCTCAGGTTCGTCATCCGGGTCTATCAAATGTTTGTATGATCTGCAAATATTTGAGTTGGAGTTTAGGTGTTTTCTATCTATAATATGGATGTATTTACAACAAAAGTATAAATGTATTTATAGCAGTTACCTAGAAGCGCGGCGTTGTGTGTTAGATGTCCAAAAATATTATTATAACGTGTGGCGTGCGTATGTGTCACAGATCAAATTCTGTAATGTCCACTTAACGTTCAACATTACGAGTACATTGTGTGTGAATGAGATACCAACACTCAAGTAATGAACATGAAACAAATCCTTAAGTATTTGTTAATATCGTATTTTCTTTTTTGTAGGAAATGTCTAAAGTTTACGTTGTAAAGCGAGTACAGTATTCGGACCTACTTATTCAGTCTGACAGATATTATATTCTGATCCTATTAATTGTACCGCGTCGTTGTGTGATAATTTATTAGGTACTAGCTGAACCCCGCGGTGTTACCCGCGGTTATTGTTGTACCGCGAGAAACGCCACGGGACAAAGTTAGTTCAAAAAAAAAGTAGCCTAAGTTACTCCCTGGATCATCAGATACCTGAAACTGAAAGTCCCGTCAAAATCCGTCGAGCCGTTCCAGAGATTACCCGGAACAAACAGACAGACAGACAGAGATTCTTTTTTTTTAAACCACGTTTTTGGTATATTAGCGTGTTCAAAAAACAAACAAACATACAAACAAACAAACTCTTCAGCTTTATATATTAGTATAGATGTACCGTGTATATATTAAAAAGCGGTTATTTTAGTATTACAAACAGACACTCCAATTGTATTTATTTGTATAGATATAGAATATGAAGATAATAGTTTCACCAGAGCATGTCACCATTTCACTCAATGAAAGCCTACTTGGCTTTCATTGATGTTTTAAGTAGTGTTACCAGTTTATAATAAAGTAACTGATGTGTTTGTGTAGCAAATTGAACTTGATTAGTACTTGAAATTAACAAATTAACATGACGAGTGTGCATGATTATCTATCATAAGTTTTTATTGACAAAGCACAAACTCTATCTTACACGTACCGTATAAAGTTGCTCTTTGGAAGCAAGGAACGCGCCATATATGTCCTTTTATTTTAATGTGCTTCGTGACGACAAATAATAATTTTATTTTAATTTTTATGTATTTAAGCTTCTGTTATTTAAAACATTGCTATAAATTTTGGGAATATATGTACATCTATACAAATAAATAAAATTGGAGTGTCTGTTTGTAACATTAAAATAACAGTTTTTTAATCAATGCATATGTATGTATACACGATACATATAACAAAAATGTACTTAAAAAATTTTTTGTCTGTCTGTCTGTCTGTCTGTCAGTGTCTGTCTGTCTGTCTGTTTGTTCCGGGTAATCTCTGGAACGGCTGGACGGATTTTGACGGGACTTTCACTGGCAGGTAGCTGATGATCCGGGGAGTAACTTAGGCTACTTTTTTTAGACTAACTTTGTCCCGCGGCGTTACTCGCGGTACAACAATAACCGCGGGTAACACCGCGGGGTTCAGCTAGTTGTATATAATTGTGTAATGTGGTGTAATCAGCGCGTTATTCCCGGATGCATCCTAAGCCTCAAGTGGAAAAAGGGAAGGAGAAAGTAGAAGTAGAAAGGATGTGGAAAGTACTTTCCCACTTGAGCTGGCAAATTCATGCAAGCATCTCTTATAGTAACCGAGAGCTTGGCTAATGCATAAATAAAATAAAAGTCGGAAACTTTGATATAATATTATGTTTTATATTATATTTTTTTTACAAAATGACAAAGAACTAAAGGCTGAAATGAAATGAAAAAGAATTACTCAGTTGAGCCCGTGGTAATCAATATAATATATAAAAATTAGAAAACTGGGGAATAGAGTATTACACCCATTTTTCAAAAGTATCTTAATTAGATTCTCTAGCGCTATTAAACTACTAAAAGAACAAAATTTTGATTCAATCGATAAGTGCCATAAAAATGCATTGAATTTTAATTTCGCGCGTAATTTGTCAAAAACGCTAAACGCAGTAGACGCCATATTGCTCTGTGGTATTGACGTCAGTTGGCTTTGTAAACATAAACAAATGCTCTGATCAATTGACAGTTTAGTTTACAAAGTCATTTGACGTAATTACAAGGCGGCTTCTATTTCATGGTGTTAAAGAATAGATTAAAAATAAAACTTAAAACTTTGAAATAAAAAAAGAAATTTTTGAACTATAAATAACATTTTCCGATTGCTTTTTGCCTAAGGTATCTCAATATAATAAAACTTTAAAATAATATATTTTAGATTTTTTCTCATAAATAGTAAAATACCCTATTGATGACCTCTTTTCTTTTGGGAAATAGTTTAAAAATTATTATTATTATTTAAAAGTAAAAAAAAACAACAATAAAGAATTGACTTCATTGAAATAAAAAAATACTTTTATTAAACGACTTAATTAAAAGGCGTTTTCAAATATGTTGTACTTAGATAAAATTTCGACGCAACCAACCCCAGCTCTTGCAGCGCACAAGCGACAACGCGCGACCCCATACTGCGCAACAGACAGTCTCCAAGCTGCAAGAGCTGGGGTTGGAAGCTCTCCCTCATCAGCCATACTCACCAGACCTTGCACCTACCGACTATTACTTTTTCCAAAATTTAGACCACTTTTTCACCACCGAGAGGCAGTACAAAATTAAAACCTCTTAAGGCTGAGATACGCGTTTCAATTGACAATTTAATATCGATTAACATTATTTCATTATAATGCATTACGAAATACAAAAAGAAATGGTTTGATTTGGCTTGGTTTTAAAAAAATAAATTATTTGTACATTTTAACAAATTATGGAATGTAAATAACAAATAATTGTGATTGTAAATAACCTCATAATTGCATGGTTCCGCAGCTAAAGCTTAATCCGATTATGTGTGTTGCGTCACTATTACATGATGTTAATGTGATCACGATGTGCGCCCTGTCAGCTTTTACACAAGCAAAAGTCTGGAAAAACTAGTTAATGTTCAAATTCAAAATGTACACAAAATGTAATGTGTATTTAATGTACATTGTGTTTTTGTCCACAGACCCACGAAGATGGATAAACCGTTTTCCCCTATTTCTTTAATGGTAAATATATATGACAACCAAATTACTCCCGCGCAAGAGCCAGCCCAGCCTGGGGCCGCCCCGACAATCGTGCCAGGTGAGTACTTCCTTGTTATTTTCACACTTATTGAACGGAGCCCTCCATACACCTACTAAGCATATTATATCTTGGGCACTGCCTTCTGGACTTCGAGTACAAATTTCATACATGCTTTTAGCAAAGTATATACAAAAGTTATATATTTTATGCATTCATGCCTATATTGGGTCTAGAAACTCTCGAATGGTCTGGATAGCTCGGAGGACAGTAGCGCCATCTAGTAGCGCATGACTCAGTCATGCGGAGTTAATAAGTCTACTTTTCAACGCTAGATGGCGCTAGATTGCTTGATCTAGGCGTTTCTATTTGGTCTAGAATGTTGTATCGAATACTCGGGATCTCTTTAGATATTTCCCTAGACCTATAAAAGCGGAGCGTGTTAGCCGTATGGGCAGTATTGTTTCACGATACAGCGGATTGACATCGAAGCGATCTTTTATTGCGACCAACGACTGCCAAAGAGTCATTCAGTCAATTATTGTTGTAAAAAGTGTTGTTAATAAATATTGTGTTATTTTTTGCTAATCAATCTACTACTTTTATTTATTAAATACTCATCTCGTAACACATACAACAATTCCTCAAAAATATTTTAATTAGGAAAGTAAAAGATGTGACAGATCAGCAATCTTTATATTCTCTATTTGTAAATGTAGAATATTCACGCAATGTATGGGTATTTACAATAAAGTGATGATATTATATAAGTAACTGGCTGATTCCCACGGAGTTACCAGCGGCATAACATCAAACGCAGGTAACGCCGCGGGTCGAAGCTAGTGTAAAAAAGTAACCTAGTTTCTCCTGACAGTGAAAGTGCTAAATTTATCTTTGCTTTAACCAAAGGGCCGCAAGCTGGACCTTCGGTGGTAGCGCGACCACTAAATGGTGAGTACTTTTTTGTAACTCACACTAAGGACATCATTAGCATTAAGGTCACGCTGAATGAATTATAGTTGTAACTAAAGTCCTATAGAGTCCTATAGTCCCTAGTCCTATAGTGCCTTGAGTAAAGGAATTATAATATCTGTCATATTTAATATCGATTAAGATGATAGTGTGGTGTACACAGCGTGTCCCAGAACTCAACATCAAGCCGAAACGGGGTGACAGGATTGATTGTAACCATCATGAGAAAAAAAAAAAAACTATCCCATGCAGTTTGAAAATTATGGGCATTTAAAAAAACCTAGAAATTTGGTCAAACCATTTTTCAGTTATTGTGGTTAATTTTTATTATTTTTGTTCATTTAAACTTTAGAACCGTAACCCTAAATAACATTTCTAGAACCACAGTCAAAAATAAATACACAATTGCCTCAAGTTTCATAGAATTATGGCTATTTGTTAAACTATGAATTTAAAATATTTAAAATTTGTGGACTTTGAAAGGCCCTCCTTTAAAAAAAATGTACTAGAGTGCCTTGGCAAGTACCAGTAAAAGTTGGCGCATTTAATCAGGATTGTAAAATGGTACAATACTTGTTAGTTTCATACTATACAAACGAGTAAAAAAAGAAAAACCTCAAGTAACCCGATTTTTGCTAACCCCTTTTTGCTAACGCACATGTACGTCTCTCACTTAACACATCGTGTGAAATAATAATAAATAGAAGCTAAAATATTGACAATATGATAGAAATCATTCAACTCTAAGCTTTTATTTATGTTACTTAAATGCACCAGTTTGCGCTGCTCTTCTAAGGTATATGTTTCAAAAATAGTTTAAGAGTTGATATTATTTGGCGCTTATATAAAAGGTGCCATAAGTAAAATAGTTTTAGTAGGTTTTAACAACTTATTTCCTGGTAAACTCCACTTAATTTTAACAACTTATTTCCTGGTAAACTCCACTTAGTTTAAACAACTTATTTCCTAGTAAACTCAACTTAGCATAAACCACAGGTCCTCCAGCTGGGACCCTGGAAGGGGCGCAGACAACTGCTGCCTACAAACGAAACCCTGACTGTGAGTACTTTTAAACGTTTTCTAACAAATATAGTACACAACTCCATCCAAACTCAAACTAAGCATAATCTTAAAGAGGCGCTAAACTACTTTTAGTGTTGAATAAAATACTTTTCAGTTACGGAAACAGAATTGAGTCATACAGTTCATTTATAATCTATTCGAGTATATATCTATAATTATATATAAAATCATGTATAGCAGTTTTTAGCAAGACATACAAACTAATATATATACAGAAAATATAAATAAATAAATAATAAATAAATAAATATTTCGGACATCTAAACACACAACGCCATCTAGTCCCAAGATAAGCAGAGCTTGTGTTATGGGGTACTAGACAACTGATACAAATACATATATACTTTTTTTTTTTGTAAATACATACATATTATAGATAGAACACACCCAAACTCCGAAACAAATATTTGTAGATCATACAAACATTTGGTCCGACCCGGGAATCGAACCCGAGACCTCATGATCAGCAGTCGCTCACGCCAACCGCGAGACCAACGAGGCAGTATACACTATATTATATATATACTACAGACAACGATAGGACACGGGCTTTTTGAACACGTGATCAAGCACATTTCACAGATACAGAAAATACATTCCACACGTAGCGCAGGCTGCATGGCCTGTAAATATGTTATGTACACAATACTTATAATATAATCTTAGTCATTTACCTGGGTTTGTAGAATGTTTGCTTTCCGAAAGAGCGGAGAGATTGAACATAATGTAAGGGGACATCAATTAGCACTCCTTGGGAATATTATAGTCACCTGACCGTAAGTGACTACCGACGCCTATGAACATCTGCGGCTCAAGAGTCAAACGCGAAGAACGTCTGCTTGACAACAGATAATCCGAAATACGAGTATTATGAATGTGAATTACATCATGAACACTCGTATGCAGTACTCTCTCGGCTCTAATAACATTTAAAATGTATTTGTCATTTGCAAATTGATGAAATTTGTACCACTTTCACTTAAAGTGTTAGTTATTAAAGTATGAAGGCCGTTTCATAGTAATACATACTTTGAATTACTATAAGACGTTAATGGTGTGAGATTTTCACAAGATACCTGTATAATTTTGTAAACAAAAAAATACTAAACTATTTAATTAGTTCCAAAAACGTCACTAGATGGCGTTGATCACTTTTTTTGACTCATGTTATGGTTTCGTTACCTAGCACCATATAAAAGGTTTAAATTATTGTTAATAAATGTCTTCGTCATAACAAAAAGGTTATTTTATTCATGGTCCAATCGAACCGGATACATGCCGTGACTGATGCAATGATCTAGTGAGTGATACGGAATATTGGATATTAAAGTGGCGCCATCCTGTCAAGTGAAAAAGTGACATCAAGTTTAGTGAAGTGGTAAAGGTAACTAGTGACTGGACAAATTGTAAGTACTTTAATTTCTTAGTAGTGATTCAAGAAACAGTGATATTAACTTAGAAAATTACTAAACTAACTCTCTTGGTGTACGGACTTGTAAAATTTTCGTGTAAAAGTGTACCAGACGGGGAATCCATGCCCGATTTTGTCTAAGTTGGAAAGAACTATTTAAACACTTAGAAAAATTTTGAAGAAAATATATTACCATTCGGAATTTATTACAACTTAAGTTCTGAAACATAAACTATTTCTTACAATGGAGTCGTGGATAAGATTACAAGCCGATATAAACAAAAAGATTGAAAGAGGATTTGCAAATTTTAAGAAATCGCCCAAGGAAAGAGTTACTATTACTTATGTAGAAACTAGACTGGAAAGTTTGGAAAAGCAATGGTTATTGTTTGACGATACACATACCAAATTAATAACGGAATGCAAGAGGGAAGAGTATGAGAGGTCTGACTACAATTCCAACGACTTTTATGGTCAGTGTGAAGAACTGTATATTAGCTATAAAATAGCATTAAAAGATATTTTGAAAATTATGACGTCAAACAAAGTTTTATCCGATGAATCTGAAAAAGAGGTGTCACAGAGTGGTGTGAAATTACCTAGGATAGCTATACCAATGTTTTCTGGATATTACGCCCAGTGGACAACATTCAGAGACTTATTTCAAACATTGATTCACAACAATAAGTCACTGGACAATGTACAAAAGCTACACTACTTAAAGAGCTACCTTACTGGAGAAGCCGAACAACTATTGCGACATCTACCTATTACGAATGATAACTATGTTACTAGTTGGAAGATTTTAGAACATAGATTTGATAATAAGAAGTTTATTACAGATTGTATTTTTAAGAGATTTTTTAGCCAAAAAAGTTTAAGTGTTGAATCTTCTAACTGTTTAAAAGAGCTTTTTGACACTACAAACGAATGCCTTTATGCTTTAAAAAATGAAGGTGTTAATATAGATAATTGGGACCTTATTGTTATTTACATATTGTGTTCTAAGCTTGACAATGAATCTCGTAAACAATGGGAATCTAGAATTTGTAGTTCAACTAACGTATTACCAACATTAAAACAATTTTTAGAGTTTATAGAACATAGATTCAGGTCACTGGAGTTTTTATGTACTAAAGCGGTTAAATCCAGTAGCACTAAATCACATCATGTTGTACAGTGTAACAATGAACGTAAGGTTTCCACTTGTAGATTTTGTTCAAACAGTAATCATAAAATCGGAAATTGTAAAACGTTTGCTAAAGAACAGTTATCATCTCGTCGTAAGTTTGTCCAAACTTCCGGATTATGTTTTAATTGCTTAGGCGCAAATCACTCGGTAATGTCGTGTCGTTTGCCCACCAGGTGCAGAATTTGCCAAAAGAAACATCATTCGTTGCTGCATCCACATATTAATAGCCAACCAACTGTCAACGGCGATGTAATTGACCAACCATTTGCTGCTACCAATGTTGATGAAACTACATCAACATCAAATGACGAGACCCAGCAAAGAAACATAACAACTTGTTTTTCTAACACAAATTGTCAGGTTGTGTTAGCTACAGCCTTAGTAAAGGCCGAAACTAACACGGGATCGCAAATAACACTGCGATCATTGTTGGATCAGGGATCACAGGCTTCCTTTATCACAGAATCTTCAGCTCAATTGCTTGGACTGAAAAGGGTAAGTTGTAACAGTGTTGTGTCTGGAGTGGGGGGTGAGGAAAATGCTTCACTCAATTGCAAACAAGTAGTTTATGTGAAACTGCAGTCTCTCCAAGATCCAAGCTTTACTGTAACGGTAAAAACATACGTATTACGTAAACTAACTTCATTTCTTCCTGAGAAGAAAATTGTGGTCAAACTATGGCCTAACTTACCTTTTTTGAAGTTGGCAGATCCAAAATTCAGTACACCAAACAAAATAGACTTGTTACTCGGCGCCGATGTTTACTGTCAAATATTAACTGAAGGATTACTTAGGGGATCCTCAGGAACACTTATAGCACAGAACACTAGGCTCGGTTGGGTCTTATCGGGTAAAGTAATTAAGGATAATGAGAACAATAGTGTGAACTGCAGTAACACTTTTATCACGTTGCATACTAACATTTGCAATGAAAATTTCAATCTTAAAAAGTTTTGGGAGCTCGAGTCTGATAACTTCAGTTTGAGTAAAAATCAGTATACTCCGGAAGAAAGCCTGTGTGAACATATTTTTAAGACAACCACTGAACGCGATAGTTCTGGAAGGTATATTGTTAAGTTACCATTTAAGGATGAAGATCCAAGCTGTAAGTACGGTAATTCTCGTGAGATCGCTGTTAAGAGATTACTGTCTTTGGAAAATCGTTTCAATAAAGTACCAGATTTAAAAACTAAATACGCGGAGGTTTTTTTAGAATACTTAAAGCTAGGGCATATGCAAATAATACCTCAACAGGAAATTAACAAAACAGAAGCAGTATACTTACCTTACCATGAGGTAATTAGAGACGATAAAACCACAACAAAATTTCGAATTGTATTCAATGCTTCTAGTCGCGATAACAGCGGCATTTCATTAAATAGCAATCTTATGGTCGGCCCGACTATTCAAGATGATCTTAGACATATTCTTATGAGATGGAGGCTTCATCGTATTTGCCTGGTTGCTGACATTATTAAGATGTACCGGCAGGTTAAAGTCACAGATCAAGATGCAGATTATCAACGTGTAGTGTGGAGATCTGACTGCAAAGAAGATATACAACACTTGCGGTTAGGGCGAGTTACTTTTGGTACTGCACCTGCTCCATATCTGGCCGTGAGAACCTTACATCAACTTGTCTACGATGAGGGTGCTCAATATCCGTTAGCATCTAAAAGAGTATTACAAGATTTCTACATGGACGATTTGCTCACTGGGTGCAAAAGTATATCGGAAGGCAAACAAATATTTGCTGAAGTGACTAACCTGTTGAGAAAAGGAGGATTTGAACTACAAAAATGGTCAAGCAATGATAAGCAACTACATAAAGAAATAAGCGATGGAAGCAAAGCAACAGATAACAAACTAGAACTACAAGAAAATGAATTAATAAAGATATTGGGACTTACCTGGAATCGACGAACCGATGACTTTGAATACTCCGTCAAGCTACCAGACATATGTGAACCTATAACAAAACGAAAGGTTATATCTGACATTGCCAAATTATTCGATCCTATGGGATGGATCTCACCAGCAATCATAAAAGCAAAAATTATGATTCAAAAGCTTTGGCTTACAGGAATAGGATGGGATGATAACCTCCCAAATAAGTTATTAGCGGAGTGGATTACTTACCGTGCAGAACTAATTGAACTTACCAAGTGTAGGTTCCCACGATGGATTGACGTTGATGAGAACAGCACATTAGAACTCCATGGGTTCAGTGATGCATCCAGCGAGGCTTATGCTGCGGTAGTTTACATGCGTGTTGTAGACATAACAGGAAACGTTTATGTCCATCTGGTGACCTCTAAAACCAGGGTAGCACCTATAAAACAAGTAACTATACCGAGACTTGAGTTGTGTGGTGCTGTCTTATTGGCTAAACTGCTGCAAGAAGTTTCAGTGGTTTTGAACGTTTCTAAAACTAACATTCGAGGTTGGACTGACTCTACCGTAGTATTGGCGTGGTTAAGCAGTCACCCGACACGTTGGAAAACGTTCATAGCAAATAGAGTCTCAGAGATTCTAAATATTTTAGACAGAGATCAATGGTCGCACGTATCATCTAAAGATAACCCTGCTGATTGTGCGTCGCGTGGAATTAATCCTTCAGAGCTACATTCTTTTCAATTGTGGAAAACCGGACCATCGTGGCTGCAAGACAGAATTCTAAACTATAATATGAATCAAACAATGGACACCAATTTAGAAGTAAAGTCAAAGAAAGTCTGTCATATTGCCAAGATCGATGAAATACAATTATGGTATAAATTTTCGTCTCTTCGTAGGTTGGTTAGAGTTTTAGCACATTGTAAAAGGTTTATTAAAAAGTTAAATAATACCTGTGATCATAACTTACCTGTATGGTTGACTAGCGTTGAATTGAACGAAGCTCTTCTATTTTGTGTTAAGCAATGCCAACAATTGATTTTTCAGCAGGAGATAAGAGACCTGAAAGAGAAGGGGATGGTGAATAGGAAAAGCAAACTTACGTCATTGAATCCTTTCCTGGATGATACTGGAATCCTTAGAGTTGGTGGCCGTCTGGAGAGAGCTGAAATCAAAAATGACATAAAGCATCCAATGATATTACCATCAAAATCACACTTTACCACTTTAATCTTGGAAGAAGCTCATCAAAAAACACTGCATGGTGGACCACAGCTGATGATTAATTATCTGCGAACTAAGTACTGGATCATTGATGCTAAAAATCAAACAAAACTTACCGTACGGAAATGCGTAGTCTGCGTAAGACAAGCTGCACAGACTAGGAACCAATTAATGGGACATTTACCTCCAGCTCGGCTGTCGCCGATTCGTGCTTTTTATAGGAGTGGAGTTGACTATGCGGGTCCCATTCAGATTAGGACCTCTAAAGGTAGAGGTCACCGATCCTACAAAGGTTATATATGCCTTTTTGTTTGTATGGCTACAAGAGCTATACATCTGGAAGCTGTGAGCGACCTCACATCACAAGGGTTCATAGCTGCGTTTAAAAGATTTGTCGCCAGACGTGGTCATTGCGCTGATTTATATAGCGACAATGGAACAAATTTTGTTGGTGCCGCACGCGAACTTCGAAGTTTGTTCGCTCAGGAGAAGTCAAGCTTAACGATAGATATCGCTGAGTGTTTGGCAAACAACGGCACCACTTGGCACTTTATTCCACCACATGCTCCACATTTTGGTGGACTATGGGAGGCTGGAATAAAGTCCACAAAGCACCACCTAAGGAGAGTTATTGGCAACTCAACACTAACATTTGAAGAGTTATCAACTTTATTGTACCAAGTGGAAGCGTGCCTTAATTCTCGGCCACTGTCTCAAATGACTACGAACTCACAAGATCCCACACCCCTTACACCGGGACATTTTTTAATAGGTGAGCCGCTAATTCTTGTACCTGATGATAATTACGAGAAATCGACCATTTCGTCATTAAAACGTTGGCAATTAATGCAAAAAATGCTGCAACATTTCTGGAGTCGATGGTCCTGTGAATATTTAAGTCAATTTATGCATCGATACAAATGGGCAAATAAAACCCCTGAGCCAGTGATTGGCGATTTAGTGTTAGTCAAGGAGGATGGTCTCCCACCAGCCAAATGGCTTTTAGGTAAAATAACAGCTAAACACCCGGGTTTGGACAATATTACGAGAGTGGTGACTCTTGATTGTAATGGTGTTTCTTTCAAACGACCAACAACTAAATTATGTGTGTTACCTGTAGCTCACTGATTTTAAATACTTGTTTTTAGTATTGTTATTACCAAATTTGAATGTTTTCTTTGTTGAATTTCTTTTTTTTGTATCTAAGCCGCCATGACTTGTTAACATACATTTGTTTAAAATATACAGTCCATTTCTTTAGCTATCTGTCAACAAATTTATGTACCTATAATTATCTAGATGTTTCAACCATAAAGTTTGGTCATGGTGGGCGGTAACTATGGACATTTCGTCCATGGTGGGCGGAATGTATAATTTTGTAAACAAAAAAATACTAAACTATTTAATTAGTTCCAAAAACGTCACTAGATGGCGTTGATCACTTTTTTTGACTCATGTTATGGTTTCGTTACCTAGCACCATATAAAAGGTTTAAATTATTGTTAATAAATGTCTTCGTCATAACAAAAAGGTTATTTTATTCAATACCTATTAGTATAAGATCCCGGTATACAACGACCTTCACCGAAATGCTTATTTAATGAAACGTATTTTATATTTAATTTAATATGTGAATAAATATAATGCTTATGGGTTGCCTAACAAATTTCAGTCCAGAGTATGTTTAATTAATAATTAAATAAAATTATTTTTTTAAATATTTCACCGGTATGATTATTAGATGAATTCTATACCAATCGAAAGTATGAAGCCCATAGAATATGCAAACGTCAGGTTGCCTATTCTTTTCCGGTCACAACTATCGGGTTGCCAGGTATAAACAGGTAAATCTATACTAGCATTTTGCAACGGTCTGTTTATTGAATGAAAATTAAATGAAATTATTATTATTATTTTATTCTGAACACGGTGGTATAGGGTTGCCTGCGAAAAATCAGTCCAAAATTGCGGTTGTCGAATTTTAAAAATAAAATATTGCTCCGAGTGAATGTGTGCGACTGAGAGGTCCCAACCAACCATCCCATGCGATGGAAGAGGACACAGCATAGCAGCTGTTTAAAGTCCGCCCATTTATAGAAAGAGAGTGTGCATGCTATTTATGCTTGGAAAAGAAAAGGATAGCGATAGACTAGTATATACTATTAACAAATATTTTTTTTTTTTTTACGGGAATTAACGCGATTACTTATTAAAAGGTATCACATACCTCTGATTTGCCAAATCAAAGGTATCACATACCTCTGATTTGCCAAATCAAAGCAAATCAGAGGTATGTGATACCTTTTAATAAGTAATCGCGTTAATTCCCGTAAAAAAATATTTGTTAATATCATGGAACGCGAAAGTTTAAAAGTTAGTATAGTATATACTATGCATAATTTTGGGGTAGAGTGTCGCTATAGATACAATTGAAAAAACTATTTATTATTAGAAAAAATGGCAAAAAAAAGTGTTTTTTGTGTGAATCGGATGATGAAATAATTGATTTTAATGATGAAACTTTTAAACACTGTGTATTAAAGTTAGCTTTTCATAAAAAAAAAACACTTTAAATACAATTTTGTTGAGCTACCCAGTGCGTTTCTTCAATTTGTAGGTTATCATAACAAGTGCTACAAAAAAAATTTTGTGCTGAATATACAGTAAGTACATAATATTTAATCTTTAAAATTATCTTAGCTAATACATCTATATTTTTTTCATGTTTGTTAGTAAAATTCACCTATGGTTTTGTTAATTTTCGACACACATATTTTTTTTGTCATTTACTTAAGAACGGTTGTTTATAAATTAAACAAGAAAATGATCTGATTTCCTTTCCAGTAGGATTCATTGGGGATCACACACCTTTAAAGATAGAAGACATTGTCGAAAGAAGTGAAACAGAGAGTGATGACGAATAAGATTCAGAAGTTGGAGATCGTAGTTTTACGTCCGATGACTCGGATTCAGAATATTTTTTTTTTTTTTTTGTATTTTTAATTTTTTACAATAAAAAAAAAGGAAGTAATTTTTTTATTTTGTCTTCTAATAATAAAAATAAAATTTGCGAGATTAATTTCTCAATATTTTTATACAGGGTAGTATTATATATGTATGCTTATAACATTATTTTTGACTAAAGATGTATATATATATACTTTAGTGTCACATAAAAATACACACAAATAATTAATTGATTAATAAAAAAAAAAACTATTTCTCTATTTTTTCTATTTAAATAATAAACTACTCCAAAATTATGCATAGTATATACCAGTCTATCGCTATCCTTTTCTTTGCCAAGCACAAATAGCATGCGCACTCTCTTTCTTTAAATGAGCGGACTTTAAACAGCTGCTATGCTGTGTTCTATTCTATCGCATGGGATGGTTGGTTGGGACCTCTCAGTCGCACACATTCACTCGGAGCAATATTTTATTTTTTAAATTCGACAACCGCAATTCTGGACTGATTTTTCGCAAGCAACCCTATACCACCGTGTTCAGAATAACATAATCTTTAATTTCATTTAATTTTCATTCAATAAACAGACCGTTGCAAAATGCTAGTATAGATTTACCTGTTTATACCTGGCAACCCGATAGTTGTGACCGGAAAAGAATAGGCAACCTAACGTTTGCATATTCTATGGGCTTCATACTTTCGATTGGTATAGAATTCATCTAATAATCATACCGGTGAAATATTTAAAAAAATAATTTTATTTAATTATTAATTAAACATACTCTGGACTGAAATTTGTTAGGCAACCCATAAGCATTATATATATTGACATATTAAATTCAATATAAAATACGTTTCATTAAATAAGCATCTCGGTGAAGGTCGTTGTATACCGGGATCTTAGACTATACGGGGTTCTCTCACCGATTGCTTAAATTTTTACCTTTCTATTTTTTTTTATTAATCTTAAAATAGGTCGTGAATTGGTCTTTACCATCGACTGCTCATGGTAACGCAATATCCAGCTGCACGAGAACCTACTGTAACTTTACAGGAGCTGCAGTTAGAAATCATACATCATTCACTGTACTCCTAACCCTGCTCCAAAGGTCTACCAACTTTATATTGATTTAGACAATTTTCTAAGTGATAAAATTTTCTTTCCCAAGACGCAGTACAAACACAATGTTTTTGAAAAAAAACGAGCTTTTGTTTTTCAGTACAATTCCTCAATTTCAAAACTAATACATTTATTTTGTTATAAAGTCTGCGTAGTTATAGCGAGGGGGAGGCAAAACGGAACTATAGAAAGACCGAGTCAACGTATCGCATACGCACAAGATCTGTTCGGTGAGTAGAATTTATTTATTTTCACACATACTATTTAGTTTACGTTCTCTTAGTTGTTATGTTAGTTATAATACTTACCTTCAAGAATATGTGTACAAAGTTTCATGATGAACGGGTAAGTAGCTTTTTCACGCTTTACGCGCAAAATACCTTACTTTCAACTTTATAATATTAGTTTGATTAGGATTATTAGGATGATTACCTTGACCTGAACTGAAGTGTGTGTGAAGTCACACATTAACAAACGTAGTAGTAGTAAAAAGTTTCATCAACTACGAGTACATGCATAAAACTTTATAAACCAAAAAAACGACTTCTAAAATCATCCACGTAAACCGCCTACATAAAAACTCTAAAAAGATTGTAGTGTGTAACCAGAACGATTAAGCTGTGTAATCAAAGAAGCCTTTACACTCAATAATAATTCTTTATTTACCGTAAGCAGTACTCTACAAAGAGTCAGGGATAATCGTTATATATTCGTCGTTAACGAATCTCTTATGAAGTATTTTCTTGACAGCCCTGTTGACTGTCGTCGCGTAGCAATCCTCCCGGACAACCGCGCATACGTGTTGAGATGATGGAGTAACGTTAGACGCCGGGTTAGTGATGTGTGCCACAAGCTTAAAATAAGCTTGCTTTTTGCTTTGAATGGCCTGAATAACAACATGTCAGTTGTTGTCTACACCTAATTTTATTAATTTAAATAAAATAGTTTTATAATGTGTGCCAAGAGCACCTTAAATCGGTTCGAAGTCAGTGCCAATAACATATTCATAAGAACAATATTACAAAAAAAATGTAAGCGACTACTATTAAAAAATCCCGTCAAGAACGTTATACCGTATCAGAAATATTTAATATATTTAGCGTGAGCCCAATCTCCTATATTGTTGGTAAACGACAATACATACCTACCTAACTAATTAGTGCAAATTATCATAAGTTTTAATAATAATAATTTATAGTTGCTCTCACACACAGTTTACAATTAATAGCAAATTCATACAGAAAATGTAGTTCACATATATATCAAGTACCTGAATGACCGAGCTCTGCTCGTAATTTTTTTTTGGTAATTTTTCTAAAAATTAAATCTATCTAGATCGATTTAGCGCTCCCAAAGCCTCCTGCATACTAAACTTCATGAAAATTGCAACCGTTTGCGAGATCTCTGAATCTCGATCTTGACTGATCTCAATAATTGCTTGTTCAAAAATTTGTTCACAATAATATCCGTGTGTGTGTGAAGGATCATAGTGCAAAATCCAAGAATTTTCTTGCCACAAATCTGGTCTTTTTCTTGTAATTTTCTCTCTTAAGCGCCGCATAACGGCCAAATAATATTCTTTATTTACTGTTTGACCTTACATTTGAATTCCGAGCGCACAACACCGCGAGAGTAAAAAAACAGTCAACATGACTTTAATCGACTTGGTCGTGGTTTATTTCGGTTTCGGTTCAGTTGGAAGGCGCCACTCCAAAGCTTGTTGACTGCACGTCAAACTTGTAAACCCACGTCTCGTCACCACTAACAAGGCGCTTCATGAATGTTGGGTCGGAATTGACTCGTTCTAGCAAGTGCTCAGCGACACGATTGAGTTTTTGGCCAAAAGTCACATCTTTTGGGACTAACTGAGCGGCAATATAGTTTATACCTAAGTGATTATTAAATAAATTAAATTAAAAAGTTTTTTTTAAAAAAACAACCTTTTACTGGGATACCCGAGACGAATCAAACGAGTTCAAACTCAATGATGTTGCGACGTTTCTTTACAGAGTTCCTATGGCCACCTTCCGTGTCATAATAATATTGTATACATATGCTTGCAACATTTCAGCAAAATTGGTAGAAGATATCTGAAAGTTCAGCGGCATCTCTCTCTAAGTTGAATGAGGATTTTCAGTCAGTATTTCCTTTACTTTTGCGATGTTAACTACAGTTGCAGACGTAGATGGCCTACCAGAGCGAGGCAAATCTTCCATCACATCTCGACCAGTTTTGAATGCTTTGTACCACTCATAAGTACGTGTTTTTGATAAAATTCGCTATAAGTCTTCTGTAAAATTGTCAGTGACTCCGAACACGAAATACCATACCATGATTGGCGATGTTCGATGTTTTGGGTCCATTATGAAATTCGTAAAACGCACTAAAAACAGCGCTGTATTTAAAATAAATGACAGATGCAACTTAAACTCCGCGCCAAAATGGAAAACAGTTGTGCCGATATAAAAACAACAAAAAAAAAACAAAAAAATGAATTTAGAACCATGAAGAAATCATCCATTCCCGATACTTTTTTGACTGAATGTATGTTTCCGTGACCCTTATTTATTTGAAAAGATTCTACCTACAAAGAATTTTCTTTGGACTTTGATTCAATGTACATACGTTTTGTATACATATATATGTAACTGTATTTGTAGTCCTTACCACGACTGCAAAGGCGTAGATATTTAAGCAGTCATCCCTGTTTCCTTCTGCGGTAATTACTGTGGGTTCAATCTTGAAAAGGGACCACACTTTGTGAGATCCACAAATAATTACTGAGTCTGGGTGTTCTTTGTGTCCGTAACATGAATGTTCGTAAACGTCTACTAGCTCACCCATTCAACATCATCTGCGTCTTTTTACAACCATGCAATGATCGCCTTAAATTGTGTTAGCTAACTAACCTAGTGTTGAACTGCTGCCCTAATAAGATGTACTAGAGGGATAGTCTTATAACAAAAACATCATCTGTAATCTGATCTAGCTGGTTTATTGATCTCATTTTTAGAAATTTTACTTACTACTATATACAACTACTTTGAATCAAAAGATAGCGCGATGTAAATCGACATGTGAGGTCTGTCGAGGTACATTTATTTGACCGTCGTAAACAAATTGATATAAGTATGATGTAAACTTTCTTATCTAAGGCACGCCAGTAAACACATTAAAATACGATAATGTCGGTTAGATAGTTACGGAGGTAACGTGAGCAACATCGCGATGTCAAAGTTATACATAACTAGCTTTTTTTAGGCAGGTACGCCCGCGTGTACCTACGTCGGTTATCGCGGAAAATAGTGTCCTTTCTCAGTTTCTAGACTTTCTGTGTTTTGTATTGGCGTAAAAGCGCGACAGACAGATAGACAGACAAAGTTACTTTAGCCTATATAGCATTACTAAGGGGAGAAATTCATTAAGAAATACATAATTTGTATATATTATTTGTGAGCAATATTGTATTGCATTTTGAAACTTTTTTTACTTTCCGCTGAAGCTTACAAGAAATACGCTCATATGATTTAGCAAAAGCTTTATTATTTGTAGCCATTGTTGATATATGATCTCGCAATTAGTTTTATCTGCCCTTAAGTAACAGACTATCTTTATTTTAAAAAATAATTAGTTTCGAGAATGCTATTTTAACCTTCGACACAAAAAGTGTTTTGTTTGGTAGGTGTAACTTAAAATAAAATTAAAATAATCGTCCATTTTTCTTCGACTTGATTTACAAATACTATTCTTTTTAACCGAATGTTTTGTTCAATGTGAAAAAATTGTCAGAATCGGGTCGGATCAATACTTCAGAAGATTACACCATACAAACGAACTTATAAACTTTAGCCCTTTATAATATTAGAATAGACAGAACAATTTGAATTAAGTTTTGAGTTTTTGATGCCTAATTTAATCCACGTTGTTATAACAATATGTCGTAGACTTTTTTTGATATTTGACTTTTATAATTAAAGACAAAAGACAAAAGTATTATTATTAAAATAATAACCTTTTTTTTATTCATTAAGATAATATATTTTGCATTTTAAGAAGATCGTCTGGTCTTTAAAAGTGATGCTGATCCTTGAGTTTGTTTCGTCCATTTTTCTCAAGGCTATTCCGGTAAGGAAAGCCCAAACTCATCTGCTCAAAAAAAATTACCTTGCAAAAATATTAACCTAATAGCAGAATAAATTATTTAATTTCGAAGAAAAACTTTACACAAGCCCTATGTTAACTCGTCTGGCCAGAGTGATTTCTGACAAACCTATCTTTTATGGACACGCCTATGTCCAACAGTGGGCTATGAGACTGTTGATGATTGTGTAATCCAACTGATTGTTTGATATAATTTATCGAGATCAGCTCATGAAGTTGACGCAAAACCACAAAACCAACAACTTACACGACGAACGGTTCTTACCAACTCTCCCTTATCTAATGACCAAATTGGTGTTCTTTGGTGCGCTGATATTGCCAAATTTTTTGCAACCTTCAATTGATGATGCAGTATCTAGTGTGTGTACTTAAAAAGTGTGCATTTTAATTTACTTCATACTCTAATTTTCGAAATTTCAATTCAATTTAAAAATAGAATCAGGTATTTTTGAATTATGCAAACACCGCAACACCAATCGGGCAATACATATAGCCCCAATCGGGCAATACATATAGCCCTTTACGTGTTCGAATATTGAAATCATACTGGCTTTATCGCAGACAAATGTTGGATGATAGTTGAGGCTAAGCACCATAGGGTCCACGCGAACTAAAACTCCATATAAAGATATTTCAACAACCGCATTGAACAATGTTCTGCCTCTTCCCGATGCGTCAGCAGAAACCAGATATACCTTGAGATATCATTCAATTCACACTGCTGTCTATTGTCTGAACTGTGTTACCTATAAGAATAACCCGATACTTAGAGTCTATACAATTATAAATTAACATAATGTGATCATTCATTACAGAAAATATTACTGAGCCTGATATGGATGAAGACGAATTGTACGAAGAGGTAATATCTTTTATTGATAGTAGCTATGCTAGAATGGAAGCCCAAGCCCGAACCAATGCAGCTCCTGTGGCTGCCCAGCCGCCTGTGCCACCACCACCACCACCAACATTCAGTACAATCGACCAATACTTAGGGGCGAGCCCGTCCAAACGAGTGATTGCAAACTTTGTTTTCGCTAAAATTGGTTTTTACCAATGTTTGTTGGATTTTGAAAAGTTCATCAAGCAGGAGGAAATTAATAGGTAATATTTTTTTTTTACATATTGCTTATTTTGTTATAGCTCAAAAAATGTCAGGCAAATCCATTACAAAAATGAAAAACAACCAGCAATGTTGTAATTACCTTTTATGAAATATGATTCTTAAAACTTTATAAGTGAAGAAATATTTTTATCTAGTCACAGAAGTTTGAATCATTCATATTTTGACACAAAAGGAGCTTCACCATTACATGCAAATTTAAACATTTAGCTATATGTTACAAGATTTACAACGTAAATTAAAATCATTAATCGAATTTAAGATTTAAAGTACAACGTTTTGATTTAGACGGGCACGTAACGGTCTCAATAAAATATCTATATCTATACTAATATATGACCGCGAGATTTTACGAGCTGAAGAGTTTGTTTGTTTGAACGCGCTAATCTCAGGAACTGCTAGTCCGATTTGAATAATTCTTTCAGTGTTAGATAGCCCATTAATCGAGGAAGGCTATAGGGATATAAATATATCATCGCGCTAAGACCTACAGGAGCGGAGCACCAATGAAGAATATTTCAAAAATGGGGGAAAAATATCACGCTACGGGCAATAGGAGACGCAAACGAGGTTGAGTGGTAGAATAATATACATTAAATACAATATGGCTGTTCTAGCAACGTGATGCACAGTCAGCCAGTGCTTATGAATCTCATTAAAACAGAGTCGAAGCCATTTGATCACCATCTCATAATGATTTCATTTGATGATTTAAGTGCCGGAGGAGGTCAAGGAGGCAGCGCTCGGCGCCGCACCGCCGCTCAGCGTCAACATCGGCGTGCTTCACTCACTGAAGGCGCTAATGGAGGTAAACATGTACTATAGAAGGAAGCTCATTACATTACATGCTCATTTCATTAATTATTGTTCATTCACCAAATTCTAGTAATAGTGAAAATCAAAATAATTCAGAAAAAATTAAGTTAAAACAAATTTTGCCCCCTTTTATCAACATTACAGTCAAGACTTCTTCTGTTTCATAAAGCCCTACTGAAATATTTAAACAAACAAAAAACATATCTTTATCGTTATTTGTTTTAATTTAGCTTTAATAAATTAACTCTTCATCACAAAAGGGGGAAAAAGTGACAGGAAAGGTAACATTAAATATAAATAAAATTTCAAAAGAAAAATTTAAAATTCTATAAGAAAAATATAGTTTAAAAAATTAAAAAAACACGCTTTAATACCAATCGAACTAAAAATTAGAAAAAAAAAATTGCGATGTAAAAAGCGTGGGGCGACATTATTGAAACATTTTCAGAAAACACCTCACGCTTTTTTATTTTCTACTTTTTAGTTCGATTGCTATTAAAGCATTGTTTTTTGTTTTTTTTTTTAACTATATTTATTTTCTACTTTTTAGTTTGGTATACTCGTACCTATTTACAAAACAAAACTATTAATTTTTAGAAAAAAACTATGTAGTTTTTTTTTCACATTATTGTAATGTCATCGGCCCTTGACCCCTGTGCAAATTTTCAAGTTAATCAGACTCCTAGAAGTAGGTGCAAATGAAGGTTGAAAAGATTTTGTTACATACATACATACAAGTCAAGCTAGTAAAAGCATGTTAAAACAGGATAACCCTAAGTCGAGGGTGGAAAATCAAGATTATACTGGCAAATTATCAGTAAGGACAGAGATGAGTGGAAAAGAGTAGAGGAGGCCTTTACCCGAGGAGGGTCCATATCCAATAGCAAGAACTAACTCTTACTAACATTTAGATAATAAGCAGAACATTAATAACTCAAGAAATACTAACAAATACATTTAAAATGGAAATTAAGGATAAGGAAATACAGGCTTTTTTATTATTTATTTTATTATAAATTAACTCTTTCGTTATATTTCTCAGAGAAGAGACTTCTACGTGGAGCTAGTTCCGCGTTGCAGTAAAAAGGGCCCACTGTTGGGCCTCGAAAACCTAAAATCTAAACGACGGTAAGTTGTACCTCATGAGGTAACGTAGATAATGAATACAGTCGAATTTAGTATCTCCTCCTTTTTGAACTCGTTTAATAAAAAAAGAAAATTATCTTTCAAAAAAGTCTTATACCTTGGAATTCTTGAAGTATCCCAAAACTAGTGCCGCCTAAAGAAAAATAAGACAATGCACACTTACCGTAGTTGCCACTTTTTGTTTTACTTCCTATAAAACAGATGGCGCTAAACTAAGCGAATTTCAATTCTTTGACACTGACGTTTTACTGAAACCAATAAACCTAAACAGTATTTTACAAGAAATCATATATTTTTATTTATTATTTTTATATATTACTAGCTGAACCCCGCGGTGTTACCCGCGGTTATTGTTGTACCGCGAGTAACGCCGCGGGACAAAGTTAGTCTAAAAAAAGTAGCCTAAGTTACTCCCCGGGTCATCAGCTACCTGCCAGTGAAAGTCCCGTCAAAATCCTTCCAGCCGTTCCAGAGATTACCCGGAACAAACAGTCAGACAGACAGACAATTTTTTTTTAACTACATTTTTGGTATATGTAGCGTGTATTATGTATGCATAAATAACCGCTTTTTACTAAATGCATATGCATTTAGTAAAAAGCGGTTATTTTAATATTACAAACAGACATTCCAATTTTATTTATTTGTATAGATTTATCAACACAGAATCAGAAATTAACTGTACAGAATCCTCCATGCAAAAGTTACCTTTGACAAATACATCCTTCTCATTGGCTCATTGTTGAGTGTAAAATTATTAACATAATAATTCATTGATAAGCTTCCTGAAGTGTTTACTAGTTTAGTTTAGTCTAACTAGTTTAACGCGCAGTTTGGTCTCTTGGTTAGTGACCGCTAATGTCTTGGGTTCGAATCCCACCCTAGACTCGTATGATAATGAACACGATTATCTTCATTTTTAACCGACTTCAAAAAAAGGAGGAGGTTTCTCAATTCGACCGTATATATTTTTTTTATATTTTTTTTTATGTGTGTTCGGGCATAACTTCGTCGTTTATGAACCGATTTTGATGATTTTTCTTTTGTTGGAAAGGAGATGTCTCGACGGTGGTACCATGATAAGGAAACTAGGATCTGATGATGGCATCCCAGAGAAATCGAGGGGAACCTTCGAAATTTGTAGGGGCGACTAGTGCATTTGTAATTTTTTTAATAAAGTATTTGAAAGCACTACAATTTAATGGAGGTCTGGAGTCGATCTGATGATGGAGCCGAAAGATAGTCGAGGGAACTCCTCTACGATTTATAGCAGTTGCCTTGTGTTTGGGCTTGTTTAATTTGTATTGATGAGAACTTCACACCTAGAATAGTTGTAACTATCATTAGCGGTCTAATAATGAAGACGAAGAACAGTTAAGAGAACTTCTCAACGATTTAGAGGAGCCACATTGTGTTTCGACTTTATTCAATTATATTGATGAAAACATAATGTTTATCACATATTTTCAAAGGTATTTCAATATTTGCCTATGTTTGTCATCATTTCATGATGATGAGCCGATGATGGAAGATACATTTCCTTAACAGTTAGAAGTTGGAGAATAATTCTTTAAATATCAAATGTTTGCGTGTTACCTATATTATTTATTTCAAAGCTTTGAAAGCTGGTGCCGTGCGTTCCGTTTGGTCCCATTTCAATTTGGTCTAGTTCATGAAGTCGTTTTTTATGCACAAAATTCTGTTTATTTTAGAAAAGCTTCACCCGTACTCTTATTTGTTGTAACGCGGGACTCAGCTAGTTTCAAATATTGGTAATAGGTAAACATAATCTACACAAGACTAAACATAATATTACTTACATTCTTATGTAATGTGTCCTCAGTGTTTTTTACGTCACACTTTTTAATTTAAAATTGTAGGCTACATTCCATTTGTAACCGACTTAAAAAAAAGGAGGAGGTTTCTCAATTCGACCGTATATATTTTTTTATTTTTTTTATGAGTGTTCCCGGAGAACTTCGTCGTTTATGAACCGATTTTGATAATTCTTTATTAGTGGAAAGGAGATATCCCAATGGTGGTACCATGAAAGGGACACTAATATCTGATGCTGGCATCCAAGAGAAATCGAGTCGAACCTTGAAGTCGGTTTTATTTTTGTTAAAATTGTATCAAATGTATTTTAGTTCATATGTCCATATCAGAAGGCCGAATGTGAGATATGTGAGGTTACTTACACTTAATCAAACAATGATAATAATAAATAATAATACAGAACTAGACTTAAATAAATTTTCATACATTGATTTACAAAAGTCAGTAATAATTATTGACACCTGCTCTCCGTCATATCCCAACAAGAATCTAGTGTGTATCATAAAGCAAACCTATTGACTTTCAATATTTTGTTGCAGAACCACGCAAGTAAAGTTTTTGTTAACAACTACGTTCCTTTAAAAACTTTGTAAGTATTTTTATATGAGGTTTTTATTCGTGTGAACTAATATAATTGTTTCTTTTATAAAATTTGTCAGAAATCTATAATCCACATTTACTTGTATTTACCAAAGCAGAAAGTAGGCAGTAAGTAATACGATAATCTTATAAGTTATGAGTTCATTTGATATCAAAATTACTGCTTGTCAATTTAAATTTGTAGTTCTTAAGGTTCTTATAGTAAGTACTGTTCGTAGCTAAGAAGGTAACATATTAATAAAGACCTCAAATAAATGTAATTACTAAATACAACACATCGGCTTCGCGAAACAATAATCTCTACCGTCACCAGAAGCTTCACTGTCAATAAAACTTGGATTGTTGAAACGGTCAAGGGTTTCGGACGCATAGCTCTGTAAGCTTAAATTTGACGAGCTAATACCAAACAGATGCCAACAATTAAACTATCTAGTCCCAATCAAATGTAAGCTTCTCTGAGCTATCTCCTAACACTGGCCGTTAGGCAATATTCACAATTTAGTTTTAAGTATGTTTATTGTGTTTTGCTTACAAATGTGTCGTAAATAATATTATATGTGTATATTATCTTGTCTTTAAGCTTTCGCTGAAGTTTACTGCCATGCGATTCTGCGTGGAATATTGTCGGCCAATAGCTTTTTATATGTTGTGAAATGAAATTGTCTTAGTGAATGGGTATAGCTTTTATAAACTACCGCACAAGGTTCCCAGTTTAGTCATTTTTGTTGCTAGCGAGATATAATTTACAAAATATTTTCTTAAACTGCGAATAAATACGTGTTCCGGGACAGCTGTGGGGCTTGCTGACCCATGGGTTTGTGTTTACAACCGGTCTATTTTCTAATCTCTCGTTCTGTGCGTATCTATGTTCGAGTGCGAATTATTATAACTAGCTGTACCCCATCACGCTTTCCTGTGGCATATTCCCATTGTAAAGTAAGTTGAAAAAAGAACTTTACAAAATTTGATTTTAAACCACATTTAAACACACATTGTTAACTAGTTAACATTTAACATATACTTATAGCTGGAAAATAATGATTATTATTATTTATTTGCCAAAAAAACTACTGATCACGTGTCAATTGACACGTACAGTAAATGTGTCCATTAAGAGACTCGTTTATGGAAACAAAATTTAATCCTAAGTAAAACTAAGTTTTAACTGACTCTGTCAATTATCTTATATTGGAACATCTTGCAATTCAAATAACAATATGTTAATAGTTATTTGTTATACAAGAGTGCAAAGTTGCTTTTTAACCGCCTGCTCAATTTTAAATAAAATTCACACGAGCGCAGCGAGTGATTTAAAAATTAGAATCCTGACCGTCAGCGAGGGAATCAAAAGAGCACAAAGGGAAAAATCTTTGCACTATTACACATTTACTTCTACCTCCATGGTGCCGAATTTATCATACAACCTTTTTAATTTGTTAAAAACTCAGACTCGGAACCTTCTTTGTGTACTTTTTCGGTTTTGTATTTAGTACTGTTGTGAGTTGTAAGGGATGTAAAGTTACGTGTTGCACTCGAGTGCAAAGATTTTTCACCTCGTGTTTTTTGGTTCCCTGAGCGTTAGGTTCCAGGATTCTAATTTTAAAATCACTCGCTACGCTCATGATTCAATTTTACAATCCTCCGCTTGCTCGGAAAATTGAGCTGGCAGTTAAAAAGTCTCTATTGCACTCTTGTATATCAAATAACTATTAACTTGCCACAAATGTATGTTAGTTTAGCAATCTACGTAATATTACACATTTGTTGATGTATCAATCATAGAATTAAGTACATACATATACATACATAGGGAATAAGTTTTTAATATTTTTATAATGGTTGTTTAAATCAATAGTCTGTGTACACATATCTATTAGTTATTGAAATATGGGCTTCACATAAACTATTCTTCAAAACATATCTGTCTGATAGAACCAAATATTAGCAATGTATGTTTCTTTTTATACATTTACTAGATTTTGCACGCAGCTGCACTCACGCAGACTTTCATCCCCTGATTTACCTCCTAAGGGCTGGAATTTAAAAATTCTTTTCTTAGTGCTCACTTACGTTATATAAAGAATCTACATGCAAAATTTCACGATTCTAGGTTCAGCGGTTTTGGCTGTGCGTTGATCTCTGGGTATGTCAGTCAATCAGTCACCTTCCTGTTTTATATATATATAGAGTATTTTTAATGTATATATATGTAGACACGAACATCATTAGGTGTCCATGTTGTCAATTTTAAATGACAATATTAACAAATTATATTTTTTTTGTAAAAGAAGAAAATTGGTCATGTGAGTTAACATTTCCTGGCATGAAATGTTAACTCACATGACAAATTTGCGTGATTTTTATTTAGTGAATGTTATAAGTGAAACTTGCATAGGCTTTGAATATGTGTGATATTACTGTGCTAGACGGTTGTTTTGCTATATAAAACCAACCGGTTTGGACATTAGTAGAGAGAAATAGACTTGGAAAAATGAAGCGAATAATAGAGAAGACTGTGATCTGAGAAAATTGACTGGTAGTTGGCGTATTTCAACTATATTTTTCTGATAAAATAATTACGTTAGGTCGTGGCTGTGTGGTATCCGAACATGTTATCGTTAGCCGTATGTACATTACAGGCATTTTGAAGGTGGGTGAGACTTAAGATAAATTGCTTATAACGCGATCACTCAAAAGAATTTACTTATAATGAGCATTATAGCGAATGAAGGCTTGCACAAAATTAACGGTCTCCTATCGATTTCGTGTAAAATTGGCTAGCGAACGCTCTAGCGAATTAAACATATTATATGCGTTACTTTTCCATAATTTCTGTTTATTAAAAACATCAGTCTCCAAGTTACTACTTCATAAACACCAGTAATTTCAATTAACATTTTTCGCAATGGTCTTTCTGGAGTATTTTAGCTTCACAGAAAAAAAACCGCCTTGGTACCAGCATAGTTTTCATTAGATGTAATGACTGCTTGCTGTGGGAATAGTTCTCAAATCAAATCAGTGCTATCCAACATTTATTATGTCAAACATCCTAAAGAGCTTTAATTCACATAAAGCTGCTTGGGAACCACACAATCTGCCTAATGCCGCCCACCTTTAAACATGCTAGATTTCTTAATAAAATGACTTCAGTGTTTCTTAATAAGTATCAATTACACTAAAGTTACAAAGAAAATTTTCAACAAAAATTCATCAGTTTTTACTTTACAATTTATATTTTAATATTACAACTAGATTTTGTAGTATATATATATGGTACATTTTAATTCCTATATGTATTTATGTTATACATGTCTGCTTGTAAACTATTAGTTGTTAGTTGACTGTCTTTATTGTAGTGTAAAATCGTTTTTATTAGTGACCTCGTACGAGTCATAGTAGGTGTCAAGTAGATGTTCTAGCAAATAAACAAATTAAAATGTCAGTCTGTGTCTTTATTTTTACCACCAGTAGTTCCCTACAGCTTCTCCTGTTTCTGATAACTGCTCTGTTATTAAATAACTAGCTGTTGCCCGCGGCTCCGCCCGCGTTTGTGTCGGATATCGTAATTCTAATGTATAAACTATAGCATATATATACTATAGCCATAGTAGTTAGCTATAGTATAGTAAGGAGGCGCTTCGTTTGCGAATGATGGTATGAATACCATCAACCCTCGCCTCCGAAACATCCGGAAAGGGCTGTAAAGACAGCAGCCCCATTAGCATATATCCTACTAATATTATAAATGTGAAAGTTTGTAAGGATGGATGGATGTTTGGATGAATGTTTATTACTCTTTCACGCAAAAAGTACTGAACGGATTTGGATGAAACTTTACAGTAATATAGCTTATACATCAGAATAACACATAGGCTACTATTTGCCGCGATTACCGACATATACGCGGGCGGAGCCGCGGGCAACAACTAGTATATATATATATATATAGAGTGCGCAGTACCTACTCACAGCATCTTGAACGTATGTATGTGATAGATGGGATTGCCCAATGTTGGGATGCTGGATACTTTTACATTCGTATACAGGGTCCTGTAATTTTGTGTAAGCTAAGCAGGGGATACAAGTGGATCTTCATCTTCACGGTGACTGCCTTTGGTTTTCGATCGTCTCATACTGAAATATTAACCAATCGCAACGCTAAACGCACTCACCGTGACAATCGAGTCAATGTGAAACAAACTCACCCTCGCAAGACAAGACTCAGGGCCACTGATTTATACCCAAGATGGTGTTGCTCTTTTTGCGACTTAGAGCCTAACAAAATACTTAAGGGCCTACCTCCCTTTAGATGCGTAAAAAAGGTTGCATTCCAAAGACTACATCTCATTAACGGGTGCATTAAAAGATTCGAAAAAAATGTATGTTTACTGTCAATTCATGTACAAGAATGTGAAAAATTGTTTTTTTACGTACGATAAATAGTATTGTCATAAAAAAATATATAACAACGCGTTATTTTTTTCGCTTTTTTGCTTACTGCTTTTAAACGGCTTTGAAGCTAAAAAATATTTTTACATAGAAAAATTTGCGGTTAAATCTATACTAATATATAAAGCTGAAGAGTTTGTTTGTTTGTTTGTTTGTTTGAACACGCTAATCTCAGGAACCGCTGGTCCGATTTAAAAATCTTTCGGTGTTGGATAGTCCATTTATCGAGAAAGGCTATAGGGTATATATCATCACGCTACTACTAATAGGAGCGGCGCAACAATGAAGAATGTTTCAAAAACGGGGGAAAATTTCACGCTACGGGCAATATAAGGCGCAAACGAGGTAGCGTGGGTCAGCTAGTTTGCTATAAATTAGACATTACTTATATTTAAATCAATCAATATTTTGTAAAGGAAATGTTAAATATCGAGATTTCCAAAGTTAAAAGTGTAGCGGGTCTCTGTGCGGGCGCAGGTATACTTACATTTATACTGCAAATATCTCAAAAACTTCCTCTGAACCGACTCCATACGATCAATATAGACACCATAATGCGGATTATGATCCTCAGACGCATACTCGAGGATACTGCGCACCAGTGCACAATAAAGCACTTTAATGGGTTCAATATTTTGAAAATCTGAAGTTGACCGAATAATAAAACCTAAGGTTTTATTGGCTTTTTTCACGATAAAGTCAATATGTTTATCGTTTATTAGTTCCGAATCCTGTATAACGCCTAAGTGCTTTATTGACTCAACATAAGCAATTGGCGCATTACCAATAGTGTAGCAAAATTGAATGGGGTTTATTTTACGGGTAAAATTAACTGCAAAACACTTGAACACATTTAGGTCCAATTTATTATCTATGCATTTAATTAAACTTAAAATCTATGCTATTTTTCGAAATTATTCAGGTCATTCTGCAGGAGCTTTCGATAGCCATAAATATTTTTGTGTCGTCTGCATAAGAAAGAAAACTGGCGTGCTTAAGGCATGGCCATTGTCATTAATAAAAAAAAGTAAAAAGTAAAACCCAACTTCGACAAAAAACGACGTTGAAAAAGCGTAAAACAAGTTTCAAAAGATGTAGTCACGCGTTGTTAAAGCGTTATGGACTATGGTACATTACTAAGTTTCAAAAGCCGTAGTGCATGTAGTGTAATGTACCATAGTCCATAACACTTTAACAACGAGTGACTACGGCTTTTGAAACTTGTTTCACGCTTTTTCAACGTCATTTCAAAACTATTTCATTACTATGGATTCCAATGAATCAAACTTTGTCAAAGATTCCTCCGCAGTTTTTGTGCAAATTCTACGGAGATTTTTGGATCACATATATCCTGTTTGATGCTTTTCACGTCTTCCACCAATAAAGCAAGGGGCTCCAATTGCCGCATTATGCTTTGAAGCGTTCATCGCATTTCGCTCAACTGCTGAGATACTTGCACATTTGATGATACCTCCGGGGATGAAACAAATTTACATTCAGCACATCCTAACTTTTGGAATCCAATGTCAGTAATGCCAGCACATGCGAAGTCAAACTGGCGCTTTCACAAGGAACATGTGGTACCATCATTTGAATTTTGACCACAACGCGCACACGAGAATATTTATATAAAAAGCGACCCCGGAGTTTACGCACCCTGCGACAACAGGTAGAAAAGCGACGCGTGTTACCTTCACTCAGTAAAAATGATGAATGAATAAATATTACAAACAGACACTCCAATTTCATTTATTTGTAAGATAGATTATACATTTAATACACTCTGTCTAACTATCACTTTCTATAACACTTAAAATATTTTTATTTCCCTTGTTATGTCCAAGACTGTGTTGTCTGAGACGAACCAAATTAACAAACGCGTTATAAGCTTTCGCTCTTTGAAACCAAAACAACAAAAATAGCAAACGAGCTATTGACATTTGTTAACGATTTTCAAATTTCGTCCATAAAATGTTGCTCGGTCAAATCAGATGTATGACATATTCACTTATTGGAATCGATTAATCTAGTCGTTAAGTTACTTAATAAACAAAATGGACCTAAAACTAAAATGATTGATTTCAAATATTTTTTCTTTTACTTATCTTTTAATCTGTACAGGCAATATTTAAAAAAATAATTTTTTTAAATGTTAACAACAGTAGTGACCTCATTAATGATTATCGATTTACTTTGATTATTGATTCTATGATTTTTACATTTTATGCATGGCAAGTTTAGAAAACAACAATTTTTCCATCAGCCAGCCATCACATGCCACTAGCGGTACGGGATCTGCAATTCTCCTTTTCTGTGGAAAGAGAGAACCTAAAACAAATACCCACCTATCAAATACTAACTACGAGTATATACCGCATTACACACAATGCTTGGGCATAAAACGTTTCCACGATTATTTTTAACGTTTTTTTACGTTAGGCTTCCTATCCGTCTTCCGTCTGCTAGGCTTCCTGGAGGAACTGGGTTGGCATGTATAGTGCCGACCCACTACGCAAAATAGGCGCAACATAGAAATCGAGTTGCGGACACCCAGCTCATGAGTTCAGGTATCAAGTACGCTGTAATACTAAAATATAAACTAAAAAAACATAATGCTAAGTCAAACATGGAAATATAACTGCAACCAGTACAATAATTAGAAGAGAACTAATAAAGACATGAAAAGATGGTTGGTTCGTCGCTTTACATCCCGTACTTAAAATACAATCGCTCTCCAATACGATTGTTGTTTTGTGAATAAAATTGATATTATAAACCGTTCACAAACACAAAGTAGACTCAGGCTCCCAATTTTACAGTGCGTAGTCTGTTGCAAATTGAAATGTCTGTTTGCTGTCAAGTCATTCGTAGCGACGTGTATCGCGTAAAGCAGGAAACATTATGGATAAAAGTTTAGTCGGATTTGAATTTAAGGAAGTCTAGACTTGAGAAATAATGAAGCAATATGACTGTTCAGAGTCAAAGGTAGGATAACTAAGTATTAATAGTTGGATGATATTGTGTTCAGATTGCCGTTTACAGTTAATCATTGCCTATACAATTAATGATTCATCAAGTCTGCTATGGTTATATATAAAAAAGTCAGTGTTATGGAATATTTACATTAAAAGTAAGTATTGATCTCAGAAACGAGTAGGTCTCTACTGAACAGTTGGTCAACAAGAAGATTGTGCAATGATTTAAAAGCATCTCAATAGGCTGCCATAGTGTGAATCACCTGGTTCAGTATTCACTACTATTGGATTCTGCGTATGCTTTCCATCAAGCAGAGTAGAATGACTTTTGCAAGGCCGTATATAGGTGTCTCAGTAATAGTGCAAAAAGTTAATGAGCATGTGCCCCAGAATGTTCCGAGATCAAATCAGTGGTATTTGCGAGCTGAGATCTTCTATAAAATAATTTAAAAGATTCATGAAGCGTAACAGAGAGAAGAAAAAGTAAATATATATGAAACTAGCTGACCTGGCTAACTTCGTACTGCCTTATTTTTCTGTCGTAAATATTTTCTAAATTTCTAAAAACGTATTTTAGTAATTATGCAGGTTCGTACGGGTAGTGAAAAAAATTTTAAGGTATTTTTTTATTTTCTTCTATAGAAACCTTGTCCTCACAATAACGGATACAAAGAAAAAAATATTATCAAACTTGGAACAGCCGATCGGAAGTTATGTCAGTACATATATTTCGATGATTCATTTTTATTTATAAAGTAGCAAGACCCCGCGGTGTTACCCGCGATTATTGTTGTACCGTAGGTAACCCCGCGGGATAAAGCTAGTCTAAAAAAGCAGTGAAAGTTCCGTCAAAATCGGTCCCGCCGTTCCAGAGCTTACCCGGAACAAACGGACAAACAAATTTTTTTACAAATATTTAAATTTGAAGTGTCTGTTTGTAATATTAAAATAACAGCTTTGTAATCAATGCATATGTATGTTTACACGATACATATACCAAAAATGTAGTTCAAAATTTTTATGTCTGTCCGTCTGTCTGTCCGTCTGTCTGTCTGTTTGTTCCGGGTTAATCTCTGGAACGGCTACACGGATTTTGACGGGACTTTCACTGGCAGTTAGCTGATGATCCAGGGAGTAACTTAAGCTACTTTTTTAGACTAACTTTGTCGACGATAACCGCGGGTAACAACGCGGGGTTCATTTATAATATGGATAAAGTATGGATTTTGTTTTTAGCTAACAAGACGATAAATTAAAATGAAAAATTAACTAAATGGTTATTTGTTATACAAGAGTGCAAAGTTGCTTTTTAACTGCGTGCTCAATTTTGATGACCGAGCAAACGAAGAATTTAAAAATTTGAATCCTGAGCAAGGGAATCAAAAGAGCACAAGGTGAAAAATCTTTGCACTTGAGTGCAACACGTAACTTTGCATTCAACCTCAGCAACCTCAGCGAGGAAATGACTAAATGACGTGAAAATAAAACGGCGCGGGGAAAGCAAATCAAAGAAAAGTATCCAAGAAGGTTACGAGTCTGAGTTCTTAACAAATTATAGAAGACGGCATGCTAAATTCGGCACCATGGAGTTAAAAGTAAACAGGTTTAATGATGTTTTGAACTCACAACCTTAGTGCACGCAATGTTCTAAATTCAATTTTACTTTATCCTCTAGCGGATAAAACGATTTTTTCACTCAGATATCGAAGAGCAAAAATACTCTTTCCGAGATGGTGGGATGAAAAAGTTATTGTTGTTTATACTACACGTGAGTTTATACCACAGTTTATACTCGTACCATTACGATAGAAGACAACTCATATCAGGGGGTATCAGGGGGACAACTCATAACAGATAATACGGTATGGTGTCTGTAATTGCAAATAAGTATTACACAACTTTAATAATAGTACAACAACCTTGAATTTTAATGTAAAACCAACATTAATAAATATTGATTCAATATTTTACCCCATTTTGCGTCATTTGTTTATCATATGGCAAATAAAATTTTTCAATTTCAATCAATTCTGGGGCAAAACTTAGACAACTCCTTTAGTGTAATTTTTCTTTCAGCATGTGGCAGGTCTGAAAATTGGCAGGTGAAACATATATTTATTCCGATTATTAAAAATGCCATTACGCATTGCGAAAAAAACGCGTTATAATTGTGCAAACTTATTGTAAAAAATTTGGAATATAAAAGTGAACTGTTCGCACACTTCGAGGCATTGTCAGTCGAGACAGTGAATCCTTTTTCTTTGGGATTTTGTGTAATATTTTGGGTTATGTGAATAAACCAGAAACAATTCCTGAGTTCAAATTCACATCCACAAAGTCATGAAAAAAGTAATGATCCGTCATCAGAGCCGAGCCGTGTGTTTAGTTCAGCGATCGACTTTGCATTCTACATTTATAAATAACTAGCTGAACCCCGCGCTGTTACCCGCGGTCATTGTTGTACCGCGAGTAACGCCGAAGACAAAGTTAGTCTAAAAAAGTAGCTTAAGTTACTCCCTGGATCATCAGTCGTCAGATCATCCCTGCCAGTGGAAATCCCGTCAAAATCAGTCCAGCCGTTCCAGAGGTTAGCCGGAACTGAACAGATTTTTGTATGTGTATCGTGTATACATACATATGCATTGATTAAAAAGCTGTTATTTTAATATTACAAATTTAGCTCGGTGCTAGGTCCATACTTGTGGAATATAGGCTTCGACGATTTTCTTACAATACCTATACCACCCGGATGTACCCTAAACGCGTATGCGGACGACGGTTTATTACTGGTGAAATCTGATACTAGAGCGGGGCTTGAGAGTCTGGCTAATAAATGTTTGAACTTAGTATCTCTATGGGAAATAATAGTACGTAATCGCTTGACTTTTGCACCAAACAAAACCTTCCAGCTACTTCTGAAAGGTAATCTCAAAACACCGCCGTGTATTAAATTTCAAAATGTTACTATTAAAAATAAAACCTCGGTTTGTTACTTGGGATTAGTTTTAGATTTTTTTTTTCATTTATCGAACATATAAGAACAGTTAGTGAAAAGTCTAAAAAAAATTTCTTTAATATATCAACTGCCACATGGGGTCTTTCATTTAAAACATTAAAAATCATATATGGAGCTACTTATTTGGATGCTGTTTGCTATGGTGCTCCTGTACGGGCCGATAGAGCGACTGTAGGTGCTATCCGTCGCAAATTGTTACAAGGCCAACGAATCGCACTGATCTTCTTGAGCAAAGCATATAGGACGGTTAGTACTGAGGCTTTACCGGTGTTGGCGGGTGTTCTTCCTGTCGATCTCGAGGTGCAAAGACGTGCAGCCATGTACTATTCCACACTACAAAATATGGAATGCGATTTTTCGAAAATCATAAGATTGTTTCAACAGCAGTCCAATGTCTATGACGACCTAATGGATGAATGTCAACAACGGCAAGTATCTAAGGGGCGCCACCTCTACCAGTTCTTTCCAGCTGTTCGCGAACGGATGTCGAGGACATAGCTCGAGGTAGATCACTGTGTCGCTCAATTTCTTACAGGCCACGGTAACTTTAAGAGCAAACTACACTCATTTAAATTAGTCGATTCACCACTGTGTCAATGCTCAACTGAATAACCTGATACTAGCTGTGAACAGTCGGCTCATCATGTTCTCTGGGAGTGTAGTCTTTGGTACAATGAACGTAACACAGTGCTAAATAGCTTACAAATGACATGGGGCGGTATACTATAGGGATCTTGTGTCAAATTTCCGTGCGTTTAGGCGATACTGCCATACATACTATAGTAATCAAATATAGCTCACTTAGGACCCATAATATTTTTATCCGTGGTGCTTCCCGGTTTACAAAAGGTGTCTGCCTATTTTGACTTCATTTTGTCTCCCGCTTTGCTAAGGAGGGAAGTGGACTTATCATATTTCCAACTCCTCCTGTTTTTCTTCTGATTAATTTCGTTGCGGTTTCCAAGACAGTTAATTTTTTTCCTGGGACTTCATCATCATCATCGTCGGTATCATGACTCGGTGTGTTCATGGGTCGCTGCTGTTGATCCTGGTGTACAGGAGTCACAGTGGTGGGCGTATGGGTGGGATTAGAAAAAAAAGCTCATATGTTAATTACACCGACAAGATGCGTTTACCGTAAAAAACGCAAGACGGCCAAATTGTTAGTTTGGACCATATGACAAACTTTGTGTACAAGAAAAATTAAAAGATAACGGGAAAAGTACTTTTTTTCCGTGACTGTACACTGCCTGTGATAAACTCAGACAGATATATAAATATGGCGGTACGAAGTTCGTCGGGTCAGCTAGTAATATAATATTTCAAAATATTAGTAGTGATCCATGTACAAATGTTAAACACTATTCATATCATACACACACATACTTATACTAACACAAATACATACACATACTGAAATGTATATATACATAGATAATACATTTGTAGTAAGTGTGTGGAGTCATCAAAGCATGTTCGAACGTGTGATTAATAGTAAGCATATACAATATACAGTGATATCAGATACAATGTTTTCTGATTTAAATCGGTCAAATTACGCATGTACTTACTACTAGATCAATGGACCTATTGCATTAGTGCTTCGAATTCTAAAGAAAAAAATAATAAACCGGTACTTCGTACACGTGACATTTAGATTTTGAAGTTATTTTTAACTAGTTTTTGCTCGCGGCATCGCCCGCGTTAATGTCGGTTATCGTCGGCAAATAGTAGCCTATGTGTTATTCTGATGTATAAGCTATATTACTGTAAAGTTTCATCCAAATGCATCAAACATCCATCCATTCATCCATACTTACTAAATTTCGCGTTTATAATATAAATATAGATTTTTCAGCGTTCAAACCTTCCCTGGACTACGACAAACTTTCAAACTTTCAAAACCAAAATCAGCTAAATCAGAACAGCCGTTTTCGAGTTTTAGTAAGATAAACGAACAGCAATTGATTTTTATCTATGAGAAGAAGAAGTAGAAGAAGATAACAGTATAATTTACAACTAGTCTTTTGTTTATTTGATCTCTATCAATAATACCATGAAAATACAAAACAAAAAAATATTGAGGTGCACCGCATAAGCTGTATAAATAAAGACTTTAAGAAACTTTCGAAATAGCACTGACACACCAATAGACCGACCCTCTCCTGGGCCATACTGTACTCCGGAAAAAGCTAGAAAAGTTCAACTTTATCTAGATGGCGCTCAATATAAGTTACAAGAAACAGTTTAAGAAAGTTTAACACTATTCTATTGATATGCTTCAATTCTAGTCATTATTTTATTATTTTCCGAAAACCGAAAACGAATGCTTTATATAAATCCTGCTTGGGAATAATATAGTATTCAAATGGCATAGTTTTTAAAACCAATTTTAAACTTTTACTTTGGACGTGGTAAATACACATCTGTATTAGACATAACCATGCAAAGTTTCATATATCTAGCAATAACCGTTCGGAGGTAAAGCCGAGGATGGACGGACGGACATGAACAACGGAACCCTAAAAAATACTATATAGTGCACACACACGTAAAATCACAAAATAATCATGTAAGGAACTCAATGCCAGTCTCGTGCATGTTAAAATTTCTTATTTAACACATTTTTTGTGTCTTGTTAATTTCTAACTTATGTTGCAAGCGAAGTTGTGTTGAAGAATGTCAACTAGAACACCTCATTGAAATCTGCTAAGGCGAGTCAGGCGCTCGCAAAGTCAGCAAATGTTTTGCGGCTGTGTGCAATATGTGCAAATATATTTTTGAATCAATAAAGGAGTCGGTTTGTGCTATTCATTGAAAATATAACTTATTTTATATTATCTGTATTTAGGGTTAGTAATTTTTTACAAATTACAATAAGCCCAAAAACCTCAAGATTTTGCTGTAAATGTTAAAGCTATATAATCGCATGCGATAGTTAATCTTTCTTGTCCAAAGCTAAGTTGCTCCTATGAAAACAAATTGCTGTTTTGAAAATCGTATAAATAAAAATCAATTGCTGTTCGTTTGTCTCGCTAAAACTCGAGAACGCTGCACTCTCAAGACATTCCATGACTCTTAGATAAAGGATCGCTATTGAAGCTCGGCTTCCCCAGACGACATATAAAGCATATTATATTCTCGTAGTTTAGTTTTATTGACATTCAGTGCTTTTATTTGTCTTTTCCATTTTTGACGGTCTAAAGTAATTTATACAATTTTTTGAATCGTTACATTGGTTTTTGCATGATTTTATTAATATTACTGTCAACAATGTACCATAGACCTCGTTTCACCGTGCTCCAGTTACACACAAATGTGATCTGCCTGTACATTTCTTAAGTTTTCCTTGCTTCCCTTCTCTATTCTTCTTCTCCTTTTAATTCCGATCCATACTAAGATTTTTAGTTGAACGAACTATTTCAATTAAGTTGAAAGTTTAACTAACATTAGATTGAGTTCTAGACAGCTTCCCGTTATTGTAATTGAACTTAACGCTGTTTAGTTGCACTGGTCCTCTTTCGTCTACCTACCCTTATAGTCAAACTAACGTAATAACGATAACTTATTTCTTGTGTGAATGTTAACATGACAACTGTTTATTGATATAAAGCCAATTGCATTAGGGAGAGGGTGGCGTGGTATCATAGCAGCAAGCAGGTTGGGGTATTGAGAACTGGCGTCAGCCAGCTGGCGGCTGGTACCGTGCGACGGCGCGGCTGGCGCCATTGGGGTAAAAACCCGGTGGCGGTTAGTCTCATTCACGACTCACGTCACTCGTCCGCGAACCATTGTAGCGACTTCACGCGAGTTATTAAACATTCACCCTCCTTACAAATCGTACCGTCGCTTATTCAACATCAATTTATTTTCTTACAATAATATATTGAGATCTAAAAGTAAAAAGCTCTTTATTTTACACTCGCTTCTGTAAGTTGAGGCAAAGTTAAGTAATGTAAAGTTACATAATGTTAGTGTGTGTGTCTGAAATCACAAGTTGTTAACAATTAATTTTGAAGATTGTGGCGGTTTAATTAGGGGTAAGTTTACAATTACACTTGACTATGATTTTAACAATATGTTTTCATCTGTGCGACGAGTAAGTGTCGCGTGTCTTATAGCGCATGCGTGTTGCTCCTAAAAAGAACACCCCGCTTCATGCAAGTCTTACATCAACGTTGTTTTCAAGTTGGAAAATCCAAACAAATCCACATTAGCTCTTCGTTATGGACTTGAATTATTAAACAAATAACAGTGCGTAGGTGTGTATGGTATGCATGCGATGCGATGCATGTGCCAAGAATGCGATTTAATGTAAAATTATAAAACCGAATTCTGGTGAAATGAAACCATTTATTATGCAATTAGATTACACGAACACTTTCGCAGGTTAAACTTTTTATGAGGAGATGAGTTTCATATTTTGTCTAAATAATGAATTGAAACAAAAATGGTCAACGAGATGCATTCTGTTTATTATTTAAGTGAAATAATATTTCATATGTAATTTTATTTTCTTTGCAGATCGTTTCTTTTTATTAGAATTTTCATTCAAATTCTAGATTCGGTTGGATTGCTTTTTACTTGAGAACAGCGCTTTTAATGAGACGAATTTTGATTTTTATATTATATTTCTTACTAGCTGAGCCCCGCGGTGTTACCCGCGGTTATTGTTGTACCGCGAGTAACGCCGCGGAACAAATTTAGTCAAAAAAAAGTAGCCTAAGTTACTCCCTGGATCATCAGCTACCTGCTAGTGTAAGTCCCGTCAAAATCCGTCCAGCCGTTCCAGAGATTACCCGGAACAAACAGACAGACAGACAGACAAAAAAATTTTTTACTACATTTTTGGTATATGTACCGTGTATACATACATATGCATTTAGTAAAAAGCGGTTATTTTAATATTACAAACAGACACTCCAATTTTATTTATTTGTATATTTGTATAGATTTATTTTTTAAAGATTTTTTGTTATGTTAAATAAAAATTTAAAAATAACTTGCTACCTGTCAGTATGAAAATTAAAGAAAGAGAGATCCAATTTATAGCTCGTGCATCGTTTTGCTTGTTCAGCGTATTGAAGTCGGCGATTTTTTTTTATACTTAATTTCTTGTTTGAGTTTTCCTATCCTGCACAGGTCTGAGGTTTGCAATGCGTTGGATAATAAAGTAAACAGATGAAATACCATGTGGCTAAATCGCTAATGCTAAGCTGGATGTCCTTGTCTACTGTCCTAGTCCACAACACTATACTGTAACTACACTATTTTTAAAAACATCACGCATGAGGAAATTACATACCGTGTCTGCGACTTTGCAAACACACATGAAACGGATACAAACCGAGACTCAGATCAACAATTTGTGAATGATACAAAGTATTGTCCCGTTTGAGATTTAAACTCACAACACCTGGCGCAGTAGTAAGCAGCGTGACGACTGCATAGGACAGTAGGCCAACTGAGCAATCACTACACTTTAATAAAGACAATAAATTTAACGGGCTTGAAGATCTTTTTGTCAGAAAAAGTAAGTTAATCAATCAAATACAAAAAGGCGAAAGTTTGTGAGTGTGTATATTTGTTACTTCTTCACGCACAAACGGCTGGATCAATTCGGAAAACAAAAGAATTATATAATATATTTCCTTCTCTCATATCAAATACATGAAATAAATTTAATAGTACAATAATAAACAATACGTAGGTGCATAAAATAGCGAGATGTCCTTACGACCAAGTGGCATACGACCACAGCCCGGAAGTCTTAATAAAACTATGCCCGGATCCCTCCTATTTAATGACAGTATCGCACACCGTGTGATTCTTGTCGGTTCGATTCCGTAACACTGTGAAACCGTAAAATAAAAAAAAATGCCAAACAACTAGAACTCTTTTGGAAACAGAGAGACATGCAAGTTAAATATTAATCTTATATATTACAAAAGCTTATAATTTAACTAGCTGTCCCGGCAAACGTCGTTTTGCCATAACTACTAATAAATTAAAAATTAATTAAAAAAACATTGTCCAGCGGACAAAATTGTGAATCTAAACCATTCCCAGATCCCCTCGAACACGCACAAAAAATTTCATCAAAATCGGTCCAGTCGTTTGAGAGTAGTTCAGTGACATACACACTCACAGAAGAATTATATATATATAACTAGCTGTCCCGGCAAACGTCGTTTTGCCATAACTACTAATAAATTAAAAATTAATTAAAAAAACATTGTCCAGCGGACAAAATTGTGAATCTAAACCATTCCCAGATACCCTTGAACACACACAAAAAATTTCATCAAAATCGGTCCAGTCGTTTGAGAGTAGTTCAGTGACATACACACTCACAGAAGAATTATATATATATATATATCATAAAGATTATTAATGTTCAAAATTGAAAATTTACTCAAAGCTAAGTAAAAATATATGAATAATATGGTACGATTATTTATTATTTGTTAGTCTTGTCAGGTAATGTTTACTACGTAGAGATCATCGTGACCACGGTCGTGACCACCAAAAATTTATCATTATTTTTTGTGTCGAACAAAATTGGGTGCATTGTATTGCCAAAAATGTACATTTAGTATCATTTATTATTTGAAGCTTTATTCTTTAGTTCGTTGCCCCGGTGACAATTATAACCAACAAAAATAATACGTCACATATAATTTTTTTACTCAGATCTTTTTAATCTAAGTAATTGATGTATATCAATCTCTCTCAAATCTTATAACAAAATTAACGGATAATGTACCATTTTTTTATTGAAATGTTTCTGCATCATTAGGCCTCCGGTCTTATTGTCAGCAACGAAACACGATATCACAAATATTGTCATGTGGGGTTAATCTTCTGTGAGAGGGTCCTATCGCTCCGGTCGACTCGATCTGAACAAAGATGATAAATGACATGAAATGAACAAAAAATTTAAACATTTCTTGAAAATCAACTCAATAATTTCTTACTTGTTAACATTATACACTACTTTGTTACTTATTATCGGCTGACATAAATCAAGTCGTGTTATACTTCAACTTTCTGTGGCACTGAGTGCAGGAGAATTTATTTTTATTTAGGCTCAGAAAACTATGAAGGTTGAACTACCTAAATTATTTTGTAAAGTAGACTAGTTATTAGATGTATGTACGTTGAAATACTTGTGTGAAATACGACAGTCATAAAGAGGTCACAAAATAAGTAGTAAGAAATTTTAATTATATGTAAATAAATACAGTTTCGTTAGGCGCTTGTTTAACTTCTTGCTTCTAGACTTTACCCCAGTTACATTGGGTCAGCCTTCCTTTTCCGCATTTTCCATTTAGTATAATTTCGTACTCTGTCTTGATCTAAGTGTGTATTCAGGCATTTTACTATCACTCATTACGTCTATGAGTTGACCATTCACTTCATTCATCCAGTTATAGTTCTCAAACTTTAAATATCAAAATATGTAACAATGTACGAAAATATCCATTTGCAAATAATAATATCGTTCCAGTTTATTTGTTGTATTTACGTAGCTGCCATTTAAGAACACGTATATTTACAAACTAAATTGAGCTGGAAAAAATATGTCAATTTTTTTTTTTATATATTTGTGTTGCCAAAATGACTCTGCCCTGCCTGATGAAAAGTACAAGCAGAATCCAAGAGTGGTGACAATTATATTTACAGAATGTATGTATAATGTAACAAACTGCCAAGCTAACTGCTAACAAATCCAAAACTGAGTTTGCATCGCTTGTTCCTGTTTCGCGTTTTAACTACTCCACTGGTTAAAGGTACAAAAAATAAAGGTAGATTACCACATTAAGGATAGTAAAATAAGGCAAGTTAAACCGCATGCTGACAGTAAACACTTTTAATAAACGATTTGCCTAATGTGTAACAATTTTTTTAGAAACTCATTCTTTCGGCTCTCGCGGTTCTGTTATGTGCCCTTTTATGTCACAACTCTTCTTCAAAGTTTATTGTAATTGAAGTTGATGGGTGGCCGAGTGGCGATGCGCAGTGATCAGTATTTGATGTGTTTAGTTAGTGTGTGCTCAGTCGGCGCTCGCGCAACACCCGAGTCGGTCCCGAAAAAGCCCTTTACGTCACGATTAGCAGCTCTATTCAGATCATCGTATCGTGTATGTATTATTTTCCATTAAAAATAATGTTATTTTAATTAATAAAAAAACGGTTTCAAGGTTTTAAGTTGATTTTCAAAAATAAACACTAATATAGAGTAGTACGGGTTTGTATGTCAACAGAAGTTGAAACGTCAAATTAATGTTCTTCGGTTTACGTACGTGCGTTTTCAGAAATAGAACATTATGGCTTTGTTGTGTGTTGTTGGTTCATAGTTAAGGAATTTTTCGTATTATTTTAATATTGCTGATAAACACTATACTCATGCTTGCATACACCGGTACACCTGTATTTCCTATATATTGCTGTGCGGTAGTGTTATTATAATATCAATGAGGATTAGATTGCATCCTTTATGAAGAATTTGATATGCCTGTGCCGAACTGCGCAAACATATACCTACCGTATGTGAAGAACTTAATGTATAGATAGCTAGACTTAGGTTTACTTCTTCATAAAAAATATTCTATCAGGAAGTGAAAACTCGTGGCGATAGAACTAGCCATTTCTACAACTGTAATTTTCTTGTACGAAAACAACCATAGCCATTTTCTTTCATTTTGTCTTTTCTTTATAATATTTCCATTCAAAGTATACAGAAGCTTAAACTACTGAATTGTTATGTGGTTATGGTTGGAATATATGGTAAACAGTTTTTACGGGTTAATTCGCTTTCAATTTATCTATACAAATAAATAAAATTGGAGTGTCTGTTTGTAATATTAAAATAACAGCTTTTTAATCAATGCATGTGTATGTATACACGATACATATACAGAAAATGGAGTTAAAAAAATTTTTGTCTGTCTGTCTGTCTGTCTGTCTGTCTGTTTGTTCCGGGTAATCTCTGGAACGGCTGGACGGATTTTGACGGGACTTTCACTGGCAGGTAGCTGATGATCCGGGGAGTAACTTAGGATACTTTTTTTAGACTATCTTCGTCCCGCGGCGTTCCTCGCGGTACAACAATAGCCGCGGGTAACACCGCGGGGTTCAGCTAGTACTTAAATATAATTCTTGCATCACAGTTCAAACCGACTTTACAATTAATCTGATTCTATTCACATCAACATAACTATAACAGTACCAACAGGGTGCTGTTAGATAAGGTGCATTATTATAATAGTATTTCTTATTAACACCAAAACAAGCACACATCCTACTTGTTTGGAACCTACCGCGTGCAGATAAACATTGACAAGTACACTTTTACTTTACTATTCCCATCGTTATCTCCGCTCCTCATTGAACTCTGAGACGTAAAACCTCAATAATAATTGGTACCACACTCATCAATAAGAATCAACGACACATATATGTTGTAACGATATCGACAGGGACGTCGGTGTCAGTCTTAGGTATTGGGATTAGTGGTATTCAGTACATTATAATCAAGCCATTCGGCAATGGTTACCCTATTCTGTAAAATGGACCTAATTTACCTTGCAGTTTTAAACTAAGTATTGTAATTAATCTTACAATTATTTTCCACGGAATAATAACAGTTATAGCAAACTTCTGTCATTACAGTAAGCATTCTGCGAATAATATTTTAAAGTTTTTGTTGTGTTTTATTATATTTCTAAGATCCTTAGTTTGAAGAATATACTCTGATTTTTTTAGAAATAACAGTTTGGTATTGTGAACTTTGATAATTTACCAAGACTTATTTCAGTATACAAATAATTTAAGAATTCCAAAGTAACTCTAGTTGAGCAAACCGTTTAGCGTACGAATGTTTTATACTCAAGGTATTTTCATGCCTGAAATTAACGATCGTTATTTAATGCATACAAGAAAGCCCTAGCTAGAATGTACGACAATTATAAGAGCGTAACGTGATACCGGGGCTGTGTTGTTATCCGGATGACGTTGATTTGTCAATATCCTTTAATTTGTAGCTACACGGCATGTATCGGTTATGAAAGAGCATTGTGTTTGTCACACTACCCGTATTATTATTTTGTAAGAGATTATTAAAAGTTAACGTCATCAGTATGCGGTGCCGTATGAGGTCAAAAATTAATAGCATAATAATTGACAATGTGAATAAACAAAATGGTGATAGAGTCGAAATAAAACGTTGCTTTTAATGTTGTGTTGTAGTGACAGGTGCAATAGCAAATAAAGTTACGAATCTAGCTTCTAGAATAGTTGAATTGTGTGTAACTAAAACAGGTCAATGATGTCGTCCTACGGACAATTTGTATGTAATCACCTCGAATTAAGCTCTGACCCACGCGGTGTTGATACCATTATCTGTTTAAAAACATTTGAGTGGATAAAGATGGGGATATATTTTACCTATAAAATCTTCGAGAGCGAAAGGAATAACAATTTTCGTGAATAAAATTATAAATTGAAAAACGAAAATTATAGTTCAAAGTGATTTTTTTCGAAAGCCATTACCAAAAATATGAACATAACACTGTTCTCGCGGCTGTCTCCTAGTTTTCTTTAGGATCTTCTATAACCTATCATTTTATTTATTTCTATTCTATTCATTAGTAGGTATTACATATCTCCTAAGAGCATAATTAATATTACAATCGAAGTCTAATTCCAACTCCTCCTGTTTTTCTTCTGATTAATTTCGTTGCGGGTTCCAAGACAGTTAATTTTTTTTCCTGGGACTTCCCGAGTGTCATACCTCGGTGTGTTTGTGGGTCACTGCTGTTGATCCTGGTGTACAGGAGTTACAGTGGTGGGCGTGTGGGTGGGATTAGTCCCAACAAAAAAAATCGAAGTCTAAAACTTTTTGATTTAAATAACAGTAGACAAGAGATTTTTCTTAAATATTTATACAACTGCTTGTTTTCAATGAATCATTAATATAGTAATGTATTTATTTAATATCTATATATACATATAAAATAACAAGTCCTGTCTGACTGACTGACTGATTCATCATTGCCGAGCGTAAATTATGATAGTTAGAGCTATGAAATTTGGTGAGCAGAATCGTTGTATTAAGTAGACACCCACTAAGAAAGGAATTTTGGAATTTCTACCCCTAGAAGGTCAAATCGGGGTTGAAAGTTTGTATGGAAATCCGTCATTTTCTAAGTCAGAAACCTGAAACTTTACTTTTTGGTTGCTGATTAAAAATTAGTAAATACGTATTTCAACGTTTCTGAATATTCTACCCCCTAAGAGATGAAATAGGGGTTGACATTTCTTACATAGGTCAGTCTGGAAGTAAGTAATTTTTGAAGTTCGAAACATGAAACTTTATACATGTGCTACTGATTAATGATAATGATATTCTACCCCTAAAGGGGTGAAATAGGGGTTGTTGTTGTGAAGGTTTATTGTGAAGGAATGTTTGTTAGGAAGTCCGTAATTTTTAAGTGAGAAACATCGACATTAGTTTTAGGCCTACTGATAAAAAATGACTTGATACGTATTTAAGCGTTTCTGGATATTCTACCTCTAAGAGAGTAAAATGGGGGATAAAAAATTTGTATGGAAGTATGCCATTTGTAAGTTAGAAACATGAAACTTTATTTCTGGGCTACTGATTAAAAATGACTAGTCTTATGAATCAATTCAGATTTATTTAAAAAAATATAACAATGAAGTACAATTTAATATGTTAGAAAATAATTAATTCACAATTACACAATATACGCAATTTTAGTTAAGATATACAGCACTCAGGTGTTTACACTTCGACGGACGAAAGGCAAAGAGAGCCCAGAGCGCGCGCGCCATGTCTTTTATAAACACAAAGTTGGTTTGTCAAGATGGCGTCATTGTAGATGTCGCTCTGAGCGCGGGTAACGCCTACTATAGACATATTTCCTATTACACGGTCTCTCCTGACTGCAGGTCATCCCCGACTGCTCCAGTTTCAGCTTCGTGTAACATAGTGTTAGGGCGTCGCGTAGTTCCATGACTCATCTCTCCACCGGTATCACAGTCAGCGGTGTGCTCGATGTCATTTGATGTGTCATCAGAGTTTGGATCATTGCCTGCACAAAGGATAACACAAAAATGTAAACATTCTTAGTTCAATTTTGCTGAAATGTCTCGTACTCTTTAAACAAACGTCCTTCAAACAAATCATCTCACACTCGTACTCTTCAAACAAACCAGTCAATTTCACGCATTCGTCATAACATACTTAACCTTATAAATCACATTCAAACGTTCACAGGGATCCCATACCTTGAACATACTGTTAAGCATCACCCTTTCAGGCTGCGACTGCGTAACCCATTCGGGACGCAAGCATCACCCGTCCAGGCTACAACGGCATCACCCACCTTGGATATAGCCTCAACAAAGCATCACCCAACTGGGCTGCAAAGCATCACCTACTCGGGCTGCGACTGCCACAACCATACGGGCTGCAAGCATTACCCACTAGGCTGCAACGGCATCACCCATAGGGGATATAGCCTCAACAAAGCATCACCCAACTGGGCTGCAAAGCATCACCTATTCGGGCTGCGACTGCCACACCCATACGGGCTGCAAGCATCACCCACTAGGCTGCAACGGCGTCACCCACCTGGGATATAGCCTCAATAAAGCATCACCCAACTGGGCTGCAAAGCATCACCTATTCGGGCTGCGACTGCCACACCCAAACGGGCTGCAAGCATCACCCACTAGGCATCACCGGCATCACCCATATGGGATATAGCCTCATTTATCCATGGCATACCCGAAAGAATGTATGTAAACTTATCTACGTTTCCAGTTAAATATTCATAATAACAAACAACAAAACATGTTTCTTTCCAATAATGCCATGTTAGGACAGAACAATTACATATAACTCACTCGCGAAAAAGGCAGCGCATGTCTCGGGAGTCCACTCCCCTCTCCAGGTCACCATGTTTTGTGCGGCGGCTTTGGTAAGTTTACCGTACGAGCCGGCCAACAACTCCAGTTGATATCGGTTATGTGCCAAGACGCTCGTGACACGGTATGGGCCACGCATACAGGAGTCCAGTTTACCCGTTGCCTGTGAGGACTTAATAACAAACACTAAGTCGTTAATTTTAAAAATTTGTGGTTCTTTTCGTTCGTCATTTACATAGGCATCTTGCTTTTGTTGATTGGCTGTCAACAAGGCCGATGCATGACGACGTCTTAAAGTCAAAAGACTCTCGCGATTTGGCTCAGCCAAGTCCAATGATACGTCTCTCACCAAGGCTCTGATGACAGGAGTCGTAGCGTCAATACCAACTAGCAACTGCAACGGTGACGTTTGAGTCGTGCTGTGCTTCGTAACGTTGATAATGAGTTGGATTCTCCATAAAATCTCAGACCAGCTAGAACCTCTACTGTTAACTTCAATCCGTAACATGTTAAGTACGGTTCGGCAATATCGCTCAACCTGACTATTTTCATGATGCATGCCAGGTGTTATATAGTGAGTATTGGTACCAAGATCGTGTACCCAGTCTTGGAAAACAGAGCTCTCAAACATTCGACCTCTATCGGTAATTAATAATTTTGGGGTACCGAACAATGATATTACGTTCGTGTACACGCGCTTTAATTCGTCGGTGTCTTGACGATACAGGGAATATAAAAGACAATATTTTGAAAAAGAATCAACAACGATTAGTATAAATTTAAAACTTTGAGATTCTGGTAACGGCCCAAGAACATCCATGTGCAGTGTGTGAAAGGGTACGTCAGGTTTAGACCAAGACTGTATAGGCTGCTCTGGAGCCCTTGGCACCCGTTTCTGAGATAAGCATACAACACAATGCTTTACGTACTTGTTTGTGAATGCGCGCAAGCCGGGGAACCAGAAATGGCGAAGAATTAATTCTATTGTTTTATCGGAACAGATGTGATCGTGTTCGTCATGAAAGACACGCAACAAACTTAGCCTATACCCCTTTGGTATATAACAAAGAAAGCGCGGCTCTTCGCCAACACGAATGTACTTGTAATAAATTAGACCATTACGTACCACATACCGAGAGGAGTCCAACTGACCATTTGTCACTTTATCAATAAGTGCAAATGTCTCTTCGTCAGCTGACTGGGCTATTTGTGCCCAATTCTTAGGATTTTGGACTTGAGAAACATGACATACATCGACAGGATTACGACTTAAGTAGTCCGCGTGCGGGATATGCGCACCCTTCCTGTACTCTATGGTAAATTGAAAATCTTGCATGTATAACCACCATCGGGCCACGCGTGGTATCAAGTCCTTTTTACGCTCTGTGAGCTTTAGCGCATTGCAGTTGGTTACTATTTTAAACGGAATACCTAACAAATAATGACGGAAATGCTGAAGTGATTTTACAATTGCCAAAGTTTCCAATTCGTAGGAATGGTACTTGATGGATCTGTATTAGAACCGCACCATATCCGATAGCACTTGCATCGGTATGCAGTTCCGAAGGGAGCTCAGGATTAAATATGGCTAATACTGGTTCATTGGTTAAGTAGTGAATCAGATATTTACGAGATTTGTCCTGTTCGCTGCCCCACGAGAAAGCGGTATCCTTTTTGGTGAGGTGCGCAATGCAAGCTGTCATTGTGGAATAATTAGGAATATAGCGCCTAAAATAGCCCGCTAGACCGAGGAACTGTCGAACCTCCCTCACGTTAGAAGGTGTTTTGGACTCGACGAGGGACTGAACCTTACGTTGACTCGGCCTAACCTGACCATTACGTATAGTTCTACCCAAATATTCGACTTCTTCGCTGAGGAAATTACATTTCTTAAGATTGATCGAAAACCCAGAGGATGTTAAGGTATTAAGAACAGCGCGGAGTAATTCAAGACCCTCGGTAACCGACTTACTCAGAAGCAGGACATCGTCTATATAGACCAGGACGCGAGCAGCTTCTATATACTTGTTAAGAGTATTCGTAATTATTCTTTGGTAAACCACTGGTGCGTTAGCAAGTCCATAAGGCATTCTAACATATTCGTATTGACCCTCGTTGGTAACGAAGGCGGTTTTGTCAATTGAGTCTGGTGCGAGCGGCACCTGATGAAACCCTGATGCCATATCGAGGCAAGTGAAGTAGTTACTTGACCCTAATCTATCGATATGGTCTTCAATAAGTGGTAATGGAAAACGCTCTTTCACGGTGATCGCGTTTAATGCCCTATAGTCGACGCACATGCGATCCGAACCATCTTTTTTTCTTACCAGGATGACAGGACTTGCAAAAGCCGATACAGACTCCCGTATGATCCCTTTACTTAACAAATCTTGAACAATTTTTCGAACACGTAGTTTTTCATCGTACGACAATCTGTATGGTCTATAGTGTACCGGTTTACTATCCTTGGTAAGGACTATTTCCATAGAGCCTGTAGTCACTGTAGTCATTGCGGTACCCGAAATGAAGAAACGCGAGAAGTCACCTATGACTGTCAGCAGTTGACGTCTTTCTTCACCTAGTAAGGGCGTATTTAATTCGTCCAGATTCGACTGAACATGCAGAGACTGATACGTATTATTGTCTCTCATTAAGAGTTGTTCACCGTATCGACGAACATAGGTGACACCTTGACGGTTTAATACGTCTGTACCAATAATAATAGAAGTACTCAAACAACCAGCTGGTACCACATAAAGGTCTACCTCCAGTGAAATTTGGGGAAATTCAATCACTAAAGTCACGTAATATGTACTTTCTATAATTTGACTCCCTATTCCTCGGAGAATGCGATAGGTAGTGTTTCTATGAACCACAAAGTGTTTCAACAATGTTTCGCATATCAAGGAAACACATGAGCCACTATCTATTAGTATATCAACCGGTATACCTTGAATAACAGCTGTTATGACATCACACTGGTAAAAACATTGTTAAACTTTTTACACAAATTAACATTACGCGTATATTCTTTACTCGACTCTGAACCCTGCCGGGCAAAACAATTCTCAGCTTTATGACCGTTCTTTTTACAAAATGTGCAGCACAACGTCGGCTTGTTATTTGAATATTGGTTAGAAGTTGACATAGGAGTCGTCTCATCATAACGACGTCTTTTTGAACACATCGCTTGCTTATGACCGGTTTGGCCGCATATAAAACACTAAAACACTAACACAATAAAAACAAACAAAGCACATAAAAATAAACATAAATAGACATATACATATACATATAGAGATAATACACGAAGCAAATACATATATATTTATACAGATATACATACATACACATTACAATCGTACACTATGAGAACCCGATTCTAAGGTGAACCAATTATCGATTCGTAGTTCCTGCCGTTTCGCTGAAAAGGAGATCATGTACCTTCTTTTTGAAAGTAAAACGGAATTAAATTGCGGGTAGGTTGAAAAATTGTTTTAGGCTTTGTATAAGTTGATAAAAACTTTACTAAATCACGAGGTAAGAGTTCGGCATTAGTGGCTGCTGCCTTAATTTGAGGGTCAGTTAAGCCTCTATTATCGCAACAATTAACTCGTCAGATAACCCTCGAACAAGCCCTAACCTTAACAGCGACCGTCGTGCATATTCTGCATACGTGGGGAAACTTTTAGAATCTGTGGACATAACCTCAAATAATATATTCGCAATATCGATGTTCTGCGGACACAATGCTTTAAACTCATTTTTAAAATTGGTCCAGGACCGATCGTTGGTTACCCACTCGTTTAGCCAAGTGCGCGCGTCACCCTTCAAACAGTTACCTATGCGCGACAGTGTTTCATTATCGTCCCAGTTATGCAAGCTAAGCGCTCGGTCCACTTCTTCACACCAAACCTCAATATTATGAACACTTGGATCAAAAGGAGAGATATAATAATGGATAGATCTTACTTTAGTGAGGGAGCTGGTTAGTGCCTCAACAATCCTTGAAGTTGCATCTTCACTGCATGTGGTACTCTCGTTACACGATGAACCACGCGTCTGGTTTAGTTGTAGGTCATTCTCACGTGAAGATCCCTCGCCCGGGACTATGTCGGCATGCGTCATGGCAGAAGATGTGCTCGCCTCAGTGGTCAGGGCACGCGAGCCGGACGCTTCGTTGCATGGGGTTGACGGTTCCGTATTTGCACGTGGCACACTAACAGAGTTTTCTAACGCACTTATGCTATTGAGGATAGCCGTTAGTATCTCTTTATTTGAATCTACCCTACGTTTACGTGGATTAGACATAATTTATTTTTATAAAAATCTGAACACTAATTATCAAAATTACAAATGTCGGTCAGGATAGCTAGAAGCGGGGAAGGCTAATGGAAGCTATCCCACTTCTGATCTTATGAATCAATTCAGATTTATTTAAAAAAATATAACAATGAAGTACAATTTAATATGTTACAAAATAATTAATTCACAATTACACAATATACGCAATTTTAGTTTAGATATACAGCACTCAGGTGTTTACACTTCGACGGACGAAAGGCAAAGAGAGCCCAGAGCGCGCGCGCCATGTCTTTTATAAACACAAAGTTGGTTTGTCAAGATGGCGTCATTGTAGATGTCGCTCTGAGCGCGGGTAACGCCTACTATAGACGTATTTCCTATTACACTAGTGTAATGTCGTGTGGGCGACATCACAGTAAGAAAATATGACCTCTATTTTGTTTACATTTTGAGTACATTGTTGTTTTGACGTTTGACATTTCTTTTAGAGACGCTCTGTAAATTTGTAGGGTTGGCCAGACTTAGCATTTTTATTGTCGAATTTTGAACGATTTGTGTGACGGTTCTGTGGACTGACTCTATGATGATTTGGATGCGTGGCGCATCCCTAGAGAACATTCATTCTTTTTTTTGTTTGAGTGTTGAAGATGGAAGACATTATTTTTTTGTTTAAGAGTTATTTTCGTAAACCTTCCTAAATTTTTGAAATGACAATGGTCAATGGCCTAGTGAATTTGACGGACATTAGTTTACCGTTTGATTATCTTAAATGGAAGGATATTTCGACGTATTTTTGGTGAGTGTCTTCTGGAAGCCATGTATTCCGAAACTTTTTCTTCTTAAACCAAATTTCGCTAAATTTTGTTGTTTTTGTCTACAGCATTGAAGCTTTGATATTTCAATTCGTTATTAAACCCTGGTAAGTGTTTATTGTATTATTACTGAGAGGTTAGAATTAAATCAAATGTGGTATAGAAATTAACCATTAAATTCTCTAATTGTTCGAGCGTGATACGGGACTCAGGTTTTTTAATTCAGTTTTTGTTTTACATTTGATTTAATTTTTAACTTAAAGTTTTTCTTAACTTAAAAACTATAAGTTAACTATAATTTTACACATGGCATTAAATTAGAAGCCATTCTAACATTAATGCAAGGTGAAATTCAGTAATTCAACCCCAGCTACTATGATCTGGGAAGGCGAGACATCTTTTAAGCTGTTCATTTAACCTTGTAATTGTAAGATACGGATTGCAATAACAACAGAAGCTATAAACATGTTAGTGCTCTTTAAGGGTAAATTATTTCTGTATTAAAACCTTTGGCCTTTAGATTCTACGAGTATTAAATGTGTTTTTAAACAGTTAACCTCTGTTTATTTGTCAGCACTCCCCTCCCTAAATTAAAGGTTCAACTCTGGCCGAGCTATTCAAGGCATTACTTGTTCGTTGGTTTTTTCTTTTTGTAAGTTACTATTAGGTGAATGTTATTTTAGGCCGGCACCTGGGACCCGAGAATATTTGTTTGTTTAATTAGATTTTTGTGTGCCGGACCAGAGTTTGTTTGTTTGACACCCCGTAGTAGCAAGCAAAGATTATTTTATTAGTTTATTATTTACCAAAATATTATTTCAGTTTTTTAATATTACACTAGATACCTATTTAAGCATTTCTGGATATTCTACCCCTAAGGGGGTGAAATTGAGATTGAAAGTTTGTACGGTAAGTCGTCATTTCATGAGTTAAAAATATAAAACATTTTGTTTGAGCTACTGATTAAAAAAACCGGCCAAGTGCGAGTAGGACTCGCGCACCGACGGTTTCATAAAAACCTGTAGATATATTCTATGATGTTACTAAAAATTTATGCTTATAGCAATTTAGACCTTTTTTGTGCAAAGACCAAATTTCAAAATTCTGAGTTCACGGGAAGTACCCTAAAGGTTTTGATTCTTTTTTGAGTGACACCTCCACGCGTTTCTAAATAAAGGGTCTTACGGACAACAAAGTGATCCTATAAGGAATCCGTGTTTTCCTTCTGAGGTTCGGAATTCTAAAAATGAGTAGATACGTATGTGTACCTCGGGCAGACTTTGCAGTAAGGTAGAAACTACTTAAAGCACGAGGTGAACAGGAGAATTCAGTCGGGCGGTTTCTTTCATCATCGATCCCGCAATACCTAAAGACGAAAGTCTTCAATCAGTGCGTTCTACCCGTCATGATACATGGTGCTGAAACGTGGAAACTTACGACACGGCTGTTTCACAAGTTTAAACACGCTCAGCGTACTATGGAGAGGGCTATGCTCGACGTTTCTTTAAGGGATCGCATCAGGAATAAGATGATCCGGCAGAGAACCAAGGTCACTAACATAGCCCACAGGATAAGTAAGCTGAAGTGGCAGTGGGCTGGCCATTTCAGCCGCAGAACTGATAACTATAGGGGTAAACGGGTTCTTGAGTGGAGACCGCGTCTCGGCAAACGTAGTGTGGGACGTCCACAGCGAAGTGGAATAATTATCTGCTCAAAGACAGCTGGCAGGAGCTGGATGCGAGAAGGCGAGGGTCGAACAAAGTGGGGTACAATTGGAGATGCCTATGTCCAGCAGGCTGCGATAAGCTGATGTCGCTTAAATACGTATCACAACATCATTGTTGTGATACGTATTTAAGCGTTTTTGGATATTCTTTTCCCCTAAGGAGGTATAATAGGCGTTGACATTTCATATATAGGTTAGTTTGGAAGTCCATCCTTTTTTAATTTAGCAGCATGAAACATTCGTATTTAGGTTTTTGATTACAAATAGATGAATACTTGTATCAGCATTTATGGAAATTCTGTTCATAAAGGGGTTAAAATTAGGGTCGAATGTTTGTATGAAAGTTGTTTTAAATGGGCTATTGATCAAAAATAAATAAATACGTTTAAAATTATGCATACATACTTTTACACAGTTTTAATTAAATACATATAATCAACTTCCACGCGAGCAAAGCCGCAGGCAACAGCTAGGATTTCATAAAAATGCATTTTATACCAATCTCCTATAAATTCTGCCACACTTTAGGAATCTATTGCATACTGCATTTGTTCTAGTTTGATATTTCTTTTAAACTGACATAAGAAAAATTTGTAATTCGAAACTAAGCTATATAAAATGACTCGTAAATACTATGTTGCCAACTAAATAATTGCAAATTTTGTAAATAAAATGATTAGAACTAAGTTCCTTATGGGGCATTGCTGAGGGGTACCCTAGCCGGCAAAAAGCCTCGGTATCGCAATGGTAGCATATGCGAAGGCTGTGTTTGAGGTCTCGGGTTCGAATCCCGGGTCGGATCAAATGTTTATGTGATTGCCAAATTTTTTTTTTCGGAATTTGTATGTTTTCTATGTATATACTTAATACATATACATATGCATTTATTTCAGTTAATTGGGACTGGATAGCGTTGTGTGTTAGATGTCCCAAATATCAAAACTATACAACCTTAGCCGACAAAAAAGCCGTAATCCGCTCTTAGCCAAAGTTGACCAGTTAGTAGGGTATTCAGATTCTAAATTGCATCTAAGACTATAGCTAGCAAACCACGAGGATGATAGCGTTATTTATACTTTATACAAAGCCAACATGAACTTATGTAAAGACGACGCCGTTATTGATCCGAATACCGTAGGATGCATCTTTGTACTCTGTAGTGAAGATTTGCTGCAATATTTAAATAGTAAAGTAAAAAAATATTTTTCGGTCAATGCAAATGGATTTTAGAACTTAAGGCGATTGCTATTTATTTCATAGCATACCGCATTCTAGTGAACAAGCTTTACATATTAAAAATGTGACCTAACATTTTGCGTCGACAGCAACCTTGAATTTACAATGAAACTGAAAATACGTGATTGTATTGTCACTGGGATTTAAGGCTATTCTGTCAACAATAGGAGGATAGAATTAGCATGCAGTTATTTAACAGGTACAATTTTAACAAAAATAAAACCTTTTTTTTTTATCGTGTGTGTGATATTTATCAAATGTAATCCTCGGGCCGTCACCCCGCCGGGTTTTGCGGCGGGGCGGTGTGTCGGAATCGAACCGACTAAAACCACACGGTGTGCCACTATGCGCCTGAGACGGGAGGGATCCGGGAACTGCTGTTATTAACACATCCGGACCCCTCCCAGTGCCTGCCCGCACATAAGCGGGCACCGTCTGCTGTAAACTCTCTAATTAGGCGACGTACGGCACACGCGCAACGTCGCCCCCTCGCAACAAAAATAAAACGTACTTCAAGGTTCGACTCGTTTTCCCTTGGATGCCATCATCAGATATTAATGTCCTTATCATGGTACCACCGTTAGGACATCTCCATTCCATTTAAAAGAGAATCATCAAAAACGAAGTTTTCCGCGAACACACATAAATATATACATATATATATATGGTCGAATTGAGAAACCTCCTCTTTTTTTTGAAGTCGGTTAAAAAGAAGGTAGAAGATCTGAATTCAGGTCACAACAACAAGCACCTCTACAGATGAAAAAATATATTATTAACTGTTGGGTCTCGCTAACTCTTTTAATCCCGTAATCATTTTGATTCCGCTCAGTGAACCGTAGGTTAGGTGCAGCTTCAGTTAACCTACATTCCCTGTTTTGTATCGGTTGACAAGCTAACACAGGTAATATAATATACTAGCTGAGCCCCGCGGTGTTACCCGCGGTTATTGTTGTACCGCGAGTAACGCCGCGGAACAAAGTTAGTCTAAAAAAAAGTAGCCTAAGTTACTCCCTGGATCATCAGCTACCTGCTAGTGTAAGTCCCGTCAAAATCCGTCCAGCCGTTCCAGAGATTACCCGGAACAAACAGACAGACAGACAGACAAAAAATTTTTTAACTACATTTTTGGTATATGTACCGTGTATACATACATATGCATTTAGTAAAAAGCGGTTATTTTAATATTACAAACAGACACTCCAATTTTATTTATTTGTATACTTTTTTTTATTTTTTTTTTAAATGGCCCTTTTTTTTTTTTTTTTTACGTGTGGAAACCCCCTCGGGCCGTCACCCCGCCGGGGTTTGCGGCGGGGCGGTGTGTCGGAATCGAACCGACTAAAACCACACGGTGTGCCACTCTGCGCCTGAGACGGGAGGGATCCGGGAACTGCTGTTATTAACACATCCGGACCCCTCCCAGCGCCTGCCCGCACTGAAGCGGGCACCGTCTGCTGATAAACTCTCTAAATAGGCGACGTACGGCACACGCGTAACGTCGCCCCCTCGCGGGTGACCACTAGAGCGGATGGAAGGGAAAACCCATCCCGACCATCCGCGGCCACACTCAGGGCGGCATGAGGCGCTGATAGGCGCGCCTCCGCCGCCCGGTTCGCCGGCGGCGGATCGGGTCCGAGTGGATATCATCCTCCCGGGCCTTCTCCGCCGCCTCCTTCTGCGAGATTACATCTTCACAGAAGGTTGCGACCGCGGTAAAACTGCTGTCGCTACCGGCCATGGAGCGAATGACGGCCGGTAGCGACAGATCTCCTCCGATGACTGCAGTGAGGGCCCGGCGCTGCGACGCCCAAGCGGGGCAGATCGCCAGCGTATGCTGGGCCGAGTCCTCACTGCAGTCGCAGTGGTGGCAGGCGGGACTCAGTTCCCTCCTGGCGACCGAGTGCAGGTACTTCCCGAAGCATCCATGCCCGGAAAGCACCTGCGTCAGTCGGAAGGAAAGAGTCCCGTGCTGCCGCCCTGCCCACTCGTGGATGACCGGCTGGAGAGCCTCCACGGCGGCAAAGCCAGCGCGTGGAGTCTCCAGCCGGAACGACCAGCGAGCCATCGTGGCTCGACGGGCGGCTTCACGCCACTCGCGTACCTCTTCGGGCGGAGGGCGAACGCCTCTCTCCGCCCGGAATTCAGCCACCCGTCGATAAACTTCGGCGAGCACTTCCGCCTCCAAATCCCACGGAGGTGTTCCGGCCAAGGCGCACGCCGCCTCGGTGGACACCGTGCGGTATCCGCGTATGGCTCTGACCGCCAATACCCTCTGAGGCCGCCAGAGGCGGGCCTTATTGAGGGCAGTCAGAGCCGCCACCCACACCGGTGCCCCATATAGCGCCATCGACCGGACCACCCCCGTGTAGAGGAGTCGCGTTGCGACGCTGGCTCCACCCAAGTTGGGCAAAAGTCGCCCAAGGGCAGAGGCAGCGTCGACCAGCCTGGGACCAAGCTGTCGGAAGTGCTCGTCGAAGAGCCACCTACCGTCGAGGATCAGGCCCAGATACCTCATCTGGGCCCGAACCGGTACGAGGACCGAGTTGACCACTATGGAGGCGCCGGGGGGCGGCCCACGACGCGGCCCATGGAATAGCAGGGCCTCCGTCTTGTCCAGGGCCACCCGTAAGCCCAGCGCCTCGATGCGCCCGACCACCAGAGAAACACCAATGGTGGCCAGGCGCGCCGCCTCCTGGAAGTTCGCCCCCCGGGCTGTGACAAGAGTGTCATCAGCGTAACAAATTACGCCCAGCCCGGGGGGGAGACGACCTCTTAGGACCCAGTCGTATCCCACGTTCCACAGGAGTGGTCCTAGGACAGACCCCTGCGGAACGCCGCACGACATGGGTCGCCGTCTCAAGGCGCCATCTCGATCCTCGTACACGACGGTACGCTCCTGCAAATAGTCTGCCACCAGCCGCCTCAGGTACTCTGGCACTCCGTGGTATTGGAGTGCTTCCCCGATGCAGCTGAATGGCAGACTATTAAAGGCGTTGGCGATGTCCAGGGACACCGCCAACACCACGCCGCCACAGCTCACTGCCTCCTCGGTCACGGCCCTAAGGCGCATCACGGCATCGACCGTCGAACGCCCCTCTCGGAATCCGAATTGGGCGTCCGACAGGTCGGGCCCCACCTCGCAGAGGTGCTGGACGATGCGGGCAGAGAGTATTCTCTCAAAAAGTTTACCCGCCTCGTCCAGCAACACGATGGGCCTATAGGCCGCGACCGAATCGGCAGGCCGTCCCGGCTTCTGAAGCAGGACCAGCTTCCCGCATTTCCAGCACTCAGGGAAGCGTCCGGACGCCAGGCTAGCGTCCAACACTTCCCTGAGGCGGTCCGACATATGGTCGAGGGCTCGGGCCAGAACTCGGGCAGGAACCCCGTCCGGCCCTGGGGCGGTGTTCTTCGAACGAATTCGAAGAACCGCCGCCCCTACCTCCGATTCCCTCACGGGCGGAACCTCGCCCCCGTCGTCCCTGGCCGGGTAGGCCATCGACGGGGGCGTGTGCTCCGCCCGCTGCGGGAATAGGCCCTCGACCACTTCCTGCAGGAAGCTGGGCTGGAGGGTCTCGGTAAGGGGGGGGCCCGCCGTGCGGAGCTTCTGTCGCACCGCACGATATGGGCGACCCCAGGGGTCACGGTCGAGACTCTCCAGCATCTCCTTTCTCTTCACCTCTTTGGCGCGGCAAATGGCCAGCTTCAGAGTTTTCCGCGCTTCGCGGTACTCCTCATGAAGCTGGTCCCCGCCACCGTCTCCGCGGTGACGTCGCCGGCTGCGGGTGTAAGACCTCCGGGCACGAGTACAAGCCGCACGGAGGTCCGCCAACTCCTGGGACCACCAGTAGACCTCCTTCCGAGGAGGCCGACGACACTGGACGCGGGGCATGGCCGTATCACAAATCTGCGTAATCGCATCGCGAAAACGGCCAGCCCCCACGTCCACGCCGACCACCTCGATCGGGGCCTGTGGAGACAGCCAAGATTGGACAATGGCCGCCTCCTCTAGTAGGTCCCTGTCGAGCTTGGCGACAGCCCACCGCGGAAAGCGGGATGTATGCCGCGCCGTGTGACCCCTACTGGGGCCCTGGGACCGGGAGAGCTCAAATCGGATATAGAGATGATCCGAGAGCGTCTCGACCTCTTCCAGGACACACCAGTTCCTTACTCGTGCGGCGACAGCAGGGGTAGCGAACGAAAGGTCCACTATCGACCCCCCCTGCCGTCGCACGCACGTGTTGGTGGCGCCTCTGTTCAGCAAACAGAGGCCCACCGAAGCCGCCCACTCCTCGACGGCTTCGCCCTTGGCGTCCGTCCCGGGGGACCCCCACGCAATGGATTTTGCGTTGAAGTCCCCCAGCACGAGAACGTGCCCAGACGCTAATCGCCGCATCGAGGTCTCCAAGCTGTTCAGGAAGACCTCGAAGTCGCTCAAACTCCGGTTGGGGGAGAAGTATACACCGTAAACGGTGATCCCCCCCCACTCGGCGGCAACATATCCAGAGCCCTTGTCTCTAAGCGACAAGGGCGGGGAATGAGCCGCCCCGGAACCGACGACTGCCACGGAGCCGTCCCAGTCACCCATCCAGTTTGGACGGGGAGGAACGTAATAGGGCTCCGCGACTACGGCAACACCGATCGACCACTGCGCCATACTTTGCAGGAAGAGATCCTGCGCCGCGGCGCAGTGGTTGAGGTTCGTCTGGACAAGGAGGTTGGAGACGTGGTCCATTACTGGACCGTCTCTACAACCTCCTCCATGGGCGTCGACGCGGACGCGATTGCTACGCCGGAGGCAGCCTGGGTCGACTGGCTATCCCCCGACGTCTGCCGAGAAGCGCGGGGAGGCTTGCAGCCCCCCTGCCCCATCTGGTGATTGGCGGGCTTGTTGCCCGCCGCACACACGGGGCAGTGAGGGGCAGCAGAGCATTCCGCCGCCTTGTGCCCCGGTTGACCGCAGCGGAAACACAATCCGCTGCAGTCAAAGCAACTTTGACACTTAGTACGTGTGTGGCCCGCCGACAGGCATTTAAAACACCTCATCGGCCTCGCCGCCAGAACTGTTATCCTGGCGCTTACGAAGCCGATGAGCAGCCTGCCGGCATCACCCAGGACTTTGGCTGCCGTCACCGGGCAGCTGAGCCACACCGCACCAAGGCCCCCTGGACCGGGGCGGATGGTGCCGACCCTGATGCTTTCCGCGTTGCAGTTCGTCTTCTCCCGAACTGCAACGCGGACATCCTCGGCCGTCACGGAATCGTCCAGGCCTGATATGCGCAGTTCCGCGCACTTTACAGGCCTGGCGATCCTGACCCCATCCGTGGCTGCAAAAATGCCTCGTAGCTTCTCAGCAAACACGTCCGCGGTCGCTGCGCCTTCAGCCCCAGGGAACTCGAGTACTCGAGCTCCCGTCTGGGCGAGGCGCAACTTGACTCCTGCCGTCCCGAAATCGGCGGCGAGACTATCCCGGGCCTTCTTAAAGACGGCCGCATAGGATAACCCGCCGCTTGCCGCTTCCGGCGACACGGTGACTACAACAGCCGCGGTTTTAGGCGGCTGCAACTTCCGCGGCTTCTTTTTGGCCGCTGTCACCGGCGACGACGGCGGGCCAGAGGCCGCCTTTTGGGCAGCCTTCTTGGCCCGCTTTCGGGACTTCTTGGACCCGCCAACCTTCTGCCAACCCTCATTGGAGGGGGCGGAAGTGGAGGGTCCAAGTGCAGTCGTTGGAGTGGGGAGCGGAGGAAACTCCGCTCCAGCCCTTACCGCTGTTTTGGGCCCAGGTTTCGGGGCAACCGTCTTGGGCCCAGGCTTCGGAGCAACCGTCTTGGGCTTAGCCCCCTGGCGCGGCTTGTGGGCCGCCGCAGGGGCCGGGCCCGACGTCGCCGAAGCGTAGTTCACCCGACCACCCGCCACGGGGAGCGGGGTTGGCGCCGAGGCGGTATAAGGCCTCGGGGTCGCGAGCGGCGGCCGCAAGATAGGGGCTGGAGGCAGCCTCGCCTCCAGGCCGGCCAGTCGACCGTCCACTAAGTTCCCCACCGCCATGAGGATCTGTTGCACGAGAGCATCAGATACCCCGGGGACAGTGGGGGCCGGCTGCGACGCAGACGGGGTCGACCGTGATGTAGATGGGGCCGGTCTCGACTCAGACGGGGCCGGCCGTGACGCCGACGGGGCCGGCCGCGACACAGACGGTGCCGGCCGCGACACAGACTGTGCCGGCCGCGATGCAGACGGTGCCGGCCGCGATGCAGACGGGGCCGGGGCCTCTCGCTCCGGGCGCTCCGCCCGAAATTCAGCGAACTGAGCGCTAAGCTCAGCCACCTGCCCCGTAAGTGCATCGTTAGCCGCCTGGAGGCGAGCCACGTCCCCTATCAATGCCTGGACGACTCCACCCAGTGCGGAGGAGGAGCCCTTAAGGGCCCTTACAAAAGAGCCCTTAAGGTTTACGGACTTAGTGGCCACCTTGTTAATGATGGCCACTGCCGCCTGCGCCCTCTCCTGCAGAGAGGCCGGTGTTTGGGGCACTGAGTCCCCATCCACCGGTTCCCCGATCTGCAGCAGGAGACCAGAGATCTCCTCCTCCGCCCGAATCTCGCCGTCCGCCCTGACACGCCGATATGATTCCGCCTTGCAAAAGGCGGAACCCGACGCGCCGGGGACTAGGGACCTCCCCCTGTGGCTGCTTGCTATTTTGGGCGGCGGCATCTCATGGCTGTCGCTCTCCCCGTCTTTGGAGCGCACGCGTTTGCGGCTGTCGCTCGCGTCCAAGTCCATGGACTCCAATGCTGAGGATGCATTGGAGCTCCCACCCGCGCCATCCGACGAGTGGGTGGACCTGGAACGCGTACGCTCCGAGGTTCTTCGGCTCCCAGGAGTCCGACTGACTACTGGGAGCCCCGCCGCCATAGGCGTCCCAGACGCGGACTCCTCCTCGGTAGAGGAGTCGTCCGCCCTCCGGAACTGCCCCTTGGCGTTCCTCCTGCCCTTCCGCTTTGCCTCATTTTCATTTTGTCCTTTTGACTTGCCAGTTTTTGTTAGAAGAGATCGGTCCGAGTTTTTAACGATTTTATTAAGTTCTGCCATAACATAACCCACGAGTAGGGGAGAACTAAAAGTCCACCCGGGCAGAGATCCCCAATACCCGGGCAAGCGTAAATTTGTGCCCAACCGAGGGGTCCGCAGGTCCCTGGCTGGGGGTGTGCTTGCGACTGAACTACCCATCAGCCATGCATCCCCTGGTCACACACCAGAACACGGGATTCGGGGTAATTTTTTATAGAGGTTTTCTTCCTCGCGTTCCGGGCGGTTAAGCCAAGACCCTCGTCCCCGATCTAATCGGGATTACGATATGCCAACGGTGGCAGGAACACAAGTCCACTGCCTGCTCGACGGTAGGGTGAGTACACGCCGAGCCCGTCCCTATGCGGCATGGCGTCTGAAGTCCACGCCTCCGCCTCGGCAGCCTGTAAATCGGCTGTCTTTCCCTTAGTCGCCTTTTGGGCGTCGTACCCACGGGATGAGATGGGGTGGGGCTATTCTATGCCGGCCCCACACGGCAAATTTATTTGTATACTAGCTGAACCCCGCGGTGTTACCCGCGGTTATTGTTGTACCGCGAGTAACGCCGCGGGACAAAGTTAGTCTAAAAAAAGTAGCCTAAGTTACTCCCCGGATCATCAGCAACCTGCCAGTGAAAGTCCCGTCAAAATCCGTCCAGTCGTTCCAGAGATTACCCGGAACAAACAGACAGACAGACAGACAGACAGACAGACAAAAAATTTTTTAACTACATTTTTGGTATATGTATCGTGTATACATACATATGCATTAAGTAAAAAGCGGTTATTTTAATATTACAAACAGACACTCCAATTTTATTTATTTGTATAGATTTATATCGGTAAAATATCTCATCAAGCAAAGAGAGGCTGCAGTTTACTAACCATCGATCAATGACTATGTTGTGTGACTATGCATCCGCTGATTTGATCATACCATACTTATTGTGTTTATTTTTACTCACTAAATAAACTTATATAGGACTTTGATAGACTAAGAATAAAATGTACTTTACTGTATACCAATTACAATATAATATGATTAACCGTCTTAAGATGGATAAATCGACAGATGAAAAAAATAAAAGGTACTTTCGTTTAATTACTTAGTAACAAAATAAGAATCATCCATTCTTTTTATGTGTAATCAACAGACTCTCTACTACCTGTGGAAGGCTTTATTGTATAGTGATTATTTTTTATTTATTTGTTTTTCTTTTAGTTTAGAACTACTTTTAAAAGAGGGAGCGTCCTTTGATCCGGTCGGTCTCGCAACGTAAAATGACTCTAATAACCTTCGACAATGATCGTTCGTATCCGCATATGTTCTATGACTAGACACTATAACACGGCCACATATACCCCGCTAGTTAACTCTTTATAAACTTAGAAATGGGCTATGGGTTTAACTATTAAATAACAACAAAATTGTAAGTGCCGATATTAGTGGTAATATCTGAAATAAAAGTAATAATATCTGCGATAATAGTATCTAAGATAAAAGTAATTATCTGGATGTAATGTACCTATGATATGTGAGTGCATAGACATAATAAAGTAGAATTATCAGCAAGCTGAATACTAAAGCGTAGACTGTCGTGTGTGAGATGTAATTTCACTTATAAAATAGTTACAGTTCACATATACATGTCTATTAATGTTTTGATATAGTCTATTGTACAGACCTGTGTTTAAACTGTTAAATAATTATTTAACAAAACCAAGAACTTTCTCCAATTTCGAAAATTCCCTAATCTAATTATCTTAAAGTACATTAAGTAGAATGTTTTCACTGACTGTCCTTATAACTTTTATTGATAATTGACCTAAATAAAATACTTAATATTTCACGTAAAGTTTATGAACATATTATTCTGATTTTATAAAAAAGACAGAGAATGAATACTAAAATACTTTTTAGTTAATTTTTCATTTTATATTATCGTCTTGTTAGCTAAAAACAAAATCCATACTTTATCCATACTCATATTATAAATGTGAAAGTAACTCTGTCTGTCTATCTGTCCGTCTGTCCTGCCAAATTCATAGCCAAACCGCTACACCGATGTTAATAAAATTTGGCATGGAAATACTTTGATTCTTGAGGAAGGACTTAGGCTACTCTTTGCTGTGAAAACTGACAAGTAAAAGGGCGGAGCAGCGTGCAAAAGCTAGTTTACTATATAGCACGTAACAGAACTCCATATTCCACATTTGAAACATGTATCTTTTTGAATATACGGTACCTTCCTTTAACATCACCCATTGTAATTTTTCAATTCATAAAATATATGTTTATGTTTGGCAAACGTATGGTTTTAAATTATATTGCGTTCGTAGCTTTGTCTATTTGCGTTTCCCAACAAGTATGTGATCAAGTTGATCTACGTAACAACATAGCTAGAGTTGATTAATCTCTCATTGTGTTTCGTATTTTTTCAATTTGTTCATTATTTTTTTCTTACAGTTAAGTGAAATTATAAATATTTTTTTGTATAAGTATCCTCTAGGCTTGTATATTAGTTCATCGAAAATTTAGTATCTTTCTGATGGTTTTGAGTGTTACCACGACCTACCTTAATGTCCTGCTGACCCTACCGTCAGTCACGCTTTAGGTTGTAAATCTGGACTAATACCAGTTAGGTAACACGGTGGCTGGAGCGCGTTTGCCGTCCGTACGGACAGGCCAACTCAAAACTATGGTATTTTCTTCTAAAGGCCATCCCAGACACTATACTATACTTGCATGTTAATGGACTTAAAAAACACACCTTTTACATTTATAGACGATGATAGTCACTTGCTATGAGGTGACCCGACATTTCGCTTGCATTTATTCCATATTATTAAAAATATTTATGTATCATTTTAATTTGTCCATAGAGTTCCCAAAATGGAAGGCACAAAGACAGAGACGGTGAGTCTGCAGCCTGTGGGAGACAACTCTGAAGAACCTTTCAAGTAAACCTTTTATTTGTCATTCTAGCCTTTTACTCTGCACTATTACATTCTCAGTCATATTTGAAATAAATTTAATAAATAGCAAGCATTTAGATGTAAAAATAAAAGTCAGGTGAGCATGGTCATTGAAAATTTTTGCATAGGCCTAATTACGTTTATGGACCACTTCTGATCAAGAGTCCATACTTTCTTGTCTTGACTTACAAGGTGTGACGCCACTCTCTAAAAATAGAAAAACATAGATACAGATATATATACATATACATATACAGATATTTATTTTGTAGAAATAGTCCCAAGATGGCCATATTTAATGAGATTTATCATATGTTTTAAATAGAAATAAGCTATGAAAAACAGACTGATTTACATATCACAAACATACACTCTAGTCCCATTTATTTATCAAACGTAACATTTTAACCATTTTGCTTGTAGAGATGGAGTATTGGAGGACTATGACCCTCATCTTCACCGGCAACTCCCGAAGCCAACCAAGTGAGTAATTTTCTTGTTCGTTCACGATTTAAACTAAGTGGAAAAAAGACATAAGAAATTAAAAAGTAGAAGTGGTTGCAACTGGAATGGTGAACGATTTTACTAGAGTCGTACTTTTCTTACAAATATAGTAATTCAAGCATGCATTAAAAAGTTATAAAAAAAGTCATCTACTTTTCGATAATGTTTAACGTTGTTTTGTAATGAAATGATATTATATTTGCAAGAATGTAATACAAAATAGGTCACAATCATTCTATGAATTTCTAGTATATTTTACCATAACAATGGTGTGCAACTAGCAGTGTCTTATATAATACTAGCTGACCCCGGCAAACGTTAATTTGCCATAAAAAATATTTAGGGATGGGTCACCCTTACCATTTAGGGGGATGAAAAATAGATGTTGGCAGATTCTCATAGATACCGGATAAGCACAAAAAATTCATCAAAATCGGTCAAGCCGTTTCGGAGGAGTATGTCAACGAAAACTGTGACACGAGAATTTTATATATTAGACTAGGTGACCCCGGCAAACGTCGTTTTGCCATAAAAATATTTTAAGGATGGGTGACCCTTACCATTTAGGGGGATGAAAAATAGATGTTGGCCGATTCTCAGACCTACTCAATATGCTCACAAAATTTCATAAGAATCGGTTAAGCCGTTTCGGAGGAGTATGGCAACGAAAACTGTGACACGAGAATTTTATATATAAGATTAATGGCATATAATACAATACATGTCAGTGTCAATATGTTTATGATTTCATTAATTAAATTATGATTTTATAGAAATATTAATAAAACAAAAAAAAATGATAAACATAAAAAAATCTATAAAATCATGTCACTATGTTTTTATTCCTTATTTGTAAAAACATTTCTCAAGAAGCCATTTGGGTAGTATACGTTTAAAAAAATATTAAAGGTTGATCTTTGGTATTTGGAATACATTTGGTATTTTGTTATATACTTTAGTTGCAATTGTATAAGAGTTACTTTTATGTTTATCTAGATTGCTTCTTGGTTGAAAAATTTTCTAACATTTCTAAGTATAATATAGTAGTATAATATAGGATTTCAAAAAAAAAAATTGTTCTCACACACTTCTTTTGTACACGAAATACCTTTTTAGTTTCAAGAGAACTTCCCCACAATAGTAGGCTGTAATAGTGTGCAAGTACCGAAGATACATAGCCATGGTAAGCACTGAGTGCTGCATCTGTTGAATGAGTTTTTCGGATTCTTTTTATGGCATAAACAAATCTATCCAACTTGTCGCAAACGTGTTCAATGTGCGACTTCCCACTGCAATTTTTATCTGAAAGTATCCCTAAAAGCGTTGTTGAATCGACTTCTACATGTTATATTTAAATCACTTTGTTTTCATCTATACATTTGAAACTGTATAAATTTAGTTTTAAACAAATTTGTAGCATTGATGTGAATGATTGGTGAATACATAACATCTATATTTAACTGTACTTCCATACTATTTTGCGGTATGAAATTGAACCTATGTTATTACTATTTCTGCAAATCTAGCCAGTGAACTATTTTAATTTTATTTAAACTGTACTGGGTGAGAAAAGTGTCCTTTTAATGAAACAAAATTAAGGTGAGACATACTATTACTCAACATTATTTACGTTTCTTCATTTCTTTCAAATACTCTTCGGGTAGATCTACAGAAAGTAATAAATTGTAGCGGCGGGTGTATTTATCTATATTTAGTACTAGCTGAACCCCGCGGTTATTGTTGTATCGCGAGTAACGCCGCGGGACAAAGTTAGTCTAAAAAAGGTAGCCTAAGTTACTCCCCGGATCATCAGCTACCTGCCAGTGAAAGTAACAAACAGACAGACAGACAGACAGACAGAAATTTTTTTAACTACATTTTTGGTATATGTACCGTGTATACATACATATGCACTGATTAAAAAGCTGTTATTTTAATATTACAAACAGACACTCTAATTTTATTTATTTGCATAGATAATAAAGCTGAAGAGTTTGTTTGTAACGCTACTCTCAGGAACTAATGTTCCGATTCCAAACATTCTTTCAGTGTTATATAGCCCATTTATTGAGGAAGGCTTTAGGTTATATATCATCACGCTAAGACCAATAGGAGCGAAGCACCAATGTAGAATGTTATAAAAACGGGGAAAATTACTATGCTACGGGCAATACGGGCAATAGTTGCGTGGGTCAGAATTACTTATCACTGTATACATATACATGTATGTTTTTAATGCTTATATTTCACAAGTTAAACAAGCATTAAAAAAAAACTGTTTCTGAACGACTTCATCTACCGAAGCCTTTTAATTCTGTAAACTTGCAATGCTCTAGTGAATACGAAAAATTAACAAATCCAAACTATACATATCTAACTACAAAATTTGATCAAAATCGTTAGTGTTTTAAAAGTATTCGATGTACATTTACAGAAATACAAATTTTTCAAAAAAACGGAAACATTGAAAGTATTGAACTGAGTTTTTAAATACAATATTAGGGGTGCTTTAGTTTTTTTATAAAGATAACGATCATAAAATACAAGTTCTTGGGAAATTCAAAATTAAATTAAATATTGACCTATTTGTTGATATATTATCAAAGCATTAAGACAAAGTTTTTATTTTTGTTTGAAAACAGATAAGTAACTATTGGTACAAGTAACAGAAAAGAATCAGAATAGTTGGCCATACAACATCGCTTCGTATAAAGAACTATTTAACTTTATTAAAACATTACCGGGTGAGAAAAGTACCTATTTAATTAAATAAATTTACCGCACTGAAGTACAGAGACAGCATTACAGGCAATTATGTGGGTACAGGATAATTAAAGATTTATGTTTTATGAAGTAGTAAAATAACCTATGCTATAAAATTTATATTACTCAATAAAATAAAATAATCATTCAGATGTCCGTAACCTGTTCGACCATTTTCAATTTATTTCTCTAGCTGTGCCCGCTACTTCGTACACGTGACATTTAGATTTTCAACTTATTTTTGATTTTTTTACCGTTTAAACCTTCCCTGGACTGCGACAAACATTTTAAAAGCCAAATCAGCTAAATCGGACAAGCTAGACAAGCGCACAGCAATTGATTTTTATATATAAGAAGAAGAAATATGTAATAGGTATAAGCCAACGTTTTGGATATACCAAAGTGTAGATTTGAAATTAAATGACGTCACATGAATGTCATCATTTCAACTGGTCTCTCACTCAAATGCTTTAGTTAGGAAACTTACTTGATATTAAAAATACCATTGCATTCTAGAATATTGAATTTCAAATGTCCTAAACTTTTTGGGTTAAAACGAAATATTTTTTGCAGTAACTGGGAGACATTGGTGCATCTACTGAAATGCAGTCTTGGAACCGGTATACTGGCAATGCCTCAGGCCTTTGCCCGTGCGGGGTTGGTGACGGGAGTCATAGCAACAGTTGTGGTCGGCGCCTTGGTGACCCATTGTCTCCATGTACTGGTGAGAACTCAACACGCGATACTTACCTTTGTTGATATTGGCTATAAATGCGACGACTGCGACGAGATGCCGACTAATTTCAGAACTTTCCATGATAGAGACTCATTGCAGAGAAATCATCTTCTTCTGTGTGCTCCAATTCAGTGTATATGAATATGTGAATGATACAGTTAAATTAATAAAAACGATAAAACATTAAACTTATGTATCGCATCGCAGAGTTGTGATGTGAGCGAGTATGTAAAGTAAAATGTACTGTCTGTAGCCTTTAACTCTTTAGGTGTTTTTCCTTTTTACTTTTTGTAGATTCTTTTAATGCAATCATTAAGTATATAGCTAGTATGTTATTGAATCCCACAGGTACAGTCACAGTATGCGGCGTGCAAGCGATTACGCGTACCCCTGTTGTCCTACCCAGAGTCAATGAGCACAGCGTTAGAAATGGGCCCGCAATCACTCCACAGATTCTCCCATCCTTTGGCTATCGCTGTTGACGTATTCCTTGTTGTCTACCAACTTGGCATATGTTGCGTCTACATTGTATTCATCGCTGATAATATCAAAAAGGTTAGTACTCTTTACAGTTCTCTGTTAAACCTCACGAAAAAAGAAATTTATACTGATGTAATTAGACGATATTTAAATTAAATACAGTAAAAAGAACATAGAGTTATTATCCAGACTATTACTCAACACACACTGACAAAACATAACTGAAAGATTCGTTTGTTGCCCGTGGTCCACCCGCCTAATCCACCTGAGTCTACCACGGGAAGTTACTTAAGGTATGGTATTCTTTGTATGTCCTAAAGGTTAACACGTATACTGTTTAATCCAATCACTAGAGTCGCGTTCCTGGGGAAACCAGCTAGTCTATACGGCCCGTAGATATAGATAGACAATCGCAAACAATCACACCTGGTGAAAGGATATCAACTTGAGGCCTTGCATCTTTTTTAAGTTATAATAAAATAACTCACGGTTGGTGTGTTGATTGCTTTAATATTTGCTGCGGTGAGGGAAGCTCCTATCGATAACCACGCAGTTCCATACACATTACACCACGTTCCGTTTTACAATTCAAATTAGCTTAACAAAATCACGCGGTGCGATCAATCTCTTCGCAGAAGCTATATCATATATATACAATGTGGTTACAAGCACTCGATACTTATTATATTAATGCTCTCAAAGACACGGTGGCCAACACAAATCTCACCGGGAGCTATAAAAACAATCAATTACGGCCCGGCGCCTTAACTCGACTCATTCTAGTGAGTTCTGTAATCCGAGTGACATGACAGCTACAACTATCAACACAATGATGACAAACCCTAGTGTTGCCATTACAAATTACATTTACTACGATCGGTATCGAACATATACACATGCATTGATACATTATTAAAAATCCAAAGTTCTTCTTATCCAGTACGCTCTCGACAGAGCGGTCGTGATCGTTATGTAGAAGCAGTTTTGGTAGATGTGATGCGTTTCACGACGCCTCGCCACCGCTGCCTGTTCGAGGCCATGCTGGTGCACTCGTTCACGGAACTTCCCACGGCAGACTTGATCTAGTCAGTCGAACGCATAGGTGATCTTCCGCGAGATCTAGTACTTTCCACTCTACCTTGAAAATATTAACATTACATGTTAAAATACTTGAGATCAATAGAAACCAAACATGTGTGGCGCCACTGGTTCAAATAACTGTAATTATACGTTACAGTTATTCCGAAAATAAAACTGATTCCATTTTTTCCACAATAATATTGACTGAAGTTATCCTTGCTTCCTTTAAATTAACTATGACCAGTACCGACCTATGCATCTTTACCTATTACAAATAAGTAAATATCTTGAAACGTTAAATTAAATCAATAGTTTATTCGCACGCACTAATAGTCCCAATAAATTTTGCTGGCTCGCTGAAATAACTTTTTTAGACTATATTACATATTTGCTGTTATTAAATACCGCACTGGGAGCACCATTGCATACCACAAGTGTATGACTGTATATACCGCGTTTCAAATTACGATGTGTTTCGTTATCATATTTTGATCAGTGCAAAGTTCACTGCGACTATATTTAGATAGGAACCGATCGATTCCGACGTCAGCGAAAACTGAACAGATCGTGTCGCAGTCGTCACTTTAATTAATTAATGTACCCTGCACACTTTTGTAAGGATCGGTAAAATGTAACCAACTCATATGGTCATAGTTTTAACATATAATAGGTAATGGTCACAGAGTCATAGAAAGGGTTTTTTATAAATAAAAATAGACGTCACTGAAGCATTAATATGTTACAAAAGCATGTTTAATGTTAATGTGAGATCATCGCCCACACGATGTATATGTAATTGTATATGTGAATTACTTTTTGTCTAGTTATACAACTGTTTATGTATTATTTTTACATATCAGATAAAAAAGCAAGTTTATATTGACTGACTAGTTGAACTCTGCGTTTATTGTTGACCCTCGAGTACCGCGGGACAAAGTAAGTCTAAAAAAAGTAGCCTAAGTTACTCCCTGATTCATCAGCTACCTGAAAATCCCGTCAAAATCGATCCAACCGTTCCAGATACCCGGAACAAACAGACAGACAGACAAAAAAAAAAGTACATTTTTGGTATATGTACCTTGTATACATACATGCATTTAGTAAAAAGCGGTTATTTTAATGTTACAAACAGGCACTCCAATTTTATTTATTTGTATAGATTAGGAATACTATAATAACATACACAAGTCATGTATTTCATGATACTTTGTTATTTTAAATTGCCTACTAGGTTACTCGAATGCATTTATATGCCTAAAGCTATATGCCACAAGCCTTTTCATGTGCGGTACTAATATAGTAAGGACATTGAGACCTTTCAATTGTAAAGAATGCTTGCTTGCTTTCCACCAAGCTTTTATGTGAGTCCAACCTTTTTTGAATATATCACATTAGTATATTGTGTCATTGGTACGACCAATCTTTGACAGATGGCCGACATATACGCGGGCTGAGCCGCGGACTACAGCTGGTATATAGACACAATGGTGATATTTGAAAGAAATTAAAAGCGATTCTTACCACCAACGCAATAACTCTTTGACTGTGAATTAAATATTTAGTTAAAATCCTAAAACTGCATTTTTAAATATAACTAAATTATATGTATTTTTAGATGGTCGACCCCCACTACGTAATAGCTGTGGAGTTCCACATGCTGATTATTTTGATTCCACTGATTGCGTTCAACCTGATTCCAAGTTTGAAGCTCCTGGCGCCGTTCTCAGCAGTGGCCAACGTCCTCACATTTTTGGGCTTGGGTATCATCATCTACTACATGATTGCTTACAAGAAAGCATCAGAATCGGACCCACTGGACCTGTGGGGCTCTCCGTCCACGTTCCCCTTATTTTTTGGAACTATATTGTTTGCCTTGACAGCTGTTGGTGTGGTGAGTGATATTAAATTTTTCCTCTGATTTCTAGTTTAGTGTGCCTGAAAGATCTCCAAAACAGGAATGTACACAAATGATTAAAAGCAATTGAAATGTTTAAATTGAAGTAATGTTGCTAGACTATCAGATACGATGTGTATTTATAATACCTCTATAAGTATCTACTTATGTTTATCATAAATATTATTAAATAGTATATTACAAATACATGCAAAACTTTTTTGCAATATGAATAGTAAATAGAACAATTCTCAGATTTAATCGTTTGTGCACAAAATCATTTCATTACTCTGCGTTACTAATACTTTGATAAATTAAATTAAATTAATTGATATATGATAAATTAAATTTCCTGTCTTGATAATTGATGCATACACTTGAAATTATTTAAATCGGATTATAGACTCACGCTATACGCCCTTTGGGTCTCGAGATATAATAATAAAACAAACACTGCAGATGTGTATAAGTCAGTTATGCAAATGCGATGTGAAAATGAACGCTTCTATCTCAACTATAACTCATAACAGACATACCAATTACTTACCAAACGTTATTGACTTATCGCTAAATTGTAGGTATATTGTACAGGAATCAATTGAATGTTGCCACTGCGATAAATATTTGCAAAGCGATTGTGCACTTGCTGTCAGCGAGGGTCCTTTGTCAGCAAAGTACGGATTGTTGCAGGTGATTGCTTTAGAGAATAATATGAAGACGCCAAAAGCCTTTGGAAAACCTTGCGGCGTGCTCAACACTGGCATGTCAATTATCGTGTTATTGTACGTCACCGTCGGGGCCCTGGGCTACGTGTATTGTGTGTCGGAGTGCAGCGATTCCATCACCCTCGACCTGCCACATGGACCGTGAGTACATAATCTACGAACAATAACTAGTGTACCATTTCTTTATCTAGGTATACATACGCCATATTAGATTTAAGATTTAATTCGGCGTAATCGCGAATCAAGACAATACAGTACATAAATTAAGCAGCAATTAAGCGACTAAATTTACTATTACCAAAGTTCATGAACACCTGCAACTCAGCCCAGGAGACTTATTTGCTTTGCGGCCCGGTCCTTGAACGCTACCCGCATCTCTACCTCTACTCCTAGAGTAAGGAGTTGCTTATTGTTTTCAAGATCGCCACTTAAATCGCTATATTTAAAACACACTTTTTTTATTTAATTCTTCTATCATCTCAATTGTATTAGTGTTATATTATTTTTTATGTCTGATAATCAGAATTTTATTTATTCAAAAGTCTTATTTAATTGTTTTTTTATAAATGGGCCTGCCAAAGTAACTATACTCTGCCTTATAGAAAACATAAACAGAATCCAAGAGTAGTAGTCACAATACACATCGCTCGTGCAGACAATGCACGTGATCGATCAATGGCGGTGATCTACACTGTGGCGGCCTACTGATGGTTCTGTCAGCAGTGGCCTATTAGAGGCTTTCGACACCGATCACTACTATTCGGAGAATTAAAAAAAAAATGCAAAATTAGGCGAAATCTATCCAATTCCTACATAACAGTGTAAAGCAATTCTACAAGTAATCGTGTTTGACATAATACACTAATCCTTATAGTCGACGTTATCACCGATTTTCTTCTCAATCGGTTTAAGTAATTGAGATTTGTCAGTTTTACAAATACTGCCATCTGCGTGGCACATTGATTTTGGCACTGTTGTCAATGGAAAAGTTAAAACTTTTTCGATATCAACTTTATGAGTTAACGAGATCCCTAACATTCTCCCAAATAAATCGCGTTGCATTCTCAGCTCAACAACTTTATTTCCAAGAGTTAATTTTTTTTGGAGCCTCAGCGAAGTTACATATTTTGTTTTTTTTTATCGGTTTGTCAAATCTACAAATTAAATTCGTCTAAATTTCAGCCATACTGAATTATATTGAATTTTTTTTTCTATCCGAAATTAGCGTCTGGAACAGCTTAAACAGCAATAAAAATGTCTGGCAATATTAGATTTACGTTGTAGAAAGTTCAATAAAAATAATAATAAAAAAGCTTCTTAAAATTATTAAAAAAACTGACATATTACCTGTGCAGGTAGGATGCACACTGATGAACGCAACCACTGCCACCAGCCAGATAGTCCATATGACGTCCGGAAGAGTGAGAGAGATAGGCTTTCTAAAAACTGGCCTACCTGAAATGCTTGTTTTCCTGACGTTGCTAGCTCTCGAACTATTATGTATCCTAAAGATGTTTCACAAAAAGACGAGATCTGCTTTAGTTTCACTATTTTAATTAAATTTAAACCTCATGGCATTCTCAAAGGTCCAGTACTAAAGTACAAGTGAGTTTGATTCTAAAATGTATTACAAGAAGTTCCATCAAGTGCCGATAATCGAGAGTATAAATTGCATAAACGTGTATTTAGAAACTGCACACGATGCATGTGTTGCAGCAGCAATACATTTCGACCCATGTTCATATCTCTCGTGCAGTGATGGTTAAACAAAGAAAGCCATTCACAGTTCACATCATTTGACCGTCATCATCGTCAGTGACGTCATCACATACGAATTTTGACCGTGGGAGAGCCGAAATGACGCCACGGCTTATGAACCAGTGTTAAGCTGTTCCTTATACCCGAGCCCAGCAGTGAGACATTATAGGTTGATGGTGAAGGTATTCCTTGTTGATTTTCACTGAGTGAGCTATTGGAACCAATACCCTTAAACAATGAGAAAAGGACTCGAAGGGCGGTCATGTATTCTAACTTTTGAGTGACACGTGGCCAAGGGCCGCGATAGTTTATTACCAGCAAGTAATCTGTCTGCTCATTTCTCACTTATAATATAAAAACAAACAAAACATAGTCCTGAAAGTTGTTACAACAACTTATTTCAATTGCAATTTTATTTCTACTTACTAGTTCACACAAGCAAAGTGCTGTCTGTTAAGATCTAATTACGTTTTATTGTGTTATTCCTTCATCAGGGGCTGTACACATGACGGGTAATATTCAGCTGTACCCTTTTAAGAACCTTTTAACTATTATATTACCCATTGCCAATTATTGCCTGCGTGAAGGCCATTTAAATAAAAACAACAAATCAAATAGTACTCCAAGTCGTGCACGTGAGTACGTTAAATTCCATTATTTGTTATCAATCACTATTTAAATTCCATTCAATGATGACAATCACATTTGTCGATTCATAAGCATTTGGTATTTGCCCCTCGTGTGTTACTACATATGTCGTAATTGAAATGTGAATGAACTTACTGGTGCGTAGCGGGCTGTGGCGAGCGGACAAATCTGTTCATATGCCGTCATACAGATTCGCACGTTTATATTGCTCGAATAACATTTTGTAGATCAGTGAGCGGGATTTGTGAATTGATTACGTGCAGTTACATTTATTTGACTAAGGATAACGTAAAAGTCAGATGTTACACAGATAAGGCTTGAAAGGCTCTGAAAATATTCACCATTTCAAGTTTTCCACACCAGACTTAGCGCGGGCGACTGCCTGTAATTATTAATACTACAGTTCATATTTTTATACAAAAAGAATTACAGTGGCTGAAAGTTCAACCTAGACGGAAATATACATATAATCACTGACGAAATATATAAATTGTGCCATTGATATAAATAAAGCAAAAATCAGATAATCATACATTTTATTCAACATCTGGCTCACAAAACACATTAACTTTATAAACAACTTCTCTAAACCCATTCGAAAGGTAATAAATTGCTTTAATTTTACTGTTCTTTTGTAATTTGATACATTAAGGCAAAGATGGCGTTTTATAATAAAAACAAGCTAAACTATAAAACGGAACTCTTTTGCGCCATTTATTCCTACACATTACAAACATTCACACATCGAAGTTAGGCTCTTGTATTATTGATAGAAACTACACAGACACTGAGATCTACGCCGAGAATATTAAAGAATATTGCATGGTGTATTTCTAATTTCCTAAATTATTAACAACTTTTTTGCAACTCCACCTAACACTTCTAATCCATAATACTTATATTATAAATGCGAAAGTAACTCTGTCTGTCTGTCCAGCTTTCACGGCCAAACCGGTATAGAGATATATTGATTCTTGAAAAAGGACATAGGCTATTCTTTGCTGCGATAACCGAGAAACACGCGAGTGGAGCCACGGGTAAAAGCTAGTAAAATATATTTTTTTAGGAGTAACGAATATTTTCTTAAACGCTGTTCGCGAGTGAAATCGTGGTTTACATCTAGTATATAACAAACTTGTTGAAAGAGACTTATGAATGTGGTAGCTGTCCTATTGATTGTGTAACTTTTATTTACGAGAGTGACCGACTGACCGAGAGTAGAGAATTAATGTCATCTAAAAATAGACACAAGATTGTATTTGTAGTTTATCGGTTTATATATTATATTCTTAAACATATATATTAACTATCATACCAGTTATAATTGAGTTATATTTTTATAAATACAGACATCTCACGTCTTCTCTTTATAAAACACAACTTTATTGAAAGAAATGACGTTTGATATCAAGTGATATTTTTTTGTACTACTTTTGCGCTTGAATTCACATCTGTGTTGATGTCCATAGTCCATAGACAAGTAATAATAATAATGTGTTTCCTGAAAGGGACGCGGATTAGTATCACCCTATCACACTTCCTTCCTCCTATATAATAAATGTGAATGTAAGTTTATTTTTTACGCTTTCACGCGAAATCTAATTAACCGATCATCATGAAACTTTGTACACATATTCTTGGAGGTATTAGAAGTAGCATAGGACTTTTTATTAAATGCGAGTGGAGCCGCGGGCGAAAGCTAGTTATATTATAAACTAGCTATGCCCCCGCTGGTTTCAAATATGTTCTATATTTTTTCCCTAAAATAAAAATGTCTTAATGTACTCTTATAACATTAAATATCTGATTATCATCAGAAAACTAGTCCAGCCGTTCCAAAGATTAGCCAGAAAAAACTGACAGACAAACAGATTTAAAAATAAATTTTGTACGTTGTTTTGATAGTGTATGTACTATCATCATCACGCATTTAGTGGATGCTGTTAATTTGAAATTACAAAGGGACACTTTAATTTTATTAACTTGTTTAAATAAATATTAATCTAAATGTTGAAATTAGTTATCATACGTAAACAACTGTACAAATTTTGCTACTTCTACGTTGTAATAATGTTCCGAGCAACTTATTAAATTATTCTCACATAAGATACCTTCTTCTGACATTAACAAACAAATAAACACAACAAAACAGGAATAACCAGATCCCAGCCTTCCAGGCATGATGCCCTGATCGAGGGAAACAGTGATTCGTTTACATATTTATAGATAAAAGCAAAAACCAACATCATTTCCTGTCTTGTGTAAATTTTGAAACCTTCTTTTGAAGGAGGGGCTTATGTCCTACAATTCACTATTAAAAGCTATTAATATGAAATTTAAAAAAAAGATTTAAACTTCATTAGGTTGGCTACAAGTGTACTGGCGATGTTCGCTGTAGCGATCTTCATCAGCTACGGACTGCATTGCTACGTGCCCGTAGAGGTGGTCTGGCGCGGCTACCTCCTGCCCCGGCTACAGCAGTCGGGCGCCCCGCCCAGCAGACTGCGCGTGGCAGAATATGGACTCAGGATTGCTCTGTGTTTAATTACTTGTAAGTCTTTTTACTTTGTTATAGTGTCGTGACATTGTTTTTCCACGATTACAACAATAAAAACCAACGTATCAATTCAGGAATTTCAGTCAGTTCTGCTTCTACTTCTACTATCAATAGGGAGATCAGTAGTCTTAGTGTGCAATACCGCAGTGATTTTTACATAGTTAAAATTATGATTGTTATTACTTTTTTACTTCCATATTATACTGACAGTAAGAAAGTGCTTACAATTGCAGAATTTAAACGTATAGTCATGACCATAATTATGGGAAAATTTGCAATGTTGCTGAATATAAGCTAAGTAACACTATTTACGAATTTTCATCTTGAATATTTATTTTATTAATTTCGAATCGAATGCAACTCTGCCCTTCTTAATAATGTTTTTAATATTACTCCATATGAGTCGTTACAGCTTTCTATTTTTGGGGGTATATTGATCGACCTATAAATAGCTTCAGTCGCAATATAATACCAGCTCACGTAAATAAATTAGACGGTTGATAACTTTAGAAATAGGATATGACTTATATAAACTGACCGAGATGTATAAGCACACACCTGCAACTCGAATGAACTACTCCCGGGAAGTCTGACTCCTCTGACTAAAGCATGGATATTATAATTACATATAATGTTTGCTGTATGTTTCAGTTGTCCTGGCAGTAGCGATACCTCGTTTGGGACTGTTTATCTCGCTGTTCGGCGCGCTGTGCCTGTCAGCGTTAGGCATCTGTTTCCCTGCCTTAATGGAAATGTGCGTCTCTTTCCCGGACAAGTTCGGACCGGGCCGGATCCGACTGCTCAAAGACCTATTTCTGTTCATCGTGGGTATCGTGGGGCTGGTGGTCGGCACCTATACAGCACTAGACAGCATCGTGCGGTCCTTCATGCCGGCGGCACAGAAAGAGATAGAAGTCCACGCTTAGTTGAGTGCAGCACTCGTCACCTAGAACGCTTCGCTACTGTGATCAACAATTTATTAGTGTTCAAGGTTTCTGTGATGCTTCGCAGTGAGGAATCGAGGAACAAGTTTAGTTTAAGAACATATTATGTATTACAATCTTCGTTAGCCTGGCTTTGGACGTACAAGCGATGCTTCTCAGCAATGGAATAGTATTTCTTCGCAAGAGTAATATAATCTTTATACATCAATACTTACATAAAACCTGAAATATTACAGTTGATTGAAACTAAATTTGGTAATAAATAATATTATTCAAAGATTGAATCATTTTAAAAACACTAGTAAATGGACTCAGTATACCATAAATAAAAGTTTAAGATTGTGTAAAGTTACTAATAGGAGTTTCGTCTCTTTGCTACAGTGAAAGTAATAGTACCAATAAGACCTTTTTCATTTAATAACAATATTTGACTGTTACTTTTTTCTAATTCTATACAGTGTTGTGGTACCGCGTGATTCTCATTTCTTGTCTAATGTCCGCTGACTGAAATCAACGAAGGTAGTTGTATTATATTAAACATTTATTGTTGCCATAGAGTTTTCTGTTTTTCTCTTGTTTTATTATCAGATGCTATGTTGTATTATTAAATAAATGTTTGTTACTTGTTTAAGTACAAACGTAAGATATAAACTTGTTTCTTTTTCTAACAATCGTCACGAAGTCTTCTTAATTTTTTCACCGAGTGACTGGCATCGCACCTCCGCAACCTTGAGGGTCAACTAAGTTAGAAGGTTGAACTAGTTATCAGGATATTTGGGGGCACTGACTTCCCAATAACGATTGCCATAACTATTCATGACAACCGTGACCGACGGCTTAACGTGTACTGCGAGGCAATGGCAGGAAACACCATTATCTTTCGTACTCCGGGCTGCTATTAAGAATTTCTTGTAAGAAAACCCAACAGCAGTCCGACCCGAGATTCGATCCCGAGACCTCTTGATCTGCAGTTGGTTACGCTAACCACTAGACCGACTAATCAGTCGGTACTTAATTATGCTATATTTATAATTAATTTTATTTTGTTAACTAATTAACGAGTTAATTGAAAAACACTTCAATGCAGTGGAAATTCTAGCGAGAAAAATACTTCACATCAAAATCATCATATACCTACATCAACAGTGTTCAACAGTGAACATTGGCCTATTGTTAGAAAGGATATTTAGGTACTGATACGCCTACAGAAGGTTGGTATAAGAGATGTGTCAAGTTTATATTTACAGTAGTGTGTGATACGAATTGCGACACTCTGAGTTCCCAATCTAACATTAGACGAACGAGTACTTTGTAAATTCTTAAAATACTTACTTCTCAGAAATAAAACATACTATATAGTATTGAACTGGCAGATCCGTACAAATCTCAAAATTAGCTTTGGTTATCGAATCACATGACATCACAACAGTCTTCAATAGTCCAATGCTGGACATGGCCTCTACTTAGGAAGTGGGTGTTGCCCTATTATACTTTACCATAATCCGTACTAAGATTATAATGCGAAAGTAACTGTCTGTCTGTCTGTCTCGCTTTCACGGCTTAACCACTGTACAGATTTCAATGAAATTTGCCATGAAATAATTTGATTCCTAAGGAAGGACATAGGCTACTTTTTATCGCGACAGTTGACATATACGCGGCATGATATTTTACACGAGAGTGCACCTATATTTTCTAGGGAACTAAATGCTGTGGTAGCTGAAATAACTTCACACAGTGGAGATGGAAATTGGCTGCAATTGTCACGCTTTGCCACGTTAGTGGTGCTAGGTAGTCCCATTGAAACACAAGTGAATGTTAAATTCTGTATAAGCTGAAACAGATGGCGCTTTTAAAGGCAGGCAAGTAGAAGTTATTGAAAAAGTACGCTAAGTTAGTTGGGTTTTCTTCAGTTGCTTCCAGTTCAAATAGATGTCGCCGTAATAAACTTATATAATTAATATTGTTTTCATAGCGGTCCATGGTCGTATCGGTAAAGGAAACTTGCCGATTATAAATTGTTTTAAGTGTATTATTAATATGAGTGTGGTATTATTGACCAATATATCTTTAAATCTCATTCGATAGACTTTTGTATCATGAAAGACCAAAATAAAAAGCGGTTCCTTATTGATTTGTCTGACCGTTAATATTAATATTATAGGACATAATTAATGCTTGAATATTTTAGCTTTTGCGCTTTTTTACATATAAATATTATATTTTGCTAATCATATTAAAAAGGGCCACCTTTAAATAATTTTCTGAACGTATAATAAAATTAATAAATAGATAACAAACCTTTATGGTCTACGCCCATCCTTTGCGTTAACGTATTCTCTTTGGTAACTATTTTGTTGATATCGGTTTGTATTTTTACTAAGTTTCAATAATTCTGTCAATTTGACAAATGAAATAATAAAGTGCATGAAGTAAATAAATAATTGCAAGGGGATTTATTTGGTTGATTGTAGTGATGCGAGTGAGATCGGTTAATAAACCAGTTCTACAGTCACTGAAGAAATAAATATGAACGTACTAGATAAGTATGGGGTTTTTTTACTAAAAAGTGTCTTGCGAATCACTTATGCTTCTTATGGGTGTGCTTAAAATAACTAATTCTCTGGTACATCATTTAATGTCTCCCAAGGATTAGCCTACTTAAGCCATGTAAATATATCTTTGGTGTCATGATAACAAATTGTTGTCTACCCCCTTTATGAATTTGAAAGTAACTCAAATTCAGCCAAACTGATTTCAATGATTTGATTTGATTGGTCACGATTTTTTTATTTTTTGTACTACGCGAGCAAGCGAGAAGACTTATTACCTGATGGTAAGCGATTACAGCCGCCGATGGACCTTGCAACAATAGAAGCGTCGTAAGAGCTTTGCCGGCCTTTGGGGATGGGAAGGGGAATAGGAAGGGGGTTGAGTGATTGGGTATGGGTCTCCGATATCCTCACTCACTCGGTGAAACAGAGCGCGAGCGCTATTTCACACCGGTTTTCTGTGAGGCCGAGGTATCACTCCGGCCGAGCCGGCCCATTCATGCCGAAGTGTGGCTCTCCCACTGGTACCTAATTAATTAGTTGGAACATAAGCGAAACTTTATGTACATACTTTAAATATTTTATTTGAATTCATTACAGGTCATTTTTAACCAGGATAACCTACACACACAAAAGCAGAGTTTAATGAAGTTGTATTGTTTACATAAACCTTCCTACAAAATACTATTTATTACCACATTGAAATGCGTTTGGTAGTTTAGTAAGAATTTGATAATAGTCGCGTCAAGCGGCTTTGTTATTGTCTGCTACTGTTATAACGAGTGAGCAGTGTGTAACGTAACGCACTTTTGACTAAGCTGCGGGTATCCACGGGCTGTAGTGATCAATTACGATATTTACCATCATCATGTGACCCGTCTGGTCTCTTGTCTATACAAGTATCTAAGCATTTGTAACATGGCACATTTGTTAAGTACACAGAAGCTATAACATATGTTCTGATTGCAGAATCCGTGGTAAAAGCAACGAAGAATATGATCCACATCTTCATCGGAATCTGCCAAACCCGACCAGGTAGGGTTTAAGAAATAGTTTTATATTTTAGGTGTCCTCGTTGTCCGATTGCCTCGTTAATTATTTTATTATCGGTTAGCGTATGCGAGTGCCTATCGTGAGGTGCCCGAAACGGACCGTTTCCCACCGTCCGACCGTCACCATTTTCCAAGAGCATACATTTATTACTAACCAATACTACTGAACTAAGTGGGGTGCAATTGGAGAGACCTCTGTTCAGCAGTGGACTGCGGTAGGCTGATGATGATGAATATTCTGATTAAAATTCTTATCATTACACTATCTCTTAGATAAAAAAAATCAACTTTCAGTAACAGTCAAAGGTAAGGTGTGGATATGGTAATGTGTAATAAAATTGAATTCCAACCAAAATTTCTTAAAGGGCGATTCAGGAACCAATACTTAATAGAGTAGATTCCTAACCTCTTTACGTCCAGGTTAAAACGTTTTATATAATTAAGCTTAAAACACCTGTTCTTAGTTCACTATCTACAAATAGTGAATATTGTTAAAAATACCAATAAAATTATGTTGAATGATTCTCTTTTTGATCGTTTTGATATTTGTACAGATGTGACGATTTTTTATACCATGTAATTTTATTTCACTTCTAAACTTTTGAAGATACTTATAGGTACGTGAGTGTGGTACAGTTAGAGTCACTAACCAGTGCGCCAGGCTGCACGTCAACAACTACACGTTGACCATGACTACTAAGTCAGGGCCCATTTTCATAAAATTTACGATTTGTCAGTAACAAGTGACAGGTGACAATTCAACAATTTGACAATTGTGTGTTTCGTAAAAGTTTTGCTCTGAAATTATTTGTTTTCGGAAAATTCGGCAAGTTTGTCAAATTGCCGTGACAATTTATAATTTTTGCGTTTCATAAAAATGTACAGGTAACAACGAAAAGTGTATAAGTTGTCAACAATTTTCTGTCATTTTTTGTTTATGAAACAGGTATTTGTCAATAGCATGCGACAAATTTGTAGAATTGTCGCAAAATGTTGACAGGGGCTCGACGTGTGTCAGGAATGATCGCTAGTGACAAGTAACTAAGAAATTCGTTGTTTTTTTAATATAAAAAGCTGAAAAGTTTGTTTGTTTATTTGAACGCGCTAACCTCAGGAACCGCTGGTCCGATTTGAAAAATTATTTCAGTGCTGAATAGTACATTTATCGAGAGGCCATAGACAGAGTATTTGGGGAAGGAATAAACGTTTGTTTAGAAGTAACTAACTTTACTTTTAACTAGCTGAATCCCGTTTGATTAATATTGTAAATCTCAAAGTTATACATTTAGTAAAAAGCGGTTATTCTAATATTGCAAACATACGCTCCAATTTTATTTGTATTTTATATAGATGAAAAAAATCTAATAAGTAAATATATTTTGAGTAAAATAGGAATGTCACCTCTCGCTAACAATTTTTTTTTGGTGTGATATGTGTTTATTACCAATTGTAAGGAAAATGGTTTCATGAAACGCCATAAAAAAGTGACAATTACCACTGTCTTCAAGTCTACAATTATTTGTTTGTCAGATTTTATGAAACGCGACTTGTCATGATTATATCCGACAAATTACGTCAGGTCAGACGATTTGTCAGGTTTTGTGAAATATGACCCAGATGTATTCGATTACTACCCAGGACATTTTGTGATGAGCACGATCATTTACATAGTTGTGACTGGGTATCATTTATTATTTTAGTTTTTGCGTGAAAGAGTAAGAAACACAACACACACACACACATCCTTACAAACTTTAGCTGTTGCCCGCGGCTCCGCCCGCGTGAATGTCGATTATCGCGGCAAATCGTAGCCTACATGTTATTCTGATATATATGCTATATTACTGTAAAGTTTCATCTAAATCCGTCCAGTAGTGCTTGCGTGAAGAAATAACTAACATACACAGTCACAAAATTTCGCCTTAATATTTCAGTGTGATTTGTATATATTATCTATTTAGAAAATTATACTTATGTTTATCAGTATTCTGGTTACGTAAGTATAGTCTCCACCTAGTTTAGATCATAATTATGACAGTATATGAGAATCGTGTGAATACTTAAGAATTTCTAGTTGTCACTTTTTATTGATTGCCAGAGGTAGCAAAACCTAATGAGGTAAATCATTTGCAGTAACATGGACACCATGATCCACTTACTGAAAGGCAGTTTGGGGTCTGGTATACTGGCCATGCCCCAAGCGTTCTCGCGAGTTGGCGTCATGATGGGGTGCATTGCGACTTGCGTCATTGGCATTCTGCTCACACATTGTCTGCACGTTTTGGTACGTATTAAGTGATATCGGTGACTGGTTTCGGCAATTAAAAAAGGGAAGTACCTCTGGACCGTTTTGTAACCTATCTCGAAGGACTGCGACGCGCTTGTGACTCCGGCCACCTTAGCCAGATGAAAGTGTTTCGCATTGAATCTTTCTACAATAGCTAATAATACTTCTATTTCCTTATATAATACTCTGTTTTGATCACATAGCGTAGCGTCGAAGGACGTCATTATTCCCATCTATTTGTTAGTTTTACTATGCTATTGAATGTTAACTTGGCTAGGGAGCTGAGCTGCAGGTGTCCATAGCGATAGCAATTTAATAAATCCTATCCCAGTTTAAACTAAGTGTGTAAGCTATTACTTTGCAATATTTCATGACCACACTTGCCACCAACATCTACTCCCTAATACAGTTTTATTCTACCACAGATACGCTCAGAATACGAGGCGTGCAAGCGGAAGCGAATACCCAATATAACGTATCCAATGACAATGATCGCCCTAATCAACGTCGGCCCGAAGGCACTTCATCCCTTCGCCAAGTGTTTAGCCGTCCTTGTCGACGTCTTCCTCGTCGTTTACCAACTTGGAATATGCTGCGTGTACATACTATTCATAGCTGATAATGTGAAGAAAGTACGATTTTAAATTATTTTTAGCATCACTACACATTATAAAACGAAGTCCTCCGCCGCGTCTGTCTGTCTGTTCACGATAAAATGAACAGCTACTGCACGAATTTTTCCAGCAGTTTTTATTAATAGATTGAGAGATTCTTGAGAAAGGTTTCGCATTTAATAAGTGGTTTTTTTGAGTATATTGCCTAAAATATAATGAATTTGTTGACCTTGTCTGAACAATTAAGATACAGATTATTTCAGCGTAACATAGACTCTATTATATTTGCCGTAGAGAAACCGTGTGAAGCCGGGGCGGGTTGCTTGTAATATATGTATATTAGAAATACACAAGAAAGCGAATACATATTAATAAATCGAAGCTTTCGGAAAGGACGCTAGGGTTAATGAAGGAACGACATGAAAACCCACTTCTTCACGGCAAAACGGTCTCTAAACCGAGAGATAAGCAAACTAGTACGACACGACCTACGATGCTCCAATACTCTTTCAATCGAGAGCGCGATCAAGCAGAATCGGGAGTCAAAGGTGTTTTATACAGTATCTTGAAAGAAGCCACCTGATGAAGTTGACTACAGCGAATGGAGAAGTCGTTACTTCCAAGCTGGCCGTCCTTTCGGAAGTTGAACGTTTCTATTGCGGGTTGTACCCTTCGCATGCATCTCGACCTGATCCTGAACATGAGGACTCTAGAGCCACATTAATACGCCACTACACCGAAGATCTGCTAGAAGTCAGCACTGACTAAATCGAGATGGCTTTTGTATGGCTGAAAAATGGAACACGGACGGCGTTACAACAGAACTGTTAAAGGCTGGAGGAAAGCCCGCACTGAGGGAGCTCCAAAAGCTTTTAAACGCTGTCCTGTTCAAAGGGAGAACTCCAGAGGCGTAGAGCAGAAGTGTGGTCATCTGGTGCTTCAAGTAGGGTGACAAGACCAGGTTAAAGAGCCATCGACCCATTTCCCTTCTAAGCCATGTCTACAAGCTGTTCTCAAGAGTCATCACGAACCGTCTTGCGTGAAGACTCGACGATTTCCAACCACCGGAGCAAGCTGGATTTCGGGAATGTATATGGCACCATAGACCACACCCACACAGTATGGCAGATTATACAGAAGACAGAAGAGTATAATCAGCCCCTGTGTCTCGCATTCGTGAACTATGAGAAGGCCTTTGATTCGATCGAGATCTGGTCAGTTCTGGAGTCCCTGCAGTGTTGAGATGTCTTAGATTCAGCTGGGTTAAGCAGATTTTGGGGAAACTTCTTCGGGTCTTTTCATCGTCGTTCCACAGTGCCTTAAGACGAAAGTCTTCAATCAGTGCGTCCTATCCGTCATGACATACGGCTAATAATAAATTACACACTTCTAATAATTGGTACCTCGAAATATATGGGACCTCACATTACACTACAAACTTTAACAGTTCACTGCTATATTTGTGCAACCACACAATATTTTAAAGATTTGTGGTCATACGACATAGGAGCATAATAAGATTGAGGTGTTATAAATCCTTCAATTGACGTCATATCAAAATCTTCATCGTCTTTAAAAGTTTTACTAGTTGTGAACGTAATAATGTATAATTGTCTTTTCAGTTGGTGGACCCTCATTATGAAATGTCTGTAGAGTACTACATGCTGATCTTCTTATTCCCACTTATTCTACTCAATTTAATACCGAATTTAAAAGCCCTGTCGCCTGTTTCTGCGATCTCAAATTTGCTCACAGTGATAAGTCTGGCCATAATCATATATATAACGTTATCTACTAAAAAATCGTCAGAGCAGATGTCACACTGGGGCACTCTCCCTGGATATCCACTGTTCTTCGGTACCACGTTGTTTGCTTTGACGTCTGTAGGTGTGGTAAGCGATTTCAATGTGTATATTGTAAATATATTTCTTTCTACTTTTCATAACAATTAAATTAATGACATTTTACTAAGAACATAAGTTTCGTTTTTGAAATGACCACAGGTAGTATCTGCGGAAGCTAACATGAAAACTCCAAAAGACTTTGGGAAACCGTTCGGGATCCTCAACATTGCCATGGTGTTCGTCGTGTTACTGTACATGCTCGTCGGAGCTATCGGCTATGCTTACTGCGCAACGGAATGCAGCGATATCATCACTCTCGACTTACCAAATAATGGGTGAGGATCATCAACGTTGCCACTTACTAATTGTAACACACCATCACCTTTATAACCTTGTTTGAAGAAAAACCGACGATCTTAAATATCCATTCTATAAAATATATGTAGACACATATTTTTACTAATATCTGCAATTAATACAATAGTCTTCAATTAAAATTTATCACCATGAATCGGAGAGATTTCATCATGGAACTAATTAGAAGAGTTTTATTAATATAAAAGCCTTGCTTGCAATAGTTACACCTTCTGGCGTGAACGATACCACTAGCGCTGGGTGCTTTGCAAAAAACTTTGTGTTTTACATAACTAGTTTGTGAAATATGAAATCAAAGTTGATCTATCCTTATAATTACACTTATCCTATATTATAAACGTGAATGTAAGTTTGTTTGTTACGCTTTCACACGAAAACTACTAAACCGATCATCATGAAACTTTGTACACATATTCTTGGAGGTATTAGAAGTAACATGAAATACTTTTTATTAAATGTGAGCGAAGACGCGGGCGAAAGCTAGTTAGGTGTAATTACAACAATCGTGGTTTTATGTTTGTTCCTGTACAGGCACTCTTAATATTTTTGTTTCTTTGTAGGTGGGGCATAACAGTGATGGTATTATACATCTTAGCTATCTTCACCAGCTACGCCTTACATTGCTACGTGCCTATTGAAATACTATGGCGGGACTATCTAGAGCCCTGTTTAGACCGAAAGCATGCTTCTTCAAAGCGTAAGCGCGCTTCCGAATATGCACTGAGAATAGGACTGTGTATAATGACTTGTTAGTATTTCATGAATATCATTTATCTAATGTTTGTCCCTTTCCTTTGTTATGACAATTTCAATCATTAGTTAGCTATGTAAAGAGATGTTCTTTTTAAATAAAACTTGTACCAACCCACCTGGCCAGCGTAACCAAACCTCCTTTCCAAAGAGAGCCCTATCTTCAGCCATTTGAAAGCTGTTGATGTGATGTGTCGGTCATACACACACCGAAGTAGAGACTCATCTGCTCAAAAAAAGTTTAACTTGCAAAAGTGTTTATGTAACCTAATTGCAGAATAAATGATTTCATTTCATTTCACATCCATAGAGAAATCGCGTATTATTCAACTACTGTAATGCTCATTGACAGTTTTAAATTGACTGTTTTTGTTAATGCTCGGAGTTTCTCTGTGTGATAGAATTAAGAACGAAGAGATCTGCAAACGAGCTAAGGTCACTGAGACATTGGCCGGAGAATCGTTACATTGAACTGAGTGGGGCACATTGCTCGCAGATTAGATAGCTAATGTGGTCAAGAAATGATGTAGTGACGACCACGTAATGGAAGACGTAACGTGGGTATGCCCTCTACAAGGTGGTCTGGCGATCTGGTGAAGGTTGCGGGAAAACATCGGATGCGACCACAAAAAATTGCTTTTTTTGGAAAGGGTTGAGGTGACTTATGTCCAACAGTAGACGCCTTTGCGCTGAGGTTATGGTGTTTTTTGGTATCAGAATGTTTATTTTACAGTTCTCGTGACACTGGCGGTGCCGCGTCTGGGTCTGTTCATCTCTCTGTTCGGTGCGCTCTGCCTGTCCGCACTGGCCATTAGCTTTCCGGTCCTCATGGAAATATGCACCTATTACCCGGACAGGTACGGGCCGTGTCGGGTCCGGCTATTGAAGGATATACTGCTGTTCTTATTCGGTTTCATAGGATTGGTCGTTGGTAGCTACACAGCGCTATACAATATTGTTGTGTCTTTCATGTGAGAGACGAGTGAGTTTCCAATGTTGTATTAACTGGTTTTATTTCATTCTTTTAGATTGAATGTTTTTAATTTTACTGTGATTTTTTATACTATTTACTTTAATACTACTTATGTACTGTAGTAACAAGGAAACAAATATTAATCATGTATTCTTCACACATGTGTATAGTTTCGTATTTTTACACTATTTTTATTATTTATAAGTGTTACAAGTGAGATTTTGTAAAATACAAAATTATTAGTAGTTAAACATTTTTTTAAAATTAATTTTAGTTTTTAATCTCTGTTACCGGCATTATGTAGAATTGAGGTATTCTAGGGATTTTATTAGTTGCCTAGGTAAAGTATGTAATTGTCAACAATATTTCATATGCCCGAGGTATGCAATTTTATGGAAATTAAAGATATAATGAATATATTTGTTGCTTCTTTCTTTAGTAGTTATCGCAAAATGGACTAACAAGACTGGTTGAGCAGCGGATTTTTATGCGGATATTAATTAACTTCGTGGGCAATTTAATCTACCCGTAGTTTCAACAAGTTTTTATTTTAAAGTGACTGTAATCTTGAATTGTCTCATATCAAGACTCTTATTGTGTCTTATACACTTTAGATTTTTATATACCTATTATGTTGCTGCGCGATAACTTTAATTATTGAGCCATGTCTGTAGTAAAACTCTGCGTTAGTCATGCGGCAAGTAAATGCCAAAGTCTTCTGTTTCTGCCATTACTGATTTGAATGAAGTTCTTCTAGCTTGTCTATTAGACACCTATGATATACTTACAGGATCTTCGACCTGGTCGGTTCGTCTGGCGGCCGTACAACGCACAACATTCAACCACACTGACCCTAGATGTTTCATCATCATCATCAATAGACTACGGTAGTTGACCTGTGAAAGGAGAGGCCTATGTCTCCCAATCCTAAGCCTACATCTCGCTGATCAGACGAATTGGTAGAGGGTTTTTTGCAAGTTTACTTTATCTTCATAAAGCTGTTCTTGGTACGTAGAATTAACAACGGCGATGACTAACTTTGGGAGCTCCATAATACTCTAGTGTTACAAGGTAACGTCTGTATTTCTATACCCTTACAGCTAATTATAATATATTCTAAAATATATCACGTCATTTAATCACGTCTTATTCTCGACGAGATAAAGAATGTCTAAATACTGCGTGATCGTAATATACTCATATCTGACATAGCTGGTCAGGCTTAGAAATGCATAAATTCTATTAATTTAACAATATGGACGTGGGAATACTGTTGTTCTGCGTAGTCTGCTCTCTCAGGACACGGTACCCAAGGGTTGAACGGGGCTGGGGGGGGGGATGATTCTCCGTATTCTTGATCCGGCCGCCACTTCGACGCTCACACCTACAGTTGTACTATTTACGCTCGTTATATTTTAAAATTTGTTGTTATATTAAAATAGATTAAAAATTGATTTTAGATTTATAATTAAAATTGTGTATGTAAACATATTGTTGACAACTCTGAAATGGTCTATAAAGCCCTCATTTCATATCAACAATAACAATACCAAAATAAAAGCATTCATATGCTATTTAATGCTTTTATTATTTTGTTTTAAAATTTTGTCTGTGTGCGTGTGGTTGAGTGACTAAATTATCTACTGGTTGTTAGTAGAAGTTATAAAATTTCCAACATCTACAATAATTTGACATAACCTAGCGGCTATTTGTATTACAGAGGTATGATAGCAGTGTTCCGCGTAGATTTTAAATTAATGTAGCAAAATTTTAACAAAAAAAAACAACTTCAAGGACTGGACGGCAAGGAAGCAACAGCTTTAAAAAAAGAATAATCAAAATCGGTTCACCTAATCGAAAGCTCTAAGACAACAAACATAAGAAATACAGTCGAATTAAGGACATTCTCCTTATTCGAAGTCGGTTAAAAGGACGACCCAAATCAAATTCGGGGTAAAGCTCACAAAACAATTTTGTATTATACCTAGTTACCTAGTAAACTTACTCAATCTCAGAGACAAAAGTCTAGGTTAGTTACTGCATTACTGCAAAAGTGTACTGATGCGTATTGACATCAGCTGCTGCTAAAATTTCTCCGATACATGAACCTACTTCATTTCAGTTTCAGTTTTAGTCTCAGATCAAATAAAAAATGTATAGAACGCACGGCCTTGTTCAGTTGTCACGGGCAAGTTGTCGACACGTAAAAGTAGCGTAGTTTATAGCATAGTTAGTGCGTTAACGCGTGTGTTTACTTGGAACTACGCTACTTTTCTTGCCTCAATAAGAACAAGACCGTGAATTATCTACCTTTTTTTATTTGATCTTAGGTTTTAGTATGTTTACTCACCCAACTTCCCAAAAAGTAAGTTTTATTGCAAAGTACTTTAAAGTAGTGAAGTTGAAGTAAATAGTTTGGCTCTTCTTTCCTATACCAATCAGTTAAAACTTTGAATTCACTAGCAGCGCACGTGTGGTGTGGGTCACCGATTGACCTTGCTGCATTCGCAATGAGGACGTTGACCACCACTTCTACTCGCACTTTCCAATAAGTATAGTAAAGATATTTTGGCAGAATTATATGTTGTCATGTAACCATGTCTGTGAACCTACGATAGGTCAGTTTGTCTTGTAGTTCGAGATCCAGACTGCCGAGTCCAAGGTTGTTAGTTCGATTGTCACAGCTGGAGATAGGCCTCCCCAAAGGCCTTTACAACAATGTATCGATACTAAGTTTGTATTTATATTTATGCAAGTATGTTAGTCAATAGTCTGCATACTATGGAATAGGTTTTGTCCAGCGGATCGGAGTGAAAACCGTGGCTAATTGTTATTATTTTTATCATGTACCTATACCTCTGTGTGTTCAGAGTAGATATGTCACCTTGAAATCCTGTGTTACTTACTGTTGCTCTTTGTAACTTATGGCAATAAAAGACTTAGCAGAAGGCTTCTATCATAACTCAATCACAGGAATAATTAAGGAGATGTTTGTCGTGTCGTGTGTATTGCTGGCAGTAACACTCGGGTAGGGGAAATGAAAACTCGTGAAATGTGCAAGGTACTTTATCGATGATTTATTAAGTACATAAAACACCGATGGTGACAACGTATCAGCAATACTAAAATGACTATTTGCGCGTACACTGGCCGGCAGAGGGCGGCTAGGTCGGACTCGCACTACACAGGGGTGCGGGGAGGCGCGCCCCCTGTCTCACACACACGAAAAGAAAACTAAACATAAAATACAACAATTAACGTTTATTTTCAATCCATAGAACCATATATAAATTAAATTCAAACAAAATACTACTCGTACATGTATACAATATGGTTTTATGTTGTTGCAATATCGACACGTTAGGTACTAACACAAGAAGCCTCCTAGCGCGGAGGGCGTGTGATAACAAAATAAATAAATAATAAGGAAGCGTAGAGGTGGGGTGGGGGTGGATGGGGTAGGGGTGGGGGTGGGGTGCGGATGGGGGGGGGGTACGGGTCGGGCCGGCGCACACTGCTACCGGGCCCTACCACGTGTTCAACAGGTACACCTTGCCATGCAAGGTTCTTACATACAACGCCATCTTAACACGACACATTAACATTATTATATTATTTAAATCCATTTTATAACGTCCAGAGAAACATTTAAATAATGAAGTATACAAAGGTACCATTTATACAGAATATTGGATAATTTCAATGTATATCGTTTAACAAACAAGTTGGAATATCAAATGCCGCATTGCGTCGGCCGTTACGATTAAGCTTCATTACAATAATATCGTTTGATATGAAACAGTGCATTTCAAAGTTCAATCGTCACACCTATATAGAAACCCTCACATGTAAACTTTATAGAAAAAACATTTTATTGTTCTCGCTTTGTATTCATAAAATACTTTCAAATGCAACAACTTCTTAGTCTTAGTTTATTAACATTAATTTCTTCAATTCAATAAACATTCAATTGACTTATTTATCAACGACAAAAACCTACAAAAATATATTATAACATTAGCACGAGTCAAATAGATAGCGGAGAGAAGGTGAAGGGGCCGTGAGTGGTCGTGCGACAGCGACCGGCGCGCGGGCGCGGGGCTGACGACACTACAATGCGAGTCTCTTTACAACTAAAACAAATCATATAAACTTTCGAAACGTTAACATCTACAGCCATAACAAAAATATACTAATGACAACTACACTACGGAATCTACATGCTACTTAAACTATCCACTAAGTTAATTTGAAACGAAACTAGTGTTCGCTCACTACTGAATCGACGGGGGGCTGGGGGGAGGGGTGGTCTGAGGGGCGCGGGGCGGTGCATGAGACGACACCCCGCCCCCGGCAGGATCTAATCTCATACGGAGCAGTCCTACGAAGCGAGCTAGAGTGAGAGACCGGCGAGCGCGAGCGCGAGCGCGAGGCCACAGGCCCCGGACACGTCGCGTGCTCTACTGATTGTACGAGTCGCGGAAACAAGGGACGGACGAGGTCAGAAGTCAGAGTTTACAACAGTAATGTTTATAATACAGATTTCGAGTAGCTTCGAGTGCCCGGGGCCGGCTCGAGGCCCTATTAAAACTACCTATATACAGACGCAGCCACTACACTTGCGTACGCGAGCCACTTGAGCAAACATGCGTGCGGGCCGGGCCGCCGCCGTGGCCGATATCGATATACATAAATATTCAACAACATTAACTTATTACAATAATAACCGCACTCGGGTCGGACAGTCGCCGCGGATGACGCGGGCGCCACGAGACGCGACGTACGCTCGGGACGGGACACAAGAAATACCGTTCAAAAATAACAATTTTCCATTAATTTGGTCCGTACGTCGTCGACTAACCCTGTTGAGAGTCGGACTAGGCCGAAAGAAGGGAATCAGAGACGACGAAAGATCAGAACGGGACTTTGGTTAAGATTTTTCTATTAAACTAAGTAGATAAACTTACGGTAACTGCAGTATCAATTAAACCTACGAGTCAAACAAGTTACAGAAGTTCACCGACGAGATCAAAGGATCGCTACGAGACCGGGGTGCGTTGATGTTGAACCGAGGCGACGGACGCCGCGCGGGGCCCGTAGCGAGCGTTCGGAATAGCGTCGGCAGCGGCGCGGTGCGGGGTGGCGGAGGATTGTGTCCGGTGCCAGCGACGCGGCCAAGATCGCGTGCGCTGGCGGTGCGCCCGCGACCTGCACGCAAATACAACATCATCTTTAATGTTGAGCGTAAAATATCAATTAGTAATTATATGTTGAACACTAAAGCCAATGTTAATGTTTATAAAGTAAGTGACGGTACTTCTAACTTACATGTCGTTTGGCGTGTTTGTGCTATGCGGAAAGGTGTTGGTGAATGCAGGCTCCTGGCTGCCTATACATCCGCGAATTTGGATAACTTCTCTCGCAGGATGTGATTTTCTTTCTTTAATAACTCTACTTCTTGCCTCAGCCCCATATTCTAAAAGAATAACATTTTATTAGACTTCATTTAAGAGGAACTTAAATAAAACATGATATTGGTTATTGCATAGGAATAATTTTATACGTTATGCTGTCTAATTTATTGGTTCGGTGTCTAACTATATTACATCCACTGTATACTTAGATATTATCTTTTAATGTTATGGTTTCTTTAGGTAATTACATCATTTTGGTCCTTCGAAAATTGTTCTCAATATTTAAGTCCTTCGAACTACTCATCAAGTTGACATTCTTGAATACACACCTCTTTCTCAAGGTATCCTGCCCGCATGGCAATCTGGTTTTCCTTCATGCGGCGTGCATCTCGGGAGCGTTTCGCCGCCATGTTGTTCTTCCGCCGGCGCGCCCAGTACTTGTCATCTTTAAGGTCATCGGGCACGAACTGCCAATGACCAGGACAAGGAATTAGGACACCGCGCACCACATATTAATCTCCGACCATCCACCATAGGAACATGTTCACAAAAAAGGTACAACTTTATCGAAATATCTGCGGAACATAATAACTTAATTTACTTGTTAATTTTCTAGCTTTCTAGTATTCCTATAGATATTTCCAAAGAGTTGTGCGCTTGGAGCGTGGACATCTCCTCCAAACTTCGTTTAATGCATGACAATTATGTCTTTAATTAACAATAAATGGACTGAAATGAAATACAAGTACGTACATCGAAGTCTGTATAAGCCCCTCATTTAATATTTGATATATTTATTATTACTGTAAATTATTTACAGACCCTGTGATTATTGCATTTGAGATTAATTACTGAGAAAATATAAATAAACTACGAATAAATCTAAAGCCATTGTGAACATTGAAAGCGCTCATTTACTACCTACTACAACTACCGAGAAGTACCTAAACGTAGGAGTTCAGATGAAAACAATAAGTAGTAGCCTTTTTAATCAGGGTCGAGTAAAGGCTAATATTTAATACTACGATTTTTTTGTATGAAAACTGTGTTGCGCTGACTGTTATAATAAAAGTATCTATTAATAGTAAATTCTTCCGTCTTGTAATTTGGCGTGTGTTGTCGCGACAGAAAACGTGTGTCGTTTTAATGTTTGGAAATTAACTTCAACTAGGGCCGCCTACGATACACTGACCTTTGAGTTTTTTTTATACACAAAATAATATAAACTGCATTAAACGAAGTATTGAAGTTCAAGTACATTTACATAAGCAAGTTTCTTGTAGTATAGATAAATTGGACATTGACTATAAGAAACCTCCCGAGTGTAATACCGCTAATTTTGTACTAGTAATCGTTTGATCAGACTTCAGATCCTCAATTTACAAATCGTTAAATTTTATTTTTAAATTATCATAAAACGTGCATAGTTATTAAACTAGTTTAAAATAAAAAACAAAATTTTATGAACTGATGATTGATGAAACGATTTAAAAAATTAACTCCATTATTCTAGAGTAAAATAAGTTTTTTTTTTTAAAGATCATTTTGAATCGAAAATTTTCAAATCTTATAGCATACTCTAGTCAATACGATACACCCTTTGAAACCTTTTATAATGAGAAATATCAAGGTAAGGAACAGTAACCCATAGCGAACGCGAACTTGTTTCTTCGATTTCCCTGATGCCTTCGGCGCAAGCTGAGATACTATCCTAACTGTTACGTTTATAATCTTATCTTTTATAGTTCAATTTAGAGTTTACTTAAATTATGTATATAATTATCATTGATTTATCTTGTTCGTAATAAAATACTTTTAAAATTCAGAAAGCTTCATCTGAGGTCCGGTGGAGTTCTTAGACGTGATTCCATTTATAGTTAATGTACTTATCCCGACTTTACCTGCCGCAAGGGTACTCTTACAACCTGTAAAGTATAAACCAGGTAGTGCACAGCAATCTTCTGCTCGGATTGAAGGCGCCCGATCGCTATCCTCTACCCTATTGACTGCGGTAAATAGCACTGTTAGTGTTCAATGTCTGATTGTGAGGCTTACCAATGTAGGAAATATAATATTGGCCATAAATAGCATTGTTGTGTAGACAAACAATCCAAATAAATCAGATCAGTTTAAGCAAAAGATTCAAATGAAAGAAAAAATCTAAATAAATCCCCAAGGGGATCAAAATGGAATTAAAATCGAAAAATATGTTCTAGCTTCTAACGATCCTAGGGGGTCCTAGTGGATGGAACCAAACCTTTAAGTTATAGCCTACAACAGCGTACAAGAAACAACAAGCACATCATCATCCCAGAAGTGACACACTTATAACAGGTAGTAGAGCCTCGACCGGGGCGGTACTACCTGAGCACAGAAGATCAACGTAAAATGACAGCGTTTATGCTGTCGTGTTTCGTTGGTGAGTGTGAGACCGGAGGCCCAATGATGCAGAAGCATCACTAGGCCACCATAGTGTGGGTCACCATGCTGCATTGTCTGTACGAGCAATGAGTATGGTGACCACCACTCTGGACTCTGCTTATGCTTTCCATCAGGCAGAGCAGAGTCATTTAGGCAGGCCATACATAAAAAGAAAGTAACATTCATACACTAGGCCTCACTCATCACTTGATTGTTGATTGACATCATCACTAATGTCATCATTCTATATTTATCTTTCCTAGTCGAAATAAGACTGCCATGTTTCAGCTTAAATGTATACAATAAATAAATATTAACCCCTCCAACTGAACTCAATTAAACTATGTGGATTCACGCCGGTAGCTTGCTGAGTGGGGTTCGAACCTTGAACCATTCGATCGCAAATCCGTAGCCGTAGTATAGAGTATGTAGCAGATAGTACTTTTATATGGAAATTGTGACTTCACTGTTGTAGAGGGCAGTTAAAGGCATAGTTCTTTACTTTAAAAGTCATGTAATGCCAAATATATATACATATATAGTTACGTGGTTTTTAGAAGCTTGTATGTTTGTTTGTTCCCCACCTTGCTATTTTTCTTTAAACTAATAGGATTAGGCTGTTATGTTAGAGAGTTAGTATGCTAGATATCTTATATTTATTTACCTTTCACCTTATGTCAAACACTGTGGTACAGTCATGAGCTGAAATTTTAGATTTAGAAGTTACCTTTCTTGCATTTATATTTTTTTTAAATTCTTAAATAATGATTGGATATACTGAATTTACTTTAATATTAAATAATTATAAATTTACTTTAATAAAAATATAAATCTTGTAAGGTTTGCATTTTTTTCTGTATTTTATCACTTTTGTTTCTGTTGGAAACATCATCTCAAAATGTTGGTTTGGTTTTGTCCCAAAACTTTGATACCTAGTTATGACTCTTGACTGTACTTTCACATGCCAGAAATGGAACGGCTTGTCACTTTATTTACGAACACTAAACACCTTATAAATACAAATAGGACTAAAAGGAACAAATCGTTCCATTGCTAACCCGAAACGGAAGTTATAATAATAGTAATTGGAAGCTATTCAAAACAGCTTCCATTTACTAGAACTAAAGAAAAATGGAAAAATTCTTAGTATTTAATGTGTATATTGTGTACCTACTGAGCAAATTCATCCAAATACCAATGAAAGTCTCTTCAGAGACCGCGAGTTTGAGGTTGAAAAAGCGTGGAAAGGGAAATCTGAGTGAAATTGTAGCACTCGATTAGTTGGTCCAAAGGGTAGGCAGAAACATATCGGAAGAGAGCTCTTCCCCACACATGCCAATAAATCGAATGAGTCTATAACTAGCGGGTATTCTGCAGTATTATGTTAGACGTGGACTCGACTATGGGTAATTGAAAGCTCATAAAATTAATCATTTCGGTCAGTGGTCATTAATAATTAGGAACTGCGTACCTCAATCGGACCAGGAAATAGAAAGCCACGAAAATATAAGAAATGTACATAAATGTAAGAGGAAATTGCTTTTGGGTCAACCTTGATTAGGGCGAAAGTTGTGTTTTTACTTCAATACCTTTCATTTATGAAAAAAAACTAACCGGTTGTAGATCGAGTGGACGAACATGGAGCTCTTTTTAATGTCATGATTTTCTTTTTATTATAATGTTAATTAAAGTGGTTTGCTATTTTAAGTTGACTACAGTTGACATTAAAGAAAGTTTTTAACCAGTCGTCAAAGCAAACTAAACTCTATGACCACCAATTTCATTACAAACAGAACAAAGCTTACCATCAGTTGATACGTCTGTTCGTTTGCCACCTATACCATAAAAAATGCCAAAACAAAAGACATTTGTAGCATAAAAAAAATTAAAGTTAATTGGAGAAGGGAGAAAGGCGGGTCACTTCCAATCTTGACGAAGAATAAATGCAACAAAACCTTTCATTAACAAAAAATAAGAAGACTGGTTAGCCAGAACATATGAACGGACTCGACCCTGATTTCATACATACGTATATAATGAGAAAACAGATTTACCGATGCCAGTTGCAATTTCTCCTAATCGAAATATTAAACATGATATTACGTGAGGTCCGAACCGTTCAAATTCGGCATTCTTTAACGTGATTTAGGTAGTGTTTATAATGTGCTAATATTATAAGAAGAACTGGTAAATCCATGTCAGAGCCCACCCGAATAAATATTATGAGGTCAAGTAAGAATTCTGATCATATTTCAATATCGGCATCAAAAGGGCTTCATTGGTAATTGGATTATACGAGCAAGACCAGTTTGATGACAGACTTACAATTATCTGACAATATAGATTTCAAAATTAATTAGACAATCGGTGCGTTAAGTAATAAGAGTATATATTTTATGTTTTATGTCAGATAATCATGTCAACTACCTACACAAACCCGTTAGTCTGCAAAAGCTGTTAGAACCGCAGTTACCTTAAGTGAAGATAGTGTGAGTGCTTTAAGAGACGCGGGCATTCGTTATTGTGATAAGTTGTTAAGTATAAGCGTGTGTGGAGCATCGCGCCGGGAGGGCATCTCCTGTCATGTAGTCCACTTCACACGCCTTTATAACTGCTCTAAATTTAAAAGTTTTATGAAAGTTTAACGATCAGCGTGTGAACCAGAATAATATGACAAGGAAATTGACCTTTTCAGATAGCATCACGTCCGCTCCTTTTATCGAGGAGTTGTTTAAATCCCCCAAGAAAAGAAGCGGCGTAGCACCAGTCAGTGGCGCAAGCAAAGGCGCCGCACCCAAGGCGGTCCGCAGCATGCCGCTAGGAATGATCAGCGCACTAACATCATTTACCTGTTTCCGGGACTTCTTGATCATGGGCTGCGGCTTCAACTCTTCATCGGAGAAAGCGCGCGTCCGAGGATCGAAGTCACGGCCCGATGACGCCATTGAGAACGCTGGAATTATTAAGTAACACAATTATTGCATGTATAATAACAAACATAAGCCCTGAGAAGAATACGCAAAAGAAAAGAAAAAATAATCCTATTATATCCCATTTCTAGATGTTTCAAAATTATATTAGACTTACTGTTACTGACAGATTTTGTAAATAACTTTGGTAATATAGTTTTAAATATTATCTTTCCTCAAAAACGTACATTATTTCTAATGTTTGTTGATTTAACATTTAATATTATATCTTGTTTTACTTTTAGAAAAATTATCTATCATTTAGAAAATATTATTTTATTGTTTAAGTTAAAAACGAACAGTTTTGTATAACAATGGAAAGTATTCTGTAGGAAATATTTTTATATATAATCAAGTCCCAATACCTTAGTTTCACTTGTTCGCATGATATCAGCTGGAATATTAAATATTTTAATAATAGCACTCTCATACAAGAACCGTAATTTTGAAACATCTAAAGTAAATATCTATATTTTCATAACTTTCTCATACTATGGTCAAAGCAAAGGACAGTTCAGTCGAAACTAGAATACATAGACACACAGAGAATAAGCCGGTTTCATGCTTCGATATAGGTGGTACAACTTACTGGAGTCAGCGGGCGACAGCGGAGGGTTGATAGTGTCCGGGCTCATGCAGTCGGAGGGCGAAGGCGAACGCTCGCGCTTGGTGACCGGCGCTTGGAGCCCCAGGGCGGGGCCGAACGCCGAGCCGCCGAGGTGCGCGCCTCCGAGTCCTTCGCCGGACATGCCATTTTCCGACAGGAACTCGTCTAAGTCTGCATACTGCAACACCAGAGAAAGCACTTGTCACGATGCGCGAGGACGCGCGGGCGCTGTGGCCACGCTCTCTGCGCTCGAGTCGCTCGCCCGCCCGCTCGCTAGCGTTTACGTACTCAACGCTACTTCAAACCGCTCAAATGAACTTTTAACATCTACATTCGCTTTGCGTATATTCGCTAGGCTAAACGATTCCACACGTTGCATTATATAAACTCAAATATAAAACAAAATATAAAACAACACTCAAATGCATTAAAAGCAAAAGTGCCGGAGGGAACAAAGGGGAGCGAGGTATTGCAGGGGTGGGCAAGCTAGCGACTCTATTACCTAGTGCGGGCGGCAAAGACATTAGGAAAGCCGGTGAGAGACGCACACGACACGCAACACGCAGTAGGTAACAAAGTTGCGAGTACTGACTTCTGGTACCTTGAGATCAGGATCGTACGGCAGCGTCTTGTCCCACAGCGTAGGCCCCAGGAAGGCAGCCTGCGCCTCCCACAGGTCACTGTCATCTTTCTTGTCCTCAAGCGGGTCCTTATTGTTCACCGACTTGCCTGTAACAATGATGATAGGGGCGTCAGCCCGGTGACCGGCGGGGTCGCAGCGCGCCGCCACGACCGCGCTCGTCTTCCGGCACAGTGTTGCCACTGCAATCTAACAGGTGCTTTATTACAGTGGCAACCAACATTGTAAAACATCGCTGTTATATGCGAAAATGTAATAATTCGCAGAGCGTGGGCACACCTTTATTTATATTCGCGAGAGCAATTTGACATCCATAGATACACGCCTGCAGTTAATAAATACAAGATAATGTAAAGATATGTTGTCACATAATAGTAGGGAGAATAAATTATATCACAATATACATTTTGAGATACGTTATAGAGTGCGTTTATTATTTACCGAGAAATAGAAACATATCGTGGTATTGTCACTTTGGGCAACTGATGACGTGTAAACTAACATCTAGTTGGCTGTCAGTAGTCAATTCAGTACGAACGTAATGTGCGTGTATATAGCGACGAGACTTTTCAAAAAATGTATTTAAAGTTAAACTCCATTACACGTCCATAGAAAAATTTAACCACACGCGTCTAATTACGAGCTAACAGGTAAAACGCGAACACCTTCTAGAGGTTTATTTCCGTTATCGTCCAGTTTATTGGTTTTACCAGCAAACTACCCCTGACTGCAGGTAGATATATGCAAAAAAATACGATGAGAAATGCAGGAAATGCATTTCTCATCGTATTTATTTCCAGAGACCGCGACACACACAAGCGATAATAATTCATGGATTTTAATTATGACGTATTTTATCGGTTCTACCTACGTACATTCGTTAAATATTTCTTTATGTTTCTAGATCTGCGCACTAAGAATTTAAAAACCGTAAAAAAACATTCAACAACATATACATGAAGCACTTATAGGTTTGTAGGTTCATCAAAATTTCTTCTTCTCAAGGTTCTCTTATAGAACGTTATTTAGTCATAATAATAACAATATAAGACCTCCCGTGTCTATTGAATCTAATACCTACGTAAATGTGATTCTATTTTCCTCATGCAATCTTCAGTTGTTTATTCAAGTTAAATCAAGAACAAAAGCGACAAAATTTAAAGTCCTTCAAAGAAGCCTACAACAGTTGTATGAGAAAATGGAAAGTTCATGAACATGTACATGGGCCGGGTTTCGAAGGTGAGCTAAGTAGGGGAGCTCAGCCGCACGTTGCGGGCCACAAGTGCTGGCGGGCGAGGGGCGAAGGGGGCGGCGCTGCGGGGGTGCGCGTGTTCCGCCGCGTGACTCGAACACGAGGCAGCAGCGACGCGAGCACAGCCTCGCGAAGCCTAAAGCCTTAACAAATGTTCTATTAAATGCTAAACAGCACAACACCTTGGGAGGTCAACGGATATGTACTGTTATCATAAGTATGTGTAAAAAAGTGTGTGTAACAGAAAGAAGAAGCAACAAAACAACAAACTGTGAAAACAGACGTATATTTGTACTAGATGCTCCGCCCGCGTGTTTGTCGATTATCGCGGCAAATAGTAGCCTATGCTTTAACCTGATGTAATACAAACTCATGTAAGATGGAACTTTACAGTAATAAGCTATTTTACTATAAAGTTTGATCCAAATTCGTTCAGTAGTTTTTGTGTGAAGAAGTAACAAACACAGACACTCATAAACTTTTGGCTTTTATATGTTAGTGTGAAGTGTGATAGAATTGAGACTTATTTCAGCTTCTACATCTGTCTGACCGTTCCCTATTCATTATGCTTTTCAGCGCTTAGTTTCTTAATAAATGAATGTTCAAGAGTTTATGTCGTTTTTAATTGTTACGAATATTGCATATTTTATACACACAGAACGTTCTTTCCCTACAATGTCATTGCGCTTATGGTAATTACTCTGCTTCCACGGTATGTACTGATATATACTCTATGACCTGTATCAATGATTGCTCTTTATTTTCAGAAGGAATGAACTTATCTAGTTATTCTGAAGATTATATTATAAAGATATTATAAATTCAGTAAAACTTGTAGTTTATTTCAATTCATAAGCTATTTTGTAATTTTAATTTAATATTACTAATTGTGTCCAAATCACGCAAACAACTCTTTTCATTTATTTATCAGTTTGACAATATTTAGAAACGGTAACACAGCACTGTTTTGTCAAGCAATCTAAAATTAAACTACGAAATTATATGTACTGATAACCAAACAAGATAAAATTAAAGCAGAAACGAAATATAAATGGGACATGGAAAATATTTTCTCTCTATTCATTATGTACGTTACTGGAGTGAGTCTGTGAACCTACGACTATAAATAATCTTGCTTAGATTTAAAAAACCTTTTTATCCAACCATCTCGGAAAGAGTATTTTTGCTCTTCGATATCTGAGTGTAAAAGTCGTTTTTTTCCGCTAGAGGATAAAGTAAAATTGAATTTAAAACATCGCGTGCACTAAGGTTGTGAGTTCAAAACATCATTAAACCTATTTACTTTTAACTCCATGGTGCCGAATTTTGCATGCGATCTTTTTAATTTGTTAAGAACTCAGACTCTTCTTGGGATTTTTTTTTTGATTTGCTTTCCCCGCGTCATTTTCTTTTCACGCTGAGGTGGAATGAAGAGTTACGTGTTGCACTCGATAGCAAAGATTTTTCACCTTATGCTCTTTTGATTCACTTGCTCGGTCGTCAAAATTGAGCAGGCGGTTAAAAAGCAACTCTTGTATAACAAATAACTAATTAACCATTTAAAATTGTACTGAAACATGCATATACAGTAGGAAAATTGTTTTTGTTTAATTATATTTGCAATGAACAAGTGAGTATTCTTTTATGTTTATTTTAGACAAAAAGATAATAGAACAATAACAATGCACCATCCTGGTTTACATTAGACTAAACGAGATGCACACGCTCAGCCGTGACCCACAAAGAGTTCGAGCATTGAGTTCTGTTAGGGCTGTAGCTGGTTATCATGTTATCGGGTGTGAATTAGCCACTTGCGGTGACATGTGTGTTGAGCCGCGCCACGACTAGTTCGAGTCAAGGCGAGCCACTGCATTAACATATCGCTTCACACGCGCTCTCATCACCTACGAGTACAAACGTCTCACTTGCACTGCTTACATCTATTTTAATCCCACTTGCCGTATATGCTTTTTATTGCTAACTAAATACTAATAACTATTTATTCTTTCCAAAGGAACACTACATTTTTTGGGATGAAAAGCCTATATGTTAATCCAGGGAGTCACCTAACTTTTGAATTATGAATTTAGGTGTAAAAGCATTCGACCTCATTTCCGGATACAACGATATAATTTCGTAACGACAATCAAATTTTTTTTTGCTGCTTTTGCTTAGAGATTGGAGCTCTGGAGCTATCTCTCTCTCCATTTCTTTCTTTTTAAGAAGAACTTTACGTTACTTCAATAGATATTATTTATAAAACTATACTAGTATTGTATTTGGTAACGACAATACTTCTAAGAATATTTTAATCTTCATATATATGGAGTAGTTAAGAAACTGCCATTTTATTCACAGGACAACAAACAAATCTTAAATAATTACTTTTTGCCTATAATTGGCATATTGTTTACTCAACGTTATTTATGGTACTCGATACAAAGCCATTCATTTAATCACACCATCGGACGTTGGTTGTCTGTCGTCAAGTTATTGTTAGAACTTGTACCAAGAGGAAAACAATATGACGTCTTTCGGATCGGAAGAAAGCTTATTCTGTACAGTGAGTACAGTGAAGTATTTTTAAAATATTCTTTTCTCTCTGTCAAAGCCGTATAAAACACAGTATAACAGATTGTTCTTCAAGTAAAAATAAGTCAGAAATAGGTTGAATGGAAAGATTTAAATTTAGAAAACTGAAAGCAACAGGTTTGTACGTCACTACTTCCAACAATCAAAGTTAGCCATTTATATTCTGGTATCCGTGCGAAAGGTCAGACTGGGAGTTGATTATAAAACAACCCCGGAAGAGCACACTGCTATTAAACTGCATTAAAAACACATCATAATTTTTCTTTGGTACTGACGTAAATTCAAACAGTAGGTTTAGAGTATGTCAATATTAGTAATAGAGCCCTAACACGTTCTAATACAATGACACAATAATCGTGGGAAAGGCACGCGATCGTATGTAGTGCGAGTTTCCTCTTAAAAAACATATTTGCGCGCTTCGCTGTGCGCGATGTAGGAAGTGGGAAGTAACCCACATGCAGCAGTTACGTTACTAGCGCGCAACGCTTTCCTCGACGCGCACTCGCACGCCAGCCCGTAATGCTTTTACATATTCAAACATATTATACAACCACCTCCAGCAAGCTATGACGGTGTTGATGAAATTACTTTCTGCTTTGTCAACCAATACACAACTCGGGATTTTGTATTATTTTACAGGGAGGAAGTAATATATATGGAGTAAAAACTGTTCAGTAAATTACATCGAAACAGTTCTAACTTTTTAAATTGGTATTTAACTAAGATTGAATGGTTGTGCCGTAGTAATAAAACGTGTCTAGAATAACACTACAGTGAAGTGCCCAGCATAACGACACAACAAAGTAAAATGAAAAAAAATAGAACTATTTTGTATACTTTCTTCATACAAGATGAAAAAGAGATTCTAAAAATACATAAATACTTAAACTTAAGAAATAATTGTAAACGTTTTATTAAGTTATAAAATACAGTGATTCATACATCATATAAAATCTCTTGAAACTGTTGAACACTCTACAATTCTAATTTGTTCATTCAACACTCGTACTTGAGATATTTATCGGGAAAAAACAATTGTATGGGCATTATCGCAGAAGAGAATATGCATTCAATCGGCCGCTGCACTGTTACTTTCATCGAACTCGGAGAAAGTTAAACTATGCTGACCATGTCGGTGACAACAATCATCAACACTAGAGCACTTGGCAGCTGACGGTGACTGTGACAGTGAATAAAATAGATCCAACAAGAGTATACGTGACTGTTCAAAGGATGTTATCTCAATATGATTTCGTCAACAGCCTTCGGAGAAAGTGACCAAATAGCGAGGCCAGTTTCGCGCGGTGCGCGCGGTGACGCTTCTACTCTCACTTTCTTCCGATACAGTCGTAGAAAGTGACGCGCCTCCGAATTATTTACTCTTTATGCTAATGCCAATCAACATAAACCAACGTATAATCTTGACGCACGGCATCAACTATAATTACTATTGTCATGAGATAACAAGGCTCATTACAGGCACCGAATATAGCAAGCCCGATTCTTATTAGAAGGTAATTATGTCTATCAAATGAACCAGGATACAGCGCGTGTGATGTTATAATGTAATAATGCTGTTGACGGCTACTAGGTGCCGCAGTAGGAATGCTGCGTCGCACCGGTGGAAAGCTGATATTGCGTAACATACTCATTTCCTACTCGGAAAATAGGTGAGGAGTACCGTGAATGGTACGAGTGGGGACCACCAGGGCAAGCGGAGTGGGGTGCTTGCGGGGAAGGGGGCGGCGGCCAAGCGGGAAGTGGCTGTGCTCTTGCGCAACGGAGAAAGCAGGCGTTTTCCGGCGACGCGCGATCATTTTCGTAAACGTGTGAATTGAGCGAAAGTGAACGAGAAAGTCATCATTTTTAAACTTAAATTGACGCGCTCAATATTTACTTCTGAAGCCATAAATGAACCATATACAAAGTAATTTATGTTGGTCGGTGTGTGGTGTGGTGCTGGATCTTAGTCGATCTATAAACAAACACTAAGTCGAGGTCGAACGTCACGGACGAGATAGTCTTCTATGCTTATGCAGCAATTACAACTTCTTAAAACTGTTCAAAGTCAATGTAATTCAGGCACTGTTATCAGTCTAGTGGATAGAGATCTTTTCAGCTAAGTCAAAGGAACTAGGCTGGATACTGGCATCCAGGACAAACAGGCGTACAGGCGTGTGATAAACACGACCATTTCTTGTGTCTGGGTAAAATTTGTCTTCAATACATATGTAGTAAGACATACATAGTGCTGCATCAGCAGATTGATAACCAATCTAATATGAAATATGTGTGTGTTATTACCACTATTGATATGTTTTTTAAGAGTGTAACTGACATAACAATGAAAAAACAATTGAGTCTCGTGAGACATTAGCACGTTTTCCTATGAAACCCTATCACGTGTTTATAGGATTAAACACAAGCGCCCAGGAGACGCCGTTCGCACGGGCGTACTTTTAAGCGCCTCAAAATACGCTCAAATATAACAAACGTACTTCCAAGTAGCTGTTCACAAGAAAACGTTATTTTAACGCGGCGTCTTTACATCGCGCAGTGCTCTATTTTGGATACAGACATGGAACACAAAATTTATTCAATAACAACTATTCTTAATTAATTCGTCTTCTTTAGACGAATCAATTTTTTGTGTACCATAATTTTCCATTTCAGATTGATATGACTCTTTTATACCGAATTTGTTGTATAAACGGCATCTGGAATTTTGTAATACATTTTCCTTCGAACCTCAAACCACAGCGTAGTCTCAATATAGCAGGTACTTTCTTAAACCTCGATTCACCAGTTTTGGTGGAAAATCCACTGTTCACACTGGCGTAAAAAATTCACGACCAACCCGATGTAAAAAATATGCCCGTGCGAACGGGGCCTTAAGATAAATTCCTTAAAGTCACGTGTCCTCAGTCCTGTAACTCGCACTTTGTTCACTTACAAAAAGTACGACTTAGAATATTTTGTAGAATACGACGAACTTTCTGTAACATATTAGTTTTAAACGATTGTTATCGTTATACACAAGTTCCTTTTATGTGTTTTCACAAAGTTTTTCAACGCAAAATTATATAGTTGTCAAGGGCCAAGCGTTAGAAATTATACTATATGCCTGTATATATGATTTTATATTGTAGAATATATTGTAGGTACGATTATTGTATTGTAGAATAACGATATACTTACCTACAATATTTTTAACAAATACGCACAGTGTTAAGCTGACAAATGAAAAGTTATTTCGGGCTGTAAATAACGATATCTCAACTTGTAAAATAAAGTAAGGCAGATTTTGAACTATGAGATAATATTACTATGAGATAATTCGTAATTAGGATTAGGATTAATTAAATTATCTTTTTATTCTGTATACCAATAACATAACAAAAATGATAACAATTTCCTATATGTGTGTCTGTTATCAAATTAGGCAAAACTTGTGTTATGGTAACTAAACTGCTCATAAACTTATTTATATCTTTCTTAACACAAATACTGTAAGTGTACGACACCCAAATCCAGACCCAGGACAAGTGATCGTGTTTATTATACAATCACTTATCCTGGATAAAAGTTTAGCTAATACGATCCATTTTATGAACATACCAGTTCTAAGGTTCGTCATACAATCCCGAGTATGTATAACTTAAGTACAAAACAACGGAATTATTAAAACGACATTCGAACTAAATTAGTTTAAATTCTCGTCTACTTGCCTCATTCAAATTACTACTTTCCCTTGAAAATACTCCTTATTTTTCGAGTAATTTTTAAATTCGATGCTCAGATAAGGTTTCGTTTTCTTACTCATCTGATGGTACTCTACTACTACTCTTGTAGGTAAATAATTTATTTCAAACTTTGCTGACTCCGAGCAAAAAAAAAAACACTATTTAAAATTATAGTCAAAATGTTGAACAGTTGTCACTTGAGAGACAAATAACGAAAGCATCTGATCAACAGCATCAACTTTATATCGATCACGGACACTTGCAACTAATGTAACACATTAGAATTGCAAAATGGACGCTCATCTGTGAATCCATATATTTTACACGGACTGATACACTGAAATCTAACCTTGATTTTGATCACAAAAATACGAAAAACATCCAATTCACGAACGTATTAGCATACTTGAAAATCTAAATTCGGTCGATTTGGTATTTATAAGTATGATAATGTATTAGGTGTATGATAAATTGATAATATACCCATGGGTGCGATGGTATAAATAGACAAGAAAAAGGTCACTAAATGTTTAAATATTTAGTCTATTGTTCTTGTTCTCTTTCCTGACACTTTACTGCATAAACAATTTTTGTTTTTATGGTAACATGTTATTTTAAGATGAATTTAATTTGCTTATCGAAATATAGATTCATCTGAATCTATATTTCGTCAGGCAAATTAAAGTCAATTGTATAAAGAATTGTAATTTGAAGTCTTAAATATAGGTAATAGGGTTACAGGCTTACAATAGGGTTTATAGTTCAATAAACCGTTTTATGGATTGGTTAGATTGATCCTGATTTTGCTACCTGAAATGCAAAAATTAAGTATAAGTTATTGCACATCTAATTAGTCTTAATATCTGTAAGTCCATATCTTTGTGTATTTTGGCTAATTTGGAAAACTGCAGAACATAGACGAAAGTTCGTATCTTGAAGAGTTCACATTACAGCGATGATTTTCGTATAAAAGACTTGTAAAGATGTAGGTCATTAGTTCGCCCTAGTAATGAAATCTAAAATATCTAATTGAAATTATTAGCAGGGTACTTAAAAGGATTAGATGCACGCCATATGTAATGGCATTTAATTAAAATACATTAGCTACCTTCATCATCATCTAATCAAAGCTATACTTTGGTATTTTATCATTAATTAAAGGTTTTATGCTTTATTGTGTTACTGTTAAAATAATCTTATGAACAGGTCTACAAACACTACCAAAACTATATTACCTTTTATTTGTTTTACCAGTAACATGAAATATATTTTTATGATGTTCCTTTTAATTGAACAAACTAACAACAACTATCAGAAACACTCTCTTCGATCTTAATTTTTCTTATTTCATACGTAAATGATTATTGTTTATAGGTCGTTAAGTACCGTTGGCCGTTAGTAGGCAACTCCTAAACGACAGTCTTACAAAGTATCGGTAACTGTATAAAAGCCAAGTCATATTTAAAAACTGCCGTTCGGTAAAAGTTTGCAAAATCGACTTTCTAAAATAAAATTACTTTACCTACATATCTCTGAGAGACGTCAAAAACAAGAAATACAATGTCTCCAAAACGGCCCGTCACACAACAAAGAAAATAAAAAATGCAAATAGCATCGCAGTGATCGTCGAGGCGAGTGAATTGGCTAGGCGATGCGGCACTTCATACGTCATCGGAAAAGTAAAAGTCGGAAGGTGCCAGTGCGGGGCTCGCGCGGCCCGCACCCCCTCTTCGGAGTCGGGAGGGGGGCAATGCGGAAATGCGCCGGAAGATTACTTTTACTCTCGCTGTGAGGCCTGCGCCTGCGCACCTAGCCTACCTCTCTTATACCCCTCTCGCACTTCTCTAACCGCAACGAGACACTCGTGTTTACTAGTTATGCAACAGGTGACAAATTACCTATGGACATTGCGTGCTTCTTATAATTAACTATAAAATAATAACATGTCTGGACAATAGGTCTTCACAATGATGATCACTATACATGTATAATATCTGACAAGCATGGCCGCACAGAAGCCGTGACTGAATTCGGTCACTTTACCAGTCCTATACACTCGTACTTACAATACGATGTGTGCGATGTGAAGCGAAAAATTGCCAAAATAAATGTATTCTATTTTTTTTATAAAAATACAACTCACGCGTTTGAATTAATATTTTTTGTAGCAGGGTACTTAAGAAATATACAAACATACATTGTATTGTATGTCACCAAACAACTAGCGATGCTATGATATTTTATTTTAAATTGATACGAGACTTAGAGTCCAAATGTGTTATTACTATGACGATCTGATATCATATAAAATATGATTAATAGCTAAATGATATTGATAGTAGAGAACACACGGTGCGTTCAATGACCGGTAGTGAACTAACTTTAAAATGGAAATTAATATGAATGTTGATGGATTTGCTGCCGCAATGTTTACAATTTCGCAATGTACGGTTACATCGTACATGCTCCTGGGCGGCAAATGAGATGAAAGTGGGTGATAACTGTGATAAAAGAATAACAATTACAAAATCCTACTAATATTATAAACGCGAAAGTTTGTAAGTATGGATGAATGGATGAATGGATGGAATGATGGATGTTTGTTACTCTTTCACTTAATAATTACTGAACGTATTTGGATGAAACTTGACTGTAATATAGCTTATACATCAGAATAACACATAAGCTACTATTTGACGCGATAACAGACATATACGCGGCCGGAGCCGCGGGCAACAACTAAACTAAAAAAAGACAACTTAGTAATATTAAGTAAAAGCAACAAATTTAAGAACCATAAGATCGTTATAGTAATAAAACATTCGGCTTGAAGGATCAAAAAGATGTATTGTATGTCACCACACAACTTTCGATGCTATGATATTTCATTCTAAAATGGTACGAGACTTAGAGCCCAAATGTGTTATTACTATAACGATCTGATATGATATAAAATATGATTAATAGCTAAATGATATTGATAGCAGAGAACACACGGTGCGTTCAATGACCGGGAGTGAACTAACTTTAAAATGGAAATTAATATGAATGTTGATGGATTTGCTGCCGCAATGTTTACAATTTCGCAATGTACAGTTACACCGTGCATGCACGAAACGGACACAAAGAACATCCAGACTTAAAACAACAATATGTGGATGACACAAAGTGTTGTTCCATGTGGGAACTGAACCCAAAACATTAAGCGCAGTAGGAAGCGGCGAGGAGCATACTTAGAAATATACGCCATCCATGCATTCAATTCATTACGTACTAACTAACTAACGTATAAACTTTATTATGAAATCCTACTCAAAAATGTATTCACAAAAGAAATGTTGTAAAATAAATAAAAAATCTTTCACACTCAAAATACTTAACACCGCTTAATCGCTTGAGAAATCATTGTTAAGTTTAAAAGTAAAAGTGTTCGGTGCCCACGCGCACACGGAAGAGAGCACGTGCGAGGCGATCGCGGGGCCGCGGCGGGGCGAGGGTTCTAGAGAAAGTCGCGAAAAGGTCGCAACTTTTTCCCAAATATTCGGAGTGAAAGTCCGCGCGGCCGCGCTCGAATTGATCAAAAGATACGAACGTCGATGACGTACCGCGGACCTCGCCCCTCCCACTTGCGTGAAACCTTACCGACCGCCGAATTCTTACTTTTTTATCTGCGCTTTCCTTTGTTGTCAGAACAAGACCTTTGACGGTAAGATCTGTAGATACAGCAAGCGTCACATAAATTGCATACAACTAGGGACAGGAATGACTAAGAACCTATAGCATTCCTTATACACGTATGATCGTTCAATAATATTAATTGAAATAGATAGTTTTAATAACTTTTGACAAACCTAGGTTCGTTTCATACTATTTCTAAACATTGATAAAAGTAAATACGGCATTTATAAACACTATTGTTCAAAGGTAAGATATTTTAAGAACTGATACAACTGTAAGATATTTCATGCTTTAACAGCAAGAATGAAATAAGCACCAGCAATAAAAGAACCACTATTAGATGGAAGCTTGGGTTAACTTACTGGAAAGTAGTTTTTAATTTCAATATTGAAAAAGGAAAACAAGGAAAATCTTTAAGTGTATAAAAATTTGAATGAAGGAGAAATTATATATATATTAATTATCAAACACCTTCGAAACGATCTTAAATATGATAGAGATTATAATGTTTATAAATCATGTTTTAAAAATTTGCTTTTAAATAAAATTGTAAATTGATTCACTATAAGTTTTCTTCCATGATGAGGCGAGGGAACACAAATGTGTTTTAGAGAAAGTTGGAGAGGAAGTTGTTAGGCTTCAACGGTCACGTGGGTTGTTGTTTTATTTAATTGTTGGCTTTAGTTTATTCAGGTGATGTTAGTCCGATATCCTTTGGTTTAAAATAGTTGTTGTTGCTCCCACGCCTGCATAAGTGCTTATGTAATACATATATTATACCACAATGTCAAGAGCAAGGTGCAACGATGACTTCGCATTCCATCGCAATATATTTCGCTGCGTTTTTACCTCTAAACTAATTTAGGGTATATTGATTTCTCTAAGAAAATTTAAATTTATAAAGTGATGAGTATTTAGAACAAAGTGTTTACGAATTGAGTTTAAAAGTATTTTTTTATGTTTTTATAAATGTTCGCGATTGAAATTGCAGTTGTGAAGACAAATTATAAAAGAGGTTTTTTGTCTTAACGTAAGATGGTATGGCCGTGATTATTCGATTCTTACTTGTTTACTTTATAACGGACTACAATAGCTGGGTCAATAGTTACTTGATTTTTTGATATAGGTAGCAAAAATAGCTTATAAATCGATAACGAGTTTGGGAGGCTTTGGATGTTGGTATGTTTAATAGACGGATACATTTTAATTAAAGTGTTGTCTCAATGTTACACATTGTTTTATTTAAAAGGGTGGTGATCAATTGTATTGTTTGAAAGAGTTTAAGAAATGTTATAACGTTGTATTAGTGTATGCATAAACTACGTGTAACAGACCTACATCTCTGAACAATGCGACTGTTCTAAACAATAATAATTCACTATTTACATTTAGTGGAAAGTTGAAATTTAATATAATTATATCAAACACTGTTTGAGATTAAACGTATCGCATTTGTTCTATAAATATGCGAAAAAATTGAGTTTCATAATTCAAAAGTAAAGATTGACTCCCTAATAAGATAGTATTATGGTGAAATTGACATTATTTGTGGCCTCTCTTGTCTTGCTTTTGTACTTGATTATAAGAGCAAGCTGTTCAAGTTTAAAGTGGATGCAAGTTCTCGTATTTAAATCCGTAGCTAGATCCCGTCATATACGCACATAGGCTTTTAAACCCGATATTTTTGTGGATAAGTGCATATATCAGAATAATAATATTCTAAATTGTAAAATTTCATTCAAATACTTTAGATTTCTTTAATGTAAACTCTTAAGAGAAACTCTATCGATATCTTTGATAAAAAATATGCATATTTTAATCAGTTATTTTTCTAGATGAAAAATAAACGTTTACATTATTTACAGTGTGAAGGACATAGCCTATTACTCGTATGTAGCCTTCAAATATGACAACACCTTCCTGTACTTGTATATACTGAAGTAGTTCTTACTCTCAGATTGTCAACCTGTGCCCGTGAAGCTATAGAGTTCACTTATCAGATATACTTTACCACAAGTTTATGGTTGGTTCAATACGGTATTTTATGATTGAGTATTTTATAGAAATACGTAGTATATTTTTAAATGCATTATTCATTCATATTTTCATTAATAGTAACTGTTTCTCTTGCAAGATTATCATTCATTAATTTTAATAACTTAAAAACAATTCTACAACCAAATTAATAACTTTATAAAAAAGATAATTAGTATTATCACATTCCTGCGTATTTTAATAGATAACTATTAAATTTATTTAGTACGTGTATTTACATAGCGAAGGAAATGTCGAGTGCAGAGTATAAACTACTACAGAACTGCCTATCGCAGTTGATAAATAGACGGAGAGTGAACTCAACATCATTATTTGTATGAACTTGTATTTCGAGAGCAAAACAACACAATCAAAATATTGATAAATGAATCAAATAAGATGTTATTAAGTAATACATTTTACAACGACATTCTAACAGCATTAGCGATTCCGGTCAGAAAGTGTGACCGGCTACTCACGGCGATACTAGGGCTTCCCTCCTTCCGAACTAATCCGGTTTACCAAAGTCTCTTCCGCGGTACGCGCCCGTACAACATGAGGTTTCCGATACGTTATGTTCAGCCCAATACAGACAGCCAAAACGCGACAAGTCAGTCTACCGGTGCCAGAAGAACACGTGCTTCTCAAGATAGCAGCAACAAACCGTCCACATGAGCCACAACACGTGCGCGCCACGGCCGCCTCCGCCGACACATCGACAATATCACGAATATCTAAAGTCATATGTCAAGGCTATGGATGCGACATCTCGTGCTGCCGATAAATTCCTACATTATCGATGTTACCGCGGATCGAATCAAAAAGCAATAAAACCAAGTGTCGATGTAAAGTAGCGACCGGGCGGCGCGTGGACGAAGAGAGTCGAGCGACTCCGACCGCGGGTGAAAGGCCTCGTTACCGAAACAAGGAACTCTCGATCAACCGAATAGTTTTGGTATTGGCGCTCGCGCACTTTCTCTTATTTTACGGCTCTCACGCCCCGGGGCAGCATAGATCACGGCTCTAAGGATATTGGCTGGGAGAAAGTGCGCGAGCGTTTCCTGGGACTCGGCAGGTGGGCACTGACCATTGACGAAGACATGCTGTCTCCATATGTGATACTGGTTCCACCGATCGTCATCTTGAGCGTGTCCATGCTGGAGCTGAGGGAGCGAGGGCAGGGGCGGGGGCGGCGCGGGCGGCAGCAGCTGCGGCGGCGGCGCCGGCGGCCCCAGCGGTTGGATGGGCTGGTGCTGGTACTCCATGGGTTCGACGAGGCGTTCGGCGACGCACTCGCTCAGTGATCACTCATCGCGGCGCGAGCGCGAGTATTACGCGCGGCGTGCGTGCGCGGCTACGTGCAGCGCGCGACTGGCCGAGCCGGTGCGCGGCGGTTCGACCGCCCTCCCGCGCCACCCCCCACCAGGCGGCGGGCAGGACCCCCACCCTGGCCGCTCAGCGCTCGGATACTTCCTCGCACGCAACACATAGTTTTTATTTTTTTAATTGCGGTGACATAATCGCGATGCGCGATCACTCTCGCCACCGATAAGTGATTACTGGCGCTCGCCGCGTGTCGTGTGTACATAAGCTGCACGTGTCGACAGCCGCATGTAAACAATGCCCACATCTGGGTTACACGAGCACGGCGCACTGGCTCCTCGCATGTGCCTCCTCACTGCTCGCACTTGCTCGTGGCCATCTCCGAGGAGCGACTCGCACGCTCTAAGGCCAAAAACAGATCATTTCTCTCTTTCACCAACTCAATGAGACCCTGTCATTATTTAGGTATTCAGACATTTTTTTTTTGGTTAACGTTGCCTAACAGAAAAGACTTTAGGCAGTTCATTATCGTTAACTTTACAATATAAGTCTTGTCCATCTCAAAAGTTATACGTTTGATATGGCGAGAGAATGCTTTGAAGATTGCACATCTTCTTGGCATAATGTACTCGTAAAATATTCCAGATTCCAGAAAAGATACACGAATTGAGGCGTTTTTCATACTAGTTTTATACTCTCGATATCGCAAACAAGTACTTGAAACGCAAGGTGACATGAACATAACACATTTCCTGTTAACTTCCGGTTAAAAACTACTAGAGATTTTGACCAGCTTTCCTTTACACGCTAAAAAACCTCTTAATTTAAATAATTCAGTCTTTTGACAAAATCGTCACTTATCACCTGGTGGTCCAATTAAGTCAATTCCAGTTTCTTTTAAACTCCAGTATAAGTTGAACCATCGTTGTACAGAATTACGTGCCATGACATGTGCCAATATTTATACTGGATACGATCTGATTTCCCACAATTTTTAAATGTACCTATCTCAAAACCTTTCATAAAACGCGCGTAATAACACAATAAATAATTCTCATCGCGTTTGAAAATACATACCTGGGCTGTTGATACAAATATCACAATAAAAACCTTGTGTAGACTAGGTTAAGCATAACTTTTATGTGGACTATTTCTCCCCTCGTCACGCTCACCCCAATACGTTTACGATTCACAAAGAAAAACGACGCGCGTTAAAGTCTTTTGGATGGCACAACTTTCTCTGGCTGAGTAAATAAAATAGGGAATGTTGTTTCCATAATTTATTTAGAGATACCACGCTCTCCCAACATATCCTTTCGTTGCTTGTCATCGAGTGACTGAGATCACTGTTTCCCAAACTCTCGTGCGACTGTAAGTAGGAGAGTGACTCAAGCAACGCACTTGTGACTCTTGTTGCAGATTGTCATGGGCGGCTTCGTTACCGACCGTCGTGTGACCTGTTTGCTCATTTTAAGTTACTTTAAGTACTTAATATTATGTTTATGGACTATTGAACTAAAGAAAAACAAAAGTATATAAAAACAAATTGCGTATTTCAGAGCAGTAGAGATAACTCTTACAAGTATTGTATGTACCTACAGAAGTCCGAACGTTTTGTTATTATTATAATAGATTTTTCTTTAACAATTTTCAAAAATGACTGTGTACTTTTGCGTGTTTTTTTCTAAACGGTTTGAGACCGGTTTTCGGTCTACATTACAACGACATGGCTGAATTTCGACGTTATACATTAAACGACTGTCATCCATAACCAAAGCGTTAGACGACATCAAAGTTCTGTAGCCAGACCGCTGTCGACACTTTTACTTGATGACTTAACGTGCTTTTTGAGGTACGAAAAGATCTTATTATGTTAAGAATGGTCACCAATGCATAAGCTGACGGGATCACTAAACTTTGCAATATGCTGCTCAGTAGCCACTTAGCCACGATCCCAAAAAAAGTCAAAAAGCTGTCAGATTTAAAGTAAGATAATTTTCATTGCTAAAACGTTGTTATGCATGAGTGGGTCTAAAAGAGGGCGGTGGTGGAGAAGGGAGAAGGGGGAAGGCTCGTGCCCGCGCCGATAGTGGCAACAATGGTGTTTACGTACCGGGCCGAGTACCGACGCCAGCTGCTACCTGACTCACAACACGGTGTAGTTTTTTTTTCAGGAATTTCACAACAAGTCCGTTTGTGTGATATAAGATACTGGTAAAATGATTTTAATCACAATACTGCAACTTTATGAATTTCTTCAGCCGCGGTCGATTCAGTATAATAATCTGAACATATTGTAAAACTTTTTAATTAACTTAACAGTTTTTCAGCATTGCTTAATTGAGCTAAAAAAAAGTGAATAAGGTTACCAATGGAACCTGCTTAATAATTAAAAAATACATAAACTCACACCATTGGTACTTTTTAAGTATGCAGAGGCGAAGGGCATCTATGTTTGCATACCTCATGAACTTTCTCTACTGACCACTACACATTTCATTCTCAAACTCGTCCGTCACAGGTACCACTGACTGCCCTTTCTTTAGAGCATCACACATGGTTACATACTTTCTTATATTTTCTCGTTATTTGGGCCTATACAATTTAATCTCTACATCATCTTTCAAGACATCCTATTTTTGACCTGCCATCGTCATTTACTAATTATAAATACATTTTAAAGAGTAAAATACTGTAAACATTTATAACGAATCTTGATACGTAATTTAAAGTACATAAATATGCGAGAATTTATAATCTTATCATTCCAATTACAGTTCACTGGTAACCAGGAAATATTCAGGCCGCGTCTGGACCTCGTCTCGAGACAATACTTTGGCAAACAATGATTTGACTGTGATATGTTTATCGGTATGTCCAGTTTACACTGAGTTCATAAAGGAAATGTGAGCAACGACAAAAACTCTCGTATGAAGAGAAAAGACAATAAGGAAGTGTAAGTCTCCACTAAAAATTATAATTTCTGTAGAAATGTGTCGCAGTGAATACCTAAACTTGAAGTAGCGAGCGAAGTAACGACGACCAAACAATATAAAGTCGGCTCAGACAACTATTGTACTCGAGGCGTCGACAGTCGACATCGCACGACGGAGATATTTGAAGAGAGAGTTGAAAACAGGTTATTTTTGATTTGATTTTCATTCCATAGAGGATATTAAAGTTGATTACTTTGTGATAAATAAATGCAATCCATCCGTTTCATATTGCCAATTCGTTTAAATATTCGTTGTGGAATGGAAATTAAGTACTTTTTACGAATAGTACATAACAAATTGCAATAGTTTTTAGTCCGTGCGAGTGATTTCATTTGAACCCAAAACGATATAAAGACTTACTTTTAGGGGTAACAAGTAGCCAATATGTTACTACAAACTTTCTGTGTAACCATAAATATCCAAATACTTTGAACCGTTCTGGCCATGAATGAAAGTAAGTAAATGCCATCCAAACTTTCACATTTAGATTAGCAGAGGAAGATTGTTTAAGTTGACAAATACCCTGTACTCTTCCCGATAGTGGATGACCTTCAAAAGTTAAAAGAAACAACGTATCGGAGTAGTTGTACGCAACAGGCCGTACTTACAACTTTATGCGACAAGCATTGTTAAAAAAGTCTTTGTTTCGGCACTCACAATAGATTTTCCTTATCACAAAATAGCCCTGTAATATCGAAAAATTTCATATAACTTTGACCGTACAATGTTAGTAAACTTAGCTTACATGTGCCTATGGTTTTGGAACACAAATGTTATTTTATTATTTATTCGCAGCTCCGTTCGTTAATCAACTCGGTATGTTAAGATGAACGATACGCGGTTCTTTGCCGTGTTCGTAGCAACGTGTACGCCAAATCTCACGATGATCGGTTGTATAGTTAAGGCGTGAAAGCGTTACATATAAACAAATAAAATGCTCGCTTTCGCTATTTTTACTGGCCTTGAATTGGGAAGCAGGTAATACTGTAGAATTTTGATGTTTGTCTTTCTTTGGAATGTATATTTTATATTATATATATTGCACACGCAAATACAAATACGCACATAAAGTGTGCTCGGTGTTAGTTGTAGATATCAATAGTCATATACCGCGTTGATCCTGGTGTTCAGGAGTTACAGCGGTGGGCGTGTGTGAGTGGGATTACTTTTAGATTTATTTATTTATTCAAACTTCCTGCAAGCATATCTCAAGGCGGACTTAATGGAACAGGCATTTTCTTCCAGATAATTTTTATTAATATATATATATATATACATATGTATTAACCATTAGATTTAACACCATTATATATATATATATATATTATTTAGGTGTATAAGAAAAGAAATCAGGAAAAAAAAGTTTATTTTAAATGTTACATTTGAATTGTCTGTTTTAGACCTATCATGGCCCTATGACTTGTATTAAAATAGGTAAAACTCTAAAAGCTACGGTTATATTTTTTTATGGTTACGGTTATATAGTTATTTTACTTGTAACACAGGTTATAATATAACCCACATCACGCACCAGTATTTCACAAAGGTGGCATCCGGGAGCCAAGCTACTATTGCACCTATTAAGAAGCCATACATTTGTGAAAGAGAATAAAGTTTATTATTATTATTCTATTTGCTCTTACATTTAGTCAATTATATATTCAACCCATGGGAAAAGTATTTTATTTCGTAATGAAAGGTTCTTGGTGACCTTTCTGTTCCTCAACACGGTGTCGCAATTTTATGACAATCAGTTAAGGAGTTAAGTCTTTCCAACAAAGAAAGAAACAATTATTTTAAATTATCCACAAGTATCTGTTCCAGTAGTTACTTCAACTACTCACATTTTTATAAAGATATTGTTTTTGTCTCGAAATATATCAGCTATAACGATAGCTGCTTTATTAATACTAAACTTAAAACATTGCTTATCGTAATAATCAAAACCTTTGACCGCAGATTCAGATAGTTCCTCTACGTTAACAATATACTATAAATATTATAGTTTTTATGTTTTTTTATATTTCGGACATCTAACACAACGCCATCTAGTCCCAAGCTAAGCAGAGTTTGTGTTATGGATACTAGACAAGTGATACAAATACATATATACTATTTTTTTGTAAATACGTACATATTATACATAGAAAACACCTAAACTCTGAAACAAATATTTGTAGATCATACAAACATTTTACATAAACATATAACTAGCTTGACGTTATTCAGTTTCTGCTCTATAAGTGTATATAAGTGTTAAAAATAATTTATATATAACTGACTCGGCGAACTTAGTACCGCCGTATTCACGTCTCAGATTCCCACAGGGAGTTCACGGACAAATACTTTTTCCGTTATCTTTAAATTTTTCTTGTATACAAACCTTGTCCTACCAATAATGAACACATAAAAAAAGAATATTTAGTTTAGTGCAACCGATCGGAATTTATGAGCGTATATACGTTTCAGCGATTCATATTTATAAATATAGATTTTACATAATTTTGACACAATTTCAAAATAACTTGGAGAGCAGAAAGAAGTTCTCATTTCATATGATTTTTTTTCTATAAACCAAATGACAATGTCGTATGCATTTCTCAAAAAAATATCTTGCAACATTTTTCATTGATTTTCGATACTAATTTTTCACAGCCGTTTATAAAAGCTTTTGCCTTCCTCGGATTTCTAACACTAAAATAATTTGTCGATTCCGACAAACGATCGTCTAGTTTCATCTAAAGAACTAGGTTTCTCTAAAGAAGTTCTAAATCTTTTTTTCTCTTGGTATGTGAAGAGAATACTATTGCTTTTACAGAAAGGTATATAGAAATTTGAATACATTAAAAGCTGTGCAAGCGCACGGTAACGCGTGTCCAGTTTGCATCTGCATCTAACGTAAAGTGGTAGGTAATTTGGTCAGCCTAAGATTTTTTTTTTATGTTCGCATGTAATTTGTCTATAATATAAAGGATTTTAAAAGTGAAGTATAAGTAAGCATACGAGCGATTTGATTACTATAATACAAGTTCTAAATAGTTCCGCATCAAACAGCTGTATATTAATGCAAGTACAATTTTAACAAAAATAAAACCAACTTCAAGGTTCGACTTGATTTCTCTTGGATGCCATCATCAGATAATATTGTCCTTAACATGGTACCACCGTTGAGGCATATACTTTCCATTAAAAAAAAACATCAAAATCGGTTCATAAACAACGAAGTTATCCGCGAACACACATAAAAAATGTATATATACGGTCGAATTGAGAAACCTCCTCCTTTTTTTGAAGTCGTTTAAAAAGTGAGTATATGAGCGATTTGATTACTATAGTACAAGTTCTAAATAGTCTCGTATCAAACAGCCGTATATGAACAAAAGTCTACCTACTATTATTAGTTTCCATTCAGAACAAAGTGCAACATACAGCTGGTAGATAAGCCGTCATTAAAACTGGAGGCTCCTAACCTGATCTAAATCCACAGTGTACTCAATACTCTGTGTCAATGCAACCCTTTGCCGTGAGTTTTAGCGTCCTTCGGCAAGGCTTACCGCTCTGAGCAGTAAATAGACACACATAACTCATATTCGATAAAACCGTTTTAAAAATAAATCTTGTAGGTTTTAAAATGTTTCTTATTTATGATACAACACAATAAACTGGTATTACTAGTACTATTTTTATTTTTATTTTCTGTGCGAGGGTAGTATCGCCCCGGTCGAGCCGGCCCGTTCGTGCTGAAATCCGCGTGGCTCTACCACCTACTGTTCTATTCATGTTATATAGATGGAACATCTGTTATATCGATTTAAGCAAAAATAAAACTAGTTACAAATCCTGTATGAACCCGTCGAGCTGGCGGGGTCCATGTACGCCAAAACCTCCTTTCTAAGTGAAGTCCTATGTCCAGCAGTGGACCATTAAAGTTTATCGACGATGGTGATATGTATTAGCTATTATTATTAAAATAACGCAGACAGATGAAAAAATGATTTTACGTTTTAAATTGGTAACAAAGTGAAAGCTTGGTGAATATAATGTTTGTACATAACTTTATCTTAAAAAAAGTTATCGATCAAAATAACAAACAAACACTAGGAACTGTTGATTGTTGACAAACGGAAGATTAAATATGGAATTGATCTTTCTCACCTAGTAGTCATAGACGAGATAAAACATAGAATAAGTGGATGGAAACTGATATTTCAACCGATCGTAGTTTTGGATACAATTACTTCGCTTGATGCTTTAGGCAAATTTGAGTTTATATATATATTTCTATGTGATAATTTTTATATCTATATATATTCGTGTGAATCAAATTATAGACTAATTACATATTATATGGCAGTGTGCGCGTCTCTCCATACCGTTATCGATAACCCCAGGCTATCGGCGCGCGCGCAATTAAACTAACATATAACCATTGTTTATTACTGCTGGATACAATGATTAACATTTTGAGTTTTGCTTGCGTACGTACCTAGATCATGTTAACAGTGAGGCGCAATATCGCAACTAACACTGTTTGTACATAGAGTTCTAAAAGACGAAACAGTGTGGTTGGACCACAAAACACGTTAACAGGGTACGGAGCGGCAGTATAGCAAAGAAAACGAAAAAGTAACAATAAACTTTCATAAAATCAATCTGCTTCTATTAAGACCAATTGTCATAGACTACATTGTTCATTTGTTCATTTTCTAACCTTAGTGGTATTTTTACTTCAAAATTGCATTCATACAGGATGCATGCATGGAAATAAAATTAGTTCATTAATGGCGATTTTCAAAGATAACAAATATATGTTAGTACGACCAAACTGAGAACCTCATCTTTTTTAAATATATTAAAAGGCACTCGTGACGATGTATGAAAGGTCTAATAGATGCAGAAGAGGTGCTCGCTTCATGTCGGGGTTGTGATAAATAATGTAATAATGACGCTGCACCTACCCCCCCCCCCTCGCCCCGTCTAGAACTAAAATTTTGCATAAACGAATATCCCACACGATTCTAGTGTTTTGAAATTTATGCATTGCACATTTTGTATTTTGTGTTGAGATAGAATTAGTTTTTATTTTCGAGCTTGAAATCGCGATATTGTCCCTATGTACTTCATTTTGATAGAAGTTTGAATGCAAGTAATTACAATCATTTTGAGGCTATGACATTAGTTAAACTAAACAAAAGTATTATTTTAAAAAGGGAAATAAACTTGACTTGACTGCACGGATGGCGTAGTGGTTGGAGTGGTAGCCCCGCCGCTATTGCACTGAAGGTTGCTTCTTCGATACCCACATAGAACAACACAACAACAACGTAAGTGACATAGATTATGGGTGTTATTTGCGGTAATTTTATGGCAGTGAAGTTCCGCGATAAAGCATACATTCTTAGTGTGGAGGTTGTCCATAAAAAGGAGAAAGAAATACATATCGGAGGGCAATACTGTTTCTCCTACATCCATATCCATAATAACGTGTGCATTGTATAGTTAGCTGCATTAGCTAGTTACTACATAAGCATTGTTTTCATTTTCAGTTACTTCTTAGTATACATACCGTAACTTATGATAATCTAACATAATAAATGCGAAAGTAAGTTTTTTTGTGTGATACGCTTTCACGTGCTACCTACTGAACCGAACTGTAGGAAATTTTGCAAACGTTTTATCATGAGTAGGAACAGGGAGTCTGTTCCTTCCGTGTACGTGCTCTGCGCCGGCGCCGTTGTATTGGTGTTAGGTTCCGATGATAAACAGATTCGGCAGTGATCAACTGCAGCAGTAAGGGGTGGCGAGATGAAAACCGTACTGTACAAGTATATTATTATGTTATAAGTTCAAACCAGCACATGCTGTGGCGTTTGTTTGCGTCGATCTATGATTTTTAACTGTAGCTTCAGTTTAATGTTCATAAATGTTACTTAGTGTCTTAATCGATTAAATGATTTTGAATTAGAATTCAATTAACAGTTTCGCCTATCACAAGGACTTTATCATAGCTCTGGTATCCCGGACTACTTTACTTTAACAAATGAATTCATTTCAACAAAGTCTACTATCGACTAGGTATTCTTTGTCATTCTCGTCAATAAATGTAGGTAAAGTTGGTACGCTAAGTCAGAACGTAGCGTCAAAACAAATAATAAATTGATGAGTATTATCTATAAAAGTGACAAAATAACTGCTTAAATATTACAATGAGAAGTATGAGTGGCAAAAGTCGACAGCAGGCGAGCACCGGCAGGTTTCACTTTCATGGGAGCGCGGGTGGAGGCGCGGGCGCGGGGGACGGAGAAGCCGGTCCACCACTCGCGGGCCGCACTCCGCCTCTTACCACTAAAAAAGTAACTTTTCCTTTCTCAAAAACACGAACACTTTCACCTTTGCCGAAACCTGCGCGAAAATACCACCTCAGTGAACGCATATTAACATAGAAGCATGCTTTTTAATTTACACTATCGTTTGAACGCTGAGAAGCCGATGGGGTATCGTAGAATTGTTGCGGATAGCCGCAAGACTAACAATAAGACCTAGTTCGATTAATTAACTAACTATGTCAAATTATAAAACCGATTCAATGTCATCGATAGCTGACTTTTCAGGGTTGCTTCTAATTTTCTAATCGTTTGTACGTAATCAGTGCAGACACGTGCATTATTCTATCAGAGCCCAAGTATCCCTAAAAATATTCAAACAATTATTGGCGTCACCGTTGTATATCCAATAGAATTTTCCGTGCATTCGATTGGATTCTTATCGATCAACTTCAGAGGCTTACAGCAATTTCAATGGCATTTCTAACTATAAATATGCTTATCACAAAACCGGTTCGAGTGTTGCTATGTACTACGCGAGGCCTTAACTATCAACATCAGACTTTCTAAAAGAATGATAAATCATATCTACGCCGAAAACAACGGCCATAGCTTACAACTGATGGGAGAGTGATACACGGGGACCATGTCTTTAAGGAATTATATATAAAAGTGTTTGTTGGATAGTCTGAACGAGAACCTTTAAACAATAGCGTAGCATAATATTATTCTCAGATAATAATTTCTCAGCTGTTAGATAGTATAAGATAGCCCGTCTCATTCATGCGTGTATGTAGTAAGGAGAGCACGCGAAGTGCAGTGGATACCCTTGCGGCGGAGGATGGCGCGCCGTTGTTCAATGTCAGGGATCTCACCTGGCCGGCATGTTATCGCTAGAGCTGTTATCGTGCCATTGTGCTGTAGCTCCAACACAATAACATAAGTGTTTACTGTCGACGTGACACCTGGCCGCCGCGCGCCTACTGCTCACATCCTCAGTTTACGAGCCGCAATAACTTTCTACCACTGATAAAACATAAATACCCAAAAATACGTTAATTACAAAATATTATAGAAAGATGATGGCAAAACTTTTTGAAAGCGGATTCCGGCGACCTTGACGGTTACTTTATAAACACGAGATAGTTTTATATTGTGCAAGCTACTTTCTCCTCGATGACGCAGGCAGGGGTCCATTTCATTTCGACTTTGTGTCGGAGATAAACTAATAGTACCTAACTGCTGACACACTATTCGACCTCTCACACTACAATAGGAGTTTTGTTGGCGACTTTTCATATTTAGGACTAAAGAACGCAGTCAATTCAAGTCATTTATAGATCTTTTGCTATACAATAAGGTGGCTAATTTATGCGACGTTGACGTTAAGAGATGTTCCGTACATGCAGCAAAGATGAAGGTCACAGATTGGCTCCTTACACTATCGTATGACATGACGGAAAATCTCATGGTGCACGTAGCGTGATGATTCCTGGTTGATTCGGAATAACGATACCCTGATGTGAGAGTGATAGAACTACAAAACAACAAATTGTAAGATTAACCCCCAATATAGTTTAGTTAAGAATCTTTTTGTTGTTATTATTATTATTATTTCTTTTTATCTTATTGTTATTCATATTTTTTTTTTTTTTTTAATCATAAGTTTCTGATGTCGACCGAGCAATTATGTGACTATAATGGTAATCGGTACAGGCACCCACAGGACAGGCTTGCCTAGTGTGGGGCCACTGGGTACAACAATTACTGTATGTTTCATTTGGCAATAAATTATTATTATTTTTTTTTTTATAATTCTTTAGGAATGTGGGTGCGTCAAGTTTATGCGGACATCGTGGAATTTTCTTTAAAACACCTATAGACAAGGGTAGTAAGTTTGAGGAAACATCGCTAGACTTCAAAAGTGGAGTTAAAGAAGTAAAGTGTTTGTTAATATGTAAGTAGTTTCTATACAATCTGCAGACATTCTTCACATCACGTGATTTTTTCTTTATGTATTTTGATTTGTTTAATGGTATCAACGAGATGTTTGAATCTCATATCTAATAAGTTATGGCCAGGTTAAAGTTCGTTAATTTACATGAGTTATCATAATTGTATAAAATTATATGGACTATCGGAAACTGAATAATAAATTTGTTTAACGAATGTCTTCAAAGTACAAAGGGTGTAAAATGGCAAGAAAAGAAATTAGTGAATTGGCTGACAGAAGATTTAAGTAGGAAATAAAAAAGAACGCTTATATAAAGAAAGTTAAAGCATTATTTAGATTTTTATGTCAACACTTACATTTCAACGATATGTAATAATTATATGCTAGTGAAATAATTATTCGCAACGTTCTCGCGTCTAGATAAGCATTCCACAACAAAAGTGAAATTTTGTTAGATTCCGCTGTGTTGAGATTAAAGCGGCATTACGAGAAGTTTTGTATGTATGCCACTACTTTTAAACAAAGGCCATAGCATGCGTACACGCATTAGTAACAAGATCGATTATAAAAAGGGTGCTGTAAGGAAATTCTATCTATTTCATGGTAAATTCCCATAGACTACATTTACTTTGGTGCTCCGAATACGTAGTACATATAAAGGTGTAATACAGATTAGTAATTATTAGCTCCACAAAAATTAACTGAAGTTTTTATTGAGATGAGTAATCAAAAAGATTTTTGGATACGAACAATTAACGATCCCGTGGTTCGTCTTGCGATAGTATAAATATATTTTTTTATAATAGTTCCTCTCATTCCTTGCCAATTATATATATATATATAAAGGATCTAAAAAGGTATTGTTTAGCCGAATTAGATTAGTTACAAACTAATTACTCTTAAAAAATACTATCAGACGTAGTATCATTATCACAGACATACAGAGAGCGGAACCAGTTTTTCATACACAACAAAAATACTAACTATTTTTGATAACAAAATAGCGTCAACAATTGGAAATCTATACTAATATTTAAAGCTGAAGAGTTTGTTTGTTTGAACGCGCTAATCTCTGGAACCGCTGGTCTGTGATAGCCCATTTATGGAGGAAGGCTATAGGCTATATATCATCACGCCAAGGCCAATAGGAGCGGAGCTACAATGAACAATGTTTCAAAATCAGGGGAAAATTTCACGCTACGGGCAATAGAAGACGCAAACGAGGTTGCGTGGGTCAGTTAGTAAAGTATAAGGGTGCGATAAATGCTAATATACCAGATTTGTCACAAAACGTGTTGTGATGACATATTCCTTTATCGTCATTTATTACGTCAATTTACAGGCAATACCTGACCATGTGACGTATCACACATTCGTCTCGTTGTGATTATGAAGTGTTGGGCATAAAAGAAACTGCAGCAGCATGTGATTGCGAAAATATAAAAATAAAGCTTATATTCACTTTAAGCCTAGCAATATTACGCAAGGTCATACCTGCTGCGATTAAGGCGTTTTAGTGTGTAGAAATGATCGTTTTGAAATAATATATGGAGATTTGTACCTGATCACAAACCACAACATATGATGCTAATAGATATCGGGAGGCCCATCAAAGTGATAAATTATATCTCTGCTATAAATATAAGGCATGTTTTGAGAAATGAAATCTAAGTATAATAAGTTGCCCGAGGCGTTGAAATTCTATAATGATTGAAACTTCACCTTCAACTAGCTGTGTAAATCGTATAGGTGTATATTATACATATGCGCGTATACATAAATGATTATGATGCTATTTTTACTGGAGACATTCCCTCCAAATTGGTGGCAGAAACATTTAAAAATAGATTTCCATAAATGCAGCATAATTAATGAAAATATCGATTCGCTTGTGTTGACAACAAATTCAATTGTTTTAACAACATCTGACAACCCTAACAGTAATAAGAGACGCAATACAGTGATTGGTGTAATGCATCCTGTAACTAGGAGAGCAACAATCCCCTCACACGGAACTGCAGCTAGGCGTGATAATGGCTACGACACTCAGAGCTGCTGCCATCCAGATTTAGGTTTATCATTTCATTTGTCACGTTTAACGATCCACTTTACGTGGAGCTGACGACTCTTTTCACTGACTTACTTTTTAAAAAAGTTGGGCAATGTGTTTTATGAATTGATATTCGTAATATTAAGATGAAAGTTTTAATGTGAAATCGTAAGTAGCTTTATTATTTCGACGTATTGGGGTCAGATGTTGTTGGTAGGTAATTTTTATTCTTGTTATAATGTATAGGATATGACAGACGCTCGACACTTGACTGATTTGTAATTTGTTTCCACAGATATCACTCTGAATATAATGATGATTGAAAAGCAAAGAAAGTTTAGTAGTACCTTAAGTTGAATTGCTTTTTACATAGTTTAAATTTTGTGTCTGCTTCATAATTTATTACTACATAGATAAACGGACGGATGGAATGAAACGTATGTCCTTAACCCTCACCGGAAAAGAGGTCCGAGGGACATTAAAGGTTGTTGTAGGTGTAAACTAAGGTAATAATAGTATGAATCTTAGTGTAAGTGCGTATAAATAAAAAACATTTATACTTCCTTTTCAACGCACAGTGCCATTGGATAGTTCATTATAAAAAAATAGTTTGAGATCCCTAGGTACCTGTGTAATAAGTGAGAAACAAGCGGCAATAGGCACGTGTAAGATTTGTTATGGAAATAATATAATAATTGCTGTAAGATCTATCAGATTCATGTTCTTTTTCCATTGTTGTAACGTTAACCACGCGCGCTATTTATACGCAAACATAGCTAGTAGAGTGAGAAGTATTCACCTGCGTTAGATGATCACGTATACATCCACTTTATATGCCACATCTGTTCAAAAGTCTACTTACTTTTATTTACTGTTTTATTTAAAATAAAATTATTAATTATGTTTGATATTTTTTTTAGAAAATATATTTTATGCATAAATTTTAAGATGGAGATACGAGAATCATTTTTTAATTTATTTAGTATGTTTAATATCTTACAGTAGGTACCACGAATTTATGATAGAATGCGTGGCTTTTATACGAACGATCGATGGTAACTTGATATAGTATAACAACGCCATCTATTGGCGACACCGTGAAGCTCTTTAATCGAATGCGGACATAGGTACAGATTTTCACCCTATCTATTAGCTACAAAGCCACAAAGCAAATAAGACTTAATTAACCTATGGAAAAAAGTCCTGTGTGTAATGTGCATTAAAAATTTATCTATACTAATATATAAAGCTGAAGAGTTTGTTTGTTTGAACGTGCTAATCTCAGGAATACCTGGTCCGATTTGAAAAATTCTTTCAGTGTTGGATAGTACATTCATCAAGGAAGACTATAGGCTATATATCATCACGCTAAGACAATAGGAGCGGAGCACTAATGGAGAATGTAGAAAAAACGGGGTAAAATTATCACGCTACGGGCAATAGGAGACGCAAAAGAGGTTGCGTGGGTCGTCTTGTTTGTTTACAAGAAGTATAAATAGAACTATAGATTAATACAGTGCTAGGAGACCTACGGAGAAAGGACGTGACGCAACACGCACCTACTCAATATATACTAGCTGAACCCCGCGGTGTTACTTTTATGCAATAAATTGTTCTTATCTTATCTTATCTTACCCGCGGTTATTGTCGTACCGCGGGTAACGCCGCGGAGCGAAGCTAGTTTTAAAAAGTAGCCTAAGTTACTCCTTATACCATCAGCTACCTGTCAGTGAAAGTCCCGTCAAAATTGGTCCCGCCATTCCAGAGATTAGCCGGAACAACAGACAGACAGACGGACTGACAGATAAAAATTGAAAAAATTGATATTATGGTATATGTACCGTGTAAACATACATATGCACTTAGTAAAAAGCGGTTATTTAAATATTACAAATAGACACTCCAATTTTATTTATTTGTATAGATGTATGGATATTATGTACACACAGATACTCTAAGAATATGTTTCTGTGTGTTGCCTCTTGTATAAGATTGTCACGTCTTCTGTACTGTACTTGCATGTGTTTATTGTTGGCCACTTTCTTGAAGTTGTTTATTTTTCCAACGTCAACGGTTTTGAACAAAGAATTGATTAGATATTTAAATGTTTCACGCTGATCATCATGAAACTTTGTACACATACTTTTAGAGGTATTAGAAGTAACATAGGATACTTTTTATAAAATGCGAGAGAAGCCGCGGGTAACAGCTGGTATTAAATATTTTGTTACTTGTACATTTATACACATACATATATGAATATAATGTAACTTCGAACCGAACTGATTGAAACCACTCGGTGTTTCGTTGCAAAAGAAACTGTGAGTGACTTGGGTGTACTGGCAGAGACTGTGCGATAGTTGCCAGTCAGCTGTTAAACATAATTACTTATATCTATAAATAAATAAATAAATAAATAAATATCTAACTGTCCGTGCTGTGACGTCTTACGAAAATTGAGTATCGCCTCTCCTATTCATCTCATTGCAAATGTTTGTCTCGAAATTTAGGTGTTTTCAATATATAATATATGTGTATTTACAAAAAAAGTATACATGTATTTGTATCAGTTGTCTAGTACCCATAACACAAGCTCTGCTTAGCTTGGGACTAGATGGCGTTGTGTGTTAGATGTACGAAATGTTTATTTATTATCTGTGTCGTAAGAGGCAACTACGCCAAACAAAGACACTGCAAAGAAACCTGAAACAAACCCCTGTACTCCAACCCTATATACAACCCTTCTGGTTAGAGTGGTTTAGCAGGTCAATACCTCCTTTTTAAGGAGTGGCCTATGCCCAGCGGTGGGCTGTTAAAATTTGTTGATGTGATGTGGAATACTAAACATGTCATGAATAAATTACATTCATGCTCAGAACACAAATATATGTCGGTAGTATATTAATCAGAGTACACATTATAATCCGATGCGAGTCAAGCCCGGGGCGGTCATGACAACAATTTGATTGCACTATTTCGAGTAGTAAATTTGTTTACTGATAATATTATAAAACACTATTGGACAGTTATTTAAAACTAACGTGACAACTCTATAAATACAAAAATAACCCGTACCAAATGTAAAACAAGTACAATAAAAAAATTCAAATGTATCTTGGAACCTACACCACACTTTGGCCTGTAACGTTCAAACGATGTCCTAATACCGCGTCGAATATCCTGACAAATATTACTTTTTGCTTTTATTAACATATTCCATTCTCTTTAAAAAATGTATCAAATATATTTTTTGTTCACTCTTACACAAGAGTGCATTGTATGTGTCTGTGTTCGTAAATTTCTGTAGAAACAAATAAAGGCATGTGCATTTCCTTTACCTCATCAAACTTTGTAACAATTAAAAATCGTTAATTAAAATAAATGAGAGTTTAAATTTATCATTACGAATGATATCATTAAATTATGGTCAATAGATAATGCCGTCTCTGCCTATTTCGGTTTCGGTTTCATGTTGTTGAAAAAATTGTCGTCTCAGAAAGTCTGTTAAAGACAGTATTTGCCGATATTGAGTTTGACAACCCTAAATTGTTTATACATTTGTTCGAATCATCATTAACAATCACTTTTAATATTGTATATCACAAGTGTAACGCTCAAATGCATGTAACTTTTGTTTCTTTTTGGTGTATGATGCTGTTATTCAGAAATCTCTTACTTATTAGTTGTCACCCGAGCTCTTTTTAGCCGGCTTCGAAAAAGGAGGTGGTTCTCTATTCGTAGCGTATATTTTACTCTGTAATTATACCTATATTATTAACCTATTTCATGGTACTAAAATGTTCTAATTTTTATTTCAGAATCCTGTCTGCTATGTTACATGTCGAGGGTTCGATTTCCAGCCAGATCATATTATTGTGTGATAAACATCATTATTCGTGAGATAAATTATATTTATTGATATTTGAATTTCATTAATGATGTAATGAAAATTTGGTGTAATTTATCTACAATATACATGTATTTAGAAATATAATGGTGTATTAATTAGTACTCAGGTTACCATAACTCGGGATCTATCTAATCTATACAAATAAATAAAATTGGAGTGTCTGTTTGTAATATTAAAATAACCGCTTTTTACTAAGTGCATACGTATGTTTACACGGTACATATACCATAATATCAATTTTTTCAATTTTTATCTGTCAGTCCGTCTGTCTGTCTGTTGTTCCGCGGGGTTCAGCTAGTTTGAAATAAAATTGCTGGGTGTGAGACGCGTGACGTTATTATTATTACTTGGGAAGTTCTCAGGAAGAAAATGTTGAAACGATTACGAGAGATCAAGGGCAGTCGCATCGCGATAATTACGATTACGTTGCATATTTTCCGCAGTCCGAAGACGCGTTATAAAATTAATGTAATATTACGTATTTAATTTAAAAAATGCAATAATTCATTTAATAAATATAACAATGATTACCATTCAAAACAAAGCCGTACGCCAGCAATAAGTTTGGATACAAGTCTCGGTATTTTTCTCATAATTTTTATTCATTATTTTGATGTATAACTAATAATATTACTCGTAACATAAACAGTCACTAATTATTTATGGACATCTGTACTTGTATGTATATTTACACAGAATTGTAACACATACATTTAGTTCTTAGACTTACTGCCACCTGATGCAATCGTGTAACAGATAGTTGTAGACAGACGTAAGAGTTGCACCTAAACAAGTGCAAATCTTACGTCTGTATACAACCATCTGTTAGAAGAAGGAAATCAATGTGTCATTCACTACATATTTAGTGAATGACACATTGATTTCCTTCTTTTATGAATTAGAATCCCATGAAAGAATCCCATAAATTTATCCTGACGTACAACGTTCTGTTTATGTTATTATCAACGGCAGTATATACAAAAACTTTATGCTCGTTGATTACAGATCACACTAATGAGTGTCACATAGAGATAAATTTATATTATACATCTCCGTGTGCGTCTATGTAGATTTGTGTGTACGCTTGTCACAATAATACACGATTCTCATTAATAGTCAGTTCGCAGTGCAACACCTGCATCGGGGTTCGCGTGTTCTTTAGTTTTCGCTATCAAACCGATAACACGCTCACTGCGATCTTACCGTGACATATAACGCACTACCGCCGGTACAAACCATCACTAAATCACTCTTAAATACTACTGCTTAATAATCGTGTAGCCGGATCCTTACGGACGCATACCTGACAGAAACTGGTGTTGAAATCGCTGGTTGTGCATCTGCGGTAACGGTCTTGGAGGCGGTGGAGGGAAAAAACATCGTTCAGCTTGTAAAGGGGCCATAGTGGCCCAATTATCACGTGTTTTGCAAATGCAATTGTTACATGATGAATCTGTTCCCATATCTATGTATCCATGTTTGTCTAAGGGGCGCGCGGGCCAGCATCGCGGGCAGGCGCTGCCCCTATCCGCCCTTATGCACTCAATTGTTACTGAATTAGCGGCACCGTAGACACGACCGTTCCCGAGGCAGCGCGCGGCAGGATTGAAGGAGCCGGCGTTGTGCGGAGCAAGCACGGTCATAGCCACGTGCGCGCCGCACGCTTGCAGCCACGTGCGCTCGCAACCCTTGGCCGCCCGCGCGCCGCGCAGTCTGCGCTGCCTCCGAACTGACCTGACACTCGCAGGCGCCAACCCTCATCCATTCAACGAACGCTACCCGACTTTAATATTTACAGTATCGATGATGCATTTCACTGAAATAGCAAACATCTTAAACGTATCCAAAATACAAGTTTTAAATGAAATGTATTATTTTAAGAAAAACATTATCATATTTTTTAAATTATTATGAGGATCAAAAGGTAAATACACAATTTGAATACTGTGAAAACAACATACTGTGTTTTACCCACGATGAAAACAACTGAAAGATAGATAGATAGGTCAAGCTCGTATCCCTCTGATTAAAATTTTAAATATATTACTCGTTAACAAAACCCTTATACCTTATATATGTGTAACATAAAGATCAGGAGCTCAGAGAATTAGGAATATAATTATTTTAAACTTCACAGTCTCCCGTCAATAAATGAATAAAGTTATGGTATTATGATTAAAATTCGACAATTATTGGAGACAGTTAGGAATAAAATTATAATAGTAAAGTTCCACCGAAACCTACAATTAAACATGTATCTGAAGAATTATAAAAATAACACAACCCATCTAATCCTTATTTAGTCTTTAGATGAAATGAAAAGAACTTCAAAATGACTCCCAATTATATATTATAATCATTATTTAATATCTACCTGCCTGTAAATACTATCTAAAATACTCAATCAACGAATAAAAACAGAAGTCGAGAAGATAAGTGGAACGAACCAATAAATTGTCATTATCATCCCTTTCGTATATTCGTTTATAGAGAGAAGCCGGTGATCAGTCGCCGTCGAAGACTGTTTCTGCTTGTTGCAATGAGCCGAGATTTTCTATTTCATTTAATGCAAGTATGTTTGAAATGTGTATGAGAATCTACGATGTTGAAATATACTTATGGATGTATGTACGTTTTTAATAATTCATGACCTTAACAAACTAGTCTTTGTTCAAGAAGTTCGAGCTAAAACGTCAAGGAAGTTTAAAACTTTACTGTGTAATGCATAAGTGACCTGGGCCTGGGGATATGGAGTGTGTGTGTCGACCTGCACTCCGGTATCGCTAGTTACCCTAGCTCCTAGTTCTTAGTTTTTTTAACTTCTAATTGCCAAATGTCTCTGCTCTGCCTGATGGAAAGCATGTGCAGAATCCAAGAGTGGTGGTACTATCCTCAGTGCGAATCTGAACATATTCATAGGAGAAAAAGATTGTATTAGAGGTACATGTTACATTTTTGTTAGAAATTGTGATTGGTTATAACCTCACTGTCTTTCTCATTCCTGTTCTAAAAACTAATCTATACTAATATGTAAAAGCTGAAGAGTTTGTTTGTTTGCTTGATCGCGCTTATCTCAAAAAGTACTGGTCGGATTTGAAAAAATCTTTCAGTTTTAGAGAGCCCATAAATCGGTAAGAAGTGGAGCACCAATAAAGAATGTTACAAAAGAAGGAGAAAGATTGAATGAATAAATAAATGAATGAATGAATGAACGAATGAATGAACGAATGAATGAATGAAAAAAGATTGTTACAAGGGGGAAAATTATTACGCTACGAACAATAGGAGACGTAAACGAGGTTGCGTTGGTCAGCAATTCAGATTTTCAAGTTCATAGAAAATGCCTTAAAGTATCAAAATTATTACAAAAAATATATTAGTTGAAGACGTCATAATATAATATGATTAAGTTTATGCAACAAACTATTATTATTATGTTATGAGGTGTTGATAAACTAGAAAAGGATCTTTGTGACGTAGCCATTGTTCAATTTCAACTTTAAAATTTTTCCGGGTTTAAAGATTTAAGATCTTATCTATTTTATTGTACATATTATATGTACATAGACTAGCTGTGCCCGCGACTTTGTTAGCGCGTGCTTAGATTCAAACTCGAATCAAATTTTAGTAGGAACAACTCCTATTTAAACATTTTTTAAAGTTCTAGATTATATAATATTAGATAATATACCTATTTTGAACTTAAATATAATAGTTAAGTATTTTTACTTAAAACAGAAATGGAATTTATAGTGAAACAAAACAAAGTTAATTTAAGCAAGTCTGTGTGGACGTGTGAGTTTGCAGAAATTTTTCATAAACAATATAACTTGTTTTTTTCATTTTCGTTAAGTGAGTGTAGACAGGCTTTGACAAAGCTACATAAAGCTGGCCTCGAGAGAAACAAGACTTTCGCGTTTTGAGATGATAAAATTGCTCGCTCAGCTAAACCAAGAATGTTCCTGAGTTGTTGTATTAGTAAGATTTGAATTAACTGATAATACGAGACGTTCAAGTGTAGTTACAACCTCGAATAAATCGTCTCGCACTGTGATCAGCCCTTCTTTTTTGGGTTATCTACCGTCACCAATTTTTAAAGTAAATCAGAAAATTCTTTAACGTTTTGGTTTCCTCCTTTGCGCACTCTCATATTAAGCGAGAGTTGTAGTTTTGTACTCATTTGTTTGTCCATTAGAGCTGGAATACAATCGGGAAGACTTTGCAAAATGCTCCTCCTTTAAAACAATCGTAATTACTTTTAGCTGAGTACTCCCGATAACCACGCTTTTACGGTTCGGGTAACCCATAATAAGATGAAGAATTTCCATCAATATACAAAACACACATTTTCATTTAAGCATTCAGACACAAGCTGGTCATTCAATTCGCTGATAGAAATATTTCGATGCATGTCGCGAATGTGATCTTCGGCTAAGTTGCTTTGGTATTTTTGCCACACATCTGAAAGAGCAAGCAAAGCAGAATACCAACATCACTGAGAACAAACGCCGCAAACGTGACGTGGACTGTCACTGATGCATGCGTCATTGAGAGCGTCATTCCAATATTGGTGTAAGGCAAGCAGCTTGAAACGTTGGGTTTTGCGTGTCATCGAATTTTTTCAAAACTTCGAATAAAGTAGGGTCTCGGATAGTGAGCAACAACAAACGCAGGTAAATGCAAATACTCAAAATGGATAAACCGAAATCTTCTCAAAGACAAAGATGCGGCATAATGCTCTCGCCTAGTAGCTAATCGAAAATCATGTTCTTCCTGAGTTTCTTGAGACTTAACCTGCCTCTTTCTGTTGGAGTCTCTCGAATACTGAGAAGCACTTATTTTTACGCGTAGGCATTATTTATACTGCCACAAACACAAATTCTTATGACTCATGATAATGGTAAATTAATGGTAATAATAATTAAAATTTCCTTCTTATCAATCAGCATTAGGTATAGCTAGGTACAGCAAAGCCAATGTCAAGTGTTTATAGTCTTCAAATCATAAGTCTTCAAGTCGTTAAGTCTTCGTCGTGATTAAATTAATGATAAAAAATAAAAATATAATGTGTATGAGATGATATGGGGACCGTTTTCTAAAGCAACAAGAAACGATCTCCCGGCTTTTCACTTAGTGCTTCAATCGAGTTGACATTGTTGACAGTTCTAATTTGACATTTGCCCGACAGATGGCACTTTTACATAATAAATCAGATAATGACTTTTTTTTCTACCAAATTTGAAATAAATTCACGCAATTTTCGTCTTTTTTTTGTAAACATTAACAAATTACTAATTTTAATAAAAAAATCAGTGAGAATTTGTTAATGTTTACAAAAAAAAGAGAATTTGTAATGCGAAATGTATTTGTGAAGATAAATTTGGTTTTCACAACATTAGATATTAAGGTAAACAGAAAAGTATTCAGTACGACATGAGATGATGATATTCAAGTTACTGTATGGCAAGAAGACATTGACTCGACAAACAATGCATGCGAATGTTGACTAATTTTTGCGTGAAAGCCGGACAACAGACAAACAGACAAATATGTTAATCTGATATTCCGATCTTATTGGAGAGGCCTATGTCCAGCAGTGGACTGCGATAGACTGATGATGATTCCGATCTTTCAAATAAATTATTGCCTATATTTTGCCGAGGACTAATAGCTATATAAAAGTTTCATCAAATCCGTCCGGTAGTTTTTGCGTTAAAGCCGGACAACAGACAGATTGACAAAAATTTAAAAATTTTTTTGGCATGTGTTATTTGTGTGAAGACCCCTAGGGGTATTTATTTCCGTTTGTATTGAATGCACGGAATTTAACTCTTCTCCATTATTATATGTATAGAATAGAATATAGATATTTAAAGATATTAGTACTTTGATACTCGAGGTTTCTTCTACCAGAAGTTTATAATTTACATTTAGGTTTTTATTATATTCATTTTCGTGATTTAATTGGAGCGAAAATGACACATTTAATACTAAATATGAATTTAGTGAAAATAGTTTTCTTAAAACTTACAGCATCATTTGTATCACCTGTATAATATTAATACAGCAGATATAGCGCTGAGAAGCCTAAGAAGTCAGGGGCTTAGCCGTAGATAAGTCGTATCAACGAACTAGTTATCGACGGGCGAAATTCAATTATTTTTTATTAAATTAGGACAACAAGACTGGAGGCAATGCCCATTTAAAAAGAGGTGAGTTTGTGAGAAACAAGGCCAAACATATATGTAGATAAATAACAAATAAATCCTAGGGTTCGGATGATCTTATGACAGTACTTGTACCTTTATGTTGATGATATTTAAAAATATTTTTTGGGACGAAATTCCTTTAATCGTCCGTAACGTAAGATTATTGGCTCGGTGTCGCAATGGCGCTACCATTGTGACACCGAGGCAATAATCTTATGCCATTATGCGAATGCTGTGTTTGAGGTCTCGGATTCGAATCGAATACTAAAGTAGTATTTCCACGCTGATTTCAGCACGAACGGGTCGGCTAGATCGTGGCGGTTCTACTCTCGCACAGAAAATCAACGTAAAATGAAAGCAATGGTGCTGTCGTGTTTCGTTGGTGAGTGCGAGACCGGAGGCCCAATGATGCGGTAGCATCAGTAGCCCACCATAGGGTGTATTAAAAAAAATTGTCTGTCTGTCTGTCTGTTCCGGGTAATCTCTGGAACGGCAAGGCCGATTTTGACGGGACTTTTACTGGCAGGTAGCTGATGATCCAGGGAGTAACTTAGGGTTTTTTAAACTAACTTTGCCCCGTGGCGTTACCTGCGATACGACAATAACCGCGGGTAACACCGCGGGGTTCAGCTAGTGTATAATATGTATCGAGGGGTGAAAGACTATTTGTGAGTGATACTGAGTTATATACATATTCGGAATCACCGAATTTTTCTCCGTCGAATAATGCTGGAATCATTAAAAGCAGGTCACTTTTTTGGCGTTTGAAATGCTACTATTTTTAGGTGGTTTCCAAAGTGACAGTGTTTTTTTTCAGTCATGTACTTGAACCATAAAACGATATAAAGAACTGAGACATAAATCAGTTACCTTTTCTCAATTAAATAATTCAGTAAACGTAATAATAAAGCGTTTTTCCTGTTTCTCATTTTTACTAAGACGTAATTTGAATTATTTTGGCTTCCACCAATTACACAGCGTGATGTCACGTATAACATTTGTCCGTCACCCAAATACGACATGGAGCGTCGCTTAAGCTTTTTCAGCTGCATCTATTTTCCAGGCAGGGTGCTACTTAAACCAAGTGGACGTTTTGTTTCAGATATTTTGCTTAGTCTTTCAAACATTTTAGTCCTGTTATCAATACTCACATATATAAAAAAAATAAGTAGTATTAGATATTTGTGCATAGGAAAGATTATAAACAAATAAATAAAATTGGAATGTCTGTTTGTAATACTAAAATAACCACTTTTTACTAAATGCATACGTATGTATACATGGTACATATACTAAAAATGTAGTTAAAAATTTTTTGTCTGTCTGTCAGTCAGTCTGTCTGTCTGTCTGTTTGTCTGTTTGTTCCGGGTAATCTCTGGAACGGCTGAATGGATTTTGACAGGGCTTTCACTGGCAGGTATCTGATGATCCAGGGAGTAACTTAGGCTACTTTTTATTAAACTAACTTTGTCCCGCGCGTAACACCGCGGGATTCAGCTATTGGTAGTTAAGTTAGATAGCTTGCTAGTTATTATTTTTGAGCCACGTCACTTCTTTCTTTTTTCTATACTCTGAAGATAAGTGCCTAAGGTAATTTATATTAAGCGACATTTATCTTTGTAAATATTGGTCGATTTTATTTGGTATAAGCAATATTTATTTTTGAAATGATAGTAAGATTTATAAACTAAAGTAAATTCCAAAAACACTCAAAAGTAAAGTAGACACAAAATAACATACACTTTATCTCAATTTTAAAACCAACAAAAATCAATTCTCTATCTATAAAATATACCTCTACGTTAAGACTAAAAGCCAGTAAATCTCTAAGTGTTAAGTTTAATTGTTTTTTTACAGCTCACAAGGAATTCTTTCAAATTTTTGACTGGTGATATTTATAAAACAATCGAAAACTTTGCTTTAATAAAATCACCTAAATAAAATGGCTGTAATAAATACTAAATAGAAATTCATAAAAAAGAATTTTAGTGGCAGGTCACTGTCACAATTCGCTTCTGTAAAACTAATCTAAATTCGCCATTGATGTTCGCAGTCCACGCATCCTTATCGTTCTCACGTCAATATTTGTTTAACCTCTCTTTCTTCACCCACCATAGCGTCATAAGTGTCATTACATACATATAATTGAGAAAGATGTCAATTGGAACGTAAACGAGTCTTCATTTTTCGGACGCTGATAACATATCTGCTTTTTTTATATTTGCCTGAATTTTAAATGCAATTACAATTTTAAATAGAAAACTTTAGATTTGTATGTTTTTTAGTCTCACTAAAACAGCTGAAAAAATCTAGAAGAAATATGGTACAGAGATATATCTTTGGTCTGATGAAATGATCTGAATGATAGTAAAAAAGTAAGTAAGAAGTTCAATTGCCAACCAGTACTTGTTCGTTCTTTTTTTCTCACTTATTTTGAGATATTTACTGACAGAAGATAATATAGGGAGAAGGCCAGTTTAAAATAGTATTTTTTTTAGGAATCTAAATGTGGAATAGTGCGTGCCTCGGTCACGTTTAATATTCGATGCCGTTGCTAAGTTACCAGTCAAAGCCTTTACAACAGAACAAAGCAAATTTATATGTCATAGTCAAAATTTCTAACTAGTCAGAAGTGATTTATTTGATTGGCCCACTGGTCTAATCATTAGAGATGGCTAGAAACGTGATTTCGATAGCAGTCTTGTACAATTATTTGAAAATGAATTACTACTACGAGTTTGTCTTTAAAACTATTTGAGTATGTTTGCCAGCAGTTGGGTTTATTACCAACCAGCCGCGCCCAATTAACTTATTTTTATTACTTTAAAGTGACAAAACCAGTCATGTAATTGTGACTGATTTTGTTTGGCCAATGTAGTGGTTTAAAAGTTTTAAGTAAGTTAGCTTCTATGTCATATTGGTTAACTACTGATATTTACATTCTAAGCAAGTACAAGTTATTTTGACTACAACTAATTTAATAAAGTTTTGACTGTTTCTAGTAAGAAATACTTTTGACAGATTGCGTATTTTGACTGTAACACAGACATAATTATATGTTTACTTTGTATAATTTCGGTTTATTTGTAGAAATGTGTTGCTGATGAGATTAATTGTATTGTGCCAAACAGTAGCAAACTTAACTGTTTCAAACAATGGCCAAAGCCGACGGATAAGTAACCATCACTGAACTGTTCATTACGTTGTACCACTATAGGTGCGTCATATTAAAATAATATTATCTATCCAAATAAATAAAATTGGAGTGTCTGTTTGTAATATTAAAATAATCGATTTTTACCGAATGCATATGTATGTATACACGGCACATATACTTATAATGTATTTTTTACAGTTTTTGTGTCAGTCTGTCGGTCTGTCTGTTTGTTCCGGGTAATCCCTGGAACAGCTGGACCGATTATGACGGAACTTTCACTGATAAGTAGCTGATGATATAGGGAGTACTTACGCTAATTTTTTTACACTAGATACGCCCCGCGGCGTCCCCCACGGTATGACAATAACCGCGGGTAAGACCGCGGGGTTCAGCTAGTAATAACTATAAGTCGCTTTACCAGTTAATATAGACCCCGAAACTAGTCAAGCGTGGGCAAAACATCCGCGATGTAATGGTGTGAATTAAACAAATACACGCACATTTATAGTATCGGTAAACTACTGGACTCTTTTCTATCTAAGTGCAGACTTCACGGTCACAGACAAAACAGAAACTTATTTCATTAATGAAAAAATAAAAAATCTACGTAAATACAATCATTCTTAGCCCATTCCTTCACTAATAACTTAACGATACCTCATTAATAGTAACGTACTAGATAGAAGCCATTTAATAACTTCAAACAACAGGTGTTTGACCAACTAACTAAACTAAACAACTCTTATCTACTGCCTGACAGTATTAAAATAATAATATAATTAATTACTGTGTTCTTGTGGTTGTCCACTTGTGTAGCTTCGTAGACACGTAGAGGGACGTAGCAAATAGAGGGCATGCTACACCCTCTACATCCTGCGTAGAGCGTCACGGGAACCATCGCTACAGCTATTTGTAGAGCGTGATTATATTTTAAGCAGCACTTGAACGCTTTCACTTTAAAAAGTAAATAGAAATAATAATAACAATAAAATGTGAGTCCGAGAATTAGTAGAAGTGCCTTCCAGTGTAACCACTTAAAGGTTAACGTCTGACGTTCTATAAATAAACAAAATACGTAAAAGGATTTGTTTTTCTTCGTGACTTTGACGTCAGTAGCAAGAAGGACGCATTGTCGGGCACGTGCTACGTTTAAGTAGTGTCCGACCAAAACTGGTTTTTCAGCACTTTCGGCCTGGCTCTCATTTTGGCCGAAACCGTAACTTGCATGTTTTAGAAAAATACGTGAGCCAAAACTCATTTTTTTTCAAAAGTGCCTTATGTTTTAGGTAGTTAGGTTGTGTATATTTTTATAACTTACACCGTCAATTGTGAACCGATTTTGAAAATTGTTTTTGTATTGGAAGGGGCATGCTCCCGAGGTTTATTATTGGCACCATACCAGGATCTGATGATGAGATTCCAAAGAAATCTAGGGAAACTCACAAATTTTTAGGCACGGACCGTATTTATCATTTTTCTAGAGCTGTTCCGATATTTGCGTCTGCTAGTCATCATTTCGTGATGATGAGCTGATGATAGAAGGTGCAACTACTTGACGGTTAGAATTTGGAGGATAAATCTTCAAATGTCATATGTATGTATGTTACATTTAGTCGTTGTCTTTCAGTTATTCAGATGAGCTGATAATAGAAAGTAAAACTATTAGGGGTTAGAGAGAGATTATTCACATACCATATACACAAATAGGGCCTTAGTTGTATTATTTTAAGGTGTTTAAGTGACTTGACAGTGATATTAAGAGATAGAGGATAAAAAAACTAGTCGTCTTTAGGAAAAAAAGACATGCAAAGCTGAAGTTTGGATTAGGAACCTACACTATTTCTAAACGCCTAGTTTTTTTAAGAGGGTTTATTTAAATATTTACAATTAGTCTCCACTGTTGTTCTTTGCGTAACACTTCTTCGCTTCTCATCATGCAGCTTGTTAAGAATTTCGTTGTGCTCTAAGTCGTAAAGAGCAACACAATCTAGTGCGGTTACGCGACTCAACGCAACATTTTTTTTCATAAATCCCTGGTATTTTTGTTGGCTTTTTTAATTTTGACTATTTTAATTTTTGTAAAGGTCGCTTAGATTTTTCTTGTTGTTCGTACTATTTTGGGCTAGGCACCGACTGCAAACAGGTTTTAGGTGCCTAGCACACATTATAACACTACTTGGTTTAAATGAAAAAATACTTAGAAATACACAAGGGTTGTCACATAGTAATTTAAGGAGAGACATTTTATTTTACGCTTTTTAGTGTTTTCTAGATATGGAGTTTTCATTTTTTTTGAAGTCGGTTTAATTTTCTATTATGTATTCTTTATCAAAATTGAAGTTAAGATAAGATTGTTTAATTTTTAAGGTAGTAAATAATTTAAAATCCAAGCATAAGTGATAAAATAGTGAGTGTTGCGTTTATTCTTTCTTGTATATTTATATGTTGAATAAATATTATTGAAACGATAGTTCGTTTCAATAATAATTTTGAACTACTTGTTGTTTTACAAATAGTAGAAATCGAAAGTGCAGTAGTGAGCAAGAAAGGTTTCTTAATATTTGTTTAACTAAATATTATTTAATCACAAAAAAAATATTCACCATTTGCGTATTATATGCTCATCCTAAAAATATTATAGTTTACGTATTTACATCGAAAATAATCTTATTTCATCCCCCATCTCGGAAAGAGTATTTTTGCCCTTCGATATCTGAGTGCAAAAGTCGTTTTATCTTCTATAGGATAAAATAAATTGAATTTAAAACATCGTGTGCCTTAAGTTTGTAAATTTAAAACATCATAAAATCTATTTACTTCTACCTTCATGGTGCCGAATTCATTACACTACATTTATTAATTTGTTAAAAATTCAGACTCGGAACTTTCTTAGTGTACTTTCTTTTTATTTACTTTGCCTGCGCTATTTTCGAACTGACACTTAAATAAAAGTATCTTGTGATAATAAATGCTTTTTTGCATTTAGTCATTTCCTCGCTGAGGTGGGATGAAAAATTACGTGTTGCACTAGAGTGCAAAGATTTTTCTCCTCGTGCTCTCTTAATTCCCTCGCTAACGCTCAGGATTCTAATTTTTGAATCACTGGCTGCGCTCGTGATTTAATTTTAGAATCCTTCGCTTGCTCGGACTTCAAATAGAGCACGCGGTTAAAAACAACTTTGCACTCTTGTAATAGTTATTTGTTATACAAAAAAAAAATATAACAATTTTCGATGAATAAATTTACAACAGTATTAAAATGCTGCTCGAAAATTGTGAATATTTTCATACAAAAAGGATTTGGGCATTTATGATATCAACGTGTAGCGAATAATAACCTTAATAAGTTATTAAAAAAGTTGAATACTAATAATATTTGAAAAAGTGTGATTGTGACCATGTCAAGTTGATTTGGTAGCTTTAACAAAAAAAGCTCAAAGTGATGATAGTATCTTTTTTGGGATAAGAGTTAAACTTTTTTTTTATGGTATAGGGGGCAAACGAGCGGATATATCAGGTGATGGTAAACGAATACAAACATGTATTTGCATATTCTATGATTAAAGTTCGTAGTAAACATATTCTTTATGTTTTGTTTCATGATTATGTCTGAACTAAACAAATACAGTATGTTGTATGTTAATCATATATATGTTAAACATAAAATCAATTCAATTCGAATAACGATGGAATTACAGGCTGCGAACTGAGCCGGTCATGTGGCTGTGTGAGCACGAGTGAGCAACAAAGTTCGCCGAATGACGCACAATTATTCACACTCACTCGAGTTTCGGCGCGGCCGAAGGTTCCGCCTTTTTGCGAACTACGGCCGAAACTAGATTTTTTGGCCGAAACTGGCCGAAACCGAACCTTCGGTCGGTCAGTACATCTATACAAGCGGTAATTGAAAAAACTTTATAATAAACAGCAAACAAAACAACAAACTCAGAGTTGAAACCTTCAAACAAAATCTTACCTTGGTATTAATGGAAACATTGCTAACTCAGTTTATGTAACTTTGTATATTTCAACATTTTGCTATTTTTTTTGTTAAATATTTATTTTTGGCGTCCATAACGTATAATAAGTACATACTGTGAAACTTAGTTCTATACAAAGAGGAAACAACAATATTTACACACAGGCATGAAAAAATTCCTCCGTATCATCGCATATTGGTAGTGTTCCCAAAAGGCTGACAGCATTGCCACGTTGACTGGCAATGCTTACTTTCTGTGTCAGAAAAATGCCGGCCTTCTGGTCACGAGAAGCATCGATCAGTTAAGCTAGTTGACTGAACATAGCGCGAGCCCCATGAACCTAAAGTCTCGACCCCAAACGGTTCAAAAATGTAATTACCGATTAGATTTTGGTACTTACGCCGTTTGAGGCTTTCCGCAAAAGCAGCTGTGGCGTCGGCATAACCAGCTGTACTTGGAAGATGAAATGGCGCTAGGGTGTCGACGCAAGTTGCGTCTCACACCAGAGGCCTACCCATCTTTCAAGGCAGTAACGACATATCATCCGGTCTCTTGCCATCGTCTCGTACCAGACCATTTGGTTCACATACAGTTAGAAAACCGGCGGTAACAAGAGCACGACGGATAATGTCGTTGATAATGGCATGTCGAGATATACGGCCAACGCTTCTGCTACAAAAAAGGTCATGATGTTCGAGACTGTCGACAGCTTCTCCACAGTGACAAAAATGCAAGTGGCAAGGCAAAATGTAGTATAGTCCAAAAAGGTACCTATGTTGGGCGATGGCAGTGCCTGAGTGCATAAGCCTGATCCCCACTTTCCCACAGCCAACAAACGAGTGCGCACAGCAAGACTGGTTTATGTATCCAGAAGTCTTTTCTGCTTTGAAATACATAACGGCGCGTAAAATAATACTAGGACAAGCTATCTGCCAAGCTTTTATATGGTTTAAAACCACATTCAAAACTTTGCTGAGCGTGTTTTGTATGATTTTGTCAACTTTTTCTAAAAGTGATGAATATTACCTAAAAGAAATGATCGAAAAGCGCATGTGTAAAATTCGGCACAAAAAGACGATAAAATAAAAAGGTAAAAGCCGAATGAATATTAATTTTAAGTAAACGATTCTAAATTAAACAGGAGACCCAAGAAGGCGAGCCCTGCATTAAAGTTTTCTAAAACTTCAATGCTAGGTTCCAAGGAATAAAATTTTTGTATAGTCGACAGTCTGTCTGTATTACTATCACAAACAAAAATTTTGCATTTGTCAGAGTTGAGTCTTAGACCAATAGATTTAAATTTATTTTTAATGAAAGATAAATCGTTCAAAACTCCACTCCTAAAGTTCCATCGTCAAGGTACCATAATATGTTAAATTTAGATTTTATCTGCTCTAAAACAGGATGTATTGCTAAACTGAAGATAACTGGTCCCAGTGGATCACCCGGTTGACATCCAACGGCAGAGTCTAAAATACTGTCTTTATACATTAATTTTGTTGGATATCTATAACATTGCCAAGGAAAATTATAAATTTTAGGGGTTTTTATTTTGGCTTGCGTCAACAAAGTGTCCCTATTTCTATAAGAATAGAAAGCATTCCTCAGATCAACCTTTAAGATCATCTCTCCTTTCCCGCTGCCAAGATATGTGTACAGGGCGTGTATGGCAGCCTCACAACCACCTTTCGAGCCCAAATCAAGTTGTACTGGTTGGAATTTTCCTGCAAACTCGGTTCTATAATATTTGCAGCAAATTTTGGCTACCATATGCCGCAGCATACACCCCACGGCAATTGGACGAATACCACCATCATTTTTACGTAGAGCACATAAGTTGGCTCCATTTAAAATGTCCTTGATGCCTTCGTCCATTTACCAAAGCCGTCAGCTCCTTCAAGAGAGCATCGCTAACCTCTCCTGAGCTTGAACAAACTAAATCTTTCAAATGTTGCGGTATCAAGTCATCAAGACCGCTAATAGATCCGGAAGGAGCTAATGGCTGAAAAAACATCCTCAGGAGTAACATTAAGATGTTCATTGTCATTAGTAGGGGGTTCAGGAAAAGACAGATAATCCTGAGGTGTGTGTGTGCTACCACAAGTAAGGCGCTACCACATCGTTGCTAAAAATAACCTGGCTACCCTCTTATATCGCCTTCCCTTAGTTTTGTCTCTACAAAAGCAATTATGTTTATTATTATAAAGGCTTGATAATTTAGGGTCAAAATTAGTAGTATTAAGGCAATTCTCTTTAATTTAGGTTAACAAAGTTATACGTTATTGTGCTACATGAGATTCGAACCCGCGATTGCCCGACCAAAAACATAATGACGTATTATGTGACAACATCTTGACCACAAAACATTTGCTGTTGCAAAATAGATTAGACACAAATGACAACAAAAATTTTACATTTATTTATTTAAAAACAATTGTATGGATATACAAACAATAACAGTGAAACCATCTAAATCTATACTTGAGCCAATTTAGATGAGGAATAAAATAAATATTTTTTTCGCACAACCACAACGCCATCTAGTCCCAAGCTATGCAGAGTTCTGATATAAATACACATATACTTTTTTTGTAAAGACATACATATTATACACTGAAAACAACAACAAACTCAGAAACTAACATATACAGATCATATAAATAATTGGTCCGACTCGGGAATCGAACCCGACACCTCAACCACAGCAATCGCTTACGCTACCAATTGCGCCACCAAGGTAGTTGAAATACTACTTTTTTAGACTAGCTAGCCAGACCGCGGCGTTACCCGTGGTACGACAGTGAGCGCGGGTAACACCGCGGGGTTGAGCTAGTGCAAATATAAAAACAGTCAAAATAGACTAATGATTTGTATGGAACCAACGAGTATTTGAAGACCAAAAATAATTAAATTAAAAGATATTTTTAATAGAAGTGTATTAATTTCGATTCACTTTATTTCGATCATAAAGTCCTATTTAAAAATAAACAGTTATAAACACTTGATCGTCAGAGGCCGCTACTTTCCACATCGAATTTGGCTCAAGTATATTTAAGTGGAGTGACAAACACTTACTCAGTGTATCGTCACCTTTTTAAGGTGAAACCTACATGTACTAACCGTATTTTTTGTTGAAACTAGCCCCGTGACTCAGAAAATCTGAAAATAAATAAAAACAAAATTAAAAATATAACTCTATCTACCGCATCATACACAAAGAAATAAATGAAAGCAAAAAATTAAGTTTAGAAAATATAAAAAAAATAATTTCACGATAAATGAAAAAATATTGCAAGGTACGAAGTTTAAGAATTTTTATTTGACGGCGCAATATCATAAAAAAATAGTAGCTTTATAGAAGAAATAAAACCACTATAAACCCATGGGTTCACGCGGTTTTCTTTGATCAATTAAAACTTATCACAACTGTCAATGTCCTTCAAAAACAGTACCGACCCAGATAAGTGGCATTCGTCTCTCTAAATCGACGAAATAATGTGACTGGACCCCGAAAGATGCAAGAACCGACAGTAGCGTACTGAAAATTGACAAGTAAAATTTTACTTATAAGTATTATCGACTTTATTATTATAATATCACTGTATGATTGTACACTGTATGATTACATTACATTTGATATTCCTCATTTTGTTCAAATTTATTTCAGTATCAAACCGAAGCAAAGTCGCTCAAATAAACACTGTAATTTTTTCAATCATATTATTTTTACTTTATTTATTATTATTTAATTGGATTTTAGGGTTTATGTTAGTATTTAAGTTATCTGACAAAACACCTAAATCAAGAAAAAAAAATACATGAGAAAAAAACTTTTATGGTGAATAATGCTGCCTGAAATATGCACTAACTACATGCGAGTATAAATAACCATATTATACACAAATTGATACTTAACCTTGACAACGAGGTGTCGCACCTATAAAGTCAATTTATCTAGACGTACTGTAATTTAGAGGTTTTCTTTTCATTTATTAAGTTTTCAACAAATTTATTTGTGGCGAATAAAATTGTATTGTGTGTAAATGCCTTAAGCGGCGTTGCGGAGGGGTAACCTAGCCGGCAAAAACGTCCGCAACGTGAGATTGACTGCCTCGGTGTCAATCTTACCCGGCAAATATTAACATATCTCTCTTAGCTTCCCACATGCAGTGTACAGTCGTAGATAAAAAAAAGGACTTTTCCCGTTATCTTTTGATTTTTCTTGTACACAAACCTTGTCCTAACAATCACGAACACATAAGAAAATAATTATTTAATTTGGTGTATACATAGATTTCGGTGATTCATTTATATATATAACTAGCCGACCCACGCAACCTCGTTTGCGTCTCCTATTGCCCGTAGCGTGAAAATTTTCCCCCGTTTTCGAAACGTTATTTATTGCTGCTCCGTTCCTATTGGTCCGAGCGTGATGATATATAGCCTATAGCCTTCCTCGATAAATGTACTATCCAACACTGAAAGAATTATTCAAATTGGGCCAGCGGTTCCTGAGATTAGCGTGTTCAAACAAACAAACAAACTCTTCAGCTTTATATATTAGTATAGATAATAGATTTTAAATGAAACGAAGGTGTTAAGACAATTTTGTGGTATTCAAAATTTAGTATAGCACCATTTGTAAGTTGTATGTAACAAGTACGGAGTAACTGTAGATGGAGTTTGTTTCAGTAGAGATTACTAGGTGGCAGAACAAGTGACCTTATTAGTTTTTTTTTTATTTCATCGATAAAAAATCGTAATAAAAATAGTATACCTGAAAATGGTTATTTTCTTTATACCTTGAATAGAACTCGATTTTTTTTATAAGGAACTTCCTTCCTCTCTGGTGTTCCACGACACAACACGACTTTTTGTTTTGAAAAGTGTTGCAAGATGGCTAGACGATTCTTACGGCTGGGTCGTTTACAAAATAATTGTTAACGTAATTGATGAAACAAGTCGCACAACAATCACCATTTTTACGTGTTCCCAAAGAGGTTTGCGGAAAACATAGCCATGCCAAGCCCTGACATACTTACTTACTTTAACTAAACTCGTCCAAAAAGTTATTTGGCTATCGCGCCTCGACCAAAGACATTGATGGCCGTGCAAGTGTGGTTTTAGAAGGAACGGATTTGTTGTGTCAATATTAAATCAATTACCTATCATATAACAGACTGACAAATCTTATCAACGCAACCTCGTTTGCGTCTTATAACATCCTTCATTGGTGCTCCGCTCCTATTGGTTTTAGCGTGATAATAAATAGCCTTATAGCCTTCCTCGATAAATGTACTATCCAACACTGAAAGAATTTTTCAAATCGGACCAACGGTTCCTGATATTAGCGCGTTTAAACAAATAAACTCTTCAGCTTTATAATATAAGTATAGATGACTAGCAGACCCACGCAACCTCGTTTGCGTCTCCTATTGCCCGTAGCGTGAGATTTTCCCCGTTTTCGAAACGTTTTTCATTGGTGCTCCGCTCCTATTGGTCCGAGCGTGATGATATATAGCCTATAGCCTTACTCGATAAATGTACTGTCTAACACTGAAATAATTTTTCAAATCGGACCAGCGGTTCCTGAGATTAGCGCGTTTAAACAAACAAACAAATAAACTCTTCAGCTTTATAATATAGTATAGATGATGATCTTCGCCCACGTTTTTAAAAGGAGGTAAATATATCGGTGACGCAATAACTGACAAACACAGGCAAACCTTGCAGTACCCTTCAGGGTGGCGTAGGACTATGATAGTTTCGCCGGGTAAACAACGGCTTAGAAACTATAAATACTTTTATTATTATGTGCTGAGATTTATTATGTGTTTCTTACATTACACGTACATATGTAAATAAGTATTAATTTAACAGTTTGAACTTTACACTCCACTTTCCTCGTGTACCTAATCAAATCTAGGCACGTGATAAGCCGCACATGTGCTCGTACGAATCGCGGATCGTTTAAATTATCCAATTGGCTACCGTAACACACACATATAAATATTACAATAATAAAACAATACAATATGTGAGTGTTTAATACGAACACATATAAACGAATAAAATAAAATTGTTTATTTATCGGAATCGTGAGTAACTCACGTGAGCAACGCTGAGACTTACGTTCTATTCCATTCATCCTCCACCGCGCCGTGGTAAACATTGATCTTCGGAAGAACCTCTAGCTGTACTGATCTTTATCTAAATACAGTTGATTGTTTACATTAGTCGCACACGTCTCATAAACGACCATCTGATCCCAAACTGGACAGAGTCTACTACAGGTACTAGGGTGATCAAACTACTGATAAACATGCCATCCTCTGGGTTAGTTATCGTGACAGTTAACTGAGGAGCCGTGGGTTCCATTCCCTCCAGAACAAATAATTCTGTGAGGAACACGATCAGTGTCCGCGTGTCACTTGTGTGTAACATGTCATCTTCCTAGCCTTTATTATTCCTAAGATTAATTGGGGTCGGTTACTAGTTCAACCAGTTTTACCTGAATGTAAGTTACGCGGAGCGACTGGCGTCGGACCTCCGCAACTCTGAGGTGAACTGAATTTGAAGATTGAACTAGTTGTCAGTATTGATGACCGACGGCTTAACCTGCTCTCCGAGGCAGTGGCGGGAAACACCGCCATCTTCCAATTTGTGTGTAACATCTATACAAATAAATAAAATTGGAGTGTCTGCTTGTAATGTTAAAATAACCGCTTTTTACTAAATGCATATGTATGTACGTATGTACACATAACAATATACACGGTACATATACCAAAATATTTTTTTTTTGTCTGTCTGTCGGTCTGTCTGTTCCGGCTAATCTCTGGAACGGCTGGACCGATTAGACGGGACTTTTAAAAAATAAAAAAAAATAACTTACAAAATGGCACAACGCGTGAGTTTAGCCGGTTTCATCCCGTCACACCGCCTCACCATCCTCGATGTGATAACAGTCCAGGGATGTTTAACCCGTAAAAAATAGGGAGGCTTCACAGAAGCTGTTTTGATGAGCCTGGGGTTATTAAGAAGAGGGTAGCGTGGACAGTTTATTACGATGGTAGGTACACAAGGTGGTATTAAAACAACTTACGAAAATTAAAATTAATTTACTTTGGTAATTAATGATTATTTGTACTTTGCCTACCAAAAATGACTTCTGATTATTTCGCAAATTAATTAGAATGCAAAATAATCTGCCAAATTGTAAAAATTATTTTGAAAAAGATCACAGTAAATACAGTTATTAAAAATTCTTAATACTCTAATATTACTTCTGGCTACTTGAGAATATATTATTATTAACGACTAGCTGAACCCCGCGGTGTTACCCGCGGTTATTGTTGTACCGCGAGTAACGCCGCGGGGCAAAGTTAGTCTAAAAAAGTAGCCTAAGTTACTCCCTTGATCATCAGCTATCTGCCAGTGAAAGTCCAGTTAAAATCCGTCCAGCCGTTCCAGAGATTACCCGGAACAAACAGACAGACAGACAGACAGACCGCCAGACAGACAGACAGACAGACAAAATTTTTTTTAACTACAGTTTTGGTATATGTACCGTGTATACATACATATGCATTTAGTAAAAAGCGGTTATTTTAATATTACAAACAGACACTCCAATTTTATTTAGTTGTATAGATAATTTTCGTCAAATCTTTCCTTAATTTATTTAGTATAACAGCGCTACCTAGTGTCAAATCTCAAAAGCTTTTAAGTTTAATGTTCAAAATATTTTTCGTAGTGTTTAAAACTGAACATAGAGTGCGCTAATATCAAAATTTATTTTTGTTTAAAGACAAGGCATTTTTTATGTTTTAAATTATCCTAAAACATAAAAAATGCGTTTCTTTTATGTTTGGTCCTTCGAAAATGACTCTACTCTATCTGATGGAAAGCATAAGCAGAATCCGAGTGATGGTCACCATACTGCGAATGCAGACTATGCAACAATTCATCATGGCAACCCACACCATGGTGTGCTAGTGATGCTTCTGCGTCATTGGGTCATCTCTAGTAACTACGCCAATAGCCCATTCTATAATTTATGAGAAATGGAGAAAAAACTACGCCTAAAAATAGTATCCGTTTCGTTGATATCGCCTTCAAGATAAACTTTAATTTTATATTTATTTTAGAACTTAAAAATTTGCCTTAGATATTTTTTTATTTGTATTATTATTAATTTATGCACAAAGAATATTTAAAAAATCATAATGCATCCAGAGCCCTTAGAATAATGTACTGTTCTTAATTATTCTCATTCTGTAATACAAGGGCAGATATTTTTTTTTTTTTTGATAAACCTAGCGTAATTAATAAATGTTTTCCTTTTCCTAAATAACGTAAGATACAGGGAAATTTGTAATGTTTTCTACGAGTTAAATTTAACTTTCGCTATTTTATGTTTTTGTATTTTCATTTTGTATAGAAATAATTAGGTTGATTGTAGGCATGTACTATAAGGTTTTATGAATAAGTAAATGTGAATATTATTCGTATTATAATAACATTTTGTGAAATGTTCAAGGTTCGTAATGAGCTTAGTACAGCGCCATCTATGTGGCGGACTGTCAACTATTCATTTAATAAAGTTGATAATAGTGTTCAATGTCGCCATGAGAGGCGCTTTAGCAAAAATGTGGCAAAAAAGAGGAACTTGGCGCCACTACGGTACTCACCGTTTCTGCTCATTGTCACTTAAATATAATGTCTTCTTCGTTTTGTCAATGTTTAAAACACAATAACAATATAAAAACATTAAATTTGATTAATTTAGAATTTTTAAGTTAAAGTATGATAATAGTCGCGACCGGTCACATGTGCGCACTGTGACCAAAGTGTACATTACCGCGATTGGTGTTCGTTCCGCGGTCGGTAAAGCCATCGCGGGCTGTTATTGGTGTAAACATACAGCGTCGGTAAAGCAGCGGACCTTCCAGCACGTGACGAACTGACTTGAAGGCCGTACTTTTGTTGCACTCTAGAACTATCAGATGGCAGCACTGTGCGGCTTGTTTACAACATAACACATTACGAATGTGACATAATTTCACGTAATAAGAGTGTAGAGAGTCAGACTCAGTGATACAACAACAGTGAGTAACCGGTCTAGACGGATGGGACTTCCCGGTTCATTGTAGATAATTATGGGAATGAAATACATTGGTACCGGGCCTTCGTGGACTATAGAGTAGAGGCTGGCCTTGAACGTTTTAAGAGACGTAGGTATATATTTTATTGGCAGTAAATATGCAGCGGTAATGTGCGGGAACTTTACTTTTCTATTGTTTAAAGCGTGTACGCATAATAATATATAATACTACGTCATTATGTACTAACTAGTAGCCTCTCTCGATTTTAATATACTTTTTTGAAACTCGTTTAAAGATTTCATATTCAATGTGTACCATGTCAGCGTTATACTACCACTGTAGTACATTTCTTGGCTACCAAATACTTGGAGAATCAGTTTTCATCACGATCTCTTAATGTAGGGAGGTATCTACAAATCATCGTCACGTGCCTTCATTCAGTTTTCACTCCACCTAGTCGCAGGATGTTTTAGGCTACGTTATTTTTCACTTTAGTTTTTTATGGTTTTAAAAGCTACCAAAATGATTCTCCTCTATCTGATGGAAAGCAAAACTGGAGGTCACTATCCTTATAGCGAATGTGGACAATGTAGTATGGTGATCCACACTATGGCGCACTAAAAAGACCACTAGATGGTAAATTTAGGATGCTGCTGTATATCTATCGGCGCTTCGATAATATTTTATATTTATGAATAATCTATACTAATATTTAAAGCTAAAAAGTTTGTTTGTTTGTTTATTTGAACAGGCTAATCTCAGGAACCACTGATCCGATTTGAAAAATTCTTTCAGTGTTAGATAGCCCATTTATCAAGGAAGGCTATAGGCTATATATCATCACGCTACTACTAAGAGGAGCGGAGTAACAATGAAGAATGTTTCAAAAACAATAAAAGGCGCAAACGAGGTTGCGTGGGTCAGCTAGTCGAAATATACTCGACACGTAGGACAAAGAATTTTATAAATTGCTAAATTACCCAGTTGCTGAGGGGTTTTAGTCAATTGTTTTTTTGATTTTTGTAATGTTAAGTAATGAACCAGATAGGATTATATTCCCACCCAATGCAAAAAGGTCAATTGTTTCGTGTCTGGCTGTAATATTTCCAAAGTACGTCTATATTTAGGAATATTTAAGTACATTTATGGGCAGTCAGGTGACGGTAGTACAAAAGCCATCCGTCTATCGCCACCCAGTGCTGAACGGAGGCTCTTCTCGTGTCCGTGTCATGTCTGTGTGGTGATGAACTAAGAATACGCCATCACCGCCCCTTTTAAACAAATCCCCGTATCTCCCCGTCTAGCTAGTGTGCTACTGTAGGCTATAATCTCCTCTCTAAGGAGAGGCCTATGTTTAGCAGTGGAGTGCTAAAGACTGTTGGTGTGCGGCAATTGTAATTTTGCATAGCCACGTGTCTCTCTCGTAAGGACATCTGGTGTCCCTCAGTCTGACCTTGTCTATACTCATATTATAAAACTGAAGAGTTTGTTTGTTTGTTTGAACGCGCTAATCTCAGGAACCACTGGTCTGATTTTAAAAAATATTTCAGTTTTAGATAGCCCATTTATCAAGGAAGGCTAAAGGCATATATCATCACACTTAGTCCAATAGGAGCGGAGCACCAATGAACAATATTTCAAAAACGGGAGAAAAATTTCACGCTACGGGCAATAGAAGACGCAAACGAGGTTGCGTGGATCAGCTAGTGTTATATACAAAATGCGTCGCTTGGGACTTTATAAAAATGCACGAAACGGGCACAAAGAATACCCAGACTCAGAATAACACTTTGTGGATGACACAAAGTGTTATCCCATGTGGAATTTGAACCCACAACACTTGGCGCAGGAGGAAGCGGCGCGGCGACCGATGAAACATCACCACCAAACGTGCAGTCATTATCATCAGTGCAATCATCTCATGTCTACTTTACTATTGTGAACTTCTTTTAATACCTACTGCTGGCTAATATTTATCTGTAGGTGCTAAACCCATTTCTTTAAACATTCTACGCAAATCTTATATCAGTCCAGTCGTTACACTGAGTAATCACAGGTATTAAGGATTGTATTATTTAAGCCTACCCTAGTGGGTCACGTTTCGCGACGCCCGCTGCGAATCTGGGTGGGCGTAAGGAAGCGGAGTATCAAATAACTAGTGTTGCGCATCGTATTCACTTATGCACATTGTGCCACAAGATATCTTGTCATTGGCACATGTCTACAATGCCACATTACTTTTAACAACAGGGAATTTTCTGAAATTAAAATGATCAATAAAGTAGGTATGTACGTACATACAGTACGTTTGTATATTTCATGAACATAGTCATAATTAACAATTATATACTAAACGAATTTTAAACTAGCTTGAACTGTAACCCTGGCCATCGGCGATATTAGTAAATTACGAAACGAAGATAAAATTAAGCTTAACGCTGTATCTTAAATAAAATTAACGAATTTTCCACAACAGTACTCGTCACACTCGGCGGAGTTCCCCAACGGCAGCCTGTGTAAATTTATTACACTTGTCGTATCAATCACTCATTGTTATTTATGTTCGCTATAAAATTGTTGTATGTACACAATACATTTGGGAACATTTCAATGCATTGTTACTTGTAGTTGCCGTTTAAAAAATCTTTACACAAATCAATAAGGGCGTTTTAGTTAGAAATATGTCTTTTTTATGAGTTTCGATTAATCAGTCTTGGAAAATTGACGTCATCCACATCTGAAACGGACGGGACAATTAACGTTATACAATTTTTGAACTCTTAAAGTAACTAAGTACTATCATCTTTTTAGCATCGTCGTTTTTCCTTATATTATTTTCCTCACAATATATTTCCAATGCTCCATTCTAATCCCTAAAGTATCCTGGTTACAACACTACCCTTGTTCGCGTAAGTGGGATACAACTTATAGTCAGTTAGAAGTGGTTTACGTGGGTCTGCGTACCATTTAGAAGGACTCCGTAAGTACGAGAATGCATTTATCTATAAAGATCTTAATACTAATTAAATATTAATTTCCCCATGATTTGTATACAGCTGTCGTCTATTCGCGACCGCTCCCGCTGAGCTCTGTGCAATTGGAAAGTCTCCTCTACTCGCAGACGTGGCATAGCAGCTGCTGATGTCCGGAACTCATTTTGTTTACTAAGTGATCAGTCAGACAAAACGGCTGCCAGTTTTTTAACCTCGTGGCGTCATTTACAGGAGTTACATCTTTAAATCGAACCTTAAATTTTTTGCCTAGTATTCAAATAAAGAAGTATACTTATTTGATGTGAAACGAGATTCCACGTCAAGGCAGTGTCTATTGCCGACCCAGAAGGTCACTTCACCCCTTCATCACTTATCACATATGATCGACGGCATACGGTCAGTGTTTGGATATAATGTCTATATATTATATTTAATGTGTTCTAGAGACCCGCAAATCTAGACAGACCGTTGTGTTTTTACTTTTTGAAAACTTCACCCGAAAAAGGGCTTCGAGATTGTACTGGGCCTTAGTTATTTTCTCTACTTGAAGTGCCGTGCTACCTGAGTCCCTACATTTTCTTATAGAATAATATTATTCCTTTTTTTGCATACCTCAAATATTTCATAATAAAACTATAAAGACTAGCCAGTGGGTGTGAAGTAAAAAATTAATTTACGTACAGTTTGCGAATAAATTAGATTGTATTAACATAGAAATTTATTCGCGAAGAGGATGGATGGAGAATGGATTGTTACTACTTGACCGTGATTAAATAATAATAAATAAATAAATATTTCGGACATCTAAACACACAACGCCATCTAGTCCCAAGATAAGCAGAGCTTGTGTTATGGGGTACTAGACAACTGATACAAATACATATATACTCTTTTTTTTGTAAATACATACATATTATAGATAGAACACACCCGAACTCCACCAACTGTTGATTATTAAAGATTTAATTTCAATTCTTTCATGCGGACACCCATGATGGAATAAAGCATACACACACATGAACATACATAAAGTGAAACTTAATTCCTTTTGAAAAAACAATCCTGATCCCTTTGATTAGTTGACATTGTGCAAAATTAAACATAACGGCATGTTACATATACATATGAAACCCCTAAATATATCGTCAACGCAGCATTACGTAACTATTTATAGCGTCTAGTCTAAACACACGTATCAGTATTTCTTCTCAATAAAGAATGACTTTTTGTTTTATATGAAACCCCTAAATGTGTCGTCAACGCAGCATTACGAACACAGAGCACAAAGGCCTGTTATGAGATCACGAACTCGTGTTCAATATGCCGACACTGCAGTCTCTATGCAACCGGACCCACGGCGGAAACTGGCCACAAGCTCAACAGCGACACAAGGCGCCGACGCAGCATTACGAGAACAGACCACAAAGGCCTATTGTGAGACCAACGGTAACACGAGGCACCGACGTCATCATTATAGTGTATATATATTAAAATTCAATTACTTTAGGTCATTCTTGCTTCACACTTCGAGGCGGAATCACTAGACTAATTAGCTGTAGTTAGTTTGTAAAGAGATTCCTAGCTCATACTTCGAGTAGGATTCACATAATTGTAAATTAGTTTGTAATTTCTTTTTTATTAAATTAACTATAAGTAAATTTGGTTTTCTTTGGAACCTCCGGCTGCAGTATACGTAATTGGCATCATAATGCAAAGTCACGTGGTCATAACAAAATATTAGCCAATATAGAAGAAAATGGATGTATTTGCAAAAGTAGAAGTAAAATAGATCAAAAATGCTTGCGTTTAAGGAGGCAGATTCGCTGAGGTCCTTTCTACAGTCAATATTGAGAGAGACTTCAGACACTCGCCTGAAGTACACAGATTTTTAATATGTGGTATCAAGTCGTGACACATGGTTGCCACACAACTTATAAAATACGCAATGTACGTACAGTTTGTTTATAAATATAGTGCAGTTAGTGAACACAGAGCGATCAATCATTGAAACATTGCCAACTATTTAGGTCTAATTCGTATCTCGACGCACTTGGCGTTGGTTTGTTAGCTTCGATGATCAACTAACTCAAGTTACGATGATCCATGCGTGAACATTCAATATTCTCTAGCCACCGACAAAGGATCTCGACATCCTGGCCTTTTAATAAAAAGCTACTTCATTTAAAGGCAAAGTATAGTGACAAGACAAATAATTATATCATAATTAAGTTTTTTTTTTAATTTCATATTTTTTATTATTTATTTTAATTATTATAAAATGTTTCAATTGAAATTAAATAGCAAATCGTGTAAAATTTTCTTTGGCTTTTCTTATAATCATAAGAATATCGTATTCGTTTCTTTATCAAGTTCCTATAAGAGTATCACGTTTTTAAAGAAAATTAAAACAAAATAACATGCCGTTTTAAACATCCTTTGTACCCTTCAAATAGTATGAAACCGAATGTTCTTTTTATTCGTCACGCATTAACGCTGCTTTACTGCACGTTTCATGATCAAATAATCATAAATTATGAATTTAAGAAACCCTTCTATGCAGCATCAGGTCGAAGTTATCAATAAATTACCATTTAAACATTATATTGGCTGTGCCTCGGAGAGCACGTTAAGTTGTCGGGCCCGGTTGTCATGAACATCTATGGCAATCGTTATTGGGAAGTCAGCGCCCTCAAATATCTTGACAACTAGTTCAACCTTCAGATTCAGTTCACCCTCAGGATTGCGGAGGCCCGATGCCAGTCGCTCCGTGTAAAACTAATATTCAGGTAAAACCGGTTAAACTAGTAGTAGACCTTAAATAATCCTGGGCATAATAAAGGCTAGGAAAATGATGCTATTATACTGACACACATAAAGCACTTAATCGAGTAATCATACGTTGAATATGCCTTACATCACTTATGAGAGAAAGAGATAGGTTTGAGAGCTACGATGCCACAGACTGACACACACACAGACACAGACAGACAGACATCGACGTCAAACTTAGCGGTCGAAGCTGAATGTACAAGTTAATTACAGAAAATATAAATTAGATTCCATCACTTTCAAAATCATGACTTCTTCATCTGACATTCCCTATTCTCAAAAAGGCTGAGATTTTCAAATTAAAAGAGACTTTGGAGGAATAACACAAATGTGTAATGTAACTTATAAAACTTACTATCGATCACTTTACAAATTATACGAACATAGAACGTTACATATGAGATTTAGTACTCTGTACACTTGTATTGATCTAACTCGAATACATTGCTGTCGTCTCTCTTAGTCGATGGAAAAAATAGTTGAAACTAAGTAGAACATAAAAGGTTTAGCTTGTGCGTATTGTCTTGCCGAAAGGTAACATTAACTTATAAATCCAACAATTTTCTTAATATTCTATACAAATAAATAAAATTGGAGTGTCAGTTCGTAATATTAAAATAACCGCTTTTTACTTAATGCATATGTATGCACGGTACATATACCAAAAATGTACTTTTAAAAATTATTGTCTGTGTCTATCTGTTTTTTCCGGATAATCTCTATAACGGCTGGACCAATTTTGACGGGACTTTCACTGATAGGTAGCTAAAAATATGGGAAGTAACTTAGACTACTTTTTGACTTGCTTCGCCCCGCGGCGTTACTCGCGGTACGACAATAACCGCGGGTAACACCGCGGGGTTCTGCTAGTCTATTATAAAATAGTGCATAGAAAAATCAATTAACTCGCACCAAAAAGTACTCGCTCCTATGGTAATATGTCATCGTAGTCGGAAGAATTTAGTGTATTACGGTTCGGCTGCACACACAGCGATGTACTATCTAATCTCACGCAATTGGTAACATATCGTGACGCCGCAAGAACATTTGATACACCGTCTCGAAATAGCTGCACACTACAGTTTAAAAACGACTATATAAGATCGCTTGTAGGTGATAGGTGAATAGAGCCAGATAAACCAGCGTCCTTGAGATGTAACAAGCAGCAAGTTGATTAATAAATGTACACATATCTACCAATAATCACAAAGTGAACACAAAGATAACAGAAGGGGCGAACTCGCCGCAGAAGTCGAGTCTTCAACAAATCGAAGAAAGAGCGGTTATTGTGAGAATTTCCAGAATTTTTCTTATTGAAGACTTGAACTCACAACTTTTATAAGAATTAATAAAACTTTGAGGCAAATCTCGAACTTCTTAAACGTCGTTCGTGTTTTATTCTATTGTCAAACTTTGTAGTGTTTTTTTCTTATAGGTGCCGTTTTAACATAAATAAGTACATACGGTATTTTCTTGTGATCCATTTTTTTTAAATCTACCTTAAACTACAAAGACACTTTATTATTGTGATAACAGCAATTTCATGAAATAAAATTATTGTCAATTTTCATCAAGATTCGTTCAGAAGTCCTGGCGTTAATTTCCAAAATCCCTTGAAACTTTCACATTTACAATAATAGTAAGATAAAGTTCTGTGTCACTTAACTGACGTTAAGCCGATCTACTTTAAAAGTATTTGCTAGAAATGATTAACATTCAATTAAAATATCTGACATCAGAGTATTTACTTAATTTTATTTAGTTTGACATTATTTATTAGGTCTTGCTTCCAGGGCTGTCTGTGTCAGGTATATAATTGTTTATTATTAAAGAAGGTGATAACAAAAGCAACTGGACTAATTTATGTACTTTGTCCGTTGATACAAACGTGAATAACCACAGAACAAATTTTTCAAACAATTGACAATTATTTCGACCGGTTTCTGTGCCCGTGGTCACAGGTTGAATGACAGACTCGTTACGCGATTCACAGGCACGTAATATATATTAATAGCCTTAATTCCTCTTCGTTATAATAATTAATAGTGACGTATCAGCAACGAAATGTAATCACTGGATACATTCGCATAATTACTGAGACAATACAGGTGTGGGCGGCACGCGGTGGAGAGGGTTGATGAATTTATTATTAAACCATTAATCAATATTTATTATGCAAGCTGCATAAAAACAGAGAACGAAGTTTGTTCTGTGGAACAACACTCCTCATTATAAAAGCAAAAAAAAAAGTTTAAACTAAAACCCAACTACGACAAAAAACGACGCTTAAAAAGTATGAAACAAGTTTCAAAAGCCGTAGTCACGCGTTGTTTAAGTGTTATGGACTATGGAACATTCCTAAGTTTCAAAAGCCGTAGTCCATGTAGTGTAATGTACCATAGTCCATAACACTTTAACAACGCGTGACTACGGCTTTTGAAACTTGTTTCATGCTTTTTCAACGTCGTTTTTTGTCGTAGTTGGGTTTTAGTTTTTCCTTTTTTTTATAATATTACAAACAGACACTCCAATTTTATTTATTTGTATAGATAGATACCATAGAAATATCACACTTATCGAGTAAATACAGACAAAGTCACGAACAAATGCTAAAAATATATATATTTTTGAAATGTACAAGTAACGCCTTTTCCAATGATACCAAACACGGCATATTTATTCAAATTTAGTTTTCAATACAATACTTAATGTTGGCTAGAGGGCGCCACATTAGATTTAGTGACACGTCATATAACCTCTAAGCAGCGGACAATCAAGACACTTCTAACGATACCTCATTTGTCTTATTCTGACTAATTTAGAAAGAATGAGGGAACAAATAGGCATACAATAGAAATATCACACTTATCGAATAAATACGGACAAAGTCACGAACAAATGCTTATTATATATATATTTTTGAAATGTACAAGTAGCGCCCTTTCCAATGATACCAAACACGGCATATTTATCTCAAATTTATTTTTTAATACTGTACTTTATGTCGGCTAGAGGGTGCCACATTAGATTCAGTGACACGTCATATAGCCTATAACCAGAAGACGATCATGGCGCTTCTAGAGACACCTCACTTGTCCAAATCTAATGAGTAGTTAAGGAGCTAGGAGGGAACAAATGAACATACATACATACATACATACATACATAGCCTGTCAAAATCATAACCCTCCTTTGGCTTTGCCGTAGTCGGGTAAAAATAATCTGATTAGGGGATTTAAATTTAATAATCCTCCTTTGCTTTAGGTGGCTTGTTCACTTTAGTTTACAATTTTAATGTACATCTAATTTATGTAAACTGACTAGCTGACAAACTGAACTTACTCTTTCAATGATGCTCAGCTCCTATTTATCTGAACATGGTGTTAAATTTCCCATCTAAAGCTCAACAGAACACACATTACGAAAAACGTGAAAATCAATCGGTTAGACAGTTTCAAAGTATATAGTAAGAAACAACTTGACACGTGATCTATTTATTTACTAGTTACTTAATCTACAAGAGCCTTGTAACACTTAGAATCAACGTATGTGTGACGAAGAGCCGAACCTGTGCACGAATTAAATAAAAGTGTTAAGTATCATACAATGCGGCAGGTGTCATAGGACACGAAACATTCAAAATAGTGATGTGGGCTCTGAAAAGTCACTTAGAAAACTTGAGTTGTAAGTGTCCGTGGTCATAAGTGGTCATTACTTTTGGTTTACCAAGAGGCGACTCGTCTGTTTATTTATCCCAATGTATAAAATATAGAAATATAGTACGCGATTATTTTCTCTTTCAGCGCACATGGGGCGTAAATACAAGTAGGCGACTGCGGCTCTCTAATATAAATAGTCTGGTATAATTGTTAGTGGGTTTTAAAGTAATGTATTTTAGTATCCATAAGCTTTATTTCTCTGAGGCGAACACGACTTTAATTTCACCAAATACCTTATTGTAGTCACCACCAGAATCTAGTAATTTTAGTGGTTTTGAATAACTATTATTCGATGTCTCAGTCGTAAATAATGAACAGACATTTTATTAAAGAAAGTTATAATTATTTTTAAAAAATGACTTTTAAAGTACACTGGAATAAGGTTTGTGGGGGACAAGTGTCATGTCCCACCAACACAAAGGGAGGATCTTCCGACCAGGCGAGGTGATCATGCCTGGCGGGCCACTACCCAACGGTTGATGTTGAGATGTAGTACCTATATATGCTAATCTGCGCGAGAACTTCTATTGCGCGATTCAGAATTGGTAACTACCAAAAACCAAGTAACTACTCCGTGTCGTGCATTACTTCGTAGTTTAGTGTAGTCTTCGGTAGAACGCGCTGTCATATGATTTTGTTGCCGCTGTATGTGGAGGTCGCCACAGTGCATTCAATGAAAATTATTTTAATTTGAATCCATGTTTACAAGGTAGTCAAACCACGCTGAGTTTAACACGAAGGAGCCAGCTCAATCGTGGCGGTACTACCCTCTCACAGAAGACCGACATAAAATAACAGCATTCGTGCAGTACTGTCGTGTTTTTTTTATCTCACTAATTTTAGTTCAATGTCATTTATACCGGTGTTAACAGTTTTCGGTTATGTGGTAGGTATAAATTAAAAATATAAAGTGTGTACTTTACTCAAAAAACATTCAACGATAAAAAGAACTGACGATCTTCAAACAGATTTTGATAAGATATTTTTATAATGATGCCTAAGAGAACTTTAGATTGAATCTTCCAAAATAAAACTAAAACCCGGCCAACTCACACCTTCAATAACGCCCATCCAGTTAGTTTCAGGGTACATATTAAAATACATTCAGATCCTTGACTACTCAAATGTGTTTTGACACAATACCTCCATGGTTTATTCGCGTGCACTGACATTGAAATGTCAGCGCACGCCTTCGTTCTACCGCCCTGACGTATTGAGTTTTTCTCACCTCTCGCACGTACAACCGTACAACACGCACTTAAATTCTTTTAAATCTACGTCAGTTATACGTCATCGTGTTTTTAATTATTTCCAGTAAGGTTACGCACGCGAATGCAATTGATTGTATCTCCGCTAGTTAAAAGAAAACTACCATAACAACAATAACAATATGACTGTCATGCGACACCGTTTTTAAACTAATTAATAATGTTATAAACTAGCCGAAAATCGGTCGAGCCGTTCCAGAGATTAGCCGGAACAAACAGTCACTTCAATTTTATTTATTTGTATAGATGTAGAGATAATTAAATTCATTCTCTTGAAAAGTAGTCAAGCATTGTAGTAATCTTTGTCTCAGACCCCATTTAAAAGACAAATCTCAACCGTTTGAAAAAGTATTAGATAATCCCGACCTTAGAAGTAGATAATTCAAGTTCTTATATATCGATGATGGTCCACAAACAGTCAACATTTTCAACACTCACCTCAACAATATCACAAAACAGAAATACTAGAATAAGGCAGTAAGTAATTGCAACTGCAGTTCGTCCCTCGGTTTTACTGCAGCTATAGTCTATAATGCATTTCTGTAATTACATGACATAATGAAACTATCACCTGCGTTATGACCCATCATTTCATAAAAAATTGAATTGTGAAATAAATGCCTTGTAAGTTGTTACTAGCGTCAGTTTTATACTTATTAGAATAAGAATAAGGAACGGCACATAATAATTAAATGAATAAATTAGTATTTGAAATAGCTGGCGCCGAGTAGCTTGCCTGCATTCTCCTTGTCGCATAGACAATACAGGAACCGGGCCAATCATTTCTACGCTATTAAATTATTATTGGAACGAACCGTTTGTCAGCCATTAGGACCGACTGGTATTAGACTTTGTACCGACTGAAGTATTATATATTAATGGTTCATGGAACTTGGTCATTGCACAGTCCGCGCGATACAGGACGTTCAACCGCCCACTTTTACTACGATCCCTACTTCAAACTATTCACTAAAATAACCATAAACACATTAGAAATGTCGAGGTTGTCCTATTTCTGTTGCGACCTAGATGTGTGCGGGAGATTCCTATGAAGCATTTATCGCGTGCCTTTTCATTTGCCTTCACATCGCGAGTGAAAGAGTGATCAGCCGTGAGGGGGTTGCGGCCGCCTTGCACGCACACTACCGACCTACTTCACTTGCATGGTCACAGCGATTAAACTTAATATTGCTTTTTGTAACAATCTTCGAAATATTACTATAAAAACTTTCACGAAGACAGTCACGCCTGCCTCAATAACGTAGTAGGGTACAAATCTTCTGGCACTTTCGGATTAGGGCAACCAGAATTAGATAACAAAATTTCAGTACGTATATTGATAGGAAAAGAGATAGGTTTTAATCACATACCCTTTGACTCTAACAAATAAACATTTCTGAGTGGTATCAATATTTACAAAACTTAAAAGATTTTAATCATATTGTTTATTTCAGGGATACTAAATTAGATCCGAACCTATTACACATAAGGCCAACTAAACAGATTCCGTTCGTAGAAGTCATAGGTATAAATATAGTCAGTTGAGTGTTTACAGTGATTGTTAATAACACGCAACACAATGGAAAGCGACCGTTCAACGCAGAGTCCGAGAGACAAAAGAAGTTAAAAGAACGGGTGACAACGTCGCTAATCCCATGGTTTAACCGTCTAAGAAAACAAGGTCTCGCATTCCGAGAGCAACATGGTGTGACGTCACTATCCAGTTACCACTTTATAACAACATAACACGAAATGAACCAACTAGAACCAACAATAGCGGTAATGACGTATGGCTCATGTCACCCACGTAATCACCGTGTCTCGGAATCCTATACCTGGCGAAGTATATTGTTATACCATGGCTAATCCAATGTGACGCTTGGCACTGTCTCAGTGTCAGTCTTAGAGTACAATATCTTTAACAACTTTGAATACAATCCGTTCAAACAAAGTTATGGCGTAACATCACACGAAGAAGTTCTATTCCGTCAAATTGAGAGTTTAGTTTTTGAAGATGGAAAAAAAATTCAATGCTTTTACGAGGTATTATATAGTATAAGCAGTAGCTTTTCAAATAGCGGATTGTAGTCCGATAATAATAAAAGGAAGAGAGGTCTGAAAAGGGGAAGAAAAGAGATATATTAAAACACATTCATGTTCATCTAATTATAGCTTTTGTGTACAAGAAATGCAATACAGACTTAAGGATCATGCGCCAAAACAACTACCAGCCAGCAGAAAAGTAATAGTATATATTTCATAGTACGTACAAAATACATATTAACAGATTTACTCACATGTGTATTTTGTGGATGCCCTACTAATTTCGGCCCCAACAAGATCAACATTACAGGAAGAGAAGAGGTCTTTAGCGATGGTGTCAGCCCTCACAGGCGTCACGTAGCCCGTGCATCTTTAAATATGAATACCACGCACGATAATCTTTATTGCAATATTTTATTATTACATATTTTTTCCGTCTCTATAAAACAATCCTAAGCGACTAGCCGTTTTTTTTGTTTTTTTTTTATGGACAACTCCCGCATTAGAAATAAATATCCTGTGTCACGGGGGACTTTTCGAATATACTAGAAAAGGACACAAAGACCACCCATACCCAGGACAGGACAACAATTTGTGGATCACACAAACTTTAGTACCGCGTAGGATTTGAACCTACGATACTTGGCGCAGTAATAAGAGGCGTGGCGATCGCTCACACCACGAGGCCAACCGTGCAGTCATACTGTGGCAGGCTGTGAAAACCTTTTAGGATATCTTCAGCGTTAATGTACATCATATATGTTAAGAGATACGTTGGCTAGTTATCAAAGTCAATTATAGCTCTTGTTGGGTCCACCCATCAGTACGTTTAGCAGTGCCCTTTTATGCGTATCTATTCCGAAACCTCGAGAAACTCCCCTTTTTTTCGTGCGGATGTCCCCTCGGATACAACTGTTGTGGTACCAAGTGGCATGTTGGACACGAACCAACTAAAACCGCACGCCGCACTATGACTGATGATGACTCCAATCAACGTTGTCAGAATGTTTAATTTATAATTCACACCTTGCATTATCAAAAAACCCATGTGTAAAACCGGTACTGAGTGATTAAGTCAACACAAAAGCTAACATAAGAATAAAAGAAATTACAACTTTATTTTTAAACTTGTGTACAAAACTAGAACAGCAAAGCAATATAAATGTGTATTGCATTGCAACCATAGAGCCAGATGGCGAGCGTGGCCAACAGTCTTTTTATACGAAACTTATTGACTTTGGTGCGGATGTAATATAAAGGTGAAAGGCAAGATTTCATTACTTACGCTCTCATTGAATTTTGTGAAACACTAAGAGAACAACTATGCAGGGAGCTTCCTGCAGGGGCACTGCTACTTGACAAGTTTTTGAAGTAAGTCTTAAACGTTTCTCACTTCTTACGTAACATCATTACGGAAGCGATATAAACTTCGTCTTCTTCTTCATATTTATTTAAAAACTAAGAGTAAATCTTCGTTCAAAGAATTTCATTTCATTTTTCCAAGTGAATTTCATGACCTGTACTATTAAATAAATACTTGTGGTTGTCCAAAGTTTTATTCTTATTTTTTATTTTTTAGCTTTCTGTGCTCCTCTGAACATATAAAATTCCTTCCTCCGTTCGCATAATTTTCGTTAAAAGGAGTACAAAGTTTTTACTTTTGATGTGGCAAGTGTGTTACTGTTAGCGAGTTAACAAAAAATAAAAAACATTAGTTTAGAAATGGGCTTTATATGTTTTATTACATATTGCCGTACATTTACATCATCAACACCCTTTATTAGTCCACTGCTGGACATAAACCTTTCCTTAGATAGGAGCTTTGCATTCACATACACATACACACATAACATATAATAAAAATCAATAACCGCCATGACTAGAATATAATACAAAACTAGGACATAGGATACGTTTTACCTCAAAAACATTTACCGTTCCTATTCGAATCCACAAGCAAAGATTACATTGTGTCTATTTGACATCTTCGAAAATGGCGCAAAACACTTTAAATTAATGAATAACTTACAGACAGATTAAGTGACAGACTCAATGAGTTCCGAAATGTATATTGTTAATTTGACTGAAATGTTTTATTCTTATTAATTTCTATTTTTTTAAAGAATCGCTTTTAATTTTTGAATTGATAACGAGAACAGATTTTTTTAGTTCAGTGTTTATAATTATAAAAACTAACATATTACATAACTTCTAAATGACAAAGATCCGCATTAGAGCGGTTTAGAACACTGTACGTATGTGGACGACGAACTTATAAATGTTATTAAAAATAAACGGCCTCAATTATATGTCATTGTTGTAATCAGCTGTTCAAATACTGCATCTGAAAATCTACATTTAATAGTATTACCACGTAAAATCAAAGCGATTATTTGGCACAAAATAGCTTTAAATAATTCGTTATTGTATTTATTGCAATAGCTTGATGAGAAGTGTACGTTTGTGCCAATAAAATCTTTTATATTTGAGTGTGCGCTGCGGGACGTGCAATCACGCGACACGAACCCGCGTCATTAGTGAACCGAGTATAACTGCATGTTGTGAACATCAGATACGAATACTGTAGAGCTTATTTTACTCTCTATTTAAAATCTTGAACTTGGTTCCTAGTGAAAACTGGCACTTGTATCACATTTTTTTTAAAGACAGACGCATGGCTGCGTTTTTTCATATATGTAGAACCCTGAATAAGCTATTTCTTGCACGAGTAAAACCTGGTAATTTAATAAGTATTTTAACAAGACATAGTGACACGAGTAGAGAAATGGATGCTGCGATATTTAGGGGCATGTTAAAAGTATTTCATATGGATGCTCTTCCGATTGGCAGCTGACTGACGAAGGCACTCATTAAAGCACTTGTGTCGGACAAATGTGATTTCGCAAAATTTTCTAACCTCTGATACATATTAACATAAATATTTATATTGTTTATAGATTTCCATATCGTTATAAAGAGGGTTTGCATGATATTTGGCTTCCTGTTGGAACTGACATGCAGGATCTGAATGTCAATATTGATAGACTGTCGACAGTGTGTGCACTGCACATTTTGCAACTCGCCATCGGCAAACGAAGTGGAGCTTGTCACATGTTTTGTACAGCACGTGGAAACAATCATACGCCTAGATGCACTTTCATCTGCTCGCCCTTTGCAAGTAATAGGCCACTTTCAATATCAATACTATTCAAAATGTTACTAGACCTATTTATACTAAAAGTCTAATTCATAAAATATTACAACATGCCTATAAGAGTCAAATTTTTCTGTCGCGAAAGTAGGGAGGTTACTTTTCATGCAGCAATCGCTTTAGTCGCGGTCTTGCAGTTTAAGAATATAATTACTTCTGACTGGAGCTACCGGGTCCTTGATGGTTTAAAAGCATTTCCATAACCTTTATAATACAGTGAACATTGATGTTGTACTTACTGGAGTCCACAGCTTATGGAAAGGTACTTAACTTTCTTAGTTAAAAAATATTTCATACCGAGTGACAGGAATAAAAGAAACATTTTGTAGCATTACTTCTTTTCTCATATTTCATAGTTAATCCGTAAAAGCAAATTAGCTTTTATCATAAAACAATTCGACTGTATTCCAATCTCAAAATTAATTTTAGTTTGAAATTTAATCTAATAATGACGACTAACATTCTGTCTGTTCGGTGTTAATTTTGTTTTTCACATATAATTACATAAGCGCCCCGCGGTGTCGCCCGCGGTTGGTCTTGTAAAGGTATAACAACAACTGAGGGTAACACCGTGGAGCGCAGCTAGCTATACGCATAACCTTCTTTTTGAATCACTCTATCGATTACTGAGAACTGCATTGAAATCTGTGCAGCAGTTTAAAAGATCGAAGCGACTTCATTTTGTACTAGGTATGTAAAGATTAAGTAGGTATACAGATTGAAGACTATTTAGTCTACACAACTAATAAAGTACACAGTAAAAATAAAGTCGTTATTTTACATAAAATTTATTCCAATGTATATAGTGCTTTTATTGGTAGATCATATTTTCAAATGAAAGGTTTTTGATTGCAGTATTTGTACAGATATTGTATTCCAAAACAAATAAACGAAACATCAATGGAACCTGTTGTACACACGTAAAGTTTTAACATCGAATGAATTTTTCGAAAAACTCAAATACGAGAGGCAATGCTGAAAAATATTTTACCATACCATGTTGTAAACAGATACCAGAAAAAAGGAAATATATATTTGCACTGAGTGAAATTGAACCGAGTTTCCTATAAACGTGACACATCTATGTATTCAATAGGTATCTACATAGCTAAGTCTATCATAGCGCAGTCACTTTAAAGTTATCGTTATAAGGTTTTCTAGGAATCTCAACTACTTATAGACTGGATATTGCTTGTTAGATAGTTGACTACAACTGTGTTATTGGTAAATTAAATTGGGTAAGGTTTGAAAGTTGATCGGTTGGAGACTTTAAGCGTTATTCAATGTAACTTTTATAGTTTTAGTATGTTGCAATTTCTAAGTAAATATAACAAAATGTCAAAATACAGTACCATTTTATTATGTAAGGTAATTTTTTATTACCTCAAAGGTCTCCCAGTGAACCTACCGATTGTTATAACGATAGAAGAGATACACAAGTTGTCGTTCGTCTATAAGATATAGCATACATATAGAGAGACAGTGATCTTTACGAGTGTGATGCCCTTTGAGTACGGAACTCGATCGTCGCTATTTGTCTCGAACTCTCGAGTGTATTAACAACTACAATCTAATAATACTAATGATAATAAAAAACAAAAATAACAATGACACTTCTAACACGCATACGTCTGAACTTAAATTAGTCACAGCTACTGCTATGGTCACCAGATTGCTGATAAACATATCTATATATCTATTGCTAAATGTAACTGTGTTATCTATACTAATATTATAAAGAGGTAAAGTTTCTTACTTTGTTTGTATGGTTGCAGAGGGTAATCTTTGGAAGTACTCATACGATCCTGATAATTCTTTCACTAACAAAAAGTAACACTATTCAGGCGTGACATAGGCTATATTTTATTATGATTGAACAAACAATTCTATTGAAGAATTAACAACAATTAAGAACAAATGAGGCATAGCGCGCCGTATTTTATTACCTACATAAAACAATAAAATTCAACTAACGTCAGCTAAATGGTGCATCGAGTACCTTCTCGCTGAAAAGTGTTAAATAATAGTTATTATTATATCCAATTAGGAACCGAATTTTCTCTACTGAATTAAGCATGTATTATAGATCACACAGACCTTATTTTTAAATCATTTTCTCCATTGAAACCACATTAGAATCTGTTGCGAAGTTTGGTTTAAAAGATCTTAGTGTACAAGAACAGAAAGCGACTTCAATGTGTACCTAATGATTATTATTTATATATTTAATCATTTTCATTATCATTTTAGAGTTATGTAATTCTGCACTTTATTGTGTATTCAGAAGTGTAAGCGACAAAGCAAGCAAACGTTTTTAAATTATAATTAGAACTCTAAGAGGAAGTTTATAACATAGAGGTTTTATTATGTACGTATTCGGTTAGTGTGCTGTTGACAATGCAATCTGTGGAGCCCTCAACCTCGAGAATAACTTGGAGCCATAAAAACCTCAGATAAATAAAAACGACGTCACTCTTTTACAATCGCCATATTTTTTATCGTTCACAATGTCGTATTGTCTATACCTCCGTGGTCTACACAAACTTTATGGTTATAAAAGTGTAAAGTACTACCAATTTCAAAGAATATTTTTATATCCAAATAGTTCCTATTGACATTAAAAAATGGATAAATTTAACTCAATTTCCAGTTTCCAGATGCTTCAGTTAGTCAGACATAGTTTAATAACAACGATAAAAGTTAAATAATATCGCTTGAAAACTGTACAATGGGTCAACAGAACATCAAAACCTATTTTTTGCTACACATTAGCACATTTTAGTTCAAATGTAGGCAATGATATAAATTCCATTAACTTTCAAGCCATTATGTACCCTCAGTCCTCCCATTCAACTGCAAAACCCACACAAAGTATAAATTTTAAACTAGAGTGAGTTCGAACATACTTTGAAAAAGAACATAAAGGCGCTGAAGATACGGTGCACTTTCAATTTAATATAAGAAGCCTTGGTACCATAGGTTTCTAGTCAATTCCAGACCACTATATTTTTCTGTACACCATTGTTGATTAACTATGACTATAACGATGATGTCGGTATAACAAAAACTATTATAGATTGACGTTAGTAAATAATTTGAAAGTAAATACACCGTTTGAGGCTTGTTTGACTCTTAGTTGGTAAAAAGTCGGTATATCGTTGGGTGGCAAAATTCAAAACCATTTGCGGAGTTAAACTGTAGCTATGGTACAGGCATAGCAAACTAGTGATACTGTGCACGTATATCTATTATAGTGTCTCATATGTATTTTAGTCTCAAAGTTTACTCTGTTGTTCATTTCTAAATGACAAGCGGGTGTTTTTTAACGCTTCACCAATCCGCTAGAATTAGAAACTCACTTTTAGCTCGCTTCAAGAGGATTGCGATGTTGACCGTAGCAGACACTAATGCCAACCAAAGAATTCTCTGCTTGAATGTACCCAACCATTTAATTACTCACATAATCTACAAGTGTACAATGTGTGTACAGTTGAAACTAATTATTCTGCTGAAATCCTGCTTGAAGTCTTATACATATATGTTTCTGGCGCTTAGTTTAGGTCGCCTCTCCCACGTTCATTAGACATTTCATACCTATCGGCGGCGGTAAGAACTACACCAACCCAAAAACAAGTCATTTTAAGTCGTATTCTACGAACAGATGGACGCCCAATCCCCGAAAGATTAGGCGGAAATATGAAACGTCCACATTGTGCCAACTTTTGGGCCCGCTTACGTAATAGAGGATAACCCCCTCGCCGAATATTGATCATAACTAAATATTCCAATTTTCCTATTTAAATTCTATAAATTTACCCTTTATAGACATTAAATAAAAAAATTGTGAGTCTGTTGAAAAGGAATATTGGTCAAAATATGTTAAAAATACGATGATAAACCAATTTAAAGTATAGATTAATTAGGTTGAAGGTACAAGAAACTCAGGGTTGCACACCCACGACACATAAGATTTAAAATGATAGCTGTGAGTAGTAACTTACATTACAGGTGCTTTCAAGCTATCGTTTTAATATTATAGATTCTCGTTTCATATTGCAAATATTAACAGCCTTAGAAAACTGATTCTTAGTTAGTTTAAAATAAAATTTAGTAAAGATTGTTTTAATATCACTAAATAAAGATTTAACATAACATTGTAACTACTAAAGTTATGTTTGTTGTGATACAAACACAAATATGGCTTCTTTCCCTTGAAACAGAATAAGCTTTGACAGACCACTGTAAAGTTAGTTTTATAAGCCAGTGTATGTTGGCCAAGTTTAAACTTGCCTGAACGCTGATACTACAAAGTCTATTCGAGAACAAATGAATATGAAAGCCTCGCGGAAACTTCGTGTGTAAGCTGACGCCTCATATAAAACTTGGTGCTCTGCAAATTCTACAAGGTTTCATTTTTTACCCTTAACATTGAATACAAGTTTGACGTTATAAGAATAATTTTTCATTCTTATTTTATGTTTTTTTAGTACCACGTGTTTCCCTCCCTCCTCCTGAAATACGAATGTAGAGATGCATGTGTGGTGTGACTAGGATGGATAAGGTGAAGAATGAATACGTTAGAGGGAGCCTGAAAGTAGCACTAGTGAATGAAAAGTTGAGAAGCAACAGGTTAGCCTCGTATGGACATGTGATGCGTAGAGATGAGCAAAATGTAGTTCAGAAAGTATTAAGTATGGATGTCGACGGATATAAGAGTAGAGAACGATCAAAGAAAAAATGGATGGACTGCATAAAAGAGGATATGGCCAGGAAGGGAACTAACGAGTGATAGAGGAGAATGGAAGAGGAAAACTCATTGCACCGACCCCAAATATATTTGGGAAAAGCGTAGGGAGATGATGATGACATGTTTCCCTCCCACTATGATCCGGGGTCCTTTAAGCGGGGCCACTCTCACTAGGCTACCACAGTGGGGCTCATACCCGTGACTACTCTTGGATTCTACTCGTGCTTTCCATCAGGCAGAGTTGTCATTTTGACAGCTAAAAATTTGCACCCGCAATTATGTGATTGAATAACAGTATGATTAACAAAAATATATTTGTATTTTAACGAGTTATTTACTTGTCTTCGGATGTATGCAAAACTAAATAAAAATTTGAAATTGAAATTCGATGGAGTGACATTTCCACGGCCGGTCACGTCACAGACAATCGCAATGTGACATTTAGAAACAAATATTTATTTAAATCTTTGTTGTTGATCCCTGGTGTCTCTGACCTATTTCTAAACGTATATTTTAAATTCCGCCTTTAATCTTTAGAACGTTTTCATAGCGATATTATGTGACTACGTTTTACATTTTTTGTTCTATAAAATGGTTTTAAAGACCTAACCTATTAAAATAATAGCAACGATAAAAACCCCACCTAAAGGGATTTAGGCCCTAAATCTTGCAACGCTAGATCCTTTGGGTATATATCAGCGTACTGAAACTGTAGTTTTCAGCTACCTACCTTATAAAATATAGGCCAGTAGAATTTGTGCATTGTTTCTAAGTGCTAAATGAATCGAAACTCTCAAACAAACCATTAGCTCATGTAACGGGTACAAACATAATATGCACAATTGCATATTATTGTGTTGTGGTGAGCATGTGTGCGTGAATAGTCAATCAGCGGGCCGGACGGAAACAATTCAGCGCCGCGGCGACGCGGTGACGCGGTGACGGTGACGCGACCGACCCGACACCTAAAAACTAACAAACCGTTGTTAGTGACTTTTTGATTCCACGAATCGGCCTCGAACACCCGTTGATTTATTATTATCCACCTTATGTCATTTCCTGTTTCAAAATATGTAAAATTGACTATTTCGTCATATTCTAACTTGTTTTTTAATATAGGTATAAGAAATATAAACTTAAATGCAGTTTTCAACTTATTGATTTATCAGTCAGCCTGCCTCCGCTACTCGTACCTAACTAAAGTACCAAATATCGGATAAGTCGAGCATAAATAGGTCAGTGCTAAATCCAAGCATTTTATAATATACATACTTTTATATTTTAATGTGTAAATACAAAGTAGTTCAACTTCAACTTTTGATTAATGGCTTTATAGTAGAGTGTGACCACAATTTTGCTAATGTCATGTATTTGTAAGACAAACTGTCAAAGGGTTTAAAATAGTGCTACGATAGAGCCGGAAAAAAATATTTAATTTTGTATTAAAAAAATAGTTATTTACGTGATTATGTGACAGTTCTTCTGCCTATGACGTCAAGTCAACACAAGAAGGTAGTTTAATAAGCCAAATATGTTTTTCCATAATTGTATAGTAAATGGTACGACAAAAGGTAAGGTGATATCACAATTAGTTTTTCATACAGTATCCGGACAGTCTTTAAATAAATCAAAAGTGAAAAGTCATTCTTCATAATCATTTCGTTTTAATTTAATTTGGTGTCAGCACAATATGTAACACATCAAGAGAGTTCACGCTTTTTTTAATGAGCGCCTTTTTGCCACGTATCTTCGTAGGAGCGTAATCATTTCTCAGGTAGGTTAAGGAAAGGAAGAAAACAACTGAGGAGTAAAAAAAGATGAGGCTAAATGAGGCTGCAAAACTTCGAATGGAGATCTCATATCCATATGTCCCTCAACTTTCAGGTACGAGTATATATCGTGCTCTGTCAAATAAATAAATATATTTCGGACATCTAACACACGCCATCTAGGCCCAAGCTAAGCAGAGCTTGTGCTATGGGTACTAGACAACTGATACAAATACATATATACTTTTTTTGTAAATACATACATGTTATACATAGAAAACACCCAAACTCAGAAACAAATATTTGTAGAACATACAAACATTTGATCCGATCCGGGAATCGAACCCAAAACCTCATGATCAGCATTCGCTCATGCCAACCGCGAGACCAACGAGGCAGTCAATCAAAATCAAAGTCTTAAGACATTACGGTCCAATACTAACAAGTGAAGCGCCATATTAAAACCGTTATGAAGCCACAATTGCAATTTAATTGCACACTTGTCAATAATCAATGCATGTGGGTAGGAAACGACACATATTTTGTTTTATTCATAACGCAAGCGTTGCCGGCCTTTGGAGGATGGGGAGGTGGATAGGGAGAGGAGTTGGGGTATGGGTCTCTGGTATCCTCACTCACTCGGTGAAACACAGCGCAAGCGCTGTTTCAGACCGGTTTTCTGTGTGGCCGTGATATCTCTCCGGTCGATCCGGCTCATGCATGCCGAAACGTGGCTCTTCCACGGTGGTCATTTAATCTATATTTAATTTAGTATTTCTATATTTATTTATCTATATATTGATCTATATATATTTGATTTACGTAACACCTTAACTGAGCACGTTAGTTCCCGTGCGATTCCGCAGAAGTTCAGAAGTTAATTAATTATAATTAATAGTTTCGATACACTCTGTTATAGCGCCCACGTGGCTTCTTCAAACAATGAACTTGCTATGAACAGGTCGTAACTAATTTTTAATTAAAATAGCCTGCAGGGTTGTTCCTTGGGTGTAAGAGTTTCTGTCACACTCGCTATGAACTTTATGATAACTTTGGCACAAAACTTTTGCTCTCATTCTAATGAAGAAAAAGGATAAACTAAGAATAATAACACTTTAAACTACAAAGCTAATGCACAATAGCACGTATGTAGCTCTATTTGTCGAAGACTAATTTGTAGTGTAATCGGTGTAGTTTCATCGCCGGCTTTGTCCTTTTAAGCTATTGTGTTTTAGACATTATAAGTAAACAATTTCAGCGACACAAAAGGTTCACGGTAAATTGGATCTATCCGTTAATATATATATATATAGCTAATACAAATTAAGGAAAATTCTATATTGATAAAAGTTTAAAAGCGTATGACCGGCGTTGCTGTAAAATGATCTAAGTACGCAATCCGGAAGTTTTCTTGTAAAATCAAAATTCAACAGCCTTCCTGTACCATATATTGTATTGAGGTAAGTTGACGTATATTGTAGTAACCTGGCATAATTTGGCAAGTATGACAAGTGTATTCTAGTTACTGAGCCCGTTCTATATTTATTTTACGTTTTACGGTTACGATATCTCTCTTTGGGCTATCGGAGTTTTTAAGGTAGTCGCGAACGTTGATAGGAACGTTGCTTATAAAACTTTTAGTACTTGTTTCGTAAATCATACTGTTGTCAATGTTGAAATTGACTTAGCATTATGTTTTTGTTAATAAACAATACGAAAGACCATTATGGTATTGGTTCTTTTAGAAGTGGAAGTGAAAACTTAATAAAAAAGTAATTAGGAAAGGTTAGTGATAAATATGTCTCCGATAACGCTTATAAGCTGAATATTTTTATTATAAAATGAGGAAATTAAAACAGTGTTGTCAGATAAATAAAATTGTATTCAAATTGATACGTATTAGTTTCCTCGTTTGTTTTTGTTATCTATGTTTTATATGTTACTGCACTGATTTTGATAAGGTATGACATGATTAAATCTTGATATGATGATGATAGTACAGATCCTCTAATATTTAAATCAAAACCACCGGTTTAAATGTGCTTGAAAAGTAGGGCTTAGGTCATCATTGTATTAAACTCTTGTTTAATTGAGTATCTTCCGGCCACTCCAAACGAGGGATCTACTAATCCTCTGTAATAGGGAAGGTGGAGTGATCGCTGGCATTACTGCCGATATCGGGGAGGCGCAGGGTGGAAGAGGGAGGTCGGTAGCCAGCGCGGCGCGCGCTCGAGACGGTGCGACGCCAGGCGACGACGCCACCCACGAAACCTTTTGTAGCAAACGAATTGACTCCTTTTGGTAGCTATACTTTGCTATATTTGGAACATCGTAGCTTCTGTTTATTTTTATAACATTTCCTCTATACTATAGCCTGCAGGGTTGTTCTTTGGGTGTAAGAATTGCTGTCGCACTCGCTATAAACTTTATGATAACATAACAGACTGCTGGAGTAGGTTTAGGTTCTTTATGGTAGGTATACAAACGAACAACATACGAGTATATAAGTAACATCAACGAATGCACATAGTAATGACATCACACTACTGACTAGATAACTAGATAGCCCTAAGCTGAACGGCAATGAACATCGTCATGCACTTCAATCGTCGTTGACACTGTGAATATTTGAAGGGTCATCGTTTTAGGGAACTATTAATCAAGATTTTGCAAATGTGACAATTGACAAAATGGGTCAAACGGTTCCGTTGGTATTTTGCAGCTCTAAACCATCAGTCGTTGCGACTGCGTGTCGTTCTCTCCTCTTTATTTCCCCTTAATGGCTATTGGGCTTGGGGGATTATTCGACACAAAGGTCATATCGTTCTGAGTCTCTTTGTTTACACTAATCAAATGCGAAACGTTGTTTTTATGCGGTATGACACCTGAATTCATTATATTCATGATCATTAGAGCAATCAAGCGTTATAAACTTATAAACACAAATTACTACAGTTTACATTTATTAAAGTCAGTATTTAGGTAAACATTTAGTTGTTCAACTTTAGGTTGGTTTTTGAGATCGTGTCTTTACTTTATTTTACCCAAATCTGTCATTTATAAATGTATAGCACTACTATTAGAACTAATCTAGCACCAGCTGAAAGTACCCTTATCTTAAGTACTCCAAAAATGTTCAAAGACCAGATATAATTTAATCTAAATTAATTATTTAATATGTCATATATATATATATGGCCTAATGATTGGGTAGAATGCCTTCCCAAGCCGTCTGGTGTATGAGTCTTATAATAAAAAACAATGTTTGAAAGACCCGACTTTGTAGCATGGAAAAGGATAAAAAACTATATCGCGATTACGCATTTAAACAATATTGAGCGTATGTCACCTCGGTAATGATCACACATCCATTGATACCTCATTCATTAAAATCGGTTCTGTAGTTTAGGCGCTATGTACAACATTCTGCTGCTGCTGACTTCTGAAACTCTTCGCCCTAGTAATGAACCCCATATTCACTATTATAAAGTCAAAAAAAAATCTAAATGCTTTGAAACACCGCTTCTTAGTGCTTAAATGCTATTTAGTTTACTCTGAATGGATAACGAATGTCACGTCACTCGGGGTATAAAAGACCACAAGTTCCCAAAGCTGGCATATTTTCAAATGTACTAATCTACAAACCAGTTTGTGCTCTCCGGGTTACGAGTAAAAGTTGATATTGTAATGCTGTAAAATAACAGTGAGGGAGAGTACTATTGTTTATTTTGTGATGTTACGCTTCCCCTGTTCGGATCGCTTCGACCTGCAAACCTTTCATTGAATCAACCGGAGCTCGGTGGAGTCAATCGAAATCGCCAAGGACGGGACACCCGCATTCTGTCCCATTATGACCTTCACCATGTACCCCTTCATTGTTCTATAGGTCTCTTAACGTTGTACTTTTAATGATTATAACCGTTCTAAGGAGAGTAACGAAATGGTTCAAGTAATGCAAATATCTAATATAAGTACCTACCGGTTTGGTAGTTAAATTATCTTTTTGGATTTACTTGTTCAGGATTATTCGTTAGTCAGTGATCATATGTGAAATGTAAAGATTTAAAGTGATAATTTTCATTGGTCGAGAATGGTGAAGAATCAGAGTACTCTAAAGTTCTGAACTATTTTCCTGAAAAATTGTGACTTGATTAGAAGATTGAATATAAATAAAGCATGTTACTGCAACCAAAGTTATGTGTGTTAATTGTTAAAAATGTCCATATTGTTTCTGTAAAATAGTTCAGTAAAATTCCATAAAAATGCCTTAAGGTTGAGTCAAGTCTTTGAACTTTTTACTTTGTATTTTATTTTAAAACGTCGTCATAGCCTTCAGCTTTTAGAAATGCCTTAGGACGGGTGTAAATTCTGAAAGAATGCACCACTCTAAGCCAGGTAAGGCATTTTTGTCGTATGATTATTCGATTACGTACTTGTGTAGGGAGTTTTTATTTTAATTGTTACTGTTATGTGTAATCGTAGTGACAGGCAATAGTGTAAATGACACCTTAGTCAAATCAGTTACTTTTTATCATCTGTCAAAACGAGAACTGTTAAAAAGTACTAAATACAAAAATTTATCGTGGAATAGCCACGCTTCGTCTTGCATGGGCAGGCTCGAGCGGACCACGGCCTCACAGAAAATAGCGGTGAAACAGCGCCTGTGTTTCACCGAGTGAGTGAAGATACCGGGAGCCCATACCCAACTCCTCCCCTCATCCCGCTCCTCGTCCCCCAAAAGCCGGCAATGCACGGGTGTCCATGGGCGACGGTAATGCCCCTATTCCATAAAAAGCATAATATTTTCGAAGTACATGCAAACAATTCTAAAAATATAATGAAAAATAGACCATGTTCTAGAAAATTCGAAGGATAAAAGGTCATTGTCAGAGGCAGCATCCACGGATACCGTGCGTCACTTAGAAGGAGGAGGCGCCTTTGACACCGGCGCGTCTCAACTATAAGTAGCGCAGTGCACTTCACAGGTAAGGAAATTATATGAATCTAGCCTGTAAAGGGTGCACCCATTTAAGGATGAATATATTTTTCATGCAGTCAGGACCTATTTACTTAAACATTCGACAGATACATTTGTACCGCTTTTTTGATGATTTCGTACATCATTTTTTTTATTTAGAAATTACTAGCTGTACTTCTAATATCTCCAAGAATATGTGTACAATGTTTGAAAATTATTAGTTTTCGCATGAAAGCGTAACAAAGAAACGTACTTTCACATTTATAATACCAATGATTCTTTTCAAACGGGATACGTACGGCATAGCAGACGTGATGGTTTTGCGACCCATGGTAAACAAAAGCTTGAAAATTTGTAGCACTTTTGAGTAGGCACTCACAAAGCAGTAGGGCGCGTGGGGAACGTAATTGCGATGTGCATTTTGCTAAAGGGCTTGGAGGTAGAAATGCTGACAAAGAGATGTAGCTACTTGACACGGCTTCCGACACAGTTTCGTGATATTATATGCGTTGACATTCTGTCAGAACGTTGACCAGTCGGTAATATCATAAATTATTTTGTTCGTTTGTTACGATTTTACGTCTCACAGACCGTGGGAAATTCATGCTCCGGTACTTACTACCGTTTGAATAAGGTTACCTACCGGATGAGGTCTAAAAGCCTCCTCTCTTATTAATTTTAAAGGGGACAGGGAATGGTGTCTTTCGAGTTTCAGATGCCTTTCTGTAGTTTTATTCGGTCTCACAAAAGAAAACTAAAATAATTCCAAATACTTTAAATACTTGTAGTATGACGGGAATATTTCAGTCTTACCACATCACGCCCTCGACAAGACCTTAGTACTATACGAGGATACAAGGCGTATTGCCATGCATTCATCTGCCGCACTTTGCACAGATCATTATCGTTAATCATTGCCATGTTCGGCGGGTTTTGTGTCGGGCGCCCATTATTCCACGTGCTGTGCGATAATAACTCACAAAATATCATTTATTCAAATTAACATTTTTTATTGACTATTATTTTAAAATTATCATTGAAGTGGTATTCACACCTACATATCATCACATAGACTTTACACTGTTTAGGCATCATACTAGACTAGGTATAGATAAAAATCTTACGCCTTTTTTAACGTTACGGAATTTTTTTTCCGGCCTGGATACCCCTCCGCAACGCCCTTCGGAACTTTGTTCCAATAAACAATAAATAAAGAAAGCTCATAACACCAGGAGACAGAACGCGGTGAACTCCCGTGTTATGAATGCTTATCAATTTTTTATAGGCTGTGAATTGATGTATATGGGTGAATTTCTGAAATGACATACAACTCCTTTCCTCCCGTGGAAGACTGCAGAGCAACATCTGAACTGCTCTGACCAGAAGAAAAGAGTTTCCAAATCAATACTATGGGTTTAATACAGACTATGGGCTTCCTGCTAGTATATCCGACTGCCTTAGAGTATACATAAGCAAGCTAGTTTATGTATATTATAAGCCAAGTGCTTATTTATCAAGCGATTTGAATGAAAATAGTGACATCGCTTGCCAATATAAGGCTAATTCTAAGAATATTTTATTTTTACTTTTGATGTTTATGGCAGTAGGTTTACGAGACATAAATGTTATAAATTCCAATTAAACTAAGATTGTTTTCAAATAGCAGTTTAGACAGTCTATTTATGATATAATTTATCTTTCCTAATAGATCCTAATTTAAGGTTATTCATTAGGTAAATCATCCATATGACTATAAGTCAGTTAACACAAATACATATTCAATTCAACAATTCATTTGTAATGTGTCACACTAGTATTGAAACTGTTATATTGTCAATCAAAATTAATAATGTATTTAAATTGTCGTCTGTGTGTCCTTTGGTAATTAATAATTTTACCGGACACTTAGTATCGAATATTTAATCGTTACGCCTACTTATAAACGTATAATAATAACTGAAAACTAACAATATTTTTTAACCTTTAGTAACAAACTGTTTGTACAAAATATTTACATATTCTAACAACGAAGTATTATCTGCAAACAAAATGTTGTTGTATTATGGCATTCGTAGGTTTCGCTCGTGTAATTTTCGTGTAATTATTGAAAACAAACGTACAGAACCGGGGCAAAAACTGTAAACCTCGGTGAAGACACACCTTCCCACGACAAAAACTATCATTACTGCGCCATTTACTTCGGGCACATAATTGATAGAACGGCAATATGCAACAAAGAACTTTGGTATCTAATTTCCTAGTTGATGCTGTTTTCTGCCTGTAAACACTCGCCGGTACATTTGTATTTCCTGCGAGTTGATACTCCGCGCGCCAATGAGGCAACACACCGCACGCGTTTACCGTGAAGTGCGACCAGTATTTTAAACAGAATAAGCGGTAATTCTAGTTGCACGCTGTTGATATGGAATATGTCATTTGTGCATTCGTACAAACTGATTTATCGTACCTAATACCTGATACACACGTTCGGTAATGTTATTAATTACGTGACGTATTCATTTTTTGACGTTCGATAAAGGGTAATTTAAATGTATCTCAATGTATGTTTTAATAAGTGAAAAAAATACTTGTAACCCTTAGACGAGAAAGAGGCACGCACAATATATTGGATTTAATGATGTAAATCACAACTATGATCCATTACCCATTATACATTTTAATCTGTCACGGTACCTAAGTCAGGAAGTCGAACATAACAATTAAGCCATTCAAGTGGTTTTAATGCCAGCGTCAAATAATCTCTAGTTTCAATCATTTGTCGTCAATTTTGAACCCCATTAACTTTTCAACTGTAAACTATAAACTTCACTATTATACAATTACTAAAAAAACTTTAATTACCCAAGTAAATGGCTCTGAAAACCATATTCTCGAGAAATGAATTCATTTGTCACGTATAATAATATCCCTTCAATGGTTCACAGGTACCTAATGTCACCTGAAAGAGTTCATATGTATGCCAGCCATAGGTCTACCGACAGAAAAAATCAACAAAATGTTTATTGTTGCCAAGCGTACAATGCGTGTCAGAAATAACCGGACAACGTTGACGTACTATTGGTTCGCTTGGATCCAACGTTGGTGCCAAATCACATGATTCACATTTTAGGCAGGTCACGAGCGACACCCACATGTACAAACATACGCAGCTATGTGTGCATGGAAATTGTTGACTATTGGATTCCAATATCATTGAGATGAGATGATCGTCATCTGTTAGATTTTCATTATTAATTCGTATAGTAGGTAAATCACATTAACTTGTAACCTACTTGCAATCACACGTACGTGCTCAAAATCTGACCGCATCAAGATTAGGATGCGTGATTCTTGAGTGAGCCGGCACGCGCCGGTCAACCACGCGACCACATCGTCACCGTGTAATAATAATTGACGCTTTACATATCATTAACTGCTAGTTAATGTCGATTTGAGCATTGATTCGGAAGTGCTCGTTGCTGCCAAGTACTGCCAATGTGCCAACGAGGGACTGTTTCAATGGTGCCGCATCGAACGGCACAGACTATAGACACATAGATACACGAACCACCGCGCACCGCCCGCGTCCTTGTTGACGCGAGCTCAATAAAATTAATCTTAGCGAAAAACAAGCATTTCAATGTGTGTCAGCTATTCGCATTATCTATTTTTGTAAGCTATTTGTTTGTGTTCGTGGTTTTTTTTATTTCAATCAAATGCCTTCATAGACAGGACTGAGAAGCGTGTGCTTTGACGGGTTGCCCAGCGGTCATTGTCGATGCTACATAAAGTTTAATTGCTCAATTCATGTTGAGAAGCTATTCATTTTCCGCCGAGATAACTACGCGTCTCTCGAATGGGGACCGAGCTGATAATAAAAGAATGTCATTAATTTTAAAGCGAAAAGCACATGAATTACCTATAAGTCGGAATGTCAATAAAATGGGCATCACGGAATGCCATTCAGACATAAATACGTTCGTTCGGTGCCCAAGTTTATCGATAACACGATGACGGTACTTCACAATTCATGGCGACGCGTTGAGCCGGCTCAGCGTGGCGCGGGAAACTCTTGGCGTAATTATGTCAACTGCATATCAGTTGCGGGTTTTCAGCTTAATTTAAATAGAACAGTATTATTATTTTATATATTCAACAGTTTTATTTAAAAGAAATGTTATTTAAAGTTTTATTGTCATTGTAGCACAGCGCGCGTAGAGATTTAATGTTATAGCACATTGCAAGTGATTTGTAACAGTTTTCAGAACGGAATGTTCCTCGCTGTGGCTCAAATCAGTGATTTATGACTCTGGCGTATCCGATGCAAATTTAAAGTTATAAGAAGCATTAACATTTAGCGTAGTATAGAGCCTCCGAATTGTTTCTTATGATACATTTGGATTAGTAAATTTAGACTAAAATTATAGACACAGCTAGAAGATTAATCATAAAATAAAATTAAACACAAACATTTCCATCGCACAAAGTATTTAACCACCAACTATTTAACAAATAGCAGCCATAAACCCTTTTATTTATCGAATTGTTTTGTTCAAATATTATAACTAGTTAGAACAGCTTCGTGTGTTTGAAATAAATTGAATAGCAGCATTTAGGAAATCACTATAATATCTTTTTTATAGAAATTTCTACTGATCAAACTTGTGCGTAGCGGGACATAAGACGGGAATCGCGGTATATTTAACTCTTTAGAGTGAAAATAACGCACTTTTAACCGTGACTGACACTTTCTACATTTTCTTGATAGAATTAGTCCTAAGATTAATTTTCTAATATAATCGCTGCAAATCAATCACAAAAGAACAACGCTTACCATCAAGCGAGTAGCTTGTTTTCCACTACAGTAGGTAAACAAAATACGAATAACTAGTTGGTAACATTAGCAGTGTTAATTGCGTCAATAAAGCGATAAAGCACCACCGTGACCTACTGTCCCTGAATTGATTATATTTGTGATAACGTGTCGCCGGCGTTCATTAACGGTATCATTTCATCTCACGCATACTGACCAAAATGCATTTATGTTTTAATATATCATTACAATTGCAATATGTACCTATATATGAATACGTGAAAATAATTCTTCACGTCCGTTTAAAATAAATATGGCTGTGCAAGCATTTCATGTTTTTGGAATACTAAAACAATGTGTAAAAATTATGTAAAATGGGCTTATTGAAACTCTGACAGTTTTGTGCATATTTTGTCAGATTATTACCTCCTTTCTAAGGAGAAGTTTATGTTCAGCAGTGAACGGTTAAGGGCTCCCAAACACACAACTTCAAATTCGCAACGCATCGCAAGTATCTGCGACCTCGCACGATTGCACCGCAATGCATCGCATCGCAGATCTGTGTAGGAGCCCTAAATGCTGTTAAAGACGATTACGATCGACTTGAAGTAAAATAAGCCATTATTATTTACCAAACTGCTTTTAACAGTCCTCTGTTAGGTATAAGTCTCTCTTTACACACTTCTTCATTTAGTTAAAACTTCATTAACTTTTGACCTAATACTACACTCGCCAGACTGGTTGATATATAGGTATATGGTTTGTTTCGTTTAGCTTCTAGCTAGCTCCCTTAGTCACGGACTCACGACACGACCCCTCGAGATGAATCGGGGCGATGGCAGTCTTTATTTTAAGTCAAAATGTAAGCTAGCGCAATATTAAAGATCGTGTTCGGAGGGACTGTCTGCTTTATAGAAAAATGTATTATAGCCCTGTTCTGTTCAAGGGTTTTTTTTTTACGCGTGGAAATCCCTTCGAGCCCTCAGCCCGCCGGGGTTTGCGGCGAGACGGTGTGTCGGAATCGAACCGACTAAAACCACACGGTATGCCACTCTGCGCCTGAGACGGGAGGGATCCGTGAACTGCTGTTACTAACATATCCGAAACCCCTCCCAGAAGGATTTTGTGACCTTTTTTTTTAACATGTGGAAACCCCGCCGGGGTTTGCGGAGGATTTTGTGACCTGCCACAACCAAACTGTAGAACAAATTATCGCCTGCGATATTTCCGAATTGATACGATATTCATAAAAATGTAATACTCCTAATTTACAGGAGGTCATCGGCGGCTGTAGTTATTTACATATAATAAATAAGAACATTTTGGACGGTCACCAGCCAATATTTTCCGGAATAAAAGTGTATTTTGGAGCAAGTACCCTATATACTATCGTGCACCTATGCTAATCATTAAGTTAAAGACATAGAACGGTACAAAATTATAGTTATGGATGGCGTAGAACCTCCGCGCTATCTACATTGCGTGTCAGTCAAAGAAATACGTTTGTATCCCTTTATGTATTTTTTTAAAGTCCAATGTTATTACTAAACTAGAACTTCATTGTCGTGACCTCACTTAACATCCACTCAGCTATTTCTTAGAGCATGTTTATTATGAGATACAAGTTGATGAACTTGTTCAAAATGTATTTACCTACTGACAAGTTATAAATTAACTGCAACTTCCAAACTAGACATGCGACATCTTATAATATGTGCATTTAAGTTACAAACGCATTCCAAACATGGTAAAGTTACTAAAGTTGTCAAACATACCAATTAGTAACTAAACTTTATACGGAAATAACTTAGTAACACTATTAAGGTAAAGTATCAAAAACTGGAATGGTTTTAAATGTACTCTTTAAATCCTTCTTCAGTCAGAGCACTGCGTTTATTCATTCGTTCCACGAAAACGTAACTAGTACGCTCGTATTTTCACAGATTAATCAGCGCTTCGCTCAGTGATTGATGATTCCTTCATAGCCTCCGCTCGGTACTTACTGCCCTACACCCCACAAACGTCCCGCCTTGAAATGAACAATTAGGAAAGTTACCCTTTATCCTGTGATATTCAGATTAAACTCAGTTATGTAGATTTTGAAGTGCAGTGAACAGTTATAGTATGTTGATCAACAGTCGGGTTGTTGTTCAGGTTTGCTTGATATGGGATATGACAACTTTGCGTGACATGTTCATACTTACTATTATCATTGTTATAAACTACTAATAAAAACTAGGCTAATTAAAACAATTACCCGCATAAAAATCCGCAACATTATTAGTAGCAAACGATTGTTCGCTATCGTTGACGCAAGCAACGATAAGTTTCAACTAAATACTGATTTTTATCACAATCAAATTCAAGCGACAAATCTTTCAAGTGCGGAAACGCGTATCAGAACAGAAAGCGAATAAACTGCGACTCAACGAAACACAAATAGAATATTAAATGTTTGAAAGAAATGGATTCCCGGCCGTGAATAGCACTACAAACGGTGCACAACAAAATATATACGTAAAATTCAGCTTTATTTCGAATTTTTATTTCGAAGTTTCAGTGAGAGTGCTACAGAAGTGCTTATGTCTTATACGTGTTATGTGCAACCAACCATCAATTGATGTCATTTAGAAAAGGGCATTAAAATTTTTATGCTATTTTTAACGCTATCTGGTGTAGGTTTACATGTTGAAGTAACATGTTAACTAGCAGCTTCAGGTAACTTTGTTTTATTTTAGTGTTAATGCAAACATTATTCCATAACTATATAATAATATATGTACTATCAATTAAATGATATTTTAACTGATTGTAATTATGTACTTTATCATGCTTGTTTTTATATTTTGTCGTCTTATCAACGGTTCTTTCAAGAAAATCTGATGGAAAGAAATGATTTGCATCAGAGTCGCAAGATGACATACTGATTGCTAGATTTGTTGACAGATAGGCAAATATGTGTGCGTACATTATGTATGTATGCATGACTCAATGTAGGTTGTCTTGGTCTGGCCTACTGCTTTCTGTACACTGTCACTGTATCGTTAAATAAACTAAAATCTTAAAATAATAACATATCGGTCCAAAATATAACTTCCAGAATCCAGAACTCTCTTGCAGTATCAAGTACCGTTTAGACTAACTCTTAAACTTTCGCGTTCCATGAATAATAATTTATTTTACGGGAATTAACGCGATCACTTATTTAAAGGTATTACTCTGATTTGTCTGTCGTTTCGACCAGGTTGCACTGGCTGTGGTCACAGCCAGCCTGTGACCCATGTGCCGACATGGAAATTTTTCGTAAAAAAATATAAGTAATGTGTTAAGTACGTATCGGTGATGAGGACAGCAGTTTTTAGTTATAACAGACTATATAAAGTACCTGATATAGTGATAACGCATCATTTAGTCAACGTGTCCTCTGTTTGACACTTGAAGATTCGGTCTTCGTCCTTAGAGAATACTTGTCTAAGTTTAATAGTTACGTTACAATAGCTAAATAAGGCACTTCCTATACATATAAACCTATACATTCCCAAATTAATAACTTGGCAAAAAATTTACATTAAACTCAAGTCCATATTAGTATGGTACTCAGAATTGTTCAATTTGCAACTGCTCTGTCGCCAGACAACACGATTTATATTATTCTTATACTGTTGCTGTTTATTATAATTTTTTTATTCAAAACCTTAGCTACATATATAGGTTTTTACCTATAGTTCAACCCCCATAGTATCTAACATAGATCATAAATTTTGCTAAAGAATTATAAACAATTACGTTTCCCACCACAAATTTATTGTTCGTTTGATTTGTATTGGCCATTCACTTTATTGGGCACTATTTGTATCGTAAAACATCATGGCCACGACCTATACCTACTGATCACAATCTTTGTATATGTAATAATTTTTTTAACTGAAATTAAACTTCAAAATTATGTTTTGTGGCGACTGATTAAGAATACAGAATATGATCACCCCTATACATGCCGTGGGTGTAGTAAGAGGCGTCTAAGGGACCAAACTCCGCCGGACAACAGCACTGTGAAAATAAAACTTAAAAACAAATCCTATACCAACTCGTCTGCCAAACGTAGTTTAGTGAAAACCTCATTTTTAGGGAGAAGTATGACAAAATGGTAAAATAAAAAAAATTTTCGTGATATGTGGTATAAGGTACGTGTTGCGAAGTACGTGAACACAAATCCTAAAATTGAATACGTCAATATCTCGTCAATGAAACTTCGATGTCTGCTGCACGATACGCGTTTACGTCGCTTCATGCGTACAACCTAAAATTTACGAGTTCGTTCACGCTTCAATGATGAACTAACTAATATTAATTACATCCAACATTTATTGACGCACACAGACACTGTTTTCGTACCTCTATATTGCTGTACCAAATCCTTCAATGCGTTATAAATTTCTAACAATGTTGTTTACAGAGATCATTTCCATTTGAAAGATGAATTAGTACCTATTACGCTGATAGCAAATTCACTTTATACTCGTAGAACAAATATTTGTTTAATTTTTACTGTTAAACAACGTTGAACCGTTTGCACTGTTTGGTATCACAACAAAAACATAAGCCCAGGGGTAGTGTGGCGTGCGGACGAGTGTGAACTGACCACTAATGTTTAATTCAATCAAAAGAAACAACAGTTTCGTCGCCAGCTCAGGGGACACATTGTAAATTTTAATGTTCACCTAACATGCGGTTGTTCAGTCACAACACGAACGACTAATAAACCAACCCGTACAATTATTACATTGGTGATATGTCTCAGTAAAATCAATCAGTGGAGACATTGCTTGGCCCGGTGCCAGAGCACCGAATAAAAAGTTCGCGGAGAACGGATGATTGTTGGTGTAGTACCGGCCTATTTTTTCTTAGTTGGGCCCTCGAAAAGCGCGATCGCAATATATTTTATCTTACTCAGAGCAAAGAGAATAATAAAACTATTAATTTCTGTAACATAGTTTTATCATAAAACGCTACTAACGTCATCGTGCGTTGCGGTGAAGCTTTTAAGGGTACAGTCAGATATATAAGTCGTTAAACACGTTCACATTTATAAAACTGAACAATACTCGTACTAGAATTGTCCCTAAGTAACTATTACAATTTGAGTATAGACCTAATTTTAACATCAAAGACTCTCAGAAACTTATATCAGTATTTCACATGTATGTGAAAAACAAGCCAGGCAACATATGTTTGTATAAGTACCGTACGTGCCGTACGTATGCGGACACTGTTTCGAGGTGGTTATGGCTACAGTTTTGTCATCACCTGGATGCATATTTTTATGGTCTACGTAAGAAGAGCAAACCGCGTTATATATAATACTACTGGCACTCATGTCCGACGCATTGAAGCAGTAGCTATTGTCAGTAGTTATTAAGATTAACTATTTTCGATTAGAGATTAAGAATTTGGATGGGAATAACGTGACAAATTCCAATAATATATATAACTTCTAATTTTTGTACTACATTACCATAACTGATTCCTAAACTAAGTAATAATTACCAGTAGCTACCTGTACACTGTACATTCAAAATAAATTATACAGATAGCTGTAAGGGAGATGTCGATCGACATCAAATGGTTACTAACGTTGTTTATTGGATGCTAGAAGCCAGTTTGTCTTTCATATTGCATGGCGACTGTCCAAGCCGAGGCGTGCGATGCGAAGGGATTTTCCGGCGTTGCGCTCGCACCGAGCGACGCGCCGCCAGCGACCACGGCCGTAGTGAATGGCTCGCGCATCATTCAACCTATAAATAAGTGATGGTAGAGACATGTTGCTAGTCCCGTGACATATGTCTGTATGTGTTGAACAATTGAAATTATTATATGTACACACACAAGCTAATCATTGAAAAATGTAGTGTATCTGAATAATGTGAGCGAGGTTAGAAAAGTGACATTTTAACAAGAGTATAATCATTGAACAGATAAATCAAACATCTATTTTGTAAAAGTCTTAATGATATTTGTAATCACAGGAAAGGGACTTGACTTTTCTCTTGATCTTTTGCTTAATCCCATCCTAGTCTGACGGTATTTTTTCCAGAGTTTTTTTGACTCTTTTTCTTTCCACATTTACCGTGTTCCTTTGTATCGCCTTAAAACGGTTACATTTGCGAAGAGGGCTGTGACGTCATAGAACAAACAAATGGGGCAAGGCCACAAAAATGGTGATATTTGTAATTGTGACGACTATGAGCCGTAAATAATGTTCTGTTATATTATCATTAATATATAAACGAAGGAGTTTTAAATGAAAACTAAAATAGTTATCAACTTTACAACGAATATGGTTAAGATTATTAACTGCAACAATTACGACTATTATCTATTCTTTATAGTAAACATTTGAGTGGGTAGCTATAAATACAGTTTATAGATCGTCTTATGAGAATAAATTCTACAATACCTTGTTTTCATAACACTCTGTTGGTTTACGCGGTGCTTGCCAGTAGTTTTTAGGCGTTATGATTTGTTTCTACAATTTAACAATTAGCACCTACTTCAGAAAACGAACCTATGTAAAATGTGGAAACTCAACCTTCCTCATGAACCGTCGCATTCGCTGCACACCGTCACAACGGAGTACTTTATTTACGAATATTTACAAGTATCAACTAGCCTTTTATAGTCTACTGATGGACATACGCCACAATATCTGACCAGATGCAGACGCAGTTGCGTGGGTCAGCTAGTAATAACATATCCTTATTTATTGAAAAGGTCAGTGCTGTCAATAGTGGAGTTTCATTACCGGTTGTCTAAAGCATATTACAGAATATTTATACTAAACTCTGGACATTCGTTTCTCTTTTTGACAGTTGCTTGACAACGTAACTGTGCCAGCAGTTGGGAAATTAAACTTCAAAACGTTCTCTAAGAAAAACATTGAGAATATCTATTTTCATTTAATGGTACTATTTATAACTATTCGTTAACATTCTATTATAGTAAGTACATATAGTATTTTTTAAATGAATTATCTATACTAACTAGAGACGCAAACGAGGTTGCGTGGGTTGGCTAGTTTATATATAATGTGTCACATGCCTCGTTTTGTTTTCCTGTAATCTGAGAAAGGGATTCGGTAAAACGGGCCGGAAGTGTGACACATGTAGTAGGCGAAGCGAGATGTTACACGTGTATCAACATAAACAATTGCAAGGCTATATAACACGATACATTTCTATTTGACAGAATTTAGGAAATGTGTATAAATTGCTTCATTGAAAACCTTTTTATAAAAGGCTACTGGAGACCCGAACCTTCCTATCCTTTTCTTTGTAATACCAATTCTAATTATTCTCAAAACACAGCAGCGCATTGTTACTTATTTCATTTTATGAAGGTATTCAGAGGTGCAGTAGCCGTATAAGCCTTCTGTAAAAAAATTCAAATTTATACTTAACCACAAAAATTACTTCGTAATTCCTCTCAATCAATCACTTCTCCACATCTCGATGTGGTGTGGTGTGTACGCGGTTATGTAACACGATAACTCATGTAGGTATTTTATATTCATCACAGGATTTCAGATTTTTGCGAAAATTTAGAACGTTCACCTTGCTTATTGCTTTATCATTAAACATCACCCAATTTCTTGTTTGAAAAATCTTGACCTACGATAGAATAATCGCTAGGTATATGAATTTATCAAAAGGAAACAAGTTGACTAGGTAACCGAGTATGCCATTCATCTTTACATTTGTTAATTAATAATTTAACTTTCATAACTAAGACACTGGTTACGAGAACAAAGGAGTCACATATTTGCGACCAAGAAATTCGATGTAATCAATTGTAGCATTTTCAGCATCCTTCAAACGTCTGACCGTACCCTTACTTTGCTTGTATAAAGATAACGTTATCAATGAGTTTATTATAAATCTTTAGACATAACATTATCTATCTACGGTATTAATTCGACGGCCAGCGTGATACGCGCCTCACTCGCAAATTATCATTTACGCACCAAATTTGCGTTATCTGCGCGTAAGGTGATGTTTGGTATAATATTTCCTATTCCCGACTACTAGGTATTTGAACTAAATTATAGATAAAGTTTGAATTTTTATCAATACATTAAATAGTCGTTCTGATATAATTAAAAAATATTCTCTTTGCTTAAACGTAGTGATATAATCTGTTACACGACCATAGATCGGTCTTTACGAGAATCGTTATTATTTTTATATCAACAGTTACATGTCTGTCATATGGAAAATACTAAACGACTATTCCGAGCGCAAAATTTAAATGTTGCTGTATAATTGGTGTTGCCAAATTAACCTGAGTAATACAAAAAAGTATTTAATTTAGTTTTCATACTAACTGAACTTGAACACTGCTTTGTTGGTCTAGTGGTTAGCGTAAGCGACTGCTGATCAAGAGGTCTGTTGATTTCCGGGGCGGACTGCTGTTGGGGTTTTCTTGCAAGAAAGTCTTAATAGCAGCCCGGAGTACGGAAGATGGCTGGATGGTGTTTCCCGCCCGTGCCTCGGAGAGCTCGTAAAGCCGCCGGTCATAGTTGTCGTAAACATCTTTAGCAAATGTTATTGGGAAGTCAGTGCCCTCAAATATACTGACAACTAGTTCAATCTTTGAATTCAGTTCACCCTCAGGGTTGCGGGGATCAGATGCCAGTCGCTGCGTGTAAAAACTGATATTTAGGTAAAACCGGTTGAACTAGTAGCCGACCTTTGGAATAATAAAGGCTATGAAGATGATGATTACATGAACTTGAACGATTTTATAATCTAAGACAAATAAACAGCGGATTTGTCGAATCATTTTATTCACAAACGTGTAATACCAGTACTTAAATCGAAGTATGTTTAATTCACTCTAATCTTGTTCCACATATATTTAAAGAGATAGAGACAAAATACACGGAATATTATTTTCAATATACGTGTAAATAATTATATGAACATTGTAACCGAGTGAAAAGTAGTAGGCGTATGTATTGCTTTATCTCGACGTTCTCAAAGACCTGACGTTTTGACATGAAAGTCAAATCAATGGAGAATACCTTATAAAATTGTTAAATGAATTGCAAATGAAACGATCAGAACTCCACGTACGTATGTCATAATTTATTTTCAATTGTGTTTAATGACTAAGGCCTTATGTAGTACACCTTTTTTGTATATGTTACTATTGAAATGGCAGTTAAATAAAAAAACATCATTCAAAAGATATGAAACAGTATTAAAAGTTCAACAAGCATAAATTATTTAAAAAAAAAATGGCTTCGTCTATATCTTTATTATATTCAGGTTAAATATTTTTTATTTGTTTTTTTTTTTTTAATTTTAATGTACCCAGTGTCACTCCCGCGACTAAGACGTACTACTAACACGACTAAGAAGAAGGCTAAGGATATTAACACCACTCGAATAAAAATACGGCGAGCCACGGCTCTTGGGCGTGTCAAAGAAAAATACATACACAAAGCGTATGTATGTATGACACATACACTCGAAAAACATAATCCTCCTTCTTTCGCAGTTGGGTAAAAAATGGGTAGCAAAAAGACGTATGTACATAATATGTACCCCTATTGAATCGCATTTATTCTATAGAATTGACCACTGACTGAAGAGGGACAATTTGTGACACGAAAATATATTAAAATACCATTCATTCAAACTTGTACTTAATTTTAAGTATTTTATGACTCAGTTTAAAAAGTTTCTAGTTTACTTATCAGCCTCAGGAACAAAAAATTCAATTGCCATAGCGGATAACGCAAAGATGTAGTCAGGGCATATGTATTTAAAATCTCAAAGAAGATACACTATCACTTACCCACTTCTCTATTACTTACGCTTAAAGAAACATTGAAGTACATAGTGTATGATGCTTACCTGAAAAAGAAGAAATATCACATTAGTATTGCGAGATAACAAAGACTGGATAACATAAATGGAGGACGTAGTTGGACTATATTTAAGACAATTTCGTAATAGCAATCAATAAGCTTACTGCCGTCCACAATTGGACACACACACCCCAGGGTCGCATCTCACCGGCAGTTACTTAAAAAAATTCAAGCAACCTCCCTGTACTTCATGCCAAAACAAGTTAGCGTGCGTCATTTGTTTAAAGAATGTACAAAAAGTTTTATTCATAATAATTAACACAGATTATAATCGATGACGCTACATTATTTTTGGCATTCTATCAATTTATTTAATAGCTTTCTGCTTGACAGGTGCATTTCAATATTTGGATATACACCAATTATTTAATGAACAAAATTGGCCGCATAACTTGATCGATTGGGTTTTATCGAGGATTGAATTTATTTTGTTTTGTGGTTTTATATAAAATCAACACTATTTAATGCAATTGAATTTTTGCGGATGTTTCTTCAAAGGCTACGGTTACCTATATATACCTACACAATAGTAGGTACTGTGGTTAGTGATCCTGACTGTTAAGTCAGGAATTGTAGGTTCGACTTACCATTATTATATTACAAAGGAAAGTGATAAAATTTACTCTAGATATTTATTAAGACGCAAAAAAGGGACTTGTCTAATGACATTATTAAAATATAATTGGACAATCCGAAGCGTATTGTATAGTGTGTATATATATAGTATAGCAACTAATACGTATTATTTTTATCACCCGTGTTCGTAATTAACCAAACCGGATACACACTAGAGAGGAACACAATAGAAATCACTATCTCTAATTAACTAATACAATAATAATATAATAGTCTACTATAAATAAAATTGTATCGATCACTTGTATAGGACCGTTTCCAAATACCACAACTTACAACAAACTCTATCTAAACCTAATATAACTTTACATTCGTTAATAACTATAGCGTGAGTGACACAAGCGTGTTACTTCTTACTAATTATGAGGAAGAGGGGGCTGGGCCCTTTGGTAACTCGGTAAAATGCAGCTGCCTCGTTAGTCTTGCGGTTGACGTATGCGACTGCCGATCAAGAGGTTTCGGGTTCGAATCCCGGGTTGGGCCAAAAGTGTTATTAAGTTTTTCTAATTCTATTAATACTTAATAACAACTCGGAGTTTGGAAGTTGGAGTCTGAAGCCCCGTGCCTTGGAGAGCACATAAAGCTGTCGGTCATACGCCTTATCACTCCCCGATCGTGTCGGTTAACCGTCCCATCGGATTATGAGAGTGAGGGAACAGAGAGTGCACCTGTGTTTGCGCACACACTTGGACACTATAATATCTCCTGCTTAGCTGGTTGGTCTCTATTGATATAATCGGCTAGGAGAACATCATCAAAATGCTGCGTAAGCATTTCTTACTACCAGCATTCTGTAAGACCAGCTTCCCTAGCCAACTTTATATTCTACAATCTTATGGCAATGACGTCATCTCAACGTCAGGTCATTTAATATGGTCAAAATACAAGAAGTGAGTATGAGTGACCAACTCGAAACATTGGCTACTTGACTATGGTGGATGATATCTCTCCCAGCTGGCCCAGGCTTACTTTTCCAACCTGACATACATGACTAGGTATAGCATAGTATCTTGAAAAATATTTTACTAATGAATTGCAGCATTTTGTTTATCGATCATATTCACTGAATAGTGTTCTGTGGTCGTCTTATTCATTAAATGATGTTGCGTATTCAAAAACTCAATAGTAATAAACTGACCTTTAACTAGAATTAATTCACTACATACAAAGCCAACCATCGTTCAACTGTTTTACTTGACTACGGCGAAGCGAAGCGAAGGGTGATAGTTTCGCAATATATTTATGCATTTAAATAGGAATCTGGATTGCTACCATGTACATGGTAGCCGCAGATTCCTTTTTTAATGTTACTGACCATGAAAGTTTAAAACAATATATTCATGTATGTTCCACAGGAGAGCTGGGTGATCTTAGGTGTCTGTTCACTTATATCTTATAACTACTCGACGGATTTTGATGTATTTTTAGCAATAGAAAGAGTGAATATAGAGGAACGTTTACATGTGTAAGACATGGATATTATAGTAGAGGAAATATGAGAATTTTATAGACTTCCGTGCCGGGTCAGGTCACTAGTAGGTTTTAAAAAATTGTCAAAAATTTTGCTTAGGCATACGGATTACAATATTTTAAATAATTTCTTGTTTATTGTACAGATATACTGAAGCTTTAATAACGGCACTAATGATGCACCATAATCCTCCTTAATGAATTTCGTAGGAGTGACACGAGGTGTAGTATAAGCTCTGTAGCGCTGTAGTATTAGAGTGTTATTGTATTCGTGCCGTGGGTTGCAGGTTTGTTTAATGTTCAGTGCAAATATCTGAATTTACGAATCTATTTGCATTCTTGAGTGTTGATATTCAGGATACAAATGTAACTTGAATTTAATTGTTTAATGGCGTCTGGATTGAAGTAGTATAAACAACAGAATGCGCTGGTAAATACTATAATAGTATTTGTTCTTGTAATTTTAATTCGTGAGTGAAAGCCATAATCTTTTGATAATTAACACGAACAATAAGTGCTTCATGTCTGCGGTAAATCTTTTGACTAAATAGACCCAGTGAATATAGCACTCTGCTAACCATTAATTTACATTGGATCATATAGATTCTTTTTGTATTCTTTTAAGACCTCTCCCGCATTAATAATGTACATTGTACATCCTGTGTTGCAGGAACTTGAAAAACCTACAAGAAACGGACACAAAAAAACACCCAGACTCAGAACCCCTAGCACTTAGCGTAGTAAAAAGCGGCGTGTGACCGCTTAAACCACTAAGCTCACCCTACAATCATTTTAACTTGTAAAAAGATTTTGAAAGCATTTTTTGTTACCGACCTTAGAAAATATAATTCATAGAGCTATACCACTAGCATATTAGGCACGCAGTAGCTAGGCTAAGTTATAAGGCATACAGAAAAAAGAAGACAATAAAATCGTTCATCCACCCACGAATATTTAAATCAGGTACGACATTAGCATAATATACAGAACGGTGGGGACAGGTCGGGTGGCGCTCACGTTGCGATACGGTAGCCAAGGCCTGAAACAGCGGTTCCGGCTGACACTAACACAATTTCAGTCGGTCATTCATTTAGGCCGCATTCGAGATAGCGGTTTCTAATGGCATTTGGTAAACTAGTCACCAGTCAGGGTCCTGTGAAGTTTTACATGGTTATAGCTAACATATTGCATCGTTGTCTTTGAAATAACGCTTAGTAAATAGTGACATATTTTATAGAAAGATCAAACACTTGTACCAGGTTCCAAAAAGTTTAATGATCTACAAATACGTAATCTTTTGATTGATTGGTGCTAAACCATGTCCAAAAAACAATATATGCAACAAAGCAAACTGCAAAGCAACACTTCCTAGACTTTATAGAGCTATTGAAAGTCTTTATCTTAGACTAAGGTTGAGACAAGTTAGATTGGTGGAAAAAAAAAAAATTGCTTTGGAGACTCATTAGATTTGTAATACTTTATCACTATACTACTTTCAAAAAGGTCAAAATTAATTCTTCTACTACAAAATAAACATCTGCGTCCAATAGATTATGTAGACACGCATCCTTTCGATTACAGCAAATCCTTTGAATCAATAGGAATACAGCATTCTAACTAATTCCCTACATAGATAGATACTCTGTTTAGTGGGTTTTCAAGGCTGGTTAATAAATTAGCATTAATTGATTGCAGATGGTCCTTAGCAGACTCCGCCCTCAAGAGTCCGTTGCTTCAGTAAATACGCCAAGAATCGCAAACAGTCGTTTCACTAGAGATGGCTTCGCTTTAATCTGTATAAATAAAATTGATGTGATTGTCTCTAGGAATTACATTAACAGAGAATTAATGAATTGATTTCAGTTCTTTTCATAATATTTATACAAGTCTGAATCAGGGCTTATATCGGGAAATCGAAAAGATTAAAAGTGGGACAGTGAAGAATGAAAGGTTCTGATCAATAATCTCTTGATATAGAAATTCCTTTCAATGATCAAAATCTTAATTAAGAAAAACTTATATCCATTCAATTTTTAACTTTTGTTTATTCTACTTTAGTACGTCTCTGATGTAGTAAGTCTATGATGTGATAAGTAAGTCTCTGATGGGATTACTTAGACAATTTAAATCGGTAGATGCCTCCCATACGCTGCCGTGCGAAATCTGGGAAACTACTTCAGCTATGAAGATGAACGCTTTGGCAGAGTGATAGTTCGTCAGTGAGACACTCGAGTTTGGAACGAATTTTACGACAGGACCAGACTAAGGAGCGCTCTCAAAACTTTCTTTGAAAGAAATTTGTGTTTGTACTAAATTTCTTTTTAAAACTGTCAGGCAAAACGTTTAGTAGACACGCTAGTTTACCACATTTCGGACACGAGTATATAAGAGTAAATTTATAGATAGAATAATAAAAGTTCATCGCAAAAATTCGAAAATATCTAAATTTCTTTTAAAACTTGTATTTATTGAGGTTTACATACGCAACGGTAACAATTAGCGGTGTTGCGTTCATCGGATCCGCCCAGCTATCGACATGAAATATTTCATGTATACAAGTTGTAGGGGAAATCAGAAGTACCTCTTATTGTGACCTTTCGTCTGAGCGTACCTTCTGTCAAGAAAATAATAGTATTCCCGAAGGATAGAATAGTAAATTTTATAGGATTGGTTGGCATAACAACTTGGCCTACTAACATATATAAGAAAGTAGGAAAAGCACATTTGTTTGAATGAGATGAAAAGCTTAGATCGTTACTGTAATCCATATTAAAAGAACAAAAACAAGTAACATCTAGCGTTTAGATTTGCCAAATCATAAAAGTTATCGCACAATACTATAACCAAAATGTTTGTAAGATCTGCAAATGTTTGTTTCAGAGTTTGGGTGTTTTCTAACTGTAATAAAGTAAAATAAAGTATTTGTGTATTTATATGAGTTGTCTAGTACCAATAGTACAAACCCTACTTAGTTTGAGACTAGATGATTTGATTTTATTATTTTTAAAAAGCAAATAATGTCATGTTTCATTTTTATTTCCTAATATCATTATAATATAACGTGTATTCACATGTCAGTATTAGTTAAATATGAAATACAGTTTCTGTAGTAAGTCGGACGGGTCGTGAAGTGTTTAAATCTTGAATCCTAGTTCGGGTGGCAGTAAATTAATTAAACTAGAATGGTTATGATCAGTAAGAAGCTTGGTTCAGTTTCTAATTAACTGCCGCGGTACGATAGACTAATAACATTACATATATCTCCTCAGTACAACATGTTTCTTTAGAGTATTATCCCATTTGTATGCCAAGTCACAAACAAGCAAACGTGCAAATAATCTCCGTGCACTAACTATTCTATAGGATACAACTAGTATTTTATTTAATGCCAAAATATTTAATTAATTATTCTTCTTCTTTGATGAAATGGCAACCAACCGGATCTCTCGGATCAGCTAGTTCTGCCAATGTCAAGTGTTTATAGTCTTCAAATCATAAGTCTTCAAGTCATTTAGTCTTCGTCGTGATGAAATTAATGATATAAAATATAAAAAAATGTGGATGGGATGAAATGGGGACCGTGTTCCGAAAAAACAAAAAACGATCTCCTTAATTAATTATATCAGAAACAGAAAGATAGGCTTAAGTGTCATATACATCTATCAAAATTAAAGGCCGAGTCTCGGGCCTTCTTTTAAGCATATGGAAGGAGAACCCAAAACCTTTTTCGCTGTCACTATGGTTTCAGTGTTTCTTGTAAGGAGTAGTAATGATACGCAATACTGTTAACGATATATATCTTAAAAGATAAAATAATGATTAACAAAAGCAAAGTTGGAAAAACTCACGCGTAATCAAGTGTAAAATGAAAACCCGTGAGTCCGATAAAGTTGGTTGGTAATGAAATTTACGACTTTATACGCGCGGTCAATAGCTTGTCTCACGATATGTGCATATTGCAGCGTCACTGTTTGTGATATTGCCGCTGTTGAGTATTTATCATTAAACCACTCATAAAATTTATTGACAATTCATTTACAATTTGTGTACGAATGTATCGTCTATTAACTTTATACGTTTTGCTTAGTAACTTGATATTTCATTATTATACGCTTCCCGTCTAATCTTGACTAAGTGGAACTAAGAAACTCCTCCTTTTTTTAAAGTCGGTTAAAAATGTATCATTTTTATATCAAATTTAAATAGAACATCTAAAGCAATAATGCGGTTTATTTCATGATTCCGTTAAAATATACTCAAAACAGGCAGCAGTAACAAGTGATATCATTATAATACAATTTGTAAGCCCACCAAGTCACATCATCATTAACTAAACTATATAAGCACAAGCATTAGAACTTAGTTATCGATTAGCACCGATTATTGTGGCTGCAAAGTTCGATACGGAATTCGTTAAATGACGTCGAGTAAACTGGCGTCTCCGTGCGGTCTCCATCCCATCCCCGAATATCGTTTCGGAGGTCGGGGGCGGCGCGGGCTCTGCGACGGACCGACCGACCTACTTTCAGACTCGTTACAATGAACGAATGTTCAGGGTTTCGTCCCTATTGAGGTCATTTACCTTCTGATATTGAGATGGTTCACGGTAAAGGATACGAGACTGCATTGTGGATTGTTTTCAATTCAAACCTTTTCTTTCCGTAAACATTCCACTTATAAAAATAGGTTTTTCAGAATGCATAAATCTAATATATATGCATACATATGACATACATACATACACTCGAAAAACATAACTCAAGGAGGACCATGTTTCTTTCGCAGTCGTGTAAAAATGGAAGACTTTCCAAAATCATGATTTCAACATTGATATGTTTAAAGAATTTCGGGTAGTCTACAGGAAGGCACGTTAGGCCATGTTAAAATTTATACGGTAGCCATCTATCTAAATATACCCTCGTAATACGACAATAATAATTAGTTTCAAACCTTTTTATCTTCTATATTCCCTATAAAATACGAGCGTATCGTAACGTATCGCTCTGCCACAAATTGAAGTACATTTATTGCTTTTCGGATGTTGACGGCAGAAACAAATTGAAGTGACATTTATATTTACACAGATTTAACATATTTGATTGTATTGAATACAGAAGCTGTCTCGTGCAATTGAGTGTGCAATGAAATATTTGAATACTGTGAAAATTGGCTTTCCACTAATACTTTAATGTTTCTAATTTGTTTTATAGTCAATAATTTAATAACAAAGAACCGTGACGTTATGACATTTAAAAATAATACTGTTTGACGTTTAATTAAAAGGCACCAGTGGTTTGCATCGATAGTCAGCACAACCAAAGGTTTGCTACAATTGACTGCCTCGGTGGACAGTGGTACCATATCTGACTGCTGATGCTGAATGTAAATATTTATAATTCTTCCCACTGCCTTACAACTCTATAACCGGTAGTTAATGCATTTAAAAATAAAAATAATTTACATTTGTCCCTGTCCACACTAAAATAACTCTTCAGATTTAGATCACAAGAACTGCTTTCCATCAATTAAGTAGGTGTCATGAAAAGCAATATCACCTCGTTGAAAAGAACGGTTATGATACGTCAGGAAATCGATATCCGTATAAGAGTGCTGACGTGAAAATTTTTCACCATGTCACCAGAAACGCATCCTTCTTCAGTTCAGAAATTGTCTCATATTAAACTTGTAAGTCATTATGTATGTTAACTTTTCATTCCTTCTACTAAAACCTCTCTCTCTGTCTAGCTATCGACCCGCCCAAAGGCAATTGGCCTTATTGTAACACGTTTTGCACAAGTCGGGGTTTCATTGTACGAGCCTTAAAAAATCACAAACATCTAAATGTATAACAATGTACTTTGAAATTCAACCTTTAAAATTAATATTTATATTATAGTGCAAAGAAAAAAATGCTGGTATAATGTTTTAATAACATTTTGCCTTTGCTTTTTTTCTAGACGCGTTTCGAAGGACATAAAATAAAAAGTAGGTATTTAATACGAACAGTCAAAGGGGTAACATTAGTTGTTTGTAGTCGCGTATATCACAGACCCTGTGACATCTTCTGCCCGCGACAGTGTTCGCGATTATCTTGATTATATCTGAGATTCGAATGTATTTGAGTAACTAATACTATTTGCAGCCATGTTATGGTCGTAATATTAGAAAGATTTTACTTTGATATATTTTAAAATGAGTTTCAGTTAGTGTGGCGTCTTCCACATACCATGCAAACAGAAAAACACACCGCAGCGTCGTCTACTGAAAATACGTCGAACTACGGAGTAATGAAGGACAGTAAGAAACTACCAATCTTGAATCGCGCAATAGAAGTTCTCGTGCCGATTGGCATATATACAACATCCCAACAGTAACAGTTGGGCAGTGGCCCGCCAGGCACGATCACCTAGCCTGGTCGGAGGATTCTCCCTTTGTGTTGAAGGGAACCCATTCCTCCACAGTTAGTATAATAAACAGGTATGATTTTACTTCTACGCTTTTGTTTTTTGTTGTTTAGCATATCCTACTTTCGGAAACAAAATGTTAATAATCACAATAGAACAAGTTTAAGTTTTATAAGATAGGTATTCTAGCAGTTGTTGTAGTTCGTAAGGAAAATCTCTTCACAAAGCAAGCAAACAATCTAAATATTTTCAACCATATTTTCTCGAGTATCAATAAACTAAAAATTACGGCCAACTTAATGTAAAATATTATATAAAACAAGACTATCCAACAGAATAGGAAAACAAATCTGTTCAAAGATTATTCGTTAATATTTATTACTTAATCATTAATCGTGAGTTACTTAGTCATGCCAATATTTCAGGTCAGTAAAACAGGAAGAGGTGTGTAGCTCAGTTTCATGAATATTATTAAATTAATTATTTAAAAAAGGTTTTTTTTACTAATAAAATAAAATACACACTTTTGTCAAAGATGTTCATCATCAACAACCCATACTTTCCCACTGCTGGGCTCAGGTCTCCTGACACGAGATAGGTTGAAGGTAAAGGTGTTCACTGTAAATCATAAATATACTACAAACCATATTTTATACAATAAAGATACAATAACGGGTGCATAAATTCACATTAGAGAAAGACAAGCTTAAATTTACAAGATAACATATTCAAATACATTTAGTTCCTTTTAAATATTGAGTGTATATGCTCTGAACCCAATATAATTTCCTTTCTAAAATCTGTCAGCCACTAAAGGCAGCTAGCAATTTTTAAACATCCTTTTTTCACAGAGCTTTATGTTGCTACAAATTTGATTAAAACTGTAGCTTTTGTGTTCGTTTATCACGATAAAAAGGCATTCTTAAATTTACTCATGAAGACTCTGGATGCCAATTTTAATCTATATAATTTAAAAAATAATATGAGAATCAAAATTATATATTTTTTTATTAAATCTCTGCATATGCTACTGCCGGCAAAGTATACTTTGTTCAATTTGTGGTATCAGATTAGATATGATGGGGAATCGCCGGATCCCATGGCGCACCTTAAAGCTATTTGGCTAGCACTGAAACACGTCACCGTGAGTGATTGATTTCCTATTGATAGTGGTATTCTGAATACATATTAAAGGTACGTAGATAATGTGTAGTAGGCCTAGCAATGGTACAAAAACTATTTGGTTGCATAGACATAATACAGTAAGCCCTTTTTAGGTCAAACAATAACATTTTCAAACTCAAAACGATCCTTTTTTGAAATAAAGATACACGAACTCATTCGTTAGTAATTTGTTTTTTATTTTAAAAATTAAAAGGAATCAAGTTTCTTATAGATTTCAATTTCGAGGATAAAACAATGTATTGTTATTGACAAGATTAGGAACTAACTCATTTTTACGAGAACGTGATAAAAAATAAAGTCGTTGGCGTCTCTTTAAACTCTAGTGGTCAAGATAACGTTACCCATCCCTGCCTATATAGTAAATTTTAATTTATTTATTTAATATACAATCGGTTTATTCCATTATATTTTAAACACAAGTCTGAACTTTCTTAATTCAAACTCCATAGTATAGTTTATAGGCGCCTCTCGCATGAAAGTTAGTACTTCAAGGAAATGCAGATAGTTGAGTAAAACTTCCATCGCTTTGAAATTTATTATCCAATTAAATACAAGTAGTGCTCTTAACTAAATTAATGAAACAACTCAATCTATAAATTAAAATAACAATATCTTCAACAAATTTCAAATACAATTTGTTATTTTGGAGCTAAAAGTTAATACCTCTCGTGGTATACTGCGCGATATGGGATTAGCCGAATGCATTAGCAAGTCTAGTGTAACACGAGCGAAAGCGATAAGGAAATGTATTGGACCTCGGGTATGCAGAAACTGGGATGTAAACGGATTCAGAGAATTAAATTACGAAGTATTTAGTTATCTGCTTTCCAAAAGTGTACGACGTTCTATGAGTACAAGTACAAGTATTTATGCGAACTAACTACAACTGCTTTCCATTTTTATACAAACAATAGTATTTGCACGCATTTTGCCAATATTTCTGGTGAATAATTCATAATTATTTTCTGAAACTATTAACACAACACGTAATGTTTAAACATGACAGTAGAACAGTGGCGCCGTCTAGGCTGCAGCCTTTATTATCTTGGCCTTTAAACTCTCAACTATATTATTTTCCCATTTCTTTATTGGAATACATTGACAACATATTGAAGTGTATTTTCTTTTATCAACCAATCGCCGTTCACTGCTGCACAAAGGTCTCCAAACAAAAAGCGTCAGCTTTTGAAGTGTATACAACATATAAATGAAAAGAATGGGTAAACAAGAGCTTTATACTTTCTTTTTAAATACACAGAGGACTGGCACACACAACACATGACTCTGCATATAACGTTGACCAGACCAGAGTCCGTAAGTTCCATTTCTATATAGAACAAAAGGGTGAAATTTATTTATATTAAAGAAATATATATTTAAAAATACATAAACATGTTTATCAGCAATCCGCTTATCATAATAAAGAAAAAGTTCGAGATCAAACGGCCGTATATGAGACGTGTCAGGTTGTTATTATTAAAAAGATGTGTCGCAGAGGCACACTACATCTTTCTTTAGTGATTGGTAGAATTTGGGTTGACTCCTGAGTATATCAACTTTATACTGCGTGTTTATTCACGGGGCTTTACACGCCACTATTAATAAGCACCACGGTGCAAGCTGTATACCGAGTACGATTAGGCCTATCCATCACCACGGTGCTGTTGAAATAACACACTTTCTGATTGCCCCTTATATTAATAGAGGAATGCGCAGGGTACATATTGCTAGATTTATATCTACAAACATTAGCTAAATATAGATTTACCTCTAGCATACTTGATTACCTAACAATTGCCTCGTAGTGTGTGTACACTGACATTACATTATCACACATAAGCATTGTTAGTTTTTAGTTGGTATAGATTTAAGACTGATGGGGAAGTAGGTGTCACTATTAATTGATACTTATAAGTATTATATACTATATTGTACTGTATAGTTTAATGTTATTGCGTTTATCAGCTGTTACTGCAAGAACTGTTTAATTAATTTCGTTTGCTTTAAACTCACATGTACGAAATACAAGACAGACCTTATAATTAACTACATGTATTTTTTTAAAATCTGTATATATGCAGCTAAGAAGTAAAGTAAAATAATCTAGAAAAGCCACAGAATATTCTTTACAAAAAAACAAAACGGAGGTGTCTTAAACTTAATAGTATAAGAAATCTTACTACAACTGCTTAAAGTACTTTTTTGGCCGATCTAAATGTAACATCAACAACTCGGTTTCTTTATTTGAGAACTACACCAGAATAAATGAGGTAAACAAAAACATAAACCCAAAATGGGCATAGTCATTACATTGAACATAGTATTGGAACATATATCTCACATTCTAAACGGAGCTAAACGGACCGTAATTCCAATTTCTTTCGTTCCGTTTAACGTATCAATGACTCGAAAATGTTCTACTATAGTAATACTTGCCCTGAATTAATTAGAACACATATTTGGAAAATCAGTTCGAACAGTTAATACTAGTTAATGCCAATGTATTTCAGGATTGCTATGTGCATTCTAAAACCGATACCAACATTTACAATATCGAATTTTCATAGACAAATATGAGAATTTGGAATGTAGATTTTGGGAAAATCAGACCAAAATGAATGTATTCTATCGCCAATCTATTTCGGAATTTAAATATGCATTTATTTGTACATCCCAATATTCCATCGGAACCAAAATGTACTTTATCAAATATTCACATTCAAATATGCGAATTTAGAATGCGAATGGAGTTGTTTGAGTTAGTAACATACTTATTTATGCGACATTAACACATCATTATTTTCTATGGCCTTTACTAGTTCACTGTTTGACATAGCCCTCTCCTTGGAAAGCACGTTTTGATCTAATATCTATAGACAGGTTGGAATAGAGTTTGATTCAAGTTTTTCTTCTTTTTTCTGTGATACGCAGTTTTTTGCCTTAGCCTACCTCAAGTTTTACTCTGTAAAGCCATAGAAAGCAATCAGAAAAATGAAGATTTTATTCTGTCCAAGTCTTGTCTAAACGGGCGTCTGTTAGGCACTTTCTTAAACATTATCTACATCTATGCGGGAAACTTACAAAATAATGAAGAGAAATTTAAGTGTTTAATCTTCATGAATTATGTTAAATCTACTCATAGCTAATGTGCTAATGAGTCGTTATATGTGCTACAGTACAGTGCTCGTTTCGGACTAATTGAATGTGTCTGAATGGTGTATAGAGAAGAATAAGTAGACTAAAGGAGAGTAGAGCAAATAAAAATGAGTACTCTCTCGTTATTACCTTTGTTAGACATTCGTATTATGTCCCTGTTTTAAAAGTTTCAAGAAGTAAAATGTCCGCTACTCTTGGAAGTTTCATAAAAGTTATTTATTTTGATTAAGTTACTGCTAAATTTAAGCTTAGTATTATTTTTGTAAGTTTGAGCTATATTTACTATTATAAAGTTGCGAAAAAAGTATTGTTTTAATGAGAATGTATAAGAATTTGTAACCCCAGGTAAATGTTTTATTTATTTACCTAATTGTTTCACTCTAAGCATATACTAAAATATTAGTATAAACTGAAAAATGAATACCAAGAATGCTAATGCCATCCATACTTAAAAAAAAACAAAAATAACTATGTCTGTGTGTTATGCTTTTATGGCTGCACCGATTACAATGTTTGCATGTACATACTTTCGATATTCTCGAGGAAAGACCTAGAATACTCTTTACCGCGATAAAGTGAGCAAAAGCTAGTGGCTATTTGTCTAAGTAGTATGAAGAAATGAATTGTATAATTTGATTTGATGCGTATATATATCTTGATATCGTTTATTGTTTAAGCCGTTTGGCCTCATGCAAAAGCTAGTCCACTTATAAAACGCAATAAATATCACGTCTTGTTACTAGTCCTTATCAATTCGACTATTTGAAGTACATAGTTTAGTAGAGAAGAATGTCAGAATACCACATAAAACTTTTTCAATCCTCTTCTCTCTTAAGTGCGAACACACGAGGTAACCCATAGGTTCTTAGACAGAGTTAAATCGTCCCTGCTCCCTCCTACGTCACATTACCTAACCCTGATTTTGTTACGATACGAGTTAAATACTATGACATGGAAATGCAAAATAGCAGCAAAAAATTGAAGATTTACTCATATAAGAACAAGTTTTGGATCAAAGTTGTGTCATCACTTTTTATCCTAGTTTTACTGTTACACTGGCTGACCCACGCAACTTCGTTGGCGTCTCTCCGAAAAAAGTATTTTTTTCCCATTTCCCCAACAATTTCGGTCAATAACCGGCTCCTATTAGCCGTAGCGTGATGTTATGTAGCCTTCCTCGCTAAATGGGCTATCTAACAAAAAAGAATTATCAAAGTCGGTTAAGTCGTTCACCGCGTGATGTTGTGACTAAGGCAATTAGGGATTCATTTTTAAATATATAGATAGTATAAAATGAAGTCACTTCCGCTGTATGTTCGCTTATATATTTTAAACTACTCAACGGATTTTAGTTCAGTCTTCAGTAATATATAGAGTGATTTAAGACGAAGGTGTATATGCGTATATGCATAACACAAGCATATTATAGTAGAGGAAAACCGAGAATTTAAAATACTTCCGTGGAAGGGGCTGGGTTGCTATTATTATTTTAAATGCGAAAGTTTTTCGTGGGTATATGGTTGTTCGTTACTTTTTCACGTAAAACTATTTAACAGATTTAAAAGACACATACGTTACTATTTACCGCGATACCCGACATATACACGGGCTGAGCTGCGGACGAAATCTATTTGTAGTGATATAAAGAGGTTTTTTCTGAAACTTCAATCAGTTGCACGACTTGCACGTCTGCATCGATTTCAATGGATTTTTCTTGTACAGTTCAGAAGCACAACCAATATAAAGTTTTGTTTAAGATCCGGCTCAGTGGCGTACCATTGGTGGCATAACTAGCACACAACTTGAAGTGGTTACGTAACTTTATTTGTATTAATTTGAAGTGAGTGCCGAGAAGTGTCTGATGAAAAGTATCAAATTACTCTTCATTTGATAATTTAAGTTGTTCTATTCTGCTTTATCGAGAAGAGTTATAAAAGTCAGCTGGTGTGACAAGAGTGGTGTTAACCACGACCTGATGGTAATTTGGTGTTAAGCATTTATTTCTTTGCTTAACACCAAGAAAGTGAGGTTACCCAAATTATATATAAAACCTCTACATCCTAATTTTAAAGGAGGGCACGGAAATGGCAGCAATGCTCTTATTTCTCATGACCTGCACGTGTTCATGGAATATGCTAATCATTCAACTTAAGGTGTCCAGTCTGCTCCTTAGCCCAATACAGACTAATATTATAAATTTGAAAGTAGGTCTGTCTGTCTATTACGCTTCCACGGCTAATCTGTCGCACAGATTTTAATGAAATTCGGCATGAACTAACAATGATTCTCAAGGAAGAGGCTACTCTTTAACGACATACACGGGAACGGAGTCACGATCAAAAGCTTGTACATGAGAATAGATAGCTAGAATAATTACACTTAAAATTACAAATTTTAACAAAAAAAAGAACCTACATCAAGAACTGGACCAATTTTAAATGAGACCACGTAGGAAGCACTAGCCGAATTGATAACCTCCTCCTTTTTTGAAGTCGTCGAGGTTTGAATCGACCATTTTTTTTTAAATTTTTTTCATTAAATATCACAGGCAGTATGTAGTTACTTACTCAAATAAGTAATATAGTACAAAGCTTTCCTGTAACATAGATATCACAGACAGTATATAGGTACTTACTCGTATAAGAAATGTACTACAATACTATCCCATGGGAACTGTTCTGTGTTTAATTGTATCGGAAATACATCATTAACTAAACCGCGTGTAACAGATCTTCGTGTTGGCGCGCAACCTACAATTGTCAAAGCAATTGAGGCGTAAGGGTGGCAATTTACCGAAATGTTAGTTCTAATGAACATAAGTGCTCGAATAAGGCTACATAATATGTATTACCGTATACCGGCATTTAATTTTGCGGCAAATGAACTGTATCGGTATTGCTATAGAAGTATTAGCAAGTAGATATTGATTGTCTATTTTATTGGCAACAAGGAGTTCTAAAGATCATTCAATATTTATTTGCGGTGTTTTTCTTCAGATTTGTCTTTGAGATACTGCAATAAGCGTAGAAACCATCATGGTTCGTAAAGTAAATAGATACCCTATCTTTATTATAGAAACTGTTTGACTGCTTGGGTTTAGCGTAGTTATGAATGCAAAATTTGTCAGTTAGAAGATTCAGCCTATTAGATGCTCGTCTGCCTGAGTCCCAAGCGTCGAGTAGCAAATGAACGCAGAGAGAGAACATCGATCGCGGGCCGCATCACGTCGCGGCCGTCTACGTGGAGGGAATGATCTTCACGACGAACAATTCTAAGTATTTGCGATGATGTGCGCTCGACTTTTGAATACAGATAAGTCACATTCTAACAAAAGTGTGAGAAGTAACTACAAATTATCCGTCTGTATTTGTCAATAATTTAATACATTGTGTTGTGTTACCCTAGACTCGTAAATGAGTGAACGGTGTGCGGCGCGTGCGCAGTATAAACTGTCAGCTGCTAATTGAGTTAGTGCGGCGCTGAACGTGCCGACACTTGGCACTGAGAACACCTCCATGTAGGTCAGAGAAACATCGCAGTCTCGTGTCATTGCCACCGACTATCATCCCGCATTCCCACATTACCTAAAGTAATCAACATCACGATAACTGACCTATTCGAAAAACTAAACCATTCTTTTATTGCCAAAGCAAACTGAGGATATATACGCAATAGCTATTAACATCTGTATGTTTACTTAAATGGGAAATAATTTCATTATATGGGTAACTTAACTGTGTCTTGCAGGAATATCTAACGAATAAAATCATCCTTTAAGAGACTCAAACGACGCCTATAATCGTGACTTGTGTATGCATGTGCTATGAAGCATTCTGCCAGCAAATGTCTGCAGACTGTGTTCGTTTCATTTGGCTTTTGCTTTTGCTTGTAATTTTCTTAGTGCAAGCGAGTGCTTGTTACTGAGGGTACTATTAAAGAAATATGTTATGTAATAAATTTTGTTATATAGACAGTAAAAATTTTAAAATTCCTTTTTTATGAAAGGGTATTCAGGCTTTTAAACTTGTATGAACTTACATGATTCCCGCTGTCCAGGCACGTTTATCTATGAATGTAAAGAAATAAGGCCAGCACATTATTACAATCTGATTGACCTCTCCCACTGAAGGTCTGCATTAAGAGATTTAAAATTGACTATGTAGAAAATAGCCGGTGCCAAGATTGGTCTACTGCTGTAGTTAACATTTAATAAAAAAGCTTAATTTATACATAACTAGTTCTAAGGAATCGGGATAGAATGTTTACCTTACCGTCTTTGTAGGTTTGTCTTTCAATTTCTCGCTTCTAAAGTTCGCGCACATACTTGGCTACAACTTAATAGTTTATTTTGTTCTTAACTTCGGACACTAGATAGGGGAACTATTCAAAGCTAACATAAGAAGTACAATAATGTAACAGAATTAAATAAATAACTAACAGACGAATGATGAGGTAAGAGGACAATGTGGGTTGGAAGAAGATGCAGTGATAACTATTAAGAAACTAATACTACCACTAAACTCTGCGATGGTTTGGATACATTGAAAGGGCAAAGGAATTTATATGACTCATGTGAGTGTATAAGTCCGTACTGTCAGACACTAAATAGGTAGTGACCAAAAGAAGGGCCTAGTTGAAAGCGGCGGCTGATGTATCTGGAAGAGAAAATAACGTTGTATCGTTTTTGGTAAATCCGGGTGGAAATAAAGCATAAATATACGTGCAGGATGCTTGTGTTGGTATTGGTCTTCATTTACACCTAGAAACTAATTCCTTATTAATTCACCTTGCGTTTAGTGTGAAATACAGTTTCGTCTGCGGCGTCTATTAACAACTTTTGTTTTTCCTAATGTTTGTGGCGAATATTGAAATTGTAAGTTTTATCAAATACATGCTAATTTACGGTGCAAATCTGTTTGTAAATAGGACACTGGTTGTCATTTTTTTATTGATTCTACTTACATTCTACTCCTGAATTCTATTCGTGCTTTTCATCAGCAGAATAGATATACTGGTAGAATTATATATAAAAAACATAAATCATGTTTACAAAAACGTATTCAAGCTCGACTAAAGTCATACAACGGCATTGGACAATATCGGTGCTAAGCAGTTTTTATATGACTGTTCACCAAATGAGCGTGGTTACCGGGACTTTAAACCTCTGAAACTAAAAAGGCAGCAAGGCACTTGAGTTGGTGGTATCGATGGAAATTGGTAGTCACATACCATCAGATGATCCAATTGCTTGTTTGCTCCTTAAGCTATAAATCAACAAACTTTACACCCGACGAGGCCAAAGCTCAATAAAATGATCTCTGGCAACTGGACAAAGTAGACTACATCACCAATTTTCTGCGAATCATTTTACCTACAAATGTAGTATTTAATTACATTTCTTAACAAACAATAGCTTAATAATCCTTTTAGGAAGTACGGCGAATATTTGATGAAGACCTTTAACGGACCGGCACGATCTGAGCGGTACTACCCTCACATAGAAGATCAACGTAAAATGACAGCATTCGTTCTGTCGTGTTTCATTGGTGAGTGCGAGACCGGAGGCCCAATGATGCAGAAGCGTCACTAGTCCGCCATGGTGTGGGTCGCAGTACTGTATTGTTGTATTGTATGCATTCGCAATGAGTATGGTGACCATCACTTTTGGATGTAGCTTATGTTTTTAATCAGGCAGAGTAGAGTCATAAAGAAAAAATGTTGAAACTTATCAAAAAAACTTTTTAGGACACTAAAACTGGTTAGGAATTAGCTGCAAATCCGTTTTAAAGATCGTTTAGATGTTTATGTTTAAAACAAAAATACTTTTAGAACTGTCAAAATTTTGCAACATTCATTGACAGTTGAAAGAAGTAATGAAAATGTAGACCTTTTAATATTATTACTAGATTTTCATCTCATCCACATTTTTTATATTTTTATCACTTATTCCAGTACGAACGACGAAGACTTGAAGTCTTTAAACACGTGACGTTCGCAGAAATAGCTGATCCGAGAGACCCGGCTGGTTGCCATTACATCAAAGAGGAAGAAGTATTATTACTAATCACTTACATCATAAGATAAAGGACCCTCGGCCTTTTGAAAGGAGGTTTACTAATATTTGGCAAGAATTAGATTCATTCCGAATTTTTATCGTTCATAAAGGAGGTGATTATGGGGTGGTTAATAAATTCGCCTGCCGCGCCATAGGTCGGTTCTGAACTTTAATATGTCCCAAGTTATTATTATTATCACTTACAGTAAAATTTATTACTCTTAAATCATAAACTTCTTAATTAATTGTTATAATTCCTCTTGCTTTATTCTTTCCGTAGACATATTTGTGTCTAAGAATATGATGGTAATCTCGTTACATAACAATCTGTCCAATTAACAAGGGTGAATTTTAATATTGTGAATACTAGAAGAATTTGGATTGTACTGATTTGAACAATAAATCGCTGCAATAATTTAACCAAATTACACATGTCACACACTACAGACCACAAACAGCATTGAACGCTCCAGAGCTATGATAAGCCCAATTAGAGCTTTTTTCTGTAAGGTCTGAAATCTCGTTAGATGCGATATCAGAGCTTTTTTTTCGAATGTGAATAGTCCTGGAATCACGATAGATCCGACACGGATGGCGTGTATTTCAAGTATGGAGAAGTGTTCAGCCAGGATCTGTTTTGTACATAAAAAAAACTTAAATATTAAAACCTATAGCTATCTTTTTGTTTTTTATTTTTGATATTAGAAATAGCCACGCGACTGACTTATTCGGCTTAGCTCCTTTCATCTTTTTCATTTTATAATTAGTATAGATATAATTAGTTTAATTGTTGGATAAAGACGTCATATTATTAATAGCTGACACAAACCTCGTACAAGTTCTTACAGATCTGAAATTTGAATAGCTTTTTAGGGTAGGGTAGAATTCGTCATGTCTGTCTGTCTGGCTGTCCCTCCGTATGTCACAGCCACTTTTTTCCGAAACTACAAGAACTGTACTGTTGAAACTTGGTAAGTAGTAAATCGTAAACCGCAATTTACCTTTCATTCAATCAACTCAACTATAAAAATATATATAGAGTCAAAGTCCTGAAATTGAAATTTAGTGAAACCATTTAGCAAGTATTGGTTGCCGTTATAAAATATTACAAAACTATACTTTGACTTAAAAAAAGTAAGTCTTTGGACGCGCCCTAGCTCGTCCAGTTATAAGGTCGTTCTAAAAATGTATGACCTTATTTTTCGTTGATGATTTTTATTTGTAAACCTTGAGGCAAACACGTGAAAGAAATCAAAGAGCTGTTCGGAAGTGTTCAATTCCGCTACAGCAACAGCATGTTACCGGAGCAACTGCAGAGCGATTTCTTATCACAAAACAATAATCTTTTGACATTGCCTTTCACTCCGCCATCGCTGTAGGCTGTAGTCAAGGACGCGGCCTCAGCGTAGCGTGCTTCTCTCTGTAAGCGTCTAATTTGATCTAAGGTTCCGTGAGTCGCGACGGTTTTTGACAATGTCGTGTAAATTGTTGAATAATAGATCGTCGTGCGGCAGCCATCTATTTATTTTAGAGGACTCACTTCTTACAAATTTGGAATACTAACAGTTACGTTATTGCGTTTACTTTGTTCGCCGTACCGATTTTTACAAGTATAGGGTAAATTAATGTGAATAGACAACAACCTAGATAACCGTCATAATAACTAAGATTATTATACATAATAGATTTTGATTGCAATATGTATTTCACAGTAATTGACACTATTAAGAACATAATGCAATAACAGCTGTCCTAGACTTAAAGTTTAGTGAATTATTCAGAAACTGATGTGGAGACATTAAAATGAGAGGAAATTTATGTATTAAATTTATGTAATTACTTGTCAGTTGCTATATTACAAGTGTAACCATTTCGTGTTAATGACAAATGTATCTTTGTTAACTTGGTGTATATTTACTATCTCCCTTGTTACCAATATTCTTAAACCAATATTCGTAATCATAGTAGTATGCTACTGTACTGTAAAAATGTAATTGAAATTTCGTGCGCTTTTAATGTAAATTAAAATCAGAAGATATGAAATAAACAAATTGTGACACGCACGAGCATGACCTTCACCAGTAAATTCTAATTAGGTTTCTTAAATCAATTAATAAACTAATTAACTCAGTTTAATTTATAATTATTATGCGACTCGATCATTTAACCGAGGAATGTCAAAATTAATGATAAAGGATTTCACAGTTTAGTTGTCAACACGGAGTTCACTTAAGTTATCAAAGTGACTGAACTTATTAGTTCCAATGTTTGACTGTACCACCAATATCGGAAACTGATGTTTTGGTTCAGTCACATTTACTTTTGCTTCCGCATCATTGGCTTATGTACATTTATATATTATATAGACGTTTATAGATAACACTTCTTCAGTTTACCTACGCTATCAGATAGGCACAAAACAGTAAAATATATATTTTCTGCTTTTATCTCACCAAATTTGTTGGAATAAATTCGAAACTCAGCGCTATTTGCACTTGCACTTGACCAAAACCTCACAATTTGAGTTATCCCACAACACTTTCGGTCTTATTACAAAAAGTCCAGAAAGTACTAGGTTTAAACCAGGACTTCAAAGTCTAGGTTTGTTACGGTATCAAAATTAGTACCATGGTTTAAACCTGACATTATTACAAAACTAAAACTAACCGTGGACTAGCTAGTACCGCGATTTAGTCCTTGGACCAAAATAACAACCACAGACTATATTAAAAAGATCCATTCAATCTGAAATTATTCAATTATAACGTTCCGTTTTTCGATATTTTCTTGAAATGTAATGTTAAATAAATAACTTTTTGAGGGCTATTTATTATTTTAATATATTGTAAGTTACAACTTGTTTTAAGTTTTAACCCTAGCTACTTAGATCAAATTTATTTGTACTTTAATATCTTTCTTTGCCGGTACAAGTATCAACTTACGACTTAGCCATTACTGCTTGAAACAAAGCAAAGTTTATGCGCGCGTAATCTCAAAGTTCATAAATCATAACAAATATACTAATGGGTTTTCAACTGCAAGTTACACACAATCAACAGATTGTTTTCAATATGATTGATTGATTATTTATATTAAAGTATATTTAAACAAAAGGGTTCACACGAATACGAGGTCTGTTGGATTGCTGCCGGTGCGTTTCTATTACCATCATGTCCTTCAAATCAATCACATCAATCATGCTATGATCCATTTTATTGGCTAACTTGTAATAACTAAATAACTTCCGTATATTAAATTTTCTCTATGTAAATAACTACAAAAATACAACAACATTCACAATCTACACAATAGAATTTTGACGTTTGCGATTTAGACCACTGCTAAACTAGGGGTCTCGGAGGTTTAACTTTGTTACCATAGATGGTCCATGGTTTAGTGTTAGTCTATGTTTTGTAATACGGATTTTGTTTGGTACTTGGATTAAAGGTGGTTTAAACTTAATACTAACGTTAGTCTACGTTTTGTAATAAGACGGTTTAGGTTTAAATTGAAATTAACAAATAAAGCGTTTCTCCAACTTTGTGTACTGATCGCGTACTTAAAACGCTGCCGGGATTCATTTCCACGATAAATGGCAGAAGCCAATTCTCGATACAAACAAAATTTCATCATTTATCGCGCTGTTAGTTGTTTCGGCTGTTTATTCATTGTGTGTTTTAATTAGCAGTCTTCGTTACATGTGGTTATGTTAAGTTTCTGCACCAACGAGTGAAATGAAAGAAAATATTTAAATGTATCTAGGCACATTTAATTCGTTCATACGCATATTTAGTAATACTAGAAGGTAGAGCGAAAAATGTGATAAAACTGGTTAACATTTATTTTAGTTATTTTATGCAGCTAACTGGCAATCTAATTAGAAGTTCAGCTATTCGTAGTTTGAACGACAGTTCTATAATTTACATGTAATCGAACAGATGACGGAGTTAGAAAGTGGAACTCTTTAATTGTAAGTAATATATACTCCGAGTTTATGATATGATGATAGTTTGGTTATAAAACCTGGCGATGGATTGAAGAATCTTTTTTATGTTCACTATCACTTAATTCATTAATATCACCATCGACCATCATCACCAATACATCGACATCTCGCGACAACATTGAGAAATAATCATTCATGTAACAATGAGAAAAACAAGTACTTCAAAATTGGTAAATATTTTTAAAGAATTTGCCTATATTACACGGTGCGTTGACACGGATTCGAACATTGTTCTACGATGTTGTATCGACGGAGCACATAACGAAGTTTGTGCACTAGATACTGTAGATAAACAGTCGTATGCGTGTTACATTGTACAGTAATCGGTGCAAACACGGGTTAAAGCGAGGCCCGGCGCTTCGGGGCTTCGCATATTATCTTTGTCGATATAAATAATGCTAATATAAAGTGCACAATAAAAATAGAAGAGCAGGCAAACGAGTAACTGCCCACGCGACTATTCGCCCATATTCATATGTTAATATTACCACTGTTTAATAGCTCTTAGTTAAATCAGTTAAATGTAAAACACCGGTAGTATCGAAATATACTAGCACGTTAGCAATCTTTCTACTTCAACTCGTTACAAATGCGACACTTAAGACGGAAAGAAACAGAACTACATATGCTTAAGAAATTCATTTAATTTTGAATTTTTTGAAAAAAAGATGTTTTCTAGAAGTCCTAGTGACTGAAACATGTATTGGTGAATGATAAAATACCTTTAAAATTAAAAAAAAAAATGGATGGTTGTTTACTACCTCGCTTGTCACATAGATCACAAAGTTGAATCTAGCGTTAGGTTTTATTCTAATTCAAAGTTGTTTTCGACAGGACCATAGGACATGCGTCTTTATGGGTCAGACATCAAACGGTAAACAATGAAAGAATGTTGACTTAGTCATGCCACCAGACTACGTTTAATAGCCAACGCAATCGGTACTATAGCAATAGATTAGTAAGATGTTTGTATGGGTCGTCGACACATGCCAGCGGTCGCCAATACTTGGCACTGAATCGATAAAGTTGGGACAGAACAGCAAGGAGGAGTGGGACACAACAATATGCTAATGAAGTTACCCTCTTCATTCCCAATTTTATAGAACTGTCCACATTTATACTATAGACTGAAACAGCTATTTATAAACGTGTTCACATCGTGACAACGGGTGTTTCGTTCAACTCTGTATGTTAATATTGAAGCCAACTATGCCGTTTGTGTCATGCTGATAATGTATAACGTAATTGTTAAAGAAAATATATGTACATGAATTTCAATTTGTGGAGTTCTGTACAGAATCGCAACGATTTCGTCGGACAATTCCATGTTTTATTTATTAAGAAAATAATATTTCTTCAATGCAATTCTGGGGTTTACCATGTACATCAAAAATATACTTCATCTGATAAAGACGAACTAGTAAACCTGGCTTGCGTAATGAAAGTTCTTACGTTGTAATTTTTCATTCTCAGACCCAGACTTTTATTTTAAAGTTATACGATAACTGTTTACTAACATATTGTTCCATTTCCTTCAAACAATTAAATGTTTAGAAATTAAACTAATTGAATTGTTGCCAACGGGATCCTTGTTCATTGAAAGGTCGCACTTTGGTCGCACTAGGCTGATTGCGGATCTTTTCTTACTTCCTCTTGAGAGATGTTCGAAGTTCAACTCAAAATTCAGCTCTGGTGCAGGTTCACTGGCCGTTTAATGAGAACTGATAACATCAGGATCTCAATTAAATTAGTAAAACTTAAACTCGTGTATATAAAAGGGTTTCATATTCTTGTTAAAGTACTTTATAAACAAAGTCAGGTATCCGGAGGCGGCTTATACAGGATTATTAAGTGTATTACTTTAATAAAAACATCTTGTATATGAGTCGCCCGAGAATTGCGTACCGCCATATTTTTTCATTTATTTTAAGAAGCACGAGGAATTTGTTTAGTGAGCTTGTTTGTGTTAATAATATTAGATAGTAAGTACAACAAACCTTCAGCCTTTCAAGAGATAAGATAAGTTGAAACGTTTAAAGTCGTTTTTATATAATGTGTCATGTGCAGTTTTATCTGCATTCTCGGCGCAAGTTGTGGGCTCGGTTGCCAACATTGTTGTCTGCTATCAATCAATGAGAGCGTCTGATTTACATCCGCGTGATCATTAACGGGAAAGTCCACCAGAATTACTCTTTGAAATGTATATATGCGTCTCCTATTGCCCGTACCGTGATAATTTTACCCCATATTTAAAACATTTTTCATTGGTGCTCCGCTCTTATTGGTCTTAGCGTGATGATATATAGCCTATGGCCTTCCTCAATAAATTACGAGTATGTAATATCCAACACTGAAAGTTTTTTTTTAAAATCGGACCAATGGTTCCTGAGATACAGATGAGATAGCGCGTTCAAACAAACAAACTCTTCAGCTTTATAATATTAGTATAGTATAGATAGTATAGATATCAAAATGTACCTAAACTTAGTTAGCAATAAAGGATTTGAATTATTATGAACTCCCAAACCCGAGCGGCTGTTAGCAAAACTACAATGGCTACGTACCCTTTATATCACCCTTCCATTCGTAAGTTTCTAGACGGATTTCATACTTATACATATCCTCTCACCTTATTCCCATTTGGAGCCAACAGAGATCATTGAACATCATTTGCCTCATTGTTCTTTAACCCTATTTAACTTTCGTACTTCATCCATTTTTCAGTCGTTTTCACTTTTCTACAACAGCGTTTCCTGTCAATTCTCTCCCGATATCCTTAGAGATCTCCAATCAGCTTGGTTATGTGTCATTTATAAACCCAGATAGAGTGACTGAGAGACATACGTCCAATCTATACATAGATACACCAATTTAAACTACAGTTCATTCCCCTCGCAACAGTAGTTAAAAAACCGCCTATTAACTCATTTTTATTACATAGACATTCGTCATATAGTTGTAAATTAATACACTTCAAAATAGATTCTCTCGTAAAAAGTAGGAAAGTACTAAACCTTACATTCTTCTACAAAATTATAGCCAAGACAACTGGACTTGAGAAAAGTTCAATGATCACTACTTTCCCCTTACCCTCCTCTACGAAGAACTGTCTTGGGATCAAATTCTCCAATCTGTCATCTAACTAGATTTTCTAATCGGTACAGTAGCCTTTGGCTAAATAAATACAATGATTATCGGATTTATACTCTAGATTGTCAGTCCTTGGTGAAAATGTACTTAATGATACCCTTGATATTAACCTTTATAATCCCATCCGGTTAATTATTAGTTATATAAATAGTGGACTAAAAGTACAAGTGTGTTTAGTTACGAGAATGTATCAATGATTATTCCATTATTTTTTACAGCCGTAAGAAAGCATATTAAGTATTCATTCTAAAGCTTTCGTGTTTTGTGATGGACAATTGCATGTTCGGGCAATAGTTGGAGCAATCGCGTGATAGGTGTTGCATGCTGTTCAGTGTCTGCGATGCGCCAGCCTTGAATTGTCTGACCTCTGTCAACGCAGCCCTTCTCGTTGGTCTAGCGGTTAGCCTAAGCGAATGCCAATCAAGAGGTCTCGAATTCGATTCCCGAGTTGGGACTGTTGAGGGGTTTTCATTATAAAAAAGTCGTGTGGTGTCGTGGGACACTAGATAGGAACGAAGTTCCTTGTCGTAAAAAAATATTATTTCAAGTTCTATTCAAGGTATTAAGAAAATAACCATTCAGGTTTACATTTTTATTATGATTTTTTATCGATAAATATTAAAAATAAAAATAAGTGAAAAGTTCACTTGTGCTGCCACCTAGTAATCTCTGCTGAAACAAATTATGTCTAGAGTTACTCCGTACTTATTACATACGACTTACAGGTGGCGCTAAATTATTTTTTTCGTTCACGAATTAATTTTAATTAAATTAAAATGGGAGATCAAAAAGTTGTTTAACATGTTCCCGATTGTCAGTTGAGGCCAATTGCCCCGTGGAAAAACTTATAGGTAAAACCGGTTGAACTGGTAGCCAACCCTAATCTATCTTGGGAATAATAAAGGCTAAGAAGATGATAATGTAAGGGCAACCTGGTCGAGGTGTGTGAGCCAAGTGGGAGTGTGGTGCATGTTGCATGGTTACGTTGGAACACCTAGTTAATTAAATAAAGCATGTAATCCTGCTTCCATTGTTCTTAATACTATGTACACATCATTTGCTTGAAAGCGTTTGTAAATTAGAGTAAATTCTACTATAATTTTACAAATGTAAGCAAATTTCCCCGACCCGCACTTGGCTAGCGTGGAAACGTATGGCTTTAACCCTCTCTTGAGAGGAGACCCGAGCCCAGCTGTGGGACTTTATAGGTTGTTGATGAAGCAAATCATGGGTATCAGCAAAATGTGAAATTTTAGTATGACTCTGTGGATACTTATGGCTTACATTGACATTAAGATATTAACTGTACTGTCAAATTCATCTCCGCGGATCGTATATGCTAGTTCAATATAATCTGATAATAAATACAAACAAAAGATACAAGTAGCCACGTATTTGTAATTAAATTATTGGCACTAGACTGGAAACTCTGAAGTGTCTTCTGAACATACATTTCTGACTGATGGATGAAATATTTATAAGCTTATTCATTTTCAGTTTCTTTTCGTTACCGTTATACAGGAGCTACTTTGTATACGGGCATTCATTATGTACTTAAGAAACTTTGGCTTGTTCGGAGAACTTTCAAATCCTGGAGGGTAATTTTAAAAGTAAGTTTGAGCCTCTGTTTACTTTTAAAGGCTTGAGACAAACGAATCAAATAGGTTCCCAATAATGTTTTGTAAAATTGAATAGCTGAACTCAACAACTTGAAATGTCAATATTTGTAATAACCTTTTAGATTATTCGTTTAGGCTAACATTGACGTTTAAAAACCAAATCTTTATCTAGAACAAGAAATCGGTGAACATTTATATTTCTTTGTGTTGGAGCTAATCTCGAGAACTAGTTGGTAAAGATTATTGATATAAAGTTAAGTAAAAGTAAATATAAAGGTTGCCTTTCCGACTAACAATTTTAAGTTTGGTAAATATTTTTCTATTAAAGTTAGTGTTGCCTAAGAGTTTTGTAATTGTCTCAAATTTTGTACTGCACAGCTGATCCTGATTATTACTACCTAATAATATTTAGTAAGACAGTCTTATTAATGTAGTACAAACTGGCTGGCACAAGGATTTAATACAAAATTCGATCTCGATTCTGGATGATTTACTACTTGTCGCATTTATAGAAACCATAGAAAGCAAATCTATATTCTACAATATGATCATGCAACATTTATTTTTAAGAAAATTATACAAATTTATTAAAGTGGCACAAATATGATAATGATAATAGTAGATGATAATTAAGGATACTGAGTGTTAGCACGGCCTCACATAAAATCGATGTAAAATCATTCCTTAGTTTCTTTCCTCTGAATAAGGGAGGTTACCGGGGGAGCGGTCCTGCCTCTTGAGTAACTGCTTTCTTAAACATCAGGAGAACCGTCGGCTCGTGTGTCAAAAGTAACTTGTGCACCAAATTTTAAAGGAAATCCAAAAACACAGACGACTTATTCATATTTTATTTATTACTGTATAACTAAATTGAATAGGTTCAGTTGGAATGTCAGCACTTACCTGGACGCAACTGCAGCATGGCAGTTGATAACATCCGATGCTTACCTGAAAAATACAAATTTAAACTTAACATTTTTACACAAAGTGATTCAATTATCATGTAAAGTACATCTACGAAATTCGCATATAAATAAAAACCTGCCAAAGTGACTCTGCCTGATGGAAAGCATGAGAAGAATCCAAGAGTGGTGCGCTTTTTAAACACACCTCCCAGATAAAGAACTTTGCTTAAAAGTGGGTAAATTAATTATTTAAATTATTCAGAAGTAGTTGAAGTTTTTTTTTTATAATATATGATTGTGGTAAAGTTTAAGCTGTCCGGCAAAAGTGTAATGTTAACCTGTAACTGTAAGGAAAATCCATACAATGATAGTTCACATTGTAATTTTAACGATAATAGAACATGGTTAGTAAATTAATCTCTGCGATTTAATTAATGATTGTAGGTACTGCTACTGCCAATAATTAAATTTGAATTACTATATCTGGTAAACATAGGAGTATGTAGAGTGTTTAAGTAACATTTACGTTTATTTTTGGGTCTGTCAATGTGTGACATCGCGAAATTTCCAGCCGCCTGTCCGACAGCAACTCTTTTGGAGAATGCAATGCTTTTCAGATGGGATGAAAGAGAAAAGTAACAGGGCAAGAAAGGATAGCAAGATAAATAATCAGGGCAAAAAAATATAGGTAGAGAAAGGACATACAAATGGGCTCGTATGACTGCCATATCCATACCCATACCAAGCATTATTATCTTTCACCTACTAACATAATTATTTTGAGCTACATACGTCTTATACTTAGAAATAGCTAGAAATGCAAATAAACGTGAACGTATAGTACACGTAAACCTCTTACGTCACCAAATTTCACATGGAATGTGTGGAAGAATTTTATATAATGTATTAAATCAAATGGTTTTGTAATGGTAATGAGCTCTATTTAGGTACTAAGACTCATAGGCATTGGAAAAGACTATTGTGTCAAACTAACGCCTTCAAGAACCACAGAAGCCTTCTAAAGCACTTACAGGCTTCTAGGAGCGACCTCTTACGACCGTGATGGTACTTGAAAGGCCTCGCATTCTATGATATCAAGGACGACTATATGCCCCGCGAGGATGTTCCTCCTGCTAACTCTCTCTGTCACATTAAAGACTACATCTGTACTAATATTATACAGTTGAAGAGTTTGTTTGTTTGATTGAAACTTAGGAAGTACTGGTCCGATTTGAAAATTCTGTCAATGTTGATTTCAATGATCGCAAGAAGAGAAATATCAATTAAAATGTACCAAAAACGGGGTAGAAGTATTCCTTTTGAGAGTATCCATTTTAGCGCGACTAAAGTTTCACAAAAAAATGAATGAATTAATTGTGTCCCTTTAAAAGTTTTATGAAAAATCCATAACAATACATGTCTATCTTTTAGTTAGCTTTAGGTTAGCTCATTATAACTTTTTTTATGGTAAAAAAATTAGTACACGGTCTTATAACATCACGCTACGTGATATAGGAGACGCACACGATGTTGCGTATGTTATGTTTAAGTAAAAACAGTAGTAATTAATTTAATATATAAAAATAATGCAACCCAGTTTGCTGTAGATACAAAAGGACAATAGATTGGCTACTCTAAATACAAAAAAGAGTAATAAACTACCTACAGTTTTAGTACTGAATATAAAGTTAAAGATAAAGTAATTGTGTGTAATAATATATATCGTAAAATGTAGGGTAAGCGATAAATATTAAATTAGAGATACGAGATCGATTAATGTTATCTAATGAATAAATAATCGATAATCACATGACTGATATCGAATGCGACATTATTTTTTGTAATGATCCGTATCTCGTGATTAAAGTCTTGTTTACACTTTGATTACAAAATACATGTTTGTTTCTGTATGTTACTGAAGTAGTTAAATAATCGAGAATACCGCTCCTACCACTAAAAAAGTTTACTATATCTAGTAGCCAAACGACCTATAGCGCGGTCTGTTTCAGAATATATATTATGTATAGTTCTCGTGTCACGGTATTTCTCACGATGAACTCCGAAACTAAACGATTTTAAGGTTTTTAATGGGTGTTTTGCTGGCTTGCCTATAGGATAGTTAATATCACGGTAAGACCAATAGGAACCAAAAAAATGAAGTTGCTAAGTTTAGTGGGTCAGCTAGTAATACAATAAAAAGTTTAATTGTGTGTGCCTTCATTAAATTATTTTGATTTATCTTGTTCTAGACAAACATTATTTCGTTTCAAAGAGGAATTTGAAAGTATGATTATTACCGGTGACATTAGACGTGGACACATACCACAAATTCAATTTTCTAATATTAGTCAGAATAACAATGCATCAGGGGGTGATAGGTAGTATCAACCCGAAGCTACACAGAACCATCCATCAAAAACTGACACCGCAAGTCACTTCCTACACAAGGCATCCTTTCAAAGTACGAGTATTAGGTCAAGGTCTTACGAGTTTGCACTTACACTGCGGAACAGCTTTTAAAATTAACCCAAAGAGCTCATCGTTGTATTATAATATTTATATAGGTATACATTTTATAAATCATAGACTAGATGATATAAGTTTTAATCAAAATCAAATTAAGACTTATCAATTGCACATTATTATCAGCTTTAAAACACATAATTATTACACAATAATTATTTGGATTCATTATACTGACGTCTTTGGCCGTGGCTAATATCAATGATCACCGTTTTAATTTTTTTATTATATAGTTAATCGTGCTTTTAACTATTATATCTTCAATGTATATTATCTGGTCAGAGGATAACAGGATGTCACTGACCATTTTTAACGGTTAAGAGGGAAATATGAGTAGAGGTGTACCTGATTATAAAATGCGTACCTTGCAACTACTAGTCAAAATGATATAAAATAGTGATTTTTTTGGCAACATTGTAGCACGGCATCATGTCACTTACTTATTTATTAAATTTCACAAAACATTGTAAGAAAACTATCCATTTTACTCGGTTCCAAAGAGCATTGGTTTGAGTTGATAGTTATCTACATTTCTGTGGGTGCGATATATTAAATTCATAGTACAAGACCGACGTATACTGTATAGATATGTACATAGGAATTGAGTAATTTATGAACACACTAGAGCTAATACTAGCTCCTTTGTACTACACGTTTACCTACACCCTATGTTAGCAAATAGAGGCATGAATAACTTATTTTCGTAAAAACTATAAAAAACACATCAATGTTTTTATATCAAGTTAATAAGGCCACGTAAAAAGTCATCTAGGAAGTATGGTTGTATAAATATGCATCCGAACACAATTTGTTTATTCAGATACTCAGATTTTTTATGAAATAGAAGCCAACAAGCTGATGGAACTGTTGTTGATGATGTAGGCGAGTAGAAGTGGATAGATAAAAGAGAACTCTAGTCTGGAAGTTTGTACCGATCCCACAATTCGTTCCCCATGTTGGTCACATGAAGCGAAAAGTTTCAAGCAAATGACACAGTAGTAAAGTGTCAATCGAATGGAAGTTAGTCGCATTAAGCGATGGCGGAAAGCTGCGGTCAGCCTATTTTATTACAAACGAAGAAGGCATTAAACCATAATGTAATTGTTCATTAAATATTCTTTGAACTACAAAATTGTATTTAATATGCAATATGTTGATTTATTATCTGCCTGAGTCAATAGTGGACGCCATAAAACCAATCCGATAGCTGAGAGACAAATATTAGGTAGGTATTAGGGTTGTCAGGCGGTCGAACAAACTAGGGTCCTGCTTTGTCGTTTGTCCAATCTAATTAACGACTCTTCAGTGTCTCAATTTTCCTAAACACTAGTTTCTAAAGCCAGCTAATCAATACGACATCTAAAATTCTCAGCCAGGCTTCGTTCTAAATCTAACTTTGGAATTGAGATGGAGTATAATTCTAACTTCGTTTTAAATTCTCTCAAATTAACCAAGAACTGGTCGATCTATATGTGGCAACCTGACCAGCGAATTATATTCTGTCAATAGACCCAAAACCCTCTGTTCCCATCACATCATAGAATGCTAAGTTAGAATAGGCAAGACATATTTATTATTTATTTATTTATTTACTTTTTTTGTAAATACATACATGCTATAGAGAGGAATCACCCAAACTCTGAAACAAATATTTGCAGATCATCATGCTACCACTGCAAAACCAAACGAAGCAGTTCTTCTTAAACTTAACTTCTCTGAAAATAGCTGTCTTAACATGTGCAGATATTTTAGACGCTTAAGACAATAAATAGATAGAAAATGCAGATTTAGATTAGATTGTTCAAAAACGATGATTCCATATTTTGCAAAACGTTTTCTAAACGTATCTAGGAGATATTTATTAATCGTCAACGGATCTTATGCCTGCATTCCATTAAGCCTGACCTGTCTTAAAGTTTGCGGTTTTATCGACAATTTTGCTCCGAGTAATAAATGTTTTTATGAGTGAGTGGCGGGAGCGGATCAGGTAAGCTGTAGTAAACGACCTCTTTTTATACTGCAAAGGTAGCATGAAGTCCTGCCCATCTGCTAATATGGGCAGTTTAGTCTAAGGTAGGGCACGGTAGTTTTCTATCTGAATTTCAACATTGTCGTTAAAAACTAGAACGTTTAATATCGCTATTAGTTTTCTTTTTTGACTGATGAAAAATATTCTAATATAGATAATCATGCTTGCCACATCTAGCAGCGGTATGGTTGCAACGTCCATGTAATGTGATAACGTTGGAGCTTCGGATGCGACTTATTTGCAGTATACCAGTGGTACCTTAGGTCATTTGTTGTTATCTTTCGTGATAAGTTCTTTGTGATTCTATTTTAAATAAGTAATGTTTAATTATGTCTCTGTACGCACTCTTAAGCTTTGTTTGTAAATATTTGTTTCTCAGTTAGTGAATTGTAATTCTTATGAAGAAATTAATATCTTAAACCTTTTCTACTTTTCTAGTGAAGTGCTAATTTGCCCGGAACTGCCGCCTGTAACCACCGGTAGTAGTTACAACAATATTTTCATTGGATTTAGTTGCTTTCATTATCAGTCTGCACTAGTCCACTCCTGGACATACACCTCTCCAATTGCAATTCTTTGACTTGTTTAGAATTTTTACTGCACTATCTAGAAATTCGATATGTACCTCTGAATTCGTTCATAATGTACTCGTAGCGAAATCGAATCATGAAAATAGACAGGTAGAGGTTACACCGTAGTTGAAAATGCAATATTTTCATTTATACGACCTAGTTATGGCATTGCATTTCTTATGAATCTTTTGTGGTAGATAACCTTATTCCATGATTCAAATGTAATCACAACTTCAATCTTGTATTAGGTAGCTTCTAATATAAAGGTTAGTACTATATAAATATAATAGTATTAAGGTCATATAAATGAAAATATTGCATTTTCAACTACGGTGTAACCTCTACTTGTCTATTTTCATGATTCGATTTCGGTGCCCGAGGTCACCGGATTTATTATTACACCTACCAGATGTATACCTGAAAGGGTAACGATAAGACACTTGAAAAAGTAACCCACCATTTGCCATTGGCGATCGAGACCAAGGAGGAAATGGCAGCTGGTTGGTAGTTAGTTAACAGTTAGTTTCTGATAAATTTTGTCTTTAAAAGAGTGGATAACGCTCGGACCATTACTACGGTCTCTACAGCGTAAGTAGTCTAAGCATAGTCACAAGTGGCTTTCCCGAGAAGTCTATACTATTAATGGCTGACGATGATGACAATAAAAATTTAAAGAACCAGTGAAAGTAACGTGTAACATTACTAACTTGAAAAAAAACTAAAGTAATTATTCAAATATCAACAACATTCGTAGAGACAACGAGACGGGCAATAAAGTAATGGTCTGTGGAATTGCCTTCACATGAATTGGTTTGTGGTTAATGTCAATACGTATCGCACCCGACGCCAATCATCTCGGCTAGAAAGTGGGTCACTAATGAATAGGGCTCCCAATAAAATTGTATCCTAATGACTGTATGAATATCGCTCGACTTGCCAAGCCACGATAAGCTCTCTCAAGTTCAAACGCGTAGGTTGGAGTTAGGGTATTTTCTATATATGTACCTACATATAATTATGTAGGCATGTATTTACAAAAATAAAATATATATGAATTTATATCAGTTGTCTAGTACCCATAACACAATGTCTGCTTAATTTGGGGCTAGATAGCGTTGTGTGTTAGATGTCCGAAAAATATTTATTATTATTTTATTTGCTTTTCTTGTCTTGTTTTGTATGTATTAGTGAACGGCCTCATCAAATATCGGGTCGATCAAATAATTTACGTTTAGTGGCATTTATATTACTTTTCATCTACCTCTTATGTTATTCAGAACTAGCTGAATCCCGCGGTGTTACCCGCGGTTAGTGTCGCACCGCGGATAACACCGCGAGACAAAGCTAGTCTAAAAATCTAAAGCTATTCTTAGATCATCAGCTATCTACCAGTGAAAGTCCCGTCAAAATCGGTCCAGCCGTTCCAGAGAGAACAAACAGACAGACTGATAGATCTACAGACAGACAGACAAAAATATTGTAAAAAAATATTATTTTGGTTCATGTATTGTGTATACATACATATGCATTTATAAAAAAGCGGTGATTTTATTATTACAAACAGACACTTTAATAAATAATAATAAATATTTCGGAATCTAACACACAACGCCGTCTAGTCCCAAACTAAGCAGAGCTTGTATTATGGGTACTAGACAACTGATATGAATACTTATTTACTTTTTTTTTGTAAATACATACATATTATACATAGAAAACACCCAAACTCCGAAACAAATGTTTACTTTAATTTTATTTATTTGTATAGATAAATGGAACTCGAATCTTGGCATCCACCTAATTTAGGCCTTTAATCCTGTTGTTGAAGAACAAATATACAATACAATGCATGCAACCATATCTACTGTACCTAGGTATATTTTATTTTGGTTTAATTCAATCAAACGTTATGAATTTGTGCCCATGATGTAAACAAATGTTTTATCTTCTATCAACTGTGACATTTCGTTGACAGAAGACACCTTAAAACTTATAATAAAACTTTACAGTAGTTATATTAACTTTCATCTTACTTCTATAGAAACATTAAACTTTTGGAGAACTGTCTGTCTGTCTTGTACATTTTTGTGACATGTTTTACTGACTTTTTTAATAACACTTGACACATTTTTATTTGGCCATGTCATCACACCATTGAGCCTATACTACGAGTACAATCACCAGACCACTGATCAACATGGTCAAATGTATATATGTACTAGCTGAACTCCGCGGTGTTACCCGCGGTTATCGTCGTACCGCGAGTAACGCCGCGGGACAAGGTTAGTCCAAAAAAAGTAGCCTAAGTTACTCCCTGGATCATTTGCTTCCTGCCAGTGAAAGTCCCGTCAAAATCCGTCCAGCGTTCCAGAGATTACCCGGAACAAGCAGACAGACAGACAAAAAATTTTTTAACTATATTTTTGGTGTATGTACCGTGTATACATACATATGCATTTAGTAAAAAGTGGTTATTTTAATATTAGAAACAGACACTGCAACTTTATTTATTTCTATAGATAAATTATTCAACACTGATCGTTCTCGTCAGTTCTCGTTCAACAGTCAGTTTCCTTAAGTACTATAGTAAAACTATAAAATAAAATCTTCGACATTAATTCGCTAGCTCGACCGGAGACATACCACGGCCTTACAGACAAATAAATATGGTGTGAATTAGCGCTTGCGATATGTTTCACCGAATGAGTGAGGATACAGGAGGCCCATACCCTAACTCCTCCCCCCATCCCTCTCCCCATCGCCCAAAGGCCGGCAAGACACTTGTAACGCTTCTGGTGTTGTGGGTGTCCATGGGCGTCGGTAATCGCTTACCATCAGGTGATACGACTGCTTTGCCCACTACTCCGTAGAAAAAGAACAATCATTAGGTTATTTTTGCTTGGATTTTTGTTCCCATAAACATTTTACCGAACTTTTTCGAATTTTACGAATTTTTTTTATTCCTGCCAGTGAAAGTCCCATCAAAATCCGTCCAGCCGTTTCAAAGATTACCTATCCGGAACAAACAGACAGACAGACAAAAATTTTTTAACTAAATTTTTGGTATGTGTACCGTGTATACATACATACATATGCTTTTAGTAAAAAGCGGTTATTTAAATATTACAAATATACACTCCAAATTTATTCATTTGTATAGATTACAATTCAAATCTTAAATTTGAAGTGTACAATATGAATGTAATAAATGTGCACACGCTTATGTACCCAAAGGGTAAGAAGAACAGTATTAAAATTCTAGAGTTTGCCAATTATATTTTCCTCGTACCCTCGTAATGGGGTCAACAGCAGCACTTTAAGAATCAGATGAAAAATTGGGAGTTCAACATGAAAGGAAAACTTATATTATGAGTAAAAAATAATGAAAAATGGAAAATTGATTGGAGACAGAAAAAAACGCTTATGCATATGTATGTATATAGGTACATATACTTCAAAAATTTTGGTCTGTCTGCCTGTCTGTCTGTTTGTTTGTTCGGGTAATCTCGTGAACGGCTGGACCGATTTTGACGAGACTTTCACTGGCAGATGGACTCACTGGATGATCTGGGGAGTAGCTTAGGCTACTTTTTTTAGGTTAACTTTGTCCCGCGCGTTATTCGCGGTACGACGATAACCTGGGGTAACACCGCGGGGTTCAGCTAGAAATATTTAAATGCGAAAGTAACTTTGTCCGTTACGCTTTCACGGCTAAACCGCTGCAGCGATCAATGAAATTTGGCATAGCTTACAACCAAGGTATCTTGCTTCGTGAGGGAGGACATAGGCCGCGAGCAAAAGCTAGTAGTAGATAAGTATCGGTTGCCGGGAAGTCAGAGGCCGCTTTGATGATCATTCTTGACACATATCACACACGACAATTTGATTTAAAGTCTATATATATAAAAATGAATCGCCAAAATGTTTAGATAGATAGAACTTGTGAGATTGAATTGTGTACGTACAAAAAATAAAAGATAACGGGAAAAGTTTTTTTTTTTTGTCCGTACACTGCCTGTGGGAAACTGAGACTTATATGTACATAAGACGTTACGAAGTTCGCCGGGTCAGCTAGTAACTAACAATTATTATTATTTCATAGTTTTTACACCTGAAGTCAGAACAAAATGTTGGTGCTTTAGTTCTCTCCTGGGTGTAAATCGAACTGACGACTGTCATAATAAAACAAAAGGCATGTAAAATAATTTCGGGAGACGTTAATAAAAATGTTATAGTAAGGAATACCGTGAGGGTCGTGAATGCGTCAGACGCGCCGGTCGAAGCGAAGGCCGAGCTGTGGAAACAAGGCCGAGCTTCTTTGTGTGTGTGACGTGAAGCACAAGCGTAGCACGGCCGTGTCGCATCGCGTCCTGACTCCCGACCTCCTCTCCTCCTCCCTTCCGAATATCGTCTCATTACTTCGCTTTGTCAGATTGACTTTGGCACACTTGCAACTTGTTTATATTAAGTACTCTTATATAGTTGTAAAACTAGGCAATTACTGTAATCTTTGCAACAAAACAAAGGAGAAGTCATTATTCTGGTAACAAACATTAAGTAAAATCACTTTCAAAACAAATGTGATGTATTTTTAAAGTTCAATCAATGAGGTACATATGAAGTATATTGAATATAAAAATATATTGCACTTATATACAAGGACAACCAACACGGAATATTTGTTTTTATGTATATCACGTGCAGTAAATCTCTGCCGAGTACTAAAAGCATAGTCGAGTGTTTCTACTACATGTTTTTTATAGAGTTAAAATATTCCTACGTTTAAAAACCTTTTCATTCTTCATTTATTACTAAAAAAATGAACTATCAAATTTTGAGTAATGAAAAAATAAAAGATATCGTTAAAAATTAATGAAAGCCATTTACTGAACCTATTCAATATTTTACGTAATATTAGAATTAAATTTTTTCGACTTAAATTTTCGCTTTAATGGAATCGATTGCTGAGACGTAAGTAATTGACTGTAATTGACACAAGGAAAATAAAAAAGCAGACTGAGGATAAATAATTAAAGTATAAATCCTGGTACCATCTGTTAGTTGGCAGCGTTTCCTTGTGATGGTCATACAGGAGTATGAAAAATGGTAATAGGGTAGGTATTTTATAACACATTCAGTATTTAGTAGCATGAACAGTCCAGGCAGAACTATAGCAATTCGATAAATAGCATCGATTCGTTCTTCTCTCTCTCTCTCTCTTATGACTATATACATCTTTATTGATCCGAAGGATTAGATAAGGCTTTGTATATAATTTGGATAAAGCTTAGTAAAATGTAAAGGAGGTCGGCAAAAATAACGTCTACGTTGTTGTTTTATTGACTGATCTCAAAGACAAGCTCATTTCTAATTAGCCTACGTAGCGAAGTTAATGTTAACGTTAGTCGACGTACGTCGAACATAGACGTTATCTCAGCGCTAAGGCACGTGGTCAAAACAAATATAGAGGCGTCAGCTTTTGTAGAATGAAGTTCAACGCGAAACTCTTGCATGTTGGCTAAGGGTGATCATTTATCCTGTCTGGACGTACGTTACGATACGAATATAGTATTTATCCTTTATCTCATACGGCCGTCTGATGGCACGGCTGTCGTTGCCACCGATTGAATGCCCTCGAATAAGCGTCGAAAGAATTGCTCGACAATTTTCTGCAAGGTCATCATATCACACTATAAGTAAGTAGATATAAATAAATAAATATTTCAGACATCTAACACACAACGCCATCTAGTCCCAAACTAAGCAGATATATTATAATAAAACCATGTGGTGTCGTATAACACCAGATAGGAACGAAGTTCCTTATAATTAAAGTAAACTTTTCGTTCACGAAATAATTTAAAGGAAAAGGGGCAAAAAAAGTTGATTATTATTATTTTTTGTAAATACATACATATTATACATATAAAACATCCAGACTCCGAAAAAACAAATATTTGCTGATGAAACAAAAGTTTGATCCGACCCGGGATTCAAATCCGAGACCCCAAACACAGTATTCGCATACGCTACCATTGCGACACCTCCTCCTCCTCAACCAATCGCCGTCCACACACAGGCAGTCAATCTTACTATACTATACTATGCGATAAAGTAAGATTTCACGTTACGGACGCTTTTTGCCAGCTAGGATAATCCTTCGCAGCTCCCCGTAAGAAACGATTTCTAAGTATATTTGTTTTACCGAAAAACTCAAATTATAGATCTATGTTTACACACAGAAAATTGTCGTTGAGATATCCATATAAGAGTTTTAGCTTTGACACTCAATAAAAGTATTTTATTTCAACGGCCGTAATAATACCAGGGCAACATATCAAAGAATAGCTCATAGTGAGAATAATGTGGAACTTGAACAAATGTCTACTAGAATATTAAAGAAAATATTCGGAAAGATTATTTCAAAGCAAAATGATCTTTACGAAACATTTATAGAGTTGTATTTGAATAATTTGTGTCTGTATTTTCTTTTGGATTGATAAATGAAACCGAATATTTTTCTTTTTAAAAGCTATTAAGCCAACAAGAGAAATAGAACACAAAATGTTTTGATGTTCCTTCGAACAATCCGTATTTGAAATGGCCAGGAAATCTTCATATTAATAATAAAACATTTTAAAACTTATTACATTATTATCACCAATCTGGAAGCTCAATTATAATTTTCTACTTTACTCAAACATTAATGAGTCTGCTGAATTTCAGTCTACGATGTTGCTGTCTTAAGCGACAATTTCATTTAAAGTTTAACTAAATCAGCTTAGATCTTCTCATTAAAAAGCTATAACATCCAAATTGTGTTTTAACCCTTGACGCTCTGTGCGTAATTATACAAAACAACACGAAGACTTCAAAGGCTAAAGCCTTTATAGGCTATAAAAGAGTATGCATACACAACACTTTAAAACTGAAATCTACATTCCGACGTTTAATTTCATTTGGCTGTCCTGTTTACAGCGGTTAGTAATCCTGTCTTCCAAACCTGAGTAAATAACGGTGAGACTGTTGTCCAAAATGCAGTATTTAAGATATCTCTCTCTTTATATAGGAGGTCTATAGAGATAGCACACCTAATGCATTCAATATCCCGCTTGGATTCACAAATATTCATAACGATAATAAGTTTATCTTTCAATTATGATCCCATTAAAGTTTTTAGTGCCAATATTTCTTTGTAAGAGGACAAAGTGATGGAATATTTCACACATACACACATCGCGCGAGTTCCAAAATAATAATTATAAAGTTTTTAAACTCTTAGTCACGTGTCGACCTAGTAGTAAAACTAATATTCGCATGTTGTTTTCCCCTTTAAGTAGGCTAAAACAATTGAGTACAAATTTATGTCTATTAAATGTAATATTTAGGTTTATAATATTATTAAAAATATTAATTTGCGTGAGTTCTAATCTTAAAATTTACCAAAACGATTGACCACTTTTTACCTCTAATTGAATCTTATTTTATGAAAAATCTTAGACGGCACGCTCCCATTCCTATGAAAAAGTTCTTGAGACAAAGTGTTAACAATTAACAAATTCATATTTTATTTGAGTGCACATAAAGGTCTTACAAAGAATGTAGTTGGCGCCATTATACAGGAGGTTCCAGACTACGCTTGCAATATGTATGAAAAGCACTGGCGCCTCCACCCTGTACAAGCTAATGTAATTTTATTTTCGCTAACAACACAGACGGCTTCTCCCAGTAATAAATCGAATATACTTAAGATACGAACTTCGCTAAAGAACTTACATTTCGACTCTCTGGATACCTACTTGAATTAGGTTCAGCCCGACGTTCGCTCACCGTTCTCGCTCACCCTCCTTAATAATACCAGATGAAGTAAGTCATAATATAATACAACATACAGTATTACATGATCCCACTCGTGTAATAAAACAAGAATATAACAAGATTCTTTCAAATTCAATTTTGCTTCACATTTGGATGTGTGTGTGTGAGTTCCTTCATAATTTAATACGTGCGTTTCCTAGACCGATAATTGAGTGAACATGCGTATATGTAAGAACAGGAATTATCGTGATCGAATATTAGGTAATATACTCAATGCTTTTAATAATATGAAACCCGTACGATGAATGAACAATTTTAAACATAAAATTATCTACATCTCGGCATTCGGTGACTAAAAACATCCACTGTTGTCCAGATACCGAAAATGTACGGTTGGATGAGCGTTCTGCTTCAAGGATTCAAGGACGAAGGGCATGCAATACAGACAGATAGATCAAGGCGTATAAATCATAGATAATATGAAATTTTAAAATCTAACACAGCAATAAAAGTATTAAATTTAAAAGTAAACTTTTCCATCTAGAATTTAGTTAAAAACGTGACTTTATGAACGATAAATCATCGTTCCGTTGAACATCAATCTTATCTTATCTAAAATGTCTTTTAAACAGAGTCACGGAAGTATCGAGTTCGTACTGATCTCCAACCAAGAATATCCTATAAATACAATTTGTATTGAAATATCAATGGAGACCAACGGACAATGACGGACGCCCGCTAAATATACCACATTCTGTCAACACTTTTCAACGCTAATGAGTACCTACGGAAATTTCTATGGTGGAATACGTCAAAAAAAAACCATCGTTACTCGACAAGCTCGAAAACAACAAGTACTGATGATACAACAAGTGATAGTTCATTAGAGGTTTTGGATTAATTACTTCTTAATAATAATAACACAGGAGCTGAAACAAATAATTAACAAAAGTGGAACACACAGGGCAACATGAGAAGGGCGCAGCACTATTCGAGGCGCATCGGCGACGGCACTCGATCGCCGCCGCCGCCGCACCGACTCGAGCATTTTGTCTTGACAGCTTCTGACTTCGCTCTAAATCGGTCACGATCCAGATACGTTGTGCACCGTTCCAATGGTTAGAAACTGTTACACAAATAAACCTTACATCTCGTAATTGAATTTGACGTCTCCCTCCTGCTACTGTTGAATCGAAATGTAAAAAAATCCCTGGCTTGCAAACAAATACCAATAACAAAATTAAATTTATACAAATGCATTGTAGAAGTCGGCCGGTTGCAAGAGCACTATTTATAGGTCAATGGTATTCCTAATTTAAAATAGAATTTGAGCTTCGTGGTGTTACAGTCACGTGTGTCATGTTTAGTTTTTTTTTAAACTATGGTAATACTGGTTTTTGATAAAGCTATATTCCTCATACAAAGTTGCCAGCAATGAATGTAACATATAGTAAATATGAAGTATACGAAATAAAGCCACTACCTACTCGAAAGATACGACAGCTATTCGAATAAATTGGAAGATTATCTCAAATAGTGCAATCAAATACTTGATCCAGGTCAATTTGGTATCAGGCTGGGCTTTCAACGGGTCATTTCTTTGGAACCATGATTCCTTGGTGATTGGCATTTCTCATTATTATATCCTTTAGATTTGATTCAAAAATATTATTTCGTTGATCCGTTTCGCTTTTTCGGTTATTGCTAAATACTACGTTCAAGATACTCCTCATTACACTTTTACAAGCCATTCTTTACTCAGAAAATACCTATTTTTCATAGGATAATCTTAACATAATAAAATGTTTACATACTTCTATTTTCATAACTGTACACTACGTTGTTATATTAAATTTTATTGTACCCATGCATTTATTTATACTATGAGATTATAATGAACTAGCTGAGCCTCGCTGTGTTACTAGCGGTATAATCTCAACTGCGGGTAACGCCGCGGGGCAAAGCTAGTCTAAAAGAAGTAGCTTAAATTACTCCTTAGATCATCAGCCATCTGCCAGTGAAAGTGCCGTCTTAAGTTTTAAGATATTACCCGGAACAATCAGACAGACGGACAGACAGACAAAAAGTGTAAAACATGCTGTTTTGGTATATGTACATATGCATTTAATGAAACGCGGTTATTTTAATTTTACAAACAGACACTCCAATTTTATTTGTTTGTATAGATAACGCCAATAACAGAAATTAAATACATGTGCATTTTTACACAAAGTTGTAAAAATTTTAAAAAGAACAAAATTAGAACTTTAAATATTTTTAATTTTGATAAAGTATCATTTTTATTGCATGAGTATTGATTTTTCAATCGTTTTATTGGTTGGTGCTCCATGAATACATATAAAGAACCGAGACTTGAGAATTAACGAACCTCTTTCATTAATAATGACTACAGGAGAACACCATTCCCAACATAAATTATGTAATTACAGTTTTAAAGTAATTATAGAGTCCAATTACAACGCAAAAATCACGAAGGTTAGTTCACATCAGTAACTTAATTTCACAGAGTATTAATAAACCGTACACAAATTAAATCAATATTATTATTTTAGTGATTGGAAATTATAATATTACGTTAGTTAAATTTTTACCAAACTATATTTAAACGGTGCTTTGGCCACAGCAATTATAAACACAAACCAATATAGACAATATAAAAATGTATAATACTCTATTTCCCTAAAAAAAATTCAGATGAATAGATGCGAGAAGCTGTTGATCGAACCAAGTGGCCAGAAATATGGAGAAACATATATCCAGCAATGAAATGCGATAGGTTGATGATTGTAGAAATTATACCACAATAGAATTAGTTAAACGATTTTATTACTTGATAAACAATGACAAAATTGTGAGACAAGAAATGAATTCGAAATCTATATACATAGAAAATAAGTGCCACCACCAATGGCAGACATGAGAACTACTAGAAATTATGTTTATGAGTTTCCAACAATGATGATGACAAATTGACGCAGGTCATGTGTTTACGTAAAGGTCTATAATAATATTTAACAAGGAAGCAATACAAAATTTCTTCGTTCTAGACTTCTCCAGAATATATGGTATGCCTAATCAGTGCATCATACGCCACTAGGCAACATACGGTCCTTGTAAATAAAGTTTAGATTTGAATTTCTAACTTTTGCAGGTACTTTAAATCGAGAACTTAAATATGATACCTATAACGGCTAATCTCTAATCTATTAATTAATCTAATCATATTATTTCGGGAAACCAGCGGTGAATCCGTAGAACCTATGGTCCGAACTCTATTATGTACAAACAAGGTAACTTGATAACTTAATACATCTGTGACGTGGGATCCCAAATAACGTAGAGTCTGTACAACTATCTGTGTATCTAATAAATTGCTGATGAACTAACTTACGCCCGTCACCTAATTATTTGTCCTGTTGACCAGGATCACCAGCTGCTAGATCAGGAAGTCATATTTTACATATATACGTACGTACATCTATTACACTATCATACATTCAGAATTGTTGTTGATATCCGGGAGAGAATAACTTTGTACAAGTTAAATGGAGGAGGGCCACCTCAGAATTACGTCCTTGAATACATATTATCCTTGATATTAAACTTGAGACATCCCCACGACCTTACCCTCTTATGCGTCGCTCTAGGAATTTTTTCCCGAGATATGTTTTATGTTAATATAACTTTGTTAAAAATAGTTTCGTTACTCAAATAGGGTCCAAAAGTAAAGCAGATATTTTAAATAGCTGTTTTAATCAATTCCTTCTTCTTTGTGCCGCTTTCAGTTTAATAGTTGACTCAAAGCCTAACCATCAAACTCATTTTCGCCTTTATGATGCAAAGTTGGTGTACCATCGGTGCTTAAATCAGTATCAAACTGTCAAACAATGTTGAACCTTGTGGTTGAGTGTGCTTGCGAAGCGTACCGTCTTTCGAGAGCTCGAGGTATGAGGCACACCGTTAAATATTGGCAATACAGCGTAATTTATAACGTTTAGGCCGGCCGTACCCACAGGCTGGTTTTTCGGAACGTATATGTTTTAGCTTCAGGCTGAAATCTTTTAAAGTTTAAATATAAAACCGTTTTACAAATGTCAATTTCATAAAAAGGAAATGAAAAAGCGAATTAAACACCCTCATACTTCCATCGTTTGGTCCCATTTACGATATTTATTTTGTTGTCATCCAGATGAGAATCATCTAAAAATAAAATTATTTGTTTTTGGTTTTGTTGTGTGACTAAAATAAATGTAAGTATTAATATAAATATATCGTAAGCACGCACTTAAGTTGATCAACACCGTTCATGACGAGGAAATCGAGAAAAATAGCGGCGTTTTACAAAACGTCTAACCCATCTACGAACGAAGAAATCGAATCGTTCATCGTACAACGCGTTGGCAGACAATTGAAGCGAAAACTCGTTTTTCTCACTTTTATTTCAATGAAATGGAAAATCGCCGAACAAATACGATGGTATATTGATGGAAAGACTCGCGTGCAAATAAAAAGCTATTCAAGCGTACGTCAGAACTGACTAAGTGTAGTACATAGATGCTCCTTTGGACGAAGATCGACAATGATTTAGGGCTCCAACATGTAACTACGATGCGACGCCGCATCGTAGGAACTTGCGATGCGAATTGCTATGATACAAATTCGTGCGGCAAAACGTCAGTTCATGTGACCATACTTTCGACCACAAAGGGGACATCTCTTTGTAGTCGAAAGTATGGTCACATGAGCTATGGTCTAATGAGATTTTTATATAAAATGGAATAGTAAAAAATTGAATAAAAAAAATATAAATGATTCATGGATACAAATAAATAAGAAAATAGTTTTGTAAATGTTTTAAAAGAAAAAAAATGTTTAACAAACATTTTGTTTAAATTCTTCAGTATTTGAACCAAAATAAAAGACATTTCAGTTCCTGCAAATTATGCGTAGCGTATAGTTACCTAGTTAGGTAACTTTACAATACATATGTTTTAAATAATAATACATATTAAGGACATCTAACACACAGCGCTATCTAGTAAAGTAAAGAAAAAAAGAAAGAAAGAAACTAGTGCCATCTAATAAAGTCTCAGAGTGGACCAAAGAATGTTGTCAATAAGTGTGACGTAACATCGCACGAATGCACGATGCGAATTACATCGGAAGTTCTTGCGGTGTTTACTATGCGTTGCGAATTTGCAGTTTGTGTGGGTGCCCTTTAATGATGACTTTTTTCAACAGATATAATAAATGACAATCAAGCTAAAAAAACACATCTTAGAGTGTAAAGTATGATGTTTTCATTTAACTTGGAATGAAACCAGACAGCCATCATAACCCTTCCCAATAAAAAAAGACTATTCGTGACGCAATTTTTAGATATCAAACATGAAAAAAATAAACGAATCCAGAACCTCTTCTTTTTTCAAAAAGCAATTACAAACGCGGCAGTATTGATTATCCCCCGACATTTACTTGAAAATGTTAGACTGACCTATGCATTTTAAAAAGAATTTATAAATTAAAAACTATATAGTCAAATAAATGTAGTAAGGAATTTTCCTCACTTATTTATCTTTATATTATCAGCTCAATGACTGGTGCAGTTATTATGTAATCGACCGAATACACTTTGAAATCGACTTTTACTCGTAGTATCGATGGTAAAATATTTCAAATTGTATTGCTAATATGCAACAGTTGAATAACGTCAAACCCGACTTTAATATTAACTAATTACATTAAACCACAGTTGAACTAAGAAAACTTCTAATTAAGGATGTAGTATCGGACGCCATGTTATTGTTGTTCTTTTTTTAATGTAGACAACATTCACAGGAGAATGATTCCTTTAGCACCGTTTTTATCGAAGAATAGTATTGCTTCAGTAAATATGGAACGGCGTGGAACTTAGACTAAACAGGGAAGTGTTGCTAGCAATTTTAACGAGTGAGTTTTTTCTGGAATGTTCTGAAATTCAGGAGAGACTTGTCTGTTGAGTCTCAAGTGTACACTAGCGGTGGTAAACTCTTAACATCAGCTTGTTCGACTATTTGCGTGTCCCTTTACCAAAAAGATTTACTATGTCTGGACTTCGCGTTAAATTTACAATTAAGCCATGTACTTAATTATTTACTGTTGTATACACGCAATCCTAAATATACCATATGTAGGTCAGAACTTAGAAGTAACACAGCGCAATTACAAAATAAGCTGTAAGTAATTAATATCAGGGTATAAATTGCGTTAAAAACTTTACAAAATAAACCCCTACTCACGAGTTTAATAACAGTTTTTTTCGAATTTAATTCGAATGTAATTTTACAAATAAACGGGCAAACGTACTTAAATATTTTAAACTATTTATAATTAATATAAATCATAACCTCATATCAGAAGGGCTTACATTGATAGCTCTTTAGGTACTTCGTTGAAGAATGTTTTCACCTGAATTCACGGAACTTCCAAGGTAGTAGAGCCACGCTGATTTCAGCACGAACAGGCAGGCTCGACCGGGGCGGTACTACCCTCGCGCAGAAGATCAACGTAAAATGGCAGCGTTCGTGCTGTCGTGTTTCGTTGGTGAGTGCGACTCCGGAGGCCCAATGAGGCAGAGGCATCACTAGACCGCCATGGTGTGGGTCACCATGCTGCATTGTCTGCATTCGCAATGAGTATGGTGACCACCATTCTTGGATTCTACTTATGCTTTCCATCAGGCAGAGTAGTCATTTAGGCCGGTCCGTACAAAAAAAAAACTACAAATAAAACTGTTTTAAAATTATCAGCTAAGAATGAAAAAAGACGGAAACTGAACAACACGTATGAAACTGGGCGACTGTAATTGGTGGGTAAAATCTTCAATGGGTAAAAGAAACAAGTAAAATATGTGTGAAATATTATCTTTCAAACACACGTACAATGCAGTAAAAATAATCGAATGAATGTTGATTGATCTATTTAGGTATAGACATTAACACTATTTGTGTGTTACCGAAAATCACAAGGGATGAATCAGTTACATAGATTATACATTATAGACACAGTAGCCATGTTGATAATTTACAAAAGAGTTAATGATAACCCATAATGTCTTATAACAAGGACAGAATGATCGACTCATCAACTTTAGAAACGATAGCAATAAGATTTAAATAGAACTTACTCTTTGAGACTGTTTGAACGAAAATAGTTCATTTTCTACTGCATTCTATAAATATTTTCATTCAACGCTTACAAAATATTATGATAACACAATTTGTAATACTTGTTTTAAAACTAAACAACAATAGTGTCCGAAACAAGTGTGAAACAAACCAGACGTCGTTTTGCCTACTCGTGTTTGTATCACTCACCTCGATATTAAGATGTGAGTTGTTTTTTCTTTTGAAACTTCTTATTTATGGGCTAGTTACTTTAAGTAACTCAACAAAAGACATTCTGAGCAAACTATTTTAGTATTGAAAGATATCTAAAATAAAACATCTATAGAAAGAAAGACTCCCCCGTTGGTTCACCGGAAGACCTCACTATGTAAAATGCAACAGTCGAACTCACTCACTTGATAAAATGCAACAGAGTTTCTTAACAACGCCATCTAATGTTGTGGTATTAAGCCGGTTCATTTAAGTCAAGACATCGGTTCGTATCCTCTGAAGGCTAAATTGAAATCGTCACAGATTTACTAAAAAATAATATTACTCAGGCTGTTTATGATATCACTTGACATTTCTGTACAAAAAAGCTCATAAAAAATTCAGTTATGAAAACATCGTAGCTTAGTACTTCATCTACATAAAACCGCCAGCTGTTTAAATCATATTCCCGTTTGTTTTCGACGGAGCAAATTTCTTGAGGGTTGTTTACATAATTATAATAACATTGATAATGTGTATTACGAAGGTAATAGCAACTTAATCATAAATCCATCGAAACTCTAGTAAACCACGTTCTGTCAACTTGGATTCAACCTGGAAGAGTTCAGCATTAAACATCTGTTCAGCAATATTGACAGAAAATAACTATTCAAAAAGCTCACACTGAAAAAGCATTCGTTGAATATGTACAGTCGTACTTAGGTATTTAAAAACTTGCCCGCCCATACTTGATATTCAAGGAAATATTGTAGCTTGGATTAAAACTGTCTTAAGTACTCGTGTTTCTGTGATAACAATCAATTTATTTTTATGGTTAAAGAGGGTGAACGGGCAGGGGGGACAGTATGTAACTACTGCCGCCCGGTGACATTATTGTAAATATACATAGTATTTGATTGGTGCTCTTTGGGGGAGACCCTTCGTTCAGCAGTATGCTTATATCACCTACCTTTCTACCACGAGCTCACTTTAACATTCCCCTTTTAGTTACAATTCAAATTGCAAAAGAGAGTTATCAAAATATTTTTCCAATGTTTTTCTCGGCAATTTTTACGCAATATTTAACAGTTATCGGACTTCGTTAATTCAATTACGTATATATATATATATATGAATCCCTATTTGCCTTGGTCACAACATCACGAGTGAACGGCTGAACCGATTTTGCTAAATTTTTCTCTTTTGTAGGATAGCCCATTTAGCGAGGAAGGTTTAAGCCTATGTAACATCACTCTACGACCATTAGGAGCCGGGATCGACCGAAAATGCTGGGAAAATTTATTTCTTATGGAGTTGAAGTTCGAGCGAACGAACGAAGTTGAGCGGGTCAGCTAGTTATGAAATATTTACGGCTATTAAATACAAACAAACATGGTCTGAATTTTATATATTGTCATCGCATATAGAAAGCATTTATTTTTGTTTGCGTACACATTTTGTAAGGGAAAATATTAAAGTGACTGTACACGCCGCTAGCGTATACGGATTTTGCTCCAATAAAATGTGAAGAAGTTTTAGTCGGAAATACGAGACATGTGAGACGTGATCTAGTTTGATTAAAAATGTAATATCTGTAGTTGATTCTCACAGCGCCATTGAAGAAATACTCGTAAATACGCTCAAGGCGTCAAGTTGTTTACCCAGCACCCTTCGCACATCCCCTACGGTGTTGTGCGTTGCTGTGTTCATTTTTTTTTACTTTTACTTCATAATGCAAATAATGGCAGTACATTACACTATAAACAATTGCGTCGGCGTCGTTACGAGGTCTAGCCGCAATACATTACAGAAGTTATTTGGACAGTTGCCCATAAAGGCAAAACTGGTTCGATTCAAAATGATACAAAATACTCGTGCGTGTGCAGCCAGCGCTGAGTTTGCAACGTATGTTTGGGGAGGTTAGGAGGTGGGGACAGGGGGAGGGGGAGGGATGTGTCACGCGACTCTCGGGGGTATTCTTATTATTCCGGAGGTACCGCCTCGCGCGGCACAAAATGGCATCGCTTATTCAACGTACAATTTTAAGCGAAATTTCGCCAAGCACGGACATGATTAAAATGCTAGGTACAGACTAAAATTAATTATCCAACTCGCATCAGTGACTTTATTTTATAACTAGCTTTATATTATTATTCTAATGTATAAGCTATATTAATGTTAAGTTTCATCCAAATTCGTCTAGTAGTTTTTGCGTGAAGAAGTAACAAACATACACACTCACAAACTTTCGCCTTTATATATTAGTGTGATAAATGTACTTGTTTAGTTTTTTAACTTAATTATTTAGATACAAACTTTGGTGTCTACATCCATATAGGATTGCCTGCACAATTCGGGCCCGAATAACCACATAAATAGAGACCGGCTTATTGTTTAGTTCTGTATAAATGTTTAGTTTCTATGTTTTCAGAGAAACAAAAAAATGACGAGACGGTTGTTTCTTTGACCATTATGTTATTTTTTCTTTACACAACAAACAAGATATATTGCATTTACTCAAACCAAAGAGCCGCTATCTTAAGGGCGTTGATCTGTAACCATAAAGTGCACATTTGAACGGTTATCACAATATCATACCTATTACGAAGATAAGTAATCCTTTCTGATATTACAAACATGAATGGAGATATTAATTTCAGTACGTCTGTCTTGGCGTAACAAACTATTGAGAGGGAATTAACTAGTCATCAATAATGTCAATTCATCTGCCCGAGAGTTGATAAACGATTTAGGGATTAAGGCGATTACATTGTATAAATAGAACTGCCCGAACTATGTATTTTTCCTTTCATAACTATATTTTATATTACTTATATAAAATATGAATTGAGAGAAAGTCTTCACTAAGAAAATGCGTAATAAAATATGGTGCCCTGAAGACCTCCGATCCCGGGAAGTAAGTTAACTACACCGGGTATATTAATTTCATTCAGGCGCTTGGTACTTTATTGAGAAATTATTTTTTATAAAATCACCTGACTTCATTTCACTATAGAGCAATCATTTCTTTAAACTTTGGAAATTAATTTGCGGGCTATTAAATGGAGTACTATAAAAAAAAGGAAATGTGGAATGGAATTCATGTTCAGTATTCCACATTAGTAATCAAAGCAAATGTGAAATATGCAGTAATTTGTTTTATTGAAGGATAGAGGCATTGAATAAACGCATCACAAATTCATCGATATCTATATAATATAAAAATGAATTACCGAAATGTATGTACCCGCATAACTTCCGATCAGCTGCACCAAATAAGTTAATTATTTTTTATGTGTTCGTTATTGTTAGGACAAGGTTTGTGTACAAGAAAAAATAAAAGACAACTGAAAAAGTCTTTTTTGTCCGCGACTGTACACTGCCTGGGGGAAGCTGAGACATATATGTAAATATGACGTTATGAAGTTCAGCTAGTTTTATTTAAAAATTAAAAGTAAGTATCTTTTCTACAAGAGAACTGCAATTTGGCAAATTGTTAGTAAATTTTTAGGATGTCTACTAACCGAAACTCATTAAAAAAAACGTGCATAATTACCTCCTTCAGACGGTGGATTAACTTTACTAACATTACTCCTGTTTTCTATAGTGTACTATTATAAGGTATATATATTTTTGTGTCCTTGTTTAATTCTATATATACTTGCGTATGTGTGTATGTTTATATTTATATGCATATTTGTATTTGTTTTAGAATATCAATTGTATCGATTACTGATTAACCTTGCTGCACCTACCTTACTAGATCTCTACACCCCCTGAAGGTTGGCTGGTAGAAAATGTCTTGGGCATTAAGTCCGCCGATACACAAGTGCATGAAGTTATAAAATAAAAAAATAAAATAAAATAAATGAGCTGTCAGCCTATAACCTACCTCTTTCTACCTAGCTTCTTTCAAGTGCTAGTTCTCATCTTGCAGTGCTGATATTCTGCGGAGTTTGCTTTCCTAGGATCTTACGACATCCATAGTATAAATAAGGGTGGTAACACTGAATATTCTTAACCTGTTACCACATAGTTAATTAGTAGGAAATGTTGTAGGTATATAATTGGATACTAGTACTGGATTAAGCATGCCTAAGGATTCTGACCACTTTACATAAAAAGGCTTGATTTTCTCATGATATGTAATATTGAGTTACTCTGAACTACAATTTAAACTTAATACAAAAGTTTTTTCACAGAAATAGCTTCGATTTTTACATTACATTTTTGTATAACAATAAGCCATTTTGTAATCAGGTAATTTATAGGTAACTAAATCTTTTTATACACTAGCGTTAAGCTAGAATTAGTCAAATAACCGACTACGGAAACATTAGGTTACAGCTGTTACGTGCAAGTTTTTTGTAGTTTGCTGACTACTAATGCTTGCATATTAAGTTATGACGATCTCATTTACAAAACAAACAACTTTACAAAACCCTGGAAGTGCCCTTTCATTATGATTATACCTACGAACGCTTGACATTGAATTTCATAAAGAGAAAGTCTTAACATGTTCACAATGAAGAGTTACAGATAGTATCGCGTACAAAGTCATCAAAAACAGCTAGTATAACAATTAACAGAATCTAAACGTATAGTTGTTTTATCAAACCGTTATCATGACGAACAATGTGTTATTTGCTTCAAAAATGTTGCGCCAACGTCTCCCAACGTACACTTAAACTAAAAACAAACATTTGTACAGAGCCGTCAAGGACGCGTACATTTGATTACCGGAACTGTCAAATTATTGAAGCACTTGAATGAAATTCGGTCGTCTAATTACGCACATATCGCGTAATACGTATATTCACCTGACGTCACAATGAACACAGGGCCATGTGTCGTAACGCCAGCTACAAGCCACAACAGACCAGAGAACTTTGAACTCAGCTGGTTTCTACATACATACATATTAAATGCTAATAGATGAGTATGTATATACAAGTTCACATTCAAATATTCTTAACCTACGTTTTTGTAAGTGTCATATTTTTTATCTATATTGCTCTAGGGAACGTGCTGTGTGTTTTACACCGCGAATACGGAAGCTTTAAAACTATCTGTTCAAAACTTAAATTTGTTGAAAGGCGCGCAGTTTGAATATTGGATGTATTCTTGACCAACTCGATCAATTTTTAGCGCTTCCCGATTTTCCCATATAAATCATTTTTGATTCCTTCGCTGCTCTCCGACTTTCGTTTCTGTTCTGTTTCTGATCTTTAAATTTTAAAGACGACACAACAATCAATCTATTTGTTGATTAATTAAATTAAGTGACACTCAAATTTGGTATTCATTACTAGACTCATAAAATCTATGCTGAATCTTAAAATTAAATTTTATAATCATAATTTTTTTATGTAAGTTGACGTAAATACTGGCGTAGATAATCAATATATATACAACACATTAATAAGTTTTAACTGCTAATACATTTATTTATACACCACTGTGTATACTGACACATGAATAGAAGTTCCATTGCGAATAGATTGTAAATGCTATTACAGGTTATTCAACTGTATTTCTAGAACGGTTCCTTTATCACTGTTCCTTTATCATCCTGAGCTAAGTCGCAGTCTTCTAATTAAACACAATAGTTTACATGGTTTCAATGAATTCTAGATAGAAATTAGTATATACTTTTACGTCATTCTTGATGGAAAATACTTACTGTAAATAAATAAATAAACAAATAGTTCGGACATCTATCACACAACGCCATCTAGTCCCAAGCTAAGCAGAGCTTGTGTTATGGGTACTAGACAACTGATACAAATACATATATACCTACTTTTTTTTGTAAATACATACATATTATACATAGAAAACACCCAAACTCTGAAACAAATATTTGTAGATCATACAAACATTGGATCAGCAGTCGCATACGCCAACCGCAAGACTAACGTGGCAGTCATGATATGTCCGTACATTTCATAAGAATAAACTGCAATTGGTTGTATTCTATATATATATAAAATGATTCGCCAAAATGTATATACGGAGATAACTACCGATCCACTGCACCTAATTAAACTAGTTTTTATATTTTTGCCACTAGCACACAGCACACAGTAAACAAAACTAGTAAGTAAAACATTTGATTATGCTACGCTATGATAGCGCTGTTCTCAATTCCATATGAAATATTTCATGCCGTTTATTTTCTTTTTTTGTGAAAAGTTTGTGAGTCTATATGTTTGTTACTTCTTCACGCATAAACTACTGGACGGATTTGGATGAAACTTTACAGTAATGTAGCTTATATATTACAATATACAGGCTATATGTCGCGATAACCGACAAACACGCGGGCGGAGCCGCAGGCAACAGGTGGTATAAAATGAACCTTAATTTGTATTTTGGAATAAAAGAAGATTTAAAAGGAAAATATAAATCAAAATTTATCGACATCATCGACATCATTTGATCACATTCGGAGAGCATAGTAAAATAAATACTCTTCTTCTTAACGTTTCTATATTCCTTTGGAGCTGGAACGAATTACGTCAAAAAACAGCAGACTATTGAGTATATACCTGGCACCTGCATCAAATAAGTTTCATTATTCGTAGAAACTTCACCAGTCTCACTGCATGTTCAGCTTTTGCTGCAGCTTTAGTTTCACAACTGGTATAAACATAAAAAATGCCAAAAACTTTGCTTATTAACTCAAATATCAAAATTAAGAAAAAAGTAAACATAACTAAAGATACGTTACTTCGATCTATCTATATAAATAACTAAATTCACAAGCACAGACTGTGCTAGCGGTGGTATGACCGTATTGCTAGTCGTACAATGTTTTTGCACCATGTTTAGTTTATGATACAATATGTCGATATAGGCAATTACCCTTATACTCCTGATGAATTTTTTAGACCTAACGATTGGCCTCTTTTCGCGTAATTATACTTTCATAAATCAATATGGAATCGCAAGTATCATAGCTCTTAGTTTAGGTTCACTACATTCTTACCTGCAATCATTTGTATGGTTTTACTAACTTACTAAATCGGATGTTTAATAATTTTAAAGTTTCGATTAGATACACGAAAGTGGATAGTTAATATATAGAGACAAGTGGTCTAACAATATCAATAATTCAATTCGTTGAACAGACATTACGGTAGTTGCTTAGAAACAAGTACCGAGACGTTTAAACTGTTGAATTCTTATTGAATTCCTTGAAGAGGACACTCGTTTCAACATTACTTATTCTATTACTATCCCATTTCTGATTAGCAAATAAAAAAACTGCAGCATAACTTTAATTAAAAGCGTAGAATTTAAGAGGCAAGCGGGCTCTTTTGTAACGCCAACCCTTTTGTGGGGTATCAACATGTTTTTGAAGCTTGTTGCAGTCGTTGTTGCAACCCTTTTTTATTAATATTTCCGGTAACAAGGGTATTCTAGATAATGTGGCTAAAGCTTTTGCTCCCGCACTACGTTTTATAACAGTTCGTAACTTATTTTTTCAGGTGAAAAACTGGTAGTAGGAATTCATATAGCCTGAGGTATCTGAAACTAGTAAAAACTAAGCCTGAACATTTTATTTTACCGACCACGACCTCTACCAGGCAACGGTGATGTGTGCTTCTTGCGAATCAAACCTGAGAGAAAAACAGGATGGCCCTCAGTGCGATTATAAATTTTGTTTTCACTACATTTACTGGAACATGTCACATACATATTCCAAACTGAACCTTCAATATCCCTGGAACCCATCGAATCTCAAGTTCAGAAATCGGCGGAGGCATTTAATCATATCCATTTATTTCCTGCTATCGTGTGGAAACCAATTGGCAGGGGAATACATCGGTCGATTGACCCTGAGCATGGATGCTGACTTTGATGGACGTGCAAGACAGCTCAAGATGGTGATTGACTCGTGATTGTTATTGCATAGAGTATAGACCTTTACCAGATAGCACTTCTTTTTGTTTTAAGGTTAAAAAATTTGTCTTGTAGCTAGCTAGAATAGATGGATATTATCATAGAATTATAGTTATGTTGGTTTTACAGTGCGGAAACCCCCTGGCCGCCGTTACCCCACAGAGGTTTGCGGCGGGGCGGTGTCTCGGAATCGGACCGACTATAACCACACGGTGTGCCACTCTGCGCCTGAGTTGGGAGGGATCCGGGAACTGCTGTTAGAATTATAGATTATCTATTTCAATGTTACGGATGTCAGCGTAGGTATTGTGCCCCATGTGAAATCATTTGCCGATCTTAATTCGTCCTATTTAAAGTCTTCTTTATCCCAATGTTGGCCACACAAACACACGAAAATGTAATATTTTCGGACCATTGTGTACCTGGTTATCTATTACTAGCTGACCCACGCAACTTCGTTTACGTCTCTTATTGCCCGTCGCGTGATAATTTTCCCCCGTTTTTGAAACATTTTTCATTGGTGCTCCGCTCCTACTGGTCTTAGCGTGATGATATATAGCCTATAGCCTTCCTCGATAAATGGGATATCTAACATTGAAAGAATTTTTAAAATCGGACCAACGGTTCCTGAGCTTAGCGTGTTCAAACAAACAAACAAACAAACAAACAAACTCTTCAGCTTTATATATTAGTATAGATAAGACGTCAATAAAAATCACGGGAATATAAACAGCTCTGACTTAATTTCTTTCATGAGCGCTTACAATAATGAAATTCCCGAATAATGGTGACGCGTATAAGTAACAAAACTCCAGAGTAACGTCGCAGTCGACTTGACGCTATTCGTGAGTGTTTGTTATTCTTTTACCTCTACTCCAGCTCCCACAAGTGTGTACTCAGAAGAGTACTTTCATCTATCATACTATCTCAGACATCGATTTGTAACAATAACATTAAAACTTGCGATGTCAATGATTCTTAGTTTCAATAATAAGTGATAACCGAACCGAACTATCAGCGTCTTAGTTTTTGAAGGTTCACCCCTTAGGTTCATCATCAGATACTGATGCGATGCTAATACAACGACCACGAGAGCATATCGTTTCAAATTATTTTATGTTCATTTTAATTTGATTTATTAAAGCAAATACCGGTTAAAATAAATATTAAAAATAACCGAGCTAAGAATCAATTCCAATATGAAAGCATGAATTCAATGTATAAAATAATTATATTTAAATCGTATCAGATTAATATAAACGAGATCTCGTTATAAAAGCACTTAACCATGGATGCGTTAAAACGTTCCTTATTAAGATACATTTTACATTTATACGAGTATATATTATGTATATAGGCTATTATTCCCAAATTTACTTATTTATCATTCGGTTTTTAAAACGTGTGTGGATTGAAGAGCTACTTGCATTCGTTTTATTTATTATTAACTATCGACCCGCCCCGGCTTCGCATGGGTACAATGCTGATACTAAATATACTACATAATGTCTTTATAAGTTTATATACAATGTTCACAGCTTTTTGTCATTTTAGAGGTTACTCTTTAAGTCTCTCCGAATAAGTGCGGTTTAAAAAAAGTAAAAACCCAATTACGACAGCGTCGTTCATACTTTTTCAGCGTCGTTTTGTATCGTAGTTAGGTTTTAGTTTTTACTTTTTTTTACTTAAAATGTTTTGGTGCCTCTATAATATTAATTTCATTGCAAAGTATATTATAAATACCATAGAAATATCACAATTATCGAATAAATACGGACAAAGTCACGAGGAAATGCTAATAACATACATATATTTTTGAAATGTACAAGTAACGCCCTTTCGTATGATACTAAACACGGCATATTTATCTAAAATTTATTTTTTTATACAGTACTTTACGTGGACTAGAGGGCGCCACATTAGATTCAGTGACACGTTTTGCTGTATTGCTTAAAATTGCGTCGTAAATAAGCCATTATTTCTTGTAAAAAGTAAAGGATAAAAATGGTTATTGTGGGTTATCCCTAAAGGATAGACATATACCATCGCGGACTTTTTTGTAGACCTTTTTAAGATGTACAACACTGTGGAACATTCTTTTGATCTATCTCATAGGCCTCAGCCAGCGTTTGCAATGTAAGCGCAAAAAATGAGTTTATGTACGATATCACATTAGAAACCTCTAAAATTGTCAGTGTTTCTCTACTAATTTATGCATGTATTATACATATTCCTCTTGAATCACTTGCGTAGTTTCAAAGATCTAAGCGTTTATAGGGACAGACAGAAAGCGAAAGCGACTTTGTTTTATACTGTGTAGTGATACTCGTATATTACATATTAACCATTATTTCTAAAAATACACTTTAAGGTAATAAATAAAAGCATAAATTTAGATTTAAATGTTTTGAGCATATACAAATAGTATTCCAAGGGGACAGAATCTATTTTTATTTGGAATTATATAATTTATATATTATATTAAGTATTCGTATACACTGAACATTAAAAGAACACTCATATATGATTAGCGGTTAGGAAGTACTTCTTGTATATTATTTTTTCAATGTTATTTACTAATGACTTGAAAATAGTAACTTAATTGCGTCAGCACTCGATTTAAATTTTCCATGAAAATTACTTAAATTTAAATACAAATAAATGAAAAGAATATAACCAACCATCCTCGGATAGTATTGATGATAACGCGTTTCAATGATTCTGGAACGTTACTCTCCAGCTCTCCAGCCAGGAATACTGCTGCTGCCTTTGCCGTAGCAAACCTCCGCTTTAAAACCTATCGGCAAGGCTTGATCGGTGTGATACCATGGCTCTGGTTTCAAAGGTGCACTTCAAGTAGCAGGTGTCTTTGGGTGATGTTAGGCACTTTCAATCAGGTATCCTCCATGTACCATAAAATACTCTAGACTTCTACGAATCATATTTTCATGTTATTAATCCGTTAAATATAGTAGCCGTAATAAATATTCGACATCTTTATATCAAGGAGGATTGTAATTTAGTTTTACTCGTACAGCTAAAAGTGACTTTTACCGTACCGTTGTGAGATGTATTTAAACGCGATCCATGCCTTCTAAACACGTAGGAGCATTATATCAATTACTTATATACTCGTATATATGCCATGTCAACGCTTCAAAGTTCAGTTCTTTACAAAAACAACAATCTGTGATGTGAATACTGTCCGTGTTCAATACTAAAAATGGAATAAAAAACTTTAAGCGAAGTTCAGTATAAGGAAAAACAAAATAAGTTGTAATGTTATTACGTTATTTTTGTAATGTCTAACTTGACCGAATGCTTTTTTGTAAGACGTTGCGCAATATCTTCAAGATTCTTTAACAGTATTCGTTCATTCATTCAACTTAAGACGGTTTCCATTTATATTTTCGTCTGAAAATGCGAAGGGTTTATTTATTTCTAGAGTATTTAACAGCCAGTGCAAATAGAAGTATTAAGGGCAAGTAAATAATCAACATTCTTCAGAGGAGGTTTCGTTAGACAGACATCCAAACTGCCCCCATTGTGAAATGTCTGAAATTCTATTAACGCGATAACATATTGTGGCCGTCACTATGCGATGTAGGTATGTAACTGAGCACTTACATTGTGTACATTCAAAAGCACTAATAGGCTGTATGAAAGAGGTATCATACATAGGTTTAATGATCGTGATCAATCGAAATATAGCCGTTCTTATGCTGCCGTATGGTTATGCTACTGCTATTTGAGTTCTTTTACTAGAGTTGTTATTTTATACATTAATTATAGGAGAAGCTGTGATTAGCGATAATAATGTCCAATAATATTATACCATAAAGTTTTAACTATGAGTTTATGAACTGAGAAAACGTATCCATCTCAAGAACTTTTCAAGCAGAAGGTAGTTCCAAACCTACATATCACAAAGAAACCTGTTCAGTTATTATCAGTCGTTGGGCTCACTCAACCTATTCAAGTTGAAATACTTTATAAATGTGTGTCAAATACGTAAGTAACTACTACTACCTTAGCTATGAGAATCGTTTGAACTAAAGCGGCCAAGTGCCCGTGTGTTAAGGAAAATGTTGTCGGTGCGTGCTATCGTACTCCTGTTCTTTTTCAATACAATATTGAGTCATGCAAATATTGCTAAACTATAATAATAACATTCATTCAAGAAAACATTTCGCTGTGGATCGAAGTTCCTTATGTTTGTACTCGTACATTACATCCACGTCGTTGAAACAGAATGTGTGTATCAACTTGCTAACGCCTTTTTATTCAGAACACAGGCAGGCATAATTGACTGTGTAAGTGGGAAATGCAGTTTACGGCAATAAGAATTGGTTATTCTCCTGTCAGCTTTAATTAAATGAAGTTAAAAGAGATGTGAACCATGGCTGAACGAATAGGGTGATATCCAGGACGAATCAGAAATATAGATAGATAAAACTAAACAATTAAGTAAAACAAATCTAAGCAGGTTATTTTAATGTACTTCTGATTGTTATACCAAGATAAATCGAAAAACATGATAGTACTGTAATTATACATCGAAGTTTGTAGGATGGCAGAACAAGGAGTTAGATAGTAGCCCTTTTCAGAGGCAGGTGGACTAGCAAACCCCTCGAGTTTGCCTTCACGTAATTTGCGGTGACTAACAATATTTTTAGTTTCTAATTTTTAGACAAAATGTATGAATCGTTGAGATTACTCATTTAACTATATAAACTAGCAAGAAAAAAATAAAAAACACCATACCAATTATAATTTTATTTCCAAGGAACATTTAGAAGTATTTTCGAGCAAGAAATACCGTCATACATACCGCATTGGAAACTGAGATAAACAATAGCGTTTAACTACAGAGCAATTATTTCATTATAGGTATTTGTTACACGTACTAACACGGAGACATGCATAGTAAATTGAACACGATAAGTGACACGACACTCCATGCAAATGAGACGGTCCGACAAAAAGCGGTCAAAGTTAGTTATAAGTAGTTATGTTACAAGCCCTGCGCAGTCTAAATGGCCGGTTAGATAATGGTGATCATACGGCGGCCTTGGTTCTACTGAGACTGTGTAATGGCTCGTTAGGGTTGCCACACGTACTGCATCCGAAATTTAGACGTGACCATAAAATGTAGCACTTTAAATTGTTTTGCACTTAAAACTATTTCAAAAAACTGTAGGAAATAGACACAAAATTGTATACCATGAATTTGGGCATGCCTTTTACTATTCCGATTAAAATTGCAACTAAAATAGATTTCTATTTCAGAAAACATGCCTTTGAAAAATAAGACGTCAGAGTGTTAGCTTTTAATTCAAGGCGACGTTATAGGGTGGCAGCCCTAGCAAGACTCGTGAGGTACTCATGAGGACGTCGTTCACAAGTGACGACAATCCGACGGTTTCTACCGAACACCTTCCTTCTAATCACAGATAACACAGAGGATAACGAATGATGGATGTTTTCTTGGCAACCATTGCGAGATAGTTAACGTTTTCGGCTCTGACTTACTTGTATGAAAATTAATAACGATGGTTGAGACACGAATAAAAACACTTGAGTTTACCATTACGCATTACCATTAATAAAACGCATTCCTGCGTTTTCTTTCTTTTCTATGTTTAGAAAACGCATGAATCGTTTAGAAAAATCAGGAAAAAAGAAAACGCGTTTTGTTAATACAGTTGTAACAACTTATTGACAATAATTAAAATTATTGTAGTAAAGTGCCAAAAATATTATAAATACATAAAAATAACTAGGGTCACGCATTTAATAAACTGAATAAATCTTATAACATCCAATACATATTGCCAGCGGTACAGGATCTGCCATACTCCTTTGCACTTATCATATTTGTTTATCACAGCCATTGCGATTCACGTCGATAACGTGATACCTACATATAAATATTTCACTAATCATAATCAAGGGGCAAAACACTGTTTTAATCACGTGCCTTCATCATAGATAAATACATTCAAATGACAATTTTTTAACCGACGTCAAAAAAGAAGGAAGTTGTCAATTCTATTTTTTTTATGTGTTATCTTATTACTTTCTACTGGGTAAACAGATTTTGATGTTTTTTTTTTATTTGAAAGCTGGTGCTTCCCGTGTGGTCCTTCAATTTGGTCAAATTCTTGAAGTAATATTTTTTCTTTTTTTGAAATTAATGATTATTTGTTTACAGTTTCCGCGGTGTAACAAACCTTCCTAAGTTTTTCATAGTAGACCTAACATTTCCTCTTCTGGAATTAAGAGTCCGTCCGAATTCGGAATACATCATACTACTATACAAAGTTTTACTTCTTAACTACCTTTTAATACACCAGACAATACCCTAAACTTTCTTCAAATCATGTTTTTCTCCCATGGTTGCCTGTAAGAGATTAAAATAGCGCTTGCACTGTGTTTCACCGAGTTAGCGAGTATACCGGAGGCCCATACCCCAATCCCTCCCCACATCCTTTTCCCCATTCCTCAAAGGTCGGCAACGCACTTATGACGCCTCTGGTGTTGCGAGTGTCCATGGACGGCGGTAAACGCTTACCATCAGGTGATACGTCTGCTCGTTTGCCAACTATACCAAAAAAACAAAAACAAATAAAAGTGTCTACAGCTCCCGCAATATCGACGCGAGTGTATACTATCTGTGTATGTGAGTTAATTACTTAATACACTTTAACCATGAACAACTGCTCCATTTCTGGCTACAAATGAAATGCTACCATATAGCTCTAATGACTACTTTAAAAACAGTTATTAACTGTTTTAATTGGCACTCTCACACTGGGAGTGCTCGTGACTCTCAAATAAACATTTTAGTTTTACTCCGTAGTTTTAGTTGATATTTGAACATCATGACACCTTGTTTAAAGGCACGTTTATATCCTTCGGATTAAGAATATTATTTAGTAGTAGTAGTAGTTATATCCTGTGTGTGTAAAGTAAGTATTCATTGAGAAAGGAAAACTGTATAGGTAACATTGCGCGGAGGATCATAAACGAAGGTGCAGTGACCATAAAACGACGATAAACGACTAATGTTTTATAAAAACACAACATTACGCAGTTAGATAAAGGCAATCCTTTTATATAATGTTATACGAGTAGTGTGAAATAGTATGTACATATGTCAATATATTATGTAACCGGAAACTTACTTAAAAAGAACGCCGTAAAATGGATTTGTAAGAATTAAATGTAAATAATTACGACCTTAACTACATTATAATCGTTAAAGTAAATCAGTCGATGTATTTGGAATAATATTTTTATTTAAAATAATTTTGAGATATTGGTAAATGTATTAAAAATATTTTGTTGAAATAATATGAACTGACGGTTTGAAAGACCAAGAAAAAACTGTGCGAAATCAAGAGAACATTCATATCACAAAAGAAGTCAGATTATACGTAGGCTTCGAGAATTGAACACAAACCCAACAACACTGACTCTACATAAGATGTTATGATGGTCGATAAGGGCAAACAAACAATCGTTGAAACTGTTAGTCAATTAATCAGTTCTAGGGTTCCATACCCAAAGATTAAACGGGACCCTATTACTAAGACTTCGCTGTCCGTCTGTCACCAGGCTGTGCCTCATGAACTGTGACAGTTAGACAGTTGAAATTTTCAGAGATGATGTATTTCTGTTACCACTGTAACAACAAATATTAAAAAACACAATAATATAAATATTTAAGGGGGCTTCCATACAACGAACGTGATTTATTTGCTAATTTTTGCTCGATATTGATAGCGGCAACAGGTAGACGCTTGAAATGTATAGATAATGGTACGGAACCCTTACTGCGCGAGTTCAACTCGCACTTGTCCGATTTTATTTAAAATGTTGGACATAATATTTCAGATTGAAAGAATGAAATAATTGTGGCGATAATCTTCCTACTGAATTTTAATGCACAAAACAATTCGTAATCATCAATTGTTTACCTGTACTTTGTGAATAACATGTTACAATTATGCAGGAAAACCTAAGCAGGTATTAGCACGAATACCAACGACCATTAAAGAGTGAGGATAATTCGGTATTATCCTGTTACGGAGACAGACGGTTATAACTACTCGGTTCGATAGCGGCTTTCATCCGGTCAAAGGCGGTTCATCAATTGTGCTCTCGACCGACCGCTAATCGGTACTAATGCCACTTGGATGGCCCGAAAAAGAACTCGAGGACGACCCGGGAATTATAACCGCAATCGGAGCAGAAATACATATAAATGTACTTGCTCATTAAGGTAGATAGTTAATCTTGCACAAAATTTTCAAATAAGGATATGTTCTCAAATCGATCCGAAGCTTTGTTATGAGCCCTAAGTAACTGTTTTTCCTGACCCAATTGTGAAAGACATAAAAACAATACCTGAAGGAGTCTATATGCCGCAGAAGAGCTTTGAGGTATACCAAAAAATAAAAGTGTAATCTTAGCTTTTATTCCATATACAAATGTTTTCTAAAATAAGTGAGTCGTCATATCTCTATAATTAATTATTTATTGTAATCAGACCCAACAATCATTGATATTAAGGACTGCCAGGAGGCATAGACCTACATTCACAAATGTCGCCACATGACCTTTGAAAGAAAAAAGCTAAAAATCACAAAGGCCGTTCACTCAAAGGCTGTAATTTAAATTTTCATTAGATTTTTCATCAACATATCGTTACCTTATTAGCATAATTTGAGAACAGAAGTCTAGCAAATTTATATTTTATATTATAAAATCGAATTTTAATTATTTTCAAGTATTTTAAGTTAATTCTTTGATTAAATGTAGCTTTCCACGAGTACAACTAGAATGAAAACCTTAGGAGGAGCAGGTGAATAAGATATAGTAAATGTGTAAATCTCGTCTATGTCATTTGATCTTCATTATTTTAATTTAATTATTATGTATTTTAATTCGATGTATGAATCGATTTGAGTGTTCAAAGATACAAACTTTCAAAAACGTTAAAACGAAGAGACTAACTAAGCTATGCGCTTAAACGGCAAGTACGATAAAATTATACGATCAGGTTCTTCATGCTGCAGGTAATAGATTTTTTTACACTTGAATTTCATAATTTCTGTCATTCATTTATTTAACTTAAAAGACGTGGCAGTCACTTTAAATTTGTTCCACAATATCTGAGTGCCTCACGATAATTGCTGCAGAATAGTTGGCACGTGTTTCTCTTCTTCGCTACCCTGAGAGTATTTTAACAGTCAAGTTAGTAATTTAATGTGTGTGCTCTTAATCATTTTAATGGGTATCTACATACACTCGCGACTATATCCAGAAAGGGTAGATAAGCAATTGCTCAAATAGCTCAAGGTGACATAAAATCCACAGACTAGCTCTTGGCGAGATGTCCTAGGTAACTAGTCAATTTTAAGCATCTCTTTCACAAACTGCCAACAAAGTTACTAAATATCAATGTTACCACTACTACTACTACTAAATTTGCCTCAGAGGATTACTCGGTGTATGCTTGGTGTCGAACAGTGGCAGATGAGATGGGTGACATTGGCAAGATGTCGAGTTAAATTAGGCACGAGGTTCGAAACCGATCGAGATGGAGATTTGCTGCGGACGTACTCTGCCATGTGCAGGAGACATTAAACAAGACACAGCGATAGGTCATTTATTAATGTAGGTAAAAGTTAAAGTATTCTGAGGCAATACTGACAACTTCAGAAAAAAATTATCGAATACTTAATAGTTTAATGGGTCAAACAATCAGAAGGTTATCAAATGAAGATAAATTTGTCATAAATCGATGGAATTTAAAAAACATACATGTACTCGTATATGAAACGTATGCAACACAGAGCTGTCTTACATTGAAGCTACGTGTACGCAGTCTTGGGATGTCATCTATTCTATACTCTATTCAAATAGATAAACTTGGTGTCTCTGTTTGTAATATTAAAATAATGTATATCACGCCAAGACGAGCCAAGCGAAGCGCAAGGGCACTACCTACCTTTTCTCGAAGTGTTTCGTAGTTTTTTTAACCTTCATCACTTTGGTTTCCGAAATACTAAATCGTTTAAATTGTCAGGATATTATGTTGATAATAGACTAATGAAAATACAAAGTTTCAATTGCATTGTTCACTGATACTTTAGATTTTATTGATACCTAAAAACACCGATTTCGTCACTGACACACTGATGATCATCATGTTAGGGTACTTCCTGAAGTGCTAGAAAGCTGAAATTTGGTATGCAGACTAAGTTTAGTATACAAACACAAGAAAAATTCATGAACTTATTACTCGTGCCCCCTAATCCCCAAAATTGGGGGGTGGAAGTTTGTATGAGACTTTCACAAATTTTTATGCTAGAGGTTTTATTTTTGGTATAGGTACAGACTTTTTCGAAAGAAGATGTACCAGAAATACACTCCAAAAAAAGAAAAAAAAGCAATAAAAATACTACCCTTAAGCACTTACAAAAAGAAATGAAATCCCACCAAAAACATTTTCATGTAAAATGTTCCCAAGACGACTGCATATGGCTTACCCTGTGAAACAGACATCAGATCTCATGAACTTCTAAATCTACACGCCCTAACTCTACTAACCCTAACTCTACTCTACTAACAAACTTATTATTATTATTATATATATATCTCAGTAAAAATGTATGGCTTGGCTGTTTCTCTGTGTTTCAAATAACAATTTTGTCATTTTTGTCTGTCTGTCGGTCTGTCTGTCTATCAGTCTGTCTGCTTGTTCCGGCTAATCTCTGGAACGGCTGGACCGATTTTGACGCAACTATCGCTGATAAATAACTGATGATATAAGGAGTAACTTGGGCTACTTTTTTCTACTAGCTTCGCCCCGCGGCGTCACCCGCGGTACGACCAAAAACCACGGGTAGCGCCGCGGGACTCAGCTAGTTAACAATAAGAATTCAAAAACAGACGCGTACATTGTAAATCTGATTATTTAAAATTTTCTGTGATATAAAAATCTAAATTTTACTGAATTTCATTCCATCCATTCTGTTAATTTCTTTGAAATGATTTCAATAATTAGGGCTCAAATTGAAAATAATCCAACTTAAAAAGCATGATTTTCGGAGAAGATGCCAGTAAATATCTTATACATCTTTCATGTTCGGTAAGTAGGTGCTTATTACCTTCAAATGGGGCTTGTAGGTGCCTAATTAGCGTTCAGGTTAATAATGTAGCTAGAAAATCCCTAGGGCGGCAAGTAAATAAAAAAAAACACTTCTTTCTTTCAAAAAATTTGGCAAAAGACATCATGCATTCAGCCCAATGACTAAAGAGGTCACTTTGCAATTCAGCCTTGTCTTGGTGTGAGTATAATAGTCATCAATTTGGCATATCGAACGGCGAAGGTCAATTTCGTTCTTGAAAAAAATAAATTAAAAAGTTCTTTACTTGATTCTTTTTAATGAAAAAAGGCGGGCATAGAAAACTTTTACTTTAAATATTGTTGGCCTGTCCTTTACATTTCAAAATTGTTCTCATTTCACTATAAATTTCAACAAATAAAATGTTTTATTCTTGTAAATCCGGTTTTTATCTACTTACCTCACAGTCGAGATGTAAAGCAGAATAGTTAGCTCGGGTGTAAGCACCAGTTGCACCCTCGAACTACAGGCTAAATATTTCGTGCTGCAATTGATGCCTTACAGCCCTTGGCTACTAATCTACTATTTTTTAGGTATAAGTTACCTTAACTAAGTAAAATTGAAACTGTCAGTTGTCATTTGTTACCGTAGTTTAATAACATTAAGCTAAACTTTGCAGAAAAATATATGTACTATCTGTGATTCTCACTTCTGTCTGTCAACTTGTCTGACTTCTCTCAATAGATATAAATATTCTCGTCCAAAAAATATCCTTCAGAATATATTGTGTGAGTCGATGGATGTTCTATGGCTACTTGCGTCATCTATAAAGTAAGTAGTTGACATTAATATCACACCAACACTTATACAAGTCAACAATCAATCGTGGATTCAATTCGAGGTTGATGAGGAGGGTCAGAGGACTTAGACTTCGCTCATTCGCCCATCACACAACTTGGCTATCGCTTCTAAATTATTCACAAGTCGGTGATCGCGCCGAACCAACTTACTATCATGATATTATTACTTCATGATACTTTTACTACGAAGTCTACATACGCTATCAAGTGAGATAGATGGAAAAGTAAACAGTGGTTGGTAGAATTTGGCCTAATCTAATCTAACTTAAACAGGTGAACACAATCTCGTGCGACATTCAAGATGATTGACGAATGTGTGGCGCATTGATAACAAAATACTCTAACCATATCGCCATATAATTAGACGCAGTCGCGTACTGAGCCTTGACATCGAGGCCAAGCGAATCCTGTATATTTACTATTAAAGGTGCCGAGGTGTCTATCCTGTTACTTTTATATACTGCAGCCACTGAATAACTGAATATTTGATCACTGATGTAAATAGTAGTGAATTTACTATATGAGTCTGTTATATCTCCTCATTTATATCTCACCAACGGGTGTCGATGAATTTTCTAAAAGGCTTCTGTCAAAAATCTGTTAATGCCATCGAAGATTATAATATACAAAAATCTTTGAATTAGAAAAATAGTATTTAAATGAATATTGCACCAAGATAAATTATGTTGAACAAATCTACATAGGTTATTACAATTACATTATTACAAACTTGATAAAGTAAAGTTTTGAATAATCAAAATTATATAGTATTGTATGTAAATATAATGATATAGTATATAAATGTTAGCTAAACGATAACCTAAACCTAAAATTGTGAGTGAAATAATGAGTGTATTGCCGTCTCTTACAAATAAGAACAGATTTGAAACAAATACAGAACAAATGTTTTATCGCTGATGTGGAGAAAAAACAAATTAAACAAATTTTAAAACTACATTTATTGTAGAGCGTAAAAGCACATAATAGGGGAAATATTATTTGATTGCATCGGTAGAAATGAAGATAGACACTGTGATGAAACGTTCTATCTATCAATGAAATCAATCATCTACAGACGTGATAACTGAAGAAATATACAGCTCTTAAAAAGCTAAAAGTTCATAGCTATGTGAGCAAGCTTCCATTCTTCCGATAGTTGCATCATAATTGAGACGGATAATCGTAACCGAACAGTTTCGTGATATAATCAAATATTTTTAAACATCGTTAACATTATTTACTTAGCTGTAATGTTATTGCGTACTTTATGGCGTTATCTACATGGCCTAGTGATCACATCAGACGGTCGTATAGTGGCGCATCGAGGAATATTATCGTGGTGGAGATAAGAACACTCGATAATTACTGCGGACTGATAGTTACTACACAAATTAAGTTACAGTTGCTAGACTCCGATTTCTACTTGAGATTGAGCCACCGTTGGCGGGACGGGGACGCGACGGGAACTTGTTTTTATGTGCTACTATCTATAGATAGCACACAACCGCATTGAGCTTGGCGAGAGAACACATTACAAAGTTTAGGTGTTTTGGATGAATATATTTCTTCCGCTTTCCTGCAATCTGTGAGACTTATTTAACGAAAATGTACGAAAGGGTGTGACAAGAATCACATTATGAGCGCGAATGGCGCAAGAGATGGAAGACCCAAAAAAAATAGACAACGCTTTTGCAGAAATAGCAGAAGCGCTTGATTTTGTTCGGCATCCTCATAGTATTCCGTGATAATGAAGTGATACTTGAATTTATAATCTTCTGACAAAACGCCCCAGAACATTTTGAGTCTGCGCAATATAAAGTCAATCACATCCGGACCGTGCCGTGGTCCGACTCGGTTCGAACAGGACAGATTGATAGATTACAATTTATAAATAAAAAACTATTAGAAACAAAGTGCAACGTTGCGAGCCTACGGAAATTATAGTGTGCCAGCTATAAGTACTAGTAACACTGTAAGCTGTAAGCTATACTTATATGCTATGTGTATCAATAGTAGGAAATTGTGGTGTTTAAACTTTCGTCCATAGCTTATGTTCGATAAACCCTTGCGTGTTAATAGTAATCTATGCGCTTTTCGAAACCATATTCTATCTCAGATTTCCTTAACTCCGTTTAGTCTTTCTGGCCTAATTGAATGACAAAGATCCATGCGAACTTTCACATTACAACAGAAGTGAGATGCCATGATCCCTGAGATGAAGTTTGCCTCCGTCCTCCAGCTCGCGTTAATGCATTAGTGCTAACTAGTTTCAAAAGTTTGAGTACACAGACAGGAATCTCCTCCAAGTTACCAACTTCATCATTTGGCCTTTGTACAATATAATAAAGACTTATTTGTCTGTTAAGTTACACGTGTTTATAGTCGACTTTTGGTTTTACACATGGATTCTTTCAAAATGATCCTATGCCTACTAGGGTATGTATGTTGAGTATCAAAATAATATATTCAATATTTGAATAGTCTTGTAAAAGATGATGCTTCTATTAATAGATGAAATCTATGAGATGACATCATCACAGTATTATCTCCACATGAATTTTGCGGGCACCTGCATATATAGTGTTTGCACATACGGTTCCCCTGGTTACAGCAAGGGTGTAGTCAGGAAGAGACAGGATTAGAGTCGTCATTTATATTAGAAGGTAAGGTTATTTTAAGGCACCGATTTCGTCGCCTTTGTTGGTACACCATTGATGAAATATTGGTGGGCGAATACTGTAATAGTGGTACACCATTGATGAAACCTAGAGAACATGAGATAATGGTTACAGTGACGCACATCGATAATCTTACTCAATAAATTACATGACGTACCTAAAGATGTTGTCTTTCAATAATAACTCGCTGCAATGCTGTTTGGTTAGGTTTGCTTACAGAAATGTTTCAACGTTCAACGTTGCTCAACGTAAAGACAGTGACGTATCGTAAAATTATTTCAATAACAAACGGCCACTGGTTTCAATTATTCAAAGTTTTAAATACATTTTCAACGTTGTTTTATAATTATGTTTATTGCATAAAAGTAAATTAGCAAATGAATACATGCGTGTTGCTCAGTAACAGGCGCTAACCGGTGTTATGAATCGAAATATATCGAAACAAACCTCACTCTAACAACAATAATTGTAATGTATGATTCATTATTAGAATTTGCTAGACTTGTTGCTAGACATTCATTGAGAAAAAAAAAACAACTTAATCTCTACATTTCCAGCTCGATTGCTCCAGATTATGTAACCTATAATCTAATTCATTAAACAGGCTATTCAATATAATTATCAATCGGGCCAAGTTAGCTGGAGACGTAAATAACCTACCGTGTTGACATTACTTTAGGTATCAATTAGGTACATACTATAATGGAAGATTACGGGCTATAGTGTACAACACTAATGGTATAATTGATAACACATACTAGTGATATAAGCCTTTAGGTAATTACATCTTGAACCTCGGACGGAGTTGGAACAAAAAAACTAGTTACTAGTTGTGTCACGGCCCGTCTTGTTACAATATCTACTTACTCACAAAAAACTAAATTTAATCTCTGACAGAACAAGTTTTTATACTCGACTACTATGAAAGGAGATTCTCAACTCGGTGTACTTTTTTTTGTTAGAACATCAGAACACCGACATTTAAGGCCCGCATTGGAATTTTCTTTTTTTAGTTGGGATTATACTTCCCGTTTTAGCCCTATTACGACTTGAAGAAAAAAGTTCCACCCTTGAGGGTGACGAAATTAAGGAATTAAGAATACTGTTTTTTATGACTTATCACACACTTTAAAGTTTGCTCTTCAAGATCGGTGGTACTTTTGAACTTTAACAATTACCCCTTTCATTCATTTTTTAAGTCATTATTTACTTAAAGATCGATGAAAAAGGAATCATTTGAAGACGTGTTGGTATTACACTCAGGTCACTACTGCTTCACTCCTTGGCAAAGGGTCGTCACATTTGACTATACACTTACATTTCAAAACATCTGTAGGCAAGGTAAACACTACATATAGTTTTGAACATTCATGGGATTGCGAGATAGGTTTCCATGTTGTAGACCATTTCTGCTTTATTTTTATGGTGCATAAAGATTAACTGTTTTACTTAAAAGTGAGTATAATTAGTGGTTTATGTTTGTCAGTGCATTAAAACTAATTCGCAGCAATGCTATGGGTTTTACAGAAATATATTTTTTTACTTAGTAATATATGTATTTATTACTAAAGTACAAAATGAAATTTTAAATGACCTTTTTATGAGTTTCTTATTTTTTTAATAGTAAACCTTTTTCTCGACCTCTCTGAGAGTCACTAAATATCATAAAACAAACTCTTTGGCCGCGTCTGTCTGTCTGTTCGCGATAAACTCAAAGGTACGGCACGGCTTTTGATGCGGTTTTTACCAATAGATAGAGTGATTCTTGAAGAAGGTTTACTTATATAATTTGTAACTTTTTTGAGTTTATGGGTTAAATATAACGATTTTGGTTGAAGAAGTCGGTAAAAATTAAGACGCACATCTTACTTTTTCCGTAAAGACCCGTGCGAAGCCGGGGCAGGTTGCTAATCAAAAACAAAAACTTTTTCAACCAGCATTTTTAGTAACTAGGCACACAAGAAGATACTTCAATTCCCAGTTGTATACAAGAGTTAGTAGATATATTTGCAGACGGGTGAATTCTAAGAGATGTCGGTCAAGGTTGTGCAGCCGTCCACCCTTGGGGGTGTCCAGGGGTGGGGACCCAGCGCCGCTATTCAAGAGCCTCAAGCTGTGTATAGAACGCACCGTAACAATGAACCGTTACTATAGTCTGTTTACGATATTTTATTCTAACTACAGACCAGATACCATAATGCTCTCTGAGATACTAATGTGTTTTATTGGTTTAAGCTCATTGCAGGCAAGCGATCAGGTTCGATACTTTGATAGAACTGTTAGGTTTCTAAGTTTTTATGCTTTACGCTGTGTGTGTATAAGTAGTGTGTATATTTTCTGCGATACATAAGGATGTAGTCCATATGATTACGAAAGAATACTCTACTTTATAATTTTTGTTTTTAACCCTACCAAAAAACGTAATGGACGGTCTTCTTAATAAGAGTAAAGTAGTAAAGTAAAGTACTCATTATTTTTTAACTTTCATTTAAGATTTTCGTTGAATGAAACTGAACTGAATATACATTAATAATAATATTACCTAAATTGTCCTTTATACTTTATAATATAAAAATGATTTTTTTTTATATAAACTATAAAGGACAATTTAAATAATATTAATAAGTTACTTAACATCCGAAAGTATCATTGCTTCGTATCTCTTTCAGCACTATGAGCCCTTGAAATATTCCCGAAATTAAATAACTATTTTTTTCTAATTTTGGATATTTAAAAAGCGCGTGTAAGTGGCGCACTATGTTTGTATGTTTCTTATTCTGTGCTAATAATAATGTCACTTAAAGAGTTATATTTTATTTTAAATACTTTTAGCTTACGATCCCCAGGTCGACTAAAATGTTTGACGCCAGATCTTGAAATTTTTCTTTAGGTTATTGTTTGTTATCTATGTATCTATGTGTATGTTTGTAGTGTAAGTGCAAGTTTCGCTTAGTTTAAGGTCAAACGTGTGTGACAAAACAATTGTCACATATTAAACAAGAGGTAAGGAAATATTATCAACACAATTTAGAACATACAATGATCGAAAAGTGAGTCCATTTCTTTATTGTCTTTTGCAGCGTGATGTTCTGTCTAGAGGTGTCTAGACTCTATAGACATAATCTAAGGTTTTACATATAAAACCCTAGTGCATTTTTATGCCAATTTCCTAATTATTTCTAATCCTGAATCTAATACGTAGCCATAATAGTGTCAATTTGAGAAATACACCCGCGATTCTTAACTATATTTTTGGAATCCAACATGTACCAATATGTAATATAATTATAAAAAAAGAAAATATATTATTCCTATGTTAAGACAATTAACGATGCTTCATATAATTATATTGATGATCGATTAAAGTAATCGTAATCGAATATTTTCACTATGGCTTAAAGACACCAAAGCACTAAACGTCAACTGTCATATTCACTCTTTTAGATCGGTCAGACTGTAGTGCACCATCTGACTTACGGCAGAATTTTTGAGCATCAGTGTATGTAGTTTATACCTCTATCCAATCTCCACAGTTTTTTTAAATGAAGAAAATAATTGAAATTAGAGAAATTAGACTTAGCCCTCCTTACAAATACTCCTTTTCGAAAGTTTTACCAAAATATATTTCAGAATAAAGTCATAGAGTTTCTTCAAACGACTACACGACAAAAAAAAATTTAGTTTTAAGCCAATCACCTACATCGATATTCCAAACCATTTATATCTTGTAAATCGATTTAGTAAATATCCCTATTCAATTTAAATGTATTCATATCGTTCAGGCAAGAACGATCCATTCCACAAAGTTTACGTCCAACCGCATGTATGACTTGTCTACATTTACAAATATAATTGAATACAAAGTACTGGATTTCCCTATCGTGAATTTATTCTACCTTGAAGAATTCTATTTGTCAGCAATGGTATTGGCGTTATCATAACAGGTTTACTTATAAATGTGACGTTGTACCTGTGTATACCACATTAATTTTATCAATGGAACAATTTGTGCCATTAAAGGTCTTCTGTGTTAGATATTGAAAAAAAAAAATCAAATGTAAACACAATTTAAATTCATTAATGTGCTCCACTGCACAAAATATTAAAAGAATTATTTGTAAATCCAGCGAGAGAACGCAAATAGTGAACGCGAATGCATTCACAGAAGTTTAAAATCAGAATCCGAACGAAACATAACCATTTTATCTTATCTATTAATATATTCTATTCTAACGACGTGAACAGTGGAAATATAAAGGAGCGCGTGATGCGACCTCCACGCGAATATATTCTTTCCCCGGAACGACCGCAGTTAGTGTTCCCGTAAATAACATTTATGGACGATGCGGAAGCTTGCCGCAGCGTTCCACCGGCAGCGCCAGCCTTATCTCACCGCAACCGACACCACCCTTCGAACTTGTTCGGCTTTCAGACCTAAGGTCACGAGGTATCGATCCGCGGCAGCTGGAGACCGCACCGAAGCGAACCTCCAAATTTCTTTCCGCACACTGCTCTACTTCGAGAGCATCCCTCATCAATTCTCATTTTGTGCCAAAACCATTCAGATTCCTACGATTTTAAAAGTTAGGAAAAAACTACATAAGAAGTTTTACTTTAAATGAGCAAGCATACGAGTAGATAGATACCGCGAGCTATAGGTAAGTGAACACTTTTCGGGAAGGGGCCACTGGGGCGGCGGGTCGATCGAATCGGCGGCAGCTTCAATGCGGCAAAGCTTATTATGTGCGGATATCCGCACGGCTACATACAGCGAGGGTGGTGCTGTACGCCGGCACCGGTGACCCAGTGCCAGCAGTAGCGGGCACGCGGTGCGCGACCAGCGCTCATAGAGCGCGCGCGAGAGGGGGGCCGAGCGCGTGACGTGCCCCCCCACTGAGGCTACTCACTCTACACTCAGCGAGCACCGATACCACACTGTTCCTTGAACTTTTAATTGAAGAAGTTGCACTTACCGTTTCCGTTGATTAGGGGATAGTCGTCGTCGTGTCGACCGATGTAGGTCTTCAGCGGGGTGTCCGTGAGGGAAGGCGACGATCTATCCCTGTCGCTCATAATAGTCACTTAGAACACCGGTACGGATACGATACAACAACACAGACCGGGAGAGATGCCGGCCCCGCACACACTCGACCACGACCGACCTCCGGCCCGCGGCTCGCGCGGCGAATAAATAATCAAATACTGGCACTCGCACTCGCCTCTCCGACACTGTCGAGCTCGCGCCTCCCTCCGCACAATCAATCCATGCCGCTTGTTCCCCGGCAACGCCATCTAGCCGAGCCATAGGGAATGTATACATAGCTATGCACAGATGGCGTTTCCACACATTAAACTTTGTTTTGTGGGTTCTTTTGATACATTAACTGTTGAAAACTATCCGTAAAACTACTTTTTGATGTTCAGAAATTAAAATTAAGTTCATTAAAGTCGACTAGAAGTAACTATATTCTAAAAACTAAGCATGCTGTCGATAGACATTTTTCAGATTATTCTTGTTGGTTAATACACAAGTTCTGGTTGTGTAAAACTTCTAAGGTCAGTAAAACTCTATCTGATAAAATAATCTACGTGATTCATTTATATTTTAATATCTTTGAACAAATATAAATCTAATAGAATAGAATGCTGCTGGCTTGAAAGGTGTCCTACGGTCAGATCGCATGAAGCACTTACTGAGGAATGAGGTAGTCATTTTATGCACAAACACAGGTTGACTATTGTCATTTGTAATTCACATTTATATTAACGCTCTTTACGAGTAGAACTAACTACAAATCAAACGAGTTAAATCACTACAATAGCTCAATACATACATATATATTAACAAATACATAATATATACAATACAAGAAACTTTCCGTTTATATTTGTAGAGTTCGATAATTTTGTCCTACTTTAATACATTATACGCAGTAACAAACAGATATGATATTAAACTAGGTGAAGCAAGTGACGTCGCCGCGTCGTCCGAATAGATACTATTTAGAAAAAAATACAGGATTTTCAAGCATAGTTACATACTATATACATATGTATTAAATTTTGATTGTATGAGGAGTCATATAATTCTAATTATGCCACGTTAGACAAATAATTTGACAATTGAATTTATTATATCGTCACTCACAAACTAACACCTATGTGATCTAGAGCCAAAATGGATAGGTTAATTCTGAGATTTAAAGAATATTATAGGGATATTGACCGTTTGTCCTTTAACACAAATACTTTTGAATTATCCGATTATTAGATCTGATTGATTGCCTAATGGTTCTCGAGTCAGCCTGTGATCACGACAAGTGATTAACTTTGTATTCAGGTATGCATGCATTTTAAAGATTGTGTATTTCGATATATTTACAGGCGGTTGAAGTTGTTCTTGAGTGCCGTTAATTTCAATTTACAGATTAGCGCCGGTAGGCAAATTTACTTGGTAAAAAGTAACGTATATATTTGTAATTGTAGTCTCTCAGATTAAATAAAAAAAGGTTAATAACGCACGGCCTTGTTCTTGTTGAAGCAAAAAAAGTAGCGTAGTTCCAAGTAAACACACACGTTAACACACTAACTAATAATCAACCACTTCTACGATACTGACGAAAAGAAGCGTAGTTTATAGCATAGTTTGATCTGAGGCTAATCCGAAAAAAAAGATAAGTACATTATGGTGACAAAAATAAATAATGAAAACTTGTATTTTACTAACTTTATGTGCAAATTGATGATTATTTTTAGACTTATTGAGCTATAAAAACAAGATCATATAAATTGTAATAATATAATGAACGGAAATAATTTATGTTCTGTACGCATAATAAAAATATAAACTGACCATAAATTAAACAGAAGTCATGTCGTTTACAAACGTCATTTCCACCTCCACATGAAGAGTTGTCTGGGGGAAAATATTTATAATAAACCTAGGTGTATACTCGTATCTACAGCTGACCATCAGTCAAGACTGTTATCGAAATAATACTTGTCCCTATCTTCTTCACATTCTCTTAGCACAGAACATGTATTGCGTTGTAATATTTTGTCAATGCATATACATAATATTATCAATTCCCAAGTGACTCTGTCTGACTGTCTACCTGTATGTCTGTTACGCTTTCATAGCAAAACCACTGAACCGATTTAGATGATATTGGTAAGAAGATCCTTTCAATTTGAAGAAGGGCATAGCCTACTATTTATCCCGATAGCCGACATACATGCAACACAACAAAAGAAGAAATATTGCTCGCATAAATGAGCATGAAATTGCGACCACGTCGTCTACATTAGAAGCGTAGATAGGCCTCTTACAATGTGCTCCGACGAGCTGGAGAAGGTTGCGTGTAGCCGTTGGATGTAGGCAGCAAAAGACCAGTTGTGTTAGGGACCTTTAGGGGAGGCCTATGTCCTGCAGTGGGTGTCTATCTGCTTAGATAAGGATGATTATTTAAACACAAAACTGTTTAGACCATTGAAATGATACTCTAACTTTGGACTCAATGCAGTTCTGAATTTTTATATAGCACTGCTAGTTATTTTACTACTTTTTTTTAGTACTTTTCTTTTAATCAAGAGCACTGATAACAATAACAACACTGCAGTTGTACACCGTGGACACAAATATAAATCCTGGCTATCAACTGCAAAGATGTGGGGAAGAGGCTTCATTTGGTTGAATAATCGTGCTAGTTGAAAGGTGTATTATCAATATAATGGTGCTTAACATTACACATCTATTAAACATGTAACTGAATAAATCATTTACAAATTCTATATCAACCGTGGCATACTCACCGGTGCCTGACGACTTTTGTTTGTGGGACTAATCCCACCCACACGCTCACCATTGTAACTCCTGTACACCAGCAGTGACCCACGAACACACCGAGTTATGATACTCGGGAAGTCCCAGGAAAAAAAATACTGTCTTGGAACCCGCAACGAAATTAATCAGAAGAAAAACAGGAGGAGTTGGAAATATGAGAAATCCACTTCCCTCCTTAGCAAAGCGGGAGACATAATGAAGTCAAAATAGGAAGACACCTTTTTAAACCGGGAAGCACCACGGATAAAATATTATGGTTCCTAAGTGAGCTATATTTGATTACTATAGTATGTATGGCAGAATCGCCTAAACGCACGGAAATTCACCGCAGTTGACACAAGATCCTCATAGTATACCGCCCCAGATGTCATTTGTAAGCTATTTAGCATTGTGTTACGTTCATTGTGCCAAAGATTACACTCCCAGAGAACATGATGAGCCGACTGTTCACAGCTAGGTGTTCAGCATTGACACAATGGTGAATCGACCAATTTAAATGAGTGTAGTTTGCTCTTAAAGTTACCGTGGCCCGTAAGGAGTTGAGCGACAGAGTGATCTACCTCGAGTCATGTCCTCGACATCCGTTCGCGAACAGATGGAAAGAACTGGTAGAGGTGGCGCCCATTAGATGATTCGCCCATCGTAGTTGCCATTCATCCATTAGGTCGTTATAGACATTGGACTGCTGTTGAAACAATCTTATGATTTTATCGCGGTCTCGTACGCCCAAAAAATCGCATTCCATGTTTTGTAGTGTGGAATAGTACATTACAATAGTACATACGGTGCCTGACGACTATGGCAAATAATATGTATGCAATGCGACTGCACTCTGCGACACGCTGTATTGGCACAACGCTGTCGTTTGGCGATTTCAAGGCAATATGTTGAGAGAAATGACAATATGTTGTTCGTTTATTCGTTTACAATGAAATGAAAGCGAATGAATAGAAATTTACACAGGCGGTGTACATATCAGTGTCTGATCGAATCTTTTTTGTAATAAAGCACGGCCAACGCTTTCATGGTAAACCATTGACAGAAGAACATTGCTATGACGCCTATAATATTTTTATAATTATTACTTTACGCCTGAAATATTTTGTTTTTGTAATTATTACTTTACTCCTAACACTGTGTTGTTAGGTGTTATCGCATATAGTGAATGTTGTGTGTACCTGTAATGGGCATGCATACTAGATAACATTTTTGTAAAATATTTTTAAAAGTGTCTCGTATGTGCTGTTGAATACTCTATGTACCCATTCCTAGTCTTCACCCAAATTTAAGTGTCTGTTGTTAATTTCAAATGAACAGCTTTTAGAGGGCGAAACGCCCAGTTTAATAAAAAATGCGTCCTAAAGTCTGTAGGGACGGACGGACATGACAAAACTGTAAGGGTTCTAAGACGTAAGCTTTTAACTAAATGCATTTTTTTTATTTCTGTCTGTCTGTTTGTTCCGGCTAATCTGCGGGGGCGGCTAATTTGGCGGGACTTTTATTACCAGAAAGTTGATGCTCTAAACAGTAACTTAGATTTCTTTTTATTTACTCACACAAAAAAGTCACAAATCTGATACGTATAAGATATTAATAGAGACGCCTATTTGCTAGACTTTGAATTTAGTATATTGGCGAGGAGTTGTAAAATTATTAAATTGTGTTTGATTAGGTCCAATTGATGTCTAGTCGATTATTCTGGAACTCTACACTCACAATCTTTTGTTCAAGGCGAAAATATTGATCAAATCAATACCTATCTGGTACATACGGCGGCATTAGCGATTATTTGTCTGAGACCTATCCTCAAACATAATAGAACTAATTTAAGCCAAAAGAAAGATGCACAAGAAATGATTACATCGCTTTACTATGTCTGGGAAATAAAGTACTTTCCGGTTTATCATCTCTTCTTCATCATTCATCACCATCTTTTTAGCCTTTATTATCCCAAAAATAATTGGGGTCGGCTACTAGTTCAACCGGTTTTAACCTGAATATCAGTTTTTACACGGAACGACTGGCATTGGACCTCCGCAACCCTGAGGGTGCACTGAATTCAAAGGTTGAACTAGTCGTCAGTATATTCCTGCCGTGTGGGGCCGGCATAGAATAGCCCCACCCCATCTCATCCCGTGGGTGTCGTAAAAGGCGACTAAGGGAAAGACAGCCGATTTACAGGCTGCCGAGGCGGAGGCGTGGACTTCAGACGCCATGCCGCATAGGGACGGGCTCGGCGTGTACTCACCCTACCGTCGAGCAGGCAGTGGACTTGTGTTCCTGCCACCGTTGGCATATCGTAATCCCGATTAGATCGGGGACGAGGGTCTTGGCTTAACCGCCCGGACCGCGAGGAAGAAAACCTCTATAAAAAATTACCCCGAATCCCGTGTTCTGGTGTGTGACCAGGGGATGCATGGCTGATGGGTAGTTCAGTCGCAAGCACACCCCCAGCCAGGGACCTGCGGACCCCTCGGTTGGGCACAAATTTACGCTTGCCCGGGTATTGGGGATCTCTGCCCGGGTGGACTTTTAGTTCTCCCCTACTCGTGGGTTATGTTATGGCAGAACTTAATAAAATCGTTAAAAACTCGGACCGATCTCTTCTAACAAAAACTGGCAAGTCAAAAGGACAAAATGAAAATGAGGCAAAGCGGAAGGGCAGGAGGAACGCCAAGGGGCAGTTCCGGAGGGCGGACGACTCCTCTACCGAGGAGGAGTCCGCGTCTGGGACGCCTATGGCGGCGGGGCTCCCAGTAGTCAGTCGGACTCCTGGGAGCCGAAGAACCTCGGAGCGTACGCGTTCCAGGTCCACCCACTCGTCGGATGGCGCGGATGGGAACTCCAATGCATCCTCAGCATTGGAGTCCATGGACTTGGACGCGAGCGACAGCCGCAAACGCGTGCGCTCCAAAGACGGGGAGAGCGACAGCCATGAGATGCCGCCGCCCAAAATAGCAAGCAGCTACAGGGGGAGGTCCCTAGTCCCCGGCGCGTCGGGGAACCCCTTTTGCAAGGCGGAATCATATCGGCGTGTCAGAGCGGACGGCGAGATTCGGGCGGAGGAGGAGATCTCTGGTCTCCTGCTGCAGATCGGGGAACCGGTGGATGGGGACTCAGTGCCCCAAACACCGGCCTCTCTGCAGGAGAGGGCGCAGGCGGCAGTGGCCATCATTAACAAGGTGGCCACTAAGTCCGTAAACCTTAAGGGCTCTTTTGTAAGGGCCCTTAAGGGCTCCTCCTCCGCACTGGGTGGAGTCGTCCAGGCATTGATAGGGGACGTGGCTCGCCTCCAGGCGGCTAACGATGCACTTACGGGGCAGGTGGCTGAGCTTAGCGCTCAGTTCGCTGAATTTCGGGCGGAGCGCCCGGAGCGAGAGGCCCCGGCCCCGTCTGCATCGCGGCCGGCACAGTCTGTGTCGCGGCCGGCACCGTGTGTGTCGCGGCCGGCCCCGTCGGCGTCACGGCCGGCCCCGTCTGAGTCGAGACCGGCCCCATCTACATCACGGTCGACCCCGTCTGCGTCGCAGCCGGCCCCCACTGTCCCCGGGGTATCTGATGCTCTCGTGCAACAGATCCTCATGGCGGTGGGGAACTTGGTGGACGGTCGACTGGCCGGCCTGGAGGCGAGGCTGCCTCCAGCCCCTATCTTGCGGCCGCCGCTCGCGACCCCGAGGCCTTATACCGCCTCGGCGCCAACCCCGCTCCCCGTAGCGGGTGGTCGGGTGAACTACGCTTCGGTGACGTCGGGCCCGGCCCCTGCGGCGGCCCACAGGCCGCGCCAGGGGGCTAAGCCCAAGACGGTTGCTCCGAAGCCTGGGCCCAAGACGGTTGCCCCGAAACCTGGGCCCAAAACAGCGGTAAGGGCTGGAGCGGAGGAAACTCCGCTCCCCACTCCAACGACTGCACTTGGACCCTCCACTTCCGCCCCCTCCAATGAGGGTTGGCAGGTGGTTGGCGGGTCCAAGAAGTCCCGAAAGCGGGCCAAGAAGGCTGCCCAAAAGGCGGCCTCTGGCCCGCCGTCGTCGCCGGTGACAGCGGCCAAAAAGAAGCCGCGGAAGTTGCAGCCGCCTAAAACCGCGGCTGTTGTAGTCACCGTGTCGCCGGAGGCGGCAAGCGGCGGGTTATCCTATGCGGCCGTCTTTAAGAAGGCCCGGGATAGTCTCGCCGCCGATTTCGGGACGGCAGGAGTCAAGTTGCGCCTCGCCCAGACGGGAGCTCGAGTACTCGAGTTCCCTGGGGCTGAAGGCGCAGCGACCGCGGACGTGTTTGCTGAGAAGCTGCGAAACATTTTTGCAGCTACGGATGGGGTCAGGATCGCCAGGCCTGTAAAGTGCGCGGAACTGCGCATATCAGGCCTGGACGATTCCGTGACGGCCGAGGATGTCCGCGTTGCAGTTCGGGAGAAGACGAACTGCAACGCGGAAAGCATCAGGGTCGGCACCATCCGCCCCGGTCCAGGAGGCCTTGGTGCGGTGTGGCTCAGCTGCCCGGTGACGGCAGCCAAAGTCCTGGGTGATGCCGGCAGGCTGCTCATCGGCTTCGTAAGCGCCAGGATAACAGTTCTGGCGGCGAGGCCGATGAGGTGTTTTAAATGCCTGTCGGCGGGCCACACACGTACTAAGTGTCAAAGTTGTTTTGACTGCAGCGGATTGTGTTTCCGCTGCGGTCAACCGGGGCACAAGGCGGCGGAATGCTCTGCTGCCCCTCACTGCCCCGTATGTGCGGCGGGCAACAAGCCCGCCAATCACCAGATGGGGCAGGGGGGCTGCAAGCCTCCCCGCGCTTCTCGGCAGACGTCGGGGGATAGCCAGTCGACCCAGGCTACCTCCGGCGTAGCAATCGCGTCCGCGTCGACGCCCATGGAGGAGGTTGTAGAGACGGTCGAGTAATGGACCACGTCTCCAACCTCCTTGTCCAGACGAACCTCAACCACTGCGCCGCGGCGCAGGATCTCTTCCTGCAAAGTATGGCGCAGTGGTCGATCGGTGTTGCCGTAGTCGCGGAGCCCTATTACGTTCCTCCCCGTCCAAACTGGATGGGTGACTGGGACGGCTCCGTGGCAGTCGTCGGTTCCGGGGCGGCTCATTCCCCGCCCTTGTCGCTTAGAGACAAGGGCTCGGGATATGTGGCCGCCGAGTGGGGGGGGATCACCGTTTACGGTGTATACTTCTCCCCCAACCGGAGTTTGAGCGACTTCGAGGTCTTCCTTAACAGCTTGGAGACCTCGATGCGGCGTTTAGCGTCTGGGCACGTCCTCGTGCTGGGGGACTTCAACGCAAAGTCCATTGCGTGGGGGTCCCCCAGGACGGACGCCAAGGGCGAAGCCGTAGAGGAGTGGGCGGCTTCGGTGGGCCTCTGTTTGCTGAACAGAGGCGCCACCAACACGTGCGTGCGACAGCAGGGGGGGTCGATAGTGGACCTTTCGTTCGCTACCCCTGCTGTCGCCGCACGAGTAAGGAACTGGTGTGTCCTGGAAGAGGTCGAGACGCTCTCGGATCATTTGTACATCCGATTCGAGCTCTCCCGGTCCCAGGGCCCCAGTAGGGGTCACGTGGCGCGGCAAATGTCCCACTTTCCGCGGTGGGCTGTCGCCAAGCTCGACAGGGACCTGCTGGAGGAGGCGGCCATCGTTCATTCGTGGCTGTCTCCGCAGGCCCCGACCGGGGAGGTCGGCATGGACGTGGGGGCTGGCCGTTTTCGCGATGCGATTACGCAGATTTGTGATACGGCCATGCCCCGCGTCCAGGGTCGTCGGCCTCCTCGGAAGGAGGTCTACTGGTGGTCCCAGGAGTTGGCGGACCTCCGTGCGGCTTGTACTCGTGCCCGGAGGTCTTACACCCGCAGCCGGCGACGTCACCGCGGAGATGGTGGCGGGGACCAGCTTCATGAGGAGTACCGCGAAGCGCGGAAAACTCTGAAGCTGGCCATTTGCCGCGCCAAAGAGGTGAAGAAAAAGGAGATGCTGGAGAGTCTCGACCGTGACCCCTGGGGTCGCCCATATCGTGCGGTGCGACAGAAGCTCCGCACGGCGGGCCCCCCCCTTACCGAGACTCTCCAGCCCAGCTTCCTGCAGGAAGTGGTCGAGGGACTTTTCCCGCAGCGGGCGGAGCACACACCCCCGTCGATGGCCTATGCGGTCAGAGACGACGGGGGTCGAGAGGACGACGTGCCGCCCGTTAGGGAATCGGAGGTTGGGGCGGCTGTTCTGCGGATTCGTTCCAAGAACACCGCCCCCGGGCCGGACGGGGTTCCAGCCCGAGTTCTGGCCCGAGCCCTCGACCATATGTCGGACCGCCTCAGGGAAGTGTTGGACGCTAGCCTGGCGTCCGGACGCTTTCCTGAGTGCTGGAAAGGCGGGAAGCTGGTCCTATTGAGGAAGCCGGGACGGCCTGCCGATTCGGTCGCGGCCTATAGGCCCATCGTGTTGCTGGACGAGGCGGGCAAGTTGTTTGAGAGGATACTCTCTGCCCGCATCGTCCGGCACCTCTGCGAGGTGGGGCCCGACCTGTCGGACGCCCAATTCGGATTCCGAGAGGGGCGTTCGACGGTCGATGCCGTGATGCGCCTTAGGGCCGTGACCGAAGAGGCAGTGAGCTGTGGCGGCGTGGTGTTGGCGGTGTCTTTGGACATCGCCAACGCCTTTAATAGTCTGCCATTCAGCTGCATCGGGGAAGCACTCCAATACCACGGAGTGCCAGAGTACCTGAGGCGGCTGGTGGCAGACTATTTGCAGGAGCGTACCGTCGTGTACGAGGATCGAGATGGCGCCTTGAGACGGCGACCCATGTCGTGCGGCGTTCCGCAGGGGTCTGTCCTAGGACCACTCCTGTGGAACGTGGGATACGACTGGGTCCTAAGAGGTCGTCTCCCCCCCGGGCTGGGCGTAATTTGTTACGCCGATGACACTCTTGTCACAGCCCGGGGGGCGAACTTCCAGGAGGCGGCGCGCCTGGCCACCATTGGTGTTTCTCTGGTGGTCGGGCGCATCGAGGCGCTGGGCTTACGGGTGGCCCTGGACAAGACGGAGGCCCTGCTATTCCATGGGCCCCGTCGTGGGCCGCCCCCCGGCGCCTCCATAGTGGTCAACTCGGTCCTCGTACCGGTTCGGGCCCAGATGAGGTATCTGGGCCTGATCCTCGACGGTAGGTGGCTCTTCGACGAGCACTTCCGACAGCTTGGTCCCAAGCTGGTCGGCGCTGCCTCTGCCCTTGGGCGACTATTGCCCAACTTGGGCGGAGCCAGCGTCGCAACGCGACTCCTGTACACGGGGGTGGTCCGGTCGATGGCGCTGTACGGCGCACCGGTGTGGGTGGCGGCTCTGACCGCCCTCAACAAGGCTCGCCTCTGGCGGCCTCAGAGGGTATTGGCGGTCAGAGCCATACGCGGATACCGCACGGTGTCGACCGAGGCGGCGTGCGCGTTGGCTGGAACACCCCCGTGGGATTTGGAGGCGGAAGTGCTCGCCGAAGTTTATCGACGGGTGGCTTCGTTCCGGGCGGAGTGTGGCATTCGCCCCCCGCCCGAGGAGGTACGCGAGTGGCGTGAAGCCGCCCGTCGAGCCACGATGGCTCGCTGGTCGTTCCGGCTGGAGACTCCACGCGCTGGCTTTGCCGCCGTGGAGGCTCTCCAGCCGGTCATCCACGAGTGGGCAGGGCGGCAGCACGGGACTCTTTCCTTCCGACTGACGCAGGTGCTTTCCGGGCATGGATGCTTCGGGAAGTACCTGCACTCGGTCGCCCGGAGGGAACTGAGTCCCGCCTGCCACCACTGCGACTGCAGTGAGGACTCGGCCCAGCACACGCTGGCGGCATGCCCCGCATGGGCGTCGCAGCGCCGGGCCCTCACTGCAGTCATCGGAGGAGATCTCTCGCTACCGGCCGTCATCCACTCCATGGCCGGTAGCGACAGCAGTTTTACCGCGGTCGCAGCCTTCTGCGAAGACGTAATTTCGCAGAAGGAGGCGGCGGAGAAGGCCCGGGAGGACGATATCCACTCGGACCCGATCCGCCGCCGGCGAACTGGGCGGCGGAGGCGCGCATACCAGCGCCTCATGCCGCCCTGAGTGTGGCCGCGGATGGTGGGGACGGGTTTTCCCCTCCATCCGCTTTAGTGGTCACCCGCGAGGGGGCGACGTTACGCGTGTGCCGTACGTCGCCCAAATTGAGAGTTTACCAGCAGACGGTGCCCGCTTCAGTGCGGGCAGGCGCTGGGAGGGGTCCGGATGTGTTAATAACAGCAGTTCCCGGATCCCTCCCGTCTCAGGCGCAGAGTTGGCACACCGTGTGGTTTTAGTCGGTTCGATTCCGACACACCGCCCCGCTGCAAACCCCGGCGGGGTGACGGCCCGAGGGGGTTTCCACACAAAAAAAAAAAAAAAAAAAAAAAAAGTCGTCAGTATATTCGCCGCCGTGTGGGGCCGGCATAGAATAGCCCCACCCCATCTCATCCCGTGGGTGTCGTAAGAGGCGACTAAGGGAAACACACGCAGCCAAATTACAGGCTGGCGAGGGGATCCCTAACAGCCCTTTTCAGGGCTCGCGGTCGCTCCCAGTACCCCTCTGTTGTGCAGAGGGGACATGGGAAGAGACGGTGTCAGGGATCGAGGGACGGGTCGGCCCACTGCTCGCGCAGGGGCTGGCAGGCACTAGTGCCACCGTTGGTGAGACAGGGTTAGCCACCCTGTCGCGTTCCGTAACCAACAGGGGCTCAGCAGCGACCTGACTGGTGGCTCCAGAAGGGTACGTTGAGAACCTGTTGGCCGGAGGGCCTGCCTTAATTGGCCGGCCCATGACAAGGATAGTCTATAACACCCGACAGCCAAGTCGTTAAAACCTGTGGATACCGGCCGACCTCCACAGTATCTAGGCTTATCCGGGTGCAGGGGGCACCGCCGGGATGGACCCTTTATTTCCCCCATACTCGTGGGAATTGTATGGAGTACATAGTAAGCAAAAACCAAACCACTCTAACGAAAACTGGCGATAAAACGGACTCTGATGTAGCTGATAGAAGGAAGGGAAGGAGGAACGCCAAAGGGCAGTTCCGGAGGGCGGACGACTCCTCTACTGAGGAGGAGTCCGCGTCCGGGATGCCTATGGCGGCGGGGCTCCCAGTAGTCAGTCGGACTGCTGGGAGCCGAAGAACCTCGGAGCGTGCGCGTTCCAGGTCCACCCACTCGTCGGATGGCGCGGGTGGTAGCTCCAATGCATCAGCATTGGAGCCTATGGACTTGGAGCCAAGCGACAGGCGCAAACGCGTACGCTCCAATGATGGGGGCAGTGACGCCCAGGAAATGTTGCCGCCTAAAATGGCGACTAGCCAAAGGGGGAGGCTCCGAACCCCAGTCCCGGGCACGTCGGGTTCCGCCTTTTGCAAGGCGGAATCATACAGGCGTGTCAGGGCGGACGGCGAGATTCGGGCGGAGGAGGAGATTTCTGATCTCCTGCTGCAGATCCGAGAAGGGGGACCGGTGGCTGGGGACTCAGTGCCCCAAACACCGGCCTCTCTGCAGGAGAGGGCGCAGGTGGCAGTGGCCATTATTAACAAGGTGGCCACTAAATCTGTAAACCTTAAGGGCCCTTTTGTAAGGGCCCTTAAGGACTCCTCCTCCGCACTGGGTGGCGTCGTCCAGTCGTTAATAGGGGACGTGGCGCGCCTCCAGGCGGCTAACGACGCATTGACGGGGCGGGTAGCTGGGCTTAGCGCTCAGTTCGCTGAATTTCGGACGGAGCGCCCGGAGCGGGAGCCACCGGCCCCGTCTGTGACGCGGCCGGCACCGTCTGTGTCGCGGCCGGCACCGTCTGTGTCGCGGCCGGCCCCGTCGGCGTCGTGGCCGGCCCCGTCTACATCACGGCCGACCCCGACTGCGTTGCAGCCGGCACCCACTGTCCCTGGGGTATCTGAGGCCCTCGTGCAGCAGATCCTCACGGCGGTGGGCAACTTAGTGGACGGTCGACTGGCCGGCCTGGAGTCGAGGCTGCCTCCGGCCCCTATTTTGCGGCCGCCGCTCGCGAACCCGAGGCCTAAGGTCATCTCGGCGCCAACCCCGCTCCCCGTGGTTGGTGGTCGGGTGACCTATGCTTCGGCGACGTCGGGCCCGGCTCCTGCGGCGGCCCATAAGCCGCGCCAGGGGGCTAAGCCCAAGACGGTTGCCCCGAAGTCCGGGCCCAAGACAGCGGTAAGGGCTGGAGCGGAGTTTTCTCCGCTCCCCACTCCTACTCCTGTGCCTGACCCCTCTGCATCTACCCCCTCCAAAGAGGGGTGGCAGGTAGTCAAGGGGTCTAAGAAATCCCGAAAGCGGGCCAAGAAGGCTGCCCAAAAGGCGGCCTCTGCCCCGCCGTCGCCGCCGGTGACAGTGGCCCAAAAGAAGAAGCCGCGGAAGTTGCAGCCGCCTAAAACCGCGGCTGTAGTTGTCACCGTGTCGCCGGAGGCGGCAAGCGGCGGGCTATCTTATGCGGCCATCTTCAAGAAGGCCCGGGATAGTCTCGCCGCCGATTTCGGGACGGCAGGAGTCAAGTTGCGCCTCGCCCAGACGGGAGCTCGAGTACTCGAGTTCCCTGGGGCTGAAGGCGCCACGATGGCGGACGCGTTTGCAGAGAAGCTGCGAGGCATTTTTGCAGCCACGGATGGTGTCAGGATCACCAGGCCTGTAAAATGCGCGGAACTGCGCATATCGGGCCTGGACGATTCCGTGACGGCCGAAGATGTCCGCGTTGCAGTTCGGGAGAAGACGAACTGCAGCGCGGAAAGCATCAGGGTCGGCACCATCCGCCCCGGTCCAGGGGGCCTTGGTGCGGTGTGGCTCAGCTGCCCAGTGACGGCAGCCAAAGTCCTGGGTGATGCCGGCAGGCTGCTCATCGGCTTCGTAAGCACCAGGATAACAGTCCTGGCGGCGAGGCCCATGAGGTGTTTTAAATGCCTGTCGGCGGGCCACACACGTACCAAGTGTCAAAGTTGCTTTGACTGCAGCGGATTGTGTTTCCGCTGCGGTCAACCGGGGCACAAGGCGGCAGAATGCTCTGCTGCCCCTCACTGCCCCGTGTGTGCGGCGGGCAATAAGCCCGCCAATCACCAGATGGGGCAGGGGGGGTGCAAGCCTTCCCGCGCTTCGCGCGATCTCTTCCTGCAAACCATGGCGCAGTGGTCCATCGGGGTTGCCGTAGTCGCGGAGCCCTACTACGTTCCTTCCCGGTCAAACTGGATGGGTGACTGGGACGGCTCCGTGGCAGTCGTCAGTTCCGCGGCGGCTCATTCCCCGCCCTTGTCGCCTAGAGACAAGGGCTCTGGATATGTTGCCGCCGAGTGGGGGGGAATCACCGTTTACGGTGTATACTTCTCCCCCAACCGGAGTTTGAACGACTTCGAGGTCTTCCTTAACAGCCTGGAGACCTCGATGCGGCGATTAGCGTCTGGGCACGTCCTCGTGCTGGGGGACTTCAACGCAAAGTCCGTCGCGTGGGGGTCCCCTAGGACGGACGCCAGGGGCGAAGCCGTAGAGGAGTGGGCGGCTTCGGTGGGCCTCTGTTTGCTGAACAGAGGCGCCACCAACACGTGCGTGCGACAGCAGGGGGGGTCGATAGTGGACCTTTCGTTCGCTACCCCTGCTGTTGCCGCACGAGTAAGGAACTGGTGTGTCCTGGAAGAGGTCGAGACGCTCTCGGATCATCTTTATATCCGATTTGAGCTCTCCCGGTCCCAGGGCCCCAGTAGGGGTCACACGGCGCGGCATTCATCCCGCTTTCCGCGGTGGGCTGTTGCCAAGCTCGACAGGGATCTACTGGAGGAGGCGGCCATAATTCACTCTTGGCTGTCTCCGCAGGCCCCGACCGAAGAGGTCGGTGTGGACATGGGGGCTGGCCGTTTTCGCGATGCGATTACGCAAATTTGCGATACGGCCATGCCCCGCATCTGCAGTCGTCGGCCTCCTCGGAAGGAGGTCTACTGGTGGTCCCAGGAGTTGGCGGACCTTCGTGCGGCGTGCACTCGTGCCCGGAGGTCCTACACCCGCAGCCGGCGACGTCACCGCGGAGACGGTGGCGGGGACCAGCTTCACGAGGAGTACCGCGAGGCGCGGAAAACTCTGAAGCTGGCCATTTGCCGCGCCAAGGACGAAAAGAGAAAGGAGATGCTGGAGAGTCTCGACCGTGACCCCTGGGGTCGCCCATATCGTGCGGTGCGACAGAAGCTCCGCACGGCGGGCCCCCCCCTTACCGAGACTCTCCAGCCCAGCTTCCTGCAGGAAGTAGTCGAGGGCCTTTTCCCGCAGCGGGCGGAACACACGCCCCCATCGATGGCCTACCCGGTCAGAGACGACGGGAGCGATGTTCCGCCCGTTAGGGAATCAGAGGTGAGGGCGGCTGTTCTGCGGATTCGTTCCAAGAACACCGCCCCCGGGCCGGACGGGGTTCCTGCCCGAGTTCTGGCCCGAGCCCTCGACCATATGTCGGTCCGCCTCAGGGAGGTGTTGGACGCTAGCCTGGCGTCCGGACGCTTCCCTGAGTGCTGGAAATGCGGGAAGCTGGTCCTTTTAAAGAAGCCGGGACGGCCTGCCGATTCGGTCGCGGCCTATAGGCCCATCGTGTTACTGGACGAGGCGGGCAAGTTGTTTGAGAGGATACTCTCTGCCCGCATCGTCCGGCACCTCAGCGAAGTGGGCCCCGACCTGTCGGACGCCCAATTCGGATTCCGAGAAGGGCGTTCGACGGTCGATGCCGTGATGCGCCTTAGGGCCGTGACCGAAGAGGCAGTGAGCTGTGGCGGCGTGGTGTTGGCGGTGTCCCTGGACATCGCCAACGCCTTTAATAGTCTGCCATTCAGCTGCATCAGGGAAGCACTCCAATACCACGGGGTGCCAGAGTACCTGAGGCGGCTGGTGGCAGACTATTTGCAGGAGCGTACCGTCGTGTACGAGGATCGAGATGGCGCCTTGAGACGGCGACCCATGTCGTGCGGCGTTCCGCAGGGGTCTGTCCTTGGACCACTCCTGTGGAACGTGGGATACGACTGGGTCCTACGAGGTCGTCTCCCCCCCGGGCTGGGCGTAATTTGTTACGCCGATGACACTCTAGTCACAGCCCGGGGAGCGAACTTCCAGGAGGCGGCGCGCCTGGCTACCATTGGTGTTTCTCTGGTGGTCGGGCGCATCGAGGCGCTGGGCTTACGGGTGGCCCTGGACAAGACGGAGGCCCTGTTATTCCATGGGCCCCGTCGTGGGCCGCCCCCCGGCGCCTCCATAATGGTCAACTCGGTCCTCGTACCGGTTCGGGCCCAGATGAGGTATCTGGGCCTGATCCTCGACGGTAGGTGGCTCTTCGACGAGCACTTCCGACAGCTTGGTCCGAAGCTGGTCGACGCTGCCTCTGCCCTTGGGCGACTTTTGCCCAACTTGGGCGGAGCCAGCGTCGCAACGCGACTCCTCTACACGGGGATGGTACGGTCAATGGCGCTGTACGGCGCACCGGTGTGGGTGGCGGCTCTGACCGCCCTCAATAAGGCTCGCCTCTGGCGGCCTCAGAGGGTATTGGCGGTCAGAGCCATACGCGGATACCGCACGGTGTCGACCGAGGCGGCGTGCGCGTTGGCCGGGACACCCCCGTGGGATTTGGAGGCGGAAGTGCTCGCCGAAGTTTATCGACGGGTGGCTGAATTCCGGGCGGAGAGAGGCATTCGCCCTCCGCCCGAAGAGGTACGCGAGTGGCGTGAAGCCGCCCGTCGAGCCACGATGGCTCGCTGGTCGTTCCGACTGGAGACTCCACGCGCTGGCTTTGCCGCCGTGGAGGCTCTCCAGCCGGTCATCCACGAGTGGGCAGGGCGGCAGCACGGGACTCTTTCCTTCCGACTGACGCTGGTGCTTTCCGGGCACGGATGCTTCGGAAAGTACCTGCACTCGGTCGCCAGGAGGGAACTGAGTCCCGCCTGCCACCACTGCGACTGCAGTGAGGACTCGGCCCAGCACACGCTGGCGATTTGCCCCGCATGGGCGTCGCAGCGCCGGGCCCTCACTGCAGTCATCGGAGGAGATCTCTCGCTACCGGCCGTCATACGCTCCATGGCCGGTAGCGACAGCAGTTTTACCGCGGTCGCAGCCTTCTGCGAAGACGTTATTTCGCAGAAGGAGGCGGCGGAGAAGGCCCGGGAGGATGATATCCACTCGGACCCGATCCGCCGCCGGCGAACCGGGCGGCGGAGGCGCGCCTATCAGCGCCTCATGCCGCCCTGAGTGTGGCCGCGGATGGTCGGGACGGGTTTTCCCCTCCATCCGCTCTAGTGGCTACCCGCGAGGGGGCGACGTTACGCGTGTGCCGTACGTCGCCCAGATTGAGAGTTTTTACCAGCAGACGGTGCCCGCTTCAGTGCGGGCAAGCGCTGGGAGGGGTCCGGATGTGTTAATAACAGCAGTTCCCGGATCCTTCCCGTCTCAGGCGCAGAGTGGCACACCGTGTGGTTTTAGTCGGTTCGATTCCGACACACCACCCCGCCGCCAACCCCGGTGGGGTGATGGCCCGAGGGGGTTTCCACACGTAAAAAAAAAAAAAAAACAGTCGTCAGTATATTCGAGGGCACTGACTGCCCAACAACTTTGTATGTATAGTCATGATCATTAATAGCCTTAGTGGTACACTATATTATGTTATATATCTACAACAGTGGGTATATAGTAAAACAATACATTAGCTATTGTTAAAAATTCGAAAGTCTTCTTATCTGTTAGATGTTCATAAGGCCTGTATTCACTTTGATTAGGTCATTTGTGCTGCCAACTAGCAATCTCTACTGAAACAAGTTCTGTCTAGAGTTACTCCGTACTTGTAACGGCGCTATACTAAATTTTTCGTTCACCCTCTGCAAAAAGCACAAAATTGTCTCAACACCATATTTTATTGGAAATGATTTATAAAAATAGATAAAAGTTGCCGGCTAGGGAACCCCGCCGCAACGTCCCATAAGGAACTTCGTTCCAAAATTTCTTTAGGAATACATATAGTCCGGAACGATGGTCAAAACCTTATGTTTCTCTAATCGTTTATGCTGGAGATACATCTTGTTTTCATGGTCTTGACTGTACCATAATAATAATAATAATAGCCTTTATTCACAATCTTAACTTAAATAACATGCAGTATAATAATATTTAAATATGTAGTAGTACACTAATTTACATTTTACTTATAATAACGAAATGTAATATATATAAAAAACAGAATAGTAAAATAGTAATATATGTGTATTGTTTTTTTTTTTACTAATTGACACCGGTGTCGAGATTGTGTTGTCTTCCGACATAGGCCTCCCCTAATTTTTGCCACAGCTTTCGATCGTGTGTCTTTGTCTTCCATATGACTCCAGCTCTTTTACGAAAATCATTCTCCCATCTTTGACGCTGCCCACCTCTCTTTCTCTTTTGATGTCTTGGACACCAATCTGTTACGTCCTTAGTCCATTTATCTTTTTTACTTCTCACCATGTGACCAGCCCATCTCCACTTTAGCTTCTTAATACAGTATGTTACATCGGTAATTTTAGTTTGTTTTCTAAGTGTTTCTAGTTTTACTTTTTCTTTTAGTTTTACGTTAAGCATACTTCTTTCCATACTGTGTTGGCAGGTTTTAAGCTTTTTAAATTTTTTCTAGTTAGGCTCCATGTTTGACAACCGTATGTCATTACGGGTAATATACACGAGTCGAAGACCTTTTGTTTAGCTCTAAGTGGTAATTGAGGGTTTTTCATAATTTCTTTGAGAGACCAATATCTTTTCCATGCCATTTGTATTCTATTGTCTATTTCTTTTGTGGATAGATCTGTTGGTGAAATTATTTGACCGAGATATGTGTACTCATTTACGTATTCGATTATGGTGTTAGTGACTGTGATGGGTACTTTGTTTTGGTTTGTCATCAGTTTGGTTTTTGTGGCGTTCATAGAAAGTCCGACTTTATTGCTTTCGTAGACAAGCTGTTCGAGCATCTCCTGCAGGCTTTTTGGATCATCTGATAACAATATCAAATCATTTGCGAATCTGAGATGGTTTAGTTTTATTCCATTAATGTTAAGTCCGTATCTGTCCCAATCAATCCTTCTAAATACATGTTCCAGTACTGCTGAAAATAGTTTAGGTGATAAAGGGTCACCTTGTCTCACACCTCTTTGTAAGGGAAAGTACCTGTACCATAAGATATTATGAAGTCCGATAAATAAATATAGAAAAAACGAATAAAAATATAAAATATAATTTTAAAATAAGGATCGTTATCATATAATATCCATAAAACAATTAGGAAAACCACATTTGTTCTATTCACTATTGTTCATTCATATCAATAGAGATATCACACTAATATTATAAAAGTGAAAGTAAGTTTTTTGTTACCCTTCATTACTTAACCGATCATCATGAAACTTTGTACACATATTCTTGGAGGTATTAGATGTAACATAGATTACTTTTTATTAAATGCGAGAGGAGCAAGAATGAAATATCGTATGTTCTGTTGTTTGTTCTACTAACAGAACAGCTGTAGTAGTCATTTGCGTTATTGTAGTAACTCGTTAGTACCATTTCACAATAACTCTTTATAAAATGTAGTAAGTTATTTGTAGCTCCTCCAACACTTGGTACTTACTTGGTATAGTCATTGATCAAATACTATCAGAGAGTTTGTGACGTCAGTGCCGTGTAGCAGACTCAAGGCCGAGAATGATTACGTGCGTAGGTCAAACAAGCAATTGATTCTTGCGGAAATTGAGTGAGGGCAAATGGGATAGGCACTGCTGTAAATCTTACTGGACACGCATCCTTATTATCGTCGTGTTCCTTCAAAGGGATCCATGTTCATTTCCACTTACAAACAAATTGTTAACAATTGCAGGAATAAATGCAAGTAATATTGTTCGTTGAAAAGGTAATCCTTTTAAGATAGCTGCACCACAATATAAGACTACTATTATAGACACATGGACGACGTATGCAAATTGAATACCTACGTGAAAAACTAGGTGGTAGAACTGAGACAGCATAAACTAGACTGAATATGAAACGGGTTAAGAAAATTTTGTGGATCTTGCCAATTCCTGTGGAGGCACACAGTAAACAGGCAAGAAACTTTAGCTAAAATAGAACAAATCCGATGCCAGTTTTTATAAATACATTCGGAGGTTGAGAAATGAAACCCCAACCAACGACACCACTAACGAGCATGAGAGCTAACACGACGAATGGAAGAAAATGATTCGTACATTTTAATATTTTCTTAAAGTTTACATTATTGTGTGAAAATCAACAGTAGGTATCTTTAGTATAATAACTAGTGATCGCTTAGGGATCGAAATTCTATCGATATATACCTTCGAATGTATAAATACAAATGCAAATGCAAATAGGGGTACATAAAACAAAATTTATGTACCCCTATTTGCGAAAATTACGCGAGCGGAGGAATGGAGGAAAGTGGATGGAGGAGAGTGAGCAGAAAGCTATAAAACAAATAAATTATGGTCGAATTTCGCCCACTGGATGACCACTATAATAGATAGTAACATCTCACATCTCACACACGAATGTCAACTTTGGTGAATTTTCGTGCGCTTAGGCGATTCTGCCATACATACTATAGTAAACAGATATAGCTCACTTAGGACTCATAATATTTTTTTAACCGTGGTGCTTTCCGGTTGGAAAACGGTATCTGCCTTCATTTTGTCTCCCGCTTTGCTAAGGAGGGAAGTGGACTTATATTTCCAACTTCTCCAGTTTTCGTCTGATTAATTTCGTTGCGGGTTCTAAGACAGTTTAATTTTTCCTGGGACTTCCCGAGTGTCATAGCTCAGTGTGTTCGTTCACTGCTGTCAATCCTGGTGTACAGGAGTTACGGTGGTGTGCGTGTAGGCGAGATTAGTTGCACCTCACACACGACCGTCTGATTGTAATTTACGCAGAGCCTGTGCTATGGTGACCAGACTGCCGATGAGCATACTTGTATATTGCCACACCAGTCCTAGACAATTAACACCCGGACACAGGACAAATGATCGTGCCAATACATCCGGTACGACGGTTTATCAGTCAGAATCATTAACTATATAAATATTTCTTACAGATCTAAAAAAAGTATTTAATGCTCAAACGAAAATTGAAGAAGAGTGCAGAGCAATTATATTATAAGCAGTAGTCAGCTACAAACAAACATAGAACAACCTGAACAACGCCTGTTAATCACACGGAACGGACACGCAGTGGGGCCCTGCAGCGGATCAACATCCTTTGGGGAGCGCACTGGAAGTCTCAGCTGTCCGAGTAGTCTACAGATTGTTCTTATGTCGGTCTGCGATACAATATTTAAACATGATTGATCTTGTTAGCATCTCCACGCGTACCTTGGAGAAACGTCATATTTCACAGGTGAGGCAGTCAGTCTAAAAAAGAGATTTTTGACAAATAAAAATATAACATCCTACTCTTGGAATTCCTTCCTCTTTATTGATTTTCAGATCCGCTATTTGAAATGTAGACCATCTTGCGTGGGTCAGATGGTATTTTACATATCTATCAATCATCATCGATTCATCAACAGTAGTTAATAATAAAGCCGCTGTTGAACATAGACATACAGAAAGAAGTTTTAGTCTGCTATAACTAGAATAGTGGCCAAAAGATTTACCAGGAGTATTGGTTTAGGGTTTCGTTCAAGTTTTTTCTCCTTGCTGCTGTCCTGGATAGTTTGTCAGCAGCGTGGGTATTATAAAAGCGATGAAACTACGCATTCTGAGTCAGTCAATACATAGTGGTTAATCGTAGTGAACACTGCCATGACTCGCTATAATAATGCCTAATCATGTAATTCTTAGAGCTCAGTTAGTTCAGTTAAATTCATCGAAAAGACTAAGTAAATATAGTAACGGGTCATGCATAAGTTAGATACGTCAGATTTCAAGGGGGGCGATAAAGTGTAAAATTGTGTAAAAAGGAGTGGAGGCACTTTCTATATTTAAGTGACATGATGAATTAATGAAGAGTGAAATCTATTTTTGTAAGTAAATCTTTTACAGTTAGAAGGCACCGGCATTTCCTACGACACACTCCGGGAAGAAATAATTAAACAAACCACAGCCTTATTTCGTGTCCGTCCGTTTTAAGTCCGCCATTAATTAAAGTAAAGCTATGCGAATACAGTATAGGGTCTGGATTAGCTTTTTGAAGAAAGGGCCATAGTTTTGAATTGTCCTGTCGTGTTAAATTCTGTGTCGTAAGGGATTTTACAAATATACAAGATTCCGAGATGATGAGCATCAGCACAAGAATCCTTAGATCAAACAATGTGTTGTCCCACGTGAGATTTAAACCTGCCACAGTTAGTGCAGTAGAAAACAGTGTAGCGACCGCATAAACCACTACGCCATTCGTGCAGTCATCATCATCTTCCTAGCCTTTATTATTTCCAAGATTATTTGGGGTCGGCTACTAGTTCAACCGGTTTTACCTGAATATCAGTTTTTACACGGAGCAACTGGCATCGGACCTCCGCAACCCTGAGGGTGAACTGAATTCGAAGATTGAACTAGTTGTCAGTATATTTGACTTTCCAATAACGATTGCCATCGATGTTCATGGCAACCGGGACCAACGTCTTAACGTACTTTCCCAGGCACGGGCGGGAAACACCGCCATCTTTCATACTTCGGGCTGCTAATTAAAATTTCTTGTAAAAAAACCCAACAGCAGTCCGACCCGGGAATCGAACCCAAGACCTCTTGATTGACAGTCGCTTATGCTAACCACTGGACGACGCTGCAGTCCAACGAGGCAGTCCTTTTTTTTTATTTTAACGTGTGGGAACCCCCTCGGGCCGTCACCCCGCCGGGGTTTGCGGCGGGGCGGTGTGTCGGAATCGAACCGACTAAAACCACACGGTGTGCCACTCTGCGCCTGAGACGGGAGGGATCCGGGAACTGCTGTTATTAACACATCCGGACCCCTCCCAGCGCTTACCCGCACAGAAGCGGGCACCATCAGCTGGTAATGACTCAATTTAGGCGACGTACGGCACACGCGTGACGTCGCCCCCTCGCAACGAGGCAGTCCTCTCTGAGGTCCAGAGCTGAGACCTTAAAGTAGGTTACATTTGACTTGCCCAGTTTTTATCAGAATAAAGAAAAAATATACATATATGTCGAAAAACTTCATAAAATGACTGATGTAATGAAAACTGGCCGAGTCAAATCTAACCTACTTTAAGATCACACATTTTTAAATAACAGCAATTGTTATGGGTATCCAATAAAGCAAAGAAATAGAGTTTAATACTTGTTCATAATGTTATTTTGTTCCTAAAATACATATTTAGATTTTGCATAGAACTTGGCACTCGTTTAACACACTTGGCTGCGGGCTTGAAAGAATGGGATCTCACCCACAGCCAAGCATAATTTTTGAATTGCACTTGGCTCTCCTTTTTTTGTTGAGATCATCAGAGAGCCTGAAAATGAGAATGCACATACTACCAAATGTTTCGACCTCTCCTTCACTGTTCAAGCAGTTCGGTTGTGTGACGCCCACGGAGCAAATACAAAGAGGAGATGCCCTAATGAGATTTTTGTATGAAGCAATGCGTGACAATTTGCGGGGTGAGGGGGTGTTACTTTACACTTTTCCATCTACCAGACAATAGCAAAACTACTTGCATCGTTGAACGAGTATATTGCTATGTAGTTTAGCTAGCTGACACTAGTGTGGACGTACTCAGAATTTCAGGGAGTAGTTTTTTCAAGGTCGATTTCGTAAACATCTTGACATGTAACACAAAAAACATCATTAATAACGTAAATCATATTGCAAAAGTGAAAGTTTGTATGTAGGTACTTTTTTCTAATAACCCTAAATAAAACATTGTTTAATATTTTTGGTTTACTCGTGGATTATGTAGAACAAAAATTAATATATGTATTGCACATCATTTTATTTAAAAAATAAATTAATTTATATTTTATTTCACTTAGGAATTGGAATGCTTAAATAGCGCGAATCTTAGAAAATCAACTAATCTAAATCTGAATTGAATGGTCATACCAATGTTGCCACTAATATCCACATCTAATCTTGCCTAATTGGGGTAATAATAATAATAAGTTCTTTTCTCGATTTTTTATGATTTTTCCTTGAAATGGTAAAGTCACTATCATAACAACGGGAAGAACAAATGTTGGTGTATTTTGTGGGAATCCAGTCTTGCCTATTATTTTTTTGATCCATTGCTCTTTAATACTATATTTAGATGAAAATGAACATTACCTATATACTGTTACATTGTATTATTTTAATAAATTAAAAAAAAACCGTTAAATCATTAGCATAAGTAAAATTTCTTTCATTTCAATATTTTAAGTAGGTAACTACTTTCAATGCAAGATTAATATAGTCGTGACTTGATAAAATATTTGGATTCTAAATACGACCCTGTCTTTTTATTTTAGAATAGATGTCGATAGAAGTCAGTCTGTTCACAATATAATTATGATATATACAAAAAAAATACCATTATGAATAAAAATTCGTTAGGTAAGAATGCAGAACTCATTTCCGTATCTTCTTATGGTATGTTTTATCAATATTCAGCTCTACGTACCATTGTATTTTTATTTCCAGTAACACAAAGTTTTGCCATCTAGTGGCGAGTAAATTTAATAACATTTCAATAAGACACTAAGAGATTTTTCTAGAACTTTAAAAAAAATAGCTATAAAATTACCTATAAAAGAAATATGATGCCACTCGTGGTACCAAAACGTTTATTCGCGTAATTTCTACATGATAAAATGCAATACTTCAACTTTAACTTTTTTATACCGTGAAAATATTAAGATTTGCGATTATTCGATACAGTTCTAGAAGATTAACGTTGACTGTCTATAATCATGAGCCGTGTCAAGCGCGATGACGTCGGGGCCTGTATTTTGTCACGGGGCCTATCCCCTTATGCCCTCTCCTCTTTGTGTTCGCTCCGTGGTAACGCGCTACCAGAAACAATAAGACGTTCGCAGATACTAGCTGCGTTCAAGAGACTGGTGAAGGCACTTTACCTGGGAGACCTCAAAGATTCGTTACCGACCTTACTCTAAATTGGGTCTCGAATTGCACTGGAGATTATATGGAACTTCTATTAGTTAATATGTCTACCTACTCATTTAATCTTCCATACTAGGTGTTATTAATACTTTATATAATAAATATTTATCATTTCTTCTATTATTAGTTTTATACACCAGGCACTACCCTATACTTACCACATCTTTCTCTCCATCCCATGGTTGCCTGGAAGATATTGCCTTCGGGCGCCGCCAACTGTACCTCATAGCTTTAAGTTACCTTTATAAGTAATTTGGTGTACAATACAGCCGTGATACTACAATACTCAGATATGAATTGAATTCACGACCATTTAGACTTACAGACCAGATAGTTTAATAAAATATGTTCTCCTTCTGTTTACCTCTTCTCCTACTGCTGCTAAAACAAATGTGGCGAAATAAAAGATAAAATAAGGAATAGTCCTATCTTAGGAAATAGTTTAATATTAATGCTAAAAAAATAAGATGCATAGAAATGCGTTGCCTTTCCGCGTGTTTGGAAGTAATAAAATCAATCCAATGCCTGTTGACAAGTGGGGGCACGGCTTGAGGAGCGAAGGTTGGGACCGTGCCCGCTACGATAGTGATGGGAGTGGGCTGTTGGGGGGCGGCCGTCACCTCCTTGCGCTGGCGCCGTGCACCCTTGGCCCCCAGCGCGGCCTCCAGCTCACGCTCCGCGACGCTTGCACTCGTTTTTGTCACCACCTCTTTTTCTGCATATATATATGAACAATTTATTCAATATCAGAATTTGTGGAGGTATATAAGGTGGGGCGGTTATCGGAATCGAACCGACTAAAACCACACGGTGTGCCACTCTGCGCCTGATACGGCAGGGATCCGGGAACTGCTGTTATTAACACATCTGGACCATCCACCAGACACCTACACCATCTTTATAACTAGCTCTATGTTATGACCTAATACATTTTCATGGAACGACTTCCGCACTAGGAGTATATTCTGTGGCGCAAGGCTATGCAGATATAGTATGTCTGCATAGCCTTGCGGCAGTAAGCCACTGTGCCATACGTTAACGGTTACCGAAGCCCAAACTCACTTCCCGATTTTGGGGGCAAACTGTAAAGGCGGTTACGCATTTTTGCCTCTTGAGTTACAGGGGAGCAGCGACGGCAATAGTCACTTACCATCAAGTGACTCGTTTGCACGTTTACTCCTCTTTACTATAACAATCCGTATTCACCAGTCTGAGCTGAACAGCTTAGATAATGGCGTACCTATTTTTTACAATTAACGACTGTTGGAAATAAAAAAAAAAACATTTTATAAATAAATAAAACGTTTACAAAAAAACCAAATACAAAAAGTACACATACACATAAATCTATTTTTAGATAAGATTTAAAGTAGTGCTATCTGTTAGTCAAAAATATGATTATTTGAAAGCACGTGATCATTAATAAATTGACTGGCGTGACGCACACAGCGAAGTTCTCCAGCAAAGACATGTCAATGTAGTCACACACCATATCGTCCCAGTTGTCCGTTAGATCATGGATGCTCTTCGCTTCTTTGACTATCTTTTGTCTCATCAAGCGCTTGACCAACTCAAGGCGCATAGGTGTGTCCTCCTCTTCTCTAGCACGCATCCAAGCAACTGTAGACGAAGGCGGTTCTACCATAACTACTGTAGGCATTTGACTCGTCACCTGCAATAACACCGGAGGCTTCTTCGTCGATCGAAAGCTTTGACCCTCTTTACGCTGAGCTTTCTTTAATATTGAAAGTCTTGATTTCTCCGCCAGTGACAGCTCGTGCGCTGGCGCTTTCTGTGGCGTCCTCGGTGCGATTGTGGTCGTGGCTGTTGCTGTCGTTCTAGTTGGCGATTGTGTCACCATGCCACTGCTCTCCGATGTTGCTCGGTCGACCCCAATAGTCGGCGCCATCATGCGTCGATTCGGGATCAGGATGTCCAGCAGTTTTGAGCTCATCTTCGACTCGGTACTCACTAAGCACATATAATGAGCCTTTTGTTAGATCGCCGACACGTATAATATGATTTTTTTACAGAATATTGCGCAAAAGAACACGTATCTTAATTCGAAACCGGTCATTTATAACCGTCGGTATCAAGGAATTCTCAAATTAACAAGAAATAATAATATTGGATATGGCAGTGGTCTTAATTGCCTATCACTATAGATATAACCAATTGACCCATTGATAAAATAGCCGTAGGGCGAACTAAATAAAAAATAAACATATCTAACGTACCTGTGGTTCGTCGAAGTAACGAAGGTAGTCTATTCTTTATATTACTGGCTCTTTTCATATCGTAGTAATCATCGTATTCATTGTAACCTTTTAATTTAAATCGACCTGGTATGACTTTTAGGGGATCACCCCTCACCTCGTCTTCATCTTCAGAAGAAGGTGGATAAGCCTGCGGCCCGGGTGCCTTTCTCAGTATCGGGGGCTGGTGCAACCGCATTTCATTACGAAGTATTTTAGGTTCACCATCAGATTCGCCTTTTACTTGTTTTTCAGCCGGAAACTCATCATCGTAAACGTCAAAAGTTCCTCGTGGTCTTTTGATTGGTTTATGTCTGGGCTTTCTACGATCTATTTTTTTTGTACTTTCATCATCCACAAATTTCTCATCCTCATCGAATTCTTTATTCTTATCATCTGGAATGTACTCTCTATCTATATGAAAATAGTCTTTCCTATCAATATCACTTACGTCTTTCCTATTTCGACTATATTTATTTTGGCGTCTAGACACGGGTATCTCATCTAAACTTTCTTCAATTTCACTTTTGAGACGGGACCGGTGTTTGGCAAAACGGCGACTAGTTCTAAATTTAGGAATTTCTTCGTCATCATCATCCAGACCATATTTATGTCGTATATTAGTATCACTTCCTGAAGTTCGCACCAATTCTCTTTGCTTTCGTCCAGGTCGACGCCATGTGTCTGTGTCGTCGGGTTCTTTTACAGGCCTTTCCGTTTTAACTGCGGAAACAACATTATTATTAAAAATTACAACCAAGCAAACATCATTTTATGGTAATAGTAGAATGTTTTACAAACCACGTGGTTCTTCTTCATACTTATAATCAGGTGAGGCAGGCGCGTCCGGTGAATGTCCTTGATAATCGTCAGAAGGTTGTGAGGGGGCAGGGTCGCGGCCCAAATCATATTCAGCACCGCCGTACTGTGGCATTTTGACACCCGAGTATTCGCCGTAGCTGACGGCTGACGCGGCTGCCGCACACGTCAGCACCAGCAGGAGCGCATGCACCATTCCACGTCCCCCTAACCCCTCTCCACCGCTGTCGCACTGCGCTTCGCCAACAACGGCACTATATTGACGCTGTATTGCCCAGCCTCTCTCCTAACGCACACCGAATTAGCGACATATTTTGCAAATGTAACTATGAATTTGACATTGATGGTTTTAATGTGTATTCGTATTTGTTGACATTTGACAAAATGTAAAATAGGCACCGGCCTGAATTACACTGAAACAAGTTTTATAATCTGTAACATTGTAAAAAAAAGAAGTAAATTTTATTATTATTAATATCATTTAAGTACTTGCATATAAAACATCACCAACAAAAAAAACAATAGATTCTTTGAACAATTAGGAATGTAAGAGGTTTTTAATTCCAATTGAGCAGGCCACTTTTATGTAAAGGAATGATGAATACTACAGTAATTGTCAATGTCAAAATATGATCAATATGTATTACGATGAAAAAATTCTAGTACCTAGTACACATAAAATTCTAAATTAACAATAAAATGTGAGCCTATCCGTTATACCCCTAAAATGTAAAAAACAGTTTAATAAAATTTGTTGACGTTATGAGTGGAAATACTCCAAAAGAGGAGAAAAATGAAGATTGTAATTGCTTTGCGGATTCACGCTCTAAGAAGGCATGTCCTCCTTTAAAGAATGTGACGCACCCGCTGGTACTCATACATTACATACATTAAACTTAGTTACGCTCTTGCAGTCAAGGAGCATGTTCACAAGTATTCTGTTGTTTTAGCGTTACTATGAATTCACACAAGAGGAGATGAAAGCCCTGGAGGAATGTGACAAGGAGAGCTTCTACCAACGCTGCTTGCCCTTTAGCACACTGTTCGCTACGGTCACGTACGCTGCAATCAGAGCCGGTAAGACAATTTATATCATCCAGTGCGTTAGAAGGTTGGTAGGGACGCCACGAAAGTACTCATAGAAGTAAGAATGATTTTTAACGATCTCTTTTTGTTTTAGTGACGTTCCTTCCAATGCCTTCTTACTTCTATGAATATTTTCTCATTCTAGGGTATCTACAGAAGCACCCACATTTCGGCGTGTTCCCCAAAGTAATGTTCACTGCAATAGTGGGCTACTTTTGCGGGAGGTGGTCATACATTGCACAGTGCGACGAAAAACTTCGTGGTAAACTTTCTGCAAACAGCCACCTTGGAAAAATTTTGAGGAAGTACCATTCTGAACAAAATCCTCCCCCGAAAACTAAATAGTTTGTAGGTACTCTGTGTTAAAATAAAATATCTCGGCACAATACGTGACTTTTTCTGTACGTGATCTACCGGTGTGAAGTGTTACTTTAACTTTGTAGCTGCATTGCATTTAATATTTTGTTATATGTATTTATGTTCCTCTACCAAGGAAATATACAATAATACCTTCAAATGTGTTCGTATCTTAATTTGTTTACTTTTCAACAAAAAACAACATTTTAAAGGCGTAACTCGAACAATATCAATAACCTTTGCCATGGAGTCATGGGCTATAAGAAGCCATTTTATTTTATCATAAGTTGTAAGTACAACTCTTTATAACCAAATTTAAAGGGTATATTTAAAATAAGCATTCATAACAAATGTATAATTAGATGTTTTTTTCAGACGTCTTTTCAAAGTTACGTAGTTAGGTCATTTATTATAATGTTGACTTTTCAAATTTACTTCTAAATCGATCAATATTAATCGAAATGTACGAATAATCGAACTTATAAATAACTAGCTATTTTCAATTCAAACGTTTTTACTTTTTCATCATCAATCACACCGTTGTACACTGCTGAACATAGGCCTCTCCAATTGCACGTCACTTAGTTCGATCTTGGGCTTTTCGCATCCAGCTCCTACTAGCCGTCTTGCGCAGATCATCACACACAACATAACACCCTTTCTACGGTTGACTGAGCACTTTGTCTTCTATAAGTTAGATTAGATTAAATACTCGTAGTACCTATGTCATTTGGCTAAAATTGCTATTCTGCACCATGGATGAACAATGATCATACGAGGACGTTTCCTACATGAGTTGTGGTGTGTTCTTTCGAAAAGATAATGACAATCGATATAATTTGGTACTGTAGGTACAATCGGTAGATTTATAGTTTTGTGTTACTCTAGCTAAATAAACACAGATTTCCTTGTGTGATAACTAGCAACATACAATGATCATGGTGTTTTTTAAGAACAGTAAATACCTATACTCGATAAATATGCTAGATGCTAGGACACCAGAAAAAAGTGGCGTGTTTCGTTGAGATCTGGCCACGGTGTCAAAAGAGATCATGGTTATGGCTAAAGGTTTACGGATCTGTACTTTTCATATCAGTAAGTTTCACTAACAGGAATGGAACAAAACAGACGAAACAAATGAAACTCTAGTGTCGTTATATTCGATGTCATCCCCAAGTATTGTAGACCCTTTGATTTCATATTCATGTATGGTAAAATCAAAACTTGGGAGCTGGCTACGTAGTAACTTATGCAAGTATAAATAAAATGCTTGTGCTTTAAGCACAATAGTAAATGGGCCCAGGTTACTAAATACCTATTACGAAAGCACACTAGATATGTACAAGTAGTAGGTAGGTAAAGGAGCAACTATGTATAAAACAGTACTTTTAAACTCCTTGAATGCAATTTTCCCATTATCATCTTCAGTCTTTACTAGTCCACTGCTGGACATAAATCTCCTTTAATTATTTTTTAAATCATTTTATCGATAATTTGGCAAGGATTGATCTTCCAGGTAGTGCAGTGCAGAGAAATGCACTGATGGCTATAAGTCGGTAATTGACCGAATCTGAACGGTCGCGTTTTTTGGGGATGGTTTGAACGCTAGCCTCTCTCTAGGCCTTTGTAACAATTCGTAAGGAATATGACAGGAGATACAAGCGCGTCAGTACAGGCAACAACTCTGGTACGCAGTTCGGAATTACCGTCAGGTCCACTGACATCCCTCTGCCGGATACGGATATACTGCTTCGTGGAGTCACAGGTCGGAAAGGAGGGCTGGTGCACGCCACGGTCGTCCATTCATAAGTTAGCAGCAAAAGGAGATTCACAAATAGTTTCGCTTTTTCCGGCGGCTGATGAGCTAGTGATCCGTCGTTGTATTTCAGCAGTGGTAGCGAGGGCTGGCAGTATGCGACGAGGTTATGGCCTAGCCGTGCTATGCGCTGGGGATCCGCTCTAGCTTATAACGAAGCCTAGTGGCTTTGTTATAAACTCCTTTTAGGACGGTAGGGTCGCCATAAGCACGGGCCCTGGACCATTCGCGATTGAACCAGGGACGAGTCTTTTCGCTGACGACTTCACTGTATAATATTATATTCGGTACCGACAATCATGGGAATATAATATTTGATACCGACAATCATGTCGTCACCAACGGCGGACCCATCCTACGGCAGATCCCTGTCCTCAAAGTAGCGTTGAGCCCACGGGATGGTACATGTAATCGCGCATTCCATCCCAGTCTGCTGACAAGGAGTGCCACAATCACCTTTTTGCTACCACGCTACGTGCCATGACAACAAAAGGCATAACGGTGCGGTAAACACCAAGTGGTAGCCGAAGTGTTCTAGATGAGCGGGGACCGTCATACTATGCTGGGCTGGATGACTCGTCAGCAGTAGATCTAGCAATAAGGGCATTTAACTTGATCTATCTGGAATTCTGGTGAGCTGTAGTACCATCTGGGTGAGGTCATGCGTGATAGCGAATGCGTGCACAATTAGATCCCCGTGGTCAGTCCTGGAAGATCAAAACCAGGACTTGTGGTGTCGGTTAAAATCTAAGAAAAACACCAGTTTGGTGGCCTGGAACTGTTCCTACGCTTTATCCGTTGCTTGGCTGAGATGTATAAACAGACGATTTGTGTCAAAGTCCCCAGGATAGGACCGATAGAGGCGTATGTACATTCGGCTCATAGAGCCAAAATCCACGTTGAGCCGAAGGATGAAGAAGCACGCAGCCGGAATAGGATATGAAGAAGACTAAAGATATGTAGTGGCAGGGTAGCGTATTTGTATCTCCGTTAACCGTACTTACCAACAAAACACGACTTCACGAATTCTGTCATTTTAGGTTGGTCTTCTGTGAGAAGGTAGTACCACCCCAGTCGAGCCGGCTCGTTTGTACTGAAATCTGCGTGACTCTACTCTACTACCTACACACATCTCACAACTAAACTAGGTACTCTTTAGAAGCTTACACGCCCGTTTTTCTTAATCAAAATATGCGGGTACCTTTTTGTAAAGTTTGTGAAATAAGATAGCAAAACCTAGGGAAGTTAGGTTTTATTCAACATAAAATTAAACGTATTTGTAAGACAGACATTGAAAATATAAAGTAAAGAAGCAATGTCAAGTTTTGACACAATGTGATAAATCACGTTGTATACTGCCTGCGATGTACGCAGCACTGAAGGAGGTTGAATATCATATCATTCTCCCACACTGTAATCTTCAAGGTAGCGGGGTAAGCGTCGAGCTCTCTCGGATCTTCGGGGAACATCCTCTAATGGAAGTGGCGGCCGTGACAGGAGTTGACGAGATGAAGGAGAGGAGGTTGTAGGTTCTCCACGAGGTGATGCGTCTCTCAGTGACTGTGGACGTGAGATCGGAGGGTCGTCCCGAGGCGGAGTATCCGGTGGAGTCGTATAGTTCGAGGAGGAATCATTAAGGCCTGAAAACGGCTCTTCTTCTAGCACTGATTCTTGGCCAGGAAGATCCAATATCTCTCCTTCTCCTTGTCCAATTGGGGCGAGATGTCGATTGGATACTGTGGTCTCCCTACCATCTTTGAGTTTAACAAACGAATAATCAGGGTTGGCTTGCAATATTTCCACTTCCTCTACGAGCGGCTGGTACTTATTTTTCCGATCGAATCGTTTCATCAAAACGTAGCCTGATTCAGTTAGCCAAGAGGGTATCGTATTGCCGTTTGGAGATCGACGTGTGTGTAAGAACATTCTTTCATGAGGAGTACAGTTAGTTGCAGTGCATAGCAATGATCGAATGGAATGTAGAGCTACCGGTAAATATTGTTCCCATGTGTCAATAGGCGCTTCGTGAGACTCACAGGCCAGTTGTAGAGCTTTCCAGACTGTCGAGTTTAGCTTTTCTACTTGACCATTTCCTTGGGGATTGTACGCAGTAGTCCTGCTAGTTGCGATGCCCCTGGAGTTGAGAAACTCTTTAACTTCTGCAGATAGAAACTGAGTTCCTCTATCCGAATGGACGTATGCGGGCATTCCAAACATCATGAAAATATTATTGAGGTTCTTGATTACCGTTTTGGCACTCATGTCACTGCATGGGAATGCAAAAGGGAATCGAGAATATTCATCTATTACTGTAAGTATGTATCGGTTGTTAGTGTTCGAGGGAACTGGTCCCTTAAAGTCGATACTAAGACGTTCGAAGGCTGTCGTAGCCTTTATAAGCTTAGGCAAAGGCTCATCATTTTTATAGTATCTCGGCTTAATTTTAGCACATATCTGACATTCACGAGTCATGGATTTTACGTCGTCAAGAGAGTAGGGCAAGTTTTTAGATTTTATCCAGTGGAACATCCGTGTAATCCCCGGATGGCAAAGAGCTGTGTGTAGCGATTTTAGTCTAGCGGCTCCCGTAGCAGTCGTCGTGGCGCAGGAGCATACGCGTGATAAAGCATCCGCCGTTTGGTTGTCTTTTCCGGGGCGGTACACTATATCGAACTTGTACGGTGCTAATTCCAGCCGCCATCTTTGTATTTTTTCATTTTTGATTTTGCTCGAATGCTTGGTGTCGAACATAAATGTGACGGATTTTTGATCAGTGATGACTGTGAATGGCTTTCCTATTAGAAAATGGCGCCACTTTTTCAAGGATTCAAAAATGGCGTACGCTTCTTTTTCGACAGCAGAGTGATTCAGTTCGCTGGAATTCAAAGATCTTGAGAAAAAGGCCACGGGCCTACAATTTTGGCATAAAGTTGCGGCAATCGAATGTTCAGAAGCGTCAGTCTCTACGACTAAAGGCACGTTTTCATCGATAGCATGAACAGAGGACTTTGCGATAGTAGCTTTTAGATTTTCGAAACACGATGTAGCTGCTTCGTTTAATGGAAATCTGTCAACATGAGCTAGTGCATGGATTCTTTCAGAAAAGTTAGGTATCCATTTCGCGTAATGGGCAAACATACCTAGTACCCGTCTGAGCGATGCAGTATCATTTGGGGGCGGCATCTTCAGCAGTGGTTGTAATCTGTCAGCGTCAGGCTTGATGACATGATCCGGTCCTATTGTGTAACCCAGCAAGTTTATTATTATTTGATTGAATTTGCTTTTCGATTCATTAAGGGTCAAGTTGTACTTGTCAGCAGCTCTTAGAAACTTCTCAAGATTGTCATCATGTTCAGTCTGCGTTTTACCACAAATAGTTATGTCATCAAGATAGGCGAACGTTCCTTTCAGGTTTTCTGTGCGTATGAGCCAGTCAACCGTACGCTGGAAGCTGGCCACGCCATTCGTTACGCCGAACGGGATGCGACGAAACTGGTATAGGTTCCCAGCCGCTTCAAAAGCTGTGTAGGTCTTTTCATGGGGAAGTATAGGAACCTGATGGTATGCACTCTGTAGATCTATTGCACTGAAGACAGAGTATTGCGATACTTTGGCCACCGTTTCTTCAATATTTGGGAGAGGATAGGCGTCGAGTTGGGTGAATCTATTGATCGTCTGGGAGTAATCAATTACAAGGCGTTTCTTGTGAGTCTCGCTTTTTGTGACGAGTACCTGCGCCCTCCAAGGAGATTGACTTTCTTCGATAGTCCCTTCTTCGAGCAGCTTCTTGACTTCATTTTGAATAAAAATCTGTTCTTCGGCACTGAGTCTGCGTGACTTTATCGCGATTGGTTTACAGTCCGTAGAGAGATTTGAAAATAATGGGACGGCAGGAACGGAGGCTTCAGCAACACTGCATACCTTAAACACTTCTTTAGGCCCTCCGAAAGCGAATTCCAGACTCGAGTGCTTACTTAGGACATCATGGCCAACTATTATGTCAGCACAGAGATTTTTGACTATCAGCAAGGTAGTGTTGGCATAAGAGTGATTACCTATTTGAATGTTCTGGCGGGTAAAACTCTTTACTTCAGAGGTATGTGATAGAGAAGCCATGGAAACAGTCTGTGTGCAAGGCTCTCTCTTGAGGTTACATAAGTTAGCGAAATCTTCATTAATAAAACTGACAGAACTCCCAGTATCAATAAGAGCTTCAGCACGGACACCTTTAACGAACGCAGTGACGATGGCTTTGCGCAGTGAAGTAGGCGTAGCAGCAATTATGCAGGATGTGCAGTGGTTGCAGCCTTCAGATACATTAGAAGACGCACTAGTGTTCTTGGAACGACAAACCTTCGCATAATGGCCTTTCTTATCACAGGATTTACAAATGACCTCTCGGGCTGGGCAATTTTTCCTTGGGTGTAGTGAACCGCCGCAGAAGAAACACTTGCGTCCTGAATGTCCTGATGAGCCAGAAGAAGAGTTACTGGCAGCCGCCACGTTTATTGTGTGGGCATCCACAGGGATGTGTGTCGATTCAGATTTAGATGTGCCAGGTACCGCGCTGATAGTTGGGTGTTGATTAGAGTAAGCTTGAGAGTTAAGCTCTGCCATTTCCATCGAAATAGCAGTGTTATACGCAGTGTCTAATGTCAACGTCAAACTTTCCAACAGTCTCGATCGAATCTTAGATGATGTCAAGCCAGCTATGAAAGCCCCTCGTATTGTATCATTTTTATTAGTTTCGGCATCTACGTCAGTAAAACTACAGTCCTTTGCCAGCTGTTGCAGAGACTGCATGTAAGCGTCCACCGTCTCATCTGCTTGTTGACGTCTAGTAGTAAGCATGTGACGGGCGTGGGTGATATTGGACTGTTTGATAAAGATTTTGTCGAGAGCCCTTATAGAATCTACGTAGGTCTTGCAATCACTTACGTAGGCGTACACTCGTGGTGAAATGTGATTTATTAGCAACTGCAGTTTGATTTTGTCGTCGATGTCTTGGGGTGGTGCATCCTTGGATTTAGTTGCAGCGGGAGCAGTTTGTTGAGACGCCAAAAAGTTTTGGAAAGTTTGCTTCCAATGGCTCCACTCCTTTGCCGTAGACTTTACCGTAGGATCCCCGTCGAATCTCTCAGGTCTTAGATACTTCTCCATTATGTTGAATAAATTGAAATAAGATAGCAAAACCTAGGGAAGTTAGGTTTTATTCAACATAAAATTAAACGTATTTGTAAGACAGACATTGAAAATATAAAGTAAAGAAGCAATGTCAAGTTTTGACACAATGTGATAAATCACGTTGTATACTGCCTGCGATGTACGCAGCACTGAAGGAGGTTGAATATCATATCAGTTTGTAACCTAGGTCCTGATCTTAAAACACAACCAATCATATTTCTCGCAAAATTCGTTTTTTGAGCGAGGTTCTAAACGTTTTGAGTCATGATCTTAATCACTTGCACATGAAGGCTGGCTTGAATCATCTTGTGTTGAAGCTGTAAAAACAAAAAATTAACTGCTGATAAACTTTATCGTTTTTAAGTGCGAGACCGGAGGCCCAATGATGCAGAAGCATCACTAGCCCACCGTGGTGTGGGTCAGCATGCTGTTGCATTGTCTGTATTCCCAGACCACCACTCTTGGATTCTGCTTATGCTTTCCATCAGGCAGAGTAGTCATTTTGCCAGGGCCAAACACCAAATAAAAAAGGATTGTTAAAATAAATCACAAATTGTAATTGTGTCCATGGGAAACCTGTTATTTTATTCACATATTAAATTATCCTAAAATAACAATAATTAATTATTCAATCTATTGTTCCAAGAATGGTGAAAAGAACTGTCAACCAAAGACTACAATTTGGTGTCAAACCAACTTGTTGACAATGACATGACATTGCTGTCGTTCAATGAAATAGAGACGTTTTCGGCAGTAATTTAGTGGAAAACTAGATTACCGCGATAAAAGAGTGTGTATTGTTTCTAATAAAAGTAGTTATTTTGATTGCTATAAGGATGAATGATCCAGCTGCGTATGGATATCAGGAGAATGTACCAACGGAATCGCCGGACCAACCTCTCGGTCCTGGGGGCTATCCGCCGGTAAGGTTATTATTATGGTGGAATATGGTCTGGTTAATGCTGTGCGTAACAATTGGATTATGTTGGTGCAGTCGCAGTACAGGTTCTCACCGGACGAAATGCGCGTCCTAGGCGAGTGCAACCGTGAAAGCTTCGTACAGCGCTCGATGCCTTTCGCAACTGTCCTCGGTCTGGGCGCCTATGTAGCCGTACAGAAAGGTTAGCCCTTGTAATATTCGTCTAGTTATATAATTATACAGCTTTTACATATTTTTAAGTTCATCATCATTTTAACGAGTACTGTTAGTTTAGATGACTCGCACCCACTTCTTTGGGCGTATTTTTCATATTTTTTGGGTTAATATATGGCCTATATCAGTCACAAATAATGTGCTTTCTATTGCTGAAATAATTTACAAAATAGGTTCAGTAGATTCACATATTACCTCGCAAACTTTACTTCTTTATAATTGGTATCACTTCTTTTACTGCTTACTTAGGTTAAAAAGTAATTTCATATAAGTATATTTATTAAATACTAGCTGACCCGCTCAACTTCGTTTGCGTCGTTATAACGTCTCCATAAGAAATATTTTTTCCCATTATCTCAACATTTTCGGTCGATACCCAGCTCCTGTTTGTTGTAGATGATTTACATAGCCTAAAACCTTCCTCACTAGATGGGCTATCCAACAAAAAAAGAATTGGCAAAATCGGTTCAGCCGTTCACGTGTGATGTCATGCCCAAGGAAAATAGGGATTCATTTTTATATATATAGATTATAGTTAGAGTCAAGTCTGTTAAAGAGACATAGTCAGAATGTAAGGCACGTGAAATTTAAGATGCTCTAGGACTACAATAAGATTATTAATGGAGTAGATATTCTCTAGTTTTAGATCAAGACCTTCCTGTGAAGAACACAGAACACTGCATTAAACAATTCTTTAGTTGCTGTTCAAATAGCGAATGAGTTTACTTGGTACTTGGTTGCTTAATATTCATGGACATGACTATTCCAATAGTACAACAACAACACATTTATATTCTTGTTTCTTTAAAAAACCATTAACAATCTATTTGATCCTTGTCTTTCTCAACCATATTATTTACTTTCCATTGTTTTATGTATATTTGCACAATTGGTATACCATTTTTGGGTACCAAAAGCTGATGTGAACCTCTATTTGCATTTAATGACAATGGAATATAAATAATCAAATAAATTAATTAATATTTCAGACATCTAACACACAATGCCATCTAGTCCCAAGCTAAGCAAAGCTTTTGTTAATTAAAGGATTTGCAATTCATGTTTTAATCTTTTTAAAATCATATACTAGCTGTGCCCTGCAATATTACCCACAGGTTTTGAATCAGATATACTGCACTTATATGTTCACTTATCTCTATTATTTTTCTAAAATAAAAGTATACTTAGTTACTCGTTACAACATCAACTGAACCCCAAGGAAGGGTTAGGGTATGGGTCTCTGATATTCTCACTCACTCAGTTTGAGACAGTGTGACTTCTGTGAGGCAGTGGTATCATTCTGGTCAAGCCGGCCCATGCATGCCCAAGCGTGGCTCTCCCACTGTAAAGTTTAGAGATTAGCCAGAACAAACAGACAAAATGTTTAAAAAATTGAAATACATTTTGTTTATCATGAGCCTGTGCTCATTTTGTTTATCATGAGCCTGTGCTATGGGAACCAGCCCACTGAAAAACTATGTAGTAACGGATTAAGAATACAGAGTTTGACGCCCCCTATTTATCCCATGGGTGTTGTAAGAGGTGACTAAGGGAGCAAAGTACGCAGGACAACATCAGTGCATAGAGACACATAACTTGAAACAAACCCTATAGTAACATCTGGCTAGCGTGGTATGGTAGGCTTAAGTCTCCTTCCTAAGGAAAGGCTTATATCTAGCAGTAGACTGTTGATGACAATGATTGATCATAATCAGTAGATAAACATATTTAATTATATATTTCAAAACTAATAAAAACAACATGTTATGAAGCTCACATTAAAACGCTGATGCAGAAGGTAATCCTCTTTGACATGGCTTGACATGGCACATAAAGTGTGGAGATCCCCGCCTTTAGAGCCTAACCACCGGTCTCTGTAGCTAAAGTTGGTTTACTATTTCTTTTTTATTCATTGACTAGCCGCACTCCGCAGTGTTACTGCACTTGTTGTTGTACAGTCATACCTGATATATGGTTATACCTTTAGGTATGGTTATGGTTATACCATAGGGTAAAACCGGTCACCCCTTTGATAATGCCATAGTTTAATTTCAAGAATACTTCTTATCTAACTTTCTTTACATTATCTTGCCCAACTTTCCCATGGCTCTTTCCCCAATTTTCCCATCAATGTCTAAAAGTGCTCAGTTGACGTCAATACGACGGCTTGTCATATAAAATCATAGTCGGCAATATGTGGGTATTTTATTACGCCTTTGCTGATGAGTGTACATGCGATTGTGTTTGTATTAAGGCGCGATTCAGTGCATCGCGGATCGTCCGCGTGCGGATTACTGCATGCGTTCGTCGCGGATGAATTCGTCGTTCAGTTCTGTGCGGATCGGAGTGGTACAGTCATGTATAAAAAAAAACATTGACGTCGATGACAGTACAGTCGCCCCGCACGATCGTCCATCAAGCACCGAACAATAACAAGCGTGTGTATTCGCGACGCGAAGAAGCGTTGGGAAGAAGGATGGCGACCGTACGCGGAGCTCCCAGCGTCGCGGAAAGCTCCGCACCGCTGTATTAAGCCTAATAAATTGTACCGTTCGTCGCGGACATACGCGTCGCACTGAATAGCGTCTTAGCCCCTGCACGTCACAATTTCCAGGTCACTTGAAGCCCAATGCACGGTTTGGAGCAGTACCAAAGGTGACTTTAGCAGTTATGGCGGGTTACTTCATCGGCAAGCTGTCTTACCAGCAGGCATGCGCAGAGAAGCTCATGGCCCTCCCTGGAAGTTACATTGGACAATTATTGCGTGAACGACGGGACGGTAAAGTAGGAGGGTAAGTAATGCTCAAAATTGTAATTTGCTGAGGGCAATGGGCCGAAAAGGATTTTTAGACCGAGGCCTACTGTTAAACGTGACCCCTTGAAGTCTTTTGACCGTCTTTGATAAGCTTTAATAAATATTATGTCAACCTTTTCAACCAAGCGTTTTGTCCCTTTCGCAAGTTGTAGCAAAACGCAAATGGTATCAAATTATTAGAAATTGTTACTTATGATGTTTATACACATTTTAAACCAATTTTCTTTCCAGTTGTCATAGAGCTGTTACCTAAAGATGTTGGTTTTTTTTGAACCAGTCAGCTCTGTATGCCAAGGGTAGTCACGTTTCCCCGTTGTAAAACAATCATAATTATTTAAAATACAACATAATGATTTATCAGTGCGAACCGTATTTTTTTACGTTTATGGTAAACTTAAAGAGTTTTAAGTTTCCTGTTTCGCAGTGAATTAGCTAACACTGCCACTGACGAGTCGTAAACTTAGTTGATTAAATAATTATTTTGCAATCAATCAATTTAAATATGCTTAAATTTCTATGAACTTTTTAGATCTCCCACGAAACAGCGACAAGGCCCTAACATGTTCGGTGCCAAACCCAGTGACATTTACTCCGACGCAGGTCCAGGCAGCTCCCTGGATCTTGACACCGACCGCCCAATATTCTCAGATGACGCTTATCGTCCCACCGACAGTAATGGTAATGTATACTTGTATAATGTTCAAATACTTATTAAATACTCTTAACGAAGACCATGGAAGGTATGGCTCTTCGGTACTGTAAAAGCAGAGTTGAACAGTTTTTTCGTTGCATTTCACGTAGTAAGTGAGTTGCCGAGGGACTTACTTTCCCCTTTCCTAATTCAGGGTGACGTGAGTACTGAATCGCGGTAACACATAGGTCCCTTGAGTTGCACGATATCCAAAGGCCCCAATAAATATGATTGGAATAAAATAAAAATAGTTTTCTTTTTCTCGCCAGTAATGTATAAATGAACGATGAGTATGGTGACTACCACTCTTGAATTCTGCTCTTCGCTTGCTTTCCATCAGGCAGAGTAATTGTTAATCATATATACATATAAATAATTATTTCGGTACCTGAATTCCTAAAACAGCCGAGTGAGCAACCCCTTAGTGATGTGCTTATGCCGTATGTATAGTTTTGTCAGGTTCGCGTACCGCACCTGGACCCGAGGGCTTGCCACCCCGTCCATCTGTCTCCTACGATGACTTACGTCGTCAGAATAGGGGAGAACACGCCGAAACAAAGAAGGATCCGTACAGGTACAATATTAACTTATAGTTGCTTCTATATATATATATTAAGTGCATTTGATAAGTAACTGATACAAATTCTAAAATTCTGTGTTAATTTACCTCGCTACTGCTTTATATTATAAAAATGTACTATTTATATAAGTAGATTAGTTTGACGTTAGAATTACATTAAACACATATTGGAAGTTGAGGAAATATGAATCTCCGTCCTAGTTTTCCTTTCTCTGATACCATTAAAAATGCTACATGTAAGTAGATTTGGTGTATCTTTTAAATTTTCGAATCAGATAATTAATAATAATTAAATTTAATTACAAACTGTTCTGCAAATGGAAGACCATTTTGCCTAAAGTTAGCTTGACACATAATTATGGTTTTTTGTTTCAATTAACACAATGCATTTATTAGAGTAATTTTTTAATTCTCAAAACGCAATGTGTTAGACAATTGAGCAGTTTTATTAAAGTGAAAAGTCACCGACATGCTAATGCTTGATGTTGATAATTTTAATTAATAAATGTTATGAAATTTCTAATTAAACACATTAATTTTACAAATAACATTCTTGCCATTTTTTTTTGTAAAATTGGCTTATGCGCTGACTGTATAGTTAATCGATGGTGTATGTATATACCTTCTTTCGCAGCAGTGGCTTACGTCCAGCAATGAACTATTTAAAGTCGTTGATGATAATATAAATAAAACTGACCGACCGTCTGCTCTTTTGTCCCTATTCAATAAAAAAAAAGTCTGAGTTCATAGCTTCACACAAAAGTGATCGTTACTAAATTTAATATCCAACCCTAAAAGGGATACAGTACGCCAATCGCAGCCCTGAACAGTGATCAAGTGTATCCAGACTGATTATTTAAGGGATTTTCACACACATTTGTGTTTGCCATTATTAAATGTTCATATTTTGCGTACAGGTAATGGAAACCATTTGCTTGCATCAAAAACCGGTAGAAGCAACGCATTTAGAGTGAACATTCCACAACGAATGGTGTTCGCTACGTCACAACAATGTAAAATGTTCTATTTGTTGTATAGTCTGACTAGAAAGAGTTGATACTTGATACTTTCTTTTGGGAACAGCACGATTACTAAATTGTGCATGGCTTCTGTAAAATTGTTCTCTATCAACTCTTTCAAATCTCAGTGTAGTAAGTTCGAATCCACATTATGGTTTTGAGTGAATTGACTATGTTACCCTGAAAATATTAGAAGAAAAGAACTTGACCAAAGTTTTCACATAAAATGTGTCGCGTAAACAAAAGCTTTATAAATTCCACACAAGTAAATAAGGGTGTGAGTAACATTCCTTCAATAACGTAATTGTTGGTGTCCCCAGTCCAGCTCTAGATTATAGTGTGGATTCGACTTTATTGATGTTCAGATTTACATATTTTGCAAAACGGTAAAAAATGCGTAGTTTTATGTTATACGTTGTGTTACGAGCTACCGTTAAGCGAGTTACCTCTCAGTAGTTTAGATGATTATGATGTGACTCTGTCTGTGATCAGCGGATAACTCTCTTTCTCTCGACGTCGTCGTCGTTTTATCTTTCTAAAAGCTAAAAGTTTTGTTGCGATGGTTAATCAAACTAGTCGTCAAAATTCGACCGTTTTTTTATTGTTTTTTATCTTACTGCTTTTCTCCTCCATATCAGCTTTTACCTTTGCCAAATTTCATACATACTCGTCCGTTCGTATAATTTTGGGTACAAGGTTTTTGCTTAACTTATTAGTTTTTTATACTTATTTGCCTTAAATAATATATATTTAAAGCAGATAAGATTAACACCTTAAAATAGTTATCATCAACAACCCATAACGTCACCTCTCAGAAGAGGGTTATGGTCATACGTCCCCACACTGGCCAAGTGCGGGTTAGGGACTGATGACTGACGACTGTTATCATATGATAATAACCGGGACCGATTGTTTAACGTGACTTCCGAATCACGGAGACGCTCATGGTAACATGCCACTAGCGGTCACCCATCCAGGTACTGACCGCGCCGTCGTTGCTTACCCTTGGCGATTGTTTCCAATCACCGAATGCAACTGGGCTATGAGCGCCTCCTTAAAATAGTGTTTGTATGTAATTCACTCAAATGAAGTAACAAAGGATACTGATTTCTTAGGATTAAAAATAGTCCAAAGTCACAGTATAGTTGTTTTTTTATTAATTTTTAAATAAGACAAACAGTAGGTATGCAATTACAAAAAAGAAATACCCGTCACGCGATCTCTCGCCGTTCTCCAGACATGGTCCAGACCAATCTTGTTCTCGTTAGTATGACGGTTGTGTCTTACTAACGAGAACCACGGGGACTCACCACGTGGACAGCAAACAGACTTACCCAAAATTTTGTTTTGCTCTGTGCCCGATGTCAAACATCTTCCGGAGAAGACAGCGGTACAACTGTACAGCACCAGAGTAAAACTACCCATAAGTTCATGTTAATTAGACCATCGTGTAAATACTAAATCTATACAAGTAAATAAAATTGGAGTGTCTGTTTGTAATATTAAAATAACCGCTTTTTACACGAATGTATCGTGTAAAAAGCGGTTATTTTACCAAAAATGTAGATAAAAAAAATTTTGTCTGTTTGTTCCGGGTAATCTCTGGGATGGCTGGATCGATTTTGACTGCACTTTCACTGGCAGGTAGCTGATGATCCAGGGAGTAACTTAGGCTACTTTTTAGACTAATTGTGTCCCGCGGCTTTGCTTGCGGTACAACAATATAAAAATATATATAAAAAACAATAATCGTGGGTAACACTAGTTCAGGTTCAGCTAGTTAAATAATTTATTTGTTGGGGTTTTTTAATACTAAAAGACTTTAGCTTGAAAAAATATGTATATTTGTTTACAATAAAATTGTTGAATTAATCCTATTATATTAAATGTTCCATGTGTATTAACTACATCTTTGTTTAAACAATCGTTTCGCGCCAATAGACTAGAATTATAACAGGAAGAAATAGTTTAAATTTATATGCCTTATTGCACCATTCACTTATAATATCAACATTTAAAACCTATTAGATAAACTTTTACTTTTCCATAGATTATCTGACAGACAATTTGACGTATCTTCTTATATAAATTGTGTAAAACTCTTTGCCAGATAAGCTATTTGGAAGTTATCTGGAACCGAATATTACGTCCACGTGATAACATTTAATGGAGATATATACAAATATATTATTATTTCCCTGACCACAGACAGTCTACAAATCTATATTAAAATTGCTTTAGCTTAATATGTATTAGTAAAAAGCGCAAAACCCTATTTCATAATTTTGTTTGCTAATTAACTAAAATTACTAATTTTCCATACTTAACGATGTTGGTTTTAAATTGTTTTTTCTAGCAAAATGCCAGTAAGATATTTGAAACCAACATGGTCATCTGTGCTGTGCTTCATCTGTATGTGTTTCATATATTTACTCTTCATATATGAAAATGATAGTGAAACCTCTGCCAGCAAAATTGTAAAAAAGGGTGTTTAACTTAAAGAAATCTCAATATATCCATTTAATTACTTTGAGCTGTGCTAGTAAACACCACTCCAGTTATAGAACATACACCTCAACATGTAACTGATGTCCATTCGTGATAAGCAAAAAGCATAGAGCAACACGGTGGGGGTAGCCATACCAAAGCGTTCTCCTCTGTAATAGTATAAGCACAAATGAGCCTACGCATTATGTTTTTTATGACACAGAATGTATTTGTGTGTGTGTGTGCAATTAAGAATGTTTTGTTTTAATTGTTACGTGTGATTACGTAGTGGCAGGCGATTATTTTTGAATGCGAGTCCAAAGTATGTGTGAATTTTTTCCCCTGCGAAACATTGGTGCTAATTCTGTTGTTTGACATCACTAAACTAAAATTCACTAAAATTTGGTGTTGGAATTTCATTAGTTTAGAATTCATTTTTCGATATCTCACATCTAAGCGTTCACTATATTTAGTTCAGTACTAAATAAAAGATGAACAGAGGTACGCGCTTGTTTATTATTAAAAAAAAGTAAACTCTAAATTTAGTAATTATAAGTAATAATTACTTAAATAATTTAGTCGGCATGTGTTTAGACGACGTCTAAGTTTAGTGCAACCTGTCAAGTTTTACGTTACACGTTACACATTTTAAATGTTCAAAACAAGAATATTGGCATAACCAAAATTTAACTAATTTTGGTTATACCAAAGTAAATTTTACTTTTTCAAGCATATACTACAATAAACAACTTTTTGAAGTAAATAATCGTGTGTCTCGACGTTTATTTGGTACTAAACTAAACACAGTGACAACTGAGATTTGAGATATCAAGAAACTGACTCTATGCAATTCAAAATAAAGGATATTTATCCAGCAACGAATTTTAGTGGAATTTAGTTTAGTCAACAACAGAATGAGCGCCAATGACGGACTGTTATGTATCGGGCAAAGAAACTATGGCTACTGACCTCTGGTCCGCGCGCCTGTGTTGCTCTATGGCAAATAGAGTTCCACCACAGACCGATTAGGTTTCGGATCTGGATTCGGGTATTAATAGATGCGTCATTATTTTCTTAACGCGAATGGATTAACGAGCTCTTTGACTATTCTGCGTAGATGAATGAAACTAAAATTATTCTTTTAATGAATGAAACTACAAAACAAACAGTTACGCCTTATCTGACGATAAATCGCTGATCTGGTCCCAGCCTTAGTCGTATTTAAATTGAAGTTGTCGAAATATTTAGAGGTTTTGCCGCCAGTAGTTATCGCTGAGCAGCAGCTGTCTCATTTACATTGACGACCTGGTCGTTTGTTTTAGGACGGAATCAGCGCCTGTGGTGACACGTCCACGGTACACGCCCCCACCCGCCCCTCATACGAACAAATATGGCGATGAGATGGAGTAACTGTAGCAGGAAGATTGAAGGTATACACTATGTAGATTTTTGAAATTCTGAAGGGCCTAGAAACGTACTTAAATCGTTCTGCAATTACTCAATACCCTCCTTTTTAACCAGCTAGCAATGCATGAGTAATCAAATACACACAGAGCAACAAATTGTGTAAGCCCTTTCTAAATTATGTAACTTTTAGAAATAAAGAGATATGCAATAAAACATAGTTTTATTTTGTAGAAGTACTCGTTTCTTGTTGGAGTGCCTATCTATTGCTCTTGACTTTTTGTAAAGATGGGGGCCTATTTTGTAAATCAACTTTCAGGAGCACATTTGCAGCACAGTAAGTAGTCTCAATCTCTATGCGGGACGGATTAAGAATGCAGTCACTAGAATCACGTGAGTTACATGAGTACTACAAAGAGAAGGTGTTCCCTTCTGGCGAGCGTGGTATGGTATGTAGGTCGAAACTTCCTTGCTAGAAGCTTATATCCAGCAGTGGATTATTAGAGGTAGTAGTTAGTAGACGAATACATTTATTTGTGTAGTTCTTATAGCAAAATGATTAGTCTCCTTAAGGCCTATGTTCTTGTGTGTTTCGTGTGTCATTGAAATTCGCATTGTTGGGTATAAGTACATATATCTAGTCACTATGTGTGCTAAATGGTGCTGTTGGAACAAATCCTTCCTCATCATCTGCCTACTGCAGTCCACTGTTGGACATAACCACTACGAGTGTAACCATCTGCTCAGTGACCAGCCTTACGGTTTCCGTAAGGGTCGATCAGCTGGTGATCTTCTAGTATACCTGACACATCGCAGGGCACAGGCGATTGAGACTAAGGGAGAAGCCTTGGCAGTTAGTTTGGACATTGCTCCCTTCCTATGGGCTTCCAGAGAAATTATGCAAATAGGTCACGAGCTTTCTAACAGATAGATGCATGAAGGTCGTCGTCGACGGTGAATGCTCTGACTCCATATCTGTGAATGCTGGTGTCCCGCAAGGCTGTGTGCTATCGCCTACTTTGTTCCTCTTCCATATCAATGACATGCTGCAAATTAGTAGCATTCATTGTTATGCGGATGATAGCACGGGCGATGCTCTCTACACCGGCCGCGCTAATATTTCTCGGTAAAACGTCATTGAGAGTCGAAACAAACTTGTGTCTGAAGTTGAGACCTCCTTGGAAAAGGTCTCATATTGGGGTAGACTCAATTTAGTCCACTTTAACCCCACAAAGACACAAATTTGCGCGTTCACCGCTAAAAAACTGCCGTGTGTCGTATGACCTCGGTTTGAGGACACTTCCCTATCTGCCTCAACCAACATAAGATCTTGGTGTCGACATATCGAGTGGAGTCCAGTTTTGTGGCCATTTGGAGGATAAGGCCAAATTGGCGCATCTTTGGCGCTGCGTAGAGAAGTTGCTAAAATAATATGGATCTAAACATACTGTCGTTGTTACCCTGCACCAGATTACACCTGATATTTTGCACATGTTTATTATCTAATCTCTTCTTGTAATTATTGAGAAGACCCAAAAATATATAAAAATAAGTTAAGGAAGAAATGTACTGCAACATCCGAAAGATGGTGTGCTTGAAAATTTTATGTTGCAAAACAAGAATTTACATTCGCTTATGTGTAAAATTATTCGCAAAAGCGACGGTTGCGTTCAACTTAGTTATGACGTTAAATAATAATGTACACTGACTGAAACAAGTAGTTGTTTCAATAACGTATTGTTCATACAAGAGCCGGCAAAAATCGACTGCACCCATTTAGTAACCAGATGAGACAGTTTTATTTCATAGTAGCTGTGCCCGTCACTACGTACACGTGACATTTTGATTAAATTTTTCACCGTTTAAACCTTCCCTGGACTATGACAAACATTTCAGACCCAAAATTAGCTAAATCGGGCCGGCCCTTCTCGAGTTTTAGCGAGACAAACGAACAACAATTGATTTTTATATATAAGATTTTAATTTAATCGAATACAACTATAATAGCTAGTCTATCTCAAAATAGTCATGACTTTTTGAAAATTAAATAAATTTTAATAAAAACTTTCATCCACTTCACCGTATTGGTAATCAAAAAATTTAGTCACAAATGTTAATTTTCTATATAAAGAATATGCCTAAATATGCGAAAAAAAATAATTGAATTAAAAATAGTCATGACAGCTTATTAATGAATTAATTCAGAAGCATCTCAATGGGTCGTCATAGTGTGGGTCACCGTGCTGCATTGTTGCATTGTCTGCACGAGCATTGCGTATGGTGTGTGAGAACGGGTAGATACATGCGTTCCCGAAATAAAGAGTCTTGACGAACATACGGACAACTAATCATATATACAAATATATCCCCCGATTTACAGCCTCAGGGATGATATTTTGAATAATACTAAAATACGTATTTCATTAGTTTAACTTCACAATATTTTTACAAAAATTTAAACAAATTCATGAAAGGAATAAAAAGTTTCATACAAACTTTCATCCCCTGATTTACCCCCTTAGGGGTGGAATTTCAAAAATTCCTTTCTTAGTGCTCACTTACGTTATATAAAAAACCTACATGCAAAATTTCAGGATTCTAGGTTCAGCGGTTTGGGCTGTGCGTTGATCTCTGGGTATGTCAGTAAGTCACCTTTCTCTTTTATATATATAGATTATCTCTTCCATTTTTTTTTCTTTTGAGGTACTAAAATATGTCTAAAATATGCCTAAATAAATATGTCTCATCAGGTTGTCGGATCAGGGATTATGTGTGTAAGTCGATCTTCACTGGCTCTTGACCGTATTTAACTAGCCCCCATAAAAGCACTGTCCCTAACTAGTAGGAGTAAACAGGAAATAAGGTTGTAGAACTGTATCGCAATGCCAACTGTAAATATTGACAGATACTCGTTTTGATTAAATATGCGAAGAGAAGCATTCTTTGAGTAGGATTTCTCTGCAAATAAGCATTTAAAATTATAAAAGTAACCGCTCGCAAGCAAGTGCGCCGAGAGGTTAATTTTATTTGTAAGTATTCGGTTTTCCATATTATTCTCTGCTGTTCTACTCTTGTGAGTTTGTTGAAAAACAGAAGTGGAAATATTTCTCTTCGCGTATTAATATTTAAAAGATCACTTCCGTGACAGGAGATCATTCGCTGAGACGCCAGGAGTGAAATAAAACGCACAGCATTAGCTTAATTAATGAAACGAGTCATAAAACAGTTTATTTTTAATATAAAATGAACATAATTAAAACAACAACATAATCTGACTAAATGTTTCTCGTACCGCTGTTCGATACTCGTCCGAAAGATATGTACATTACAACTTTATACTCACAGAATGTAAAAAAGTCTAATAACAAAAACTGTTAAGTATGTATAAAATAAAATCAACGAACAATATAAAAATCATCAAAATAGATATTTTGATGTATTCCCAATTGATTATTTAATGTTCCAACGTGGTTTTAGCTAACAAAACATAACAATCATTACAAAATATGATAACGTTGGTGCTTGTTTTCTATAGTGGTGAGTACAATGCAGACGAATGAGACTTAGGCCCTTCGCCAAGAGGCTACGCAAATCTTCCAATACTGTGTCCTGTGGGTACACACGACATTCAATCGGAACATAAGTTTACTACTTACTATTCGAAAGCAAAGCCATCGACGTCACAGAAGCTGCTGGATTACGACGAATTTAAATTACCGACCTTACCTACTGTATAACGAACTTTATTTTGTGAAACTTATAGAATACTCTTTTAATTAATAATTTATATGAGCTAAAATATTTTATCTCATCAATAAATGTCACAGCAACTATTTCGGCCGATGATGAAAATTTTAGCGACTTTTGCGTAGCCGAGATTTGTGTAGCGTTGTATAAAAAGGGCCTTAATCTGTGCATGTACATTGTTTATGTATAATCCAAACATGGGCCAGGTACTGTTAGCTAACGGATCATTCCTATGCTCAATTTTATTACAAAATAATGGCCACGCTAAAATTATATCAGACAGCAGTCGGAAATCGAAATTGCACTCGTAATACTTAGCAAATTATATAAATACCCTCAACTCACTATCTCAATCTCAACACTTACTTAAAACAATAAAACTAATATAATTTTCGCTTGTCTAAATTAAATAAAATTTATATATACGATTTGCAAAACTCAGTTAATCATACAATTTTCGGTGTAACAAAATAAAATTTCATATATAACATTATTTTTACAGTCCGAAGCGCAAAAGCGCGTTCTCTCGCGTTAAGGTAACAACGGGTTTGTTTTCACTTAACTCAACAGAAATCCTTCGAACCAGATAGATATAAGCAAAATATTTTATGAAATGCAAATCATATGCTCAAAGTATCAACAAATCATGCAACAACTGCCGTTGACACATTGCATGAAGTACCTGTGCATCATTTTGGCCACTTATCATCGTGCAATACTCTCTACAAATTATAGTAAATGACTAATTTCAAAACATAATCCAATATTCTATTATGGTCAAAAATAATGAGCAAGCATGATCTTAAACATTAAAACTTTCGCTATATACCTACCTATACGACGAACTTATTACCTATGGTGGCTAGAATAAGTGTAACTAACGAACATATACTGCTCACTACAAACTTTCAGATTTGATTTATTTTCGTAAATTGTACAAATGAGTAAAAACTAATAATTATCATACAATCATTGCAGTAGCACAATATTGCAAATGCAATAGACAAGGGCTTGCCATAAGCCCAGAGTTAAAAGCTACCCTATTCTAAACGATAACAAACAACGCATGTGAAATATGTATTGACAATAAATAACATGACATAAAAACATTGATTGATGAATGATTTTGTTTTGATTTTTTTTTTGTTCATGATCAATGATATACAAGTCTTTCAGTCGAATACATAAAAGGGTTGTTTTAATAAATCGGTCTCGGTGTTGCCAGAGTGACCTATAGTGCTCTTATTGGGAAGTGTACTGGCGGTATGGCTCGCCCACAGATTGTACAGATGCTTCATAGAAAAACTACACTAAGGGATAGCTTAACCAACTATTATAGTATCTCGTTACAGTCGAAAGTGATATAAAAATGTAAATGAATATATAATTCAATACAAAAAAACATTTCATTGTATCAAATGGCCTCGAAGTACACAGATTACATCGAGGCGTTTTTTTTATATATAAGATCACGTTAGAAAACCTTGCACTACCGAGATGCCCATACGCAATTTTAATACCTTTGACAATACAGTGCATCTGTGGCGTCTGTTTGTTTCGATTTATGATTTTTAACTGTAGCTTCAATTTAACGTTCATAAATGACAGTTAGTGTCAAAATTTAAGTTGGATATTGTAAACTAAATGTTGAGTTAGTTTTACTAGGTAGGTATATCATAGGTGAAAAACATTACTGAGTATATATATGTATGTACCTAATATAATCATTAAACAAAAACAAAGTACGCATATTTGGTAAGTTGCTATCTGGTATATACGAGTATGAGTACCATTAGAGCAATGCACACATATTTTGTGATTATTTGACCACCAATATCTTATTTAAAAAAATATTTAGTCCTTTTGGGTTTACATAAAAAGGTAACATTTAAATATATAGGTAACTATACATTTTGTTACAATGACATGAAATAATTTTGTCATGCAGGTATAGTCAAAACCTTTATAAATGATTGAGAGCATTTTCAACATTCAAATAGAGCTTTGTAGTCAAACTATCAACTAGACGTGTGTGCCCTTGACACAAGAAGTAATGAGCTCGATCTCACGAGTCTCACGCTCAGGTTCATATGATATCAAATATATATATATATATATATATATATATTTGTCTAAATTCTAAAAAAAGATTAACATTGGTGATTTGTACGATATTACCAGTTATTAGAAAATATTTTTTAAATACTAAATGAGACCAATAAAAACTTGTACCAGTTTACGGCAGGGGCCAGGGTAGACCGGAGAAGTTGACGGGTCCGCCGAGTCCGGCGTCGGCTTCTAGGAGGCTCATGATGACCGCCATGGCTGCTTCGCCGTTGCCGTCGAGTCCGAGGGTTGGTAGTGGTGGGGAGACCGAAGGGGAAGTGTCGCAAGGAAGCCCGTCGGTCTCGGCGGGCGGCGGAGAACCTTCTGCGCCGGCCGCGCTCAGCGGGACGTTGTTCCGAATCTCGCTGTAGCCCACGTCCGAGCCGAGAATGTTGTCTACTATCGACGCCTGCTCGTACAGACCGTTTGTTTTTAGAGGCCACTGTGTTACGGAACGTGAACCGTGGATAATGCGGGCAGTGTGCAGTCTGATCCTACATGATAGTGTCGCAATAAGCTGGCATCTGCCTTTACATTTATTTACACGTGAAGGTGGCGTACACAATATTAATGTAATGGCTTACTTTGTCATTTAAAAGCGATGTTTAGTGATGAATAACTATACAGCTTATACTGAATTTAATAAAAACATTGATAGAATATGTTATTATGACGATGATAAAATATAATTACCTAAATTGAAATTGGTTCATTAATGTTTTGGCCCAACTGTTTATTAGATGAGTTGGGCTTATATAAATTCTTATGGCCTTATCTGGCCGTTGATGAATCCCCAATAGTAGTCAAACAATGATACAATAAGTTGTGTAAGCAAACCACATAATAATATAGACGTTTACTTATTTATCATGGAATCATGAAGAATCAGACTAACACACTATATTCGCACAGTATCGCATTTGTGTAATGATTTCTAAAATGTCAAAACATATTAATACTTATATTAGTAGTAAAGACAAAAGTACGAATTATCAACCTCAGTTTTTAATCCATTAAATTACAAAAAAAGGCTTTTTTAAGTATTGAAATTAATTGATGATTACATTATCATGCTGCATTCCCAGAATAAAATTTAGCAGGAAAGCTGGTGGATCTCAGGTACCAGCTTGTATCCTTGTCCAATTATTACAGACACCTTATGGGAGCAGTTATTCATTTCAGGAGAAAATTGATTTATATATTCCTGACCGGAGTACCAACATCACTAATGCAGTCTTTGTTCTTTATATCTGTTCATTTAGTGTGACTATATTCACTCCACTAGAGTTTACTTGCCGACTACTAGATTTAAAAGGTTGATCTAGAATCAGTTGCGTAACTGTTTTTCTGATTACAGGGGCCCTGAAATTTTGATAACAAGGCTAAAGAATAACTCAATACTATAAAATAAAGAACAACCAAACCTGCTCCTTTTCGGGCAGTTTTGATGAAGATTTTCTTCTTAGCGGTTCAGAAGGGCGACGTGTCTGTCCTTTATTAGATTATTTAACTTAACAACAAAGAATTTCAATCTGAGATCAAAAAAATCTGAGAATTTGATGCAGAAATAAGCAGAAAAATCAAGGAAATTATCGATTCTCACTACCTCCAAAAATTGAGAAGACTGACTGCCTCGGTGGCGCAGTGGTAGCGTACTCGACTGCTGTTCTTGAGGTATCGGGTTCGATTCCCGGGTCGGATCAAATGTTTGTATGATCTGCAAATATTTGTTTCAGAGTTTGGGTGTTTTCTATCTATAATATGTGTGAATTTACAAAAAAAAAAGTATATATGTATTTATATCAGTTGTCTAGTACCCATAATACAAGCTCTGCTTAGTTTGGGACTCGATGGCGTTGTGTGTTAGATGTCCGAAATATTTATTTATTTATTATTTATTTATTTTGATTTTTTAGTTAATACGTTTTATATCAAGTAGCAGTTCTTCAGCATATTGTCTCATAAATAAGATGAGAGATGTGTCGTACTAAAATATATCAAAATAACTTTAGCCATTGCTTTCTCTTGATCATTTTATTGGAAGAAACAATAACTTGGCGAGGTAAATGTAAATGATTTCTAAAAATAGTGGTTATTGAAATGTAAAGGAAGGCTTTAAAAACGTCATAAAAATGGTACTAGCGGGTTCGAGAGGTGAATAGACCTTACCTGTTGGTTGAAGACCACGTCCTGCAGCAGATCGGTGGGCAGTTCGGGGGAGAACTCCACAGAAGACCGTTGCAATGCTTCCACTGCAATGGCACTTCCGATCTTGTGGGATTCAACCTGTGATTCGATGAGCTGTTGCATTTCTACATCTGCTTCTGAAAGCCCAAGGTCGACGTAAGGGTCCGTTTTACACGCGTTCGTCGCCATCTCACATTGTGGAACTGTCTCCGCTAATTGCCGCCTCTCCGCTGCTTACAAAGGTACCACACCGTCATTTATATTTCGTATAAAACACAACATCTCCATTGGTATAATGCCAAAAACTTTTGTTTTTTTTTTAATATTTGACACATTCCTTATTTGGCAATACCAAATGCTAGTAAGAACGGAGTAGTTGGCGCCATATAAAATCAATTTGTCACTATAGGTACATGGTCAACTACTAGTACTCTTACTTTACCTTTTAATTCAACATATTATAAACTAAATGTTGGATAATGTGACTTACTTTGTTTGTATATTTCAAAAGAGGACTGCGCCGAGTCCGAGTGCATTTGGCCGTGCGCGTCCGTCACGATGCTGTTGTTGGCCACCAAGCATTCCACGTCTTTAGTCCACGGATTCCTGAAATATACATTAATGAAACCATATAATGTGGAGTTTTTACTCACTTGTAGAATAAACAGAAGCCTGAGAGTAAGAGAAATAGATAAATAAATATTTTGAACGTCTAACACACAACGCCATCTAGTCCCAAACTAAGTTAAGCTTGGGTTATAGATATTAGACATGTGATATAAATACATACATTCTTTTTAGCTAATACAAACATGTCATACGGAGAAACCACTGACCCCGAAAAAAATATTGTTCGATACCAAATCGTCTATTTGGTGTACGCTAAGTAAATGTTCCTTCCAGTGATATATGAAGTAAAAGTAATTTGTGGTGACATTTAGGTTATGTCAAGTTGTCACGGTTCGAAAATATAGGTTATCACGTGTGTAGGCGCGGGCCGGCCAAATACATGTGTAAAAAGAATTGTAATCTATGGTTAACTAACCCCCGTATTGAATTGATACGGCCACGAGTAATTGTGGGACAATTAATATATTTACCGAGTGTTTGTTTCTCTCGTTATTGCTTGTTTCGGGAGTAATGGTGATGCCTCGTATTTCGGGTCATATAATGGACTAGAACAAGTTTAACTTAGCTTCAGTGTGTGAATAGTTTGGGCCACTGTTTTGATAAGCTTTGATTGCCTTAATTGCTTTAATAGTCTTCGTCGAAAGGGGGGGAGGGGGGGGCCTTTCCGGCAAAGAAGATTTGGAAGCCGTCACTACTGTGAGTAAATATGCTTTAACTTTTTAACAGAGGTATAGCGCCTCAAGTTGACCTCCGTTCACCGGACATCGGTCTACGAGTGTTTAGCTTATATCTTCATAGATACTATATACCTATTTAAAAGCCGTATAAACCTATTTAAAAGGTTTCCTTCCACTCCAAAGGAACGTAGCACTGGTGGACGGACTAAACAGATCTTATATTTGCAGTTCATAAAAACATTTGGTCCTATACCCGGAAATTCAACCCGTGACCTCAAGCACAGCGGTCGCTTAAGGATATTTTGGTACTCGTTATTCATTTATCTAACTCTCTTTCTCTATGTTAAACTCACTTGAATGGCTTGAAGTGTGTTTGTATCCTCGCGAACGAACCGTCTTTCTTTCGAAACAAATAGGGCGGGCTGTGGAGTGGTTCTCGGCGGAGTAGAGCAGTCTTGTGTGTGCGGGCCACAACTCCTAGTTCCGGGCCACTCACGTATTCATACAGACTCGTTCCCAGCAGCTCTTGGGGCAAGAACCCAAGCGCCAATGTTACCCTGAAACATTAGTGTTGTCTCTTATTTGGAATTCGTATCAACAGCTTATGTCCCTGTTGGACATAAACCTCTCTTTAGAAATAAGTTGTAGCGTACTACACCACGTTAACCAGACGGGTTGGTACAGGGTTTGTCTCAAGTTTTAGTTAGTTCAAGTTAGTGATGTTGTTCTGCGTAGTTTGCACCCTTATATGCCGCTACTTACAATACCCTGATACTTAATATCATTTGAAACACTATGTACCTTTTGTACCTATGAAACAATTAATTTAGATCGTATAATTTACAATCATAAAATGAGTTCCCATACCTCTGATCAACGAACATGAACTTCCCATCGGGCGCGTGCCTGGAAATGTATTGCTGGAGCCTGGTGGGGGAGGTGGTGCAGGAGTAGGGCGAAGGCGCGAGGTCGGGCAGGGCTCGGCCGACCGCCACCAGGCACGACAGGTTGCAGGCCTCGCTGTCCTCCGCCGCTTCTGACGTACTAGCCCCGTCTGTCATCTCGATGGGTGCCCAGGATTTTAGGTACCCTATGGGTACTCATACGTCGTCAGTATAATTAAAATGTACTTAGCTGCTGTCCGATTGTTTTTTTTTAATCAATCTTAAAAAGAGGATGTTCGCATAAAATACTTTCAGAATAAATTTATTTCATGTTGTGTCAAATCACCCCCTGGACCACGGAAAGAGAGGGGATTGCAACCCTCGATTTTTTCCCCTTGTCGCATGATTTTTGTACGGCGTTGCGGAATAATGGATTAGAAGCAGTATTGAAATAGTATGACACAGATGCCGTACAAAGTCAAATGACCAAATTTACCCTGGTAATTGTCGGAAAATAAAAAAAAAATCCGACTTTGTGGCGCACCATTTTTTTACGGCACAGCGCGTTTTCTCATTATTTTTCATGGATCTATCGGTGGTAAGAATGCCGTACAAAAATATGTGACCAAAATGTACTCACTCTACCTGAACTTTCGAATTCTCACCTGCACTGAGTTGGACAGCTTACAAGTGACGGCATAGTTCTAAATCTTATTATTATATGCTCTTATATCGTTGTAAATAGGTCAACTGGTGGTTCAAATGACCCATAATTTTTTCAGCACGGGCCTGTAGTCTATCACCACGAAATTTTAGGTTGGTGTTCTGTGCGGGTAGTACTGCCTGGTAGATTTTATTTATGTTTGCCACTTCTTCCCTGAAGACCCCTCAATCGATTAGGAAAAAAAAAATTTTGTGGCAAGATAAGTAGTTATCACGTTCAGTTTAGTCTTCATTTCAAGAAAAAATTAATCCCCATGATGGTAAATTAAATTCATATTTCATCAATAAATTGGTCCGGTATGATCTTAAAAAATGACAGAAATAAAAAAAATGAGGCTCTCAACTTTGGAAAACTCCGGAATTAGGAACCAACTTTATCACAATGTATCATGACTGTTGTTGATTGAAGTTTCCTAACAAGGATAGCCAGAGTGAGCTAAACACCAAGTTATTTTGCTTTATACAGATAAAACATTGGTGGTATTATTTATTTTTACTTATTTACGACTTCATGTACTTGTGTATATCGGTGGACTTAATGCCCAGGGCGTTCTCTACCAGCCAAGCTTGGGGGGGTATAGAGATCTAATAAGGTAAAAGCAATGAGGCTACAGTTGTAATCAGAAACAGATACAATTTACATAAGTAAGAAACACAAATCCGCATATAAATTTATACATACATACATAAGCACAAATAGCTTATCATCGTACACTATAGAAAGTAGCCTATAAGCAATTATAAATCTTATGATGGTGAACTAAATAACTCTATTCGTCAGGCAAATCTACTCACCCGTACAGTGCACAACACTGTACTTCTTCTCGTATTGTTTCTTCATTTTGGTAGTAGCCTCTGTCTCTTCTTTGACGGACACTGGCGTCTGGTTGTGTGTCGGAGGCAGCTGCTTGCACTTGATGCGACAGAAGAAGGAACGTCGCGCCCCCGGACAGAGTCGTGATGCTCCGGCGACTAAGTCGGCTTTCACCGGCAACATGGCTGGACACGAGAAATATATACGGTTTTAAGATGGGATAAACAATAGGCAACCCGATACTTGTAAAATTGATTTAAATGAATTTTACAGGTTTATGAAGACCAGCGAAGATGCACACGTGTTTTGACGGGAAGAGTATGGTCTTTTGTTGAAGGTTTGGTGTTAATTAGTTTACAAACTTTATCTGTGCTTTTCACAGCAATACTTGCAAGTAATATAAGTGAAATGTGTATTAAATTATGTTATTGTAAATAGCAGTTGACTATTCAATACTGTTATGAAGAATCACCACCAACGATCGAGAATGTTCTTGATTATTCACAAACAAAAGTTTATTTTAAAGTCACGAAATAACGAACCTTATATCGACAAACATAGCTTTGAATATCGTTTGCGTACGCTAACGAGTTTGCTGAGTGGCGTGTTCTTGGTACGGGAAACGCTCTAGTTTGTTAAAGACGTTTCTTGAAAGCGCTAGTAAATGTAAAAATCTATATAAACACGAACTCTCGCGGGCCACAGTTTAGTTCAGTTTGAGCTACAGTGCGATAAAAAAAACGGATGAGATTCAATTCTCCTTTATTTCAAACTAGCTGTTGTCCGCAGCTCCGCCTGCTTGTATGTCGGTTATCACGACATATAGTAGCCTAGGTGTTATTATGATGTATAAGCTATATTACTGTAAAGTTTCATCTAAATCCGTTTAGTAGTTTTTGCGTAAAGAAGTAACAAACATACACACTCACAAACTTTCGCCTTTATATATTAGTGTGATAAAATAGATTTGATTTACGAAAGAAACTTTAAGAATGATAAAAGTATTTTAGAGTTATTATGACCTATGATTCGTTTTTATCTAAAGAGAAGTATCATAATAAGGGGGCGGGTTTATCGTCATAGTGAGTGCATGTTAGAGAGAGAACTCACTCTTGGCGTCAATGAGTCTCTCTCGAGGACTCAGGTCAGACGACGACAGCTGCTCCTTCACCTTGGCCACGTCCTTGGGATGCAGAATGTCGAACAGACTCTGACCCAACAACTCCGACTGTCAATAACAAACAAAAATTATTGACAACTCCTAGAACAAATGAACCTATGTCAAGTTGGTATAATGTTTAGTGCACATTTTGTTAAAACATTTTGTTAGTACAAAATCTGAACTATGAAAATAAGAAACTAAGGGCCTGCTTCACCAGAACCTTATAAAGTTTCAATTAGTTATCTGTGGTATAACACTATTTGACGGATAAATGTTGTCGTTATGTAATCTGCCACATTTGTCCCTATCCGACACTTATGAAACCGAAATCAGGGACGTTATCAGCAAGCAGTGAAATTGATCCTTAAAATGTGAAAGTTATGAAGATTAATTAAATATGAATATCGACTAAATCTCTGTATCTGTTGTTTACATGACCGAGGAATAGCGGTCAGACGGAACTAGCCGAGGATTACCTTATGATGAATGAAGAAGATGCAGGGGCGCTATATCTAGAAAATTAAAACTTTGCTTTTTTAGAATAGAGGTGTTCAATCTAAACAATTTTAATAGAAAAAGACAGTCCATACATTTCTAAGTTTCTCCGGTAAAACTAACAATCTTTCTCAAACCGTGGCCATTATCGACGGCAGTGTTAGTTTATATGCGTATTATGCTGGACAAAAATGGTTTATAGAGAGGTATTACATAACCGACCTGATCATAATTCAGCATATTGGTAACTGAAGCGGAGACGTACAGCAGTCGGCCACGATCGCAGCCCACCACGAGAAGGAAGCAGTCGTTAGCAGCGTGGAGGACGAGCCCGTTCAACTCTCGCTCAGAGAGAAACGCCGGTCTGGGACTCGAGGTCAGTGGACAGGTGGACAGGGCTCCGCGGACGGACCTCAGGTGCTGTACTGCCATCCGTAGTACCGTCAGCTTGTCTAGCTTCCGCGCCATCGCCCCACACATCGGCACCATGGCGCTCAGTTCAGATATGTACGTGTTCATCTTGTCACGACGGCGCTTCTCTATCTCGCTGTGATTCTGCCTGTAATGTGGGAACATGACACAATATTATTTATTAGTATTAATTGCAAATGGTTGAGCATGCTTTGTATATATATGTAAACACTAGTTGTTGCCCGCGGCTCCGCCCACGTATATGTCGGTTATCGCGGCAAATAGTAGCCTATGTGTTATTCTGATGTATAAGCTATATTACTGTAAAGTTTCATCCAAATCCGTTCAGTAGTTTTTGCGTGAAAGAGTAACAAACATCCATCCAAACATCCATCCATCCTTAAAAACTTTCGCATTTATAATATTAGTAGGATATATAGATACATACATAGATCTTATACAATCCGAAGTGATAGAGTTTGTCACTTATTTGTGCTTGTCGTAATAGTATATAACATTGTAATGCTAATAAAATATTAAATGAATTTTACATAATTTTACAAAATTAAATGAGGTTAAATGGAATGGAAAGAAAATATTCAATCAATAAAATTGCTTACGTGATTATTTCTGTAGATTTTCATTTGTTGTTGGAAGTTTGTTCAATAATAGTACTAGTATGTGATGAGAGATCTTATCAGATCGTACTTACTTCTTGTCAGGCAGGGTGCGACTAGATCTCGAATCTTCCCCACCATCGTCGTCGTATGCACTTCCAGTCCCACTAGAAACAAAAATGAAATAAAGCTTAAACCGAGACTTGGTTAGTTGACGGTACTTGCTGTGGCCTGGCTCAATGACGTCTTACGGCTACGCGTCCTAAGCCTCTTCGTGATAACTACAGTTAGTCTTATTTTAAAATCCGAGAGTCGCGGTCCCTCCCTGGCTCTCTTTTACCACCTGCATTCCATTCCCCAGTTTGTTTCAGTCCTAGTCCCGTTTGAAAAATTTACATTCCGAACAAGAGTGGACGTCAGATTTATGCCCACATAACTCCAATAATTTGGCTATAATTAATAACGGGAACAGTGCAGGCCAATGCTGACGATGGATGGTTCAAAATTGAAAGTAAGAGGCGGTGAACGTAATACATTCTATTCAGTCTTGAATTTGGTATATCACGAAATGACGAGTTTTGTTTAAGCGATGCATGATATGGTGGTAGCATGATCTGTGGGTGACGGTCAATATTTTGTTTTAAATGCTACTATTTTCCAATTCACTTTATAAATAGCAGAGTTACGAGACACAAACATAAACAAATTCAACCAGATTGAAAACCTCCCCCGAATGAATCATAAATATATTTACCAATTATTTTAACGGGAATTAACGCGATCACTTATTAAAAGGTATTACATACCTCCGATTTGCCTGACGCTTCGACCAGGTTGCACTGGCCGTGGTCACAGGCTGACTAATAAGTGATCGCGTTAATTCCCGTTAAAATAATTGTTAATATATCATGGAACGCGAAAGTTTAAAAGTTAGTATATATTTACCAGTCATCAATAATAATATTATGAAGCTGAAGAGTTTGTTTGTTTGTTTGCACGCGCTAATCTCAGGAACAGCTAATCCGATTTGAAAAATTCTTTCATTGTTGGATAGTACATTTATCGAGGAAGGCCGGCTAGGCTATATGTCATCACGATAAGACCAATAGGAGTGGAGCCCCAATTAAGAATATTTAAAAAACGGGTGAAAATTATCACGCTACGGGCAACAGGAGACGCAAACGAGGTTGCGTGGATCAGCTAGTAAATAATGTAATTACCTAAATACCCCAAAAATACTAATCATAATGTATAACGGCATCATCTATACAATTTACTTTCTTTTTAACCGACTTCAAAAAAGAGGACGTTATCAATACGACAGTCTTTTTTTTTTCTTACCTCATAACTTTCGACTGGATCAATCGATTCTGGTGATTCTTTTTTTATTTGAAAGCTGGTGCTTTCAGTGTGGTCCCGCAGCCATTCTCAAGTATGGTGGGAGAGGTGGGTCACCTGAAGCCCTATAAAAGGGACTAGCCGGCACTGCCTAGGACAAGGTTTCACGTTGACTGCACGAATGATGAAGTGGTCTCACCCCGTGTGTTCAATGAGTGTTGTAGGTTCGATTCAACCACGGGACAACACTTTCACTCTGAATGTTCTTTGACAAGTGCTCGCAACAGAGCATTTTGTTCCTAGTGCGTAAGTTATCTCTCAAAAAACTTTACAGCCATTCCAAATAGTTATAATTGGAGTCGCCGTAAAGTTATGAAAAAATGCAAGATGATAATAAATTCAATAAACACAACGCAAAGATTGAATTAGTAGTACATACTAGCTGACTATCACTACATATTTTACACCAAAGTCCTCCACCGCGTCTGGCTGTCTGTTCGCGATAAACTCAAAAGCTACTGAACGGATTTTTATGCGGTTTTCACTAATAGGTAGAGTGATTCTTAAGGCAGGTTTTCGTATATGATTTGTTAAGTTTTTAAGAATATTGGCTGAATATTGTATTACAATATAATACAATATATATTAAAGACGTCGGAAAAAATTAAGCCACACATCTTCTCCAGACTAACATAGGCCATCTTATATTTTCCGTAAAGAACCTAAAAAACCTAAATGGTGGATTGCTAGTATTATATATACTTTCGTGTAAAAATATATATTGAATGTCCATCATAGACCGTGTTGATATTCATGTTAGTTTTGATTTGTAAGAGAGCGTGTTGACATTGCTTAGTGGGCCACAAGGCACAACTTTAGTAGGCGAACGGCGGCCAAGGATGTTTGGTGTTTAGCACGTGTCGGCCTATCGAGTAATCGATATACCACATCCCGTGGGGTAAATAACTTTGATTATATTTGACTACCCAATTTTGACCTAACATTGTTAGCTGTTACACATTTGTTTAATAGCTTTTAAGTACTTCTATATACCTACATAGTAATAGCCATGCGTGAATATATTAATAAAAATCACCTCATAAATCTATACTTACAAATAAATAAAATTGAAGTGTCTGTTTTTTATTTCAAACTAGCTGAACCCCGCGGTGTTACCCGCGGTTATTGTTGTACCGCGAGTTACGCCGCGGGACAAAGTTAGTCTAAAAAAGTAGCCTAAGTTACTCCCTGGATCATCAGCTACCTGCCAGTGAAAGTCCCGTCAAAATCGGTCCAGCCGTTCCAGAGATTACCCGGAACAAACAGACAGACAGACAGACAGACCGACAGACAGACAAAAAACTTTTAAACTACAATTTTGGCATATGTACCGTGTATACATACTTATACATTTACTAAAAAGCGGTTATTTTAATATTACAAACAGACACACCAATTTTATTTATTTGTAAATAGATTCAAATTAACAGCATTTCACTACACCAAAAATCACTATTTTAAATTTTTGTCAGTCTATTCGTTACGGTTAATCTATAAAATTGCCTTACTGATTTCGACGACACTTTGACTTTCACTGGCAAATGTTTTAACTAAAAAAAATAAAAAATGTTTTAAAAAAAAAATGCACGAATTACAAATTTAGAACTAATGACATAGTGCAAAATACCCGATTCTAAATCAACAAAAGCCGCGGGTAATACCACTGAGCGCAGTTAGTACCACATAATTGTTTGATGCCAAACCAGAAAGACTGTCTGTGGTAACCGGACTGTTGATAAATTACGCTGATGACAAGTAACGAATTATTAAAATAAAACCCGACTACGTCAATATTTGCCATCTTAATTAAATTCATTAAAGAAAGATAGAATATTTAGATAGTTTATTTTATTTTGTTCTTTTTTTAATTTTTATGTACCCAGTGTGTCTTTCACGACTAAGACGAATCTATTGACACAACTCACATAAAAATACGAAAAGCCGTTTAGGCTCTAGGGCGTGCCAAATAAATATACATAAATACACTCGTTAAACCTTATACTATATGTTTTACATAAATTATACCCAGCCAGTACTAAGCATAGAAGTCCCAGACAAAGTAATAATATTAAAATTACTTGATACGAACGTTGCAAATGGTTATTATACATATGTAGGTAGGTACTATTAACAGAGAATTAAAAATTAAAATCGACCACAAGAGTATCGCATTTTAAAGAAAAGTACACAATATTAAAATATTGTAACGGACCTTTTTCCGTGTCTATATTGTGTGTATATAGTGTATATGTTCTATCTAATGGTTCATTTTATTTGCCAAGTTTTTATTTGTTAATAGCTTATAATGATTATATCTTAAACGGTACAATTGACTTAAAAGTGTATGTATATTTTAATAAACAGTTTTATTATCAAGAATCAATGCAATTCAAAACAGAAATATTAAAAATTAGTTTACAATTGGCAGCGATAAAGATTTAAGAGCTGGATGCGAGAACCCAACGATCGAACTAAGTGACGTGCAATTGGATTGGCCTATGTCCAGCAATGGACTGTGATCGGCTGATGATAATGATGATGATGATGGCAAAGTTATCGCGTGCAATATATAGCATGCCCAGTTTATAAAACTTTATTTTAAAGTAGCTTTAGCTTGTTTTCAGTTCAATTGAGCTTCCCTTAGTTGGGAGCTTTCGAGAAAAGTTCAATCAAACAGAGCGCGCGTTAATTGTTTATGTAATCTTTACCAAGTAAAGACTACATAAACAATTAACGCGCCTTCACGTGGGTAGTTGATGAGTCGAAAACAAATTGAAGTAGGCGTATGGCGGTAACGCCGGCACTATAACAACAAGTAGTGAGAAAGGCGAACATAAAGCGATGAGTCGGTTTATTTGGTAGACGGGATTGAAATTTGTTTGAGCCAGTCGATATGATTGAGCTTGTGCATGTTGATACCTGATTGTGATGAGTCATCACTCACACACAATCACTCTAATTTGTAGTTTGTTTGGTCTCATACTTATTTGTCAAGTTCAATTAATTTGAGGACAATTATGTCTCCAGTAACAGTCTAAGTAAAAATAATTCACAAGGAAACAATTAAGTTGAAGAAAAATCTAATTATTTTTTCTCTAAATGACCAATAACAAGTCAATTTAGTACTCATGCCCTAAATAATTGAAATTTAACCGTTCACATTAGGTGTCCGTCAAGAAAGATTTTTTTCAGTAAAACATTAGAAGGGTTAAGGTACGAAGTAGTGAATAAAGAATAATGTTTTGATTGAACAAATTGTTACGGCTAAGGGGTCGCAGGTGGAGTTGTTCAAAGGTCGGTATCACAGCAACGGGCGTATTTACAGACGGACTGTTTGCAAGCGAACCGACGACGGAGCAGTCGCCGGCGTAATTGAACGCATTGTCGTCGCAATCGCGGCGTCAAAGGGTAACTTCGCACAATTTGTATGGCTTCACGATCCGTGCATAACATTCACTCTGGACTGTTAGCTTCAATTTAACATCGTTTACAGTTATTTAAAACTAACTTTTTGCTTTTGCTTTTTTAGCTGCCCGCGTTTTTGTCGTTGTTGTTATAGCGGGAAAGAGTAGCCTAATTTCTTCCTTTAAAATCAAAGTAGCTCCATGGCAAATTTCATTGAAATCCGTGACGTGAAAGAAGGACAGACAGACGGAGGTACTTTCACATTTATTTATACACCTATACAATTAAATAAAATTGAAGTGTCTGTTTGTAATATTAAGCTAACCGCTTTTTACTAAATGCATATGTATGCAGCGTGTGGACGTGTGGCTTTAACATTCTTCTGAGAGGAGACCCGAACCCAACAGTGGGTATATATATGTATATACCAAAACAACATTTTTTCAATTTTTGTCTGTCTGTTTGTTTGTTTGTTCCAGGTAATATCTGGAACGGCTGGACCGATTTTGACGGGACTTTCATTATACTAATAAATAGTGTGTGTGATGACAGTATAATAAAAATATTTCTGATGATTGATATGTGTTTGCACAGACTACCTAGAAAAAAAACAGAAAGGATAAAAAAGAAGCTTTCATACACCGGTGAACCGAACAGATGGTCTTTCGAACAATTTCTTGTTTTTGTACGTGCAGTGGGTCCCAGTCCCAATCCGCACTTGTCCAGCGTAGGGACGTATGGCCTTAACCCTCTTCTGAGAGGAGATCCGAGATCAGCAGTGGGACGTTATGAGTTGTTGATGATGATGATGTACTTACTATGAAGATGATTTTCGTTTGCGAGCGCTGGTGGTTGCTTGTAACATCGGCACGGCCGGGGCGGACAGCGTAGTCTCACACCCAGACATCTCGAAGCTCTCTGTACTACTGCAAGTATATAAATATTTCAATATATACCTAGAATATAGATAATATTTACATTGGTAGTATTGTAGTAGACTGGGGAAGATTTATTAGAGCTACACATAAAGATCTGTGGCGCAATAGTGCTTGTTATTTACTGGATTGCACAGAAATGCGAATGCAACATTATTCGTATTCTCATTTATTCATTCATAATCTATATCCATACTAATATATAAAGCTGAAGAGTTTGTTTGTACTCGCTAATCTCAGGAACCGCTGGTCCGATTTGAAAAATTATTTCATTGTTGATAGCCCATTTATCGAGGGAATTATTTAACTATTAATTATTCAGTCCATTCTCAATTCTATTTATCGCTATTCGTTTTGTGATATTTGAGTACCAAAACATATTTATTATAACAGTATTATAATTTGACCGCCTCGGTGGAGCCTCGGTGTCTACCATCGGTAGCGTATGCGACTGCTATGCTTTAGGTCTTAGGTTGCGATCTCCAGGTCAAACCAAATGTGTGTATGATCTGCAAATATTTGTTACGCACTTTGGATGTTTTCTGTATAACATGTATGTCGGATTACGACCGCTTACATTTTTTTGCGACCCGAACTGCTCTGGTCTGAAGGCCAAAATGGTAGTAATTACAAACGACCACGTCACAACAAAGTACACTTTTTTACACACAACAAATACAATAGGAACTATAACATAACATTTGAAAACACAAATTGATAATTATGAGCCAGACGATCTGTCAATGGATAGTTCCAGTCCTTTTCTACCGCATGCGCGCCTAGCAAATCAGTAGGTAGACTCGATCGCCGGCCACAGTGTAACGTGGCAGAAATCTAAGACAATAACTTATAAATAGTCGATTATCTCATATAAGCGTACGCAAGGTAATAGTCGAGTTGCTAGGTACAACACTATTTATGCGTAATATAAATTGTCACTGCCACTAGCGAGCTGCCGTCATTAAGATATTTTAAAATGTAATTGTTTAAAAGGATCGTTTTTTGTTTTTTCGGAAGACGGTCCCCATTTCATCTCATCCACATTTTTTATATTTTATATCATTAATTTCATCACGACGAAGACTTATAATTAGAAGACTATAAATACTTGACATTGGCAGAAATAGCTGATCCGAGAGATCCGGCTGGTTGCCATTTCATCAAAGAAGAAGAAGAAGATTGTTTAAATGACAAGTGTATATGTGTATACGTGACCTCAATATATTCGGTAAGTTTAGCTTACATATATAAAACTCTCGTTTTCCGTTTCAGGGCTATAAGCGTACTTAGTCGCCATTAATCTCAAAGTATATTTTATCTTACATACCAGCAATCACATTAAGTGAATTCCGTAATTGTAGGTAATTGCTCGTCATGTTGTATCATCATTTTCTTTTACTGTATAATTGTGCAAAATCTGTAAACGGGTATTCGTTGCGCGTTTCAGCCTATGTGTGGTACTACTGAGGCCGCCTACCTTCTCCGCTTCAGGGTCCATTGTACAAGCCGCTGGAAGCACCGCTACAACAGCCATGTTCTATTCCATACGCGAGACCCATTATTGTTGTGTGAAAAGGGTAAAAGGTTACAGCAGCATCGGATGACATTTCGTGAGCACGTGACCGCACTACCAATGACAACCATGCACTGTGTCTCGTAATCAAATCTTCTCCTTATTAATTTCGCCGACATGTATATGTTTATAAAAAAAAGTATGTGTAATTATATCACAAGATAGCGTTGTGAAAAAAAAGGTTTAATATAATGTGAGTGAAGGTTACTAACTATTGGGAGTTCTTTCTCTTGCGAGGGTCATGGTGGAGTAGGTGCGAGCTCGGCTGCATGGATGGTTGATGGGGCGCGTGTGTGATGGTGAAGGTGACGCCGGCATCACCGCAAGCGCCTCCAGCCGTCGTCAGCTGATAACCTTGTGCCGTACTCGTGCTGGCCCTGTGCAACAAACAAACACACATATTTATAACCCGACTTCCAAAAAAAGGAGGTTCTCAATTCTAAAAGAGTTATATTTTGTGTGTGTACACTGATTACTCCGTCAATTGTGGACCGATTTTTTAATTTTTTTAAAATATTTTTTAAATAACTTTTTTCTAAATGTTCTTCATATGTAGAATCTCGATTATCTGAACGTCGATTATACGAATATCTAATAGTCCGAACTCATTCGTCTCGGCTCTAATTATCAACTTATAAAAAAACTAAAACCCAACTACGACAAAAAAGCCATAGTCACAAGTTTCAAAAGCCGTAGTCCATGAAGTGTAATGTACCATAGTCCATATCACTTTAACAACGCGTGACTACGGCTTTTGAAACTTGTTTCATGTTTATTCAGCGTCGTTTTTTGTCGTAGTTGGGTTTTAGTTTTTACTTTTTTTTATTTAAAATGTTTTGTTGTCTCTATAATATTAATTTCTGTGCAAAGTAGATTTTAAATAGGTACCATAGAAATTTCACAATTATCGATTAAATACGGACAAAGTCATGAGAAAATGCTAATTTACAAAATATATAATATTTCAAAAAATATACATTATATTTTTTGAAATGTGCAAGTAACGCCCTTTCTAATGATACCAAACACAACATATTTATCTAAAAAATATTTTTTAATACAGTACTTTATGTCGGCTAGAGGGCGCCACATTAGATTCAGTGACGCGTCATGTAGCCTATAAGCAGCAGACAATCATGACACTTCTAACGACACCTCATTTAGCATATTCTGACAAGTACTTTAGAAAGAAGGAGGAAATAAACAAGCATACCATAGAAATACCACACTTATCGAATAAATACGGACAAAGTCACGAGCAAAGTTTAATAATATATGTGTTTTTGTATATAAACGTCATTTCCAATGATACCAAACACGACATATTTATCAAAAAAAAATTTTTTAATACTTTATGTCGGCTAGAGGGCGCCAACTTACATTTAGTGACAGGTCATATAACCTTTAACCAGCAGACGATCATGACGCTCCTCACGACGTTAAGGAGCAATGAGAGAACAAATGAATATACATACATAGATACATACCTACATACATACATACATTCCGACGTGTACTCCCGCTCTTATTTGTTTTCGGTACAGTGTTATCTGTTTATTATTGTTTCATTTTCATTGATAGCGTTCAAGTGTCAGGTTTCTTTCTTTATAAAAATTTTTTTATAAAAAAATTTATAATAAATAAAATTTTATATTTTATAAAAAATAAAAAATGTTTACGTTCTGTGACAAAAATCTGAAATGTCCAAGCGTTAAAGAGTAGTGCTGTCTCTCAAAGACAAAGAGAAAATAATTGAGAGTGTAAAAAATAGTGAATCTGGCAGTAATTAATAATAATAATATCTTTATTTATTTTTCCTCACAAAGACAAGATCTTTTACTGCAAGATAATGAGTATAACTTAATGAAAAAATGGTGTATATGAGGAGGTGGCGTGTATTTTAGGTATAGACTTGTATTAACTTTTAAACTTTCGCGTTCCATGATATTAACAAATAAATATTTTTACGGGAATTAACGCGATCACTTATTTAAAAAGGTATCACATACCTCTGATTTGCCTGACGTTTCGACCAGGTTGCACTGGCCGTGGTCACAGGCTGACTGCTCTGCAGTCAGCCTGTGACCACGCTATATGTGATATGTGATATGTGATACCTTTTTAAATAAGTGATCGCGTTAATTCCCGTAAAAATATTTATTTGTTAATAGACTTGTATTACAGATCACCAGGACCTCGCCAACATTTGACTTAACATTAGGATACAGTAGCGGCGTACACGAAAGTTTATATCTAGTTGATAAGGAGACATACCATATACGGACATATATCTATACTAATATATAAACCTGAAGATTTTGTTTCTTTGAACGTGCTAATCTAAGGAACCGCTGGTCCGATTTGAAAAATTATTTTAGTGTTAGATAGCCCATTTATCGAGAAAGGCTATAGGCTATATATTATTACGCTAAGACTTACAGGAGCGGAGCACCAATGAAGAATGTTACAAAAACGGGGGAAAATTATCACGCTACGGGCAATAGAAGACGCAAACGAGGTTGCGTGGGTCTGCTAGTAGAAAATAAAATAAATAAATTATTTTCTTTTTATGTATAAATTAATTGCTCTTTGCCTGATATGATTGTACATATCTTATAGTGTGTTTGTATGAGACTGAGAAAATGTGTATGTTTTATGACTATGGTTAAGAAGAGACTGTGTGTATGTGGAAGATGAGTGTAGTGTAGTATACGTGGTGTGATGACTGGGAATTTGTAGTCGCAAGTGATGAATGACATTTGTGTAGACGCGAATTTGTAAAAAAAATTATAATTTTTGTAAATTCTGATTCCTAGAATTAGTTCCTACGCAGTATTATAATTCAAGGTTAGTAGCCAGTCTCGTACAAATATCTTACATTTGACCTTCGTAAGTGAGTAAATAAAGAGTATCCTATTGATTTTATTACAAAGATAACAACCTTGAAAGCAGATGAAATGGTGAGCAAAATATGTGTTAAATGTTGGTTTTGACCAGACAATGTCTTTTCTGCTTGGATTCTCAATTACCTTTGGGCCGTAAGTCAATAGGGAATGCTGTATTGGAACAGTGTGCCGTATATAAAGTTGCCGTACCGTAAGAACCTTACACTGCCTATATAGTTCAAAAGTTGGGTGGAAGAACGGTAAGGACTAGTCAACTTTCAAAATAGCACGTTGAGCTCTTTCAACATTAGTGTTTTATATTTTATATATATATATATATATATATATATATATATATATATATATCCTATTTTTAATATATTTTTTTAGTCTTAGTCATCTACAACGACTTATTTATTCAATTTACGTTTAATATCGGTTTTTAAGGTCATAAAGCATATTATTTTACATTACAAATCAAATTATAGTAATAATAAGACTTACACATTTCAAAAATCTAAGTTGACAGCCGAAAATCGGGCTTATTTGTAAAAAAAAACTCTAATATCTCAAAGACGGTTTAATTAAGGATAGGGTGTTTCATAGTGATATCAGTCCGAAACTATGTAAACTACAAGCCGGTAACGGGAATGGGTCGACTTAACCAGTAACCCTGTATATTTGTTGTGTTTAGGTATTTTTCAGAACATTTAAATAAATAAAAAACGACTGCGCAATTTATTAGGTCCGATGCCAGTCGTTCCGTGGAAAACCTGATATTCAGGTATAGCCGGTTGAACTAGTAGCCGACCCCAAATCTTGGGAATAATAAAGGCTAGGAAGAAAAAAAAAGTTTTATTTTATTATCAGCTCGGTGCAGATCGATCTAGGGTCGGATCTTAGACCATAAGTCCCCCGCGACCCAGGATAGATTCCCAATGCCTCCTGCATTTATTGTCGATTTAAAAAAAAAAACGTTTAATTTAATCATTTTCTTTTTATTTCAAACAATAGTTTACATAGTTCACTGATTTAGGATATGTCGCTGATTTTGATAGGTATATGAAGTCTTTATAAACTTACTTAAAACATTTATTTTCAAAAAAGTGTAAACAAAAGTTTGCGAACAAAAAAAAACATATATTGGTTTAAAAACCATAAATCTATAATCACACAAATATATATAGGTGAAAGTTTGTTAGTGTATGTTTGTTACTTCTTCACGCAAAAACTACTGAACGGATTTGGATGAAACTTTACAGTAATATAGCTTATACATAAGAATAACACATAGGCTACTGTTTGCCGCGGTAACCGACATACACGCGGGCGGAGCCACCAACTAGTACCTACTAAATAAATCGGATAGTAAAACATAAATTTAAAAATAAAATCACTGTAAAAACCAATATCAACAAAAACTTTTACATTACGATATCGAGTGAATTTGTCTTCATTCCTGTGGCAAATAGTTGTAATCAGTACTTTGACTAAATATTTTCGTACCAAATGTTTTGAAATATTCCCGCAGGAAATGCAGTTCATTGCGTGTTCTCGAGGCAACTATGCAATTCATCCGCAATGTATGATTACTATTACTATTAATATAACGGTTTTTTATGTATATTGCATAATACTTTTTAGTTTTTTGTTAATATTGCCTAATAACAATGTGTTAGAGCGTTCAGTTGATGCCAGCAGATATATTAGAGGTATTCGCCTTTTATTGCGGCGCGCCTACCCCGCCTACATAGCATTTCTACCTATTACTCTTTTCTGTGATATATTGAAATTTAATGATTGAATATTTAAAAAAAGCTACAAGCCACATTAATAGTATTATCATCTGCAACCGCTAATTAAGTTTGAATAGGTTCATTTTGGCATTTTGATTACGTATTGAGTTGTTTAATCGAATCATTTGTTGCAATGCCAATCAATTTGTTGCACGTCCATATTGATTCCAGAAGTGACATGCCTACAGATAGGACTATAAATATATATATCCAGAAAAAAATAGTCTAGAATACTGAATGCTATTGACCTTAGTTAATTTTGATCGGCCACGACGATGCATTGGGTCTACGACAATGTCTTAGTAGAGACTGTTTACTAGGTACTGACCGTGTCCCGAGTCAAAGTTCAGACAAAATTATTCAAGTGAAAACTACTTCAGCCGCGTTGAGCACTTTTTGGTAGGGAAATTATTTTATACGTATACACACGTAAAATACATCGTCCTAGTTTTCCAATTACAGAGCATAATGCGACTCAGTGGCGCACAATGCCGAATTATGCTGATGCTCAATTGGAACGTGAATTAGTTTTCAAATGCACCAGCAGAGTGCGCTAAGTTCAGTGTTGAAAAAAAAAAAAATATTCAGAGTTAGCAATAACCTCATTAATTTGTAAGCAAAGTGGTATACATAAAAATTGGTTGAAAACTATTTACGGTTATTTTAAGTAATTTGGATTTTGATAATTACATTAACATTTGTTTGTTTTGAGTAATTTTTTTAAATGAGTTCTACCTTCATCCATACTTATATTTATTTTTTTAACACAGTTTGAATTAACTTTGATTATTTCGAAAAAACTGCAACGAAACGAAAGCTTTAAAAATTTTTTCAACAATAAATAATATTACTAACGATAATATATAAATAAAACATTTTGATCAATGCCACCTTAAAGAAAAAACACTTGTTAATTTTTGTCAAGTTGGTATCGATTGCACGCATCACGCAAAAACACTACTTTTGAGAGTGCTCGATTGTGCGAAGCGTTGCTGTAGTTGAAACATTCAACGTTAAGCATTATGCCGCATAATGCGCTCTAGTGCTGTAATTGGAAAACTAGGCGTGTATATATATGATCGTGTGCTGTGCGCATTAGACGCTTTTTGGATGCGTGAAATCTTGTGAGTTCGCGCCTCGGACATGTGTAATAGCAGTATTATGTAGCTATACAGGTGATGTATTGTGCAACATTACTGTGTATATTTTACAAGTAAAATTAAATGGAATGAGTAAAATGTTATGTATATACTGCACATTATTTAAATAGTGTTTGAGGTTGATTATTATCTTAATTTTAAGTCTATATTCAATAGTTACTTTATTATACTATATAACATTTATCCAAAAGACGGTATTGAAAAATAGAAGAGCTTGGTTGAATAATAATAATATACATCTGCGCAGATGAAGCCATGATTCGCTACAAATGCGAGCATTGGCGCCGATGGTTTTAAGTTACATACTTATTTTCTATTTTAATTACTTTGTAATAGTAGATTAGTAGCCAAGGGCTGTAAGGCATCAATTGCAGCACGAAATATTTAGGGGCGCAGCGAGGGAGCCTATAGTTTGAGGGTGCAACTGGTGCTTACACCCGAGCTAACTATTCTGCTTTATATCTCGATTATGAGGTAAGTAAAAAAAAACGGCATTATAAGAATAAAACATTTTATTTCTTGAAATTTATAGTGAAATGAGACCAATTTTCAAATTTTAAGGATTGATTTTTTTTTTCAAGAACGAAATTGAGCTTCGCCGTTCGATATTTAAAATTGATGACTATTATAGTCATACGAAGATAAGGCTGAATAGCAAAGCGACCTCTTTGGTCATTGGGCTGAATGCATGATGTCTATTGCCAGTATGATGGTTAGATGTACGCGAACTTTTTGAAAGAAAGAAGTGTTTTTTAATTACTTACCGCCCTACGGCTTTTCTATCTACATTATTACCCTAGAGTGCTAATTAGTCACTTACAAGCCCCATTTGGAGTTAATAAGAACCTACTTACCGAACATGAGAGATGTAAAGGTTATTTAAGCGTTTAAAAGCCATGCTTAGGCACACGTGCATCAGCTCGACCGGAATCTTGTTATCAAAAACCCTTCGTGAGTGAGTAAGGTTCTCCCCTCTAAGCAATTGTGATTCTCAGGAGACAGCGCTTCAGTCTAGGGCTAGGCAATTGAGAGTAGTAGGTCAAATATATTGGACTCGTATAGATATGAACTGATTATGTATGCAACTGACGTCTCAATTGATGAATACAGTGTATCATCAGTCCGTTATTTGTTACGTAGGTACTCGACATTAAAGTCGAAGTGTCTTAACATTAAAGACGAAAGTCTTCAATCAGTACGTCCTACCCGTCATGACATACGGAGCCGAAACGTGGACACTTACGGCACGGCTGGTCCACAAGTTCAAAGTCGCTCAGCGTGCTATGGAGAAGGCTATGCTTGGTTGCTTGGTGTCTCTTTAAGGGATCGCATCAGAAATGAGGTGATCCGGCAGAGAACCAAGGTCATCGACATAGCCCACAGGATTAGCAAGCTGAAGTGACCGTGGGCTGGCTATATTAGACGCCGATGGATTAATGTGCTCTCCGAGGCACGAAAGGATCTTAATATGTTGATAATGGTGCCCTATCAGAGGCTGACCTGGCCAGGCTCGCTTACTTTGCAATGCGTTAACCTACATGGTTATCATTGCGCCACGAGCCTCTCTAAAGAGCTAGGCCTCTCTTCTAAAATAAATTTCGAGTTATAATAATTGCATTATGTAGCACATTCTATGAGAATTATCCCATTATGAGGTTAACCGAAAAGCAAATCATACCGCGTGTGAAGCAATGCGTGAATGCGACCTTGACATTGAATGTCACAAGCACAACCGCGCAGGCGCATACAAATAGGTATTACGTATACTCATACAAACACAGACGCACACATAACCATAACTATCGATACTTAACATTTGTGTTAAGTTGTGTTTAATACAGTTTTTAATAACCTTTCGATTAAAAAATCTTGCTTTGCCTTGATAATCAATTGCAGATGCTAATTTTTCAGCTTGTCTACGGACACCTGCTACACAAAGCTTTTGAATTAATCTCTCTCCTAAATATTTTATTGCGTCCTTAATTTCTACTTACGTCACATTAGAAAGCTTGGTAATCCCAGGTACAAAACAGTTCAGTTCAAGTTACAGATATACAATCCTAAATTGCTCGATTGATGCCTTCTGAACAATCCCATGTTTCTTGTGTATTGCCTGCAGATCTTATTCGCCTTTCCTTTATATAGTGGAATATTATTTTTACATATTCCATGATCCTCAAAACAACAGTATACTGTAGGAGTAAATGACGATTGGTTAAATGTAGAAACAGATGTGAGATAAATAATATAGATTTATTTTGTGCAATCGAATTAAACTAAGATTTGTTAACTAAAACTAAGATTAAGCGTCATTGCTAAGGTTAATTAAAATTGTGTGAACTGTGTGATTGACATTTTAGTTTGAGATTTCTCATTTTATATAAATTTAGACGTAAGATGAAGCAATATTAACTAAGGTTAATTAATTTTAGTATTGTCAAGGTAAAGATTGTTTCACCCCGCGACACACGAGCAACATTTCTCAGATGGAGTAAATTTTAATATTGTATATACATTTATTCATATAATAGGGGCAAGCGATTACCGCCGCCCATCGACACCCGCAACACCAGAGGCGTCACAAGTGCGTTGCCGGTCTTTGGGGGATGGGGGGAAGGGTTGGGGTATGGGCCTCCGGTATTACTCAATTGGTGAAACACAGCGTAAGCGCGATTTTCTATGAGGTCGTGGTATCACTCCGGTCGAGCTGGCCCATTCATGCCGAAACGAGGCTCTCCCACTACTCTGGCTCAGAACAAAAGCCTCCAGACTAACTCCGGATCAGTAGCCACTAAACCATCAAGTCTGTCAATAGTAATAACTATTAGTAGTATTCTTACGTAGTATTTAAGAAAATGGGCCTGTCAACACCGTCGTTAGCCCTGTGATTGTGAAACCGGAGGTGCAATGTACGATGCAGGCTAACGCACCAATCTGCACGACGGTCACATTCTACAAGTACGATGTAAGGACTTTTACGACTTTATGGCTAACTTCAATCCGTTTCATATTTTTAATACAAAGTATTAAATGTTGTCAATAAAGCTTGTGTTAACAAAATCTTCGTTATTTACAAAATCGTTCGTGTTATGACAGGTTAAGAATACAGAGTATTACCACCCCAATTTAACCCGTCGGTGTCGCACGAGCTGGCTAGGAGCAAGCAAACTGCGCAACAACAACACTCCGAATGGAAGGTGAACTTGATATAAACCGCGAAATAAGGCGCTATTCAGTACGACACGGAGGTCCTACTGTATTTATTTTGTGTTTTATGCAAGGGATGAAAGATCTTGATTTATTTGGATCAAATATAATCATCAGCAACGATATTTTTGTATTTTTTTTAACACAGTAAATTGTTGTATGATATATGTATTTACTATATTCTATAAGAGTACTAGTTGACCTGGCGAACTTGGTACCGCCATGTTTACATATCTGTCTCAGCTTCCCACAGACCGTGTACAGTCGCGGACATATAAAATTGACTTTTCCCGTTATCTTTTAATTTTTCTTGTACACAAACCTTGTCCCAACAATAACTAACACATAAAAAAGTATTATTTAATTTGGTATAGCCAATTGGAAGTTATATGCGTACATACATTTTGGCAATTCATTTATATATATAGATATTCGTAATTATGTTTGGAGTACCTAGAGGTCAGCAACTCAAAGACAACTGCGTTACCGCCCTACGGACAGTTGCCAGTTGATTAAGAAATTTAAGAAGCAAGCAAAAGATAAGTTTCGGACCACAGTCTAAAAGGTTTTACGGAAAACTCATTGCTTTCAGTAAAGTCTAATAACGTATATTGTACATTTAGTTTTTGGCATGCATAAAGTGTGATCGGCGATGAGGTAACATAAATCAATTTTATGAATCATCGTTCATCTGATGTGCAGAGAATATGATTCACCATTACCTTATGGACGTGCTTGCCAAGAAGTATAGATATATATTTTAATATAACTAAATCAGATCATTCTGTGGGAAGTAAGAGAACGTTAAATTGAGAAGACCTAGATTATAGAATGACAGGCTATAGGCTGTAAAGTTTACATCAATTATACACTTTGCAATTATACACATTGCTATTTATCTCGTAGCTTTAATAAGATCTCAATAACTGAGTCAGCTAAGCTGGAGAATATCGAAAAGGAAAACTTGACACAAACCATATAACAAGTTTTATGGTCAGCGTGATTTAGCAGGCTAAAACCTCCTAAGATAAGTGTGCATAAGAAAACTAATGAAAAAGTAGTCCCATTAAAAAAATAGTATATTTTCTATCATAGATTTTTGGTTTCTGACAAAAATATAACATTATTTTAACTAAAAAAAACAAAAACATAGTTTTACAATTCGACATGACAAGTATTGATAATAATCTGAACGTTCCGTTATAGGTCCGGTGCCGGTATATATAGTCATTTTCATTTTAATATTTATAATACTTACTTAGGGCGAATTGATTCTTATTATGTTTACATTGATACACTAGCCAATAATGTATTAATAACTAATAGTATATAAATTATATTTGTTGATTATATTTTTTAAATATAATGTGATGCGTGACACGTAACAGTAATTTTGATAATGAAGAAACGTAATTGGGAACAGACTGTTGAGTTGAGATTGGTTACTGAGACTAGTTTCAGCCGAGTAGAACTTAAAACGCATTCTATAATAAGAACGACGCTTGAGATTTAATTTGAACTTAAAACTAGTTTCAGCTGATCAGAGATTAACAGATACTTGAGACGCCTTTTAAAATACGGGCCTAAGTGACATATCATAGATCGACTCAAACAGATGCCACAGCATGTTCTGATTTGTCAAGGTAAATTAGGTGAAAACACCAAAATCTACTGCCTGCCTGTGTCTATATAACTTCCAGTTTCTAAAATGGCGTAGAGCCTCACGAGAAGAATACTGGCAAAGAAACTTGTGGCCACGCCATTTAAAAGTCAGATATTCAGGTACAATAATGTTAGCACATTAAAGGGAAACAAACAGTGTGCAAGCTGTTGCCACCTGAGTAAAACTAACGTACAAAAAAAAAAGAAAAAAGCACTCAGTGATAACGTTGAGGTTTGAGTCCAATAAACATAGAAATCATTAAAGGTGCACATCTACTTACTACTACTGGCTAATAGTTCAGTCTGTTTTGTCTGACTAATACGGCTGACTGACTGGAATTCAAAGATTGTTATAGTTGTAAGTACGAGTATATCATAAACAGTGAACTTGTCAGCTTTTTCTCATATAATATGATGCACCAAATATTACTTTAGTTAACACATTGAACGATAGTGATAATAATAAAGTTGGGTGTACCGCAGTTAAGTCAACTACCTTTGAAGTATTTGTTCGTTTTAGACATTATTTTATACCGGAGGTCATCATTCGTAAAGATGTTTTAATGTCTTAGAGGTTCAGGGATTGCTATGATTTTGACTCCGAATATTTATTCAGATTCGAAAAACTGCCTGGTTTAGCCTTGACTTGATCCCGGTACCAATAAAACAAATACATATATTTAAAAAACTGAAATGACACTCACAGGTAGTCGGTTTGCAGTCGTTCGTGAATGACAGTTTCGTGTTAGAAATGCGAAACGTGGGTACCCGACTCAGTACTTATTCAATTTATGAATCGATAAACGTATCGAACGTTATTATCGCTGACTCACACGCGTGTAACGAGCCACAATCGACAACACAATAGCTAATGTTTAGGAATACGGACATACCCTAACTGTAGGACTTCGTTGCTTTCTCGATTTATTTAGGGTCCGTAGCCGAATGGCATAAAACTGAACCCTTATGGATTCATCATGTCTGTCCGTCCGTATGTCACAGTCACTTTTTTTCGAAACTATAACGACTATAATGTTGAAACTTAGTAAGTAGATGTATTCTATGAACTGCATTAAGATTTTCACATACAAATGGAAAAAAAATCGAATTAGGGAGTACTTAGAACTGAAACACGTACAATGATTTTTTTTTCTCAAACTTAAACGCTCAAAACAATAGATTATATGGTGCGAGTGGGGTTTCGGATACCTCAAGAAAAGCTGTCCATAGATATTTTACGCACAGTATGGCACCCTGCATTATTTTAGTTAGTATACCGACTAAATATCCCATAGAAAAACGTGGTGTCTGCCGGAGGGGTTTCCATACACTAAAAAAAGATAGCGGGAACGGCCTCAGCGCTAGTACTTGCAAGCGTTCAAGTCTCGTCACTCGTCACTGTCACCGCTCGGTCACTTTGTACTTTAATATTTAATCTTGATAAAAAAGAAAAAAAAGGATTTAAGTACCTAAGTACCTTAATTTGGAAAAGCTAAAATAACTCTGTTTATAGTTGTTGCCGCTGGTGTTGCTGTGAATTTCGTGCAACACATAAGTGTGCACGCCCACATGATAACAGGTTCCGCGTTGTGAAATTAACACACAAATATAGTTTTTTAATTATTTTGAAAAAGGATCAGCTCAGTGATTTTATCGATATTATATTAGAAAACTAGGCGAGGCGATAAAAGACCTTGTTTCGGTGAATGTTGACTAATACAAGTACAGTGGAATCTCTATAACTCGAACCTTGTTAAGGCGATATCTTCAGTAAGTCGAAAAAAAATGTTCGCTGAACCTCTAAATACGCTGTATTTCGAATTATTTAGACGTTGTAATTCGAACAAAATGTTATTTCCCTACGAAGTATCGATAATATATATAACTAAACTCCTTAACTCGAATTTCAAATAGGAAACTCGGTAAGTCGTAGTTCATAAAAAATGACTTCTTACTTATGTTACCTCGAACTCATAGCAATAAAATATAAAACGAATAGTTGTGATAGGCGACATCTGTTGTTCGTGAGATAGACTTAGGAAAGTTATTGGTTGCGATGTCGTGTATTGAGGATTATGTACTCGGTTCAGTATATGAAGTAGAAAAAAGAATTGATAAAAAATCTGCCAATAACTTAAATCAGAAGAAGATAACAGAATTTTTATCAATGTTATTTAATAACATCGACATCATTACACCATTCAATGTAATGTATGTGTAATGTTTTTAAATAAATGCTCTTCAATAAATTGCGCCTTTTGATGTCGAAATCTGATCAGTTATACTCTTCATATCTCGAAATTCTAATTATCTCGATTTTTTTTAGCATTTCCCTTGACATTCGAGTTATCGAGATTCCAATGTACACAACAACGTACAATCTACATGATTTAGAAGCGGAGATAGAGAGACTGATGAAAACATAAGAAATGCACGAGAGGAAATCACTATTACTCTTACTTACTTCTTCAAAAAAGCTAGAGCTTGTTTAATAGACCGTCGTCGACCTTGACAGAAGAATTATTACGGTAATTATGAGTATGACTTATAGATAAAAAGTGATGGGAAAACGCATACAATGGCACCTGAGATGTCATCACTGTAATTAGTCGGTTTATCCACTGAAAAATAGTTGCACTCTCAGAAATCAAATCACACAAGACAACATTTTTTTTTAATGGCGGTCTAACTTCAACACCTTCCGTTGAAAATTTGGTACCGAGATAGTTTACATTTTTCCTGGGACTTCCCCGAGTGTGTGCTTTGTGTTCGTGGATCACTGCTTGGTGTAATAGTGCGCGTATGGGCGGGTTTAGCAAAAAAAAAAGAAGGTGTTTTATCTATTACTGGCTGACCCACGCAACCTCGTTTGCGCCTTATATTGCCCGTAGCGTGAAAATTTCCCCTGTTTTTGAAACATTCTTCATTGTTGCTCCGCTCCTATTAGTAGTAGCGTGATGATATGTACTAATGGACTATCGAACACCGAAAGAATTTTTCAAATCGGACCAGCGGTTCCTAAGATTAGCGTGTTCAAACAAACAAACAAACAAACTCTTCAGCTTTATATATTAGTATAGATTAGAAGAAAGAAGTAGTAGTAGTACTTGGAACAAGCGTCAGTATAAAATAGGTGTAAAAAAGTAGGTAGGTAGGAGTATTCTTTAGCATTTAATATTGTAATTGTAATTGTAATTGCTTAGACATTTGTAAACAAACTTCACATTACCTTCGTAAAAAAATTACCAATATAAAATTAATTAGTTTCCTTACTACCTTACTATTCAATAGCCAGACATAACATAAATAATTTAATCAATTTTATTACCTACTCATCTAAATGCAATACTTTAAAAGAAAGTTTAGCAAAAGATTAAATGAGTATTGTGTTCGAATTGAGTGACAGCCAATTTACGGGTACCAAACGCAAACCGAGTTCATAATCGATGAACCCCGCAGACGACAGCGCCCTTTTAACCGGAAAACTGCAAACATCGGATAACCGCAGAAAGTGGAACTTTAGTTTCCTCATTTCGTTTTTATGGTTCGGTAGAAGGGCTAGGAATCCTCATGGTTTTGTTAGGGGACCTAATAGGGGGCTGTGAAGACTTTTACGCCTACATGACACACCCATTTATTTGCACCTTAGTTTTTAAGGTGTTAAATCAGTGTACAGTTTGTTTTCATCGGCAGGTGCTAAAAAGACACACTAGCCGTTAAACCATGAAAGTAAATCTGCACGAATCCCTTTCAAATTCCGATGTGGGAATCGAACCCATAACACTTGGCGCAGTAGAAGTTGCATGGCGACCACTTAAACTACTTAGGCCAACCATGCAGTCAATTAATAAAGACTATTTTACTTGTAGATAGACACCATGACATACTGTTAAGAGACTGACTAGGCTCTGTCTAACTTGATGAACTCAAAACGTCAGTAAGTCAAATAGTCAAGTCAATTTTATGTTAGGGAAAGCATTCTGCAGGTAAAGCCTCATGACTACGTACGTAACAGAAATGCTATCGAGAAGATATCGAGTGTGTTCAATTGGTAGTGGGTTGTATACGAATGCGGAAGATTGGCGACCTTGTGTGGTCACTCCGCAGCCCGCGCCGCCGCGGCTACTCAGTGTCGCCTGCACAAGGCGCCTAATACCTATACATCTCGTCTGATGCATGCAGCATGCATGACCTCACTTATTAGGTACTGTGTATCACTTATACACAATAAGCCATAGCTCTTTTTTACTGCACACACATTGTTGTATCAACTGCATTCGTTTTTAGACGTATTGTAAACTGATAATGATATCTTTGACATCTTAATTGTATTCCGATGAAGGATCATTTAGAACTTTTTAGCGTGTGATTTATGTACATGTGCCATTGCTGATAAAAATATTCGTTTGTAACAATTGTAATATTAATAATAATTTTATGCTTATGTGTGTTCTTCTAAGAACACAGGTATATCGTGAAATATTGTAATAAGCTTTCTTGTTGTACCTACGATGCCTTGTATTTCTTATTTTATGCAGAAAGATGTCGATTATGAAACGGGGTTTAAACAAGGTAAGCAAATGTCTACGACTGTTCGACATACTGTGATGAAATGCAATCTAATTGCATAAGCAATGAGCGCAAGCGCACTGCACATGTTTTGCAAATCAAAATGATCCCAACTTAGAATATGTAAACAACACAGATGGCTGTTGTACCTAACACTCTATCAATGAGGTCACGATTACGACACGATTTACAATAATCGCCGAATGGTAGGTATACGAGTACAACGTGTACCTACCTACATGAGTACCGATCAACGATTGCAAAATGTGAAGTATTTTATCAATATAATTGAATAATTTATTATTTTTTATGGAATCGCAAAATCGTCACCTAAAACTCGTTACCTACCTTGGTTAGTAACCTTTGTCTTTCATAAAACTTAAGTAATCTCTTGAGACAACTAAAATGCTACCGTTATACCTATCCCGAAATTTGCATATCTAAAACTATGGTAACCACAACGACGAAATAGATATTTAAACATAACTAATTATTGTTACGAAGAATCTATGGAACGATTGGTGGTGCAAGGCAAAGTCGAGGGCAAAAGATCACGTGGACGCTCTCCTACGCGGTGGACGGATCTCAAGTCTGTCACACGATCCAGCATCAACGACAACTCCCACTCTGCAAAACACAGAGCAACATGGCGTCGCATCACGAAGGAAGCGGTGGCGCAGTATTCTGACCGGCACATGACCACGACCACTCTGACAAGAGTGAACGACTGAGAAGAATTATTGTTAACTTAACAAAGATTTTGGTTTGAAAAGCTAACAGTCACTCGATGGACCAACGATTTGAAGAGAAGTGAATGGATGCGGTCTGCTAGAGACTGAGATGTTGGCGCTCCTTGTAGGAAACTTTCCTTCAGCAATAAACGGCGATAGGTTGATTACACACCAAAACACAGTATACACGGTTGTGCTGTTCTCCCTATTATTCGTTTTAAGTAGAAAACGAGGCAATATCTCAGGTTCAGAAAGTCAGTTTTCACGTCTACTTTATGTGATCATCTATACCATTTATTATTATTCGCAGTATCTACAACGACCCTCACAGCCACGTTGACATTCTACAAACGTAAACGATAATAGAACACTAACAAATGTATTGCGATGATGTCTCTCAAATCTAATGGGCCTACCACACGCGCAAGTATCACCACAGTTATAAAAAACGCAGGTAAAACTGTCGTGATACTTGAACACGGACGTTACTTCCACACGGCACAGTTAAGTACGGGCAAACCTCATTCTTGTCAAAATCATCGGCATGGTAACTATGTTCTTCTCAATGAGGAACTATTTCTTTTGCAATTATTTTTTCAATATTTGCTAATGAACAAAAATACTATACAGCAGTCAAAGCGTAATCGATCGAAGTGGATAAAGAGATGGCTGTTAAATAGAAAAATCCATTCGCATGTAGAACTGCTAAAGGACTTAAAAGAATACGCAAATGAGTGGCGAAATTATTTACAGATGGAGGAAAATGCCTACAGTGAATTATTAAGTCTGGTTACTAAATATTATGACAATATAGTTGTCAAACTAAATCTATGGAATACATAAACTCCTTGTCACCACAAGCCTCGACTGCGGCCTGAACACTGAACATCCAACCGCAAATGCAGGCAAGTACGCGCAGGCCGGGCTTGTGCAGGCAATTATACAAGGGACAAATGCTCAAGCCGCGCTATGGGGTTGGCGCGTGATACAGTTTTACCAACCGCACGCAGGCAAAACTAAGGTAATAATTGCGCGCGTGGTAGGCCTATTAATCACTTGGTCAGAATAAAATATAAGCTAATAATAAAGGCGTTAACGACTTTTTTCTTATAAATATAACGTCGCCTAGTCCCAAGCTAAGCAGACTTTGTATTCGACGACTGATATATACTTTTATTTTTGTAAATACATACTTATTATACATAGAAAACACCCAAACTCCGAAACAAATATTTGCAGATCATACAAACATTTGGTCCGACCGTGATCGAACCCGAGACCTCAAGCACAGCAGTCGCATTCGCTACTACTACGTTACCGAGGCAGTCAATTTTAGAAAGAGATTCGACATGAAACATTTTATTTTGGTTCAGGAGGCAAGTATATACTACCTACACACATACGTCCACGTGGTAAGAAAAAATTAACGCGCATTGTGTAACTATCGTAACGGCTATGTGCACATAGTAACTACCGCACATTGAATTAACAAACCTCACTGCGCTAAACTATTAGGACGTTGCTAGTAACAATTGATATTACGATGATATTGATATACGACTATAGAAGAATGGCTCGATTGAAAGAGGTTCCAGCTTTAAACTGACGAATTATAGACGAGAGTTATGATTACTTGAATGTATTGCCGCCCACCGCGGAACGAAGACCTCTCCCAAAGAGCTCCAACCATCCCCGTCTTGGGCATTCATCTGCCAGCCACTCTCTCTAAGTCGTCGGTTTGTTATTACATGTATATTTCACAACTAGCTGAGTCCGGCGGTGTTATTGTCGTACCGCGGGTGACGTCACTGGGCGAAGATAGTCTATAAGTGTCTAAGTTATCAAGTATCTGTCAATGTTCTGTCAAAATCGGTACAGCGGTTCCAGAAATTAGCCGGAACAAACAGACAGACAGACCAACACAAACAAAATAAAAAAAATACATTTACGATATTTCTACAGTATATACATACATATGCAATTAGTAAAATACGGTTATTATATATTACAAACAGACACTCTAATTTTATTTATTTGAATAGATTATTATTTATCTCGTTTAATTGCTGCATTCAAGTGGAAACTCGACTAGATTTGAACTTATCAAGGCGATTTACTTGACATTTTTCAAGACTGCCTCGTCGGCGCAGTGGTAGCATACGTGACTGAGGTCTCACGTTCGATTCCCGAGTCAGACCAAATATTTGTATGATCTGCAAATATTTGTAAACTCTAGATCAAATAAGTATTTGGTATGTATAAAATGTATGTATTCACAAAAAAGTATATATGTATTTATATCAGTTGTTATGTACCCATAATCAAGCCCTGCTTAGTTTGGGACTAGATGGCGTTGTGAGTTAAATGTCCGAAACAATATTTATTTATTTATTTTTATTTTTAGGGCACTGTCCACGCCAACTCGTAACAAAACTGACAGTTTATCTCATTTGTAATAAATAGTTATATGGTATATAGGGCCGCAAGAGGGCGTCTCTGGCAGTATATACCCACTCCTATATTTAACGTAACCAAAATATTTCACAAATAAGTAGGTACATTAGAAATGTAAACTTTTCCTTTCTGTTTTGTAATTCAAGAGAGGAGGAAAAACAAACTTTCTAAATAACTTGGTAACGCCAGAGTCCGCAACGTGACGAAATAAACTTTCTTAGAAACCAGTAGCAAAATAGGAAACAATATTTTTTGTACACAAATTTAGAACAGAAAATTTTATTACGTCATCGGTTGAAGGAAAAATGTTAAATAGGTTTTTAATAAAGTAGCGAGAGAAATCAAATATTTCATAATAGTCAGAAATACATCATCGAAGCGAGTACCAATTAAATATACCTACACGACAAATGGATGCAGAAAGCATCACACTGGGCTGTGTGAAGTTCCATACACATTTCAATTCACTTTAATTAACATTAATTGATATTCAAAACTCTTAAAATACACATTTTACCATTATTATCACGACGAGTTGCTTGTTATTAGTATGTTTACCTACATTTATACACTAACCAATAGTGTATTATATACAAACTAATAACCACTACTATATAAATTACTAGCTGAACCCCGCAGTGTTACTCGCGGTTATTAATAATAATAATAATATATCGCTTTATTGTACACCAGATGCATTACAAGGTAAGCTTAAAATTAGAGAAGTACAATTGGCGGCCTTATCGCCCGGAGGCAATCTCTTACAGGCAACCGTTGGATGGAGAGAAAAACTTGATTATGAGATAGTGTAGTTGTAGTAGTTATTGTTGTACCACGAGTAACGCCGCGGGACATAGTTAGTTTAAAAAAAAGTAGCCTAAGGTACTTAAAAAGAAGTCTGTATGTCTGTTTGTTCCGGATACTCTCTGGAACGGCTGGACCGATTTTGGCGGGACTTTCACTGGCAGGTAGCTAGCTGATGATCCAGGGAGCAACTTAGGTTACTTTTTTAGACTAACTTTGTCCCGCAGCGTTACTCGCGGTACAACAATAACCGCGGGTAACACAGCGGGGTTCAGCTAGTGCATAATATAATTTGTATATGTTTGAGAAGTGATTAACTATCGATGTAAGTTCCAGAACTTACAGAAGTTTGCTTAGTTTAGGTCTAAATATCGCAGTGTTATGTGGCCTACAATATATTATTAGAACTGATATCGTGATCTAGAGCCGGCCAGGCCAAGGGCCAAGCGACAAATATTGTCTTTATGTTAACGTCCAATAATTTATATCTATACCTACTAATATTATACAGAGGTAAAGTTTCTAACTTTGTTTGTAGGTATGGTTGTAGGGGGTAATCTTCGAAAGTACTGATTCGTTCCTGAAAATTCTTTCACTAACACGACACTATTCAGGAATGATATAGGCTATATGTTATTATGATTAAACGAAACAAAATGTTAAAAACATTAGTATTTGTAAATGAAGTCGAAGAAAAGTGGGCGGTTAACCGCGTTAACCAACAATACCCGCGGGTAACACCGCGGGGTTCAGCTAGTATTTTATAATCATAAAGACCCCAACACGTTTAAGAAGAAGGCATGGACGAAAGAAAAAGACATTTTGCTACTGTTTGAATAGTTATACAATTCCATTCTAGAACTTCTGTTTTTTTTACCCGACTACAGCGAAATAAAAAAAAGGGTACCTAATATGTATGTTTGTAGTCCCAGCGTTGCGTCTAAATGACTGAACCGATTTTAATGAATGACGTGTCAAAAGATTCGGAATAATAGCCCGGATGACAGGCCATATTAATCTAAATGACTGAATCGATTTTAATGAAAGAAGTGTCAATAGGTTCGCAATAACACCCCGAATGACATAGGAACATTAATGATATTATCTGATATATTTTATAGAAAAGAAAGAAATTTCAGTTTGGAAATCCTTTGTGGATAATCAACGAGCCTTTGTCAATTGACTTTTATTCTGGTTTGATACATTATTTGCCGGAAATTTCGTTAGCAATTTAAATTTCACCTGAAATTAATTTTTAAAGCGCGTTGTAACTCGAGCACCTTCACTGGGATAGTTTCACAGAACAAGGTTTTTTTATTTGCGATATTCATGTGTTACTCAGTCATTGTACCTATCTCTCATACATCAACATCGAGCTCTTATGAAGTGACTCAATAGACGAAAGTCTCTCATTTAAGTCAGTAACATGGTAATAGTTTCATAGACTTTTCCTTGAACAGTCATCCAGACAGCATTCTTGAATTGGTTTAATATGGTTCCTTAATTCACTTAGGTATAATGTACGGGCTATGCACGGTCAGCATTTTACATCCATAGATCCGATTTTATTATCAAAGCATAACGCTCCTTTGGCTTTGCCGTAGTCGGATAAAAATATGGTTCAGTTCACTTTCAGCAAGCGTCTCATTAGCATAAATCATTTATCATTTTATAGTATTACTTTAATCACTCATTTTGTGAATCAAATTGCATCTATCATTTAGTAAGCTGAGTACGCGACCCCTAGGAACATCAACTTTTTCCTCGTTTCATGGTAAAAAAAAGCATTACAGTAAATTTCTTCGGATATTACATTCTGTTTCCCTCAAATATATTTTTTCAGGAGTAAGTAAATAAAAGAATATCATAACAAAAAACGTAAGTTGAAATGTCATTGTTTAAGCACATGTTCATCTTAGGCATCGAAGTAAGTTTTTACTAAAATTAAATCAAAAACACTAAAACCCAACTACGACAAAAAACGATGATGAAAAAGCATGAAACAAGTTTCAAAAGCCGTAGTCACGCGTTGTTAAAGTGTTATGGACTATGGTACGTTACTAAGTTTCAAAAGCCGTAGTCCATGTAGTGTTTTTTTTTAAAAGGTAAGTACTTTATGTCGACTAGAGGGCGCCACATTAGATTCAGCGAATATATATCCCTATAAATATGTGAACATATATACATAGGTACATAGCCTGTCAAAATCATAACCCTCCTTTGGCTTTACATTATGTTAAAGTTGGTTTACGTACGAGTATAGTAATACATTCAATTACGTGCTTGTTTGTGTTTCGTTCGTCAAGAAATAACGTTTCCAAACTATTTGTTAACTATATAAGTGTTATTTATTTTTATTTTACATATTTTATTTTTTGTGTGACATATGGCTATGGTGTAAGGCATCTTGTGATAGAAAGGCATCGTTTACTTACTATAAACATTGGAAGCTTAATACCTATCTTTGATATTAAATTACGATAGATTAAAAAAAAGTGTTAGATACTAGGAGAATCCTTGTTTTTAATTAAGTTTAAATTGAATATCTACACATAACTTATCCTCAACACAATTAAATAAAGTTGGAAACTGCTTAAATGAATAAGCTCAATCTAGGACGCTTTTTTGGACCAAAAACGGACAGCGTACCTACCTACCTCAATTAGAATTGAAGGTATAAAGAAAGTAAGATATCAAAACATAACCAATCTTAGGAGGAGTAGTATTTTAACATACCTAAGCCGAGAACGGTGAGCGTAACATAATAAATTATGTTTATTTTTATACAACGCCGTCTAGTCCCAAGCTACATGCAAAGCTTGTGTTCTGGGTACTAGAAAACTGATATAAATAAATAAATTTATACTTTTTTAGTAAATACCTATATATTATGTAATACCTACCTATTATTATTACATAGAAAATACCCAACCTCCGAAACAAATGTTGGCAGATCATACTAACAACACATTTGGTCTGACTCGGGAATCGAACTCGAGACCTGCACAACAGTCGCGTACGCTATCACTGCTGAGGAAGAAAGCTATAGATAGCTTTCTTCTTCATAATGTGACAGGACAACCGAGCAACAAGTAGTTAATCATGGCAAGGTTCGAGTGTTTTGCCGCGCGATCAGTCGTTAAGAAAGGCTGTTCTCGGCAAGGTAGCGGATTTGTTGCTCTTTGTCGTGGCGAGGGGCTAGGCGGGGCGCGGTAGGCGGCCGCACGTCAGACACGCCCCTCAGCCCCTCTCTTCAACAGCTCCTAATCTAACGAACCAACATTTAAAAAGTTACAGTTACATCCGTTGCATAAAAAAATATAGCTACATATTATTGGTTTTTAAATAATAAAAAAAACTAATGACTTCAATGAACTAAGCTTTTATCCATAGTAATTCAACGTATGAACTTTGCCCATTTTCCAGAAAGCTTTATAATTCGAATACTTAAGGTCTTTAAGTATTGTAAACCTTAAGTCTTGGAATTATAAAGCTTTCTGACAGAACAACGCTTCTCGTATCCAAAAAGAACACAGCAAATCAAATAAAAGGGTGACTGTGAAAGGGTAAAAGCTGGCAATGTACAATACACAATCATCAAATTCTGTCAAACCGTTGCGGAGGAGTGCGACCACAAGAAACACCGTGACACGAGGTGATGGTTGGGTGGTGGTGGTGTTCTCATAGTCGATTTCAGCCACGGCGGTCAGTCTCAATAGAGACCAACGAACTACGCAGGAGATATTATAGTGCACAAGTGTGTTCGCAAACACAGGTGCACTCTCTGGTCTCTGTTCCCTCACTCACATAATCCGATGGGACGGTTATCCGACACGATCGGGAGGCTCTCCGGACTGTTAAAAAGAATTTCTTTAATAAGAAAACTCAAAAACACTTTTTGTACCGACCTGGGATTCGAACCCGAGACCTCTCGACTGGCAGTTGTATATGTCAATCGCTAGACAAACGAGGCCCGACACGAGGTACAAGACTTATATATTAGAAGAAGAAATGTGTTTATTTTTTTAATGCTTCCCATGCTGCGATCAATAAAAATGTTCCGATAACGGGGTTGTTATTTGACAGAGATGGACACGAAGTTGTGCGTGACAACTCATAAAAAGTAGACCATTATCTTTGCTCACTATCAATACTTAATCTCCAATAAGTAATAAATTAAAGTCCAAAACAGCATTGAATATCAGTGGCAGTTATCAGTGCAACCAATGCAATGTCACGGCTAATTATACCGCGTACAATTTGTGTAGTTATTAGTTTCGTGCTTACATAACTTACACGTGTCGCTATTGATTTATCTTTACATCACCGTATGTTATGCTATGTGCAGTCTTGTGTAATTCCCGTCCGGGCTAAGTACGTTAATTCCTTTTAAAAGTACCTACTTGCCTTATTCAATGATTCTACGCAGAATGTAAACCTCTGCGTGGGGCTGTGGGAGCTGTGGGAGCGTAAGCACCCACTATACTACCGGCACGCTATGATGGCCATTTGACGTTTGTAAAATCATGTAGTTTCGTATTATTAGTAATTACATTCGAAGGAGCAAATTGCTGTTCTTTATTGTCAATATTCATGTGCAGTTAGTCACAAAACTAAACCTTTTATTAAACCTTTTTAATTTACATTTCACATCACTATTGTAATATGTCAAAACGCGTCAAACGTCAAAAAGCCATTATGGCGTGCCGGTAGTAAAGAAATTTAGTCCCTAACAGGTTAAATTACGGCATGAACATGGAAAGAATGAAATTTCAAAGATTAAAATAGGAAATAATCACGACCTTAACGAAGAGGCTGTGAAACGATCACGCAGATGCACAAACACGACACGTTTTAGCGAGATAGTGAATAAAGAGGGATACCAAAAACTACTACTATTAACTACTAATACTGATGTCATTCACCTAGACATTGAATTACCTTCATTTTATAAAGTTGGTAGAAAGCTTGTACGTACCTACCTATAATTTTACACATGTGTTTTTAAGCTACATTGCATCATAGTGCTACTACACCTAAGTAATCGATTACTTTGGCTTAACGCTCGACAAGGAGTTTTCAGTATATGGTAATGACTTTTGATTGAATTAACTTCTTCGCTTTCAAAAATCCGACCCCTTAAATCGTAAACTATCAAAAATCACTCACGCTTTATCGCCATTACTTAAGGTAGTTTTTTGTCAATCAATTGCGTTGGGTATATCGGTGTGTTTGCTTTTTTTCAATGTTAGAGTTGTCGTATTCCAAAACATAACACAAACCCGCCCTTCCTTAACTTCGATAAATTTACACATTTATGTAAAAACTTACACCCTAATATGCAACAAAAACATTCAAACCCCTCGCGCCAAAAAACGCACTTCAAAATATGAAACATTTTCAATAAACAGTAACTCTAAAACGTCATTGTTATCAACGTACAGTGGATCCTCTGTAATCCGGCCGAAGACTAATCCGAACCTCCCCATTCCCTGTATTCATTAAAGGGACTCTATTGTGCGCCCAGATCATATTAGCACCTTATTTAATGCATGAACACATTGTAACTATCTAGTAAAACCTCTAGTTTGCGTAGCCTCTAATTATACCCGAATTCTCTGAGCTCGACTGTGATCTATAGGGCGTTTATGATTTGTTTATCGTCAATCATTATCTACAAATATTTGTTTGGGTGTTTGTATTTACAAAAAAAAGGAATATATGTATTTGTACCAGTTGTCTAGTACCCATGACACAAGCTCTGCTTAGCTTAGGACTAGATGGCGTTTTATGTTAGATGTCCGAAATATTTATTTATATTGTTATATTTATTCGGAAAGATTCACCCTTTTAGAATATAAGATTACTTTCACAATATTATAGAAGCTTGTTTAAAAAAAAAACCTGTTATAATAGTATTTATCAAGATAGAAAAATTAAAAGGTCATAATTTTATCTTTCAAAGCTACATGCTTTTCGATAACATTTCATATCATTCGTCTGTAGAAAAACTGACAACAGAGGGTACTTAATGCGATGTTTCTTCCAATAAATTGCACTGCACTGATGCACATAATATAAAGTCGAGAACACACAAAGCATATAAAGATGGTCAAAGTATAAACTCAGTGTTTGCACTTGAAATCCTGACAAGAATTGACCCCGTCCCAGTCCAGCTCACGCTTTTAATATTTATAAAATTCTCTTGCTATCATTTGGGTGTTTAGTTTATAAAGTTTATATAGAAGAGAGAGAGAATAAAGAGAGAATAAACAAATTGTAACAAATATAACACACAAGCGAGTGTTTTTACAAAAACAAGCTTCGGTGTAGAGTACAGTCAGACAAAATCGATAATCCGTCACAGGCAAAACGATTGTTAGATGACCGCAGATCCACAGCAACCAACGACCGACCAACAGATTAAATGCCAAGGAGCTTAGTTTGAACATTCGATATAACAAGAGAAGAGAATGGTTAGGTTGATGATGCTGCCATAAGGCGAAACCGGTCAGGTGTGAACAAAAATAAAATAGTGAAATTAGTACAATTGATTTTAATTCTAGAATGTATCCAATCAATAGCTTTCCACTAAATGCATATGAAAGTGTTTACAGTACCAAGGTACATCAAAAAAAAAATTTTCAATGTTTTTCTATCTGTTTGTTCCGGCAAATCTCTGGAACCGATTTTGACGTGACTTTCAGTGGCAGATAAAAAAATGTTGATGATGACAAAAAGAATAACTTAGGCTACTCTTTTAGATTAGCTGCGTACGTTGCAACAATAACCGCTGGTAACACCGCGGTATTATACATATATCATTAAGTTAATGGGGATTATCAGTCAGCCTGTGGTTAAACTGTGTGACCTGGTCAAAACGTCACACAATCAATGTACCTAACAGTCTTACCAATTGTCAATTCCCAGTAGCATAATAATTTTTCCCCGTTTTAGTAACATTATTCATTGTTGCTCCGTTCGTATGGGTTTTAGCGTGAAGATATATAGCCTATAGCCCTTCTCGTCAAAGGGGCATCTAACTAAAATTAGACCAGTAGTTCCTGAGATTAGCGCGTTCAAGCAAACAAACAAACAAATAGAAGACACAAGCTTATATGATTAATCCAATACCTACACTCTATTAACATCTATATAATATAGATAGATACACAAAAGCAAGTATAGTTTTTTTTGTCGGGATGGGGGTGCCCATAACCCAACCGCCCTCTCATCCCCCTCACCATCCCCCAAAGGCCGGCAAAGCATTTGTGACGCCTCTGGTGTTGCGGGTGTCACTTAATCATATGCTTGAACGTAGTAGTAGCCCAGAGCTCGAAATCCGATCAGAATATTTTTATAAATTTATTTCTTTAGCTAACCTAACACCACTCCTCCTCCTTATATACTTTAACTGTGACAAATTTCACACTCCTCCGTTCGCATAATTTTCGTAAAAAGGGGTTAGTATATACCAAATATACTTATCGGAAAACACACACTACCTGAACAAATATTTCGTTCGCCGTGAGTACATAAATTAATGGGTTACGAATTAGCACTACCTTTTAGTACGTTAAATAGAGAGGTGGAGGAGGGGGACGCACCAATTGGGCTTCACCATCGCAACATTTAGCTAATACAATAACACTAATTAATTTATTGTGCCTTGACGGAGGCTTTAGGGTTTTAGGTGTAGGGTGAAATTTCCGTCGCATAGATGTTATTCACTTTTAACCTCATTAAACTGAACACGAGTTGTTTCTCACTTTCCGCTAAATAAACAGCAAAGGGGAGATCCTTCTTAGGGTCTATTAGGGTCCTTTATAACCGATTACTTTTAAATGAACACCACATGTTTTTAGAGGGTTCGATTGTAGGTAAATAACATTAAAAGGCTTACTCAACGATATACGTACCTAGAAAATGTATCTAAGAGAAATATAAAATAAATACATCCCATCACATCAACTGCTTTTAACAGCCCTTTGCTGGATATAGGAAAAAAGGTTTGGATCTACTATATTATGTTGGCCAGACGCGTCGGGATAGGATTTGTATATTTGTTTTATGTTTTAGCTGCCAAAATGACTCTGCTCTACCTGATGAAAGCATAAGCAGTCCAAGAGTGGTGGTCACCATCCTCAATGCGATTAAGGCCAATGCACTAAGGCGGCCTAGTGAGATGGTTTTTCACGACCCACTTAAAGAAGCCGTGATCATAGTGGGATGGAAACACATCTTACTCTCCGCAGCACAATCATCCTGCGTACTTTGCATCCCCATGGAGGTAGTCAGTGTCGTACTAAAATCCAATATATTTCCGACTGCAAGTTTAGCCCTAATGACGTAACATAAGGAAAGTCTACTGTCGTGAACCGAGCAATATTGTACCAATCACACAATATATTTTCCGGGTTGGAATCGAACCCCCAACCTGTGACTGGGCAATCAGGATTTATACATATTTCTGTTGGCCTGTTAATCTTATGATCAGTGTTCCTGACTGCTAGGCCAGAGATCACTGGTTCAATTCAAGCCAAGGTCACACAATAATTGCACGATAAACACGATCATTCGTTCGATTCGATCGTTCTGCGTTTATAAATATAATTTATCAACAACTTGTTATTAATTATCGTATAAAGTATGTTTAACAATAGCCTGGGTGCCATAAGACAAGGCTTTATCTAATCTGGGAGCAGACGGCCGTATGTACCTAATGAGTCAAGGTATTATTATCATCTCATAAGTAGGCCACAGCTGGACATGGACCTCTCTTTGCAGAGCTGTTGTCCTGCACAGTTTGCACTCTTACGACCCTTTTCAATAACCATCAGTTTGAACTGGCAATATGTTATCAAAAACGGTATGTTATTAAAAAAAATACCTTAAATTTGACAAAGAAAAAAATCATTCTGCATATCAACGAGAGAGATTGAAAAGACCATATTGAAAAAAAATGACTATCAACTATTATGAGACCGACTGAATGAATAGGGGTGGAAAAGAAAACTTTTTTATTTGGTAAGTAATTGGTTGTAAGGTAATTCGTGTGCGGTTCAATGTACTTAGATAAGCACATGGTCTAAAAGAACAAGGTCTCGCATTCAGGAGCATCCCGAGGTGACGTCATTATCCAGTTACCACGTGATAGCAACATGACACGAAAGTAACCAATTAACAGTGACAGTTATGATGACGTTATATCGTTCGTCGGAATGCCATACCTGGCGTAGTATATTGTTATACCATGGATAAGTACACCTGGGCGCTAACACGTCACCGGTACTCTTATGTCACGTCTGTTATGAAATGAGCGCGCGATTGCTGAGCCTGTTGCCAAAGCAACACTGGTGAGTAACACGCAGCCACACGTGCTAATGCATTACATTCGTTTAAATAACAATAGTTAGTATGTGTTGCGATACGATTTGATTCCTAAGGATATTACTAACGGTTTTCATCGGCAGTTACACTAAGCCCTATTAGATGCTCCTACCGGTTGGTGTATCTTTGTGCCTACAAAGAGATGAGTAGAGTCACTATGGCAATCTCATGTAAGGAAAACCCACCCTCTCCCGAGCCCAGCACTGGGACATTACGGGTTTTTGATGAATGAATGATGAAAAGAAAAATAAAGAAAAAAATCAAAAACGGGGGAAAATTAACACGCTACGGGCAATAGGGGACACAAACGAGGTTGCGTGTGTCGGCTAGTCTCTAATAATTTGACAGAGTAGTTGACATTAGTCTATCAGGTACATGGTAAAGCTGGCCCTAAAGCTAATAATAAAGATACGAGTCGAAAGCATTGTCAGGACAGTCTATACCTATTGTAAAACATATTGGTAAGGAGCAGATCATTTAACCTAAGGTTTCTTATTCAGGCCAATTATGTAAATACAACTGTAGAGGTCGTGTATAAGATTCCCTCTTGCGCTCATCGGAAAGACTCGAATATCGTCGAATCCGTCCATGTACTTACTCAAAAATCAAAGTATATCCATGCCAAATTTAATTGAAATCAATGCAGTGGTTTAGCCGTAAAAGCTTTACAGACAGACAGAGTTACTTTCGATTTTATAATATTAGGTATCATACATTCACTCCCTTTAATGTAAGTACTACGTAACCAGTCGCTAATCTTTACTTACACGCTATTTCAACAATTTGATTGTCCACTTAGGTATTCATATTTTAAACTTTATGAATGAGAAGTCCCAGTCGCTGAGGGAAAGCTGGCGATCCACTCGTTTTCCTAATCGTTCACCACAATACAAATGTGTTCTTTGTAAGTTAGAATGGTAATAACCAGACATGGCAAAAATAATACAGAAATAATCTATTATTTTAAACAATGACACCGTACATAGAACTTTTTAAAAAATCCCTTGCTCAAGGATTACAATATTCCAGATAACAGTTAATTAACATGCCAATTAAAAGTTTTTTTTTAATAAAAGTTGGTAATAGGTACGATTTCTGGCTGTGTTATATTTGTAAAAAACAAAATAATTAACAGTACAAATAAAGGGTTAGATGGGGTAGATACCAACGGAGCAGGTTAAGGGGGTTTTCTCCAATTTAGTGGCGCTGGGTTACGAGCAAGAAGCTTTTGGAATCAACAACCTAAGTTTTATACAAACTAGGTTCAAATAATATAAATATGCATGTTCAACACTCATAACTGGATTTAATTTACATAGGACGCATAATGTGTAAAAAATTATGTTGTATTTTCAGTTTCTTTTTATAAGGTATTTATCATGTAGTATTACACGAACTTTGGTTAGTAATTCTGTTTTTGTTATTATTAAGAGTATTTATTTAAAGACTGTTTACCGGTTCACTTCTGATAAACAGATGTCGCTCAAAATTCACTTTTATGCATCATAAGTAACGGATTATTTATATTACAATCAGTGATAAAGAAAAAATTAATAACAATGTTAGCCAACCCCCGCAACTTCGAATGCGTCTCTTTTCAATCATGCTCAACTCTCGTTTGTCCTTCGTCTATCCGTTAGTAATTCACAGTTAGCTAGAAATAGAACGTCACTTGTTTTGGAAGCTGAAAATGGCACACATTGTGCAGTTAAGTTAATCTAAGTTTACAGAGTTGGTTGATTGTTGCGGTGTACGAAAACGTACTTCCACAAGTTATCGACAATAGCGCTGACTTACATATAAACTACCGATTCAATACACCTCAGAAATGGGAAATAAGTGAGATTGACTGGCTATTAGTTCAATGGTTACTGAGATTTACGATGTTAATATTAAATAAACTACAATGAAGTTCCCTATAAAACTGTAACCCGACTAAGTTAAAACTTTTGATAAAATTTATAGCTTATGTAATCCAGACTATTATTATGAATCTAGGTATAGACACCTCAATTAATGAAATCAGTTCAGTAGTTCAGGTTCTAAACTACTGAATGTTCCAATGTGTTCCAATTCCAATGTTCCAACATACAGACATAAATTGCCTGCCAAAACTATTACCCTTTCTTTTAGCTTCGAGTAATAGAGCCGTACAAAACGGTAAATACCTAAGTAAATACTCTATTATTTGTCAATAGAGTTTATCGAATTAAACCTTGGGAGACATTCGTTCAGAAGTAGACAGCGATTCTTTGATCTGATTTGAATTATACTAAGTCAGATTAACGACCTTTTCAGTAACTGATATAAACTAAAGATCCTAAGAGTGAAGAGTGGATTCCAGTCACTCATATAAGTTTGTCACAGGAAGAGAGAGTACGGAAGCGACATCACTAATAGACCTGGCGGTGACTGGCTCGCGAGATTATTATTTACATTCCTCTATCCTTCAAAATATTTTTTTTTATTTATTTCTGTTATGAAGGATTTACAGCTAACATAATAACAATTGCAATCAACTAGATAACAGTGAGCCAATTCAAAGTCCTCACCTGTAGTGATATGCCATTATTGCCTTCCTATCTTGAGATTTTAATCCCATCGGATGCCTAAAGTAGCTAGTAGATGGCAATATTCTTACCCTCCTCTACATAAGTGGAACAGAATTACATTTAATATAGGTACCTATACCTAATTACCTACCCTTTCGAGGTTACAGGCTGGAGGGTATGCCTGAATGCTTATATCAACTATATACATTGCATGAAACATAAATGCAACGTCGACCCGAGCCTATTTGCTGCTATTTAAAATTGTATGTGCAAACCTATTACAATTAGATGTTTACAGAGACAAATATATTCTTAAGTAAAGGCAGAGCCGTCCCTTATGTACCAACTTAAAAATTCAAAATCTAAACACAAATATTTTATTTATACCTTCCATCAGCCGCTATTCATCAATCTATGCAATTTTGCATAAATTGATGAATACCGAATGGGTACTGAAAATATAACATAAAATGCTTTGTTTAGTTGTAATTAATTTAAAAGAGGTACTCAAAACCTTCCAGGTTCAATATATTTGTAAAATTAGTAAACCAAAATAAACAGTGTTTCTTAAACTACTGAATCCTCTACAACTTTTGTTTACAGTTTTGAGTCTTCAATCTGTCGGCAGTCCTCATGACTGCTTCGTGTTTCTTTTTATTTATTAATAATATAGGTACTATAAAAATAAGAAACTCCTGCACTAAGAATATATATTGTGTAGTAAGGTACTTTCTAAACATACCCGAAACGGACAAAGAACCAGACAACAATTTGTTGATCACAGACAGTTCATTCAACATTCATTCAACACAACTGCCTCGTTGGTCGTTGGTCTAGCGGATGGCGTGTGCGACTGCTGATCATGAGGTCTCGGATTCGATTCCCGGGTCGGACCAAATGTTTGTATGATCTACAAATATTTGTTTCGGAGTTTGGGTGTTTTCTATGTATGATATGTATGTATTTACAAAAAAAAAGTATAATATTTATTTGTATCAGTTGTCTAGTATCCATAACACAAGCTCTGCTTAGCTTGGGACTAGATGACGTTGTGTATAAGATGTCGGAAATATTTATTATTATTTATTTATTCAATTTTAAGAAAATTATATTAGAAATTTACAAATATAGTAAAACATAATAATGCAATGCGTTAAATGTTAAAAAGTTATGAAAGGTCGTCCATTAATACCAGATAGGGGTAGGTACCGGTATCGGGTACAAATAGATACGTAGTAATATATTAATACATAAAACAGTGTATTAAAACCCATTTAATCTTAAAAAATCGTCAAGACCATGTGACAACTAAAGGTGGTATTGATTCATCGGGCAAGAGGCAGGCCGTGAACTATATTAATGGATTTAATTACTGCTGTATCGATTGGGAAAAGGAATGTAAACCTGCAAATCACTTGAACATCACGATGGGGCATTGTAGGTATATACAACCGAAACTCAGAACAAAATATTTTTAGCCTGCCAAAGTGACTCTTCTCTCTCATATAGAAAGCATGAGCGGAATCCTGTAGTCCTGTATGGGGATTGAACAAAACACTATGTTCAGTAGAAATTAGTCGGGCGAGCGCTTAATCAATTACGCAATCCGTGCAGTCATTAAAAAAGTAACGGGACACCCGGCAGATGTGAAACATCGAAATTGTTTTATATAAGTTATTTGTTGAATAATATAAAATTACGGTGGAGTGATGACTTGCGCAAGGCGGCTGACAGGAGCTGGATGCGAGAAGCCGAGGATCGAACTAAATGACGTGCAATTGGAGAGGCCTATGTCCAGCAGTGGATTGCGATAGACTGATGATGATGATGAGATTTATTTGAGAACGCGACAAAAGGTTTTGGGTAAGGTGAAGCGTCGCCACGGCAAGCAATTCTCGCCACGCCGAAAATCGGGTTTACCCGCTCCTATAGATGTTTCATATTAAGAACGTTATACTCCATCCATAAGTATAGAGTAGTAGTAGAGACTAATCGGATAAAACACGCACTTACTGATACACTACAAAAAATGATAATAAAACATATTAATACTTTTTATACTAATAACTATCATAGTATATAAATAAGATAAATGCAGTCTTAAAGGTACATTCTAAGACGTCTATAGAATCCGAAACCGCACAGTGTACACACGGTTATCCTTAAGCGCTTCATATCTCATTACTCGATGTGACGTAGGCTACGTGCTGTGACGGGCTGACGATACCCATTTAAGGTCGCGTCGCGTCACATAACTACTGTATATCATATAGATTATCATATTACATACTTGGTTGTTATTTCCTGTATTTTCTGTTAAATACCACAACTTGTACGACAGCAAATGGTTATTATCGATGCACGTAGTCCATTTACAAAGGCGACGTATGATAGGATATCAATGTTCAGCAAATTTTCATTGCATTTTACCAAGATATTGAAGGTAAAGGAAATATACACTACGATACGACAAGAATTGAAGGGTAATAATTTTGGCAATCTATGTATGTTCGATGTTAATGAGTCAATAGATTGGCCCGAGTGACAGACTATATAAATTTTATGAAAATGTTTTACGTAGTTAGGCTGTGCGGGCAATATAGTTTACACATATGAACTGTCAAATATATAATATCACAATAACAAAAATAATTTTAAATTAAATTCAAAACAAATCTCTTCCATTAACCTAATTGACTTTCATTCCATGTATTGTGTGGTTCGCTTATAATCAGTTCAAACATCGCCGACGCGAAATGCCCAACATTTTGCGGCGGATGTTCGCATTCGCATCGGCGGATGTTGCAGATAGGCATTTATTTGGACCTACGTTCACAAATGTCAATAATCAAGAATTTTTCACAACCCTAGTACATATTATTATGGAAGAATGGGTTATATTTTTTTGTTTATCATTTTCTGAATGCAAAAATATTTTGAAACAAGGTATTATTTTAAGAATGTCATAAAATATGTATGCAGGTTTCATCATCATCATATCAGCCGTAAGAAGTCCACTGCTGGACGTAGGCCTCACCTAGTGATTTCCATCCTACTATCACACTAATATATAAAGGCGAAAGTTTGTGAGTGTGTACGTTTGTTACTTCTTCACGCAAAAACTACTGAACGGATTTGGATGAAACTTTACAGTAACATAGCTTATACACCAGAATAACACATGGGCTACTATTTGTCGCAATAACCGACATACACGCGGACGGAGCCGCGGGCAACAACTAGTAATATTATAAATGCGAAAGTTTGCAAGGATGTGTGTTTGTTGCTCTTTCACGCAAAAACTACTGAACGGATTTTCATGAGACTTGAGAGAGAGACATTGCAATAACATAATAAGTAAACATTTTTTTTTTTAATTTACGTTCCGACATAACAAACTACAGGGTGCCACTTAGATTTATTGACACGTCACATGTTTTTTTATGGTATAGGCGGGCAAACGAGCAGACGCATCGCCTGATGGTAAGCGATTACCACCGCCCATGGACACCTGCAAACACCAGAGGCGTCACAAGTGCGTTGTCGGCCTTTAGGGGAGGGGAGATAGGGGCAGGGGGTTTGGGTTATGGGCCTCCGGTGTCCTCACTCACTCGGAGAAAAACACAGCGTAAGCACTATTTCACCCCGGTTTTCTGTGAGGCCGTGGTATCACTCCGATCGAGCCGGCCCGGCCATGCCGAAGCGTGCCTCTCCCACGGTAGATATTCAGCCTATATTCAGCGGACGATCAAGACGCTTCTAACGACACCTCATTTGTCCAGTTCTAATGAGTAGTTAGGAGCTATGAGGGAACAGATGAACAGACATACATACATAGCCTGTCAAAACCATAACCCTCCATTAGCTTTGCCGTAGTAGGGTAAAAATAGATTTTACAATTTTCGTCTGTCTGTCTGTTTGTTCCGGGTAATCTTTGGAACGGCTGGACCGATTTTGATGGGACTTTAACTGGCAGATAGCTGATGACCTGAGGTGTAACTTCGCCAACTTTTTTTTGGCTAGCTTCGTCCCGCGGCTTTAGAAGTTCAGCTAGTTCAAAATAAATCAATAGTGACTATTAGCTGTTCAAATATATTTTTATGAAATAACTGATTTTTTTTAATTAACACATAAAATTATGACCAGTCAAGACCATAATTAAATTAAGAAATGGTCAGAAACAGTAGGAATAACTGACTAACTGACTATAAGATCTGGCAGAACTGTAATAAGGCTAAACTGAGTAGCTCGTGGCTAAAGGCTATTTGACAAAAATATACTTCAAAGGCTCTTTCTATCCTAATAATTGTGACGATGACGGTCCTAACAGTGTCATAACCATATTTTGTTACCAAAAAAGGTATTTTTTATTTATTTTTCCTAAAAATATAAATAATAAGAAATAAACTTAACATTAAATGAATCATAAACACTTGACAGCACTGTATGTTGTTAGGTTGTGCAATAAAGTTGATCTCGAGCAAATCATTTTAAATGGAAGTATACTTCTAGCCGATTATATCCACGGATTTAACAATATTCTTGCTTCTTAAATGTACTAGCATGTGTGTATGGTGTGACTGTTGGTGAATAATATAAATAAATATACATAGGTACGTGAACTACGCATGCGCAATGTGTAGCAACCTTCGTTATTTATTATATTATTCCAACAAAGCTAGGATTTCACGACATCACCGTCATAGACGCAGTTTTTTTACTTATGAGCATAATTCTATGAGCTATTAAAATAGGAATCTGCGGGATTGCTACCATGTATGTACCTTTTTGTTTGTGAGTGTCCTATCCGCAGATTCCTATTTTAATGTTACTGACCATGAAAGTTTAAAACAATATATTCTATGAGCTACTTTTATATTTTGATAAAAAAAATGTTTAGCATTTTGCCAATTTGTACACATAAATTATTTTTTTTTTGTTTTCGTGCAATAAATGTTCTTATTATTAATTGAAAGGACGCTATTACTATTCGTTGCCGAGGATCAAACTATATGACGTGCAATTGGAGAGGCCTATGTCAAGCAGTGAACTGCGATAGCCTGGTGATGATGATGACGAATAGTCGCTTGGGCAATGCGCTCTCGCTGTCGTGAGCAGAGCCTAAAAAGTTATTTTGACAACACAGTAACATTCAATCGTTACAGAAAAGAAACAATTTCTAGAACATAGGGATTATAGGGAAGGATCATCATCATTATGTCAAAATCATACCGTGGGAGAGACCGTAGTGATACCACGGCAAAAAAGCGGTGTGAAATAGTGCTTGCGCTGTGTTTCACCGAGTGAGTGAGGATACGGGAGGCCCATACCCCAACCCCTCCCCCTATTTCCTCCCATTCCCCTCTCGTGACGCCTCAGATGTTGCTGGTGTCCATGGGCGGCGATAACGACTTACCATCAGGCGATACACTTCTGCTCGTTTGCCCGGCTATTCCGCAAAAAAAATACCAAGGTCAATCGTTTACAGAAGTATTAAAAAAAAGTAAAAACTAAAACCCAACTAGAACAAAAAAAACGACGCTGAAAAAGCATGAAACAAGTTTCAAAAGCCGTAGTCACGCGTTGTTAAAGTGTTATGGACTATGGTACATCACTAAGTTTCAAAAGCCGTAGTGCATGTGTGCATTTCTTTGCAAAGTATATTTTAAATAGGTACCATGGAAATATCACAATTATCGAATAAATGCGGACAAAGTCGCAAAAAAATGCTAATAATATATATATTTTTGAAATGTACAAGTAACGCCCTTTCCAATGATACCAAACACAACATATTTATCTAAAATTTATTTTTTAATACAGTATGTCGGCTGGAGGGCGCCACATTAGACTCAGTAAGACGTCATATAGCCTGTAACCAGAGGACGATTAAGATCTTTCTAACGACACCTCATTTGTCCAGTTCTAATGAGTAGTTAAGGAGCTATGAGGGAACAAATGAACATACATACATCCATAGCCTGTCAAAATTCCCTCCTTTGGCTTTGGCGTAATCGGGTAAAAATATATTATAATCGTGTTAGTATTTGTACTGCCGAAACAAGTACATGTGTAAATGACATAAAATTAGAATATGAGACAAAGCGGATATGTACAGTAGTTATTACCACATTCACGAAGCGTAAACATCAATCATGGAGTATATAATATCAGTTATATATGTAATGAACAGTATATAAGCACTCGTGAAGCTAACAAAGTAAGAAGTGGATAGAAACCATCGGTAGACCTACTATCTTGGCCTAATACTTCCAAGCGACTGGTTCAAAAATCCCATCAACCCGAACAGGGGATGCTGCGGGCTATTGATCTTTATTGAGCCCTTGGTCACACCATGACTCTTAAAAGCAAACATAGGGTCAATTATCCTATACGGTGGCAAGGTCAGCTGACAGCGAACAGAGGTAAGAACTACCACAATCAAACTACAACAATTCCAGCGACTCCCACTTATAGAGTGTCTCAAAGCAGAAGACGTCGGTCACACGTCTGTGATGGAGTAGACACAAGTAAAATTTTGCCAAAAATAAAACCGACTTCAAGGTTTGACTCGATTTCTCTTGGATGGATCATCATCAGATCTTAGTGTCCTTATCATGGTACCACCGTTGGGATATCTCATTTCCATTAAAAAAAGAATCATCAAAATAAACGACGAAGTTATTCGCAAACACATATAAAAAAAGACATATATAGTTAGGAGGAGTGGTAGCGTACGCGACTGCTGTTCTTGAGGTCTCGGGTTCGATTCCCGGGTCGGATCAAATGTTTGTATGATCTGCAAATATTTGTTTCGGAGTTTGGGTGTTTTCTATGTATAATATGTATGTATTTACAAAAAAAAAAGTATATAAGTATTTATATCAGTTGTCTAGTACCCATAATACAAGCTCTGCTTAGTTTGGGACTAGATGGCGTTGTGTGTTAGATGTCCGAAAATATTTATTTTATATATATACGGTCGAATTGAGAAACCTCCTCCTTTTTTTGAAGTCGGTTAAAAAAGGACTGCCGTCATTCCTGTTACAAGTTTTAAACATAAGGTCACAACTCAAAATTCAGCTAACATTAAAACTCCTGTTTTATTTTCACCGATCTGGTAGCTAGAACCTGAACACATAATAAAGAGTATTTCCAAAATATAATAAATGAAAAGTACATTTTCGAAGGCCACGAATCTACTAGTGACTCCTCCCAAGTTAAAATCCACAAGTTTAACTGGCTTTAACAGGAGAGTGGGTCAAAGAGATATACATAGGTACATGAATCTTTATCTAGTACGATAGGGTAGAAGGAGCCCCGTCCCTGAAAACAAGTGAACTAAACGTATAATATGATATGAATTCACTCAAGTGTTTATACCAAAACATTAATAACTAATTAGTTCATTAAAAATACAACCCGGATATATTAGGATGACAGATGATACCTTATTTATATATCTCTATTACAACAATATAAAAATATAGGCTAATTAACGTGTCTTTATTTGAGATTATCCTTGTTTTATTATTATGTTATGCCTTCTGGTTGACCCGTACAACTTTATCTGCGTCTCTCAAAAGGAATTGTCGTCTCCATTTCACAACATATTTCATTGTTATTTAGTTGACAGTAGCCAGTACTTCCCCGATAAATACGTGATCTAACAAAATAGATATGCAATTCGAATCAGTAGTTCCTGAGATTCGCGCGTTAAACCAGCGCGACAAACACTCTATCCTTTATATATAGCAATATATAGCTTTAGAAAACTAGTATAGATTATATAAACGTATATTTATTAGTATAAAATATTAAGAGAGAGTAACCAATATTGAACATTAAATAAAATGAGTGATGGTCGATCAACGACCACTGGGAGACTAGTACTTTGTACATGTACTATATACACACGTAATGTGTACATGTGTACGCTTAGTCATATATATAGTCCATAAATACTGTTACAATTAAAAATAAACAAAATATTACTTTTGAATTTGGAATCTGTCATTTTTATACAATTGTTCATTGTGTTTTCTTATTTCCACGCCAACATATTGAAGTGGGGTGATAAAGAGAACCGAATCGCTGTGATTGCAGTACATATAGTAGGTATGAAGCCAAATTCAATTTTAAAATCCTTCATACGCTTAGTATTAGTCAAATATTTGTATACCACGCTACTGATAGGCACAATGAAACCTCATCTGTTTGTGATAGAAAAAGATCGAGTCGTCCACGTAGTGTTCGTACGAAAAAGGCGATCAAAGCAGTATGGGAAAGAGTTCGAAGAAATCCTGTCCGAAAGCTAAAGATTTTATCTCGGGAGATGAAGATAGCACCTAGAACTATAATGTTGTGTATTATAATAAATGTTTTGCAGTGTTGTTGTATCTCGCAAAGCGTTTAACACTGTGTCTATCCCTAGATTGCTGCGTAAGTTGGAGGGTGCAGGTATACGAGGTATGCCTGTGGAACTTTTTAAGTCTTACCTTAGTGATCGAACACAGTCGGTTGCAATAGATGATGTAGTAAGTGAAACTTTAAGCACGGGCTTTGGTGCACCACAAGGCTCACTCCTGGGACCAACCCTCTTTCTTATATATCTTAACGATCTTAGTGAAACTATCATAAATAATGGCATAATGTTATATTTTGCAGATGATACTGTACTTATATTTAACGCGCCTTCATGGGATGTTATCCATAAGGTCACTGAAGAAGGTCTAGAGACTTTTCTTGAATGGCTTGACAATAATTTGTTGACAATTAACTTCAAAAAAACAAAATATATCACTTTTAGTATTTATGACAATATACAACCTCAAATTTTAACCCCACACTGTGATTGTGACACACTGACTTCTGTCTCTTCCACCAGATACATATTATGTTATTATAACATATTATTATGTTTTCTATGTATAATATGTATGTATTTACAAAAAAAAGTATATAAGTATTGATATCAGTTGTCTAGTACCCCATAATACAAGCTCTGCTTAGTTTGGGACTAGATGGCGTTGTGTGTTAGATGTCCGAAATATTTATTTATTTATTATTTATTTATGTATCTGGTCTCTCCTGCGTCACAGGATATATTTCTAATGCGGGAGTTGTCTTTAAGGAAAAATTAGAATTAGAAAGATTAGAAAGATAAAATTAGAGAAAAATTAGAAAGATAAAGAAAAAAAAATTCAAAGACCATTTTTCTCCTACATCGTGGATTTATTTGTTTGTTTGTAAATATTGCATCGGTAGTTCTTTTCAAAAACAAAATGTTATTAATTGATCACTAGGCGCTAACAGTGAACTATTCAACCGAAAGCTCTACGTCTGCATTTAAAAAAAAAGTATTTAAATTTAAAAAAAAATATTTCTCATTAATAAATCTTTAATTATTATTAATTAGACTTTCGTGTCCCAATTTTATGTTAGGTATAATTGAGTAACAAACAATAATAGTATATTCTTTAATAGCTAGGTGGTTTTATAGCTACGAGTGTAAGTTTTAATAGTTAGTCATATGTTTGGTGCATTAAGCTAATAACAATCCGGTATAAACCAGATTAGATGTTATACATGCAAGATAAAATAAATAATTATGACGTAAGCAAATAAAACGTAACAGAAAATGAAATGGAAAGATAAAAATCCATTAAAAACGAAATATTATTGGAATGTATCAAAGAAAACCACATTGAATGTTGAAAAGTGTTCAAGTTCAAATAACTGGTTTTTATATGTTTATTTTTATGTATCTCTCCACGGCGATGAGAAAATAATGAGAATAATGTACCACTTTTATTATTATTTATTAATTCCATTGATAAATAATAGTGAATTAAAGGCTTATTATCTATAATTATTATTACAAATGAAATGCACCGTGTACCTATTCGAGGTCGTCATAATCATTTATCACGTTAGAGGTTTCATTTAATTCTATTATATAAAACATAATAGTTCACTCAGTACACATAAGTGTATGGTTGTTACAAAAGACTTTAATACTTTTTCGGTTCTAATTGAGGGCCTTTCTAACAATTAAGATTTTTTTCTTCAATGTTTATTATGTGCAAAAACAATAATAATGCGTTTTACTATGAAAAAGACTTAACTCTCGAAAATTTTATTGATAAAATATAGGTATTTATTAAATTGTTTATTGACATGATTTTATTTCATTCTCATACAGTTACACTAAACATTTCCATATTTAAATGTTTTAATAAAATTATTCAAGTTCAAAAATCTGTAACAAATACTGTTACTGTACACATAACATATATCTATATGTTATGCACTTTAGATTGTTTTGTTTAATTTTTTCACACAAAACATACACGATATTTTTTTTTTAGTTTAAAATTATTTACGACAAATGTTGAAAGTATTGTTGGCACTTTGTTTATAGATATAAGTGAATACTTACTGTATCATATCATAGTGGTGGTAGTGGGTGGGAGGCTGCAGGTCCTGCAGCGGCATGTAGAACTCATGCACTCGCGTATATTCCCGCGCCATGCCGCGAGACACGTGCGAAGCGGGCGACCGCACCGCGCCGCGATATCACCCGACTGCCGACAGCCGATTTACTTCACAAGTTTATGGCGTACTAAGCGCTCGCTTGCGACAAGACCACCCTTGCCAAAGGTTCAATTCCAAGTCCACGGCTCACAATTTCCACCCTTTCACAACACCTATAACTTGGTGAAATATTACTTTTTTTAACTTTTCATTCGTACCGTTTTCGGTCACGTAAGAATGGAAACATTCAAATTTAGTTGAACAATGCGAACGTTGTACAGCTTCCTTTTTGTGGCACGTGTAAACAAGCATGATGTGTTTGTTATTAATATTATTTATAAAACGTTTGTGTTTCTAAGCAGTTATCTCGGCAGTTCGACACCAATATTACTAATATTTTTTTATTTTAAATAAACTTAAATTTTTTCTCACATTTAATTTAATTGATACTTTAATATATTTAATTTTATTTAATATATTTACAAGGAACTTGTAGCTTTTGGAGTTTGGCTTAGTTTGACCAATGACACAATAGTTTGACTGACATACACCTTAACTCAAATTGTTTAATATAACCTGGCTGCCCCAACAGAATTCCTTCTGTTGACATTATCGACGGATATTTTAATTTACTCTATGGCTTGTATAGAAAAGAAATGTTTTTAGTATTTTCCTCTTATTTTTGACGTTTTTTTCTCTCCATAAGAACCTTCCTTGTGCATTAACGAAAATATAAAAAAAAATAACAGAATTGGTCGAGAACTTCTCGAGTTTGCCGTTAGCAACACATTCGGCGATTAATTTTTATTTGTCCGTATTTGATCTGTCTGTATAAAACATACAAAATCCCTAGCTCCGTGGACAATGTTTTGTCTATGACAAGTTTCGTGCTAGACGTAATTAGTTAAGACTGGTTTTATTAATCAAAATGTTAAGAATCTGGTCAAACAAAAAAGAACTTGTATTACATTACATTCCTCTGTAAACTGTTTCCAACGACATTCATTTTATTAGAGACTAGCTGGCCCTCGCTACCTCGTCTGCGTCTCCTATTGCCCTTAGCGTGAACTTTGTTAACCATAACAACGGTTTTTGGTAAGGCAACATTAAAAGATTGACACAGGTATGTTGCCGCGGACTTTTGATTAGAACTTTGAAACGGGAACCATTCTGTCATGCATTATTATTGCGAAGCTTTAATAATTTACCCAACGCACGCAATGGACGCTACCAAAAGTAATTATTTAGGTATCCCTGTTTTTGCTACATTTTTCTTTGATATTCCGCTCTCTGGTCGTAGCTTGATGATATAATAGCCTATATATAGCCTTCTTCAATAAATGTACTATCCAACACTGAAATAATTTTTCAAATCGTACCAGAAATTCCTAAGACTATTGCGTTCAAGCAAACAAATAAACAACCTATTCAGCCTTATGATATTAAGTATAGATTCATAATATTTGCCAATTATCTTTAATAATGATGTCTTCGAATTCTTACTAACGCAATGTCAGACGTCTGACCTCAAATTAAGTAGAGTACAATGGTAAACAAATAGCTATATATCAATGTACAATCTTACAGAAAAATTACATCCAGTTACAGAATTAATAATTCATGCAATTACTAGCCCTGGGGGGGCAGGAACCCACACACACACCACCCCTACTTACATTGACAGTCACAGGCACTGACTAATATACCTACTGATACGACCAAGTACATCACTCTTTTTTATATTTTGTTTGTACGTTTACAACTACACAACTAGCAATAGTAATGAGAGACAAGATTTTTTTTGTCTGGGCATCATTTTTTATCTTTTTTTCATGAAATCTGTGGGATGAACGTTATTTACAGTAGGCCGTGGAAGCGCGCGCTAGTTGATTACAGAGAAAAATCAAATATGTGTATCAAATCTATACAGAAAACAGAAAAATGAAGTACCGAACGGAACGGGCGGTCCATTTGTAATTTGGTCCAACTTAGTACAACGTAGATACACGGTAGTTTTTATCTCAACTATTCATCAAAATATTTGTAATTGCAAATTAAATGTTTATTATACCATTTTAGTGTGTATTTATCGGTTAGTTTTATAAAATCCTAATAGAGTGCGGTTTGGCATCTAAGTTGCACAGATATCCGGTATACGGCCGGAGTAGGTTTGTATGAAAAAAAAGGGAATTGGATTTTTCTTAAAATTTAAACTACCTAGAAGATCATAATTATTAACACAAGTTTTTCAGAAATGTAGAAAATATTTACAAAAATAAAATGAAACCGCTTTCGCTGTCTGTTCGCTTAGATTTTTAAACTACTCAACGGATTCTAACACAGTTTTCAGATATTCAAGAGGAAGGTCTATATGAGTACTTAGGTACGGGTCGCTAGTATAAAATCACTCTAGGAACCTCAACATCCAAAACTACTGAACCTATAATGATATTACTTATCGCTGATATAGATTTAGATGTGTTCTATCTAAGAAAAATAACACCGTTTCGAGCTAAGCCTGGGTGAAACCTAGTAATGTTGCATATTCTATTGAACGTTAAACAGCTTTATTTTTTTTAACACACAGCACCATTTCGTCCCACGCTTGCTTAGCTTGTGTGATTGGTACTAGTCAATTGATATAAGTACATATATTTGTTTTTTTTTGTAGTATATACTTAATATACATAGAAAACACCCAAACTCCGAAACAAATATTTGCAGATTATAGAAACATTTGGTCCGACCCGGGCATCAAACCCGAGATCTCAAGTACTGCAGTCGCATACGCTACCACTGCGCCACAGAGGAAGTCAGTTTGAGCTTTGAAGCTATTAATAAATATTGAAATACATTAATGGCCCCAGGAAATGCTATTTCTTGACACTCTATTAGATATAATATTTTACTTGTCATAAATAAAATCAGTTGCCAAACTGTCATAACCATGCGTGCTATGTCTTCATGTTTCTAGACGTTCCGTGTTCGTACCCTTGTGTTGCCACCACAAGGATACTTATCCATACTAACATTATGAATCCGAAACTGACGTTTTCTGTCTGTTTGTTACGCTTTCATGGCTAAACTGCTGTTTATGCGATTGATGCTGCGATTTTAATAAAATATAAGATAGAGATTGTCGAAATAAAAATCGAAAATATGTTTATTATTCATACGCAACATACAAGAAAATAGTACAATTAAAAAAATGACATTCAACTAAAATTAACTATGAAACAAACAATATTAAAAAGGAACAAAAATAAATTGCAAAAAAAAAAGGTTGTGTGACTTTAAGGCGATTATTGTCATTAACGCAGGCGGAACAGCGAGCTAAAGTTGGTTCCCCATAATCCTAAACTCCGTAATTGAATAAAGCAATGGCCACTCGAGCACGACATCGCAGCGTAGGATGGTTAAGAAATATAGAGCATCACCTATGCTATTTATTCCGCGGGTTATTGCCACTTCTTTTTTTGGGAATTCTTGAAAGAACTACTAGTAGTGCCAGGTGCCATTTCCTATTTGTATATTGGCAGTTGTCTTTATATATATTTTTATGCCTGCCTATTGTTTTCACAACTAGCTGAACCCCGCGGTTATTGTTGGACCGCGAGTAACGCCGCTGGACAAAGCTAGTTTATCAAATAGTAGCCTAAGTTACTCCTTAAATCATTAGGTTTCTACCAGTAAAAATCCCGTCAAACTCGGTCCTGCCGTTCCAGAGATTACCCGTAACAAACAGACAGACATACAGACAAAAATTGTAAAATGATATTTTGGTACATGTATCGTGTATACATACATATGTATTTTATTAAAAAGCGGTTATTTTAATATTAAAAACACACTCCAATTATATTTATTTGTATAGATGTATAGTTAAAACACTACGGCTAACTAACTTCAATTGACTGCCTCGTTGGTCTCGCGGTCGGCGTGTGCGACTGCTGATCATGAGGTCTCGGGTTCGATTCCCGGGTCGGACCAAATGTTTGTATGATCTACAAATATTTGTTTCGGAGTCTGGGTGTTTTCTATGTATAATATGTATGTATTTACAAAAAAGAGAGTATATATGTATCAGTTGTCTATTACGCATAACACAAGCTCTGCTTAGCTTGGGACTAGATGGCATTGTGTGTTAGATATCCGAAATATTTATTTTATTTATTTATTTATTCACTTTCATCGTCCGGCCAGTTATCCTAAAAAAGCGGGACAACCCTTTAAGAAATGTGGCAACGCTGGTAACAGGTGACTAAGGGAGTAAACTGCGCAGGATAACAGCTCTGTAAAATGAAGGAAAACTTGACACAAACTTGACACCGATCCATGTGACCAGTCTCCTTTCTAAGGAGAGGCCCGTGTCCGGCAGGGGACTGCGGCGATGGGCTGGCCATTGAGATGATATTGTCATAATATAATTTATTGAAGTTTATTTAATACTGGCTGAGCTTGTTCCCTCCTAGCTCCTTAACTACTCATTAGATTTGGACAAATGAGATGTTTCTAGAAGCGTCGTGATCGTCTTCTGGTTATAGGCTATATGACGCGTCACTGAATCTAATGTGGCGCCCTCTAGCCGACATAAAGTACTGTATTAAAAAATAAATTTGAGATAAATATGCCGTGTTTGGTATCATACGAAAGGGCGTTACTTGTAGATTTCAAAAATATACATATTATTAGCATTTTCTCGTGACTTTGTCCGTATTTATTCGATAATTGTGATATTTCTGTGGTATCTATTTAAAATATACTTTGCAAAGAAATTAGTATTATAGAGGCGCCAAAACATTTTAAATAAAAAAAAGTAAAAACTAAAACCCAACTACGACAAAAACGACGCTGAAAAAGTATGAAACAAGTTTCAAAAGCCGTAGTCACGCGTTGTTAAAGTGATTTGGACTATGGTACATTAATAAGTTTCAAAAGCCGTAGTCCATGTAGTGTAAAGTACCATATGGTACATATCACTTTAACAACGCGTGACTACGGCTTTTGAAACTTGTTTCATACATTTTCAGCGTTGTTTTTGTCGTAGTTGGGTTTTAGTTTTTATTTTTTTTTATTGGTATATGTACCGTGTATACATATATATATGCATTTAGTAAAAAGCGGTTTTTTAATATTACAAACAGACACTCCAATTTTATTTATTTGTATACATCAACAAATATTTCTGTGTAGTGATAAAAAGATAGCATCATTATTCAGCATTTGTACGAGTTTATTATTATCAATATCATCCATATACATATAATAAAATCGTTACTGGTACGTCGTACGTATCGTAATCCATACATGGAAGATTTGTAAAAAAACTGTTACAGACGGGCTTTGTGAAAGCAATAGAACCCGAAACAATGATTATTTTAATTTTTATCTGTTTGTTTGTTTATCTGAATGTCTGTGCGTTTATGCACGCTAATCTCCGAAATGGCTTATCTGAGTTAGATGTGGTTTTCACTAATGTATTGTGGTAAGCTTAACTAAACATTTAGTGTTTGTTTCATGTCAATCGGTAAATAAATAAGAAAGTTATGCCCATTTAAAGAATCACGTGGCTGGACATTTGCAGATTGTTCATTCTTACGCGGTTATAAACAGCGTGCCGAGAGCCCGAGAGTCGCGCCGCTTTGCCCTCGATAACACTGACTGTTTTATATTTCATTTGTATAATAATTTGTTTATTTCTTCTATACAAATACATAAAATTGCAGTGTCTGTTTGTAATATTGAAATAACCAATTTTAACTTAATGCATATGTATATTTCAAAAAATGTTTGTCTGTCTGTCTGTATGTTTGTTCCGGGTAATCTCTGGAACGGCTGGAGGGATTTTGACGGGACTTTCACTGGCAGGTAGCTGATGATCGAGGGAGTAACTATGGCTACTATTTTTAGACTAACTTTGTCCCGCGGCGTTACTTGCGGTACGACGATAACCGCGGGTAACACCGCGGGGTTCAGCTAGTTATAAATAAAAATGAATCACCGAAATATATGTACGGGCATAACTTCCGATCGGCTGCACCAAATTGGATAATTCTTTTTTATGTGTTTGTTATTGTGAGTTTATTTAGAAGAAAATAAAAGATACCATAAAAGTTTTTTTCAATACCTGTACGAACCTGCATAATTACAAAATTTAGAAAAAAATTACGACAGAAAAATATGGCAGTACGACGTTTGCCCTGTCAGCTAATTCACAATACGAGTATACTTATTTACGACTGATATTCGCATGGTAATTCACTATAATTTTGTGCTTAGTCGGTGAAGTGGCAAGTAGATTTCCTTGATGAGAATCCAAACAAGTTTAATAACAATGCGGACACTAATCTAATCAGATAAGAAAAAGCGAAACATATAAAAAAAGTTTATTACGTCAAGCTAGATATTTTACATTATATGGTATTTTTTGCATTAATCCCACAACCTGCCCACCTGTAACCTGTAACTGTAACTCCTGTCCACCAGGATCAACAGCAATATTACGAACACACCGAGTTATTGCACTCATGAAGTCACACACCAAAACTAATCAGAAGAAAACTGGAGGGGTTGGAAATATAATAAGTCCACAGTCCAGTCCCTTCTTAGCAAAGCGTGAGATAAAATAAAAATAGGCCGACACCTTTTTTAAACAGGGTACCATTTTAGTACCTATTAGGAGCAAACGAGTACACGGCTACCTGACAGGTGTCGAATAGATTACCTAACTATACCTGTCAGGTAGCCGTGGGACTACCCTAACCATTGATGCCCGGAAACTCACTGCCCTCAGAATAAGACGGAGGATTGGGCGTTCAGTATTCTAGTTATTACATATTACGTCTTTAACATTTATTCGTACAGTTTTAAAAATGTTATTCTCTTATTATCGTATCTATTGACAGAAGTAGTAAAGGACGCACGAACGATAATATCCACTTAATTTGCCATTAATGAGCAACGGATACAATAACAGAACCGATACATAGTTACTAACGAGCACCGCTCACAAAGGACATCGTTATTGGTAAGAGCGCGTACAAATAGCCGAGGGCCAAGGGCGGCCTTCAAATGCAGATTTGCGCTGATCCGATTACATCAATACCATTGTGGAGTAAACAACAAAACATAAAAGTCCTACTCACAACACAACTAGCAATCGATGCAATCTTCCAATCACTAAACAACATTAGTTCTATTTAATATCTTTATAACAAACTTGTCACAAGTATGATGTCTTTACATATCTTAATCATTTTTCGTTTTAAGCAATGAAACGCGTGAATTCACTTCCTACAAATTACACTATGTTGTACTCAGTGCAATCTCGAGTGGCTGAAAGTGCATTGCGATGACGAGTCGTGCCCCTGAACCTGCCCTTTACCACGCATCGACGTGCAACACGATTGTTTACGGCCACATTAGATAAGGAAGTAGTCCAGCGATCGACCGCAACGGAAACTTGGCAAGTGTTTAAAACAGAACAAGTAATGGACGTTTAATAATGAAATACGTCAAGACGTCATGTCTTGAAACTGTGTAATAGTCAGTTTACACGTGCCGTTGATGTAGCTAGTAAATATAACGTAACGCAACCAAATAAAATGCACACACAGTATGAACATGACTCGGAATTAATGTAATGGTGTGCAGTTTTTAATTATAATGACATGGGATTATTACCTTAATGTTTTTTTGTACTTTTATACGCACCGATCGGTTTTATTATAGCAGAGGAGACAAACAATAATTTATGGTGTCTATCGTAGCCTCTGGATACCTGCAAATTTAGAGCACATTACCGCTTTTCGAGTGACCTCACCTACCTAGAATTAAAGCAGAACAGTTAATCTTTCGATATATGAGTCTCCCAAGGCTTCGAGCCCTGCTAATCTCTTCCAACAGAAAATCACTTACGTGCTAATATTAGTTGTTTTAGGAGTTAAAACTAAGTTGTTGCTGCGAGTCGGTCGAAAGCGACACTCGCAGTTGTTAGGCTTCGTGGCATTGTTAGTTCTAATTACTTGGTTTGTTAACCATTTTACTTCCATTGCCCTTTCATACAGGTATGATTGCATAACATTTAAGTGCGTGCTACGGGAATTGAGTAATATTAAATGTAGTTTTGAAATAGCTAAAATAGATTTGAATTTACATTATACGTGTTTATTAGATTAATTTGTCATGGCAAATGTCATGCAAATTCCAAAGTAGCTCTCAAATAGATAGACCGATTTCAATGCGGTTTTTTTCATTCGAAAGCCAGTTTCCTTGCGGTGGTTCTGAGCTATATTTGATTAATATCGGTCCAGCAGTGTAAGAGTATCATTTTTTGGCGTATGATTACTAGATCTAGACTAGACTACCGATCAGTCGGACAAACCGGAAAAAAAAGGTCCGACTCTTCCGATCAGTCGAACAGAAAGGAAAAAAATGTCTACGTCGTCCGATCATTCGGAAAAACAGGAAATAAAAGTACACGTCGTCGGTTGACGCAGTCATAGCCGTTAGACGCGGTACCACTATGACCGTGGGATTAACGCGGGGTTCAGTTGGTAAATAAATAAAATAATATATATTTCAGACATCTAACACACGACGCCATCTAGTCCCAAGCTAAGCTGAGCTTGTGTTAAATTACTACACAACTGATATAAATACATGTAAGCTTTTTTTTGTAAATACATACATATTATGCATAGAAAACACCCAAACTCAGAAACAAATATTTGCATCATCATCATACAAACATTTTGTCTGTCTGTTTGTTTCAGATAATCTCTGGAACGGTTGGTCAGATTTGGACTGGACTTTCACTGGCTTTCACTGGATCTAAGGAGTAACTTAGGCTACTTCTTTCAGATTAGGTTTGTCCCGCGTCGTTAACCGCGGTACGACAATAACCGCGGGTAACACCGTGGGGTTTAGGTTTATTAATATACAAGTTACAACTAGTTGCCCTAACAGTGAAACTCACAGAGCGGTGTAAGAAAATTTTTCGTTGCTTTTCCGAGTGAACGAAAGGATCGGAGACCAAATTGTCCTTCTCCTTTCTGATCTGAAAGGCATGACTCGAGGTTTCCATGGCTGTCTCGCATTCACCAATGAAACACGACAGCACAAATACTGTTATTTTAGGTTGATCTTCTGTAAGAGGGTAGTACCGCTCCAGTCGAGTCGACCCGTTCGTCGTTCGTTCGTGTTGAAATCAACGTGGCTCTACTGCATGGAGAAAAAATGTTAACATGCCTTTACTTTGTTTTGTTTGACTTCAAACTCTGTACTTTTTATAGGAAAAGAGCAATATTTTTTTTATTATTTTCTCCGTATTTTTTTAAACCCCATAAGAACTTTCTTAGTACGAAAATGTGAAAAGAAAAATAGCTGTTTTGGACGAGTTTTTCTCAAGTTATACGCTTAGCAAGAGATTGACAGATTGTTATTTATATGGATCTAATACCTTTAGAGATCATTCAACCGAGAGTGACGTGAATCGCCGATTGCCAGGATATATCCAATTGACTTGACCTCTTTGATTGGTTGGGCTTATACCGCGCTGAAAACATACGGGACATAATTTCCAACCCTATACATAACTAGCTGACCCACGCAACTTCGTTTGCGCCTTATATTGCCCGTAGCGTGAAAATTTCCCCCGTTTTTGAAACATTCTTCATTGTTGCTCCGCTCCTATTAGTAGTAGCGTGATGATATATACCCTATAGTCTTCCTCGATAAATGGACTATCCAACACCGAAAGAATTTTTCAAATCGGACCAGTGGTTCCTGAGATTAGCGTATTCAAACAAACAAACAAACAAACAAACAAACTCTTCAGCTTTATATATTAGTATAGATAACCATCAATCTTAAGTAACTTAGTTTAACACAAATAGTAAACTAAATTGATAAACTCGAATTTTCTGGTAGTAAGTAGTCAGAGCTACAGGTAGGTACGTGACCTATTCGAACAAGCAATGTTTTCCGGTCCACCTTTCCCTGTTAGAGACCTGGAGACTGGAGAGTTAGATTCATTGAAATGCTGGATCAATTTTTGTTCTTTTTTTTAGACAAGTTTTAGTTTTCATAACAAATACTCATTTTAAGGTAAATTCAGACCGTTTTCAATAACCTATATCTAGTTAAAACGGGATGGCCGTAAGTTAACAACAATTCACAGGTGTCATCATTCTTCAAAGAAAGATCCTCCATCACTCAGTCGAGGTGGATTGTGCCCGGCGGGATATTACAATGGGCAACAGGTGATATCGGAAAGTTTTCTATAGTCGCGAAAATGTTCCGTGTACACCATAGTTTATTTATGTTTTTAAGTTCCTTTGCTCCTACTATTACTGATGCATTACCTCGTATTTACAACTTGGCTAAAGTTATAGTGTACTTTAAATCTTAAATATCTGTAAAGTAGAAAAAAATACTTCAGCAGGATAAAAATAGTGCTTATTAAATTCATAAAGCCACTATAGGTAATATCGGCAAACTTATGTAAGGGTCAAGTCTTTAGCGAAGAGAGTATTTCAGTTATTATTGACGAATTGTTATAAATTTGAAATTAAAACGTGTTTATATAATGAAAGGGTATCAGGAAAAGTTTGTGAAAGAAAAAGCAACCAAACATATTATGTATTAAATCAGAATATTATTTATTATTTTATTAAAGAAGGCTATAAAACATTACGCTATTCGATATCAATAAAACAAATGAGAAAAAAAGATATAAAAAAAATCTCTAGACTTCTAGAGACGTGCAGCCTAAGGTGCGTGGGTCCGCCAACAAAGGTTCTTCCTCCCTAGCCTCTTTATTATTCCCATGATTTGGGTTCGGCTACTAGTTCCACCGGTTTTACCTAATTATCAGTTATTTGAGCTGAATTCGATGATTGAACTAGTTGTCAGTATATTTGAGGGCGCTGAATTCCCAATGACTATTGCCATAGATGTTCATGACAACCGGGACCGACGGCTCAGAGTGCTCTCCGAGGCACGGGCGGGAAACACCGCCATCTTCCATACTCCGGGCTGTTATTAAGAATTTCTTGTAAGAAAAACCCAACAGCAGCCCGACCTGGGAATCGAACCCGAGATCTCTTGATCAGCAGTCACTTACGTTAACGACTAGGCCAACGTGGCAGTCGTCCGCTAATAAAGATTAAGTTAGAAAAATGTAAACTACTACTATAATAGGTTCAGCATGAGGCTGTAAATATAAACAGATACAGGAGAGAGTGCCATACCAAAGCTTTAAAGTTCGTTCATATTGGATCAAGTGAGGTTATTTTCTTTTTCTTTATTTATCGCATTGGGCCTCGTCGGTCTACCCGTCCAGCGGTTAGCATAGCGGCTGCCGATCTACAGGTCCCAAATTCAATTTTCGGGACGAGCCAACGAAAATTATTATTGAGTTTAACAATTGAGACATGCTTTATGGAGGATAACGTAAATCTATCAGTCCTGATCTCTCCCCTGTCGTATGGGATAGCCGTCCCATCGGGTTATGAGAGTGAGGATACAGAGAGTGCACCTGTGTTTGCGCACACACTTGTGCACAATAATATCGCCTGTATATAGTGGGCTGGTCTCTGTTGACACTGGCAGAAATTATTAACGTTTAAAAGTTCATAAGTTATTTGGTCATTGTAGGTGCTTCAGCTGGAGGTACGTCTCTGCATAGAAAGATGGTTTTGACCTTCTATTCCACGTTGGTCCGACGGTTTACTGCTAGGTATAGGGTTTGTCAAGTTTCCTTCTCTCTGCAGTGCTGTTGAGCTGTGTAGTTTACTTCCTTAATTGACTTTTACGAGCCCCATCGTATGCATTGAGGTGACGATCTTATTCTCAATTCGTCACCACATAGACATTTATTTGTACAAACACACTTTTAGATATGTCTACATTGGTATATAAAATTCTCGGGTTTACAAGTATTTCTACAACTAGCAGAGTATCGATTCAAATTTCTGTCACATTTCAATACCTATTACAGTCAACTTTGCATGTTTTACACTTTACTACGAAAATAATGTTTACGTCATTTGTGAGATCGAGTGTATATCGTAAATGAATTGTGAACGAATTTTTGTTACGAGAGTCAACAATGTGATCGCAACGGGACTTAACCACCTAGGCTACAGCCAGTTCCACTCACAAATTTGCAGTAGTAGTTAGTTGTATCCTATTCCTAAAAATGTATTTCTTTCTTAACTAAACTTTCTTTCCATGCACTTCCTAAAGTGCCCGACTGACAGCAATAGACTTGTAGCTGACTGACGGCGTTTAATACTTTTCTGGCTGTCCCCTTTGAGTATAAAGGCGATGGTTCATTATTTAATAAAACATCCCCATAATATATGACTATAAACAACATTGCAATAGTATTCGAGTTTGTTTTGCCCACAGTTAGCAACATGCCCGTTCTCGTGTATTCCCACGTTACATTAGATACGTTTTCAGAAACGTGACATTCCAGCTACTCATCCATATCCCTCGCTGTATGAATAAAAAGATCAACAAAATTATTTATTTAACGAGCCATTGACTTTTAAAAAGTTTGCTCTGAATATAATCGCATGTGATTCAAACAAAACTCATAGAAAAAAAAGAGATCGTTTGCTTATCATTTTCATATTTCTTTTTTAATAATATTTGCCTTTTATTTACAAACTAGCCGACCCACGCAACCTCGTTTGGGTCTCCTATTGCCCGTAACGTGATAATTTTCCCTCTGTTTTGTAACATTCTTTATTGGTGCTCCGCTCTGCACGTCTTAGCCTATAGTCTTTCTCGAAAGAATTTTTTAAATCTGACCAGTAGTTCCTGACCAAACAAACAAACAAACTCTTCAGCTTTATAATATTATACAGTATAGATAATACTCGTGAAACAGAAAATAGTCGTTTAAGTTTCAGACATTACAGCGACCATAGTAAATTAAGAACCTCATTCTAATTAAAAACTACGCGAATGTTGTTTTACCTTTACAACAGTGGGTAGCACCGCGAGGCGAAGTTTATCTAAAATAAAAGTAGCCCAAGATAATCCTTAAACCACGACAAAATCGGTCTAGCCGTTCATATCTTTTTAATACAGCCGCCGCTCTTTGCTCTTTAAATAAAATTCGCAATTGAAAGAATTAAAAGATGTTTATTGTGATGTTATAAAAATATAGGTTAATGCTATACATACAGGATAAATATATTACCAGTCATGTCATATATGACAGTCGAGTCATCAGCTATCACCATGCACACTCGCGCAAGCTCCTAGCGCCACGGTCTTACGATCAGGTCACGTGCCCTGACGCCACATGTCCTGATGCGAGTTTAACATTTTATACCCATCGAAAAGAAATGAACAACGCCCCTAAAGAAGATTTCACTTCAAAACAAAAATTCGACATAAACATTTTTTTTTGAACTTGTGGATTTATTAGAAATAGATAATAGTATATTTCATTACCAGTGCGGAAAGCCTGTCATTGCAAAGAGTTCCGACAAAAGTCTACCCGACCCGAGACGCAGCCGAAGGTGAGGGTTGGTTCCGCACGTGTACTGAAAAACTATTTTAATTCAGTTGCGAAAAAATTGATGCAATTAGATATGTGCGACTTTTTGACTTTTCCGTTAAAATGTTCTCAGAAGCATTTTGTGCAATTATGCTAAGTTCCGGTGGTGGTAATTTAAATATAATATCATTGAAATTACTCAATATGTGCAACAAACAACTAAACTCGCAAAGATTATTTTTGGAGAATGGCGCCAACTGTGAAAGGATATAGGCAGAGATTTTTTTTTTGTTTTCTTAACCCATTCTGGGTATACAAAGGAAATTATGCCCATACAGCCCAAGTCTTCAGTAGAATGATTTTTTTGATATGAAATGAAAATGAAATTTAATGAGATGAAATGAAATGAAACCTAACCTAACTCATTGAATCAAATCAATAAATCTGATATTGAAACAAATTAGTGGCTTCTTTTTAGAAATATTTGCATGAATCATAAAAACTTCTATGAATTTTTATTAGTAAAAACTTCGTGGTTGGTTATTTCTTTTTAATAGACATTATTTTGACAGTTGGGAAAGAGAACGCACGAGTTCGGAAAAGGTAAAGAAAAAGCTCGAGTATGTAATAGGCCATATCCCATAAAACTCAGTGTCACTAACAAGAAGATAACAAAGAAATGAGAAAAAAATGTTTTCTGTATTCCTTCTTACAATATACATACAATACATATACATAAGTTAAACAATTGCGAAAAATATACTTATTTTTCGCAATCGTTTAACCGTTTAAAAATATTAAAGCGAGAAATCTACTTTGAGGCAATTGAATGGATTTGTTTTAAATGAAATCCCCGACATCAAAAGAAGGATACTTATGACACAGACCATATAGTCCATATATTCATACATGACTGCCTCGGTGGCGCAGTGGTAGCGTACGCGACTGCTGTTCTTGAGGTCTCGGGTTCGATTCCCGGGTCGGACCAAATGTTTGTGTGATCTGCAAATTTCAAGGTGGTAGAGCCACGCTGATTTCAGCACGAATGGGACGGCTTGACCGGGGCGGTACTACCCTCGCACAGAAAATCAACGTAAAATGACAGCGATTATGCTGTCGTGTTTCGTTGGTGAGTGCGAGACCGGAGGCCCAACGATGCAGAAGCATCACTAGCCCGCCATGGTGATGGTCACCATGCTGCACTGTAGCATTGTCTGCATTCGCAGTATGGTGACCACCACTCTTGGATTCTGCTTATGCTTTCCATCAGGCAGAGTAGAGTCATTTTGGCAGGGCAAAATATATAAAAAAAAAAAAAAAAAATTTGTTTCGGAGTTTGGGTGTTTTCTATGTATAATATGTATGTATTTACAAAAAAAAAGTATTTAAGTATTTATATCAGTTGTCTAGTACCCATAATACAAGCTCTGCTTAGTTTGGGACTAGATGGCTTTGTGTGTTAGATGTCCGAAATATTTATTTATATTTATTTATTACGTTATTGTTTGCTGCAAGTTCGAACCCCACCCTATTCAGTATCATATCCCGTATAGAATTAACATGGTAACAGAGTGTATGTTAAAATTAAAAATCTAACTATTAAAACCCCCCTAACGATATCAATAAAACGCAGGGTATCTTCATCTACCATTATGTCTAGACTCTAGAGTACTTGGGTGTTTTCAATGTATAGTATATACTCTTTTACAAAAAAAGTATATTTGTGTGTTTATGTGTGTGAACTAGATGGCTTTCTGTAGCAGATGTCCAAAATATTATTATATAACTAGCTTTTGCCCACGGCTCCGCCCGCGTGTATGTCGACTATCGCGGTAAAGACTAACCGATCTACTTCTTCAATTATCAAAGTATCTCCAAACCAAATTTCATTGAAATCGGTGAAGCTGTTTCGACGTAAAAACGTAGCAGGCAGGCAGACAGAGGTACTTTCGAAATAATAATATTAGTCTGGATAAATATTTCGAAATATCGGATTTTTTTTCAGTTTGGTTCAGTCCGTGAAATGTGTCACGTGGGACAAATTAGATCATAATTTTAGAAAGTTGTTTTCAGATTCAGTTAATGACCTACTGAACAAATTAACTAGACTTAATTTATCATTAGACTTGAAAACTTTGTAGGGTAGAAGAATCGTACGCGAAACACTTGGCTTTACGTGATACATTTTCGGCGTTCAGAGAAAATCACAGATTGTTTAGAAGGCGAGTGATATCATGTTACATTAATTTGCTCTGTTGTTTTGCACCCTTAGACCCAGTTTTACTAATTCTTACTAAAGTATCAGATAGTTATATGTCATATAATATTATTATGACATATAAAATTTGCTGGTATACCTACGTTGTATCTGATATAATGTCTCCATCAAATAGCTTGTGAAACTGAAATCAGTAGTTATTTGACAGATAAGTTCATAATAGCTTATCAGGTACTTTATCAGCAAGCGTGGAGAAACTGACCCTTATTTTTTATCACAGATATTTTATGACTACTAAATGTAAGTACAAATTATTTTCAGAGATGAGTTTTCATAATTTTAATGTACTATTTTATTCGCTTACTAACATGACTTGCGTACAACGATAAAAATGTATGACCGACCCTTAAATCTTAATGCAGCTTTTCTAACACATATTTTTCGTAAGTGAGCACTAAGAAAGGAATTTCGGAAATTCCACCCCTAAGGGGGTAAATCCGGGGGTAAAAGTCTGCATGAGCGAAGTCGCGTGCAAAAGCTAGTATTACATACATATATACGTTACTACCTTTTATCGACGTCAATTCAAGTGTAGTACTACTTATTATTACTTTATAGTTTTGATGTATATACATTTGTTGCTACATACATGAAATATCGTAAGAGGTGACGAGGGAACAAACTACGCTGGACAACATCACTGCAAACAGTGGTCAGCGGTGTAGTAGGCTAAAACCTCCATTCTTAGGAGATGCCTATGTTCACAGAATGTTGTTCTGAATCTGGGTGTTCTTTGTCACGTTTACCTTAGGAATGACAGAAGTAGGCCCGTATTAGGCTTGTATACCCTACTTAAAATATGCTACAACAATGCAACTTGAGGATGTAAGAATTTCAAATCTCTTTTCAATATTCTATTAATATCTAGGTGGATATTTTCCACCGAAAATAAATTACTTTTGTTTGGCGATTTAATTCGAGCGGTTAATCTTCAGATTGTAATATTATTGTCAGCAAAGACAAAATAAAAGAATGTAAATGAAGAACACAGCAAAGATATCGGATTATCGTAGGTTGTGCAGGTATTTCTAATGTTACACGAGTCCGCTAATCAGCGGCCACCCTCGGCCTCGCTGCCGTCCGGCACGGGGCAATCTTCGGTAACACTCGATACAGGCACCTGACACCGCCACCCGCCGTGATTACGTCATTTGTGCCCGTGACATACTCGTAAATATGTATACCGTTTCTTTGTTGGTATACCTATTTTGGGCTGGCCGACATCTTGGAAAAGCATATCACTTAGTAAAAAGATAACATTTGCAAAGATTTAAACAGAAATACTGTTGGTTACTAGTGTAGGGGATGAAAATGAGAACGCTCTGTCCGAACACCAGTTCCAGAAAAAATGATTTATTTTAAATAATGAGTTATTTATAACAAACGCTCTCAGCCGTGTTTATCGGTGAGTGTCGATGGCTGCGGCTGTCGAGTTAAATCTCGGTTCACCCCACCCCCGCTACCCGCTTCTATCAGGAGCGTTAACAAATACTTCGGGATAGGGCCTACCAAGTAGTCTGAAGGAAACATAACATACTTCGCCTGCGTCCCATAGAAGCCGGAGATTTTGCAAGACACGCTGTTAAGAAATGAAATGAAATCATTTATTCTGCAATTAGGTTGTTTAAACACTTTTGCAAGTTAAACTTTTTTTGAGCAGATGAGTTCGGCCTTTCCTAACTGGACTAACCCTGAGAAGAAAGGACGAAACAAACTCAGTGATCAACGTCTCTTTTAAAATCCAGACAATTTTCATAAATGCAAAAGACATTATTTCAATAAAAAAAGCGATAATTACAATTTGAGTTACAATTATAATAATCAGAAAAGATTATAAATTAAAAAAAAATGTGTTAGTCTTCTTTATTACCAAGATAAGACTATATATTGTATTTATTTATTAAGATACAAAGAATTAAGCCAGGAAATATTCTAAATAAGGATTCCCTTTTTGCAATTTCAGCTACAAAACCGTAAACATCAGTGTTGATCAACACAGGGAGTTGATCAGTCGTGAGACTTTAAATACCTAATAAAAAACATGAAATAATAGAAAGTTAGCCCTTTTGTTTTAATACTTGTTACATTATTGTTAAATTACAATGGATCTAAGTAGGTACCTCTATTTACCAAAATTAGCAATGGAATATTACCCCACACCTATTCAAAATCGGCCACTATTCAAATCATAACCGTTGGGGCCTGGGGGTGAATATCCGGCAAATGGCAATTATTTGCCCATGAAACTTTGAGCGGATGTTTATGTGCGATCAAGTACAATACATATTTGGAAAATTCGTTAGCTGCTGCCACGTGCCAGGGGCTCATCGGCCTAAATATATTTAATGTATTGTCTCATTAGATTTATCGTTATTTTCAAGATTACTTACCAACTAGTTGTTGTATGTTCGTTATCATGGCAAATAGTTGCCTGTGTTATTCTGATGTATGAGCTAGATTACTGTAAAGTTTCATCCAAATCCGTTGTTCAATAGTTTTTGCGTGAAAGAGTAACAAACATCCATTCTTCCATCCATATTTACAAACTTTCGCCTTTATAATATTAGTATAGATATTAAAAATTTAAGTAAAGGCGATTTCAAGTATAGCTGTATTTTACGTTATTTATTAACGATTCCAGTTTAGTGAACAGTTTTCGAGTTACATATTTGCTTGCGACTTTGTTTTCTTTTATGCTACAATTGGTTATTTTAAGATTATCTGAACATTCGATTACCCGGAAAATAACCCTGTCTGCCTGCCGCACGCTTTACCGCTATAGGTACGCTTGCACAGATTTCTTGAGGAAAGAAATGGGTTATTATTTACCGCGAGCAAAGGGTAGTTAAAAATAAATGAAAATGAATGGAAAACGTACCTGCCGGAACCGCTAAAGGACCACTAACCACCAATGCTATCTTGTTGTTTCGAACTAACAGAAAGCATTGGTAGAGCGCGAGCTAGTGATTAAGAAATTATTAGGAAGTGTCTGTGCCAACCACACAGTACATGAAAACTGGAAGCGTATGTGTGCAATTAATTACAAACATACTTGATGTATTTAAATACATCAAAGAATAATAACAAGTTATTTTCCCTCAAAATTTTAAAGAACATAAGTAGATACGATACGTACCTAGGTATCATGTAACATATTATTGTAAAACTATAATAAACCAGCTGACCCGGCGAACTTCGTACCGCTATATTTACATATCTGTCTCAGCTTCCCACAGGCAGTGTACTGTCGCGGACAAAAAAAAAGACTTTTCCAGTCATCTTTTCCGCGGTTTCACCCGCGGTACGACAATAACCGCGGGTTTCAGCTAGTATAAAATAAAATAGTATGAATAGTGTTTATAACATGTAAACAGATATCACATAATGAGTACTATATATATTGTAACAAGAGTTGTAAAGTGCGAGGCAACTAAATTAAACATATACTTGTCCAATACTGCGTGTGACGGTCCTGTTAGTAGTCGACGAACAAAACAAAATGCGAACGTCTACCTGTTGCGTGCGCCTGTTTGTGACAACCCCCCGCCACCCCCGTCCGTACGATATAGGCCGACCAAAATTACATCTGCCGTAGACGTCAAAACATTTGATTAAACAACGATGAATAATACATTTGGATAATCGGATTACTTTGAGACGGAGTTTCACACTACATATAGTATGAGTTACATATTCATTATGAGGTTTCAAACTGTAGTAAAAGTTATTTACTTAAGTTTTATTAAAGAAATTATATACGGGTCAAGGAAATTTTTAAATAAAAAACGAGCTGAAACCAACTCTGTAGTTTTCTGTAACCATTACCGGAAGAACACTTGTTTAATTATATTAAACTCATCTTAACTAGGTTAATTATCTTTTATGTAGTCTAAAAAACATGTTATGATCTTACACCACACCATTCATACATCTTTTACAAATGTTTCCTGAAAAATATTTTCACAATGCTATTAGAATTAAATACTATCAGTAGCACCTAGTACATTATACACCAAGCTTTTACTTCTGCATGTCTACAAGACTGAGAGACTGATAGATATTATTAGTTAATGTTGTCAGTCTAAAAAAGGTCAAATGGTTAAAATGAAACGAAGTACTGGCTACCTGCCGAAGACGTTACAAATAATAAAAAACAATTGGCAGTCATAAAAGGACTGCCGCTAGGAGTGAAAACTTATAACTTAGAATGTTCTTTATTAGAAATTTCAAAATGTTTAAATTAAAAATATCAACATCAAACATTAGCATGTCGGTGACGCGAACCCGTAAGATTTTCCCCTATCAAAGAGTGTTCAACGCGGCCAAATAAGTTTTCACTTCTAAAATTAAAATAATATAAATTGTCATGTCAGCATGTCGGTGACGCGAACTCAAAAGATTTTCTCCAACCAAAAAGTGCTCAACTAGGCCAAGTTTCACTTCAAAAACAAAGATAACTTAAAAGGAAACTAAACCAAAAAAATAAGCAACTGACAAGCTAAAAGTAAGAACTTATTATTCTGATCGAATTGGCTGAGTAAAGGATTGGGTTGGAAACCTACAAACAAACAATTAAATGTCCCTATGCTTTTCGGTGTTCTCCCTTTAGAAGAATTACAGGAGGTAGGTCCTTGGGTCTTGACTAACTCAGTGAAAAGTAACTATAAAATAGCCTAACACCGTGGCCGCGGTAGGACTCCAGTCGAGTCCGTACTTGCTAAATGTTCCGATACGTGTCAAAGCTAAGCTACTACTACTACTTACTATACAATTCAATAAAAATAATTCATATAACCACCGCAAGAGAGAAAGGTGCTTAAAAATTGAATCCAGTGTTACCCGCGGTTATAGTCGTACCGCGGGTAACGCCGGGAGGCGAAACTAGTCAAACAAAGTAGCCTAAGTTACTCCTTATATTAGCTACCTATCAGTGATGGTCCCGTCAAAGTTGGTCCAGCCGTTCCAGAGATTAGCCGGAACAAACAGACAGACCGACAGACAAAAATTTTGGTGGATATATACATTTAGTAAAAAGTGGTTGTTTTAATATAACAAACAGACACCATAATTTGTATAGCTGTATAGATAACTGTAGTACAGGTAACTGACTACAACATCATGAAAGCATGTTGCAGTCAGTTACCTGTTTCAACTATAGATATTCCTTATAAATCGTACACGTCATCCTAAAAGGTATTTGGTATAATCGTGTAGAGCAAAATGGCATTGAATTTGATGCTATAATAAGCTCATTCTGGTACGAATAAAGTATTTAGGGTGACATCTAAATATAGAGGAGTATTTTGTGAGGAGACCGTTATAGGACTTCCGTCACGTGCTAGTCGTCATGGTAACTATAATTGCCCCATAAAACGAAAGAAATACACAGGGATATCGAAAAATATCCAATTAAAGATATTTTAATTAAAAAATAATAATTCCTTGTTACAATCTTTTTATTAACTTGCAATGTATGTATGTTAGGGTGGAATCTTGCAACTCAATTTTGAAGCTGATATCTTTGTCCGATTTTTCTGCAATTTTGAAAGTATGTGTATACAGCGTGACAGACAGTACAATAATATGTTGACATGGAGCTGATTTAATGATAGAGCTGGAAGGTGGGCATAGGAACTCTGTAAAGAAAGGTCGCAGCATCCTCAAGTTAAGACACGTTTAATTCGTCGTGACGAGTACTTTATGAGGGCATTCCAATAAAACATCAAAAACTATAACGTCCCCACAGTGGCCAAGTGCGGATTGGGGACTGGCAAGATACAGCGATACCTACGATAACAGCCGGGACCGACTGCTTACCATGACCTCCGAATCACGGAGGCGCTCATGGTATTATGCCACCAGCGGTCACCCATCCCGGTACTGACCGCGCCGTCGTTACTTACCCTCGGTGATTGTTTCTAATCATCGAGTGCAACTGAGCTACGAGCGCCTATTCCAATAAAAGCTTGGGTTTAAAAAGAATTTTAATTTAATTGATATCTTTGTATGTTTGTTATACTAGAACCTAACATCACATCAACAACTTTTAATAGTCCACTGCTGGGCTTAAGCCTCTCCTTAGAAGTAAGGTTTTAGGTTACTATAGCACGCTAGCCAGGCGGGTTGAAATAGGGTTCGTTTCAGCTTTTGTTTCTTTTTGTAGATTAGTTTGTCCCCCGTCGCCTTTTAGGAGACCCATAAGATGAATAGTCAGTGACACTCTGTATTATTTATCCGTCACCACCTGGATCGTACTTATCATCACCAATAATATGTATTTAATGAAAATATGAACCCTATACTTTAATTATACCCTCGTGTATTCGTAGTAGAAAACCTCCCAGCGGCTGTTGTGGCATAAATCTGCAAGAACACCGCAATAGCTTTTTTCGACAATGAGATGGGATGTCGGAGGAGTTGACCATGTGATTGTAGTATACCTGTCCAACAAGATTAAATTAAAAATTTAAAATACCTACCCCCTACGCAAAAATGCCTTACATCATTTTGAAAAAAAAGTAAAAACTAAAACCCAACTACGACAAAAAACGACGCTGAAAAAGTATGAAACAAGTTTCAAAAGCCGTAGTCACGCGCAAAGAAACCGTATTGAAATCGATCCATCTGTTTGAGGACGATGCCACCGACAGAGACACAGACAAACACCGATGTCAAACTAATAACACAGACAAATTAGTGATTTTAAAGTTTGTTTAAATCGACACCGCGTCTATCCAACCCCCAGTCAAGGTGATTTACTATAAATGTAAATCAGGGTTACCCGCGCCTATAGATGTTTCACATCAAAAGTGAGCCCTCACGGGACGACCGGCAGATGTGAAACATCGAATTAAAAAAAAATGTGAAAAAAAAACATGTTTTTAAAATTATTTTGTAAAAGTTCTTTGTTTCATAAAATAAAATTACTGTTTATTACATTGATATTCAATTTTTTAAATACAAAAATTCAAAATTTTAAAAGTTACTTGAAATCACGACAACTCAATTATTTTCATCAGTGATTTCGGTAAGGCGAAATGTCGCCACGGATATTTTTGCCACGACAAAAATCAGGTTTAACTATATTTAAAACTAACAAATATAGGTATAACAACTGACAACACAACGCCACGCGATAAAAACAAAATTTTAGACAAAACCACCGAGCATAAAGGCGTTAACGATTGTAGTGAGAGTAACGACGCAAAACACTTGCAGATTGGAATAGGAAACAGGCCTTATTTATTTCAAGAGAACCTAAAAATTATTTATGTTAAAAATAAAAAAAAAGACATGTGGCACGGGGACTGCCGCGGTAAAGCTATTGCATAGCATTTTTTATCAACTTATGCAATTATATTTTTTTATTTATGCAGTATGTACAATATTGTGAATGAAAAATACTAAACTATTTTTTAAATGCTCCATCTCATTCGAAGTACACCGCCATCTATAAAATGTGTGTTATACTGACAGCAAACAAATGTATGTTTGGAATTACCGGACCGTTAGAATTTATCAAGTAGCATAAAAACAACAACTTTAACATTTAGTACTAATGAGTTATTGGCTGGAAGGTGTAGGTGAATGATTTATGACGAAGGTGCCTCGAGTTCAAATTTCAACTGTGCGTCGTCGTCTTTTTGTGAATGTTTTCTGCATATTGTAATAAAAGGTCTTCATTAAATAAGTAATACAAAATTACACAAAACAAAAAAGATACGAAAACTTCACAATAAACCACAGAGAGCGCTGAGTGTGGATTTCGGAGCAGCTCGTCAACAAATCAGATTCGTTTTCGTTTTGTGCAGGGTCAGTTCGTCTCGGTTCGTGCAAACTTCAGACAGATTCGTTGATTCGTCGTTCGGGAGCAGCTCGTCTCGATCCGTGCGAACTTCGCATGTCAGGTTTTTGTGTTACGGAATTTCTTGATTCGGTCGCCGCGCTCAAAGACCTCAAAGCCCGCGATAAAAGCTATACAATAGCTTTACTTATGTTCAAACAGACAAACATGTTTTAAAAAAAAATTAAATGGATCAAATGGGAACACCATCCTAATTTTACGAATCGGTTTAGTAGTTAGAGTTGTGAAGTAAAAAAAAACGTGTGTGTCTCGGGACGCTCGGCGCCCGACAGAAGTGATAACTTACAGTTATCTAAAAATTAAACTAGCCTACCTCTGCCGTATGCGTGAGGGAAAGGTAAGCTAGGCAGACTAGCTTCGTAACGTGTTACATAACGAAGCGGTTTATCCTCCCATAAGAAGTTATCACTCCAAAAAATCAACCGAATAACTTTCTTTGACTACGATTGAATTTAATTCAATGCAGTATCTAACTAATCTGTAGCAGTAAATATTATACCACCTGCCAAAAGTTGCTTGTTTTGAGTAAACCAGAATCTAGAGCACAATTTTGGGTGCTGGTAACATCACTCGCTCAGTCAGGGTTTCTGTCAGGCTGTGGTGTCATTCCAGTCAAGCCAGCCATTTTGTGTCGCAGAATCGCCCTCCTGTGGGACCCTCCTGGCTTTATCGTGATAAATGGTAGCATTTAGGACGCGTAATGACATTTAACACTCTTCCTCAAGTCATCGGTCATACATTAGAACTTAAAATCTTATAACTCCCGGAATCTTTGGGGAGTATACATGAACAAGTAATTGTAATTTATGACCTATTGACATTGGGATAAGGTTGTCAATTTAATGAGCACGAAGTCAAATCGTGGTGTTTGTGTATAATTTCAATAAAATATGCTATTTTAACAAGTCTCATGTAAATTCATCAAGTCCGCGTGTGACCTTCGCTGTTGTTAATACTAAAAAAATATTAAAGAATACACTAATTGTGTTGTTCTGTTTCTAATGTATAGATATTGTTTTTAGTTTAAGCACACATATATGTATATTATGTGCTGTTTTGTGAACAAACGTGATATAAAGCCATAATAAGTACGCAATAGTATGTCGTTTTAATGCTTCTAACTCTAACTTTCACTTTCGTTTGCCATCAGATTAGGCTTTGTGAAAAGCTTCTTGTTTATCTACATTACTGCTTACTAATACTATATATAACTAGCTGAACCCCGCGGTGTTTCCCGCGGCTATTGTAGTACCGCGAGTAACACCGCGGGACAAAGTTAGTCTAAAAAAAGTAGCCTAAGTTACTCCCCGGGTCATCAGCCAGTGAAAGTCCCGTCAAAATCCGTCCAGCCGTTCCAGAGATTACCCGGAACAAACAGACAGACAAACAGACAGACAAAATTTTTTTAAACTACATTTTTGGTATATGTACCGTGTATACATACATATGCATTTAGTAAAAAGCGGTTATTTTAATATTACAAACAGACACTCCAATTTTATTTATTTGTATAGATAAGGAACTCATGTGCTCAAAAAAGTTTAGCTTGCAAAAGTGTTCATGTAACAATTGGCAGAATACTTGATGATTTCATTTCATTTCAATAATGGTAATATATGTAGTAACTTTTGTTCGCGGCTCTCAGACTAGTAAGGGACTTATAAAATTAGGATTTGCTAACGATTCTGTACACAAAAATATATAGGACAATAAGGATGAGAGTTCTACATTGGTATAAACGAAACCCTGGAAAATACGCAAACCTCCGGTTTATTTATATCTTAACGAATACTTTAATGTTAATGATAGTAATTTTAAATTATAATACAATAAAGTTAACATTCATGAACTATATATTTAGCATTTTAAGAGATGTGTCTCAAAAGATAAAATAGGTACAAAATCGTAAGTAACAATGATTATTATCTTTTTAAAGTTTGAAGTTAAAAATCAATAAAAATCTTTATGTACAAGATAGGTTTGTTTTCTAGTACATAAAGACGAATTTTCAATCAGTAGTTCTTGAGATTATCGCAATTAACAAAACAAATAAGCAAACTCTATGTGAATCGTCTTTATAATGTTAGCATAGATAAGACTTGTTGAAATTATTTTGTGATTTTTGCTTGGCTTTCTCTATACGAAATAATGTGTTTATCAAAACATAGACGTACATTTTAAGATGTTAAATGTAAGAGCATAACAATGAACAGCCACCTTTTACATCAAGACGTACAAACTAATAATATAAACTCGAAAGTAACTCTGTCTATATGTCTGACTGTCTGTCTTTTACGTTTATTGGATGAATTTCGGTATAGAGATGGATTGAACTTTTGGCAAGGTTACAAGAGAAGGTACTCGGTATATTCTGACCCGAGAGAATATGCAACAACCTTGTGGGATCGCTGTGATGAAGTCCCGATCGACTTACAGGTGAGAGAACCCTTGCTAACGAACATTACTGAGGCAAGTCCTAGACTGTAACCTCCAAATAAAACCCAAGCGTGACTGTCATGAAGCGAAGGCTATTATCAGGACCTGGAGCCAAATAAGCGATACGTTCAAGTTAGAATTGGATGGAGATGTACCATGGACGCCCTCTGCCCCATCTAGGGGACATAGGATCTTAAATCAAGTAAGTCGTAGGAGAAGGACATAGACTACAATTTGGTCACGATAACCGACATACATGCGGATGGAGCCGCGAGCAAAATAATGCAATATAAAGTAAATAGATTGTAAACATAGTTTAATATATATTTCTTCAGTTTAAGTGCATTTTCCAATAATAATGGGACAAAACTGCTCGTCAGGTACAATTTATGTTTTAGCTCTTACTTAACTTTTTCTTTATGAATATTCAAGAACTAGGTGAAGAAATCTGCTAAAAATAGTGTTTTATAGGGATGTTTTTAATGTTGAATTGAATGTTTTGATGAAGCCCTAGTAGATTCAGCACAACCTTTACATGAAACGTTTTATATTATAAATGCATATGCATTTGGAATCGTATCTCTATAATCGTTTCTGAAGCCAAAACTGTTTTTTTTTTAATTTTGTCTGTCTGTATCTTGGCCGCAGATCACGCCGAAACTACTGATTGGATTCAAATAAAACTTGGCATGACTGGAGTTCATACTCTGAGGTAGGACAAAAGGTACTCTTTATCTTGAAATTCGTCACGGTTTCCTGGAGAAAGTGGATGCAAGTCAAAATATGTACTTAGTTATAATTCAATGACACATATGCCGATTTCATTCATTCTTTTTTTGCTAGAAAGCAAGTACTTTAAATATTGTTCCGTGATTTATTTATACATATAATAAATCTGTAGACGTCGCCGCGTCGCGTTTGTCTGTTTGGTTGTACCCGCATGACGTAAAACGTTGAAAATAATCCTGGAAAAATTTATGCACAAGCATTGTGTGTAATGCGGTATATAGTTCTTTGAGACATTTTTAAATATGTGATGAAATTACAATTGCGACCAGTCAATTTGCCCTTATAAATAGGGGGCATGTGGTGTGTATGTAAAATATGAGGTATACACAGAATGCTACTTTTAAATCGTAAACTATTGCGTCTATGTAAGTTTTTGCTAGCTTGACACCTCACAAAATTTACTTTATTTATTTAATTTAGTGTTTTTTATGGTGATGTACTTTTGCGCTTGTCCGGTTGACTCAATCCTTCATATGATATTATTATTTTTAGACAGCAAGTACAAGGGAAAGGTGAGATACATAGCAGGTCTAAGTGAAGAAAGGAAACTGAGGGCTCGGAGACCCGTATAGCCGCCCTGTGATTGCAAAAAGCTTCTGAGGCAGACAACAACATATTGTTGAAAACAAAAGCTTTTGCTTCTGTAAATGAAGGATTGATATTTATTATAGGCAAGAAATTGTAAGTGTGGGTACTGAACAGCAACTCATATTAAGGGACGGCAAAATTTAATGGACATTTGGTAGTCATTAGGTAACATGTCGCTAGTGTTATCAACAGCTTTGTCGTCAGGTGTCTTACACTAGTGTAGGATTATCTGATCTAAAGTTACCTGATATGTTTGAAGCGCGTCATGACATGAGAAGCCCACCGCGGTCGCCGGTGTCCGCGACTGCGTCACCTGAACAAAAAGCCGGCACTCAGACTTACGCATAACGCCCACCCAAAGATCGCTCTGGTGAGCTCGTTTCTGTCATGTTAAATAATCCCACATAAAACTTATTACCGTGCCATTTAAAGAAAAAAAAATGCAGTTTTAAAAAAGTGGCCAGCAAATACAGTAGCTTTTTTGGCCTTTAGGCCCTGGGAGGGGGGAGTTTAGGCTCCGGTAACCTCATACACTCTGAGAACGGCTGGAATTGCTTATCGTTTTCTGTGAGGCCATGGTATTCTATTCTTATCGAGCTGGCCCACAATGCCGAAGGATGGCTTTCTTATTTAAAGTAGCATATGATGCAGCAGGTCACTTCGTAAAAAGAAGATTCAAAGTAGCATTTGATGAGTAATATGTGACATTTGACGATCAACCCTGGCGTTGCATGCATTTCATTGCCAAATCAATTAGTGCATTTAGCCAGATTCTCAGGTTCACGGAATCAATCAGACAGGTCGCAAAAAAATACAGGGATAGAGTTGAAACCCATGAAAAATTACACTACAAAAGTAGAATTAAAAGATATGTAGGTACGTACATTCTTTCTTAGAGTTCATTTTTATTGTAAAAAGACAGGTTTCATCCAGAATTCTCAGCTTGATAGTTGCGAAACAAAACGTTATTTAAGATAAAATAAATTAAACAACTTTATCAGAAGACATACATAAGGATACAGAACTGGTAACATAGCGTGTGTATGAAGAAACAATAAAGCTCAAATAGAACTCGTATACTTTAAGTAATGTGAAAAGCAAAAATTTAGTTTCCTTAACAAAAAATATATTATAAAAAAATTACATATGACATAACATTACAGGAAAATAAATTAAAAAGTAAGGGAGAACAAACTCATAAGCCATAAAAACTACAAGACTATTATTACCACACTAATATATAAAGGCGAAAGTTTGTGAGTGTGTATGTTCGTTACTTATTCACGCGCAAACGACTGAATGGATTTGGATGAAACTCTACAGTAATATAGCTTATAATCGTACATTGGAATAACATATAGTGCCGCGATAACCGACATAGACGCGGGCGGAGCCGCGGGCAATAGCAAGTATTCAATAATTTTTGGCGGTTGTTGACCACAGAAATATATTCAAGAGAAGGGTGATGAAAGTACTTTGCCATATAAATGCTGCGTGGCAACAAACCACGAAACCGCGCCCCCTGAACGCACCCGATTGGTTAATGCGCGAACGTCTACTTAGAGAAGTGTCAAACTTTCTTGTCTATTTATCGAAGAATGGAATCATTGGAAAACTGAATATTAAAATAATATTTCACAATTAAGTATCTAAAGTAAGTTTAAAAACTAAAAATCACTTACTTAAATAACTTTATTTATAAAAAAAATGTAAGATTCTTTTTTCAAAATTTATAACATTTATCGGTTAAGAAATATCATACACGCAATTTAGGTATACCATGAATGTTTTTGAAATCACATCACACTAACATGTAAAGGCGAAAGTTTGTGAGTGTGTATGTTTGTTACTTCTTCGCGCAAAAATTACTGAAAGGATTTGGATGAAACTTTACAGTAAAATAGCTTACACATCAGAATAACACATGGGCTACTATTTACCGCGATAATCGACATAAACGCGGGCGGAGCCGCGGGCAGCAGTTAGTGTGATAATAAGCCTTTTTATTTAATAGGATCCTGGTAACTTTAAAATTTATATATTTATAATGTAAAAATATTTTAACTAATACACCTACCAAAGTTATTTTTAGTTGAAACGAGCTGACCCCGTGATCTTCGTACCGCGTGTTCAAACAAACAAACTCTTCAGCTTTATAATATTAGTATTGATGAATCGCTGAAATGAATGTACGCGCATCGCTGATCGGCTGCACCGAATTAAATAATTCTTTTTTTTAATGCGTTCGATATTGTTAGGACAAGGTTTGACAAAATTATGTTGAGATGCAACATTTCTGTTACCGAGTTTGGAGACTATGCTCAGTTTTAATACGTCTTCCAACCACTAAGGTTATTAGCATTAGCAGAAATTTTATGAAATAGTTCAACTTACTACCTAGGTACCTACGATTGTTTGCACTAAAAATGGAAAAATGAAAACTTTTTATGAAAAAAAACTGACTTCAAAAAACATCCAACGAAAACTCCCTGCCTAGAAACACTAAAAAGCGTAAGATAAACTAGCTCTTCATAAATAGCTGCCAATTCTTGTCTATACCTAATTCTTTATTCATTTAAATAGTACCTTGTATTGTACAATGTGTGCTAGGTACCTAAAATCTGTTTGAAGTAATGGACACGTGCACCTTAAAAGGCTCGACACGAGGTTTTCGGTGGGGAGTTATTTTTTTACTGAAACTTTGAAGGTTGCATTGTATTTGTTTGGAAGGCTTTGGAGAGGTTGTTTGTTGTTTCAAAAGAAATAATTATAGGTTGAGCAATTTAATTATACAAGCAGTACAGTGCCAAAATTATATTTATTGTTTAGAATAAGGAAGTTATGAAACGGAAATACAAGTCTGTGTTTTAACTTCTTGGGCCTTTCTAGGGCTTCTTACTTTCTTTAAGTTCCTCGTTAGAGGCTGGATTTCCAGTTTACTGTGAGCCCTTGTGTGGCTCTCGTACTATATCTATACTAATATAATAAAGCTGAAGAGTTTGTTTGTTTGTTTGAACGCGCTAATCTCAGGAAACGCTGGTCCGATATGAAAAATTCTTTCGGTGTTGGATAGTCTATTTATCGAGGAAGGCTATAGGGTATATATCATCACGCTACTACTAATAGGAGCGGAGCGACAATGAAGAATGTTTCAAAAACGGGGAAAATTTTCACGCTACGGGCAATATAAGGCGCAAACGAGGTTGCGTGGGTCAGCTAGTATTTTAATAAAACAAAAAGATCTTTGCACGCAGTTATCATTTCTGGAATATGTTCCAGATTATTGATTCGCATTCGTAGTTTCTGTAAGTACTTTACCTTTATATATTCCATTATTTCAAACTACATGCAGAGAACATGTTTTATAGATGCTCATTTGTATACAGTGTTATAGTCAAGCAAAGATTCACAGTTTTATTGTTCGCATACTACGACACCTTGAATTTTAAAAACCATCTGGAATTCTAACCTCATACTTGTGAGTGGATGCAAAATATATGATGTTGACCACATAATGACGTCATAAAAATAACAAAGCTGGAGTATATTCACATTTTACCATTGAAATGAACATTTTGAAAAGCCTGTGTCAAGATTTCACAAATCGCTTTCCGTGCACTAAAATTTCAAAATAATTAAAGGTTGTCTACGTAAACACTCTCTATTATTAGCTTCTCCTGTACGTTTGTGTATGTAACCAACTTTTGCGTGTTTTTTACTTTTTTTTTTTTACTTTAATTAAGGAAAAATATATAGTTAATAAAAAGTATTAGTCTGAAAATACTACAGTAGGTACATAAATACGGTAGCCACATTTTATATGTATAACTTTTTTGATGACGGGATGGAAAATTCCTTCGGAGCTTACAACTATTTGCAGTTACAAATGCTTGCTAAATAGTATAATCTCATAGAAAACTTTCTGACATTTGAATGTCTACATTGAATGCATTAAGTGCCTATTGAACTTTTGATACATACTGAATCATTTTATAAAAAAAAATATGAAGACAAGTATAATTTTAACAAAAATAAAACCGACTTCAAGGTTTGACTCTATTTTTCTTGGATGCCATCATCAGATTTTAGTGTCCTTATCATGATACCACCGTTGGGATATCTCCTTTCCATTAAAAAAAAAATCATCAAAATCGGTTCATAAATGACAAAGTTATCCGCGAACACACATAAATAAAAAAATAAAAAATATATAAATACGGTCGAATTGAGAAACCTCCTCTTTTTTTGGAAGTCGGTTAAAAATCTCTGGATTCATTGTTCTGAGAATGAAACAACGTCCTTGATTCATGATTTATTTTTCATTTGTTCCATCATAACAATGACACAATATACTATCATAATAAAGTAAAATATATCGAATCGACAACGAACGAACTAATATTTCTTGCATTTTCAATTCGTTTAAACAGTATGTTTTATATTCATGTAATTTCACATCAAGAGCTTAATAATAGCAGTTTCATATCTAATCTAATCTTAATACATTTGAACGAGCCATCTATACAAATAAATAAAATTGGATTGTCTGTTTGTAATATTAAAATAACCGCTTTTTACTAAAGGCATATGTATAGTAAGTAGTAAGTAGTAGCTTAAGTTACTCCCTGGATCATCAGCTACCTGCCAGTGAAAGTCCCGTCAAAATACCGTCCAGCCGTTCCAGAGATTACCCGGAACAAACAGACAGACAGACAGACAATCGTTGTAAAAAAAATATTTTGGTACATGTACCTACCTAGTAATCATATGCATTATTAACAAGCGTTTATTTTTTTATTACAAATAGACAGACACTCCAATTTTATTTATTTGTATAGATTTATAGATAGATATAAAATTTACAAATATTTTTTCGGGTATTAGTAGGATTATGTGTGTTCTTAATGTTGCTGACAGAGTCAGGAACGTAAAGATAAGAGAACACTGCACATCATCGCCCCAACCCTTATGTATGGTAGCCAATCGTGGGTATGGCAGAAGAAGCACGAAATTAGAATAAATGCTAATGTAATAAATAAAAACATGTGGAGATGCAGCCCCTAAGACATATGTGTGATGTGAAAATTTGTGACAGTGTCAGGGATGTAGTTGTAAGAGCACGTTGAGGATTGAAAGAAGATGTAGTGACAAGGATTGAAAAGGACATGCTTCGATGGTTTGGCCGCTTAGAGAGGATGGGTGATAGAAAAATCAGGAAAGAAACTTATAGAGCGAATGTGTGTCGGAAGAGATCATTCACGGTGAACAGATCAAATTGGTGATATTCTGAAGAATGGTTGTGTGAAAAGCACCTAGAACCGACGAGCATGCATGCATCAATTAATGAATGTGGACGAAGCAGAAGAGGTGTGTCAGGACCGCTGTAAGTGGAGATCAACTGTCTGTCCTATGGGAAATAGGCTTTATTTCGTATAATTTTATGGAAACAAACTGAGAAAGAAATTGCAACCGAGTAATTACTACGTATTGCTCACAGTTGTCAGCCAACCTGACAATATCAAAAGATCGTTATGTATCTATTTTCCAATAACACTTCAGCAGTAGGTACAATAAGAAACAAAAACATATACACATTTACATAGACGAGATGGCTCTATACATAAATATATCACGGCATTATATTTCGGTTGGTGATAAATAAACGATTTTGAGTAGAACACGAACTATTGGAATAATCTAGACGATATCAATCGCGGTTAGTCCTTGAGCCGCGCGTTCATAAAATAAATAAAATACTCGTATAACAAGTTTCGTAGGTATATTTCACTATAGTACAATTTCTATGCAAAATATGTTTTTGCTCTTTCCATTGTCAACAACCTTTAACAGTCCGCTACTGAATAAGGGCCTGGCATTAGGAATAAGGTTTTGGTCACTATATCACGCTGAACGCTGTCTAGACGGGTTGGAATAGGGATTGTTTCAAGTTATCCTTCTCTTAACCGTGTTGTTGTCCTGCAGAGTTGGCTCATGACACCCATTCATCACCACAATGATATCTACACTAGTATTATAAAGAGGAAAACTTTGGTTGTTTGGTTGTAATGAATAGGCTTCAAAACTACTGGACCGTTTTAAAAACTATTTCACCATTCGAAAGCTACATTATCCACGAGTAACATAGGCTAAATTTTATTTTGGAAAAAATAGGGTTCCGTAAGATATTTGGGTTTTTCGGACGCAAGGTGTAAAAAATCAACCAGAAAAGTTACTTATTTTGCGTACGCTGCCTAAACTATAAAAGATAGAACCACAAAATGTTCTAATTAATTGTAGATCTTATAAATATCTACAAAAAAGTCCGCGAAACACTATACCTATCTATGTCGAGTGAGGCACAATTCTATTATATAGTCTATTATATATCTCTACAATTATATAATTTAATTTGTTTGATTCAATTTGTTAAAGTTAATTGTTAGGTACTATCAACAAAGGCTTTAAAAAAACACTAGATTATGCTATAAATTGATGATCCAAATCATTTTTTGTGAATTTAATGTAGATTTCTCAGTTTTGACATATTTATTTAAACTAATGCAAGTGGAACATACGGAAACGCTACCGTGACCAATAGTTATCGGAGGTTTTTCGCAAGAACTTTGTATTATAACAGTGCGTTTATTGTTTTTGATTAGCACTGCCATTTTGATTACTCAGCTGGCTTATAGTAAATATTATTATGACATATCGATGCATCGTACAGGAAATATCATATGAATAACAAAATTCTCGACCAAATAAATGTCTCCATGTGTTAATTTACGTCGACGTCACAACTGCTATAGAAAATGACAGTCCACACCGTTTTGAAAGCTTCCATTCGATATACATTCCAAACTGATCAAAGTAGGTATATTCAAATACACGTCATGTTGGCAGGGATATAAATAAAACAAATCAGCACAAAAGGAACTCGGTGATAAGCAAAAATATAATCTTAATGTGTGCAATGTAAAACTTTTAATTAGTATTCTGAGTAACTTTACTTCCAATGCGATGCTAGACCCATTTCATACATTTGCACAACAACGACCTCTGCTGTCTCCTGTCACCACATAGTTAGAATCTTAGAATCAGCCACCATGGAGCTAACATATTTTCTAGCAGAAGCCTATAAATAAATAACGATTAAAAAATCCATGTTTAAAATATAGATACAGTACCAGCGTTACCCACTAATAATGTTGTATCTTTACAACAAGAACCGCTGATAACACCGAGGGTGAAGGTAGTATAAAATAAAAGTTACTCCTTATTTCATCTGCTATCTGCCAGTTAAAGTTCCGTAAAAATCTGTCCAGTCGTTCCAGATATCGACAGTCGACTGCCTCGTTGGTCTCGCGGTTGGCGTGTGCGACTGCTGATCATGAGGTCTCGGGTTCGATTCCCGGGTCGGACCAAATGTTTGTGGTGGCGTTGTGTGATAGATGTCCGAAATATTCATTATTATTTATTATTATTATATATTAAACGGACAAAACAGACATACACAAATCTTGAAAATCGTTTATTTTGTTCTATAAGTATCGTATTTACTTTCATAGGAATTTAGTAAAAGCTGTTGATTTGAAATTAAAAACAGATACTTTTCAATTTTATTCAATTGCATAGATTTTTTTCTTTAAATGAATTTTTTGGTGATCGATTTATGAGTATGCCGATTAATGAAACACAGTACAATTTGTCCTAGGCGGTAGGTAACAGAATCCACGACCACTAGCTTAGCAGTCGGATCATTAACCAAGAAACCAACTGCTCGGCGTCGCAGATTAAAAAGAAACGTGTATCCTCTCTATGTGTGATTGTGTGATGTGCGTACGTTCGTATTGTGTGTGTAAAAATAGGCAAGGCTATATAAGTAAGTATAAATAATATTATTATTATTCAAGGTTAACGTATATTTATAAAAACTCGAAGTCTTAAAATTCTTTTTTCAGCCTCAATGATAAAATTAAACAATATATTGCTTAATTAATAGATACGTTAAAGCAAAACAAGACGGTTTGCCAAAGTAATTTAATTTAATATGTAAATTATCTATCAATTTAGTCAATCTAATTATAATATTATAAAGCTGAAGAGTTTGTTTGCAATTTCAAACTAACAAGCTTTTCACGGCACTTACACTTACGTCTGTCTGTCTGTTGGCTCTCTGAAATGCATGGATCGATTTTGACGGGTCTTTCACTGGCAGATAGCTGCTAAAATAAGAAATAAATTAAGCTACTTTTGTTTTTGACTAGTTGTGTCCTGTGGTGCTACCAGTAGTTGTTGTTGACTGCCTCGATGGCTTAATGGTAGCGTGTGCGGCGCCTGTGCTTGAGGTATCGGGTCGGCCCAAATATTTGTATGATATGCAAATATTTGTTTCCAGTTTGGGTGTTTCTGAGTAGTAGTAGGGAGTAGTTTTTAAATAGTCGGGTTATAGTTTTTTAAACTGATTCTTCATTTATATGAACTACATTAAATATAGTCCCTTTTTCTTCATCATCATTCATCATTCATATGGGCGTAACCCACAAGCTAGTATGATTTGTCAGTTTATGTTGTTGTATGAACTACTATATTCGTATTCACAACAATAACCACAATTGCATCCGGGTGCACCGATACTATCTAAACAAATGGACTATACATATCATGTCCACAGAGAACAGACAATAAAATGTCATTTAAACCTAGTACTTTTGACGTAAATAAAACTGATTGAATAACGACTGACCACAGGTTATTTCTTTATGACCGACAAGTTACCATTTCATGATCACTTAAATGTATACGATATAGCGACGCGACCCAGCTTCGCACGGAAGTCTTTCAAATTTGCGGATTTCCTCTCCTTTACTATGCACGTATTAAACATTTAAACCCTCCTCTTGGATCACTCTATCTATTGTTCAAAACTGCACTTAAATCTGTTCAGTAGTTTAAAAGATCTAAATGCGCGTATCCACCGAAATTGTTGGCAATTTCAGACTTTCCAACTCTTCAGAAAACCGTCAACTTTTGTTTCCATTGTGTCGTTGAGTCGACAACAATTTAAGAAACATTCCAACTAAGTGTCTCCACAGAGCCTATAAATAACTGCAACAATCTTATTCTTTTGATAATTACCGATAATAACAGAAACACGGCTCCCAACATTTGTGGACACTTTTTGTTGCCAACACAAGGAAATGACAGAAACTTTTGTCACCAATACGTGTTGACAACACATAAGTTGGCAACTTTTGTTTGGTGGAGATTCGACTTAAGGGAACAGATAGCAGAAGCGAATTCACTTTATACCTACTGTGTAATAAAGAAGTATACATATAAACTCGAGCAACATTATAATCAGATCACTAATGTTTGTGCGTTTTTTTTCATGGGGCAAACGAGCATACGTATCCCCTAATGGTAAGCGATTACCGCCGCCCATGGACAACCGTAACACCAGAGGCGTCACAATTGCGTTGCGTCGGGGATGGGGAAAGGCCTCCGGTATGCTCACTCACTCGGTGAAACACAGCGCAAGCGCTATTTCACACCAGTTTCCTGTGAGGCCGTGGTATCCCTCTGGTCGAGCCGGTCCATTCATGCCAAAGCGTGGCTCTCCTACGGGAAATAACAAGTCCGTGACAAGATAAATTACATATTGCAAGGAGTAAGCAGAGGTGTAGGTTTGTTAAGCTCTCAAATGAAAAACAACAACAGCCGATCAGTTTAGAGACGAGTCATTTCCTAAATTTATGTGGAGTAAAGCACTAAGCTTTTATCGTCCATTCCCGTCAATTACTCATCAGTTCACTCTTCCGTCAGCCTCCAAACACATAAATTTTACATTATTATGTTCATTTAAACCGTCACTATTAAAAAACACGACTGTTCACTCTATAGTAGAATGCCGATCCTATCAATTGTACGTATCATTCATAACTTTGACTAATCGTAGGCACGCATTCCTTATCATGACGAGTTTTATCTATTTTGTATGGAAGATCCCCAGTTTATAAATGAGTTATAATTTTTGGGAATCTTCATTTGGCTAATGTATTTAATCTAATAAAGTTGAGTTCATTCCGGCGTCGTCTTAAAGGTAGACTCTATACTAATATTATAAAGTTGAAGAGTTTGTTTGGACTGATTTGTAAAATTATTCCAATGATCGAGGTAAGCTATAAATTATTAAGTTACGACCTAAAGTAGGTGACTAACAATAAAAACTTATGTAAAATCGGACAAAATTATTATTTTTGAGAAATGTATAATATCAAGCAACGGGCAAGAGGAGACGCAGGCGAGGTTGTGCGGTTCAGCTCATCCTACTTTAGTCGAGCCATTACAAACGTGTGAACTAGGAATGTGACAATGCCGCGCCACTCGGTATCGATAAAGAGATGACGCTCGGGCGCAGGTAGTTAGGACGACGCGGCCGTTCAACACTAATGAAGATAAATTAATAGTAAATAGTGTTTATAAAAATTGTGCTAAACTCTGTCCATTCGTTCGTTATGAAGAACTTTCAATCGATTTAATGTTTTTTTTATATCAATTAATTTATCACACTAATATATCAAGGCGATAGTTTGTGAGTGTGTATTTTTGTTACTTCTTCACGCAATAACTACAGAACGGATTTGGATGAAACATTACAGCAATATAGCTTATACATCAGAATAACATATAAGCTACTATTTGCCGCAATAACCGACATATACGCGGGCGGATTTTATCCAAATCCGTTCAGTAGTTTTTGCGTAAAAAAGTAACAAACATCCAGCCATTCAGACTTATAAACTTTTGCGTTTATAGTATTAGTATAGATTAGGTATTAGTATAGATTAGTAAAGGTAGTAGAGCCACGCTGATTTCAGCACGAACGGGCCGGCTCGACCGGGGCGGTACTACCCTCGCACAGACAGAAATGACAGCGTTCATGTTGTCGTGTTTCGTTGGTGAGTGCGAGAGCGGAGGCCCAACGATGTGAAAGCATCACAAGCCCGCCATGGTGTGGGTCACCATGATGCATTGTTACATTGTCTGCATTCGCAATGAGTGTGGTGACCAGCACCTTTGGATTCTGCTTTTACTTTCCACCAGGCGGAGTAGAGTCATTTTGGCAGGCCAATTAATAAAAAAATAAAAAAGAATAGAGTATAGATATTTGCCAGTTTAGAATCGTAACAAAACAACTGCAATGGCCCTTTCATATACATATACCTATGTACCTACTTACTGCATAGCACACATCATAACTGGCGGTACAATCAACTAATCTTAATACCAGTAAATGTGAAAAAAAAATAACTTGTTTTGCTAAAGCACGTTAAATATGAAAACACGTGTAAGAACATTTTCTTTTAGTCATTCACGAGCCAACGCGCGCTATGATCCAACGTTGTTTGCTTATATTCAATTTACATGCGTTTTATATGTGATTTTCATAAAATAATTCTGTCATTTCAGTAACAAGAATGAAATATAAAATGAGTTGGTGCAGCGCATATTAGACTTCTCAACTGCAGTTTATTTCTTCTAGTGTGAGAGTAATTCTTGTCATAAACATCTACACGACATGTCACGGTCACCGCACTGAAATGTTCACCATTCGCAATGTAAAACTCGCTCGCAGTCAAGAGCGAGTTGTGGAATATAAACTCACACTAGGCTCTTTGAATGTAGTCAAACTGTAGTTTAATCACAAGAAACAAAAGTATCTTTATTCATTCATAACTTCATTTCTTAAAGCTGTGTAGAATATAACCTTGCTTGCATGATAACATAAAAAAGCAATCGGACGATATTTAATATATATCTACCTAATATCATGTATGTAAAGTTTCAAGAGCCATCAAAACTAATAACTTTCCCAATATCTAAGCAGAAGAGTTCCCTCTTGTCATTCAAAAGCTTTAAAAGTTTGAGATAGAAAGAATATAAGTATTTGACTATTATATTCAAGCAATTTCACATTTCAACTGAAAAGTACATTGAGTACAAGATCTACGAAGTCAATGGTCATCAGAAGAACGTTCGAGTTATCCGCATATTGGTAATGACAATATCATTATTAACAACTCGAGTTGTTATTTCACAGGTTGAATAGCTAATATATGGGTCACGAAGGTTAACAGTTACTGTAGTAACTTCTTTTATATTCTTTGACAAGTTACATCTTGTAGTGATATTTATATATCTAGCTGATAGTGATAAAGTTACCAATTTAGATTGGACTCAAGGGGATCCGGATAAGCTTTAAATAAGGGCCTATTCGAATAAAATCCTTTTGACTTTGATTGCGTTGGCTTAGAAGTTAGATTTTTTCACAGCTCAAGGGTCGAGAGACTTGAGTATTTGATATGAATATCAGCTCGATACCTCCACGCGTCCCTGAGAAAAAGTACAGACAGACGAGCTGTGATCCTATAAGGGTTCCGTTTTTTCTTTTTGAGGTACGGAACCCTAAAAATGACGATCTGAAAATGTTACCAACATTAATATAGACAAATTCAAATTGTGACGCATGATATCTGTTTATTTTATTGGCGATCGGCTGAATACTAGCAAGCCTTAAGCGTAGTGTACCACCCAAGTTGTATTGTAGAACACAATTTATTACCTCTGAATTTACTTATTCGTGAAATAAATTAAATTAAAAAGATTAAAAAAAGTTTTTACTGGAATGCCTCTAGACAAATCAAACGAGTTCAAACTCAATGATTTCCTATGGCCACCTTCCAGCTCCAGCATCAGATCAGTTCCATGTCATTATAATATTGTGCTGTCACGCTATTGTATATAGCGTGACTTATGCTTGCAAAATATCAGTAAAATCGGTTGAAGATATCTGCATCAAAATTGAGTTGAAGATTCCACCCGTACATACAAGCATACATACATTGCAAGTTAATAAAAAGCTTGTAAAATACCACCCATTAAGAGTGGAACAGGCAGGCACGCGTATGTAAGGTAAGCGGCAAGAAGTTAAGTGTCTCGAGTGCGTTGCCACTGTTTGAAACTTCTAATCCAGAATCAGGGGGAAGGGTGTTTGAGTCCCGGGAACCTCACTTACCCAGGAACACGCAAGGAAACAATTGGTTACTCTCGGTTTTCTGTGGAATTATTCAGGTTCCATTTGTTATTGAACTAAAGCGTTATGAAAGTGTTGACGTTGACGGTCGTCTCGAAATATACTATATTTAGCGAGTGTAATACCTACTACTACATTTGGCTTGGCACCGACTTCAAACCTATGAAGCCAAACCAAACAATAAGAATTGTAGGTAGCACATCCAAATAATAGTGTTTCATCAATATTAAAGGTTTGCATATAAGGTGTATTTGATTAAATCCTTATTAAGGTATTTTATACTTTTTAGTTTTTGAAGTGGGTGTTTTTAAATAGTATTTTTTTATTTTTCGCTTTTTAGTTTTTCTAGGCAGGGAGTTTTCTTTTCATGTTTTTTTAAAGTCTGTTTAATACCTTTACATAACTACTACTTATTAGATCAGTTTCATAAAGTTTCATCTATCTCCTAACCTTACCTGTCAGATTAGGTTGGGATCCAATCATCAGATCCTGATCCAGATGATATAGTAGCAATGGGACCACATGGGGAGCATACCCTTTCGAATACAAAAATATTGTTTAAAATCGGCCCACAATTGACGGAGTATTCAGTCTACATACATAAAAAAAACAATCAAATTGAGAAACTCCTCCTTTTGGAAGTCGGTTAAAAATGGAATATGATGCACCATTTACAGATTAGTAGATAACCTTGGGTAAGTGAATAAGGAAGTGTTTAGTATGATTTAGATAGCGCTGTCTGGCCTCTTAATCGACATAATTATCTCCGAACCGATTACTAAAATAAAATAATTTGATATAAGCAAATGGAACTTTCTTAAATGTTCTTTAGTTTTAAGTAAACAAGTAAGGAAACCGCAGTTGTTATTGTCGCCATATGAGCCGTGGACTGTAAGTAGATAGCTAGGTCGATAGGTAGCCAGTTCATTGACCGGTTATGTCACGTTGCGCAAAAGCGGCCGGCTCGTTTAATTATAACTGGAGGTGTGATGCTCTGCACTTATGTTCAATACCACTAGTAAAATGAAAGAAAAAGTGTGTATTTGTTTATTTTTAATTTAATACCACACGTACACCATCAACACCCTCACTGGGTTGGGCCTCCATACTTATATAACATTACCAGTTGTTAATAGACCAGTTCCATAATCCTCTCATTCGAAAGGCGGTTTTGGCACGCAGCGCTGGCTAAACGGGTTACTACAGGGTTTGTGTCAAGTTTGCCACCTCGTTGCAGTCATACCCTGCGTTGTTTGCTCCCTTATTCGACTCTTACTACACCCCTGTGATGAATAGGGGTGGCAACAATATTCTTAATCTTACCATATGGATACTTCTACTAGGTCAAAAATAAGGAACGATAAGCTTATCTACTTAAATTTCAGATACATTCCAACTCAAGGAAGAACATGGTATCATTCGATCCGGCCCGTATCGCCCCGGTTACAAACTGTATATTATTTACTTAAGTGTAAATAATGTATGTTTCCACCTCAACATCATCGACGTCACATATTTTGATATCGTTATATAAAATGTTCTAGAACTTTGCCCGTCATTCGGTGACGTAATAGTTAAAATTCGTTTGGCCAAAACAAAAACAAAATGATAATGTTGTACGCTAGACGCTTGACGACAGCCGCTGACGTAGTGATACGTAATCACGTATTTCGTTCTGCAAAAATCACACGGTGACAGTGACTCGGGGTATTTCATCGCACAAAGTGTCAGAGCCTGGTCAATGGTCAGCAAATCGTTGATACGTAGAGATAATATTGATCACACAATTGATGTAAGAAAGTCATGCCCCGGCAGTGATGGGCATACTCGACTTGACACAAAAATGCCATTTGAGCAATGTTTTTATTTCATTAGTCTAAAAAACTAAACTTAGGCCCCAATACAGTTCCAAATTGCAATTCTGTAATTAACAGGCGACCAGTAAGCCATTTACCATTACGTGACTTATGGGCTCATTTATCCGCTGTTGTATAAATAGTATGTATATGTATACACATACATACCTACTCCTGACTTTAAAAGATCTTAAGTAGGAATCAAACTGACGACGCGGCGACAATGCCTGGCACGGCACCACTAGGACAGTCAACAGATTTCTCAGGTCAGAAAATCAGTTCTCTCCTCTCCTCTAAAATTATTAAATTTGTGATAATTTGCACGATTGGCTTAGTGGTTTAAGCGGTCAAGTGTTGTGGGTTTAAATCCTACACGAGACAACACTTTGTGTCATCCACAAATAGTTGTTCTAGGTCTGAGTGTCCTTTGTGTCCGTTTCATGTATGTTCGTAGAGTCCCCCGCGAGTCCTGCGACACAGGATGTATATTCCTCATGAAGCAGTTGTCTTTTTACAAAATAAAAAAATATAAAAATACAAGATTGGTGTATTACAAGACCTTGTATAGATTTCACTACTTATCTACATATGTGTATGCGCACGGGACAGCGCGAGAAGTTCTCGGGCGCAAAGCACTCCATGGCTATATTTTACTCGTTACATCTTGTATCATATAAATCCATTGGAATGAAATTTTGTGTAGGTACGTATAACAACTTCGATAGTTTAGGAATACTTTTATTGTCGCATGACCAGCAGGGACTACCTTCGCTTACGAATACCTGCAACTGAAACGGAACAAGTTTCCAGCCACCCTTTCAGTCTCTTTTCAGGACGATAGTTTTCGAGGGTGATAAATAAAGGTCTCAACATCATCAGTAATGAGAGTAAATGTCCGATTCGTTTTCCATGAAGTTTGGTACAACGCTGGAATATTTCAATATTCAAATGATTTATCTTAAAATTAAACTCCGATCTCAAAAGGAAAATATTGATTTATACGAAGTGTATTTGGATATTTTTTTTAAGAAAACGTCAAGAGTATAATCACACTAATGTTATCAAGGGGAAAGTTTGTGAGTGTGTATGTTTGTTAATTCTTCACGCAAAAACTACTGAGCGGATTTGGATGAAACTATGCAGTTATATAGCTTACTAGCTGAACCCCGCGGTGTTAATTGCAGTTATTGTCGTACCGCGGGTAACGCTGCAGGATAAAGCTAATCTAAAAAAAGTAGCCAAGTTACTCCTTAGATCATTAGCTATCTACCAGTGATGGTCCCGTCAAAATAAGTCCAGCCGTTCCAGAGATTACCCAGAATAAACTATGAAAAGTTAAAAAAATTATGAAAAGTTACAGTATTCACTTTTAATGTTTTCATGTATTTGCTGCATTATTGTTATCAATTTAGTACATGCAGCTATTTGTTATCTTCAAATCCGATTATAAAACTTCCTTTTTTAATGAAATTATGATGCAACCGTGATTATATATATATACAATATATATACATACACTAGCTGTACTTGCTTAGTCTAGTGGTTAACGTAAGCGACCGCTGATCAAGAGGTATCGGGTTCGAATCCCGGATCGGACTGCTGTTCGATTTTTCTTAAAAGAAATCCTTAATAGCAGCCTTAGTGGGAACTCAGTGCCCTCAAATATTCAGAAAACCAGTTCAACTTTCGAATTCAGTACACCTTCAGGGTTGCGGAGGTCCGAAGCCAGTCACTCTGTGTAAAAACTGATATTCAGGTAAAACCGGTTGAACTAGTAGCCGACCCCAAATCTTGGGAATAAAAAAGGCTAGGAAGATGATGACACTAGCTGTACTTACTAGTTAATAAAGCTAGTCTAAAATAGTCTTAAGTTACTCATTATATCATCAGCTATCTGCCAGTGAAAGTCTCGTCGAAATAGGTCCAGCCGTTCCTGAGACTAGCCGGAACAAATAGAAAGACAGACAAAAAAATTAAAATCATTTTTTTCATGTATATGCATATTTTAATATGCATTTAGTGAATATTTAGAGAACAGCAGTTTTGTATAGATAAATCATCAAATAAACGCATTCGAAATAAAATGTCACCTCTCTTAGAGATACTATCTTAGAAACAAGCTAGGTACAGTCAGACCACTATTTGTAAAAGAAAAATGATATTATAGAATTTGAATCAAATATTAAAATGATTATTTTTGCTCTGGTACCTTGAATGGCATTAAGATTAAAAGTAACACCATCCCTGTTTAGTCTGTGAGTGTCCTAAGAGCCGCCTAAGGAACTACACAGGAAATCATCAATGCGATGAAAAGATAAACTGGAAACAACCCAGCGTGTTATATAAGGTCAAAATGTAAGTAAGCCTTAGAAAAGAGGTTTTTAGCGTACTCTATCACGTTAGCTAGGCATCTGCCTATGTCCAGGAATAGATTTGATGATCGATGATCCTCTAGAACCTTATGGTTTTCTTTCATCAGACATGGCCGCGACTTGTAAGAAAATTGAGCTATAACGTTCATATCATGCTATTCTATAAATCAAAGAATGTTATCTGTCTATACTGTCTCCTCACTTAATTTATTTAAACTCTATAATAATCCTCTTCTGGACTCAAGTAGACCTTATCAGAAAGGAGGTTTTCGTCATGCTCGCCACACGGATGTAGAATTTGTTTCGTGTTTTCATTGTAGTGCTGTTTTACTGCGTAGTTTGGCGCCTTATTTTGCCCTTACGACATCCACGGAATGAAAGTTGTTTGTCACCATACGGTCTTATAATTAGGACTCATTTACCCTAAAAGATTTAAATTATTTTTTTTAATATCAATCCCATAATTTTGTATTACGTCACTTTTATTCTATACGTCACGTTATGCAATATTTTTATCTGTGTAAATTTTATTTTCATGATTCATATCTCATTAAATTAGTTATGGACTTTAAAAGGCGTGCGTAGTTTTCCATATTATAGCTTATTGCGGATTGCTTGTCAACTGCTATCCAGATCACTATTTCTTGAGTCTTATCACACTTCACACTAATATATAAAGGCGAAAATTTGTGAGTGTGTATACTTGTTACTTCTTCACGCAAAAACTACTAAACGGATTTGGATGAAATTTTACAGTAGTATAGCTTATACATCAGAATAACACATAGGCTACTATTAACCAATACCTAAACTTGTCAAGGTAGTAGAGCCACGCTGATTTCAGCACGAACGGGCCGGCTCGACCGGGGCGGTACTACCCTCGCACAGAAAATCAACGTAAAATGACAGCGATCATGCTGTCGTGTTTCTTCGGTGAGTGCGAGACCGGAGCTGCTACCACAGCCTATAGTTCAGTTTGCACCGAGCTTTGGCACCAAACGGTCATCTTTAATTTTCATGATACTCCATTTCATCGGTATAGCAAGTCCTAAGTATCCTCTTTCGCTATTACTGGTCCAATTAATTCTAAAGCGAGACATTGTGTCGAAAAATCAAGATTGGCTATTTATTTATTTTAAAAGACAACTTTCCTTCAGAAAGAGAGTAATAGAGTGATCACTGACGAAGTTATGTGTAGTGTAGATGGCAATAGCATGAGTAATTCAACACCTGATTTATCCAATAGAGACAATTGGTTTGTTGACAGCCACATAAGTGAAGTAGATAACTACTTGCTTGCAGAAGACATATTATTTTGTTTCGGTTTCTATTGGTCAGCCACGACGGATGGACTTTGGAATAAGAGGAGTCACAAACGGTTCATTGTGTTCTTATAAATAGTACGGTCAAGATCATAAATATGTAGAAGGTTCAAATAAAGTGTTATAAATATATGACAATATATATATATTATAGATAGCTAGATATTTATCTTTTTACAGTAGTTTGTCTACTGTTCGTTTTTCAATATGTGTAAAAAAATCTATTTATAATGTTACGTACTTATTATTTGTATTTACGCATGACGTTAATGTTACTAATTTATTATTGCTTTTAAGTTTTTTATTTAGTAAGGCATACATGTGCAGGAGGCAAAATCCCAAACACTAGAGCGAAGTTGTAGGATATTCAAAGGGCAGCCAGGTCTCTGAGGGTTCTCATATAATATTGAGGCATATCTGAAGTTTTGACAAAAAGAAATAATACAGGAACTCAACTTGGCATGAGCCCGATACATCTGATCGTGCGGCATCTCCTCCCCCTTTCCTCCTATCCGAATTATTTACGACCATTTACCTTTATCAGTTGTTTTAGAGGTGGCCAACGGTAAAAGAAACCAGACAAACCTCTTTGCATGGTCCCTATAATATAAACCCTATTAAGTGAAAGACAAGTATCATATCAAAAAGATTAACAGCATTAAAACCACAGGCTCGTATTCGGGTGCAAATTTAAAGGGACTGTCACTGTGTATTAACATCATAGTATTATTGTTCACCTAATGAATATAACATAGACATTACTACTACTACTACTACTAGTGCCTACCCTAAACGAGTCCGTGATTTTACTGCGAGAGTTCAATGTATGATGAACGGAACGTGGACTGAACGTTACTTCGAAAACAAATAAAATAATTCTGAACGTTTAAAATAAAACTCAACTCAATTTTTATATTTTTATTTTAAATAAAAGAGACAGATAAAATATTATTTATGAGACTAGACATAGACACTAGTTTTGTTTAAAAAAATATCAGAGTAATATATGCAGTTTTTGATTGTGACCTTAAACTCGCGAAGATCAGTGATGAAGATGCCACAACGATTAAAGATAGTTTGGGGCCTTGACGACGATAAATTTACATTATTATTGATTAAAATTTTCTCCATGGTTACTATATTTTCATCTTTCTTTTTTTTTTTAAGTACAACCTCTCTGTTTTTCTTTTCTGCTTTGGAACAGTTAAGCCTACTCAACCACGTCGATAGTCTACTGAGATTATGCTCCAACAGCAGTCTCGAGACATGAAAAAGTAACAATTAAGTAGTAAATAAAAAAAATCTCGCTAAAATATCTGCTTGTTTAAACAACTAAGCACTGCGACAATGATGCAGAGGATAAAATGAAAAACAAAGTTTTTTTTATTAACATTACGTTTTGCAACACAAACGTCGAGGTCACATTCAATTATGAAAAAAGAAACAGATTAGCTCATCAGGTATAGACAACATTACAGTTTATATTTTGTCCATCAGTTAAGCAAAGCTTATAATATTTTAGAATATATATATCTTATTAGACTACTTATTTCACAGTTATGGTTCGGACATATTAAATGGACATAGTAAATTTGATTACGAGCAGTACTAACCTGATGATTCAGTAGTAACTGAGAGAAACTGCCAAAACCGAATGATGAATGCCGAGTTTCAGCGGGGTCGCAGTTACGGTCCATAATAGAAAATTAACGTAAAATAACAGTGTTCGTGCTGTCGTGTTTCGTTGGTGAGTGCGAGACCGGAGGCCCAATGATGCAGAAGCATCACTAGGCCGCCATGGTGTGGGTCATTATGCTACATTCGCAATGAGTATGCTGACAACCACTCTTGGAATCTGCTTATGCTTTCCGTCAGGCAGAGTAGAGTCATTTTGGCAGGCAATACACAAAAAAAAAGAATTTGGAAGTAGACCATACAAATTAAGTTTAATCTAATTGTGGGATTATTAAGATTTTTTTTCATCTATATATATACTTAAAAGAAAGTCGTATTAGTTCCACTATTTATACCTCAAAAACCAAAGAGATCTAGCTCAAAATCGGTGGCTTAGAGGCAGGTTAGTTAGGAGGTAGCTTAGAACCAGGAGACATACTTAAGATACTTTTTACATAGGATTTCTTTTTTTTATTTATGCCCCGTGGCGTTAATCGCGGTCGTTGTTATACCGCGAGTAACACTGCAGGGCTCAAATAGTTACTAATCTACGCCGGCGGAGGCGCGCCTATCTGCGCCTCAGAGTGTGGCCGCGGATGGTCGGGATGGGTTTTACCCACCATCCGCTTTAGTGGCCACCCGCGAGGGGGCGACGTTACGCGTGTGCCGTACGTCGCCTAATTAGAGAGTTACCAGGAGACGGTGCCCGCTTCAGTGCGGGCGCTGGGGTGGGGTCCGGATGTGTTAATAACAGCAGTTTACGGATCCCTCCCGTCTCAGGCGCAGAGTGGTACACCGTGTGGTTTTAGGCGGTTCGATTCCGATACACCGCCTGGCCGTAAGCCCCGGCGGGGTGACGGCCCGAGGGGGCTTCCAAACGTTAAAAAAAAAAAAGTATATAGATAAATAATGTGCCATTTTGATTTGATTTAATAAAAGAATGATAAACAGTTATTGTTTTCAGTTTTTAACCTACTTCAATAAAAGGAGGAGAATTCTCAATTCGACCATATATATTTTTATTTCTTTTTTTGTGTGTTCGCTTCGTCGTTTATGAACCGATTTTGAAGATTCTTCTTTGGTTGGAAAGGAGATATCCCGACGGTGGTTACCAAGACAAGGAAACTAGGATCTGATGATGGCATCCCAGAGAAGAGAAGCCAAAATGTAATAGGAGGTACTGCACTCGCCGCTGCCGGATAGCTGCTCCTCGTGTAGCACAAAACAACCCAAGCTGGCAGAAACGCGCGGGCTGACGTCATTGATGATCGTCTCGACATATAGCGAGTGTGGTACCAACTATTACATTTGGCTTGGCACCGACTTCAAACAGATTTTAGGTACCTGGCACACATAATAAAACTACTACTTAAATGAATAAAGAATCAGGTATAGACAAGAATTGGCACATAGCAAATTATGAAGAGTCAGTTTATTTTACGCTTTTTAGTGTTTTTGGCAGGGAGTTTTCGTTGGATGTTTTTTGGAAGTCGGTTTTTTTTTAAATAATAAGTAGGTCTGTAGATTTTATTACACATAGGTATTTTTAAGAATTATGAAAAATATATTTATCAGGTTACTAGTACCTAATTACTGTTATCACTTGAATAATAGCAAAATATATAGCTAAACTAAAAGAATTTGTTGCTTTTTTTTAAATTAGCATTTACTCACACACACTAGGGCTACCTAATAATGTTATTATAATGACATCACAAACATGAACTATGTTTCATTTATTATGAACTAGCGACCTAGCCTGAATTAGCACAGAAGTATTTGAAATTCTCAGATTTCTTCTACTATAATATGCATGTACTACATAAATTAACCTTCCTCTATCAATTGCTCAAAATGCAATAAAATCCGTTGAGTATATTACAATACTTAATTGATGAGTGTTAAAATTAAATGGGGTTTAGTACATACCTATTTCAAATTATAAACCTGACAGCTAATTATATTGTTAAGTGTTTTTAATGTGGCCAGGTTATCAGTATTATATGTCAGTAGCAGTTAATTTTACAAGAAAAATAGTTACTTAAAAAAACATTATTTTTGCTAAATAGCTATATTTATTAGTAAGAAGATTCAATTCCAGTATTTAATTAACATGATTCTCTTTAGCAAAGAAATTAACATAATTCTTACAATGAAGGTTTTTTGTAGACTAACTTTGTCCAGCGGCGTTACTCGCGGTACAACAATAACCACGGGTAACACCGCGGGGTTCAGCTAGTAACATTATAAAATTAAATAAACTACATCATAAAAGCAATAAAGAAAATTTCCCATTTTTGTGTAGATTTCTCTTCTTTATTTATTTAAGTATTGTTCCTATACATATAGTTCTAAACCTATCTAATGTTAGTTTAAATCCCAGACTTGGAACAACAATTTGTGGATCATACAAAGTATGTCCTATGTAGGATTTGAACCCATTTATAGTAGCACCGTGGCGACCACTTAAACATCTTTTTTTTTTTTACGTGTGGAAATCCCCTCGGGCCATCACCCCGCCGGGGTTTGCGGCGGGGCGGTGTGTCGGAATCGAACAGACTAAAATCACACGGTGTGCCACTCTGCATCTGAGACGGGAGGGATCCGGGAACTGCTGCTATTACCACATCCGGACCCCTCCCAGTACCACTTAAACCACTAGGCCAACCGTGCAGTCAAATCAAATCAGTCAAATATTCATTAAATAGTGGAATAAAAGTACAAGTGACAACAAGTTGACAAGTTCCACCAAGGGCTGACAATCAAGAGTATAAAGTATATAAGTGATGTAATCTGATTGATTTCGGCCATTGCGCCCCGAAATTGCTTATTGAAGACATAAAAGTTTTGTATGAAAAAAATCATTAACTCTATAAAACTCTGTCTAAGGCTAGTACAGTAAACACTCTATTCTTTATGGGGAATTGATCCACATCAAATATTTCCTAAACAAGCAAAATACATAGAAAAACTGTTTTTTTACTGATGTGTCTTGTCTATTTTGCACTAAAACATGTTTATCTAATTAAGTTTTTTGTGTTCCTGTTCTAAAACAATGTCCAATTACAATTTACATAATATATTTTGATCACATTGGTTAACCGTCCCATCAGATTTTAAGAGAGAGACAGCAGAGATTGCACCTGTGTCTGCGCACACACTTATGCACTATAACATCTGCTGCGTAGTTGGCTGGTGTCCATTAAGGCTGGCCGCAGCGGCCGTTATTGGCTAGGAGAACATTAATATACTTTGTCAGCTCACTAATGTCCACAGATCATAGTTGTTTACTGTTTTTTGAAAAAAAAATTGTTTTAATAAGAACTAACCATTTGCTAAATAATTATTAATGATTTTAATTCTTAAACAACTTCCAAACGGAATGTAGGCATATTAATTAAAAGTAACCACTGACTATTTATTTTTATTTTTAACTTTCTAATAACAAGAATAAATAAAGTTTAAGTTTTGAAATTTAGAAAATGTACCTACTCAAATAAACCAGAACAAATTAAAAACTGATAAATGAAACAGATGCGGAAGTGTAAACATTCATAAACTATAGAACAGCAAGTGAATTGTTTATACTTACTGGTCACACTTCGAAGTACTAGATTCGTGCGGAAAATCTGCCATTCCTTATAAAAAAGCATGGAAATTTCAAGAACGTCTCGATTTGTAAAATTTTAAACACTTTCGAGTCTCAAAACAAAGTTTGAAGCACACTAACAGTCGCTTAAAAAGTTTCAAGTAAACTTTTATTCAAGTTTACTTTTGAGCACAAACACAAAAACACAAACTAAATTTTATATAATTAAGTAGGTATGTGACATTGAATGTGATTGACAAAACAACACTTTGCATGCACACACACTGACACATTCTTCAAAGTTAACGTCAAAGAGAAAACGTTTTGATATTGCTCAGACTTTTATTGGGAGAGTAGAATCCAAAATAAACTTTATTTTACACCATTAAAATATTACTTACTACGTTGAATAAAATGAGGATAAAACACTTCACTCTCACAATGTTTGTATATTATTTTAATATATGTTTTTAACAGTTTTGACTCTTGTTCCCAATTTTACCACAGCTTCCGTCTGTATTGTGATTGTGTCTGTCTTATAGCTGATATAGTTTTGTCCTCGGTTCGAGAAACATTTATTGTATGCCAAAATTTCAATATAGCAAAGATAAAGATTTCTTATAAGGGTTAAATTATCCCTTAGTACTAATCAATGCCCAAACTCTACATAATTAGCACTAACAGGTAGCTAGCTTCTGATTGGTTCATGTATTTCCCGCCAAATCATTCCTGCAAATTTGCTCGCGATCACGCTTTCCGCTCGTTCCGCTGCCCCTGCAGGTAAATATGCTCTAAGGAACGAGCGGAAAGCGTGATCGGAGTAGATGGAGGAGACTCAGTTTAGTTAGAGACTGTCTCTCTCAAGCAAGTTTCTGATTGGTTACCAATTTGCAGAATTGATTCGGTGAGAAATACTTACACCCTGCCATAATACCATTATTTTGCCGTCATCTGAGCGTGAGCCTCACGCTCAGTTACTGTTTTATCTTACCATCCAGTTTGCGACATCTATTGAAAATTGCCGTTACTTGTTAGTAGAGGCAGTTTAACATAGATGTCGCTACCAACATAGTTTTGTAAGCGGTCACAAATTGCATACACACAGCTTCTATAGAAAGCGATTTTATTTTTTAAGAGTTGAGTTGGTTGATTAAACCAAAGTTAAAGCCAAAGTTGGTAGGGGTATAGGTTTTGTTTCAAGTTTAACTCGCACTTTGCACTCATATTTATTTAAATAATTGTTTTTATGAACTTTCGTATTTGGTTTCATATGAATTTAGTCTGTTAATTAGTGTAGCTAATTAATTCGACCCGCGGCGTTGCCTGCGTGTGAAGTTATACCGCGTTTCGGGTTACACCGCGGGGTTCATCCTTTACCAGTAGGCAGACACTTTTCTTAATATGTGTACCTATTACCAGTACCATTACTCTTTAATAATCAATAGAAGATACATCGTGTTTGGTCTCGTTTTGATCAGCTTCTCATGACCCTTGTAATGCAGTTACCATTATAATGATAACATGTTTCAACAAGAATCATTAAGCACGGTTATGTATTCCCTCTTGTTACTGTTGTGTTCTGCCACCTGCCACCTCGCAGCATAACGAACCTCACTCATCCCACTGAACATCGAGCCACACCCCTTGAAATAGAACCTACTTCTCACCTCGTTCTGTTATAACCGAAACTTTTGACATAAAACTTTCAATCTAATGTTTCAAATTTATCCAAATATCATTCAGTACCCAAATTTGAAATATTGAAATGTTTTATTTATATTTCAAATTATATTTAATATTCTCTCAACTGAAATATTTTCTGTCATGAGATCAAAGAAATTCGTAAAACCATATCAGAAAGTCCATTTCATCGCAATAAATGTTGATGTCCGCTCGAAGCTCAGTAGCAAAAGCGCCAGTCGTTTTCGAACCAAAACATACTGTAAGGTTTAAGGATTGTGATTGATTTTCATAAACAGAATCGCAGGTAGTACTTACTTAACTGATTTTGCACCACTTTCAAATGTAACCTTTCTCTGTTATGATTGCCTGGTACTTGTGTTTCGATGTTTTCGCTATTTCGTAGATTTACATAGTACCCGGACTATCAATATACACACAGTAAGGAGAATTTAAGCCCATCAAGTAATAGCATTCTAAACCCCGTGCACATCAGATACGGGGTCCTTTGGGGTATTTATTCATCAACTTCCTCTCCTATAACTAAAAACAAAGACAGACAAATGCCAGTTTCTGTTAAATAGCAGCTAACCTAAGTTGAGAGTTAACAACAGATGGCATCAGCAAGCAGAGTTTATTCCTTGTTCATTTTTTTGCCTTTTTAATGTTATGTTGATTACATTGAAATGTTAAATTTCCGAGCCTCTATTAATAGCGATGTGGCATACCTAAGTAACTAACAATCATTGTTTAGTTCCGTCAATGCTTGTTTTTGTAAACTAGAGCATTCAGTAACCGAAACTAATAAAGGACACTTAACTGTAATTTACAGTACATTTACTATCGTCTATAGACGAGGAGGTATTTTACTATCCTCCTGCGCCAATGATTTCGACAACCAACAACACTAATGTAATGTATGACAAAAAACTCTTAAGAATTCGTAAAAAGCAGTCTACGGAAATCAACTTAGTTTAATAATGTAAAGTTAAACTTAATTATTGAAAATTGATTAGCGCACGTGTTTCATAACATAGCCAAGTTATTAAATGTTACAGTACACAAGGTATGTTTGGTGTCATTTTAATCGATTGCTACAACATTAACGAAATTATAATGATTCTATTATTAAAAAGAACAAAGACGCTCTCATCAACCCTTATTTCACCGGTGTCCACTATTTTGCCTCGACTGCTTTCCCCATCCCACTGAACATTATCAAGCCACGCCCTCATTTACGACAACGTATATTTAGTTCTGTTAAAAACGTAAAACATGACATAAAACTTACAATTACAAAAACTTAACTTATCGAAGTATAAAAGGCATATTTTGCCGATGGCTTTTCATGTATTACTTTATCTATTCTATGTTATAAAGTCATAGAAATTCGTAAAACAATTCTAGAGCACCCATTTCGTAGCCATAAACGTCGATGTCCACTTGATCCTTCCTAGCAAAAGCGCCACTCCTTTGCGCACAATAATAGACTCTAAGCTTTAGAAGTTGTGGTTAAGTTTTTGATGGTATAAAACTGCTAGTACTTACTCTTTTGATTTTGCAAAAATTGTATCTACTATCTCGATGTTATGAGAGCCTGGTACTACAGAGAATTCACTTATCGGAGTTTGCGATGTTCACGTGGGTTCTGAACGCATTGGTGGATGAATATATTTATTTTGTTGTACTGTTCTGGATGTTTGTGTGAAAAGGAAAATTATAACAATCGTTATCAGGCGATTACATCTTAATAACTTCTAAACAAAGACAGACAAGTGCTGGTAGTGTTTGCAGGACTAACAAGTAACAAATTTATTGCAAAGGAATATTATACGGCTATCATTATAAATAATGATTTACTTACATATTTGAATGGTACATATAGTCTAGTCAACAAGTTCAAAAACGTGAAAAATAGAGATAAAGGTCCTAAAAATATGAGCGATGGCTCATTCGATTCGGAATCACCTCTAGAAAAATGTCTTTGAAGGATTTTGGTGTAGGTTAAAAATTGCAATTGTTATTAACAAAATAAGATGAAAAAAATGATATTTCGTTTTTTGTTAATAACTTGAGAAATATTAACATTTAAGCAATTTTGAAAAAAGCTCGTTTGAAAAAAGTTAAAAAAATATTTAAACTTTGTTTATAACAATTTTTTTACTTGAACAACATTACTTGGATTTTTAAGATTTATGATACGATCTTGTTAAGTATGTCTGTAAGAAAGGCTCTACGAAGCGAAATTTTTTTACGACCATTATTTAAACATTTTTTTTCACTTACAATTAAGACGGTTATTCGAGAAAATTTCGTAAGCTCACAATTGTTGAACTCGTTGAAAAATTAACTTTAAGTAAAATTTCCAACGGGAGTAAATTATTTATAGTGTTCAGAACACACAATTTTTTTTTCAAATTTAAAAAAAATATTCAATACCTTAAATAAATTAATTAATGTGCCGTACTCGCTTTTGACGCCGCGCGCGCATCATAAAAATGTCACTGCGCGTGACATTTTTAGGATGCGCGCACGGCATCACCTATTTTTAGCGTTAAATTAAAATTATAAATAATGGAGATAGAGTTCCGGGAGTTAGGACTTTTTTATTGGAAATTTCCTCCTCTTTAACGAGCTTTTTTCAAAATTGCTTAAATGTTAATATTTTTCAAGTTATTAACAAAAAAAGAAATATCATTTTTTTTCATCTTATTTTGTTAATAACAATTGCAATTTTTAACCTGCACCAAAATCCTCCAAAAACATTTTTCTAGAGGTGATTCCAAATTGAATGAGCCATCGCTCATATTTTTAGGACCTTTATCTCTATTTTTCACGTTTTTGGACTTCTTGACTAGACTAATAGAATTATATGTTTACAATTTTTTTAATATAAAATGATGTCTTTGATAGGGAACGAAAAGGCGCTTTCTGTAGCCAATTGCGTCGCGTAAGCCTACGGCGTAGATAACCTTCATCGACGTAATGTCGTCTTGTTACGGACGCACAACAGTAGCGATGATGGTAATTCAAATAGGGCTTATTTAACCCTGGGATATGTATCCAGATGTTGGCATTGCCATAAAAATATTGAACTTATATTACTAACATTTAACTTAATGCTTTCAAATAACTTCTTACGGACACTTTGCAGAGTACTAATGTAGCACTAATCTATACTAATATTATCAAGCTGAAGAGTTTGTTTGTCTGGTTGAACGCTCTAATCTCAAGAATTACTGGTCTAATTTGAAAAAAAAATTCAGTTTTGTATAGTCCAGTTATCGAGGAAGGTTTATCTATATAAATAAATAAAATTGAAGTGTCTGTTTGTAATATTAAAATAACCGCTTTTTATTAAACGCATAATATGTTGGTTAAAAGGATTAAGCTCGGAGCTATCTCATCTCGCCATGTGTCGCCAGGACCTCGTGCACCTTACCCATCCCTTTGGATCACTGAACATTTAGACCACGGAGCAAATACAAAGAGGAGAGATAAGGGGATAGGCCCCGTAACAAAATATAGGCCCCGACGTCATCGCGCTTGACGCGGCTCATGATTGAAGACAGTCAACGTTAATCTTCTAGAACTGTATCGAACAATCGCAAATCTTTATATTTTCTCGGTATAAAAATGTTAAAGTTAAAGTGTTGCATTTTAGTGGCATCATATTTCTTTTATAAGTAACTAGCTGTTGCCCGCGGCTTTGCTCGCGTGGAAGTTGATTATATGTATTTAATTAAAACTGTGTAAAAGTATGTATCAGTACTTTATTCATGTTTTTGAACGTATTTATTTATTTTTGATCAATAGCCCATTTAAAAGAAGTTTCATACAAACATTCGACCCATATTTCATCCCCTTTAGGAACAAAATTCGCATAAATGCTGATATAAATATTCATCACGTCACACGTTTAATAATATTTCTTCTCGCGTAATCATAAGAGTTATTTTACCATAGGCAAAGAAGAACTTACAACGTTTCGTAATCTTGAAAGCAAGAATACTTCATTGCAAGCTATTCTAAATGCACGCAATTATAACATTAATCTCTATAGGAATAAATTCGATATTTGTGTCATTCTTCGGCATGTATCGCTACTCGATTAGCGTTGTGGCACATATTAGAATCTTTTCAATAATAATAATAATAAATAAATATTTCAGACATCTAACACACAACGCGATCTAGTCCCAAGCTAAGCAGAGCTTGTGTTATGGGTACTAGACAACTGATATGAATACATATATACTTTTTTTTTTGTAAATACATACATATTATACATAGAAAACACCCAAACTCCGACACAAATATTTGTAGATCGTACAAACATTTGGTTCGACCCGGGAATCGAACCCGAGACCTCATGATCAGCAGTCGCACACGCCAACCGTTGGACCAACGAGGCAGTCAATAATATCGATACCTAACTTCTGTTTGGACAGAGCAGAATATAGAACATGAATTGAAGGATATCTGAGGAGGTAACATTATAAAGGTAAGGAAGCTAAAAAATAAGTACTTACTTGCATAATAATGTTTTTGTCTTGTTTGTGTGTCTTGTCTTTTTGTTCCGTGGTTTTATTGAAATGTTATTAAATTTACACGCCACTAGATGGCAAAACTTTGTGTTACTGGAAATAAAAATACAATGGTACGTAGAGCTGAATATTGATAAAACATACCATAAGAAGATACGGAAATGAGTTCTGCATTCTTACCTAATGAATTTTTATTCATCATGGTTTTTTTTTTTTGTATTTTTCATAATTATATTGTGAACAGACTGACATCCATCGACATCTATTCTAAAATAAAAAGACAGGGTCGTATTTAGGATCCTAATATTTTATCAAGTAAAACGACTACGAGTAAAACGACGTATTATTAATCTTGCATTGAAAGTTGTTACTTCAAATATTGATAAAAAAGAAATTTTACTTATGCTGATGATTTGACGGGTTTTTTTTAAATGCATTAAAATAATACAATGTAACAGTATATAGGTAATGTTCTAAATTTTCATCTAAAGATAGTATTGAAGAGCAATGGACCAAAAAAATAATAGGCAAAACTGGACTCCCACAAAATACACCAAGATTTGTTCTTCCCGTTGTTATGATAGTGATTCATTCCAAGGTAAAATCATAAAAAAATCGAGAAAGGAACTTATTATCTAAACCCAAATTAGGCAAGATAAAAAGTGATTAGATGTGGATATTAGTGACAACATGGGTATGACCATTCAATTCAGATTTAGATTAGTTATTTAAGCATTCCAATTCCTAAGTGAAATAAAATATAAATTTATTTATTTTTTAAATAAAATGATGTGCACTACATATATTTATTTTTGTTCTACATAATCCACGTGTAAACTAAACATATTCAACAATGTTTTATTTAGGGTTATTAGAAAAAAAGTACCTACATACACACTTTCACTTTTGCAATATTATTTACGTTACTAATGATGTTTTTTGTACTACATGTCAAGATGCTTACAAAATCGACTTTGAAAAAACTACTTCCTGAAATTCTGAGTACGTCCACACTAGTGTCAGCTAGACAAACTACATAGCAATATACTCGTACAACGATGCAAGTAGTTTGGCTACTGTCTTGTAGATGGAAAAGTGTAAAGTAACACCCCCTCACCCCCGCAAATTGTCACGCATTGCTTTATACAAAAATCTCATTAGGGCATCTCCTCTTTGTATTTGCTCCGTGATTTAGACACACACACAGATTACTGTATGTAAATTATATAAAAGTGAATAATAATAATTATCACTGCAAGATTTTAAGCAGGTCTGAACGAGTACAAAGCTGACAAGGTAACAAAGTAACGTAACGCAATACAAGGAGTACTAGGGGAGCATAACCGAGAGAAGCATTACATCACTATTGAAAAATATCAAGATAAAGTAACTGCGGTTTAAAAATTAGTACATTTTCAACTATAACAGTCCAAAAATAAGGTCTAATATAGTTCGTAAGTCAAGGGAGCTTTGGCTAGTAGCTTTCAGGCGACATTTAAGGTGTTCAGCATGAATAAAGGTTTGTAATATAGTTTTCAGAAGAAAAGAATCCGTGGGAGAGCCACTTTTCGGCATGAATGGGCCGGCGCGCCCGGAGTGATACCACGGCCTCACAGAAAACTGGTGTGAAATAGCGCTCGCGTTGTGTTTCACCGAATGAGTGAGGATACCGGAGGTCCATCTACCAACACCTCCCCACGTCCCTCTCCCTATCCCCCAAAGGTCGGCAACGCACTTGTGACCCCTCTGGTGTTGCGGGGTATCCAGGGGCGGCGGTAATCGCTTACCATCAAGTGATATGTCTGCTCGTTTGCTTCATACACCATAAAAAAATTACAGACTAGCTGACCCGCTCAACTTCGTTTGCGTCTGACCATAAGAAATATTTTTTTCCATTTTCCTAAAGTTTTCGGTCGATACCCGGCTCCTATTGGTCGTAGAGTGATTTTACATAGCCTAATACCCTCCTCACTAAATGGGCTACCCAACAAAAAACGAATTAGCAAAATCGGTAAAGCCGTTCACGCGTGATGTCGAGACCAAGGAAAATAGGGATTAATTATATATATGTATATATAGATTAAGATTAAGATATAGATAATTATAGATTAATTATAACAAAAACTGCTAAAGGTGATATTTGAAAAAGAAGCCTTAAGAAGTGATCTTTCCGTATCAATAAATTTAATCAATAGTGATTTTATTTTTATGTCAAAATTCGCTTTGGATTGAGGTTCAATACAGTAGAGTAGGATGAGGTTAGGGCAGAGCCATACTCACACCTGGGAGGGGTCCGGATGTGTTAATAACAGCAGTTCCCGGATCCCTCCCGTCTCAGGCGCAGAGTGGCACACCGTGTGGTTTTAGTCGGTTCGATTCCGACACACCGCCCCGCCGCAAACCCCGGCGGGGTGACGGCCCGAGGGGGTTTCCACACGTTAAAAAAAAAGAAGAGCCATACTCACACCCGGGAGGGGTCCGGATGTGTTAATAACAGCAGGTCCCGGATCCTTCCCGTCTCAGGCGCAGAGTGGCACACCGTGAGGTTGTAGTAGGTTCGATTCCGACACACCACCTCGCCGCAAGCCCCGGTGGGGTTACGGCCCGGGTTTCCACACGTAAAAAAAAAGAGCCTTGCTCACACAAATACATACTCAACACACACTAATATCCAATACACACAAAGTTACAATGGCGGGGTAAATGATTGTTCTTAACGGAAAAATGTTTGCAGTGGTATATTCATTATATTATTTATTAAATTATTATAGCATTTAACTAGTTTTCAACATGTATAAAATTTTAAGTATTCAAACAAATTTTATTTATTTCTAAACTTTTTTGGGAAGTGTTAATCGTACTGCGTAAGTAACAAAGAATTAACAATTAGACATTTTTTATTTATAGGTGGTAGTACTTTATGCTAAATGAAATTCTCTTTTTAATGTTTATAATGTATAAACATTTGTACTTTAATGCTTCCGTATTTAACTTAGTAACCGCATTAACAAATGCGTTTCCCATCGAGATCCTCGAGTTGTGTATAATCAGTAATCACTGACATCATATGCTAACTAATAGTACCCGAAGTATATTTCGTAAGTGATATCAAAGGTTACGTAGGTTATTTATATATATCAAAAACATCGATGCCTCAATTTCTGCCAGTACCAGGAACTCATAATAAACTGAGGTTAGATTCCAACATACTGCAAAATCAGAAAAGTAAATACTGCATCTGTAACTTCATAAGAAATTCAACCGCAACTCCTGGGGCTTAAAGGCTGTTATGGTACGCATATTAATGGAGCTTGTGCTCCTGAGGTTCCAGTGGCAAACAAGGTTTATGGCGCCAATTTGGGTTTTCCGATGTTGTTTTACAAATTTCTTTAGTTCATGACAGAACATACTAAAAATAATACATAGAAAATATAGGTCATGATATAATCCATGTATTTCAATCAATTTAGAACGTTTAAGAAGAAGTTTTATGTAATGATTTTTGATTTTAACGAAACTAGGTGAGAAATACTATTTCAAGGGGTGTGGCTTGACACGTTCAGTGGGGTGAGTAAGGTGCGTTGAGGGTAGCGAAGCGGTGGAGGCCAGCGTGGCGGTTTAGGCTAGCGAGGGTATATCACTGCGTTCAACTCTTTTCTGTAATTAGTATTTTGGTTATTTCGACAATTTCATTGCAATGACCATAAAACGCTGATTAAAACGATACCAAACACGCCTAGTTTGTTGTAGATTATTAAGAAGTTAAAAGAATATTATTTATTGAAACAGATTGCGATGACGTGGTTGGTGTTTTAGATGATATTATACGTGAACTTATAATTATCTTATAATTAGCTTTTAATAGACATAGACCACTCCTAAAAGCGCCCTATAACATTATCAACGTCAAGTGTAATGGCAGTTATGTAAGTAGGTAATTAATTACCTAACTCTTAATAGTTAATACTACTCAGAGTACGGAAAGAGTGCTTTATCATATTATTACTCGTAGTTGTACTTTTTAAATGTAAATTACAGCCACATTATTTTTCCAAACCATGTTACTATTTGCATTTGAATTATCTAAATCTATACAAATAAATAAAATTGGAGTGTCTGTTTGTAATATCAAAATAACCGCTTTTTACTGAATGTATATATATGTATACACGGTACATATGCCAAAAATATAGTTTAAAAATTATTTGTCTGTCTGTCTGCTTGTTCCGGGTAATCTCTGGAAGGGTTGGACAGATTTTAACGGGTCTATTACTGGCAGGTAGCTGATGATCCAGGGAGTAACCTAGGCTACTTTTTTTGTCTACGTTGTCTTTCCATAAAAATAAAATAAAAATATTTAGGGGTATGAAAAATATGTTGATAATGTTGGTCCATTCTCAGACCGGCCGAGCGACAGATGTCAGTCACGTTATCCACTTTTTTTATTTGATCTGAGTATAGATATGATCCTCCTCCTCTAGGGATTCCCTTAGATTGAACCGCTCGCTGAGGTGGGTGAGAGGCTAGAAGGTAGTAAAGAGAAAAGACAGGTCGCGCGCTTCATTCTATCTTAATCTAATGTGAATTCTACTTTGGAAAGTTGCATAGCATGGCGAATGAGACGCAGATCAAAAACGAGACCAAATACAGCATGTCTTTGTTCTATTGTTGAAAAGTTATGAATTCACTGCAACAGGAAGCATTGTGTAACGACGACAGGGCAAGACTTCGTTCAGCCACCGCGGTCTAAGTAACCAAACAAGATAGTAGAACTGATTGGTTACTCGTACTCGTATAACAATCAAATATAAATTTGATTGATTAATAATGATTTGATTAATAAAATTCAAATTCAAATTTTTAATTTGAATTTTTTTTTTTTCATTTAGTTAGTTCGGTTTAGGAACGTTCATCTCTGGTTAAAGTTCCCGCCATTTTATTCCGTAAGTCGCGAGTGTCGGTAATGTAGGAGTTGTAGTATTGATTGAGCTAGGCATATGAGGGAAGAGGCGAGGGGTGAAGAATCACTACGCAGGACGCCTAGACCTAGATCCGGACCTTCAGTCTGTGCAGTGGAGACAGTTGTACGTGACGTGCACAGAGGCTACCTCGGTTTACTCTAGTGAAACCATCATCATTATCACATCAATGTGCTAACTCGGGAAGGGGACATAAGGTGCGTTTTTGATCAGATGATGATGGCAGTGATCGGGGCCAAGTGTTTACTATTTTCCTTAGCATATTTTCAGAATATTTTCTTCAATATTTAAGTTTCAAGCATCGTGAATAATTTTGTCGAAATCTTTAGAGTAATTAGGGGTAAACAGTGGTGTAGCGATAAACCTTTATGTGGGAGTGAGATTGATATTTACTTCCAGCTTAGAGAACTTGGATCTTGAAAAATTCATTGCGCAAGGGGCGTAATGCGCAGGTGTGGCTGGAGATAGGCTCGGTGCAGCGTCTGTTGCAGTATTGATTAATTGACATATGAGGTGGAAGGAGGGCGTGGTGTCAGGGTTTAAAGCTTTTTGCAAAAGTAGGATCTCTTCCCATTTCCTCCATGCCTTAGACAAATACCGAAGAAACAAAAGAATCTATCAATGTGATTGTTACTTTGTTTCAGAAACCCAATTCGAGTTATCTTGAAGATGAGTGCAGATGCAGGTGTACCGGTGCGTGGGTAGAGAGTATATACCAACCATATGTCGCAGGCACCTCAGCTAGTTTCTACACTGAGGGTGATCAACAAATGGACTGGGATTATGAGAATAAGAGCGCAAAGGTAGCATTATTTATTACTAGCTTTTGCCCGCGGCTCGGCCTGCGTTTATGTCAGTTATCGTTGTATTTCACCTCTGTCTTTTTTTAACAATCAAAGTATAGCTAATTTCATTAAAGTCGGTTGCACCGACTTATTAGTATAAAGTAATATGGTATATTTGTTGGGTTAGCCAAACAAATATACCAAATTACTTTAGCATCTATACTAACGCTGGCATTCCATGAACTACCCCTCAGCCTTCGAACCCCCGCACCACGCTTTCTCATAGTAGGCGTTTAAGTGCGCTTTGTTCAGTTAAATTTTTTCAAGATAACTTTTAAACTATTTGTCCGAATTGCTTAGTGTAAAGACAAAATACATTTACATTAAATACTGAAAGCGAAAAATGTGCCAATTTTGATAAGAATGTGATAAATACTTTAAAATTTGCAAATAATAAACTATTCAATTTGTGTTTTTGGCTCATTATTTATGACATGCTGGCTTCCACATAAGAGGTAGATATTTGCTGTGGCGGACTTTTTTTTACAACTATTTAAGACGAACAATACTACAGTACATTATTATCATGTAACTCCAACGGTTTGGGCAGCGCACGCTAAGATAGCTCTCAGAGGGCTGATTTTTTCCGACTTCTGTTAAGTGTATTAATAATTATTAATACGGGAATTAACGCGATCACTCACACACAGGTCACAGGATAACTAACGCTTCTTCTGATAAGTAAGACGGCAAAAATCAGAACTGTCAAGTTATCGTTATATTATGACTAAATTTTATAAATCTCTATAAATTTTAACTTATTATGTTGTTCCGTTGTCTAAGCTATATCATTGCAAAGTCTCATGAACATCTGTTCATTAATTTTTGTGTGAAAGAGCAACAAACACACACACACACATCCTTGCAGACTTTCGCATTTATAATATTAGTGGAGTAGGATAGGATAAGCTACAAGAAACAGCAATAGTAACATCTGTTCATTTGAAATGATGTCAGGTTTCTTCTTTAGGTTTCTTTCTCGGGATTTACTTTAGTGGATGTTCTCTCTTATTGGTTTTACTCCCTTTGTAAATATTTGTGAATTATTTAGATCTTATGGTTTATACATTTTTATTGAGTTTAATACAGGCTCTTTGTTTCAGGTAACCCTGAACATGTAACATGCTTCAGGAAACAGGTGAAGAAGTGAATTTGAAGAGGTAGCCACCTGTTCAGTTTGATGTGATAGTGTATAAGAAGGGGAAGGTTGTGCTGTTGTTATCATTTGATGGTGATCTGTTAAGGAGTTGTTCGAAGGGTAACATCGCCTGAACACGCCTGCCTCACCGAACTGTTAGGGCACCTCTTTGATATGCTCCTTTGTAACACCGTAAATAGTCTACAATTGTATTTTACGTTTGTAACCCCTCCATTAACCTCAGTGATTTCAAATGAGGGGTTAAAGCCGTGCTCCAGTTTGAAAGCTGTTGAAGCATTTATTATTTTTTTAAGCAAATACTACTTTTATGATTTCTGTATTTAATTTTTGTGTTAATTTAAAGTTCGTTTGATTTTCTCTAGGTATAATTTGCAACCTGTTATATTAATTCAGCTTTTAATCAGCCTTTAACAACAACAGTTGCCTTAATTGAGTGCCGAAAAGCCCGGGCGGTTCTATAGCTTAAGAGTATTTAGAATATTTTTGTACTAGATATTATGATAGTTGTTATAGTTTTATATATACATATATTATATAAGCGTTATACTCGCCGAGGTGATTATTTAATAGGTACATAACAACAGCGCAACTACCCAATAGTTTTGGTGTCGTGCATAGATATTATTTTTTGTATTAATTTAATGACCGGAGGCGTACCTATTCTAGTTGTTACACCTTCCCAACCTTGGATAGTTTCAACCAGCTGAGTTCTCCTCATTTGTCATACGTGTTTGGTTTAAAATATCCTGTGTCCCTGTTATATACAATATTTACTTCGGATTGTTCATACCTATGTTGATGTTCTTTATTTCTTACCCCTTAAGTTAAAATTTATACGCCAACGGACAATCCACACAAAGTTAAACGTTACCCATCGTGTATGAAATAGTAATGCAATAATATATTGTAGGCTAATACTGCCGCATTTCGGGCTTCCAACAGTAATGTTAACTTTGTGTGGAACACGTTACATACTTTATAATATAAGTATTGGTGCCACACGTTCATGAGCTCGCATACTGTTGGCTATTTAATAACTCTACTACCTATTATGTTATATCAAATTTCCATTCCCTCCTATAACATAATTGTCACTCACTCTAAATTCTTCCATGCTCTCTTTTTTGTTTGTTACGTTTAGTTTAAACTAACATCACTGTCATATTAGGTTTAATTCGTTCTTGTTCTGCTGAAATAATCTTTTCTCTTCAGCCAACAGTAACTCGAGCGTACGTTTGCACACGGTTCAGACGCGAATCCGTCTCATAATAGTTGTTAAGGTTTGTCTAGATTGTTTCTGCGAATGATATTCAGGAGTGTTGTTACAGATGGTCCATAAGACTGATCTCATGAGACGCGGTTCAGCTTGGCCTTATTTAAGCTACCTCAATAGAGAAATATATACAAATCGTTTCTTTGAAATTTTGGGAAATGACTTGTAGATATTTTGCTTAAGGCTGTTATACACAAGGGCGACTAAGTTGAACAGTGAGCAGAGCAGGATAGTTTGACGCACCGTTGGTTTGAGAACATCTAGGAACACTACCGGCGCTTAGGGTGACAACTTGGTCGTCACCGCTGATTACCACCTCGTGGAGGCAACTCACCCGGGCAACGGTACGCGCACCACCGACGGTCTCTATGGGTATGTATGTATCCTTGTGGAAATAGGTCCCGTCGATTGCGCTAAGCGGCTCTGAGTGAGTTCCTACAGATGGGTTGTGTTTGAATACCATTACTCTTTGCAAAGTGAACCAGTGTACACGTTGTAGCCTTGCCTAGTCTAATGGCTGCTTCGTAACTCTGTGTAATGATCTCATCTCTACGTCCATCCCAACACCCATGACCGAACCATCATTGTCCAAAGGTCTTAAGTTTAACTAAGTAGTGGTAAATGTTCTAAAACGAATGATTCAAAAGTCGTCTTTGTGTCTAAACTTGTTGGTTGAGGAAAAGATTTAACAATGTACAAAGAGTAGATATATATTTCGAACTTATGTTTATACACTAGCCTTCATCAACTTAGTATAGATGACACTGTAAACTTTATAGCATTCAATAAATATCATGGAAAACCTTAGATAAGTGTTGGTCGTACAGTTCTTTGTATATACTTTGTCATGTGTTAGGAAAATAATTAGTCTAATATTATATACCTAGTAAGTAAGTACTTATCTTAGTAGTAGAAAGCAGTCGATAACATCCCGACACGAAAACCTTAGATAAATATTAGTCGTACCTTTCTACATTAGTCGTTTATGTATTATATAATATTCTGAAATATCGATGGATTCTATAATAAATGTATAATTTATAGACATAGTTTGGTGTTGTAAGGATATCACAAATACTGGATAATTGTTTGTAAGTATTTTGTAGTTGTAAATATGTAAATAAAAAATTAGGTTAGTCAAGCAAACTGTTTTATTTATTGTGCCTCTCAATAAAGAAATCAAGCACGTTGCACTCAAATTGCATCTGCTGAAGAATAACACACAACTACCTGTTCATTTTGAAACCGTTATGAACTCTTTTTATTACATTTTGTTTCCAGATAAAGTCTAAAACAGTCGCTCAATATCTAATATCTATATACTTAAATTCAATTACCAAGAAAAAGTTTAGAAACAATAACGCGACTACATCAGATTAAATAAAAAAATATATATATACGGTCGAATTGAGAAACCTCCTCCTTTTTTTGAAGTCGGTTAAAACAAGGTAGATAACGGACGGCCTTAGTTCTTACTGCAGCAATAAAACTCAACTACTTCAAAATAAACTCATACAAGTTGTCGTACAGTAAAGTGAACCTACAAAATGCTGTTTTGTGCAGTTAAATGGTGTAAAACTACACAAAAGTGAACAAAAAGTCAGAACAGAAATAATTACATTTCACACGTAAATACACACAAAAGACGTTTTGGGAGAGTGTTGCCAGCTGTTCGTAGTCCTAATAGCCAAGAAATGTGGGTAAGTAATTTGTAGGTCGATTCATAGTGAAATAATTGAGTCGAGAATGAGACATAAGTATTCATTTGCTTTTTAATCACGTACTTTTATAGTGTTAAGTTTGTACAATCTAATTGTAATTTATAAGAAATAAACAGGTTATTTTCGCATTTTACCTATTTTAATGAAATTTCCAGTGACTTTTTTAAAAAGTGGCAGCGCGTGATATCATTCATTCATCAGTAGTCATTTTAAAATCAATTTAGGTTTCTTATATAGTTTTTCAATTGGAATTATCGTTTCGGGTTTATTAATTTAGTAACGATTCTCACTTAAGTATAGGTTATTAGACAGAACTGATATTGATACGGTACTGCTGACTGCAGATGGTGTTGAGATAAAATATAGACAAGCAAAACACGACGGAAAATTCCTAAAAAGCAAGCCAGCTGGTGATTCTTGAAACGTCTATCTCAGAAACCAGATACAACATAGGCCATCACTTTTCTTCGAAGAAACTTCCATCAAACTTACATAAGCTGTACCTACTATAAGTTTTTTTTAATATAAGCTTAGCAACTATAGTTCTCTTTCCATTGATAGGTTTCTTACTTATACTTCTAGACTTACGTCAGAAAAAGCATACGTACATATTTGCGTATTGCGTATGTATGTACGCCCATTTCTTTAGCACGCCCTACAACCCAAAGGACAGGACGGGTATTGAGCTATTGACACATGAAGTATCGTTGAATTTATCAGAATCATGGTAGTGACCACAAAAACATATAGTCTGTAATAAAATGAAGTTATAGAAACAAAAACCCGACTGCTCAAAAGTAATGAACTGAAAAGAGAAAATCAATTTAATTATCACATTACGTATAGGTAGTCTAATATCTACAGGTAGTAGAGCCACGCTGATTTCAGCATGAATGAGCCGGCTCGACCGGGGCGGTACTACCCTCGCATAGTAAATCAACGTAAAATGACAGCATTCGTGCTGTCATGTTTCGTTGGTGAGTGCGAGACCGGAGGCCCAACGATGCAGAAGCATCACTAGGCCGCCATGGTGTGGGTCACCATGCTGCATTGTCTGCATCCGCAATGAGTATGGTAACCACCACTCCTGGATTCTGCTTATGCTTTCCATCAGGCAGAGTAGAGTTATTTTGGCAGGCCATACATAAAAAAAAACGTATATAAAACTCGACTGACTGATGCTTTTATTTGTAAGATTTAATCAAATATTGAAATGACCACATACATACATAACACATATATTGTATTCAAATTAGTCAAACTACATACTTTATGGTGCTACGCAGACATGGATTTTCCATAAATTTCCGTACGTTTAGGTATTCTGCCATACATACTATGGTAATCAAATATAGCTCAATTATACTTCGTGCCGCCATATTAACAGATCTCAGCTTCCCACAGGCAGCACAGGCAACAGTAAAACACAAACCTTGTCCTAACAATAACGAACATATAAAAAAATATATTTAATGTGCTGCAGTTGCTCGCGGTACGACGATAACCGCGGGTAACACCGCGGGGTTCAGCTAGTATATATATATGGAAAGATAGATAGATTAACGTTGTTTTTTTCTGTGCATGATAAAATACCTCTGCTTGTATAAAAATCATCGCAAATAGGAGTTATATTATGGCTCTATATTAAAGATAGATAGATAATTTCAAAGAAAGACATGCCAAACAACGAAGACGTCGATGCGTCACGCGCCTGTAGTACCAGGAGCTCATAACATAGAGAGGGTAAATTCGAAAATCCTGCAGAACTAGCAAAATAGAACTACAGTTGTTGTATCACTAGAACGTCAACCAAAACTGACAAAGCTTAAGGTCGGTTTCGGTACGCATATGAATGGAGCTTGAGCCATAAGGACCCAAGTAGAGATCGACGTGAGTTGCAACAAAATGGACGTTCTGACTTTGTTTTACCAATTTCTGTTCAATTATGACTGAAAATATAAAAAGTAATTCAGTTAATATTTGGACTTTGAAATGATTATCATACGCTATTCAAGTTTGAATGTTTAATTTAAGTTTTATGTCAAAATTTTTATTTACAATGGAACACACTTTTGTTAGCAGGAGTATGGCTCGATATTGTATGTTCTGTGGGATGGGTAAGGGCCTGGGGAGCGAACGGCCACGAGGTGAAGCAGCTGCGTGGCTAGGTGGAGACAATCGCCGCGCCTACGATTTGTAAAAATTAGTCATTATTATAATTTATACAGTTATATCGTATTAGTAATGAGACACTGGTCAAAACGAGACCAAACACGACTACTCTATTGTAATTTATATAAAATTTATTAATGAGTTATCAATGCAACAGACTTTACGCAGACATGGTTGGCGTTTTAGGTTTATGATATTACTAGCTGCCAGATTTTTTAGCATCTCGACCAAAAATTGAAATATTCCTACATTTATAATGAACTAGTTTTGCTCCGCTGTATTACCCGACATTGTTATTGTTAAAGTACAATACAATAAGTAGCAACCCGCGAGTAACACCACGAGGTGGCAGCTAGTTAGTAATTATTACTTTAAAAAGTATGATGCTTATAATATTTGAGAGTGTAAGCAGTTAGTTCACATCATTTATCCTCATCATTCTGTAGATATTAATTACATTTTCAGTTAAAAAAATACTAAGAACTAATTTGATACCTCGTTTTTTTTCACTTGGAAAATTACAATAGTGACGTACTGTTCTTATTACTTAATTGTTTCTGTACAAAGTTTTTTGCAATGAATCACTATTTGTATATTTTTAATTGTTTAATCATTCAGTAAAAGTCCCAGCAAAATCGGGGCAGTCAGTTCGAAGATTACACTGGACACACAAACAAAAAATGTGATATTGGGACTGGGAATGGGTTAACAATTTGTTTCAAATCTGTATAAAAGAAAGTCGTGTTAGTTACACTAGTTATAACTCATAAACGGTAGAACCAATTTGGCTGAAAATTGGTGGGGAGGTAGCTAGAACCAGGAGGATATTTTGCGTTAAGCGCGGTTGTTGTTGTACCGCGGGTAGTACTGCGGGGCTCAGCTAGTTATAATTAAAACTTCTATTACTTTAACCTTATTCATGAACTAAATTATCTACAAAAATACTACCATCATGGAAATAGCGGTGCCCCGGTGCTTGGCTCCCATGGAATTTCGAGATAAAAAGTACCCTTTGAGCTTTTCCATCTTGTGGCCTACCCATTTACCAAATTTCATCGAAATCCGTTTAGTAGATATTAAAAATTTAACTGTTTATTAATATGTATGGATGTTTGTTCCTTTCTCACGAATAAAACCATTCTTCTTCTTTTAGTCCACCCTCTTCTCAGTTTAGCTGGGGTCGGGTCTCCTTGTACGTCTGTGCCACAGCTCTGAGTGTGGTCAGATTCTCTTGCTGGATCTCTTTCTGCATATTTGACCACCAAGTGGCGGGTGGTCACGAAAACACCACTAAACGATTTATAAAACTAAGAGTAAGATAGCTTTAAAAACATAAAAATTACACATTCCTACATACAAGATATATTTTGATCACATACTCGATGAACGTAGCAATATTGCAAACAGTTTGTAACAAAAAAGTGTTTGACATTAATTAATATTAAATCAAATTCTCTGTTCAGCGACAAAATATTAATAGTAGGTACCTATTTAGTTTGATCGGATTTTCCCACCGTGATGGTGTGTCCAGACTTGTGTACGATCAAAGGTATACATACACTACTTACAGATTATATATATATATATCAAAAACATCGATGCCTCGATTTCTGCCAGTACCAGGAACGCATAACAAACTGAGAGTAGATTCCATTTAACAACAAAATCAGAAAAGTAAGTACTGCATATATAACTTCATGAGATAATCAACCTCAATACCAGGACCTTTAGGGTTGTTATGGTACGTTTATGAATGGAGCTTGTAATAATGAGGTTCGAGTGGAAAACAAGATTGATAGCGACAATTTGGATTTTCTGAGATTGTTTTACGAATTTCCTTTAGTTCATGACATAAAATATAAAAAATAATGCATAAAAAATGTAGCTCATGCAATAATCTACGTATTTTAATAATTTTTTAACGTCTAAAGATAAGTTTTTTGTAATGATTTTCGATTTTAACGAAACTTGATATGAAATACTATTTCAAGGGGTGTGGCTTGAAACATTCAGTGGGATGAGTAAGGTGCGTTGTGGGTAGCGAGGCGGTAGAGGGAAGCGACGGGTAGATCACCGCGCTCAACTCTTTTCTGTAATTAATGTTATGATTTTGATGACAGTTTCATTGGATTAGTCATTAAACGCTGATTACAACGAGACCAAACACGCCTTGTCTATTGTAGATTATTATGGAGTTAATAAAGAATTATTTATTAAACTAGATTTCACAGATAGTATTGATGATTTGGCGATATTATACGGGCATTAATTACCTAACTCTGAGTAGTTATAGAAAATATTAGATTGTCGGTTATCACAGCAAAGAGTAGCCTATGTCCTTCCTCAAGAATCAAAGTATCTCCATGCCAAATTTCATTGGAATCAGTGCAGCGGTTTGGCTGTAAAAGCAGGACAGACAGAATTAATTTCGCATCTATACTTATACTAGCCGACCCACGCAACCTCGTTTGCGCCTTATATTGCCCGTAGCGTGAAAATTTCCCCCGTTTTTGAAACATTCTTCATTGTTGCTCCGCTCCTATTAGTAGTAGCGTGATGATATATACCCTATAGCCTTCCTCGATAAATGGACTATCCAACACCGAAAGAATTATTTAAATCGGACCAGCGGTTCCTGAGATTAGCGTGTTCAAACAAACAAACAAACAAACAAACTCTTCAGCTTTATATATTAGTATAGATTATAAAGATGAAGAGTTTGTTTGTTTGAACTTGCTAATCTCAGGAACTATCACGCTAAAATCAATAGGAGTGGAGCGCCAATAAAAATTGTTCCAAAAACGGGGTTAAATTATAACTCTACGCGCAATAGGAGACGCAAACGAGGTTGCCTGGGTCAGTTAGTTAAAAATATAAGTATGGCTAATATTTGTCACAGTAACACAGCACCTTCATATTTGCAGATAAATATATAATGGGTACAATAATTGAGGGTGCTACAAGTGCATTTAGACAGTGTAAAACCTATTGTTCAATCAATCAATATTCAAACTGATTTATTATTTACCCTTTTAGTTGAACTATTTACTGTTTTATAGGATCAAATTGAAATGATCCACAATAAGCGAAGCATAAAAGTCTTCAGCGTCGTTCACATTCATAAAGAGCGTACTCCATTTTAAAAGGCCGGCAACACACTTGTGACGTCTCTGGTGTTGCGGGACTCCGTTGGCAGCGGTAATCGCTTACCATCAGGCGATACGTCTGCTCGTTTGCCCCTATTCAATGAAAAAAAAGAGAACCAATGTCCAATTCAGTCCAGCAGTTCAGTGCAAATATGCGTAACTATTCACTAGATTTGTTGTACGACGTCGTAATTTTTTTATTTTTCTACTAAAAAGCCTGTGCCCAATATTGGACTGTTCATAAAGGTCCGTGAGAAACTGCGTAAATGTATGCTATTTACACGAATTCCTCTTATGGTCAATCAACCATTGAAGGCTTTGTTAAGATATATTTTGCACAACTGTCAACGGATCGATATTTGCAGAAACACGATGCGTCAGTCTATTCCAGTACCAGGCTTTCATAACATTCAGAGGGTAAATTCGAAAGTTCTACAAAATTAGAAAAGTTAGTACTACCACTGTTGTTTCATAAGAAAATCAACCACATCTCCTAAAGCTTAAAGTGTATTATTATACGCAACAGAAAGGAGGTTTGGCCACTAACGTTCAAGCAGGCATCAATATTTGTTGCGTTAAATTGAGAGTATGCTGAGATTGTTTGACGAATTTCTTTTAGTTTCTCAGACAAAATAGTAAAAGTAATACATTCAATATTTAGGCAATGTAATGATCTATACATATCTATCTATTTTTAAGTTTGCATTATAAGTTTTATGTGATAATTGTTGAATTTAGAGAGGCTAAGTTAGACTTTGTAGAGAGGCGTGGCTTCGTGTTCGTTCAGGTGTTCAGTGGGATGGGTGAGGCGTTGGCACTGTACACTGTTACGGAACAAATTTCTCTGTGAGGGTAATGCACGTGGCGTCTGCGTCTGTGGCGAAACATGGCGCGCACCTGAATTTCTTTTAAATTTATTTGTATAGTAATTTCGACTGCATTTTATAGGCAATAAGACGCTGATCAAATGACACCAAACACACCTTATCTTGTTACCCAAATGCAAGACAAGACTAGTCTTGGTCTTGCGCAAGAGTCTCGCAAGTCTCGCAATTACTTATTAGCCTATTGCTATTACTTATTAAAACCATTTCGATGTTTCACATCTGCCAGGCGTCCCGTGGCGGCTCACGTTTTTTTATGGAAAAGGGGCAAACGAGCTGACGTATCGCCTGATGGTAAGCGATTATAGCCGCCCATGGACACTCGCAACACCAGAGCCGTCATAAGTATGTTGCCAGCCTTTGGGGGATGAGGGGAGGGGTTGGGATATGGGCCTCCGGTATCCTTGCGGTGTCCTAAACGTGAGGGTGGAAGAGGAACCTTCTACTTCACGGATTCGACGACGGAGGGCGTGCGCCGCTGAGCCAATCAGCCTGTGACCACGGTCAGTGCAACCTGGTCGAAACGTCAGGCAAATCAGAGGTATGTAATATCTTTAAATAAGTGATCTCGTTAATTCCCGTAAAAATAATTATTATCGTACCTCTACTCTCCATAGTTTACATACCGAACATGCGCACTTTCTTACATTTAGGGTCCCATTAGATACGACTGCAATATTCATTTGTTTGTTATTACATGGTATACTTACATCGTGTCTCTCTGTCACTCATTTCCACACGCGTTGAAATTTAAATCTTTATTTATTACGTGTTTCATACTTTAGGTCCACTATAAAATTTTCTTGTTATCTTGCTGTTGCAAAATTTTATAAAAAATCAGTTTTTTTAAATAATTAAAAATATTCAGTCCAGGATTTTTTAGACAACCCGTTTTTAAATATATTTTCTAATAAACAAAAATTATTATTAAACTAGTTGTGCCCGCTACTTCGTACACGTGACATGTAATTTTTTTCCACCTTTTAAACCTTCTCTGGACTATGACAAACATTTCAAACCAAAATCAGCGAAATCGGCCAAGCCGTTCTCGAGTTTTAGCGAGTCAAACAAACAGTAATTGATTTTTATATATAAGACTAGCTGAACCCTGCGGTGTTACACGCGGTTACTGTCGTGTTAAAGCCGCGGGACGAAGCTAGTTTAATAAAAGTAGCCTAAGTTACTCCTTAGATCATCAGGTATCTGCCAGTGAAAGTCCCGTCAAGTCGGTCCAGCGGTTCCAAAGATTACCCGGAACAGGCAGACAGACAGACCGATAGATGGACAGACAAAAATTGAAAAAAATGTTAATTTGGTACATGTATCGTGTACATACATATGCATTTATTAAAAAGCGGTTATTTTAATAATACAAACTGACACTTCAATTTTATTTATTTGTATAGATAAGTTTTATTCTATTATCATCAGCTCGGTAAAGGTCGATCTAGGTTCAGATTAAACTGGAGGCGCTTTCATCAGCGTCTCCTGCCGCCCTGAGTGTAGCCGCGGATGATCGGGACGGGTTTTCCCCTCCATCCACTCTAGTGGCCGCTCGCGAGGAGGCGACGTTACGTGTGTGCCATACCCATACGTCACCAAAATTGAGAGGTTTGGAGGTGGGTGCCCGCTTTAGTGCGGGCTGGCGATGGGAGGGGTCCGGAGGTCTTAACAACAGCATTTCCCAGATCTCTCCCCTCTGGGGCGCGAGAGTGGCACACCGTGTGGTTTTAGTCGGTTCGATTCCGACACACCGCCCCGCCGGAGACCCCGGCGGGGTGACGACCCAAAGGGGTTTCCACAGGGAAAAAAAACAAAGGTTCTCAGATCAAACTGTATTTATTTCATTTGACCTTCCGATACACAACAATTAGAACATCGATGCTTAGTACCAGGAACTCATAACAATAGGAACGTAGTTTCGAAAACGTTGAAATCAATAATACAAGAACTGACAATGTTTCGTCTTAATACACTGAACCAAAAAGTCCCAATCAGCTTTGGTTAACGAGGTTAAGGAAAATATTGACGTGAATTGCGCCGAAATAGGTTTTCTGACATTATTTTACGAATTTCTATTATTTTTTGACAGAAAATCCTAACAGTAATACATCAAAAATGTGTGTCATGAAATGATCTCTATATTTAGTAAGTTTTTAACGCTTTATTGTATGTTATATGTTAAGATTTTCTGTTAAAACGTAACTAAGCCTAAGTGGCTCCTAAAGCCAACTACGTGACACAGTTAAATTATTACTTAGCAATAGACGCTACAGTATCGAACTGCACTGTTGGTCTGGTGGTTAGCGTAAAGGACTGCAGATCAAGAGGTCTCAGGTTCGATTCCTGTGTCGGACTGCTGTTAGGTTTTTCTTACAAGAAATTCATAATATCAGCCCGAAGTATGGAAGATGGCGGTGTTTCCCGCCCGTGCCTCGGAAAGCACTTTAAGCCGTCGGGCCCGGTTGTCATGAACATCTGTGGTAATCGTTATTGGGAAGTCAGTGCCCTCAAATATACTGACAACTAGTTCAATCTTCGAATTGTAAAAACTAATATTCAGGTAAAACCGGTTGGACTAGTAGCCGACCCCAAATCTTTGGAATAATAAAGGCTAGGAAGAAAAAGAAGAAGAATAGACGCAACAGATACGAATAAAATGTTTTACACAAATCTAAATTCTGTAAAAAGTATGAACATAAAAGAGTTTCTTTTGAAAAACTTTTTTTTTGTAATTTAATTTCGAAAGTTGCATTGCATGACGACTGAGATGCCGATGAAATAGAGATCATACACGGCTAGTCTATATTGGATTGTTGAAGAGTTATAAATTCTCAGTTTTAATAAGTAGTTGAGGAGCTATGAGCCATAAATAGCTTGATGATACATACATTCATAGCCTGTCATAATCATAATCCTCCTCCTGGATTTACCGTAGTCGGGTAAAAACGATGCTGTATAGGAAATTAGTAAATGATTTTGAAGGTTTAAATTTTAAAGTCCTTCATAGGTAGTTTAATAACATTGTACAGTATTTTTATAATTCGTATTACAAGTAGACACGGTTTAAACCACGGAACAAATACTAAGAGAAGATAATGATAATGAGATTTTTGTATGAAGCAATGCGTGACAGTTTGCGAGGGTGGGGGGGTGTTACTTTACTCTTTTCCATCTTTTCCATCTACCAGACAATAGTAAAACTACTTGCATTGTTATATGTTGATGTAGCTATCTCCAGCTATCTGACATTGGGTGTAGACGTACTCAGAATTTCAGTCTGACTCAGGCGAACTCATCTGCTCAAAAAAAACTATAACTTGCAAAGTGTTGACGTAACCTAATTTCAGAATAAATGATTTCATTTCGTTTCATTTCTGGGAGTAGTTTTTTCAAGGACGATTTTGTAAACCATCTTGACATGTATTACAGAAAAAAAATCACTTTGGAATGCATAAATAACGCAAATCTTAAAAAATCTACTAATCTAAATCTGAATTGAATGGTCATACCTATGTTATTACTGATATCCACATCTATTCACTTTTAATCTTGCCTAATTGTTGTTTTCTACGTTTAATATCTATTATTTACAAAAAAAATATAAAAGTATTAATATCAGTTGTCTAGTACCCATAATACAAGCTCTGCTTAGTTTGGGACTAGATGGCGTTGTGTGATTAGATGTTCGAAATATTTATTTATTTATTTAATTTGGGTTTAAATAATAAGTTCCTCTCTCGATTTTTTTCATGATCTTTCTTTGAAATTGTGAAGTCCCTATCATAACAACGCGAAGAACAAATCTTGGTGTATTTTGTGGGAGTCCACTCTTGCCTTTAAATTTTTTGATTCATTGCTCTGTTATACTATTTTAGATAAAAATTTAGATCATTATGTACAATTACATTGTACTATTGTAATGAATTTTTAAAAAATCCTTCTGTTTATCAGCATGTATTTTTTTTTTCATTTCAATTATTGAAGTAATAATAATAATCTTTATTGTAACATAAAAAAAATACAAAAACTCGGTATAGCCCTGACTCCCAAAATAGCGTTAGCTGTGTGTTGGGAGTCAGTTACATTCCCAAGACAAGAAAAAATAATTGTTACAATGCATAGGTGGACACAATAATTTTGTCTGTGTATGGGTGTGGGTGTATGTGTTTGAGGTGTGAGTTTGCTGTGTCATTGAAGCTGTTAATCAGAATGTGTGTGTGGTGAAGGTGTGTGACACTATTCAAGCCTCCATTACTTCGCTATTTGTAGAAGGCTTTCAACATCATCAAATTTGAGTTGCTCAAGCCACAATTTAATAATTTGCTTTATTTTAAAATTGGTTAAATTTTTAGTTTTATAAATTAAATTTAGTTTGTTATAAAGTCTAGGTGCAAGATTACTATATTGCTGTTGGGCAAATTTGCTTGCTACTTTCGGAATTGGACATTTGTCTATCCTTTTGCCTGATGGTTTTAAAAGTGGCACTGTAATTTTGTGGTATCTACGTATAGTTAGGTAGACATATAGTTTTCGGACAGTCAGAACATCAGCTTTCTTATACACTAAATGTGTGGGGTGGCGAAATGGTAGATACAGAAGAACTTTAAGGACGACACGTTGTTGACCCTTTCAAGTTCAATTAAATGTGTCTTGGCCGCTGAACCCCATGAGCAAATACAATACGTAACCACACATTCAGCCAATGCTTTATAAATTTGGATTAAAAGTAAAGGATCATGAATCATTCTCAAGTCTCTAAATATATATATAAGTTTCCTTAGTCTACCACTAACCATAGCAATATGCTTCTTCCAATTTAATTTGTCATCAATTTTTACGCCTAAATATTTTATATCTGTATTTTTTGATAAAGTGGGACAGCAGCAATGTGAAGGTAAAGTGTAATTTCGATTACATGGATAACAGTGCACACGTAACTGAAAATGAATAGGCTCAGAAGCCTTTGTTTTGCTAAAGCAGAGAAACTTGGTTTTGTTAGTATTTAATGATAGTAAGTAAGGGGTGTAAGGGGGCGAACCCCAATCTTTCGCCCCAAGCCAACCTCACCTGCACGCGGTACATCCTGCTGAACGACGAACGAGGCTCTGGCAACCGACCGATGGCGGTATACCCATCCCAACAGGCGTAGTTAAATGTAATAGGCCGGTGATGGGCAGCAGCGTCACCGGTGCAAAAAACTGCGCCCTGCGATCACCAACCCGCCTGCCCAGCGTGGTGATTATGGGCATTAACCTCCATGCAGCTACAAAACATGCCACGGCCCCCAGTTCCCGGCAGTCTCGCTATTCCTGGTCATGGTGGCGACCACGGTAACGGCGGGGCGGGGGGTGCTAAGAATCTCCGGGTTACGGCAGGCCACCACAACCGACTGACCCTGGCTACGTTTAATGGCCGCACATTACGGCTAAATTCGCATCTGGCACAACTCGAGGTGGAACTTGAGAAAATTAGATGGCATATTTTGGGGTTATGTGAAGTCCGAAGAGAGGGGGAGGACACCATAACCCTTGATTCAGGCCATCTTATGTACTTCCGTCAGGGAGACCAACCATCTCAAGGTGGCGTTGGGTTTCTGGTTAACAAGTCCCTTTCTAGCAACGTTGTGGAAATGTCTAGTGTGTCGAACAGGGTAGCGTACCTCATTGTCAAGCTTACCGAGAGGTATAGCCTCAAGGTAGTGCAAGTGTATGCACCGACCTCGGCCCACTCGGACGATGAGGTGGAGGATATGTTCGATGACATATCGAGGGCCCTCCACTTCACTACTAAAACCCACTACAACGTTGTTATGGGTGACTTCAACGCCAAAGTGGGAGTACAACATTGCAGCGAATCGGTAATAGGATCCCATGGATTTGGAAGCAGAAATCATAGGGGGCAAATGCTCGTCAACTTTCTCGAGCAAGAGGGACTGTTCTTGATGAACGCGTTCTTTAAAAAACGGCCCCAAAGAAAGTGGACATGGCAAAGCCCCGACGCTATGACCAAAAATGAGATCGATTTCATCATGACGGATAGAAAGCACATCTTCAGAGACGTCTCAGTGATCAATAGGTTTAACACCGGTAGTGATCACCGACTCGTCCGAGGCTCTCTGAATATCAACTTTAAAGCTGAACGTGTCCGTTTGATGAAATCCAGGCTCCGACCAACTCTGCTCCAAGCTGTGATGGGATCTGAAAAATTCCAGTCAAATCTGGAAAACCGGTTTGCTTCCATGGAAACCACAACGGGTGTAAACCAGAACCTTGAAAATGTGGTTCGAATCCTCAGGGAGGAAGGTACGAAATTTTGTAAAATGCAGCGTAAGGGCAAGAAATCAAAACTTTCGGAAGGGACCCTAGGGCTAATGAAGTACCGACGTGAAAACCCACTTCTTACTTCGTCAGCAAAACGAACTCTAAACCGAGAGATCAACAAACTAGTACGACACGACCTCCGATGCTCCAATACTCTCTCGATCGAAAGAGCGATAGAGCAGAATCGGGGGTCAAAGGTGTTTGTACAATCTCTCGGAAGAAGCCACCTGACGAAGTTGACTACAGCAAGTGGAGAAGTTGCTACTTCCAAGCCGGCCGTCCTTTCCGAAGTAGTACGTTTCTATGGCAGTTTGTACGCTTCGCATGCATCTCGACCTGATCCCGAAAATGAGGACTCTAGAGCCACATTAACACGCCACTACACCGAAGACCTGCCAGAAGTCAGCACTGACGAAATCGAGATGGCTCTTGGACAGCTGAAAAATGGAAAAGCCCCTGGAGAGGACGGCGTTACGACAGAACTGTTAAAGGCTGGAGGTAAGCCCGTACTGAAGGAGCTCCAAAAGCTTTTTAACGTTGTCCTGTTCGAAGGGAGAACTCCAGAGGCGTGGAGCAGAAGTGTGGTCATCTTGTTCTTCAAGAAGGGTGACAAGACCAGGTTGAGGAACTATCGACCCATTTCGCTTCTAAGCCACGTCTACAAGCTGTTCTCAAGAGTTATCACGAACCGTCTTGCGCGAAGACTCGACGAATTCCAACCACCGGAGCAAGCTGGATTTCGGAGTGGATTTGGCACCATAGACCACATCCACACAGTGCGGCAGATTATACAGAAAACAGAAGAGTATAATCAGCCCCTGTGTCTAGCATTCGTGGACTATGAGAAGGCCTTTGACTCGATCGAGATCTGGTCTGTTCTGGAGTCCCTGCAGCGTTGCCAAGTAGATTGGCGATACATCCAAGTGCTGAGATGTCTCTACGAAGCCGCCACCATGTCCGTCCAAGTACAGAATCAGCAAACAAAGCCCATACCATTGCATCGAGGAGTGAGACAAGGGGATGTTATTTCCCCGAAATTGTTCACAAATGCAATGGAGGATTTGTTCAAGACGCTACACTGGAAAGGACGTGGCATAAATATCAATGGCGAATACATCTCTCACTTGCGATTTGCGGACGACATCGTCATCATGGCAGAGACGCTGCAGGACCTACAACAGATGCTGAAAGACCTGGCTGACTCTTCTGTGCGCATCGGCCTACGGATGAACTTGGATAAAACCAAGGTCATGTTCAATGAACATGTACTACCGGAACCGGTCGCAGTACACGGTGCCGTTCTCGAAGTTGTCCAAAAATATGTGTACCTCGGGCAGACTTTGCAGTTAGGTAGAAACAACTTCGAGGACGAGGTGAACAGGAGAATTCAGCTGGGTTGGGCAGCGTTTGGGAAACTTCGTCGGGTCTTTTCGTCGTCGATCCCACAGTGCCTTAAGACGAAAGTCTTCAATGAGTGCGTCCTACCCGTCATGACATACGGAGCCGAAACGTGGACACTTACGGCACGGCTGGTCCACAAGTTCAAAGTCGCGCAGCGTGCTATGGAGAGGGCTATGCTCGGCGTTTCTCTGAGGGATCGCATCAGGAACATATTGACATAGCCCAAAGGATTAGCAAGCTGAAGTGGCAGTGGGCAGGCCATATTAGCCGAAGAACTGATTACCGTTGGGGTAGACGGGTTCTTGAGTGGAGACCGCGTCTCGGCAAACGTAGTGTAGGACGTCCACAGGCCAGGTGGAGTGATGATCTGCGCAAGATGGCTGGCAGGAGCTGGATGCGAGAAGCCGAGGATCGAACCAAGTGGCGCGAAATTGGAGAGGCCTATGTCCAGCAGTGGACTGCGATAGGCTGATGATGAAATGATAGTAAACTATCTTCAAGCCTTGCTGTTATAACAGACATACCTTCTTCTGCTAGTTGTTGTGCAAGGTTCCAAGAGCTACTGTGAAAAAGTACGACAGTGTCGTCTGCAAACATTTGTATATCTGCCCCCCTGATTTGCTGCCTGCATAAACCATCAATATAGGTCAAAAAAAGCGTTGGACCGAGGGTACTGCCCTACGGAACCCCATACGTCACCGTGTCGCAGTCACTGAGGTGATTATCTACTCTAACACATTGTCTTCTTTCCGTAAGGTAGTCCTTGAACCACAGAAGTGCGTTCCCTCTGATTCCAATGTTCTCCAGGCGGGTAATTAATATTTTAGTTGAAACTGTATCGAACGCCTTCTGTAAATAAGATGTTATTTTTGTAGTGAGTTGTAGAATAGCATCAGCAGTAGAGCGACCGCGGCGAAACCCGTACTGGTTTTCCGAAAGTATGTTATTGATTTCTAGGTAATTAATCAATCGTTTATTCATTACCTTTTCTATAACTTTACAGATGCAACTTAAAAGCGAAATCGGTCAATAGTTTGTTGGAAGTGATTTATCACCTGATTTATAAACAGGACATACAACAGCGCGTTTAAATATGCTAGGAAAGACACCAAGCTCAAAACTTAAATTAATTAAGTGACATATGGGCCCCGCAAGACAGTGACGAAATTTTTGTAAAATATTCGCTGTAATTTTGTCTATGCCAGGAGCACTATGTTTCGTAACCTCAACATTGACTTTGATGGTGAATCTGCTGTTTTAGCTTTTTGTGCTAGTGCTGTCTCATCCGTATTTAATTTTTGTAAAGTTTGTTTTGCAAGACTTGGGCCAATAGATGTAAAAAACTTGTTAACTTTATTAAGAGATTCAGCAGCAGTCGCTTCTATGTTAAGTAATTGCGATGATGATGTATTTGATGTATTCATACTACATAACTCCTTTATAATATTCCATGTCTCCTTTATATTTTCCTTATTTTTAGTTAATTTTTCTTTGTAGTAATTTAGTTTTAAGTTCTTAATGATTTTCTTTAATGTATTTCTGTAGTTAATGTATATATCGGCGCAACTACAACAATTAGTCTAGAAAACCTAGAATAATTAAGTTAAATCATTTGATTGTTCCAAAATTAGTTTATAAACCACTAGTTGATTACTTTAAAGATTGTAATGCTGTAAAATGAATGTCATTATAATCTCAATTCTTAACCTAAAAACTTACAAACACGTACACGTGTGCCGTGCCTATAAATACGGCCGCACTATGAGCGATCGAGTTAGTTACACTCGAGCCGCTGCACAGTACGAACCTCTCTGGGAAGTTATAACGCTACTCGTTAAATAAACGCCTATTAAGATTACTTGTGAAGTTTTCTTTCGAAGACCAAAACATGAGTGATCATCAAGAAGACAACAATTGTGACGTTAGCAATGCTGACGTCACACTTTTAAAAAGCACTTCGGAGGTCCTCTCCTCGTCATCAGAAGTGGGATCGCATGGATCACATGTCCTATCGTTTATTTGCACAACAAAATGATAGAATCAAATTGATATTTTTCTACCCTCATTTGATCCTGATTGTAACGTCAACATTCAGAAATGGTGTGAACATTTTGACAAAAATATTGATGTTTATAATCTCGAGGACTCCGAAGTCCGTATGAAAGTGAACAGCATAGTTAAAGGGTCATGCTTAATTAACAGTGAATATTGAATCGCCGCAACTTTTGATACTAGTGCTGAATTTTCAATTGTGTGAGAGCCTTTCATGTTATGCACTGTTTTTGTTACCACAATATTACATTCAACTTATTTTAACACCGCAAAGATATTGACGCGTTTAGTGGTTCATTCCTTATAATAGTTCCTTTCAAAGATCCTTCCTACTACTCCTTCCTTCCAACTAAAAGATGATATATTGGCGCGTGGAGCTGACCAATATACGTCACAATAATTAAAAGATGCTATATTGGCGTGTGGAACGACCAGTAAGCCATTTACAAGCCTATCCTGAAAGAAACCTTACTGTTATATGGAATGAACAGCGGTAAAAATCATAGAAATACCATTTACTTGATCACGTGGAGTGAGCAGTGTATAACTTAACATATAAAGGCTTTCAACTGTTGAAGCACCTTATTAATGTCTTTTACTTGGTCACGTGAAGTGAGCAGTAAATAAAAATATTTAACTATGTAGGCTTTGAACTGTGGAAGTATCTAGCCTTACAAAATAAAGCTTTGTTACTATTATTACAATACGTTCCTGGGGAATAAATAGTGCTGTGGCCGAATGGGCACAAACATTCACACAATTTCGCCAGGCGTAGGCCGAGCTAGTGGTCGAGTTGAGAGGGTGATGGGCAACACTCAAATATGATTTGGTCATGATAAATAATTGTAAGACTTAAAATCTTGACAGTTTACAGTTAGAACTTACCCGTACACACACTGGCGTGGCGCTACTCGCCCTACTCACTCGACGCAAACGCAGTGTCCTACCTGAACTAGCTAACTTAATCAAAGAGTCCTAGATAATGACAGCTGCTTTATGAAGAGTTGTCGAGAGCGACCATGCAAGGTTGCTCAACCGGCTGCGAGCAGCCTCGAAACCGGCAAAGTGGCTGACCGTGTCGGCAGGACCACAAAGGGCCTCGTTACAGCGATCCCTAGTCAGAAGATCCTTGAGTGCCTCCCGCGTCTTGACATGAGTAGGAGCAGCGTCGGTATACACCATATTGCTGGGTGAGCAGTATCTATTTCGTTTATATTAGTAACGTCGTAGCTCGTAACGTAGCTCATATCGTTCTATCATACGCCCACCACTTATTTATTTTTCAAAACCTTTATGTACCATGGTCACAAAGATCCAGAGTACAGAACTATCCTATTACAACATCATATTTTACGATGTTGCCTTAGTGAGAAGTCACCATCATTACAAACGAAATATGTCTTGGGACATTTGTGTACCGCGGTGTACAAAACCAGAGGACAATACCACCCAATCATTAACTAAAAACAGTCGCACTAATCTGAGATTTGCTAAAGAGCAGTGTCTTACATGTAGCATCTATAAAACACGCAATCTATCTATAAAAGTAAAGCAAAGTTGCCATGCTTGACTAAAGTTGGTGCAGAATATCTGTAATCATAATTTACAGCTAGTACACAACAAACAAGTGCCAAAGTGTAATAAATGGCGTATTGACACTGTTCACATTTTCTCATAGATGTTAGGCATTGTAGACAGATGCCTATCTCAAAAGAAAACCTTTCATGGCTTCAGATTTAAGGCGAGCGCAGTGCAGAGCGCGCACTGCATGTCAGAATGGTCGTGTCGGCGCGAAAACATCTACTTATGTTTTTGAGCGTCTCAATAAAACTTTACTATCAATTATAAAGTCAGAAACGATAACTATTGTCTGTAAGCAAAAACACAACCAAATCAAAATAACCAAAACCAAAAAAAAAAAAAAAAAGATAAAACAGCAGAATAAATGTAATTCAAAAATTTCTAAGAACTCTACGAGAACCTCCATAATTTTCATAATGTCCTAATTTTCATTCATTCATTCATTCAACCTCCGAGAACTCTACGAGAACCTTCGAGAGCTTTTCGTTAATCTCCGAGAACCTAATAACCTTAGCAGCATGCTCAAAAGTTGCTTACAGATGTACTACTCAAAAGGAATTATTTCTTTTCGTACAGGTCAACGAGAACTTCCGAGAACTCTACAAGAACCTCCGAGAACACTACGAGAACCTCCGAGAATTCTACGAGATCCTCCGAGAACTCTACGAGAACCTCCGAGTACTCTACGAGAACCTCCGAGAACTCTACGAGAACCTCCGAGAACTCTACGAGAACCACCGAGAACTCTACTACGAGAACTCTACTAGAACCTTCGAGAGCCTTTCGTTATAATCTCCGAGAACATAATAACCTTAGCAGTATGTTCAAAAGTTGCTTATAGATGTACTACTCAAAAGAAAATATTTCTTTTAGTTCAAGTCAACGAGAATCAACAACAGTCTGCGAGAAACTATAACAATCTACGAGAAGCAATGAGGCTGGTGCAGAGCGCGCACCGCCTGTCAGAATGGCCGTATCGGCGCAACTACAACAATTAGTCTAGAAAACCTAGAATAATTAAGTTAAATCATTTGATTGTTCCAAAATTAGTTTATAAACCACTAGTTGATTACTTTAAAGATTGTAATGCTGTAAAATGAATGTCATTATAATCTCAATTCTTAACCTAAAAACTTACAAACACGTACACGTGTGCCGTGCCTATAAATACGGCCGCACTATGAGCGATCGAGTTAGTTACACTCGAGCCGCTGCACAGTACGAACCTCTCTGGGAAGTTATAACGCTACTCGTTAAATAAACGCCTATTAAGATTACTTGTGAAGTTTTCTTTCGAAGACCAAAACATGAGTGATCATCAAGAAGACAACAATTGTGACGTTAGCAATGCTGACGTCACACTTTTAAAAAGCACTTCGGAGGTCCTCTCCTCGTCATATATATCTTTGATGTTCAAATTAGGATTTACCTTAGCTTTTTTGTGCATTCTGTCTCTTTTACGTATTGATTTAATTACCCCGATGGTAATCCAAAGCTTTAGAGGTCTATAACGTTTAGCAATTTTTCTTTTTGTAGTGTTGACATTAATGATATTTCCTAGTTTTTCTGTTAAAATTAGTGCAGCGTGATTGACATCAGTTGTAGAATATAAATCATTCCATGTCTCCTTCTTCAAACACTCACCCACACTATCAAAGTCAATAGTGATTTTGCTATCGTATACAGTTTGCTTGGGAACAGATGTAGTGTCAATGTGCAACAGAATAGGTGAATGATCAGTTAGTTCATCAAAGACGTAAGTTTGCACTTTGGAAGTAGTTCTAATCATAAAATGATCAAGGCACGTAGCTTGCCTAGTGGGACAGTGAATACCCTGCCTAAGACCGTGACTGGGCATTAAGTTTAAATATGAAGCAGCATTAGAGCTTATATTATTAGGCATAATGTCTAGATTTAAATCACCAGTCACAATAACCGTCTCATTTTGATTAAATGTGCTTAAAATGCAATTTAAAGAATTTAGGTAAGTAAGCGGGTTCTTAAAACTGGGTGGGCGGTATGTACAGACAATATATAGGGCACTCGAAAGACTGACTACAATGCAATTGCCTTCAGAACAAACTGGTTCCGTAGATGTTGCTTCAAAGACCTCACGAACGTACACCACTACTCCATCATTCTGATTCAGGGATATTCTCGATCTAAAAATTTTATAATTATTAATAGACGGCGGTTTAAAGTGTTCATTAGTCCAACATTCTGTCAACACCAGAACATCCATCTTTACGCCAAACTTAGTAAGAAACATGAGAAAAACATCAAAGTTAGCACTTATACTTCGTATGTTTACACAGGGCTATGAAACTTCCATACATCTGTCTTAACAAAAAAATTACATAGAAGGTGGTGTCACCCCTCTAAAGAGGTACTCAAACTTTGACCATAATGTACATCCGTACTGATAGGTGGAGCTAGTTGACATAAAAACTTGAAAAAAATTAAGTACTTACTTAAATATACTAACTTTTAATTAATTTAATTTAGTAATTAATTTAATAAGTAAAGCATTTTTTCTGTCAAAACACTATTATTTCAATTTTTCAGTTTGAAAATGTTATTTTGGTGAAACGAAACGTAAATTGGTACTGACAGAAACGTAAACGGTAAACGTTAACTTTCAAAACTTTTCTGTTTCTGGTTTCGTGGTGTTCTGGTGATATACTTAGTATCTATTTTGTGCTTTTTCCTTGGATTCTGTGATACGATACGTAAACTATTGACCCTACACTGTGAATACTGAACCTTGCTTGCTTTTGCGATTTGGATTCGACGACACTTTCAAAATGCCGAGAAAGTCAGCTTTTAAGTGATCTTTTGTAATTTTTCGCAGTTCTCTTGTGTAAAACACAAAACAGAAGTAGTAAATTTTGTAATGGATAGCTAAATATTATTTTAAACAGCTGGTGTACAAATGTCAACAGATTACTTAAAGGCAAAACAACTTTGTGTAATAATAATGCTACGAAAATACAATTATAAATCGCATAATAAACGGCGAACTTAGAGATCTAAACTTTTGTTTTATTTAATAAATTTGTCCTTGATCCAAAAACAAGTATAAAAATCATTAGCTCCATCTATTGGGCTAGATGTGATACACGCAGCGCCATCTCTGTGCTTGGGTACTCCCATTTAATTCAATTGATATCCTTAGTGGCGCGTCTATGTCTACTGTAGTGTATTATCTATGTGTTTACAGTCAGTATTAATAAACAATTAATATCAGAGTAGGACATCAACTGTAAACAGTCTGAAGGCTCATTTAATCTTCTGCATTCAATAGTTTTATTATCAACATCGTAGACTACTGAAGTATGTAATTGATTAAATTTTGTTTATAAATAATAACAAACAAAATAGCAAGTTTCGATTCAATACCAATAAGGAGGGTAGTTTAGTGTAGGTAGTATTAATATAACAAAGATTGAGACATAAAATATTTTTACAAAATTTTATAAATTTAATTATTTGGCTATGGAGGGTAATTACATAAATAATCAATACATGAAAGTTGTGTCTATAACTTGTTTTGTTTATCATACCAATATAGTAAGTTTGTATGTAGTTTTTAGTATTTACGAATATATGAAGTGTCGTATAAACAGAGTATGGTGTGTGTAGGTGAAAGTGGAGTAACAATATATTTACATTAACACTGACAAAAGTCGGTATACGTTCAGTTATTACAGGCAATAAGTATTGACCACCAAAACTTAACAACAAACGTGTATATGTATCCTTGTAATAACCGATCGAAAATAGCAACCATAAACTGACAATGTTTGCCAAAAGTAATTCAAAAGTGGTTATTTTATGTAGGTAAGTGAATGTATGTGTCTGTAAATGTGATTTCGTTACAGTTGTAATAAGATTACACAGCGACAAAAGAATTAATAACATGAAATAAAACATAAGTATGGACAGACTCATTTTTAACCCTATGCCGTTTTTACAGAACAGGGCCACAATCAAATCATATTGTAGGAGATAATCGATTCTAGTGCGGTAAACTAAATAATGTCGATTCAGGCTTAGACAAAAAAATTTAGGAGACACTCGCAGGAACCGTAGAAGTCGTCTTCCTCCCGGTCTCTTCAGTCGCTGTAGAAGGCGAAAAAAGACGTTCCAAATCCGTCTGAGATCGTATCTGGACAGCCGGGCAGCCCTCTCTCTGCCTAATGTATACAGCACCTCGACTGCACCAGCAGAAAGCGTAACCAAGCTCCTTGGCACGGGTCCTAGCAAAACGAAACAAAACTCTGTTTTCTTTCGTTAGTCTTTCATTGAAGAAAACCCTTCGTGTTTGAGTACCACACACGCCCAGATCAGAACTATTGAGATTCTTTCGCGACTTAGTAGCCTTAAGAAACGCGTCCCGTTTTGATCGACGCAAAAATCTGACGACTATGGGTCGTGGCATTTTGGCTCCATCCTCTGGTAGTGATGTAGTCACAGGTGGGCGACGTGGGCCCACTCGTGATACCCAGTCAACGTCCCTATCCTCGAGCACAATCCCTATTTTCTTGGCTGTAACCAGCACTAAATGATGTACATTTTCATTGGCGTTTTCAGGTATTCCAACCATCTCAATTTCATTACATAGACCAGACTGGGCCTGCACATTTAACTCAGATTGCAGTCGAGTTACTGTAGCCTGTAAAAACGTAACCTCCGCCTCTCTCTTCTCCAGATACTTCAATCGCTCATCCGCCGCGCCGAGCTTCAGTACAAGTTCATCCAATCGCCCGTACGAGTGTGACAGAGAAACCGTCACATCCTCTATTTGAGCTTTAAGGGCGGAAAACGCATCAGTCATTGCTCGCAGCTGTTCGGTGAGCCTGATCAGATCCGCAGGGTCCGTAGATCCTGAAGATAGTTCAGTCTTTTTCCTGAGGGTGACATTGTCAGAAACAACTCGAACTGGTGTCAGACTATTATCTCCACCCTTTTTCTGCGAAGCACAGCAATCAGGACACCTCCATTGCTTCTTACGGTCGGCAGATAAGGTAGTAACATTAATACATAACGTGCAAAAACTTTTATCGCAGACAGCAGACGTACATTTAACTAAATGAGGGTCCTTGATACTCTTCATACACCCGGCACATAAATACGAGTGAATAAACTATGTTCTGGAGAAAGGTGTAATAGACAAACCGACAGGTCCCCAGTATACAAATATATGAATTTATATTTGTATATGCAGTCCAAGTAACTTCGTTAGTCGCTCAAATATCTATAGTGAGAAAGTTCAACTTTGCGACAAAAATGTCGTAAGCGCCGTGAATAACGCGTCGCTTACGCGTCTTAACAATAACCACACAAGATAATAAAATTAATGACGGTATGTAGATTTGATTGTAAGTTCTGTACCGTTCAACACTTAATCCTTGGCGCCTTGCCACTGATCACACACTGTCGAGTCTTGTAGAAAACACTTATGGGAATGATTATTGCGCGTAGTCCACCACAAACACAACTGAGACACAACAAATATATAATAACTTTAACAGATGAGTAAGTACGTGTGCGATTAGAATCACGGTTGACGGTTGAAAGGTTGAAAGGAAGTAACTACTACTTTCATTGCAAGATTAATAAAGCCGTTACTTGATAAAATATTTGGATTCTACATACGACCCTGTCTTCTTATCTATACAAATAAATAAAATTGGAGTGTCTGTTTGTAATATTAGAATAACCGCTTTTTACTAAATGCATAATTATATATACACGGTACATATACCAATAATGTAGCTAAAAAAATTTTTGTCTGTCTGTCTGTCTGTCTGTCTGTCTGTTTGTTCCGGGTAATCTCTGGAACGGCTGGACGGGTTTTGACGGAACTTTCACTGGAAGGTAGCTGATAATCCGGGGAGTAACTTAGGCTACTTTTTTTAGACTAACTTTGTCCCGCGGCGTTACTCGCGGTACAACAATAACCGCGGGTAACACCGCGGGGTTCAGCTAGTTCTAGTATAAAAGACAGTAGATGTCAGTCTGTTCACAAAATAATTATGATAAGTAAAAGAAAAATACTTTGATGAATAAAATCGTAAGGTAAGAATGCAGGACACATTTCCGTATCTTCTTATGGTATAATTTATCAATATTCAGCTCTACGTACCTTTGAATTTTTATTTTCAGTAACACAAAGTTTTGCCAATTAGTGGCGAGTAAATTTAATAACATTTCAATAAAACACTAAGAGATTTTTCTAGAACTATATTAAAAATTTGCTATAAAATTACTTATAAAAGAAACATGATGCCATTAATGGCACCAGTACCTTTATCCGAGTAGTTTTTATATGATAAAATACAACACTTTAACTTTAACTTTTTTATACCGATAAGATATAAAGATTATCGATTATTCGATACAGTTTTAGAAGATTAACGATGACAGTCTTCAACCATGAACCGCGTCAAGCGCTATGACGTCGGGACCTGTATATGTCACGGGACTAGTCCGCTTATTATCCCTCTCCTCTTTGTATTTGCTCCGTGGTTCAAACTCTTCGTCTCTCACGCATGCCTGTAAAGAGACTTGATCTGTTCGTAGGATGTATTGACATCAGTGCTGCCTCGGTGACAAAGTGCTGGCGTAAGCAAACTCTTATAAATAATAAATAAATAAATGTTTATTGGAAACTAAAATAAAACTACAGTGCTTGAGGTCTCAAGGTTAGATTCCCAGGTCGGATCAATTGTTTGTATGATCTGGAAATATTTGTTCACCTGATGGTAAAATCGATTACCACCGCCTATGGACACCAGAGGCGTCACAAGTGCGTCGCCGACCATTGGAAGATGGGGAGACGGATGGAGGGAGGGGTTGGCAATACCAGGCAATCATAACATAAAGAGGGTACTTTCAAACCTTTTGCAAAACTAACAAGGTAAATGCGAAGTTATCTTAAGGAAATTAACCGCAACATTTAAAGTTTACTTTTTTACTTTCATACCGTGATTTACTCCCTTAGGGGTGCAATTTCAAAAATTCCTTTTTTATTGCTCACTTACGGTATATAAAAAACCTACCTGCAAAATTTCAGGATTCTAGGTTCTGCGGTTTGGGCAGTTGATCTCTGGGTATGTCAGTCACCTTCCTCTTTTATATTTATACTAGCTGTTGCCCGCGGCTTTGCTCGCGTGGAAGTTGATCATATGCGTTTAATTAAAACTGTGTAAAAGAATGTATCAGTAATTTATTCATGTTTTAAACGTGTTTATTTATTTATTTTTGATCATTATCCCATTTAAAAGAACTTTCATACAAACATTCGACCCATATTTCAACCCCTTTAGGAGCAGAATTCGCATAAATACTGATATAAGTATTCATCTTTTTGTAATCAGAAATATAAAAACGAAAGTTGTTAGGCTGCTAAATTAAAAAAAAATACGGATTTCCAAACTAACCAATACATGAAATGCCAATGACTATTTCTCTCCTTAGGGGTAGAATATCCAGAAACGCTTAAATATGCATATTCTCGTTTTTAATTAGTAACCCAAAAATTATATTTTATGTTTCTAACTCAAAAAATGACAGACTTCCATGCAATCTTGCAACCCCTTAAGGGTAGAATATCCAGAAACCTTTAACAGGTATCTACTCATTTTTAATCAGTAGCCTAAAAATATAGTTTAATGTTTCTAACTTAAAAAATGATAAGCTTCCGTACAAACTTTCAATCCCTATTTCACCCCCTTAAGGGTAGAATAACCAAAAACGCTTAAATACGTCTCTACACTTTTTTAATCAGTAGCATATAAACAAAGTTTTATATTTCAAACTTCAAAAATGACGGAATTCCAGACTAACCTATGCACGAAATGTCAACCCCTATTTCACCCCTTAGGGATAGAATATTCAGACACACTGAAATACGTATTTACTCATTTTCAATCAGCAACCCAAAAGTAAAGTTTCAGGTTTCTAAGTTAAATATGACGGATTCTCATAAAAAAAATTAACCCCTATTTCACCCTCTTATTGGTAAAATATGCAGAAACGCTAAATAGATATCTAGTTACTTTTAATCAGTAGCCCAAAATTAAATTTTCATGGTACTAATTTAAAAAATAACGGACTTCTATACAAACTCTCAACCCCTATTTCACCCCTTTAGGGGTAGAATATCCAGAAACGCTTAAATAACTCTTTACTCTTTTTTAATCAGTAGTACATGAATAAAGTTTCATGTTTTTAACTTAAAAAATGACAAACTTCCATACAAACTTTCAACCCCTATTTCATCCCTTAGGGGTAGAATATCCAGAAACGCTTAAATACGTATCTACTCATTTTTAATCAGTAGCCCAAACACAAAGTTTCATGTTTCGAACTTCAAAAATGACAGACTTCCAGACTAACCTATATGCGAAATGTCAACCCCTATTTCACCCCTTAGGGGTAGAATATTCATAAACGCTTAAATAGGTATCTACTCATTTTTAATCAGTAGCCCAAAAATAAAGTTTCATGCTTCTTACTTAAAAAATGACGAACTTCCATACAAACTTTCAACCCCTATTTCACCCCCTTAGGGGTAGAATACCAAGAAACGCTTAAATACGTGTTAACTCATTTTTAGTCCTTAGCATGTTAATAAAATAACATGTTTCTAACTTAAAAAATGGCGAACTTCCATATAAACTTTTAACCCCTATTTCACCCCTTAGGGGTAGAATATCAAGAAACGCTTAAATACGTATTAACTCATTTTTAGTCAGTAGCCCGAACACAAAGTTTCATGTTTCGAACTTCAAAAATGACAGACTTCCAGACTAACCTATATGCGAAATGTCAACCCCTATTTCACCCCTTAGGGGTAGAATATTCATAAACGCTTAAATAGGTATCTACTCATTTTTAGTCCTTAGCATATGAATAAAGTTACATGTTTCTAACTTAAAAAATGACGAACTTCCATACAAACTTTCAACCCCTATTTCACCCCTTAGGGGTAGAATATTCAGTCTCTACTCTTTTTAAATAAGTAACACATAAATAAAGTTTCATGTTTGAGACTTTAAAAATGACGGACTTCCAGACAAACCTATGTACGAAATGTCAACCCCTATTTCACCCCTTAGGGGTTGAATATTCAGAAACGCTGAAATACGTGTTTACTCATTTTTAATCAGCAGCCCAAAAGTAAAGTTTCAGGTTTCTAACTTAAAAAAATGACGGACTTCCATACAAACTTTCAACCCCTATTTCACCCCCTTAGGGGTAGAAATTCCAAAATTCCTTTCTTAGTGCGTGTCTACTCAATAAAAGGATCCTACTCACCAAATTTCATAGCCCTAACTATCATAGTTTACGCTCGGCGATGATGAATCAGTCAGTCAGTCAGTCAGTCAGTCAGTCAGTCAGTCAGTCAGGACTTACTATTTTATAAGTATAGATAGAAGACTAGCTTTTGCACGCGGATTCGCTCACGCAGACTTTCATTCCTTGATTTACCCACTTTGGGGTGAAATATCCAAAATTCCTTTCTTAGTGCTCACTTACGTTATATAAAGAACATACATGCAACTTTTCAGGATTGTAGGTTCCGGTTAAGGCTGTGCGTTGATGTCTCACGATGTCAGTCACCTTCGTCTTTTATATTTAGAAGATTAAACGAATTTGACAAAAAATGATTCATAACTCAAAATTACTTCTTCTTTATTAAAAATAAGTCATTGAGTTAGATTGGTTTATTATTGAAACGCGTTTATAGTTTAATCTGTGGAATGCACGGTATTACCGGACCAATATGACCTTCAAACCTTCAAGAAACGATCGTACTCCTTCTTAAAAGGCCGGCAACGCACTTGTGACGCCTCTGGTGTTGCGGGTGTCCATGGGCGGCGATAATCGCTTACCATCAGGTGATACGTCTGCTCGTTTGCCCCCGATTCAATAAAAAAACATAATCTTTGCCGCTCTGCCGAGATGTGGGAGACGCACAATTTTGGTTCGTATTGTTTTAAAGTTCCCGCCATTTAATTGCGTAGTTTAGGTATCGGTAACGTATGTTGGTAATATAGAAATTGCAGTATTGATTATACTAGATATGTGAAGGGGGAGAGGGGAGGGACGTAAGGTCAGTACGCAGGACACCTGGATTCGCACCTTCAGTCTGTGTAGAGGAGACAGTTATACCTGACGCGGACAGAGGCTACCCCTGTTTACTCTGGTGAACCATCATCATCACATCAATTTGCTGACTTTGGAAGGGGATACAAGGTGAGTTTACAATAAGTAATGCTTAACTATATAACTTTGATCTCTATGGAAGTGATCAAAGTCAAACACTTAACCGACTTCAAAAAAAGGAGGAGGTTTCTCAATTCGCCCGTAATATTTTGTTTTATGTGTGTATATGTGTGTGTGGATAACTTCGTCTTTTATGAACCGATTTAGATGTTTTTTTTTTTTATGGAAAGGAGATGTCCCAACGGTGGTACCATGATAAGGACAATAATATCTGATGATGGCATCCAAGAGAAATCGAGTCGACCCTTGAAGTCGGTTTTATTTTTGTTAAAATTGTACTTGTCCTTAATGTTTTTAAAATGTTAAATATTTCAAGCATTGTGAAACATTGTGTAACATTGTGTCGAAGTGTCTAGACTAATCAGGGTGTAGACAATGGAGGGTTGATAAACCTTTATGGGTGAGCGCGGGTGATATTTAGTTTTAGCTTAGAACTGAGACCCTGAAAAAGCACTGCGCAAAGAGTGGAATGCGCAGGTGTGGCTGGAGAGGCTCAGTGCAGGGACTGTTGCAGTATTGATTTACTGAAATAGGGGGTTGGGGCAGAAATCAGTGCGCATGGTTAAAGCTTACTAAGCAAAAGTAAGATCTCTTCCCATAAAAGAAACTATCAATGTGATTGTTATTTTGTTTCAGAAATCGAATTCGAGCCATCATGAACAAGAGTGCAGATGCAGGTGTACCGGTGCGCGGGGAGAGAGTACATACCAACCGTATGTCGCAGGCACCTCAGCCAGTTTCTACACTGAGTATGATCAAGAAATGGACGAGACGTGTGATACTAAGGAAGCCAAGGTACACACATTAATTATGAGACTCGACAATAGTAGCATTCGTCAATTTTTAATGATTGAAATTTTATAACAACCTTGCAAATAGGTGTGTAGATTTATACCACGATGATCATACTGATATACGTTTAATACTCACTTTTATTTCAGGTAATCCCGCATGTGTTTTATATACTTCAGAAAATTAATGACGAAGTGAAGTTCATTCGCTTTGAACTACTAAGGAAGAGGTAGCCATCTGTTCTGCTTGATGTGATAGTGTATAAGAAGGGGAAGGTTGTGCTGTTGTTATCATTTGATAGTGATCTGTTAAGGAGCTGTTGGAAGAGTAACAACGCCTGAACACGTCTGCCTCACCGACCTGTTAAGGCACCTCTTTGATATGTTCCTTTGTAACACTGAAAATAGTCTACAATTGTATGTATGTATTGTCCAGTAATATCAAATAAAGGGTAAAAGCCGTGCTCCAGCTTCAAAGTTGTTGGAGCATTTATTATTTAATTAAGAACCTAAATTTTACTTTCATAACTTTTTCTGTTAATTTAAAGTACGTCTGTTTTTACATTACATGCACTCTTTAAATCAATCCCCTATAACAACAACAGCTGCCTTAATTAAGTGCCAGAAAGCACGGTCAGTTATATAGATTAGTTGTATTTAGAATATCTTTTATGCTCAATATTATGATAGCCGGTATAGTTACACATATAAAATACTCACCGAGGCAATTATTTTATAGGTTCATAACAACAGCACAACTACCCAATAGTTTTGGTGTCGTGCATAAATTTTGTTTTTTTGTATTCACGTCCAGAGGCGTCTTTATTGTTACACCTTCCCAACCTAACGCTGTTCAATGTTTGATGTGCTTCATTTGGTGTCAATTTTGCTGAGTTTCTCTTGTGATGTACCTATGTGTGCAGTGTGTAAACCCTGTTATATATGTACTAATTACAAACTGTCCCATTCCTATGTTGTAATTGTTTATGTCACATTAAAAGTTTATATTTAAACGCCAACGGACAAACCACACAAAGTTAAACATTACCCGTCGCATCGCATTTAAAATAGTAATGCAGTAATATATTATACGCTAAAACTGTCATAATTTGGACTTTCAACAGTAATTTTAACTTTATGTGGAACATGTTATTTTATATATAAACTGTGTATAAACTTTATAAAAGCAATATAAGTACCTGTTTGTGCCACACGTACGTGTGTTCGCTCACTGTAGGATATTTAGCGTACAAGACTATAATGTTACACCAAATTTGTTCTTCAACCTATCTCAAGAGTCCCTGTCTCAAAATTATCCGATCTCTCATAATTAGTAAGGAATGTATTTATGTAGTTAAATAACCTTAATTGAAAAGAACAGTAAAAATTTATACATACAAGTGTCAAAAAAACTCCACATCTTCGCCTACTGGTAGTGTTCCCAAGAGACTGGCAGCATTACCACAGCTTAGATAGTTGTTTAAACATAGCGCGAGCACTCGGACCCAATGAACCTAGCGTCTCTACCCCAAACAGTTCAAAAATGTAATTAGCTATTAAATTTTGGTACTTACGCCGTTTGAGACTTTCCGCTGAAGCAGCAGCTGTACTTGGAAGATGTGATGGCGTGAGGGGGTCAACGCAAGTTGCGTCCCACACCAAAGGCTTACCCATCTTCCATGGCAGTAACGACATACCATCTGGTCTCTTGCCATTGTCCCGTACCAGACCATTTGGTTCACATATAGCTGGAACGCCGGCTGTAACAAGAGCACGACGGATAATGTCGTTAATATTGGCATGTCGAGATATTCGGCCAGCGTTTCTGCTACAAAAAAGGCCATGATGTCCGAAACTGTCAACAGCTTCTCCACAGTGACAAAAATGTGAAGAAACACAAGGCGCTCCTAAACGGAGGCCACTTGTCTCCGTTTAGGAGCGCCTTGTGTAAAGCGAAAATTAGTATTGTCCAACAAGGTACCTATGTTGGGTGATGGAAGTGCCCGAATCCATAAACCTGAATCCCACTCTCCCACAGCTAACAAACGAGCTCGCTCAGCAAGACTGGTCGATGTATCTAAAAGTGTCTTTTGCTTTAAAATACATAACGATCAGTCCCATTGTCGCTGAGAAAATGGATTAACAGGAAATGCAGTACTGGGACAAGCTATCTGCCAAGCTTCTATGGCAATGGCCATCTCTCATAATTTTTTTGTTATATTTAATTTATACTGGCGTCACTCATTTCTCTCTTCAGCCAACAGTAACACGAGCGTACGATTGCACACGGTTGTTGTAGTTGTTAAGGTTTGTCTAGATTGTTCGTCAGGAGTGTTGTTACAGATGGTCCATAAGACTGATTTCATGAGACGTGGTTTACCTTGGCCTTATTTAGGCTACCTCACTAGAGGAGTACAAATCGTTTCTTTCCAATTTTGGGAAATGACCTGTAGATATGTTGCTTAAGGATGCTGCTGTTATACACAAGGGCGACTAAGTTGAACATTTTTTATTTTGGGTCTAATCCCGCCTACACGCCCACCACTGTATCTTCTGTACACCAGGATCAACAGCGATGACCCACGAACACACCGAGTTATGACACTCGGATAGTCCCAGGAAAAAAATTAACTGTCTTGGAACCCGTAACGAAATTAATCAGAAGAAAAAACAGGAGGAGTTGGGAATGATAAATCCACTTCCCTCCTTAGCAAAGCGGGAGACAAAATGAAGTCAAAATAGGCAGACACCTTTTATTTAAACCGGGAAGCACCACGGATAAAATATTATGGGTCCTAAGTGAGCTATATTTGATTACTATAGTATGTAACAGTGTACTAAGTTGAACAGTGAGTTGGTTTGACAACTTGGTCGTCACCGCTGATGTACCACCTCGTGGAGGCAGCTCACCCGGGCAACGGTACGCGCACCACCCACGATCTCTATGGGTATGTATGTATCCTTGTGGAAATAGGTCCCGTCGATTGCGCTAAGCCGGCTCTGAGTGAGTTCCTACAGATGGGTTGTGTTTGAATACCATTACTCTTTGCAAAGTGAACCAGTATATACGTTGTAGCCCTGACCAGTCTCATTACTGCTTCGTACCTGTGATCAATGACCTCATCTCTACCATCCATCGCCACACCCATGACCGAACATCATTGTCTCAAGGTCATGTTCTAAGTTTAACAAATGGTAAATGTTCTAACACGAATGATGCAAAAGTCCCCTGCATGACTAAGCTCATTAGTTGAGCAAACTTTTAATACTATGCAAAAAATAGAGATATACGAGTATCATGTAAACGTCTAGCGTAAATAACACTGCTACAGCACTCAATAAAATAAACATCATGGAAAACATTGGAATAGATAGATAATAAGAATTGGTCTTACAGTTCTTTGTATACACTGTTATGTGCTAGGGACATAATAATCTCTTTCTCTAAATAGTAAATTACTCATCTTACTAATAATATTTGAAGATTGACGTTGATAAACATTCAGACATCTCCTTTAGATAAATATAACGTCGTACGGTTCTATACTAGTCGTTTATGCATTGTAATATCATAAGTTGGCATTGGTAGCTCTAGTATTCTGAAACATCGGTGGTTTTATATTATACTAGTTGTTGCCCGCAGTTTTGCTAGCGTGGAAATTGATTATATGTATTTAATTAAAACTGTGTAAGTATGTATTAATAATTTATTCATGTTTTTAAACGTATTTATTTATTTTTAATCAATAGCCCATTAAAAAGGACTTTTAAACAAACTTTCGACCCTTATTTTAACCCCTTTAGAAATTCCCATAAATGCTTGCTGGTATAGGTATTCATTTATTTGTAATCAAAGCTTGAAGACAAAGTTTCAGGCTACTAAATTAAAAAATGACGGACTTCTATGTTAACCTATATACGAAATGTCAAGGCCTATTTCACCCCTTATGAGTAGAATGTCCAGAAACACTAACATACGTATTTACTCTTTTTTAATCAGTAGCCCAAAAAAAAGTTTAATGTTTCTTACAAAATGACGGATTTCCGTACAAACTTTCAACCCCTATATCACCCCCTTAGGGGTAGAATATCCAGAAACGCTTAAACACGTATCTTTTTATTTTTAATCAGTAGGTAGTCCAAAAATATTTTTTTATGTTTCTAACTTAAAAAATGACGGACTTCCGTACAAAATGTCAACCCTTATTTTACCTCATTAGGGGTAGAATATTCAGGAACGCTTAAATGCATATCTACACATTTTTTAATCAGTAGCAATAAATAAAGTTTCATATTTCTAACTTCAAATTTCATACAAACTTTCAACCCCTATTTAACCCCCCTAGAGGTAGAAATTCCAAAATTCCTTCTTTAGTAGGTGTCTACTCAATGAAACCATGATACTCCCCAAATTTCATAGTCCTAACTTTAACACTTTCCGCTCGGCGATGATGAATCAGTCAGGCAGTCACTCAGGACATGTTATTTTGTTTGTTTGTTTCTTTTGTTTGTTTTAAGTATAGATTTAAAATTAATATTATATATCTACTTAAAACGGTTGTAATAGTTATGGTGTTGTAAATATATATATATGCTGGATAGATTATTATTATGTAATTATAAATATATAAGTAAATATTAGGCTAGTCAAATACGCTGTTTTATTTGTTGTGATTCTCAATAAACAACCTGACAATGTAGCATATTGCATCTGCTGAAGGATATCATAAGGTACCTGCGTATTGTGAATACAACCTACGACAGGGTGGACCTCAACGATCCTCAATTAACTGATAATGCAAAGTAAATAGTTTTATTGTAACAAACAAACACATTCAGGTAAATAAAATAAAAAAATATAAATACATTCTTTCCTTGTTGCATCATTCCCATATTTCAAGCAAATTTACAATTTATTTATCTATAATTCTATATCTATACAAATAAATAAAATTGGAGTGTCTGTTTGTAATATTAAAATAACCGCTTTTTACTAAATGCATATGTATGTATACACGATACATATACCAAAAATGTAGTTAAAAAATTTTTTGTCCGTCTGTCTGTCTGTCTGTCTGTTTGTTCCGGGTAATCTCTGGAACGGCTGGACGGATTTTGACGGGACTTTCACTGGCAGGTAACTGATGATCCGGGGAGTAACTTAGGCTACTTTTTTTAGACTAACTTTGCCCCGCAGTGTTACCCGCGGTTATTGTTGTACCGCGAGTAACGCCGCGGGACAAAGTTAGTCTAAAAAAAATAGCCTAAGTTACTCCCCGGATCATCAGCTACCTACCAGTGAAAGTCCCGTCAAAATCCGTCCAGCCGTTCCAGAGTTTACCCGGAACAAACAGACAGGCAGACAGACAGACAGACAGACAGACGGACAGACAGACAGACAGACAAAAAAATTTTTAGCTACATTTTTGGTATATGTATCGTGTATACATAATTATGCATTGAGTAAAAAGCGGTTATTTTAATATTACAAACAGACACTCCAATTTTATTTATTTGTATAGACTAGCTTAACCCAAAACCTTAGGACAAAGTTAGTCTAAAAAAAAGTAGCCTAAGTTACTCCCTGGATCATCAGCTACCTGCCAGTGAAAGTCCCGTCAAAATCCGTCCAGTCGTTCAAGAGATTACCCGGAACAAACAGACAGACAGACAGACAAAATTTTTTTTAACTACATTTTTGGTATAGGTTCCGTGTATACATACATATGCATTTAGTACAAACGGACACTACAATTTTATTTATTTGTATAGATTATCAACATATAGCGTAAGATCCTATATTCAATTTTATTATCACCTTTAAGCAGTATAAAAATATCAGTCCAAAATAGTTAGTAGAGCAAATCTACTCGCAGTTTCGTAAACCCAGGGGAAAGGGGAATTACCTATCCTTGGTACTTCACCACGGCAGTTACGTTAAAACTAAAGAAATAAGAATCTCGAGCCATAAAACTGTCTCAAAAATAAAATTTATTTGTCTACGATTATTTTTTTCACGGTGACAATGTCGGGATTGTTATTTGAATGAAAACTAATTAACACGGATTTAAGGATTTAAATTCATACATTGGCTGCGCAGAATTTTGTTCTAATCTTATTATTTGGACAAGGCATAGTCGCATTTCCTCTCAAATGGAATTAGTACTAGCAATTAACACTTACCTTTATTTTGTTGTTTTCTTTTCTATTTGGGTTTTAAACTGGGTTCTCAAAGGATGGATCGTTGTATTATGCTCTGTACTATTATTGATTGGCACACATGCCAATTTCTTTCGCATCTCATCATCTCTTCATTAATGACGAAGCAAAAGAGGTGTATCAAAAATAAGAACCGGAGAGGAGACCAATTATCTCTGCCTACCCCTTTGGGAAATAGACATAACTTAAAATATTATGTATGTGTGTGTTTATTAATGTATGCATGTACCACTTATTTGTAATGTGAGACAGAAACTGTCTTGAAAAGCAGATAGTGGTGGAATGTGAATTACTTACGCATTGAGTAATAATCACTATTAATTCAATTAATCCAAGTGATGTGTGTGATGAACATTTTGCCGTGAGGCACGATGATTTTCAAGGTACTAGAGCCACACTGATTTGAGCATGACCTCGAACGATAAACCTATGCCTAGGATTCCGACACTGACTGAAGCAGTCAGGGAGTTGCTCTCAAGATTATGTACTAAACTCATTTCCGTTTTAAAAGTCAATTTTAAGAAATAAATAATGTTTTCATTGAAAGGGTAGATGATGACAGAAAGTTATTATAGAAACTTATTTTCGTCAAAGACAAATTACACAAATGTACAAAGTACAAGTTATGTGTATTTATATCAGTTGTCCAGTTCCCATAATTTTAGCTCTGCTTGCCTTGGGACTAGGCGACGCTGTGTGTTAGATATCCGATATGTCTAAATTATTTATCAGTTCCCAGAATGAGTCTTAGGAAATGCCTATGCCTTCTAGCTAGAAAGTCCGACTTGTAAAAAGATATCTGTAAAAGATTTGCTTACAAAAATAAAATCATTTATATTTGTTTTGTTATTAATTGTTACTTAAATATCTACTGTTACTTTTTTCTATTCTCTTCTTTTACAAATTTGAATAATTACCATGCACAATATAACTTTTACACATTTTGCTTACGGTGTCAATAATTAGGTAGTTTATAAAAACTCCTTTCTAAGGAGAGGCGTATCTCCAACAGTGGACTGTAGGCTATTGATTACGATGATGAAGCATCTAGAGACAGAGAGGTTAAATGTTGTGCCTTGTACGGCTGCCAGACAAAACGACCAGAGACCAAGATAGTTCCTGTAAGTATATCATAGTTCTCCAATAGGCATAAAGTTAGAAAAACTTTATTTAAGTCAGTAATGTTAGTAACGTATAATAAAATACATGTCATGTGAAGGATAAGGTACCTGGATGACCGAGTGTTGCTCTGTCCTTTTTTGGTAAATTTTCTAAAAATGAATCCTAGGTGGATCGATTTATTGCCCTCGAAGCCATACAACATTTCATAACAATCCTTGGAACGGTTAATGAGATTCAGACAACGCACGCGTATCTACGTTACACGTACATTCAAAGGCTTGGTCACAGCATCACACGAAATTAACTAAGTCACTTTCATTAAATCTTTGAGGATTCGATAGCCCATGTATCGAGGAAGGCTACAGGTTGTATAGCATTACGCAAAGACCAATAGGAGTAAAGCTTCGATGAATTTTTTTCCAAAAGAGGAAATCTTGTTTCTTAAAAAGAATATTTAACTATTTATTCATTAATCATATGTATTTATGTACAATGTACAATGTACAATACATTTGTTTTTATGTAGGTTTGGATTTGGGTTTGAGCAAGGTGGGAGTTGTAGAGATAAAGTATTTAAGATGTAAATTGACATTACGGTAAACAATACTTATAGTATTTCACTAAAGCTATTCTTTTTTTGTTTTAGTCCAAATGATGCTATGCTGGACATGATAATGGAGATGCAGTCTTCACGCATAGACTCCCAGCGCGCTGAACTGCCTCCGCTGTTCAAAGAATCTACCATGGAGCCTGCCAAACCTGCTAAAGGCTCTTCGCTCTCTGGTCGTCGCTATCAGATCATCGTGGGCCCGGAACCTGTGGATGATTTCTTAGACATGATTGCCCGTGTTCAGGTACAGTTTTCTTTTATACTGCAGGGGCAAACGAGAACACGGATATCGAATCCTTCCACTTAGGATCAGTGAAATCCTAATTTGACAGCATAACTCCCTCAGTGAAACCAACGACAGCCTTTCTGTGAGGCTCTCGCTCATAATATTAATAAACTAAAAAAACTGCAACTCAAGTCTGCATGTAGTTCTCAGTTCAACCAAATCACTAGCAAAACATAATTGTAATGGTGTCCCATTCTGGCAGGGTGCTCGGTTGGATGACCAACGCGCTGAGATGCCGCGCCCCGCGGAGCCCGATGATGACTTTTTTGCGCTGCTCATGAAGGCTCAGGCCAACCGGATGGAAGACCAACGTGCTACTGTGAGAATTACGCCTAAGACGTCCTTTGTGCAGGGTGGGCTATCTGACGATGGTCAGACGAAATGGTACAGGGTTTGTTTCAAGGTTTTCCTCTCTGTGCGGTGACGATGTTCTGCGTAGTTTGGCCCCTTACTCGCCTTTCACGACACCCGTACGATAAAAGAGGTGACGACACTCTGTACTGAGATGTTTCTAGATCCTTAAGATCAATTAGATGTGCGTAAATTAACATAATGAGTTAGCAAGAATCTATAATTAAACGATAACTGACTACATGAATAAGACGTTACACATACGTACGTGTAGGTATACTCACCCCTGTATCTCGGGGGGTTGAAAGTTGATTCAATTACGGGCATACATTTTGGGCATTAAACTGTATCTAGGCAGAGCAAGAAAGCTTCATGACGTAATCTCTTAATCGCTTTTTGTGTATTAACACTGACACAATACATACATTAATAGAATAAGTTGCAAACAAACTTCAAGGTGCCATGAGTTAAAACAGTTTTCGTGCTCCCTAGGTCATAGTTTAACAAAGTCTCAATGTGTCAAATTCCCCCATTCGTATCTACTTCAACATTTTTGTGGGTTTTAGCTGAGGTTATACTTAATATGATTTCATCACCGCAATTGCAAATTTTCCTGTTGTACTGCTGTACTCCTTCGAACAACAACAGGCGTCTAACGTCTATCGATGAATGATCTTTAAGAAATCCTCCGTAAAGTTGGAATGCCCTACATTTGTGTTACAGATCCCACTACAAGACAACCGCAAGAACTAAGGCAACTATAACTCGAAGAACTAGAGAGGACTCGTTCCACCTGTTCTGGTGACGCCCTCGGTAATGACATGATAATACTTATAAAGTCCTGAATGTTTTAACAATATGTGTTTTGATTCCAGTTGTTGAGTAGGTACTAGTTTTACATAAATGTTTTAAAAGCCTAAGATGTTGTAAACCCCAATCACCATACAGTATTGACATTTGGAATTGTAGCATACCGAATCATATTGTTTTTAAGTATACTCGTATGGTAATCGGTTTTTTACATAAAATTTATTGTTTAAAGAATTTATTGTTCTCTTTCGCGTATTCTCTGCGCTTTAGCTTCTTCATGGCAGAATGAAACTGCTATATTTTTTCTCTTCGCGTAAAATTTTAATATAAATAAAATAATCTTTGTGACTTCGATTTTAAATGTTGTTATTCCTAATGTTATTATATTATAGTCCACAAGTGACACAAGAGAGAGAAACGAGGAATTTGTATGTTAAGAATTTTTATCTTAAATCTTTGAATAATATAAATATTTTGCTACGGAATATATATTGTTAGACTAAGGATGCATTAACCATTCCAATCAGCGTGTTAGGATATTCACCAATATTTCTAATTAAACGTTCAGTACTGTTCTTATATCAATCTTCTCTATCGTTATATTAAATAAACAGTTTTTAAACATTGATATTATATAAATAAAATAGATTAATTATTGTATTGAGACGTCGATTATTAACATTTATAGATAATTGAAATATTACTATATATACTACTTCGTCGATATGCACAAGACGGTCTGAAAATCTTATTTTTAACCAGAACCTTTTAAGTTTTTAAAATTTTATTATTGGTTATCCCCATTTGAAGTAATTATTTGACACTATGTGTAAACACTTTTGTTAAAAGAAGACTGTTTAGGAAACCACAAGAAATTAAACTACTTTAGTCAAACATGAGACTGTCGAAACCAATATTAATTCGATTCATTCAACGAATTTATAAAACAAATATACATTCATTACGTCACATATTACGTCACATCTTCACCGGTTGTATTTACAAAACAAACAATATAATTAGGTTTTTTCTTGAAATAAATGATAATGAAATTATCGTTTGTCATCCTCACAAATAAGAAGGGAAGGTGACTTTAGTTTACTTAGAATTATTTTCTCTTGTCAGTCGATGATTTTCTCTATTTTAGTTTTGTTTAGTAACCAGAAACGGGTTTTATTTAAATATTTAACTAAAAACAATTTTTAGGAAAATTAAATTATTAATTGTATGTTTTCGTCATTGATCAAAATGAACCTCTCGCATTTGAAGTCTCGAATTTTTTAATTAACATAAAACCTTTTAATGTGTCTATGAAATTCACGCAAGACACGCGAGGGGAGAGTGAGAAATATATATTATAACTCCTACTGATTAACTTATAAGTTAGGCTCTGCCAACTTGCATGCTGGTACTGTGTATTGACCCCTCATTCAAGTTAAATGGAGTACAAATTTTTGCCCGTGAACTTTAATCTATGTATATATCTCAAATTCTCAAATTTCTTGAATCTATCTCCATGACGAATTTCATAGTAGGTAATTGCTCAGACAAGCGACCGACAGGTTTACTTACGAATTTATAATATAAGCAAGGATAAACATATATTACATAATTATATTAAATTACTTGAATATAGAAAGATGTTTCGCGATTCGCGAAACAAATAATTAACTGTTCAAGCCTATCGATATATACGTATACTGGTAAATATGTAAAAAGTAACATCTTTGTATTGTTATATATGTGATGGTGATACGTCACCTTATTGTTTCCCGACTGGGCTACATGTCTTTCTGTTTATACTGGATTGACAGTGATTGTATAAGACGAGTTTTCTTTCCGATCCTCATGTTTATATTATATGTATATCAGATGTCACATTAGTACTTCCATAGAAAAGCTCACATTTCAAGACAATATAATAGCGATTCTAATCTTAATGTCTTTATTAAGGATCAATTAAGATTTAAAATAATTTTGTTCTTATTGCATCTTGTACTCAAAATTTAAGGTAACATTCTGGTCCAAGTTAAATAAGCGAGTATAACCATTCAGTTTTTTATTTTAAGTAACCTTCAGTGTAGCAAAACGATTAGTGTTACATCGGTACCGTATGTAATAAAATAGTTTATTTGTTAAAAATGTACATTTAAAAGTATACGTCTTTAGTTAGAAAAAGGATATTTGCCGTCCGTTTTCCTCAAAGGAACAATTGTTGAATTTATTAAAGAAACTGTCTTTAAACTATGTATATTACGTTTATTTTATATTACGTTTATTTCAATTATGATTTTAGGCTAGATATCGTATTTCTATATAATAGTACATGCCTGCGGACACAAGGAGTGTTTACAACAAAGTGAATACAGAAAAACTAACTGAAATACAATTATATAATGATATTTTATTTGTAAGTGATTGTTATTGTAGGTCAATAAATGCCAAATTACATATTGAAAGGAGTTGTTTCATTTCACCTTTAATTCAAATAATACGCTGGAATGCGTTGAGCGCGCAAGATGTTTATCACGATCGCGATGACTGACGGAGTTACCCTCGTCAAAGTACAGCTGACAATTTTCTTTACTATTTTAAAAGTGTAAAAATAATTATGATATATAAATTTCGAAAGGTATAAAATAAATTTAATAAAACCAATTTTAAATGAGGTTTATGCACTTGTCTGACATTCAACCCCTCTTCGTCAATACAAGTAACGATTATTTTTATAAGAAATGGGAGTAAAACAATTGTTTAATACAGTTTCGCATCGTATTAGCATATTTGGAGCAGATTTTTTCCCAATGACTTTTTCATGCTGTCGCCTTTAGCTTCAACGTCCTGTGTCCCCGATGGTCAAGACTGGAGCGTATTTTGTCTATAATTTAGACCCATTTTGAGAATATTGCACAAGCCCACTGTTAACCCAACAAATATTTCCATATATATTTCTTAAATATCTAAATTTTAGAGGCAAACCACCCAAACACAGATAAAAAATTTACAAATACCGAATATAATATCATCGCTGGAAAGAGAATCAACAATCTGTATCTTAATCGAGACTTCGGGCGGGCAAACATCTCATCCCTGGCAAAGTGGATGCGAGAAAGAAAGTGGTGAATAAACTACATAAGTATTCCAACTAATTAAGATTATTAGCGCAACAGTGAATAATCTGTAGCTAACAAATGTCCAAAATTATAATAATGTTTTTTTCTTGTCTTTATTAATATAGAGACTGCTATAAAATATGCGAATGCTTATACACCGTGTTCACACAGGTGTACTATGGACGAAAACAATTTTCCAAGTCCATCTAGGCGGTTGGACCACGAACTGTTAACCATTTGTTATTCAATCGCCAGTGGCGACATTGGTATCATTTGTAGCATGGTATAACAATATACTTCGCCATACTTTCAGTGTTAGATAGCCCATTTATCGAGGAAGGCTATAGGCTATATATCATCACGCTAGGACCAATAGGAGCGGAGCACCAATGAAAAATGTTTCGAAAACGGGGGAAAATTATCACGCTACGGGCAATAGAAGACGCAAACGAGGTTGCGTGGATCGGCTAGTGTTGCTATAAAGTGGTAACTGGATAGTGAAGTTACACCGAGTCGCTCTCAGAATGCGAGAACTTGTTTTCTTAGACCATGATTGGTCTATATGAAGAGGGAGAGGCGAGGGATGTAGGAACAGGACACCTCGATCCGCCTCTTCAGTGGAGGCAGTTCGACGACGACTACACAAATAATTAAAATTGTAGTGTCTGTTTGTAATATTGAAATAACAACTTTTCACTGAATGCATATATATGTATACACGGTACATATTATAGATATGTACCTGGTTTTTGGTGTTAAAATTTTAGATGTTGAACTTTTAATTCGTTTTTAGATGTGATCAGATGTGACATCTATACAAATAAATAAAATTGGAGTGTCTGTTTGTAATATTAAAATAACCGTTTTTTACTAAATGCATATGTATGTATACACGGTACATATACCAAAAATGTAGTTAAAAAATGTTTTGTCTGTCTGTTTGTCTGTCTATTTGTTCGGATAATCTCTGGAACGGCTGAACCGATTTCGACGGGACCTTCACTGATAGGTAGCTGATGATATAGGAAGTAACTTAGGCTACTTTCTTTAGACTAGCTTCACCCCCCCGGGTTCACCCGCATTACGACATTAATACCAAAATAATTTTTTTCGGATATTTTAACGGAATCTTTTAACTTCATTTTCACCTACTTCTAGGAGTCTGATTAACTTGAAAATTTTCGTAGGGGTCAAGGGCCGATGACAATACAATAATTTGAAAAAAAAACAAATTACTTTTTTTCTAAAAAAAGTTTTAAAAAACAAAACAAACACGCTTTGGTAAATATACCAAACTAAAAAGTAGAAAATAATTTTAATATAAAAAGCGTAGGGTGCTTTTTGAATATACCATAATGTTGCCCCACGCGATTGGTATTAAAGCGTGTTTTTTATTTTTAAACTATAATTTATTTGACAAGTTTTTGGCAACAGCTGGACAAGTAGGTATAGGAATAATAATAATAATAAGTTTATTTATTCACTCTTTCTTAATGCTATTACAAAAACACTAGCGATTGTTACAAATCCTCACATTTGTAAGTTAACGTCGGCAACCATAATGTTATTAAACTGTGCTATAGCTGCCAGCGTCTTTTCTTTTCTGGGAACTCACAATTGGGTCTTCCTTATGCTTATCCACAATACAATTAACATAACTAAGTGATACTATCTTCACACCTTTAGAAAAAGTACATTTTCAAAAGTAAACTAAAATCTAAGCATAGGTAAATGATAACAAAATAATAATATGTAGGTAGAAGCAATAAAAAATAAATTAATGGGACGTATGTGTTTGCCAGGAGTACGAATTGTACCTGCTTGAGAATTATATTACTAGGAATACAAATATGTATGAATGTTAGTGTGTGTGTGAAAGTATAAGTGTGCGTGCGTGTTTACATTCAACATTAGATTTTACATTCGAGTCTTTGTTATGGAATATAGTGTATAGGTTATCTATCTAGCTAGCTCTATTATACAATTTTTTTTTATGGATTCGGAGGCAAATGACAGGGGCAGACATATCACCTGATGGTAAGTGATTACCGCCGCCCGTGAACACCTACAGCCTTTGGGGGATGAGAAAAGGGATGTGGGGAGGGGTACGGGCCTTCGGTATCCTCACTCACTCGGTGAAGCACACCGGTTTTCTGTGAGGCCGTGGTATCACTCCGGTTGAGTAGGCCCATTTGAAGCGTGGCCCTCCCACGGTTATTCTAAGAAATTAGTCTACAAAAGGAATATAATCGTACACGACTCAAAGTGGTCAATTTAAAAAAATAATCAAATGTATCATATTAACTGACAACAGAACTAGTGGAACTATTTTTGTACAAGGAATGCCCATGACACCCCCACGAATCAGTTTCAAATAAGTGCGCAACCTGACTACCAGGAGGTGGCAACAGCTTGCATACTGTTTACCTTAGATGTAATACTACACTATTGTACCTGAAAATCTGACTTTGAAAAAGAGTGGCCATGAGTTTCTTTGCCAGTATTCTTCTCATGAGGCTCTACGCATTTTGGAAACTGGAAGTTATGGATCGATACAGGCAGGCAGTAGATTTTGGTGCTTTCGCCTAATTTACCTCGACAATACAGCACATGCTGTGGCGTCTGTTTGTGTCGATCTATGATTTTTAACTGTAGCTTCAATTCAACGTTCATTAATGTCACGTAGTGTCTTCATCAAACACACAACGCCATCTAGAATGAACAAAATATAATCTTAACTTCTTTATAAATGTCAATAGATTAGGCGTGTTTGGTGTCGTTTCAATCAGAATTTTATTCCCCATGCAATGCAATCCTCAGAATTATAATTATCATTTGTTTAAAAAAACACTTGTTGCGGCGATCACCTCCACCTCACGGCCATGTCGCACCCCTTACCCCTCCTACTAAACACACTATCGACCCGGAGCTCTGTAAACCGCTCATTAGTTACGTTTAAACAGAAAATCTTCAATTAAAACATAAAATAAAACCTTTAAAACTTACTACAATTTATAGATCATTTCATGACACACATTGTCGATGGATGACTATTAGAATTTTCTGTCAAAAATCGGCATAACTTCGTAAAACAATGTCAGAAATCGTATTTCGGTACAACTAACCCCGATATCTGCTTGTACCTCGATAATCAAAGCTCCATTTTTACGCGTTCAGTAATAGACTTTATGCTTGTAGAGTTTCGGTTGACTTTATTATGACGAAACAACCGCAGTTCTTATGTTATTGATACGCAACATTTTCGAAACCACCCTCTTTATGTTATGAGTTCCTGGTACTAAGCATCGATGTCTTCGTTGTTGTTAGATTGTTGATTTTCTTTGGCAGGGTCAATGCAAATAATTTAAATTGAGAAGTATGCATTCTGATTTCTTGTGAGAAGTACGAGTAGAATCATTACTTACCTTCACGTCTATAAAATGCATTTGATGAAACTATTTCCATATCTAGAAAGAACACTTAAAAACACATAACTTACGCACCTACTATCATTACGTCAACATCTCTACATTTTTCTTAGACAAGTTTACCGATTACAAATTTGACTTTTTGTTGGAAACAGTTTAAACATTGAACTTTAATGCCCATACAAAACCACTAAACAATATCATCAAGTAAAATTTTAACAAAAATAAAACCGATAGGAGGTATCCCAACGGTGGTACCATGATAAGGACACTAAGATCTGATGATGGCATCTACGAAAATCGAGTCGAACTTTGAAGTCGGTTTTATTTTAGTTAAAATTTTACTTGTACAAATTATTATGGTCACGAACCGTCTCCTAACATTACTCACAGTCAAGTTGTTTGCTGAATACGGTTGTAATATAATCTAAAATGTTTGTGTAAGTCTATTGCAGTGAACTCATAACTTCTTATTAATTTACATCAGACTGGGCGTGTTTGGTCTCATTTCGATTAGCGTTTTATTTCCTTTACAATACGGTTGTCGTAATTACAATACGAATTGGTTTAAAAGAACTTAAGACGCGCGACCTGTCTCGCCACGCATGTTGACTTCGTTACTGTCACAGAACTTGATCCATGACTACCTCATACCACCTCACTCATCCCACTGAACACATGAACACGAAACCACGCCCTTGTAAAGCGAGCCTTCACTTAGTTTCGATATGTTCCAAAAACTTCACATAAAACTGAGAACTCACCGTTCAAAATTTATTGAGATATAAAGACCACTTCATAACCTAAATATTGAAGGTTTAAATTAAATTACACAGACTATTTTCTCTCAGAAACGAAAAGAATTTCGTGAAACAGTGTCAGCAAACCCAAGTCATCGCAATTAATATTGCTGTCTGCTTGAACATCGGTAGCCACGTTTCCATTCTGTGGCGTACAATTATGAACTTTAAGCTCTAGGTTTTGTGGTTGACTGTCTTATGAGACAACAGAGGCAAAACCTTTGAATTTATCCTCTAAATGTTATGAGAGCCTGGTACTGGAACATCGTGTTTGTGCAAATATCGATCTTGTTGGCAGATGAACAAAAATAATTCTGTTGAGGTATCATCGCCATCAGAACTCTTATAAAAAACTAAGGTAATTTAATATTTAATTTAAAAATGCAGAAAAAGCACCTTTACCCAGTTACTCAAAGATTAATTATCAATAGTCTTTAGTAGTCCACTATTGGACATACATAGGTCTCCTCTTAGAAATATAATAATGATATACATTATTTTATTATTAATAAATATAAAAGTTTTCGATGTTGTTCATAATAAACTAGCAAATGTACGTAGTTGTACATCTTTGCATTTGAATTGTGAATTGCTGTACAGTGTACTCTTATAGAAACACTTTGTTTACGTCGTAAGATGTAGGTTCTAGTTATTTTTGCCTAAAACCAATGATATAGGCCTCCTTCAAGGCTCTCCTTGACAACCGGTCCTAGACGAAAGACGAATAAACGTAATTAGTCAAAACATTATAAGTTTTCTACAAACAAAAGTGTCTTTATTGACATTAATGAACACTGGTACTTTAAGATTGTGAACGGCTCTTACTACAGAGTTACTCTATACTTTAAGCTTCGCTATTGTGAATCATTCTTATTGATTCTATAAAATATTAAATGGGTTAACTAAAAGGGTAAATTATTAATAAGTTTGATTAATAAGATAAGTATATTTGTGTGATAGCTTGCAAACAATGGGATTTCAACGTCTAAGTTACACCGTTCATATTTATTTATATACTATTTCCTAAAACTTCTAAGAGTTTGGTAATTAATGTACGTATAATTTAGTCAAAATCATCAAACATGTCTGTGCTATCTATTTCAATAAATAATTATTTTTAACTTCTAAATAATCTACAATAGACTAGACATGTTTGGTTTCGTTTTCAGCGTTTTATTGTCATTCCAATGAAACAGTCGTGATAACCATTATATTAATTAAAAAGTAAAACCCCGACCCATTAACCTGAGCTCCCTTTAAAAAGTATTAAATAATGAAAAAAACTCAATCTTAAAGTACCTAAGCATTAATAATTATGAAAAAAATACAGTTTTTCAGGGCTCAACCGATTTTCTATGAACACATATTTTTTTAATTTGCACGTGATGTGCTTTCATTTGAGACCCCACTCGATTATATTTGCAGACATGCGGTTTATTTTTCCCCACTTTCACCCTACACAACTGTTAAACGACTCAACCGATTTTCATCAAACATGTCAAAAAACACTCGCCCGTAACCCATCTTTCATAAAAAAAAATATAATTGAACTCACTTCATCCGTTCGCTAGCACAGACAGACAGACACGTCAAGCTTATAACACCCCTCTTTTTGCGTCGGGGGATGAAAAAATGCGTTGAGCGCAGTGATATACCCTCGCTAGCCTCCACCGCCCCGGCTACCCTCAACGCAACTTCCTCATCCCACAGAACGTGTCAAGCCACACCCCTTGAAATAGTATTTCTCACCTGGTTTCGTTAAAATCGAAAATCATTACATAAAACTTATTCTTGAACGTTCTAAAATTATTAAATTATATAGATTATATAATGACCTACATTTTCCATATACTTTTTTTACCATTTTCTGTCATGAACTAAAAGAAATTTGTAAGGCAATATCGGCAAACTCAAATTGTCGCTATAAATCTTGTTTTTCACACGAAACTCAGTAGCACAAGGTCCATTAGTATGCGTACCATAATAGCCTTTAAGCTCTAGGGGTTGTGGTTGATTTTCTTATAAAGTTACAGATGCAGTACTTACTTTCTGAATTTGTTTTACATTGGAATCTACTCTCTACTTGTTATGCGTTCCTGGTACTGAGAGAAATTCAGGCATCGATGTTTTTGATATATATTATATAAAGATACCTTTTGATTACACAAGTCTAATATCGTTTCGACGATGTAATTTAAACATTGAACAGGGTACATTTGATATTCATTAATGTTCCTTAAACATTTTTTCATCCAAGAACCTTTTACATATTGCGGTGGGGAGGAGGGGGGTAGTGTCTAGCAATGGGATCAAATATTAATTAATAGGGTATCAAAGGGACATATACACATGTAAATACAAAATATCACGGTCTGTCTTCAGAAGTACCTCAGGCGACTTATTTTTTTTTAATAATCCTTTTTTAATGAGTGGTAATATTTTTATAACTTCTTCACTATTTCCAATTCTCAAAGAAATTTTATTGAATTCATATTAAGTCATCATCATCATCTTCCTAGCCTTTATTATTTCCAAGATTTGAGGGTCGGCTACTAGTTCAAGCATCGGACCTCCACTACCCTGAGGGTGAACTGAATTCGAAGGTTGAGCTATCAATAAATGAAATTTCAGTGTCTGTTAGTAATATTAAAATAACCGCTTTTTTCTAAATGCATTATGTATGTATACACGGTACATATACTAAACAACATTTTTTATAATTTTTGTCTGTCTGTCTGTCTGTTTGTTTCTGGTAATCTCTGAAACGGCTGAACCGACTTTGTCGGGACTTTCACTGACAGATAGCTGATAATCAAAATTAAAAAAGGTGTATTTTATAGATTTACTAGTAACAAAGATCGTTATATTTTAGCCAACATACTCAAAAACATAACAAGTTATACACGAAACCTTCCTCCAGAATCACTCTATCTATTGGTAAAGTAGCTTTTGAGTTTATCTATCTCACGGGAAATGAGACGCTGATCATAACTAGACCAGACACGTCTAGTCTACTGTAAATAATTTAAAAGATATAAATAGTGATTCATTTGCAATGCACTTTGTGTAGAAACAATGATATACTCAACAAAAAATGTAATACATATCTATTGCATGATGAATAGTATAAATGTTGTGAATCTAGTGGTTTACTCTGAAATATTTATAAACTAGCTGTTGCTCGCGGCTCTGCCCGCGTGTATGTCGGTTATATCGGCAAATAGTAGCCTATGTGTTATTCTGATGTATAAGCTATATTACTGTAAAGTTTCATCCAAATCCGTTCAGTAGTTTTTGCGTGATGAACTAACAAACATACACACTCATAAACTTTCGGCTTTATTTATTAGTGCGATTTCAAGTAATTTATTAATAACTAGCCGCTCCTCGCGGTGTTACCTGCTTGTGGTATTTGTACAACAATAACAACCGCAGGTAGCACAGCGGGGCGAAGACGTCGAAGATCATGTCTGCGTAAGGCTTTACGTGTGCAGGGCACGCAATAGTGCAGTGATAAATAATTAATAACTTTTATATACTATACAATAGACTAGTCGTGTTTGGTCTCGTTTTGATCAGCGTCTCATTACCAATACGATACAATTTTCTAAATTATAGTTTCTACAATTTAAAAAAATCATAGGCGCGGTGATTTACCCCACCTGGCTACGCAGCTTCGCCTCGTGGCCGTTCACACCCCTTACCCATCCTACTGAACATTATCCAGCCACACCCCTGCTAACAAAAGCTCACTTAGTTCCGCTATAATCGAAAATATTGACATAAAACTTAAAATTTAACATTTCAACTTGAATCCTCTTTATTAATCATTTCATAACCTAAATATTTATTGAGTTATTTTTATTATTTTCTGTCATAATTTAACAGAAATTAGTAAAAAAAAGGCAGAACATCCATTTTGTCGCAACTCAGATCGATGTCTACTTGGATCTTGATGGCTCAACCTCCATTTATGTGCGTACCGAAACCGACTTTAAGCTTTGGGTATTTTAGTTTATTTTCTTGTGACCTAATAACTGTGGTTCTATTTTGTTAATTTTGCAGAATTTCCAAATCTACTCTCTTTAAGTTATGTGCTCCTGGTACCACAGGCGCGTGACGCATGTACGTCTTCGGTGTTCGGCATGTTGGACATGGATTGGTAACTTTCTTTCACTTATCTATCTTAAAGTAACCCCTATTTGCGACCTATTTAACCCCCGACGCAAAAAGAGGGGTGTAATAAGTTTGATGTGTCTGTCTGTCTGAAGCGATTTCAATTTAGTTATTTTGTATGAAAGGAGAGTTACAAAGTCCTATTTGATGAATCTCGATTGAGTCGTTTAAAAGTTGTGAAGGGTGAAAGTGGGGAAGAATAACCGCATGTCTGCAAATATAATCGAGTGGGGTCTCAAATGAAAGCGCATCACGTGCACATTAAAAAATAATGTGTTCATAGAAAATCGGTTGAGCCCTGAAAAACTCTGGGGATAAAAGTAGGAAAAATACCCAATATCTGCAAATATCAGAGTGGTGTGTGTAGTGGTGGGGAGAAAATGAGGATGGAAATCCGAATGTCAGCAAATTTACCCAAGTGGGTGGTGAAAATCTCCTATAAAAAGAAAAATAAAAATTTAAAATTTAAAAAACCCCGACACAATCAGTGCCGTCTTTACCATAAGGGCACTCGGGGCACGAGCCCAGGGCCTCCATTCTCAAGGGGGCCCCGAGGAATCGACATTTTTTTCTCAGACATATTATTATGTTCTCGTTATAAATTTTCGAACAAATTACACTTTTTTCACAAAAAAAACAGGTTGTAGGTACATTAAAATAAGAAATAATAAACATAATTGCTAGGCTTTCAATTTTTATTTATTTTCGGTTAAAATATGAAAGCGTACAAAGTTGTGACTCTTTCACCTTTTATACGATCGTTAAATCCTAAATTCCATTCTCTGCCTTTAGCGCTTTGCCTGAATTTAGTCATCTTATTTCAGTTAGTTCAGTTCAGTTTTTAATTAATTTAGTCAAATGTAATATGCAGTTAGCAAACTAGCGTCTTCAGAAACCATCTGACTGACTGAATAATTTAGAAACCTAATTAGAAACGCATTTAGGCAGGTGTAATCGCATTTAGTTACTAACTTCAATCGCCACGCAACTGTCCGTGCGTGAGGACGTATACTTTTGTTTGGTACTTATTTACTCATCTTTTATTAATGGGCCAGACATTTATAAATAGTCCGTGTTTCATGGATATTTTTGTCAGCAAGGGCTAGAAAATTAAAGAACTGAATTATGATAAATTTTGATACGAGTTTTCAGTTGTTGCAAGAAATCTAAAAACCAATCTTTCTTTTGCACTTATAATGTCTCGTAGCATAGTTCTTGTTTTTGAATAAACGGTATCACAAGATTTAATAACATGTCAAACGATCTCGAAACTATTCATAGATTATTTCTGGCACCAGTAGCATACGTCGCCATAGTCGATTAAAGGGATGACTAGAGACTGCACAAGCGTTGATTTAGTTTTCATCAGGAGTTTTTTAAAAGGTATAATTTCCTCAGGATGTTGGTAACCCTCTGACATACGTATATAAGTTGATCACGCCAGGTAAAACTGCAGTCGAGATGTAAGCCTAGGTCTTTTACCGTTGAACAAATCGGCGAACTGGGCGGTGGATTAGTATCGAGCGGGGCCGATAGGCGCGCCTAACGGAATCTCATGCTGCTTTGAGTGTGGATGGTCAGGATGGATTTTCCCCTCCATCCGCTTTACACAGCGCTTTAATGGCCAACTACGAGGAGGTGACGACGGACTCGTGTGCCGTACGTCGCCTAAATTAAGAGTTAACACCAGACGGTTCCCGCTTCAGTGCGGGCAATCGCTGGCAGGGGTCCGGATGTGTTAATAACAGCAGCTCCCGGATCCCCCCCATCTCAGGCGTAGAGTGACACACCGTGTGGTTTTAGTTGGTCTGATTCTGACACATCGCCCCGCCGCAAACCCCGGTGGAGTGACGGCCCGTGGGTGTTTCCACACATAAATTGACTACTTGTATACTGCTGCTGCTGTAAATAAGCCCACAGGCGCGAAACCAAAAAAATCAGCAATTGTAAAACGGAATGATAACTAATTACAGTTGACATCGCGAGTGAAACGAGAAAACCCCATACTTCTGGCGCTCAAACGGTTTTGTTAAAGGTGCACTAGTTTGGCTGAGAGCCCGATACATATGCATAGAAAAGCCCCAAAACTCACAGGGTCCGTATAAGGTGATTAACCGAATTAACGACGTGACCCACAGGATGCAGCGACAATCGAGTTCGAAGTAGTGCATATCCACCACCTGGCTAAATATGGCGTGGTAACAATAGCGATGCGATCTTACGAAAAATGAACATTCCAGAAAAAGACTTGTCAATCGGTTTAGCCGAGAAAGTTCTAGTTGGATTGATGAGGCGCAGAATAATAAAACTTAAGAGAATAAATATGGTTTTAAGAGTGTTTTTATAATAAAGTCTCTTTTACATGTCAGAAGGCTTTAATCTCAAATTCGTTGAACCTGAACACTTAATAATAAACCACTACTGTTAATATATCCAAAAAACGAACAGCATACACGATTACTTATAATAAAAATTTTCACAGTAGAAAAGAAGTTGTCATAATAGACTTTCTTTAATTTCCAAAAGGGCCCCAAATTCTTATGTGCCCAGGGGCCCCAGCTAACGTAAAGACGGCCCTGGACACAATAACCTGAGTTCTCTTTAAAAAGTAAAAAATAATGAAAGAAATTCAATCTTAAAGTACCTAAGTTGTTCATTTACTACTTGGGTACTTTAATATCATTAATTCTTAAAGAAATACATCCGTTGGGGGACGCTCCTACTTACTTATTTACTTATTTTAATTAAAAATACAAGCGTCCATGTAGGTACCTATTGACACCTCAGCAAAAATATATTTCTACATGTATAATCATACGAATTAGATTTTGATTACTTACTCAATGAACATAGTAATCTTGCAGACCTTATGCAGATCTTACACGGGGGGGAGGGGAGGGGGGGCATTTTACTGAAACTATTCAGTTAAGAAAAAAATGATATTAGAAACTTCAATATCATTTTTGAAGACCCCAAAGGTACGGGTTTGATGAAAAAAAAATTTTGAGTTTCAGTTCAGCATGGGAACCCCCAAAATTTATTGTTTTTTTTTTCTATTTTTGAATGTGAAAATCTTAATGAGGTTCATAGAATACATCTACTTACCAAGTTACAACATTGTTGTTCTTATAGTTTAGGAAAAAAGTGGCTGTGACATACGGACGGATGGACGTACATGACGAATCCATAAGGGTTTTGGTTTTTGCCATTTGGCTACGGAACCCTAAAAAGCATGATAAACGTAAAAACAACTATTCCTAGTAACTTTCCCTCCCTGTAAAGTCGGTATTCTGTTATCATTTAGTCCAAGCCTGCGTAGCTCCATAAAGTATTTAGTTTGACTAATTTGAATGTACGTACCTACTTATAAATTTGATTAAAGATTGCAAAAGAATGCAAGGGTGAGTCGAATTTTATACTAATACTAGCTGATCTACGCAACCTCGTTTGCGTCTCCTATTGCCAGTAGCTTTATAGTTTTTCCTCGTTTTTGTAACAGTTTTCATCGGTGCTCCGCTCCTAATGGTTTTAGTGTAAGGATATAAGGCCTATAGCCTTCCTCGATAAATGTACTATGCAACACTGAATGAATTTTTCAAATCGGACCAGCGGTTCTTGAGATTAGCGCGTTCAAACAAACTCTTCAGCTTTATAATATTAGTATAGACTAGCCGACCCACGCAACTTCGTTTGCGTCTCCTATTGTCCGTAGCGTGATAATTTTCCCCCGTTTTTGTTACATTCTTCATTGGTGCTCCGCTCCTGTAGGTCTTAGCGTGATGGTATATAGCCTATAGCCCACGGAGCAAATACAAAGAGGAGATGGCATAAGCGTATCAGCCCTGTGACAAAATACCGCCCCCGACGTCATCGCAGTTGACGCAAGAACTGCATCGAAAAATCGTAATACTTGAATGTTCTCGGTACAATCGTATTAGTAAAATATAAATTTATTTATTTTTTAAATAAAATGATTTGCACTACATATATTAATTTTTGTTTTACATAATCCACGTGTAAACCAAACATATTGAACAATATTTTATTTAGGCTTATTTATTAGAAAAAAAAAGTTCACTTTTGCAAAATTATTTACGTTATTAATGATGTTTTTTGTTCAAGATGCTTATAAAATTGACCTTGAAAAAACTACTCCTTGAAATTCTGAGTACGTCCACACTAGTGTCAGCTAGCTAAACTACATAGCAATATACTCGTACAACGATCCAAGTAGTCTTGCTATTGTGTGGTCGATGGAAAAGTGTAAAGTAACACCCCCTCACCCCCGCAAATTGTCACGCATTGCTTCATACAAAAATCTCATTAGGGCATCTCCTCTTTGTATTTGCTTCGTGCTATAGCCTTCCTCCAACTAAAATTGAACCAGCGGTTCCTGAGATTAGGGCGTTCAAACAAACAAACAAACTCTTCAGCTTTATATATTAGTATAGATTGTGATAATTGTTTTTCTTTGTTCAGTTCATTACTTTTAAGCAGTCGGGTTTTAGTTATTACTAGCTGAACCCCGCGGTGTTACCCGCGGTCATTGTAGTACCACGAGTAACGCCGCGGGACAAAGTTAGTCTAAAAAAAGAGGCTAAGTTACTCCCTGGTTCATCAGCTACCTGCCAGTGAAAGTACCCGGAACAAACAGACAGACAGACAAAACATTTTTTAAATACGTTTTTGGCATATGTACCGTGTATACATACATATGCATATAGTAAAAAGCGGTTCTCTCTCTCTCTAAAAACTCCAATTTTATTTATTTGTATAGATAAAATAATTATATTTCAGACATTTTAATTTTATTCACTGACAAGTTCTTCAAACATCAATTTGTCCAGTTCAAACCCTGTAGTCGTTGCAATTCTTACAAAGAATTTTGCACATGTGGACGATCTAACAACTTTTGGGTTCGAGTTCACTAATTGACAATAGGGAAGAAGACACCTTAGTCAAATAAGGTACTTTTTATCATCTGTCAAAACGATAACTTTGTATGAAAAATGTACTAAATACACACTTGTGACGTCACTGTTTTAGACAACTCAATTGAGCAATATCTGTTTATTTGACAAAATTTTGTAATAGAAATGAAAATCTGTAATAATTATATATGCCGAGATTTATTTAGGAAACAGTTACCTACCCTATTTCGTCAAAATGATTTCATCACGACGGAGACTTAAGATTTGAAGACTTTTAACACTTGTCATTGACATTTCAATAGCTGATCCGAGAGATCCGACTGGTTGCCGACATTAAAAGAAGAAGATTTCACATGTAGGAGATTTTTTTTGTTTTTTCGGAAGACGGTCCCCATTTCATCTCATCCACATTTTTTATATTTTATATCATTAATTTCATCACGACGAAGACTTAACGACTTGAAGACTTATGATTTGAAGACTATAAACACTTGACATTGGCAGAAATAGCTGATCCGAGAGATCCGGCTGATTGCCATTTCATCAAAGAAGAAAAAAAAAAGATTACACATGTATCAATAACCATCCATCTGTTTGGGTTGTAGGGAGTGCCAAAGAAATGAACATTAATACACAGTCATATGCTCGATAAACATTACCCTCCTCCTGACGTTAGTCTAAAAGTATAAATAAGAACTACCAGCCTATGGAAAGAGGACTGTACGTGTTAAATATAGAGTACATTTTGAGTTATACATCAATACTATCTGCAATTAGCAGTACCGTATCAATATCTGTTTTGTCTAAAAGGTTATAAGTAAGAATCGTTACTAACCAACTTTAAATCTTTATAAATCCTATTTATCCTATTCACTCGTTTTTTTCTAAACAGTTAATTATAATTAAAAAAAGACATAATAAACCTTAAATGATTTTTAAATAACTACTCAACGATATCTCACTTGACATAGTTCGTCGATTTTCAATATTTATTTTCACATGATGGCGTCCAAAATCGACCATTTTGAATTTTCCAAATTGTTATAATTTCTATGATAGTCGCGCTATTATGACGAATGAAACGACGTGTCGTTTATCAATATCAGTCTAAATAGCGTCACAAAGGTACAAACCTACATACATAGGCAGAAAAACATACCTGTTAACCCCCTTTGCGTCGTAGTCTAATAAAAACAAATGTAATCGAAGGGTAAAAGGGAGAAATGTGAGAGTAAGTACTAACCAAACCCATTGAGGCCTATGCTGGTTAAGCCATATTCAATACTACTTCTAGTTCAAATGATTACGGCGAATCCAAAAGGGAGAATATTGGTTTAGCAGTGAATGTGTGTTTGTTCCACTGTAAAGTCCTGAACCGATTTTAATGAGTGAGATGTCAATAGATTCGTAATGATGGATCGGGTGACATAAGCGAAATAAATTTTATCTTAGTATTTATGTAGTCGCGTTATACGTTTCTAAATTTTCCTTGTTACGCATAACTTTAAAGTATTAAACGTGTCTAAACGAATTTAACTAAGTATACAGAATGACCGTTTTACATTTTATCTCGGAAAAAAGAAATTATAATAGCAATAGATTCACAATAAGCAGGTAAGTTTTGTGTTATCCTTCAGCAGGTGCAATATAAGGGTTATATAGTCGGATTGCTTATTGAGAATCACAGCAAATAAAACAGCGTATTTGACTAACCTAATTTTTATTTACATATTTACAATTACAAAAATCTTACACACAATTATCCAGTATTTATGCCATATTTACAACACCATAACTATGTCTAAAAATTATACATTTAATATATAATCTATCGATATTTCAGAATATTATACAATACATAAACGACTAATGTAGAAAGGTACGACTAATATTTATGTAAGGTTTTGTGTCGGGATGTTTATCATCAGCTGCCTTTTACTACTATTAGAACTACCAAGTGCTAACAATTTAGAATACCTATCAGATTAATTATGTCCATAAGACATTACAAAGTATATACACAGAACTGTACGACCTAAGTATATCTAAGGTTTTCTATGATGTTTATTGAGTGCTCTTAAGTTTACAGTGTCATCTATGCTACGTTGAAAAATACAATTATATGGATATAAGTTATATTATGTATATTTATATGTTTTGTACATTGTTAAATCTTTTCCTCAACCAACAAATTTCAACACAAAGGCGACTTTTGAATCATTCCTTTTAGAGCATTCACCAGTGGTTAAACTTAACTTTAGACTATAATGGCTTGAGCATGGGTGTTGCGATGGACGTAGAGATAAGATCACTACACAGAGTTACGAAGCAGTAATGAGACTGGTCAGGGCTACAACGTGTATACTGGTTTACTTTGTTATGAAAAGAGTATTCAAACACAAACCATCTGTAGGAACTCACTCAGAGTCGAATTAGCGCAATCGACGGGACCTATTTCCACAAGGATACATACATACCCATAGAGACCGTCGGTGGTGCGCGTACCGTTGCCCGGGTGAGCTGCCTCCACGAGGTGTTAATACGAGCCTGCTACATCAGCGGTGACGACCAAGTTGTCACCCTAAGCGACGGTAGTGTTCCTAGATGTTCTCAAACCAACGGTGCGTCAAACTATCCTGCTCTGCTCACTGTTCAACTTAGTCGCCCTTGTGTATAACAGCCTTAAGCAAAATATCTACAAGTCATTTCCCCGAATTGGATAGAAAAGATTTGTACATATTTTTCTAGTGAGGTAGCTTAAACACGTCCAAGCCGAATCGCGTCTCATGAAATCAGTCTTATGGACCATCTGTAGCAACACTCCTGACAAACAATCTAGACAAACCTTAACAACTATGTATGAGACGGTTTCGGGCCCGAACTGTGCGCAAACGTACGGTCGTGTTACTGTTGGCTGAAGAGAGAAGATTATTTCAGCAGAACAAGGACAAAACTAAACTTAATTTGGCAGTGACGCTAGTTTAAACTATATGTAACAAACAAATGTAAAGTTTTTAAATAGCCAACAGTATGCGAACGTATATACGTATGGCACCAATACTTATATTGCTATTATAAACTTTGTAACATGTTCCATACAAAGTTAAAATTACAGTTGGAAGCCCGAAATATTTTATTTTATATGCTACGGGTATAGTTTAACTTTGTATGGATTGTCCAGGTGCGTATAAATATGGACCTATGTGGAATAAACCATTACAACATGGGAGTGCGACAATCTGAAATAAATATTTGTATAACATGGTATTTTAAACTAAACACATCAATTAAGGAGAACTTTTTTGGGAGTTGAGCTGGTTGGGAGGTATAGCAAAACGTAGGTACGCCTCCGGTCATATAAATGAATAAAAAATAATACCTATGCACGACACCAAAAATATTGGGGAGTTGGGCTGTTGTTATGAACCTATAAAATAATCACCTCGGCGGGTACATATAACGCTCATTAAATAAATATATGTAACTATAACAACTCTAATATTATCTAGTAGAAAAAATATTCCAAATAGTCCTAAGCTATAGAACCAGCCGGGCTTTCTGGCACTTAATTAAGGCAACTGTTGTTGTTAAAGGCTGATTAAATCTGAATTAATATAACAGGTTGCAAGTAATGTAAAGCGAACAAACTATACCTAGAAAAAAAAAGAACTATAAATTAACAGAAAAAATAAATACAAAAATTATAAAAGTAATATTAGCTTAAATAAATAATAAATGCTTCAACAGCTTTCAAACTGGAGTACGGCTTTAACCCCTCATTTGAAATCACTGAGGTTAATGGAGGGGTTACAAACGTAAAATACAATTGTAGACTATTTACGGTGTTACAAAGGAGCATATCAAAGAGGTGCCCTAACAGTTCGGTGAGGCAGGCGTGTTCAGGCGATGTTACCCTTCGAACAGCTCCTTAACAGATCACCATCAAATGATAACAACAGCACAACCTTCCCCTTCTTATACACTATCACATCAAACTGAACAGGTGGCTACCTCTTCAAATCACTTTTTCACCTGTTTCCTGAAGCATGTTACATATTCAGGGTTACCTGAAACGAACAGTCCATGTTATAGTCAATAAAAAATTTATAGTACCACAAGACTGGTGGAAAGCTGTCATCGTTCCGCAGTTAAAGGAGAACAGGTCACCGCAGGAGTGCTCAAGATATCGGGGAAACCCCCCTTCTCAGTACCTTCGGCAAATTGTATGCTAAGGTTTTGATTGAGAGAGTGATGAAAGAAACGGACGAAAAAATTTGGGATGTGCAAGGTGGATTTAGAAAGGGGATGGGATGTACGGACCAGATCTTCTCACACCGATCAATCATTGCAAAACACCTCGCCAAACGCCAGAAAGTTTTCTGTGCGTTTATCGATCTCGATCGATCGAGAAGGCCTATGACCGAGGGGTGAGGGACGATTTGTGGTCAATGCGCTCTTAAATCTCTATATGAAAATTCTAGAGCCTGTGTCCGAATAAATGGGACCTACACAGATTAGTTTGACATCTCGAGAGGTGTCAGGCGAGGATGTGTAGCGTCTTCTTGACTGTTCAACTTATTTATGAATATGTGTTTGATGGATTTGAAATATTCTGAATTGGGATCGAAAATGGGAGAATTATCAGTCAAATGCTTACTCTATGTTGATGACCTGGTACTGCTCGCATCGACGGCGGAGGAGTTGCAGAAGGTGGTTATGAATGAGGGATTTAAAATAAATGTTATTGATGAATGTAGACGAAACAAAAGAGGTTTATCAGGACCCTAGTAAGTGGACATCAATTGTCTCTGCCTGCCCTCTGGGAAAGAGGCGTGACTTTATGTAGTTGTAAGTAATTGAAAAATATTCACAAACGACGGATAACAAATAAACAAAAACATCCACTGAAGTGTATCCAAATGCTACTATTGTTGTCGCACATAATAAATGTTCATAGTTCCTACCTTTGCACTCTTATTCTTATAATCCCCGTCCATTTGTTGATCACCCTTAGTGTAGAAACTAGCTGAGGTGCCTGCGACATATGGTTGGTATATACTCTCTACCCACGCACCGGTACACCTGCATCTGCACTCATCTTCAAGATAACTCGAATTGGGTTTCTGAAACAAAGTAATTTAATAGTCGTATCGACAGTTTCATTTACTGCTCCGGTATCTGTTTAAGGCATTGGGGACATGTACCTAAAGATACCCCACTTTTACAAAGACCTTTACCACTGAGCACAAAGCGCTCCCTCCACCTCATATTTAAATGAATCAATACTGCAATAGACGTTGCACCGATCCTCTCCAATCAAACCTGTGCATTCGAGACTATGCGCAGATACATTTATTTTAGGATTTCAGTTCTCTACACCTACCCGTCTGCCACTCTCAATCATAAAGGTTGATCAATACTTCACTGTCACTACACTCTTCTTACTCTAGATATTTGGTCAATATGTTTCAAGATGCTTCAAGCTTCTAAGTATGAAGTAAATATTCTAAAAAGGAAAATATTGAGTTTTGGCCGGTTTGACGAACATTCCTACAACAGTCAAAGTTGAACCTTCCTGGACGTGGTGCCTAGGGTTGAAAAACCTGACCTCTCATGCAGTGCCGGATTAAGCCAGCGCGGGGCCTGTAGCAAAAGCGGTCAAGGGGCCCTTAGTTTGCTTTAGGTTCTCAAGTTTATGATGATTTGAGATACCAACGGTTCTCGTGGTAGTTATTATATAACCTATACCTATGATATATTGTAAGAAGTGTAAGGGATCCCACTAACATCTTTCGGCATCCAAGCCAACCTCGCCTGCCCGCGGTGCACTCCGCTGAATAACAAAGGAGGCTCTGGCGACCCGCCAACACGCACTGGACCAGTGCGGCGGGTTACAGTCCAAACCTCCTTATGTGATGGATGGTGGACAAAGGAGCAAGGACCCTAGTGCCCCGGGGGTTCCAGCTGCAAGATTGACGTTGACGGGCGTCGGTCGAATACTGGAGATCCCTCGTAAGCAATGTGGTATATATCATGAGTGTGTCGAGCAGAGTTGCGTACCTGATCCTCAGAGTATCAAAGAGACACTCGTTGAAGGTCATACAGGTTTATGCACCGATCTCCGCGCACCCGGACGACGAAGTGGAAATAATGTATAAGGACATCAGTAGGGCTATACATACTTCCAAACATGCTTCACTTTTGTTATGGTGATTTTAATGCGAAACTGGGTAGAAGGGGAGATGACGAGTTGAGAATGGGGCAATTTGGATGTGGGCGAAAGAATCCTAGGGGGCAGAGATTGGCCGACTTTCTGAAGATGGAGCAGATGAACTCCTTCTTCAAACAGCCACCTCATAGGAAATAGACCTGAATGAGTCCCCACGGTTCCACGAGGAATGAGATCAACTTCATTATGTCTAAAAAGAGATGAATATTCACTGATATCTTCGTAACCACAGGTTGAAAACCAAGAGCGATCACAGAATGGTTAGAGGCACATTGAATATTAATGTCCAACTGGAAAGGTCTCGACTAATGAAGTCCATGCTCCGACCTACTGCAGCCTAGATCAAAACCCCGAGAGTTTTCAACTCCGAGCTCGCTCAAAGCTGAAGACGGCAGTGTAGCGTCTACTAAGCCAGAGGTACTGAGGGAGATTGAAAGGTTCTATGGACAGTTATATATCTCGATTGCTAAGCCTGTTGATTTGGATAAAAATCCAAGAGCCAAATTAACCCGACACTAGACCGAAGATATCCCGGACATCAGCCTGTATGAGATTAGGCTGGCCCTCAAACAGTTCAAAAACAACAAGACGGCGGGTGAGGACGGAATCAGATCGGAGCTTCTGAAAGCAGGTGGACCACCGATACTGAAAGTCCTTTAGAAGCTCTTCAATTCTGTTCTTCTCGACGGTACTGCGCCCGAAGCGTGGAATAGAGGTGTGATGGTTCTCTTCTTCAAGAAAAGCGAAAAAACTTATTGAAGAACTACGTTACTACTACAAACGTTTATACGCTGTTTACGAGGGTGATCACGAATCGTCACGCACGCAGGTTTGATGACTTCCAGCCTCCCGAACAAGTCGGTTTCCGTAAGGACTATAGTATCATAGACCACATTCATACGCTGCGGCAAATTATACAGAAAACCGAAAAATATAATTTGCCACTATGGTTAGCGTGCGTGGACTATGAGAAAAACTTTGATTTGGTCTAGACTTGGGCAGTGCTGCAGTTTCTTCAGAGATGCCACGTTGGCTATATCGAAGTGCCACCGGTCCGAGTACAGGACCAGAGCACAGAGGCTATTCCGTTGCTGAGGGGAGTTAGGCAGGGTAATGGCATCTTGCCTAAACTCTTTACCAATGTAGTGGAAGACGCCTGCAAGCTTCTGGATTGGGAGGGATTCGGCATCAATATTAATGGCGAATGCATCACTCACCTTCGGTTTACCGACGACATCGTAGTCATGGGAAAGTTTTTAGAGGAGCTCAGCACGATGCTCGGAGGCCTCAATGAAGTGTCCCCGCGGGTGGGCCTGAAGATGAACATGGACAAGACGAAAGTCATGTCAAATGTTCATGTTTCGCCCATTTATTACTACCCCCGTATTACTGAAAGGCTTGGCTCCCTTAGCTGTTGCTGACTATGTCTATCTGGGACAAACGGTTCAACTAGGCAATTTCAACTTCGAGAAAGAGGTCAGTCGACGAAGCCAAATCGGCTGGGCTGCGTTCGGGAAATTACGCAGGGTCTTCTCGTCCAAAATACCATAGTCCTTACAGACGAAGGTCTTTATCCAGTACGCCGAGACGTAGACTCTTACTATGGGGGTCATAAAGAAGCTCGGGGCTACACAGCGAGTTATGGAACGGGCTATGCTTGGGGTCTCTCTACGAGATCGAATCAGAAATGAGGAGATCCGTAGATGAACTGAAGTTACTGACATAGCAGAGCGGGTCAGCAAGCTGAAGTGGCAGTGGGCTGGGCACATAGCTTGGAAAACCGATGGGCGATGAGGCAGGAAGCTTCTTGAGCGGAGACCACGTGACGGCAAACGCAGCGTAGGAAGGCCTCCCGCAAGGTGGACGGACGACCTGGTTAAGATTGCAGGGACTCGTTGAATGCGGGCTGCTACCGACCGGTTGCAATATAAATCAATAGGGGAGGCCTACGTTCAGTAGTGGACTTCTTACGGCTGATATGATGATTAACGTGACGAAATCGAATTTTAGATTTTCAGGTGGGAGTGAAGCATAACCTAGGTACTTCGCGTTTTAGGCATGCAAGATATTTTACGCTTATCTAAACTTATTTTTTTATGGTCGGACAGGCGTTGGAGCGTGGGGCCCCCTAATTCGCGGGGCCCGTAGCATTTGCTACTCCTGCTACGTGGCTAATCCGGCACTGCTCTCATGCTCTGAACTCTGTACACTTAGTAATTTAACACATCGAGTAAAATCATGACTAGACTTAAGCATTAGTTATCGAAAACTCACCGTATATTCCCTTCCTGAGTCAGTAAATTGATGTGATGATGTTGGTTTCACCAGAGTAAACCGAGGTAGCCTCTGTGCACGTCACGTACAACTGTCTACACTACACAGAATGAAGGTGCGAATCCAGATGTCCTGCGTACTGACCCTACGTCCCTCGCCTCTCTCCCTTCATATATCTAGTGTAATCAATACGGCAATTCCTATATTACCGACACTCGAGGCTAGCAAAATAGCGGGAACTTTAAGACTTTACAAACCCAGATTTAGCGTTCGCTAGATCGCGGTTCCCAGCGACATAGAAAATGCTTAGAGCCTTTCAACTACCTTCTGATCTGATACTCACTTTTGCAAATATATCATTGGTTAGTTAACAAACTCACTGCCTTTTTCCTTTCTACTATCGCCATCTACTTTGCAAAACACTATCGCCAGGGTTTCGAGTAGAAATATTCTGCGATATGTTTATTAATTTAAATTCTGTGTTTGGGTTATTTTTAACTAAAATCGAGGTATTTATAAATATATTTATTTTTTTATATGTGCCGTGTTAACTGTGGGCTTGTGCAATATGCCCAAATGGATCTAAATTATACAAAAACTATAGGTTTTTAATACGACAGTATTTTTACCACCAGGCATACCAAATAGATGAGTGTGTCCTTTTCACACTAATATATAAAGGCGAAAGTTTGTCAGTGTGTTATTTTATTACTTCTTCAAAACTACTGAACTGATTTAGTTGGTAATTTACAGTAAAAAAGCTTATATCGGGATAACACATAGGCGATTACGCGGGCGGAGCCGCAGGTAACAGCTAGTTTGGAATAAAGGTGAAATAAAAACAACTCCTTTCAATATGTAATTTGGCATTTATTGGCCTACAATAACAATCACTTACAGATAAAATTTCATCATATAATTGTATTTCAGTTAATTTTTCTGTCATCACTTTAATGTAAAAATATAGACTTGTTAGAGATCACGTCGCAGCATGAGAAAATAGTTTCGAGAAACGTTGACATTTATTGGACAACACAGAGCACCTGGCAACACTTCTTGTGTCCGCAGGCAGGTACGTATTATATGCTATTATACAGAAATAAACGTTATATAGTTTGAAGACAGTTTCTTTGATAAATTAACAGTTCGTAACAATTGTCCTTTAGAGGAAAACGGACGGAAAATTTCCTTTTTTTTCTGAGTATGCTCATTTACATTTCAATGTACATTTTTTAACAAATGAACTATTTTGGTACATACTGTAACGATGTAAAACAAATGTTTTGCTACAATGTGTTTACTTAAAATTTAAAATAATGGTCAGTCTCACTTCCGTCCGTGGTTGCTCCCTTACTCAACTTGGACCAGAGTTTGCGCTTTTTAAATATGTATATATACGACTAGCAGACCCACGCAACCTCGTTTGCGAAATATTTTTCTTTGGTGCTCCGCTCCTACTGGTCTTAGCGTGATGATATATAGTCTATATATAACCTTCCTCGAAAAATGTACTATCCAACACTAAAATAATTTTTCAAAACGTACCAGCGGTTCCTGAGATTAGCGCGTTCAAACAAACAAACTCTTCAGCTATATATGTTAGTATAGATAAACTTTAAATGATATCTTAAATTTTTGAGTACAAGATGCAATAAGAACATAATTATTTTTAACCTTATCTGATCCTTATTATAAAGTAACTAGAATCGCTATTTAACTGTCTTGACGAAACTACTAATGTGACATCTGATATATAATATGAATACGAGGATCGGAAAGAAAACTAGTCTTATCCAATCACTGTCCAAATGGAAGTCGATATAATATATAACAACCCGAAGACGTAACTTTTAACATACCATTAAAGCTTACAATACTATTCAAGACACTGAACAATTCGAGTAGTGGAAAGACAACTGTGCACGTTTTAAATCAATAGGATTGAAGGTAGCAACAAGTGAGCATCAGCGATGGACTGGCTCTAACTTCAATCCGGTCAACTCCAATAGCGTGTATTGCTTATCTCATTATTTTACTAATATTGCCAACAAACATTGATACATTACAAATACAACGTTCTATACAGAAATAGACACCCGAGCAGTTCCATATATGTATTTATATTCTTTAAATTTAAACATGAATGAGGCATAAATCTCACTATTTAGAATCTGTAAAGCTTTTAATTTTTATATCTATTTTAACAGTCGTAATGTTAAACACACAGTAAACATCAAATATGTACCAGCATGCAAGGTTATTGGCAGAGCTAGTTACATGTTAATCTATAGGAGATATGAAATATCTCTCTCGCTCTCTCTTCGCTTGTCTTGTTATTACGCGACTTTAATAATTCCAGGTCTATACTCCTGCATCATTCGTTCATTTCGATCAATTTAGATAACAACACTAAATATCGATACATTCACGGCTCTGTCAATTCGTATGTAAAGGTAAACATATATTATAATAAGTAGAAAATGATATAAACATATATATAAATATAAGTGTAATTTACTAAAGAACAGTTATTCAATCTAAAGTGGTACGTAATCACTAGATGATATTATTTTATCAAGATCATACTGTCGACTCGATTATCATAATGGAAGTCGATAACAAACTATCGGGGAGATATCGAGAAAAAATCGATTAACTTTCTCCGTGCATCCAGTAAGCAAACAATTGTATTGTGAAGCTGTATTTCTCATAGTACTTAAAAGTAAGTACTATAAAATGACAGTTCAACGTGCTAAAACAATCTCTCAAAACTTACGTCTATTATCCCTATATCAATAATTGTTTAATAATTTGTTTCAAATTTCAACAAGACACTGGAAATGTATAGTAAATGCAACTGGAATGAACATTTAACATTGATTTTATAATATGACAAATTACATTCTAAAAGTCTACACTAGAAATTCTTTTCGATTGATTCATAATTATTCATTATTTAGTATATCGATATTTACTCAAGTACTCGTAGTAAATGAAAATGATTGTCTGTAGGATGTCAGGTAACGAAGTATACTAATGATTTGGGGGCCGAGAAGTACTGAGAACAGACGCCGAGGAACGTTGATTCCCAGAGCGGGAGCTTCGATAGGTTCATTTAAACGGGGTATTAATCGACCATTACATTATACCTTATACTAAAACTTATAATTTTAAGTTAATATAAATTTCATAAATAAAGTTATTGCCAACAATGGTGTTCCACAGTTATAACTAAAATTATTACATTAAGACTTAATAATTCCGTTTTTATAAGAATAATTTTTAGTTTTCGGGACAAATATAAATAAATAAATATTTCGGACATCTAACACAGAAAGCCACCTAGTCCCAAGCTAAGCAGAGCTTGTGTTATGGGTACTAGGCAACTGATACAAATACATACATACTTTTTTGTAAATACATACATAATATACATAGAAAACATCCAAACTCCTAAACAAATACTTGTAGATCATACCCGACCGGGAATCGAACCCGAGACCTCATGATCAGCAGTCGCACACGCCAACCGGAGACCAACAAGGTAGTCGATAATATGTTTTATAATTAATAGAGAACGGCTGCTAGTAAATAACGATATTTGTAACTTTCCAATATTTTATTTCATTGACCAGTAATTTGCAACTAAAAACCATAATTAGAAAATAATCGATTGACAGATGGAAAAAATAATTCTAAACTGAGTCATCTTCTCTACTTATATGTGAGGACGATAACCGGCAGTTTCCTAACATTTTTTACATGAAAATACATAATTATATTGTTTGTGTTAAAGTTCAAGATGCGACACAATGTACATTAGTTTTATAGATTCATTAACAAGGTCGAACAAATATTATTTACGGCAGTCTCATGTTTGACTACAAAACAATTATAAGTATAATCCAATTTCTTGTGATCTATTGAGTCTTAATAAAAAATATTACTTTCTTCATCAGCATCACCGATATGGTAAAAAGTTGAAGGATTCTGGTTAAATGTAAGCTAGGGTAGTTATTTCAAACAGACTTGTGCGTATCGACGTAGTAGTATATATTGTTAAATCGACAGCTCAATACAATAATTTATTTATTGACGTGACAACGTCTAATGAACACCGGTTGAATGCACTAAAAAGGACGACTCCATGTCCCGTTACGTTCGTTGTCCCGTTACGCTCATTGCTCGTCGTTGTATGAGAGATAAATGCATATATCTCCCATCATTTCATCAATGTTTTGTTATGATGTTGTCACGTTAAACAATCGCCCGTAAACCGACTAAACAGATAACCTTTTTTTATTTATTTAATATCATTGTTTAAAAAATATTTTATATAACGATACAGAAGATAGATACCTATAAGAACAGTACTGAACTCTTAATTAGAAAAACGTAATGTGCCGTTTAACACGTGAAGACCCTAAAATGCTATATTCTCTTATAGGAATGTTAAAGCATTACAATTTCACGTTCAAGAAGTCCTTAGCTTAGCCTAACAATAAAACTATTTCGTAGCAAAATAACAGTTGTATTGTATTATTTTATATTATTCAAACATTTAAGATAAAAGACGATTCTTATTATGCATATCAATCCCACGTTTCTCTCTCTTGTGTCCACTTGTGGACTATAATAACAGCATCTAGGGTTATTAACATTTAAAATTTTAATTACAAAGATTATTTTACTATAGAGTACAATAATTCATTTATATTTTTATTCAAATTTTACGAGAAGAGAAAAAATATTGTAGTCTTCGTAAAATGTGAAACATGTTAGCCAGTGGTGTCATTCTGTCTTGAAGGAGCTAATGAGTAGAGAATACGCGTAAGAGAACATTAGATTGGTTAACTGGCTCGAAAAGTGACCACTTATTGCTGAGCATTTTCGTATATGAACCGATTATCTACTTAAATACAACTTGATTAGGTATGCTACAATTTCAAATGACACTAATGTACGGTGTTTGGGGTTTACAACATCTTAGGCCTTTAAAACATTTATGTAAAACTGGTACTCGATTACTGGAATCAGAACATATATTGTTGTTACGTGGCTCGGGGCTATAAGTGAAACGACCCGCCATTATGATGAAAATGGCGAAATTTAAAACAGCAACGATTGTTACATTAATGAACCCGGTGAACAATCTTCGCCTCACCCGATATTTAAATAATATAATATAGAATATATGTATATTCGAAACATTCAGATCGAAATCACTATTATTATGTCATTACCGAGGTCATCACCAGAACAGGTGGAACGTATTTCCTTTACTTCTTCGAGTTGGAGTTGCCTTTGTTCGTGCGGTTGTCTTGTAGTGGGATCTGTAACACAAATGTAAGGCATTTCAACTTTACGGTGGATTTCTTCATTCATCAATAATAAAATAAATAAATAAATCGCCATCTAGTCCCAAGCTAAGTAGAACTTTTTTATGGATACTAGACAACTGATATAAATACATATTTACTTTTTTTGTAAATAGAAAACACCCAAAGTCCAAAACAAATATTTGCAGATCATCCGAGACCCCGAGACCTCAGGCAGAGCAGTCGCATACGTCACCAATAGGCCACCGAGTCAGTTTACTGGACTTAATGTGTAACGACCCGACGTAAAGACGTAAAACAACAAGGGGCACCTGACGTCTTCAGACGCCCCTTGTTGTTCGAAGAAGGAGTACGGCAGTAGATGGCAAATTTGTCTACGACTGCAAGTGTGATTATGAAATCATCATATAAATATCGCCAAATAACAATCCGCGAGTAATTATATGACACTGGTGACTGGATTAAACATTAGGTTAGCAGAGCGTGACTTGTCCTTCTGGTCTGTTTGCACTGTCGGAGTGTCCAGAGAGGTATCAGTCTCGTGTTATCTAAGTCATTCAACTGTTCCAATATTCAATTAGTTTAACTTTTAATGAATTAATTAATTTCCAACCTGTCCCCCTCTCTCCTAAAAAGCCGGCAACGCACTTGTGAGGCCTACGGTGTTGCGTGTGTCCATGTGCGGCGGTAATCGATTCCCATTAGGTGGTACGTCTGCTCGTTTGCCCCCTATTCTATATAACCTTGTACCATTCCGTCTGATCAGCGTGACATAGCACGACAAAACCTCCTTCCTAATGAGAGGTCTTTGACTAGATGATGATTTATCCCACCCTGCACATACAAGGTCATAGGCGCAATACTCACAGTGGCACGTTGGTCTTCCATCCGGCCGGCCTGAGCCCTCATGAGCAGCGCAAAGAAGTCGTCGTCGGGCACCGTCTTAGAGCGTTGCTCCTCGGGCTTGGGGCGAGGCATCTCAGTGCGTTGGTCCTCCAACCGAGCACCCTGTCAGGATGAGACATAATTATGAGATAACAATTATTTCCTGCTAGTAATTTGGTTGGACTGAAAATTACATGGAGTCTTTCGAGTAGCAGTTTCTTTACTTTATATTATGAGCGAGAGCCTTACAGAAACTCGTTTGCCCCTGTACTATAAAACAGAACTATAGAAAGTGAGTCTTATAATATATCTAAAAATGTACCTGAACACGGGCAATCATGTCTAAGAAGTCATCCTCTGGTTTCGGACCAACGGTGTTCTGATGGCGAAGGCCAGGAAGTGAAGAGCCCTTGGAAGTCTCTTTGGCAGGTTTCTTGGGTACCGGGCGTAGTTCAGCTCGCTGGGAGTCTATGCGTGAAGACTGCAAGTCCGTGATCATGTCCAGCATAGCCTCATTCGAACTAAAACAACGAAGGAAAAGCTTTAGTTAAGCTTTATGGTTTGGGATGAAATCTATGGGTAGTAGAGCCATGCTTAACTATGCTTAGCTACATTTACAACTCCTCGATCACAACACTGTTTGTATTAGTATTAGTGCTACTAGACCGTTGGTCTAGAACTCTAGACATTAGGAACAAGACCCTAGCTAAGTCAAGTAATAAAAATTTCAAAATGGTCTCCAAGATTTGTAGAAACGTTTAGTCAATATAATTATGTTCAATGAATAGCTCACGGCATATTTGTACAGTATAGCTACATTTAAAGAATGAAACCATCTTAGGAACTGCTACATATTTTACCCACCTCTAATTGACTTACTTTGACGTATGCATTAGAACTTAACGACATTGTTTATGATAACAAAAACATGATAAATACATACAAAAATAGATCGTGTTTTGCAGATATGGTTCAAGCAATAAACTGGACATTGTTAAAGGAATGATCCTGAACTATTAAAAATGAAATTTATTTATATGCGCATAGAGAACATCTTTCTTTATTTCAGTCATGCAACTTATAACTTTTCATGAACAAAGATAGTTTTAAAAAGGAAATTATCATGTATTGATTTAAAGTACCGTTTTCACTAGATAAGTTACTATAAACAAAATGTTTAACGACCGCGTTTATTTCCTGCAATTACTTTCTGATATTTCGTCACTTGCTTACAAGCGTTCTGATCAGAGATTAACTGTTCCAAATATTACGTTTATAATGATTACCAAGAGCAAAATGTCATTATAAAGAACTTCTGCATAACCAAATAAAATCCATATCTATACTAATATATAAAACTGAAGAGTTTGTTTGTTTGAACGCGCTAATCTGAGGAACCGCTGGTCCGATTTGAAAAACTCTTTCAGTGTTGGATAGATTTATTGAGGAAGGCTATAGGCTATATATCATCACGCTAAGACCAATAAGAGCGGAGCACCAATGAAAAATATTTCGAAAACGGGGGAAAATTACACGCTACGGGCAATAGGAGACGCAAACGAGGTTGCGTGGGTCGGCTAGTTCATCTTATAAAGTCGGAAGTAACTCCATCTGTTACGCTTTCAAGGCTAAATCTCTGCACTAAAATTTGTCGTGGAGATTCTTTCATTCTTGAAGAAGGACATAGGCTATTTATTTATCACGATAACCGAAGCTAATAAAGCTAGTTTTAAATAGATACGTAGGTACCTCTGATGTGTACACCATACGCCGACTACAAACAAATAGATCGTACTAGTTGTTGCGAATAGATCGATTATCGCGGCAAATAGTAGCCTAAATGTTATTTTGATGTATAAGCTATATTACTGTAAAGTTTCATCCAAATCCGTTCAGTAGCTTTTGCATGAAACTAACACACATCCTTACAAACTTTCGCATTTATAATATTAGTAGGATTATGATCAACTAGTGAGTGTAACGATGGTATATAAAATTCGAGTGCATCATATCTGCAATTAACTATTGTCTCCATTATAACATCCATTGTTGTAAGTGGTACTTGTTACGTTATAGTACGATAACTACAAGTTTATTGAGGTGACTAGATGACTCTTATAGTGTGTTCTAATCTATACAAGTAAATAAAATTGGAGTGTCTGTTTGTAATTTTAAAATAACCGCTTTTTACTGAATTATTATTTAAGTAACATAAAGTCTGGTTATAAAAACTGGTTATATGTATGTATGCAGGGTACATATACCAAAATTGTACTTTTAAAAATTTTTGACTGTCTGTCTATTTATTCCGGGTAATATCTGGAACGGCTGGACCGATTTTTGGAAGTAACTTAGGCTACTTTTTTTAGACTAGCTTCGCCCCGCGGCGTTACTCGTGGTACGATAATAACCGTGGGAAACACCGCGCGGTTCAGCTAGATAATCTATATAGGTTCTTTAAACTTGATAATAGATATACAATTTTTTCAACCCGCATTATCTCGTCCGAATCTATTTTACGCCCACAAACGTTTCACTATCCTTACGTATAAAATAAATTTAATTAAAAATATTTTTAAAAACAAGCTTTTATTGCAATGCCCTCATAAAGTACTCGTCACGACGAATTAAACGAGTCCAAACTTGATGTTGCTGCGACCTTTCTTTACAGAGTTCCTATATCCACCTTCCAGCTCCATGTCATCATAGTATTGCATTGTCACGCTATATGCATAGCCTTGCAAAATTTCAGCAAAATCGGATAAAGATATCAGCTACAAAATTAAGTTGCAAGATTCCACCTTAACATACATACATACATACATACAAACTTTTAAACTTTCGTGTTCCATGATATCCTATTATTATTATTATTTACGGAAATTAATGCGATCACTTATTAAAAGGTATTACATACCTCTGATTTGCCTGACGCTTCGACCAGGTTGCACTGGCTGACACACCACGGTCAGTGCAACCTGGTAAAGTTTCATCCAAATCCGTTCAGTAGTTTTTGCGCGAAAGACTAACAAACATCCATCTATCCATATTTATAAACTTTTGCGTTTATAATATTAGTAGGATATTATTTCTATCGGAAACTACACAAAATCTTATAATCTCTTACCTTAATTTTGTCATAACACGTTTAAACTTTCGCTAGTTATCGTATCGTTATTCACGAAGCTAAAATTTAGTATGAAGGGCAGGGCAAACACGATTATGATAATTCGTGTGTGTTACATTAGAGGACCAATGCTAATCGTCATTTATTTTGCGTATAACACGAAACAGCAAGTAAAAACAGTGTTTTTATGTTTTCCTTTTATTATACATTGAATCTCAAACATTTGGACAGCGATTTTATAATTTCTTCTTAAATATTTTAAACGCAAAAAAAAATATGTCTATAAAAAACAAGCAGGTGTGACGCGAGCATTGTTATAACAAAATATCGAATTTACTAAAACTTCTTAAAATCGAACGACTAAATCTTTTTAAAGGTATATATTATTCGTTTTTCGAAATCTTACCGCGAAGTACTTTCAGAAACTTGTATATTCTTAGAAAATAGTAAATAACAATTATAAGTGCAGGCAGTTACTAATATCATTAAGACGCGCAGTGTCGAATCCTTATAAAGTTTAATTACACCATAGCTCGCAATATTAACACATGTACATGTAGTACATATTTCCGATTAGGACCTTACTAAATAAATATGTAGTTAAATTTCAAAAAAAGACCGAACAAAGTAATAAATTCATACGAACCCCATTTCATCTTCAGAAGCCTTCATGACTGTTTACACTGTGACCAAATAAACGTATTCTAGTTTCACTACGGTACGTGCGTCTCAAATAAAAGCCAAACAACACAAAAATTCGCCTTTATATAATTTATATTCCACCTTGGTTAAGGCATTGACGCAAGAACACAGTGTCGGCGTGCGTATGTTTAGTACGGCGACACAGTGTAGTTGGAAAGCGTTGATAGCAAGCGCTATTTGTGCAGATAGGGAGATGATACTGAGATAAGAGACGAGTGTCCGCTCGATGGTTTTGATAATCAAATCGGTCAAGAGCATGGCGGACCGTACGTTCCGAACTAACTTTTGTGTAACTACGACCTTAAAAGTTTACATTTAAAACTTAAAAATTATTACACCTGTAAAAATATTCAACATTTTTTTTGTTTTTACATTAACTGATAATTTTGATAAAGTTAAGTTAATATTTAATATGGTAGAAGTTTTTGACGAGCATTTATTTTCGTAACTAACTGATTAGGTATACTAATATTTTAAGTGGAAAAGTCGCTAACATTCTGGATTGTAGATTTCGTAGAACATATAAAATAGATAACTGCTAAAAACATTTTGTTTTAGTTTTTCTATAACTTTAAAGTTTATACAAATTGTTTAAAATCTTAACCTTTTTTTATCGCTCAGTAAGTCTTTGTATCTAGTCAACAACGATTTAGGAACAATATATTTACACAACATTTTATTTTCAATATTCCGAGCCACCCTCAACGGTTTTTAATGCACTTTTCAGCCACATACAGAGTGATTCAAGATTTTTCTTTTTATATGAAATACATGCATATTATTGTAGACGACATCCGAGGTATACAAATACTTTTGTACGAAGCCTGACCTGGTCGCTATTTTTTAAATAACCATCAGAAACAGAGACTATTTTATTGCCAGGTGTTAGAGGCTATCTTTCCAGAACGCTGTAAACTCAATCGAGACTCACGCTCTATTAAAGAAATCCTAGGCTGAAATGGCTGTGACTACAGTAAGTCTTCTCTTACAATCTTCTACGGACTCCTATTTACTTCTTACTTATTGGAAGAATTGAGAAAAAGCTTAAATGTAGCTCTAGATAAGTGGAAATGTAACAGGGGATTAAACCACGATTACGATTTTATTATATAACTAGCTGAGCCCCGCGGTGTTACCCGCGGTACAACAACAACTGCGAGTAACGCCGCGGGACAGAGCTAGTCTAAAAAAAGCCTAAGTTGCTCCCTGAACCATCAGCTACCTGCTAGTGTAAGTCGAAATCGGCCCAGACGTACCAGAGATGCCCCGGGACAAACAGACAGACAAAAGAAAAAAAAAATTGTTACATTTACCGTGTATTCGTACATGAGATATGCATTTATTAAAAAGCGGTTATTTTAATGTTACAAACAGACACTGCAATTTTAGACATACATTTTAGATTTAAAGTTAGAAATTTGAAGAATATTTTAGGCACTGCAGAAGTTAGGCGCTGGAAATACAAGTGGCAAAATCGCATTTCAATTCGTGCTATGATCCATGTTTAAAACAAAAAGAATAGAGACAAAAAAAAGCAAAAGATAATTTAGTTCCTATTAAGAAGACCTCTCATATTGTTTTTTAATCGTTGTCATTGTACAGTGATTTGATAATAAAAAAATCCGCAATAAACATCTTGGTCAGAAGTTCAGATCGCGATACATTTAGGAAATTCTTGGAAATAATTTCATAACATATTATATGGTGCAAATGTGTAATAACGTAGTTCATACGTCACATGGTTATTTTGTGTATCTCGATAATCAAGTGTCTCGTTATCTATTACGCATAGAACAATGGTGCTTTACACCAATAACTTCAATAACAACAATATTTTATCTCGTTCAAATACTATTATTAGATTGTTATCTGTAAAAGATAGCTATTCCTAAAATTGTATCTAACATTTTTATTTAAATACATATATATTCGGATAAACAGCTTAGGTGAGGCCTACGTTAAGCAGTGGTTGCTTTTGCCTAAGATTAATATACCCAAACTAGCTGAACCCCGCGGTGTTACCTCGGTCCAGCCGTTCCAGAGATTACCCGGAACAAACAGACAGACAATTTTTTTTTAACTACATTTTTGGTATAATGTACCGTGTATACATACATATGCATTTAGTAAAAATCAGTTATTTTAATATTACAAACAGACACTCCAATTTTATTTATTTGTATAGATAGTAAACAATTGTCAATTATTAAGGTAGGAAAAGAACCTACGGTTTTCTATTTAGTAGTCCAGCCCACTGTCTCTTCACTGACTCTAGTCTATCTTACAAGTCATATCGTAATTATTTTATTTTTTTGTAGCAATTTCATATCGGGTTCGTGTAATATATGACATGGTCCCGCATTCCGAGAGCGACACAGTGTGACGTCACTACGCCAGTGTCACGTCAGACCTTTATTACGCATGCCTCAGTTGAGAAAGACAGATGGGGTACCGCGATCTTCTCTCTCTTTCTAACTGTTGGACGTTTCCGCTTACAGGCTGCCGTATGTCGTAACCCTGCTTAGGACTTTAAACATTCCCCGAAGGTAGATACTATATTGTTATCATTTCTTTCAATATGTTTAATGCAATGATATCATGTACTAGCTGAACCCCGCGGTGTTACCCGCGGTTATTGTTGTACCGCGAGAGTAACGCCGCAGGATAAAGTTAGTCTAAAAAAAGTAGCCTAAGTTACTCCCCGGACCGTCAGCTACCTGCCAGTGAAAGTCCCGTCAAAATCCGTCCAGCCTTTCCAGAGATTACCCGGAATAAACAGACAGACAGACAGACAAAAATTTTTTTAACTACATTTTTGGTATATGGATCATCATCATCATCTATATACATACATATGCATTGATTAAAAAGCTGTTATTTTAATGTTACAAACAGACACTCCAATTTTATTTATTTGTATAGATATGCAGGTTCATTTTTTTGACAAGTTTTGGTGGTCAAAATAGGATAATACTCTTTTTAAGGTAAATTTAAACTGTTTTTAATTACCTAAATCCAGTTAAAATTAGAGATAGTTTATAGAAAACAGCGTTTGTCGAAAAGCGATTTAAAGTCTGACTTATTTATCGTTTATCGACTGCATTGAATTTGTGGTAAATGTGCGCGATAAAAACAGGGAGCCTGTACAGCCTCTATATATACGCATTATTTATCTAGTATTTATGTTCTTTTTGTTGAATATAATTTTCTTGTTCCCTATGAGAGCACGTCCCAGTTGTCATGAACATCTATGGCAATCGTCGTTGGGAAGTCAGAGCCCACATATTGACAATAATTCAACCCTCGAATTCAGTTCACCCTCAAAGTAGTGGAGGTCCGATGCGAGGCGCTCCGTGAAAAAACTGACACTCAGGTAACAGCGATTGAATAACTAATTATAATTGGAAATTATATTATATAATAAAGGGTAGAAAAATGTTGAATATAGTTTCCTAAAATTACTGAAATCAAGTTCTATCACATCTTTGATTGAGTCCTTCAGGTAATCATGTTGTATGCACTAACCTGGCAGTTTTGCCATTGCTGCTACTGGCCGAACGCTGTAGCTTGTGCGTGCTTATTTTCGGCTTCGGCCTGTTCTCCTTATTGCCATGGAGTGTGGCGCGTTGCTCGTCCATACGCTCTGACTGACAACGGCTCAGGAGATCAAAGAATGACTCCGCAGGGTTTTCTTCTGACTCGGTGCGAACCATTTCTGGCTTCTTTTCCACTGCTGTTTCTGATTCTTTCTTCTTTGCGTCAGGAGTTATCTGTAGATAAAGCAATTTCAAATTAAATAAAGCAATGTTTTATATTGTCGGGCTTATCCATCCTCCACTCCCTCACGGTACAATAATAACCGCAGGTGCAGCTAGTAATACATATTATTGAAATCAAAATTATTCGATTACGACTTTATTGATTAATCAATAAAAATCGATTCAAATATTTTATCTTTTTATTAAGTAATTAGCTGAACCCCGCGGTGTTAACCGCGGTTATCGTCGTACTGCAAGTAACGCCGCGGGATAAATTTAGTCTAAAAAAGTAACCTAAGTTACTGCCTGGATTATCAGCTACCTGCCAGTAAAAATCCCGTCAAAATCGGTCCAGCCGTTCTAGAGATTATCCGGAATAAACCGACAGACACACTTTTTTTTAACTACATTTTTGTTATTTGTACCGTATATATGCATATATATGCGTTTAGTAAAAAGCGGTTATTTTAATGTTACAAACAGACACTCCAATTTTATTTATTTGTATAGATATATTCTATGTTACTAATATCTCCAACAATATTTTGTGTACAAAGTTTCTTGATGATCAGTTAACTAGATTTCGCGTGAAAGCGTAACAAACAAACTTACATTTACATTTATTGTAATAAATATGTATGATTGGGAAATGTATTTTAAAATAATATAAAATAGTTTCGATAATCTGAAACACAATAAATATAATGAATACATAAAAATAATTCGAATGATTCTAATAAACGTCATAAATTTCATACACATTCATAACATATTTGCCAGAGGTACAGGATCAGCCTTATTCTTTTGTAATGCTGAAGTAGTTGGATCTCTGTTTGTATTAACGGATTAAGAATGTAAAGGGACTTCTATTCATTCCTGCAGTATAAACTTTCTTTTAGAAAAATCTCCTTGGCTATGATTGTTAAATCAGGCACCTGAACAGCATGGATATGAATCCACTCTTGATTCGGTGTTAAGAATACTAGTATAAAAGAGTTTGCTTAGAGTTTGTTTACGTACTTGAATAAGTGACAATTCCTCCATGCTCTGACGTCGTATACGTAGGGCATTGAATGGCGTTCGAGGTGGTTCTTCACTGGGAGGGGAAGGCACCGGAGTCGACTCCGTATCGGCCGGCATACCCAACACTTTGCGAAGATCGCTGATATTCATCTGGGCTGTAGCCATGCCCAGTACATCTCCGAGCTGTAACGGTAAAAATATACACAGTCAGTGACAGTTTTGCCTCTAAAATGAAGCAACGACAAAAATGCCTAACGTTGGTTTTCTGTGAGGCGTTGATATCACTCCAGTCGAGCCGGCCAATATGTGACGTGGCATCTCTCTCAACAGTAATAATAACTGCCAGAGAAGAGTCTGGAAGAGGTTGCCGTGAGCACTTATAGTTTAGTAGACAACCGATAGTTTAGTAAGTTTAGATAGTTTGATAACCTCGTTGGTCTCGTGGTTGACGTGTGCGACTGTTGATTACGAGGTCTCGAGCTCGATTCCCGGGTCGTACCAAATATTTGCATGATCTACAAATATTTGTTTCGGAGTTTGGGTGTTTTCTATCCTACTAATATTATAAATGCGAAAGTTTTTAAGGATGGATGGATGTTTGGATGGTTGTTTGTTACTGTTTCACGCAAAAACTACTAAAAGGATTTGGATGAAACTTTACAGTAATATAGCTTATACATCAGAATAACACGTAGGCTACTATTTGCCGCGATAACCGACATATACGCGGGCGGAGCCACGGGCAACAACTAGTGTATAATATGTCTGTATTTAGAAAAAAAAAGTATATTTGTATTTATATCACTTGTCTAGTACCCATAATACAAGCTTTGCTTAGCTTGGGACTAGATGATGTTGTGTGTTAGATATCCGAAATATTTAAAAAAATATTTATTTTATAGTCGCGCCACATCCATCTATTTATCTGTACAATTGAATACTATTCGTTTAAAGACTACACCCGCATTAGAAACATTAGTTTACAAACATACATGAAACGGACACAAAGAACAACAATACGAGGGTCACACAAAGTGTTATCCCATGTGGGATTTGAACCCACTACACTTGGCGCAGTAGAAAGCGACGTGGCGACCGCCAAACTGCAGTCAACTGTGAAGGTGTTCAACCTAAGTTTTTTTTTTCCAAACACACAACGCCATCTAGTCCCAAGATAAGCAGAGCTTGTGTTATGGGGTACTAGACAACTGATACAAATACATATATACTTTTTTTTTGTAAATACATACATATTATAGATAGAAAACATCCAAACTCCGAAACAAATATTTGCAGATCATACAAACATTTGATCCGACCCGGGAGTCGAACCCGAGACCTCAAGAACAGCAGTCGCGTACGCTACCACTGTGCCATCGAGGCAGTCATAGTTAGGAGCATAGTTTATGAATAAACTTGTGGAGGAGTATGCATACCTCTTTAGATATACTGTAGTGTTCGTTGGCGTAGAATAGAGCCTTCTCATGGTTGCCAAGAGCAGCATGAGCGTTACCGAGCGACCAGCAAGCGCGTCCTTCTCCCACGCGGTCGTGTAGCTTGCGCGCCGCAGTCAGGTGACGCACGTGGTACTCTTCAGCGACGCGGTACTCGCGCAGCAATGTATACGTGTTGCCTAGAGAGTAACACGCTTGGGCTTCCACTGCCGCGTCTCCAAGTTCCTCGGCGAGTGCAAGTGTGCGTCTGCAAAGATAAACGAACTGGTAATCTTTGTCTACGAGCAATACTATCCTCCGATACACCCATTACTTTAACTTCTGTACGCCAAGAACAACAACTGTGACAAACAAACATAACGTGTTATGGCACACGGGATATCCTATCCTAAGCTTTGGGTAATGTACTTATTTATAATCGTGATTTTTATATACGCTTACTAATTAGGTTAGGAGCAAATTTTTATTTGAAACTAGCTCGCACAGCAAAAGTTGTTCTGTCATGTAGGTATAATAGAGGACCCAACAACTTCATCTGTATCTGTATTCTATTATGCTCAGCTTTTATTGATCTAAGCGTGATGTTAACTATCCCATCTTAGGAACGCCAGCAAAACACATATTTACATACATACATAACAAATTATATAGAGGTGTGAAATAAAACGAAACTATTAATGCAAAAAAAATAAAATTACAAGCCGTCTAGACGTTTCGGAAGAATGGGACCACAAACGACGTGACAAAAGATATTTACTAATTACATAACGACCAACATAAACATGTGGTCCGCACAATTCAATATAATCTTAATTATTCATTAAAGTTACATTAAACCATACAAAAATACATCAGAACACATTTTATCTAGATTATACGAAAAGAAAATGCACTTTTGTAATACCTAAACCCTTTTATAGTTGCCTTCAGTTTTTGCTTAGATATGCACTGAAAGATTCGTTTAAACCCACAGCGGTAAACTACTAAAATACTTAAACTGTGATTTATGAAAATTGTAAAATCAAGTTGCTGAGATTTGCAATTTGCTACGTTAACTTTTGGAGTTTAGTGTCTTAAATTTTGATTTTAATTAAATTAATGGAGTTGCTACTTCGTTTAGTTAGTTTCGTTAGTATGTAGAAGAATTCGTACTTTTATTAGTAAATAAAAACTTCTAAACAAATATTTGCAGATCAAACAAACATTTGGGTCGACCCGGGCATCGAACCCGAGACCTCAAGCACAGCAGTCGCATACGTTACCACTGCGCCACAGAGGCAGTCAACAGAAGTGGTAGAACGGAACAATAAAATATTAACCCCAATAACATTGGATAACTGACAGGCGTATGGGGATGAGATAGATTAGTTATCTATGTATAGGAACAAGCTAGAAAGGGTGAATGAACGTATCAAGCAGAATCGCGAGTTTGATAAGAATACAATATTTATTTTCAGTCATGTTCGGCTCCTATGGGTTTAAGCGTAATGTTAAGTATTCAATCTTAGGCACGCCAGCAAAACACAGATTGAAATAACGTGAGCCGTCACGAGACGCCTGGCAGATGTGAAACATAGAAATTGTTTTCTATAAAATAAAATTATTATTTATTACATTAATATTCATTTTTATTGAATACAAACAAAAATACAATTAACAAAACAAATAAATAGAAATAAAAATTTGAAATCGCAGCAAAGCGTTTCCCCTAGCCACGCCAAAATTCATCGCCTATAGATGTTTCACATCTAAAACGTGAAAATCAGATAGATTGTTTCGAAGTTCATCATGAGCAACAAACAACGTGACACGAGAATTATATATTATATAAAATAGTACCATAGTACAGGTTTTCTCTACTTTGATATCAGAAATCAGTGTGTAAGATGTGTGTGGATATTAGTAATGCAATATTATTCCCACTAGTCGTCAATTCATTCCCTATTTCTACTTACTTTTGAGCTTTCTACACTTTTTTTCCATATAAACTTTAACTGTGCCACATTTTATCAGTTTTTGCTTCACGTATTACTTATAAGCAACTGGGCTTAGTTTGACGCAAGCCTTATTTAAAAAAGCGTAATTATTATTACACAATTGGACACTTCGTATAGCATTGATGTCGCATACTTGTGAAGTAGGTAAGTCGCTCACATGCAAAATTAGCTGAAACATGTAACACTTTGCAATAGTAGATTTGCATATATATGTGCGCACAATGTGACCGGTGCAGTGTATCGCCAAGCAACATTGAACATGCTCATGTATTATGCACATAACAAGCATGTTTGTCTTTGAGTTTTTAGGTATTATACATAATAAGTAAGGCAACATAAATTGTTGCTTGTATTGGGCAAATTAGCAATTCTGTGGCACTGCTCACTGCAAGGTATTATACTTATAAACAGTCCTCTTGAATCCCTCTACCTATTGATGAAAAGTGCATTCAAATCCATTGATTAGTTCAAAAGATCTAAGCGAACACATAGAAGCGACTTCATTTTATATATTTAAAGATGACTTTACAATAATTGTGACTTTCAATGATATATTTTTTTTAGTTTAATATGGAAACAAACATACTAAATAGAATGCTTCTTTATTCTACGGATTATGTTTAAAATCATACATATCTATACTAATGTTTGTTTGTTTAGTTGAACGCGCTAATCTCAGGAACCACCACCTCAGGAGCTTTTCATTGCGTGCGTTGGTCGGTAAGAAAGGTTTTGAAAAATAATGTACTTATGAAAAAATTGTTCCCCTTTCTAAAGTTCTTAAAAAATCTGCGATAGCATATGTTTATCTTTTGAGGTTGGCTTACTCGAACCTTGTTAATGCTAAATAAAATTGCTCACGAAAATTTGTCTCTTTTAAAATTCAGACGAAGTTTCCCAAGTCACCTAGTTTACTCTATAAAACCGTATTAATTACTTCTTAATTTACCACTCTTAAGGAATTACAAACGTAAGAATTACCCTTAAAAAAACTATTCATAAATAATTAAACAAGGTAACAAACTTTTTTGAGTTTGCTTACAAATCTATTTTAAGTTCTTAGAAACTTGTGTTCTCTATATAATTTTATTTTCAACTGTGTTACTATTAAAATAATGTTAAAAGAACACAGTTGTAACACTACTTAAAAAAAAAAAAGATCCGATAACGTGAAAAGTAAGGCCTTCATGTTTGTATTCACGTCTCTAATTACAATATTCAAGAAAATTACCATAATACTTGACTTAATTTTTTGTTTCAGTGATTAAACTATTATTTAAAAGTTTAATGATTAAAGTTTGAACTAGATAAGAGTACTCATCCATACTAGTACTATTATAAATTCGAAAGTAAATCTGTCTATCTGTTAGGCATTCACGGCTGAAAAGCTGCACCGATTTCCATTTGGAATGGAGATACTTTGATTCTTGAGTAAGGACATAGGCAAAAGCCAGTATGAATATAAACGCCCGCATGTTTTATAATAATCGCTTTTACAAAATCGCAATGCATTATTAAATGGTATACGTACTTGTAGTGTTCTGCAGCATTCTCAAACTGTCCAAGAAAGATGTGAGAGTTGCCCAGGTTGCTGTTGGCTCGGCGTTCGGCAGCCTTGTCGCCGAACTCACGGGCGATTTGAAGCCTCTCAGTGTGGTAATGGATGGCTCGTGAGAAATCACCCAGTAAGTAGCAGGTGTTGCCCAGATTGCCACAAGCGCGACCCATCGCTTGACGATCGCCGAGATTGCGCATTAGCTCGAGATTCTCTCTGGAATTATTATGAGTTTCGCTCAGAAAAAGTACAGTTAATTTATCAGCATAATTTGTTACATTAGATTAAAAACACAAAGGGTGTATTTAGAGCCGACTAAGGTAAAAAAACCCCGCAGAACAACTTTTAAATGCCGTTGACAAAAATGGTAGTTCTTTAATTTTCTACAATAAGATTTTTTGTTTGAAATCTTTTACTATCGGTTCGTCATCGTATCGGTATCATATGTGTGATGGATTTCAAAGATATTCTTAAAAATAGGTTTTAATATAGTAAGGCTTAAAAAAAATACACTTACTCATAGTATGCTACAGCTTGAGTTAAACATTCTCGTACTTCTTGAGGGAAGTGCCCTGGGTCGTTTTGGCCCACACGCCCCAGCTGTTTCCCCTGGGCGTGGTACACGTTGCCGAGGTTATAGAGAGCCCGGCCTTCGCTGAGCTTGTCGCCCAGGGATCGCGACAAGTCCAGGTGACGCTTACAACATTGTATCGCCTCGCTGAATTTTCCCATCACTTTCAACGTGTTGCCTAAGTTACCTGAAGCTTTTGCTTCTCCTAATTTGTCATTCATTGTTCTGCAACAAGACCGATATATTCATTAGAAATTATAAGCGATTGTCTCCATCTAAATAAATTATAATGCTTGGGATTATAATGCTGTATGAGCCGTGAGCTATATAAAGGAAAATGTAACTAATGTTGCCTGAAAATTTTTAGTACATTTATACATTATACACGTGTCATTTTTTGTACTCTCTTGAAACGCTGTAGTTAAAAGTACAAATAAAGACTTTTCTATCTATGTAGAACTAATTGTTTCGACCCCAAATAAAACTGTGAAAAGAGCAAGATAGTATTGTTTTACTATACACGTATAGGCTTCCAGTCAAACAAAAATAAAGGACTAAAAAAAATACGTCACGCTTTCATAACAATTACGACAATTTGCCAGTAAGTTCTGAATATTTTGTTTTACTGGAGGTCCAATATTTGTAATGAACTTCTGGTCAAAATTCAATTTCGATCAGCTCTCGTTCATGTCTCCAGGCGAACCAATGGTCGCTAGAGCCGAAATGTGCTAGAACGGAGACCAAGGTTAGGCAAAACGAAGTTAAGGGCGCCCTGCGACACGTTTGAAGAACTATGACGAATAGTTCTAATACGATAAGAATTATGACCGAACTTCTACTACTAGAATTGGCTATCTTAGTGCTTGATATAAAGCACTAAGCTGCAAGTAATAAAAGCGAGAGTATTACCTAGCTAAAGTCAAATCATGTTTATGATACTGCATAGCCATGTTGTAGTCTCCTAGATAAAAGTAGGCGTTGCCTAGTTGGCTGTAGATGGCGCTGAGGGTGCGTAGGTCGTCGGTGCGGGCCTGAATCGCAGCTTGGAAGAACGCGACCCCGGCTCGGCAATCACCCGCTTTGCACAGACGTTCACCTTCAAGTGCCAACTCTAAGCACATAGAACCGCCATCGCAACTCTGGAAATAAAATAATCTTGATAATTATGTTACTATGTTGCCTTGCTAGAATTATTTTTATAGAAACCAGTAGTGATGCAAACAATATGTGATTTGCAGTTCATCTTGGACTTTAAAAGTTACTTTCATTTCTCTCACGAAACAAGTTTTGGCTTGCTTTAGAAAAGTAAAGACTATGCTCAAACAGGCTCAAACTATTTACATCAAGTGATCAAGTCACGTTTATGCGACATTTTTAATAGAGCTAGCTGTTATTAGTTTGCCTAGTGGGTTACGTGGTCGGAACGCCGCTTTCTACTACACTAAGTGTTGTGAGTTAAAACTAGACATGGGACACCGCTATGTGTGATCCACGAATTGTTGTTCAAGTCTGGGTGTTATTTGTGTCCGTTTGTAAAGCACCCCGCGATACAGAATGTATATTCCAAAAGCAAAGTCTTTTTAAAAAAAAATGTGTTAACCTATGCAGTTACCACTGAGCCACAAGCCCTTTAATGCTTAACCAACTTCAAAAAGGACCCCTGTAAAACAGGATATATTCCTAATGCAGGAATTATCTTTTTAAAAAGGAAAGATATAATATTTCCCACTTGATTGTACTAATCTAACCACTTTTACTTCCCAATACACGCAATAAGGCAATAAGACGTCATTTACTATACAATCATATTAATTAGTTATCGACTATAGTTTAATAATGATGTATTTATGGTGACTAAGCGAAGTCAATACACAGGCTATAAACGTATACAGTTAATGAATCAATAAGTAAACAAGTACTCTGTCTAGCACCACAAAGTGAGTCAAAAGTGTGTCACTAATTTATTCCAAACTACAGTCGATTTAAAAAGAAATGTAATTTGCTGCTAACACTAACCTCTATATTACACTTGTTTAATGTAGGTCAGTAATAAATATTTTCGGATATCTAACACAGAACACCATCTAATCGAAACTAAGCGGAGATTGTGTTATGGGTACTAAGCAATTGATATAAAATACATTTACACTTTTTTTGTAAATACATACATAGGAGTATTATACATAGAAAACACTCCAACTTCGAAACAAATATTTATTTACTATCTACCTGGGAATAGGAATAAACGGAGAGAAATTGATTTGGTCTCACAGTCCAGGTGGAGGTACACCTTGCGCTGGACACCAGCCTGGACGCTAGAAGCGGGGCAATAATAGGAGAAGCCTATGTCCAGCAGTTGACTGCAATCATATCCGTATTGCATGAAATGGTTTGTCACATCCTGGTATAGTACTGACAGATCAGTGAATAGTCAGCCTAAGACGATATGAACGCATGACCATTGTATAATGTGGTCAATCATTAGAGATAAAATAATTACTTTCTTCTCCTCAAATATCGATCTGATAATATGAATAAAAGTGTAGTAACATACATTTTATTATCATAACTAAAGAGAGACATGTTATATTTAAGTATATTATGGTTGATATAGGGGCAAAGAATGGGTTTGGTCCGGAGGTTGTAACACAGCAGTTCCCGGATCTCTCCCTCTCTCAGGCGCAGAGTGGCACACCGTGTGGTTTTAGTTGGTTCGATTCCGACACACCGCACCGCCGCAAACCCCGGCGGGGTGACGGCCCGAGGGTAAAAAAAGGGGCAAAGAAACCCTTTACAACAATGGGTCACCCTTTAAAGGCTAAAAAGGTTGTAAGGAGAGTTCTGTCTAGCAGCGGGCTGATAGTGGCAGTACTTTTCGCCTAGGCATCCTTCAGGTCTGCTCAATAAATACCTTACCACATTATATTTAACAAATGTGACACACGCACACATCTTTAAGTTGATCTCGAAGCCTCAAGGAAGCACGTCACGTCAAGGTACAGATATGACTATCGCAGATTTCAAACCACCTTTCTTTATTTTACAAACTGCCAACAGGTATGTAGTTTGCCTAATTTCAGATTAATCAGACTTCGTTTCTACTTATCTACTTTCTATGTAACTATTTTAACAATAAATGTTAATAAAAAGCCTGGCCAACAGATAAAGATTGCAATAATAACTTACTCCGACGTCAGCGGAAACCTAATAACTTCTGCAAAATTGATGCACTGTATACGTCATGTGTCACAGTAGCATCTGAATCTAGGTCACCGACGGGAGCAAATTCGGTGCAGAGCAAATTTGCTTTTAGCCGTGACCCGTTCCGCTAGCTGGGAATCAATGCAAGACGTATTTGGCAAATGTGGGCACGCTACAGCGCAATTTATCATGTAGCTGTTTACGAGATTCTTTTTCAAGGCAATATGTTTATTTCTCTTACAAAACAAGTAATTCTTGAGATACTGATATGATATACCTACAACTCGAATCCTTTTTTATATGAGTATATATTTTTGCTTATATTATTGTGTAATATAAATCTTAATAGCAGCCCGGAGTATGGAAGATGGCGGTGTTTCCCGCATGTGCCTCGGAGAGCACGTTAAGCCTTTCGGTCCCGGTTGTCATGAACATTATGGCAATCGTTATTTGGGAAATCAGTTCCCTCAAATACACTGACTAGTTCAACCTTCGAATTCAGTTTATGGGTTGCTGAGGTGCGATGCCAGTAAAAACTGATATTCAGGTAAAACCGGTTGAACTAGAAGCTGACCCCAAATTGTGGGAATAATAAAGGCTAGGAAGATGATGATGATTATGTAATACTAGCTGAACTCAGCGGTTAATGTCGTACCGCGGGTAAAGCTGCGGGAAGAAGCTAGTCTAAAAAAAAGTAGCCTAAGTTATTCCTCAGATCATCAGATATCTGCCAGTGAAAGCCCCGTCAAAATCGGTCCAGCCGTTCCAGAGATTACCCGGAAATAGCAGATAGACAGACAACATTTAAAAAATGTTATTTTAGTGCATGCATCACATACATGCAGTACATATGCATTTATTAAAAAACGGTTATTTTCATATTACAAACAGACACTTTATTTGCTTAGATAAATCTGTACGTCAGAATGACTTTCCTGTGGGTTTGGTGGTTAGATATTCAGACTGCTAAACCGGTGGTTTCGATATTCACACAGCACAAATAATTGTAACAACAGCAAGCATTAAATTTATACTGTCAGGTATTTCAACTTGTTTAGTAGCACTGTGGTTACCATAGCCATATGCTGTGTCTATTTTGGGCTCACACAGCCGTGTGTGAAGTTACTATTATTAGCTACTAGTAGTTGCCCGCGGCTCCACCCGCGTTTATGTCGGTTTTCGTGGCAAATAGTAGTGTAACATCAGAATAACATCCACCCATCCATCCATACTTACCAACTTTCGCGTTTATATTATTAGCAGGATATGTTTATAACTAAAAAATTGAAAACAAACCCGACTCGAAAATCGCTCATAGGATTGGAAAAGATTATATTATCTTTAAATGACATATCTTAAAACCACATGAGGTGGTCAGAACAAAAACCCCACCAAAATTACATAGACACCTGTTGTCTGTCAGAGTTAAAAAATATGATGTTTAAAGAACATGTTGTTGTTTCTAGTTCACGAATTTGATCTAGTGGAGAAGTTTAAAACTTCTCGATCGAGGAATATGTTAAACGGAACTAGCGGAGCGTTAACATTCAATAGTTAGTTCCAGTGAAGCCACGTTACCGTTAATTCAAAATTTAAATCATTTATTCAATTAAGACACTAAGTGACATTCATGAACATTAAATTGAATCTACGGATAAAAATCATTTCGGCACAGACTCTACAGCTTGTCATGTCATACTGGATTGTCAAGGTGAATTAGATGAAAACACCAAAATCTATTGTCCGTTTGTGTTATATACGTGCTATATCTTCCAGTTTCCAAAATGCGTAGAGCCTTATGAGAAGAATACTGGCAAAGAATATCGTTACATGCGCGTATGAGGGCAGCTCCGCAATTATTATTAAGTAGAGGTCAGAAAAATGTTAGTACGATTCGTATTTCCGCTAGTATCAGCAGGTGTATGATCGATATTGATTATATTAGAGCAAAAGGGAAAGCACCATGTCGTGTTTCCCTAATAGGAAGAAGCGGTTTAATCCCATAACCTTCATGTAACACTACATGTAAATGTGACTGGTTATGTAAGACATAGCATACAATTGAATTGCAAAACTTGGCAGCCAAGTTGCACTGCACGTGCACAGGCACTGTCTCAACGCATTTAAGATGATTTGAATTGGAGAAAAAAACATGACCTTTCTTGTTAAAAGTTATTACCTACATTAAAACTCACTCATTTATAACTTATGAAACACATTTGAAACTATTGCAACTTTAATTATTATGCACACCGAGCTAGCGCAAGCTAACACCGAGAGTTTTGTACTACTTTTTTGATTCTACAGGGACCTGAAACAACATGGTCTGAATCCTCCCAGAGTTTGGAAGGGATTTTCCATCCCAACAATAGCAAAAGTTTTTAATTAATTCAGTTAGATCTGCTTACAAATAAAACAAATGTATTAGTGGTTAAAAAAACAGTTTCATAGTATTGATGGTAGGTAACTGACTAATGGACACCTGAAACTTAAGAGTTACAAGCGCGTTTGCCGCCTTTTAACCCTCCCCCCAAATCCCCTAGAGGAGAGAAGCAATAAAATAATTTTTGACATTAATTTTCTGTAAGACTAGTATCACTGGTATTCTGTGGTCAAGCAGCACCATTTGTGCCGAAGCCCACAGTGTGATAAAATTCAACTGTTTGAATTAGATACAGTGGTAGCTGGGCAAGGACTTTGCCTCAGTTATAAGTAGTAAAAAATATTAGGTGAAGTTGGAAACAGGAGGGTTCTAGGGGTTTCCTTTCTAGGGTGCACCTGGTTATCGGGCTACTAATACCTGAATGGATGTGCGCTCGAGTTAGTCTGTTCCAATCCGACATATGCAATAGGTAAATAATTTGTACAGATCTAAAATGGAATGAAGGTAAAAACTGTATGGTCTAATTATAGTAAAAGCTCTTATGGATTATATTTGTATGGAATATCACATATATATAATAAATATAGATCTTGAATACAAAAGACAACAATTATTACATAAGTTCTTTGTTGGGGATATGCTGTAGTACACATTAATTAATTGTATGGCAAACTGAACCCGTAGCTTAACATGCCCTCCGAGAGATAGAGAGCACACTCTAAATATGTATAATTATGTGTATGTGTCCACCCATCATAAACTGACCTGGTCAAGATTGCTTGACTTTGCAATGTGTTTGGGAGAACACTTTGTTTGATCCATACATTGTTGTTCTGCATCCAGGGGTTCTTTGTGTACGTTTTATGTATGTTTGTAAAGTCCCCTGTGACACAGTATGCATATTCCTAAAGCAGGTGTATTTAAAAAAATATATAAAAATTATGTGTTAACCTATGCAGTTACCACTGAGTCACAAGCCCTTTAATTATTAGCAGACTTCAAAAAAGGAGAAGGTTCTTTGTTTCAACACTGACAGTGTTTTTTGTATAACTCTGAAGTGGCATTGGCTCAATTGCAATAATCTTCTCATTTAAAAAGTAGGTAAAGTAGATAACATAATCTGTGCACAATTTTTAATTGATGCCATTTATGTTCTTAATTAAGGTTAAAAATACTTATTGTATTATGTTGAGAATTATTGCCTAACATTAAAAACCTTCATAACACAATTGACTTATAAAATTGCAAAACAACATTAATATGCATATTTGACAATTATGTTGTACTAGTTGTTGCCTGTGCCACCAGCATATATGTCGGTTATCGCGGCAAATAGTAGCCTATGTGTTATTATGATGTATAAGCTACATGACTGTAAAGTTTCATCCATATCCATTTAGTAGTTTTTGTATGAAAGAGTAACAAACATCCATCCATCCATCCATACTTACAAACTTACAAACATTTATAATATTAGTAGTATGTTGTATGCTGGCAGAAGATGACATTTTTCAGATAAGATGATGAAAGAAAGAGAAGTTTATTCATATTTCTGCCCCATGGAAAGCATAAGAAGAATCCAAGAGCATGATGATCGACAAAACAGCATGATGATCGACACTATGACGGCCTATAGAGATGCTTCTACATCATTGGGACTGGCACTCAACAACAAAACACTACAGCATGAATGATGTCATTTTAAATTGGCCTTCTGTGAGAGGTTAGAATTACTGCTGAAATCAGCTGGGCTCCACTATCCTACAATGTTGTTTTTGTTAATTTAGATAGAGATTCAAGGGGAGGTGTTATAGTAATTTCATTTACTTTAACATGTATGTAATATGTCAATTTCCAACATTTCCATATAAAGCCGGGGAGAGGGAGCACACACATAAGTCAGTTAATTTATAATGATGACACACAGCTGTCCCACAGAAGGAGTAAGTGTGTCATCACCACATATCATGTGAACAGCTTTAAAGAGTAAACTTAGAAGTTTTAGTTAACAAGTAGGGGTGTTCCCTGTTTAGCCATATCAATTTCTGAAGTGGAGACACCACTAGTGCTAAGTTGTACATTAAATAGTTATTAATTTACACAAATATATAGGAAACTGTAATATTCATATCAGCTTTTGTCTGATGCATCATATTCTCAGCCAAAAGACGTCAGATCCTGGACATAGGCCCCCCTGAAGGCTCTCGACAACAATTGTTTGACTAATTTTAATAAAAAATATTTCACGTTTGAATTAAAATTTGTAAATGTTTCATCCTGTTTGGTAGCTAGAGCTTGAGACTTAGCAACACTTTGCAGGTTATTATCCATCAGATAATAGTATGAGCTGTTAAGAGTAAAATTTAATTTGAATAATCAAAATAAAGTCACCTAATAATAAAATAAACAGGTCGCAATAAGAACCGTAAGAGGATGCAGATGTTATAGGTCATCATTTCCGTATTAGGCCCCCACTTAATGACTCACTACTTTATCGTCAATGAAAGGCTGAAGTCATAAAGGTAGAAGAACTTATAGCACAGTGAAGGTAGGCTCCCTTGTGAATTATCGAAAAGAAGACGTAAGTTATTGCATACACTTTTACTAGTCTCACCTGGGCGTCTGTTGAAAGGTTTTCAGCGCTGGCACTCACAGACATTCTGAACGATATATTGACAACGAAAATAAAACAACTAATTAAAATCAGTTACACTAATAGCATATTTTCATAACTAACGATTTCAAGCACTTGTTTTTTTTAATTCTACTGGGCGTGTTCGTTACAAGTTGACATGACACAACCACACACAACGGCTTTGTTTTTTTTTATTTGAACGAAAGACCGATTTTATGCAATGCAGTGAACGGAATCATAGATTATAATGTATATACTAGAGATAGATGAGCAACCTCGCTTTTTTTTGTTAATGTTTATTCGTGCTAACAATCAGATGGCGCTGCTCAGCGTGCCGCCAAAATTTGAATTTTTATCTACTGTTACTTCAACTTTATATTTTTGTAAATTGAATGGAACTCATTAATCTCGGTAAGCAGAAGCGGCAGATTCGCTATAATTATCTGCTATTTGAGTACCGAGGCAAATTGAAGTTCCATTCGTTACACCAACATGAAACCGATTGAAATAGATGGTACATTCATATACTACAACTAAATGTTTTTGTTTTCTTTTAATTTCATTCGGATTCACAGTCATTAATAAAACAAATATATTTTTAATAATTATTTATTTGCTTATAAAATACCTTGTTTTCACTTGGTCCTGCTGAAATACACAATTAGAGATATCTTAAAATAAGATTTTAGTTACAATTTAAAAATGAAAATACCACTGAAGCCTACTCTGCAATTAATTCTTTCAATACTTATTATACATTATTTATTATGATCAGGAAATTGAGTGGATTAAAATATCACTTAATATTTGATTCATTAAATTATACCAATTAACCTACTAAGCCTCGTATAGATAAACTCGTATATATGCAAAAATTTGTTTTCAATTTAAAAAAAGCGGAGTATGGCTTTAATGATAAAATCTGACTATATTATTTTTTGGCACTTGGTCTACAAAAAGAAAACATTCGGTTTTAGGAGCCGGTTACCGATAAAGATATGTTTATTTGTTGAACCACGTGTGAATACATGATTAATACATATTATTGATGTAACATATTATTTAGACTCTAAAGATTATAATCAACATGTTCTAACAAAACTGGTGTACAAATACGATCAAAGTTATGCAAACAAAAAAGGCATGAAAAAGATCTTACTAGGCCAACATAGTTTGGATCACTGTCATCATTCGCAGTGAAGTGGCCTCCACCATTAGATTCTACCAACGGTGAAGGCCTACTTCACCGTCTACTCAAGCTTTCCATCAGGCAGAGTAGTCACTTTGGCAGGCGTTAAAGAATTATATTAAAAAACTGCAGTAATACGGTTGCTTGACTTTTGAATTTTTAAAACCATTGCTTGAATCAATACAAATTAGATTAATACATAGGAATATAATAATAATAATCAATGCAAGTTAAAGTCAAATTAAAATTAGACAATATTATAAAGTATCATTGAATGTTGTCTTTAAGATAAGCCGTTGATTTGAAATTTTTTTACTCTTAAATTTTACTTATTTGTTTACACACAAGAGTTATCCTGTGTGTTTATTTTTAAATAAAAGAAGAGTAAGTAGTGCCTACTTAGTTATAAGTACGTACTACTTACTTTTCCTGTGTGTTTTATAATACTCTAATGCTTGAGTTTTTATTTTATCGTCTATATTTCTAACACGTCTGCCTTTTAATATTTTATTGACATTATTGCACCAGCTATTTATAATAATTTTTATTAATAAATTTGACACATATGTCTTAACTTTTTCTTGGTGTTCATCATATGATAAAAAATCGAAATTCACTGTATTCTGAATGGCAATTTTAATTTTTTTGGTTATCCCACTTTCTTGAGGATAATGTTGTAGATAGTTTTTTATAATTTTAACTATATTTGTAACACAATGTACAAAGTTTACAGAAGGATATTGCAGCGATTTTCTTGTTATGTCTATCGCAAGAATATAGTTATCTGCTTGGGGCGGAGTAGTATCACATAGTTCGTTATTGCATTTATGACACGATTTACAAATATTTATTTTTATCCTTTTTATAACAAACCCCGCCACATATTTTTTTGTTTCTATAACAAGTTCATTTTCCGAACTGCTACCTGCCAACATATCTGGAGTATAATTTTCTATCACCTCATTACTCCCTGAGGGCTGAGGAGGACTTTTTAGGAGTAGATAATCCAAATTATGAAGAATTTCATTAGAGTCCTCCTCACAATTCGCCCCCAAGGAGTGATTCGAGCACAAATTGTTTATGAGTAGTGTTTTGTATACACTTTCAAATTGAAGGCAGGTAGGGTTTATATTCCTAGCCCCGTGGCTCCTCACAGACGAAAAAAAGTTTTCCACGGGGTCTTGGTTTAAATTTCTAGCTATTAAACTTGTAATACCATATTCTTTTGATAGATATTGCCACAAATCCTTCATTGTGTGAATATTGTGAATCCAATTTTTTAGTGACGGAACTTTCTCATATGAAAATGTTACTACACCTTTTTTTTTTGTTTCGGTCTTGAACCCCATGGACCTTAAAATTGGTACAGATTTGTTCCATAACGCAAAATGTTCCGAGTTAGGTTGTAGGGCATTTTTATAAATTTTATAACTCTTCTTATATGATCCTCCGTTAAAAGAGTCAAAAAGCTGGTCAAATAATAGTAAAATATCGGCTGTATCTTCACACTCTTGAGGTAGTAGATTTTTTTCTGAAAAAGAAATAGTATAAATTAGCACGACATGTCAGTTTCAATAGACAAAACGCTACAAGCTTCCAAGTGGTACAGGTAATTTATTTATAGGTCTAAAAAACAGGTCATGTGCGAGTCGAACTCGCGTACGAAGTTTTCTAAAAATAATTAGATAACTAATTTTGTTTTTTTTTTGTACTTGTTGTTATAGCGGCAATAGATATACAGCATCTGTCAAATTTTCAACTGAATAACATAGCGCTATTCTAATAGGACCACTGACGCCGCACTTGTACTTTGATTTCACTTCTATATATGCATCTACGACGTTTATTGACTTCCGATAGTATTTAAGGTAAACAATTTTGTAAGAAGAATTATTCGATATTCCTACATCGAAGTGAAATGATTGTTCATTAGGGTAAAATTATAATTTTTCGTTAATAAATGAATTTTAGAGTAATTTTGTTTTTTTTCGATCTTTCTGCTGCCACAAACGTAATTACTGTCTAACTATCACATATTCTAAGTACTTACTTGTACAAAATCTTAGGGCACCAGAAACTCGTTGACTAAATACTTGTGCGGCATGTTTGACTTTCATTTTTGGAATCTTGTCAGGCAGCACATGAGCTTCCGTAAGTTTATTGCACATCCTCAATTCATCTTCACCATCATCTAGATCCAATAACATTTTTAAATGTTCCCACTTTGCAGTTTTAATTTTGCCGTCCTGAGTGAATCTCAATTCCTTTTTCAAAAAATTATTCCTGATGCACTTTAATAAATGTGGGGCATCAAACAAGGGGAATATTTTATGACCATTTATTTTAAATGCGTTGTATTTAAATTCTCTATTTTCTCTTAAATATTCTCCTCTCGTTTCAGAAATGAGGTCGTGCACTACTTTTGAATTTGTAGTAGATTGGTCGCAAACTGTTGCCACAACTATCAATCCAGTTTGGAACAATTTCTCAATGACACTTTTTAAAATATTTTTCAAAATCACTGTCTTTGTGGCACTTCTACAAAAGCCATAAAATAAAGGCTGTTTATAATTTTTTTTTATGCCTTTGATCATAAGCACTAACACATGGTCAGCAATATTTTCTGTACGCACTGATCCCATATCTTCAAAACCAATGATTTGGTCTGACGGAAGATCAAAGTGCATTGATGGTGAAATAGCCATTTCATCAAACATCAACACACACAAACGTTGTTCTGTCGTTAGCTTCTCAGTAGTATCTTTCATTTGATCAAAAATTACGGAATTAACACCCGGTTTTAAAGTTACTTTTTTAAGGACATCTTGCAAAGTTCTTTTTGATGGCAAGGCAAAAAGTTTTCTTAGAAAGTAATATCCTTTTGGACGCTTCTTGTACATTGAAAGTGCCAACAATTTGTCCTGAAGGCTAAACCGTCTTCCACGGTTTTTTTTAGAATGCTGAGTCAACTGCATATTCAAAAATAATTGAGTGGAAACAGGCAAAGATTTCATAACCTTATTAAATAACTTTGTTCTAGACATTTTTTGTGCTGCCTTGACTTGATTCTTTTGCTCCTTCAGTTTGTTTTTTAAATTAATAACTTTCTTCATCATAATTTTTATTCGTTTGGTCTGCTTTCCTTTACTGGCATTACCTAAAAAGAAAACATCATAAAAATTATAATAAATAATATGTTTTACTTGCTAATTTATTTTTCTCTCACTATGCTCTCATATGAAAATTCAATTATGAAATTGATATTAAAACATTAAACCTATGTCATGCAACACTAGTCCGTACATGACTCCACCCGTGTGGCTACAACTAATGACAAAATTAGAACGGTGAAATTGAATTGCTTAATGTTAATGGTTAATGTGGTGTAAAATTTAAAACAAAAAAAAAAATTAAGCAACATTTTGTTTAGTTATGTAACCACATAAATATCACTAAAATAATAGGTTCCAGATCTTTGGTCATACCAATAAGACAAGTTTTTTAATTTAAAAAATGCAAACTCAATATTATTAATTCGGAAGTAGTTCTGTATCTGTCTGTTATGCTTTCGCAGTCAAGCCGTTACAGTCAATTCCAATGAAATTTGGTATGAAGACAATTTGATACTTGAAAAAAGATCTCGTCTACTTTTTACCGCGATTATCAACGGTAGACGCAGTTTAAATCCACTAAAGTATAAACCAGTGTAATCTTACCAGTTTTGTTAGTCAGGTCAAGATTTGAAACATGAGCTGAACATCCGGGTAAGGTTTGTGGCACTGAGTGAATATCCATCGATTCAGGCAGGATTTGCGGAATTTCTATGGATACGTCTTGACTAGAAGAAGCAGATGAACCTGTAGTATTAATATTACATTTTATGTTAAACAAACATAATCAGTGAACATTGCTTATGCGCCGAACCTATGTCACATTAAAGAACACGTGATAAAGTTATTGATTAGTAGGTAAATGGAAATTATAAACATAAAATAACCAATATTCATAAATATTAATAAACCTATCGTTTACAAAATTCGGCAAGATTCTTTTAATTCAGCGATGCGTGCCAATTTCTTTTTTCTACAGGAAGAAAACTGCTGCATGAGGAATATACATCTTGTGTCACGGGGGACTTTACAAACATACATGAAACAGACACAAAGAACACCCAGACTCAGGACAACAATTTGTGGATCACACAAAGTGTATTTGGTATTATAAAACGCATCCAAATTTATTTAAAAAACCAGTTAGTAGTGCTATCGCAGCTAGCAGATATCAATGTGTGATTGACTGCTCATGTTTATCTGGTATGTGCTCACACACAAAACGGGGACGTCTGTAAGCGCAGCAAATTGTTTGCTAAATTTTATTACAATATGGATATGCCTTTGGATTTGCTATCAACTTACATGTAATACTATGTACGAATTTTGTATGCTCAGCTAGTAAATAATATATTATTAACTTTCAGCTAGGGTATATAAACCGTGTAAATTAGTGTAATAGGTAATATTAATAATATTTTTGCTTCTTTGTAAAATTTTATAGCTGCATGTATAATAAAAAAGTAAAAACCAAAACCTAACTACGACAAAAAACGACGCTGGAAAAGCATGAAACAAGTTTCAAAAGCCGTAGTCCATGTAGGGTAATGTACCATAGTCCATAACACTAACAGCGCGTGACTACGGCTTTTGAATCTTTTTTCATGCTTTTTCAGCGTCGTTTTTTGTCGTAATTGGGTTTTAGCTTTTACTTTTTTTTATTTAATATGTTTTGGTGCCACTATAATATTTATTTCTTTGCAAAGTATATTTTAAATAGGTACCATAGAAATATCACAATTATCGAATAAATACGGATAAAGTCACTAGAAAATGCTAATAATGTATATATTTTTGAAATGTACAAGTAAAGCCCTTTCGTATGATACCAAACACGGCATATTACTCTTAAATTAATTTTTTAATACAGTACTATACGTCGGCTAGAGGGCGCCACATTAGATTCAGTGACACGTCACCTAGCCTATAACCAGCAGACGATCATGACGCTTCTAACGACACCTCATTTGTCCAGTTCTAAAGAGTAGTTAACGAGCTATGAGGAAACAAATGAACATACATACATAGTCTGTCAAAATCATAACCCTCCTTTGCTTTTGCCGTAGGCGGGTAAAAATGAATCCCTATTTGGCTTGGTCACGAAATCACGCGGGAACGGCTGAACCGATATAGCTAATTCTTTTTTTGTTGGATAGCCCATTTAGCGAGGAAGGTTTTAGCCTGTGTAACTAAACGCTACGACCAATAGGAGCCGGATGTCGACCGAAAATTTTAGGGAAATAGGAATAGCGGGTCAGCTAGTTTATAATAATAATTAGCTAAGAACCTAACCTATAAAACCTAAGAAGTTTTTGTATTGTAATATTTACTTCATAAACTCAACGTCTCGTAATCGATGTCCCATATCTACACTATCTATACTAAAATATAAAGCTGAGAAGTTTGTTTGTTTGAATGCGCTAATCTCAGGAAGTACTGGTCCGATTTCAAAAATTATTTTAGTGTTAGATAGCCCATTTATCGAGGAAGGATATGTCATCACGCTAAGACCTACAGGAGCGGAGCACCAATAATGAATGTTACAAAAACGGGGGAAAGTTATCACGCTACGGGCAATAGGCGACGCAAACGAGGTTGCGTGGGTGTCAGCTAGTTGTTTAAATAGATAGAAATTACAAAAAAAAATAAAAAAAAAAATTAAACCAAAACATTCTATTTTGTACTAGCTGAGGCCCGCGGTATAACAACAGCCGCGGGTAACAAATTTCAACAAAAAGAAAAAGCCGACCTCAAGAACTGGACCAAATGGAAATAGGACCACACGGGAAGCACCAGCTTTCAAATAAAAAAAGAATCATCGAAATCGGTTCACCTAGTCGAAAGTTACGAGGTAACAAACATAAAAAAAGTCAAGTAGACTAAGTTACTTCTTAGATTATCAGCTATCTACCAGTGAAAGTCCCATTAAATTGGCTCCAGCCGTTCCAGAGATTACCCGGAACAACAGACGGACAGACAAAAATTGTAAAAAATGCTATTTAATATGGTACATGTACCGTCATGCATTGACTAAAAAGCGGTTATTTTAATATTACAAACAGACACTCTTATTTTAAGTATTTTATGTTATACTAGTTGTTGCCCGCGGCTCCGCCCGCGTATATGTCGGTTATCGCGGTAAATAGTAGCCTATGTGTTATTCTGATGTATAAGCTATATTCCTGTAAAGTTTCATCCAAATCCGTTCAGTAGTTTTTGCGTGAAAGAGTAACAAACATCCATCCATCCTTACAAACTTTCGCATTTATAATATTAGTAGGATTGTATTTTATTCTATTTTATGTACACCCCCTTTTGTATAGATTAAATGTTTATCTATACAAATAAATAAAATTGGAGTGTCTGTTTGTAACATTAAAATAACAGCTTTTTAATCAATACATATGTATGTATACACGGTACATATACCAAAACTGTAGTTGAAAAAAATTTTGTCTGTTTGTTCCGGGTAATCTCTGGAACGGCTGGACGGATTTTGATGGGACTTTCACTGGCAGGTAGCTGATGATCCAGGAAGTAACTTAGGCTACTTTTTTAGACTAACTTTGTCGCGCGGCATTACTCGCAGTACAACAATAACCGCGGGTAACACCGCCGGGTTCAGCTAGTTTAGTAATAATAATCAATTCAACATTGCAGAAAAAGAGAATCGACACAGACTTGGGAATGTTATTATGGTTTTCGAAATCCCAACAAAACAGGAACTACTTACGTTAGGAGGTTCCTAGTTTAGATATTGCTTAACTATAGTTAAGCAAATATACATTTATATATTTCTTAATATACAGAAAAGGAGAATTCTCTTGTTCTGTGATTTCATATCAGTTGTGTAGTATCCATAACACAAGCTCTGCTTGGCTTGGGACTAGATGAAGTTGTGTGTTAGATGTCCGAAATACTTATTTATTTATTTGTTAATTGTGGAAAGACATAGGTGGCAATTGATAAGATGTTAATAGTGAGTTTCCATAACTAGAATTGATAAGTTGGTGATTGTGAATTGTCACTAATTACAATTGATTAGTTCACTGGTTAGATCTCAAAAATCCAAATTCAAGGTATGCCAATGACCGATAGAAAGGTACATATTATGTATTATCACCTAGTTATAAAAAGTTTAGCGATCACATTCACAACACTGCAATACATTCCATCCAGATTAATCTTATAAATTCGAAATATGTCTTTGCCTGTCTGTCCCGCTTTCACGGGTAAACCGTTACACCGATTTCAGTCAAATTTGATATGGAGACATTTTCGATTCTTGCGGAAGGACATAGGTTACTTTTTACCGCGATAAACAAAATACACGTGGGCGAAGCTGCGCTCAAAAGCTAGTCTACACTAATATTATAAAGAGGAAAGATAATCTCTTATTATAGTATGAAGCTAAAGAGTTTTTTCTTTGTATGGTTGGAAGCACTAATCACAGAAAATACTCTTCAGATTTGAAATATTATTTCGTTATCGACGAAGGCCTTTATATCATTACACTAGCTGAACTCCGCAGTGTTACCCGCGGTTAAAGTCGTACCGCGAGTAACGCCGCGGGACAAAGCTAGTCCAAAAATAGTACTCCCTATATCATCAGCTACCTATCAGTGAAAGTTCATTGGTCCACCCGTTCCAGAGATTACCCGGAACGAACAGACAGACAGACAGACCGACAGACAGAAATTTTTGGTATTTGTACCGTGTATACATATGCATTTAGTAAAAATCGGTTATTTTATATTACAAACAGACACTCCAGATTACTTTCTTTTGTTGCCAATATAAATATTTTTCTTTCTTCCTTCACTTGGCTTTAGGCTAAACTATGCGTCGTCATTCGTGATACTTAAACAATTTTATCATCAACTAGCTGAACCCCGCGGTGTTACCCGCGGTTATTGTTGTACTGCGAGTAATGCCGCGGGACAAAGTTAGTTGAAAAAAAGTAGCCTAAATTACTCCCTGGATCATCAGCTACCTGCCAGTGAAAGTCCCGTTAAAATCCGTCCAGCCGTTCCAAAGATTACCCTGAACAAACAGACAGACAGACAAAAATTTTTTTAACTACATTTTTGTTATATGTATGGTGTATATATACATATGCATTGATTTAAAAGCTGTTATTTTTAATATTACAAACAGACACTCCAATTTTATTTATTTGTATAAAGTATAGATTACGCAACCAAAACATTTTTAAGAAAAAAAAAAAACTTGTGGGGTGTCATGGATCACCCGGATGGAACGAAGTTTATCTATTAAATAAAATTCTCGTGTCGCGCTGTTTGTAGTTAAGCTCCTCCGAAACGGCTAACCCGATTCTAATGAAATTTTGTGTGCATATGGGGTATGTCTGAGAATCGGACAACATCTATTTTTCATCCCCCTAAATGGTAAGGCTGACCCATCCTTAAATATTTTTTATGGCATAATAACGTTTTCTGGGTCAGCGGGTCAGCTAGTATATATTTATATATATATATAAATATATATATATATCTATTTGATATGCTACTACTAATAAAAATGCGCATAAAATACTCAAATTATTTTAGAAATAATCAAATTGTACAAAATATACTATAAATCAATATATTTTCTGTAAATACATGCAAAAAGCGAACATCACGTGGTATTCCCAGACGGTTACCCATCCAAGTACTAACCATCCCCGATGTTGCTTAAATTTGGTGATCGGACGAGAACCGATGTATTCAATATGGTATGGACGTTAGCAATCAGTTTGTTATATTTAACGTTGCGTATCCAACACTATGACGTCAACTTAATGTTAATATAGCAAAAAGTGTTGTTACACTGTTTCCGTCTAGCCCCCTTTCGAAACGCGCCATAAGGAACTTCGTTACAAAAAGTGACTCCATAAGAATATCAATTAAAATTTTCAGAAAAAACACTGAAAGGCGTAAAATGAACTACCTTTTAATGATTATGTGACAATTTTTATACAGACTTAATTATCTAATAAATTAAATTAAGTCGTAATATAATGTGTGCTAGCTTTCTAACTTCAGCTTGAAGTCGGTATCGACTAAAAAAACAATTAAAAATTGTTATGTTTTGAAATAATTAAAACATTAACAATTATTTTTATGGGAAGTAAAACAGTGGTTACCACGGCCAGTGCAACCTGGTCGAAACGTCAGGCAAATCAGAGGTATGTAATACATATAATAAGTGATCGCGTTAATTCCCATAAAAATAATTGTTAATATATCATGGAACGCGAAAGTTTAAATGTTACTAATTAAAACATGTTATCGATGTGGCAGGGGCAGATGAACATTACTGAGATAAGTAAACAACCTGTACTAACAGATGAAAAAGTGGTGCAATTGCTTTCATGGTGGGACAATGTAGAGTATAGTATATGTTTTAGGTATAAAGACTTACCTAATTTAAGAGTAGGATAAGCAGTCCTAGCTAGACGTTTACTATGTGGGTAACAGTAGCGTCCTTCAAAATGATGATTACATATACGATAATTTGTATATATATCGTCATTGGTCTTGTCCTGCAACTTTGGTCCCACTATGTCTTTCCATTGCAGAAACCGTTCTAAAGATGTCTCTGGTATAGGGAATCGATGTAAAACATCTGAAATTAGATATAGTACAATAATTAAATTACTGTTTTTTACTACTACTTAAAAGTATTTCTACTTTCGGGTTATTATATAGCCTATGTCACTGAAAAAAGCACACGTAGCTTTCTATTGGTAAAAGAATTTTCAAAATCGGTTCAATAGATCCAGAGATTACCTCCTACAACGTCACAAACGCACAAACTTTACCTCTTTACATAATAGTATAGGCTACATTACATAAAATATAACACTACATTACATAAAACCGAAAACAGATATTATGTTACACTGGATTACTAGTAGTTAAAGCATGTGTCTATACAAATAAATAAAATTGGAGTGTCTGTTTGTAACATTAAAATAACAACTTTTTAGTAAATGCATGTGTATACATACATACACGGTACTTATACCAAAATATCATTTTATACAATTTTTGTCTGTCTGTTTGTTCCGGCTAATCTCTGGAATGGCAGGACTGATTTTGACGTGACTTTCACTGATATGTAGCTGATATAAGGAGTAATCGAATTTTACAGCTAGAAGGCAACGCCATTTCCAAACTCATTTATTTTGAGAGTGTTAATGACCTTTGTTATAAAGATTATTTGACTTTAAGCAGCGGTTATTTCTAGCTTTAAAGCTATATGTTTAAAATATATAAGAAATATAATATTGGTTTTAATATTATTAGTTTGTAGACAGTTGAATTAGAATTGAATACATTTGAATTTGAAAAGTATGTATATGTAATAATAGAATTTGTAAAAATTATCTTTTTTTAATAGTATTATTAAAAGTTATGTGATAGAAACAAAATATTTATTAAATGGCGCTTGAAAGTTATAAACGCAAATATTTGAAGTGCAAGAATGGCATTAAGAGGTTACTAAAAGTCGAGAAAAAATTTGAATGATTTTGAAATATTACCTACAATTCAAAGTTTGCATTACAATTCACAAGTTTTTTAGTTAATTTAATTCTTAATTTTCAAAGGGCATTTTAAATGATCTGTCAGGGCTGAAATTACGGTTTACGGAGTTAAACGTTGTATTTTAAATGTACTTTTTGGATAAAATTTAACATACCTACTAATACAATGGCGACTGGCTATCGGTAGCGATGTTAATAAAAAAATGGATACATACCGAATTGTTGACAGCCGAAAACACATTGCGATCTTCGTGGCATCTTTACAACACAAATCTATTCACAGGAGAAAATAAATTCGTTTTCAATAGCCGTGGTCAATCGTAAGTGTTGGTTATCGGGGTCCAAATTCAATAGCTGTTGTAAATCGTTGATGCAAGATCTCAATCCGGGTTGTAAGCTGTGGTTATCGTGTGGTAGAAGATATTGGAAGGTCCGTAATACAAGCGAGGTCTCAAAAGTTTAAACAAAATAACAAATTGCACTCACTCTACAACGAAAACTTTTTGAAAAACTTTCAAATCTTGGCGAACCAAATGATGACATTAGTAATTCCAATGTTGCCTGTTAATAATTAAAATTATGGGTCAAAAAGTTAATGTATTAATTTTGAAAATTTTAATAAATAAATATATATTGTATCCATATATATTTTTTCAGTTTTGTTTTGATAATATGTTTTTAATCTAGTGCGATTTTTATACATTTAATTATTTCACGCCGTTTTGTACGCCATCTAGCGTCTTTTTTGTACTCTTTAAATGATTTGCTTTGCTGTGCTAGAGTTTAGATAGCGCTACAAAAAACTAAACAATTTGATTATTTTTTTCTTCTGAGTCGCACGCCCATGAACGGAATGTTTATCGAAACCATGCGCGCCATAGACTATTATAAAATATAATATGTCAATATTGGCTGACGTCACGTTGTGTTGCTACTGGTAAGAATAAATTTACCTAAGAAAATAGTATTACTTCTAGATACAAAATATGACTAAAAGTATTTAAAACACAAAGGTCCTTTATTTTTTCAATTAGAATTTAAAGTTTCGAAGAAACAGAGTAAGTCTTCTAACATTCGCCCACCCTCTGAAGGCCAACTCTAGTGCCACTTTCACTTACTCGGCTTCTGTAAAACATTTCAATTTCCCTTTTCTGCAGTCAATACTACAGATTACCTAGTAGGAATGTGAAGAAAGACACAGATTATCACTACAAATCAAGACTTCGAGAGATTAATATTCCACTTGGCGTGTCTTCAACCAAAGTTAAATAGACAGGGCAACTCTGGTAGGCTAAGAATTAACTATAAGTAAAATAACTTAACAATTACGCTTTACAAAAATAAGTTATTTATGGCGGAAAATGGGACTGTCATCATGGCTCTTACTGTCATGAGACGGTGAGAGTGCGCACCGGTGAGATGTGTCGTGTCGTCGCTATTTTTGGGTTATCCCTAACAAAATATTGCAACGTCAAAGAAAATTGCAAGGAAATTACATAAATGCCAAATTATGTTTTCCTGTCTTTATAATATACATACAATCTTTAATTATAGTTATTTGCCATTTTTCAAAAACACTGCAAACGTTCTCCTACTACTTGTTCACATCAACGTCATTGTCATACATTAGCCTGTTATAAAGTGTCACACACAACGCACGAATTATTGGATATCTAGTCCCAAACTTAGCAGAGTTTATACTTTGGGTACTAGACAACTGGTATAAATATAAGCACAACAAAGTTTTTACAAAATAGTGTATAAATATTATTTAAACATTATTTTGTATTAAAACTTAAATCTTGTACATTGAAATCCTTCCAGACTCCGAAGCCAATATTTGTAAACATTTAATGTGACAGAATCGAACCTGAATCAAACCGAGCCTATTCGACTGCACCACTGAATCTTGGAGTTCGATTTGTTTTATAAAATAAAATACCTAGGAGGTAAAACAAATTAGTCTTAAAATTACAACCATGCGTAATTTTCTAAAGAACTGTCAAATGGTTTACCCATTTTTTATGGAAATCATATCAGTATGGTCAGTTTAATAGTGTTGTCAGTCAGGAAAAACCTTCAAGTAGTAAATATGTGTGTAAAAAAATACATACAAAAATAGTGATAAATTATGATGTACTAAAGGTTTTTAATCGGAGATCGTGTTTTGTTTTTTTGGAAGATACCATTTCATCTCATCCACATTTTTTACATTTTTTATCATCAGTTCATCACGACGAAGACTTAAAGGCTTGAAGACTTAAGATATGAAGACTACAAAACGCTTGACATTGGCAGAAATAGCTGGCCCGAGAGATCCGGCTGGTAGCCATTTCAACAAAAGAAGAAGAAGAAAGTTCTTAACCACTTTAAGAGCCTTTGTGTATATCATAATTTCTGAAGATATCAATTTACTATTCTTAGACCAAAGGCCTTGAAAATCACAATGTAGACAATAGCCCACAAAATTCTATTCATTGTCGCTTTGTCATTAGTAATTACTGCTTACTTAACTTTTGCGCCCAAAGGATGCTTAGTTTTAATTCACTGTACTGTAGTTCTAGTTGTTACTTACCCTGGCTGACTAATCTGAAAAATATATGTAAGATTAATACAAAACTTTGTTCGTTTCTTTCTAAACTTGTTTATGAATGCACTTCAATTTTATATTTTGTTACTATCATGAAAAATGAAATCAACTAGTTGCGCCCCGCGGTATTGCCCTCGAGTTTTGTTGCTTTTCAGACGGATATTATTTCCTATTTCAATGGTTTTAATTTTGTTTTCGCGTAACCAAACTCCGACGACTCCTTATAACATCAGCTATCTGCCAGTGTAAGGCCCAGCAGAATTGGTCCAGCCATTCCGTGATACTCACCGGAACAAACTCAATTAAATTTTAAAAGGCTGATAAATTGGTGTCACAAACAGCGAAGTTTTATTTATTTTTATTTATAGATTGCACTGAATTGTACCTGTTGGTGGTATATTAAATAATTATTAGCAGTTTGTTTACCTTACTGACTGGTGTGTGAAATTTTTGACATTTAATTTATTTCGGCTAGGCAAGATTGGATACTAGAAGAAGTTCGAAATACCATGGCATCTATAGTCTGTAGTTGAAACTGAAATTTCATAATTAAAAAAAGAGATGGCGCTGTGTTGATTAGAACATAGCTTTCTCAAAGCAAGATATGAAAAAAATCAAAGGGGTCTGTAACAATAATTATGTAGGTACCTAAATAAGTTCTCACATTTATATTCTCTCTTTAGAATTAAGTTTTCCAACATTTACTTCGGGAAAGATAAATAAATACTTACCTGCTACCCTCCCTACCTCCTTTGATGAAAGACTAGTTCTGCTTTGATTATTTTATTACTTCTAGAAGATTATCTAGAATTAAGCACTTAAGTTTAAATTAAATTAAAATTAAATATTTCGGACATCTATCACACAACGCCATCTAGTCCCAAGCTAAGCAGAGCTTGTGTTATGGGTACTAGACAACTGATACAAATACATATATACTTTTTTTTGTAAATACATACATATTATATATAGAAACACCCAAACTCCGAAACAAACATTTGTAGATCATACAAACATTTGATCCGACCCGGGAATCGAACCCGAGACCTCATGATCAGCAGTCGCACACACCAACCGCGAGACCAACGAGGCAGTCAAATTTAAGCAGTTAACTTTCGTGAATATGATAAGCTAAGATCACGGTACTACAAATGATCTACGTCCTAGGATAGCCGGAAGCTACTATTTTTTGCTAGATACTCTGCTAGATAGAATTGACATGAGCTGAATCCAAGAGTAGTAGTCACCATATTTAATGCGAATGCAGACTAGATACTCTATGCAACAATGTAGCATAGTGGCCCACATTATGGCGGCATAATGAGATGCTTCTGCATCATTGGGCATCCAGTCTCGCACTCACCAACGAAACACGACAGATTCTTGTTAAAGGCACAGTTATGGAGTATCAATATTTTAAATGTGAACGATTGCGGAATGCTCGGGACACTCCCCATGATAGAAGCGATAGAGAATACCGAGTAAAGCTACATCTGTACGAAAAGCCAGGATGTCAAGCCGATCGAAAATCTTCTATTAATCGACGATTCGGTTTGCTCTTCATACGATACGGTCCCGAGATTAAACCAGTGCTAAAATGTCCCTGTAAAAAAAAATGGGACCAGTATTTATATGTAACCGAATTTACGTCTTATCCAGGCCCGGGAACAGGCCAGGTACCGCAGACGACTCGGGCGCCGGAGATCGCAAAACGATCTCCGTCCTCCACAAGCGCAAGTCTGGGGGTGACAGGTGCGGTCACCAGTCAGGCAGAAGCAGGGTTGCTCGCGCCCTTATATATATAGAAAAGGAGCATCAGGGTTCCTACACAGGGCCATCTACAAACCGTAGGTGGTTCGAGGTACGTCGGTTTTCCAGGGCTTTCCTTCCGAGGATGCACCTGGTTCCCTGGTTTCTAATATCCGAGACGGTGTGCGGTTTTTAGTCGGTTGGAGGCCGACATAACCACCGTAACCGGTTGGTGGTAACTGAGGGGAGCTTCACACACAAAAAAATAATGAGGCTCCTGTGCTTCTGCAAAGAGATAACCTGCTGACTTCATCGTCTTCTTCTCAGCCTTTACTGTTCCCAATATCATTTAGGGTCGGCTGCTACTTGAAACGGTTCCACTGGAATATCAGGGTTTCCACGAACTCTGTCCTTTCTCATCGGACCTCCGCACCGAGGACGAACTGAATTCGAAGGTTGATCTAGTTTTCAGTATACTTATCCGAGGGCATTGATTTCCTAATAATGATTGTCATGGATGTTCATGGTTCACTTAACCAACCTTATTAATTTCATGAAGGGTCGTTTAAGAGACCAATTGCGGAGGTTGAAGTCCTGCTACCAATACAATACCCAATACTTCAACCTATAGAGCGCCAACCAGAAAAATGCGTGTTAGCTGTCAGGTAATGGTCTCAAAAAATAAAGAGTTTTAAATATCTACATGATAAATTGTTACTCATACATTTAAGCATCGTACGTTCTATGTGACTCATATAAGCAAATAAAAGGTACACAATAAATATTACCTCCATATGATGTAGAGGTACACAGTATACCGTGCAATAGATGGGTTACTATTTTATACTTAATAGAAACTGTACGTGTTTAGTCTCCCTGAGGCTAGGGAGCGTTGAGGTGCGGGGGGGGGGGGGGTGCTCGTTAACTATGCAAATATCGCGGGGTCGGGGAGCTTCACAATCTGATCACCCTCCACGCCCCTCAATGATTACTGATACAATATTTCAGTACCTACAGGATCTCACTTCTATTAGTTCTATTGCTACTATTTCCGAACTTGATATCTACCTTATTATAATCAAGTGTAAAAACCTTATTTAATTTATTTAACAGATACTTATCTCGTTATATTATTTTTTAAATATGAACTAAACGAAGTATCTATCTGCCAAGTTGTAAATAGAGGGTGTACATAATCTACTGTAGGTAGGTAGGTACATAGGCAATATCATGCCCACGACGAATTCCGAAACTATCTAACCGATTTTCACGTTTTTTTTTTATGTTGCTTTGCTGGCGTGATTAAGATAAGATATATAGCATCACGCTTAGACCAATAAGAGCCGAGCATGACTGAAAAGAGATGCAGACTTAGTTGTCAGCCTGTTTAACTATATTTTTCTTAGAAGTCAAAAATGTTTTTAGTTTTAAAATTATTGAGTCTTCTGAATGACATTATTTGAAATGAAATCATTTATTCTGCAATTAGGTTACATGCACAGTATGAACACTTGTTAGCACATTACGCATGGAAGTGTAGTTATCACTTCATCTCTTTACCTATCAGGGTCCAACGTCGCGTCAGTGATAAATGCGGAGAGTGGAAATGAAGACGTGACATTTAATAGTTAATCGAAGATCATCATTGTCATGTTCATCCACACTTTTAATAATTCTATACTTTTTTCTTTTTTATGTTATAGGGGGGCAAACGAGCAGACGTATCACCTGATGGTAAGCGATTACCGCCGCTCATGATGCGCAACACCGCCGCAACACCAGAGGCGTCACAAGTGCGTTACCGGCCTTTGGGGGATGGGGAAAGGATATAGGGAGGGGTTGGGATATGGGCCTCCGGTATCCTCACTCACTCGGTGAAACACAGCACAAGCGCTATTTCACACTGGTTTTCTATGAGGCCGTGGTATCACTCCGGTTGAGCCGGCCCATTCATGCCGAATTCAGCCAGCCGAAGTGTGGCTCTTCCACGGTAAAAACTTACTTATATACTTACTATATTACTAACAATGAGAAACCTCTATTATTGAGAATTCTTATGGGGTATCTTTTCATAGAATTACTTCTGTTAATGGGACTTTTAACCTGGTTAAATGAGATTCGATTTCTAGGATTTTTTCTATGTTTACCTCTATAATTGGGAGTCTGTAGCTCAATTCCCTGTATAAGTGAAATATTTTATTAGTTTGGGACAGGTTTCACATATTTGTTTACAGCGTTTCGCAAGTCCTTTATTTTTAAAATAAAAAAACAATTAATTGACGCTTCTTGAGACCAGACCGGTCTTTTTATACACAGAATCAGCATTGCCATTCCTGCTACCAATGCTACCAGTAGGTGATGATGTGGAGGAGTTTATTGACGCTTGTATTTAAAAATTGTTATTGTATAAATTATTGATATGTATATAACTTTCTATCTAATATAATAATTAGAAAAAAACCTAGAAGACTTAATTCATAACACCAAAAATACTTATTTTTATTCTCATTTCCACCTCTATAAATGAAATAACAGTCTCTGTAAATGTTACAACTATAATTTGTATACCTGTCTAATTGGAAAACTGGATAAATGAAAACCTCTTTATATGATACATAATTCTTGGTCCCTTGACGTCCCAATTAACCAGGTTTCACTGTATTATAAATCCGAAAGTAACTCTGTCTGTCTGTTTTCATTTCACGGCTAAACCACTGCACCGAATTGACTAAAATTTTGCGTCTAGATAAATTGATTCTTGGGGAAAGACAAAGGGTATATATAGGGCATTTGGGAGAAAAGAGAATAAGTATCCAAAATAAAACCTACTTGGCGTATTATCATTTGCTTTACCTTTTGCATGTTTTTCTCAATTTTATCATCTTTTATGTCCCAAGTGACGTCTAGAGCAAAACGGTCTCAGTATACAAAGTGTGGGAGTTTTAATGCCTTTGTTTTTTCTGTTTGGGATACAGATATATACCTATGAGTATGAGTGTGTACTCTTTTGTACAAAAAAGGAGAGGGTAAAAAGGACCATGACTATGATTTGTTTTTTTCATTGAATAGGGTCAAACGAACAGACGTATTGCCTAAGCGATTACCGCCGCCCATGGAGACCCGCAACACCAGAGGCGTCACAAGTGCGTCGCCGGCTTTTTAAGAAGGAATACGCTCTTTTCTTGAAGGTTTGAAGGTCGTATTAGTTCGGGAATACCGCAGGCGACAGTTCATTCCACAGTTTTGATGTGCGAGGCAGAAAATTCCTAGAAAACCGCACAATTATGGCTTTCCAGCCATCTTACTGCTGAGCATGGAACTGCTGACGCGTAGGGCGCTGGCGGCAACAGGCGGTAGGAATCAGTTATGCTTCTTTTTTTGCTTACGGGATCCCTAAATATAAACCCTTTTGGATCTCCTGCTCCTTAGAGATTTAGGAGGCAGGAGTATTTTAATTGTACTAATTCCGCCCATACGCCCACTGGAACTTCTATACACCAGGCTCAACAGCAGTAATCCACGAACACACCGAATTCCGACACTCAGGAAGTTAAAGGAAAAGTTAAAATGTCTTCGAGCCCGCATTGAAATATAATAAACCCACTTCCCGAGTCAAAATAACCCCAGGTGCTATGGGCGGTCCCGGACCACGTGGTTTTAGGGCTTCCACACATAACTGCGATGCGTGCATTCGTGCGAGCTCGCGATATATTTGCGATACGTTGCGAATTCACAGTTATAAGTGGGGGCTTTAAGTCTTCCCCAAATCGAAACCATGCCTATCAGGCAGTATCCCGGAGAAATAACACTTTCCTTGTAACGTCTTTACTTTTAAATATCTTTACTTACTGTTCAGTTCGATACAAACTGGCCGCCGCGCCTTTTTAAATAGGTTATTATAGTCATATTTCTACCTATAAGTGTAAAAAAAATAAAGTAATACCTTCATAATTTAGTATGTTTATATTCCACTATGTATATACTTAATAAATATGTTTATATGTTAATGAAACTCCTCATAAATAAGTAACCACTTAAAACGTTAATACGAGTTTGAAACGTAATTAATCATATCGAAGCTGTAAATCATAATATATCGTAAATAAACTTATGAGATGAGAATAACTGTTTATTTTATTTTTGATTAATTCGCATGTTTATAAATAGTCATAAATTTCACATTAATAAATCGTTTCAATAGGCATCGAATTTTACCTAAGAGGTTGGTAAAATTATAGGCTTCCTTTTATTACCCGAATTCCTTTTATTACTATTTATTAAAAGGAAGGGTAACATTAGTATTGGCAGTTTATCAAGATATGTCTGTATGTTCCACTGTAGCGTCTAGACTACTGAAACGATTTTAATGAATGAGGTGTCGATATAGATACGTATCTAATAATGGCCCGAATTTCATTAAATGTTTTTACCATAGAGTTATTATAGATAGAGAGGGGACGATATACGGCTGCCTTTAAGTGGAAACGTCCGACGGTTAAAAAGAGAAAGAAGATCGCGGTATCCCATCAATCTTTCTCTACAGACGCATGCGCTGTAAAGAACTAATAATGGTAATCCAACCACAACAATTAACCGTCGAATCGTTCTGCTACGCTCTAACTGCGCATGCGTCAGTAGAGAAAGACAGATAGGTACCGCGATCGTCTCTCTCTTTCTAACCGAGCTGTGACTGGAGGACTGGCTTCCCTGCTCCATCTATAATAACTCTATGATTTTTACGTAGTCGGGTTACAGCTATTTTAAACTTGTTCTTTTTTTTATTTATGGTATATATTGTATATAAAGCCTATGGTTTGTGAAGGAATAGAGGTTCTATTCCTATAGATGGAAGTCCGAGGTTCTCCATTTGTGTTTGAGGGATAACAACCGTTTTAATGCCGACATTCCGAGTTATTTTATGTGTAGTGGATTATAAATCATCAATTTATAATCCACTACACATAAAATAACTCGGAATTGAGGCTGACATTTTGTGGCTTTTTTTCAGTATAAAGTTCTAAAATGTATTACGATGGAATTTAACTAATTATTAAGAGTAATTGCACATTTTTTTTAAATAGAAATGCTATCCGACAGCTTCCACTTTAACACTACCGTAATTTGCACGTATTTACACGTGCAAATTACGGTAGTGTTAAAAGGGAATAGAAATAAAAATAATATAAAAGATAAGATTAGAGAGACCTTGGCGCTTATTTACAACTCAATAACGGACAATTATCAAACAATAATGACTACATAGGCAAGTTACGTGTGTTAAACACATGTTTCAAAATAATTTCTCGTGAATTATGTTTATAGATACCTAATTCAACAGACGTTAGAAATAGCGGTGGTACTGGTCATGGTCAGTCATAGAACCGTCATTGAAAGACATAATTTTAAACTATACAAATAAATAAAATGGTAGTGTCCGCTTGTAATATTAAAATAACCGCTTTTTGCTAAATTCATATGTATACATGGTGTATATACCAAAACAATTTTTTTTTTCGATTATTGTCTGTCTGTCTTTTTGCGCCGGCTAATCTAGGCTGGAGCGATTTTGACAGGACTTGGACTGATAGGTAGCTGATGATATAAGGAGTAACTTAGGCTACACCACGAGGTTCAGCTAGTCAAATTATAATAATTTAGTTACCAATAAGAGCTATCTGAGGTATCTAATCAGTTTAAAACCCAAGTAAATACATACATTAAATACATCAAGATAATATTACCATTCACTGCTGATCGCAGGTATCCCTTAATGAGTAACTATTCTGGTCATATATAGATTTTTGCCGACATAGCACCATTACCACAACAACATACCTTTCTCAAAATTCATGTGAATTATTAAAATGACATCAATTCATTAAATTTAAAATCAATTAATATGAGTTACCCAGCTCCATGTTATAAGTACACACAATAAGTACAAAACATGAGGCATGCCAACATTGCTCACCTCTGCGTCGCTCGATTACCGAAATCAAAATCGACAGATATCGATACTATTCGATACTGACTTGTTGTTTTGTTGAAACCTACGTAGTACACAATCTTGATGTTCACTACACACTAATTTAGGCACTATTGAGATTACGATAAATGTGGTTTTTGATTGATAGTGGTGGATCAAGGTGGAATGACTTGCAGAGGCGCGGTGGTCCTCGCAACAATTGCCGACCACTAGCTCCGAACAATCGTACAGGTTAGTGCAAGAGTTAGAGAATACAAACAACAGATTATTTTTTAAACCATATTCATTGAAAGAAATCTGTTCAAGGTGTTTTAAATACACAAGTTACTTGATAAAAATAAAGTTGTAGTGCTGTATGTAAGAAAAGAAAACGGATGATACCACCTCTGCAAATTGCGAGGACAATGTCAAAGAAAAAACAGATGCAAAAGAGCCATGAATCATGAAATTTAACATTGACGAGTACGCGAGTAAAATTAAATTTAAATATTATACTTTTCAATTAGCATTTATTAATTTAAATAAAGATGAGTATAATTTGAATTTTATTTGCAACAAGTAAAATAATATTTTTTGCTTTAAAGTAGATACTGTTATTATTTTAAAAGGTAATCAACGTCTAATTAGATAGGTTGCTATTTGAATTCACATTCCAAAAAAACTATTCAAGATTTGTACATTTGTATTTCATAAGCACTTGCTTTAATGACGAATATTAATCAATTTTTGCTAAGTGCAATTTCAATTTACAATCTATGTTCGATTTCATCTAGATCCGTTAAGCCATTTGGTTATTATTAAGCATCAAACATCCATCCAAACTCACATTAATAATGGTATGGCTCTATCAGCGCTTACTCTGAGTCCGCACCGTAGTCTCTGGCGACATGAAAAGGCTCGTATCACCGCAACTGAGAATGATATATGGAGAGTTTATGACGTGCCGCTTTGATGCCGTTTTGATGCCCGTCAATATCTGTTACTAGGTCGAGTGGACAGCACTCGACAGCCACGGCGAAACAACAAACCAATGTTTTATTTGGATAAGGCAAACTGCTTTGTAATCGGACCGGAGCCCTTCATACTACATTTCTGTGCTTTAGAAAAAATATTTGATGAATGGCACTTGGTGTTTGTCTTTTGTTTAAGAAAGAAAACTGATTGACTGCTAAAGTACAGTTCGTGGGGTTCAGTTCCCACACAAGACTAGTAATGGGTAATGTGCGAGATCGTTTATTGTCTTATTAAATGTATATTAAATGTCTGGGATCCTAATCCTAAAGGATTTGTTTGGTTGCTTGAACGCGCTAATTTCAGGAACAACTTGAAATTTGAAAGGATTCGAAAATTTCTTTCAGGATTAGATTACCCATTTATCGAGGAAGCCTATAGGTTTTATATCATTACAATCAATGCAGAATGCTACAAAAACGAGGGAAAAATTATTAGGTTACGGGCAATAGGAGATGTAAACGAATGCATGTCTTTAGATGTATAAATAGACTAGCTGACCCGCGCAACTTCGTCTGCGTCTCTCCAAAAGAAAAAAAAATTCCCAACATTTTCGGTTTATACCGGGCTCCTGTTGGTCGTAGCGTGATGTTATATAGCCTAGAACCTTCCTTGCTAAATGGGCTATCTAACAAAAAAAGAATTAACGAAATATATTCAGCCGTTCACGCGTAATGTCGTGACCAAGGTAAATAGGGATTCATTTTTATAAATATAGATTTTCAGCAGTATCGAAAAACCCTGCCTAAGGATCAGAGTTATGTCAGGTACCTTATTAAAATTATTGAAGCATTTAAAACGTGATATATTTATGTAGATACTCGAGGAAAAGAAATAGGGAAGTTTTCTTATATCTACACACTTATGACTGGGTTTCTGAGCATTCTCACAAGATCAGTATGTGCATAGAGATGCCTTCTCCAATCGGTATCGAAGTAGTGGTCATCACGTGTCGGTCGCCGCTTTGCGCTGTGCGGGCCATAGGTCATATCAAAGCTCGCAGCGAGACACAACACAAGTTAGGAAAACTCAGCTCTTTACCTCCAACAGACTAAGGGTACTGTTATTACTTGTAAGTTTGGTGTGAACGTGTCATAGAAATCCAATAACCGAAGATTCGAATGATTAAATAATAATAATAATACTTTTAGATTAGAATTAGTAACAGATTTACACAGATCATTTGTGACCAATGATATCTGCAGTGACAAGTATCAACGCCCTCTCCCGAGATACAGACGAATTCCAAAAGTGTGAAATAATGATAGTTGGAAATGATAAAAAAGCATTCTACTTGTAACATGGAGAAACAAGTAAAAAAAACAATTTAAAGAACAATATATGTGTACGTGTGCGCGCGTGTGTGTGTGTGTATGCTCGTATTCGTGCTAAATAGTGGCAGTTAGCTGAGGCAAAATGATAAGATTCGTAGGTCCGAAGATAACGATATAAAAATAATATTACTTAAACGAGTTTATAGGCATTTTTTTAAGGTCTAGCATTCGGCCGTATATATTTTTCTTTTTTTAATTTTTGTTCACGGATAACTTAGTCGTTTATGAACCGATTTTAATGATTATTTTTTTAAATGGAAAAAAGATACCCCAACGGTGGTACCATGATAAGGACACTAAGATCTGATGATGGTATCCAAGAGAAATGGAGTCAAACCTTGAAGTAGGTTTTGTATTTGTTAAAATTTTATTGTTATATATCCTGTGTCGCGAGGGACTTTACAAACATACATGAAACGGACACAAAGAACTACAATTTGTGGACCAAACAAAGTGTTGTTCCATGTAGGATTTGAACCCACAGCACTTGGCGCTATAGAAAGCGGCATGGCGACCGCTTAAGCCACTGCAGTGCAACCGTGCAGTGTGACATCTGGCACAATCCGAGATCATCACACGCATCACAGCTGATTTCGCAGTTACGTATGTAAGTATGACGACAGTCGTGCCTCCAGTGGTCACCATACTCGTTGCGATTGAAGACAATGCAACAATACAAACTATAGCAGCCTATTGAGTTGCGTCTGTATCATCAGGAATCCGGTGTCAAACCTCACTTACTAACGAAACACGACAACACGAGTGCTGTCATTGGTTGGACTTCTTCGAAAAGTTGGGTAGGTATGTATTTATATAATAACAATATATATTTCTTCAATGAATTGAGTGATGATCATGATATTTTGTTTTGTGTTTAATTTACTCATAATATTGTTAGGTATGTAATAAATATGAGTGACTACCAGTACTGTGGTCACTATTGCACAGGATCTGACTGACTATTTTGGGGACAAAAATTGGCAGTCATAAGGACTGCCGATAGAAGTAAAAACCTTATAACTTGGAATGTTATTTGTGAAACTAATGTGTAAAATTAGAAATTTCATAAAGTTTAAATTAAAGCTATCAACATCAAACATTAGCATGTCGGTGACACAAACCCATAAGATTATCCCTTACCAAAAGGTGCTCAACGCGCAAGAACTTTTGTGACGTCAGCATGTCGGTGACGCGAACTCATAAGATTTTCTCCTACCAAAAAGTGCTACTACTACAACACTGCTAGAGAAGTTTTCACTTCAAAAATGAATTTAAGCAAAGAGAATTATAGATGCACATCTACTTAAAAAAGTCTACTCTATTTACTATGTATTTTAATAACTTAATAACCTGAGTGACAAAACGGCGGTTGTAACATAAGCTGATTAGTTATCAATTAGGACACGTGTCGAGACGGCGCACGCTCTCTCGAGACAATGGGCGGCACGTGTCGTGCTCAAGCACGATCAAAGCGGTGGACGGTCGACCGTTCGCTTCCTGCGACCAACGCCTACATTTTTAACTGAATTATTGCTACGCCCAGTTATTATATATTACGCCTTTTGTAGATAAATGTTGTGACAATTTTGATGGATTCATTGGGGCTATTATAAATGGGATTGTGTTTATTGCAGTGTGAATATTCAGATCATCAAAGGTTAATATTAGAGTGCTCGGCTTTTGATTGGCTTTTGATAGGAATAATATTAATATTATTAAAATTCTATGTGTAATGTAATGTTTAGGGTTATAATAGATAGCGTAGTCTAGAATTCTAGATATAAACTAAACATAGTGTTATAGTATAGTTCATTTTGTATCTGTCTTCGTGTGATATTTTTTTTCGCTAAAATTTGTGTTTCCAGATTAAAGATGACTCTCGGAAACTATAGACCCCTGCAACTAAAGGGTTAAAAGTAGGTTTTCACACTTGGCTTCTCCCACCCTAGGTTCAAGGGTTGAAAATGAAGGTTTAAACTCGAAATATTGTTACCTGTATGTAAAACTACCCTAATTTTTAACATATAATGTCCGTGTTATGGTTCTTTGGAGGAAATCGCCATGAGCAAAAGACCGCCTATTGTAGGTACTTAAATACTATGTAACTCATTATTTGAACTGTTTTGCTTTGTGTATATAATTGAGATAAATAACTAACTAAACATCTGTGAACACGTTATTTATGGTAACATCCATTTCTCTTGAGCCTTTCCTTTGTGTCTAAACACTGCCCTTTACGATTAAAACATAGGAGGATGAATTAAAGTAAATAGGTAGTTTTTCAGTATTGTGAATGTTGATAATAACAACCATCCTGAAAAGTTCGTATCTCTTCCCCTATTTCACATTGAAATGCTCAACCGTAGAATAGAATATAAATCGCACGCTGTATGAGTAAGATGTAAACTTTTCCGGCGGTAAATTCGGAATTACCATAAAGTATGTTGTTATTTTCAAGTTCAAAGCAATGGGACTTCAGGGTGATAACGGATTTGTATTTTTATGCCTTTCTGTGGAGGCATGCACCCTCGGTCTACCCGCATGTCGATGTTTGCAGTTACAAAATATTGTTAGGTCTGTGGGGGAGACGCCCTCCGCAGCAAATTATCCGCCTATTGTCAGCGCCGCGGTAGGTAGGAAACAGGCAAGTATCTATAACATAGATATTACCGGTTTATAATTACTAAGTACCTATTCGCACCGTATTTTAAGATAGCGATAAGTAAGTGAGTATTTGCATGGATACTGAAATGTTTTGACGTAATACCCGTAAAAGGGCAGTCCCCAGACATTTGCTGTAGCCAATTAATTTTTTGAAAACGGCACAAAACAATTCCGAAACTGCTCATTGCGGTTTAACTTTATATAACACTTCACTTATTTATTTTAATTTAACACTAATGCTATAAGAACTTACTAACTATGCTGGTTCCGCGACCCAAATATGACTGCTAGGAAATTGTTGATCAACCAATAGGTATATATCCAGAATAAAATATGTTTGTGCCTGCATAAATCAAGTTAGTTTTGTGGTATTCAGGTGGCCCAGAAGATTTCTAGAAATAGTAAGAAAATAGCTATTTCTACCGGGTGAACAAACCCGAGTGAAAGATGAACTTTTTCTATGAAACAGTAATGACAGTGGTGTCCTCGGCGGGGGATCATTACAGCAATAATTCGGGGCTGCTGCTCTTCCTGGTACATTCACGTGTTATTACATGTAGCACGCGTCACTTCACTCTATTATACTCACCCTATGTCGTAGGCAGCGGGGGTGGACGTGGTTTTGATACTTGCAACTTTTCATGTGTCACGTAGTCTAGTTGGAACTGCAGATAATGAAAATGAATAGATAATGTTTGTTTTTGATTCCTTTTTCTATCAATTTGCCTTATATTTTTTGTACTACTGGCAAGAAAGAAAACAATTATTTTAATTTGTTCTTTGACTTTTAGTAAAGCAATTTCTTTTTGTTTATACAATGTATTTTTTAAAGTATTCTTTTGACAACCTGAATCCTCTTAAAGTCAGTAAGTTGTATATTTGATTTCTTTAATTTTAAAATGTAAACTTTTTCTATCTTCTTCTAATTGTAACGTTCATAAATTTCATTTTGTGTCTTACTTGAATAAATGATTTTGAATTTGAATTTGTGTTGTTTTAAGTGTGACACGTTCTGCTTACAGGAGTTTTTTATGGTTCTGTTGGCAAACGAGCAGACGTATCACCTGATGGTAAGCGATTACCGCTTCCCATAGACACCCGCAACACCAGAGGCGTCACAAGTGCGTTGCCGACCTTTGGGGGATGGGGAAAGGGATATGGGGCATGGTTGGGGTATGGGCCTCCGGTATCCTCACTCACTCGGTGAAACACAGCGCAAGCGCTATTTCACACCGGTTTTCTGTGAGGCCGTGGTATCACTCCAGTCGAGCCGGCCCATTCATTCCGAAGCGTGGCTCTACCACGGTCAAAATTTTAATTAATATATATATATATATATATTCCTTACAATCAGCACATTTTAGAAAACAGCTTTTACATAATTACTTACAAATAAGATTTAAAAACTTGTAGATCTTATATACTATAATGGTGGAACAAGTATAATTAATTAATAAAAAAAATATTAAAATGACCAAAATTCCCAATTACCTACATAACTCTTTTTTCACTAAGAAAAGTATCAAGACACATCGTTCGAGCAATTTTTCACAATTGCTGCGTAGTATGAGCGGTGATTACACAGTCGTAATTCGATAAATAGGCCTCCTTGGTCCCCCCGGCTTTCGTCGCCAACTCCCGGCCTCGGCCCCCGGACGGCAACTTCTAACGCAATTTATTATTTGATTGCGACGTTTGTTTTCAGATGCGCTGTTTTCAACGGAAGGTCAATATTACGACTACCTTCAAATTTGTTTGACAAATGAATGAACTTTACTTGCTTTGATTTATTTCAAAACTAGACTTCTGCTAAAGCTGTCCTTTGAGCGCCCGTCGAGTTAAGTGCGTTATATTTTCGGCTAATATTTTGTTTTACCACGTGACTTAGCGTTGATATGACGTCCTTGCCATGCACTTGTTAGTTTTCTATTGTTGTTTATGTTTACAGGATGTCAACTTGGTTGGTAAAACGAAATCTAATATTGCTGATAGCATTCATATTTATTATTATCGCGGTACTATGAAGTCTGATGGGCTATTGTCCGGGTAAGCTCACCTCAGTAGATTCCAAGACTTGGACTATCGGAAGGAGAAGAAAAGATGTTATTACTGTCACTTTATACAAATAGTTTGCTACCACATTGTTATAATATGTGATAATTTGTTTCATAAATTATTAACATATTTTATAAGATTCGTGTGATTTTTTAAACTACTTTGTTTACTATATATATATATTTTAAATACGTTAACTAAGCCCCGCGGTGTTACCCGCGGTTTTTGTCGTACTGCGGGTAACGCCGCGAGGCGAAGCTAGTAAAAAAAAGTAGCCTTAGTTACTCCCTATATCATCAGCTACCTATCAGTGAAAGTCCCGTCAAAATCAGTCCAGCCAGAGATTACCCAGAACAAAAACTTTAAAAAATGTTATTTTGGTATATGTACCGTGTATATATGTAAAATTTGCATTTATAAAAAAGCGGTTATTTTAATGTTAAAAACAGACACTTCAATTTTATTTATTTGTATAGATATAGATTATATACTGTACCTACATTATTTACTCAATCAGTAGAAACAGATTTTTTATCAGATATATGTATCGTGTATACATACCATATGTATGTATACACGGTACATTTAGTTAAAAGCTGTTATTTTAATATTACAAACAGACACTCCAATTTTATTTATTTGTATAGATATAGATTATATACTGTACCTACATTATTTACTCTAATTGAGTAAACAATGTAGGTACAGTAGAAACTATTTAAGAATATTAAGTATGCCGTAGTCAGAGAACCAAGTGTAAACTAGTAAGAATATCTCTGAAAAGCCTCGATAAAATGAAGCCATGCAGACATTAGGAAGTCAGATAATCAGATTAAGACAGAACAGGTTAAGTTAGTCAGAACCAGCACTGGTGACGCATCGTTCAAGTGGCCCTCTACATCAAAGAAAACGGAATTATAACACACAATACAAAGTTCAAAATAATACCAAACTATACGATGTTATGAGAAATGCACAATATTTAACATCGTCCGGTATTGTCGTCGGCATCCGGGGTAGGTCTGCGCACGCGCCTGGCACGCTTCATTACCTTCATTGCTGATCGCCACGTTTCAAGCCTCGACCTAGCACACCGTTCTACTCCATCGCACAATTTACAACCTATACAGATTTTAGGAATGCAAGCTCACTAAGATTTGAATCAGAGATAGCTTTGCATATCCCGGTCTGTTTTTCAATTAGGTACCTTACATTGTGACACCGATTTAGATTCTCGAACTTGAGATGCAGAACTAAAAGGATTTTATTAAAACGGTTGGCAGTAAATCAAAATGTTATTATGAGAACGTTACAAAAAGTACGACGACGGCTGGCCCGCTCCGTCTCTCGACCATAACTCAGGGTCCGACCGAGTGATAACACCTTAAAATGTTGTCGGATGTTGTTGAAAAAACTTGCTTTCATTATATGGGTAATTTATTCGCTGCACAAACTGCTAAATATCTAAGTATTACAATGAAGTGGTTTAATGCGACCGGTCGAGGCTGCCGCGCGAAAAAACTTCTCATTCACAGCGATGTGTGTAGGCTGCGATGTACGGACAGACAAACAAGATTTCACTACTGATAAATTTTGTCTCAAGTAAAACATAAGAAAGGGTAAATAAAGGTCTTGTACTGTGATGTTTTACATTTTAGTAATTTTCTCAATTATTTAGCCAGGACGGATATGAGGTTTTTTAAATTTTTATTTAATCAATCTAATATTATTTTAAAAAAATTATATGAAATGATTATAAAAAAAAAACGTAAAAGAACTAAAATATCTATAAGCAGCATTCCCATGAAAATGTTTCTAGTTAATACAATACGTTAAATAGTAATCTAAGCACAACTTCAAAAGCAAAAAATGTTTTAAATAATATACAGGTTTTCGTTCGTACTTAGTTTACTAAAAAACTGTTTAACATAATTTCACATAACATGTACATAACATCAATGGTCAGAATTCTGTAGTACTGATTGTTTTTAACACGCTTTATTAGTTTTCCACGTACGTATGTGTGTCTGTTTGTTAGTGACCGACTTTTGTCAATGTGTTTTTTTAATTCTGAGAGACATGCCATATATGTAGTTTCCACCGAAGTGGTACAATGGTCTCACAGAAAACCGGTCAGTTAAGCAGATCCTTCATTACCTACTACCCGCGGGAGTGAGTTACCGAAGCCCCTTCGTTCCTACTTTTAGGAGAATGACCTCAATTGGCGGTTATGCATTTGTGATTTGGATTGCAGGTATCCTTTGGTGGCGGTAATTATGTTCGCTATGGTAGTTCGAATATACTATAACAAATATCTACTCGTGTTTTTCTTATATATGAGCCTGCCAAATTGACTCTACTCTTCTTGATGGAAAACATGAGTAGAATCCAAGAGTGCTAACCCTACTTACTACGAATAATAAGTAGGTAAGTGAATAAAAAAAACAATGATTATTATTTAGTTTAGTTATGGTTCTATGACTGATGTGACGACATACTTGTTCTGTTCTGCTGTCGGTACTGTCCGTGAACAAATACCAATAAATATGAAGCTCCATATATCTGTCGGCGCTGAGGCCGCGTTATTTACGGCACTACGCGAATAAATCGCAAGCAGTGTAAACACGTTTATACCTACCTACTTATTTATGTCTCGTCATTATCTGAATATAAATCCGGGTTTGTATAATATAAATCCGGGAATTTAATAGAAAAGGTTGTTTTAAACTTTCCCTTGGTGTATCTACTTATCAGTCTCATTTATATATATACATACATATAGGTATTTACATCAAGTGAACTTACTAACACAGTAGGTTTTTTGGAAGACAGCAATTTTTTTTCATAAAAAAAAGTTGCTGTCTTCTAAAAATAAATGTTTGGTTTAAGCGGTCGCCACTCTCTACTACGCCAGGCGTTGTTGGTTCAAATCCCACAGTGGACACTTTGTGTGATCCATAAATTGTTGTTCTAAGTTTGGGTGTTCTTTGTGTCCGTTTCATATAGGTTAGTAAAGTTCCCCGCAGTGTGCAGTACAGGATATGCATTCCTAATGCGGGAGTTGTCTCTATATAAAACGAAAACTTCACACGCCTTATACACGACAGTCTGATGCCGAACTAAGCACAGCCTGTATTATTGTTAGCCGTGAGAAGACGGGTCAAGAATACAGAGTGTCAACACCTTGAGAGGCCTTTCTCCAGCAGTAGACTATTAAAGGCATGCATACTTATTCAACGTATAGCCTTAACCCTTTCTTATGAGTAGACCCGAGCCCAGCAGTGGGACGTAATGGGTTGTTGATAATGATACTTATTCAAATCAGTAAAGCTGTTTCGGAGCTATGATGGCGGTAACAAATGCCAAACCCGAAAGGTGCTTCGGGTCGGGACCTTAGAGTATATATAAGCAAGCTTGTTTATGGATACTCTAAGGTCGGGACCCTTTAAAGGAGTGAAGCGAGTTGTTGTAAGTGTCAGCGATCACACGCACTGTACTGATGACATAGAGAAGACATCACGAAGCTTTGGCAGTCCACATTCATCATCTGTTCTCAAAGATCCCACTGCTGGTTTTAGGGCTCCAAGGCTCTCTATAATAACTGGTCCTGTGCGAAACGCTATATTACCTACTAGCAGTCCCACGCAACCTCGTTTGCGTCTCCTATTGCCCGGAGCTTGATAATTTGCCCCGTTTTTAAAACATTTTTCATTTGTGCTTCGCTCCTATTGATCTTAGCGTGATGATATATGTCTATAGCATTCCTCGATAAATGTACTATCCAACAATTAAAGAATTTTTCAAATAGGGCCAGTACCTAGTTCCTGAGATTAGCGTGTTCAAACAAATAAACAAACTCTTAAGCTTTATATATTAGTATAGATTTATTATTATAGTAGATATTATTAGTAAGTAATATTCTTAACCAATGATGTTCATGTGCACCTTTAATTTGAACCTTTAAGTTGAAACCTTCAATGGTATCACTGAGAGTTCTTTTTTGTTGGTACGTTAGCTTGTGGAGCATTTCAATAAAATTGGTGGCAACAGCTTGTATACTATTAACCTTTCATGTAATACTTACTAATATTATAGTACCTGAAGATCTGACTTTTAAAAAGAGTGGCCATGAGTTTCTTTGCCAGTATTTTTCTGATAAAGCTCTAGGTTTTGGTGTTTTCACCTAATTTACCTTAACAATCCGGTACATTCTGTGGCCTCTGTTTGTGTCGATGTATGATTTAACTATAGCTTCAATTTAACGTTCATAAATGTAATGTAATATCTTAATTGAATAAATGATTTTGAATTTTTCATTCTATCTCTAAAAAAACATTAAAATAATGATATAATTTTACTTTTTTTACTGTCCTATCGGCTGGTCTATAAACGTTTGAGTCCAACGCCAACATATACATAATCTTAAAATACAAATACATGTATATTATTAAAGCCAGTACCCTCGAGCTCGGAGCACGGCTAAACTGAATAAATTTGAATAACCCAGGCTGTAATGAGGCGCCACCGAAGCACCCGCGCCGCTGATGAGCGAGAATCGAACCCCGGACCTAACTAAACAATTGGCATTCATTCAGCCGTGAGCCAATTTTGTAATCCTTTTGAATAATTCCTTTTGGTATTCTGTGAGCCGCGCAGCCAATCATTACGAATCTATGACCGCAGATCTATGCAAATTTACATTTATATTTTACTAGTTCGTACCCGCTGTTTCGGTCGTGTTTATGATAATTTTGACAATAAATTAAATGAAGGATCTTATGTGCTATTCCAGTCTATCTATCTATCTCTATGCCAAATTTCATTCAGATACGTTCAGCTATTCGGTCGTGATTGTGTAACAAACATTTATACCCCAATGCTCATAAACTTTCCCATTCGATTTGTATTCAAGTTCTACTGCTATCGACGTTTATGACTAATTAGTTGAAATCAAACTGTTTCAATTATGGCTTAACAGTTCTCGATGTCTTTAATATTAAACGTATAAAGACTTTGAAAAAGAAGATTACTTACTTTTTTTATTGTTAAACTAATAAATAAATATTTCATATGGGCGTTTCGTATTCTCTATATGAAAGTTTATTATAGGGACTGGTTTCATTTGTCAATCTACTAGGGTAATTATAGAAGCTATGCGTCTATTAAAAACATGAATCAATTAGTTTTTACCCGTCGAAGGCGAAGCTAAAAGGAACGTTAATACTTTTGGCATGTTTCACCGAAGTTCCTACTGATCCGATTTAATTGAATTAAACTGCTGCATGGTAGTGTTCTGCATATTCTTAATCCATATATAATGAGTGTAGTAGTACGAAGTTGTATGAGTGTCTAAGACCGCATAAACACTTACAGCAGTCAGCGTCATGTCCTTCAAAGTCATTATTAATCACTACAGCTTCGTAAAACATGAATTATCACCATATGATACTGACATTGGGTATTTAATATTCAGTAGTAGATATAAGTTATAATAACTACATATCTTGTTGACAAACTACTTATGTTTTATTACATCCACTTTTGAACAAGTACAATCAGACTATCTACATAGTCAATTGGCTCTCCAGCCTCCAGAGAACGTCGTCGTTATTTATTACGTAATAATTTTTAAAACAACCCTCAAAGGGCAGAATAACTTGGGAGTAATGACTTCTTGCGATTGATGTACTCTTGGAACAAGTTAAGTCTCGTTTTAGCGGTAAATAAGTACCATGTGCACTCGAGAGCCGTGAATTCTAATTAGAGGTTAACAAACTTAGTTATATAAACTTTAGTGAGTCTGCCTCGATGTGGTTAGCGTAAGTGACTGTAGATCAAGAGGGCTCGAGTTCGATTCCCTGATCGGACTCTTGTTGGTTTTTTCTTACAAGAAATTCTCCGGCCGTGCCTCGGAGAGCACGTAAAGCCGTCGGTTCAGGTCTTATATTCTCTGTTCTGTGTTCCCGGTTGTCATGAACATCTATAGTCTGTCAGTGCCCTCAAATATACTGACAACTAGTTCAACCTTCGAATTTAGTTCATCCTCAGAATTGCAGAGGTCCGATGCCAGTCGCTCCGTGGAAAAACCGATATTCAGGTAAAACCGGTTAAACTAGTAGCCGACTTCAAATCTTTGCATATGCTGCGTCGCTTAAAGTTGTGCAAAAGTAATGTACCTGTGACAGAATTCTTCTTCTATAAAAGTTCTAATAAAAAGAAGTTAAAGACAAAACGAACATCAAAGTCGTGAACATCTTTTAGAACTTTTAAAGAGGGAGAATTCTGTTATAGGTACATTATTTTACATTTCTGATACTGAAAGAATGATGACAGAATATTATATACCTATCTTTTAAGATTGTTGTGTTTTGTTGTTTTTAAACGGTTTAGTTTAACTTGCCCTGTGTTTAATTTTAAATTTAAGTAAAATGAAAGAATTTGACTAGTAGAACACAGTTCACTATGAAAAATTAAAATCCAAGATGGCCACCGCTACAAAATGGTGGTTTACACATTTTATCACGGCTACCACACCACTATATGGGTATCAAATGAAAGAGCTTGACTAGTAGAACAAATATTAGAAGTATTTAATGAAATTAAATCTTGAAAATAAAAAGAACATGTAAAAAAAAAGTTCCTAGGCGTAGCGTAAACTGATTTTTACTTGGAGGAAAACACGAACCCAACAATTTTATTGTTTTTGTCTGATCAATGCCTTAGATTAATGAGGACGAGGGGTATCATGACTGGAACCTGGGACCTACCAAATTATTTTTTGGCTTTTAGTGCATTATTTTCAATAAAACCGTTTAAATAAAAAAAAAACACACATCTTTTTTATTAAGGTATGGTAAATAAAGGGTGAGCTGTTTAAGCTGTTGCTACTACCAATAGGGGACGCAAACAAAGTTGCGTGGGTAAGAAAGTAAATATATATTTATGTAGCTAGCTAGCTATGTTCACTCCTCATAGTGCATGGATAAATTACACCCTAACTTAGAACATTTTATCCTGCTCATTAAACAAACATTTGTCCTGTGTGGAAACCGAACCCACAACCTCTGGGCTTTTTTTCCTTTGTGAAATAGTTTGTGTGTAATTTTTGTGAATTTTTCAAACATTTTAATATTTACTCTGCTATTCCGGGCGAAGACCTAACCAGCAAATTAAGGATACAAAGACCAGTCCAGCTCTTCTTGAGTTGTACAAAGTAAAACTGAATTGAATAAGATTTATAAGTAAACCTTTAGTTTTTTTTTAATATAAATAGTTTTCGAAGGCTAACCAATTTGGTTTAACAAGCACTTGAAACCTTTAGTGAGTGTTGAAATAGGGCGGTCAATCATGAACTATTTGTAAGACAAAGAACATTGGTAACACACTTAGTCCGACTTCACTCCAGTGTAAAATTTATGCGCTACCTCCTCTAATACTCCTCTAAGATCTGCATTCCATACTTTAACACTGGCTGACCCACGCGACGTCGTTTGCGTCTTTTTTTGCCCGTAGCGTAACAATTTTCCCCCGTTTTTGAAACATTGTTCATTGTTGCTCCGCTCCTATTGGTCTTAGCGTGATGATATACGTGAAACCTATAGCTTTCCTCGATAAATGGACTACCTAAAACTTAAAGAATTTTTCAAATCAGACCAGCGGTTCCTGAGATTAGCGTTTTACAATATTAGTATAGATTTATGCTATGTACTTGTAGTATTTTACGATTGAATATTTGTTTCATATTTATGTTTCAGTAATCTTGCCAAGCGGGAAGATTTTAGTAGGATAACTAGATTTTCGAAACGATTAGGAAAACTTCTAACATCTATAGCCTTAAAGAATAAGGAAATAAACTTAGTTTGAAATATGGAACTATATACTCACTTAAATGATAAGTCGAGTTCAAAGGAACAATGGGGCAGGCCTATGCCCAGCAGTGGACTCCTGTGGAGTGCCAAGGTCGGAAACGCACTTGCGACACAAGTTAGACAGGATTAAGAACGGAGACAGTCCGTTTTTCTCTTTACCTACTGTAAAGTTATAAATAATAAATAATAATAAATATTTCGGACATCTAACACACAATGCCATCTAGTCCCAAGCTAAGCAGAGCTTGTGTTATGGGTACTAGACAACTGATACAAAACATATATACTTTTTTTTTGTAAATGCATACATATTATACATAGAAAACACCCAAACTCCGAAACAAATATTTGTAGATCATACAAACATTTGGTCCGACCCGGGAATCGAACCCGAGACCTCATGATCAGCAGTCGCACACGCCGACCGCAAGACATAGTTATAAGTAGAGTCAAAGATTCATTATAACTAAGTAAGTAGCTTGGGTTGCTTTCTTGTCCACTACAGTCGGATTGGTTTTAGATAAACTGGGAAGGGCAACAGACAAAGCCGTGTGGGGATTTTCTGAATTTTCGGCGTACAATATTTAGAGGCGTTCTTCCATTGATACGAAAAACAAGGTGTATGTAGAAAGACTATATGGAAATAAACTGTTTATCTATTATTATCATCATCAACAACCTTTAACGTTGGACATAAGCCTCTCCTTAGCAAAGAGATTGGCCAACTTAACTCAAATTTATTTAATTTTCTTCTTGTAACACTAAGTTCACGAAAGTTCTGGAAACTCACATCGAACCATTTCATACAATACTAAACTAGTACCAAGTCCTCACAGTAAATAGCGGACGGGTGGATAAGTTGCTCCAAGTCGAGTTCGTTACAGTGCCGGTAACGAAGTGTTTGCAGCCCACGGGGGCAGGTAATCTAATCTCGACCCTCCCTTCGATACTCTCCTATCTCCTTTCCCCTACTCTCTTTCCAAAATGCCTCATCTCTTTCTACCACACTAGTAAAACTGTAGCGATTTTCCCAATGTTTATGTCAGTATCACAGACGGACAAAACGTGACTCGAATGACGAGCAGTGATCGATACGTGAGATAAATTATGCGCAATGCTTTGGTTTGGATTCTACCCATTCAATTGCGATATCGCGAAGTTGATATTGCATAAATTGTGTTTATTACAGTATCGTTGTGTGTATTTATGTATACAATGTACCTAGTAGGTGCGTAAATATATAATTATGTAGAAACAAATGTGGAAAATGTACTTAATGCTATTAGGTTTTTTCTGAATAAAAATAGCGATTAGGTAAACATAGTCTAAGACGCCAGCCAACGCGGTAAGACCGGGTTGGTTGCCGTTGGTGCTCATTGGGGGAGGCCTTCGTTCAATAGACGGCAGAGAAGATATGACTCAGAGTACTTGTCAGAGCGGTGAGTGGGACATAGGAGAAGGCCTGTAACGTAACTGAGATACGTGTAGAAACGTAGGCTACTTTTTAACAAGATAACCAACATAAGTGCGCATATGCGGGGTCGAGAAGGTTGTTGTTAGCAGCCACCATTATATATTATACACCAGCTGACCCACGCAACCTCAACCTGCTCCTTTTTGTATTAGCGTGATGATATAACCTTCAACAATTACTGAGCTATCTAACACTAATAGAATTGACACGAATTGGAATAATAGTTCTTGAGATTAATAATAATAATAAAGCTTTTTTATTTATCATAAACCTTATAAGTATGTTGTACAATATGTTTTATAAATTCTTAATGTTAGAAAATTAAAGCTAAATTAATTTAATGTTAATATGTATTTTACTGTGTATTACTTATTGGAACCCCTTAATAGGTTATAGGTCTCCTCCAATTTCTTCCAGTTCTCTCGATTCTACGCTAGATTTATTCAGATTTCTCTGTACCGATACTATGTCATTCGCCTAACCACATTTATTTTTCATTGTGGGCCGTTCCATTTTGTGGTCTTAAGAGTCCATCGCTGCTCATCACTTCAGGCTACATGGCTGGCCAACCCCCCTATAGTTTTAATGCTTGATGTAACGCATCTGTCAGGTTTGTCTTTTTCGGTATTTCTTCACTTCTACTTTTTGTAATTTTCCATAAGTGTAGCAAGTTTCTCTCCATTGCTCGCTGACAAGTTCTGATTTTATTTGTCATTTTGGTTGTGAACGTCCACGTCTGGGAGCCGTAGGTCAAGCAGGGCAGAATACAGGTGTCCATGATGGTCTTTTTTGTATTTTGGTCGTAATTACCTTTTAGTATTTCTTTGTGGGCCCAGTATTTATTCCAACTTCACGTGATTCTTCTGTAGACCTCGTCTTAATTAATGGTTTTAGAAAACGATACCTGCTTCCCTAATTTTACGTACTGGTCTACATAGTGAAGCTCAACATCGCCTTTTATTTTTTCCGTTTGTCATTATTTTTGTTTTGCTAAGTTCATATTAAAGCCTACGTGATTACTTTCTGTGTTCAGTTGGGATATCATATTTTGTAGCTTCTTGTGAGTTTCAGCAAATAATGCGATATCATCCACAAATCTTAAATGGGTAAGACGTTCATTGTTGATTGGGATGACTTCAGAGATTCCGTTCAAATTGGAAAATATGCACTGCAAAACAGCTTTAAACAATTTTGGAGATAGTGAGTCTCCCTGACTGACACCTCGAGCTATGTTGATCTTGTCACCTCGAGATTCCAGCTTCACTCTGCTCACATTATTCTTATAGATGTTTTTCATAGTTCTGATGATCATCGGATCTATGTTACAGTTATGTAGAGCTTGCCAGATAGAGTTATGAGATTAATCCTTAGATTAGCGTGTTCAAACAAACAAACAAACTCTTCAGCTTAATAATATGATATTAGTACAGATATTTACTTAACTATGTCACTTTCTTTCTTTAAGTTAGGTTTATAGCCTCAGCTTGTTTTATAAAAGAACACTATTCGAAGCATCCATTCTTAATAAGGAGTAAATTTTGACGGATTTTTTTAAATCCCATAGATTATACTAACAAACGACGATAAATCAATGTTCTTTGATCAATTGAATACTTAACTCAGTGATTTTCTCACGGTACACTATTTAAACGCCTAATTCGCAACTTATTGTACAAAATTATAACAACATTTGTAACAAGTAGATTTGAGTATAGTGTGAGTGCATTCTGAGTCAGTGGAGCGAGATGGTGTCGCGTGCGCGCGAGTCTCTCACGCGGTGCAGCCGCAAGCGCAAGCCAGGCTTTGTGACGTAAGCAAATTGTGGGGCAACTTTGTGTTGTACGTTACGCGCAAATTATAGGGCGAGTTCCACTCATTTGTGAGTTGGAAAGGAAATGTAAGTATTGGTCTTTGATATCTGAATGTGTTTATAGTGGGAAATGTTGCTTTTCAAGCTCAATGGCTTTTAGTTGGGATTTCGGTGACTCGGTTAAGGTTTCAATGTAGGTAGCATAGACCCTTAGATCATTTGTCTGAATGTGTCGTACAAAGAACAAAACAATCAGAGCGGAGAGCCAGTAAGCTTGTTTCGTTGACATAGACAGGAAGCGCATTTGGCGACGTGATTTGGTTAAGGTTTCAGTGCGGACCAATCACACCGCTGAAGATTCTCACCGTGACGATCTAATAGATGTGAAATAAACTTATAGTTGGCCCTTTAGCAAATTTTTTTTTGTAAATACTGTTAGGATATCTCATCACAATTTACTAAGTGTAATTAATATGTTGTAGAACATCACTAGTGATTGTTATCTAAAATAAAAGGACTTTCCACTTCTATTTCCGTTGATGTTAATATTAGTTCGTCTGATATGTATTGTGTGTAATTATCGTATATTTAATAAATTTTGTTCATCCGGAATATATCCAACAAATACATGCGGCCGGTGTGTGACAAGGCAGCTGACTGAGTATAGTAGAGAATGTTACTTGTCTATGGGCGTAGATTATTATCTAATATACTAAAACATTTTATAAAAACTAGGCCCATAGCCGAGTAGTATTCTACAAACGTCTCTCAACGCTAAGTCACGTGGTCAAGACGAAATATTAGCTAATAATACAAGAGAATAGGGACATTAGCGCCTGTAGAAAGAGAATCGTCGCAAAACACTTGCGATTTGGCTAGAGTTGGTGCTTAGTCCTTGTTTTAGGTAGTTTTATACCATCCAATGAACGTGATCATCTGCATCTCTCAGCCACCGTTGAAGTGAGTAAAGTATTGCTTATCTACTAGTTTTTTTTTAAAGTCCTGTCATCATTCAGGTGGAGTCCGTTTCATATGTGACAATTTATGTCAGTTTTATGGTTAAATTGTATTCAGAACTAGGAAGTGAGTTACGAAAGCTTCGAAGCATCGGTAGAGTATTCTTATGACACCCCAAGAGGACCAGTCCCAACGGATGTCATATTAGAAACAATAACACGAGCGATTGTAGCAAACTGCTAGTAACACGCTAACAAGTCCTGAGGGAATATCTATAAAACCCTTAAACAAATATACTTACATGTGGATCGCGAAAATGAATCTTATGTCTCAGTATTTAAAGAATATCCACCATGTAACTTCGGTGGTAAATTAAACAGAGTGTGAGTGACTAAAATGTTGCTTACTTTTTTAAAGAATTATTGACTTCTAGTTAAATCTGAGAGCTCTCATGCAGCATAAACTAAACAAATATTGATAGGGCAGGATAGGAATCTATACCATACCTTTTTACGTTACTAGTCCTGTATTTTTCCAATAATTTACGTAACTTTTGTATAGGAGACAAATAAGCATGTGACTATGTAACTGAAAACAAATATTAAATTTAACACGAATTAATGTCCGTAAATTTAAACTGAATTTGATACATTTTAGGGCCCCACATTCGGACTTTGGACGAGTAAATCCAGTTAGAGATCAAAAAATAGGGGCTGCAGGGACTCGAGGCTGAAAAGGGATCGCGACGTGCGGGGTGTGAGAGGATGGAGAAGAGAGGGGTTGACGGTGGCGCATTCTAATCGCATTTCTCTGGTCGGGTGCGCGCGCGCCTCCCGTGTAATCTCGTTGTGCTAATAGTCTTAAGGCGTACAAAGGGCTGATCAAACGGTGCAATTTGACGCGCCAAATGTCGCTGCCGCAGTTCTGTGATGCACCGCAATCGTGTCACAGCACACACTTACACTCCTTTGATTCATTTGTTTTCGACAACGTAAGGTCCTCTTAATAAACTTTTTTTTTATTAAATGTTTTAGTACCTATGCTGCATTGAACTACATAGTATGTCAACTACTATAAGTTATTCTGAGAGTGGCAATTGTTTACTGGATTGAAGCTGTATTTTGTTTGTTTGTATATTAATAATTAACAAAACAAAAGTGTTAATCAATCAATAATTTGTTATATATTATTTTAATTTATTTTTTATATATACATATTTCGTAGACACGAATGGTTGGCATTTTTTGGGGGAGGCATTCATTCAGCAGTGGACGGCAGTAGACTGAAGTATAGTCGAGTAATACCCGACAAATATGCAACTGGGGATTGGACTCCCGTTACCTTTTAACCTAATTCTCCCGTTCCGTGGATGGTCTGATCAAGATATTAGATCCTGGAGGCACTGATTGCCTGTGTTAGGTATATCTAATACACGCGAACGTGAGAAGTCGACTTTTATTACATTGGATAAATTCAGTCATTTAGTCAAAGTTATTATTTCAAATTGTTGTTTAGTTACATAACCAATTATGTGTGGTAGATGCAGTTAAAGATTATGTCGAACATCGACAAGAACCGCCTTGTAGGCGGACCTGGCCTTTGCGGCCGAGTGGGGAACGACATCGCCTAAAGACTTTAAACCTTACTTAAATCTAGTGAACAAAATTGCTACCTACTAGTCTAGAAGTTGAGATCACAGATTTGAATAGCATTGCATTATAAAATTGAACAAGTACAAATCTGATTTGGGCAGTGAGAGCTCGTGTGCACTCGATTAGCCGTAAACTAGGTTGTCATGAAAAAAACGTTGTTTATACAAAGTAATTATTAAAAAAAGTCAAAAATATCACAACTGCATTTAATGTTTACTAAATAAATACTAAAAAATATATGCCTGCGATTAAAATGTTCATAAGCAGAGTTTCGCGAAGCGTTTTCTAGAATCACCGCGATATCTGACATTTACGCGGGTGGAGCAGCAGTAAAAGCTAGTTGAAAAATACTACCATTAATGTGAATATTATTGATGTAATCGGTGTTTTATTTAGTAGGTAACAGTCAAAACATATTGATTGTTAAGTAACTCCCTGGAGGCCCGTATCAGAGCTCCCTCTGCACTTTTCTACTACAAATATTGATATACGCCACGTTATAATTGAATGCAGCTTTATTTTGTTGTAAGCGTCGCGTCGCAGGAACATTGTTTGTTCCGCTGGGGGAGTAATCTCGGCGACAAACTGTCGTATTGTCCGCCGCCGACTGCCACACTTGTTTCATTGTTTACATCCCTTTCTTTTAAATATTGCAAATGTCATAATAACTGCAGTGGGAAATCTAATTAGAGATATTTAATGTATTGTATGCGGTTCTTGCCTGCTATGAATGAAAGTAACGTTTTGATGCTGTATTTATAAAACTAGCTGAACCCCGCGGTGTTACCCGCGGTCATTGTTGCACCGCGAGCAACGCTGCGGGACAAAGTTAGTTTTAAAAAATTACCCTTAGTTACTCCCTGGATCATCAGCTACCTGCCAGTGAAAGTCCCTTCAAAATCGGTCCAGCCGTTCCAGAGATTACCTGGAACAAACAGACAGACAGACAAAAAATTTTTAACTACATTATTACATACATATAATATGCATTTATTAGTAAAACGCGGTTATTCTAATATTACAAACAGACACTCCAATTTTATTTATTTGTAATCTGCTTGTGTTGAGCTTAGAACCATTTGCGAAGTAGAACATAGTTGAGGGACTTAGAAGTAAAATATGGATAGCAGAGAAGAATAAAGGAAGATACCTGGGCGTAGGCCTCTAGGGGGAGGATTAGTATAGTTACTTGTAAGTATTCCCTCTCTTTGCAGTGTAGAGTGCTCTCTAATTCACCTCGGCACCCATATGATAAATAAATACCTATGGGTGTTAACACTCTGTATTCTTTATCTGTTATCACACGGAAATGGATAACAGAGGAGAATGTAGGAAAAATGGAATCGAAGAAAAACAAAGAAGACGTTTTCATTTAGCTTAGAATATTATTTAACGTTTAAATTATTTAAATAAATGTATGTAAATAGAGCTTTTGATGAACTTAATTTAGGTACCTATATATTGGGTAAGAAAAAGAAGTATATAAAGCATAAAGTGTCTCTAACATAACATCTATTGTTCAGAAACAACATGTTTGGGATAAGGGTCTCCGGTATCCTCACTCACTAGGTGAAACACAGTGCAAGTGCTGTTTCACAGTGGTTTTCTGTGAGGCCGTGGTATCACTCCGGTCGAGCCGATCCATGCATGCCGAAGCGTGGCTCTCTAGCAGAGAGCTCATCTTTTAAATTCAAATGTTATTTATTTCGTGCATACAGTGTTTACGGAATGTCGTATTTTGTCCCCTAACACCAGGCACAAACTGCTATTGCGGAGAACTGGCAAGAAATAAAATAAATAATTTAATAAACATGTACTCACTCACAATGACGTCTATTTTTATTAGAGCATTTATTAGGGTAATGCCATGAGGAAATATTCATAAAGAAAATACTTGAATAAACATTTTCCAGTTACGGATTAAGTTAATTCTTTCAGTTTTTCCTCCATCGTATACTACAAAACATTATTTATATTCATCAAAGTTTATTGACTTGCTACTCGTACTAGTACTACTCGTAATAAGCCAATTAACTTCGATGAATGACTATAAATATCGCTTTGTAGGTATTTTACGATGGAGGAAAATGTATAATTTATCTACTTATCAGGAGAGGCATATTTGACCGTGGGAAAGTTATAGGTATGGGTCGTTTACGTAGGCTTCAGAAAAGCGGTGGTGAACAATTTTTCATCATCATCATCTTAGCCAAAAGACGTGGACAGTTAAATAATTGTTTTGTAAGTTTAGGCGGGTGATGGTGATGTGATCAGTCCATTCCGGGATATTGTCGATGTACCTGTACCTATGTGCCTACAACGGTGTAATATAAGTATGTTGCATACATTTAAATTGCGTTATGTTTCTAACGAGTCTCAAGCTGTGGGTCACCAATGGACATTGTAACGTTGCGTTTAATCCATAGGTACTAAAGTTATAAATTCAAAGTAACTCTGTCTGTCATACTTTCACATAAACCGTTACACCGATTTTAATGAAATTTGGCATGGAGATATTTTGCTTCTCGAGCAAGGATATAGGTTTTTTGACGCGATATTCAAGATACACGCGGACGGAGCTAGTTAGATAATATGCCATGTTCCAACTTCTAGAAACTCTTTATTTAATTTAGTAGTCTTTGAAATCACAAAACATTAAACTGACATCCAACCCTCTCATAAGCTCAGTCAGCATATATTTAATAATTATAATCACCTACAATTATTTATACGCGGTACAGTGCAGTGTAGAAATAATTAGACGCACCTGTTTTTAAAGCATTGTGTACAATAAATTAATTGAATTATTTAAAGAAGAGAATTCGCGAGGGTAGATTTTTATCTAGAGTACGTCTGACTAAATTGTTTGTGGTATTTGACATAATAGTAACTATTATCTTTTGCATTTCACAATAAGTACTTTCTTTTTGACTACCACAGTGGTCAGTGGTAGCGTATTCGACTGTATTGCTTAAGGTCTCGATTGAAATTGGTCGGGCAAAGAAATGTTACTACGATTTGCAAATATTTATTTTGGAGTTGGTATTTTCTATTATAATATTTACAATGAAAAGGGGATAAAGTAATTCATTGGTGGTGCAGTAGCTTTAGACTAGATTTTGTCATTGGGAGTATAAAACAATACATTTGGCCTTTATGCTTTCAAACTACCTGCTCCACTAGCCAAGTAGTTCGATTCCACAAACGTAAACATTTATAGAAAATTACTACCGGAGGAGAGCCACGCTTCGGCATGAATGGGTTGGCTCGACCGAAGTGATACCACGGCCTCACAGAAAACCTGTGTGAATATACTATACCCTAATCCCTTTCCCATCCTCCTCCCCTTCATCTAAGGGCCGGCAACACACTTGTGACGCATCTGCTGTTGCGGATGTCCATGGGCGGCGGTAATCGCTTACCATCAGGCGATACGTTAGCTCTACTAACTTTTAAACTTTCGCGTTCTATGATATATTAACAATTATTTTTACGGTATGTAATACCTTTTAATAAGTGATCGCGTTAATTCCCGTAAAAATAATTGTTAAGATACGTTAGCTCGTTTGCCCCTATTCCATTAAAAACTAATATTTGGGAATGACGTCTCTCAACACTAAGTCACGTGATCAAAACAAAATGTTAGCAAACAATACAAGAGAATAGAGGCATTAGGCTGATGACGATAGATGTTAGCCACAGAAATCTAAATATATTTAGATTTCTGTGGGCGTCAGGGAATATAGAAAGGGAATCATATGGACTGGTTCTATATTAGGAAATGAATTAGACTTATAAGTTAAGGGCTTGAATCAAATCAAATATCTAATCAATTTCAACATTAGGTTCAAAATCCTATGATCAAAAACCAGTTAGTTTCGAATTTGTTTTTACTCAAAGCATCAATGCCTGATTCGTGCTAGATGATCTTGTTCAGCCCACAACGAAGTATTCTAAGTTTGTGGCATACCAACTGCTTAGAGAACCTTGACGCCGCTTGCCATGGTAATTATGCTTATGGCGTGAAGTTGCGACTATGACGCAATATTTCCATGTGAGCCATAACGACTATAACTTACAGACAAGACAGAGAGTACAGAATGCAACAGACACCTTGATTATCACCCCACTGTAAAATTAATTTTATTACTATGAGAAAATCATAAAAATCTTTGGTATGTTTTTTTTGTGTCTGTGGGTAATTCAATAGTAGGTATAGTTAACTACAGAAAATATATGGTAGATCTAATATACCTATATAAAAATGAATCGCCGAAATGTTTGTACCTACGAGTATAACTTCCGATTGGCTGCACCAAATTATATATATTTTTTTGTTATGTGTTCCTTATTATTAGAACAAGGTTTGTAAACAAGAAAAATTAAAAGAGACCGGGAAATGTCATTTTTTTATTCGCGACTGTACACTGCCTATGGGAAGCTGAGACACATCTATAAAAATAAATAAACTTGGAGTGTCTGTTTGTAATATTAAAATAACCGCTTTTTACTAACTGCATATATATGTATACACGGTACATATACCAAAAATGTACTTAATTTTTTTTTTGTCTGTCAAAACACAACATCATTGTGTTTTGTCTGTTTGTTCCGGATAATCTGTGGAACGGCTGGACCGATTTTGACGGGACTTACACTGGCAGATAGCTGGTGATCCAGGATGTAACTTTGGCTACTTTTTTTAGACTAGTTTTGTACCGCGGCGTTACCCGCGGTATAAAAATAAACGCGGGTAACACCGCGGGGTTCAGCTAGTATGTAAATATAGCGGTACGAAGTTCGCCGGGTCAGCTAGTTTATAATAAAAATGTGTTTACATTCATTCAGAGTGAGAACAATATAATTTTGACAGTTTTCTCTTTTTATCTTAATTGTTTAAACCTTCGTTACTCACCTTGAGAAAGCTTTTTTTGGTGATGAGTTACAAAATCTCTTCAGATCTCTGGCTTCTTGAGGATGCAGGGGCAGTTACATAGTGTTTTCTGTAAAGGATTTCTAAGAAGGTGATATCAGGTTTCCCCTGAATCGTCGACGCGAAAGTGCAATCAGAGTATAGCACATGTCTGAGATCAGTGTTCCGCGGCACACTGGTATGCCATGGTGATCTGTTGGTGTGCCTCGGAAAAATAAGGTTATCCCACAAACCTAAATAGACGGCCAGAATAAAAATACTTAGGTACACAGATGTTAATTACGCGAAAGCACTGGGGAAGCGTTTTGTTTTGTTCATCTCTACTAAGTGTGGGTTGGTCAAGAGAGTTAGCGTTATTATAGGTGTAGTCCACTGCCCTCTTGCTATCAACTACTTCTCCGAAGAACGGAGTTCAAAAACACTATTAGTTTGAATGATTTGAATTGTCGTTTCTCACCTACAACTACGCAGAATCTTCATACTAAGTGTGCTGTGGAGCATTATGGCAGTAGTGTCAATACTTAACATGGGCTTCCTGCCAATGTCAAGAATTGAAATATTGCTGAGGTATTCCCTGACCAATATGACCTTCAAACTTTCAAGAAAAGAGCGTATTCCTTCTTTAAAGGTCGGCAACGCACTTGTGACGCCTCTGGAGTCGCGGGAGCGACGTTAATCGCTTACCATCAGGCGATATGTCTGCTATTTTGCCCCGTATTCCATAAAAATAAGTTCAGTCAATAAACCATAACATACGATACGAAACCATGAAACCACACCCCTATGAAACGGACCACCTTCATTTTTAAAAGATCTTTTCTATGACATCAGAATCTGATCTTTCCGGCTGTGACGTGGTTGAATAGAAATGGCAAGTGTCGAATTAAAAACTGCGCCGGCTTCCGGAAACGGCCCTCGGATATCTCGATGAAAGGCAGATAATTGGAGCCTCCGCCCCTGTCGGCTGTACGGCCGACTTTGCTGAATATTTTATCGAACACCTTCTATTTGCCGTTTAGAGGGTTATCTGCGATTGTTGCTACGTGGCATTTTTAAAGGGACATTTTTGTTTTTTTATGGTTTTCAATCACGTAGCTCGTTGAGGTTTCAGGTAGGTATAGCTACTTATACCTATCTACTTTATAACGGAAACCACCTAAAACGTGAAAAAATGAATATACCTACAATAAATAAAAGTGTAAGATACCTACTTACTCTACACAGAGATTTGTAACACACTTAGTTCATTTGATACTTGATTTGATATCTCTAACATGAAAACGATTAAAACATAGTGCCGTGTTCAAAATATAGTGAATAGTGTATACCTACTGTAGAGTTTTGTCCGTCTGTCTGTTTGTTGAATCTAATAATCTCCGGAACGGCTATGCGAATGAATTAATTCATATCATATAAACGTTTAAATGTATAGGAAGAAAGGCTTAAATAAATAAATATTACAAACGCTGTCTGTCTGTCTCGATTTCACGCCTAAACTACCGAACCTTTTTAAATGATATTTGGTACACAGATAGTCTAGAGCCTGTGAAAGGACATAGGCTACTTTGTAATGCGGGTTGTAAGGGGTTGTATAGGGGAGGGGTGTAGGTAAAACATTGTATAAACTATGCTGCCCAAAGTCACTACTCCACGGGGACGAAGTCGCGGGCACAGCTGGTAAAATATAAAAAAAAAACAAACACACTCTTATTCAAAATAGTACCTATCGAGATTAGTATTTCCACTCTTTGTATGTCCTCAACCTTACAGTTCTGTTCTAAGTAGTTAATGTGTGGGATTAATGCAAGCCGGGCGGTCCTCGCAATCACATCCTTTGTCACTTTGCCACTTGACAGCGGAGCGCAATTTGTGTCAGCCTGCCATTCGACCGGCTCGTACACCCGTCATTACGGCTCGCACAAGAGCCGTCGATTGCTGTGGCCTTAATAACATACTTAATACGACAATTACACATCTTTATAATTTAGTGATACACCACGAGTGGGTTATCAGCCACTTGAGAGGGTGTTAGGATCATTTCGGCATTAAAAAATATACTATATGTCACTCAAGATTGTATATGCCTGAGGGTCGTTTTTTTTTATTCTATTTTTATTCCTTTAGTTGGTATACGAATTTCTTAGTTGAAACCTATTCTACTAAGAATTTACGTACAGATAAAAACAAAAATTTATTCAGTTAAATGTATTTTGACGATCTTAGATAGATAGATAGATAGGTACTCTTTATTGCACACCAGTTAAAAAAAAATACAATGTCTAATTTACACGATTAAAAGCAGTGGTACAATGGGCGACCTTATCGCAGACTGTGATCTCTTCCAGGCAACCTTAAGATGGACAGTACTTTAAAGTAATGTGTAGTTTGTGGTGCACATTTACAAATCATGTATAAAACTAATATTACCAATAGACTTACATATACACTAACACATACATGCACATACATATAAATAAAAATTCTTAGCTTAGGTAGTCAATAATAAATTGATTGATATTTCGGCTGCTCATATTTCATCTGCGTGAGAAAATTACGATGTTGGGTGTTTCTCTAGTCCTAATTCGTAAGGACTACAGAACTAACTATCAGACTACAGTAACTGAGAATCAGTAAGTTCACTGAAGTGGAAGTGGGCTTGTCACGTCTAAAGACGAGCTGATGGTCGCTGTAGTCGAAATGTGCTAGAGTGGAGACTAGGCGAAGGTAGAAGAAAGTGGCTGGCAGCGGATGGATTTGAACTGTCAAAGACCGCTCCTTTGGGGATACTAGCAATGGACTGTGGTAAGACGAAGAGAGAAAAAGTATTTTTAAGTAAGTAGGTTAATGTTTTATTTAATAATCATGAAAATTGAAAATTTTATTTGTTAGTTTTTTTATTAATATCTATCTTTATTAATATGTCTTTATTGTTATGTGTTATGAGTAGTGGTCACCACACTTATTGCGAATGCAGACTATGCAAAAATGCAGCATGGTGATCCTTTCGGCCTATTAAGGTTCTTCTGCATCATTGGGCCTCCGGTCGCGCACTCACCAACAAAACACGACATCACGAATGATGTGATTTTAGGTTGGAAAATGTTTCTTATGTTTCAACCTTAAATAGATATCACATCTCTATCGTTTCTACCGTTGGACAGTATTTCAATTTTATTTCATTATTTTCCATTAGCGGCTTCAATTTGTTAAATTTTGAAATGTAACTATAATTTAATTGGTTTGCTGTTGATTGTCTTTCTTGTTTCATTGAGCCTTTATTTCTTTGCAGTTTCAAGTCTTTTGACGTAGAGCCAGTAGTTGATAGGGAAGGATGGCTACTTTTTCCAATCAACTTAGTTTTTGTTACTTGTTTGCCATATTTTTTTAGTAAATATGTATGATCTCGCAACTTCAGAAGGTATAAACTAACGTTTACCTTGGCGCAATTAGTGCTTGATCCAAAATTGATGTTAATTGGATCAGAATGTTAATTATACATAAATGCTATACGATTTCTCTTAAATTAAAAGTGTGTTGCTAATTAGAAGATGGGTATAATTGTTTTATATTAATTACCTATCAGTTTGGTATGAATTGCTTAATCGCTCCTGCAAAAAGTCACTTGATTACAGGCTTAGCCGTCTGTACGTACGTACCTACATCTAATGTAGAATTATCTAACTTTAATGTAAGTATGCTATGATATCTACCATGTGTCCTGACTGTCCATGACTGGAATAGCTATTATATTTTAGAAGAGGTCTTCTTTCATCCTTCAATATTTTAATTTAAAATCTCTTGCCAGCGGTTGGGATTAAATGACGCAATTTTTGCTTTTAAGACAGTCAATTGCAAAATTGATTGCGCCCTGTTATTGGCTATTTTTTGAATTTCGACTGCCTTTAAGGATTACGCGCAAATCCATCAAGCCACTGTGTCCCCCATTAAGAAGAACTGTTCTGCGTGCTAATTCTCCATGTGCTAGATTATGCAAGGTGTTAAATAGCGCTGCAGTCAAGTAGTTGATATCCATTACGATTCGTGATACACATTTAAAACGATTTTGAGCTCTTTGCCAGACCTTCTTTAGCTTCTGAATTAACTATTGTAATACTAATGACAAACGCTAATAACTATGTATATATATCTTAAAAAATGTTGTCTGATTTTTTACGTATTTGTTCTTCTAGTGTTTGTAATACCATTTTTGATACTTTTTTTTGTAATAATACATGGTGACAAAATAATAATAATACTCACATGCTGTGCCTACCTTTAAGCACTGACACAATATACTAATATTTCGTCAGTGCTTTAAGTAATTGTTACATTACGATCCATAATGTGGTAGTTGACATCTAATCAAATTAGTTACCTTTTATCATCTGTCAAAACATGAAGTTCTTATGAAAAATGTACTTAATATAAATTTGTGACGTCATTGTTTTAGACTTCTCAATTGAGCAATATATTTCAATGTTTATTTGATTTCAAATTTTTAACAGAAATAAAAACCTGTAATAATTATATTTTCTGAGATGTTTTGTAAAACAATTTTCCGATACAGTCAACAACCTTATTTGGATTTGTCATATTTTTAAGATGAAAATTTAAACAATTGTTGGCGGACCCTAATTTTTACAGGAATTTTTACAATACGGCATGAGCATTAATGCAGATATGTACTGTGAAGAACTGGAGAGAATGATGGAGAAGCTTGTACATCTGCAACCAGCTTTGGTCAATCGGTCGTCCCCACTGCTCCTTCACGACAACGCGCGACCCCATACTGCGCAACAGGCAATCCCCAAGCTGCAAGAGCTAGAGTTGGAAGCTCTCTCTCATCAGCCATACTCACCAGACCTTGCACCTACCGACTATTACTTTTCCAAAATTTAGACAACTTTTTAGTGGGTAAAAAATTCAATTCTCGAGAGGCAGTACAAAATGCCTTTGAAGAGTTTGTTGCCTCCCGTCCAGGTGATTTTTACAAGAAGGGCATCAATAAACTGCCAGTGCGTTAGCAAAGATGCGTCGGTGATTACTTCGAATAACAGAAATAAAAACGTTTGAAAAAATAAGTACTTTCACTTATTGCATACAAAACGGCAATTTCATAGGTAAAGGCCCATTATGTTCAAAGATCTGTCACATTTCACCTCTTTGGAATTACCTATGTAATTCCGAAAATACTGAGACGTAGACGGTAGTAGATTAAATCCACACTACGTAAGGTTGGGGTCTCTGGTACCCTCACTCACTAGGTGAAACACAGCGCGTGCGCTATTTCACACCGGTTTTCTGTGAAGCCGTGGTATCACTCCGGTCGAGCCGTCCCGTTCATGCCAAAACATGGCTCTCACACGGTGTAAGTTTACGTTGAAAAGTTGATGTAAAATATTTTTTATGTTTCTTTTCACCGAATGAGTGAGGAAGACTCACAGGACGGCAAGGCACTTGAGCCTCTTCAGTTGCAGGTGTTACTGTGTGTCGAGTACGAGTGTCACCGCGTCTTTTCACCCCATGGGTGTCGTAGTATCTAAGGCCACAAACTACGTAGGACAACGTCACTGCAAGGAGAAGACTTGAAACAAACCCGGGACTAACCTGTCGCTAACCTATCTGGTCGTCATCATACCTACCTATAGATAGTAGACCTAGTCCTTCTTTTTTAGAAGACGCTTTTGTACAGCACTGTTAAAGGCTATTGATGCAATGGCCGGCGGTATTCACGTGCCATGCCACGCCTTGTCTGCTGCTCCTTTTACAAATTGTCGGGGTCACCAACTATAGCGATCTTATGGTACTGATAACAACAGTGGTAGCAGTGATATATGTAGTATTTATAATGTATTTATTACATTGTGACGTCTGGTATCTATTCCAACTTACTGCGACATTTTCTAATCCATTAATCTATTCTTGAGAAGGTTACAGCCACCAGCTATGTCGTAACAAGCACACCTTCAATACTTAAGTTGCCAGCGACATCATAAATTAACATCAGACATCTTTGTTCGTTTGTTTCGTCCGGTTAATTTGTAAGTTTCTGTTTTAAATGTTTGGACATATTTTACATTAGGTAGGTATATGATCAATCTTTAATGTCTTTTAATGGGCTTTCTTTAAATAGGTATATATAAAAAGTGTCAATCCTAATGACTTTTGTATTTTACTACGGGTAATAAACCAAATTTCAAAAAGATTAACGTATTCATTATGAGTTTTCAGTGAGGAAGGTGATGACCATCATAGGCTTTAAATAGAGTGGAACACTTAGCACCAGGTGCGAGGATTGTCAAAATGTTTAAGTCAGTGAAGTTACAAAAGAAAAACAATTAAGGTGATTGTTGTAGATACACGTCTTTGAATAATACCTACTCTAACTGCTTTTGTTACCTATTTGAGATAGTTCTGTCGGTCTGTCACCTCGTTAGTCTAGCGATTATCGATTGCGACTATCAATCAAGAGATTTCGGATTCGATTTTCGGCTTGGGCCCAAAAGTGTTATTGGGTTTTGACAAAAAACGCCCGGTGTAAACTAGTAGTTATGGTAGTAGAAGATGAAGATGTTTCACGTTAAGCCATAATTTCTGGTTGCTATGAACATCTATTGCAATTGTTATTGGGAAGTCACTGTCCTCAAATATACTAAAAACTTTTTTTTAACGTGTGGATACCCCCTCGGCCCGTCACCCCGCCGGGGCTTGCGGCGGGGCAGTGTTTCGGAATCGAACCGACTAAAACCACACGGTGTGCCACTCTACGGCTGAGACGGGAGGTATCCGGGAACCGCTGTTATTAGCACATCCGGACCAAATATTCTAAAATCTAGTTCAACCTTCGAATTCAGTATTTAGGGTGGGAGGTCCAATGCCAGACGCTCCATGGAAAATACTGATAATGATATTCAGATTAAGTCAGTAAAACTAGTAGCCGTTCCCCAATTAATCTTGGCAATAATAAAGGGTAGAAAATGGTGAGGTTGTTGGAGAAACCGGTGTGAAACAGCGCTTGCGCTGTGTTTCACCGAGTGAGTGAGGATACCGAAGGTCCATAACCCAACCCTCCGCTATCCCTAAAGGTCGGTTTGAGTGTCCATGGGCAGCGGTAGTCGCTTACCATCAGGCGATACGTCTTTTGCCAACTATGCGATAAAAAAAAACAAAGAACATTTATCGTCGGGGCCACAACTTATGGAATACACAAAGTGTTATCGAACCTACAACACTCTGAACATTCGGCACAATAGGAAGCGATCGCTTAAACCACTGCGCCATTCGTGGAGTTAGTATTAATTGATCCGTACTTATTTCCTTGGTTACAGAAACTATGGGGTGTTGTTGTGTGGCTGTTCAGGTGCAGGTCCTAACTTTCAAAATAAAATTTATAAAAAGAATTAGGCACAGCTTGAATAAAATGATAACACACGTACCTTAGAAAGTAGTAAGGTAGGTATGTATGTACTTAGGTACGGGTAGGTACCTAAAATGTAAGACTACATTGCTTACACTACTGCTTTAAAATTAGGAAACTCAAAAACAATAATTTTCGTTACTGGAGCTTGATACGTAGGTACTTACTTAAGTACATAGGTATCGCAAAGTAAAACTCTTCTAAACAAATAAATAAAATTGGAGTGTCTGTTTGTAATATTAAAATAACCGCTTTTTACAAAATGAATAAGTATGTATACACGGTACAAATATCAAAACGTATTTTTAAAAAAAACTTTGCCTGTCTGTTTGTTCCGGCTAATCTCTTGAACAGCTGGACCGTTTTTGACGTGACTTTCACTGGCAGGTATCTGATGATCCAGGGAGTAACTTAAGCTTCTTTTTTTAGACTAACTTTGTCCCGTGGCGTTACTCGCGGTATAACAATGACCGCGGGTAACACCGTGGGGTTCAGCTAGTTTCCAATAAAACAAGATTTAAGTTAAAAAAACATTGATATTTCTTCCACTGAACCTGCATTTATTCTACAAATGGTGGTCCATGATTATGATGTTCAATGACACTCGAAATGATTTCTACTGGCGAGGTGGAGACCAAAAGCAAATCCTAGGATCTGCCACAGCAAACGTACGAAACGTAACCACGTCATCGTCGCTCGTGGAGATAGGAAGGTCTGCGTAACCAAGCAGCAGAAGTAATTTAGTATCACTTAACTCTTAGGTAGGTACCTATCTAGTAGATAAGTAGGTACCTACACAGTTACCTCTGAGATATTAAATAACTATACTAAAGGGTGTAGGTAACATATTGTAACGGACTTCAAAGAGTTTAAGCTACATTAAAAAGCATAACTGTAACTTGCCGACTTTTTATGGTGTGATCAGCTCATAATTTTTTTATTTAAAATTTTATATGTTCAAACATCTGCCAAAATATTGTACGTATTCACATTCTACACATTCATTTCAATAAAATATAAATCATATAGGTAATACAATTATAATTAAAGTTTGTATAGTCAGGTAGAGTGTTCTCTCTGGCGCGCCGCCATAAAACGCCCATCATTTTTAATAGCTTTGTCTTAAATCAAACGAATTCTCGCTCGAGGATCGTACCTAGGCATATGAACGATTAACTTCAATTTACAATATTCCCCTGTATTAAGTTCACTTAAAAAGTAATAAAAAATCGAAGTGTTCAATCAGGAATTCGTAGGTAATTGAAATCCGACACGTCACGCAGAAAGCCGGTTCGCGATATTTTATTATACGTACGGGTAATAATTTTGCGGGGATAATTCGGAGGGCGCACAGCGGCAGGGTCGGCAGGCTTACATAAAGAGGGCGCGGTGCAAGGAGGGCGGCAGGCGTGTCGGCAGGCTCGCGCAACCAATGAGCGTGCCGGGGCGAAGCACGACGAGCTCGGCGCCGCCTCGTCGTGCGCCTCCGCTCAGTCTCGTCGCCACATTCGCGCAGTGCGGGCGCCCGCGCACCCTGCCACGTCACGGAGCCAGTGTCCTGCCGCCAAAGCGCGTCGCGCGTGACATGTGCTGACAGTGTATGAACATCGCACATGCTTATGTTTTGTTTTGTGAACAAGATCACGCGATAGCTGCCAAAGTGTTGGGTGTAAAGCTGGAGATGAAGGTAAGGTGCCTCACCTCCTCGTATTACCTCCTCGTATTGTACGAGTATAGCTCGCCGCATCGGACGCCGCAACAAAGTTATTAAGTGTCCTGTCGCGAACTTCGCGCAAAGCTTTACTGACCCGAATCATTGCCATTGGGTGCCGACATGCCGATACCTATAATCTAAACAAACAGCACTATTTTATCTATACTTACGTAGGTACGTACGTAGCTATTTGGTAGTAGTAGGTGCTCAGCAGTCAGACAAAAACAAGTAGTTACAAGAAATAAAAATAAGTCTGAGTTGACGAGGTCTACGTGTTAGATATAGGTACCTGGTGTTTATCTATTTGTGATAACTTTTAAGTTCGCTTAAAAGTTTTCAACAAGGCACACTATTAGGTACAATTGTAAATTGTCAGTAGGTCTGTACTTTCAAACTTAACTTTATAGCAAGTATTAGTCCGCCTAGAAGTTTTCAACAAGGTAAACTATTGAAATATAAAAATGTTGTTGTTTGAAATTACCTAAGCTTACGTTTAAGCTACAACAAATACCTACTTAGTCGACTTAGTTAATGGTTTTTCATTGATCCATTGTATAAATAATGAACCATTATAAAAATGTGTTTAATGTTTATGAATTACTTGATAAGGACTACCCATTGTTATCTCTACATAGTATTAAACAAAGTCGCTACACGCATATATTTATGCACCTAACCGGCAACTCAAGCCAAGAAACAGAGTTTAATTCGGTTTACACGACCAGTCAAACAATTAATTACCAACCCATTCACCAAGGATTTTTCCTGGTAGAGAGGGCTCAGGGATAATAAGATCGTTGTAGGTATACGACCTCCTCCCTTTTCCCCCTACACAAAATAGAGCAGAGACGGTTGGGCTCTGATAATATTTAAACCGAGCTCGAGTCTGTTACACTTTAGGGAGAAGCTACATTAATATTATTTTTTACCCCAATACGACCGAGCCAAAAGGAAAAGTATTTTGGTAGTCTATGTAGCTATATATTTGTATGTTTAATGGGTCCTCTAGGTACATAGGTACGTATAGTGGTGTCGGATGGCTTATGGCGCGTGCGATGGTTGTGGGATGGTGTCGGTGTCGGTTTTTCGGACGCACATTAAAGGTAATGGACCAGAACGTAAAGATCACAACTGAACGTCGAAATCGTGTTTTCATCGCAGCGCTGGCCCATCATGCAGAGGCAGGCTAAACTACTGAACGGATTTAAATGAATGAGGTGTCATAGATTTAGGATGATTGCCCGTATGACATCCCTAGGTTATATACATTTCTTTAAAAGTTTATATGAAAGTCGGGTTATAACTTTTTAAACGTTTTCTTGTTCTTATTTATATCAATAATCAAAATGTAAATTCAATGCATTTGTACCTACCTATATAAAGTCTTATATAAAATACCTATACCTAAATATTCAGTCTGAACTAGTAAATTGATATTGTTTTGTTTACCTATAAGTTCATATTTGGCCGAAGTTGAATGTATTCATTTTAAACTATTAAAGTCTAAGGAAGAGATGGTTAGGTGCTTTTATTGATAGTTTAAAAAATACTTATTGAATGTTTAAAGCTCAAACTTAAACTAGCTGACCCACGCAACCTCGTTTGCGTCTCCTATTGCCCGTAGCGTGATAATTTTCCCCCGTTTTTGAAACATTCTCTATTGGTGCTTCGCTCCTATTGGTCTTAGCGTGATGATATATAGCTTTCGTCGATAAATGTACTATCCAACACTGAAATTTTTAGTAATTAGGTAAGTATTATAAAAGACTAACTAAAATTCCCGCGCCAATAACCGCGGGTATCACCCGCGGTTATTGGCGGGTAACGTCGCGGGATGAAGATAGCCTAAAAAGGTAGCCTAAGTTACTCCTTAGCTAGTTATCAGTGAAAGTCCTATCAAAATCGCTCCAGCTGTTTAGCCGACCAGAGATTAGCCGGAACAAACAGACAGACAAAAATTGTTAAATAAATTATTTTGGTATATGTATCGTGTATAAGTACATACATATATATGCATTCAGTAAAAAGTGGTTATTTTAATGTTACAGACACTCCAATTTTATTTATTTGTATAGATGTTTTGTATGTATTTGAGCCTAACATATCCTTATCCGGCTCGGCTGAGACGGAAATAATAAACTGTCAATACTTATTGATTAAATATAATATATCTTACAGTTTAGATACCTATATATTTAACCATTTATACCAACGTGATTATATGTATAACTAGCTGAAACCCGCGGTGCTACCCGCGGTTATTGTTGTACCGCGAGTAACGCCGCGGGACAAAGTTAGTCTAAAAAAAGTAGCCTAAGTTACTCCCCGGATCATCAGCTACCTGCCAGTGAAAGTCCCGTCAAAATCCGTCCAGCCGTTCCAGAGATTACCCGGAACAAACAGACAGACAGACAGACAGACAGACAGACAGACAAAAAATTTTTTAAGCACATTTTTGGTATATGTATCGTGTATACATACTTATGAATTGATTAAAAAGCTGTTATTTTAATATTACAAACAGACACTCCAATTTTATTTATTTGTATAGATTTCTCATAATAAACTTTAATTAAAATATTTGTTATTCAAAATCAAACCTTCAGTTAAAAGGAATACAATTATATTTTGATACACGGAACACAAAAGTATAGTCGATAAATGACAGTAGGTACTATAATACAAAGTAAATATATATAATAAACCTACCTACCTAATTGAGATACTTATTATAGTAGGTAAACGCAAAATGGTTTTGAAACAACAATAACTTGATAATATACGAGTGAAGAATCGAAACTAAGTAGGTAGTTCACATTACTTAATAAGCTAAATTCCTTTAGATAGTAAAAATTATACTTAAATCACATATTTGTTTCTAAAACTGACCAGTTATTTGTTTTGCCGTACACACGTGAGCCAATGAGCCCTTAAGTATACCTACGCACCAGGCACGAAAGCTCATGACGTAAATAATACTAATAAATTATAACAGCGTTTGTATAATGTATGGGAAACAGTATTTTTAAGATGAATTTGACACTTTCATTACCGATAGAGATTAATACGTACTACTTTGAAAAGTACATAGTACTTATCTATATTGAGTAAGTAGGTACTTGGAGGCCAAGTTATTTCGATCAAGGTATATTTGTTTAAAGTAATGTTTACCTCATGTTAGGTATTTGAATTATTATAACATCCCTAACTACCACAAAAATATGTATCGTTATGATATTATGGCCTTTGTCCAGCAGTGGACTGATAAAAGCTGTTGATGATATAGGTATAACATTTTGTGGCTACCAAGCTTATTCTATAAGTAATTCAATTTGCAATAGTCAACAAAAATATCTGCTAATTAAATCCGACCGCTAAGTGTCCTGAAAAGTTACCGATACTATCAACAGTCGGTCGGTCAATGTCCACAAGCTTATAGCGACATACCTATTCTATTTACAATAAAAAATAAATTATTAACTTACAATCAAATACAAGTATCATAATTAACTCACTTTATAGTTTAATGTTTATCATATTATTGTACCTATACAAGTTTAATAAAATTTATAACTTTGAAATTGGTTTCTTTTACGATTAGCCCGGAAGCTATGGCCGGCGTCCTTTCGTTGTACTAAATCAAAGACAAGATAATAAATTTGTATATCCATGAATTGAGATTCGGAGTTGGGAGCAAACGAACCGCTGTGTCAAGTGAAGTAAAATGAAGTTCCGAATGCCGTGAGTTTCTGCTTGGTAGAACATAGTATAGTAAATTTATGTTTGTGTAAACAACATTTGGAAAGGTATGTAACAAATCAACATTGTTTTCTTATCAGTGTAACGCCCAATGTGAACCGGTTCTCCATGATTTGTCCATACATGATATAGTAAAAATATGATGTTTTGTGTGTGGCGCACGGAAGCAGGTTGCAATTTTACTTGTAAAAATGAATTACTGGTCGTTAGATGCCTCATTAAATCTCGGCGACGCTGGATCGATTCGACTAATTTTGAACTTAATATTTTATTATGTGAAAATCCAAAGAAACTTTAAATGGTGGGAAAATACGGACAAAATGTGAGGAAAATAGTGTTTTGGTATTTTATTTTCCCATGTAAAATGTTTCTTCATGTCAAACATTCGATGTCGACGCGTCGACGGTAAGCTCGGATCTGTTAAACAAACACTAATAGTAATTTCATCATATTCAAGTATTTCTTTTGAATTATCGTGTACTAGCTGACCCACGCAACCTCGTTTGCGTCTTATATTGCCCGTAACGTGAAAATTTCCCCCGTTTTTGAAACATTCTTCATTGTTGCTCCGCTCCTATTAGTAGTAGCGTGATGATATATACCCTATAGCCTTCCTCGATAAATGGACTATCCAAAACCGAAAGAATTTTTTAAATCGGACCAGCTGTTCTTGAGATTAGCGTGTTCAAACAAACAAACTCTTCAGCTTTATATATTAGTAATTAGTATAGATTTAGGCAACCTGTCAGGTAGGCTATTTCTATCTATATAATTATTCTAGATGTTTGTATGTATGTATGAACTTTTAACCTTTTAATATCTTTTAGGGATAAAATTTAACATAGATTTAAAACAATTGCGTTCTGATTCACACCTGCGGTAAAAAGTTCACCGAAACTTGCTTAAGGTGATACGGGCATGTCATGCGTAGAGACAGCGAGCATGTCGTTCAGAAGGCACTGGCACTTCCGGAAGGCAAGAAAGGAAGAGGACGGCCGTTCTTGACCTGGTGGCCAATGTCATAAAGAAGACACAATTACCGGACCAGACAACCCAGGACAGACAGAAATATTTGGTGAAGCTGATTAGAAGTTACGCGCGTGGCGACTCATATACCTAAATATATGGAATACAGATTTATAAAAGCTGTTAAAGTAATAAATGTCATATAGGTACTTTGAAATGTTGATATAAAGTACGTGGTGAAGATCGTTTTTTGCTTTTTCGAAAGACGGTCCCCATTTTATTTCATCCATATTTTTTACATTTTTTAAAATTCATCACGACGAAGACTTAAAGACTTGAAGACTTATGATTTGAAGACTATAAACACTTGACATTTGCAGAAATAGCTGATCCAAGAGATCCGGCTGGTTGCCATTACATCAACAGAATAAGAAGTACGTGGTAAGGGGGATTTTCGGTGCCGTCGGCTCAGGCTTTTTTCTCGTTTTCCGTTTATGCAAAATTTTTCTTTGTTGCTCGGCATCTATCGGTCCTAGCGTGATGTTTTATAGCTATAACCGTCCTCGATAAATGAGTTATGTAATACTAAAAGACTTAGGGAAACTGATAAAACCGTTAACGCGTGATGCCGTGGCCAATTAAAACAGTAATTTGTTTTTATATTCATTATTTTTTTTATTTGATATATAACTCATACCTAAGTCAAAGACTGATTTTATTTATTTGCGTCTCTCCATAATATTTTCTTTTTCCTATTATCCCAACATTTTCGGTCAATACCCGGCTCCTATTATCCGTAGAGTAATGTTAATGTTACACAGCCTAAAACCTTCCTCGCTAAATAGGCTATCCAACAAAAAAAGAATTAGCAAATCAGATCTGCCGTTCATGCGTGACGTCGTGACCAAGGCAAATAGGGATTCATTAAATATATAAATTTTTCTCATTCAAATATAGATTTTTCTCATCCACTACAACTCGAAGCGTGACAGGGGCACCTATTTTAAGTAAAAAAAAACTATAGTAAGTTAGGCCAACAGGGCTTATCCCTCTCTGTTTCTGGGAGGGAGAGCTCAACTCGAGTGACCCTTTCTTGTGAGTGATTCAAGTCTATCGGCGGCTGTGGTTACTTGGCCATCACCTGTGAGCCAACTGATCATTTGCTCCCTGTACCATAAAATGATTGTGTTAAAAACATCACTTCACATCATATCGGTAGTTTTTCACAGTCCATTGCTGGAAACAGGCCCTTCCTTAGAACGGAGGTCTTAGTTTACTATACCGCGCTGTCAGCTAGTTATTTAATAAGTATAAAAGCTAGTCAAACGGAAGCAAGGTTCGCATACCGAGGGGTCCATAAAAAGCCTTAAATGTGGAGACTTAATTTTTCATTAATTCTCGAATCTTTTTGTTATTACAAACGGAACTTATAAGTTGTAAAGAAATGAAAAGAAAAAGATTTTGATATAGAAAATTGATTGGGAAAACTTAAAGTACTTAAAGTATTGCATACGTATTTAGGTAGCCTCATGCGTATCGATTTACAATTAAAAAGGGTACAGGTCAACTAACTGATCTTTTTATTATTTTATTTATTTTTCTCTTGAAGGACGGCATACTAATGGGCTAATACTATGTGCCTCCGGTATCCTCACTCACTCTTTGAAACACAGCGCAAGCGCTACTTCACGCCGGTTTTCTGTGAGGCCGTGGTATCACTCCGGTCGAGCCGATCCTTGTTGAAGCGTGGCCGTCTCACGATAAAGTCTTTGAATATGGTTGTATATCATGTCACAATTTCTACTCAAACAGTGTAACGTTTTAAAAAATAGTTTTTAAAACGTTTAAAAACCAAGTCAACGTTTTATATTTATATTATGTATTAGAATATATTTATGCGGCTACTAGTAGACAGAATAGACTACTGTTAAGAACAGTAGCGATGCCTGAAAACTAACGCTGTGGAAAATCAATGCAAATTACTTTGAAAGATTACCACAGTTTTTGTACCTATCATTGATATCGCAGTGCACGCGAATATACTGTGCAGATAGACAGTGTAGCCACAAAAAAGAACTAAAAAAACTATAGGTAGGTTGGTATTTATATTTTGTTCGCTATTTCAAAATCTTCGAAGATAGCGCAATTGTCATATTGTTTACCTATTTAACACCTATTTCTGCATGAACTACTAAACTGATTGACTAATTTATTGTGTAATTTTGTTGATTATGTTTGTAATAACGGCAAAAATAGTTGTGGTGACGGATTAAGTACCACCCGTATCCATCCCGTGCTGAGAGCCTACTAAATAAAGGGATCAAAACACGAAGGACAACAGCATAGAGATTGAAACAAACCCCATACTAACACGTGTGGCCTGCGAAATATAGCTGGGCAAAGCCTCGTGTCTTCGAAAAGACCTATTTCTGAAGTAAACCGTTAAGGACTGACTGTTGACTAACCCATACCAAACATGAACCAAAAAAAAAAACGTGTTTAAAATAACAGTGCATTCATTTAAGCAAAAACAAAAGTTAAACGACTTGTTACGTTTGACGTACAAGACGTCATATCAATAAGTAACGACTTCTTTAAGCCCCATCTGCCCGTGGTGTTGCTAATTACAAACAATAAATAACCCTAGATCGGCGTGTGCGCCGGTCGAGCTGACCTACACTATCTGTCATAATTCTGCATCAAGCAATAACATGCCATATTTTTTACTTGTAACATTTTTTGTTGTGGTTAAAACGTATAGGTTATTTTATCTACAGTGAAGCTAGACCTGGTTTTAAGAGCCTGAAAGCAGTAACAGAAATATAATTATAACAATCTGTAAGTCAGGTTCGTGTTAGATGATAATTAATCTTCTTCATCAAGCAGCAAGAGAGCGTGAAATACTAACTAAGGTGTGTGTATTTTTTTTCGTGCAATTTTCTTCCAAAGGGTCGTAATGGAGTTACTAGAAGTTTCTATTAGTTATTTCCTTAGTTCGATAACAGTGCAACCATTCGGATTATGAATTAAAAAAAATAATGCTCCTAGACGTACGTAATTTTATTATTTTTATTTTAGTTTATTAGGAAAACAAACAGACACAAAATAAATAACAATAATATACAAGTAATTTACACATAATCCAGAACAGTTTCCACAAATTAATTAAACACTTTGCGCCAAACCAAAAAGATAAATAAAAATAAAGAAATTTAACGAAAATTTAAACAAGTTAAAATGTTGTTCATAATCACTTTGATATTTACTGTTATTTTTATAACTGTGCCCCCTAGGTATTAAAAGTAAAACTAATTTAATTGCACGAACAGCGTAGTGGTGTAAGAGGTCGCCACGTCGTTTTCTGCTGCGCTGAGTGTTGTGGCTTCACATCTTATATAGGATAACCGTGTGACTGAGTGTGTTCCACATCACAAACAACAATCCACAAATTGTTGCTCTGAGTCTGGGTGTTCTTTGTATCCGTTTCATGTATGTGTGTACAGTCTCCCGCGACACAGGATTTATTCATAATGCGGGCGTTGATATTTTAAGAAAAAAAGAACTCCCTAGTAATCTTATAAATACACGAGTTACTCCGTGTGCCTGTTACGCTATCACTACTAAACCGCTGAACCAAATCAAATAAAGAAAAACTATTTATTTTGGCAACGGAAAAAAGCATTAAAAAAGTAGGTAACATAAAACAATTTTGCAATGCCAAAAATGAACCGAAATTCAGCTTTGTGTCAGACGATAGTCTGACGCTGGTTTTCAATTGGGTCCAATGAAATAAAATTAGTGAAATTTATTATCGATAGGCAGGTACTTTGATTCTTGAAGAACTTGGTGAGAATAAACGACGTCTGGGAATAGTCACGGGTTCTTGATTCATACTAATTACTTGCTGTGCCCGCGACTTTTTCCGCGTGGAATAGTGACTTTGGGTAATATTTATACAACCTTTCATCGCCCATTTCAACCCCTTACGGGTTGTAAGGGGTTTTTTGCATTAAATAGTAGCCTATGTCCTTTCTCAGGTTCTAGACTATCTGTGTACCAAATTTCATTTAAATTGGTTTAGTAATTTTGGCGTGATAGCGCGACAGACAAGACAGATAGCTCTGACTGTCTGTCGCGTTTTTGCATTTATAATATTAGTAAGGATTGCAAGTTGGCGAAAGAAGAACAACACAAATACGGACATAAATATATCATTGGCGTCTTTGATACCGTTCAAAGTTATGTGCGGTGCCGGTGTTAGGCGGTCGTGGTAGGTAATGCATCATGCGCAAGCTCAGGACACACCCGCGACCGGTAATCCGCCGACACTGTCCAACACCGCGGTATGCCACCAAATCCGATTACTGTAGCATCGGGTGCACCGATAAATCCTCCTCGCCGTCCACTGACGTCGGCACCGATTCGTTACGTTCCGATTTACCGAAAAACGTATACGTTATACAGAGAAATATGAAGGCGGCCGCTTTGGAGACTAATATGTTATTTAACGCGAGCACGGATCCCCGCGGCGCTGCCACCGGCTCAATGCGGATATTAATAGCCCGAATGTATCAGCGCCTCTCTCCTGCGAATGTCTTCCTCGCGATGTTTGACGCCCATGCACTCACTGATCAAAGAAATTTTGCGTTTTCCGTCAAAACTTATCCACAACTCTGCAACGGGAACAAAATTGTATTTCTTTAAAAGCTTTGAAATAAAACAGTTTAGTATTTTTTTCTTCTACAACACATGAAAGCTATGAGAAGAGATATTTCGACGTCCGTGATACAGACAATAAGCGGAGTAAAGCAGATCGTATCTCGCGAGGATGTGCTACCGTGAAGCGTATTATCGTGATAAAGAGAAGGCTAGACATAAGTGACGGGTAAGGTACGGTGTGCGGAGCGAGGGAGGCGAGGCGGGGCTGTTTATTGAATAAACAGTGCGAGTTGGGGGCCGCGTCCCGTCGCTCGCTTTGTGCCAGCATGACGTGGATGATTGCGGCGACGGGGCCCGCGGACTGGAGAGGAAACCCTCGTGCAGGCTCGCACCAACTGTGTCACTTCAAGTTCGGCTCGCTTTAAAGTAAGTCAACAAGGACTTACACTGTCTTTTGTAATTTACTTACCTATCTTCCGTGTGTACACAAACTATTTGTTGCCATAGAGTGAGATAAATACTTGTACATTATTATAGTGTTGTCGGATTACTTTTAAGATACCACTTCACTGTTTGGCAAATATCTTTGGAAAAAAAAAATAGTCTCTTATAGAAGTAACTTAAGACAAACATTGTATATTTAACCTTATGATATCGTAAGTTCATTAGTTCATTAATAGTAGTAAATTTTCTGTAAGTACGTTGGTCCGATGGGAATCGAATCCTCGAGCCCTACCTTAGGCGAGACGTAAATCAGATTACGACTTTAATGAAAGAAGCGTTAGTAATTAGTTAGTTTTAAATTATGTAACTTTAAGAAATTGCGAGGAGTTCAATTTAAGGTTCAGGATTTTTAGTAACTTTCACATGAAACTTGAAAACAATATTCCCTTTTTTATTTTAAAATCACTCCCTTGCTCGTCGATATACTGTGCCACAGACTATTTTCTAGATGTAAGTCCTGTCCCTGATGGTCCATATAGATCCAATTAGGTTTAAACTATTGAAATCGATGGTTACAAGTTTTTAAAATTACTTAATAAACTAATAACGTTGACTTATATCTTTGTTCTTTTTCTGCTTTAATAAAGCTTGACTAGATATTTGATGACAATTTCAACTGAAAACTTCAAGCAATACTGAAAAAAAGCTCTTTAAAATCGGGTTGAACAGACATAAATCAAAAACATTCGACAATTATGTAAGTCTGCGAGGCTTCCGTTTGTCTCTCTGAAGCACGGTACTCTAAAGACATACCTAATGCCGATCTGAATTTAATAGTAAAAGGAGACACTAAATACCTTCATCGTTTTTTGAGAATAACAACCAAAAAATTGCGTCAACTCTTAGAACAAGCATTTACCTTAGCTGAAACAGAAATAAATACTATTTCTATTTTTCCGTGGGAGGGCCATGCTGCGGCACAACAGTTTGATTGAAGGGAAACTACAGCCTTCGTTTGTCACTGGTATTTATCATCATCATCACCTCAGCCAAAAGACGTCGACTGCTGGACATAGGCGTAATCCACGGTTCTCCACAACAGCTGGTCCTGTTCTGCCCGCATCCATCGACTTCACTGGTGTTACCGTAGTCAAAACCCTTACCTCTATTTCGGGGGAGAGACTGAAAGGGCAACAATATTAGTTGCAAGTATAGGGTTTAGTTACATACCTATTAATGGGTTTTTCGTCTGCTTATAAATGATAAATTATATTTATTTTTTACTCTACTTTTGGTAAACTTCGTACCGCCATATTTTTTTTCTAAATATTTTCTAAATTTACGAATTACTTATTTTAGGATTTATGCCCGCTCCAGCTACCCTCGTAGATGAAAACATTACACTTTCGTTTTTCTTTTCTTCTATACTAAACTTTCTCCTGACAATAACATTTTTTTTTCTAATTTGGTGCAATCGGTTGGGAGTTATGCACGTACATAACGTTGACATTTCCTAAGAAGTCCGTGAACATTGATTAAATGAAAAATATGTGAGTACAGCACAGAATCTAGGTTGGCTTTTTGAAAAAAGGACCACAGCTTTGAGTCGGACTGTTCATACAGGTGGTATAAAAGTTACAGCCATACAAAAACTAGGTACTTAGTCCTAGTAAAAAAAGAGTGTACGGAACCCTTGTTAACTGGAGCGCTCATGTATTTGATTAAGCGGAGTTGAGGCTCTTGACGCGTTAATACGTTGAGCACCTCACACCTCACTCGTCAATTGTCCTCTCAAAGCGCAAGTAGTGCTCGCTTTATCAGAACTTCATAAGAAAAGCAAGAAACGGCACTGATTAAAAAAATATTTGTACTTATGTAAGTACTTATTTTAACTTGAAAACGTATTGTAAACGGTATATTTAGCAAGTTTATTTTAGGAAACTCGTTTTGAATGTTTTGTCACCGTTGCAAGCGAAATGATCACGGGTGAACTGTTTTCATGGTACTGTCAAAATATCGGAAATTAATTGGCAAAAAAAAACAAATTAATTTTAAATAAGTACCTAGAGTACAAAATACAAATATTTTCTAATTGTTTATTTGAATCAAAACTTATTTAGCGTTAAGGCAGGTAAGTAATTTTTGGTAAAAATTTAAACAAAATTTCTTACTATTGTCATTTGTTTTGACAAATAAAGGTAGTTTTATCTTTAACATTTGGACGTGTTGTGATTCTTGGATTGAATGTTGTAGCTTTTTGTTAATTTGTAGGTAAGCTGGCCGTCAATAAATTAATAAAATTCATTTGCAACGGAGTGTCTCAGTAACGGGCTCGGTGCCACCTGCCGCCTGTTCTGTGCCCTTTGCTGCGTTCCGAACACCTATTACGAAATATAAATAGATAGGTAGGTATACATACATACATACATATATCGTATCACGAGTTTTCTCTTTTTATACTTCATTACTTCTGTTCTAAAAAAGAATAGGTTCAGAAATATTTTTCCACTGATCTGACCGTGTGGGGTGAGCGGATGTTTGTGCAACCCAATTTTGCAATTTATCTCCAAAATTACTAGTCTGAGTTTGATGTGTTTTTTTTCAGTGATGGATTAGGCTATAACTAGTCCCTGTTGTTAGATAGCTGGTAATGGCGGATAATATTAGGTTTATTTATTAAGTTCACTAGTACTTCAATATATGCTGAAACAGCTTCTAGAACTAAACATAATACGTGTGAAGTTATAACAGCCTGAATGAATTTATATATAATGAATAAAAAAGTGTACAGTGAACCAACTTTAAAAGATAGACATATTATAATATAAATTTTTTGTAAAACAATTCTTTCATACATTTATTTTTTGTGAAACTAACGGTTTATACAACGCACGCAATGGAAGCTCTCAAATTAAATATATTTCCCCCGTTTTTGCAACATTTTTTATTGATCGTAGCGTGATGATGTATAGCCGATAGCCTTACCTACCTACTACCTACCTAACCTATAAAACAATACATATATAGGCTGTCATGGCCATTATTATGAAACTATTGACACCTCATTAATTTATACCGGAATAATAGTTAGAGCGTAGCGTTGGAACGTAGAAACATACGCACATATACTGCCAAAATTTTTACATTTTACCCTTTCTTTTGGCTTCGTCATGGAGGGGGAAAAATCTACACAGATTGGCATATTACAAGCTAGGTACGCACTCTATAGCTGTATACTGTTGCCTTGTAGCCAATCGTCTTGTACGAAAGTTATATGTTTTAAATATCACAATAACAAATCATGCATACGTTACCTAATTGTTTTCACATGAATGACCTTTACAAGATAACAATCACAGATGGCTCGGCTAACTTTGCTCCGCGGCCGAATGACTCGGCTTTACACATCGAACATTGCTTGAAAAAAATAACGGTAATTTATTTATGATCTCCAACATAAACATAATAGACAAACGAACATATTAGTAAATTCCAACTACCCAACTTCGTTTAACATTCATGCGGCACTGTTAATTGCGAAAATTCTGGTTTTTTGTTACATAATTAAGAGTTGTTGCCCGCGGCTCCGTTCGCGTCTATGTCGGCCAAACAACTCAGAAACCTTTGTGGGCTCATGCACAACACTTTTGCTGAAGATCGTGACATGATCAAATGCATAGTTTACGATTCTACAGATAGATAACTGTCAAATGGTCGGACGTTATTAATGCCCTAGTTAGACATTCTCTATCAGCCAACTTATAGGTGATGTCGAACAAGGGTTACATATGCATGTATATAAAAATAATTTATACAATAAAATACATATATAAATAATACACAAATGTATATGCACTTTCCATTTGAACTCTGTAAATAATAGGCTACAAGGAGGGCGCTACTGATGCAGCCTGGTTACCCACACCATGGCGGCTTATTAATGCTTCTGCATCATTGGGCCTACGGCCTCACACTCACCAACGAAACACGATAGCATGATCGCTGTCATTTTACGCTGATCTTCTGTGCTCAGGTAGTAGTACCGCCCCGGTCGAGCCGGCCCAACCGTGCTGAAATCAGCGTGGCTCTACTACCCGTTAAAACAACACACTTAAATACACAATACACTTAAAACAAAACCATCTTCTCGGGATATGTAAAGTGATTTTTTTAAAAAGATAAGTTAGCAAGCAGATCGTCTATGATTTGTGTTGTTCCTTTTATTAAAGACTATGTAAATCGTATGCTCTGAGATCTTGTGAACTCTACCGGCTGCATCAAACGATCAAAAATCCCCGCCATCATATCGAAGTCTGCGTGTTTGTCTGGTAAACAAACTTTCATATTTACGACAGCTCGCTCAATTAACCTATTGTTTTCGTTAAAATCGTAACTAGCATTTTAAATTTCCAACTTGGAATGGGTTTAACACCAATTATCCATTTTCTCCAGTCGTCCATCACGACTTCACGTTGATAGCCAACTGGCGCCAACACTTCCACGTTTATTACATTTCATTTAAAAATGGTTATAAAATTGGTTAGCCGTAAATATTTTAAGCAGTGTAAAGCTGATGTATGTGAGTCCCGGACTGTGGATGGCGCATGGTTTTATTGCTTGTTATTATTATTCTTCACACAGACAACTTGTAGCGGCAGCATTCAGCAGGTCTTTCAAAAATCTAGGTTGGAAGTACAAATAAGTATTTCTAAGGAAAATATACCTACGTTTTAATTAAACCTTTTAATTACAAAACAAATGATTATTTATTTATCATTTAGTTTTAGCCATCGTATTCGTGTTTATATTATTATACTAGCTAAACCCCGCGGTGTTACCCGCGGTTTTGTCGTACCTAGAGTAAAGCCGCGAGACAAAACTAGTCTTAAAAAGTAGCCTAAGTTACTCCTTATATCGTCAGCTATCTGCCAGTGAAAGTCTCGTCAAAATTGGGCCAGCCGTTCCAGAGATTACCCGAAACAAACCAACAGACAGACAAAAATTGTAAAAAAAATATATTGGTATATGTGCCGTGTATGTATGTACCTATATGTATTTATTAAAAAGCGGTTATTTAAATATTACAACACTCAAATTTTATTTTTTGTAACAGAAATCAGAAGATGTGACTGGAATGTGCGTATTTTTGTTATTTTTATAAATCTAAGGTAAGTAAATGTCGTGATTATATCAAACAGTCAATCGGTTTGTGATTACTTTTTTAAATTTGATGATGTTTACACTTGATCTGACACTTGACTGTAATGTAACTTCAACGTTTAGTTATGTCATCGAAACGTCATTTCACAATTAATGCTATGGTTTATGCGTTTGGTGCAAAAACAGTAAACTACGTGTGACACCAGCATTGTAAAAGGAACAAGAAAACTTGATACAAGCTCTATTAAACGCTTGACCACCTTGACATAATAGGCCAATACCTACTTTCTGACAAGATAGGTATCTTCTCAGAAAGTCGGTATTGGCCTATTATAGTCTAACAATGGACTGTTAAATACTGAAGTTTTGCGTTTTGTTGTTAAACTCCGATTACTCATTGATTCGAACAAATGAGGTTCACATCATGATCAACAATTTCATGAAAAGAGTCGGACGCTTTTTAACCGACTTCAAAAAGGAGGAGGTTCTCAATTCGACCGTTTATACGTTCTTTTTTTTATGTGTGTTCGTGGATAACTTTGTCGTTTATAAACCGATTTTGATGATTCTTATTTTAACGGGAAGGGGATATCCCAACTGTAGTACCATGATAAGGACATTAAGATCTAATCATGGCAACTAAGAGAAATCGATCGATTTGGTCGTTCTTGAAGTCGGTTTTTATTTTTGTTAAAATTTTACTTGTTTTATTTTTTTATGGAATAGGGGGGGCAAACGAGCAGACGATCGCTTGATGGTAAGCGATTACCGCCGCCCATGGACACCTGCAAATACCAGAGGCGTCACAATTGCGTTGTCGGTCTTTTGCTCACTCACTCGGTGAAACACAGCGCAAGCACTATTTCACACCGGTTTTCTGTGAGGCCGTATCACTCCGGTCGAGCCGGCCCATTCAAGCCGAAGCGTGGCTCTCCCACGGCATTTTGAAATCACTACATATAGATAAAACTATTCATATCTGTGCTGAAACGATCCATGGCAGTTGAAACATATGGGCTCAATTTAAATTCCCTCAAGAACACAGGTCATAAAAGACGCTCATCAACACCTTAATTTGCATTTACCATCAATTTCGCATGGATAGAGCCCGTGAGAAAAGAATATAGCAATAAAAAAAATTCGGTCACGCATTCGTCAACATGTGTTTCAAGATAGGTACCTATATACATATATGTATGTACTAGCAATACGCCCCGGCTTCGCACGAGTTCTTTGAGGAAAATTTAATGAGAAGATTGCGGCTTAATTTTTTCCGACGTTTTCAACAAAAATTGTTATATTTTAGCCAATATACTAAAAAAAAACAATTATATACGAAAATCTTCTGCAAGAATCCCTTTATCTACTGGTAATAAATAGTTTAAACTGTACAAAAATCCGTTGTGTTTATTGCGGACAGACAGACGGACCGACGCGGCAGAGGACTAAGTTTTAAAATAGGTATGTAGTGATCTACTTTTTCTGCCATTATACCTCCATAACTCATGTACTAGCTAGGCTACATTTAAGTTCTGCAGGAGTATTAATACCGGACATTTCAGAGCTCCAAGTACCCGTAATGATTGTGAAAGATGTTCGAATGGCAACCGAGACCGAAAACCAAACGTGGTCTACAAGGCACTACATAGTATATATATATATACTCTCAACTGTGTAACGAGATTTTAACGATTGCCCTTAAATTTCCCTACTTCTGCCACACACACGCAATGGAAGCTCTCAAAAGCAATAATTTTCCCTCTTTTTTTGCAACATTTCTCATTATTAACTGCTCCTATTTGTTAATCCATGATAATATACTTATAGCCTATAACTTTCCTCGATAAGTATGCTATCTAACTCTGAAATAATTTACAAATTGGATAAGTACTTCGTGAGATTAGCGCGTTCAATGAACACACAAACTCTTAGGCTTCATAATATTACAAGTTTGATTATACAAGTAACAAATTCAATTGAATTTGCCTTACAATTCTACAGTAAAATGATTTTTCTTTACCAATAATACCGCATTTGTATCAGAACGCTTTAGCGGATTTAATTATAGGAATAAAAACATCAATCGTGTTCCCAAACGAAAGAGTTCGGAGTTGAGAGGTTTGTTTGGACAATGGTAGATGGCGGCAACTCTAGCCCTGTAAACATTTAACAGCTCCGGAGATAACGCTAGAAACGTTAACATAGTTGTAATTAACAATAGATACCTAAGCAATTAACCGTTTTCAGACTACGCGACTTTTACAATTACACATAGTTTTTTGTTGTACTCATACAGCAGGACTTATTCGCGATAAAATAATTTAAAAGGTTACATACAATAAAATTATTTTTTCAGACATTACGAACGGTTTATACCGCTTGTGGACATAGTTCATTTAATTTTGAAAGTGTTATTGGAGACCTACGACGATATACACTTATATCTATAGACTATACTACTTTTAGATATTGGGTAGAAAGCTCAGGTTGAGTTCCCGAGAGTTAACGGACCGCAACACAAGTGGAGACACATCCCGAGAACCTCATTGGCCAACGAAAATGCAGCATCCTCAACAACTACTGTGTTAAGAGTGAACGACTAAGAAGGCCCTTCCTTCTTAACCGTGATAAGAGAGAAAGCTTGATATTTTGTTTCTGCGAGTGGTTTCAGCGGTCGCTACGCCTCTTGCTACTGCGCCAAGTGTCGCGGGTTCAAATCCCACGCGGTACAAAACTTTGTGTGATCCACAAATTGTTGTCCTGAGTCTGGGTGTTCATTGTGTCCGTTTCATTTGTGTTTGTAAAGTGCCCCGCGATACAAGATGTTTATTCCTAATGCGGGAGATGTCATTTAAAAAAAAAAGAAAAAGAAATAACGGCCCGTCGACAACCTCCGTTCTCCTACATTTTTTTTTCTCAATAAATGCAGTTGTCGACGTACGCAGTATGCGAAATAGAATGATTTTTAATAACCATATAAAAGTAATTGATTAATAGCAATTGTATTTACTAACTACGTTTTACGTTTCAAAGCAAATGTCAAAGAGGAAATTAAGAAACGGACTGAAAATAACATTGACTAGATCCAGAATTTTGACTGAAAAACATTCTTTTAGTATCGAGTTTTGCTAAGAAGTTCTGAGCTAACTCAGCTAACTGACTAACAGAAACACTTCACTATTACTTGGTCCCATTAGTGAGCGATCACACACATCTGACCGATTCTTCATCTAGTTATAATAAATCTATCGCATTACTCATTGGCTGCACGTGGACCAGGCCTGTGAACATAACAATATGAGGTGGGATGATTAATACCTGCGCTTTGGTGCCTTATGATGCGGCTCAGGAATTCAACCATATTAATATTTCATCAAATATCAAGATGATGTCTCTTGTTGTGTTAATAGTCTACAGTGTCGGTATCGAATGTCGGAACGGCGATCAACAAAAAATGTTTTGATTGTAACATCCACGAGTGTGAAAACATCAAATATTTCACCTGCACCCTCAACGCCCTTTATCTATTTAAGAAATATACTTTAATGATTTAATAGGTTGTTAAACAATATTGAGTGGTGATACGATAGCTAGACAGCTTTTGCTTTTTATCGTTTCAATGTGACGTAATGGTGTGTGTAATTTTTGTTTTGCCGATATTTTTTTGACAATCTTTAAAGTTTTCTACCAATTATGGCGAAGCCAGAGGGAAGTGTAGTATTAGTAGTATATTTACTTACGTTTGTATTGTCCACTGTAGCGCATCTAAACTTCTGTGCTGATTTTAATGAATGCAGTGTCAATAGACTCGTAATAATGGCCCGGGTAATATTGACTATATAAATTTTATCAAAGTTTATATTGATTTTGAGTTTATACAATAACAAAGTCTCTAAATTTCAAAAGCACTTTGACTAATGTTTCCACTCAACTCCATATATACGCTACCCTTAGGAAGATGAATTATGTGTACAACATGTTTATTTATTAATAGTGCCACAAATGTTTAGTATTTAGGGTTAGACTTACCAGTTAAAAATTGGATAAAAACCTACTATTTGCCAAGTCAAATCACTTCAATAGATAGTTAAACAATAACTACAGTTCAAGTTTAGAACGGGTAACATATTTCGCAGTAAGTTCTTAATTTCCCTTTTCTATACGATATACGATCAACCCACTAGTAAAGTATTAAAGGTTGTTTTATTATTGAATACAATCAAAGCCAAGCGTGTTCTCTTTGCACTACATTCTCGGATTCTCGGTATTTACAATACAATAAACACGAGGCTTTTTTGTGCGGATGATTTAACACCCACCTCTTCGTTCTGACGCAGATATCCTCTTGAACAAACCGCACGCGCTTACAAAACTGTATTTTTTACTATGTAACTTATAATTAAACTCAAAGTGATTAACAGATGGTTTTTTTCATTAAAGCAGTTTAAACATCGAATCATTTAATTTATAATGTAGCACCTACATGTTTTGAAACTAGATTGCAGTGTTGCTAACAAAATAAATTGCTTTTGTTGTTAACATTTAAAATGTTTTGATCGTTTGATAAGAAAAACAAAATGGAATAATTTAATAATCATTCTGCTAGTGGCAGTACTAGGGACGGCCGATAACCTAAAATAAGCTATCGTTATTGTAATAGCTAGTTATTTTACCAAGATAAGTAGTTGTCGGTATTCAGGAGCCGTCACGCGACAGTACTCACGCGACCCGCTGCCTGCGAACAAGGCTTGCAATATATCCATTATGTACCTATTTTGTTAATGTTCTCGGAATTACAGGCATAATGTTACTTCAAACCAGCTTCTTTAATAGTTTTCTGTAAAATTCGATGACTTAATTTATTTTATCAAACAAATGAAACTCACAATATATAGGCCCATTTCACCGGTTACAGATAAGTTCTGGATAGCTTATTTGACAGATGGTTTGACACAATTTATATGGAAAGACTATCTGTCAGATAAGCTTTCCGAAACTTATCGGTAATCGATGAAACAGAACTCTAATGTTATTAAAAACTAGCTGTACCCCGCGATATTACCCGTGAGTTTTGTTGCTTACGTTTTAATATATTTATTTATGTTAAAAGATACCCGATTTGTGACCGTAAATAGTCAGGACTATATTCCCTTTGTAAGGTAATGTACTTAAAAAAAAACTTTCTTTGTATATTATGTGTTTATATGTTTACGTATTTACATTGCATTGTCTTATTTACCTCATTTCAAGTGTTTGGAAAATTTGTCATTGCGTATTTATTTATTCAAAGGGATAACAACAGCTGCAACTCTATTTTTTTTTATTTAGCTGCCTCGTTGGTCTCGCGGTTGGCGTGTGAGACTGCTGATAATAAGGTCTCGGGTTCGATTCCCGGGTCGAAACAAACGTTTGTATGATCTGAAAACATTTGTTTGGGTTTGGGTGTTTTCTATGTAGAATAGGTATGTATTTACAAAAAAAAAATGTATTTGTATCAGTTGTCCAGTACCCATAACACAAGTTCTGCTTAGCTTGGGACTAGATGGCTTTGTGTGTTAGATATCCGAAATATTTATTTATTATTTATATTTATTAAAAAAAAAATTACTAATCTACAAATACATGTGAATCCAATAATAGTTATCCACAGAAGATACATAAAGGGGATGAACAATATGAACATCGTTAACAAATAATTATGGATGATATTGAAATTTGATTGGTTTGGACAGATATAATTGTTATCAGCCTGTCGCCGTCAACTGAAGTCCTCCCCGAACTCCAACACCAACTCTCCCGGAACCATAACTTTCTATGTAATAATTATATGCGTTTTTAAGAACACAATATAACTTAAACTTTTTGTTTATCTTGTATCTGATGTCCAATTAAAACACACACAAGGAAATTAAAGCTTACTAGCTTAAATAAATAATAAATATTTCGGACATCTAACACACAACGCCATCTAGTCTCAAGCTAAGCAGAGCTTGTGCTATGGGTACTAGACAACTGATACAAATACATATATAGTTTTTTTGTTTTGTAAATACATACACATTATACATAGAAAACACCCAAACTTCGAAACAAATATTTGTAGATCATACAAACATTTTGTCCGACCCGGGAATCGAACCCGAGACCTCACGATCAGCAGTCGCACAAGCCAACCGCGAGACCAACGAGGCAGTCATCAAATGTTCTCGCAATAATTTCTACTTATTCAATGCTTTTTAATATAGGTACTTATAAGTACTTAAAGTATGACTTGTATGTCATCTCATATTGCCTACAGTTTTGAATGCGAAGATCGGATAGACGTTTTATACTGAACTAGCGACCCGCCTCGGCTTCGCATGGATAGATTTCAGATGCACCCACCGACGACACGATTCGTGCATTTGTAATATCTTCGAATGTATTCATTTAAATTACATACTGTAAAAGACCATATTAATTAGAATTAAATGCACAATGTATTTAAGGTACTTAATTGGATAAGGATTAATGCTGTATTGCTTAAAATCGCTTCGTAAATAAGCCATTATTTCTCGTAAAAAGAAAGGAATAAAAAATGGTTATTGTGGGTTATCCCTAGGAGATAGACATATTTCATTGCGGATTTTTTTAAATCTTTTTAAGGATTACGATACCTTAGTACATTATTTTGATCGATCTCGTTGTGTACAGCCAGCGTTTGCGATGTAAACGATTAGAAACCTCTAAAATTAAATCAATGTTTATCTATTTGCATGTATTATATGTATGAACTTTCCTTTTGAATCACTCCATCAATTAAAGAAAACCGCATGAAAATCCGTTGCGATACTTTAGAAATCTATTGTAAGATGATATGATCTATGATAATTGATCTATGATTATCTATTTATAGGGACAAAGAGACGAAAACGACTTTGTTTTATACTATGTAGTTATCACGCCAGAATTTCTGCTTGAAGAAATTTAAAACTGGGATAAATACCAGAGTGAGCCTTAGGAAATGCGTGTTAAGTCTGATTTGTAAAAATATAATATATGATAACTTATAAAAATAAATATTGCATAGTTCTTATCATTAGTCTGGAATTATACAAGAGCTTCATTTTACCTAGGAAAATTCATAACAATATAAACGCTAACGTGAACGTATAAAAGTTAGTACTTTATATTCTAGCTGAGGTGTAGGTACTTTAAAAGATTATCCGGAGTCGTAGCACGAACAGTCACGTTACTTTATCAAGAGTATTATCAATAGAGGAGTTACAACGGCGGCTTTAACGGGTACAGAATTACATTTTTCATTATAAACTTATTATGGGTGCTACATAAAAGCGTTGTATATCATCGGTGTGGTTACAAATGCTCTGTGGCGCGGAGTACAATGCGAGCCATGCATCACTCGATGCGGGGTTCGGTGCGCCCGCGCCGCTCCGGTTAATGTCATCGGGGGACCGCGCCGAGGTGTAATCCCACCGTAAGTGCTCATTTCGTTCGGATTAACCATGTTCAACTACGTGTAATTTATCAATTTGTGTCCCGTCCCACTTGCACACCTCTGCCGACTACCACATACATCTGTACCTTTATATCATTTTGTATTCATTTGTACTAAAGTATCGTTATAAATAAGTAAATAAATAATAAATAAATATTTCGGACATCTAACACACAACGCCATCTAGTCCCAAACTAAGCAGAGCTTGTATTATGGGGTACTAGACAACTGATATCAATACTTATATACTTTTTTTTGTAAATACATACATATTATACATAGAAAACACCCAAACTCCGAAACAAATATTTGCAGATCATGCAAACATTTGTTCCGACCCGGGAATCGAACCCGAGACCTCAAGAACAGCAGTCGCGTACGCTACCACTGCGACACCAAATAAGTTTATTAACATTTTTAATTAATGTTTAGAGAAAGAATCGCGATGAGTGGCCACATTGAAAGACAGGCCACATAGTTGTACTGGCCTTTACATACGAATTATGTTTATGATAAAATGCGCATATTCAAAAATGAGTAACTTAACTTCTATTTTTTGAAGACAAATATTTGCCTCTTAAATAAGTCATGTTCTTCTACCTACACAGTAAAGCGGTTGATCTATGTGTAATTCATTAAAACAGTCGTTGGTAAAATTGTAACGAATGCACCTTGCGCATATATAACATACCTAATAGATGTACACAGCGTACAGTGACAATATACATATATATCAGTAGGCGCCGTACTTCTCACCGAAGTACCGGTATTAATACAGGACACTGCATTCCTATATTTGCGCAAACGTTTATTGTCATGTATATAGCTCTCATTCTAAAGCGACGTGAATACGGTAACATTTTAATTCTAATATATATAGTAGTACATTATTGCAAAGGCCGGGAAATAGGCCGAGCCGTAGGCGAGGACTTCACTAATACGAAAAAGGCATATATAGTGCTTGTCTCAAAAGAATGTTTTCTATCCATAATATGTATGCATTTACAAAAAAAAAAGTATATAAGTATTTATATCACTTGTCTTGTAGTACCCATAATACAAGCTCGGCTTTGTGTGTTAGATGTCCGAAAAAATATTATTTATTTTAAATAAAAGTAGTTAAATTTTCATAATTTTTCAAGTTATTGCCGTTTTTACCATGAACTGTACATTTCAGCATGGAATTAATTGCTCATAATGTAGATGGCTTTTAGTTTTAGCAATCTCATTAAAATACGCCAAAAATACTGTTTCGGAGAAAATGTTCATTTTTTTATCGTTTTCCAGATCATAACATTTTCATATACTTTCATGTATGTTTCTTTTGACTTTGCTGGAAGCAGGTTTTCCATTGCCAATTTGGCTTCTGATCTTAAATCTGGTGGAGTACGATCAATTTCCATTTCACTCTCTGAACTGTTGGAACTCATTTTATTATTCAATTTATATTTATTAAATATTTAAATAACAAATCAAGACGAATTTTCAGCTTTGCCGCCTATTTTCTATATAACATCTGTGCCGAAAGGCAAACGCATTTACGCATACAGCCACGTGAATTTAAGCGAAAGATACTTTGGTATTCCAAGAATAAAAGAGATCCAATCAAAGAGTATATAATGACCACAGCACGCCGTTTCATGCAACATTGCTGGAGCGTTGTAATGTTCTAAATTAAAAAAACGCTCCTGCAAAGGATTTATTTTTAAAATTAAATAAATATACTGTCCGTAAATTAGATACTTCGCGTGTTCTTTTTTCGAAAATAATGACAATATTTCCATGCATGTTTGAGAAAATGATATTTTCTAGTTAATTAAATAAAACATCATACACAACGAAATTAAGATAAATAAATACCTAAATATTGCCGACATCTATCACACAACGCCGTCTAGTCCCAAGCTAAGCAGAGTTTGTGTTATGGGTCAAGAGAACTGATATAAATACATACATATTATACCTACTTTTTTTTGTAAATACGACATCCAAACTCTGATACAAATATTTGCAGATCATACAAACATTTAGTCCGGCCCGGGAATCGAACCTAAGCAGTCGCGTACGCTACCACTACGCCACCGAAGCAATACAATTCATTTATCACACATACTTTTCTTTTTTTTTATGATCATGCTACTACATGCTACCTTGCCTGATGGAAAGCATAAGTAGAATCCAAAAGTGGTGGTCATTGCCTCAATGTCATCGTGGACAAAGCAGCACAGTGAGCCACACTGCGGCTTAGTGAGATGCTTTTTCACGACCTGCTTAAAGGACTCTCATAATGGGAAGAAAACACGTGCGAGTTCGAGAGCGTATGTCTACGACTATACAAGGGTGACTGCGAAGGCCAGCACGAGGTGTAATATTAATTTTGAATAGGTACTTGATTTTTAAGTTGAGATATAGAGTATCTTCGCATGTATAACGCCCTTTTACGCTATCAATCATATATAAAAAATCAATTGCTGTTCGTTTGTCTCGCTAAAACACGAGAACGATTGGGCCGATTTAGCTGAATTATGTTTTGAAATGTTTATCGTAGTCAGGGAGGTTTGAACGGTGAAAAAATAAAAATAACTTGATAATCCAAATGTCACGTGTACGAAGTAACGGGTACAGATAGTTGATAATAAAGATGTCAAGTTATCGTAACTAAGCTGTATAAAACCCTACGAAATATTAATATGCTTAATACCATTTGCACCGTAGGTTACACCTTTAAATCTAGAAAAAATAAATAGATGGGTAATTTACTGTCTTAGGACAGTTTTGATATACAATTTCGCAAAACAAGAGACCAAAACTTTTTCAAAACAATATAATTTTTATTTTAAAAAATTACCTACTTTTTACTCGACTACGGCAAAGCCAAAGGAGGGTTATGATTTTATGATTGACAGGCTATGTATATATGTATGTTCATTTGTTCCCTCATAGCTCTGTAGTCAATAAAAGTAAAGGATAACTACTCATTAGAACTGGACAAATAAGGTGTCTTTAGAAGCGTCATGATCGTCTGCTGGTTATTGGCTATATGACGTGTCATTGAATCTAATGTAAACTCTAAACCCCAATGACGACCAAAAACGACACTGAAAAAGCATGAAACAAGTTTCAAAAGCCGTAGTCACGCGTTGTTAAAGTGTTATGGACTATGATACATTACACTAAATGGACTACGGGTTTTGAAACTTAGTAAGCGTAGTTGGGTGGTAGTTTTTGTCGTAGTCGGGTTTCAGTGTTAACTTTTTTTTTAATTAGAAAAGGTATAAAATTGCATCGTTAACTTTTTGAACCATAATAGGACATGTGTTATCTATATATCTCGTCTTTTGATAGGGGTTTCACATTCTATGTATATGCCGGGTAATTTTCGAGAAATAATATTTCCGATTTTTGCCGTAGATATTTTTATTCTGCTACTGACCTATTTGCACGCATTTTTTAACTGTGCTACCAGAACTTTAATGGAATTACCGACTTTTGCCTTACGAGTATATTGCCTGTCGGTATATAAATAACTAGCTTTTGCATGCGGCTTCGCTCATGCAGACTTTCATCCCTTGGTTCGGGTTGGAGACCTACCCAAGACTTTTTAAGAGAAGATTATTTATCTATATGCGTATTTCTAAATATATAAGTAGATTTATTAACTGCCTGTTTACCATAGTATCGGGTCTGGCTAATAAGAAATCGAACTTCGTAAGATGTGTCAAGCCAGAAAGATCTACTTAATTTTGCACTACTTTCGGGGTTTAACTTGATCTCAATTTTCATTTTCATTGTACATAACATGCTTAATTGTATTGAGAATGTTGTTATAGCTAAGTCTCCATCATCAAAGGAGTATCGGACTGATGCGTTTTTTATATAGAATAGAATATTGTATACCATTTTATTGGTTTTACTTTTGTTCAAAAATAATAAATATCCAAAAAATATTTTTATGAAATATATCTTATTTAAAATTACAAACAGATCCTTCAATTTTATGTATTTGTAGAGATATCAATCGAATTCAGTCACTTTAAAGTATCACAACTCAAAATATAATAAATATTATGTACTAATTTATTCAGCGAATATCCGACATGAGACTTAGGTATTATAATAATGAGTTTAGAATTTGATATCCAAATGAGTTTAGATTTAGACATCACTATTCTACTTGATGGCTTTTTTTTCTATTAAACACGAATTGAGGCCATTATCATTAATATCATCCGATGACATCTCGATGTGTCAACTTTTTTACATTTTTTTATTTACGAGAAATTTGATTGTGGCATGTCATAAAGTATATTTTATTTTATTTCTGTGAAAATGTAGAGTATTTGTCTATTTAAAAATTATTTCTAAACATTTTCAATCAAAAGGTTTTACTATAAGGCTTTATAAACAAACAAGCACAGTATCGAAGTACGAACACAGTATTGGTAGTTTGACAACCTATAATAAGAAGTCAGTGATTTCTTACATGGCAACCCTGTGGTTCCTTTGAAGGAATTTTAAAGTCCCTATTTTGAGGGAAAATAAACCATCCCACAAATATAGGGCTGCCTAATACGATTTTTGCAGAAACCGCCTTTGCTTGACTTTGGTTTTGACGAAGTATGAATGTGTGTCATATCGCAGCTGTTAAGTTTGTTTGCTTGTCCACATGTCCACTATTTTAAACCGAACAAGCAATACAAGATTTCTATGGTTTCCACGAAAATACTAGAATTGATACACGAGTAGTACAATTCATTTTAAAATAAATATGATATAGTGAAGGAATGTGGGTCGTCATTGTGGAGGCACACACGCGTGTGAAACACAAACTTAACCTGTACAGGCGTATCGTCCAACTGACATCTATATTACGACAAGCCCTCACGTCTATCAATATACGACTCTATGTTTAAGATCTTGAGGTTCATATTAAATTACGTAGCCGTTTGTTTGTTGTGCGCAAGAGTCACTTGTGTAAATTACTTTCAGTGCGACTGAAGCGATCACAATGGCGGGCGATCAAACATCTCTATGCAAATAGCCTGTTCGTCGTTAAATTCGCGTTATTTCTCTATTTGTGACGTCACATATAGTTTAATTCACCTTTTACTAAAGAGGTATATTGATTACGCAATCAAGTTTGTGTTGGCAGCTAGGATCACAACAGAATATTTACAAAAATGTTTATTTGACATTGTTTCGTCTTTGAGTATGAAGCGATCGGGTGAGGCGAGGTCGACCTTTAAAGTGTAATAGTCCACAAATATTGTGGCGCTGTAGGTATTACCTACTATATACAAATATTATGTTCATATAATATACTAAATGATTTTTAAATTATAGGTTGTATGTAGTATTTTCTGTGGAATGATTGATATGCACATAGGTGAATAAGATTGTGTGAGAAAGATTCCCACTTTAAAGTAGAGAAGTTCAAACTTCTATAAACAGAGGGTTGATTACGAAATAAATAACAGCATAGTTTTTAGGGTTCCGTACCCAAAGGATAAAACGGGACTCTATTACTAAGACTTAGCTGTCCGTCTGTCTGTCTATGCGTCCATCTGTCACCAGACTGTATCTCATGAACCGTGATAGTTGGACAGTTGAAATTTTCAGAGATGATGTATTTATGTTGCCGGTATAACAAGAAATACTAAAAAAGAGAATAAAATAAATATTTAAGTGGGCTCCCATACAAGAAACGTCATTTTTAGCCCGTTTTTGCTCGATATTAATAACGACAACAGTACGGAACCCTTCCTGAGCGAGTCTGACTCTCACCTAAACGATTTTTTAATGTAATAATAAGCAAGAAGGCTTACTTAAAGTTTCTTTAGAACAAAATAAACTTTAAGTAAGTAACTTAAAGATTGTTTTAGAACAGATGCATTACATTGTTTGCGTCTGAGATGTGCTAATAATAATACAAGTTATTCAGATGCATTGTTAACGCACTTCCCATTTTTCAACGTGTTCTTACTGTTATAATTTAGAAGAAACCAATGGTAAAGGTGTCAATAGATTAGTAATAATGGCCCGGATAACATGAGCTATAAAAGAATATTATATTTTTTTATGTAGTCGGGTTACAGCTTTTAGAAACTTTAATTTTAAAGCTTAGTGATAGATGATTTACTATCACTACGCCATATCACAACGTTTATCGAGTGTGATTTATGCACCAATATTTTTTGACACTCCGTAGCCTAAACTGTTTGATAGATATTGGCGTTGGAGGTTTCGTTGGACATTTTCACGCAATCGAGCTTTGCATTTTCTTTAATAATTAATTACTTGGTTAAAAATGTTGTTAACACTCAACAGAAGATAATAACTCAAAAGATATTATTTGTAATCAACGGGAATTAACTCAATAAATTGGTATTACATCTCTGAAAAGCCTGACGTTTCGAGCAGGTTGCACCGGCCGTGTTAATTGCCTTTCATTAGTATTAATTCAATACGTACCATAGAACGTAACACGAACTCATTTCCGTGTGATAACGGATTAAGAATAGGTGCAGTATAGTCACTACCCCTAAACAGGGGTGAACTACCCGGGAGTGTCGTAAAGCCAACTAAGGAAACAAGCTATGCAGGACAATATTAGCGCATTGGAAGGAACCTCCATAAAGAAGACCATTTTAAAGGTAATTTTCTACCTTTTAGTGATTCCGATTGATCTTATAGTGTTCAATGCATCGTGTCATTAAAATAAAACAGAACATAATCAATTGACTGCCTCGGTGGCGCAGTGGTAGCCAATGCGACTCGGGTCTGGGGACTCGGGTCGGGCCAAATATTTGTATGATCAGCAAATATTTGTTTCGGAGTTTGGGTGTTTTCTATATATAATATGTACGTATTTACAAAAAAAAAGTAAATATGTATACATATAAGTTGCATAACCCAAGCTCTGCTTAGTTTGAGACTAGATGGCGTTGTGTGTTCGGTGTCCGAAATATTTATTTAGTTATTTATTTAGCAACATAGTCAAGGTTTCTAAGGTCTAAGGTCGAATTTGAGGTAGTAGAGCCACGCTGATTTCAGCACGAACGGGCCGGCTCGACCGGGGCGGTCGTGTTTCGTTGGAGAGCGGAGGCCCAATGATGCAGAACTAGCTCGCTATGGTGTGGGTCACCATGCTGCATTGTTGCATTGTTTGCATTCGCAGTATGGTGACCACCACTCTTGGATTCTGCTTATGATTTCCATCAGGCAGAGTAGAGTAATTTTGTCAGGGTCAAACATAAAAAAAGGACTACCATTGGCCAGGTGGAGTAATGATGAACTGCTCGAGACGGCTGGCAGGAGTTGGATGTGAGAAGCCGAGGTTCGAACTAAATGACGTGCAATTGGAGAGGCCTATGTCCAGCCGTGGACTGCGATAGGTTGATGATGATGATGAAAATCAATAACCAATAAAAGATGTACGAACAAAGTGTAGCGTAATTAAGCCTTCGATATTCCCGTTCATATAGACACGACTTTCGAGAAACGGACACTCTTTCCTTGGGGATTTGAAGGTGGAATGAAGGAAGGATGAGGAATTGGCATTTTTGGCTTACACATTCCTATCTCCAAGAACGTTAGAGTCACAACCCCTGAGTTGTAGATATCCGTTCATAGGCGGCGGTAGCTACTAAGGCACTCATACCTGTCATTGCCATAAATAAGAAAAAAATCCACCAAGAGCATTTCCATCAAAACGGGTTATGAGTTTCTTTGAGCTGTTCCATAAATCAACCAGGTGGCTTTTATTAACATCTGTACCTTTCAAATGGCTAATGAATTAAGTTAATTCTGTTATTTGACTGCACGGATGGCGCAGTGGTTTAAGTAGTCACCACGCCAATTTATACTGCGTTGAGTGTTCCATAACTACCAATTCATGATACATAAATTATTGCGAGTCTGGGTGTTCTTTATATCCAATGCATATTATGTTTATGCGACACAAAAAATATCCCAAACTCGGGATTAGGCTTTTTGAAAAATATGTAGTTACGTCAGTTTTTCTGAAAATTCATTGATCATTTTCTATAATTTTATTATTTCACAGAAAAATCACATTACACAGTTTACCGGTTTTATATATTTTCTCCTTTTGTGTAAATAAAATAAGGCGCGTAAGGTAAATTACTTGTGAATCAATCTCTCGTGTAACACATAAAAAGTATATTCTTTCACTTACAGGCTTGTTTAATTGAAACTCTTTAGTTTAACAACTTAAAAGTCTTAAATGTTCATTATCTTATGCGTACTATCTTATTATTTATAAATACTAAAGTATAAATACTATAGCTATATAGTCGATAAAAAATAATTTTCGCAGATGTGGGATCGATGGAGACTATCGTTACGTATTCAACTTTCCTACTAATATTTATTTCTATACTTGACTATGATTACAACTTATATTGTAAAATGATTATTTATTTCAAACACATTTCGTAATATGTGTATCGAAAGCGCCTGCTAAATAAACTTGATCGCGTACAATAAATAGTCGATTTTATTGAAGGTATACACTAAATAAAAGTCCCGTAAGAGCAATTAAAAAAGGAATAGCTTCACCAATTTATTCGATTCGAATTTGTAGAGAATGAGAGTTTATATAGTTAATAAAGTAAAAGACGGCGGTCGGCTGGCATGATGACTTAATTATGGGAACTTACACAATTAATAAGTGACGGGTCGAAAGGTGTGTCGTGGTAAGCCGAGCTTTCGTCTACACGGGTATGGGGCGGCTCGGCTGGACTATTGGTCAGAAGTTACGCAATTCGTTGATAGCTGTTCACCGAGTGAGGCCAGAGGCTTACCAGAGGCCCAAACCTCGAACGAATCCGCTACACATTAAGTTTTAGCGAATATTGCACCCTAATTCTGTAACAGTAAAAGAAAGACATGTAACACGTATCATAACATAGATGATGTACAATTCTCAATTATTTTTCGCCAATTTCATGTCATATTTTCTTAAATTTTGTTGCCGTTTCGTGTTCAAGTGTTATTCAGTTTTACATAATTGGATAACTACTGGATAATTCCTTACGGATTCTTTATTTTTACGACGTGCAGTTTATTGGGCGAGTATGTAATGAAGTAACACGCCACATGTGAGTACTCGCAGGATTCCTCATGAAATGAAATGAAACTTTTAACTTTATATTATTCTATTGACTTTTACACCCGGTAACTTCACTAAAATTCGACATCGCATTAATGTCGACTTACGAGATAAAAAGTGTAGATATAGAGTGTTATGTATCTCTGCTAACAATCATTTTTAAACTTTAACCCAAATTTTAATGGTTCAGCGTTAAGTCCTCTAATTGTTAACAGCCCTCATAGTTGAGCTGTTGTCCGTCTGAAATTAGGTTAAGAAATTTCCTTACTAAAAATGTCTGCTACTAATAGATAACAAAACATTATTCATATCTACATAATGAAATACCTGTTCGTATGTCCATCCCGCCGTCATGAAAAATTTTACATAAACTTCGCAAAAAGTAAAGGACAGCGCAAAAGGTATGATCCGGAAATAATGTCATCACATTTACTTGAATGAAAAAACGAGAAAAAATAACTAAGTAATAAAACAAAAACCAACCTTCCAATAAGGTCATGTAAGTTAAATCTAGAATGTTCAAGAATTTCGACTTTTACTTGGCAGTGCAAGTTCTAACCACCGAGGAGGTTGCAATTAGCAAACTTATCAGAAAAAAAATAAACGCTTTCGTGACGAGTGTCGAGGCCCACAGTAATCATTAGGTATATAGACAATCACCAACATGGAAAAGCGTGTGAATAGGCAATAAAGACTACATGAGATGGAAGTGATGGCGCCGCGAGCCGCGTAGGTGTAATAAAACGGTTGCTCAGATAACTACCAGAACAATAGATTCGCCTGATTGCTGTCTCACTTATTAATAAATAAAGAATACAAAAATATTTTAGGTATTAAGATTATACAGTTTTGTATGTCGGGCGTTTAGACATAAATAGACGAGACAAAACAGTTCAGCAACTTTATTAATTTGTTTTGTTTTGTGCAGATTTTAATTATATCAATAAAGGAATAAATGAATGAAATAAATATTTAGTAGATCAAATTGTTTAAATAACTAACGTGGAGATGGACAGGACATATTATATGGTGAAAGAGAATATAAAGAAATGTACAAGAATAAGAACAGAATGGTACATAAGAGACGACAAAAGAAACCGAAGTAGGCACACTAAGAGATGGGAGGGTGACATCAGAAAGATAGCGGGTTCAACATGAACTCGTACAGCAAAGATCAGGAAAAATAGAAATGTCGGAGGACTAGCTGTGTCCATTTACGTACTCAAACTTTTTGTCGTACTCAAATAGTTCATTAACTTTAGGCATACAATTTTAAGTTTCTTACACTTAAAACTGAAGACAGCAATAAAAGCTTTTTTTTATTTATTACAACTGATACGTAATAATTAGACATTCAATATTAATGTCAGTTCATAGTGCAGTTTTCAGATGGTAAACTCAGAAATACTAATAAAGGACCCGACGACACGACGACACAATTACTAATGAGTGGATTATTTGTGTCTCGACTTATTTAAATATCGCTATTCAAATTATCCATATAAGTAGCTTTCATCTATCAAATCAATCCTATGAACCAATAAAACTATAATTGCAATTAAGTTTGCCTTTTGCCAGTTTGCTTTTAAGTCTCAAATACAAATCCGAACCTTGAAACACTTTCATACACATTATTAAGAGTATCAACAGTCAAGACGACATAAGACATTTTTTATTCAGAAAAAATATTGACTGTTCCCGAAGACTATAACAATAAGTTTAACGAAGAGCCAGCAAGAGCAAACGTTTATCTATGAAGTTTATGATAAGGTTATCTTAATTGCAAGTCAAATGTCTTCACCAGTTGTAACAAATAATAATGTGTAGAGCGCGGGTGGGTTCGAGTGTTCGACAGCTGTTAGGTGCGCGTGCGCACAAGAGCGGCTCCACGGCGCGGCGGCGGTGTCCCGCAGAGCTGGACGCGCCGAACTGACAAGACGCACACACCGACCGATTCGATACGGTGCCTTTGTAATTTTGCCAAATAAAATTTACATTGATAAACAAAATGGTCATTAATTAAAATATATTAGAAATGATTCACTGAGAATTAAACGGACCTTTTATATTACTAAGAGAAGGCGGTATACTAGCAATTGTATTATTCTTCGAAAAGAATCACATGGATTAACAAGGTTATTCATTTAAGTCGAATTGAAACTGGCGAAGGCTCTCAATTCGGTTGAATATTAATGGTGTGTCGTGTGTGTCATTTCTCAAGGGTGTCAATCTCGTCAAGCGTTTAAGGGGTTCGATAAGAGAGGTTTTTTAACTACTTAGGTGGTTCTATCTACATCTAATAAGAAACACTAAAAACCGCAAGGACGACATCGTGAACAAAGGTATAATATGATATGCAATCAAAGACTAAACGATGTGTCAGTTTTTAATGTTGTTTACTTGTTTCGTGAAACACTAACGCTTAACTTTTGCTTAACTAGTTTGAACTAAATAATAATTTTAGTGTTGTATTAATTATACTCGTATCTATACTAATATATAAAGCTGAAGAGTTTGTTTGTTTGTTTGTTTGAACACGCTAATCTCAGGAACCGCGGGTCCGATTTGAAAAATTCTTTCGGTGTTGGATAGTCCATTTATCGAGGAAGGCTATAGGGTATATATCATCATATAGGAGCGGAGCAACAAAGAAGAATGTTTCAAAAACGGGGGAAATTTTCACGCTACGGGCAATATAAGGCGCAAACGAGGTTGCGTGGGTCGGCTAGTATACATATACATGTATAGGGGTAGTAACGTTTTGACCTATAAATTAGGTTGAAGCAATCATTGCAAAAACGGGGAAAATTTATCCCTTGTCAGATATGCAGATATAAAAGCGTGGGTCAATTAGTGTTATTCTAAAGCTTATTACAAAACTATATGTAACAGTTTCACATTGTCAGTCTCGTTACTGTTCTAATTTATGTTTGTTCTTATCTAAGATACACATTTTGATAGTATACATTAACTTTAAGTAGTTCAATAGCAATTAAAGTGCAAAAAACTTGAATAACACCGCTTCAGAATAGCTCAACTACCTACTAGATAAAGCAAACAGAGATAAATATACATACACACAGCTACATTGGACGTATCTATATAAATATGCATGTATGTGTGCTCGCAGGTGTAAAAATACTTAATCAAGAGACCTCAAACAATTTTCTAGACGAAAATTTGCATAATTTATGAACGTTTTACTTGTGGTCTTTTATCGCATTTAATGTACGAGCTTAGTTGTTAAATATGTCAGGGATGTGCTTTTTTAGATGCTAGATCCGCATTTGTGTGGGTTGCAGCACATCCAAAAAGATGCATGAAAATAAAATATTATTCTTCCGTATGTTGCTTTTGTAATAAACCTAGATCGAAAATGCCGCTTCTGCATTCAATTGTGCACTAAGAATTACCGCAGCCCTTATATTTCGGAATAAAGACAAAAAGAGAGACGAGAGAGAGAACTATTACTTAATAGGAAATCGATCGATTAGCAACTCAACGGAATAATTAAAATATTTGTATAAAGAAGACTTGTCATTTAGCAAACGGAAAACTACCCCTGTTATTTGTTAGAAATAATAACGTCGTCCCTGTCATCTCTCGTTTGATGGAATTCTTCGATCGTGAATCGCAGTTCGGACCCCTTAGATTCTATTCGATCTGGAAATTGCCTGAATCGTGTACCCAATCTTTTCGAAAATTTTGATTTTCGAAAAGATCGATCCGAGTTAGTTACATCCTTACACAAAGTAGGTACGTACATGTTTATCAGTGTCGGGATCAAGACGCGAGCGCATCGGCGCGGGCGCACGCATCTTCACCTTTATATCAAGATAGCGCTACCTAGTAGCAGAGGGATTGTTATTATGACACCTGCTGATTACCACTTATCGTCACTCACCTCCCAACTACAATAACAGTGGCTATTGCAATATAGAATAACATCGAAACGTTCTGGATTAACACAAAAACGATTTACGTGTAAATAAGTCAACGGTATCTTTCGTATATTTTAAGGCTAAAAATAATCAGTCGTGTGATTTAATCGTTGCCGGCCAATTCCGTTCGCGCCGCTACAAAACACGTAAAGATATAATGTCGATTCGAAAAACTAAAGGTCACCGACCCCACATTTGTGTTAACAAGTAAAGACATCCACATCCACACATAGCAGAGTGAATATGTTGCGGCGGCGTCCATACACGGACCTATATCGGTAGGTAGGCGCGTAAGCAATTTCCTGTCGCGCAACAGAATGCAAACAAATCGAACGAGTCGCTTCAGGCGCTCTTATTCATAACCACGGAATTATTAAACAACTTTTAATTAGTTTAAAATTTTGTTTGATAACGCTATGAATATTAAAAGGGGCTCGCCGACCGTTTAATTTACTACTTTCCAGCCATCGGAGCCGGTATCGCCTGGACGTAATTAAACCCGAAAAACTGAACTAGCATAACATTATTAATATCAAGAAACAACTGGCGCCTTCGTTCGGAGGAGGAGGGAAAAAAAGCTCGGAATTTATACGTCAATAAGAGTTTGTTGGGCATTGGGCATTATCGTAAAATGTGAATAGTATTTAATAGTTGGCACAAGGAGAGCCGCTCCTATTAACGCGTGAGTTATATGACAGTTATAATGTGCCGGGACCGAGCCGTGAGCCCGTGAGCCGCTGCCCCTTTGCCGACTGCCGTGCTTCGAGGGACCGCGTCCACTTCCTCCTCGCGTCTCCACGGAACCCACACTACATATTATGTAGTATTGTACACATTAACATAATATGATCTAGTGTGACCTACATACGTGTAGGTTTCCTCCAGGTTCGACGCGGCCATTGAATTTTGGCATATAGAACGATGAAATGTTCTTTGTGGTCATGCTCATATTTCTACATATCCTGTCGGAAAAAAATACATAGGTATTAGGTGGTATTATTGGTGGTGTTTTTATTGACACTTTTAATTTTTGACCTCTTAATTACAATCACATAGTACATACTTAGATGCATACGTATGCGAGACTTTTGTACCTATTGTATGTCATGCATCGCAGGAATAATCCGAATGATGATGGAAGGAGATTTTTGTGGTTTTCTTCTACAGGATCTATAGAAACGTTGTAACAGGCAGCTAGTTTCACGGCTTACTTACTGATCTCTGACTCCTGACAATAGTAAAAATGTAGATCACAACAAAAACATATTCATGTAAAATGTTGCCAAGGTGACTGCATATGGCTTACCCCATGAAAAATATATCAGATCTCATGTAGAGCTAAGCTTCCGAATCTACACGCCCTAACTCTACCAATGCTAATTTCACAAACTCTACATCTCAGTAAAAATGTATGGATTCGCATTTTGCTACCGTCACGAAGGTGAAACAAACGCCTTTTGTGTTTGCAAATCTAGTTTCTGAAGTAGCAAAAGAGCTATGCAATACATTTCTACTGACATGTAGGGTTTGTCAAATTGATGTCTCTTTTATTTTACACCGCCTGCAAACTTATTGCATAAAGTGGGCCAAAAACTGTATTTTCTTCCAGATAACTTTTAGGCGAAGACGCTAGACGTAGAGTTGGTGACGCTAGGTATTCCTAATCTGTCACGATACAGTATATCCCATATAATCCCATAGATGAATGATCCATGATCCATGAATTCATATATTTGTTTAGCATTCCTAGATTTGAGACAACTTATCCCAAAAACCTTACCTCAAAATATGTCCATACTAATTTTATCTAAATAATAGGTACATTATAGGAAGTTGATTATATTTTTGCAGTACATGAACTACTGTATGCTAATTTAGACACAGCTTATTCATTCTATTTTCAGACCATTCATGATCGTTAGAATGTGCACAAAAAACTGATGCGCCACTTTAGCAAATCCGGTAGGCACCATTCCGTAATTCTGAAAATAATCGGACATGCTCCAAATGTGGAAAATCTCTAAAATGGTGTGACGTTATTTTAATGCGAAATATTCGCATATCGTTGCGTGCAACGCACCTTGATTGTCTTGTTAGCACTCTTAGCTGACTTCAACACATTTATTTTGGGTATAATGATAATTGGACCCGTCATAAATAATCAACTCTTGAGAAAGGCATATCGCTTAATTCGTGATGAAATATAATAAACTACACTCTCCGTTCCTTAATTTAGGTTTTTTTTTACCAAATTTATAATAGTTTATCATCTTTCACAGTCTTTAACAGTCAATTGGTGGACATATCTAGGTTTCTCCTTACAGATTTTAAAAGGTAGTAGAGCCATGCTGATTCCAGCACGAACGGACCGGTTCAACCGGGGCGGTACTACCCTCGCAAGAAAATCAACGTAAAATGACAGCGTTCGTGCTGTCGTGTTTCGTTGGTAAATGCGAGACCGGAGGCCCAAAGATGCAAAAGCACCACTAGGCCGCCATGGTGTGGGTCGTCATGCTGCATTGTTGCATTGTCTGCATTCGCAATGAGTATGGTGACCACCACTCTTGGATTCTGCTTATGCTTTCCATCAGGCAGAGTAGAGTCATTTTGGCAGGCCATACATGAAAAGCAAAGATTTCTTCATAGTTTAGCTATTTACTTAGGTATTGATAGTATTTATATTAAACTGACTTCAAAAAAAGGAGGAGATTGTCAATTCGACTATTTTTGTATGTTTTTTAACTCATAACGTTTGAATAGGGTGAACCGAATTTTGATGATTCTTTTTTATTTGATAGCTGGTGTTTCCCGTGTGGTCACATTTCAATTTGGTCCAGTTCTTAAAGTCGGCCTCCCGCCGTTGTGGTTGGGGTATAGCCCTCCGGTATCCTCACTCACTCGGTGAAACAGAGCGCAAGCGCTATTTCACACCTGTTTTCTGTGAGGCTGTGATATCACTACAGTCAGAATTAGGCCCTGGCCTGGAACCGGCCCAAATAAGGCAGGTTGCTAGTCACTTAGACCAATAGGGTAGTCACAAATACGTAACGATTTCTGAAAGAAAAAAAAAATAGGTATGTATGTAGGCATAGGTGAGTGAACGGCCACGTAGCCGGAATTGTATAAGGAGCGATCTGCGTTAGGCAATATCAATTATAAAGTTGCGACATCTGCGAACAAGTCCATATTTAATCAGACGAGTTTATTTGAACTGATTATATATTATACTCGTATATATTATTATAATAAAGCCCATAAATTTCTAGTCGATGAAAAAATTATTTCCAATAGACATTAAAGCTGTCCCTGGCCATCAAACTGGCGTAAACGGGCCCCGTCGATGGACATTTTCATAACAACACAAAACTAATTAATACAGCCGAAAGAAAAGACGAATCGATTCGATTACATCGGGGCATAAATAAAATTTGATGAGATCATAATAAAATGGAACTTTGACGGAACAAAGCTAACCGTCGCGGGCGCACACTTGAACTCGCTGAGTTGAAACGAGGCTCGAGAAATTAAGTCAAAAACTATAATGGCTGTTCGGGTGATGATGTTTTTTGTTTCCAATATGCAATAAATAGGGTAATAACGAGGTGCGCGCGCGCCGCCGCGGCGGGGGCCGGCAACATGGCGTCTAATTGTTTGTGATTACCGCCGCGAGAGTGCGCCGCGGCATGCCTTTAAACACTGTTTATTACTTAATATGTTGTGATAGCGGCCGCCATTGGTAACGCTGATTGAGGCATGTGGGAATGTTTTATGTTACTAGCTGGTGGGCACGTACTATGTTGCCAGTACGGGCAGTGCCTGCCTCGGGTTGGCGCCCAGCGCTCATACGTGCCTACGTTTTATGTTCATTCGACGAGTCATTAACGGTGACGTAACAATTGGGACACGTATCTACTCGCTACGTGTCGTCTACAATACAAGTAAACTCAATACACACAACACACCTACTAGGGTACATAATATTATGTTCGTACCGAGTTCGATAAAATACTGATTAAAATAAAGTTATGATAAATTTTATTTCTATAAAAATTAACAAGAAAGAAGACATTAATTAATAAAGTATTTGTTCTGGGTGGGAACCGAACCCACAATCCCTGACTTAACAATCGGGATTACTAACCACTAGATCAAAGCGTAGTAGTAAACACGTACCTACTCGATTGTTTACAATATGTACCGAGTTCATGTTTATAACGGTGACGTCACGAAGTGTAAACACTAAACTGCACACATAGATGAAAGTTTGTTGGCATACATGACGTCAGGGACGAGTAACGCGAGCGCTCGCCACGCCCAGCCCCGCCCTGCTGTCGGCGGGCACTGCCGTTCGCGACGCGTTGTTCCGCCGTCTCGTCTCTAATTCATACCTTAAAACAATTACTTAGAGTCCACGAACGCGGAGCAAGCAACTACTAAACTCTGAACAAACATTAGTACTGCTACAGTGTAGTTTTCTGACAACAAGAACGATTTAAACTGTGTCCCGGGACACGACAAGGACCTACCTACTCGTCCGTTTGTATAGGAGCTACAGTTTCGCGGAATGAGTGACTTCGAGAGATGGTCTACTCGATAAGGATACATTTGCATACCTATAGTTCATGGTGGGTGTCTGGTCCAAATGACGGATGGTACATGTGACCCCCGTCACAGTGAAAAAACTCGAGGGCGATACATGAATGGTGTGAAACTCTCTCCATTATAGCGCGGAGTCCCCCGCTGGGCCATTCTTGCCGCCGCTTTGTGCGCCCACCAGATATCTCCGAGATACAGCGCGGATCGCTGACGTGCACACATAATTTATTTCCAATGTTTTTTTGTTAGCCAGTTGGTTTTTGAACACACTTTTGAGCTTTGACTTTCGATGATCGATGAAAAAGTAGGAAATAAGGAACCCTCGTCGAACGAAAACAAATAAGTGAAGTATCGCTGTAAACCCGAGACGGTTTGTTAACAATCACGAGTTCACATCAAAAAGAGTTGTTGGCACAAATATTTTGTATAAATCGCCTTCAATTTCCGCGTGATTTGCGCCGCACGACGGAGAAAATTGTTTCCTTTTTGCATAAGAAACGGGCCCCGAAACATTTTTATTCAAAAAATGTTGTGAATTTGAATGCCCACTGTTATGGAAAACGTTGATATCTTATTGTCTGGGTTCGGCAGACATTTTTCTCAAACTTTTCATGGAAATGCATAGTAACAACAACTTTTATTTTATTTTATTTTACCTACAGGTTTTTTTCGCAGTTGTAGTAACAACGTCCAGAATGGAATAGAAAATAGGAGAAATATAATTACATCCATACAAATAAATGAAATTGGAATGTCTGTTTGTAATATTAAAATAACCGCTTTTTAATAAATGCATATGTATGTGGGTATACACGATACATGTACCTACCTACCAAATTATCATTTTTTACAATTATTTCTGTCTGTGTGCCGGGTAATCTCTGGAACGGCTGGACCGATATTCACGGGACTTTCACTGGCAGGTAGCTGATGATCTAATAAGTAACTTAGGCTTACTTTTTTAGACTAACTTTGTCCTGTGGTGTTACCCGCGGTACAACAATGACCTCGGGTAACACCGCGGGGTTCAGCTAGTAACAAAGAAAAAGAAACACAAAGATTCTTCATTTACCCATACTACCTAGATAACTTCTGATGATATTGATAAAATAATCTGAGTATGGCTATGCATGTACCTACTAGGTAACCTATGTTAAATCCGTATCTATAGGTTCATACCTTCATAATAATATGGTATGTCATGCCACAAGGTCAAGCAAAAAATCAAATAGTAAGTTAAGTTAAGGATGTAAGTATGCAAGAACCTTTATTATAAACAAAAATTAACCTGTTGCCCTACTATGATACAGCTCACTAAAAACCATTCAGTATCATATCAAATTGGCGCACAAAAGATTAAGATTGTAAGGAACGCTGTCACAAGTTTGAAGGTACGTCGAGGTTTGAAATGTTTGAAGAGTTGAACGCGCCCATGAGCCGCAACGCGCGCGCACCCACCCACAACACTTAATCTTCCAAATACATTTATCATGTTCAGCCGATAAAAATGCCATTGAGATCAGTCGAACACAATGATACACGCTCTCGTACCTGATATGAGGCCGAAAGTCAATTATATTCAAATATAAATCGGATTTGCAAACGTAATCTTGTAACAATAGCGTAGGCAGGCGCCGCGCCGAGAAGCCACCTTTAGGCCTCTCATTCCTGGATAATAGACGGAAGCGGGACAATGGCGGGACAGTTTGGACTCGCCGGGACAATATGACTGTCCGCAATCACGCCTGTCACCCTGTCACCCGGCCCTGCTCTTTTATTTTGTGGATTATAAACTTACTATTGTGGGAAGCTATTATATTCTATTTTGCGTTTATTGAGTATGTTTGGTTGTTACAAAAAATGTGTCCGATTTGGCGTACAGTGAAAATGATACTTCGAATATTACCTATATTTACATCATAATAATTAATACGGATAACGTCTCATCGTAATTTTTTCAAAGTTATATTTTTAATATAACGCATAGGTACTTCTTATGTTTATGTTTCTGTTGTAATGTTTAAGTATAGTATTTAACCTAGATTTATGCGAAGCGCTCAAGATAAAGATAAAGCGCCGCCATTGTTCATACTTATTACATAATTAGTTTTTTATTCGGTGCTTCTATGGTTAACAAAATGCCGCGGCCAGATTTCATTTCTTTGTTCATTTTGTGAACCTGCAATTTTTCATTACCTACTTCGCTATTTAAAACGTAAAATAGAGACCAAAAAGGCAAGTGTACTATTGCGTTCTCCTTAAACTAGAAACTCAAGTTTTATTTTAAAATAGCAAATTATCTAAGTATCTACATTTGTGTTTACAAACCGAAATTTTAAAAAGAAATAATATTAACGTAGATCTACAGAAGATACATTTACTGAATAACTCTATCTATCATGATACGCTTCAACGGCTAAAAGTTTTAATATCAAACTAAGTTCTTAGAACAAAGTTTATTCCCTTCATTGAATTCAACAACTTTATAACATTCATATTGGAGTAAAGTTTTCGCTTGAATGTCAATAATAAATGCTGTGTCAAACTGTAACGCCCTCCAAGTTACCGCACAATATGCGTTTGCGACGCTTCTCATCATGTCAAGCCGCATTCAATTCATGAACTTCGCGTAAACTCCATTGTTTGCCACAGACAGTTGTCGCCCCATGTATATAATCCGAGTATCCTGTCAGTTATAATTTTATACACGCTTAACATTGAAACAATAATTCATCCGAGCGCTTAATTCAACGTCGAGCCTCTTCTCGTTACAAAGTGGAACGTCTCATTTACATAATTTTAAGCAAAAGACCAGAACAAACAAACCCTCATAAATGACGCGTTAAACGCAATGAAACATCGTCATTATACACGAGTAGATAGCTCGTTGAAAAAAACTGTCATAAAAAAACGTATCAGTCAACTCGAGGCAACAATACGGCCACCGGGGATCTATTATACGGCGTCGTCAGTGGCTCCCTTAAGAAATTTGTTAGGAAGAATTTTTGTGAGGTGGTAGAAGCTATTGTTGGCTGGGTGAACATTGTCACGCTGCGGGAATAAGTTACATATGTGCGGTTGTTACTACGTGCGTGTTTATTGCAACGTGGGGTGCGGGAATGGCGCTAAACGCCGATGTTCTGGGCTCATTGTTTGTTATTACATGATGGCCGGCTGCGTACCCGCCACTCTTGCCTCGACATACCTATTCAAGTTTATCGACAGGGGTGTAAATAAATATACGAGAATTTGGTGAAGTCGAGTGCCATTAACACGGCCACAAATTTATGTTGCAAGATTTAATAGTTTGTTTTTTTTTTTATGGAGATAACTAGCGCTTTGTTATTGAAAAGATCATTTTATTTATCAGCCAGTAATATTAAAATCATACAAATGGGAAAATAATACATTGAGCTACTTTTAACTATTTCACCACAACGATTCAAACTTCTTCCCTAAACTGTAAGTAAAATTATATGGTTAAGGTTACCTATACAGCTTTTGGTGTAAGTACATGCATACTTTCAGTTACTCTTCAATCAACAATCAGTTCCTTATGTGAATTCTTGAATTTAGTTTACATTTTTACGTTACAAGAACATACCCTTTTTTTCGGTGACTACCTACCTATTACCAAAACATTTTACGACTCGTCAAATGCTCGACACTTAGAGCAATTTCTATCTTTGGACCAAACGCCCAACACTTCCCTAAGTGGATATCAATTAGCTACAATGGCGTCACTATTTGAGGGTTTTAAATTTTTGTTTGTTCTATGTTAGAATATAAACAATGTACCTACAGTAAAGAAAGTCGTACTTTCTAGACGTACATATCTTGTTTTGAAAATAAATTTAAAATTACAAAAAATACTGGTTCGTTACAGTGTCCAGTTTATGAACAGGTACAGATGTGTACACACATTAACTACGGCATTTGAAATGCTCTGATTATAAAGTATACTCAGAACTTCTCGGCGCCAAGTTCAATCGTTGAGGTTCAATCCAATAATTTAATATCATCACATCGACATTATTTTATAGTCCACTGCTGGACATAGGTATGCCTACAGCAAGGAGGGTTTGGCCAACTATACTATACAGTTTCATATGCGCGTCACAAACTAATACAATCAAAATTTTAACAAAATAAAAAACCGACTTCAAGAACGACCAAATCGATCGATTTCTCTTGGATGCCATCAACAGATCTTAGTGTCCTTACTATGGTAACACCGCTGGGATATTTCTTTTCCATAATCATCAAAATCGGGTAATAAACGACAACTATCCGCGAACACACATAAAAAGATATGCGGCCGAATTGAGAACCTCATCCTGTTTTGAAGTTAGAACCTAAATATTTTCAGACATTTAACACACACAACGCCATCTAGTCCCAAACTAAGCAGAGCTTGTATTACGGGTACTAGACAACGGATATAAATACATGAATGCTTATTTTTTTGTAAATGCATACATATTAGAATAGGAAACAACCAAAGTCTGTTACCAAATATTTCCAGGTCATAAAGAAATTTGGTCTGACCTAGGAATCGCACCCGAGACCTCAGGTACATCTGCCACTGTGCCAACGAGGCAGTCAACAAATAATAAACTAATGAAAAGCATGCCAAAACAATGCAGAATATGGTATGATCAAAAACCATATACCTATTTTACACCTGGTACTAACCTATGTTCTATGCAAATAAATTTCATTTCAAAAAAATAGTACCCTCAGACATAACACAGTCGCCATCTGGCCCCAAACTAAGTAGAAACTATATCTACTAGACGGTTGATAAATATATTTCAGCATAGTTTTAGTAGTCCACAGTTAACTGTAACTGTAACTGTAACTGTTTTTGCAAAAATGTTTTTGCATACCATACCACACTTTGCAGACGATTCCGTATACCTAGAGTTTTTTCTTAAGTCTTTCTTCTCTGTGCGGTACTGATGGCCTGAATGCTTTTTTAAAAGGAGCATCAGTGGAGAAATCCTTCTCCATTAAGGGTAGGCTGCACTTGGAACTGGCGACTAGAATCACTCGATTTATTAATATTGACTATTCATAAGTGCCTATAAAAAAGTGACTATTTGAATAAAATATTGAATGACATATAGGTGCAATATAAAAATACTATCATCCATATTTGTAAATACATACATGTTTTACGTAGGTGGGATTCGAAGCCACGATTTCTAACTTTACCATCAGTACCACTAACGTCTCTATACTGACAGACCCGTCAGAATAATCTTGTGATTATTTAAATCACGTCTATGGTTAGTTATAGAGGGTGGTATGTTTATGTTGGTGTTTTATTAAATTACAAGAAACGCCCCACCAACTGTACCTACTGTAATTATTGCGTATACTCGCGGTCCTCCGCATGTTGCATTTTGTGAAGTTATTCAATTATCAAGTATGCAATTATTGTAAGTTCTGTGGCGAGGGCGGCGATGGCCCTAAGTGTTACATTGTTATTACTGTCACGCAACAGCCCTTGTACCGAGAGGGTAATATAAGATCTAATAGGGTTATTTTATTATTCGGACGTTTTGTTCGTTCCCGATTGTTTTACTGTGTGGAATCTACACAGTGTTTTGAGTACAAAAACTGCCTAAGTACAGACCCGTATGGTTTAAATTCTTCAGGATTTATTTTACCTTCAGCTAGAACCTTCATAGTATTCACTTTTTAAAGATTTTGAGAGTGGTTTGAAATTTGCTGCGCAAAAGGATACGGTTATCAAATCACGAGAAGGGATAGATCAAGCTCAGGAGCGACGACTTTACGAACCTACTCTCCGAAGTACGAGGGTTAAGATCCCAACTTACTGACTCCGGACTGTTATTAAGCATATATAATGCGTCATCTAACAGCTGTCATCCTATCAGAGACACATAATTAAACTTTTGAACCTAACCTGAAATCAACCCCGAGCCCTCTTCATCGGCAGTCCCGCTCGTCCTACGAGTCAGTCAAAAGCAATAATTATGTGATGAGCACAATCTTTATTTAAAAACTCTTATCATAATCCAATATTTAAAAACCTATGATTTGACATTTTGACTTGTAAAGATATAGAATAGACAAAACAATACGATAATACTAATCGATTAGTATGAGTTCTTAGAGCCGGTCTAATTACGAAGTGAGGAAATAAAAAGTAGAACCCTTCCGAGACTCCTCGTGGCGGTGATCTTACGGCACGTCCAATAGGTGATGAGAGGCCATAGGAGAATGTAAAACTATAGTGGTTCAGTCGGTTTGCTATTGACAGATGTTTTTCACAAACAACCCATGTTCAGCGGTCCCTTATTTCAAGACAGTCTACTTAGAAGGAAGGATTTGACCAAACATTGGCCAAAAGGGTTGGAAAAGGGTTTGCTCCAAGTTTTACTTTCTCTTTGTATTTGATGTTGTGTCGTGTAGCTTGCAACCTGAGCTCCCCAGGGGATGAATCGGGCTAGAGATACTCCATATTTGTAATTCGTCACCGCACGTCTTAAATTATCTTAGTTTATTATTGTATTCTGTGGTAAACCACTAAAAATGGATATTCTGCACGTTTCAGACGGAGCACCGCATATGCTGCGCGTGCGGCGAGCCTATTGCAGACCGCTTTCTGCTCGAAGTGGGTGGCGGGGCGTGGCATACTGGTTGTTTGCGCTGCTGCGTCTGCGCCGTGCAACTGGACCGACACCCCTCCTGCTTCCTCAGAGACCGACAGGTGTACTGCAAACAGGATTATGCCAAGTGAGTGTCATTTGAGAATACTTAAATCGTTATTAAGCTTGCGATATGGTGTTTGAAAACTTTTCCCCTACCAGTTTATTACTCGACTCCTTATATTCACATTTTATACTTTTTGATTTAGGGTCCCTGTTTATAACTCTCTCCCATCAGTTTAAATAAAATGAACAGCTTGGTTGCTGTAGTACCTACAGGCACTGTGTTAGTGTTACAAACAGACAGACCGTCGATGTACAGACCGCATACCTACTAATGGTCATTGCTTTCTCAAAAAACCGGAGACCTGATTTTTAATCAGATCAACGATAAAACAAAAGTAGTTAGTTACCGATCCTTAAAATCACTTTATCAAAGACAAATTTTTGAAATAAATTAAATAGAAGAAAAACAAATTCCTTCATGAACCTACTAAACTTTCTGTTCAATTTTGTGTTCGATAGTTTGTTTACGAATATTATGTTGGTTTAAAATCATGACAAGTACTGACTTATTGTTGTTGAAGTTGACTGACCTCCCCCTTACAGCATTTAAATGGTAGGACTTTGATTTTGAACAAATCATGTCATTAGTACTACCTACCCCTTATCTCCTTCTCGTGGTGTCATTAAATATATCCCGGGGCTGTCGTAAAAGCCGTCTGAGGAAACAAACTATGCGAGACAACATCATTTAAAAAGAGAAGTAAAACTTTTAATAACCCTAAGCCAATATATTTGACCAGGGTGGTATCGTAGCCTAAACTTGCTCTCTACCACGTGGTTATTCTCGTAGACCCCGTAGGGTTTTTGGGGTAACTTTTCCAGGCTAACGGCCTGTTGAAGTAATCTCGCACCGCTTGCAACTATAGGTGGGTCACTGCTTAGCGAGGTCGAGCTTTCAAAGGTGTGTACCCAGAGTAGCATCCGTCAGCCAGCAGTGGGTGTGTTAGGGATGGTTAGAGAGGGATTTCACGGAGACGAGATCTCCTGACCTGTCCGGCAGTCACCGATGGTAGGTCGCGAGCTTCCGCATGTGGAGGGCTTAGGGCCCATCAGTACGAATGAACAGGTTTGTGCTCAGGTGTCCCACAAGATATCCAGGCTTTCTATGCGCAGGTCCCTAGAGATCGTCCTGTTCCGCACAAAACCGGGGGTTTTTACAAGGGTGCGTGTGCCCAAACTTGAAACTAGAGGCTGTCAAACAGCCTATTGTTAAAAAGGTGATATATTTATGCAAAAAGTTTGAAGGAAAAGTATCACAGCTTAGTAAGAAGGCTTTGAATTTAAACTCAAGTTAACGGCTATCTTAAGACGATCGACTCTGTAGGTGTACAAATTATTTCCAGGTTTTAATGAAACGAAACCTTATTTTATTGTTTTTAAAGTTCTTCCTTCTTGTTTGGATTGCCTGCCTAAAATTCTTACATAACTATTATCTTGAAACGATTCTATTTTCTTCTACTAAGTACCTCTAAGTTGAATTGTCGGTGTACCTTTGGGCTTTTGTTTCATTACTGGAACATTTATAATACTTACTTGATCTCCCATATTTATTGTAACCATTTAAAAAAGCGCTGGTAGGCCCTCACAAGGTGGTCTAAAAACCAAGTGAATGTCGCGGGAAATCATTGAAAACGGGCAGCTCAAGCCCGGCTGTTATGAAGAACCTTGGGGGAGGCCTATGTTCAGCCGTGGACATCAATCGACGAGATGATGATTTTTCAAAAATATTACGAAGACATATTACCTATGCAAAAACTTTGCTTCTTTGAGCGTTTAGAAAGGAGCTATTTAAAAAGAAGTGATCCTATTACTGTACAGATTTAATCTATACAAATAAATAAAATTGGAGTGTCTGTTTGTAATATTAAAATAACCGCTTTTTACTAAATGCATATGTATGTATACACGGTACATATACCAAAAAAGTAGTAAAAAAATTTTTTGTCTGTCTGTCTGTCTGTCTGTCTGTTTGTTCCGGGTAATCTCTGGAACGGCTGGACGGATTTTGACGGGACTTTCACTGGCAGGTAGCTGATGATCCAGGGAGTAACTTAGGCTACTTTATTTTAGACTAACTTCGTCCCGTGGCGTTACTCGCGGTACGACGATAAACGCGGGTAACACCGCGGGGTTCAGCTAGTTATTAATAAATTCGACAAGTTTTGTAGTCATTGTCATAGTCGCTTAAAGGGGAAATACGTAGTACAATTTACCTAAGTAGACAAGACCAATAGGTAGGTAAGAACTTCTATCGCATGATGTTTTGTAGGCGGGCCGCATAAATTCCATTAAAGTATAAATTTATGATGGCCCTTATAACGATATGAGATTTGCTTTAATTAAATATTAATATAGTTTTGAATACTTAATTATTTTGAGAACATCAATAAAGATGAAGCATATTGAAATGCTATTACCGATTATTTCCTTTTAGACTATTACATCGGACCAATATAATATAGGTACTATTATGAATGCTTGATTATATATTATGAAACATACGATCGTTTAAATCTATAGAAGTACTAGTTTTATATCGTGGCTTCACCCGTATCTCGGTAAAGAGTAGCCTGCTTCCTCAATAATGAAAGTATTTCTAGGTATGCCACATTTCAGTGAAGTTGGTGCAGCGGTTAAGCCATGAAGGCCTAGCAGACAGACCCACAGAGATTTACGAATTTTGTAAATATTAGTTTAAATGTATAAATAAACAATCGACAATCTTTGTCGATGTGGTTAGTTCACCGCGTAATCCAAAACGCCAACTCTGCAGCAAACTTACAAAATGCTTTTAGAAAAGGTGTTCTGAGAAATAAAGTTATAATATTAATTGTTAATGGTTATTCTTCTTCAACTCCAAAGTTACTTCGCCATCCAAACTTAAAAGCTTAATCCGATAATTTAACTATACACATCGCTTAAAAGTGTCAAATGATTCGACCAGGTTACACGGGCGACAAGTCATATATTAAGTCATATATTATACTAGCTGGCCCAAGTTACTTATTATCTAGACACGCGGTAGCGTGTCAAGCCAAGTTCAAGCAAAGGAATTGGCTAGCCAGCGCCGAGTGTAATATTACACGAACCAATTGGTGCCACTTTTGACCGTTCTATAACTCAAAACCTCTTAAATGTAAACACACAATAAAACTACGTGTGTTTAATTACATCCATGAGGACATCTAGAAGCCCAAATTTCATGAAGCTAGCTCAAACGGTTATAAAGATGTGAAGGTCTAAAAGTCGTAAATTTTAGCACTGACTGACTGACTTATAGTACCTAAATCTAACCTACTTCCAGATGATCTAGACGGATGTAATTTGGAATCCAGCTCGGTAGCGGCAGCTCGGAGCAGCGCTGGAAAAAATCTAATTATTAAAAGTAAAGAATAGAGGGGTTCAGATACAAAACAAAAAATTTCAATTGTAGCGTTGGAACAGTTACAACTGTTACAAGCAGATATTTGAAATTAACCCAATATATGTATATTCAATGAATAAATAAATACTTTATATAGAATATAACAACCTGAGATTGTTATATCGTCCGGACTTGACTAATCTCAACTAAAATACAAAGCTGAAGAGTTTGTTTGTTTGTTTGAACACGCTAATCTCAGGAACCGCTGGTCCGATTTGAAAAAATATTTCAGTGTTAGATAGCCCATTTATTGAGGAAGGCTATATATCATCACGCTAAGACCTACATGAGCGGAGCAACAATGAAGAATGTTTCATTGTTGCTCCGCTCATGGGGGAAAATTATCATGCTACGGGCAATAGGAGACGCAAACGAGGTTGTGTGGGTCGTCTAGTTTAAACATAAACAGGAAGCGTATTAAAAAGGTAGTAGATAATGAATGGGCAATGTGCACTATTATCTCCAAAATTTAAGAGAATGTAGACAATAGCATAAAAAAGAAAACCACGCACCGGAAACTCAAGCAAAAACATCAAATCTCAATACCTGCCTAGTTTGCTTTACAAAAAGTAATGATATTCCACCAAAAACATAAATGTAAAAAGGAAGAGCCAAGTTCAATACAAAAATTATGCTTGGCTGTCGGCTTCGCCGCAAAAAGAATGGAGATCCATTTATATGGAGATGTATATATGGAGAGAATGAGTGCCAATCAGCTCAGCCGTTCCAGAGATTACCCGAAACAAACAGACAGACAATTTTTTTTTAGTTACGTTTTTGGTATATGTAGCGTGTATGCATACATATGTATTTAGTAAAAAGCGGTTATATTTGTATGACAAACAGACACTCCAATTTTAATTACTTGTATAGACGAATAAGTACTGGATGGTATAAATTAAGATTAATGTTACGGGAAACCGATGCTTCAGCAAGTTTTGGGAAAGTTTCACCGGAGTGATACACATACGATCTCACAAAAAACTGATCCAAAGAAGTGTTCAGCTGATTTTCACCAAATGAGAAAGGTTACCGGAGCCTTAATTCTCTCACTTCCCGGATTCTAGGGAGAGAGTACTAAAAAAAGGCCAGGTTTTTGTGACTTTGGGGTTCTAGATGTAAATAGGTGAATATAATAAAAAAGGCAGTCTTTTAAAAAAAGACAGTACTAAAGTCGAGTATACCTGATGTGTGGTCTGTAAGGGTAAGAACGCGACCGTACGTTGGAACTGCATCTAATTTCAATAAAAGTTCCGAAGAGCCGACATTTATAGCACCGGGACTCAGAGCGGTATACATGTTAATGATATTGGTTTAATTAACCCGTTTAGCTTTTTATAAAATTTAATTTAACTTCAATTATACAAAATATAAAAATGTTACGGTTAATCTGTGTGTGGAGAAACGGCTCTTCGACACTTATACGTTTAAAGATTAAATATATTATGAAACAGTCAGATCAGTTAAATCAGTATCGGTACAGAATAGAGTAGTGCAAATTCACACATACAAACGTTTGCACTGAGCAGAAATAAGGTTGGTTTTGTGCTTATATTTGTTTTCTAAAGTCAGTCAGTAAATACAGATACTGTAATATTTGAAATGGCGTAACAAAAAAAGTATTAAAGTTATTAATTACTATAAGATGTAGTGAAGTGCGAGCGCAGTCGATACTTTCACATTGTACACTCTCTTCTTCGACAGAGCAACCGATAGATGGGCTTAAGAACTAGCTGATCACTGTTGATTACGGCTATTATCGACTACGTAAACAATAAATTATTACTTTCTCATGATCGTAAATATTTGACGCGGACATATCAATTAGTTCTGTCGTTCATATACCATTATATTGGAGCGAAATGACCACTCGCCATCACTACAAAGTCAACGAAACTCTCATAAAGATAATTGAGCCGTTGAACATTTTTTGTACAATGCGGAATTGATTTCGCCATGAAATGAAAATTGATAAAATGTTTTCCACTAAATTGTTTATCGAAGAGATATAAAATTACAAGTAGGTACATATGGAATCGTTTAGTGTAGTCTCGAGTTAATTCTTTTACAATACTCTGCCTACGTCCAATTAACCTTCGACGCATTAGAAATATACAGAGTCATCTTTATCCGAGTCATTCGTGAAGGGTAATATGTGACCGAGTGTAGTGGATTCAGGGTAAGTGGCGCAGGTGTGTTGCGACTGGCCATCTCGATGTGGTCGGTTAATGGTTGGCACGCATGAAGGTATGCGCGCGGGGTAGGCGGTCTGCTGTGCAGGCGACCTGTGACCTGCTCGTCTGCCCGCGCGCTGTGTGGCGGCCGTGATGACGCACTATCGCACACTCGACGCATGCGTCGACGTCGCGTCCATGCCGCCTGCCTCGTCCGCATCATGTCGATACCCCAACTTGCATAATGCGAGTGATAACATCTACATGTGATATTGATATCTACTGTCGGTTTGTTTGTTTCATATTATTGTTGTACCCGAACACAAACAAGGTCTAACGCGTTTAACTAAAAGTCACTATATGACTATACAAACTACTGAGAGAAAGAATCACTCAGACGTGCATATTTAATGTGACAGATTTATGAATGTACAAGACAATTCTGTCAGTCAAATGACAAAATCTGAACTAATATAAACATAATAGCGAAAGGGAATAAGGGCAACAGGTGCGTGAGAACTTGGTACCGCGGCTCCAAATAGAAAAAAGAAGCCAATGTCCTTAAGAGTGGTATTATTGAAAATCCGTCAATCGAGTGTGGAACAACAAAGCGGCGACGGGGAATGTTGCCAGCGATGAAAAAAATACACCGGGTAGGTCGTGACTTGCAACACTGTGGTTTTCATTTGTCATTTATTTTGATTGCGATAACTGGGTGCGACGTGGAACCATATATTTTAATCGAGACGTCTCGGTATTGTGCTTATATGATGCTGCCTTGGTCATCTTTTACTATCAAACATAGGTTTTATCACTGTTATGATATCTATAACTACCTACTTATGTAATACCTACGTAACAGACGTAAGTATTTATAAATTATATCTATAAATCGGCGGTAATTGCAACAAAAACAGGATAAGAACAATTTAACCTGCCAAAGCACAGGAGTCGCCAGTTCAAATGTTTATATTAATCTACTAGCTGAGTCCCGCGGTGCTAACCGCGCTTATTGTCGTACCGCGGGTGACGTCGCGGGGCGCAGCTAGTCTAAAAAAAGTAGCCTAAGTTAGTCCCTATATCATCAGCTAACTATCAGTGAAAGTCCCGTCAAAATTAGTACGGCCGTTCCAGAGATTACCCGGAACAGACAGACAAAAAAATTTAAAAAAAATTGGTATATGTACCGTGTTTACATACATATACATTAGTAAAAATCGGTTCTTTTAATACATATTTCAAACAGTAGTACAGACACCCCAATTTTATTTATTTGTATAGATGATAGGCTTTCTCTGCCTTTCTGAATGTAGAGTTAGGTGTCTTCGTTTGTCCTTGAATTTGATGTCCAGGAAGGATTTCCATATAAAGGTACTATCACTGATATTGTCTGATCCCATTGACATTAATTCAGTAACTGCACTCCGTTAGTTAGAGCCCCTTCAAACCTGCCTTTAACAGCAAGAAATCCTTCCTGTTTAGCCCATTGGAAATAAAAACATCACCTTGCAGATACATATATAAAACTTGTACTTGAGATGTACTCCACCACAAAGTCATAAATAAATAACAGTGTCGCTCGCGGCAAAATATGTCAATAGCATAAGGTCACACGTCACTGACGAGTGTAGCGCGTCGCCTTGACATTAGGTACAACGTAGTGACGTCACATCTCAAATGACATTGTGTAATTACCACAGTAGGCTGTAGTAATAGTATAATTGGGCTCTTTGTAGTATTTGATTGATAGTTGTCTTCATGCTAAACAAATACAGAATTGATGGCCGACATGTTGTTGCGAACATTCAAAAAACAATCGCTGCGTGCTAACATATAGTTATTTTTGTCTTACTAATTGTTGTTGCACATGTGTACAAGTAAAAGGTATATAAATAAACAGTTTTTATACTCATTTAAGTGAGAAACTGGTATAGAAGAAACTGGTATTCTCTCGTTAGGGCAGAGAAGCCGACCCCGATGTACTGGGTAATAATAAGCCTACGCTGGAAAAAATAATTTTGATATGTACACGTGTATCGACGACTAGCGTGAAATATTTGATGTGAACTATTGCGGTTCCTCAAAATTTTGCAACATCTATGCATAGAAATTATTTGTCTTGATTGACTAATTCATTAGTGCAGAGCATGATAAGCCGTTGGGACTTTATATCCTCAAATTTTTGCGTCTGAGTGTTGTTTTGTTGTAAGCAAGCACTGAGACAGAATTTTAAAAAATTAACCCCTTAGAGGTTTAAGTCAAAGTTCATCTTTTTGGCTTTTATGAAGTTTTGTTTGAAGCTTTAAAAAATAGAGTAGTTGACTGTTTCGTAAATAGATAACCGATGTTTCCTTCATTAAAACGAATATAACAAAACTAAACGGAACTTATACTTATTAAAGTTTATCATTTATATCACAAAATTTAATCAAATAACACAGAAATATATTGCTCAATTGAGTAGTCTAAAACAGTGCCGTCACAAGCTTGTATTTAGTACATTTTTCATAAAAAGTCTTGACAGATGATAAAAAATAACTAATTTAACTACTTATATACAAGTATAAAAATCAATTGCTGTTCGTTTGTCTCGCTAAAACTCGAGAACGGGTGGGCCGCTTTAGCTGATTTTGTTTTTGAAATGTTTGTCGTACTCCAGGGAAGGTTTGAAAGGTGAGAAATTTAAAATATCTTGTAAATCCAAATGTCACGTGTACGAAGTAGCGGGCACAGTTAGTTGATAATAAAGTTAGCAAAACCGCTAGCACCGCCGTACTAACAACATTTTTTTTTTGAAATTTAAGACATTTTAATATTAGAGAAAATATTATAAGCTCCTCCACTGAAACCTTAAACTAATTCTTAAATATTGTCAAATATATTTAACATTATTTTATGTGTTAAACGCATCGGGTAAACGACTATAATAGTCACTAAACTAGCATATTCCTAAATTTACATATAAATTTCGCGACTAATCCCATATGTGCCAAGGCATGGCTCTACCAAGCAAGAATGTACCTAACCAAAAAAGCACAATCCCAACTTTATCCTTCTTGTCGTCACTTTAAATGTCCCTGAATGTCGAAATAAAAGTACTGCTTTCAGAAGCATAACACCTCATTCAAGCACTCTACGTGGCTTACTTATATTTACGTTTTCACTAACTTTTCCTAGAGAGAAATTAATTTTAATATTTATTTAGCAAAATAGTCAACTGACAATTTTTACCCAATCCAAAACCACGGGAATCAAAACCAATAACCTGCCCTGTCAATACGTGTACGACGAAGTTTTGAGACAGCAAACATTATAAAAACAGTCAAATTCAGATCCCCTTCTTTTTGGCGTCGGTTAAAATAAATTCCCATGGACAGGCAGATGGTAAAGAACAATCTTCTTAGACAGATCCAAAAATTCTTCCCACTGTTAAAACCCAACTTGAAAATACATTAATTAAGATTTTTTGCTTGATGGAGCTACTTTCTCAGTGTTGCGGCGCCGATTAGCAATCACCCCGCAATCAGCCGTGTAATTTCACTAACGCGATGCAGGATCATTTAGTTCTGCTATCGGCGTCTAGGATGGCGTTAGGCGCTAGTCGTGTGTAGTATGGCCACATACCTACTAAACTTTTTATTATATTTGGTATTATTAATACACAGATAGAAATATTAATTCTTTGCTTTTCTTTTAGAAAAACGATTAAAGTATTACTTTTAAACATTTCTCATACAAAAACTTGATGACAAATATATGTTTACTTTGTTACGCTTAAATAATGTAGTAAATCGAAGGTCTAATATGCATAATTTCAATTAATTTTACGCCTTTTTAATTCATGTGTTATAATAGCCTAACAAGGATAATGAAAAACCTCGACATGTAGCGGAAAACAAATGGAACTAATTTCTTTTAATGACAGCAGTAAGTTTCAATCGTAATTAAAATGTCATCAATAATGATTACTGTCGAAGTGTACCTAAGCTTTGGCCGGCGGGTAACGGCTTGTGCTGTCCGACACACTTGCTGAAGTAAGCCTGAGACGGTAATGCATACTGCGGCGTTCAGGCCGAGCTCTGATTGCCAGACACTGAGACACTCAGATCTACAGAGAAGTTAAGCATCTGATATTCTGGGGAAGGCTATTTGAATTAACCAAAAAGTATTTAAAAGATTTTTAATGATATTATAATCTTCTATCTATATAAATAAAAACGAGTCGCCGAAATGTATGTACGCGCATAACTTTCGATCGACTGCACCAAATTGCATAGGTAATTCTTTTTTTTTATGTGTTCGTTATTGTGAGGACAAAGTTTGTATAGAAGAAAATTAAATGATAACCGGTTGTTTTTGTTTGTCCGCGGCTGTAGACTGTCGGAAGTTCAGTTGGGCATAAATACAAAAATAAGTTTTTCAGAAATATTGAAAATATTTACGGAAGAATAAAATGGCGGTAGGAAGTTCGACGGATCAGCTATATATATATATGTACATATCTATACAAATAAAGAAAATTGGAATGGCTGTTTGTAATATTAAAATAACCGCTTTTAACTAAATGCATGTGTATGTATACATAAGGTATGTATACACGGTACAAATACCAAAAATGTGGTTAAAATTTTTTTTGCCTGTCTGTCTGTCTGTTTATTCAGGGCAATCTCTGGAACGGCTTGACCGATTTCGACGGGACTTTCACTGAGAGGTATCTGATGATACAGTGAATAGCTCAGGCTATTTTTTTTAGACTAGCTTCGCCCCGCGGCTTCATCCGTGGTACGAAAATAAGCGTGGGTAACACCGCGGGGTTCAGCTAGTAAGTACTTACATATATTTATTATCATCTAGAAATGAACTAATGCAGAAACAGCACAGATTTCTTATCATAAGAAACCTGTAGGACTATATTGTACGTTTACTTTATTTATACTTTATGCACAAATGTAGCAGAGACGGACTTAATGCCTTAGGCATTTTCTACCAGTCGACCTAAGAGCGATAAATGGAGAGCCAAATACAGTAGATAGGTATTTTGTCATAAATTTGAATAATCAAACAAAACAGGGTTACATAATACTATAACACACAAATCTCTCTCGTTCTCACAAATCAACAATCCTCGGATAACCAAATCTTTAAATTTCGAATATAACGAAGAGATGGTTATGAAATTATTTGTAGAACATAACAGACTAACCATAAGACCTATTTTCGAGACACTATTATATATATTTTTAGAAATAAATTTTAGAAACTCTTACAGAATATTTATGATATTCCATTAAATATTTGTATGATATTTCATTTTATTCCCCTTTGGGTTACATGACTTATCACATAATGTATAATATTATAATGCTGATTATTAAAAAGCAGAGATGAATAAAAATGTTTTACTTAGCAGTTTCTTCCACAATAATGTAATACGAAGAATCACCAATCAGTATAAGTCATCCATTTGCGCGCGCATTCGAACGAAATGTTGCCAATGTGAAAAAATCAAGTTCGGTTGCTCGTTAACAGAGAGTGGTAGAATGTCACAGCTTAAATAATATTTGTGTTGTGGGTTATAACGAGGCCGTGTTGTGCGATGTAAATCGAAGAGAGCCCCCGGCAACCGAGGCAATTTGCTTTCGTTGATGGATCATCTTGGCCATTGTTTATTTAGCAAGTATGTTTCATGCAGTAGCTAGTTCTGTAGAGCATTCCTGTAATTTGTAGTTTTTATAATATTACCCTTATATTTTGAATGTACGTACTGTTGTTGTTACGACAATAGTGTCAGACTTACGACCAGATTTGTTTTGATCAATAATATAATAATAATCATTTATCTGCTGATCAAAGGATTATTCAATCATTGCTCTCCGGTCAATCACACAATAACAAATCAAATCCTGTCAAAACAAATATTACATAATGTATAAAAATCTCACAAGCTTTCTTCACTAAGAAATGCATCTACAGTATAGTAAGATTTATTATTTGGAAGTCTTTTTAAAGTTCTTTTAAATAATTTTTTAACTTGTCTCAACGAAGGTGTTATTAGCGAATCACTGCACAATTTATTTGTATGTAAGCATTTAAATATAAACACTTATGAAGAACACACACCTACTTATAAAGCTCTTCAATTTTTCTTTATCTTCTTTCTCAAAAGAATCTTATGTTAAGCTCTCAGGAGTGGTCCAATAAAAGCTGTTGATGAAATGTAACAATTTTCTACTAAGCAGAAGCAAGGGATGTTTGAACTGGAATCCGTGCGGTCCTACAGTATCCCGATAAATTTGCTTTATTTGAAGTGATACCCATTATACTGCAAAGCTACTTTGTTTTTTTTATTGTAATGTAACAACATCAATAGGTATTGGTCTGTTTGTTTTGACTGCTTAATACGTCATATGGTTTCTATGTTATAACAGTTTTAAAATAATTTCTATATTAGGTATCTACGTTGATTAGCTCTCTGTCACAGTTGACCAAATTGTCGCTTGCGGTATTTCTGAGATAACCTATAAGTCTTCAAGGACGTAGGTACTCCCGCTTTCGAACGAGGCAGGCAACGCACTCGTGGCTCTTTAACAAGTCCAGTTACAACCCGGTGATCTATATCTATCTGCTAACTTTGTCTCTATGCCCCTTATATAAAAATCACAAAACAGTCATGAGGACTGTTGACAGAAGAGAAAACTCAAAACTATAAACAAACAATTGTTAAAGCTCACCTGAAATAAACATCATTGATCTTTAAATAAAATGCGCGATAAAAAGAAGTAAAAAAAATATAGTCTATGGAAAGCGTTCGGTTATGATGACGCGAGATGATATGATTTTTGTTCACCAAAAAGTGCTCAACGCATCTAAAGCAGTTTTAACTTCAAAAATAAATAAAAAATACATTACTTTTAAACTCGTCTTAAATTGTAGTCAGACAATGAAAAACTACCTTATCGATGTGTCTTATCTTGATCTATAGACCTCTTTAAACGTAACTTTAAAATATCGGAGACGTGGATTGTATCAGAGGCAGTTGATAAGTGTTAAGTCGATATTCGGCACGCATAATTATCTCAATTTCATATCCGCAAGTCACATATCAGTGCAGGAGTGAAGGTTGGGGAGAGTGCGGGTCTGCGCAGGCGCACGCAATGTCCCGCCCACGCATCACCCAGCGCAAATGCGCGCGCCGTGTCTTATGTAAATGCATCTTGTCCACTTTTGCCTTTAATTAATCTCTAGCAGCATAAATAAGCCTTGCCTTAGATCGATCCGTTTACAATAAACAATTGGAAGTCGTATCTCGATTTGGCTTATCGATTTCATAATGCTAAAGTAACCATAATCTGTGTAGCCGTTTTAGGATTCGAAGAGGATTGATTGACAAACTAATTTAAAATAGAAAGAATCATAAATTTATGGGAAAAGAAAATAAGAAAACCAAATTATATAAAAATTTAAAAACGTCTATTTAAATTATCAATTTAACAGCTTTTGCCAATAAAACAATATGAACGAGAAGGCCTACCTACATTAAATAAGTTTTTTTGTTCATCTGTTTTTTTGTTCCGCCTAATATCTGAAACTGTTAAACCGATTTTGACGGGACTCTCACTGGCAAATAGCTGATGTTATAAAGAGTAACTTAGGCTACTTTATTAAAAAAAATAGGACTATGCAAAACCTAATTTAAGACGCAGACGCGGAGGTCAGCTAGTTAAGAACTAGCTTACTTATGCGGTATACCTCTCCTTTGATGCAACACAGGTTTGAAGGAGAAATACCAGTCGTAGAGCAAATTAAAGAATACAGTTTCTTACAATTCATCATAATGTATCCAATTTGAAGTCGACGATACTTTTTAAAGTTAATTATTTATAACTTAAATGCGCGGGAACTACAAGGTCGATCTTAACGTAGTCTATCGCGAACTACATTTAGAAGGTTGTACTCTAACGTAGATTTGTTAAGGTATTCTGGTTAGAATATACATAATTACAAATACAAAAGAGCAGTGTTTTAAGCGGCCATCTAGTCCCTCCCTACTGCCCGAAGTATTACGGGTTCGCTCCCAAAATGGAACAACACTTTGTGTGAGCCAGAAATTGTAGTTCTGAGTCTGGGTGTTCTTTGTGTACATCACAAGAAGTTTTGTGAACCCCCGCGACACAGTATATATCTCTAAAATATTCTCCTAAAACGATGGAACTATTAGAATGAACTAAATGAACCTTTTTGTGTACATAAACCATAGTTATTTATATCAAGTTATTCAGTAGAAATAGAGTTAAGAAAATAATAAATCATAAAGCTGCCACACCGGCCATGAATGAATGTGTACTTTAAATGTTACATGTCGATTCCACTATAATGGAAAATGTTTTTTACAGTCAGGCGATAAGATTTAAAATGAAACAAAAACGATTTCATTCGTTTGATTTAAATGAAATATTTTTTTTAAACCTAACCTATAATGGAATGCCATCATAAAGTACTCGTCGAGACGAATCAAATGAGTCCAAATTTGATGGTTGCGACGTTTCTTTACAGAGTTCCTATGGCCACCTTCCAGCTCCAGCATCAGATCAGCTCCATGTCATCATAATATTGCATTGTCACGCTGTATACATATGCTTGCAAAATTTCAACTTCAAAATTGAGTTGCAAGGTTCCACCCGAACATACAAACATGGATACATTGCAAGTTAATAAAAAAAAACTTGTAAGAGTATAATTAATTCTTTCGGCTAATATGTATTTTAGGAATGCATCTTTAAACATTACAGTCTTAGGTACTGACATTCCTCCTACACACCAAAAACACGCGATGCATTTAGGATCTATATATATGTCATTAACTTTTATAAAAGCAAAGTAATTAAAATTATTATAGTGAGAAATGAGCGGTCGATAGTCATAAACGTTACATTATTAGTTGGGCATTGTACCGGGCGCGGGGCCATCCGTCTGCGTGTCGCCCGCGGCCATGACTGACTCGAAATTGGTAAAACAAACTAAGCTACATAATGCGGCCATGTATCTCAACTTGGTGTTGTATCTAAAACAAATAAGTTAAAGCATGCGCTTGGCGAGATGAGGCTCAGTCAGAATGGATATTAAAATGTGAGGGTGGCAGGGCGGGCGGGCACCAACACCGCGGAAAGTAATCAACGAGCGACGATTTATGGCAAGAGCCGCGGGCAAGTCGAGGTGCGCCCGCGCACAACACATCCGATTTTGTCAAACGGCCGCAGGACTCAGAGGCTTGGTCTTCCTTTAATAAACAGAAACAGTGAACTGTTTACACACTAAATCAGATAATGTTGAGATAGGGACCTCCCGATACACATGAATAGTGAACGCGTTTATCTGCGCCCGGTACGCGACATCTTCATTATGGCCAAGTGTTAAAACTTGTTAATCTGTCACTTAGTTAATTATTATGCCAGGAGCGCATTTAATTGATTCAGCGGACGACAAAATGTTAATATGCTGTGATAGCGGTGGTGAAACGGTGCCTCTGTACTCAGACGCAACGTTTTGAAATGCAAATCGTGCTATTCGAATATTGGTGTGGATAGCCGCGATAAGAGACTGCCCTCACTGAATTAATATACATGTAACACGCGATTTTGCACTTTGTGGACAAAGGTGTTATCGTTAGAGCGGCGCATGAGGCTGTGTGCGCCCGCGCCGGCTCCTAACACTCCTATAATCGAACTTAATGTACCTATTTTATGCGTTTATGGTGATTTGATATCTCCCTTTATAAAGTAATTGTACAATTTGAGATTTAGTTAAATATTTTTGAAGTTAAAGTTGAACTACTTTTTTAGTAGGTATGCGTTAATTTCTATATTAAAACTTGCAACAGAATTTTAAATCTAGAGAGGACGCGTTTTGGTTTGTTTGTAATGGTTTGTTCGTTTATTTTCTTTTTTATGATCACAATCATAAATAGATATTTTCGATAATACCAAAACGGTTCTTAAAATAACCAAATAACAAAGAAGAAACTGTTACATATATTATTAGGTAAATAAAACCAATGACATAATTACAATATTTTAATTTATAAAATAAAGAAGGAATTTAAAGGCAACATTATTTTTTCTACCTTCGATGTAACTTTGGACGCCTAATTTTATCAATATAACAAAATGTTGAACACATGCGACCTCTAGGTTATCTTTAGCAAATGTTGTACGTTGGTATATTGAAGAAGATTGTGTAAATGTACACTTACGATAAAATGAAAAAGCAATAAAATTTCATTTAATATTCAACACCTTCACAGTCAGCAGCAATGAAATTGTCCTCTGAGTGGTCCATCCGGATTCTGGTCTTGAAGGCGGCTTATTCCAAATGCATAAAAAGAGGACAGTTTAATGTCCGCGTTAAGTGATATGATAGCATGTTAATGAGTTGTTGCATGCGTTTATTTAATTAATTATATATGAAGGGTTCGCAACGCGTAATGGGGTGCCGGGAGCTAGCAGCCTTAGCAGATAACAGGTTGTTGGGAAACTGACCCACTTAAAAAACATTGTATAACGTTTTTTTGGGGAAATATTAAATAGGTAAATACCTATAGATTGGGTTATACTGCATCTTTAAGGATATTACGATTTGATAGGTACTTGAATTTACAACAAAATCTGAAAAAAGCAGGTCCTTGACCGATTTAATAAATTGTTTTTGTGTCGATGGTTACAAATTCTTAAAAATATCAACTCTAACGTAAAAACCAAATAAAGCACACAGATTATTTAAGTTACATTATTCACAATGCATTAAGTAATCTTCTTCTTTAAAAATGATTTAGTCATTAGTCCTCATCAAACTCGGGAATGGCCAAAACGATTTGATTTATTGTAGTCTTGAATTATTTGTGAAATACGGAAGAAACTCGAAAAAAATAATTAAAACAATAATTTTGTTTATCTGTACAGTAATTATTAAATTAAAATAAAAGTTTTGAATCGGCGTTTACCGGGTCGTCTAATACTTTTCATAAATGTTTTTTTTTTTGGATGAGGGGTAATGGTAAGCGATTATTGCCGCCCATGGACACCCGCAACACCAGAGGTGTCACAAGTGTGTTGCTGGCCTTTGGGGATGGGGAGGGGATTTGGGAGCCTCCGATGTATTAGTTATAGTTAATTACACAGAGATTGATCCATATAAGTTTATAGACAATTAGCATTGCAATGTTCTAAGTAGCTAAGTAAGAGAGTTGTCTAACACTCATTAGTAAAGAACAAACTTACCATAAATTAGCATGTTTTTAGTCCTTACAGTGTTCCCTATCTTAATGGTAGTAAAAAAAGCGTGTAGATAAAAGCGTTGTAAAACTATATGGCTTTTTATGTTTAATTGCTATACGTAATACGGAGGTGCGACCCGAACTTCAGCCTCTCTCGTAATCTCTCATTCAACAATCACAACGTTAGTTAAAAGTGTATAATTAAATGGAGGCATGCCCTTCTCTGAACATATTATTACCTGATCACATGTGATTATCTTCGAGAATTATTGTATGTTCGACTGCGTTTTTTTTTAAGTAGTTATTTTTTACGGTCATGTAAGTAGCTGGGTGAAACAAGCGCCTGATGACAAATGGTCCAAAAATATCTGGAATGTCCAAGAGAACTCCCCTTTCTCAGAGTTTAGGGGAGGAGGGCTGAATCCCTGGTAACTTCACTTACTTGGTAAAACAAATAGAGTTACGGAAAATCGGTTTTAAGTAAGGCGGTGGAACCGCTACAGTTTAGTTGAACCTTACAGAAAAAGTTCGTCCGTCAGTTACGGATAAATATGTACTAAGTACAGATACCATTAGCACTACCATTGCCTGATATGTCACTTAATATCAGAAAGTATATCTAAGGATACTGCCTATTTCGGAAAATCTAAGGGCATTGTACTTTTCATGTATGATATGATTCAAAATACACTTAACAATTGAATACCTACGTCCTGATTATGTAAACACATCAGATAACAGCCTTCGCAGTGCAGTGCTCCAGTGACCTCTTCTTAGCAAGCAGGTCTTGGCCTACTGGCCAGACGGATACATACAGGGTTTGTATTAAGTTTTCCTTTTCTTTGCAAAAATATTGTCCTGCGTAGTTTTGATCTCTAAGTCAATTCTTACGACACACACGGAGTGAATTGCAGAGCTCAGACTCCGTAATATATCAATGACACTGAACGCCTTACACAAACCTACTGCCATGGTAGTAACACAGGGGCCGACGGGGAGGTATTTTATTGATACAATTCCAGAAGTAGTTTATCAGAATCAGACTGACAAAACTATACCGTGTGCTGATAAATTAGTGGTGGTAATTTTACGACTTGTTACAAATTATTTAATTTACATATCAAGTATAACAAAGCCTTCTTTTTCTGTAACTACTTTAACCTAAGTATTCTGAACATATCTACCTACAGATGAGCTCAGCGAGAATCACATTTGCTGCGCGAAAACTTTCTGTTGCTTGGCGAAAACACTAATTGCTTACACTTCAATAACATCGACAAAGTTCCTCTTAAATCAACGTATGCTCACCCAATCTATACAATATTACAGGTCCATTGAAACCAAGCTTGGATTTAGCATATTCAAGAAGAAAAAAGCAGATAAAAACTTTGATCTAAATATCACGATACGATACTTTTGTCCTTATACAGAGTGGCGAGTTCCCCAGTCGCCAATTCTATTGTAGACTAGCTGAGCCTTGCGATGGTACCCGCGGTATAACAACAACTGCGGGTAGCGACGCGGGATAAAGCTAGTCTCAAAAAAAGTAGCCTAAGTTACTTCCTGGATAATCAGCTACCTGCCAATGAAAGTCCCGTCAAAATCGGTCCAGCCGTTCCAGAGAGTACTCGGAACAAACAGACAGACAAAAATTTTAAGAAGTGTTATTTTGGTACATGTATCGTGTATACATACATATGCATTTATTTAAAAGCGGTTATTTTAATATCAGAAATAGACACTTCAATTTTATTTATTTGTATAGATAATTCACTAGTTAAAAACCTTCGATGCTTTCACCAAAACTCAGTAAATAAATACATTTTTCTTCATCCACGATACTGGTCCACTATTTTAATTGGCTATATTAAATAAATCTTGATAGGTTACAAAAACATTTTAGCAATTATTTTTGTGTTTAGTTTTAAACGAATAATAAATAGTGTGCAATTTTCCAATATTATAATCATTCCAGTATAATCGCTGTTAAATCCTTTCAACTTTACCGCGTGAATTCTGTCTTGATTACTGTAAAAACTGGCACAGTTATATACCTAACAAAATATACGAACCAACTTGACAAGGGCAGTGACAACACCTAATAAGTTAGTCGAAAGTTGAGCCGATTACAATACGATTATAGTGACCGACCGAAGATTCGGTTTCGGTTTCAGCCAGTTTCGGCGGGTCGGAAATTTGGAGGTGCTCCAAGTGCAAAAAACACGTTACACCCGCCACATTGACATCAATATGGGGATCTACCTATCAATATACCAATATTTAACCATTATTGTGAACCTAGAAGTTCACTCACTGTAGATTCAGTTTCAGTTTCGGCCATAAATCGGCCGGCCGAAGGTTTAGAACCACGGCCGAAACTAGATTATTTGGCCGAAACAGAAATCGAATCTTCGGTCAGCGAGCTTCGTGGCTCACTCGTTATTTATAAATAATGGTTAAATATTGGAATGTTGATAGATACACCCCCTATATTGATGTCAACACTGGCCGAAACCGAAATCGAACCTTCGGTCGGTCACTAATTACGAACGGATTTTACCATGAAAATTCTTTTACCAGTGACATAGACTATTTAATAACCGTAAAAGTGGAAAGATTTTTTCGTGGTAGCTGAATTTGCAAAGTAAGTCGGAGAAAAAATTGTTTACCGCCCAACAAAGTGGGCACGGGTCAGCTAGTATGAAATAAAAAATTACGAATGCTGAATAGTTCTTTAACCGTCTCCGTAGCGTCAGTAGTAGTAACAACACCATATTACTTCTAATAGGTATATATAACTAAGGTGTAACTATATATTTTTTGTTATATATATTATTCGGTTATTATTATTTCGGTTATATGTATATATAACCGAATAATAACGTCACGCTACGATTCTCAGATGCCTTAGAAGTCAGTGCCCTCAAACATACTGACGCTAGTTCGACCTTCGAATTCAGTTCACCCTCAGGGTTGTGAGGGTCGATGCTAGTTGCTCCGTGGAAAAACGGATATTCAGGTAAAACTGATTAAACTGGTAGCTGACCCCTGATAATCTTGGGAATTATAAAGCGATGGAAGAAGATACGATCCTTAGGCGGTAAGCGGTCCGTGTAAGTCAAACTTTTATTGGCAATAATCTACTCACAGCTGACAAACGTCAACTACATTGGAAAGAAATTTACTGCCCAACAACTGGGCATTACTTTCTGCACGTTTCCGTTACCTTGACAGTCTATCTAGTGTATCTTAGATGTATTGTATGCACCCCTTGGTAACCCTAAATCTAAATCATAGTCAGTTACCGCTAGCGTGTCTGCTCATGCTTGTGGCAGACTGAGCATGACGTCTGATGTTGTCCGCAGGAGTTTCGGCGCGAAGTGCTCGAAATGCTGTCGGGGCATCTCATCATCAGACTGGGTGCGGAAGGCGAGGGAGCAAGTGTACCACCTGGCGTGCTTCGCGTGCGACGCCTGCGGACGACAGCTGTCTACCGGGGAGCAGTTCGCTTTACACGAAGACCGGGTGCTCTGCAAGCCGCACTACCTAGAAACGCTCGACGGCGGCTCTATTTCTTCTGATGGTCAGTATACAATTAGGACTTGTTATCAAAAGTACTCGTTTATGTCAAAATATGACATATTTTTCAATTGGGTTTTGGTTTGGTGTTTAATACTCGATAGTTGCCTCATCTGGATATTCAGCTATACCTATTAATTTGTCTAGCATAAAGTTTCCAATAACGTAGTATATTAAGAAACACGTAGTCGTATACCTATAGCTAAAACAGTCGCTAAACCATGAGTAAAAAAATAAATCGCAGGCAATAACAAGTTTTAACATAATAATTGTAAATAAAAGATGTTTGTCTATTTTAAAAACTTTTAATTTTAACACATTTCTATGGTATCCAATATCTTCCATCAAATAGTGCAATGATAATTGTGTCTTGCAGAATATAGTATTTATACTCTTTGGTAATTATTATCAGTAAGAAAAGTTATCAATATTATCTAGGAATAGTTCATCACATGATTTTTATACAATTACTCAGAGGGGCATCAAGCCTCTGGTGTTGCGAAGTGTCCATGAGTGGCGGTAAGGCAGTATTCGCTTCCCATCAGGCGATACGTCTGCTCGTTTGCTCCCTATTCTATATACTATACTAAAATATTGACTCGGTGTCCTAGTTCAAAAAAGTAAATATACATTTGTCGCATTCCAGATGGCTGTGACTCAGAGGGCTACCACAAGAGCAAAGCGAAACGAGTTCGCACCACTTTCACAGAAGAACAACTCCAGGTGCTCCAAGCAAACTTCCAGTTAGACTCCAACCCTGATGGACAGGATTTGGAGCGCATCGCTCAGGTCACTGGGCTGAGCAAGAGAGTCACCCAGGTTTGGTTCCAGAACAGTCGCGCCAGGCAGAAGAAACATCAACATACTGGCAAGGGAAAGCAAAACCAATGTTAGTATGCCACATATTAAAAATGAACAACGTACCTTTATAGATAGTTCAGTTGGTATCCAAATTTTATGTGAAAAAGAATTAAGAAGTCTTCTCAATACCCGCAGTGTAATAGTTACAGCTTTAGCGAAAATGTGTGAAGCTTAGCTTAGCGATGGTTTGCTACGCGATTTTCTATTAATATATATATACTTATAAATATAACATGTATAAATGTAAGAAATATGTTGTGCAGTGGTGTCTCGTGACTCGGATCCGGCGGGGTTTGGACGCCCTATCAACCTCCACCTCACGTATTCGTTCCAGAACAAACCTCCTTTTGTACCAATAGGTAAGTAAGCATGACAGCTATTTAATTTTTTTATTTAAGCACTATGGAAGACTTACAGCTACAAAAAACAGTATAATAACAAGTCTCCGCTTATAAAAATATATTAGATAACTAAACTGTAATGTAAGGAAAATGTTATTAACCATATTGGGATGTGAACGAAAAACTATTAGAGATAATTGTTTTTAGACTTTCGCGACTTTTACACATACATTTGTTCTGTAGCTTCCTTCCTTCATATATCGAGCAGTTAATATATGGAACTCACTACCAGTGACCCTTCCCTCCCACTATGATCCCGGGTCCTTTAAGCGGGGCGAGAAAAAGCATCTCAGTAGGCCGCCATAGCGGGCAATGTCCACATTTGCAATGGGTATGGTGGCCCCCACTCTTGGATTCTACTCATGCTTTCCATCAGGCAGGCAGTCTTATGGCATAAATATATAAAATATATAAAAAACTCCTCACTTTTAGAATTGAAGAAAACCGATCACAGGAGTAAGCGACTGCCACTCTCTTGTGAAAAAATTTAGATTATATTTCTTTTATTTTCTTCTTGTTCTGATAGCAGTGATTTAGCTTTACTAATAGAGATTATTAATTCATTTTCAACCAAAATGCCTATATCCTCACAATGTGAACCGTATTTAACCGACTTCAAAAAAGGAGGAGATTTCTCAATTCGACAGTATATATATATTTTTCTTATGTGTTTTCGTGGATAACTTCGTCGTTTATGAACCGATTTAGATGATTATTTTTGTAGTGGAAAGGAGATGTCCCGACGGTGGCACAATGATAAGGACATTAATATCTGATGAAGGCATCCAAGATAAATCGAGTCGAACATTGAAGTCGATCTTATTTTAGTTAAATTTGTACTTGTTTTATTTTCAGATGGAACGTCTTTCACGGATTCTTCAATGGATGAGCTGTCTGAGGACTCTTCTATACATTGCATGCAAAGCGAAGTCTAAGTGCTATTAAAATGTGTGCGGTCTCAAAGCACTTGTTATGTACATATTATACTTACGCAATAACTATCTTTATGAACTTTTCTTAGGTATTTACTAATGTCGTATTTGGTATATTTCTCTTTTAAAACGTGGCCGCTCTCAACACAACAAGAGATGGAATAGCTATTGACTTAATGATAAACCTAGAAGGAAGAGTGTATTCCTGCACAAGTGTGTACACGGGTCTTCCTAGTGTAAGAAAACTGTCAAAGTTTGAGACATTTTATTGTATATATTTGAAAAAAAATATCGCTCTTTGTAAAATGTATTTACCTACCGCTAATATTTTAAGAAGTTTATCGAATCAACTTTGTATATCTACTGCCTGTCTTAACAAAATACGTTATTAATAAGAAGACGTTTTAGAAATTAAGTTTAATATATGTACTAGACTAGACGTGTATAATTTGATTATATTGAAATTATTTATTGTATAAAGTTATATTTATTTATTTATTTTAGACACTGTGATACATTCTTTGTCGCTGCCGCACTCGGTCCTAGCATTTCATGTTCGTTCATTTAGCAATAATTTAATACACTTATAGATTACAAGACACCATAGTGCCAACCGTAGTCTGTAAATAATGTCATATCTACGGGAACGATGTAGTGAGTATGGGCCTTAGGTCTATACTTTACCAGTCATAGAGTCTGAAAAGGAGAATGGCAGATCTTGTACAATTGGCTATGTTATGAGATTTATACCGTTTACTAAATGAATCACACCAATTATTTTCATATATTCGTCTTCAGACAGACAGACATGAAGAATCCATAAGGGTTAAATTTTTTGCTTTTGAAACCCTAAAAACTATAAAATATTTTAATCGATATTTATGAATGGGTTTACTGATTTATTTTGTAGAAAAGCAATATTTTATTGAGAGATCATGAAACTCTTAAATTAATGATTTTAATTTCAAAAACTGAAATAACTTTTTAACGCAAAGTTCAAAAAATGTGGGATTTAATATATTATTGTTGGTGATATTAGCCGCCAAATAAATAGAATAACAATCCTTACCATGACGTACGCAAGCGGTATAAAAGTTCTATACAAACCTGCCATTGTCTTTTAAGTTTGCCATTGTCTGTAAATTTCAAAATAGCGGGTTAGGATCAGACGACATACTAAAAGTGCGATGTACATTAATTTTTCACCTTTAAGGTTAAAAATTTAATACTTACAGTTTTGTCATAACAATAGGTTAATAATAGGTTTTACTCAAGATTAAAACAAAAAATGTCACAGCATAAAGTACTGTTGTTTAAAGCATTGAATTCTTGTTTATGTACTGTTCTTTTTTTATCACTTAGTGCAAAGGAGAAATGCTAAGTCGCAATTTTTGTAAAAGGTCCATTCAATAATTACGTAAGAGATATGCGGTTGTTGATAACATGTTCACATCCCTCCTCTCGTCAGGAAAATGGATAAAAGGTTTCCTTATGTAACATATTACAAGTCAAGATGTTCCCCTTCTAATGGCGGGTGATAGAGTTCTTAAAGAAGACCATTAAGCACAGTCAGATGAAATACAAAAACTTGAATAATATAATAATAAACTAGTGTATTAAAAACAAAATAAAACAATATACAAAATGAACATTTCTTAATAACATAAACTATTGAAGACAATTATATAACATCTTAGGTACATAAGGAGATACCTTGTCCTTACGCAATTATTTAATGACCGTAAGTGACTCGATTATGAAATAGTTTTTTTCCTAATATTTATTGAACACAAATATTTCGTGTTATATAATAACACAAATGCTTTTAAACTGTGTAAATTGTAGGAAGAATTGCCTCATTTGACGAAAAAGTTTATTACTTGTAAGTGAAAAAAAAATTTTTTAAGTTTTGATTGATGTTCAAAAACACCACAACAGCTAAGTGGAGCTGAATGAAATTTGGCACTGAGATAGATTATAGTATAGCACATAGCTACTTTTTATCACAGAAAAGAATTTTGATGAGTTCGGCATTACCGCGAACAAAGCCACCGACCCAAGCAAGTATGTCTAGTAGTTACTAAGTGCAGAGAAATAAAGAAAAAAATAGCCTGACTACATAGAGTTAAAATGCACTTTGATATATGAGGCGCTCATAGCCCAGTTGCACTCGGTGATTAGAAACACTCACCGAGGGTAAGCGACTACGGCGTGGTCAATACCTCGATGGGTGACCGTTGGCGGCATGATACCATGAGCGTCTCCGTGGTTCGAAGGTCACGTTAAGCAGTCGGTCCCGGTTGTTATTGTAGGATAACAGTCGGGAGGCTTAGTTGGAGGCCTTAGAGCGACTTAAAAACATCCAACGGCAAGATTACATAGCCACAACGTTGTCTTACCTGTCCGCAACTCGCGCTTGGCCAGCGTGGGGTCGGTATGGCCTTAACCCTCTCCTGAGAGGAGATCCGAGCCCAGCAGTGGGACGTTATGGGTTGTTGATGAAAATGTATTTTACAACGAAACCAATTTAGTTTATCTTTAGACACTAAGATGATATTTATTATTATTATCAAATTGTGAAGTATTTGTAAGAAAAGCAATATTCAGAGCGGAGCCACTGAAATGTGAAGCACGCTTTCTTTTGAAGACTGTAAAGTATTCTATGCTTTGAAATAAGACAGTTTGAACAAACATATCTAGTAGTGGCTAGTCCGCAATCTTGCTTGCCACTACAATATTCTGCAACAGAAGCAATAACGAATATTTATATTTATTCCTAGTCTGTAAGTGCCTAGACAGTATATTAGTATGCAGCTAGATCTACGTCTTTTCACATTTCTTTTTCATCATCATTAACAAAGTGATGAGACTTTGTATATTTACTAGTAAGACTCCCACAAGTTACCTTTTCTATACCTACGCCTCGCCGCTCATCCAACAGCTTAACAGTTGTCTTGTAGTTAGCTCGTTGGCTCTAGTACACCCGTGGAGCATGAATATCTCAATGATGACAAAACGAACGGTTCCACTAGTTGTTACTATTACACAAAATTTCTATTTATCAATCACCCATCCCTATTTAAAACCTAGAAACTATTCGCATCCCTTTGAATATAATATTATGAGCAATGTTTGTGTTCGAAATGCAGAAAGCTGAATTTTTTAACAATAGATATGTGGTGATAATTTGAATGATGTACGAGTGAAAACTACTGCATAAAACTATGTGACCAGTATATGTTTTGACTTGTCATGTCATAAAGATCTATACAATGGCAGTTTAGGTTAAACTGGTTCTTGAAATAAGTCATTAAAATTTGACCGTTAGACAATGTCTAGTCACAAACTTGAATTATCACCCACTTTGCCGATAAATCGTTTGTAACCGTCAAAACAACAAAGATTCCCTCCTTTACAGTGCATGTTGCACTCAGGAAGTTTTAGATATTCACCAAGCTACGTCAATACTGGTCGAAGATCTATGTTATTTTTACCTTTGTCGTCATTGCGGTAGATATAGTACCTATATTTTAGATAAAACAGTAATAAACATATTTTAACTACATGCTCTTTAGAATTAACTATAACTCAGAACAAATGTTTTTCCGAATACTGCAATAAATAATTTTCTGTGTAATTTAACAGGTAACAAAGTCTTTATCATAGAAATGCATATTTAGGGTCTGCTCACACAAACCGGATCGGAGCGGAGCCGCCAACTATTTCAAGCAGGAAGCGAGAAAGAGCACGCAATCGGAGCCGGTCGGCTTCTCTTATTATTTCACACGAACCGCGTTCAAGCATTCTTAAAAAGTGCACATGCAAAAATAAACCTTTCTACAATTACTGAAAACTATGTTTCCAGCTCCCAGCAAAAAAAAATGTGCTCTCCTCTCCGAGCCGGTCAGTGTGAACGGACCCTTACGCGAATACCGATCAAATTTTATTTTAATGTCTGAGAAAGAGGCTTAGGGTAGGTCATGATTCAAATTTGTCTTCAAATTATTGTCATAATTCGAATTGTACAAATAAAATCAATACAAAGTGGCCTTTTAGGATCTTAAAATAAAAAACCTTTTTTTATGATGTCACTATTCACGAAACTAAAACCAAAAGAATCCATTGATCGAACGTGCAATAAAACACGTAGTCAGGCTGCGTGCTCGAGCTGGAGGCACTCTATCTATACTGCTCATATCGTTTCTTATTGCCAACTCTGCTTTGCTTGAGGGGGACTAACTAATAAAAACTTAATAATAAAAAACACTGTATGTATATATAGGACATTTAATAATATTCTATTTAATTAAATTTCCTTTCGTAAGTACAGCTGTTACTGTAAAAAGTAGATGTTCAAGTTAAGAAATTTGATTATCGTATGTCACTTATTTGCTGCAGTAATTACGACAAAACAAAATAGTGTTTGTTCAATATTGTATATAGTAAAGACACGATTTACTTGACTACTGTAAATAAGCGGTGAAAATGTGCTCTGACAACACTAGATGAACGTAAAAATATTAGTCGATTTCCTCAGTACGAGTTACTAATACCTACTTAAAATGGTACATTTAGTGCGCCATCTTGTATTTTTGTTGTAATTAATTAGTTGCTGCTACGTAAGTTTATTCTGTACAAATTTCGAAATATATTATGTTGGTTAATAACATTGTTTTATTTAAATCATAGACATTAAACAAGAAAAAAGTAACAGAATATTTAATGAATCTCTGGAAAAAACGTAAAGCAATATACGAGAGAGACGTGGTGGCAGCCTCGTCTGTACTGCAATAAAAAAGATCGTACTATTCAGTAAGTTATACAATATCTTACCTCTAACACCTCAAGAAGCTTTTATTAAAAAGTCGTCATGGGGAAGGAGTTACGATTACGACAATTAGACTTACATACCTACACCATGTACCTATACATGATAATAGTAAGAACATATAACATTTAATGCATACTCTTCCTAACTTGAATACGATTGAATCTACTAAAATAGTTTGATATCAGACGATATAAACATGATAAGTTGGTACATATAATAATAGTGATATTGACATAAGAACTATAAACGATTGGGAAACAACGTCTGATGGAAAGCTAAAGCTAAAATACTACAAAGCATGTATAATTGAGTTGAAACGCCAGTGAATAAACCGTCTTATTAATCTGTGGTTCGAGTGCCCATGATGCAATGGAAAGAAAAAAGCCTTGAATTAGTAATGACTTACCGACTCGGAAACTTGGCAAATTATAACGTTTGTGATTTCTCGTCAATTAAAGTTTTGATTATTCTTAAAAATAATAATTAAGTTCAAACAAATCACTTTTACATCAAATTAAACACTATTAACTCAACTTCAAAACACAAATCAAAATATACTTCAACTTTAATTACCCTCTTAGGTATAACGTAAACATTGTCTCCGTTTTAAAAAAAAAAAAAAGTATGTAAAGAGAAATGAGTGAGGCCAAGAGTCCGCACCGGTGAGTTTATGTGCCACTTGTTTAGCCGTCTCGAGGTGAGCCGAGGTAGATCAGTGCTATTGCACTCCCACCAAATACTGTTGATATTGTCGGATACAGTTTTACATGCCTTGGAAGACCTGGAAAGAAAAAATAATACTTATTTGTAGTTAACAAAAATTGGGAGACTCCATGACATCTGTTGTTTTATGGAAGACAGTTTTACCACATATAATCCACTACTTGGTGAAATAACAAATAAAGATATCAATGTTTTATTTGTGGGTCACACATGGTTAAAGGTCTAACAACTTCACGTCAAGCGAATATTTACATAAACAAATGTCCACATACAATAAAATTCTAAGGCTACGTCCGCACAGGCAGGCGGCTTGCTTAGTGCCTAGAGCCGAGCAACTTAGTAAAACGAACGTTCTAAATCAAATCAAATTTTTGTATGACCTAAAAAATTTGCAGCGGAGTTTGGGTGTACTGTACTGTACTGGCACGTTCGTCAAGCGTGAGGACGACTGTTTGTGTTTGGTGTTTGTGGTCAATGTTTAGGACTTTGTTCGTCGTGTTCGATATTTGTGGCCAACACCACGCATGTGGATGTGGCTTAAGTTACTCGCTAGGCTCTCGGCGCTACGCAAGCCGCCTGCCTGTGCGGACGTATCCTTAGAGGTCAATCCCTGTATATTATAGGTATTGAAGAAAAACTAATAAAGAGGGCATTTATTAAAGTAACGGAACTGAAAACAAAAGTAACTAGAATTTTTGTCTGTTTGTTTAGCAGTGAATTTAACCGATTTAGATGTTGTTTTCTTTAATATATGTGGTACACAGCACTTAATTGAGGTTAGTTTCAAAGAACCACATTGACGTGGGTGGCTACATCAAAAAACAATTACCTCTGAAGGCAACTCCTAAATATTGTCCATTCCTTTCAAAGGACAGGGTACGTTTTTCACAATCCAGAATCACCTTTATCAGCTCGCCATACTGGAACATTAAAGTATATATGCGTATATTTTCAGAAAGCACCCCACGCTTTTACATTAACATTTTACATTCTTTTCTAATTTTTTGTTTCATGTTTTCGTGTATTTTTATTTTTTTTAAAACTATGATTTATTTTGGTATATTTATAAAAGCGTGTTTTTTTTAATTTTTTAAATCATTTTTTTTAAAATAATATTATTTCTCTTAGTTCTTTTTTTTTCAAATTATTATATTGTCATCAGTCCTTGACCCTTGTTACATACATACATACAGGTCAAGTTAATAAAAGCGTGTTAAAACATAGAAATTAATTGCACAAAACTAAATTTCGTTCATGATGTTATTAAACAAAATATCGTTCTTATTACAGCAATTTATGTCGAAAATTTTAAAAGCCATGAGTACTGTTGCCTATTCTAATCTATACTAATATATAAAGCTGAAGAGTTTGTTTGTTTGTTTGTTTGAACACGCTAATCTCAGGAACCGCTGGTCCGATTTGAAAAATTTTTTTGGTGTTGGATAGTCCATTTATCGAGGAAGGCTATAGGGTATATATCATCACGCTACTACTAATAGGAGCGGAGCAACAACGAATAATGTTTCAAAAACGGGGGAAATTTTCACGCTACGGGCGATATAAGGCGCAAACGAGGTTGCGTGGGTCGGCTAGTAATCTATACAAATAAATAAAATTGGAGTGTCTGTTTATAATATTAAAATATCCGCTTTTTACTAAATGCATATGTATGTATACACAGTACATATACCAAAAATGTAGTTAAAAAAATTTGTCTGTCTGTTTGTTCCGGGTAATCTCTGGAACCGCTTGACGAATTTTGAAGGGACTTAGAATATAGTATTGTTACATTTGCACTTAGTTTATCCTACAGTTAAAGAAAACTATAGTTTTTAGAGTAAGAACAGTGTGAACACCTGAAACACAGGTTTTTCTAGATCAGGTAGATCACTAAAATGAAATATTGACCTTACTGAACCATGCGCTTAAAAACTGTAAGTTTGGTAGTGATATTTAATTAATACTTAATTCTAATCGTATAATTATTTAGAATTAACCGTTTGCTTATTTTAATCTAGGCCTCTATCCTCTCTACACTCAAATCTTAAACATTGAGTATGGATGGAGTATTTTTTGTTTGGAGTATGTTTATTTACTGTAATACTTATGATATAAATATGTACAACACGTAGAGACAGAACACTTACCTGGTATCTCGGGAAGCCGGTCAGTAAAGGGTAGCGTCCTACTGAAGCGCCGTTGTGGAACAGTTGATTGTTGACTATATTCCAGCCCCAGCCTCTAGTGTCTGAGCCTAGCAGCCCAATGTAACTTGAGGACTGAAGCGGGGCTTCCTCGGTGGATACACCAACCACAGATATGGAACCTAATGGACCGCGCCATATTATTTCCCAAGCATGCCGTCCTTGGTTAAATCCAATTTTAGCCCTGCACGCATCACTGCTTTGCCCCACTGGGTACCTTCAAGTAATACATTTAGGTAATGAATCTAACGAATTATGTAAATTTAATGAAGAAGAATAATTTACTGAAGCATTATATAAATTTTAATTTCAAGGTAGTAGAGCCACGCTGATATCAGCACTGTTGGGCCGGCTCGACCGAGGAGGTACTACCTGAGCACAGAAAATCAACGTAAAATGACAGCGATCATGCTGTCGTGTTTCGTTGGAGAGCGGAGGCCCAATGATGCAGAACTAGCCCGCCATGGTGTGGGTCACCATGCTGCATTGTTGCATTGTCTGCATTCGCAGTATGGTGACCACCACTCTTGGATTCTGCTTATGCTTTCCATCAGACAGAGTAGAGTCATTTTGGTAGGGCCAATAATAAAAAAAAATGAAAATTAAAACATTTTGTAGGTATTCTAAAATTACCTGTGCAGCACAAAATCGTCCAGCGTCACAAATATATTGTGTGAGGAGTCGCGCGGGTTCCAAGCGTGGAAATGAGCCCTCAGTTTCGATTTAAAGGTTGGTACTGTGCACAGTAAGTTGCACCTCCTTACTGCTACAGACAATTTCCGAACACAAAGTGAACGCCATATAACACTATTTTCTCCATTGAGGGTTTCGTACCACCTTTTACAGACCAAAGAACAATTTCGGAGATCTTTCAAGTTCAGGAAGGTAAAGATTAGTTCTAAAACGAGATCAGGAATCGCTTCCCAATCAGCAAAGTCCTCGGGTTCATTCGTTTTTTCATTCATGATTTAGATCTGCAATCATATTATATGAAAATATTATAGTTAAATCATGGCCCAAAGCGAAAATGTCGTCAGATTACTGCTGCAAAAAGTCAGTCATTATTAACAACTCATCAAGTAGAAAACAATATTCAATAAATTTTGTTAAATTATAAATTCTTGTTTATTTTTGTAAGTTGTTTTTCTTTTACAAATATATTTGATCAATGAAATAATAATAGGTATGTATGAAACTGATACACCAGTAATGAATGCTATCGTTTCACTATTCAGGAACTTTGTACGTCCAATCTGAATTCAGATGAAGATGAACTTGCTACCGACATACCTACTATTGTATTCATGGAGACAAAATATTTTAGAATGTCTTCGCCCAAAAAGTGATAAGATTGCAAGCTTTCTACCTGTATACCTAATGTATGTAGATTTAGGTAGTAGATATGTATCAAAATTATTAGTAAGTAAACATGCATTAAATTACTTTTTAACCGACTTCAAAAAACGAGGCGGGTCTCAATTCGACCGTATTTAGATTTTTATGTGTGTTCGTGGATGACTTCATCGTTAATGGAAAGGAGATCCCAACGGTGGTACCATGATAAGTACACTAAGATCTGATGATGGCATTAAAGAGAAATCGATCAATTTGGTAGTTTTTGAAGTCGGTTTTTTATTTTGTAAATATTTTACTTATTACACTGTATAATCTAGATATTCATAAACTATAACCTAGATATCATAAGAGTCCTAAGAGAAATTATACTTATTATTACAAATACATATTTATTTACTTAGGTGCCGTAACCACGGGCGATAGAATCGCGACGAATCGACACTGTTCGATCGTACAGATTCTATCGTCGGATAATCTCAATAATTAACGAACGATTTATTCCTTCAGCGTAACGTCGCGACTCGCGATTCATAACGGCATCGCCGAGTTCATAGTGTGTGACGATAATATCGCCGCGATTCTCTCGCCCGTTCAGACGGCCTCTCAGTACATTCTTACAGCTAATAAAGATCTAAAATCTAATGCAATAACGTAGCTGTCTTACATAATCCTACCATAATATGTATATGTAAGTTTACTTAAATAAAAAAATATAATTATCGAAGCGCCGATGAACTTCATTTAAAATGCGGATTATTCGAAGATTTTTGGCTAGCAAACTCGTCGTGGCTACTGTAACGGCCACTAGCAGCTAATATAAGTGACTCAATACAAAATTGTCCTGATCTTCGACCTGGCATTAGAAGTATAAAGTGCATACGAACAAAGAAAAGAACGAATGCGAGACGCTAAACATTTGGTGCAAAGAAAATAAAAGCGACAATTCCTTGATTTTTAACAGGATGGGTATATTTGACATCTGGTAGCGGGTTTGTTTTAATCTATCTGCTCAAGCAGGACGTACAACATGCTACAATCTACTAAGCACTCCAAATTGCGTGTGTTACCTGTTGTTTCAAGTAGACGTGGAAAGGGGAGTGATGAAGTCAGTACCGCGTCGTAAATTTTGATAAGAGGACTACCATCAGCGGTAGTATAATTTACCTGTTTTGTTGGGTTCAAGCAACCTTGGTTATTATACACAAATGCCTTGAGTCTGTTCATACTCAAAGGCGTTGATTGTATGCACAGCCTTATTGAAAGTCTGATGCGTAGAATCTTAGAAGCCAATTTTTTCATAATCGATCTGTGTAATCTTAAGATTAGAAAACGAATAATTAAATAAATATATTGTCTAAGTCATAGAAACCTTTGCAATAAAATTAAAATATGTCAGTGATTTTAAAACACTAGGTTTTTTCTTACTTATATGGTTAGGTATTTGCATTATACAAAAGATAATTAAAAAAAAAAAGAAAAACCAGTAAAATAATTAGTTACAGTTTGTATGTAACTGCGACAGATGGCGTTGAATTTCAGCGTCGACAACGAAACAAGAATTTATTTACTAAGCACTATTAAAACTTATCGAATTGCAAACTTGCAAAATTCTCAGCGAAAAATCGATCAAATGTGTGTGTATCAGAAATAGAAAGTGTGACCCACTTATGAGGGATTTAGACCCACAGCTCACGAATCAATACATTTCTAAATAAATAAAATTAACGAGTCTGTCGGTGATCTTAAAATCAAGTTTTATGAAGCTAAACCTTTTGCGTTTCTTTTTGACAAAGAACAAACCATACTATTAATCCTGTGACGTGCAATAAAAGTCCTCTAAAGAAAAACAAGATTAGTAATGTTTTAAAACTTTTCCCATTTTTGAAATGGAGACCAAACCCTTCCCCTTCCTCCTCCTGGTTCTGGGAAGAGGGAAAGCAAAAGACGGCAACACACTTGTACCTAACTCCTGATTGCATATGTCCATCCTGCCAGTTTACCCCAATGCTATAAAAGTCAATAATAATATATATATTTATATATATATATATTTTTATATTTACTGCGGCGTTACTCGCGGTTCAACAAAAACCGCGGGTAACACCGCGGGGTTCAGCTAGTTTTTACCAAATGTGTATACTGACATTTACCAAAAAAATATTTTTTTCAATTTTTGTCTGTCTCTCGGTCTGTCTGTCTGTTTGTTCCGGCTAATCTCTGAAACGGCTGGACCGATTTTGACGGGACTTTCACTGATAGATATCTGATGATATAAGGAGTAACTAAGGATACTTTTTTTAGACTAGCTTCCGCTGTAACACCGCGGGGTTCAATTAGTCTAATCTATAAAAACAGTCATGCATTGCGCATGATTACTAACTAAATCCTCTCATCGCGAGAACGGGTAAGGAATACAACCTGCAGGAATATAGGTAATTATCTAAATATTGTGCACGAAAATATTTGGTTGTCACTGTTTACACTAGAACACAAATATGCTAGTGAATGGCTACCTCACTTGAAAGACGAAGGTTTTATTTAATAACTTTGTATGTTTAAGCTTTATATTCGTTAAATCTTTTGAACAAGTACGCATACCTAGACAATTAGACATCTTTAGTGAGTGTGTCTAGGCGACAAAGGCTTTTGGGATATACCGATGATCGCACTTTAGTTCTCTGTTCTGTGCAATAATCCAAATTTAAATGTTTCAGGTGTGAGGAAAAGCGGTCCAACAAACTTGAATATTTAGGGTTACCAGTGCCGTAACTAGACGGTTGCCGGCGGTGATCAGACACGAGATAGACTTCCAGGGACGTGTACAAGTAACAAGTTATTTTTGATAGGGTACAATTATATAATGTTAATGATCCACCGGACGCTCAAAATGCTAGTCACGACATTGATGATTACATAGATTACAATTAAAAAACTTTACCGTACAAACTCGATGCGTCCAAAAACGGAACAACTGAAAGGAAACTGTAAAAACTGAAAACTTGTAAACTTTAAATAAATTCAATTTAAATATGTTTGTTCTTCTAAAGCTTACCACAGAAAGCTACCTACCCACAACAGCAAAAAAAAAATTCATTAATAACGTGCAATGAAAAAATTATACCTACCTGCAGAATTACGTAAACGTAAAACGCAGATGAGAAAAGTAAAGATTTTATTGCTGACGAAGTGCGCAGACGCGGAAGATGTACCTATATTGACCTATTTTTATAAGAACAAGAATTTATTTTGTAAAGATAATTTTGTTAACATTTTAAACTGTTAATTTAGCATGTCAAACTGATTAACGTAATTGTTTTATTAGTTAATATATATGTAATATGATACAAAAAATTAGAAGGACTTAGCTAGGTAATCACATATGTTACGAAATATCTAATTATAACATTAAATGAAGTTATATTAATTGTAACAAGTCACTTAATTGTTATTATTATATAAAATATGTTAGTCGTTAATTATTTCAATGCTCTTTTTTAATATCACAGATGGTTATTGATCACAAAATCTATTTTTAGATTTCTTTAATATATATATATACAAAATAATTTATTATGAAAATATTGAGTTACCGATACAACAAGACTAAATACTTACCTTTTAGATCTGTTGCTTGCCACTCAATATTTTTTTTGGAAAAAACCCAACGACAAATGCGCCAACAGGACACCTAGGTACTTAACTTCACCACCTTGAGACCTGATCACATCAAACTTTCTTTCTAGTGATAGCGTCAGGTAATACCTAATCAATAAATACCACAGACCCTAAAAAATATGTTACCAATGCAATATTCATGCACTATGGTACGTTCTTTAAAAAAATATTTTAGCTAGTCTATAAAACGTATTCACACAGAGTTATATTTTAATTCACTGGTATATCACACATTTTACCTAAATCTCAATGAATAAGCTTTACATCCCACAGTATTGTGCTCTATTGTGTAACCTTAAAGATTGAGAATCTGTGCTAAGTTGTAATCTGTGTCGTTCATTTTGAAAATTAAGTTAGGAACTTAGGAATAATTTTCATCATTCATTTCCACTTCCGCTTTCAAATACGTATCGACAATCTCTTTTGCCAAAAATATGACAGTTACGGGCACTATATTTTTATATAAGTAAAATATTTAGGTACAACATTTATTAACTTAAATATGAAGTAGAAATATTGTAATAAAAAGTTCAAAACAAAACGAGATCTATCTTGATTGAAGACCATTGCAGGCTAATTTATTTGTAAGGTTTTAGTCTGATTTATTCTCTTTCTTTTTTACACTTAGTTTTTTAAAGGAATCTTTTATCTCACTTGCACACAGTTGTTGTTCGAATACCATGTATCGAAATTTCCGTATTTCTTTAACTAATTTGATATACGAGTAATTGGTTATAACTCTGGATTCAAAAGTGCAGTGGGGCCCACACATTGATGGATTGTCGAATAGACTCAGCTCTGTAGCATATTCGGTTTATAAAATTCGTCAATTAATCGATGTAGGAACTGCTCGATTAGTATATTTTAGTTATTTTCATAGTGTAATGTCTTATGGTATTTTGTAGTGGGGGAATGCTACCGATATTAAAATTTTCTTTGTGATGCAGAAGAGGGCTATTCGTGCAATTTATAATCCTGGTAACTGATGGATAAATTTAAAGAAATTGGTATCATGACAGTTGCATCTCAATTCATCTATCATATTTTAGCTTATGTTAAGAAAAATATTCATCTATACACAAAGCTTAGCGACATTCATGTATCAACACAAGAAATATAAAAAAAAACTAGTGTTGTCAATCACTAGATTACAAAGAGTAATCAAGTCTTTCCAATGTCAGAGTGTGCGATTTTAAAATAAAATTCCAAGCAAATATCAAGAATTAAGTATTGCCAAATTTAAGTCCTTAATAAAACAGAAACTATGGCTTATTATTAGGTACACAGTTTTAGATTATTTATATGACAAATTTACTTGGGATTGATGATGCTCACTCCAGCATTTTTCCCGAAAAACTTTAGAGTAAATTAAATAGAATAAAGAAGATACATAGAATATTCGATTTGTTGATAATTTTTGTGTGTTTCGGCTTAAATACCGTGTTGGCTAGACGATTAACAGGTGTAGGGCTTGTGTCGTTTTCCTTCTTTTTACGGAGCTGTTGTCTTATATGTTGTGTAGTGACATACTGTATTTTTAATGCGTCACCTATGAACTATAACACAACCATGATGAGCATCAACACTAACTTTAACCTTTTAAATATAAGGAAATACTCCAAACACCTTTTATCTTATACTTTATTGCAAAAGGTTGTATTCACCCTGAAGTGTTCAGTAGACCTTGGTGTCCAGTAGACTCGACACCACTGAAATCTCGATACGGATCGGACGATCTTCATCTGTCTGAGCGCTGCCTGCTGTTAGCAAGAGTCCTGTCCATGTTTGATCAGACTAATTATAATTTTAATTTTATTTTACAAAGCAGAATATAATTCCGTGTCTACCCTTTTTAACAAAAAAATGTGACCACCGTAAAGCATATCATTTTTGGAATACTTTAGGTTCACTCATTGAGGAATAATATCAGTTTGTGCAGTGCTGTAAATACCAGGTTTTTAATAGCGACAATAGCCAATCAAAGCACGAGGAACTCGGGCCTCGGCAGCTGCCGGCATGTCTCGATTAGCTATCCTTGTCGCACTTACGGCTGCGCGTAAGACTTTTTTGTTGCAATAAATATCGAAATAATTTTGTGGGAAGAATTTGATTTTAAATAAGGAAATATATTTTTTATCTAAAACTCCCGCAATAGGAATATAAAATCTTGTATCGTGGGAGACTTTACAAACATATACTTAAAACGAACACAATGAGCACCCAGACTTATAACAACAATTTGCGAATCACATTTTTTTCCTACGTAGGATTTAAACCAACAACACTTGGCGCAGCAGAAAGCGACGTGTTAACCGCTTAAACCAGGCCAATCGTGCAGTTAATGACTATTGCATAATAAATAAAAAAAAATACTATTATAAATATAAAATTGGAAGTGTTTGTTGTTGTTGTTCAATTAATATCCATTAAACTAATAGACATGAAATATCTCACATCAAAAATTACTGAGACATTTAGTTTAATAAAGATTAACCTACGTACTTACTACTACCGCGACTATTTTACCTACGTGTCAAGTCTGAACCGTGAACTTTTCATAATCTATGATTTTCTTTCGAAATGTTTAAAAAATATTTTTGCTTAATTGTAGAACAGAGTAGAAGCAGTTTCTTATTGTTTTGTTTACTTACCATGATAAGTTACAACCACTATCTTTTTTACTTTTTATGGATAGATTTTTAAACGTGATAAGGATAACACCCAGGATGGCATTTTTGAATAAAATGTTCGTCGCTCTTTTGACATTCGCTCACTACGAGCTTAGCGGCTATTTGCGTAGATGTCACGCAAAAATACTTCAAGCGATGTCTGTTCCATAGAACAACTATTATTACTAATTAGACTATTACACATACCAACTAATATTACTACGTATACGTAGTAATATTAGTTGGTATGTGCGTTCACCTATCAGAAGCTTGCGTGAGAGAGACAGACACTACTCAAACTCAGTCTCTCTCTCTCTACTCCGATCACGCTTGCCACCCATTCGACTGCCCCTCCATGTATATTTGCTGGAGTTGGATAAGACTGTGTATGACCAAATCAAAGCCCGATTGCTGGAGGCCCAATTTCATTTGTTACTGGCAACTCTATTTTCTTCGAGGATCAACATTAATAAAACACTATGTGTATTTATAGGACATTTAATCGTATTATTTGTGATGAATGTCTTAGAACATCGTTTAATATAAAATGTAAAAATTTTAGATTAGCAGTTCAATTACTTGCAGCAATAACTTACTTACAAAATTCGTTTGATCAATATTGTTAGAGTAAAAGAGTCAGGTACTCAACTAATGTACGTAAGTTGAAGAGATGTGCTTTGGCAACACTAAATATCACTGATTGTTAAAAAAACAACACCATAATTCTAAACAAAATGATAGTTGTGTTGCCACTTAAGAAAATAATTTATTACATTAGGCCAACATTATATACCTACTGAGTCATCTTGTTACGGCAAATGCTTACGTTTAATCGTTTTTTTTTAATATAGGTACTTATTTAGAACTTCTACCGAAATAATTTATAGTCAATATTTATAAAAGACATCAATTATCTTTTTACTTCTCTAAGACCCCAAGATCTTTAGACAATCAATAAAGATTACTTAATATGTAAACAGCAAAGTAGTGAGCATACCTAGCTTTTGGAAACACGAAGGGGTTCCAAAGTTGACTTAAATCTAATTTTAATAAATATAGTACAGATAAGTCGAAGGCGGAAAGATCCTCCTCTGAATTAGTTCTCTTAACTAGGACATGCTCAACTTTACACAATTTGTTTCACAGTACATGCTGATTATGCGGTCGGATCCCGGTTGTCATGAACATTTAAGGCAATCGTTTTTGGGAAGTTAGTGCCCTCAAATATACTAACAACCAGTTCAATCTTCGAATTCAACTCACCCTCAGAGTTGCAAAGGTCTGATGCCAGTTGCTCTATGGAAAAACTGATATTCAGGTAAAACCAGGTGAACTAGTAGCCTACCCCAAACAATCTTGGGAATAATAAAAACTAGGAAGGAAGAGACATCAAAACTGATTCATATCAGAACTACAAATGTTAATGTTAAATGCTAAAATATATATTTGTCATTGAACGTTATAAAACGCCAATGTGGTAGACTAAGTCGTAATAGATATGTTATGTATTGTAGGGCCATGACGAACTGCAAAAAAATAGCTATCAATTGATAAATTTAGAAAAAAAAACAAAACTGTGGAATGAACTGTCGCCTGCTGAGTGCCCGTACCAATACGATGTTCAAACCTTCAAGAAAGGAGCTTACTCCTCCTTAAAGGCCGTGGTGTTACGGATATCCAAAGGCGGCGGTAATCGCTTACCATCAGGCGCTACGACTGCTCGTTTGATCCCTATTTCATAAAAAAAATCATCTCACAATATTGCCACTTGACTAGAATTTGGTAATTTTACTAATATTTAAGTTGCCTATTAGCCGTCCACGGGTAAACCAAGATATATGATTGAGACTTCAGTATTGCCATACACCGATGACACCGTTGGATAAAGCTTTTTAGGTGGTAAGCCTGGAAAGAGAAAAAAAAAGCAATGAGATAATTACTCATTCATATATATTCATCTTGGTCAGTGTTACAGTATGTATTGAGAATTAACCAACTTGATTTGACGATAATTTATAATTTGATACAAATTCACTTTTAATTATGTAACCCAACAGTACTTACATTTTTATGAACATTTTTTATTATTATTTTTAATATACTTAATATACTTATGGCTCAAATTATTAAAGATTGTTTGGACTTTAAAAGAGACAGTGATCTCTGAGTTTTTATTTGGTCCTTTCTTCTCAGACCTAGTCCAGTTAGGAAAGACCAAACTCATCTGCTTAAAAAAAACTTAACTTTCAAAAGTATTTAAGTAACCTAAGTGCAGAATAAATTATTTCAATTCACTTAGATACTGTAATGATGTAAGGCGCAGATGGTAAGTCTGATGAATTAAAAACTACATGGGTAAAGTCAGCAACATATTGATTTGTACAGATATTTTGAACTAGTCGCATGCATAGATACAATTGAACAACCAATTTGATAACATTAATATGAACACTCTGTAAGTCAACACAATACTGACAACTGCTTTGAATGCTTACAACAATTTGAGTACCATGTTTGCCAATATAAAATTGAATTGATGTTTTTCACATAATTTTAAGCACTTTGAGAGCACAAATCTATGTGATGCCGATTGTACATACCTCTAGAATAGAACAGAGAATGGCAAACTTGAATAGAACAGAGGGTTATAATAAGCATTTATTAGTTATGTAATATATCCAAAAATTAAAATGAAAATAAATTTATAATTTTTCTTGTACCCAAACCTTGACCTAACAATATCGAACACATTAAAAAAAAAAAATTAATTTGGTCCAGCCGATTTCGGCGATTCATTTTTATACAGGTTAAGTCGACCTATTCCCGTTAAGGGCGTGTAGTTGACATAGTTTCTGACTGAAACTAAAAACACCCTATCCTAAATGTAACCGTTTTTGAGATATTTTAATTTGTTTTCACAAAAAATGCCCGAGTTTTGGCTGTCAACTTAGATAGTTTGAAATGTGTAGGTGTTATTATAACTATGATTAGTTTTTAATTTAATATTAAAATAATCGCTTTTTAATAAATGCAAATGTATGTATACACGGTACATAGACCAAAATAACATAATTTACCATTTTTGTCTGTCTATCTGTCTGTTTGTTCCGGCGAATCTCTTTTGTATCGCAAGCACAAATCAGACTCCAGTTTACAAGCACAGCAATCATAAATCAGAACCAAAAACACAGCCAAGTTCCTACTTGTCTCATGTGAGAGTCACTCATTACGTGAGAGCGTATCTATTTAGTTATAAACCAGTAATTACCTCTGAATGCAACTCCTAGAAATTCATAATTTCTTTCAAAGGACAGGGTGTTATCTTCACAATCTAGTATCACCCTTATCCGCTCACCAACCTGAAATATAAATGGTGTAAAATTTTACCTACATGTTACTCCGAGACACAAACTGTATGCTCAAAGAGCACAATGTAAATAATTACTCTAATATGGAGTTTTTTGTTTTACTTGTTTGTCAATTTGTGAAGTAGACACAATAGGTTCCCTCATCATAACCACTCTTTATAGCGTACTGCCGGAGTTGGCTTCCCTTATAAGTAATAATAGTAATATATAAATAAATATTTCTAGACATCTAACACACAACGCCATCTAGTTCACAACGCGAGCAGAGCTTGTGTTATAGGTACTAAATAACTGATATAAACACATATGTATTTTTTTGTTAATATATAACTACTTAATGTACATAGAAAACACCCAAATTCCGATTCAAATTTTTGCAGATAGTACAAACGTTTGGTCTGACCCGAGAATCAAACCCCAGACCTCAAGCTTAGCATTCACAAACACTACCACTGTGCCACCGAGGCAGTTTATCATTGAATGAAGTACCTCATCATAACCATTCCTCTCCTTACAAAAACTTACTAGTATTAGTCAGACAGGCTATTAAAGTTTTAGTTTAAAATGCTGATGAATTTCCTCTCTTAAACGACTTTGACAACACCCGCACAATAAATATGGGTGGTCCAATACCATCACACAATTAAAGAACACTAATTAAATAGAAAATACCATTCTTCTTTTAGATGTTCTTTTTATTTTCAATATCAGAGAAGAAACCCAGGTAACTGGCTAATGAAAATTGTATAGATAGAAAAGATGTAATATACTAGTAACTGATATTGGAAACTAAATCCTTTGAAAAAATGAAGTTCCTCTGTCTGTTCGCTTAAATTTTAACCTACTCAATGGATATGCCATCTTCAGCAATAAAAGTGATTGAAGAGAAAGGTATATAAGTATAAATAGGCTTGCATAAAATAGTAGAGCAAATCCAAGAATGTAAAAACTTATGTGTGTGTTTATAGTGTGTGTGATAAATAATAAATATTTTGGACATCTAACACACAACAACATCTAGTCTCAAGCTAAGCAGAGCTTGTGTTATGGGTACTAGACAACTGATATAAACTGAAATAAACACTTTTTTTGTAAATATGTACATACATATTATAATTATATGGAAAACTAAAATAAAACAATGACCTTTTAGCTCACAAGGAAAAAGAGGCCAAGTGTAAATTTGATTTTTGAATATTAACTTCTGCCCAGACCACAGAGTAACTAGTAATTTTTTTTTTAAATATAAAAATGTATTCTCATAGATACATTTTGTACCTAACTGAAATGAAAAAAAAGCAATGACTATGACTAATAAAGAATGTAAATATTTACAGATAGTAAAATAAAATCTTACCTGATACTTTGGGCAATTGTTAAGCATAGGATATTTCCCATGTAAAACACCATTATGCAGCAAGTTATTGTCAACTAAATTCCATCCCCAGCCCTCTGAATCTGATCCTAGCAAACCAACATACCCCTGACAATGTAATGGAGCATCTTTGGTCGATATACCAACTACAGCCACAGTACCTAAAGGTCCCTCCCATATAATTTCCCATGCATGTCTCCCATGGCAAAATCCAATTTTACTCCTACACCCATCAGTGCTTTGTGCCACAGGATTTCTGTAAATTATAAACACAAGTGCCTAAAATATCTGATCATTTCTGTTAAATATACGAGTACTATGTATTTTAAAATCACCTGTGTATTGTAAAACCATTCGGTTTAATGTAAACATTTCGTGAACAATCATTTGGGTTCCACGCATGGTGAAAAGCTCGTAACTTCGATTTATAAGTGGTAATACTAGACAATAAATCAGACTTCCTAATTTCTTCCGATACTTCTTTAATACAATTGTGCCGCCAGACATCATTATTTTCGTCACTGAGAACTTTGTACCATCTTTTACAAACCAATGAACAATTACTAATATCTTTAAGGCTAAGATACGAAAATACAGTTTCTAAAACAATGTCTGGAATCGTATCCACCAGTTGCAATTTCTCAAATCTACTCATTTTTATATTTTAATACGCTTACCTAACTACGTATATATCTCAAATTATATTAATTAAAACATTCTAAAAGATTTTTTTGATCAAATCAAAAATGGGTAACTATTCTACGCCTAGCAACAACACCTTACGCGCAGTTCTGGTAACACGCACGCTCGGCTAACACCAACCAAAATATCAAGAGTAACAAGTGACAGGCTTGTGATGTGACAGATGAAACAGTAAATCAATACTTGATTGGCTCAAGAGCAAAGAGCAAAAAATCTATAAAAAAATTTTTTAGATGACATCCCTGCAAGTTTTACGATTTGATCCAGTTACAATTATATTTAATCCCAGTTACGTCTCTAAACGGTATACATTTTTTACATTAAAATCCAATCAAATCAAACCATATGTGGCGCATATCACTAGTAGAGCGTACGATCCATGTGTGCAATCTCATTTTTATACGTTCTAGTTATACACTACACATATATTACTTAGCGTGAGTACAGGTCACAGGAATTAGGACGTTAGGAATCATAGCAGAATTAAACTCATCTATCTATTCTGACCGTCAACTCTGAAGGTAAGCCTCCCTCAAGGTATTCCCAAAGCTGAAAGACGTCATATTATGTGCTTGAAAGTCACAGAGTACATTGCTAAATATTGTGCATAGCTGAAGGTGAGGCCCATTTAAAAAAGTGCTCAACAGTTAAGCACTTTTAAAAATGGGCCTCAAGCAACCAGCAACCATAATTAAAACAAATTACAGTTTTTTCGTTTATTGATGACGGTGTCGTTTAAAGACATTTTATATTCGTAAGGAGTACTATCATAGGCGACGCCACTGTAGCAAAAGTGTAAATTTTCAAGAAAGCGGCAAAATTAGTAAAGACTAAAAGAAAAAAGGCTTCCGCTTTGCAATAGCGCGCTTAAAAAAGATGTTACCACGCAAAATTTTTTAAACCACAGTTTAATAAAAAGAATTATAACAATAAACTTAAGAAAAGGCTTCCGCTTTGCAATAGTGCACTTATTAAAGATGTTACTACGCAAATTGCAAAGGCGCGCTTAATAAAACATTTTTACTTTTTAAACCACTACGCAAAGTTTTTAATTTTTAAACCACAATTTAATAAAAATAATTGAAACGATAAACTTCTCTCTCTTCTCACTCTAGCACCACTGTAGTCGGTTCTCGAACTATTATTTAATTATGTTTGTCGGACAATTTTCACAGTTTTCATTTATCCTTAATTCTCTTTGTGGTAGCTGACGGTGTAGTGTTCACAGAACACATTATGGTAGTGGTAGTGTTAGAGTTAGAGGCTATATATATATATATAAACGTAAGAAACACGATTGACATTATTTTGAACTAACCAACTACTAGATGGCGTTAGCAGTCTTTTAAAACTTCCATGTTAAAAACTTGTATTAATAAAATAAATACAATAATGTTTCGTTTTTGACCCTGTACTTATTCGAATTGTGATTATGAAACGTAGCGAAACACCTACTTACTAGGCAATATCGAAGTTCTGTAGACAGGCTGTTGTCTAACGTCTTAACGTTCTCTCTGGGGTACCGAAGAGTTTTAAACTCAATATGATAAGAATGGTAACCCATCCATAAACTGACCTAGGTAGGATTGTTTATCTTTGTAATACTCGGTAACCACATAACCATGAGCTCCTTATTTAGGCGATGGAAAACATTAAGTTTAACGATTTGGAAGGTTAAAAAAACTCGAATATTTAGTTGGACTTAAATGCTATATTTATTTATTTATATCATAGACATGTCTAATTTAAAACTAAATAATAGTAGATCATAAACTTAAATGACTGAGTATTATAATCGAAGAGTAGTTTAACTGAAATATATATCTATAACACTTATCGGCTTTTTTATTAAAGACTTACGTTTTAGACAAGAAGGTAGGTACATTTAGTTCAATTCCGACAGAATTCTAATAATAATCGTTCTCATTTCATTGATTTATCTAGGTAGATACAATAACATTGAAGTCTAAATTACTTACTACTAGGTACCAAATATAACAAGAAACCATGTCGTCAGATCAAATAAAAAAGGTAGATAAAGCACGGCCTTGTATTTGTTGAAGCAAAAAAAGTAGCCTAGTTCCAAGTAACCACATGCGTTAACTAACGCGCGCACATATTACGGTTACGAATTATTCATGTTTTTTTTTTATTTGATCTGAGACCATGTCTATTAATATTTTTAACCGACTTTAAAAAAAGGAGGAGGTTATCAATTCGACTGTATTTTTATTTATGTTTGTTACTTCATAACTGTCGATTGGATGAACCGATTTTAATTATTTTTTTTATACGAAAGCTGGTGCCTTTGTGGTCGGTTCTTTTTTTGTTAAGATCAATTTTGTAACATTTTGTTTTTTTCCGTAGTAGTAAACGAATATCCATATTCTATACTAATATATAAAGCTGAAGAGTTTGTTTGTTTGTTTGAACGCGCTAATCTCAGGAACTACTAGTCCGATTTGAAAAATTCCTTCATAAATGTTAGATAGCCCATTTATCGAGCGGAGCAACAATGAAAAACGTTTCAAAAACGGGGGAAAATTATCACGCTACGGGCAATAGGAGACGCAAACGAGGTTGCGTGGGTCAGCTAGTCGTTTATACGTCTGGATGTTACTCTCACTCATGTATTTCCTTTATAATGAACTCATTTTCAATAAATATGTAATTGTTATCAGTATTATTTATTCATTTCACCATTTTTGGGAAAATTATATTATTTAAACAACAAGTTGTCTAAACGAACAAGTGGCCTGTATACCTTGCTCCATTTAAATAATTAAGTAGGTATATTTCGTATTTTGACTGACAACTCTCGATAGAAGCATTTGTTTGGATAAGTTTATTGCTTATTCAGTTGCTTCTTCCTAAAAAATGCAAGGTTCAAAAATCCTCAAACGTAGTTCGTTCGTCCAGGTACTCAGTAAGTAATATGTCAAGGAATGTAAAGTTCTTGGTCCAGCCAAGCGATAGTAAATTCTTTTACTGTAAAAATAAATGTTCTAATTCTACAACTTTTCCATAGCGTTGAGGAGTAGACTCATCTCCTGGTGCACTTCACGAAGAAGGTCTTGCATCTGTCGTTCTGAGTCGAGGATATCAACAGTCTGGGTATATGGGTTGTACCGGACGCCGAAGTCACGAGGTATCGTTTGGGCAAATTTACTGAAGAGAAAAAATAAACATCATTAATCTATACGAATAAATAAAATTGGAGTGTCTATTTGTAATATTCAAATAACCGCTTTTTACGAAAGGCGTATATATGTACGCACGGAGTATATACACCAAAATAACACTCATGCTCATCACACAATTATTTGTCTTAGTTGGGAATCGAACCAAGGACCTCTAGGCTATGAGTGATAAAAGTGTTGGAATTGAGACTTTTGTAGGTAATTAAAACAATTTAGATTTAAAATTGGAAGGACGGCTCTGGTGTTTTTCGTTGGAGGATGAGATACATATGGATCTGAATAATTACGAAAACCAGAAAGGCTGCTTTACTTACATCATTTTATTTTTAGCATCTTCAAAACTGTTGGCTACAAAGTAGACGGGCTGATACTCGGTGATGGGGTACTGCGTGGCACCGGTCACTTCTGGTTCAAACTCTCGTAGTTCCGGCTCATCCGATAAACAGTATTGCAGTTCACCAAACGATGATAAGAGGCCGGCTCCGAATGCCTTGATTTGGCCTTGCTGACGGCAAAGACCGAATTCCACGGTAAACCAGAAACACTGGAATGAGAAAGTAAAAATATTGATTTATTTCTGTCTTCGCAACGGTAAATAAAACAAAATATAAGTGGTACCCTGCGGTGTCGTCATGATAAATGCGTGTGCACCTAGTTATCAAAACAGCAGTTCCATGTGTAGTTTGTTTCATGGAACTACTGAGAATAAACCGAATTTCTGTATGTTTTTACAAGTGTCGTTGCTTGTGCTAATTGACAATCAGTGTAAGTCTTGTCACTCTTGGAATAGGTAAGTATTTACTAAATTATTTAACCTGAAATTTCTAAGCTATGCTCAGTTTGAATCTGGAAGCTATGTTTAGTTTGAATACTTCTTTCTTATAAACACAAGATGACTCACAGTTGCCAGCTTCTCAATGTAGTCATCGGGAGCTCCTAGGGAAGCTAGTCCAATTTCTTGAGAGAACTGTGCAAAGGCAGGGTCTGCAAACAGCGGTGCGTGGCCGAGCAGCTCGTGGCACACGTCGGGTTCTGGTGTATACAGTGGCTTGGAATGGTGGCGGATGTATTGGGTGCTGTGAAATACCCTAAATGCGAGCCCAGCCAAGAAATCACGAGATGACAGCAGGCCAGCTACTGGTCGGAGCGTGAAGCCCGTACAATCTGGAAAAAAATCATTTACCCCTGTGTTAATGTATATAAAGTTACACTCTATGCCTCTACTGTTAATAAACATATTTATTTAATGATTCAAACTCGTGAATGCATAAATTTTATTTATTAAGTAACATATGCAGCACAGTGTAGTCGCAGGGGTATTGGATGTTTTTATGTGAAAAAATAAACCTTGTGAGTTCCGGAGCCTGAAATCTTCATTAATGAATAAAAACCTTTATTTATTGTTTGCGCATAATGTGGCATTGATGTTTAAATAGTTTTTCATAAGTCAAATAGGTAGGTATGTTTTTTCAAATTTATGGATTATGCCTATTAAGTATTTAAAATCATATAAAATGATTATATTACCTTTAAGGAAGTTCGATACATCTTCAAGTTGAGGAATGTTGTTCGCTCTGTAGCCACAGTTCTCAATGAGGAGCGGGAAGACGTGATTGTGCTCCTTGCAAGCGTGAGTGGGATACAGTTCCACGAGTTTATTGAACACCATTCCCCAAGTGGCGATCTCTTCTTTAGTATATTCTACGTGTGGGAGAGGTTGGCCATGCTTATAGTTATATGCGATGTCAGCAAAGTATTTCCGACGTGCGCGGTAAGTGGGGTCAGTAAAGCCAGGGTGATCCGAGTCTAATTCGGCGCCATACGACAGGATCTGGTTGGCAAATCTGTCCAAGTCTCTGATACGGCGAGGGAACCATGGTACAGCGTCTGTGGTAAAGAACACAATATTTTTTCGTCTTTTTGTTGGTATAGGCGGCAAACGAGCAGAGGTATCGCCTGGTGGTAAACGATAACCGCCGTCCATGGATACAACACCAGAGGTGTTATAAGTGGGGTTGGGGTATGGGTCTCCAGTATCTTCACTCACTCTGTGAAACAGTGCAAGCGCTGATGCACACCGGTTTTCTGTGAGGCCGTGGTATCACTACGGTCGGCCCATTCATGCCGAAGCGTGGCTCTCCGTGGAGTGTTGTTTGTAAAATTGTGTGTAAATGTTAAAATATAATAAGTCTTTTAAAAGCAAAAGTATTTTATGTAATATTTGTGTGACTGTTATTCTATTGGATCTAACCAAGCAATTAAAATGCGTCACTATCGAAATATTTATTTAATTACCTTCTAATGAACCCTAATGCCGACTGTATTACTTCTCGTTCTAATTTATTCCTCACATATAATACAAAAGGAAACTCGATTGAAAATACCAATTTGATTTAATTATGTCTGCACACATACACATAAAATATTTTTGACATCAATACAGCAAATCAGCGACGTTCTCCATTAAATTACGTAGGAAAAACCATTTAGTAAGGACTCATTATAAACCAAAATTTGCCCGCGACACGTCCTGGTGTATGTCGATTATCGTGAAAACCTAGTCTTTCCTCAAAAATCAAAGTATAGTGCCAAATGTAATTGAAATCGGTGCAGAGGTTTAGCCGTGAAAACCTAACAGACAGAGATACCTACATCTATACCGTGGGAGAGCCACGCTTCGTCATGAATGGGCCGGCTCGACCGTAGTGATACCACGGCCTCTCAGAAAACCGGTATGAAACAGCGCTTGCGCTGTGTTTCACCGAGTGAGTGAGGATACCGTAGGCCCATACCCTAACCCCTCCCCACATCCCTTTCCCACTCCCCCAAAGGTCGGCAACGCACTTGTGACACCTCTGGTGTTGCGGGTGTCCATGTGATAGGTCTGTTCGTTTGCCTCCTATTACATAAAAAAAGATATCAAGTAGATTTATTGAGGAAATGTACTTACATCTGTTATCTTTGTAATTTCTAGAGATAATGTTCAGATACCCTACATTAGTTTTAAGCTCATCAAGAGCAGCTCCAAAATCTCCGGCTCCATGTTCGCATTCAACCATGAATTCGTAGCCTGGTCGTCTGGCTGACGACCTGGACTCTATGTGAATGAGGTTAACTCCGTGTGAACTGAAGACGCTCAAGAATTTGGCTAAGGCGCCTGCCTCATCGGGAGTTTCAGGAGAGAACAGTAGCCACGTCGATTTATTTGAATCGCGACCCTCACGAATGTAATTTCCACCTTCCATTAGTTTTGGCTGGAACAAAAGCTTTTTTTTTAATTTATCGTTACTTAAAGAATACCAAAATTTTACTTAAAAACGCTCCTGATTTAAAAGTAATATCTGCCCACAGTCGAGTGTCCTTCCACCGAAAAAGAGTAAAGAGATAATGTAAGATACCATCAAAAAGTTTAAGAGTTTTATCCTGCCTTGCTTTAAAGACCTACTTGTTCGATTCGTTTATCTCAACTTTTTCTAAATAAAAACGCTACGCTAGCTAACTGAGCGAGTTCATTTTAACTCTCCCTGTTCGAATAGTCCTTTTTGTACCACTTTTGTTGATCAGAATCAGCAGGCGCGGTTCTAAGAGAGGGTCACAAGGGACATGTCCCCGCCCCCCTCAAATCGTACACATGTAACTTTTCCCCTGCTACTAGAACCTGATTACCAAATATTATCATCCCAGTAGATTGACCAATAAAAACAAAATATGTGTGCAATAAAATTGTGTATAGTGCAATAAAGTCTAAACTCGACTTAAGTTGATTATAATATATTAGTGACCCCCCCAAAATTTTAGGCTGCGACCGCACCGGAGACTTTTACGGTTTACAGGTCAGTTCCATTTAGGCCTTAATGGTTAGTCGTGAACGTTTCTCCGGGCAAATATGCACATGTTTTGTACAATTTAACTGTTGTTTAATCATTGCATAACTTGCATACCTTGCGTCATATAGTAGTGTTGATAAGAAGAGCTCCTTTTGTATTTACATTCAGGATGAGTAACTAGCGCGATAACCCAGGGGTAGGTACTGCGCCAGCCATAGTCATGCGCTGCCTTCTTAACAACATAGATATATATATAGGGCTGATATACAATTCAATATAGGACGCGTTACATTATGGGATTTTTCTTACATGATATGTTTTGCATCACATCATATCCTACATATACATTTAAGGTCACTATTCCTATTTAGGCATCCAGAAAATACAAGACACCCGCAACATCAGAGGCGTTACAAGTGCGTTCCCCGCTTTTTTAGGAGTATCGCTGTACTTTGAATTCTGAAGTAGGTATAGTCAACTAGCGACCTGGACCAGTCTCACACAAAAAAAATTGAAATTCTCGGATTTCTTCTACTATAATAGGCATGCAATACTTATAAATCTTTATCTTGATTGTGCAAACAATCAATTCTTGAATATTTTTTTTGTGGTTTCTTCATACTTTACGCTATGCCTACAGGAATTGCAACTCATGTTGGTATTGCTAGTATTCCATATCAATTATGTTTTATAGTACTCAAAAGAACGTTTTTTGGTAAGTACCCTTAGCTCTGCCCCTGAATTCCTGCCATTCATAGGTCAGTCAGTATCAAGTGTGTTTATCAGCTTTTGATGCATCTCGATAGGAGGCCATAATGTACATCACAGTCCTCTATTATTTTTTATTCTTTTCATCAGGCAGAGTAGAGTTACTTTGGGAGGCCCATTTATATATATATACATACATACGTAAAGATGTGACGACCTATCGCGATACAACTAATTTCCGTGGTTTACGTAATGTATTATTAATTTGTGCTATTGTAAAATTGATTAAATTGTTTAAAATAATTAAAGGTTAACGTCATACGTGCCTAACTAATAACATAAACAATTTCGTTATCACATTTCTGAATGATAACAACATTTTATTAGCGTATGATATTTTGATCCTCCCAAAGCGGAAGGTGATAACCCTTGCTGGATAATGGACGGGGCAATATGTCCCGCATTTAACTTCTTGGAAGGGGACATTTTAATAGATTTGTTTTAATTTCTGTGTTTATTATCAAATCCCCGATTTGTAACTCTTCGACCAGCAAGGTTTATCGTTTCATATTTTAATAGGTAGCTCCTTTACATGAGATTGGCTTTCCTCAACATCAACAGCGAAAAGACGTAACGCAACTACAACGACTTCTCGCTACCTGCACCAGGTCGTCGGACCACCTTGTCGGGGCCTACTAATGCTGTGTTGTCTGGTACTTGGTCGCCACTCAAAAACTTTTGGCCCATCGATCTTAATTTAGTAGAAATGTGCCCCGCCTACTGTTACATATGTTTAGCAGTTTTCCGGCCAATATCGGTGACCTTATCAGCTATCACTTGACATAAATATTATTGATTCCGTTCAACGTCGTACCAGTCGCCTATCTCAATGATACCAATACATGTTATAACATAATTGAAATAATTAGACTGCGTTATGCTTGTACGTTGATAAATAGCAGTTAACTTGTATCAAGTATTCATGTAAGATTATATAAAACTGGCTTTGAAAATTCTCGTCTATGTTAACGGCATTCTGTATGACTAGCTGACCCACGCAACCTCGTTTGCGCCTTATATTGCCCGTAGCGTGAAAATTTCCCCCGTTTTTTAAACATTCTTCATTGTTGCTCCGCTCCTATTAGTAGTAGCGTGATGATATATAGCCTATAGCCTTCCTCGATAAATGTACTATCCAACACTGAAAGATTTTTTTAAATCGGACCAACGGTTCCTGAGATTAGCGTGTTCAAACAAACAAACAAACAAACTCTTCAGCTTTATATATTAGTATAGATTCGTATAATTCTAATAATAAGGTATGTACTAACCTCTTAAAAATCTGTAATTATGGTACAGTAATTACAATTACAATAATTATGGTAGTATGGTAAAATCGAGTGGAGATCAGGATTTAATACAATAAGGTTTCCCGATATTGTTTTAAAAAATAATAAATGAAATGTTCATAACTAGGTTTGTTGCAATTATTTTTTAACTTTACAGAAGGCTGAGATAATATTATGTTCTCAGTGGGATGGGCAAAGTGCGGGAGATTATCAAAATGAAGGCACGTGCCATGCTTGCGAAGCCATGGTGGAGTTAGTCCGCGCGCTTTATTTCTTTTGACCAATATTATTATTACTAATACGGCCATTGCATTATATCGGGAATGCGACGCTGATCAAAATGAGACCAAACACGCAAAGTCTCTTGTGTACTAACTTTTAAATAATTAAATTTAAAAGTTACTACACAATAATAAAATTGTTAATATAAGTCGCTTGTGTATTATTAAGAAGTTATGAATTCACTGTGATACACTTCCCGCACACTTATTCTATTTGTAACTTTATTTGTGTAGCAAAAACTTAAGCAAAAGTAGGGATATAAAATTTGGCACTGTTAAAGTTAAGTACCTGGATGACCACTCTGCACGGTATTTTTTTCATAATTTTCTAAAAAGGAATTTTAACTAGACCGAATTACCGCTCTCGAAACCGTAAATTTCACAAAAATCGTTGGAGCCGCTTCCAAGATACATACGATAATCTATACTAATATATAAAGCTGAAGAGTTTGTTTGTTTGTTTGAACGCACTTATCTCAGAGACTACTGGTCCGATTTGAAAAATTCTTGCAGTGTTAGATAGCCCATTTATCGAGGAAGGCTAAGACCAACAGGAGCGGAGCAGCAATGAAGAATGCTACAAAAACAGGGGAAAATTATCACGCTACGGGCAATAGGAGACGCAAACGAGGTTGCGAGGATCGGCTAGTAATATACATATCCTAGAAATGCTCGTTTAAAAATATGAACTATAAAAATAGATATAGTATATGGGAGAAGAGCAGAAAGGTAAATAGAAAATTTAAATGAATTATGATCGTATTGCATTTGCTTCAAATATATAAAAGCTAGCCTAGTATATAAAATCTGTTCAGAAGGAAAGAGTAACGAATACATACGACAGAAACACAAAGAGAGTACCTACTTAAACATTGTGTTTTGTAAATAATTAAAGGTATATAAAATGACAGAAAAAACTTTATTTCCAACAAGTATTTGGATAAGATAGTTAACTAAAAAAATGTTATCTGGGACGTTAGTCAAATGAAATAGTTATCTTTTAGTTTAGGTTTTTTGTGAGCTGACAAACCAAATAATTGTTATGTTATAAAAGTTAGTTACTCAGAAGGTTGCTTACTTACTCAGTAACTCCAGGTGAAACGTACATATTACAACCAATCGGATATGCTGCCAAAATTGTGGACATCTTGAATTTTAATATTATTTTTAACAGCCTATTAAATGTTTATGCAAGCGTCATTTACTTTCAAATTCATGAGTGATTTTAAAATATTTCGCTTTGTTAATCGTTTTGTATGTATAATAATTGCAGCAGTAATATGCGAATTGTGAAATAATTACTGTAAGTGTTCTTGACTCAATTTCTACCATATACGATTTTTTTCACAAGTTTAGCCAATAAAAAGTTCTAGTTGTCAGCCAGTTAAGAAAAAGGAATCTAATGAATTTTCTTTGAGAAAATAAAATATTGTAGGGTCTTAGGGTCCGTGTGCTCTTTAAATAACTAGCTAAACAACTCATAGATACTTCTCGCATGGGTGGCGGTAATCGCTTACCATCAGGCGATACGTCTGCTCGTTTGCCCGCATATTACATAAAATAAAAGAAACTGAAGGCCAGCTTTTTCTAACACAGAGAATCAGCATTGGCATTAAATGTGGCATTGGTGCTAGTCTTTTGGGAACGCTACCAGTGACCGATGATGCGGAGATTTTTAGACGCTTGTTCTTATAAAGTATAGTAAATATCTTCACTGGCACTTAAATCAGGCATATGGAAAGATTTTGTACAATTGTTATTTAAAAGGATAGTATTTGAGACTTTTTAACCCGCCATTAGTTATTCCCACAACAGCACCACGGAGTCATATTCCAGAGCTTTGGTCTCGGCAAGGTCTGTTCGATCCGATCACGATGTTGCGGAAGATCCTATAGACGCGGAATGTGTCCTATGTGGGCATATGCACACATGTCCCAACTGCCTGCAGCCATAATCAGGGTAGCAGGAGAGACTATATTACTATGTTCCACCATCTTCTGTGAGATGATTACCTCGCAGAAGGACGAACGACTATAATCCTAACATAGTTATCTATTATCTATACAAATAAATAAAATTGGAGTGTCTGTTTGTAATATTAAAATAACCGCTTTTTACTAAATGCATATGTATGTATACACGGTACATATACGAAAAATGTAGTTAAAAAAATGTTTGTCTGTCTGTCTGTCTATCTGTCTGTTTTTCCGGGTAATCTCTGGAACGGCTGGACGGATTTTGACGGGACTTTCATTGGCTGATGATCCGGGGAGTAACTTAGGCTACTTTTTTTAGACTTACTTTGTCCCGCGGCCTTACTCGCGGTACAAAAATAACCGCGGGTAACACCGCGGGGTTCAGCTAGTTATTATTAAATTCGAATATTATATCTCATTTAATAGGCGCGTATAAAATTAAAATATTATTCTATTACTTTTATGTACTATATTACCGCAAAAAGTTGTAAATTGGTTTAATGTTATGAATTGATTATGATTGAATTGAATTATTGAACTTGTTATTGAACTAAAAAAATTAAGAATGTTAAGTTTGACACACCCAACTAAATGTTAGACAAAATAGTATATCTATACAAATAAATAAAATTGGAGTGTCTGTTTGTAATATTAAAATAACCGCTTTTTTACTCAATGCATATGTATGTATAGACGATACATACACCAAAAATGTAGTTAAATTTTTTTTTGTCTGTCTGTCTGTTTGTTCGGGTCGCGTCAACTTTGTCGCGCGGCGTTACTCGCGGTACAACAATAACCGCGGGTAACACCGCGGGGTTCAGCTAGTACTTAATAAAACGAACTGAGTTTGAGTTTAAAGCCATTTGGATTTAAAAGAAATAATTTAAGGTATCCTTGATCGAGTTAATTTTCGTCATACTTACGTATGAAAGGTGTAAGAAATGAATACGCAACAGTTACTTGCACTAATTCCCATTTTTTATTATTACTTTTTTTTCCTTTTCGTACATCGACCGCATTAAGAATATACTTACACCTTTATTTAAATTTACAAACATACATGAAACGGATACAAAGAACAACAATACAAGGGTCACAAAAAGTATTATCCCATGTGGGATTCGAACCCAGAACACTTGGCGCAGTAGAAAGCAAACGTGCAGTCGAAGTCGATTACTTTTGCATTTCACCAAACTTTTTGTTTCATATTGAATTCCTACCACGTGGCATAGGTTATATCTATACAAATAAATAAAATTGGAGTGTCTGTTTGTAGTACTAAAATAACCGATTTTTAACCGACTTCAAAAATAACTGCATCGTTTATGTGTTCGCAAATAACTTCATCGTTTATGAACGGATTTTGATGATTCTTTTTTTAATGGAAAGGAGATGTCCCAACGGTGGTACCATGATAAAGACATTAATATCTGATGATGGCATCCAAGAGAAATCGAGTTGAACCTTGAAGTCGGTTTTATTTTTGTTAAAATTGTACTTGTTAATAAATGCATATAGATATGTATACACGGTACATATTCCAAAAATGTAGCTAAAAAAATTTTTGTCTGTCTGTCTGTCTGTTTGTTTGTTCCGGGTAATTTCTGGAACGGCTGGACCGATTTCGATGGGGCTTTCATTCGTAGGTAGGTGATGATACAGGGAGTAAGTTAGGCTACTTTTTTTAGACTAGCTTCGCCCCACGTCTTCATCCGCGATACGACAATAAGCTCGGGTAACATCGCAGGGTTCAGCTAGTTGAGGTATATGACTAAAGACTAGACTCATTAGTTACAAATGAAGAGGGAGTTTAGAGTCCCAGTTACCTTAGGTCAGGTGACGAAGAGGAGGAGGAACGAATGGCTGAAAACTGTTTTTTAAAGCCTATTTTTGTCAATCTATCTGTCTATTTGGTATCAATCGTTCGAACCGGTTAATTTTTATCAAAGCATGTTTTACCACAACCAATAAGGAATAGGATTGTAGAACTATTGTGTATATTACTAGCTGAAACCCGCGTTGTTACCCGCGGTTATTGCTGTACCGCGTGTAACGCCGCGGGGCGAAGCTAGTCTTAAAAGTTGCCTAAGTTACTTACTTCTTATAACATCAGCTACCTATCAGTGAAAGTCCCGTCAAAATCGATCCAACAAATCGAAAAAAGCGGTTATTTAATATTACAAACAGACACTCCTATTTTATTTATTGGTATAGATAGAGTCTAACACACCTTGAGTACATATTATTATATCAGTGCAAGTAACTTCTACCTTAGTTATTAACATAAATTATTTCGCTGATGCAAACTGCTATTATAATGATTAATGATATAAGTAATGGATTTTATTTATTATTTTGATATAAACACAATTTGTATATGTAAATAAGCAAAACCGACACTTAGACGAGGAAAATAAAAATTCGCCAGCTTCAAGTAATTAAAAAAACAAAGAAATATATAATATGAGTTACATAACTATGATTTCGAATTTGAAGTTGAAGTTTTTTGCCACTAACCTTGTCCGGGGGAGATGAGGAGAGTTTTTCCTCGTTTCCAGAATGTACGCTGATCATCTTGATATACTAGTAAAAATACTTGGTAAAGAGTAACGTGAGCACAAGAGGCTTCGCTTGCGCTGTGATCGTATAAACATACGCTAGCAGCGCGCGCGCAGCTTTTATGTATTCGTTTTGTGTGACGTCACACACCGTTGACACTTACACTAGGGTTGTATATTACACACTGATAATATTATTAACACATGGGTAGTTTTTATGATGAACTGTAGTAAAAGTAAAAATAAAAGGTATTCTTAATTTATTAATATCGTAACGCATCACTAGCGAAGTGGTAGCGAATGCGACTGCTGTGCTTGAGGTCTCGGGTTCGATTCGCGGGTCGGACCAAATGTTTGTATCATCTATAAATATTTGTTTCTATGTATAATATGTATGTGTTTACAAAAAAAGGATATATGTATCTGTATCAGTTATCTAGTACCCATAACATAAGCTCTGCTTAACTTGGGACTAGATGGCGTTATGTGTTAGATATCCTTTCATAGTACGTGAAAATCAACTCATTACTCCTCTCCAAAATGAAAGGTCGACGTATGACCAATCAGCTGTCTATGTCCTTATGTGGAGCTTGCCAATGGCAATAGTAAATTGTTCCAGTGAATTGGAACTGTGATTCACTTGTCCCAGTAATTCGGAGCTGAGGTCCATTAGTCCCAGTGAGCCGGATTTACATAAGGTGCAAGTCTCCAGTGAGTCCAGGTTGACGGATGCGTAAATGGGATAGAGATGCGCACCTTACGTAGACAATGATAATAATAACATATATTGACTTGAACAAAAATAATCCAAAGTTAACTCACTATTCAGTAAATCTTTTACCGCATTTGAGGAACAACTGAGTTTCTCATTCATTTTCGTTCAGTGCATTTATTCTGTGAATGGTTTCCAACACCAGATCAAATCCAGGTTCTCTCTGAGTGTTGTAATATAATTATTATCAACCAATCGCCGTCCACTGCTGAACGAAAGTCTCCTCCAAGGAGCCATCTATCCCGGTGTAGGACAGTCCGCATCCATCCACGCGTTACAATTAATTTACACGGGTTTGTGATGTCGTCATCGTATTCGATCCTTATGAAAGTCAGGCAATTCAAAGGCATGTTAATCTCTACTGATTACATTATTTTCTCGGACGAATAATTGTAAATATATTGACTGTTATTGATAGACGGGCATGATTTCTTTCTTACTTGACGCGTGAATGAAAGAACGACAGAAACGAACACATTTATAATATTGATAATAATTAATTACACACAATTAAGATAAAAAAAGCCCTATACGAGTAAATATGATAGCGCAAAATGAAGCCATCTGTCTAGAGATCTGTCTCCTAGTGATCATGACGTCGAACTGCTACCAATCATTACAAGTGATATTCTAAAGTGGCTGATGAATGCGGCCGTTGAACGGTATTGCATGCGGAAAATCCGCATTTCCGAACACGTTCATTAAATCATTACTCAGAGCAAAGGTGCGTTTGTTTCTTTATCGCCATTAAGGTAAACGCTCAAATAATTAGTGTCATTTACCACAGATACGACTGTATTAAATTGCTTTATTAGCTTCACAATCCGAAAATGTAAGCAGTTTATTTGTTTTGTAATTAAATATTATTGACTTACTGTTTTACAAAGAGACTGGATGTTAAACCATCGAGAACAAACATCACAACTGCTGTAACAGTAGTGTAATGATACGAAAAGAATATAATTTTACATTTACTTATTACTAAAGCCAGTCAATGTCAAAATACTGGTGCAAGGTTAGTTGCTGAATAAAGATTGTAAAAAAATAATTGAATATTACGTACCTTTGTAAATATTGTATGTAACCCTCAACAAATTGCGTGACTTCACTTACATTATTTACTCGCATAATATAACGGTTATGCTGAATTTCTCGAACTTATTGTAAGCGGTAACAAGGCTAGCTTGTTTTATCAATTCTAGGACACGGGTGAACATACTTGTATACATTTTTAAATATATATTATTATTATTATTTTATGTATGGTCCTGCCAAAATGACTATACTCATTGCGAACGCAGACAATGCAACTATGCAGCATGGTGACCTATACTATGGCGGCCTATTTTGATCAAATATATAATTCTATTAAAAATATAACTTAATTATTATGATAATAATATTATAATATAAACTTATATATGTATACTTGAATAAGCGTGAGCGCAATTTGCTTAAGCTGAGTTTAGAAAGCGAGGGTAGAATCAGATAACATTATAAACAGTCTTCAGGAAATGACTAATTTAGGAAACTCTGGACAGCATTTATACAATCAGCTGCATTCTCTGAGACGTTAATGCAAAAGCTAACGTAATGGAGTCATCTCTTTTGTTCTGTGGAGTCATCCATATGGGAATCTTATGTCCAAGTGTCACTGCATTAGTTACAACTTGTTATTTATGTTCTCTGATATTAGACATATTGTTCCTTCTGGGGAAAAACCTTGTTTCCCAATCTCATATATATATTTCCTAAACAACAAGTTAAATTGAATGAATACTCAAAAATAATCAAGCAGCTGCTAACCTAGCGATGTACCGATTGACGGAAATGAGGTTGAATACAGGTTTATGAGTGTAGTAATTGTTTAGTTTTGGAGCCTCCATAATGCACCCTCTCCTCCCCTAAATAACGTCCTCCTGAAAGTAGATATTCCGTTTTCACACTTCACAAATATAAAGCTGTGAAACGGTACTTGCTTTCAGATACGTCGCGTGACAACAACAATGTTTTTGTAGCTAAAATTATCAGTAGTGTACGGCTGGTGCAATACTTTTTATCTAGCAATAATAAAAGCCTAGTACGAGTATGTTAAGAAAATATTTAGATTTATAAATAAATGTAAAGTTTATATGTGTGAGTTGAGATTTAGTTTAGAAATGTTGTTGAATATTCGTTTAGATTATATTGTTTTACTAGCTGAACCCCACAGTGTTATCCGCGGATATTGTCGTACCGCGGGTAACGCCATGGGATAAAGTTAGTCCTAAAAAAACTAGCCTAAGTTACTCCTTGTATCATCAACTACCTATCAGTGAAAGTCCCGTCAAGATCGGTCGAGCCGTACCACAGATTACCCGGAACAAACAAACAGACAGACTGTAATTTTGGTATATGTACCGTGTATACATACATATGCGTTTATTAAAAAGTATCTAGTTATTTTAATATTACAAAGAGACACTCCAATTTTATTTATTTGTATGTATATATTAAAATGATTGTTGTGCTAAATTAAGATGTGTATTGTTAACAGTCTTCCCTTTAATTTGGAGATGGGACTTTAATTGATTCTCCTCTTATGTGTCAATAAGAGGGGAATCAATATGACACTACTTCAACAGTCTTTAACAATCCACTGCTACACATAACCCTCTCGTCAGAAGGGAGGTTCTGGCCCACTGTGCCACGCTGGCCACGGGTTGTATCCCATATAGGATTTGTTTAAAGTGTTCATTCTTTTTGCAGTGAAGTCTTACGCTTATGGGATGAATGGGGAGGGTGACTCTTCGTCCGTCACCAAATGAAGAAGAAAATATATACGTATACGAGATGTATTGCGTGGAGGACCGACCGGCTCTACGTTCATAGATAAAGAGCAATGTTATCAATTCATTTACGACCGCCCCGAGGGCAAAGGGGGAGTTTCGGGATCAATATTCCTCAGAAAAGATAACCTATCATACAGTATATATTCTATTAACCAAACATAATATCAATTACTCTTTAATTTATAAAAAAAAACATTGTGTGAAATACGCTTAAGTGATTACATATGTAATGTTTTAGTTTTTAAAGTATATAATTGTGTTTACGGGGATTAACTCGCTCGCGATACCATTGGATTGCAGTTTCGACCAGATTACACTAGCTGTGGTGGCTAATACGTATCTAATTAATATTTATCGTGAATTGCAATAAACAATTAGTAGATTAATCTATATATATATAAATATATATATATAAATGAATCGCCGTAATGTATGTGCGCGCATAACTTCCGATCGGCTGCATCAAATTAAATAATTATTTTTATATTTACACAAATAAATAAGTGTCTGTGTAAAAGAATCACTTTTAAATAAATGCATATACATGTACCAAAATTATTTTTTTTGAAAATTTTGCCTGTCTGTTCCGGGTAGTCTCTGGAACGGCTAGACCGATTTTGACAAGACTTTCACATCAGATAGCTGATGATGTAACTGTTACTTTTTTTAGACTTACTGCGCTCCGCGGTGTTACACGCGGTACGACTATAACCGCGGGATTCAGCTAGTTTTTCATAAAAGTGTGTTCGTTATTGTTAGAACAAGGTTTGTATAGAAGAAAATTAAAAGAACAAGGAGGTGTTATATTCTCTTAGTTCGATACACTGCAGCGCACTGCAGCGGGTGGGGTGATAAGTTCTCTTTATGTTCAAATGTTTTGAAAAAATTAATCGATTCTTTTTGCCTATAACTCTTACCGCAATTGTTTATGCTTTGTAATTGTTAATTTTCGTTCATCATCCTCATCATGCTATCGCAGTCCAATGCTGGACAGAGGCCTATTCTGCAGTAACGTAAATTGTCTCTGGGTTTGATACTAATTCTTTTCGCAAACAATGGCCACAATGTTACCAGTCGAAATGTGAGCCATCATTATAAATGTACCTATTTATATTTCCTTAAACACATTTCCTTTTCCGAGGGCATAAGTATACAGAAATTAATTTGTATTAATTAACTTCTTTTAGTTTTAATATTACTTCCGAAAAAACTTACATAATTTAATCTTTATGTATGCACACAATTTGCAATAACTAGACGGAATATGATTTTGCTCAGGATACACAAAAAATTGCTTAAATATTATCCTTCCCTATGTACATCGCGCTAGTCTTCTTAACAAAATAACTGAAAATACTAAATCATCTAAATATTTTGCTATTTTCTATGCATAATAAATAGGTATTTATTTTCAAAAGTATATAAGCATTTATATCAGTTGTCTAGCACCAATAGCTCTGCTTAGTTTTAGACTAGATGGTGTGGTGTCAAATATCCGAAATTTATTTAATTACTAGCCGTGCCCACTACTTCGTACACGTGAAATTTGGATTTTCAAGTTATTTTTAAATTTTTTCACTGTTTAAACCTTCCCTAGACTAAAAAATAGTACAAAATCAGCTAAATCGTCCCAGCGTTCACGAGTTTAAGCGAGACAAGCGAACAGTAATTGATTTTTATATATAAGAAGATTTATTGCTTACAAGTGTATGGACCAGAGATAACTGGTTTAAACGAGATCATTCACAGCGCAGATAAGAATTAAGTACTAATTTAATATCTACGACTGTACGTGCTAGGGCGATGCTTTGCCACATGTGTGCTGACACTACCGGAGTTATCGATACGACAGCCTCATTAAAAAGCTTTTCTTTCTCCTTATTTTTAAAAGTGATTTAACTTTAAGCACCCCTGGTGTGTTATTTTCAACTTTAAACTTATAAACTTAAAGTTGAAAATAAAACAGAACTTGTTGCTTAAAGACACGTTTATGAATGAGTGTGTGAGTTAGGTTACTGTAGTCCAAACCAGGAGAGATTGCCAACTCCTATGCCATAAAGAAAAAAATACATTTACCACTGGTTTTCAATTACCAATTTAATATTTCGGACATCAAGTTTTTATATTAACTTTATGCACTTTATACGGCGGCGGACTGCCAAGGCACTCTATGCCAGTCAGCCTTAGGGTGGTGTAGAAATCTCATAATCGAGGTGCTCAAAGATTATATATATTAATGATAATAACTACACCATATACATTATCTTTTCCTTGACAACTAAGCTGTGCTTTTTAAGTCTTTCACCAATTCCTATCTCTCCTATCTTAAAGATTCTTAACTCTGGCCTGATTGAGTACCTAACGAACACACATGCGTCAATAGTGTTTCCACATCACCTTAAGGTTGACTGGCAGAGAATGCCCCATGGCATTAAGTCCGCCTTTGTGCAAAATGTGCATCAAGTTTAAAAATAAATAAAATAGTGAAACACTTTCGCAGTCATCATGTTAATGGACACAGACATATATTATCTGAATATTAAATAACATTGGCATCAGTTCGATAATAAGTTTAAAACAACAAAAAGATCTTTGTCATCCTTGCCTATTGTTTGAACACCCTGATAACAATGATATCTGTTTAATCATTAACAACAACGTAATCAATAAGTCGGCAATTTAAAATATAATATGTACCTACTAGCAGACCCACGCAACCTGGTTTGCGTCTCCGTTGCCCATAGTGTAACAATTTTCCCCCGTTTTTTGAAACATTTTTCATTGGTGCTCCACTCCTGTAGGTCTTAGTGTGATGATATATAGCCTATAGCCTTCCTCGATAAATGTACTATCCATCACTGAAAGAATTTTTCAATTCTTCTCTCTCAAGCTAATCTTTCTGAGATTAGCGCGTTCAAACAAACAAATTCTTCAGCTTTATATATTAGTATAGATTATCACACTTCACACTAATATATAAAGGCGAAAGTTTGTGAGTGTGTATGTTTGTTACTTCTTCACGCAAAAACTACTGGACGGATTTGGATAAAACTTTACAGTATTATAGCTTACACATCAGAATAACGCATAGGCTACTATTTGCCGCGATAACCGACATAAACGCGGGCGGAGCCGCGGGCAACAACTAGTAATTCTATAATTCTATCACGTTGATGTTCTCGTAGCTCTCCGAAAGTATGTAACCGATTCCAAGTTTTTTTTTTGTGTGTGCTTATGAAAGGATAATTAACAACAAAACTGTGGAATGATCTGTCCTTGCTGCATTCCCAGATCAATACGGCTTTCAAACTTTCAAGAAAAGAGCGTATTCCATTTTAAATGGCGGCAACGTACCTGTGAAGCCTCTGGTTGTTGCGAGTGTAATGTGTAAAGAGGCGGCGATAATCGCTTACCATCATGCAATTCCATAAAAAACAACGTTGCGCTTAGACCAATAGAAGCCGAGCATGATTGAAAAGAGACGTAGGCCAAATTGCGTGGCCTAGATATACAAATAAATAAAATTGCAGTGTCTGTTTGTAATATTAAATAACCGCTTTTAACTAAATGCATATGTAAGTATACACGGTACATATACCAAAAATGTAGTTAAAATTTTTTTTTTTGTCTGTCGGTCTGTTTGTTCCGGGTAATCACTGGAGCGGCTGGACCGATTTTGACGGGACTTTTACTGGTAGGTAGCTAGTGATCCAGGGAGTAACTTAGGCTACCTTTTTTAGACTAACTTTGTCCCGCGGTGTTACTCGCGGTACAACAATAACCGCGGGTAACACCGCGGGGTTTGGCTAGTATTAGTATAAGATTACTATTACGCATTAAGAATTCAGAATGTCACCAAGGATATTGATGCCGTGGGTGTCGGTAAGGGACAAACTAACAAACTATGTTTAGGACATCATCGCAAAGAATCTCATCACATCTAGTCCCAAACTAAGCAGGGCTTGTGTTATGGATACTAAATAAATAGTATATTTTTTTGTAAATAACAACATATTATACATAAAAATCCGAAACAAATATTTGCAGATCATACAAACATTCGGTCCGGCTCGGGAATAGAACCCGAGTTGTCATGCACAGCTGTCGCGTACGCTGCCACTGCGCCAACTCTTGAATTGCATAATATAGTGGTGGCTGTGGTAATTGTGTCTATCAGGTAACACGTCTATCTTAATGATAATATCAAAATTTATAAACTAACTTCTCAAGCAAAGCCTTCATTTAAATACGTGTATTTAAGTAATCATACTAACTTTTATAACCTTCCTGTGTATGAATGAAACAGTCACAAACGCACAAACACACAACAACAAACTAAAACAGTTATAATGAGGGGAATAATATTTATACGAAACATCCGGATTTTCCCAACTGCGTGCAGTAGAATGAGGAAATGCTTCACGTTTCTTAAGTACAGACATGAGCATAAATCTATACAAATAAATAGAATTGGAGTGTCTGTTTGTAATATTAAAATAACCGCTTTTTAATGTGCGTGTTCACGATACATGTACCAAAATAACATTTTTAAAATTTTTTTCTGTCTGTCGGTCTGTCTGTTTGTTCCGGGTAATCTCCGGAACGGCTTGACTTTCACTGGCAGATAGCTGATGATCTAAGAAGTAACTTAGGCTACTTTTTTAGACTAGCTTTGTCCCACAGTACGACAATAACCGTGGGTAGCACCGCGGGGTTCAGCTCGTAATAAATATATAACGTATGTATAATATTATATTTAATAATTAAATTATGATTTTTCATTTGTAGACGTATAAATATATAGTATATATAGTTTAGTATCAAAATCTATCCAAAAAGTAATGTGTTTAAATATATTAAATATTTTGCCATTACTTTATCTTCATACAACCACGCAAACAAAACATAGAATTAGTAAACGGCACGGCACATGTCCTTGCACTTCAAGAGGATTCACATTATTTTGGAACTAACGCCGTCACATATTTTTACTTTGGAAAGTTGTTACTTTAATATGTTGCCTATGAACGACTAGATGTTTGTGCTGCGTTTGTGCAGACAGATTTTATTGAACTTGTTTCAGGGGCAGTTAATAATATAATTGAAGTTGTGCCCATAGTAATATACTTGTGACTGTACAATCTGTACATTCACCGAATATGGTTTCGAACGATACGTTTCTAGTAACTTGTTGCAAGTAATGGAGGATATAGTAATATCGTTGTATTGTCCGTGTGCTGACAAATCCAGAATACAGTGTGTCACTATTCATATTACAAGGCCTTAAGAGCCGTCTAACGAGGCCAATAAAGCAGAAAAATAGGACTGCATTTAATTTTTTTTTTATTTGATGTTGCTGCTGATTATAGAAATCCATACTATCTACGTATATATCGGCACAAAGAGCTTTATGTAACGGATAGTAAGTTGGTAAAAGTTATTACAAGATAAGGGCTAAACTTTATTAGGCAACACGTACTGGCCTTGGAAGTTACCGCTTATGTGTGGTAGTCATACGCTCTCAAAATAAACTTTCTTCATGTGCCGAGCAGTCCAAACCTGGAACACCAGGGTCCTTTAAGCGGGGCGAGAAACATCATCATTATCACTAGATCGCCATAGTGTGGGTCATCTTATTGCAGTGTCCAAGTTCGCAATGAGTTGGTGACCAACACTCTTGGACTGTACTCATGTTTTCCATCAGGCAGAGTAGAGTAATTTTAGTTATAATGTGATAGACATTAGCAGGAAATAAGTTCTTACCTTTTTGTGGACAAAAAAGCGTCATAAGTTTCAAGTTTCTAAACTAAGGTCACACAGAAACTCTAAAAAGTGTCTTATGAAAAGGTTTTAGGTAGTTAATCTTTGATTCTTTATATATATACGTCTCTGTGTATTGTTTTCAATTCTGACAATAAAATTGACGTTACTATTTTGACTTTGATTTCTGACGCAATCTTCCTAGTAAATTGACGAATAGTGTTTTCTAATAACTAAAATCTCGACATGGTGCAACTGAAACAGGTGTCCATACGACTGAAGTCGATCAAAAATATTCAGAAGATCACTAAGACCATGAAAATGGTGTCAGCCAGCAAGTACGTTAAATACGCTATGGTTTTTGTTTAAACTTTCTCGAACGAAAGAAGGGCATATGATTTATAGCTGATTACTCCCCGTTGGGGTATTTTTATTTCTTTTATAACTTAGACGATGTAAACAAGACTTTCTTTAGTGTCCTAACATTCTCTACAAATCAGAAATAGTGGTGAGACTGAATTAACACCAGTTAACGCAGTGAGTGTAACATATTTACCAAATATTTCGTAAATCCCAGAGTATTGTAGACAAAGGTTAATAAAACAACCTAATTAGAGATAAGAACAAAAAAGAGGCATGTGTGTGCTCTTCTTTGACCGAAGAAATATCTTAAATAAAAATAATATGTATTTATTATTGCGATTTCTGAACTTCACTATGGCATTGATTTTACAGAGTTACCTTTAATCTTTTCTGTTACCGATTATATACTGCTGTTGACCAAATTCATAGACACCCAAAATCGTCCCAGTCCCATCTTTTAGTCTTAAAGAAATACAGATCCCATATTATTGTTGTTTACAGTTCAAGAGTATTAGTTGGTGGCTGAGTGGTGGGTCTGCTCATTTGTCAGCGTTAAGTCCTTTTCTCTTGGTTGTAATCTGGCACATGTCACGAATATGTCTTTCTGTAGTTTTGTGAGTGGTTGATAAATGCACCTTTGAAGCCCCAATCCACTTACTGAACTAGATTTTTGACACCACGAATAGCGTAGTGGTCTAAGCAGTTGCTTGATTTCTCACTGCGCTGTGTTGTGGTTTTAATCTCGACATGGGACATTACTTAGTATGATCCACATATTGTTTTTCTGAGTGTTCATCGTTTTTGTTTAATGAATGTATGTAAAATTACGTAATCTGTATTAATATTATAAACCGGTAAAGTTTCTAACTTTGTTCGTATGGTCGTATCTTCGAAAGTACTGATCCGATGCCGAAAATTCTTTCACTAACAGTAAGCGACACTATTCAGGTGTGGTACAGGCCATATTTTATTATGATTGATCAAATAATTCAGTCAAAAATAATAGTATTTGTAAATCAAGTCGAAGTAAAGCGGGCGGTTAACGTCCAAAGAGGTGGGCACGGGTCGACTAGTAGGTACAGGAAATATTTCTAATTCAGGAGATGTCTTTTTTTAATAACTTTATCATATATATATAGGTTCACAAGAGCAGAAAGAGAACTAGAAGCAGCGCGTCCGTTTGGTTATGGCCCGCGCAAGTTTTATGAGTCATCGCAATTAATTAAGGGTAAGGTGGACGAACCTGCAAAAGACACTAAAGATAAAGCACCTGAACCCGGGTCGGCAGCAGCACCTGCGCCGATGACACCCGAAGAGAAGGAGGCCAATAAGAACCTGAGAAAGTTGTACATCGCTATGACTTCTGACAGAGGCAAGTTATGTTATACTCTATATAATGTCCTGTCTGATTTCAATCTAGCTATACTATGATACCTAACCGAACTGCTGATAAACATGCTTATCCTCCTCAGCCTCTCCATAGAAAAAACATTATGACCTATTATTGTACACTGTCTATGTAGATATACCTAAATAGAATAGGTTTAAATGATGAGGAATTGATACCTTGATTCTGCTAATTTAATTAAAAGTAAAAGTGCCTATATAAGGTCACTATTGTAAAACTATATAAACTAATTCCATAAAGGGATAATAGTCCAGGATCCCAGGAACAAATTTTACAAGTTATTACTATCAAGCAAATTTTTCGTAAGTGGTTTCATTTTGATGAGAGGCCCACCGTTAACCTTACAAAAAATTTCGATTATGGTAGCTAACAGGGCTGGCAGGGTAAAAAAAAACTTAACTTAAATATTGAAATGATTTAACAGAACAGACACTGTCCAACAAATTGCGTGGTATGTTATCCCGGTTTTACGCTCAGAAGTTTTTTCCCTGCTAGCCTTGTTAACTATTACAATTTAATTTTTTTGTTTAACCAAAAGAAAGAAACCACGAAAAATTTATAATGAGTGAAATTTGTTCCGGGGATCTCGCACTATAAAGTTTATTAGGTCATAGGGGGTAATCTCTGGATCTTCTGAAACGATTTTGAAAATTCTTTTACCAATAAAAGCCACGTTATTTGTGAGTTTCATGGAATATACGAGTACGAGTTAGACTATTAACCGGAAAAAGTATGAAAGTTCGATATTTTAAAGTTTAAAATACAAATAAATGAACACGCTAGCGAATCTGCTGTGTTGTCAATCTATACAAATAAATTAAAATTGGAGTGTCTGTTTGTAATATTAAAATAACCGCTTTTTACTAAATGCTTATGTATGTATACACGGTTCATACTTGTATAACTTGTGGTTAAAAAAATTTTGTCTGTCTGTTTGTTCCGGGTAGTCTCTGGAACGGATTTTGACGGGACTTTCACTGGCAGGTAGCTGATGATCCAGGGAGTAACTTAGGCTACTTTTGTTTTAGACTAGCTTTGTCCCGCGGCGTTACTCGCGGTACAACAATAACCACGGGTAACACCGCGGAGTTCAGGTAGTACATACATAAATAACATGTATCATAAAACGGTTTAACTTATCTTGCCATGTTTTTATTCAGTCTAAATACGCAATACTACTGCAATCTATAAAGAAAAAAGTCACACGAATATTCTGTTGTAAATAGTGTCAATGCCATTAAAACGAGATCATATAAAAATATGCAACGTAATTGATAAATAAAAGAGAACAGGAGATGAGCTCTGGGCTGTGAAGATACACTCGTTTTGTGATAATGGAAGGTTATCGCCTCATCGAGTGTACCATCGGCTTAGCACCGATGATGATGTAAAAACTCGTGACGTACTTCTATTTAAACACACGTATAATGTTCAAACATTGTTATTTCAAAACAAAGAAATGATTTTGCATTGGATTATCTATACAAATAAAAACAAATTGGAGTATCTGTTTGTAATATTAAAACAACCGCTTTTTACTAAATGCATGTGTATGTATACATGGTACATTTTCAAACATTTATTTAAAAATGTTTTTGTCTGTCTGTTTGTCGGGTAATCTCTGGAACGGCTTAAGTACGCAGCGATCATGCTGTCGTGTTTCGTTGGTGAGTGCGAGACCGGAGGCCCAAAGATGCAGAAGCATCACTAGCCCGCCATGGTGTGGGTCACCATGCTGCATTGTTACATTGTCTGCATTCGCAGTATGGTGACCACCACTCTTTGAATCTGCTCATGCTTTCCATCAGGCAGAGTGGAGTAATTTTGGCAGGGCCAAACATTAAAAAAAGAACTGTTCTCTATACAACCGTGATGAAAAAATAAAGTTATTACTATTAACTATATTACTACACATATGCGAGGAAAACCCGTCCACATATTTTAGTTAAAATAAACGGGTATTTAACTGAATCATTGGCCTCAGCCGAGACTTTCAAGTAGTTGAATGTCGTGTGACAGGAAATCAAGTATTTGAAATCTATTTGTTATTGAATCAATTGCGCGTTGTTTATCAACCACAGCGTCTGTCGCAATACGGCTCAAATTTTCATCAATGGTTTAAGTTATTTCGTGTTATTAGACGCAGTGACCTTGTCGAATCCTACGACATGTAATTACTTAGAAAAATCATTATACGTACCTACTGTTCACGTTTCATTTATTACCTCTGTACTCTGTATTCTTTCATTTGTGGTTTTTCCTTCCCGTATGAATAAATATTATTTCGTCAGAGGTAAATATTAACCGCAGTGGTATGAGAATGTCATCTGAAAATGTTTTGTTTAAGGGTATATTGACCCTATCGTAATTAAAGGTCACTGTGTCTGGGTATATAATTTATCTATAATATAAGACTGGTTCAGAATACGGAGTACATGTTTCATCATAATCATGGGTATTGTAACTCGTAAGAAACAAGGAAGGAAACTCCCTGCATAATTAGCTAATTTAGCAGGACAATTTTTCTGCAAAAAAGGAAAACTTGAAAAAATCTGTATTTCAAGTCGTCTGTAGTACGCTAAAACCTCCTTTGTATGTTTATCAGTGGAATTTTAAACTCTGTTGCTAATAATGCTGATGAAATGTAGGTGTAGGTTTCACCCAGCTTTAGCAGAGATAATTATTTATTAATTTGTAACGACAAACGAGTTTTCAATCATCGTCATCAGAATGTGTGACAAGTAGGAACAGTGTTTAGAGTTTTTACCCGACTACGGCAAAGCCAAAGGAGGGTTATGATTTTGATAGGCTATGTATGTATGTATGTATGTTCATTTGTTCCCTCCTAGCTCCTTAACTACTCATTAGATTTGGACAAATGAGGTGTCGTTATAAGCGTCATGATCGTCTGCTGGTTATAGGCTATAGACGTGTCACTGAATTTAATGTGGCGCCCCCAGGCGACAAAGTACTGAATTAAAAAATAAATTTTAGATAAATAGATCGTGATTGGTATTATTGGAAAGGGCGTTACTTGTACATTTTAAAAATATATATATTATTAGCATTTGCTTTGACTTTGTCCGTGTTTATTCGATAAGTGTGGTATTTCTATGGTACCTATTTAAAATATACTTTGCAAAAAAATAATATTATAGATGCACCAAAACATTTTAAATAAAAAAAAGTAAAAACTAAAACCCAACTACGACAAAAAACGACGCTGAAAAAGCATAAAACAAGTTTCAAAAGCCGTAGTCACGCGTTGTTAATGTGTTATGGACTATGCTACATTACGGTATGGTATAATATCGCGGTAATAATTTTTCGGGTTAGAATATGGCTTATGACTCTCTATTGGTAAAATAATATTTATAATCGGTTCTGTGGATCCAGAGATAACCTTTTTTTTTTTTTTTTTAACGTGTGGAAACCCCCTCGGGCCGTCACCCCGCCGGGGTTTGCGGCGGCGGGGCGGTGTGTCGGAATCGAACCGACTAAAACCACACGGTGCTACTCTGCGCCTGAGAGAGGGAGGGATCCGGGAACTGCTGTATTACGACCTCCGGAACCCTCCCGGCGCCAGCCCGCACAGAAGCGGGCACCCTCCTCCACAACCTCTCCGTTTAGGCGACGTACGGCACACGCGTCACGTCGCCTCCTCGCGGGCGGCCACTATAGCGGATGGAAGGGCAAACCCGTCCCGACCATCCGCGGCCACACTCAGGGCGGCATGAGGCGCTGGTGAGCGCGCCTCCGCTGCCCGGTATCCAGAGATAACCTCCAACAACCTCACAAACTGTACCTCTTTATTAGATTAAATTATTAATTGTACTATTGTTAAATAATTGCAGACTAGCACACAGTTCATGCCTGTACAGGGGCGTAGTAAAAACCCACATTAACGATTAGATACTAATGTCTAAAAACCACCTCCTTTTTTTGACGTCGGTTAATAAGTACAAATTTTATTCTAAAAAAATATGAAATGAATCACAGTCCCTTCCTACCATCGCCGATCATGACTATCTCGGAGCTATCGGCTGAAAGGACAATGGCAGGTTTGTATAACAGGGTCTATTGGACCGCCTTGCCGTATCTCATGGTAGAGATTGTTTTTGTATTTGTCATCGCAACCTCTAGTGTGTCCGTTTTCGGACGTGGTCCTCCTCTCCCAATTTCCATTGACTACTAATATCACCAATAAAAAGTTATTTTAGTTTTTAGACCAGCAAAAATACATGGATCTTACTGCTAGAGATATAGGATCTGCTATTTTCTTTTTGATAATAGTTTTCAGTTTTTCCACATCTTGGTAAAATGTCGAGAGGTTTAACTCGATTCACTCCTTTCATTTCTTTCTGTTTGGCTATTCTGTGGTTATGTCGGACTCAAACGAAGTTTGGGTGTTTCTATGTATAATATATATTATGTATTTATAAATTAAAGTAATACGTGTTCTCTTAATCAATATAATTTTCATAGTAATACCTCTATTTAGTTTCAAACTAGATGACATTGTGTGAAAGGTATCAAAAGATAGAAAATGTTAATATAATCATTTATTTTACATTGATATAAATAAAAATGAATTGCCAACTTTGATACTAAGCGCAATACTTGTAAACCGTTTGTCCAATTCGGACAACTAATGACAAAAAATTTCTTCATCTTGACCTTGCCCCTCATAGAAATTAAATCTTTAAATTTACAATGAAGCCAAATTTTGTGTAAATGTTCTGTTGACCTTCTGATAAAAAGATGAGCAAAACAAATTCAATCCAAACCAAACTTCAATTCCAAGTAATCCAATTAATAAAAAATTTTTGAAGTCGGTTCATAAATGATAAAGAAATCTCTAAAAATACACAAAAATATGGATTGGGATGCTTCCTTTTGGATAAAGTTGAATATAAATAGGAATGGGAGTAAGAGTCTTGAAAATCGAAAAAAACTTAACAATTTAACGTGGAACGGTGAATTGCTCTTGTGATAACAAAAGTGACAAAATTTAGTTACTGTCTAAACTAAGAAACAATAATAGGTAAACTAAGAATAAAAGTACTTAATAGGTACATTTAAATATGTGTGTTTTTTCTTTTATTGTTTAATTTTAAAATTTGTTGATGAAAAAACCGAAATTCATTTCTGTAGTGTAATTATGGTCCAGCAATGTTGTATTGAGATTATTCCGAAAATTTATAGAATAAATACAATCTCTTCTTTCATGAAACTGTTTTAGATTGACGGCTAATTTTAACACAAATCTCTTATATTATGTGAAAATCACTAGCCACCTATGAGTAGTTATTTTTTTAAATGTTTAAAGCTTAATCTGTCTTCTATTGATTGCAGCAATTGACGTCTCGCGGGGAGCTTTTCGTGTTTTTTTTTTCTGTTCTATGATATTCTGTGATTATAAACGAAGGTTAAACTTCCGGGAATCTCAAGAACATTTACAAGCTGCTTTTGGAGAGTCTGCTCATGCGTTGGCAACAATTACTTATTGGGGTCATGAATTTAAACACGGTCGAGAACTTTTTTAAGCAATGACTCCAGACCCGGCCGACCACCAACTGCAGTAACTCATAAAAACATCATTAGGGTGGAGTGGCTATTGCGAGATAATAGACATATTCCACATTGAGAGATACAGACTGAAGTAAACATTGCATCACAGGCAGTTTCCACCATTCTGCGTGAACACATTAAAGTTAGGAAGCATGCTTCGCGATGGATACCTCATTCTATCACCGATGAGCAAAAATGGCGTCGTGTTGATTGATTAGTGCAAAATTTATTCCGTTAGAAGACCGTCGAACTGTTATTAGTGAATGGTATAGCGAAGTTTGTCTCCCTCAAGCTTTCCGGGAGTTGGATAGCGAACGCCCAAGAAGCGGCGTCTGTAGCATTCTTTTTTCACAAATATAGCGCGCCCGCTCACACAGCTGCTAGAACTATGGACTATTTAACAACTTCAGGGGTACAAATGTTACCCCATTCTCCGTACATCTTAGATTCTACCTCTATGAGATTCTGTGAGATTTTATATTTCCCACGATAATAAAAATGCTTTGTGGACGAACATTTTATATTTCCCACGATAATAAAAATGCTTCGTGGGCGAAAATTTAGCACTGCAAACGAGGCCATCGAAGAATATCGGCGGATATTTTTGGACCTCTCGCAAGACACGTTTTTTAAATGTTTTGAAAGCTGGTTCACTTGGCGATCGGAGGGGGATTTTTTCAAAAGCTGTAAATTAACTTTTTTTCTATTCTAACTATATTTGGAACACCAACTATTTTTGAAACAGCCCACGAATATTACTGCGCCTGATATCTCTGTTATCGTGTCTGTTAACCGTTCCATCGGATTCGGACATCGGAGAGAGAGAGAACAGAGATTGCATCTGTGTTTGAGTGCACACTTGTGCACTATAATGCCTCCTGCCTAGCTGCCAGTCTCAACGGAGACCAGCACCGTTGAGACTGGCAGCCGTGGCTGTCATCGGCTAGGAGAACAATATCATATTATTCTAATAAACTATAGCTACCTATTGAAGTTTCTTCAAAGAACTCTCCTTTAAGTTTTTCATCAACCATCGCCTAGGGCCTAGAGTCTAGCGGAATGATATAGTGCGTGTAGTCATAGAGTATCACCACTCCTATTCATCTCACGGATGTCGCAAGAGGCAGCAAACTGAACAAACTACAGGACGACATCACCGCAAAGAGTAGGGAATCTTGTAGATCAAAGCCTTATTTCTGAGGAGAGACCTTATATGTTCTTAAATACTATTCCAGGTCTATGTGGAGGAGTTCACAGCGGTGTGTCTCGCCGTATCCGTCGTGATCTCAAAGACATTGTAACCGAACCAAAGATTAACAAGCTCGTGTGTGTCGGCGACAAAGCTCGCACCATGCTCAGGCGCAACTTCCCTCAGAATATGCTCCTCAGTGTCAAAGACGTAAGGCTTATTTTCGCTTGAAAGTTTGAAAGTAAACCAAGGAGAGTTGACGGTTTGATAATTTATGTTTACAGAAACACGGTACTATTAGGCAATTGTTGCTTTTCATTCGGTGAAGGAGTATAACTAAGACCATCTGATTCTGGAAATAGTCAATGGTAGCAACATCTTTGAGTCCCTTGCGTCACTGACGTTCATGAGATACGGTATTCGATTATCATTTGTTTCGAAGTAAGACTCTCACAAAAAAATAATAATTAAAGATTGTGAACATAATTTAATATTTTTTTTATATTCCTTATGGATTACATTAAATAGTAAAGTGCAGAAGCTACTCATCCACAATAAATTGAGTCCCACTGATAATTTTTTTTTATTTCAATTAACACCAGGTGGGTCGTATTAGTGCTAGATTTACGGATGCGGGAGGGATGGCCGCTGCTCTAGCCGAGGCAGGGTACACATTTGATATTGGTGAAGTGTACTACAACAAATACATCTCACCCGTCAAGTATGAACTCAGTGTCATACCATTCTTCAATATTGGAAAAATCGAGGTATGTTTACGTCATAAGCTTTTCTTTATTTTCATGTAAAAGCTGCCAAAATGACTACTCTGCCTGATGGAAAGCATGAGTTGAATCAAAGAGTGGTGGTCACCATGCTGCATTCAGCATGGTGACCTGCATTATGGCGACCTAGTGAGATGCATTTTTACGTCCCACTTATAGAACTCGGGATCATAGTGGAAGTGAAACAAGTAAAATACATTACCACATTTAAATGGTAAAAATTAAAAAACAGAGTCTGAAACAACATGATCACTATATTGTAGTAGCTGACCCGGCGAACTTCGCACCGCCATATTTACATATCTGTCTCAGCTTCCCACAGGCAGTGTACAGTGGCAGTTTTCTTGCACACAAACCTTGCCCTAAAAATAAAGAACACAAAAAAAAATTGGTGCAGGCGATCGGAAGTTATACGCGTACATACATTTCGGCCATTCATTTTATAGATGTAGATTTTAGATTTATGAGTATCAATATGTATAAATAGATTTAATTACATATGTAGCTCAAAAGTTTGCTTCATTTATTTTCAATATTTCCACTTAAACGGTAGCAAGTCATGAAATATAGAATACACTTAATTTAAAAGTGAATTATTGAAGATTTAATATATTAGACTACTCGTATTTAAGATATCATAATTTTGCTATTATCTACTCCGACATCGATCGCCCATGGCATTAATGTATAATATATAATCATCCATTAGCTATTTAACCGACTTCAAAAAAAGGCGGAGATTTCTCAATTCGACCTATATTTTTTTTTTATTTTTTTTTATGTGTGTTCGCGGGTAACTTCGTCGTTTATGAACCGATGTTGATGATTCTTTTTTTTAATAGAAAGGAGATGTCCCAACGGTGGTACCATGATAAGGACATTACTATCTGATGATGGCATCTAAGAGAAATCGAGTCGAACCTTGAAGTCGGTTTTATTTTTGTTAAAATTGTTTTTATTTACGCAGTCAGCACCAAACATCTCGGCTTTCGACGACTTGGAGAGCGACCAGCTCGAGTGTTACGTCGAGTTTACACTAGCGGCTATCCTGTACTACGCTCTCAAAGAAGGGGCTGCGTCCGAGCAGTCTGCGCGAATGGCCGCCATGGACAACGCGACAAAGAACGCTGGAGAAATGATCAGAAAACTTACGCTACTGTTTAACAGAACCAGACAGGCTGTCATCACAAGAGAACTTATTGAAATCATATCAGGGGCTGCAGCGCTTAAGTAATACGGTTTTTTTTATAAATTATACATTGCAGTCTTATAACTTACATATACATATTTGTATTAGTCCAATTTACTATTAAATAATATTCATCTTATGTTCTTGTATTCATGTAAAACAATAAGAGTATGTGATATATAGATATCCAATTATCTATAAAAATAAGTGAAATTGGAGTGCCTGTTTGTAATATTAAAATAACCCTTTTACTAAATGCCTATGTATGTATACACGGTACATATATCGAATATGTAGTTAAAAAAATTGTCTGTCTCTCGGTTTGTTCGGGGGTAATCTCTGGAATGGCTGAACCGGTTTTGACGGGATTTTCAATGGCAGATAGCTGAGGATCAAGGGAGTAAGTTAGGCTTTTTTAGACTAACTTTGTCCTTTGTTCAGCTAGTATATTATATACTACTAGTCTGTCACTTACACTGTCATACTTTATGGTCGAGTTAATCTATACTCGTAATATTATAAACGCGAAAGTTTGTAAGTATGGATGGATAGATGGATGTTTGTTACTCTTTCACGCAAAAACTACTGAACGGATTTGGATGAAACTTTACAGTAATACAGTCATATATCAAATATCGCATAGGCTACTATTTGCCGCGATAACCGACATATACGCGGGCAACAACTAGAAAGAAATAAGAAACAAAATTAGCGCAAAAATTGCATAACACCGATCTGTTGTGGTTTGTGTACGATCTCAAAGCTCGAGCTCGACCAGTAATGCACTGGTCAATCGAACCTTTCAGAGAAGTTAGTTAAAGGTGTAAATCCTTTAGAGCGTATAATTAATAAATCGATAGTACCTATAGCATTTCTATCGAGTTTTCACAAGGAACAATACCTAGACAAAACAACGAAGTATTGCTTGTAAATGTGGCTTATAAAATCTCTGTATTAGGGATCCACTAACAACAATTTCACGGTATTTTAACATTTGTTAAAATCATGGAAAAAATACAAAGTACATATAAATACCGTGTTATTTATTGATAGAGGTATATTTTATAGGTACTAGTCGCCGTACTACACTAGATGCACTTCACGGTATTTACCCACGGTTATTGTTGCTTTTGAATCGAATACTGTTCACTATTTTACTGGGTTTAATTTAGTTTTCATATAATCCCTTTTTTTTTCTAAAATAGCCGTAGTAACTCCATACAATATCAACTATCTGCCAGTAATAGTCCCGTCAAGAAATCAGTTATATTTGTTTGTATAGATACACAAATAACATTGCTACACACGTAATTTGTCGAACAACACAGCCGATCCGAAACGATACCTGCACTTGTTCGGTTTCAACCGACTTGTATCGATCGGGCAACTCATTCGGGTTTCCCAAATGATGAATATACAACAAATGTAGAAGTTCTGAGGTCTATCTATCTACATTTTCTTTTTAGATTATTTTCTAAGGTACTTTGACTGAAATGACCGTCAATATTAGAAATCCATAAGATATCTACTACGTTCACATAATATTTATTTTATTTAATCTTCCTCCAATTAAATTGCATAAGGCAGACTTCATGCCATAGGCATTATTATCTATATCTATACTAATATTATAAACGCGAAAGTTTGTAAGTATGGATGGATGGATGGATATTTGTTACTCTTTCACTAAAAAACTACTGAATGGATTTGGATGAAACTTTACAAGTAATATAGCTTATATGTATGTGCTCTCCGAGGCACGGGCGAGAAACACTGCTATCTTCCATACTCCAGACTGCTATTAAGAATTTCTTATAAGAAAATCCCAACAGCAATTCGACCCGGGAATCGAACCCGAGACCTCTTGATCGGCAGTCGCTTACGCTAAACGCTAACCCAAAAAAATAAACCCATCGAAATGGTCACAGGTCTGCTTGTTCTTGATAAAGCTTCAGATAGTTATCTACCTCAGATAGTTGTCTACCCTACCCTCTAATACATATTTACACACATGTGCAATGATAAATGGACAGACAAGTTATTCCAATGACTCCGTCAACAAGTCTCGGAGGTGATTACGCACTCCATCTTGAAAGTTAATCAGCTGGTACACGACCTAATATCTAACGGGAGGGTGTTCCAGAGATTTACAGCTTGGACGGTGAAGGAAGAATGAATAATTCGGGAGGTATGTGAGGGGCAAGGAAGGAGGAGATTATCGGAGGATCGAAGATGTCTGTCATGGTTAGAGCAGAGATATTGTAGTTAGGAGAGTAATATCAATATATTTAAAGTTAAATCAACCTCACGCATCTCACACAGAGCTGTTGGATCCCAAACCAGTCACAGCATGTACTGTGACTGACAAACATACTTAGTTATCAAAATATCGTACTTAGGTATATATTTCTAAACAGCTACATACATGATGGCATTAGAAGTTCAAGTAATTCGCTACAGTCAGTGCTAATCACGCCCATGCTTCTTACCACATTACTGGTGTTAAAATTTACAAGATAAGAAAAAGATAATAAAACAAATAACAATTTTAATACGTTCCTAACTTAGTGTAAATGTGTGTCAGTGATCCTGGAGGTATTTGTCGTACGCCTTCTGATCCATGAGTTGTTTCACTTCCTCCATGTTTGACAGCTTGACGCGGAACAACCACCCCTCCTCATAGCAGGATTTGTTGATTGTCGCCGGTTTTGACTCTAGTGTTGTATTTTTTTCTGTGATCTGTAATTAAGCGAACAATCTTGTCAATAGAATTTCATACTCACAAAATTAGATTGAAATCAATCAAAATCAAAGACGGATAGAAAACTCTTTTTGTGCACAATATATCTCTACACGAGAGAGTACATATTCCTTGAGAGATAGCGCTTTATTGCCAAAGCAATCTCTTCCAGGCAACCTTAGGCTGGATCCAAATGTTTGCGAGAGTCAGTTCATTGAGGTTTGAAGAATAATGTGCTATAGAACATAATTTGAAACAAACATATCCATACACAATGTTTACACAGTTGGTGATCCTGACTGCGAAGTCAGAGGCTGTGGGTTCGAACCAAACCAAGGCAATTATTTGATCATTTTGTTTTTTTCGACTGTATTTTAGTTATCACATACTTCGACTGTAGTTATATATGACTAGTTTTTGCACGCTTCTACGTCCCGGTGCATGTCAGTTATTGAGTTAAATACTAGCCTTTTGTCTTTCCTCAAAAACCAAAGGATCTCCATGCCACATTTCAATGCAATCGAAGCTACGGCTTAGCCATCACAACGTAACAGATAAACTCTGGTAAGGAGACCCACGTTTGTCTGAACAATCACATTATTCGTCTTCAAAATTATCATTTCATCCGAAAGACGTCCACTGAAGGATATAAGTGTTCCACAAAACCATTACTCAAACTTATTAACGGATAGGCCTATCCTTAGAAAGGAAGTTTTGTCCTACGAAAACCATACAGAATTATAATTTTCGTTCGACAGTATAAACGAAAACAAAGCATTAGCCTTTATGTCTAACGATTTGACCACACAACATTCTAGGCTGAGATAAGCAGCTTTAAAATTGAGAAACCTAATATCAAGCAGCACATTTTGGCTCTCATATTGAATTTGTTTTGTGACACGAAATGCCTTAAGACAAATTTTCAAGATTCAAGTACTATTTCAAAACCTAGTATACGAGATTTACCAATGTAATGAAGTCAGACCTACAGAGTAATATATAACTGAGTGCTTACGGTTCCAGAGACAGGACTGTAAACTTCGCCGGCCGCTTTAACGCTCTCTAAAGCGCCGCATTCATCGCCCGCTGATATCTCCTGACCCACTTCAGGCAGCTGGACGTATACCACTTCTCCCAAAGCTTCCTGAAAAAGAAATAACCATGCTTTTAGATACTTAAATAAATTGCCGAGTATCCAAGTCAAATACAGTTTCTTCAGTAGCCTTTAACAGTTCACTGTTGGACAAAAACAGTTTATATTTAACTAGCTGACCCGTGCCCACTTCGTTGAGCGGTAAACATTTCTACTCCGATTTACTTTGCAAATCCGGCTTCCACGAAAAAGTTTATTCACTTTTCGGGTTATTATATATCCTATGTTACTCACAAAAAACGTAACATTCTATTGGTAAAAGAATTATCAAAATCGGTTTAGTAGATCCAAAGATTACTTCCTACAACGTCACTAACTCGCAAAATCATAAACCGGTGACAAAATTCGCTCTTCTCAACAATGTATGGTAACAATTTACTGTATATCCTTATTTTTGTTTAGTTGTATTTTCAACGAGTTGGCAAAGGTGTTAGTTACTACTTAATACTTATTGTGTACCATTCCCTAGTACAAGTATATATACAAACTCTGCGCTATAATTTATTTTAGAGTCACTTGCTTTATTAAAGTACACGCAATGACGAACTATATAATCTTTCCAACGTTTCTCGGCCTAAGAAAGAGTCTATCACACTAACGTCACAATCTCACATGCGGTTCACACCTGAATTACACTAACCTGTGCATAGTTCGATATCCCGACGGTGCCGATATTATCACTCACTGATACCCACTCGTGTTTCTTTGTGTAAAATCGCGCTGAAAATAAATATAAAAGAACATCATCAGTTTTTATATTTTATTGTATGCTCACGGCATTAGGAATATTGTCACGGTCTTTTTCGGTGAGATTGTAACGCTCTAGAGAAAGACCGTTGGACGGGGTCAGGAGTGGGCCGATTCCGAGCGTAGACGACGTCACTGGCAAAACCAGCCGCCGACAGAGCCGCAAGCTGCCAGAGAGTGGGGACCTCTGGTAGCTGATTAATTGATGCGGTCAGCGGGTCGCGGCCTGGTCGCAAGACTACGGTCAGGCCGCAACATATCACGATTGGGCTGCAAGCCGTCGGTGTGGTTTTTAGTGGAATCAGCACATACCTGGCTTCTTAGTCCTCGAGGAGCCAGAGATCCGAAGGGATTCTCCACCTCGTCAGCAAAAAATGACTCTAAATAACAATTAGTAGATCACAGAAAGTGATGTCCCATGTCGTGTTTGAACTCACTACTCTCGGTACAGTAGAAAGCGGAAAAATAAAATATGTCCGTGCTTCGTCGTAACTAGATAAAAAGACACCATTTTAGTTACAATAATGGTGGTAACTTATAAGTTGTAAGAGTTAACTGCCTTAAACGTGTGTGTAATATACAGGAATGTGTGTGTAGTTTCGTAGTGCATCGAAACAGTCAAGTTACAAGACATTGAATATTCTCAATGTCATCAGTCAAATTATATTCTGTTATCGTATATATTTTGAAATACGAGCATAAATAACACAGATCATAGTAAATAAATACCTAATTACTGATATTTAAGTTTGAGATGTAATTTAATAGCTGATTACTGACTGGCATGGCCATTAAAAAAAAACGAATATGTAGTACTCGTAAATACCTAACTGATTCAGTAAGTTGATAGTCACGACGTCTGTATTAAATGAATCTAGCTAGCCGAGTGGATGTCATCCAATCGAGCCTTCTCCGCCGCCTCCTTCTGCGACTTTACATCTTCGCAGAAGGTTGCGACCTCGGTAAAACTGAAGTTGCTACCGGTTATGGAGCGTATGACGGCCGGTAGCGAGAGATCTCCTCCGACGACTGCAATGAAGGCCCGGCGCAGCTACGCCCATGCGGGCAAACCGCCAGCGTATGCTGGGCCGAGTCCTCACTGCAGTCGCAGTGGTGGCAGGTGAAACTCAGTTCCCTCCTGGCGACGGAGTGCAGGTACTTTCCGAAGCAACCGTGCCCGGATAGAACCTGCATCAGTCGGAAGGAAAGGGTCCCGTGCTGCCGCCCTGCCCACACGATGATAACCGGCTGAAGAGCCTCCACGACGGCAAAGCCAGCGCGTGGAGTCTTCAGCCGGACCGACCGAGCCGGATTGATGATGATCATCAATATATTAGAGTGCTATAGACAATGTTTTTAGTTTGACTTTCATTGCTATATATATGTTACCGTAAGATTGTAAAACCGTTAGATTGTAATCTATCTCGCGATATTGCAAACAGTCGAAATATTGTGAAATGGTACGACGAATCACAAGTCGCGCACTGATTGGTTGAACAGCGTATGTCCCGCGCCGCCATATTTGTTTGTTAATTCGTCTTTGTTGCCGAATGTAAAGTATTTTGTAATTTTTAAATTGATTTAATGTTGAAAATACCTCATGGCCTTAGAATTAATTATATAAAATTGTTGTGACAGTAAAACTATTTTGTGATTAATTATAGAAGTTCTTACCTAACCGAACTCTATGGCTATTGAAGGACCTGCTCTAAAACCAACCATCAAAAAAATCAAACATCTGGAACTGTTCACAATTTGACTCGCGTTAGCGGTGTATGAGGTGTTTCGTAGTTGATAATCTATCGATAGTTTGCAATCTCGTTAGGTAGATTATAATCTAACGGTTTTTACAATCTAACGGTGACATATATATAAAGAAAAAGAAACAGAACTCGTTTGTGTTATAATTGAATATTTTATCGCTTTTGGAATATTGTAGCATATATCATTATATGGTTAAAACGTCTACGAAAAATCTATACTAACAAATTAAATTGGAGTGTCTATTTGTAATATTGAATGTAATATCTACTAAATGCATAGGTATGTATATACGGTACATATACCAATATGCAATTATTTTAAACTTTTGTCTGTCTGTCTGTCTGTTTGTTCGGGTAATCTCTGGAACTGCTGAACGAATTTTGACGGGACTTTCTAGCGGGCTAGTTTATGATAAAACTAGCTAAACCCCGCGGTGTTACCCGCGGTTATTGGTGTACCGCGAGTAACGCCGCGGAACAAAGTTAGTCTAAAAAAAGTAGCCTAAGTTACTCCCTGGATCATCAGCTACTTGCCAGTGAAAGTCCTGTCAAAATCGGTCCAGCCGTTCCAGTGATTACCCGGAACAAACAGACAGACAGACAGACAGACCGACAGACAGACAGACAGACAAAACTGTTTTTAACTACATTTTTGGCATATGTACCGTGTATACATACATATGCATTTAATAAAAAGCGGTTATTTTAATATTGCAAACAGACACTCTAATTTTATTTATTTGTATAGATTATTGTCATAAATCTAACAGGTCACAAAAATTAAAATTTATGATAAAAGGATGATGTAACCATTACCTAAAATCAATATTTAATTTTCATCAAAAGTATTTTAAGTAAAATATGTTGATAGAGACTTTCGCATAGGTATTGATATAAAACAAATAAATTCGCATAGCGCTAAGAGCTTGAGCTTTAGTCGGTTCGATTCTGACACACCGCCGCGGTGGGGTGACGGCCCGAGGGGGTATCCATACCTTGATCTCTTTAACAGATTGCTATGAAACCGGCACAGTAACTTTGAACAAGCGATTATATTTTGTATCAATAAAGGCGAAACTCAGTGAGTGTGTATTATAGTATAGTATAGTATTATATTAAACTAGTTGTTGCACGCGGCTCCGCCTGCGTGTATGTCGGTTATCGCGACAAATAGTAGCCTATGTGTTATTCTTATGTATAAGCTGTATTACTGTAAAGTTTCATCCAAATCCGTTCAGTAGTTTTTGCATGAAAGAGTAACAAACATCCATCCAAACATCCATCCATCCTTATAAACTTTCGCATTTATAATATTAGTTGGATTGTCAGAACTATAGTTTGACAGATAAACCATAAGAACCATTTGCACCCCATTTTCGTATATAGCGGCCGTAGCAACCCCTCAAACTTAAATTTAACTTTATACTAACATCACCTTGATATCCAGAAATAAAACTGCGTCCCCTAAGAAATGCACGCTGAGCCCAAAAAATGTAATATTTCAATGGACTATGCCAATTTTATCACAAACTAGCAACCCGCCCCGGCTTCGCACGGGTTCTTTACGTTAAATATACCTAATATAGCCTATGCTTCTCTGAGAAGATGTGCAGCTTTATTTTTTCTGACGTCTTCAACAAATATCGTTATAATTGAGCCAGTTTACTCAAAAATTAAAGAAATTACATACGAAAACCGTTCTCAAGAATCACTCTGTCAATTGGTAAAAACCGCCTAAAAATCCATTAAAACAGCTTTTAAGTTTATCGCGAACAGACAGATAGACGCGGCGGAGGACTTTGTTTTATACTATGATGTAGTGATGAAGTGCAATACATTACATGTACATTGTAGGTTGTAAAGTGACACTAAATGATAACTGTCACAGAGATCAAATTATGGTTTAAGGACTATATTACAAGTAAAAATTGTTACCATTATTTACATTAATTGTTCTAGTTGTGTTTAACAATGGCGTAGTTGCATTGAAATAAGGTATTTCATTTGATTGATGAATGTGAACTGAAGGGATGAAGGGACAATATTTTGATTAACTTTATCTTTATGAGTTATCGAGCTTTACAATATGAACTAAAAATATAGCCTTACTACAGAAACCTACATTGGTTGTGGCTCGACACTCACTTGTCAGCTAGACAACTAGACCAGAATGTTGTCTGTAAAGAAATAGCTGAGAAGCAGCTACGGGCACTTCAGTGTGCTAAAACAAACAAACTTGATCAAATAGAGCACTCTGAAGTGCTTCAAAGTGGCATATTTGAGAAATTTATATAACATGTAAGAGTAAAGATTTCATAGTAAATTCTAGCTTCAATGTTGACTTGATCATGTGATACATTCACACAAGTAAGTGTGACGTCATTCTGAACAAAAACCCCAAACCACTTTTCAATTATATGAAGGATTGCCTGAAGGAAGATCTCGATAAAGAACAATACGAATGATTTATTTACAAAAAATGTGGTGCAGATATGAATGTTACGTGGAGTACTAAATCATACATCTCCTTTACAGTTAACATTTGAAATTTAAAAATTAAGAGTATGATTTTATTTACTTTATAATTAGCTGCCAAAGTGTCTCTACTCAACCTGATAGAAAGGATGAGTAGAATCCAAGAGTGTTCACCATCCTCATTGTGTATGCGGACAATATCATCATCACACATCATGATGATTTACTCAATCGTAGCCTAGTGTGATGCTCTTTCACGACCCGCTTGAACGACCCGGAATCATTTAAGGAGGCAAACACGTATGCTGGTAGTTAGTTCCAGGTTTTAACTGCTAGGCACAGGAAGGCAGAGCCGAACCATAATGACAACGGAATCAGAAAACCTTCAAATACATTTCAGAAGCGTAAGACAACCTGCCTGAAAGATTCACAGTTTATCAAGCCGGTGACAGTTCAGTCGATAATAATAAGTCAAAGACGCAATATATCGGCAAGTACATGAATGATACACGATGTAGGGCAGACATAGTATTGCGTAACTGCCTAAGCGTAACCCCGACACTAAGTGATGCTGATAAACGAATCTTGTAATTGGACAATTAAACTAATACGTATCATATGAAATAAGGTCGATGGTCTCAAAACTACTGCTCAATGAAGGTCATTACAGCATAGACCTATCAGTAACTTACTATCGGGCGGTTTTTGTAAATATGACTTAAAAAGTACGACTTAAGATTCATAATTAACTAATAGAATTCAGTACTAAGGCTACTGTAATATGGAAAATGTTGTCAGTATTAATGTATAATGGCAGTTTCATTGATCATATAATTCTCTAGATTTTAGCACATAGGTGGAAAGTATATATGTGACATGAATTTAAATCTCTGTTGTGTGACCCGTGAAAAGCCAGGACGTATTACTAATACAAAACAAACATCAATGGTCTGTTGGTTTAGCAGTTGGAGATCCTGACTCAAGTCAGAGGTTGTGTGGATTCGACTCCCATACGGTATAAACAATTGTGTGATATGCACGTTTAATTTTTCGGATTTATGTCTGGACATGTTTCAATGTATATATATATAATATATAAGGCCAGCTTCGTATAGTTTAGGAATAGACGGCCATCTGTGAAATAGTAAGTACCATAGACACAATTGATTAGTTTACATCTAAGACAGACATTTTAACTTAAACACTTAAAAGGTAATATGGCAAAGCGGCGTAGCGAGATCTTGAAAGTAGAATGACATATTTTTACCTTTATTTTGTGTGCTGTAGAGGGCTCGTTGGCAACACTGGACGCTAAGTCCACTGCGTGCCAGCCTCGATGTTACTTGTAATATCGTACACATCACCATACCGAATACTGTTTCCTGAGAAAAATATAAGAACAATTGTTATCGAAATTACTTACTGGACAATGCTTTCACATATTTTTTGTAGCCGATACGAATCATGTTTATATGACTAAGTACAGAATCCATTTAGCTATTACGTGTAAATAGGTGAACATCAATATTAACATAATTATATGAATTAATTATCTTTCTGTAGTTAACAGAACAAAAATAATTGTGACATATTCAGAGTTTATACTGTATTAAAATTTGATCCTTATAAAGTTCGCAATTGATACAAAAATATTATGTGAATGCGTGCTTCCTCCGTATATGAGGCAATTATACAAAATATGAAGTCACTTACCTATTACAAGACACGTCAGGAGGGAGCTCGTCGTTTGTCGTACGCGCAAGTCGAAGCGCAGTCCCGTATTGCGGCGTGCGTGACAGCTCGCGTGAACCATGCTCCCCAACTTTATCACCATTATCTTAGTATTATTGCCCTCTGAAGCCACGCGTTCATAGACATTTACATATATTATTGCCTATTACCATCAAATCTTATTAAGTAAAACAACATTTAATACCAAATTTTGATAGCAGTTGTATTCTAAGTGATGCGAAGCGGTAAACCAGATGCACTCTGACCTTTCCACTACCTAACTTAAAAAGAGATTGTAATGTATCAAATGCAGTATTATGCTCGCGACCAGAGGCTTGTTCAACTAAATATCCATGTATGTGCACTACTCATTACTTTTGGTAAACGTATGAATGTAATGCGAGAATTAAACATGACATAATGTTTTACCTTCTTCTTCCATAGACCTTAGCAAGTAAATTTAACTAAACTTAAAGTAACTGCTTATTAAAGGTTCCCACACATAACTGCGAATTCGCAACGCATCGTAAATATGTGCGAGCTCGCACGAAAGCACTGCAAGAACTTTACGCCGCATCGCATCGTAATTATGTGTCTCCCACAGAAGAGCTTTTGTTCTGTGGTGTCTCCCACACACAATTCCCTTATCAAAATTACAGGCTGGTGTCTACCAACAAACAGTTTAAAAGACTGTAACACAAGTACGTACAGACTTTTGATAGAATCTATATAGTCTATGGCACCCGGGCCATTCATTATAATAATAACATTTATCGAATCGACTAATACATGTGTTACAGTGTAGGCATATCCACACCTATCTTAAGAAAAGAATAGGTAGTGGAGACCTTATTTCAGCACAAACGGGGCGGTACTACCCTCTCACAGAAGGCCAACGTAAAATTACAGCATTCGTGCTGTCGTGTTTCATTAGTGAGTGCGAGACCGGAGGCCCAATGATGCAGGAGCATATCAATAGACCGCCATAGTGTGGGTCACCTGCTGCATTGCTATAATGGTGAACTTCTTGGATTCTGCTCATGCTTTCTAGTGACTACTATGGTAGACCTATATATAAAAATACAAAAAAGCCCTAAAGATAGGTCCTTCAGCGCCAATCTATTGGATGTACACGGTATCTGTTCCTGTTTGCATGGATTGTAATACGTATAGTGTCTGGTCAAAGAACGAGAGGATCTCACCTGATCGGACACAACAATTCTCTATTGAGATATACCAATAATTGCCACAGAGGCGCTGTCATGTGTAGTGCAGTAGTGTCATTTCCTCTAAGCTCATTCCTTCTCAGCTGTAACTCCGTCAAGTTCAGACTACTTTATCCGCAATGAAAGCAAGTTTTTTTTTCTTCTGAACTTGCCCTGAAGAAAAGCCCCAGATAAGCCATGATGCAATTGTTTCGCGTCGATTTCTCTTCCTACAATCGCTAACGTCTCTTTTCTCTTGTACAATTGGCTAATATTTTATTTTGACTTAGCGTTGAGATGACGTCATTCCCATACATTTGTTGATTTTCATTACCGTTTTCTTTTAAAGAATGTAATGTTAGAGTAAGTCAGAAAAAATATATTGAATACTGTAAAAGATGTTTGTTCGATTGTGTGACTGTACATAAGTGTGTAAGATGTGCACATCCCTGCCAGTCTGGGTCTTCGAATGTACTTGTGTTGATAATTTACTTGTACCAGCTGATAAGCTATCGGCTGACGCCACTTCGCTGGGGGTCGTTCTGCAAATATTGTGTCGTACTTATCGCCTGGAAAGATAATGTATTGTCAACTATAATTACATAGATCGTATCCGCGATGATGTAAACTTTCAAGATCAAAGAACCTCTGTATTGCGAATATCATTTTCTTTGTGCTCACAATTGGTCAATTTTGTTTAAGTTATATACATCCGTTAATGGCAAGCTGTTGCCGTTGCAACGTAGCTAGAATTTTCCAGAAATTACGATTTGTTAGATTACTTATTAACTTACTTGCAACTTGCGTAAATGCGAATTACTTAACGTAATTACGTCCGAGCCTTTCTAAGTAGTTTTACCCAAATGAATGAGAAACGAAATAGTGATGGGTCAGATGGTAGCTAGGTACGGTCAGTAGGTAAAGAAAAAAATACGTGACATTTCTTAAGAAGGTATATGAATTGTGAATTGGGATTACGAATAGACGGTGTTCATTCTATTGAATGTACATAAGTACTTTCTGGCATAAGCGGGTCTAATGTCAAAGAGTTCCAATGCCTTTCGCTTGATAATAATTAATTTAGTACAGTTATATACGCTTGGTATTTTCCTCGATGTATAAATAATTTTAAACTAAACAACAAAGCGTAAGACAAGCAAGATACGCGATAACGTATCTACAATCACAAACAGACGTCCTCGACAAATCTTCAAGTCTAGGTTTCTGTACAACCTACAGAACGATTCAACGCACTTGGAACAGTAAATAGGAACTTATTCTCATTGTTAGTGACCTTTACTAATTGAACTGAAAGTACCAGTCATGCTAGGTCTTGACCACGGAGCATTTTGCTTCGTGGTCTTGACCTAACCAAGGCATGACTAGTTTTTCGGTTCTAGAGCACAGATTAATGTCGTTTCAAAGTTAAGGTCGAAACTGTACACTTGAGTCTGGAGCATGTATATTACGTCACAGTTTATAATAATTATTTTTAATCATAGTTAGCATATAATATAGTATAGTAGTTGTTACGTTTCGATTAAAATATCGAAGCATGCCCTTAAAAATAACGTACGACCCTCGCCTCGCAGTAATACTTGACATCTCACCTATAGTGATAGTCAAATTCTAAATAAATAAAAAAGGGTATAAATAAACAATAATAATGGAAAAATACAAGATCGTTTGAAAACACATTTATTATACATATAATAATAATAACAGATGTTTTGTTGTTTGAACAATAAGTCCCGTAATGTTCCCATTCGAACTGAAACTCTATAATTCTGTACGACTAACAAATTAACTATAACATAAAGCTATTTTACGGTTATTTCATTTATTGCACACTCATTCGTTGTTCTAATATGCCGATCAGATGTTTTTACTAAGGTCCCATCACATTAGAGTGCCTAGTGTCAATTTATTGTATTAATATCACACCTGCTCGGCACTGGGCCCTTACAATCCATTAGATCGGTCGCAATGGTATAAGGAAATTAAAATTAGATCTGAAAATAATGAATAGAAGAATTGTACGTTATGAATCAATAAACTTATAAACATAGTATTAGTATTTTACATCATAATTTATTATCAACGTTTGCCATCGGCGTCAGCGGGTAAATAAACAACGCAAATAACTGTTATGCACGTGTTAATTATTTCTTAGAAATAATGGGTAATATGGTATTGCATTATTTCTGTAAAACAAACAACAAAACAAAGTGTTTTTAACCGACTTCAAAAAAGGAGGAGGTTATAAATTCGACTGTTTTTTTATATATACCTCATAACTTTCGACTGGGTAAACCGATTTTAATGAGTCTTTTTTGTTTGAAAGCTGGTGCTACTCATGTGGTCCCATTTCAATTTGACCCCTTCTCTCTTCTTGTGATTATGTCAAATCAAACGCATTAATTAAAATGATCACGTAGTTGCTATCCATTTTAATATACGAAGTACGGCTTATCTTTAAAAAAAAATTTGCCTACTCACATTTGGAGTTGCAGCATTTCTGTATCTACAAAAGGTATGTATGCAAACTATATATGTTTCCTAATACTAAAATACTTTTCACGTTGTTCGCAGAATCTTTAACATTTATGTAACTAGGTTACCCGGCGAACTTCATACCGCCATATTTACATATAGATCTGTCTCAGCTTCCCACAGGCAGTGTACAGACGCAGACTAAAAAAAATTTTTTACCTTGTCTTTGAATTTTTCTTGTACACAAACCTTGTCCCAACAATAACGAACACATCAAATAAAGAATTATTTAATGCGGTCTAGCCGATCGGAAGTTATGCGCGTACATACATTTCGGCGATTTATTTTTACATATAGATTAAACCTGTCTTACATTCTATACTTACATACAACACAAATGTAAAAGAAATTATACATATTTATCTTAGCTATGGTTAATATTATGGCAAAGAAAACTATTTTATTAAACCTCATCGATATTACAATTGCCGTAGTCTTTCGGACGCTCTGTAGATGTTCACTAGATCCAATTTTATATCGACTAATAATCGATACAAAATCGAATACATTATTTCCTGGCAAGCGATTCGGTCGTCTATTGTAGGTAACTATCGGCTTTACGTTACTAAGAGGCGTGCTAAGTGATCAAAGGTAGCACGGTAAGGCCATCGAAGTGCTGAAGACAGCGTTGAGTGCGCTGATGGTAGCTGCGATAGCTCCCAGGATGCCTAACCCAATTACCTCGTAACACACCATTTTTCTCCAACCTGGTTCCTGACTGAAAACAATATGTCATTATTATCGATCAATATCTCCAATATATATTTTTCTTTAAATTATAAAAGTTAACAAAATTAAACAATTGGAAAATGAAGTTCTAAAGTCATATAAGCTTCATCCAAATTCGATCAGTAGTTTTTGCGTGAAAGAGTAACAAACATCCATCCATCTATACTTACAAACTTTCGCTTTTATAATATTAGTAGGGTTATAATGGTTTTAGGTTTATCTTTTATAATCAGCCTAACGTCAACATTTCTATTAAATTAATAATTCTCATATAAAACTTACACGGATGTCTGGCCGTCAGCACATTGTTGGTTTATGAGCCGTAAGTAGCATACTGGAGGCAGGATGTAAGTGAGCAGTGCAACTGTGGAGGCCCCGACTAAGGCAAGTAAGGTGTCAAAGCGTGGAATACTCTCACCGATGAACAGCAGAGCGCCCATGACGGACAAACGCACGACCATTCGCCAACCGACCGAATCTGTTGGCAGTATAAACAATTTATATTATTTATTAGTTTATCTAGATACGCGGTAGCGTGTCAAGCTAAGTTCAAGCTAACAGAACTGGCGAGCAGCACCGTGTGTAAGTGTGTGAGCTACTTTTGACACATAAACATGTCAAAGTTGGCTCATATATTAAGGCTTGCGAGATGCATATGTGCTACACTACTACTACAAATTTGATAAAGACATCTCAAACGGCTATATAAATATCTACGTGCAAAAATCGTGATTTTTATCACTGACACACCTATCTATAGATCTAAATTATAACCCAGTTCCAGATGACCGAGAAAGTCCAAATTTGTCAACCGGATAGGCAGTTGGGTTAAACAAACATAAGAATAAATCAGAAACTAGTAAATTTTCATAATTGTAGTATATTTACAGAGCCTGTAGGGCAAGAATCAGCAATCAAAATTGATCACAGCCTGTCTTTATGTGGATTTTAATAATTTTCTGTGTGCCTCTTAATTTATAACTTTTAATACTTTTAACAATGTTAGTTATAACTAAGACTATAGTTGACTTTCGTGTTAATTATGTTATTAGCAAAATTGAGTATTATTTATTATTTCAACATTTAGCGCCCATCAATAAATGAAATAGTAGGTATTTCGGACCACGGCGCACTTGCACAACTCTCAAGGCCTTAACTTTGACAGCGCTCGACTGAGGCTTCTCTATATATAGTAAGTTAATGGCAGGCTCACATTGGACTCTTCAGAGTTAAACCCTAGATGGAGTACATCTTATCAATTTAAATCCAAGTCAAATGAAGGCACAAGAAAGCTCTATAGTAGAATACAACTGCTTGCTCACGTTATACCACCTCGACTTTGCCAAACGCGCTTTCTCTTTGTACTTTAAACAGAAAGTGCGTAAAAAACTAATACAGAATGGTCAATTCAACTTCAAAGATGCAAGAAAATATAGAAAATAATACAAGAGACAATACCACGTAAACGTAAGTAGATATAGTAGATTAATAAAAATCATTTGATATTAATTTTGTTACGATTATGTACCTACTAATAATTACTGTTTTGTACAGTAATTATTAGTAGGTACATAATCGTAGTAATGATATCCCATCAAAAACATAAATGTGAAATGAGAGCCAAGTTCAATATTATGATGTCGGCCCTGAAATGTATTTAAAACAACATAAAATATTTCATAACAACTTAAAATATAATAATTTCTTCTTAAAACTTAGGATAATATTACATTGAAGTGTAAAGTTTGACTTGGCTAGTAAAACACGGGGAAGAAAGCTCCAATATCTTTGTCACATTTGAACTCACCTCTGGGTACATTGTAGAGCTCTTCCATCTCTTGAAATACAGGATTTATGATGATGATAAATGCAGATAGCAAGTGAATAGCCATGAGGATGTTGGCAGCCAGAGATAGAGGTGTGATGTCCATTACCAGAGCGACATTGGGCAGCACGTGGTCGCCGTACACCGCATATCCACCGATTGCCATCAGTAAGTACAAGACCAGTACCGCTGGAGAATTAAAATTATTATTTAAAAAAAAAACAATGTGGCCTATGTCTTTTTATATTTACTTTACTAAAATTTATGAAACGAACTCAAAGTACACTTGAACACAGAACAACCTGTAGATCACACTGAGTGTTGTCCCATGCGGGGACCGAACCCGGAACACTTAGCGGAGTAGGAAGCGGCAGGTAACTTCCCCAGTAGGCCTTTTCCTATGCGTGCATTCATGGTTATTCTCTCTATTTATCCCACGAGTGTCGTAAGAGTAGGTATCCCCGTTCTCGTCAACCAACTGTTCATCAGCTTTGTAACGAATTTGCATTTGTTTTAAATGTAGCTCCTATCAGCTTTACATCTTCACAGCTTCATCAGTTATTAAAATATAATGTCCTTAAATACGAAATAGTTTTGAAGAAGGCTCCGCCACTTTGTTATAATACTTTTTATTAAGCTATAATAATTATTATTTACATCTATACAAATAAATCAAATTGGAGTGTCTGTTTGTAATATTAAATTAACCGCTTTTTACTAAATGCATATGTATATATACACTGTACAAATAGCAAAAATGTATTTTTAAATCTTTTTGTCTGTCTGACTGTTTGTTCCGGCTAGTCTCTGGAACGACGGGACGATTTTGACGCGAGTTTAACTGAAGATATAAGGAGTAACTAAGGCTACTTTTTTAAAACTAGATGCGTCCCGCAGCGTCACCCGCGATACGATAATAACGACTCAGCTAGTATTAAAACTTGAGAACGGTTAGACCGTTTTTGGCTGATTTTGGTGTTGAAATATCTGTCCTAGTCTAGGGCATAATATTTAAAATTATAATTAATCATCAACAAGCTTTGGAAGTTCACTTCTGAACAAACGCCTCTCCTTAGCAAGAAGGTTTTGGCTTACTATAACACGTTGGGTAGATAGGTTGGTACAAGTTAGTAACTTACAGCTACACGCAACAATTGGTCGTTTCATACGACACTAGAGACATGAATAAAAGTGATTAAATTTATGTTTTATTCGTTCACTTGGATATATTTGTTGATCTAAACTATGATACAAATTAAAATCATACCGCCAAAGCTATATTGCAAAGCTTTTCCAAATTGGGTTTTGTCTGCCATGTCATTCTGTATGGTGGGGAAAGTAGATGCTCCTCCGAATGTGAACATGACGGTGCCGAACGCCAGGAAGAAGTCCATGAAGCCGTGAAGTCCATAACGGAACGTGAAGGTGTAGGGTGAGGCCTCGCTCATCATTTGAGTGAAATATAGAAGGCAGGCCACCACTGCCGCACATACTGCTACTAAGCCGATGAGACTGAAAATTAATTAGAGTAGATACAACGCATAGTCAAACACTTAAAAAAATGAGTTTATTTATTAATAGTATTATAATCGGGTATTGTTGATTTTCGTTAAATTTAATTTAAAAATTTATCCGTTAATGTTTATGCACTTTTACATATTGTATGAACTTTAAGTGGTAAAATTACGAAAGCATTTTCAAGCAAACAAGTTCCGACAAGTAGCCTGTACTTAAACATTTAAAACAAATGTGTACAAAAAACGCGTATAAAGATGTTTCTGTGACACTAGCATTGATGATTAACTTAGCACAAATGGAAAAATATTGCGAGTATTATACGTAATATTTTTAATGTAACAATATAAAGGCTCTAAATACTTTATGGCGCCAAGCCTTAGCGTAACAGGCTTATATACTGAACATATTGTTATATCTACTACTGGCCATGTACAATAATCTAATTGTGCAAACATGTCAAATCAATTATGAAATAATAATGCATTTCAAAAATGTCACTAGAAGGAAGCATCGATAAAATATGTAGCTGAACTTGTTTTCTAAGTTCAAGTACAAGATGGTGATAAGATATTTATTTTAAAAACAAAACATTCAGTTATTGAAGTCTGTCAAAACAAAACATTAAAAGCCCATAATTACGAGTTCTTACACGAACAGTAACTGTTACCTAATATTTAATAGTTCTTCGACTTTCATAATAACAAGTGATTTGTACTTATCTTAAGTTAGTTTATATTAGTGTTATTCGAAGCAGGTTACTCACTGAAAGTCCTTAGGTGTGCCCAGGAAGACGAGAGGAATGAGAGCGCCGACGACAGCCAAGTACCAGGAACAGATGGTAAGTGCTGGCAGGAGTGACACCAGGACGAATTGGATGGTCTGCGCAGCGAGCAGCAGTACAACCACCGACACGCCAAACAGAGTCACTATCATTGAAACTGATACCACCACACTGAAAATATTATATTATATTTATACTTTGTCCGCGTGGAATAGTCACAATGGGTAGAATTTGTACAACCTTTCATCCCCTCCTTTCGACCCCTTATAACCCTTTTTTCGCATTAAAATGTAGCCTTGTTTTTTCTCAGGCTCTAGACTATCAGTGTACCAAATTTCATTTAAAACGGTTCAGTAATTTTGGCATGAAAGCGCGACAGACGGACAGAATTACTTTCACATCTGTACAAATAAATAAAATTGGAGTGCCTGTTTGCAATATTAAAATAAGCGCTTTTAAATAAATGCATATGTATGTATACATGTACCAAAATATCATTTTTTTAATCTTTGTCTGTCTGTCTGTCCGTTTGTTCCGGGTAATCTCTAGAACGGCTGGTCCGATTTTGACGGAACTTTTACTGACAGGTAGCTGATATACCAGGGAGTGACTTGGGATAATTTTTTTCGTTACATGTGGTACAACAATAAACGTTGGGAACACCGCGAGGTTCAGCTAGTTTATATTATTAGTAAGGATTCATATACTTGATTCTAAGCTTTAACTTTCCCTTTCAAATTAGAAGCAACACAAACAGTTTTCCAACTGTTAATACTGGAAAGAAATCGGAATCTAAAAAAATTGTTGTCGTCATTCGAACGCAAATGTGACTTGGTTTCTTTTTTTGTTACTTACTTTAACACCTAAACTAATAAACTGATGCACGGAACTGAGAAATAAACATTGTTCTGAGCTATCAGTAATGGAAAACAACATTATCGGCGGGCGACTTTTTACCGCGTTAACCTACTCATAAGCAAACGAAACTGAACAGGTTCCTAAAAAAATAACAAACACTATAAATAATTATTATGTTACTCGACCGGCTATTTTTCTTAAATTTAATAAAAGTAATTTAATAATTTAGCTAACACTTCTCAAACAAATTCAAATTTAAAAAAAGGCTAATTACATCTTACCTTTTCTTGGCTTCTTTTTAACCGACTTCATTAATTTTTCATCTATACAAATAAATAAAATTGGAGTGTCTGTTTGTAATATTAAAATAACCGCTTTTTAATAAATGCATTTGTATGTACCCACGGTACATGTACCAAAATAACAATTTCTGTCTGTCTGTCTGTTTGTTCCGGGTAATCTCTGTAACGGCGCGTTCTCGCGACCTCGCACCGCAAGAACGTCCGATTTAATTCGCATTTTGCATTCGTGCGATGTTACGTCACATTTGTTGACAACATTTTTGGTTCACTCTGAGACTTTACTAAACGGCACTACTTTCTTTCTTTTTGTTCTTTACTTTACCTTTACTAGATAGTGTTGTGTGTTAGATGTCCTAAATATGTATTGTTAATATTTTATTTTTTATTATTGTTTTTTACATATGTAGTGTACAGTTACCTAACTAGGTAACTATACGCTACGCATGATTTGCAGGATCTGAAATGTTATTTTATTTTGGTTCAAATACTGAATACATTTGTTTTCTTTTAAAACATTTACATAACTAACTTCTCATTTATATTATTTATATCAGTTTTTCATCATCCATTTTGTACAAAAATCTCATTAGGACATCTCTTTGTGGTCGAAAATATGGTTACATGAATCAACGCTTAGCCGCACGAGTTCGTATCGTAGCAATATTCGCATCGCAAGTTCCTACGATGCGGCGTCACATCGCATCGCATCGTAGTTATATGCCTATGATGTAAATTGTTGCAATCCAACTAACAATAAAGTCATTCTATTTGCTTATACTGTGTGTTTGATTTGTTAAGATGGCCTACCTCCACGGTTTGCCTAACGCTTGTTCAGCGATAATTGCGTATGGGTTCCTCTTGCGGGTTCTCATTTCAGGGTTGCGAGCCTCGAGCATGGACCAGCAGTCACCGAGACGCTTCCCACTGAACGCTGCCACCAAGCATATCACGATGATGAGAGGCACACCCAGCCATCCTGCAATACAAAATAATAAACATAATTACATTTTCAAAAAAATTGACTACCTCTGTGGCGCAGTGGTAGCGTATGCAACTGCTATGCTTGAGGTCTCGGGTTCGATTCGGTTGGACCAAATGTGTGTAGGATCTGAAATATTTGTTCCGGAGTTTGGGTGTTTTCTAAGTATAATATGAATGTATTTACAAAAAAAGGATATATGTAGGTATTTATATCAGTTATGAGAGTGCAGAAAGCTAATATTTTTTCATAATAATGCTTTAAAAATACATTAAATTAAATACACTAACTAAAATGTGTAATATATAATATTCCACACAAACATAAAAATCAAATGAATTGTGACCGAATTTCGACCACTGAGCCATCACTTGTAAAAATAAAACACACTGCAATAAAGATGCAGATACCTAAGTGCATGTATTATATAAGTAAGTATAGTGTTGATACCTCGGGTATTCAACCATGCTAATGTCTCGATCCTCACCTTTTGTTTAACAAAAATCACGTAATACTGATAATATTCGTTTATAAGCGAACTAGCCGACCCACGCAACCTCGTTTGCGCCTTATATTGCCCGTAGCGTGAAAATTTCCCCCGTTTTTGAAACATTCTTCATTGTTGCTCCGCTCCTATTAGTAGTAGCGTGATAATATATACCCTATAGCCTTCCTCGATAAATGGACTATCCAACACCGAAAGAATTTTTCAAATCGGACCAGCGGTTCCTGAGATCAGCGTGTTCAAACAAACAAACAAACAAACAAACTCTTTAGCTTTATATATTATACTAGCTGAACCCCGCGGTGTTACCCGCGGTTACTTTTGTACCTCGAGTAACGCCGCGCGACAAAGTTAGTCTAAAAAAAGTAGCCTAAGTTACTCCCCGGATCATCAGCTACCTGCTAGTGAAAGTCCCGTCAAAATCCGTCCAGCCGTTCCAGAGATTACCCGGAACAAACAGACAGACAGACAGACAGACAGACAAAAATTTTTTAACTACATTACATATGCATTTAGTAAAAAGCGGTTATTTTAATATTACAAACAGACACTCCAATTTTATTTATTTGTATAGATTAACAAGCATAGGTACTATAATTAAAAATACTTTTTCCCATTAAGTGTGTTCAATATTATATATTACTAGCTGAACCCCGCGGTTTTACCCGCGGCTATTGTTGTACCGCGAGTAACGCCGCGGGACAAAGTTAGTCTAAAAAAAGTAGCCTAAGTTACTCCCCGGATCATCAGCTACCTGCAAGTGAAAGTCCCGTCAAAATCCGTCCAGCCGTTCCAGAGATTACCCGGAACAAACAGACAGACAGACAGACAGACAGACAGACAGACAGACAGACAGACAGACAGACAGACAAAATTTTTTTTAACTACGTTTTTGGCATATGTATCGTGTATACATACATATACATTTAGTAAAAAGTGGTTATTTTAATATTACAAACAAACACTCCAATTTTATTTATTTGTATAGATTGTTTAATTTTGTTAACTTTTATAGTTTAAAGAAAAATATATATTGAAGACTAGCTGAACCCCGCGGTGTTACCCGTGGTTAATGTTGTACCGCGAGTAACGCCGCGGGACAAAGTTAGTCTAAAAAAAGTAGCCTAAGTTACTCCCCGGATCATCAGCTACCTGCCAGTGAAAGTCCCGTCAAAATCCGTCCAGCCGTTCCAGAGATTACCCGGAACAAACAGACAGACAGACAGACAGACAGACAGACAGACAGACAGACAGACAGACAGACAGACAAAAATTTTTTTAACTACATTTTTGGTATATGTATCGTGTATACATACATATGCATTAAGTAAAAAGCCGTTATTTTAATATTACAAACAGACACTCCAATTTTATTTATTTGTATAGATTTCTTCTACTATTCTTTGCTTTTATTAATTCTTATCTACCAATTCTTTGATGGCTGATTTTGATCATTATTTTGTTATAAGGAAGTTTCATTAACAACATGTAACATTTATCACCTAATTCATTTGTAACGACATACAAACTTGATTAACAAAGTAGGCAGTTTCAGACCAAATTTACACTCATTATAATTTCTAAACACCAGTTCACATAAACAGCCGTCGAACCTGATAAACTTCTTTGAGTTACCAATTAACTATTCCACTGTGGCAATCTTATAGTAGAAATCTTTTTGGTCATCAATAAACTATTTAAATAAAATATTTTCCATCTTTTTCTACTTAAATATTTAAAAACGTTTTACTTTTTCACGAGAAAATTGTTTATCTGCTCGATTGTGAAGATATCGTTGGATTTGGCCTAAAACTAAAGAAAAATACTTTTATTTTCTATGAATTAAAGGATTTCCTGGACTATTACAGAAGGTGAGGGAAATATAGTTTACGTCATTTAACCCGAGTGCCAAGGAAAGGTTATGTTTTGCTTGTATTGGACATTTAAGAAAAACGTGTTGGTATTTAATAGTAGCTGCCAGAAGACTGCTACGGGCTGCCCAAGACGGGGATGGTTGACGCTCCTTAGGGGAGACCTTCGTTCAGCAGTGGAACAGCTGGACAGTGGGAGGACGATAGCTGGAGACGTTATTTAATATTTCATAGCGAGAGATACTACAAACTGAGATCATTATTGGAACGAAGTTCCTTATCGCGCGTTGTGAAAGGGGGCTAGACGGAAAAAAATCTCACGAAAAGTTGTAACGACACTTTTTGCTATAGTAAACTATTGTAAGCCGTGCGGATTTCTATTTCGCATTGAACAGTGTGGTGTCACGACGATTATTTTTGTTGAGTATATACAGGTTTTTTGTACATAATAAATAATAAAAATAATAACAATAATGAATCCTGACAGTGAACTTCGTTCCATCCGGGTGTCCCTTAACACCTCCCAAGTTTTTTTGATGATAGATAAGCGGCATCACTACAATAAGGCCGGCCGGACCAATGTGCCAAAGTATGGCCTTCCCGCGATAATTGTATTGTCGCCTCTATACACGCGCTAGCTACGGGTGAATTTTATTCATGGATTCTCTTACTTTTGGCATGCAGAACGATCTGGATAGTGCTAATTGTAAAATTATGTTGTAAAAATATTAATGTTTCCCAATAATATGGCTCTAATAATATCTTAACGGTATTGGGAAAACTCAATCTCTTTTGAGAAAAACTTTATTCATCTCAGAAACTTTTTATTTAACATTGACTTTAATTTTATTAAGAAACTACGTAACTTCTTTATCTGATTTGTTTTAATGTGATTTGCATAAACATCTTGTTACTTGATGATTTAGATGTATTAGATGTACGTATGTAACATCTAATGCGGCGTGGCGTTGCGTCTCCGTGTAGTCTGTGTAAATGACTAGGTGTTCATAGTTCCGAATCTACCTCAGTTCGATGTCGGGGATCATATGATTTAAAACTGATTACCTATTTTTACAAAAGAGTTTCGCTACACTTTATTGTTTTGTATTTTGTGAACTGAGGTTTTAAATGAATGATTTATATTTTCAATTGTTCAGTTGTTTGCACCACATTGAACTCTTAGCATTATCATGACACTAGTTGAAGATCGCCCAGGCTTTGGTTTCAATTAAAATATAACACAATTATAGTGAGTTATTCTCTATCCTAAAAATTGCTTTAGATATTCGCTATGCAGTAGTCTTATTAGTTTTTGTACACATAAATAACAAGATTTTATAAATTCGCTAATAGGTTATAGTCTAATGATAAAAACGCTAAGCCTTGTAAATATTATTGAGTGAATACATACCGGTCTTAGACATAGCCCGCGGGAGAGCCAGCACGCCGCTACCTGCTATTTCACCAGCGATGAGAATTGCGGTCTGATTGACAGAAAGTCCCGGACTGTCACCAACCTCAACGTTTTCATCCTGGATAAGAGTAAAATTACATTTCAAATATAAGCTTAACAGATTGGAGAAGTTTATGTATACAATACCTACATGAAACGTAGAGCTGTCTATTTTAGGCACACGGTTATATACAATTTAACAAAAATCATTCTTAGTTTCTCAGAGGGAGGTTCTGCTATTAATTTTGGTCTTAAGTATCAAATTTTTTTTCTTATTTTAACATAAAAATATATTTGCTATTTTTAAAGTGTTATTTTTACTAAAATATTTTCTTCATATACCTAGTATAAAATGAAATCGCTTCCGCTGTCTGTTCGCTTAGATATCGTAAATTACTTAATGGATTTTAATAAAGTTTACACGAATAGATATAGTGATTCAGGAGGAAATGCAAAGACAGCCATGGGAAGCATGGCCGGGTCACTAGTAAACCATGATAAAATTGTAAGTGCTCGGGTGTTAACAAGCAGACCTCGATCAGCTTGATTTGTGAATGAGATCTAGAGTCCTGGGAGACACCATATTTGAGTCTTATGGTTGTGTCTATATATTCTCATACATGGTTGTGATTTCGATTTTAAAAATTCAGTAGTTACGCAAGTTCTTCGACGTCTAGAGGAGTTTGTTTGTTTGATTAGGAGAAAATTCTTTTAGTGTTTGATCCATCGAATTTATCGAAGAAAAACGGGCAAAATTTACTCCTTTTGAGGATTGCATACATAGAACACGGGCCTCCGAAGGAAGAGGAGTAGCCAACATAAATAGAGCAGAGGAACCAGGCCTCAAGCCGACCCCAGTTAGAGACAGATAATCGCGGTATGTATCTGTCTCTCTACTCGCGTATGCGCAGCTAGCGCGGAAAAGCAGCATAGCAGAACGATTCGACAGTTAATTGTTGTGATTGGACTACTATTATTAGTCCTTTACTGCGCATGCGTCAGTAGAGAAAGACAGATGACGACAGAGAGAGACGTTTCCGCTTACAGGCAGCCGTATATCTACCCTACTCTATCTATATAGCTCTATGATAGCCGTAGCGTCTTTTTCCGATACAAAACAGTCTGAATACTGGAGAAAAGGTAAAACAATCGCCTGTCACTACGAATGGTAATGGTAACAGTGTAACGCGTAGGCCTATTTGGGCTTCTTATACATTAATAAAAGGGAACCCCTGGTATGGCTACTCCCACGAAGCATTGCTCCGTGGTCTTGCCCTATAGACGCACACCAAGTTGCTCGGCTCAGCCAGTTAATAAGGAAACACTGAACAGCGCCACCTGTCGTTCAAACTTTGATTGGCCACTTAAAACATTGCGCAATATATGAATCTGTTTTTAAATAACAATCAATTAATTATGTATGTATTAACGTATAAAAATGTCTGTCTATGTAGTAGTTCTGTAGTAGGCCAATATTGGGCATAATTTTAATATAAAAATAAAAATAAAAAAGCCCTTTATTTCCAGTAGTATACAATTTCAGCATATCATACAAGTAACATTATATCTACCTTAATACCTAGATAACAATAAAAAATATAACTAAGAGATTATATCTAATAAATAAAAAATCCAATAAAATTAAGTTATCTAAATGAGTTTATACGTAACCAGTTCTAAGTAAGAGGAAGATATAAAAAAGCTCTTTCCACTGGAACCCCCCTCAGGTAAAGGCCTCCTCCAAAGCGTTCCACTTCTCTCGATCTTGGGCTATTTGTTGCCATTTTGGGCCAGCTATTTTTTTTATTTCATCATCCCATCTAGTGAGTGGCCTTCCTTTATAGCGCTTGCCCGTTGGTCCTTTCCATGATGTAATTCTTTTTGTCCATCTCAGGTCTTTAAGTCGTGCTACATGGCCGGCCCATTTCCACTTCAACTTTTGGCTATAGCTGAGTGCGTCTATTGCTTTTGTTTTGGATCTTATTCTGGCGTGCCTTATTCTTTGTGCTCTCTTAATGCTTAACATACTGCGTTCCATTCCTCGCTGACATGTGATTATTTTGTTTTTTATTTTGATGGTAAATTTCCATGTTTGACATGCGTATGTAAGACAAGGAATGAGACAAGAGTCCATGATTTTCTTCTTTATTTTGATAGGCATTTCACTTTTAAATATCTCCTTGTAACTCCAATATTTGTTCCAAGTTTTTTTGACTCTTCTCTCCACTTCTAGTTCATTGCTATCTCTGTTGAATCCGATTTGTTTTCCTAAGTATACGTATTGATCCACATACTCTAGTGGACCATTGTCGATTGTTATTATTGATTTTTTGGAGTTGGTCATAAGTTTGGTCTTTGTGATGTTTACCTCTAATCCCACTTGTCTGCTTGCTTGATGAAGAGTGTCTAGCATATGTTGCAGTTGTACGCTCGATTCTGATAGTAACACCAAGTCATCCGCAAATCGTAAATGGTTTAGATATTTGCCCTGGATATATAAGCCACAGTTTTTCCAGTCTAATTTGTTTATAATGGATTCTAATACGGCAATGAAAATTTTTGGGGACAAGGGGTCTCCTTGTCTGACTCCTCTTCTGACTGGAAAACTTGGGCCTAAAGTTTCCAGTTTAACTCTGCTGGAGCTATTACTGTAAAGATATTTCAGTATATTTATGTATGTTTGCTCTACATTTTGGGCTTTTAGACTTTCCCATATGCTTTCGTGTGAGATTGTGTCAAAAGCTTTTTGGTAATCAATAAATGTGATATAAAGCGGCATCTGTTGCTCTCGATATTTTTCAATTATTAGTTCTAATGTATGGATGTGGTCTATGGTAGAAAAATTCTTTCTAAATCCAGCTTGTTCAATAGGTTGGTTGGTTTCCAATGTTGTGCTTATTCTTTGATTGATTATTGTAGAGAAAAGTTTATATAAGCTTGGTAAGAGACTTATCGGACGGTAGTTGCCAATATCTCTTGGGTCCCCTTTCTTGTACAGCAAGATAATGTTGGATTCAGACCATTGAGACGGAGTGACCCCTGTTTCAATTATTAAATTAAATAGTAATTTTAATATACCAACATTTAATTTATTGTGTAGGTAGGTGGTACATACTCCAATATTCTTCAACCATACAGTAAAATAACACTTAGGTCTTAGTAGAATACTTCTCATAACTTTCCGTCTGAGTTGGGATAGGTGGGATGCACTAGGTAACATGGGGTTTGATACATAACTGTTTATTTATACCTATTTATAGAAAAAACATAATGAAGTGAAACTATAATAAAGTACAGAGTCACCAAATACCAATGACTTTGTAGTTAAAATTGATTTAAGTACGAGATAAAATTTACAATATAAACTTGTTTTAAAGTATCAATCGGCGATACTTATCTATACTTGAATATCAAACTATGTATATTATCTGTACATTGATCGAAATAATTTAGTAAAAAAATTAAAAAATCTTGATTTTTGTAACTGAACAACAATATTTATAGGAATATCGATATTAATTTATAAATGATCCTATCACATCACAAGTCAGAGGCCATTTGCTATGGGATGTATAAATTCAACAAAATCAAAGTTGGAAAACGATAAAATTTCAATAGAAAAAAGCTAAGTAGGTAATGAGTAGTAGATGACCTTGGAACACATACACCACTACTTGCGACCAAGGTTACGATGACTGGCTAATTGTAAAGGTATCACAAACTTTATAAATGTTTCTTAGATTATATCTTGACTGCCTCGTTGGTCTGCCGGTTGACGTGTGCGACAGCTGATCATGAGGTCTCGGGTTCGATTCCCGGGTCGGACCAAATGTTTGTATGATCTACAAATGTTTGTTTCGGAGTTTGGGTGTTTTCTATGTATAACATGTATGTATTTACAAAAAAAAAAGTATATGTGTATTTGCATCAGTTATCTAGTACCCATAACACAAGCTCTGCTTAGCTTTGGACTAGATGGCGTTGTGTTAGATGTCCGAAATATTTCTTTTTAAATTATTATCTGCAAGTTTGTTTTGTCAAATAATTGTTAAACAATTTGGCCAAGTCTGATCTGATGAAAGAGAAACGGTATAGTTTTGGCGCCAACAACAGCCATAATCATTATGCCATTTAAACAACTTTAGAAAACTTCATTAGTTCCCTATATGAAAGTATATTTTGAAGTAACTTATTCATAAGTAGCTTTGGTTTGCCGCTTTTAATTGTTGCTCAATTGTCCTTCGTCATAAACTCATAAATAAAAACACTGATCTAATGCATTTACGTAAAAAAAATCTCATCCAGTACCGTATCTAATAAATATCCGTGATTAAATGGTATTTTTTATTTTTTTATGTTATAAGTGGTAAACGAGCAGACGTATCACCTGATGATAAGCGATTACCGCCGCCCATAGACACCCGCAACACCAGAGGCGTCACAAGTACGTTGCCGACCTTTGGGGGATGGGGAAGGGGATGTGGGTAGGGGTTAGAATATGGGCCTCCGATGTCCTCACTCACTCGGTGAAACACAGCGCAAGCGCTATTTCACACCAGTTTTCTGTGAGGCCGTGGTATCACTCCGGTCGAGCCGGCCCATTGATGCCGAAGCGTGGCTCTCCACGGTCTACACCCATTAGTACATAAATATTAGTAACATTGGCGGACATTGTGGTGCTTATGTTCCCAAGTCTTTAAACATATCCTTTTGTTGAGTTGTGTACAGTAAATATATTCAGATAAACTATGTTAAATAGGGTCACGGGTCACTGATGACGCTGAAATAGCAGTTCATTCCTTACAGCCTTTGTTATAATTGTATGTATATTTTATTTACTTCAAGAGCTGTATGTCGAGGTAGTAGAGCCACGCTGATTTCAGCACGAACGGGCCGGCTCGACCGGGGCGGTACTACCCTCGCACAGAAAATCAACGTAAAATGACAGCGATCATGCTGTCGTGTTTCGTTGGTGAGTGCGAGACCGGAGGCCCAATGATGCGAAAGCATCACTAGCCCGCCATGGTGTGGGTCACCATGCTGCATTGTTGCATTAGACAATGCGTTCGCAGTATGGTGACCATCACTCTTGGATTCTGCTTATGCTTTCCATCAGGCAGAGTAGAGTCATTATGGCAGGGCCAAACATAAAATAAAAAAAAAAAAGCTACTTTACTTCAATATCACCTATTGAGTTGTGGAGATGAAATGGTAGTTAGTCGTAAAAATCAAAGTTGCATATTATATATATGTGTGACGCAATTATTTGTGATAGGTGGGATTCGACCCCCGACTGACACAGCAGACAGGGTCATTAATGACTGAACTAATAAGCTCGTTAAATCGTCGATTGATTGATTGATTGCCCAATTATTAATTGTACCAAATTATTAACAATTAAACGATTAGTTATTGGAAAAATTCTAGACTCTGATGTTTATCATAACTCGTGGGTTCAGTAGCGTATGCTACTGCTGTACTCCAGACCGAATGTTTGTATGAATGACAATTATTTGTTTCGGAGTTTGAGTTTCATTACATTCAAATAGTACAAACTCTACTTAGTTTGGAACCAGATGGCGTGGTATGTTAGGTGTTCGAAAATATTAGTATAAAAAAAAAAAACAAAAATACATATATGGGAACGTAGAACCTTCTCCTTTTTTGGATTCGGTTAAATATACAGAACCCTAAATTCCGCGAGGTTCGTCACGTTCTTGGCCGACATAAAATAAGAACTACTGCCCATCAGGATTACTGTACCATTAATAAAATAAAAAATTAGTTGGTAAAGCTGTTTGATTTTGATATTTCGCCTATTATATAAATGGATGCAATAGCGCGTAGTGACAGCACCGTTGTATCCAAATGCAGTTAATTGGTATCCCAATGTCATTGAACTCGTGATGTTCCAAACCGGATTTTGGGTAAGTAGGTAACAACGTACGGAAAAGGTCGTGTAGGTAGGTAAATGTAGTATCAACTATTTGGAATGACAATCTGACCAGATTAATTCGTACTATTATTATTATTATTTGGTGGATTGTACCGTGGCAGAGGCACGCTTCGTCATACATGGGCATCACAGAAAACCGGAAGGAAACAGCGCCTGCGCTGTGTTTCACCGAATAAGTGGAGATACCGGAAGCCCATACCCAGCACCTCCCTCTATCTCCACCCTCTCTATCCCCCAAAGGCCGGCAAAGCATTCGTAACGCCTCTGGTATTGCGTGTGTGCATGGGCGGCCATAACGTCTGAACAGTGTACTATAGTAGCGCAAAAACTCCTTTCTAAATAGTAGCGTACATTCAGCAGTGGACAACATTGAGAGACAACTCCCACAACAAACCTCCAACAACACGGACACAAAGAACAACCGGACTCAGAACAACAATTTGTGGATCATACAAAGTGCTGTCCCATGTGGGATTTGAACGCAGCAAGCGGCGTGGCAACCACTAGCCCGCCGTTCAGTCGGTTCTTGTTGTTGGTAATGATGAAATATTACGTGTTAAATCGAAACAAAGACTGAACAAAAATTAAGTTAAATTAAATAATTTACAACAATCCATTCTTCCATTTCGAATGGATTTTTAGGAAAAAAATAAGGTTCTATACTAGATTCAACTTTTTATACCTAAATAAGGAGTGTTAACTGGTAATATTAGATTATTAGAAGCCAAAAGCCCTTAAAAGATACATTTTCGTATCATATCATTGCACACCCTCGGGTCACAGACCTCTACAATAGACTCATATGAATAGGGCGGAACACCGCTTGGTTTCATTTGGTTCGATTTTCAACCGACTTCAAAAAAGAAGGAGGTTATCAATACGACTGTATTTTTTTCTGTTTTTTACCTAATAACTTTCGACTGGGTGAACCGATTTTGATTATTCTTTTTTTATTTAAAAGCTGTTGCTTCCCATGTAGACCCATTTCAATTTGGTCCAGTTCTTGAAATTTGTGATCATCAAATAATATCACTTGCCCGTATGTTCCATACCGTAGGAGAAAACGTAATTATTTTGTGACATGTCCGTGTCCCTGATTGTCGGTCAAGACCCTTTTTGTTAAGAACTCGTGGAGGTACAAAGTTGAAATTAACATCGATAACCTATCCGCGGTCTCTTAAAGCACTCAAATTTAACCTTTCTGCTTTCTTCCTTCATAAGAAGAGCAACCAAAAGATATTTTCGTGGATAAATCGAAGACATTTTATTATTAGACGAATAAAAACGATCGAAGTATACAAAATATCCCATGACTAGTTTTTACATACTATAAGAAAGAATAACATCGATGGACATGTTAATAAACCTGTCGGAATACTTGAAATCAGATATATGTACCTACATATTAAAATGCCTCATGGTCAGTGTTATTTTTGGCAGACCATATCGATATTATGTCGAGACTGCCTATTGAGCTAGGCAGCATTAGTTTTTTTACAATTTCTTGCAAACAATTTAAGTAAAATGGAACATCGATGAGACAGCCGGTTTTTTACATTTTACAGGAAATAAAATTTTCCAGGGATTATTCAAGTGACTTGAGTATTAATATAAAACCGGTTATTATATTTTTAGAACCAGTTATAAAGAGACACAAATTGCATAATTAATATACCATTTTTATTTTTGCTTTGCTTTTGTGGACATAATATTATGTGTAAGTTTTTAAACTATACTCATTTTTCGATCGCTATGCAGCTTGTTAAAGTAAATTTCGAAACATATTATTATTAGACTAATTCTGAATAATATAATAATAAAGCATACAAAGTGGTAATTATAATATTCCATCAGAAACAAGCTTGAAACGGTGGCGTGACATGTTCTGTGGGCGCCTCTAAATATTGTAGAGGACAGAACCGTACACGACAGGGGGGTAATACTCAACAGGTTAATCATTCTGTAGTAAACCTGAAGCCCCAAAAAGGAACTCTGTGTTACTTCAGTCCCGATATGGTAACGATCCGAGGGGTGATTACACTCAAAAAACTGCCACTTAAAATGAATTGATTAACTAACGGAAGCCAGGAAGCCTCCTTATGGAAAAACACTCAAATAATTTGGTATAAAAGATACTCGTGTCGAAGTTTTTTCTGTAATTTATAACATAATTAGATAGAATTGAAGTAGGTATTCCGTCATTAGCTTATTCGCATATTAATTATGTTAGAAAAATATCTCATCTCATAAAATTGTTACGCAATATGTTCCAATATAAAAATACACAACATTTAAATAAGTACTTGAATACTGACCTTTTTAGATATTAAGGGAGTGCTCTCAGTGACCTTACTAGGTCCACTTCCATCGTTCGCTTCTACATTTGTCTTTCTCATTTTTCTAAAACAAAACAACAAATTTAATTCTCACAAGAAATCGTTGATGACCCACATGATATTTTAATCCTCAAATTACACATTAAAACCGGTGATACAAAAAAGTTTACGTCAAAGTTAGGTAGGTAGTTAGTTAGTTAGTAATACTAGGTACCTTATTAACTGATAGTACAAATGTGTGACAGTTATGGAACGAATAGCCAGTCAATGAATGGGTAGTACTTACTCACGTTATTTGTTGTCACGTCAGAAGACGCGGCTATTCGTCGCGAGGTAGTTCACGAAACTGCTTCTAGGCCTTCAACTAACTTGTCAAATAGCTATAAATTTTATTTGAGAGCGATGCATGGTGCTGGCAACAGTGGCTACTGATGAGTTTCGGTAAAGGTCGTTACATAATTTAAACTGGTTTTTATATTTAGAAGCAATTATTATAATATTAACAAGTCAAAGTATATCGTAGTGGTGTCTTCGAAGAAAGATTGAATTAATGACTTGACGTTGATAACTTTTGTGTAGTAGGTATAGTGCTTCTATTCACGTATTACGCATGTTTATTGAATGCACTCTTTATGTGTATTACAAGAGCCGTTTGTTCTTCAAGTAGGTATTGTTCACGAGACAGACAACATAAGTGATATAATAGAATTTATTGATTCCGTTTATTTACTTAGTAATATTTTTTAAAGAGACTGTATTAATCGCATCAATTTTGATGTGAAATATCTATGGGCGAGGGGTAAACCTGATATTTGGCTTGGCACCGACTATAACCCCATCAATAGGTAGCACATACAAATAATAGTGTTTCATTCATTTTAAAGGTTTGCATATGAGGTGTATAAAATTAAATCTTTATTAAGTTATTTTATACTTTTTAGTTATTGAAGTGGGTTTTTTTAAACGAAGTTTATATTTGTTTGTATTTGGTCATTTGTAGGTAGGTAGGTAGGTACATGCACGTGGTTACATAAAAAAATGACATTGAGTTCTCATATAAACAAAAAAAAACTGTTTCGGGAGCCTAAATAATTACACAGCCTAAATAGTACCTAGATATTAAACCAAAGTATGTAGTTGGGTTTAAACAGTTTAAAGCTATATGTAGGTACAGACAAAATGCGCCTTAAGTTAAGGTGCTAAACGACTAAATAAAATAGGTTGCAAAGTGTGACGATTTCATGTTAAATTGCCAATGTATAGATTACCTATTATCCAAACTGGGTTGGTACCTACATAGTTGTCTTACATTTTCTCCCAAATTGTACATCAGTCCTTTTACACTTGGGACTTATTCAACTTGGGACTTTTGACTGCACGGTAGGCCTAGTGGTTTGCGGTTGGTCTCGCCACATGCCGCTGCGCCAAATGTTGAGGGTTCAAATCTATACTAATGTATAAAGCTGAAGAGTTTGTTTGTTTGTTTGAACACGCTAATCTCAGGAACCGCTGGTCCGATTTGAAAAATTCTTTCAAAGTTAGATAGCCCATTTATCGAGGAAGGCTATAGGCTATATATCATCACGCTAAGATCAATAGGAGCGGAGCACCAATGAAAAATGTTTCAAAAACGGGGGAAAATTATCACGCTACGGGCAATAAGAGGCGTAAACGAAGTTGCGTGGGTCAGCTAGTACCATATGGGACAACACTTTGTGAGATACACAAATTGTAGTTTTGAGTCTGAGTGTTCTTTGTGTCCGTTACATGTATGTTTGTAAAGTAAAGCTACGCAGGATGTATATATTCCAAGTGTAGTCTTTTTAAAAAAAATATATGTACGGTCGAATTGAGCACCTCCTCCTTTTCTGAAGTCGGATAAAAAAATATGAATTTTGACTGACGATCTAACTTTAGTTTAATGGATTGTTTATCCATGATCGTTTATAGGATTAAATGCAAACTAGTTCGGAATAACCGGCGTGAGTCAATTATTTCGTCGATTTACCTCACCCCTGATTCTTCTTCAGTGGACGACAATGCACTTGTGAGTTCTGAGGTGTCAGTCAGTGGCGCAGCGGCGGTAGTAAATTACAACCCGTGACACAAAAACACGTTTGCTCTCTATGCCATAAAACGTATTACAACTACTACGGTGTTACATTCTCAGTCTGTTATCCCCTCGTGATTTGGTCCCCTTACTCTGGCCCTTACCCCAACTAACCTTACCCCGTCTTAAAATGGCTAGATACATTTCCGACATTTCCCGAGAAGGGTAAGCAGCCGACAATCGGCCGATCGTAAGAGACATTAGATAAAACCAGTTACGATGATTCCAAATTAAGCTGATTTTCTACTCGATTCCTTTTCTTTAATTGAAGGTAAATGATGCAGCGAAAAGAAAGATGAAGTGCGTTTCAGTACATCTCACGATACGTACTGAAACTCACGTTCAACCAATAAATTACCTCCATAATTATTTTTGCATCATTGCAATCCTTTCTCTCTACATTTTATATATTTGTACATAAAAAATAAAGTAAAAGATGAAATATTAACAAGTAAAATTTTAACAAAACTAAAACCGACTTTAAGGTTTGAATCGATTTCTCTTGGCTTCCATCATCAGATCTTAGTGTCCTTATCATGGTACCGCCGTTCAGATATCTCCGTTCCATTAAAAAAGAATCATCAAAATCGGTTCATAAACGACGAACTTATACGCGAACACACATAGAAAAACGGTCGAATTGAGAAACCTCCTCCTTTTTTTGAGGTCGGTTAAAAACAGATAGATAAGATAAAATTGAATAATAAGTATAGTTAATTAATGCTGGAACATACATGCATTGAGCTCACGAATTACGATCAAAATACTAATACATGAATCAAGTCAAAATTTTATGTATGCAAGATTACCTTTGGAATTTTAATTAAAGGTATTTTTTTTTTCTAAGTGCGAATTAAAACTTCTTGACGATGGAACGACGGACTTAGCACTTGTGAGCGAATCTTACTAAATTATTATTAATCAAACAACTGCTTCTGCTACTACTGCTAAAATTTAGATACATGTTAAATGGTAATGAAATCAGTGCTTAAATTTGGTCTTGATCTCTCAATGAAATGTTGCTCTTCTGCTAAATACATCAGTAAGCTCAATCATTAAATATTAAACAGTAATATGATATTAAAATAGTTTAATTTCCATTTTTTTAATCTGACACGCAATGCCATCTAGTTATCAATCTAAGTAGACTTTAAACATGACATGTTTAGAAAATGTAGGAATGCGTTTAGTTAATGCAGTTGTCAAACTTTTTGAGCAGAAAAGACATTCTTTTAGCACTTTTCTTATATGATAAACACATCAAAGATGTTTCACTTAATAAACGGTATAAATCTCATAATCATCCATTACATATTGCCAGCGGTACAGGATCTGCCATTCTCCTTTCTCTCTCCCTTCTCCAAGTGCCTCTTCAATCTCCAAGATTGGCCGTCAGCTTCCTGTACTCCTCCTTTACTAAAAGAAAAAGACAACAAATTTTTAAGCAACAAAACGCCATAGAATGATGTTACTACTCTCCGGGCTAAATATAGGTATATCAATTGAATCAGAGTGCACGTTGACTGGATAACCATCTACATCCGTCTAACTTGACTATACCGTTGGTCTGTTGGTTAGCGACCTTCGAGGCCAAGACGGAGGTCATGGGTTCGATTTCCACCCATGACAAGTACAGTCAAAGCTCCTTATTCGCGTTATTTGCGGCAAAAAAATCCTTCGAGGGACTCCGTGGGACGAAGCTAGTCTACAAAAAGTAGCCTAAGTTACTCCTGCCAGTGAAAATCCCGTCATAATCGGTCCAGCTGTTCCAGAGATTACCCGAAACAAACAGACAGACAAAAATTGTAAAAATGTTATTTTGGTACATGTTTCGTGTATTCACACATATCTATTTATTAAAAAGCGGTTAATATATTACAAACAGACACTCCAATTTTATTTATTTGTATGTATAGATAAATTACCATCCCATATTCACAGTTTCTGTATTCACGGTCTATTTACGAAACTTATCGCCCACGAATAAGGAGCTTTTATGGTAACTGTGTGACGACTGACAAGCATGAATTTTTTTTTTTGTGTGTAGTGTAGCTACAATTTATACGTACACATATTTAATTTTATCAATAGTCAGGTTACCGTAGCACATATTATTTCTAGTTTGGGAGCAAACGGTCTTGTATGAGAAGGTTGGAATTAATATTTGAGTAGAAAATGTAGGCGCTACCTACATTATATGGATGGCGAATCTGACGTTAAAATCTAACAACCGCGCAACCTTCTGGCAGACGATAGTACATAACGAGTAACGACACCTAATTTAATTATACAATTTAGTACCTACAGTATTTACATCAGTACACGTAACTACACAAATAGATTGCAGATACTTTAAAAAGATAAGTCTCTAAGAAGTATAGGATCATACATAACAGCTTTAAGCTTTCTTAATTTTTGGAAGCGGCTGTCCTAAATATTATACTCGTAGTTGTCAATTGCATCAGCACGTAAAAGAGTAGAAATTTGGTAGGCTCCGGCACATATATAAGAACATCATCAACATATTAATGTGTTCTTCAAGAATATCCTTTAAGACGTATGTGACTTTGAACGAATTTGAATAAAAATACAGAATTTAGAACGAATTTTATTTCGCGAATTGATCTTCTGGTTTTCATATACACATACACAGTTTATAGATTGAGGATTTTGCATTGTAGTTATTTTTACGAAGGTAGGTCCTGCATAAGATGCGATGATCTGCTGAATGTCATGATGCAAGTAGCAGAGGCTCGAGCCCGACGGGAGTCCTATGTCCAGAGGTGGATGAATACTTTTTATAAAGGTTTGTATGTGATACCTCAATCCCGAGGCGAAATATTTTAGTTTGTGGTAACAAAATTAGTATTTGAACACTTGCTCTTTTGCAACATCACTACATAGTCTATACAAATGAATAAAATTGGAGTGTCTGTTTGTAATATTAAACGAATAGCTTTTTACTAAATGCATATGTATGTATACACGGTACATATACATGTATTTGTATTTTATGTCTTTTTTTTTTAACGTGTGGAAACCCCCTCGGGCCGTCACCCCGCCGGGGTTTGCGGCGGGGCGGTGTGTCGGAATCGAACCGACTAAAACCACACGGTGTGCCACTCTGCGCCTGAGAAGGGAGAGATCCGGGAACTGCTGTAGTAAGACCTCCGGACCATAGATGTATAGACTAGCTGAACTCCGCGGCGTTACCCACGGTTATTGTTGTACCGCGAGTAACGCCAGTAACGTGCATAATATAGTACAGTAACACTAATAATTTTAGAGGTTTCTAATGTGATGTCATAAATGAACTAATTGTTTTACGCTTACATTGAGAGCCTATGAGAAATAAATAAAGAATACAAAAGAATGTACTACAGTGTTGTACACCTTAAAAAGGTCTACAAAAAAGTCTGCGATGGTATATGTCTATCTCTTAGGGATAACCCACAATAACCTATCATCGTTTACATAAGGTACACAACTCATTCGAAGGAATTGGTATACGTTTTTATAATAGAATTCCTAGACATGTAATCGACCTTCCTGTAAATAAATTCAAGCTAACTATAAAAAATCACATTATTAGGAAAGCCTACTATACGATCAACGACTATCTAAACGACAACCAGTCATGGGCTTAAGGTCTCATTAGATAAATACACACAAACTTCTTTGTCATATAACTGAGCTTAAATTTTAACAAACAATTGTTAGTTGAAGGTAATGCGTGGCGATTATCATGGTAATTTAATTAGTAGTGATTTTTATCAGTATCTCAACTATGGTTTGTCATGCTCACTAAAATATCATTGCTTGCGGTGTCGTCGTGGGGCGGGTCGTATCTTTCCCTCTGATATGGCGAAGGAGATGATGGCTGGTCCATGAGTCATACTCGTGAACGGGTGCTGCTTGGAGTGATTGGTCGGCCTAGTCAGCGATGCTTTAGACATACTATTATTTTGGTTCGTTCAACTGCAACTGTAGCCTTTTAATCTAGTTACGAATTATTTTCAACAGCAGATTTTGCAACTGATTGTAAGTAGAAGTGCACCTTGAATGATTTCTATGTTTAATAGACTAAAACCTTTAACGTTATCAATGAGTGATTTTTCTTTTCTTTTTTTTGTTTGAGCGTTAGATTTTGGAGCATTTTAATAAAAGGAAATTCAGGTGGCAACAGCTTGCATACTGTTTACCTTACATGTAATACTAACACTATTGTACCTGAGAATCTGACTTTGAAAATAGTGGCCATGAGTTTCTTTGTCAGTATTCTTCTCATGAGGCTCTTCGCATTTTGGAAACTGGAAGTTATGGATCGACACAGGCAGGCAGTAGATTTTGGTGTTTTCGCCTAATTTACCTCGACAATACAGCACATGCTGTGGCGTCTGTTTGTGTCGATCTATGATTTTTAACTGCAGCTTCAATTTAACGTTCATAAATGTCACTTAGTGTCTTAATTGAATAAATGATTTGAATTAGAATTTGAAATTTGAATTTGAATTTAACCATTTTTATCCTTTACTTTTTACAAGAAATAATGGCTTATTTACGAAGCGATTTTAAGCAATACGGCATTTATCCTTATTCAATTAAGTACCTTAAATACATTGTGCATTATGGCCCTTTACAGCGTGTTATTTATAAATGAATATTTTCGTAGATATTACAGAATTAAAATGCAGGGATATAGCGGTTGTGGCGGTACCGGCCGGAGAGGTAGGCGCGCGGCGGGGTGCGGGCTGCTCGTGATCAGTACTTATTGAATAAGTAGAAACATTAACATAAATTAAAAAAGAATATATTCGAAATTGCATGATAGTAATATCTGACCCGGCTAACGTATTTTGCCATAAAAATATATTTAAGGGTGGGTCACCCTTACTATTTAGGTTTATGAAAAATAGATGTTGGCCGATTCTCAGACCTACCCGATATGCACAATATATTCCAAAAAGATTGGACCAGCCGTTTCGGAGGAGTTTGGTAACAAACACCCCGACACGAGAATTTTATTATATTAGATTTAAATAGTAAAGTGTATTCTTTTTTAAGACAGAGTACTTTCAGAACAACATTTTTGTTTAAAATTGTATGTTCGTACCTTAGTCGGTTACTTTTTAAACCGCACTTATCAAGAGTAACCTCTAAAATGACAAAAAGCTGTAAACGTTGTATATAAAATTATAAAGAAGGGCGAAGCCGGGGTGTGTCGCTAGTTAACAAGAAAAAGCATTTGATTAGTCGCCATAAAGTTGCATTTTTAAATTTTTTTTTTAACTCGTAATCTTGAATATGGTAGATTGGTATGTAAATACATGGTTTGTATTGTAAGGTACATATTTCATTATCTGAGTTTCAACATAACATGCTTATACACATAAATTTTCTTTACCACATATTTATTATTAGGTAAATAGATTTTTAACTACATTTTTGTATATGTACCATGTATACATACCTATTCCTTTAGTAATAATTATTTTAATATTACAAACAGACACTCCAATTTTATTTATTTGTATATAGATAGTTCCAATATTTTCTAAAATACTCAAATTGTTCGTTTTAGGTGTTCTTTAAAAAACTAACATTTATGTTATAAATGTTTAGCACAGTGAGAAACGGAACGTAATGCTCATTGCCATAGTCAAATTAGCCAATACGGTATAGCTATAGACTCCTATAAATTGATTAATTTACGTTGACGTCAAAACTGCTACAAACGATTTAGCCAAGAAGTGCTTCCTACATGGTGGTATTATACGTGTATTACTAATGCAAAATGTCAAAAAGTTAATTTGCCCTAAGCCTTCGTGATTGAAAATTTGTTGGATTTCTGTTGTGGTTTACATAAATAATTTATTAAAGAGTGACTAGATTCCTGAATAGATACCATTAACTTTTGAATCATTACTAATAATATTGGAAGGAATGCGGGTTAAAGGTAAAATTAAATGCTAAGTTTTGCCTTGTTTGTGATTTACTGTTGTAGACTGCAAATTTTTGTTAAAGTACTGATTTGTTAATTGTAGCGTCGTTACTCAGCTTATTCGACATCTCTTCTATTTACAGAATCAAATTGAATATCGTCATACGTATTAAGGTAATCATAAAGCGTTTTTCTTTAAAAATTTTAGGTAGAAAGATGAGTGGGTAGCATAAATAAAACATTGAAGTGTATATAAACTGTAGTTTTTAAACCCGTTTGATTAGATACTGCTGTTATTTATTAAAATCAGATGTTATACTTGACAGTAACATGATTGTACTAGCATCAATAATTTAATTAGAGCATGAATATAAATTTTATTATAATTTCAGTTATTAGGAGTACAGTGTAAACTGATAATATTCTGCCTTTCTTTGTGCAAGTTCACAAATATATAACAATTATTAATAAAGTGTGTTATTCATATTAGAATGTATGTTATGCTCAAATACATTATGATCATTTGAGTTTCGGTCTAAGACACTCTTTTGTATAATTATGTTCTTTCTGCTTATGATCATATGTTTAAAATAAAACAACTTTGAAGCTAAAACAGTATTTAAAATTCAAAGGAGTTGATCGTTAAAATTCTAAATTATTTTGCTTCCATTTTTATATTGTTTTAAAACTACCCTACTCATATTTATTTTGAGCTTCTTTGAGAGTTTTAGGCCTCTTCTCTTGTTAAATTTTATAGTCATATCAAGTGAGTGATGCAGGTATGGTCGCAATGCTTCCTATGCACTGTTTAAATAGTTTCTATCTCCTTAATTGTTGCCAATAATAATATAGATAATTAATTAAGAAAGCAAGTTTTGCTTTCTTAATTAATTATCGTTTATGATTTATCATACTAGAGCTGATCATATCACAACTGATACCTGTGAACGTTAAATATCAACATATTGGCTATTTGTTCTTATAAGACAACCTGTGCCTACTATGAGATAATTTGTAACTTTGTCTGCATAATTTGCACTTTTAATGACATGTGGTCAAATAAATAATGATCTCTCTAAATATGACTTCTAGTATACTATAGTGATAATTCTGCATCATTGGGCCTCCTAAAATACTACTGTCAATCAATCAAAATAGTCAAAATTCACTTATTTTACAACACATAGTATGTAAAAGTAATTCATACTTTCACTTATTATGTGTTGTAAAATCATCACTTAATAGTCCCTTCCCTACTGGACATAAGCCTATCCTTTAGAAAGTAGTTTATTTTTTAATATCCCATGCTGGCTTAAGATTTAAAAATACTTTTTTTTTACGGTATAGGGGCAAACGAGCAGAAATATCTCCTTATGGTAAGCAATTACAGAGGTGCCACAAGTGCATTGCTGATCTTTGGGGGACGGGGAAAGGGATGTGGGGAGGTGTTGGGGTATGGGCCTGCGAAACACAGCGCAAGCTCTATTTCACACCGATTTTCTGTGAGGCCATAGTATAACCGACAGTACTAATAGCTTTACAGCACATTTTTATGTTTTAATTGTTATTTTCGTATTTTCTGTATTGTGGTTATAGTATAATAGTAAGTATAGTGTTTGTCAAACAGAGTCACATAATATCAGTAGTCTTAAACAGTCCACTGCTAGTCATAGGCTTTGACTTAGAAATAAGGTTTCGGGCCATTATACCACACAGGACAGTTGCTCGGCACGGTGTAATAGGACAATTCCTGTTATCTGTTGTTGTTTGGCTAGCACATTTAATGTGCACATCTATCACTATATCTCAAGAGTCCATTGTCCAGTCCTCGCATACAGCAATTTTGCGATAGAGCTTATCTAAATGTTGTCCATGTTTGCTTGTGTGTCACTCAATTTATTGTTATAAATTAGCTGGGCAGCTCGGCGGCGATTACCTACTTTGTTCAATTTATATCGATATTAAATACAAATATTTTATTGGCATTTTCACAATATGACAGGGAATAAAAAATAAAATCAATTGAATCTTATCAAATTGAACATTTGTAATTATATTTTGACTGAATGGTTAGCCTAGTGGTTTACGTCGCTATGCGCTTTTATCTGTGCCAAGTGTTGTGGGTTCGAATCCCTACAAATGCCTAAAGTGATCATAAAATTGTTGTACTTTGTGTCTGTCTCATGCATGTTTGTAAAGTCCCGCGAGACAAGTGAACATGTTAATGACACTTACTAAACAAATTAGGAACCTAGTATCATTAAAATAAAAATTAGATAAATAAAAACTAAATAAATATTTCGGTCATCTAACACAACGCCATCTAGTCCCAAGCTAAGCAGAGCTTGTATTATGGGTACTAAGACAACTGATACAAATAGATAATTACATTTTTTTTTTTTCAAATAATTATAGGCACAGAATCTTTTATTATCTGTCTGTCTCATTGCTGATAGTAACATAATCCATTTACTTAATAAATGTACTAATAAAATTAGCAAGAGAACACTATTTTATTTAAATTTAGTAGTTTCTGCAAAACTTTAACAAAAACCATAAATTGTGTGCTGTGCAGTGTATTGTTTTTATTTATAACCACAGCCATTTTGCGAATATGTATATGTATGCTCTGAAATGTCACAATGCTCGCTATATACCAACTGTTTTGTGTATTGTTCCTAGCACCATTTTTTTTTTCATACATTTTCCTTACATTTTATAATGAAGTACTGGACCGAAAACAGTCTCTCATTTCAAGTTAACAAGCTAAGACAAAGACAGAGTATTTTGTTTTAGGAAACATGAGAGATGATGAACGCAAACATCACCAGTGAAACAAGATAAGGTAATTACTTTTCATTATTGTCTGACAGCATGAGATTGTTGCATTATTTATCAGGGATAACCAATGCTCCTTTCTCTTGATGGGATGGAGATAAACCAGTCATAACTAGTCAATTTATCATATTGTGCTGATCACTAAGAATATTGATAACAGGGCAGGACAATGAGAAACTGCTGTTGCATCATAAACAGCCTGCAACAGTTAGAGGGGACGTTGCAGTCTACTTTACCAAGCGGGTCATACTGTTCGTATAGGGTTTGTTTCAAGTCTTGTATAGTCATCTTTCTCTCTCTCTCTCTTGCGACACTCACGGAATAAAAAGGAATGATGTCTCTCTATATTCCTAGTCCATTATCACGTAGAGATGGTTGCACTATAGCGGCTTATCTTAGAACTTAACACTTGTCAAGTTTTAAACAAAAATATAAGTAGTAACAGAAAGAAACTTGCTTATAGATAAATAGATATTAGATAGAGGTAAAAATTATTATTCTTTTTTTTTTAATTTTTGTTTGATGGCAAGAAGTTTATTAACATAAAAAAATATGTATTGGAAGACTGTTTGAGACATTACAGTCTCTGTATGTTGTAATATCTTTATTCAAGAAACCTAACGAATGATATTACTATTACACGGGATAGTGGTAGTAATAGTATAATTGTTAGTAAAATTCTAACGTGTAGGTACTTTGGAAATGAAGAAGTGAACAAGTATTTTGGTAATTACTGGTTCTCTAAAGTATGTATTGAAATTATATCTAAATCAATTAATATAAGGTATTGTTGTTTTACAGTAATAAAGAAGCATAAAAGGAAATAATACAATACAATGTCTGAAGATGCCGAGTCGCTGAGTACAGTCCATTCGGATGGACACCCCGAAGACATGTTAGGTCTGTATATTTTGTCTATAGTAGTGTTGGTAGGTAATTTTAATTACTTAGAGTACCCATGAAAATAAGATCTTAAGTAATTTATACTCTCGATTTTCGGCACTTAATGGAACTAGTTGCAATACATTCTAGAATCAAAATCACTTGCACTTATGCCGCTATTTTACTTAACTTTACACAAGTTTATTATATATCAGACTGCCTCGTTGGTCTCGCGGTTGGCGTGAGCGACTGCTGATCATGAGGTCTCGGGTTCGATTCCCGGGTCGGACCAAATGTTTGTAAGATCTACAAATATTTGTTTCGGAGTTTGGGTGTGTTCTACCTATAATATGTATGTATTTACAAAAAAAAATATATATATATATGTATTTGTATCAGTTGTCTAGTACCCCATAACACAAGCTCTGCTTATCTTGGGACTAGATGGCGTTGTGTGTTTAGATGTCCGAAAAATATTTATATTATAAGCTGTGTCCGCTATTTCGTGCACGTGATATTTTAATTTTACACCGTTAAACCTTCCCTGGACTATGACAAACATTTTAAAACCAAAATCAGCATAATTGACCCAGCCGTTCTCAAGTTTTAGCAAGACAAACGAGCAGCAATTGTTTTTTATATATAAGATTAACATTTGATGATGTCATAAGGCGAAACCGGTCAGGTGTAAACTTAAGTAAAATAGTGGAATAAGGACAAGTGAGTTTGATTCTAGAAGGTCTAAGTAAATTAAGTTTCTCCGCTACTTCTCAAGACAGAGATATAGTGAATACTTTTTTTTAAGATCTGAGAAGCAACTGTTTAAGATTACGTAGCCAACAGCAAGATAACGTAGCCACAACGTTGTCTTGCCCGTCCCCAAACCGCACTCGTAATATTAAATAACCGCTTTTTACAAAATGCATATGTATGTATACCACGGTACATATACCAAAACTGTAGGTAAAATTTTTTTTGTCTGTCTGTCTGTCTGTCTGTCTGTCTGTTTGTTCCGGGTAATCTCTGGCAGGTAGCTGATGATCCAGGGAGTAACTTAGGCTACTTTTTTTAGGCTAACTTTGTCCCGCGGCGTTACTCGGCGTACAACAATAACCGCGGGTAACACCGCGAGGTTCAGCTAGTTAATAAATAAAAAGGAAACGTACATATTCTCTATTGCACGCCACTTGGTTCGAGCATTGGCTTCTCACCTCCAGCTCCTGTTAAAAATAGTATAAAACATATCAATGCGTAAATAAGTGGTTCATATTTATGTTGAACAGTCTTAAGTCAGCAAAACGCGACTTGTAAGCCAGGGGCGTGAGTTCGATCCACACTCAGTACAAATAATTCAATTATGAGCATAATACAATTATAGTTATTTTATGGAGATGGATAATATCAGTTAATCAAATTGGTATGTGTTAAACTATACCAGTAATTTAGTGTGGTAAGTTAAAAAAAATGAGAAACATACATAAATATGTAATAAATTCATTGAGTATATATTTTTTTATGTAAGTTGTAATTAGTAGTGTAAGTTGTAAGTAATTAATTTTAATCAAAGCAATGAATTAAACTGCTCCATTGAGTAGTCTTAAACAGTGACGGCACTAGTTGGTATTTAGTACCTACATTTTTAATACAAACTTATCGTTTTCACAGATGATTAAAAGTAACAAATTTGACTTAGGTATCAACTATCCTATACCATTAAAAAAGTGAAATCATAAAATTATTTTTAAGATCTATAATAATAATGAAAATAAGAGAAAATATATCAAAAGATAATTATTTTGTTAATTATTTCCAGCTCCAAATATGGAAGAGGCCCCATCGTCAATGGTCTCTAGTGAGGCCGAGTCGGAGAGCAGCATAGTGTCGGAGGCTCGCCACGACACTGACCAAGTTGCCGCTCAGAGCGATGCGTCCACTGAACACACAAATACGCAGCACGAAAGACCATTGACCACTGTGTCCACAGACTGGCGAACTGTCGGCACTAGTGTCACCACTTTTGTCTCAACTAGAGGTATGACAAACTTCTCTTCTTACATCTCTCTCTCTCTCTCTCTAATTCACTTGTTTAACTACTGAGACTCATTTAAAATTCGATGGAAAAGATCTCATTTCGCTATGTGTCTAGGATACGCCGACTAGTAGACATCATTTAATTTTCTTTAAAATACAGTCGAATTGAGAACCTCCTTTTTTAATAAAGTTGGTTAAAATGCTAATTATACATGCACTAAATATATATATATAAAATGCTATCAAAAACAGATCAATTTTTAGTATTCGATTAGAAATCACTACACATGCCTATCTTTATTATCTATACAAATAAATGAAATTGGAGTGTCTGTTTGTAATATTAAAATAACCGCTTTTAACTAAATGCATGTGTATGTATATACGGTGCATATACCAAAAATGTATTTCTGTTTGTCTGTCTGTTTGTTCCGGGTAATCTCGTAAAAACAGTATTCTGTCCGTCTTGTTGATCCGTTCAGATTGACCACACTATACACGACTTATATATTAACGAGCCCGTCTAGTATCGCCTCAGTATCTACGTATAGATCTACACGTGAACATTCCTAAACAGATAAATACAGTTTTTTTTCCTTCCGTCAAAAACTATTAAAAAAAACTAAAGATATCTTTTTACAAGGAAAAAAAAAGTTTTAAAAAGTTGACAAGAAAAAAGGTAGTGTTATTTACGTCAGGTCCCGTAGTCTTATGTTTTTTTTTCAGGAAATATACGAGAATAAATATCTTGATTGATCTAATTGATTGGTCGTTTAAGCCAATTTCTTTGTACATTATGCAGTAGCTGAAAAGCTTTGACTGTAGTGGTCCTTGTAACGGTTTTTCACCACATTTTATTTTACAAATATAATATAATATTTTTTTATTTGTTTGCAAAAGGATCCATGTTACCGTGGGGTGCTCACAAAGGACCCGTAATGACTGCACCGGATTCTGATCTGCGTCCCGGCGAGTTCGTCATGCGATTACTCTTCACAGAGTTCACAGTACAAGCTGAGAGAAAAATGGAATCTGTGATGGCCGAACCCCTGGTAACTTTCACACATACATAAAATTTATCGTCACTTTTCTATATATGATAGGAAATTAAATACACAAGTGTTATAATTTTTACGCGTCTGTTTGTTGTCATACGAAGCATTTCGATGTAAGATATTTAAATTCCTGTCGTTTCGATCTGTTGGCAATATTTCGCAATATGATATTGAACGTATGAAAATATATGGTTTCTACATTGAAACACATAGCCTTGAGTAGGTAGCGTCTGCGTTTATTGTATTTAAAGTTAAAATAATGTTAGTGTAGTGGAGTCTATTTTATTAATAATCATGGGATAGGTGTACTTCCGCCGGGCCTACATATGGGCCTGCTTGATAGTTTAATACTAATAAAAAACTAGCGGTAACACTTTATACCGAAGTTATCATAGTCGCACTCCTCCCTGTTCTGGGCAAAGAAAGCAATCGAAAGACGTTTGTATTACGAATTAAATCCACATAATGAAATGCTCCTGAAAGCTTGCCTACAATCTCGGGCCACTGACATTTAGCACCATTTAAAAACTTATTATGTATTCTTTTGTATCTCGTGCGTAATGTAGTGATTTAATTTATATCTATCTAGTGTACGTCGAGAACAGTCTTTGTTGCATATGAAAAACGAATATTGTTAACCATTAATAAATTTAAATTCGCTTGACATAGTTTGGCGAATGTATGGTAATTGAAACATCATATCAGCGTAGTTTTTAAAATATTTTTCGCATTAAGCTTGCAGTGTTGTTGCGCTTGCTCCACTCCGCTCTGGAGGCATAAAGCTATAGGGTTCTGCCGTTATACCTAAGGACTCGTCGACACATAACTGTGAATTCGCAACGCATCGCAGATATCTGCGAGCTCGCACGAATGCACCGCAAGAACTTCACGCGGCATCCCGTCGCAGTTATGTTATCCCTATACACCCAGCTATCAATAAACAAATATTTTGGTTTATTGACTTTTTGTCTAACGGTATTGTTGATGATTTAACAACATCACTGAATTAAAAATCTGCAGTATGTTTCTTAATTTCAAAATATAATAAAACAGATAAACTTGGACAGAAACTCACTGTTGATAAATATACTAATATATCTATGTTACCAAACTCCTCCGAAACGGCTGTACCGATTTTTATGAAATTTATAGTGCATATCGGCTAGTTTAGAGAATCGCCCAACATCTATTTTTCATACCCATACATAAAAAGAGAATAAAGAGTGCGTCACCCTTATCAATTATAGGGGTGACCCATCCATATTTTTTTATTCTTATAGCAAAGCAATGATTGCCGGATCTGCTAGTATTTCTATAAATAAATACATCTTAGACACGAAATTAATCGCGTTCATTCCAAAGTTTTTGTGTTTGGAAATCGAAGCCACAACTTCATGTTTAGCAGTCAAAACTCAGGATCAGTCAAAACACAAAATAAAATAGTGTCTCGAATAAATTTAGAATAAATATCCATTTGAAATAACTTCGTCGTGTTTTCGTGCCGGTGTGCACAGAGATGATTCAACTTCCATTGACATAACACAGCAGCTGAGGTTAGTGGACTTATATTTTTTTATATCCCATGTCTTTGACTTTCGAATAAGTTTTGCAACTGCTAATCTTTCGAATAAGTTTTGTAACTTTTTAAAAAATAGTATCGAGGTTTAATCGAAAAAAGTTAAATCGATTAGAAACGATTTATTTATTGTTTGGATTTTACAAACAAATGGAATATAAGTATTTATATTAATCTGGATTTTTTATATTTTTATTTTATTTGTCATGCGACAAAAACTCATAAAAATTTTGATAGCAAAATAAATAGGAAAATAGATATTTAAATTTTCTAAATTATTACGTAGACATAAGAGGGTTCTACAATAAATAAACGCTCTTTTATTAGATACTTTGTACATAAGGGTAATGCCTTTAAAATAATTTGATTGGATCCATTATCGAAATTGTCTTTTATACTATTAGATATTGCTGCTCGTTTAGTAAATTAATCTCCTACAGACAAAGGTTAAGTTGTATGTTCATACAATATAGGACCCTAATTTTAGTTGCTTTAATCGATTTCAAATATGGGACATTTTTTTCAATTTGTTTGGATCTGGACTTCATCATTTATGAACCTTTATTGATTTTTTAACTGACTGCAATAAAGGAAAAGCTTCTCAATTCGACTGTATTTTTTTTCTGTTTGTTACCTATGAACTTTCGACTGGGTGAAGCCATTTTGATTATTCTTTTTTTATTTGAAAGCTGGTGCTTTCCGTGTGGCCGCATTTCAGTTTGGTCCAGTTCTTAAAGGGGCTTTTTAGTAAATTTTTTTACCCAAATCTGGCGAGACCAAAAGTAAGATTAATAGTTTTGGTAGCCTATGTATGTTCCACCTTAGCGCTAAAACTGCTGAACTGATTTTAATGAGTCGTCGTCGAGTATGAGAATCTCTTGTGACGTATAAATTTTATCAAAAGTGTCGTGTTACATTTTTCTATACTTTTTATTTGAAGTTGTATACTGCCTGTTTGTTCTTATTCAAATTTCATACTAAAGTTACGCGTCTTTGCGTCCTCCTTAATATGGAAGTGGGGTCTTTGGTACAAAATTCATGGTGAAGCACTCTTCTATGATTATATTATACTATGTTTTATGGTAATAAACTGTTACATTATATAGTTTGTGTACTGTGATGGATAGTTAACTTTCCAATTGCTACTTAGTAACTTATGTTTCATTTATGATGTAAAAATTTGCCGCCAGTAATTTTTGCCGCCCCTACAGCTTAATATTTCCCTACTCTTTTCATATCCCCTTTCGATACCCCCTTAGTTTCCGTCTCCGCGCATCACACCTCTATCTCTTTCAGAGCCTCTCATGTTCAGCATCTTGCAGGAACTGATTGACAGCCTCTTCCCACAACAGTATGCATGTGGTGACCAGGGTACCATGGTCCTTCTAATATCACCCTAGACTGTTTCTGCTGCTGTTCATGCCACCCTGAATGGTGATTGAAATATATAAAAAAATAACCGAGTTCAAAAAGGAAAATTTATGATTCGGTTGGCGCGATTTTTTTAGATAGAGAGTAAACTGATGTAGGACGAAAACGCATGTAGGTAGGTGCTAAAAAAGTTAAGACACTCTGCTCTTGATAAATAAATTTAATTTATTTATTTGATAAATTTACACAATTTTTTAACTTGTGCAAGTGCTAAATAGTACAATTACTTATTATATAGTCAGCGCATTTAATGTAAGTTAAGGACTTTTCACTATCCCACCTGCCAGTTTAACAACCATACCCACTTAACGTTTCACAATGTCTCATCTAATGGAGATACAATTTGCACCGAGAGCCCTAGCCTAGAAGAACGCTTCAATTGAAGGATGATAGAACTTGAGGCCCAACTGCACAGCAGAGTGCCTGCAAAATACATTGTGGCCGTTTCGTAAATTTCGGAAAAACAAAAGCGACGCAAACTGGTCTCTTTATAAGGTTGAAAGAAATCGGTGTAATCAGGTGGTACGCAATACTAAGCGCTGCCATATTGTCAGCAATCTCAATTGCTGTTCTGCCTTCCATATCTGGAGAATCCTCGGCATCCTGATTATCGGTAAATCCGGGCATTGTATCTTTTCCACGACCTTTGATTTGGATGACATAAATCGATATTTTACCTCTCTGCTACAATTTGCTCACCAAACTAAGTGTCGTACTTTAAGGTACTTGACTGACCTACCTCGTCCCAATATTATTTCATTTATCTTTATCTTGTCCAGTTGTATCAGATGATATTAAAAAGATAATCCTCTACATTAAATCCAACGCAATGGGCGGTGACAATATTACCCTCCGTATGATCATTCCCATCCTTGATCATCTTCCTACGCTTACGCATATAGTGATTTTTTTCTCGATTCAGGGACGTCCCCTTCACTATGGCGAAATGCGTTTGTTTTACCGCTCCCTAAAGTCCCTAATCCTACCCTTATAAATCATTTGCGCCTAATTTCCATACTTCTCTTCTTAGCCAAACTGCTCGAGACGTGTGTACATCAACAGATATAAAAAAAAATGCCTCCCTAAGCTCTAGCCTACTAAGCCTAGTGGTAAATCTACTACCGCTGAAATTAAAAATATTAACCTTTGAGACTATATGTTTAGTCAGGGAGAGCAAACAGATACACATTTATCTTACATTCAATATTAACAAGAAAATATATATAAATGTGTAACTTACAACGTTATCCACGTATTACTATGGTCTGACGATGTAATTAATTTGTGTACCGAAATGAAACTATAAATATCTATCATTCATTTATAATTCGCGTGTCACGTTGTTGTTCACGATGAATTCTGAAACTATCTAACAGATTTTCACGTTCATTATTAAATTGTGTGTTAAGATAGGATAGGAATCATCACACTTAGATTAATAGAAACCAGGCTATATTGAAAAGAGGCGAAGTTGAAAAATGCTTTTGTTGGGTAGTTTAATATCGAGAATGTATCGGCTATGGAACATCACTCGACACCAATGTAATCTGACCAATCAGTTAAAAATGTTTAAAAGTTATGTGAACGGATACAGTGTTTGTATAGCTACTAAGCCTTGTGTTTCATGCCTACACTGTCAAACATTGTGCTATAACTCAGACCTTGACGACTTTTTGTAATTCAAATATTTGTCTGCTACCTACAAAGAATGACATTCATATGGATTAGGCTATATATATATTGTATAAATACTGGATAAATATACATATGAATAAGTCTAATATGGGTAGTCGCAAAAGGCAATGTTTAGTTTTAGTTGCTAAGATGACATTCGATACTAAATTAATAACATCAACTCAATTGTTTTGTAGTCTACTGCTGGAGATAAACCTCCCTTTAAAAGGTCATAGTAGAATAATAATAATAAAAAGAGCTTACTATACCATGCTGGGCAGACAGGTTTCAAGTGTTTTATCTCTTTGCATTCTGTTGTGCTGTACAGTTGCCTCTCGGTGGTGACGCTTCGTATTTACAACCTGTCACCACGCAGATAAGTGCTATATCTTTGAATATACATTATCAAAATCTTTACAGGAAAAACCACTGGCGAAGACATTACAGCGTGGCGAAGATCCTCAACTGGATCAGATACTCCAAGCGTTCGGCACTGTGGCAGAACACTGCCTACCATCGTTACTGAGGGCGCTGTTCGGTTGGCTGGAGAGACAAATGGCTGATTCACCACAGTTGAGTGAGCAAGCTAAGAAGCCTCACCAAGATCTCAGGAACAAAAGGTTTGTATTTGTATAGTTTCTCATTCCCTCTTCTTTACTTGTATAAGATCTTTTAAGAAGTTTTGAGAGATCAAATCAAGTAAAAGGAATCAAATAACAAAACAAAGAAAATGATGACAGGCGATGATACCAACATCATACGATGTTACTTAGCCTGGCCTTATATGTGCGGAAACTTATTTGCACCTCATTTTGAACATATACCTATGACACACCAAAACATATCATATTGCACTAAAAGTAGAAAATACAAAATTTTCTACATGCTATAGTTTAAAAAACATGTAAAATACGCCGAAGTAAAACTCTAGGGATCCAGTTACATATTTTGTTTCTTCAAAGTATTAAAAAGTTCATAATAAAATATTTTTGAAGTAATACTATTTTATTAATAAGTTACCTCTCTACGTTCAAATAAGACTGACAAATAAACAATATTCTTAAGTAATTATTCATAGTAATTAACAACAATTCTCTAATATTGCCCAAAGAAAAGGGAGTATTTTGGGTTATATACGTTGTTCCAAAATTAACACAAGATTTGAATTAAATAGAAAATACAATTTTTAGTCTTTAGATTGTGATTTTTTTATTGAACAGTAAAATACATAGGATAAGGTTATTTATGGAATATCACATTGAGCAAATGGCCCGAAACCATATATCGTCCATATCAATATCATCCAACTGAAGCAGAAAAATCGTGAAAATGTAATAATGTCGTGAAACCGAGCACCAGTAACAATCACTGCTTGACCATCATCATTTTCATAAAAGTATGGTCCAGCCCGAAATCTGCAGCAAAAGTGACATGTTTTTGATATATTTGGATTCTCCACAGTCATATGAGAGTTCTCCGGACCCCAAATGCGGCAATTTTTGCGATTAACAAGACCATCACGGAGAAAATATGCTTCATCGCTTAGAATAGTTTAGCTCGAACTGCGGCTGCCAAACTTTCAATATTTAAAGATATTGTTCAATAATGAAAATATGTTGTTCCATCGTGTAATGCTCTATTTTTTACTAACCCTGACCTGACAGCAATAAACTTGTCTTACTTGGGGTTGCTAACACTCTACTCCACAAATGATAGTAAATTCAAATCTTGCGTTAATTTTGGGACACTTTATGTACATAAATACAATTTAAGTACGAATTTCTTTATCTTACAGCATCATCTATATAGTATCTGGAAGCGGTGCAGGGACCGAGACAGTAGAACGTAGTTGCGAAGAGCTTCAAGCAGAGCGGCGGGACCTCGCCGTGGAGTTTCTGTTCTGTCTCGCTCTGATAGAGGTGCTCAAGCAATTGCCATTCCACCCTGGCCATGAAGACTTAGTCCAGTACATCGAGAATGTGGCGTTCAAGCGTTTCAACTATAAGGAAGGGTGAGCATCTTGTAACCCTTTGATTTAGAGGATTTCTTCTAGGCAAATTACGTATCTCGTTAGGCTACTGGACGGTTTAGTAATTTCAGCTGTCACCTTACTATACTTTCTACGTCTCCGAGTGTTGTGGGATCAAATTCCACATGTGACAAATTGTTGTTCTAAGGCCGGGTGTTCTTTGTGTCATTTCAAATATGTTTGTACATACCCCCGCTACACAGAAACATTCCTAGTGCAGGAGTAGTCTGCTTAATAGAAAACACCATATTTTGACGGTGCCCAAAAAATAAGGTGACATTGTATTTATTTTGAAAATTCTTTATTTATTCTTCCAAATGAATTTCATCCCCTTCAAAGCAATCCCCTCCCGATGCAATGCTCTTATGCCAACGAATTTTCCAATCTTCGAAACACTGATTGGAGTCACTTTCCGGGATGGCCTTCAGTTTCGTCTTCGCTGCGGCTTGAATCTCCTCTATCGTATCAAAACGGTTCCCCGGAGGGGTCTTATGAGCTTGCTGGACAGCCAGAAGTCGCACGGCGTCAGTTCAGGTGAATATGGTGGTTGTGGAACGATATGGGTTAAATTTTTGGCGAAATGATCACGAGTTACGAGTGCAGTATGGGACGTTGCAGTATTAAGTATACTATCAGTTCCATTATCGTGGTGTAATAACCAAAAATTGTCTTTTTTCACAATTCCGGCCTTTTTAGGCGGATAGCGTTATGCAAACGACGCATATATATAGCGTTATCCAAATAATATTCCTTGTTGACTGTTCGGCCCGGCGGAAGGAATTCATAATGCACAACACCACGATAATCGATGAAAACAGTCAACATGACCTTGATTTTTGAGCGACTCCGACGCGATTTTTTTGGTTTCGGCTCTCGTTGGGCACGATAATCGCTCGATTGATCGGTTGTTTCGGGGTCGTAAACATAGACCCGAGTCTCGTCTCCATTGATAATTCGTTACATTTGTCTTGATAGTCTAAAAGCACCTTTTCACACAATTCAACGACACGCTTTATTTCCAAAAAAATCAATGTTTTAGGTACCAGTCGAGCTTTAACGCGCTTGAGGCCCAAAACATCCTGTAAAATAGTATTGACCGATCCTTTCGATATGCCAACCTCATCAGCAAGGTCTTAAATCGTTTATCGACGGTTTTTCAACACCAAATCTTAGATTTGTTGGACGTGAGCTTTGTCGGTTGAGGTTGATGGTCGCCCAGGACGCTCTTCGTCTTCGACACGGTCACGGCTGGCTTGGAACTCACTATACCACTTGTAAACATTTTTTTAGACATAGTCTCACATCAAAGGCTTTCTGCACCATCCTCTACGTATCCGGAGCAGAAAATTAATTCCGCAAACAAAATTTAAAAATTCACTTTTAGCAGCTCACAAAACGACGCGTATCTCAAACACTATTGAATATTTTGCCACGTTTATTTGACATGTTTCAGTGACAGATGTCACTGACAGTACATCCAACTTTGTTTTTGTTCTTGAAATCCTTCGACGCGCGTAGTTTAAATTGAAATATCACCTTATTTTTTGGACACTGTATTATTGTGACCATTCCTTTGATAACATCAGTAGAGTGACTTCCCTTTTAAACGTTTCTGACGCTACAAGAATATCTATAGAGTTCTTATATATAATTTCACTTGGCTTTGTACAAAAGTCTGTATACAACAGCCTATATACAACATTTAGCAAATAACAATGATATTTTGATGACAGGCTACAGTCAAACCCCAATGCGGCCAACGTCCATCTGATCGCAGACTTGTACGCTGAAGTTATCGCCGTATTGGCACAGGCACGTTTCGCGTCTGTCAAGAAGCGCTTCACAGCTGATCTCAAGGTATTGTTTAAACTTAGACCTTTGAAATTTCAATATAGCACTGAGAAAGAGACATTTTTTGGGTTAAGGATATAAACGAGCAGACGGTCTCCTGATGGCAAGTGACTATCGCCGCCCAATGATACAGGCTTAGCAAAATGAAAGAGCCACGCTTCGGCATGAATGGGTCGACTCGATCGGAGTTATACCAGGGCCTCACAGAAAACCGATGTGAAACAGCGCTTGCGCTGAGTTTCGTCGAGTGAGTGAGGATGTCGGAGGCTCATACCCCAACTGCTCCCCCATCTCCCAAAGGCCGGCAATGTACTTGTGACGCCTCTGATGTTGTGGGTGTCCATGAGCGGCGGTAACCGCTTACCATCTGGTGATACGCTTGCTCGTTTGCCCCTATACCATATTACAAAAAAACCATTTCTCTTGGTTGTTTTAAAAAGACTGACTTTTCGCGTGAGATATACTTTTGGACAAATGGTGATTAATTATTAAACAGTATGATAGATAAGTCACTAAGGATGACTTTAACGGATGAAAATGTATAATGTGAAAGGTAAAGAAACTTTAAATGCACTAAGTGGTTCTAGTTTATATTCTGCTTTTTCCTAATAACGGTACAATTTTGTATTACATTGCGTATTTTTGATACATTTCTTTTCATATTTTTAATTATGCGATATTACATTGTCTAGGAGTTGAAGAGCCGGGAGCCAACTCCTCACAACACACAAAGCATAATCTCTTTATTGATGGGCATGAAGTTCTTCCGCGTCAAGATGGTACCCATAGAAGAATTCGAAGCTTCATTTCAGTTTCTTCAAGAGTGCGCGCAATATTTTCTGGAGGCCAAGGACAAAGATATAAGACATGCTCTTGCTGGGCTTTTCGTTGAAATACTTGTGCCCGTCGCTGCGGTAAGTCTTTTAAACAAGTACGGATTCTAAGTAAAGAACCTCCTTCAATAAATCAACGTTATTTGTCCTACAAATTGACGTTTGTCATTTTATATTCTGTTTTACCTTGGCAAAGTCCTTGGCCGTAGCTATGCTCTGTTGCTCTGAAAGTCAATGTATATGCTATCTTTACTTCTAGAAAAGGCTTCATTTTAAAATCACAATAATATGAAATTTACTTTTTAAAAACTTAATCTTAGTAATACTCTTAGAAATGAATCAAAAAAAGATAAAATTGAACAACACCTGTTACAGACGGTCAAGAACGAAGTGAACGTGCCCTGTCTAAAGAACTTTGTAGAAATGCTCTATAGCCACACGTTGGACGCGAGTACCAAATCGAAACACCGCCTGGCATTGTTCCCGCTCGTCACTTGCCTACTGTGCGTTTCACAGAAACAGTTCTTCTTGGCCAACTGGCATTGCTTCCTAGCAATGTGCCTGTCACACTTGAAGAATAGAGACCCCAAGATGTGCAGGGTGGCCTTAGGTTTGTATATCGGAAATGTTTTCTTATCAAAGCTACTAATTCACTAACTTATCTCGCTTTTTCGATTTAGTATATTTATGTTTATATGCTGGTGTCCACTACCTTCTTGGCGTATTATTCTATTCTATAAAATATATGGTGTTGCAGAATCCCTGTATCGTCTCCTTTGGGTCTACATGATTAGAATCAAATGCGAAAGCAACTCCGCTACACAATCTCGTTTGCAAAGCATTGTCAACTCGCTTTTCCCGAAGGGCTCCAAGGGCGTGGTACCAAGAGATATGCCTCTTAATATTTTCGTTAAGATCATACAGTTCATTGCTCAAGAAAGACTCGATTTCGCAATGAGAGAAATTGTGTTCGACCTTCTCATGGTAGGGAGACCGATCAAAATTATTTTGACACCGGAGAGAATGTCAATAGGCTTACGAGCCTTTCTGGTTGTAGCTGATAGCTTACAGCAGAAGGAAGGAGAGCCTCCGATGCCCAGAACATCTGGAACTTTGCCATCTGGGAATACGTTGAGAGTGAAAAAGACTTTCTTGAACAAAATGTTGACTGATGAGACGGCGCGCTCTATAGGAATGAGCGCGTACTTTCCGTTCGTGAGACGAGTGCTGGTCGACATCCTGCGGGCTCTAGACGCTCACTATGGTAGGCCCCTGATGTTGACCAATACCCAGAACGTTACCAAGGAGCAAGAGATCAACACTGGAGAAAGGAAGCCGAGAATCGATTTATTCAGGACATGTGTCGCTGCTATACCAAGGTATGTATCAACAGTAATCTATTTTTCTATACAGTAACATCGTTGTTTATTTCCTCAAATGTTCTATATATGTGTTTATTCAACAGACTGATCCCTGAAGGTATGGGCTCCAGTGAGCTGGTGGACTTGTTGTGCCGTCTGACCGTACACATGGACGAAGAACTACGAGGTCTCTCGTTCCAAAGCCTTCAAACCTTGATTGTAGACTTTCCGGAATGGCGACAAGATGTTCTCGCTGGATTTACGCAGTTTCTGGCTAAGGAAGTACAGGTACTTGTTTTCTATCTACATTCAACTACAACAAACTTTTGTTAAGGTTCGAAGACAGCTTAATTTTAACTGGGTCTTCAGGAGTGCCATAACTCGGTGTTATAAAATAAAAAATAAAATAAAATAAATTAAAAACCAAGTTGTGTAAGAAACTGGCCATTTTACTTAATTTTCGTATCTTTTCATTCAGGATACATCACCACAATTGGTAGAGAACGGGCTCCGAATGCTCCTTCAGCTGCTGACAAGTTGGAAGAACGGAGAGCCTGTAGTGAGCAATGCTCCGACCAAACAGGAACCTCTGGCTTCAGTCATTCGCGGGGCTGAAGCTCTCGGCCTAGTGATGCTGTGTCAGTGCAAGGCTTATCCTAGGAGACTCGCTGTACATGTGCTCAGGTGTGTCTAATACTCTTATTATTAAAGATATACTTTCCACATTATGTAATTTTAAGCATAAACAAGAGATTGTTGTTGGTCTGATGAAATAATATTATTTGTATTAATTACTTCATCCATATGCTTAAACTATAAGAAAGTTGAAGAGTTTGTATTACTAGTGGAGCAACAGTTTTTTTATGTTTGTACCTGCCGTAATGACTCTACTACGTCTGATGGAAAGCATAAGTAGAATCCAAGAGTGGTGGTGACCATACTCATTGAGGATGCAGACAATGCAACTATGCAGGATGGCGACCCACACCGTGTAGGGCTAGTGATGCTCTTGCATCATTGGGCCTCCGGTCTCGCACTCACTAGTGCGCGTGAGGATTCCGGCCCAACCATGCTCAAATCAGCATGGCTCTACTACCTTGATTTGGATTAATTTAAAAGCGGTATAGGTTAACATTAAAATTCTTAGGATCACAGCCAAACATATGCGGGTCAAAAAGAGACCAAACCTATTTGCATGTGTCCAAAATGTGATCGACACTTCGTAGAATTATTAGAAACTGCTAGAAATAACGTAGTCATTATCGTGATCTGAATAATGTGGTAAACAAAGTAGAAAAAAAATCCACCTAGATGGAATAAAATATGGATTAGAATAGCTTTTTATCGTGAAAATATTGTTGGCAAACTCGACATTAATGCGAGCAAAGACTGGTTTCGAATTCCGCGACAAGTTATTCGTGGCCATGCGAATGCTTATGAACATATCGCCATTTACTGCTGAACGTAGGTCTTGGGCAATTGGTAGAAGGAACTTCTTCAAATCGAGATAACTAGTTGTTTTTAGGAACATTCGAATTCATTTCTAGTGGGCAAATTTGCGACATTCGATCTTAATATATTTAATGTACAAACATTGACCTCTTATAATTTTGTTGTAGTTATTAGTCGAGTTCTGCGGTGTTAAATATGTTTGCGGTACAACAGCAATGCCGCGGGGCGAAGCTAGTTTAAAACAAGTTGCCTATGTTAGATTCTCCCTATATATATCATCACCTGTCTGCTAGAGAAAGTCTCGTCAAAATTGGTCCAGCCATTACAGGGGTTATTTTTAAAATGGTTTTTTTATGTAATCACCGTATAAGACTTTCATATACATTTTGTGAAAAGTTACTTCACTTCACTTAAATTTTATATATTTGTGATTTAGAGAGGCGAAATGTCTGCTAGAGAAACTACAGCTGAGTCAGGACGAGCCGGCGCTCATCGACGCGGCGGACGCGCACGTGGCACACTTCGCTGAGCGTTGTCTGCCGCTGCTCCCGCCCACCGAGAAGCAGGCCATCCTGGCTGCCCCACAGCCTGATCTTGTGTGGATCACCGAACGAAGCCACGCTGTATGGACCGCCGGTACGATACAACAAAATCATTACGACATGTCGGACTTCTGAACACAACGTTTTAATATTACGAGTATTAACAACACATCTTCTGATCTCAAGCAAGACAGAGCCCGCGTTAATTGTTAACTAACATATTCAACTGCCTCATTGGTCTCACGTTTGGCGCGTGCGACTGCTGACATTATTATTTATATTAAATTAAAATATATTTAATTTAATATAAATAATAAAATAATGATGCATGGTTTACACCCCGCTTTCTAACAAATTCGATTCCTAGTACCTAGTCATCGTTTCGTACCAAAGCTTGGAGCCAGATTTGTCGGGAACTATAACTATACTAGTAATAAACTATGATTTTAGGCATTCAACATGACGAGACATCATCCAAGAACAGCTGGAGTGGCAGCTCCTCGAACGGCGCTGATCCATGGGAGGTAATGTAACAGTGATTAATTTTATGTTCCTATACTAGTAACATGTTGACAATGATTAAAAATACGAAATGTTACCGCTGCTATTCATCTATGGGAGAAAACTACGCAGTTCAACAGTATTATAAAGAAAAGAAAAATTTCTAACAAACCCTATGCATACCCGTCTGGACAGCATGTCCAGCCAGTTTTTGATTATTAACTTTTTTATTTAGAGTCGTGGAGGATGGCAGTTTTGAAGGCTATATCTAGACAATTTTGTATTTCAGGTTGTCTTATTCGGGCTGTTGGAACGCAGCCGTGTTCCTGCCCGCTGCCCATCGACTATACTGCAAGCATGGCCCATTCTTCACGCCAGAATACATGCACTGTTCACTATTATTGAACCTGCGTAAGTACCTATGAAAAAGCATTAATGAGCCTTAAATTACCACTGACAATAACTGATGTGAATAAGTATTAGTGGAATAGGGATGTTGACTATTTTTTGGAACTGTTTTCCTTTTATTATTTAAATAATTTAAATTTTTATTCATTAATTTTAAATAAAAAAAACCTTTAAAAATTAATTTTCGTGCCTAAATGCTCCAAGCTGTCACATGGTCTTGATGACGAAACAGTGTATTAAATAAAGACCAAGACCTGTAGTATTTCTAAGCTATTTGTTTTCAAAAAATAAGTTAGAACACATAGACATTTACTTTGGAGATACACCTATGTGTTTTGCATCAGTTGTTAATAAATTATATTACGTATTCTTCTAAGATTTATCTTAAACTTAAAACGAATTGGTGAAGTTTTATAGTTTTCAACTTTAATTGTTTACAGACCTGTGAATGACAATCGAGCTTCGTTGTTATCTCGTGGACCCGCTTTGCCCAGAAAGCCGGAGAAAGAAAGAGATGGATACATGCAAGTAAGTATTGTTTTAATAACATTTTTTCCCATCAAAACCTACTTGATTATGGCTGAATGGTGACCATAAAAAATCACAAAGCCGTCATGAGAACTGCCGACAGAAGTGAATACTAGAAACTATAAACAAACACATGGACATACAATGAAAAATATAGCTGGTGGAAAGCGTTCGGTGACGATGACACGAGTTCAATGATTTACATTCATGTAAAAAGAGCTCAATGCGCCTAAAGAAGTTTTCATTTCAAATAGGTATATGCACATATATCTTCTATAGCCGCGTGTTTTGTAAGTGTTATACCGCTCGTCGGGCATTTATCACAGACATAAAAATATAAAAGAATATATTGTGGAATGCCCTGTTAGGCTAGTGGTTACTGTACATTAGTAACAGTAGCTTGATTCCTTCCCAGAATCAATGTTTGTGTGATGAATACGATCGTTTGTTCTATAGTTGGTTTGGGACCCTGCTTGGTTTCGGAATAGACCGCCTTGTCTGAATTGTGTCAGATTATTATTAAACTAGTTTTTTCCCGTGGCGCGGCCTGCGTGTATCTATGTCAGATCTATGTCTAGTTTTGGCGTGAAAAAGCGACAGACAGACAGAGTTACTTTTGCCTTTGTAAGGATGTATTTTTAATTAACTCCTTTGTTTATTTTAAATTTCAGGTGTGGAAGTACTATATGACAATGGCATACTTAGTAGTGCCTGCAGTTCCCAGCCCAGTCATTCGCTGCGCCAGTCCTGATCTAAGCCTTAGGTATGCACATAATAATAACCCAACACATATACACAATCACACACATACAAACACAAGTAAAAATGACAATTTGAAATTTCAGCGCTGAGGTCGTATACACAACATTATATAAAATGCTTCTAATGAAAACATTTTTAAAATTAATTCGTAGCAAAATTGGCTTGATATGTATTTTTTTCGGTATATTTGGCATTAAATTTATATATTTATATATTAATTTACAATATATTATGCAAGTATAAAATGCATTTGATTTTGCTAATTTTCCAAATTATTTCAGTTGGTACAAATGTTGTTTGGTTTTATGGCTTACATCGAGGTGTTCATGCTTTTGTTTAGGTAGCTCTAGAATATTCCGCTCCCCAAGTACATTCATAGCGACGATTAAGATTTTATAACGTAATAAAAAAATTTTTTTAATAATAAAAAAGTTTGTTTCACGAAGGTTTCGATCAAATAAATTACACATTGTGTAAATACTGAAATATTAAGTTGAAGTAAGTTTTTTGTTTAGAAACTTTTAGTGACGAAACGAATAAAACGGTGCGTATTTAAATATATCGTTTGACAAATCATTGTCCATAAATTATTTTGTAAATACAAGTTAGCATTGTCCATGTCTTTGATAAATGAATGGGCAAAAGAATGTATACTTTTATCGTCATATATTGAACTTTTAAAATTCTAGCTGCCATTAGATCTATATATTTTTTTTATTATTTATTCCAAATTTCATCGGTTTTGACTTGCATAGCATTTTTTTGTACCGAAATTGATTGAAAATTTATCCAGTCACAAAACATTAATAGAGAAAGTCTTATCAGTTTCGGGATCTTGAGTTATATCAATCAATCATCAATATCAATGAGTGGGAACTTATCGCCTGACATTCAAATTAATGTGAATCTAATTGATTCAATAATGATGTTTAGCCCGTTTAAGTATTTTTATAATGAAATCTCTTTCCGCATTCCTCTTATTTACCCAAAGCATAACCTTTTACTATATAAAGATACGAATATGTACGGCCCCACTAAGAAAAGACAGTCCTCTGACAGTTATATCATTATAAAAATATGGCTATTCATGGCAATGACCTGAACGACATTTGTACCACGGCGTTTGTGATGTGAAAGTATGAAACCTAACATTAGATACTTGTACGCGAGACACATCTCGCGGACGCTTCTTTAATCAAAATTCCTCATTAAGAGCATGCATTTATAAACAATTTACACTTGACACATGTTTTAACATATACGGTTTATTACATTTTTCTTTTAATGGTATAATGTAGGTGCCTTGCACACAAACAATATTACAAACGAGTTTATTATATTTACCGAGTACTTACAGAAACTGATAGATACGTACACATGCGTATACGTAGTAATGGATTGCGGGCACGATCTTATTGTATAAAATGTTAGGATGTGAAGTTTGGTAGAAGTGTGAACATTGGGAAATGAGGCTTTATATTAAATGAATTCGTTCGATCGCATGCTGCAAACGCGATGCGTTTACTTAGTCAGTAGTTAGTGGGTTGAATTCAACAGATATAGAGAAAATACTGTAGTTAAATCTATTGCCTTTCTATTCAATTTGAATAACAAATAATATTACAGGAAGTGGGCAGATTTTGAATAGATAATTTGTTTAAAAAATGGTGATATACTGATTGATTACACAGCATTAATTGGCTACTCGATACTTTGAAGACTTCAGTCTACAGTCAATAATTTTGGTCAAAAAGAAAGGCCTTATAAAAAGTCTGTCATTTGAAACAAAAATAATATATTGATTTGTATATCACATTTTATGATTGATATAAGCAACTAGTTTATTCTGACGAGATCGTCAGATTGTTGAGTGTAGAATGTGCGTGGTGCGCTCGAGAGGGTTGCCGGTTTAACGATCTGTTCATTAGCACTGAGGCGGAGGGGTGGGGCGGAGGCCTGGCCGTGCTCAGCTCGTCGAGCGAGAGCCTCAACACGACGGGCGGATTCTTCACGCTGCCCTTGAGCTATGCGCGTGCGCACAGGCACCACAAACGAACGAGGTGGCCATTCTCGCTCGCTATGTGCACGTCGCATTCAATCTTGATCATTACATTTGTGATATACTGTGTCGGTTCCATCTCACGCTTATGTAAATCCGCTGCTGTTACATATATCTGTAGTACATTCTGTCTAATAATACCTAATAGCTAGTCACCAGTTGCGCTAACAGTGTTTCGCTTCTTCTAACAATACAGCGACTAATGACAAATCCTGTACAACTAACCCACTTCTGAATGTTAATATATTAGTATACTTTCTATCTAGGCTTACCTCAGAATCTAGAAACTGTGACGCTTGTTAGATATCGTTACTAACTTTCATTTTGAATTGTCAATTTTGGCGCTTGACACAGTATTTTCGATGGAATCGACACAAGCCCAAATTACTTGATATATTTTAGCCCGGTGGCCTTTGTCGACACTACGGCTATCATCCCTCATTCTCACACCTAGGTTCAGTACACAGCTAGCGCATACCATACGATGTTGAACCAGCTCTGTGCTACCAAGATTTCGTGATAAGGCCGTTCTCATTGAGGGCCGTATTTGTAACCTTGTGCTCACCATACGCGACGAACACTACGTCACACTTCACCGTACATACGTATATAACATGTAGAAATACTACTTTTATGTTTGTTTTAACTTTTAGATTTTACTTCACTTATAGCTAGATTTAGACTTATGAAAATAGATAGACAAGGAAACTATGCTCGGAGTTTCTACTAAGCATGTCACTGCGTAATAGACATAGTTATCAATGAGAAAAACAATATTAAATAGCAATATTACAATGAGCCGTCTTATCGCAGTCTGCGATCTGTTGAGATCTGAAATGACATTTTTAGTCTTACATTAATAGTCTTGTGCTTCACTGCTTACATAAAAGTGTGTTATGTCTAAAAATTAATGTGTATTCTGTATTTATATTATTTGGGATACATAGTTAAAGATAGACAAAAAAGTTTTTAAGAACGCAGTGGGCAGAAGCTGTTTCTGGAATATTTTAAGGCTAAAGGCAATGCTGTATGTAAGTTACATTAAAAAGCAAAATCGGAATTAATGCCCCTTCAGTGAGAGTCGTAAAGTGTTCCCAAGGAGAGAGAGACAAAAAAGAAGGAGGCTATCAATTCGACTGTAGTTTTTTTTATGTTTGTTTCCTCATAACTTTCGTCTGGGTGAACCGACTTTCATGATTATTTTTTTATTTGGAAGCTGTTACTTTCTGTGTTGTCCCAATGCAATTTTGTCCATTTCTGATATTGTCATCCATAAAAATACCATATAATTCTTCAATTTTCAATAAGTATGTGCGCGACAAATTGACATATAACTCAAGATCACGACAACGGATTTCGATGATTATTTTTTTATTTGAAAGCCCGTGTGGATGGATCTATTTCAATTTGGTCAAGTTACTGAAGTCGGTTTTTTGTTTATTAAATTTTTGTATTATAATTTCAGTAGTGGACTTGGACATACAAAGTATGTCATTCAATAGGATACTTTATTGATGTAAGAAAGTCAGTTTAGAAATAAAAGTTTTTAACTTACAGATATAACCCTCCATTTTGCGAAATAGCTTAAAAAAATAATTTAAAAACGATTCCTTATATTATTCGAATACTATTATCTCGAGTAAATGAACCCAATAAATGCATTTCTAATACGCAACAAGAATTATTGATTGTAATCAGTTTGACTTTAGTCAGTAATATCGCGCATAAAGTTTCACTAAAGCTTACTATTTTTAAAAAAAGAGGAGGTTTCTTAATTCGACCGTATATATTTTTAATAATTTGTTTAATATATTTATTACACGACTCTAGCCACAATAAATAATAGAAATATTTTCCGAAAGTGGACATACAATTCATTGATTTATACCAATCACGTTTATAAATCTTAAACGACCTGGGTATACGAGAATATATAAGAAGTTCATGTTATGTTTTGTCCAACAGTGCACTTTTTCTATCTGCGTGTCCTGAAACGCTATGGGGGTAATGTGTTCATCTAAGTCTGATAATATCCTGTAAGCTAAGCATGACCATTTGTGGTAAACAGTGACACAACACATGTAGAAGTTATTAAGACAACATGAAAGAGAATTACAAATTTAGTACGGGTACTAAACTTCCGAGTTTATAAATAGTATCTGAGTGTCCGAGCTTTGTTGGGTAGTTTCTTTCCTTTTGTAATTTTTCTAAAAATGAATCCCAGCTAGATCGACTTATCGCCCCCCGCAACCCTCTGCATACTCATGAATATCGTAGGAGCCGTTTCGGATATTCAGATCATTATCGATACAAGAATTGTTCGTTTAAACGCGATTTAATACCACGTTAGCTTCAAGCGGTAATGAAATACACTGGAAGAAAGATTCCTATACTTGATAGTAGCATTACTAGTCCAAAACGAACGACGTAAAAATATATTTGGAAATACGAAGGGACGATAGTGGTAGTTTAGGTTAGAGAAAATAAAAACTTATCATAAGGCCATTAGTTTTGCCGAAAATGATATATATCTGTCACCACACACATAACTGATGTAGTATTAGCACTTTCATCACAAATGTATGGTCATTCTAGTAGATAGATACATGCTTGTTATACGCATATAGGAAAATACATATATACCAGTATTTTGATATTAGCGAACCAGAAACTCATATTTTGTGTGAACCTTCATATACAGCCAAAACACGGTATCTAATTATTCAATAGTCGAATATAAGTTTATCATAATCATTCAATATTCAGTTTATATCTTGTTTGATGGCATGGGTTCTGTTACGGCATATGAAAACCTCTGTGGTGTGATACTAACGCATTCTGCGAAGAGGGTAAGGTTACAAGAGTCCATCAGGCTGGCAAGGGTTCATATTTTACGTTTATCTTTCTATATTCCCTTCCCTTTCATTTTAATAATATCAATACTCCAAAAAAAATTGTTTTTTTTAAATACCTATGAGTTCGACTAGGTTTTTATGTTTGAACTCACTTGTTAGAAAATCTGTTTTTAATCGTTCTAAGATTATAACGATGTCTGTGAAAAATACATTCGCTAGCTCTTCCCTCTCAAAGTAATGTCTCAATGCTGAGACTGTGATTGAAGGGCTAGAAAAACAAGTGATCTCGTGGAACATTATCTTGCTAGTCACACCTAGCTACCATACTACATTTAAATAGTAGGCACTTGCTGAGATTCATGTTTTATACGCAGGGTAATTAGTCAGCATTGCGAGTGACATTTCTGCTGTTTAGAGATGTCAATAACTACGGCACCTAGTGCGACTTTTTTTCTAGTTAATTTGATTTCGATAGCAAGCGCGTTCGTATTTGTTATTGGTTGGTAATGAAGTATATACCAATCACAACGCTGAACCGCTCATTTCACTTATTTCACAGACACTTGTATCTTAAAATGAACTGTATTTGTATGTAACGTATATACATAGTGTACCATTAAATGTTGGGATTCGCTCAGCTTTGTTGATATTTTGTGGTTATATGTATGTTAATTGCTTTAGTATATGTTGTTTGGTGTAGTGTCGGCGCTTTCGTTAGTGTTAGAAGTAGTTTATAAGCAATAATAGCTTCATTCCTAACAAAATTTTGAAATATATTGCTTTGATAAATTATATTTTGATTGCACTTATACAGTAATTATTTACAAAATAAAGTGTTCCCTACACTTGATTTTGTTCTACTTTGTCAAGTTAAAATGATGAAACGGTATGGTGGTTCTATTGGAGGTGTTAGTAAGTCGCGTGTACTATACAGCTCGTCCCCGGACTCGCTGAGCGAGCGCAGTGGTGGCGAGACGCGAGGGGCTCAAGCATCGCCGGGGTCTCTGCACAAGCTGGCCGTACCGCTCGCGCGGTGTGAAGTACCCGAAGTACGAGATGCGGCTGTCGCAGCATGTGGAAATATTAACCCAGACGCTCTTAAGTAAGCTCTTATTCAAAACATTTTAGTAATATCACTGAGAAGATTATTTTATGGTACAATAACTTATTATGTTGTTATATAATTACTTTATATGGTACATTAATTATTGCAATGGTAAGTTATGACTAGCCTGCTAGTTTTAAACGATTTCAAAAAAGGAGAGGAGAATCACTTAGTCTGTACTTTTTTAATGTTTGTACCTCATCATTTTCGACTGGGTGAACTTGATGATTCTTTTTTTCTTTGAATTTGGTCCCATTTCAATTTGGTCCAATTCTTGAGTCGTTTTTTTTGTTAAAATTTGTGATTGTTGTTAGTTATTCTTACTTCCAAGAAAACTGATGGGTTTCGATTCCCATCAAAGATAAAACTGTATCAATATAATTATGATACTATCAGTATGTATATCAGCAGTCTGTCTAACATAAGAACCTAAATTCTGCAAAATTCGAAGTCATCATGGGTCTACTTTGAATGACTAATAATAAATAAAAGAATACACTATTATACTTTCAAATTTAATAATAAACTGTCTTGTGTACAGAGATCTAATGGAGGAATTGGTGCCACTGTTGCGTGAGGCTGTAGATCGGAAACAAGAGAATATGCGCAGGAGAAGGCGCCGTGACGCGTTGCGACTGCATCTCAATAAAATGTTACTGCTCATTGCACAGAAGAAGACTTTCGCAAACAGGTACTAAATAAAATAAATATAGTCATTAAGGTGTGTTGTATGGCGCTTTAAGTCGATTGAATCATGTTAGGACTAGTTTCAACACCTGCTGAAAAAATCCTTTAAATTACTGTTGAAATTATCTGCCAGATAACTACAGATTTCGGTTTCACAAGTGTAGTACAGAGACAAATATCATCAGATTTCGCGTACCATGATATAATAATTATTACTTATACGGGAATTAACGCGATCACTTATTTAAGGGTATAACATACCTCTGATGTGCCTGACGTTTCAACCAGGTTACACTGGCCGTGGTCACAGACTGAGTAAGCCTGTGAGCACGGCCGTACGACAATCGTCTGACAAAAATAATTATTAAAATATTATCAAGATCTCTATTTAAATATCAATAACTTTTATATGCTAAAAAATTCACAGCACATAACTATCTGTATTTTTTTCAAGAACTGATAAAATTGGGCCTCAGTCTTGTCTTGTAGTAGCTAAACGTTTTGAGATAGCGATGAAATTTAAAGCATTTGATTGACATTCTGTTTGTTATTTTTTTTTATTTTAAATTGAAAAGATCAGGGGAGTATATCACATATTTTTTATTTTATATGTTCTATTCAAGACTTGTGAAACGAAAATTTATTAAATATAGTCTATCAAGAACTTTATCAGCGAATACTTAAATTGCTTATCTTTTTATTCAGTACATTTGATTATTTAATCTCTATGTGTACAGCCCGTCTGCATTGGAAGGCGGCAGTTTGCATCCAACACTAACGGAATACCTGGACGGTGTTCGACAATGTCTGGAGGTAGAAGCGGAAAAGGACGCTCCGGCAGCTAGAGAGCAACGCATCACCTTTGCTGATTTCGTCACTGAGCTTATCAAGAGTTTTCCACGTTAGTGATACTTATTATCTGTACCTACGGTAGAAAGAAAAACACGAAGAATACTTTGGCAGAAAGAGCGTGGGTAAGGCCCCCTACAAGGTAGACCGACGACCTGGTGAAGGTCGTGGGAGGCCGTTGGCAGAACAACCGGTTGTTGTGAAGAACCTTAAGGAAGTATACTTCCAGGAGTGGTCTTGTGTGTCTTTCGGCTGAGATGATGATGATTAAATCTATGTGTGTTTATTTATTTATTCTTTCACAATGGTAAACATAACATTATTCAACAATAATTGTAGAAATCCAGCTAACATTGCGGGAGACTGATACCTGTTCTAGATACTTGTTTTTTATGGAATAGGGAAAACGAGCAGACATATCGCCTGATTGTAAGCGATTACCGCCGCCCATGGACACCCGCAACACCAGAGGCGTCACAAGTGCGTTGCCGGCCTTTGGAAAATGGGAAGGGGGTGGATAGGGTATGGGCCTCCGGTGTCCTCCTTATATAACTATCATAGAACACTGGAGTTTAAAAAGATTTGTTTTGTCCTACAGTGGAGATGTACCGTTCGCTGATGAAGAAGGAACTCTGTCGAAGTCTATTCTCTCTTTTCTCTGGGTGGTGCGGTCCACTGGCGAAGTGCCTCGGCACGTTGGTACCGCAGCCGGCGCAGCTAGAAAACGACGACAGGCTCAACCTCTCAGCGCTTAGGGTACCTATTAACCTCATTACTGATAAAGGCAGTGGTCCGACCGCCGGCGGAAAAATGGCTAACTATCAGCGATTTTCTCGCGCAAGAAATGTACAATAAATATACATTCCGTGTAAACGAAAGAGACGCATATAGTAATAGTTGCTCTCAGACTGTTCACACTGCCGGTGACGACTCGCTTAGCGATGCGCGCTCGCTTGATCGTTTCTATACAGTGCGACTTTGAAAGTACACTTATGGATATGAACAAATTATGATGATGACGATGATGTATTTTACGATAGAGATATTGTCGGACACATTCAATAAAAAACTTCATCCATAGTGTCTTTGAACTTGGAGTGGCGCGAGTAATCGCACTAGAACCTCGCTTGTAGCCCAACGATAGACTATCCGAACTCGTTCATAGTTTCGAGTTCTACTCGTTTCTCGTTCATCGTTGGCGGTGGGATCACTGCCAAATAAAGAAGGCGTATCTCCTAAATCACTTGATGGGAAGTAAACATAAAGATTTAGATTATAGACTTCTATAAAATTGCAACATTCTTACTATACTAAGGTTACATGGTATAAAATGAAGTCGCTACCACTGTCATTTCGCTTAGATCGTTTAAACTACTCAATCTATGCAGGTTACAGCAAAAAACAGAGTGATTAAGTAGAAGGTTTAAGAATTTTGCGAAGACGAGCCGGGTAGCTAGTAAAATAATAAATTCTAAAGTAGCTCTGTCTATCTGTTAAGCTAGTATGCACCGATATCAATGAAATTTGGCATGGAACATGGAAATACTCTGATTTTTGAGGAAGGATTTAGGTTACTCTTTATCGCTGTAACCGATATACACGTGGGCGGAGCCGCGGGTAAAACTAGTATTCAATATACTCTTACGCGTTCCAGGATTATAATGTAATAACTTCACACACTTGGTTCCGCTTTTTGGTTTATCTACATTAAATCTTCTGCTTCAAGTAATACAGTGAAGGAATTGTAATTGTTAAAAGAGGTTGATTTTACAAAAAGGCTATATTTCCTTTTCGTGCTTTTTGGGTTCCGTATCCATAGGGTAAGAACGGGGCCCTATTACTTAGACTCCGGTCTCCATCCGTCTGTCATGTCTTATGAACCGTGATATCTAAATGTTTGGAATTTTCACAGATGTTGGTTTTCTGTGGCTGCTATACTGATATATATTAAACTTTTATTTTTGCTCTTTTTTGCTAGATATTGAACGCTTGAAATATTTACAGGATATTTAGTTGAATATAATGAAATTATACTAAATATAATGAAATGAAATTAAAATAAAATAAATAATTACTTTAAAATATATAAATAATTAAAGTAAAATAAAATACATAATCAAATTAAATATGATAAATAATTCAATGAACATAAAATAAATAATTAAATTAAATAATAAAAATAAAATGAATTCTTACATTCCATGCAATAAACAAGATTTTTTTGCCATTTTTCGCTTGATGTAGACGCTTGAAATGATGTTACGTAACCCTTATTGCTCTAGTCCGACTCGCCCTTTGCTGATTTTTTCTGTGACTGTAACTGGTTGAGGATAAAGATGTAAAGGTTATTCTATCGTAATCAACTACTAATAAAGAATTGTCTTATCTTGTCTTGCGATGACGCCCAGAGTCATATATTTCACACCTAAATATTTTTTGATAACACCCATTCAAAATGTTTTAATAAAGGGCCAATGTGGTGAAGAAATTATTTCATGTAAAACAAGCCACACTCAAAGTGAAGACAGCCAAAATAATCTTTATTTGTATTCCTGTCTATACTGCCTCGTTGGTCTAGAGGTTAGCACAAGTGACTGCCAATCAAGAGGTCCCGGGTTCGATTCCCGGGTCGAACTGCTGTTGGGTTTTTCTTACAAGAAATTCTTAATAGCAGCCCGGTGTATAGAAGATAAAGGTGTTTCCCGTCTAAGGGCCTTGTATTATACTACTATTATTCTTGCATTTGATTTAAAGTCTATACAATGACAGTTTAAGTTTCACTGGTCGATAAATTCAAAACGGTTGAAATCTATTAGCTTAAATTATTAGTAAAATTTTAGTTAAAAGTTAACTGAAGTTGATATTTCGATCTCATTTTGACATGCCATTCCAATTGCTCAGTTGAGTCTTTTCCATCATCGAAAACAGATAACTCAGATAATTCGGAGATTATTCTAACAGGGTCTAATCAACGTTAAAGTTTTCATTACAAATACATATTTTAATTGATATAGTTGGATGTCGATTATTTGTTAATGTTCTCAATCGTTCTATATAATCCCACGAACTAATAACGTAACTGTGCACTTATTCCACACCCTGATTCCTCCCTTTATTGATTAAGAACCCAATTCAACTCAAACCAAAATGTTGCCAACACAATCCCAACAATAAATAAAACTTAACTCTTTCCAACAAAATAAACGTATTTTCTCCTTGGAATATTGTTAAATTGTTTTCTTTATTATATTTTCAATACAATATACGAATAAAAAAGTAACCTAAGAAATTGTTACGGAGAAACATCGCCGTTGACAGAGGTGCTAAGGTCGAATTTGGACTGACGCCCTCATCTTGTGCAAATATACGCATTAGTTGGGCCGCTCCCTAACGCATTCTGTATTGTGATGCGGGACTGAGTACCCGTATATTGTTTACTTTCTTTAACCCTTTTAATAAACGAACAAAGTATACACGATGTATAACGTACAACCAAATACAAAGTGTTTAAAAAAAATGTGCGGAATAAAGTGTTCTTTTTACGTAGGCTATGAGTGCGCTCGTATGCTGCGGACCGTGCTTTGCCCCCTCCGCATTGGCAGAAGATGGCTCCCTCTATCCATGGCTCAGCGAAATGCTGTCGTCCACGAATGACAAGGTACGTGTTAGTTAAGAATGTTGTTAGTAGATGGCGTGGACGACCTCGTATACTGATTTTGTTGGAAGTTATAAGTGACAAGTGAAATTTACTTAGAAACTTATCAAAGTAGACTATCATCTCGCTAAAATTTGATGAAAAGAATTCACGTCAAAACTATGTACCAAATGCCCTGGAAACGAGAACTTGAGACTTTGTATTGTAGACATATTTTAGACATACTTAATTGAGCGTATAGGTAATATTGTGATTTCAAATAAGAATTAAAAAGCTTTTACAATATACATAAGTATATATTCAAGTGCCTTGTCAATACCAAAATCTGTAAGTTTACTAGATATAATAAAAAATAGATGCAATAATGAAGTGTACAGACATAAATCGTTCTAATTAAATATTAGTTACTAAATACCATGCTACAGTATGCAATTAAATGTAGTTAACAATGTTATTCTAGACGAAGGCGATTTGGGATCGAACAAGCATTTTTGTCATAAAAGTATATTCAGTTAGTACCATTTATAGTGAGTTTTCATCTCTATTAGCATTTAACTTTAGGAGATTTTTTATCATTTTGTGTAAATGGTAATTCGACTACACCCATCTATGTATCCTAGATATATGAGCTGGCCCGAGAAACAATAGTCCTTCTCTTGGACTGTAACCCCGACATCGGACCTCTACTCGACTGGACAGTAGATAAATGCTTTACGGGCCCTCCTCGGGTTGCTGATGGATGCTTCATGGCCCTCGCCACAATATTCAGCGCTCGGTAAGTGTTACACAAATGTTGTTTCGTTTCTACAAACAGATGGCGGTGTTATAAGTTACAGTATTTCGCCTAGCTTTTACTAGATGGCGCAACCAGTACCTGTGTGAATAGGTCTTTCTCATATTGTTGTCTCGAAGTAAGATGAATATATTTTACTTTGCCACACACAATCTTATAATATATAATAGTACAAGACCCACTGCTCGGTTCTGCAGGTATCTGTTTTTTTGATGTACATAATTAATTTTAAATGAAAGTAGAGGAAGTATTCAATGGAGTCCTTAGGCTATATAAGTTCTGTTTCATTTTTTATTTTGAAATGTGAAATGTCTTAGCAACTTGTTCTATTCATCATTTTAATTAATATTTTATATCTTAAAATTATACCAATCAAATTCCAAGGGGTTTTGTAATAATTGTAAGACCACTTGCATGCTTTCTATACTAATATTATAAAGTTGAAGAGTTTTTTGATTGAACGCGATAATATGAGGAAATTCTGAGCACATTTAATAGTATGTTCCTTTGTAGGAAACATGTTACATCATGTCTTATGTAAATTTTTTCGGACGTTTCAAATATCTAACACATAACGCCATCTAGTCCCAAGCTAAGCAGAGCTTGTGTTATGGGTACCGACTAGACAACTGATATAAATATATACACTTTTTTTGTTATAAATAAATTTATTTTTTTATTTATAAATATTTGTAATTCATACAAACATTTGGTCCCCGAGACCTCAAACGACCGAGGCAGTTAAATGTAGCCGAGAATCGAACCAAGTGGCGTGAAGAGGTTTATGTGTGCAGTGGACTGCGTAAAGCTGATGATGTGTTATTTCCTCGCGTCAACCCCATAGTAAGGGGTATCATTAGATAGGCAGTGGGAGGTTGCGACGACTATATTTTGATTTAGGTATCTGTTTGCGAGTTAATCAACTTTAAAGCGCTTATTTTTTGTTAAAGTAATCCCTTCTCCCCCCCCCCCCCCCCTCCCTCTACATGCTAAACGGAAGACACGAACAATCGAAAAAAAACATGATGTTAGTCCTTGTGATGAACTTTGAAGGAAAACTATAATGGCTTAGATAACTTTTTCATGATAACTGCGGGTAACACCGCGGGGTTCAGCTAGTTAAAAATAAAATCATAACTGACTGCGGAAACATATTCTATGCATGGACTGACACGAGATTTACGAAATAACCGTTGGTAATGCCTACTCGGCAGTCTAGGTTAAAGAGAACGTGCCTCCAGATTCGGCCTTGTAATTCAATAAAGAAGGACGTAAGTAAAAAAGTAAAAGAATACTTAAAATAATATTGCATTATTAATAACTAGCGTTCGCCCGCGGCTTCGCTCGCATTTAATTAAAAGTATAATAAAAGTACAAGAACATGTGTACAAAGTTTCATGATGATCGGTTAAGTAGTTTTCGCGTGAAAACGTAACAAACAAACTTACATTCCTATTTATAATATTTAAGATTAAGATTAAAAAGGCTAACTGTACAGCTGTAATGAATATCGGAGGTTTTTGTTTCGCAGTGTTGTAAAATCTTAATTTATGCATAAAGCTTAGAAATCTTAAAGCCGACTTTATAAATAATAGTCTGATGCCATTTTTAAGAACCAATAACAGACAAATGGAACTATTTTTTTAAACTTCCTAGTTTTCTGTTTCTTACTTTTTAATTTATGGTTCTACCTATGAAAGATTTTAACATAAGTTGTAGAAAAATTGATTTTAGTCGTAGAAATATGGAAACCGTGTTGTCTTTTGTAAACGTAAATCGTCTATCTTTGTAGCCATTTGTTTTGATGTGTATAAATTCAATTGAAATTCAAAATAATTTATCCAATTAAGGCACTAAGTGACATTTATGAACGTTAAATTGAAGCTACAGTTGAAAATCATAGATTGACACAAACAGACGCCACAGCATGTACTGGATTATCAAGGTAAATTAGGTGAAAACACCAAAATCTACTCGCTCGCTTGTGTCAATCTATAACTTCCAGTTTCCAAAATGAGTAGACTGTTATGAGAAGAATACTGGCAAAGAAAATTATGGCCAATTTTTTTAAAAGTCTCTTCAAGTATAAACTAATGCATTTACTATAAACTAATATGATAGACTAGTTTATACTAAATGCTATTTAACATTTTGTAAGATAACAAAAGTGAACACAATTGTTATAGAGCGAATAATAACTCGTCCCTGTTCCTTTTTTAAAATTACGTGTTACCAGTTAATACTCCTTCATGAAGTTACTAAAATAAACAATAGATTACAGACAGACAGTTACTCTCTAATTTATAATATTAGTATGGTTCTAGGAAAGAGCGTAGGTTTTCATAGTTGGGTGTCGATAAATTAATTGGTAGAGTAGGTGGTATACTAATATTACAAGCCTAAGAATATTTCAAGTACAACATTTCTAATAGATTTACTTAATTGAATACCTAAAGCAATAATAGAGATTATGGTCTCACCCTTTCGTGCTAAAGACTCTATGGGAATTGACCATGACTACATGGATGGCGTAGCGATCCTTCTTGAAAATCTCGTGAAAAACACGAAAAACACTTTGTTCTAACGTATATAACTATTGTATAAAGTTTAACCCTCGTTTATAACCATAGAAAATGTGCCCGCGAGACATCCATGGTTGTAAACAGGAGCGACAGATAAACTTTTAACATATACAAATATACTCATAGGTGGCTAGTGATTTTCAGATAAGAGATTTGTATTGAAATTAGCCGTCAATCCAAAATAGTTTAATGAAAGAAGAAATTTTATTTATTCAGTGGTTATCGATTTTCCAAACAACCTAGGTAAATGTTAAGTGGAGGAAACCACAACACATTAGTAAAAACCACATTTAAGCTAGTAGAACAACGCTGATTTCAGCACGAACGGGCCGGCTCGACCGGGGCGGTAACACCCAATAATAACAGTTTTTCGTATTTACTTAGTCTTGCCATTAATGTTGTTACAAAGAAAAACAATACTTTTTTTATTATACGTAACATTAATTACTATTACAGTGTGTGAACATGTTAGTTTAATACATTAATATAAACCTTCAAGAAACGAGCGTACTCCTTCTTAAAAGGCCGGCAACGCACCTGTGACGCCTCTGGTGTTGCGGGTGTCCATGGGCGGCGGTAATCACTTACCATCAGGTGATACGTCTGCTCGTTTGCCCCCTATTTAAATAATAATAAAAAAAAAAACCAATAAAAATATGTAAAGCTTATTCGAAGTGGTCTCCAGTGGCTTCAATACAGTCCTTTAAACCTTGAGGTCAGTTATCAATAGCAGCACGCTATGGGAAAATTCTTCACTGCCAATAGTATGGATTATTTTAGGGACTCCAAATTATCATGGCATTTAGAGCAAGCCTTACTCTTTTAAACTGACCATAAATCATAATCCAGTGGATTAAAATCTGGACTAGATGACGGCCAGTCTTCAGCTCTGATGAATTCGAATCGTTCGTTTCTAACCAAGTTTGGGTGGATCGAGCTTTATGACTCGGTGCTGAGTTTTGCTGAAAGGACCATTCTTGGTAATTGAACATGGTGTTGTTAAGGGGCTTCACTACCTACTCAAGAATGATATCTTGAAGTTTAGATACCTTTTTCACAAAAATATGGCTCAGTCACTCATTCATTGCTATCGCTTGGCCAAATCACCATTAAAATCGTCATCATAAAGCCCTACTCCATCATAATACAAATTGGAAAGCTTCTTTAGAACTTTTAGCATAAATACGATACGGTAATAAATGACCTGTGCGTCTCTTATAGGTTGTAAGTCCTAAGCCATCTTTTAAAATACGCGACATGGTTCTAGGTGTTGTCTTCATCTCCCGTGATAAAATCTTTTGCTTCCGGACAGGACTTCTTCAAATTCTTTCCCTTACTGTTTTGATCGCCTTTTTCGTACGAACACTACGTGGACGGCTAGATCCTTTTTTAATAGCCCGGTACAGAAACATTTGACTAATACCAAGCGTAAGAAGGATTTAAAAAAAATTATTATCGTTTCTCTAAACACGACACTCCATCTTAATATCATAAAATAATCGTCTTATATATAAAAACAATTGCTGTTCAATTAGAACAGCTTAGCTGATTTAGGTTTTAAAATGTTTGTCGTAGTCCAGGGAAGGTTTAAACGGTGAATAATTAAAAATAACTTCAAAATCCAAATGACACGTGTACGAAATACAGTTTACAATATGATCGCGCGAAAATAAGCTAACACAATGAACAATTGTATAAAAATGACAGATTCCAAATTCAACAGCAATATTTTTCTAATTTTTAATTGTAACAGACTAAGTATGTATCTTCCGTGTACAGACAGCGACCAGTTTATTGATTTCGAAAGGATGGGGTGACAATTTATTATCCGCTAAAAGCTCATAGTGGCGTGGACTCGCCATTTGGGATCTAGCAGCACGGAAAACTCTTTATTAATTTTTATTGTAATGAAGGGGAGGGGACTGATGAAGTTTCTAATTGCATTTCATTGTTTGCCGTTTGAAGTTTGAAGCAGACGGATTTATTTTATATAGTGTATCGTGTGTGCTATTTACACATATTATAGGGAAGATGCGAATAAAATATTTATCAATATTTTTTGACTAAAATGTAAGAAAAACATTAAAGAAATGCTAGTGCAATGTTTTTATTTTGTTTTAATATTGATATCTATACAAATAAATAAAATTGGAGTGTCTGTTTGTAATATTAAAATAACTGCTCTTTACTTAATGCATATGTATGTATACACGATACATATAACAAAAATGTAGTAAAAAAAATTTTTGTCTGTCTGTCTGTCTGTTTGTTCCGGGTAATCTCCTGAATGGCTGGACGGATTTTGACGGGACTTTCACTGGCAGGTAGCTGATGACCCGGGGAGTAACTTAGGCTACTTTTTTTAGACTAACTTTGTCCCGCGGTGTTACTCGCGGTAAAACAATAACCGCGGGTAACACCGCGGGGTTCAGCTAGTTCTACTATAATAACGAATTAAAAGTACTTAAAACGTAACGTGTATTAAAACAACAATCAGCGTCTAGTGACGTCACCAATGTTGTGACTTCCTTCCTAGTGGGACTCGTACTTGGCTGCTTTTTTTTAATCTCGTTAACTCCCTTCTTTACCACTTTGTCGATACGGTCCAGCCCATAGAATTCTTTCCACCGATCGAAACCTCGCGAGAAGGACCTAGAAATATCACTTGCATTGGCGAGAGAATGTTCACAGAATGGAACCTTCTCAAACCAAAGAGGATCTGTAGGGAGACCATTGTTTAGCGTTAAATATTGAGTGATGAATTTAGTAGAAAAGCGAACAGAGAACTAAGAATTGTTGCAGAGAGTCGCTAATTTTCCAATGATACTTGGTCTGGTGTTCGCACATAAGAGGATTAAACGACGTCATGGCAGCTGAATGCAACTACAACTATGCACTACACGCCTCTCGTGTTACTAGATGAGGCGCGTAAATTATTTGAAAGGGTCCTCACTGTTTACCACGACCGGCGCCTGTGTGGGGTCGGGCCCTCGCCTGAAAAGGTACATGAGTGGCGTGCGTTCGCCTGTCCAGTATTGTCGAGCCAGGTTTATCGTGTTAGCTGACGCGTGCTAGCTTTGATACCGTGGGTGCACTTTAAGGCCATTTGCACAGAAGGTATCATTGCCGCATTGTCCACAGGGAAATTAAGAAGCATATTGTTTTTTTTGACCGAAGGTTTTGATCATGAGTGGAGCATAAGAGGCGAAAGTGGTTTCGGGGTTTCGTTTTCTGTTTTATTGAGGAGGTCTGCATTAAGATCTAAATAGTAATAACAACTAAGGATAGATAGGTTATTGAAAATGGCCGTTACAATGCGTTTTAAATAAGAATGGAATTGGAAATCAGCCATCATGTAATTGAAAATTAAAATTTATAATTGCCAGTCACAAAATGCAGTCCTATTCTTCTATGCACTTATTTGAATTTTCGTTTTTTTGCACACCATACAAAAATATCTGAAGTTGTTGACAAATGCTGGCCTAGATGGCGGATTTCCAATCCTATTCTTATTTGAAATGCATTGTACACGAGTTCAGCTTCTTAGAACACAATTATCTGCGTTAACAATCTGGGGGAAATTATGTCTATCTGTGATGAAATCTATAGATATTCAATATCCTCGCTATGATTACCATTAATATGAAATGGTCTATGAACACGTGGATAGTCTAAATATGTGTTTTGATATATGCTGACGATGATGACAATATATCGTTCCTCTATATTGTCATCAGCGTCACACATTGGGTACCGACCAAATTGGGTTTTGGAAATACATTATTTTATGGTGATACTAGCTAACCTAACGGACTTTGCACAGCCATTTTTTTGGTGAATGTTTTCTAAATTTCAGAAAAAACTTGTTTTAGGAATTACGTCAGCTTCCTACGGGTTTAGAGCCGCGTATTAAGAAAATATAATATTTTCCATTTTCTTGTTCTTTGATTGATTAACCTAATTGGGTACTGTCCAGATCGGTAGTTCAACTCGCACATACAATTCGGTGATTCAGTTATATTTAAATAGATACTCTTAAATTATTTAATTTATTTGCCAATCTGGAGGAACGGGCCTTATGTCCCTCCAACACAAAGGGAGGATCCTTCGACCAGGCGTGGTGATCATGCCTGGCTGGCCAGTTATAATACGAGTATTACCAGAGCATTGAAAATACGCCTGAAAACGGATACTCCGGCTTGTGCAAGCCACGCCTCCTTCGTACCTTTAATGAATAAATATTATTCAAACTTATTCAATTATTGTAACTAAGAATTTGGCAAGGTGATGAAGAATAAGTTTTTTTTTTGTTACATTGTCCTGCCAAAACGAGTCTGCTGTGCCTGATGGAAAGCATAAGCAGAATCCAAGAGTGGTGGTCACCATACTCATTGCGAATGTAACACAGCATGGTGACCCACACTGTGGCGACCTAGTGACGCTTCTGCATCATTGGGCCTCTGGTCTCGCACTCACCAACAAAACACGACAGCACGATCGCTGTAATTTTACGATCGCTGATCTTCTGTGCGAGGGTAGTACCGTACCGTTGAAATCAACGTGGCTCTACTACCTAGTTAAAGTTCATATAAAGGAGGACTGCAGAAAGCTTAAAACAGTCAACGGAAAATAATTATGAAATGAATTATGCTCGAATGTCGAGCGCTGGGCGACCATTGGTTAGAAATAATTTCAGCATTCGCTTAATACCATTGAACTTGATATAAATATCAAGTTTGCAGTTTCAAGTTCTAAAGACTGATGAAATTGCTATCTCCTTATAGTCCTTCATTTTACTAATGCAGTTCAACGTGCCGTTCACTTGTGATAGTATTTAAATGCAGTCTCTGTTTATAGACGAAGTCTTCTAGTAATAACTTAACAACTATTACCTACGGGTATCTTCAAAAGCTATGCAACAGTGCGTAAACTGTCCTAACATGTTCCTCAATTTGAATTTATTCATGTGATATTTGGTTTTACTGCTCAGACTGCGCTTGTACTAGAAGGAAAGGAATGTTAGTTTTCGGTACGGTACAGACGACTAATGGATTTGGTTTGGGATAGTTTCTCATTCGTAATTTGTAAGGGTACACATATTTATTTTTCTTACATCTGACACTCCACGCCAACCACCTTCAATCTAAACAAAGCTTATGACGGCTATATTGACCGATATAATATAATAAATATATAGGCACTTTTTAAGTAAATATACATCTCGTACATTATTCATAAAAACACATATGAAAATTATTTTTAAAATAAATCGCCTGTTTGTAAATTTTTAGTGCTATACATTTTTAAACATATTTTTATTTGTCTTGTATCTAATACTAATATTAAAAACATAACATAATGCGTAAAAATTTGCTTAGTTCTTTCTAAGCTGTTACTTGACAATATTCTCGTGCCATTAAATAAAATAATATTGATTTTTAGAACTAGCTAATTCATAAGAACACGTGTGTTGTAGCGTAGAAGACCGTAATTTCTGTAATTAGCTTTGCTCGGTTATTTTTATTGGTAAATCTTCTAAAAATGAATCCTAACTAAATAGATTCAATTAGAATTCATTTAGAAACCCCCTGCATACTAAATTTCATTAAAAAATATGAGTCCTTTTCGAGATTCAGAAAATTGCTCATTTAAATGTATTTTATTAAAGGATGAAAAATTTCTTACACTGACTGTCTGTCGGTACACACACACAGCTGGTAAATATGGGCAGATTTTTATGTAGGCAAGCGGCTATTAAACATCCTTTAAAACATCTTTTAAAAACGTAATTCTTAAGGATGAACGGTCGCACGAGTTGGCTTAGCTGTTTTCTAAATCTGGGTTCAAAGTCTACTTAAAGGAAATTTTGAAAATAATAGTGATTTTGACTCTGTCTTCAAAAGTTAGAAATAATCTATAAAAACGCGATTGAAAACGTAGGCTATAGATAATGTAATTGTCTAATTTAATAGTAATGATTTAGTACACGAAGCATTACACTATTATAAGTTAATATTTTGTATATTAAGTCTTACGAATGATTCACGTAATTAATTAGCGCTAGAGATTGCGTGAGGCTTGAATTTTCACGGTTTTAAATATCTTGATATTCTGACCACTATTACTTGAGCTGTCATTGTTTAGATTTGTCCCTCGGTAAGTCTTAATTTTATGTTGCCTTTCTTACATGATTATAACTTTGTAGCATACTACTGACCTACTGCTGAGCTGATCTGCACAACTACTTCTACGTCCTTTTAACTGTAGCGTGATATTATATTTACATATAAGAAGGTCATAGTGAGCCAACTTGAAAGATAAACATATGCGGTCATGATTGCTTAGAACTTTCGAGGAACAGTTTTCACTCATTTGTAGAACGTTTTCGTTGATACTCGCCCCTATTATATATATATATATATATATATATATATATGATACTAGCTGAACCCCACGGTTCTTATTGTCGTACCGCGGGTGAAGCCGCGGGGCGAAGCTAGCTTAAATTTCTGTTTAGATCGATACCTATTCTTTAAATATTATTACTTTCTGCACTTTCTCTAAGTATAGAATTTAAATGTTTCAAAAATGATCGATTTAAAGATATAAGAAGAAGAAAGATTTTGTTCATGCGCTAGTACATAGACATGCCTACTGGTTTAACCATTTACTTTGTCAATAATAATCGCTCGAATAACCAGTATCGAATGTCCCGTCCATCTCGTTAATGCTAGTTCTCCGGCCGGATTAGTCTTTGAGGTCAGTTTAGATGACATAATGCACTCTGCAATTTGATCAAGGTTAGGCAACCATGCTACTGAACAGATTATGATTACACGCTAGACTGATTTTGATGATATCTTCACTGTGCTATACCCAATTAATAGTATAAATATAAGTAAACAAATAGGATTATCTATCTCACTGGATTAACAAACTGAAGTAGCAGTGGTCTGGCCGTATTAGCCGCAGAACCGTTGGGGTAAACGGGTTCTTGAGTGGACGCACGTAAACGTAGTGTAGGACGATCACAGACCAGATGGAGTGATGAAAATGTCTGGTAAGAACTGGATGTAAGGAGCGGGCAATTGGCGTGGGCCTATGTCTTGCCTTGGACTGCGTGGTATGCGTATGTAGGTGGATGATGATATTATATAAGATATGTATAGCTAGACATAACATTCGCATTGTAGTTAGATAACAATCAAATTCGGAACAAATGTCAAAATTATTAGTCCTAGTGGGAATCCTACTCAATCATTCAACCGTCCAAAACCAACTGTTCATAACTACAAACACTACTAAAACACGGCATATTTCTCTGTCGGCTAGCGGGCGCCACATTAGATTCGGTGACACGTCATATAGCCTATGACCAGAAGACGATCATGACACTTCTAACGACACCTCATTTGTCCAGTTCTAATGAGTAGTTAAGGAGCTATGAGGAACAAATGAACATACATACATACATAGCCTGTCAAAATCATACCCTCCTTTGACTTTGCCGTAGTCGGGTAAAAAGCAGCCTAAGTTACTACTTAGATCATCAGCTATCTGCCAGTGAAAGTCTAGTCAAAATCGATCCTGGAAAATAAAACTAAAAAGCTTAAATTTCACCTGGATTATGATTAAGCAGTTGTACAAGTAATTAGGTACTGTTATACGGCGCGACGCTAAGAAAAAAAACTTGTCATTCTGCACTCTATCATCTATACAAATAAATAAAATTGGAGTGTCTGTTTGTAATATTAAAATAACCGCTTTTTACTTAATGCATATGTATGTATACACGATACATATACCAAAAATGTAGTTAAAAAATTTTTTGTCTGTCTGTTTATTCCGGGTAATCTCTGGAACGGCTGGACGGATTTTGACGGTACTTTCACTAGCAGGTAGCTGATGATCCAGGGAGTAACTTAGGCTACTTTTTTTAGACTAACTTTGTCCCGCGGCGTTACTCGCGGTACAACAATAACCGCGGGTATAAATATATAACATGACAAATTTTAAACAAAGGATTTCAACACCATCATCTTAGGCAAAAGACTTCCACTGCTGGTCACAGGCCTCCACTAAGGTTCTCTATAATAAGTCCTGTGCTGTCCGCGTCCACCGACTGAACCTACACTAGGTCGTCAGCCCACCAATACTGGTGAGGCCTACCAATAGATACTGGTTACCAACAAAAGATTTGATTCACTTACTTTACTTAGAACTTTTTCTTTACTTCATATCATTGACCACTTAGTCTAATACGTTAAATGCAAAAATCAAAAACTTGTAAAGAAAAACAAGTCAGTTTGTAGTTTGGTATTGTAACACACCGCAAATATCGCTAATGGAGATTAATATTCGGTGCGATGGAAGTTAATCCAAAGCCTCTCGATCGTACTCATTTTCAATTCGATTTCTAAATTGAAATTGGTCATTTCATACATCAGAACAAGTAAAATCAGGCAAGAGACTGGCCTGGTACAGAAACTAATCATGTAGTTTTTATCTAAACACCGATATTTCAATATCTATTTAATATAATAATAGGTGAAGAAAATTATTTGTACAGACAGCATCATTGATTTGTGACCTCAAAATTATGTGAAGAACATCAATTCAATTATATGTTGACAGGCATGGCACGGAAATTGTTGTACGCATTCAAAGTTGTCAAAATATCATAACTATCAGTCTGTTGTTAATATTGTGTTGGCTGCCAGAGTGTTCACATTAATGTTACCAAATAGGTTGTTCAATGGTATCTATGCATGCATAAGTTATTGTCGTCATGTCTGACTGCAATGTCGGTTTGAATCCAATTGGTAAAAGCTAAGGCTGTGTGCGGGGCCCCCACATAGCATATCCGTTAAAAACTATAATAATGTTTTTTTTTTTTATTAAATATGAAAATCAAGCAATATAACTGTTTTAGGAGGTTTTGATAGTGTCAAATATTCATTAAAATCAATATAGACACAGTCGCAAGACTTTATTCACCGAACAATATCCTGCAGTGTGCAAATAGACTTCCTTTGCAATCCAGAGGTTGAATTCACAATCGTTTCAATTGTAGCACCAACGGTGGAAAGATACAAATTTCCAATTACATGCAGCCAGCCGTAATGACAATGTCTTTTTACCCGACTAGTAAAGGCAAAGCCAAAGGAGGTATTTACATAGAAAAGTCATCATAACACTTTAAAAACGCGTGACTACGGTTTTTCAAACTTGAATATGTGTATGTATATCTATACGTTACTAGCTGTCCCGGCAAACGTCGTTTTGCCATAAAAAAAATTAAGGATGGGTGACCCTTACTATTTAGAGGGATGAAAAATAGATATTGGCCGATTCTCAGACCTACTCAATATGCTCACAAAATTTCATGAGAATCGGTCAAGCCGTTTCGGAGGAGTTTGGCAACTAAAACTGTGACGAGAATTTTATATATTAGATTAAATCCAATATCTTGAAAATCTTGTTTTATACTTTTTCAGCGTGGTTTCTTGTCGTGGTTGGGTTTTAGATTTTCCTTTTTTATGACTTTTATGAATGCATAGATACCATTGAATAGCCTATTTGATGAATTAATGTGAACGCTCTGTCAGCCCACACAATATTGACAACTGATAGTTAAGATATTTTGACAACTTTGAATGCGTACAACATTTTTTATGCTATGTTTGACACGAGTACATAAAACTATATACATCTAGTATCTGTTTTGATTTGTATGCATTGTCCAAATACATAAAATATACTTGAAAATTCGTCTTTTTCACCAGACGGTTGCTAGTAAACATTAATATACATATACTTTCTTTATGTTTATTTATAAATTAGCCGACCCACGCATCCTCGTTTGCGTCTCCTATTGCCCGTAGCGTGATAATTTTCCCCCGTATACATATTGGTCCGAGCGTGATGATATATAGCCTTAGCCTTCCTCAATAAATTTACTATCCAACAGTGAAATAATTCTTCAAATCGGACCTGCGGTTCCTGAGATTTGCGTGTTCAAACAAACAAACAAACAAACTCTTCAGCTTTATATATTGGTATAGATTAAAATACCAAGAATGTATTGAGCAGGGCAAGTAGTAATCATTAGTTCTGAAAATTAAGATAATTAATTATGAGAAATATTTTTTCAAAGCTTCTTTTTAATTATTCAATCATATTGAACCTATTGATTGAATTATGAAAAAGTTCCTGGTATTTTAATATTCACATTTATGGTTTCGTGAGAAGAGCTCTTTACAAAAAAAAATAATTTGATAGCATTTCGTAGCAAGCTGACAATTTTTTTATTGAATGATCTAAAATTATAAGTGAAACCATGAAACAGTTCTACTTAAAAAAAGGAATGATGAATAAGTGAAATAGGTATGGTATAGTGAAGGTGGTTTAAGCGATTGCTGTGTCATTTTCTTCTGCGCTCAGTGTTGTGGGCTCAAATCCCACATGGGACAAAACTTCGTGTGATCCACTAATTATTGTTCCGATTCTGGGAGTTTTTGATTCATTTCATGTATATCTGTAATGTCACGTAATATATTTATAACTGGCTGAACCCCGCGGTGTTACCCGCGGTCATTGTTGTACCGCGAGTAACGCTGCGAGAAAAAGTTAGGCTAAAAAGCCTAAGTTACTCCCTGGATCATCAGCATCTGCCAGTGAAAGTCCCGTCAGAATCCGTCAAGCCGTTTCAGAGATTACCCGGAACAAACAGACAGACTGACAGACAGACAGAGAATTTTTTTTTAACTACATTTTTGGTATATGTACCGTGTATTACCTATGCATTTAGTAAAAAGCGGTTATTTTAATATTACAAACAGACACTCCAATTTTATTTATTTGTATAGATGTGGGAATTGTCTTTTAAAAAAAGATTACTGCTACACAAACATACGTTAAATCATCTTTTCAATTACGTCTCTAAGGTCCAAAGTACTGTAAGTACTAAGGCGACATATGATTTGTATATAGCTTTGTGCGTCTTACATATGGCGCACAATATCGAAAAATGTTATCTCTCTCTCTAATCTGCTGCCCGTTGAGATCTCGCTTCCCATGTGCTTATGTTATTGATCCAGGATATAATGATATGGAAATATCACACGATCTTTCATTTATACTATTACTCGCCTTAAAACGGATCAAAAATAACGATTACAGGTTTAATAAAGTGAATTAGTAAGACCAGCATTTGTAGTGTCTATTGTTCAGATATAAATAAAATCAAAATAATTAAGTCGAAAATTTGGTATATTTAATTAATTTTTTTTTAACTGTTAGGTAGAAAGTTTTAGCCGTAAATTCGTCCATCTCTTGTTCACAACTTGTCTTCGTAAGTTTCTATTCTGTTCAAGTACTATTGTCACGTTATCCATACTGTACTCACTGTAATAAAACTGAAGAATGCGCAAAATCGTAAACAAAGGTGAATCAAAAAATATTGTTTTTATTTATAATACTTTATTTATCGTTGTCTTTTTTTAACCCCCATAGAACAAGCTCGCAATACACCTGAACAAAGAAAGATTCCGATCAAAGGGGAATGAATAACATTTTAGTGTACACATGAAAAATACGTACATGAAAACTATAAATTCTATTGATATAGGGACCAAAGCGTGCTTAGTTCAGCCATTCAGCTATAACTGATATTATATGTATGTTAAAGCTGTCTGTGTGAGTATGAAATGGTTAAATTTAATTAAAATGATGTAGATCTATAACATACCTATGTGTTTAGTTGCGGTGCGGCGAATTTCATATTCAATAGTTTCCTAACATGGAAGATTTCATATCTATTGCGCTTTTCTACATATTGTATGTCTCGAGTTGGCGTTTTGAAGCTATCTATAAATATACAAATGGTTATTTGTCTTTATGTCATGTCCGTTAAGGAATCTTAAACTATGCATTTAATCATATCACGATCTTCAGTAAAAGTGTTGTGCATGAGTCCACAAAATTTTCTGAGTTGGTTGGGTTTGAATATCGCGTTAAAATTAGAGCTCAAACGATGCCGAACATTTTTTAAGCGTGCACAAATCAAACACGACGGTTTCGTTATTCATATCTCTAATTTAAAAGTGATATAACTGACGTCATATCTACCGACTGGTAACCAACTCTAGGACCGCGCGCGCTGTGGTCAAATAATACAAACTGTACTGTTACACACTTCCGTTCTTGTCCGGCAGATGACAGAAACAAAAGTTACATTTGACATGATATCAATGTCATTATCGTGGCAGAGCCGTGCTTTTTACCTCTCTTTTTATCTCCGACAGGAGGGTTATGTTTTTCGAATGTATGTATGTGTGTATATTTCTTTGGCACGCCCTAGAGTAGTGTCAATAGATTCGTCTTATTCGTGAGAGTGACTGGGTACATCAAAATAAAAAAAAATACGAAATAAAAAAGACCTGAATTTAAAAAGATGGCAGATATTAACATAGTTCTTTTTTTTTTTAAATAATTTATTCATCACTTGTTATGTTAGTACTAATTGTTATGCTTCGAAACACCAGTGTAACATTTAACGACTTTATTGAATACCAGTGTTAGGCAATTAGTTCGGTTCTTTTCAAAAGGAATGAGATTGTCGGAGGCCAACCAGCCAGCACCTCGTTGTTGCCTCCCGTAACCCCGCTGCGCTGTCGCCTCTTTGACTGGACACTCAACTAGTCGCACATGAATTGAAAGGGAAATAGACAGCGACAATCCCTTACCATCAAAAGCTCTTTGTGCACGTCTGCCCCCTGGGCCATAAATGAACGTTGTAAATTAACAGAACAAAAGAGCGTTACAATGTAGACAAAAAATATTTAGAATACCGCTGTAACTCCTGTACAACACGATCAACAGCAGTGACCCACGAACACACCGAGTTATGACCCTCGGGAAGTCACATAAAAATTAAACTGTCTTGAAACCCGCGACACAATTAATCAGAAGAAAAATGGAGAAGTGAGAAATGAAAACATATAATATAAAATAAATTACTTTGAAGCAAATTAGTTACGCCTAAAATACGTCTACTGGGTTCGATACCGATACACAAATATATTGAAAACCCAAATTTGTCTTTTCATGTTTTGAAGTCAATTAAAGCCGTACAATCTAAATTGCTATTAACGTACCATCTCTTCACCCTGAGACTCGTAAATTGTATCTTCACAGTTCAGATTTTACAGTCTTTATAAATCCAGTTATCGATATTATTTTATGTTTTTTTATATGTAACACAATTAGTGTTCTTAGCAATGTACCACATTGATTATATAATAGTAACGAATGAAAATTTATGAAATGGAATGCGATTTTTTATTGCTTTTAGTTCGGTCCATTAATTAGTACCAAATAATTTTGTATATTTCAATAATTTTCATTACACTGTCCACTCTCATTGAGCACTTTCATGGCTGAGCCCTAATAAACAATATGTCCATTACATAGGTATATATTGTGTAAAATTTATTCTTGAAATTCGTTCGATTTCGGTTAATACTTATTCTATCATATGGTATACAAGTAGTTGCCCGCGGCTCCGCCCGTACGTATATCAGTTATAGCGGCAATTAGTAGCCTATGTGTTATTCTGATTTCATCCAAAAGAGTAACAAACATCCATCCATACTTACAAACTTTCGCGTTTATAATATTAGTAGGATTAATAGAAATATTAATACTTTCATATATCAATAAGTGAAAGTTCCAGATTAATATTCAGCCGTCCTTTGAATCAGAAAAGTCAAACACCGGGCCCATGTTGAAATTCAATTGTATTGTTGTTCTTCTTTAGAAAGCCTATTATTTAAAACTTCAATACTAACATCAAGTTGCGAGTTAGCTACCACGAATGAGCGTAGGCTGTATGAAATATTACTACAAAATCTGTAGTCACGCGGTACGTAAAGCGCATCTAGAAAATGTTCTTTAGGTTATCTCATTGGATAATTCAGCTAAGTTCCTATGCGTGGGTAAATTAGTTTCTAGTGATATGATCACGCTCAAAGTTGTATTTTCTTTCTCATAATACTCGGTAGGATAAATATGTGTATGGCCCCAACATGTTTTGAGTATATAGTGTTACTAAATTGGCACACATATTGCTTTCGGACATTATAAAATAATAAAAGTTGAAAATATGTTACTGGAAACAATATTCTAAATAACTGTACAATTACCTACGTTTACTTATTTAAGGATTTATTTATAAAATCGTGATAATATTTATTCATTATTCTACTAACGCCCTATAAGAATACTTAAAAAATTTAATAGATAATCGATTTTAGTTTTCTATGTGTGAATCATAAGTAAATATTGACAAGGCAGAACGTCATCTCAGCTAGTAGGTGTACAATCTATACTGTATACTAATATATAAAGCTGAAGAGTTTGTTTGTTTGTTTGTTTGAACACGCTAATCTCAGGAACCGCTGGTCCGATTTGAAAAATTCTTTCGGTGTTGGATAGTCCATTTATCGAGGAAGGCTATAGGGTATATATCATCACGCTACTACTAATAGGAGCGGAGCAACAATGAAGAATGTTTCAATAACGGGGGAAATTTTCACGATACGGGCAATATAAGGCACAAACGACGTTGCGTGGGTCAGCTAGTAATAATAATATATTTCCAAGCAATCGGAACGTGACTTTTTCTTAGCCCCGTATCACGCCAATGTTGTCAGCGAGCCATCGTAATATTTCTATAAGTAAAAAGTAAATAAAACATTGAGAACTATGCTTTTTGGTATAAACAATGGCGTGCCACTTTTGAGCCTAGATATATACAGTTATCACTCTTAATTAGAGATTCGGACAACTGAAGAGTGCGCAGTACTGATGTATGAATATTTATCACTCTAACAGAATTACGTATCGCAGTTTCACTACCGGCCGCAGTAACTGTCCCTGTCAATAAATGGGTGATGGATATGAGATTAGCATTTTACATCGTTATATCAATCACGGTGAAAACTGGGGTGTCTAGAATTATATTTCATTGAAATTCCATTTGTCACAATCGGTGGCACTAACAGGTACTCGGACGCCTGTCCCGTCAAACTCTATCGAACGAAATTAATTTAAATTAACATCATATGCATTGCTCGAAATTTCGCAGATAGCTGGTGATCTTCGTTGCTCTCATTGATAAAATTATTCGTTAAGTAAAGAACAATGGCGAAATCAGAACAAATAAAATGATTTTAACGTCCAGTAGTAAAAAATATACAAAAAGAAAAAGATTCCAAGTTTAAGTTGTAGAGGTTATGTTTATATCAAAACAAACTTACGTATTTAAAACATAAATCAACGCACTTTGCTTGTAACATAAAATAAAGAATCTATACAAATAAATAAAATTGGCGTGTCTGTTTGTAATATTAAAATAATTGCTTTTAATAAATGCATATGTATGTATACACGTTACATATACCGAAGATGTAGTTAAAAAACTTTTTGTCTGTCTGTCTGTCTGTCTGTCTGTTTGTTCCGGGTAATCTCTGGAACGGCTGGACGGATTTTGACGGGACTTTCACTGGCAGGTAGCTGATGATCCGGGGAGTAACTTAGGCTACTTTTCTTAGACTAACTTTGTCCCGCGGCGTTACTCGCAGTACAACATTAACCGCGGGTAACACCGCGGCGTTCAGCTAGTAAAATATATAAAATAAATTCCTAGTTAATTATACCTTAGCTTACTTTTATAAATTACCATAATTGAAATTGCAATATTATTAGAAATAGGAACGAACCAAAGATAAAGAAATACAAATATAAGTTTTCTTTATCTGTGGCGCAAAGACAAGCTGTCATTAGAAATTGTCAACAGATGATTTCCGTTGTCGTCTAGAAAACTATTAAGATTTTTTTTTCAGTCAGATCAGTCCTACCTATGTACTCAATAATATTAATTATTTCATTTTTAATTATGATGCTTAAACATATTTCTTTACTCTTAATAATTCTATTAAGTATGATTTCGCTGTTGTTCTTTCTTACTGTAAAATATTTTTTCAGACTTTCGCTAAATAAAATTGTAATTTGTTCTGCTGAATGTTTGAAAAAAAACTTCATATAATGACAACAACTGACAAAATTAACACATATGAAACATTTAACGTAAACGAAACAAAATCATTAAAGTTTTATCTTAGATTTATTAAAATTGAGCATTTGAATCAACGATTTCAAAGTAAAGGAAATTGCGAGTATACATAAAACCATACATAAAATACATTTTCAAAGGCAGTTTTGATGTATCTTACTTAAGGTATGGTCGCCCAATGGCCCAGATTCGACGAGTTTTTTTAAACTTTTTTTTAGCTCATTGCACTTCTATTAAAGTCTATATGGAGGCCCATATAAACTGTGACTGTGTCAAACAAACTTCTCCGTTTGCATAATTTTCTTAAAGAGGTATACAAAGTTTGAACTTCACATATTAATATATAGACTACTATTACACAATCGATAAAACAAACGAGGATCATCCTCAGCGTCAGCCTATTGCAGGCCACTGCTGGACAAAGAACGACAAACAAATGAGAATACTAAAAATAAAATGCATGGGGAACACAATTAGTTACCATAGTATAGTCGCATATTTTTATCCTATAAATTGAGCGAATTAAAGCCGATGAGTTGCTTGTTCTCTCTTTATATATTTTGGTAATACGAGACCAACTGCGGTACGGGTTACATCTCCTCTTTTGCAATACAATTATTTTTAATATGATATTAACCTTAAGCACCTGCCAGGAATACCATTAAGTGTATCACAATGCGATTTCTGGAACAGAAGTTTGTGCCAACCAAACTGCGGTTTCCTCTGCGCATGAAATTTCTCGGATTCAGTACGGTTTACACTGTTGTTGTCCTTTGATGAACTTAATATAAATGATACAGGGAATGCAACGGACTAACGTTTAAGTATTACGTGAACCATACTAATTAATAAAGTCTTATCAACTGGAAAGAAATTCTAACAAATTAATTGTTTTTTTTTAATGTCTCTCTATTGAACTTATTTCGCTGAAACATCAAATAAATTACGTCGTGTTTTAATTATCATTTTTAATGATGTTTGTCTAACGAAAAACTGGCTCAAGTTGTTGTCGTTGTATTGACTTTAAATACTCTACAAAACACGATTGAACAAAACACAAAAGGGCCGTAGACGTTCGGAGAAACATTACATCTCTTAAATTGGCTTTTGCTGCGCCGTTAGAATATTTTGCTGCCACAAAAGGACAGAAACGATCTTCAGTTATTGAAAGCCACCAAACAAATTCCCAGTGCATTGCAGACGAAGAAAATGTAAAAGAATAATGTACACAAGTGTATTATACTACAGAAACGGCAATTTCACAGATTCTATCGTATGAAATTATGACTTTCTTTAACAAGAGTGAAACTTATCCATCTGTTCTGCGTGGTATATTTTATTTTGTTTTACTATAACCAATTTTTCGGGTACGGGTACGCGGAAAACGCGAAAACAATGTAAACCAAATTAATTGAAATCGATTAGGAAACGTTTATAAATGGACAAACATACTGTGGAGGAAGGTGTGCCCCATGTCCCTCTACCAGCAGGGGTGAGGGCCACTGCCCACTAGCAATACAGCAGACTAAAATCTTTCAAAGGAGAGGCATTTGTCGAGTAATGAACTATTTAAGGCTGTTGAATAGGAATTATTTTATATTTGATAAATCAGATACGTTTTAAGAGGTTTTAAAAAAAATACCACGCTAAAGAATAAGGGACTTGATAGGTATACAAAATCTATCTATATAAATAAATGAATCGCAAAAATGTACGCCCATAACTTTCGATCGACTGTACCAAATTGAATAATATTTTTTTATGTATTTGTCAGGACAAGGTTTGTATAGAAGAAAAAAAGGGAGGTGTTATATTCTCTTAGTCAGCGCTGAGGTAAGTTGACAAGAGCCTACTAAAATATTTTTTTCGATAATTTAGCTAATGTTCACAAAAATACATAAGGCAATACGAAATACACCGGGTCAGCATCGATCATCTACGATCGATGCGTGTCAGCTAGTTTATTTTCTTCGAGTGCCTCTTCAATCTTGAAAGTTGTCTGTTAGCTTCCCGTACTCCTCCTTGTCATTGACTAGGCGGAACAGTTTTTCAACGGAGGTGATACCGGTCCACTCCCAGATATTACGCAGCCACGAATTTTTACTTCGTCCAGCGCGTCTCTTCCCTTCCACCTTGCCATCATTATCAATTGAAGCAGCATGTATCTTGGTGCCTAAGCTCATGGCCGAGATATTCAGTTTTGCACTATCTGATGGTTTGCATTAGTTCTCTAGGCATGTGGACGCGCTGGAGCACAGTATCGTTCCATATCTTTTGCGTCCAACTGTTAGTTAGTTATATATATTTTTACTCTAGCTAGAATACTCTAAGATGGTGTTTTCATATAATCTACCGAACCATATCACAAACTTAAACTATATGCACATAAGCTCGAAACTATCCACTCTAAGAAACACAAAAAAATACCTATAGCCTAAACATAGATAACACCGTAGCCAACTGAGTTATGATTACGTCGACATAAACAAAGAATGGTTTCCTGAGACTTGTTTTACACAGTAACACAGCGCTAGATCATGATCTAGCGCTGTACTACTTGTAACATTTGTAACACTTGTACCGTGTACTTGTAACACTATCTTGACACAAGATTTTTTTAATTAAAACATCACCAAAAACATGAGCCGCTCACATAAATAAGTAAATAAGGTACAAGTAAATAAACTAGTATACCGGTACTGGTTGAAACTACAAGAAAGTTGAAATTCATAACTTTTAATAACCAAGAATCATGTCAAATTGATGTAAGTTATTAATACCAATCAAGGAATTATAGACTTTATCACAAGAGGGTGCCTGTTTCTTTTTAACACATAAACACAATAGCGTCACAGAAGAAATTACGCACCATTAGTCGTCGGATTATATTAGTAGACATGATTGAACCACACGACAAATACAAATCAAATAAAATATAGTCAGTAATAAAACCTTGAAACTTGACTAGGATACAAATAATCGAGTTTAGTGGTTATGTTAGAAGTCATATAAATTCCCAATTTAATATTAATTACGATAAAAGAACAATCAAGGTACGAGATAAGAAATACACATCCATTATTTACTCATACCCTTAATATACACTTATATACAATTATAACTCCGCTTTCAGAAATTATTTTTAACTTTAACGTACTTTGCTCCAAATTTTATTGCAGATAAGTCATATTCAGTAAGTACGATCAAACGACGAACGTAACAAACAAACATGTCGATAACCAATATACGCACATACCTACGAAGTATCTAAAATATTGGAATAATCTTTTGTCTTCATATGCAACGAACTACCCATTAATACTAATAAAATGAAAACGACCAGAAAGTCATATGTAAAGGAGATGCCAAAACAGTCAATCTGCAACCCACTGGGAAAGACAAATTTATCTCAATGTAATAGGATTAAATATTGTTTGTCTCATTTTTTAGCACATGCGACAATTTGTACAGAATGGTTTCTTAGAATTGTATATTGTAGCGGTGGATTAGCCAGGACGGCGTCAAAGTCAATACTTTATAGTAGCACAACCTTATGATATTCTCCAATGCACATCTAGTAGAACGGTCGAAATATGAATGTCCCCGAATTATTCGAACTGAAGGTATTTTATAGCATTTAACAGGTTTGGCCCAATTCAATACTAAATTCACATATTTAGTAGATAATATCAAATATTGTTTATCATAATTACTCTTATGATTATTGGCATCCAATTATTGTTTGATAATAGAGGATAGTGTAACATTACAGATATATTACGCCGGAAATAGGAGTAGTATGATAAAATATAAGTCGCGCCGGAAGGTGCCAAGATATTAGTATGAATCAATTATTTACTTGATTATAAAATCACCAATTTTATACATAATATTGTATGCCTAGAAATTATTAACATTTTAATGAAGTACGCGTTTATACGAGGTTGGAATCGTTACTTTTAACAATATGATTAGAGCAATTATGAATTGCGTCATATACTGAACCTTGTTAGCTATTGTAACACAACAAATAAATAATCGTATTCTCAACACGTGCTCTGCAAGTTGGGATCACCTGGCTCTTGCCGTTTTGATCGTTGATTTATCTATCGACCAGTATAACTTGGACGGTCATGGTTTAGACGTGTCCCATAACGGGTCTAAACGTAGCTTGGCCTCTACTTCTGTAGCTTGGCCTCTACATCTGTAGCTTGGCCTCTACATCTGTAGCCGTAGCCGTGAAGCTTTGTAGCCGTTTCATATACCACTTATAACTAAGTAGTACGTACTGTATAACATTTAAATTTCTGCTTTTCTACTTATTAAAGTACCACGGGAATAAAAAATCTAAAGGATTCTTTTAGATTTTTTAGTTTATAATAACAAAAAAAGCATCAGCAGAGAATGATAGTCAGGTCATCATAAAGGATAAAAAAGATATAATAAATAATTAATATTTTTACGTAGAGTTACTGACCGTTAAATATATTTAGGTTATATATCTAAAAAATAGTATATTTTTATATTAGTACATTATTTTTAACTTGTAGTTCATTTTATTAATAATTATTATTAGTAACAGCCTTTTAGAGTAGAGTTAGAGTAGAGAGCAAATCCCAGTTCCAAGAATAGGGTTGTTACGTTAATGGCCTTAGTAGCTATTCCTAGATCAAGAGCGGCGTAGATTATTACAGTTACGTGAATAAGCGTGTTATTACACAACACGTTTAAATATATACCGACCTTTGAAATCGTACCATAAGAAATAAGAGTAAATTAACATTAAACCGTCATATGACTCCACACCAAAAATTCACTGAAAGGAAACTTAATAGAAGAAATCAAGTTTAGATTAAGTTCGCCGTTTACAGTCAGCATCATATTCATTATTAGTACTTTCAAAGTACTCACAATTATGTGAAAAACATTAATTCAATTTTATGTTGGCAGACATGACGCACAAATTGGACAGCGTTATGTAAGAATAGATTAAGCGACACTGGAGAGAATTTGAGGAAATGAGCGTTAAAGATTTTAAAATTAAAATTCTCGCTGTGTGTCCATTATTTATGTTAATATGTTTATTATTTTATCTTGAAAGGAAGCTGTGTATGTAGTTTTCTCTAATCTATACAAATAACATTGGAGTGCTGTTTGTAATATTAAAATAACTGCTTAAATGCATATGTATGAATACACGGTACATATAACAAATCCGTATTCCTGTCTGTTCGTTCCGGGTAATCCCTGGAACGGCTGGACCGATTTTAACGGAACTTTCACTGGCAGGTGATGATCCAGGGAGTAACTTAGGCTACTTTTTTTAGACTAACTTTGTCCCGCGTCGTTTTGATAACTTTTGTTAAACATATATTGCGATACATAATGTGATTAAAAGATGTAACCACTTTTCCGCATAATTCGTTAATGTATTTTGGCTATACTCCGACTGCTTAAATTAATCAACAACGTACTACTAGTATACGACATTATAGTCGTTTGGTCCTTTAATACGGTTTGTTTTGGGAGAAATAAAATGCAGTATTAGATTAAATAGAAATATTTTTTACAAAGTTCTGAATTTAACTAAAAATTATATCATTTCGTTAAGATGATCTTATATGCAGTTGCTGATTCGGAAAAACATAAATTTGAATAATATACTATATTATTATAATTCATACAATTGCATACAAATACTGTTCAAGATGTTAAGCATCTATAAACTAAAAACACATCTTCTCGAACTAAAAGTACTAAAAATTATAAAAAAAAAGTACTCACAGAATGTTTTTATTTTTTGATTTTCTTCTTCTAAATCATAAAATCCTGTTAAATTTTCGTAATATTATCTGGCATCAGATGGAATCATAATAAATAATAACAATAAAAAATAAACAAAGTGATGTAGATATTCATACCTTCCAACTATGGCTGAGTTTTAATTCTTCCAAAATTGGTACTTGTGACCAAACAAGTGTAATGGGCCGCTTTTCTTCGCAAATTAACCACCATGAGTGTCATCATCATCATCATATCAGCCGTAAGAAGTCCACTGCTGAACGTAGGCCTCCCCCATTGACGTGCATTGCGACCGGACATCATGAGTGTATAACCTTATAATAAATGTTCATTTTACATTTGTTTAGTTCACAAAATTTCCTTCTACATATTTTTTGAAGTGAAAACTTTTGTAGCCGCGTTGACAAAAAAACGGAGAAAATCTTATGGATTCGAGTCACCGACATGCTGACATGCAATTTTCAAAGTAATAACTTCTTTGATCGCGTAGAGCACTTGTTGGTAGGGGAAAATCTTTTATTAGTAGGTTTATTAGGCTTGGAATCGATCATTTTTTTAAATTTTACACTTGATTCGTTCTTACGTAACGCAGTCCAATTGTTGTACGCATTCAAAATGGTCAAAATATTTTAACTATCATTTGTCAATATTGTGTTGGCTGACAAAGTGTTCCAAGAACACGTTAATAGCACGCCTAACTTGACTGAAGTGTCATACTGTTGAGCTTAGGCGTATGATAACATTTTAGAAAAAAAACATTATTACGTTTTTCTAAGAAATTTGAATGAGAGCGGTACGGCCTTCCGATGTATATACTTGTACTATGTCCGAATAATATACTTCTTCCATTGAAGTAAATTTTAAGATCCTTGCGAAAAACCTTAAGTATCAGATTCCCACGATATTAATATACAAAGGGAACGACCTATGAACAAGTTTTGTTATTTATCCGTGTACATGACATGCTTTTCCTGATTAGTTTCGTGCTATCCAAGTGCACTCCCCAAAGCTATTACTTGTCGAAGATTCTCTCTCTTTGTTTGAAATGACCCACTGAAATTCAGTAGGTTTCAATCCGGCAGACCCCTAATTACAAGGTCTGAATATAAAATTTGGTCGAGTATTATAAGGTGGATTTAACGTAGTACATCAGTGGAAATGTTCATCAATTAATTTACCATACATCACAACAAAACTGAATTATAATAAATGTCAACGGCAATACGTATACGTCTGCCTGGAGCAATGTGCAAATAAGCTGAATCAATCAATAGAGCCTCTATACACCGCTAAATTACTAGCGGGTCGCTTGCCATCCGCGGTCGGTGCATACCGATTTACATAAATGGAAATTAAGTTCTATAGAAATTGTTGCCATAAAAAATAAAAATTTTGAGAGAATTGATAGATCTTTTTATGGCTTAGGAAGCAAATGGGCTCGGGGCAGATTGTGATTGACAGTCATGAATACCAGCAACTCGAGAGACACAAGTGCTTGCTGCCCCAAATTTAGTCTACATCCCTTTAAACTTTGCCCTGTGGCAATTTTTTATTGGCTGACATTTAGTCTTTGTGCAAAATAAGCAATAGTTTATATTGAACATAAAAATTACTGTTATTATTAAAGACAACATCTCTTACGTCACTCACGTTGTCTACCTCATCTCATATTAATAAAGAACTCTGAGCCTTTTAGTACATCGTTTTTTAATATGCATAATGAAGTGCTCCTTTGATAGTAAATTGCTCAATATATATTGCATGTTGCTTCTTTGGCCTTAGAAAGTAGTAGTGCTTCTGAAATTGATTTCGCAGTCGTATCTAGGCAACGAATATTGGAGGTGCGCTACAGCAAGAGAAAATTGCCTGTATTAAAGTTGCGGATTTGTTAAATATTGCAATACTGTTTTGTTGGAAACTAAATGACTGTACAGCTAGCTTTTATTTAGTTTGAAAAGTAAGACTATGTCGAGAGATAGGCATACATTTGTGCTACGTGATACCAGTATTCATGTTGCATAACTACAATTTGTTAGGTATGATATTAGAGTAGATAATTTACTAGATATTGTGTATCGTAAGTTTACATACCAATAGTAGACCTAATAGAATTTATTACAGAAACAAATATAATTTTGTAAAATGTATTGCACCTTTCTTAAGTTTAATTTACCGTGGGAGAGCCACGCTTCGGCATGCATTGGCCGGTTCGACCGTAGTGATACCACGGCCTCACAGAACATCGATGTGAAACAGCGCCTGCGCTGTGTTTCACCGAGTGAGTGAGGATACTGGAGGCCCATACCCCATCCGATAAACCTCTCCATTCCCCAAAGGCCGACAATGCACTTGTGATGCCTCTGGTGTTGCGGGTGTCCATGGGAGGCGGTAATCGCTTACCATCAGGCGATACGTCTGCTCTTTTGCCCTCTATTTCATCATGATATTTATGGCTTTATGTAGTACGAACGAACTATTTCAACCTTCAAATTTAGTTCAAAACTGATATTCAGGTAAATTCGGCTGAACTAATACCCGACTCTAAATAATTTTGGGAAAAATTAAGGCTAGGTAGATACAGATAGTGTAGAGGGATAAGTCTGCAGACGTGTCACTTATGATAATTGACCACTTTCGCTCATGGATACCTGTAAAGTGATGTTCAAAGTGTGCACCCTTAAAGACCCCCTTAAAGGTAAATGCACCCAAGATCCCCCCCACAAATGAGAAGAATAACTTAAAAGGGGGAAAGAATAACCATATAATCATTCCATAAATTATAATCATTCCAAACCAATATTCACCTCAATTATCATATGAGATCCACCTTCAAGCCGTGACATATTATATATCCACTAGAACAACACAAACTTTCTCGTCTTTCTCTTGCTGTTAAAAATATTCGGCATTTAACTGATGTCGATACGGTTAGAATAGATTATTTCAGTTATTTCCATGCATTATGTGTGTGCAAGATTATACAAGCCATTTATAAATTAGGCTCTCGGGTTTCTCCATTGCAAAGGCGATGGCCAATTTACCGAATGCAGAGTGCATTCGGTAAACCCAAGCCCAACCTCTAAAAATTCATGTACATTAACGAATTTTGTTTTGTTTTGAATTTAGTATGCTCTTAAATTAACTGTAAAAGTTACACAGTTCAGTAATTTCTGTTGTTTAGAAATTAACAAAAACATGTCTTGGTCATGAACCTCGAAAAATACGGCGAATGTTGAACAATGTCGTTTCGTTTCGTTTTACGAGTATAAACAAGAAAAGCATTCACTCGAATGCTATGAAACATATTTTAATCATAATAATATTCAAATTTGGTTGATTACTCAATTGACCCTCTCCAGTTAGGAAAGACCGGACTCATCTACCAAGAACAGATTGTCATGCAAAAGTGTTCTTGTAACCTATTTGCACAATAACTAATTTCATGTAATTTCCACCTTGACGCTCCTCGTACAAAGCTCCCAACGCTTTAGGTACTCTCACATTGCAGGAATCAACCAGCAGCGGTAATCACACACCATATGCACATAACGTAACAGTACATTAAAGCACAATTTCCAGGTATCCTTTAATGGCACGGATCAATATCAACATCCAATTATACTTGCCAGTTGATATACGTCAGTAGGGATGTGTGGACCAGTAAGTTCTGGCATCATAATTATACCTATTAACGTAAATCTGACACTGTTATTTATCTGCTCCTAATTTTATATATCTATTTACTGTTGCTGGTCATCTGTACGTGCATTAAGAGAAGAATAAATAAATTTAGAAATACTTTTATCCAAACGTTTTTAAACATGTTTTTTTATTACCCAGATCAATAACTTGGTTGTTTGTTTAACATGCTTAGTTAAACAATCAAATTGTTGATTTCAGAAATGAAAATGTTATAATAAAAAACTTAAACGAAAAAAAATTTAATTTATGTGATTTTGAACGATAAAAGTAAGGTAAATACGGTTTTAAGTAAATTATTTTAAAATGAACTTATTTTTAATGGGTATCAATTTATGTCTATACATCTCTACAAATAAATAAGATTGGAGTGTCTGTTTGTAATATTAAAACGGCGGGTCTTTTACTGGCAATGATCTAAGGAGTAACTTAGGCTACTTTTTAGGTACGACAATAACTAGTCATTAAATAAATCATTGGAGAGGCCTATGCTTTGTAGTCTACTTCTGATTTAAATCTAAATAGATAATATGATAGTGTAGAAAGACAAGTTATTGTGCCGTAATTCTAGGAATGCATGTAATATCTAATATAATTATCAGCACTAGTATAATTATCAGTATTAGCACTAGCAGACCCACTTAACCCCGTTTGCGTCTCCTATTGCCCGTAGCGTGATAATTTTGGAGGTACCTTAAATAACAAGCACAGGGCGCCTGAGGTCGGCCGCCAGGCAGGGTGATTTTTTAAGTAGAACCACCGCATACTCTTTTGAGTTTTGAGCTCCCGGGAAGCTGGAGAAGGGATTTTCCACTCCGTTATAAAAAATGGGATAGCGATCCAGTGGCACTACACGCAATGTTTGGGATACGTCACTAATGAGAAAATTCACCATTAAGTTTGTTCTTTTTCATATTATAATTAATAAAATCAAAGACTCGCTTAAATATTGTTTAATAGACAACGCCGGCATCCATTGTTCTGAAAGTAACATCTTGTATCAGTTGTGTAGTACCCATTACACAAGCTCTGCTTAGCTTGGGACTGGATGGCGTTGTGTGTTAGATGGCCGAAATATTTATTTATTATTTATTTATTTATCTTATAGTTCAAACTTATCTACTACATTTGACCCACGCAACCTTATATGCGTAGGAGACTCCCGTAGCGTGATGTTATAACGACGTGAACAAATTTGTATACGATATAAAAAGGTTATAGTAAGCCAAGCTTAAAAGATAGATATATGCTGTTGTTGACTTTTTTAGAACTTTTAAAGAGCAATTTTTTTTTATAAATTGTGTTTGACAAACGTTAACCGTTTAATTTTCTGCTGTTTTACCAACATTTTTCATTAAATAAACAAATATTTCGGACATCTAACACCACACGATCTAGTCCCAAGCTAAGCAGTGCTAATGTTATGGGTATTAGACTACTGATATAAATATATGTATACTTTTTTTTGTAAATACCTACATAGAAAACAACCAAACTACGAAAAAAATATTTGCACATCGTAGAAACACTTGGCTCAAACCGGGAATCGAACCCGAGACCTCATGCACAACAGTCGCGTACGCTACCACCGATAATATTCATAATATAATCTGCTCCTTTTGTGCCGTAGCGTAATGATATACATCCTATAGCCTTCTCGATAACTGGGCTATCTAACACTGTAAGAATCATTCAAATCATACCTGTACATCCTTATTACATACATACAAGATTATCGCGTTCAATCAAACGAACAAAGTCTTCAGCTTTATAATATTATATATAAATGGAATAGCTAGCTTGCATCGATTTGGTTTTGGTCTTCATATATTTATGAAAGTTGATGGAAAATGAAAGCGATTTAGTGGTAATGTGTAAGAATAAAATGCAAATATTATGAGAAATACAGTTAAAGTCAAATATTTGTCATGTAATCACAATATTGTTAGGATATGAAGTATTCTCTAAAGCCGGTGTTCGTCCTACAGGGAGTATCCGTGCGACCACTACACCGCCATCATCAACGTGACGCTCATGTGCACGGGCTGTCCCCGCGCTCCCGTGCACGAGAGTGCTTTACAACTGCTCCAACTGCTCGACAAGAGATTTTTCGGCGCCGTTGGTCTACTTCCAGCGGATGATGATACAGGTTAGTAAATATTGAACATTGATCTCGTGATGGCACGTTATGATAATAGCTCTTGGTTTTTTATAGGTATTTCCTGGTGTATATCAGACATTATGATATTTTAGGACCTACAAGTTGACGTTGTTAAAAATATGTGTATTATAATGGTTTACATGATAGTAGTACATACATAGTGATAGATGACCAATTATACTTTGAAAAGTATTCAATCGTTAATTAATTCACGACAGTATTAGACCCCTCAAATGTTGACACCTGTGTAAAGTTATCCTCCTAAGTATTTGTCATAGGTAATAAAAACTTTAACCATCTAAGCAGAATACAGCATTTTTTTTTCAACCATAAGATTTTAACCTGCTAGTAAAAGATATAGCAGTTTTTAACAACTATATTACTCGCCAGTACGTCAATCGTGACGCATCGCAGACTTCTAAGCTTCTTATTGAAAAATGAATATTTAAAAAAATAAACTTCCACTAATGAGAGTACACAGAAGTGTACCACTACATTTATCGGAGTTACAGCTAATTATAAAGACTACACTTTCGAAAGAAACTCAGTTATTCATTTTTACTCAAATAATTTTATTCAACTCGTAACATCGCAGAGATTAAATAAAAATAACTTGTCAGTAAAGTATTATTTTCTTAGCATTCTCCTTATTAGTCTATTTACGTAGTATTTCCTGCGCAAAATGCAATTTTAATTACATTTGCTAAATCTAAAATAAGATCTACTGCGTTTGTGAAAGGCACTAAGAGCGATGTGGGTTTGCTAATTAAGATTTCATTTACTAGAATTGGTTCTACTTTTAGACGTCGGACCGGGCTTCTAGATATAAATAAAATCTAAGAAAACGAAATATTTTATTTATTTTATTAAACGAACTGTCTATCAGTTCGGCCATCATGAAATCCACATTTGCCATTATATTTGCCTAATTTAGTCGTTTTGAGAATTATTTAAAAAAATCGAGTCTTAGGAGGATAGATTATTTCGACGTGGGTGTCAACTAGTATTGGCAGCTTGACGATTTGATTTCCATTGACGCTTATTATTTGTTGTCATTTTGTTTAGCTTACAATGACGATGTTGTTTCTTGCAAAGGGCTTTTCAAAGGTTAAAATTTGCTTGTTATCATTCATATCTGCTGTATTCTGTTCAAGAGTTTGCTACATTCAACCACTATATTTTCATTATTGATGCATAAGTAAGTGAAATAATTGTAAAACATAAATGATGGTTTTTTGCTGAAGAATTGCAGATACCTAAGGTTCTTAAACAATATTTCGATAAAGTTTAAAATATTAGAGTCTACTTTTGAAGAAGATTTTTGAGAGAAAATGGCTACTTAAAAGTATGAGAGCAAGGTATAAATTTTGACCTGTCATAAATATACCAATTGGAGAGGCTGATATTCAGAAGTGGACTTCCATAGGTTATTGATAAAGATGTATATGATTGTGGACACAGTGAACCTAAGTAGCCCCCTATCTGCCCCGACAGACTTCGTTCATTTTTAAGTCAGTCCAGTAGAAAAAATAAATGTGTTGTTTACACTATTTTCCTCGCAATTTTCAGGTTTTTTTTCTCTCCTTAATAACGTTCCTTGTGCCTTAACGAAAATATTTATAAAAATAACCGAATTGGTCAAGAGGTTCTCGTCTTTGTGCTTAACAACACATTTTGCGATTCTTTTTTTTATCTAGATCGATATAATGACAATTCACGTTATATTGATCATAAACAATAAAGCAGGATATTAAAAGCGGCGGCCATTAGACTAAGAGGCAATTTCTAGATTTCATCATTAAAAAAAAATTAAACCTAAAACCAAATGAAAATTTAATTTAAATTTCACGTCTAACTAAAATTCTCACCAAAATGTATTTGTTTTTCAAATTGATTTAAAATTTTGTTCATAACCAGTTTATTCATTGCCACTTGAAATTGCTATATTACAATTTTAAACACATTTAATGTTGCTACTATGTGTTCAATATTGATAGTAGTTAGTGGACTGACCAACGGATGGTAAACAAAGTTGATAACCGACTTCAAAAGACTGTAATAAGAAACGACATCGTCTCAAAAGCATACCTATACTTATAGGCGTTTATCTGGTTTTTATAAATAACCTTTTTAATAACTATCACAGCCTTTAATAGTACACTGCTGGATATGCACCTCTCATCACACTGATATATAAAGACGAAAGTTTTTGAGTGTGTATGTTCGTTACTTCTTCACGCAAAAAACTGCTGAACGGATTTGGATGAAACTTTACAGTAATACAGTATATACACAATAGGTAACACATAGGCTACTATTTGTCACGATAATCGACATACACGCGGGCGGAGCCGCTAGCAACAGCTAGTTGAAAATAAAACCACTCGCTGGCCAAACGGGTTGGTATAGGCGGAAGTGCTCGCCGAAGTTTATCGACGGGTGGCTGAATTCCGGGCGGAGAGAGGCATTCGTCCTCCGCCCGAAGAGGTACGCGAGTGGCGTGAAGCCGCCCGTCGAGCCACGATGGCTCGCTGGTCGTTCCGGCTGGAGACTCCACGCGCTGGCTTTGCCGCCGTGGAGGCTCTCCAGCCGGTCATCCTCGAGTGGGCAGAGCGGCAGCACGGGACCCTTTCCTTCCGACTGACGCAGGTTCTTTCCGGGCACGGATGCTTCGGAAAGTACCTGCACTCGGTCGCCAGGAGGGAACTGAGTCCCGCCTGCCACCACTGCGACTGCAGTGAGGACTCGGCCCAGCATACGCTGGCGATTTGCCGCGCTTGGGCGTCGCAGCGCCGGGCCCTCACTGCAGTCATCGGAGGAGATCTCTCGCTACCGGCCATCATTCGCACCATGGCCGGTAGCGACAGCAGTTTTACCGCGGTCGCAGCCTTCTGCGAAGAAGTAATTTCGCGGAAGGAGGCGGCGGAGAAGGCCCGGGAGGATGATATCCACTCGGACCCGATCCGCCGCCGGCGAAGCGGGCGGCGGAGGCGCGCATACCAGCGCCTCATGCCGCCCTGAGTGTGGCCGCGGATGGTGGGGACGGGTTGTCCCCTCCATCCGCTCTAGTGGTCACCCGCGAGGGGGCGACGTTACGCGTGTGCCGTACGTCGCCCAAATTAGAGAGTTTACCAGCAGACGGTGCCCGCTTCAGTGCGGGCAGGCGCTGGGAGGGGTCCGGATGTGTTAATAACAGCAGTTCCCGGATCCCTCCCGTCTCAGGCGCAGAGTGGCACACCGTGTGGTTTTAGTCGGTTCGATTCCGACACACCGCCCTGCCGCAAACCCCGGCGGGGTGACGGCCCGAGGGGGTTTCCACACGTTAAAAAAAAAAAAAAAAAAAAGGGCTTAGTTCAAGTTTCCCATCTTCTTGCAGTGATGTTGTCCTGCGTAGTTTGCTCCATGTGGCTATAACATTTCAATTTTATACGATAATGGCTTCGATTTATTTTACAAGTTGCTTAAATTGATATATGATAATAAAGTTCAAATTGGCCATGTTATATGCTAGCAACAGTTCTCGATTAAATATTACAAAATAGTACATCTTAGAATAATTATGTACTGATTGAAATATAGGTATGTTTTCTACCCGATATCTGAAAAACTAAAAGCATACGCAAGTTTTGATAATGCCCTGTAACATAGTTGTACTTATATTTGTTTTTTTGGAGAATAAAAATAATAGAATTGAATGAAACAGTAGTTGATAGAGTTATTATTTGTATGTAGCAGTTATCATATGTGTATTACATAATAACGGTAAGTTAATGTACGTCTGGTGTTGGATGTGAACGGTAAGTGAGAACTTTAAAGGTGAGTATTGTTCACAAAGTGCAAGATATTATGTTCTAACTAACTAAGCTTTCTTTCTCAATATTATCCGATTCTAAGTGAGCTACGATATCGGTTCTGTTCTAAGAACACTACCAGAAAAAGCTATTTGATTTAAGGTTTTTCGCCCACTTAAATTGATCGAGTCGCAACATGAATAGACTGTATAGAAAGATATTGTGTTTCGCAGTATTAGCAACTGCACTGAATTGCCTAAGTAAATATTTCAGCTAGGCAATTACTCGTAATACTGTTTTATCAAGTATTGTATTCAAGTGTTAGTATGTAAATGTTAATTTGGTTTGACATTTCTGTATCGCTTAATACTTAAGCAAGTGGTTACATGTATGTTTGTATACAATTTCACAAAACAATTTAAACATTACATTTGATAGGGACTTTCGATAAAATGATTATCTATGTAAGATATTGTTAACTTATTCGTATGCTTTTGACAAAATTATGCAAGATCAAAAATAATAATATGTTACTGTGATGTATTGCATGTAGTATGTCTTAAGATAATAAATAAGCTAATACAAGAATTGTATATATTGAATCATCAATAAAGAAAGTTCACTATAAATGTCTAATTTGTTTTCATTTACTATTTTAGCTGTAGTTGCACTCACCCTAGATACCTCACACATAGGAAATATAAACTATTGACATTCTTATTTTGTGGGTGTACACTTACGTACGTGTATATTGGTGGAATCTGTACGAAAGTGTTCTCATGTGAAACACCATATGGTTCTGAAAGTATTGCCTGCTGATATTAACATCATGTCAATTGATTTGAAACGTTGAAATGACATCAATCTATTACGATCATCTTAACATGAAAATGAATAAATATATCCCATTTAGATATAAAACAAGTTCTAAAGAGTTATTTCTTTTGACATGCTTTTTTCTAACTCTTCAATCTTCACATCCTAAAACCTTGAAGTTCTTATTATCGACATGACAAGAAGCTTCTCCGCAACAAGTAAGCACTAATAATAGTTTAAAAAATTTGATTCCGTAAATGAACATCTAGGTTCACTTATTGAGAATGTCTCGATCTTACAAATTGTGCATTCATTTTAAAATAAATACCAATATGAAGATATAAAACATTTTATTTTGCGTATACAACTAAGTACTTAATCTAAAACATTGTTGGCATACTTGTAGTATAAATATGTAAATCAGACGCCCTATGCGTCTTAAACCTGTCATCCGTAGTCCCTATAGAAATGATGCCTAGTGTTTTGTATGGTATAGTTTTCATATAGACACCATGTATCGATAGGTTCTGTGTATTGTAATCTATACCTTTTATATTTCATTAGTATGTCCTGGTGTGTGTAAAAACTTGTAATGATACAAAGAAATCATCATTAGTAGTACTGGTAAAGATACCATCTCTCAAATCTTCTTCTTATATATAAAAATAAATTGTTGTTCGTTTGTCTCGCTAAAACAAGAGAACGGCTGGGCTGATTTTGCTTTTGATATGTTTGTCGTAGATGGTTTAAACGGTGAAAAATAAAAATAATCTTGAAAATCCAAATGTCACGTGTACCAAGTAGCGGGCACAGTATTCAATAAACTTTGAAAACACTTTCAAGTTTAGTCGAATTTATTGAAGTTAAAACTTCTTAAGTCACGTTAAACATTTGTTGGTAGAAGAAAATCTTATGAATTTGCGTCACCGTGTCACGTGAAAGATTAAAAATAACTTGTAAATCCAAAGTCACGTGTAAGTGCGCACACAGCGGGCACAGCTGGAATATATATAATCAAAATTATGATTTATTTCTTTTCATCAGTGTTCACTCATTGCTGAAAATCCTACTAATATTATAAACGCGAATGTTTGTTAGTTTGGATAGATGGATGTTTGTTACTCTTTCATTCAAAAACTATTGAACGGATTTGAATGAAACTTTACAGTAATATAGCTTATACATCAGAATAACACATATGCTACGATTTGCAGCGATAACCGACATACACGCGGGCGAAGCCGCGAGCAAAAACTAGTTTTTTTTTCATAATTCCTGTCAAAAAACAAAGAATAAAAGGCTGAAATTGTAAAAGAAAACCTTTAACATTGTAAATAAAATGGTTTTCTAAATTCACTAAAAATGTGCTGTTTCCTTAATTTGTAGGATATTCCACCGTGAAACTTCATAACAATTAGAAAATCAGAGAAATAGCGTTAGTCTTTTCCAACGTATAGTATAGTTACTTAAGTATCACGTATTCAACATCAAGATAACTCTTTGACATACATTTCTCTATTATGAGCGGATTTCCTTTAGGGTTTTTCTTCGTCTCTAATGCTTGAAGTTTGTAAATATATTGTGCCTAACTCCCAACGCTCAGGCTGATAAAAAAAAGTAAGATGGTATCAAAGATTTATAAAAGCTATCATGAGTGTACTAAATAGTTATTATTACTGATACCCATATCATCACCATTAGCCTATCAATCTACAAGTCTACGATTGGTGACTTCACCTGTAACCTTCAGACTTGCGCTTATGGAGGACGGTGATTGTTTAGCGATATCCGACGCCCGATACCTGGCCCGTCCCAGGGCCTGGCGGACAGGGAGAATTCTAAACCTCTCCCGGTCCCACTCCGCCATCTCCATCGCAAGCATAACTTGCTCGCAGAGAGACGCGAGCGATGGAACCCCACCCCGATGGCCGGCACGAGATCATGCCTCGGCTCGTCTATGGTCTGGTCATCGCAATGGTGGCACTCAGGCGTTGGCTCCTTGCGGATCAGATACAGATACTCTGAATCGTCCTTCCCCAGTGAGCATCTGCATCAGCCGGTATGAGAGGCTCCCGTGATGCCTCTCGAGCCAGATCTCCATAACGGGTCTTACCGCCGCAATAACGGCGTGCTCAACTATATTTACCCCTCATCACTAAAATAACTTCAATCACTATCTCGAAGGAATTTTAGGGTAAGACATCCTTGAAGATGGTGTAAAAGTAATTACGTTACTTATTTTTATTTTACAACTGAATAGTAAATAGTCTATAACATACTTACTTTACCTAAGTATCTAAATCTAATCTCTAATCTAAAATTATCATCTCCATCTCAGCAGAAAGAAGATTACGACTCACCTAAGGTCGCCATGGCAGTTTATAGAGGAAGTTTTGTCATACAATACTATATACAAAGTTTACCCATACCTACATAAAAGCACCAACTTTTTGGTAACTACAATTTTGATGCTAGATATACAATAGGCAAGTCTAAAGCACGGCCGTCAACCTATTGTTTTAAGGATTTGAATATACTGAAAGTAAGAGTAAACCAGCAATAGTAGAAGGAGGTTAGAATCGTGCAGCGTAATATACATGAGACTTAAAATGTTATTTACCCAAAATGACAGCATTCGAGCTGTCGTGTTTCGTTGGTGAATACGAGACCGGAGACCTAATGATGCAGAAACATCACTAGGCCGCCGTGGTGTGGGTCCCTATGCTGCGTTGTTGCATTGTCCACTTTCGCAATGAGTATAATACCACCACTCTTGGATACTTGCTTATACTTTCCATCACACAGAGATGTCACTTTGGCAGTTGTAAACATAAAATTAAATAATTGGATATTTTCTGCCCGTTTCAATAGAAACTAGATGATGATGTCATCTTTTTTTAAGCCGAAGCCGAGCGTGGACTGCGTTTGTAATCAAATCGTACGTGCCTTATACGCCGTATCGCACGTCGCAGCATGTGTGCAATATTTGTGGTATTTTCAATCTGTTACGGATCCACGCCCGGTACTAGTACTTCTAGAGGCATAATAATATTGATATATCTCACGCATTGCCTACTAGAACCTGAACTTAGTTGAGCTTATGTTATCCTAATTGATGAGCGTAATAGACAGTGCAAGGTAATTACAAATACAGATAAATAAAACTCAGATCCAAAACAAGCTATTTATTTATTATATACTATGTACATTGGCAAACATGAAATCACACAAGCGGGTATCCTTTTTTTATTGAAACCTATGAAATTGTTAATACCTTAGTTACCAGAATAACTCCCCACTAATCGAACGGGATGGAAATTGTGTGAAGATGAGACAAACATGAACCACCTCTAGGGCTCTCAAAACCTCGCTTCTGTAATGGTCTAAGACACGGTGAAAATTGAATTACACCTATGTGATAATGACACACGCTTATGCTAACTTATATCGTTACCTATATTGAGTGGATTCTCTTGAATTTTAAAAATAGTCACGACAATTTTGCGATAAACAGGCCATTGTACGTGTGTTAAGTAATAAAAATTGAAAACAAGGGTTTTACCTGGTTATCAGGTTGGTGTAAGTGAATTTTCAGAGAATCTTGTACTATTACAATGCTTTAACTTTCAGAAGATACTATTTAAATCCATAGGCCGCTATAGTTTGGATCACCATGCTGCTTTGTCGCATTATCTGCTTTCGCATAATTCGAGTAATCTCTCATCAGGCAAAGTATCTTTGGCAGGCTCATGTTTATAAAAAAATTGTAAGTGTTATTATAAAGGCTCTAATGTAGATTAAACTCCTGAAGATCTCTTACTTCTCATGGTTATCGATCGATTTATCACCCCTAAAACCCCTACACATGAAATTTCATGCAAATCGTTGCAGTCGTTGCCGAGATTCAGGTGTTACGTATACAAGACCTAGTTCGTTGAAAAGTATTAGATTAGATATAGGTATCAAAATACCGCTGGTTGGTAAATCAACTCTTCCATTTTGTTTGAACTAAGTTTTAACTTAATTGGTTCTGATTGAACGGCTAGCTAGCGGCTTTGATCAATTTTCAATCTATGTAGGTATGTATGCAAACAAATATACCTCCGAAGTTTCAACTTCAATTTAATTCGACGGAACAAGTGCTATAGAACAAGCAGGATGGTTCAATCAAATGAAACAATGTTCTATAAAGTAAAATACTGATCACATTTAATTTACTAAAAATGGTAGTATAAACATTTTTGTTGAAATTCGATTGGATATGCGATGACACAATTAATACTGATAATTAACAGGTAAACCGGCACAGAGTACAAAAATATGTTATTTAGTAGTGTTAAAGTTCATTATTAAGAATAGTTTAGTTGTACGATATAATATATGACGATGCAAAGAATAATGATAATAATAAACAGGTAAAACGGCATACAAAAATATGTTGAATGGTATAATAAATATAAAGAGAAACATCAGTAGGTAAAATTGGGTAGTAAAAATATTTTAGTTGATATATACTCTTAAACGATAGATGGAAACAATAATAATACTGAAGATTAACAGTTAAACTGAACAGGGTATAAAATATGACAAATGGATAAAATACATATTATAATAAAAGTAAGTAAACTAGTAAAATATAGTTGAAGCTCTTAAAACGAAATGTGATGATACACTTATACACGGGCGAACGGACTTTTAACAGTCAAAAATTATGTAGAAATGATAACACACATATTATAATGATTAAGACGAGTATCACATTTATTACAGTATTATACATATAGTAAAACACCTATCACATAGAATACACTACAACACCGAATTGACAATAACTTACACGACTGACTTACACACAAAACGACGACGAATACACAACTACAAACAAAAATTTCACAGGCAGTATTCCTGTTCTACTAAAACTATATTACATAAACACTGGCTACATGACATTTATTATATTTATACTAGTCTAACGACAGAAGGATAATCGGATGCGCCTTGTCATTGTGAAAAGCTGTAACCAATATACAAAACTGTATCCAAACATATAAACCGGCTTTGATATAATAGTTAACTGGATATGATAGTTTGATATTAATGGTGACACAATTATATGTGAAATGATTTGTGTAGAAGCCTCGTCCAGAGTATTACGTAAGTAAGAGTTGATTCAATATATCTGTTTAAACTTTCGTCTGTGAGTTAATATACAGTCACAAAGCTTATCAGTAAAACCTGGACACCTAATGTAGTTGATCAAATGTATGGTTTTCCAAAATCCGAGTATCCTAAATGTTAATAAGTCTCAAATCTTGCGCTCTTCAAAAACTAGATCGCCTGTACACGAGTTTAGAGAAAAAAAAATGAAGCTGGGAATTTAAAAAAAGTACCAATGTTGGTTAAATTAATACTGGCTTATATTATATGTTTGTAAAATAGTAAAGAATATTTTATTAGAGTTAATTTTAATATTTTCCTTTGTTTCTATTGATGTTAATTTTCGATTTTTTGTTGCCTTTATTAAAAACGCTCAGATACAAAAAAAAAGTAAACAATATATTTGTATCACGTTTAATGTAAATAAATATTATTTCTGAAAGACGGAACAATTTTAAAGGACCTAATATTCTTAGAAATATGGAAAATATCAGAAGTATTTTGTGTTTTAGTAAAACATGAATGTATATTAGTAAAATATTAATTTCTATATCAAATTAAATGTCAAGTTGGGTGTAAACAAATACCGGTAAAAGATATTGTTGTTCTTTCAATTTTCCGATTGAAAGAACATCCGAGTGAAATGAGAAATTGAATGCGTCAATGGGAAAGCTTAAATGCGTTTTGTGTAAATATGGTTTGTGATTACTGTCAATCCATCAAAGCTAAATTTTGGTTTGTGCGAGTGTTCTGTTGATGTGCAGTAAAATTATATGTTTGAATTTCTACTGCTATAACAAATATATAGTTCCGAGTGTAATTCAAGTCTCATATATTTACGTTTAGTCGTAGGTCTTTGTAGTTGTTCGATTTTAAATCGTAATAGAAGTGACTGTCATATTTATAGAGTAGTTACGGTTCTTGAACTTCAAAACCACTGCGTTAATTAATCAGAAATGTGTGTAATTGCTATTATTACTTCTTACATTACGCTAATGTCAAGTTATTCTAGTAATATATCTAGAAGCCTAACTACTTCTACAAGCCGTCGTGTCCAATCTCTTTATATTTATAGTCAATCGGTTCCACGACACTTATTTTTGCCTATAAAGCTATAAATATATATATTAACCTGGGAAACTCTACTCTGCCTGATGGAGAGCATGAGCAGAATCCAAGAGTAGCCACCATACTCGTTGTGAATGCTGACAATGCTACAATACAGCATGATGACAACACTGTGTCGGCTTATCGAGATGCTTCTGCATCATTGAGCCTCCGGTCTCGCACTCACCAATGAAACATGACAGCACGATCGCTGTCACGTTTCGTTGGTGAGTGCGAGACCGGAGGCCCAACGATGCGAAAGCATCACAAGGCCGCCATGGTGTGGGTCACCATGATGCATTGTTACATTGTCTGCACTCGCAATGAGTATGGTGACCACCACCTTTGGATTCTGCTTTTGCTTTCCACCAGGCGGAGTAGAGTTATTTTGGCAGGCCAATACATAAAAAGAAACCTATATCTTTTTGTTCGTTACCTAATTAATTACCTATGTGTACATAAGAAAACGCGACTGTCTAACTCTACAATCCATCGTGTCCAATATCCTTATATGTACAGTCAATCGATACTACGATACATATTACTTGCCTGTAAACCTTTAAATTACTTAAATATATTTGATTATGTGTGTGTATATATATTATATGTATAAAATCATGTTGTACATGTCGGTGCTGCCTTTGTTAACTAACAAATATCTACTACATTATATTAATCTAACCCGTAGCGAGTCTCTTGTTAGAGATGTTGATAAAGTAGTTTCTAAAAGTATATGTAAATAAACAATTAGATGACATACAGGAATATTATGACCTCCTATTTCTATCAGAGTGGACAAAGAGCAATAAAAAAAAATAAAGAGCCCATGATCTAATGGCCATGTTCAGTTTGGATGTCCTAAGCTTGACTCGGAAATACGGAAATACTATATCTAATCTTAGTATATAACTTTATTTATTAATACTATCTTAACCTTTTGGTTTACTGTAAGAGTACATTACAGAGAAACTCAAAAAGATGTGAAAACAGCATTATAATTGGAGAATTATAATGCTGTTTTCACATCTTTTTGAGTTTCTCTATGGTACGATCTTCTTACCAAATATGATTGTTTTTCTCAATCAATAATCTTGGTTTACATCTAAGTCAGATATGTATATCTATTCCCACATACCCTCTAAACGGGGGCAAGACCGTCCCTAACAACTGATTTTATTATGATAATTTTTACCCGACTACGGCAAAGCCAAAGCAGGGTTATGATTTTGACAGGCTATGTGTGTATGTATGCATGTATGTTTATTTGTTCCCTCGTAGCTCCTTAACTAAGCAGAAGGCATAGCGATCAGAGAATCAAATAATAATTTAGTGTAATATTAGATTCTAAGATATTCAGAAACAATAGAATGAATGTGGAGACTTGGGACTGTATAGGCTGGTACAGTACGACTATTATTACATATCGGAATAATTATTTACCTAATTACTATGTTATCCTTATAGTTTACCTAATATAATGATAGTGATTATATCACTATATATATACAACTACTGTAAATGATACACGAAGTAGTTAAATCCTTAAAATGATAGTGATTATATCACTATATATATACAACTACTGTAAATGATACACGAAGTAGTTAAATCCTTAATAATGAAAGTGATTATATCACTATATATATAAAACTACTGTAAATGATACACGAAGTGGTTAAATCTTTAACAATGATAGTGATTATATCACTATATTTATACAACTACTGTAAATGGATCACGAAGTAGTTAAATCCTTAATAATGAAAGTGATTATATCACTATATATATACAACTACTGTAAATGATACACGAAATAGTAAAATCCTTAATAATGATAGTGATTATATCTATACTTCTATACTAATATATAAAGCTGAAGAGTTTGTTTGTTTGCTTGTTTGAACACGCTCAGAAACCGCTGGTCCGATTTGAAAAATTATTTCAGTGCTAGATAGCCCATTTATCGAGGAAGGCTATAGGCTATATATCATCACGCTAAGACCTACAGGAGCGGAGCAACTATGAAGAATGTTACAAAAACGGGTGCAAATTATCACGCTACGGGCAATAGGAGACGCAAACGAGGTTGCGTGGGTCGGCTAGTCACTATATATACACAACTACTGTAAATGATACACGAAGTAGTAAAATCCTTAATCGGGACAGGGATGGGGCAAGTTAATTTAGAAAATAAATCAATCGTACAGGGAGAATTTCAATACGTTCTAAAGTAACAGACCAGACGGGTCGGTATGGGGTTGGTTTAAAGATTTACTTCACTTTGAATTGTTGTTCTGTGCAGTTAATCCTGTAGTCGCCTTTTATGACACCCATAGCATGAGTTATGGTGGTGACAGTACGTATTCTTTGTCCCTCACCACACGGATACTATTCAATTATATGATTTATCAAATCTATGAACAATGCGAGAATTAATGAGATAGAAAAGTATTTGTTTTTTAAATAAATTCAATAGATGCTTTTAAGTAATTTTTAACAATATTCATGATTTTTTTGGAATTGGACACAAAACTTTCATTAACGATATGCGACTAATTAATTAAATTTACTGCTAAATTTAATTTTATATTTACATACTACGGTGCAAGGAAGTTTGAAGTGATTGTTTATACTAAACGATTTTTAGAAAGCACAAAATATAATACTACCTACCTAATCTTAGAATTTAACTTAATTTATTAATGCTATCTTGACCTTTTGGTTTACTGTACTCTAATTTTAATGCTGTTTCCTCATCTTTTTGAATTTCTACATGGTACAATCTTCTTATTAAATATGATTATGTTTGTCTCAAAGAATAATCTTGGTTGTTGTTATGTATTTACATCTAAGTCAGATATTTGTATCTATTCCCACATACCATCCAAACGGGGGCAAGACCGTCCCTAGCAAAGTGCTAGGTTCATTACAGGACTGATGTTATAGTATACAAGTTTTGGTAAAAAGTAGTTTAGTTGTAGAAGTTACAGTGGGAAGGAGAAAATTGTACTAAACTGAATGGATCGAGAAGGCATAGCGATCATAGAATCAAATTATAATTTAGAGTAATATTAGATTCAAAGAAATTCAGAAGCAATAGAATGAATGTGGAGACTTGGGACTGCATAGGCTTGTACAGTACGACTATTATTACGTATCGGAATCATCATTTTTCTAATTACTATGTTATCCTTTTGTTGCACCTAATCTTATATATAAAAATCAATTGCTCTTCGTATGTGTCGCTAAAACTCTGAGAACAGCTGGGCCGATTTTGCTGATTTGAAATGTTTGTCGTAGTCTAGGAAAGGTTTAAACGGAAAAAAATAAAAATAAACTATATCTACTTTTTCTAAATATACTAATACCTAACTAGTCATGGTTTTTTTTTATTTTTATTCAAATTTTATATTTTTTTCGTTATTTTTTGTTTGTTTTGTTTATTTTTTTGTGTTATTGTTTTTTTTCATCTATCTTACTTTATGTTTAAAATATATATAATTTACGCCTTAATATATATTTTCTTATTAATTAATCTTATGCAAGATAAGATAATAAGTTTAAATTTTCGTCCGATCAAATTCGCTTAATTCTTGAGATTTTTTCAATTTTTTTTTGTTTTTTATTTTTTTGTTTGTTTTGTGTATGTTTTTTACATTTTTGTTTTATTGTTTATTTTCATCTATCGTACTTTATGTTTAAAATAAATATGATTTACGCCTTAGTATATATTTTCTTAATGATTTATTCTTATGCAAGGTAAGATGATAAGTTCAATTTTCATCTGATCAAATTCACTTATCTATTAGTGTTTGTTCTAGTGAATATACAGTGTCCTTACTATTTAATTATAATTACCTTATTATTACATATTTACACTTAAATAATTTACCCTATCTTTAGGACATCCTCGTATATTTAAAAATTAAATAGTCAAATTAATATGTTTAAATTCAAAAAAATTTTTTTACCGTGTAAAACATATAAAAGCTCAAAAATAAAAATAAACCTCAATATATGGAATAACACCGTATACTTTTAGAGAAACTGTTTTCAAAGTATTTTATTTGCCACAAAGACGAGTTATACTGGCAACGTGATATCAACATACGTTCATACAATTAATTAATTTTATAAAATGAAACTACTACGCAGTGTTATCTGAGAAAACTATTCATGCTATAAATAAAGGCCAATTGAATAGCGTGTAGCGGATTAAATGAGAAAGACTGAAATATATAACCGTACAAAAGTCTATATCATTTCGAAATAGATCCTGTAACACTAGAAGCGGCATAGCGACGAGTCTGTTAGCAAGATGACACTTTCAACTGTTGTATCACCCGTGCATTTTAGTCACGAGTTATGAAAATGGAATCCTAGGTTTACTAAAATATTTGCAAGGAAAGGAAATTCCCGTAATTCTATTACCGTGTTAAGACAAGCAATCTAACGACCTATATGCATAGCAATATATATATTTTACTTGGCTATTAATATAGGTGACTATATTAATTTATCAGAAATCTATATATATAAAATATCTATCTCTATATATATATATATACAACCCTCTTTTGAGATGAGCCCCTAGCCCAGCAGTGGGACGTTATGTGTTGATGATGATATATATAAAAGAAAAAGGTGACTGACACGCCCAGAGATCAACGCACAGCCCGAACTGCTGAACCTAGAATCCTGAAAATTTGCATGTAGGTACTTTATATAACGTACTTTATATAAACTCTGAGAACAGCTGGGCCGATTTTGCTGATTTGAAATGTTTGTCGTAGTCTAGGAAAGGTTTAAACGGAAAAAAAATAAAAATAAACTATATCTACTTTTTACTAAATATACTAATACCTAACTAGTCACGGTTTTTTTTTTATTCAAATTTTATATTTTTATCGTTATTTTTTGTTTGTTATGTTTATTTTTTTGTGTTATTGTTTTTTTTTCATCTATTTTACTTAATGTTTAAAATATATATAATTTACGCCTTAATATAATTTTCTCATTAATTTATCTTATGCAAGATAAGATAATAACTTTCAATTTTCGTCTGATCAAATTCACTTAATTCTTGAGTTTTTTTTTGTTTTTTATTTTTTTGTTTGTTTTGTGTATTTTTTTACATTTTTGTGTTATTGTTTATTTTCATCTATCTTACTTTATGTTTAAAATAAATATGATTTACGCCTTAGTATATAATTTCCTATATAATTTTTAATCTTATGCAAGGTAAGATGATAAGTTTAAATTATCATCTGATCAAATTCACTTATCTATTAAAGCGTTTGTTCTAAAACTTTGTGAATATACAGTGTCCTTACTATTTAATTATAATTACCTTATTATTACATATTTACACTTAAATAATTTACCCTGTCTTTAGGACATCCTCGTATACTTAAAAATTAAATAGTCAAATTATTATTTTTAAATTCAATAAAAAAAATTTAAAGTGTAAAACATATAAAGCTCAAAAATAAAAATAAACCTAAATATATGGAATAACACCATATACTTTTCGATAAACTGTTTTCAAAGTATTTTATTTTCCACAAAGACGAGTTATACTGGCAACGTGATATCGACATACGTTCATATAATTAAATAATTTTATAAAATGAAACTACTACGCAGTGTTATCTGAGAAGACTATCCATGCTATAAATAAAGGCCAATTGAATAGCGTGTAGCGGATTAAATGAGAAAGACTGGAATATATAACCGTACAAATGTCTATATCATTTCGAAATAGATCCTGTAACACTAGAAGCGGCATAGCGACGAGTCTGTTAGCAAGATGACACTTTCAACTGTTGTATCACCCGTGCATTTTAGTCACGAGTTATGAAAATGGAATCCTAGGTTTACTAAAATATTTGCAAGGAAAGGAAATTCCCGTAATTCTATTACCGTGTTACAGACAAACAATCTAACGTCCTATATGGATAGCAAAATATATATTTTACTTGGCTATTAATAATATAGGTGACTATATTAATTTATCAGAAATCTATATATATAAAATATCTATCTCTATATATATATATATACAACCCTCTTTTGAGATGAGCCGCGAGCCCAGCAGTGGGACGTTATTTGTTGATGATGATATATATAAAAGAAAAAGGTGACTGACACGCCCAGAGATCAACGCACAGCCCGAACTGCTGAACCTAGAATCCTGAAAATTTGCATGTAGGTACTTTATATAACGTACTTTATATAAACTCTGAGAACAGCTGGGCCGATTTTGCTGATTTGAAATGTTTGTCGTAGTCTAGGAAAGGTTTAAACGGAAAAAAAATAAAAATAAACTATATCTACTTTTTACTAAATATACTAATACCTAACTAGTCACGGTTTTTTTTTTATTCAAATTTTATATTTTTATCGTTATTTTTTGTTTGTTATGTTTATTTTTTTGTGTTATTGTTTTTTTTTCATCTATTTTACTTAATGTTTAAAATATATATAATTTACGCCTTAATATAATTTTCTCATTAATTTATCTTATGCAAGATAAGATAATAACTTTCAATTTTCGTCTGATCAAATTCACTTAATTCTTGAGTTTTTTTTTGTTTTTTATTTTTTTGTTTGTTTTGTGTATTTTTTTACATTTTTGTGTTATTGTTTATTTTCATCTATCTTACTTTATGTTTAAAATAAATATGATTTACGCCTTAGTATATAATTTCCTATATAATTTTTAATCTTATGCAAGGTAAGATGATAAGTTTAAATTATCATCTGATCAAATTCACTTATCTATTAAAGCGTTTGTTCTAAAACTTTGTGAATATACAGTGTCCTTACTATTTAATTATAATTACCTTATTATTACATATTTACACTTAAATAATTTACCCTGTCTTTAGGACATCCTCGTATACTTAAAAATTAAATAGTCAAATTATTATTTTTAAATTCAATAAAAAAAATTTAAAGTGTAAAACATATAAAGCTCAAAAATAAAAATAAACCTAAATATATGGAATAACACCATATACTTTTCGATAAACTGTTTTCAAAGTATTTTATTTTCCACAAAGACGAGTTATACTGGCAACGTGATATCGACATACGTTCATATAATTAAATAATTTTATAAAATGAAACTACTACGCAGTGTTATCTGAGAAGACTATCCATGCTATAAATAAAGGCCAATTGAATAGCGTGTAGCGGATTAAATGAGAAAGACTGGAATATATAACCGTACAAATGTCTATATCATTTCGAAATAGATCCTGTAACACTAGAAGCGGCATAGCGACGAGTCTGTTAGCAAGGTGACACTTTCAACTGTTGTATCACCCGTGCATTTTAGTCACGAGTTATGAAAATGGAATCCTAGGTTTACTAAAATATTTGCAAGGAAAGGAAATTCCCGTAATTCTATTACCGTGTTACAGACAAACAATCTAACGTCCTATATGGATAGCAAAATATATATTTTACTTGGCTATTAATATAGGTGACTATATTAATTTATCAGAAATCTATATATATAAAATATCTATCTCTATATATATATACAACCCTCTTTTGAGATGAGCCGCGAGCCCAGCAGTGGGACGTTATGTGTTGATGATGATATATATAAAAGAAAAAGGTGACTGACACGCCCAGAGATCAACGCACAGCCCGAACTGCTGAACCTAGAATATTGAAAATTTAGGTACTTTATGTAACGTAAGTGACCACAAGAAAGGAATTGAGTAAATGACACCCCTAAGGGGGTAAAATAGAAGATGAAAATTTGTAAAAAACTTTTATTCCTGTGATGGATGCTAAAAAAAAAGAAAAAAAACTATAGCTACTTTTTACTAAATATACTAATACCTAACTAGTCACGGTTTTTTATTCAAATTTTATATTTTTTCGTTATTTTTTGTTAGTTTTGTTTTTTTGTGTTTTTTTTTTCATCTATCTTATTTTATGTTTAAAATATATATAATTTACGCCTTAATTTATATTTTCTTATTAATTAATCTTATGCAAGATAAGATAATAAGTTTAAATTTTCGTCCGATCAAATTCGCTTAATTTTTGAGATTTTTTTCAATTTTTTTTTGTTTTTGATTTTTTTGTTTGTTTTGTGTATGTTTTTTACATTTTTGTTTTATTGTTTATTTTCATCTATCTTACTTTATGTTTAAAATAAACATGATTTACGCCTTAGTATATAATTTCTTAATGATTTAATCTTATGCAAGGTAAGATGATAAGTTTAAATTATCATCTGATCAAATTCACTTATCTATTAAAGCGTTTGTTCTAAAACTTTGTGAATATACAGTGTCCTTACTATTTAATTATAATTACCTTATTATTACATATTTACACTTGAATAATTTACCCTGTCTTTGGCCATCCTCGTATACTTAAAAATTAAATAGTCTTAATTATTATTTTTCGTATATTTTAAAAAGAAAGTATTTGCATTGAATCAATTTTTTTTAAAGTGTAAAACATATAAAAGCTCAAAAATAAAAATAAACCTATATATATGGAATAACACCATATACTTTTCGATAAACTGTTTTCAAAGTATTTTATTTTCCACAAAGACGAGTTATACTGGCAACGTGATATCGACATACGTTCATACAATTAATTAATTTTATAAAATGAAACTACTACGCAGTGTTATCTGAGAAGACTATCCATGCTATAAATAAAGGCCAATTGAATAGCGTGTAGCGGATTTAATGAGAAAGACTGGAATATATAACCGTACAAATGGATATATCATTTCGAAATAGATCCTGTAACACTAGAAGCGGCATAGCGACGAGTCTGTTAGCAAGATGACACTTTCAACTGTTGTATCACCCGTGCATTTTAGTCACGAGTTATGAAAATGGAATCCTAGGTTTACTAAAATATTTGCAAGGAAAGGAAATTCCCGTAATTCTATTACCGTGTTACAGACAAACAATCTAACGTCCTATATGCATAGCAATATATATATTTTACTTGGCTATTAATATAGGTGACTATATTAATTTATCAGAAATCTATATATATAAAATATCTATCTCTATATATATATATATACAACCCTCTTTTGAGATGAGCCCCTAGCCCAGCAGTGGGACGTTATGTGTTGATGATGATATATATAAAAGAAAAAGGTGACTGACACGCCCAGAGATCAACGCACAGCCCGAACTGCTGAACCTAGAATCCTGAAAATTTGCATGTAGGTACTTTATATAACGTACTTTATATAAACTCTGAGAACAGCTGGGCCGATTTTGCTGATTTGAAATGTTTGTCGTAGTCTAGGAAAGGTTTAAACGGAAAAAAAATAAAAATAAACTATATCTACTTTTTACTAAATATACTAATACCTAACTAGTCACGGTTTTTTTTTTTATTCAAATTTTATATTTTTATCGTTATTTTTTGTTTGTTATGTTTATTTTTTTGTGTTATTGTTTTTTTTTTCATCTATTTTACTTAATGTTTAAAATATATATAATTTACGCCTTAATATAATTTTCTCATTAATTTATCTTATGCAAGATAAGATAATAACTTTCAATTTTCGTCTGATCAAATTCACTTAATTCTTGAGTTTTTTTTTGTTTTTTATTTTTTTGTTTGTTTTGTGTATTTTTTTACATTTTTGTGTTATTGTTTATTTTCATCTATCTTACTTTATGTTTAAAATAAATATGATTTACGCCTTAGTATATAATTTCCTATATAATTTTTAATCTTATGCAAGGTAAGATGATAACTTTAAATTATCATCTGATCAAATTCACTTATCTATTAAAGCGTTTGTTCTAAAACTTTGTGAATATACAGTGTCCTTACTATTTAAATATAATTACCTTATTATTACATATTTACACTTAAATAATTTACCCTGTCTTTAGGACATCCTCGTATACTTAAAAATTAAATAGTCAAATTATTATTTTTAAATTCAATAAAAAAAATTTAAAGTGTAAAACATATAAAGCTCAAAAATAAAAATAAACCTAAATATATGGAATAACACCATATACTTTTCGATAAACTGTTTTCAAAGTATTTTATTTTCCACAAAGACGAGTTATACTGGCAACGTGATATCGACATACGTTCATATAATTAAATAATTTTATAAAATGAAACTACTACGCAGTGTTATCTGAGAAGACTATCCATGCTATAAATAAAGGCCAATTGAATAGCGTGTAGCGGATTAAATGAGAAAGACTGGAATATATAACCGTACAAATGTCTATATCATTTCGAAATAGATCCTGTAACACTAGAAGCGGCATAGCGACGAGTCTGTTAGCAAGGTGACACTTTCAACTGTTGTATCACCCGTGCATTTTAGTCACGAGTTATGAAAATGGAATCCTAGGTTTACTAAAATATTTGCAAGGAAAGGAAATTCCCGTAATTCTATTACCGTGTTACAGACAAACAATCTAACGTCCTATATGGATAGCAAAATATATATTTTACTTGGCTATTAATATAGGTGACTATATTAATTTATCAGAAATCTATATATATAAAATATCTATCTCTTTATATATATACAACCCTCTTTTGAGATGAGCCGCGAGCCCAGCAGTGGGACGTTATGTGTTGATGATGATATATATAAAAGAAAAAGGTGACTGACACGCCCAGAGATCAACGCACAGCCCGAACTGCTGAACCTAGAATATTGAAAATTTAGGTACTTTATGTAACGTAAGTGACCACAAGAAAGGAATTGAGTAAATGACACCCCTAAGGGGGTAAAATAGAAGATGAAAATTTGTAAAAAACTTTTATTCCTGTGATGGATGCTAAAAAAAAAGAAAAAAAACTATAGCTACTTTTTACTAAATATACTAATACCTAACTAGTCACGGTTTTTTATTCAAATTTTATATTTTTTCGTTATTTTTTGTTAGTTTTGTTTTTTTGTGTTTTTTTTTTCATCTATCTTATTTTATGTTTAAAATATATATAATTTACGCCTTAATTTATATTTTCTTATTAATTAATCTTATGCAAGATAAGATAATAAGTTTAAATTTTCGTCCGATCAAATTCGCTTAATTCTTGAGATTTTTTTCAATTTTTTTTTGTTTTTGATTTTTTTGTTTGTTTTGTGTATTTTTTTTACATGTTTGTGTTTTGTTTATATACATCTATCTTACTTTATGTTTAAAATAAACATGATTTACGCCTTAGTATATAATTTCTTAATGATTTAATCTTATGCAAGGTAAGATGATAAGTTTAAATTATCATCTGATCAAATTCACTTATCTATTAAAGCGTTTGTTCTAAAACTTTGTGAATATACAGTGTCCTTACTATTTAATTATAATTACCTTATTATTACATATTTACACTTGAATAATTTACCCTGTCTTTGGCCATCCTCGTATACTTAAAAATTAAATAGTCTTAATTATTATTTTTCGTATATTTTAAAAAGAAAGTATTTGCATTGAATCAATTTTTTTTAAAGTGTAAAACATATAAAAGCTCAAAAATAAAAATAAACCTAAATATATGGAATAACACCATATACTTTTCGATAAACTGTTTTCAAAGTATTTTATTTTCCACAAAGACGAGTTATACTGGCAACGTGATATCAACATACGTTCATACAATTAATTAATTTTATAAAATGAAACTACTACGCAGTGTTATCTGAGAAGACTATCCATGCTATAAATAAAGGCCAATTGAATAGCGTGTAGCGGATTTAATGAGAAAGACTGGAATATATAACCGTACAAATGGCTATATCATTTCGAAATAGATCCTGTAACACTAGAAGTGGCATAGCGACGAGTTTGTTAGCAAGGTGACACTTTCAACTGTTGTATCACCCGTGCATTTTAGTCACGAGTTATGAAAATGGAATCCTAGGTTTACTAAAATATTTGCAAGGAAAGGAAATTCCCGTAATTCTATTACCGTGTTACAGACAAACAATCTAACGTCCTATATGGATAGCAAAATATATATTTTACTTGGCTATTAATATAGGTGACTATATTAATTTATCAGAAATCTATATATATATATATATATAAAATATCTATCTCTCTATATATATATACAACCCTCTTTTGAGATGAGCCCCGAGCCCAGCAGTGGGACGTTATGTGTTGATGATGATATATATAAAAGAAAAAGGTGACTGACACGCCCAGAGATCAACGCACAGCCCGAACTGCTGAACCTAGAATTTTGAAATTTTGCATGTAGGTACTTTATATAACGTAAGTGACCACAAGAAAGGAATTGAGTAAATGACACCCCTAAGGGGGTAAAATAGGAGATGAAAATTTGTAAAATACTTTTATTCCTGTGATAGATCTGCTTAAAAATTTTGTAAAAATATAATGTATTAAATAATGAAATACGTATTTTAGTATTTTTCTACATGCCACCTCTAAGGGGGTAAATTAGGGGATGAAATTCAATCCGAGCGAAGCCGCGGGGCAAAAACTAGTATTTATTATAATTGCAAAACTAACACAACGTGTAGCCAGAACAAAATAATTTTCTCAGGTACGAAAAAGTACCTGAGTGAAGCTAAGGAATAGTCAATTTAAACTAATGTGAAATCATGCACAGGAAATTATGTCATTAGAACACGATTACTGTCTTACCAGTTGATTGAATTTACATTATTAAAATTAATCACGAATGATTAAGTTAAATGCTGAACAAAAGCCCTAGAAACCCATAGGAGTGAGTCTTATTTATCAAGAGTACTTCTAGCCAGAAGTAGAATTATTCTATGGGAGTGGCCAATTTGTGTGGACCTTCCATCCATTCATATTGTATTTAAGAGAATAATGGTTCGGTTTAAAAGCATGATATTAAAACAACATGTTGACAAACATTTTAATAGTCCTATCATAACCACTGTTATTTCATGAAATCGCGATCGTATTAGTAGAAAAAAAAACGTAAAAGAGCCCTAACAATCTCTTTGTTCTTATCTAAATGAAATTTGTTGAAACTATTGAACGAATTTACCTTAGGCGGATATATTAAAATATATACTGAGTTTCAATTACTTTGCAGCTGAATGTAATTTTTATTTTACCATTGTGTATTTTTTATAGACAAGTCGATATCACGTTTACATTTGAACGTACACTGTATGGAATAATCCCGCATTTTAAACTGACCTATTATGAATAATTAATAAAAACCAAACTGTTTTATACAAAAAAATATTTAAAGCAACTAACTGCACTATAGAAACTATTTGTTTCATTTGGTGCATTTATCCATCTTACAATTTCGAAATCAAGAACGGAATTCAGTTCATTAAATTAATTAATATTGACAGACAGTTTGTAATCATTGTCTGATTATACACATTGCTTGTTCGAATGTTATTTAATAACTCCAATTCCGAACACTGACGTACTTCAGCTCATTTCGAATAATTTACATCGAGATACTATTTGAATCAAGAATGCAGGTGTAACAGGCTTTTCCACCGAAATTAATTTGTCTGGAATGACGATGATGGCATATAACTATGTGTATTCAGGTACCTATGTAGCGCCTACATATCGTAGAGTGGTCCGATTTATACGCACTAATTAATTGAGACTTATCTATACGCTTAGGGCGTTTGTGAACGAATATCTGTTTCATGATGACGGTAGAAACGATACAATAGATTGGAAATGGTTACGGTTGTCGATTTCCTTCGAAAGATCGTTAAGCGATGTCAATGCATCTCGCCCTGGCCCATATAACTATTTATAAAATATTTATAACTTTTCTATTTACCGTTCAGTGTTATTGTACGGATAGATATACTCGTAATGCTCTGTGTTAATAGCTTTTGTATGTTATCAAATATATATATATTGTTTTGTACTATATGTTACTATGTAATATTGTGTGTGCACAGCATTGTCGCATAATATGTTGAGAAGAAAATGGTGTAAACGGTAACGTAATCTCATTATATTCTTAATTATCATTATTATAACCTACTATTATTTTACTGATTATATCTATATGTACATCTACTGTTCTTAAACTAATTTAGAATGTGTTTACGCTTTACAAAACTTGCATATGTACAATTAGAAACTACTCTTATCTATATATCTATAAAAATAAATAAAATTCTGTCTGTAATATGCAAATAACTGCTTTTTACTAAATGTGTATGTATGTAGTAATGTAGTTAATAATTTTTTGTCTATCTGTCTGTTCCGGGTTCTGGAACGGTTGGACCCATTTTGACGGGACTTTTACTGGCAGGTAGCTGATGATCCAGGGAATAACTTAGGGTATTTTTTTAGACTAACTTTGTCCCGCGGCGTTACTCGCGGTACAACAATAACTGCAGGTAACACCGCGGGGTTCAGCTAGTCATCTATATAAAAGTATCGTCATAATTAATTGAAGTTAGAAGTTAAGAAAATTAAATGTTTTTTTTATGATTTTACGCCGGAACATTATTAATTAAGTGAATGAATGGTCATGCTACTTCAACCCTCTAGGTGGTAACTTACCATACACCGATATATCTACTTTAGTATTTTCCGATCTGTTTGACGCAGAAGCATGTAGAGAATTTTTTAAGCTTTTCTTTTACTCAGAGAATATTTGAATGTCTTGTGACAACAGGTGGCATCAATATTTTTAGGTTAGTCTATCTTGTTTCTGTATATAAAATGTATCGCCGAAATGTATGTACGCGCATAACTTCCGATCGGCTGCACCAAATTTTATAATTATTTTTGAATGTTTTCGTTACTGTAAGGACAAGGTTTGTGTACAAGAAAAATCAAAAGATAACGGGAAAAGTTATTTCTTTTTGTCCGTACACTGCCTGTGTGAAGCTGAGACAGATAATATGTAAACATGGCGGTATAAAGTTCGCCGGGTTAGCTAGAAGTTAAGTATAATTTTTAAATCATAAGATATAAAAGTTCGTTACAAACATAGATTTTAAAATACTCGCTATCGCTTTTATTAAAAAAAACCTATTTTACTTCTAATATCTCCAAGAATATGTGTACAAAGTTTCATAATGATCGGTTAAGTAGTGAAGATCGCGTAAAAGCTTAACAAACAAACTTACATTAACATTTATAATATAGGATATGTATGTCATTTAGGTTTATTTGAAAGTTGGAAAAAAGACTTTAGTGTCGAAAGAATTATTTTATGTATCCCTCTCTTCGTTGGAAGAAAATAAAAAATGTTGCCAAATATAATAAAGTTGATTTCATCCTGCGTTGGTGCTAGCATCTTCTGTCGAAGTCAAGTTGAAGGTCTAGCTGTAAGTGGACCTCAGTTTTACGCCACACTGAAGGCGCGTCACAGTTTAATGTCGTGTCGGGGACAAGCACGCTTGTTACTCTGCAGTCTCAATATATTCAATTTAGTTTACCTATATATCACGTCCATTCAAAGTCAAAAATATTTTTTAGCGTCTTCTCTTCGTTTGAAGGAAAACATTAGTTGTTGCCAATTTTAAGAAATAAAATCGTTTTGTAGCTATCTTATATACTATTTCATCCTGCATTTATGCCGATGTTCTTCCTTCTCAATCATCTTTAAGGTCCCTTCTAGAAGGTTACCTCACCGAGGGTAGGTCACAGTTAATCATTGTGTCGCAGACTCAGAACGCTGCTGTGACAACATAGTTCATTTAGGTTCACGAACAATTTAGTGGTTGCCAATTGTGTAGCATGGAAGCGCTTTCGCCGCTGTCTAAAGTTTCAATCTTTCATTCTTTTTTTTATAAATGCCTGTTAAAGTGACTACTTTGTCTGATGGAAAGCATGAACCGAATCCAAAAGTAGTATTCACCATACTCATTGCGTATGTAGACGATGCAACCATGGCGGCCAATTAAGATGCTCTTGCATTATTGGGCCTCCGGTCTCGCACTCACCAACGAAACACGATAGTACAAGTGCTGCTATTTCAGGTTGATCTTTCGTTAGAGGGTAGTACCGTCCTAGTCGAGCCGGCCCGTTTAAGCTGACATCATCGTGGCTCTACTATCTTGTGATATTCTACATGAATGCCCATGTTATTTCCTTTTCAACATTCTTTAAGTTCCCCTCTTTAGGTAGTACAGTAGGGACACTAGGTCTTCGCCCTACCGAGAATGCGTCACAGTTTATCGTCGTGTCGCAGGGACGAGCATGTCCATTATCTGTTGTGACTACTTCATTCATTTATCTTGAATAAAAAATTTGTGATTGCGGGATGCGATAACACAAATGAGCGCTATGGTAGTCATTCGAAAGATTGTTTCAGTCTGCACGGTTTCCGGCGTATATGCTTCATAACTACATTAGAGGTCTAGCTGTAGGTGGACCTCAGTTTTACGCCATGCTAAAGGCGCGTCACAGTTTAATGTCGTGTCGGGGACGAGCACACTTATTGAGTGTTGATAGTACAGAGTTGTACTGTCTTTCTTTTTATTCATCTTAAAGTTCCTATTTACCTATAAAGTACCATCGTTGCTCACATCACCGAGGCTTGGTGACACTTTGTATCGTGTAGCAGGAACGATAATTCATTTAGCCTGAGGATTTTTTTGTGATATGCCTATTGTGTGACACAACCAGAACCAACAAGTCATCTGCAAGATTGTTTCACCATCATCTTGTTGCAATTCACTGCTGGACATAGGCCTTTCCCAAGGAACATCACACAGCCCAGTCTTCTGTTTTTTGGGCGTTAGTCAGTTTCCTCAGGGACATGTGTTTCCACACGAGACGCTTCACTAATACTAAAGAAGCTCGGTTTTGTTCTATTGCCTCGAATGAGGCGTATATTGGACCACCGGAGTTCCTGACGTACCGTTTTTGAAATGTTTCGTGCGTGCCCGCTGTGTAGTTTCGCGTCTCTCTCTCAGGAGTTGCCAATCTTAAAGTTTGGACTTCCTGCTCGCATGCCTATTCCGACAATATATGTTACCCACATCCATGACGACTTCTGATACTCTTAAGTGTCACTCGGATTCTAACACATCGAATCGGCTATGAAGTTCCATTTAGAACCGTTCAGAGCGAGCAACGGTTTGGAATAGAGTAGGCTGGAGCGTGAACTTTAATGAAGTGCCGTTGCGAAAGTTGTTTATCACCGAGAATATGTAGGGTCTGCTTTTGCTAGGGTGACAGGTTGTCTGCGGTACCGGGCCCGTTTCCGTGCCTGGCGGAGTTCTAAATCTCTCCCGGTCCCGCTAATCGCCACGCTGAGCTGGAGTTGGCGATCGCAGTAGATGAAGTATACTAGAAAACGCTGCTGCCCATTCTCTGGCCTATCGAAGCTTCCGATGTTCTGCCTCTCTTACATTAGTCGCCTTGTACGACACCCGAAGTGTAAATGGGTTGGTGCTATTCTATTCTGCCGGACACCACACGGCGAGTTTATCCCGCAGTTATCTGAAAAGTTGTTTCCTTCTACTTTGATTTCGCTGCATTTCTTGCGCCGGTCTAATTGTAGATGTACCTCAGTACGCCATATTGAAGGTGCGTCACAGTTTAATGTCGGGGACAAGCACGCTTATTACTATGTAGTGCCAACATATTTATTTTAGTTTATATACTTATCACGTCCAATAGATTCATTCAAATGTTAGAAACATGGTTTTTATCTTTTAACTTCTATCTTTACAATTATTTTTGGTGTCTTCTCTTCATGAGGGGATCTTCGCTGTTCACCTCGCCGAGAGGGTTAGTCACAGTTTATCGTCGTGTAGCAGGGACGAACACGCCCATTACTTTGTAGAGTCAACGGATTTATTTAGCTTGACGGAAAACATTGTGGTTGCCAATTCTGAGACACAAAGATGCACTTCCGTAGTCATCTGCAAAATTGTTTGATCCTGCATGAATTAATTAATTTAATTTAAAGAAATATTTTAGTGGTTTCAACTGTACTAATACCAATAATGATAGCAATGAGCGCTGTCGTAGTTATCTGAAAGACTATTTGTTTCTGCACTAACACCACTGTAAATCCTTTTCAACGTAGTTTCAACTGTAGTTGTAGATAGGCGTTAGGTTTTCACCACTTTAAGGACTTTACACTTTAAGTTTTGGGGACCATCACGCTTGATTCTCTGCAGCAAACTGTAAAATTTTAGGGATATCCTCTACACTAGGGTCAAATCGCAGATAACACTGTACGTATTTTAGTTATTCACACCGTAAAACGAAATATGTCGAATAAATATTTCGTGTATTTTTTTTCATGTATTTTTTTTCGTGTTTCTTGAATACGCGTTAACAGTGTTACTGCAGCTGTGAGAGTATAGAAAACTAAGGCTTGATACATTGACTACTCTTTATTATGTCAGGGAGGGTCTGTTATTGATTTGACAAGTATATTTTTCATGTTAATCATAAGTACTTAAACAGCCTTGTAAGACCCGGCGAACTTCGTACCGCCTCAGTTTCAGTTTTCCGGTTAAGTTTTAATTTTTTTTTCATACAAACCTTGTCCTAACAATAAGGAACACATAAAAACAAGAATTATCCAATTTGACGCAGTCGATCGGAAGTTATGCGCGTACATACTATTCGGTGATTCATTTTTATTTACAGAGAAGATATGTCTTGTCTTAAAATAATCGTCTATATTTTTTCTAGTTTACTTCAGTAATTTCAGTAGTATTTAAATTTTATATTGTGCTATAATGATCCGTCTCAACGTCTGTAAACATATAACTTAAATAATGTTTTAACAAAAAACCTATTTAAAGTTCAGGTTAAACTCGTGTACAGGATTTTGAGCAATTAGTATTTTGTTTGAAACTTTCTTCGGTTTTCTTTCGGGTTCGTTTGTAAACAATAGAAACTACTTCGGAATAAGCTTACTAAAATACTTGCTTGGTTCTGGGAGATTTGTGGCTATGAAATGTGAAGACGATCTGATCGAGCGAGAGGTACAACAACAAACAATTTCTCAAAACGAGAGCATAGTGTTGAAATCGTTGTGTAGTGCTTTATGTAATCATGCACCAAGACACAAATAACGAGAGTTTTTTTAAAATTAAAAATATAACAATTTTTAAAATATGTTGACAAGTATCTACGAATCAGTTGTGTACTGCTTTGCAAATAATCCAAGAACTTTGAATGAATGTTTACAATTTCCTTCTGTTTAATTTATTCAAATTAATGTTTTTTGTCACCTTTGTTCCTACCCGTATCTAATAAAATTCATAACCAACATTACGTAAGAACCACAACATTAATAGATAAATAATACATGAATATAAACTACTAGAGGTAAGTTAGAAAGGTATATGAATTTACAGTACAATGTAAACATTAAGTATTAAATTACACCTAGATTCACCATCTTATTAATGAAGTAATTTTATAACAACGTTTTATTTTACTTTATTCTTTGCCATGGCATAAAATCATTATTGTTTGCCATGCCATGGTTAAAAAACGCATTTTTGTCACATTCTGGTTCACTTTTGACTTGGCATAAAAACACATCCCATAATTGTTCAACCTTTCACTGGCATAAAAACACTATATTTCTATTATTCTTCACCTTGTCTTGGCATAAAACGCTGTCGTTCCATAATTATTCACCTTAACCCTGGCACTAAAACATTATACTTTATACTATTATACTGGAACGAAAATATTTTCACTCCATAGTTGTTCACCCCATTTGGTATAAAATGACTTTTGTCTCACCATTATTGGTTACTATTCACGCGGTTTTTGCATTTCAAGCACTCGTTGTATCAGGTATAAAAAACACACCTTTATTGTTTGCATTAGCCCTGGCATAAATACTATTGCCCCACCATTGTTCATCTCTGCCTTGGCATAAAAGCCCGTTGCTTCCACTATTTTTGACCCTTGGCATAAAATTCTTTTATTTCAGGCATAAAACCACATACGATCATTGTTCGCCTTACCTTTGCCGTAAAAACACTTTGATCTCACCACTGTTTCTTGGAATGAAACGCCTTTTAACGTCCTTACCGCGTCGCGTCGTGAAAACATATAAACATCAATCTTAAAATACCTATTCTTAAATGTTTAATTAAATTTAAATAAATTAGTCCAGGTTTTTGCAAGTGCAGTTTCACGTAAATGTTCGATTTACACGTAACTAACCATACTGCCATGCCCTTGTTCACTTCCCACAAAATTGCGAGATGGCAATAGTAAGAATGGCATACTTCTGATCGGCCTTGCTTGAGGTTGCCTTTGAGTTTGTTGTATAAGGTCGGGCGGTACGTTGCTGGGTACGTTGAAGCTCGCCGTCTCTATTTCTTCATCTTCAACTGCCTGATGGTCGTTGTCGTAGTTCCTCATCTCGATTTCTTCATGGGGAACCATTAGCTGGCGTCTATTGTCGAAGTTGGGGATCTCGAGTTCTTCATTTTGTAGTCTCTGGCCTCTGTTCTCAAAAGTTGGCATTTCGATTTCTTCATGTTGTAGTCGCTGGCGGCTATTGTCGAAAGTCCACCGCCTGATAACAGGTTCTGATAGTTGTCGGCGCACTTGCCTTTCAGGTGGACCCACAGACAAACCCACGAAGCGAACCATTTCAGGACAGCCACTCGCGTAGGAAGCTGCGAACAAAACATTTAATTATAATACTTTGTAATACTGACAATAATAACGGTAGGCAGAACAAAACTTTGATCTTCTGACTACAACTTCTCTCGAAGTTAAACTTTAGAGTTCAAAATTAAGGCTGCATTTATGTAAATACAACTGACGTGTTTAAAGTATTGACGAGCACCAACATCAGACTAAAGTCGATCTTATCTAAAAAGTATCGTATGACAGTTCTGAGAGATTAAAGAATAGAGAAGGTGTCCAAGAAATCGATCACTCTACATCCGACTTTCGATATCGTTTCCTTAGAAATCTTTGAAATTTATTATGTATTCGACAGTTGCATGTACTTAACAGTTAAAATTTATACCTTTTAATCTCTACTTTTTAACGAGCAATTATTGTTTAAATAAAATCTTAATCTTAAAAAAACGACTACAAAGATTTTCATGAAATATTGTATGCTAGTGGTTTCGGGGGCGATAAATCAATTTATCTAGGATTCAGTTTTGTAAATTTGAAAAAAAATACCAGCTGTCATCCAGGTACTTATCCTCTCACCGCCAGCATTGATCGTGGCAATGATGGCAAGTGGTGAAGGGTGCGGTCTCCTTCTGTGAAGAAGTTATGCTTCAGAAGGAGCCCGCAGGGCGGGTTCGGGAAGGGGCCGATCTCGCTCGAAGAGGCAGAGATCGCTAGCTTCCTAATCGCAGCCTAAGCTACAGACACATCTTGGGGTGATGTGATTGCTGCGCTGCAATGCATCCGAGACAGAGGACAGGAGTCCGATGAGGATGTGGTCGGAAGTCGTCTAGGGCGGGGCGCTGTGCAATTAAATAGTGTCCTGCCCCTTTGGTGACCTTAGTCATCCCATGATGTACCTCAGTTTGTGAGGTAAGTTGGGAAGACTCCAGAAGCCGCTGACACGTACCTGGGGTTTTTCCCGACTGCCGAGGTGGCGCAGTGGTAGCGTATGCGACTGCTGTGCTTGAGGTCTCGGGTTCGATTCCCCGGTCGGACAAATTTTTTGTATGATCTACAAATATTTATTTCGGAGTCTGGGGTCTTTTCTATGTATAATATGTATGTATTTACAAAAAAAGCCAAAAAAGTATATTTGTATTTTTATCAGTTGTCTGCTGCAGCTGCTCAGCACACTTAGCTTGGTACTAGATGGCATTGTGTGTTAGATGTCCGAAATATTTATACTTGCCAAACACAGCCTATTTGCGGCTACTAGTTGAGAGAACATACACATACACAGCCATAAGAAATAATTGCGTGTCTTAATTTACCGTCGTTTCCATAAAGTATTGCATTTATTCCATCGACAATAAATTGTTAAAAATACATGAATTTGTTTTCAAACTATTTAAACGGAAGAAAATAAGCTTCGGTTGTGATACTGTTGATAAAAAAAAGTAATCATCATAGTTCGTAAATCTCGATTTATTCCTGAGCCAAGAAATCGATAAATCCGTACTAAAATATGGGTATCCAACATGGAAGGTCACCAAGAACATCTGGCATCGGCTACAAGTGTGCGAAAACCACCGTTCGTCGAATCCTCTGTATTTACTGGCCATAGAGAATCTCCAACATGGAGCGCTGCCGTGAAACACCGATCGACCAACAGATCAAGCTTCGCATGTGAAACTACATTGGTCACACACTCCGTAGGGATCACGATCACGTCCCCAAACAGGCGCTCGATTGGCATTCTCAAGGACAACGAAAACGTGGCCGTCCCAAACAAACCCGGTGACGCACAGTTGAAGACGTGGTGAAGAAGGTCGGAAAAACATGAAGCGAGTTAAAATACGACCGGACGCGATGACGGAATGCTGGGGGCGACTTCTGCCCCATCTCGAAGACATAGAACTATAAGTCAAGTCAAGACATCGTACGAGGTGTTGGTAAATCACCTCTTGAATTTTAATCCTACGGGAACTGTTAACGGTATTATGGAGGAATATTATGTTGTACTCTGAACTGCAAAATATTTTATGACTTGAAATAAATTGAAGGAACTTGGAAAGTTTGGATGCATCCAACACAGCCCGGATCTTGCACTATCAGGCTACAATTTGTGTCAGTTTCTTAACGATAAAATTTGACTAGCTAACTGTTAAAGATCCCTTCGGGGCCAAATCTTTTGATAAGACACCACAGAAGTTATGAAGCAAATTGAAAAATGAAAAAGATAAATATAGACTTTAATTTTGAACACCAATTATAAAGGAAGCAAAAAAGATTAAAGTACCGTACATATAATATGTGTTTAAAAAATATCATATTCGCTTCACAAAACTAATTGTTTGTTATATTCATAATGTTATTTTTAAGCAAACTAAATTTTACATTTACATACTGAAACTTGGTTTACCTACTTACATAAGAGTGGACTTGAAACGATATTTTTATACTTCTAACATTAGATTTTTATTTGCCATGAATTTTCATGACTTTACAACAGGATTTTATGATAACATAATGCAACAAAAGGTATTTCGTCAATAAGTGTGATGTAGTGGCAAATGGCATTAGTCGATCCACTGATAGCCGAAATAAAGTTTGTTCAGTTCCTCTGAGAATCATCTAGATAGATGTGGTTGAATGCTTTGTCGGTATACCACTGCTACCGCTGGTTGCATGTTGGTTTACTAAAATAGCCTAGGTATAGATAAACAATTGTTCTGAATTTCTGTCGACAGCGACGTCCTGGAAAGCATTATTAAACGGTTTTATTTAGCTTGAGTTGGTTGTTTATTTATTTTTTTGGGTCAAATCTTGTAATTGAAATTTGACTCCCGTCTTGTTGACAATACAATTAAATGAATTGTTTCATTGTAAATCCAAGATGGCCGCCGCTACAAAATGGCGGTTTACAAATTTTGTCACGGCTACCTCAATATGACTATTAAATGAAACCGTTTAATTAAAGGGCTTGACTAGTAGAACACAGTTCACTATGAAAAATAAAAATCCAAGATGGCCACCGCTACAAAATGGTGTTTTACACATTTTGTCAAAGACTATCACTATATAAAAAACGAAAGAATACATGTAATGAAATTAAAAACAAAACTTGAAAAAAAAAACATTAGGAAACCATTTTTTTTGCATATTTATTATTTTTACTTTACGCGCTTGTTACTTAAACGACTTAATAAATTACAGTGCACTGCTAGATATAACCATCTTCTTCGAAAGGCGTTTGTAAAACATGTATTCCATGATTTGACGTTTATTATTACCGAGTTTTTGGGCGCAAGTTTATAAGTTACGATTGAAACTACTGGAAGTATGCATCTTGTTAAAAAAACTAATTAAATTGTTCTCATGAATAATCTAAGCATAACAATATATTTTGGGGAATATTAAACCAATGAAATTCTGAAACGCTAAAATAAATTGCAATTAAAGAAGAAAGTTCGATTTCTGCCGTATTTAAAGCAGTACCAACAACGATCACGTAAATTTTTCAATATTTATAAATTAATTGTAAAGTGCAATTAATCGATGTGCTATAAATAAAATAAGCTTACTTGAAACGCTCCTTGCTGGTTGGTAGATGGCTCTCACAGCGACATTGCCCCGGGCGCGCCGACGTAAAAATGGAAACGCCTCGCATAATGCCCGTCTGAAGTTTTGACCGGTCAGACAGTACAGCATGAAGTTAATACCAAAGTTGGTGTTGAATAATATCGTAGCCACTTGTTGGAAAGCTCCCCAAACTCCTCCGTGCGGTTGACCCTCCTGTAACAATGCAGAAAATATGCGTCAGTGATTACCTACCATAGTAGCTACTAAGCACATTTAATGATCAGTATCGATAGACCCTTTTCAAATAACCATGTTTCAGTTGTATATTAGACCACAAATCTTTAGTTTTACCGTAAACAATTAGAAAAACTTATATAACAACATATTTATACTGCAATTTATATTTCTAAGGCCGACTTGATGCTAAAAAACATTGCACAGTCTAGACCAAATGTTTGGGTGACAAAATATTTTTAGGTATTAATATTCCAAGATCTCAAGAAACAAATTTTATTTAGTATACATACTGTAAATAATTTAGGGGTGGCCATGATTTTTAATTATTCAGGACGGATCACTTTACATGCAATATTTTATCTAGGTTAAACAATTTTAACCAGTTCAATGTATTGATTAATTATTATTTTTAACATATTAAGACCCTTCCAGCCCCTGAAACCAAGTTCAATCCTAAATTCCGGTTGCTAAAGTAACGGGCACTGTCCTAAAAAGTATTTTTACAAAACTTTAATTTTCGAAGTCGAGCGCAAACACTAAATATATTTTAATAATCTCTAATTTATCTAAACTATTTAATAATCTTGAGTTGCTTTTTTTTTGTTTTTCAGCTTTGTGTTTTCAGGTTCTCTCGCAACTTTAAATTAAGTATTAGATGCGCGGTTCCTAAATGTTTTTCATATAGAGAAGAACCGGCAAGAAACTTCACAAGGTACCCTTTTAAAAATATAGATTTACAATATTTATTTATATTTACAATGTTTTATTTAACCTGTTGATACATGTGAAAGCATTCAGCAGCAATAAATAAACATAATAAATCTAAAAGCAGATAGCAGACAAAAGAAATAAAATATGTAGTTATAATCAAATCCCTACTAAAGCTTCTTGGAATAGAGGTAATATACATATTAATCTTATAAAGAGTCAAAATTATAACTTGATTGAGTCTGTTGACAACGTCTGATGCCAGTGTTATTTGGAGTCATTTACACGAGTGCAGCATAAAGGATGTCCCATTGTATGTAATGTACGATGTAAGTGTCAATCAATAACAAAATAAGTCAATGTCGCACTGGACGGACGTCGACCTTTAAATTAAATGCATTGGTGCGCGCACTTAAGCGGCGACCGGCAATTTTATTTTTATTTTGATGACTAGTTGTTGCCCGCAGCTCCGCCCGCGTATATGTCGGCTATCGCGGCAAATAGTAGCCTATGTGTTATTCTGATGTATAAGCTATATTACTGTGAAGTTTCATCCAAATCCGTTCAGTAGTTTTTGCGTGAAAGAGTAACAAACATCCAAACATCCATCCTTACAAACTTTCGCATTTATAATATTAGTAGGATATATGATCAACCGTACACAACTCGTGTATTGTTACTTCTTGAACTGTGTAACGTTAATAACTAAACATCTTATGTAGCCCTATAACTAAATAGTTCGTTTCCGAGTTTAAAAAAAATGTTTAAGTAATGTATTTTTTTTAATGAAACCAACAGTTTCTGAGATTAACGCTTTCAACCAAATAAACAAACTGACAAACTCTTTAGCTTTATAATATTAGTATAGATAAAAAAACAGATGAAAACCATGTAGGTAATTTAGAAAGCTTAAGAGTTTTTGTAAAATATTTTACAAATGGCCTGGTGATCGTAAGCTAAGTGTTATGCCCTATTATTGTCATGAGTTGATAAGTGTTCGATTTAATCTAATACCTATAAACTAGAATCTGGAAAAAAACCGAGCAAGGCGGTCATCCCGGTACTAATAGTAATACACGTAAATATTCAGAGAATTAATATTGCAATGTATGATGATTGATATCAACATCAATGATTTATAGCGATGCCTCGTTCCCGATGAAACGATGACACTGACGTTATGCTCCGTATACCACTAACATAATATAAATTATTTTCCCAAGTTTGTTAGAACTCCGAGTATTTTGATTACACATTCTCGAACACTAAACACAATAAAGCTCTCCCTCAAAGTCACACAACTGTTCAACAGCTTAATATTCCAAGAAGCAAACCTAGATTTAGTTTACTATTCACCATTTTAACAAGGTGAAAATGGAAAGTTTGAGGGCGTCTGAAAAGTTTTAAGCATATGGTACTGCAGATGTTATAGACCAGTAGTCACTAGTTGAACGACGCGTAATAAGTACTAATCGCGTGGAAGTTGATTATATATATTTAATTAAAACTCTGAAAGTATGTATGAATAATTTATTCATGTTTTTAAACGCAATTATTCATTTTTAATCAATACCCCATTAAAAAGGATTACATACTAACTTGCGACCCTTATTTTAACCCGTTTAGAAATAGAATTCCCATAAATGCTGATATAGGTATTCATTTATTTGTAATCAAAAGCCTGAAGACAAAGGTTCAGGCCACAAATTAAAAAAATGACGAACTTCCAGATTAATCTATATACGAATATTCAACACGTAATTTACTCCTTAGAGAAAGAATATCATTTATAGGATTTCCTTCCAAGGGTCTAATGATTCAGCGGCTTCAGTACCCGAGACGGTGAGCAGTTTATAGTCGGTTCGAGTCCGAATAACCACCAGTTGGTGGTATCCGAGGGAATTTCCACACAAAAAAGGGGTAGAATATCCAGAAACACTTAAATATGTATCTACGCGTTTTTAAATTAGCCCAAAGAAAATGTTCATGTTTCTAACTTAAAAAGACGGACTTCCATGCAAACTTTTAATCCATATTTTACCCGCTTACGGGTAGAATGAATATTGGGAAATGCTTAAATACTTATCCACTCATTTTTAATCAGTAACCCAAAACTGAATTATCATGTTTCTAACTTCAATAATGACAGACTTCTAGACTAACCTATATACGAAATGTCAATCCCCATTTTACCCCTTAGGGGTAGGATATCCAGAAATTCTTTAATATGTATCTACTCATTTTTAATCAGTAGCCCAAAAGTGAAGTTTTATGTTACTAATTTGAAAGGGGGAAATTAGGGGTACAATATGGAAAACGCTGAAATACGTATCAACATTTTTTTTTAAGTAACTCAAAAATAAAGTTTCGTGTTTCTAACTTCAAAAATGACGAACTTCCCTACAAATTCTCAACCCCTATTTCACCCCCTTGAGGTTAGAAAATCCGAAATTACTTCCTTAGTGGGTATCTCTCAATGAAACGATCATACTTAAATTTAATAGTTTCTGCTCGGCGATAATGAAGCAGTCAGACAGTCAGGACATGTTATTTTATAAGTATAGATAGATAGTCAGTTTTCTTTTCTGTGCTTTAGCTGTTTGCTTGCAGAAATTTGGATTAGATTTATTTGAATTGACATATTCAAAATATTATAAACAAAACACCGCGAATGTATTGTAAAATCTAATGATAATCAACCCACTAATTATATTGACGCATTTTAACACACTCGTAAGGCCTTTTTATAAATATAAAACTTTCATTCAAAAACTTTCTGAAATTAACAAAAAATTTGCAAAAAGCGAGCAATTAAAAGGAGAAGGCCATTTTTCTCATCTAAAAATTTATGTACATTAACGAATTTTGTTTTGTTTTGAATTTATTATGCTCTAAAACTAACTGTAAAAGTTACACATTCAGTAATATCGGAATTCTTAGAAATTAACAAACACATGTCTTGGTCGTGAACCTCCCGGACCTACCAGTAGCTTATTCTAGTCTTTAAAAACAGTTTAATAATGTGGTGATAAAATAAAACTAATCAATTAACTCTAAACGTAATTTTTAATAAAGAGCTTGCTACTACAATGTTTGTAGTAAGTGCCAGAAAGTTGTTGTTTCACTGACACCTCTCGGCCTGTGACACCACTTGTCACCAGTTAAACGTTAAAGGGAAATAATAATAACTGCTTCTATAAATCATTCGCTGCACTGTTTAGATAATACAAGAGAACGTCTTTAGGGAAAGGCATATCTAACGAAGACATAACATGTTTTGTTAGCTGTCCCGTTGCAATACCGCAATTAACACATTTCATTGTAAGTTTCACAGTTCACAATGTCCAAAACGTAAGCACAATCAGGTTCGTATTGATAAGCACTAGATAATAGTTGGGCATTGGAATCAGTCCGTGTAGAATAGCAGTCGATATGAAGAAAAGATTATCGCACAGTTTACAAACAAGAAACAACGCGATGACTTCAAAATGTCAAACAAAAAAAATCTGTTATTATCGTTGAACCTCTCATGTCGTTTCGTTTTATATACAAGAAAAAAGTCTTGTAAAAATAAGTATTTCGAAGCATTCACTCGAATGCTATGAAATATATAATCATAATATGAAATATTTAGTTATATTTTGTTGATCAGTCAACAAAATATACATATTATTGTGATTACGATAAGAAATAATGATTTAACAGTTAGGATAATTTTTAATATTACTCTGATGGGTCATTAATATTTTAGCTTTTCATGGAAAGAAAGGATAATCCAAAATTATATGTTATCTCTATACGCCAGAAAGGAAAGACAACTTTTTAAGTTTAAAATACTTTTTCAAAATATGTACGAAATTGTAAATATGACTATGCATGCCGGAAAGACGCGCCCCCGAATATAAGCTTGTTTAGTGTCTTTAACAGTCACTTTGAATAAATTGTCATTTTGCGATGTCCTCTGCTAGATTTATAAGTGTGATTGTGAATTTATTAAGAAACAGGAACACATAATCAAACCTCTATTTGAAAGTCAATAAAAGAATTTGGTTTTTTCAAAAGAACGCACATGTCTATAAAGCGACGGCAAACAAAGGCCGGCGGGAACCTAGCTTTGATGAAGTCCGCCACCCTCCAGTCGAGACCTAGCACCACCCAGCACCCAGTTAATATTTTGTTTTTGAAAATATTAATGAAAGCGGCCGAAGACAAACGTTTGAGGAACAAAGATGCATTTTATTTTTTAATGGGTATAAAGTCATTTTTAAAGGCTGCAAGAAGTGCGTCAAAGTGGAGTAAGACTACAAAGAAAATAAAATTTCACTTAGATTTTTGTCTCTTCTTTCAATAACTTTAACTCAGAAACTTTCACTCAACTCTCGTAGATTACGGTGTTATCAAAATGGCTATATTTACATCTTAGGCATATTAAAAAAATAACTTTTTAATACTAGTAACATTTACCTACTTCAAGTTTACCGCAAGCTTCTCGGTATATTATTAGATCCTTTTATATCAAAAACAATACAGTACACATGTAGGCCAACACGCTTCCGTCAATACTACTAATTAAGCCATCAAAACGATGAATGATGGCTGCTCTATTAAACGATACCCCGCCCTGTGTTAAGCTATAGTAATAGGCACCAATGAAACCTAATCTGGTGCTATTGTTTTCTTTCCTATCAAAAACATTTTCTTTTATTTAATATACCCAGCAATATTATTAACATCAAACACGATCAGTGTTTGATCTTGATAATATTGCTGGGTTAAGGTTAAGGCTTAGTACACATGAAATAGAGTTTTATGTCATAAAGACATCCAAATCAGCAATAATGTATTCTGCAAAATAAGTATAAATATGCAACGCAAACTCAGAAAATTGAAATTTATCTCCGTTTATTAAAACGAAATTTTACATGACCGGCGCACTGAGCAGGGACGATCGTTTACCATTTATGGGGGAGCACTAAAAAGGAAGAAAAAAGTGCATGACGTAACGGGTATAACCTGCTTTATGTTTAAACACATTTACACACTGTGCCCACTCATGCCTGGTCGGAGGATCCTCCCTTTGTGTTGGAAGGAAATGCACCCGTTCCCGTACAGCTACAAACACAAATATTTTATTGCCTCTACATAACTAGAATTAGATTTATAAACATAATTGAACTAATGGTTTAAAACGCTAATCAAAGAATAAGTATTGTTTTAAAAAAATCATGTGGAAATTGAATAAAGGAATGATATTATATAGTCAAGAGTTGACATGCTCCCCATCAACCGCAAAGACAAAGGCAGGACGAAGCATAGAGTGCACTGCCTTGTGCTTACGGAGACTTACAACAACTCCCAAATCTACACAACATGACACCGTGAACCATTTGTAATTTGGATACTATTATTAGTATTTTCCTGTGTAGTTGCCCGTTCATTCGTCAGCCAATTTTGACTTCGTCGATGTGTGTGTACGGCTCAGGAGATAGATCAAATACTCAGGAGTCCGCCCAATAGGGGTGCCGCTTTTGAAGGCATACACTGTGATTTTGACCGGACATATTAACAATATTCTCCCTTCCTCCTGGTTTAGACACACTCTAATTACGTAGATGCAATTCTTTCTACTATACAGTTAAAACTCAATCTAGTTTTGTGAAATTTGGTGTTATTAATGTAGAACGAGATCTCCTACCTTTTAATGATTTATTTTTCGAGGAAATAAAGAAAATTGTGATGTACTGTGTAAACAGTGTACTGTTGTTTGATCCTTTTTAACTTAGACCGCATAAATGGTGCAGTGATTATGCGGTCACTATTGGGTTGAGTGTTGTGGGTTCGGCCCACATTATTAAAAATATACACATTGTGTGATATATACAAAATGTGACGGAAATGACGGTTTCATAAATGTTTTTTCATCAGCTATGTCTTTTTGCCAGATATATCCATATTATATGTATATGTGTATCTACAATGTGTCCGCTTTACTTATATTTTGTTGTGTCTAAACAGTTCACGTTATACTGGTCAATGAAATAAAAAAGGCGTTCAAAGCGGCTTAAATTCGACCGCTTGATGACCTCTTTATAAAGCAAGAATATTCTTCATAGAACTTAACATATGTCGCCGTGATGTATAAGTGTTAAAAGCTTCAAGCGAATTTAGATACTGTAAGCAAATAATCCAGTGTTTGTCTTCTTTGAGTCTGGTTCCAAAATCCTTAATCCCTTTTTATCTCAACAATAGATACTACCCTATTTTTTGCACCAAGCAAATGTTCTTTGACGATTGATGTTAAGATTTCGAAAAAAACATAAAATAGATCAAACATACTTTAGAGACAAACATCTTCTTTTTTCATTTGACAACATTCTTCAGTATTGATGTTTCAATCAAATTTAAAATGCATTATTATTTTTATTAAAAATCCGACGTCATATTAATTAATGAACGTAACCAGGTCTTCAAATAATTTACTAAATATAACGAGCTACATAACAACCTCTTCGCATAAAGTCTGAAGAAGAAATTTGTCGTAGAAATTCTTGTTGCATTTTTATTATAACTGCAATATTTATAATGATGTTCTAAAGGGTATGGTAAATATTTCAACAAGAAGTAAGTAAGGTAAGTCTTAACAAGAAGAATCTCAAATTAATTTATAAATTCAGAATTTTAATAAAAATAAATCTTATTTCAAAGCACCGTTCCGAAGTACAAAATTCAAACCGAAAATAAGTCATCATTCAGAGTTAAAAATTAGCCAAATATTACCTGAAGTACGCCGGTACATTAAATGCTAAGGTGCTAATTTAGAAGACAATTAAATAAATATTTTATTTAACATCTCCATTAAATATCCAACTAAACTTCAACAGTGCATTATTAATAACTAAAGTAATCAAAACCAAAATGCTAAATTATTTTTAAGTGATGTATCCCTAGGTGGAAAATAGCAAACTGCGCTTCTCACTTCTTCTGTCGATTGAATCGATCATCTATTCGTTTACATTATACTAATACCCACAGATCACGGATTTCTGCGAATAGAGATTAGCTCGCTCTGTGTGGAGAGGCAGGTGCTTTGGTGCTGTATGCTTGAGTGAGGGTAATTTCTCTCTATACATATCAAATGCGATTTCGCCTGCCTAAAACCACTGTTTCTTTACTTAAAATCTACGACTAGTAAGTTACGAGAAACTAAGATAATAACAATTAAACCTACCAAATACTGATTACTTCATAAAATAGTTTCTTAAAGACGTGTAGACCACACGAAGTTTACGGCATTTTTTTCTTTAGAGACTCAATATTTTTATACATTTTTGAGTGGCGCAGTGGTAGCGTATGCGACTGCTTTGCGTGAACTCTCGTGTTCGATTCCCGAGTCGGACCAAATGTTTCTATGATCTGCAGATATTTGTTTCGGAATTTGGGTGTTTTCTATGTATAATATGTACCTACTTATTTACAAAAAAATATATGTGTATTTATATCAGTTGTCTAAAATCGATACTGCAAGGTCTTATTAGTTTGGGACTAGATGTCGTTGTGTGTTAGATGCCTAAAAAATTTTTTTTTACTTGTTGACTAAACGATTGTTAACCCATGGGTTTATAACATTTATTTGCTACGAACATTTCTCCGCACTTGTTTATTGTAAAGGACAAGAAATACGTGTCTCATCGAGACATCTTCAAAGTTAAGAGAAGGTCTTATGATTTCTTGATTAAAAATACCAACAAACAAGTTTACAAAGAAATTCAATCAAATCTAATTAAACTGGAATATATTACAGAGACGCACGAGGGGGGTATCAGATTTTCAATTTAATTATTAATTTGACTCTCGTAAGTGTACAGTGTGCACACTATCACATTTTTCTTTTAAGTCAGAGAATAATCTATACAAATAAATAAAATTGGAGTGTCTGTTTGTAATATTAAAATAACCGCGTTTTGAATTAAATTGCTGGAATGACCGATTTTGACTCCACTGGCAGACAGCTGATGATCTAAGGACTAACTTAGGCTTTTTACGCGGCGACTCGACCGATGGTACGACAATAACCGCGGGTAACAGCGCGGGGTTTAGCTAGTAAAACATCTTACTAATATTATAAACGCGAAAGTTTGTAAGTATGGGTGGATGGATGTTTGTAACTCTTTCACGCAAAAACTACTGAACGGATTTGGATGAAACTTTACAGTAACATAACTTATACATCAGAATAACACATAAGCTACCATTTGCCGCGATAACCGACCTACACGCGGGCGGAGCCGTGGGCCACAACTAGTATAAAATAAACATACACTGAATAGCAAACTGTTTCCATGGTGGCATATAGAAATCATATGTACATTAATGCGATTACGTAATGGGGATCACACTAAAATTGAGCTTACACAAGTCTATGTCAGTAACCTCCATTAGCTAGTGCAATCTGGTAAGTACTTCGATCAATTTAGTCAATTCAATGCCGAAATCAAAACGTTAGGTTTCACTTTTTCTTCCATCAAGGTATCTCTCTCTCAATGATTCAATACAAAACAGAAGGTCTTGAGGAATTTTCCCACACAAATGAAGGTCAAAATACGTGAGCCATGCAAATGTGATGTTACGTTACATAAATAATGAGTCCCATAACGAGAAGTTTCCAAATGATTCCCGAAACACCAAATCGTCCACATCAGATCGTGCTTGTCGATAAGATTGACGTTCGCCAATTTGCTTTTCGTAGATACTGATAACGCTTAACGAATTTGTCATTTAGTGGTAAATAGAATGTACCATAAACATATACATATCTGAAAGTTCGAGTAAGTGTTAAGCCTGAACGTCCATGGCAACAGAACATTAATGGGCATTTTCGCTACAAGATCAAATTTCATACAAATTAATAGTTTGATGTGTAGGACTCACATGCGCTTCCCGATTATGTAGACTACAGCAACAGGTCTGAAACAAAATAATTCATCACAATTTTCTCCTCTGCTCACGAGAGAAAAAATCAAATTTTTAAAGGCTAAAAGTATCTTTAGCGTTATAATAGTAAATTAAAATACTTTTTCACAATAAAAAGAATGCTGATCAGAATTGAACTAGATATGATTAACGGATGTCGATCGGCTAATGTTAATGCTGTTATTCGCGTATCAGAAAGAATGGCTGATAAATTTCTTTTGGAGTAGAGCTTGCCAAAAATATCGTATGAGGCGTGGCTGCTTAACTTTATTTCCAATGATTGGTCTTTACAATATTCGTTGCACATTTAAAGGTACTACTGTATATGACTTATACTACTATAGATATGACTAGTAGATTTATTTCTGATGCGAGTTTAGACATAGTGTAGTGTTAGACATTTTATATAGGTTTTGTAAGTACATTACTACATTAAATATATTCGCTAAGCTTTATGTTTCTAGCTTTTATTACACCCAAGATTTTTTGGATCAAAGTTTATTTATTTATAGTCCAAATTTACTTTAAAATGACAAATCAAGTTCAATACATTTAAAAGCTTTTCATCAAAAATAAATGTAAAATCATTTCTCGTAAAGTAACTGAACATTATATCTCTGAAAGTAACCGAAATAACTGTAAGGTGTTTGATCATCCAAATTATAATAATGAAATGAAATCCGATAAATGAAAGCTCAAGACGAGGGTTTCTTAAAGTTTTTATTTAGATAATTCTATACTGTGCGTTGGTTGTCTTTGATACTATTTACCAAATATATGAAAAGTAAAGTAGAATCTAATATCTATTTTATTACCCGACTATGGCAAAGTCAAAGAAGCGTTATGAATTATAATATATCTGCGAAGTGTCATACCTCCTCAACTACTCAATGAATCTGGACAAATAAGGTGTCGTTAGAAGCGTCTTGATCGTCCGCTGGTTATAGGTCATACGACTTGTTATTGAATCTAATGTGGCGCCCTCAAGCGGTCATAAAGTAATGTGTTAAAAATAAATTTAAGATAAATATGCCGTGTTTGGTATCATTGGAAGGAACGTTTCTATTATATTTCAAATATATAAATATATTATTAGTATTGCTCGTGTTTTTGTCCGTATTTTTTCGATAATTATGATATTTGTATGGTAACAATTTAAAATGTGCTTTGCATATAAATTAAAATCAAAACGGTATCAAAGTATTTTAAATAAAAAAAAAGTTAAAACTCAAACCCAACTACGACACAAAACGATGCTGAAAAAGCATGAAACAAGTTTGGAAAGCCGTAGTCACACGTTACATAGAATCGTACCATAACACTTTATCAACGCGTGACTACGTCTTTTCAAACTTGTTTCATACTTTTTCAGCTTTAGAGTGGCTAGTGCTGACGTTGTCACGCAGGTCTCTAAATTCTTTGTATTATATCAGTACCAACACTGGCAATAATAGAAGTTATATCGATTCTTTTGACTCCTGCTTATAATTTTTTAAGAATAATTCACAAACTTAAACTCATAATTCTGTAAAAGTATTTTCTTATACGCAACCAATAGACTACTCCGCTACGGTCCCACAAGTATAACAAGGTGCCTAATTTTATACAGGGAAGTAATTGAAACGAGAATCTGATCCTACTCATGCGGATAAACACAGGGCGGTCAATATTCCTCTAGCCGTAGCCAGAGGCGATAATATCTCCCCATCGGCACACCAGTCTGATCGCTACCTAGGCAGAGTGCTTAAAACATGTTAACCACACTGCCCGTGTAGTGTAGTGTCCCGACTAGAAACTGCACACCGCCTGGGGTACCAGTAGCCGGGGAACCAGCTGAATCCTCCTCCGACAACAATCTATATCCCTATTCTTCTCATAGGTGTCGCAATTATTGCTAAATGATGGTAAACTAAATACGTACGTACGTCTAGCCACCGTGGTATAGCAGTTCAAACTCCCCTTTGTAACGAGAGGCTTAACTCCAGCAGTGAGATATTAAAGACTGTAGATGATGATGGCGTTCATTATTTTTTAGCCCTACAGGTATCTTCTAGCTTAACAAAGCCCTTTGTACGGTTTTATACTCAAGCACGGCTCACACTTAAAGGGGGATTTACCATTATTTACAGTGGCCATAATGTGATTTTTCTTTAGCCTTTCTACCATTCATAATAATTAAAGTGCTCACTATTCAGCGTATCCGCCTTATCTTCGATCGTCTTCTATGGACTATAAATGATCATCACTTACAAGAGAACGTAGCTAAATTTCATAAAATCTACACCTACTAGTAAACTATTTCCTAAGTAACCCTAAAAAATAAAAAAGCACGTGCAAATATATTTAGAAAGTGACCCACTTTTCTTGGATGCATCTCTTTTTGCAGAAGTTATATGAAATCTCATCATTACTTCACAGCGAGGTATGTCGCTTTTTTTTTTCTTTTTAAAAAAGACTCACTAGAAATATTAAAAAAATACCCAGACTTGGAATCCGCATGAGATAACACTGTGGTTGATCTATTACACAAAGTGTTGTCCCACATGGGGCTTGAACCCACAAAACACTAAACGAAAGTGGCGTGGCGACTTAAACCACTGGGCCTACCGTGCAGTCAATTGTTGTGCCTTGTTGAAGTTATATTTTTTCCTATTAGTTTATAGTTGTTTAGTTTTTATACTAGATGTTAACAACGCAATACTCGTAGAGTGTATTTTCGAGCGTTGTACCAGGTGTCGCAAGAGGCGAGAGTCAACTACGCAGGACAACACTGCATAGAGAAGGAATTCTTGAACAAACCATATACCAATACGTCTGGCGAGCCTGTTCTAGAAGACTGAAACCCCCTTGTTGTCCTGGTAGAGGAGACGTCAATGTCTAACATTAGTCTGTTAAAAGCTACTGTTGTTACGATGTGAGCCGCTTACTCGTTCGCCTCCGACACAATAAAAGAAACCTATATTTACCTTTTATTTATTAATATGAAAAAAATCAAATTAGTTTCACTTAATGATTGAAGCCCATGGTTTAATGTTGGCATAAATATAACTATTGTACTTGTATTGTTGCTACGTGAAAACCGCCTGAAGATCCGGTTAAGAGTATTGTTGAAAATAAACTAAGATTTCCAAAGCAAATTAGAATAAGTTTATAAATTCCATCTCTAGTTATAGTACCTTGAGACTTTAGAATTTCGAAGCAGCTATGTGAAATGCTATCTGATTCTTCTGGAAGCTGCAAAGCTTCATTTATTTTTACCCGACTACGGCAAAGCCAAAGGAGGGTTATGATTTTGACAGGCCATGTATTTATATTCATCTGTTCCCTCATAGCTCCTCAACTACTTATTAGAACTGAACAACTAAGATATCGTTATAAGCGCCTTCTTGATCGTCCGCTGGTTATGACGTGTCACTGATTTTAATGTGGCGTCCTCTAGCGGTTATAAAGTACTATGTTAAAAAAATAATTTGAAATAAATATGCCGTGTCTCGTGTCATTGAAAAGGGTGTTACGTAAACATTTCAACAAGTACAATTTTAACAAAATAAAACAGATTTTTGTGTCCTTATCATGGTACCACCGTTGCGATAGCTCCTTTCAATTAAAAAAATAATCATCAAAATCGGTTCATAAATGACAAAGTTATCCGCGAAAACACATAAAATAAATAAATAAGTTAAGCCGGTCAGCTAGTAATAAATAAAACTAGCAGACCCGGCGATCTTCGTAACGCCATATTTAGATATCTGTCTCAGTATCCCACTCGCAGTGTACCATCGCGGACAAAAAAGAGACATTTCCGTTATTTTTAATTTTGCTTGTACACAAAATTGTCATAACAATAACGAACACATAAAGAAAAGAATCATTTAATTTGGTGCAGCCGTTCGGAAGTTATGCGCGTTATGTACGCGCATAACTCCCTAAATATAGATTATATATTATGCTTTACTATTGATATATATAATTCAGGCTACCTAAAATGACGTCAAGTGCCCTGACTGGGATCTCAGTCTATAGTTTGTCTATATATTTCTTAAGAAAGCTTAGGTAGCTTCTCTTGCTCACCTACGCGTACTTCACAAGTCTCAAGTCCTATTCTTGGTGCTTATCAATATTTTCTTAATAAATTATCTATGTTTTCATAAATATTTCACAAATAATATTGTAAAATTGTATCGGTACTATTTTGATAAGATACCTACAGCACGCTAATCCATAATATTTTACTACTTTATAAATAGAAATGCTTAGACCAAAGCAAATACTCGTGAAGTATACTATACACTTAAGTATTACCATGAAAAATTCTAGACTCGTGTGCCAATTCATCCAGGTGATTGATCAATTTGTCCTTTGGTCCCGTGATAGTGGAGTGCTTTCGTAATGCAGCCAATTGGCTGACCATTGAATGCGTTGGTGATGTCCAACGACAGCGCCAACAGCACGCTGCAATCCAGCCCCAAGTATCTTCGGTCACGGCCCTCAGGCGCAACACCGCATCGATCGTCAGACGTCCCTTCCGAAAGCCACCCACCTTGCAGAGCTTCCGGACGATGCGGGTAAAGAGAAACCTCTCAAACAATTTACCCGCCTTGTCCAGCAATAGGACATGCCTATAGGCCGCGACCGAAATGGCAGGCCGTCCCGGATTCTTTCGCAGGACCAGTTTCCCGCTCTTCCAGCACTCAGAGAAGCCTCTAGAAGCCAAGCTAGCGACCAATACCTTCTTGAGGCGGTCCGTTATACATATAATCGAAGACTGCACTCGGGCGAGCATTATTTCAGCTATAAACCTGCAGTCACCATTAAGATTAAACATTAAGCTTTTGCGCAGCCCTCCTTGTCCTATGTGTATCTTTTCCCTAACTTATAAATGCATTTAACAGGGCTTTGAAGTGTAATTAAGAAATTTTGATACGAATTGTCAGATACAACTGCATCTGCAAATAGAAGTCGTGTCCTTAAAACAATGCCAATCAATATGGCCTTGAAGATCTAGTTTAAACAACGTCACTTAAATTTAATTAAAGTTACAGCCTAGAACATACTACCAAAGCCTGGACTTTTGTTAAGTTGTAGAATATTATTGGAAATTTTAATTTTTTACATAGTTATTTACATTAATTTTTCCAATGGTACAAAGAAAACTAAGGGTACCCATCCTAGGAAACTAGCTGACGTTGACTGAGAGAATAAATAAAGAAACCATAATATAATTAAACCTTTACCGCAGTTTATAGATCAATGAGCGAATACTGCAAGAAAGCGGCACGTTCACATCTACCGATTGAATAAAAGCATAAATAAATAAAATGTTACACGTTTTCTTGTACATTTTCAACGATAAAATACTTCACATGTTCTTTTAACGCACTTATATAAATCGTTAGGTGACATCTGTGTCACATGTTTGGAGAAACGAGATGCTAATAATAGTTGTAGTAGTTGTACTACCTAAATGTAGCTGTTAACGTGTGAATATCGTACACATACATAATCATAATATTGTACTAGGTCTTCACTTTGATAGGTGTTGAAATATCAAACTAGAAGTTTTGTTTGCTGGGTTTATTTGAACTTGACGCACAGTTGAATGTACCTGATCAAATCATGTAACTTTCATACTTATTTTTTTTTTAATGGTTGAATAATTTTGACGTTTGGCCTAATTTTAAGCAGTTGCCATGCCGCTTTCCACTGCGCCATATACTGTGTGTTAAAATCCCACATAAAACAACACTTTAAGTCCTTTTCATGTATGTTTGTAAAGTGCCCCGTGACACACGACGTATATTCATAATGCGAGAGATGGGTTTTAAAAAGTACCCGTATTACACTGAGGTAAATCTCACGAAATAAGGCGGTTAATTCTTTTGTCACGTTCCCTAAGTAAGCGATCTCGCTTACTTAGAGAAAAATGACAAAACAATTAGGGTACTGGTCCAGGCTATTAAGTGCTTGTTATATATTTTTTGCATTGTGTAGGGTCAATATTGCATAATATTTTTAAGTGTCTGTTTTGTTTTGACGCAATATACATGTGAGTGATGCGGAATAAAGAGAGTATATCATCGAATGTATTTAATTGTATAGAGAACTAGTTTTTGTTCGCAGCTCCGCCCGCGTATATGTTAGTAATCGCAATAAAATGTAGCCTAGTTTAGTTAGTCATTCCTCAGAAATCAAAGTATCTTCATATTACATTTCATTGAATTCGGTTCAGTGGTTAAGTGAAAGCGAGACAGAAGACAGAGTAAATGCGAAAATAGAATTTATAATATTTGTATGGATTACCATCTGTGTGGAACGTAAGAATATCCCGACCGTAATAAAAAGCTGGTTATGAAACATTGTTGTCTAAATACAAAAAGGTGTTTCCACAGACAAGTAATGACGATGAAAAAATATTAAAACGTACTACGTGTCCAACAAATTTGGGGGTTTCCTTCGAATTCCTCGGGACCCCATCATCGGATCCCGATATAGTGGCAATGGGGCCTCATGGGGAGCATACTATTTCGGATACAAAAAGAATTTTCAAAATCGGTCCACAATCGACGGAATATTCAGTGTACATACCTAAAAAACAACAACTTGAGAACCTCCTCTTTTTGGAAGTCGGTGAATTAGGGGGGTATTAATTTACTTTACTCATTCACTTATAGGAGATCAAAGAAAGCACAATAGGATTAACATGTTTTAATAGCAACAAGTAAATAAAATATTAATAATAAATAAAATTAAGAAAATAACAACATTGGCAGATTTAAAATCACTAATCATAGGTGATTTCTATTTTATTCCATCTCTTTCAATGCATTTACTTATTTTAATATTACAAACGGACACTCCAATTTTGTTTATTTATATAAATAATCAATTTATTGTGATCGCATCGTCTGCTTTAATATAACTCCTGTGTATTTTTCAGTTTTCCATCTACACACTCGTAATAGCTTTTATTTCGATCAAATTGATCATCTTTTAGTTTAACTGTATAGTTATGATTTCAACACAAAAATATTTATTTGAAAAGGCAACTTTATATTTTTACATCGATTAGAAAGTGTTCTCTTTGTCCGTGTACCAGATGGTTACAAGTGTCGCGATTAAAAAGCTATTCTTTGAAGGAACGAGATTTTTATTCCTTTACATTTTTCCTGCAAGCCATGTACAAATATGCGTTATTAAAAGTTATTCACATGTTTAACTTTATAAATTTGTAACACAACAGTTGATCCTTGACTGCGTACGCATATACATTTTCTGAGTTTTGTACTCTAACTTTTAACAAACGGCGTGAACGATTTGAACAAAATTTTTATGCTATCGAATGCCATCGTAACTAATGTAATAAAGTGTGAGTTTGTTCGTTTGTTTGTTATGCTTTTACGATAGTCAAAAGCTAAAATAATTGTATTTATAAGTGCTCACAATAGTTATTATGCTTATTGTCTGCCTAAAATATATCGCTATTATTATTTAATATGTAAACCCATTTCAGTTTGGATTACACTCGAAAATAAGCCGCATTTCTGCGAAAATAGATGTAGTTCATTCAAGCGCATGTTAGGGGACTTAGACTGCAAATCAGCAAGCCACTTTACTTTGTCTGTGAGACCAATTAGTAGTTGTCATCCATCTCCTGTTCGGCTACAACTGTATAACTTACATTACTCACCTTCATATTTTTTTTTATATTACAGAGCTAAATTTGAAAATGATAATTGAATCATTTTTTGTATAGAAATAACCATATAAAAGACAAAGAAAGACATTTATTGTGAGAAACTGTGTTTTTTTTTGTTATGGTATAGGGGGCAAACGAGCAAACGTATCACCTGATGATAAGCGATTACCGTCGCTCATGGACACACGCAACACCAGAGGCGTCACACCGGTTTTCTATGAGGCCGTGGTATCACTCCAGTTGAGCCGGCCCATTCATGCCGAAGCCTGGCTCTCCCACGGTAGAATGTGTGCATAAGGTGCAAGGTGCATGCAAGGTGTTGCATAAATATATGATTTATAGTTGGTACAGGTTTCTTTTGTTTTAGTTTATTTGTAATTCGGTATTTTATAGGTAATATTGTTGTCTTCAATCTGTTTCTTCAATTGAATTTTGAAAATAGTTGATAGATTGCCAGTCTTAGTTTTTTTGAAAAGAATAAAGAGTACTTGCTACTACCACTACTATTGTAGTCCACTGCTGGATATAAGCCTCTCCCATTACTCGCCACTTTTAAGGGCTATTTACAGGGTCATTCTAAAATTATTAACATTAACGACGAAGTAGTAGTAGTAGTAGTAATTATATTTATATTATTATATTATATTTATTTCTTTATTTATAATTTAATTTTTATGGGTGTTCGCGGATAACTTCGTCGTTTATGAACCGATTTTGGTGATTCTTTCTTTAATGGAAAGGAGATATCCTACCGGTGGTGCCATGCTAAGGACACTAAGATCTAATGATGGCATCTAAGAAAAATCGAGAGGAACCTTCGAAATTCGTAGGGGCGACTAGTGCATTTGTATTTTTTTTTGTTTTAATTTTATTTAAAAGCTGGTGCTTTTCGTCTGTCGTGTGGTCCCTTTTCAATTTGGTCGCTTTTGAAGTCTTTTTTGTTAAATTATTACTTGTATTTAAATAGTTTTCACTACACAGTTATTTTACGTACTCATTACTGATCAGTTATACTTTATTTTACGTACTCATTACTGATCAGTTATACTCTTGTAAGATAGATAAAATATATGAATGACACTGTGACTCCTACGTAGATTGGTGTACCTATTAATTACTTGCTATGCTTAATTATTTTATAAAAATTTGTTTGATAGTGCAGGTTATAACTAAGTGCCAATTTTATTTCATTTGTGTCATTATGCACTCTTTGTTCAGTAGTAGTGTAAAAGGAAGTGTTGATTTAGTGCCGATTGTTGTGTCGCCGAGATACTATGATTGTTGCTGCACTCATGGTGTATCGCAAGCACATTAATAATAAAAAACAACAAAACATTAAATATCGCTTCAAAAAACCGTTAAAAGCATGATGTTGTATGAATTCAACTCCAGCATTGAATACGCACAGCGACGTAACAGCATTAACATTGTAGCAAGCACGCGTTGCACATAAATAAAACAGCTCTTTTAGGTACAAGTGCATACGCTCTCCAGCCGTTCCAGAGCTTGCGGAGCGGTGTGTTGGAATCGAACCGACACTAAAGTCGAACGGAGTGCCTTAGTGCACCTAATATAAATAACAGTGCTATTTTAATTGAGCCAACTTACCTTGCCGTAGGCTATCATACGCATGGTGTACGCCGGTAAGTTTAACACAACGAACACCGAGGATACTATCAGGAGCATTCTGGTGATGCGGTGCTGGGGGCCACCCGGCGGCCGGATCCGTCGCACGCGACTCGGTCCCGGCTGCGCGACCTTCAGCAAGAGGTCTCGCGCGCGGTTCACCCGAAATACCCCCATCGTTATTCGAACATTTAAAATTATTATGGCTATCAGTGGCACTGTGAACGAAATTGCGGTGTCTACTATGTTGAATCGAGCTGCATAGTCATGATAGGTGGAGTTAATGCTGCAGTTATCCGGCGGTGACACAAATTTCAAGACGGGCAGATTGAGCAACAGAATAGTAGTTGCTAGAAATGCTATCATGTACTTAGCCCTGTGTACCGTACAAATGAGACTCCTCTGTAAAGGATACAACACCGCAACGAACCTCTCAACAGTGAATGCTACCACTATCCAGGAGCTTAAGGAGCAAGTCACATATGAAATATAAGTGACTGTATAACAGATTATCGGTTGACAGAAAAGCATGCTGAATTGCACAGCGTCCAGCCATGGTATAAATAACTGAAGAAGAAACAAAGTGTCCGAGACAGCAAGTGCGCTTAGATACACACTTGTTGATTGAAGACGAACACTTTTTCTGAAAAATACATAAAGAGAGAGTAAATTGCCAAAACAGCCGAAAATAATAATAAAGATTGTGTAGTACAAGTTTATCGAAGCTAGGAATTCAGCTGCTAAGCCCTGAGAATGTCCGAAATACGGGAGATTAGTTGTTGCACTTTCTACTATCGAAGAGTTATAGTTGCGACCAACAATCATAGCGTCCGTACGCGCCGACGAAAGGACGAGACTGGCAGCGGGTCCGTGTTCGCGGTTTGTTTTATACGTGCGTGCGGGGATGCGCGGGGTGTTTGGGGTGTTGGGGTGAGGGCGCCTGAACTGGTCGGGGGGTGGGGGATACCAGCTGTATATTTCCTTTGAAAACGAAGCCCGCCTTTACGGATTGCATCCTAATCTATTCCAAGAATGCCGAAATCTCACTGTACTCGCGTTAAACCGCCGCCGGCCCTTATTATTGTCAACAAACTATTATTCAACAAGTCTTAGGTAGTTTTTTAAGAAGGCAACAATTGAAATTTCAGTAACTTCCTAATGTCCTATAGGAACTCTGAAAGCGCTACAAGAAATCCTTTATTAATAATAAGATGCGCATTGGTACAATAAATTTGACTGCCTCGTTGGTCTCGCGGTTGGCGTGAGTGACTGCCGATCATGAGGTCTCGGGTTCGACTCCCGGGTCGGACCAAATGTTTGTATGATCTACAAATATTTGTTTCGGAGTTAGGGTGTGTTCTATCTATAATATATATGTATTTACAAAAAAAGTATATATGTATTTGTATCAATTGTCTAGTACCCATAACACAAGCTCTGCTTAGCTTGGGGCTAGATGGCGTTGTGTGTTTAGATGTCCGAAAATATTTATTTATTTAAATAATGCAATGTATATTACGCTCAACTTAACTTGTCTAATGAACACAGGTTATTAGACGATCAGATAGCTACACAGAAGGAACACGAGATCCTACCTAGCAACTTGAGTGTCCACGATATTGGAAACTACGCGATAAGCACTTTGATGGTAGGACGAATAGCTATCGCTATCGTAATATTGCGGGTTAGAAGATATCTTTCTGCACGCAAGAAGAACAACACTCCCACAACAAAACAAACGACTACAAACTCGACAGAGAACGAGAAAGAGGGGAGAAAAAACCGAACTTGAAGAGAAGGCGGACTATGCAGAAGTAGATGATGGATACGGGAAGACTAACCCTCGGCCGCAGCCAGCAGCTGAGACAACATTCAAGCTTTGATTTAATTAATAAGATTTTATAACATTTTATACATTATGTATCTTGTCACAAAGGTTTGGTGATCTGAGTACGTTTATCTTTCCCTCGGGAGCATGTACGAGCCAATAATGCTCATACAGCTATTTTAGTTTACTTTTAAATGGTAGTACTTAAGTATTTTATTCAGTCTTAACAACAACACCGTCACGCGTGCTAGTGTCAATATTCAACATAACGTACGGCTCAGATTATTAACACTAGCTTAACTTTTATTAAATACTAGCTGAACCCCGCGGTGTTACCCGCGGCTATTGTTGTACCGCGAGTAACGCCGCGGGACAAAGTTAGTCTAAAAAAAGTAGCCTAGGTTACTCCCCGGATCATCAGCTACCTGCCAGTGAAAGTCCCGTCAAAATCCGTCCAGCCGTTCCAGAGATTACCCGGAACAAACAGACAGACAGACAGACAGACAGACAGACAAAAAATTTTTTAACTACATTTTTGGTATATGTATCGTGTATACATACATATGCATTGATTAAAAAGCTGTTATTTTAATATTACAAACAGACACTCCAATTTTATTTATTTGTATAGATAGATAAATTAAATCTTGCAAAGCTTCATACTGGTTTAGTGTGAATTTTTACCTAATACAACTATCAACTACCGGGGTATCATCAACAACGAGAAACCCCAACATACAGATTAATTACAATTTGTGTCATATTAGATACAGTTCCCAATAAAATAATCTTTAGGAAACCCCCAAAACCCCGGATATATAACTACTGATTACTTGTTACTGAATAGGAATTCACCGTAGCACGGTTCAAGTTTTCCTAGACGAACTTATTAGCTCTGCTACATGTCTACGACGTAGATGCTCTACGAGGGTACGATTGCATTAACTGCTCATTCGGCTCGATTTTTGTACATTAATTTATTGAAAATATTCCATGAATCAACTAATCTTTTATAGATATTCTAGACCAACAAAAGATTTCACAAGAAAACACACGTTATTCTCTTAATTTTCCAGCCTGTTTGGATTTTAAGTGAAATAAATAGTTTTTCACATTAAGTTCAATTCGTACACCTTTCCTACACTATTGGCCAGATTTGTATTTATCTTTGCATAGATTTATTTTAAATTAATAAAATTATTATTTACGTAATGTTAGACTGAATAGCGTATTACAAGCGTATTACAATGAACTTATACTACGCCACACGCGGTCTTACCCGCGGTACGACAATAACCGCGGAGTTCAGCTAGTTTACTATAAAAACCAAATAGTTAGTAGTACTATTGGGGCAAGCAGATGTTAGTGCAGCAGTAGCAGCAGTGGTAGCTACACTAGCGTAACATATTGTTTGCTAAATTGTATTGAATTCAGCAAACAATATCTTGCCTTTGGATTTGGTTACGTAGTAATACACGTGACCCGATGTCACGTTCATAATACGCAACCAAATCCAAATCCAACTTTGTTAACCTCTAAAGCGGTGGAAAAGGGCATCGAGAGTTTGTATAAAAATTAAGCTTTTCAAAGGATTCACTTGAAACATTCTAAATAAGTTTCTCAGTTGAATTAAAGGCTAAGAAAAACGTGTGCGTCATGGGACGCTTTTGTAGATTTCAAACATTGAAATTGTTTTATATAATGAATGTTTTATTAATGACTGTTTATATTACATAAATATTTACTTTCATTAAATACAAAATTCAAATACAATTAACTATTAAACGTATTTTTCAATAAAGATCTAGTTCTTTCACAAGTGGGAGCCCAGAAGGGGGATTCACTTGGGCCACTCGTCTTTAATCTTGCCATCCACCTGATAATTTCCAAGCTGCAGTGACCGCTGAATTTGTGGTACCTGGATGACGGCACCGTTGGCGGAAAGCCTGAGGTGGTGGCACGGGACCTTATGGTGTTGATCCCTCGCCTCAAGGCGCTGATAATTTCTGATAATTTGCCCCCGTTTTTGAAACATTTTTCATTGGTGCTCCGCCCCTATTAGTCTTAGCGTAATGATATATAGCCTATAGCCTTCCTCGATAAATGTACTATCCAACACTGAAATAATATTCATCATCAATATCATTCAAATCGGACCACCGGTTCCTGAGATTAGCGCGTTCAAACAAACAAACTCTTCAGCTTAAATATTAGTATAGATTTAAGTAAGTTCCTTTACATGATAGCAGAAATGCCTCGTGCGCAGGCTGGAGTAATGCGTGGTAGCGTGTTCAAACCGCACGGCCTTCCCTGCAGTAATGCTACACCAGTACATTCCTGAACCCTGCGTACTTATTCCAGCTACTGTAAACACGTAACTCGTCGATAAAGCATTCCACTACGTCAGGAGCTTCAGGTTAAATTACCACTGAGGGAAAATATTTGTTCACTTGTATTGGTGTGTGTGCTGTATTGATATATCTATACTAATATATAAAGCTGAAGAGTTTGTTTGTTTGTTTGTTTGAACATGCTAATCTCAGGAACCGCTGGTCCGATTTGAAAAATTAGTTCACCCCATCCACCCCCAGAAAGCCCATTTATCGAGGAAGGCTATAGGGTATATATCATCACGCTGCTACTAACAAGAGCGAAGCAACAATGAAGAATGTTTCAAAAACGGGGGAAATTTTCACGCTACGGGCAATATAAGGCGCAAATGAGGTTGCGTGGGTTACTAGTTTACATATAAAACCTTTACTATGAAGCAACATGTGCTAAGCCTTGTAGTATAAGGTAAGTTAAGATGAACATGGCTCTGTGTGTAATCTATGCATCTATACAAATAAATAAAATTGGAGTGTCTGTTTGTAATATTAAAATAACCGCTTTTTACTAAATGCATTTGTGTGTATACACGGTACTTATACCAAAAATGTAGTTTAAAAAATTGTTGTCTGTCTGTCAGTCCGTCTGTCTGTCTGTCTGTCTGCCTATCTGTCTGTTTGTTCCGGGTAATCTCTGGAACGGCTAGACGGATTTTGACGGGACTTTCACTGACAGGTGGCTGATGATCCGGGGAGTAACTTAGGCTTCTTTTTTAAGACTAACTTTACAAAAATAGCCGCGGGTAACACCGCGGGGTTCAGCTGTATATATATATGCAACGATAGTTCAAGTATCTAACTTGGCCAAACTTCGGCGTAGTGGGGGTAAGTTCGCGCATAGTACACAAGTGCAACAAATCAAAACAAGCAAAATTGAAATGTAGTCGACTTACGCACCAATCGCTTGCTCGGAAACGGTGCTACCTCAGTCCCCGCGTCTATTTGTCAACCAAAGGGTACCTAAAAAACGATTACTGCGCATCTAACGTATCTGACCAAGTTCAATGCCGGCACCTATAATACTGGCCATGAATTACATTGCATCCGATCAGGAGATATCTGCAATGGATGTGACCATTATAATAATATCGTAAACCATGTCGCTGTGTGTCCTTATGTTTTTTTCGGTTTTAGGGAGTAATTTCTGGAGCTACTGATCTGATTTTGTAAATTTTATTACCAATAGAAAGACACATTATTTGTCAGTGCCATAGGTTATATAGTAACCCGAAAAATTATTATCTTGACATCCGACATACACGGCAGAGCTGCAGACAAAAGTTAGTTTTATTATAAAACTAGCTGAACCCCGCAGTGTTACCCGCGGTTATCGTCGTACCGCGAGTAACACCGCGGGACAAAGTTAGTCCAAAAAAGTAGTCTCAGTTACTCCCTGGATCATCAGCTTCCTGCCAGTGAAATTCCGCCAAAATCGGTCCAGCCGTTCCAGAGATTACCCGGAACCAAAAGACAGTAGGCAAAAATTTTTGGCGTGTACTATGCGCGAACTTACCCCCACTACGCCGAAGTTTGGCCAAGTTAGATGCCGGCACCTATACTTGAACTATCGTTGCATATATATATATACAGCTGAACCCCGCGGTGTTACCCGCGGCTATTTTTGTAAAGTTAGTCTTAAAAAAGTAGCCTTAGTTACTCCCCGGATCATCAGCCACCTGTCAGTGAAAGTCCCGCCAAAATCGGTCCAGCCGTTCCAGAGATTACCCGGAACCAAAAGACAGTAGGCAAAAATTTTTAACTTCATTTTTGGTATATGTACCGCGTATACATACATATGCATTTAGTAAAAAGCGGTTATTTTAATGTTACAAACAGACACTATAATTTTATTTATTTGTATAGATTAGGTAGCATCTTTTATTTAGTTAATTATAATCTTTAACGAACATTTGAATTGGAACCTTCTTTAGGCGCATTCACTGCGCGGTTGGTCTATTGATTTAGGAGATTGCGATTACACTTTGTGTGATCCGCACATTGTTGTTCTGAGTCTGGGTGTTTCTTGTGTCCGTCTCATATAATGCGAGAGTTGTGTAATTGAGCTCTTTTTAGTGAACTAATATCATGGACCTCGCGTCGTCGTCAACGAGCGCGATACAATTGACAAGTTACTTAGTTTTCACTCCTATCGGCAGTCCACAATGACTGCCCCGCATTTTTTTTTTGCAAATAAGCACACCTATTTCTCTTACTTACGGTATGTTTTTTATTGTTACAGGTCCCGAAAAAGGTCGTGGTACTTTGGACGCTCTCCTCTGCACCACCTACTGCCGGTCACAGCTTTACCTATCTCGACAGCTCTCGCAATTGCACTCGGAACTGACCATGCCCATGTTCTCAGGTAAGAATGTTATACGCTAACAGTTAAATAACAATCTATACGACGATTTGCTACATAAGTATCTATATATTGTAAAGCGAAAACTTTGTACCCCTTTTTCCGAAAATAGCGCGAAAGGAGGAGTATTTATATAGAAAAGATAATTGCAGAATGCTATTTTTATTAATTATACATAAAGAATTCATGAAATGAATTAAAAAAAAACATTACACACACTATCATGCGTATGACACATATACACAAATGTATGTATGTCAAAGTCAAACTATTCTTCTTCTTTGATGAAATGGCAACCAGCGGGTTCTCTCGGATCAGCTATTTCTGCCAATGTCAAGTGTTTTATAGTCTTCAAATCATAAGTCCTCAAGTCTTTAGGTCTTCGTCGTGATCAAATTAATGTAAAGAAATATATAAAATATGGATGAGATGAAATGGAGACCGTCTTTCGAAAAAACAAAATACTATCCTCGAACTGGTTTTCATTGTGAAGATGACTAGTTGACACTAAGTCAAACTATAGTCTGACCGATTTTAAAAGGGTGATTATGACAGTTGACGTTTGAGAGTCTTTAGACTATAGTGAGAATATTTGATTACGATTTTAAATGAACGATCATCCATATAGTATATTAAGCATCGTTTATCCTTTAAAAATAGGAATAATTTCTCTTTTTTTTAAGAATATTGCTACAAACATGTTGTATTCCAAATATGGTTAGTCATCCAAATTAAGCTAAAATTAAACACTAATATGGCTATGTATTGACGTATAAAGTATTCAAAATAAAATATAACTCTTTAAATGATATTCTTATCGCTTGTATCGTTTGTTATAAGAATATTACTAATGATCAATACATTAGCACAAAATAAGATAACAACAAACATAATACGCCACTTTTAAGATGATCTCTTGATCGAATGACTCGTCGATAAAAATTATAAAATATTATTTCAGAAAACCTCAGCTTTTACTTGACAATACGTACGTAAAATAACGCTCTTAAACGTGTGCATACAGAAATAAAATTTACTTGTGTGGCGTAACAGACATTACAAAGTCAATACCTGTGCTTTGGTTGTGGGTGTCCATGGACGGCGATAATCGCTTAGGTGGCACATCTGCTCGTTTGCCCCCGATACCATAAAATGTTCAGTTGGACAAACTTTCCGCATACCGGCAGTGTTTCATCATCATCGTCATCATCATATCAGTCGTAAGAAGTTCACTGTTGAACGTAGGCCTCTCCTATTAATTGCCATAATTATTATAATTATTATTTAATTTGATAATGTGATAATGATGGTAATTCTCTTGGTGTCATCACTAAACTAAAATTTGTTATTAGATTATATACTCTAACCTCTTCTCTAATACAGTCCATTTTTCAATATCTCAGCTGTCACTGTTTAATTCAAATACACGTTAATCAGAAACAAATGCATTTTTATTACTTGTAAAAGTAAAATTTACTTTGACATAGCCAAAATTAGTTCAATTACTCAATTTAGATCATAATTTTACTTTTTCTATTCTTTTGTTGAACGTTTAAAACAATTTAATAATAATACATTTTGACTGCGATGAGTTTGTGAAGTTAAGGTTGGTAGAGTTAGGGCGTGTAGATTCAGTAGGTTGTTTCTACATGAGATCTGATATCTTTTTCACAGGATAAAATATATGCAGGCGTCTTGGCTACATTTTACATGAAAATGTTTTTGGTGGGATTCATTTTTCTCTTTAAAATGTTTGCCTTCGGAGAAGATTGATACGGATAATTTTCATTGAATTTTTCCTTGAGTGGTCAGACAAATCTTTGCCACAAGCAGAAAACTTTTACGCTAACTTATAAAAACCCGGTGTAAAGACAACGACTAATACCTTGGTCCTGAAGAGTTAACCAACATTGCATTTATATAAAAACATAATTTTTTATTATGCACGTCGCTTCGGCTCCCTGTAACCCCACTCCATTTGAAAAACAAAGTGTACTTTTACGTGAGAATGTCAAATATTTACAGCGGAAGTACCTATATTAAAAAATAGACTTATTTTAAAGCTGGCCAAGAATGCCGAACCAATAGCGATGCACGTCAATGCTTGTTTGGATTTTTATTTCGAAATATTTTTTTAAAGGTAGGAATACTTTGGACGGCTGTTTTAAACATATAATAGCTCATATGCACTTTTTGCATTCAGAAAGAATTTGTTTAAATAACAAACTGGGGTGAATTGATATTGATACCTTTTAAAAGAAGCTAAAAGGTTTTATTAGGTGAAAAAATTAAATGATGAATGTAAATGATATAAATTTCTAACATTTATTAGCTAATTCTACAACCCCGCTCTAGTATCATAGCATAGTTCTAGTATAATTACGAATATGTTGTCTGTCTAAGAGAATAAGTCACAACATCATATTTTGCTTGGTTCATATCCAACAGACCACTACTCATTAGTCTCTAGCGAATAATAATTAAATATTAAAACTGTGCGCTACTGAAATGTTTGAAGAGATACAGGCTAGATTTCCAATATGCAGAATCCATACGTACCTTTATTCCATTTTCCCTAAGGTGGTTAAAGAAAGCGGTTATCCATGTGAGTCGTATTAGTACAATACTTTAGTGGTTTTTATTCTATAACAAAATAATGTCTGTAAAATAGGTAAATACTTAGCATCTCTACGTTACGCCAATAACTTTGTGATCCATTACAAAATTTCAAGAACTCGATCCTAATTTGTTAGAAAAGCTGAATAATAGAATTAAGTCTATGCCATGGTGTTCGATGACGTAATTCATTTCCATTACAGTCTTATAAATTTCTTACTCATAAAAACATTATATAGTGATGATAATATGATACATTTGGAATTTAATACCTGCATAATATACCTACGCATGGTGTAAACAGAAATAGTGAACGTTTCTAGAATTACGAATTCGCTACACTTTTTGAAACCAAAAGTTTTCGAACTCGATATTGACGAAGTTTGTGTTAGCTGCTAGAGTTCTACGTATAAACGTATAACTAACCAACATTCCCACTGCTACGTAGATTTTCATCGCTATCACAAGCCGATTTAAACTATTGTAGACGTGACATTTCACTATGTCGTCTTTCTTTATTTTACGACATCATAGCTTTGACGAGGTAAATGACGTTGTGTATGCTTGTCATTCTTTACCGTGGGAGAGCCTTAACAGATGGGCCGGCTCGACTGTAGCAGGCCGTTGCTCACAGAAAATCAGGGTTAGACAATCCTCTCGTTGCCATTCACTGAGCAACTGGGGTAGCGAAAACCCAAAACCTCCCTGATTTGGGTAGACGTTGCCGTTGTATGTCCATGGGAAGCGGAAGTTACTACCAGATCTCGTCTGCTACTTTGCCAGAATTAGAAACCGTAGAAAAAGCATTGTTACAAGTGTTTGCCTGTAAGAGATTGCCTTTGAGCGATAGGGCCGCCACTAGTACTCACCCAGCATAAAGTTATATGTTTAGTAATCTGGAGTACAGTAAAGCGATTTATTATTATTATTATCATAAAAAGAAAAGAGCCTTCAGAGTCAAGATGATTTGTGTCTTTGTATATTGCATTGTGTTGTGTATTCGTGGATCACTTTAACAAAAACATCATAGATACATCCAATTCAGCGATTACAGTTACGTGCAAACTTTTAATACTTGATAAAAGCTCCATTCTAAGTAAAGGCCAATGTCCAGCAGTGGAACACTAAAAGCTGTTGATAAGAAGATTAAGGACAGAACCATCTTGTGTACACTTAAGTTTTGTAAACACTCTGTAAGCAAAATTTAGTAGTGTAGAATAAAGTTTAAAAATAGGTTGTTCAAATATGAATTTACACTTGTTGAATTTAATACACACATATTGTACAATAGACGGCGGCGAGTAGCATGTCATCTCGACTATTCACAACCTCTTCAAATAACTTATAACCCGCAATGCGTATTTTATGCTACCCTATGAGCTGAATATAGTACTTGTTTATCACCATACCTCAGTTTCCTTTAGATTTGTTAGCTTATTAGAACTGCTTCACTGGAGACATATCTCCCAGGCCTTGTTGGGCCTTGTTCTAACTAATAATAGGTACAGGTTACCTCTATAAAGTAAATGCGATAATGATAATTGTACACCGATGTATAATTTAATAGATAAGTCTTTAATGATAACGTTTTTTAAGTTTCATAGGCATTAAAATTAATTTTGTATAAGTAATATTTGTTAAAGAGATCACCAAACGTTCAATAGTATTGTTTCGGTATTTTTCTGCTGGTTTCAGTGTTTCTTTCGATTATCTCATTTAATACAAAAATAAAGGAATTCTGACATGTGACAAAACCTCCTTTTACACTAAGTCTCAAGCAAATCTTTATATATATAATTCTTCTGTGAGTGTGTATGTCACTGAACTACTCTCAAACGACTGGACCGATTTTGATGAAATTATTTGTGTATGTTCAAGGGGATCTGGGAATGGTTTAGATTCACAATTTTGTACGCTGGACAATGTTTTTTTAATTAATTTTTAATTTATTAGTAGTTATGGCAAAACGACGTTTGCCGGGACATCTTGTATCTTTATAATATCCAATAATATTATATTCCTTCCGCTGTTCTGTTCTATAACTGAGATCTTTCAAACTACTTAACGTAATTCAATATAGTTTTGAGAAATAGATACAGTGACTCAAGAGGAAGATTTGTATGTTAACTAAACGCGTCCCGCGGGGCTCAGTTATTATATTGATAAGAATTTTTACATATTTATAAAATTTGAGTATTCCAAATTTAACTTTCTCCGAAAAAAACTTACTCTGCACTTATAGATAAAATTACATCGATAGATGTTATAGAAAAATGATATTGTGATATAGAAAAGGTATTAACATTTAAGCGTCGTTAAGTGGACCCAAAGAATGAACTGACAAAGAGAAAATGTGGGGCAGTCTTTGGGGACTGCCATTAGAAGTGAAAACTAAGTTAACTTGTATATTGGATCGTCGAGCTATTAGATTATTATTTTTGAATTATCCCTACATACACCCTCGTTTGCGTCTCTAATTGCCCGTAGCGGGATAATTTTCCCCCGTTTTTGAAACATTCTCCATTGGTGCTACGCTCCTATTGGTCTTAGAGTGATGATATATAGCCTTAGCCTTCCTCGATAAATACGCTTGACAACACTGAAAAAATTTTTCAAATCGGACATGCGGTTCCTCAGATTAGCGCTTTCAAACAAACAAACAAACAAACTCTTCAGCTTTATAAATTAGTACAGATGCAAAGAAGTGTTAATGACCAATTTGATAACGCACGGAGATATATCTATGTACATATATACACAGAATATAATAGCTCGGTGACGATGACGCAAGGTCCTTGATTTTTGTTCACCCACAAATTGCTCAAGGCGCTTAGAGAAATTTTCACCTCAAAAATCAGGAAAGTTTAAGACATCATTAACAGACTATGAACATAAATGATTAATTTTCAACAAAGATAAATTTTGAAAAGCCACTCAGTGCGATTTTATACATGTTTTTTTTTTTATCGCAGAAATCACGGCGCGATTCCAGACTGCCCGCACGGAGGTGCGTCAATTGCTGCTGCAATACTTGTTGCCATGGCTGGTCAATATTGAGCTGGTCGACCCCAACGTGCCGCCAGCGAACCCACTCTCCTATATACAAGTAAGTATCAATACGGCATGCCTCAAGTCTCTAAATCTCTATCTATCTTCTCTCCTGTAACATACAGGTTTTGTGTGTGCTGCCTAAGTTTAAAAGTGATATTAATATTCGCCAAATATACGTATCGGTACTGAAAATGTTGCTTACATTTCGAAGAGTACACTGATTATTGAAATGTTTAACTATTGATTTGTATATAAATACTATTTCGCTGGGGCTCGAAGTATGACAATGTCGTTCGGTGCTTTCAACATGACGAATGACTATCTTGATGTATCGTCTTTATTTTCTTGAATTATGAGCTTTCGCGAGAATTATTTAATATATAAAGGTAAAACAAATTTCTGACACAGAAACACGCGTGATTCTAACTTTAATACATAAATCACGTTTCATTGCCGCTTTTAAGCAAATATTGTTGACATATATGAGTTAGCGAGTTCTTTACAGATATCATAAAGTTAAATTTTCTTTATCTAAATATGAACATTGATTTCATAATTTTGTGTGTTACAGTTATGATGTAGGTACTTAGTATGTGACTTAATAAAAATATTAAACACCGATTGTTTATGATCCAAAACGTTAATATATAAATATTTTTTATTTATATATTAACGTTTGTATCATAAACAATCTTTATGGAGTGTAGGGGACTGACAAACAAAATATATGAAGCACACGTTAGGCTGAGGTGCCAAGCAGAGTTCAGCGAGGCGGTGTGAAAGATAAATGTAACAGTGCTGCTCTTTTCTGTTTCAATAACATAATAATAATAATAAATATGGTGATCTCTTCGGAGAATCCGAAGGTTTTGTTTGTGCGATTATGGACGAAGTTATCATGACGAATAACTATCGGAAATATATCCTGAAGGATGGTACGGTTGACATCTGTCGGGCATGTCACCGTCCTGGAGAATCTATCAGGCATATTATTTCTGGTTGTTCTCGTCTTGCTAACGGCGAATATTTGCACAGGCACAACCAAGTAGCCAGGATTGTACATCAACAACTTGCCCTTAAATACCATCTTGTGAGTTCAGAGGTGCCATACTACAGATATGTGCCCGACCCAGTTCTCGAGAATGGTCGTGCTACGTTATATTGGGATCGATCTATTATCACAGACAGGACTATTGTTGCCAATAAGCCTGATATTGTGGTGATAGATCGATTGGAGCGCCGCGCAATGATTGTCGATATCGCCGTTCCTCATGACGAGAATCTCGTGAAAGTCGAAAAAGAAAAACAAATAAAATATTTGGATCTATCTCACGAGATTGTCGATATGTGGAATATGGATTCGGCGATCATTGTTCCGATAGTCGTTTCTGCTCACGGATTGATAGCCAAGAGCCTCGACCAACACCTTAAGAGGCTCACGTTAGAGGGCTGGATCAAGGGTCTGATGCAGAAGACAGTCCTCCTTGACACGGCACGTATAGTGAGGAGGTTCCTGTCTTTGGAGCCCTAACCACCGGTTTCTTGGTCCCTGTACCCGAAGTCGGTGGTCTACTATTTTTTATATTTTTAAATGTATTTGTTTTTTATATTTATATTTAAAAATGTAATTAATATGTATTTATAACTGTAATAAAGGAAATAATAAATATATCAGACATCTAACATAACGCCATCTAGCCCCATGCTAAGCATAGTTTGTTTTATGGGTACTAGACAACCGATATAAATACATATTTGTAGATCATACAAACATTTGGTCCGACCCGGGAATCGAACCCGAACCCCATTGTCAGTAACATACAGCTACATAACAGTAGCAGCAGTAGCACACGCCGACCGCGAGACCATAGAGGCAGTCAACAGATATCACAATACGATCCAATGCAGCTATGCTCTCTTCAGCTCAGCTACACTCTGCCCGCTCCGCTCCAATGGAAACACTTGCCGCTGTTCACTGCTCTTCTTCACTCCACGTCCCCCATCTCTGCGTCATTTGAAACGCACTCTTACTTCTGACATCGGGCGCCATTTTTTGTTATTTTATATACTGCTTTGGTTCAATAAACAGGAATAAGTACATTCAGTACATACAAGGAAATCTGAAAGTAGCACTTCTGGATGAAAAGTCAACAAGTAAAAGTTTATCTTGGTATGCGGAGGGACGAGGAAAACGTCACTAGGAAAATTATTAGGTATGAATGTTGAAGGAGACAAAAAAATGGAAGAGCAAAGAAAAAGGGGACGGATTATGTGAAAGAGGATATGACTATGAAGGGAGCTAGCAGTGAAATGACGAGTAATAGAGTAAAATGGAAGGTTAAAATATACTGCGTCGACCCGATGCAAAATAGGGATAATGGTAGGTAGATGATGGCTGGTTAAACAAACAGTCGCACAAATGACTACAAACTTAATATTAACATAAAAAATACCTTTCTGAGATCAACAACACTCAAGATTTATATTCTTTTTATTTTAACAGATTCGAAACGAATGTACTACCTGCCTTGTTTAAAAATCTTAATGATGAAAGAATTCTTGAGATACGACCTTTATAAATTTACTCGAAGATACTGCAGAAGCTATAATTACAAAAAAGCTTGAGCTAGAGGCGCTCGTAGACCTGCGACTATACGGCGATACGTCTACTTCTTAGATTGTACAAATTATGCTTTTCCAATTTTTGCCCGACTACGGTGAAGTAAAGGAGGGTTATGATTTTTACAGGCTATGTATGTATGTATGTATGTTCATTTGTTCCCTCATAGCTCCTTAACGACTCATAAGAACTGGACAAATGAGTTATTGTTAAAGGCGTCTTGATCGTCCGCTGTATCATACAAAAGAAAGTTACTTGTACATTTCAAAAATATATGTATATTATTGGCATTTTCTCGTGACTTTGTCCGTATTTATTCGATAATTGTGATATTTCTATGGTACCTATTTAAAATATACTTTGCAAACAAATTAATATTATAGAGGCACCAAAACATTTTAAATAAAAAAAAGGTAAAAATTAAAACCCAACTACGACAAAAAACGACGCTGAAAATGAAGAAAACAAGTTTCAAAAGCCGTAGTCACGCGTTGTTAACGTATTATAGACTAGATTATAAATTTTAGTTTTTACTTTTTTTTATACCAAATCGAGACAAAAAATATTCACAATTCAACAAAATATAGGCACAACGCGAAAATTTGAACGTAATTTTATGTGAATAACTAATATTAAATAGTCTTATTGTTATCGACTGGGAGACATATCATTCACAGTTGCCGTCCATCGGTTTACATTAAATTGTTTCGACTGAGACTTTCAATAGAATGTTATCGATTGACGTCACTCGAACGACCACAATGATAACATTGTTGAGGTTGAAAATGCACGTGAAATGAAATGATATATTTGCAAGAATGTAGTACAAAACAAGTCATAATAATTCTTTAAAGGTCGAGTACATTCTACCATAACAATGTTGTGCAACTAGTAATGTCATAAATTTTATTAATAGCAGGCAATACAATAACTGTCAGTGTCAATATTATGATTTCAATAATTTAATTTTGATTTTATAAAATTTTATTATTCTATTAACGAATACAATAAATATTACGGTTTACTATATGTCATAATAGTTTAAATATGTCAATACATTTGATATCAAGACAATTTAGAAATGTAAATGCAGTAAATGAAAAAGGATAATATTTAAAATTTTCTTTTAAATTATTCATTCCTTATTTGCCAATTAAATGGTAAAATCATTTTTCAAGAAGCCATTTGATTAGTTTAGTTTTAAAACATTACAAGTAAGAACAAAAATGGACCTAAAAGGCTGCCTTGTGGAACACCTAGTTTATTGCTTTATAATTTTGACCTATAGTTACTTTTTGTATAATTTTCAACATTTGTTATTTCAACGCATTGACTCCTATATGGTTAATAGCTTTTGAGCCAGTCATTAGCGTTTCCTCTTATTCCGTACCGATTTATTTTATGGAGTAATGTGCGTTCGCATGATGGACTTCACCCGCATATCCGCTTTTCATTCAAAATTGAAATGTTCATTATCAACAATGGTTCCAATGGTTAGAAAATAATTTTAACTCACCCTTGTGTTTCAATATGGAGCTATGGGGAGACTAATTAAATATGGAGCCGATGCATACAGTCTGAATATAGTTTCTGGATTTATATTGAAATTTTAGAGTTGATTGTAATAAAACCACGCTATTAGGGTTGTCATAATAAAAGTACTAGAATATTGCTTGGTAGTTTTTAGGTAAAGCTTGGTTTGACCTCTAATACGTTTCATAAATAAATAAATGATTTTGTAAAACGAAATAAATTGAGGAGACAGAACTCTAGAATCCAGATTCTAAATGAAATGAACAGCAAAATATGCTAAAGAGTACGGTTTTCGTATGCGGTTTCTTTAAAAGTAATAAAAACAATAACGACCAAAGAGACGTATTACCATTTGAAACGCTTGAAATATGATCTGGGATCCGAAAAATGTACAAACGTATTCTAACAAAGGAAATAATAATAATTACTACACAAATAATAACACGGCAATCGAGAGCTCTTCATTACATTTCACAGAACAGCAACGGTTTTGTTCTAATAAAAGAGTTACAGTTGCATGCAATATAAAAAAAATTGTTTTACTTAGCTGAGTATGCCGAACACAACGTAGAAAAACATTAATTGGTTTTCAAGTATTCCTTTTATCTGTTTTGCTTGTTGCTGTTTGTGAGTTACTAGATAATACATAAACAGAAATTATATGTATACCTACATAAGTTTTAGGTAGAAAAAGTGAAAGTATGGAAATTGAATGTAAGATTTTTGAATAAAAAATTGAAATGTGTTCATTTCACCAACCTCCAACCATTATGTGCCGTAGTTTGGAGCCCACTTAATTTCACACAGGATTCCAACTAAACCTCTCTTGTCACCCATGTTAGGCTGTATAAAAAGGCAGAAATCGCCTAAATACTATGATGTATATAACATCGGTGTAGCGGTTCCGAGTATTTAATGACTATTAACTTTCCATAATTCATTTGATATCCTTTCCATAATTTACGGTAAAGTCAATTTACATCTACTGGCTCTAATTTGAGGTTCCCCTTTCCTGTATTAATTTCTCACATCTCTATCCTACACACACTAAACGTCCATGCTTTGGCTACGTGCAGTCGCCTTTCATTGAACCCTTGTATTAATAAAACACAACAGGCATATATCACGAAAAATTTTGCATGGAAAGGAAAAACTTTTTTGCCGTCTCATCAAGCGTTCTTAGTTCATAATTTTGTGATTTCTTTTTTTTTGTGTTTGGCCCTGCAAAATGATTCTACTCTACCTGATGGAAAGCATAAGCAGAATCCAAGAGTGGTGGTCACTATACTGCGAATGCAGACACTGCAACAATGCAGCATGGTGACCCACACCATGGCGGCATAGTGATGCTTTTGCATCATTAGGCCTCCGGTCTCGCACTCATCAACGAAACATGACAGCACGATGGCTGTCATTTTACGTTGATTTTCTGTGCGAGGTTAGTACCGGCTCGGTCGAGCCGGCCAAACCGTGCTGAAATCAGCGTAAGTACCTTTTGACACTAAATGTATTAAAACTAAAAAGACGTGTTAGTGGTAATGATGTAGTTTGTGGACAAACATGCCGCCGAACTACTACTAGAAGGGACATACCTTACTTGTTGAATAAAATTAATATCGTATATAGTATTGTGACCACCACTTTTGAATTTTGCTCAGGCCTGCTATCAGTCAGAGTAGATTTATGAGATTTGGCAGCTAAAACATAAAATACAAAACAAATATGACAGTAGTTCTAGTAAAAAAGCATGAGCACGCCCATGAACTGAAGAAGGAAATAGCTGTTACATAGTATCAATGTTAGAATGTATAATATAAAATGTGAAAGCTTAAATTCAAGGATAATACTGACTAAAAAATAACTACCAGTAAGTAACTTTTTAATATTTACATACACTTTTTAATTACATTGGGACAGGCCTGCTTTCGCCGGGCCCTCTCAGTAGTGGTGATATCATGGTCTTACCCGTTGTGACGAAATTCTTTCATTTGTTAGTACCTCACTTACCGAGTAACAGCGGCTACCGCAACCCCAAACTCGCCTCTCACAGGCGGGGTTGGGGGGGGGGGGGAGGCGGATCCGCTAAGGCCGCTAACTTATTTGAGAGTCTTGAGTGTATACTTATGTATCCATGTATTTCGTAGTACAATTCTATGCCCTGAAAGGGGGGTGGAGCCTCGATCTTATTAGCTTAGCAGTTAGGGCCCTTGATCAAACGACCAGTCCTGAATTTAAGGAAGTGAGAAAAAAAAAAGTCAGTAATTAAAAGATAGTCGGACCAAAAAAAATTTAAATTCACTTAACGACGATACTAGTAAATTAAATCCAATTCAAAGTTGTGGGTGCGTCGGTGAAAGCTGACTTTGCAGCAAAACACAATAGTCTTAAAATAGCGGAACTGCAAGAGGCATCTTAATTAATTAGATCTTCACTGAGGGAAAGACACTGACCTTGGTAAAATGTCGTGTTAAATGGTAAGCTTTTTGACAAATAGACTTACTGATAAATCAATCATACAGAAGTACAGATCACTGAACACAGAATGTCATGTGAATGATAAATTTCAATGTCGCAAGGTAGTGAACTATTATCATTATAATTTAATTTCTCCAATTAAATAAAACCATTCGTATTAAAAAGTTACTTTCGACTTACTTCGCAACGAAGGGAAACTTAGAGAATTGAAGAGCGTGTATTTATAAATTTTTCTTAAGTTTAAGAAAATGATCAATATTTGTTCTACGTTGAGTTGTGTCTTGTGTAGTGTTCCGTTTTAATCAAAAACCGCGTGTCTGTATATCAGTCGGCTGTTGTTGTGATTGTTTTCGGCTAATAATTGTTTAGTTTTCAAGAATTACACTTACTAAATTAAATTACACAAAACAAAAGTATTCATTGTAAACAAATAACTTCAGAAGGATCAAATTTTCAAATAGGTTATTAGCATATACCGGAACTTGATGATCAATATTGAAGGCTTTAACCTTGACTTTGATGGGACCATAACTAAATTATGTAATAGAAAATAATAACTCTCTCCTATACTTAATCACTATCAATCAAGAGCATATTAAAAATATATACAAGCTTTGGTGATTGCTTGAAAAATAAGCGATTCGTTGACAATATGGTACGTTCCGCCGTTATTCGAATTCGTCGCACAAAATGGCCGCCCCATTATTTGGCATTCCGCCAAAATGACAGATGTCACTCTAATCTGATCTAACGAATGAAACCTTGAACCTCGCTGCTGACCACCTACCAGTCATTAGTTTTCCAAATATACATAAACATTGTGCCCATACCAACAACAAAACGTGTTTTAAATACTAGCTGTGCCCCGCGGTGTTAACCACGATGGTTGTTCTACCTTTACAAGTAGTCTAAGTTACTCCTAATATCATCAGCTTTCTGCCAGTTAAAGTTCCGTCAACGTCCGTTCAGAAATCCAGAGATTAACAAACAGACAGTCAACAAAAACTTTAGGTATCGTTTCTTATGTAAGTACCGTACTTTCATATGCATTTAGTGAAAAGCTGTTACTTTAAAATTACAAACAGACACTTCGACCTTATTTACGGTATAGTTTTTTGTTTTACCAACAGACGGTTCCCATGTCATCTCATCCATATTTTATATATTTTTTAACATTGATTTCATCACAACGAAGACTTATAATTTGAAAACTATAAACACTTGTCATTGGCAGAAATAGCTGATCCAAGTGATCCGGCTGGTTACCATTTTATCAAAGAATAAGAACCTTATTTACTTTCATAGATCTATACTATGTCAAAGACGCACATTATTTAGTCTTAATCCTGCAAGCTGCATTCAAACCACGTGAATAGAGGTTTGCACTGAAAATGTTTTTATGATAAGCACGAACTGTTTCTATTCTAAATCCAAATTTACTTCAGATGATAAAGTATTCAGTTATTTAAGTTGTTAGTATAATAAGCAGAGTCATGGTAGACCCATACATAAAAAAGCATCCGGCTCAATATTTCACTTAACATTTTTGTCCCACCAGGAGACATGTATACACAATATGTAGTTTTTTTGTTGGGACTAATAACCGCTGTAACTCCTGTACACCAGGATCAACAGCAGTGACCCACGAACACAGCGAGTTATGACACTCGGGAAGTCCCAGGAAAAAAAAAATTACTGTCTTGGAACCCGCAACGAAATTAATCAGAAGAAAAAACAGGAGGAGTTGGAAATGTGATAAGTACAATATGTAGTTCACAGCACTCGTACAAAACGTGTATTTGCCTGTTAGTGACAGGCATATATTAACACCCAAGAGGCAGACGAAACATTTAATTAATCCCGTTCAAGTACTAACTTTTATTTATCGCTCAACTTACTTTTCAAATTAAGCGTGTTACTTTCCAAATTTCATTTGTCATACCAAACGCTTGTTATAATCTTAATAAACAAACTTTTAAGTGTTAAATAAACGTGCTGAACCTAATGTATACAAAGATGGTATAATCTTTACATAATCTATACTAATATTATAAAGCTGAAGAGTTTGTTTGTTTGTTTGAACGCGTTAATCTCAGGAACCGCTGGTACGATTTGAAAAAATATTTCACTTGTTAGATAGCCCATTTATCGAGGAAGGCTGTAGGCTGAGCGGAGTACCAATGCACAATGTTTCAAAAACGGGGAAAATTTTCACGCAACAGGCAATAGAATACGAAAACGAGGTTGCGTGGGTCAGCTAGTATAAAATATAGTCGATTTCGCTTAAATCTATTAAAATACCCAACAGATTTTAATGCAGTTTTCAATAATAAATATAAGTGTGATTCAAGAGGAATGTTTTAATGTGTAATACATGCATATTATCTATACTTATAAAATAATAAGTCCTGACTGACTGACTGACTGACTGATTCATCATCGCCGAGCGTAAACTATGATAGTTAGGGCTATGAAATTTGGTGAGTAGGATCCTTTTATTGAGTAGACACGCACTAAGAAAGGAATTTTGGAATTTCTACCCCTAAGGGGGTGAAATAGGGGTTGCAAGTTTGTATGGAAGTCCGTCATTTTTTAAGTTAGAAACCTGAAACTTTACTTTTGAGCTGCTCATTAAAAATGAGTAAACACGTATTTCAGCGTTTTTGAATATTCAACCCCTAAGGGGTGAAATATGGGTTGACATTTCGTACAAAGGTTAGTCTGTAAGTCCGTCATTTTTGAAGTCTGAAACATGAAAATTTATTTATGTATTACTGATTTAAAAAGAGTAGAGACGTATTTGAGCGTTTCTGGGTATTCTACCCCTAAGGGGGTGAAATAGGGGTTGAAAGTTTGTATGGAAGTTCGTCATTTTTTAAGTTAGAAACATCAAACTTTATTCATGCGCTACTGATTAAAAAAGAGTAGATACGTATTTAAGCGTTTTTGGAGATTCTACCCCTAAGGGGGTGAAATGGGGGTTGAAAGTTTGTATTGCAGTTCGTCATTTTTTAAGTTAGAAACATAAATTTTAATCATGTGCTACTGATTAAAAATTAGTAGATACATATTTAAGCGTTTCTAGATATTCTAACCCTAAGGGGGTGAAATAGGGGAAGAAAGTTTGTATGGGAGTTCGTAATTTTTTATGTTAGAAGCATGAAATTTTGTTTTTGGGCTACTGACTAAAAATGAGTAGATACCTATTTAAGCGTTTTTGGATATTCTACCCCTAAGGGGTCAAATAGGGGTTGAAAGTTTGTATGGAAGTTCATCATTTTTTAAGTTACAAATATGAAACTTTATTCATGTGCTACTGATTAAAAAAGAGTAGATACGTATTTAAGCGTTTTTGGAGATTCTACCCCTAAGGGGGTGAAATGGGGGTTGAAAGTTTGTCTTGAAGTCGTCATTTTTTAAGTTAAAAACATGAAATATTATCTTTGGGCTACTAATTAAAAACGAGTAGATACGTATTTAAGCGTTTTTTGATGTTCTACCCCTGGGGGGAGGCATACAAATAGGCATTGACATTTCATATATAGGTTAGTTTGGAAGTCCGTAATTTTTTTATTTACCGGCCTAAAAACTTTCGTCTTTATGTTTCTGATTACAAATAGATGAATACTTATATCAGCATTTATGGGAATTCTGTTCCTAAAGGGGTAAAAATATGAGTCGAATGTTTGTATGAAAGTTCTTTTAAATTGGCTATTGATCAAAAATAAATAAAGACGTTTAAAACCATGAATAACTTATTCATACATACTTTTACACAGTTTCAATTAAATACATATAATCAAGTTCCACGCGAGCAAAGCCGCGGGCAACAGCTAGTAGAAGATAAGAATTTCAAAGACTAGCCGGCTAGGTCGATGATGTATAAATATTTCGAATATGTAGAACTAAGTTAAATATATTCTTAATTGTACTAAGTAATGTAAATGCAATCAAATGGCATGGTTATTTTCCTATAAATAGAAAATTATAACATTGTCTAAGGCGTCCTTGTCGCATGCTTGTGTTACCCTTGATACAGTAACGTGAGACTCCCATGGGCCGCTCCGAGCCTTTCCAATCATCGAGTACACATAAACGCTCGATATGTGTGTTGCAGTGAGGTTTATTATATGTAAACAACCATTCCTAGCATGCAACGATGAATACAATATTGCTGTACAGATGCAGTATAGGTGGGTAGCTATGTGGAACTGTAATTGGGGTACAAATCTGAGTTTTCGTATTTCACTGGTAATTACTGTAAATATTTGTTGTATTATGATATTAACTTGTTAGAGGTTCTTGTTGTTGAGTATTCAGGGCTATTATATACATATATATAGTACTAAAACAGTATTTTCCTGAAATAGTGTAGTATATTAGTATAGTGTAGTGCAGTGCCAAGAATACCTGGCAGTCAAGTTTCAAATGATTCAATATATAATTTATTTTTTCCTGTGTTTTATAAAGTACTACTTGGCTCAGCCCGGCTTCGCACGGAAGTCTGTGAAATCTCAAATTTCCTCAACTAGAATATGCATGTATTGTACACCTACAAACCGTCCTCTTAAATTTCTGTTTATTGCTGAAAACTGCATTAAAATCCGTTGAGTAGTTTTTTTTTGTGGAATAAGCGGGCAAACGAGCAGATGTATCGCCTGACGGTTAGCGATTACCGCCGCCCATGGACACCTGCAAACACTAAAGGCGTCGCAAGTGCGTGGGGGATAGGGAGGGGAGATAGGGGGAGGGGGTTTGGGCCTCCGGTATCCTCACTCACTCGGTGAAACACAGCGCAAGCACTATTTCACACCGGTTTTCTGTGAGGCCGTGGTATCACTCCGGTCGAGCCGGCCAATTCATGCCGAAGCGTGGCTCTCCTGAGGTAAAGTTTAAAAAGGTCTAAGCAAACAGACGGTGGAAGCGACATTATTTTATCCAATGTAAAGAGATTTTATTAGTCGTAGTAGTATCACATAGCTACTAATATTTACTTATTCAATGATTAGAAATGTTAGAAAATGTTAGATAAATATAATTGCAAAATAACTTAAGGGAAAACCTACACAAAAAGAAAAAGTAATAACTAATAAATTGATCAGGTAAATAGAAACAGTACAAATGTAAGTCTTTTATTCATAATTGGTTATCATCCAACACAGTTAGAGTAGGGTTTCGTAATCGTAAGTGGGCGCGAGTAATTGAAAAAGGAGATACCGATTCTAGAAAATTCAATAACAAATATAGAATTTCCAACAGGCTTACAGAGTCTCAACGTCTTGTAGTACCTCGAATTTTACCGGGTGGAGTTAAATTTCATGACAGACAATTCGTATTTACGTTGGGAAAATCGACAACAGATGCGGTTAGGTCTACCTGTAAGGAAAACTGTCACCGAGTCAAGGTTTCAATACAGCTTAGGTATCTTCTATATAATCTTATATAATATAGCGAGTGTGGTACTATTACATTTGGCTTGGCGCCGACTTCAAACCTTACTTCAAACTAACTTAGGTACCTAGCACACATAATAAAACTACTATTTAAATGAACAAAGAATTAGGTATAGACAAGAATTGGCATAGCAATTTATGAAGAGCCAGTTTACTTTAAGCTTTTTAGTGTTATTTGGCAGGGAGTTTTCGTTGGATGCTTTTTGGAAGTCGGTTTTTTTTTGTATAAAAGTTTTTATTTTTCCATTTTTAGTGCAAGCAATCGTAGGTTATCAGTAAATTGAACTATTTCATATAATTTATAGTAAGTGCCTAAGAAAATGAAGGATTCCTTCCATTTACCAGGCATTTCAACATCAGATCCTGATACGGTGGCAATGGGACCACTTCGGAAGCATACCCTTTCGAATACACCTCAAAAACTTGACAGTATACAACTTAAGGTCTGTAGATACGAATGAAATTGAAAGAATTATCCTCCAACTCCTAGTCGTTGAGGTGTTGTACATTCCATCATCAGCTTACCTAAATAACTTGAAAGAATACTACTAAAGGTAACATACACACATATGAAATTTAAAGACTTATCCTCCAACTCTAACCGTTAAGGAGTTGTACCTTACATCATCAGCTCATCATCACTAAATGACTACCAGACGCAAATACAAGATTATTTTCAGAAAATATACGAAAAACATAGTATGTGCCTAAAAAAATGAGGGTTCCCCTCGATTTCTCTGGGATGTCATCATCCGATCCTAGTTTCCTTATCATGGTACCACCGTTGGAACATCTCCTTTCCATTAAAAAAAGAATCATCAAAATCGGTTCATAAACGACGAAGTTATCCGCGAACACACATAAAAAAAAGTTAAAAAAATAAATATATATACGGTCGAATTGAGAACCCTCCTCCTTTTTTTGAAGTCGGTTAATAGATAGTACAGCTGGTTAGGCCGGCGCTGTTGCTGCTTCTGCGGAAAGCCTCAAACGGCGTAAGTGCCAAAATTACATAGGTAATTAAATGTTTGAACCGTTTGGGGTAGAGACCCTAGATTTATGGAGTCCTAGTGCTAGCGCTATGTTTAAACAACTAGCTAAACAACTAGCTAAGCAACTGATTGACGCTTCTCGCGACCAGAAAGCCGGCCTTTTTCTAGCACAGAGAATCAGCATTGCCATCAACGTGGTAACGCTGCCAGTCTTTTGGGAACACTTTCACTGCTAAACCGTAGCAGGAATTTCAATGAAATTAGGCATGGAGATAGTTTGATTCTTAAAGCATAACAGAACTTAGATTACTCTTTACCACCATAAACTCTTGCGGGGCCGCGGGATAAAGCTAGTAAAAATATACATATATAAATAACAATAGTTATCAAGTACTACTAACGTAATGTCTTTACTGCCGTTCATTGTGGCCACAAGAGTATCATTATCGGAAGGACAGACAGGTTGACAACGATTAAATAAAGTCATTGTCTGACGTCAAAGCCAACTTGCCAACTTATTTACTTTGGATCTCATTTCCAAACTTAATATTATTTTCATTAAAGTTTAAACATTATTAAGAACTATAAGGAGGAAGAATTATATGCATATTAGCTAATATTGGAACTTATTCATGATAGTTGTTGCCTAATGGTTTAGTAATACTACTTGTGAGATAAGAAATCAAAAGATTCATAAATATAATGCAGTTGACGCATTTGAATAAGACAATGCGACAAACATTTCTTTTTTTTTATGTAATGGCCCGCCAGAGTGACTCTACTCTACGTGATTAGCAGAATTCAAGAGTGGTGGTCACCACACTCATTGCGAATGCAGACAGTGCAACATGGTGACCCACACCATGGCGATCTAGTGATGCTTCTGCATCATTGTACCTCCGGTCTTTTCAAACAGATATTTGAAACTATTCCTAAATATGTATTATTATATTTGCTACTAACATAAATATAATAATAAAGTTAAGTCAAAAAATGAGTGTTGTTCCCATACAAAAAACTTGTAATACGCGCTAAACAACCGGCCAACGGTGTGTCGTTGGCGGCGCGCGGCACCACATTATACTACACAGAACAGAAGTAAATCTACATAAAAACGCTCCCGAGCATTTACAAAAAGTAATGATATCCAACCAAAATCATAAATGTAAAAATGGAGAGCCAAGTTCAATACAAAAATTACGCTGGTCTGTTGGCTTCCACGCAAAAAGAATGGAGATCTAAATGAGTGCCAAGTTCTATACAAAATCCAAAAATGAATTTATAGGTACAAAATAATATTATGAAGTATTAAAATTATTTCTTTGCTTTATTGGACTCCTATAACAATTGCTGTTATTTAAAAATGTGAGATCTTAAAGTAGGTTAGATTTGAGTTGGCCCGTTTTCATTACATCAGTCATTTTATAAAGTTATCCAACATATATGTATATACTTTATAATTCTGATAAAAACTGGATTAAGTATTGTGGCTCCCACTGTTGGATTCTACTCAAGCATTCCATCAGGTAGAGCAGAGTCAGTTTGGCAGGCTGTTAAAAAAAACTAGAAGGACATGAAGTGATGTTAGTTATTACTAAACACTTATTCCCGGTGACAAATAAACACGATCGACAATAAACACGATAAACAAAGTGACAATAACTTTTATCTTTATTAAAAGTTGTACATTGATCAAAACAAGGATTTTCACTTTATCTGTCAGTAAATAAGGGAAATATAATTATTATCTTACAATATAAGGCGTTAACGGTTAAGGAAAACTAAATAGGTACCTGAAAATTGTCTTTGTTATACTGACACCTGTCAATTAACACACCGCCTTCGGAACCAGCGGAACAGACTACCATTTTCACCGACTACGGCAGAGCCAAAGGAGTGTTATGATTTTGACATTTAAAGTACTGTTTTAAAAAATAAATTTGAGATAAATATACCGTGTTTGGTATCATCGGAAAGGGCGTTATGTGTACAGTTCAAAAAAATATTTAAATATTTTTGGCATTTGCTCGTGACTTGGTCCGTATTTATTCGATAATTGTGATATTTAAATTATAAAGACACCAAAATAGTTAAAAAAAGTAATAACTAAACCCCACTACGACAAAAAACGATGCTGAAAAAGTATGAGTTGGAAAAGCCGTAGTCACGCGTTGTGTTATGGTACGTTTCTATGTAACATGTTAGTTATTACTTTTTTATGTGTTTGGGGCAGTTTGTAATCAGTAACGCGAATAATACAATATTGTATTACATTATTCTCGAAATATTTTCTCGTCAGTTCATCATAGTGCAGTCGAATGAAATGATTCACCAAGTTGTTCAATGCTCCATATAACATGTTCGAAACTCATTTTACCTTTATAACTAGCTCGCAAACAATTTTGCTTTTTTTCGATGCCAGCGAGAGTCTTTAAACCAATGCAATTGAAAACACACTTTATGATATCGTGTTGTCGTGATCATTCAGCTTTTTAGACAACTTTATTAAGCGACTTCAAACGGAAGGGGGGTTTGGATGTTTATATTTTGTTTACAAATGTTCACAACACCGAGTTTAAAAATTCTTGAATAGAAGGATGCGAATATCCGATGTAAGTCCTATTGTCACTAGGATTCAGCAGACTTTACAGGAGCCGGGAATCTAGAGAAATAAAAAATAAAACACGTCCTTTTTAAAACACATTTTCAGTGTTTCTATTCACTTCTTCATACTTTTGAAATGAATTTTAAAATAGCCTTTGCTTTATTGTTTAGGTTCTCCCTTATTTTTCAGTCTACGTGACTTTGTTCATTGAAACGATATATATTCGTTCTCGAACTCTGAAAATATTAAACTCCATTTTAGGTATTTATGATTTAGATGGATCATATTTCTAAACAACAACTAGCTGAATTAAAAACATTAGTTTTTTCTTAAAACTTAGCAACACATGTCATGTTGAAAGACATGATGTTATTTATTGTTACTAGCCGACTTCACGAAAAGGAGGAAGTTATATGGTTGGGTGTGTCACTTTTAGGGTTCCGGGCCCTGAAAGTAGTATGTTTGTACATCTGCCTGTCAGTCTGTCAATCGAAATTAACATAAATTGATTATGTTTACGTTCCCTTGAAATAGTAAAAAATTAAGCTTCTAATAAGTCAACGTGATGTACTACGGGTATCTATCTTTCGAGTACCTGTTTGAATTGGCATCAACTTCAAACCAAACAAAAAATTCTAAGAGCCTTAATTGCTATCTCATATTTAAAAGTGCCGCCTGTATAAAGTGTTTTCAAGTAACTTTGTAAAAACTAAAAACCACGTGTTTTGGGGCTGTTTTGACTTGATGTAAAATATCCATTGTTTCAGGGTCGGAAACACGCCGTTTACAATTAACTAAGAAAAACTTTAAAAAATATGAAATCTTTATACGCTCCCTTGAAAACGTAAGTTTAAACAATTAGGGGCCATTTGCTATTGCCATTAATAAATGGATTTTCTTAGACAAATGACCGACAGCAAATATTTGCCTTTGCATTAGCTGAAAGTGGACGAACATGGTTTTTAGTAGTTCGCAGCTACTTGCTGTTCTCATATGTGGTGCTCCGCACATTAAATCCTCACACCTTGAACTCTCGCAGTTTGCGCAAACACATACTCTCTATGTATTTTACAATCCCCATGGAGCTCTTCCAAACCTGTCCTTCCTTATTCAGAACAACACGTGGCGGAATGAGGTGTCTCTTCTTTATGATGCAAGCAGTTCCACTCAAATCAAACTGCTCACTCCAGTTAATTGCATGCTGTATGTAAACAGTATTTGTTTTAATTAAAACACTTTTAAAGACTACCACAGGGAGTTAGGTACACCTTTTGTTTTTCCAAAGTCTTTAACAATCAAAGGTTTTAAGTTTGCAATGCAAACTCTGCAATGGTTTTAAGTTGAAACGACAAAAAATGTTTTGATGATAAATACAGTTTTAAAGGACCCAAGAAAAGGGTCAATCCAGTGACAGAGTCTAGGAGGCAGACCGAATGCCGGGAGCTTGGAGAGAAGCGAACGGTGCCAGACCAGGTCGAAGGCCTTGACCATGTCAAGTGTCGAAATAAGCTCATATTTTATATTTTATGTACTTATACAAATACTTAAATAAGTTTTTAACAGTGAAACGTGTGTCTTATTTTTTTTTTTAAACTTCGTTTAAAAAAGCCGCCTTCAAAAACTAAAAAGTATAAAATAACTTAATAAAGATTTAATAAAATACACCTTATATGGAAACCTTTAATATTGATGAAATACTATTATTTGTATGTTCTACCTATTTATAGGTTTGAAGTCGGTGCCAAGCCAAATGTAATAGTAGGTACCACACTCAGACTTGTTCAGACTTGTTACATTTTTCGTAAGGCAAATATCAATGTTGATCTTTTTATGTTAATGCGAATAAAGTATAACATAGTTTGATTATTTTGTAACAGAAAACTGTTTAAACTATTTTGAAATGAAAATTACACTATTATCATTAAAATATGTTTTCATTTATTGGTGGAAATTGTTCGCTTTATAGGGAAAGCCAATTAGTATCATGAATGTATAATTGTATAGTATGACATAATCAAATGCATAGTTTACGATTCTATGAAAGACATACAGATAAACATGTATTTCTTTTTTATATACATAGATAAAAAACATGCAATAAAGTCTTATGTACTGCTAGTATCTGTGAGAGAACTTTTTAAATAAACTGATATCTGGGCTCGTTCAAGTTTTACCTTAATTACGTATTACAATTTATTTGAACAACAGATTTATTAAATTTTTTTGCCCCTATCCCGTTTGTCAACAAAAGTAAGGAAAGCTGTAACTTAAGTAAGCTGGTAAATCTTGGGATTTGTCTATTTGAAACGACATCTTTAAATGAAACAATTCAACTTTGTCGAAACCGCATCAACGGTAACACAAACGTTAATTTTCTTTGCTTACAATACGTCAAATGGTCAGTACCAAAACAAAACAATAGATTGACATAAAAAAATTGGACAAGTGAATAGCGCGTGGTAATTCCCTTACTGGTTCTAACGAGTACCTAAACGTACACATTATTTATTGTGGGAATCCCCAAAAATTAGTTTCGTTTTCAAATATTGACAATGTGTGGTATGGACAACTAAAAAAAGTAAATAACTGCTGATGACGTGATCAACATCTAGACGCCCCATGTTATCAAAAATAAGCAAAGCACAGGCCCCCATCAGCTCCTTCGCCATATTAGAGGGAATGAAACGACCCACCCTACGAAGACACCGCAAGCAATGACATTTTGCCGAGATACTGATAAAAGTCACTACTAATCTAACTAACAATGGTTTGTTAATAATTTAAAGTTTGTGTATATAATAACATCTTAAGCCGATGACTGTTTATTGTTCAGATAACCGCTGATGGTATAGTGGGCTTTCCTAATAAGGTGATTTTTTACAGTAAGTTTGAATTTATCTATGGTAATTTAAATTCTAAGGTTATCACCAAGCCAGTAGACGTATTGATAGGTTTTGTGACAGCTTAAGCAAGCAAGTTATTCTATTGGTTAAACTGAAACTGAATTGCGGCTTGTAGGGAAGCTATCTCCTCATACTACTCGGTGTGCTTCTGCTCAAGAGTGGCAACAACTTCGTTAGGTTCATTTTCTATGGTCCCTCCTCGTGCCACAGCTTTGTGGTGGTCCGCGCTGAGAGCGCCTATTTCACCTTTCATATCTGCAAAGTTAATGAATAAAATTGACAGCTCGGATTGCACCAAAGAAACTTTTTTATCAAATCGATATATTTACTATCTATTTTATACTCCAGTCTTTTGAACGAACCCGTAATTTCCGAGGTAAGACTGGTCATTTTATCACTGTCATGATCACATTCTGGTTGCTTCCTCTTCTTCGCAGCAACACGAGAGACGCACTCCCTATTTGTTAAGATAGAGTTCGAGTTACATCGATTTTTCGACGGTGAGTGTATCATGAACAATTTTATGTAATTAAATCTTCCCGTACCAAATTGTTTATTCGTAAAAATTATATATATATTTGTCGTTGATCGCCTTTCTATCGCAGATACAGTGGTGCGGAGTCGAAACAAACAGTCGATCCCGGCTAAGATCGCAGTTATTCAAGGTCGTGCGAAAAAGTTTGTAAGCGCCGTGTATTCAGTGTCACTTACGCGTTTGCGTTATACACTCGAAGTTTTTTCTTATAGTCGGTGAAAAGAATATTACACACAATCGATTGTTTTATATTTTCTCTAATTAACACAACTCCAGCCAATTATAATAGCATCCATAGCTCCCCATAATAGAAAAAAAACCAATTTAACCACTTTTAGACTTTTGAAGTTTTACCGTATTATTTAATTAAAATTGAACACTATGTCGTAATTATTATATTATGGAAACAGCTTCTTAGCATTATCAAAATCGTTCTGGTTCATTTCACAAAATGATGACGTTCTACTTACATGATTAGTTCTATAATAATCTAAGGATTTGCAGCCAATTTTTGAGAGCTTCATTTAACAAAATAATGGGATGTATTTTATTCATACTAGTTATTACACAAAATAATTCTTTGAAATAAACAGCTTCCTTACACGCTTCCCTTGATGCTGGGGTTTTTGCTTCAGTGCTGGATAATGCCACAGTTGTTTCTTTCCGGCATTCATAAGACGCAGCACATTCTGACATTCTAAAATAAAACCAGTATAAGACCTGCGATCAATTGAGCATGGTGCCCAATATGCGTCTACATAACCTTCAATTATTATTATTGACATATTTCAAACTCCCAATGGATGTCATTGAAACAATTATTATATTGACTGAGAAAACTTACTGAATAAGATGTGTCAGGTCTTGTCAATACACGCAAGTACATAAGAGCACCTAATAGTTGCTGGTATGGGTATTTATTACATGAAGTTTAGGCTTTTCTAATTTTAAATTTATCTCCGTAGGTGTTTCAGAACTCTTACAATTATACATATTAAATTTCTTTAAAATTATAGGCCTACAAAGGTCTGCATGTACCAAATTCAACACCTCTTTGCTTCTTGACCAACTGATAGGGAAAAGTAATCTTGTTTGTTTACCTTCGCAACAAACTGTACAATTATTTTAGTCAAAATCAGCCTTATCTTGGAAACTTAGACCCTCCACTGCACCTTTTCTCATAATGTTAAGGTCGCTGTTATTTATGTGACCAAAACGTTGGTCTTACTGGTAGTAACTGCCAAGCCTACTAGTAACTCCTTTGACATAACAATGTTCAATTTGTATTGTATCCATTCACTTGTTTGGTTTCTCCAATACATTCTTTCCTCTGGTTGTAAACATAACATATATTATTTTTGAATACGATGTTGTTTCCACTGGATATCATTTTACTTATTGAGAGAAGGTTTGTAGTTAGGTTATCTATACACAAAACATTGTAACTTTTATCTTATACTCTGAATATCCAACACGTCTAGTTATCTGTAGATTTCCAAAAAAATAAAACCGATCCACTTTCTACCCGACTACGGCAAAGCCATAGGAGGGTTATGATTTTGACAGGCTTTGTATGTATATATGTTCATTTGTTCCCTTATGATTAATTAACTACTCATTAGAACTGGACCAATGAGGTGTCGTTAGAAGCTGGTTATAGGCTATATGACGTGCACCGAATCAAATGTGGCGCTCTCTAGCCGACGTAAAGTACTGTAATAAAAAATAAATTTAAGAAAAAAATGCCGTGTTTAGTATCATTGGAAAGGGCGTTACTTGTACATTTCAAAAATATATATTTATAATTAGCATTTTCTCGTGACTTTGTCCGTATTTATTCGATAACTGTGATTGAAAAGAAATTAATATTATAGACGCACCAAAACATTTTTAAAAACGACGCTGAAAAAGCATGAAACAAGTTGCATCGTTTTTTTGTCGTAGTTGGGTTTTAGTTTTTACTTTTTTTTTCTTATTTGCCACCATAATATGACGAATTTCTGTATCATAAGAAATATCTGTCAAAAGCTTTTGTTTGACTCTGAAATTAGATGAATGCTTGCGGTCGAGACAACATACCTATCTTTATTACTAAACTCGACCGTCAAGTACATTGCTCTAAATGCATTTTTTGTCGACCTGTGTATCAGAATATTGACACTGATATTTGTTATGTCCTATTCATTTGCACTTAGAACATTTGATTGTTTTCATCGGCTTGTTAGAGTAATACTTATCTTACCCGACGCCTTTTTTCCTTTATGGTTCGTTTAGCTTTGGCGCGCATTTTGATATGTATTTTATGCAATAAAAGCACCTTCGGACTTACTAAGCCTTGCATCTGCACTCATATCCAGTAATTTCGTTTTTATTGTGTCTGTACTGATGCGTTTTTCATTATGTTCTATTGCCATGATCATTGGCGCGCATCTGTCAGGAAGGCCAACTAAAAAAGTGAACCGATCCACTCATTGTTAATCTTGAAACCTGTGCCCTGTAGTTTCTGGGCTGTGTCGACTAACTGCGTAACATAACTTATCCTTCTGTCACTGGCTTCTAGGCGTATTGAAATTAGATTTCTCAGCCAGCTGATGAGACGTGTGAACCCGTATCGTTGAAAAGCGATTTCAATTTTGTCCATAGACTATGCACACTTTTTTTATTTTTTTTATGTGCACATATAATGACGTATCGATTGTCATTATTATCTTAGCTTTACCTTTTCTATCTTCATTTTCTTCCAGTGCTTCACATTTCGTAATGTCGATACCTTCGAGCACGAGGAAGTTTTCAACAGCGAACGCCAACAACCAATCATGCACCGTTATTACTCAAAACTGCAAGATTTTTATACTGTTATATATTGTGAGGTCCACTTTTGGAGAATAAAATCCAAATAGCACTTTCACTCACAGTCAAATTTCCAAAGATGTAATATATCCAAATATAAAATAATCAATAAAATGTCACAAATGTAAAATAAATTAAGACGCATTGATCAGCCCTCGACCTATTCAATCATAGTTGAGTCGATATACTCAGCCCGTACAGCAAATCATCAGGTCATATCAAAGTAATAATAAATATGGTCGAAACGGAGCTCACACAATAACAATTTCGTATTTAATAAATGGGGAGTACAAACGTAATCTATATATATAAAAGAGGAAGGTGACTGACTGACATACCCAGAGATCAACGCACAGCCCAAACCGCTGAACCTAGAACCCTGAAATTTTGCATGTAGGTTCTTTATATAACGTAAGTGAGCACTAAGAAAGGAATTTTGGAAATTCCACCCTTAAGGGGGTAAATCAGGGGATGAAAGTCTGCGTGAGCGAAGCCGCGTGCAAAAGCTAGTAATATATAAGTACCAAAGTACCAACGTGTCAGTTGTAATTAAAACAATGGAAAAAAATGTCTAAGACAAAGAAAATTAATAATACGGAAAAAGAGAAATTATAAATAAATAAATATTTCGGACATCTAAACACACAACGCCATCTAGTCCCAAGATAAGCAGAGCTTGTGTTATGGGGTACTAGACAACTGATACAAATACATATATACTTTTTTTTTTGTATATACTATATATGTCGGAGAAGCATTATTGTCGTTGACATCGTCGTTAGTGGTTGTGGGCTTAGCGGGCGTCATTAGGGTAAAATGCGAGCACAAAACAATGATCACAGTTTTTACAATTTTAATTTAAATTAACAATTTTATCACACAATTATTTAGGAATAAAAATCAACTGTTAAGAATGAGCAGCGGGTTCAGGACACCCTTCTTACTTTACTCTCAAAGATCCAACTCGATCAGTTGCTATCACTTTTATGTCTCCAGAAACTGTCTGCCTCCCAAAAGTAAAAATGGCGCCTCGACCCCGCTCGAAGCACGTGCTCTGCTCTGATTGGTCGTATTTAAATAACAATATTTGCAACTTTTAATAGATTAGTAAGGTTTTTAAGTTATAGAAAAATGTAACAAATCAAATAAAATAAAAATAAGAATTTTAAAAGTAATTAAAATGTAAACAAACAATATTAACTTATACATAGAAACAACAATCAACTCGACTCCTCCGACACGGCCGTCCTGACGTATTACACGCCCTCGTGTGATGTTGAAGACAGTGAATCATCATTATCTGCAAAAAAAAGAAAGAGATATTTTTGTATTGTTCGGCCACTCCTGACCAAGGAGATCGGGTACATTATTACATTTTATCTTCTGTGAAACAACTTCATGTAGGACATTTTCGTAAAATAGATGCCCTATAGTAATAACAGGCTTTTAGTTATCGCCTCGCCGTTTATAGCGTTACACATTTTTGGTTTATTAACAATATCTAGATGGCCACCTCTCGCCTCTTATTCTACCAATTTCACTTTTCAATGGCCACCTCGCCTTTCGGTGGCCACCTCGCCTTGCAGTGGCCACCTCGCCTTGCAGTGGCCACCTCGCCTTGCAGTGGCCACCTCGCCTTGCAGTGGCCACCTCGCCTTGCAGTGGCCACCTCGCCTTGCAGTGGCCACCTCGCCTTGCAGTGGCCACCTCGCCTTGCAGTGGCCACCTCGCCTTGCAGTGGCCACCTCGCCTTGCATAGCATTACTAAGCATGAGAATTAATTTACTTCCCTGTATGCCACGATCCGATAAGCAGATGTCCGCCGTTGCCAACCAGGCCCGGGCGTCAGTGTCTGCATCTTCTGGTCGAAATTTGGGCAGCGTGATGCTCTTATCCTCGATATTCGATGGTTTGGTTAGCGCCTCCACGAGTAGCCTCATGCTGGTTTGTTGCGCTTCGAATAACGCGCTCCATCCGTCATTTGTTGACATCTGTTCGCTCACGATTTGTGCCTGCACCGATCCCACTTCTGATGTCGGAGAAGCATTATTGTCGTTGACATCGTCGTTAGTGGTTGTGGGCTTAGCGGGCGTCATTAGGGTAAAATGCGAGCACAAAACAATGATCACAGTTTTTACAATTTTAATTTAAATTAACAATTTTATCACACAATTATTTAGGAATAAAAATCAACTGTTAAGAATGAGCAGCGGGTTCAGGACACCCTTCTTACTTTACTCTCAAAGATCCAACTCGATCAGTTGCTATCACTTTTATGTCTCCAGAAACTGTCTGCCTCCCAAAAGTAAAAATGGCGCCTCGACCCCGCTCGAAGCACGTGCTCTGCTCTGATTGGTCGTATTTAAATAACAATATTTGCAACTTTTAATAGATTAGTAAGGTTTTTAAGTTATAGAAAAATGTAACAAATCAAATAAAATAAAAATAAGAATTTTAAAAGTAATTAAAATGTAAACAAACAATATTAAGTTATACATAGAAACAACAATCAACTCGACTCCTCCGACATATACATATTATAGATAGAACACACCCAAACTCCGAAACAAATATTTGTAGATACAATACAAACATTTGGTCCGACCTGGGAGTCGAACCCGAGACCTCATGATCAGCAGTCGCTCACGCCAACCGCGAGACCAACGAGGCAGATTATGATATAGTATACATACTGGAACAATACATACTGGAGTACTAATATTTCAAATGTTACTACATTCAATTCGAAATAACAATAATAAATAATTTGGAACCTAGGCTCAACCTGTTGGATATATTTGGATAAAACGGGCAAAAGAATAAATAGCGCACCTTAATTACTGATGGCTGGCTACAGAGAGAGTTTATTGACAAACAGGAAGCGGAAACACAGATACATTCACATGAATCATAGAAAATATTAGGTTATTAATAAATTATTATGTTGGATATTAATCCATTACCGTTACAGTTTTCAGCAATAAATGGAATGAATCAAGAAAATATTTAATGGTATAACTAGCTTCGTGCCGTGGTTTTTGTTGTACCTTTACAGTACCAATCGCAGATAGTTTCAAATAAATAATGTTACATAAAATTATAATAAAGACGTGTAAGCGATTTGATTTGCCTGCTACGTAACAAGGCACCACACACAAGTACAAACTTTTTAAATTATATACGTGCATATATACGTAAAAAATAAGTTTGATTGATTAATTGTTTGCTAAATAGTTCTATCAATAGATTAGCTTAGAAGAAGTGTTTAAGCATGTTTATATTTACAGTACTACGCCTCAGAGGCGGGCAGAAGCGGCCGCAGGGAGGGACTCGGCTCCGCTGAGGCCACTGAGATGGTGCTCAACAACCTCTTCTACATCACTGCCAAGGTAAGAAACAAAATATCAACTTATAGGTACTAATAAATATAGTTTTATGCGTACATCTTGAAAAACTATTATAGAACATTTTGAGACCATTACGAATATTTGTCTGACAAAATGGCTTTATTCCATTTTTCACTTCACGTATCTAGTAATCCTATGGAGGAATGGTGAGAGTTCTATCAATTTAAATAAAAATATTTAAATAGGCAACTCGTTCATGGGACAATGTATACGCTTTTACAACAAGCTCCCTATTACTATTAGGAATTTGCCATTAAAAAAAAATAAGAATACCATTAAATCGAAGCTATCCGCAAAGGGGTATTATACCATAGCAGAATATCTACATGATAAAACCGCCTGGGATTGAGCTGCCCACTCTGCACATGCTGTTTACCTTGAATGTTTAAAATTATTTTGACGTGACGATAATTTATACTTTGAAATAAATTGATCTACTATTGTTATAGTTGACATTTTTTTAAATTATCTTTACAGATTATTATAATTGTGACTCAAATTGTAATTATCGCTTTTTTTTATTGATATAATGTCTTTTGTTTTATGAAAATTGTCTGAATTTTAAAAGAGACGTTGATCCCTGAGTTTGTTTCGTCCTTTCTTCTCAGGGCTAGTCCAGTTAGGAAAGGCCGAACTCATCTGCTCAAAAAAAGTTTAACTTGCAAAAGTGTTTTGTATAACCTAATTGCAGAATAAATGATTTCATTTCATTTCATTTCATTTCATTTCATAGAGTAATCAGCAGATGGCTTTACGTCGCATCCACATCATTTCGCAAACAATGAGAGGTTTATCGATTACTAGCTGACCCCGGCAAACGTTGTTTTGTCATAAAAAATATTTAAGGATGTGTCATCCTTACCATTTAGGGGGGTGAAAAATAGATGTTGTCCGATTCTCAGACACATCCAATATGCACACAAAACTTCTTAAGAATCGGTGAAGCCGTGTCGGAGGAGTTTAACTACAACAACGTGACACGAGAATTTTATATATTAGACATGCCAGTGGCGTGTAAGTGTAATGCTTGACATTATGTTTAAGATTTAAGAAAACTTTCTACTTAAAGTTCAAAACTTGAGCACATGCATATTGAGTTCACACAGTTGGCAATAGAAACATATTTGATCTGTAATTTTACAGCGTACGTAAGAAAATATAACACTTACTTACTATTATCGTCAGTGATATAAAAGAACAATGTATATTTCGAGAAAGTATGATGAGATGTAGATCCAATACCACCAGGTCCGAAAGCAGTTACTAATTTAAGAAGATACGAACTTTTACCTTTAGTTTGAGACATTTTAATTTCAATATTTTTGTAACGTACACGGATACATGGATTTTTTCTTTAAAACTAGATATAAGATGCACCCTGCGGAACTTCGATGTGACATTGTTACAATTGTATTGATGACAAATTAAGTTTAATATTTTTGAATATTTCGGACATCTAACACACAACACCATCTAGTCCCAAGCTAAGCTTTGTGAGTGTGTGTTATGGCTACTAGACAACTGATACAAATACATATATACCTTTACTTTGTAATATTACGAGTATACGTAGAAAATACCCAAACTCCGAAACAAAAATTTGCAGATCATACAAAAATTGGTCCGACCCGGAAATTGAACCCGAGACCTCAAGCACAACAGTCGCATACGCAACCACTATGCCAGCGAGGCAGTTACAAATGAGTTACAAATCTTACGAGACCCATAATACCTTCTAAGGTGTAGAAGCGGGTTTGTACATCATGTCAAATTTAAGCTCATTTGGTGCATAACCTCAATCTCAACGAGTTTCAACATTTCTTGTAACTTAAGACCTTCCATATGACATAGGAACTTGTACCTTAGCAAGTAATAAGTTCTTATTCGAAATTCTGACAGTTTACCTATTGTAATTTTGACTTTTAAATATACATGAAACGTGCCTTACTGAGTCATTGTATTTGTAACATGTTGATTCTATCTATCGATTTATACCTAAAGGAATTGCATGCGAACGTTTTTATTACGATAAGGAAATAATAAAAGCGTATCGTTGATCAACAATCCAAACATACCATTAATTCTCCTTACGGTTTTTTGTCATTAGTAAATGTATATATCATTACCGTATATGAAAGATTCTTGTCTTATGACAGTACACACAGAGTGCAACACAAAATTATGTTGCTTCAAGTCCCTTTACCGGTTTTATGTTATTTTTTTATGAAATACTTACGATCCATACCTTCTAACTAAATGCTGATAAATTCCTTTCTTCTATGGTTTTTCCGAGTAAAGTATAACAAATTTAAAACACTTGTGATGTCTTACTATGGTACTAGTACGGTACAGTCCTTTTAATAAAGCTAAGAGATCGGCACCTTTCTCACCCAATAGGTTTCCATGGTTTCCCCTCTCAATCGTGTATAATGAAATAGGGAATAATTATTTCATGCGATCGCCTACAGTTAAGAGTAGCAGCCTTATCCTGAATGAGACCCAACATCTTATACCTATCTGACTGCGATGTTTATTAAAAAAAAAACTTTTATTGCCAGCGACAAATTTCTAGTACTTCTGTTCGCTATTGTAATTTTGAGAAAATGACTTTTTCAGAGACAAAACAAATAAATAAGGGAAATCAGGCGACGAAAATAGGAAACAATAGTGGTGATTCTCTTGTTTTCATCAATAAACTAAAATTCACTAGAATTTGTTATTGGATTAAATACTCTGATCTCATCTGCTTACAGTCCATTTTTTGATATCTCATATTTTAGCTTTCACTATACATATTTAGTTTAGTATCGACTGAAAGTTGACCTGAGGTACACGCTTGTTTATTAGTAACAAACAAGCGTGTAGGTACAGCACGCAACAACAGCAAGTACCTACACAACTGTTGTTGTTTAACTTAGTTGTCGTTCAACATCTAAGTTTAACAATTTACGGCTAGCGCTGCGGGTTAGAGTAAGAGAGGAGGAGCCTACGGAGAGGAGAGGAGCCTGCGTAAGAGAACGGGAAGCCTGACAGACCAGCGCCGGAACGCTTTACGTAACGAAACGGTTTACCTTCATATAAGAAGTTATCATTTTAAAAAATATCAAAATTATTTTGTCCGTAAGGTAAACCCCAAAACGGTTTGTATTACAGAATAACTCGTCAGTCACGCGCCTCCAATTCAAGTACCAATTGCCGAAGCTGTGCACGAATAACAAATAATGGCGAGTAAATATACGAATGGATAAAGAAAGCTACTTGTTGCTAACTGCGGTTCAAGGTCACGCCGTCATGAATTTGACTAAAGGGTGTAGCGTTATTGATAACGATTGCGGCAGGCGCGCCTTGTTTGCCCCATCACTCATAAGGTGGGAGGGGCGACCTTGCTAACCTTCCACTTGTCAATGGTGTACACATCCCACCGACATTCCTCACTGGCCATTACAATAACTAGGCAAACACCAAGATACTAACACTCCCGCACTGATTTTGAACTAAAACATGTCGAACTAATTGCAAATTGCTTTACTATCGAGATCAGTTTGCAAAAACCATATCTATTTTTTTGATATTGATAGCTACTTAGATTTACCTATTTTTTTAATGAGATTCCAGGTATATGTCTGTCTCAAGTGTAAGCTAAAATTACAACAAATACTTACCTACTCAGACGGACTAATTATTTATGAGTAGGTACAAGTACGTACTTGCTCTCATAAATTTATAAAGAATTTAGTTCCAAAAATAATCGTGTATTTTATAGAAGAAAATAAACAATAATAAAGAGAAACAGAACAATGTAACAATAGAATCATTCAAACTCATATTCATCGCTGTACAGTTGTATTATATTCATCAGTCATTTTTGATAATCATATTTTTTGAAATTTCTATTTCATTTTTGAGATGAACGCACTTAATCTGTGTAATGATATTTAAAGAAGCTTCTTGAAGTTTACAGATTTCACTTGATAGACATATTACACACGTTCATCTATCTATCTATATCTAATTATATAAAGCTAAAGAGTTTGTTTGTTTGTTTGAACACGCTAATCTCAGGAAACGCTGGTCCGATTTGAAAAAAATCTGTGTTAGATAGCCCATTTATCGAGGAAGGCTATAGGCTATGTATCATCACGCTAAGACCTACAGGAGCGGAGCAACAAATAAGAATGTTACAAAAACGGGGGAAAATTATCACGCTACGGGCAATAGAAGACGCAAACGTGGTTGCGTGGGTCGGCTAGTCTTAAATAAGGCAGATCGTTTGTAGCAATAAACTTACTTATACATAATATATTCCTAAACCCAATTAGCATTTAAACTATAGTCATTTCAGTGAATGGAATCGTAAGTGATAAAATTACAATTTCGAACGTTTTCTTTGAATATTGTATTCATATTAAACTCAAACCAAAAAATTGCAAATATTTTTTTAGTATTGGAATCCTGCACACGCATTACATCGCAATCAGTCAGTCGCTTTTGTCTATAACTGTACCATACATTTTGTCAATAACTGTACCACACATTTTGTCAATAACTGTACCATACATTTTGTCAATAATTGTGTGTAGGGCATCATTATAATAATTGGGTTTTGGTTGCGATGGTTGATTGGGTTTGGGTGTGGTTAGTTTTTGGGGTTCCGTGGGCGAAAGAAGTAAAAAGTAATCCTTAAAGTGCCGTCGTGTCCGTCCATCCACACTATATCACACAGACTATTAATACATCATAATCTGTAATGTCTTATGAACATACGAAACAATCACGCAAAAGTAGTAAAATAAAATCTATGAAAAAAAATGTTTTTAATTACTACTCATCAACAACCCATAACGTCCCACTGCTAGGCTCGGGTCTCCTCTCAGGAGAGGGTTAAGGGCATACGTCCTCACGCTGGCCAAATGCGAGTTGGGGAGGGCTAGACAACGTTCTGGCTGCGTATCGTTGAATGTTTTTTAAACCACCCAAAGGCCTCCAACTAAGCTTCACGACTGTTATCCGACGATAACAACCGGGACCGACTGCTCAACCTGATCTCCGAATCACGGAAACACTCATGGTAACATGTCACTAGCGGTCACCCATCTAGGTACTGACCGCTGCGTCGTTGCTTACACTCGGTGATTGTTTCTAATCACCGAGTGCAACTGGGCTATGAGCGCCTCTCTCTCTCTTTTAATTACTACTCGCGTATCTTTAAAATGGAACTGTAATTTTCATTTATTTTATTTTTATTTTGTACTAGCTGAGTCCCGCGGTGTTACCCGCGGCCATTGTCGTACCCCGGGTAACGCCGCAGGTCAAAGCTAGTCTAAAAAAAGGAGCCTTAGTTACTCCTTATATCATCAGCTACCTATCATTGAAATTCCCATCAAAATCGGTCTAGCCGTTCCAGAGATTAGCCGGAACAAACACAGACAGACAGAAATAAAAAAATTGATATATGTATCGTGTAGGTATACATACATATGCATTTAGTAAAAAGCAGTTATTTTAACATTACAGACAGACCCTCCAATTTTACTTATTTGTATAGATATTCATCCATCCCAGGTTGTGAGTGTCATTCAATAGGTGTTTTAAAGATAATGAGGGTGTGGGTGTGTGAAGATAATATTTTGACATTGAAAACAAAGAAATTAATTTACGAACGGGGATACTACTACTACTTACTATGCTAAAACTATAGTTATGTTGCCATGTTGTATTAGTAAACTTTATAATCTTTATGACTCAAAAGTCATACATGACAATCTAAATAAAATTGATACATTTCAATAAGCCAAGTACCTAACTTAATAACATGAAATTCCGGACAGTTTTCAAGCTAATATATTTCAAATAACTAAAGTTTTGGAGTAGCAATCACCATTTTCAAGTTTTTAATTGAATACGTTGAATAGCACACATGATGCAGAGTTACTAAGCATTATCGAATCGCAAGCCGTGGACTGCACAATGTGTGGAACGTGGAACACTACATGCTCATACGTGGGGTACTGTAAGTTGCACTCACCAATGAATTTCGAAATGATCGAGTAATTTCGGACCCAGCGAGAGACATTATCAAAAGGGTATAGCGATCCTCTACGTCTGTGTTAAACGCTTACCGCACTAGACTATAAAAAGTAATTTGCAATATACCTTGTACACATTAGTGAAAACTTCGTACACCTGTCTTTTACTAAATTAAATATGTTTGCCATTTGCGTGACTTTTGATTTTACGCGACCCTATTGTTCGCTTTTACAATGCTTCCAACGTTGTACTGTATTAGAGCACCATAATAATGTTTGACTCGCATTTGGCGTTGTGTGTTAAATGTCCGAGATTTTTTTTTTATAGAAATAAATAAAAGAGGTAAATTCATTTATCTACAAGGTAATTAAACTCGTTTAGTTACTTATTATATTATATATAAACATACTTATATGTAAAATATATAAAGTTACTGATTATCTATACTTATAAAATAATATCATATATGTATATATGTATAAAGCGATATTCTTAGCAAATTTATGGGAGCTCGATAAAATTGTAAGCGTTTCTTTTATTTTAAACAACATTCAGGATGGCAAACGAATTTGCCGCTTATTTCGATATACATTCTTATCTATACATCTATACAAATAAATAAAATTGGAGTGTATGTTTGTAATATTAAAATAATCGCTTTTAAATAAATGCATATGTATACATATGGCTACATGTACAGAACAACATTTGTTTACTACTGCCGCTACTACTGGACTAGCTTTGTCCCGCGGAGTTACCCGCGGTACGACAATAACCGCGAGTAACACCGCAGGGTTCAGCTAGTTTGAAATATGTACGTACCACCTACGATCTTGAAATAATGGATTTGTATTTAAAATATAATTTCAAACAATTGCACAGTAGACGTAGTTCGATTTAAATAATTTAGGCACATTTTGTAACCATGTACTATTTCTCTGTGTCCAACAGTTCTCTGACAACCACCCGAAAGAGATCGAGGAGCTCTGGTCAACACTGTGCGCTTGCTGGCCGAACAACCTGAAAGTCATCATCAGATACCTGATCATCGTCTCTGGCATGGCGCCCAATGAACTCTTGCCATATGTAAGTAACACTACTATTTTCTTACACATTAAGTACCGCCCTAAAGGTAAATATTAAATTTCTGCAAAACTCACAAAAGTAATAATCAAAACTTGAAAATAATAATAGATTTGTTGTCGGCTGTCGCAGCCTCCCTCGTTTCCTCTTCACTAGGCACGACGCTTCGTCTTTATGAAATTTTATTACGATTAGTGTTCGATTGAATGATTTTCTAAATAAGTTGGAAATCAACTAGACTCACTTAAACTCTCCAAGAAATCAGCGCATTTTCTTTTCATAAAAACATATGCACAACGAATTTTTTGGCGCTTCATTTCAAATCGTTTATTAGCAATTTACTAAGTCGACAACTTCTTTAGCTTACAGGTCTACTACTACTAAAAAGCTAGTTAGTAATATTATCTGCATGAAACACGTCATAATACCCCATTGCAACCGCCATATTTACATATCAGTCTCAGCTTCCCACAGACAGGGTACAGCCGCGGGCAAAAAAAATGACTTTTAATTTAGTGCAGCCGATGGACATACATTCATTTCGGCGACTTATTTTTGTACATATAGATAGATATAATATTGTTTTCATTAGTCTATTTCATTGCTTCACTTCTTCATCCAAGACAAGATTACGTAGCCACAACGTTGCCAGTGCCCCATCCCCAACCCGCACCTGCTCCAGCGTGGGAGCGAATGACCTCAATCCTCTCCTGAGAGGAGACCCGAGCCCAACAGTGGGACGTTATGGGTTGTTGATAATTGCTTCACTTGGCAATTCACAGTTTCTACAATATATGATAATCATGTTAACGTTTTGTCGCATTTCTAAAAGCCAATGTAAAGGAAAAATGTTACAGGTTTTAGGGAATATGCAATTCAATATTCATACACAAAATTCTGTTTAAAAAATGTAACTTCAAATAAATCGGCTTAACAGCAGGCTTAAGTGCTGCACTATAGTATTGGAGTAGTAATTGATTCTACAATCCGTTCGGCTTTACAATGCAGCGTTTCTATAAAGAGAAATATTATTGCATATTTTCTATATTCTTATATAGGGTTACTAACTGACCCACGCAACCTCGTTTGCGTCTCCTATTGTCCGTAGCGTGATAATTTTCCCCCGTTTTTTGAAATATTTTTATTGGTGCTCCGCTCCGTCTTAGCGTGATAATATACTACTATCCAACACTGAAATATTTTTTTAAATTGGACCGGCGTGTCCTGAGATTAAGGCTTTCAAACAAACTCTTCAGCTTTATAATATTAGTATGACTTGATAAATTACCGTCACGATCGCGAACTTATGAGCGAATCTAGTTGCAAGTTTTGTGTGTGCCATGCTTGCGTAGCGATCTCGTCTTAGCTGAAAAAATAAGCATATTGCTTATGAGTTTTTTTTCCATAAAAACACTGATAAATTAGCTGATTTAGGAAAGATGGAGGTTTTCAATTCTTTTATATTTGTTTTTGTACAAACATCAAACAAAACATAACTCTGTCGTTTATGAACCGATTTAAAAAACTGTAAATTTTTATTTTAGAGAACATACTTCCCGTTATCTCACGCATTGAAGCACTTGTAATATATGTACACCGAACAAGTAGTACATTGTGATTTCTAAGAAAAATAATATATTTATTGTTTTGCACAGGCAAAGCGCGTTGTGCTGTACTTGGCGCGATCCAGGCCTGAGAGACTGCTCGACGAGATGATGACTGAGCTGCAGACGATAGAGACTCTCAACTGTCTCATCGAACGCACGGAAACCCCACCCTTCTACCGTCTCACTTCAATGAGGAAAGCTACCTCCGGACACAGCGATGGACCTGGCACTGGTTCACAGGTATTTATTTAAACTTGTTAAACATTATGTACAGAAATATTAAGAAATTCATCACAGACTTATTGTAATACTTACGAAAATAATATTTCGAGCTGTAGGATTCATCGCTATCGATATTATTATATTTTTTGGATTGTGTGCATAATTTTTCTAAAAATTAATTCTATCCAGATCGATTTATCGCCCTCGAAACACCTGCGTACTAAATATCGTGAAAATCGGTAGAACCGTTTCCGAGATTCAGATTATATTCAAGAATTGTTAATTTAAAGGTAATAGATAGATATATGTAAGTGTATTGACTTATCCCCTACTCATTTTGTATAGAGAGCCTACAATATTTGAAAGAAGGCGGTTAAAAGTTACAGTAGATACACGTAATACAGACTACTACTATAGACTATTAACAATTCATCATAGACTATAGTTTACATCTCATTTTAATAAGAAATGGAGGGAGGGGGGGGGGGTGCAATACGGTAATTTACTCACGACGACGAAGACAGACAACTCAACAAAAAGTCAACTCTGATTTAAAAAACTTGTTATTAGCCGAGTCCCGCGGTTAGTGTCATACTACGGGTGACGCCGCGGGGCGAAGCTAGTCTAAAAAAAGTAGCCTAAGTTACTCCTTATATCATCAGCTACCTATAGTGAAAGTCCTGTCAAAATCAGTCCAGTCGTTCGAGATTAGCCGGAATAAACAGACAGACAGACCGACAGACAGGCAAAAATTAAAATAAATGTTATTTTTGTATATGTACCGTGTATAGGTGTGTATCACATATGCATGTAGTAAAAAGCGGTTATTTTAATATTACAAACAGACAAAGTATAGTGACCACAACTCTTGGATTCTGCTTTTGCTTTCCATCAGGCAGAGTAGAGTCATTTTGACAGGCCCATAAATAAAATGAAAAAATCTCCAATTTTATTTATTTGTATAGATTTGCTACACAGTAGTAGACTATTAAACATTGATGATGTGTGTCTATTATGTTATCCGCGTAGCGACGGACTAACAACACAAACTCTCACTCTCCTATCTCTATTCAATTAGTGAGTTTCGTAACAATCGACTAAGGGGCTGAACTGCGCAGGACAACTGCACTGCAAACATTTTAACAAAAATAAAACCGACTTCAAGGTTTGGCTCGATTTCTCTTGGATTCCATTATCAGATCTTAGTGTCCTTATCATGGTACCACCGTTGGGATATCTTCTTTCCATTAAAAAAATAATCATCAAAATCAATTCATAAACGACGAAGTTATCTGCGAACACACATAAAAAAATATGTGTACTCTCGAATTGAGAAACCTCGTCCTTTTTTTGAAGTTGGTTAAAAATAAGTACAACCTGGAACTAACCCTTTACCAATCCGTCTGGATACCGTGATAAGGTAAGCCGAAACCATCTCTATAAAGAGAGGCTATAGCAAAGGACTATTAAATACTAATCATGGTGTCGTTTTTTTTTTTTTTTTTTTTTTTTTATGTTTGACCCTGCCAAAATGACTCTACTCTGCCTGATGGAAAGCATGAGTAGAATCCAAGAGTGGTGGTCACCATACTGCGAATGCAGACAATGCAACAATGCAGCATGGCGACCCACACCATGGCGGGCTAGTGATGCTTCCGCATCATTGGGCCTCCGGTCTCGCACTCACCAACGAAACACGACAGCATGATCGCTGTCATTTTACGTTGATTTTCTGTGCGAGGGTAGTACCGCCCCGGTCGAGCCGGCCCGTTCGTGCTGAAATCAGCGTGGCTCTACTACCTTGAAAATATTTGCCGTGCTCGATTAATATCTCACTAGCACTATCTAGACACACACTTAACAATGTGTATATAGAAGTATATATAACACAACTATTTTCAATAAACCGATCCATATTTTACATCACTGATCCGAGAACAATCCACACATAATTGCATTAAATTTGAAACGAACTCGCTCACCACCGCTGCGAAGCGAATTTACCGAATATTTGATGCACATAATTTATTTTCAATTAAAGCTTTTGAGAGCACTGAAACATTCAGTTAATTTACGCACTGATTTAATTATCTTACTTTAGGGTTCCCTGAATGCATTGTTATAATTAAAACTTCTTTATTAACAGGACGCAACGGGAAGAACCGGGGAACTGGCCCCCGTTGAGAAAGGCACGATACATACGAAGAGGCACAGCGGAGAAGACCCCACTAAAGCAAGGTTAGTGTAAGATAGAAATTAAATTCTAAGTCTGTGAAACATTATGAAGATGATCACGAACTTCTTTGCCAGTCTATACATTGATATGTGTAAGAAATGTACATTTTCTATTCTCCACACTAATACGGCATACGGAAGCGTATCATATTTAGAATAAAAATTGTTTATGTTCGTTTCTAAAAGAAGTGCAGAAAGCAAGCTAACAAACGAATTTATCCAAGTTAACAGTCCTGTCCAGTCCTTAACTAACAAAGTTATATAAGCCGTTATAGTTTTCCTTCAAAGTTCATTACATAACTACCATCATGATATTTTACTGATTTTTCGAGCCAGCCTCAAATTCAGTTTAGCTCTTAGAGAGGTTTCGCCTATTTTAACGAATAAATGAACTTTAAAGTTGAATATCGTGCAAACAGATACTTAAATCAAAAAATCAATGTCAATCAATTGTTTTTAAAATACCAATCTAATGATAATCCACACGTTAAAACCTGGAACTCACTACCTACCAGCGCACGTGTTTCCGTCCCACTACGATCCCGGGTCCTTCAAGCGGGGCGTGAAAAAGCATCTCACCAGGCCGCCATAGTGCTGGTCACCATGCTGCACTGTCCTTGTTAGGGCTGAGGATGGTGACCACCACTCTTGGATTCTGCTTGTGCTTTCCATCAAGCGGGCAATGTCAGTTTGGCAGCTCAAATATAAAAAAAAAACTATTGACGGACGCGAGAAAAAAATTATCCCCACTTGACGTGTAGGGGTAAAAAAACATATTTTAGCACTTTGTCGACGTAGTAAATACTCATATTCATGCGAGGTTTCATCTCTCCAGCACTAAACGTTTGTAAGGTAAGTCGAGGATGTTATTAATTGGTGTATGTATATAATAGTAGAAATATGTTTGAACATATTGTGAAATTTGTACGTTTTAACTGACTTCATAGTATGTAACCTCTGTGCACCTACCTTATAAGATTTCTACATCACCCGAAGGACGACTGGAGAAAAGTGAAAATGACATAACAGAGATCTTTCAATGCTTTATCGGTGTACTGGTTAAAAATAACCTATTGGTTCGATTCTTGGTGAAAATTTGCGGAACTTACCAAAAGACATTTCTCATTTTTGTTATCTATTTAGTGTTTTACACTGTCAAAACCAGTTTTTTTATCCCATCCATTTTTTTTCTATCACTGTTTGTAACAAATGCCTCTAAAAGTGCTATTAGTAAACTCTCCATATATTATTTCTTTATTTATTTTACAATAAATAGTACGAACTTGTCATTCACTATTTTACTGACGCTCCGTAAGGTGCGTTTGCGAGATGGAGCTACTGTCGTGCACGTTCCTGATAGTAACATAGCAGCCTGACTGCTTAAAAACATACTTGTATTTTTTTTTTATATAGGTTATTGCTTATTTATATATGTAAAAGAGGAAGGTGACTGACTAACTGACATACCTAGAGATCAACGCACAGCCCAAACCGCTGAAGCAAGAATCCTGAAATTTTGCATGTAGGTTCTTTATACAACGTAAGTGAGCACTAAGAAAGGAATTTTGGAAATGACACCCCTAAGGGGGTAAATCAGGGGATGAAAGTCTGCGTGAGCGAAGCCGCGTCCAAAAGCTAGTTATATATATGGCACTTACAAAAACACGGACTATTGTGACTTAGGCGACTTTCAACTTTAAGATGCTCTGAACACTTCTTTGCAGGCTTTTTTTTTATAGGCTTGATTTAAGGTACATTGCTTTGTGAATTCATGGTTACATTGAGATACACATCCAAGTTCACAAGGTAATTGGACAGTAATGGAACGCTATTAAAAGCTATTAGTTGGATTAAAAATATATTAGTAGTAATATTATAATATCAAGCCTAGTTTTTTATAATATATATATCAATTTGACACATCTCCTTGACTATCACATATCTTTGATTCTCTATGAATTGCCTAGTGACATTATACGAGCTCTTGATTCACGAACGAGCCAAGGCATAGGTCCCTATTGAAGGTACCTACCAAGCACTTTCCAGCAATCTATATTTAGAACATAACCTTATTGTTAGTAAATTCAATCATTCAACGTAGTATTCTGTAGGCAGTTACCAATATCTGTTTTATCTGAGTAGGTAAAATCTAGTCTCGTCAGGCTACGGAATGCGATACCGATATGCTACACGTAAACAAAGCCAATCTCGAACTATTGAGTTGAGACATCGTGTGATTTGCATTGTTGTTACACAGACAACAGACGTGGGAGTATTCAATACTTGAATAATTGTTTCAATTCGGATGATAGTTATGACAGAGTAACTGGCAGCCTGATCCTTACAATTTCGGAGTGTTAAAAAACATTATAGTGAATAACTAACATCAAATACTTGCAACAAAGCTCGTCCAATAGTACAATGTATGTAATTAGACACATTACAAAAGGAAACACATGATTAATATGTTCACACGTTTAGCAATCAATATTTGTCAATCAGTTACACGTGACATCATTAAGATTTCAAGCATTATTAAAATGTATGTCTTGGGAATTGAAGCATTTCTAGGAGAATCCCTTTGTAAGTCAAATACCCGTGTCTCTTGCAAGAGATCTACGTGTAACGGAAAGCCGTGTGCCGTATGGGTTTTACCAATCTATTCGATTTGCTTGAGTCTATGAAACGACATAGTAATTTAAAATAAGTTCCGGTGATTACTCTTTACAGACTCACACATTACCAATTAGAACACTTAGATCGTATCCTTTTATTTATAAAAATATGATAAAACTCTTTGCCCGTTTATCTTGAAACTGTTTATTATTTTCAATGTTTAACACTAGTTATAAATGCCGTACTTCTACTTTAAGAGAATCCATAGATCTTCTCTAATAAAAGTACATTTTAAATCCAAAATTTTAATAGATTAATTTCCAAAAAGATTTTTTACAAATATTACGCACAGAAGCAAATCATACTTTTAAATTTGTAACGTTCGTGTTGAGGTAGCGCAAAAAACTTTTAACTATAAGTTATAAGGTAATAGGGGACACATAACATTTTAGAGGTCCAGTAATTGTTGAACGATCAAGTATGTGTAGTTGTGCAGTAATAAGATGTGCTAGTTTACGTACCATAGTACAGAAGGTTTTATGGTGGAAAGGGAAATGGTCGGATGGTAATGTAATCACATGGGCCCCTGCAACTCGACGTACCTGCGACTCGTAGTCCTTTAAGTGTCACTGATTATAAAGAATTAACAATTACCAACGAGTTTATGTGTTCATCATCACCATCATTATCAGCCCGTTGCAGTCCGCGGCTGGACATAGGCCAAGGAACAGCACAGAACCCGGTCTGTTGCTTTTTGCATCCACTTGCTGTGTGTTTAATATTATTTTTAAAATATTTTCGAGTTCGGTTCGATTTCGAGTAAAAAAATTTGAAGCTGAAACCGATAGGCATTATTTGCTTTATGGAATAAATGCATGTGAATCATTTTGATTTGAAATAATATATTTATCATATATTCGTGGCAGTCATTTTACTTCACCTTATTTTATTTTATTTAAATCACATATACACACAGACATTACAGTAAACGACCTTATTCCCAATATTAGGTAAACAAATTATTTTAATTGATCTTTATTAAAACATCATTTGCCTAAATTAGACGTTCCGCTATAGGTTCAATAAAAAGCCATTTTCATCTTCTGCTGACATGCATTCATATAATAAATAAGTGATTTCTTCAATCTTGCTCATAACAATCACAGGCTTTTAATTAATTCAATCCCTTCGATAACGACGAACTTGTTGGTCAACAGTCATTCCAATAAATTGAAATTGTAATATCTATTTTAGCCCTGCCGAAGCACCCCACAGACGTCGCCCCTTATGTCGCGCCGGCCATCAAAGCACAAAGTAATTAAATGTATCTGTGCGCGGTTTTTTCAAATTTACTTTATAATGCATCTTCTTATTAGTTAACTGTCTGCTAACTAATTCCTAGTTTTAACGGCAAGATCCTTACATTGCACATTATTTTTGCTGAACATAACTTCACAATATCTGAAAACCTAATTTGTAAGAAAGAATCTGACGTTAACAATTTTTTTTATTTCTTCGTAATTAGAATCATTGTGGCACTCGAAAAGTAGATAATATCTTTATTAGTGTGTTGGGGAGAGTATGTATACTTAGTCTGGCCATAAATACTGTTACAATTAAAAATAACAAAATATTAGTTATGAATTTGGAATCTGTCATTTTTACACGATTGCTCATTGTGTTTTCTGATTTTCGCGTCAATATGTTGTAAAATATTTTTTGATATTAAAATAGAGTAGGGTGATAAAGAGCCAAATACAATTGTTAAAATCCTCCATACGCTTGGTATTAGTCAAATGTTTGTATAGAGAGCTACTGATAGGTACAATTAAACCTCTTCTGTTTGTGACTGAAAGAGATTTGGCCACATAATGTTCGTACGAAAAAGGCGATAAAAGCAGTAAGGGAAAGAAATCGAAGAAATCCTGTCCGAAAGCAAAAGATTTTATCTCGGGTGATGAAGATAGCACCTAGAGCCATGTCGCGTATTTCAAAAGATGACTTAGAGTTTACAGCCTAATTAAAAAAAGAATAGAGTGGTAATATCAAAACAACTACTTAAGTGGTACGCAAAGGAAGGCAACAGGAAATTTTTGTTGACGGATGAGGTTTTTTACAGTTGAGCAAGTGTTTAACAAACAAAATGATCGTATTTATGCTGAAAGCTCTAAAGAAGCTTCCCAATTAGTTAATAGAGTACAACGTGGGCATTATCCGACTTCAGTTGTGGTTTGGTGGGAAGTTAGCTATGAAGGAGTGACTATTTGTAAAAATGGTATCAAAACATCGGCACAAGTGTATCAAGATACCATTCTTGTGATGGTAGCTAAGCCCTTTAACAATACCATGTTCGGTAACCAAGAATGGTCCTTTCAGAAATACACGGCGCCGGGTCATAAAGCTTGATCCACCCATCTTGGCTAGATAAGAAATGTTGTAGCTTTATTGCATTGTATAATGTTGCTAAGCAGAAAAACATGTAGCAACACCATGGGTACAATAAATGGTCACATATGTAGAAAATTATTCCCCTAGCAATTAAAAACAAAAGTAGTCTAAGTAGCGGGAGTCCCATCCGGCCAAGAAAGAAAGGTGATGAATGAAATGTGGTGCCTAGATTAATAAGGTCCTGCCGAGCCCATGGGGGAAGAAAAGCAGAAATAAAAAAAAAGAAAACTTGGCTAGAAACGAAAGTTCGAGACTTTATCAGAGTTGAAGACTGGCCATCATCCAGCCCTGATCTTAATCCACTAGATTATGATTTATAGTCAGATTTAGAAAGTAAGGCTTGCTCTAAATGTCATAGTCCCTAAAACAATCCATACGATTGGCAGTGAAGAATTTTCCTATAGAAAGAGTGCGTGTTGCTATTGATAACTGGCCTGAACGTTTAAAGGACTGTATTGCAGCCAATGGTTTATATTAAATGTGTTAAACTTACACACTGTAATAGTAATGAACGTTACGTACAATAAAAAAAAAAACAGTTTTTCTTTGTAACAATATTTATGGCAAGACTAAGTATTATTGTTGCATTACTTATTTGCTTTATTGCGAATCTATCTGCCTTAATATCAAAAGTGCCGCTGATTAAACTGTATTTGCGAGCTTTACCAGGGAAGTCCCTGTATCAATGTGTACGTTTACATACACTGTTTATATACGCATTTTATTAATATTATTATATTATTATTTAGGCAGATGCACAAATGGAAGCGAACAACTGACGTGTAATAAAACCCTATGCGGCCACTCAAATTTTTAACAAATGACGCATTAGATAACATTATAGATAGATAGAGAGAGCATGTCTACGCCTAGTTATTTGAGAAGACTCTCCAATATCTCACCAGATAGGAGAGCTTTGATAATTACGCTGATAAGATGATACTGGTTTGCTATTGAATATCGAACCTATCAAATCTGTTAGGTTTCAATATGATATGATACCTATCTCAATTAAAACAAAAGTGCTTTCAATACAGACAACAAAAACTATAGAGTTTTTCACTTCAACTTATTTTATATAAATACAACCTACATCAGTGAAAAGAAGTAGTTAATATTCCCTGTGCCCTCATCTTAAACGCATACACAGATTCACGGAATATAGTTTAAGAAATCTCAACCATTGCTAGTTATTGCTAGGTAAAATATTATATTATAATATACTTTTGTTACCATCGTTGTTTAAATGCACCATAACAAAAATATGGGAATATTTTAGCTAGACAGCAAATTTTTTGACGTAACTATGTTAACGGAAACATGGCTTGCCCCAGGTATGGAGGATAATGAATTTACTGGCGGGGCGCCGTATTTAGAGAGATCGCGAGCGTGTTGCTAAACAAGAGGGGTAGGGAGATAGGTTCGGTATAGATAGGATAGCTGCGACAGGTGGGACAGACACTGCGGACGGTTTATTACCGTCGCGTTGTCGATCGTGTTATACCGTCTACATGTATTGTACCCAGACGAGGCGTCGCGTCCTCACAGACCGCTTGTTATCTGTCCGTGTACACACACACACACACACACAGCGCTCTTTTAAAGATTATATAAACACTTTGTATCAATAACAAACTTATAGCAGAATTTAATGAGAAATTATGGGGAATAACATCTTGGTTTACGTCAACGCGGACAATGTTCAACATACCAAATATTTGTAACTTTTTGTATGACATCAAATTATGTAACTTGTTTTGGAATTTGAATAAATAAAATAATGTCTAATACGGTTTGGTGGTTTGTCACACACTTCACTACTCCTCTTGCCCAAATATTTTTTTTATTGTCAGCGTTATTATAAACATAAAAAAATACAATATTTATAAAAAGTTTCATTGTCTAATATTTTACAAGCGAGAACACAAACAGAGATCATATAACAGAGGCTTTAACTGAAATGAAACTGAAAAAACTACTGCAATTGATTTGGGTCCAAGTTTGTAGCATAACTTATAAACGGGTCTTTTCCATAGACATCCGTATACTATACGAGTATTATCGGTTCCCTCATTACCACAAAGCCAAGACTGAAATGTATGTAATCTGTATACCTACCTACATGCGAGTTTTACATACGTCTAAGTTTTAGACAGACACCGCAAATTGTAATGTTATAAAGTCGGTGTTGGTACTTTTAGATTAAAAAACTAGTTTGTTAGAGTATTGTATTTGTATGAAATAACAAATTACGTATAGAGATTATAGTACCAATGTAAAGACTATAAATAGGTAGATGTATAGTTTGAAACGTGCTCGTTTACAGGCCTATCACTAATTAAGTCCTTGATAGATATGCAGTACAAAAGCCGGTGAAGCTCGACTGACGCCCAGGTAAGTCGAGCTTCACCGGCTTTTGTACTGTACCTACTGTATTATGTTTGATAACCCATTGTTACATTGTATTAATTAACTAGCTGAACCCCGCGGGATAAAGTTAGTCTATAAAAGTAGCCTAAGTTACTCACTAGATCATCAGCTACCTGTCAAAATCGGTCCAGCCGTTCCAGAGATTACCCGGAACAAACTGACAGACAGACGAAAAATTTTAAATACATTTTTGGTATATGTATCGTGTATACATACATATGCATTTAATAAAAACCCGTTATTTTACTATTACAAACAGACACTCCAATTTTATTTATTTGTATAGATGAACACATCTATGATCATCTATCGCAAAACTGTCGTGAGTCCTATTTTATGAACTAACTAGCGGAACCCCGCGGTGTTAACCGCGGTTATCGTCGTACCGCGAGTAACGCCGCGGGACAAAGTTAGTCTAAAAAAGTAGCCTAAGTAACTCCCTATATCAGCTACCTATCAGTGAAAGTCCCGTCAAAATTAGTCCACCCGTTCCAGAGATTATCCGGAATAAACAAACAGACAGACAGACAGACAGATCGACAACTTTGGGATAGGCAAAGAATGATATCTATCATCTAGTTATCAGATGGGTGTAAATCGATCTTCATTGGCTCTTATACAAATATAATATAGACTGCATTTAAGAAGATAAAGAAGGAAGTAGGAAGTAGGAAGTCCAAGTAGGAAGTTTCAATTTTCACAATTAATAGTAAGTTTTGATAGAAAAATCATCACAGAATTATTGCCTAATTCCTACTGCTATTGTATTAGAACGATTGTTTACAATAAATTTATAAACCGTTCCTAAGTTTCAAGGTTCTTTAGTATTTACAATATATGTTGTCAAAATCACACAATGTCATATTTTGTTATCTCTATTTGTCCACAAGCATGTTTCTGGACTGGCCTCTCTAATCTGTGAGAGTGATTTAGTGAAAAGGGCAAGAGTGTTACAGGACAGAGTATCGCCTGACGCGCTCTATTTGATTTGATCAAATGATCGTCAGGATGTCAGATGTCAGTGCGACTATAAGGCTCTCTCGTTTTTTTAAACACAAACAACTTATATTATGAAATACTTTCAAAGTATTGTGTTTGTTTCCAATAAAATGGGAGTGCTGTTCCTCCGTGAAAAACCCGACGTTCAGGTAAAACCGGGTAAACTATTAGCCGACTTCAGCATTTTTTTTATTAAGGCAGGTAAGAATGAAGAGGCACTTATGTACCTATAAAACAAAGTCGCTTCTGCTTTCTGTCTATCCCTATTAACGCTTTCAGATCTTTAAAACTACGCAACGGACTTTGATGCGGGTTTCGTTAAAAGATAGAGTGGTTCAAGAGGAAGGTTTATATGTATAATATTGCATAATAAAGTAGAGAAACGTTGATAATTTAAGAGATTTCTAATGTGATGTCGTAAATAAACACATTTATTGCGCTTACTTTGCAAGTGCTGGCTGTACCCTACGAGATATATCAAAATAATATACTACAGTTTCGTACACCTTAAAAAGGTCTACAGAAAAGTCCGCGATGGTATATGTTTATCTCTTAGGGATAACCCACAATAACCATTTTTTATTCCTTAGAGAAATAATAGCTTATTTACGAAACAGTTTTAAGCAATACGGCCTTTAATTACTTTGGGCATTTGAAATTTTGTGTTATATATATATATATATATATATACATTAATTTATTATTCAAACCTAAATCTAGCATTATAAGTAATCGGAACTTGGGGAACCACACTATAACAGTAGTGTTCATAATGCAATAGCGCTGATTATAATTTGGAATTGCATAGATCGACCCGACCTTCTTAGAATTCTAAAGTTATCTGTATAAGAAATATTAGAAAGTTTATAATTTCATAATACCCAATTATCCATAGGGTATTTTTGTCAGCAAATTTCTTGTTTGAATGTAAAATCACTCAAGTTTGCATCTTCATCGTTATTTAAATATCTGAATTCAACACATTACATTTTCAATTACGTGTTGTGAGGGAAATGGCTGAAAGACGACGCGACGTGACACGTCCGACCAGGCTGGCGCGTGGCAGCCAACTGAAGAAGGGGCGGGAAAACTCGCTACAAGTGGTTGAAATACTGGCACTACGTACCCAAGTTAACTCCACTAAACATTCTTTTTATTTACTAAAGAGCTGTGCCACAAAATTTTGCTATAAAGACATACTCTGTCGCGTCGGGCTCACTACCACACGATACTAGACTGTTAATTCCGTCCTTAAACTATTTGTACTCATGCGTATTTCACCCAATTGCGCTTGTAATTCTTGTAATCCTATATTACCCTTCAATAGCGCAATCTTGACCCATCCTTACTTTTAATAATATATCTATTTCCGGACGCAATATAATTCTTGGCCAAGATTTAGTAAAACGAGTCGGGGTTTTCATTCCAGCTAAGTTCTGCAGAATGATTATATTTGAGTTACCAGATTTAATTTCTTTGAATCGCTTGTTCTATCATAATTAACAATATCCAATATAAACGAATCATATAAATTGCGAACGTGGAGTATGATTTCTTGCATCATCTTGCATGATTGACATATTTTTTGTGTATCTATTTTTTTGGCTTTAATCTCTTTAACCATTACACTTAAAGTGTAAAGATACTAGTATGAGAAAAATAAACAATATTTACACGTAGAGAATTTCGCGAGCAACACTACTGTCGTGAGTTTTAAAGAAATAGTGCGTCAAATGGAACTTTTTAAAACGTAATAAGTCTTCTCGGATGTCTGGAAAAGTCTGTCCCGCCTTTCCAAACGCAATACCCACCTGCAGCGCATAGACGGAATCCCAGTCATTTAAACTACGACTAACTTTTTAATTTCTTTGTCAATTGGACGCGTTGGTAAATAAAAAGATACCATAACGATAAAAAAATATGATATTGGTGTTTTATTGGTATAAAAATTAAATGTTTTTGTAGAACCTCAAAAACGGCCGTTGGTCCCAAACTAGGCAGAACGTATATTGTAATAATTAGACTATTGATAAACGTACTTTAATATTCGAAAATACAATATATACATTAGATACAGAATAAATGTTACATACAAAACACCTCCAGCCTAACTGTCTCGTTGGTCTAGTGGTTAGTGTAAGCGACTGCTGATCAAGAGGTCTCAGATTTGATTACCGAGTCGGACCGATTGTCATGAACATCCATGGCAATATGGCTATTGAGAAGTCAGTGCCCTCAAATATACTGACAACTAGTTCAACCTTCGAATTCAGTTCACACTCAGGGTTGCGGAGGTCCGATGCCGGTCGCTCCGTGTAAAAAACTGATATTCAGGTAAAACCGGTTGAGCTAGTAGCCGATTCCAAATCTTGGGAATAATAAAGGCTAGGAAGGTGATGCTCATACAAATCACGATAACATACCATACGACTTAGCAATCACTTTCTTTAACCACTTGTCAACGAGCCTGTTAAGGCGGTAAATGAGTTCACCGAGTTTTTTAATTTCAGTTCAGTATATTAACTTACAATCGACATTTTGTAGTAAAGTTACTAGTAGCAAAATTATTTTAGGTCAGAGTTTTTATAGACTGCAAAGAAATCCGAAAATTGAAAACTTCACATAACTGGACAAATATTTGCTACTGAATCATGCAAAGGGAATTGGATGATTTTTCCGGGTAGAGAGGTTGTATCCGTGTGCATACGTAAATCTAAAATGGATCAGTTCGCAAGAACTCGCAAGTTACAAAAGCGCACACTAAAGTTGTGTGTTCCTACCCAGTAGAGTTAAAGGCTAGGATTGCTGTATGTATTTTTTTAGGTACAGAAACTGACAACAAACCAAAGCTAATCAAACATTTGTACATTTCAGTTTACAATATGTCTGAAGTCCAATTAAAACGCTATACAGCGTACAATGATATACGAGTAATGCTTCACTGGAAATATATACCAGACATTAGATTACGTATTCCATTATTTTCCATCCATCTTCAGATATTTTTCTTATTTATCAAAGTTTTAAATTCATTTAATAATTATATTGGTGGAGCAATTTGGTTGTGACTAGTATACCTTCTTGAGATAATACAATTTTGAGACACATTAATGTTAGAGGTAGTTATGGTAAAAAATGAGAAATACACACACAAATCGAGATGCTATCTTAAAGTATGTAAGTATGGTACCACCTTTACAGGAAGTAGTTATATTTCCACTAGTTTACAATGATTCAATGTCTAATCAAAAAGATTCACGATTTCGAAAAATTTCACGAAGCAGGGAAAATAACAAGTCTACCTGATCGATGATATTCAGAACGTGTCTATCGTCGTAAGCTAATTTTAGACGTATAACACTCTTTTGCCTATAAAACCCTTTTTGTATGCCTACGAATATGTGTTGAGAAATATTTTCACACATTTTCAAACAAACATACATAGTGATAAGACTTTTATAGATGTGAACTATAAATAATAGCAATAGTAATAGCTGAGATATTTAATATTGAGTAGCTGTTATCGAATGTATGTGGATATCGGGGTAATCAATTTTTCGGTAAATGTACTTCATCAGGCTTAAGTTGTTCGATTTAAACAACTGGGTTTCTAGCTATCTGTCTAGATATTTAGCGAGATCTCGAAAATACCGAGATCTCGCGAGGTTGTTATTCTTATTACCGCGATATCTGCACTCGAGATTGCATTCCCTGCTTACAACGATGTGACTTTCTTTTGGTTAAATATTTTTTGAACCAGTTCATTATATCCAAAGATTACTTGCTATAACCTCACAGACATTACGTCTTTGTAATATTAGTATAGTTCGTAAATGGAAATTATGTTTTCTGATATTAATAGAACTAATGTTTGTGTGATTATATATATGGTAATTCACCTCTTTTTGTAGTTATCATTCATAAACTAATATATAAAGGCGAAAGTTTGTGAGTGTGTATATTTGTTACTTCTTCACGCAAAAACTACTGAACGGATTTGTATGAAACTTTACTATAATATAGCATACTAGCTGTCCCGGCAAACGTCGTTTTGCCATAAAAAAATTTTAAGGATGGGTTACCCTTACCATTTAGGGGGATGAAAAATAGATGTTGGCCGATTCTCAGACCTACTCAATATGCTCACAAAATTTCATGAGAATCGGTCAAGCCGTTTCGGAGGAGTTTGGCAACTAAAACTGTGACACGAGAATTTTATATATTAGATACATCAGAATAGCACATAGGCTACTATTTGCCGCGATAACCGACATAAAATCGGGCGAAGCCGCAGGCAACAGCAAGTCTGTTATATACATTTACTTTAGTATATAACTTTATTACAGTAACTTTATCAGCAAAAATTGAATCTGGTCCTTACTTTAATCAAAAACAGTTTTAATTTTATAGAACCCTCAGGATAATGTGGTTTCGTTTTTACCCTACCACAGGAGCCGGCAATATACGCGTGCCCGGGGCGCCAATTTCTAATATACCTACGTTTATGCGTTTGAGCTCCATGCAAGGGACATCCTCTCATATTTTTTTGTTGACCAACACATGATAAGAGCTCAAGTTACACTGGTCGATAAAATAAAATGCGTGTACATTCAAAAGGGCCTCAATTCAACCGCCACCCATCACGAGTTCTAACTAAACCCAAATAATACGTGGTAGTCGCTTTTCAGTTTTAATTTAGTGAGTAGTAGTGAATAAATAAATGCAACATATAAAAGAGTATCTATGATTTTATAAATAAATCTGAACTGAAGTCCTATAGATTAATTTCCTTGTAACAACTCATTGTACAGTATCAAACATGTGCCGTATTTAAACCAATTAGTTGTGAAGAGCAAAAGAGAGTTTATCGGAATGATAAATAAAAATAAATGCAACTTTAATGTTTGTTTATATTTCGTTTTGGAAGCAAACACATTTATTCTATGCTAAGCGATGGTACTTGCTTGACATCACTCTGAAGGATTGTTAATAGCTAGAACAAATCTTGGTTACTTATCTATACAAATAAATAAAATTGGAGTGTCTGTTTGTAATATTAAAATAACCGCTTTTTACTTAATGCATATGTATGTATACACGATACATATACCAAAAAATTTGGTTAAAAAAATTTTTGTCTGTCTGTCTGTTTGTTCCGGGTAATCTCTGGAATGGCTGGACGGATTTTGACGGGACTTTCACTGGCAGGTAGCTGATGATCCGGGGAGTAACTTAGGCTACTTTTTTAGAATAACTTTGTACCGCGGCGTTACTCGCGGTACAACAATAACCGCGGGTAACACCGCGGGGTTCAGCTAGTGTTAATATATAACCAATGCCGGAAATAATTATGTGATGAACATTATGTATTCTGTGTCTGGGTGTAATTTATGTATGACTAGTTTTTGCACGCGGCTTCGCTCACGCAGACTTTCATCCCCTAATTTACCTCCTTAGGGGTGGAATTTCAGAAATTCCTTTCTTAGTGCTCACTTACGTTATAAGAAGAACCTACATGCAAAATTTCAGGATTCTAGGTTCAGCGGTTTGGGCTGTGCGTTGATCTCTGGGTATGTCAGTTAGTCAGTCACCTTCCTCTTTCACATATATAGATAAGCAATAACCTATATACAAAAAATAAAAGTATGTTTTTAAGCAGTCAGGCTGCTATCTAACTATTAGAAACGGGCACGACAGTAGCTCCATCTCGCAAACGCAACTTACGGGGCGTCAGTAAAGTAGTGAATGACAAGTTCGTACTATTTTAGGTAAAATAAATAAAGAAATAATATATGGAGAGATTACTAATAGTACTTTTAGAGGCATTTGTTACAAATAGTTATAGAAAAAAAATAGATGTGTTAAAAAAACTGGTTTTGACAGTGTAATACACTAAATATGTTTCCGGCGCCAAACTATGCTGAAAGGAAATAAATTGGCTTTAGCAGAATATGTAAGGAATGCAGAATAACTAAGAACTAACGGCAATAGTTATTTAACACGAGCCTACATAGTTCGGCATACATCAGTGACCTTAACGCTATATAACAAGTTTCAACTTTAGTACTCTCCTAACCTAAATAGAACGCAATTTTTTGTATTCTACAGTAGATAAGTATATGTATTAACATTTTAATTAATTTATTACAGATAAATAACGCTCGAGTTATCACTGGAATGAACTGCAATTGCGTTTATAACTAAATCAGAAAGTGCAAACATATCTCTGCTATAATATGCTTTATTATATCCATTTAAATCTTTGATCTAATTTCCAGGCCGCTTTAGGAAAAACATAAAATTGACACTGACTATTGCTCTTGCTATTTTGCCGTTAACAAATATATACATACAATATACAACAACAATAATGGCCCATTTTAAAGGAATTGTCAATTTGTGAGTTGAGTGAAAATTGTCAATTGACAAGTTTAACTCAGCCTCTTTAGTTGTACATTTCTGCCACGGCGAGCGCTGCGGTCATTTTAGTCTAGTCAACAAATTCAAAAACGTGAAAAATAGAGATAAAGGTCCTAAAAATATGAGCGATGGCTGATTCGATTCGGAATCACCTCTAGAAAAATGTTTTTGAAGGATTTTGGTGCAGGTTAAAAATTGCAATTGTTATTAACAAAATAAGATGAAAAAAAAATGATATTTCGTTTTTTGTTAATAACTTAAAAAATAATAACATTTAAGCAATTTTGAAAAAAGCTCGTTAATTAGGAGGAAATTTCCAATAAAAAAATTCTAACTACCGGAACTCTATCTCCATTATTTATAATTTTAATTTAACGCTGAAAATAGGACTGCGCGTGACATTTTTATATTTCATAACAGTCTTTATTAATAATCAATAATAATATGTTTATTTCCACCACAAAGAACACGTTGTAAAATAGTACCTGGAAATTAGTGCAGAGACTAAATTTTGTTAGTTGGGGTAGACTGGAGCCTGAACCAGGTCAAGACCTGTATTTTAAGAAGTGTTTACGGCCGGTCGTAGGTGTCTCCCTAGACAGGAAGGTTTGGCCTTTGGTTTGGCCAAATCGCGGTGACCACGCGGGGTGGTGTAGATGTTGATCGTTATATATTCCACAACAATTACACAGTCGTCAACGTTACCCTCTTCGTTATTCGAAAATAATTGAGCTAACATTGAATACATAAAAATACACCATTAAATTATTATTTTAATAACTTTATTATAAAGAAAGTAAATTAATTATCGCATATCGTTGTTGCTACAAGTTAGTATACATTTAATCGCAGCTTGCCTGAATATGTGTAGTGGCATTAAGCTCGTAGTATGGTCTCACTCAGACACACTTTAAAACGCGTAATCCGATGCTTACACTTAGCAGTGGGGTGCGTTAGGAGGATGATGATATGTGCTGAAGGTTGCACAATACAACTTGCTCATTAACATTGTATAGAATACCTAGACAAAGTATAAAATAAATAAACCTCACCTGGTCGGAGGATCCTTCCTTTGTGTTGGAGGAACAGGCCACCCGTTCCTTCATACTCATACATTACTATATTGCATACAATACCTAGATATTGTATAGCATACCGGATTATAACATACTAGCTTATACCCGCGGCTTCACTCGCATTTAATAAAAAACATCTTCTGTTACTTCTAATACCTCCAAGAATATGTGTACAAAGTTTCATGATGATCGGTTGAGCGGTTTTCGCGTGAAAGCATAACAAACAAACTTACATTCACATTTATAATAGTATATGATAAATATATACTAGCTGACCCAGTAAACTTCGTACCGCCACATTTTTCTTTCTTTCGTAGATATTTCTAGATTTCTGAAAAACTTGTAATAATTGAACTCACCTCAGTTTCCCGCGAGAAACACATTTATAATAGTATATGATAAATATATACTAGCTGACCCAGTAAACTTCGTACCGCCACATTTTTCTTTCTTTCGTAGATATTTCTAGATTTCTGAAAAACTTGTAATAATTGAACTCACCTCAGTTTCCCGCGAGAAACTGAGGCGAGTTTAATTATTACAAGTTTTTCCATTTTTGCCAGTGGGCAAAATAAGTCCTTTTCCGGATATCTTTAATTGTTTTTTCTACACAAACTTTCTGCAAACAATAACGAGCACATAAAAAAAAAATCCAATTTAGTGCAGTCGATCGAAGGTTATGCGCGTACATTCATTAAGGAAGGCGATTCATTTTTATTTGTATCAATCACACGAAATTTTCCAACTTCAAACTAGTAACATTTGAGTTACGATGTTTATGAGCTGGAGTAGTCACTCATAATCGGAAGCACCGATTACGCATGTGAAATTTCCAAATGAATAATGACAACTCAGATAACAACAATACATTTCGAAAGCATTCGATTCAAGGTCATCATCGGCAGTCAGGGCCTCAAGTAATACAGCGAAGCCTCGTTAATCCTAATAGTGAAAGCATAGGCATGTCCGGATAAACAGAGACGATTGATCCAATTCATTCATTACGTGACTCTCTTTATAATAAGTAGCTTCGAATATTGACAGATTTCATAACAATATCACGAGAAAATTGTTTTTACATGTTATAACTGTTAATTGCGCTAGTATTTCCAGCAACAAATAGTTATAATGCGGGGCATTACAAGTATTTCTTCATAATTTATTAGTCTACCGATTGAACTTGAGTATCTATAGTATAAGGGAATGTCTACCACGGGCATGAATTTGCGCACTTACAACGATAAAAAGTTAAAGAAAAATATGTGTTTACGTAATTATTTCGATCGCGATTTATCTCACAATTAGACTGCATCAGCTTACTTTAAAATGGGTCCTTCAAAACGAAGGGATTCTTTGTGTATCTTTACAACCATTACCTAGTCCATACAAGCCGTCAATTTAGCTTTGCAATTGTACTTTGGTTGTACATTCGACGAGAAAACACATTTGATATAGAAATGCACATAAAAACGAAATTTAATAAAAAAACTAGATCGATAAACAGATCAACTACTATCAATTAAATACTCATTGTGTGTTCTATTGACAGTGGCGCCAAAGCACCCGAGACGCCGGGTGCACGAGTGCAAGATAAACGTGCTTCGGCACCCCCTTGTTCTACACCGCCTGCTGATGAAGAACCATCGCCTCCCTCAGACGGCGATACCACCCCTGTAAGTAAATAAACCTATTTATTTTCATTCCTGTAATCTTGCCATAATCAATTGTCTCTGTATGTTGTAGAATTAATTAAGACAACTTCTATTCTATTTATCTATGAGTATTTTCAAACTTTGGAGTTCAATGAGAACCAGTAGCCAGGAACTAATTGACAGTGTTTACAGACTTATATGTGACTAGCAGACCCACGCAACCTCGTTTGCGTCTTTTATTGCCCGTCGCGTGATAATTTTCCCCCGTTTTTGAAACATTTTTCATTGGTGCTCCTCTCCTATTGGTCTTAGCGTGATGATATATAGCCTATAGCCTTCCTCGATAATTAGGCTATCTAACACTGAAAGAATTTTTCAAATCGGACCAGTAGTTCCTGAGATTAGCGTGTTCAAACAAACAAACAAACAAACAATCAAACAAACAAACAAACAAACTCTTCAGCTTTATATATTAGTATAAATGATGATACAATGTTATCCAGCTACTTCTATGCACAGCGTTCAATTAATTAATACAATGTGATGCGAAAATAAATTGGAACTTTTTAAGATGTTTATTTAAAACCGGCTCGCTAGTCCTGTTTAGCGACTTTCAAAGGCGTCAATACATTTGGAGCTGACTGTACATTCGAAGCTGAATGCACCGACATGTTGAGGATTAAATATTGAGCTGGGGATTACATACTCAGTGCAGCGCCGGGTACGCAGACGGGTACTCCACGCTCCTGACGCGAGCACTTTGGCTTATTTTGTAAAGCTAACAAAACTACTAGTTATTCGTGACATGCATCGACGTTCCAAATTGTTTACAATCACTTAATCGTTTTAGCAGTTTAAAACTTTTGCTTTATCAATCCTACTTTATATCTTGATACTTCTGTAATAAAATCGGTAATTCTGCTAAAATATAGATAGGTAATCTTTATTGCATACCTCACAATATTAAAGTGCCTTAAAGTTCCAAAATGCCTTACATCATTTTGGAAAAGAGCTGATACTCTTAAACTATTGGACCTAAACTAACCAAACATAGCTAAGAACCACGACAAGGAAACCGGCTTTCAGCAATCCCTCCATCCGTTTGAGAGCTACACACAGATCATACAGATGGCGCTGCCTTCCGATCTTAACTATGGATTGGTTATAAGTTCACTCAAACCATACTTATAAAAATAGGCACACACACATATATGTACATAAACAACTTTCAGACTGAAAACATTTTCCCGCTCATCTCATAATTATCCTAGATATAAATTGAACCCCTTACCTCTGATTTATGATTTGATGATCCAAGAATCCAAGCCATAGGTATATGTATATACACTGAAATTTTCAGATCTCCTTTCCATCCATATGAGTTGTTTGATAATTAAAATAAATTATATTTTCGAACATATAACGCACAACTTCATCTCGTCCCAAACTAAACAGCGCTTGTATTATGGGTACTAGACAACTGATATAAATATATGTATACTTTTTTTAAAAATACATACATAATATACATAGAGTAGGTACACCTAAACTCCGAAACAAATATTTGCGGATCACTCAAACATTTGGTCCCGGGAATCGAATCCGAGATCTCATGCACGGCAGATCAATCAAAGTAGATCATCTTGTTCTCTTAGACGATGTAGTAAGCTCAATAACGATTATTACTCACAATAACACTGGCATCGGACTCGTACTTAATTAAGTGCAGTTGCACTTACACTACAATTAAGTACGAGTCCGATGCCGGTATTGAAATGTATTAATCATGAATTCACACTGTATTGAAATGCTTGATGTATGATTCATCAATCAACCTGAAAATCGTAAACATTACAAAACTTGGTCGAGAATCAAGATGATCATCATTTTATACCTAATGGGAGAAGAGTGGGAGAGCTATCTGCCAGTGAAAGTCCTGTCAAAATCGGTCTAGCCGTTTCAGAGATTACCCGGAACAAACAAACAGACGAAAATTTAAAAAAATGATTTTTTGGTACATGTATCGTGTATTTATTTTAATATTACAAACAGACACTCCAATTTAATTTATTTGTATAGATTATAATTCTCGTGTCACTTTGTTGCTTGCGATGAACTCCAAAACTATTCAAACGATTGGCGAAACTATTTCAACAGGCGTGCTCAAGAGTAAATAGTTAAAATCACGCTTAGACAAGAGACGCAATCGAAGTTGCGTGGATCAGCTTGTTATACTAAATAAGAAATACTTGAAATACTTAATATTATTCCATGCTATCAAACTATGATAGTGAAATACCTCAACTTTGGATAAGTAAGTGATTAAACAACAAAATTAATATATGTTTGAGTAAGAGTTTCTAGTACCACGCAAATCTTTATATATATAATTCTTCTGTGAGTGTGTATGTCACTGAACTACTCTCAAACGACTGGACCGACTTTGATGAAATTTTTTGTGTGTGTTCAAGGGGATCTAGGAATGGTTTAGATTCACAATTTTATCCGCTGGACAATGGTTTTTTAATTAATTTTTAATTTATTAGTAGTTATGGCAAAACGACGTTTGCCGGGACAGCTAGTCTAATATAAAAAAATCTCGTATCACAGTTTTAGTTGCCAAACTCCTCCGAAACGGCTTGACCGATTCTCATGAAATTTTGTGAGCATATTGAGTAGGTCTGAGAATCGAACAACATCTATTTTTCATCCTCCTAAATGGTAAGGGTCACCCATCCTTAAAAAAAAATTATGGCAAAACGACGTTTGCCGGGGCAGCTAGTAATACTCTATTTCTCAATTAAACAGCACATGTTTTTTTCTGTTTAATAGTATCGCCACTTGATTTAATGCTATCAATTACAGTCTCTTTTGCTCCTATATGAAAATTATTATTACATTATATTTATTATTTTAATGGAAATACGCAATCCGCGTAAAAATCCTATAAACAATTGATGTTATTTAAGACAAATGCATCAAAATAAACGTCTCGAAAAAGTAGTAAGAAATAACTGAGTGTCAAGTCAAATAAGTGTTTCTTTGATATTTGCTAAAACGATAGACTATTTTTTTTTCATGGAATACTATGGCGTGACGTCATATCTAGCTATTTTCAAATAAAATACTCACTGGCTCATGGTCTAGAAGATAACCTTGATTGCTAAGCTAGAGGTCGAGGGTTCGATTTTCACGAAGGAAAATTAATTATTTGCTGACCACAACAAATCGTTGTGTCTAAGTGTAATTTATAAATATTGTGTATGTAATTATACGGAGAGTTGTATGTCCAGCGGTGAATTTAAATTGTGGTAAAGTGGGTATTGATGTGATGTATTTGGAAATGTATTCCCATGTTTAAACGGCGTGTGATTGCGATAGTATACAGGGTGTGCCAGACGACCGCGTGTGAGATGTGTGAAATTGTTAAAAGAACTAATAGAAAAGTCGGAAGACGGACTTGAAGTCTATCTCGTACACAGAGTTATACAGTCTTGTATACATAGTACGTAGTCAACTCTTATATAAATAAAGTCTACGGGTACTTTGCTTTACTCGTAACAAATAAAAGTATTAAAAAAAACGACTGCGTCAATATCTGCCATCTTTATCAAATTCAATTCAATAAACCGTTGGAATTCGCATCGGCATGAATGGGCCAGTACGATTGGAGTGATACCACGGCCTCACAGAAAACCGGTGTGAAATAGCGCATGCGATGTGTTTTACCGAGCGAGAGTCTCTCTCTCCCTCTCCCTCCCATTCCCCATCCCCCTAAGGGCGGCAACGCACTTATAACGCCTCTGGTGTTGCGGGTGTTCATGGGCGGCGGTAATTGCTTACCATCAGGTGATACGTCTGCTCGTTTGCTCACGATTACAAAAAAAAAACTTTTTTTATTTTTATTTTTTTTATTTTGTTGTACCTAGTGTGACTCTCACGATTAAGACGAATCTATTGACACCACTCACATATCAATACGACAAGCCGTTTAGGCTCTAGGGCTTGCCAAAGAACTAAAAATTAAATCCTTCCTTACCCCTTCTTCTTTCGAAATTGGGTAAAATTAAATTACTGACAGATGTGCGCCGTCCTAGAACAACAAAATAGCTGTGAAAACAACAACAAACTGTAAAATCCAGTATAAGATGTATCGCATGATACATCGTGTAAATGTCGCGTAATTTTTCAATCGGGAAATCGTTTGAGTGTCCGCCATGTCTGGCTTCAGACCGTCAGGTTCGTTCGTTCCGCCTTTACAATCTATATACAGGGTCGATTGAACATTTTCAAACACCTTATATGAAATGCACAACTGCACCTTTCATACGATCAAAGGTAACTCACATTCAATTTCAAAGAAACCTTAGTAATCGACTCTCGTCTCATACTGCTTTACAAACACCCCTAGGTATTTTACCTAAACAAGTACAAAGAACTGACAGACTAGACTGTGAGACATCAGCCGTTTAGAACATAGGATAGCTTTCTATTTGCACCAAAGGGACGCACCAAAGCATCTATGAAATTTTTTTGTAATCAATTTTTACGTAAATAAAGCCAAAATAATTTTAGTCATAGAAATAATCAAAAACACACACAATATTGCTAATTAAAGTCGATAAATATAACGCAACGTGGTTAGTTAAATACTGTTAAAAAGATAATTAACTCCAAACGCTAAGTCCAATACGCTACAATCGACATATGTATACAGCAAGCGACTTCACTAACCTGGCCGCCTAGCCAAGTTGCAAGCGTTTTGCTTTCTGCAATCGTTAACGCCTAAATTCTCGTGTGTCATTGGCTAATACTTTGTCTAAGATTAGACAGAAAAACGCTGCAACTTAGCTAGGGGGAGCTGAAGTATCATAGAAATAGAGTAATTAGATTTTGTTACATTGCATAACTCAGAGACACTATTGCATAATCGTATTTTTCGAAATTAGGTTTATGCTGTAAACATTGTTTTAATTAAACTTTAAAAAAAGGTAAATTGCAATTAAAGGTAATTGAATGCCGATAAAATCATTGAATCCTTGTAATTAGTGTAGGTATTTCAGTTCAATTTATGGCTTGGTGTAGACGGCACTTCGATGTCACGCCCTGACGCTCAAAGGATTAACACGATGCATACCTACTTCAGTATTGTACGACCTAGACACTTTCACCTCACAATATTAGGGGCTCGGTCTGTATTTTGTAATTCGCGTTTACCGGACAATGGGTGCAACTTTTGAATGGGTACCGGGCTAATTGGGACCTAACCTTCCATTGCTAATTCACATATTATTGTCAGTATTTCTGTGTAACAGGCAATACATTAAAAAGAAAGATGTACAAATAAAATTTATTTCAAGGTTTGATACTTGGTATTATGATTAGAAAGTATGCCGAATAATTTAGTGCTGGAGATATTAGTATTAGTGCAAATGATATGCAATATCATCAATCATTTTATAAGGCTACTCTTTAACAACATTCTAATTAAACACAATGAGTAATGCTTATTGTGGAAGTTAGAAGGTTTTCTTATGGCGTTATATCACTCATAACCGATACCGGTAACTTGTAAGAAATATCTTCATTTTAAGTAAAATAAGTTTTTCTCGTAGATCTCTATTCTGGTGAGCCACGTTACGATCCTACATTGTTTTATTTATAGGCCCATTGTGTCAGCAGACTGGTCTATACTAGGCCTTCGCATAGGGACATAAATGTCATATAGGAAAGGGTCCACTTAGATCCTCAATTATATTCTCGTTTCGAAGTGAAAACTTCTTTCGCCGCGTTGACCACTTTTTGTTGGAATCTTATGGGTTCGCGTCACCGACATGCTAATGTTTGAGGTTGATAATTTTAATTTAAATATGAAAATTCAAATATTACACATAAATTGTTTTAAACTTTCATGGTCAGTAACATTAAAATGGGAATCTGCGGGATTGCTACCATGATCAGTTACTCCGTGATCATGGCACTTGCAACAGCGCCGAAATATCGGATACTCATAAACAAAAAGGTACATGGTAGCAATCCCGCAGATTCCCATTAAAATTACACATAAATTTTACAAATATCATTTTAAGAAAAGTTTTCTTTATGTTTTTATTATACTGGCTTTTGAAATGTAAATTCTTTGAATTTCGCCTGTTCACTGGTATCGTAAGAGGCGACTAAGTGAGAAAACTATGAAATGCAAAGAGAAGGAAAATTTAAAACAAACCCTATACCAACCCGTCTGGCCAGCCTGCTATCGTTGGCCAAATCCTCCCTTGTAAGAAGAAGCCTTGACGATGATGACGATGATGATGACGAGTTGTGCCGAAAAAGGAGCGGCCTCCGTCCCGTACTGGACATTTGTCGACTAAAATGATGATGTTTAATTCCGTATATCAACGACTGCCTCGATGGCGCAGTGTTGGCATATGTGACTGCTGTGCTTGTCTCTTCTCGGTCTTGCTTTCGATTCATAGGTTGGACCAAATGTTTGTATGATCTGCAAATATTGGTTGCCGAGTTTGGGTAATTTCGTATTCGTATTCGTATAAATTTAAAGTATAGTAAATCTGTATTTATATCAGTTGTCTAGTACCCATAATACAAGCTGTGCTTAGTTAGGGACTAGATTGTGTTGGGTGTTAGATGTCTGAAATATTAATTACATTCATTAGTTTAATAACTCGTTTCTCTTTCTTTCCTTAGACGGGTCTATGCCCGGAGTCAGGACTGACGCCCTTAGCGGGTAGTGCTCCCCAAACGCCTCAAGAACCTCGTATGGACGTCCCTCAACCACGACCGCTTCCAATGCCTGAGTATGGCGGATTCTTTGCACTCCTCACCGAGTACCTACCGGATACTAGCCAACCGATCTCTGGTTTCCATAGGTAAGTACATAAATAGTATCCTACTAGTATTATAAACACGAAAGTTTGTAACTATGAATGAATGGATGGATGTTTGTTACTCTTTCACGCAAAGACTTTTGAACGGATTTGGATGAAACTTTACAGTAATATAGCTTATACATCAGAATAACACACAGGCAACTATTTGCCGCGATAACCGACATACACGCGCGCGGATCCGCGGACAAAAACTAGTTTATTATACTTTAGTCAAGTTCGATATAGAATGTTTATTAACAATCTGTGTCTTAGTACCCGATGATTTTCAGGAGTCATTAACCTGTTAGCAAATTAAGTGAACTAGAGATCACTTTACGGCCGTCTTCAATGTCATGTTTAAGTTCATGAACCAGCATAACTTTGAACTGTCATTGTTAGACAAGAACAACACTTGATGAAATACATTCTGGACTTTATTGTTTACTAACTGACCCGCCCAACTTCGTTTACGTCTCTCCATAAGAAATAATTTGTCCAATTTCCCCAACATTTTCGGTCGATACCCGGCTCCTATTAGCCGTAGAGTGATGTTACATAGCTTAAAACCTTCGTCGGTAAATGGGCTATCCAGCAAAAAAAGAATTAGCAAAATCGGTTCAGCCGTACACGCGTGTTGTCGTGACCAAGGCAAATAGGCATTCATTTATATCTATACTAATATATAAAGCTGAAGAGTTTGTTTGTTTGTTTGAACACGTTAATCTCAGGAACCGCTGGTCCGATTCGAAAAATTCTTTCGGTGTTGGATAGTCCATTTATCAAGAAAGGCTATAGGGTATATATCATCACGCTACTACTAATAGGAGCGGAGCAACAATGAAAAATGTTTCATGTTTCGGGGGAAATTTTCACGCTACGGGCAATATAAGGCGCAATCGAGGTTGCGTGGGTCAGCTAGTATCTATATGTATATATGTTACGGGTAATGCTAGAAGATGGAGCAAACTTAGGTTTACCCGGGTTGACTTAGTATTATCCAAGCTTCTTGGGTAAAGGCCGAATAATAAGTTAAATAAATTTTAATTCGGGGTTTACCCATACTCATCTAGGTCTATCCAACTATGGCTGGGTTTAGTAACCATCTGTCACAATACCTAGGCAATCTATACAATACATCTGGGGCGACCAGATAATATATGAAATACTAGTTATTGCCTGCGGCTCCGCCCGCGTGTATGTAAGTAGCCTATTCTGTTATTCTGAAGTATAAGTTATATTACTGTAGAATTTCATTCAAATCCGTTCAGTAGTTTTTGCTTGAAAGAGTAACAAACATCCATCCATACTTACAAACTTTCGCGTTTATAATATAAGTAGGATTAGAAATATTTTTGTCCGTTAGATACCATACTTTGCCTAGGTATACTTTACAATTCTATAGATTGTACAGAATACCTACCGGTTTATTGGCAATGTGTAAAAATCATTAATTTTCTTCTACATTTATTAATTTTATATAACTGTTTAGATCACTATAAAATATCGAGCAAAAGAAACGTGTTCTGTTGTTCGCTTTAAATAAACTTTGTTCAGAATCATCTAGGTTTAGATTAGGTTGGAATAGTGACTACTTCAGATCCCCCGTGTGCATTGCTTTGATCTGTTCCCGTAGGCATAGTAGGCATTGTATAGAATACCTAGACAAAGTATCAAATAAATAATATTTCAGACATTACCTACACGTTTTAGGTATTGTATATAGTGCCGGTAACATACATATATATATATATAACTGAGGAGAACTATGTAGATTGAAAAAATGTCTTTCATAATCATAAATATGACGTATGACATTAAAAATATTTTTATTTCCTATCTACACTACCAATTATAAGCGCTGATACTAGGCGCGCTAAGACGTTCTATTACGACCCCGTAATTATAATAATATTAAAATAATGTTATCCAAGCTATACTTATACTGTTGGACGAGCACGAATCCGATAAATTTTACAGTTTTAAATTTAAAACCGGGTGACCCTGTTTTTTTACTAAAATTAAACCTAAAGATAATTCAAAATCGGTCCAGCCGTTCCAGAGATTAGGTGGAACAATTACACCGACAAATAAATTATTTAGCTGAGAATAACTGAAAAATTTTAAAAATAAATTTTGTACATGTACCGTGTAAACATAATACATTTAGTAACAAGCGGTTATGTTAACATTTATTAATATTATCACAAACATTAGTTTGGGGCTGCTGATCGAAATTGAGAATACACGAAAGTACATAATTTTTTAGGTTACTTTGTCTTCAGGCTTTTGTTTACAAATAAATGAATACTTACCAACAAACTGTTAAGTTGCATACTTAAAGAATTGGAGTATTATAAAGTAGACATATTTCTATAGATCTAATGTATGAAGATTTAATAAAGTCAGCATTATTTTCAAACTGATTTTCTTAAATTAATAAAGTGAACTTAGTGCGATAGTAGTGCTACTAAATAATACATGAATTGCTCTTTAAAAGGTTATTACATTACATAAAGCTTGTTTTACAGAACAGACATGAAGCACTTTAAAGATTTATCAGATTATGCAAAATATGAGTTAAAAATAGATACTTAAAACAATTTTTCGTCTAATAACCAAAGTGCGTAGACTGGAATTTTAAATAGCGGCAACGGCCCTATGGAACATTTTCATAATACTTTTAGATAGTATATATCCATAAAATGAAGTTATTCCGATCTTTGGTCGCTCAGATCTTTCAAACTACTTTGATCGTCAAGGAAGCGTGCGGTGATGATGACGCGAGTTTTACGATTTTTGGTGCACCCAAAAACTGTTCAAAAAGGCGCGTTGAACACTTTTTGGGTGAACAAAAAATCGCTTCACTTCAAAAAAATACTAAACTGAACTGTGAAAATAATCCACAATAGTTAGCTGTGTGTTTTCATCGTAATCCATATTAACATTATTAATTCAAAGTAACTCTGTCTGACTGTTTGTTACACTTTTACCGCTAAAGCGCAGCACCGATTAATAAAATTTGGCATAGATATACTTTGATTGATTTACCTCAATAACCGGCAAACACGCGGGCAGAATCGTGAAAATAAACTAGTATTTATATAATTTAACAAATAGTATTAAAATATACAAGGTAACGTATTTGACAGGTAAATGAAAATGTTTACTAACTGTTCAATACATATATTTCAAACTGTTCATTTAAAAAAATATATACTCCACTATTTTGCATTGGAATACGCAGTGAACACTGTTTTTTTATTATTTTTAAATGTTGCGATATTTGAAAACAAATACGTGTATGTTTGCAATGAAAAAATATGCCATCCGTAAAAATAACTGCGTTTGGCAAAGAAATATTTTGAAATGTCTAAAAGCCAAGCATAATCTATCGATACGTCAAAGCGTGTTGTGTTACTGAAATAAATCGTTTATTACACGCATATGTTTACATGTTAAACTTTTTTTGAGCAAATGAGTTCGGCGTTGCCTAACTGGACTAGTCCTGAAAAGAAAGGACGAAATAAACTCATTGATCACCATCTCTTGCAAAGTGAAATTGATTTGTCTATTTGTACTGTATTTATATGATTTTAAATAAAGGAGATGTCCAAAAAATGTATGGGCTTGTGCCCCAAAATGTTCCAAGATAAAATAAGTGGTATTTGATAGCTTTCTATCTTCTAAAAACAGAATTAAGAAAGTTCATGAAGCATAGCAGATTCAGAAAAAAGTTAGGAAGGTTTAAAAAAACAAATATCACTCCGAAAACATAATTTTTCTCTCATATAATTTAAAGTTACATTGTCAGGTTTATTGTTAACATTATTTATGTGTGCTCATGTCGAAATATATACTACTAGTTTATTCCCACGGCTTCAGTTGTGTGGAAAGAACATGAAAAGTAGATTGGTCATTCTCCAACATTTTAGATCTTCACACAACAAATATTTCCATCATTGATTGCTGTTTTAGTTTAGTTTTACACGGTTAGTTTTAGAGAATGGAAATAAAAGAAAGAATATTATTTTTATACATATTTAATAATTGCATGTTATTGTAATATCTTTTTTAGGAATGCCACTGGTGGATTATTATAGTTTTTGATCATTTTCTTTTCCCTTTCTATCATGGCATCTTATATTATAATCATATTTCTTCATGCTACTTCTCTGTAAGGTTTCGTGCAACCAGGCCCGATCTAGCTATTGAGCCGCTCCGGGCAAAGATAATTTTCACCGCCCTTTACATACATAAAACCATATAAGTCATGAAGTAGTTATGTTGGGGATGTATACTGTTGCAAACCTTGATTTCTATTGAAATCATAGCCAATTCATATAATCCATTCTGTGTCATGGTGGATCGCAGATAAATTTTTATTACTTTTAATTTAAATTTAACTTATTTTTAATGGTATAGGAGGCAAACGAGCAGACGTATTATCTGATGGTAAGCGAGTACTGCCACCCGTAGACACCCACAACACCAGAGCTAGAGGCGTCTTTCACCACTTGTAACTAAGTTAGTGGTAAAGTTAAAAGGATTCTGAGCTCAATACTAATATTTGGACCAAATCTTAAATCTGTTACAAATTTCAAAACATCTTGAGGAGATAAATTACTATTTAAAAACATAAGGTACGCACAAAGTTCTAATGCATTTATATAGCTTGAGTTCTCATGACTTTAAATAGCCTCGAGGATCTTATAGAGTAGGAGAGTTTATGGCTGTATCCATAATGTTAAAAAAATACGACTAATACTAAATAGATACCAATCACGAAAAACTGGCAACACACGCTCTAAACATAAGCTATTGTCAATAGAAGGGTAATCCCCTACAATCCAAATCGAATGATGTGACTTACATTTTCTTAAATGTATCTAGTACTTTTAAAAGTACCTCAAAGATATCGGTACAATAGTATAGTGTCCAAAGTATCGATACTCCTTAGGTATCAGTCCTTTTTGCGGATCCCTACTTCTTTCTTTCGAACTAAAATAATTCAGTTAAGTGAAATACTTATTTTTTATATTTGTATTTTTTTTTTTTTTTTTTTTTTTTTTATATTTTTTATATTTCCACTATCCAACCTGAAGTAGGTTGAAAGATGGCAATTCTCAACCTGCCAACTTCGGTGTGGATGGTTACTGGCTAGGGTGGAAGATATAAATCATGATTCACAAAAATTATAATAATGTTATCATTGTTAACTTCAACCTAAGAAACTAAATTGAAATGCTTATTTAGAAAATTTTTGTGGGGTTCCTTATTCAAAAACATAGTTCTTATTTTTCATATAAAGTAATAGTCCAAATTGTAATTACTACTAATAGAGTTAATACATTAATAATGATCTAAGACATTCATCCAAAAGCTTATTTATAATTACAGGTGCATCACTAGGCCAAATTATTTCCAATATTTCTAATATTCTTCAATAGAAGAGAACTCATATCAGGAGGCAAAGGATACTGCATGCCATCTGATACGTTCTCTAATTGCGATACCACAATGCATACACGACTATAGATGGTCCATTTTCTTCACTTAACTTAAGTTTATAAGTAATGGAGCACTCGTATGAGGCTATAATACTATAAAATAAAGGCGAAACAAATAATTGTACATAAACACAAAACAAACGGAATGAAAATCAACGCGTGAGACGAGACGGGATGTTGCAAATATATTTTTTTAAGTATTAGGTGGTGAAGATTCATAGTTTCACTATTTTTAATGCTCTTCATTATTTTGGAATAATTAATTATTAGTGATTTCGAATGACGAATGTTTTAAAAACAAATACTAAACGAATTTAATAATAATACAGTAACCTTGTATTTCAATCTAAAACTCACATTAATAAATATTGATTCAGTCATGTGTTCATATGGCAAGTAAATTTAATTCAAAGTAAAAATTCAAGATGCAAGCATCGTTTAAAATCTTTTATTCTTTTGAGGTATTTTCCAAATCTGCTACGGACTTTATAAAGCTATTCAAAATTCATAATTCATTTTATTTAGTCAAAAAACTAAAATATTCTGGGGCAAAAATAGGACAACTCCTTTGGTACCTTATGTTACTACGGACACTTTAGCACATTAAACTTTATCGTCGCAGAAGTAGACATCGACATCGAGCCGTCGATGGAATTCCGTTTCGTTTAACACTTCTGGAATGTTGCCAATTTAGGAAGACTCGACATCAATTGTACGGTTACCTTCGATGATATCAATATATCCTGTATAGTGTCCCTATTTAGATCTAGACTCGAACGGCCTGCAGTGTCGTCAAACAGCATAGACCACGCTAAGCGATGGCCGCCTGATTCATAAACATAAATAGAAACGTTACGATTCAAAGCTACACGTCTGATTGCCTGATCTACACCATGGGACCTTGAGACGACTTTAAGAGAACCTCGACCTCTAGGGCGTTATCAATGACGCAGCGGCTCAAAATGGAATCTTTGTTTGACACCCACACCTTATGAAATCAAGATCAAATTTACTGGGCTTCAATTGAGATGAAAATTCTTTAAAAATCAAAGCATGACAGTTTCTGATGTTTTGAAAATTTGTGAAAAATCCGTAAACACTATTTACTTATTTTTTTATCAACACTAATACTTAAGTTTAAGAATTTAAGACCTATCTTGACCTGACTAAAATAACTTGTTTTGATTTCAATAGACCCTCTCTAAACGTCTGACTGCTTCCTACGTACCTTTATTATTAAAGGTGGGTGTAAATCAAAGCGTACCTACCTCTCAAATGCAGAGTCACTAAATTGAAATAAGCCTGTAACAAGAATATTATAAACGAGATGTTTAAGTTACGTTAACGTTACCATTTTTGAGTCACGTAATTTACATTTCTAAATAACTAATATTATAAGTCAAAGTCCTCCGCCGCGTCTGTCAGTCTGTCTGTTCGCAAAGAACTCTTAAACTACTCTACGAATTTTAATGCGGTTTTTACCAATAGATAGAGTGATTCTCGAGGAAGGTTTTCGTATATAAGTTGTTAAATTTTTGTTTATATTGGCTTAAATACAACGATATTAGTTGAAGCCGCACATCTTCTCAGAGTTTATATTTTCCGTAAAGAACACATGCGAAATAAGGGTGGGTTGTTAGTATTACATAATGAACTAGCTGAACCCCGCTGTGCTACCCGCGGTTATTGTTGTACCGCGAGTGACGCCGCGGGACAAAGTTAGTCTAAAAAAGTAGCCTAAGTTACTCCCTGGATCATCAGCTACCTACCAGTGAAAGTCCCGTCAAAATCCATCCAGCCGTTCCAGAGATTACCCGGAACAAACAGACAGACAGACAAAAAAATTTTTAACTTCATTTTTGGTATATGTGTCGTGTATACATACATGTGCATTGATTAAAAAGCTGTTATTTTAATATTACAAACAGACACTCCAATTTTATTTATTTGTATAGATGACTAACTCACAGAACGTATGTAGAAATGTGTGCCTGTGTCAGTAGATAGCTTTTTAAACTGGACACCTCTATAGAGCAACAGGTTCGCTCTAACTAAAAGATCTGGCGATATTATAGAGAAGTCACAGAAAGCCTACAACTCTATGGCTACTTAATGGTGCTCTATAAAATTGAGGAGTTATAAGAGATTTTGAAACTCCAAGCAGTTGCTACACTCTATTAATTTCCTTCAAAGCTAAAAACTGCGCTTTGGTTAAATGTCGAAGAAATTCTGCAAAAGAAATTAAACATAATCTATACAAATAAATAAAATTGGAGTGTCTGTTTGTAATATTAAAATAACCACTTTGTAATAAATGTACATGTACCAAAATATTTTTTTTTTACAATTGTTGTGTGTTTTACAAATTTTCAGTCTGTCTGTTTGCTCCGGGTAATCTCTGGAACGCCTGGACCGATTATGACGAGACTTTCACTAGCGGATAGCTGTTTATCTAAGGAGTAACTTATGCTACTTTTTTTAGACTAGTTTTGTACGACAATAACCGCGGGTGAAATCGCAGGGTTCAGCTAGTATCAGAATAAATACAGTTCACGTTTTATGCATTTCAAGTGCAATATTCTGAAAAATGAATAACACTTATTGGAAATGATTTCCATCTTTAGCGGCCACGAAAAGAATCTCAGTAGGCCGCCATAGAATGGGTCACCATGCTGCATTGTTCTTATTCGCATTGATTGATGGTGAGCACCACTCTTGGATTCTGTTCACGCGTTCTATCAGACAGACCAGATTATTATAGCAGCTAAAACGTAAGAAAGTGTCACACAACTATGACAAAACTTATAACACCACAAGTTCAAAATAGTTTAGCTTTTTTAGACTAAATACCTAACACTCCTTCTATTGTCTAAAAACAGTTAAAATTACTGTTGGTAATTGATATAGTTGATTGCTGGTTGGTTCACAGCGGGCGGTAACCTAGGGCATCTTTCTAGCGTATGTCTAAATCCAGTGATATCAAGCAGGAACAAACGAACTGGTTCAGAAACAGGAAAAGGTTGGGAGGACTCACCAATCGGAAGCACATCCTCGAACCCGGTTCATCAGAGCACGTTTGGTGGGTTCAGACAAATGTCCCACACAGTACAGGCAGGGGATTACACTCCACACGAAATGTACACGGTTTTCACAACTTAGATCAGTCTATTTCCATTGATTTTAGATATTTTTACGAGCGACAACGTGAATCGTGCTTCGTTAGAGATTCGTTTTCCGTGTTTGCGCACTAGATGGCGCTGATTGAATTCGCTTCATGTGCACGGAAAATAATAAGGATTGTTCCCAAGCCGCAACAATTACTATAAATCTATACAAATAAATTAAGTGTCTGTTTGTAATATTGAAATAACCTTTTTTTACTAGATGCAAGTATGCACGTTACATGTACCAAAATAACATTTTTACTATTTTTTCTGTGTGTCTGTTTGTACCGGCTAATCTGTGTAACGGCTGAACCGATTTTGACGGGACTTTCACTGATAGGTAGCTAATGATATGACGAATAACTTAGGCTACTTTACTTAGACTAGCTTCGCCTGGTGGTGTTACCCGCGATACGACAATAACCGCGGGGAACACCGCGGGGTTCAGCTATTAAATAATAATAATAATTCAATTTAATTAGGAGATCCCATAACATGGACACATGTCGTTTGCGTACAAAAGTTTTACATCCAAAGGCTCTTTTTTTATCCACTATTAAAAAATAAATAATAATAATAATAATAAATCTATATTTAAAACTAAAAGAAAAGAAACAGTAACATTGTGTGCGAGAATGTCTGCATTAGTTAAAAACTGTGTCGCAGCCATTAACGCCTCCTCCGGACTGGGGCCGTCAGAGATACATCAAAAATACAATAAAGAAACAATACAAATTAAATGAAATTAAACTAAAATTGCCTACAACAGATGATTTGGATACAAATTTTACCAAATTAGTACGTGTATAATGAGTTTTACCAAATTAGCATGTGTTTTAAGAGTATGTGTAGATACAAAGAGAGGTGTGTCAATTTAATTGTTTGTGTGTGTGTGTGTGTGCTTACGTGCGTATTGGAGGAAATCTGCAAGAACTATCTCCAAATATTCGGTTTAACCATGACTTCTAGCTCTTCTACTTACAAGGGGATAAATATTTAGTATTCTATTCACCCTGTTATATATAGTAGAACCAATAAAATACTAATATAATAAAATAGGTGCAACGTGGCGGTGATGCTGCTATGTGACGTAGTACTAGACGGTGTGGAGCTCGACTGGTCCATACATGTACCGCTGATGCTGCACATTGTATTCCTCGGTATGGACCATACCAGGTGAGCTATTTTAACACTATACTTTGACTACACGGTTGGCAAAACATCAAATCCAATATGGAACAACATTTTGTGTGATCCATAAATTATTATTATGAGTTTGACGGTTCTTTGTGTCCGTTTCGTGTATGTTTGTAAAGTTCCCAGCGATATGGAAGGTATATATTGCTAATGCGGGAGCTTTATTAAAAAAAGACTAATTTCAACTTAATGGATTGCGTAACGCCTGACGTAGTTACGAGGTCGAACTGTCCTCAGTACAGTATCAACGTTTGTTCTCCGAAATTCTTATATAATGTCGGTTGAATACAGAAACCATAATAAAAGTTCCAAGACCACCGAGCTAAATTGGTTAGAGGACTTTCTTTGTAGACTGTTAAGAAATTCAAATCAGTTTTCAATATTATTTGTTTATATAACGGTTCTTTATAGAAGTTTACAAGCATATAGAATAAACATCTTTTTTATTTAATTTTGTACTATATGTTCTAATTTGTATTATATAAAAAGACTTAATTATCAAAAATATGTAGTGATGTGATCAAATGGTCTTCACAAAATAAATCAAATCCCAATTATGAGGAGATAAAATTAATTATTTCACGTTTCAATTTAGATATATTTTTTTTATTGTAACAACATTTTGAATTTGTTGTAATTGAAAAGCGTCGTATACGATGTTACTATTATTAAAACTAATACATTTACACCACTCCAGGTGGATAGTTCACCAGCATTGCAGACAGTTACTGCTGAATCTCCTCGTAGCGGTGGCCGCTCACCATGACCACTTGACAATCGCTCGGGTGTTGCTCGCCAGCCGCTCGGCACAACTCGGTCTTGGCATATCACCACCTACACTGCCGCTGGTGGCGCATAACTTTACAGGTATACTTCGTAAGAACCTTTTCTAAATTACATACGTCACACGTAAAGGTTTCCTATTCATGTGAATAAATATTAACAACAATTTCTTTATAGAGCGTCTAAGAAAACAAACTTTCGCATTTATTTACCATACAGAAGCATCTCAACAGGCCGCCATAGTGTAGATCACCATGCTAAATTGTTACTTTATTCGTATTCGCATTCGCAATGAGTATGGTGACCACTGACCACTTTTGAATTATGCTCTTGCTTTCCGTCAGGCAAAGTAGAGTCACTGTGGCAAGCTCCTACATAAAAAAAAATAGCAGAAAACAACAAAACACTTGTAAAGTACATATTATGCAATCCGAAATGTTTTATACATTTTCTAGGTATCTGTTCTGGCAGATCTACAGGCTTACTATAAGTAATTTCATATCGTTAATACGTAATTGCTTTCGATTTGCATTCAACATGAGAATTGCAATATTTATTTTATTATGCAATATTTTTTTTATTTTTTTTGTGCTTATCTGCAATCAGTCACAAACTATAATCAGATTTGTTTCCAGTCATTGTGTCATGTCTAGGTGCCTCCTCAGCAGGAGATCCCTAATCCTTCACCATCTGTCACCAAGGCTTTGAATATCATGGCGTTTCAGTCGTTTAGTGTAGCCGATAGTTGCCAACACGGTAGCCAGATCATTTGGGTGATTTTCCAGCCGCGTTTTATATTTCCTTCCAGTTAGTGTTAACTCTTCCTTTACAGTACTTATGTTCAGAGCTTCATGGATCTCTGCATTTGTAATGAACCATGGTGCATTTGAAACGGTTCTAAGGATACCATTTTGTAGCCTTTGAATTATCTGTAAATTGGATTCGCTGGCACTTCCCCACAGCTGTGCGCCATACACCCATATTGGCTTTAGGATCATTTTATATATCAATAGTTTGTTGTCGACTGAAAGTTTGGAGTTTCGTCCCATCAACCAGCTAATGTTTTTGAATCGCATATTCAGTTCGTCTCGTTTTGACTTAATGTGTTTCTTCCAGGTAAGCCTCCTGTCCAAGTGCATACCGAGGTAACGGACAGAGTCACAGCTTGGCAATACATTGTCGCCCATTTTTACCGGAGCATAATTTCCCCTCCTCAGCGTAAATGTGATGTGTACAGATTTAGTAGTACTAGCTTTGATTCTCCAATTCTGGATCCATTCGTTGACCTTATCAAGGTTATTTTGCAAGACGGCAGATGCTGCGATTGGATCCTCGCTGCTTGCGAGAATTGCAGTGTCGTCAGCAAATGTAGCCGTAGTTACGCCTTGTGTTTCTGGGAGGTCAGCAGTGTAGATTGTATATAAGACAGGACCAAGGACAGATCCCTGTGGGACTCCCGCCATTATACCTTGTATGGTCGACAGCTCTCCGTCCTCTCTCACCCGGAAGATTCTGTTTGTGAGATATGACTCCATAAGAAGATAGTAACTGTGCGGTAAAGACGCTTTTATTTTATAGAGAAGTCCTTTATGCCATACCTTATCGAAGGCAGCCTGAATGTCCAAAAATACAGCGGAGCAGTATTCCTTTTTTTCAAAGGATTCTCTTATCTTGTCACAAACCCGGTGCACTTGTTCCACTGTAGAATGCTGTTGTCTGAAACCAAACTGGTGGTTAGGTATCACCAGGTTTTGGTTGAGAATGGGTGTTACTCTGGTCAGGAGGATCCTCTCGAAAATCTTGGACAACACAGGCAAAAGACTTATTGGTCTATACGATGATGCGTCTTCGGGGGGCTTCCCTGGCTTGTGTATCATTGTTACTGTGGATACCTTCCATAATCTGGGAAAATATTGTACTCTAAGTACCCCGTTGCAAAGGACGACCAGAAAAGTCAGTGCTCTCCTGGGTAGTTGCATAATAATTTCTTTTGTGATGAGATCAAAACCTGGGGCTTTTTTGTTTTGTAGTCCATTGATGGTCCTCTTCAGTTCTCCAACTGTGACTGGCTTTGGTGGCAAAGATAGTTGTAGGTCCTGCTGCAATGTACACTCGACATCATTTTCAAATGCCTCATTGTTGCCTTCATTGGGTGTAAAGATGGCGGCCAAGTGTTTGGCAAACAAGTTGGCTTTTTCTTTACCTGTCTTAGTCCAGCCAGACAGAGATCTAATGGGGCATTTATATTGTTGTGGCCTGTTTAGCGCCTTTGTAAGCTTCCAGAGCGAGTATTCTGACGATTTTGTGGCAGTTAGACTTTCTAATTTGCTTTGCAGTGTGGTATTGTTTAGACTATCTATTGAGCCTTTCAACGTTCTAATAGCTTTGTTGAGAGCAGTTTTATCATTTTTGTGTCTAGTTTGGTGCCATATTCGACGCAATCTTCTCTTCTCTAGTATTTGGCGTCTAATCTCAAGAGGTACATTCCCAACCACTTGGCAATTTGTTTCCTGTTTTAGAGGCGTGTTAATCCAGCAGGCTTTTTGTATGAGGTTAGTGAAATATTGGGTTGCGTCATCTATTTCATCAGGTGTTTTTAAGGAGACTTTCAGCTCTATGTTTTCATCAATGTACTCTCTGAAGCCTTCCCAGTCAGTAAAACTATTGCACAAGGCTTCAGGCCTCTCATAGGTAATGATAGACGTACTAATAGTCAGGAAAACAGGAGTGTGGTCAGAACTACCATCCAGACAGGATTCAACCTTCATGTAATTTGCTGAGAGTACCATAATCACGAAGAAGTCCAGTAGATCTGGTTTTTTATGCGGATCTGTGGGCCAGTAGGTTGGTTCTCCTGATGAGACACAGTTAAGGTTGTTTTCATCAAGGCTTAGTTTTAGTTGCCTGCCCCTAGTTGTTGTTAGCCTTGAGCCCCAATATGTATTTTTTGCGTTCCAGTCACCACCAGCCACAAATCTTCCCCCCAATGTTGAGAAGTATTCTGTGAAGTGTGTTGCACCAATTGTATATCTCGGTGGACAGTATATTGAAGACAGGTTGAGCCGTCCACAACTGCTTTCCACTGCAATGGTCGTAGCCTGAATGTGGTTTGTTCTAAATTCTGGGAGCACTTGGTGCTTGATAGAGTTTCTAACCACAATGGCTGTTCCTGCATGGCTCATTCCATCAGGATGATTAGTACTGTAGGTGTTGCAACCTTTGATGTTGATTCTGTTTTTATCCGTACAGTGTGCCTCAGAGATTAAGACAACATCAAGTTGATTGTTGTTTATCAAAAGTTCTAATTCGGCCTTATTTGGGGCAAGACCATTGATATTCCAAGTGCCCACTCTCAGAGCAGTCATTTTGAGATCTTTTCAACTAAGGTGACTATGAGACTCATAAGAGTACTCATCTGTTGTAAGATCATGTCGAATTTTTCCGACTGTTTTATTAGCAGTTCTTCTATTTTGCTATTTATGCTAGCTGGTGTTGTTAGCTCAGTTTTTCTTTTTTTTAATATATCAGAGTAGAGCTGTTGTTCTTGCGTTTCTTTAACCCGTGATCGAGCATCAATGGGAACAGTTTTACTTGGCATCTCTCGTGGTTTACTCTTAAGCATTGGGTTTCTCTCCCTTCGTCTTTCTAGGATCTCTCTGTATACTTCGCAGCCTTTATAATTAGCTGGATGTGCACCTTGGCAAAGGGCACATTGTGCTGGTGTGTTACGGTCTTTTTTTGGGCAATCTGCGGTTTTATGTCCCTGGGCACATTTTACGCATCGGTAAGGCCTCATGCAATAATTTTTTGATAGACCGTACTGTTGGCACCTTTGACATTGTGGCAGTGTGGTTTTCTTTTTGGGATCTTCGATTACTACAGTCTGATGATAGATGTGTTTAATATGTTTCACTGCTGGATTGTTAGCTCCTGGTTCGATGTTAACAAAGAATGTAGAGGTTGGTTTTTTATCTGGTCCAAATTTCGAATTTATAATTTCACCAAAGACTTTGTTTCCAGTGCCTTCAATGGCTTCTATTATAGCACTATGTGGAGTTGTATGGTGTAGATTTCTTATGACTACCCTGTAGCAGCGTTGGTCTTTCAAGTTAAAGGTATGTCCTATTAGGCCTTTATTTCGGACTAGAGTAATAACATTTTTGTATGTTGCTGTGTCCACACATGTTACTCTCAGTTGATTTCTGTTGACAATTTTTAATGTAAAGTTATCTTTATCTGCTGTGGACTGTAGCAATTCAACAAGTTTATTAACGTCATCAACGCCGTATAATATTATCGGTGGTGGTTTACAATTTGCAATATGCAATAAAAGTAAGTGATTACGAGAATCGCATGTTCAAATATTCACAGCTACTAATTTGCACTGAACTAACAAGATGTTTTGTACTTGAGATAACAATGCGAGACAACACTGCAATTTAAGAATTTTGTTAGATTTTATTCTGTGTCTTTTAGATGATGGAATTTAACAGTTGAACTATTTTCTACTCTAATCCTTTTCTTTAAGTTTGTATTTTTTTTCTTGAAAGTTGCATTTAATATTATGTTTAGTGAATTGGAGGACATTTACAGAACCTGACGCTGCTTTCGACAATTACCCGCAATGTGCGCACTCGCCGCGCTCGCACGCCCGTTCTCTTAGCTCCGACCCACAAGTCACTCCCGAAGGTATAGTCATATCTTTTGGAAACGCTGTACTTATTTACCTTTTATATAAACTGCAGTAGTACACATACCAGTGCAGGTATAAAATCATAGAAAAAAAGAAAAAAAATTAAAGACAAACAAAGTGTTTTCATTTGATGCAAATTAACATTCGTTGGGTGAATCAAGTTGAGAATAAAACACTATAAATAATTATCAGGTGAATGCGACAACTACCCATCCCTGCCAGTGATAGTGACGGGCGATTCGGAGACAGAGACCCCCGCACCAGAGCCGACGGCAGAGGCTGAGTCAACGGAGTTGCCCGTCGCTGACGTCATCAAGTCTCTCGTACACTTCCTCGCTAATAGACCCACGCATATGCCCTTGTGGCTGTACGAGGACATCACTGCTAAAGGTAAGTAATAACATTGACAATGGTTTTGATTTTTGGGTTCTAAGTTTCTGGATCCTGGGATTCTGGAAGCATTCCAGTTCTTAAAACTTCATGATATAAAATCTTTTAGCCTCGAGCTCTCGGAATCCCGTTAAAGGAACTGAGGTCGCATTTGCTAGTTGCGAGTTTTTCTAACCAAAGATATTAAATAGAAAAGTGGATTTAGATGTCGTAGTGATAGGTGGCTCTTACTATTATGATATTGCTTCTTGTTGTTAGTGTGGACGTTGCGCAGCTGCCAGCAGATGTCGACACTGTTGCGTCACGTGTTGCGCGTGTTCCGCGAATCTCTGCCCCATGCGCTCATCTCGGAGCGATGGGCGCAGACAGCACTGCAGCTCGGCTTGTCCTGCCCCTCGAGACATTACGCCGGGAGATCACTACAGGTTTGAATACCAATAACAAATACACAAATACTTGAAATATATGTATAGATACAAAACCAACTATTTCTTGATGCTTCACTCGTGTGATTATTTCTTATTTCGTTGATGTACTTTCATAAAACTGTTCATGCCTCATTATACTTCCTTAGAAGTGACATTTCCAAAAATTACTTACAATATAATGATAAATAAATATTTCGGACCATCTAACTCACAACGCCATCTCGTCCTGATCTAAGTAGAGCTTGTGTTATGGGTAGGTACTAGATAACTGATTTACATACATGTATACTTTTCGGTACATATAAAACCTTAAACTCGGCAACAAATATTTGCAAATCATACAAGCAATTGATCCGACCTCAAAGAAATAAATGTGAATAGAATTAGCTGCCAAATGTCAAGTTTGTAGCCCTAGCAGCTTATGTCTGCGTTAATAAAATAGGGCATGTAATTTTCAATGTATAAATGCCACGTTGTTCGTTTAATATATCTTATCTTAATATAGCTTATGAAAGTTGTATTATGATGGATAAATTATATATCCTAAAAGAAATCAACAAATATTTATGTCCAACTAGTTTTTGCTCACGGCTCCGCTGGCGTGTATTTCGGTTAGTGCGGTAAATAGTAGCCTATGTGTAATTCTGATATATAAGCTATATTACTGGAAAGTTTCATCCAGATCCGTTTAGTAGTTACTGCGTGAAAGAATAACAAACATCCATCACTCCATCCATCCGTACTTACAAACTTTCTCGTTTATAATATTAGTAGTATTACCCAAAAGATTGTAAGTGATATGACAGCTAGAGGAGAGTTAAAAACTCGTATAAATAGCGTTTGATTATTGTGTACTTAATTAGGACATATAATGGAGACACAACGGCAAGGACAATTATGTTATTAAGAGCTATGTCTAGTGCGTTCGGTCGCGTTAATTTACTGATAAGTAAGAAAGTACTGATACGATACCCTAAGATAGAACGGTTTAATAACAATACTATTTTTGAAACTGCCTCGGTGCCATAGTAGTATCATATGCGACTGCTGCGCTTGAGGTCTTAGGTTCGATGTTTTGTGTATGATCTGCAAATATTTGTTTCGTAGTTTGGGTGTTTCCTAGGTATAATACGTATGTATTTACAAAAAAAAGTGTTTATACATTTATATTTAAAATATCTGTTGTTTTATACTTATCTTGGGATTGGATGGCGTGGTTTGAAAAGGTTTTTTTTTCCGGTTTTCTATGTACCTACCTACTGCTAAAATATGTGGGAAAAAATCGGGGACGTCTTTGAGGAGTGCCGATAGGAGTGAAAACTAAGTAACTTGTGAATTGTATCGTCGAGCTGTTAGATTTATAGCTTATGGGAAGCGTGCAGTGACGATGACGCGAGCACCAATGTATTTTTATCACCCTAAAGTTTTCACTTCAAAAAAATTGTCTTTAATAGTATATACACCAGCATACTATTTATTTATTTATATCTTTATTGTGTACATAAAATGCCAAAAAAAAAACATAACAAAACAGATTAACAAGGATGTATGTATGCAACAATTGACGTTCTTATCGCGTACGATGATTTCTTCCAGTTAACCTTATTATCATGTGTGTTTCGCGAGAAATATCTTTGTACAATATCAGCAATCGCCACTGTTCTCTTGTATCATTGACTAATATTTTGTTTTGACCACGTGACTTAGCATTGAAATGACGTCATTCCCATGTATTTGCTACTTTTCTAATAACGTTTACGTTTGTAGAATGGCATCTTGGCTAGGTAATTTACAATATAAAAGTACAATAGAATAGTTGACTGTATTGTAAATAAATACGTGTCGTAAATAAATCATTGAAACGAGTATTACAAAACATTTCGGAAAATATAATTATGACAGTTTTTCATTTCTATTACGAAACTTAGTCAAATAAACATTGTAATATATAGCTTATTTGAGTAGTATAAAACAGTGACGTCACAAGTGCGTATTTAGTTTTGACAGATGATAAAAAGTGACTGATTGATTTGACTAAGGTGTCATCTCCCCTATTGTAGGTATTCCGTTTCATCGGCGTGGCTATGACCGGGCGCATGGTTTCCGACATACTCTCCCGGCTGGTGGAGACTGTGGCAGAACAGGGCGAGGACATGCAAGGCTACGTCACTGAACTGCTACTCACACTGGAGGCCGCCGTCGACTCTCTCGAGTCTAACTTTAGACCTCTGGACTACATGAGGGATATATTCAAATCTACACCCAACTTGAATAATAAAGATGGTGGCCCGCCTGCCAATGGGAGCCCGTATTCTGCTGGTAAGAAACAAAACTGTTATTTTTAGTGTTATGTAATACTGGCTGGTAGGCTGTCTGATCTCAAACTATAATACCTAAATATACTTATAGATTTCTTAATTAATGTCACAAAAATAAATTTCCCCGACACGGCTAACGATCATGCTTGCTTATCACATAATTATTTTCTCGGTAATCCAACCCACGCCCTTTAACTAGGCAGTCGGGATCACGAAGCACGAGATTAACAAGCCCGTCCTTATAATGATCTATATTATATATAAATGAATCGCCGAAATGTATGTAGGCGCATAACTTCCGATCGGCTGGACCAATTAAATAATATTTTTTTATGTGTTCTTTATTGTTAGGACGTTTTTTGTTGTACACACACCCTGTGTATACAACAAAAATTGAAAGATAACGAAAAGAAAAATTTTCTGTCCGCGACTGTACACTGCCTGTGGGATGCTGAGACAGTTATGTAAATATGGCAGTACGAAGTTCGCCGAATCAGCTACTTGTATATATATCTGTATGTTAATATGTTACTTTTGACACTCACAAATAATGTGGTTTTCTGTTGGTAAAAGAATTTTCTAAATCGGTTCAGTAGACCCAGAGATTATCCCTAAAACCTCATAAAATCACAAACTTTACATCTTTATAATATTTATTAGCATAGATGTCGCAGGTATATTGTCAAAGCCGTGGTGCTACGATTTCACTAGTCATTATCATCAGCCTACCGCAGACCACTGCTGGACATAGGCCTCTCCAATTGCACGTCACTTAGTTCGATCCTCGGCTCCTCGCATCCAGCTTCTGCCACCTAGCCCAAACGGTTATCGGTTCTACGGCAAATATAGCCAGCCCACTGTCACTTCAGCTTGTTAATCCTGTGGGCTATGTGGATGACCCTGGTTCTCTGCCGGATCGCCTCATTTCTGATGAGGGTCCCTTAAGCCGAGACTCTACCGAACAAAAGTTGGCAACTTTCACCCTCGGTCTGACCCTTCCTACTATAGAATTCTGCGTTAGAAAAGGCAGAGTCTGACGGCGGCGAGTCCGGCTTGCGTGACCGCCCTTTATGACCGCCACCCATTTTAGGGCAGCATTTCCTGGGACTTGTCGCTCTCTTTGTCCCTGGTGCGTCTTCAATTTCTGCTTTCGCAGAGCTCCATCTCGAAGTCGTGCTGGAATTATAACCGTCCGACCAGCAGACAGAGCCTGCTACAGTGGGAGCAAGCGCTGGGAGGGGTCCGGATGTGTTAATAACAGCAGTTCTCGGACCCCTCCCGTCTCAGGCGCAGAGTGGCACACCGTGTGGTTTTAGTCGGTTCGGGGGTGGTGACGGCAGTTTCCACATATAAAAAAAGCGGTTTTCTTTTTGTTTTAATTGTAAGTTTTTTGTTTAAAACAAATAACCTAACCGCTACTTAAACGGCTCTGTTTAGTAAAATAAAAAAGTTAAATGAACAACTTCGACAATAAACCTGCGACATCTTTCTTACATATAAAACTCAATTGTTGTTCGTTTGTCTCGTTAAAACTCGAGAACGGCTGTGCCGATTTAGACGGTTTTGGTTTTGAAATGTTTGTCAGAGTCTAGAGAAGGTTTGAACGGTGAAAAATTACAAATAACTTGAAAGTCCAAATGTCACGTGTACGAAATAGCGGGCACATTTCACTAGCTAAAATAAAATATGATCTACTGATAATAATAACTTGTGGCAGGTAAACGTTCTCCGGGAGTGTGCGTGGGCTGCGTGACCAACCACACGCGCAGTACGAGCTACTCCGTGTCGTACTGCATACGCAAGAACAACGCGCCGCCGCCCAACAACGAGAAACAACAACACGGTGACTATTTCCACTGCTTACTACAACTGAAGTTCTAGGTGGATGAACGAGCAGATAGTTTTCCAGATGGTCAGTAGCCACCGCCACTCTTGAGCACCACCTTATGCTCCGGTGACCTCCCTAAAAAAGTAAAAAAAAAACTATAATTGCTCACCGCAAGTTTATTTTTACCAATAAAACACAATTATATGTTTAAGATAGCTGCCCATAAGTAAAAACTTTTCATCTTTTTTTTGTAAATACATGAGATAAATGACATGTAGCCAATAATCAATCATTGTACTCAACACTCAGTTATTAGTACCATATTTACTAATTATTTCTCTACATTTGAAAATGTACATTGAACAACAATTTATGTGCTCCACAAATTGTAGTCTTGAGTCCGGGTGATCTTAGCGTTCATTTCATATATGTCCGTTATGTTCCACGCAATACAGGATATATTCCTAACGTTGGAGTTCTCTTTTTAAATAATGAATAATTCTGAACTTTGTGAAACTGCAGAACGTCCGCGGCCGTGCAGCGAAGCAGCCAAAGGTGTTTGCTCAAACTTGTGTCGGTCCCGGTCGGCGCAGTCTCTCAAACTGCTCGGGGACACTGCTACACAGGTAATAAAACCATCTTGTTTATTATTAACAACCTCACACATCCCACCCACATAATCAATCAAGACAGAGCCAGTGCTACAGTAAAAAAAATGTGGTTAAAGAACGTTATTACCTCAAAAGAAATCTTTATTCCTGTACCCTATATATAAATATAAATAAATCACAAAAATGTATGTACGCGCATAACTTTTGATCGACTGCACCAAAGCGAATACAATTCTTAATTTTATGGACTTGTTATTGTGAGAACAATGTTTGTATAGAAGAAAATTCAAAGAAAAAGGAGATGTTATATTCTCTTAGTTCGCTTAGTTCTATACACTGCAGCGCTGCGGGAGTTGACATGAGCTTAATAAAATTATTTTTTTGATAATTTTGAAAATATTCACAAAAATAAGTAAGCCGATACAAAGTTCGCCGGATCAGCCAATAACAATACCCAGCAAACGTTGATCTGCCATAAAATTAAAAAAATTGAGGGTGGGTCAACTTTATCATTAGTATATATTCCTTAGTATTCAAAATAGATGTTAACCGATTCTCATACCTACCCGATATGCACTCAAAATTTCATAAAAATCGGTCCAGCCGTTTTTGAAGAAAGTGGGAAACAAGCACCGCGACACGAGAATTTTATATATTAGATTAACATAGTAGTGAGCATATTTACTTTTATTTGTATAGTGTACTGATTATAACGAGATTAAACTTGTTATGACGGAAGCACCAGTACGTACCCACAATTTCATGTCACCAACTCCGTCCCAAAAAATATAATACGCTGATATTAGAAGCAACCACACTCAGTTCGGACCTATAAATAGATCAGTTATAGGCACATAATATCAGTAAACACGTTTAAATGCATTCTAGCGATAAATTACTATTCAACATATAAAATAATAACACTCGGACATGGGTTAGGATCGACTAACCACTTATCTAGCCTGCCTAAATTTAAATAAAACATAGTAAAGTGCCGAGACTTAAACATTAACATTTAAAACATTAATTTCAACAAATGATAAATGCGAATACTGGTAAATATTCGAAAATTCATTCAAGATTATTGATTGTTTGGACCTTTTTCAATTTCACCATTTCTCTCTGTTTAATAGTGGTACCTAGATGTCCGAGCTTTGCTCAGTATTTTTTTTTGTAAATTCACTAACATTTTTATCTCTATCCAAAACTTATGAAACCGAAATCTATACATATCTGATCGATAAATTCAAGTAAAACTGGCAGGGACTTCAGCAAGCGACCTTTACTCCCTGCTACTGTCCATAAATACCTAAGTATAACTAATGACCCCTTTTTCATATTACCATTATTGGAATCGTCCTTTTTTTTCACAGCTGTAAATAAATTCTATTGATTTCAATTCGCGATAATATTGAGGCCAATAATAACCAATTGTCATTGCGCGTATTGTATGCATACCGGTCTTATTAAGGACGCTTTTTATACATACATACATATTTAATATTATAAATTTGAAAGTAACTGTGTTTATCTGTTCCACTTATATACCAAAAGCACTTCACCGATTTCAGTAAAATTTTCTATAGAGATATTGAGTCTTAAGGGTACTTCCTTAAGACTCAATATCTCTATAGAAAATAGGGTAGGATTGTAAAAAAGGCGGAGGTTCTCAACTGGACTGTTTTATTTATTTTTTACTAGTTGTTGGCCGCGGCTCCGCTCGCGTGTATGTCTATTATCATGGTAAATAGAAGCCTAAGTGTTATTCTGATGTATAAGCTATATTAGTGTAAAGTTTCATCCAAATCCGTTCAGTAGTTTTTGCGTGAAAGAGTTACAAGCATCCATCCAAATCCATTCAGTAGTTTTTGCGTGAAAGAGTAACAAACATCCATCCATCTATCCATCCATACTTACAAACTTTCGCGTTTATAATATTAGAATAGATTTAATAGTTGGTGCTTCCCATGTGGTCCTATTTCAATTTAGTCCAATTCTTGCAGTCGTTTTCTTTTGTTTAATTTTTATTTTATTTTTATTTATACAACTTTATTGCACACCACTACAGTAAAAATTTGTACAGATAAACATACGGAGATCACATCGGGTATTACAATAGGCGGTCTTATCGCTCACGGCGATCTCTTCCAGACAACCTTTAAATTTTTATTGTCGGATCTGTCGGCGAATTTTAGTACTTTACTGTAAGACATTTCACAATATTAATAAATAAATAAATAATAATAAGTAAATATACTTATTAATGTGTCATTGCCGTTCCGCGGGTAACGCCGCGGGGCGAAACAAATCTATAAAAAGTAGCTTAAGTTACTCCTTATACCATCAGCTACCTATCAGTGGAAGTCCGTCAAAATCGGTGCAGCTGTTCCAGAGATTAGTTGGAACAAACGGACAGACAGACAGACAAAAGTTGTAAAAAATGTTATTTTGGTATACATACTAATGCATTTAGTTAAGAAGTGGTTATTTTAATATTACTAACCGACACTCCAATTTTATTTATTTGTATAAAAATATCAATCCGCGAAATGTATGTAGGTACGCGCATAACTTCCGATCACTTGCACCAAATTGGATAGTTATATTTTTTGAAAGAAAAATATGGCGGTATGAAGTTCGTCTTGTCAGCTAGTAGTGTTTAATAACTAGCCGCTTGCCCAAGTATTTGACATCGTTTCTCTTTCTACAATTGCAATCTTGATGGGGTACGTATGGGCCTCCGGTATCCTTACTCACTCGGTGAAACACAGCGCAAGTGCTATTTCACATCGGTTTTCTGTGAGGCCGTGGTATCACTCCGGTCGAGCCGACACATGCATGCTGAAGTGTTTTTATATTTCAAACGAATTGTTGTTGATCTATATTCACTCCGTGTACTTTCATACGCCACGTTTTCAGGATGACAAGCTGACGATACTGGCAACTCTATTCTGGGTGGGTGCTTCGCTTCTGGAGTCCGACTACGAGCACGAGTTCTTGCTTGGAGTGCGTCTGTTGGCCCGTGTTATGTCTCGCCTGCCGCTGGATAGGCCCGACGCCAGAGAACGCCTCGACCGGACACAAGCGCACACCTCGCCTTCCTTGCATGCCTTGCTGCTGAAGGTAAGCTTGATGAAGCCGTCTTATTGTAACTATGAGGGAGGTTCGAACTTACCCATACACACTTGCAACTCAAGAGGCACAAATGCGATGCTGCCCTTTGAGGTTTTGGAATACTTAATTAATACTAGTTTTTTGAATCTTATTTATTTTGTCATGAATGGTGATGTAATAATACTTGAGAGAGCAACGATTTACCTGATAGCTGATGATTTAGCTTTAGTGTCATATTGGGTAAAAGCAAACCAAGAATATCCAATATTAGATAAAAGGTCTTAATTATTTTATGAAATTCTAAATTATTATAATAAACACCTAAATTCAGTCATCTTATTTACTTTTTTAATGTAATTATATTGATCTCGTCCACCCGCCTACCACTGTAACTCCTGTATTCCAGGATTAACGAACACACTGAGTTATGACACTCGGAAAGTCCCAGAAAAATACTAATTAAAAATAATAAACAATTGTTTAATAATTGCAGGGTTGCACACATCCTAACACGTACGAGCCCGTGGTGGGAGTGCTAGTGGACATGATCCCACTGCTGGAGCTGCAGGTCATTGACCCCACACAATCCGTGGCCTTCCCGATGACGGTGGTGGCTCTGCTCCCGTACATGCTGTTACATTACGAAGACGCCAACGAGTTGTGTGTACGCGCCGCTTGCCACATAGCACAGGTAATGTCCACTGATATAACACTAAGTTACATCTTTTTTATGAAGTAAGGGCAAACGAGCAGACGTATGATGGTAAGCGATTACCGCCGACTATAGACACTCACAACACCAGAGGCGTCACAAGTGCGTTGACGGCCTTTTAAGAAAGAATACGCTCTTTTCTTGAATGTTTGAAAGTTGTATTGATCTGAGAATATTGCAGGTGACAGTTCATTCCTCCGTTTCTAGGCAAAGCCTGTACTATAATGACCAGAGTGTTAATATTCCATATATATATAAATCACACGCAGACACAGAACAAATGCTCGTGCTCGTCACACAATATTTGTCCTACATGGAAATCGAACCCCGACCTCCGGTTTAGCATACATTAACTCTTTTTTTTATGATCACCAAACCCAACTTATCTCACATCTGTGTATGTTCTAAGTGTGTTCTGTTCATATTTTCTATTCAGACTCTTGTTTGCACATTGGCTCGGTACGCAACTTCCTACTGATCTAAGTGTTGTGGGTTCAAATCCCATATGGACCATCGCTTTGTGTGATCTACAAATTATTGTTCTGATTCTGGGTCTTATTTGAGCCCATTTCATGTATGTTTTAAAGTCCCCGCGACACAGGCTCTATATTCCTTATGTAGTCTTTTAAAAAACAACCTGACAAAAGAAATTTTGTTCAGTTCACAGCGGAGAAGAGCAAGAAACTGGAGAACCTGGGCACAGTGATGACGCTGTACTCGCGACGCACTTTCAGCAAGGAGAGCTTCCAGTGGACCAAGTGCGTCGTCAAGTACCTGTGGGACACCTACTCGCATCTGTCGCAACAAATGCTCGCCTTCCTCGTCGAAGTACTTGAAAAGGTATTACTGGTGATAGTGATAGCATGACTCATGAGTCCACTTCAGGGGCGAGATATGCTGCAATGTAGGAATCGTTCTCTGAGTCGTATAAACAAACTTGCGTAGAGAGCTCATTAGTGAATAAAACAAAATGCTCAACTGTATAAAATTGTACAGTACAAAAATGTAATACGCTCTTTCTGTTTATATATTTAGTGCAAAAATAAACAATAATGTACGTTTTCTAAATGTGCTAATTCTGTTATTGCGTCACCAAAATAAATTGTCTACAAAAATAATTGTCCGTTTTCTGATTTAGTGAAGTGATTCGAAAATGCACGTATTTAAAAAAAAAATATTAAAACATATTGTACTCAATTTCTGATATTTAAAAACTCATTTAATTTGTGACTTTTAGTTCAGTAAGTTTTCAAACAATAGAATTAGCACCAACATCTGTCAAGGAGATCAAAATTCTTCAATTTATCATAAACCTTTAAAAAGAAACATGTCCCAAGTGTGGCAATTCAACTTAAACTTATTATTGTTCTCGAATATTTTCAAAGCTCCTACAAACGGCATTTATCGTATCGCTTTGTACCTACCATTTATGCTGATGTTTAATTTTGATAATACGTTTATAAATCACGTGTATGTACAGGGATCAGCAAACCTGCAACTGCCAGTGCTGTCAATACTCCACTGTATGCTGTACTACGTGGACCTGAACGCGCCCGCAGCACAACCACTCAACGCTGACCTGCTGCGAGCCGTCGCCAAGTTCATCGACGTCACGGTGAGTTGGCAACACCACGCGCGTAACAGAGTTGCCACTGTTAAATATCAAGTTACTTATTTTCAAGAAAAAAAAACCATTAAAAGTTGACAAGAAAAACGGTATTCATTTGTAACTAGAAATTAGTGTTATAAAAAATGCACAACAAAGGCAAATTTCATCAAAACTGTTTTTTTATTATATATTTTATAAACACAGTCGCAAAAAGTATTTAAAATGAAAGAGAACAATACGATTCCAGAAAATTCTATTTCTAACTGCGCTTCAAAGAGAACAAAGCGAATCCTTGCTAAACCCACCCACGCAAATTTCATTTGAATTCCACGAAAACGCCCACACTTCACTACTACAACTTTAAAGAAATATATTAAAAGTTACAAGTCGGTTGGCGCACTGGTCCTGTATATGACTGCTGACTGCTGTAATTAAGGTCTCTAGTTCGATTATCGCGTCGGACCAAATATTTGTAGGTTTTTCATATATTAATTGTAGAGATAGAGCGTTTTCAATGTTTAATTATGTATGTATTTACAAAAAAAGTATTATTATATTATAATATACGTTTTATATATTGTGTCTATCAATCCAGCTTTCATAGTAAAAGCTCGACTGAGTTTGACGCTTATATTTATTTACTAGCTGACCCACGCAACCTCGTTTGCGCCTTATATTGCCCGTAGCGTGAAAATTTCCCCCGTTTTTGAAACATTCTTCATTGTTGCTACGCTCCTATTAGTAGTAGCGTGATGATATATACCCTATAGCCTTCCTCGATAAATGGACTATCCAACACTGAAAGAATTTTTTAAATCGGACCAGCGGTTCCTGAGATTAGCGTGTTCAAACAAACAAACAAACTCTTCAGCTTTATAAATTAGTATAGATTTACTAAAGTATATTAAAGCCAAAAAATTAAAAAATGATTCGATTCCTCGTTTTAGAACACTATATAATTTATTGGTCCAATTTAACCACGTTATAATTAAAGTCTTTATTCTTATTAAATCATTACTAGATACTCAGATATATTATATTCCCAAACGTATCACTTAAAAAAAATATAATGTATTTACATATTTTACAGACATTCAAGTTGAATACGTACATTTATTATAAATTTGATTAAAATACATTTTTATCCCTGACTTTTACATAAGAGAGAAATATATTTTCATATAAGATAATCGTCTTAAATGAAAATGTGTATAAAACTCCACCTGTAAAAATTATTGGAATTACAACGAGTACAAGTTGAATGAATTCAATATAACTATTATACTGTACATTTATGACAAAAATAAATATCTATTCGACGTATATGCCATTTTCTTTTCAAAGGGATCATAAATAAAACCTTTTAAAATCAAAATTACAGGCGACAGTTGGATTTTACATTTACCAACGTGTGGTGTGAGTTTAAAAGGCATACTCTACGAATTTATAAAGCCGGCGCTTCATGACTAAAATCCTTTTAAAACCAATTACGTATGCACTTCCATATTACTCGTACCAATTCCATTAAATTTCCAATAAAAGCGTTCTATATTTTAGAAACCGGTAATGTATCCGGGGATTTGTACATTTATGCGAAAAAGATAGATTTTCCAGTTTCACATATATGTATAAATCCCCGAATGCATTACGACTACAAATCCAATTTCGCGAACCCAGAATGCTTACGTTGCATTAATTTATATTATTATGTCAACTTAAAATAATTGTTATATAATCGTTTCTAAAGTCATTTCATCCTGAAATTCATTAAATTAATATAATTAGAATAATGTTATTTTGCGGTATGAAGTTGATACGGATTGTTGATTTCAATGACTGCATCTGCCCAAAGATGGCATTAGTATCAAAATGTATATTTAGTTCAAGTGCACTCGATGTTATTGTCTGCAACTAGGTCAATAGGGACGTATCGATTATTTAATCCCTTCGAACAACGTCGTAGCTTACGTTACGTGGGATAAGATTTTTGTTTTTTTCTTTATGTTGTAGGCTAATGTGTTTCTGTATGATCCAAATCACTTTACATTTACACCATTTAGGTAGCAAATAAGCTTATGCAATCTGATAAAAAAAAATGAGGTACTATAGACACAGAATCCTGAATTTTTTTTTCGAAAAATTTAAAAAAAGGAAACGACATATTGAACTATTTGTAGTTGTAATCAAAGTGGTTACCGATGCTTGTAAAAATATTCGTTAGTAATCGAGGCGCACCCAGTTCTAAGACAACACTGAGTAAAGATTTTTACTAACTTTGCGCACAAGTGAGAGTATGATAAATTATTCAAAAATACGCGCTCTAGGAATATATATTCTTTGCTTGAAAGGACTTCGCGAATGTTTATGAAAGGGATAAAAACACACCTAGACTCTGAACAATTTTGTCAATAACAACAAGTATTGTCCCGTGTGGGGCTCGAACTCATAATACTTAACGCAGTAGGTAACAGCGAGGTGACGGCTTAAACCACTGCGACATCCGCATATTATATTGTTCTGTTTTTGAATGTATTTTATATGTACATAAAGAAACGTGTTTAAAAACATTGTCCACTAGTTACCATTCTTTATATAAGACTAGCTTTCGCCCGCAACTTCGCTCGTATTTAATAAAAAGTATCCTATGTTACTTTTAATACCTCCAAGAGTATGTGTACAAAATTTCATGATGATCAGTTACGTAGTTTTCCCGTGAAAGCTAAACAAACAAATTTACTTTCACCTTTAAAATATTAGTGTGATGTTATTTAGGCATATGTAAGCTTATGATAATGAATGCTATGCATTAGGAATATACATCCTGTGTCGCGGAGGACTTTACAAACATACGTGACACGGACACAAATAACACCCTGACTCAGAACAACAATTTGTGGATCACACAAAGTTTTGTCTCATGTAGGATTTGAACCCACAATACTTGGCGCAGTGGAAAGCAGCTTGGCGATCAATTAAACTATTAGACCAACCGTGCAGTCAAATATGTGTGCATATGAAGTGTAAATGCATATTTGCATGCATATGCATATGAACCTATATACGATTATGTGTGAGTATATAAACAAAAAAAAGTCTCTAGTTGTAATTATATTTTGTTGTCAGGTGCAAGACAGTAACAATTACAAGGAAGCGATGAAGATCTTGAAGCTCGTGGTGACGCGGTGCTCCACGCTTGTGGTCCCTCCGTACTGGGACAGCCACGCCTCCTCTTTACTTGACACGGAGTTGCATGGCAAAAAGGTATCATATATATGCACTAGCTGACCCACACAACCTCGTTTACGTCTCCTATTGCCCGTAGCGTAATAATTTTCCTCCGATTTTGTATCATTCTTAATTAGGGCTCCGCCCCTATTGGTCTTAGCGTGATGATATATAGCCCATAGCCTTCCACGATAAATAAGGTAATTAACACTGAAAATTTTTTTCGAACCGGACCTGTTCCTTTTTGTTATGTATGGCCCAGCTAAAATGACTCTACTCTGCCTGATGAAAAGCATAAGCAGAATATAAGAATGGTGGTCTGGAAATGCAGACAATGCAACAATGTAGCATGGTGACCCACACCATGGCGGGCTAGTGATGCTTCTGCATCGTTGGGCCTCCGGTCTCGCACTCACCAACGAAACACGACAGCACTGCTGCTGTCAATTTACGTAGATTTTATGTGCGAGGGTAGTACCGCCCCGGTCGGACCGGCCTTACCGTGATAAAAATCAGCGTCGCTCTACTGCCTCTAAAGTTCCTGAGATTAGCGCGTTCAAGCAAACAAAATTTTCAGATTCATTTATTAGTATAGATAAAGGCTATCGATTAACGGTTGTTAGACCAACATGGGACTAGTCAAAGAGATACAATATGTTGGGTAGAATAGGGGTGAAAGAGTAGCAGGTTATTTTGATGGTAAGTGAATACCAGCACTCATGGGTACCTGAAGATCAAAATTATTAGAAGAGGTGGTTGGAGGTTGAACCCTGTGGGTGAATAGTGAATGGAATTGTTGACTAAGTATTTACACATTTACATTATACACGTAAATCGTATTATATAATATTATAAGTTGTAATAAATCAAGTAATATTAAATTGTGTACTAAATTCAAATCATGAAAGATGTTCAATAATTTTTATTTACGTAATACTTACAAATCTGAAACGTATGAAAGGGTCCCGGTTCTTTATAATCGACTTTTTAGTCCTAAATTAAGTAATTCTAGCTCTCAAATTGTTACTTATCAGTACATTTCAATAAGCGAGCTTGATATAAATGTATAAAAAGCAATAAGGCTGTGTTACCGAACATCGAGAACAAAGGATAATATTTCAAGAACGTTTTTATTTTATCGCTGTGTTTATGTTCTAGGAATTACCGGGCCGCACAATGGATTTCACGTTCGACCTTTCGCAGACCCCCGTCATAGGGAGGAAATACCTCCCCAAAAGTGGGAGTCAGCCCGCCACCGGCCCCAGTTCCCTTTCCAACGCATCAACAGCCACCCCTGACAAAGGTATTACGTTCTAGAATGTTCTACGAGGGGGGTTGTTATGAAGGGGGTGTAGTGGAATGAGATTATCAAAAGCAGTGGAGTGGAGTGGAACACCCTGAAAAGCTTTTGCAGGGAGGAATTGTAGGAAAGAGATATGCAAATATAAGTGGTTTTATCTCGCTTTCGCTTACAGTGTTGCCTACGCATTCGTTTCAAGGGCAGCCCGGGAGCAGGTAAGCTGCGATGTTACGTAACTGAAATGTGTAGCTGTTGAAAGCCCTTACTGGTTTTGAAACACGTATTTAGTTAAGATGCCTTTTCATCAGAGCTAGATACTTCTAATATATGTATGATGTGTTACTAAATACGTACAGCATTTGATACCAACAAATAAGGTATACGTTTACATGGAAGATTCCAGTTTTTTTTTGTATATAGGTACAAACCTTTCATGAAATATGTATAGAAATGTGTTCGAATGCATTTTCGGCGCAGTGGAAGCGTATGCTACTCGCTTTGGTTTGATTCCCGGGTGGTACCAAACGTTTTTATGATACGCAAATATTTCTTTCGAAGTTTGGGTGTTTTCTAAGTGTAAGACGTATATGTTTATAAAAAAAGTATATAAATGTTCTATCAGACAATCTAGCTGTCAGACATAGTAGAAGATCTGCTTAGTGTGAAGCTAGATGGCGTTGTGTGTTAGATGTTCGATTTTTTTTTTGTGTGCTTCATTTGTTTATTTACTAAGGATATAACTGGTATCATATACATTGAATTGCTCCACACGGCGATGAAGATCGAGTCAGCTCGAAAGAAATATAAAGTAATATATATCTGCTGGAATTATACGTATTTTACCTCATGCGTAACACAAAAACAAAATTAAAACACTAAATTTCATTTGATTGAAATATAGTTTATTTTAAGTTTTAAGTTGATTGACTCATTAGCGCAGCGGCAGTTGCTGTGCACTGTTGTGCATAAGATCTCGGGTTCGATTCCCGGGTCGGACCAAATATTTGTATGATCTGCGAATATTGGTTTCGGAGTTTAGGTGTTTTCTATATATAATATGTATGCATTTACAAAAAAGAAAAGTATATATGTCCTTATATCAGTTGTCTAGTACCCATAACATAAGCTCTGCTTACCTTGGGACTACATGGTGTTCTGTTAAAATGAAAAAAAAAAATTACTTTCTCTTAGCAGTCATGTGTTTTAGTTTGCTCCCTGAGTTGTCTCTTACGACAAAAAATGGATGAATGATAATATTATGTTCTTAATTCGTCACCAGATATAGAACTCACTCCTTCCTAATGTGGGTGGATATAGAATATGTATCTAGAGTTGCATGGGCGGCGATGGCAACTAAAAATAATAGAATTAAATAAATAAACATTTCCGACATCTAACACTCAACGCCATTTAGTCTCAAGTTAAGCAGAGTTAAGTTTTAGGTGCTAGACAACATGATATAAATACATATATATTATACATAGGCCTCTCCAATTGCACGCCACTTAGTTCGATCCTCGGCTTGGAGAGGCCTATGTCCAGCAGTGGACTGCGATAGGCTGATGATGGATGATGATATATTATACAGAGAAAACATCCAAACTCCAAAGCAAATATTTGCAGATCATACAAACATTTGGTCCGACCCGGGAATCGAACTCGAGCAGGCAGTCAAAACCACCAACTACCATCATCACGCCTTACATCGGTCTTGTATTACAATATGTAGGTTCTTCAACGTCCCACTCTGGGTCCGCGTCGACTGTGGTGGGCCAGGAGGCGTCAGCTAGCAACATCGCGTCACAGCCCGCCAACGCGACCTCTCCCCGCCGGTCCTTGTCGCTCTCGCCGGCAGACGCACTCGCCTCGGGCTGGAAGAGGCCTTGGATGTCACAAGTAAACACAACATCTATCATTTATACAACACAACACTGACAGTTTTTTTTTTTTTTTTTTTTTTTTTATGATCAAGCTACCAAAATGACTCTACTCTGCCTGATGGAAAGCATAAGTAGAATCCAAAAGTGGTGGTCACTATCCTCAATGCGAACGTGGACAGAGCAGCATAGTGACCCACACTATGGCGGCCTAGTAAGATGCTTTTTCACGCCCCGCTTAAAGGACCCGGGATCATAATGGGATGGGAACACGTGCGGTGGCAGTGAGTTCCATCTTTTAATCGCTCGGCACAAGAAAGAAGAACCGAAACGTTGCGTTCGAGAGCGTATGTCTTCTACTCTAAAAGGGTGACTGAGAAGGCCAGCACGTGTTGTCCTGTAGAGGAATGGAGAAGGGAGGACCAGTTGAAAGAGCTCTTCAGAACACTCCCCATGATACAGGCGATAGAGGACTGCCATAGAGGCGACACGCCGCCAGTTTCTGACGACAGAGGTCGCTAATTTATATTTACACATATAATACTTAATTTTATAAAGGTGAAAGTCAGTTTGTTTGTTACGCTTTCACGCGAAAACTACTTGACCAATAATCATGAAACTTTGTACATATATTCTTAGAGGTATTAGAAGTAACATAGGATACTTTTTAAGGTTCCATGCCAAAGGCAAAAAAGAGAACCCTTACGGATTTTGACACAAAAATAGAAAAAAACAATATATTTTGGGGGTCCCCATACTTAGAACTGAAACTCAAAAATTATATTATGTTACTTGCTGCTACGGAACCTTTCATAGGCGATTCCCACTCGCACTTGGCCGATTTTTTATTAAAAGTGAACAAACCCGTGGGCGAAAGCTAGTATACATATACATAAATAATGATATGTGTACATCTCGCACATCATTGCATTCATCGTCACTTGCCATCACTAGAGTTGAAAAACATATTTCTATTTTCCATTATTCAATATAAAAAACCAAAGTAATAATTACTATTCGTATTAATATCAATCAAATTTGGATACAATTACAACTAATTAATAAGTCTGAAAATCAACAATCGGCTTACAATTCATTCAAATAACTGCGAGCCAATCCAGTCTGAATGTATTTTGTTCAATTCAAAATAACTTTCGCAATTATATTGGTTCGCAGAATTGAAACTGAAAATTAATTGTCTGGGTCTAAATATTGAAACAATATTAAAGTTTTCTTGAACTTTCCATAGACCTATTGAAATTGTGCTTTGTTATGCGTGTATTAGCTTGGTTGAATAAAATTAGAATTCAAAAGCCACCACAGTAAAGCGACCACAGTAAAGCGACTATTTACAATTATATTCTATGAAATACCTAGGACGGGATGAGATACCCGTGTATACAAACTAAATAATATTGTTCATCTGAACAATGAGTGGATTTTCAAGTGAAACTAACATTTGTTAAATGTTACAGAGTCGCGTTCGCGAGTGTCTCGTGAACCTGCTAACGACGTGCGGCCAAAGAGTCGGCCTGCCCAAGAGCCCTTCGGTAAGTTCTACAAACCTTACACACATAGCATTAAAGTTCAAATTTACTTGACAATACTGACCGTTCTCGGTGGTGTTTGCTAGAGCATACTGTCAGAGTATATACTTTATGTGATATTATAAATGAGTGATACCGACAACGCACGCCAGTACCGACCTTGGCCAACACAACTAATGTTTGTAATGATTTCTATCCATCGCTGCGTTTAGGACGATTTAATAACCACTTTATGTTCGAAGGTAACTGACATACATACTGTATATTATGTCGCAAACGCTTTCACGCCCACACACCACGCTACAGGTGCTCCCGACTGCCATAGTCGACGATAGACTCACGTCATACGAGAACCTTCGACGACGAAGCTGCATCATTGCATTCTCGCATACATGTACTATATATACGTACTGCGCTTCGCTTCTCATCACCCGACTGTCATACGACGTCATTGTTTGCTACGTCACCGCCTACTGTACACTCATATACGCTGTTTATTGATTTCTTCTACATTCATATCACAAACGTATTGGTTATATTTATATCTATACACACATATATATATATAACTTAAATTAAGCACAAACGGTTGTTAATTTGTTTCAGAAAATCATAAATATTTAATTCAAATTAAATGTCGTAAATTAATCAGTTTTAATACATTCGTGTACTTGGATTAAAAAATTAATATACTAAACCCATATAAGATGACATTAACTACATGTTTAAAGAGTAAACGCATTTTTATTTACTACAACATGATTAGAATTGATTAACCATATATATATGTGCATGCCTTGTTAGCGCTAGACTTTTCCGTTATGCCTCCATAAGTCCAAGATTAATAAAATAGCATATTACTATTAAGCTTCATAATATTATATATTAAACAATACCATTATACCACATCTACACAAACATAGTTATATAATAGGAACGTAGGAGTTTGAAACGCATTGAAGAGAAATAATCTATAAACAAGTTCAAATTCAAATTCAAATTTCAAATTCAAATATAAAACCGACTTCAACGTTTGACTCGATTTCTCTTGGATGCCAACTTCAGATATTAATGTAATTATGATGGTACCACCGTTAGGACATCTCCTTTCCATTAAAAAAAGAATCATCAAAATCGGTTCATAAATGACGAAGTTATCCCCGAACACAAATGAAAAAAAAATGTTTGGTCGAATTGAGAAACCTCCTCCTTTTTTTGAAGTCGGTTAAAAAAACTGATAAGTTTCGGATAACTTATCTGACTGAAAATTTAATGTAGGCATCTCTGATATAAATTGTGTCATTCCATCTGCCAGGTAAGCCTATACTGAACTTAACTGTAACCGTTGTAATAAGGCCTTAATATTACATTACTTTTTTGTTCTAGAAAAAAAATACCATTTATTTTTGACAAAACACGTTATTTTTGATAGTTTGGCATCAAATGGTAGCTTTAAATCGTTTGTGGATTGTACCGTTTCTGCACAACACGGTTATAATGTTCACCGTAAATTACATAGTACCTAATGTTTGTTACATATCATTACTGCACATATATATGTATATATAAAGCAAATGAGAATGACTAACGTTGAGATAATCATTAGGCACTAAGATTATGAGCACGTTTAAATGAACTTAAAATATATACATGTAAATAACTAAGAAATTATCTTATGATGAATCTGAACTAGTTCGTTCAACAACTTAGATTGTTTTAAAGTAATTTTTCAAGTAATTTCGTTTACAATAACCGTCTTATACCAGCCGTATCAAAGCTTATTTGCCACTATATCAATATAAGGTTTAGTAAATACCAACCTTAAATTACACCTAAACTTAACATTTATGATTAACAAATGCTTGAACTGAAATTTAGATGTCATTGTAAATTCGGAGAAAATTACAAATCTAAGAAGCTATAGAGGTGGGTGCAGGTACTTCTCTTATGTACTCCAGATAACTATTATATGTAGTTGGGGTAACTCGGATGTGTTGGTTAGGTAAAGAAAATATATTCTTATTGAAATATGAAAAAAAAAACTAATGTGCATGAATATAGCAGTTGACCACGCACAATAATTAATACATAATTAATAATAAATAGAAAAGTTCAAATTTTTCACAGATTTCTTCGTTGTTTCCTCTTCTGTTTTGTGGAAATTACGTGTTGTGTTATTTTTGGTATTACTGTAGTCTCGTGTGACGAGACTTAGGAAATTCAATTAGGTATAGTGACGTTATTTTTTTTTTATCATGTTAAGAGTTTATGTTTATAATGTTTTCAACTTTATCCAAGCTTAGAAGTATGGATGTAAACCAAACTTATACTTACTACTTCTAAACTTTGTTAAACTGGAAAATATTTTAAAAAATAACGTAAACTCTGATTCACTGATCAGGAGCTATGGTGGACGTCTTACTTCTATGTTTTCGCGACTAAACGCTGTCGTGTTACAGGTCATCTTCAGTCAGAGTTCAGAACTGCTCGAGCGCGAGTCCTCGATGGCCTCTTCACTGGAAGAGGTGTCGGGCACTCCCGGCAACGAACCTTCTGGAGGGGCTCCCCCCACTGATCACTTTGGTGTTTTCAAAGACTTTGACTTTTTGGAGTACGAGAGCGAAAGTATTGAGGTAATGTCATTGCAATTTTTTTTTTCAAAGTTTATTTTGATAGTTAAATACTTTAACGATTAGAAAATAAGGTTCGTTTTTCAGTGTATCATTTAGTGAGGTCTGTTTTGTCGTTGTACAGGGCGAGAGTTCCGACAACTTCAACTGGGGCGTTCGCAGGCGCTTGCCGAGCGAGGAGCGAGACGAGCGTACGGGACTCGAGCGCAGCCCGCCGCCGCAACAGCCACGACCCCTGGACCTGCACCCCACTGGGAAACCGGTCAGTTACTCATTTGTATCATCATCATCTTTAAATAATCACACACACAGTTGAACTTAGGCCTCTTCTTAGAAAGGAGATTTTAGGCGACACACGCAACCTCGTTTGCGTCTCCTTTTATTGCCCATAACGTGATAATTTTCCCCCATTTTTGAAACATTATTTATTCATGCTCTGCTCCTATTGGTCTTACCTAGGTGCTATCACCTAGGTGAATAAAGTAGTTTCTTGAGTTCATCAACCAGGTGAAATAATTCGACTTTAGCGGTGTTCTATGATGGTTTACCATTCTTAACACTTAAAGACAGCCTCCATGCTTTGAAGAGGCCGTTAAGGCCGTCGGTCTTGGATGCGGTATGAAAATCATTGGCAATAGTTATAAATAATTAGTGCCTAATAAATCTTACAAGAACCTTTCTACAGAATTTTGAAATCTACTCGTTCGAGGCCTGGGTGTAATCGTCCCGCGTAAAAAATCTAAATTCAGATATATCGCTGGATAAATTTTAGCATTTTTAGTTTCAAAAAGACAACTTTCGCATTAGGAATTTACATGCGGTTTTGAGGGGGGGCTTTACAAACTTACATACATGTAACGGACACAAAAAACACCCAGACTCAGGACAACAGTTTGTGGATCAAACAAAGTGTTAACCCATGTGGAATTCGAACCCACGACACTCGGCGCAGTAGACAGCGGCGCGGCGACCTAAGCGGTCGAACCACGTGACCAACCGCGTACAGAACCCTGGCCTAATTTCAATGTCTATCCCAATCTACTTTTTGCAAAAGGCTCGAAGGATTAGTAGTCGGGTGCACCTGCACTTAGTATGTAGGTCATTGCAAAATCTGCGACCCGGCCTTGCTCCAATGGTCTAGAAGCCTGTCCTCATTTAGGCCAAGGTATCTGCCTATCGATCAGATTACATCCACAGAATCGGGTCGCGACCTGACCTATATTGCAAATGTCACATAAAATAACGTCCATTTCTTTTTTTCTATGTAACAGTCACTTGCGAACGATTACTTGAAAACGAACGAGAAATAATCATATTTTGTTACCAAATTATTATAATGTATTTTCGCGCCAACTAAAGGTAAGCGGGAATGGTGTTTGGTTAATAAGATGCAAAAATTGTACAATTACCAGTACAATACGTTTTCTAATTGGTGTTTGTATAATTAACTCACGGATAACAGAATTAAGAATACGGCAGGTGGCCACCTGTTCATCCTGAGGGCCGACTTAGAGGCCAATTTGCAGGATAATAGCTCTGCAAGGAGTCAAAACTTGAAATAAACCATATACCTACCTGTCTGATTAGCTAGCATTGTAGACCCCTAGTCTTTGCCAAGTACTGGCCCATTGTAGGCTAATTATGTTCGAAAACTCTCTAAGATAATCTAAAAATCACCAAAAAGTGAATTATGTCCTGTCAATCGACTTTCAAAATGTCAAGGATTGACTGAAAATATTTGTTACCAAGTTTGTGGGTTTTCTATGTACAATCAATCAAATCAGTCCAACTACAGGCCGATAGCCATAACTTCCCTCTTCACCAAAATAATGGAGTCCACTATCAGCTGTCAACTCTTGCGGTATCCAGAAGGTCATCATCTGCTTAGTGACCAGCAGTACGACTTTTAGCGGCATTCATTGTTATGCGGATGACAGCACTGGCGATGCTCTCTACACCGGCCGCGCCAATATTTCTCGGGATAACATCATTGAGAGTCGAAACAAACTTGTGTCTGAAGTTGAGAGCTCTTTGGAAAAGGTCCCAGATTGAGGTAGACTTAATTTATTCCAATTTAACCCCACAAAGACACAAAGGCGATGTCCAAAAAATGTATGGCTTATGCTCCAGAATGTACAGAGATTAAATGAGTGTTATTGGATAGCTAAGATCTTCTAACAAAAGAATTTGAAAGGTTCATGACGTATAGCAGATTCTGAAAAAAGTTATGCTATATCCTATAAAGTGTCCAACGCCATCTCACGGCCGCGGTGACACTTTAGCAAGTGTGCGGCGCGGCGCGGCACGACATTTCAGCTGATATACTAAATTGAGATGATGATTTTGAAAGATAGAGTGGGGATCCTTATTAAGTAACATAGTTCTGACTTTTTATATAAAGTGATAGTCAAAATTGTAATTCTTGCTAATAGGGTTAATTCAATAATAATGTTCTACACACACAAAAAATACGAAGTATGTCCGAAAAAAAAATCTTATGTTTTGTGTCTGTATATGAAAGATTGGCCATGAGGACTCTTCGGATGAGGAGGGCGGCTGGGACGACGGTGCGAGCGGCAGCCGTGGAGAGGGCGACACTGGCGCGGCACCCGAACTCACTCTAAGACAGCGCACGCATTCCTTCTCCAGTGCTTCGAGCAACGAACCTGATGGTAAGCTGCTGAACTACGCTTAATTTACTCCCTTAATGATGACAGTGAAAGAATTTTTTTTAAGTTATATCAGTATGTTAACAAATCATAAATCCATACGTATGAATAAAAATTAAGTGTCTGTTTTTAATTTCAAATTAAGAACTTTTCACTAAATGCATATTTAAATATATACGGTACTTATATAAAAAAACTTTTGTTTTTCTTTTGTTCCCGTTAATCTCTAGAACGGTTTGACCGATTTTAACGGAACATTGGCAAATAGCTGATGTTATAAGGAGTAACTTATGCTACTTTTATTGTTGACTAGTTGCGCTCCTCAGTTGCTGTTGTAGAGGTACAAGAACTACCCCGGGACAACTTTAATATTGCAAAGTTACTAATAATTATATGTATTTGGTGATCCCAGGGGACCGGGGTGACGTGACCCCTGTTCCGGGGTCGGCCCCTATTCTGCGGGACGCGTGGCGGGCTTCGGTGACCGCTTTACTCCGTCACGCCGCGCTCATGACACCACTGGCGCTTGTCCACCGGCTGCATACCGTGCTCAAGGTATGTCACACATTTAGACAAAATTCCTAGCTGTCATCAGTTTCATACACTCCTTTTACTCTTTCCACACAGACGTCTATTCCCAAAGGGGACAAATTGAATTTCAATTAATGAAATTAAGATACTAAGTGACATTTATGAACGTTAAATTGAAGCTACAGTTAAAAATCATAGATTGACACAAACACCGCCACAGCATGTGCTGGGTTATCACGGTAAATAAGGTGAAAACACCAAAATCGACTGCCTGTCTGGGTCGATTCATAAATCTCGGTTTCCAAAATGCATAGAGCCTCAGTTGAAGAATACTGGCAAAGAAACTCATGGCCACTTTTTAGATATTCAGGTACAATAGTGTAAATATTACATGAAAGGTAAACAGTATGGAAGCTGTTGCCACCTGAATTATATTTTATTAAAATGTTCCAAAATCTAACCACCACAGGGTACCAACAAAAAAAAAATTGCCAGTCATAAGGACCATCGATAAAATTGAAAACTTATAACTTAGAATGTTATTTGTAAAATTAATGTGTAAAACTAGCTGACCCGGTAAACTGCCCGTTATATTTTAATTTTTCTTGTATAAAAACCTTGTAACAATAACGAACACACGCAGCCAGATCCAGCCGATCGTAAGCCATGCGCGTACATAGATTTTGGCGATTCATTTCTATATACAGGGTTACTGGTTAAGTCGACCTATTCCCGTTAAGGGCGTTTAGTTTACTATGTTTCTGACGTATTTCACTATGAAACACCCTATCCTAAATCTTACCAATTTTGAGATATTTGAATTTAATTATTTTTTTACAAAAAAAATCCAAATGTGCTTAAAAATATCTAGGTGTCATCAGCTGACCAACCAGGTATAACAGTTTAGGGTTTTTATCTAGAATTTATAAAAAAAACTCAGTTGCGAGTTTTCAGATCGCAAATGTAAAATTCCCACGCCAATTGTTCTTTAAGGTTAATACGGTGCGTGGAGCCGAGACACCTTACGATTTATGCAGGTGTAAGTGAGGAAAATAATGTGCAAAAAGTAGCATGGGTATAATACGTCATGTGTACGATTTGTATTAACTTGTTATTGTTAGTCTGCTTAAGCGATTCGTCCGAGGTAGATATGATATTATTTTGTTCTCTGTTTTTTACTTGACTTGGTTGTGTTTTGAACCACTGTGTGAACCACTATCTGACTCGCTCTAGCGAAATAGACAGTGACGCTGTCAGTTCTTGCATTTCCTCTAAAATAATCAAAATCAAATAATTTCTACTTCTACCGTGGGAGAGCCACGCTTCGGCATGAATGGGCCGGCTCGACCGGGGTGATACCACAGCCTCACAGAAAACCGGTGTGAAATAGTGCTGGCGCTGTGTTTCGCCGAGTGACTGAGAATACCATAGGCCTATAACCCAAACCCCCTCCCCCGATCTCCCCTCCGCATCCCCCAAAGGACGGCACGCACCTGTGACGGTAATTAAATGCACTTGTGTCCATGGACGGCGGTAATTGCTTACGCGTCTGCTCCTTCCTGCTTCCTTAAAACTCATATAAATGTTTGTTAGACTAGTTATATAATTTGGTATTGTAAATAGTATAGTCGGGCCATTACATACGTGCGAACTAGGAATGTGACAATGCCGTGCCACTCGTTATCGATAAAGTGAAGACGCCCGGACGCAGGTAGCTAGGACGATTTCCTAAACCTTTCCTTCATTAGTTCATCACCCGCTATTGACTATCGACAAATCCCTTTTTTATTGTTAGACTCAACACTAGGAGTGCTAGCGAAAGTTCCGAAATGTCTGTAAGTGTGAGTGAGAGGTCGGATTTATGTTACAGTTCGTTCGTAGTGGCCCCACTGTAATAACATTGCTACTTTCTTATTGTACGGTTAAGTTTATGCAAGAAACTATTATACTATTATTATATTTGAATAGGCCGCTATAGTGGGGGTTACTCTATTGTATTGTTGCATTGTCTGCATTCGCGTGTATGGTGACCAACACTCTTGGATTTTGTGTATGCTTTCCGTCAGGCAGTGTAGTCATTTGGTAGGCTCATTTAAAAAAATAACTCAATTACGTTGCTTGCGCTGTGTTTCACCGAGTGAGTGAGGATATCAGAGGCCCATACACCAACCCTTTCCCTCCCCTCATCACCAAAGGCTTGAAAAGACGAAAATTTGGTGTTGTGAGTGTCCATGGGCGACAGTAATTGCTTAGCATCAGGCGATACGTTTGCTCGTTTGCCCCAATCACATAAAAAAAAACAAATGATTGTACTTATTTCATAATATTTGTTCTTTAATTTACTACCTTTGCCTTGAGAGTTATTGATGAATAGATGGATAAGGTCGCCTAAGTATGTGCACTAGTTAAGGTTACTATAGTTTTGATGAAATAAAACACTACTACAATTATTTATTTATATTTCAATAATAGTGGAATATTGTCATAATGTAAAGTGAATTAGTTTAAGTTAGACATTTAAGAAGAAAGATTACATTAGTAAAGATTATTTTATATAATATATTTAAATTGTTATTATAAGTGACTACAATGTCCTATAGATTTGTGAGTCGTTATACAGCCTCAAGTGCAAGTTTCCAATCACAGGTTTGTTTTGAAACAATATTGATTTTTATATAAAAATTATAAATGAATAGATGGCCGTCGCTGCTATTGTTTAGTGGATGGGACCGGTTGCGTGGAGCCGTCTGGTATATATCGCTCGGCTGGGATGGTAATGGCGAGTGTGGCGTTGCAGGAGGTGTCGTCGAAGACGATGTCTCTGTGCGGGTCGGGCGCGCTGGCTGGCGCGGTGGGGGCGGGGGGCGCGGAGCTGGGCGCGGTGCTGGAGCGGCTCGGCGCCGAGGAGCCGCCGCTGCTGTGGGTGGGCCCGCTCGCCGCGGACTCGCCGCGCGTTCGTGACGCCGTGCGGTACGCCGCTCTCGAGATCAACGAACACCTCGAAACATACTTCGACCGACGCGAACACGCACTTGAGGTAAACAACTAGACACTTACTTCACTACACTACACTACATGTACTAATAATAGTAGGATTGCTCAGTAGTCATAATCGAATGTATCGTTATTATCATCCAGCATCTTCCAAATACCTTCGCCCTTTAGTTTTGACTTGGATATTTTATAAGACAATAAATCACTTTTCAAGGCAACGGCCATGTAATGTGCCGTAAGCAATAGGCACAATACTATTAAAAAGATAATTATAAACTTCAATACCAGAAACTTAAAAGTATTTAACTGTATCATTCCCTCCATGTACCTAACAATAATATATTGAGTAATCCGGCATAATGCGATGATGAAATTTACCCAGTAATATCCGAAAATCACAATGCCAAGTAGAAGCCAAATTTCAAATTCTTCTTCAGTCATTTTCAAGTGAATTTGCGACTTTAATCGACGTGTGTAACGCTTGATGTTCCAACAGGCGCTCGAGCTGTCCAGACCTGCGGACGAATGCAGCCGTTGTTTATACAAACTCATATTTCAACTGCTACTACTGCTCGAAACCAACAACAAAATGGTTGTGGCCGTGTACAGCGCCGCTCTAGACAACAAAGTGAGTTTACATTAAATACCTTAGCTCCGTAGTTGACCGCCAACCGACCGGCTGCACCTCTGAACACCTGTCACGTAAGACGTCGAACCCAGACTGGACCTTAAGAGAAATGCGAAACGGATGAATCAATAAACGCATGCGTATTGTAATTACTTAGACCAGAAAGACGAGATTACTCGATGTAAGAACCCGAAAACTCCGCCCCTTGTGGCAATATTGGCACGTCTCTATGGGGGGCGAAATGTAATAAGTGCAATGTAATGTGCAATTCATCAATGTTTTCGAAGTTCAAGCCGCAGGATAAATATCTAGTACAGGGTTGTTTATTAATGAGTAAAAGTTTATTAAATCGATATTACAATGGCGAGGCCAGGCGTGGATGGGATGGGCGGGAATTGCCCGCCCATCCACGTCCCACCTCACCCGTCTGTGTAACCTTTTCACCTTTACATCACCTAATGCTATTAATAGGATTCTATTAACAGCCAGCCAAGTGCGACTTATGCCATCGAGCTGACAATTGTGTCCTGTTGGAGATTGTACAATAGTATTTTTTAACAATACAATTTTTTAAGACATGTTTTTATAACTAAATGTCAGATTGTTAATCGTAATGGATTTACGATAAGGCAGTCTTGTAGCAACTTTAACTAAAGTTATCTATACAAATGAATAAAATTGGAGTGTCTGTAATATTGAAATAACTGCTTTTTCACAGCTTTGGTACAGGCACCAAAATATCATTTTTTTTAAATAATTGTGTCTGTTTGTTAGTTTTTTTAATTGTAGTCAATAAATAAATATTGCGGTCATCCGACGCCCAGCTTCTACTAGACAGCACACAGTTTCTAGTTAGCTAGATTGACTAATAATAGAATACTCACATATCTATTTTTTGTGAATAGATCACATCAGCAAAATTCACTCGTTATTATCATTGAGGAATTGAAGACTAGTAAAATACGTATAGTAATTTCTGAACCGATTTTGAAAAAAAAACCATTAGAAAACCACATTATTTGTCAGTGTTGATGTTTACCGCAGTACCCGTATATACACGTGGGCGGAGTCGCGAGCTAAAACATGTTAGACACTTGATATAGTACAGATAAGTGCAAGAAATCGTGATTCGTGACAAGACAATAATTTGTCCTGGGTCCTGGGTAGGAAAGGAAACCACGACTCCAGGAGTCGTTATGTTCAGTAGACGTGTGCACCAGTCAAGATATGAATCTCATTGTTGTTTCCACGTAGGGTACTGAAATGAGCGGGGCGGTGTGCGCGGTGAGGAACCACCTCGTAGCGAGCGCCAGCGACTCGTGGTCGGAACACTCGCCTGCACCGCACGACGATGCCAGGCTTCTACACTTATTGCAGAGACAGAAGTGAGTATTTACTGTATACGTCAACGGGGTTGGGTGCTTCTCCGTATATTTTTATTTCTACACTTGATTGTTACTTGTTCCTCGTGAACTAATAAGAAAAGGTTAATATACTCATATTTTGTGCGTAAACAAGGGAGGGTCGTAAGAGCCTTGCTTCTGCTTACATAGTGCTATAACGGGCCCAAACGCTCTCTTGATAACTCCTAAACAAGTGTAACGTTGTGTGACGCTGTTCAGTTAAAGGAATAACGCCAAAATTGAATTAGGACACACTACCCCTTATTTATTACCTGTAAAAAAAAAAACAATATGTATGTATGTTTCCTGAAAGTTATTTAACCAACATGTCAATTTCCTTGGTAAAAATACAAATTGTAACACATCAACACACCCATTCTCAATATTTAGCTTAGTTCCGTAAACTTGGTGTAATTATGATGTCTACTTTACCGTTCAAACAGTTGCAAGACATATATATACAGCAGGATATGTAATTACACATTTAAAGACATTCATTCAAAAACTCGAAAAGGCGTCTAAAGTCCGTAAAATACACTGTACGAGAAGCAAATTCGATCATTTTACAATGGAAATATTATAAGATGATAAACAGAAAATAGATAATATAGAGTGCTTGCATCAGTCTACAATTATCTATTTTCTTACCAGATTCGAGTCTGATAAGAAGTCGTGTAAACTATTAGATGTGAAGCATACGTGTATATATACTATGTGCACGTTGCAGATGGAGCGCGGCCCTAGCGCTAGTACGCGAACGCAACGCTGAACGTATTCTGGAGCGAGGCGAGTTACCCGAAGATGACGTCACCAGCTTGTTGCATGTTTACTGCAAGGGCTTGGCCCAGGCTCAGCCAGGTAAGATCTCAATGTCTTAAGAACACCAGTTACCGAATAAGGAGGGATTTTGCGCAAAACGCAAGGTTTTAATACACCACCGATGAGATGACGGCCCCAGTGCCTCGTAATAATACACTTGTTTCAGTCACACATTTACAAAAGTAGTTACAGTATCTGAATAACTTTGCAAGCAAAACATCATAATATATTGAAAAATGATTTCCTATGATTTGTCACTCCACAGATATGGTGGCCATCACTCGGCCGGTTCACGAGCTGTCGCAGAACCTCTCCTTCATGATGGAGAGCCTGTACAAGGTGTCTGTGGCGCTCCAGCGGCAGGAGTACGGGTAAACAACGCCGCCGGACTCCGCCGCAACAAGCACGCATCCTACTACCATAAATAATACTCTATTTCTGACAAATCATTTCGCTCCTCAGAGCTCAAACATCTCTATGACACTTTAGATATTCAATTGTATATTACTTGGCGCAGAGTTAGTAACGTTACGTTTCGTCTTGATGTTTGTCTAAAAACCTCGTGTTCACCGGGAGATATACGCCTCACGTACTAATACGTATTTAGAGATACCATAGACACGAAGTAGGGCGATATTTCCTCTAGTGAGCACTTGCGTTTGTTTATTAAAAAAGAAGTTACCTATGTGTGCAATTTAATATTTTCAGCACGTTTAAATCGAGTCTCGTGCTGTTAGGTTATTATGCAGGCGTAAGTCGTTTGCCGCTATTACTACAATCTGTTCTTGCTTGGTTCCTTTATCCAAGCATCACACACGAGATCAATCGCCATTACACGAACATGGGTTGGCATTCATATTTATGCATAAATGTCATGTTAATCCCACTATATTAAGAATATATAATCAATATAGAATAGAGTAACGAATTTAATGTTAAAACAGGGGGCGGCTAAGCCGACACGTTGTTACACTTACAGGTCAATTTGTACCCACGAATATCGAGAGCTTATTATAACACTTTTTGCTGTTGTGTCCGTAATTATTAGAATTAGTGTTCATATCACTTCGACCAGTGGAAGTGAATTGCGGCGGCGAAGCGGCATTAGTTAGGTAAATCACACTAATAAATAATTTAATGAAATATCACTATACTAATCGTTTAACATACTAAGTTTTCAACATAACTGATCTCATAAGTAGAATACTAAAACAAAACGCTGGCCCCTCGTGTCCGCTTCATAATGAACCAAATATTTGATTGTAAATGTTGTGTTGAGATAAATCGTCACGGCGACATGTTAAGTTCCTAGGTGTGTCACATCGCGTACTGTTCACTTCTGTCACGTAGGTTGGTTTGTGTTGTACGCTCTCAATTCGCATAATTTACACGTTTTCTTTGATGATCGTTTGTGATATGTTTGCCTTTTGTAATAATGTTGACAATATTTATTTTTAGTTTTACCTATTTTGCTGTTATGAATTTTTTGTTTATGTTAGGAGGGACATTTGTATGGCGATATGCGCTGATTAACAGTAATTCACATGGACCTTATCGATATTGATGTTGTTCCATTTTGTATACACCTAACGTAAACAGAATCATTTTGCAATTTACTAATAATTGTAACTAATTTTATGTTGATGTATTTAATTCAAATAAATAAACAAATTTACAAACTATGTTGTTTTATTTATTAAAAAGTACTCATTTGATTTGACATGAGATCTTTACTATTCGTCCCAAGAGGAACTCAATTCCTCTACAATCTCTTTGATTACTTAATAGAACTTAGCAATATTCTGTCAATACGTATTGACGTTTGGATAAAAAATAAACAGGTGATAACCAAAAATATCTTTTATTTGAGGGCAAATTGTAAGCGATTTGAAACTAAATAATAATTGTAACATTACAATTATTTAATTCGTTTATATGAAAAAAAAACAAGTGACGAATGTAAGATTAGTACATTTGCAAGAATAATTGTGTCTGTGTCTTCAACTGGTTGTAATGTTATCATTAAATAATTATTTATATTTTTCTATCAGCACGATTCAAATTTGAATTTTACAAACGAGATACTTGCCAAGAAACTGACAAAACGTATATAAACATCCGTATTTAACACCCACTATGGTTCGATGTATCACTTTACAAGAGTGATCAACTAACACCGCAACCATTGACAGATAACACGAGCCACGGAAATGTAACGTTTTAAGAACTTTAGATGTGATCTGAAACTTGATAATTCTGTAAATCTTTAGTAAAGTATTGATAGGAATAATAATATTTCGGACATTCGACACAACGCCATTTGGTTTCAAACTAAGCAAAGGCTTGCTAGATTGATATAAAGAGTACTCCAAGACTTTTTTTAACGATATGGCCCGCGAAAGAAAGTTGGTACAAATAATGAACATGACGAATGGTGAAATGATAACTTAAAGAGAACTTTATCCATCTAATACAGCATTTCACTTGTATTCGCATTCATAAGACTAGTATCATTTAGATATTGATACAGCTCTAAAAGACAGAACACTAAAACAGAACTCTAAAAGATTTCTAGATCTGACCAAAAATACGAACCCGAAATGTAGAGATTTAAAAAGTGAGTAGCACATGTATGTCTCAAAATTTTAAAGTAAAAACAGCGAGTTGTCAAGCGATCAGTCACAGAAACAGACTTTAGACAAGTCACTCATACAACTAGTATTAATAACATTAGCCCGTTATACAGAAAACCACATTTAAAACTTTACTATTTATTTAATATAATGATGATCATGGATAATTGTTGAGATTGACAATATTTATAATCAAAAATACAGTTTACAACATGTTGTTCCACAGTAATATACATATTTAAACTTATTAGATATCACCTGTCCGTTATACAATACGCTAACTCCAGTACAGTTCCAAATCTCATACTTTATAATGATGACATTAAACGAGTAATGCTTACTTTCTAACCGCTAAACACAATGTGCACACACACATTATAACGAGTGTAATAAACGCATATTTGTAAAATTTGTTATAAAAACGTGCGCGCGGGTGAGTCCGCGTCGCGTCGTGTATAGCTAGTTGCAATATTTACAAATATTAGTCATTTACATTGTTTAATTCTCAGTCCATTTTATATAAAAATACATAATTACAAACAGCACGTTAGAACAGCGACATACATTCGATACACCGCACACTGATGCTCGTGTTCACCGCACACAGATGTGATATGCGACTTGCCAAACAATACGTTATGTTCACAAATATATAATTAAAACGTGATTTGCCTCATCGACATCGAAATGAATTATACATAGTTATCTTGTTATTAATTACATTCTTACTCTGTAATATATAGGGCATCCCTGCATCAATTTTAAATTCGATAAAGAAAGAGTTTGGTCATAACACATCGGTTGAATGGTAAAATGTTAAATAAAAAATAATTGATACAGAGAAAAGCGCCCACACTATCTGTTTAATAAATAGTTAACATAATAATATGGCCAACCATTTAAAATATAATATCTCAACGCACCGTTATAATTTGACATTACGCAAAATTTCTGGACTCTGGAAAACCTTAGTGGTGAAAAGGTTATCAATTAACAATAGGAAATATACAGCCAATAGCTGGGGACCACTTTCGTATATCATCATTCAGATCTTAGTCCCACGTAGTCCCAAGTATTTCTCACTTAATTCATTTTCATTTCACTGAAATACAACAATTAAGCTAATATTTGAGTAAAATATTGCTCTATGCAAGATATGAGAAAATTTAAAGCTCATTCATCACTTTGTAATAAACGATCTGTATAACAATATACATTTATTAGATGAAAAAAAAAGAAGATGCAAATTACACAGGGCTTTTCCATCAACAAAATTGTAAATTTAAAACTTTGGTTATCCAACAACATCGATAAAGAGAATTTTGAAATGTACAGTTTTTCTTTACTACAAAGCGTTGTCCCATGTAGGGCTTGAAGTCACGACACTAACGCGATAGAGAGCGGCGTGGCAACCGCTCGAACCACTACGCCATGTGTGCAATCAAATATGTGTGTGTAGTTAAATCAGGATTATTTAGTCAACAAGTAACATTTTAACAAAAATAAAACCGACTTCAAGGTTCGACTCGATTTCTCTTGGATGCCATCATCAGATCTTAGTATCCTTATTATGGTACCGCCGTTGGGATTTATCTTTTCCGTTAAAAAAAGAATCATCAAAATTGGTTCATAAACGACGAAGTTATCCGCGAACACACATAAAAAAATATAAATATATATACAGTCGAATTGATAACCTCCTCCTTTTTTGAATTCGGTTAAAAAGAAAGACTGTTTTGTTATTTGCACATCATCATGCTGTACAAATTATCGGGTATATCTATGTCGATGTCAACAAAAATAATACAGAATACAAGTGGTTTTATTACGAATTTGTAATTTTTTGTGTGTTGGAGATCTATTTAAACTGTTAATGGCTTCTTACTGTTTCTTTAAATATTCAATTTGCCTTTGCTATAACATTCAACAAGCAGGAACCAGAAGAAAGAAAGCGAGCGGATTCACTGCCTCAGATAATACAGATAAGCGACACTATTCAGGAGTGACATGGGCTGTTTAGTTATGATTGAACAAAAAAATCGAAGAAAGGAGGGGGTTAACAAAACGGACACGGGTCGGCTAGTAAAAAAATAAAATAGAATAAACGCATTTATTCTCTGAAGTTGAGAAAACACATCTAATTGTAAATTGTATAAAATTTTAGACGATTCAACCAATGAAGCAATTATATATAAATAGATATTTCTACCTTATTGTAATATCGCCTAGGTTTATTACTGTTCGCACAAAACTGAGAGAAATATCAGTTAGTTATATCAGTAGAATATAAAATTTATTGCGTGAACTAGTGAAATATAAAACAAATGTACAAACGTGTAAACACATGATTCGATACTTAAAGAGAAGTATTCATATATCATTTTATTTATCATACAAGGTACATTATTTACATAAAAGTTGTGGGCTGTGTAGATCACATCAAAATAAAGGAACAATGATCAAATTATATACAAGCAACGTGTATAAATATATAAATTACGTTTAAATATAAATGACATAACGATGAGACATATAAAAAAGGTTCTTAAAACATAATGTTAATTTAAATTACGATATTAAACTATGATTGTTGCTAATGCCTTTAAAATAAATAATACAAAATGCCGGTTACTAGGTACGGCCGGGTTGAGAGTATAACATGGCCCCTACAAGCTCTGCCTCATGTGACCGGCAATTCTCGAACATAGTGACGTCTTTACATATAGCTGTGATTATTGGGATGCACGGATGTTGCCCACTATTTGTTACTGGAAGGTTCAATCCTTCTGTACGGCATACAAGGTGTTCCTACATTGTTGACCCTTTTCTTTAAATATATTATGGGTTTATTTGTAAAGACCAAGTGTTATGATATGATAAAACGTGCGTAGTACGTAGCGTGCAATCTCTATATAAAAAAAATGGTATGTAAATTCGACATCTAACACTCACTTGAAATAGTCAAGTATTTCATTGATAAAATATAATTGTAACAAAAATAACTTACTGATTTTAAAATTTAAAAATAATTATTCAACGTTTGAATAATGCTAATAAATTATAGCTTATGCAAAATATACAAGATTAAAAATGAACCGTACGTCTGATATAGTTGCCGTTGATACATTACATTATGATAAATTTCATTTATATTCACATAGTTTGTATATGTTTGCATTTAACATCTGACCCGTCATTGCGTAGCCAGATACAAAACTCTGTACAATTGTGACGTTAGTGTGTGATGATTGTATTTCACAGAAACATATAACTATATACACACAATATCAAAGATATTAAATACAATATAACGTTTAAATATTATTGCAAAGCTATATCACCGCATGAAATGGAAAAAACATCCCTCCATGCGTACAATATTGTGATACGTCGTCGCACAAACCATCTGTAGCATGCTTACGATTGGTTCGAAGGGGACTTTATTACTTCCTTATCCCTAGACATTATCGTTGACGCATTCGTAAAGCATAAATCAACTAATACATCAGTTCGCTCTTATACACAGTTTAGTATCAAGCGTGTGTCTCCGGATCGTATCCAAGTTAGCGGACGTTCTTCGATCAATTGAACAGTACAGAGCTGGGGTCTTCGTTGTCCATCTGCTTCACATGACGCAGTACATCCTTCTTGGTAATGACGCCCAGCAAACGTCTACAAACGTCAAATATTAGTTCTAACATCATCTAGCTTCAAACTAAGCAGAGTTTGAATTAGACTAGATTGTTATAGCACTAAGGATATTCTATTTATAATACTCTCTATTTATTAAACATTTTTTTATGTACGGCCCTGCCAAAATGATTATTCTGCCTGATCGAAAGCATAAGCAGAATCCAAGAGTGGTGGTCACCATACTCATTGAGAATGCATACAAAGCCACAATGCAGCATGGTGACCCACACCATGGCGGGCCTCCGTACAAACATCTATACAAATAAATAAAATTGGAGTGTCTGTTTGTAATATTAAAATAATCGCTTTTTACTGAATATATATGTATGTATGTATACATGATACATATACCAAAAAAGGTATTTAAAAAATCTGTCTGACTGTTTGCTTCGGGTAATCTCTGGAACGGCTGGACCGATTTCGACGGGACTTTCATTGATAGGTAGCTACGGGACTTACACTGATAGGTAGCTAACGATATAAGGAGTAACTAAGGCTACTTTTTATAGACTAGTTTCGCACCGCGGCATCACCCGCGGTACGACAGGTAACACCGCGGGACTCAGCTAGTTTTATACATAAAAACAAGGGTGTTTTTATTCTGAAAAAAAATATTCGGTTGAACCCGAGCCTTCTGCACAGGACAGACTTCATACTTCTCACATCAGAATATGAAAGTTACTCACCCGTTATGCGTGACCAGAGTCTGCCGGAGGCCGAGTTTACGGAACATATCCACAACAGTCTCCATGGGCGTTTGGTCCGTCACAGTGATGGGAGCCATGTCCAGGATACGGTTGAGGTGCAGGCACTGGGGCGGGGCAGGCGGTTGGTTGCCGGTGCCAGCGAAAATCACCACTGATTGCCCAGTTATGCCTTCCAGTGTACGTTTTGCGTTCGCTACAATAAAGGATTATGCATTACTTATACTATTAGAAATGTGTGTGTTATAAATGTGATAAACTAGAACAATTACACATGGCTTGCTATGCTCATGCTTTCCATCAGGCGGAATAGAATCATTTTGATAGCTTGAACATAAAAATAAATAAGTGTGTATACCTATAGCAAGATTGAGGTCTCGGCGCAACACAAATCCAACCAGATACTGCGACTCCTTAGACACCACGACCGGGTAGCCGTTGTGCTCCGTCTCCTTCAGCAGGGTCTCCACGTCGTCCACTGTCAGAGAGTCTTGCGTTATCACCGACAACGTCTCGTTACGCCTACGACAAAACAAACATGTTATTAGCACATGCATCTAATATTAAAAAAATGTTAAATAATTCTATTAAGACTGATGTTCTCCTAGCCGATCACGGCCACGGCGACCAGTCTCAACAGGCACCAGCCAACTACGCAAGAGATATTACAGCGCACAAGTGTGTACGCAAACACAGGTGCACTCTCTGTTCCCTCATTCTCATAATCCGATGAGACGGATAACCGACACTATCGGGGAGAGATCAGGCGCAGAACCGACAGCTCGGTGTTTGGAAGTTGGGGTTTGAACCCCCGTAACCTGTGTGCATTACTATTTAATTTATATAACTACTAGCTGTTGCCGGCGGCTCCGCCCGCGTATGTCGGTTGTCGCGGCAAATAGTAGCCTATGTGTTATTATGATGTATAAACTATGTTACTGAAAAGCTTCATCCAAATCCGTTCAGTAGTTTTTGCGTGAAAGAGTAACACACCCACGTAATTTCGCCTGCGTACCTTTGTAATCAATATTTGTCTAAGCGTGATTTTAACTATCCTATCTTAGGCACGCGAGCAAAACACATTTAAAATAAAAAAAACGTTAAAATAAAAGAGAGTTTCGGAGTTCATCATGAGCAAAAACATGTCATATATAATTAATACAATTATAATAAAATAAAACGAGCAGCATTTGAAGAAGATATTAAGCATGGTTAAAACCTTTGCCTAGTTGTATTTAAAAAAAAACAGTTTTCAGATTAATATTAATAAGTGTCTTGACTTTTAATAATGAAAACTCTCAAAACTGGATTTTTTAGTATTACACCTAATACTAGATTTTATAATTTTGCGAAGATTAATTACTAACAGCCTAATAAATTAAAGACTCTTTAGAATTTCATTAATGGAAAATCACATGAGGATAATGTTAGGAGTCAGGATTTGCAAAAATGTGAATTGAGCAAAATATGCATTAGCTGAATATAGAGCAGAAACAGAAGATCTACTTCGCCAAATTTATTAAATAGACTCTTGCACCTGGATGAAAAGTACAATTTGAAACGCACAGCGCTGACCTACAATCGAGCTGTCCCTTATAATTATTCAATAGTAGCTATTGCCCGCAGATTCGTTCGTATTCCTTCATATTTCTAACTTTAATCATAATCAGGCTATCGCAGTACATATACTACGGAACATCGGCTTTCTTCGCTTTGATTGGCCACTATTTAAGTTCCTTCGCATCGTTTTACTTATAAGTATGGTTAATTTCAAATCGCATTTGGGTACAATTAGCCATGTCGCACAGTGATGGAAGCAGTATTGTACATATATTATACTAGCCGACCCACGCAACCTCGTTTGCGTCTCCTATTGCCCGTAGCGTGATAATTTTCCCCCGTTTTTGAAACATTCTCCGTTGGTGCTCCGCTCCTATAGGTCTTAGCTTGATGATATATAGCCTATAGCCTTCCTCGATAAATGGGTTATCTAACACTGAAAGAATTTTTCAAATCGGACCTGTAGTTTCTGAGATTAGCGCGTTCAAACAAACAAACTCTTCAGCTTTATATATCAGTACTATAAATTAATATCGCAAAGCATAATCAATGGTTTTTATTCGTACTAAAGTCATTACTTATAAGTACACGAGTTATTATTGATTCTCCTTTACAAAAATCTCTACTCATACTTTCCATCAGGCAGAGTTGAATCACTTAAAACAAAGAACACTCAGACTTAGAACAACAATTTGTTGTTCCAGTCCATGTGGGGATGGATCCTAGAACGCTCAGCGCAATAACAACATACGCGGAGATAGTCTTAAATAGCTCGCGTAGACTAGAATTGTGAAAGCTATTTATTAATGTTATAATATTTAACTTTCAGCGAAGTCATCAATAATAATTATAACAATAATATCGCTGAAAGTTTGCTACTTTCAGTTCATTGAGAATATAGATCAAAATAGACCATTAAATTAACAATGCTCAGTAGAAATTTAGATTAATTTAAGATACTTGACAATTGCACGCTCAGCAAGCAATAACACAAGAGAACACACATTTTTTTGTAATATTATAAGCGCCTTAGTTACTGTACTTAGCAGCAATACTGAGTTCACTAGAACATTAGTACTTATTAAAATATTTTTTTATACCTACAATATCTATCATCTATCAGTTTATTCACAATGATAATTTGTAACTTTACCGTGGGAGAGCCACGCTTCGGCATGAATCGGCAAGCTCGACCAGAGTAATACCACGGCCCCACAGAAAACCAGTGTGAAATAGTGCTAGTGCTGTGTTTCACCGAGTGAGTGAGGATACCGGAGGCCCATAACCCAAACCCCCTCCTTCTATCTCCTCTCCCTATCCCCTAAAGGCCGGAAACGCACTTGTGACGCCTCTGGTGTTTGCAGGTGTCCATGGGCAGCGGTAATAGCTAATCAGGCGATACGTCTGCTCGTTTGTCCGCCAATTCCAATAAAAAAAAACGTGGTAAACCACATTTCCTGCTCCTTGTTTCGGTACAAAGTGACCGGAACGATACCACTGCCTCACAAGAAACCGGCTTAAAGCAATTATTTTCCTTAGAAAGTAAGTTTTGGCCAAATATATCACGTTGGGTGTGTTCATGGCATATGGTTTGTTTTAAGTTTATCTTCTCTTTGTAGTGCTCCTTCCTAGTGCAGTTGTTATGCGTAGTTTGCATCTTAGTCGTCTGTGATGAATTAAAGGCAGGCTCCTCAATATCAACAAACATTCTCCTCTTCATAATTCTTAGACATGTGACAGTAACTTACCATGAGCAGATTCAAAAAGAATACTTAACAATAGCACTGTGTACTTACTTAGGTTGCATAACGTCAGCTGCCAGCGAGGTGTGCTGAAACTCATCCTTGCTATCCAAGAAGGGGTATCCGTTGAGAGCGATGTGAGCGTCGTAGATTCCCTGGCGGCCTAACGCGTCACCGACCCACTTGGAAGCCATGGCGGCCGCCATTAGAGGCACGATGTAGCGGACGCCGCCAGTCAACTCGAACATTATCACCACCAGCGATACTGTTCACAAATACATTTTATTGAAGACAAAAGTATTGTATAATAAACTGTAAATTATATATGATGTATTTTGGTAAATAAATCTTTTCAGATATTTTTAGACGTCGGACTTTATAGCTAGAAGAGGTCAGGGATTTTTCAAGACTCTGGGAAGAAATGCCAAAACAATGCACAGAGGTGTCTTTCTTAAGGTCTGTGAAAATTGATTAAATAAAAGACCTGGGTTGGCATTTTGAAGAAAAACCCATTGTTTTGAGTCGGCCTGTCCAGCCATCATGCAGTTGTGTGTGTACTCTTAGCATCAGTTTTTTCTAGTTCCTGCTAACGTATCAGATAGTTATCCGTCATATAAATTTTTTTCAAATAAAAATTGCCGATAAATTTGTATTCGTCTGACATACATGTCTATATCAATACATATGAAACCGAAATTTGTCACATTTGGCAGACAAGTTCACTATACTCTTTCTGGGGTTTTTTTGAGTGAAACTAGCCCTTAAAGTTTTTGCAATAATCAGTATTTTACAGATAACATAATCCATAATCTTATTATATATAAAAATCAATTGTTATTCGTTTGTCTCGCTAAAACTCGAGAACGGCTGGACCGATTTAGCTGATTTATGTTTGTCCAGGGTAGGTAAAACGGTGAAAAATGTAATACAACATGAAAATCCAAATGTCACATGTACGAAGTAACTGGCACAGCTAGTTATATTATAAATTGGATAGTAATTTTGTTGTACTATCTGTTACGCTTACACTGCTAAATATCCTAATTTCATTTGGAAGAAATTTACAAGGACTCCAATGATTTCTGAAGAAGGACATAGGTAGGACGTGGGCGAAGTCCCGGGTAAAAGCTGGTTATTTATAAATCAATCGATTGGTTTTTTACGCAAATACATTAAATAAGACTTAACAATAACCTTTCTTTCTTTCATGTGTTAAGTGTGTTTGAATCAGTTCAACAAAGGTGATAAATACAAAATGTTCTTTACAGAATAGATTTTTGCAATTACAGAAACTTGAAATTTAAGATAGTTAAGAAAATTGCTTTGTAATTTCTTGTGCCTTTGTAAGTACTTGTTTATTAAGTCACATAATACTGATTCATGTTTATCCACCTATTAAAAGACCCTATTAAACCTTTAATCGTCTAATAAAAGAAAGTTTACATTGGTAGTGAACTGGATTAAACCAATAACTACTAGTCACCACCGGTTATTACCTGTCATTCTGGTAACTCCGCCGAGCACAGCAGCAGCGCCGACCATGGCGTACAGTCCCGGCGTGATGCAGTCATCGCCCGTCGAACACTCGCCAGAGAACAGCCAAATCTTCGGGTAATGATAGGCCAGCTGCTCAACACCTACCATACAAATATATTATTATGATTACCAGTTTTGCAGCACAACAACTATACTAATGTATAAAGCTGAAGAGTTTGTTTGTTTGAACACGCTAATCTAAGGAACCGCTGGTCCGATTTGAAAAAATCTTTGAGTGTTAGATAGCCCATTTATTGAGGAAGGCTATAAGCTATATATCATCACGCTAAGACCTACAGGAGCGGAGCAACAATGAAGAATGTTACGAAAACGGGGGAAAATTATCAAGCTACGGGCAATAGAAGACGCAAACAGGTTGCGTGGGTCGGCTAGTTTATTAATATGCAATAATAATATTTATGTAAATAGAGTAAGTTAAAACAGAAGTGTGTATATTGTTGATAGGTCTGTCTCAAGCAAGAATAATGTCACCAAAACTAAGTATTATTTTAAACAGAACAACCATCGCTGGAGTGTTGGTGGCACGATACCATGCGCATCTCTGTAATTCGGAGGTCACGTTAAGCAGTCAGTCCCGGTTGCTACCACAGAATAACAGTCGTGAAGCTTAGTTGGAGGTCTTAAAAACGGCCAATGGCCACAACGTTGTCTTACCAGTCCCTAACCCGCACTTGGCCAGGGTGGGGGCGTATGGCCTTAACCCTCTCTTGAGAGAAGACCCGAGCCCAGCAGTGGGACTTTATGAAATTGAACACAAGAAACTTACCAATACCAACAATCCTGCCGGCGATTGCTCCCAAAGCCAGACTCGGTATGAAGAGTCCACAGGGCACCTTGATACCAAAGGTGAAGATGGTCATCACCAACTTGAGGATGAGAGCGAGGACCAGGAGCCAGATGGCGCGGTACACGCCCGGCCCGGCTGCCGCCTTCTCAATGGCAGAGTTCACATCGGTGAAGTTACGGTTGTAGTCACTGTACGCAAAAGCATTCCACTTGTTAATATATACTAATGTCATAAATCTTTAGAGTTTACTTGTTCATTCGGTTAAACGCTCTAATCTCAGGAAGTATAGTGTACATCTGTGTTAGATGGTCCATTCCCATGGTTTCCCTTTAAAAGTCTGAGAAAAATCCGCGACAAAATATGTCTATGTAAAGTTGACTTAAACCTTTTTGAAGTGAACATTCTTTAGCCGAGTTAAGCATTTTTGGTAGGGGAAAACCTTATGAGTTCGCGACTTCGCGTCACCGCGTCGCCGTCACCGGCTAGTTATAAGTTTTCACTTTTATCGGCAGTCCTTATAACTGACAGTTTTTTTTATGGTAAACATGTTCACGTTGTTACTAGATCACTCTACGGGTATAGTAGACGATGACAAGGTTGCGTGGGTCAGCTAGTTAAATATTCCAGAACTTTGTCTTTGTTATTATGTTGAACAACGATTTGGGGACCTCAAAGTATTTTGTTATTTGGGAATCGAGCCCACAACACTCAGGAAGGAAGCAGCAACTGTTGGGTCAAAGTTACCAAGGCACTGTTAAAGCAATACTTACCACAGAGGATCAGCGTTGGATATTCCACATTGATTGAACAGCAGGTAAATAAGTTCGCTCGTGTTCATCCTCGTGTAGGGGTTGGGGTAAGCGATCACCGCCGTCACAAGCGTCACCACCAACACTTCGGTGACCGGGTACTGGCCCAGCTTCGAGTACTTGCGGTAGCGGCACCAGTATATGTTCGCCTTGATGAATATTGTCGCTATGCAGCCCTGGAATACAAAAGTATTATTTCTTAGTTATATCGACACAAACTGTAACCTTTAGAGTAAGAAAAACAGAAAGTTTATCAACTTAACATTGTCTAATTAAAGTTTGAATTACAGACTAAAACCTCATCTAAGTTATTTTGCAAATGTTAAAAAAAACATAATATAGTAATAATAATAATTCATATTATAAATATTTACTTAACAGTAATTTGCAAGGAGCAAAGTATCGTGAGCACTTTAGGTGCTTCGGCTGTCCTTATGGGCCGACCGCGTCAATAACGATAAAGGGTTAGACTATGTCCTTTCTCAACGTATCTCAATGACAAATTTTGTAGAAATTGGTGCAGTCGTTTAGACAGACAGAGTTACTTTCGAATTCATCTATACGAATAAATAAAATTGGAGTGTCTGTTTGTAACATTAAAATAACCTTTTTACTAAATGCATACACGGTACATATACCAAAAATGTAGTTAAAAAAATTGTTGTCTGTCTGCCTGTGTCTGTTCCTGTTCTTTGGAACGGCTGGACCGATTTTGACGGGACTTTCACTGGCAGGTAGCTGATGATCCAGGGAATAACTTAGGCTACTTTTATAAGACTAGCATTACTCGCGGTACAACAATAACCGCGGGGTTCAGCTAGTAATTTAATATTAGTATAGACATCATTTAAGTGAAAGTGAGATCTAACTTACCCCTATTATGCCGAGTCCAACGAAAGGGATCAGTTCAAAGAATATCCATGGCTTGTTGTACTCCACGAAGAACAGTACAGAATGCTCGTTGCCGAAGGGGTTGATTGATCTTAGGATAAACGCGGCGATCAGCGCACAGAAGAAGGAACGCCACAGTGTTTTCAGCGGAAAGTAATAAGATACCTGTACGCAATATGTTTTATAAGATATATGTTATAATACAAATAATAAATAAATAAATAAATAAATATTTCAGACATCTAACACACAACGCCATCTAGTCCCAAGCTAAGCAGAGCTTGTGTTATGGGCACTAGACAACTGATACAAATACATATATACTTTTTTTTTGTAAATACATACATATTATAGATAGAAAACACCCAAACTCCGAAACAAATATTTGTAGATCATACAAACATTTGGTCCGACCCGGGAATCGAACCCGGGACCTCATGATCAGCAGTCGCACACGCCAACCGCTAGACCAACGAGGCAGTCGACAAATAATCCTATTCTGTAACATTTCTCAAACAAAATTAGAATAAGAATCAGAAAATCAATTGTTAACTTGTTGAACAACGTCATTCTCAAGGTTTTGAGACATTATTTCACTTTATATTGGCAATTAGTTATCAGTTACTTTTAGAGTCAGACTTGAGGCGCTAAGTCGCAAGAGTAATAAAAAAACGATATTTTCCTAATGAAAATTCGTTGGTTACTTCTCACAATGTGTAGTGTATGTTACTTTCATTGAAATAAATCATGTATGATTTCATTATATTTATAACGAAAGACAATTAGTAGCTGTTTTTGAGAAAGTTATTACATTTTATATACATTTGAATTTATGAAGTATAAACATTTTAGATTTTTAAGAAGTCTATTTTTACACGTCTACATACCTCTTCTAAACTGAAGAGTACTCCACCAATAGGGGCGCCGAAGGCGACGGACACACCGGCAGCGGCTGCAGCCGACAATATCTCACGTTTCTTGGCCTCATTGCGACCATATTTAGGGAACAGGTACGACAATATGTTACCTACAAAAAATAGCATCAGTTTAGATGTGTAAAGAACTTGAATACAAAGCATAGTTAATTCGGGTTAAGAAAATAGGGCCTTTACAATCTTTCTTTGATAGATACTTTGCTATGTATATTCGTATGCGATATTATGGTCGCATAGGATGTACGACCTCATTTTAATCATATATGTAATTTTTATTTTTGTTCTTATAAAACATTACAACTTGTCAATATCTGGTGCTACCAGACAGTGTTATTCAGCCGTTTTATTTTATTGACCAGTATAGTTTGACCTGTGTCTGTGTAGACTTTGTACAATAACAGGTCTAAATCGAGCGAACGATGATCTTCATTCGTCGTAATTGATCTGTTGTATGGAAGCTGCGGACAATGAATAACTAATTGAAGAGCAGTTCACAATGGCACTGTCGCCCTCAACATAAGCTATATTGTATATGACATGTTCGTTCGACCACCTACTTTTGTCTGGTCGCTTGATACTTTTGATTAAAAAGCATGCATACTTAATGAATTGAAAAAGCATACTCTTTATTATTTGTAAACCAACTACAAAATGGAACGAAGGCCACTTTAATTATTGTATGTCGTGATAAAGTATCGGATTCGTTACTAGTGATGTATTTCCAAAAGATGAGTTAGTAGTATTGTGTTCAGAGTTAAATTGATTCTTACAAATGTGCCGCGATAAATGGAAATCTTTCCACTCATATTTTGGCCAGGGGCTGAAACAATTGCACGTCCTACTCTACTAGTATAGTGCGGATAAGGCACATATACATGGCATTGATAGTAGCCCTAAATTTTAAGAGTTTAACTTACAAAGTAAAACCTACTACTATGCCGTAATTTCTACCAGTTTTAAAATACTAAATAAAGATGGACGGCAGTACTACGTTTTGACTTTAGCGTGATGACATATAGCCTATAGCCTTTCTCGATAAATGGGCTATCTAACATTTTTTTTTAAATCGGACCAGCGGTTCCTGAGATTAGCGCGATCAAACAAACAAACTCTTCAGCTTTATATATTAGTATAGATTTAGTCTATTGAGATTCAAAATTGTATGTTGTGTTGTAGTGTACACTAAGAGTATATACCAAACCCACATGGAGTAACACTCTGTATAATTCACAAAGTGTTGTTCTGAGTCGGGGTGTTCTTTGTGTACAGCATATATTACTAGCAAGGTAGTTGTCTTTTAACAAAAAATAATAATTAGTAAGGTAATATGAACTTACCAAGACAACTGGCGATGTGTACCATTGGGCCCTCTTTCCCCAATGAGAGTCCAGAAGATACAGACAGGATGAGGCCGACAACTTTTATAATAAGCGTCCACTTTCCCAAGTATCCCCTGATGATGAACCCGCTCAGTATCGTCTTGATTTCGGGGATACCTGAAATAAAATATAACATTTAATCATCATTATAATCAGCGGCCTTTTAAGTGTCCACTGCTGGGTACGGGACAACTTCACGATTCCAACACAGTATTAACGTTTTGATTTTTATAGTGTAGGCTGGTAAACCGGCAAGAATCAGAGAGAGGAGTATGGGACTCAAATAACCTCGCTCAGTTTTAATTAAATAAACTCAAACTAAGGTAGAGTTTGTACTAGGAAAGCTAAATTGAGCGATAGAATACTTGTATAGTATATTTTTGTAAATACATACATATTAAACATAGAAAACACTCAATCGATTTATACAATAACTAGCCGCCTCGACAAACGTGGTTTCGCCATATAATGTGTTTTTCTTAAACAGGATTTTTATGTATTTTGAATGCTAAATCTTATAATAATAAAATTAGAGTTTGTCCAGAAAATAAAATAAAAATTTACTCTAAAGACGCAGCCAGACAATACCTAATAAATATTTCTAAATCCTTATCCTGATTCCTCAAATACCTTCAAAATTATCCTCGAATTATGGACCAACGAATATGATATTATCATGTAATACAATTGATTACAAAAAAATGCGTATAAACTAAACATGAAAGCAATCTGGCTGGCAGTGACCAATGGATTTATCAACAGACCAATCAATAATAATATAATACACGTATAATAAGGCACACTATGACTCATATCGAATCTAATAACGGCGAACAAATAAATTGCTATCTGTCAATCATTATCAATCTTGTTGGTACAATTAGTTTACAATATTAGATGTAGAATATTGTAAAACAAGAAAAAGTTCAAAAACCTATAATCCGACTACGTTAAAAGTGTTAGATAAAATGTTTATTGACTATTTCACACGGGCCATTGATAATAATGGCCCGTGCCTTTTAGTACTTTTATCCAAACTGCGGCCATGGTAACAGATTCATAAGAATCTGTTACCATGGCCGCAGTTTGGATAGAAGTATAGAAGTACAATTTTAACAAAAATAAAACCGACTTCAAGGTTCGACTCGATTTCTTTTGGATGCCATCATCAGGTATAAATGTTCTTATCATGGTACCACTGTTAGGATATTTCCTTTCCATTAAAAAAATAATCATCAAAATCGGATCATAAACGACGAAGTCATCACCGAACACACATTATATATATATATATATATATGTGTGTGTGTGTGTATATATATCCCAGAATCCAACACTACAGAATTACAGAGTGCGTCAAAAATACAATATGTGTAGACAAAGTTGTATAAAATTATAAATAATATTCGCACACTTGTCGAAAGTCGATCATAATTCATATAATTATTTTATAGCTCCTTACACACCTATTATATTCCTTCATATTAACTTTTACGATGCCATGTCATATAATCTCCGTTCGCATAATTTTACTCGTTTCTGCTTTTGTATTAATATATAGATTATGAGAAATTTGAATATTTGTGAAGGTTAGTATTACAATTAATTTTTACTGCAAGTACAAGTATTTGCAGTTCTGTTCTCTCTAACAAGTAACGAATTATTTAACAAAACTAGACTGCGTATCTGCCATATTTATTAAGTTCCTTGAAGAACTGATAAGATAGTTTTTTTTTTAATATCTAATTTTTCTTTTGATGTACCCAGTGTGACTCTCACGACTAAGACGAATCTATTGACACCACTCGCATAAATACGACAAGCCGTTTAGGCTCTAGGGCATGTCAAAAAAGTATACATACACTCGAAAAACATAACCCTATTTTTATACAATCGGGTTAAAACTCCTAAGATTTAATTAGCCTAAAATATATTTGAGCAATTGTTACAAAACGTTCGCTTTAGTTTACAACATTATTTGCCGATTATACCTACCTGACCTTGTTTGCGTTCACATCGCAAACATCGGAACAGAATTTTCTAGTGAAACAATTTAAGTTAAATGGATAACGAGCACGACATGCGATAACTGGAGGGAGGAAACATTAATAAATCAACAGAAAGCCAACTGTTGATACCAGGACTTTAATTTTATGACTTGATAGCTTTTGCCCGATATATATGTCGTTATATGTCGATTACTGTGTAAATAAAATGAAGTTGCCGTTGTCTGTTCGCTTTGAATTTAGATCTTGTGAACTACATGCATGCATACTATAGTAGAAATCTGAGAATTTACAAGACTTTCGTATGAAACTGACCGAGTCTCTATTTAAGCTATATTACTGTAAAATTTCATCTAAATCTGTCCAATAGTTTTGCATGAAGGAGTGCATCGCAGTTATGTGCGAGATCTCTCCAGAGTAGGAATTTAACCCAAGACTTAGCAAACTAACCCAAGGCTGGAGATCATTAGCCCTTAGAACAATAACGATCAATTTTCTAGACTCAATAAGCCTTTATAAACTCCTAGCTTTTAGTAAAAGCTGAACTAAGATATTCCCGGCAGGCACCTTTGAAACAGAGGCGTCTATGACTTAACACGATAGACGAAACTACATTTCACTTGAATTTATTTGACAATATTTTCCGTCTACATTTTATGATGTTGCTGTGAAAATCTGTCCTGAATAATTATTTGAACAGTTATAGAAATGCCACAATTGAATTTAAATAAATATTGTTAGTCTGTATATATTATAACAAAGCGTGACCTTCATGCTTCTAATAGATGCTACACAATACGTGTCAGTGCAGTGGCGATCGAGGTCGTCACAATACAACATCCTCTAACTCCTCCAGTTGAATCACAACGACTGTTCAATGCACTTGGGCCGTATAAAACCTCTGGTTTTAGTTTCTAAAATTATATCTGGTCTTATTGTAAATCACCAACATTAGACTAAAAAAACATATGACAATACTGACGTAACTCGTATATATAAAACAAAAAAGGTTAATTTTCCTAATTTATTCAAAACTAGCTGAACCACGCGGATTTAACCGCGGTTATTGTTGTACCGCGAGTAACGCCGCGGGACAAAGTAAGTCTAAAAAAACTAGCCTAAGTTACTCAATGGATCATCAGCTACCCGCCAGTGAAAGTCTCGTAAAAATCCGTCCAGCCGTTCCATTACCCAAAAAAAATTTTACTTCATTTGGTATATGTACCGTGTATACATACATATGCATTTAGTAAAAAGGGGTTACTTTAATATTACAAACAGACACTCCAATTTTATTTTTATTTGTATAGACTAACGATCAGGGCCTTAAGTCTTTGAAATTCTAGGATTTACTTTACAATAATATGCATGTATTACACATATTGACGCGACTACATTTGATACTATGTAAAGAAGAAGATATTGGCGCTATTTTGATACTGCCTACTCAGTTGTATTATGTTTATACCATGTACTAAGTACGTTCAGGGTCTGCCAGCTTCAAACGACAAGTATAGTACTAATTTGCTGTAACTATTTCTGTCGCTCAGTCTCTCTGTATAAGCTAGTTCTTTTTTCTATCATTAGGTACCTTTCGTCTTACTTTTATTGCAATTTTTAATCGACTTCAAAAAACGGTAGTTTCTCAATTCGACCGTATATATATATATTTTATGTGTGTTCGCGAATTACTTCGTCGTTTATGAACCGATTTTAGTGATTCTTTTTTTAATAGAAAGGAGCTGTCCCAACGGTGGTACCATGATAAGGACATCAATATCTGATGATAGCATACCAGAGAAATCGAGTCGAACTTAAAGTCAGTTTTATTTTTATTAAAATTGTACTTGTATATCAAAAGGTCAAGAACAAATTTATAGTTAAAAGTATAACAAGGGCTAGCACTGACTTACGTATTTGTTTAATAACTAAACTTGATAATCTCTTATTTTATTTCACTCTGACCTCATTATTGGCAACTTAGATTGGCAACCAGTTCCTAAAGGCGATAGTTTTTTTGTTTTTGAGGCAACTAATAAACATGTTTTTTTTTACGCGGGCATTGTTTTTCGCTCCATACCCTCCATTAGGGAGCCGAAGGGCATGTGTGGGAATCTTGGTAAACCGCTCTACCCACTAAACCTCGCGGCTGCCTACCTCGGCAGTCGGGAGAAACTCCAGGAACGTATCAACGGAAACATACCTAATAACTATTTCTAAGTAGGTAACTAGTTATGGATCTCAGTTGCCAATGTGGCGGGGGAGTAATTTTATAAATATATATCCTAAAGTGTAATTTCACAAGCGTAATAGGAGGACCTTACATAAGTGGTACTACAGTTATATATAATTAACAATGTATGGGCATTTATTATATATATATATTATTATACAATATACACTCCGGTGATATTCACGTGAGTGTATATCATACACGTCTCCTATTGCCTGTAGCGTGATAATTTTCCCCCATTTTTTAAAACATTTTTCATTGTTGTTCCGCTCCTATTGGTCTTAGCGTGATGATATATAAGCCTATAGCCTTCCTGGATAAATGTACTATTCAACACTTAAAGAATTTTTCAAATCGGTTCCTGAGATTAGCGCGTTGAAACAAACAAACTCTTCAGCTTTATAATATTGAAAAGATATATTTACCTGATCCGCATGCGTAGGGCGCAAACATCCGGACTAGTGAAGCGGATAGAGCTGCAAAAATGAGCGCCCACACGATGTAGAAGAGGTAGCTAACGATGTAGGCGCCAGGACCCTCGCGCTTGCCGCCCAGAACTTGTGGCCATGTCAACCACTAGAGCAAAGATTAAATATTACTCTCTTGTAATAATCACATGGTTGGTTTTACAAATAGAAAAAAAAACAAGTATGTTTCTGTACACAAAGTTGTGAAATTAATAGAGCTATTGTAAAAAATATAATTTAAAAAAATGGATCTAATTACTATAAGAAACTCTTCTACGTGTGTTTATTATCTATCTTTTTAGTACATTTCAGAGCCAATTGTAATACATTTGAAGACTAATAAAGAGTCACCTGCGAACAGTTTCCAGTGTTGAAAGTGGTATCCGTGTCCGACCAACAGCACTGTTCTCTGTTAAGCCAAAAGGCCTGTGGACAGATACCGAACTTGAGGTCCGTCATCCAAGAAGCGCCAATGTCTATAACTCCGGCCACCATGCCTGTGCACACGCCAACCAGCAACACGCACACCCATCCCGACCACGCGTCGTGTGCGCCCTGAACAAATATACCTTTGTTAATAATACTCACAGATGTACTATATGGCTAGTCATCTATACAAATAAATAAAATTGGAGTGTCTGTTTGTAATATTAAAATAACCGCTTTTTACTAAATGCATATGTATGTATACACGGTACATATACCAAAAATGTAGTTAAAAAATTTTTTGTCTGTCTGTTTGTTCCGGGTAATCTCTGGAACGACTGGACGGATTTTGACGGGACTTTCACTGGCAGGCAGCTGATGATCCGGGGAGTAACTTAGGCTACTTTTTTTAGACTAACTTTGTCCCGCGGCGTTACTCGCGGTACAACAATAACCGGGTAAAACCGCGGGGTTCAGCTAGTCGTATCTAAAACCCTGTACCATAGGTTCTAGATTTCAAATAAACAAACTTGGATTCTAACACTTCTTTTAGTACGACATTTGCGGAGTTCAAACTTGCTACCTTCGACTTACAATCGAATACAATAAAGCTGCACCATATAATTCGTCAAATATATATTACAAAAGATATTACAATAAAATAGATAACGGGCAAATGAAATTCAAAACAATCCGGATCATGCGATTTAAATAGACATGAATGCTCATCAAAATTATACATTTATTCATGAGAATTTATCACGCAGAAGACAATTAAGGACTTTCACTTTTTTAACCACGTTAAGGGTTATCACAACCTATCTAAACAAATATAAAGAAAAACAAGCAGACGGCAGTTAATGGTAAGTCATTACCACCGCTAACAGACATCTGCAAATTAATATACAAGTGCTTTGCAACAGTTTGTGGAGGAGTCGGAGAGTAACGTGTCACTCATTGGAGCACGCGGTTAATGAAGACTAAAAGCGAAGCGTTACGCTGCAGCGCTTTGTCATTAGTAATGTCGTCCTAATAAACTATGAAAACAAACATCGCTGGAACGCTTTTTATTAGTTTTATGGACGTAACTCCAGACGTCGATCGGAGCTGATACATACACTTTTTTAAATTTTGCAAAATATTTACTTAACAGTAAGTAAATGTGTGCGAAATTCGTTATTCTGACCCACTTATAACGCCATAATGTAATGTAATCGGGCGAGACTATCACACATGTACTCCACTAACGTAAAAGCAAGTATTTGTAAAACGCGATAGAATTAATTAATTTAAAGAATATACAGTACAATCCACTTTGCATATTAAAATATCAGATGTCCTTGTTGTTATCGGAGAATAACTTCAATTTGGAATGTATATTTAACATACACATTTTAGTTCTTTAGACATTTACAAAATAATTCATAAACATTTTCTTGTTGTTCTGAAAACTGTATCCTAAATTGTAGTAACTTTTCTGTAACTTTTTAAGTAGTTTAGATTACATGGCTTACATGGCGTGGATAAGCCTTGTTGTAAGTAAGGCTTACCCCACAGGCTCAGGGGGACATATTGTCTAACGTCCAATTGGATATTTCACGACAGACAACCCTAATATCTCATCTTTATAAGATTGTGTTCGCATAAAGGACGTAATTTGTTATTGAAAGAGCTGGACAAGGTCATACAAAAGCCCTAATCAGAGTAAATAATTACTGTAAAATTTATCAGAACTGAGATGAACAGAATATAGCTCATTAAGTGAAGTTGTTTTATAGAGCACCAACTATCAACATTGTGAGTAAAAACCTTGTTTTTTCACCTTACATTTCACTATTACTATAGAGGTAAAGACTATTATGTATATTGCTAATAAGGAAAACAATATATTTTATTACTCAGTGCCTGGATAAACAAGCTTTGCTCAGAATTTTCATTGGTAAGTTTTCTAAATGAGAATCTTAGCTAGATCAATTTATCGCCTTCAAAAGCCCCTGCATATCAAATACTAGCTTTTGCACGCATCTTCACTCACGCAGACTTTCATCCCCTTATTTACCCCCTTAGGACTGGAATTTCCAAAATTCCTTTGTTAGTGCTCACTTACATTATATAAAGAACCTACTTGCAAAATTTCAGGATTCTAGGTTCAGCGGTTTGGGCTGTGCGTTGATATCAGGGTATGTCAGTCAGTCAGTCACCTTCCTCTTTTATATATATAGATAATGGAAATCCTGCGAGCCATTTCCGAGATTCAGATTATGTATACATTATTATACAAGAATTGCTCGATTGAAGGTATGAGATCAATTTAATGTTCTGTGAGGTAACTAGCAGCTTTGTTCATCATTGATGAACAATGTTACTTTTGATCATTGATCAACGGAAATTGAATGGTGCTTTTACCATTCAATGACCAACAGTAGCACAATCTAATTTGGTAACGAAATATCAATAACGGCAGTGCACATATATATAGAGAGAGCAATGTTTATGAGAAAAATGATATTTTAATCCTTTTTCTAAATATAGAACCTCATAAAAGAGACTCCTAAGGTTCTTGCACCCAGTATCCTATTGTGTGTTAATCCACCTACCTGTTACCTTTATACTAGCAATAATGTTTAATCTTTGTCCAATACATACTATTGAGGTGAGACTGGCATTAAAAAACATTAGTCTTGTTTTTTGTTTACAAAAGCTTTCCGTTATAAGAAAATGTAGATTTGATACTCCAGTATATTTTTTATGACAGGAGTAAATTATATTACGTAAACGATAGAATCACTAAATAGTACTGCCAGCCACCCATGGATTTATAGGAACAGCAATGGAGTAAACATTGTTAGATACGGGTGGTGCAAGAATGATTGTTATGGAGAGCAGTGGAAGTTGGAGCCTGGAGTTGATGTGGACTTTCAACTGAGATGATAATCTGAAGGGAAACATGTGTTTGGACCATTGGTAACCTCACTCATATGGTGAATAGTAACAAAAGAATTGGGTAAAACCAAGTAATAAAGAATTTGAAATCTGATATAGCTAGCGAATATTTTTTTCACAGTTGGAAAGCCAATTTTATGAATGGCAAGACTTTATTTACACCAAGTAGTAGTATTGTACATCAACATTTTTAGATGAAATCTAAGCCATTAATACAGTTGTATTACAAACCTTGATGAGATCCCATAATGAGTCTTGCCTCTTTTTCACTATGTATCTATGTCGCATGCGATCCCGAGCTATGTCTCGTTGCCAGTCGATTGTGTGAAAATCATCATATTGACCAATTCCAGGGATATCATCATCACCTACAACATAAAATATTTGTATTAAATTTATCATTACACTATATTTACTACTAGTTGTTGCCTATGTGTTATTCTGATGTATAAGCTTATATTACTATAAAGTTTTTGCGTGAAAGAGTAACAAACATCCATCCATCATTACAAACTTTCACATTTATAATATTAGTAGGATAACTACACACACACCATACACCATACACCTATTTACAGTTGTCATCTTAACCTTTACTATGAGAAATGTCATATTTGTGTTTATTATCAACAGGGTAATTCTCATATTCTGTATAAAGCAGTCAACCGTATGTCAATGAATTGTGCAAACTTTTAATAAAGAAGACACTTTTCTCTGAAGGATTCTTTGAAAGAATAGAACTTAAAATAATAGTCTGTTTCTTCAGTTTATTTTTATAACAGTATCAAGTAACTTTTACTTTCATTCATGTAATTTTTAGTTGATTTTCACTTTGTTTCATAACATCAAGTTAATTCCGATTTACATAATGTTTATTGATATACACAATCCTTTTTGTTATATAGGATAAACAAGGTAACATGTCACCTGACGGAAGTGACTAGTTTTTACCAAAGACCATGATAACTAGTAGTGGTACCAGTAAAACTGGGCCACAAAATAAAAATGTATATGCAATTATTTTTCAAATTTATGTATAATCTTTCCAAAACTTTGTTAAAAATGTGCATTCAATGTTTTTACATGAAGGGGTTATTTTTATTTGTTTATTGAAAGTTACAAAGATAAGGCATTTTTAGAGTCTAAAAACTCAATATTTCAATCTAAACACAAATAAACAATGAAAACTAAAACTACTACGCAAAGTTTACACTTCCTAGAGAATATCTTGCCAAGTTATATTAGTTTTATATAAATTTCCTGTCAAGTAATCTGTGTGAAGTAGTTATGAAATTTATTCATTACAAATGTACGCTTTACTTAGCACTTTCAGTGCTCACACTTAATCTATATCTATACTAATATATAAAGCTGAAGAGTTTGTTTGTTTGTTTGTTTGTTTGTTTGTTTGTTTGTTTGTTTGTTTGTTTGTTTGAACAGGCTAATCTCAGGAACCACTGATCCGATTTGAAAAATTCTTTCAGTGTTGGATAGTCCATTTATCGAGGAAGGCTATAGGGTATATATCATCACGCTACTACTAATAGGAGCGGAGCAACAACAAAGAATGTTTCAAAAACGGGGGAAATTTTCACGCTACGGGCAATATAAGGCGCTAACGAAGTTGCGTGGGTCAGCTAGTCTATTATAAAGGAGAACGTAGCAAACACGTAACAGGTTTTTTTTAATTCGTTATATATATGTCGTAACAAAGAATGAAAGTTATTAAGTTCAGTGTAGTAAGGAAAGTGACACAGGTGTATTTTATAATTGTTGCAATAAATAACTTTACAGGCATATATTATGAGAATCGTAGTGTCTACGTTTCATAAGTTTAATAAGGATAACTCACCTTGCATTCCGGAAAATATAATAGTGTCCCCTGCAACAACAATCCAATAATGTTATCAATATCCTAACAATAAATAACTTTATTCACTTGTAAATAGGCTCATTTCTGTTTGGTACTAACTAAACACTTATTAAAATTAATATCACACTGTTTATTGCTTATTTGACTACCTAATTCCTACTCAATAAATACTACGAATAAGTAATGAAATGAAACATATTTGGGTGACGCAGATGAAGCTACAATAACAGTGTTGCCATATAAATAACTATACAAACTACTAAAGCATAAGTCAGTTGTCATGCTTGTGGTACACTTTGCTCTAAGGTGGTACACAACAAGTTTCCAATTATGATTAAGACAACAATTTTTTTTTTCTAAATCAATGATTGCTGATAAGTAAATGAACCGTTTGGTAGTAGGCAATGAATAGACCAAAATTAACACCATAAGTTAGGAATGCTAATTAAGTTTCTCATAAAACATCTCATATGTGGCGCTACATTTGAAACAAATTGAGGCATAAAGTATTTCTTTACACTTTCTTACTTTTTAGTAGTTTAAAAAGAACCTTTACGTAGCCTTGAAATGTTAATGGGACGAGTAGTGACGACAGCAACATTGGTCACGTGTTGTCGGCTCGACCAATTTATTAGACAATAAATAAAAGAATAAGTTTAATACAAGGTCGAGAGATTTCACTACATACAGTAAAACGTTAAGCAACGAGAAGAACATACAAATAATTAAATTAAGTGAATCTTTAACACCAATTTATTACTTTAGTCCCTCAATAGGAAGATATTATACCTATTTGGGACATAGCGATAATTTTGACTCTTACATTATTATTACGGGCAGATTTTAAGTCTTATAACTTAAAACATGTAACGGTATCAACAATTACAATCCGCGTATCACGACAGTTAAAAAAATCGCGGAGGAAAATATTGCGTAGAAGCCCTTTATCACCAAATTACCCTACAAAGAAAAACGTTTAAAACAAATTTACCTACTTACATGGCCCTGGGGAACAAGAGGTTCCAATAAGTCCTCACTATCCAATTCCGTTGGTACCATCGCCATTTCATTAAGCAAAGAATTTTTACATTGAACAGCAAAGTAACACTGGACAAATTATTTATCTAATCAACGTATAATGTGCGCAACGCACGGACACTTTGTTATCTAGCTGTAGTCGTGTCATGACATATAGCGTCGATATAATCTATAGAAAATATTGAAAAAGTGAATTTAGATAAGAAAAATAATGATATGGAAGGAAAAAGACTGTCACAGCCTGAGTAAGCATCAAGGTACACGATGTGTAACTTTAAGGCCGGAAGACAAAAGTTTAGAAATGAAATTTCTACTTATTGCTCTTGATAATCGAATAATAATTCACAAAAGAAAGTTGATTGATACTACAATTATTAATTTTGCATGCAAGTGCCTAGTAATCATTTGTTCACAACATGTCACTGACAGATGTCATTATATTGTTGGTTTGATTTTGGAATGTAGATATGCAGCAACATTCAGAATTCAGGTGCATTTTAATCGGTTTAGCGGTTATGGCATGAGAGGTAAGAGACAAACAGATACATTAAGGGATGACTTCGTGGATTAAATTTTATATTCTTTTCTACAACCTCCGTACCAAATGTCATGGAAATCCCTTTAAGGGTTATTGATTCCCCTTACAAACTTCCACCGCCTTTGCAATTTGTATGAAGGGTGATTTCCGAGACGTGCTTTCCCGTGAACTTTCGCGTTTCTAATATTAGTAGTCTTTTAGCAAAGTTCTAAAAAAATACTAAATTACATGAAAATATTTAGAATGAGTTACTTTACAAATAATACAGATCTGATTACCATCCATCATACATTGCCAGCGGTACTGGATCTGCTGTTTTCTCTAAGTTTACCACAATCCATATGAGAAAACCGCATTTCCTAGATTAGCGTGCACAAAGTCATAGACAAACAGATACATAGACGAACAGACAAAAATTCTAAAAGACTCCCTTTATTAGTTATCTTCAACATCAAACGTCAGGCAAATCAGAGTTAGGTAATAACTTAACTAAGTGATCGCGTTGGAGATCGTTTTTTGTTTTCGGAAGACGGTCCCCATTTCATCTCATCCACATTTTTTATATTTTATATCATTAATTTCATCACGACGAAGACTTATTGACTTGAAGACTTATAATTTGAAGATTATAAAAACTTGACATTGGCAGAAATAGCTGATCCGAGAGATTCGGCTGGTTACCATTTCATCAAAGAAGAAGATCGCGTTAATTCCCGTAAAAATAAATATTATTATATCATGGAACTCTGACATCGGACATACAGGAGGAGGCACCATGGTGCATGCTATTTGCAGATGACATTGTGTTGGTCGGTGAAGACGCGTCCGAAGTCCAGCGCGGACTAGTGACATAGCAACAAAAACTGGAAAATTTTGGCTTGAAAATCAGCAGAACTAAAAGCGGTCTCTCCGGTCTTGCTCTCGTGTCACTGAATAGAACAGCGATTCCGATCTGCACCGATTTCAAGTACCTCGGTTCGCTGATACAAAATAATGGCGAAATGGATAGGTGTGTGCAGCATCTAATCAATGCAGGATGGATGACGTGGCGGCAGGTAACAGGAACTATTTTCGATCCGAAGTTCCCTCTAAAGGGGCAAATTATAAAACGATCATCAGACCTGCCGTCCTTCATGAATCTGAGTGTTGGCCAATAAAGAAAACGGATGAGAGACGCCTGCATGTAGCTGAAATGCGAATGTTGAGATGCATGTGTAGTGTGACTAGAATCGATAAGATAAAGAATGAATACATTAGAGGGAGCCTGAAAGTAGCACCAGTAAATGAAAAGTTGAGAAGCAACAGGTTAGCCTGGTATGGAAATGAGATGCGTAGAGAATGTAAAGATGAGCAAAATGTAGTTAAGAAAGTGTTAAGTATGGAAGTCAATGAAATAAGAGTAGAGGACGATCAAAGAAAAAATAGATGAACTGCATAAAAGAGGATATGGCCAGTAAGGGAGTAAGCAGTGAACTAACGAGTGACGGAGGAGGAAAACTCATTGCACCGACCCCAAATAAATTTGGGAAAACGGTAGGATAGTGGGTAGGATAAGGGGAGTATAGGAGGTAGGAAGGAGCATTCTTTATGAAGATTGCCAAAATAAAAATCCAATTAGTAATTTTGTTCACATGCCACTTTAGCCTAACTAGTAACAGCACAATTGGCAGAACAATTATAAACGTATGTATGTTAGTGTAACCAGCTACTACTCGTATATTTATTTTACTCACTAACATGGCAAGACACAAGCAAATGACGTATCGTATAGTGAAGGTTTATTTAGAATGCTTACCAATAGATGTATTGAAGTATTGAGCGACGTACGCTTAAAAATAGAAAACACTGTTATTTACTCAATGTTATTACAGAAATTGTTGTAAAAGTCATTGTCCTGATAACAGTTGACAAATCATTATACGTCTGCGTTGAATTATTGTTTAAATCATATAACGTCTGACTGCACTAATTTACCTAATGAGAATGACCTTGCATATTATGCTGCTCCAAGCACATCTTGATAAATTCATTATCCATTATATTATATATATATATATCTTTAGACGCGTTATTATGGCATAAAGCTAGTATAGATACTTACAGTTTGCACTTGCGTTGGAATTCCGCTGACTATGTTCGTAGAGTTGAAAAGTGCCGTGATTGGTGGGAGTTGTATTTGCACTGGCTCCACCAGCGTCTTGCTGTAGCCCCGCCGTGATGTCTACCAGGTCGTCCTCAGTCGGCGAGTGCAATCCTCTGCCATTACTGGCATTTGGACCCTACGAGTAAAACAACCAAATAAATATACAAAAGAAAGATGGGTACATGGAGTTGACGAATTTTCGTACGATATAAGTAGAACTTAATAGCATTCGACATTATTAATTAAACTCTCCAATACGGTTGAAATTTCCTGGGATAATGTAATGTTCAAAAATATATGTACGATTCCTTATCTGTTTCATCTTTAACTGTAAACCGTACAAATTTAATAAATAGGACTAGAATTACTGCTGAAGTTATATTGTAACGTAGTTAATAAAAATTGACAAGCGATACTTCATGTTGTCGCACATGGTAACATGAGATATCTCACCAACAATTCAACAGAATAGTCTAGCAACGCGAGTTTTTATTGGTTTCCTATCATAGCATTCCGATCCTTTTCACAGATGGCAGGATAATGAGAGGCAAGATGAAAATAAGCAACCGTGGGAGAGCTACCCTTCGTCATGAATGGGCCGGCTCTACCGGAGTGGTACCACGGCCTCACATAAAATCAGGGTGAAGTAGCGATTGCGGTGTGTTTCACCGTATGAGTGAGGATACCGGAGGCCCATAATTTATTAGCCTAAAGCACATTAGTAACAGAATTTCCTGAATATGTTCAATAGTTTCAAAAATTACTTCCTACATACAGACAAATTTTACCTCTTCCTATGGGTGTGAGTATCAAATTCCATTTATTTAAAACTCCCTATAGATGAGCAGACGCAGTACGCCACCAGTACATTGGTATGAAACTATTCAATTTTTATAATATTGTTTTATATAATTATGTTTGTTATTGGAGACATGAATGCACGTAGGAATGTAGTTAAAAAATCTTTGTCTGTCTATCTGTCTGTCTGTTTGTTCCGGGTAATCTCCGGAACGGCTGGGCCGATTTTGACGGGACTTTCACTGGCAGATAGCTGATGATCCAGGGAGTAACTTAGGCTACTTTTTTTACACGAACTTTGTCCCGCGGCGTTACTCGCGGTACAACAATAACCGCGGGTAACGCAGCGGGGTTCAGCTAGTTTATTATAATTTTGGTCGATTTGCAGCTAGTAGTAAGGTACTTGTAAATAGAGATCGACATCGTTAATAAAACCGGCTGAAAATTATAGCAAGTATAGCAGCTATTAATAGGGTTTATATAAAATATACTTTACAAAACAGAAAAACTTTAACCCTATATCATCCATTATTATAAATCTACTTGTTGTTAATGTTGTGTCTACTATATGTTATTCCGATGTATAAGTTATATTACTTTAAAGTTTATCCAAATCCGTTTAGTAGGTAGTTTTTGCGTGAAAGAGTAACAAACGTCCATCCATCTATACTTACAAAGTTTCGCGTTTATAACATTAGTAAGTAAGTATAGATTGACACCTCATTAATTAAAGTCAGTTCAGTAGATTAGACGATACGGTATATAAACATAAGTACATAGACTGATAAAAATATTACCCCTTTCTTGGCTTCAATATAATAATCTTAATTTTCCACGAAACAGTTAAGTATTGTATAAAGTCTAAAAATTACATAGGAATTTATGACAAATATCCTTGAAACTAAAATAGTATTTTGAAGTAAATTTTTGAAGGTAATCACAAAATTTAACCCAGCAATTATATTGCTAGACTAGCTGAACCCCGCGGTGTTATCCGCGGTTATTGTTGTACCGCGAGTAACGCCGCGGGACAAAGTTGGTCTAAAAAAAGTAGCCTAAGTTACTCCCTGGATCATCAGCTATCTGCCAGTGAAAGTCCCGTCAAAATCCGTCCAGCCACAACGGAACAAACAGACAGACAGACAGACAAAAAATATTTTAACTACATTTTTGGTATATGTATCGTGTATATATACATATGCATTGATTAAAAAACTGTTATTTTAATATTACAAACAGACACTCCAATTTTATTTATTTGTATAGATGTATAGATTTCTTAATATTATGACTAATAAATAAGGGCTAGAATTACGTATACGAGTGGGTTATGTGATATTGATTGTAACGAAAAGGTCAAACCTCCATTAATAACTAATTAGCATACACTAGACTGACTAGACCATTAAGTGTTGAGTGAAATGAAACTGATAAAGAGTTCTACATAATATACTTCACCGTCTTCGTACACACTATAAACTGAACTGTTGAACAGCGCACACGAAGACGTGTTTCATTATCCTTTACACCAATAATCACAACATTGATTCATTAGTTTCATAAATCTTCTTTAGAAATAACAGATCCAAGAGTAAAAACAAACACTAATGAACAGGTAACGATTGTGAACCTCGACGAGATTGCCACCCTTAGCTACCTCCTTCTTTGCCTTAGAGTAAATACGCCACTCCAGTAGTAGTAGCCCTTAGATAATTGACTGAAGGACAATTATATTTACCAGACTGCGTCACAAAGAGGGCTATATTTTGAGAGTGTATGTATGTATGTCTATTCTTTAGTACACAATAACAGTTTTCACTACGTAAGTGATATTGTAATTCCACCACGATTCTGAATATGGACTCCAGACAGCGCACTTTGTGACTGTTGAGTTGCAGGTGTCATTTGCTCGTTTGCCTACTACGCCGTAAACAAAACGTTACATTCAAGCACTGATAAACAACTTTCTAGATATCTACATCTGGATCAGACAATCTTGTTGCAATTTTCCAATTAGCTTTTATCTCTGGGACCCTCGTAAACAGCAATACAGTATATATACATATAGTATATGTACATGACTTTGACTGCCTCGTTGGTCTCGCGGTTGGCGTGAGCGACTGCTGATCATGAGGTCTCGGGTTCGATTCCCGGGTCGGACCAAATGTTTGTATGATCTACAAATATTTGTTTCGGAGTTTGGGTGTGTTCTATCTATAATATGTATGTATTTACAACAAAAAAAGTATATATGTATTTGTATCAGTTGTCTAGTACCCCATAACACAAGCTCTGCTTATCTTGGGACTAGATGGCGTTGTGTGTTTAGATGTCCGAAATATTTATATTTATACATATAATATATTTAAAGAGCATAACGTAGTAAAAATATGCAAATTTCAACAGATTAATAATAACGTGGATGTAAAACGGCTGTAAAAGTATGGGTACATATAGGAAAACGCTTACCGAAATTGTCAACCTTTGATTACGTATTACAAAAGTTTCACTTCAAAAAGATCAATTTACTTTTATAATGTAGCTAATTTAGAACAGATTTTCTCACCGAGTGGCACCCACTTATTGAATGGAAACTTTCAAGCGTAGGCTGTGTGTGGGTTGTAGGGTTGATCATTTGAGAGTGCTAAGAGAGTAAAAATACAATTGTGATTCACCAATGGGGTGGGAAATGTTGCGTAAGCTTTACGTAATGAGAATATAGAAAGTTTTTGCTGCCTTTGGTCGAATCTTACATTTCATTAAGTTTAGAATAGGACATGATGCCAGAAAGTAAAAACGACAAACATTAACTTGATAAATTTTAAATAAGTAGAATAAATATAATATAAAATGACATAAGAACAAACAATGAATATACATCAACTAATTTAGCTGTACCTTTTATAAGGAACTAGCTTAACCCCGCGGTATTACCAGCGGTTATTGTCGTACCCCGGGTAACGCCGCAGGACAAAGCTAGTAGTAGTAAAAAAGTAGCCTAAGTTACTTCTTAGATCATCAGCTATCTGCCAGTGAAAGTGCTGTCAAAATAGGTCCAAGACGTTCGAGAGATTACCCGGAACAAATAGACAGACAGACAAAAATTTAAAAAAAAATATATTTTGGTACATGTGACTGCCTCGTTGGTCTCGCGGTTGGCGTGTGCGACTGCTGATCATCAGGTCTCGGGTTCGATTCCCGTATGATCTACAAATATTTGTTTCAGAGTTTGAGTGTTTTCTATGTATAATATGTATGTATTTACAAAAAAAAGTATATATGTATTTGTATCAGTTGTCTAGTACCCATAACACAAGCTCAGCTTAGCTTGGGACTAAATGACGCTGTGTGTTAGATGTCCAAAATATTTTTTTATTTATTTTATACATGCATATGCATTTAGTAAACAGCGGTTATTTTAATATTACAAACAGACGCTCCGTCTGGAACGGCTCTAATTTGACGGAACTTTCACTGGTAGGTAGCTGATGATCCAGGGAGTAACTTAGGCTACTTTTTTAAACTAACTTTGTCCCGCGGCGTTACTCGCGGTACAACAATAACCGCGGGTAACACCGCGGGGTTCAGCTATTTATCCGATATAACCATTAATCATATAAACTTTAAATGTGCAAATATTCATAATTCCTCCGTCCGCATAATTTTGGTTAAAAGTAATACGATTTTTTTTTATTTATACTAATGTTATAAAGAGGTTTGTAACTTTGCATGGTTGTAGGAGGTAATCTACGGTAGTACTGATCCGATCCTAAAAATCTTTTACTAACAGAAGGCGACACTATTCAGGAGTGACATAAGACATATATTATTATGATGAACAAAAAATTTCGTTAAAAATAATAGAATGTACCTACTTGTAAATTAAGTTGAAGAAAAGCGGGCGGTTAACGCCCAACGAAGTGGGCATGGGTCGGATAGTATCTATACATTCATACAAATAAATAAAATTGGAGTGTCTGTTTGTAACATTAAAAAGCTGTTATTTTAATGTTACAACCATATTAAGAAACACATTTTTTTTAGTTTTAACGCTAAATATTTTTTTTAAACTGTAAAGCCAAAGAGGAATAATTCAATACCATGATTGATAATATTAATGACAGTTGAACCTTTGGGTAGCCTAACTAAAAGTGAAGATGCAGTCAAAGAGACAGAGGGGGGCTAGGGTGGGTCACGTATCATATGATGACCCGACTGCTTGCTGCATAAAACGTCATAAAACGAATCATTCAAAGATGACATCAAATGATAAGTTACAGATATTCTAAATTATCGCATTGAACTATTGAACCGTAGAAGCATGGAAATGCATTCTCTCTCATGGAATGCCTTTCCTGCCTCAATTCCAATGCTGTAAGGTCGAAAGAGATAGAAACTTTGCTGTATTAAGGCGAACTTATTCTACCATGATACTTTTAGTTCAATTAAGAATAAAATAAAATCTTTATTCGCATAAAACTCGAAGCTATGGGCAATCAATCTGTGGGCTGATATGAGTCCAGCCTCATGGCTAAGGATTTTTAATGCCCCATGATAGGACGCTCTTCCTCCTTCTATATTGAGTTTATCGTTAGTTTTGAACACCTCTGGATAATGGAAAATGGTCACTATTGGCTAACCTAAGTACTGCTAAGAATCCATTGTTGGGAAAGCAAAATTGCTAAAGCACCAACGTTGGATACCAATGTTAAAAATTCGATATAAATTACATCATAACTCTAAAGGCTGAGTAATTTTTAAGGAAATTACTACATGTAGAGTATTCAAATTATATTTACAAAGGGAAAAGTGTAATAAAAATATTCTAATTTATTTAACTCAATATTACGCTATAGGCGTTGGTGGCCAAAGGTTTTTTCCGCTGTAAATCAATTAAAAACAAACATATCTATTTCGACAAAATGATTGTTCTTTTCTAAATATGCGGATAACAAAGACCAAACTGTCAACCTCCTTAAGTTTACTTGTTGAAGAGCGATGAAAAGAACATTTTTCTTTAGGTTAGTATTTTTAGATTTATAACAAAGACTCCTTCGCATTTAAAACACACTCTGATGACAAAAATATCCCGCTAAATGCACAAATATAATAAATTATTCATAGATTTTTTTAAGAATAACGATAAAAAATATACGGCTGAAAAAATGATAGGGAGTCTTTAGCTTCCAACTGAGAGCGGTTAACGTCGTACGAGAAACACATTTTCCTTAGTTACAAAAATAAAGGTGTTTTACTCACAGATAATGTTTCATAACAAATTATCCGCTTAATTGTCACTCAATTTATTATCTATTTGGAATGGAGTTTATTATTTATTATGATATCGCGTTACTACTACGTCGCCGTAGTATGCGGTAATACGGCCGCAGGCTTTTCAACTGAGCGCTGAACGACACGAGCAGCACGCGGGGCCAAAAATCAATATTGCGACTAGGGATGGCGAGCACCATTTATTACCATAGATAATTTGACGTTTCTGGTAAATATATAAAATGAGACCGTTTCAACTTAGCATAATAGTTCCTAGACAGCAAACTAGATGCATAAGTTGATAATTTTTACAGAAGTGCAAAGTTCAAATCGAATATATTAATGATACGTTTTTAACACCACTAGAAATGTAGAAAATATCTTTTTCTCTTTATTTTAAATATATAATAAAACTAGGTGCCTATATAATCGGCAAAAAAAAGTAATACAAAAGTTCAATAAAACCTTTAACATGCGTGAAGTAAAGTATTGTGGTCACGTGTAAGGAGAAGGTGCGTTGCTAACTCTAGGTATGAAAATGTGTTTGTTAGTTCGTTTCACGCAGTAACACATAAAATTTTCATGGCATTTCGATTCCTCAAAAGACACTTATAGACTACGGGCCCGTGTCGAAAATTGATGGATCCACGTGAACCACCAGGAGGTCTTTTTAGAAAGATTCAGGGGAATAAAACAATACCAACTGAGTTTTCGTGAAGGAGAGGGGGTAGCAACCCCCGATTTGTCTCCCTTGTCACATGATTTTTGTACGGCGTTGCGAAATAATGTATTAGCATAGGGTATTGAAGTTGTATGGAACCGATGCGTTCTTTAATATGGTATTCATTTTTTTTGTATATTGTGATGTTACATTTCATGTCCAGCAGTGGACTGCGGTAGGTTGATGATGATGTTACATTTAATTATAATCTACATACTCGACACAACAAGCTGATGCGACCCTAATACAGTAAACACCATGTATAATACGTTCTATTACTCGTGCGAACTCGGGGGCGAGCCCAGCCAAGTTACATCAGTTCAGGGGTCAGGGAATGCGCGATTTAAATAGTTAATTTGTCTTTGAACGTTTATCTATCTATATCTGTTAAAATGTTCAGTTAGATTGTGTACACTTCAAGAACTCAAAAAACTGCACCAGTTGAGGTCACATTTTGACACGGTATACAATCCGCTTCATCTATAATATTTACCCGGAACAAACAGACACAGACAGACAGACAATTTTTTTTTAACTACATTTTTTATATATGTACCGTGTATACATACATATGCATTTAGTAAAACACGGTTATTTTAATATTACAAACAGACACTCCAATTTTATTTATTTGTATAGATAAATATAAGTTTGTTTGTTACGCTTTCACGCGTAAACTACTTAACCGATCATCATGAAATTTTGTACACATATTCTTTTTTTATGGGATAGGAGGCAAACGAGCAGATGTTTCACCTGATGGTAAGCGATTCCTGCCGCCCATGGACATCTGCAACACCAGAGGCGTCACAAGTGTGTTGCCGACCTTTGGGGGATGAGGAGGGTGATGGAGAAGGAGAGAGGGAGAGGTTTGGGGAATGGGTGTGGGCCTTCAGTATCCTCATTCACTCGGTGAAACACACGCAAACGCTATTTCACACCGGTTTTCTGTGAGGTCGTGGTATCACTCCGGTCGAGCCGGCCCATTCATGCCAAAGCAAGGCTCGCCACGGTAGACTTCTTGGAAGTATTAGAAGTAACATACGATATTTTTAATAAAATGCAAGCGTAGCTGCGGGTAGAGGCTAGTATTTAATAAATCCTAATAATGTGCTTATCACGGCATCCGTGAAACTTTATTTAGGTAACTATTAGTGATGTGAACGATATTTTTTTTATCTTAATTCAATTTGGGTTTTGATCAAATGGAGATATACCATCCCCATCGTATTATAGTCACCATTTTTAGCTGCTTCTGACCTTGGACAATTCTTATGCTTGTTGTGAAATTGTCCAAGAGACATACCCGTTGATACGGTTATCAATACAGATATTTCTCGGTCACGTATCTAGAGTTTATTTTAAAAGTCTAATGTAGAACCTTGAAACAAATGTGAACTTGAGATTTAAATACTACGACATATTTCTATAGCCAAGTTTTTTTCAAAGACTTAGGCGGTTCATCTTCTTCGTAAAAATTGTGAAATTGTAAATAATTAAAAATTTTACTGTCAGTGACAGTAGCTACATAGTCCATTAAATAATTAAATATCTTAGTAAAATAATACGCTTGAGACCCTCCAATAAATAACGAAGTAAGTAATAAAGATTAGTTTTCTCAATCGGATATCCGCAAAAACGGATATCCAGCACATCACTAGTACCTGTAGCATTACAAATATTATACTTGAGCCGCAGATACACTTTGTCAAAGTGAAACAAGTATGAACTAGTTGTGGTAGTTGATCAAATTGATTAACTACCACATAAAACTGCCACATGCCCATAAACGCATCTCCAGCTACTATTTTTTTTATGTATGGCCTGCCCATGTGACTCTACTCTGCCCGATGGAAAGCATAAGCAGAATCGAAGAGTGGTGGTCACCATACTCACTACGGATGCAGACAATGCAATATAGAATTATAGCAAATATGTAAATGTAGTCGTCACATATCTGGGCATCAAAAACAGCATTTATTACCTGCATTATTACATTATACAAATTTGGGTTCTTATTTTAAGAAGGCAAAGTCAAAAGACAGTCTATGCATGTTGGCACGTTCCTCAATAGCGCCTAAACAAGGTAGAGAGCAGTCACTTTGACAGACATAGGTTACAATAAAAATATTGCTGAACCGATTTTAATGAATAAAGCATCAATCAAGATTTGTAATTGTGGCTTGGGTAACCAGGCTATATAAATTTTATCAAAAATTATGACGTACTCGAGTCTTAGTGTTTACACTTTTTATTGTTAGACTGGGATGTAAACGACCAGGCGGTTTTCGTACAGCATTTGATGTTAAGTGACAATCGTCGGCCATGGACACCAAAGGCCGGCAACACACAAGTGCTGTAACGGCCTTTGATTGCCTCCCCCACCTCCCAATAATTAGGAGGTCTACCGATAACTTCACTCACACGGCGAAACACCGCGAAGAAATCGCTAAACATCAGTTTTCCGAGATTTCATGTTATCAAGTTAATTAATATCAATGTTTTACTTACCTTTTTGAAAACAGACTGATAAGTTGAGCCCATTTTGGGAGCAGCAGACTTCAAGGGATAGCGCTCCATGTCAACATCTGCGAAAAAAGTTTACTTTTTTTATACACCACAAAACGTATTACTTATTGACATTATAACAGAATTATATATATGTCGGAGAACGAGTAGTTTTCTTAAGTTTTAATTTGAATTCGTGATATTTCAATCGATTATTCGAAACGTCAAACTGTGCATTGAGAAACATGGCAGTTTGGATGAAATCTGTGGACGGTGTATGCAAAAGAAGGCGCACTGATTATTTGTTATTAACGATGTGATTATTACGTCTTAGTTTACTTACAGCTTGATTTAATAATGTCGTTTTAGTTTTAGTCGATTCTGTAATATTACATTTAATGTTACTAAAATGTGTGCGGGTAACACCGAATACAGTGGTAGGTGTCACCACTAGTTAAAGCAAACAGCCGGTATAAAAGAGAGCGGCCGCACGAGTTGCGGGACTACTAACCTTTTGGCTCTTAATCTAACTACCCACCGTTTCGTATTGAAGTAAAATAGAATCAACAGATCAGTTTAGTACGGGCATTGTACGAGGAAAGACAAGCTGTTAATAAGCTAAGTACATAGTCTTCTTAATTGTTGTAATTGACTATTGATAGTTTGTAACTAATAAGTTAAGATGTAACTTTCAAAAGAGTGGCCATGAGTTTCTTTGCCGGTTTCTTCTCATAAGGCCCTACGCATTTGGAAACTGGAGGTTATGGGTCGTCACGGACGTTCAGTGGATTTTGGTGTACTCACCTAATTCACTTTGACAGTGTTGTGCCGATCTATGATTTTAACTGTAGCTTCATTGATTCAATAAACTATTGGAATTCTATATTGTCTTTGGCTGTGCAAATAAACCCTACCTACCAACGTGTGTAATAATGAATATTGATTACTAGACTAGACTAGACTTGATTAAGAACGATTTCTGTTGCTTTGGATCATGAGTGCCACTTGACAAAATATCCAAGTGACGTCGGCGAAGCTGACGTCACCATTTCATAAAAACCGCTTCGACCGATCGCCCCCCACTGTGACTCCGACATCAGAAGTGGGATTACCTGTGAATTACCCTATGGATTACCTGTGAATTACCCCTGTGGATTACCCCTATGGACTACCCCTAGGGATTACCCCCATGAACTACCCCTGTGGATTATCCCTATAGATAACCCATAACGGATCAGGAACAAAATACAGGGCAGATTGCTATTATTTTATTTTCGTTTACCCTACGTTAAAAAAAAAATCTTTTCGATACGGAATTAATTTGTGCTATACGAGAACCGCCAACTAGTGAGAGAACTACTCCGAATGTAAAAGTGAAGTGATGTGTGCAAAATACAAGCGCTGTCACAGCTATGGCAAAATCAAAAGGTTACGTAATCCAGTAAAGATTAGGACAATTTTAGTCGTGACAATATTGCTAACACATAATCTGAGATTTCAGATACTACCTCGCCTGACAGTTGAAGGAAACCAAAGCGCAGAAGACGATTACTGGAACCTTGAAAAGTGTGGTGTCATGGATGCAGTTCCAATATGAATGCCAAGGCAATTAATTTACAAACCGAGTAACCAGTGAATGTCAGCTCCATCCAACCAGCTCTAGTTCAGCTCCGAGAAAGATTTGGTGAGAAGTTTTCATTTTGTTTTTAATGCCCTTTAATGAGACAAATTCTGTCAGATAGATTTCTGGGCCAACGACAATATAGTGCAGTAATATTATTGAGGGTAGGTAACGCCCGCCCTTATTGTAACATAGTATTGTGTGGTTCACAAATTCTTGCCCTGAGTCTGGGTGATTTTTGTGTACGTTTTATATCCTTTTGTGAGGTCCCCCGTGTCACAGGATGTTTATTCCTAACGGGAGGGTTGTCTTTTTAATAAAACAATAAATTCTGTCAAGAAATCCGGGTTGAAGAAATGCACTGAATAGCATTTCCTGTAGTAGGTACACGATTACTGTATTTAAAACGACATACTTGTTTAAAGAAAAAAAAAAATTAAAATCTGCTTGCATTAGGCTTTTCAGTTGCAATTTTTGAAAAGTTCTTAAAAATAATAAGGTCGTTTCTATTGATGCCTACGTTCTCTTATAAAACGAGGATCGCAATTAAATTAAATTAAACCCACAGTATAAAGGTCCTTACGTGGTCACCGAAATACTAGAGGGAGACCGCGAATTTGCTGTCCACACATGTTTTCTACTCACACATATTTTCTACCGACCACTGATCATCTACACCCGCGGTAATCAAAGTGAATACAAACCGTCAGATACCCACTAGTGAAGTCCCTATTGATTTGTCCAATGAACATGATGTAGAAAACCATGATCCTTGAATGGTTTATTAAATTAATCCGAAGGCTTTATTTCTGTTTTGATTATTTTGTTGTGTACAATTATTTAGAATGTAGTGTTGGTAGCCTGGTTTCACTACCTCCTTAGGTCTCGCTGGTCATTTGTAGCCGTAGCTCATGCAGTACTTATCTGTAGAGAGTGCGCGGTGCGCATCTGGCTATGCGAATGTTAGTCGCTGGTTAAGTGACAATAAAAAGATCTCGATCTCTGGTTAAGAGTTGAGCAAGAAGCCGCTGGTGAAGTGGTGATACGCAGTTGCTGCTTAAGCGACTAAGTCAAAACGTCTTAACGCTGTTACTAGCGATTTAGACAGGGGTGCTGAACCTGGGTTAACAATCATTATTGTTTGTACTAAGATTTGTGATTATGCTGGAAGAGATATAAATGAGCATGGTCAGAACCTTATCGTGATACTGACGTGAATAGAAACATCAAATTTAAAATCATGAAGGCAAAATAATTTGTTATAATTGAAATTGGTTTCTATGAATCTTTAATTTGGTCAGGAATAGCCGAGAGGACGGATTCACTGTCCAGATGATTCCTCAGTTAACAAACACGTAGACGTGTAAGTCTTATCAGAATGCCTGTGGGCCAGGCCGAATAAATTGAGCTACTGTGGTTGCTTTTTTCTTTGTTTACAGATGACTCACACGAGGACGTGTGATGCATCAGGACGGCCGTGTCGGAGAACGAGTAGTTTTCTTAAGTTTTAATTTGAATTCGTGATATTTCAATCGATTATTCGAAACGTCAAACTGTGCATTGAGAAACATGGCAGTTTGGATGAAATCTGTGGACGGTGTATGCAAAAGAAGGCGCACTGATTATTTGTTATTAACGATGTGATTATTACGTCTTAGTTTACTTACAGCTTGATTTAATAATGTCGTTTTAGTTTTAGTCGATTCTGTAATATTACATTTAATGTTACTAAAATGTGTGCGGGTAACACCGAATACAGTGGTAGGTGTCACCACTAGTTAAAGCAAACAGCCGGTATAAAAGAGAGCGGCCGCACGAGTTGCGGGACTACTAACCTTTTGGCTCTTAATCTAACTACCCACCGTTTCGTATTGAAGTAAAATAGAATCAACAGATCAGTTTAGTACGGGCATTGTACGAGGAAAGACAAGCTGTTAATAAGCTAAGTACATAGTCTTCTTAATTGTTGTAATTGACTATTGATAGTTTGTAACTAATAAGTTAAGATGTAACTTTCAAAAGAGTGGCCATGAGTTTCTTTGCCGGTTTCTTCTCATAAGGCCCTACGCATTTGGAAACTGGAGGTTATGGGTCGTCACGGACGTTCAGTGGATTTTGGTGTACTCACCTAATTCACTTTGACAGTGTTGTGCCGATCTATGATTTTAACTGTAGCTTCATTGATTCAATAAACTATTGGAATTCTATATTGTCTTTGGCTGTGCAAATAAACCCTACCTACCAACGTGTGTAATAATGAATATTGATTACTAGACTAGACTAGACTTGATTAAGAACGATTTCTGTTGCTTTGGATCATGAGTGCCACTTGACAAAATATCCAAGTGACGTCGGCGAAGCTGACGTCACCATTTCATAAAAACCGCTTCGACCGATCGCCCCCCACTGTTACTCCGACATATACGTCTATTCAATCACCATATTGATGTTCACTGAGTAGAAAATTGTCTTAACTAGTTTGTAACATTAATAAAACCGAGCTTATCTAATTCAGATATCTTTTAATAGTAATAGCAGTAATATAGTCTTGGATCCAGTTTTGAATATGAATGCCATAGAAGTTCAAAGTCGTTTGTCAACAGTTGTCATGGATCTTGTTACACAACTAAAGTTACTTTGTATTAGGTACTTGTTTTAATTACTTGTTATACAGGGTTACTGGTTAAGTCGACCTATTCCCGTTAAGGGCGTGTAGTTTACATCCTTTCTGATTGATATCACTATGAAATACTCTATCCTGAATCTAACCGTTATTGAGATTGAATTTGATTGTTTTTTACAAAAACATTCCGATTTTCGGTTGTCAGCTTACAATTTTAAAATGTGTAAGTCTTATTACTACTTATGTTTGATTTTTACAGTGTAAAATGAGATACTTTATGATTTTAATAAATAAATAAATAAATTGCTGCACACGCTTAAAACTAAAAAAAAAATATCAAAATTAAGTAAGTTTATTTTTCATCAATGGATATGATGATATGGATAATATGGCGCTTGTTTTGCAAATGTTCTTAAAATATCTACGTTTCATCAGCTATGCAACGAGGTATAAGAATCTCTTTTAGATACCTTTTTTATTTACCCCTCGGAGAAAACTAAACTTTCTAAATATTAATAAGTTTTTTTTTTACTTTTCATCGTTTACTACAACGACTTATTTATGCATTTTACGTATAATATTGGTTATTTAGGTTATTATATTTTACACGTAAATATCAAACAATAGTAATAATAAGAAAATCGAGATTTTTTGTAAAAACAATTAAATTCATATATCTCAAAAACAATTGGATTTAGTATAGGGTGCTTCTTAGTGAAAACAGTCAGTCAGTGAACCTTAACGGGAATAGGTCGACTTAACCAGTAACCCTCTATATATAGATTAGTATATTATATATGTTTCATTCATTAAAATAAGTGTATTAGCATGCTAGTTCTGCAATAAGAAATGAATGTATTTTTATAACCGACCAAGTGTGAAAATTAATACATTAGAGAAAGTCTGAAAGTAACACTTGTGTTTGAAAATTTGAGAAGTATCTATTATCCTGGTAAGGGCATTTGATGCGTAAAACAGAGAATGTAGTGAAGATAGCTTTAGGTATGCTAGTTGGTGGATTTAAGAGTAGAGGACAACCATCATCGAAACACGGTGTCATGTTCATTTTGTTCGCGAGTTTATTTAAATGTGTCTTATTGGGGGAGAGATTGTGTAAGTGCGCTTCTTACACGATCGCTCACCATGATACGAAACTGTTGAGGCATTATACGCCACCGCGCTGATCATAAACATTTGTAGCTCAGAAGTGGTGAGAGGTAATAAAATGAAATAAAATAAATAAATATTTTGGACATCTAACACATAACGCCACCTAGTCCCAAACTAAACAGAGCTGGTATTATGGGTACTAGACAACTGATATTATGAATACATTTATACTTTTTTTTTGTAAATATGAATATTTGCAGATCATACAAACATTGTATATTAGTCGGAACAATTCCTCAGAGCACTCCTCTCCAATAGAAGTATCAAGTTGATAGGCAATAAAAAACAGCTAGTAATACTTTAAATGGTCCCTTGACCTAGTGTGTATGATGCGGCCAGCACTAGACCTGTTATGAAGAACCTGGGGGAGGCTTTTATCCATCGGTGGACGTCTTTAGGCTGAGGTGACGATGATAATGATGATATTTTTATGGATTATATTTACTGGTTAACTTCTTTCAGACAAATATTACATCGAAGTAGGAAACGCAGTGTATACCATGGGAGAGTCGTGTCAGTATGTATTTTTGCTTATGTCCGTGGTGACGGTCTTTGTGGTGACGGGTTAAGAATAGTGTCATTGCCACCACCCCTATTCATTCCGTGGTTGTCGTAAGAATCGACTAAGGGACAAAATTCTCGGAACAACATCACTGCAAAAAGAAGGAAAACTTAAAATAAACCCTATACGAATCCGTCTGTCCAGGTGGTATAATAGACCAAAACATCCTTTCTATAAAGAGGCTTATGTACAGCTTTGGACTGATTAAGGCTGCTGTTGATGATAACGCTTTATATGCAAAGGACATGTTGTTGTGGGGAGCCTTGGGGGTAATCGTAAATGTAAATCGTAATGAGCGATAAGCCCGCCAATTGTCACGTTTATATTTTGTTACTTTTTTCTATTTGTTTATGTTTAGAAATAAACATAAATAAATCAACTAAAAGATAAGAAATAAATGCTTTTAATTGACTGCGCTTACAATACAAAATACAAACTAAGCTGTTTTTAAAAAAAAAAAAATGGTCGCCCTAGAAAATATTCTCATACAAAAAACAGAAAACCAATTTTCTCTTATAATATATAAAGCTATACTAATATATAAAGCTGAAGAGTTTGTTTGTTTGTTTGTTTGAACACGCTAATTTCAGGAACTACTGGTCCGATTTGAAAAATTCTTTCACTGTTAGATAGCCTATTTATCGATGAAGGCTATAGGCTATATATCATCACGCTAAGACCAATAGGAGCGGAGCACCAATGAAAAATGTTTCATGGGCGATAGCCAAAATTCTTTCGGTGTTAGATATAACACCGAAAGAATTTTTCAAATCGGACCAGCGGTTCCTGAGATTAGCGTGTTCAAACAAACAAACAAAGAAACTCTTCAGCTTTATATATTAGTATAGATAAAAAAAATGAAATTTAATGAATCAAAAATGCACTACGAAATGATCAAGTATTAACTTTTGCCGGCACTCCCGGAGTGCAACCCATTGGTTTTTTTTTTATGTATGGCCCTGCCAAAATAACTCTACTCTGCCTGATGTAAAACATAAGCAGAATCCAAGAGTGGTGGTCACCATACTCATTGCGAATGCAGACAATGCAACAATGTAGCATGGTGACTCACACTTTGGCGGGCTAGTGATGCTTCTGCATCATTGGGACTCCGGCCTCGCACTCACTAACGACACAAGACAGCACAATGCTGTCATTTTACGCTGATCTTCTGTGCGAGGGTAGTAGAGCCGTGCTGAAATCCGCATGGCTCTACTACCTACCACTCCACTCCAGTGTACCTGAATTTTTTTATGTGGGATTGATCAATCTGCTGAACATAGGCCTCTTCCAACGTGTGTGCCGTCTCAATTAATTCATTATTTGGTAATTGCCACACAGAAAATTCATATTTGAATGTTGCAAACAGTGCAGCGTACAGCGATGTTTGATATGTTTCGAAACGCAAGCGAAATGTTTGATAGCTCTTTGAATGTTCGCTATTCTTTGTGAATTGACTTCGTAAAAAGGATTTCCAGCGACACTAACGTACACCGCAACTGAGCGGTACACAAATTAATTTACCTACCACTGACACCTTTCTCAAGGCGTCATGCCGTCTGGCTGGAGCCGCATGTAGTACCCACGTTTTTTTTTTTAAATTTCGTACTAAACGAGAAATGCAATAAGATAATTATTTTTAAACAATATTTACAAATGTTTGTGTAAAATTAATTTAAAAACGGACTTCCAAAAAACATCCAACAAAACATTAAAAAGCATAAAATTAACTGGCTCTTTATAAATTGCTATGTGCCAATTCTTGTCTATACCTAATTCTTTATTAATTTAAATAGTAATATTATTATGTGTGCTATCTAATTCTATTCTATTCTAAATCTGTTTGCAGTCAGCTATCCGGCAGCGGCGAGTGCGGTACCTACTATTACATTTTGGCTTGGCACCGACTTCAAACAAATTTTAGGTACCTAGCACTCATAATAATTCTTCTCTTCTCCAAGTGCCTCTTCAATCTTGAAGGTTGGCAGTCAGCTTCCTGTACTCCTCCTTGTCACCGGCCAGGCGGAACAGTTGCTGAACGGAGGTAATACCGGTCCACTTCCGGATATTTCGCAGCCACGATTTTTTTCTTCGTCCAACGTCTCTTCCCCTCCACCTTGCCCATCATTATCAATTGAAGCAGCATGTATCTTTCGTGCCTAAGCACATGGCCTAGATATTCAATTTTGCTCTTTTTGATGGTCTGCATCAGTTTTCTAGGCATGTGGACGCGCTGGAGCACAATATCGTTCCTTATCTTTTGCAACCTATGCGAAGCATGCGACGGTAGTAGCACATTTCGAAAGCCTCTAGGCGTCTTGTTGTGTCGTCTTTTAAGGTCCATGCTTCGCAGCCGTACAAGACTATGGGCCAGATGTAACACAGAAGTATCCTAACTCTGAGTTTTATGTTTAGTTGACGACATAGAACTTTCCTCATTTTATTGAAGGAAGCTCGGGCGAATTCTATTGGGGATTTAATTTCTTGGTCGGAATCCCATGCTTCATTTACCCAAGCACCGAGATATTTAAAGTGTTGTACTCGTTCTAGTTGCTTCCCCTCTATAGTAATGTTAGGATTTAAATCTGGATTCCTAGAGACTATCAACAGTTTCGTTTTGCTGATATTTATTGACAGACCAGCTTTCTGGCTGCTCTCGTTGACCTTTTGTACGATTTCTTGCATGTCACGTTCGGAGGATGCGATAAGAACAGTATCGTCGGCGTAACGCAAATTGTTGATGACAGTTCCGTTGATTTTTACTCCAGCCTCAAGGTCTTCAAGGGCTTCAGACATCACAGCTTCTGAGTAAATATTAAAAAGCAAAGGAGACATAATGCATCCCTGGCGAACTCCGCGACGGATTTCAACTCCATCGGTTTTTTCGTTATCCATCCTTATTGTAGCCACTTGTTTTTCGTAAAGATTACGGATAATTCTTACGTCTTTACCATCGAGACCAATATCCATTAATAGGCCCATGAGCTGTTGGTGCTTTCGTTGAGTGTTTTATGGCAGTCGGTTTTATTTTTCACAAAAAGTTTTTATTTTTCCATTTTTAGTTTTAGTTATGCTAAAAACCGTAGGTTATTAGTAAGTTGAACTATTTCATATAATTTCTGCTGATGCGAATAACTTTAGTAGTTTGAACACGTATTAAAACTCAGTATGCTTAGTCCCCAAAATTATGTTGAGATGCAACATTTCTGTTACCGAGAACGTGGTCTACAGGACAATGGGGATCGTGTCCAAGCTTGCGCAAGCAAATGCCGTGATGAAATAGAAGCAGGCGAGTTACTTAAAGCAAAGTACATTAAGGGGTTAGTTATCATAGCGCCTGTGTCAACAGCCTATCAGAAGGCTACGGAGATGTTACGGGGAGAGTACTACTACTGTTAATATGTATTTAGTTGGGTGATTATGATACGGCAAGTCCTGAGGAACTACATGACTTTATATCACGTCTAATCAATTTTCACGGTGACTGCCTTTGGTTTTCGATCGACTCATACCGAAACCTTAACCAATCGCAACGCTAAGCGTTGTAGACTCTGGAGTTTTATTTTAGCTGTGGATAGTTGGATTCTGGGCCACCCTACAACTGATCCGTAGGTAATGGAGGGTATGATAACTGCAGTGTATAACCCAAGACTGATCTTTGGATTAAGACCTCATCTTTTACCAACTAGTCTTCTACACTGATTGAAACTTATACAAGCCTTTTTTGTCTTTGCTTCGATGTGACTCGCCCAGTTCATTTTGTTGTCAAGTATAATGCCCAGATATTTTACTTGAGTTTTCAGGGAGAGATTGGTGTTGAATAATTTTGGTAACTTTAGTTCTGGTAACTTCCTTTTGTTGGTGAAGAGGATGAGTTCTGTTTTTCTCGGATTTACTGACAGTTTCTGTTCGTCACACCACTCTTCTACAATCTGAAAAGCCGAACACATGACCTCACATAAGACATTTTCGGCGCTCCCGCTTATCAGAATTGTTAGGTCATCCGCATAACCGATAGTAGTCTCTTTATGAGGCTGTCTACTACTATGTTCCATAGAAGCGGTGATAGGGCCGCACCTTATGGGCATCCTCTAACTATCCTTGCTCTCATAGTAGTATTCACCACTGTCTGAACCGCCCTTTTACTGACCAGCTTAGTGCTAATTTTCGAAGGGCGCGGTTAATGCTATTGTGTATAGTTTTATCGAAGGCGTTTTCGAAGTCTTTGAAGGCCGCTATTGTTGACTGTTTATTTGCGAAAGCCGACTCAATTTGACATAATACCTATGCATAACAACCTAAAATTTATTTGTATTTATACTCAATTCGACGTTAAAATTTGCACACGTGAGAAAGGTAATAAATCAGCGCAACTATTATATATATCATGACAGCTTTGTACCTACTTATTTTACGCAAATAAATAATTTGATTTGATTTGATAGCACTGAGGATATGAATAAATAAATAAATAAATAAATATTTCGGACATCTAACACACAATGCCATCTAGTCCCAAGCTAAGCAGAGCTTGTGTTATGGGTTCTAGACAACTGATATAAATACATATATACTTTTTTTGTAAATGCATACATATTATACATAGAAAACACCCAAACTCCGAAACAAATATTTGTAGATCATACAAACATTTGGTCCGACCCGGGAATCGAACCCGAGACCTCATGATCAGCAGTCGCACACGCCGACCGCGAGACCAACGAGGCAGTCAATATAGGCAACATTCATTTACAAGTTACCGTGGGAGAGCCATGCTTCGGCATGAATGGGCCGGCTCGACCTTGGTGATACCATGGCCTCACAGAAAACTGGTGTGAAATAGCGCTTGCACTGTGCTATGTTTCACCGAGTGAGTGAGGATACAGGAGGCCCATAACCCAACCACTACCCCATCCTCCTGCCCATCCCTGTCTGTCTGTCTATGGTTCCATAGCTCATAAACGGATGAAGCAATTTCAATTTAGTTTTTTTTTGTATGAAAGGTGAGTGAGAAAATTGGTTAAATTGTTTAAAAGTTTGGGTAAAGTGGGGAAGAATAACCCAATGACTGCAAATATAATCAAGTGGGGTCACAAATGAAATCATGTGCATATTACAAAATTAAATGTTCAATGAAAAGCAATTAAGCCTTGAAAAAACTCAGGGCTAAATTGGGGAAAATACCCAATATCTGCAAATATATGTGGTGGGGAGAAAATGAGCATGGAAATCTGAATGTTAGCAAATTTACCCAATTAGGGTGGTGAAAATCAAACCATTAAGTAACAATATAACTTATAAAACAACAAATAGTAATCAGTAAGTAAAATAAAAGTGAACAAGCTTCACCTTAAATGTAATCTTTACCTTAAATATAAATTTGGAAAATTTCGTCAAGAATATATGTATTAACAGCTTAACAGAATCTACATTATAATAAGTGTACCTATAAAAAGTATAAAATAAAAATTAAATTAAAAAACACCCCCGACACAATAAACTTGAGTTCCCTTTAAAAAGTAAAAATATAGAAAGAAACTCAATCGTATAGTACCTAAGTATGTACAAGTATTAATAATTCTAAAAAAATATATCGCATCGGGCGTACCGCTCCTACTTACCTTGACTAACTTAACTTTAAATAAGTAGGAGTGTCAGAGCGTCAACTCAGGTTATTTTCTCATGGGGTTTTTTTTTTTGAAGTATACTCAAGTAGATGATCAAGCAACAGATTGGCCAGAAGTTTGGTATTTTTTGCCTCATATTATATGTATACAAATAAATAAAATTAGTCTGTTTCTAATTTTCAAAGAACTGCTTTTTATTAAATGCATATCTCTGTATACAAAGTACATTTACCAAAAATGTATTTAAACAATTTTTTGTTTGTCTGTCTGTTTGTTCTGGGTAATGTCTGGAATGGCTGGACCTATTTTGACGGGACTTTCACAGGCAGGTAGCTCATGATTCAGGGAGTGATTTTACATTAAGTATTTTGATTGTCTAGACTTTATACTTTATAAGGATATCACTAATATAAGACACTTTAAACTGAAATTTTCCATTTATCACATTTACATTCTATCCATTTACAAATATACTAAACTGTGGTTCTAGGCAAGTCAAGAAATGTTTGAACAATTAGCCTGAAGAAACTAAATAAAACTGGTTTAGTTCATATCATAGTCAACTTTCTTGCAAACTTGTTTTGCAAAATGCCAACCAAATTCTTTAAATTAAAAATTAAACTAAATAAAAAAAATATGTAAATAATATATTTACTCTACTACTCTACGATACTCTAAAAGTCGTAACGTAACGTAGGTAAATTAGAATGTTATCATACGGTTAATATAGAATCCACCTACAATATGAACACGCTAACTTTTGTTTACATAAGTGATTAGATCATTAGGCGAATTCATGTTTGATAACACGCGTTTTTAACTATATAAATATTTTAACTTACCCCCAATAGGACGATGTTGAAGCTAACACATTGAGCAGTATTAGTGGAGTCTCCGTGAACTGCAATTTCAAACTTCCGAATTGAAAACAAACGCCCCTCTGTAGCTGCGACAAGTTGTAATATAATAATATTACACTCATAACAACACAACGTACAATATATTTCGGAAACAAACCCACAGAACTATACCCTGTACAAGTTAGCTTGTTTTTTTTTTAGAATTTTATGACCTGGTTACTGAGACCTTTAAGTCAAGTCTTATTTTATTTAAACAAATGCACTTTCACTTTAATTCGTTTTTAAATTGTTTTAATAGTATTTTTAATATATTTATATGTTGGTTTGTAAGTGTTTTTATCTTTTAATAACTGTTTTAGTGGCGGCGGGGGGGGTTGAGGAATCGCACTTAATTTTACATCACCGTTCCCTAGCCAACACTAATCTGTCAAGTAACAATTTTTGACAATCAAAAATCAGCCAATGCGTTGGCAAAGATGCGTCGATTGCATGGGTGATTACATCGATTAACAGAAATAAAAAAGTTTGAAAAATAAGTACTTTCACTTATTGCATACAAAACGGCAATTTCATAGGTGAAGACCTATTATTTGTAACATAATTATTAAAAAAAAGAAAAGACATTATTCCTATGTTAAGAAAATTAATAATTTTGATGATTGATGATTGATTGTGTATTCGTAATCGAATATTTTCACTATGGTTTAAAGACACCCGAGCAGTCAACTGTCATGTTCAATCTCTTAGATCAGTCCTAGTATAGTTAAAAAAAATTGTCTGTTCTTCTGTCTGTCTGTCTGTTTGTTTCGGGTTTTTTGGTTTCTGGAACGACTGGTCGAATTTTGACGGGACTTTCACTGACAGGTCGCTGATGATCCAGGGAGTAACTTAGGCTACTTTTTTTAGACTAATTTTGTCTTGCGGCGTTAACACTGCGGGGTTCAGCTAGTAATTACTACGATCACTGTTGCAGGCAATGATTTAATTCCCTTTATTTTCATCAACCTGCTGTCATCATGTCTTTTCAGGAGGCGCTCATAGCTCAGTTGCACTCGGTGATTAGAAACAATCACTGAGGGTAAGCAAAAACGGTCCGGTCAGTACCTGGATGGGTGACCGCTAGTGGCATGTTACCATGAGCGTTTCCGTGATTTGGAGGTCACGTTAAACAGTCGGTCTCGGTTGATATCATATGATAAGAGTAGTGAAGCTTTGTTGGAGGCCTTTGGGCGGCTTTAAAACATCCAACGACAAGATAACGTAGCCACAACGTTGTCTTGCCTATCCCCACCCGCACTTGGCCAGCGTGGTGACGTATGGCCTTAACCCTCTCCTGAGAGGAGACCCGAGCCCAGCAACGGGACGTTATGGGTTGTTGGTGATTGATGACGATTATCTCAAAAGTAAGTAGTAGGTACCTCTTAAGACAGACGAGTTCTAATATCCGAGTATTACATAGATGCCGCCTAATACGTTCTGTTATGGCGATACCACTATAATGAGGCACGATTACGAAAGTTATTGTGGTTTATTACTAGTACAACACTCCCGTGTGGCTGCGATACCTTAACAAAAGGTAAAAACAAAATAATTGTAGAAAAACACGAAAGTAGAAAAATTCAATTATCAGCTTAAATGTCGTGCCGCGCCGCGCCGTGCACTTGCTAGAGTGTCACCGCGGCCGTCAGATGGCGTAATCTAGAGTATGAATGTACATTGAGCTGTGCAAACTATCGGATGTAAGTCGCGGACGTTACCTTTGACTAACCTTGAGTGTTCGGACGTCCGAAAGGAATCTGGCGCGCCGGATGTTTTCGTCGGGGTACGGGGTGCGGGACGCGTCCGTATCAATGTTGCCAGAAAGTTTCTTTTGTAAACTTTCACGTAATATTTTCAACTCTTTAGGTTACTCTTAGGTTATGCAAATGAAAAGGTTCCTGTTTAAAGACTTTTCGAAAACTATAAAATTACTTAATTTCTTACATTTATGTCATTATCTATATAAATTAATAAAATTGGGGTGTCTGTTTGTAATATTAAACTACAAAAAATACATTTTTGATGTGAAACATCTGTAGGCGAGAGGCAAACCTGATTTTTGAATTTTGTATTTAAAATACAAAACATTTTCGATGTTTTACATCTGCCAGCTACCAGGCGTCCCGTGACGGCTAACACCTTTTTTAATTATTTTTGTCTTATGTTTGTTCCGGGTTATCTTGGGAACTTGGAATGAACTTTGGTATTTGACGGGACTTTCACTGGCAGATAGCTGATGATACAAGGAGTAACTTAGGCTGCTTCTTTTAGACTAGCTTCACCCCGCGGCTCTACTTGCCTTTACAACAATCACTATGCGGGGAACCTCGCAGGCTCAGGCGTCCCGCACCCCGTGCATACCGTCCGCGGACGTTTGCGGTTGACAAAAAGATCTAGCGCGATAAGATCAGTCAAAGGTTACGTCCGCGACTTACGTCCGATAGTTTGCACAGATGAATGTCCATTCATACTCTAGATTACGTCTGTAAGCCGCGTCCAATAGTTGGTTTCCAGCTTAAGACACGTCCGATAATATGTTTCCAGCTTTACTACTAACTAATAATTTTTAGTAACTGATTTCCTTTAGAGGATAATTTAAAAGAATGTTATAATGATTTTTACGTTAATGTTTATGTAACTTAAGGTTAGTGTATATGGAATGCACTTTTTGATTAAATATTTTTATTTATTTATTTATACAGATTTTAACTCATTTTGCATTATAGTTACGTCATATGGCAATTAAAATGTTTCAAAGTAAACTCAAGTCGCAAGATTCTTTTGAAATCTTTTTTTTTGGGATTTTTGTCCTAATCTGCTACGGACTGTATGAAGCTACTGATAATTTATAATTTATTTTTCAAGAACACAAGCATGATCTCTGTCCATTCTGGGGCAAGGTATCAAAATAAAGATTTTTTAACAGTGACTACGAATATACGTATAACATAAATGTTTTATTAAAAAACAAGAATTTATTAAAGACTAGCTGAACCCCGCGGTGTTACCCGCGGGTATTGTTGTACCGTGAGTAACGCCGCGGAACAAAGTTAGTCTAAAAAAAGTAGCCTAAGTTACTCCCTGGATCGTCAGCTACCTACCTGTGAAAGTCCCGTCCAAATCCGTCCAGCCGTTTCAGAGATTACCCGGAACAAACAGATAGACAGACAGAAAAGAAATTTTTCAACTACGGTTTTGGTATATGTATATGTATCGTATATACATACATATGCATTGATTAAAAAGCTGTTATTTTAATATTACAAACAGACACTTCAATTTTATTTATTTGTATAGATATTGAAAAAAAAAAGAATTTAATAACTTTTTTATATTTGGCCCTGCCAATATTACTCTACTATGTCTGATGGAAAGCATAAAATAAGTCTAGATGGACAGTCAAAGCTGTAAAAACAGATGAAAAACACTCAGCCAACTGTTGGCTTAAACATGATTTTGACGTATTATTATTCTTCTTCTTCTTCTTTGATGAAATGGCAGCCGGATCTCTCGGATGAGCTATTTCTGCCAATGTCAAGTGTTTATAGTTTTCAAATTAGAAGTCTTCAAGTCAATAAGTCAATTAATGATATAAAATATAAAAATGTGGATGAGATGAAATGGGGACCGTCTTCCGAAAAAACAAAAAACGATCTGTAACGGGAGATCGTTTTTTTATCTTAGGTTTTTTGGATCAAACGCACTGTCAAGTGTCAGTGGATACGCACACGTTGTTGGTTGTGTGGTTACCAATAACGAAATGCGTTATAGGTATGTAGAAATTACAGAGGAGTATCAAAATCAACAACGAAAGTTACCATTGCCATTGTTTTGTATCTATTACAGCAAACGAAGCCATAAAATTAATAATGTTGTCGCCATTTTGTGATTAATGCGGGTGTTGTAAGTTTATGAAGTCAAAACTCCCCTATGAAGGGTGACTGCCGGTATGATAAAATTTTAGTAAGTCAATACGGCCGCCGCTTTATTTTTATACACACTGACAATCGTTTAGGTGTACTAAGCAGGGATTTTGCGGATAATTTGATTGATTTTAATGAAACTGAAGTCTTAGAAATGTATAATTACTAATCCCTGCCTAATATTTTTGTTTCGTAAAAGAGAATAACGACGAACGGCGGCATTATTTACCAATAATAACTGTGTGTCGTTTCATTTCATATTTGTAAAGAATGACGTCACGCACCACAGACTATAAATAGGCCGACGGCGTTTCTGACTTTCTAGTCAACAGATAAAAAACTACAAATTTATTTTATAGAAATAAAATACTTGCAATGCACAATTAATTATTTGAAAATAATTGATAATTAATAAGCTACGATAGTCAATTCATTACTAATTTTATTGTTACATCAGTCAAGTTGCCCATTTCAATGAACCATTGAAAGTGATAAATTCACATGCACAACCCAACCTCTAAACAATCCGAACGGTCTCACGTTCTCCGCTCAGTCCATAGATTATAATGTATATACTATGGCTCAGTCGTTGTCGAACGCTTGCATCGGACAGTCGTTGTCTAACGGTTGTAACGGACAGTCGTCGCAGAACAAAATATACCACGCTGTAACCAGTGGTGTGTTACTTCAGCAGTGCAACAAAACTCTTACAATGCAGCCGCGGCTCGTCATTAAGCAAGGCAAAAATACTGGCCAAGTAGGTATACACCCTGGAGTGGTGACTGTCCCAATGACTGTAAACTCTAGCATGCCCACTTCATTCTATAATCTGATTTTCAAATCATGGGTTTACAGTTTATGAGTTCACAGTCAAAGCGGTTAGCACAAGTAAAGGGTTATATATAATCTTAGATAATGAATAAGTCAATACGACCGCCGCTTTATTTTTATAAAATGTAACTTTATCTCCAATGAATACGAGTAAAACTCAACATAAAAATATATTTGAATGATTGTTGTCGAACTCTTGCATCGGACAGTCGTTGTCGAACGGTTCTATCCAAACCATGTCGAACCAAATGTACTATGCCGTGACCAGTAGTGTGTTTCTTCAGCAGTATAACAAAAGTCTCACAATGCAGCCGCGGCTCGTCACTAAGCAAGGTGCACATACTGGCCAAGTAGGTATACGGATAAAAAGAAAATCGGTCCATTGAAAAAGTATTGCAATGGATTTTTCGTACCCTCATTCTTTTTTAATGTGGCCAAACATAAAATTAAATGGGTTAAATATGTCTTACTTAATTTAAGAGGTTTAAAAATAGTTAAGTACTGGCTTTCACAATACCCAACCATAATAATATTCTATTACGAACTATTTTGCATCATTAGCCTTTAGCATCCCGCTTCTAATGATAATTTCTAACAAAAAACACGAGACGGATTGTTAGATTGTATCACATTTTGTTTTCCTAGCATATTTTTCTAGATAGAAAATTTATTTAGCACCATTATAAGTTTTTCCCTATTTTGATCAAAACATTCAACAACTGGTATTATTTAGGCACTCACACTAAAAAAGTCAAAATGACATGAGGTGAGTGCAAGACGTAGCTGTCACGCACACATATGCGTAACGAGTACTCTACTTCAATACTTACTATTTTACTATTTCGATGAGATTTCGATAGTCAATAGCTGGATGAAAGTTTCTGGGTGTTTCACTAGTTATGTATTGCATACCTGACAATTAATTTTCAATACAGAGAAAAGTTTTTGCATTTGGCAAATAAAAATGACTCATAATAAAAATAAAAAGTTTACTCAAAAATGAAAAAAATAGAACATTTAAATATAATAAATAATAAAATATGTATATAACAGAAAAAAACCTAATTTTTTTACGTTTATGAAAACCGAGTTTTACGGTTTGTTATCGGTTAATTTTCAACGCTATCCACATCCGATGATTTGTATAAAATGGCGTCAGCCGAGTTTTTAGAGCAAGCTTTGTCCACAAACGTCGACGAGAATGCAGTAAACGCGATTGTTGGGTCGTTAGAAAATCAGTTAGTCACGTCCGTGTCTTCAGTGTCTTCCCAAAATAATATAGTAAATGTTATACCGTCTCAAACTTGTAACATAACTTCGAACGCGGGCTCTATTATAGGGAGCCAAAAATACATAGTGGATCAACTAAGTTCTAGTGGTTTAGTGAATAACATACATTCAAGCTTAGCACCAAATTCTAGTGTTTCGTATAATAATGTGCATTCAACCAACCTACCATTTACATCTCTCTCTTTGACGGGAGGTGTCCACAATTCCAATGAACCTTTGAAAGTGATATATTCACATGCACAACCTCTAAACAATCCGAACGGTCTCACGTTCTCCGCTCAGTCGTTGTCGAACGGTTGTATTGGACAGTCGTCGTCGCAGAACCAAATATACCACGCCGTGACCAGTGGTGTGTTACCGCAGCAGTGCAACAAAGCTCTCACAATGCAGCCGCCGCTCGTCATTAAGCAAGGCGCAAATTCTGGCCAAGTGGGTATGCAGCCTGGAATGGTGACTGTCCCAATGACTGTGAACTCTAGCATGCCCGCTTCAATTCCTAATGTGATGACACTGAACAAGCCTGGAGGGCAGAACGTTGTAGTGACCACACAGAACCTGGGCTCTGCTCAGCCTGCTATTCTCCCTAATGTTCAAATATTGAACATGAGACCCAACACACCGGCAGTTGCCGCCCAGAAATCAGTTGCAACAGTATCACCACGAGTGGTGATTGGCACGCCTCAAGTTGTTGGTACGAGAGCAACTGCTCCAGTAAGTTGGCAGTCTGTACAATTTGTACCGACAATTTTGCTCAGTATCTTCATATTAATATCACAAATGAAAATACTCTTGTACAGACACGACTTGAGGCTGATTGAATATAAATGTTGCTTGGAAAGAAATGATGGCGCGTAGACCCTGGTGTATGCGCCACCATTGCACTTTATGTTGCTCAATGTGTTAATTGTATTTGTTATCTGCAGCGCCAGGTTTGTTTAAATGTCTCCCTCAATGTTCATGTTCTTTCAGTCTCAACTTGCACATTTAACTATTCTCTTTTTCTGTATAAACACTTGCTTTGTAAATGACATGGCTCCATGGTTAAATAACTAAATTAATTTAAGTATGGGTTCTGACCTCCAAAGCGACCAGTAAAATTTAATCACTGTGCATACATCACGCAATACAGGATAGTCTGTACAATACACCAGTGCTAAACTTGTAATGCTGGTTTGATTTTTCTTCTCACATTCACAGATTACTTCATAATTTAGTTCTAGTATTCAATAACTTCATTCAGATTCATTATTAATAATCTACATATAACTCATTCCATGTTGCATGTATGGTCTATCAATATTTACTTGTATGCAAGCTGTCTTAGTGTCTACCTATTAAATGAAAAATAATGGCTCTGCAAGTCTGCTTCTAATTAAATAATCCCACACTTGCAGAAATATTCGTGGTTAGTGGTTAAATGTTGTAAATACTGTATTAAATGTTTAATATTATAAGCACATTTGCGGAGCACCTTTAAGTGTTGCAATATGAGCAAATGTAACTTAGCTTGGGAGTAACCACAATATTGTGACATTTGAAATTTAAAATATATGCATAAATTGGCTTACAATTGACAATTGTGAATAATAGGGCTTAAAGCACTTAAACAAAATTTGGAAGACAGAATCTCAAGCCAGTATGTTTGAAACTCATGTAATATTAGTTGACATGTAACTAGTATTTCATGTTTTCTTTCACCTCGGAAGTGAAGACAATGTGTTCTACTTGTTTGTGTCAACTTTAAACATCTGCTGAACAATTTATGCTGTATGGGCTTTAAATATAACAAATTACAATGGTAAACACCAGCTTACCCCCATGCAAACCTAAAACTCCAAAATCTCCCATACTCAGTATTTTATGTGTGTCTTAGATTTGATGTTGCACAAATGTTAAATGTTTCTGTGTTTAATTATCCCTTCTAAATGTATTATATCTAACAAATGACCTGCTTTAGAACTCTACTCCGATTTGATTGATTGGCAAAAGACATTTTTATATTTAATAATACAAACAAGTTTAATAAACAAGTTCAGTAAAATTGAAACAAGGCGTTCATTTTTAGATAACGCTGCAAACTCTGCAGAGTCTCCAACCTGGGCAGCAGGGTCATTTGTTGTTAAAGACTGAGAATGGTCAATACCAGTTGCTGAGGGTGGGTCCCGCGCCCACGGCTGGCACCCTCACGGCGCCGCAGGCTCAGACTATCCGGCTGTCGTCAGTGCCGGCAGTAAGTAGGCACCGTCACTCTGCTACTCACCCCTTGCTCATGACAAATTGGACAAGTTTAGCATTCACTTGTATTCTCCTGGTAGAGGAGACATGTCCTTTTTCAGCCTCAATTCATGCATGTAAAAGATAATGGTGGAGGTGCATGTTCTATGATCATCTAACCAGGTAAGAATCTATTTGGAAGCTCATGATGATTGTGTATAATCAAGTATTACTAATCTTTCTTTCATGGTTGGTTTTAGTGTCAGGCGCAAACATACGTAGATATTAGCCAATACTATTATGCTCGGCTAACAATACAATTATTAATTATCTATTTTACACTTGGCTCACACTGGAGATTTCAATAAGTCAGTAGTACTTTGACAACCTACTGCTTGGACAAGCTTCTAACTCTTTTGAAATAAGAGACATATTACCATGTCTTCTCATTGAACAGAATATTATAATTTTGTATCAAAGCGATTTGGTTATGGGTATTAAACTTTTTCTACAGGCCTACAAACCATCAATGAGTTTTAGTTTTTTACTCTACTTTTTTTAGACTAACTTTGTACGGCGGGGTTACTCGCGGTACAACAATCACCGCGGGGTTCAGCTAATCTTTACTAATATTATAAAGTAGCTGAACCCCGCGGTGTTACCCACGATTATTGTGGTACCGCGTATACCGTCGCGGGGCGAAGTTAGTTTAAGATCTGCCAGTCGAAATCGGCCCAGTGATTTATTTGCATAGATAAATAAAACTGACGAAAACTAGGTACGTAATATGGTTACCAATGGTTATTATTGAAAAGTGAGTTTTCTTGAGATTGGTTTCTTTGTAATGGCATTGACAGTGAAGAGGTTGTCGTCTTAGATTCCTGTGTCACCTTTGGACCTGATGCTAGTGGGATACAATTATTATATTGCCACTATCCAGTTTATGGAAGCATCCAACTACGTTTGTAATAGGTATATGCTTCTCATTCTTTGCAATAGTGTTACTGCTGACCTCTATCAAGTTTGTTCTTGGCTGCTTTGGCTTATTTCAATATGCAGTATCACCACTACTGGCTTACTGTTATGTAAGTCAAGGCTGTTAGAAAACTGCCGCCATTCTCACATTCTGTATTTCTTGATAAATACAAAATCCGCAAAATATGCTTTTGCAAATACATACTGAGCTCATTACTGAAATAAATAAATAAATATGTCGGACATCTAACACACAACACCAAACTAAGCAGAGCTTGTATTATGGGTACTAGACAACTGATACATACATATTATACATAGAAAACACCCAAACTCCGAAACAAATATTTGCAGATCATAAAAACATTTGATCCGACCCGGGAATCGAAACCGAGACCTCAAGAACAGCAGACGCGTACGCTACTACTGCGCCACCGAGGCAGGCTGGAAACATGAAACAGTAAATCTAACTTATGGTGGCTTGTTGTTTTATGTTGCTCTTTATTCGATGTTTATTTCAAGTAGGGCTGGTCTGATAAGTGTGTCTCTAAGAAACGATGATTGACAATTGTATTCTGCTAAGAACCGAGTTGTTGATGTTATAGGCTGCCAATTTTGTTCGCGCTTGAATTGCATGCTAATACTTTTAGCTTTTATATAATAATATGTTGTGTCCCAAATTGTATAAGTATTACGTAGATAAATTCATGTTGTGCGCCAAACAGCGAAACGCTAGATATTTCCCCACCTCAATCCTGCTTAAGAATGTAAGCTTAGCGCATTCATAATAGCCAGTCCAGCATGTGTAGACATAATGCTAATGAGGGACATACTAAACGGTAGTAACTTCCATAGCATGCTGGCGTGGCGACGGTTTCCACGAGTATTGCACCACCGGGCCCTATGCCCGGTCAGATGCCTGCGGGGCCGGTGGCGTCTCCGGTGGCCGTGTCGGCTCCCAACATCCCGACTATCACACCGCCAATACAAACAATACCCCAGATGCCTGTGGCGACACCAGCACAAATCGTAAGTTATTTTTACTCATTCAAGACCACAAAGACTGACAACAATTTTGGATCACAAAGTGTTGTTTGTTTTTTTTTAAATAATATTATAGTATCTATCTACATAGTAGGTATAAAGTAAACTCAAAACTCAAAGTAAAATATTATGCTAATATGTTCTATATCAGATAATAACAGGAATGTTAGAAACTGTACCACATTTATACTCTCGATTGTCGGCACTTGATGGAACTTGTTGTAATACTTCTACTACTAATTCTTGATTAAAACTCACTTGCACCTGTAACCTGACCGGTTTCGCCTTATGGCATTCTCAAAGCCTTTGAGAATGCCATAAGGCGAAACCGGTCAGGTGTAAAATAAAATAAAATAGTGGAAAAGGTACAAGTGAGTTTTAATCAAGAATGTACCACTTTGCTTATATAGTATTGAGTGATAGTAAGGATTGTTTTTTTTTTATTTCATTTTGTAGTTTATAATGTAATGCATAGGCTTTACTAAAATCGGCTATTAAGACTATTTGATAAGACTTTAAATTATGTTAGCAAAGTCCTAAAAAATATGATAATTACATAAAAGAAAATTAGTGTGATTCACTTTCTGAACATTACAAATCTCAATGATCCATTACATATTGCTAGTGGCACAGGTTCTGCCATTCTACATTTTAATCCTGTTTTGGAATGGACCTAAGAGGAGAGGTTTATAACACTTGCAGCAGTGGCAAGTGCTTATTCATTTACTTGAATACTATCAATAGTGTTATGCTGACGATGTGACCTTGGATGTTACATAGTCAGCGGGTGCAGATAAGTTGAGTACTTGTGGATCGAAACATAAGTCACATACATATTTTTACATTTGTAGTTACTATATTATTGGGTAAGAAAAAATTATGAGTATTTATGAGTAAATGTAATAACTTTTAATTCTCCCAACAGAAACCTTCAGACAATACAAAAGAAAAATGTAGAAACTTTCTAGCGAATCTGCTGGATCTGTCAAGCAAAGAGCCTCCGTCTGTTGAGAGGAACGTCAGAAACCTTATCCAAGAGCTTATCGATGCTCAGGTGGAACCAGAAGAGTTTTGCGATAGACTTGAGAGACTATTAAACGCAAGCCCGCAGCCATGTTTAATCGGCTTCCTAAAGGTAAATGCTCTAATGTTCTCCTGTCTTACCTACAAGTAGTAGATTCTGTGTGTGATTGTGTTGATTATATATTAATACTATGCACAGATCAAGTTTGTATTTTGTTAACCATGTAGTGGAATTCATTCATAAGGTACTTACAGTAGTGGCAATGATCAACTATTTTCTGCAATAAGTTAAAAAGTAATTTGAAATATGCAAGATAATAATTTTGAACCACTGTTTTTAAAGAAATATAATATTTTACTTCAACTTGACAGAGCCATTATAATATTAAATACATACTAAGTTAACAATTTTCAATTACTAATGCTTAATGAAACAGTTCATTTAATTTGAGGCAGGCAAGTAAAATTTGTCTATTATAATAAAAAAAGTAAAAAGGCTCCTAAGAAATGGGCTACTTAGAAATGCGATTTAAGATCGACTACAAAGTAAAGATATAAAAAAAAACTAATTGCTTTGTTCTGTGTTATTTTAAATTTATAGGCTGTAAGTTAAAAAGAATAAGGAGCATATTGAGTGTAGCTAATGAAAGTGTGTCGAAAACGAAACTTAATGCAAAGTGTGTAAAATTGCTTTTCCATTTTATTACAGAAAAGTTTGCCGCTGCTGCGTCAGTCTTTAGTGACCAAAGAGCTTGTGATCGAGGGGATAAATCCACCTTCCCCTCATGTTGCGTTTACTGGCATACCATCGCTTGCTCCGCCCCTAGTCGCCAACCAAGTTCAAATTGTAAGTTTTAACACATTTTACTAAATATTACACATAGAATATTATATAGTATTGCAAAGGCACAATTAGTAGTTTGCGTGGGATACCTAAGTAGCCTTTGCCGTCAAAGGACAAAAGTTAACAGCGCTATAACATTCTATTAACGACATACTAACTAAGCAATGCCAGTATTACATAAATAAGTTGCCTGATTATAACAGTTGACGTGTTAAACGTGTCTATGCGTTTAACTAATTTTGTTTAGTAGCTATTTAGGTCGAATATTGTCCCTTAGTCTACCCAACTAGCAAAAAAATTACCCTTGGACATGAGAGCTTTTTTCAGCCCTTAAAAGAAAGTCCTATTAAGGTTAAGTGGCACTTTTTACTTTGGTTTTTTGAAGTGATTAAAATGAGTAATAATTTGTGCATGTGTTTTCATAGTTAAATTTTCACCTACTGTCTGCAATCACGGGACTGTTTTGCTCGTTGGGAGTTTAAATTGCTTTCCTCATTACATTTGACAAAAGACTACTCCTACACAGTTTTTCCTTGCACATAAACACTTTGAGGTTTACTATTGAATTGAGAATTAGAATTTGAATCAGGTGATCTTGACTTCTGACAGGGAGGACGGGGCTTGATATCCAGGACAGATACGTGTGTAATTAATATTAGGGAAATAATAGGTTACTACTTTAGAAAAAATCTTTCATTAGAGACAGACATTAATAACATTAATATATTTTGGGCCTCGTAACCCAATCGATACAGAGGCGACAGTTTTATTTACTTACGGCCATTGTCAATAACCTATCCCCAATCTAAATTTTTTTCTTAATATGAAATTGATTTCATTTCAATTGCCCGGACTGTTTCCGCACCTACTGTTACTCTTGATTAGACCATTGTACATGTTCTTGTTGATATTGTATCTCGGTTTTTATAGTACAAAATAGCGATGGTAATGAAGATTTCCAAAATCCAGGATGCTTTAAAATCAACAAAAACTTCAGTCGGCTTGATATCGAAATTCTACCGTAGTTCATTTTGTAGTTGTACTTTTTAAATTTACTACTAGTTGTTTTAAACAAAGTCGTAAATAATAACATTTACAGTGTCATAATGTCTCTGCATAATGTTATACGGTATAGCGAAAAAGTCTATAGTACGACGGTTACTCTCTATTACAAAGTAATGTACTCATCCTTTAACCGCAACAAATATTTATTACCAGTGATCTTATTGCTCAAGTTATCAGTTTACAATAGGTGCTCGCTAATTCTTTTAGCTCCAGAAACTTCGAAAATTTGGACTTGCGCTGGTCTTGGTCACAAGGGACCTATGAAGTACTATTTTCACTGTTCGTTGATAAAACGTCACCCCATTCAGAGTATAGATTTCTGTTTATACGTTATATAACGAAAATTTGCTATGTCCATAAAATACGCTTGGTCCATGTTCCGTTATAGTTTCATTGTATACTATATTGACGAAGTCATACACTCATCACCGGATAGAATAAAAATCAACTACAACTCATTAACGTTAATGGTTTCAATAATACAATGGAAAATTTAGTGTCTCTAAAAAATATGACCTAATTAGTTAGATACTTTGCTATTGATTTACTATTTTAGAATATTAAAGCCGTTATTTTGTATTTTTTTACATATGATGGGGAAAGTTGTGAACCGTCACAGTTATGATGTAAATATATAGCAGCTTGACACAAGATCAAGTCTCCATCCACTCACACGAACTCCACAACGCTTACCACATGCAATCCAACAAAGCACAACGCTTCACAATTAGTCTCGCTCTAACATCGCATATTGTCAGGCGATTGCATATCGAATCTTATGTCAATCTGCGAGGACTAATACGTTGGTGGTGTTGGGTAGCTCCTCGAAGATGACGACTCAAATTCGAGTGGGGCTACACTGACGCCCCTGTTGCCGCCTGTGTTACCTTTAACACTAGCGAGCCCTCTGCCCAACTCGATCGCTAATGCGTTTGTCTGTGCCACGCCCTCCACTGCCTCACAGGTTTGTCCTTTTAACAAGAAGGGCTGCCATCTGTCTGGACCGCCTTTCTACTCAACAACCCGAACCAAAATTAACCCCATAAACATCTCTTCTTCATTTTAATTGAACTAAAACACCTTGTCCGCGGTTTTCCTCTGAAAAGATGGCGGCCCTAAAATAAGTGTCCCGTGCTTCGTTTTTATTTAAATAGTGCCATTGATACATTGCCGTATGTTTTTCACCATAAGGTGTCCGCTTGAATTTTTTGCAAATATTTTTGTCTAGTTACTTTATGTTTCATTCGATAAATAAGTACTAGTTACTGCTAGTACTAGGTTTCATATAATTTTATAAATTTTCTTCTGTTGCCGCTTATATTTTGTTGTTTTGTTTAGTCTAGAAATGACGTTATCTGTTTTACTATCAGTGCGTACATTGCAGTAAAATTCTCTTGGCATAGTTTTACGTCGGTGTGCGCAGGCCATTGCAATATTGACAAGCATTCATCACTTTTGTTAGCGCAACAAGTGCATGACGATATCATAGTTATTTTTTTACTGCATGGTTGTTATCGTAAGGTAGCGGTACACAGGGCTCCCACACATAACTGCGATGCGATGCGGCGTGAAATTCTATCGGTGCATTCGTTCGAGCTCGCAGATATCTGCGATGCGTTGCGAATTATCAGTTATGTGTAGGAGCCCTAAGTTGATGTTTTAAATATCCTTGACGTATTGAGACTTCTTCAGTTATAGTGGTCGTTGATTTGGTAAGTACCTAACAGCAGTTGATCGTGGCTTGTAGATGTAGAACCCGTATTTATTTTCCCATAGAAACTGACATGTGTTTATGTGATGAGCTCGTAATGGTAATACGACACAGAGCCTTCGAGTAAAAAAATCGTTCTGTCAATATTCAGATAAACAATGGATAAGGTCTACTTATATTCAAGGGTCTACTTACATACAGATCTTTAACTACTTACAACACTAAGATACCACATGAATTATGTGAACAAGCTTCTGCCGGCAGTGCATTTCCTTGAAACGTTACTAAACCTGCGCTTTATGACTGAGTCGGGAACGAGTAAAGTTTTGATAAAGTGCAAAGAAATCATTTAATTTTAACTCACCACCGATTTCATGGTTAACAAGAACAGACTTACAGACTGTAAGTACTTTCTCAAATAAGTCTGTTATTATCCCGTTGACTTGTTATTCCCTCGTGCACCCTGTAAAGTAGTGTACTGACCTCATATGTAACTATTTTCTTGTGTCAGCTTGCCACGATATGATGTATGTAAATTTATTTGTGTTCTATATTAATTCTTTCCATGCAAACCTTGCACCAGCCTATTTTGAGATCTGGCTTCAATACAGTTCAGTGTTAATTCTCGTTGTTTACACACCTCTTTCTGTGAACACTTTATTTGTTTACAATATTAGTGGATGTTGTATCTAGAATTATGATTGATGATGTTAATTTCTCGGTAACGCTATAAATAATTTATTATCCGCTGCCAGGATTAAAATTTTCCTTTTATTCCAAATTTTGTATTATCAATTTGTTATTATTTTATACATTCATACAAATATGCTTTTCAAATATTGTAACTTCCTCTACGTGTCTCACCTAACAGAATTTCCTGTAGCGGAGAAAAAAAAATATAATCTATTTGTTTAACCACATTGTATCTGTACTAGAAGCCGGCGCAAGCAAAACCTGGAGGAACTATAGCTGTGCTACAAAATATTCCTCTTCACGCTGCGTCTAAAATAAACGTGAATAAAGTCAGTAGCGGCGGAGCAAAAGCAATGACGGTCAACACAAAGGCCAATTTCCCCAGGTCTAACGTGACATCTGGTTTGTCAACTGTGTTGACACCTGGGAAGTCTCTGTTAAAAGAGAAGGAAAAGAAGGCATCCTTCTTACAACCATTTGGCGACGACAAAATGGCCGGCGATGACGACATCAACGATGTTGCCGCGATGGGTGGTGTCAACTTGGCAGAAGAAACCCAAAGGATTCTTGGCTCGACGGAAATGATTGGTACACAAATCAGGTATGTACCTACATTGTATTGTTTAAAATTTGAAAGTAAAATTATTCGAATGAAAAGAGGAATAAGATATTTATTGAGAAGATTACAACGAGGGAAATTTCCCCTTCATTAAAGTTTTTAGTGGTATTGTTAGTTGCAGATCGTCTGCGCGTTAAGTTTAAACAAGCGTTTGCTTATTTGTTCTATTTATGACAACTAGTGACTGCAAAGTTTCATGATGATGAAAGATCGAGTAATAAAGTAATTTTTATAAAGTCTGCTTTTGGGTATGCAATACCCTATATCCTTTACAGTAAAACTATGTATTAATAGTAACCTTGACGACTTATATGGTAAGTAACGATCTGTTAGTAGACAACGAGTGAATAACAAACGCAACAACTCAAATTTGTTTACCCCATAAGATGTTTGACAAAATAAATATCCTTTCATGTTATATACTACGAGGAACTAACATATAATCCATTTTAAGGTCATGCAAGGACGAATATTTGGTACCTCTGGGTTTGATGCAAGCCCGAATCAAATCGCTGGTAGCCAAACACAACCTGGAGGAACCTCCTCCGGAAGTGGCCGGTCTTCTCACTCACGCGCTGCAGGAAAGATTAAAGAGTCTTATAGAGAAGCTCGCTGTTATCGCACAGCACAGGATTGACCATGTAATAAAGGTATTTGATACTATATACTTGTTATATGACAGTTATACTGGGAACACATTTACATGGTGGTTACTTCTTTTTTGCAAAAATATATAAATGTGTACTGAGTAGTATAAAAGAGCTGTAGAATGATTTTTCTTTGGATATATTATAGATGAGAAAGTCATGGCTTAAGGTGATTAAGCACTACTCACAGTGCTCGCATGAATTCGTTATTGAAATGATGAAAGTTGTGTTTCTTATTCGATATTGAAATTTTATTAAGGGGAGCTTGTGTATTGTTATGAGAAAGCTAATGTATAACCGAATAGTTAGCTGACAATACAGAACTGTAGGTAGCTATTTAAATTTAAACTTTACTATTCTACATCATTACTTACCTTTTTCAAGTAATAAAAGTACATCTGACATTAAGTTTTATTATATACTAATGAAGTTTCTTTTTATACAGACTGACAACCGATACGAGCCCACACAAGATGTGAAGGGACAACTCAAATTCCTCGAAGAATTAGACCGTGTTGACAAGAAAAGACGCGAGGACTCGGAAAGGGAGATGCTATTAAGGGCAGCCAAGTCTCGGTCCAAAAATGAAGATCCTGAGCAAGCCAAGCTAAAGGCTAAAGCCAAAGAGATGCAGCGAGCTGAACTGGAGGAGCTCAGGCAACGGGAAGCTAACTTAACGGCGTTGCAAGCTATCGGCCCAAGAAAGAAGCCGCGGTTGGAAGGTCCCGGAGCTGCTGGCGACTCCTTTTCGAGTAATGCAGGACACTCAAGTAGCGGATATGTAAGTAGCTTTATGTGACGCTAGCGTACCATGCGTTGGGAAATCAATTCTCCTTTCTATGTATGTAACATATTTTTTTGTTCAACAGACCGGCCGTAGCCAGATGGCATTGCGGACCCGACTCAAACGCATCAACCAGCGCGATATGATGTTCCTGTTAGAACAAGAACCCGGTACCGCACACTCGCTCCTACTCTACAAAAGTTATTTAAAATAAAAAAGAGAGGGTTTCGGATCAGGTGTGACGTCGTGTGACATGTTAGAGCAAATCGTGTTCAAACAGAAGAAGAGTGTTTGTTGCACGCTTTTGAGCACCACGTGACTTTGTTTGTAATATATTGTTCTGTAAATATAGTATATTTTAGTTATTACTCGGATCATGTATAGGTGTTAGTCGTTCTTCTTGTACACATAACAGCTTTTAATAGTTCACCGCTGGACATCAGCCACTAACTTTAAAAATCTTTAAACCTCTCCCTTTGGAGGTTCATATTGTTTTAGAAGGCATTCATCAGACCTTTAGCACTTAACGTTAACAATGTTAGTAAGTCCAGATATTGGTAGCGCACTGAGCTCATATCCACTTAAAAAGACCGAGCCTTGAACATGCTTGACATCGCATTTATATCCAGATTAACTTTTTCAATCTTGCGACCTTACATAAAGACCTCGAGTGGATGCTCAGCATTGAGCATTCTCTTATTCTGAATAAACTTTTGAGTCTAGCTTTCTAGTGATTGTCTAGCTATTATATCGATGACAATAAGCATTATTAAATTGATCTTTTGAATTTTAACCCATATTAATTATTTACTATATGTATAAGAATACAATTTTAATTTAACACGAATTATTATTTAAGTTTTTTAAACTTTTGGATCAAATAACTTCAAATCCACTTTCTGAGATTTCACTTTTTATTACGTACGTTACGTATACAATATTTTATCCTTTTGGAGCCGGCGCTGTTTCACACCGATCTTCCGTAGAATTGGGTAGATGACTTTATCGTAAATCTCTCTCATTAAAATGAATATTACAAAAAACCTCGCTCAAAATATTTAAAAAGTATAGCTTTTCATATCTAAATCTTTGTCTGTCATCTATCTCTATAATCTATTTCGATGCCGTTATTTTGAATAAAATGTTTATCTATCAGCTGCCCGGTCAAATGTCAGACACATTTATTGCAATGATTTTCGCACTTCTAACAATACTAATATTAATTATTAGCTTACTTTAGAGCAAAGTTGTGAGAGTTATAACTATAGTTACTTTAAACTTGCTGCTGCTACAATAATTCTCAATTTAAAGTTCGCTCTAGCACTGTCTTGATCTCAGCCTATTTAAGAAAAGGCTTGTTAAATTAATTTCAAACAGCCGTTCAAAAGTTGTGATGTTATTAATATTTATAAGTATGTAACATATACTCATTTACTATTGAATATGTATCTTAAAAAATATTTTTGTCGAGTCGTCGCTTTAGAATAGTTAAAAACAAATTAGTAGCCCCGTTCATGTAATTATTATAATTAAATAATAGGTCTTTACCTATGAAATTTCCGTTTTGTATGCAATAAGTGAAAGTACTAATTTTTTAAAACTTTTTTATTTCTGTTATTCGAAGTAATCACCCATGCAATCGGCGCATCTTTGCCAACGCATAAATACCTATTATAATGTTATTATTACATAAAGTAAATGACTAATGATTAGCGTAATTACAGATTATAATATATACTTTTTGTACAGTGTTGAATATTTTATAATCAATTAGATGCAAAGTAGTTTCAATTTTGCAAAGGATAACAAATTAGATGATTTTCACATAATTTATTTGACTATTTGAGTTACACAATAACTTGTGACTGCCAACGTAGCATTAATTATTTTGTTGTTAATGTGTAACATCTGTCCTCTGATGAAACGGAAGTGTGTGGAAAGTACACGTTGCACATCATATCCAACTGCTGTAAGTCCCGCTCGTTTCTCTTGTTTATTATATGGAAACGATTTAGTTAATAAACTGTATTTTATTTGTTTACCGTTAAATGGTGCAAGATTCTTTTAGACTAAGTGTAATAAATATAAGTATGAATTCAAACTGTTACAGAATTTTTATTTTAAACTAACCGACCCACGTAACCTCGTTTGCGTCCTATTACCCGTGGCGTATAATTTTCCCCGTTTTCGAAACATTTTTCATTGGTGCTCCACTCCTATTGGTCTTAGCGTGATGATATATAGCCTATAGCCTTCCTCGATAAATGGGCTATCTAACACTGAAAGAACTTTTCAAATCGGACCAGCGGTTCCTGAGATTAGCGTGTTCAAACAAACAAACTCTTCAGCTTTATATATTAGTACTAGCAGACCCACGCAACCTCGTTTGCGTCTCTTATTGCCCGTCGCGTGATAGTTTTCCCCCGTTTTTGAAACATTTTTCATTGGTGCTCCGCTCCTGTTGGTCTTAGCGTGATGATATATAGCCTATAGCCTTCCTCGATAAATGGACTATCTAACACTGAAAGATTTTTTTAAATCGGACCTATTGTTCCTGAGATTAGCGTGTTCAAACAAACAAACTCTTCAGCTTTATATATTAGTATAGATAGATTCTTAGGATCGGTCAGTAGTAGGTACTACTGACCGAACCTAAGTCAGTAGTAGTCAGTGGTTATAGGAGCGCATAACCTCCGATCGGCTGCACTAAATTGGATTTTCTTTTTTTATGTTTTTATTATTGTCAGGACAAGATTATTATAGAAGAAGAAGACCTGGAGCTCACGAAAAAGTTTTTTTTTGGTAATTTAGAAATTTTGCACAAAGTTCGCCGGGTCTTCTTGTAATTTATAGAGCCTTCCTGTGCCTGCCTTTACGAAGGGTGTTTGTGGGACTCCAGACAAATCAGTCTATCCTCTAAACCCCGCGGCGGCCTAACTCGGCTGTCAAGAGGAGCTCCAGAAATGCATCAGCGGCATCTGGAGTGCTCACTGCCGTACATCACAAGTGAGGTACATCCCAGGGTAATTAGATTCACCCCCGTGGGAGGTCGCTATTGAACTTCTCATAGCTCTACGCATCTTCTACTTTATGGTATGGCAAGTTGCGTTCAACTGACATGGCCTGGCGCTGTGCGGTTGAAGATTTTATTGCGGAAATGAATCTTACTATTCACAATACCCCTGATGCACCACCAACTTTTTGCAGCCCTATGGGTGAGTCTTCTATTGACGTGACGCTTACGAGCGGCGATGTCTCGATATCTAGATGGCGTGTCCTACCGGATGCATCCTGTAGTGATCACCGCTTAATCGTGTACGAATTCATTCCAATGGTTGCACAACATCCGCAAATAACTCCGTACAGTTTTAGATATAAAAGTGAAGGGGCAAATTGGGCTTTATTTGGTTCACTCTTTGCGGTGCATGCCAGAGACTTCACTCGCAGTTGTCTATCAGCTGAGGAAAGCGCAGACATATTATCAGACACTTTCACATATTGTGCTGTGCTGATGTTTGTATCGGCCGCGGATCCATCACTAACACTCGTAGATGTGATTGGTGGAACTATAAATTAGTCGAATTACGTAGAATCTATCGAAAAGCTCGTAAAAAACTAAATGCCATTAAAAAGCGTAACGTAACAGGAGATATTATAAAACATCAAAATTCATAATAGTTATACTACAGGAGTAGAAGAAACAGCAAAATATCTTTTAGAATCACTTGTGCCCGACGATCGGTCGGAGGATGACACTGATTATCACTGACAAATTAGGCAGTGGGCCATCGAACCACCAGTGTCTCCAATGTCTGACTTACCATCTTCAGACGAATTTCTTAGTATTGTTAGGTCATTACCACTAAACAAGGCTTCGGGCGACGATAAAATATCAAATAAAATGATAAAAGAAGCTTGCAAACTCTCGGGTAATACCATTTTAACAGTTTTTAAACGTTGCATTGCGGAAGGAGTATTTCCTAGTGTTTGGCGGTGCGGTAATATTCGTATAATACCAAAAAACGGCGATAAGCCGCCGGACGATCCTGATTCCTATCGACCTATAACATTGTTACCATCGCTAGGAAAGCTTTTAGAACGTCTTGTAGTGCCTCGACTTCTACCGGGTGGAGTTAAATTTCATGATAGACAATTCGGATTTACGTTGGGAAAATCAACAACAGATGCGGTCATATCTGTAAGGAAAACTGTCACCGAGTCAAGGTTTCAATACGTCTTAGGTATCTTCTTAGATATATCTGGCGCCTTCGACAACGCGTGGTGGCCCATGCTATTGCTAAAGTTAAAATCAAGAGGATGCTTTAAAAAATTTTATTCCCTTATCTCCTCGTACTTCACACAAGGCACAACTAAATTGAGACTTGGGCATCATTCTGTGTCGAAGGCGCTTACGATGGGGTGCCCTCAGGGCTCGGTGCTAGGTCCATACTTGTGGAGTATAGGCTTCGACGATTTTCTCTCAATACCTATACCACCCGGATATACCCTAAACGCGTATGCGGACGACGGTTTATTACTGGTGGAATCTGATACTAGAGCGGGGCTTGAGAGTCTGGCTAATAGATGTTTGAACTTAGTGTCTCTTTGGGGCGTACGTAATCGCTTGACTTTTGCACCAAACAAAACCTTCCAGCTACTTCTGAAAGGTAACCTCAAATCACCGCCGTGTATTAAATTTCAAAATGTTAGTATAAAAAATAAAACCTCGGTTTGATATTTGGGATTAGTTTTAGAAAGATTTTTTTCATTTATCGAACATATTAGAACAGTTAACGAAAAGTCTAAAAAAAGTTTCTTTGCTCTGACGAGGATATCAACTGCCACATGGGGTCTTTCATTTAATACATTAAAGATTATATATGATTATATATCAAATATAGCTCACTTAGGACCCCTAATACTTTATCCGTGGTGCTTCCCGGTTTGAAAAAAGTGTCTGCCTATTTTGACTTAATTTTGTCTCCGGCTTTGCTAAGGAGGGAAGTGGATTTATCATTTCCAACTCCTCCTGTTTTTCTTCTGATTAATTTCGTTGCGGATTCCAAGACAGTTAATTTTCTTCCTGGGACTTCCCGAGTGTCATAACTCGGTGTGTTCGTGGGTCACTGCTGTTGATCCTGGTGTACAGGAGTTACAGTGGTAGGAATGTGGGCGGGATTAGTCCCATTAAAAAAAAAAAAAGCTCTACGCAGTAAGAGTCGGAACACCAACCTGCCTTAGACGATATATCCGGGCCGCACCGAGGTGTCACCGGTCTCGGGTCGTTTGCAGTGGGCAGATTTCCCCTGGATGTGGCCGCAACGACCCTTAACCGACGATTGGGGAGCTAGCGGTTTCTAACGCGCCCCCTTCGTCGCCTCTTTCAAGCGGAAATCACGCTCTGCGGACTCCTTCTGGAGCATAATGTCTCCACAGAAGGAGCCCTCAGCCTCCCATCCCTCACTACTTGCCAGTATTGCCGCGATCAATGCTGGTAACAGGTTTAGACCGATCTGTCCGCAGTGGTGGCATTGTGCCGTAATCACACGTACGATTCTGTTCAGATATTCACCAAAGCAACCGTACCCGGTGAGCATCTGAGTGTACCGACTGGTGCGTGGCACAGTCAGTTCTCTCTATAGAAGCTTCGAAGCTCGTCAGAACGGCTCCGATAGCGCGTTGGCTGGCACAAACTTGGGCGAGTAGCAGACGATGTGGCGCCCCGGCTACCACTCGTACTCGGGGGATTAGCCGCACGAAATGCTCTTCGATGCTCTACCGACTCTCCAGGATGAGGCCTAGGTACTTTATGTACTGGATCATCTGGCCTTCAGTGTCATCCATCCGGAGGCAAGAGCTGGATGGTTCTTGGCGCTTACATAAGCCATGGAGGCACCACCTTCAGGCTCAATTCACGAGTCTTATGCACAACAATGTTTATTATTTTATATTTGGATATATTACATCTTTGGAAATTTGACTGTGAGTGAAAGTGCTATTTGTATTTTATTCTTCAAAAGTGGACCTCACAATATATAACAATATAAAAATCTTGCAGTTTTGAGTAATAACGGTGCATGATTGGTTAGCTCATGGTGGTGCAGCAATGACTCCAGACTTTTTGTTTTGTTTTCTTTGGTCGACCTCGTTCTCATTCAAGTCTCAAAGTTAAGAGAAAGGAAATTGTAAATGCTATTTTTTTTAAAGGAGCATTAAGAGTAGGCTGCACTTGGAACTGGCGACTAGAATCACTCGATTTATTAATATTGACTATTCATATGTGCCTGTAAAAAAGTGCCTATTTAAATGAAATATTTTTGACTTTGAAAACACAAGTAACTTCTTGCTCGGCGAGCAGAAGCACCTCCCCGAAGCGTTACCCTCTAACCTGTATTATTGTATCGTCTACATAGCAGGCGACACTGAGGCTTGAGGCAGACTATTGCGAAAGCCCGCATTGTATGCGAGGTTCCATAACCCAACTCCCTTCGATTGGCCACTCCGTTCAGATTATGGTTCAGATCGACAAACTTCACTGCCTTGTCGCGCAGATAGGCCTCTATGACGGCATGCAGGTGAGGCGGCACCATGTAATATTCAAGGGCCTCCCTGATAGCGCGCCAAGGAATGCTGAAAGGGATAACGATACCAAGGCTAACTGTCAACACGACCCTCCCGATCACAAGTGCCCGCTGATACAATCAGACCGTTTCGTTCAGGCAAGTTGGAACGCAAAGATAACATCTGCACCTTACTTTTTGAGATGCAGCAATCTCGCTTCTTTTCAGTCGAGGGGCCGAAACACTGAGTGAAAATTTGCCTCAGTTTGTCTCCCAGCACCGACCTGGAATACCATCAGGTCCAGGCGCGGTGTTGCGGGAAGCCAGTCTCCATACGGCTCGATCCAGCTCTCCCTCCAATGCCTCACACACGTTGGACTAGTGTTGCCGGTCCAATTGCGCCGGAGGGATTGGGGGATAGTCCTTGGAAAGAACGTGTCTATCTAGCACTCTTCCTAGAAACTCTGGTCCGGACTAGTAGTTTCATCTGAGTCTTTATGGTAGAGCGAGCCTGAATCATGACAGACTTGGAGGGTAAAGTTATGTTATTCACATTTTGTTACAGTTTTAATTTATAGGTGGTAAACAATTCCTATCCTTTGATTTCTTATGTCGATTGAACAATTATGGAAACCGAGGAAAAAAAAATAAGGTTAAAAATAATTTACACACGCAACGTACTATTTTGGGGGGGGGTCATGTCCCCTGTGACCCCCCCCCCTTGGAACCGCACCTGAATCACATCACACTGATATACATATAAAGGCAAAAGTTTGTGAATGTGTATGTTTGTTACTCTTTCACGCATAAACTACTTTACGGATTTGGATGAAACTTTACAGTAAAGCTTATACATAAGAATAACACACATAGAATGGGCGTTACTTGTATATTTAAAAAAAAAATATATATTATTATTATTATTATTATACATTTATTTCAGACCGAGATCCATATTGTATTGTTACTTATAAAAGTCTTAACCTAATGTTAGTAAGAGTGAGAAAAAACATATAAGCAAATTAAACTTACACAACATTAAATTAGGACCCTGTATACGTATGTAAACGTATCCAGCGTCCCAACATTGGGCAATCCCACCTATCACAAAATACGTTCAGGATGCTGTGAGTACTGTTGCGCACTCTATGAAGTAAGGAAGCGCTTCGTTTGCGAATGATGGCATGAAAACCATCAACCCTCGCCTCCGCAAACATCCCGGAAGCGCTGCAAAATCGCGGCAGCCCCATCAGCATCCTGAACGCATTATTGTATTGGACACGCAGATCGTTATATGCTCCCTGCGTGTATTTAACCCACAGACTGCACGTATAAAATGAGTGCAGTAAGCTCTGAATAGAGTTAGTTTTACTTGTTTACTGCACCGCGCAAATCTTCGAATCAACATATTACAACGGACAGCCAACGCCCTGCGCTCTCTCTCCAAGTCCACATCGTCGTTTAAATCATCCGTGACCCAGTGACCAAGGTACTTAAAACGTGTTACTCTCTTTAGAGGAGTATTACTGATAGTAACGTTCGGAATGTTGGCGTAGCATTTAGTGCCCGCCCTAAACACGAGCAATTCACTCTTCCCAGCATTGTACCTAAGCCCATACGCCATCGCATAATCTTCACACAGTTTAAGGAGCTTTCTGAGAGCGCCGATCGATGGATTCAACAACACCATATCATCAGCATAACTGATATTGTTAATGCAAACGCCATCGACATGGCAACCGATATTGGTGTTACTGAGTTCAAGGATCAACCGGTTAATGTACAGGTTAAAAAGGCGCGGGGAGGTAATCCCTCCCTGTCGCACCCCACATTCCGTTCTATAAACGTCAGACACAGCACCCGCCCATCTAACATAATTCATTTGATTTTTATACCAATATTTAATTAAAGATACAGCTGCAGCATCTACTGTTGTTTCCTTATGCAGCTTTTCCCACAGGACATCATACGACACCAGGTCAAATGCCTTGGATAGATCAAGGAAACACGCGTTTATCGGTGTCTTTCTGGATGTATAGTACTGCACTGTCTGCTTGAGACACAAAATGGCACTCTCAGTCGACAGTCCAGGTCTAAATCCAAATTGAGCGTCATGTAGTTTTATACGGCTCGCCGTGTGTATCAAGAAGACAGTCCAGCACTTTAGCTGTGATTGTGGCTAAAGAGATCGGTCTGTAGTTACAAGGATCAGACACGTCACCAGTTCTGTTTTTAATAATTGGTACCACTAGTGTTTTCATTAGATCATCGGGTAGGTACGAATGACCCATGCATAATGTATAAAACATAGCTAGTATTCTAGGCAAGTGTACTCCTGCGTACCCCAGGTGCTCGATGCTGAGGTGATCATGTCCCGGAGATCTTCCTCTTACCATATTTTTGATAAGAGTATCAATCTCCTTGGCAGTAAACTTTAAATTAAGCTCCGGGGCCATATCCCCAGCATCGGACACGGACAGAGACGCCGGCGTGACTAGTTTCAACGGTGGAACAACTTTAAAATGTTTCATAAACATATTGGCTACATCAGAGGGGCTACACTGCCCCGCCACACTCACTGGGAGATTCGGCTTGAGATTCATTTTGTTCGTCTCTTTCCAAACCTTTCCAAAATCTTTAGATTTGTGACTTTCTGCTAATATATCTAGTCTAATTTGGATTTGATTATTGCGACACCATTTTAATTTAGTTTTAAATATTTTACGGGTTTCACGCATTTTATCATACATATGACCTATAATTGGACTACCATTTAAATTCCATAACTGAAACGCAAGCCGAGCCTCACAGTGAGCGCTTCTTACATGTCTGTTCCAACCTAACAATGGTTTATAATTCTTTCCACTAATACTAGCACTCCTCTCAGCAGACTCCGTTAGTATACAAATTATTTTCTGATACATATCATTCAAGATAAACTTATGTTGCGGATCTACACATCTTTTATCTGCACAATTACGCAGTTCCTGAGGGAATTCAATTTGACTTAGACGAGAATGACATAACTTTTGATATAATGCAATCTGACCCAAGTCTCGTTCCCCCCATAAAACATTATTTTTACATGTGCTCAATTGTACAATATTTGGTTGTATAGTTTTTAAACTACAAATAATTTGAATGAACAAATGATCGGAATAGTAACTATCGTACAAAACTTGTGCACTAGTAATCGTGCGTCGCGCGGTCTCCGTGACGACGCAGTGGTCGAGCCAGCGCTTACATCCATGAGCTTCACTCAAGTATGTGTACGAGTCCCACGGTAGAAGTTCGTAATCCGCGCAGGTCCAACATTGTTCCACACAAAATTTTAAAAGCTCACGGTTAAACAGCTCGTTTGTATGTGCATTATAATCACCCAGCATATACACACAAGAAATGTTACTATTTTCTACTATAGCGTATATTTCACTCAGGAATATTCATGTCATATTATGAGCATTTGCTCGTGACTTTGTCCGTATTTATTCGATAAGTGATATACCGCGGGACAGCCACGCCTCCGCATGAATCGGCCGGCTCGACCGGAGTGATACCACGGACTTACAGAAAACCAATGTGAAACAGCGCTTGATCTGATTTTCACTAAGTGAGGATACCGGAGGCCCTCCCCCATCGCTCTCCCAGTGCCCCAAGACCGGCAACGCATTCGTGACGCCTCTGGTGTTGCGGGTGTCCATGGGCTCGTTTGCCCACTATTCCATAAAAAAATATATTACTCATTATCTTAATAGCCATATATTCCCAAGATTTAGGGTTGGCTACTAGTTCAACCGGTTTGACCTGAATATCAGTTTTCACTCGGATCGACTGACAGCGGACCTCCGCAACCCTGAGGGTTAACTGAATTCAAAGGATGAACTGGTTGTCAGTATATTTGAGGGCATTGACTTTCCCTATAATGATTGCCATAGATGTTCATGACAACCGGGACCAACGGCTTAACGTGCTCTCCGAGGCACGGGCGGGAAACACCACCACCATCTTCCATACTCCGGGCGGCTATTAACAATTTCTTGTAAAAAAAGAAAAACGCAACAGCAGTCCGACCCAGGAATCGAACCTGAGATGCCGATACTTCTTAATCTGCAGTCGCTTACGCCAATCATCTAGACCAACGAGGCAGTCTTTTTCAATGTTTGAATGCCAATTTTTTATTTAAAATGTATTGGTATTTATGTATGTATTTGAATTTGGATAATAGTACCTACGGTGTTCATTACAAATTTTAGTGTAAAATATAGGTAAACCCAGCACACATTCCAATAATATTTAAAGTTAAACCACGTTTATTCACAAGGTTAGTAAATACTTATTGTTAGGAATAATCACTCATGTAAGGTCATCGCAGAGATTCCGCCAATGTCAAGTGTTTCTAGAGACACTTTCAGAAATTGATGGGCCAGTGGTGATTAAAATTTTAAGACATATTTCATTTCCACATAATATTGTTGTAAAAAAATGAAACACAATAACCCCTATAGAGACAACCTACCATGCTTTCTACTAGAAGCTTCTATCAGTTCCGTTTGACATTACTAGTCTTGCTACAACAGGGATCTGCCGATCTGCCTGCCATGGAAATTATTACGCGAAAGGTTGAACTATAAGCATTTATTAAATCAAAATCATATTGATAATGAAAATATATCAAAGAAATAATCCTCTATTATTTATAAACACTTAATGTATTAACATAACAAGAATTTACGAGCATGTCAACCATTAGGTTAGCCTGTCGAGCACACATCACACACGAGCCATGAAGGGTAGAGATAAGGAGTACCATCTCTAGAATAGAAAAGTGTCCGCTAAAAGCATCAAATAGGTGACGCTTCTGTAGTAAGAGTGTAAATTTAAAAGAAAGCGGCAAAATTTGAAAAGATAATAAAATGAGGAAAGGCTTTGCAATGGCGGGCTTTTCACAATAATAAGTTAGTTAATAAAGATATTACTACGCAAATTCACATTCAGTAGAAATCTGAAAAACTTGTTTTATCTTTATTTCACTTCACAAAATTTAATCAACTCACTTCACTCCGTCTTGTACTGCTATATTCATATCACACTCTCTTCTTACTCTAGCGCCACTGTGGTCGGTTCTCGAACTATTATTAAACACTTTTCATTTATCGCCCTATAAGAGATCCTTACCGCCATCCATAACACGAGCACGAAAATTAGACTAGAAAATATATTGAAAATGGGAAGAATTCAAAGGCAGTGTTGACGAAAAGGATACCATCAAATTCCAAACATTTATTCTTTTTTTAATGAAATGGTATTTAAATTTTCAATTCTGAAGTCTTCTCGAGTCCAATCTAAAAAAAATATATGATTAATAAATACTTGCGTCATTGTTACCGGTGAGAGTATTTCCCTTTCATATTTTGAACCCCATTCTTCTAGTGAAATGTCCCTTCCAAGCTAATGTTGAATTTGAAGGTATAGGTACTCTTTTGAAGTGTGCAAAAGCGCCGTCTGCAGTAGGTGTCACACAATCATAATATAACGGTTTAGCAATTTTAGCGGTTGCGACTAATGAGTTGTATTTCGATCTTTTATTGTGTTGAAGGGGGAGGCAGCTTATTAAGCAAGCGTAAATGTAACACCAACGTTATAAATTTCATTGCCGTCTTGACATAAATCAAAAATTGTTGCAAATGTTGTAAGCCTGGCCATTTCTTCTTTCAAAAAGAGCTGACGCAATGTCGCAACTAGTAAAAGAATGTAAAAAAAGAAGATGCTGTTTACACTTTAGTAGTATTGTTTCCAAACTTTTAGATGAGTAGGTACACTGTCTGTGGAATATTACCTTTTGTTGGTTTTTGAAAATATGTCGATTAGTTAGTGTTATTAAAACTAGAATCTCCACATCCTCAGCAACTGCGACAATATTTTCTGATTTTAAATCAATTACGGTTTCAATTATTAGGTAATCAATCGGCATCAGTTTCTGCTTGACAAGAAAATATTAGATTTTCTGCAAGTATATTTCGTAACATATGTATGAAGCTATTCCTATGTTTAGCATGCGCTAACAATGTCTCTTGTCCTATTTTGTTATTACATGTATTTCTTTTAGACTGTTGTCATCCAAGATGTAGATTTCCGGTAAGCTAGGTACGTCATAGTGCATTTGAGTATTTTATAAGTTTCAATGAGACTGCCTCTCTATCGGCGTTCTTACAGTGTGGTTAACCCTAGATATTTTAGCCGTTGTTCGTAGGTGCTATTACGAATCGTGTGAACCATCTTAGTTGCCCTTGATTCGATCGATCGACCCCATAGTGGCATGTTGTTGGATCGGATCCGTAGAACAGCCGCCCTCTAACTCCGCATATGACCCTGTTATAGGTTTTTGTTTTAGTCTTACAGGTTCTTGCTTAGAAATAGTGCTAATAATTTCATAGGCATTTTTTGTGAAATTAAAATACAAGATTAAAATCAAGTGATATATATATTTACATTATTTACCATTTATTTACCTTTCATTTACCAAAAACATTTTCATATTTCATTTCAATTAAAGATTACTTTTACTTTTTTTCTTCCTTGGCGCGATAACCTGCAAAGCTCCCAAGTTGGTCTCGCATAGCCTGAACTCAACGAATTCAGTTCGCCGCATATTTTTCAAATTATCCTTTAACATGCCTCGTTCAGGGTTCTCGTTCTTTGACTGTGAACTGGCCACTTTTAAAAGCGTCTGCCTCTCTAAGTTCTTACGCCGTTTCTTGTCAACACGCTTGACACAACCCATCTCGGTTACGTCGTTGAAATTGTGATCACCGGCTCTTTTACGAGGAACCCATCATGTATATGTGTTCCCAGTATAACTGTCATATAACAAGTATATAGTATCAAATACCTTTATGATATGGTCAATCCTGTGCTGTGCGATAACAGCGAGCTTCTCTACAAGACTCTTTAACGTTTCCTGCAGCGCGTGAGTGAGAAGACCGGCCACTTCCGGAGGAGGTTTCTCCAGGTTATGTTTGGCTACAAGAGATTTGATTCGGGCTTGCATCAAACCCAGAGGTACCAAATATTCGTCCTTGCATGACCTTAAAATGGATTATATGTTAGTTCCGACCTGCATTAGAGATTAGTAGAAATATTTGTTTTAATAACGCGAGATAAAAAGTCTAATTCTTCACATTTGGAGCTCTGTTCTCTCGCGTATTCATTAATAAAGTCTTCATTCTTCAAGTACTGCCTAATTTCAAGAAACTTTTTATTTTTTTCTTCAGTATCCCTCTTTAACCGACTTCATTCTCTTTCGTTTTTCGCTCCCACTTAAATATTTTCTAGAACTAGACATTTTAATTTCTAAATTTCACAATTTACTTTGCTACAAGTGGCAGGTTTAATAAAACAACAAATACGAAAAGTCTAAAATATTCGTAGTTGTTGTAAAGAAAACCAATTGTCAAACAATCACTCAAAGACTATGCAGTCAGTAATAGGGAATCGAAATATAACTTTGTTAGCTAGCCTAGCTCGCTAGTCGCTGTACCACGAGAAAAATACTTTCTTAGTAAAATTAGAAATTCCCCGACCAGTGATCACAGTGTGGCTAATGCGTAATTTCAAAATTATCCCAAATCACACACAAAATGATTGTATTTCAATCGTAAACATTTCTTTGCGTAATAAAATTAAAAAGAAGAATTTTTAAAGGATTATCTAATATTTAGATTATATTATTTTATATTTAAAAAGGAAAATTGAAGTATGGAATGTCTAAATAATATCGATATTAAAACATACATATTACTAAGTACTAGTGACTACTGCGGGAGGGGAAGTGATGATTTGGCGATATCATTAAACCTCATTACATCGTCTTAACCGTGGTGGTAACGTCACTTAAAAGAGTTGAAAGGAAATCATTCCATGAATGCTGCTTATCTTATTGCGCTCACATTATCCACTCCATTCCAAAATTTTAAAAATATCGTAATTTTTAATGAATTATCGTATAAAACGGTTACAAAAAATTATCGTGCGATACCTTAATTTTTAACCCTTGACGCAAAAAGAGGGTGTTATAAGTTTGACGCGTTTGTCTATCTCTCTGTCAGCATGTTTGTGGCTCCGTAGCTCGCGAACGGATTAAGCGATTTCAATTTAGTTTTTTTTTGTAAAAGGTAAGTTACGGGCAAGTGTTTTTAGACATGTTTGATGAAAATCGGTTGAGTCGTTTAAAAGTTGTGAAGGGTGAAAGTGGAAAGAATAACCGAATGTCTGCAAATATAATCGCTTAGGGTCTCAAATGAAAGCGAGTCACGTGCACATTACAAAATAATATGTTCAATGAAAATCGGTTAAGCCCTGAAAAAACTCTGGGGATAAAATGGTGAAAATACCCAATATCTGTAAATATATGTGATGGGGTGCAAATGAGGATGGAAATCCGAATGTCGGCAAATTTACCCAAGTAGGGTGCTGAAATGTAACCATTGGGTAATAATATTACTTATAGAAACAAAATATAGTAATCGGTATGTAAGTAAAATAAAAACGAACAAGCTTGACCTTAAATGTAATCTTTACCTGAAATATAAATTTGAAAAATTTCGACAAGAATCTATGTATTAACAACTTTATAAAATATACATTATAATGAATATGTGTGTACCTATGAAAATTATAAAATAAAATTAATTTAAAAATTAAAAAAACCCCTGCACAATAACCTGACCGCTCCTACTTACCTTGACTAACTTGACTTTAAATAAGTAGGAGCGTCCCCCAACGCGATGTTTTTTTTTAGAATGATATATCGTATATTACCTAAAACTATGTTACTATAAACTGTATATGATCAACTATGTGACAGTGAAATTTTCGTCAAAATCGGTCCTGCTGTTCCAGAAATTAGCCGGAACAAACTGACTGACAGATACAAATTGTATTTAGATATATTTACCGTGTATACATACACAACATGCATTTAGTAAAAAGCGATTGTTACCGCATGGTTTTCAACACTATAAACCGTCAATGTTCACCCGCGCTTAAAAAGCAATGGATGAGTTCTAAAATTAATCAAAATCTTTTTGTTTATGAGGTAATGCTGGTTCCTTTAACTAGTGCGAATAAATACCTAGAGGTTCGAAGAAATAACAATAAGGCTCAACATGCAAAAAAACGGCGCACTATGATTGGTTGTTATATTGTGGGGACGTTATTACCTGAGCCCCTAGCTATATACCCAATGTCTGAAATAAGCTCAAGCATTAGAATCACTAGTTGTATTATTATACAACTTTCATAGGTAAAGACCTATTGGTCTTTACCTATGAAACTGCCGTTTTGTATGCAATAAGTGAAAGTACTTATTTTTTCAAACTTTTTTATTTCTATTATTCGAAGTAATCACCCATGCAATCGACGCATCTTAGCCAACGCATTGGCAGTTTATTAATTCCCTTCTTGTAAAAATCAGCTGGACTGGAGGCTACAAACTCTTCAAAGGCATTATGTACTTTCCACCCCATACTGCGCAACAGACAGTCTCCAAGCTGTAAGAGCTGGGGTTAGAAGCTCTCCCTCCTCTGCCATACTCACCATACCTTGCACCTACCGACTATTACTTTTTCCAAAATTTAGACAACTTTTTAGTGGGTAAAAAATTCAATTCCCGAGAGGCAGTACAAAATGCCTTTGAAGAGTTTGTTTGTTTGGATAATGCACCGTAGTAAACGATTAAACGATTTTAAGCATGAGTAATAAGTAAACCTATTAAGTAATTACACAATTAGCTAATTGATTACTACAAGTTCTAATGTTAATAGAACTAATTACGTCGTCATCAAAATTTAATACAATTACTAATTTTAATGTCAGACATTATTTGTTTTACCACACTTGGAATTGGGACATGTCTTTGCTTGTTGAGACTTATTGTTGTCTGCGTACCCGTATTTTTTTAAACTAAATAAAGAAATCTTATATTACTTTCACGTCGTCTACCACTATTAGTCTCAGAAAACTTTCAGTTCAGTCTTGCTAGTGCAGTGCATCCATCCATCCATCCATCCATACTTACAAACTTTTGCGTTTATAATATTAGTAGGATACCTACTATTAGAGAACATATAACAGTAAATTAATCATGGTAGACGATTTAAGCAAGTACGAAGTTCAGTTGGAGATGGCAAGTAAATCACGTTCAACTACACCTTTTTAAAAATAGTCTAGTGAGTCTCGTCTACATACATATATGTAAAGTAGGTAGCCATTATTGCAGGTGCATATTATGATCAATAACAACTCTCCCCCCCCTCCTCTCTCTTTTGTTGTGATGTAATTTATGGAATTTACCTATTTACTACAAATCATTATAAGTCCTAGTGGTCGAAATTCAATCATAATTATTTTTTAAGCTTTCTGCACTCCTCCTCCATATTAAATTTCACTGTGTCAAAGTTCACACATCTCCGTTCAAGAATTTTCGTAAAAAGGGGTAGAAAGTTTTTACTTCACATATTAATGTAATTTCTGGAAGAAATCGCCGTGAGCGATAAGACCGCCAATTGATATACATACTTTGTAACTGATTTTGTTGTACCTACTAATTTAATTTGTGTATACAATAAAGATAGATAAATATAATAGATATATTTATTTTATTATAAGAATCGGCTTTACATAGTGATTCCCAAAATGAACAGTTGCTGCAGTCAAAGCCTCATTTTGGAGAAGTAATTGCATTAACAAAAGATCTATTAAAAACCCCAGATGGTGATACCAAAGTATCAAGTAATCATGGTTCTGGTAATGATCATGATATTGCAACATCTTTTCTGGATGCTAGCATTGAAGATTAAATATTATCTATCTCAACGCCTATCGATTTCTCTATTTATTCGAACTAGATAAAGGAATTTGGTAGATAATCATCACCATCATCATTTCAGCCGAGAGACGTCCACTGCTGAACATAGGCCTCCCCCAAGGCTCCCCATAACACTCGGTCCTGTGCTATCAGTTTCCAGCGATTTCCTGCGACTCTGGTAGATAATGCCACGTGGCAATATCTACCAGTCATCCTTGTGTTGGTTCAATAAAGGACAAGCCAGGTGCATATGTATGGTAGAAATAAGAAAGAAGGAATAAATGACTTTAGTTTAATGGTTTATAAGAACTGATAATATTCATATTCATGCTATTTAATATATATACACACCTCAACAAAGTCTAGTGATATCATATTCCTATACTATTGACGACTTTATAGTTAAAAATCTTTTTACTTTCTACAAAAAGTGTATTTACGAAATGAAACCTCCTCTATTCTATTTTCAAAATTTAAAAATATGAAATATTAACAATGCTAAAAACAAAATACGGCGGAAAAATTGATGGTAATTCATTACGACAAGAAAAATTCAAATTGTTTTTATGCTGTTATTGAATTAAAAATGCTTAGATTGCCTTTTTTTTAATTAAAAGTTCCGTCACGTCGCCATTTGAGTCGAGATGAAATGTTACGAGCCGTGGACATGATAGAAAATGGTGCTATTCAACGCGTCGTTGCTGAGACCTTGCATACCAGCCAAAACGTGATATCAAGATTGTGGTCACGTTATCGCAGTATTGGGGATGTGACTGAACGGCACACTGGTAGACAACGGGTTACTACGCAAAGACAGGATCAATTCCACCAAATGAACGCCAAAAGAGAACCCAATATCACGGCGTTGCTACTTGTGCAAATGCTCCACGAGGACCACCAGCTGCTGGTAAGCGACCAAACCGTGTGATGGAGGTAGCATGAAGTCAACTTTCATGCTCGAAGACCGCTACGTGCTCCAGCTCTGAGACATGGCAATCGCGGTCGGCGGCTTTCGTGGGCTCGGGAGCATTTGTCTTGGAGTGATCAACAATGGTCGTCGGTGCTGTTCACTGATGAGTCCCGGATTGGATTTCATCCGGATTCAAGAAGAACTCGTGCTTGGAGAACTCCAGGCAGAGTTAGCAGCCTGCAGCACCCTCATCAGGTCCACTCTTACCGAGGGGCGCAACAATCATGGTGTGGGCAGGAGTTCGTCTTGGTGGGTGAACCCAGCTCGTTTGGATTTAAGGCAGCATGACTGCACTAAAATTTCTCGAAGTGGTAGTAGAGCCTGTGGTTATCCCACACAGAATCTAAGTGGGCCTGGAGTTTCTATTCATGCACGATAATGCTCCTTCTCATACGGTGCGGCTGGTATCAACAGCTCTTTAAGAACATGACATTCAAGCTGTGGATTGGCCTGCGCAGTCACCCGGCTTAAATCCCATCGAGCATGCCTGGGACATGTTACAACGAAAAGCATTGCGAGATTTCCCGCCAAATTTGACGACGGAACAAGAACTGTCTCTGTAGTTCTTCTTCAAACACTTGCAAAGAACTTGGGACCTCATACCGCAGCAAGACATTGCAAACTTAATTTTAAGTATGAGCAATCGATTTTAATGTGTAATTAATGTAAGAGGTGGTAACACTGATTTTTAATAATTAGATTTTATTACATTTTTATTTATTTAATTAATAATGACACAAACATTCTATGACATTTGTATTCGTACCAATTTTCTACAACAATTAAAAAAGTTAACTTTTTACTTGAAAATGAAAGAATCACGAATCGCTTTCTTCTTTTATTAAAGTCCCTTAAATAAGTTACTTTTCTTCCATTTACTATCTATGAGAATTCTTCTTAGATTTTTAGATATTTGATGAAATATAAAATATCCCCAAACTTTCTTGAGGTGTGTACACGAATACACATATTATTATTCATAAAATATACATAACTACATAATAAAAAAAAACATGCCGATACTAAGTTATTACGAAATTCTTATTTTGGTGGGTTCCACAGAATATTTAAAAAAAAAATAACTCCATTTTGTAATACAAATCTCAAATCTTTTGGAATTCATCTATTATATCAAATCCTGTATAAATTGAAAGTATTCTACAACATGAACATTGAAATACATGATAAAATACTGAACATGTATCAAAACGGCCTAGGTTCAATAACAGGATCTCCAAATGTGGTATACTTAGCGGATACTTTGCGGTACACTCAACATAGGTCACTAAGTAAATAACATAGGTAAATAAAAGGCTCTTTTATTTATGTAGTGATAAGTTTTTGGGTGTGAAATACCAACCCTTGAGTAACACTTTTAGAAAATTGCGTCAAAGCATTCAATATTCTGCCCGTTGGCTACATCAGGATAGCACTCTACTACCACTTGGTGCCAAAGTACCTGAGGCGGCTAGTGTACCGCGCAAAAATGTAACGAGTACTTAAAAAGAAATATGACACTTAAGATATTACGGAGTACTTTCTTGACTCAAACTAGAACATTTTGGCCCCACTAAGATTGAACCTCTTCGAGGCGAGCTGAGTCACGCGAGTGCCCCGACGGACCCCACGGTGGCATGTTGTCGGTGTACATACATTTCGGCGATTCTTTTTGTCTATATACTAGCCGACCCACGCAACCTCGTTTGCGTCTCCTATTGCCCGTAGCGTGATAATTTTCCTCCGTGTTTGTAACATTCTTCATTGGTGCTCCGCGCCTGTCGGTCTTAGCACATGATATACTGTTGGATAGCTGCCCTCTACCTCAGCATATGACCCTGTTATAGGTTTTTGTTCTTGTCTTACAAGTTTTTGCTTAAAAACACTGCTGATAACTTCATAGGCATTTTTGAGAAATTAAAATACAAGATTAAAATCAAGCGATATGTAAATTTACATTATTTACACTAATAACATTTTCTTATTTAATTTCAAGTAAAGATTACTCTTGCCAAGTAGCATAATATTAATTCTAGAAACATTATATACAGGGTTAAACACCGTCTTTTGACTTTCAACGTTAACATAAAGACACTTAACTATTCACTTAATCTATTTACAATAAAAATTAATCACAAACTGTTTCGCTAAGCGTGAAACTCGAGAACTATTCATAGTGAATTAGTCATCACCTATTGTTAGCTGTTATCATGAACGATAAGATCACTAAAGAAGGTAGCTATTGTTGTTTAAATGTTTTCTGTGAAATTAAGGTTTGCTTTCTTCAGTTTTAACAATGTATTATTTTTTCTAATCTTTAGCTCTCTTTGTTGGTATTGTTTCAATTCGGATGTATTTCTTTTCTTTTTTAGTTAAGATTTATATATTCCTTTCTAGCATATAAAAAACTTTTGTAAACGAGTAGATATGATACATCCTTGAGATTGAAATTTCTTTCTTTTCTTCAGATTTGAAAGAAACCAAATGGGGAAATTTTATTTCTCCAAACATACATTTAAAGTAATATAAAAACTCCAAACATACATAAAAACTCTAGCATGCCCGCTTCGTTCTAATCCCTTTCAATACTCTGATTTTCAAAGCAAGGGTTTACAGTTTACGAGTTTACAGTCAGCGGTTAGCGCAATTAAGGATATAGCGACGGATAAGGAGTTATTTAATAATAATTTGTGTGATGTTTCATTTCATATACTAAAGCGGTTAGCACAATTAAGAATATAGCGACGGACGGCGGCATTATTTCATAATAATTCTTTATTAATAATATTCATTTCACATTTGTAAAGAATGACGTCACGCACTACAGACTATATATAGGCCGACGGCGTTACTGTCTTTCAAGTCAACAGATACAAAACAACAAACTTATTTTATAAAAATAAAATTCTTACATTGCACAATTTGTTAAAGTTATTGTTTTAAATTCATTGTTTATTAATAAGCTACGATAGCCAATTTATTTCAATTTTTTTTATTACATCAGTCAAATGGCTCATTCCAAATGAACCTTTAGCACAATTAAGAATATAGCGACGGACGGCGGCATTATTTAATGATAATATGTGTGATGTTTCATTTCATATGTCAAAGCGGTTAGCACAAGTAAAGGGTATAGCGACGGACGGCGGCATTATTTAATAATAATTATTTATTAATAATATTCTTATCATATTTGTAAAGAATGACGTCACGCACTACAGACTATATACAGGCCGGCGGCGTTTCTGTCTCTCAAGTCAACAGATACAAAACTACAAACTTATTTTATAAAAATATAATTCTTACGTTGCACAATTTGTTAAAGATATCGTTTTAAATTCATTGTTTATTAATAAGCAACGATGGTCAATTTATTTCATTTTTTTTATTACATCAGTCAAATGGCCAATTTTAATGAACCTTTGAAAGTGATATGTTCACATGCAAAACCTCTAAACAATCCGAACGGTCTCACCTTCTCCGCACAGTCGTTGTCGAACGCTTGCCTCGAAAAGTCGTTGTCGAACGCTTGCATCGGACAGTCGTCGTCGCTGAACCAAATATACCACGCCGTGACCAGTAGTGTGTTACTTTAGCAGTGCAACAAAGCTCGCACAATGCAGCCGCGGCTCATCACTATGCAAGGCGCAAATACTGGCCAAGTATATATTCAGCCCGGAATGGTGACTGTCCCTATGACTGTGAACTCTAGCATGCCCGCTTCGTTCTAATCCCTTTCAATGCTCTGATTTTCAAATTAAGGGTTTACAGTTTACGAGTTTTCAGTCAAAGCGGTTAGCACAATTAAGAATATAGCGACGGATAAAGCATTATTTAATAATAATTTGTGTGTTGTTTCATTTCATATACCAAAGCGGTTAGCACAATAAAGAATATAGCAACGGACGGCGGCATTATTTCATAATAATTCTTATTAATAATATTCATTTCACATTTGTAAAGAATGACGTCACGCACTACAGACTATATATACGCCGACGGCGTTTCTGTCTCAAAACTACAAACTTATTTTATAAAAATAAAATTCTTAGGTTCCACAATTTGTTAAAGTTATTGTTTAAAATTCATTGTTTCTTCATAAGCTACGATAGTCAATTTATTTCAATTTTTTTTATTACATCAGTCAAATGGCTCATTCCAAATGAACCTTTAGCACAATTAAGAATATAGCGACGGACGGCGGCATTATTTAATGATAATTTGTGTGATGTTTCAATTCATATGTCAAAGCGGTTAGCACAAGTAAAGGGTATAGCGACGGACGGCGGCATTATTTAATAATAACTATTTATTAATAATATTCTTATCATATTTGTAAAGAATGACGTCACGCACTACAGACTATATACATGCCGACGGCGTTTCTGTCTTTCAAGTCAACAGATACAAAACTACAAACTTATTTATAAAAATAAAATGCTTACGTTGCACTATTTGTTAAAGTTATTGTTTTAAATTCATTGTTTATTAATAAGCTACGATAGTCAATATATTTCATTTTTTTTATTACATCAGTTAAATGGCCAATTCCAATGAACCTTTGAAAGTGATATGTTCACATGCAAAACCTCTAAACAATCCGAACGGTCTCACGTTCTCCGCTCAGTCGTTGTCTAACGCTTGTATCGGACAGTCGTTGTCAAACAGTTGTATCGAACAGTCGTCATACGCTTGCATCAGATAGTCGTCGTCGAACGCTCTCATCGGACAGTCGTTGTCAAACAGTTGCATCGAACAGTCGTCATACGCTTGCATCAGATAGTCGTTGTCAAACAGTTGCATCGAACAGTCGTCGTCGCAGAACCAAATATACCACGCCGTGACCAGTAGTGTGTTACTTCAGCAGTGCAACAAAGCTCTCACAATGCAGCCGCGGCTCATCACTAAGCAAGGCGCAAATACTGGCCAAGTATGTATTCAGCCTGGAATGGTGACTGTCCCTATGACTGTGAACTCTAGCATGCCCGTTTCATTCTAATCCCATTCAATACTCTGATTTTCAAAGCAAGGGTTTACAGTTTACGAGTTTACAATCAAAGCGGTTAGCGCAATTAAGGATATAGCGTCGGATAAGGCATTATTTAATAATAATTTGTGTGATGTTTCATTTCATATACCAAAGCGGTTAGCACAATTATTTCATAATAATTCTTTATTAATAATATTCATTTCACATTTGTAAAGAATGACGTCACGCACTACAGACTATATATAGGCCGACGGCGTTACTGTCTTTCAAGTCAACAGATACAAAACTACAAACTTATTTTATAAAAATAAAATTCTTACGTTGCAAAATTTGTTAAAGTTATTGTTTTAAATTCATTGTTTATTCATAAGCTATGATAGTCAATTTATTTCATTTTTTTTATTACATCAGTCAAATGGCTCATTCCAAATGAACCTTTAGCACAATTAAGAATATAGCGACGGACGGCGGCATAATTTAATGATAATTTGTGTGATGTTTCAATTCATATGTCAAAGCGGTTAGCACAAGTAAAGGGTATAGCGACGGACGGCGGCATTATTTAATAATCATTATTTATTAATAATATTCTTATCATATTTGTAAAGATTGACGTCACGCACTACAGACTATATATAGGCCGACGCCGTTTCTGTCTTTCAAGTCAACAGATACAAAACTACAAACTTCTTTTATAAAAATAAAATTCTTACATTGCACAATTTGTTAAAGATATTGTTTTAAATTCATTGTTTATTCATAAGCTACGATAGTCAATTTATTTCATTTTTTTTTATTACATCAGTCAAATGGCCAATTCCAATGAACCTTTGAAAGTGATATATTCACATGCAAAACCTCTAAACAATCCGAACGGTCTCACGTTCTCCACTCAGTCGTTGTCTAACGCTTGCATCGGACAGTCGTTGTCAAACAGTTGCATCGGACAGTCATTACCGAACAGTTGCATCGAACAGTCGTCAAACGCTTGCATCAGATAGTCGTTGTCGAACGCTTGTATCGGACAGTCGTTGTCAAACAGTTGCATCGAACAGTCGTCAAGCCCTTGCATCAGATAGTCGTTGTCGAACGCTTGTATCGGACAGTTGTTGTCAAACAGTTGCATCGAACAGTCATCAAACGCTTGCATCAGATAGTCGTTGTCGAACGCTCGCATGGGACAGTCGTTGTCAAACAGTTGCATCGAACAGTCGTCATACGCTTGCATCAGATAGTCGTTGTCGAACGCTTGTATCGGACAGTCGTTGTCAAACAGTTGCATCGAACAGTCGTCAAACGTTTGCATCAGATAGTCGTTGTCGAACGCTTGCATCGGACAGTCGTTGTCGAATAATTGCATCGAACAGTCGTCGTCGCAGAACCAAATATACCACGCCGTGACCAGTAGTGTGTTGCTTCAGCAGTGCAACATAGCTCTCACAATGCAGCCGCGCTTCATCACTAAGCAAGGCGCAAATACTGGCGAAGTATGAATTCAGCCTGAAATGGTGACTGTCCCTATGACTGTGCCCGCTTCAATTCCTAATGTGATGACACTGAACTAGCCTGGAGGGCAGAAAGTTGTAGTTACCACACAGAACAAGTATTTCATGTTCTCTTTTACCTTGGAAGTGAAGGCAATGTGTTTTACTTGTTTGTGTCAACTTTAAACATCTCCTAAACTATTCGTGCTGTATGGGCTTTAAATACAACAAATTACAATGGTAAACACCAGCTTACCCCCTTGCAAACCTATAACTCCCAAATGTCCCATACTCAGTATTTTATGTGTGTGTTAGATTTGATATTGCACAAATGTTAAATGTTTCTCTGTTTAATTATCCCTTCTAAATGTATTATATGTAACAAATGACCTGCTTTAGAAGTCTACTCCGATTTGATTGATTGGCAAAAGACATTTTTATATTTAATATTAGAAACAAGTTTAATAAACAAGTTCAGTAAAATTGAAACAAGGCGTTCATTTTTAGATATCGCTGCAAACTCTGCAGAGACTCCAACCTGGGCAGCAGGGTCATCTGTTGTTAAAGACTGAGAATGGTCAATACCAGTTGCTGAGGGTGGGTCCCGCGCCCACGGCTGGCACCCTCACGGCGCCGCAGGCTCAGACTATCCGGCTGTCGTCAGTGCCGGCAGTAAGTAGGCACCGTCACTCTGCTACTCACCTCTTGCTCACGACAAATTGGACAAGTTTAGCATTCACTTGTATTCTCCTGGTAGAGGAGATATGTCCTATTTTAGCCTCAATTCATGCATGTAAAAGATAATGGTGGAGGTGCATATTATATGATCATCTAACCAGGTAAGAATCTATTTGGAAGCTTAGAGCATTCATAATAGCCAGTCCAGCATGTGTAGACATAAGCTAATGAGAGACATACTAAACGGTGTGCACTTCCGTAGTATGCTGGCGCGGCGACGGTTTCCACGAGTATTGCACCGCCGGGCCCTATGCCCGGTCAGATGCCTGCGGGGCCGGTGGCGTCTCCGGTGGCCGTGTCGGCTCCCAACATCCCGACTATCACACCGCCAATACAAACAATACCCCAGATGCCTGTGGCGACACCAGCACAAATCGTAAGTTATTTTCACTCATTCAAGAAACGGACCACTAAGACTAATAACAATTTTGGATCACAAAGTGTTGTTTGTTTTTATAATAACAGGAATGTTAGAAATTGTACCACATTGCTTATGTTATAGTAAGGATTGCTTTTCTTTATTTTTTTTTATAGTTTACAACTAGGTGAACCCCGCGGTGTTACCCGCAGTTAAACGCGAGTAACGCCGCGGGACAAAGTTAGTCTAAAAAAAGTAGCCTAAGTTACTCCCCAGATCATCAGCTACCTGCCAGTGAAAGTCCCGTCAAAATCCGTCCAGCCGTTCCAGAGATTACCCGGAAGAGACAGACAGACAGACAGACAAAAAAATTTTTAACATCATTTTTGGTATATGTACCGTGTATACATACATATGTATTTAGTAAAAAGCGGTTATTTTAATATTACAAACAGACACTCCAATTTTATTTATTTCTATAGATGTAATGCCTAGGCTGCATTAAAATCGGCCATTAAGCAGATTTTAAACTTGCAAAATCTTTGAGAAGACTTTAAATTATGTTAGCAAAGTCCTAAAAAATATGATAATTACATAAAAGATAATTAGTGTGATTCTCTTTCTGAACATTACAAATCTTAATTATCCATTGCATATTGCTAGTGGCACAGGTTATGCCATTCTACATTATAATCCTGTTTTGGAATGGACCTAAGAGGAGAGGTTTATAACACTTGCAGCAGTGGCAAGTGCTTATTCATTCACTTGAATACTACCAATAGTGTTATGCTGACGATGTGACCTTGGATGTTACATAGTCAGCGGGTGCAGATAAGTTGAGTACTTGTGGATCGAAACATAAGTCACATACATATTTACACTTGTAGTTACTATATTACTGAGTAAGAAAAAATTGAGTATTTATGAGTAAATGTAATAACAGTTTTATTCTCCCAACAGAAACCTTCAGACAATACAAAAGAAAAATGTAGAAACTTTCTGGCGAATATCCTGGACCTGTCAAGCAAAGAGCTTCCGTCTGTAGAGAGGATCGTCAGAAACCTCATCCAAGAGCTTATCGATGCTCAGGTGGAACCAGAAGAGTTTTGCGATAGACTTGAGAAACTGTTAAACGCGAGCCCGCATCCACGTTTAATCGGCTTCCTCAAGGTATTTACTTTAATATCTATACTAATATATAAAGCTGAAGAGTTTGTTTGTTTGTTTGAACGCGCTAATCTCAGGAACCACATTTCAGATTTGAAACATTATTTCAGTGTTAGATAGCCCATTTATCGAGGAAGGCTATAGGCTATTATTGTGTATATGTGTATAGTGTGTATTTTATACTAGGCGACCCACGCAACCTCGTTTGCGCCTCCTATTGCTCGTAAACGTAACATTCTTCATTGTTGCTCCGCTCCTGTAGGTACTAGCGTGATGATATATAGCCTATAGCCTTCCTCGATAAATGGGCTATCTAACACTGAAAGAATTTTTCAAATCGGACCAGTAGTTCCTGAGATTAGCGTGTTCAAACAAACAAACAAACAAACCAACGAACGAACAAACAAACAAACTCTTCAGCTTTATGTATTAGTATAGATTTCAACTTGGCAGAGCCATTATAATATTAAATACGTGGCAATTTAACAATTTTCAATTACTAATGCTTAATGAAACAGTTAATTTGATTTGAGGCAGGCAAGTAAAGTTTGTCTATTATAATGGAAAAAAGTAAAAAGGCTCCTAAGAATCAGGCTACTGATAAGTGCGATTTAAGATACGAGTACAAAATAGAAATACATAAAAAAAAACTATGTGCTCTGTTCCGTTTTATTTTAAACTTTAAAACTGTAAGTTTAAAAGAATAAGGGGCATATTGAGTGTAGTGTGTAAAATTGTTTTTCCATTTTGTTACAGAATAGTTTGCCGCTGCTGCGTCAATCTTTAGTGACCAAAGAGCTTGTGATCGAGGGGCTAAATCCACCTTCCCCTCATGTTGCGTTAACTGGCATACCGTCGCTTGCTCCGCCCCTAGTCGCCAACCAAGTTCAAATTGTAAGTTTTAACACATTTTACTAAGTATTACACATAGAATATTATATAGTATTGCAAAGGCACAATTAGTAGTTTGCGTGGGATACCTAAGTAGCCTTTGCCGTCAAAGGACAAAAGTTAACAGCGCTATAACATTCTATTAACGACATACTAACTAAGCAATGCCAGTATTACATAAATATGTTGCCTGATTATAACAGTTGACATGTTAAACGTGTCTATGCGTTTAACTAATTTTGTTTAGTAGCTATTTAAGTCGAACATTGTGCAAGTCGCCCTTAGTCTACCCAACTAGAGCCTTTTTTTCAGGTCCTATCAAGGTTAAGTGGCACCTTCTACTTTCGTTTTTTGAAGTGATTAAAATGAGTAGTAATTTGTGCATGTATTTTCAATATAGTGAAGTTTTCACCTACTGTCTGCAATCACGGGACTGTTTTGTTTCCTTTAAACTTTCCATTTGACCATTCTAAACCAAATTGCAGAATCTATAACTACTACAAAATTCACTGCTAGTAAACTTACTGCGATTTATTAGTTAGCTTCGCTGTTGAGAGTCTAAGAATCTACTTATATTCAAGGACGTACAGATCTTACAACACTAAGATACAGCATGATTTATGCGAACAAGCTTCTGCCGGCAGTGCATTTCCTTGAAACGTTACTAAAGCTGCGCTTTATGACTGAGTCGGGAACGAGTAAAGTTTTAATAAAGTGCAAAAAAATCATCTAATTTTAACTCACCACCGATTTCATGGTTAACAAGAACAAACTTACAGACTGGAGAGAAGACGTTGACTTGTTATTCCCTCGTGCATCTTGTAAAGTAGTCTACTGACCTCATATTTAACTATTTTCTTGTGTCAGCTTGCCACGATATGATGTATGTAAATTTATTTGTGTTCTATATTAATTCTTTCCATGCAAACCTTGCACCAACCTATTTTGAGGTCTGGCTTCAATACAGTTCAGTGTTAATCCTCGTTGTTTACACACCTCTTTCTGTGAACACTTTATTTGTTTACAATATTAATGGATGTTATATCTAGAATTATGATTGATGATGTTAATTTCTCAGTAACGCTATAAATAATTTATCATCCGCTGCCAGGAGTTAAAATTTTCCTTTTATTCCAAATTTTGTATTATCAATTTGTTATTATTTTATACATTCATACAAATATGCTTTTCAAATATTGTTACTTCCTCTACGTGCCTCACACCTAACATAATTTCCTGTAGCGGAGATAAAAAATGTAATCTATTTGTTTAACCACATTGTATCTGTACCAGAAGCCGGCGCAAGCAAAACCTGGAAGAACTATAGTTGTGCTGCAAAATATTCCTTTCAACGCTGCCTCTAAAATAAAGGTGAACCAAGTCAGTAGCGGCGGAGCAAAATCCATGACAGACAAAATGGACGACGATGACGACATCAACGATGTTGCCGCGATGGGTGGTGTCAACGTGGCAGAAGAAACCCAAAGGATTCTTGGCTCGACGGAAATGATTGGTACACAAATCAGGTATGTACCTACATTGTATTGTTTAAAATTATTCGAAAGTAAAATTATTCGAATGAAAAGAGAAATAAGATATTTATTGAGAAGATTACAACGAGGGAAATTTCCCCTTCATTAAAGTTTTTAGTGGTATTGTTAGTTGCAGATCGTCTGCGCGTTAAGTTTAAACAAGCGTTTGCTTATTTGTTCTATTTATGATAACTAGTGACTGCAAAGTTTCATGATGATGAAAGATCGAGTAATAAAGTAATTTTTATAAAGTCTGCTTTTGGGTATGCAATACCCTATATCCTTTACAGTAAAACTATGTATTAATAGTAACCTTGACGACTTATATGGTAAGTAACGATCTGTTAGTAGACAACGAGTGAATAACAAACGCAACAACTCAAATTTGTTTACCCCATAAAATGTTTGACAAAATAAATATCCTTTCATGTTATATACTACGAGGAACTAACATATAATCCATTTTAAGGTCATGCAAGGACGAATATTTGGTACCTCTGGGTTTGATGCAAGACCGAATCAAGTCGATTGTAGCCAAACACAACCTGGAGGAACCTCCTCCGGAAGTGGCCGGTCTTCTCACTCACGCGCTGCAGGAAAGATTAAAGTGTACGATAGAGAAGCTCGCTGTTATCGCACAGCACAGGATTGACCGTGTAATAAAGGTATTTGATACTATATACTTGTTATATGACAGTTATACTGGGAACACATTTACATGGTGGTTACTTCTTTTTTGCAAAAATATATAAATGTGTACTGAGTAGTATAAAAGAGCTGTAGAATGATTTTTCTTTGGATATATTATAGATGAGAAAGTCATGGCTTAAGGTGATTAAGCACTACTCACAGTGCTCGCATGAATTCGTTATTGAAATGATGAAAGTGGTGTTTCTTATTCGATATTGAAATTTTATTTAAATTTAAACTTTACTATTCTACATCATTACTTACCTTTTTCAAGTAATAAAAGTACATGTGACATTAAGTTTTATTATATACTAATGAAGTTTCTCTTTAAACAGACTGACAACCGATACGAGCCCACACAAGATGTGAAGGGACAACTCAAATTCCTCGAAGAATTAGACCGTGTTGACAAGAAAAGACGCGAGGACTCGGAAAGGGAGATGCTATTAAGGGCAGCCAAGTCTCGGTCCAAAAATGAAGATCCTGAGCAAGCCAAGCTAAAGGCTAAAGCCAAAGAGATGCAGCGAGCTGAACTGGAGGAGCTCAGGCAACGGGAAGCTAACTTAACGGCGTTGCAAGCTATCGGCCCAAGAAAGAAGCCGCGGTTGGAAGGTCCCGGAGCTGCTGGCGACTCCTTTTCGAGTAATGCAGGACACTCAAGTAGCGGATATGTAAGTAGCTTTATGTGACGCTAGCGTACCATGCGTTGGGAAATCAATTCTCCTTTCTATGTATGTAACATATTTTTTTGTTCAACAGACCGGCCGTAGCCAGATGGCATTGCGGACCCGACTCAAACGCATCAACCAGCGCGATATGATGTTCCTGTTAGAACAAGAACCCGGTACCGCACACTCGCTCCTACTCTACAAAAGTTATTTAAAATAAAAAAGAGAGGGTTTCGGATCAGGTGTGACGTCGTGTGACATGTTAGAGCAAATCGTGTTCAAACAGAAGAAGAGTGTTTGTTCCACGCTTTTGAGCACCACGTGACTTTGTTTGTAATATATTGTTCTGTAAATATAGTATATTTTAGTTATTACTCGGATCATGTATAGGTGTTAGTTGTTCTTCTTGTACACATAACAGCTTTTAATAGTTCACCGCTGGACATCAGCCACTAACTTTAAAAATCTTTAAACCTCTCCTTTTGGAGGTTCATATTGTTTTTAGAAGGCATTCAACAGACCTTTAGCAGATTAACTTTTTCAATCTTGCGATTTTACATAAAGACCTCAAGAGTCTAGCTTTCTAGTGATTGGCTAGCAATTATATCGATCACAATAAGCATGATTAAATTGATCTTTTGAATTTTAACACATATTAATTATTTACTATATGTAAAAAAATACACTTTTAATCTAACACGAATTATTATTTAAGTTTTTTAACTTTTGGTTCAAATAACTTCAAATCTACTTTCTGAGATTTCACTTTCTATTACGTATGTTACGTATACAATATTTTATCCTTTTGGAGCCTCACCCTCTCGGTGAAACGGAAGTGTGTAACAAAAGCCGAAGTGTATGTTGTAACTTACAACTTGTAAGTACACGTTGCACATCATATCCAACTGCTGTAAGTCCCGCTCGTTTCTCTTGTTTATTACATGGAAACGATTTAGTTAATAAACTGTATTTTATGTATTTACTGTTAAATGGTGCAAGATTCTTTTAGACTAAGTGTAATAAATATAAGTATAAATTCAAACTATTACAGCATTTTTATTTTCACTCAATCCTGTCTGTTTTTATTTATATTATATTTATATACAGGGTTGCAAAGGACATACTAAATAAAGTATGAAATATATTAGTCTGCTTGAAGATCCCTTACCCCACTTCCCATACCGAGAGCTGCTCGTTAACAGTAATTAATGTGTTAACATTAGCCATTATGAATAATCAAGCAACTCCGAGTGGTCTTTTCGCGAAACAGTCATGTCATTTTTTGCTGATCGAATATTCACAGACGCAACAAATATAATCGCCTGTCACTATGAACTCACACATAGCAATTACAATAAAATTTCAGTATTTCATGCACACAAATGCTTTCTGTGTCATAATCCTAACAGTGTGTTGCGTAGGCCCGTTTAGACCATGATTTAGACTTATACTTTGACAGAGGGGAACGCCTGCATATATTATGTCTACTCTACTATACTATATACATACATATATACTACTCCTACCGTGTTGCTCTATGTCAAATTTAAAGATGCCTTTGTCTAAGACCAGACCTTGCAAACATGGCATATTAAACTATAGAGTTATTACAAATAGAGTGGGCTAGTCAGACGACTGCCTGTAAACAGAAACGTTCAACGTTCAGAAAGAGAGAGGAGATCGCGGTACCCAGCGGTACCTTATCTATTTTTCTCAAGAGATGCGTAGTAAAGCACAACCAATCATTAAGAAATTACGTAGGTAGGTACTCTGCAGTAAGTTTAAAAACTTATATTATTCTCAGTTTTCTTGAGCCACTTAAGTAATGGCTCAGTCACGTAATATATATAGATAATAATACACATATATAGCAAAGTAAAGCAATCCTTAACCAGGCAAGTCTATTTTGGGTACATTCATAACGAGGCGAAGAGAGATCTCAGTCGCACCAAAGTTAACTACGTGATTTTTGGATAGATTAACTTCTTAGGATCGGTCAGTAGTAGGTACTACTGACCGATCCTAAGTCAGTAGTCGTCAGTGGTTATAGGTAGGTACCTATAACCTGCTGGCCGAAATGCGTCTATGCGCATAACTTCCGAGCGGCTACACTAAATTGGATTTTCTTTTTTTATGTATTTATTATTGTCAGGACAAGATTTTTATAGAAGAAAACCTGGAGCTAACGAAAAAGTTTTTTTTTGGTAATTTAGAAATTTTGCACAAAGTTCGCCGGGTCTTCTTGTAATTTATAGAGCCTTCCTGTGCCTGCCTTCTTTCGTCCTGTGTTTGAAAGAATCGCGTGATAACCGACCCTTACGCGAGTGGAGCCGCAGGCAAAAGCTGGTAAACAATGAGGATAATAATTCCCACCGTTGACACTGATATATCTGCTGCTAATACTAGACATTGTGTGTTTATTTGTTTTTACTGCGTGTATTAAGGGTTTAAGTGAGGCTATATCTTAGGCCCCGTAAGGTCACTTGCACGTAGTGCACTCTTTTTTTTCCGTGCGGAAATCCCCCCGGATACCTCCCGGTGGCATGTCGGACTCGAACCGGTTAAAAACGCACTCCGTCTCGGGTACCAGGTACTCGGCTGCCGGGGAACCAGGTGCACCCTAAAAAGGAAAATCCTGAAATTCCGACGTACCTCGGGCCACCCACAGTTTGTAGACCCCCTGACCCCTCCTGACGTGGTGCACCCTGCGAAGTAATGGACGAGGTTCGGACGACCTACATTACGACTTGCCTGTCAGCGCGTTGACTGGCAATTTCCTCTCAAATGAATCATCACCACATACCACGGACCCCAGTTCCAGGCAGTCGCACTGTGCCCGGTCCCGGTTCCCGAGTCACGGCAGGGTACCAGCGGCAACTGTGTTTGGCGACCAGTACATTCATTGTATATGCATACTCTTCATCTGGACGATGGTGGTAAAATCACATCACACTGATATACATATAAAGGCAAAAGTTTGTGAATGTGTGTTTGCTACTCTTTCACGCATAAACTACTTTACGGATTTGGATGAAACTTTACAGTAATACAGACATAATACATACATAGAATGGGCGTTACATGTATATTTAAAAAAAAATATTATTAGCATTTGCTCGTGACTTTGTCCGTATTTATTCGATAAGTGATATACCGCGGGACAGCCACGCCTCCGCATGAATGGGCCGGCTCGACCGGCGTGATACCACGGAATTACCGAAAACCAATTTGAAACAGCCTTTGCTCTCTTTTTCACTGAGTAAGTGAGGATACCGGAGGTCCTCCCCCATCGCTCTCCTAGTCTCCCAAGGCCGGCAATGCATTCGTGACGCCTCTGGTGTTGCGGGTGTCCATGGGCGGCGGTAATCGCTTACCATCAGGTAATACGCCTGCACGTTTGCCCACTATTCCATAAAAATAAATTTCTCATTATCTTAATAGCCAAATATTCCCAAGGCTACTAGTTCAACCGGTTTGACCTGAATAGTAGTTTTTACTCGATGCGACTGGCATCGGCAGAGTTAACTGAATTCAAAGGATGAACTGGTTGTCAGTATATTTGAGGGCATTGACTTTCCCTATAACGATTGCCATAGACGTTCATGACAACCGGGACCGTGCTCTCCGAGGCACGGGCGGGAAACACCAACACCATCTTCCATACTCCGGGCGGCTATTAACAATTTCTTGTAAGAAAAGAAAAACGCAACAGCAGTCCGACCCAGGAATCGAACCTAGGATGCCGATACTTCTTAATCTGCAGTCGCTTACGCCAATCATCTAGACCAACGAGGCAGTCTTTTTCAATGTTTGAATGTCAATTTTTTATTTAAAATGTATTGGTATTTATGTATGTATTTGAATTTGGATAATAGTACCTACGGTGTTCATAACAAATTTTAGTGTAAAATATAGGTAAACCCAGCACACATTCCAATAATATTTAAAGTTAAACCACGTTTATTCACAAGGTTAGTAAATACTTATTGTTAGGAATAATCACTCATGTAAGGTCATCGCAGAGATTCCGCCAATGTCAAGTGTTTCTAGAGACACTTTCAGAAATTGATGGGCCAGTGGTGATTAAAATTTTAAGACATATTTCATTTCCACTTTCATATAATATTGTTGTAAAAAAATGAAACACAATAACCCCTATAGAGACAACCTACCGTGCTTTCTACTAGAAGCTTCTATCAGTTCCGTTTGACATTACTAGTCTTGCTACAACAGGGATCTGCCGATCTGCCTGCCATGGAAATTATTACGCGAAAGGTTGAACTATAAGCATTTATTAAATCAAAATCATATTTAATATTGAAAATATATCAAAGAAATAATCCTCTATTATTTATAAACACTTAATGTATTAACATAACAAGAATTTACGAGCATGTCAACCATTAGGTGAGCCTGTCGAGCACACATCACACACGAGCCATGAAGGGTAGAGATAAGGAGTACCATCTCTAGAATAGAAAAGTGTCCGCTAAAAGCATCAAATAGGTGACGCTTCTGTAGTAAGAGTGTAAATTTAAAAGAAAGCGGCAAAATTTGAAAAGATAATAAAATGAGGAAAGGCTTCCGCTTTGCAATGGCAGGCTTTTCACAATAATAAGTTAACTAATAAAGATATTACTACGCAAATTCACAATCAGTAGAAATCTGAAAAACTTGTTTTATCTTTATTTCACTTCACAAAATTTAATCAACTCACTTCACTCCGTCTTGTACTGCTATATTCATATCACACTCTCTTAATCTAGCGCCACTGTGGTCGGTTCTCGAATACTTTTCATTTATCGCCCTATAAGAGATCCTTACCGCCATCCATAACACGAGCACGAAAATTTGACTAGAAAATATATTGAAAATGGGAAGAATTCAAAGGCAGTGTTGACGAAAAGGATACCATCAAATTCCAAACATTTATTCTTTTTTTAATGAAATGGTATTTAAATTTTTAATTCTGAAGTCTTCTCGAGTCCTATCTAAGAAAAATATATGATTAATAAATACTTGCGTCATTGTTACCGGTGAGAGTATTTCCCTTTCATATTTTGAACCCCATTCTTCTAGTGAAATGTCCCTTCCAAGCTAATGTTGAATTTGAAGGTATAGGTACTCTTTTGAAGTGTGCAAAAGCGCCGTCTGCAGTAGGTGTCACACAATCATAATATAACGGTTTAGCAATTTTAGCGGTTGCGACTAATGAGTTGTATTTCGATCTTTTATTGTGTTGAAGGGGGAGGCAGCGTATTAAGCAAGCGTAAATGTAACACCAACGTTATAAATTTCATTGCCGTCTTGACATAAATCAAAAATTGTTGCAAATGTTGTAAGTCTGGCCATTTCTTCTTTCAAAAAGAGCTGACGCAGTGTCGCAACTAGTAAAAGAATGTAAAAAAAGAAGATGCTGTTTACACTTTAGTAGTACTGTTTCGAAACTTTTAGATGAGTAGGTACACTGCCTGTGCAATATTACCTTTTGTTGGTTTTTGAAAATATGTCGATTAGTTAGTGTTATTAAAACTAGAACTTCCACATCCTCGGCAACTACGACAGTCTTTTCTGATTTTAAATCAATTACGGTTTCAATTATTAGGTAATCAATCGGCATCAGTTTCTGCTTGACAAGAAAATATTAGATTTTCTGCAAGTATATTTCGTAACATATGTATGAAGCTATTCCTATGTTTAGCATGCGCTAACAATGTCTCTTGTCCTATTTTGTTATTACATGTATTTCTTTTAGAGTGTTGTCATCCAAGATGTAGATTTCCGGTAAGCTAAGTACGTCATAGTGCATTTGAGTATTTTATAAGTTTCAATGAGACTGCCTCTCTATCGGCGTTCTTACAGTGTGGTTAACCCTAGATATTGTAGCCGTTGTTCGTAGGTGCTATTACGAATCGTGTGAACCATCTTAGTTGCCCTTGATTCGATCAATCGACCCCACAGTGGCATGTTGTTGGATCGGATCCGTAGAACAGCCGCCCTCTAACTCCGCATATGACCCTGTTATAGGTTTTAGTCTTACAGGTTCTTGCTTAGAAACACTGCTAATAATTTCATAGGCATTTTTTGTGAAATTAGAATACAAGATTAAAATCAAGTGATACATATATTTACATTATTTACCATTTATTTACCTTTTTTTCATTTACCAAAAACATTTTCATATTTCATTTCAATTAAAGATTACTTTTACTTTTTTTCTTCCTTGGCGCGATAACCTGCAAAGCTCCCAAGTTGGTCTCGCATAGCCTGAACTCAACGAATTCAGTTCGCCGCATATTTTTCGAATTATCCTTTAACATGCCTCGTTCAGGGTTCTCGTTCTTTGACTGTGAACTGGCCACTTTTAAAAGCGTCTGCCTCTCTAAGTTCTTACGCCGTTTCTTGTCAACACGCTTGACACAACCCATCTCGGTTACGTCGTTGAAATTGTGATCACCGGCTCTTTTACGAGGAACCCATCATGTATATGTGTTCCCAGTATAACTGTCATATAACAAGTATATAGTATCAAATACCTTTATGATATGGTCAATCCTGTGCTGTGCGATAACAGCGAGCTTCTCTACAAGACTCTTTAACGTTTCCTGCAGCGCGTGAGTGAGAAGACCGGCCACTTCCGGAGGAGGTTTCTCCAGGTTATGTTTGGCTACAAGAGATTTGATTCGGGCTTGCATCAAACCCAGAGGTGCCAAATATTCGTCCTTGCATGACCTTAAAATGGATTATATGTTAGTTCCGACCTGCATTAGAGATTAGTAGAAATATTTGTTTTAATAACGCGAGATAAAAAGTCTAATTCTTCACATTTGGAGCTCTGTTCTCTCGCGTATTCATTAATAAAGTCTTCATTCTTCAAGTACTGCCTAATTTCAAGAAACTTTTTATTTTTTTCTTCAGTATCCCTCTTTAACCGACTTCATTCTCTTTCGTTTTTCGCTTCCCCTTATATATTTTCTAGAACTAGACATTTTAATTTCTAAATTTCACAATTTGCTTTGCTACAAGTGGCAGGTTTAATAAAACAACAAATACGAAAAGTCTAAAATATTTCGTAGCTGTTGTAAAGAAAACCAATTGTCAAAACAATCACACAAAGACTATGCAGTCAGTAATAGGGAATCGAAATATAGTAATAGAAATCCGGGATTTTTCAAGCATAACTTTGTTAGCTAGCCTAGCTCGCTAGTCGCTGTACCACGAAAAAAATACTTTCTTAGTAAAATTAGAAATTCCCCGACCAGTGATCACAGTGTGGCTAATGCGTAATTTCAAAATTATCCCAAATCACACACAAAATGATTGTATTTCAATCGTAAACATTTCTTTGCGTAATAAAATTAAAAAGAAGAATTTTTAAAGGATTATCTAATATTTAGATTATATTATTTTATATTTAAAAAGGAAAATTGAAGTATGGAATGTCTAAATAATATTGATATTAAAACATACATATTACTAAGTACTAGTCCCTACTGCGGGAGGGGAAGTGATGATTTGGCGATATCATTAAACCTCATTACATCGTCTTAACCGTGGTGGTAACGTCACTTAAAAGAGTTGAAAGGAAATCATTCCATGAATGCTGCTTATCTTATTGCGCTCACATTATCCACTCCATTCCAAAATTTTAAAAATATCGTAATTTTTAATGAATTATCGTATAAAACGGTTACAAAAAATTATCGTGCGATACCTTAATTTTTAACCCTTGACGCAAAAAGAGGGTGTTATAAGTTTGACGCGTTTGTCTATCTCTCTGTCAGCATGTTTGTGGCTCCGTAGCTCGCGAACGGATTAAGCGATTTCAATTTAGTTTTTTTTTGTAAAAGGTAAGTTACGGGCAAGTGTTTTTAGACATGTTTGATGAAAATCGGTTGAGTCGTTTAAAAGTTGTGAAGGGTGAAAGTGGAAAGAATAACCGAATGTCTGCAAATATAATCGCTTAGGGTCTCAAATGAAAGCGAGTCACGTGCACATTACAAAATAATATGTTCAATGAAAATCGGTTAAGCCCTGAAAAAACTCTGGGGATAAAATGGTGAAAATACCCAATATCTGTAAATATATGTGATGGGGTGCAAATGAGGATGGAAATCCGAATGTCGGCAAATTTACCCAAGTAGGGTGCTGAAATGTAACCATTGGGTAATAATATTACTTATAGAAACAAAATATAGTAATCGGTATGTAAGTAAAATAAAAACGAACAAGCTTGACCTTAAATGTAATCTTTACCTGAAATATAAATTTGAAAAATTTCGACAAGAATCTATGTATTAACAACTTTATAAAATATACATTATAATGAATATGTGTGTACCTATGAAAATTATAAAATAAAATTAATTTAAAAATTAAAAAAACCCCTGCACAATAACCTGACCGCTCCTACTTACCTTGACTAACTTGACTTTAAATAAGTAGGAGCGTCCCCCAACGCGATGTTTTTTTTTAGAATGATATATCGTATATTACCTAAAACTATGTTACTATAAACTGTATATGATCAACTATGTGACAGGGAAATTTTCGTCAAAATCGGTCCTGCTGTTCCAGAAATTAGCCGGAACAAACTGACTGACAGATACAAATTGTATTTAGATATATTTACCGTGTATACATACACAACATGCATTTAGTAAAAAGCGATTGTTACCGCATGGTTTTCAACACTATAAACCGTCAATGTTCACCCGCGCTTAAAAAGCAATGGATGAGTTCTAAAATTAATCAAAATCTTTTTGTTTATGAGGTAATGCTGGTTCCTTTAACTAGTGCGAATAAATACCTAGAGGTTCGAAGAAATAACAATAAGGCTCAACATGCAAAAAAACGGCGCACTATGATTGGTTGTTATATTGTGGGGACGTTATTACCTGAGCCCCTAGCTATATACCCAATGTCTGAAATAAGCTCAAGCATTAGAATCACTAGCTGTATTATTATACAAGTTTCATACGTAAAGACCTATTGGTAACGGCAGTTTCATAGGTAAAGACCTATTGGTCTTTACCTATGAAACTGCCGTTTTGTATGCAATAAGTGAAAGTACTTATTTTTTCAAACTTTTTTATTTCTATTATTCGAAGTAATCACCCATGCAATCGACGCATCTTAGCCAACGCATTGGCAGTTTATTAATGCCCTTCTTGTAAAAATCAGCTGGACTGGAGGCTACAAACTCTTCAAAGGCATTATGTACTTTCCACCCCATACTGCGCAACAGACAGTCTCCAAGCTGTAAGAGCTGGGGTTAGAAGCTCTTCCTCCTCCGCCATACTCACCATACCTTGCACCTACCGACTATTACTTTTTCCAAAATTTAGACAACTTTTTAGTGGGTAAAAAATTCAATTCCCGAGAGGCAGTACAAAATGCCTTTGAAGAGTTTGTTTGTTTGGATAATGCACCGTAGTAAACGATTAAACGATTTTAAGCATGAGTAATAAGTAAACCTATTAAGTAATTACACAATTAGCTAATTGATTACTACAAGTTCTAATGTTAATAGAACTAATTACGTCGTCATCAAAATTTAATACAATTACTAATTTTAATGTCAGACATTATTTGTTTTACCACACTTGGAATTGGGACATGTCTTTGCTTGTTGAGACTTATTGTTGTCTGCGTACCCGTATTTTTTTAAACTAAATAAAGAAATCTTATATTACTTTCACGTCGTCTACCACTATTAGTCTCAGAAAACTTTCAGTTCAGTCTTGCTAGTGCAGTGCATCCATCCATCCATCCATCCATCCATCCTTACTTAAAAACTTTTGCGTTTATAATATTAGTAGGATACCTACTATTAGAGAACATATAACAGTAAATTAATCATGGTAGACGATTTAAGCAAGTACGAAGTTCAGTTGGAGATGGCAAGTAAATCACGTTCAACTATACCTTTTTAAAAATAGTCTAGTGAGTCTCGTCTACATACATATATGTAAAGTAGGTAGCCATTATTGCAGGTGCATATTATGATCAATAACAACTCTCCCCCCCCTCCTCTCTCTTTTGTTGTGATGTAATTTATGGAAGTTACCTATTTACTACAAATCATTATAAGTCCTAGTGGTCGAAATTCAATCATAATTATTTTTTAAGCTTTCTGCACTCCTCCTCCATATTAAATTTCACTGTGTCAAAGTTCACACATCTCCGTTCAAGAATTTTCGTAAAAAGGGGTAGAAAGTTTTTACTTCACATATTAATGTAATTTCTGGAAGAAATCGCCGTGAGCGATAAGACCGCCAATTAATATACATACTTTGTAACTGATTTTGTTGTACCTACTAATTTAATTTGTGTATACAATAAAGATAGATAAATATAATAGATATATTTATTTTATTATAAGAATCGGCTTTACATAGTGATTCCCAAAATGAACAGTTGCTGCAGTCAAAGCCTCATTTTGGAGAAGTAATTGCATTAACAAAAGATCTATTAAAAACCCCAGATGGTGATACCAAAGTATCAAGTAATCATGGTTCTGGTAATGATCATGATATTGCAACATCTTTTCTGGATGCTAGCATTGAAGATTAAATATTATCTATCTCAACGCCTATCGATTTCTCTATTTATTCGAACTAGATAAAGGAATTTGGTAGATAATCATCACCATCATCATTTCAGCCGAGAGACGTCCACTGCTGAACATAGGCCTACCCCAAGGCTCCCCATAACACTCGGTCCTGTGCTATCAGTTTCCAGCGATTTCCTGCGACTCTGGTAGATAATGCCACGTGGCAATATCTACCAGTCATCCTTGTGTTGGTTCAATAAAGGACAAGCCAGGTGCATATGTATGGTAGAAATAAGAAAGAAGGAATAAATGACTTTAGTTTAATGGTTTATAAGAACTGATAATATTCATATTCATGCTATTTAATATATATACACACCTCAACAAAGTCTAGTGATATCATATTCCTATACTATTGACGACTTTATGGTTAAAAATCTTTTTACTTTCTACAAAAAGTGTATTTACGAAATGAAACCTCCTCTATTCTATTTTCAAAATTTAAAAATATGAAATATTAACAATGCTAAAAACAAAATACGGCGGAAAAATTGATGGTAATTCATTACGACAAGAAAAATTCAAATTGTTTTTATGCTGTTATTGAATTAAAAATGCTTAGATTGCCTTTTTTTTAATTAAAAGTTCCGTCACGTCGCCATTTGAGTCGAGATGAAATGTTACGAGCCGTGGACATGATAGAAAATGGTGCTATTCAACGCGTCGTTGCTGAGACCTTGCATACCAGCCAAAACGTGATATCAAGATTGTGGTCACGTTATCGCAGTATTGGGGATGTGACTGAACGGCACACTGGTAGATAACGGGTTACTACGCAAAGACAGGATCAATTCCACCAAATGAACGCCAAAAGAGAACCCAATATCACGGCGTTGCTACTTGTGCAAATGCTCCACGAGGACCACCAGCTGCTGGTAAGCGACCAAACCGTGTGATGGAGGTAGCATGAAGTCAACTTTCATGCTCGAAGACCGCTACGTGCTCCAGCTCTGAGACATGGCAATCGCGGTCGGCGGCTTTCGTGGGCTCGGGAGCATTTGTCTTGGAGTGATCAACAATGGTCGTCGGTGCTGTTGACTGATGAGTCCCGGATTGGATTTCATCCGGATTCAAGAAGAACTCGTGCTTGGAGAACTCCAGGCAGAGTTAGCAGCCTGCAGCACCCTCATCAGGTCCACTCTTACCGAGGGGCGCAACGATCATGGTGTGGGCAGGAGTTCGTCTTGGTGGGTGAACCCAGCTCGTTTGGATTTAAGGCAGCATGACTGCACCAAAATTTCTCGAAGTGGTAGTAGAGCCTGTGGTTATCCCACACAGAATCTAAGTGGGCCTGGAGTTTCTATTCATGCACGATAATGCTCCTTCTCATACGGTGCGGCTGGTATCAACAGCTCTTTAAGAACATGACATTCAAGCTGTGGATTGGCCTGCGCAGTCACCCGGCTTAAATCCCATCGAGCATGCCTGGGACATGTTACAACGAAAAGCATTGCGAGATTTCCCGCCAAATTTGACGACGGAACAAGAACTGTCTCTGTAGTTCTTCTTCAAACACTTGCAAAGAACTTGGGACCTCATACCGCAGCAAGACATTGCAAACTTAATTTTAAGTATGAGCAATCGATTTTAATGTGTAATTAATGTAAGAGGTGGTAACACTGATTTTTAATAATTAGATTTTATTACATTTTTATTTATTTAATTAATAATGACACAAACATTCTATGACATTTGTATTCGTACCAATTTTCTACAACAATTAAAAAAGTTAACTTTTTACTTGAAAATGAAAGAATCACGAATCGCTTTCTTCTTTTATTAAAGTCCCTTAAATAAGTTACTTTTCTTCCATTTACTATCTATGAGAATTCTTCTTAGATTTTTAGATATTTGATGAAATATAAAATATCCCCAAACTTTCTTGAGGTGTGTACACGAATACACATATTATTATTCATAAAATATACATAACTACATAATAAAAAAAAACATGCCGATACTAAGTTATTACGAAATTCTTATTTTGGTGGGTTCCACAGAATATTTAAAAAAAAAATAACTCCATTTTGTAATACAAATCTCAAATCTTTTGGAATTCATCTATTATATCAAATCCTGTATAAATTGAAAGTATTCTACAACATGAACATTGAAATACATGATAAAATACTGAACATGTATCAAAACGGCCTAGGTTCAATAACAGGATCTCCAAATGTGGTATACTTAGCGGATACTTTGCGGTACACTCAACATAGGTCACTAAGTAAATAACATAGGTAAATAAAAGGCTCTTTTATTTATGTAGTGATAAGTTTTTGGGTGTGAAATACCAACCCTTGAGTAACACTTTTAGAAAATTGCGTCAAAGCATTCAATATTCTGCCCGTTGGCTACATCAGGATAGCACTCTACTACCACTTGGTGCCAAAGTACCTGAGGCGGCTAGTGTACCGCGCAAAAATGTAACGAGTACTTAAAAAGAAATATGACACTTAAGATATTACGGAGTACTTTCTTGACTCAAACTAGAACATTTTGGCCCCACTAAGATTGAACCTCTTCGAGGCGAGCTGAGTCACGCGAGTGCCCCGACGGACCCCACGGTGGCATGTTGTCGGTGTACATACATTTCGGCGATTCTTTTTGTCTATATACTAGCCGACCCACGCAACCTCGTTTGCGTCTCCTATTGCCCGTAGCGTGATAATTTTCCTCCGTGTTTGTAACATTCTTCATTGGTGCTCCGCGCCTGTCGGTCTTAGCACATGATATACTGTTGGATAGCTGCCCTCTACCTCAGCATATGACCCTGTTATAGGTTTTTGTTCTTGTCTTACAAGTTTTTGCTTAAAAACACTGCTGATAACTTCATAGGCATTTTTGAGAAATTAAAATACAAGATTAAAATCAAGCGATATGTAAATTTACATTATTTACACTAATAACATTTTCTTATTTAATTTCAAGTAAAGATTACTCTTGCCAAGTAGCATAATATTAATTCTAGAAACATTATATACAGGGTTAAACACCGTCTTTTGACTTTCAACGTTAACATAAAGACACTTAACTATTCACTTAATCTATTTACAATAAAAATTAATCACAAACTGTTTCGCTAAGCGTGAAACTCGAGAACTATTCATAGTGAATTAGTCATCACCTATTGTTAGCTGTTATCATGAACGATAAGATCACTAAAGAAGGTAGCTATTGTTGTTTAAATGTTTTCTGTGAAATTAAGGTTTGCTTTCTTCAGTTTTAACAATGTATTATTTTTTCTAATCTTTAGCTCTCTTTGTTGGTATTGTTTCAATTCGGATGTATTTCTTTTCTTTTTTAGTTAAGATTTATATATTCCTTTCTAGCATATAAAAAACTTTTGTAAACGAGTAGATATGATACATCCTTGAGATTGAAATTTCTTTCTTTTCTTCAGATTTGAAAGAAACCAAATGGGGAAATTTTATTTCTCCAAACATACATTTAAAGTAATATAAAAACTCCAAACATACATAAAAACTCTAGCATGCCCGCTTCGTTCTAATCCCTTTCAATACTCTGATTTTCAAAGCAAGGGTTTACAGTTTACGAGTTTACAGTCAGCGGTTAGCGCAATTAAGGATATAGCGACGGATAAGGAGTTATTTAATAATAATTTGTGTGATGTTTCATTTCATATACTAAAGCGGTTAGCACAATTAAGAATATAGCGACGGACGGCGGCATTATTTCATAATAATTCTTTATTAATAATATTCATTTCACATTTGTAAAGAATGACGTCACGCACTACAGACTATATATAGGCCGACGGCGTTACTGTCTTTCAAGTCAACAGATACAAAACAACAAACTTATTTTATAAAAATAAAATTCTTACATTGCACAATTTGTTAAAGTTATTGTTTTAAATTCATTGTTTATTAATAAGCTACGATAGCCAATTTATTTCAATTTTTTTTATTACATCAGTCAAATGGCTCATTCCAAATGAACCTTTAGCACAATTAAGAATATAGCGACGGACGGCGGCATTATTTAATGATAATATGTGTGATGTTTCATTTCATATGTCAAAGCGGTTAGCACAAGTAAAGGGTATAGCGACGGACGGCGGCATTATTTAATAATAATTATTTATTAATAATATTCTTATCATATTTGTAAAGAATGACGTCACGCACTACAGACTATATACAGGCCGGCGGCGTTTCTGTCTCTCAAGTCAACAGATACAAAACTACAAACTTATTTTATAAAAATATAATTCTTACGTTGCACAATTTGTTAAAGATATCGTTTTAAATTCATTGTTTATTAATAAGCAACGATGGTCAATTTATTTCATTTTTTTTATTACATCAGTCAAATGGCCAATTTTAATGAACCTTTGAAAGTGATATGTTCACATGCAAAACCTCTAAACAATCCGAACGGTCTCACGTTCTCCGCTCAGTCGTTGTCGAACGCTTGCCTCGGAAAGTCGTTGTCGAACGCTTGCATCGGACAGTCGTCGTCGCTGAACCAAATATACCACGCCGTGACCAGTAGTGTGTTACTTCAGCAGTGCAACAAAGCTCTCATAATGCAGCCGCGGCTCATCACTAAGCAAGGCGCAAATACTGGCCAAGTATGTATTCAGCCTGGAATGGTGACTGTCCCTATGACTGTGAACTCTAGCATGCCTGCTTCGTTCTAATCCCTTTCAATACTCTGATTTTCAAATTAAGGGTTAACAGTTTACGAGTTTACAGTCAAAGCGGTTAGCACAATTAAGGATATAGCGACGGATAAAGCATTATTTAATAATAATTTGTGTGATGTTTCATTTCATATACTAAAGCGGTTAGCACAATTAAGAATATAGCGACGGACGGCGGCATTATTTCATAATAATTCTTATTAATAATATTCAATTAACATTTGTAAAGAATGACGTCACGCACTACAGACTATATATAGGCCGACGGCGTTTCTGTCTCAAAACTACAAACTTATTTTATAAAAATAAAATTCTTACGTTGCACAATTTGTTAAAGTTATTGTTTTAAATTCATTGTTTATTCATAAGCTACGATGGTCAATTTATTTCAATTTTTTTATTACTTCAGTCAAATGGCTCATTCCAAATGAACCTTTAGCACAATTAAGAATATAGCGACGGACGGCGGCATTATTTAATGATAATTGGTGTGATGTTTCATTTCATATGTCAAAGCGGTTAGCACAAGTAAAGGGTATAGCGACGGACGGCGACATTATTTAATAATAATTATTTATTAATAATATTCTTATCATATTTATAAAGAATGACGTCACGCACTACAGACTATATATACGCCGACGGCGTTTCAGTCTTTCAAGTCAACAGATACAAAACTACAAACTTACGTTGCACAATTTGTTAAAGATATTGTTTTAAATTTACTGTTTATTAATAAGCTACGATAGTCAATTTATTTCATTTTTTTATTACATCAGTCAAATGGCCAATTCCAATGAACCTTTGAAAGTGATATGTTCACATGCAAAACCTCTAAACAATCCGAACGGTCTCACGTTCTCCGCTCAGTCGTTGTCCAACGCTTGCCTCGGAAAGTCGTTGTCGAATGCTTGCATCGGACAGTCGTCGACGCTGAACCAAATATACCACGCCGTGACCAGTAGTGTGTTACTTTAGCAGTGCAACAAAGCTCTCACAATGCAGCCGCGGCTCATCACAAATACTGGCCAAGTATGTATTCAGCCTGGAATGGTGACTGTCCCTATGACTGTGAACTCTAGCATGCCCGCTTCATTCTAATGCCGTTCAATACTCTGATTTTCAAAGCAAGGGTTAACAGTTAACGAGTTTACAGTCAAAGCGGTTAGCACAATTAAGGATTTAGCGACGGATAAAGCATTATTTAATAATAATTTGTGTGATGTTTCATTTCATATACTAAAGCGGTTAGCACAATTAAGAATATAGCGACGGACGGCGGCATTATTTCATAATAATTCTTATTAATAATATTCATTTCACATTTGTAAAGAATGACGTCACGCACTACAGACTATATATAGGCCGACGGCGTTTCTGTCTCAAAACTACAAACTTATTTTATAAAAATAAAATTCTTACGTTGCACAATTTGTTAAAGTTATTGTTTTAAATTCATTGTTTATTCATAAGCTACGATAGTCAATCTATATTTTTGTTTTATTACATCAGTCAAATGGCCAATTCCAATGAACCCTTGAAAGTGATATGTTCACATGCAAAACCTCTGAACAATCCGAACGGTCTCACCTTCTCCGCACAGTCGTTGTCGAACGCTTGCCTCGAAAAGTCGTTGTCGAACGCTTGCATCGGACAGTCGTCGTCGCTGAACCAAATATACCACGCCGTGACCAGTAGTGTGTTACTTTAGCAGTGCAACAAAGCTCGCACAATGCAGCCGCGGCTCATCACTAAGCAAGGTGCAAATACTGGCCAAGTATGTATTCAGCCCGGAATGGTGACTGTCCCTATGACTGTGAACTCTAGCATGCCCGCTTCGTTCTAATCCCTTTCAATACTCTGATTTTCAAATTAAGGGTTTACAGTTTACGAGTTTTCAGTCAAAGCGGTTAGCACAATTAAGAATATAGCGACGGATAAAGCATTATTTAATAATAATTTGTGTGATGTTTCATTTCATATACCAAAGCGGTTAGCACAATGAAGAATATAGCAACGGACGGCGGCATTATTTCATAATAATTCTTATTAATAATATTCATTTCACATTTGTAAAGAATGACGTCACGCACTACAGACTATATATACGCCGACGGCGTTTCTGTCTTTCAAGTCAACAGATACAAAACTACAAACTTACGTTGCACAATTTGTTAGAGATATTGTTTTAAATTTACTGTTTATTAATAAGCTACGATAGTCAATTTATTTCAATTTTTTTTATTACATCAGTCAAATGGCCAATTCCAATGAACCTTTGAAAGTGATATGTTCACATGCAAACCTCTAAACAATGCGAACGGTCTCACCTTCTCCGCTCAGTCGTTGTCGAACGCTTGCCTCGGAAAGTCGTTGTCGAACGCTTGCATCGGACAGTCGTCGTCACTGAACCAAATATACCACGCCGTGACCAGTAGTGTGTTACTTCAGCAGTGCAACAAAGCTCTCACAATGCAGCCGCGGCTTATCACTAAGCAAGGCGCAAATACTGGCCAAGTATGTATTCAGCCTGGAATGGTGACTGTCCCTATGACTGTGAACTCTAGCATGCCCGTTTCATTCTAATCCCATTCAATACTCTGATTTTCAAAGCAAGGGTTTACAGTTTACGAGTTTACAATCAAAGCGGTTAGCGCAATTAAGGATATAGCGTCGGATAAGGCATTATTTAATAATAATTTGTGTGATGTTTCATTTCATATACCAAAGCGGTTAGCACAATTATTTCATAATAATTCTTTATTAATAATATTCATTTCACATTTGTAATGAATGACGTCACGCACTACAGACTATATACAGGCCGACGGCGTTTCTGTCTTTCAAGTCAACAGATACAAAACTACAAACTTTATTCATAAAATTAAATTCTTACGTTGCACAATTTGTTAAAGATATCGTTTTAAATTCATTGTTTATTAATAAGCAATGATGGTCAATTTATTTCATTTTTTTATTACATCAGTCAAATGGCCAATTTCAATGAACCTTTGAAAGTGATATATTCACCTGCAAAACCTCCAAACAATCCGAACGGTCTCACGTTCTCCGCTCAGTCGTAGTCGAACGCTTGCATCGGACAGTCGTTGTCGAACGCTTGCATCGGGTAGTCGTCACTGAACCAAATATACCACGCCGTGACCAGTAGTGTGTTACTTTAGCAGTGCAACAAAGCTCTCACAATGCAGCCGCGGCTCATCACAAATACTGGCCATGTATGTATTCAGCCTGGAATGGTGACTGTCCCTATGACTGTGAACTCTAGCATGCCCGCTTCATTCTAATGCCGTTCAATACTCTGATTTTCAAAGCAAGGGTTAACAGTTTACGAGTTTACAGTCAAAGCGGTTAGCACAATTAAGAATATAGCGACGGACGGCGGCATTATTTCATAATAATTCTTATTAATAATATTCATTTCACATTTGTAAAGAATGACGTCACGCACTACAGACTATATATAGGCCGACGGCGTTTCTGTCTCAAAACTACAAACTTATTTTATAAAAATAAAATTCTTACGTTGCACAATTTGTTAAAGTTATTGTTTTAAATTCATTGTTTATTCATAAGCTACGATAGTCAATCTATATTTTTGTTTTATTACATCAGTCAAATGGCCAATTCCAATGAACCTTTGAAAGTGATATGTTCACATGCAAAACCTCTAAACAATCCGAACGGTCTCACCTTCTCCGCACAGTCGTTGTCGAACGCTTGCCTCGAAAAGTCGTTGTCGAACGCTTGCATCGGACAGTCGTCGTCGCTGAACCAAATATACCACGCCGTGACCAGTAGTGTGTTACTTTAGCAGTGCAACAAAGCTCGCACAATGCAGCCGCGGCTCATCACTATGCAAGGCGCAAATACTGGCCAAGTATATATTCAGCCCGGAATGGTGACTGTCCCTATGACTGTGAACTCTAGCATGCCCGCTTCGTTCTAATCCCTTTCAATGCTCTGATTTTCAAATTAAGGGTTTACAGTTTACGAGTTTTCAGTCAAAGCGGTTAGCACAATTAAGAATATAGCGACGGATAAAGCATTATTTAATAATAATTTGTGTGATGTTTCATTTCATATACCAAAGCGGTTAGCACAATAAAGAATATAGCAACGGACGGCGGCATTATTTCATAATAATTCTTATTAATAATATTCATTTCACATTTGTAAAGAATGACGTCACGCACTACAGACTATATATAGGCCGACAGCGTTTCTGTCTCAAAACTACAAACTTATTTTATAAAAATAAAATTCTTAGGTTCCACAATTTGTTAAAGTTATTGTTTAAAATTCATTGTTTCTTCATAAGCTACGATAGTCAATTTATTTCAATTTTTTTTATTACATCAGTCAAATGGCTCATTCCAAATGAACCTTTAGCACAATTAAGAATATAGCGACGGACGGCGGCATTATTTAATGATAATTTGTGTGATGTTTCAATTCATATGTCAAAGCGGTTAGCACAAGTAAAGGGTATAGCGACGGACGGCGGCATTATTTAATAATAACTATTTATTAATAATATTCTTATCATATTTGTAAAGAATGACGTCACGCACTACAGACTATATACATGCCGACGGCGTTTCTGTCTTTCAAGTCAACAGATACAAAACTACAAACTTATTTATAAAAATAAAATGCTTACGTTGCACTATTTGTTAAAGTTATTGTTTTAAATTCATTGTTTATTAATAAGCTACGATAGTCAATTTATTTCATTTTTTTTATTACATCAGTTAAATGGCCAATTCCAATGAACCTTTGAAAGTGATATGTTCACATGCAAAACCTCTAAACAATCCGAACGGTCTCACGTTCTCCGCTCAGTCGTTGTCTAACGCTTGTATCGGACAGTCGTTGTCAAACAGTTGCATCGAACAGTCGTCATACGCTTGCATCAGATAGTCGTCGTCGAACGCTCTCATCGGACAGTCGTTGTCAAACAGTTGCATCGAACAGTCGTCATACGCTTGCATCGGACAGTCGTTGTCAAACAGTTGCATCGAACAGTCGTCATACGCTTGCATCAGATAGTCGTTGTCAAACAGTTGCATCGAACAGTCGTCGTCGCTGAACCAAATATACCACGCCGTGACCAGTAGTGTGTTACTTCAGCAGTGCAACAAAGCTCTCACAATGCAGCCGCGGCTCATCACTAAGCAAGGCGCAAATACTGGCCAAGTATGTATTCAGCCTGGAATGGTGACTGTCCCTATGACTGTGAACTCTAGCATGCCCGTTTCATTCTAATCCCATTCAATACTCTGATTTTCAAAGCAAGGGTTTACAGTTTACGAGTTTACAATCAAAGCGGTTAGCGCAATTAAGGATATAGCGTCGGATAAGGCATTATTTAATAATAATTTGTGTGATGTTTCATTTCATATACCAAAGCGGTTAGCACAATTATTTCATAATAATTCTTTATTGATAATATTCATTTCACATTTGTAAAGAATGACGTCACGCACTACAGACTATATATAGGCCGACGGCGTTACTGTCTTTCAAGTCAACAGATACAAAACAACAAACTTATTTTATAAAAATAAAATTCTTACATTGCACAATTTGTTAAAGTTATTGTTTTAAATTCATTGTTTATTAATAAGCTACGATGGCCAATTTATTTCAATTTTTTTTATTACATCAGTCAAATGGCTCATTCCAAATGAACCTTTAGCACAATTAAGAATATAGCGACGGACGGCGGCATAATTTAATGATAATTTGTGTGATGTTTCAATTCATATGTCAAAGCGGTTAGCACAAGTTAAGGGTATAGCGACGGACGGCGGCATTATTTAATAATAACTATTTATTTATAATATTCTTATCATATTTGTAAAGAATGACGTCACGCACTACAGACTATATACATGCCGACGGCGTTTCTGTCTTTCAAGTCAACAGATACAAAACTACAAACTTATTTATAAAAATAAAATGCTTACGTTGCACTATTTGTTAAAGTTATTGTTTTAAATTCATTGTTTATTAATAAGCTACGATAGTCAATTTATTTAATTTTTTTTATTACTTCAGTTAAATGGCCAATTCCAATGAACCTTTGAAAGTGATATGTTCACATGCAAAACCTCTAAACAATCCGAACGGTCTCACGTTCTCCGCTCAGTCGTTGTCGAACGCTTGCATCGGACAGTCGTTGTCGAACGCTCGCATCGGACAGTCGTCGTCGCAGAACCAAATATACCACGCCGTGACCAGTAGTGTGTTACTTCAGCAGTGCAACAAAGCTCTCACAATGCAGCCGCGGCTCATCACTAAGCAAGGCGCAAATACTGGCCAAGTATGTATTCAGCCTGGAATGGTGACTGTCCCTATGACTGTGAACTCTAGCATGCCCGTTTCATTCTAATCCCATTCAATACTCTGATTTTCAAAGCAAGGGTTTACAGTTTACGAGTTTACAATCAAAGCGGTTAGCGCAATTAAGGATATAGCGTCGGATAAGGCATTATTTAATAATAATTTGTGTGATGTTTCATTTCATATACCAAAGCGGTTAGCACAATTATTTCATAATAATTCTTTATTGATAATATTCATTTCACATTTGTAAAGAATGACGTCACGCACTACAGACTATATATAGGCCGACGGCGTTACTGTCTTTCAAGTCAACAGATACAAAACAACAAACTTATTTTATAAAAATAAAATTCTTACATTGCACAATTTGTTAAAGTTATTGTTTTAAATTCATTGTTTATTAATAAGCTACGATGGCCAATTTATTTCAATTTTTTTTATTACATCAGTCAAATGGCTCATTCCAAATGAACCTTTAGCACAATTAAGAATATAGCGACGGACGGCGGCATAATTTAATGATAATTTGTGTGATGTTTCAATTCATATGTCAAAGCGGTTAGCACAAGTTAAGGGTATAGCGACGGACGGCGGCATTATTTAATAATAACTATTTATTTATAATATTCTTATCATATTTGTAAAGAATGACGTCACGCACTACAGACTATATACATGCCGACGGCGTTTCTGTCTTTCAAGTCAACAGATACAAAACTACAAACTTATTTATAAAAATAAAATGCTTACGTTGCACTATTTGTTAAAGTTATTGTTTTAAATTCATTGTTTATTAATAAGCTACGATAGTCAATTTATTTAATTTTTTTTATTACTTCAGTTAAATGGCCAATTCCAATGAACCTTTGAAAGTGATATGTTCACATGCAAAACCTCTAAACAATCCGAACGGTCTCACGTTCTCCGCTCAGTCGTTGTCGAACGCTTGCATCGGACAGTCGTTGTCGAACGCTCGCATCGGACAGTCGTCGTCGCAGAACCAAATATACCACGCCGTGACCAGTAGTGTGTTACTTCAGCAGTGCAACAAAGCTCTCACAATGCAGCCGCGGCTCATCACTAAGCAAGGCGCAAATACTGGCCAAGTATGAATTCAGCCTGAAATGGTGACTGTCCCTATGACTGTGCCCGCTTCAATTCCTAATGTGATGACACTGAACTAGCCTGGAGGGCAGAACGTTGTAGTGACCACACAGAACAAGTATTTCATGTTCTCTTTTACCTTCGAAGTGAAGGCAATGTGTTTTACTTGTTTGTGTCAACTTTAAACATCTCCTAAACTATTCGTGCTGTATGGGCTTTAAATACAACAAATTACAATGGTAAACACCAGCTTACCCCCTTGCAAACCTATAACTCCAAAATGTCCCATACTCAGTATTTTATGTGTGTGTTAGATTTGATGTTGCACAAATGTTAAATGTTTCTCTGTTTAATTATCCCTTCTAAATGTATTATATCTAACAAATGACCTGCTTTAGAAGTCTACTCCGATTTGATTGATTGGCAAAAGACATTTTTATATTTAATATTAGAAACAAGTTTAATAAACAAATTCAGTAAAATTGAAACAAGGCGTTCATTTTTAGATATCGCTGCAAACTCTGCAGAGACTCCAACCAGGGCAGCAGGGTCATCTGTTGTTAAAGACTGAGAATGGTCAATACCAGTTGCTGAGGGTGGGTCCCGCGCCCACGGCTGGCACCCTCACGGCGCCGCAGGCTCAGACTATCCGGCTGTCGTCAGTGCCGGCAGTAAGTAGGCACCGTCACTCTGCTACTCACCTCTTGCTCACGACAAATTGGACAAGTTTAGCATTCACTAGTATTCTCCTGGTAGAGGAGATATGTCCTATTTTAGCCTCAATTCATGCATGTATAAGATAATGGTGGAGGTGCATATTATATGATCATCTAACCAGGTAAGAATCTATTTGGAAGCTTAGAGCATTCATAATAGCCAGTCCAGCATGTGTAGACATAAGCTAATGAGAGACATACTAAACGGTGTGCACTTCCGTAGTATGCTGGCGCGGCGACGGTTTCCACGAGTATTGCACCGCCGGGCCCTATGCCCGGTCAGATGCCTGCGGGGCCGGTGGCGTCTCCGGTGGCCGTGTCGGCTCCCAACATCCCGACTATCACACCGCCAATACAAACAATACCCCAGATGCCTGTGGCGACACCAGCACAAATCGTAAGTTATTTTCACTCATTCAAGAAACGGACCACTAAGACTAATAACAATTTTGGATCACAAAGTGTTGTTTGTTTTTATAATAACAGGAATGTTAGAAATTGTACCACATTGCTTATGTTATAGTAAGGATTGCTTTTCTTTATTTTATTTTATAGTTTACAACTAGCTGAACCCCGCGGTGTTACCCGCAGTTAAACGCGAGTAACGCCGCGGGACAAAGTTAGTCTAAAAAAAGTAGCCTAAGTTACTCCCCTGATCATCAGCTACCTGCCAGTGAAAGTCCCGTCAAAATCCGTCCAGCCGATCCAGAGATTACCCGGAAGAGACAGACAGACAGACAGACAAAAAAAATTTTAACATCATTTTTGGTATATGTGTATGTTCTCCTAGCCGAATACGGCCACGGCGGCCAGTCTCAACAGAGACCAACCAACTACGCAGGAGATATTATAGTGCACAAGTGTGTGCGCAAACACAGGTGCACTCTCTGTTCCCTCACTCTCATAATCCGATGGGACGGTTAACCGACACGATCGGGGAGAGATCAGGCGCAGGACCGACAGCTTAACGTGCTCTCCGAGGCACGGGGGTTCAGACCCCAACTTCCAAACTCCGAGCTCTTATTAAGTATTTATGGAATCAGAAAAACTCAATAACACTTTTGGCTCGATCCGGGATTTGAACCCGAGACCTCTTGATCAGCAGTCGCATACGTCAACCGCTAGACCAACGAGGTATATGTACCGTGTATACATACATATGTATTTAGTAAAAAGCGGTTATTTTAATATTACAAACAGACACTCCAATTTTATTTATTTCTATAGATGTAATGCATAGGCTGCATTAAAGTCGGCTATTAAGCAGATTTTAAACTTGCAAAATCTTTGAGAAGACTTTAAATTATGTTAGCAAAGTCCTAAAAAATATGATAATTACATAAAAGAAAATTAGTGTGATTCTCTTTCTGAACATTACAAATCTTAATTATCCATTGCATATTGCTAGTGGCACAGGTTATGCCATTCTACATTTTAATCCTGTTTTGGAATGGACCTAAGAGGAGAGGTTTATAACACTTGCAGCAGTGGCAAGTGCTTATTCATTCACTTGAATACTACCAATAGTGTTATGCTGACGATGTGACCTTGGATGTTACATAGTCAGCGGGTGCAGATAAGTTGAGTACTTGTGGATCGAAACATAAGTCACATACATATTTACACTTGTAGTTACTATATTACTGAGTAAGAAAAAATTGAGTATTTATGAGTAAATGTAATAACAGTTTTATTCTCCCAACAGAAACCTTCAGACAATACAAAAGAAAAATGTAGAAACTTTCTGGCGAATATCCTGGACCTGTCAAGCAAAGAGCTTCCGTCTGTAGAGAGGATCGTCAGAAACCTTATCCAAAAGCTTATCGATGCTCAGGTGGAACCAGAAGAGTTTTGCGATAGACTTGAGAAACTGTTAAACGCGAGCCCGCATCCACGTTTAATCGGCTTCCTAAAGGTATTTACTTTAATATCTATACTAATATATAAAGCTGAAGAGTTTGTTTGTTTGTTTGAACGCGCTAATCTCAGGAACCACATTTCAGATTTGAAAAAATCTTTCAGTGTTAGATAGCCCATTTATCGAGGAAGACTATAGGCTATTATTGTGTATATGTGTATAGTGTGTATTTTATACTAGGCGACCCACGCAACCTCGTTTGCGCCTCCTATTGCTCGTAAACGTAACATTCTTCATTGTTGCTCCGTTCCTGTAGGTACTAGCGTGATGATATATAGCCTATAGCCTTCCTCGATAAATGGGCTATCTAACACTGAAAGAATTTTTCAAATCGGACCAGTAGTTCCTGAGATTAGCGTGTTCAAACAAACAAACAAACAAACAAACCAACGAACAAACAAACAAACAAACTCTTCAGCTTTATGTATTAGTATAGATTTCAACTTGGCAGAGCCATTATAATATTAAATACGTGGCAATTTAACAATTTTCAATTACTAATGCTTAATGAAACAGTTAATTTGATTTGAGGCAGGCAAGTAAAGTTTGTCTATTATAATGGAAAAAAGTAAAAAGGCTCCTAAGAATCAGGCTACTGATAAGTGCGATTTAAGATACGAGTACAAAAATAGAAATACATAAAAAAAACTATGTGCTCTGTTCCGTTTTATTTTAAACTTTAAAACTGTAAGTTTAAAAGAATAAGGGGCATATTGAGTGTAGTGTGTAAAATTGTTTTTCCATTTGGTTACAGAATAGTTTGCCGCTGCTGCGTCAATCTTTAGTGACCAAAGAGCTTGTGATCGAGGGGCTAAATCCACCTTCCCCTCATTTTGCGTTAACTGGCATACCGTCGCTTGCTCCGCCCCTAGTCGCCAACCAAGTTCAAATTGTAAGTTTTAACACATTTTACTAAGTATTACACATAGAATATTATATAGTATTGCAAAGGCACAATTAGTAGTTTGCGTGGGATACCTAAGTAGCCTTTGCCGTCAAAGGACAAAAGTTAACAGCGCTATAACATTCTATTAACGACATACTAACTAAGCAATGCCAGTATTACATAAATATGTTGCCTGATTATAACAGTTGACATGTTAAACGTGTCTATGCGTTTAACTAATTTTGTTTAGTAGCTATTTAAGTCGAACATTGTGCAAGTCGCCCTTAGTCTACCCAACTAGAGCCTTTTTTTCAGGTCCTATCAAGGTTAAGTGGCACCTTCTACTTTCGTTTTTTGAAGTGATTAAAATGAGTAGTAATTTGTGCATGTATTTTCAATATAGTGAAGTTTTCACCTACTGTCTGCAATCACGGGACTGTTTTGTTTCCTTTAAACTTTCCATTTGACCATTCTAAACCAAATTGCAGAATCTATAACTACTACCAAATTTACTGCTAGTAAACTTACTGCGTTTTATTAGTTAACTTCGCTGTTGAGAGTCTAAGAATCTACTTATATTCAAGGACGTACAGATCTTTAGATACTTACAACACTAAGATACAGCATGATTTATGCGAACAAGCTTCTGCCGGCAGTGCATTTCCTTGAAACGTTACTAAACCTGCGCTTTATGACTGAGTCGGGAACGAGTAAAGTTTTAATAAAGTGCAAAGAAATCATCTAATTTTAACTCACCACCGATTTCATGGTTAACAAGAACAGACTTACAGACTGGAGAGAAGACGTTGACTTGTTATTCCCTCGTGCATCTTGTAAAGTAGTGTACTGACCTCATATTTAACTATTTTCTTGTGTCAGCTTGCCACGATATGATGTATGTAAATTTATTTGTGTTCTATATTAATTCTTTCCATGCAAACCTTGCACCAGCCTATTTTGAGGTCTGGCTTCAATACAGTTCAGTGTTAATCCTCGTTGTTTACACACCTCTTTCTGTGAACACTTTATTTGTTTACAATATTAGTGGATGTTATATCTAGAATTATGATTGATGATGTTAATTTCTCAGTAACGCTATAAATAATTTATCATCCGCTGCCAGGAGTTAAAATTTTCCTTTTATTCCAAATTTTGTATTATCAATTTGTTATTATTTTATACATTCATACAAATATGCTTTTCAAATATTGTTACTTCCTCTACGTGCCTCACACCTAACATAATTTCCTGTAGCGGAGATAAAAAATGTAATCTATTTGTTTAACCACATTGCATCTGTACCAGAAGCCGGCGCAAGCAAAACCTGGAAGAACTATAGTTGTGCTGCAAAACATTCCTTTCAACGCTGCCTCTAAAATAAAGGTGAACCAAGTCAGTAGCGGCGGAGCAAAATCCATGACAGACAAAATGGACGCCGTTGACGACATCAACGATGTTGCCGCGATGGGTGGTGTCAACTTGGCAGAAGAGACACAGAGGATGCTTGGCTCGACTGAAATGATTGGCACACAAATCAGGTATGTACCTACATTGTATTGTTTAATATTATTTGAAAGTAAAATTATTCGAATGAAAAGAGAAATAAGATATTTATTGAGAAGATTACAACGAGGGAAATTTCCCCTTCATTAAAGTTTTTAGTGGTATTGTTAGTTGCAGATCGTCTGCGCGTTAAGTTAAAACAAGCGTTTGCTTATTTGTTCTATTTATGATAACTAGTGACTGCAAAGTTTCATGATAATGAAAGATCGAGTAATAAAGTAATTTTTATAAAGTCTGCTTTTGGGTATGCAATACCATATATCCTTTACAGTAAAACTATGTATTAATAGTAACCTTGACAACTTATATGGTAAGTAACGATCTGTTAGTAGACAACGAGTGAATAACAAACGCAACAACTCAAATTTGTTTACCCCATAAACTGTTTGACAAAATAAATATCCTTTCATGTTATATACTACGAGGAACTAACATATAATCCATTTTAAGGTCATGCAAGGACGAATATATGGTACCTCTGGGTTTGATGCAAGACCGAATCAAGTCGATTGTAGCCAAACACAACCTGGAGGAACCTCCTCCGGAAGTGGCCGGTCTTCTCACTCACGCGCTGCAGGAAAGATTAAAGTGTACGATACAGAAGCTCGCTGTTATCGCACAGCACAGGAGTGACCATTTAATAAAGGTATTTGATACTATATACTTGTTATATGACAGTTATACTGGGAACACATTTACATGGTGGTTACTTCTTTTTTGCAAAAATATATAAATGTGTACTGAGTAGTATAAAAGAGCTGTAGAATGATTTTTCTTTGGATATATTATAGATGAGAAAGTCATGGCTTAAGGTGATTAAGCACTACTCACAGTGCTCGCATGAATTCGTTATTGAAATGATGAAAGTGGTGTTTCTTATTCGATATTGAAATTTTATTTAAATTTAAACTTTACTATTCTACATCATTACTTACCTTTTTCAAGTAATAAAAGTACATGTGACATTAAGTTTTATTATATACTAATGAAGTTTCTCTTTAAACAGACTGACAACCGATACGAGCCCACACAAGATGTGAAGGGACAACTCAAATTCCTCGAAGAATTAGACCGTGTTGACAAGAAAAGACGCGAGGACTCGGAAAGGGAGATGCTATTAAGGGCAGCCAAGTCTCGGTCCAAAAATGAAGATCCTGAGCAAGCCAAGCTAAAGGCTAAAGCCAAAGAGATGCAGCGAGCTGAACTGGAGGAGCTCAGGCAACGGGAAGCTAACTTAACGGCGTTGCAAGCTATCGGCCCAAGAAAGAAGCCGCGGTTGGAAGGTCCCGGAGCTGCTGGCGACTCCTTTTCGAGTAATGCAGGACACTCAAGTAGCGGATATGTAAGTAGCTTTATGTGACGCTAGCGTACCATGCGTTGGGAAATCAATTCTCCTTTCTATGTATGTAACATATTTTTTTGTTCAACAGACCGGCCGTAGCCAGATGGCATTGCGGACCCGACTCAAACGCATCAACCAGCGCGATATGATGTTCCTGTTAGAACAAGAACCCGGTACCGCACACTCGCTCCTACTCTACAAAAGTTATTTAAAATAAAAAAGAGAGGGTTTCGGATCAGGTGTGACGTCGTGTGACATGTTAGAGCAAATCGTGTTCAAACAGAAGAAGAGTGTTTGTTCCACGCTTTTGAGCACCACGTGACTTTGTTTGTAATATATTGTTCTGTAAATATAGTATATTTTAGTTATTACTCGGATCATGTATAGGTGTTAGTCGTTCTTCTTGTACACATAACAGCTTTTAATAGTTCACCGCTGGACATCAGCCACTAACTTTAAAAATCTTTAAACCTCTCCCTTTGGAGGTTCATATTGTTTTTAGAAAGCATTCAACAGACCTTTAGCACTTAACGTTAACAATGTTAGTAAGTCCAGATATTGGTCGCGCACTGAGCTCATATCCACCTAAAAAGACCGAGTCTTGAACATGCTTGACATCGCATTTATATCCAGATTAACGTTTTCAATCTTGCGATTTTACATAAAGACCTCAAGTGGATGCTCAGCATTGAGCATTCTCTTATTCTGAATAATCTTTCAAGTCTAGCTTTCTAGTGATTGGCTAGCAATTATATCGATCACAATAAGCATTATTAAATTGATCTTTTGAATTTTAACACATATTAATTATTTACTATATGTAAAAAATACACTTTTAATCTAACACGAATTATTATTTAAGTTTTTTAACTTTTGGTTCAAATAACTTCAAATCTACTTTCTGAGATTTCACTTTTTATTACGTATGTTACGTATACAATATTTTATCCTTTTGGAGCCTCACCCTCTCGGTGAAACGGAAGTGTGTAACAAAAGCCGAAGTGTATGTTGTAACTTACAACTTGTAAGTACACGTTGCACATCATATCCAACTGCTGTAAGTCCCGCTCGTTTCTCTTGTTTATTACATGGAAACGATTTAGTTAATAAACTGTATTTTATGTATTTACTGTTAAATGGTGCAAGATTCTTTTAGACTAAGTGTAATAAATATAAGTATAAGTTCAAACTATTACAGCATTTTTATTTTCACTCAATCCTGTCTGTTTCTATTTATATTATATTTATATACAGGGTTGCAAAGGACATACTAAATAAAGTATTAAATATATTAGTCTGCTTGGAGATCCCTTACCCCACTTCCCATACCGAGAGCTGCTCGTTAACAGTAATTAATGTGTTAACATTAGCCATTATGAATAATCAAGCAACTCCGAGTGGTCTTTTCGCGAAACAGTCATGTAATTTTTTGCTGATCGAATATTCACAGACGCAACAAAAATAATCGCCTGTCAATATGAACTCACACATAGCAATTACAATAAAATTTCAGTATTTCATGCACACAAATGCTTTCTGTGTCATAATCCTAACAGTGTGTTGCGTAGGCCCATTTAGACCATGATTTAGACTTATACTTTGACAGAGGGGAACGCCTGCATATATTATGTCTACTCCCTACCGTGTTGCTCTATGTCAAATTTAAATATGCCTTTGTCTAAGATCAGACCTTGCAAACATGGCATATTAAACCATAGAGTTATAACAAATAGAGTGGGCTAGTCAGACGGCTGCCTGTAAACAGAAACGTTCAACGTTCAGAAAGAGAGGGGAGATCGCGGTACCCAGCGGTACCTTATCTATTTTTCACAACAGATGCGTAGTAAAGGATAACCAATCATTAAGAAATTACGTAGGTAGGTACTCTGCAGTAAGTTTAAAAACTTATATTATTCTCAGTTTTCTTGAGCCACTTAAGTAATGGCTCAGTCACGTAATATATATGTATAGATAATAATACACATAGATAGCAAAGTAAAGCAATCCTTAACCAGGCAAGTCTATTATGGGTACATTCATAACGAGGCGAAGAGAGATCTCAGTCGCACCAAAGTGTTAACTTTTACGTGATTTTTGGATAGAGTAACTTCTTAAGTCAGTAGTCGTCAGTGGTTATAGGTAGGTACCTATAATCGGCCGAAATGCGTCTATGCGCATAACTTCCGAGCGGCAGCACTAAATTGGATTTTCTTTTTTTATGTATTTATTATTGTCAGGACAAGATTTTTATAGAAGAAAACCTGGAGCTAACGAAAAAGTTTTTTTTGGTAATTTAGAAATTTTGCACAAAGTTCGCCGGGTCTTCTTGTAATTTATAGAGCCATCCTGTGCCTGCCTTCTTTCGTCCTGTGTTTGAAAGAATCGCGTGATAACCGACCCTTACGCGAGTGGAGCCGCAGGCAAAAGCTGGTAAACAATGAGGATAATAATTCCTACCGTTGACACTGATATATCTGCTGCTAATACTAGACATTGTGTGTTTATTTGTTTTTACTGGGTGTATTAAGGGTTTAAGTGAGGCTATATCTTAGGCCCCGTAATGTCACTTGCACGTAGTGCACTCTTTTTTTTATGTGCGGAAATCCCCCCGGATACCTCCCGGTGGCATGTCGGACTCGAACCGGTTAAAAACGCACGCCGTCTCGGGTACTAGGTACTCGGCTGCCGGGGAACCAGGTGCACCCTAAAAAGGAAAATCCTGAAATTCCGACGTACCTCGGGCCACCCACAGTTTGTAGACCCCCTGACCCCTCCTGACGTGGTTTTTTTTTTTTTTTTTTTTTATGTTTGACCCTGCCAAAATGACTCTATTCTGCCTGATGGAAAGCATGAGTAGAATCCAAGAGTGGTTGTCACCATACTGCGAATGCAGACAATGCAACAATGCAGCATGGTGACCCACACCATGGCGGGCTAGTGATGCTTCCGCATCATTGGGCCTCCGGTCTCGCACTCACCAACGAAACACGACAGCATGATCGCTGTCATTTTACGTTGATTTTCTTTGCGAGGGTAGTACCGCCCCGGTCGAGCCGGCCCGTTCGTGTTGAAATCAGCGTGGCTCTACTACCGTGGTGCACCCTGCGCAGTAATGGACGAGGTTCTGACGACCTACATACGACTGGCAACAGTGTCACCAGATATTATTCTAGTCACTTCGGTTACCAACTTGCCTGTCAGCGCGTTGACTGGCAATTTCCTCTCAAATGAATCATCACCACATACCACGGTCCCCAGTTCCAGGCAGTCGCACTGTGCCCGGTCCCGGTTCCCGAGTCACGGCAGGGTACCAGCGGCAACTGTGTTTGGCGACCAGTACATTCCATAAAAAAATATATTTCTCATTATCTTAATAGCCAAATATTCCCAAGGCTACTAGTTCAACCGGTTTGACCTGAATATCAGTTTTTACTCGATGCGACTGGCATCGGCAGAGTTAACTGAATTCAAAGGATGAACTGGTTGTCAGTATATTTGAGGGCATTGACTTTCCCTATAACGATTGCCATAGATGTTCATGACAACCGGGACCGTGCTCTCCGGGAAACACCAACACCATCTTCCATACTCCGGGCGGCTATTAACAATTTCTTGTAAGAAAAGAAAAACGCAACAGCAGTCCGACCCAGGAATCGAACCTGAGATGCCGATACTTCTTAATCTGCAGTCGCTTACGCCAATCATCTAGACCAACGAGACAGTCTTTTTCAATGTTTGAATGCCAATTTTTTATTTAAAATGTATTGGTATTTATGTATGTATTTGAATTTGGATAATAGTACCTACGGTGTTCATTACAAATTTCAGTGTAAAATATAGGTAAACCCAGCACACGTTCCAATAATATTTAAAGTTAAACCACGTTTATTCACAAGGTTAGTAAATACTTATTGTTAGGAATAATCACTCATGTAAGGTCATCGCAGAGATTCCGCCAATGTCAAGTGTTTCTAGAGACACTTTCAGAAATTGATGGGCCAGTGGTGATTAAAATTTTAAGACATATTTCATTTCCACTTTCATATAATATTGTTGTAAAAAAATGAAACACAATAACCCCTATAGAGACAACCTACCGTGCTTTCTACTAGAAGCTTCTATCAGTTCCGTTTGACATTACTAGTCTTGCTACAACAGGGATCTGCCGATCTGCCTGCCATGGAAATTATTACGCGAAAGGTTGAACTATAAGCATTTATTAAATCAAAACCATATTTAATATTGAAAATATATCAAAGAAATAATGCTCTATTATTTATAAACACTTAATGTATTAACATAACAAGAATTTACGAGCATGTCAACCATAAGGTGAGCCTGTCGAGCACACATCACACACGAGCCATGAAGGGTAGAGATAAGGAGTACTATCTCTAGAATAGAAAAGTGTCCGCTAAAAGCATCAAATAGGTGAGGCTTCTGTAGTAAGAGTGTAAATTTAAAAGAAAGCGGCAAAATTTGAAAAGATAATAAAATGAGGAAAGGCTTCCGCTTTGCAATGGCGGGCTTTTTACAATAATAACTTAGTTAATAAAGATATTACTACGCAAATTAACAATCAGTAGAAATCTGAAAAACTTGTTTTATCTTTATTTCACTTCACAAAATTTAATCAACTCACTTCACTCCGTCTTGTACTGCTATATTCATATCACACTCTCTTCTTACTCTAGCGCCACTGTGGTCGGTTCTCGAACTATTATTAAACACTTTTCATTTATCGCCTAACACGAGCACGAAAATTAGACTAGAAAATATATTGAAAATGGGAAGAATTCAAAGGCAGTGTTGACGAAAAGGATACCATCAAATTCCAAACATTTATTCTTCTTTTAATGAAATGGTATTTAAAGTTTTCAATTCTGAAATCTTCTCGAGTCCTATCTAAAAAAAATATATGATTAAAAAATACTTGCGTCATTGTTACAGGTGAGAGTATTTCCCTTTCATATTTTGAACCCCATTCTTCTAGTGAAATGTCCCTTCCAAGCTAATGTTGAATTTGAAGGTATAGGTACTCTTTTGAAGTGTGCAAAAGCGCCGTCTGCAGTAGGTGTCACACAATCATAATATAACGGTTTAGCAATTTTAGCGATTGCGACTAATGAGTTGTATTTCGATCTTTTATTGTGTTGAAGGGGGAGGCAGCGTATTAAGCAAGCGTAAATGTAACACCAACGTTATAAATTTCATTGCCGTCTTGACATAAATCAAAAATTGTTGCAAATGTTGTAAGTCTGGCCATTTCTTCTTTCAAAAAGAGCTGACGCAGTGTCGCAACTAGTAAAAGAATGTAAAAAAAGAAGATGCTGTTTATACTTTAGTAGTACTGTTTCTAAACTTTTAGATGAGTAGGTACACTGTCTGTGGAATATTACCTTTTGTTGGTTTTTGAAAATATGTCGATTAGTTAGTGTTATTAAAACTAGAACCTCCACATCCTCAGCAACTGCGACAATATTTTCTGATTTTAAATCAATTACGGTTTCAATGATTAGGTAATCAATCGGCATCAGTTTCTGCTTGACAAGAACATATTAGATTTTCTGCAAGTATATTTCGTAACATATCTATGAAGCTATTCCTATGTTTAGCATGCGCTAACAATGTCTCTTGTCCTATTTTGTTATTTCATGTATTTCTTTTAGAATGTTGTCATCCAAGATGTAGATTTCCGGTAATCTAGGTACGTCATAGTGCATTTAAGTATTTTATAAGTTTCAATGAGACTGCCTCTCTATCGGCGTTCTTACAGTGTGGTTAACCCTAGATATTTTAGCCGTTGTTCGTAGGTGCTATTACGAATCGTGTGAACCATCTTAGTTTCCCTTGATTCGATCGATCGACCCCACAGTGGCAGGTTGTTGGATCGGATCCGTAGAACAGCCATCCTCTAACTCCGCATATGACCCTGTTATAGGTTTTTGTTTTTGTCTTACAGGTTCTTGTTTAGAAACACTGCTAATAATTTCATAGGCATTTTTTGTGAAATTAAAATACAAGATTGAAATCAAGTGATACATATATTTACATTATTTACCATTTATTTACCTTTCATTTACCAAAAACATTTTCTTATTTCATTTCAATTAAAGATTACTTTTACCAAAAGCATAATATTAATTCTAGAAACATTATATACAGGGTTAAACACTGCCTTTTTACTTCCAACGTCAACATAAAGACAAATAACTATTCACTTAATCTATATAAAATAAAAATGAATCACAAAATGTTTTGTTAAGTGTGCAACTCGAGATCCTGTCGACAATTTGTGTTTAATGAAACTACAGCTAAATAAAATGACTTAAAATGTACGGTAGGAGCGAGTGTGCGTGTTCGGATCCGTGCTCTAGTAGTGTCATCATCTTGTCGAAGCTGAAGGGTATGCCGGAGTGTGCTGCACTACTAGATAGGGAGTCGCCAACAGCCCCCGGCTCTTCTAATCGAGGTTTCTTCCTTGCCGCGATAACCTGCAAAGCTCCCAAGTTGGTCTCTTCGAATTCAGTTCGCCGCATATTTTTCGAATTAGCCTTTAACATGCCAGAACCCTGAAGATTCTCATTCTTTGACTGTGAACTGGCCACTTTTAAAAGCGTCTGCCTCTCTAAGTTCTTACGCCGTTTCTTGTCAACACGCTTGACACAACCCATCTCGGTTACGTCGTTGAAATTGTGATCACCGGCCCTTTTACGAGGAACCCACCATGTTTGTGTTCCCAGTATAACTGTCATATAATAACTGTCATATACTATCAAATACCTTTATTATATGGTCAATCCTGTGCTGTGCGATAACAGCGAGCTTCTCTATCATTGTACACTTCCCAAAAGTATCACGAAATAAAACACCACACTCAGAACAGAGACACAAATTTATTCATATACAATCCTTATAAATACATGTTGGCATATCTTAATAGCGCGATTCAGAAAACCTTATAAACTCCATCTATCGAAAAGTGGTAAACTAAGTTTCAAATAAATCTTATTAAAAACATACTTAGACATCCTGCCCACCATGGACAGCCATGTCCATTAAACTACTAAATATAAAGGTGTCCATCAAAACACTAGGTTCACCAGAATAACAAAGAATGAACACTTGGACTAAAAATCTTGTAAATTAAGTTGAAACTAAACATAGATAAAGGCTAGCATGCAACAAAATAGTACAACGTACCAAAACATATAAGGAGATCAAATAAGTTGACAAAAGTTGTGAATAAATAACAATTACACAAAAACAGACGGAAAAATACTTCATACAAATTTATGTGGTTACAGGCAAAATAATTATTTTTGAAACAGGTCTTTTGATTTCGTTATTATTACATTTAATCAAAACCACACGCGTAACCTTGTCCGAACCTGGGTGCTTTTTAATGACTCGTCCATAAAGCCACCTTGCTGGTGGAAGCCCATCCTCTTTTACGAGAACTACATCCCCGACATTAGGTTCAGGGGTACCAAGCTCCGATCCTGGCTGATACTGCGCAGCTCCCATCGGAAGGGGACTGGTTGGAAGTCGGGAACAAGAAGAGGCGGAAGGCTGCCAAAAAAGCTGCCAAAAAGGCTGCCGCCGCTGCGCAGGGAGCACCGAGGAGACTTCGCGTCCCCCGTTCTGCGGCCGTCGTCGTCACCCTGACGGCGGAGGCAGTGGAGAGGGGCTTGGGGTACGCTGATGTCTTGGCGAAAGTCAAGGCCAATGTTGACCTCAAGGCTCTCGAGATACCAGGCGTCCGGTGTAAAAATACACGTACAGGAGCCCGGCTACTCGAGATCCCCGGTGCCACCAGTGGCCCCAAAGCTGACGCCCTTGCGGCTAAGCTAAGGGACTCGCTGGATGCAGCTGACGTCCGAGTGTCCAGGCCGGTAAAATGCGCTGAACTACGCATTACGGGTCTGGACGACTCTGTCTCAGCGGACGAGCTTAGGCTCTCTGTGATGGAGGCTGGAGGTTGCCCTCTGGAAAACGTAAAGGTCGGAGCAATACGCTTCGGCTTCAGTGGACAGGGGGCAGCGGTTGTCAGCTGCCCTATCGCGGCGGCCCAAAAGGTCGCTGATGGGCGTACCCTCTTAGTTGGAGGTTTCCTGAGGGCGCAGGCACGCCTCCTACAGTCCCGACCGGCAAGGTGCTATCGGTGCCTGTCGGTGGGACATGTGGGGGTAACGTGCACGGCGGACATTGCTGTGGGTGATCTCTGCTTCCGCTGTGGCCAGCCCGGTCACAAGGCGGGTGGCTGCAACGCTCCGCTACGTTGCTATAGGTGCGTAGCGGGGGGCAAACCTGCCGACCACAGGGTTGGTAGCAAGGCCTGCGCTCTGTCAGGATCGAAGCCAGGAGGTAGGCCTTCTGGCTGCCCTCTGGAGGGTGAAAAGAGAGCCGCCAGCTTGCGGCAAGGTTCGCGGCGGAGTGTGGAGATGGAAATCCAATAATGGATAACCATCTTCGCATTCTCCAGGCGAACGTGGGCCACGGTGCTGTTGCTCAGGATCTTCTGCTCCAGAGCATGGCACAGTGGTCCATTCACATTGCCGCTGTTGCCGAGCCATACACCCACCGGTTTCTGGGGACTGCCTGGGTAACTGACTTGGATGGCTCGGCAGCGCTGGTGCACGGCACCGCTGCTGGCACCCCTCCCTTTGTCGTGGTCGCAAGGCAACGGGGTTGCATAGCGGCAGTGGTTGGGGATATAGCGGTCGTGGCCGCTTATTTCTCGCCAAACCGAGACATAACTGAGTATGAGCAATGGCTCGCTCAGTTGGCCGTCGTTGTCGATGCCTGTCGCCCTCATCCGGTTCTTGTGCTCGGGGATTTCAATGCCTGGTCAGAGGCCTGGGGTTCCCGGCGCACGAACCCGAGGGGTAGGGCACTGGAGAACTGGGCTGAAAGATTCGGTCTAGTTGTCCTGAATCGGGGGTCTGTACCCACGTTCGTGACGGCGAGGGGCAGTTCGATCGTAGATATCTCGTTCGCCAGCCCCTCGCTAGCGCTCCGTGTTCGTGACTGGCGTGTCATCGTGGGGGAAGAGACAGGTTCGGATCACCGATACGTTCGGTTTGAGGTCTCCGCTCCCGCGGATGGCGTGCCGGCTAGACCGACTCCACCTGAGCCACGTTGGGCACTCAAGCGCTTAAATCGGGATCTCCTCCTGGAAGCCGCCATCATACAGGCCTGGGCCCATGCGCCGGAAAGGCCTGTCGATGTGGATGCCGAGGCAGAATGGTTCCGGGAGGCCATGACCCGCGTCTGTGATGCGGCGATGCCTCGGGTTCAGCCTAATACTGCGAGGCGCCGGGTCTACTGGTGGTCGCCGGAGATCGCAAGGCTACGAAAAGCCTGCGTAACCGCGCGCCGTCAGTGGTCCCGGTTTCGCAGGAGGCGTCGCCGTCCTGAAGATGCGGCAACTCGAGAGGCGGAGCTGTTGGTGGAATATAGGGGTGCCAAGAGAACCCTTCAGGCAGCGATAAAGCGGGCCAAGAGTGAGGCCCGCTGTGAGTTGCTGAAGACACTGGAGCGGGATCCATGGGGGCGCCCTTACCGCATAGTTAGAGGCAAGATGCGTCCATGGGCCCCTCCGTTGACACGGTGTCTTCAGCCAGACCTGCTTGAGGGGGTCGTCGGCACCCTGTTTCCATCGCGATTAGTGGAGCACACTCCACCACAGATGGCTCCACCTCTGACGCCTGAGGCGCCCAACGTGGATGATGACGACGTGCCTGAGGTTACTTGGGCAGAACTAGCGCTGGCGGTGCAACGGCTAAAAGCCAAAAACACCGCCCCAGGACCCGATGGCATTCCAGGCCGAGCGTGGGTACTGGCCCTAGATGATGGGGCGCCGGCTCTCGAGCCCCGACTGAGAGGGTTGTTCAGCGCATGCTTCGAGACGGGCCAGTTTCCGAAATTGTGGAAGACGGGGAAACTGGTCCTCATCAGAAAGGAGGGACGCCCGGTGGACTCACCATCCGCCTACCGGCCCATAGTGTTGCTTGATGAGGTGTGCAAACTCTTTGAAAGAGTAATTGCATGGCGCCTCGTCAAGCATCTCTTCAGGACGGGGCCGGATCTGGCGGATAACCAATATGGGTTCCGTCAGGGGCGCTCCACCGTGGATGCGATCATGCGCGTGAGGACCCTGGCGGAGGAAGCAGTTTCCCGGGGCGAAGTGGTGTTGGCGGTGTCGTTAGACATCGCCAACGCATTCAACACTTTGCCCTGGAGTTGCATTAGGGAGGCACTAGCGTATCACCGAGTGCCTCTTTACCTTCGCCGAATAGTCGGGGCATATCTGTCTGAGAGAGCCGTTGTTTACCCAAGCAGAACCGGTCTCGGTCGACGTGAAATGTCGTGCGGTGTTCCGCAGGGGTCGGTCTTAGGGCCTCTCCTGTGGAACATTGGCTACGACTGGGTGCTTCGCGATGCGCTCGTAGATGGTGTCGCCGTCACGTGTTACGCGGATGACACGCTTGTGACGGCTTGCGGCAAGACGCATCATGGAGCAACCCTGAGGGCCACGGCCGGGGTTGCCCAAGTCGTGGAACGAATCCGGCGGCTGGGTCTCGAGGTGGCTTTACACAAATCCGAGGCCTTGTTCTTTCATGGGCCCCGGAGAAAGCCGCCTGATGGGCTCTGCCTCATAGTAGGAGGCACTCGCATCGGCATCGAGCGCTCTATGAGGTATTTGGGACTCGTACTCGACGGCCGATGGGACTTCGGATACCACTTCCGAAGTCTGGTCCCCAAGCTGGTTGGCGCAGCAAGTGCATTATCACGGTTGCTGCCAAATATGAGGGGGCCCGATGACTCCTGCAGGAGACTATACGAGGGGGTCGTGCGGTCCATGGCCCTTTACGGGGCTCCTATATGGGCGGAGATCCTGAGGGCCAGTAACATCGCGTTATTGCGACGACCGCAACGAGTTCTGGCCATCAGGATTATAAGGGGATACCGCACGATCTCATTTGAGGCGGCAAGTCTCCTGGCCGGAACTCCACCATGGGACCTGGAGGCGAGAGCCCTTGCGACTCTTTATCAGTGGCGCAGGAGTTGGGTAGAAGTCCTGAGATTCGAGAAATCGAAGACCAGAAATCCCGACTCCGCCAGGTCCTTGTGGAGGAATGAAAAGAACGACTTGGGCAACCGAGCGCTGGGCACGCTGTTATTGCAGCGGTAAGACCTGTTATGGAGGATTGGCTTGAGAGGCATCACGGGAGCCTCTCATACCGGCTGACACAGGTGCTCACTGGGAAAGGATGCTTCGGAGAGCACCTGTGTCTGATCCGCAAGGAGCCAACGCCTGAGTGCCACCATTGCGATGGCCAGACCGTGGACACGGCATTCCACACACTGGCGGAATGTCCGGCGTGGGAGGAGCCGAGGCGTAATCTCGTGGCGGCCATCGGAGTGGGGGTTCTCTCGCTCGGTAACATGATTGCGGCCATGTTGCGGAGCGAGAGCGCGTGGAACTCTGCCGTCTCTTTCTGCGAGCAAGTTATGCTTGCGAAGGAGATGGCGGAGCGGGACCGGGAGAGGTTTAGAACCCTCCCGGTCCGCCAGGCCCAGGATCGGGCCAGGTACCGCAGACGACTCGGGCGTCGGAGATCGCTCAACGATCTCCGTCCTCCATAAGCGCAAGCCTGGGGGTGACTGGTGAGGCCACCAGTCACCCCAGCAGAAGCAGGCCGGGGTGGAGGCGCAAGCCCTATAAAGTGCTTGCGCCCATTACCAAAGGGGGAAAAAAAAAAGGAATCAACAGGGTTCCTACACAAGAGGGGGTCAAACCGTAGGTGGCCCAAGGTACGTCGGGGTTCCAGGGATTTCCTTTCGAGGGTGCACCTGGTTCCCCGGCTTTCAGTACCCGAGACGGTGTGCGGTTTTAGTCGGTTCGAGTCCGACATAGCCACCATCTGGTGGCATCAAAGGGGATTTCCGCACAATAAAAAAAAAAAAAAAAAAAAAAAAGGTTCAGGGGTACGGTCAGTCCACTTATACCTATGTTGCATTTGAGTAAGGTACTCTACAGACCATCTTCGCCAAAAGTCTTGCACCATCCTCTGTGTGAGATGCCACCGTTTAAGACTACTAATATTTGAGGTTTCATAGTTGAAGTCAGGCACAGTCACCAGCGGTTCACCGACAAGAAAATGGCCTGGTGTCAATGGACACCCTTCTTCCGGATTATTGGGTAGCTGTGAGATGGGTCTGGAATTTAGACATGCCTCAATTTGACTCAGCACAGTTATCATTTCTTCAAATGTCAACGTACTGTTGCCTATCACTCTCTTTAAGTGGTGTTTGGTGGATTTAATACCTGCCTCCCATAACCCTCCAAAGTTTGGAGCGTGGGGTGGTATGAAATGCCAATTGGTCCCATTGGTGCTTAGGAAGTCCGCTATCTCTGGAGCAATAGTTGCTTTTTCGGCATTAAACAAGGTCTTTAATTCCTTCGCGCTTCCCACAAACGTTGTTCCATTGTCACTCCACAAGTCGAGCACTCTACCACGTCTAGCCATAAATCGCTTAAAAGCAGCTAAAAAGCTCTGGGCGCTCATGTCGCTAACGACTTCAAGATGGATGGCCCGAGTGGCCATGCACACAAAAAGACAGATGTACCCCTTGGTAGAATGATGACCGCGACCCTTGGTTGTACGTATATTTATTGGCCCTGCATAGTCTACACCACTACTCTGGAAAGGTCTCCCGGCGGTGACTCTAGATTTAGGTAATTGACCCATCAATTGCTGACTTGGTTTCGCCGAATAACGAATGCACTTTATACACCTGTGCACATATTGCCTCACGAGCGTTCTTGCATTTATAATCCAGTACTTGGAGCGTAAGTAATTGAGCATTAATAGCGGTCCTCCATGGAAGGTTCTCTAGTGAGCTTCTGCAATTAACAGGTCTGTAAAATGAGATTTGTAGGGAATTAGAATGGGATGCTTCATTTCGTCATTAATAGGAGCCTGTTGTAAGCGACCACCAACTCTTAAAACGCCCTTCTCGTCAAGAAAGGGATTCAGCGAGGTAAGTTTGCTATCTTTACCTACCATTCCCTTAGATTTTAATGACTTGATGTCTTCACTGAAGCACTGATACTGGCACAGTTTCACACAGGTAAGTATGGACTCATTTAGTTCCCTCGTAGTAAGCCAGGTAGTTTCTGCTTTATCAATTCCTGATTTCCCCTTCCCAATTATTCTTCTACAGTATGCTATTACTCTTACTAATCTGTTAAATTTCGAAAATCTATTTAATATACTGTCGTCCATTTCTTCTACTTTAGTTGCATGACACTTTATTTTCCTTTCTTCCAAACTTGTCTCCTTCATCTTTCCCTTTGTATAATTTATGTTTTCCATTTGTAGCCACACAGGACCGTTCTTCCAAATTTGTAAGCTATTACACTCTGACGGCTTAGTTCCACGGGAGGCGCAATCTGCTGGATTCTCCTTGGAAGCAACGTATGACCATTGACTTCGATCCATAATATTAAGTATTTCGGACACTCGGTTGGCCACAAATACCTTCCAACGACTAGGATGCCCTGATAGCCAAGCTAAGACTATTTCTGAATCTGTCCAAGCATGTAGATGCTGCTTGTCAACCTTTAGAATTGTAGCTGTTTCTTGAAGCAGTTTGGCTAGCAAAACCCCTCCGCAAAGTTCCAACCGGGGTATTGATACTTGTTTTATGGGCGCAATTTTTGTCTTCGAAGTTACCAAATTTACATGCACCTTTCCATCCGCAGTTCCTAACCGTGAATAAACGACAGCAGAATAGGCCACATTAGAGGCATCCGAAAAGCCATGCAGTTCTAAAACCTGACTATCGCTACACAAACCAATCCAACGAGGTATTCGAAATTTAGTGAGCTTACACAGATCACTTCTGTATGCAATCCAGTCCTTGAGTAACGTTGAAGGGAGTTCATCGTCCCATTCGATTCCTGCAAGCCACAGTCTTTGGATAAAAACCTTAGCGGTAGTAATAGCAGGAGCGATCCATCCCAAAGGATCAAATAAACGTGCTATGTCCGATATGACTTTTCGTTTGGTTATAGGCGGCTTCAACTCAGGAAGTTGTACATTGTACTCAAATTCATCGGTTTTCTTGTTCCACATTAAGCCTAAAATTTTTGAAACTGTATCAACCTTTATCTCTAAATTACATTCTGATTCTAATCGTGTATCCGTAATTGATTCTAATAATTGCTGACTATTACTCGACCACTTCTGAAGCTGGAATCCGCCTCGGTTTAGCATTTCGGTTAACTGTTTGTACATTTCTAAACCTTCTGACACCGATGTACACCCCGACATGAGATCATCCATGTAGAAATCGGTGAGTACCGTGTCTCTTACTAACGGAAAATCTGCTCCTTCATCTCTGGCTAGCTGTTGTAATGCTCGAACTGCCAAGTAAGGAGCTGAAGAAGTACCAAATGTCAAACGTAAATGCCGAAGATGTTGCAGGGGTAAATCCGGATTTTCTCGCCAAATAATTCGAAGATAATCGACATCATCATCTGACACCTTGACCTGTCGATACATTTTAATAATGTCTGCCACTAGACAAATAGGATGACAACGCCAACGCATGAGGATGTGTCGCAGGTCGGGTTGCAACGCCGGGCCTACCATTAAATCATTGTTCAAGGAGTTACCGTAAGAACAACACAAGAAGATTACATAGAGGGTAGTCAGAGTGTCAACATCAAAATTTTGAGCTCTGTAATTCTATTTTGTTTAAAAATATAAAACATTCAATTTTAATGTCACAAAAGTGTTAAAACTAACCATTATCCTCTAGTGCATTAAATTACCTTTTGATTTATTACATACTTTCACTTGCATTGACAACATCACCAACTTGTCATTATGGATCTTTACACCAAACTATCAGCGTGCATGGAAGACCTCTCCTCCACCTTTAAAGCTCGGATGACCCAGTACGAGGTTGACCTGAAGAATGCGGCAGGCCCAGATTCAACTCACAAAAATATATCGAGTCTGTCACGTGACTTTGCAGAGTTTAAGTCCCTCATTTGGAAGACAATGGCCATGTTCAAGTCACAAATGGAGCTACTGCTACTTGGCCTGGACAGGCATGAGATGGCGTCACGGCGAAAGGTCCTAAACGACACCTAGTTGACTGGCGACACAAATATACAGAGTGACCGACACCCAAGCAATTAAAGCACAGACCATTTGTTTGAACAAAATTATGTCGTGTATCAAAGTCTTGTTGACAGAACTTCTTACAGTTTGCTATCTTATGATTTTCTTGACAATAAGAACAAGACAATGCAGCAGACACCGTGTGTGTCCTCAACACCCTACGCTGCAACGCTACATTACGTTGCACCTTACCATCATCTAGGAATTCTAAAGCTCTAAATCTTTGTTCAGTAAAATCTTGAAATTGTTTAAATGTAGGTAACTGATTAGAGGAATCACTAATTTTCAGTTCCCACTGTTTGCGAGACTCGTTATCTAACTTTAAACTTAATATATATATTAGTATGATGTCCCAACCAACCACACTAATTCCTAAGTTACTTAATGCATTCAAACATTCATTAGATGTGTCCAATAAATCTTTCAACGCCTGAGCTGATTCAGTTACAATAGTCCTTTGACTCATAAATCGTTTTAATATACAATTTGCTAAATATTTTGTGTTATTATATCTGACTTCTAATTGTGACCAGCAAGTCAAGTAATTATTACTAGTAACTGGAATGTGACGTAAAAGACTTTCAGCTTCACCAGACAAATGAGTTTTTAAATAATGGAGTTTTTGTACATCATCCAATTTGCTATTATTATGTATCAAGGATACAAACAAATCTCTAAAACTTATCCACTCCGAATAGTTACCAGAGAAAATTGGTAAAGTAATTTTCGGTAATTTAAGATTACATGATGTATCGGAAGCCTTAGTACTACTCTGCAATGTTGACATTTGCTGTTTTAATTTAGTTAACATTTCTTTCAGTTCCAATTTATAATCGAAATAAATTTCTTCAGTAGTCGGATATAGGTTCGTAGAATAATACTTAGATGCGAAATATACGGTTTCCTCAACCTTTTGCAGAATCTTGTAATGTGCGTCGTTAAATAATTTCCACTGTTTTTCTAAACTTTCCAATCTAACTTCAATGTAATTTTGTGTTATTCTCTCCTTCGGTGATTTTTTAAAGTTAGATCGTGCACGGGTAATAGCTGAACTTGTATCCAACTGAACTCTTTCGAATGATTGCATCTTGTACAAATTGATAGTTTTACTTCGAATCACAAGTTTATTGCACTAAGTCGCTGTAGATATAAATTCTTGAAATTTTACAAGTCTTTTTTTTCGTTAAAACTCTAAGTGAAATCGGGCATAGGTTCCCCGTCTCTTCACTTTTTAAGAAATTATTCTAAGTCCATGCACTAACTTTAATTTTCTAAGTCCAAACTAACACTTAACATTTACTTTAACTGTCAATCTTGATAAAACACTTGTATCAAATATTTAAAAGTACTCACAGTTTATCTTCAATCACTTCATATACACTGTCCACTCACGTGATCGTAGCTTGACGAAGAGCAAGGGGGTCCACCGTCCCCTCACAATGCAAACACTGCTTACTCCAACTGTAACACCGCTGATGCGCAGTACAGTCCAATGTACGCGCGCTGATGATTGATGCGGCTCCATTCTTCACTTTTGCTTCGCTGCTGCAAAACTAACTCCACGGGGACAATGTATGCCAGTCCTTAATCGGCTCAAGAAGGACCAAATGTACACTTCCCAAAAGTATCACGAAATAAAACACCACACTCAGAACAGAGACACAAATTTATTCATATACGAGTACAATCCTTATAAATACATGTTGGCATATCTTAATAGCGCGATTCAGAAAACCTTATAAACGCCATCTATCGAAAAGTGGTAAACTAAGTTTCAAACAAATCTTATTAAAAACATACTTAGACAATCATACTCTTTAACGTGTCCTGCAGCGCGTGAGTGAGAAGACCGGCCACTTCCGGAGGAGGTTCCTCCAGGTTTTGTTTGGCTACAATCGACTTGATTCGGGCTTGCATCAAACCCAGAGGTACCATATATTCGTCCTTGCATGACCTTAAAATGGATTATATGTTAGTTCCTCGTAGTATATAACATGAAGGGATATTTATTTTGTCAAACATCTTATGGGGTGATCAAATTTGAGTTGTTGCGTTTGTTATTCACTTGTTGTCTACTCAACAGACGGTTACTTACCATATAAGTTGTCAAGGTTACTATTAATACATAGTTTTACTGTAAAGGATATAGGGTATTGCATACCCAAAAGCAAACTTTATAAAAATTACTTTATTACTCGATCTTTCATCATCATGAAACTTTGCAGTCACTAGTTATCATAAATAGAACAAATAAGCAACCGTTTGTTTAAACTTAACGCGCAGACGATCTGCAACTAACAATACCACTAAAAACTTTAATGAAGGGGAAATTTCCCTCGTTGTAATCTTCTCAATAAATATCTTATTTCTCTTTTCATTCGAATAATTTTACTTTCAAATAATTTATAACAATACAATGTAGGTACATACCTGATTTGTGTGCCAATCATTTCAGTCGAGCCAAGCATCCTCTGTGTCTCTTCTGCCAAGTTGACACCACCCATCGCGGCAACATTATTGATATCGTCATCACCGGCCATTTTGTCGTCTCCGAATGGTTGTAAGAAAGGTGCCTTCTTTTCCTCCTCTTTTAACAGAGACTTCCCAGGTGTAAACACAGTAGACAAACCAGATGTCACGTTAGACCTGGGGAAATTGGCCTTTGTGTTGACCGTCATGGCTTTTGATCCGCCGCTACTGACTATGTTCACGTTTATTTTAGACGCAGCGTGGAAACCAATATTTTGTAAGACAACTATAGTTCCTTCAGGTTTTGCTTGCGTCGGCTTCTGGTACAAATAACTTTTGTAGAGTAGGAGCGAGTGTGCGGTACCGGGTTCTTGTTCTAACAGGAACATCATATCGCGCTGGTTGATGCTTTTGAGTCGGGTCCTGCGGTTTCTTTCTTGGGCCGATAGCTTGCAAAGCTCCCAAGTTGGTCTCGCATAGCCTGAACCCTTCGAATTCAGTTCGCCCCATCATTTTCGAATTAGCCTTTAACGTGACAGCCGCCCTCTTACTCTCACTTAGTACTTGTGCTACTCTTATTAAAAATATGCACAACATTTACATACAAATTAAACTCTAGAGGGAGTGGAAAACAGGAACTTACCAAAACAAAAAAATAATATTGGAAGTTACAGACACTAACGAGATCACAGACAAAAACAATATATAACAAAATAAAAAATAATAAAACAACACTAATAATAGGTATTACTAAGTTAAACTTGAAATAGAAACATAATAAAAATAAGAACATAATATAACAAAAACATAACAAAATAAAAAGTACCTAATATTAATTCAAAGACAAACTAACTAACTGAAAAGAAACGGGTCTAGTAGTGCAGGACACTCGGGCATAGCAACACATTTGGTGTTTCTTTTTTTCGCCAAAAGCACCCCAGCTCTTCTAATCGAGGTTTCATCCTTGGCCTGCAAGGCTCAGAAGTTAGTTTCACGTTGCCTGAAGTATTCTTGCTGCATCTGTTTTGAGTTAGCCTTTATCTTGACTCTGACGTTCAGGGCCCTCATTATTCGACTGTGACTTCCCACCCTTAACAGCTATCTGCCTCTCCGAGTTCTAACGCCGTTTCTTGTCAACATAGTAGACACCGCCCATCTCGGTTCCATCATTGATATTATAATCACCGTCGTTTTACGAGGAGTCGTGCTGACTCCTCGATGGTTGACAAACCATACGAAACGTTAGGTCTGATAAAATTGGCCTTCTTTACGTAGATTTTTGGGCAGGGTGGAGAAGAATATTTATTTATTTATTTATTTAGGGAAAACAAACAGATACACATTCATCTTACATCTAAGTTTAACAAGAAATATATTTAAATGTGTAACTTACAACGTTATCCACTTATTACAATATAAATTGACTACTTACTTTATCTTGAGTGGACCAAAAGTCAAAAAGAAAACAAAATTAAAGTAAATGAATAGCAGTGCAAAAATTACGTTACAAAGATAAGAACACAATATGCAAAAGAACGAAAAAAATAAATAAAAGGGGGGGGGGGGGAATGCTTGAATATGATATCTAAAATGTAATAAGGTTTGAAATTTTTTTACTCAAATCACTTCTAAATTTAATAGCAGAAGATCTAAATATGTCTAGGTCTGTGAAATGAGTATTATAGTTTTTAGTTATGCGATATAAAAGAAATATCTTTCAGCACAGTTACAGTACTTCCAGGTTTTGGTTGCGCAGGCTCCTGGTACAGATAAAATGTAGTTAGACAAATATTTAATAACTAGCTGCACCCGTTTTATTGTTGTACCCGCGGTTATTGTTGTACCGCGAGTAACGCTGCGGGACAAAGTTAGTTTTTAAAAAAGTAGCATAAGTTACTCCCTGGATCATCAGCTACCTGCCTGTGACAGTCCCGTCAAAATCCGTCCAGCCGTTCCAGAGATTACCCGGAACAAACAGGCAGACAGACCGACAGACAGACAGACTATTTTTTTTAACGACATTTTTGGTATATGTACCATGTATACATACCTAAGCATTTAGTAAAAAGCGGTTATTTTAATATTACAAACAGACACTCCAATTTTATTTATTTGTATAGATGTACAGATGAATGGATGTTTTCTCCGTTAGGGTGCTCCCACACAGCAGTTATAAAATGTTATAAAACATTGTGTAACACGATAACATTTTATAACATTTGTTACAACATGTTACATGATGTTGTATAACATCACTATCATTTTATAAATTGTGTTACAATATGTTATATGATGATGCTGCGGTGGATGTGTGGCGGTACGCGACTAGATCGCATACGTAACGCACATATACGTGGCATTCAGGTTTCTAACTTAAAAAATGACGGACTTCCATACAAACTTTCAACCCCTATTTCACCCCCTTTGGGGTAGAAATTCCAAAATTCATTTCTTAGTGGGTGTCTACTCTATAAAAGGAAAGCTATGAATTTTCATGAGTAGATTTACTCATCAAATTTCATAGCTCTAACTATCATAGTTTACGCTCGGCGATGATGAATCAGTCAGTCAGTCAGTCAGGACTTGTTTTTTATAAGTATAGATAGGTGCCGACATTTAACTTGGCCAAACTTCGGCGTAGTGTGGGTAAGTTCGCACTAGCTACATGTGACGTGCTCAAGACACGTATTAAGCGTAAGTAGGTAGAAGCCTTGGATGAAAGTGCCTAACGCTCCAACTCCAAGTACAGGTACCTACGTACGACTGACTAAAACTGATGGTGATCGCAGGAAGAATTCTTTAATTTAGCTGCCCCTGGCGCAGTGGTAGCGTATGAGACTGCTGTGCTTGATTGGTACGACCCGGGAATCGATCCCGGGTCGTACCAAGTGTTTGTATGATCTGCAAATATTTGTTTCGAAGTTTGGGTGTTTTCTATGTATAGTGTATATGTGCGCGTTGAGCACTTTTTCGTAAGAGAAATCTTATGAGTTCACGTCACTGACATGCTGTCATGACTTTTTCGAAGTTAAAACTTCATGCCGCGTTGCGCATATTTTGGTAGGGGACAATCTTATGGGATAGCGTCACCGACATGGTAGAAGGTTGAAGTTGTTAATTTTAAAATTAAAAATATTAAATTTCTAAAAGCACTGCTTTATAAAATTTGTTACGGACAACGCCATCTATCGAGTATCGGTGTAAACTTTTTTGTGCCTGAAGTACCTAACAAAGTTATCTACTCTACTGCTCCAACTGCGTCTTAACGCGCTAATATCTATACTAATATATAAAGCTGAAGAGTTTGTTTGTTTGTTTGAACACGCTAATCTCAGGAACCGCAGGTCCGATTTGAAAAATTCTTTCAGTGTTAGATAGCCCATTTATCGAGGAAGGCTATAGGCTATATATCATCACGCTAAGACCAATAGGAGCGGAGCACCAATGAAAAATGTTTCAAAAACGGGGGAAAATTATCACGTTACGGGCAATAAGAGACGTAAACGAAGTTGCGTGGGAATTACTTTTCCGATTTGAAAACATTATTTCTAAAACACCATTTTAAAGTTCTTTTTTTATGTGTACACTTTGGATAATGGCATATTAGAGACCAACAATTGTCAGATATCATATTTGTATCCCAGAAACCCTGATAGCGCTCTTCCATAATGTGCAAGTCCTAATGCATACGCTCTCCCTTTTAGTCGCTCAAATCTAATAAATTTTCTGAAAATCTGTCCAGGTGACTATCGAGGAAGTGAAGTTTTATGCTCATATTGCACCCCATATATTTAATTGTAGCATAAAGTCTTTTACAAGTTCAATATAATTTTCAGATTATTTATTTCCGAAAAATCTTCTCTTTTACTATTAAAACTTTTTTTAGTATCTAAGGAAAGCATTTTTTTTTTCAGCCTTGATGCTAACAATTGTGAAGCTTGTTTAGAAAGGTTTAAATCTCTTACAATATCATTTATCTCATTTTGGGTAAAGCATTATGACTCATTTGACATACCATCAAAATCAGCATCATTTTGTGATGAGCTTGATCCTTCAATGTCTTGTTATAAGGGTTCAGATATATTTTTAGGCACTGAAGAGTCAGGTTAACGCTGCACTGGACAATTAACTCAACTAGTACTGCCATTTAACTCTTTTTTTTTTAACTAATTACGTAACTACTAATTACAAAACAAAACAAGTTTTGAGATGATTTCATGTTTCTTGCCAAATAATCGGTGTTCCAAATTTTAAGGCACTTCTTTTACCACTTTTTCTCAATCTTAAATATTCCACACACGATTTACAAAATAATTGAGAGCCCAAGACTTCTCATATTTATACAAGAGCACCACAAAATACTCACCAACTTTCACCAACTCTGACATAACTTTTCCACAATTTTTATCACCTATTTTCTTCGTATACCTATAGCAAAAATGATCTGGTTTGTTTAAACAACCTCCCACGACTCAAAACCTTCAGATACTTATCTTAACACAGTAAAATATGCCTGTTATCGATTAATTTATACGCTTTTATAACAAAAATCAAAACGAACGAGTATCCAAAGCTGCGCTAGCAGGTTCATACCAGATTTTGGCTGGGTAGGGAGAGAAACACGAGTGGTGAAGGTGAGTATCGCTAAGGGGCCCCTTAAATCTACACCCGTGTCACAAGTCTCGGGCGCCGCTCGGAGTTTCTCTCTCTGCCACACGATGGACCCGGCACCCGCACGGTGAATCCATGGAATGCTAAGAAGTTCGTCTCAAAGAAACCTGAGCTGCTCAAAAAATTTTGAGGGTAGATTTCATAAAAACAAGTCATAAGCAAAAAAATCATTTATGACGCTCATTGTCGGAACTAGTTTAGCTGAATAAAGCTCCATTGTGTGTATAATGTGATAATTCATGAGTAATTAAGTGATAATGGCATTAACAAAAAAAATGCGCTTTAAAGTTAAATATCTCACAAACGGTTCCCTGAATCAAATAATCGTCTTAGCAGCCTCTCAATGTATAAAAGACCTATTTAATATACCCCACCAATATATGGCTACGTGTATGGGGAGGTAACCCCAGTAAAAAAAAATATTAGGTACGTGTTTTAGGTAAAACTTTCTAGCACAAACCTTTTGGGTGCTAAGCCGAAGACGATAGGACAGATAGCCGGGCGGAAGTACAGACGGATGGATAAGGCGAAACTTTATGGGTTCCGAAGCGTGAACTACGAAAAAGAAAACAAGCTAATCTGTCTAATGATGACGATGGTGTACAAACCTGTACAAACCACAAAATTGTAATTTCATTGACAACTACCTACTAGTGGAGGCAAAAATGAAAATCCATATATGACATTTTCTTGTTCGTTCTTCATGTTGAACGCAACTGAACGAGCGGAAATGGTGATCGGAGTAGAGAGAGAGAAATACTGAGTTTGGGTAGTGTCTGTCTCTCTCACGCAAGTTTTTGATTGGTGGGTGTATTTCCCGCCAAATCAGTCGTGCAAATTGTTATGTGCGTCCATCAATCAGACGCTTGCGGGAGAGAGACAGACACTACCCAAACTCAGTCTCTCTCTCTCTCTCTCTCTCTCTGCTACCCCTCCAAATATATATACTCTAAGTTTTTGTGTCGGTTAGATTGTTTTGTAAAAAAGGACTGGAAATTAAAATTGTGTTATAATTCGTCTCTTTGACATTTTTTCAGTCTTTTAACTACACACATTTTTTTTTTTTATTTAACTTCCAGAAATCTACCTGCATAGGTGGGATTTTTGAGAAAACCAAAATAAGACTGTGTAATGACTGCAGCGCTGTAGAACTGGTTATGAGAGACTTTAGAATTTTTCTATTTTCTGTTAAAAACCGGTAATTTTCGAAATCAAAACTATGATAATAGTGGTGTATCCGAACGTTCTTACGATGTTGGAAAAAAATAAATGACACAAAACATTGCCATACTAAAGAGAGTAATGTGTAAATGTACTGTTTAGAATATTTTAATAGTTTGTTAAATTTCGGTTTTAAAAAGTAATCTACTCAATTCCCTAATTGAAAAAGTGAATTAATAAAACTGAGACTAAGAAATTGTTCCAATTCCAAGTCGAAAACTTAAAATTTTCGTAGACTGGCAGCACCTGGTGACACGTCCACCCACCCTGTCAAACTACCACAGTTCCACTGATCCTGTATGATAAATTTTCATGTTTTAACTATTCAAAATGGTAAGAATCACTTTTAATTCACGATAATTACATATCTGCAGTGTTTATAGACGTACTTTACCGTTAACGAAATTTCCGCCACGTAGTTGTATATTTGTCGGCAGTGTGTCATCAGTAGTTTGTCGGTTTCCAGTTGATGTAATTTACGTGTAATACGTGTATATTGTGTTTTATACGGGCGGTTAAAGTATAGCGTTGTTATGTTTTTAAAGCCGTTGCGCCTGGATATCAAGAGGAAATTGACAGCGAGGTCGGACCGCGTCAAGTGCGTGGACCAGCATCCTACAGAGCCATGGCTTCTGTGCTCTCTCTACAACGGGGACGTAAACATATGGAACTACGAGACACACGCACAGATCAAGAGATTCGAGGTAAACATTCTCACATCACTAATTATGTATTTAACAGCTAACACTGCCAAGAACAGGCAGCAACTTTGCATCTATTCATCATCATATTATTGTTTATGACATTCTTATTATCATAAAATAATAACACAAATCTTAAGTGTTTTTTTTTATTATGGAATTAAAAAGAAAACTAACAAAAAACAAAATAAGAATCCTTTTTTTCTGCAGCCTGTATTTAGCAGTTTGTAGTGGTGTTCATTTCTTCTTTACTCAAAATTCTTTACTTGTATATAGATGTTTAGAGAGAACAATAATGAATGTAATCAAAAAGATAGATAACCTTTTTTAAACTAAACCTGTTGTAACTGACAAACATTGTTATCTCTGCTCCTATGTCCAATAAAATTCTAGTTGACCTTATTAAAAACAACTCAAAACCAACCCAACCAACCAGTGTGAATGAGTAGATCAAAACCTCCTTGCTAAGAAAATACCAGTAGTGAACTGATAAAGGCTGTTAATAGTGACAACCTCATTCAAGATGTATTAGGTTAAATTCAACATCCTCAAAGACCATAATCCTTCTTAAAAGGCTGGCAACACACTTGTGGCACCACTGGTGTTGCGGGTGTCCATGGACGGTGGTAATCGCTTACCATCAGGCGATGCCTCCTATATATCCTATCTATATCATAAAAAAATGACTTCCTTCTATACCTTTAATTATCAGCTTAAACCTACCTATCTTCTATTAATTTGATTCTGAATTAGGCACAACCTGCATTATTTTAACCAGATAGGCAATGAATAGACATGTATATTTTTATATATACGTGATGTTTGTAGTTTCAAATCAACAGCTTTTCGATAAATGCATAAGACTGTACATACAGTGCTTGTCTATACAAATAAATAAAATTGGAGTGTCTGTTTGTAATATTAAAATAACCGCTTTTTACTAAATGCATATGTATGTATACACAGTACATATGCCAAAAAAGTAGTTAAAAGTTACAAAGTACACTGGCAGGTAGCTGATAAAAAATAACCGGTTCAGCTAGTTGCTAAATATAATTCTCTGATTGAGGTTTGGACTGTTAATTTCTAGTTCAGCTGTATGAATAATTGCTATAACAACAACAAGCAAATAAGATGTTTAACATCAGTCTATAGTCGTAAATAACATTAATCTTTAACCCTTTGTTGTTAAAAAATGCAAGTTTCAATCTGCTACAATGTTCATTGATGTCAATTGACAATAAATCTTACCACATTTAAAAGTAGCTTATGTGCTATAAATAAATGTAATAAAATGACCTTTATTGATATTGTTTTACAGTTCATATATTTATGTTTGCTGTATTTTAATTGTTCAGCTTTTGAGAACTATGTTCACCCGTTGTTGTGGGAGAGTCTTGAATAGACATCTTTGGCTGAAATGATGACAATGATTACCACTGTAATTTGACTGTGTGATTTAATGTTGTTTTTAATGAGTAAGCTTACTGCAACCCTAAGTGGTTACGTGAACTTGACTCCTGACTTGAAAAATAGCTATTAACAAAATGGCTTTCACAGTCTGCCTTGTCAGTAAACACCATTAATTAACCATTAATCTAAACTGTTACCAAGTTTAATAAATGTGCAAGCTTCAATCTGCTGCAATGTTGATTGATGTCAATTGACAATAAATTATTCCAAATTGAAAAGTAGCTTATGTGCTATATAAATGTAATAAAATGCCCTTTATTGTTGAGTTGATAAATGTTTGCTTCATTTTAGTTCTTCATCTCTTTAGAATTATGTTTATTGGTTGTTGTGGAGAGTCTAGAGTAGACACTTTTTAGGCAGAAATGATGACGATGATTATAACTATAATTTGTCAGTTTGATTTTATGTTGATGAGCTTACTGCAACCCAAACTGGTTACATAATATTGACTCATGACTTGAAAAATTCTTGAGACTGTTCAGCTATTACCAAAATAGCTTTCTCGGTATTAAAATGCCATCTTGGCAAACATAGTATGGGATGCCCTATGGCCATATTGTGGGGCAACTTTCCGAAGAGGGCCACCGATGACTAGGTGCAGAAATTAGCAGACCGGGATCTGTGTGCTCGTTGTGATTAAGAAAGGACTGCTATGTTAATTATGAATGTTTTCTGTTCTCATTTACTGAAAAAGTTATTCTACAAGTTATGCCATGATATGTTTTAAGAGTGTTCAATGTATCAACTTTATGAGCATCTGTTAAAACAATATATTCTCTACACAAACATAAATGTTTGTTGAAATACCTATCTTGCTGGTAAGCTATTTAATACACAGACAGTATGATAGATGATTATGACTATTATTGTTTGTGCTTTTGACAGAGGCTCCGTGTGTGTGTATGTCGAAAATCATGGTAAAAAACAGCCTATGTCCTCCGTCAAGAATTATAGTATCTTCATACCAAATTTAATTGAAGTCAGTGCTGTGGTTTAGCCGTGAAAATGTACTGACACTTTCAAATATAATATTAATATGGATAATATACCATTTGTTTTAAATCTTATACTGATTTACTTATGGTTGCTTATTATCTGTACTCTATACAAATAAATAAAATTGGAGTGTTTCTTTGTAATATTAAAACCACTTTTTACTAAATGCATATGTATGTATACATGGCACATAATATATTTTTTTACGATATTTGTCTGTCTGACTAATCTCCGGGTAATCTCTGGAACGGCTGGACCGATTTTGACGGGACTTTCACTGTCAGATAGCTGATGTACTAAGAAGTAACTTAGGCTACTTTTTTTTAGACAAGCTTTGTCCGCGGTATTTATTACCCGCGGTTGTAAAGGTACAATAACAACAGGGTTGTGGGTTTGATTCCAACCAAGGTCAGTCGGAATCAAACCCACATACTGCAGCCAGGGCCATTAACCACTGAACCAAGAGGCCCGTCAACACTATGTATGAATTGACTTCCATATTTTAGTTTGGACATTCTGTTCTACACAGCACTGTTTTGTATACAATTTACTTACATTACATTTCCTTTAAGTGTTTGCAATTTCACCAATGACAACAAATAGTAATGTTTGGTTTTTACTTATTAGAATTCACAACATTGAATTAATATTTAATACTTTTTTATTCTCATTTATTAGAAGATTCCCTCTTTCAAAAACAGCCTATTTTAGTTTACTGCTGAACTTAGTCCTTTCCATAGGAAATAGTGATGCTTCAAGGTAGTAGAGTCACTCTGATTTTAGTAGTAATGGGCCGGATCAACCAGTCAGTATTGCATTCTCAAAAAAGACCAACCTAAAATGATAATATTCGTATGGTCATGTTTCATTGGTGAGTGTGAGACCCGAGACCAAATCATGCAGAAGCATCTCAATAGGTTGCCATGAATTGGGGACATCATACTGCATTGTTCCAATGTCTGCAATGAGTATGGTGACACTCTTGGATTCTGCTCCTGCTTTCCATCAGCAAGAGTAGAACCACTTAGGCAGGCAGGTTTATATTAAAAACAATTTTTTAATCTATAATTACAACATCGGCTAGATGAGTGTAGGTCTTGTTTCAAGATTTCCTTCTCTCTGTAGTTCTGTTGTCCTGTGTAGGTAGCTCTACGACACTCAAGGGATGAAAAGGAGACTCTTTTAAATATTGTTATACATTTACACAGGTATGTGACCTGCCTGTCCGTGCAGCCAAGTTCGTTCCTCGCAAAAACTGGGTCATCACAGGTTCAGATGATATGCAAATTCGTGTGTTTAATTACAATACGCTGGAGAGAGTGCACGCTTTCGAGGCACATTCTGACTATGTACGATGTATCGCGATTCATCCCACACAGCCATACATTCTCACTAGCAGTGGTAAGTACTACATTGATGATTCATTTCGATTGGTCTCGCTGATTACAATTGATACTATAAAAAATTGGAAACTGAAGATTTTCCAAGTCGTTTATATTCGTTTCCTTCTTTTAATTACACAAAGTTATAGTTAAAATGATGATTTAATAGTAATTGTTATGATGTTATGAACTTTATGTACCTTTCTAAATTTTAATTGGAATTTAGTTATATTTAATGTTTTTATATACGGTGTAATTATGTTGCCAAAATACACCATTAACCTGTGTAAGGTCACACATCCATCTTATTTAAGGATATTATACATAGAAAGTAACTTATCTCCTTGCAAGTCATTGAGAGAGACATTAAATGTAGAAATACAAATTATGTATTGTATCAAAGTTTGTAAACAATTTAAGTGTTAATGATTTTCAGATGACTTACTTATTAAATTGTGGAATTGGGAACGGAACTGGACTTGCCAACAAGTGTTTGAGGGTCACACTCACTACGTGATGCAGATTGTCATCAATCCAAAGGACAACAACACATTTGCCAGTGCTAGTCTTGATACCACAGTGAAAGTAAGCCTTCAATTGCTCATACCACAACAAATAAGTGATCATCTGTTTTCCTCTTGTAACTAACTGTTTGTCCGACCCAGGTGTGGCAGCTAGGCTCCTCAGTGTCTAACTTCACTCTAGAGGGCCACGAGAAAGGTGTGAACTGCGTAGACTATTATCATGGTGGAGACAAACCCTATCTCATAAGCGGTGCTGATGATCGTCTCGTCAAAATATGGGACTACCAGAATAAAACATGCGTTCAAACATTAGAAAGTAAGTTACACGAAAAGTTTAGTGTCAATGAGAAGCTGGCCTGGCCATACAAGAAACCAATGAAACCCCTTTGCAATCTCATATCTTTATTGATCTCAAAAGCAACTCACTGGTCCGCCATCATATGGGTCACCATGCTATATTGTCTGCATTCGCAATGAGTATGCTGACTATCACTTTTGGATTCTATTTCTACTTTCCATCAGGCAGAGTAGAATCACTTTGGCAGAAGAATTTTAAAAAAAAGTTACCGAGATATTTTAGAAATGTCTAACTTAAATGATGAGTTTTAATTTATACTTTAATATTGTTTGATTAGTGTAACTTCAGTGATGATTATTTGTTCAGGTCATACCCAAAATGTATCAGCTGTGTCATTCCACCCGGAACTGCCTATTCTCCTGACTGGTTCTGAAGATGGCAGCATCAGAATATGGCATGCTGGTACCTACAGGCTTGAGTCATCATTGAACTACGGTTTCGAACGAGTCTGGACAATATCTTCCATGCACAACTCTAACAATGTTGCGATTGGGTGAGTGGAACACATTATACCACATTCAGGTATTCGTTACTATCACTGTTTACTATATAAGATGCAGCCCATGAATGTCCATGACTGTTTTATATATTTTTTTTTATTTCTAGAAAACATAAAGAGTAAAATAGTTTTTAATGATTGATTGCCAATGTAATAAAACTAATCAATAATTCTTTGTCTTAATAACTCAACATGAATGCAAAATACAGAAGAAATATTGTTTTCCTAGTTTCACACAACTATTGTCTAACAAGAAAACAAATTAAGAATATAAACATTAAGTTAATTAGATTGTAAACTGACTGTTACCTTAAAACCCAAAAGATTCAGTCCCTTTCACATTAATAATTGAATTGTCTGTTTGTTAGTTATGATGAGGGCACAATTATGATCAAAGTGGGTCGTGAGGAGCCTGCAATCTCCATGGACGTCAACGGAGGCAAGATCATCTGGGCAAAACACTCCGAGATGCAGCAAGTCAACTTGAAGGCATTGCCTGAAGGTAATATATATATATATATCTTCTTATTAGTATCTGCATTGTGGCATACCTATATGATAAATGCGAAAGTAACTGTCTGTCTCAGTCTGTTTGTCCTGCTTTCACAGCCAAACCGCTGCACCGATTTCAATGAAATTTGGCAGGAGATCCTTTGATTTTTGAGAAAGGACATAAGCTACTCTTTGCGCGATAATCAACAAGCACGCGGGCGAAACGATAGCGTTAAAAAGATAGTGATAAATATATGTACAATAAGCGGAAATGGAAATGTTATCAAATTTTTAAACGACTTCAAAAAAAGAGGAAGTTCTTAAATCGACTGTATTTTCGTTTTATATTTGTTTGTTTTATATTTGAAACTTTTGACTGGGTGAACTAATTTTGATGATTCTTTTTTTATTTGCAAGCTGGTGCTATCGCGTTGTCCCATTTCAATTTAGTCCAGCTCTTGAAATTGGTTTACTTTTGTTAAAATTTTGTGTTATGTGAGAATTTAATAGACCAATTGTCATTCGATCTTCCAAACATTTAATACATTAACATTTACAACTTTCAGGTACAGAAATTAAAGATGGTGAACGTGTTCCCGTTGTAGCTAAGGACATGGGTTCTTGCGAAATCTATCCTCAGACTATTGCCCACAATCCGAACGGTAGATTCGTGGTCGTGTGTGGTGATGGAGAATACATCATCTATACTGCTATGGCACTCAGAAACAAGGCATTTGGAACTGCTCAAGAATTCGTGTGGGCCTTCGACAGCTCGGAGTATGCTACACTAGAGAACTCCAGCACGATAAAAGTTTTTAAAAACTTCAAAGAAAGAAAGAGTTTCAAGCCTGAGTATGGTGCTGAAGGTGAGTTAATGATGTGTAATAAAAATCTGTTTGTTTTTACATTTAGCTTTATATTAAAACCCAATTTAAACCTTTGTACATGCCTATATCATTCTGATTAGCATTCTGCGACAATTAATTATCAGTGATACTAATAATTTATTGATTCATAAATAATTACAATGTTCACCAAAATATAAAAATCAACTGAACATTGGGATCATGCTAGGATGTTAACGAGTCAAACCAGGTGTCGCAACCAAAGCCCTTGCTTAGTAATTAAATAACTTGTATTAAGGGCCCGGTCCACAGGATAACTGAGAAAAAAATAATAAGAGATGTATTACTTACCCCTCCCCCCAAAAACTATATTATTTTAACTGAATTCAATTTCACAGCTTTCTTCATTGTGGTCAAACTAAACATTTACACATGCATCAGTTAGAATGTGTGTTACTACTAGCTGTACCCCGCGGTTATTGTTGTACCGCGAGTAACGCCGCGGGACAAAGTTAGTCTTAAAAAAAGTAGCCTAAGTTACTCCCCGGATCATCAGCTACCTGCAAGTGAAAGTCCCGTCAAAATACGTCCAGCCGTTCCAGAGATTACCCGGAACAAACAGACAGACAGACAGACAGACAGACAAAAATTTTTTAAACTACATTTTTGTTATATGTATCGTGTATACATACATATGCATTGATTAAAAAGCTGTTATTTTAATGTTACAAACAGACACTCCAATTTTATTTATTTGTATAGATGTGATGATAATTGTTTTGTTGGCCAGGTATTTTCGGTGGTTGCATGCTCGGTGTAAAGTCTATCAGCGGTATGGCGTTCTCGTTCTACGACTGGGAGAACCTAGAACTGATTAGACGGTAATTGATTTATCTCACTTAATTTATAAGCTCACTCAATATATGGCAATTGCTTTTATATATATATTGCTGGCGTATTTTTTAAAGGCAATGCGTGTTTTGTTTTCTAATGCTAAATTTTATAATTGTTTTGTACTCGAAGCTGTGTGTTTTATTTTATTTTTTAATATTTTTTGTAATTTTTTATCAAAGAATTTATGTTAGATGTGTATTTGTTATAATGAAACAAGCTGTCCCTCGCAACTTTGTCTGCGTCTTGGGGGTGGATGGTTAAAAATACTTTACGACTTATTTTTGTACGTACCAAATATGAAAAAAAAGTTGAAATCGGTGTACTCTTTGAGAAGTGCGAACCCAATCACCATCAGGAGAGTAGAGCGTTATGGTTGGATTGTAAAAATTGAGTAAATATTATAAATAATTATGCTTTTAATAGGCATATGTCGTCACGTGAATTACTTTAAACGATGTTTTTTATTAAATGTTAATCTTGCTGGCGTGCCTCAGAGAGGATTGTTAACATCAGTTTTAGACGCAGATGATGTAGCTAGTTTTGATGTTCAAACTATGGTTTTGCTAAAAGTATGCGTAGATTGCTATGCGAATTATCTGTGTGTTCGATACATCGTGTGATGACAACGCACTACCATGTTCTCAAAGTAGTTTTAAGGCTTCTCTTAATAGTGTGTGAAGATTAGGTAGATGAATATTGTTAAAAAGTAGCCAATGTCGTCATATGTCAATTCATCGAAATCGGTTCAGCGCTTTAGCCATGAAAGCGTAACAAACCAACAGCTATTTACCATGCTTGTATGCTAAGAGAATTATTTTTTATCTTATGCAAATAATGTCCTGTAGCTTTTGAAAGTACTTTCATGTGCTTACTTAGATATGACGTCACAACTTTTGAACTGTAATTGCAATAGCCTTTTTTTTTAAAGTGTAGACGTTGAAGGAAAGTATTAAATGTTTAATTATCAACCTTTAACAGTCCACTGTTGGACATAGGCCTCTCATTAGCAAGGAGGTTTTGGCCGCACGCTGCTATGACAGATTCCAGTCTTCCTTTTCTCGTTTCATAACATGTTCAATAGAAACCTATAAACTCTTTGAAGCAAGAGCAATTGCTCTCACTTTATTTTTAAGATAAAAGCAAAAGCATTTCTACCTTTCCTTAATCGTTTTTTCGTATTATTATACTGAAACGATTAAAAACTCTTTGCGACTAGTAATTGTAATATGTATGTTTATTCTTATATACTAAACTAGCCGACCCACGCAACCTCGTTTGCGTCTCCTATTGCCCGTCGCGTGAAAATTTCCCCTGTTTTTTGAAACATTCTTCATTGTTGCTCCGCTCCTATTAGTAGTAACGTGATGATATATACCCTATAGCCTTCCTCGATAAATGGACTATCTAACACCGAAAGAATTTTTTAAATCCGACCAGCGGTTCCTGAGATTAGCGTGTTCAAACAAACAAACAAACAAACAAACTCTTCAGCTTTATATATTAGTATAGATTATATTTCTTATTATATGTGTGGTGATGTATTAAGAAGGACACAAACTGTGCAGAATAAATTGTCAGCGAAGAGAAGGATAAATTGAAACTAACTCTATACCAATCTATCTGAATACCTTCATATAGTAGCCAAAAGCCTCCTTTCTACTGATAGAACTAAGGGCTCCCATACGTAGCTGCAATACGATGCGACGTCACGTGAAGTTTTTGAGCTCGCAGATATCTGCGATGCGTTGCGAATTCGCAGTTATGTGAGGAAGCCCTCAGTCCATATATGGTCTGTTAAAAGCTATTGACGATATGAACTGAGATAATTGTGGTGATTTAGGCTTATGCTTGTTGTATGTTCGCAACAGTATCGAGATTCAGCCGCGTCATGTATACTGGTCGGAGAGTGGCAACCTCGTGTGTCTCGCCACGGACGACTCCTACTACGTGCTCAAGTACAACGCGGCTATTGTCACCAGGGCCAAGGAGACTAATACTAACATCACTGAAGACGGCATTGAGGACGCTTTTGAGGTGAGTTTTTATTTTTAACCGACTTCAAAAAAGGAGGTGGTTCTTAATTCGATTGTATTTGGGTGAATCGATTTTGATGATTCTTTTTTAATTAGAAAGCTGGTGGCTTCCTATGTGGTCCAATTTAAATTTTGTGCAGTTCTTGAAGGCGGTTTTTTATTGTTAAAATTTGTGATTATTTAGAACTTTTTAGGGTTGATTTGGTCCAAGACTACACCTATTTTATCAAGGATTACATCATGGATACTTTTGGCATTCAATATGACAGTATAGACAGCAAATAATCATCTTTTTTGACATTACATACATTTGTATATAAGCATGTTGTTAGTTTTATTATTTTAATGTAATTTTCATGCATAATTAAAAAAAAAATTGCGGCCCAAATTTCAAACTCCTACAGTTGTACAGAGTTGTTTCGCGTATTAATACATGATGATGATGATGTACTTTCTTTGATAGTTCTTTGAGCTAAATGATAAGTGTGATTCACCCCTAAATATTTATTTTAATGGTCAAAACAACGTTTGCCATCAGCTAGTATTAGCATAAAGATTATTCAGCAGATTGTGCTGAAGCTATCGGGACAAACATTGTCTCATTGAAATTAATTACCTTCATCATCTCAACGGAAAGAATTCGACGCCTGGACATAAGCATCCTCCAAGGCTCCCCACCACAATCGATCCTATGCTGTTCGCATCCGACGATTTCCCGCGACCTTCACCAAGATGTTAGACCTCTCCCATGCTCCGTTTTCCAGTACGTGGTGGCCACTTGTAGTTTTTTAAATTAAACTGAGACTTCAAGGTAGTAGAGCCACGCTGATATTAGCACGGTAAGGCCGGCTACTACCTGAGTACAGACAACCTAAACTAACAGAGTTCGTACTGTCGTTTTTCGATGGTGAGTTAGTTAGAGTATTGCGAGTGTTGTGAGAGCCTGGCTTCGGCAGGAAAGGGCTGGCTCAACCGGAGTGATACCACGGCCCCACGGAAAACCGGTGTGAAATAGCGCTTGCGCTGTATTCCACCGAGTGAGTGAAGATACCGGAAGCTCATAGTCCACCCCTCCCCCATCCCCCTAAGGCCGGCAACGCACTTGTGACGGCTCTGGTGTTGCGGGTGTCCATGGGTGGCGGTAATCGCTTACCATCCGGTGATACGTCTGCTCGTTTGCCGCATAATCCGTAAAAAAAGAGTGCGAGACCGCAGGCCCAATGATGCAGAAGCATCTTGATAGGCCGTTGTAGTGTGTCATACCAATGTTTTTCATCACGCAGAGTAAACTCACTTTCCAAGGTTAATGCATAAACAATAAACTAAAATAATTGTGTTGCTAAGTAAATAGAAAATTATTCACGAGTAACATTTAACTACGTGAACTGTTGCGTTGATAAGAACCGGTGCCGCCGATAAAGCATGTAGTTATACTTATCTAGCGCTTTTAAATGTAATTGATATAACTACTTGACGTCTGACTCACCGTCACAATAATTACAAACTGATAACAGTTCTATAAAATTTCTTTAAAATTTAAACTCTGTACGTGGCGTAAAAAGAATAAGTTTTAGACTATGTGTCGTGTATGTTTGACCGTGTCGTTGGTCCAGCGGTTAGCGTATGCCACTGCTGTTGAAAAGGTCTCTAGTTTGATTTTACAGAGTGGGACCAAAAAGTATTATTTGGTGTTCCTTGATCTATGATGATAACATTTATCTTTGCACTGTATAAAATGTAGTCGCTTTCGCTGTCTGTTTGATTATATCTTTTAAAGTACTTAACATAATTAAACGCCGTTTCCAGTAACTGATAGAGTGATTCAAGAGGAAGGTTTATATGTGTAATGCATGCATTTCAAAGTAGAGGAAACCTGAGAATTTCAAAGAATTCCTTACGAAGTCGGGTCGGGTCCCTGGTGTGTTTATAAATATGTAAAAGTGTCTATTAGCAATTTTCTAAACCATAGTATAAGCGCTGATTAATTTGGGACCAGACAGTGTTTGAGATGTGTGATATTGTTATTATTACTATTTTAATATCTGACCCACACAACTTGTCTGTATCTCTCTTCAATCATGCTCGATTTCTATTGGTCTAAACGTGATCGAGTATACTATCTTAGGCAAAACACGCATTGAAAAAAACGTTTATAGAATAATACTGTGCACTGCAACTTAAACTTTGCAGTCCTTCTTCGAAACATACCTTACGACACTTAACTCATTTTCATGCGTTAAGAGAATAAGTTGTTGTTATTTTTAACAGACTTCAAAAAAGGAGGAGGTTTTCAATTCAACTGTTTTTTGTTTTTGTTACCTCAGAACTTTCGACTGGATGAACCGATGCTGATATTTCTTTTTTTATTTGAATGATGGTGCTTTCCGTGTGTTCTTATTTATATTTGGTCCAGTTCTACGTCGGTTTTTTTTTAAATTGCTATACTACTGTAAAGTTTCCCGTATTGCATCCATCTCTCACGTTGTCCATTCTAATCACACCACAAACCCACACACAGCAACATGCAGGCGTGTCTTATCTGATCTCAACGTTGAACAACTTTACACACATATATGGAAAGTTTCAACCAAATCTGCTATGCTTTCTATGTTACACACATCTGCCACATTTGGTTTTTAGGTATACGATGTAACTGACCGATTAACCGATTGTTAATATTAAAGTTTGTACTTTGGCCTGGCCTATTTTATAAATACCCCCTTCATTCTTTAAGATACTGATATCGACTTGTTATTTTATTATATATATATTATAAGACGTATAAGAAAAAGGTAGAATAATTTATGGAGTTTCTTATCTCTTCTCCGTAGCAATGAATTCTCCAGAGTCATCATTGTAACTTTTCAAAAGTGCCTGAAAAGGGCTCCTTCAAATAAAAGCTTTTTGTGTTGATTTAATTTGTAAGTTTGCCACCAGGTGGTCGGTGCGGTGACCGAGACAGTGAAGACAGGGCTATGGGTGGGTGACTGCTTCATATACACTAATTCCGTGAATCGAATAAACTATTATGTTGGAGGCGAAATTGTGACGATATCGCATCTCGACCACACAATGTACATTCTCGGATACGTTGCTAAGGAAAACAGGTAATTTATTATAATAAACCTTGTTAGCCCCTTCGTACATGGCGTCGTAGCGTAAGCGTACCACAAGAGCTTACGAGCATAAACATTTTCATACAAGTCCGCACACGAAGCGATGTGGCAGCGAATCGTAGAAGTTTACTGTCATTACGACAGTCGTAGCGTACTGGCGTAAAACATAAGCGTAAAAAGTTAAAATAAAAGGGTTTTTTTCTAAAATGTTGGTAAAAATTTTAAAAGTCTCTTTCTCATTCGATTAAAACTTATCATATTGGCGTGTATGTCGGTTATCGCGGCAAATAGTAACCTATGTGTTATTCTAATATTTAAATCCGTTCAGTTGTTTTTGCGTAAAAGAGTAACAAACATCCATCCATCCATCCGTACTTACAAACTTTCACGTTTATGATATTAGTAGGATGTACGGATGGATCCAATAAGCACGTCACTCTCTACTTCTAACAAAATCAAATAATAAAAAACCCTCTTCATCTCAAGAGAAAGTAAAATGTCCGATGCTGTTGACGCCATGATTTTAGCTGCTATCCAAAACGATACGTCTATGCAAAGATTCGTTTGTGCAGGTCACGTACGCGTAGCGTTGTAACGATACGCTTACGACCCGTGTGCGAAGGGCCTAACTTTTCTATGTACTATAAATTTTCAATGTCCAATAGGAATATTCAAAAAGAAATGCTATATTAAAAAAAAAGTGTAAAAATTGTTGCCGGGGACTTTATTCAGTGTCATTCTCATAGTTATGACGATTCTAACAACACATCGCCGAAATTCTTCTTCTTCTACAGACAAACATAAATTCAAAAACCGCCTTTCTTCTAGCACATAATTATAATATAACAAATATTGATTGATGAGACATTATTAAACATGAATCTTTTTTTTTGCAGACTGTATCTAAATGACAAGGAGTTGAATGTTGTTTCGTATTCACTGCTGCTGTCGGTACTCGAATACCAGACAGCGGTGATGCGCGGTGACTTCGAAACGGCCGACCGTGTACTACCCACCATCCCACACGAACATCGCACTAGGGTCGCCCACTTTTTAGAGAAACAAGTAAGTTTTTTTCATTTTCAGAAGTATTCAATCTTATTATAGTAGTCAACGAAATCATGAAAACCTTTGCGTACCGTATCATAGAGTAAGTATGATAATAGCAACCTTATTGTTCACAATAGACACATATATGTTTTTGATTATGTGTCAGATTTGCTATTCATGTGCAATATATTAAGTATAAATTTTAAAAGAATGTGAGTGTATTCATGCCTTAAACATCACACTTGCTACTCTTGGGTTGTAGATTTCCACCAGTGGCATGTGATCACCACATACTTTTACGACTCCCATTTGCAACCATTTGTTGAAAAAGAAATTCTTAATAACAACTCGGAGTTTAGAAGTTGGGGTCTAAAACCCCGTGCCTGGAAGAGCACGTAAAGCTGTCAGTCTTACGCCTGATCTTCCTCGATGGTATCGGTTAACCGTCCCATCGAATTAAGAGCGTAAGAGAACAAAGAGTGCACCTGTGTTTGCGCACACACTTGTGCACTATTATATCTTCTGCGTAGTTGGCTGGTCTCTGTTGAGATTGAACGCTGCGGCCATAATCGGCTAGGAGAACATCGTTATCAGTAATCTCTATATACAGGGCTTCAAGCAACAAGCTTTGGCTGTATCCACGGAACCGGAACACCAGTTCGAGTTGGCGTTATCTCTTGGAGAGTTGCGGAGGGCGAAGCAGTTGGCAGAAGAGGCAGCCACGGCAGAGGGTCCTTCACGCTCATCCTCGGCTCGGTGGTCTCGACTGGGAGCTGCAGCAGCTGCAGCCGCTGACACGGAACTCACCAAGATTTGCTATCAAAGCGCCAAGGATTACAGCGCGTTGTTGCTCTTTGCCACTAGTACTGGTGAGAACATATTTTTTTATTAAAATTATAAAGTAGTTAATTGCACCCAAAAATAGGTTCATATAAAGGTTCTTGAAATATATACTTCTACAGGTTATAGATGCAATGTACAAATTCATGTCATTCATGTGGAAATCTATCTTCAAATTCATGTCGATTGTGTTAAGATGATACATATGTAGAGACGTGTTCAGAGTACGATGGTACTAACATAGGCTGGGCGTAAAATTTTGACAAAAAAAAACATACTGAACAATGAACTGGAACCATTTATGCTGTGTCTGTATTTTGTCAGCAGTCTAGCTACCATAGACTGCCTAGCTTAAGATCAGAGCGCCGTGTTTAAAATTATAAAGATTCATCAATCATTTAAAACAATTTAAAAAAAATGGTTATTAAGTTGAATTGAAACTAGAGAAACAATACCTCCTCTATGTCTTCAACTGTTCTGTTAATAGACTACAACAGTAAGAATAGAAAGAATTAAAATTGTAACGTACAGCGCCATCTACGTCGAACTACGGAGAACGTTACTATACGGAGTACAAAACAATAACAATCCTGAGTCGCGTAGTAGAAGTTCTCGCGCCGATTAGCAGGCTTGATCACATCGCCTGGTTGGAGGAACCTTCCTTTGTGTTGAAGGGACCTGACACACATACCTCCACAAAATAGTACAAGAGGAAAACATACCACTTTCTTGATATATTTTAATGGTCCGCGAATACTTTAACACAATTAAAAGTTATACAACACTGTCTGAATACGTACTAATGAAACGTTTTGTTGTTCTAGGTGACAAAAAGCTTCTAAAGAGTGTAGCAGAAATGTCATCTGAAGAAGGTTCGGAGAATATTTCGTTCGTCGCCTATTTCATGTTGAACGACCTCGAGTCGTGTTTAGCGCTCCTTATCAAGCGTAACAAGCTTCCAGAGGCCGCTTTCTTTTCAAGGTAAGCTCTGACACTTTATTGATTCGAGACTGTATTTTAGAACTAGTCTCTAACCAATTTGATTCCTATTTAGTGTCTCTGTACAGCTCCTAACGATTGCAATAAAAGATTCAAACATCCTAGAATCTTCTTAGGGTAAATTAAGATATGTGAATGCATCAATCATCAAAAATTTCGACACAAATAGGCAGGAGTGATACCATTGACCTCGCCGACCAATGTTGAAAAGCATTTCTTTTCATTATTTAGTCTGCTCCTAAGTTTAGGCGGCATTAACCCATAAAAAAAATTGCTTGTTAGAAAAGAAACTCTGGTGGTAGTCAGGATATACGAGTATTCCAAACATTTTGGTTATTTCCAGGTCTTACATTCCATCCAAAATGTCTGAAGTGGTCAAATTATGGCGTGAATCAATAAGTACTAATTCAAACAAAAAGATTGGTCAATCGCTCGCCGACCCCGACCAGTACGAGAACTTGTTCCCAGAGTTTGCGGTAAGAAGTTTTCATATATATATATTCTGTTAGGGGTTTCTTGTAGTGAAAACAAAACTTGTTAAAAATTATTCGCCTAAGAAAGTCTATCTTTATTGGGTGTAGAGTGCAATCAGTATTCTAATATATGTATCTAACAATTTCCGTTGCATATCTGCCCCATTAATATAAACACAGTAAGTCATAAGACTAAGTAACGCAACTTACTGTATATATGACAATAGGGGCAGTTGTGTACATGTACATCTAATTTTAAGAAATACACATAATGTTTATTCTGTGTATTTCATATTTGTTTAAATATTAGTAAAATCTAACACATCGAACAACCTTGCCTATTTGTATATTATTAATTCTACAAAATAATGTGGATATGAAAATAATGAAAAACGATTATAAATATATTATTTTGTAGCAATCATTGGAACTTGAACGGTTTCAAAAGGAAATAGGTTATGCAGCCAGCACAGACCTAGCCAACCTTCCCATCAATGCGAACCTCTCCAACAGTGATAGGAACCTTCTAGAAGAGAGAAATGCGGCGGGACATCTGTTTTCCCAGACCACATCCCAGACCACCAAATCCACAACGATTGATCAGTAAGTATTTTTTGCATTTCTAATAAACTTAAATCAGGATGTACAACGGCATTTTAAACTTTCTTGAGGGTGTGTGACTCTTACTTGATTCAACCCTCAAAAAGTCAGACACTCAATAACATATTGGGGTTTTTCTCTAACATCTGTAATGAATCCGGCGATGACTCCTATATTGTCTGAATGTCATCCATTTTATCTAAAAAATATGCATTGATTCAAAAAGCATCATATAGAGGTGTGTCAGGACAGTAGTAATTGGAGATCAATTGTCTGTGCTTACCTCTGGTAAATAGGCTAGTCTATGGTATGTACCTCAAGTCATTTTGTTGACCAATAAAATATAAGCCGTCGTTGCATAGACTTCTGTGCCATAACAAGTTCAAACTTATACTGGACTTCTAAAACCGTTGATTTTAAAGTAAGTTAACGAATCAAATTTATTTTCTCAGCACCTCATCTGACAGTACAGTGGTGGAGGAGGTGTCATCGGTCACTCTAGACAAGGGCGACGCCAAACGCAAGGACTCATATATTATGGAAGAATTAGAGAAAGAGATCGACGACATCATTCTAGATAGTACTGTTGATGCTGCGGTATGTTATATACTAACCTAGTACTCGTAGATTTTGTTTAGAGGACTTGCGACTTAGCAGCCATCTCAAGTTGCTAACTGTTGATGCTATGATGTGCAGCAAATTTTATTTCTTTCAATTTTGTCATTATTATTTCCTAAAATTCCAATTAATAATACTTATAATAATTAATAAGACTTGCTTTTGTGTTATGCTATGTCAGTTATGGAGCCAAATAATATTTGCTTCCTATGCAACAAAAAACTTACTGCTCCGACGTTTAGTTCCTTAGCATTTCAGTTTTGGTTCCACTAAACTTATAGAATAAATTTAAGCTCATTTACTTCCTTACTCCCTAACTTACCCCGCGCCTTCTGAGTTGGCTCAGAGATGGCTCTCGCTCTGGTTAGACACGGGATCAATTGTACTAAAATCGCATGTTCCCGGTCCTCTCTATTTATTAATCATCATCAACATCATATGCAAAAGTATAGTATTCCAATCACCATACATAGTCCAATGCCCGACATTAGGCTCTCTTGAAAAATAAAGTTTAGGCATTAGGGCTACTATACAAGGTTCGTTATCAAACTACCTACTTGCCATAACTTGCCTGAAGTCCAAATTATAGGATAGTTGGCACCTTAGTCAAATCAGTTACTTTTTCTCTTATCTTTCTACTTTCTTATCTGTCCAAACGATAACTTTGTATGAAAAATGTACTAAGAACTGTCTTGTGACGTCACTGTTTTAGACTACTCAATTAAGCAATATATTACAATGTTTTTTGATTAAAATTTGTAATACTAATAAAAAGCTGTAAGATGACCGAGATGTTTTGTAATATTCGTTTTAATGAAGAGACATCGGTATTTATTTACAATACAGTCAACTACTCTGTTGTGGTCACTACGGCCGCTATTATCGCTCACACAGCGAATAGTCAGCATTAGCCAGTAGTAAATTATATATTGCTTATCTTAAATGAATAAATAACAGTTGGAGTTATCTGGTAAAAGTAGGTATATGGACTTTCAGATTGTAAACGGGCATCCGTTCAAAGTTTATCTATCGTGTAGTGGATGAATGTACCTAACTACTTATATTTTAATCACAAGTCTAAACCGTGGGAGAGCCCCGCTTCGGCATGAATGGGTCGGCTCGACCGGAGTGATACCACGGCCTCACTGAAAACCGGTGTGAAATAGTGCTTGCGCTGTGTTTCACGCAGTGAGTGCGGATACCGGAGGCCCATACCCCAACCCCTCCCCACATCCCTTTCCCCATCCCCCCAAAGGTCGACAACGCACTTGTGACGCCTCTGGTGTTGCAGGTGTCCATGGGCGGCGTTAATCGCTTACCATCAGGCGATACGTTTGCTCGTTTGCCCGTTTATTACATAAAATAAATAAATAAACCAACTCATTTCTAGTATGTGGTATGTATTACATACGACTGTTTGTTTCAAATTTTATTTAAACATGATTAGTACGGTACATTTCTTTACTTAGCCTGTATCATTAAATGTAACATTTTAAAGTACAGCCTGTACAGCTTGAATTGTTCTCCGTTATCTTAATAATATTTTAATTTATAATTTTAATAGATATATGATTAAACAGTAGTTAGGTATGACATAGTCTCATGCAAATATTAAATGGTATTGACATGACAGTAATCCAACCTAATACAACTCTATTAGCAGGTCTTTAAAGTTCATTATCCTGTGTGTATATTTTATTCTGTAAACTGTAGTGCTTATATATTCATTAAAAATATCTTTTGTTTCAGGATTTGTCTGACGGATCAGAGTTTTTGGACTAACTCTTAAGTATATTTAAAAAGTTTATTTTATATTACAGTACAGATCATAAAAATATTGTACTTCATAAAGTGCTAATTCCTTATAAGATTAAAGTATTATACAGTCTTGCTTTGTGGTGTTTTTCTGTTTCAGTTATGTATGATAAATGATAATGTATGTAATTACGATCAGTGTCTTGAATATAAGAAGAATATAGTGAGTAAGATACCTTAGTTGTATTCATTCAATTTGTCCAACTTACTCCACCACACGATGCTAAGGGTAGTCGCGCACTATCTCGGTCAGGTAACAGTTACTCATAGGTAATCAAACCTATGTGAGCTCATCTCGTATCTAGGTGACGTAAAGATGTACACAGATATTATAAACTCGAAAGAACTTCTGTCTGTCACGATTTCACTGCTAAACTGCAGCATCGATATCAATAAAATTTGGCACGGAGATACTTTGATTCTTGAGGAAGGACATGGGCTACTTTTTAACACGGAAACCTCCATATACGCGGGCTGAGCTGCAGGCAAAAACTAGTTTTGAATATATAGATACAAGAAACTGATATCCTATACATATATGCAAATAGCATTATAAATGTTCCCGTAAGATTGTCAAAACCGTTAGATTGTAATCTATCTCGCGAGATTGCAAACAGTCGAAAGATTGTGGTCCCGCTCCGCCATATTTGTTTGTTAATTCGTCTCTGTTGTCGAATGTAAAGTATTTTTGTGATTGTAAATTGATTTCATGTTGAATATAGCTCGCAGCTTTAGACTTAGTTATATAATTTTTTTATGACTATAAAATTAATTTGTGATTAATTAAAGAAGTTCTAACCTAACCTAACTCTATGACCATTGAACGGCCTACTGTAAAACTGACCAATCAGGGACAGCTGATAATGTGACGCCCGAAAGCAGTATATAACAGTTGACAATCTATGGATAGTTTGCAATCTCGTTAGGTAGATTATAGTCTAACGGTGTTTACAATCTTACGGTGATATATATATATTTAATGTGTTGATGACAGTAGGCAAATAAAAAAAAACCCCAGTCATTTTACACATACCTATCTCAGCCACAGCGATAACAAAACATGCATCTGATCAACTTAACCGGTATCATTCTTAGTTTTAACGTTTCTATGTATGAATGTGTTATTGTTTTTTTCTTTAAAAAGTTTGACTTGAATTATATTGATCAATTTTTTTAAGTTTATCTGATATGGTACATTAGTACAAGTAAAACTTCATTTTGATGTGAGGTAGACTGCTGTGCATGAGATCTCAGCTTTGATCCCCTGGTTTGAACAAATGTTTGTCCTGCAAAAATTTGTTTCGTAGTTTGGGTGTCTGGAACGTAAAATATTCATGTATTTACAAAAATTATAAATATATCAGTTGTCTGGTACCTAAAAGTTGTGCTCAGTTTCAGACTTGATAGTGTTGTGTGTTAGATGTCCGAAATGTTATTATTTTGTCTATAATGTTAACACAGAGTCGTACTTATGAAAACACATTTGTATCTATTTAAATAGTATGTCATCGAAATAGCTGTACAAACTAAGCTCTAGCCATAGATAAGTATTTCTAAACTCTTTCTATATAAATTAAATTGGCCATTATATAAGAAATGTCGACTACATATGTTTTAAAATACAAATATGTTTCAAGTTATATTGCTTCTTTATTTTACTTCTTGATAAGGAAGCTAGTGTCCAGTCCAGAAGTGTAGTGTGATCTTCTGATGTGGTGCGCGTTACTAAACCTTCCTGTCCTACCTGTTAACCCACTTTTTTGTGGGTGTATTGTTTCAGTATCTACCTTACACTATTTTAAGGCTTGCATCGCTACTTTCCAGTTACAATCGCACAGAGGGTTCCAATGCGAAATTAAATTAATTAATTCAATGCGCCGCTATCTCTCATAAACAGTAATGTAATGATCTCATTGAAGGCATTGATGTCTTTCATACAATGGCGTACAATAAGCGTAACGGGACAATGAACGTAACATGACAATGAGTCGTCTTTCATCAATTTATTAGACCTTGTCACGTCAAAAATATTAACGTTTTATTATTATTTTTTAACGGGCCAGACAGAGACGTTCGTTCGTTACAGAGAGCTGGAGTTCCAAATAAAATAAAAAGTATAAAATAGGTGGTTTTTTAACATTGTTAGAAGTATTGTTTTTGATAAGTAGCAGATGAATATTAGTTCCTTGGACTTGTAACTAACTAAACGTCAAAGAACACTGCCAAAAAGACACGACGCTTTTATTTTTAAACATCAGAACAACTGAAAAGGTGTGTATGGAATTTGGCCCAAAGGCCCATTGCATAGATTATAACAATGTTTAACAGTCCAGTGACATAGGCTTCTCCTTTAATCGCGTAAACGTTGGTTGTCCAAATTCACTTTAAGTGAGCAATATCTGGTTTTTTTAAGTTGATATATGTTTTACTGTATCATAAATCTACAGAGTGTTTCAATGTTCTGCCTACGGTTAGCCTATGAAGTCACACCAAGAGAAGCAAAAAAATCAGAACTTGTAAAGGTTTGATACATCGTACTAAGTAATTTGTGTTTTCTTACAAGGAAAAATTAAAAAACTAACCCAAGTAGGTTAAACCTTTTGATAAAATTTATACAGCTTATACCACCCGGGCATATTCTATTACTACGAATCTATTGACACCTTATTCATTAAAATTGGTTCAGTGGTCCGCAATGGCGGAACACCGTGGGAGAGCCACGTTTCGGCATGAATGGGCCGGCTCGACCGGATTGATACCGGTGAGTGAGGATACCTGAGCCCCCATACCTCAACCTCTCCCCATCCCCCAGAGGTCGTCAACACACCTGTGACGCCTCTAGAGTTGCGGGTGTCCATGGACGGCGGTAATCGCTTACCATCAGGTGATACGTGTGCTAGTTTGCTCCTTATACCATAAAAAACATAGGAGTCGAGTGAAAAGTACACTTCGTATAACTTTTGTATCTATATAATAAAATGAGCACTATAAACCCTTGTTAAATCCGTGAATTACTGGTTTAAATGAAATGCAAATGGACTGTAACTTTGTTATAATATAATAAGATGTACAATGAGATTCTAATAGCGGCGGTGCGCGTGCGATGCTAGCGGAGTTCGGTAGCGTTGTCTCGGGCCAGCAGACGGTTCGCGTCGCGCTCCGTGGCCCCCCCGCTGTCGCCTTGCTACATCGGCGGCTCCCGAAGGCAGCCGAGAATAGACGAACACGCCTATCGCTCACGAACATCCTCCCGGGCGTTGAAGCATTCAACTAAACAGGCAAAGGACAAATATTGTTAAAAGCTCTCAATAATAAGCCTTTCTTGGTGTTCAGTTGGACTACGCGAGAAGCTCCGTCGCTGCCAGGAAATATCTTGACAACCCGTCCCAACGGCCACACTAATGGTGGTTGTCCTCTTTCCTTTATTAGGACTAGTGTCCCCACGGCCAGTTGCCCTGAAGTCGATGTCCACTTGGTCTTCTGCTGAAGCAAAGACACATATTCAAGTTGGAAGCGATTCCAAAAATGTTGCTTGATGTGCTCCAATTTCCGGAAGCGCTCCAGTCGCCCAATGTTGATGTCAGTTACCTGTGGATGGGGCACAGAAGTTAGTGATCGTCCAATCAGGAAGTGAGAAGGCGTTAGGGCACACAAATCTAAGGGATCAGAGGAGAGAGGGGTCAGAGGACGAGAATTTAGGATTGCCTCTATTTGATTCATACAAGTAACCAGCTCCTCATATGTAAAGTGAGACAACTTTAAAAGCCTCTTTAAATGATGCTTAGTTGACCGGACGGCAGCTTCGGCAATGCCATTAAAATGCGGTGTGTTAGGTGGAATAAATTTGAAATCAATGCCGTGCTGAGCAACTTCAGAGTCCAAATTAGAGTCCCGCAAAAACTCATTCAATTCATTGCATGTACCAACAAAATTTGTACCGTTGTCGGACAGTATACTCTGGGGCCTGCCGCGCCGAGCAATGAAGCGATTTAATGCAGCCATGTACCCCTCCTTACTCAGGTCTGTAACGACCTCTATATGAACAGCCTTAACTGCCAAGCAAACAAAAATGCACAAATAAGATTTTATAAGTCTACATCCGCGGCCCTTACGATCGGCGATCAATACTGGCCCGGCATAGTCAACACTGCATCTCAAAAAGGGAAATTCTAACTGAGTCCTCGAGATAGGCAACTGGCCCATAATCGGTTGAACGATTTGACATTTATATTTGAAACATTTAATACATTTTTTTACTGTGACTTTAGAAAGATTCCTACCTCCGAGGGGCCAAAACATTTGACGTACGTTCGCTAATAACAGTTGGGGACCAGCATGGAATAGATCCCTATGATATTTTTGAAAAATTAGTTTTGTGATGTGATGTTTACTACAAAGTAAGATAGGGTGTTTGACATTATAGTCATAGGGAGAGTTATCTAGTCTGCCTCCCACTCTGACGAGACCGTCCGCACCTATAAAGGGACTCAATGAAATAAGTCTGTTTTTTCTTGCCAATGCTTTTTTCAGTTGCAATGACGTAATTTCGGCTGGAAACATGTCACTTTGAGCCTGTTGTAATATGAAATTAAATGAATCATCGAGTTCCTGTGTCGTTAGATTTCCTATAGATTTATTTTTATTTTTTAAATTATAGATATATCTACGTACATATGCTACTACTCTATGTAAACGGTTGAAGTTAGAATATCTATGTAATAACGATTTTGTGAAATAATTGATGGAATGATTATCAACTGATTGATGCAGTGAAGTCAAATGAAAGTTCGCATCAAGAATATGAGATGATAAAACCTCTGGTAAATCTTGTTCCAATGTTTGACTAGGCATCTTTGGCCAATGACTATCATCTTTTAACAAGAAGCCAGGACCTGACCACCACAAAGAGCTACTATTGATATGGTCAGCCTTCAGCCCGCGAGAGACAAGATCCGCAGGATTATCCTTAGACGGTACATAGCTCCACGTGGACCCAGCAGTGCTTTCCTGTATTTCACTTACTCGGTTACGTACAAAGGGCTTTAACGTGTCGGGTGATGTCAATAACCAACTCAACACGATAGTCGAGTCACACCAGAATAGGCACTTAGAGACAGGCAAGGTAAGAGCACTCAGCACATCAGCACACAGTCTTGAGCCCAGTAACGCACCTGAGAGTTCAAGTTTAGGTATAGTGATTGGCTTAATTGGTGCCACGCGATTTTTAGAGACTAGTAATTGCACTCTGACTAAACCCTCTCTGTCGGTAGACCGCACGTATACACAAGCTCCGTAGGCTCTTTCAGATGCATCCGTAAATACATGAAGTTCATGATTAGTTGAATTGTCGCAATGAACCCAACGCGGTATATGTAGTGTATTCAAACATGGGAGAGTGTTTACAAAGGACATCCAGAGAGCCCTTATATCATCCCTGACCGGCTCATCCCAATCACACTTGACCTTCCATAACCGCTGCATTATTATCTTAGCTTCAACCACACAAGGACCAACGAGACCTAATGGATCGAATACCTGGCTAATCACCGACAAAATATGACGCTTAGTAATTTTTTTGTTGGTGTCAATATTAATTGAAAACGCTAAAGCATCCAACTCACAGAGCCAATGCAGACCCAATGTCTTTGAGGATACATTTCTGTTTTCCGATAAGTCTAAACTGTTTGAGCTATCTGTAGTACCAGCAATTTGAGAGAGAACTTCTCTGCTATTAGACTTCCATTTTCGAAGGTGAAAATTTGCCGAAGCCAAAATGGAGATGACTTCTCTGCCTGTTTCTACCACTCCTGAGATAGAATCACCCCCGCCCAGATAATCATCAACATAAAAATCGTGTTCTATTGCAAACTTTGTGGCAGCATTGGCTGTTTCACCCGCTAAACTGACCAAGCACTTCGTCGCCAGATAAGGAGCTGACGCCATACCGTATGTGACCGTATTAAGACAGTATGTTCTAATGGGAAGCCCTGGATCCGACCGAAATATAATTTGTTGCAATCTACGCTGTCTCGGTGTTATAGACACGGCTCTATACATTCTCTCAATGTCCCCTGAAATGACATATTTGTGCTGCCGGAAACGCAACAGTAAGGAAAACAGATCATCCTGAACAGTGGGGCCAACCAATTGGATATCATTCAACGAGATACCAGACGTACTGGCAACCGATGCATCGAAGACTGCTCTAAGTTTTGTGGTAGTGCTGGATTCCTTGATGACCCCATGATGCGGCAAAAAATACTCGACAAATTCACCCGAAAGAGGGTCGCCACAATTTTCAATCTCTGTCATGTGTCCCAAGCTCTCGTACTCCTGCATAAAAGACAGGTACCTTTCTTTAAAGACAGGATCTCGCTGGAATCGACGTTCCAGTGATAAGAATCGACGTCTAGCCAGCGCATATGACTCACCCAATACGTTGGGATCGGCCTTTAAGGGCATGGTAACGACAAATCGACCGTTCTCGTCACGTTTGGTATGTAGTCGAAAACTCTCTTCACAAGCTCGTTCCTCGAGTGACATACAATATTTAGCAGACATAGAATCCAGTTCCCAGAACTTACTTATATTAGTATTTAGCTCCGTTAACGACAAATTGCAAGAATGCAATTGCGACTGAGAGGGCGAATGCAACGAACCCGGCACGGAACCCGAAACTAGCCACCCAAACCTTGTATCTCTTAACGTGGGTTTACCTCTCCCGAGATCAACAAATGAGGTACCTAAAACCTCCCAGAAAATCTCAGCACCCACCAAAATGTCAATTGCCGACGGTACATAGAATTTAGGATCGGCTAGGTGTACATTCGAAGGTACAGGTATGTTTTGTCTATTAATAAAGGTAGATGGCAGTACCTTTGTAATAACAGGTAACACGAAACAGTTAACGTTTGTTTTATAATTAACTCGCCTTGAAATAATAGTAATATTGCAAAACTGTATGCTCGATGTGATCTGACCGTTTATGCCTGTAATTGTGGAGCTCGTACTTTGTCTAGGCAATCCTAGCTTATCACATAGCGACTGCGTAATAAAATTGGCTGTACTACCATTATCTAGCAGGATCCTGGCGTTCACCTGGCCTCCTCTGCCATCCATCACCTTCACCAGCGCTGTGGACAGTAAAATACACGAAGAAGTAGCATTTTGTGTATCAAGATCACTGGATAATACTATATTTGGGGTAGGTGGACAGTCGTTGGTGTTGACTTTTGAGACGTCAGTGTTTAATGCAACACTGCTTGGCATGGGGTCAACAAATTCAGTGGGTTTATCTACATGTAAGAGCGTATTATGATTACCTTTACAGTATTTACAACCCGACAATCTACAACGTTTTGCTGTATGACCAAAACGTAAGCAATTCAAACAGACTTTAAATTCTTTTGCCCTTGCACTACGACTTTCTACTGGTAAACTACGAAACGTTTCACATGAATATAGTACATGATCCTGACCGCACACGGGACATGATCTCCGCTTATTTGAAGACCTTTCTTCAACAATAAAAACGTTAGGTTGGTTAACTAAGGTACAACTACTATTAATATTTTTATTTTCTAACGTTTCCAATAGATCAGCCTTTTCGCTCAGGAAGGAAACGAATTGCAACAAGGTTGTTCTATTGGTTGCATTGAAATTTTCTATTCTATTGCGGTGCTCTTCCCAACCTCTAATAGTGACAGAATCGAGCTTATTAGACATCATATAGATTACGAGTGTGTCCCAGTATTCTGTGGGCTCACCCAATGCCTTAAGCGCTCTAATATTTTTATTTATTAAATCTACAAAGCGACGCAAAGCACTGCTTGATTCCTTTGCTATACACAGAACATCAAACAATGCCTTGATGTGGTTATTTACTAAAAGCCGATTGTTGTTAAACCGATCACACAGTAAATTCCACGCTAATTCATAATGAGCAGCTTTAAAATCAATGTTTTTTATTACTTCTAAGGCATCACCTACTAATGATGCACGAAGGTAGTGGAACTTACTAATGTCATCTATAGCACTACTGTTGTGGATTAACGACATAAACGTATCACGATACTCAAGCCAGTACTGATAGCCACCACAAAAACTAGGTAAGCTAATTTTAGGTAAGCGTATGAAATTAGTTGTGCATGATTGACCTGACCTGTGTTTGTTCGATGAGCCCGCTACAGACCCGTCATCACCAGCTCCGGCCAGCAGACGACGCGCTTGCGCTATCAATGCGTGATAACGTTCCTCAAACTTGGTGCGTTCCTCATACGCTTCGTCTGGCTCGTCGGAGTGCAACTCAATCTCAACCTGCAATTCGTCGAAAATATCGTATAACTTTTCAAATTTATTAAGTCGCCCTTGTAAATCTATCCGCTGCAAATCGGAGAGGGTGTCACAGCTAAGTAGTGTATTTATATGATTAGCAAAATTCGTAAGCTTGGCCTTCATTCCACTGCGCTTTTTAATGATTAACTCTAAATTAACCATTGTGCAAATAAATTATGAATGCAACAATTAAATAAAGCTTATAAACTTCTAACAAGTAAAAATATGTATTATTGGAAAGTGAATCAGCTGACCGTTATATAAATGTAACGTACGTAGGTAGGTGCAAGCGGAGGCGCTGCGGCTGCGGCCGTTAATATATGTATAATTACTATAATCTAACGTTAAGCGGCGGCGTAAACAAGCAAGCGCACAATATAAGCAACGCACAAAGAAATAAGTCTTATAAAATGAGCTGGTAATTGTATGTTTCGAATAATGACGGTGAAGACAGAGATAAGAATAGTTTGAAAAATAATTTAAACTTAAAATAAATTTAAATTTAAACTGAAATGGCTGGCTAGGAAAATAAAGGGTAAAATATTGGAACGATACCACAACTATCCCTTCCACAGGTTACACGAAGCAGCGACTCGGTAATTATCTTGTTGAAGACAGCACAATACTTCGGAATCCTCTTTAAATGTTAAAATTCCTCGAAGCGGTGACTCGGTGCTTGATGCTTGAAGGCACTGTGTCTTGAAGACTTCGAGTATGAAGATAACAACTTTTATAACGCCGATATGTCCGTTAGCTAGAAGACACGACCCACTTTCAATCTTCAACGGTTTTACTTTTGTTCTATTTTTTTTTTTCTTTCTGCCGGTTGCCGACGTTCTTGATTTTCTCAACTCGCGGCGTTAAAGACGTTCGAAGGACCAATGTTAAATCCGTGAATTACTGGTTTAAATGAAATGCAAATGGACTGTAACTTTGTTATAATATAATAAGATGTACAATGAGATTCTAATAGCGGCGGTGCGCGTGCGATGCTAGCGGAGTTCGGTAGCGTTGTCTCGGGCCAGCAGACGGTTCGCGTCGCGCTCCGTGGCCCCCCCGCTGTCGCCTTGCTACATCGGCGGCTCCCGAAGGCAGCCGAGAATAGACGAACACGCCTATCGCTCACGAACAACCCTTAAAGAAATATACCCACTTCAAAACCCGGCAAAGTTACTTAATATTTTTCTGGAATTAAAAATAAAATATTTCATAACTTTTATTGGAACGTGTTTTGATTTTCGAACGAACGTGACCTGGACGTCTGGCGGATCTTTTGGAAACTAAACAAATGATGTCGTTGTACCAAAGTGATACTAGAGGGCGTTACTTTGAAATATAACTTCATATTTGCACGAACACCTGCCCGATTCACCTTTCCCTCTATAACACTGATTGCAGGTTGCAAAACAAGCAAGTAATGGTAAGTGGTGGTTAATAACATTTTTTTTAATTAAAAATGTTTCCATTTTTAACATATTTTGTAATACACGACATTAATTGTAAAATAAGTTTTATTCTATTATCAGCTCGGTGTAGGTCGATCTAGGGTCGAATCTTATGGGGTCCGGAGGTGGTAACATGTGTGGTTTTAGTCGGTTCGCCGCAAAGCCCGGCGGAGTGGCGGTCCGAAGGGGTTTCCACACGTTTAAAAAAAAAAGGGTCGAATCGTATACTATAAAATTCAGTTTTGCACTAACTGCCTGCATATGACAAACTGTCTACACTAAATACATTATTTTAATACCATTGGCTCATATTATGAATTCGATTGAAGATTGGCATATAAATACTTTAATTAGAGGAAATAATGAGTCTTTACTCTTTAACTGTTATAACCGACATACATACATACCGCGGGCAACAGCTAGTTACTATTACTACAAAAACGAGGGCCAATTATTTTCATCTATACAAATAAAAAATTAAGAGTCGGTTTGTAATATAAAATCAACAGTTTTTGACCAAATGCATATGAAAGTATATACGGTACCTATATTAAAAAAGCAATTTTTTTTGTACGTCGATTTGTTTTTTCCGGCTAATCTCTGGAACGACTGGATGGATTTTTACAAGACTTTGACAAGGCGAGAGATAGAAGATTACTTTTTTAGACTAGCTCTGCCTCGCGGCTTTACCCGCGGTAATTGTTGTACCGCGGGTAACACCGTAGGGCCGAACTAGTTTAAAATATATATATTTGTAAAACATCAAAAATCTAAAGATCTACCAAAATATAAGTAGATGAAAATCGATGTACAAATGGGATAAACCATCTGTAGGTGCTGTACATTGCACTGTTTCTTATATTAATGATACTCTCAAGAAAAAAGGTTCAAAAAACTATAATCCAAATCTGTTTAAAAAACTTTGATATTAATGTATGTATGTAATGTAGTCACAAGAAGTTATGATTTAATTTCGATAAAAAATAGATACAGATAAAAAGTAGGTATTTTAATAATGTACCTGCCTATGTAATGTAAGTAAAGCACTTGGTTTTCCCGGGCTGTTTCCGCACTTGAGCGTTGACGCCCAGGCTGCCCCTCATATTCGTGGGCAAAATTGCGCTTATTTGTGCCCATGGTAAGAGCAGAATTTACATAGACCCTCTACCACCAGGTTGTGGACCTTTGCAATATCAGGGGATTGTATAGTAACCTTAATGCTCTCTGTTAATGTTATCCTGGTGATGGTAGACAATTAAAAGTGGACTGTAGTTTGCGCAGGATTTTAATGTCTACAAAGATATGACACAGTACAGAGCAGTGATCCCGAAGTCTTGAGCCGCTGTCCGCACCCCGCTTCTCCTTGCGTGCCCCTCACCTCCGTCGCGCGCCGTTCGCCAGCGGTTGAGCCGATTGGAAGCACCGGCCCATCGCGATGTCTAGGATCGAGGTTCGATTCTCGACACTGTGCATCACCTCGAGACAGCATAGCCAGCCTTGTTTTTCTTGACCGAGCGACCGAGATATCGTCTCCAGCGAACAATCCTACCATGGCTCACCCTGGGTACTGACAAGAACACATCTTCATGTCTAAGGCCGGAGTGTGCGTGTACGTTTCAGACGATATCAGTTTTTATCGCCTCAGCAATCTTGAATGTTGACTTCTGAATATTCTTCTTCTTTGATGAAATGGCAACCAGCCGGATCTCTCGGATCAGCTATTTCTGCCAATGTCAAGTGTTTAGAGTCTTCAAGTTATAAGTCTTCAAGTCAATAAGTCTTCGTCGTGATGAAATTAATGATATAAAATATAAAAAATGTGGATGAGATGAAATGGGGACCGTCTTCCGAAAAAACAAAAAACGATCTCCCTTCTGAATATTACGGATCCGTGTAGGCTAACTTGTCATGTCAGCGACGACCACTCTATACGCGTCTATGCGTGCCTCTATAGAGTCCATAGCAGTGATGCCAAAATTGACTGACTCATTCATTGAGCATATCTGGATGGCTACAGATTTTGAGCAGCAGCAGATCCCATTCGCAGAGATCGTCTTGATGATTTTAACACCCGACTGGCTTAGTAATAAAACGGATAATTCGGGGAGATCTGTTCATGACTTGGCCCTGGAATATGGCCTAATACAACTGATTACCACGCCTGCGCGAGTTCAAATGTGGCGGGTCAGGATTCTTCATTGTTGGAAGTATCCGTAGACGCTCCACTTAACTCCTCAGACCAATGCATTGTTCGGAGTAAAGGGTCTCTCAAATGTTTGCAGCGATTGCAAGTTGCAGTGTGTAGCACTATAAGTCATCAGATTGTGTTGCACTACAGTCCTACCCTTGCAGACATGTATGCTTCTCGCCGGATGATCTCAACACCGCTGCTGATGGGGTGGTGCAGGGTATGGAGCTATTCATTCTATCCTCTGTGGTCCCAATTGGTGGCAAAAGTCGGCCGTAAAAAAAAAAAAAGTGTCGGTCGCAAAAAGGCTTCTCGCAGGAAGCAGAGCTTGAAAAAGGAGTACAATTTAGCCTCCAAGTCCTTCAAGAGAGACATTGCAAGGGCGAAGTCGGAGCACATTACTAGGATTCGCAGGAGGTTTGAACGATTTCCTCTGGAAACTCGGGTGTTCTGGTCTCTTGACAAGGCTATCGAAGAGAATTTCTGTAAGCTATCCTTTCTACTTCTACACATAGGAAATAATTCGTTAGCCTATGGCAATATTCGCAATGGAGAAAACCGCTCTTTTGACCTAACTCTGCGTCTAACTCCACTTTGGATGACGGGGAACAGGATCTACCTACCATACCGCGGTGTGAGAGCTGTATGCTGGATATTCAGTTCTACCAACGCTCAATACGTTTAGCACTTCTATCCCTAGATATACATGAGTCGAGGGGCCCTGATGAATCCTTCCTATTGTGTTGAAGATGTGCGCTCCAGAGTTGGCACCGGTCTTAAAGCATCTTTTTTAGCTCTCCCACTCTTCTGGCGTAGTCTCATTGGACATTGCGAAGGCCTTCGAGCGGGTCTGGCACAAAGTGCTTCTTTCAAAATTCCCTTACTATGGGCTTCCTGTGAAATTATGCGAATGGGTCACTAGCTTTTTAGCATAGTATAGAAATACTATCATGCTTTTTAGTAGATAGAAGCATAAAGGTCGTAGTCGACGGTTAGTGCTCTGATTTCATATCTATGAATGCTGGTGTCCGCCAAGGCTTTGTGCTATCGCCTACTTCGTATCTCCTCCATATCAATGACATGTTGAAAATTAGCGGCATTCATTATTATGCAGATGATACCACGGGCGATGCTCTCTACACCGACCGCACACATCTTTGGGAGAGGTCTCAGATTGGGATAGACTTAATTTAGTACAATTTCACCGCTAAAGAACTGCCGTTGGTCGTATGTGTGGCCATGGGTGGCGATAATCGCTTAGCATCAGGCGATCCACCTGCTGGTTTATCACGTAAAAACCTTCTTTAAAGCTTCCCTGGACTACGATAAACATTTCAAAACCAAAATCAGCTAAATCGGCCCAGACGTTCTCGAGTTTTAGCGAGACAAAACAACAGCAATTGATTTTTATATATAAGAAGATAGACTGCCAATTACCCGCCATAATTGGGTAAGAACTGGAATATTTCACAATACGTACGTACTTACCTAGATATATTTATATAAAAATAAAAATGGCATTCTTAAGTGTAATGGCTGTTTTACACAGATGGACGCCTAGACAACGCTAGCGCAGTGTATCAGTTTCTCATTCCTTGAATTCATAGTCATTGTTTAGATAATTATAGTCAAGTGTTACATAATGAGTGACTAGACGATATGTGAGGGAGAAGTAATAATCATAATTAGATAAATATTCTTATACAAATTCCTATCCCACTATTATATAAATATGGAAGTAACCGTTAGATAAGTACCTATTTGAACAATTTATTACATACGCCTGTATTATTGATAATATTCCGCACATATCTTATAAATGGCCGTTCTGATCTCAAACTAGGCTGTACCATGATAAACATTAAAATTAAAATTCAAAGGTAAGGTGTTTCTGCATATGTTATAATACTTGCATCGCTCCAAGTATCGGGCAAATGTCACTGCGCTTATTATTTTACACTTAAATACCTACATCATGTAGGTATTTAAGTGTAAATCTCGCCCAGGGCGCTGGTAGTGTTAAAACCGGCACTGCCTACATGAAGCTGAGCAACGTAAAAGAAGAGGCACATTTCCTGTCAAGTGAGTCTAGAGGATGGTTTGAGGGCTTGGTGAAGGTCGCGGGCAACCGTTGGATGCGAACAGTGGGAACAAGAACGATAGTTCGCTTCGCTTCGACGAAGGACTTTGTCCAATAGATGTCTTACCTTTGAGATGTTGATTATCTGCAATTATATTGCAACTGATATGTTTATATAATAGGTCTTTACCTATGAAATTGCCGTTTTGTATGCAATAAGTGAATGTACTTATTTTTTCAAACTTTTTATTTCTGTTATTCGAAATAATCACCCATGCAATCGACGCATCTTTGCCAACACATTGGCAGTTTATTGATGCCCTTCTTGTAAAAATCAGCTGGACGGGAGGCAACAAACTCTTCAAAGGCTTTTTGTGCCGCCTCTCGGGAATTGAATTTTTTACCCAGTAAAAAGTTGTACATACAAAACGGCAATTTCATAGGTAGAGACCTAATATATTTTTTTTATATTTAGTTATTGACTGCCTCGGTGGCGCAGTGATAGCGTACGCGACTGCTGTTCTTGTGGTATCGGGTTTGATTCTCGGGTCGGAACAAATGTTTCTATGATCTGCAAATATTTGTTTCGGAGTTTGGGTGTTTTCTATCTATAAAATGTATGTATTTGCAAAAAAAAAAGGATATAAGTATTCATATCAGTTATCTAGTACCCATAATACAAGCTCTGCTTAGTTTGGGACTAGATGGCGTTGTGTGTTAGATGTCCGAAATATTTATTTATTTATTATTTAAGACTACAGTGGACAAGATGGAAAGCATGAGCAGAATTCGTGAGTAGTGGTCACTATAATAATTGCGAATGCAGCCAATGCAAATGGTAATCCACACCATGGCGGCCTAGTGTTGCTTCTGCATCATTGGGCATTTTATTTGGACATTTTAGGCCGGCCCGTTCGTGCTGGAATCAGCGTGGCTCCACTATCCGCTACATAATAATGTAGCTGTGCTAAACTATGAACTCACTAATCAGGTTAATAAACCTGATTAGTGAGTTCATAGTTTAGCAGTAAGATGATAGATGAAGGTAGGTTAATACGAAAATACCTACGTGTTTCAATGTTATCCATCAAGCGTTGGAATGCTTTAAGTTTTGATATATCGGGGTGACCTAGGAAAACGTTACGACAGACGGACGGACACGGAATTCCTTGTTGCTGTCACCAGACTGCGCAAAAAGGTTTCGTTCGATTACGTTTTAATTGTGAGCGTTACCAGCTGCATTAAAAATATTAGAAATATTTATAATGGCGACAAAACGACCGCCGGTGTTATTGTCATTTTAAATTTCCAAGCCAATATTAAGTGGGGTAAATAAATGTCTTATAAAATATATCCAACAGATTTTATTGCAGGCATCTTTAAATTAGAAGTGGTAAAAAATCATTTAAAAGCCTTATTTATAAATATATGTTATTAAACTTTAAGCTTCTATGTTTTACATCTTTAAAGTGGAAAACGCAATCGTTGCTTAAAGTTAAATGACGTTTATAAATAAAGCTGTAAGTTATAAACTGAACTAAATATTTAGAATACAATTTTATGCAGTCTGATTTTCTCTGAACTCTCTCGAACTTAGCTTGATTTAATTTTATGTAAAATTTAGGTTGATTTATGACCTTTATTACGTCCTTATTAAATTTTAAATGTCAAGATAAGATATTCTAAACTTGACATTCAAAATTTAAAAAAGAACTCAATGTCAACTTGAGGGATCGACATCGTATATAGCCTTTTTTCCTGTTTGGATACTACACATTATTGGACAGTAAAAAAAACACGGGTCTGATTAGCCAAAATATAAAAAAAAAGTTTTATTTTACCATGTCTTTGACTATTGTGAGTTTGTGATCTTTTTACCCGAATACGGCCAAGGCAAAGGGTTATGATTTTGACAGGCTATGAATGTATGTATCTTCATCTATTCCCTCGTAGCTCCTTAACTACTTAATAACACTGGACAAATGAGGTATCGTTAGAAGCGTATTGATCATCCGCTGGTTATAGGAACGCATGACGTGTCACTGAATCTAATGTAGCGCCCTCTAGCTGACATCAAGTACTGTAGGTATTAAAAAATAAATTTAAGAAAAATATGCCGTGTTTGGTATTATTGGAAAGGGCGTTACTTGTACATTTATAATATATATATTATTAGTATATGTTCATGACTTTGTCCATCTTTTTTTATAATTTCTGCACTAAGTTACTATCAAACAGACAATTGTAAATAAACGCTGCACAACGTCCGCGCCAGTTTCGACTCTCGCACAAAATTACATGACAAAACATTCTGGCCACCAGTAATGCATTTCATCCTGCTTAGTCTCGGACGACATTAAATCAGCTTATTAGCCAGCTGCGGGCCAGTGTACAAAGGAGGATTAGGATTTTACTTCCAGACCATGTATATATTATGCTACTAGCTTTTGACCCGCGGCGCCACTCGCGTGTATGTCGGAAGTCACACTATGATTCAATCATGCTCACAAATAATGTGGGTATCTATTGGTAACAGAATTTTCAAAATCGGTTCAGAAGACCCAGAGATGACCACCTACAATCTCACAAGTTTTACCTCTTTATAATATTAGTATACACTGGTATACACTAGTATTAGTAAACAGCGTCATACACTACCCTTAATCAATCTCTGGTAAATATATCCAGCCAAAGGTTTCCTGGAAGAGATTGCTTTTGGCAATAAGGCCGCCCATTGAACACATCTTTGTGAAATATAAGTGTAATAATATGTAATTGGTGTACAAGGTATATTATATTTTAATCTAATCTACTCTGTTCCATTCGATTCTTTTTTAGGGATTGGGTGGATCAAAACTGTCTTCCATGCTGTCGGGACTACGCCAGGAGAGTAGGAGAGCCGAAAAAAATCGCGTTAATACCGGTACCAACTCTGGAGCGTTTATTTTCAACACAATGGGAGAGATTCCATCCGGGCCACTCGACTTATGGATATCAAGGGATAAAAGTGCTAAGCGTACTGAGTGTTACAGCATACGGCTCTCGCGCCACGGTAAGGTAGGCGGTTCCTATTCCCCGTCATCCAAAGTCGAGTTGGACGAAAAGTGTTTTGCCAGAAGATCGGCTTTCTCGTTTGCGTCAACGGATTATTTCATAAGTGCAGTAAAAGTAATGTTTGTTAAAGTCGAACATCTATCTATTCACGGTTATATAATATTTAATTAATATTAACGATTTTATAATATTAAGTATATCAATTTAAAAGGAAAACTATCACAGCTCAGTATGCTTTCCTAGTTTACGAGGCAAAGTTGAATTCGATGCTAAAGGCCGTCAAAACCTATGAAAATGAAATGAAAAATATTTTTATTATATTTACACTATGCAAATTTGAGAAATAACCCTTCTAACGTGTACAAAAGACCTTAATTAAAACAATCTTAAAATTACAATATCGCTTAGAATAACAGTCCAATTATCGCCGACGTCGCTATAACAATCACTGATGTGACTCCAATATTTATAAAAAATATACTTAATGAAATACTAAAAAATAATGTTAAATCGCTGTGTAAATATTTTTACTGTTGTTACCTTGTTATTACCGGTTTTTAGAGATCTAGCATATGTTATATCCTATGCATTAACCTTACAAAAAAGCAAACTAAAGCCGCGGTGAAAAAAAAAAAGATTTCTAAATTTTTCTTTACTTGTGTTACATGATATTACTTCATGCTAAATTCCATGGTTCAAGGTTAACGGAAATTTTTATTTTAAGGCTGCCATAATATGGGTCACCATACTCACCATACTGCAATGTCCTTATTCGCATTGAGGATGGTGATGCTTTACATCAGGCAGAGCAGAGTCATTTTGGCGAAAGTAAAATATATAAAAAAAAGTCCTCTAGATTTTATTTACGAGTATAAAAATATGCGGTGTATATTATGTTGTATACTTTGATTTCGTCGTCTTAAAAGTTTGATAATCTTTCTACTACAAGGTATTGCAGACCTGAGTATTGATAGTAATTTCAATACCTCCACGCGTTCCTGTAGAAAGGGGTCGACGAAGTGATCCAATAAAGGTTCCGTATCTGAAACGGAGCGTAGAAACCTAACCGTACCTTTAGCCCTGAGGTATAGCATAAGTCATTAGTAGGCATGGTTGAAAAGATTTTGATGGGTTTTCGTACGAAATTCAACGTCACCAGTGCCATAAAATCTTACCTTAGTTACAGTGCCAAAAGGCATAAGAGTACCTGTATTTATTAAGTGTGGATGTATTTTTCCTTTAACGTTAATGATTTAACCACACTAGGTGACTAAACAAATATACACATATAGTTATTTATGTTAATTTTGTGTGCGTTGCTCAGATCGGATTCTCTTGTGAGAGCAACAGCACCTTCAGTTTTATTGTTAAGCAAAGAACGTAGTCAGAATTTGTTTCAAGATTGACAAAACTAGAGGAGTAAATAATAATGTAATAAAGAAAAGAAAAAAAGATGGATATTGTTCTGATTCCTAAGCGCTGTAATAAAGATATAAGCCTTGAAAAAATTACGTATGTAGATTCACCGGTTAGACCATTCAGTGTGTTTCTCACCGTGTATTATATACATTTCTTGTTGTTAATATTTGACGTGAAATTGTAAAGAATGGATTAGAAACTTTTACTAACGTACTACGGGAACAGCATGCATTATATATCGCCAACACGAGCCAAGCGCAGCGCTAGGGCACTATCTATCCTTTCTCGAAATGTTTCGTCGTTTTTTGGACCCTCATAACTTTGGTTTGCGATATACTAGATAGTTCAAATTCTAAGGATATGATGTCAATAATAGACTAATAAGTATAAAGTTTGATGATCATCAAAACTGTTAAGGTACTTCCTGAAAGATGAAATTTGATATGTAAACTAAGTTCAATATAGAAATAACAGAAAAAATCATAAACCGAATACTTTTGTCCCCTACCCCTAAAATTGGAAGGTGGAAGTTTGTATGAGACTTTCACAATTTTTTATGCTAGAGGTTTTATTTTAGTATACGGACTTTTTCGAAAGAAGAAAGAAGATGCGCAAGAAATATACCCCAAAAAAGCATGCAACAAAAAACTGCCATAAGCAACTTACAAAAAGAAATGAAATCCCATCAAAAACATTTTCATGTAAAATGTTGCCAAGACGACTGCATATGACTTACCCTATGAAAAGCTGTCAGATCTTATATAGAGCCAAGCTTCTGAATCTACAGGCCCTAACTCTACCAACCCTAACTTCACAAATTCTATATCTCAGTAAAAAGGTAATGTAATATTTAGTAACGAAACAGCCAAGCCATACATTTTTACTTTAGGTGAGATAGATCTATGTACTCTCTCGTAGTATTGTATAGAAAAAAAATACTGAGGTTAATTAAAAAAAAAACAAGTTATACCAATAAAAGTGATAGTTTTTTATGTGTGTGCGCGTGTGTGTGTGTGTGTGTGTGTGTGTGTGTGTGTGTGTGTGTGTGTGTGTGTGTGTGTGTGCGTGTGCGTGTGTGTGTAACATTTCACAACATTAACAATTCAGTGTCTTTATAATTAAGTTCTTATAACCAATTTTTGTTATGGTTTTAACTTCATGACTTGATTTGGGATGTACTTATTTTATTTGTTCTATTATATAGATAAACCGCTTTATTCTTGTAAGCTAGTATACATATAAGTATGACTATCAACAGTCTGTCCAACAACACGCCCTTGTGTGTACGTGCTAAAAAGAAAATATGTATCTAAGTATATTTTCCGTGTTCTAATATGTACGATAAGGAAGACGAGGAATAGTTGTCGCGTATGCCATCTGTCATGGTCACACGCAGCAAGACTCAGCAAGAGAGGTAATATTGCTCATACAAATAACAATAAGTGTAAACTACTGTTGTGGTTTTTATGCATCAGGGAATTAATACCATTTTCCCAATACGTCACAGTTGCTATTACTAATCTATACATTAAAATAAATAAAATTGGAATGTATGTTTGAAATATTAATATAACCGCTTTTTAAGGAATGCATATGTATATATAAACGAAACATGTACCAAAATATTTTTTTACCATTTATGTCTGTCTATCTGTTTGTTCTGTAATCTCTGGAACGGCTGGACCGATTTTGGTAAGGCTTTCACTGGCTGATAATCTAAGGAGTAACTTAGGCTACTTTTTTTGACTAGCATTATCCCGCGGCGTAACCCGTGGTACGACATCAACCGCGGGTAATACCGCAGGGTTCAGTTAGTTCAAACAAAACAAGAAAACCCAGAAATAATATCTTTTGAACCTGAAAGGAATGGACGAAACAACATTAAACTCAAAAGCAAATATGTTGCAGTAAACTAACATTGTTACTGCGATCACGGTACTCAATCAAAGAGATTTTGGAAAACCAATTACGAAGAAACAACTCATAGGGTTAATGACACCTTTCACACGAGATGATTTAGTAAGCTTTTTTTCGAAATCTATCTATACTAATATATAAAGCTGAAGAGTTTGTTTGTTTGTTTGAACACGCTAATCTCAGGAACCGCTGCTCCGATTTGAAAAATTCTTTCAATGTTAGATAGCCCATTTATCGAGGAAGGCTATAAGCTATATATCATCACGCTAAGACCTACAGGAGCGGAGCAACAATGAAGAAAGTTACAAAAACGGGGGAACATTATAACGCTACGGGCAATAGCAGACGCAAACGAGGTTGCGTGGGTCGGCTAGTGCGTCATAAAGACAGTTAAGTTTTTCGACTGTATGTATGTATATATCTCTGTGTAATCTAAAGGAGTTCATTGATTAAATATCTACATAAAAAAGGTTTTTTTCAAATCTTTATTTAAGGAGCTTTGCCACAATTATGACTAAATTGCTCCACCGTAGCCACTTTTTATATCATATAAATCTCAAATATTTAGCATACAAATTATAAAAGCTTTATCTGTATCTGTTAATGGACTGGCCAGGATGCTGTGCTGTTACATCTTCCAACATCCATCAACTTAGCAAGCGATCTCTAAGTTATCAATACAAATAAATAAAATTAGAGTGTCTGTTTGTAATATTGAAATAACCGCTTTTTACTAAATGCATATGTATGTATACATGGCACATTTACCAAAAAGTATTTAAAAAAAAACTGTCTGTCTGTCTGTTTGCTCCGGGTAATCTCTGGAATGGCTGGACCGACCTTACATCGGCAGGTAGCTGATGACAGGGAGTAACTTAGGCTACTTTTTTAGACTAACTTTGTCCCACGGCGTTACTCGCGGTACGACGATGACCGCGGGTAACTCCGCGGGGTTCAGCTAGTTGATTTATAAATACAAACGTTTTAAATTGTACGTTACAAGATATTCTTAATTTCATGCTTCAACATTGCAGTGAGTTAAGCATGACGAGCGAATAATGTGTGTAAAGCGAATTTGTTTTTAAAAACTGTATTTGCAATTGAAGTAGCCATTTGTTTCTTTTTTCATTTAGTCTTATAAGGAGTGAACAACAGTAGAAATCAAAAGAGCATTCGCCAGACAAATCTGTTTTGAATGTTCTTAATTTCAAGGGTATGATGATGGGGGAGTTTTTATTCTTCACACAGAAAATTACATATGAAGTTTTTGAAATGTTGATTGTTAGGTGGTTGTATTGTAGTTATTGAAGTTGTGCAAAATATTTAAATCATTTTTAACCGATTTCAAAAAAAGGAGGAGGTTCCTCGATTCGACCGTATATTTTTTTTTCAGTATTTTCACGGATAACTTCCTCGTTTATGAACCGATTTTGATGATTGTTTTTTTAATGGAAACGAGATGTCCCAACGGTGGTACCATGATAAGGACATTAATATCTGATTATGGCATCCAAGAGAAATCGAGTCGAACCTTGAAGTCGGTTTTGTTTTTGTTAAAATTGTACTTATTAGCTTGTTGTATAATTAGGTTAAGATTGTGACCAATACAAGTTATCTAATTACTTAGCAAGGGTTCTGGTTGCGACACCTGGTTTGACTCGTTAACATCCTAGCATGACCCCAATGTTCAGTTGATTGTTGTATTTTGGTTAACATTGTAATTATTTATGAATCAATAAACTATTATTATTATTATTATATTATTTCAATTTTAGTAGCTCGTTATAGGCAGTATTCCACTTCTTCTTTGTTGAAATGGCATCTTTTGGATCAGCTATTTCTGCCAATGTTAAGTGTTTATAGTCTTCAAATCATAAATCTTTAAGTCTTCGTCGTGATGAAGTTAATGTAAAAAAAAAATATGGATGAAATAAAAAGGGGACCATCTTTCGAAAAAACAAAACACGATCCATAGGCCGTGTTGTGACGTTCAGAATATGAAGGGTCACAGCCCCCATTTGTCACATAGCTGCATAGGTATCGTAGGAACTGAATAAACCAGTAAACTACACAAGACAACAACAGCATGGTAAACAAGCATAGAGAAGAGAAACTTGACACAAACCAGGCCAAACCCTAATTCTCCATTCTAAGGCTCTTACTTGAAAGGGGAGTTTTCTTATTAACAGTATTATATTCGTAACGAAATAATCCGTCAGAGAACCAAAGTGACCGACATAGCTCTGGAAGATGGTAGGATTGAGTGGCAATAGGCTGGTCACATATGTCGCAGAACAGACCACCGCAAATGAAGTGTGGGATACCCTCTGGCCAGATGGCGGGACGACTTGCATAAGAGGGCGAGCAGCATGCAGAAAGCAACAGACCGAGCTCTGTGGTGTTCCTTGGGAGAGGCCTATGTCCAGCAGTTGACTACAACCCGCTGATGATGATGATGATATTAAGATTGGACTATTACACCATAACAGACCATTGATTTGCCTAAATCCAGCAGTATTAAAAGCTGTTGACGTAATTTAGCCATGAGAATTAAAAGTGACATATACATTTTATGAAGGTCTGATAGTAACTTTAATATGTAAAACTGTACATTAAAAGAGTTCGTCGGACTGCAAGTTTTGCAGCCAGATTGCAACCGGTTATTGTGCGAAATGAACTTCCTCAAGACACAAATGTACCGGACAAACCGCTAGTGGTAATTCCGTAGCCGTGACCACTTTTCTCATCATATATAATTATTCAATCAGGTTATTAGGTACGTGTAAAGTAGATGTGATGTTAATGCTTAATGAGATTAGCCAGGTCATGATGTTTCACAGAGAGACTGGACGCTACTAATTCATTCGAATTTAATTTCGACACATTTTTTGAAGTAGAAACTGCTTTACGCACTTTGAGTACTTTTTGGGTTAACTAAACACTTCCCATATGACCTATATGTATACTGTGTTCATTAATACTTCTTTACAAACCAAAAATAATTCATAAATAATAATCTAATAGCTCGACCATACAGTTCTAAATCTTTGTGATAAGCAATAAAGCAAAAAACTCACGGCCAACTTTTTGAAATAACAGACAGTTATCTATACTAATATATAAAGCAGAAGAGTTTCTTTGTTTGTTTGTTTGTTTGAACACGCTAATCTCAGGAACCGCTGGTCCGATTTGAAAAATTCTTTCAGTGTTAGATAGCCCATTTATCGAGGAAGGCTATAGGCTATATATCATCACGCTAAGACCAATAGGAGCGGAGCACTAATGAAAAATGTTTCAAAAACGGGGGAAATTATCACGCTACGGGCAATAAGAGACGTAAACGAAGTTGCGTGGGTCAGCTAGTAAAATTATAAACAAGTTTATATGTTACAAGGATCAAGCCTCGTTGGTCTAGTTAGCTGTCTAGTTAGGTTAGCGTAAGCGACTGCTGATCAAGAGGTCGGACTGCTGTTGGGTTTTCTTACAAGAAATTCTTAATAGCAGCCCGGAGTATGGAATATGGCGTTAGCCGCCCGTGTCTCGGAGATCACGTTAAGCCGTCAGTCCCGGTTGTCATCGACATCTTTGGCAATCGTTATTGGGAAGTCAGTGCCCTCAAACATACTGACAACTAGTTCAACCTTCGAATTCAGTTCACCCTCAGGAGTGCGGAGGTCCGATGCCAGTCGCTCCGTGTAAAAATTGATATTCAGGTAAAGCTGGTTGAACTAGTAGCCGACCCCAAATCTTGGGAATAATAAAGGCTAGGAAGATGATGATGATTTTGGCATTCAAAACGTTTATATCCATGTGAATATGATGTAATCTACACACAGTAAAAATTGATTCCAAACGGTGTAGAGCAGGTATATCAAGGTAAACAATCTGCTAATAAACATACTTTATATAGAATTACACATATTATATAGAAAATTACACCCAAGCAGAGAATAAATGATAGTACTTATCTCACAATAATTGGCTCTAGATGGGAAACGAACACATTACCTCGAATTTTGACGTCAAGATCACTAAAATCTAGACCTAACAGGCTTGCCATTATCAAGCATGTTGGCATTTATGGGGTAAAGCCACTTTACCGAAGAATACATAGAAACCACCCAAACTACGAAACAAATATATGCAAATCATGCAAACATTTGGTCCGACCTGGGAATCGATTCCGAGACCTCGACTCCTGTGCAGTCGCATATGCTACCAATACACCAACGAGGCAGCAAACACAAACATTTATAAATACATGTGGTATATTTCTTGTACAAAAAACTATTAGACAGAGAAAAAAAAAGTAATGAGAATCGAATTCACGACCGCGACATTATAACATTAGTGATTATCAATTACTGCACCTAAGGCATAAAGAGTTTGTTGAGACTCTGTTGTAAACTCAAGGCTTATTGTAAACTCAAGAAATTTAAATTGTAGTTGTATTGCAATCTCGTTAACAAATAATTTCACGAGCGATTGATGATGATGAATCAAGCAGACATTCATTCATTGTGACAGTCATTAGCGGTAAACCTGATTGGGCTAACCGTGCAGTTTGTTTTATCTGCGACAGTGGCGGGCGCGTGCGCGGCCTCCTTCAGTCACCTGTGAACGCGCGATATATTCGCGCGACTCTACCGACGGATAAAACCACGCCGACAACAACACTATACTTCGAACAACTCACGGGTAAGTGACTAGTGTTCTTTATTTAAATTATAAGCAAGGTCGACCTGCCATGCGACATTTTTTTTTTTATAATTTATTTTTTATCATAGATTATTGTGATTGACTTTTTAGTTTATTTCTATTGAAAAAGGCATTGTTGTGATTTTATGCAATTTTATTGTTATCGGATTTACTTTTGTGTACGCTACTGTTTTTATCATGGCCATAAAGTAGTTGTATGGTGTTTTGTTGTTTATGGTTCACAACATTATATTTTAAAAACAATACTCGGCATTTAACATCCGTGATTGCTTAGTGTTGCTGGTCGCGCACTTAAAACAATAGAGCATACTTCTCACGTACATTATTAATTAATATATTTCAATTTGTTATCGATATTTACTTGTAAAATTATCATTTTTATTGAAAATTGCATCTTAAAGGCAATCACATTGATGTCACACAATCTTAATTGATGTTATTTTAATTTATGCAGCTAAATGTTTTATCAACATAGATCTTTATAAGAGAATGTTTAAAGCCCCAGTCTGTGATAAATGTTAGTAAAACCGATACGACATGCAACTTACGAAATATCTTTATTCCGATTAATTTAAAATAATCATGTCAAGAAAACACGGTCACCCTTCCTTTCTCTTCTTTTAGCTGTTTGACTTCAAACCCTACAGTAACCCTCAAAATTATTCAATCTGATTAAAAATACAAAATCAAAATACACTTTACCATTTAATATGTTTTAACTTTAAACTTTTCGTAGGTAGTAATAAAACCTTTTGAGAATTTTCACAAACCATTAAAGATTCAACATAATTAACATAATTGATTTTATATTTACAAACACGGAAAAAACCAATCACCTTTATAAAGATTCATCATGGCGTAAATCTCGCTTGCGAAATACGTAGTGAATGATATTTATTTTTTATGGCAATCTTTTACTCGTTGTACTTTACAGCTGTACTCGATCTGGGGAAAAATGCCGAAACAAACCAGAGAGGTGTGTTTTTTAAGTCCGTAAACATTTCTTAAAAAGTATGCGATTACACTGGCTTGGGTTTGTTGGTGAGGTTGGGTACCTGGGTTGGACTTTTGAACAAAGGACCATAATTCTGAGTCGGTCTTTCCATTAGGCGGCATACCAGCCACCACATTCAATACTGAAAATTAAAGCCAACTGTTCTATGATGCACATATAAGGACCCGTATGATATCCTGCAAAAATTGCAATAAATGAAGTTCTTTAGAAAACGTTCCAGATTTCTACTAGACTGGGTAGAATAATATTGATTTTGTGTATTATCCACTTCAATACGCATCATAGATATCTATATATATATATATAAATGAATCGCCGAAACGTATGTACACGCATAACTGCTGATCGGCTGCACCAAATTAAATAATTCTTTGTTTTTATTATGTGTCTGTTATTGTTGGGACAAGGTTTGTGTACATGAAAAATTAAAAGATAATGGAAAAAGTGTTTTTTTGTCCGCGACGAGAAATAGAGAAGAGAGAGAGATATGTAAATATGGCGGTACGAAGTTCGCCGGGACAGCTAGTTGTATTATATAATAATATAATGTATCTTTTAACAGCATTTGAACCGCATGCCACACTACAATTTTGCGATCGTAAAGTTAATATATTGGCATTGACTGCGCTGTTCACAGCTCTGATTATAGGTTGATAAGTATCTATTACTTTGAAAAAAAAAAAGATTTTCATTACTTTAATTAAGTAAAAGTACAACAATAACCGCGGGTAACACCGCGGGACTCAGCTAGTCATATATTACACACTGACCCAGCACATCACACTACGATTTGTGCTGGATGGGAATCAAACCCATCTTCAGCGTAGCAGTCAGGGTCACTAACGACTAGTAGGTACAACAAGTAAGATTTCACGTCAGGGTTATAGAAGTTCACGGTTAAAGCTTAACGTAAATAGTATATTCTGTCTGTCTGTTTTATCTGGCATATCTTTGGAACGGCTGATTTTAATGAGTTACCTAAGCTATTTTTTTAGACTAGTTTTGCCCCACGGGGTTACCCGCGGTTGTCGTTCTACCGCGGGTAACACGGTACGGACTCAGCTAGTTACAGATCAATTATACCCAGAAACGGAACAAATGCATAGAACCTTCGACCTCTATCTTAACAGTCAGGATAGCTAAACACTAAAAACGGTCAGGCTCGAATCCCAATACATCGGATTCAAAAAGTTTTTAAACATAACTTACCGTGCTCGACTCTATTTTTTATTTTAAAAAGATAGACTCACTACGAATATAGTCTGTGTCTTTAAAAACATACATGAAACAGACACAAATAATACTTACAATTTGGTGATCACACTGTGTGTGGGACTTGGTAATTGAACCGACAACACTCAGCGCATTTCGAAGTGGCGGTGCGAGTTAGTAACCATTCTTTTGTGGGTATGTGTTGTTCCATTTCTTTTTGTCTGTACGGTGACCGATTCAGAATACGAAGTAACATCACCCTTACTCATCCTGTGGGTGTAGTAAGAGCCAACTATGGGAGCATAGGACAAAATCACTGTATAAAGAGACAAAACACTTGACAGTTTACTTTTCGGTTCGTATCGGAGTAGGAGATCAGAAAATATCGTTGAAATTCACGATTTGAAACACTACTGACATCTAGTGAACATTAAGCTTACTATCAATCCGCGTACAACTCTACCTTCATGGGGTATATGTGAGCCCAGAAATCTATATAAGATAAGTCTAAGGTTAGTATATTTCGTCAGTGATACATATTGTTGGTGATACATGTGTAACATATGACTGATCTCGGATAAGCGGAACTTGTGCTATAATAACAAGCTATAAATATACCTAAATATGTATAATTGTAATAAAAACAGATTACTCTTTTTTACATTATGGTTCGGTAAAAAAAATTTGAAAAAAAATATAAAGCCTATGTCACCCAGGCTATGATTATGAATCTATACTCTTTGCGCTATAGCATGGTGTCGGTGACAGTTGCCAATTTTCACATTCTGATTGGTTTAATTTAATTTACTACAGTCATTAATGATTTAATATATTGCGAATGTGGTATAGCTGAAATACTAAGTCATAATTAGTAAATCGCGACAACTTTCAATAGTGAAACGAAATGTTACTGAAATGTCACCCGCACCATGCTACAGCGCAAAGAGTATAGTGACACCTTATTCATTAAAATCGGTTCAGTAGTTTAAGCGCCACAGTAGAACATACAAACATAAATAGACAGCTAAAACTATTAATCTTCCTTTTAACTTTGCCGTAGTTGTAAGAGAAACTTAAAAAAAACCCTACATATACCCGTCTGGCCAGTATTGTAGTAAGCCAAAACCTCTTTTCTAAGAAGAGGCCTTTGACCAGCAGTGGACAGTTAAAGGCTGTTGATGTCATTTCTTTTTAAGTTGAGGAAATAAGCGATTCTCTTCAAAGTTACCTGACAACGTTACACTACTGTGGTTTAGGCAGGCGGTACGTGATTCTTTCATTTTCCGTCCTTTTTCCTGTCGGTTATTGTAATCTAAAGAAAAACCTTCAAACTTCAATCACTTCTTAGAATGCACTGGAAGTACTGGAACTGTATATGTATCATTATAGTCACATCACGTCTATTCTAACGATACGCACAGATTATGTGTCCTGTGTCGGTGTTTAAGTAAAAATGTATTTATCCGGCTATTCCAAAGTTAAATAGAAGGGTGATAGTTTTGGCTGTCTATTTATGTTTGTATGTTCTACTGTTGCGCTTAAACTACTCAACCGATTTTAATGAATGAGGTGTCACTAGATTTATAATAATGGCCCGGGTGACATAGGCAATTTTTTTTATGTATGCTTGCCGAGATGGCTACTCTGCCTCTCTGCTACTACTCTGCCTGATGGAAAGCATAAGCACAATCTAAGAGAGGTGGTCACCATGCTAATTGCGAATGCAAACAATGCAACAATGCCTCCGGTCTCGCATCACCAACGAAACACGACAGCACGAAAGCTGTCATTTTACTTTATTTTTTTATGCTAAATATATAGGATATATACATTTTGTTTTGAAACTTTTACTAAATAATATAGCTATAAATAACATTTTTAACAAGTACAATTTTAACAAAAATAAAACCGACTTCAAGGTTCGACTCGATTTCTCGTGGATGCCATCATCATATTAATGTCCTTATCATGGTACCACCGACCTATAAAATTAAAAAAGAATGTTAAGAATCTATATTGATAATTGTTCTTACAAATATAAAAATAAAAGCAATTGTTTCAAGAAAACTCAACCCGTATAATTAAATGTTTTTTATTTAATTATATGGGTTGAGTTTTTATTAAATTACCTATAAGTATAAACTTAACATGATAGTAAATATATTAGGTAAATCCTATGGATCAAAAAGTAACAGGTTTATAAGAAGAAGAAAGAAGAAGCCACTAAAGATTTCCACTGCACTATTAGCTCTATCTACAGATAAGCTTCAAGCAAGATGATAAAGAATAATTCACAAAAACATTAAACACACGGTCCTTTGATATGCACCAATCTCGGCAAAGCTAGCACATAGTGTTATTTCGTCTGTTCGAATCCAACAATACATCTTGTTGCAAATCCAGATAAGGTGAGGCCCGAGGAAGTAACCATCCAGCTGATAAATCCTACTAATATTATAAACGCGAAAGTTTGTTAGTATGATTGGATGGATGGATGTTTGTTACTTTTTCACGCAAATATTAGTGAACGGATTTGGATAAAACTTTACAGTAATGTAACTTATACATCGGAATAACACATAGGCTACAATTGGCCTCGATAACCGACATACACGCGGGCGAAGCCTAGGAAACAACTAGTACACTTATATAGTTCTAAATAAACACATATTCTAGATAGATAACACTCAGACGCAGAACAAGTGTACCTATCGTAGTCATTACACAATTATTGAAGTGATAACTTCTTTAGGCGCGTTGATCACTGTTTGGCTGAGCAAAAATTATGAAACTCGCGTCATCGTTACCGAACGCTCTCCATGTGCTATCTATATATATACTGTATATATATATATATATATATATATATATATATATTTTGTTTTTTGGTTTTATTGTTCAAAATATTATCTACATAATAAATACAGATTCTCTCGCATAAACCACACGGGTTTTTAGGGGAGAGGGAGTTGGTCTATAGTCTATAACAAAATTTACACAGTTTAGCAGAAATATACACAAAAATCAAACAAGACAACAAAGGGCAGGCAAGCGTATGCAGGTACAATGTCTAATAGACAATACAACACCACCTACCCACATACTTAAGCTATGTTGTCCATAAGGAATTTCCGCATTATTTTTATATAGTTTGCGTTTGTAATGTATTTTTGCAGTATATGGTACCTTTGGGGGATAGGGAAAGAGATGTGAGGAGGCCCACATACCTTTCTCCATCCCCCAAAGTTCGGCAACGCACTTATGACGCTTTTGGTGTTGCGGGTGTCCATGGGCGGTGGATCGCTTACCATCAGGTGATACGTCTACTCGTATGCCCTCTATATCATAAAAACACATTAATAAATTTGGAAGACATTTTTTTTTGCCAAAGTGACTTTACTCTGCCTGATGAAAAGCATAAGCCGATTTCAAGAGTGCTTACTATACTCATTGCGAATGCAGACAACGCAAATGTTGCATGGTGACCCACACTATGGCGACCTACGGAAATGCTTCTACATTGGTGTCCTTACACTCACAAACGAAACGAGAATTTTCGTAGAATTTAGGCCAGCAAAAGTGATAGAGAAAAAGAGAGCAAAAAAAATTTTCGCAATAGTTTTGTTGAAGTATGCTTGAATTTTACAGCAGTTTATGCATTTCTCATTATAAGCTTTTACTTAACTTTATCTGTCCCGGTATATAAAAATGTTGCTACGAAGTGAGTTCAAAGGATACGCAAGCCTAATTACTTCTCAGACGATGAAGTCTACATCTCAATACTCGTTGGATCTTAAATTTGGACTTTATCTACAAATATGATCTTTTGGACACAGTACTTCCAAAACTGTGTTTTGGATCTGCATGTAAGTTTGAATTTTGCCTACACTTAAGTGCCCATTAGAGCCTCTATCAAACAACGTGTTCTATTATTCCTTCTACATCTACGTATAAAAAGCCAAAATACAAAACTTTCTGCCTCGCACAACAAAACTGTGAACTGCGGTATTCCCGGACCAATACGACCTTCAACGCACTTGTGACGCCTCTAGTGTTGCGGGTGTCCATGGGCGGCGGTAATGGCTTACCATCAGGCGATACGTAATTAAATGACTAAAATTATTATTATCTAAGCTAAAAAGTTTTACCTAAATTGCAAATGTATCAAAATCCCTGAGGAGGCCATAGAAAGCAAAGTAATTCTATTGTTCAACGTAAACCTAACATCAAAGGGAGGATTATAGAGGATTTAATTAAACATATTTGAATGAAGCGTACAATTTAATCAGAGTATCGGATTTTGTAGTCCATCTATACAGAGAACTTTTAAGGAATACTTAGTGCTTGTGCAGTAACGGTCTTATTTAACAGTATGGGTGTAAACAGAGCGTGTAAACCATTTTCTTTTCAAAACTTGAAACTGTTATAAGTATGTCTTTTATAGAGATATGATATAAAGTTGTTCGGAAAGTGTTATAATGTTGTTTCGTTTTGCTGTCTAATTTGCTCATCCTGGATATGGCTCGTACAGTAAAGAGGTCTAGTCTATAAAGGTCACTCTAAACACTGGTGATCCTGACTTAATCTAGAGGTAAAACATGGAACTTACTAACACCGCACGTGTTCCCATCCCATTATGATCACGGGTCCTTTAAGCGGCGTGAAAAAGCATCTTACTAGGCCGCCATAGTGTGGGTCACTATGCTGCTCTGTCCACGTTCGAATTGAGGATAAAGAAGAAAGTTTTAAACTTGGTGTCAGGTAAGTCACTAATGTTGGACGAAATTTTGTTGTAGAATCACAAGTAATAATTACCGTTTCAAAATATTCAATAGAGCAATATATTGCATTGTTTATTTGAATAAAATTTGTTATAGAAATGAAAAGCTGTAAAATTATATTTTCCGTGATGTTTTGTAATATTTATTTTATTTTTATTTAAGACTTCATGCATAATTGTTGCACAGGCGGACTTAATGCCGTAGGCATTTTCTAACAGTCGACCTTAGGGTGATGCAGAGTCAAGAATGGTAGATGCACATTGTTTAGAAATGTTAAGTAATAATCCCAACACAGTCATATTTCCAGAGAGCGAGAGAGAGATCTTACAAACGTAAATTACATGACAATAATCTTTTTTTTCTCTTATTAATTATACTATATCTTTAAGGATACACATCTAAATGAAGTAATATACTCATATATACCTACACAAATACACACATATATAGATATATATATATATATATATATACACATACATAATACAATATATATTTTTGTTATGGACAGGCTAAACTTAGGATTGTGGTGTTAATGTTTTTGTGAAATGTTTCCGCAACAAGTATTTAAAGGTTTGACGTGTTTTTGCCATCCTGATCTCAAGAGGGAGCGCATTCCATAACAAGACAGTTTGAACCAGGAAAGAAGAATACACAATATCCGAGCGGTGAGTGGGGCAATGAAGAAGTAAGTTGTTCGACGATCTAAGGTTTTTTGTGTGATTAGCACCTAAATATTGAAGTTGAGAAGTTAAGTAAGAAGGGGAACTTGGTGAGTAGAGCAGAGAATATAAGGTAGTTAATGCTCGTATCTCTCTGCGTTGGCGAATTGTAAGCCACTTCAATAGGGAGCGATACTGAGACACATGATCATATTTACGTAAATTGAAGATGAATCGAATGCAATTATTGAGAAGACGGTCTAATTTATTGAGCAGATCTGCATTCAGGTTAAAGTAGCACACATCACCATAGTCAATTATAGGGAATATTAGAGTCTGTACAAGCATTACTTTAGTCTTCAGTGGCAGAAAGTTTTTAAGCCTATAGAGGGCGCGCAATGAGCCTGTGACTTTCTGGCATACAGTTGCAATTTGTTTACGCCAGCAAAGGGTTGTGTCCATATACAGTCCAAGGTTCTTTACACTATCACAGTATGGAATAACCATACCGTTGTAGGTGAGTTGCGGAATTAAAGTAGGGTCAAGCTGGCTCATAACACGGTTACCACCAATGATGATGGCCTGACATTTATTCGGATTCACCGAGACACCAAACATGTCAGACCATTGTTTAATAGCTGTCAGATCACTATTTACGACTGAAACCGCAAATGACACATTGCCCAGCTCAGATTGATAGTACAATTGCAAGTCATCAGCATAGAGATGATAGGAACACTGAAGTCGTAGGGTGATGAGATTAATAAAGATGGAAAATAGGAGAGGAGACAGAATACCGCCTTGAGGGACCCCCGCAGTGAGGTCACACCAGTTGGAAGAAGAATCTTCCACAGTGACTGACTGCTGACGGTCCCGAAGGTAGGAGGAGAACCAGTCCAGTGTTTCACGAGATACTGAGAAATGGGATAGGATAGCAAGGAGAAGGTTGTGACTGACAGTATTAAAAGCATTAGAAAAATCAACCAGTACTACGCTATATATTCGTTTTAATGAAGGAGACATCAGTATTTATTTACGATACTGTCAACTGCCCTATTAGTAAAGTAATATAAGCCAAGCTTCTGTCGAAGTATTGTAGTTTATTATACAGAAAAAACTAATATAAACGTGCCATTAAAAATGTGCAAAATTAAATTTGATTTAACTTTAGGTTAGTTTTTTTTAATAAAAAGTCAATTGGAACTTGGATAAATACTGTTTAAATTTGGAATATCAACATAATACGTTTCTAATGTGTTCAAACTGCAAATAATTTTGGTATTCAATTTGTGTAGAGAATTCAGCCTACGTCGGCCCCTTAAAATGACGGCAACGCACTTCTGACGCCTTAGGTGTTGTGAGTGTCCTTGGGTGGTTGTAATCGCTTACCATGGGGTGATCCGTCTGCTCGTTTGCCTAACCCATAAAAAAAACTAGACAGAACTTGTATTTATTTTTCTTTTCTTTAAAACAACTCCTGCATTAGGAATATGTCATGTGTCGCGGAGGACTTTACAAACATACATAAAACGGACACAATGAACACCCAGACTTAGAACAACAATTTGTGAACTAAACAAAGTTTATACCCATTTGGGTTTTGAATCCACAATACTCAGCGTAGTAGAAGACAACGTGGCTACCCCTTCGGTGACGTCAATAATACTGCCACAGCTGTTATTACATACCGTAAGTTATACAGCCAAGTAACGGAACTTACTGTATGTTTGACAGCGGAGGCAGAATACAGGTCTCACAGAAAACCGGTGTGAAATATTGCTTGCGCTGTGGTTCACCGAGTGAGTGAGGATACCGGAGGCCCATACCCCAACCATCCTCCAAAGGTCGACAACACACTTGTGACGCCTCTGGTGTTACGGGTGTTGATGGAGGGCGGTAATCGCTTACCATCAGGTGATACGTCTCTGTTTGCCCACTATACCATAAAAAAACCTAACAGTATAATTCTTATCTACAAATATATGTTTGAATTATATATAATACCTATCGTATCGTGTCACACTGCAGTCTAATCCCAAACTAAGCTGAGTCTGTATTTATATACTTATTCAGACTCCTGATAAACATACTTATATCTTTCTAAACACATATCTATACATATATGCATATAAATAAAATTGGAGTGTCTGTTTGTAATATTAAAATAATCGCTTTAATTACTCGCAGACAAGAAACAAATACTACCTCAGTGGCGCAGTGGCAGCGTATGCTACGTATAATACAAGCTCTGTTTAGTTTGTGACTAGATGGCGTTGTGTCAAATGTTCGGAAATAGTTATTAATTAAATTATCATGTTCATCATTCAATATTTGATCAGGTTGGGAAACCCACGGTCTTTGGCTTCGCAAGGTGACCTCTTTCGAATGAGGGTAATCAAATTGTAGCTCGTCTACAGCTCATACTACACAACACAACCCCCTCTCTTCCTTCCATTATTAAATTCTAGATCAACTCCTCGTTCGATCCAGAATATTTCTAGAAAATATGTGTTCAAAAATAAATAGTGTAAATAGAAGACTACGATGCATGATTCAATCATTCAATATAGGCATACAGTGTTAGATTGACAATATTAACTTAACACCATGATGGTACATTAGCTGGTATGTTCCTAACAAGAAAAGTAAATATTATTAAAAATAGCGAACAATGTAATATCCCATATGTCACTTGCAAGTACATAGATGCCTATTTTTACCTGAAAATAGCGACTATTTAAGACAGTATATGACATGTATGTTTGTATATTAACGTATTGTATGGTAGCGTCTGCCACTGAACCAATTTTAATGAATGAGGGGTCTATAGTGACACGGGCAGCATAAATTTAATAGAAAGTTATTACGTATTCGGGTAATAGATTTTTAAACTGTTTTTGTTAGTTTTAAACGTAAAGAAAGATCTAGTAAAGAGCGCATCGAGTATAGATAAAGAGAGTTAAACATTATATTTCAAAATATTTATTTTTGTGATTTTATTTTGATTCAATATTTTGGTGATTTAACATACACTAAAAGCAATGAAAAAGAGAGAGATCGCCTTTACTGCCATGATTTGACCAAACAAACTTGTTTGCCTTGCCAGAACAGCAGTTACGTACAATACAGGGTCAATAACTTCGCCCATAACCTTGCAAGCACTTTAACGAAAAGGTGTTTTAAAGTTGACAGGTATTTCATAAGTATCAATAAAAAAATATTATTAAGCTTTACACATTTCATACATGACTGATGCGACCTTCAGACCTTGAAGAAAAGAGTGTTAACTTAAGTAAAAACATTCGGATACTAAATTTCCCCTCCGTCTAATTCTGATATGGGAGGATTTAGGTGTATCCATATAGGCGGGAGAGCCATGTCGAGCTCAACCGATGTAGACTTCACTGAAGGAAGGACTCCAGGAAACTGGTATTAAGCGATTTTTTTTGCTGTATTTCACCGAATGAGTGTCACCGTACCGGGGCCCGGAGAAGCATCTTTTCCTCTGACTCAAGGGGGACGACTCTTTGGACGCCAAGGCACATGATTTCTGAGTTTCGCTCAGATGATTTCTCTCCCCTGCTTTTCTCAGATTTTATAAACACAATCACTAATTATATGTCTTTTTCCTGTCACCTATACGTGGATCACGCATGGCAGCGAAAACCAAACTGCAGAAATAGAGAGACGCATAGCCCGGGCATGGACAGCCTTTAGTGCAAACGCTAGTGTACTGCGTAGCAAGATGTCCATGACCTTGAAGCGAAAGGTCTTTGAGCAGTGTGTTCTGCCGGTGTTTACGTATGGAGCAGAGACTATGACCCTAACCAAAAAATCCGCACAAAAACTCCGCGTTGCGCAGAGAGCAATGGAAAGAGCTATGCTTAATATTTCCTTACGCGACCGGAAGAGAAATACCTGGATTAGATCAAAGACCAAGCTTAGGGACGTCGTTGAGGTGATTGCTGAGCGGAAGTGGAGATGGGCGGGTCATATTGCGCGAATGAGTGGCGGAAGGTGGACTCGAAGGCGTCTAGAGTGGCGCCTGAGGGCACATATTAGACCGCGGGGCAGACCACCAATGAGATGGAAGGACGACATCAGAGAACATGCAGGTCAAGACTGGATGTCGGCAGCTCAAGACCGTCAGAGGTGGAAAAGTATGGAAGAGGCCTACGTCCAAAACTGGATAGAAAGAGGCTGAAATAGATAGATAGATACGTGGATGATCTCCAGATCTATACCAGGGCATTACCGGTTAAGTTAGTTGAAGCTGTTAATACCATTAATGCTGACCTGGATAAAATAAGTAAGTGGAGCGACTCCCATGGTCTGAAAATAAACCCGTCTAAGACTCAGGTCATTGTCATTGGAAGCTCACGAATGATTACCAAAATTGACTGGACAAACTTGCCCCAAATCACCTACAATGACCACCTATTCCGTTCAGTGACACGGAGAAGAACTTGGGGATTTACATAGACAGTAACTTATCTTGGGCTCCACAGCTACATGAACTGAGCCGTAAAATGTTTGTGGCTGCAAGATCTTTCCGCAGACTACGCAATTTTCTTCCTACATAAACCAAAATTGCTCTTACACAATCTCTTCCTTTCCCCATCCTTAATTATGCTGATGCCAGTTATCTAGATCTCACTGAAGACCAACTGAATAAGCTTGAAAAACTCCAAAATCTTTGTATAAGATTCATATTTGGATTACGCAAATATGATCATGTCTCCGACAATGGTAAAAAGCTTAAGTGGTTACGGCTCATAATCTTTCTATTCTATATAATATTCTATTCAATATTTTTACTCCACGTTACCTGAAATTGCGGTTTACTTTTCTACATGATTCCCATTCCAAATTGATGAGATTGTCAGAAAACCTGAAATTACAAATGCCTGGAAACTCTCCCAAATTTATAGACTATACTTTTTCTGTCCAAGCTGCCCTGCCCGACGCAATCAGACGTGCGCAATGACTAACCGTCTTTAACCGACTGGTAAAGGAACATTACTTAGGAAATTTCAATATGCCATAATTAATTGATAATGTTGTCAATTAGGTGACAGTCTTTAATTCAGTGTGTATAATATCTATGAATTTCGTTTAATATATTTATTTTATATGTATTTGTATCATCACCCACACTATGTGTAACTGGTACTTTTTATAATATTGGTTGTTTATGTAAATTTACGATGCTTTATTTTCACTTCCACAACTACTCTCAATTACACCAGACACTACCCATTCCATCCTGTATTTTTTTTTCATCCCATGGTTGCCTGGAAGACATTGCATGTGAGCGATAAGGGTATAAGGCCGCCAATTGTACTGACCTTAATTAACATTAAGTCATTTAGTTATCCGGTGTATAAAAAGCGAAAAGTAATAAAAAAATGAGCTATCTATTACTCGTAGCTTGCTCAACACTAATATTAAATAAATATTCTAATGAGTGTGCATTTATATGTATTATGTCAGGGTTGACACAAACGGATAAGATAAAATAAAGTCAATTGCTTGTCTTCATTTAAATATGAAATACTTTTTATATTAACACCTAATATAATTCTTGACTTAAATAGTTGCAGGAAAATAATGTACTTCTACTACTACTGTATTTTTATAATAAGTATGTAGGTATCTTCAAATAGTTATTGCCTGTATCCAGCAGTGAACTATTATTTAGCTGATGTAGGTATATTGAATGGTCTGGTTTCCAGAGCACATGGCGGGCTCTAGTTTTCGGAGGGTATTGTCGTACGCTCCGTGGCCGGCAGTGAGAGTTTTTTAATGCGGTCGCAGCCTTGTGCCAAAACATCATTTCGGAGAGAAGAAAGCAGCGGAGGAGGCCCCTGAGGACGATCTCCACTTGGACCCAATTCGCCGCAGGCAAACCATTCTACGCTGGTGGGCTTACACATCCTTCACGGACGGAATGGGTTTTTACCTCCATTCGCTAGTTACAGTGGCTAACCGCTAAGAGATGAGGTCCGCGCATTCCGTACGGCGGCGGCGCCTGAATAGAGAATTCACCTATAGTGTATACGCTCGTGCACCCGTACCTATAGTACTGGTGTACGTAATTTAAATTCAAATTCATTTATTCAATTAAGACACTATGTGACATTTATGAATTGAAGATTAAAATTGTAGATCGACACAAACAGACGCCACAGCATCTGCTGTATTGTCAAGGTAAATTAGGTGAAAACACCAAAATCCACTGCTTCCTGTGTCGATCCAAAAATCCCCGTTGCCAAAATGCGTAGTGCCTTATGAGAAGAATATTGGCAGAGAAAGTCATGGCCACTCTGTTTTAAAAGTTAGATATATTGCGGGAAGGCGCTAGAAGGGAACGAATATCGTAGTGGCAGAAGTTCCCAGGTCCAGAACGGATTCAGGAACAGCTCTCAGGCGTAAAGTGGCATACCGTGTTGTTTTATTTCACCCGATCCCTACACAGGTTTCCTCGATGGGTTCCTATGCATAAGAAAACATACACAAAAGTTGCTGAATGAATATCTCAAGGTTAAATTTAGGTTTGAGGGTCCTCTTAGTGATTTCATTAGTATACATAACTGTTTTATGGTTGAGTATAAACTACATACCTAACCGTTTAGTGAACACACTGACTCGTTTATTATTTGATGTTATTAAAGGTTTATTATTACAATTACGATAATTGATTTGGAACTGTTTTGAAGAAATTACGTACTTCAGAATTGTTTTAGTTCAGTTGAGCTAGTTCAGAATATGTTTTCGTTTCTAATCCGTCATATAACAACAATCTCTTTGAAAAAAAACTGTTTTAGCGAAATAATTTACAATCTACCAAATACAGTAAAAATTAAAGCCTGTTTGCCTATCAAGTTTTGAAATCTTGACTATTGAGAGATTGAGAGACCATATATATTGTAACGCGACTCCAGGATCTCCTGTATGTGGATTAAAACAACAAGTATCTAAACACTTAAGTCATAGTATAAAAGGTGGCCATACCTGCAAAAGTGGCGCCCCCATTTGTTCCATACTCTTTTTTTTCCAAGCTGTACTTATATATTTCTAAATACACACATATATTATACAACTCCACGCAGAACAAATGATCGTGTTCATCAAATAATTCATTAGTCCTGAATGGAAACTTAACCATCTGACACCATGTCGAATGTTAAAGATGTGTAAATTTATTGGAGCAAGTTTGAAAGAGCACCAGTGAATGAATGGTCATGTAAGATGTAATGATGAACGTTTCATGACTACGAATTGACGGATATAAGAGACGAGGATAACCAAAGAAAAGATGGACGACGTGAAAGATGATATGGTTAGAAAGGGATCAGTAGTAATTAGTTGAGTGATAGACGAGACTGGAAGAAGAAAACTCATTACGTTGTTTTGGGGTCGTATTTAGCAAGCAGCAAAATTATTTCAAGAACTTTCATAGCGCAATGTAGAAGCAATAGTTTGTTTTTGGTGGATGTTTGTTTACATCGTATCGAATACAAATGGTTCTCTATCGTCACAGTAGTCGGTTGTCAGAATTAAACATAAATCTCTTTTAACTTTACTTAAAGACTGCGTATTTTTTTTTCTTAGAATAAACAGTCACGTTTATATTTAAATATAAATCACGTTTCATTGCTAGTACATACTGTAAACCAGATGATATTTTTTAACACGCCATCCATTTGTTTACTTTGGACGAGTGATACTTCGTAGGAGAAATTTAAATAGTTGTTTTTCACTATTCCCTTCTGTATACCCTCTATTAATACCTGACTGCGCTATGGAGGTTAAGTTTTTGGTGTATGTGTAACTTTAACACGATATGTATCCTAAATGGTTTAATTACTTTGGCGTTTGAATTGTCGCTACATTCGTTGCAATTGTGAGATTGGGAAGTAAATATTTTGAACCGTTGGTTTGTAAATTCCAAGTCAACATATTCACTTGGTTGCATTTTTGTTTTTAAATTAGCTGTGTTTTTATGGTTTAGCGGGATACATTCGTGATAAAACTAAGTGTAAAAATCGCCAAAGTCTAAAAAAAGTTACTAAAAACAATTGTGAAGAGCTCTTCCAACTGGTCTCTCTTTTTCCCTTCCTCTATATAACAACACGTACTGCCCTTGGAAGTCAGAGTTTCATAGTGGTATAAAAACACTCTTGAACTAAACGCTTTGGTTCTTACTTCCTGTGCCGAGCCTGTGAATCTCACTAGGCTTCCGATCATTATGCTGCATTGAGTCTGGTGACCACCACTCTTGAATTTAACTCATGCTTTCCATCAGGCAGAGTAGAGTCATTTTGGCTGCTAAAACATAAAAAAAAATTGAGGTATTGACTAATCACATTCAATATTCGAGCATAGCTCTATAAATTTTTATAACTCTGAAAAGGTTATGCATTAAAACGCTGCGACGATTTTCATATCAAATACGCGTTGAGATTTACGATAAATAGTATAAAGTTATTACGCATACCAGACACTATAAAACTATGATTATAAGCAGCCTCATAACGCAGAGACCTTGTGTTAAAAGGTTTTAGTTTACATAATTCAAGGCTTACACACTTTTGATTAAAAATGCAACTGAATTGTGAGCGTGGATTTTATTTGTTTTAATTTATTTTCTTTCTGATTTTCTATTTCTTTAGGTGGTTATTTTTTTATTTATTGCTGTGTTCGTTTTCCAGTTACTCTAAACATATGTTTATGTTGTATGACACTGGACGAGAACACTGGTTCCCTAAACACAAGTAAAATTTTATTCTGGGTATCAGAATTCATCGTAAATACTTTTGATTTCTGTCATGTGTTTTGATTTTGTTTCTGTATACGAACAGACGTATCACCTGATGGTAAGTGATTTCCGCCGCCCATGGACGCCCGCAATATCAGAGGCGTCACAAGTGCGTTGCCGGCCTTTGGGGGATAGGGAGGGGGATGGAGGGAGGGGTATAGCGGCGCAAGCGCTATTTCACATCGGTTTTCTGTGAAGCCATGGTATCATTTCGGTCGAGCTGGCCCCTTCATGTCGAAGCGTGGCTCTCCCACGGTTATATTTGTAAATCTTGTCAAACTCATTTATTTAATTAACTTTGGATAATAATTAGAATATCTATGCCATATCTGTCAGCAGGAAGGGGGTCAAATTTCAATCACATGATTTGACCTAAACAAACAAATGAACCACCAGGTCAAGCTGCTAAATAAAACCGTTTAATTATTTATAGACTTTTATAAATTAATAAAAAATAGTAATAACCATATAAATATTATATTATCGAAACTAATAAGTCTGTCTGTCTGTTACGCTTTCCCGGCTAAGCCATTGAACGGATTTGTATAAAATTCACAGAGGAGATCCGTTGTTTTTTGAGAAAGGTCATAAGCTACTATTTACAGCTGTAACGGACAAAGCCGCAGGAAATAACTAGTAATACAATAAAATATTGACATGTACATTAAATAATAAACAATAATCCATGTACATAGTATAAAAGTATATACTTAGGTAAATGGATTATTAAACTGAAATAACCGTGACGCGTTAGTTATTGTTGTTGACTGCCTCGTTGGTCTCGCGGTTGGCGTGTGCGACTGCTGATCATGAGGTCTCGGGTTCGATGCCCGGGTCGGACCAAATGTTTGTACGATCTACAAATATTTGTTTCGGAGTTTGGGTGTTTTCTATGTATAATAAATATGTATTTACAAAAAAAAAAGTATAATATGTATCTATATCAGTTGTCTAGTACCCATAACACAAGCTCTGCTTAGCTTGGGACTAGATGGCGTGTGTGTTAGATGTCCGAAATATTTATATATTTTATTTATTTATTTATTGTTATGAAATCTACTTAGTTTTATTTTTTACTAGCTGAATCCTGCAGTTTTACCCGCAGCACGACTCTATTTGTTTGTTAATTATTGTGGATCATAGGTAGGTACATACTATAGATGTTTCGTATTCCTCCCGCCCAATGGGCATACAATAATTTCATGTTTTTTTTTTATGTTTGTCCCTGCCATAATGACTCTACTCTGCCTGATGGAAAGCATAAGCAGAATCCAAAAGTGATGGTCACCATACTGCGAACGCAGACAATGCAACAATGCAGCATGGTGACCCACACCATGGCGGGCTAGTGATGCTTTCGCATCATTGGGCCTCCGGTCTCGCACTCACCAACGAAACACGACAGCATGATCGCTGTCATTTTACGTTGATTTTCTGTGCGAGGGTAGTACCGCCCCGGTCGAGCCGGCCCGTTCGTGCTGAAATCAGCGTGGCTCTACTACCTTGAAAATTTATGTTTTATTACCATTAGATTAGTATTGAATATCACAATTTTAGCAAATTTTTACACAGGATACCAGCAAATTACAATAAGTAATGGATGAGTGCATGCACAACCAAGTTAAACTTGAAAACATAATATATATATATATATATATATATATATATATACATATAATAAGTCTTTACCTATGAAAATACTGTGTATTAATAAAAAAAAAAGTGAAAATACTTATTTTTTTTAAACTTTTTTATTTCTGTTATTCGAAGTAACCCACCCATGCAATCGACGCATCTTTGCCAACGCATTGGCAGTTTTTTGATGCCCTTCTTGTAAAAATCAGCTGAACGGGAGGCAACAAACTCTTCAAAGGCATTTTGTACTGCCTCCTGAGAATTGAATCTTTTGCTTCTGGAATGGATCTGAGATGGAATATCTATAGAGTGTATAGAATAGATTGAAGACAAAAATGTATTGCTTTAACTTGAAATGTCCTCTGGAATTACTATAGGATAACTTGATGTTTTTAATTACTTTATCAGTGATAAAGTTATTAGAAACATTTGCTATTACACTACCTCGTCAAACCATTCAATAATCATCATCAGCATCTCTGTCGAGAGCGACATCGTCCATTGCTGAACATAGACAAGACAAGACAAGACAAGGCACAACAAATCGTACTTCAAAACCAATTCGAATGCCTCAACCAACTCAGTGACCGATTAAAGGAACGAACGGACTTAAAGGACGTCAACTTACTTGTGACTCCAGAGTTCTCAGCTCTAAGTGTCTAAAGGGGGTGGAAGGGGCGGGGTTAAGCAGCCACTTTCGATCAGGTTATCCACAAGTGGTTTAAAAAATGTATTTATCAATCGTCTGCCAGCAATAACAAACACAGTAGCGAACACAGCTGTGGTTACAAACGACCTGTTTATATAGATAATGACTAGACGTCATCAGTAGACGTACTAAATGGGTTGTATTGTAACTTGTTATAATGAAAGCCATGTAAAGCTGTATTGTCTATACACGTTCCAACCAAGACCACACTTTTATTCCTGGTATGGATTGACGTGACTGACGAACTGAACCTCCCCGCCATATAATTTAGATGGCATCGAACGTGGAACGCCCTCACGAAAGCTGAATTGGATGTGCGACAGATTGGGGCCCAAGTCGAGGCCGGTGCCTGTCGATGTAGTAGATGTATACCCTCTCAAATAATTTACCAGTCTCGTCCAGCAACCGGTCCGGCCTATAGGCCGTGCCAGAATAGGGAGACCGTCCCGGCTTCTTTATAAGAACCAGCTTCCCGCTCTTCCGTATGGTTAACTGTCCTACTTTATGCACGCCAGCATAGCATACATTAAAAAACACTTAAGAATCGGTTAAATAGTTTGTTAATGAGCATCGAGAGCAACAACTAGGCACGATAAGTATTATAAAATTACTAGCTAAACCCCGCGGTGTTACCCGCGGTTATCGTCGTACCGCGAGTAACGCCGCGGGATAGAGTAAGTCTAAAAAAAGTAGCCTAAGTTACTCCCTGGATCATCAGCTACCTGCCAGTGAAAGTCCCGTCAAAGTCGGTCAAGCCGTTCCAGAGATTACCCGGAACAAACAGACTGACAGACAGACAGACAAAAACTTTTTTAAATACATTTTTGGCATATGTACCGTGTATACATAGTAGACTTAAAAGACCCGATATTCCTTGACTGTTACGCTTTCGATTAAGTTGTTGACAGGACCGGGTCCACTTAGAAGAAGCAATGCTGTAGTGTGGCAGGGCTATTTCATCCATGTAAATGATAACTGACGTTAAAAAAACCATTGATGATAACGTTCCCATTTTATATTTGACCCCTTAGTCAAATCAGTTACTTTTTATAATCTGTCAAAACGATATTTTTTATGAAAAATATACAAAAAACTTGTGACATCAAATTCAAAGTCAAAAGATTTTTATTCACTTATTTTACAGGCACTTATGAATAGTCAATATTTCAAATCGAATGAATCTAGTCGCCCGTTCCAAGTGCAGCCTACCCTTCATGGAGAAGAATCTGGCAAGAAACTCCGTGGATGCTCACTTAAAAAAATATACCTAAATATAACCTTAAATATATTTTTGAATATTTAATAAAATTTCAAAGCCAAAAAAAATTTACAATTTGTAAAAAGAGGAATTAGATGTCCTCATGATATAAATTATAATATATAACATATTACAATGCAACATAATATATAACAATAAACAATTCATACCGGAGTACCAACATGTAAAATCTTATAACATGAAAGAAATGTGTAAATAGAACATAGTACATATCTATACTTATAAAATAATAAGTCCTGACTGACTGACTGACTGACTGACTGATTCATCATCGCCGAGCGTAAACTATGATAGTTAGGGCTATGAAATTTGGTGAGTAGGATCCTTTTACTGAGTAGACACGCACTAAGAAAGGAATTTTGGAAATTCTACCCCTAAGGGGGTGAAATAAGGGTTGAAAGTTTGTATGGAAGTCCGTCATTTTGTAAGTTAGAAACCTGAAACTTTACTTTTGGGCTGCTGATTAAAAATGAGTAAACACGTCTTTCAGCGTTTTTGAATATTCTACCCCTAAGGGCTGAAATAGGGGTTGATATTTCGAATATGGGTTAGTCTGGAAATCCGTTATTTTTGAAGTTAGAAACATGAAACTTTATTTTTAGACTACTAATTAAAAATAAAGAATTACGTATTTAAGCGTTTCTGGATATTGTACCCCTAAGGGGGTGAAATAGGGGTTGAAAGTTTGTTTGGAAGTCCGTCATTTCTTAAGTTAAAAACATGAAACTTTACTTTTAGACTACTGACTAAAAGTGAGTAGATACGTATTTAAGCGTTTTTGGATATTCTACCCCTAATGTGGTGAAATAGGGGTTGAAAGTTTGTACAGAAGTTCGCCATTTTTGAAGTAACACACATGAAACTTAATTTTTGGGCTACTGATTAAAAATGAGTAAATGCGTATTTCGGCGTTTCTGAATAGTCTACCCCTAAGGGCTGAAATAGGGGTTGACATTTCGTACATGGGTTAGTCTGGAAATACGTTATTTTTGAAGTGCGAAACATGAAACTTTGCTTTTGGGCTACTGATTAAAAATGAGTTGATACGTATTTAAGCGTTTCTGGATATTCTACCCCTAAGGGGTGAAATAGGGGTTGGAAGTTTGTATGGAAGTTTGTCATTTTTTAAGTTAGAACCATGAAACTTTATTTATGTGCTGCTGATTAAAAAAGTGTAGAGACATATTGGAGCGTTTTTGGATATTCTACCCCTAAGGGGGTGTAACAGGGATTGAAAGTGTGTATGGAAGTCTGTTATTTTTTAAATTAGTACCATGAAACTTTAACTTTGGGCTACTGATTTAAAATAAGTAGATACCTGTTAAAGTGTTACTGGATAATCTACCCCTAAGGGGTGAAATAGGGGTTGACATTTCGCATATAGGTTAGTCTGGAAATCCGTCATTTGTGAAGTTCGAAACATGAAACTTTGTTTTTGGGCTACTGATTAAAAATGAGTAGATATGTATTTAAGCGTTTCTGGATATTCTACCCCTAAGGGGGTGAAATAGGGGTTGCAAGATTGAAAGGAAGTCTATCATTTTTTGAGTTAGAAACATAAAATATTACCTTTGGGTTACTAATTAAAAACGAGTAGATGCATATCTAAGCGTTTCTGGATATTCTACCCCTAAGGGGACAAATAGGCATTGACATTTCATATGTTGGTTGGTTTGGAAGTCCGTCATTTTTTTATTTGGCAGCCTAAAAACTTTCGTCTTTATGTTTCTGATTACAAATAGATAAATACTTTTATCATCATTTATGCGAATTCTGTTACTAAAGGGGATGAAATATGGGTCGAATGTTTGTATGAAAGTTCTTTTAAATGGGCTATTGATCAAAAATAAATAAATACGTTTAAAAACATGATTAAATTACTGAAACATACTTTTACACGTTTTAATTAAATACATATAATCAACTTCCACGCGAGCAAAGCCGCGGGCAACAGCTAGTATAATATAGTAAAACTATGATTTATTGCTAGGGGGTCGCAGAGTGCAATAGGGAATCGTCTGCCAGACATCGTTATCATCGATGTTCTGATTTATCTTATAATAGGCATTAGATATTAGTATACAAAAGTTTTAAACTTGATGTCAGGTAAGTCACTAATGTTGGACGAAATTTTGTTGTACAATCACAATCATGTAATAATCACCGTTTCAAAATATTCAATAGAGCAATATATTGCATTGTTTATTTGAATAAAATTTGTTGTAGAAATGAAAAGCTGTAAAATTATATTTTGCGTGATGTTTTGTAATATTCGTTTTAATGAAGGAGGCATTGGTATTTATAAACGACTAGCTGTCCCGGCAAACGTCGTTTTGCCATAACTACTAATAAATTAAAAATTAATTAAAAAAACATTGTCCAGCGGACAAAATTGTGAATCTAAACCATTCCCAGATCCCCTTGAACACACACAAAAAATTTCATCGAAATCGGTCCAGTCGTTTGAGAGTAGTTCAGTGACATACACACTCACAGAAGAATTATATATATAAAGATACAGTCAACTGCCCTATTGTGAAAGCTCATTTTTTCATCAATATTCGTAAAGTCGGTTAGGGGGTGTCTGTACAAAAAAAAGACTGTAGCTGTAATGCAAAAATGTATTAATATATATTTCTTGAATTAATTCACTTCATCTGTTTCTAACCATCATTTTTTTAAACCAAAATCACTTGTCGCTAGTTTAGTAGGAGTTTAATAGTTCCAATTTTACTTAGTTGAATTTGTATAATCTTGTTAATTTTCCAACACAAGATTTACAAACTAATATGAAGATTCAAGAGGCTCAAAACCTTCAAAATTATGCCTACATTACTCAGGTGTGTATGCAATTGTTACAAAACGAATATTACTCCTAGAGTTTTCTTTGCCTCTCCTTAGAAAGGAGATGTTTTCCTACAATTTTTTTGTTCAAGAAAATGTGTTTTTCATTACATAAATCAAGACACGTCTCTAATAGCTCAAGAAGATAAAATATATCTAATAAACATCCAGTAATCGTAGCCCATTATCTTTTAAACTTTATTTCTAAGCAATGCCACGCGGTTGATGTGTGTCGTTTTGTTTGTATAACAGTACGTACTTACGCGGCATGAAAACCTTAACAATATTTGTTACGTAACACACAGTTAATATCAACATGCAGATCGACCGTATGTGAATAGGACGAACGATAACGCAGAAAACGATCAGAAATTTTCGACTAGGAAAGATTGAATAATCGATCTATCGTCGTGTTGGAAAATAAAGTTATTCCGGGTAATAGATATTCATTACGGTGGTATGTTCGTAATCAACATCATCGTCTCAGAAGAAATTCACCTCACGATTGATCAAAACACCTGGTGCTATACTTATCGTGTCCAGCCGATTCCAGTGACCTTCAGGAGGTGTCAGACCACCTGGTGGCGTACCATCACCTCTTTCAGGCTCGGCGAACATCGGCCGTCTTATCTGCGTATATCTTCATCCCAGATTTGACAACGCAGATGAAGTCCGAGCATTGTGCACTCCATTGTTCTATAAGTATCTTTGAGGAAAGACAAGGGACATTGTTAGCGACCACGTCTCTCTGAAATAGGTTAATTAATATTTATATTTTTTGTTATTAACAAATCAATATGGAAATTAATATGATACTTTTAAACATGTCTCATAAACTTATCGACCTCTGAATTAAATGAAAAGTTGTTTGGACGTTAATCTAGGAGTACATGATTTTGTAGTTGTATAAAAAAATGTACCTATATATACTAGAGACCAATTAAATGAACGACAGACACTTTTAAGACTGAATAGTAGGTATTGTGAACTAATATTTCTCATTTTCCGTCTTAGAATTTTTTTACGTTAATGTTAACTTATTTGATTTGAGTAACGTCTGAGAGACGGGAAGAAACACTTTTCGTTGTTTTATACAGAATATGCTTCTTGCACAAATGGGCCAGAGAGACACCTTGTAGGCGCGGTATTGTCTTACGTATATTCGACTATCCATGAAAGTGATTTGTGAAAGTGACAAAAACCTTTAATCAATTGACAGTACTTATAATTATAATAAATATTTCGGACATCTTACACACAACGCCATTTAGTTCCAAGCTAAGCAGAGCTTGTGTTATGGGTACTAGACAACTGATACAAATACAAACATACTATTTTTTGTAAATACATACATATACTACATAGAAAACACCCAAACTCCGAAACAAATATTTGCAGATCATACAAACATTTGGTCCGACCCGGGAATCGTACCCGAGACCTCAAGCACAGCAGTTACGCTACCACTACGCCACCGAGGTAGTTAAACTTGACTGAGTTCAGTTGTTGAGTATCAATCAAGGGCATTTTGAAGTGTCATCTCGCCTTCTAGCACCAAATAGCGCCGTTATTAATGACATTTAGAGCAAACTCTAATGAACACTAAAAACTGTGTTTCACCGAGTGAGTGAGGATACCGGAGGTCCGTACCCCAAACCCCCTACCCTATCTTCCCCCCATCCCCCAAAAGGTCGGCAACGCACTTGTGACGCCTCTGGTGTTGCAGGTGTCCATGGGCGGCGTTAATCGCTTACCATCAGGCGATATGTCTGCAAACTTGACAGCGGTGATACTCTCTCTCAGTCAACTAGTGTTAATAAATTCTTCCTTCACTTTTCACCGACTCAAAGAGGTTACCGGCACGGCAACCCTTTTGTACCGTAAGAAAACGTCTTTGAACCAAAAAACCTTTTTTTCATGTATGTATTCCAAGTTTCTTAGTTACCTTGTAGTTGTATGTTACAAACTGACAATATCGGTATTAAAATTCAATTCTGCCCGCAATGCGCGAAGTCAAAATAAGTGATCTCACAAGAATAATAAACCTATTTAGAGCCATTGTTAATGCTATATATTTATTCTTAGATTAGTCGCTCTTCAATTTATTGTCATCTTAAGTAAATTGCGCCTGATGACGTAGATAATATTTTTTTATACTTTATCTGATGTGTGAAAAGAGTAGATATGAACAGTCTGGTAGTATGTTTGGCTTTGTGATATTTTTTATAAGTGACTGAAACATTCCGAATTTAATTTAGTTCGGATTTTTAACACCCGGTATTTTTTTAGTATTACACAAACATACGTGGTTTGATCACATACTAGCTTTAATGGCTGAAACGGTCGAAAAAAAACATTTGTATCTATAATTTGTGTACCTGGAAACGTTAAATATATTTTTGACTAGCTGAACCCCGCGGTGTAACCCGCGGTTATTGTTGTACCGCGAGTAACGCCGCGGGACAAAGTTAGTCTAAAAAAGTAGCCTAAGTTACTCCCCGGATCATCAGCTACCTCCCAGCGAAAGTCCCGTCAAAATCCGTCCAGCCGTTCCAGAGATTACCCGGAACAAACAGACAGACAGACAGACAGACAGACAAAAATTTTTTTAACTACATTTTTGGTATATGTATCATGTATACATACACATGCATTAAGTAAAAAGCGGTTATTTTAATATTACAAACAGACACTCCAATTTTATTTATTTGTATAGATAATTATGTTTTAGGTTTATTAATTTTTCAATGACATTAGTATTAGTATGTCTCAGTTTGTCATCTTCGGAGGTCGAAAAGATATCAATATGCTGAATTAAGAAACTTTTATAATCGATTAAACGAAAAAATATCAAAAAGAATAAGTGTAAGTGTGTAAAAAACTATATCCCACAACGTAGAGACTTTAAGAATAAATTTATGTAGCCCATGGTAACCGGGACATTGTGCATCTATTGATACCTCTTAATTAATTATAATCGGTTCAGTAGTTTAGACGCTACCGTGGATCAAACATTCATACTCCTAGACTGTCAGCACTATCAGCCTTCCTATTTGCTTCGCCTTAGTCAGGTAAAACATACTTTAAGCATTAGTAAAAAAAACTCGGCCACGGTGTGGAAAAATTCCATTGATGATGGTAAGCGACTACCGCCGCCCATGGACCCCACACCAGAGGCGTCACAAATGCACTCCCGGCCTTCTAAGAAGTAGTATGCTCTTTTCTTGAAGTTTAAAAGATCAATGAATTGAACTTGCTACTTTGATTTACCCAACGGTTGACAAAACATCTGTTAAAATAAAACAAATAACTCATAAAATTGGTTGTCAAGTGTTTATGTTATTGTTCTCTCTCTGTGTTAGACAACCAATCAGAAAGGAGTATCTCAAATGACTCATTTATCTGTTTATAAGTTATGTTGTAGTAGTAATGCTCTTATCACTGAAAGTACCTGCGATGAGAGCGTGACAGATTGTTAAAAGTATTTTTCTCTTTGATGTTGTGAAAAACGTGACTTAATCTTGGATTGTTTTACTAATCATAATCGTAAAACATTATTTTGTTTTATGAATGTTTTTTTTCACAATGTTTCGCGATTTATTTGCCTAGTGTTGACCATGAGGCTTGATTATCTACCAGATGTGATGATTAAACAGTTTTCTTTTTTGTTATGCTGCCGAAAACATTATATAGATCTTTTTCATACTTAGTAAATAATCTACCTTTTTTATGTACTAGGCGGGCAAACGAGCAGACGTATCGCCTGATTGTAAGCGATTACCGCCGCCCATGGACCCTTGCAACAACAGAGGCGTCACAAGTGCCTTGCCGGCCTTTGTGAGATGGGAAGGGGTATGAGGAGGCCTCTAGTATCCTCACTCACTCGGTGAAACACAGCGCAAGCACTATTTCACACCGGTTGTCTGTGAGGCCGTGATATCACTTCGACCGAGCCGGCCCATTCATACCGAAGCGTGGCTCTCCCACGTGTAATAACCTACTTGGTTCTAGATTATTTTACATTTTTTCTGTGACGTGTATGTATTTAGAAATAGGTATGTTAGTATGCTTATCAGTATTCTGGTTATCTTATATATTATATTATATACTTTTATTCCCAAGATTTGGGGTCGGCTACTAGTTCCACCGGTTTTACCTGAATATCAGTTTTTACACGGAGCGACTGGCATCGGACCTCCGCACTCAGGGTGAACTGAATTCGAAGGTTGAACTAGTTGTCAGTATATTTGAGGGCATTGACTTCCCAATAACGATTGTCACCTGACTTTAAAATAAAAATCCACACTTGTCATGAGCAAGGTACGTGCGCTTGCCCCAATTTGTCACAAACAAGTACCATAAAATATCTTGGTATCATCATCGATAGGCACTTGGGCTGTTCAGAACATGTAGATGCACTGACGGGAAGAGTGAGAAGGCTTATGCCGATATTTAGGAAACTGAGGCGTTCAGCAGACACCGATACTATGTTGATGGTATACTACGCCCTAGCACAGAGTATAATCCAGTACTGCATTACTGTACCCAATGATGCGGAAGCATCACTAGCCCGCCATGGTGTGGGTCACCATGCTGCATTGGTGCATTGTCTGCATTCGCAGTATGGTGACCACCACTCTTGGATTCTACTCATGCTTTCCATCAGGCAGAGTAGAGTCATTTTGGCAGGGTCAAACATAAAAAAAAAAAAAAACATAACTTGGGGTGGAGTAGCCAAAACCATGCTACTTCCTTTGGAGCGAGCTCAGAAAGGTGTACTCAAGATTATACTCGGTAAACCAAGAAGATACAGTACTGAGCAACGGTATAGTGATGTAAAAGCCCTAATACTTCGTAAGCATAAGTCTACCTCGTTCAGGCCCATCCAGAAGCGCAACAAATGTAAAATTTACCCGGTGCATAAAACATCTCTTGCACGGCGCCAGTTTTATGTCCTTGGCAATGTTCTCTATAACACTGCCAACGCAGATAAAAACATTTACCCATTAACGGCACACAAAGTCAACGCAGTCATTACAAACTGGCTCAAATGCTACGCTACCTTAGAAAGTCAAGTGAATAGCCAATCATTTGGTTAGCTGAACCTACACGTTAAATCTCATGTATTTGCATACACACATGTACACTGACATCTGCATGCTTACACATATTTACACTAACACTCGTATGCACATATTTGCATGCTTAAACTCACACTTGTGGTAAATAGATTAATTATTCAATATTCCCGTACCATGTTTTGATCAATTTTGTTCCATTTAAATGCTGATATTGTATTGTTTAGTTATTTGTTTGATCTTTGTCTAATTTAATCAATGTAAAATTTACCTACTGGACAATTATAATCACTTAATCAGTTAATCGTCTAGGGTGGAAGGCGCTGACGACTGCAACACAATATTATATTAGTGCGGTCGCCCGGTCGCCATCGACAACCTTTTATTTATAACGAATTGTCTAGTCATTTTAAATCTGTATTGTAATAGAAATAAGAGAGAATTGTAATACAAAGTGATAAATTATAATAAATAATAATAAAAAAACCGGGACCGACGGCTTAACGTGCTCTCCAAGGCACGGCCGGGAAACACCGCCATCTTCCATACTCCTGCTGCTGCTATTAAGAATTTCTTTTTAAGAAAAACCCAACAGCAGTCCGACCCGGGAATCGAACACGTCTGGGGTTCGATTCTTGATCAGCATTCGCTTACGCTAATCATTAGACCAACGAGGCAGTTGAATGATAACTTTATTATACATCAGTTAAAGAAGACTTAGAACTTGAATCATCGAAACGTATGTACGCGCATAACTTCCGACCAACTGCACCAAATTGGATAATTCTTCTTTTATGAGTTTGTTATTGCCGATGTAAGGTTTGTATCGCAGAAATTTAAAAGAAAAATGGAAGTATTACATTTTCTTAGTCCACGACTACACACTACCCGAGGGATCTGAGGCAAGGATAAAAATACAAATAAAAACTAAAGTTTTTTGGAAAGTTAGAAATATTCACGAAATCGAAATGTACTCGTACGAAGTTCGCCGGGTCAGAACTAACTTTGTCCCGCGGCGTTACTCGCGGTACGACGATAACCGCTGGTAACACCGTGGGGTTCAGCTAGTTTTGTAATAAATTTCTCTGTAAGTCTTCAGTTTCAATATTGATTATATTATAATTGTTATAACACTCACTTTAAGAACGAATCGACCTTGCTTGTGTTATATTGTGTTGCGACTCAATGATCTTGACCGTGCACTCTTACATTTTATGTAGTAACTGGTTGGCCTGCCAAACGTTGTAATTAACCGATTTAAAAAAGGAGGCGGTTCTCAATTCAACTGTATTCTTTTCATGTTTTTTACCTCAGAACTTTCGACTACGTTAACCGATTTTGATGATTCTTTTTTTATTTGATAGTTACTTGATAGTAGAAATGGGACTACACTCCCGTGTGTCCCATTTCAATTTGGTCCAGTTCTTGAACAAGGTTTTTTTTGTAAAAACTTTTTAATAAAAAGTATTTCTAGTTAAACATAGCGTTATTGTAGAAGGGTGAAAACTTAGAAGTCGTCAATGGCAAACCCTATCAATACTTCACAACCGAACTACAGAACTGTTTTTAGCATTAATTTCCTGTAAGCGACACATGTTAACTTATATAAAATGAATCTCCGAAATGTATGTACGCGCACAACTTCCGAACGGCTGCAACAAATTAAATATATTTTTAGGTGTTCGTTATTGTTAGGATAAGGATTCTGTACAAAAAAAAAATTAAAAGACAACGGGAAAACTATTTCTTTTGTGTTCGCAACTGTACACTGCCTGTGGGAAGCTGAGAAATATATGTAAATATGGCGGTACAAAGTTCGCTGGGTCAGCTGAAAAAAAATCGGTCTAGCCGTTTCGAAGTTATTCAATCACAAACACTATGACACAAAATTGTTATATTTTGGATGAATCTACCCTTATAAAGTGTATTCTCAACTGTAGAGGGGTATTCCTTTGTAATTTTGAACATCCCTATCTAACACGACGATATCAATTTGACTAAAGGCAGAGAAACAATAACTATGAGAAGCAGACTTTTGGCAAACATACTTGTGTATGTTTTAGCTGCCAAAATGACTCTACTCTGCCTCTTCCATTTTTAATGCGAATGCAGACTATGCAAAAGTGCAGATTAGTGACCCATACTATGGTGGCCTAGTGAGATGCTGATTCACGCTCCGTTTAAAGGACCCGAGGTCATAATGGGAAGGCAATACGTGCAGTAGTAGTGAGGTCCAATTTTTGACCGTCCGGCACATTGCCTATACATATAATAATAGATAAATACACCCAGAGATGGAACAAGACTGCCTCGTTGGTCTAGCGGTTGACGTGTGCGACTGCTGATCGTGAGGTCTCGGGTTCGATTCCCGGGTCGGACCAAATGTTTGTATGATCTACAAATATTTGTTTCGGAGTTTGAGTGTTTTCTATGTATAATATATAGGTATTTACAAAAAAAAAGTATATATGCATTTGTATCAGTTGTCTAGTAACCATAACACAAGCTCTGCTTAGCTTGGGACTAGATGGCGTTGTGTGATAGATGTCCGAAATATTTATTTATTATTATTATTATTTATTTCTGACATTATCGCACAATGTTAGTCCGGGTTGGGAATAAGACTCACGACCTCGGTCTTATCAGGCTTGTAACTATCCATTTTCCAAATTTAAGTTCGGTGCATTTAATAGTTCTCGTCTTCGATTCACCTCTATCACTCGAAGTTCTCTTTCACGCACTCTTACATTGCAAAAAAATAGCTTAATGATTTACAGTTTACTTGTACTACTCTATCTCTACTCAGGAAAATGCTTAGTACGAAGCCAATTAGATACTCATGACAGATGACACTCCTTGGTAAAACTTAAATCTTTCATATGTTACGAATTATTTTCACTTGAAGTAACTTAGTTCCTAACATCTATATCTCGACCACGATATGTATGCTGATTCAAATGTTACATTTAGCAACCCGTATATACTCGGTGCATATGCATACGTTAAGATGGCTTAGTTAGGATTAGTCTCTTTCCGGAGTCTATACATGTCTCCAGCAGTTCTTGTCATGTATTATCTAATACACTCCAAATGTGAGGCGAGTCATCTGTAGGCAGCTCTTTGTCATCCGCATAATTTTGCGCATTTGGACGGATAATGTACGTACAACATCATATTGTAAATAGAAAACTCTTTATGTGTACAACGTTTAACATATTTTCAAAAGAGTACATGTTTTATCCTACAGTGTTTATTGTTTATTAAACACTAGCCGTCGCGGCAATTTTCGTACAGTCAAAAAATCTTTTTTTAACTTAATTTTTAGATTTTATTAACACAAACAATAGATACTAAATAATTATTAATATTCTCTTTTTCGTGAGGCTTTTTTTTTAATAGATATTCTGCTATTCGTGAAGCGAGACAAATCCAACAAAAAACAGAGATCATTAAAATCGGTCCAACCGTTCTTGAGTTATAAATGGTGTAACTAACCCGATTACTAATTTAACTTTGTATTATTTTTACCTACGCCAAACAGGGATTCTATTACTTTGTGACTTACATTGTCAGTATAGTCAGTATCAAATTAGCATTCCAGATTTTTTTTATTACTTAATTTAATGATTACCATAAAATTGAGATCACTTATGTATGTATTTGTTTTTGTTTTATATACGACAACTAATGCAAGCAAGAAAATACCAAAACAGTAGAACCTGTTCGAATTCAATCGGTTTATAGATTATTATACATCAAGCCGTATACATTTACATGCGTGTACACTCACACTACACTCCAATTTTAATTATTTGTATACATGAAGTGGAATACATTTATAGATTTAAAAATTCAGATTTAAAATGTACCTTGTAAGTACTAAAATGACAGTAGCGACAACTTTCACAGATATTAAGTTATGTTCTTAGGAACTAGAAAAATGTTAGATCAACGAGGCAGTCTCGCCAGTATAAAAATATACCGACGACTGCCAAAATGAATTTACATTCTGTAGTAAGTGCGAGTAGAATACGAACGCTATGGTCACCACTCATTGCTAATGCGAATAATACGATATGGTGACCCTAAAGTGCTATAGTTGCCTAGTTAGATATTATTCGTTTTTATATATTACTAGCTGAACCCCGCGGTGTTACCCGCGGCTATTGTTGTACCGCAAGTAACGCCGCGGGACAAAGTTAGTCTTAAAAAAGTAGCCTAAGTTACTCCACGGATCATCAGCTACCTGCCAGTGAAAGTCCCGTCAAAATCCGTCCAGCCGTTCCAGAGATTACCCGGAACAAACAGACAGACAGACAGACAGACAGCCAGACGGACAGACAGACAGACATAATTTTTTTTAACTGCACTTTTGTTATATGTACCGTGTATACATACATATGCATTTAGTAAAATGTGGTTATTTTAATATTACAAACAGACACTCCAATTTTATTTATTTGAATAGACTAGCTGGATCGCTGAACTTCGTACCGTCATCTTCTTCTTTCGTAAATATTTTCTAAATTTCTGAAAAACTTGTTTTATTAATCATGCCCGCCTCAGTTTCCCACAGATAGTGTACAGTCGTGGACAAAAAAACTTTGCCGGTTATCTTTTACGTTTACGTTTACGTGCGTCCATAAAAAAAGAATAATCCAATTTGGTGCAGTTGATCGGAAGTTGTGCGCGCACATACATTTCATCGATAAATTTTTATTTATATAGATTTATTGTTGCGACGAAACGTCAAAATAGAAAATAAATTATTTTAATCTTCTAGATTTTTCTAATATTTAAAGTGAATGAAACCATATAGAAAATTAACGAAACTTTTAAATCGGAAACAAAAATGTCTCGCACTTAGGTACACAAAGAGATGCATAAATAAGGCTTAAAAAACAAGCTATTTATTAATTTATCAATAGGAATTAGCTACTAAATTTAATGTCATTTTATTAGTTCAAATCAGTAATAACACTTTTCAATTGGGTTGTATTTTAAAAAACAAGAACAATCTTAGAACATGAATTCGTCAATCACACATTGTTGTAGGGATCGACACCACAACACTCGACGAGGTGACCGAGCTATCTGCCTGTATATTGCCTGTAAACAGTTGTTCAAGAAAGTGCTTTAAAGTGCAATCATTCAATGAGCAGTGCAATCTCTTAATGTAGCAGTGTGAACTCGGTGTACAGGGTCTCGGTCAATACCGAGAACTAATTTAGACATCAATATCACGTTGTTCCTGTTTGCTCTACAATACATTATGTTATTTATATGGATACTTCTGACAATTTGTTTTTTAAATTTAATCGTGGGAAAACTGTACTTGAGCAAGAAAGGGCGAGCTCGAACGGCTACGGGATCACAAAACAGAGATGCTATACAATTCTAACGTTGTTTTTCACCAGGCGGGCCAGTTTCACTAACCAAGTTGAAATTCTACAAACATAAACGTTATTTTAGAAAACTAGAAGGGTTAACGGTTGTAGAAAGAATCGACGCTTAATACGTCATATCTTGGCTAGAGTTAGGCTAAGAGTAGGTTATCGACGCTTTAACTCTTTTCGCTTGGAAATGGATTCATAGGGTGCCACTCTTGATATGCAAGTGTCCAAAGGTCGCCTTATAGTTGGGACGCTCGGACGCAAGTAGCTAGGACAAGTTCCTAACTTACGAGATGAATAGAGGTGGTCAAATTCCGTATTAGGATTACGTCTCTACATCACAGCTGATGAAATTGAATCGTAACTGTATTTTATTTTTAAATTCAAGTGATCAGCTATGCTGTTTACATTCTCTTAGAATGCAGTTTATAATACAATTGTCATTTATGTATGTTCTCTAGCGTTTGTATCTCAAGCTTTTACCGTGTGATATATATAATAATATCATGTTATGTCTTTACATACCGGTGTAAATCACTGCTCCGTCATTTAGACTTATGTAAGTTATGCCCATCACTAATGAAGATCTACTGGGTTCTGAGATTTCCTTTCTAGGGTACACCTAGTTACAGTACCCAGATACTAATATCCGTGACGGTGTGTGGTTTTTCTTCGGATCGTGATAGTATCCGAGGGGATTTCCGTACACAAAAAAACGATACATCTACAATTTGCGTGAGCTCAGAATTAGAAGGGGACGATACATAAACTGAAGATTTATTTTATGGTGTAGAAAGCAAACGGGCAAACAGACCCACCTATGTACACCAAGGTCCTACTCGAATCACAAGTGTTTTTTATTTGTTACCTCATAACTTTTGAAAGCTGATGATTCCCGTGTGCTGCTATTTCAATGCAGTCTAGTTCTTAATGTAGTTTTTTTGTTATTTTTTTTCACATCGATTGTGTGCAATAATAACCTGACAACAAGGGAACATTTAATCAAAAACTAAGTAGAGCCTGTCTACTACTGTGGGACTACTATGGGAACCATAATGCTGATAAATATACTCACATCATCATCATCAAACTATCGCAATCTACTGCTAGACATAAGCCTCTCCAATTGCACGCCACTTAGTTCGATCTTGGGCTTCTAGCATCCATACTCAAATACTTAAATTAAAAACCAAGCTATAATTAAAATATTCCTAAAGTATAGATAAGTAACTATTCTAGATGAATTACACCCAAACACTGATCAAATGATGGTGTTGATCACCATTTGTCTTGTGTGACGTGGAGCTCTTGCGGTGCATTCGTGCAAGCTCGCAAATATTTGCGATGCCATGTGGAATCGCAGTTATGCGTAGGACAACTTAATAATCAAAATCATTAACCATTACATGAATAGTTCTGTCAAATTTATTTATGGTTTGCTTACAGTCATAACATTATTACTTACTTTAGGTTACGTATGCAACAATTTAGGCTAATGTACAACTACATACTTTCAAGCAAACACCATATGCACAAAAAATATAGGAATGAAAACAGGAAAACGGATGTAATATATATTAAATTTCAATATGTAAGAGCTTGATCAAATGATTTAAATTAATTCAAGATCGAACTAAAGCAAAGTAATCAAACAAAAAGTCTTTAATGTAATTTAAATTAGTTAAATAAATTGTAGTTATGTTAATTAGTATAAAATTACAATAATACCTATTTGTGATTATTAATTACCTACGCAATATTATAAACCTGAATGTTTGTATAGATGAATGGAAACAACCACATCAAAATGTCTGGGTCGATCATGATTTACAACAACCACATATTAGTAGCCTTGGTATTCGTTTGTCTTTTCCATGAAGATTTACTTCGAAATTAACATTATCTAGTTATTGAACCAATTTTGAAATCTGCATTTTCTTCAGACTGATTTGAGATAATCTTTTCCTTTAAATATATATATATACTAGCTGAACCCCGCGGTGTTACCCGCGGTTATTGTTGTACCGCGAGTAACGCCGCGGGATAAAGTTAGTCTAAAAAAAGTAGCCTAAGTTACTCCCTGGATCATCAGCTACCTGCCAGTGAAAGTCCCGTCAAAATCCGTCCAGCCGTTCCAGAGATTACCCGGAACAACCAGGCAGACAGACAGACAGACAGACAGACCGACAGACAGACAGACAGACCGACAGACAGACAGACAAAAAATTTTTTAACTACATTTTTGGTATATGTACCGTGTATACATACATATGCATTTAGTAAAAAGCGGTTATTTTAATATTACAAACAGACACTCAAATTTTATTTATTTGTATAGATATCTATTTAATATATTTTAGCTGCGCCACAATGACTCTGCTCTGCCTGATGGAAAGCATGAGCAGATTCCAAGAGTGGTGGTCACCGTGAGTTAGGATTACAGCCTGTGACACAAAGAACATTCAGGCTCATAATAACAGCTTGTGGATCATAAATAGTGTGTCTTCGTAAACAGTCTCTAGATACAATACAATATAATATATTTATTTGCATGATTATGGTACAAAGTTCTTCAAACATACATTAGAAATCACAGTGAAATGAGAAATTCATACAGACAGTACCTGTCCAAGTTTGGAGACTTAAATTGTGTTTATATTATACACATGGGAGCAGACTGATTGGCGATAGTTATTTAAGCCAGCTTTGTTTTCCTTCTTATATAATATAATAACTAAACATTTCACAGTTTAAAATTTCGATGATAGTTTGATATTCTAGACTCCAAAAGAATTTGAAGCAACACAAACACTATCTCCGTTGAGTCTGTTGTTTTCGTCTTTTCGTCTCTTAAAGAGATTCAGATAAAATTAAGCAGATCACCTACAGTGAGTTAAATAATTCCAACAAGGAAAAATCTAAAGAATACTTTAAATTTCTAAACTAGCTGAGTTCCACGAGGAAAATATGTTCAAAACTAAATAACAGGTACTAGTGCAATTTGAGATTCATTATAGATAAGATACGTAACTGTATATTGAATATCTTGAATTATATCTCAATTGTTGACAATAGACAACTGGCATTCCAAGGACGCGACCTTGACCTGTCTGAGCCATCCCTCACATTTTAAAAGTTATTCGTAACTTTAAGCAATATTGCTTATACGGTTGGATATGAGAGCCTGGTTTTACAGATGGGTCCCTCCTATCAATATTTTACTATACAAATAAATAAAATTGGAGTAGTATAAGAGTAGTATTAAAAAACCGCTTTTTTATAAATGCATTTGTATGTATGGTTACATGGTTGCATGTACCAAAATAACATTTTTTTAAATAACGATTTTTGTCTGTCTGTCGGTCTGTCTGCTTGTTCTGGGTAGGTAATCTCTGAAACGGCTGGAACGATTTTAACGGGACTTTCACTAGCTGATGATCTAAGGAGTAACTTAGGCTACTTTTTGTTAAGACTAACTTCGGTCCGCGGTGTTACCAGCGGTGCGACAGTAACGAGGATAACACCGCGGGGTTCAGCTAGTTTTTAATAAGCTCTTACTATTCCTAGCTAATTCCAAAAGGTTGAGGTTTACATCAATGCATCGCCCTCTGCGATGTGATTCGATATTTATATAATTGTATGTAAACACTAATTTACTTCTGTCTGTCATCTTCAGATACATAATGTTTACTATATGTATTATTTATATATGACACTGTGTAGGGTGTAATTAATCTATACTAAGATGTATGGTTTTTTTATGTATGGCCCTGCCAAATTGATCTGCCTGATGGAAAGCATAAGCAGAATCGAAGAGTGGTGTTCACCATACTCATTACGAATGCAGACAATGCAACAATGCAGCATGGTGTCCCACACCATGGCCCCCGGTCTCGCACAGACTGACGAAACACGACAGCACGCATGCTGCTATTTTACGTTGATTTTCTGTGCGAGGGTAGTACTACACCAGTCGAGCCGGCCCGTTCCTGCTGAAGTCAGCGTGGCTCTACTACCTCTTATAATCTATACTAGCCGACCCACGCAACCTCGTTTGCGTCTCCTATTGCCCGTAGCGTGATAATTTTCCCCGGTTTTGGTAACATTCTTCATTGTTGCTCCGCTCCTGTAGGTCTTAGCGTGATTGTATATGGCCTATAGCCTATATTCCTCGATAAATGGGCTATCTAACACTGAAAGAATTTTTCAAATCGGACTAGCGGTTTCTGAGATTGACGTGTTCAAACAAACAAACAAACTCTTCAGCTTTATATATTAGTATAGATATCGACCATCTTATAATTTATCAGCAGGATGGTTAGTATAGTAAAGTATCTGCTTAGTTTGAGATCAGACGACCGTGTGTAAGATACTTGAGGTTAATATGGTTATTAACAGTCCTTTATTCAGCCTGGGGATAGATATCAAAACAGCGGCAAGGATGAGCTACAATAAATCAACACAGATTGAAGTGGGATAATTCCGAGAAGATAATTTCATCACCGTACCTAGCTGACCTCGAGGCGGCGGCGGCGCGGCGGCAAAGCAGTTGATTGCAACTGCAGACCGGAAATCAAATCCACTCCGTTGTTTCCGTTCAGTTTAAACGGTTCACTGGTGTGTTTATTCCCAGAACCCATTTAGCATTGCTGCATATATATGCCATTGTAAAAATCGAATTTTTGGAGTAGGTTTATCTGTAACAGATTTATGAAAAAATCTGTAAACTGCCAGTCGGATAGACGTCTTGACTTTCCTGAAATTTTGAACAATTATCGTCATACATGATATTTAAACAATTTATGAAAATTCCCTACGGACCCTTGGTAGTTCCAAGCCATCTTTTCGGGTTTTGAGTTTCTCAAATTTTTTTTTTTTTAATTTAATTTGACTTTTCTATAATACAGAACATCAATACAAATATCTCATCGCATGCAAAAATGGGTGCAAATTGCTTTCATTGCTGTCTACTCGGAATTTATTTACATAATTTCTTGTAATATAATTATGTAATGAAACACAACCAGTACAAGCAGAAACGTGTCGTATTCGTATCGTTTTACTTAGTACTTATCAACTACGTTTCAAAGTTACATATCTAGCTATATATGTATATTAATACCAATAAATATATTAAAAATGAACCACGACATTTGTACCTCTATTTACAAAAATTATAATATACATTTTTATAATGATGCTTAAAAATACATCAAGTTAGTAAAAATAACATTGCAAACACTACCAAACACAAACACATATAAATATCCATAGGCATATACAAATCTTCTTATATATAAACATCAATTGCTGTTCGTTTTAGCTGATTTTGATTTTGAAATGTTTGTCGTGGTCCAGGGAAGGTTTAAACGGTAAAAAATTTAAAATAACTGGAAAACCCACATGTTACGTGTACGAAGTAGCGGGCACAGTTAGTATATAATATTGTGTTTAAGGTTAAAGTCGAACTAGGAAGAGTATAGTCTTACTGGATGTTAAATATGTCAAACTAAGAAGAGATTAATATTATATTGGGAGATACATATATATATTGGGAGATCGTTTTTTGTGTTTTCAATGACGATACCCATTTTATCTCATCCACACTTTTTATATTTTTAAATATTAATTTCATCACCACAAAGACTTAAAAACTTGAAGACTTAAGATTTGAAGACTTTACTTGACATTGGCAGAAATAGCTGTTCGAACGACTGATCCGGCTGATTGCCATTTCATCAAAAGAAGAAAAAGAATAATATTATTATTCAAAATGAATGTCAAACATAGGTATAATCTTTGACAAAAGAATCCCATTTTATGCAATGTTTATCAGCAATTTGGTTACAATGGCACAGACTTTGCCTAGTATGGGATAAAAACTCGTGTGTAAGATGTGTATAGATAATATTATTCACTCGGTGAAAAGGAAAATTCCATGACGTACTTATTTGGTTAATAGTTATACAAAATGCGGTTGGTCATTAAAATCACATTGACTCCTCTACAAATCGTTCACTTCCTAACCAGTATTACAATATTATATTTTTGGTGACAGTCATTTCGTTAATGTTTATTTTATTTGACTTTTGTGAACTGTGAAATTGTGATAGTTTTGTGTTCGTTTTTTGAAGTGAAAATTAGCCGCGTTGAGCTTAATTTTTGGTAAAAGAAGATCTTATTAGTTTGTGTTACCGACATGCTCACATCACCGATATGCTGATATGATATTTTCGAAGTGAAAACTTCTTTGGCCGCGTTGACCACTTTTTGGTGATAATTTTATTTATTTTTTTATTTGAAAATTTATAATTTATTTTAACACTTAATTTTACAAGTAACATTCTAAGTTATAAGTTTTCACTTCTATCGGCAATCATTATGACAGACCAGTTTTATATTGAAGCCTGCCATAGTGACTCTACTACTGTCGTAAAATTATTAATTTCATACACTCTATTAGTGTAACATTTTTCGCTTTTTGAATCGAGAAGAAGGAGATAATAAATCTATACTAATATAATAAAGCTGAAGAGTTTGTTTGTTTGAACGCGCTAATATCAGGAACCGCTGGGTCAATTTGAAAAATTCTTTTGGTGTTGGATAGTCCATTTATCGATGAAGGCTATAGGGTATATATCATCACGCTACTACTAATAGGAGCGGAGCAACAATAAAGAATGTTTCAAAAACGGGGGCAATTTTCACGCTACGGGCAATATAAGGCAAACGAGGTTGCGTGGGTCAGCTAGTTCTATTATATTCTCGAGTAGGTATACTGCCTAGAAATATAAATAATCTGTCATATTAGACTGCTAGATAAAAGTCTTGCACTTAGTAACAAATACATTATCTAGAATAAGTTTTGTGTTTAGAGATAGTGTTTGAGACAATGAAATATCATCTTTTTCATTATTTTTACCTTGCTATCTTTTTTTATGTTTGCTACCTTAAAGTCTGCCAGTTTAGCCAAGATGCAAGTGGTTCACGTCGAATCTCTTTGTAAAATCGCTAACGCTATTCTTTGTAAAATCGATAACTAGATTCACTCGTTTTACTGGCTTATATTTTGTTTTGACCATTTGACTTAGCGTTAAGAGACGTCATTATATATAACACTAGCCGACCCACGCAACCTCGTTTGCGTCTCCTATTGCTCGTAGCGTGATAATTTTCCCTCGTTTTTGTAACATTAAGTACTGTAGATTTTAACGTGATTATGTATAGCCTATAGCCTTCCTCGTTAAATGGGCTATCTAACACTCAAAGAATTTTTCAAATCGGCCCTGTAGTTCCTGAGATTAGCGCGTTCAAACAAACAAAGAAACTCTTCAGCTTTATATATATTAGTATAGATAACACACATTTGTTAATTTCCCATTATCCTGTACAACGTGGCTAGTGGAGGCTGATTTCTTTCTTTATTTTTTAAAAGACAACTCCAGCACTGAAAATATTCTTGCGCCGCGGGGGACATCACAAACTTACATGAAACGGACACAAAGGACACCCATATTTAGAATAACGATTTGTAGATTATACAAAGTGAAAAGTAAATATATTCCATTACTTGTCTCATTCCTGATACTTATATACTTAAATAATCAAATTTTAACAAAAATAAAACCGACTTCATGGTTTGACTCGATATCTCTTGGATGCCATCATTAGATCTTAGTGTCCTTATCATGGTACCACCGTTGGGATATCTCCTTTCCATTAAAAAAAGAATCCTCAAAATCGGTTCATAAACGACGAAGTTATCCGCGAACACACATAAAAAAAAATATATACGGTCGAATTGAGAAACCTCCTCCTTTTTTTTAAGTCTAGATTAAAAATCGCTAAGGCCGATTTGAAATTGTAAACATTAACATTGAAACAAGAATAGTATACACGTATGCTTACTATGCTTGGAGTCTGTCAAATCTCGACTGACTCAAGGAGCCGGTATAACATGAATCGACAAACTAGAATTACATAAATACATTACAAATCAACAAATACACACACAATTTTTATTGCTAAATGTTGATGAGATCAGGGTGCTAAATGTTGATGAGAAATGTGGTGTTTTGATAATTTGTTATTATTTCTAAACGTATAATATTAGTATTTAAAATGAGAAGTGTTAAGTTTTTAGTTAAGTTCGGGCTTTAACCGCTTAACTTATAATTATGAAATTCATATAAATGCATTGGTTAAAGTCTATAAAGTAAAGTAAAAAAAACATTACATTTGTAAAGAATTTGAAATTAAATTGTAACGTTTGTATGATTATTGTATATTATATATGTACGCATAAAAACATAGTAGCGAAGGTATTTACTACTGTTGTTGAACTATTTGCTTAGCTATTAGATAGTAAATTTCCGCAGAAAATTAAGCGAAGTAGGTAAATATTTTTTATTATACCTTGCTGTGCGCCCAGAAGTGCCGCTTGCGACAATATTTGTATATTAACCAAGATTATATGCCACTATCATTATCATTAACGGTCATGGACATGAATAGGGTTTGGTTTTTCTTCCCCTTGTAGTTGTTTTGTTCTGTTATCTTCCGTAGTTTGTATCTTAGTCGGATCTTATGAAACCCATGGGATAAGTAGTGATGGTGCATACTGTTTACCTTTCATGTAATTCTAACACTATTATACCTGAGTATACTTTTAAAAAGAGTGGCCATGACTTTTTTTGCCAGTATTCTTCTCCTAAGCTTTTATGGAATATCCCGAGATTGCTAAACAGTCTAGATATCACATGATATAAAACTTTGTATAATTTCTATAAAACATCTAGATATTGAATTACTTCCTCTTTCTTCACATTGGAAAAAATATGCTTTAGGCAACACTTTGGTTTCATTATTATCTCTTCTCTTATCTGTTTTGTTATTTTTATTGTTTTCATATTTATTTGTCGTGCAAAATCCAAATTTTTGCTCAAATGCGAATGTGGTTTTGTTTGCCTAGCCGGCTAAATTGCTCAATCAATCATACATACTTTGGATACATGGGAACACAGATAAGAACATAAAATGGTTTTCCATTTTTTATGACATAATTTATTAAGTAATTTTGATCGCCTATGACCATATGTAACTCAACAGACCCAAAGACGTTAATATCCTCTAAGTACTATTTTATTTACTGCTGTCATAGCTCAAAAGAACCGGGATCATAGCTCCAAAGAAACGGATAATAGCTCGAAGAAGCTGACATTAAACTCGTAAGTTCATCCTGTAGTGTCTCCACAGCACTAGGACGGTACTTACGTCATTTTAATTTATGCGTGATGACTAGATCCGAGTGAAATGTGTACATGTAGTTCTGGTTATTTGTTAAGTAGTTAAGACATAAAAACAAATAAATAAATATTAGAATTTATGCTTCCTCAAAAGTTGATACAAAAAACATGAGGCCATTGTTTTCACATAATAAGAGAAGAATACTCCGGAACGGTAACGAGAAGATATAATTCCCGTTACCGTTCGGGAGTAGTTTTGATTTCATTTTTTTTCAAGTTTTGATTGAACCTAATTTATAAACCTAAATTATTAAAATATTATAAGTCAGGAAGGCAAGATTACTTGGCCAGGCAAGATTACATGGCCACAACGTTGTCTTGCTCGTTCCCAACCCGCACTCGGCCAGCGTGGGGACGTATGGCCTTAACCTTTTGAGAGGAGATCCGAACCCAACAGTGGGACGTTATGGGTTGTTCATGATGTATTATAAGTCGGATATTTTAGGGATACCATTTGATTGAGTATTTTCCAAAGCATGCTGTGGTAGTTAAAATTTTTTTTCATGCTTCATTTGTACCATATTATGTTCCGTCAATCACATTGACGTCAACTAGTTATCAGCACCAATACTTTCGTTAGATAAATATTTTCCGTAAGACCATGAACTGGTTTTTAGCCGTGGAAAATAACCTTAAGTATTTACTATTAAGAGATTTGTGTTATCGTTTGTGTGAATGTCGAAAATCTATACTTTTAGATAGATTGAGTTCACATCTTTACGTTGAGATTTCTGTTTTTATAAACTTACTAGCTGAACCCCGCGGTGTTACCCGCGGTTATCGTCGAACCGCGGGGCAAAGTAAGTCTAAAAAAAGTAGCCTAAGTTAATTTCTGGATCACCAGCTACCTGCCAGTGAAAGTCCCGTCAAAATCGGTACAGCCGTTCCAGGGATTACCTGAAACAAACAGACAGACGGACAGACCGACAGACAGACAGACAAAAAAAAATTAATTACTTTTTTTGGTATATGTACTGTGTATACATACATATGCATTTAGTAAAAAACGGTTATTTTAATAATACAAACAGACACTCCAATTTTATTTATTTGTATAGATTAATGTTCGGTTAATGGCGGGCCGATGCGTGTTGGTGCGGACCGGCCTATCTAATATATAAAATTCTCGTGTCACAGTTTTCGTTGCCATACTCCTCCGAAACGGCTTGACCGATTCTCATGAAAGTTTGTGAGCATATTGAGTAGGTCTGAGAATCGGCCAACATCTATTTTTCATCCCCCTAAAGGGTAAGGGTCACCCATCCTTAAAAAAAATTTATGGCAAAACGACGTTTGCCGGGGCAACTAGTGTTTGTATGATCTGCAAACATGTATAATATGTATGTATTTCCAAAAAAAGTATACATATATATATATTTATACGAGTTGTCTAGTAATATGTATAATTGATAAATCTTTCGCTTTAGGAGTGTATTGATAGTTTGTTGCCCGCCGGGGGTGTAATTGTTTACTGAATGTTTGTTCGTCGCGTCGTGGTTGTACACGGAATTCAGAAAATAAATTGTGATAACGTTGTGCCCACTGTGTTGGTTAAACAATTCGGTAATTGTATTGTAACCCGGGTCGAGTAGAACGGATTCTGGGATCTGCCCCGGTCCTTTATTGCATTATGTAAAGGTGTGATGTGTACGGAGGCTGTATTGTGTGTAAAGTTCAAGTGAAACTGGCATCAAAAGATGTACCTCTCTCCACAGCGAACCAACCAGAAGGACACATACACCATCCGTAAGTGACTCAACTATAATAACAGAAAAGGGAGGTGAAACGCCTTTAGTTTGACCGCTTTCACCAGGAGGATAGTTCTTTGACTATTGTGGCTTAGTCATGAGCCCTAAGCCTAGGTCAAAGATTCCCTTACTGCAAGGGCCGGAGCCGCTGGTGAAAGGAATTAAACAGCTAGTGTCATATTAGAACTTATGAAGTTATGAGGTACATTTTAGATCAGATTTTTTATATTTATGTAGTACGAGTAACGAGTTTATGACTGCCTCGTTGGTCTCGCGGTTCGATTCCCGGGTCGGATCAAATGTTTGTATGATCTACAAATATTTGTTTCGGAGTTTGGGTGTTTTCTATGTATAATATGTATGTATTTACAAAAAAAAGTATATATGTATTTGTATCAGTTATCAAGTACCCATAACACAAGCTCTGCTTAGCTTGGGACTAGATGGCTTTGTGTATTAGATGTCCGAAATATTTATTATTATTATTATGTATAACTAGCTGTTGCTCGCGGTTCCGCCTGCGTGTATGTCGACTATCGAGGCAAATAGTAGCACATGTGTTATTCTGATGTATAAGCTATATTACTGTGAAGTTTAAACCAAATTGAAGTATATTTACCGTGTATACATACAAATGCATATAGTAAAAAGTACAAACAAAAACACTCCAATTTTATTCATTTGTATAGATAAGGTTTTTCTAAACAAATAAAACTTAACATTATCTTGACATATTATCATACAAATTGTCTCTCTGAGATCTATCGAAGATTACACCTATATCTTAAAATGATCGAATCAAATCATAACTGCTTTGGATGTCTTCAGATATCTTCAGACATATTGGCATACTAACCTTGAAGGGTCCTCTATCTGTCGTGAAGTTTCACACATCTACAGCATACAACACCTTTCTTTTAAATATCCCTTTAAAGACTGGATCGTTCAGCATCTCTTTTCTTTAACAAAATAAACACATCTCTAGAAATATGTTCATCGGGGAAACATCAGGCGCAGGACCAACAGCTTTAAGTGCTCTCCGAGACACGAGGGTTCACACCCCAACTTCCAAGCTCTGAGCTGTTATTAAGTCTATCTATAATCAGAAAAACTCAACACTTTTGTCCCTATTGATCTGCAGTCTCATACGTCAACCACAAGACCAACTAGGCAAGACCAACGAGGATTATTAAAACATAGAAGTCACTAAGCCAAAAAAGAACCTATGTCTACAATGGGCAACGTGACACCTGACTTCTCATTCATTTATTTTAGAGATATAATTTATCTTTTTCTTCTTATCTTCTAACAGCGAAGGTAAACCTTATTAAACAAAACATTGCATGTTTGAACCTGATAATTCTTATTACGGTTCTGGAAAGTTCGAAAAGTCTGTCAATTCTTGACGCGCAAATATATGACTTCCCTTATATTGGTGTCCAAGATCAACAGTGGTGGTACTTATATTATCAGACCTGTTTTAGTCTAAATGGGGGTTTTTAAAATATGATAACTGTGGCAACTTGGAGAAGAACATGTATTTCGTTTGTTCACTGTCACTCAACATTGTCTTGCAGGGAAGCATAAGTCTTTAATACACCTCTCAATACTGGACCAGTACACGGTGCCGTTCTCGAAGTTGTTTAAAATTATGTGTACCTCGGCCCCATTTTGCAGTTAGGTAGAAACTTTGAGGTCGAGGCGAACAGGAGAAATCAACTAGGTGCGGCAGGGTTTGGAAAACTTTGTCGGGTCTTTTCATCGTCAATCCCACAGTGCAAAAAGTAAAAACGAAAGTCTTCAATCAGTGCTTCCTACACGTCATGACATGCGGAGCCGAAACGTCAATTACATTGTTGTATCTATACTAATTTATTATACATGTATATAAATACATAAATTTATAAGTATTATTATTTTCAAGTGTAGAGGATTTCTCGTTAAAAGTATTTCAAAATAAACTAGGAATTTAGGTCATGACTGCGGCTCAGATATATACTTATTACTCAATTGATTGTACTACAAAAACATGACTGATAAAGTAAACTGAAGAAAACCTCGGCAAACAAACAATAACAGATTGTATGTATCTAGAGATGATGATACTAATCAGTAGCCCAGCGGTTGGGACGCGTATTGCATTGCAGTTTCATATTTACTGATAGCCTGATAGTAACTATTTCATTGATGTCGTTTGTTTATACGTAAGTAATTAACCAATATGTTACTCTTAATTTTACAAAACACGATAAATAAACATACATATTACTCCGGGATCCTCGAGACAAATTTTACAAGTTATTTCTATCAAGCTAAAGCAAGCAAAAAAACCGATATATTTTTTTATCAATGCTCCGACCGCGAACAAGTTTTGTGGGCTAATCGTCGTCAAACACATAACAAATTGCGTGGATTGCTGATTCGTGAGAGGACCGTAGCTATATAGAAGATATATCCATGTTTCGTCAGGTGTAAGAATATAGGATACATTTTACGAAGTTCTTCCTTCGATTTTTCGAACATAACTTTGCACCAATCAACACGACGGTATTTTTCCTCATTTGGGGAGAGAATGAGGTTTCTCTCGCAAGGCTAGCCTCCTACCTTTAAGGTGTTCATGCAGGATGGTAGAAACTGCCTGTAATCAAATGTTTAGTTCAGCCTGTATCTCTTGATTTCATGAGTTACTTCAATTGGTGGTCGGCTAGGCATCGTTTAAGTGCTCACGACCACGTTTAAATTCAGGAAACCAATAAGATAGATAAGATAAGATAAATATTCAACTCCCGAGAGGCAGTACGAAATGCCTTTGAAGAGTTTGTTGCCTCCCGTCCAGCTGATTTTTACAAGAAGGGCATCAATAAACTGCCAATGCGTTGACAAAGATGCGTCGATTGCATGGGTGATTACTTCGAATAACAGAAATAAAAAAGTTTGAAAAAATAAGTACTTTCACTTATTGCATACAAAACTGTAATTTCATAGGTAAAGACCTATTATATGGTCAGACCCCGAATCGAACTGAGACCCCAGAACAGCAGTCGCAAACTCTACCACTATACCAGCAAGGTAGTTCAATCTTAAGTTGAAAGTTTTACCCTTTCCCTCCCGATTTAGGAGGTTAGTGGAGGAAGGAATTAATACCCATTTTATTTGAAGCCGTGATATAACTTTGGCCAAACCTGGCTCATATGTGCCAAAGCATGAGTTTCAAAGAGTTACAACTTCTTTATTTTTATGAAATTAAACTTTTCACAATGATTGGTTTACTAGTCGTGGCGTAAAAGAATAAAAAAACAAATGTAAATAAGAGAACTGCAAAAAGAAGTGAAAACTCAAAAGTATAAAAATAAGCTCTTGGGAAGTGTGCGTTAACGATAACGCAGGTTTTACGCTTTTTGTTTTTGTTCTTAACAAGTAATACTATTAGAAATAGAAAACCCGACTGCGTCACTATTTGTCATCTTTATTAAATTCAGTTTTTTTTATATAAAATATATAAGTTTTATATATATTCGTAATCACCGTTAACAATCCTTTATTTTAATACCACACTTGATGTATTTTGAAGTCATTTTTTTTAGATTATTTTTGGTAGGTACCAAAAATCCCATTTTTTTTTAAATACACAGTGTCACTCTCACGGATAAGACGAATCTATTGGCACCACTCATATAAAAATACGACAAGCCGTTTAGGCTCTAGGGCGTGCCAAAGAAATGTACATACATACATACACTTAAAAACACTACCCTCCTTCTTTCGCAGTCGGGTAAAAGTAAACATACTTATATAAGACACAGTATATGTATAGCTCATCTTCTTCTTGGATGTAATGGCAACCAGCCGGATCTCTCGGATCAGCTATTTCTGCCAATGTCAAGTGTTTATAGTCTTCAAAGTCTTTAAGTCTTCATAGTGATGAAATTAATGTTAAAAAATATATAAAATATGGATGAGATGAAATGGGGACCGTCGGGAAGAAACAAAAAACGATCTCCGTGTATAGCTCATAGAAAGCGTTCAGTGACGATGACGCGAGTTTAATGATTTTGTTCACCCAAAAAGTATTAACCTACTCAATTCGCATAAAGAAGTTTTCAATTAAACAAACTCATTTTCGTATTTAAAATATCAGGTCAGGTTATCGTATCACCACTCAGGACTGACCCCTGTCAAGAGATGAAACGACCTGCCAAGTGAATTTCTTCTTTGGTATGATTATACATATCTATATATAACGAATTCACACATGTATATAAAATGCTGTAAACCTTGATTAGCTTCTATATCTTATAACCTACCTTTCAAAAAATATCCTACTAATATTATAAACGCGAAAGTTAGTGAGTATGGATGGATGGATGGATGTTTGCATGGGCGTACCCAGGTTCTGGACTAGGGGGGGGCAGATCAGACTTTTTATCAGCACCTAGTAGAATAAATAAAGATAAATAAAATAGGTAGTTTTTTGGAATCCTTTACTATTACACTATCTATTTAAAAAGTAAGTTGCGAGGTTCTTCAGCAAAATGATTTATGACGTCTTCCGTGAAAAAGTCGTCCATATCGTTTACAAATTTTCTATATGCACTGAGCATACAAAGTCCGTTTAACCTGTCTTCGATCGTAGTCGATCTCAGCCATGTTTTAACACGTCTGAGTATGCTGAATGATCTTTAGATCATAACTCTGGAATATGGCATAGCCAGTAAAATTTTAATTATTTTTAAAATTTTATTTTAGTAAAGTCTCTTTTCCCCTCAGTGGCAAATCATGTGTTCCACAAACAATTATTGTATTTATTATAGCTTGTAAAATATTTCTGTTTTCCTAATTTCTTTATTATCCTAATTAATTTTCTCGTGGCCTGCTCGCATGGTAACTTGAATATTAGATTTATTTATGCTGCCAAAACAATTGGCAGACGCACACGACTCTTTGTGCCATTGACTATCTGCATGTGATTTGCAGTAAGTATGTATATCTTTGTATTTAATAAATAGTCGAACAATTAGTGACCCCCGTAACCCACGTACAACTCTCGCCAGAAATAAAACACAAAACAAATAAAAGGCACCTATCAAACTCTTTGAATATGCAAAACAAAGTTTATACATTTCTTACCAAGAGTGGTTAAATTTTCGTTTTAAATGAGTAGCATCACCAGCATAATCATAAGTTTCTGGAGGTACCCAGCATCGCTTTAACATTGCCATTCGCTTCTCGGTAATCAATGCAAAATATCGTCCAACCCATCGACCGATATCGTTTTCATGAAAATCACCTCCATCATTCAGAATGGAAACTACCTCGTTAACAATATTAGAAAAATTGACGGTTTCCAATTCTAATTCTTCTTTCGGTTTTAAAAATGACTCACACAAGTTTTTATTGGCAGAATAAGATTGTTTTACCCACGGTTACGTTGTACCTATTACAACAACAACCGCGGGTAAAGTCACGGGGCAAAAATAGTCTAAAAAAATATCCTAAGTTCGCTCGCTCGTACTCTCCCATCTTTCTTCGTGTTATTTGCGCGCGGCACACGATGTGGCTCGGTTAGATTCGGTAATGTCCTTGGCTTGGCCCGTGTTGGTGCAGAGCCGAGTTGCAGTCGAGGACACCCGAGCGCGGTATTTTTGCTAGCGAGTTGATATAAAGTGCGTTCCGCACGATTATTTATTTAAAAGTTGTGTATTGTAATGCCACCGGCAAAAACTTATTTATATTTTTATCGATAAGTAGATAGTTAACAGGGATGTAAATAAATTCTAGGGGGGGGCAGCTGCCCTCCCCTGCCCTACCCTGGGTACGCCCATGGATGTTTGTGACTCTTTCACGCAATAACTATTGAACGGATTTAGGTTAAACTTTAGCTTATACATCAGAATAACACTTAGGCTACTATTTGCCACGATAACCGACTTTTACGCGGGCGGAGCCGCGGGCAACAACTAGATAAATTGTAATCATAATATAAATTAACGTCATTTTTGTAATCACTTTTTAATCGTTATAATGAGGTTTCCATAGCAAATTTAAAGTGGGTATGTGTCTGTATAAACAAGTATAAAAACTTCCATCTTCAAGTCAATATTGATGAGTTTTATGTTTACAGTGATGATACCGCGTAATCGTCACGAAATAGCATTCATTAATTTAAATTGTATGAAACATATTCTTATGACCTTCTTCATATTAACGAGAAAAGTTTAAAAAAAACTGTAACTTGTATATCTTTTGACAAAAGCAGAGCCCGTCAGTGAGTCAACAGGGTCATTATTACGAATCTAATGGCATTTTAATCAGTAAATCGGTTCAGTAGTGTAGGCAGTAAGGCGGAACACGATACATACGATACCTTTTGGCTTCGCCTTTTCGCTGAAGCAGACTTAAATGGCAGGGACTGGAAAGAAGTTCAAGAACGCGCAGAGTTTGCCCTGAGGGTTGTAATGTCTTGGTTGTATGCAAACGGTCTTACTCTCAATCTCGCTAAAACTAATTACATGCCCTTCTCCTTAAAAGCTTCCTTACAGCCGGATATCTCCTTTATACTCAAAGCTCATACTTGTGCTGCCGATTCGCATGGATGTACGTGTCTTTCCCTAACCAGGACAGATAGGGTTAAATATTTAGGTGTCATAATAGACAGGCTTATTTCGTGGAATGACCAGATAGAGACATTGACAGGAAGAGTGAGAAAACTCATCGCTCTTTTCAAAAACCTTCGCTTTTCTGCTGATTTTGAAACGCTCCGTATGGTATATTTCGCAGTATGTCAGTCAGTTATATGTTTTGGTATCACTGTCTGGGGTGGAGCTTCCAAAACGCGGTTTCTGCAGCTAGAGAGGGCACAGAGAGCTGTACTAAAAGTGATGACCTTTAAGCACTTTCGATATAACACCTCCCAATTATACAAGGACGTGGAGGTACTTACCGTGCGACAGCTGTTCGTACTGAATACCATACTGCGAATGCACTCCCTAACACCTTATCATCCAAACTGTTCGAATAAGCGCAGATCGGCTAATATTTGTCCAAGAGAAACTCAGAGAACCAAATTGGCAGAACGTCATTTCAGGACACTTGGTGGTAGATTGTATAACATTGCGGACAAAAAAATTAAAATTTATAACTGTAGTAAAATAAAATGTAAAACTTTAATAACGGCATGGATGAAATCTCTATCGTATGGGGAAACAGAGGCCTTATTGATGACAGGATGTTGATTCCATTTTCGTCTTTTTTTTTTAAACTGCTGTAAAACAAACAAACACACACACACACACACAAACACACACACACATACATGCACACAGACAAATACGCGCACACAACACCTGATACACAGCAGCATCATAGAGCATTAATATCTTGATCACATTATATTCTTATTTTGTATTTTTCTGTTTGGTTTATTATCTTGTAGACGCTGTAACTGAGATTAGTTTAAATAATGCATTTTTGTGACAATTAGAGGGAGCCCCAGCACTCATAACACAAGTTGAATCTTAGTTTGAGTGCTGGTGGTCATAACTAACAGAAATGTTACAATTTATCATGAATCGTGCTACAGAATCAAAAAAAAAAAAAAAATCCTTTTTCGAATCTGGCAACAATTGAAACAGAATTCTAACATTTGTCATAAAAAATATCTGATACATTTATTTTATATTGTTGTTATTGTGTTGTGTTAATATCTACATAATTATGATTAAACAATTTATGTATAAGTGATTTGGTGTAAATTGTAATGCTTGAGTTTTATTAAATAAGAAAAAAAAAATAAAAAAAAAAATATATGGTCGTAACCTTGGGAGAGCCATATTTTAACTCTAGTTGGAGTGATACCACGATACACGTGATCACACAAAGATCGCTATCATTCTTATCACCGAATAAGTTAGGTTGGGGTTAGAGTAACGAAAAAGTTAGAGAACCGGTAACCTATTACCGGATCTCTAACTATGACAAGGTTACCTATCGATTGTTCAAAGTTCCGTCAACGCACTTGTGACTAGTAAATTGAGGGTATACAAAAGCGACAGTCTATTAATGTCGGGTGAACAATCCTTTTGCTCCTACAAACCATAAAACAAAATTAAACGTTGTATGGGTAAATGAGACCCTATCTGAAGCAGACTTAAATGTCAAGGTACGTTTCGGAGAGGAACGAATAAGGAAAAAAGTCAAAATAACGTAAAGTACATTGCCCTGCCAAATTCACCGATTATATTTAGTTAAAACAACTCAAAACTAAGAGGAAAATTACTCACCTTCTTATTATTTAAAAATATGTGAAAAAAACGTACATCACCGATGTTTGTAAATCATCTATTGTTTTATTTGAAAATGTGTTGTAACATCCATCTTACTCATATTATAAACGCGAATTTACGCGAAAGTTTGTAAGTATGTGTGGATGGATGGATGGATGTTTGTTACTCTTTCACGCAAACACTACTGAACGGATTTGGATGTAACTTTTACAGTAATATAGCTTATACATCAGAATCACAGATATGCTACTATTTGTTGCGATAATCGACATACAGGTGGGCGGAGCCGCGGGCAACAACTAGTACTAATATAATATTACAAAAGCGAAATTAACTCTCTCTGTCGCGCTTTTACGGCTAAACCATTGCGCTGATTTTAATGAAAATTAACATAGAAATACTTTGATTCTTGGGGGTGCATATAAGCTAGCTAATAATAATAAATCTCTTTATCGTACACCAGATTACCAATAACAGTAAAATTGGCGGGCTTATCGCTCAAAGTGCAATAGTGGTCTTCCAGGAAATCGTGACCAAAAGCTAGTAATAAATATGCTTTTGTTATAGTATATCACTTCTGTCTTCGCTAACAAAAAATGAATGTGGTAGTAGAATGTAGAAGCAATCGACGAATACCTAAACATGATAAACGAGTGAAGTTTTTTTATCTATGGCCTTAGGCGTCGGGCCGCATGTATGTATATTTGTTTTGTTCTCGATATTTCAATACAGGTAATAGGTACCTTATATGTAAATATTAGCAAAAACGATTCCGATTGAGCATCTATTGAGTTGTTGAGAAACGAGAAAAACTATTTATAATTTGAAGTTGAGAACTTCAGTGAAGTGGTTTAAATGATGTCATGAATCATGGATGGTAGGTAGGTACATACTCTCTACTGAGAACAACAACTATAGTACCAGTTTGATCTTTAAATATTTGACATTCATTAGTTACATTTAAAATTATTACAACTTAAGAGTCAGTTTTATCACTGTACTGTAATAACAACCTTATTACGGTTATTTTATAAATAAACTAGCTGTCCCGGCAAACGTCGTTTTGCCGTAACTACTAATAAATTCAAAATTAATTAAAAAATACATTGTCCAGCAGACAAAATTGTGAATCTAAACCATTCCCAGATCCCCTTGAACACACACAAAAAATTTCATCAAAATCGGTCCAGTCGTTTGAGAGTAGTTCAATGACATACACACTCACAGAAGAATTATATATATAAAGATAAAAAAAATATACAAGCACTGGTCAGGCCAGAGGATTGGTAGTTTTGTAAGTTGAATTTAGAAATTCACTTACTTATATCGAGCACAAGTCAGTTTTAAACATCTTAAACAATGAATATCACCAATATTTAGTGTAAGTATAAAAAACAAGCGCCTACTTAATAATTTTTGCAATTCCCATGATAAGAATTACAATAAATGAATATAACAAAAAAAAAACTAATACTCGTATGATTTGATATGTGGAACCCTAAAACGACACCGTAAGAAATAAGATGAAAGGGTTGATGAGAACTTTTCTGCTGCTACACTGCTGGATATTGGCCTCCGTAGAAGGACGCCTTAGCTACTTTGGATATTTTTTTAAAATTAAAGTCTCTTTCCTACAAAGTAAAAATGTTCCCATGTAATTTAAAAACATACTAAACAAATACACCAGGTTATTTGGAAGCATTTTTTGTTTTTAAATTGTCTTCTAAGTAATGAACACAAATCAAGTACATAGTAGTAAAAACTAAAACCCAAGTACGACAAAAAACACGCTCAAAGAGTATGAAATAAATTTGAAAGTCCGTACTCACGCGTTGTTAAAGTGTTATGGTACGTTTCTATGTAACGTGTGACTATGGCTTTTGAAACTTGTTTCATACTTTTTCCGCGTCGTTTTTTGTCGTAGTTGGGTTTTAGTTTTTACTTTGTTTTATTTAAAATATTTTGGTGGCTATATAATTCAATTTTTTTTGCAAATTATTGTAGTATTTAAATAGGTACCACAGAAATATCACAATTATCAAATAAATACGGACAAAGTCACGAGCAAATGCCAATAATAATACAGATATACTTTTTAAATGTACACGTAACGCTCTTTCTAATGATACCAAGCACGGCATATTTATTTCAAATTATTTTTTTAATGTAAAACCAGCGGACGTTTAAGACGCTTCTAACGATACGTCATTTGTCTAGTTCTAATAAGTAGCTGAGGAGCTAGGAGGAACTGATGAACATACATACATGGCCTGTCAAAATCATAACCCTACTTTGGATTTGCCGTAGTCGGGTAAATACTAACGAACCGCCCTAGCTTTGCACGGAAGTGCTGTATTGTTGCATTAATTACATTCTCAAAAAGTATGGTGACAACCACTCTTGGATTCTGTTTATGCTTTCCATCAGGCGGAGTAGAGTTATTATTGTTGCCGTAGTCTAAATGGCTAAAGTTTTGATATATTAGTCCGCCCGTCCATAAGTCCACACAACATTCTACACAATTCTAACAAAAAACACACATTCTAATCATGCCAACCAACGTAATAAGTAAATCTGGTATCTGCGTAGAATGGTACCGGCCTTTATTCTGAAATGTTTATTTTATGAACTAAGAAATCATCATTACTATGAAATCCAGGCGGAAAAATCTGCCAGCGTGTACTGAGCCCAGTCCTTTCTGTAGTCACAATAATGACAGGCGGGACTCAATTCCCTTATAGCGACTGAGTGCAGGTGGGACCCACAGACTATTTTATTGATCGTATATTAATTTGTTTCAGATATTGATACGTATCAAAGATGCAGAATCACAGTGTAGTACAAGTGAACTATATTGGAGGAAATACCAACTTGGGGTTTGCACCGGATGAAAAGTAAGTATTATCTTAAGTATTATATTTAAGTTAACGTGAATTGTAAAAAGTCTACACAATGGTGTGACGAACGAAAGCACGTATGGATTAAATATCTATATAAATAAATAAAAATGGTGTGTCTATTTGTAATTTTGTAATAATCACTGTTTACTAAATGCATATATATATGTATAGAATATACATATACCAAAATTTTTTTTTTTCAATTTTGTCTGTCTGTCTGTTGGTGTGTCTTGCTGTCCATCTGATTGTTCCGGCCAATCTCTTAAACGGCTGGACTGATTTTGATGGGGCTTTCACTGATAGGTAGCTGATGACATAAGGACTGAGAGGAGACTAGTTGCGTTACCCGCGGTACAGCAATAACCACGTAAGTAATAAATAACCAGTAACAACACCTCAGGGTTCAGCTAGTTAAAAATAAATGAGGTTATGGAAGTGTACCAGTACAACAGAGTTCCAATCTAAAAACAAAAGAAGTTACTTATAATTGTTAAGTGATTACAAGTCAAATATCATATTATTCTGTGAACCGCATCGAGATATACACAAAAAAAAAAAAAATTTGGGGGTCCCCATACTTTCATCCCCAACCCCATATTGAAACTCAAAATATTTTTTTTCATCACACCCATTCGTGGGGGAATATGGATATGGATATGGTATTCAAAAATGATATTGAGGTTTCTAATTTCGTTTTTTTTTAACTTAATAGTTTGCGCGAGAGGCACTTCCAAAGTGGTGAAATGTCCCCCCCCCCCCCCCTGTAACTTCTAAAATTAGATAATGATAAAACTAAAAAAAATATGATGTGCTTTACATCCACCGACAATTAGTTTGAACGAGATCTAAGTAAGTGGTATTTTTAATACGTCATAAATCGTAAACCGCTATTTATCGATCAAAGTTACAACGAACTACAAGAACTGTTATATTATGTTACTTGCTGCTACGGAACTCTTCATGTGTGAGTCCGACTCGCACTTGGTCGCTTTTTTTAAGGAGAGGCATATGGCCAGCATTAGACTATAAAAGGTTGTTGAGAACGATAACTTTAAAAACTACCAATTCGAGAATGGCTACATAACGTTGCAGGGCTTCAGTTTATTTAATGAGCTGTAATGAAACAAAAATAATACGGTAATAGTCAAGGTTAAACGAGTCAAAGAAATAAAACAACAGATTGAGTAACGGTCAAATGGCGGACAATATAAGTCCGTCAAGTGTTATTGGGAAAACAAATATAAACGAAGCAGTCTCAATTACTATTGACTCGGAAAAATAAATTGCATATGTTTTATAAATAAATCATTATTTCGAGGCATACACTAAAATTGCAACACCACATGACGCTGAGTTCCTTTATAAAGTTAATATTTCTTACTAATTTGGCGGATGGCGTATTGGTGTAAGTCTTTCCCTATTCGCTTTTGACTGGGTAGAATTTCGTGGCTTCAATCCGTAGAATTGTTAATTATAATGACGATTTCTGACGTGAGAACGTCAGAAGTGTTTTATCCGCCCTGTCCTGTTGGTTAACGTGTTTAAAAGTAGCCAATGTCCTGCAGCTCGACCGAGTTCCAAATTGATTTTGGATAAAAAAACTTATTCCTATTTTTTTTTATTAATGTTTTACTACTGATCGGTGTTCATAATAATCATTCTTCATAATAATTTTCCTCATACTTTTTTAGTTCATAATTTTTTACTCGTGTCAATGGAACTCATTGAAACTGATTCCTGATAATTATGAGTTTCGATCATTACCATTATTTTTTTATGAACAAATCATTATGAAGTAAAATTGTATGAGAAACATTTTTGGCCATCTGATAATATAAGGCTTTACAGGAAACCGGTGTTCAATAATCAGGCGGATGTAGCCAGCGTTTAGTTTCAGAGGATTTTAAGATATTAAAATGACTATGCCTCTTTAACTTAACATTTTTTTATAAGTATACTGTGTCTCACTGCTGGGCAAAGGCCTCCCCGGCAACAAACCACTTTCCTCTATCCAAGGCAGGTTCCAGCCAGTCTCTGCGATAGGCGTCAAGATCGTCGCGCCATCTTTTACGGGGTCTGCCTCGTCTGCGGCGTCCATCCTGAGGCACCCAGCGTTCGACGACGACCTTGACCAACCGATCAGAACTCATCCGACATACGTGTCCGGCCCAGTCCCATTTTAATCTGGCAGTCTTCTTTCCACATCCGCAACTTTAGTTTTGGAACGAAGCTCTGTGTTTCTTATATGGGTCCTGTCGCTTGACACCCAACATACTGCGTTCCATTGCGGTTTGGCAAACCTTGAGCTTGGACTTCTGACCCTCTGTCAAAGACCAAGTCTGGGCGTCATATTTAAGGATGGGCAGCAGCAGCAGACACATGTCGAAGAGTCGGCGTTTCAAGGAAAGGGAAAGATCCCTTTTCATGTACTATTTCATGGACCAGTTGCTCTTCCGACGTTATCAATTCAGCCACTTCCTTTTCTTGTCTGTTCTCGAAGCTGGTCCAGGTACAAATATTCTTCGACATATTGTAATATTAAAATATTATGATGAAAAATTCAAAAAATATCAATGGGGTAGAACCCCCAAAAACCCTCCTCTAGCTACGCCCGTGATTAAACAATTCTTTAGATGCTATGCACTTTGTAAATAACTTGAACTCAATCTTCTCTTTCTCCTTATTCTAAGGGGAGGAGATCGACCTGAAAGGTAGTGACGCACTTGTGTGTATTTTATTTTTTATTATTTGTCATGAATTGTAGGTATGGATCTTGAAAATAAAAGTTTAGACAATTTATATGATCCAAAGCGTGGGTAGGTCACACACGATGAGATTGTTCTTCAGAGCCTTGGAAGGCATAAGCCTTCCAAGGCTCTGAAGAACAATCTGGACATAAGTCCAGCAACATATATTATGTCCTTCGACTGAGGTGATGACTGTAGTAAAATATAATGTAGGATTTTCCGCCTCAACCATTTATTAGTAACCTCCATGTAAATGCAAATTAAGTGTCATGCAATTAGTTTTAATGATAGTGGTGTTACAGGGAGCTGATACCAACTCGTCCAGCGTGATATATTAAACATCAAAGCCGCATTTCTAAGGGAGGCCTATGAATATTATTTTGTAGTCTTTAAAATGCACATTCAAGGTAGGCACGTTCGCTTTGTTTCGTAACTATTAATAGCACGTGCTTATATTATACTAGCTGAGTTCCGCGGTGTTACCCGCGGTCATTGTCGCACCGAGGGTGACGCCGCGGGGCGCAGCTAGTCTAAAAAAGTAGCCTCAGTTACTCCTTAGATCATCAGCTTTCTGCCAGTGAAAGTCCCGTCAAAATCGGTCCAGCCGTTCCAGAGATTACTCGGAACAAACAGACAGATAGACAAAAGTTGTAAAAATTGTCATTTTGGTACATTTACCGTGGAAACATACGTATGCATTTATTAAAAAGCAGTTATTTTAATATTACACACAGACATTTCAATTTTATTTACTCGTATAGATTTATAGGCACTTAGGGCGCTCGCCCACGGCGACTTTTTGCAGCGCTGCGTTTCGTAAACCCGCGACAGCATCGCTACTAACGCGCTGTAATCGCGTTTGTAACGCGCTACAACATCGAGACTATATCGATGCAAAGCGCGGGCGTGTCGGACGACATCGGGGGAAGAATCTAGGGTGTAGTCAGTTTACTGGCAGTATTCGAGGACTAGCCCAGTACAAGGACAAATATTATGTTTTCATTGCGTTAGTTTATCACATTAAAAAATATCTTCTTACATTTACATTTTTTGGCATATTAGACTCTAAAGATTAAAGGCCTCAACACCTAAAGTGTTTAAATACGCAAATGTCGCATATCTTATTAAATACTAGCAGAACCCCGCGGTGTTACCCGCTGTTATTGTTGAACCGCGAGTAACGCCGCGGGACAAAGTTAGTCTAAAAAAAGTAGCATGAGCTACTCCCCGGATCATCAGCTACCTACCAGTGAAAGTCCCGTCAAAATCAGTCCAGCCGTTCCAGAGATTACCCGGAACAAACAGACAGACAGACAGACAAAAAAAAAAAATTTCAACTACACTTTCGGCATATGTACCGTTTATTTATATTATATATGCATTTAGTAAAAAGCGGTTATTTTAATATTACAAACAGACACTCCAATTTTATTTATTTGTATAGATTATAGTTAAGGTGGCGCAATACGATAGTACGTGCGTCCTACGTATTATTGGTAAAAACCATTCTAATCTTAGATCAGGTCAATCAGCTTGTGACGAAACACCCCTTTTATAAAATTCGCTCAGAATTAGTATAGATTGCTTGTTTGTTCAATGTGCTAGGCTCTGAAAGTCGTGTATCGAATTGACAAATTATTTTAGTAAGTATTGTTTCCCTCCCTCTATGATCTCGCCACTAGGCCGCCATAGTCGCCATGCTATGAGATGACCACCACTCCCGAATTCACTCATTTGGCAGCTAATTTATAAAATAGGTGTTATAACCCATTTATATAGTCAAGCTTTAAGTAATATAACATGGTAATACGAAAGATTACCAAAACTGTAGTAAAAATAGGTCAAACTTATTCCTATTAAAGATGCAGACAAAATTTGAAGGAAAAAGCCTAACAGTATCAAATTAAAGAATGAAGATTGTAATCTTAAGTTTATTTTTAATATAAAATTGGGTGTCAATGTAGTTGATAAATAGTATTTATTAGTCTCTAGACTCGGCCACATTCCCACGATGTCAATGCTATACTGCAGTTATTACTATTGAATATTATCTAAATATACAGAAACATTACATTGTTAATACAAAAAATGCAAAGCTAACTGCAATTAAACTTATATTAACTACAACAACAGACTTGCATGCAGTTTAATATAAAGACACGTACACATTAACGCACACTGTAACGTAAGAACTCTAATACCTTTAAAGGAACAATTCTTGAGTATTTATTTATTTACATGCTCTATCTTCACAGGCTTTCGGCACAATACGATTGTGTAGTTACATAAGATTAATATTAAACGCGTAAGTACAATGAATAATAAAAAACAATATAGACCAATATGAAACTCTTGTGAATGGTCTTGATATATATATTTATATACTCTAAATCTGAAAAATGGATCAACGATTTTCATGAAACTTAGTATGCAGAAGGTTTCGAGGCCCATAAAACGATCTATCTACGATTCATTTTAAAAATTTAGGAAAAAATACTGAGCTAAACTCGGTCATCACCAGATCTCACTTTAAAAATTGCATCTTAAAGATGGATTTTCTTTTATGCTAGATGTTTATTACTCTTGAAATAACAACAACTCGATCTACTTAATGATCATATTCATTTTATTTTTCTTTGAAGGTAATTTGTACTCAAATTAGGTAATTTAATTTTATATAAACCATCGGCAATATAAATATGTATATATTACCATAAAAAATATATTAGATACATATTTGCGAACGCAAAGTGTGTTAGCAGTAGTATACGTGATACCCTGCTTAAGATGTTTGAGTTCGAATCAGTGTGTGCATTGCTTTATGTTGTGGTTGTTCAAGGTCGCGGCTCACGACCGCGTTGAACAGCGCGCGCGCACGTGTAGTGTTGCTACTTATGAAACAATATTATATTTACGAAAGTAAACGTGTTTCTCAGATCGAAAATTCGGAATTCAAACTTTGAACATATTGTTTCTTAATACAATATAATAGGCCTATAAGAAACTATGAAGAATTAAAAAAAAATCATGAAAATTTTCACCACCCGTATTCATTCCGCGAGTGTCGTAAGGCGATCTAAGTAAAACAATATCATCGCAATAGAAGGAAAGCTTGAAATGAATCCTATCCTAACCCTGGAAATCTGGCAAGCGTGGCGTACTATACCAAAACCTATGGAGAGGCCTATATCATATCCAACAGGCCATTAAATAATCTTGTTGATGAAGACGTAAAAAAATCAAGCATGATGATGGTACTTATGATGTCTCAACTACTCGCCGTCCACTGCTAAACGAAGGTCTCCCCCAAGGAACGCCATTCCGGCGCTGCCAGTCACTTCCTTCAAATCGTCAGTCCATCGTACCATAGAGCGCCCTACTCTACATTTGCCTAACTCACAAAGAGTGGCAATATAAATAATGATGTAAATGTATATCTTATTCGTTCGATATTATTGTCAAATTAATATATACAAATTCATAGTTAATTATTTTTTAATGTCTTTGTTATGGACTCCCTTAATTGAGGAAGCATAAGACATTAAATTTTATTTGTTGTACAACTGGAATATGAGGTGTATTTCTTGCCGTAGATCACTCTCCTGTTCTGTGCGTAAATTTTACATGCCAACTGATGAATATATTCTTAAAGAGGTGTTTGTGTTGCCTACGATCATAGAAACTTGCAACATCTTCTGAAGAAAAATCTATGATAGGAGGATTTATATATATATATATATTTATATAGGAGGTATTGTAGCAATGTATCCTATTAGAATGAAACCTCTAAAAATTATTTTATCTCCGGTTAGCAACATGTACATTTTTTTTTTATTTATGAACTTAATTTACTGTTTTAATTTCTGTCGAATATTGGAAAATACTCATACACGCGCGGTGGCAGCATATGCGACTGCTGTGCTTGCGTTACCGCCGGGTTCAAAATAGTGCAAAAATGTATGTATGTATTTATGTCACCAATAAAGGTAGGCAATTGATTTAATATAAAGTATGAGATGTGATATAAAGTGATACAGAGTGTTATCACAAGCTCTGCTTGGTATGGGACTACATGGCGTTGTGTGTCAGATATCCGAAATATTATTTATATTCTTGTACCTTGAGTTAGAAAACGATTCGTAACATATTTCATTTACTTAATATGAAAGTAGCCATTTATGTTTACAATCATGATACTACCTCGTACTCCAGTTTCCTGGTTGCTAAATCGAAGCTTACTACTTAGGCAATCACTATATCCTCGGTACGTATTGAATGTCGTAGTGGGCTGTTCCGAGGCCCAGACCCACTGTTGCTAAACAATCACGACACAAAATGGATTTACCTGTTCGTCATCATTGCGATATCATAATATTGTTACTTTGAATTCGTAACATACTTTCACTTTTCAACATCTAACTCCCCCAATTTGAACGGTGTCGGAGTCAGTCCGTGGCTGAGCACGGTACCCTACAGCTGAGTGGAAACACAAGTAATAAAAATGGTTAGTAATGTTATTATTTATTGTTTTTTTTTTTTAATTTTTTGATTATTTTTATTACTATTTGTGCATTTGCAAGTGGGGTTTCAATGCAACAAATTCCTTGAAATTAATGTAATTAATGAAGTGGATCCATTCAAACATAGTTAAATTAAAAAAATACAGGATACTTCTTTTTGTTATTAATGCTAAGACATTGCTTTTTCCAAATTCTTAGAGAATTCCCCTGGTTATACTCCTGCTGTACTGCGCGGTGCTGTTCGCGTCAGCGGAAGAAGAAACCAGAGACTTAGCAATTGATGACGGAGATTCCGAAGATTTAGAGAGGAAACACCGCAAACGAAAGAAGCACGGAGGTCAGGGTGGCCCATGTGGTGGCTTCGGAAAGACCTTTGGTTCACATGATACATATGTATCAGCTCCAGTCATGAACTATTTCTTGTGCGGTATAGCCCCTGTGCCAGTCGTTCCTCAGTACGCACAATATCCTTTGCAAGGAGGTTATGGCCACGGAGGCCACGGGCATGGAGGTCACGGCCATGGTGGCCACGGAGGTCACGGAGGTCACGGAGGTCATGGAGGTCATGGGGGGCACGGTGGCTTTGGTGGCTATGGAGGGCACGGTGGCTACGGCAGTTATGGAGGCTTTGGAGGGCAAGGATTCTACCCTCAATCTGGATACACTCAGAATGGATTTAATCAATATCCAGGACAGTTTAATCGACCTTTTCAGAATGCTGTGTCAGCGGCAGCGTCTGGTTTTGGAAACATACTAGCAGACTACATTTCAAGGCCAAGAAAAACTCAGAAACAAATTAACCAGTTACTAAGACCAATTTATCGATTATTTTAGTGATCAAGTGAAGTGTAAACGGACCATGGTGAATGTAAATAATATTTCTTAAGCGGTTTAGCCAAAAGTGCCGATATTGCAAGTACAAAAATTGTTTTTATTGATTTAAAATATTCGTTTTGTGTACCAACTCTTTGGATTAGATGCAAGAGGTAAATTTGTTTTAATTTTGGTTAACTAACTACATGATGGTAGATAAAATTGCTTATCTTTACCTAGCCTAACTAATTTTACGTATTTTATTATCATAAGGTTCTAGTTGGGTCCCACTGTCATGGATCTTTCGTATTTTTTTTTCAGTGTGTCAATATTCATGTCTTGTTGTAAGATTTACCCTGTTAGGGAAACAGAGGTCTCGTGTATAATATTTTTTAAAGTTTAAGTTAAAAGCAATAATTTATTTGTCGTTTGCTTTGAACTCATTTGAAATAATTTCACTATTATAAATATTATAATGCGCGTGAGGGCATAGTTCTTACACGTCCCATACATGGTAGACTTCTGTTTATTTCGTCAATTAGTAGGTATCGAGTCGTCGACTCCGCAGTGGGGCAAGGACATTCAGCGATATCTTACGTCATAAATCTTTTTTGGGATTTTTATTACGTTATTTTTGTATCTGGGTTGGTCACGATTTGATCAACTAACCATGTTCAAGCGCTTAAGAGATGCTATCTTTAACGCTTAAAGTCACTTTTAGTAGTTTGTCATTTACGTTGATTAAGATATGTTTTTGTTTAAATGTCGAAACTAATGGTTGTCAACTTTTCATACGGTTAACTAAGCGATTTAAACATCTAATACGTTTAAAAATAAGAATCTAAGTAATAAAAATAGGGCCCAATATGTACGGATTAATCCGGATATTCCGTACAAATTGTGCTACAAAATTGGGGTACAAAAAAAAACTATACTTACTTAAGTAAGAGCCGTACATTTCAGTATAGTTATTGTTTATGACGTGTTTATTTATATTTTTTTGCGCATACATATTTTGTGTCTCTTGTTGAGTGTGCATTGTATTTGTTTAAAAAGTTTAATTGGCTGGACGGATTACTAACAGACCTCAAGAAGGGAAGAGGTTCTCAATTCGCCTATTCCTTTTTTGGCATTTGAGATAGAGTGAAATCGTCAGTTTCAAAATTTTAGACATACATTTTTCATGGGACTTATTAATTTAATTCTTAATATTTACGTAACGTGATCATTAATTTGTTTATAGATTTACAGAAAAGTTTTATTCCAACTATCCAGATTGAGAGTACTAATATTAAATCTATGTCTATGTAAATTGACAATTGTAAGTACTTACTTTACTATAAATGTGATTAATTAAAGAATGTAATGTAATATCTGATAAGTCGAACATTAAAGTAATTTGTTTTAAAATCGGTTTGGCTTATTTCAATCTTCTTTTATCTACCTTTTGAATTGTCTGACCTTCAGAAGAGGTTGAACAAGCCGTGGTCATAGCCTTCATAGTTTTTGATAAATCACATCGACAGCCTTTAACAATCTTTTGCTGGACAAATACCTCTTCTCTTAAAGGAGGTTTTGGCCGACTATACGGTAAAAGCTGCACGCTGACGTTAAAAGGTTTGTTTAAAGATTTGTGTCTATTTTAAAATCTAATTTATTTCTCAACAAGTAAAATTTTAACAAAAAAATAACCGACTCAAGAACGTAACTACGTGTATAATGTACTATGTTTATCAACAGTTCGATTATAGCATATGAGGTTAGCTATGGACGAGACGGTCGTGAGTGATTCGTTCTAACTTATCATTGTGAAATCTACATTTTAATTATACAACCAACATACAGCCGAAAGCCGCTCATTTTTTGATCTGTCATGATAACAGTGTAGCAATTTTAGAACAACATTTATTTGGTAACGTCGCAACAGAACCCACTCATCTGCAGCTTCTAAATTTAAATAATATACGTAATCATTAGTTGTAAATATCGACTGACTAATACTTTTGTAGGTTGAGGTGGTACCGCCGTTGTTTTATTAATAAATTCAAGTTATAACCATTTGTTTATTATTATTAAAGCGTATATCAACTTACTGCTTAAGCGAAAGAATAACTGAATGCAATGCGTATGCGACCTGTTACTTTGCCATTGCAAAATATATTCATTTGATCTACCACACAGTTCTATGCTAAAGTACCCCATGCATGCAATGCCGGATTACATACACAACCTTTGAATTATTTCATTGTATTATTTTAATTCGTTCTTTAGCCAAGGCCTCCCTTAAAGTCTACTATTGTTTTTTATACTTTCCATGTACGTAATTATAGTACGAAACAATAATGGACCGTGTCTCGGAGCGTTCGTCAAGCACTCGACCCCGGTTCCACAGATTAATAAATGGTTACCGGTTCTCATACGAATAACTTTGATAAAGTTGTTATTTTTTTTATTTTTATTTATAGTATAAACGAGCAGATCACGATCACCTGATGGTAAGCGCAACACCAAAGGCGTCACAAGTGTGTTGCCGACCTTTGGGGGATGGAGAAAGGGATGTGGGAAGGGATATCCCATACCGGAAGCCCATAGCTTCCGGTATCCTCACTCACTCGGTGAAACACAGCGCAAGCGCTATTTCACACCGGTTTTCTGTGAAGCCGTGGTATCGCTCCGGTCGAGCTGGCCCATTCGTGCCGAAGCGTGGCTCTCCTACGGTAAAAAATTTAAAACCCTAAAAATACCAAAAGAGTCTATATAATGTTCCACATATAAAATCAATGTTTAGCAAATAACAAATACACTAAAAGCCGAACCCAATTGATACATATTTTCTCGAGCATTTTTTTTTAAATTCCTTCTTCTGCTGTACTGCTTTACTGTAATGGTTTTTTACAATTGTGTTATGCGTACTAGACAACTGATATAAATACTACTACTACTGTATACTTTTTTTGTAAATACATACATATTATACATAGAAAACACCCAAACTCCGAAACAAATATTTGGGATCATACAAATATTTAATCGAACCCGAGACCTCGAGCACAGCAGTTGCATACGCTACCACTTCGCCACCGAGGCAGTCAATGCCTATGAATATTCATGCGACTTACATTGCATACAGTGTACTTGAAAGCTATGGAGGAAAGGCCTACACCATTTTAACATACACTTACCACTGTAGATAGTTTGTAATGTCTCCCATTAAATATTACAGTGCCTACACCTCGAGAGTAATGCTCTCACACTCAATGATAAAATTTTTCGTTACCCTTATTATTATATACAGTCCACAGCTGAACATAGCCCGAAGGAGGTTTTTAGGGTTCCGTGCCAAAGGCAAAAAAAAGAAACTCTTAAGGATTCGTCATGTCTGTCTATCTGTTTGTCCGTATGTCACAGCTGCTACTTTTTTCCGAAACTATAAAAGCTATAATGTTGAAACTTGGTAAGTAGATTATTCTGTGAACTGCATTAAGATTTTTACACAATAAAGAAAAAATAAAACAATAAATTTGGGGGTCTCCAATGTTATACTAAGGACGGAACCTCAAAATTTTATTTTTTCGAAACTGAGTAGTTTGTGCTAGAGGCACTTCCAAAGTGGTAAAATGTGTGCCCTGTAACTTCTAAAATATGAGAATGATAAAACTTAAAAAAAATTATGATGTATATTACCATGTAAACTTCCACCAAAAATTGGTTTGAACGAGATCTAGTCAGTAGTTTTTTTAATACGTCATAAATCGTAAACCGCAATTTACCTTTCATTCAATCGACACAAATATAAAAATAAAATAAAAATTACTTTCTTAATAATTGCTGCTATCTTCATGGGCGAGTCCGACTCGCACATGGCCACTTTTTTTAAATACAAACACACGATTCCAAAGTTACAACACGAACTATTTATTTTTAAAATGTCTCATACACACCCTAGGATTATAATTCTACCAATATAATAAAAAAATAAAAAAATAATAAATAATAATAATAATAAGATTCTACAAATGTACATAGACTTAATAAGGTAATACCACGGTCTAGCACTAACGACCTTGGTTCGTTTACAAGATTACATCGTTCAAATGTCTGCATATATCTGTGGGATATAATGAAGACAAAGAGGTGGGTGGACGGACATGGCGCTAGTGCATATAAGGTTTCCGTTTTGCCATTTTGGCTATGAAATCCTAAAGACAACCCAGGAGCCTTCGTTTCATTTCCTAACTTTGATAACGGTATTAGTAGCAAAATAGCGGGCCGTTGCATAATGGGAAGTGAGTAACACTGACATGTATCTTTCTTTTTTAACTTAGCTCCCGCATTAGGAATTTAAATCCTGTATCTCGCGGGACTTTAAAATATACATAAAACGAACACCAAGAACACACAGACTCAATACAACAATTTATGGATCACATAAAGTGTTGTCCAATGTGGGTATGAACCCACAACACTTGGCGCATTATAAAGCACCTGGCTACCATTTAAAACAGTTTTTTTTAACGTGTGGAATCCCCCTCGGGCCGTCACCCCGTCGGAATCGAACCGACTAAAACCACACGGTGTGCCACTCTGCGCCTGAGACGGGAGGGGTCCGAGAACTGCTGTTATTAACACATCCGGACCCCTCCCAGCGCCTGCCCGCACTGAAGCGGGCACCGTCTGCTGTTGAAACTCTCAATTTGGGCGACGTACGGCACACGCGAAACGTCGCCCCCTCGCGGGTAGCCACTAGAGCGGATGGAGGGGAAAGCCCGTCCCGACCGCGGTCACACTCAGGGCGGCATGAGGAGCTGGACGGCGCGCCTCCGCTGCACGGCGGCGGTGGCAAAGCCAGCCATGGGACCAAACACTAGGCCAACCGTGCAGTGCAATGATGATACTGTGGTTCTTGAGAAAGGACATAGGCTGTTTTTTACCACGATTACGATAACATACACCAGACGGAGCTTTGGGTGAAAGCTAGTCTAAAATAAAATTAAAAATACTCCAAAAATTGTTTACACTGGTATCCTATGACGATTTGGTACTGATCCGGCTGATATGTGCCAAAGAAGAGACTTTCCTACTCTAAATGAAAATAACATCATCTTAACAACTTATAACACTAAACTGGACATGGGACTCGCCTTAGAAAAGAGGTTTTGGCATACTACTCGTATAGTCTGACAAATGTAAATTCCATTTCAAAATTTTATTGCTCGGTCGATTTTGTATGTAGGTAATATCAGCCTTAGCCAAGTTGCAAGCCTTTTATTTCTGCAATTGTTAATACCTAAATTCTCGTGTGTCATTGATCATGTAGACGACAAAGAATCTGGCTTCCGAGAGGTCAATCAAGTAACATTTTCCTTTTTCTCGTTCTAGCCCTCTACCAGTTAAAAAAGGTACATTTACGATATGGGAGAAGTCGGAGACGAGCATTCCAGAGAGCAAGAAGGAGAAAGAAAACGACTGTGACGAAGATGGAGACTTTATCGACGGACATCACCACGTCACACATCCAACTTCGTAAGTTTCATCTAAATAAATACTCTTCGAACATTGATATGTCTAAATAGACTGTAAACGTTGTGTAAAGGCGCGTATCAATTCAATTTCGGTGTTTCCAACTGTTGACAACTCTTCAGAAAATCGCCAACTATTGTTTCCATTGTGTCTACACCGAGTCGCCAACGATTTGAAAAACATTCCAACTAAGCGTCTCCACCAGCCACTACCACACAGCCAATAAATATTTGCAACAAGCGTATTCTTTTGACGTATACCACCAAAAACGGAAACATTGTTCTTAACTTTTGTTGACCATTTTTGTTGCCAACACAAGGAAAGTACAAAGTACTGGAAAGTACTTTTGTCACCAACACGTGTTGACAACACAAAAGTTGACAACTTTTGTTCGGTGGAGACTCGGCTTAAGAGTCGTAAAAAAGTGTTCAAGTATTGATCATTAACTTCTTTTCCGTGGATGGTTTTTACCATGCAGCAGTTCAATGAGTGTTGAACGTAGTTGCCACGTACACTAATATCATAAAGTTGACTATTTTGTTTTTAACCTCCGACGCAAAAAGAGGGGTGTTATAAGTTTGACTTCGATATCTGTGTGTCTGTGTGTGTCTGTGTCTGCCTGTGGCATCGCACCTCTCAAACGGATAGACCGATTTCGATGCGATTTTTTTCATCTGAAAGCCAGTTTCCTTGTAGTGGTTCTTAACTATTTTTTGGTTAATATCGGTCCAGCAGTGTAAGAGTATCACTCTTTTCCTAAATGATGTAAGGCGTTTTCGGCGTATGATTACTCGATGTTACGTAAGTAAGTACTTGCGTAAGTTTTTTAATTTTTTTATTTAAGCTAATATTATAAGTTTGTGAGACTGTAGAGGTAATCTCTGGGTCAAATGAACAGATTTTAAAATTTATTTTACCAATATAAAGCCACATTTTTTCTGAGTGTCATAGGCTATATAAATATTAAATAAAATAATAATTAAATACAAAATTAATTAGCCCAGAAATAATACGCCCATACGAAGTGAGCACGGTTCAGTTAGTCTAGACATGTTAGTGAATTCGATTTATCAAGAAATAGTATTGTAATGTTATCTAAATTGAATAAATTAATTTCATATAACTGTTTAGCAATAAAATTATTCGAAATCGCGACAGCAATATGGTGCTCCTGCAAACGGTCGGTTACAGATTAGCTTAGCAGAAGGAAATCGTTTGATGCCTTGTAAAAGTTGTAAGAAATATGGTATTGGAGTATGAATGCATTTGTAAAAAATTTCGTGAAAATATATTTAAACGTATACGCAGAAATTTGTACATTACTAATTTCATATAGTTGTGTTACAATACTCTAAAAGATAAGTAACGATGGATGTTGAGAAATTCAAATGTTACCATCATTACATTTTACAGATATGCGGATACAATGCTGCATTTATTCAGAGGAAACATAGGATCAGGTCTGTTGGCCATGGGTGACGCCTTCAGGAACGGAGGCATTATTTTCGCACCTATTATGACTGCTATTCTCGGGGTACTCTGTGTTCATGCACAACATTTATTGGTTAGTTCAGTTTATTTTACTTTGTTTTGTAATATATGTAGATGACAACATACTTGATGAAAATAAAGAGATATCTATACTAACATATGTGCCTGTCAAGCTTTCACGGCTAAACCACTGCATCGATTTCATTGAAGTTTGGCATGGTGATATTTTGATTCCTAAGGAAGGACATAAGCTACTTCCCATCGCGATAACCAACATAGCCGCGGGTAAAAGCTAGTAGTTATATGAAAACAATTTAGTCATATCAGAGTTCAAGATTTTTCTGTTTACAGCTGAACTGTTCGGAAGACATGCAGACTCAAACCAAAAGTACAAAACCTCCAGGATTTGCTCAGACCGTGTACCTGGTGTTCGCTCACGGGCCTCCGAGTGTACGCAAATTTGCTAAGTTCATGAAAATCACCGTGGATTCATTCCTGTGCATCACGCAACTCGGTTTCTGTTGCATCTATATTGTATTCATCGCGGAAAATCTAAAGAGTGTAAGTAGATAAAGTGACAGTTGCCCTCCAGAATTGTTGCAGTAAGATCCGAGGAGTCCTTGTTAATGCTACGTAGTTAGTGTTTGTCGATGCACGCGTAACTTCTGCAACGGTACGTGTGTCACATCACTGGTAGTTCACTTGGGTGTATAAAGACGTCTATTCTTTGGGATATTGTGGCAAATAGTAATCAGTTCGTAGTAATTTCTTAAGAATTAACTTGCTATATTGCTAACTTCTGTATTTCCTAACCATGATAGATACTTTTTTATGTCTTGATAAAAAGAACTAAGATTTTTTTATACTCACATTATTTTTCAGATCTGCGACGCCCACGGCTTCAAAATGGAGCTTTCAGTGCACATGATCTTCGTCATGATACCGGTATTGTTGTCATGCATGGTTCGAAACCTCAAGTATTTGACACCATTCTCCACGATTGCCAATATCTTCATGGCCTGTGGACTGGCCGCTGTGCTGTACAAAGCCACCCAAGACTTGCCATCCATCAGCAGTAGGAACTACATTGCTGATTGGCACCAGCTACCATTATACTTTGGTACGGCTGTATACTCCTTTGAAGGTATTGGTCTGGTAAGTCTCATTATTTTATTCACATGAATATACAAATGTTCAAAGTCGTCTCCTCTGCTACTGAATATTTGACTTCTACACTCTTTATTTTGGATTTTATATTTAGTATCTGTGGAGAATACTTATTGTAAAATCCATGGCAAAGTTATTACTTATGGATATTTTACCCAAGGTTTGGGTAAATTTTCCTTCCTCCTAAAACAAATAACTCTTGGATGTAAAATAAAAATGAAAATTAAAATTAATCATTATCAGGCATTTTGATTGCTGATGTTCTTCTTCTTCTTCTTTGATGAAATGGCAACCAGCTGGATCTCTCGCATCAGCTATTTCTGCCAATGACAAGCGTTTATAGTCTTCAAATCATAAGTCTTCAAGTCCTTAAGTCTTCGTCGTGATGAAATTAATGTTAAAAATATATAAAATATGGATGAGGTGAAATGGGGATCGTCTTTCGAAAAAACAAAAAGCGATTGCTAATGCTTCAAAACGTTTTCAATAACTTTCTCTAGTTTTAACAGGAGGTAGTGTGGAGATATTACTTTAGTTGATTGATTCAATGCTTTCATTGATATTGACGATTGTTTTATTTGACCTTTATTGTCAAGTTCCAGTTGTCGAACACTTTCTTTATGGCAAAATTCTAATCTCTAGTTAATATTGGTAATTTAAAAAGACGTATTACAAACATTTTGAATTAACAGGTGCTGCCGTTGAAAAATGAGATGAAAAACCCCGCGCTTTTCCAAAAGCCACTAGGTGTTCTTAACGTTGGGATGGTGATAGTAGGCAGCATATTCATCACCGTTGGATTTCTTGGATACCTGAAATGGGGAGAGGAGGTTGCGGGCAGTTTGACTTTGAACTTGGACTCAACCGAAGTGTAAGTATTTTTCGACACTAACGATATGAACTGAGAGAAGTGGTAAAAAAGTTCAAATCAGGATTAAACTTGACAAATGAATCTATGGAGCCTCATTTTCGAAGTTGTAGAAATGAAAATCTCTGCAAATTGCCAACCTTTTCTTTTTACGATGTAATATCGCTTCTTAATACATTCATTTACCATTTTAAGAAGTCACATTCGGCTTTCAATGCTTAAGAAAATAGAAGTTGTCTATAGAGTTATGCATAAGTTGGTAAAGATAAAGATATTAATAAATGAAATGACTGAATTGAGCAATTGGCCAAGAATTGTTAATTGACATCAATGGTTTAGAGTTCGTACTCTAAAACACGACCACTTTCTATAACCGTGTTTCTATTACTATGATTGTATTAAATGAGTAATAATTTATGAGTAATATGAGTTAACTTAATGGAGTTATTATACTGATTTTAACCTATACAGGATAATGTGTTGACGTAAAGAAAACATCAGGTCTTAGGTAATACTGAATGTTTCATACAAAAAAAACTAAATTGTAATGAACAACGGTGGGCATACTTAACTGGACTGGTATTAAATTCATTCAGTAGCCAGTTTGAATTTGTTTCTTACTTCATTTATTTCATTTTATTTATTGAAACAATATAAGGTACCTACACACTTTAACTTAGGTGTAAGATGTCACACAAACTCATTCGAGTTTTTCCGTGCATCAGTACTATAGTATCATTAACTACTAATACTACAATTGCGTAAATTGTGTTTCACAGGCTCAGTAAAGTGGTCCAAAGTCTTATCCTGCTTGCAATCCTGTGCACCTACCCCCTCCAGTTCTACGTTCCCGTCGCCAGCACATGGCCGAGTATCCGCAAACGTTGGGTCACCAAGTCACCTATCGCTATGGAATTGCTGTACAGAGCGTTTCTGGCTCTTATTACTTGTAAGTATATTTCATATTCAATATTGTTATGTAAAATATCGTCCAAACGAGTATTTGTTTACTAATAGGTATTCAAAGAGAAGAAAAATAAAGAAAACTTAACTATAGAGTAACAACAAGTAAAATTTTAACAAAAATAAAACCGACTTCAAGGTTTGACTCGATTTCTCGTGGATGCCATCTTCAGATCTTAGTGTCCTTATCATGGTACCGCCGTTGGGATATCTCCTTTCCATTAAAAAAAGAATCATCAAAATCGGTTCGTAAACAACGAAGTTATCCGCGGACACAAATAAAAAAATAAAATATATATACGGTCGAATTGAGAAACCTCCTCCTTTTTTCGAAGTCGATTAAAAAGTATAACATTACATTCACACAGCTTAACTTTCACCCGCGGCTTATCCCTATATATAGTATAGTATATGTATATATATGTATAGTGGCCTATGTTTTATTCTAATGTATAGGCTAAATTACTGTAAAATTTCATCTATATCCGTTTAGTAGTTTTTGCCTGAAAGAGTTACAAATATCCAAACATTCTCACAAACTTTCGCATTTTTAATATTAAGTAGGGTTGAATGACTTCTAAGCAGTAGGCGTAGTATATGGTAAGAAATAAGACGGTTCATTTTAAAGTGTTAACATCGCATTCGCACTAATGGCAGTCGACCTGCATTCAGCGTAGAAGTTTATTCGCATGGCTGTATCTTACATAAAGCCGATCCCAAGTTAGTTTAGGAAAAAGATTCAATGGAATAGAATTTCTTCTTTATTTCCTTTTAATTGTGAAGCAAAGATTAAGACAAAAAAATAAGTAAGTAATGTGGAAATCAATTTATTTCTTTTTTAAATTTAACATCTAAATAAATAACTATAATTAAAATGTGATCTAACTAATTATAGTTTGTAAAAGACATTACAGTTTGTTTTACTACATATAGTAAAAAAATCCCTTTAAAATTAAATTGTCCCTCGACTTGACATTTTTTTACCAAACGACGGTAACTCAAATTACAAGTATTTTATTCTATAACTTGTGTCATAAAGTATTGTTTTTTATAACAGCTATCAATAGCATTAGTACACTAAACTACGCCAAGCATTATCTACTCACTAAGAAGCTGTTAAATAAAATTGATTAAGGTTTTGTGCTTTAGCTGACAGTAAGAAATGCAAGAATGATTAGTATATACAGCCTATTTACAATAATTTTACGATAATAATGGAAAATCAAGGTAAAAAGAACATTATGTCAACTGAAATAGCTGTGATATATATATTATCCAGAAAAACGCGTAAACTGCATCATTACGATAGCATAGGTAAGGCAGACGCTAACAAGTGTGTACAGTAGACTGATATCTACGGTTATGATGCGACAAACAACGTACTTAAATGGACGCAGTTTTATGTATTCTAGGGCAGCTTCCAGCTCACTCCGAACGCATTCATCTGTAAACCGTAAACATTATCTTTCAACATGATCCTTTCATTTCATAAATCTTGTGAGCATAGAAACAGGATATAGGTTCCAAAAAATGAGTGTTCCGTAGAAAATGAAGGACTTAATCATTAAGGATATGGGGCTCGATATCGATTAAGTCCTGCATCCTCTCGTCATCGACTAAGTACATTTTGCCCGATTTACCCAATATTTTAACAATAATGTTGTTGTTTATCAAAATAAACGAAAATATAAAAATGATGTAAAAAAAGCTACAAAAAAGCGCTTACAAAAGTTGGCTATAAACAAACAAACATACAGGTAAAGCTGATAAAAACGTATTAATGAATAAAATATGATTGACAATCAAGAACATTATATAAATCAAACGCTTAATACTTGTGAATATAGCCTCACCTGAAGATCTCAATAACTTTTTAGATAAGATAGTTATAATTTTATCCACTTCAGACATTATTGCTTGTGTAATTACCATGGGCAAAGATAATAAGTAAATAACGTGTGTTAATACACATATACGATACATCATTTTCCCTGATTCCTCCTGCAAATAAAAGAAGTGTTAATCTTGTTTTGAAATAGAAAACTGAGTGTTGTAATCGGATGTCGTTTCGTTGTCAAAAAAATGGTGGTAATGTGTGTGGTTTTCCCTGTAACTTTTCTATAACTATGCTATAGGTTACTTCTTCATCATTTACCGATTAAAAAAAGGAAGCAGACCTTAAATTGTTTTATTTTATTTTGTAACCTGAGCTGAGCAACTTTATTCATAAACCGATTTTGTCAATTCTATATATTTAAAGTTTAATTCTACTCGTATTTATATTAATGTTACAATACAGAGTATTCGAGTATGACTGTATTTTATGAAAATTCATTATGCGGCTCTTTTTGAAAACTTCTTTAAGCCATTAAAAATAATATCATTAAAATGTTCTAATAGATGAAAATATACTTTAAGAAGACTTACATTCAGTATGTAGTTAAAAGCTATCACGTACATAAACAGTACAGTTCTCGGTAGACAGGTAAGAAACGCCGCTATGAGCTGAAACAAGGGGAAATCAATATTTTACATTATGGCTCTTACCTAGTAACAAACTATATATAATACAAAGTCGGCAAGACGAGGACGGACAAGGTAGTTTTTTTTGTTTACAATTCATTTTCAAATAGCCTCTTAGCGACTGCTTGACAGTGGTCTCTTCGTCTAAAACAGGTTTGGCTTACTACCTTGCTGGCTAGGCGAATTGGTAAAGGATTTTTCCTTGTCTTTGGAATGCTATGTTTTCTCTGCCCTTTTGGACACCCAAGGGATGAATAGTAATGGCGACAAGAGCGTATTCTTAATCCATCATCACACACACAACAATTGCTTAAGTTATATGTACTTTTGATTAATATTCCTCACATCCACACTCAACAAATTGGAGACAAGTAACATACCAGACAATGTAGTGGCTTGTTGAAATATTGAACGTCATCCAAGAGTGCATTGTAATTATGTAAACCCTTTCTGATATTTTGAACGCAGACTCTCGCGCCGTTCCTATTGCTGTCGATGTTTATCGGCACATAAATATTCTTAAAGAAACCTGCCAATAGACTTATACGGCTGTGGAACAAACATAATATCCACGCGGCGTGAAGCTGGTTCAAGTCCAACGATATCATGACTAGACAAGTAACTATGATCAAAACAAGAGGCGTTCCCATTACGATGTAAGATAGGCAACATAAAGCCACACGAAGCAATATGGTGATAATAAATACGATGGTTATACTCTTGGTGATCAATGGAGTTCGGAATCCCATGATGGCGTCATTCGTTTCGATCGTACTGCAATACTGTACAAAGTACTTGTCCCCAAAAACCAGAGACGACACTGTGTTGAAAATAAATGATATAAAAACAAATATTTTCGCATTAAACATATTTCGTATTTTGAGAAAATCTTTCGGCATTGTCAAGTAATATATAATCAAATTGATGCAGCAGAACAGAACACAGTAAATCTTGGCTAGGTAGCTTATAAATTTAGATTGACTGACGTCGTGATAATGACCAAACAGCAAGCGCAAAATGAGTATTATTTTATATGAAACCGTGTTAGTTAGATTTTCTGCTTTTGGTCGCACTATAATAGGCATTTTGAGTATTTGTAGAAAATGACCGAATGAAACTGACACAATAAGCAATCAATTGCGTGAGGAACAACGCATTGTGTTAATCGGTAATATTGTATTAAATATTCATGAACGTGCCGTGATACATAAAATTTATTTTTCACATTTTGAACATTCTGAACTTGGTTTTAACTTCAGAAGTAAATAATAGCACTGCACTAGTATGATAAGAAATATTTTTCGTCTTGAAATTGTTTACAAAACGAGGACAAACTAACACCCATCAAAGTCCGTGTTTCACAAATTTATCAATTTAACGCATTTCATAAATTAACAAAAGCTATTAATATAATTACATTTTGTATGTCCATATGATAATTAATTGTGAAATGTATGTTGACAATTTGTCATTCAATCACTTGACCCACATTTAGTAGGCAAGTACCTACCGAATAATAATTAAAGCTCGCATTATCTGAGTACCTATACAGAATAAGGTTTTCTTTCAAGTGTCGCTTTAAACTAATGGTAAAACTAATATATGTCTTATTATATAAAGTTCATCATGAACATGGCTATGGCTCAAAATTGCACTCTACAAAGTACTTGTATTGCGAGTGCTTCTTGCTATGATTACTATCGATCCGTGTTGATCACATTTGGCTATTTCTTGACTGGCTGGGAGGGCTGCCAAATTGTGATATTAGGTACCAAACGATCCGGATAAATATAAATTGCCTGCAAAACACCACATATTTTTTGCCATATGTAAAGTTCTTGAAAATGAAAGTGATTAATAAAATTTGTTTTATCGGTACTCAAAATATACTTTCTTCTACAAGGGACACGTTGAGAGTTGAATTAATTTTTATGTATAAAATGTCTCTACTCTGCCTGCTACTAGGTAGTCTTATGAAGTAGCATGCCTTCCTGCATTTATTGTTGTATAAGTAAATCGATATAACCTGTTCGTATTTTACAGTTATACTGGCGGAGACAATACCAAAATTGGGCCTGTTCATTTCCTTGGTGGGTGCTGTGAGCAGCACAGCTCTCGCGCTCTTCTTCCCACCCCTGATCGAGCTGGTGTGTAAGGCAGCCAAACCTGACAGCATTCACCCCTTCGTGTGGCTGAAGAATCTGGTCATCATGGGCCTAGGACTATTCGTATTCATCACAGGCACCTATCAAAGTCTCGCGGCCATCATTACAGCATTTAGTTCATAATATTTCTATTCCGTTCTGTATATTTTTAAATTAATATAATGCTATAGATGTATTGTAGAATAGTTGGTTTTATATAATTGAATACAGTGTTTGTACTACAAGGTTCCTTTGATAATAATCTATACACATATTTAGAAGTAACTCTTTTCATTTTACTAAAAATTATTTATAAATCCATAACTATATTTGATGGCGACGCACAATTTGTCATTTATTTAATAAGATACAAGATATGGTAAATAACGTAACTAAGTGTACTTTTTAAATTGTCGATTCGCCTGTCGCTTATATCCTGCCGATATATATTATCTGCCGGTCTCAGGTTTGCTCCCCGGGTCGTAACAAATGTTTGTTTCGAAGTTCGGGTATTTTCTCTGTATAATATGTATGTATTTACAAAAAGAGAAGTATATATGTATTTATATCAGTGGGACTAGATGGCGTTGTGTGTTGGATGTCTAAAATATTTATATGTTTAGTTATTTATTGATAGGTATGGTTAGACTTTTCCATCTCTGTTGAATTAAGTAATTTGTACTATATTACAACTACTGAACATTAGATTATTTACAACGTCGAAAACGATACTAGTTACGTATTATGTAAATTGATCAAAATAACGTACAATACATGTTTTAAAATTTTACTCCATATGGGAAACGAGTTTAAGACGTTAAAAACCATTACCACCTTTTTATTTGTTACAATAATAAGAGTTTTACAACGATACTGTGTATCTCAAATAAAGTAGGAGCACTTTATTATTCGCACATAATTATAAGACTACGAGGTACATAACAAGTCTTAAGATTTGACTTGTCGTAACTTTTCCAAAGTTACGTACATTCATTTTCACATTATTTCAATTGTATTCAGATGTTTTTGTCAGTTTTCCGAAGATCACTGATTTCGTATTTTTGCATGAATAGGTTAAGTTTATAGCATTTTGTAATAAGCTTGGTGTAATTTCTTAAACTTAATTTTAAGTAAGTATAAGTTTGAGATTCTGTCGGACAAAGTTCAGAATGACAAACTCATCAAGAAATGTAGGTATTGTTAAAGTAATTAAATGATGATTTCAGGATTTCGTTCACCTGTATGAGTAATAGTTAATATGTAACCTTGTATGTGATTATTTGATGTGCAATATTTTTATTTTACATATTTATTGTATACGAACCTGAGATGTCTTGTTTAAGCTCTGGCAGGACTTCTGCTAATAGGGGCCATAAAATAAGTGGGTACTCCAGTCGTTCGCCAAGACGATTACAATGTACCTATTCCTTCTAAATAATGTATTCCAGTTATATAGGTATATAATAAATGATTATGCGAAAAGTTTCCGTGAAAAGCAACTTCAGTATTCTATACGGGAGCAATTTATTTAGATGTTTTAATTCTAGCGATAATTTGTGCTTGTATTTAGGACAAAAAAGGACCTGATAAGGGCATATAGATGTTATTAGTTTCATAAATATTAACTAAGAATTTTTACAAAAGACAACTGTATTATTTATATTTTACAATGAGCTACCTGAGTTTGGGTCTACCCAATGACGAACTCTTAAGAATTTTAATGGATATTCCTAGTTTTATAACGTTTAATTTAATCACTGTATATATATATATATATATATATTATATATATATATATATATATATATATATATATATATATATATATAGGTTTTCGATGCGTTGAGACTACTCTTGTCGTGGTTTCTATTGCCACAGGTATATCGTGGCCAAAGTAGACCTAACTGCAATTTCAGACTTTTTTTATATCTTACTGCTATAACTTTGCAATGAATTTATGATAATGAGGGCATGGTTGTGTACGTTACTTGTAAGGTTGTCTACTCGTGAAAACGACGATTATATAATAATATTCTGTGATACGAAATATGAATTAAAATCATCTTATTAAAACTGAATGACTTTTATTTTTAATAAACCCAAACACTTCATATCAAAGTTCACTGCTGGAGATAATGACTCTGCATAGAATGGAAGTTTTGAACTATTATTTTTGTCTTGACAATACAGCACATACTGTGGCGTCGGTTTGTGTCGATCTATGATTTTAAACTGCAGCTTCAATTTAACGTTCATAAATGTCACTTAGTGTCTTAGTTGCATAGATGAATTAAAATGTGTTCAAAGAGAATGCTGTCTGTCTGTCTGTGTCAAAAATTACAGCTAAATACCCGCTCATTTTCGAAAAATATGCCTTTGTGTATTTTGATAGATAAATTGAGTGATGGAATGAATTGAATGGTGGATACCAGTCGATTGCTTACCATTTCGTCTTCATCATAATTTAAGCGTGCCTGGTTTTGTAAGTATTAGCGCACAAATAGAGATGACAGCTGCCAATTCGCACTGTTTCACATAAAGTCTTGCCATCTGTAGCACATCCATCACGACTACACCAGTTACTTATTAAACCTGCATTACGTAGTGCCAATAAGAAACTTAACTCTAGCGACAACAATGGGATGAACAGGGGCGACACTCCGAATTCTTAATATGTCATCACGCAGATTATAGTAGAGCCAGATCTCAGCACGCGTAGGTGATTAACGTAAAATGACAGCGTTCGTGCTGTTGTGTTTAGTTAGTGAGTGCAAGACCGGAGGCCCAACGATGCATTTAACCGTGGAAGAGCCACGCTTCGGCATGAATGGGCCGGTTTGACCGGAGTGATACCACGACCTCACAGAAAACCGGTGTGAAACAGTGCCTGCGCTGTGTTTCACCGAGTGAGTGAGGATACCGGAGACCCATAACTCAACCCCTCCCTTCATCCCTTTCCCCATCCCCCAAAGGACGGCAACGTACTCGTGACGCCTCTGGTGTTGCGGGTGTCCATGTGCGGCGGTAATCGCTTACCATCAGCTGAGGCGACTGCTCGTTTGCATGCCATAAAAAAAAATGCAGAAGCATTTTAATAGGCCGCCATGCACAACTGTTGCATTGTCTGCATTCGCAATGAGTATGGTGACCACCACTTTTGAATTTTGCTTATGCTTTCCATCAGGCAGAGTAAAGTCACTTTGGCAGGCCCATGCATAATAAAGAAACTTACACTTACAGACATACTTAACATTGCGTGGTTTGACAATTTTATATAGGTATTTGCAAACCTCTTTCACTCACCTTTTCGCCATTGCAAAAATATTTTCACATTGAATTTTCGTTCAGTGAAGGGAAATACGTGAAAAAATAATAAATACAAAACCATTACATCGAATACTTTTATTGATTGACATTTCCAAAAATACAATTTAACAAATTACTGAAGCCGGCACAAACTTACATACTAACCTTATGTGAAAATAAAATAATTCTTAAAAAAAATATTGTCTCAGACGTAAAGTAAAAAGAGTATACATGTGTAGGAAATTTTCAGGAAATACATTTATGATAATTAAATAGTCAAATTACACTTTTACAAATATTAAATACGGTTCCGTTTTCAATGACTTACATAATGTGACCACTAGTGGTCAGTCATGGCTATCTGTGATTTGTAAACGTGTACCGACCTACCTACCTATATTACTTACTCACACATTTATACGTAGAAACAGCAGTTGTTGCCTCAAATGCTCAAATTAAATTTGTTTTTTAATGGCTATATTTTTAATGTTAAAAATATTTTATACGATATATGTCAGTTTTTAAAATAAAAGCAGGCACTCATTATACGTAGTACAAAAATTTTATTTTCTCCTTGATCTTAGCTGTCCATTTTTTTACTTTGGTTTTCAGTAACTGAACTTTACATTATCTTTTTGTTACTGAAATCTTTAAAAAGGTTTTATTATGGTCTTAGAAAACAAGGTCTCTCATTCTGAGAGCGACTCAGTGTGACGTCACTATCCAGTTACCACTTTACAACAACAAAATAAACCAACCAGAACCAACTATAGCGGTGATGACGTAAGTAAGTGTAACCCACGTCATCACTGTCTCGGATGCTATACCTGATGAAGTATATTGTTAGACCAAAGGTTTTATGACAAAAATCAATTTTGACAAGCGCTTTAAACGTCAAACTATGCTATGAAAAAATATTTAAAAATAATTGAAACTATCACAAATAATTGAAAAGAGTTCACTACGTAAAAGTGTGTGTTTGTGAAGTCGTGACGAAATATGTACTGAAAATCTATAACAAGAAATAATATTTTTTAAGTACATTATACATAATTATCGTGCACGAAGAGACGACATACTATTCGAATATATTTTTTTGTCTGGATGTTGTTAATAAATTACAGAGGTTGACAAAACTAGTAGCTGCATCGTTACGTCAAAAATTACAGCTTTATACAGATTATTTATTACCCGCACATGTTTTAGAGTTCATTTTGAAAAAATCTGCCTTTGTATATTTTGATACATAAAAAATCCTGGAACTTTCATGAGTAGGGTGAATGGTGGATACCAGTTAATTGTTTACCATTTCGTCTTCACCATAATTTGAGCTATAGTTCCTAGTTTTGTAAGTATTAGCGCACAAGTAGAGATGACAGCTGCCAATTCGTATCAGTTATATATGTTTCACTAAAAGTCTTGCACACCCATCACGACTACACCAGTTAGTTACTAAACCTGCATTACGTAGTACCAGTAAGAAATTTAAGTTCTTAATACTAACACCTCATTATATAAGTACGGCGAATACAACACTAACTTACATCTAATTTATTTGTAATACTGTTGAAGTGAGCGCTGAAAAACTAATTTCAAATTTCCACTATTGATTCAATTATGGCCTTTTATGGTACACACTTATGAAATTAAATTTTTGTGGCTTCGGAATTACCGTATTAAATAACTTCAATGAGCCTGAATCATGAATATTTTTAATCATCCCAAATGTAACCGTACAGTTGAATTAATACATTCAAATTTAGTATATTCAATTAATTGTAGATACTTTTGAATACAACTTCTTTAAAAATACAATAATTGAAATATGTTTACAAATGAGGAAGACTTCGCGTCTCCGCGAATTTCCACTTTTTGAAGTAGGTTAAAAAATTTATGTGGCTACTTTTCAAAATTATATTGTTCTCAAATGTTTTCGTTCCATTGCCTTGAATTTAATTTTCACTTTAATTATATAACATTAATACGACATATTATAAACCTTTCCGAAAAGTTTAACTTTCTGACACTTTTTCATCAAAAAAAATGTTGACCAAATTTCTCATATATTCACAGCGCTTTTTTTCCTACACAACACCAATTTGAAAATAATAAGCGAACGAACATCAACTTGATTAGTTTTCAAGTCTAAAATATCGAATATTTATCCTAGAGCTAATATTAGAAAAATATTAAGAGAAATTGTTGGTAAATATGTCTACGCATATACAAGTAAGGCCATGTTCAGATGACGAGCGCTCAACGCGCGTTTTGCTAACGCGCGTTAACAACTTAATGTAAAAACGCGCGTTAGCATGTGTACTCCTAGAACGAAATTACATGTAGTTGTAAACGCGCGTCAGCAAAGCGCGCGTTGAGCGCTCGTCATCTAAGCATGGGCTTATACTCTTGTTAAATGTTCGTTAGTAAGTTACCTTGCAGAATTAAGTAGGTTTGTCATTTTATATACCCCTGTCCAAAACTACTTATATCATTCGCTTTACTAAGCTTCACGACTGTTACCCTATGATAACAACTGGGACCGACTGCTTAACTGAAACTGTGACCTCCGAACCACGGAGAAACTCACGGTAACATGCCATTAGCGGTCACCCATCCAGGTACTGAACGCGCCGTCGTTGCTTACCCTCGGTGATTGTTTCTAATCACCGAGTGCAACTGAGCTATGGCCAGCGTGGAGACGTATGGCCTAAAACCCTCTCCTGTGAGGAGACCCGAGCACAGCAGTGGGACGTTATGAATTGTTGACGATTCGTTATAATGTTTGGTTATTTCAGAAAAGTATGGATAAGACATATATTTATTTGGGTTGCTTATAAAGAGGGTCCTAACTGTCTGTTTGACACCAGTTACTGGTAAGACAATTTTGAAATGTTACCAAGGTAAAAAATTGAAGCGAGTCGGGACCACAACAGATTTTAAGTACCGACTGGTTTAAGTGTTAGCGACATAACTAGTTCGGCAGCACGAACACGCTATACGTAGTGCTGAGAAATGTTGAAAATTAAGATCTACGTCGCGACAGGTGCGATCTGCATTTTGTCTTAAGATAGTAATGCAGCAATGTTTTTGACTGCAGATGCCGTCCATAGCGCACTAAGGTCTTAAACAGGTGATGCTGATTTCCACATTCATTATTTTTTACTATATTCTGATTAGTCCTGCCCCGCTATACTATGTAGGAGCGTTACTAAGCAAAAGACGTTACAAATTCAATAGAGGTGAAGGTTATTTTTGAGGACTTACAAGCTAGTAATTACAAGACATTATTGACTCTCCAGCAGTAGGGGTACCTTTGGGACTCGAGACGTGTCCACAGAAAGTGATCATTGGCTTCCGATAACATTGAAGCTTTGTGTTGGAAAAGACCACTGCATGTATGGCGTGAGCAACGTCTAGCCGTAGGTACCAACAGCTTGCATATAGTCCATTCGTTTAGATAGTATCGGTGCACACATTTGTGGTTGAATGAAATATATTCATATTTCATTACAATAATATATATATATATATATTCATACAACGGCGTAAACTGACAAATCATACTAGGTTGTGGTGTACGCCGCAGGCGGGCCCTTTGATTTTGTGGCGCATTGCTGCACTTGTGACGGCGACAGATCAAGATGACCGCATCTAAGCGAATGGACTATACCGACCATGTGAAGAGTAAGTACGGCCAGATGTTACTCAACGCATTGCCCACTTCCCACGCTTGGTTTAATATCCACTAACATTTAATGAACTCGGAGATTTCAAGAATGCATACGAAATTCATTTTTCTTATAATTCATCGAACTAGTTCTTCTGACTTGTGTACAGAAATTTAAATGTTAGTGGAAAAACCTACCTATTACCTCGCACCTACATAATCAACCTCAATCACGCATTCCAGAAAATAATTAAAAAGTTTTCACTAACAAAACTGTAATTAAAATGTAAATTATTTTTTGCTTTGAAAATAATAAAGGTAATGAGATTATCTGCGTTAAAACGTAAATATTTGATAAAATAATGAAAAATAAAAGTTTATCATACTAAATAAAAATACTTAAATAATTAAATGTTATATATACAAGCTTTTTTTTAATTAAATTGGATAAATAATGCAATTTCATATCAAAACCTGAACCGTCAACCACGGCCAAAGTTGCATACTTTTTCCGGATAATTTTAAAAGCTTGTATATATCACTGGGCAAATAATCACTATTAATTAATAATACTTTATGCAAATTTAGAGGAGACACTGCAATACTTATTCGAACTTACTTCTTAGCGAGAAATATCTTAGTATTCTTATTATACTAAGCTGCTAATCTAAACGAATGCTAATTTTATTTGTACTGTATCTTCTGAGTTATACTTTTATTATTTATAGCAGAATAAACGATTATTATTTATTTAATTTGAAATCCAATACTACCCCAAATGCCGTTAACTTTATGTCATTGTATGACGTAGACAGTCTGTGAAGTTGTCGATGTCTGTCACTTCAATCTTTCAGTAGTGTGTAGGTACGTTAATCGGGCACTTCACTTCCTGGGTGTGTGCACTGATCGATTAAAATATAAGATTGCGGATGAAGATAAGATAAGCCACGTCGATTCAAATCCTTTTGAATCTGCGACATGTGTACCCTTAATACAAAGTCAGAATTGTCGGCCTTTATATTAAGAGGTGGTAGAGACAAAATATGGTATACGTAATATTAGTTACGTTATGGAACATTATATATATAAAAGTCTGACGGCGATTAATGTCAACTCGTCATATTAATCTTTATGTTATATTTACATTACTACATTACCGTAAGCAGCAAATTACCGCTTACGACTCAGTCCGATTGTGTATATTACGAAAGTGACATGTTTGCATCGAATAGGCTTAACTAGATATACGTGTATCTAAATTTATATCATATTATATTTACTAAAAAAATGTGCAACAATTAAAAATTATTTTTGTATTTGTAACAGATTTACAGTTCATAAAAAGGTTCTTGTACGAATTCTTCACTGTCCGTCTGTCTGAAAAGATATCGTGGAGGTGTCAAGTTCAAATTTACCTTAAATGTTTTCAAGTTGATGCATCAAAGGAAAGAACTTAAACCAATTTAAAGATGTCCCATTGAGTAGAAACATAAAAGAAAAAAGTTCGAATGTCAGTTCACGAGTATCACCCATTATATAGTTGAGCCCATCAGATGTAAATCATGAGAGCACCAAAGCTTATTTACAGCTGTTGCTTATTAATCTAAGAATTTATAATATCCCTAATTTAGAAGTTATTTTACTGAACATAAAAAAGTCTGTGTGATTTTACCACTAGATGGATGTTATTTGCATGAAGTGCTGTTCTGAAAATCTCTTCCTCAACTTTTTCGACGATTAAAAACTGCACAGACTTTTGTTATGTCGGGTGTTTCTTAGAGTAAGTTCTGAAAGACGTGTAGGATGAGATTTTTTTAGTATTATAATCTATACAACTGATACACGGTTTTACTTTAGTCTGTGTTTTGTGAATGCTGGAAATATTTCCTATATTCCTTGCTCTTTTTATATATACGGGCCTGCTAAAGTTACTCTACTCTACTTTATAATAAGCATGATAGGAATCCATGAGTGGTGGTCACTTTACTTATTACGAATGCAAACAATATAAGGATAATCTACACTATGGCGGCCTAATTAGATAGTTATGCATCATTGGGTCTCCGGTCTCGTACTCACCAACGAAAGGCGACAACACCAATGCTGTCATTTTCAGTTGATCTTCTGTGCGAGGGTAGTACCGCCCCGGTCGAGCCGACCCATTCGTGCTGAAATCAGCGTGGCTCTACTACCTTGATAATGGTTGATGGCGTCAGGAATTGCTAATAAAGGTCCCGTCGCCCACACTTTAGTAAAACTGTATTTCTAATTACTTAAATTGTATTAGTTTAATTATGTGTTAAATATAGGTAAGTACTTTAATTTCCTATGATAATAAGTACTATGCTACCTTAAGTGATTAAGATTCAAATTAAATGGTAGGTATGTGCAGTTTATGAATACGTGAAAAACTTACTATACTTATATAGCTAGACTTTATTTTCAATTCTTATGTATGTATATTTATGTTAAAGTCTGACGGCGATTGATATCAACACGTCATATTAAGCTTAGAACTATATTTACATTACTACATAAGAATCAGTCCCCGTTGATCGTTACAAAAGTGTCATGATTACTTCGGATAAGTTTAACTAGATATACGTGTAAAATGGACTTTATGATTATTCATCAATGAGTTGCGTTGTGAGTTTTTTTTTATGGATAGCATGAACAGAAAATTAGTGGGCACCATATGAATTGCGAATGCAAACAATGCAACAATGCAGCATGGTGACCCTCACTATGGCCACCAATCAAGATGCTTATGGGTCATTGGGCCTCCAGTCTCGCACTCACCAACAAAACACGACAGCACAAATACTGTCAATTTAGTTTTACCTTCTGTGCGAGGGTAGTGATGCCCCGGTAGAACCGACCCGTTCGTGCAGAAATCAGCGTGGCCCTACTACTTTCAATTTATATTTAAATAAAAATTTAGTAACAAATTTTGGGTACATAAAAATATTCCTTAAACGATCACTTCATTGTCCGTCAAGATGGCTTGGAGATGTCAATTTCCAACATTAAATGTTATTTGAAGGCGGGAATCAAACATCAAAGGAAAGAACTGCAAGCTCATATCTTAATCAATTTAAAGATGTTGACTGGATACATAAAAAAAGGTTCGAAAGATGTAGTTTACCCGGTTCATGAGTGTCACACATGATGTATATAGTTAAGCCCATCAGATGTAAGTCATGAGAGCACCAAAGCTTATCTACAGCGGTTGCTTATTACTCTAATAATCTATCCTATTCCTTATTTAGAGAAGGTTATTTACTAAACATAAAAGCTGAATTGTAACCAGATGGATGCCCTTAAGCATGAATTTCAAAGGTGATATTTTAGGGTGACGGTATTCTAATTCTTTGCTTTTATTAGTTTTAAAATGAGTGATATATCCCAAATCTATGTTACATTCAACAATGTTAGGCTAGATAAAATATTATTTGACGCTGCTCCGAAAATCTATTCGCCAACTTTTTCGACAATAAGAACAGAAATTGATTAAAAACTGCACAGATTTTTACTATGTAGGGTGTGTGTCTTAAAGTTAGTTCTGTAATATGTGAAAAATTAACCTGTTGTTTTTTTTTCAGTATTATAATCCATTTCAGAACTACACGGTTTTGTTTTCGTCTGCGTTTTAAGCATACTGTAAATATTCCCTACCCTGCTGCCGAATATTCCTTTCGTGATGTAGTCAGGCGTTGCAAATAAAGGTTGTGGCGCCGACCGGCCCGCAAGTTAGTAAAACCGCATATCTAATAACTTAAGGTATGTAAGTGTAGGTGTAATTGGAAGTTGTATGCGTAGTATAAGTACTTTAATATCTTGTAATAATAAGTACTATGCTACCTTAGTATTAAAATTTCCATTTATGTAGTAGGTTTGGTACAGCCTATGCATACGTGTAAAACAACTCCAATGACGGATAAAATTAAGGCGCTGTCTAACCACCGTCGATCATACACATAATATATTTGGAAAAACAAGGTGATTATGTTGTATTTTATCTAGGAACGTTGCTAATCAGATTTAGGCCCAAATAAACCATATTAAGTTAGTACTTTTGCACAAAACTATTGTGAATATAAAAGTTTCAATAGATTTTTGTTATATTTTCGCAAAAATGGATTTGGATGAAATTTATCACAGGTGTACAGACGGTCATATAATTTCTGTGTTAGACACAAACTACGTAAATCTAGCATTAACGTAATCGCAGAGAACCGCTCCTTGTTGCACGCTTTGAGGCTGAGAATTGATTGAATTCAAATTTTCTCTACGACAAGTCATTTTGCGATATCCTCTCATGTATATTAGTCACTAAAATTTAGGAGTTATATTAGGTAGGAACAACAAAACTGAATTTGATAACTAGGTCTTACAAAATAAGTCGCATCTAAGGGGGCTCTGTTAGCTGTTGTAGCAAACGTCCTCAACCAGACGTCCTGACATGTACTGTAATATGTTCCTTAATGATTTAGAATTTCTCTTGTAGATTAAAAATGTCTTACTTAACATAATATCGAACGAAGCTGGGAAAATTAAAATTTCTTTCCATGAAAATTAAATGATTTAAGTAGGACAATTATAATGCTTAACCTTATTGAATTTTCATTTACTATTTATAAGGTATGCCTACTGCTTCGACTGTCAATGTCAATTTAAAAGCAATAAACCAGTCGAATTTTACGTGAACCATTAAAAAAAGCTGGGCATAAACGATAAACGAAAGAAATTCCAAAACGATTGAAAATATATAGACTATGGAGGGAAAAGTCCTATAAATATATCTAATAAGTAATAACACAATTTAGAAGCAACTTATGCTAACTGCCCTACCAATTAATTAAATATTGCACACATGGTTATAGATAAAATAATCATGAATACGATATAAACATTTGTTAATATGATATGATATAATAGAAGAATATATATATACAAAATAGATTTATGTATTGCTATTGGAATGCGCGTAGTTTTGAATTATACATACAACCTTATAGCTATGTATCCTACTTCAGCTTACATTAAAATGATTCAAAATGATTAAGTAAAATTAAAAAGATTGCCAATTTAATGAATGTTTCACACTTTTTACTCTGAATATGATTTGCTATAGCTTTTACATAATCTCTCATAAAACATTATTGGCTATTTCTTTACCATAAGCACGGGGTTTCTTTGATCGATCAATTTTTTTTTCCATCTCTAATGAAAACGTGGCTTTCTTTAGAATCTGTAGAAAGAAGTCTTAAATTTATTAACCATCGGTTTTTATGATTTTCTCCATTGACTTCGAACTATGTAAATTAGTAGTTTTTTTATGGTATAGGGAGCAAATGAGCAGGCGTATCACCTGATGGTAAGCGATTACCGCCGCCCATGGACACCTGCAACACCAGAGGCGTCACAAGTGCGTTACCGACCTTTGGAGGATGGGAAAAGGGATGTGGCCTCCTCACATCCCTTTCCCCATCCCCCAAAGGTTGGTAAGGGATGAAGGGAGGGGGGTTGGGGTATGGGTCTCCGGTATCTTCACTCACTCGGTGAAACACAGCGCAAGTGCTATTTCATACCGGTTTTATGTGAGGCCGTGGTATCACTCCGGTTTAAAGTGTATTCTAGGTATACTTTGATGATGGAGGTCATGTTATTGTTAGTCATGAATTTCAAAAGTTTCCATAATTATTATTTCAAAGCAACTATTTTTTTATGTATGGCCCTGCTAAAATTACCCTACTCTGCCTGATGGAAAGCATAAGCAGGATTTAAGAGTCACCATACTCCTTGCGAATGTTGCAGACAATGCAACATTGTTGCTTCTGCATCATTGGGCCTCCGGTCTCGCACTCACCAACGAAACACGACAGCACTGCTGCTCTCATTTTACGTTGAACTTCTTTGCGAGGGTAGTACCGCCCCGGTCGAGCCGGCCCAATCGTGCTGAAATCAGCGTGGCTCTACTACCTGTATTTACTATTAATTTACTATTGTTATACATTTTACTATTCACTCAGATCTTCAACAGCCATCAGTCCACTGTGGACCATAGATCTCAATACAGTAAAGTAGAAAGGCTTACGATACCAACAGGACCAATAAGGGTTTCTCTCCTGTACTCTTAATCCGTCACAACGCGTAGAATTTTCAGAATATTGATCGTTAAGCCGAGTCTCCACCGAACAAAAATTGGCAACTTTTGTGTTGTCAACACGTGCTGGTGACAAAAGTTTCTGTAATTTCCTTGTGTAAGCAACAAAAATTGTCAACAAATTTTGGGAACCGTGTTTCTGTTTTTGGCGACTCGGTGTAGACACAATGGAAACAAAAGTTGTCGATTTTCTGAAGAGTTGCAAACAGTTGGAAACACTGAAATTGCCAACAATTTCGGTGGATACGCGCCTTTATGGGAATATGAAATTGCGATCCTATTCCTATAGTCCAAAAAAGCCCCGGCTCATAGTAATCAATTGAGGCTCTAGTAAAGATTGAGGTGAAAAGTGATTAACTCGGTAATGGCAAACCCAAATATTATTACAAAAGTAAATGAATATATATTTAATTGATTTTACAAAAATAAAGACTTTTGATTTTCCAATAAAATTACTTTTATTAAATTGATTATTTTTTTAGATTAATTAACTTTTTTTACTGTTGCTTCGGAAATAATATATTATAATAAAACATCGAGACAGGTGAAACTAAATAAAAGCTTGTAAAAAGGAATCGTCAACTGTGTAATCGAGAACCGCTCGACCAATTTGGTTAATTTAAAAAAAAAACACTAGAAATAAATAGATATATTATTATTAAAGAAAAGTCCAGATGGTATATTAATATTAAAGGCGTCTTAATATATCAATAAATTATTAACTTCTTTCGACTCATTTACGGCAATTGCCATAATAGCACACAAATACAGAGTTATTTGTGTCTGTAATGAATTACTTACAATTTCATCTCATTTTGACCTATGTGTTTAAAATTTGTTCACTATACCTACCTAATTAATTAATTATTTGTCTATAATTAGTAATAATAATAATTATGTCGTTTAGCCTTGATTGTCGCAAACGCGTTTACAATCTTTAATTAACTAGTTGCCTATAAGTAGTAAGTCCTGTGTATTACTTGATTTTGTGGTATTTACATGTCTAAACTAATAACTTACTAAAGTCAACGTGTTCCAACCCACACTTGGCAACGCCGCTAACTTCTGCTAGTTATTTACACGGGCCTATAATAAATTACTTAGGTCATTTATAGAGTTTTTAACAAACAAGTATTAAAAACAATTCAGGGTATAAAAGGTAAATTTGTTTCTCGACAAAATTCTAGGCAGTGATTACCGCCTTAAGTGAACATTATTTAGTTATTTATTTTATTAATTTACTTTTTTACTTCTGCTTCGAAGATAATCTATCATCTATTTAAATAAAAATGAATCACTGTAATGTATGTACGCGCATAATTATGTTCAGATCGATTGCACTAAATTGTATAATTTTTTTTTTATCACTTTGTTATTTCCATGACATGGTTTGTATTAAAGAAAATTAGAAGAAACTGGAAGTGTAAAATTTTATTAGAACACGAGTGTACTACTCGCGAGAAGCTGAGGCGAGTATAAATAATAAAAACAAACTTTTTGGAAATTTAGAAATAACAACGAAAAAAATGACATTACGTAGGTCGCTGGATTAGCTAATATGTTACAAAGAAATGTGTCATGTGGTATAGTTATAGTAAGATATTAGCATCTTATTATACCAAAAAAAAACTTAAACCAATGTAATTCAAACGACTGCGGCAATTGCAAAAAACAGTTTTTAAATACTGTAATGAATAAAATGATCTCATTTGACCTTTATCTGTGCCGGACTTGAATTAACTATGACTACTTAATTACTTGTCTATAATTAAAAACGTACATATTCATGTCGTGTAACCTTATTTGTAGCAAAAGCGTTAACTATACATAATTAATTGTTGGTCTATAATTAATAACTTATAGTTAACGTTTAACCTTATTTTCAAACGCCGATCTATTAAACTATGTATTTATATAAGTTAATTATTCTGTTGTATTTACATGTCTACAACTAACAACAACCCTTAGTAACGCCGTTAACTTCTGCCAGTAATTTACACGGGCTTATAATTAAGATGAAAAGTTGTTAATACTGTTTTTGTCAAACGTAACTACTATTGCAAAAAATCATTTTTCAAACGAAGATAAGTGAATTTAAACAGTCTCTAACAAATAATAATATCCTATTCTCATATTTGGACAAACTAAATATAAACAAACACAACTAAACAAACTAAATATAAATGAAAGTGAAAATAAATTTATTATAGTAAATAATGTAACAGAATTAAATGTATGTAACCTAAAATGTATGTCTACATTATAGAATGAACTACATTTTATAATATTAACTCACTTGAACTCGCTTCAATTTTTATTTTCTATAATATTAATATAATAGCTTTTTCAGTTCAGCGTAGCGTAGTGCAGTCATTTGCAGTGCCTACACAATGTCTACTCTGCGTTAAACTATTTGCCTATAAGTAATAAGTTCTCGTATTAATTGATTTTGTGGTATTTACATGTACCAACCCCACTTTGCAAAGCGGCTAACTTCTGTCAGTTAATTACACCGGCCTATAATTAATTATTTAACTCGCTTAGAGAGCGGATTATTTAAGATGAAGATTAATTAATACTGTTATTGTCAAACGCAATTACTATTGCAACAGAATCGATTTTTCAAACGAAGATAAGTGAACTTAAGTAATTTATTAAATAATAATACCCTATACTCGTATTTGAACGTAATAAATAACGCAATAGAATTATACATAACATGTAACCTAATAATTATATGTCTAAAAACTAATATACTCGTGTTGCAGTTCAGCATAACGTGGTGCAGACATTTTGTAGTGCCTACATAATGTCGACTCTGTGCTGTCGTGTGCTAATCTGTGTCTGCATATGCACTATTTCCAGCCGAATCAAAATGATCTTCTGTAGTGATTAGTTCATGAGCAGTCCAAAAGACTAACTCGTAAGAGTAATGCGTAGTCGTACTTAAGTAGAATACGAAAATTTATTGTCATTTGATTTAAAAGTTAAATTTTATATCATGATAAGAAATAGTTCAAGTTTCGAAAGGTGATTTTCTTTATGTATTCAAAAAATACTAAATAAATGTTTAGACTTAAGTGAAACATTAAATAATAAAACCCTAAACAAGTATATTTACTATTGCAACAAAATCGATTTTTAAAACGAAGATAAGTGAATTTAAGTCATTTATAAAATAATAATACCCTATACTCGTATTTGAACGAACTAAATGACGTAATTAAACCTATGTAACCTAAAAGTTATGTCTACATACTTATTATTACGAGATACTAACTCATCTTACTGAAAAGAAAATGAGAATTAGTTTGATATAAAATGTTTTATCACTTTTACATAAATTAAGTTACGTTTCCTTTTATTTTATTTTTTGTAATTGCCAATGAAAATAAAGACTAATTTATTAATTTACAGATTCTGTGGACGAAACTGAAAGTTTCGCGTATTTCGTAAAAAATAATTGTTAAATAAATATATTATTTATTTCTTTTTAAAGTATTCTCTGTTACAATTTAAACACTTTCTCATTTGTTCAAAATACAAATCACGAGGACCATTGGTCTGAGGGTATGTTTTTATAAGTACTGGTTGAAATCAATCACTGCCTCTTCTGCCCCTCTAAATCTCTGTGCGCTAACTGAGCCTCATTATTTACACGTGTCTATAATTAATACCTTATCAGCGTCAGTGCTCGCCTTTTTCATGGCAAGTGCGATAACTGTACCTAATTATTTATACGTGTCTTTAATTAATACCTTGTTTAAGTCAGTGCTCACCTTTTTTATGGCAAGTTCGCTAACTGTGCCTAATTATTTACACGCGTCTATATTAATACCCTATCTAAGTCAGTACTTGCCTTTTTCATAGCAAGAGCGTTAATTGTGCCTAATTATTTACACGCGTCTATAGTTAATATTAATAACTTATTTAAGTCAGTGCTTGCCTTGTTCATGGCAAGTGCGCTAACTGAGCCTAATTATTTACACGTGTCTATAATTAATACCTTGTCTAAGTTAATGCTCACCTTTTATATGGCAAGTCAATAACTGTGCCTAATTATTTACAAGTCTATATTAATACCTTATCTAAGTCAGTGCCCGCTTTTTTCATAGCAAGAGCGTTAACTGTGCCTAAATATTTACACGTGTCTATAATTAATGCCTTATCTAAGTCAGTACTTGCCCTTTTCATGGCAAGTGAACTAACTGTACCTAACTATAATAATTATTATTTTCAAGGGAATAAACGCGATCACTTATTTAAAGGTGATACATACGTCTGATTTGTCTGAAGTTTCGAGTGATTATAAGGTTTATATACCGGTAACATACAACCTCAGGGCAAGAGTAACGCGTAAAATACGTTCTCTAATCCAGGATAATGAGGACCTATTTTCAGAAGACGAGTACAACGTACTGTACAAGCCCAAGTCACACCAGCCACTGAAATTATATGGTCTGCCTAAGATACACAAGCCAGACGTGACGCTGCGGCCCATTGTAATTAAATTGCTTCTCCTACTTAAGATCTTACAAAGCACGTTGCTTCAGTATTGCAACCACTTATAGGTAGTAGGTAAATAATAATTATTATTATTTCATGGAACGCGAACGTTTAAAAGTTAGTGTACCTAACTATTTACTTATTACCTAAATCATCGCATTTTAGCCTATTTGTGCAACTGCGATATTATGATTAAACTACAATATGAAACCAGTCTATGGCAACGGCGATGTCTATAATATACACTATTTAAAGTTATCCTACCTATCTCGAGATTACCTAATATATTATTAATAAAGAAATAACCGAATTATTCGTAATAATCAATTAATTCATCGACTGCAATAATTTCGTAACGTAATTTAAAGTAGTTGCTTGATTGCTCCCATGTCTGTTGACCTGTAGGTATACTAGACCTTTATTATTTAATACATCTACGGATTTTTGGTATCTAATAGCGAGGCGATTCTTTTTTATACATTAAATATTATCACTTAGGCTACGGGATATAGTTCTAGGTAAAAACTTATGACAGTAGGTATTATTTTATTTAGTTCTAGGATTAAGTTTTGAATTATAACAACGCTTACCCTATTTTGTCTCTGTATGAAATGTTTTTACTGTTTATATTTGAATGTCTCCTCTAAACTGCATTTTCTCCTAATATTAACTTCACCGTTGTTAAGTGTAAATTTCGACACAAAACAAAGCTACACGGTTGCCATCTAGTGTTGAAGTACACGTGCCACATCTGTTTTGTTTCGAACAATTTAAATGCCTTGAATGTATTTTAGTTCCACATATGGACTAATACACTAGTCCATATGTGGAACTAAAATACATTCATAAATATTTGTGATATCTTAATTATGCGTTACGATAATACTATTGTGTATTAATAAGAATGTGGTTTGGATACGAGAGATGTGACGACTGTCGACTATATGGGCATTGCTTTCTAATCTATTTATAAACTTATAAATCTGTACAAATTTCTTTAAATTGCTAGATATGACAAGCCTGTTTTTTTTCTTAAGCCTTGCACGGAGGGAACAACAAAACGTAATAAGAGGTATTTGTGGTCAATTTACAAAGAAATACTGTCATCGTAAAACATGGTCACAACAAACATAAAATACTTAGAGCATATATACCTGGAGGGGCAGCCGAACGGGCGGAAAGCGTGATCGGAGTAGAGAAAGAAATACTGAGTTTGGGTAGTGTCTGTTTCTCTTTTTTTGGACGTTCGTTATGTTGTGTCGTGTATTCGTTATGTGGACACATTAGTCTATAGAACTGCCAAGTGGATTCAAAATTATAGAAATTTCAGTTTGGGTGGATTAATCATTTGGTTTTGGATTAATCACTGGTATCATTTTTAAAAAGTGATACCAGTCGATAATGAAGGAGTAAATAATATGTATATATAAATAATATTTTATATATTATTTTAATTTCCATTTATGTGTTATGTATGTAATAGTAATAATAAAATCATGTATGCATGTGTATATCGGCGACTTTTAATGCTGTTTTTTCCTAATTATTGGTACCTATTCTATTACCTCGGATTTTCGGATTTTACCCAGGTTGAGGTCTTGGCTTAAAGTCTGTTACGATACTAACTATTGTATTGACTAACAATGAGTAATAGGGTACTTGACACCTTAGTCAAATCAGTTACTTTTTATCATTTGTCAAAACGAAAACTTTGTATGAAAAATGTACTAAGAACTGGCTTGTGACGTCACTGTTTTACACTACTCAATTGAGCAATATATTAGCGTTTATTTGATAAAAAATTATAATAGAAATGAAAAGCTGTAATAAATATATTTTTCGAGACATTTTGTGATATTCGTTTTAAGGAAGGAGACATCGGTATTTATTTACGATACAGTCAACCTATTTTGAGAAATTATTATGTCCCTATAATACAAAACTTGATACACTGGTAAAAAATCACAATGAAAAAATAATATTTTCAAATTTACTACCTTTTTTGACTGCACCGTGGGCGCAGTGGTAGCGTACACGACTTTTGTGCATGAGGTCTCGGGTTCTATCTGGGGTTGGACAAAATGATTTGAAAATATTTGTTTGTTTGTAAATCAGCAAATATTTGTTTCGGGGTTTGAGTGTTTTCTATGTATAATGTGTATGTATTTACAAAAAATTAAAAACAAAAGTATATATGTATTTGTATCAATTATCTAGTACTCATAACACAAGCTCTGCTTAGCTTGAGACTAGATCGCGTCGTGTGTTAGATGTCTAAAATATTTATTATTATATTATTATTCATTTAGCGAGCAATCACTAACTGATTGACTTTAAACATCAACTTCAATTGAATAGTAATAAATTTAATTATTTTATTTGTTAGTTAGTCCTGTTTACAAGATAGTATTTTTCTTCAAAGTTGAATGGGACCAAACAATTTTATAACAAACCCAACAGAATGAGAATCTCGGTTTTAAGTTATTTCATACAGATTAATATGAGTAAATAAAAAATAAATATAGCAAGCATAGTCGTAATATATAACAGGGTGCCAGTAGTCACATCTCAGTTTCTCATGTAAAAGCACGTGAATGCCAATAACGAACATAATACATATATAGTGAATACAACACTGTACAACATTATTGTCTACAAACATACTGCGATGTGCGATATGCTGTAACACAATCATAAAATTCGTAGCACTCATGGAATTATCAAGCATTATTTGCTAAAACTTTAACAGGAGATTAGGTGATTTCTATATTTGATTTAGCTCCGAAAAAAAATTACTAGTACCAATATAATTAGACTATGTTGTGTAGTACTTAACCAATATCGTGAATCTTTATTTAAAAATCGAACAAAAAAATTCTCTTATAATGACTACAAATCTTATTTTTAGTTACAATATGGGGTCCTAAAGAAGTTTTATTTGCAATAAAATCACTTTTTCTATTGAATGGTTTCTGAACAACATTGTTTAATTAACTAGGATTTATCATTCCTAAAATTAGGAAGTTATTAATGATTTTGTTAAAAAATGAATAATTCACTGTATTTTTTATTTTCATACGAACATATGGACTACTTTAGATTATTAGTCATCTTCTTAGCCTTTATTATTCCTAAGATTATTGGGGGTCGGTTATTAGTTCAACAAAGTATCAGTTTTTTACACGGAGCGACTGGCATCGGACTTCCGCAACCCTGAGGGTGAACTGAATTCGAAGATTGAACTAGTTGTCAGTATATTTGAGGGCACTGACTTCCCAATAACGATTGCCATAGATGTTCATGACAACCGGGACCGACGACTTAACGTGCTCTTCCAGGCACGGGCGGGAAACACCGCCACCTTCCATACTCCGGGCTGCTATTAAGAATTACTTGTAAGAAAAACCCAACAGCAGACCGAACAGCTTATTAGATTAACCATACGGGTTTAATTAAAATAAAATCGGAATCAAAACGTAAAGTCCTGATAAGTGCAATACTTAAAGTAAAGAAAATTCTGGTGATCGGATTCAACAGTAGTCTTACTGCTTTGCTTCCTTTAATAAACTGCACTCACTAGCCGACTTTAGTACGCTCTTTATACAAACATTACATGGAATAGTGGTATTTCATGAAATGGTCGATCATATCGTGATATGGTCACATCGTAAAATGCACAACATCCTCTACTACAGGTGTGAATTTCTTTTATATTGTGAATAAACTCTGTCCTATATTAATGATATGGCCAAAAGTGAATTGACATCAATGTTCAGTCAGTCTCCGTCAGTCAGTCACGTCAGTTTTATTTAGTCGACCACATCACGAAGCGATAAATTCTATGAACTGTTTATTACATATACGTGTATATTTGACGAGAATAGCTGAGTGTCAATGTCTTTCCTATAGTCCATTTGTGTTGATAGACATCGATTAAGTACAAAAACATTAAGCAATCAGCTTACAAGCTATCAGAACGATAGGCAAAGTCCTGGAAACTGATTGGTCAATGGGTGGGCCTTGAACGACGCGTCACTATTTTCTTAAAACAAATAGACTATAGTTAAATATTATGATGTTACGTGAAACAAATAAATGGCACGATATTATGAAGAAACAGGGGTGTTGTTTTCAATTTATTATTTTTCTTTTCTGTGACATGTTAAAGGGAAACAATTTTCAATAATATATGAATAAATGATATGCACATCAAATATTCTATTTAAAAGAAAACATATAATTTTTGAAGTCAATAAATACGAGTTATTGTAGACCTTTTCAAGAGTTTACTCCTGCCAAATACTAAAGAAACATGAAATATAAAATGTTATAAGTCCCATTAGTCACATCCCAAGGGAAAGGTAACAGCATGCGACTTAATGACGACTTATAATTGAGTGTTGATATCAGAAGATGTTAGCTAACCGAAGTGGTAACCATAACCGGAGCAAGAAATTTAATTAAGTAGCTATTTAAAATGTGTAAAAATAATTTAAGTACAAAATGGTGGTTTAAAATTATTTAAGGATATTTGTTTAATTTAAACGTAAATTTCAATTCAATAAGTATAAAGTGGCTACCCCAGCTCATGAACTTAAGACAAAGAGTTAAAAGTGCGTACTTTTGAGGTGGAAATGAGTTCTTGAAGACAGTAGTAATGCTCAAACAGAAAGAGAATTATTTTAACATATGCTTAGCAATAACAAAAGTTCGGCTAGCTTTTTTTGACAATTAACCCTTAATTTACATATATATTTTGACCAGGTCGGCATTACAGGTTTACCTCCATATAATAGAGATGTTGGGGTCGTCTTCGATGATCTGTTCTAAGGTCAATACGTCAATACGACCGAGACAGCAAATTTCATCAGCGCAATGGCGGCCGTTGAATAGCCGACGGATGCCCATTACTGGGTCCACGCGATTGTTGAAGCCATTGGGCCGAGTATGTGCGCGGATGAGTACTGGATACCTTTATAAGGAAAAAAAACAAGAGTTTTCGTTAGATTCTTTGTTTGTGTGTATTGCATTTCATTTCCGATTCCATATTCTGACCACCACTCTTGGAATCTGCTCATGCTTTCCATCAGGCAGAGCAGAGTCATTTTGGCGCAGCTAAAGCATATTAAAAAAAAGTTTTTTTTTTTTGTTTAATATCTTTCCATTCAGTGTCTATATCTTACCCCACACTAAACTTTACCTATGATTATTAAGAGTAGTGACCAGTAAACATTGATACAGAACCAGCTTTAGTCCGCGTACGTATGTTCGTTTTTGCAGTAAAGAGTATCCTATGTCCTTCCTATGTATCTCCATTCCAAGTTTCATTGATATCGGTGCAGAGATTTAGCTGTATAAACATAACAGACAGACAAACAGAGTTTTTTTCGGCTCTCATCAACATCAATGGCTTTTAACAGTCTTCTACTTTACTAGGCTTGCCAGGCCGGTCGTTATAGGGTTTGTTTAAGATTCTTTCGACTTTACAATGTTAGTACGTATAATATAAATGAATAAAACTCTTACCGTTTAAGACATTTGATAAGTCCATGTAATAGTGCGAATACAATGAGCCGGCGAATGTCGAAGGTGAGACCTGGCGAGTTGGAGAATCGCTCACAAACCGCACGCAACGTGGTCCCTTGCTGGAGTGCGCAGAGGATCTCCAAAATATCCGATATTGTAGGCTGTATATTACAAAAAAACATTCAGTAACTCTCACTCAGAACGAACAATAATAATAAATACTTCGGACATCTAACACAAAACGCCATCTAGTCCCAAGCTAAGCAGAGCTTGTGTTGTGGGCGCTAGACAACTGATATAAATACATATAAACTTTTTTTTTTTGTAAATACATACTTATTATACATAGATGAACACAAACTCCGAAGCAAATATTTTCAAATCATTTTGTCCGACCCTGAAATCGAACCCGAAACTTCAAGCTCAGCAGTCGCATATGCTACCACTTCGCCAACAAAGCAGTAATATTTTCTTCTCTGTAACTGTCTATATAGCTAGTACCACTAACTAGTAGTAAAAGCAAGGAAGAACTGTCTATATGTTATAATTGCACAGAATGTTTATAATTAGTAATTTTAATAATTAATAGTGCACTCCTGAACACAGGTGTCTCTTTAAAATCAAAAAATTTAACAAGAAAAACGACTTTAAAAACTTTTCCAAATTGAAATGGGACCATTCGGGAAGCACCAGGTTTCAAATAAAAAAAGAATCATCAAATCAGTTCACCTAGTCGAAAGTTATGAGATAAAAAAACATAAACAAAATTACAGTCGAGTTGATAAACTCCTCCTTTTTTTTGAAGTCGGTTAAAAAGTAATGCTTGGCCTACTATGGACGTATAGGGTTTGCTTCTCTTTGCACTCCCATGGGATGAATAACAGGTAATTGAGTGTTTATTAGAATTAATTGTTGGTGATTGTTGAGTTCTTACTTTTTCACTGGTCGTTTCACTTTCTTTGGTGACAAAGGCGAGGCAAGACTTCTGTAGTTCTTCGTCGCTAAACAAACGGCTGAGGTTCGGCGTGGCGCGGTACATATTGCTGAACTTTATCACGGGGATCAAAGTCACCTAGGAAATAAAACTCATAATAACCGCCATTATTTTATAAAAAAACGCCAGTATTATGGCTATGCCGACAGACTTTTCATCAATAAATTGCAGATTAAACCCCCCCTTGCCGTGGGAGAGCCACGCTTCCGCATGAATGGACGGGCTCGACCTAAGTGTTACCACGGCCTCACAGAAAACCGGTGTGAAACAGAGCTTGCGCTGTGTTTCACCGAGTGAGAGAGGATACTGGAAGACCATACCCTAAACCCTCCCCCCATCTCCCAAAGACCGGCAACGCACTCGTGACGCTTCTGGTGTTGCGGGTGTCCATGAGCGACGGTAATCGCTTATCATCAGGCGATACGCCTGCTTGTTTGCCCATTACTCCATAAAAAAACTTAAATTAACTACTTTTTGTGTATGTATGTATGTGTGTGTTGAAACATTCACGTTACAGAAGTTTAAAGTGGGCCGTATACAGGCATTTAACCGTGCCATTCTGCGGCAAATTTAATAAGGGCCCGAAACAAGTCACTTAATATACTTACGACAATACTATATTGAAGCAGATGCAGATTTAGTACGATACTATCAAACAAATATCGTTATGATCACCCCAATTCGAACTAGATATATTATGTCGAACTAATCGAAAGTTCCAGAAAAAAAAACATTCTAGTGTGTTCCAAGATGTTTCTAGTCATTCAGGTACCAATCAGTGGAGTTATTACGAGAGTCCACGGAAGAATTTCTTTATGAATTCATTCTAGATACACCCGCTGTGATGCGGTTTAGATTTATTTAAGTTTTACGTTTTGGCGAACAAAGAAGTTTAAAAAATATGACAACTCCTGCGGGGGGGGGGACGCTTTACAAACGGACGGACACTAGAACACTCAGACTACCCATGACGTCAAAAATGGTTTATTCATTTAACAACGAACATCGTATTTTAAAAAGAAAAAATGAATACTTACCACACCGTAGTAAACCAGATTCTGAATGCAAGACTTGACAAGGGTCTTCTCAACGCCAGTATCGGACGCGAGTTTCGACACGTGGTTGTACCCGTTAATGTGAGGCAACAGCTTGAAGAAAAGGATACATTTAACACGTCATACCTCCAGTAGTGTCGTACACGATCTAAGTAGCTGCCACTCAAATAATGTGTGGGCAAATGCCTCGAGATACGCCTACTTCATTCTATTCTCGTCACCATTGTTCGATTTTCTTAACAAAAATAAATCCGTAACACCATTATTTGTCGATATTTTGGCCAATTTATTTAACATCTAAATGTATTAGACACCTAAACTTATTTCTGCCTAAAAAAATAGTCTATACTAATATTATAAAGAGATTTTTTTTTAACTATGTTTGTATAGTTGTAGGGGGTTATCTTCGCAAGTACTGATCCGATTCTGAAAATCATTTCATTAACAGAAAGCGACACTATTCAGAACTAACATAGCCCATAAAGTTAAAAATAATAGTATTTGTAAATCAAGTCGAACAAAAGCGGGCTGTTAACGCCCAACGAAGAGGGCACGGGTCAGGTCAGTATCTTATAAAATTCTGTTCAGTGATTTTGAGGGTTGCGTTTACTACTATAGTAATATGGGTAATATTTTGGATCTCCAATGAGTTGTCATTGTTGTCTATAAGATAGCGTATTACCAAATTTTTGTAATCAAAATCATTCGTTGCCCATTTTCTTCATATGTCAAATATGTAACACCCCTTACCAACTATCAAACGTTCCTACGTCTAAAGCTTCATATAAGTTCTTCTAAATGTTCGTCATAATTTTCTGAAATAAGAATACAAACATAATACACAAACCTGTCTCGTAGTAAGATCCCAATCGGCTTCCATATCAACTTCAAAAGGCTCTTCATCTTCAACATCAAGGTGTTCTTGGCTCTGAATGGGCTCGGAGCCTTCCGGAGGCGTAGTCCGACGAGGCCGACCGGGGCGGGGCGAACCAACCGAAGCGATCAAGACGGGAACATCGTGATCGTACACCGGCGGTGGGTCTTTGCGAACCTCCAATACCTTCAAGTGCATTACAGTGTCGCCCTCTGTCGGAGAGAAGCGTCGGTTTACTAAAGGTAAGAAGAATGTACTAAAGACGAATAAACAAAATAAATGTCTTTTTAAAATGTAATGGGGACAGTCCCCTATTACATTTTAAAAAGACATTTATTTTGTTTTTTTATTTACTTAAATATTAATTAACTAATTAAACTAATTAAATACTAAAAATAAGATGAAACAATATATTAAATAGGTATATAAAATATTATAAATAATAAATGGGGCCGAAAATGTCTGAAGATGTGGCTACGGACCGGATAGCGTGGCGCTGGAGGTCTCACAACTAGGTGGACTGGTGACTTTATGATTTTCGCAGGCTGACGGTAGCTGCACATCTCTTCCACTCGGCTTTCCTGGAAGTCCTCGAGTGTGACCTATGTCCAGCGGTGGACATCATAAAGTTGAAATTGTGATTTGTAGAAAAATAACCGTGTGGTTAATGAAATACATGCATGTTTAAGTTTCACACAATTTTTCCTCGTTCTGTGAATCTTCTTAAAATGACGATTACAAACACATATATTTCATCGCCAAACCTTATTTCTAAGTCTCATTACCTAGTCGTAATACTCGATTAAGGTATATTAGGACTAAGCAATACTTATAATGTCCAGATTAACCCCATATCAATTGTATCTCAATTAGCCACATAATTATACTTTCTCGTTGTGAAATAAATAGTGGCCGTGATGTACATACCTTTCCAAGATTTTCATTCCCATGAATTCATATTTATCTAAAACCCCTGGATAATATCCATTGTAAATCTTTTTTTAGCACTGAACTATCTAGCTGTTTCCTATTGAACGGAACGGAGACGTGATGGCGATATAAGTATGAACAAAAGCAGTACTAAATATTATATTACATAAAAATACACATAAGTACAAGGGTGAACAAAAAAATACAATTTGTGCTTACATAAAATAGCTTTTAAGCGAGTGTGATAAGGTATGATTTAGGTAACATCACTTACCAACTAATGTTGCTTTGCGATAGGTATTGAGGTCGTGAAGAAGGTGGGCTAGTAGAGTGGGGAGTTTACTCGAAGCGCCTGACACAAATCGAGTTTCTTCCTCCATTATCGTCTGTTGTACAAAACGCCTAAAGTTTATATATAACCCAACAAAGGCGATCAATAAAATAAGAAGGTGGTCCATTTACATATTATTATAATGTAGGAGTCAATCTTTTTTTTATTTCTTATACAGCACTAAGCACGTATGGTTAATCCAAGAAAACCTCTAAGAGTTTCACATACTGTTGATTTGGTGTAATTTTTTGAAGAGTTTATCATCAGATCAATATGAAATTGAAATGGAACCATTTCGGTACTAACCCCTTTCGAACAAAGAAACAATTTTGCCAATTCGTATATGAATGACATAGTTTTTTTAAAGACATCTCGGCATTAGGAATAGACATTCTGTATCGCGGGGTACTTTACAAACATACATGAAACGGACAGAAAGAACACCCATACTTAGAACAACAAATTGTGGATCACGCACAGTGTTGTCCCGCGTAGGATTTGAACCAACAGCACTTAGTGCAGCCGCTTGGCGGCGTGGTGACCGCTTAGCTATACCTACCATTAAGGCAACCGTGCAGTCATGCCCGAACATACATATAAATATCCGATTTGAGGACCTCCTCATTTTTGAGGTCGATTAAAATTACATGATATGTTTGTTTTATCTCAGAAAGATATCCACGACACTTATTATAAGATATTTGGACTGCCTGTAAACTACGAATTCTGTTTTTATTATACTGTATCATAAAGGTTGCATCCTAATTTTAATTATTGTTTTTTAGTCTTTTAAGTCTTTTAAGCTTTTAAGTCTAAACGAAGATAACAATGTTAACAATTGTTCCACCGTTGGAAAGCTAAGGTCAGCTAACATTATCAGTCATTAACATAGGCTACTTTTTACCGCGATGACCAAAAAAGCAAAAGTTAGTAACAAATATTTCGAAAATTACATTTCCAGTCTTGTATTAACGTTATTCTTCATTTCTTAATTTTTATGTTTATGTTTTTATTTCGATTTATTTATAATATTATAATCGGTAGACTAATTCGTAGGCGAAGATTATCAAAGAACTTGTAACTCTTGACGTCTATCGGCGATGATGGTCAGTTTCTATCAGGCGAGTCGTCTGCCCGTTTACCCTATTTAAAAAACGCCAGAGGATTTTCAGTTCATTTCCTAAAATATCCCTTGTTATAATCATGAAATGTTCGGGCGTCGTCGGCAATCATCGTGTAATGTAGGCGCGCCCTCCACCTCCATCCCCCGAAGGTTCTCGACCGTGTAATGATTACCGAAGTGTAATGTACGGGCGTACATTACACTTCAATGACATTTATAAGGTACACAATAAAGCGCTGACTATACAACAGTAATTGTCATTTTATTATCATAATCAGGTGACTAGTCTGTTTGTTTGTATCCTTTATCATAAAAAATGAAATAATAAACGATTCATTAGTTGTTAGTTTAATTACATAGTTTTAATTACATTCCTACTACACACAGTTCACTCAAAGGTACGACCAGTAGAATTCTTTTGGAATGAAGTATACCTTATCCTATATATTTACAGGAAGTATTGAAGTAAATAACAAACTCATTTCATAGGTCTCCCTTGAAAGGAAATTTTGGCCTACTATACAATTCTGAAGAAATAAAGAAAGAAAGAATACGTTTTCCTTTTTAACCGACTTCAAAGAAAGGAGGGGGTTTCTCAATTCGACCGTATATTTTTTTTTGTTTGTTCGCGGATAACTTCGTCGTTTATGAACCGATTATGATTATTTTTTTAATGGAAAAGAGATATCCCAACGGTGGTACCATGATAAGGACACTAAGATCTGATGATGGCATCCAAGAGAAATCGAGTCAAACCTTGAAGTCGGTTTTAGTTTTGTTAAATTTTCTTTCTACATATTTTGTTCCCTTAAGCCTACTTCGCGTTATGGTAGTATTTTAGTCTAGTATCGAGTAATTTAGTAGCTACAATACTCGCTTCTGCCCAAAAATCGTTCGCACTTTGTTTTTTACCGACTTCAAAAAAAGGAGGAGGTTTCTCAATTCGACCGTATATATTTTTTTATGTGTGTTCGCGGATAACTTCGTCGTTTATGAACCGATTTTGATGATTCTTCAAGCAGGTTTTATTCTTGTTAAAATTTTTATTCTACAGTTTACAAGTGAGTAGTGTTTGCAAGATGAACAGCCTATAAAGTAATAAAATAAATAAACTGATTATGCTAACCGAAACTACTATTTTAGAAGAGGTGGGTGAGGAAATACGTGTGATTAATTAAAAGAAGCCATGGGGCACGAAAATGGATCGATTGTTTCATTTGCTTGTTTTATAACGCGGGGACTTGATATTCCACAAGCATTTATGTTATACATATTTAGAAAAAAAAAAAGTTGTATCATCGCTCCAGCGAAACAATTTTTGCGGTAACTAACTGCAACTGCACTCGACTAATTCGACAGGTTAGGACTTGTTTAGCCGGTGAACCAGTGAGCACGGGCGCGTGGTGCGAGGTCATACTCGCCCGAAAAAAATAGATTACAAGTACAATTTTAACAAAAACAAAACCGACTTCAAGGTTCGACTCGATTTCTCTTGGATGCCTTCATCAGATATTAATGTGCTTATCATGGTACCACCGTTGGGACATCTCCTTTCCATTAAAAAAAGAATCATCAAAATCGGTCCATAAACGACGAAGTTATCCCCGAATACACAATTTAAAATATATATATATATACGGTCGAATTGACAAACCTCCTCCTTTTTTTTAAAGTCGGTTAAAAATGGATCGATTCGACTAAATACCTTACTAATTAACTCGACAAATTTTTTGTTGTACAGACACGTTTAGCTACTAAATTACTCGCCACTAGACCAAAATACTAACATAATGCGAATTAGGCTTTAGTCGACTGACACTGACATATGAATAGAAGTAGAGAACCTGTACTTTTAATCTATCAGCATAGGTTTAAAATAAATCCACTTAATTGAAATGTATTAAATGTTTGGTCAGGAATGATCACTTACTAGATGTTCTCCAAGTTTCTTGACCACAGGTTCGTACTGCACCGTCTTCGACCAGCTGTCGCACACGAAACAGATGTTGAAGAGGTAGACGTTCCGCTCATATCTTGGGTTGTCGATCCGTATTGGGTAACCGACAATCTTGTGACCGAGGGCGTTTCTATATACCAATGAGAAACAAAGTTACATCACTATTTATCATAGACATACATATGATGATTTTGACTCCTAGCTGTTTCGGCCACGGTGGCCAGTATCAACCGAGGCCAGCCAAGTACACAGGAGATATTATTGTGCAAAAGTGTATACGCAAACACAAGTGCACACACTGTTCTTTCACTCTCAGAATCCGATTGGATCCGGACCGCACATCCAACAGGTTCGGGGAGATATCAGGCGTAAGTCCGACGGCTTTACGTGCTCTCTGGGGCACGGGGGTTAAAACCCCAACTTCCAAGTGCTTTTTGCCTGACCAGAGAATCGAACCCAAAACCAGTTGATCGGCAGTCTCATATGCTAACCGCTGGACCAACGACATATAATAACTGTCTAAGTAATGATATGAAGGCTTGTTGGCCTAGTGGTTAGTGACCCAGACTGCTCAGTTGAGAGGAAGTGGGTTCGATTTCTACCCAGATAAAAATTAAATATTTGAGTTATGAGCACGATTATTTGTTCTGTATGAGTGTACGTATTGAGAAATATATGAGTATGTACGGATGCTAACATCCGTATGGTTACCACAGCACTGGCTCTGCCCCGTTCGGTATCAGACAGTCGTATGTGACTTATTAATTAGTAGCCGAACCCCGCGGTGTTACCCGCGGCTATTGTCGTACCGCGGGTAAAGCCGCGGGACAAAGCTAGTCCAAAAACAAGTAAGTTACTCCTTACTAGTAGCTATCTGCCAGTAAAAGTCTCGTCAAAATCGGTCCAGCTGTGCCAGAGATTACCCGGAACAAACAGACAGACAGACCGACAAACAGACAGACCGACAGACAAAAATTTACAAGTGTTGAGGTTAACTTTAAAAAGTGATGCTGACTTCAATGCTCTACTTCATGACAAATGAAATTGTAATAAAGTATATTCTCCATTATTTAATTTTCCACAACCACAGTTATTATTTTATTCCAAATTGAAATGAAGAATTTCCAATTGAAAACCAATTTTTCAAATCACATGTGTTTTCTATGTATAATATGTATGTATTTACAACAAAAAAAGTATATAAGTATTTATATCAGTTGTCTAGTACCCATAATACAAGCTCTGCTTAGTTTGGGACTAGATGGCGTTGTGTGTTAGATGTCCGAAAAATATTATATTATATTTATATTTTATTTTACATAAAAACCTAATGAGATTCTTTGTATGAATTCTTCTCAATTATGTCGCTCTTGGCAAAGTGGTTGTGGTCACTAAGAGTTGTCATTTATGACTAGGTTGAAGAAGTTTCCAAATCGGTTAAAAAACAGTAAAACGAGTGTCGGTCACTGTGCTGCTCTGTCCACGTTCACATAGAGGATAGTGACCACCATTTTTGGATTCTACTTATGCTTTCCATCAGGCAGAGTAGTCATTTTGGCAGCTTGATCATAAAAAAAAAAGATAAACCATTTCTTTTTAGAAGTTGGTGATAAAAGTTAACATAGTATATTGTTTAGTATTATACTTTATTGTGAAATATTTATACCATCTTTGCAGTAATCAGCAGTACTACTTTCATGACATTGTGTATTTACTTTTTTTGAAGAACAGCATGTTAACATTTAATCTTTACTAATATATAAAGCTGAAGAGTTTGTTTGTTTGTTTGTTTGAACACGCTAATCTCAGGAACTACTGGTCCGATTTGAAAAATTATCTCAGTGTTAGATAGCCCATTTATCGAGAAAGGCTATAGGCTATATATCATCACGCTAAGGCCAATAGGAGAGGAGCACCAATGAAAAATGTTTCAAAAACGGGGAAAAATGATCACGCAAGGGGCAATAGGAGACGCAAACGAGGTTGCGTGGGTCTGCTAGTATTTCTATAAATGCTCAACAATGTTATCATGGGTGACCGAGTTCAACTACACCCCTAAATGCTTATTGTTTTATTTTTGTGTATACATGGACGTTTTTTATCTGGTTTTAAATAAATAAAAGCTCAACTAAGCTCAATGGTGCTCAAATAAGTCTTATTTAGGCTCAACTATGCTCAACAATGCACAACAATATGCAACTATGCTCAATGATACTCAACTATGCTCAATGATACTCAACTATTCTCAATGATGCATATTAATACTCAACTATGCTCAAAGGGGCTCAATATGCTCAACTATGGTAACCTATGCTCAACAGTCCTCAACTATGTTCAATTATGCTCAACTATGTTCAACTATGCTCAAAGGTATTCAACAATGCTCAATTGTGCTTAACTATGCTCAATGGTGCTCAATGGCGCTCAAGGATGCTCAACAGCAGCAAGCATCAGTAACAGCCTTTAACAGTCTACTGCTGGACATAAGCCTCTCCTTTGAATGGAGGTATTAGCCTACTAAACCATTCTGGCCAGACGGGTTGCTATAGGGTTTGTTTCAAGAAAAACAAAAAAAAAAACCAAAAAAAAACAAAAAAAAAAAAAAAGGGTTTGTTTCAAGTTTTCCTTCTCCTTGCAGTGATGTTGTCCTGCATAGTTTTTCTTCCTTAGTCGCCTCTTACGACACCCATGGGTTGAGTAGGTGTGGTGACACTCTGTATTCTTAATCCATCACCACACGGACATCCGTCACCACACAGACATCCATTACCACATGGACAACTTAACTCAAATCTGACCAACTATGGCCAACGGTGCTTAACTATGCTCAATGGTGCTCTACTATGCTCAACGATACCCAACTATACTCAACCAATGGTACTCAAGTATAGTTAGCAATGCTCAGCGAGGCGCTGGTGGCCTTCGTTTATCAAAAACTCATCAAATTGGTAATTATCAAAGATTTAGTGCTACTAGTGTTGCAGTCAATGCAGTCAATTACAGCTTTAATTAACTTGAAAAGAGTTGCACATTTCACTCTGTAGTTGAGGTTGATTCAAATGTCTATGTTCATTGTCATAAATCCAAGATGGCCGCCACCACAAAATGACAAATAACATTATTTTTTAACCCTCCAAAAACCTTATGAAATGAATGGTTAAATTAGAAAACTATATTGTAAACAATCAAATTTAAAATTGATGACGACACAAAATGGTAACCCATAACAAAGGAAAAGTTGCTGATATAAAAATGAATGTTTTATAACTTTTAATAAAATCATTCAACATCATCAAGCCTATAACAATACTAGTATTGTAGACTACCATAACCTGAGCTTTAATGCTATATATAAATATGATAATGTTAATATAAAATAAATAAAATGAAACAAATATTTCGGACATCTAACACACAACGCCATCTAGTCCCAAACTATGCAGGGCTTGTGCTATAGGTACTAGACAACTGATACAAATACATATATACTTTTTTTTGTAAATACATACATATTATACATAGAAAACACCCAAATTCCGAAACAAATATTTGTAGATCATACAAACATTTGGTCCGACCCGGTAATCAAACCCGAGACCTCATGATCAACAGTCGCACACACCAACTGCGAGACCATTTATATGATTTATCATTTTACACTTTTTCAAATGAATTTTAATTAAATTAATTTTTCTAAAAGATATGAAAGAAAGAAAATCAGTAAAAACAGTATAAGAAAATAAATTGTGTACTCACATAGTCATTGTGCATTTCTGGATCTGAGGCTTTGGGATGATGTAGGCACTGATTGAATCAAACACCTCCTTTGATATGTAGTCCTCAGGAAACTAGAAAAAACGATTTAGATTAGTATACAAACTATTGAACTAAATTATAAATTTTAATAAGGATGAACTACGCCATTCAGACTTACCAAGCCGACGCCGGGCGTTACAATGCAAAGTAAGTACCTAGCCACCCCACCACTCAGTCTAGACAGTGCTATATAGGTAGCTACACAGGTAGATAGGTCCCAGGACATAAATCAATAACTCACAGATGAAACCTGATATAGGAACCAATTACATCTGCGCTTCGAGTGCAGTTCTGCGCATATTCACTGCACTTGCGTACACAGCACGCGAAAATGTACCTTACATAAACAATGCTTCATACCTGACAGGATATCTTCGGGCCAGCCACAGGGTGAAATTCGCCCAGGAATATACATCGTATAGGCCCTTCTCGTCCGCAACCCTCATAATAACGGGTTTCCATCATTTTCGAGGACATTAAGCCTATTTTTTCGCTTGCGCCGTCCTCATACTCTAACTGGCTCAGCACGTTAAGACGTCGTTCCACTTGCATTTGATTTGACTTAAGATAGCATCATAAGAGAAAAAACAATGAAAGGAAATTAAATCGCACAAATTAATTGTAAAGAAATTAACCATGGACCGCAACAATTGTCGTTCGTAAACGTGTTGTTGTGGTCATATTTTTGACACCTCGATTGAATGGCTTGGTTCGATAGCTTTTTTTTTAATATTTTTACTCCTGACCATAGATACAGAATTTTTCGGTTGCGATGGGTCGAGCAACGAAACAAAAAAAAATTGGCGGATAAAGTTAATCAAAAAAATAAAGCAATAATTATGGTCAAAAGTATCTCATGAAACTTTCTCTAGTAATTTAGAATTTTATTTTGAGGATCTTTAACACTATACGCTTTATAATATCTGCAGAATATGGTTAAATTAAAAAAAAATAATCTTAAGAGTTGTCAAGGGACACCCGGATGGAACGAAGTTCACTGACAGGATTCATTATTGTTATAATTTTTTATTATTTATTATGAACAAAAAACCCGTAAATGCTCAACAAAAAAAATCGTCGAGACACCACACTGTTCAATGCGAAATAGAAATGAAAAAATATCTGGCTTGCTTTCTGTAAGAGAGAGAGAGACAGACAGAGAAACATGCGCACGCCGCACGGCTTTCAATAGATTACTATAGCAAAAAGTGTCGTTACAAATTTTTGTGAGAATTTATTACGTCTAGTTTCACAACGCGCGATAAGGAACTTTGTTATAAAATATGTTCTTCCCGTATTATTGCTATCATTTATTCACTACTGTTTCCGGAACTACAACATTGACTTCATTTTTAAAATTGAAAAGCATTTTAAATACTGATTACATGACAGAACAATATGACTTGTATAGCATAGTGGAAGTGTCCTAACATTAACAAAAATGATGGACACACGAGTCTAAACTTTAGGGTGCAAGTACTTATGCCGAACCCTAGATGGCAGTCCTAAAGGTAGGGATGTAGACCAGGTATTATGTAGTAGTCTACGTTACGTAACTATATGAGATAGCGAGAGGGTGAGAGAGAATTCAACGATTACTGACACAAATATTAACAGTAGGTAATACAATAGGTACATCAAAGTAACTACTGCTGTAAACTACTTTTCTCACATAACAAGGGTAAAACTTATTACAACAAAATTCCACAACAAAATATATATAAATAAATATACATATGTTTATATATATTTACCATTAAAGGAATCTGACAAACTAATACAAATTTATTTTAGACTGAACCCCGCGGTCTTACCCGCGGTCATCATCGTACCGCGAGTAACGCCACGGGACAAAGTTAGTCTAAAAAAAGTAGCCTAAGTTACTCCCTGGATCATCAGCTACCTGTCAGTGAAAGTCCCGTCAAAATCCGTCCAGCCACAGCAGAGATTACCCGGAACAAACAGACAGACAGACAGACAGACCGACAGACAGACAGACAAAAAAAATTTTAACCACATTTTTGGTATAGGTACCGTGTATACATACATATGCAATTAGTAAAAACCGGTTATTTTAATATTACAAACCGACACTCCAATTTTATATATTTGTATAGATTATTAAAATTTAATCTAAGATTAGGAATCCTTGAAATATTATTTATGTACTTCACAAAGTATCGTGTATATATATAGATTGATTGGAAAATGTTAGATTATGAATCCTGGAAATATTACTTAGGTATTTCACAAAGTACACAATTGATTGGAAAATTTCTTTACTTATTGTGCTACTACTCTTTAGAGACTAAAATTATATGCTCTTAGCTACTACGTAACAACATAATCATTAAAATCTTATTCACAGTTATAATGTGACTTTCTTGGTAAGTGCAACAAACATGTGTTCCTACAACAGCTACAACAGATTAAAATTATAATAAAATACATCATAATTAGATACTTTAGCAAGAGTAGGAAGAAATATTTTCTAATTCTAAAACAAGACGGAAAAGAGGACACTTACACTTTGACAATTTTGACATTCATGATTCCCTTTCCCTTCACTTCACTTCACTTTTCAAAAACATTTACCTACTACCGGCGTGACTATTGACATAGTTTATTAGAGAGCGACAAATAATAACAATGTTAATCATCTAAAATACTGCTAGTAGGATATGCAGTGGTCGCGTTATTGACAGTGTGTACATGTCAAATTAAGTATGACATTATAGCTTTGTCCATTTAAAGTATCACTGTTCTGTTCATAACCTAAAATCGTGGGCTTGCTTTGTTTGTTTGATAGTGGTTGTACATTTATCTAAGTTTTCTACTAGACTAATCGTTTTTTGTTTTTTCGGAAGACGGTCCGCATTTCATCTCATCCACATTTTTTATATTTATATCATTAATTTCATCACGACGAAGACTTAATGACTTGAAGACTTATGATTTCAATACTATAAACACTTGAAATTGGCAGAAATAGCTAATCCTAGAGACCCGCCTGGTTACCATTTCATCAAAGAAAAAGAATAAAAAAGTTTTCTACTACATATAAGTAGTACATTAGACTAAGTAACAATGATTCGAATATAAACCATAAATAAGTATGTAAATAACATTAAGATTATTTGTTACCCTGTTGCCAACTTATGAGGATGTACAAACATGCAGATATCATAGGTCATGGTGTATATTAAACTCAGATTCTAGTACCTAATGACATGGGGTATAGATATTCTTCGAATTCTGGGGTGAGATATCAGCATATAATGCAATATCTGTAGTGATGGTTAAAAACCAGTGTCATCATGTTTGATTCTCTACTAATCCCATGGCTGTCGTACAAGCTGACTGACTAAGGAAGCAAACTGTGTATGAAAATAGGAATACAAAGAAAATCAAAATTATTCACCATCCCGTCTGGCCGTTGTGGTGTGGTATGGTAGCATAAAACCTCATTTCTTAGGAGAAGTCTGTGTCTAAAGGTGGACCCTTAAATACTGTGAATGTGATGACAAAACAAAAAAGCTTCATCCAAATCCATTCAGTAGTAGTAGTTTTTGCATGAAAGAGTAACAAACATCCATCCATCTATACTTACAAACTTTCGTGTTTATATTATTAATAGGATAAGTGAATAAGCATCATTAAAAGTACATAAATTTTGTTTAATTGGTCTGACAATTCAGTGTCTACAAATGCTATTAGTTGTGGCATATAACATTTATTAAAGTCTTTAAAATATCCTTAAGCAACTAATGGTACTTAGTATTTTCTGGTCTTTATGAGGGTCTAATTGGGTCTTTACCATGGCCTGAGCCATTCAAATAATCCTTTTAGGCCAAACATGAAATAATATCGTTTATAAGAATACTATTGTGAATTTTATACTGTTTAACCGGCCATAAAGGCCTAAACTATTTGTGTTATATTAACAACTAGCTGAACCCCGCAAGTAACGCCGCGGGGCACAGTTAGTCTAAAACAAGTAGCCTAAGTTACTCCCTGGATCATCAGCTACCTGTCAGTGTAAGTCCCGTCAAAATCCGTCCAGCCGTTCCAAAGATTACCCGGAACAAACAGACAGACAGACAAAAACTTTTTAACTACATTTTTGGTATATGTACCATGTATAGATACATATGCATTTAGTAAAAAGCGGTTAATTTAATATTACAAACAGACACTCCAATTTTATTTATTTGTATAGACTAGTTGAGCCCCACGGTGTTACCTGCGATACTACAACAACTGCGGGTGACACCGCAGGACAAAGCAAGTCTAAAAAAAACAGCTTAAGTTACTCCCAGGATCATCAGCTACCTGCCAGTAAAAAGCCCGCCAAAATCGTTTCTGTATATTCTACCCCTAAGGGGTGAAATAGGGGTTGACAATTCCAATATGGGTTAGTCTGGAAATCCATCATTTTTGAAGTAAGAAACATGAAACTTTAAATCCATCATTTTTGAAGTAAGAAACATGAAACTTTATTTTTAGGCTACTAATTAAAAATAAAGAAATACGTATTTAAGCGTTTCTGGATATTGTACTCCTAAGAGGGTGAAATAGGGGTTGAAAGTTTATTTGGAAGTCCGTCATTTCTTAAGTTAGAAACATGAAACTTAACTTTTAGATTACTGATTAAAAATGAGTAGATACGTATTTAAGCGTTTTTGGATATTCTACCCCTAAGGATTGAAATAGGGGTTGACATTTCGATTATAGGTTAGTCTGGAAGTCCTTAATTTTTTAAGTTAGAAACATGAAACTTTTTTTTTAGGCTACTGATTTCAAATGAAAAACACGTATTTAAGCGTTTCTGAATATTCCACCCTTAAGGGGGTGAAATAGACGTTGACATTTCGTATGTAGGTTAGTCTGGAAGGCTGTAATTTTATATTGAGTACCCTGAAACTTTGTCTTTTGATTTCAAATAAATGAATACCTATATCAGCATTTATGGGAATTCTATTTCCAAAGGGATTAAAATAAGGGTCGAAAGTTTGTTTAAAAGACCCTTTTAATGGGCTATTGATTAAAAACAAATAAATAGGTTTAAAAACACAGTTTTAATTTAATATATATAATCAACATTCACGCGAGCAAAGCCGCGGGCAACAGCTAGTGATAATATATATGATATACAGTATATGTTTGTTTGGTATATTTGGTATGTGTGGTAGGTCAAAAGATTTTTTTTACATGTAACATTGAATTCTAGTTAATTAATATTTTAATTTTCAGAAAGTTTTCTGAGATACGCTTTCTCAAGCTCCCAAAAAGAACAACTATTTGTGCACAGCACTGCAAAGATTGTATCAAAGATTTTCTTATGCCATCTAGTATTTGCATTGTCAACTTCATTTCAAAACAAGCAAAGTAGTACTACATGACATTGCTAGGTGGCGCTAGTAGGCGCAACTTTCGAAGTGTACCTAGGTACTCTATCTTCTAAAGGCAACAAGTTTACGAAAGCAAGTTACTGTTGAAGTAAAAAGAAAGCAAAGCTCAAAAGCAGAAATACAGCATCATTTATGCTTGAAGTAGTGGATACCATGCTCTTCTATAGAAACTTGGTGTGACGAACAAATTACGAAGACGATTTAGTATGGCACAATGGATAAATTTGAACTCTTAACTCCGACTTTGACTTCGTGAACTGTTCGTTCTTATTTTAAGCAGTACCAATCTGAAATGCGCTCCCGTTCAGTAGAAAGACTATCGCATCAAATCACTTCATAATGTAACTTCATCTTCATCTTCATCTGTACACCAGCCTTATAATCGTTTCTACACCACCCGAAGGTTATATGGGTAGAGAATGCCCTGGGCATTAGATCCGCCGATGTGCAGACATACTTAGCGCATAAATTTAATAAATAAATAAATTTTATAAAAAAGTAAGGAAAACTTTTATCAAGTCCAAAGTCAGGGTTCCTCTGGACCACTAAGAACGACATCCCCATTCTTACCTCTCTAACTCGATTAATTAATTATTTATACGGTCGCAGGTTTCCGGTATCACACGAAATTACAATTTAATAATTTGTGTACTATCGTCAACTTATCTCCTCTGTTAATAGTTATGATTGTGAAGTAGGGATCCTTGTACCCGTTTACAAAATGTTTAAGACACATCTAAGTAATCTATACTAATATAAAAGCTGAAGAGTTTGTTTGTTTGTTTGAACGCGCTAATCTCAGGAACCGCTGGTCCTATTTGAAAAACTTTTTCAGTGTTGGATAGTAAATTTATCGAGAAAAGCTATAGACTATATATCATCACACTAAGACCAATAAGATCGAAGTATCAAAGAAAAATATTACAAAAAAAGGGTAAAATTATCACGTTACGAGGTTGCGTGGGTCTGCTAGTTCAAATATATACAAGACGAAACAGTTTTTGCGTATGCCTATTTCTGTGCTAATAAAAGTTAAACTACGTAAGACTTATGTGGTGAGGTAAGGTATGCTTAAGCGTAAGTATTAACATGCATAATATAAAGTACTTTTTTTTCTGTGTGAAAGTCTGAACTACATCAGACAACCAACGGGGTCTTACGTCGGATTCGTGTCCGGCCGACTGATAGCCAGGTCTCTGCAAATCCTGGTAAATCGCACTGACTGCATCAAGCCTGCGCGCCTCACATGTGCTAGGTTCCACAGAAGGAGTCGTCTCGCCACAGATATGGTACCGCACAAGAGACGCTCCAGTCTACTCAGTCTATTGGTAAATCCGCCACTGTCTGCCTGTCATACAATATTTGTTCCGGGTGGAAATTTAACCCACGAACTTTGGTATAGAAACCGAGTCTTAATTATCTATATCTTCTAAATGACTATCTGTCTCTTATCATTAACCGACTTCACAAAAAGGAGGGAGGATTCTCAATTCGACCGTATATATATATATTTTATGTGTGTTCGGGGATAACTTCGTCGTTTATGAACCGATTTTGATGACTCTTTTTTTAATGGAAAGGAGATGTCCCAACGGTGGTACCATGATAAGGACATTAATGTCTGATGATGGCATCCAAGAGAAATCGAGTCGAACATTGAAGTCGGTTTCATTTTTGTTAAAATTGTACTTGTTTTTTATTTCAACTGCATTCCATTGAATTGGCTGCACGGCTGGCCTAGTGGTTTCAGCGGTCGCCAAGACACTTTCTACTTCACCAAGTGTTGTGGGTTCAAGTCCCATGGAATAACACTTTGTGTAATCCACAATTTGTTGTTCCGAGTTTGGGTGTTCTTTGTGTCCATTTCATATATGACTGTGAAGTACCCCGCAAGTAGGATGTATATTCCTAATGCGGAAGTTTTCTTTTTAAATAAACAAGTACAATTTTAACAAAAATGAAACCGACTTCAAGGTTCGACACGATTTCTCTTGGATGCTATCATCAGATATTAATGTCCTTATCATGGTACCACCATCGGGACATCTCCTTCCATTAAAAAAAGAATCATCGAAATCGGTTCATAAACGACGAAGTTATCCACGAACACATATAAAAAAAAAAACATATACGGTCGAATTGAGAAACCTCCTCCTTTTTTTGAAGTCGGTTAACAAAAAAAATAACGTAGGTGCTAGGTAATGTACCCTAGGTAGGTACCAGTATTGATAGTAAACATTATCTGCTGACTTCACAAAATAAACGCATCAGTTTCCAATATCACGTAAATTCATAGGCATTTATACAACTTCGATAGTATTGAGTTATTATTTTTTGATGCTAGATTTTTCGATTCCAAACTAATCTAGATTTCGTCACTGCGAAAACGAAATCTATGTCTATACTTATATATAAAGCTGAAGAGTTGGTTTGTTTGTTTGTTTGAACACGCTAATCTCAGGAACCGCTGGTCTGATTTGAAAAATTATTTCGGTGTTGGATAGTCCATTTATCGAGGAAGGCTATAGGGTATATATCATCACGTTACTACTAATAGGAGCGGAGCAACAGCGAAGAATGTTTCAAAAACGGGGGAAAATTATCACGCTACGGGCAATAGAAGACGCAAACGAGGTTGCGTGGGTCGGCTAGTATACTATAATGTGTCATGGGTTTCGAAAGAAAGGTTTTCAAATTTGACTAAGACTTAAAATACATTCTTCCTTCGTATTGACTTGTTTAATTCCCATTTTGCTCGCGGGTCTTTTAAGCGAGGCGTGAAAAACATCTCACTAGGTCGCCATAATACGTGTCTGCTTTCAAACTGAGAATGGTGACCATCACTCTTGAATCCTTCTTATAGTTTCTTATTGTTTTAGTTTCCTTTCTACTATTGGCAGGTGTTTATGAAAAGTAAAATGTACAATTTAATGAATGGCTTTTAGATATATATGTATTTATGTCTGGCTACATCCTGCCTTCGTTATCGCTGTGGAACTTTGTGGTAGCATTGATGAGAAATGAAGGCTAACAATTTGATAAACCACCCTTGAAATATGTTGTATATCGTGTTAAAATGTGCCCTTAAGTCACATTGGAAACTAATGATTGGCAACCAGCCTCCAACAAAGAATTTTGGAACTCGTTTTTTTTATAGAGTAGGCGGGCAAACGAGCTGACGTATTGCCTAATTGTAAGCGATTACCGCCGCCCATGGACACCCGCAACACCAAAGGCGTCACAAGTGCGTTGCCGGCCTTTGAAGGAGGGGGGAGATAGGGGGAGGGATTTGGGGTATGGGCCTCCGGTATCCCCACTCACTCGGTTAAACACAGCACAAACGCTATTTCACAGGTTTTCTGTGAAGTTGTGGTATCACTCCGGTCGTGCCGGCCCAGTCATGCTGAAGCGTAGCTCTCCCACGGTAAAAATCTTGTTTGGAAACTCTTCCAACGTACAAAGCATTCATCATCATCAGCTATCGTAGTCCACTGCTGGACATAAGCGTCTCCAATTGTGCGCCACTTGGTACGATCCTCGGCTTCCTGCTGCCAGTTCCTGCCAGCCGTCTTGCGCAGATCAATCCTGGCATGTGGACTGTTTCGTGCATTATTTATTCAATGTATGTACAATACATGGGTTGCCTGGAAGAAATTGCTGTTAGCAAAAAGGCCGTCCATTGTACTTTATAAAAAAAAAACAAAATACTAAAACCCAACTACGATGAGAAACTACGCTGAAAAAGTATGAAACAAGTTTGAAAAGCCGTAGTCTCGCGTTGTTAAAATGTTATGGTACGTTTCTGTAACATGTAACTTGTCGTGGGTGGGTTTTAATTTTTACTTTTATTATTTAAAATGTTTTTGGTGCCGTTATAATGTCACAATTATCGAATAAATACGGCAACAAGACGCTTTTAACAATACCTCATTTGTCTGACTAGTAGTTTAGAAAGAATGAGGGAACAATTAAGCATACCATAGAAATACCACACTTATCGAATAAATACGAACAAAGTCACGAGGCAAATGCTAATCATAGATGTATTTTTGAATTTATACATACATACATACATAGCCTGTCAAAATCGTAACCCTCCTATGACTTTGCAATATCTTCAGTATGGAATAAATTGTCCTCTATTGTTATTATAATGTTTTTATTGTTAGATGGTATATATTCAAATTGACATTAATGATATTAAATATAAATGATTTATTAATAGTTAGGTATGTCGTCACCTTATAGTATTTCAAACAGAAAAGTGGCGAGATTATCATTTTGACTTTTTATAATAAAATAAATGAAAAAACTTTTATAAAAGCTTTTATTAAAATGCCATATAAAGAAACAAAAGACGAATCAAACGAGTCCAAACTCGATGGCGTTGCGACGTTTCTTCTCAGAGTTCCTATAGCCACCTCCCAGCTCCAGTATCAGATCAGCTCAATGTTATAATATAGTATTGTCACGCTGTATACATATGGTTGCAAAATTTCAGCTAAATCGGTTGAAGAAATCTGCTTCAAAATTGAGTTGCAAGATTCCACCCTAACATACATACATACATAACAAGTTAATAAAAAGCTTGTAAAAAAGGAACTGATTGGAATTCACAGTCATCTGCTCTATTCATTCTGTATCTGGGTATAATTTATCGATAAATTAGAAATAAATACCTTATTTTTTCAGCACTCTTTATACCATACAGATTCTAACTAATTTGATACCTGAAAGCTCCGCAATCACATTAAGATAGTAGGTACAATCATTCAACTATATTTCTTTAACTAGCTGAACCCCACGGTGTTACCCGAGGTTATTGTGGTACCGCGGGTAACGCCGCGGTGCGAAGCTAGTCTAAAAAAGTACCAAGCCTAAGTTACTCCATACATCATCAGCTATATGCCAGTAAAAGTCCCGTCAAAATCGGTCCAGCCGTTCCAGAGATACCCGGAACAGACAGACAGATAAAAATTGTAAAAATGTTATTTTGGTACATGTACCGTGTATACTTACATATGCAATTATTTAAAAGTGGTTATTTTAATATTACAAACAGACACTCCAGTTTTATTTATTTGTATAGATTAAGATAAACATTAAACCCGTAATACCTAGGTATACTATTAGGATACAATGGCAAAATAAAGTAGGTATGGAATTGCGAAATGACGTTTTATAAAAATGAGCAAGATATTGGCGCTATAAAAGTATAATGTGCGATAGATTGCCTTGAAGTCAGGTGACAGCGAAACACCAGTGCCCCTGAACCAGTAAGTGTGCTCAAGGTTAAAGTCGAGCATGCGCTTTGCTAACCCCTACAGGCGATATGACTTTGTACGGGCGGTTGTCGAGTTTCAATTCACAATACCAAAACTTTTGTAGACCAACAAGGACTATTGTTTCACAAGATGCTTTGTAAGAGTCTAGAAAAGGAGAATTTTATTTCCTTACTAGCTGAATCCCGCGGTGTTATCCGCGGTTATCGTCATACCGCGAGTAACGCCGCGGGACAAATTTAGTCTAAAAAAGTAGCCTAAGTTACTCCCTGGATCATCAGCTACCTGCCAGTGAAAGACCCGTAAAAATCGGTCCTGCCGTTCCAGAGATTACCCGGAACAAACAGACAGACAGACAGACAGATAAAAAAATTTAGCTACATTTTTGGTATATGTACCGTGTATACATACATATGTATTTAGTAAAAAGCGGTTATTTTAATATTACAAACAGACACTCCAATTTTATTTATTTGTATAGACTAGCTGAGCCCCGCGGTACAACGCCGCGGGCAAAGCACCTCTAAAACAAGTAGCCTAAATTACTCTTTAGATCATTAGCTGGCTGCCAGTGAAAGTCCCGTCAAAATCGGTACAGTCGTTCTAAAGATTACCCATAACAAACAGACAGACAGACAAAAATTGTAAATAATGTTATTTTGGTACATGTATCGTGTATACCTACATATGCATTCATATGCAAAGAGCGTTTATTATTATTACAAGCTTTTGCTTTGGCTTCACCTGTCCCGATATTTGTCTGTAATCAAATCTTAAGTAGAAGATAAATTTGACCCTCGTCTTGATTTCTGATTAAGCTGAAATTTGAAATACACATTTGGTTCTGATGACAATGCAATTATATATAATATTTTTTTTATTAACAAGTAATAAAAGGTTGTTTAACAAAAAAAGTTTTTTTAATTATTCACGTGTTACTTTAAATATTACTAACAGACATTCCAATTTTATTTATTTGTATAGATGTATAGATAAGTATTAGCTTTAACTCAGTAAAGAGTTCCCTATATCCTTCCTCAAGAATTAAGGATCTCCATCCCAAATTTAATTAAAATTGGTGCAGCGGTTTAGCAATGAAATCGTAAAAGACAGAGTTATTTTAGAATTTGTAATGATGTTATTTGAGTTTTGTTTTAAACCTTTGCTAGTTTTTAGGATTCCGTGCCTTAAAAGGAAAAAAGAAACCCTTATAGGATCACTTTGTTTTCCGCCTGTCTTTCTGTTAAGACCCTTTTCCTCAGGACGGTACGCATAGAGGTATCAAACTGAAATTCATACCAAAGACTCAAGTCTACTGTCCCTTGGAGCTGTAAAAAAATAAAAACTTCTAAGGGAAATAATCAAAAGATACAGCCGTTTATGCTGAAAATTTTCGACATTCGCAAAGGAATCAGAACCTACAGGGTAGTTCCCGTGAACTCAGAATCTTGAAATAAAATACGAAGCTACGTCTTATAAGTCTTATAACACAGATAAAGGAATTTTTTTAAAAGCATAAATTTTTAGTTACGTCATTTAATAAGCCGTTTATGCTACAAATTTTCGATACTCGAAGGGAATCAAAAGCTACAGGGTACTTCCCGTGAACTCAAAATCTTGAAATTTGGTACGAAGCAACGTCTTATAGCACAGATAAAGAAAAAGTTGCGAAAAGCATAAATTTTAAGTTACATCATATAATATACGTACAGGTTTGTACGGAACACTCAGTGCGCGAGTCCGACTGGCACTTGGCCGGGTTTTTTTTATCAATCTACATGATTTTTTTGTAAGAGTACTAACTGCTTGTTTCAGAATTAATTGAAGATTAAATTATATTAAATTATTCAGACTTTTTGTCTGCTTGTCTGTATGTAAGCTAGGTTTTGCTCACGGATCGTCTGTTGTAGCGATAAAAAGCAGCATATTTAGCGGGTTTGTTGTGAAATTGTAGCATAGTTACAAAGTTACTGTTTCATTTATGTTTTACACCCTTAATGCTTTTGGCTATGAAAACAATTCTATTCCATATACTTTCAAAAAGCTCAAACTATGTCCATACCAAATTATTGATTTCCCATATAAAGTATCACCCGTCTCTATTTCTAGGATAATAAATTATGTATTCTTCCTCACTACTTAAACTATCCCCAAGAGTAATTTTATCTCAATCGGCTCATCGGTTCTTCATAAAGTTTCATCCCTTTTCACCACATTTAGGGGATGATTTCGAGGATGAAACCTTCTTATTTTTTTGATGTGTAACGTCAATTGGCGAGGGGTAAACCTGATTTTTGACGGCTGAGCGGCGGAGCGCCGCGATTTCAAATTTCTTATTTATTTTTATTAAATTCGCAATTCCAGACAGAAATAGACAAGAGTTTCACTCATTATTTTATTCATATACCAGCCGAACCCCGCGATGTTACCCGCGGTACAGCAACAACTGTGAGTAACATCGCGGGACAAACTAGTCTTAAAAAAAGTAGCCTAAGTTAACCCCTGGATCATCATCTACCTGCCAGTGAAAGTCCCGTCAAAATCAGTCTAGCCGTTCCAGAGATTACCTGGAACAAACAGACAGACAAAAATTTCAAAAATGTTATTTTGGTACATGTAGGTATACATACATACATATGCATTTAGTTAAAGGCGATTATTTTAATATTACGGTCACTACAATTTTATTTATTTGTTTAGATTGTAACAACTCGATTTGCTTCTAAATATGTACTGTGTTGGAATCTCCACAGTACACAAAAATATCGTCACGTGCTCACGTGTACACCCCCTCCCCCCTCCCTTAAATCTGCCCTTGGCGACTGCTGTTATTCGCGGCTGTTACTTTGGTCGGTGAAGAGCCCAAAGTTTTTGTATGAGTTCACTTAGTTTTTTCCGTCCCCTCTCAATATCTCGTGGTGACGCAGACCCAATTACCTTATGGGAAAAATACCGAATAAAACGGAATGACTTTTAACATGACGTAGAATTAACTAAACTTGTGTTTAGTTCACTTTAAAACGTGGTCATTTCAATAGTTAATTATTAAATTACCTACAATATTACAGCATACAAACTAGGGTTACATTTCAAGGAATCAACATTTTAATTTTATTCTCAGCTCCTTTGATTTGAGTTAAAAATTACCTCTGAAAAGAGTAAGGAGAAATTGAAACATACCCCGCTGAAGGGCTGGCCGTTCTTATGTTTGGGCCTGTTCTGCCTGATGGAAAGCATCAGCAGAATCCAAGAGTGAAGGTCACCATACTCATTTCAGACAATGCAACAATGCAGCATGGTGACCAACACTATGGCGGGCTAGTGATGCTTCTGCGTCATTGGGCCTCCGGTCTCGTACTCACCAACGAAACACGACAGCACTGCTGCTGTCATTTTACGTTGATCTCCTGTGCGAGGGTAGTACCACCCCGGTCGAGCCGGCCCAACCGTGCTGAAATCAGCGTTGCTCTACTACCTTGAAATATAAATATTTCAATTTTAGTTGAAACAAACACCTAACTCTCCGTAAAAGTTTCCCCCTTGGTAAAAAAATATGCTATCGAACAAATTTCGCTGCCACGTGACTAGTGACAAGGTTGTGTCTTACACTCTACCCACCCTATAGGCCTAAAAAGATTCACTACCGGCGAACACTCACAAGTGTAACGGTAGATTTCTTCCGTGTCTACAAAATGCATTATAGTCCACTAAATAGCAATATTCTCTTAAATAAATCTCCCAGTTAGTGACCATGGCGATCGGACTACCCACAGTACAGATACGTTTGAAAGTTTCATTTAAATTTATGATAGAAAACTGTGTATAGTACCTAAGTCATAAACTTTTTAGTAATGATTGAATCAACAGTGAAAATATAAGACACCATCAGTGATGAGCTGCTCGGTGTTGTCAGAAGCTACGAGTTCTTCAAATCCCGAAGATGATTTATACACGTAAGTACCTAATCATATAAGTATACCTGTATAATATATGAATGTATTTTAACAATGTTCCCTGTAAATACTTAGTCTGTAGTCTTTATATATATAATTTATTTTAAATCATTCTGCAGAGAGAGAGGCGGTGATATAGATTAAGTCACCCGTTATTCCGTAGGTACTTACGGTTTGGGAAAATCGATGTTGTCCTTGAAACTCTTCAAGCGGGCGGATACATCGCTCCGCATTCATAAACCGGCTTGTTATACCTTAAAACTTTAATATTTATGACAGTATACGTTATAAAGTGAATTGAATAAACTGAAAATCGTATGCACTACTTACATTTCACAGTGGAAAAATAATATTCAAATTAGCAATACATGTCTATATCGTTTATGCAGTAGGTTATTTCGTACTTGTACGTTCGACAAAGTAAATCTGCTTATTCTTCTGGTTCTTTTAGTGTTTCCAAGAAACAAGATAGAAAGTTATTTTTGACGTTTAGCCTAGATTAGATAATGACCCTGACTGCTAGCTAAAGGTCATGGGTTCGCTTCCCACCTGGGACAAATAATAACTGTGTGACTTTCATTTGTTCTCTGTCTGAGTGTAATTAATCTATACACTAGCCGACCCACGCAACCTCGTTTGCGACTACTATTGCCCGTAGCGTGATAAATTTCCCCCGTTTTTGTAACATTCTTCATTGTTGGTCCGCTCCTGTAGGTTCTAGCGTGATGATATAGCCTTCCTCGATAAATGGGCTATCTAACATTGAAAGAATTTTTCAAATCGGACCAACGGTTCCTGAGATTAGCGGTTCAAACAAACAAACAAACTCTTCAGCTTTATATATTAGTATAGATCTATACAAATAAATAAAAATGAAGTGTCTGTTTGTAATATTAAAATAACTGCTTTTTACTAAATGTATGTATACACGGTACATATACCAAAAATGTATTTTTACAATTTTTGTCTGTCGGTCTGTGTCTGGCTGTCTGTAATTAAGTAAGTATAAGAAGTAACTTAGGCTACTGTTTTTTAGACTAGCTTCGCCCAGCGGCGTTACCGCGGTACGTCAATAACCGCGGGTAACACAGCGGGGTTCAGCTAGTTCATAATATTTATGTAGATAGAAGATAGATAGATAGAAAACTCTTTATTTGTACACCGTATTACAGTTTTACACGAAATTACAGAAAATAACAAATATATAATGTAGATATTTGAAAATATTTAATTTGTTGTATGTCTGTTATGATAATATGTTTGTCAGCTATTTGATTATTATAGCGTAGACTCTGAGTAGTTTGAAATCCGCCAACTGTGAAATATGTTATGTTAAAGAAAATAGGATTTCTTATTTTCATCTTCGTTCATTTGTGTTTATAACTCGGGTAGGTACAGTGTCAGTTATTCAGTCAGCAACCATGGACTGGTTTTGTGCATGAACATCGATGATTTTTCTCCTTATAACATATCCGTGCTGTTTAGAGATTAGCCGGAACAAACAGACATACAAAAATTGAAAAAAAAAATGATATCTTGATAGATGTACCGTGTATACATACAATATGCATTTAGTAAAAAGCGGTTATTTTAATATTACATACGGACACTTCAATTTTATTTATTTGTGTAGATAAGATATAAAATATTAGAAAAAAATTGGAGTGTCTGTTTCTAATATTAAAATAACCCCTTTTTAATAAATGCTTATGTATGTACACACGGTACATGGTTCTGGGTAATCTCTGACCGATTTTGATGGGACTTTCACTGGCAGATAGCTGATGATTTCAGGCAGAGTATTTCGAATATTAAAATCGTGCAGCATAATTTAGGGATAACTCCTTATTATTAGTAAAGGTTCTTGTCAATGCATTGAACAGTTTTATATTACATCTCGGCAGTCACTTACCTACTACATCATTTTCTTCCCTTTCCTAAACAACCAATACATAAACGTCGTGTCGTAACCGCGTCACAACATTTTAAATTCCGCCGATATCCATAGATTTAAACCAACCTATAAAAAATAATAAAATTGGAGTGTCAGTTTGTAATATTATAATAACCAATATTTACTAAATGTATGTATATACGAAACATATACAAAGTATCATTTTTTTAAATTTGGTGTGTCTATTTGTTCCGCCTAATCTCTGTAACGGTTGGACCGATTTTGACAGGATTTTCACTGATAGGTAGCTGATGATATAGGGAGTAAATTAGGTTACTTTTCATTAGACTAGCTTCGCCCCGCGGCTTTACTCGCGGTACAACAATAACCGCGGTTAATACCGCGGGGATCAACTAGTTTGTAAATATAAGTAATGGAAACAAAATCGACGGCGCTGTAGGTTTATCCAGTCGCTGCCTGCATAAACAATTTTGTCAATTTACAATTTAAATGACAATGTCCTCGTCTGGTCATAATATTCGGCAAAAAAACGTGCATGAAAATTGACTGGGCAAGACCTTGATAGCACCTGGTGTGTCTATAACCTAGTACCCGTATTCACGAGTAGGTATATCATTTAGGTATGATTATGGCCACTTAGTGATAGGCGGGAGGAAGTCTCTAAATTCTCTCGGGATAGAGTCTGCTAACTAAACATTACATCGTTTCAAACTATGTGTTTTTGAATTTCGAACATTCCTGAAATTTATGAATTTTTGAAGTGAACACACACCAACGTCTGGCGACTTTATGATGTCGACTATATTGAAATACTAGCGGACCCGACAGACTTCGTCCTGTCAAAAAGATTTGTAATGTGGCAGTTTTTTGTTCCTACGTTTTTTATAGTCGGGGCAAAAAGTTCTCCTGAACAGAACCGTCACCCTGGTGAAAGGGCGTTGTGAATAAAAAATAATTAAATAAAACATATTATATAAGGATTTAAAAGTAATCGTTTTATTGTTAATCATGTGAATCATAATTATTAACAAAAAATAGTTTTATTATCATTGTAGTGCTTTATGATATACGATGTTTTATGTTTGATTACCTGGCGCATAGACAAACAAATCTGATGGTTTTCCAACACGGGAACAGGCAACATACAATTGACCATGTGAGAAACATGGGTTTTCCAGATTAATACCACAAAGACTTAATTATTGCCCCTGGGACTTGTTTATGATCATAGCAAAAGCAAGCCGCACTGGAAACTGTAGTCGTTTAAACTGAAATGGCACATCAGTCGGAATCATTGGGATGCGTGGTATGAGAACATCTTCTCCTTTATACTTTTCTTTGAGTATAGCTTCTATCACGTTGTTTAGTACTTTTTTTATCGCTAACCGTGTTCCGTTGCAAAGACGCGGTTGGTTGATATTTCGCAACATTATAACAACCGATCCAACCTTTAATAGAAGATTGTGAGGTGGCAATCCTGGCAAGTCCAGCGAGTTTAAAAATTCCGGTGGATAGTTGATTTATATATCCTCGATTCGCCTGTAATTTGTTCTTGAATGTTGAAATTTAATTCATTTAAATCAATGTTTTTTGCAGCTAATATAGCTCGTTCACTCAACCAATCATGGTTTCTGTAATTTTGAGAAACATCTGGAAAAACCTTCTGAATAAGTTTATCTTTTGATCGAGTTAACTGACAAAAACTTTGAGGAAAGTTAATGCAGCCAGTCAACGTGTCTATAGGGAATTTGCCATTACCAATGTCAATAAGTTGTTTAGAGAATATGTTTCCAGATTGGTCATTTCGCAACTCGACACGCATATTCTTGCTTAAATGAAGTACTTTGACATGTTTCCACAAATTGGAGGACTTTAGACATGCATTGAGTTCATCTGCTGGCGTTGATCGTGGAATCACTGGCATTGTTTGACGAAAATCTCCTGCTAATAAAATCAATGCACCACCAAATCGGCTATAATTGCTCCGTAGATCTTTTAAGGTTCTGTCTAAAGCCTCCAAAGATTTTTTATGTGCCATCGTGCATTCATCCCAAACAATAATTTTACATTGCTGCAAAACCTTTGCCATTGCAGACTTCTTCGAAATGTTGCAGGTTGGAGTTTCATCGCTTTGCATATTTAATGTCAATTTTAGTGCTGAATGGGCTGTTCGACCACCTTCAAACAAAGTTGCTGCAATTCCTGACGAAGCGAGTGCAAGTGCAATTTTATTTTGTGAGCGAATTGTTGCTAATATTATAGAGAAATCAAAAAAGATTTTCCTGTACCACCAGGTGCATCTAAGAAGTAAATCCCGCCAGTTTCATCATTTGTTACTTTCATAAGAGTATCAAATACATACTTCTGTTTTTCATTCAACAGTGGAAGATTTGTTAGAATTAATTCTTTCAAAGTGTTGAGATCATACAGTTTTTCTCGATGTAACTCTTGGTTAAAAGCATCATGCATTGGACGATTAGGCGCGGCCAGACCTAATTGAATTAATAGTATGTTTGATATCGTCAAGGACATGTCCTAATCTTGTATATTTGGATTTTCCATTCTATTCCGTATTTGATACAAAATATCATCTATAGAACTAAATAAAATTGGAGTGTCTGTTTGTAATATTAAAATAACCGCTTTTTACTAAATGCATATGCATGTATACACGGTACATATACAAAAACTGTAGTTAAAAAATTTTTTGTCTGTCTGTTTGTTCTGGGTAATCTCTGGAACGGCTGGACGGATTTTGACGGGACTTTCACTGGCAGGTAGCTGATGATCCGGGGAGTAACTTAGGCTACTTTTTTTAGACTAACCTTGTCGCGCGGCATTACTCGTGGTACAACAATAACCGCGGGTAACACCGCGGGGTTCAGCTAGTCACACATATAATCCTTGTACTTGATCCACAAATCAATTGGGTTTGATGGGAAGCATGTAGATATGATTATTGAAAACAATGTTCGTATTTGATGAGCGTGTGATGATATTTTTGTTAACGCGGTTTGTATTTAACTGATGGAATCACGTGAAACTGATGCATTTTATGTCGCGTGCCGATAGTAAAACGAAAGAAATTTAATATGAACTTTATACAATAGCAACGAAGCTCAAATTGACTACGTTTTAGTTAGGAAATGTTTGTATGGGAAAAAGAAAAGGGCTGTTTTAAGGATTTTCCCGGTAATTATTCGAATTTTTTTCGCCGTAAAAACCATCCTTGAACTCCAAGGAACATTTTAAAAAAAAAGTTGGGCAAATTGGTCCAGGCGTTGTTGAGTTATGCGCTTACCAACACATTTTGCGATTCATTTTTATATTATATATATAATATATAATATAAAAATGCTTAAAGGCTTAAAACATCTATATATATAATATATAGATGTTTTAAGCCGAGTATGCCAACTCCTTACAAAATTATTTATTCGATTTATAGTTTAAAAATTAAAACTTATCTGTTAATAATATATATATATATAATATATATATATATATATATACAAGATATAAAAACAAGATAATATTTAAAATTCTTTATTTACAGATGTTGTGTGGTAACGAGACTTTTAAATCTATTTAAATTTCTAAATATACATATAGGGATGATGTTCTCCTAGTCGATTAAGGCCTACACCTAAACACATAACAAAATAATTGTCCCCATCGCGCAATTATTTACCCCGACTGCAGAAACCACAGAGCGACAAGCAATCAAATTATTATTATCAATTGTCATGTACAACGCAGTACGTGCAATTCTCATGTCTGTGGAGCCGGTGGAGCTTCATAAATGACAAGTGCGTCATTGAATCGAACCCGAGTTTTGTTTTGGGGTGAATAATAACAAAATTGATTCGAGGTTTCTGTATATGTTTGAAAAAGGATACATGTTAAAGTTTGCACATTGGTTAAAATGTCATATTTTCATTTGCAGGTTTAAAGAGGAGCCCACGTCGCCGGTGTCCGGGCCCTCTTCAGGTAAGCCGTTTTACTAAATATTTTGCCTGCTTTCGCACTACCTGCATCTTATTATAACGATATTTTGATTATTTCTGCACGTGATATCGATAAAGGAAATATTCATTGAATAATTCGGTTTATCGACACTTTTCCAAAATATATTCATAACTTTGATTTTTTGTGAACACATCAGTCCATTTTCTTGCTGGCACTGTCAATATACTAAAGTGATAGAACTTTTAATTAATAAGACTATAATAGTGGTCATCCATTTGTCAAAATTTGACCATAAGTAATAATTTAGTTTTAGTTTACTTCGCTCTTCATCCATATAAACTTTGAATGTGTAAAATTTCATACTTTACTGTTTGCATTAACTTCGTAAAACTGGGTACAAAGTTCTTGCTTCGCGAAATATTCGACGTGCTGTGAGGCCGCTTTTCTTACTAAGTTCTATTTCAATAGGAAATAACATAATAGCTTCGATCTGAACGCAAAATGTTTAAATTTGTTAAAATCTAATGACAGTCTCTTTTAATGGCACTGTCTTAGAAACTTCGTGTTTAGCAACTTAAAAAAAAAACTATAAACCGTGTTTATATTTCAACTTGATAACTTTACGTATCCCTTAAATCGACAGGAAGATAAGTAGACAGACAATATTTCAAATAGGATATATTAATAATGTATTAGGTTTTATTTTTATTGAATTTTAAACTAAACAGTCAATATAGTATGATTATATAACTAAACAAACTACCACTAAACTGTACTAGATGACAAACAGAAAACAGACAATACAATGCATAGGTACTTCTTGTAAATGTACGCAGTTCTTGTTGCATTACAATGGTGCAGTTCATATGTAAAACCTACAATTTTCATTTCATTACAAGCTATTTATATTTCATCAGATTAACTTGTTGTATTTGTACTACACGATAAATATCTGACACGCAAAGATAGTTCTTTTCAGATAAATAGTTCACATTTTAAGACGCTTTTACATTAGGATAATATAACTACTAAACAAAATATTCGTATATTGTCTCACGCTATTATATATTACGCACAGTTTTGCTCGTAATTATAGTAACTTTAATTCCTATATGACACAGTGTAATATATTTAAAAAACAATCTCGGGTCTAAGTGTTCTGCCTGTTGTTTAAAGGTCTACTAATTTGCTAAACAGGATTAATTCTTATTCTTACAAGGAAGGATTCAGGGCAGGGGTCATGAGGGTCGTGAGGGTCATGTCTCCCGGAATCGATCTAGTTCGTTGTATTTTAAGTAGATAAATAAATTGGAGCTTGTCGTGAGCCCTGATTATACAGAAATAATGCCCCTTAAGTCAAAAGCTTGGTCGAATACTGAGTTCTTATTGTGGGAGTTGTTCATAAGAAAAGAATAGGTATGTAAACGCCGTGAAACTCCTCATTGATTTTGTTCATTGATAATTTATTTTAACTATTTAATAAAGCAATATTCTATCCGATTAGATATTAGTGCATAAAATAGTAAGACTACATTTAACGCAAAAACGTATTAAGTGAATAATACTAATTTTAGTTTGGTTTATTAATCGTATTTCTTCTGGCTTATGTGCCAGAAGAAATATTTTGTCTTCATTAAAAATTAAATGAAATCGTAAAAAAGAATAGGCTAGGATTACTGTTAAACAACTTTGTATTTTTGTGGGTCATTTAATCAGTTTTCATTTCTGTCACTATGAATATAAAGACGATTCTTAGTTAGCAGCAAACGTACGAAAAAAAATATTTTTAATAAGGTAGGATTTTTCTACCATGAATTATAAGAAAACTCATTCTACAAAACATACATCGCCGCAAATGGATTCTTTCCTTCCTGCGATCAAGGGCTGATCCAGGGGGATCGTGGGAGTCATGACCCCCCCTGGGCTGGGTCCAGGACTTAGGTGGACCATCAATTAAAATTGTTAAACAATTTTTTTTTTTGTCACAATATAGATTTTATGTACCTTCGATATTACTGATATTATGTGTTCTACAAAATAAAAGAGAAAATGCGGACGTTATTTACCGACTGCTTTTTGAAGAGGCTAAAGAAGTAGCTGAGCAACTAGATGTAGAAATTAAATATCACAGAATAGTTTCAAGACATAGGGCCATTAACCAAACTGTATATAAATCCCTCTTCTAGATTAAATAATAAGTGACCTACGGGGCCGTCTGTCTGAAGTACTTAATATGTTTTCGCTAAGCGTTTCCATGCCAAAAAGCAAATCAAGACATTGAAATTGTAAAACAACTAGCAACCGTTTATACATTGCAAAATAATCTAGTTTCTGTCGTTGTAAACGAATATCGGCTTTGGATGGTGAATTGGCAGCGGAGTCAGGACATACCGGAGTTGATTTCTGACCTTATTTTAAATTTCGATATTTATGTCTACACTACCAGTTAGTGAAGCGACAGTGGAAAGACATTTGTCTATGTTACGAAAACTCAAATAGTGGCAAGAGTTTCAATGGTTGAAGAACGTCTAGCCGGACCAGCTCTTGTCAACGTCCATATAAACATACTCATCGAAGTAGATGAAGTGATACTGCGTCTCGGAAGAAGACGTAAAATAAACATTAATTTTGTTATTTAAATATAGGTGTTTTTAAATACAGTACTTACATTCATATTATATTCGGTCTGAATCAAAAGATCCTGCGCTGCGCGACAGTGATTGAGGTTGTCCTAGAGAACCCTTGTTGTTGAGATAATATTTGGCCTCCATTGCCTCTCCCGTCGAGTTACAGTTACTCTACACAGGCAGCCCAGACCGAACGCAGGCCAGAAGGTGCTAAACCTATCCCCTCTTCTTCTGTTTTGTGTGCAGCAGCTTTTGCTGCCCAGCCTATGATTAGCTGGCCGGCTGTGGTCTCGACATACTGGACAATTTGGTGCATTCGCTGAACAAGCTTAAGCTTATGACTGAATTCCCCACAGCGAAAGCAGCGTCCATTTCGGTCACGTGGCTCGTGTATTTTACTCTTACGTATTCCATTTTGAACCTACTTAAACCTACTTTTTACATGCAGCTAGTACTATCAAAATTATACTATATACTTCTTGTGGATTGACCACGACCCCTCCCCCCCCCTCCCCCGGGACCAAAGCTGAATCCGCCCTTGCCTGCGATTATATCACAGCAAACTAAGAAGCAATATTTTTGCTTTTTTCATCGAGCGAGTGAAATCATTAGAGAGCTAACTCCCTTCCTCTGATTTGTGGACACTAATAAGCAAATAAAAATTGACTATCTATCGTCGATATATTTACCATAGTCCCTTGCAAGTATAGTATACCAGGTTTTTACCAACAAGGTTATTTATTTTAAATACAACAATGTGTGTGAATTTAAATCTGACCTAACGTGCACATAACTGTCATACAATTGAACGAGGTGAGGGTATTCAGCTGATTCTGCATTGTACAATGAAGTATCTGCATATTATATAAGTAATTGCAGCCGCGTGCTCGCACAGTTGTCATGTATCCGCGAACCGCGAACCCCTTGTCTCTGTAAAGAACATAAACATATTTTAAAGTTACAATAAAAATTGATTAGTTTAAAATAACGTTGATGCTATGTTTTGGTTAATTATTACATTTTAATATAATTTTTGATCAAAATGTGACCATAATAAGAAGATTACCGTACTAAAAGTGGTGAGTACTTCATACATTTTTCGAGAGATGAATGGTTGTTATTATATTGATAAAAGTTACGTATATAATGCATGTTGCGTAATATATACATATTTTTTTAAGTCAATGTAGCTAATATTGATGAACTTTACTCATTTATAAGTTTGTATCTATAGCTTTAATTAATTTAACGATCTTCTTAATCCATTGTTCTATCTTTATCACATTTACAATGTTTGACCTTCGCGGATTTATAGTAAACATACTTTAAACCTTTTTTACCCGATTGCGAAAGAAGGAGGGTTATGTTTTTTGAGTGTATGTATGTATGTATATTTCTTTGGCACGCCCTAGAGCCTAAACGGCTTCTCGTATATATATGTGAGCGGTGTCGATAGATTCGTCTTAGTCGTGAGAGTGACACTGGATAAACTAAAACAAAAAAAAACAAAATATCAAAAACAATATTTATAAAAACCTGAATTTTATAAAGATGACAGATATTGACGTAGTCAGGTCTTTTTTTATTATTTTTCTTGTTATTAAATCTTAATTTAAGTTGGGGTTTTGATCCAGTAAGGCCAAGACAAGCCCATCTTGCTTTTTCTAATACTTTGTGGAATAGAATATCTATACTAATATATAAAGCTGAAGAGTTTGTTTGTTTGTTTGTTTGAACACGCTAATCTCAGGAACCACTGGTCCGATTTGAAAAATTCTTTCGGTGTTGGATAGTCCATTTATCGAGGAAGGTAGAAGGCTATAGGGTATATATCATCACGCTACTACTAATAGGAGCGGAGCTACAATAAAGAATGTTTCAAAAACGGGGGAAATTTTCACGCTACGGGCAATATAAGGCGCAAACGAAGTTGCGTGGGTCAGCTAGTGATATATAAAACAGCTAAGCAGTTATGATGAAATGAAATCTATACTAATATATAAAGCTGAAGAGTTTGTTTGTTTGAACACGCTAATCTCAGGAACCGCTGGTCCGATTTGAAAAATTATTTCAGAATTAGATAGCCCATTTATCGAAGAAGGCTATAGGCTATATATCATCACGCTAAGACCTACAGGAGCGGAGCAACAATGAAGAATGTTACAAAAACGGAGGAAAATTATCACGCTACGGGCACTAGAAGACGCAAACGAGGTTGCGTGGGTTCACTAGTACTTAATATATAAAGCTGAAGAGTTTGTTTGTTAGTTTGAACACGCTAATCTCAGGAACCACTGGTCCGATTTGAAAAATTATTTCATTGTTAGATAGCCCATTTATCGAGGAAGGCTATACGCTATATATCATCACGCTAAAACCTACAGGAGCGGAGCAACAATGAAGAATGTATCAAAAACGGGGGAAATTTTCACGCTACGGGCAATATAAGGCGCAAACGAGGTTGCGTGGGTCTGCTAGTTCTTCAATAAAATGCGTACCAACACGCCGATACCGACTCCCCTTTATTGGAGTTGATAATAAACTACGAAGACGATATGAAAGCCGAAGGATTTCATTTTATTACTAGCTATCAAGTACTAACATTGCAAAAGTAGAATTGCGATTTTTAAACTCATAATTTTATATTTGTATTTTTTAAAAATAATTTCATCAATATGGGAGGACTACGTTCAGCAGTGGACTTCTTACAGCTGATATGAGGATGAAGATGAATAATTTTATTTTATTTGTTATACCAAATACCAATATTATAAAGCTGAAGAGTTTGTTTGTTTGAACGCGATAATCTCAGGAACCGTTGAACCGATTTGAAAAAATCATTCAGTATTAGATAGCCCATTTATCGAGGAAGGCTATAGACTATATATCATTACGCTAAGAACAATAGGAGCGGAGCATCAATTAAGAATGTTTCAAAAACGGGGGAAAATTATAATGCTACAGGTAATAGGAGACGCAAACGGAGTTGCGTAGGTCAACTAGCTATAAATTGATACTGAATAGAGATTGATATGAACAATAAGTAATAGAACTTCAAAATGTACCTAAGTTGGCGCTGAAGACTCGATGAATGAGTGAATGGGCTCTCCATTTAGATGCACACCTAAACACCACATCAGCCTTTGCATTGCAATGGGTTTAATTATTTAAAATGTAAATATTTCATAAATATCAAATATTAAAACTTCTTCAAGAAAAAATATTATCCGTACACTATAAAACATCGTTATTCTTCATCCATAACAGATATGTAAAACCATCTTTATAGATTCTTCGACTCGATAATAAACTAATGATAAAAAAACAATAAACGTCTGTATCCATGACGCGCAGTGGTTTCCGACGTTTTGTCATTAAGATGGATGAATGTAGTGCTTTCAATTCCCTCTGTAGATAAATATTCGTTTTAAACTGTAATTATAATTCCTACTTTGAGTGATAACAAAATATTTAGTTTTAATAAAATAAGTATTCAAGTTTCAAAAGATCCGTCAAATTCGTTGAAAAGTGAAGCACAAGGTGCCAATTAATTTTCTTCTTTAGACATGTATGTTTTAGTAAAGTGGGAGAGCCACGCTTCGGCGTGAATGGGCTGGCTCGACCGGAGTGATACCACGGCTTCACAGAAAACCACTGTGGAAGAGCGCTTGCGCTGTGGTTCTTCCAGTGATTGAGGATATCGGAGGTTTATACTTTAATTCAAACAAGGAAGGAACGTAGTCCTTCTTAAAAGACCGGCAACGCACTAGTGACGTCTCTAGTGTTGCGTGTGTTTATGGGGGGCGGTAATCGCTTACAATCAGGCGATACGTCTTCTCGTTTACCCACTTTTCAATAAAAAAATCCAAATGAACCCCCTAGAATCCTCTAGGGGGTAGAGGATCAAAATGGAATTGAAATGCAAATAGAACCCCTAGGAGCTCAGTGTGGACAAAATTCCGTATATATATATATATAAATATTAGATACAATCATGTTCAAGTAAAATATTTCATGTAAACAAAAAAATATGTTACATTAGAAACGGGTGGATTCATTTTATAGTCTAGTCAACAAGTGCTTTTTAGTCAACTTTTTTCAGCAGTCTCCGAACATTATGATTGAGGTGTCATTCGATTCGGAATGGCATCCAGATGATTTTTGAAAAGAAAAATTAAGCTGCGCTTACAAAAATTCCAAAATTTAGTAACAATTAACTAAAAACCCAAAAAGGGGCTTCAAATTACAAATTTCTCAAAAAATTATTAAAATTTTTAAATTTGAAAAAAAGATTCAAAAGGAGGAGAAAATGACATGGCCAGTTTCAGCCTAGTTACTCAGTGGCCTGTAAATTAATGTACGCTTAATAATAAATAAAAAAAAATAGAAATAAAAATTACAAAACTATTAACATTTTCGTACAACTTCAGAAAAAATATTTAAACATAAATAGCTGTTTTTCGTTTCTGGCGTGTCGAGATAACGCGCCATTTTGGATAAACGTTTCTTTCCCTGTAAAGATAAAATATTAATGTCCATTAGAGTAAAATTAAAACGTATTCTGACTGTTAAATGATTATTCATTATTCGTTATCGTAATCATCAATATTAAATATTTCATAGCATTCGAGCGAATGATATAATATTTGTTTTTACAAAACTTGTTGTATTTTTATTTACGAAACGAAATGACAGTTTCAACATTCGCGTTTTTTTCGTTTGATATTTTGTACGCATTGAGTTGTTTCTTATTTGTAACTAGCCGACCCACGCAACTTCGTTTACGTCTCTTATTGCCCGTAGCGTGATAATTTTCCCCCGTTTTTGAAACATTTTTCATTGTTGCTCCGCTCCTATTGGTCTTAGCGTGATGATATATAGCCTATAGCCTTCCTTGATAAAGGGGCTATCTAACACTGAAAGACTTTTTCAAATCGGACCAGTAGTTCCTAAGATTAGCGTGTTCAAACAAACAAACTCTTCAGCTTTATAACTATTGTTGTATGTGACTGTGTTCAAACACTACCATAAGCTACCGGGAGGCTCGTGACCAAGACATGTTTCTTTTCTTATTTTATTTTTTATGTTTGGCCCTGCCAAAATGACTCTACTCTGCCTGATGGAAAGCATAAGCAGAATCCAAGAGTGATGGTCACCATACTGCGAATGCAGACAATGCAACAATGCAGCATGGTGACCCACATCATGGCGGACTAGTGATGCTTCTGCATCATTGGGCCTCCGGTCTCGCACTCACCAACGAAACACGACGCATGATCGCTGTCATTTTACGTTGATTTTCTGTGCGAGGGTAGTACCGCCCCGGTCGAGCCGGCCCGTTCGTGCTGAAATCAGCGTGGCTCTACTACCTTACGTTTTTTACACTACGTGTTTTTGTTTATTTCTAAGAAATCTGAAATAACTGAACTGTGATACTTTTACAGTCAATTTTAGAGCATATTTAATTCAAAACAAAGCAAAATTCGTTGATGTACGTGAATTTGATGCTAGGCAGAGTGCCATACATTAATTGGCCATCTCCTTTCCTAATAAAAGTTTTGACTCCCAGAATTGTAGAACCAATATTTAAAATATTACCAGAGGGGAGAGAGAGTGTATTTACAATAAGTTATCCATTAATTAATTATAAATTTTTGCAAGCGCACGACGCGTCGTCACGGCAAATCTCGCCACGCCAAAAATCAGGTTTAGCCTCGCCTATAGATGTTTCACATCACAAGTATCCTATGTTACTTCTAATATCTTTAAGAATATGTGTACAAACTTTCAAGATGATGGGGGTAGGTAGTTTCGCGTGGAAGAGTAACAAACAAACTCACATTCACGATTATAGTACGAGTATAAGGAAGTGTTATTTGAATTGCATAAAAAATGAAACATCAGTTTACATATTATTAACTAGCAGACCCACGCAACCTCGTTTATGTCTCCTATTGCCCGTCGCATGATAATTTTTCCCCGTTGTTGAAACATTTTTCATTGGTGCTCCTCTCCTATTGGTCTTGGCGTGATGATATATAGCCTATAGCCTTCCTCGATAAATGGGCTATCTAACGCTGAAATAATTTTTCAAATCGGACCAGTAGTTCTTGAGATTAGCGTGTTCAAACAAACAAACAAACTCTTCAGCTTTATATATTAGTATAGATATAGATTTTATACATGAGCAAATATAGGCCCAGGCAACACATTCGTTTTTATAAATGTACTAGCTGAACCCCACAGTGTTACCCGCAGTTATTGATGTACCGCGAGTAACGCCGCGGGACAAAGTTAGTCTAAATAAGGTGTCCCAAGTTACTCCTCAGATCATTAGCTATATATCATTAGTGGTTCCAGAGATTACCCGGAACAGACAGGCAGACAAAAATTGTAAAAAAATGTATTTTGGTACATGTACCGTGTATACATACAGATGCATTCAGATGCGTAATTTTAAAATTACAAACAGACACTCCAATTTTATTTCAGACATATATGTATAGATTGTATAAATAAGAGCCATCCACATGTTAGATAAGGTTTAACTGGTTGTTAGTTGTTTCAACTCCATCATTAACCTTATGCCTCTTCTCTTGACAATTCTTATCGCGTCGCCGGCAAACGTTGCACTTTGGTATCATCACATTTTGGCAATTCAGAACGCCGCCATTTTGACTGTATTGTCAGTGGCATCCATTGGGTCTTCGTAGTTTATGGTTTTCTAAAGCGGTAAATTGCCGATTTCTAATTGTTTTTATATAAAATTGTACCAATTAGCTCCGAAATTTATTTAATATTAAACATGCGTTACAAAATCTTCTTAATTTTATGATAATTCGATACCACACGAGATGATTTGATTGACAATCTCGTAAAATCGTGTTAAGTGGAATGAGTTTTATATACGCGTTAACCTTGCTTAAACAGCATTTGTTGTAGGAAGGTCGTATGCCTACAATGCGAAAAATAATATCTATTGCGACAATGGTTACGTGTGTTGTGCCGCAAAAATATGTACGAAAATAGCTCGTGTTGCTTATGTAGTTAAAATAGTTTTTTATTACAAAAGTAATATGGCTTTTAAAGTACAATGACGAAACAAGTTAAAATAAAGGGTGTTATCACCTCTAATCACTAGTTCCTTAGTTGACCAAGGGAGCAAACTAAAGAGAAGTAAAACTTAAAAGAAAACCCTCAACAGCAATCTGTCTGGGTAGAGTGGTGTCTCTGGTCAAAACCTCTCTGTTAAGAGCTCCCACACATAACTGCGATGCGATGCGGCGTGAAGTTCTTGCGGTGCAATTCTGCTAGCTCGCAGACATTTGCGATGCGTTGAGATTTCATAGCTATGTGTGGGAGCCCTTAAGGCTGTTGATGATGATCAAGAGGCGTTTTTCTGATAAAGGTGAGCAAACAAGACATTTCACCTAATGATACTTACTCTTAAATCATAACCTTATCGTACCACTCACTTGCGACTATTAATACCTATCGATGGTACTTATAATTGGTGAAGATAGCATTTTATAAGGAGGTATTATGGGCTAAAGAAAAGAGAAACTCGGGGCCACACAGGATAATATAATCAGACAGCATCATCAGTGCCATCATCATTTGGCTCCTGTGAGGTGACGGACTCATTATTATACTATGAGTGTTTTCACACAAGGACATCCCATTGCCAGGGCTTGGGAGATCTTGCAGTCTGTTAGATGGTGAAAAAACGAATGATGAACATATTTTTGTGCATAATACCATTAAAAAATATTGTGTGCACTTTATACATGTAGTAAGACGGCCATTTTTTATTAATGGTCTAAGATACGACTCTAGATCGACCTTCACCGAGCTGATAATGGAATAAAACTTATTTTATAATAATTTTCGTACATTAGAAAATATGTATAAAAATGAATAGTCTAAAAAATCCTGGACAATATTTTTTTTTTATATTAAAACTAATTGGAGAGGCCTATGTCCAGCAGTGGACTGCGATAGGCTGATGATTGATTGATTGATATTAACATCCAACAGCCCAAATCGCTGAACCTAAAATCCTGAAATTTTGCATGTAGGTTCTTTATGTAACGTAAGTGAGCACTAAAAAAGGATTTTTTTTGAAATTCCACCCCTAAGGGGGTAAATCAGGAGATGAAAGTCTGCGTGAGCGAAGACGCGTGCAAAAGCAATATCTCAAGTTTTAAATTACTTTTAAAACTTGAAATATTTTTCAGTTAATATTCGTATATATTTTTTAGACACTAAACGATTGTATATTTCAGAATATATGTAATTTTGCTATTTTAAGAACCAACTTAAAGACGAACTCTATTTTGAGGACCATCCCTATACTGCTATCAATTCCCGAGTTACTCCCTGTTATCAACTAATCTCATGAGATGTCCTGCCTTTCCGCTAATGGCACTACTTTGTGAAAACTTCTCAAGTCACACCACAACTAAATATAACTTTATTAGTTCGATATAAGATTTAATTTCATATAACTATATTAAGAAACGTGTTTCTTAGTAAATTTTATATGTTGATGGGTTATGTACTTTATGTATAGATATTAAAGTGAGAATTGGTTTGCAAGTAGTTGTCTAACAGCCATACCTGGTTCAGCGACCCGAGGAAAGGTTTTGCTTCCTGCGTCAACAGCATTCGATGGTAGTGATGTACGTTACGAAATGCTATCTATCGATTATCGACTGTACAACGCCACTTGTCTTAAAATACAATTGTTTCAGATACTGCTATCGATACTATTTTTAAAGACCTATATTTATATTGGAGTAAATAATTATTATATAAAGTTTTAGAATATCAACAGATTAACTATCACAACAGGCTACTACCACGCTTTCCAGGCAGATTGATAAATATAGCGTTTGCGTCATGTTTTCTTTGTGCAGTTATGCAAGGAGAAGCGTAGTTTGCTTTCTTAGTTGACTCTTGCGATTCACAGAATAAATAGGCGTGCTGACACAAGGTATTCTTTATCCGTAGGCACATGGAATTTTCATTTTTTTAGTTATAGCTTCTTGAATTACTATATTCTATTTGTCTTTTAACCCACGAAATGAATTATGTTTGGGTGGAAGGCGCGTCTTGAAAATGTAATAAGTATGTATGTTTCGAAATATCGTTACAATGTCAGCTTTGACTCTTTCTAAAGCACATTACTCGTCTAGATTTATGCATTTCGACTTATATTTGTATAGCTTAGGATGAGATTAGTAAAATATATCGTTAATCGACGGTTTTATTCTGAACATACAAGTTTTCCTTGTCATACAAAAGTGCATAGTATTTTCAGCTAGCTATTTTAATTTATAACAAGTACTTTCATGCTGTGAATATTGGCCTATACTACGGGTCTCAGTTACTACTTCTTTAGAATGATAAATTTATTTATTTTGTAGTTAATACACATGTTGATAAATTCGGCTATAAATTAGCCGAATTTATCAACATTGCTGCAACTGGCAGTACTGACATTGTTCATAATTAGTTGCAAGAAAAAAAACAGAATTTATTAAAACAGAAGACAAATTAATTAATTAGATCTAAGTATGTCGTTAAATGAATTTTTTTTTTTTCATTCACACTATTGTAAATACAAAAATTACTTCATTACAATGAATGAAGCCGCGAGCTTCTGTGTTCCCTTGAAAATCTTATTCTAATTAAAAAAAGCCACTGATGTAACTTTTTCGTAAATTTTCTTACACTGCCTATTTGTGTTAAACTGTTACGGTAGATACTTAGTTTGGTAAATAGATATTTAAATATGTACATAAACATTTTCCTAATTCGCGCGGATACACCCGGAACACATTTAGCCTTTTTCTCTTTCGTTGAATGTAATGGTAATTAATTATATCATTTATTAAAACTTTATGCATGGTATACTTCATGGTTGTTATCATTCAAACTAACTGTATTATCGAACATTTGGTGTTGATTTTTACTAATACTAGTATATATTTTGTCAGTGCTAATACTTAGGGTACTAAAAAAATTCCAGATACTGGAAGAGGAAGAAGACTTTATGTTTGAGAGAATGTTTCGACGTTTAGAATTGCGTATCACCTGATTGCACCAATTCCTTCCAACTTTGTAAAAAATCCAATTATCTTAAAACTAAAGAAATCGTGCGAGGATATCAAGAAGATTATTTTGACTTTTTTTTTTGGTGTAGGGGGCAAACGAGCAGACGTATCCACTGATGGTATGGCACCAGAGGAGTCACAAGTGCGTTGCCGACCTTTGTGGGATGGGGAATGGGATATGGGAAGGGGTTGGGGTATGGGCCTCCGGTATCCTCACTCACTCGGTGAAATACAGCGCAAGCGCTATTTTACACCGGTTTTCTGTATACCCGTGGTATACGGTCGAGCTGACCCATTCATGCCGAATCGTGACTCTCTCACAGGACAAAATCTATCGAATCTAATCCAAAAGGATATGTTGGTATTAGCCGTCGCATGATTGTCGATTGACTGCATTCTCCTAGCAATCACCCACATAGTCAATTGCCTGATCCCTTCGCTTCATTGCCGCTCAGATCGCATCTGTCATCCAAGGTGCTAGGGCCAGTTTTAACATAACTATCCTAATAGGAGCGTGGACGCCACACAGTTTGTCAATTGTGTTATTGAAAATGACGATTTATCGTTTTAAATAAAACTTTACCCTTGCAGGTATGAATTTCAATATACCTTGTTGTTGCAGTACATATCGAGTTCGGTCATGGTCAAACGATATAAATCATTCATTGTAATTTGTAGTCAGTTGCATCGATATATCTTTAACAATTCATATCGGTATATTACAACGTTGACGTAAATGCAGTTAATTTGCAATTTCAAAGTTTTCTATTATCAAATGTAGAAAAGTCTTTTATAAATCGATAAATTAAAGGTTTAAACTGCTGAGTCATAACGCGCATCACTATTCCTTATTACTTGCCGTGTGTTGCAGTACGAGTTTCATGGATATAAATGTATACAGGCTATTAGATAGGAAGGGTCTATTTCTAAACTGTAAGGAACAGATCAACATCGAATAAATCTCAAAAATAGTGAAATGTACAAAAAGACTTAAGCGGCTTTATTAATCAACTAACTGAACCCCGCGATGTTACCCGCGGTTATTGTTGTACCGCGTGTAACGCCGCTGGACAAAGTTAGTCTAAAAAAGTAGCCTAAGTTACTACCTGGATCATCAGCTACCTACCAGTGAAAGTCCCGTCAAAATCGGTCCAGCCGATCCAGAGATTACCCCAAACCAACAGACAGACAGACAAAAAACTTTTAACTACATTTTTGGTACATATACCATGTATACATACATATTTAATAAAAAGCGTTACTTTAATATTACAAACAAACACTCCAATTTTATTTATTTGTAAAGAGTATAGATAATTTATTCTAAAGAAACTTTCAAGCTATTTTCAGTATACGAAAAATAGTAAAGTATTGTCTAAAAAAAATATGCTGTAAGCATATATATTTTTAGATAGATGATTATCACACGAGGTATGCCAACCATAACGTTAATTTTATTGACCACTCGTACCCAAACTTTTATATAATGCACCTTCAATTATCATTGTATGTTCAAAACAATTAGGTTCATTCTAACATAGTACCCAATGTGCCCTTTGCATATTACACACAAGACTCTCTCTTGTGAAAAAGTGTGCAAATAAAGAGTATCCTTTTGATCGAGTTTCAACCTGGTGATAATCGGCTCCTGTTCCCCTCCTCTTCATACTGTAGGTATCGCTATTGTGCTGGACTTTAGTTACTATATTTAAACTCAATAGTCCTCATACGTGTACGTGCCAACCCATCTCATTCCAGAAGAAAAGCAAAATTTCTGCATCGGTTACTGCGATAGTAGCCTGTTGTGTGTCAACTTCCTCGCAGTCCATGCGCATGTAGGCAGCCTTTTCTCTTAAATTCTGAAAAATGGGCTTTCTGTAGCATTAAATATTGAATAGGATTTTGAATTAAGCCTCAGCACTGCCTGCAATTTTATTCTTTTTTTAAAAATTAATTTTCGTATAATGAATTGATGTTTTGTGACTTTACAAAAGACTCAGACGCAGAACAACAATTCGTAAAATACACAAAGTGTTGCCCCATGTGGGGTATGGACCTACAAAACTTAGCGTAACAGAAAACGACGTGGCGACATAGTTCGTACTTCAACTACAAAATTCAAGTATGTTCTGAACTCATTATTGAAAACGCTAATGGATTACTTGCGTGTATATTTCGGAGGTGTCCGTCTTTTGAATCAGAGGAGGACCTTATCTTGGGGCGAAGCGATCTTCCGCGTAGGTTCAGACGCTGCACTCGTTATTGACCGACTGCTCTAAATTGTATTGATTTTTGTGTTTCTGTTACGCGATATCTTTGCCAAATTCTGTTAGCCATTTTTTTAATGTATAGTGATGTTCCGACTCATGGGCCTGCACCCCGAGAGTTACCTATTTGACGTCACCCCAATAAAATAGTAAATAAATATTTTCATAAATAAATAAATATTTTGGACATCTAAATCTAATATCAAGTTTTTTTTATGTGATACGAACAGACTGATCGCCTGATGGTAAGCGATTACCCCCGGCCATGAACACCCGCAACACCAGAGGCAAGTGCGTTGTTGGCCTTTTAAAAAAAAATAACAAAAAAAGAACCGACTTCAAGAACTGGACAAAATAGGACCACACGAGAAGCACCAGCTTTCTAATAAAAAAGAGAATTATCAAAATAGGTTCACCCAGCGGAATGTTATGAGGTAACAAACATAAAAAAACAATCGAATTGATAACCTCCTTCTCTTTTGAAGTCAGTTAAAAAGCAGTACGTTTTTTTCAAGTTATATGGTTGGTTTCTGACCGTATCGTTACTATTAATTAGTATTGATAGTTTCTAACCAGAGAGGTTCGAGTAACGTAAGTCATAAGGACTAAGTAGCTGAATTGGTTCAATTGAAGACAATTAATGATAGTTTCGACAAGCTGGAACACCAGGTTGAAAGAAGAGCCACACGCTATTGCGCGACTTCATTCAAACAAAACTCAATCGTATAATCTATACATCGTAAATATACGACCGGAGTGATACCACGGCCTCATAGAAAACCAGTGTGAAATAGCGCTTGCGCTGTGTTTTACCAAGTGAGTGAGGATACGGTCGGCCCATACCACAACTCCTCCACATTAATTTCCCCATCCCCCAAAGATCGGCAACAGAATTATGACGCCTCTGGTATTGCGGGTGTTATGGGCGGCGTTAATCGCTTACCATCAGGTGATACGTCTGCTCGTTTGCCATCTATACTATATATATATGGTGTGGTGAGAGACGACTAAGGCAACAAATTGCGCAAGGCAACATCAATCCATAAAGAAGGAACACTTGAAACAACCTCAATCCGTCTTGTCACCGTGTACAGTAGGCCAGTACCTCTTTTCACAGGAGAGGCTTATGTCCAGCAGTGGCCTGGTAAAAATTGTTTGATTATGAGGGCAAAACAAAGATAGACAAAACCCTAACTACGTCTCACGCCTTCTGGCTGGACTTCTTCCTTAATAGTCGTTCTGTACCGAACACTGCGTAAATTTATCAAAGATGTAACAATGTATTACGAAATTATTAATTTCTAATAATCTATAATAAAAAAAATACTTGAGCCGTCACTGTACGCCTTGCAGGCGTGAAACATCGAAGTTGTTTTGTTTTAAATAAAATGACTCGGGTCTCCTCTCAGGAGAGGGTTAAGGTCATACGTCCCCACGCTGGCCAAGTGCGGGTTGAGGACAGACAAGAATACGTTGTGGCTACGTAATCTTGCCGTTGGATGTTTTTAAGCCGCCCAAAGGCCTCCAACTAAGCTTTACGACTGTTATACTAGGATAACAACCGGGATCGACTGCTTAACGTTACATGATATAATGACACCAGCAATCATTCATCCTAGTCCTGACCGCGCCATCATGGCTTACCCTCGGTGATTGTTTCTAATCTCCGAGTGCAACTGGGCTATGAGCGCCTATATCCTAGAGTATGTACACAAATATATTTTTGGTAGTTTATGTTAAGCTATTTATGTTATACCATAGATTTATAATGTAAACTTATTGCAACCGGCCGACGGGAAATAGTTTGAAATTTATTCAGAATTATTTCCCGCAATGTATTTTAAGAAAAAATTGTGTCGTGGCTCATATTATTAGAATAATTGAATAAAACCAATAGGGCAAGTATTATGTTAGCTTTGTCTACTTCAAACGATTAACTTATACTTTTACTCCTACGTCATGACAGTCCTACGTCATGACATTATAAATAGACTAAATACAATGGAACTAGTTAGAGGATAAACTGTAGAAAAATTAACAAGAAAAAGTATAACCCTAAGTTAAAACTTTTGATAGAATTTATAAAGCTTGTGTTACTCAGACCATTATTACGAATATATTGTCACCTCATTCATATAAAAAACATCAGTAGGTTTGGCGCCACAGTGGAAAATACAAAAAATACCTACATAGATTGCCAAAACTATTGCCATTCTTTTTAGCTAGCTCCTCTCCCATTGCACACCACTGTGATCAGTTTCAAGATTCTCGCAATCAACTCCCGACCTCTCCTCTCCTATTGCACGCCACGCCACTATCCACTCTCGTTTTCCTAACCTTTATTATTTCCAATAAATATTATTTGGTTTTTACACAGAGCGACAGGGATCTGACCTCCGCCACCCTGAGGGTGAACTGAAATCAAAGCTTGAACTAGCTGTCAGTATATTTGAGGGCTTCCCAATAAAAATTGCCTAAGATGTTCATGACAACCGGGACCGACGCCTGAACGTGCTCTCCGAGGCACGGGCGGGAAACACCGCCATCTTCCATACTCCAGGATGCTATTAAGAATTTCACATAAAAAAAACCTAACAGCTCGGGAGTATTCTCTGAGGACCTAAACATACACATCTCGACACCATTAGGAGCCCACAACACAGTCTTCCAGGCAGAGTGTATGGGCATAATAACGGCAGCACATGCGATCATCTCCAGAAAGGTAACGGAATACCCCATCCGCATACTTTCCGACAGCCGATCAGTCTTACAAGCTCTACAGAGTCATGTGACTACCTCAGGGCTAATCTACGAATGCCACAGAGCCCTGACAGAGGTAAGCACTATAAATAGTATAACTCTCCAGTGGATCAAAGGTCATAGCAACTCACGCGGGAACGACTCAGCTGACGCACTGGCAAGAGGCGGATCGGAGACAAGGGCAATCGGCCCAGAACCAATACTGCCATTGCCGACTGCCTGGCTGCGACGGACACTGCAACAGAACACCGAGGTAGAACACCAAATATATTGGTCCAACCTTTGTACCTGCAGGCAGACCAAAGACGCCCTCCCGACGATCAACCCCGGATTGTCACGGAAGCTGAAACAACTGAAGAGGCCGCCGCTTCGACTCCTAATCGGAGCAATAACTGGTCATGCACTATTAAACAAACATCTCTTTACCCTAGGTGTAACGGACAGCCCTCTATGCAGAGCGTGCATGGAGGAAGATGAAACAGCCGCCCATGTCATTTTGACATGTCCAGAGGTGGCGAAATACCGGGCGAGACACCTCGGATCGCCGAGGTCACTTCAGGAAGTCGTCGGCAACGCAAGGGGTCTGCTAGGCTTCCTGGTAGAATTGGGTTGGCACCACTAGTGCCGACCCACTACGCAAAATAGGCGCAATAAGACGTCGAGTTGCGGAAACCAAGCCCGCGAGTTTCAATTCAATTCAATCAACCTAACAGCAGTCCGACCCGGGAATCGAACCCGAGACCTCTTGATCTGCAGTCGCTTACGCTAACCACAAGAGAAACGAAGTAGTTCCACTATCCGCTCTAATTTTATAATATATTTATAGCACCAATTACTCAAAAAGCGCGATAGCAGACAATGTTGGCTGGTGTCCTAATTACTTATTTTGCTTATTATCTTATCTACTAAAGTGGTCACTAACACATAACTATGTCACTCGGTTCATATTAAAGATGCTGGAGATGCTGCCTGGAGATGTCTGCTCTATTACTTTAATCATAAAATATTTATATAAACTTGTGTATTCGGTAATTTACATATTTAGAGTACTTGTCATTATAATTCATAGCAAATGGAATGAATCTGTTTGTAAATTAAAACAAATTTGTAAAGATGAAGTAGATAGACATATAACAAATACTGTATCTTCTTTCTCTCATTTTTAAAAGCCTCGGTGGCACAGTGGTAGTGTATGCGACTGCTGTAATTAATGTCTCGGGTTTAATTCCCTTTGCCCAACCTTGATTGACAATCTAAGAATGATTGACGAAGATGTTTATCTCAACTGAACCCAAATATAAAAACAGTGCTCTAAATGTAAGATCAAAGCAAAAGCTAAGCAGGTATAACGTCCAAAAAAGACAACGATAGGTATTTTAAAACGCTGAAACCTGTACAAACCGTCCGTGCACAGTTTTCTTAAAAAAATGTAAGAGTGAACGAATCTTAATTGAAAACTGCCTGCGATACTCAACAGAAAACCGTTGTTTTGCTTTACAACAATCCAGAAATGCACTGTGATAGGACAAACAGTTTAATAACGAATGAATTGAAGTTGAAGGTAATGACGCACATAAGTAACTCACCTGAGATTGACCCTAAGATTTTCATTTATTCCGTTCGCTAAAACACTTCCTTAGTGACTGGCAAAAAATATTAAAAAAAAATGCTAAGAAAATAACAGATAGGAACGAATTAGACATTCAAAAGTTGTACACATTGTAATTGGCAAAAGGTTCTTAACAGTTACTACGTAAACAGATCCATAGGAGCTAATATTATAAAGTCTAAAGTCACTCTGTCTGTTTATTACGTTTTCACGGCTAAAGTGCTGCATCGGTTTCAATAAAATTTGGCATAAAGTTACTTTAATTTCTGAGGAAGGATATTCATAGGCATTTACCGCGAGCAAAGGCTAAATACAAATAAAAACTTGTTATAAATTAATTGTGAGAAATCATATTGCTTTCTTATTTACTGTGGTATGCTATACGCGTGAGTGCAAATAGTAAGGGAGATATTAAATTAAAAATGTTTGTTCTCTCATAACTCATTAGTTTTTTCGTTTTAAAGTCGTCCATGCATACAATGATCATGATGGATATTTTCATAATTTTCCTGTACTAATTCTATGATCAACGTATCGTACGCGGATCAAAGGAAGAGGGTGTAAAGTTGGCTTCGTTTGTAACTATCATCTAGTCCACGAAATTAGTCTTAACTAATGTTTTGCCTTCTGTCACGTGAACTTTCTGTTTATGAAGCCGTTTAATTTCTTAATAGGTGATGGTAAATTAGGAACAGACCTAGAAAGGATTCTGTGAACGACTTGTTACGACCGTACCCTCTTGCATGACATTAGCACGCGACGTGTGCGTACTTTACCACCGTAGTGGTATAAAAACGTTCTGACATTTAAAATTGTATATGTATTGAATCTTTATTGGCTTTAGATTCCTATTTAAAATAGTATCGATGAGAAATAAAACGTTTAATTACTGGCATCGAGCGTGAACCGTCCCCCCCCTTCGTGCCATTATAACAAATCATGTCCGCATCAGTAGTAAGCACATCTTACTCATGTATTTATGTATGACCACAAAAAAGACACCATACCGAATTCAAAAAACTCTCACTGCTACGTTTAGCGGTGCGGTGCGCGGGCGCCGATAGCGTCCGCTCGTTCCGGAGGCAAAGCAGTCAAGCTCGGGAAAGCTCAGTGCGCGTATCGTACCGAAGGCCGGCGGACGCGAGCCGACGACACCTGAAGCACGGCGGACATGTACGGAATATGGACGTGTGGAGCGGTCGACCGCCCGCGGCATGCGTGCGCGCTTCGCCCGCCTCGCCGCCCCTCAACGTAGACACCACTACCGACAATTTCGCGCTTAACTTCTTCGAGAGCAAAGATCAACCGCCGCCGCAGCCGAAACAAGGTGTGTTGCATATGTCTTGTAGTGCATGCTCGCGCACTATGCGGTAATACGTAACCGCTCACCATCTTCTAGCGAATGTAATCATGTTCTCTCGTACTGTCACTTACACTTGTGCTAAACAACATTCTCACATAATTCAGCTGAATAGTATTTCACAGAAATGAGATGTCCATTATAGTCGAATGCATTGCTTGGTTTTTAAGCGGGTTTAGTGTCAATAGTGTTACTATAAAGCACAAATACTCTTCATCCGAAACTCTCAATTTCAACACCCTGTGCAAAAGTTTTATCTGGACATAGCTTTCTGGATTGAATAACGAGTAAACTGTGATTGCATTTTATGTTTATGTGGTCGCCGGTCGGTAGTATGACGTATGTCTTTCCAATGAATCTAACCCAGCTTGTATACCTATTTTTATGAAAAACTTATTTGTGTTAAACATACGTAAAGGGGAATCTATAATAACCATACATATATTTATTTACATATATGCTTGGGGTTCAGCTAGTATTACATACATATATGTATATATATATATATATATATATATATATATATATATGTAATACTAGCTGAACCCCACGAAGTTACCCGCGTTTTTTGTTGTACTGTGTGAAACGCCGCGGGATAAAGCTAGCAAACTTCATATAAACCATCTTGGTTTGGTTTGAACAGGTGAGCCCGTTCTTAAGTTATAAAAGTATAACGAAAAGTGGCATTGATTTTCATATAAATTGATCTAAGATATTGGATTATCTTATTATTTTACAATTGTAGCTAGATATTATGGCTGTAACTAAAGATACATCTACGGCAATTTCAGGTAGTAGGCAAGTACAATTTTCCTCTCGTTTTTCATAGGAACGACACTGGCATCGATCTCCTAAATTTTTTTTTTACTCATATAGATTTAGGTAGATACCTATTCGTAATACCGAGAAACGTGCATAAAACATTATATGTCTAAAGTTAAACAAATATCTCGAAGCAGCAAAAGCAAATCTGCGAGCGTGAATCAACTTATACGAACGCAACGCCTCGTGTTGTACCGTTAGGTATTTATACCCAGACTATTACACTACAACGCAAATTTTATATAACACCGAATCATTTCTAATACACTGCTCCTTTGGAGTAGACGGAAATCGAGCTAGTCACGAATTTCATTGTATAGAGAGCAGTGAAAATGCTAGCGAGTTAAAGGTCGCGACATTAGATTAACTGGCGAAAGCGACGCTTCTTGTTTCAAGATTTTATGCTTGAGGAAATACAAGATATTTAGTATTTATTAACATTTATTTGAAACATTACCTTATTATGAAATTCTGTACAAGAAACAATTTTGAGTTCATTTAAAAGTAGGTGCGCTTAATAGTCATTAAAACCGAATTGTATACGTATGGTATTTATATGAAAATGTATTTATGTACGTGTTGTACCTAAATAAAAATTGCCTAAGAAAAGGTATCATTTCTTTTATAATCATTGGTACTTAAGTTTGAAATGAAAACGCTCTAAGAGATTAATACAAAGGATTTATATGTTCATAATTCTCTTATTATTAGGTGAAAGAGACGCAATGATGCAGAAGTATCACTAGGCCACCATGGTGTGGATCACCATGCTGCATTGTTGCATTGTCTGCATTCGCAATGAGTGTGGTGACCGCCAGTCTTGGATCCTGCTTATGCTTTTTATCATCATACATAATAACCCTTTTTTGGCTTTGCCGTAGTCGGGTAAAAAAGATACATCATTGCAGGCAGTCTATTTAAAATTAAAATTAAAAAAACAGAAAGCGAATGTATGGTTTCTTTGATTGAAACAATGGAATTAAGAAATTTCATCTCAAATCTAAGGTAATATGGGTGAATGTTCAGTTTCGAATCATATTTTATTTGTAAAAGTCGGTTTCCCAACCAACATCTATAAAAACTACGATGACTTTTTGTAAAAGTTCGATCATTTAACTTGAACTAGAAACTGATACCTAGATGATTAACAAAGCGATTAACGATTACTAGATGTTAATATAAATATCTTCACTTTGTTTTGTATATAATTTGAAAATACGAGTTCAATCTCTATCTGGTTATGGAACGAAAGGAACATTAAAATTATAAACTCAGTACGCAGTAAAATACTTAAATTACGCAGTAAAATACGTAAATGACCAATGATAGATGGTCACACTGCTATGACCAGGAAAAACTACGGCAATCCCGGTAGTTCAGTTATCATCGCGTTTATAGAACCTATTACTTCAAAACTTAGATATGGTTGCAACTGTCTATGTAAGGATGTGTTCAGGTGGTATTGCAATTAAAATAAATCGTCGACTCGATAAAGGCTGTATGAAATGATTACTAAACCAGACCTTCTGAGGATATTGTAAGGCATAAATGTCGGGTTCATTGACATTTTAAGTGGTGTGAGATTTCGCACCAACCTTCATTTTGTTTTGATTTTGATCAAATTTCTAATATCTCTTTTTAATTATTTATTCAACAAGTAAGAAAATACTGTTTTATTGTGTTTCAAAAATGTTTAAAGTGTTTTTGTCTTATGAAACACATAAAAGCTTATCAAATATGGCACTTTGAGGGCTTTACTGAAGTTATTTAATATAATAAGGGGGATTAGAGATAGAGAGAGTCTAAGAGAAAGGCCTTTGTATTTATTTTAAGATATATTAATTACCTAAAATAAATTCTGATATCAATTCAAAAAACATAAAGCAAACGCATTTTCGATTTTCCTAGATTCTTTTTTTTATTTTTTTTTATTAAAAGTTATCGTTCTTTGACCAGATTTATCGTCCGCCTACAAACACAAACAATTTAATTTAAATATTATCCGTCTGTTTAGTTCTTTCACTTTTGTCCGCAGTCAGTTCAAAGAACACAATGAAAGTTAGCAATTGGCCGGTGACGGAGGCTCATATCATACTACATTTTGTACATTTTGATATCTACATATCGTTCGATCAGCTGATTTTTGTTTTTATCTCTTTTTATCTACCTCGTTCGGATGTGATGGGAAGTAATATATCTATCCGTTGAGTTGTGGACTGCAAGGACTTCAGTTTAGCGGGCGACCCAAAGGTAGTAGAGCCACGCTGCTTTCAGCACGAACGGGCCGGCTCAACCGGGGTGGTACTACCCTCGCATAGAAAATCAAAGTAAAATGACAGCGTTCGTGCTGTTGCGTTTCGTTGTGAGTGCGAGATCGGAAGCACCACTAGGCCGCCATAGTTTGGGTCATCATGCTGCATTCGCAATGAGTATGGTGACTATCACTCTTGGATTCTGAGCAGAGTCATTTTAGTAGGCTATACATAAATAAAAAGCGTACGCAGTAGTTACGGCACAATTTATTTGACATCTACCATTAATGCAACAAAGTAAAATATAAAGCTACAAGAATAAAAAAATGCATAAAAGCATGTTACTTCCAATATTTCTATATATTATTGTTCAAGTTACCAAACTGGTAATGTTTAGTTTGGATGTAACATAATTAAAATAAAATAAATTAAGAGTAATAAAGCACAGTAAACGTTGGACTCTTTGTAACATCATGTTCTACTTATCATCTAATACCTTTATAAAATCCTCGTATCGCGGTGTTTATAACCAAACTCTTCCGAAATTGCTGTACTGATTTTTATGAAATTTTGTGTCTATATCGAGTAGGTCTGAGAATCGGTCAATATCTATTGGCCCTCTAAACGATAAGGGTGACCCATATTTTTATTTCTAATGGAAAAACAACGTTTGCCAGGTCGGGTAGTATCAGTCTAAAAATATAATAAAAACCTGTCATTAAATATGTTTCAAAAACAATTCTAATTCGAACGTGACGTTTATCTGGACACGACCTTAACCCATCGTGTTGGTGACGACATGGTGTGAGATCACGGCGCGGTGGTGAGGGAGGGATGGAAGAGCAGTGCCCCTCGCGGTACAAGCGCTGCCGCCGCGGTCAGTGACCGCACACGTTATGCAACCGCCGCAAGACATTGATAAAGACGTTCATGTGGATGCACCACAGCGTGTACTTCTCAGTTGCCTGGCAACCGTGGCGGGAAGGTTACCGCGTAGGTTGACTACTGATCCAAACAGAGGGCCTAGTGTGAGTTTATTTAACATATGTTCGATCGTCACGGTGACCGCGTTCGGTGTTATAATTGGACCACACTAAAATCTTAACCAATCGAAACACCAAACACGACGTAGACGATTAGCTGACGCGATGTAGTTTCACACTAGACCCTCTATTTACTCATAACCTTCACTGAGGTGACAGTGTTAATGTTTTGTCACCTTTTATTATAGTTGACGACACTCATTACTCTCGAATGGGTGCATTGTATAACTTAATAGGATTTTCGACGAAACTTTTAGTTTTGGCAGACGTTTTACTTTTCATGACAATGGACAGTTATTTTCGTTTAACGCGTATTGAAGCGTTATGTGTAGGTGATATTTATTGATCCTATCTTAAAATTATTACGGTAAATAGGTATATTGGTAGCTCTTTGCCGCCACTACGCTACTCTCTTCTAGAGTACTAAAATAGTAGTTTGTCGAGTCTTTTCTTCATTTCTATAATCTATGTCATCTTGCCTTCTCCTCAGCATTAATGAACGTTATAAAACGATTTAGAATGATTTCCATATTTAATTAAATGTGTTTAAGTCCGAACAGATAAATAGAATGGCACATCATAGTCAATCGCAAAGTTCAAAAACTTACAACTTTTTTCTAGAAAAATATATTGCCAAGCACCTGGGTTAAAAAAATGAGCCCACCTCAAAAGCCATCTATTGCAAGTTATAGAATAAAATGATGAATAAAAATGTATTACCTATTTTGTATTTTCTTATTTACTTTAAAATTCTTAACCAAAGTCTTAAACACCACTCAACGGAAGACTCAGTCAGTGAATGCCTATAGCATTAAGTCCACCATTATACGTTTTATTGACATTTTTTTTACAAAATTCATTTTTAACCCTTCATATAATTTATTCAATACTAGCTGACTCAGCTAACTTCGTACCGCCATATTATTTTTCGTGCATATTTCCTAAATTGCCAAATAAACTTGTTTCAATATTTATGCTCGCTTCAGTTGCCCACTGATAGTGTACAGTTGCGGACTAAGAAAATATGAAACTTCTGGTTTTCTTTTGATTTTCTTTATACGAACCTTGTTCTGACAATAACGAACGAAAAAAAGAATAATGCAATTTAGTGCAGTCGATCGAAAGTTATGTGATGATTTAACTTTTAAATCAAATTAAGGTAAATTTTTATTTTAATAAAATGATACAAATGCCTCATTATACTCACAGGACTGTTATACATTGTACTCATAGGACATTATACTACAGAAGAAATCCTTACTAAAGCAGAGTAAGTGTAAAGTTTGCACTGTGCTCACGTAGGAATGCTAACACTTCTGTATGAATACTAATCCAAATTTGCTGGAAAACATTCAAAAATATGCATTTACTTATCTTATATTTAGTTATCAAGTTATATCCATCCACTGTCAAACTATAGGTGTGTTATTTTTGCATGATAATTATTATTTATTTATTTGAAATTGTTTTAATTTACTATTTTATTGTATGATCTGTAATTGTTTCGGTTTTTAGATGGTTTCTTTGTTTAATATATGTATTTACAAAAAAAGTATAAGTGTCTTTATATCAGTTGTCTAGTATTCATAAAATAAGCTTACTTAGTTTGGCGTTGTGTGTTAAATGTTCGATTTTTTTTTTGATAAAGCAAGTAAAATATATAATTATCATTAATTTTTAACTTTATTTTTACAATCAACCTACTTAATTGACTGCTTGCACAGATAACGCAGTGGTTAAAGCGGTCAGAGGCCGATGCGTACTGCACTCAGTATTGTAGGTTCGATCTAGTGTGATCCTCACATGGACCAAAACTTTTTTTTTATGTATGGCCTACCAAAATGACTCTACTGTGCCTGATAATGAGCGTAAGCAAAATCCAAGAGTGGTGGTCACCATACTGATTGCGAATGCAGACAATGCAACAATGCAGCATGGTGACCCACACCATGGCGGGCTAGTCATGCTTCTGCATCTTTGGGCCTCCGGTCTCGCACTCACCAACGAAATACTTTGTGTGATCTACAAATAGTTATTCTGACTTTTGATGTTTTTGTAATCGTTTACCGTTTCAAGTATGTGCATGTATAAACTCACGTGTTTTTTAACCGGCTTAAAAAAGAAGGAGGTTATCAATTTGATCATACATATAAAAAAAATTAAGGTTAGTTTGCGGGTAACTTCGTCGTTCCTAAACTGATTTTGATGATTCTTTTTTTTTTAATGGAAATAAGATATCCCAACGGTGGCACCATGATAAGAACACTAAGATCTGATGATGGTATTTAAGAGAAATCGAGTCGTACCTTGAAGTCGGTTTTAATTTTGTTAAAATTTTACTTGTAATATTTAAAAGTATCGTCAACTCGTAAATGGTCCCTAAAAAGAAATTGTTGTTACCATTAATACCATTAAATATACAAGGAGGGCATTGTATGCGTACATATTTATGACTAACGACATTACTGCAGACGGTATTTCTTAGTTTCTTAATAACCTGTTAAAATAAATATTTCGTCTTCAGGTTAAGCATGATCGTAACTGACAACCTCTCTAAAGGGTTCAGATAAAAATAAGTTAAGATGAACCTGTGAACAATGGAGTGACACCGGTGCGGTGTTATAAATATGTGCAATCAGTATGGCAAGTTCCTAGTAATCTATAGTAATATATAAATTCTTTAATAGTTCTTGAGGAAAGGCATTTCTACTCACCTTTTTTTTCTTTTTTTTATTGAATTGGGGGCAAACGAGCAGACGTATCGCTGCCCATGGACACCCGCAACACGCGTTGCCGGCCTTTGGGGGATGGTTAAGGGGATAGAGGGTCGCAAGCGCTGTTTCACACCGGTTTTCTGTGAGGCCGTGGTATCACTCAGGTGAGCCGGCCCATGCATGCCGAAGCGTGGCTCTCCCAAGGTTTAATCTTTACCGCGGTAACAGACATAAACGCTGACAAAGAATATAATATATGAATTTACTTGTTGAAAGTAGCTGGAGTATTCGTGTTCTAAAACCCGAATACTCTAGAGTCTAGATACTTGGGAAATGTATAGTTCGCCCACTGGCCAGATGGCGAGACGAATTGCGTAAGAGGGCTGACAACAACTGGATGCAAAATGCAACAGACCGAGCTCTGAAGTATTCTTTGAAAGAAGCCTATGTCCCAGCATTGGACTGTAACGGGCTGTGTAATAAACGAATTACTTATTAAAATCTGATTCATTCCACTTTTTAGGTATTGCTACAAAATTCGTCAAACTTACTTGTAAAAGTTGTTGAAATTTTAAAAGACTTAGTTTCGTCGAGTTAATTTCAGTAGATAATTTGCAATACACGTTTCAGACGTGTTAGATGCTATAAATCAATCTGTTACAAACACTGAACATTTTAGAAGTACATACTAATATTTCATCTCCGGTGACGTAACGGTGACCGGTGAAAGTTTAGTAAATACACTTTATCGGTATGCAATCGATGCATCAAAAGTCTCTTAAGCGATAAATTGCTTAATCAATAATGATATCGCTTCATAATATCAGTTTGAGGTTAAGTTAGTATTCGAATATTATTTTAGACGTGAAGTTATTTCGTTTGTTATTTGCAAGTGAAACTTCACTTGCAAATAACTACCTAACTAAACTTTTAATAAAGCAAAGCTGCAGCAAATAAAAATAAAACAATAAAATACCAAAAGAAAATCCCCGAAATATAAAAGAATATAAATCGACTACAAGCATACAAACAAGCAAATATCAATAACGAATTACTGGCAGTCGAAAGGGCAAAGGCTTGGCACTCCATACTATACGTTTCATTTTATATTGTATGTTTATTTATTGAATTAAGCTATCGGTAGATATCACAGCTTCATTGAAATGATAAATTTTACCAAATTAAATACATGAATTATGTACGTATTTTTATATCTAATAGGTTTACGTATAATTTATCAACAGCCTTTCATAATCTATTGTCGGACACACAATTTCCCTCAGCAAGAAGGAGAGTTTCACCTAATATACTACGTTAACCGAAGGACTACCAATTTAGTTTTTTTCTTTTTACTTTAAAATTATTAACCCAAGTCTTAAACACCATTCAACGGTAGAATCAGGCAGAGAATGCCTATAGCATTAGGCCCACCATTGTACATTTCCATGAGGGAGTCCATGTGGTGACAAATTAAAAATACGGAGTGTTATATAGGTGTCGTAAGAGGCGACTAAGGGGCAAACGCAGGAAAACCTGCAGAAAGAAGGATAACCTGAAACAAGGTCCTCTGGCCAGCGTTTTTTTATGCACATTGTAGACAAACGGGCAGACGTATCGCCTGTATTCACGGTACATATACCAAAAATGTAGTGAATTTTTTTTTGTCTGTCTGTCTGTCTGTTTGTTCCGGGTAATCTCTGGAACGGCTGGACCGATTTTGACGAGACTTTCACTGGCAGGTAGCCGATGATCCAGGGAGTTACATAGGCTACTTTTTTTAGACTAACTTTTCCCCGCGGCTTTACTCGCGGTACAACAATAACCGTGGGTAACACCGCGGGAATTAGCTAGTAACCATATTAAAGTATGGTAAGCACTACTCATAGATTGTGCTTATGTTTTCCATCAGGCAGAGCAGAGTCACTTTGGCTGCAATGCAACAATGTCAGTATGTTGTTTGTTACTTTCTATCTAGGTGGCGCTAGTAGTAACTGCATAGCTTTACTGTATATAAAGTTTGTTCATAATAAACTTTACGAGACAATTACCTCACCTACAACGAGGTGCAATACTGCACCTAACACATTGAAATTGAGAAACTTTATAGTCGTTTAAAATGCCAATTACGATTACACACATACCACACATAGTTGTCCTTTATCGTTTATACCATAACTCAAAACATCACCTTCGTCAGTCTTCGTATTCTCTCCTCCTTTTCCATTTTCCGCACACAGTTTAAGTGTGTCACATACCCCAAAAAAGTGTGCCATATTTCCCTCTATTGCTTTATTAGTTAGAACCTAAATCTTAAATAGCTTAAAAACTCATGAATTAGCAATAAATTAATCAACAGAAGAAAAATTCACATGCTTACATAATCCAGTTCACAACTTTCATTTAAAAATGACGTCTCGATTACTTGTGTAGGTGGCAAATAAACAGATGCGTCACCTGACAGTACTTGACTACCGTCCAACTCGAGAGGCACCTTTTGAATACCATCTCACGGATCTAAAGATAGTGGAGTGATATTTATTTCCAGTAAACTAACTTATTCCATACTTTTTATTATGTAGGCAATGTTACTAATCCAGTCATGACAGTCATGTCCCGCTTCTGGGCTTGTGTCTCCTCTCAGGAGAGGGTTAAAGGGTGCCAAGTGCCAATTATCTCGGTTTACCTTTGTTACTACAGCAATGCATTGACATCAATGCGATGGCCCATTTCAAGATTCAATACAATTCAATATTTCAATACTTTATGATTCATTACAAACAGCACTGAATTTCTAATTTATAAAGATGCTAATTTTGTATATATTTGTGATTTAGGAATATCTTAATGATAAGTCCAACTAGGATTGAGCTGCTGGTTTTTCACAAGCTGTTTATTAATTTCAGTGTTTATAAGTAAAATATTTATTACATAACATAAAAGCTTATGTACGTAACCTCAATTAAAAAGAACAGTAACAATCTTTACATACAAGCGTCAAAAAACTTCACTTCTTCGCCAACTGGTAGCGTTCCGAAAAGACTGGCAGCATTACCACGTTGAATGGCTGATTCTCTGTGCTAGAAAAAGGCCGGTCTTCTGGTTGCGAGAAGCGTCATACAGTTGCTTAGCTAGTTGTTTAAACATAGCGCGACCACTTGGACCCCACGAATCTAGCGTCTCTACCCCAAACGATTCAAAAATGTAATTAAAAAAAACAACAACCTATAAAAATTTGGTACTTACGCTGTTTGAGACAGTTTAGCAGCAGCGCCAAGTTTTTTTCTTGACGAAAGTAAATTAATTTTTCCTTGGAAACTTCAAATGCTTTCTGTTTGTAAACGTTAAAACCACCAACATAAAGAACACCGACATTCATATTATAAGAGAATCGAGGTCACTACTTGTTAATAAGGCCGCAGTTCTGTGAAATCTTTCCTATTAAAGATAATATAATATAGATAATAAATGTAAGTCCAACTAATCCTGAATAATTTGTAGTCTGAATAAATGTGCTTACGGTTATGATGTGGAATTTTGAGTCACTTACAAAGAGCAAGCTAATTTGGGATCAGACGCCTGAGTAGGACAAACACACGAGCGTTTGATCCCGAACTAGCCTGAACATTTCCTATGAAAACATACTCCTGATATACATTCCTTTCTTCTTCTTAAATACAAAGTAACATCTAGACAAAGAACAAATGCTCGTATTTATAACAAAAAAATATTTCTTGTTGGAATCGAACCTAACTTGGCTAAATTTTAAAGTATTTAAGAAAAAATACAATCGAAATTTACACATTTTTCGCGTTTAGTATTTAATTTTAATTAATTTTGTCTTTGACACTAAGCAATTCGGACAAGTAGTTTAAAAGATGTCCCTAAAAGATTGAACTAAACAAAGCGCCATTAAATGCCTACTATGAAGAAGCGTGGCGCGGGGTTCGCGCGGGTTAAGGCGTAGTTCATGCAATGCCAGTGTTAGTATAGTGCGAAAGTAATTAGGTATATTCGTTTGAATCGATGGTTGCACCGATTTTAATGAAATTTGCTATGGAGATACTTTGATTGTTATAAAGGGCAGAGGCGAATTACCACGATAACCGCCATACACGCGGGCGCCACCTCGGGCTAAAGCTAATCTCTTATAATTTTGCTAATCTTTCCGCTTTATTTTCCCTTATAGAAGCAAATAAGATATTTTGGAGAGGCAACTCTAAATTAATTAAAAAAATATTTTCTTTTTCGGGCACAGCCTTTGGATCCTTAACTACTGTATAGTTTAAAATCCAAACGACATTCAAACTCATAATTGATCATTACAACAAATAATTCTGTGGTGATCATAACTATAATATGTATTGGTTACTATAAATGCTACCATCGTATATGAATTATTTCCATTCTTTACTCCCACTTGTGTACATCTAACATTCAATTTCGTAGTCTTTGTGTATACGTGTATTGATAACCATAGGAATGGAAGACATAATATTCGTTTCAACGTTTGCGGTCGTTCGACCGACGACGAGACGCTGAAGCCTGCTAACAATTTTCACAAGTATGCAAAGTTTGAGTAAATATTGCGACTTGAATAGACGCGGTGGACCTACTTGTGTAATAAATGTAAGGATATATTGCCGTATGCTTGTGCGTGGAAAATGCAAGAAACCTTTTGTATGCGAACTTATTTGTCGCGCTGAACATTTCATGTATTATTTAAACCGTTGTTTGATAGCACTCTTTAGAAATTTGTACTATGGTAAACAAATAATTAATTACGTATACATGAATTACTAAATTCTAGTGTGGGGGTTCAATCAATCAATCAATTTAGTTTTAACAAAGCCTCATTTTATTCACTTTGCAATTGTTTTTACATATGTTACTTACTTGCAATTAGTGTTTCACCACTGTTATGATATTTTTTTTTTATTCTTTTCAACATAAATTCTGTGACTTTATTTATGTATGGGCCTACCAAAATGACTCTACTCTTTCTGATGGAGATTATATACAGAATCCAAGAGTGATGGTCACCATACTCATTGTGAATGCAGACAATGTAACAATGCAGCATGGCGGCCTAGGGATGCTTCTGCGTCATTGGGCCTCCGGTCTCGCACTCACCAACGAAACACGACACCAAGAACGCTGTCATTTTACGTTGATCTTCTGTGCAAGGGGAGTACCGCTCCGGTCAAGCCGGCCTATTTGTGCTGAAATCAGTGTGGCTCTACTGCCTTGATCTTTATAACTGACAACCTTTTTTTAAATAAATATTAGTTTTAAACTTATTGTAAACACTTTTGCATCCATTAGTCATAAGTTAAAGGCAGGAAAATACACGAACGTTATCAATTTTCAAATTGCCTAAAACTTAAACATCGGCCTTACGTGATTATTATTAGTTACGTATGCATTTGCACAGTTTACTTCAAGACTCATTATATAATTATATTCTTCAGCAGGATATTGAAGGAAATAATGACCCTGCAAAGATTTACCATTCAATGACTGAGAATTAATAAGCCTTTTCCGTGTTTGCCTGTGTCTAATCAGTCACATCTCTCTCAAGTGATGTGAATTTACAAAGACTAGCTTTTATTTCTTTTTTGCATCCATACGTTCACCATATAAATCCTTCCCAACTTCCGGACACAGTCGCAACAAGACGCTTCACTCTTTGATAAAAGGAAGTTAAGACGGAAATTAAATACGTATATATGCATTTCACAATAATCGATCGAGAGCTTCAGTTGCACCTAAGTTAAATCTATACAAATGAAAACAAAATTGAAGTGTCTGTTTGTAATTTCTAATTAAGAGCTTTTCACTAAATGCATTTGAAACTATATCTATACTTTATTAAAATAAAAATAACAAAATTGGAAATGTATGTATGTCTGTCTATTTATTCTGGCTAATCTCTAAAACGGACTGATTTTGACGGGACTTTCAATGGCAGATAGCGTTAGCGTGAATAGCAGATTAGCGTGTTAGGCCGACGTGTCATTTTTATTATGGTATTCTTTAGACATCACTGCATATTAAACAGAGTCCTCCACCGCGTCTGTCTGTCCATTCGCGCTAACTCTAAAGCTATTGCACGAATTTTTATGAGGTTTTCACTTGACTAATTAGATTAGTAAGTATGTACAATGTGTACATACATATGCATTTAGTAAAAGGCGGTTATTATAATTTTACAAACAGAAACTCCAATTTTATTTATTTGGATAGATGTATAGATTATTTTTTAAAACAAACTTGGCCTAAAATCATGAGATCCGATGACAAACAGACCGTATCTTCTTAGAATAAAATTAACTTTAGTGTTTACTAATTAAAATATGCAACAATATGTTCTAAACAAGTTCAATGTTACGTTGTATACTGTAGCGCAAATATTCTACCGCTGAGCGACTTTTTATATTAATGTACTAGCTGAACCCCGCAGTGTTACCCGCGGTTATTACCGTACCGCGGGTAACGCAGTGTGACGAAGCTAATCTAAAAAAGTGGCCTAAGTTACTCCCGTCAAAATCGGTCCAGCCGTTCCAGAGATTACCCGGAACAGACAGACATACCGACAGACAGACAAAAATTGTAAAAGCAGTTATTTTGGTATACATATTTACCGTGTATACATACATAAGCATTTAGTAAAAAGCAGTTATTTTATTATTACAAATATACACTCCAATTTTATTTATTTGTTTAGATTTTTTTTTATAATAATTATTTTAAATAATAATTATCTTTATTGTCATAAAATATAAAAACAATTATTTGAAGTCCCTGTCTCCCGTGCTAGGTATAACGCCTGTATTACATGAGGCAGTGCCCTCACCTGTTAAAATGAACCATTACATTTTTATGCAACAAAGCTACACGTACATTGCGGCAACAGATGAATAATAATTATGACTACTTCAATTTAAATCTTTAAGTGTCATATTTCATTAAAATGCTAAAGTCAGTGTTAAAATATGTAAAAAAAATATGTGATAAGATATTCTTTAGAGATGATTGAAAAAATAATACAAAGAGTGACTTAGAAATCTACCCATTTTGAAAAATCTAACTGGATCAATCACCTCAACAACTGTTATTAGTCCTCTGCTTGCATTAAACCTCTCTTAAGATGGAAATTTTGAGCTAATATACCACGTTGGCTAGACGTGTTGGCAAGATTTGTGTCAAGTTTAATACGGCATGCTTATCTTTACCACGATCGTTTTCATCGTTTGAGTATTCGATTCCTACCGTATATATCTTCCATCTTATTCCACTTTAAATAAGACATATGCAAAAAGTTAAAATTTTGGTATTTCGGTTTATTTTTCTCGTTTTTAACCGACTTCAAAAAAAGGAGGAGATTTCTCAATTCGACCGCATTTATTTTTTTTGTTTTTTTTCTCTGTGTTCGCGGATAACTCCGTCGTTTATGAACCGATTTTGATGATTCTTTTTTTAATGGAAAGGAGATGTCCCAACAGTGGTACCATGATAAGGATATTAATATCAGATGATGGCTTCCAAGAGAAATCGAGTTGAACCTTGAAGTCGGTTTTATTTTTATTAAAATTGTACTTGTCATAATAACATGTAAGTAGCCGCGTATTTAGTAACGAGAGTTTAAGTGTATTTGTGTTATGAACTACAAATCTTTTTTGGGGCTACAATCTTAGTAACTATGTTTTATAAAGGTACATTTGACGTATGTTTAAGTAACATCGATTAAAATATGAATAATTACTTTTTTACCAAAAGTAATTATTCATAAAGATAAGATTTACCAATGAATGCCAATGATAGTTATATCTATCTATATAAAAAATATAGAACGTCAGCAGCATTCAGTTATACCTATTCGAATTTATAGCTGAGAGGAGAGGGCGGAGGCAGTATTTATATTCAAAGGTATATTTTAATAAGGCTAGGCAAGGGCTTGAGTCGAAAGATATTATAAGTGAACTTACAAAGCATTACGGAGAAATCTTATTAGTTTTCAAATCAAAGGCTCAGTGCGAGCTCTTCCTAGTAGCTTTTGTTTATGACTTGGCATTTAATTTCATCGCCTTGTTTATGTTAAATCCATTGTCTATTTATTTCCAAAGCATCATATTAAATTACATTTTGTTTTCTGTAGACCTACACTAATAAGTAAAACCCTATAAGGGTTACACAAAATGAGGTTTTACATTGTTAACCTAAGCTAAAGCTCTTTCCTATTTTCTTTCACATTGACAGAGTTTCAATGCCATAAATAGGTCTCGATAGTATCTGTGATGTAATGCTCTAACTCGTATGAGGTTGCCAATAATGTATAACCGACTACAATCAACCCTTTATTGACCATCTAGTTAGCGAGCGAGTTCATAAATAAAAACTATCGGCATAAGCTAACAGGAAAAGTTCGCTCCGCTTAAACGTTTGCAATAAAAACAATTGAATATTTAGCTAACTATGTTTAATACATGAAAGTAAAGAGAACGGACGACGTAACTTTGATTATTGCTTGGTTTAGATACAACGTACATTGCATAGTGATAGCCAGAGAGTCTGTTTCCCACAAAACAATACCTTCAATGGTTACTATCGAGAAAGGTATATTGCACCGGAGAAAGAGACAGTGAGCGAGGATGAGGTGCGTGCGAGAGGGACACGCTAACGGTTAGTACAGGTTCAACGATCGACTCGTGCGCAGTTTGTTGAACTGCAATCATTGCTTTGGAAAATTGCTAGGGATGGCAAAAAATATTAGAAACTGTATATTTGCAACTCAAGATATTAAATTTTACATTTAAAAACCTATTACGTCTACGTTATCCCTAAACACTTTTACCCCAACATCATTAGGGTGCACCTAGCATTTTTTTTCATGATATTGTGGCAAACGAATAAACAGATCACCCGATTAGTGACTGCCTCCTGCAACTCAAGAGTGACGTGTGCGTTGCCACTTTTTGAGCCCTCTTCTTATGGGTTGAGTTTGTCAGCTGGTTGAGTTTGTAGGCCATGCCCATGATTTCACATCGGTCGAGTCAGACATATCTATATATATACTGAAGTATGGCTCACCCATAATAACAATCTTAAGATATGTTTTAAGAAAATACATTTGTTGAACTAGGAATATGCCCTGTGAAAAGGACACAAAGAACAATTTCGTATGCAGGAGGTTTAGACGGCGACAAATCAATCTAGATAGGAATTATTTTTAGAAAAATTTCTTAAAAAAATACTGTGCAAAGCTCGGTCTTCAGGTACTACACTTTTACTGTGCCAAATTTCATACTCACCCGTTCGCATAATTTTCGTAAAAAGTTTTTGTTTCACGCATTAAATAGAGGTAGTAGAGCCACGCTGATTTCAGCACGAACGGACCGGCTCGTCCGGGGCGGTACTACCTGAGCACAGGATCAACATAAAATGACAGCGGTCGTGCTGCTGTCGTGTTTCGTTGGTGAGTGGGAGACTGTAGGCCCCTGGTGTGGGTCACCATGCTGCATTGTTGCAGTGTCTGCATACCCAATGATTATGGTGACCATCACACTTGGATTCTACTTATGCTTTCTATCAGGGCAAGTAGAGTGATTTTGACAGGGTCGTAAATAAAAAAGAAAGTGTTATTCCCATGTGTTGGTCGAAAACAATTACTACACCAATAGGAGGTAAAACTTGGTAATCCTACCCGTAGATATTTGGGTAAGGAACGTGTTAACTAAAATCTTCAACAAAGAGTAATATTATGTTGCTACCTGCTAATGAACTGTCTCTCACTAGAATAATATAATCTGAGTTTAATCAATGTTTAACAAAGAAAGTTAATTAATTTATTGCAAATTATTCTCATGACACTTAAACCTTTTCAATCTTGTTTTCTTAGGTTCAAGACTTCAAATATAGAAAGTGAAAGAACTAAAGAATGAATATTTAGTTAGGGTTGTCAATACTTCGACTTGTCATATTTTCTGTTTTATAATAGTGTTACCACTTGCGTCTAAAGGGGTCTGTAGAATGGTACAAGATGTAAATAATTAACCCACTATAAATACAGTCCCATTTACGTACTGTGCAGTTCAAACTTGTGACTGTCATTTTAAGACCATTAATTATCAGTTACTAAACGACCCGGTATTGTATTACCTACATATATTTGTGTGAATGTGGAAGAACTCGTAAATATTTGACAGCCAAGTATCATTTTTAGGGTTCCGTAACTAAATAGGAAATAATGGAAATTCGTTATGTCTGTGTATTAAGATTTTCACACAAAAAAAAAAAAAGACTATTATTTTTGGAAATTTCCCATACCTAGAACTGAAATTTAAAATCAACAAGCCCATACGTGTAGGGTATCTGTGTATAGGTATTTAAAAATGATATTGAGGTTTCTATTTAAGTTTACAGTTGAAGTTTATATTGTTTATTATGCAATTATAACCTATACTGATTTACGTACGGATATCTCTACAACTGTCGATAATAATATATCAATTTAAACGGGTTAAGTAAAAATAACCATCCTATCGTACAGACGTTGATTACTAATATTGTTTAGAACTTACCGAAGTATATTTTAGATGTTTTTAATATTTACTTTAGTTGTAATTCATTTGTGATAAACCTGGTACATCAAAAATGAAACTTAAGTTGAAACAAAATAAATTAGCTTGTTCAAAGTTACTTTGTCGAATTCGTAGCATTGATTATATGTTTGGAACTGTAGTTAAAACATTACATGATTACTTAGAGACATTGGAACACATTTGGTTTTAGTAAGAATCGAACCCGAGACCTCTTCCTTAGCAGTGAGGAGCGCTAACTATTGAGTTTACAGACCCCACCTAAACATTTTTGTCGTATTTTTCTAATGTTGCAGTATCCATGCCGCAAAACTATGCTACATTTGATTCTATTTGACGCTATGTTACAGTTATAATAATATTACTATCAGTAAAGTCAATCAAGTATAAAAATCAAACAGTTTTTACAGTGTCTTTGACTCTGCCAACAGAGGGTAGACGGGGGACATTTGGAATTCAATTTGTATAGGGTTTCCGATAGTTTAGTATCTAGTTTACAAAGGTGCAACTTAATACGAACCAGTAATTGTGTTAGCTAGATTCGTCTTCTCAATTTATTTCTTCATTGATAGTTGGATAGGCTATGGATATATAAAGCGGAAGAATACACATTCATTCGCGTTGACATTGTAAAAACACCGTAAATGTACTCTATCTATGTGGAATAAATCATTTCATTTCATTTCATTTACAAGGTTCAGTAGGAATTCTTTTAAAATTTCGCGTAATATAAAATTTGGTATAGTTGGAATTCATATTTTATGTTGTAGAGGAAAAAAAACAGACAGTTTATCCTAATAATTATTAGTGACATAACATTTTTTACTAGAACACACCATTGAATTTCTAATTATTAAGTAAATTTGTATCAGTTTATTCTCTGCGTATCTACCTTCATTTGAATACTTTAAAAAAAATTGTACATAGATACAACACACTCAATAGACACATACACAATAGAAGTAGGAAACGAATATAGAAATAAATAAATATTTTTCAGACATCTGACACACAACGTCATCTAGTCCGAAACTAAGCACAACTTTTATTTAGGTACTAGACAAACATTTGTTGAACTTACAATCCGAGACTTCAAGCTTGCACACGCTACCACTGCGCCAAGGAGGCATTCAAAGTTAACTCAACTCAAGAATATTTGTATTTCCGTAGTTTTTGCGCTGCCTTATAACCTAAACGCTATTATAATTTTTCACAAACACGTTGCAGGAGATACAGAGAAAGATTTAGAATAATTTTCGTCAAAAAAATAAAGAATGAAAATGCTACCGACAGATGAAAAATTACATTACATACAAGAAAAACTGGAAACCATATTTTTATTACTATAACTAAAGTTAACTTATTAATTTTGTATTCTACGGATATTTTGATGTAGTGGTTGGCAATCGTGAGAAGAGCCAGAGATCGTGGGTTCGGTTCCTAATATGGACAATTAATTATATGATGAGCATGATGATTTGTTCTGTGTCTGGGTGTAATTTGCCTCTAATATGTATTTTTTTTAAATATGTAAGTATATTTATTAGTAGTCCAGTTATCACACTACAGGCTTTGCCTAATTTAGATTCAAACAGATGTGTGAGTTGATTGAAGTTAAAAATAAATCACCCAACGAAAAAGACACGGTTGGAAGTTTCTTACTTAATAACGTTGATAAGAAACAGATTAAAACGTGGAATATACATGTAATGTACACCCTACACATACAGTTACAAAGACTACTTTGTTTCGAAAAGAAAGACTGAGGGAATTAGTAATTAGTCACAAGATGTGATAGGCAAAAATTTGTATTAAATTCATGCAATTTGTATTGCGGTGCGGTACAACCCTGAGTGCAGTCGCCGGGCGGGGTTCGCACGCCATTCGACATCTCTCTCTGACAAGAGACGGTCGCGGAAGAAAGCAATGATGGTTATGTAACCAGTTGCTTTATCTCCGATCGCCAACCGCCTTTGTTAGTTTTATTCTCATTTTATAGCGCTCAAAGGACAAAGGTGTAGTTTATTAGGAACTAATAGTTAAAGTTCCTCATTCATAACCACTATAGAACTCTTTTGACGTGCCTCTCTGCACGGTATAGGATTATGGAGAAAGTTTTATATGGAATTTAAAATAAATAAATAATTAAATATTTTCGGACATCTAACACACAACGCCATCTAGTCCCAAACTAAGCAGAGCTTGTATTATGGGTAATAGACAACTGATATAAATACTTATATACTTTTTTTTTTCTAAATACATACATATTATACATAGAAAACACACAAACTCCGAAACAAATATTTGCAGATCATACAAACATTTGATCCGACCCGGGAATCGAACCCGGGACCTCAAGAACAGCAGCCGCGTACGCTACCACTGCGCCACCGAGGCAGTCAAGTACAATTTTAACAAAAATAAAACCGACTTCAAGGTTCGACTCGATTTCTCTTGGATGCCATCATCAGATGTTCTGGAGTGACATGGGCCATATTTTATTATGAAAGAACAAAAGCTTTAGTTAACAAGTACAATTTTAACAAAAATAAAACCGACGTCAAGGTAATGACCTTATGACTAATGTCCTTATCATGGTACCACCGTCGGGACATCTCCTTTCCATTAAAAAAAGAATCATCAAAATCGGTTCATAAACGACAAAGTTATCCGCGAAAAACATAAAAAAAAATATATACGGTCGAATTGAGAAACCTCCTCCTTTTTTTGAAGTCGGTTAAAAATAAGTCGTAAAACATTTAAAATGATTTATTTAATAAAGTAGAATTTAAAGTTATTAACAATCTGTTAAAATTAACTTAGTTTGATTAGTCTTAGAACTGCGGTCATCTCCGGAGCTTGTCATTAGAACTGCGAGGACCAGTTCCATTGTAGATTAGGTGTTATTGTTTGCTTGATAGTTGCTAATTGATAAAGTTCTGACTTGCTACTTTTATAAAAGTAGCAAGCGGGGGTACGAATGTGAGCAAATTTGGCGTAAATATACTACTAGTTAATATTATAAATGCGAAAATTTGTGAGGCTAGATGTATGGGAGTTTGTTACTCTTTCACGCTAAAAGTACTGAATAGATTTAGATTAAATTTTAGAGTAATACTAATGGTAGCTTAGTAAGCAAAAGAGTTTGTTTGTTTGCTTTGACGCACTAATTTCAGGAACTACTGGTCTGCTTTGAAAAATTATTTCCGTGTTAGATAGCCTATTTATCGAGAAAAGCTATAAGCTAGATATCATCACGGTGAGAGCAATAGGAGCGGAGCACCAATGTAGAATGTTTCAAAAACGGGGGAAAATTATCACGCTACACGCAATAGGAAACGCAAACGAGGTTGCGTGGGTCAACTAGTCCTAAATAAAACTAAATTTTACAGCCTCAGTGGCGCAGAGGTAGCGTATGCGACTGTTGTGCTTGAGGGCTCGAGTTCGATTCCCGGGTCGGGCCAAATGTTTGTATGATCTACAAATATTTGTTTCGGAGTTTGGGTGTTTTCTATGTATAATATGTATGTATTTACAAAAATAAAGTAGATATGTATTTATATCAACTGTCTAGTAACATATAACACAATCTCTGATTAGCTTGGGACTAGATGACGTTGTGTCTTAAATATCAGTTTTTTTTTATTTAAGTTGTTATAGGTTTTCATGGAGGTATTTGATTTTGGTAGTATTAGTAGGTAGGTTGTAGGGACGTTCGACATAAACACGCGTGTAGCATTGACCTCACAAAATATATTTTTCACACCCCCATCTCGGAAAGAGTATTTTTGCCCTTCGATATCAGAGTGCAAAAGCCGTTTTTATCCGTTAGGGCATAAAGTAAATTGAATTTAGAGCATCGTGTGCACCAAGTTGTTTAAAACATCAAAAAACGTATTTACTTCTACCTTAATGGTGCCAAATTTATCATACAACCGTTTTTAATTTGTTAAAAGCTTAGACTCAAAACCTTTTTGGTGTATCTACTTTTTTTTATTAAATGGTTTTATTTAGCTTGCCTTGGTTGTTTATTTGCTTGGATCAAATCAAGTAATTGAAATTTTACCCCCTTCCTGTTGACAGGTTGATATGAAATTTGGTACATGCCTATAGTTATGGTGACAATACAATTATATAAAAACTGTTTCATCGTAAATTCAAGATGGTCGCGGCTACAAAATGGCGGTTTACAAATTTTGTCAAGAATACCTCAATATGGGTAAAAAAAATAATCTAATATGAATGTCGCTAAAGTCTGGTGGTTTTTATCACAACTACCACTAAATGGAGATCAGTATCAATATCAGACGAAAAGGGTTGACTTGTAGAACACAGCTGACTATGAAAAATATTAAAATCCAAGATGGCAGTAAAAAAATGATGTAGTAGGAAAACTGTTTGTGGTCGGAGGCTTATAGCACTTTAGAGAGGAAGGGAAGACTATTCTTCCTTTCCTCTCTAAAGTGCTACAAGCATTACTATACAAATAAATAAAATTGGAGTGTCTGTTTGTAATATTAAAATAACCGCTTTTTACTATGTATATGTATGTATACACGGTACATATACAAAAGATGTAGTAAAAAAAAAAATTTTGGCTGTCTGTCTGTCTGCCGGTCTGTGTGTTCGGGGTAATCTCTGGAACGGCTGGTCCGATTTTGACAGGACTTTCACTGGCAGGTAGCTGATGAACCAGGGAGTAACTTCGGCTACTTTTTTTTAGACTAGCTTTGGCCCGCGGCCTTACTCGCAGTACGACAATAACCGCGGATAACACCGTGGGGTTCAGCTAGTATAAAATAAATGAAATCCTAGGCCCGTGTTTCCATATAGTCATTTCAGTTTACGCTACGCCCAATGATTTTATATTTTTGTGCCTTAGTTTGATGAGGGAGAGGGGTGATGACTTGAACCTGGGACCTACTGAATAATTTTTTAGCTTTTAGTACATTATTTTCAATAAAACCGTTTAAATTAAAAACGTTTTTTACATTTTTTTTGCATGCATTAATCATTTCCTCACTGACGTGGGATGCAAAGTTACGCTCGCTAACGCTCCGGATTCAAATTTTTATTCACTCGCTTAGCTCGTGATTGTATTTTAGTAACCTTCGCTTGCTCGGTCCTCAAAATTGAGCACGCGGTTAAAAAGCAACTTTGCACTCTTGTATAACAAATAACTATTTTAATAATAATTGTCAGTCACTTCAATATGCCTTTATTATAATGAAAAGTAAAAAATCTCATTCTTGCTTTCTTAATTGTCTACCATTAGGCTATATACGGCAAGTAGGTATACCATCTCAAAGAATAGAAAACTAAACTGTAAATAAACAAAGAAACTTTACAGAACTATAACCTTAAAACTTACAATTTATACAACCTATGACACAAGAGTCATTATTACAAATCTAATGACACCTCTTTCACTAAAATCAATTCAGCAGTTTATGCGCTACGGCGGAACATACAAACATACGTAGACTGTCAAAAATATTACCTTTTTACTCTCCCGTAGTAGGGTAAAAATACAATCAAATTAAGAATCTACTCCTTTTTTGAAGTAGGTACAGAATTCCTCAATTGTAACGTAAGAAGATACACATTTTATTTAATTACTATAGTTTATATTAAACAAGGTAATACAATGCCAATGTCCAGGGTCGTGTTTCATCTTGACAATAACATTAAAATAACACAGTCATCCATTTAATAATAATAATTTAATGTTTCCTTCAAAATTTTAATTATATACTACGCCCCAAACTAGGATTCTCCGTGACGTGGGGATCTTCCATGTAATTGAAAAACAAAATAACATAAAGTGGGTACATGTGTGTGTACGTTTCAGTATGAATATGTGTATGTGTGGGGGGGAGGGGAATGTTTTAACGAATATATTAAACACTGACTGACTATAAAAAGCCTACGTAATTTACGCATAAATTTTACAATTTTGTTGACATAGTTCCCACAGCGAAAAATAATAATACATTTTTGTGTAAATATATATGTAAGTATTTATAAAACAAATATGATATTCAATTCAGCAGTTCAATTTGTGTAATGTAATATTTATATGTAATGTTGCTGTGTATAAAATATATTTATTAACTTCAAATTTGCTCAGTGTAGCTCGCGTAATAATATAATCGACATCTCCCAAAATCCTTCAAGCAAGACAAAGACACAAACAATAGACAAAGAAATATTCATAATTACACTCGAAAGGCATAACACATCTGGCGGAGTTGACCGATAACAGAGGTGATAGAACGATTTACTATTACCAACTAGACTTTGTTCGAGCAATATTTTATGTTATCTATTATGTAGTAAATAATGAGATAAATTGTATGAATCCTATATTTAGATAAAATATTGAGTTGATTTAATTGAAGCTACTTATTATAATAACAATTAATGAAGAGGTCTTTGGCAAACGAACAAGAAGATAATATCTAGTAGGTACCATTTTTAACCCCCGACGCAAAAAGACGGGTGTTATAAGTTTGACGTCAATGTCTGTCTGTGAATTTGCAATTTTTGGAACGGCTGGGCCGCTTTTGACGCGACTTTCACTGATAGGCAGCTGATGATATAAGTAGTAACTTAGGCTACTTTCTTAGGCTAGCTTCGCACCGCGGCGTAACCCCATAACCGCGGTTGTGTTAACCGCGGTTATGGGGTTCAGCTAGTTTTGAATAAATGAATACAGAATGATAGATACCCTCAGTCGGGTAAAGTCGAACTGATAAAAGCTCCGTACTTTAAATATTTTAAAATTAGAACGAGTGAAAATCTAATATATAAAATTCTCGTGTCACAGTTTTCGTTGCCATACTCCTCTGAAACGGCTTGACCGATTCTCATGAAACTTTGTGAGCATATTGAGTAGGTCTGAGAATCGGCCAACATCTATTTTTCATCCCCCTAAATGGTAAGGGTCACCCATCCTTAAAAAATGTATGGCAAAACGACGTTTGCCGGGGCAGCTAGTATAAGTATAAAATTATGATATTACCATCCTTATACATTTTTGAAACAGCAGTTTTCGTAAAGACAAACCCGGAACTAATCGAAACTTTGGCTGAAACCGTTGTTCGCAATAGAAGGTCTCACAACACCAATAGAATCAGAATACTTAAAGCACACACAGCGTTAATGCACAAAAGTATATTCTGTGTGGCACCTGTAATTTTTAATAAGGTATCTGCTGACATAAGAAGTCTAGATTTAATCTTGTTTAAAAAAAGACTACGCGAATTTCTAATAGATAAATGTTATTATGATGTTAGAGACTTCTTGGGTGGTAAATAATAATAGTTGATTATTAACTCATAGATTTGACATAATTATATCTAATTTTTATTTTTTTATTTTTTAAATTATTTGTAAATTAACTTTAAAATGTTAATAGAAATTGACATTCAATGTATTTTTATTTAGTTCAAATGTTACATTATAATATTATTTGATAGACATTCTAAAATATTATTGTTTATTGCATGCTTCGTATATAATTTTAAATTATTGTAGGCCTAAATGGCAGAACATAGCGGATCATTAAAACTTGTTCAAACATCCTTATACGTAATATCCGTATACCTATGATTCACAATAAAGAATATTGATTGATTGACTGATTGACACAAATATGTATTTAAAACCATTGTTTTAGAATTTTCATTTATTTGTTTGTGTCATATAGGCATACGTATTACATACTAGCTACACCTCGAGGTATATTCGCTGTTTTGGTTACTTTTTAATCAGATGTTTGAAGTTCGTTGCTCAAAGGTAGTATATATTTTTATATTTATAAGGAAGAACTGTAGTCATGAACATGGCGGCAATCCAATGAAGTAACTATATTACTTTCAATCGATTGTCAAGAGAGAGAAGAAAGAAGAAAGAGAGTAAGCCACTCTCTTTCTAAGGCAGTTTGCATTTTTTGGTTTTTGTTTGCATTGCATTCGGACTATACAGTATGCAGTAAATAACTGAAAGGGTATTAGACTGGTGTACTTTTTCACTCACAGGAGACCACAGCAAGCAACAATAAATAATATCAACTAAGCAAATAAAGTTACAATTAACAAAGAAGATTGAAATACATATTCTGACAGTAACGAAAAAAAAAGGATTAAGTAATCATTATAAAATTTATACAACTTACAGAATTCGATAAGATAAAAGAGTTTCAAAAATAAAAAGAGATTAAAATTTAACAACGAGGCTCATATTATATTTCTAAAGTTCTTAAAGCATTTCCTATATCTACACAACTTAGGTAGGTAAATAGCAAAATCAGATTTTTAGCTAGCATTTTATATTGCCTCCAAAGCCTTGACACAGGCATGAAATGACCCACATTTGTATTGGAGCCTGATATATAACGATCCAGATTGGTTTTATTGGAGCCTAATGTTTTTGGACAATTAGCTGGTCTGAAATAGGTAAATACTACTATTATTAGTCAGTGTCTTTTTAGGGTTTCATACCCAAATGGTAAATACCTATTGCTAAGAATCCGCTGTCCGTCTATCTGAACCGTGATAGCTAGACAGTTGAAATTTTCACAAATGTTGTACTTCTGTTGTCGCTATAATGACAAATACTAAAAATAGAATAAAACAAATATTTATTATATTACAACAAACATTCGACAAACGTGTTTTATTTTATGCTGTTTTTTACTTAATGCTGATAACGGTAATAAGTGGACATAAAATTTTTACGAATCCTTTCTGCGCGAGCCCGACTTGCACTTGATCGATTTTATTATTACGAATTGCTGCAACCAGTATTTGCAGACACAGAGCGTGCTAACATCCATTAAATTGATGGAGATTTAGGGATTACACCGGTGAGAACGGGATTAAGCACGTGTGTGTGCTGGTACGCCGCGGTGGCTCGCTGAGTTTGCATCACGTGATAAAAAAAATGAACAAAGCACTTATGTTATATTAGAGAATACTTTGTTAATTAAATGTATTTGCTACAACACTAACTAGTATAAAGTATTCCGAAAACGGTAACGTTTCTGCGCGCCGTGTTTAAATATTTAATGTTATATCGATACCACTGACTATAGACAATTCGATCCTCCTATTAGCCAGTAGTCTCTAAATGTAGCACTGTTTACAGGTTAAAGATAACATTCATAAATAGTACCTACGACTTGAAACCAACCTGATAATAGCAACAATATTGACTGTATGTATACCATGTGTGTATATTCAACATCTGTAAGGTTGTGACGTGTGGAGACAAATGAAGCGCTTGAAGTTCTAGAGTAAACTGAATTCATTATTACAATAAACATTAATATATAGCCTGTGACTACTACATCACAATCATCTGCGTATTGCAGTCCCACTTCTGGACTTAGGCTTCACTCATTGTACGTCACTCTGATCGATTTGATGTTTTCATAGAACTAGCCAACCCGCGCTACTTTGTCGGCGACTCTCAAAAGTAATAATTTTTTCTGGCTTCTGCAACATCTTTTATTGAAACTTGGCTGACGACTTCTGTTGGTCTTAACGTCCCCCCTCTCCTTTTCTCTACTGGATAACACGTGCCAGCCTTGGAAGTCACCGCTTCAGAATGGTAGACATACGTTCTCGTACTTATCGCTTCGATTCTTCCTTCCTGAGACGACGGCTTTGACCGCTCGTGTCGTGAAAAATCACGTGTGCTGGTAGTCCAGCGCACGTGGTTGTGTTTTTTCGCACACACAATGTTTCTTCACTTTCAGATATTTTATGGGTTTTTTCTTCTCTAATCTTGCCAGGCCGCCATATTGTGGGTCATCATGCTGTATTGTCCTTATTCGCATTGAGGATGGTGACCACCACTCTTGGATTCTGCTCATACTTTCCATCAGGCAGGACAGAGTCATTTTGGCAGATAATACATAAAAAAACGTGTTAAGGCTTAAAACCTTCATCGATAAAAGGGCTATATAATATTTAAAAAAAAATGTGACAAAAATAAAAGCACAAACATTTTCAATTTTGAGTTTGTGGCGATGGTCGATTGACTGACGAATGTTAACACTGACGACTTTTGGACATTTGATATGTGAAAGGGCGTTTTACAACAGCTTTCGCACGTAACTCAACGTGCAAGCTCTCTGTTCTATATCGTATTGAAAAGTTTGACTTGAAATCATAGCTCCGTGAGCTGTTTTAGAAGCGGCTTTAATATTTTTTATTTTACTTAACTTTCATACGATGCAATTACAGTAAATTTTCCATAGATTTTGTATGCTGTATAGAAAATGATAACAGGTAACTTTTCGATTAAAACCTGAATTACGTCCGAAGGATGAAAATGCCACAATCACATCAGTGAAACCCAGACTGGATTTAAATGAAAATATTAGCCTTGTTTATTAAAATGTATTTGTACTTTAATGTGTGATATGTGTATAGAAATGTAGTGGTTTAAACGGTCAGCTCGCCGCTTCGAACTGTGCTGTGTCATCATCACATCCACAAATAAAAAACAATCTTATCAAAAGCTACACATGAAATAATATTTATTATACAAAAATATTATTATAATGATAACTGCCTCGTTGGTCTCGCGGTTGGCGTGTGCGACTGCTTATCATGAGGTCTTGGGTTCGATTCCTGGGTCGGACCAAATGTTTGTATGATCTACAAACATTTGTTTCGGAGTTTGGGTGTTTTCTATGTATAATATGCAGGTATTTACAAAAAAAAAAGTATATATGTATTTGTATCCGTTGTTTAGTACCCATAACACAAGCTATGCTTAGCTTGGGACTAGATGGCGTTGTGTGTTAGATGTCCGAAAAATATTTATAAATATCCCCTTTACATAGTGGTTATAAGTCTACTCTCAAAGTACTTTTGTCAAGTACCGGATAGTAACCAATTAACGAGGGTATACCCCTTAGCGTACACGAATACCTAATTGCATTGAGATAAAAATCTCATAAAAGAATTCTATATTTACTGTTACCGTAACAAAAGAATTGTGTCTTGTTCAAGTATTATGTTCTCTTGTTCCAGATTTCTTTGATTATAGTATTTATGTTAAAATATTAGTCCTTATGGGTATCCTAATACTATGGTCAGGTCCCTTTACAAGTGGCCTCTCTATTCATAAGGTTGACAAGTACGAAACCACGACCTCTATTAAGAATAAGTCAATGCTTTCAGATATTTTATGTTTAATTTTGATTGTTCACGAATCACAACAATCTTACTAAGTTTTTTTATACATAACAAATATAGAAATACTAAATATATACATATAAATATATAAAAATAGAAGAATACTTTTAACAAAGTTATTTTATTTGCTAGCAGTGCCCGCGGTATTACTCTCGGTAGTTGTTGTCTAAGCTAGTCTAAAATTAAATAAAATAGCCCAAAGTACTTCTTATATTATCAGCGAATCGGGTCCAGCCTTTTGATAGATCGGAACAAATGAACAAACAATTTTTTTTATGTGTAGCCCTACCAAAAAGACTACTCTGCCTGATGGAAAGCATAAGCAGAATCCAAGAGTGGTGGTCACCTTACTCATTGACCCACACTATTGCGGGTTAGTGAGACTTTTTCATCATTGGGCCTCCGGTCTCGCACTGCTGCTGTCATTTTACGCTGATCTTCTGTGCGAGGGTAGTACCGCCCCGGTCGAACCGGCCCAACCGTGCTGAAATCAGCGTGGTCCTAATACACGTGTAACAACCAGACCACAAACAGGCACACAGATAATATTTAAAAATTTGATTTTGTGGTGTAGGTACCGAATATAGGTACTATCATATGCATTTAGTGAAAAGCTGTTAACATAAAATTACAAACAGACAATTACATTTATTTTATTCACAAAAATCAATTGCTATATTATTTTTAAAAATAACTTGAAAGTCAAAATGTCACGTGTACGAAGTATAACGGGCACAGCTAGTTATGTGTAAATATAACGTTACTGTTTCTGTTGTCATTTGAACTCTAAAAATTTTAGGTTTTCAAATTGCAAACTCATATTGTGAACACAAGCCAACAATAAATCGAGTGACAAATAACTAAACTAGATATCTTGTATTTAAGAATCTGAAATTCACTAACTTCATATTAGCAAAAGCAAAGGCGTCACAAGTGCGTTGCCGGTTTTTTAAGAAGAAATACGCTCTTTTCTTGAAGATTTGAAGGAAACTTAGTTACTTTTCCTGAAAAATTTCGATGGTTACTCATTAGCCGAAACGATGTGCGTCAATGTCTAAAGAAGTTGACTATGGTTAACGTCATAAAATGCGTAAATTGCTTATTTACAGACTCCAAGTTCGGCAATAAATGTTTGTTACGAAAGGAATTCGCCATCTTGTTTTTCATTTTATTTATTTGAACAACATTGAAACAGAAGTCCCACAAAATGATCTTTCTAAAACAAAAATGTTGTTTCCTAATATTTGAATGTTGAGAAATTGTAAACAAACTGTAGAGAGTTTGCGCAAGCTCACAAACTTTTCTGTACTTGGTTTTTTAACAAAAACGTTCTTTCGCAACAGAAAATATTTTTGAATTCAATGGAGAAGAAAGCCATATAATATTCAATGACGCTTTAACTTTTACGAAATTGCGAAATTCACATCAACGTGATCTTAAAGCTTTCCTATTTCTGTTGGTTATGTTTTTGATTTCACAATATTATTATATGTTAAGAAATATTGGAAATGATATTCAGCGGGAACTCCAAAATATCAATCGTTTAATTTAAGTTGCTTATAGCGTTCAATGTAGAGTAATGCCTTTGCCAAGCCTTAAGCTAATGAGCACAGGCAGCCTACGAGTGCAAACAATCTTAACTGTGTTGTTAGTTGCCAGTTCCGCGTCCCTGGAATCATAAGTCTAATGAGCTTACCGAAGTTTATATGTATGTTGATGCAGTTGGTTCCAGGTGAACTGAACTTTGTCGATATAAATATATATATAGTCCGTGATTCAATGCAGTTACATATTAATTAAAAACATTTTCTTTTGAGAAAAATCTATCCGAATAATTTATATTTCTTGTTGAGTTTTAACTTCGGTTGTATGTTTTTGTGTGTGTAGTATCATAGGACTACGATGCTATTAAATTCAAAGTACGTTAAAGATTTTCAGGCTTTTTTTGGTTAAGTGTAAAAAAAACTAAATTTAATATAATAATTTAGACTCAAAACGACATGATTGTGTGTAATTTATTTGTACTACTTAGTAATTAATATAACGAGCTCTGGGTTAGCTACAATCACTTGCTATTAGATCCACAAATGTATGTTTACACGGTACATATAACAAAAGTGTAGTTAAAAAAAAATTGGTTCTCTGTCTATTTGTTTTGGGTAATCTCTGGAACGGTTAAATCGATTTTGACGGGAAATATAATAATACCGTGGAAATTTCGTACTTCGACCCGAGTTTGACACAGTCTCACACAAAATCGGCGTTGAGCAAAACTTTATTTTCTTTCCACTGGGGGATTAAGGTACCCTGAACCCCCTAATTTCTTTAAACCTGGCGGGAGATGGAGCGTCAAGGAAGTGAGCCCTTGATATAATAAGAGACGTACTTACTACTTACGATTAATAGCTCTAGGTATAGCTTCACTCTGAATTCCCTATTATATGGATCGTGGCGAGTGCACTGAAGAACTATTTGGGTTAATACCGCACAGAACTTTTCGTCAGTCTTCTCACAGGGCAAAAAATCTCATCCCAGTCACTTGGATAATTGCCTGCCAATCTATCACAGTGTGGTTTTCAAGACATTGTTGGACTAGTAGGAACAAATTATTGTCTGCAATGTTTCTGGATTTTATGACTCCTGGGTTTTAGGTGTTCACTCAGTCAGTTCACTCACATTTCATCAGGGACCAGGCTGTTTGTATATCTATTATACCATCTATTACACCATTATAAAAGATGAAAATTTTCTGACGTCTAGAATCTGATACAATAGTATCGTTTTCTTATATTTTTACAATGCTTTAGTGGTATTGTACATTTAATCTTAAATAGCTAACACAAATTCACAATTTCAAAACACTGTAATTTATAATATTCGGTTTACCTGTTTGTAATATTATAGAACAATATTACATGTAAGGCAATTTACTTTATAGGATATTAGCCTTAACTCTGCAGCAGCGACATAGCGAGACGGCTCTGCGAATATGATAAACATATTGCATTTCCTACGCCTAGATGCTATTCTCGTCTAGCATGACTGACGCCGTTGCGTAACTATTTGCTATTATATTCATTACATATTTATATGTTTAAATGACTTACATAACTTAAAACTACCCGAAGTTTCGTGCAGATTGGCTTTTGTCATAATAGAACTAATTCAAAGATGCAGACCGATCTTTAACCGCGTTGTCTACCTTCGAGCAACTGGGTTGCCATCGTCTCAACTTCGATTGAATTGAATTAACCTTAGAATTCAATTTCGATATTCTGTATATTATTATTAATTACATAATATATGATGACACTTTAAAGTGTTGAAATCAAACCTACAACCTACATCCCTCTAATGAACTGACCGAACCAGACAGCTCGAAAATATAAAAAGAAAAAATATATTTCTCATAAAGAAAGGACCCGCTACTCAAAGAACGAAGGAAATTAACTTTATTTTCTCACGGCACTGTTCGTAGTTAGAAACATAGTTTGATTAGCTACGACAGTACACTAGACGTATTCTCAAAGAATCGTGTTTTATATTTGTAGTCCTCTAAGTATATTTGAGAAAAATGGCTGGCAGCGGATGGACGGGATCTTTAGGGAACGCCTTGGTATAACAGCGGCGATGAAGAAGAAGTCTAGTAAGTTAGCAAAAAAGCACACGACCATATATTGTCAGCTGAGGATTACCAAACGTCTTGCTTGGTCATATCAGATTTCTAAGAAAAAAGTACAGAATCATAATTAATCGGCATATTCATGTCAGAGCTACAGTGTCAGGGTGACACAGATAGGCATCTAAACTTATTAAGCCTCTTTTACGTAGGGGGTTAAAATCGTTTATGACCAAGACTAAACTAAGCAGTACATAAATTCGATGGAAAACATTGTATCCGAGTTTTGATTGGCATCTAAATCGATTTTTCGTTGAAATTTTTCAGGTAATGCACAAAGCAAAACTTAAACAGGTTTCGTAAAACTCACTAATAAGTTCGTTATAAATGTTCTCATAAAAATGATGGCATTAATGTCAATCCAAACTTAGGTTATTGTACATTATCCGTAACTATATGACTTGCGATTTAAAAAGACATTTTTGATAAACGATGATGTCAATAATACAGTATTGTTCTAAACAAATTGTAATTTTCTATCTCAATCGACATCTATTTCTAGAGCCTATACATAACATAACATACAGTCACGTCGTCCAGCCGTTCTAGAGATTACCCGGAACAAACAGACAGACAGACATATAGACACACAATATTTTTTTTAATGTTGTTTTTGTACCTGTACCGTGTATACATACATATGCATTTATTAAAAAGCGGTTATTTTAATATTACAAACAGACACTTAAATTTTATTGATTTTTATAGATAACAGGAATCTCTGTGAATAGTCAAAAGTATCTGGGCTGGTTCGAGGAATCCTATTTTTAAATAAAATAACATGTTCTACCTAAAATTATTTGTAAATATTGGAACTGTCTGCTAAAATCGAAAAATTGAACGCACACTTTGGCAAGTATTCGGAGAACTAACTATAGCTTAATTCTATAGCTATGTCGCACAATCACGTTCCTGTTGAATGCTTTGAATTGATTCTGGATCACGCTATTCATATATATGCACATGGTTTGACGTGGCTTGACAAATATGCACACAGATTAATGCGAAACCTAATAAACTACAAGTATTGACACTTCCATAGGTTTCATCGTAGCACTGTAAACTATATTATTATTACTGTGGTAGAGCCACGCCTCGGCATAAATGGCCTCTGTGAAACTAAATCACAGAAAACCGCGGTGAAACAGCGCGAATGAGTGAGGATACCGGAGGCCCGTAACCCAACCACTCACAACAAATGTCGGCAACGCACTTGTGAGGGCTCTAGTGTTGCGGGTGTCCATGGGCGGTGGATTTCCTTTTAATTTAATAATTATCTTTTAATTTTTCTTATACACAAACCTTGTCCTAACAATAACAAAAACATAAAAAAGTATTATTTAATTTGGTGCATCCGGTCGGAAGTTATGTGTGTACATACATTTCGGCTATTCATTTTTATATAATACTAGCTTTGCACGCGTCTTCATCTTCACGCAGACTTTCATCCCCTGATTTATCCTCTTACGGATGATATTTCAAAAAAATATTTCTTAGTGCTCACTTGCGTTATATAAAGAACCTTCATGCAAAATTTCAGGATTCTAGGTTCAGCGGTTTGGGATGTGCGTTGATCTGTGGGTATGTCAGTCAGTCAGTCAACTTCCTCTTTTATATATATATATATATATATATAGATACATAAGTACAATTTGCAACCTGCCGGATATCTGTTATACCAAGGCACTAACCTAACGCTTTTTGGTAAAGTTATCGTTGTAAACCCTTTTCTAGGTTTACTTCTAGCTGTAGCTTTAAATTATTTTGTTCTGTGAAAAATAGTCTAGATTATTCCAAGAACAGTATCATTGCAAGCTGAACCCTCAAAACAAATACAAGCTACCTCGTGACAGGATATTTGAAATCCCGAATTTCAGCGTCACAGTCTATCCACACTGTTCTGAAAAGGTTGAGCGCTTCAAGTTACTGGATCAAATGTGTATGCTCAATGCCACTTTTCATCAGACGAAACCATCTAATGAAGATTCTGTTATTTTTGTTAAAAAAATATTATGAACTAGCTGAACCCAGCGGTGTTACCCGCGGTAATCGTACCGCGAGTAATGCCGCGGGACAAAGTTGGTCTAAAAAAAGTAGCCTAAGTTACTCCCTGGATTATGAGCTACTTGCCAGTGAAAGTCCCGTCAAAATCGGTCTAGCCGTTCCAGAGATTAACAAAGAGACAGACAGACAACATTTTTTTAAATACGTTTTGGCGTAAGTACCGTGTATACATACATTATGTTTAGTTAAAAGCGGTTATCATAATATTACAAACAGACACTCCAATTTTTTAGTTTAAATACGCTGACAGTACTACTCGTATAAGTAGTATATACCAATACGACCTTCAAACCTTCAAGAAACAAGCGTACTCCTTCTTAAAAGGCCGGCAACGTACCTGTGACGCCTCTGGCGTTGCGGATGTCCATGGGCGGCGGTAATCGCTTACCATCAGATGATACGTCTGCTCGTTTGCCCCCTATTTCAATAAAAAAAAAGCATTCGGTTGTAAAAATGACTGCACGATGGGCCTCCACAAATTGTTGTTCTGAGTCTAGGTGCTCTTTGTGTCTGTTTCATGTATGTTTGTAAAGTCCACGGTGACACAGGATGTATACTCCGAAATTATTGTCTGGAGTGGGCAGGAGTTGTCGTAAAAAAAATAACGAGCAAATAATAACTTTTTTTTGCTCTATGTTGCCGATCATTATCTTGATCAAAAGTACTCGAGTTTTCACTAGTGAAATATCCTAAAAATATAAAATATATTTTAAATTTAAGTCGTACTTAAAATAATATAAAGGTGATCTGAAAGCCACTTTCCACAATATTACGTTGGAGTCCGGACGGATGGTGTAAACGAGGTCGAGCACGGAGGTAGGGGCCAGCCCACCCCATGTTGGGCGCCACCGTGCATCAAGCGCGGCCGACAGTGCATTCCCGTTTATCGCGCCACGTAGTTGACTTCGCCGTCGCCCAAGTTTCATGTAAACGACTGCGTGGGTGCGGGATCATGTCGCTTATTACGCGTTTTATTGAATACGTCCGAGACTATTTAACTTTGACGCAAATTTTTCTGCAGTATTTCTTTCCTCTCATTAATATTCGTATTGTGAGTATGTTATATAATAACAATCACGGTGGCGGTAGATGTAATTAGGCACCTATTCATTAGCAATCACTAATTAATCATTTGCTTCATGATTTTTTTTAATAGTACACTTAATTAGAGATTATTTGAAATAGCTTTATTAATGAATAGTCTTAAAATATATCATTGAAATTGATCCTAAAAATTGCCTAATAATATCCAAATACATATAAATTTATGTTGTTTATAATAATTTTTATTTAATAGGTTTATTTTGAGTCTGAATACGAATTATAGTACTTTTTGCGTTTGCACATTATTTATTACTAAATAACTTGGTATTTCTACCTATAACAGTTAGTCAGTTTTTCTGTTCCGCTTAGATTTAGATGAAGTCATTGCTTATTAAATTATTATTATTAAGATTGAGGTTATCTAAAATATAATTTCTGTTTTTATCCCTTCAAGATACATAAGAAAATATACCTTCAGTAAAAAAAGTTGAAAAATAAATTATAATAAAGTGATAAAAGTAAAAAAGACAATATTTGAACTGATAAATAAACATTCTTATACTTTATAAAATACATTCATCTCGCTCATCTCTCCGTCTCAACGGACACGGGTTTGCAAATTGATGCACCTGTAGCGCCCAGCTCACAAAAGCTGGTTGACGTTCATTGATTTGTGACATCACAACCATCAAGCTGGCTTCCTCTAACCTGCCCTCTTTTGGGGTCGCTTTCGGGCACTTAGCACCTTATCACCGATTGATTGGCGATTACTATGATTCCCCTCGAAGTAGCCCCGCACCGTCCGAACATTACGACGCGTCGGACGAGGCCTCGGAAGGAGAAACCTCGTAAGTTCCAAATCTGGTGATGAAGTTTGGCATGGTCTGTTTTGCTTTTAACGTATTTATCTATGTTTTGTGCAATGTATTACATATAGGTGTTAAAACGTATATATTTACGCTTAGTTTGAATGAATTCTTTTATTGTTTTCAATATATGTACCCCCTCGGTTTTGTTTACTTTTTATGTTTGTGTTTTGTTCTAATAATGAAATAGGTTTTGTTTGCTTATAGTGTGAAACCAAGGGTGGAATACAGGTATGTGACGTCAGTCTTTAGTTTATTATAAACTGGTTTGCATGACGACTATTGATGTGACAGTGATGTTTATTTTAATTCGATCTCTTTTGTCTTTGTGATTTATTACATCATTAGTTGAGTAGCTTGGTTGATGGCACCTGAAAGTGGTTCGAGTGGAAATATACCACACGCTTACATTACATTGTATTGTCGATGAGACCTATCCCTTAAGTTAGGTTGAATGGATAAATTTTGCTCAATATTGTAATTTATTTGAAACATAATTTTGGTATAAATTTCTACACTCAGGTTTAGTCAAAGGAGTCTTTCTTGGAATACTTTGCGCTCTTCAGTTGTACATGTTCATAGGCAGTGGTCATCACTTACCAAAGGTGGACACGTATGCTCGTTTACTTTCTTCTAAATTCAAATAAATACAGTTACATACACATGCCTATTTAACACAGGTTTATGCAACGAACACGTTTTGCTAACTATAACTTTAGACGGAGTTCTCTTGAAGCCCCAGGCATTGTTATAAGTTCTAGGTGCCATGCAGTAAGAAGTTAGCTTATAAGCGCTGTTTTGGGTTTAAGTATGTTACTTATTAATACTATAGCGTTTCATACTTAGACAGTTTGATAAATAGAACAGATAGTATTAGTTACGTTCAAGAATTTTACTCGTCGACTAATTAAATAAAAAGTATCTCTATTTTCAATAGAATTAATCGCAAATTAACCCGAGAATCAAAATTCACTATTCGTAAAAAAAAATTGGGTTGTTTAAGCTATTATGTATTTAATTTTAATTCTATAGGGTTTATTTTGGTCTACCACTGATATAATACATAAATTATTAATTCTCTTAAAACAATGAGGTGATCACGGTGATCAAGTTGAGATATTTTAAGCAGTAATTACAAACAATTCTATAAATAAACTATCACGGGATTAATTTGAGATTTATAAATTAATCTTTCTATAAATTGAATTATGTCACAAAATTTTCTAATTTAATTCTAGTACTTTTTTATTGAATTCCTTAAACCTAAAAATTCAACCAAATTTTAAGAAACAGTTCTGAACATTACATATTAGACGTAAAGAAAACAGCTCTTTACAAATCTATACGCTTTGTAAAGAGCTGTTTTCGTTTCGTTTGAACGCGTTAATCTCAGGAACCGCTGGTCCGATTTGAAAAATTATTTCAGTTTTGGCTAGTTTATCGAGGAAGGCTATTAGTATTTTTATAGAGAAAGGCTATAGGCTAGATATCATCACGCTAAGACATACTATACGCTACTAATAGGAGCAGAACACCAATAAAGAATGTTACAAAAATGGAGGAAAATCAGCTAGTATGGTTATAGGCTATATCTCGTCACTGAATCTAATGTAGCGCCCTCTAACGGCCATAAAGTACTGTGTTAAAAAATAAATTTTAGATAACTATGCCGTGCTTGGTATCATTGCAAAGGGTACATTTACTTGTCCATTTCAGAAATATATATGTAAATTTAGCATTTGCTCGTGACTTTGCCCACATTTCTTCGATAATTGTGATATTATAGCGGTACCAAAACATTTTAAATAAAAAAAAGTAAAAACTAAAATCTAACTACGACAAAAAACGACGTTGAAAAAGTATGAAACAAGTTTTTTTCAAGAAAAGGTTTAGTTTTTTGTCGTAGTTGGGTTTTAGTTTTTACTTTTTCTTTCATATTACATTGGAGTAATACAATGTTAACGTTGATAATTTTGTTCGCTTAGATTTAATTAGTTCAACTAACGCTAATTATGTACGGAATCCATCCTGAATTTTAAATACTACTTTAGCTCATCCGTATATGATAACGCAATACAACATTACTTAGACAACTTAATAACATATTGACTTTCAAGTGACTTCTGTTCGCTACTCCAAATACACGTTTAAAAGTGGTGTTTAGTTCTAATTCTTCAATTGAACAAACAGCGACGTTCGTTGATGTCTTTTGCTTATGAACAATAAAACGATAATTAACAATATAATCATCACGTTGATATGTTTGTTGTATGCACACGATATTTTATACAGTTTCTACATTATGGTGGAAATTAGCATTTGTTTAGTATTGCCTTAAAACGCATTGGTGCGAACCCATTTCCTTGCTTCTCTGCAGTTTAAAACGTTAGTGCCTCCATCGATACATTTCTAGGTGTTTAGTGCAATAATCATATATTGATAATATGACGTTTATATAATTATACTATGGTGTATAGATTTTTCTAGACTCTACTTAAAATTGCAACCATCTTGGTGGTTAGAACGCAAAAAGTAACACATGCATTGATGTCAAAACTCGGCCATACATAATATATATAACTATTTCGAGTGCACATTTAACGGTTTTATAAAATCAGTGTAATTATAAAAAGATTTTTAAAAAGTACTTTGTAGACCATTAATCGATATTAATGTACTTAGTCGATTCGCCAAGTAGTAATTTGTAATATCTATTAATTTGTTACGTAATTTTACATCGACAATCAAATGAATATTTCTTACAATATTTTGTAATTTCATTTAATTAAAAGCTTTACTTACTTAACTATCTATTAGATATGCGCACAAGTTTATATTTAAATCAGACAACTTTATTAATCTCTTATCTAATTATGCTCTTAATACACCTACGTACCTCGTGATTTTCCACTCTATAAGGGTGGAAAATTTACGCCTAATTAATACCTTTAAATGAGCAATTCTTGTATATAAATAATCTGTACTTAAGAAACGTCTCTAAAGATTTTCATCAAAATTTGTGTGAAGAGCTTTCGGAGGCGATAAATCAATTTAGCTGGGATTCATTGTAAAAAACAAGTAAAATATTAACAGAAATAAAATCGACTTCAAGCTTCGACTTGATTGCTCTTAGATGCCATCATCAGATCTTAGTGTCCTTATCATGTTACCAGCGTTGGGACATCTTTTTTTTATAAAAAAAAATCATCAAAATCGATTCATAAACAACGAAGTTATCCGCGAACAAACATAATATATACGATCGAATTGAGAATCTCCCCTTTTTTTTGAAGTCGGTTAAAAATACCAAAAAGAAAATAATCACCAAGGTAATCTTTCAAATATGAGCATGTTATGCAGTCAGTCCCAGTTCCCATATAAACGTCTGTTGTAGTCTTTTAATGTTATAGGGGGCAAACGAGCAAACGTATCGTAACGTAATGGGATGGGGAAAGGAATGTGGGGAGGGGTTGGGGTATGGGCCTCTGGTATCCTCACTCATTCGGTGAAACACACCAATCTTTACGGGTAGTTGGAGCAAATAGTCTAGTACTTGGATTTTGAATGTCTGATGACAATTTAAGATTTGACGTACACTGTTCGTGCAACAGGCTCGGCGAAAAATATGTGTTTAGCTGCTATGTGTAGCTGTAATAACTGCATTGTTGAATTGTCTGCAATGAGTAAGGTGATCACCACTCTTGGATTCCACTTATGCTTTCTATCAGGCAGAGTAGAGACACTTTGGTAGGTTCAAAAATAAAAGTTAGCTACTACATTGATATATAGAATCACCACAACACAAATTAACTTTTAAAAATGGAATTAAGAAAATTAAGAGAAAACAATAACATAACAATAGACTGTCTGCCTCCATCGATTTAAAACCATCCATTTCCAAGTGATTGAGCTTTACAGGTGTGATCGGGTAAACAAAGTCACAGCCTTTTAATCTGAATAATATTATAAATGCAAATTAAACCTCGACTTGTCTTAAAAATAGACATTACCGCAAACCTAACCAATAATAACGATGGTTTTATCTAGCAACCCGCTCCGGCTTCGCACAGGTTCTTTACGGAAAATAATAGCTTATGTTACTCTGAGAAGATGTGCGACTTAATTTTTCCTAACCTCTTCAATAAATATCGGTATGTTTTAGCCAATGTACTCAAATATTCAACAAATTATATACGGAAACCTTCCTCAACAATCACTCTATCTATTGGTAAAAACCACATCAAAATGCAGTAGCTTTTGAGTTTATCGCGAACAGACACACAGGCACGGCGGAGGACTGTATTTTTTCTTTAAATGTAGTGATAACGATACCTGAAGAAAAAAGCTTTGTACCTCTTTTTACGAAAATTATGTGAACAGAGGAGTATGGTATTTGGTACGGTTACAGTTTATATAAAGGTGAAGAGTGGAAAACTAAAAAAAAACGAATTTCTACCATAATATCATATTGTTACTATACTACTAGTGTTATTAAATACACCTTTAATTGTGTAAACTAAAATTGAAAAATAAAAATAACTGTTAAAACTTAAAAAATAATACAAAATAAATGTAGTGAAAATTTTATAATGTCAATTTTCGCTACATTTATTTTGTATTATTTTTTAAGTCTAAATTGAATAACTTCCTATTGAACACAAGGCATAAGCCTAGTCGCAAACCCATCCATAAAAGCGCATATTTGTTCATTATAATACTTAGCACCATAATTAAACCATTTTTAAATTATTTTTTTAATTTATATCAAATCTAAAATAACAAAACCAATCCTTCGTTTTCGAATTCATTTTATATCGAATTCACGTTTATAACACTAATATCTTGGATGTTTTTTCTCATAGGGTCATATGATTATTGCGTTGTTGCGGTAGTGTATTGACTATTGTGCTTGCGGTCTATGGTTCGTTTACCATGTCAGACCAAATGTTTGTATGATCTGCAAATATTTGTCTATAGTTTGGGTGTTTTCTATCTATAATATGTACGATTTACAATAATAATAATAATAATAATTTATTTTTTCTTCTCTCACACAAAAATTACAAAAATCTGTTACATCAAAGTATACACAAAAAAAATGAAAAAACAGAAATAGAGGTCTGTGTGAGAGACTGGTTTCCGTACTAGATAGAACCTGTATGACAGAATAACCAGCCTCTCCTAACTCCAGATAAGTAGGTACAGAGGGTCTCCAGAGAGTAACATGAAGCAATGGCTTCTATAAATGTGAGATGAATAAACGAAAGGGTTTAATGTGATTCAAAATGTTAGTGAAAACGTATTGTGTGTGTGTGTGTGTGTGTGTGTGTGTGTGTATGTATGCGTGTGTACGTATGTGTGTGTGGTGGGTATGTGTGGGCGTGTGTGTGTGGTGTATATACGTATGCGTTTATCTGTGTGATGTGTAACTATGAAGGCACATAAAGCAACTTCTCAGTCTCCTCATAGTTTAAAGATTTGAGCCAGTGTGAAATAGTACGCTTGCATTGAAACTTCGAAGAGGAGTAAATATTCAATCTTTGATTCACATTATTGTAGAGGTATCTTCCAAGAAAGCCGAAAAATCTGCCAGAGAATGCTGTGTTGTAAATCTCAGTCGCGTATATATGTACAAAAAAGTATATATGTATTTATATCAGTTGTTTAGTACCCCTAATATAAGCTCTATTTAGTTTGGGACCAGATTACGTTGTGTGATAGATTAAATGTTCGAAATGCCCGAAACATTTTAAAAAATAATATCTATCACATACATTTTATGAAGAAGGTTGCTAAAACCACACAAATTCATTTCCTACATTTTGAGCGAGTCGTGAACAGAAAGTCAGACGCAGTTGGATATTATGTTTTGTAACGCGTTGGTAAAGATACGCAAATCTATTGCCTATTAAAATATATAAAAAAAGTAATAATGATATTTCTAGAAGTTTCTTCAAAAGTATTTTTCCAGTAAACACATTATGTATTTACTGGAAAAATACTTTTGAAGAAACTTGAAATTGACCTTCTACATTATTTTGATAGATTTTCTGAGTGTTTCACAGTATTATTGTGTTTGAAGTAGCCATGGGCGGCGACCCTCGCTTTTCTTCTATGTCGTAAAAATAAATAATCAATACGCAGTGGAAAATTTTTCGCTTACCAATTTAATTTTATAAGTTCATTTTAAAATGTGAAATTTTAAATTCTAAACAATTTCGTGGTTAATAGTAATATAAGTGTTTTTTTTTTAATATAGTATACAAAATTATAATAATAGGTAGGCTCACAATTTTTAATCATAAATTAGTAAAGTTAACATTTGTAGTAGAACAAGACTGTATTTCGATTGATTTCATTAAATTAACTAATAAAGTTATTTAAATTAAATTTTAAGCTAAATTCCTTAAAAATAAGAATAAGTTATTTAGAAATCAGCTTAAAGTTAGTAAATAACGTCACTCATGTCACATACGGCAGTATAAAACCAAATTTAGACAGAGCCCGTATGTTTAAGAAATGTGAACTAGATTTTCATTTATCGCCATTTTGTATTAAAGAATATATAATATGCGTTGGGGATGTAAGGGCGTTCGTCCCCTTAAAGGTTGAAGTGTCATGGAAGGGCGTTGGAGAGCCGTGGGATGGTTTACGTAAGCAGCCTTGCGCGCTTTGTTTTAGGAGGGGATGTGGAAAATACCATTGCGTTGTTTAGTCATTCGAGCTGAAGCAGTGGCCGGAGCAAGTCTCCTTTCAGTTATCCGAGCATGGCTGGGTGAGTCAAAAGATTACATTTTTAAATTATTTTTGAAGAAAATTATTGATACGGTTTAAACTGATTATTTTTTTTATTTGTTTTAAATCCGAACTATTTTTTAACTCTGTTGAATTGCAATTAAGATAGAAACTTTATTGTGTGTTTTCGAATTTTTAAAAAAATATACCATAATTTTTTTTTATACTTTGACGGCAAACACTAACGAACGGTTAAATAGTCGTGAACATAATATAATACTTGTAAGCGCAATATCTCAAGCATCTAATAAACAGTGCTTTCAATTCAAAAACGAATATTCCAGGTACTAGGCTACTGCAATATCGTAACACTTCAGTCGAGAATTATTTGTAAACGTGAAATTTATTTACTGCGTTTGTAGGTACTTTAAAATGAAATTTATCCAAACGAGCCGGATGGTTATTTTACTTAACAAATTAAATGAAAATATAACAAAAGTTTACATCGATACTCATAATTATTTTTGCACAATTTATTTACGACTTAATTTAAAGAAAACGTATGAATTTTATTTGCCTTGTACTGTTTCAATATTTTTAAATTAATTTTTTTAATTATTTCTCGATAGACAAATAGAAGTTGCCAAGAAAAAAAGCTGGTGTGTGCAATAATAATAAAAGAAAATGAGATTGCTTGAAAAAAATAATTAATTAATTGAGAGCACTCAACTTTGCAAAATCAGTTTTTTAATTATTTCTAATTTAATATACCCAGTATCATCCACGTTATAACTCAAACACCAAAATTCCTATTTAAGCCCTAAATATAGCCCTCTTTCGGGTAAAAATATAATATGAATTGATACTTTAGTCGATTTCCTACGTTTATATATCTCAATAGCTTTCGGATCCCACACTGAAACAGCTCCGAATGGTCCAAACCACCCAACATTGCTTCAATCAATTTAAATTTAATGTTAAACCAAAGAGGTATATTATCAAATAACAACCTAAATAATCTTGTTCAAGACTCTTATAGAATCAGCGGAGGTTGTGTCGATTTTCCGAAAGGTTTTTGAATTACAGTTTTATTAGACTTATAAATGTATTAATCTTTACTTTTTGCCTTTGATTCCTTTCTTCTGTTATTGGTTTTGTTCGTGTTTAAAAAAACATTGTTATAAATATAATCTTAAAACTATTATAAATTCGCATTTCTAAGTGTATATGTTTAGACGGCTGTTTGTTCTTAAATATTTAAAACGGATTTTAAACTTTATTTTGGCACAGATATTAGTTTAAAATAAAACATATTGAAATAAGTTAAGTCCCTTAATTAAGGAGCTAGTTGGCTTTCGAAAATGTAAAAAAACAGCTCTAAGGATAGAAATGAAAGAAATTAAGAATTATTCTCCAGATATAAATTCTAATTCATTTGTTGAAAACAAAGTCACTTACACCTACGCAATTCGAATTCTATGCAGTTCTTTTCATTCCTTTTTGATACTCCTTTTGTCAATACACCAGTACGGAGTAAAGCACAACGAAAATAGCACGGCTTTTTGTAAGCGATTTTTACAAACAAATAATCAAATAACTTGTTCAACAGTAAAGCCTTAGATTATTTACCGATCATAAAATATACTAGCATTATCTAAATCTATACAAATAAATGAAATTGTAGTGTCTGTTTGTAATATTTAATATAACCTGTTTTTACTAAATGCATATGTATGTATACACGGTACATATATCAAAAAAGTAGTTAAAATTTTTTTTGTCTGTCTGTCTGTCTGTTTGTTCCGAGTAATCTCTGGAACGGCTGGACCGATTTTGACGGGAATTTCACTGGCAGGTAGCTGATGATCCAGGGAGTAACTTAGGCTACTTTTTTTCAGACTAACTTTGTCCCGTGGCTTTACTCGCGGTACAATAATGACCGCGAGTAACACCGCGGGGTTCAGCTAGTAAGTATATAAAAATTAATCCCTATTTGCCTTGGTCACGACATCACGCGTGAACGGCTGAACCGAGTTTGCTAATTCTTGTTTTGTTGGATAGCCCATTTAGCGAGGAAGGTTATAGACTATGTAACATCACGCTACGACCTATAGGAGCCGAGTGTCGAGCAAAAATTTTGGGGAATGGAACAAAAATGTTATGGAGAGACGCAGAGGAAGTTGAGCGGATCAGATAGTTTTTGAATAAAAAATTAATCCATACGGATTTATTATTCCATAATTTATCCATATCATATATCGGGTGGTGTGGGTATCCATGGGCGGCGATATCGCTAGCCATCAGGCGATACGTCTGTTCGTTTGCCCAACTATTACATTTTAAAAAAAGTATTCCACTGCTTTTCATAATAATTGAAACTTTCCAAATTTATTCAATTATCTCTCACATAATCCACCACTTCCATCCACTTTTAAAATATTTTTTAAAGCGTACTTCATCAATTGACAATTGGACCTCGATTGGACGTACAGAAACGTATCGTTTTAATTATGCATACAATTACGCGTTTGTTTGATAGGGCAGACAAAGGTGTATTAAAAGGCCCACGAATTGGAAACTATTATTTTATTTCCCTCAACATATGGAAATTAGTATACAAAGACTCAATTTGTAGGTTGGGGTGGATTGGAGCCTAACCTACTTGACCTGTATTTCAGTATTCAGCTCAGTTTAGTCGGATGATATGTTTTAGTGCTTTTCTATGTGTATCTCTCTGTGTGTGAGTATAGTGTAAATGTGTTGGAAATTGTTATTTACAATAGTGATAATCAGTAGTAGTAGTTGTTAGTTGGTAGAAGCGAACAATAGTGAATATAAGTAGACTGCAATAAGCTGAGGGCGATGATGATGAAGCTGATGATAGAACCTATTTCTTCTAACCGGGTTTAACAGTAATGCGGAAAGGAAAGATGGATCGCAAAAAATGCAGTCACAGAAAAAGGATGAGTAATAAAAGTAAACAATAATTGCAATTAAATATAAAGGAAAGTTTAATTGCGTTTATAAATTTTAATGCTTTAACCTTATATCTAAAACTGAATTCTATAAAATGTTATATAAAATGTAGAGATATTTAATTATTTGTATAGAAATTATCGCTTCTAAAACTATAAACGTCTTTCCAACTATAAGATCCGATAGTATACAGTCTACGAATAAGAAGCCACACTCACTACTGATTTTTCCGTACAAAATCCAGTCGCACCATCGACTGATATTTTCCCTCCGCAATCGAATATTCTTAATATTCAGTTATAAAAAAGTTCTCCTGCAAAAGAAATTACTAGATACTTATATGTTTTCAGTTCAAATACTGCAAAGACTTCAATGTCCTGGAGTATCGAGGTTGCGTACGTCCGATTGAAATAAAGAACCCTTATAGGATCGCTTGTACGTATGTCTGTTCGTCTGTAAAATTAAATTTGCCGAGTCGTATGGCTCGTTGTATTTGTCTATGCTTCGTAATGAGAATTTTGAAATATATCATTTCTTAAACAGGCATTGAATCCCGAAACTGAGTCACATAAATGAATTAACTTGTTGTAAGGGTTCACACAGTATTTTTTTTATTGACTGAACTAAAAAGTTTACTATAGTGTAAAAAAACGAGTTTTCATTACGCTTTTCGTTGTTGTAGTCTAATATGAAAATTTACCTTGATACTAAAATTTGGGCAATCTAACCTGCTTAATCTCTCATATAATAATGCAAAGTTACATTTATTAAAGTTCCAGTGATTACTACAGTTGGTTACAAGGTCTATGTCGTCCTGACTAGGCACCTGAGTAGCATTGCGGCTATATGTTAGTGTGAGGTTAATATCTAACGGCGGATGATGAACGTCAACGCCTACCAAAGGCTCATTCGATATGTTAATTTCTATCTCGCTAGTCAATAAATTTATAAGTACTAAATCTAGTGTCCGATTATTTATATTACTAATATTATTTACCTGCCGAAATCCACAGAAAGCATAAAAATATTCCAGGTAATTGTGCACTTCTGCCCCCGCTGAGTGCATGTTAAAATCACCAACTACTATTACCGATTCATACTTTACACACAAATTTTCAAGAATTTGAAATAATTTCGTATATTCGTTATAATTACACTTTGGTGGAATGTACACTACACAACATAAAAATAACAATTTATTTCTATGGCTGATCGTTGCACACACAATTTCATATAAGGCCGCATCCACATTGGCGTCAATCCGAACTTGATTAATTTCGAACCGAGAAGAAACCGCTACGAACACGCCTCCTTGTTTTCTTCCGTCAACTCGGTCACAACGTAATTTTTTAAATCCGTCTGGAATAAACTCACCGTCTTTTATAGACCCATTTAATCCAGATTCAGTAATTGCTAATAAGTCATAATTAGATGCTAACACATTCTTGTAAAATGTCTCCGTCTTTGTTCGCAGTCCTCTAACGTTTTGATAATACATTCGAATGGACTTAGTGATTTTCCTCTCCTCTTTCGGCAAGTCTACGGGGTTTACGAAACCACACCCATTCATTTAAACGAGTATTAACAGGCCAATTGTCCACATTTTTCACTGTATCAAATTCAGCCTCCGGTACTCCTATCATAAAAGACGCGTAGTCCCTATTAGTTTTTGGAATGATTTTTTCCACTTTCACATCATCTGATGTACAAATAGATTTAACGTGTTCCATTATGGTCTCCACTGAAGTATCCGGGTGCAGAGACCAAATATGCAAAAATTTCTTTTTTTGTATAGCTTGAAACGTGGAAATCTGCGAATTCCCTCCTTTCAAAATAGTAGTATTTTTTATGTTGTGGTTACTGCGTCTGGGTAACAATGGTCTAATTGAAATTGTTTTTGACCGAAATATTTCCGGCTGCAGCTTGATTATGTACAACAGTTACATTTAAATAAAAAGAAATACGATCATAGGTATGTTTATTTGTCTGTTTAGGGTTCCATACCCAAAGGGTAAAACGGGAGCCTATTACTAAGACGCTTCGCTGTCCGTCCGTCTGTCACCAGGCTGTATCTCATGAACCGTGATAGTTAGACAGTTGAAATTTCAGAAATTAGTATACGTTTGAAATATTCCCAGAATGCTTAGAACAATATTCAGTTTAAAAATAAATAATTAAATTAAAAAATTCAAGAGGGACTCCCATACAAGAATCGTGATTTTTTGCCCGTTTTTATTAGTTAGTTGGATTATAACTGCCTCAATGGCGTAGTGGTAGCGTATGCGACTGCTGTGTTTGAAGTCTCGGTTCGATTCTCGGGTCGGACCAAATGTTTGCACGATCTGCAAATATTTGTTTCGGAGTTTGGGTGTTTTCTATGTCTAATGTATATGTATTTAATATTGATTTTTTGATTTGAAACCCAGTTTCCTTGTGGTGCTTCCTAGCCATGTTTGGTTAATATCGGTCCAGCAGTGTAGAGTATCAGCTCTTTTCCAAAATAAGAAAGGCATTTTTGGCGTATGATTATTAATTTAAATGCTTAACGCGTGCCTGTATAATCTTTTGTAACTTCGACCTGATGCTGCGTATGGGTTTTTTAATCTTTTTATTAAATTTTTACTACATCGAATGTGAAATGGACATTTCGTCAGCGATATGTTCGCGGGCCTGAGCCCGCGGTCGTATGCAGGCTTTGAGTCTGAGCTCAAAGCGTATGATAGGCCCCCTTTTGTTTGTACTGCAATGTCAACCTGTGTTTTTGTAGATTTTCGTAGCCGAGTTTCAATAATATTTCAGTGTCGATATATTTTTCCGAACTTTGACTGTGAAATACAAGTCAATACAGACTATAGTTGCAAGCCGTGATGGTAGGAAGGCGCCAATTTCTTCATTCACGAGTAAATTGTAAAATTGTTCGCTCTAAAGGGATACGATCATTGTTAAAGGTAATTGAGTGACTGAAAGACCGATAATTTCAGTTATCAAACACACGTTATCTGTGGAATATAGTATCATTCAAATTATCTCATTTAATACAGGTTTACTTATACAAGCAGACAAATCACTTGAAGTTAAGTAACGTCGGCTGCCCATGGAAATTTGCAACCCAAAACTCCCCTTCCCAAAATCACGAGGAAAGGTTTGAGATCCAGTAACCTTGACTGTCTGGGTGGCGCAGTGGTAACGTATGCGCTATTATTAATACCTAGATGACTCCTTGGTATTTTTATTGGTCAATTTTCTAAAAATGGGTCCTAGCTAGATCGAATTATTGTCCTCAAAAGCCTGTACTAAATTTTATGAAATTCGTTAGAGTCGTTTCCGAGTTTCAGATTATGTTTATAAGAATTGGTCTCGGGTTCGATTCCCAGGTATAATCAAATGTTTGTTGATCTGCAAATATTTGTTTCGGAGTTTGGACGTTTTCTATGTATAATATGTATGCATCTACAAAAAAAAGTATAAACGTATTTATATCAGTACTTACAGTACAAGCTCTGCTTAGCTTGAGACTAGATGGCGTTGTGAGTCAAAAACACTGCCGAAAAACAACGACAGAATTATTAATAGTAATTTTCTGTGGCCGTGGTAAAGACTCCGGTCAATGCTGTTGACATTCTACAAACTATAAAGAAAACTATCAAATGTATTTCTTATCAATGACGTCATCTCAACGCTAAGACACGTGGTCAAAACAAAATACTAGCCAATAAAACAAGAGAACGTGAAACATTTGCTCCTTAGCTAAAGGCAGTTGGACTTCCACGGTCTGTTAGTCTATCACGTTTTTTCATCTTTACTATTGAAGCGAGAATCAGGAAATAATATAAGCATTTGACTCCACGGCTGACCTAGCGCTTTTAGCGGTCGCTACGTCCCTTTCTACTGCGCCAAGTGTTTTGAGCTCCAACCCCACACGTTGTTGTTCTGAATCTGGGCGTTCTTTGAATACGTTTCATGTATGTTTGTAAAGTCCTCGACACGGGATATATCTATACAAATATATAAAGCTGAAGAGTTTGTTTGTTTGTTTGAACACGCTAATCTTAGGAACCGCTGGTCCGATTTGAAAAATTCTTTCAGTGTTAGATAGCGCATTTATCGAGAAAGGCTATAGGCTATATATCGTCACGCTAGAACCAATAGGAGCGGAGCACCAATGAAAAATGTTTCGAAAACGGGGGAAAATTATCACGCTACGGGCAATAGAAGACGCAAACGAGGCTGCGTGTGTCGGCTAGTATTCCTAATAGGGGGATGTCTACAAAAAAACTATGTACCTATGTAGTTAGTCCCAACTAATGACTACATCCACGAAAAATTGGGAAAATGACATGGTTTAGAATAAACTTTAATGTACGTAAACCAGTTAATACATTTTTTTGTTAATGTAGTTGGCAGTCAAACGAGCAGACGTATCGCCTGATGGTAAGCCATTACCGCCGCCCATGAACACCTGCAACATCAGAGGTGTCACAAGTGTGTTGCAGGCCTTTGGGGGATGAGGGGGAGATAGGGGGAGGGGGGAGGGGGTATAGGCCTCCGGTATCCTCACTTACACGGTGAAACACTGCGCAAGCACTATTTTACACCCGTTTTCTGTGAGGGCGTGGTATCACTCCGGTCGAGCCGGCCATTCATGCCGAAACGTGGCTCTCCCACGTTTACTTATAAACGCATTTCAATTTAATGTTCATGTACAAATGGCGTCCTTATCTCTTTAAATTAATATTTTCCAGGTAACCTTTCATGCAGAAAAAGTACTTCCCGTCGGTAAAAATAACTTTGTTACAACGACGTCTAATTACAGGAAAGACTCATGATTTTTCTTTGTAGTATAGTACTATACAAGAAAACATCCGGTGAAACTAATCGAGAACTTTTATTAATTTATACACTTCGTTGTGTTGACATTATCGACATAAGTTTTAATAATAATACAGTGCGGGACATTTAATTTAAAAATTAGTTATTATGCAACACTTAGACTAAATTACACTCGTGTAAAAACTAAGGTCAGGATAAATGTTACACTTTCGCGTGATAAAATATTTATATTACGAACAAAATCTTCAATCGATACCTGCCTGAGCTAGGGTAAACCTGTATATTGTACTGTATGGGAAAAGAAAAGTGTTGTACTTACTATTTTTCTTACAATTTCTACGCTTTTTTTCTCTATAAGAACCATGCTTAAAGAAAATAACCTTAATAACCTCCAAGAAAAGAGTGTACTCCTTCTTAAAAGGCCGGCAGCGCACTTGTGACGCCTCGGGCGTTGCGGGTGTTCATGGGCAGCGGTGATCGCTTACCATCACGCGATACGTGTGCTCGTTTGCCCTATATTTCATAAAAAAAAATTAAAGAGGTAACTAATTGGTCGAGCGCTTCTCTAGTTTTACGCTTTTGACAAATCATTTTTATTTTTATAGATTTTTTCTAAATTTAATTGTACTCCTTACCAATTCAGATAGTAAATAATTCAACAATGGCCAGATATGACGTCATTAGTTAGTAAACTGTATCAGAAGCTCCGTTTTCAGTAATTAATTGAATTTGGGTCAATATCACTTTTCGGTTCAGTAGACTTGTGTATTTCGGTATATAGGCTTGGCTATATCAAGAGCTGGACCAGCCACGTCTGTGTCAAGAACAATACGGACATGCTTGTACCAAGAGCTGGCTTCACTGGAGGGTTTAACAACCCGTGTAAAGCCTATACGATTCGTGGAATATATTCAATTGTTAGTCATTAGCTAAATCACAATCATTACGGATAGTGCAGCTTAGAACTGGCCAATACGCTTTTATTAGTATCTAGATGACTCCTTGGTATTTTTGTTGGTCAATTTTCTAAAAATGGGTCCTAGCTAGATCGAATTATTGTTCTCGAAAGCCTCACGTACTAAAGGTGAAAGTGTGTGTAAGTGTTTGTGTGTTAGTACTTGTTATGGAGGTAGCTGATACTCTGAATTAGGAGATGGGTTTTTTCTTACATAAAGTAGGTTTCTCGTGGGTTAAATATAGCGTTGAAATATACATGATAAATCGCGGATATTACGGCGGTGAAATGTTAGTGGCGATAATAAAACTGAAACCAAAATATAGATTGTAAAATATATATTTGGTTTTTATACTCTACCATAAACCTTTCAAAGGTTTTCTCGACACTGAAGTAGTTCAAAATATTGTTTTTCTTATTAGAAAAGATTAAATTACCGTTTAAATTTTTTACCACTTTTTACCATTTGATCAGCCTAAATAATATCTACGTTATTTTGTATGCCTAAAATATTCAAAAGATCGCTCCAAAACAGTATAAAAAGTAAAAGATTGAGCAAGAGAGAAGAGTCAACGCATGCACGTCGAGTAATAGCATCAGTGCTTAGTTTTATATTTTGTTGCTAGCGACGAACGCTTTTGAAAACTCCACTTTTAGTATAAACCTTGCATATGTAAGCACTTCTATCCTTTGTGTAAAGAGATAAAACCTTTTTTGAACTTTATTAATGTCAGTAAAAATAATAGGAAAGTGATACTCTATGTAACTTGCCTGGATAGTTAAAGATAAGAGAATTGCCAAATAACTCGACGAATTGCATCCACATAAATTCTGCGGTTCTTAAATGAGATTTAAACCGTTTATACGGAAATTCAGACTTTATTATAACTATGAATGAATGATAGTGTTCTCATCCCTGGCCTTTTTACTCGACTACGGTGATGCCAAAAGAAAGGGTAACAGTTTTGACAATCTACGTATATTTGTATATTCGAAACGCCTAAACTACAAATTCTTAATAATTGTCCAGGATCTCTATAATTATTTTCAAAAATTTTACGTTGTCGGGTTATAGTTTTATAAACTTTTTCTTTTGGCTAGTATATAGTTTGGGTCTTGTTTATTTGATGGTGTATCGTATACACAAGTAGTAATAATACATGTTGGTATGTGACTACTGCCGTCTATGTATACTTATATTTGTAACTCCTCTCTACAATCTGATTTGGACTACGGTAACTTAGGACTAATAACTTCGTAATATTCGTTGAAAAGCAACGTAGGATTTGCTTAAAATTGATTTTCTCGAAATTGGTCGATCATTGTTCTCCACGAGTGAGATTTTTGTCTAAGTTTTGTAACTAATATCTCTTGTTAGGGTAGGGTATGATAAATGACATAAAATCTGATGAGGCCTCTTAGAATTATATTGCCAATCACTATATTATATAGGGGGCCAAAACGAAATGATGATTCAAAACAATTATTTATCAAACAAAAAACCATTAAATCAGCCCTTTTGAGATTCTATTATGAAAACACTTGCTAAAGATAAAAAAACACACGACATAAACATTGTTTTCTGCGTCAAACTTTAGTAAAATACACAATACATAAAACACTTCCATATTAAGGATTATTAAGTTGTTTCAAAGTTGTCAGACGTGGTGGCGTCCTGGCGCATGCATGAATGCACAACTGCCAGTAAGGTATTATTAGGAAAATATAGAACCCCAACAATTATAAGCCGATTGACGCGCAATTTTCAACAGTCAACGCATTTGTCTGTAGTTTTCAGTAGAATTGTATCGAGCTGGTAGATGTACTTTTAAGGATAAAATTTCGCCAAAGATTTAATTGTGTTCATATAACCAGAGAAACCAATGATGAAAATTACAGATAACGCATGTTTTGTTAGCTTATTTATAAATCTATACAAATAAATAAAATTGGAGTATCTGTTTGTAATATTGAAATAACCGCTTTTTACTAAATGCATATGTATGTATACACGGTACATACACCAAAAAGGTACTTAAAATTTTTTTTGTCTGTCTATCTGTCTGTCCATCTGTCTATCTGTTTGTTCCGGGTAATCTCTGGAACGGCTGGACGGATCTTGACGGGACTTTCACTGGCAGGTAGCTGATGATCCGGGGAGTAACTTAGGCTACCTTTTTAAGACTAACTTTGTCCCGCGGCGTTACTCGCGGTACAACAGTAGCCGCGGGTAACATCGCGGGTTTCAGCTAGTAAAATAATCAAAATGATGTAAAATAGTCGCCACTCTTTAGTTCCATATACATTATGTGCATGAATTCAATACGCTATCGTAATAATAAGCCGGAACATACACTGAATGTTCCCATCACTATATTTAATAACGATGTAGTACACAAAGTACAATGTATATTGACTTCAGCTTAACACATACTACAACGAAGAGTATTATGTTCGCGATATTTATTCCACTCACAAGCTCTCGACAGTGAAAAAGATAGTGCTTAAAAAACGTAGTTCAAAAATAACAAGTACCAGATATTTATTTTGAAGTAAAATATATATTTAAAATATATACAGCTATTGAAAATGTGACTCTTTAAGCCTTCTTTGAAGTTATATTTATGCGCTCGTCAAACCGCTCGATTGAGCTTAGAAGTAACATTAAGTGCGTGATGTTTGGTTGATGTCACTCTTTGAGTCGGTACCTATTATACCTTAGTACCTGATGTCGCGAAAGTTTAAAGAAAATATTTATTCTGTATTATTAAAAGTAATAGTGAGTAACCTTTTAGCATTTCTCTATATGAAATTGGTCTATACGAAAATAAACAGGACGCGACAATCTAAAAATGGTGATGTGGAATATATAAGCAAGTATATAAAACCTGACAAATAGCTAGGTACATCTACTTACGTTTACTCTACAAAGTTTTACTTTGAATGCATTGTTGAAGCAAAACTTTATTTATTAAAGCCGTTTGCAGCATGTTTTTGCTTCTCGTCACTTCTCATTTTTTTATCTCGTTATAAATTAAAAATCTCTAGAATTATTCTGTTAATAAATATTTATTTTAATTCAGGGAGAGGCCCATGTCCAGAAGTGGACTGCAACGCGGTGATGATGATGATTGAAAATCAGGTTTCTGTCTGACCACGTTCTAAATGCATATATATACAAGTACATATACTATTAATAAAACGTTTCAATATATCCAATTTAAAAAAATAATAACATTTGTATTTTACTAATGCCATGAATGTCACTATCTAAGTTTTCGAGTAAATATTTTTTCAGTAAGTTCAGGCAATATATATAATAATAATGTAATGTACCTTATGTATACCTTACTTATAACTTTTCTCTTTCCTCAGAACAAACGCAAAATCAGTACCCAGCGGACAGCGCAAGCTCCGGCGGCGTGACGCCCAAAGTCGCCACACCCTGTAAAGTGTGCGGCGACAAGGCTTCTGGATACCATTACGGCGTCACGTCTTGCGAGGGGTGCAAGGTAAGCATATACCTACCTTTAGAAGTTGTACTTTGAGAAGTACTGAGCGCAACAAGATCATCCTACGTTACCTATGAAGGTGTCTTGGTGATCTTGTTTCTTCTATTTAGTTGTACCAATATAGTATTAAAGTAAGAATAAAATACATGAAAACTGTTGTTTTCACAATAAAGATAGATTGATAGATAATATTATATTAGTATATCAGGGTTTGCAAACAATATACGGTCCTAAAGTTGACAAAAAATAAAGAAAATTTGACGTACAAATGGCGTTCTTATTGTTCATAGATATTTCGTCCAGGCTACTTTTGGATGGACAGATTTCATTCTGAGCTTAATTTTAGATTTCTGGTACAGTGACTTCTCAAAAATTACTTCAAGAAAACAAACATCATCAGCCACTAAGATATGTAGTTTAAACTTAGACAAATTCATTCTGGTTCCATTAGCTGTTAATCTATCTGCCCTTTTTCCCTTTTATTCACTGTTTTTGGTTTTAAATTAAGTAAACTTCGGTTTTTAATAATAAAGAATTCATAAATAAAAGTTGAACAGAAATAATTTGAAATGTAGAAAAAGTAACGATTTCATTTCATCAGAAACTTTAAATGAAAAATAATCTTCCGTTGGTACTTCTCGAATCAGCTTAAAGAAAAAAATGCAATCCCATTAAATGTCTGTTTGACTTTGCATGCTCTTTCAAATTATTTAATAGATGTGACTAAAACCCTTTCATAAAAAGTGTCTGAAATTCCCCTTATTATTTAAAAACTATATAACAACGATGTAAGATGAAGCTAAATAACTTTACTCTAAATGAAAACGATTTGTCTTTAATACCAATTGAGATAAAGTTTCTTGTCGAGGATTGAAGGTAAGGATTGCAGCACAAAGGACGCAATCACTGTACTAAACATCTTTCAAATAGAAACAAATTAAATAAGGTGTAAAAAACACGTAACTGTGTGCCTGTTGTGATTTTTTATAAAAGACTAACATGTCTCGTAGTAGCTATTGAACTTACAAATAGATTTACATTAAGTTAAATATTATATCCCTATATTCATAAGTAACGTTTAATTGCAATAAATAGGAGTAACACGTAAAATTATTATCCAGGGTTTCTTTCGGCGCAGTATCCAGAAACAAATCGAGTATCGGTGTCTCCGCGACGGCAAGTGCCTGGTCATTAGGCTCAATAGGAACCGCTGCCAATTTTGTCGATTTAAGAAGTGCATCGCCGTCGGGATGTCCCGTGACTGTAAGTCCTTACACCCCATGCTTCTACACGCCTGCTCATCTAACGCCTTCTATAGTTCGTTGTAGTTTACGATTGTTCAAAAGTTTGGAAGCAGACATGTTTTAATGATAGCAAAAATAATTGTTGTATAATCTGTATTTGATGTTTGTGCAGCCTGATCCAAGATGAATCAATACGAGCTTCATATATTTAAAGTTGTTGCATGATTTAAACGCAAGATTAAGTGTTTGTATTGAATATGTTTGTGTATTGTTCTATACGAATGATGCTTCAAAAATCTATGTATGACAAAGGAGCCCTTTCCTATAATATGTATTTCATTAATAGGTATATTATAGGAACCTTTAAATTTTTTTTAACTAATAGGCTTATACCAACGACTGTGTCGTATGCGGTTTGAAGCCAGTGGGCGACAAATCCTATTAGAACTGGATCATTTTGCCAATGCTGGTGAAGGAATTGAAAATTCAAACCCGAACAATCTGGATTAAAGACATGATGATTCTTTTATCACGCGAGGTATGCTTTCTGCACCATACCCTTTGTGGTGGGGATACACGAAGGGCGTGTGTGGGACTCCCGACGAGTCAGTCTACCCGCTAAACCCATCGGCGGCCTACCTCGTCAGTCGGGAGACCAGAATGTAATTTACCCGGCGCAGCGTGAATGTAATTATCTCAAACTAAATCAGAGCTGGACAACATTTACTGTTTTACAATTCCAGAACAAAAGCTTATAGTAAACTTCATTGAAAGGTGTTCTATTCTTATTCAACTTAGCGGTTAATTTTGTAGATTTTGTCAGAACCTAATGAATTGAATGTTAATAGAAGTTCAATAATAACAATACAATCATTTAATGTTTTTTTAACGTCAAACCTACGAATAAATTTAATTATTGTATAAAATATATTATTATTGTAGGTTACGGGAAATCGTTACGGATATACAAAATTTCAGTAGAATATATGTTTACGAGCCCATAAATAATGAACATATAATCTGTGAGTAGTTTCTTTATTTAAATTCCATTATATTTAGACGATTTTGAGCTTCCAAACGTTTGAACGTTCAAAAGAAATTGACATGAGATGATTGATATTGAAGACTTTCGTTCTCTGTAAACAAACATCTAGATTAGGGATAGCAATACGGAAAACCGGATCCGGTGATCTGGCGGATCCGGCATAAGTATACGTCTACCGGATCCATTGAATTAGTTTTAAGGCAACATAATTGCGCTGTGACTAGTGTAGGTAATTTAATGTAGAACGTACGTAGGTACGAGTCGTGCATCCCGTGCCCGCAAGTTACAATTGCAGCTACATTAGAAGTCGATTGGGACATGACACAAATAACACCATCTGTTCGTTGATCAAATCAATAGTTAATTATATTTGTTCACAAGCTAAAGAGTTCGAACACAAACCTGACAGACATATAATTTCCATGTTATAAAAAAAAACTTCGTTTAATGAAACCGACTTCAAAAACTAAAAAGTAATAAAATAATTTAATGAAGATTTACTTTAGTACACCTGCAAATCTTTAATGCTAACAAAACACTATTATTTGTATGTGATACCTATTGATAGGTTTGAAGTCGGTCGGTACTTATTTTTGTTAAATCAATCCGATCCGATCCGGTCTGAAATCCGGCCGAATTGTAAATGACACCGGATTGCAATCCCTAATCTAGATCTTACTTTATCGCTCGCAACAACGTTTCATCCCAAATTTCTTATTCTTCTTTGATGAAATGGCAACCAGCCGGATCTCTCGGATCAGCTATTTCTGCCAATGTCAAGTGTTTATAGTCTTCAAATCATAAGTCTTCAAATCATAAGTCTTCAAGTCTTTAAGTCATTAAGTCTTCATCGTGATGAAATTAATGATATAAAATGCATGAATGAGTCAAAAACTAAATTAATAACAGTAACACGTAGTGTTCATGTGACAAGTAAAGTCAAAATGCCTTCTCTAATGCCACTGTGAGATAGTTAGAAAATTAATCTTGAACAGGATATTATAATTGACACAGTTGAAACACTATTCGGTGCCAATGCGCAATAATCGCGCCTATTTTCCAATTGCCGGTGGGAGGCACATCCGAATGCACCGCGCTGGTATACATGCATCGACCATTTAAGCAGTAGCGCACGCTTTATTGTAATGAGAGATGTTCCCCAGCCGTGAGGTACGGCCGTGTGCCCAAGCGCCCTCGTGAGTCTGTAGCCGCCGAAAGCTTGCCCGACTTGAACAAGCCCCTCAATGCCGCTGCCGCAGCACCCGGCGTTGAGGTTATGAACCAAGACCTGCTGCGCCACGACGTCGGCAAGGAATTGGTCAAACTCGTAACAGCCGCTCATCATTGTAACAACAGCTATACAGATGAGCTGAAAAGGACGTTACACCACCACACCATCATGCTTAAAGACGAGGAATCTGACAATGAAGGTACGCACTCCTTTACAAATCATAGTTAAAGGGCTTCTCAAAAAATCTCACATATTTATCTAACGGTATTTTAGTTCATATCTTATATAACAATATATGAATATTTGGTTACCGATTGACAAAATATGAAAGTATTTATTTAAGTGATAATTTATTTATTAGTGATTAAATCGCTTTTGTTTTAATTGTTTTATTATTAAAGAATGTTTAAACAGAGATCGTCGTCATTAATCTAAATAATAATAACTTATCATTTAAAAGTCTTAATTAAGGCAATATACGTAGAAAATGTTGCATGTTCGTATATTTGTACACTTTAAATATTTATGTGCAATTTATTGAATGAAAATTAAGAGCAGTAACAAAGTTTATTATTTTTATAGCATCGAGCGATACAATGAAACAAATGAAAAATTCCAACCGAAAGTTTTTATTAGAATTTCATATGTACATACCTAACTTCAAACAAAGGTACATACAATATTGAAACCGGTTTTGCACGACCAAATGAAAAGCGCAACCGTCAAAAGATCACCCGTGTAACGTAAATAACTGGGTTTTGAACACGGGTGTTCCGATGAAAAGGATTTTTGTGAGGCACTACGTACTACTACACTAGTTCATAGTATTCATATTCTTTATTATTAAATTTTAAAGACAAGCCTCTCGATTTTAAGCGTTAAAATTTGCAGTAAATCTTTGCGGATGGGGTTTTTTTTAAATAATGTTACCATTTTCTAAATATGTGTATATGCAGAAGATGTATACCAAGATTTTTTTTAACATTAAATCCTTTTATTTATGATTAAAAAAAAACACTACGTAGTGAGTAAACGTTTCAGTTAAGATTTGTTTACATGAAAACAGTTAAAGGGAAAGCCGACATTCGACTGCCAGGTTATGTAATGTTTTTAAAACACAATGAAATAGTAGATTTTTTTTTCATTAAAACGTTGAGAAATGCGCCTGAGCGTTACATAGCACGAATAATGCCAGTAAGTTTTACAGGAATTCACAGTTAAATAGCGGTAGGTTTAAAAATACTAACACAGCAGTTTTCTGATTTGACTGACAGTTTTCTGACATTTGATTAAAAAACGAATTTTCCAAGTCGATTCAAACATGACTAAACTATACAGTTGAAGGTGTATAGTATAAACAAATATGAAAACAACCCAACCTTTTTCGAAGTAAAAAAAAAGATGAATTAACGTTCTGAAATTCCTATGTGGGTAGCAATTTTCAGAGCAATATCAATTCAATTCCAATAATCAGTCAGGAATGCAATCGTGTACTCACTGGAATTTAACAAGAATAAACACAGTTGAAATGAATGTCAAATAAATGCCGTACATTGTATTCACCAACCAAAGTATTGCATCTATTTTTCAATAATCGCCTGCAAAATGTATACTATCGGAATTGTCATATCCGCTTCTGAATCATTTGTTTTGTAAAAATCTGTACCCTGATTACTAAAAATATATCTCTAAAAATGTGTCTCTATATATAGTCCAAAAATGTGTCTTCTTTGAAATTTCGAATCCCTTTGAATTGACGCTAACAGGAATTTACATTACGCGTACTCAATTTAAATCAGTGTTAGTCAAAATTAGTGAAGCGTATTTAAATGCAGTTTTAGTGGAATTGGCTTCAACTGTATTGGTTTTGTTGAGTTATTGACAGAAATGAGACAAATTCGACGTGGAGTATTAGAAGTACGTGTTTGTTAGATCCATATTAGTTACCATCGAGGATTAAGCGTTGGGTTGTGGGCATCAGCCACGTCTACAAAGCCCAATTATTGAACGCAATGCACGTAGTGTTATGCCGTATTTAGAATGCATAGGTTTAGGGAAACATGAACATAAATGTTCATTAAGGTAGTTATTATTCAGTCGTATTGGTAACCATAAAAAAGCAGTCAGTCTCTTTGACACTCAGACATCTATACTACTTACTAATATATAAAGCTGAAGAGTTTGTTTGTTTGTTTGAACACGCTAATCTCAGGAACCACTGGTCCAATTTGAAAATTTATTTCAGTGTTAGATAGCCCATTTATCGAGGAAGGCTGTAGGCTATATATCATCACGCTAAGACCTACAGGAGCGGAGCAACAATAAAGAATGATACAAAAACGGGGGAAAATTATCACGCTACGGGCAATAGGAGACGCAAACGAGGTTGCGTAGGTCGGCTAGTTTAAAATAAGGCAGGAAATGTAGATGATTTGATTATTTCACAACAATGATAAAGTAAGAACAAATACTCCCAAAATTAAAATGAAAGTATTGAATTATTATATATTATATTTAATTTTGAGGAGATAGATATTAACAAGTTTTAGGAAATAAGGTTTTCTGGGGGCAAAACGTATTTTTATGTTTATGTGTTTATGTTTAATTAGTACAGTTTTTTGCGCATCTTTTGGATCGCAAATATGCAACAGTTAGGATGGCCATACATGATGTACACATAGCACATCATGTATGTGGTTTGTGTGGCTACGAAATTTCAATACGGTAACGGTGGTTTTAATATCCCCCTTTGAACCTTTGATACACATATTCTCATTATGAAACGAACGTCATTTTGGAAAGCTCTGTTTCTATACCTACAGTAATTATTATTTTATTCGCGTCTACTGTCTGTATAGTTTAAGATATTTTTAGTTCTATCTTCATATCAGCGTACAATATAATTTGTTAGAATTGTAAGTAGGTTTATATCCTACAGCCATTGAGCTTTTTTGTGTTATTTTTATTAAGAACTGGCTGACCCAGCGAACTTTACATATCTGTATCAGCTTCCCGCCACGGACAAAAAAAAAGGCTTTCCTATTATCTTTTAATTTTTCTTGTACACAAACCTTCTCCTAACGAACACATAAAAAAAGAATTATTCGATTCGGTCCAGTCGATCGTAAGTTATGCGTCTACATACATTTCGGCGATTCATTTTTATATTATACTCATAGATTAGCTTGTTAACAGATTTTTAAGTGCTTTTGAACTTAATACTCATACAAACTGTGATATCTTTTAAACTCTAAGCTAATTAGACGTAATTTATTCGTCATTTCACAAAATAATAACTTCAAGTGTACAACAATGAAACACTCAAAACACTAGTAACACCTTTCATTTTTAAAGTATGATATATTATTTTTTACAAGTGAAATTGGAAATAGATATCATTTGTAGTTTATTTATTCCAGTGAAAGCTTGTTTTTAAAAAGTTTTTTTAATTTAATTTATTTCTATAACAATATATCTACAATTTAATCGCAAATAAAATTATTCTGTTCCAATTCGTAATGTAATGTTATATGTATCAAAAATGTGTTAAATTTCATTTCACATTAGGTCATAAAGTAATTGTTGAATGTACATGTTATTGATTGCCTCGGTGGCGCAGTGGTATCGTATGCGACTGCTGTGCTTGAGGTCTCGGGTTCGATTACCGGGTCGGACCCAAATGTTTGAATGATCTGCAAAATTTGTTTCAGAGTTTGGGTGTTTCTATGTGTATGTATGTATTTACAATAAAAGTATATATGTATTTATATGAGTTGTCTAGTCTAGTATCCATAACACAACCTCTGCTTAGCTTCGGATTGTGTGTTAGATGTCGGAAATATTTATTTATTTATTATTAGGAAATATGGATTTGACATCTATACAAATAAATAAAATTAGAGTGTCTGTTTGTAATATTGAAATAACAGTTTTTTATTAAATGCATATGTATGCATATATACACGGGCAATACCGCGGGGTTCAGCTATTCTTCTATACAAATAAATAAAATCTGAGTGTATGTTGTAGGTAATATTAAAATAACCGTTTTACTAAATGCATGTATATGTATATACGGTCGGTACATATTATACCCAACATTTTTTTACAATTTTGTCGTTCTGTCTGTTTGTTCCGACTAATCTCTAGAACTGCTGGACCGATGTTGACGGGAATTTCACTGTCAGATGTAATAAGGAGTAACTTAGTATTTTTTTAGACTAGCCTAGCCCCACGCTGTTAACTGTTCTTGTTGTTGTGTCGCGGGCAACATCGCAGGGCTCAGCTAGTAAAATATAAAATTATAAGGTTAAATATTTATTAATAAGCAGACGAGCAAACCTTATCATAATCCCATTAAATAGCTTCTCCCATCTTATAAATCTGAGTAGATACTTCACCCCTATTCGTGGAAATACAATTTGTAAGAAAGCTTTAGAAAGGATGTCCTCTTTTCATATAAATAAAATCTATCAAATAAAAACATTAAGTTACACCATATACACAAGATAAACTCAGTTTTAGTAAAAAGTATTATCCAACGGGCACAATAGATACATTGTAATCCAATTACTTTTGATGTCAGACTAGAAGCAATTGTAGCAGACCGTTAAAACATCGTTGTGTAGCCTTTGCTCAGGCACAGATATCGATAGAACGGGTACTACTCTATTTCGGTGGGGATCGGGGATCGATTTGACCCTCTTTTGTTTTATTAATAACCACTCAAGCGTACTTAACAATACTTGTCAGCTAATAAGTAGTTATTGTAATGTTCAAGTAATTATAGCGTAAACTCAACCAAATAAAACAGATTCAGTAGAAAATATAGGTTTCGTTTAAGAATTACGGTAAGTGAATAGAATAGAATTTTTGTTTGAAATTTTTATTTTTGTATAATTTTTATTTTGTTAACAATTCATTTAGCAAGCGGAGGGGAGGAGGCTGCCAGCTCCACCACAGACCGTACCACAGATGTCAGGTCGGTTCTGTGGTACAATATCGCACTGCGTATGACCCCCGCTGTATCACAAGTAGTTGAGTTCGCAAAGAGGCTGCCTGGTTTCCATGCATTGCCCCAAGACGACCAACTGATTTTAATCAAGGTAAACTTTATTGGGTAACTGCGACTTGTATTTAAGCTTGCGATTATTGTGTATTGGAATGCTTTGTTTAACTGTTGTGTTTAGTGTTTGAAATGTGAGTTAACAGAATCATTATAGTTTATTGTTATTTGAATGTTGTTTGTCTATTTACTATTTCAAGAAAACATATAAGGTAAGCTTATATATGTTAATGAAATATTATATACTAAAGAATTATTTCAAAGGCTCAATCTATGAATGCCACCGGATCACTTTTGACATAAGAAAGTAGTGGCTTTTTGAAATAATAATGAATGTATCACATATACACACATTTATGTATGTATATATTTATATAAAGTATAATAACGTGATACATACATAAAGTTTCTCGTACGAAAGCTAAAAGTAAAGTAATGTCGTCATTATGGTATAAACTCTCAAAAAGGCGAAAGTGATAAACAAATTATATGTGAAAACTATCAAATATCACAATTTTTGCGAGTGATCACAAGTTATATTAGCTTGCAAAATGCTGGTTGCGATCGCTTTCACCATAACTCATCCCCATCTAAGAGTGTGTTGTGAACAATTGCTGTTATTGCCGTGTGTTCGCAGTTGGGCTTCTTCGAGATTTGGCTAACCAGGATTACACGCCTTTCGACACCAGAATGTATCGTCTTCGACGATGGTACCGTCTTCACACATAATCAACTCATGATTATCTATGACGTAAGTTTTTATTGATGCTTGTATTTATTTACTAGTTGTTGCCCGCGACTCCGCCCGCGTGTATGTCGGTTATTGCGGCAAATAGTAGCCTCTGTGGTGTTCTGATGCCTAAGCTATATTACTGTAAAGTTTCATCCTAATCCGTTTAGTAGTTTTTGAGTGAAAGAGTAACAAACACCCATCTCTCCATACTTACAAACTTTCTTGTTTATAATATTGATAGGATTTATTTTAGCTCTACAAAATGGCACTCGGTACTCATACATACAATAAGGTATTTATACCAAACTAGATGGAACCACCGCGAATTCCATTTCGTAGTAAAGTTATCCTCTCTTACTCCTCAAATTACTGTTCTCAGGCACAATTCGCATCAGGCGTCATGAATTACATATGGAACATAACAAAACTGCAACTTACCGAGGAGGAGATGGCCTTGTTCACGGGCACTTTACTGCTGTGCTCCCAGCGCCCCAGCCTCAGCGATCATGAACGCATCAGCGGCCTCTATCACGCTATGAATGAAGCGTTACACAATGTTGTAAGTACATATAATCTATACAAATAAATAAAATTGGAGTGTTTGTTTGTAATATTAAAATAACAGCTTTTTAATCAATGCATGTGTATGTATACATGATACATATACCAAAAATGTAGTAAAAAAAAAATTGTCTGTCTGTCTGTTTGTTCCGGGTAATCTCTGGAACGGCTGGACGAATTTTGACGGGACTTTCACTGGCAGGTAGCTGATGATCCAGGGAGTAACTTAGGCTACTTTTTTTAGACTAACTTTGTCTCGCGGCGTTACTCGCGGTACAACAATAACCGCGGGTAACACCGCGGGGTTCAGCTAGTTCTAAATAAAAACCTTTACTTTTATAAATCACCAATTTGTAAAAGGCGTTCCACTCGGTGATTAGAAACAATCGCCGAGGGTAAGTAACGACGGCACGGTCAGTTTCTGGATGGGTGATCGCTTGTGGTACAGTACCGAGATGAGCGTCTCCGTGAGTCTTGAAGCTTAGTTAGAGGCCGTTGGGCGGCTTAAAAATATCCAGCGGCAAGATTACGTAGCAACAATGTTTTCTTGCCAGTCCCCAACCCGCACTCGGCCAGCGTGGAGACGTTATGGCCTTAACCCTTCCCTGAGAGGAGACCCGAGCCCAACAGTGGGAATGATTGTTGATATAATTTGTGAAAACCAAATTCTATTTCATCACAAGTCAATCGTTTGCTTTTTACTAATGAATAAATATAACAAATAACTTGAAATAACTTTGCTTTTGAATTTACTATGTAACCAGACATACATATCATATTATATACAGACATTGTAGATAAATTACAGACAGAATAAATGATCGTGCTCATCATACACTTATCCGAATCATCTTCTGGACTTCAACAACAAGGCAACAGTCTTTAACAGTCCACCGCTGGTCAAAGGCCTCTCCATGGAATGCAGGTTTTGGCCTATTAACCAACGTTGTGCCAGACAACGGGTTGGTATAGGGTTTGTTGCAAATTTTCCTTCTATTTGCAACGATGTTATCTTGCGCAGTTTTCTGAGTCACCTTTTATGACACCCATGGGGTGAGTAGGGATGGTTACACTTAACTTTGTATTCTTAACCTATCATCACACGGAATATAACTATGGATATTATTTTTATGGAGGCAAGGGCAAACGAGCAGACGTATCATCTGATGGTAAGCGATTATCTCCGCCCATGAACACTCGCATGAACACTTACAACACTAGAGGCGTCACAAGTGCAAGTGTGTGGGTGGGATTGGGGTATTGGCCTAGGGTATCACTATCACGGCGTCCGTGGTATCACTCCGGTCGAGTCAGCTCATTCATGACGAAGCGTGAGTCTGCCACGGTGGTATAGAAACAAAGTCAGCCACAGAGAATAGTCTATTTAGAACCATTTTTGTTTCAGGTCCTCGTCAATGGCAGCAACGGAGAAGGCATTGCTGCAGCAAGCGCCCGTTTCGATGCGTTAGTGATCGCTCGGAATGAGGTTCGCACTCTTGGCATCCGACACAACATACTATTAGGCTGGTGCAGAGAACACTGGCCGCGTCTCCTACTCCCGGCTCTATTCTCAGAGATTTTCGATATTCCAAAGGTAGATGAAGAAGACGGCATTAGTGAAGCCGACCGGGCCGCTGCCGGCCCTAGTCATTCACAATGATAAACTGATATAATCTGAACTTTCAACTCGTATAGTTTGAGCCACTAAAGGCGTCATAGAGATAAGTGAAAAGGAAACAGTATTTTCCATTAGTCTTAGCGAGGTGTGAAAAGACAATGTTCGTTTATCAACAATTCTTTAGCTTTTATTGTATTTAGAATATTTTATCGATCTGCGCGACATACAACTTGTTAGTACTAGATATTAAAAGTGCATATAGCGTGTATTCCGCTAATCGGTAGAATGATAACTTACAATACGCCATTGATAATAAAATAACATAAATCTACGTAGTTTTTAGAGACAAAATAAGTGACGGAAAAAGGTTAATTATAACCATCTAGACTATATATCTGTAGTTTAAAGTGGCGTGTACTTCTTTTAGACATAATAAATGTAATTTAGTGCGTTAACTAATACATTTTACTAGAGAATAAACTTGAATGTGTAATGTAATGTGTTGTAGTGATGAAGAGATTGTAATGTGAACTGCTCCTGACGTAACTATTTTTAAGTACACCACCGTGGGAGAGCCACGCTTCGGCATGAATGGGCCGGCTCGACCGGAGTGATACCACGGCCTCACAGAAAACCGGTGTGAAAATAGCGCTTGTGTTGTGTTTCACCGAGTGAGTGAGGATACCGGAGGCCCGTACCCCAACCCCCTAACCAGAATCCCTTCCCCATCCCCCAAAGGCCGGAAACGCAGTTGAGACGCCTTTTGTGTTGCGGGGTGTCCATGGATACTACTTTGTGTGCTACTGTAAAGTGATGTACATAACATAATTTACAAAATCCTCCCCCAATCAGAATTCCACTTTTTCCATATCATAAAAATGTTTTGTATGGTGATTTAAAAAAAGATTTACCGTCAATGAAACGCGTTCTAAAGTTTACTCTGTTGAAACTAATCTCAATAATTTATTTGAACTTACAGTATGTCCTCAATTAAGTATTCGCACGATCGAAATGATTAAATTATATTATGCAAATAAACGATATAAATAACATTATTCTGTAGCACGTAGGTTTTAAAAAAGCAGTTAAAGGTAGTAGAGCCACACTGATTTCAGCACGAACGGGCCGGCTCGACCGGGGTGGTACTACCCTCGCATAGAAAATCAACGTAAAATGACAGCGATCGTGCTGTCGTGTTTCGTTGGTGAGTGCGAGACCGGAGGCCCAATGATGCAGAAGCATCACTAGCCCACCATGGTGTGGGTCACCGTGCTGCATTGTCATCACTTAAAACTACACACACAAACTTAAAACGCGTTCTATTGACGCTTAACCTTTTTTTACATTACAATACGAAACATTTTTATGATATGGAAAAAGTCTAAGAAAAAGTTTACAGTAGCACACAAAGTAGGAGTTAAAAAGTCGTAGGGGACAGTTGGATATTACCATACCCCTAAGAGCTTAAACAGATTCCAAAATACGCTTAAGTGGTAGATAATTTATTTCACGACACATACAGCATGACAAAATATTATACAGAACAAAAAAAATAGTCCGTTTCGGGGTCCGTTGTTGAGGCTGGCAACAACGCGTCCGAAACAATTTCGCATCCCATTAGATAATTCCGAGCCCTAGGCGCGGAATTTACAAACTATATCATTTTATACTATTATTTTATTTTTATTATATAATACGCGCGGTAATATCCAACTCACCCCTACACATATAAACTAAACACAATTTTCCTCATTTCCATTTCCCTTTGCTTGTAAAAGAACCTCAACAAAACTAATTACAATTAAACCTACAATTAAATCACTGATTTATGAGGAAGATGCGAACAGAATATGCAATGCACCAACGTGATTGTACATATATGTTATTTAGGTTGTTTGTTTGTAAGTAAGTTTTAATTGAGTAGGTATCTAAATCTTCGATATAATTTCTAATTTCTCTAAATATATATATTTTTATCGTTTAAGTTTCCTTCTAATAGGAGGTTACTTTAAACAAATTACCACCCGAAATGTTCATTACTTAGTTGATACAGTCATTTAATGAATTGTTAATATTTAAATTTCTATTAGTCTATGTCTGTTAGTTTCTCTATGTACTAGGTTGTAATGCTATATACTACGTAATGAAGTAGTTTAATCTATCTTACTATTTATTTATAGGCACGTTAAGACATAAAATGAGAAACGAAACGTTAACAATTTATAATGTTTTGGGGAATTTGATTTTCCGAAAATTGATTCCTTATGTTTAAAAGCGACTGCTTATTATTTACTATTAAATGTAAGATTGATAAACATTTTACGTATTGTGTTATCTCATAAGTATGTGTTAGAAGTTGATAGTTACTTGTAATAATTATCGGAACGTTTTGGGAAATTTGATTTTCCGAAAAAGAATCGTTATATTTAAAAGCGACTGCTTATAATTTACTATTCAATGTAAGATTGATAAACATTTTACGTATTGTGTTATCTCATAAGTATGTGTTAGATGTTGATAGTTAGTTGTAATAATTATCGGAACGTTTTGGGAAATTTGATTTTCCGAAAAATTATTGCGTTATATTTAAAAGCGACTGCTTATTATTTACTATTCAATGTAAGATTGATTAGTTGTAATAATTATCGGCTGGTGCAGCGCTATGTTTTGGTGGTATTGAAGATGTAGTGGGTGCAAATGCAAACTGGAGTGTGATATGTTGGTGATAGTTGTATATTTAACTGTAGGTGTTGCCCTTAAATGGCTGCTAATATTGACTCTATAAGTTTGCGTTATATTTTTGTTATATTACTACGCGTCCAGCTTGCTACTGGAAATTGTGGACATATTCTAGAACCAACGCTGTCTAGGTTCTTATTAAAAACTACCAAAAACTTTAGAGGAAATTGTGATTCCTAAATTAGAAACTATGCATATTTTATAAGGTAATATATAGTCTAGGGAGCTATAAAATCTATACTAATATATAAAGCTGAAGAGTTTGTTTGTTTGTTTGTTTGAACACGCTAATCTCAGGAACCGCTGGTCCTATTTGAAAAATTCTTTCGGTGTTGGATAGTCCATTTATCGAGGAAGGCTATAGGGTATATATCATCACGCTACTACTAATAGTAGCGGAGCAACAATGAAGAATGTTTCAAAAACGGGGGAAATTTTCACGCTACGGGCAATATAAGGCGCAAACGAGGTTGCGTGGCTCAGCTAGTAAGCTATAACAATTTAATAGTAGGTAGGTAAATAATATAGACGTAGACGGACATTTAGGGAAAATGGCATCATTAAATAAGAAAACCAAAAAATATTGAAATTTAGAAGGCATTTTCTAAAATAAAATACAAATTGTTTGGAACTACCTAGCTGTCAGTTAAAATAATTGGTCCACATTTCTCCGTAGCATTCTATAGGCATATTCTATTCGATGTACAGGGTCGGTGATATCGAGTTGTGTGATTATTTTCAGCTGTGTCGTGTTTCAGACACCAATATTGGTATTCAAACAACTTCAACCATGAGGTGTAGAGCTTGCCCAGAAGGGGCGAATTCGCCACAATTCGCACGCGCGTATTACGCGCGACTGTTGCGCCACGGAGTGGCGTACGAACGCGCGAGTATTAAACAATTCTGTTTCAAAATTTTGTCGCTTCATTTCTCTCGATACGTGCACTCGCTCTGGAGTTCGCGCGTTAACTGGACGCATCAAGGCGTCTCTAGTATTTTGCGCAGTTTGCGCGCGAGGTGATGCGAAGTGCACGCGATTTACGCACGTATTTTGTATTCGCGCCATGCTTGTGAGGCGATGTATTGGCGCCCATTATCTCACTAACCCGCGAATGAGCGAATGAATTCGCGCAAAGTATTTCGCAGCCAAGTGGCCCCTTCTGGACAAGGTCTTAAAGAATCAGGTACAGCTCTATACTCGCACTTTGGAACTTTGGTGATATATAACTATAATTTGTCTTAAGAAAAACTTCTATAACCTTATTTCGCTAGTTTAAACGATTTGTTTATAAACATTTTATAAGTTAAAATATACTTTATTCGAGGTAAATATAAGAAATTAAGTTATTTTTGTTTAATCTTCGCTGTCAAGATTGACTCGTGTGACGAGTTAATGTGGAATAATATAATATTTAGTTGCTCAACGTCAAAATAAAGATCTTGTGGTGCATGCATCGCGTTTGTTTTAGTTACTTAATTATTTGTTTTATGCTAACTTGTGTGTATATATATATCAAATCGACTGAGAAAAATATTTTGTCTAACTTTACACAAAGAATAAAAGGAATAAAATAGGCACAGTAGGAAGTAATGCCGACATTTTATTTTTAAGTCGTATTTAACACAAACTGCATCATCACTTAAAAACACATCGACGTATCATAACGATAATAAATATTAATTAGTTTGTATTGAGATTGCATTTACTCAGCATTTGCTCCTTCGTGGTTCTGTTTGAATGATGGTCATTTTATTAAAGTTAAGATGTTTATTTCTTAAAGTAAATACTAGTTTTAAAATTAAATTATAAGAATAGTCGATTATGTAATGTTGTCCGTTTACTGTTTTATGTTTTAATACAGAGAGTATGACTTAATTGCCTAAATCATTAGTTGTTGATTGGTTACAATTACATGTAGTACCAAACTACCTTTTATAAATTTTGTGTTATAATTCTCTTGGTTCGAATAATGAATTACATAAAAGAACGGGTTGACAATCGCCCTTAAAAATTAGACTTCAAAAGTTGTGAATATCGATTTTTTTGTGACTGTATTTAACAAATATTTTAGTGTTGTACAAGAAGAAGATAGTAAGTGTAACAAAGAGACACTTTCGTCTTCTGAAAAGAATTCCAATATAACAGAAGACCTTAAAACCAATCAAGTTACTATGATAAAGGCTAGACTAATTTTATTTAACGCAATGTGTTGTGTCGCTTGTTATATGTTAACATACATTGCCGTCTGCGGGCACACCGATCTCATATAAAGTGAACTGTGCAATGCATGTAAACATAGATATTGTAAGGCATTGCTTATTTTTTAGAATAAGAATAATATCTCGAGAGGCGTTATCGAGAAATACTGAAGATTGAGACTGGACTTTTATTAATATAATTACTGAGAAGCAAGATAAAAAAGGTAATAAATGGATAGGAAATCCACTCTCGAGCTTGCATACACGTTTACGCATAATATAGCATACTGAACTCTATACTGTTCTGAATAAAATATACATTTCTATGTATTAGTTGAAAACCAGAGGGTCGAGACTTGTACTAGTATTAGAAATCACCTAATCACTGTAACGATCAATGTTAGTCAAATAAATAAATGTACGATGTAAAACTGTTTTTGATTTAAAAATTACTCTTCACCTTATACTGCAAATCTTGAATTAACATATTGAACTAACTGTAACCAGCTTAGGGTTGATTCTCAGTAGATCCATTGACCAGATCCATCTTGGAACTGTTAGGATTAATTTTTCTCATTAGATGTTATTTATTTACAAAAATGGCAGATCCATTTTCGTGAAATGAGATTTTTTTGTGAAATAATAATTGCTGTAAAAAAATGAATATCACTAGGAAAAATAATAATATTATTTTGAAATAAAACTGACTGACTTATATCAGTGAAAAAGATTTTTTGCCAAAAAGGAAGCAATGAACGAGGAAATGACAGAAGGAAAATAGAATGCATTTCATCTCTGTTTGTTCCGGGTAATCTCTGGAACGGCTGGACGGATTTTGACGGGACTTTCACTGGCAGGTAGCTGATGATCCAGGAAGTAACTTAGGCTACTTTTTTTAGACTAACTTTATCCCGCGGCATTACTCGCGGTACAATTATAACCGCGGGTAACACCTCGGGGTTCAGCTAGTTAAATATAAAACAAAAAACCTAACTACTTAAAATTGATGGACTGAAAAGAGAAAACGAGTATTACAATACCTATATCAAATTCGATTGGCTAATGCATCGCTTAGTAAGCTTTCTTCCTACTAATATTATTAACGCGAAAGTTTGTAAGTATGGATGGATGTTTGTTACTCTTTCACGCAAAAACTACTGAACGGATTTGAATAAAACTTTACTTTGAACATAAATATAGCTTATACATCAGGAAAACCGACATATATGGAGTGTGCGTGAGTGGAGCCGCGGGCAACAACTAATAAAGTGACTGCACATACACACAAACGTTCAAAAAACATTGATCTCCTTGTAACGCAGTCGGGTAACAATGAGAGATGTGATTTATATATCGTGTAATTTGAGCTCTATCGCTGGAAAACTTTTGACTTTTTGAAAGTACACAACCACACAGTACTAAATCTTCTTCGCACTAAGAAGTGACCTATGACTTGTAGTGGACTGATAAGGCTGTTGGATGATGGTGAATGATGATCCCAACTAACATTACATGCTTTTTTAATACCTATTCGAATACGGTGTTGTGTCCCAAAATCGAAAAAGGTAAATCTGTATATGTATGAATCTGAATTGTCACTCGCCTACATCGGTTCCATACAATTTCAATACATCTTCTCATCCTTTACTCCATCCAAAAATCTTGTGACAAGGGAAAAAATCGAGGGTTGCTAGGGAGTACTCAGTGGGACAGCTTACAAGTGACGGCATAGTGCCGAATGTAATTGTTTTATGCCCCTGTATCTTTCTAAAAAGGGTCTCTTGGTAGTTCACATGATTTTATTCAATGAATTCCAAGAAAGCTAGTAGAAACGGCCATTATCACAGTTGGTCTGAAATATAGATGTTAACTGTGGGTAGTTTCACTTTGAAATGTAAAAAAACTTAAAGGCTTAAAAGTACTAAGGTTTTTATTAGGGTTCCATAGTCAAAATGGCATGAACGAAGCCCATTTTTTTTTTTTTTTAACGTGTGGAAACCCCCTCGGGCCGTCACCCCGCCGGGGTTTGCGGCGGGGCGGTGTGTCGGAATCGAACCGACTAAAACCACACGGTGTGCCACTCTGCGCCTGAGACGGGAGGGATCCGGGAACTGCTGTTATTAACACATCCGGACCCCTCCCAGCGCTTGCCCGCACAGAAGCGGGCACCGTCTGCTGGTAGACTCTCAATTTGGGCGACGTACGGCACACGCGTAACGTCGCCCCCTCGCGGGTGACCACTAAAGCGGATGGAGGGGAAAACCCGTCCCCACCATCCGCGGCCACACTCAGGGCGGCATGAGGCGCTGGTATGCGCGCCTCCGCCGCCCGGTTCGCCGGCGACGGATCGGGTCCGAGTGGATATCATCCTCCCGGGCCCTCTCCGCCGCCTCCTTCTGCGAAATTACGTCTTCGCAGAAGGCTGCGACCGCGGTAAAACTGCTGTCGCTACCGGCCATGGAGCATATGACGGCCGGTAGCGACAGATCCCCTCCGATGACTGCAGTGAGGGCCCGACGCTGCGACGCCCATGCGGGGCAAATCGCCAGCGTATGCTGGGCCGAGTCCTCACTGCAGTCGCAGTGGTGGCAGGCGGGACTCAGTTCCCTCCTGGCGACCGAGTGCAGGTACTTTCCGAAGCATCCGTGCCCGGAAAGAACCTGCGTCAGTCGGAAGGAAAGGGTCCCGTGCTGCCGCCCTGCCCACTCGAGGATGACCGGCTGGAGAGCCTCCACGGCGGCAAAGCCAGCGCGTGGAGTCTCCAGCCGGAACGACCAGCGAGCCATCGTGGCTCGACGGGCGGCTTCACGCCACTCGCGTACCTCTTCGGGCGGAGGGCGAATGCCTCTCTCCGCCCGGAATTCAGCCACCCGTCGATAAACTTCGGCGAGCACTTCCGCCTCCAAATCCCACGGAGGTGTTCCGGCCAAGGCGCACGCCGCCTCGGTGGACACCGTGCGGTATCCGCGGATGGCTCTGACCGCCAATACCCTCTGAGGCCGCCAGAGGCGGGCCTTATTGAGGGCAGTCAGAGCCGCCACCCACACCGGTGCCCCATACAGCGCCATCGACCGGACCACCCCCGTGTAGAGGAGTCGCGTTGCGACGCTGGCTCCGCCCAAGTTGGGCAAAAGTCGCCCAAGGGCAGAGGCAGCGCCGACCAGCTTGGGACCAAGCTGTCGGAAGTGCTCGTCGAAGAGCCACCTACCGTCGAGGATCAGGCCCAGATACCTCATCTGGGCCCGAACCGGTACGAGGACCGAGTTGACCACTATGGAGGCGCCGGGGGGCGGCCCACGACGGGGCCCATGGAATAACAGGGCCTCCGTCTTGTCCAGGGCCACCCGTGAGCCCAGCGCCTCGATGCGCCCGACCACCAGAGAAACACCAATGGTGGCCAGGCGCGCCGCCTCCTGGAAGTTCGCCCCCCGGGCTGTGACAAGGGTGTCATCGGCGTAACAAATTACGCCCAGCCCGGGGGGGAGACGACCTCGTAGGACCCAGTCGTATCCCACAATGAACGAAGCCCATACCCTAACCGTTCGTCCACTATATATCTCATTTGATGTTTAATGGTGCCAAAATATTGAAACATCGAAAAATGAGTTGATGTGCAATTAGATCTTTACTCATTTATAGGAGTTAGGGACAGGACTGAGGTATTTCACGTATAAATGAATACAATAATGACACACTTTCAAAGTTCATATCGCTTTAATGCTTAATCGTATTGCCACTTTCTTAAATCACATGGAAGAAACAATAAAAGTATTGAACAAATACTTCAAAAACTTACAATTTAAGAAATTAAATAATTCATAATTATTTCTTTTATTACCTTCATATATTTTGAATAATATAACAAAGCCGAAGTATGATTTACTAAAACGCATTAATAAGCGCCGGCAACATTACACAACTGCATCTCTTATCAACAAAATGTGATACATCACTGTTAAACAAGCCGAATAAAAAAACAGATAACTATCAAAGAACTGTTCAGATTTCATCAATCAAATTCTTAATATTATTAAATAAGATTTTGTGAATAAAATATATAATGCTTATCGCATAAAAATATAACTTCGACTGTTGCTATGTACGTTGCTGTTCTTTCTTCGTCTCATTTCACCGATACTTTTGGTAGCTTTGATTGGTGGTTTGAATGATTGGTTTATTTTTAATACCAATGTTTCTACTTCACTCGTAAATACCAGTTACTTAATATAATCTGTAAGCTTCAAACACTGCCAGTATCAGCATCATAACATAATTACAACAAATTGCAAGTGGCAAAGCAGTACCGCCCCATCTAAAACAATACCGCCTGCTACTTTTGATTGTATAAAATATAAAAAGAAACCACATTGTGTTATGTTCAATAAATATACAGTATGATGTATGATTAAGTTCAAAATTCGTGAACCGCTTTGCCGTTCTCTCAACTGTGATATGTGTACGTCGAACTAATAAAATAATATTAAATTAATTACATTTAAAATAATAATGAATTATTGACAAAGAAGAACGAACTAATTGAACTAAATTATATGGAGTTAACACTACATCACTAAAGGGCTATTCGTGTAAACGGTGCGCACTCTGTACCCTCCCATCAAGTTTGAAACACACTTACTTATAGCCTCTATTATTTGAGAGAAACCTCCATAACCATTTACTGATGTACAATCACCACTTTAATTAGAGCATCGGTTTAAATATAGCAATATTAAACATGGACAGAGCAAACAAAAACTGTTAATCTATCATATTTAAACCGTCATATTTGTACAAAAAAATATTTGGCAACAAAAACTGTGTGATTAAATATTATTGATACCTCTTTAACTTGAACAATATTTGGTGACCTGCACAGTACTTTAATTATAAAGCTGAATGTACGTTAAACAGGCAGTAAACCAAACATTCTACATAAATAATTGACAGAACAATTTTAGCAAATGTGCGCAACCGCAACCTTGCACTGAAGGTTGTATAAACTCGATGAAATTATTTCATTTGTAATCAGAAACTTGCCGCGTATACATTTATAATTTCACATCGCTAATGTCTGGCAATAACTTGGCTTTCGATTTATGATTTTCAATAAATATTATTACATATCTATCATAATAATGAATAATAAACTTATTTGACACTTAATAAAGTTGTTAAACAGCGCCATACCGAACAGCCCATTTCAATTAAACTAAATTAACATTTTAGTTTAGACACATAACTGAAACTAATACACAAATAGCTAACATTAAAATTATACAACACCAAACTTGTCATATTAGTACTACAACTAACCACTAGGAGCTATTACAAACGTATCGGCATTCATCAGTGCGGTTAGCTTTACACTTTATAAGAGAACTGATTAAGAGCCAGCATGGGCGCCGACCGCGGACAGACGACCTGAGACAGTGAACGGTAAGTCATCCACACACATCCATATATTATATTGAAAAACAAGGCATTATGTTCGGCACATACATTGTGACGTCACGTTAAGATAAAAGCCACAAGTCACAGAGTTGTGTTACCACGAAATATCACCAAGTATGCTCTATGAAGCGCCGCTAGTACCGTCAGACAACAGAGTCGGTACCAATAACGGCTTCACAAAATGCAACTAAAATGTACTGTATAATATAATCTATAGATAAGAATTTGTCAGTTTGTACAAGTTTTATATTACGTAATGAGAATTATAATGTGATATCTATGTTAGTGCAAAAATATTATAGGATAATTTGTTGTCAGTTTCATTTACTTATACTATTAGCGTGAGTTACATAGCGTTAGGAGTGGACTGTTGTTGTACCAGATGTTTAATACCCAGGCTTTGACAAAACTAGTATTTTTTTACATCTATTTCTAACTTTCAACAAACTTCTACAAACTATGCGTCATTTGGCATGCCTGCCTAAGAATCAAGCTTAACAATGCTTCAGTGTAATATCACAACAGCGCTCAAGACATTCCGGAGAGGCGTTATTGAAATCTATATAGGCTTACACAGAAACAGTCCACAAGTTAATCTTACGTATATCAGTGATGTCGTTTAAATTAAAATCCATACCGCTGCGTTACTGACATAAAACTATTTATTAATTCACACTGCAAACGTCGAATATAGAGTTCCAGCTCAAAGAACATCCACGATTCAATGGCATGCGATTTTAATAACGCAAAGGTTTATAGAGAGTTAATAAAGATTCATTGACATTCCAATCAGCAATGGAAGTATACTGAAGAAAAGAGTAGTGTTGATAGGACGGAGTAGGCGACATGAATCTGAGTTTTCTTACCAGTCAAGAATGCTAACTATACTAAACTGCTAACTGGAGACCTATATGTAACTGTTCAGATTTGTTCTAAGAAACGTTAAGAAATTCAAGTAATTTTTAATAAATTTACGACGAAAATTTTGTTTTCTTTTTCGACCTGACCACTACTGAAGTCGATATTAACAGATATTACAAGTTTTCTTCGGCGCAGAGTAGACTAACATGATAAGGTGGAAATCTACATATATTTATGAAGAAGAAAGGCTGTCGAAGGCCTGTAGTGATGTTACATATTATTTACAATACATTTTATTTTTCAATAACTTTGAACTCTTTTACATTTATGCCCCGGAGAAATGTACCGAGTATACCTACGTACTGCTTGCATAATAAATAAGGTTTTTTTAAAGCACACTATGTCGTGAGCAGAATGAAACAAGTCAAAGTGAGTTTCAACAAGGTTTATAAAAGAATATATTTGTTTGTACAAACAATATTTTAATTAAATTTTATGATTGTCATCGACAAACTATATTCTGTTTATAATTTGTACATATCTATGTTGCAGTCCCGAAGATGTGCATCTAACGAGGACTTTTATTCGAACTTTTCCAAAAAATATTATTTACATGCTTAAAAAAACAAAAATGTATAGCTTCTTTTATTTTTTAAAACATTACATTTAAAACTAGAATAAAACAAAATAAAAAGAAAGAACAATCTAGAATTTCCGAAATCCAGTGAAACAATAACAGTGTAATTCTCAGCAATTAAATTGTGAAATCAATCGTTTAAAAGCATTTATAGTTCATAAGAAAACAGTTTTGATTAATCGATGTGTAGAAATAAGATAAGTGGGAAAAATGTGAGATCACAAGAGTGGTTTGGGAGATTTAAGAAATTCCTGATAAATAGTATATTTTTTGTTTTGTTTCTATATTCACACTATTAAGAAATATCTACATAAAATGATTCGGATAATCAGGAATGCCTACCGCTGCTATGTGATATATTTATGACATCGTGTTATCAACTGTTATATTCATAAGACTGGTTACAAATGGCGGCGTCCTAATATAACATTCCTAGAACTACTTTATACGTTTTACAATGGTACATTTTTTTTAGTTAATAGACATATTCGTTAGAAGGATAGAAATATATTGAAGCCGTATCTTTACTTGTCTGTTTGTACAATAATTATCTTTATTTTTATTTAAACACGGTGCAAATAATATAATTTGGACGGAATGTTAATACGATTAAATTGAACGCGGTTTCTAAAATATACATTTTAATGAAGTGTAGAGATATAAATAAATATTTATATTTTGCTATGGCGGTATAGATTTTTAGGGGGTGAGGCATTCCTGATTGATGGCATGTATGATGAGAGACTCAGACTTAGAAAAAAACTTCGGAATATTGTTAAGTCAAAGGAAAACTCTAACAATAAGTAGTCTGTTAAAAACCGAGGTTCAAATAGGTTCATGTTTCTTGTTTAGGGTGTTTTCAAGATAGCATTGAATCATGACAATAATCAAGTATATTCTAATAGATAAGGTATTAACAAAAAAAACTTTAAAAAGTATAACCCGACCACATAAAAACGACTGATAAAATTTAGGTAACCTTTCTCGTCACGTTGGCTATTATTACGAATCTACTGACACCTCATTCAATATAATCAGAATGTAGAACATACATAGACTGACAATTACAATTCAAGTCGGGTAAAGACACAAACAGGGTTTAATAAATTGAACTATGTTTATCTATAACTACAGTCAAACGATTATAAGCTTGGCCGACTCAGCACATTGTTACTTGTCAAATGTTATCAATCTGTAAACTTCTGAATAAAACGGAAGTCTACATCAAATCATAGCTTCTTGACAGTAGTTCTCTTGGCTATGATGTGGAGTTTGATATAAAACTCCGATAACCTATTTCATCTGCACTTCATATTGTAATAATTCTTATTCCATCGCCGCCCACAACAGAAACATGCACCCAACATTACTTTTTCTAATAAAGATAATCATTATTTAGTTTTAAAAAATAAATGAACAATATTCATAATACGTAGGGGTAGTAGAAGTTAGAAAGCTAGATAGACTTAATCTAGGTGTATTAGTAATCCTAAAATGCCTAAAAATGTTATTGCAAGAACTATGTATATACATATTACACGCACGTAATATGTATATACATAGTTTGTTATATAAGGTGTTAATACGTCACAAAATAGAAATATTAGGAAAAATATGAAATAAGCCGAATTCCACCTATGCTACTAAGGCCAAAGGGTAGAATATATCATTAGGCTTAAGCTTTTTTGTCCTTTATTCTCATAAGAACAGACTCTCAAAAGACTGTATTGCTCTCCAAGAGCAGTACAGTAGAGTCATTTTGGCAGCTATTACATTCCACTATACAAAAAATTATACAGTTGCGCATACTTTCACACGTTAGGAATCGTGAATATTATTTATTTTCTTTATTCTGATACAAAAAGGATTTATTGACATATATTTATGTACTTCTTTCTCATTCACTCATTCTATCCTCATAATAGGTCCTTACCTTAGTCAAATTAGTTACTTTTTATCATCTGTCAAAACGATTACTTTGTATGCAAAATGTACTAAATACATATTTGTGACGTCACTGTTTTAGACTACTCAATTGAGCAATTTATTTCAAAATTTGTAATAGAAATCAATAGCTGTAATAATTATATTTTCCGAGTTGTTTTGTAATATTTGTTTTAAGGAAGGTGACACAGGTATTTATTTACGATACAGTCAACTACCATATTGGAGAAAGAAAGTGTTTTAATTTGTTCATCGATTTGACTTACCCATTTTCCCATTGGATAATAAATTTCGAACTCAGTGAGTCCTATAAGAGGCAAACGAATTGGTCTATTTAGATTAGATCAGGTATTTTGAGTCGTTAAACAGTAAACACCTAATATACTATTTCAGTAAGAAATATTTATATAACATTTTTGGATTTTACAATTGTGATGCTCGGTGCACTTATGTCTATTAGTCAAAAAAGTTACTTACAAATCTAATGCATTATGTCCATAAATAATAATTTGCAATTTTAAGTTTTAGATTGAAGTTACAATTTCGTTTTATCTACGACCATTGGATTGCGCCACAGGCAAATTGCTTCTACATGCTCTGAGTGAATATTTCTATGAAACTAGAGTAGTCCAAGTCACATTTTTTAAAGAAAAAAAAAGCTAATACCTATGAAATACTTTACCCTAAGGCATAACTGTACACCCAGAACACAGGCTCGCACATGGGTCATACACATAAACTTGCAGATAAACACTTTCCCTCGTTTTACATTGAACACAATAGAGCACTCATATTTCACATCACTTTCACTTTATATATTTGGTTTACATAATACATTTCGTACAAACATTATAGCAGTCACATTCAGTAAGATGTTACTTTAATAATTTGGTGAAAAACAACTGTTGGGTATCTCGGAAGTTATATTGTATAAGTATGAGAAAAGCATTTGAAAATGGCTTCGAATTAACGACAGAAATAAATTACTGAATAAGGCTCTGAAAATTCAGTTCGTGAAAGAGTGAAGTGGTTTTATAAGAAACGCGTCTGATATAGACTAATTATTCAAACATAATTCTAGTTACAACGCTATTCCCACTACACATACCTAATGTTAGGTGTAAACAACATAGAAACCTATTAGACAGCATATCTGTGCTGTCTAGAGAAATATATAGATATAAATAACAAAAATTAACAAACGAAATAACACAGATTAGTAAATACTTCTTAATAACAGCATTGAGAAGTATTTAAATCGACACGAATTGATGAATACTAATATTCTGATTTCGAAACGACTTTTTCTTAATTCTTTTAGAATTATACATATTTAATGGATAGATGTAGCATTATTGCGGGCCTATTGAGGATAGTTATTCGATGTTAAACAACAAAATAAGTTTAAAATTATCAGAACCGAGAATATCAAATAACGCGTTATGTCCCTGAACGTCTCTTAGACGATATCATGTTTCACAATACTATTATAATAATACTTATCGAACTTTCTATTTATAAATAGATCATAATTTAAGTTGGCAAAATATACGTACGAGACGCTTGTGTTATTCAACTGACCTCTTTAAGACTTTGCAAGAAGCCAGACAGAGAGACAACGAGGCCATCAAAGTCATTCGTATATTAGAATAACATTAGTCCTTACCGACTGTTCTAGAAGCAAACAAAGTAAAAGTGAACAGGTGTAATAGTTTCATAAAACATATTCGAGTTAAAACCGAATGCTGAAACGCTACTTAATTAGAAGACGCGGCAGTCAGCCTCCAAATCATACTTTAAGTTTGCGACGTAACAAAACTTCCTATGCTTAAGTAAAGATTGAAAACAATGTCCTTGGTGTTTTGAGTTATCGTTTTAAGATTTATTTCCAGAATTGTCTACAGACGATACTGTCACATCATAAAAAATTAGCATTCGTAATGTATACTAATGCAATTATAGGTACCACATGGTCGATATTCAATACAAACTACTTTCAGGTTGAAATCTTATGCCGAGTGCGTATAACACAAGCCTGGCAACCTTACAGATGGATCACATATGCATTGTAATTGAAATAAGCCACACAAGTATTCAACACACAGGAGATATAATATAAAATTTTATTACGTTTTAAATCTTATTACTTTAACACATAGATTGATTTTTTATTTATACACATGTGTAAATAAAGGATTTGCAACTTCAATAACAGTATCTCTTTATTTGTGACGTTTCGTTTACGTCACAACTCTATATATTTATGTGGTCACTTTGAAAAGTAACATTTCATAAGTGCTTGTTTAGATAATTGAAAACATTCTCAATGTGGACACAGTGAGTTCAGCAGTGTCGTGGACACTTATACAGTTGTGTTATTATATGAGACCTTTAGCAAGCTATAAAGTAAATCTGGCTGACGATGCAAATTCTGCAAAATTAGTATCAAGCTTAGTATTAGCAAAGGCGCTAAACACCGATGTCGAAAACCGACCGAATCCAAACGACTTGAATTGAAAAGTGATGTCACATGACATTTAGATTTAATTAGCTAAAATAATATTACACAACAAATATATTCGAATAAACAATTGTTGAGTTGTTTTGGATCCGACTAACAACAGACATGGGTGTGAAGTATGGTAACAGTGGAAAGAGAATGAAGGTGCCTAGAGCTTCCATTACAAGTCACCCAACGGAACATCTTACCTACATGGGTATAGTGGTTGTGTGAGGCGAGGCGACTTAACTATGCGACTTTTGGCTAAAAGCATACGGCGGGCGGTGGTCGGTTCACTTCTTGGTGGGCGTGCCTCGCTGGGTGAGGCCCTCGAACCGTTTGAACGTGTAGTTGATGAACACCCAATCTTTGTAAGCCACTTCACCGTCCTGGGGTATCGGCGCTGATGCTGCAACAACGTACGCAATGTTCATAATGGATAAAGTTAGTTAAAGAGCTGTAAATGAAATATCTAGCTACTGCTGACAGCGCATTTCATTTAAATCAATGCAGCGGTTGGAGAGAGGAGATCGCACTTGGAATGCACTTGTTATTTAACTCCATTGGTGTATTTTATGTGAGGAATTAGCGTGTCTTCGCTTCGACTTCCGAGTCGGACCAAATCTTTGGGTGATCTACAAATATTTGTTTCGGAATTTGGGTGTTTGCTATGTATTATGTTTGTGTATTTGTATGTACAAAAAAAGTGGTACATATTTTTTCTTCAATCTAACTATCTTATTAGCTACAATTTAAAGCCAGATGGCGTTGTGTGTCAGATGTCCGAAACATTTATTATTTTTATTATCACATGCCTAATCCAATTTAAACTTATAAAAAAAATACTAAAGTTATTTGTTAATCTTAAAAATTCTTTAATAAATTGAATGTCCGACTTACGACATTTGGCTGGCTTTCAAAATTTTCTATCAGTACGTTTTACAAAAATTGTATAATACATTGATAGCTTGCCAAAACGTGTGTCATTCCCGCTGTACAATTGCCACAATATATCAAAACAACGTCATAGAACACAAAAAAACTAATAACAAGATATATCATGAAGGTGGCAAGATTTAATAAAAAAAACGCAAGTACTCAAATTAGTTCTTATTACAGTTCTAATAGGTATGATTGTTCAATAAAATTACTATAAAAATAGTACGAATTTATTTGTACTACAAAGATATAAGATATTGAACATCAAATGGTACCTAATTGTACTTTAAGACCATAATACCCATACGATACCCCGTCGCATAGGAATGTGACTATATTCGATGTAAGTAGCAATTAGTGAGTTTTGTTCTGTGTGTAAGGCATCCAATACTCATTAGTCTGTACTAGTGAGGGAACAGAGTGTGCACTGTTGAGGTGATGCCTTGTATATTGTTATATCTGCTGTGTATCAGCCGACATCGGCGTATCATTATCAATCCATACTAATTTTATAGACTTGAAAGTAATTCTGTTTGTTACGCTTTTACGGCTAAACCGCTATACCGTTTTTCATAAAATTTGCCACGTAGATTTTTAAAACTTCAGAAATGACGTTTACTAATTAAGTGACATTCTACACACAACAGGACGCAGGCGCGGTCAAAAGTTAGTAGGTATTCATTTCAAAACAACATCCAAACCCACACATTGGTACAAATGTTTGTATGTAGGTATTGTGAAACGTTTAGAACTAAACTCACGTATTTCGAGTTTGACGTCAGGGAAGTCATCGAAGTTTGAGGTGTCATCGATGGAACGCACTTCGACTGAGATGGCGGCCGGCCGTTCTCGAACGTGACTCCAGTCTACGCCGCGGAAGAAGGGCACCGACTTCACGTCTTCAATGCCCCGCTGGGAACCAAGTCTGAAAAGGTTGATAAGTAACATATACATAGTGAAATCGGACATTGAAACCAATAATCTATACCAGGGGTTCCCAATCTTTTTCAGCCTACGGCGCACTTTTCAGATTACTATATTGTCACGGCGCACCCCCCCCCCTGCGTAACTTGCCATTACACATAGATAGAATCAAAAGAATTAGGTACCTACAATAGTAGTTATTATTGGTTGAAAGGCACAAAAATTGAAACATCCAAGGTAAAAAACCTATTTATTTATTATACTCGTATTTATAATAAATCAGAATTGCAACAAAATCTCTACGAAAGAAACTTAAGAAACACAATAATAAAAAACAATAATTTCTCAATAATAGTGACAAATCAATGTGATGGGTGAGCCTGGTATTCTGCGCACAGTTTTGCGAAGCATGGGATAAGGTTTGAGACTGCCATTCTCGTTTCTTGTACCACCTTAATTCTTGAGCAATATTTGTTCTTGATTACGGCTACTGCTGAAAATCCAGCTTCACACAAATATGACGTTGCAAAGGAAATGAAACTTTTGAAGTTAACTTTGCCGCTGCGTCGCATCGTATCGCTTTGGATTCGCGTGTCGTCGCCTCAGAGTACATTTTTATTTTTATATAAAAATCACCACGTCGGATCGCATTCCAAATTTTAATTCGCTTCGCGTTAAAACGTCTACGTAGGACAAGGCCTGAAGAACCTATGATGCGAGCGGTCAAAATATTGTTGCGGTATGGATACCCGCAAATAATTAACCCTTTCGGGTAATGATAAAAGACCGACTCGCGGCGCACCTCGCTACTTCCTGCGGCGCCCCAGGGCGCCGCGGCGCACACTTTGGGAACCCCGGATCTATACAAATAAATAAAATTGGAGTGTCTGTTTGTAATATTAAAATAACAGCTTATTAATCAATGCATATGTATGTATACATATGTATACACGATACATATACCAAAAATGTGGTTAATTTTTTTTTATCTGTCTGTCTGTTTGTTCCGGGTAATCTCTGGAACGGCTGGAGGGATTTGCACGGGACTTTCACTGGCAGGTAGATAGGTAGATGACCCAGGGAGTAACGTAGGCTACTTTTTTACACTAACTTTGTTCCGCGGCGTTACTCGCAGTACAACAATAACCGCAGGTAACACCGCGAGGTTCAGCTAGTTGATAATAAAATTAGGGTTCAGTTAAAGTAAAATTATTCATTTCCTGGGGGTCGTAAGAAGCAGTTAAGGGGGGCAAACTACGCTGGGCAACGTAACTGTGAAGAGAAGGGAGACTTGAAACCAACTTTAGTTCACATTTTGCAGGAATTTATATGACTAGGTTCGATCATCCTTGCATATAAACAGTTTCGATACAATGGTTTGCTCCTTCCTAGCCTTTATTATTCTCAACATTATTTTGGGTACTACTAATAAGTACAGATCAACCGGTTCTAACAGAATATCAGTTTTCCACGTAGCGAGTGGCATCGCATCTAAGCAACCCTGAGGGCGAACTAAATTCGAAGGTTAAACTAGTTGTCAGTATATTTGAGGGCACTGACTTCCAAATAACGATTGCCATAGATGTTCATGACAACCAGGACTGACAGCTTAACGTGCTATCCAAGGCACGGGCGTGTAACATCGCCAAACTTCCATACTTAATTCTGTTACTAAGAATTTATTTTAAGAAACACCCGACAACACTTTCGCGATCTGGGAATTGAACACGGGACGTGACGACCGTCTCACGCAGTCGCATAATTCTATACTTAACTTCTAGCTAGACCAGCGAGACGATCTATGTTAAGTAAGTAAATAGGTTGCAATTAGCTGCCAAGATCTGTTATTAATTCACGCTAATAAGCACGTGTTAGCTTGTCGATAACTAGTCGAGGAAGATCGCAATACCTAGAATAATCCTTCTACACCACTTAGATATCGTTTCTATGAACACTTTATTATAGGAGAATATTAACGTTAAAATGTGAATGCACTGGTCATATTCCAGAAGGGTCCAATGTACCCTCAAAGTAGATTCCGTTGTGACGTCAAAAAGTGATTAGGCGAGCTTTGAGTTTTATTCTGTTGTATTTGGATTTATTTTTGATAAAATGCTTTTACTTTTGCTGTCCCGTTATTAGTATTACTAGTAGTCCTCAGCAAAACAAATCTAAGTTCGGGGTTTAACGATCTAAAAAAGCTTAAAAACTAACTATAAAAACTTTTGATAAAAAAAATATACAGACAATATCATCAGCCAGCTCAGTCATCTAAATTGTACCAGTAGTTTAGGCGCTATGGTGGAACTTATAAACATACATAGACTACCAAAACTATTACACTTCATTTTGTATTCGTAGTCGGGTAAAATCACTCTAGACTAAGACTCAAAATTAATCTTATTTAGATATTCACAAACGAAATCCTTTAATCTTACCTCCGATCGGGTTCTGAACAAAAACGTAGTATGGTTTCCCTGGCTTCTTCGCTGATGGGGATCTCTGGTGGGAAAGTGAGTGACTCACGCCACGACATCACTTTCCTATACGTCTCCTGGGGTGACTCCGAGCAGAACGGAGGATATCCGATCAACATCTCGTACCTAGAAAGTAAAAGAAACCAATGCCTTGAGATCAAACTCTTAGACAATTCACAATAATAAACTTTATTATGAAATAAAATACAAAATACAACACACGGTAAACTAGTTAATAATAACAAATGAAAAGTGTAAACTTATATTCAAAAACACAAAATAAATCGCTGTAAGTTATGTTGGGCTGAGCGTGTCGCGAACAAGGCTGCATATTTTTTTATTCTTAAATTCGATTCAAAACCAATTAGCTTTTATTTTAACTTTATGTATCGGGCATTTTGCGAAACATTACATACATTATATTCTTAAGGAAAGACAAAAACTTCTTTTTACTACGAAACTTCACGCAAGCGGAGCCGCAGTTCAAAGTTAGCCACTACAAGTGTATTCAAAAATGAATTGGGCATTCATAGACAGGCACATACACGTATAATGAGATGTCTCGCCTCGAAGACCACTTAATTAAGATAAACAACACAAGTCCTTATAAAAATAGTGTCAAATAGTAATTCCAGATAGTACTACACTGTTACTTGTTGTGTGTGTATTTTAAGAGGTGACAAATAATATAATAAATATTTTCGGACTTGTAATATGGGTACTAGACAATAGCTGACATCATTACATTAATACCCAAACTCCGAAACAAATATTCACAGATCATAGAAACATTTGGTCGGATCTGGGAATCGAACCCTTACCAGAATACACTTTCGTGTACACCAAACATATTTTGTTTCGTTAGGATCAACAAAATGATGAAAGATAATCAAGAGTGTGCCGAAAAGATCGAATTATCATGCTTTCCATCAAACAGAGTAGAATTTTTTTGGCAGCAGTTACATAAAAATAACAGCTTAGTATACGCACGCCATCGCCAGCCGCTATATACGAGTTAGCATAAAGTAAACTTGAATCATCATCATCATCAGTCTATCGCAATCCACTGCCGGATATCATCATCACATCATCAGATATCAGGTTTTTTAATTGTACGTCACTTGAAAACTTTTTTTTTTTGAAGTGATATCTTGTTATGGGAGGGTAAACAGCTTCGATACGTAACGCGTTACGGCGCCGGTCTGTCTGGCTTCCCTTTCTCTCACGCATACGCTAGCGGTAGGCAGGCTCCTCCTCTCTCATTCTAATCCACAGCGCTAGCTGTCAACGTAAGCCTTTCTCAAGTTAAGCAATTGCAATATTAAATAGTTCAACATAGATTAGTTTTAGTTGTCACTTCTGTCGGGCGTCCTAAAACGCACAGGTTTTATAGGAAGCTATGTAGTGGAGCCACGCTGATTTGCTCACAAACGGGCCGGCACGGCTCACAACACGGCGGTACTACCCTCGCACAGAAAATCAGTGCAAGACCGGAGGCCCAATGATGCAGAAGCATCACTAGGCCGCCATCCTGCATTGTTGCATTGTCTATAGGTGCAATAAGCATGGTGACCACCACTCTTGGACTCTGCTTATGCTTTCCATCAGGCAGAGTATAGTCATTTTGGGAGGCAAAAAGGTAAAAAAAAAATTAAAAAAAAATGACTTCAAGAACTGGACCAAATTGAAACGTGATGAAAAACTATTATTATATTAGGATTGTCTAGATCTAAACTAATGCAGAAAATGAATAGACGGAACGATGTTACAACGACAGGAGGTTTATTACAGAACATGGAAGTGTACATAGATAACTAAAAAAACACGGTGACCTCTATGACCAACCATAGATTTATCCGGCATGGAGTCCGCGTTCACATTTCAACAAAACGGTACACGGAAAGTTCCAGCTTTCAAATAAAAAAAAGAATTCACAAAATCGGTTAATCCAGTCGAAAGTTACGACCGTTATGAGGTAACAAAGACAAAAAAAATACAGTCGAATTGATAACCTCCTCCTCTTTTTGAAGTCTGTTAATAATCGAATGTTAATTGCGAGTGGAAATTTAATCTTAAGAGAATTAGTATGTATAAGTCTACTGTTGGTAGGTAGAGCCTTTCCACCATGAAGGCCGGTCTGCTGCTTTTTGCACTCTTACATTTATCCTTAATATTTTAAATGTTTGTTTATTACGATTTCACGCGAAAACTACTTAACCGATCCATATATTCTTAGAGGTATTAGAAGTAACATAGGATACTTCTTATTAAATGCGAGCGAAGACGCGGGCGAAAGCTAGTAATCTTGTATTTATATGCCTTTTGATATTGATTTTGTCACTACATTTACATATTATTTTATAAAAAAAAATATCTAAAACCAAAGCAGTTATTTTCGAGTTCTTAGTATTCTACAGATATACTCTAAGTATCGTGTACGAAAATAAGATTGCAGCGATGCAAAAATAAGTACTGGTCATAGCAACCGCATAATACTTGCATAGGTATATTCGCAATAAGTTATAAGTTTATTTTTTCCAAATACCCGCTGTATGCAGAACAACGCCAGCTTCATCGCTTTCTTTGCTTCATTTCATTTGCTTTCTTGTTATTTGCATTTATATTAAAAATTACAATGGTATTCATTGTCAGCGAATTTCAAAATCATATTGCAAACCGCATAGCGACTAAACATCGTGTTTTTTTTTCAAATATTCTAAACAACTGCGCAATCTAACATAATTGTTAAATTTTGTGAGCGCTCCTCAATATTTGATATTGGAAAATTGTTTAATATATCTATTATTTTAATCTAGTGCTATATTTTTTATGCAGAATTATTATATTATGTATATTGCAATCATCACTTCAATCGATTTAAAAAATGGAACTGCAAGTTGCCACTAAAATAATACACTAGGCACAAAAAAAAATACGAATTCCGGCAGATAAATGTTTCCTTTTTTTGCATAGTAACACACGCTGGGCATCCGCTGGCAAGAAATTTATAAAACGCACAGCACGCATAGCTTATAAACACATTTAAAATACATGAACTAATAACTAAATCTACTTTGGAAGTGATTTTCCTTACTATCAACAAAAAATTTACCTTAGAAGCGAATCTAAAACAATAACTACTAGAAGACAGAACAAAACAAGTACTAGAAGAGGCCGTGTAGACATAAAAAACTCATTCTAAATAAAATGATATAAATACTTCAACACATCAGCGTAAGATTATAACAACTTCTAAGTATGTTGGTTTAAATACAACATTTAGGTCATGTTTCACTGGTTACTGATCAGATTCGGATAGCTTTTCTGACAGATAACTTGACGTATCTTCCATTACAAATTGTGTCAAACCACCTGTCAGATCAGCTATCCAGAACGTATCAGTAACCGGTGAAACGGGGCATTTATGATATAAATCACACTCATTCCATCTTCTAAACCAGAAGCAATGTCCGAGTAGTTCCAAGTTCACCAAATAATAAACTCTCATAACTGACTACGAATTCAATATTGTCCAAACTAAATTAATAATACGATAACAAAAGGGACTGCTATAACGAGTGTATACGTGTACGTATACGTTTACTTAATGCGTATACTAACATGATAACACCAAGACTCCACCAATCAGCTTGCGGGCCGTAGCCCGTCTGCAAGAACACTTCAGGTGCAATGTAGTCAGGCGTTCCAACCGTCGAGTACGCGAGCGCTCGTCTGTTCCGCTTCCAGGACTCGGCTCGACGCTTCGAGTCCATGGCGGACGATGACGTCGATACTGCACACGACAGATTGAAGGTGAAGGAATAGTCTACAGAAATGGAATTGTATAACATTAGTTCATATCGCCACGGCGTCGTTTTACGCATTGCGACTACACATGCAGGTACAGGATTTGTATCGACGGTCCCAGACCCCATATACATGTATAAAAATAAAACCGCTATAAGCCAAATAAGTTTAAACCTTTGGTACATTTTTTTATATAGGTCATCCACGATGGAAAGATAAATGTAAAAGTATGGAAAATATATAATGTATATTAAGTTGTTAAAAGAAATAAAAGTTATGTATTGATCGATTCAGACAAATAAATTGTTGTTTTAAATAATATTAAGTTTTCAAGAGTTTGGTATAAAAACGACCCATGTTAGTTAACATAAATATTTAGGGACCGCCGATACCTGTTAATAGTACTACCATGATAATTGTGAGGGCAGTAAGTCAAAAACGTGGCCATATAGATTTTATGTTTCGTGAAAATTACGTTTCATTCATGTACGTAACTAGGGCGTTGATTGGTTCCTCTGAGGTTATTGTGAACACTGTTGAGTGTCCAGAGAGGACGGCAACTTTGAAATAGTTATTTTAGACTGTTTTCGTGTTAGATATAGAGCAGTAAGTATGGCAAGAAATGCGAGTTCTTTAATCACAATCATCTTTCTATATACTGCCCTCTCGATTACCAAGACAGAGTGCATTATATAGATTAGTAATTATATATATATATACTGACTAAAATCGGAAGGCGTCGCCCGCGACAGGTCCCTGTAGAAGTCGGTACGGTGACTTTTCTTAAGACCCGTGCACAAGCCGAAGTCACTCAGTTTGATGTGTCCGCGTGCATCAAGGAGTAAGTTGTCTGGTTTTATATCTCTGCAATGAAATAAAAAAGAGTAATTTACTGCTCTCGATAGTAAGAAAAGAGATAGATATATGTATGTTGTGTATATATAAAATATTAAATTAAATTCATATTAGATTATGGTAAAACAGCTGTTATGAGAGGTCATGTACATTTAAAGTAAACAAATGGAAGATTGTTCGTTTATCGTTAAATACTCTCTATCGCCGTATATACAGAAGATTTACAGACAGCCTTCCGGAGCAAGACTGACTTCTTCTTAGCAAGAAGTTCATTTCAAGTTTTTGTTCTCTTTGATATGCTTTTCTCCTGCATAGTTTGCTCGACTCTTACGGCACCCCTGAGATAAATGCAGGTGGTGACCCTTTGTGTTCTTAAACAGTCACCACGCGGAGAATATTTCATCATCAGGGATTATAATAATCATTATCAATCCAAGTAGTGTATAGTCCATTCACTTAGACACGTGCGACCAGCTGCCACAAAATCAAAGGGCTCCTGCGTACGCTCACAAGAAGTATGGTTTTTCAGTTTAAGTTGTGTGAATTAATAAATTCATATTTCACAACAATAACCACAATTGCACGCGGGTGCACCGTCACTATGTAAACGAATGTACTATACACACAATTACCTGTGTATAAATCCTAATTTGTGTATACTATCGATAGCGAGCGCCGTCTCAGCGACGTAGAACTGCGCGCACTCCTCACTGAGGGTGTCCTTCTTCATAAGCAGCGTCATCATGTCGCCTCCGGGCAGAAACTCCATAATCAGGTACAGGTTCATGGGGTCTTGGAAACTGTAATACATCTTCACTACCCACTGGTGGTCCGCTTCGACAAGGATATCGCGTTCTGCTCGAACATGGGCCACCTAAACCGAAATATCGTGTCAATTGTTTGAAATATAAGCTGACTGAGGTTTTTTGGTATTAAAAAGAACGCAGTTATGTGTGTGTCTTTCTTAAGCGCCGTAGTTTTATCGCACAATGAAGTAAACTAAAAAAATTGAAGTGGAACTGTGGAAAATTCGACAACTTGGTAATACTAGGATTAAGTAACTACCATAACACAAAACATATACACACCTGTTCTTTCTCCAGCATGTCTGCTTTCCTGAGTATTTTCATCGCGTAAACGTGACCAGTATCTTTCTTTTGCACTAAACGTACTTCACCGAACGCTCCTCTCCCTATCACCTGTAAACAATAATTCACAGAACTTAACATTTCCAACAGTACTGGCAAAAATCGAGAAAGGTACAGAAAATCAACGTAAAATGACAGCGTTCGTGCTGTCGTGTTTCGTTGGTGAGTGCGAGACCGGAAGCCCAATGATGTAGAAACATCACTAGCCCGCCATGGTGTGGGTCACCATGCTGCATTGTGGCATTGTCTGCATTCGCAGTATGGTGACCACCACTCTTGGATTCTGCTTATGCTTTCCATCAGGCAGAGTATAGTCATTTTGGCAAGGCCAACCATAAAAAAAAAAGAAAAAATAGTAGTATTGTTTTTTCCAAATGTGATAACATCTATACCCTTGAGTCGTCATTTAAATAGGACTAAAGTAGAGGGCCACTTAAATTTGTTCATTTTGGTACTTTTAACATAGTACGTTTGTTTGAGTTTGATTGTTCTACTCAACGACAAGTGTTGCGGCGCCTATCCCATACAAGTGAATTTCAACTTTAAACTTAAAATGAGTGTAAATAATACATACTTTTAATGGTTCAAAGTCCTCGACCCCAAGCCTGGATCTTTTGAGTCGTAGGAACTCCGTTTCTTTTTGGGCATGCTGCTGTCTTTTTTCCTGTTTCTGACTCTCTGTGAGGGTGTCATCTTTCAAAGACTCTTCTAGTTTGTCAAGCCTAGAACAGAAACATTGTATTTATAATGAAATATTTTAACCATAGAATATGGAATCGACTCGGAATTGTGACAGAATATAATACAGAATATCATTACTGTTCATTGCGTGATAGTCGTAAGAAATAGACAGGCAAAGAGAGCTTACTACACACGACGCAAAGAGAAGGAAAATATCTTGAAAGGAACCCCATACCAACTTGTCTGATCAGCTTGGATAAGAGGGCAAAATCTTCTACCTAAGACGAGGCCAATGTGCAGCAGTAGATTCTTAAAGGCTGTTCATGATGTAATCAGAGAATACAGACTACAGAAAACTATTATATACGTACTTAATGTTACAAAATCTTTTTGATTATATCATTGATCTTTATCTATTCTTCGATGTTTGATAAACCTTTACATATCAGTTACCATCAGTCAAACAAAAATTCAATATTTGTAGTTGAATGACGATTTTGCAATGTTGACAAATGTTACTTTAAATGTTTTGTTGATTGTCATAATTAGATGGTGTATGTATCGAGTACAAAATTACGAAAACTGACAAATTTATCAGCACTACAAATATTTGAGCAGAGTTCAATAAAGGGTAAATACTCAAGAAAGGGAAATATTATTATAACAGCACCTGATATCGTCTTTCATCTTTGAGACTGAAGTCTGTCTGACAAATAAGATCATCATCAGCAGCAAATACACACAACAGAGAAGCGTATGTTGAATTGGACGAAGGGATATGGTCGCAATGACCATTATAAGCCAGTGTGGCTACCAGAACTGACAAAATTACTGAGGCTAGCTAGCATGGTGTGCTACAGTCACGTTATAAAACAGACCAGAGAGATAATTTAGATGTCTATTGTCCAAAAAGATATTAAAATATTTAGTACATATCTACGAACAAGACGTTCGAGAAAGAAGTGAATGGGAAGAATTAGAAAAGGCTTGAGTCTGCTGTTTGTCACATGGTCAGGACACGAAATGCATAACGTATGAATTAAGTGAATGGTGTTTACCTCTGCTTCCTCTCCAAATGTTGTGAGATGAGGTTAGTGTAGAAGTTTTCTAAGGTGACCTTCGCTTTTGTGGCTTTGTCGAGCGTATGCCCGCTAAACCGTATGTTGTCGGTCCCTGTCATTTCCAGCACCCCTAGAAACAATGAGAAAACCAAGTCAGTCTATGCGTAATATTTATAAAATTTTCAAATCAATTTGTGACGTGGTTAAATGGTGCCATTCAAAAGGATTGAACTCGTTGAGAAAGTGTGTGTATCATAGAACAGCACCGAAACCCCGTCGGAATCTTCTTCACATACACATTTTAAACTCACATCCAAAAACAATCGTCTGTCACTACAAACTCATACACAACAATTAAAACAAAACATTCACAATTTCACACACACACTCACATAAATACAGCAACTGCAACTGCAACAAAAGTATAAGCCCATTTGGGCTTATGCTTTTGTTGCAGTATCTAGCAGAGAAGAACGCCTGCATGGATACTTCCTACCGTGTTGCTCTATGGTAGGCAAACTATGAGGTTAACAGTTGACAATCAACTTAGAACCAAAATGATAAAAATAATAAAATTAATATTATGATACGGAAAAAAAGAAGAAAGCTTTTTTAGCACTCAGAGTGTTATAAACATGATTAAACGAAAAGGTACTTCTTTTTTTTAAACTTCTCTAACAATAACAAGTTGCGGGTAGACCAATTCGCATTCAAGTCAACACCCTTACGAGGAAGTGAACGTTTACACTGAGTACCTTGAAGTGGCACAATCAGAATCTAACCCTATACCGTCATAGAACAGATACCGTTTAATATTGTTAGTCGTTGACAATACCATGTTCTAGTTATTATAGCTTGACTCGTGAAGAAAGCACTGAGACACCTATTGTACACATATTTGTTTCTATTGAAATAAAATACACAACCAATAATCTCCATTAAATATTTTTTACCCAATTGCGAAAGGAGATTTATGTTTATCAAGTGTATGTAATAATTACATCACATCACACTAATATATAAAGGCGAAAGTTTGTGAGTGTGTATGTTTCTTAAATTTTCACGCGCAAACGACTGAACGGATTTGGATGAAATTTTACAGTAATATAGCTTATACATCAGAATAACACATAGGCTATTATTTGCCGCGATAGCCAACATAAACGCGGGCGGAGCCGCAGGCAGCAGCTAGTCTTACATATAAAATTATAAAAATCGATTGCTGTTCGTTTGTCTTGCTAAAACTCGAGAACAGTTGGGCTGATTTAGTTGATTTTGGTTTTGAAATGTTTGTCGTAGTCCAGGAAAGGTTTAAACGGTAAAAAAATTCAAAATAATTTGTAAATCCAAATGTCACGTGTACGAAGTAGCGGGCACAGCTAGTTTTATATATAAAAATCAATTGCTGTTTGGTTGTCTCGCTAAAACTCGAGAACGGCTAGACCGATTTAGCCGAATTTGGTTTTGAAATGTTTGACATAGTCGAGGGAAGGTTTAAACGATGAAAAATTAAAATTTCACGTGTACGAAGTAGCAGGCACAGCTAGTAAATAAATAATAAATAAATATTCCTAGGCTTGTTGTATTTTTATGTGAGTGACTGAGTGGTGTCAACAGATTCGTCTTAGTAGTGAGTGACACTGGGTACATCAATATTAAAAAAAACCTGAATTTAATAAAGATTCTTCGTCAGTCGAGGGTTCTTTTTTATAATTTTACTTGTTTTATCAAGTATCTAGTACTCTAACTAGGTAGCGAGTCTGGCTAGAGGGCTTCGTCTTCTCGTGACAGTCAGGGAAGCGGTCGCCCTTTACTCAGGCTATAGCATCCACTTTCCAATGCATTCGTATAGGCACTATCCCTTTCCTAATATTAGGTTATTCTCTTTCATTGTATTCCGAATTTCGCCTAAGACGGCCTAACGGCCATAACCACGTCCTCTATGAAGTTACCGAGTCTTTGGTCCCATTTACTAGGTAATTGGTGCGTGTGTAAATGTGTGGAGATATCTATTTCCAGATTAAGTCTATGATAGGCTGATGATAAAAAAATCTAAATGTGATGATATTTGTTTATGTAAAAATGGCGATTTGTAAAGCTAACGGTATAAGAGGCGACGCCATCGGAAATTTAGAAGAAAAACAAAGTATAATTCGACGCCTTAGTAATATTATGAAAACAACAATTCTTAGAATGTCTTCAAATAAATCCCTACAAGATCTTTGTTGGAAACGTAGGTCGACATTAATTAGGTACTTGTAAATTATTACGTTTTTCGTAGAATAGCCTTAAATAAATGGCACGTGGCATACGAAAATGGCACGTGCTAGAAAATAAAGAAGGAAAATGTTTATGAAATATAAGAAATATATTTCGATTCATTTGGCATACGACTTAGTAACTGTTACCGTGGACGAGTCATACTTCTGCATGAATGAGCCGGCTCGACCGGAGTGATACCACGGCCTCACAGAAAACCGGTGTGAAACAGCTCTCTATGTTTCACCGAGTGAGTGAGTACACCGAACGCCAACCCTTCCCCCAAAGGCCGACAACGCACTTCTGACGCTTCTGAATTTGTTAGATTGATAAAAAATTATCAAATTCCTATATTGATATCGGTCTTGAGTAAGAAGAGAAGTGAGAAGATTCAATTCTTTGGTTTTGGACTGGGTTTAAAATTAAGTTCAAAATTCATTTTCACATATATCATGATGATATATGCATAAGAGTAGACAATTTCCTCACAAGATAACCTTCTCACTTCACATTAATCATTTTATACAGTATACCCATACGGGATATACAAATAAATCTGACACAATGCATAATGACAACGTAGAAATAAATGTGGAAAACAATGCGAGAGGCAGTAAACAGAAAACAAAATGTCGTGACCGGACAATTTAGATCAATAACAGAACGCTATACAAATCGATGAATAATCACTAGTGATGCGCCTGAACGTTCAAAATGTATATTGTCCGACTTCACGAAATCGAATTTTAGCGACTAGTTTTGCGCAAGGTATTTTTCTCAGTTATTGACGTAAAACGACAGTTAAAATTATGGATAAACATGAAGTACTTTGATCAAGCGGTAGTAAATATTTAAATAAACCGGGTGTGGGCCTTATTTCTTTGCCAGTATTCTTCCCATAAGGCTCTGAGCATTTTGGAAACTGGAAGTTATAGATCGACACAAGCGGGCATTAGATTAGTGTTTTCACCTAATTTACCTTGACAATCCAGTAACTACATGCTGTGGCGTCTGTTTTATGTCAACCTATGATTTTTAACTGTAGCTTCAAAAATTGAATGAATGGTTTTGAATTTCAATTAAATATAGTACAAGCGTGGTATAACGGACTAAAACCTTATTATTATTTTTTTTACCATATTATTATTATTATTAAAACCTACTTTCGCAGGCGAGGCTTATAAGCTAAAGCAGCTTTATATTAAAATTTGTTAATGATGATGTTACAAACTTTGACGGATATAGACTCGGATGCAATACTCTTTTTTATTTTCGAATATCCGCGGATACGGATTAAACATCTGCCTATAGCCGCCAGATGTAGTGAAGTGACACATAATAACATCTATGGCAATCGTTATTGGGAAGTCGGTGCCCTCAAATATACTGACAACTAGTTAAACCTTCGAATTCAGTTCACCCTCAGGGTTTTGGAAGCTCCGATGCCAGTCGCTCCGTGTAAAAACTAGTATTCAAGTAAAACCGGTTGAACTAGTAGCCGATCTCAAATCTTGGGAATGTTAAAGGCTAGGAAAAAGAAGACTTTTTTTTTAGTGACAAAGAAAACTGCATCAAAGTCGATTAAGTCACTTATTCCTGCTCGCGTGCGACACAGAGACAAAGAGACGAAAATTGGTTAGTTAGACTAGCTACGCCTCCTTATAAAACGAAATAAACCGAATTGTTTTTTTTTATGAAATGGCGAATGATCGCCTCCTGCAAACGAGCAGACAAATCACCTAATGGTAAGCGATTACCATGGACACCACAGCACGTCGAACGTCTTGTTTGGGGAAGCTTATGTGAGATGTGAGATTGGTATTATTATTGAATGCAGTACTAGCTGTGCTCCGTTGTGGTTTGTTAAGGTACAACAACAGCCGTTCCAGAGATTGGCCAGAACAAACAGACAGACAATCGCATCATTATGATTACAAACTTTACAAACTTTCTATCTATCTATCTATCTACTTAAGTTTCAATCTTATCTTTATTATATCACTCGTAACTATATATGTATGTTTTGTTGCTTGGTAAGTTTGTAAACACAAGCAATACATCGATGAGGCGTATCCTATAAGCAGATTATGACGTCATGGTGCGCTTGCTAATGTCACCACATCTTACATCTACAACCTTGACACAAGCCAATGAGCTGTTGCTAATAACTACAATACTCATAAGTCATACGACGATAATGCATGGCCAGATGAAGCCCGCGACTTGGACTTGACCTTTTTTTACAAGCGCACATGATCTTTATTAATTCATATTATGAAGAGGAAAAGTTTATAACGATGTTTGTATGTGTGTAGGGGTGATGTTCGGAAATACTGATATGATCACTAACAGAAAGCGACACTATTCAGGAGTGACATAGGCCATATTTTATTATGAATGAACTAAAACTTTAGTTAACAAGTACAATTTTAACAAAAATAAAACCGACTTCAAGGTAATGACCTTATGACTAATGTCCTTATCATGGTACCACCGTCGGGACATCCCCTTTCCATTAAAAAAAGAATCATCAAAATCGGTTCATAAACGACGAAGTTATCCGCGAACACCAAAAAAAAAAAGAATATATACGGTCGAATTGAGAAACCTCCTCCTTTCTTGAAGTCGGTTAAAAATAATAGTATTTGTAAATCAAATCGAAGAAAAGCGGGCGGTTAACGCCTAACGTAGTGGGCACGGGTTGACTGAGAGACTTCAACTTCCTGAATCCCTCTGATATATTAAACTTTAAACCTTTACTTGTTTCTGAAGGTTTAGCTGTAATACGTGATGCTAATTAATAGTTTTTGCCCGCAACTCTACCGGTGTTTATGAGGGATAACACGGTAACCATTTGGTTGATATACAGCCTATGACGCTCACAACTAATGTGGCTTTCTATTTGTAAAATAATTTTCAAAACCGATTCAGTAGATCCAGAGATTACCCTTCATCCCGTCAGTCTGTTATCCCACCAGGGTTTGCGGTGAGGTGGTGTGTCAGAATCGGATCGAACTAAAACCAGACGATGTGCCACTTTACGCCCTAGATAAGAGAGATCGATTTTTTTTTATGGAAACTTTAAAGGATTGAAATGCGATGCGAGTTTAGACATTAGATCAAATAGGCAATGATATTATATAAAAAAAGTTGTTTTAAAATGTCAATGATATTTTAAAACATCATTGACAGGTCTATGATATAGTTTTACTAAATGTTAAAAAACTGCATAATATAGCTATGGATTATGAAACTTCACTCGAAAAATGTTTCATGATTCGAGCAAGTATTTATAGACAGCCAAGGACATTAAAGATGGCCATTCAGACGACTGGTAGGTAACATCATAGGCGATGAATTGGTAACGTATAGGTGTGATAGCTATTTGTAACTAATAGGTACAACCTATGTACATATTTATATAACCTATATTGCATTTAGTAAGATACATTTATATACACATCATAACGTGTCTTAAATGTCAAAGATAAAAGAAGCTTGTAGGATTTGAACAGCTGTTTGCAACTCGTTTCATTGATTACGTCATCGTTGTTTTTTATTGTTTATTGAGATTAATAATATTGTAAATTATAGATTTCTATCCTTCAAAGATTTGATTTGATACTACGAGGATTATCAAAATCAATATTACCTTTTAACGTTCGTACATTGTTCGAAAGTGGACGTTCCGATAAATCCGTCTCAGAGACTACGACTTCAGAGTACACTAGTTTAATTTAATAATAGTACTCAGAGCTGCCTCGCCTAATAGTTATTCTTCCATTCATCGAAAAAATAATCGGGATGCAAGGTAGGTAAGTACATACATATTCCTATTAAAGTATATTCCAAAAATCTTACTTCAGCGTATAAAACACGGAAAACTGGGTGTGTTTCACCGAGTGAGTGAGGATACCGGAGGCCCATACCCCACTCCTCCCTACATCCCTTTCCCCATACCCCAACCCCACGCTCTATGGATTAAAGGTGCGCCAGCGCAGTGTGTTAAAATACGAACAAATGAATATTAAATTTAGCAATAAATCTATACTAATATTTAAAGCTGAAGAGTTTGTTTGTTTGTTTGAACACGCTAATCTCAGGAACCGCTGGTCCGATTTGAAAAATTCTTTCGGTGTTGGATGGTCCATTTATCGAGGAAGGCTATAGGGTATATATCATCACGCTACTACTAATAGGAACGGAGCAACAATGAAAAATGTTTCAAAAACGGGGGAAATTTTCACGCTACGGGCAATATAAGGCGCAAACGAGGTTGCGTGGGTCGGCTATGTTTATATATAAGCTTAAGTAACCTTCTTTTGGAGAAAAAAGTTAGCGGTACAGATGGCAGTATAAAATCACAATCGCATCACAATAGCAGTTGACGTTTGCGATACCGAGGTCATTCGCCCGTCTCGTGATACGGAAGGGCGAGCTTGCTAACCGAACGGTTTGATGCACTGTCTTTGAAAAAAATACAGTTGCCTGTCAAGAAAGTCTAGTCGTTCCAGAGATTACCCGGCACAAACAGACCAAAAAAATTTTTAACTACATTTTTTGTATATGTACACAAGGTACACATACAAAAAATGTAGTTAAAAAAATACATACATATATATGCATTTAGTAAAGAGCGGTTATTTTAATATTACAAACAGAAACTTCAATTTTATTTATTTGTATAGATGTATAGAATTACAAGAGATTGATTGTATAATGGTTGCAAACATGTACATGCCCCACTTAATGGTAAACGGTTTTCAATAGCCTCTAATAAACAGATTTATTGCAACATTGATGTCGCCAGGACGTTGCCAATAATATTCCTTTATTCAGTTAACTTATGCCAACCCACTTAATAAATAGAACGCGAGTTACCCGTAGTACTTTAGGTTGACGTTCCCAGTAACTACTGAAGCACATTCGATTTGACCTTTTATTTACACATTGCCATACTCGTAGACCAGATAGGGCCACAATAAATCAAAACGCTTCACTCAAGGCCCATACATTTTATTAGATGACGCGAGTTAGTAGGTACACTTGTTCAAATATTGGCTTGTATATTCAAAACAATGACATCACGCGCCTCGAGCCATAAAGCGTAACCAAAACTTTTGGATAAACGGTACGGTGCAGTAACATTTTGTAGAGTTAGATTGAAGAGATGGTCTGAGATGTCTGATTTTCACGCTTCGATAAGTAGTAGAGTATACTAAGGCCGTGGTCCCGCGTACAAGTCAAATCGGTTAAACGTAGAAAAGCTGTTGTTTGGACTGTTGCCCACGAAGACGCATGAGCGAGTTGACTCCCGCTCAAATGAACAATAAAACAGACGCCATGCATGACGCTTCAAACAATTCAGTAATCGTACGTTTTCTATGAATTGACGGTAATGGTTCCCCACCTTAGTTTTATTGTTATGTAAATAATATTTGGAAGATTTACAAATTGATTTAGACGATACAATGAGAACGTTTACTAAAAATAACTTTCTCAAGTGCATATTAAAATACATACAATCAGATTACTAACACAGTCGAATTTAAAAATGTAGATAAATTTAAGACTTTAGAAAAAAGATTAGCTATGAATTAGAAATGATTTTCATGCCTAAATTATTTGAAGTTGTTTAGTTTCGAAATTGCTAGAAAATTAGGTAACACCTAAATTTTCCTTTCCTTATATATATAAAACTAGCTTTGACACGCGGCTTCGCTCACGCAGACTTTCATCCCCTGATTTATCCCCTTAGGGAAAAATTCCTTTCTTAGTGCTCACTTACGTTACATAACGAACCTACATGCAAAATTTCAGGATTCTAGGTTCAGCGGTTTGGGCTGTGCGTTGATCTCTGGGTATGTCAGTCGGTCACCTTCCTCTTTTATATATATAGATTATTTTGAGTACCTTAATTTATTTTCAGCATACAAGTCTTTATTATTGTGCGTTGCGATTTACAATTAAGACTGTCTTGTCTATTAAGCGAAAAGAAATATACTCCTGACATTCAACCGTTGGCAATGATATGGGTTCTTTTTCACATATACTTATGGAATAAACCAATGGATATATACGCTTACAATACACTCATAAGCTTTATATTAAGCCAGAACAATAAAATTAACAAGTTGCAGGTGCCGACACTGAAGGCTATAGAATATCAATGTCGACGTATGAACAAGCTTCTTTTACACCTTTGGTTACTTTAAGAATAGTTGGTTAGGCCTTAATGAGCCTTTTGACTTCATTTTCTAATGTCATCATAATCTTCTTTTTATTAAAATAACTGTAACACCTAGTCCATTTAGAGCACAGCTCATGTAGTACGCTTTATTTACTGACTGACTGACTGAGAGTGAGGAGAATTTTGACCAAATGTTCAGTCCGTTGCTTGAAACCTTAAACCATAGTTCTGCAAACACACCCAATCGGTTAGGAACTATCAGGCGGTTCCATTACAGCAGAGACTGATACCATCTCCAGTAGCGATAATCTCGAGAATTTCAGCACCTTTCAGTATTTTGCTATGGCTATACTCCCTAAAAAAAGAATATGAGACTTTTGACGTTCTGGAGGTCAACACAGTTCACACACTCCACGAAATAGGATGAAGTTTATGTAGTTGGAACACATTACAATATATTATTAGGAGGGTCTGTTATATTAGGACTTTAATCACGACCACACCTCTCCTCGCATGATAATATTTCAAATCAATCTCTAGTCATATAAAGATACAACTAGACTGTTAAGTAAGATATTAATATATGGTTACAAGCAATCGAACTATTTCGATCTTATCTGATTTTATCTTACATTATAAAATATACTAGAATATACCTACCTAGAAGGTACCATCTACGTTCGTAATTTTTCAATAGTAAGTTCCTCTAGATATATTTAGTTGTTCCGGCGTAATTGAGTAATAAACTTGCATAAAAATTAATTATCGTATTTTGTAATATTGTTGTGATTTAATACACGAATACCTTAAATATTAGCATACAATACAATTTCTTTATACATTCTTCTTAATCTCGGTCACAGATAGCAATTACGTTAATTATGTATAAGTTACGTACAGTTTATTTACATAATAGGATAGCCGTGTACGTATATATATAGCGATACAGTCATCGTTTTGAAAGAGTTTTAATGATTAGGTTCATTATAACTTTCAACATTTTGATATATTTTTTTCTTTGGGATTTCGTTCTTAATTCTACATGGTCTTTTACGTAAAAAAGCGGAATAATATTGGTCAAATATATTATTATATTACATGCCTTCAATAGGCACGTCGGGTGTTGCTCCTATTGAGCCTGAGGATAGTATTTTTAACGTGGGGAACACCATCGGGCCATCATTCCACCAGGGTAGTGTTCAAATTAGACCAGCTAACCCTCCGACCGCCACGATGTAGCACTTTGCGCTTAAAATAGGTGGAATCCTGGCACAGCTGTTATCAAGACATCACGGCCTAAAGGATCCTGACTGAGCCAGAGATCGTGATATGGATCCCCACTAAGGAAAAATAATTGTATGACGATCATAATTATCGATGAGAACAACCAAAATAAATGGTAAATAACCTTAAATTTTAACAAAAAAAATACTATAATAAGTGGACCAAATTGAAATGGGACAACACGGGAAGCACCAGCTTTCAAAAATAAAAAGTATCATCAAAATCGGTTTACCCAGTCAAAAGATCTGAGATAACAAACACAAAAAAAATACAGACGTATTAAGAACCTCCTTTTTAGAACTCGATTAATTTTTCTTTTTTTTGTCTTGCCTGCGACTAACGCAATCAATTTACTATCGAAACAATACTTTTAAAGAAAAAGCTAAGTAGATAATAAATTTTTCGGGTACTAAACCGCACGAAACCGTTGTTAGGTGGTCTCCGAAAATGTGCATAAAATTTTCAACCTACGTAAACTGGACTCCCATATACGTTATCGCCAAAGTTCTCTTTAAAGTTCTCTTCATTAAGTGGGTCACACAAATTTCATTGGTTTTTTTTGACAACCACTCCTGATCACCAAGCTGATCACATTTTTTACCCGTCTACGGCAAAGCTAAAGGAGGGTTATGATTTTGACAGGTTATGTATCTATTTTCATTTGTTCCCTCATAGCTCCTCAACTACTTATTAGAACTGGACAAATGAGGTATCGTTAGAAGCGCCTTGATCATCCGCTGGTTATAGACTATATGACGTGTCACTTAATCTAATGTGGAGCCCTCTAGCGGTCATAAAGTACTGTATTACAAAATAATTTGAGATAAATATGCCGTGTTTGGTATAATTAGAAAGGGTACTTGAACATTTCAATAACATTTATATTATTAGCATTTGCTCGTGACTTTGGCCATATAACGGCACCAAAACATTTTAAATAAAAAAAAATGTGAAAACTAAACCCAGCTACGACAAAAAATGACGCTGAAAAAGTATGAAACAAGTTTGAAAAACCGTTTTTTTTTGTCTTGATTGGATTTTAGTTCTTACTTATTTTTTATAATTAAACGTGTTCCCTGATTTTACATCTAGAAATCATGAAATTAAGACAAAAATTCCGAAAATGGGTTTTTAGATTATTTATCTACTGTAAATAATTTTAAATTCGCCTTTTAATGGCACGTATCTTTAGAATTCCTCTGACACAATGTGACACATAGTCGACCGCCATAACACGTGACGCAATTTCTGGATGGCCCCTTATTTCATAACACCGATCTAGAACGATCTTGCAACATTGTATAATCTTAAGATATGACATACTGTACAGAGACATGTTCGGTGCGTTCATGCAACGTTCTATAGAACATATCGAGCGAAGTTAAAACAATCAGTGTCCATTAGCTTGGTCGGGTGCAACTGAACGTTCCCGACAACTACCCAACTCTATGAAAATCAATTGAGCATTCACCTTATACGGCTTGTGACTCAACGGACTAATTGGTATTCCCAGTTCACGTTTGAAACGAACGGGGAAATGTGAGTTCGATTATATGATACATATTTAATTAGGCAAATAACTAACAAATATTCGTGAGTCAATAGAGATAGTTATTCATATAATGCAGGTTTAAATGACCAACAAAATCTACAGAATATTAAAATATTTTGAGCATAGATTTCAGTGGAATAAAAATGAGACATATATATATATATATACTAGCCGACTCACGCAACATCGTTTGCGTCTCCTATTGCCCGTAGCATGATAATTTTCCCCCATTTTTGTAACATTCATCATTGTTGCTCCGCTCCTGTAGGTCTTAGCGTGATGATATATAGCCTATAGCCTTCCTAATGGGCTATATAACACTGAAAGAATTTTTCAAATCGAATCAGCGGTTCCTGAGATTAGCGTGTTCAAACAAACAAACAAACTCTTCCGCTTTATATAGTACTAGCTGAACCCCGCAGTGTTACCCGCGGTTATTGTTGTACCGCGAGTAACGCCGCGGGACAAAGTTAGTCTAAAAAAAGTAGCCTAAGTTACTCCCCGGGTCATCAGCTACCTGCCAGTGAAAGTCCCGTCAAAATCCGTCCAGCCGTTCCAGAGATTACCCGGAACAAACAGACAGACAGACAGACAGACAGACAGACAGACAAAAATTTTTTTTACTACATTTTTGTTATATGTATCGTGTATGCATACATATGCATTTAATAAAAAGCGGTTATTTTAATATTACAAACAGACACTCCAATTTTATTTATTTGTATAGATAGATAAATATATCATATCATCGTAGTGTGATGATACGTGGCCGACTAACTTTTCTCAAGGAATACTCAACAGAAAAAAATTGAGACAAATCTATACAAATAAATAAAATTGGAGTGTCTGTTTATAATATTAAAATAACCGCTTTTTACTTAATGCATATGTATGTACACACGATACATATACCAAAAATGTAGTTAAAAAAAAAATTGTCTGTCTGTCTGTTTGTTCCGGGTAATCTTTGGGTAACCTGGATCATCAGCTACCTGCCAGTGAAGGTCCCGTCAAAATCGGTCCAGCCGTTCCAGAAATTACCCGGAACAAACAGACAGACAAACAATTTTTTTTTTAACAACATTTTTGGTATTTGAACCGTGTATACATACATGTGCATGAAGTAAAAAGCGGTTATTTTAATATTCCAAAAAGGCACTCCAACTTAATTTATTTGTATAGATGTATAGATAAGTACGTAGTTAAAAAGCCCCGGAGTATCAAAGTAAAGCAGTTTTTATGGATTTGTATTTAAAAAACATATTACTTAAGGCGTTTTCTAACCCTACAGGGCAAGTTTTATAGAGCAACATTGAATGTCACACTTAACAATGCACTATTTGCATATTTCTTTACATACTTCACTTGTACGAGTAATACTAAGGCCCGTATTTTAAGAGGTGTCTCAGTCGAGAATATAGTTTTGAAAATTAAAAAAAAAATAAAAACCCACTTCAAGAACGACCAAATCGATCGATTTCTCTTGGATGCCAACAGCAGATCTTAGTGTCCTTATCATGGTACCACCATTGGGACATCCCCTTTCCATTAAAAAAGGAATTATCTAAATAATATAAACGACGAAGTTATCCGCGAACTCGCATAAAAAAAACAACGAAAGATTTACTTTACCCTACTTTATTTACTTGGGTACTTATCATACACATTTCAATTCACTTTAATTCACATTAAATTGATATTCTATTCATTTAGTATTCATTACACACTCACGTACACCTCGTTTAAAGTATTCAAAGTAGTTCATTTTATTATTTTATTTTTTGTATTATTTTGTTTCTAATTTCAATTTTAAACTTTTGAATAATTTTTTTCTCTTAATTTTCGTTTATTTAATCGTTGCACTTTTTGGAGCGGTTGAAGCAGTTCTACGAAACTCCATGTGTTATTTTAAACATTTATTTACACTGTTAAGAGGAAGCCCTGGTGCCAGAGGAGTCACCTAAAGTGAGATTTACAAAACTTTTATTCAGAACTAGCTGAACCCCGTGGTGTTTCCCGCGGTTATTGTTGTACCGCGGGTAACGCCGCGGGACAAAGTTAGTCTAAAAAAAAGTAGCCTAAGTTACTCCCTGGATCATCAGTTACCTGCCAATGAAAGTCCCGTCAAAATCGGCATTGCGGCAAAAGCCGTTTTATAACTGGCTTTATCCCAAAAATGGTCCAATAATGAACTCTGTCTAGTAGGACCATTCATTCCTTGCTTTAGAACATAACTAGCTATCAGCTCAAGATAAGTTAAAGAATTACTGTTAAGGTTATTGGGCATGATATCCAGATTCAAGTCTAATGCTCTATAGTTATTGCAGGTACTTCAGATACTGTCTAGAGTTTATATAGAGAGACGATAAGTACAGACAACACAAATATCACTCCCAACACCAACAACAATACAGTTTCCTTCAGAACAATTTGGTTAAAACGAAGTAGCTTTATACACATCCCTTAGATATTCGACAACTTCAAAGAGATTTTTGTTCTAAACATTTTATTGTTATTTAAAGTTGGTAGGTTGAGCCTTATATATTAGCTTTTTAATCAATAAGATCCAACCAAAATATTGATATCCAAACAATGTAAAATTTATATGCAGTTTTAAATCTTTCTAGTGACCTAATAATAACTTGACACAATTTCCACACGGTCTTCTGATTCTAAATTAGGGCTCCCACAAATAACGAACGAATTCGCAACGCACCGCAAATATCTGCGAACTTGCACGAATGCACCGCAAGAACATCACACCGCAACGTACTTAGAACAATATTCTAATAAATTATAAACAAAGAACATGTATAAATTAAAATGCGTTATACATATATGTATGTACATTACATTGAAATATTAATCATGAATTAACAGGTAGTATGTGTTATTAATGAACTCTGATATGGATAACATTGTGTAAAAATACACAAAATGTAGTAATTGAGGAAGATTCATCAGTACACACATGCTGCATCTTGCAGGTATTGCTGAATAACAATATAAAATAATTATTAATGAATAAAATTTTGTATTACAACTTACCCGGAGGCTGGGGCGCTGGAGCCGGTGTATCTGGGGCCACCGTAGTGCCCGGGTTGCTTTTCCCCCAAGACACGGCTCACTCTGCACAAAACATATCAAATATTAATTGAAACCGTCAATAAACCAGTAATTGCTTTATTATGAATAATATATTAACTGCAAGTTATGTAATAATTTGCATATTAATGCTTGTGTAAACTCAAGTACAGTACTATTACAAGTACAACTCAAGTACAATTGTAATAAATAAGAGACTGATAAAGAGGATTGAGTATTAAGGCATTGGCAGTCAACTTGTCAACTACTTCTCTACTCCAAAGACAGAAAGAGAGGATAAAAAGAGAGGAAGTAGAGAATGTGTTTATAAACAGTAATAGAATTTGCCTGCCATGCCATAAAAGTTAATTAAGTGTAAAGTCACAGAAAACCAGTATGAAATAGTGCTTGTGCTGTGTTTCACCAAGTGAGTGAGGATACCGGAGACCCTTAACCCAAACCCCCTCTCCCTATCTCCCCTCCCTATCCCCCAAAGGCCGGCAACGCACTTGTGACGCCTCTTGTGTTTGCAGGTGTCCATGGGTGGCGGTAATCGCTTATAATGAGGCAATACGTCTGCTCGTTTGCCCGCCTATTCCATAAAAAAATAAATAATTTTCAGTAACTAGAATCATCTGGGAGAGTATTAATAAGTCTCTAAAGGACTTCCTTGTCTTAATAATAATGCAGGGAATACATATTCATAGTGTGCTTTGCAAAATAACTATAAATTGTCAAATAAAGCAATTAATTTTAAAGCAACAGAATGATTTAAATACCTTTACTTCTTTACATACCCAGAACTGAGTGTAGAAATATGGAAATTCAAATCATTCTTAGAACTATATCAATGCTAATGCAATTCAAAGTTAAAGACAATGACTTTGTTGTACTCTAATGAATATAAATATGATTTAGTATCAATTGTTATGGTGTTTCGGTCTTCTCACAGATTATTTTAAGAGGATAGTAGCAACAAAAAGCTTGACACAGGTGTTAATAACACTTTACAGAAAACAGTGATGGAAAACAGTTTAATAGGTAGTAGACCAGCTGGCATGACCAGTGTGGTCCTACCTTCTCACAGAAGATCAACCTAAAACGGCAGCATTCAAGCTCTAAGGGAGGGCGAGCCCAGATGCTTTTCAATAGACCGCCATTGTGAGGGTCACCATGCTGTATGGTTGCATTATCACTATCTCTCTAGCGGAGCCACATTTCCACTTGTACGAGAGCCTGGGCTCCCCTACTCTATTCTCATATCTCTATAATGGTTATGACACTTGGTGTTCTTAATATGTCATGACACACGACAAATAGTTGTTTTAAATATAATTATTGACATAACTCTCATATTGCGGAATAGTTACAGGAATCACAGGTATCCTGTTGGCTTAAGGAGTACTGTCCCCATAAACAACAAGGTTTATTCAATAACTTATTGAGAATTATGAATAGTTTAATAAGCATAAAACAGAAACTGATCAAAGATACATTAGTAGTTGAAACTAAGGCTTTAATGAAGTGCATCTTATAATCAGAGTAAAATAGGTAAGTATTTAATAAATATTGACCATATAAAATCATAATCATATAAAAATTTATTCTATAGTCGCTCAATAGATTATACACTAATAAACTAATTTGAAACAGTTATCCTAAATTGTGTTGTAAGCTACCAACTTGACCACACTCCTTGATATTGATGGATTCCAGTCAAGAGTTAAAAAAAAAACTTTTTATTATCAGACCATAAACAGTCAAGCTTATGACCATAATAATGTTCTTTTTTTTTTTTATTTAAATTGGGGGCAAACGAGCAGACGTATCACCTGATGGTAAGTGATTACCGCCGCCCATGGACACCCGCAACACCAGTTCTCTAAATGTTACAATGTATCATCAAAAAACCCTAACATTGGAACTTTTTGGTAATATGCATTGATTCAATATTGACATAAATGGTTATTGATGTTGTCTATAATGTATAATGGAACTATCAGACAGCCTTGTTTCACAATCATATTCAAACACAATACATTCTATTGAATGTAGTCAACCAAATGTGTTGTAATAAGTTTCACTCTTGTTAATGCAATAATATTGCTATCTACAATTCTATAAATTGTTTAATAAATTGTAGGGAATATGACTGCTAGCCATTGTATAAATTGTTCCAAGTTAAATGATAGATTTACTTGTGATATAGGAAGGGAGCATAACTTTAATGAATTGTGACAGTCCAATAGATGGTGTAATTACTTTTTCCTATTAAATATACACTGATATGCATCTTGGACCTTTATAGGGCGATTCAGCCGCAGCAGTTGTGGCGCGCAACTGTAAACCAATTATTTATGAGTGACAAGCTTATCATTGATGTATAAAGCATCCATCAATTGTCACATTTCATCACACAACAGATAACTGGCGACAGTTGATAGATGTCCTCTGGATCAACGGACTGCTAAAAGAAATAAGGTTTGCGTCACAAAGAGTGGGACAGGGGAAGCTGACGACCTCTCAAGAGTCCGCTACGCACTCCACTCACCTTAGGTTGGACTGTGACCCGAAAAATGTTGCTCGATCGCCAGTCACCCGACGGCACTAATATATAAACAGCATGAAAACAATTCTTTTGGACGAGATGACTAAAATCGATAATTTTGTACTGAAAATAAATTATTAACACCGTGTCACAGAACACCCGTTAAATTTTACTTATTACCCCACAAATAACAGTGGACACTCGCAAACAGATAATATCTTTGTTAGATGAATTACGAAAGCGAAATAACGGGATTTTTCACGAGAGACTATAGAAATTGCACAAAGAAAGATGTCAGGCAGCGACACAGATGATAAATCGAATGGCCAAATGTTGCCATTATGAAAATATTATAATGATGGGAAGATTTATCGGTAAACTAGAAACGATCTGTAAATTTTAATTCTGTACGTATAAATATTTACAATTTCTAAGAAAGAGACTTTAGAAATACCCATATCTCAGGTAGTAGTTAAAAAAGATTTATTTTATAACTTTTTCTGAACATCAATTTTTCTTAAAGATTTCATAAACATTTAAGGTTAACCATTAATAAAAAAAAAGGACGTTTAACGTATTTTCTACAGGACGATTTCTGTTTTGCTCACGTGTCATTCATGTATTTGGTTCCGGGCTGAAACGATTTCAGGAAAAAAATATTGTCAGAGTAACGTTTCAAACGTCTACTGCAGTGAAAGTCTGTTTTAAAACCGACTTCAAAAAAGGAGGAGGTTCTCAATTCGACGGTATTTGTTTTATGTTTATTTCATCAGAACTTTACACTACGTGAACTGATTTTGATGATTTACACGTGGTGCTTCCCGTGTGATGGTATTTCAAATTTGTCTAATTCTAGAAGTCGATTTTTTTTAACTTCTTTATTTCCAAATAACTTTTGACTTAATACATGCAAACATTTGCTATTTGAAACTACTAATTAGTTAATAATTATATGGAAAAATTATTACTCCTCATCTCCTACTCCGATGCACTGAATGTCTGTTACACTCTCACTCATGTAAAGCACAACTTTTACATTTTGGTGCGCTAATGTTTACAGTAAATACGTCATCTAAAAACGAATTAGGCTGCCTTCTGAAATGAAACGTTCCAAATTTACCATGAAATTTACTAAATAAAAAAATTACATCAAATCGCTGCTTTGTAATCAGCAGTCGCTAAAAACCCTTTCTAGCAAAGGGAAAAATCAAAATAAGTCAAAATATTCAGGTACTTTTTTAAGAAAGGTTTTTTATGAAGAAGGATAATGTACGCCAGATAAAAGGGAAGTTCCTAAGTTGAGTGAAAAAGTCATTATGCGAGTAATTACTGAGAACGCACTTGTGACGCTTTTGGTGTCGCGGGTGTCTGCGATCGGCGGTAATCGCTTACCACCATGCGATCCGTCTGCTTTTAAATAAAATTATTCTAAATTTGAAATGAAACTCACTTGCGTTTGATTCCACCTAGGTATCTACTTATTGCACTATTTTGATTAACTTTAGGTAATCCTGGTAGATTTTGTCCTTTGGCAATATTAATAGAGGTTAGAGTAACCTTATTAGTATTTTAGTGAAAGTGGTAAATATGTTCGGGGTGGGACTGAGGTCCTGAAAAATGCTTTACGAAAAGGTACTGGATCAATTGCAGTATTGATTTATTGTAATAAAGAGGGAGGGCGTTGATGCGCGAGTTGAAACTTCTTTATATTCTGATTTGCATTATTAATATATTTTGGCAAATCGAAAATCTACGATTACATGAGAGATATTTTAGAACTTCAAACATTGTGCATACATTTTATACTACTCGTACTATTTGTTTCTTGTTTACCTTTCGTTTTAATATAGGGGTCAAACATCGAATTGAAGTATTTTTTCATTTATATTATTCTAGGAGGGAAGAATTGAAATCAACAAAGTTTAACAAGATCTAAATACGTTTCAGTTAAGTATGAGCGTCTCCGTGATTCGGAGGTCACGTTAAGCAGTCGGTCCCGGTTGTTATCATAGGGTAACAGTCGTGAAGCTTGGTTGGAGGCCTTTGGGCGGATCAAAAACATCCAACGCAGCGACAAGATTACGTAGCCACAACGATGTCTTGCCAATCCCCTGCACGCACTCGGCCAGCGTAGGCACGTATGGCCTTAATCCTCTTCTGACAGGAGACCCATGCCCAGCGGTACGTTATGGGTTGTTGATGATCATGAAGTATTGTTGGACATTCCGAGAAGCAAATCCAGGAGTCAACTAATTATCGGAATTTTAGAATTACCGGAAAGCAGTGGATCAACTTACAAACAGTTCCCAGATCTGAAATTGCCCGATATTGAAACGTGGAGTTGGCGCCTGCTGTTGAGGATTCCTTGGTTTTCAAAAAACTTAAAATTATCTACGTGTCTTAGCCTATTTCGACCTTAGCGCTTATATCTGAACAGTTGTCAGATCTACTCTTCATCAGGCGATGGACCGTATTTGGTGAAGAAACACAACTGGCATTTTAAGGTGTGAGTAAGTGAACGATTATGAAGAATTACATTACGTGAAACCATAGTCCATTCAATTTAATAAAATAGCAACGATCAAGCCCCTTCCCTGACCAAAATTATCATGTCGTACAAAAGGTTGTAACTTGGTTTTTCTACGCGAATAGACTATAAGATTATGAACCAGTAACAAGATTTAAACAGTTTATATGCCATTGAGGTAGGCCACAGGCAGTATACATTTCATACTTGCGATTTGCAGATATAGTCATCTTGGTGAAATCTCTGCAGGATCTGTAAGACATGCTAACCAGTGTGCAAGGTAGTAGAGCCACATAGATTCCAGTTAGAAAGGGCCGGTTTTAACGGGGCGGTATTACCCTCGCACGGAAAATCAACGTAAATGACAGCATTCGTGCTGTCGTGTTTCGCAGGTAAGTGCGAGACTGGAGGGCCAAAGAAGCAGAAGCATCACTAGGCCGCTATGGTGTGGTCACCATGCTGATGTCTGCATTCGCAATGAGTATGTTGACCACCACTCTTGGTAGGTACTTGGTAACTGCTTATGCTTTTCATTAGGCAGAGTCACTTTAGCAAGCCCATACATAAAAACGAATGTTAATGAATTGTTTCGTTGCTTTATATTGAGTTAAGTTACCGGAGCCCATAAACTGTCCAAATTTATTTTTAATATAAACTAGCTGACCCGGCAAACTTCTAACACAACCACCGCCACATTTACATATCTGTCTCAACTTCCCATAGGCAGAGTACAGTTGCGGACAAAAAAAATTGACCATTCCCGTTACCTTTTATTTTTCTTGCACACAAATCTTCTCCTAACAATAACGAATTAAATTTTATTAAATTAAAACAAGAATTATTTAATTTGGTGCAGCGGATCAGAAGTTATGTGCGTACATACATTTTGACGATTCATTTATATATATGTATATATAAATGTGGCGTTATTCACCTTTAAGAATGGTACAAGGTGATGCCCTTTGTGAGGATGGATGGAACATTAAGCGTAGTAGGAAGCATCGAAATGCTTTAATCCCTACTCCATCCATGAATCCAGAATGAATAACAATAATGTTTACTAAAATTTATCGTGATAAACGCATGATGAAGTCGCTTAAATATTTTTTAACTTCATAAAATTAATGAGCTATTTAAAGTTCATACATGGTAATCTTGTCTTGTTTTAAAGGAAATAAAACAATCATGTCCTGCTTTGTAATTTATTAATTACAAATATGTCCACGTTGAGAATCTGCACGTTAAAACTGTAACTACATTGAGTATCAATAAGTTACAATTAATTACGTTGAGTTTTAATGAGCTACAATTACGTTGAGTATCAATGAGTTACAATAATTACATTGAGTATTAACGAGCTACAATTACGTTGAGTCACAATGAGTTACAATTACGCTGAGTATCAACGAGTCACAATTAATTTTAGTTACAATGGGCTATATTATGTTGAGTATCAATAAGATACAATCACGTTGTGTCATAATGAGCTACAATTACGTTGACTACAAAGAGCTACAATAACGTTGAGTATCAGAGTTACAATTACGTTGAGTATCAATGAGTTACAATTAATTTGAGTATCAATGAACTATATTATATTGAGTATCAATAAGATACAATCACGTTGTGTATTAATGAGCTACAATTACGTTGAGTACAAAGAGCTACAAAAACGTTGAGTATCAATGAGCTACAATTACGTTGAGTTCCAATGAGTTACAATTACATTGAATATCAATGAGCTACAATTACGTTGAGTATCAACGCCTTACAATTACGTTGTGTATCAATGAGTTACAATTACGTTGAATACGAATATTTAACAATTATGGAAAGTCGCAAAGAGCTACAACTACGTTGGTATCAAAAAGCTACAACTAAGTTGGTATCAATGAGATATAAATACATTGAGTATCAATAAATTACAATTACGTTGAGTCTCTATGAGCTACAATTACGTTGAGTATCAATGAGCTACATTTACTTTGAGAATAAATGAGCTACAATTACGTCGAGTATCAAGGAGTTACAATTACTTTGAGAATAAATGTACGTTCGACTGCGATGAGAATCAATGAGCTACAACTGCGTTGGGAATCCTATTGAATTGAATGAGTATTATAACTTTGGTACGAAACTTGTTACTTGTTAACCTTAAGTGAGGCAATCCAAGATAGCTTGCATGTCAAATTTAAAGTTGGCCCACGACGGGGCCACGAAAGATATGAAATCATCGTTTTGAGATTCTTTGTTTGGACTCAAGGCTTTTGGCAATGGAGAACAGTTGTTTGAGTCCGTATTTTGGGGAATAAGAAGTTGCCGTTTAGCAATATCTTGTTCTTTGCCAGAACTATTGGGATCAGGGGTCGTTTTTGCTGCACTCCCAGGACTATTGGAATGACTATCCCCGTGACTGGTTTCTGGGTTACATCCATGACTGGTTTCTGGGTTATATCTATGACTGGTTCCTGGATTATATCCATGACTGGTTCCTTGTTTAGACACATGAGAGGCTTCTTGATTATGCAAGAGATCGACTCGTGGATTATGCCCGAGACGGATTCCTTGGCTATGCCCGTGACCGGATCCTTGGTGTTGGCCGTGCCCGGTTTCTTGGTTATGCCTGTCACCGGATCCTTGGTCTTGCCCACTCCCACTTTCTTGCAGCTGCCAGTTAACGGGTCTTTGGAATTTCTTGGACTCGATTTCTAGAGGTATTCCGTAATCGCCTGAAGTGTAAATAACTTGGTCGGTCACGGTAACTAACCCACGACCGAGTCCCTTAAGATTCCAGTAAACCCTTTCTTGGTTATTTCCGTGATTACTTTCTCTCTGAGTGAGTCTTTCTCTCTCGTAATTATTTTGGGTATTATGATCATTACCATTTTTATCACGTCGCTTTATGTGTGGTTTGTATGCGTGACCGGGTCCATGGTTATGCCTGGGACCAGCTCCTTGGTTAAGCCTGGGAACGGCACCGGCTCCTTGGTTGTACCTTAGAATGGCTCCTTGGTTATGCTCATGACCGGTTTCTTGGTTACGCCCGTAACCGGTTCCTTGATTAAGATTGTGAACGCATACTTGATGTTGCCCGTACCCAATTCCTTGGGGTTGTCCATGACCGGATCTTTGATGTTGCCCGTGCCCGGTTCCTCGGCGTTGCCCGTGACCGGTTCTTTGGTAATGCCAATTATTATGACCGGATCCTTGCTGTTGCCCGTCCCCAGTTCCTTGCTGCTGCTCATAATCGGATCCTTGGTTTTTCTTGTGTCTTCCTTGGTTATGCCCGTGACCAGATCCTTGTTGTAGCCTGTGCCCGGTTTCTCGGTTATGTTCGTGACTGGATCCTTGGTTATGTTTGTGACTGTATCCTTGATTATGTTCGTGACTAGATGATCCTTGGTTATGTTCTTGACTAGTTCCTTGGTTATTCCCGTGACCGATTCCTTGGTTGTTTCCGTGATTGATTCCGTAATTATTGTGGGTATTGCCGTTATTACCATTGTCGTCACCATGATTTATGTGTGGGTTATATGCGTGATTGGTTTCTTGGGAAGGCTCATTACCGATTCCTTGGTTATGCACGTGGCCGGTTTTTTTGGTATGCCTGTGACCGAATTCTTGCTGTTGCTCTTGGCCGGTGTCTTTGTTATACCCGTAACCGGTTTTTTGGTTTTGCCCGTGAGCGGATCCCTGGTGTTGCACATGCTCAGTTCCTTGGAGCTGTCCATCACTGGTTCCTTGGTCAAACGTAACTGGTACCTGAGTCACTCCATGCCCGGTTTCTGAGCTATTCCCATGCCCGGTATCTAAGCAATTTACGCTGCCGGTTTTTTGGTTAATCTCGTGACCTGTTTCTTGATTATTTGGATCACTTATTTCATAATTATTATGAGTATTACCGTGATTACCATTGTTATCACCGTCATTTATGTGTTGGTTATGCCGGGGAACAGCTTCTTGGTTTTGCTTAGTAACGGCTTCTTGGCTATGCTCGTGACCGATTTCTTGGTTATGCTGGTGACCGGTTTCTTGGTTATGCCCGTAACCGGTTACTTGGTTATGCATGTGACTGGTTCCTGAACTGTTTTCGTGCCCGGTTCCTTGATGTTGGCCGTGGCCGGTTTCTTTGGTATTGTCATGACTGCTTCCTCGGTTATTCTCGATTCCTTCGTTATTTCGATGATTTATTCCATAATTATTATGAATATTACCGTGATTACCATTGTTATCACCGTGATTAAAGTGTGGGTTATATCTGTGACTGGATCCTTGGTTAGGCTCATGACCGGTTCCTTGGTTATACCTGGGTACAGTCCATTGGATATGCCTGGGAATGGCTCCTTGGTTATGCCTTGGAACGCTTCTTTGATTATACCCGTGAACGGTTTCTTGGCGATGGCCGTAACCAGAACCTGGGTTATATCCGTGATTTCTTACGTGATTATTATGGGTATTACTTCGATTAACATTATTATCACCATGATTAATGTGGCTATTACAGTGATAACCATGATTCCCATGGTTATTACCATAATTATTGGGATTGCCATGACCTTTGAAATGTTTCGTGGATGAACGACTTTGCTGCTGATATTCGTGTATTTCATTTTGTAAGCCTTGAGATATGCTTTTATTTATATTCTTACTTGTAGATGACTCGATTTCTCCCATGGACTTGCGGCGGGTTCTGCGGGTATTAATAAATACCTTTGACACTCTATCCGAAACCCAACGACGCATGCGTTTTACAAACGGTAGCACCATAAAGAACGCATTAGGACTGACCCCCATTTTAACCTTTGGAGTCGTATCTTTCTTATTGGTAGGTAGATCAGCTAAAGGAAACCACTTGCAAGCCCTAATTTCGTTCCTCGTACGAGGCTGGAATTTTGTATCTCTAGGAATGTAACCGATGATGTATAGGCGGACAATTTGTTCGTGTATCATAGCTTCTATATATTCATTCTTATTAATTAACTTACTGATATCGAAGCCCGTTTCTTCCAGAACCTACGAGTAAGAAAAATAATAATAAATATAAAGCACATTTATTTCTAAATCATGAACAGCTATTAATAGTTTACTGCTGAAATCCCCTTAGAAAAGAGATTTTGGCCTACAATACTAAACTGACCAGGCGAGTTGGTTTATTTAGAAATATATGTCCGGTTGACAAGAATCGGCTTGCCACCTTTGTCAGTGGTATAAAACAGATTACCCCTAATAGACTACCCGCATACAGAATCCAAAAACTTCCGCGACACATGCAGAAATCAAGCTATAAGAATCACGAAATCAGTGTCGACTAAGCTTAGGATCCGTAGACAAGCCGAGTCCTTGACAATAATTACTCAGTTCTTTCAAAATAATTTTGTGTCTATAATATACTACAAATGGGGAAAATAAAACACTGAAATGGTGTAGCAAGTCAGCTAAAACATTCAGTTACTTAAAAATATTCGACCGAAACTAATTTTTCAGTCGAAACCGGCCATCAATATGATTAGGTACATTAAAATAATTCCGAATTAAAACATTGTTGTCGTGTCGTCACAACACGAGGACTTTACATTCACAATAGTACTACTAATAAAGATATGATTTTATTCACGTTTATTTTGGCAATGCTCAACTAGCTTTGCACCCGGCTTGATGTATCTCTCTTTAAAAAACTAAGTTTGTAGGTACCACCTCTACAAACATTCGGCACGCACGCACTATAAAGGCGCGTCTCCACCGAAATTGTTAGCAATTTCAACGTCTCCACCAAAATTGTTTTTGCAATTTCAGTATTTCCAACAGTTGGCAACTCTTAAAAAAATTGCCAACTTTTGTTTCCATTGTGTCTACACCGAGTCACCAACAATTTTAAAAATATTCCAAATAAGTGTCTCCATAGAGCCAATAAATATCTGCAATAAGCGTATTCTTTTGATGTCTACCGCTCAGATATTTACCGTCACACACAGAAACACGATTCCTAACCATAGAGTTATTATAGACTAGTTGTTGCCCGCGGCACCGCCCGCGTATATGTCGGTTATCGCGGCAAATAGCGGCTCCGCCCGCGTATATATCGGTTATCGCGGCAAATAGTAGCCTATGTGTTATTCTGATGTATAAGCTATATTACTGTAAAGTTTCATCCAAATCCGTTCAGTAGTTTTTGCGTGAAAGAGTAACAAACATCCAAACATCCATCCATCCTTACAAACTTTCGCATTTATAATATTAGTAGGATATCCAGGCCTCCAGCTTACCCTCGGTTAGAAAGAGAGAGACAATCGCGGTACCTATCTGTCTCCCTCTACTCGCGTTTCGCGGAAAAGCAGCATACCAGAACCATGGTATAAGAAAGTAAGGTCGCGCATTCTGAGAGCGATACAGTGTGACGTCAATAAGTCAGTGACACGTCATTCCTTTACTACGCATGCGTCAGTTGAGAAAGACAGATGGGGTACCGCAATGTTCTCTCTCTTTCTAACCGTTGGACCTTTCCGCTTACAGGCAGCTTAATGTCTATCTATCCCACTCTATCTATATAACTCTATATTTCCAACATTTGTTGACAATTTTTGTTGCCTACACAAGGAAATTACAACAACTTTTGTCACCAACACGTGTCGACAACACAAAATTTGCCAGCTTTTGTTCAGTGGAGACTCGACTTAAGACATTCACGATTTATCTCCGTAAAGCCTCTCCCACACAGGTGCATTTTTATCAGTCGATAATTAAGGATGCGTTATTGCGGCAATACGTTCCAATGGAAACTCAAACTCTTTATTTGCATGCACACAACTGCGTATCCCGCTGTACCCCCGCCCGTATCTTTCACAGCTATTCTAGGTAATAACAATTCTTCGTCTGATGATAAATCAACATGTAATATTGGATTTTAGAACACTCCTAACAGTCGGTAAAACTAAATTTCGTCTTTGACGTACCTACTAGTAAATAAATGAATAATAAATACTTTCGGACATGGAATTGGTACTAGACAACTGATATATATATATATTAAAATAGGAATCTGCGGGATTGCTACCATGTACCTTTTTGTTTGTGAGTATCCGATATTTTAATAACAGCCCACCCGCAAGATCTTCAGTTACTCCGTGATCATGGCGCCTGCTACAGCGCCGATATATCGGATACTCACAAACAAAAAGGTACATGGTAGCAATCCCGCAGATTCCTATTTTAATGTTACTGACCATGAAAGTTTAAAACAATATATATATGTAAAAACATACATATTATACATAGAAAATAACCAAACTCCGAAACAAATATTTGTAGATCATACAAACATTTGGTCCGACCCGGGAATCGAACCCGAAACCTCATAATCACCAGTGGCACACGCCAACCGCTATCGGTTGGAGGAACCCTAGCGTCCTACTTCTATTGTGTCGTTATTTTCGCAGCAGTGTGTAACATCGTAGTCGACCTAATGCGTGTAATGGTTTAAAAACAGGTATCGTAATAACTCATCCGGTATTACCAACCGATAAAAAGAGGTTATGCGGGAGAGCCTTAAAGCTAATGACGTGTCTTGATAGCGTTACACCTACGTTATCATCACATCAGGACATTTAATGAATCCGAATAGGTACACTTTCAATATTGTGGTATCTATTAGGTGGTAATCTGTGAACCAAAAATATAACATGAAATGTGGGCCTATTATATGTTTCTGTAGTAGATAGACCGACATGTTCAGAATAAAAGACGTAAATTTAGTATGTAGTTTAATTTTTAATTGTTTGGTAGATTTTTTGCTGCCCTTACCTCTCTCGCAGCACAGTTCCAAGGCTCCTCTTCTTCATTAACTTTCCCTTTAGGGAAGCCCCATGACGACTTCGTCCAGTAAGACTGTACCAGTAGAACATGAGTGAGCTCCGTGTCTAACAGGATCGCTCCATATGTAGGCACACTTTGTTTGTACTCTCGCCAATTGTCTAGGACGGTGTCGAGGCTGCTTACATGCTCACGAAGTTGTGGGACGTGCTGTATAGTCGAAACCCATAGTCAATTTATTAAAATGTAAGTGTTGTGTTATCTTAGAAATTCTACCAAACACTAGTTTGGTAGAATTAAAAATACCAATTTTTCAAAGACAGATACATGACAAAGTAATTCACGTACATAAATTTGCCGCATTTGACCAGTACTTATATTATGAAATATCTATACAAATAAATAAAATTGGAGTGTCTGTTTGTAATATTAAAATAACCACTTTTTACTAAATGCGTATGTATGTATACACGGTACATATACCAAAAATGTAGCTAAAAAAATTTTTGTCTGTCTGTCTGTTTGTTCCGGGTAATCTCTGGAACGGCTTGACGGATTTTGACGGGACTTTCACTGGAAGGTAGCTGATGATCCAGGGAGTAACTTAGGCTACTTTTTTTTAGACTAACTTTGTCCCGCGGCGTTACTCGCGGTACAACAATAACCGCGGGTAACACCGCGGGGTTCAGCTAGTCCTATTATATAAATGTAAGTTTGTTTGTTACGCTTTCACGCGAAAGCTACTAAACCTATCACCATGAAACTTTCTCATTCTTAGAGGTATTAGAAGGCATAGAAGTATTAGGAGGTTTTAGAAGGTATTAGAAGCAACATAGGATACTTTTTATTTAATGCAAGCGAAACCGCGGGCAAAAGCTGGCATTTAATAATAATTAATAGCCTTTGTAACTTAATTTTTCTAGTAGAATGAAACAGTAGTGAGATATAAGCCGGCAAACATTATTATTTATTAGTTTTTATCATTACAAGAAATCCTAATCATAACAATAAGATTTATTTTTGTTTATGATTATTTCTTTAAATATATAGGTATAGTGGGTATATTAAAAAAATCCAAATTTTTTTCTTGTTAAATGCATAGTCTAACATTCTACTAAAATATTTTGAAAATAAGGTGGCTACAAAAATATATGTGTTGACATTACTGTTATTCTTACTTTAGTGTAGTGTTGTGTAAAATATTTTCAAATATTTTTAGAGGTTGACAATTATAACAATCTTAACTTACTTGAAATATATGTGCCGCAAACTCTCTGATGGCACAGGGATTCAGTCCAGCACTCGCGTCAGTGCAGTAATAGTCTAAATAGAACCAATGTGCTAGCTCTATTTGGAAACATATACGGACTAGATTGTCTCTATCCTTTGGAGGCAAATTGATAATGAAGCGACTGAAAAATATAACATAACATATATTAATATGTATGTTTCACAAAAAATTATGTATGTATATCTGTTATCCAATCTGCATAAGTTAACCTCTGCTTAGTTTTGGATTAGGTGGCGTTGTGTATCCGATGTCCGAAATATTATTATTAACTATTAATATTAACAGGAACAGTTAATATGACAAGTTTATAACAAAAAGGAATGTAGTAATCAATTCTGGCATCTTTGAGCAATGTCACTATCATGTCTCTAATGCCGTGTTTCCTCATAGAGTTATGCAGTATCCCAAAACCACCTGCCTTATGCAGCTTATGCCATCTCTTGGATATAGACATTACATTTGAATGACTCTACGTGCCTGTACAGACACGGTGGATTCCGCTCGGATTCAAACCGCGCGGTGCGACCGCGCGGGTCTTATAAAACTTTAGTGCCTATCATTCGTTGAAACTTGTCCGCGCGGATTGTCAATCCAAACCCCAATGGCTACCGCTACTCAACCGCTAGAAAATAAATACGCGCCGTCGCCGCGCGGTTCTATTTACTCCATGTAACCTCCTCTAGGTTCAGTTCAGAGGAGTTCAGTTGCTCCGCGGAAGCCGCCGTTTTGGAGGGTGAGAATGGATTGCTTCGACACCGAGATAATTATCGATGAAGTTGAGAAAAGACCAGTTTTGTGTGGCAGGAGTTAGTGGACATTTTTAGCGAAAGCAAGGATTCTTTAGAAAAAAAGTCAAAGCCAAAGTTGATGTGAAGCGGTTGTCACCCTACCCGACTCCTCACACTTACCACGCGTGTCTGACCTCGTGGATTGAAACCGCGCGGTTCGTATCTGAGCGGGTTCCGCCGTGTCTGAACAGGCACTACCATGTAGGTGTAGATAAACCATATAAACCATCTGGGACAAGGGTTGCAACCCCACAAACTTGAATTTCACTTAACACTCACATCTCCTTCAGATTTTAAAAATAAAATTGCGTCCTCAGAGAAATGCAGCCCCCAATGTAACTTTTCAATGGACTAAGGCGCTATTCAGTGTAACGCGGATGTCCGCGACGGATGGGACAATGTATGAAGCGTTCAATGCTACGCATACGTGCGCGGAGCTATCTGCGACAGCTCCGCGCACGTATGCCATTGCTCGGTCCGCGCAGCACTGAACGACGAATTCAACGGACGGACAACGGACTCTCCGCGCGCGGACTGTCCGCGTCGCACTAAATAGCGCCAAAATAGTCAGTCCCTTGTATCGTTTTTGTAGAGAACCATCTCTACTCTCATTATTACCATATAATAAACTCAAAAAGCTCTTCAAATAAAGATATGGTCATTCTAAATTAATCAAAAAAATATCTTCTTCTAGTCTCAAAGGATAGTTTTTTCGAGTAAAATATTTCCCATCAGCGTTCATATCGTAATGAATGTATGAGACCAAAATCTTCTTTTTTTATATCTCTTTAACGATAACAGCAGCGCAACAATATTATTGCGATCCACGTCACAACTCCTAAAAACACCTCCAATGCGGCTGACTACCGTCGAAAGTATGGTCACCTGAACCAACGCTTTCCCGCACGCATTCGTAACACAGCAACTCGGCGTCGCATTGTATCGCATCGCATTTATGTGTGGGAGCCCTAAACCTTAAAAAAATTAACATAATATTTACGTTATGGTATAAAAGTTGAATTTTTAGTAAATACTTGGGGACCTGTATAAACACGTTACCTCAGGAGCCGGATAGCTTCAATGGTTGCTTCACCTTGCCAGACACATTGAAAGTATGCTATTGGTATGAGTATGAGGCAGCAATTACTGGTTAAGTGGGTGCCAGTGACTCTAATCTATTTTAACTTTTACAGGTAGTAGAGCCACGCTGATTTCAGCATGGTTGGGCCTGCTCGACCGGGGCGGTACTACCCTTCGCAGAGAAGATCAACGTAAAATGACAGCGTTCGTGCTCTCATGTTTCGTTGGTGAGTGTGATACCGGAGGCCCAATGATGCAGATGCATCACTAGGCCGCCATAGTGTGGGTCAACATGTTGAATTGTCTGCATTTGCAATAAGTATGATGACCATCACCCCTCGATTCTGCATATGCTTTCTATCAGGAAGGATAGTCATGTTGGCAGGGCCATACATAAAAAAAACTATCTTTATAGACATCTTATATAAAGTAAAAAATATTATTGTATTGTAATAAAGTAGAAAAAAGAAAAACAAAAATTACATGTCAAAAAAATGGTGGATTACCATTCTTATCATGTCATTTAGGCCCTTCCGCCAATATATACTATTCAATATATTTTATTAAGGCTGGCAACACATTGTTAATGACACTACTGCACACAGTTGCTCCTGCGCCCCTGACTGACATCCGCGTCCCGTCATCTATACTAATATATAAAGCTGATGAGTTTGTTTGTTTGTTTGTTTGAACACGCTAATCTCAGGAACCGCTGGTCCGATTTGAAAAATTCTTTCGGTGTTGGATAGTCCATTTATCGAGGAAGGCTATAGGGTATATATCATCACGCTACTACTAATAGGAGCGGAGCAACAATGAATAATGTTTCAAAAACGGGGGAAATTTTCACGCTACGGGCAATATAAGGCGCAAACGAGGTTGCGTGGGTCAGCTAGTACCTACTAAACTTTAAGTAACTATATGCAGTTACATCGTTTTATTACCGGGATCCTATGACCACTATCCAGCATCATCATCGTTTACCATTAAAAACCCTGGTTGCCATTTTAAAAGGCTGGTGGTGTCTATGGGCGGCGGTAATTGCTTACCACCAGGCTATATCTTACGTCTGCTCGTTTGCCATCTATTCCATAAAGAAAGAAAACATCAACAAATCAAACGAGTCCTAATTCGGTGGGATTGTGTCGTTCTAAAGGCATGTCTCCTGCTGCTAAAAATGGTTTGCTAACACAAAACGTGTTTGTTGGCAAACGATTGCCGTCTCATGCGACTTTTAAACGAACATAAACATAAGGGGGGACACGGTATCGAATAGAAAATACCGATACTGTACTCATGAGTAGCTTCGAAAAAAAAGTTCACTCATAAAAGTATCGATACTTCAAAGTATTTTAACTTTTCTTTCTTCAACCGCGAGTTTTTTTTTTTGGTTGACGGGTTGGAAAATCATTCCACAATAGAACAGGACATAAAACAAATGTCGTTACCATACGTGACGTAAGTTCGCAAGTTTTTAGGATTATCTACCCATTTAAAACTTAATTTCTTAATCGATACGATATCTGTCCAAAAGTGCTCATTGAATAAAAGTATCGAGTACAAAAGTATCGGTATCGAAAGGGAAAGTACTCGAATTGAGGTTGTATTTCTGTAGTTAAGCTAAAGTTAGACGCTACGATAGTAAGCCACTTTTTATGAGAGTTTTGACTTGAGTGCATGTACTAGGACCAGATCCGAAATGACAAACAAAATAGTTATTTAATTTTGGAAATAATTAAAGGGTTCAAAATGCTGTTGTTAGGAAACTTTTTAATATTACATAAATTGTCTTTAATAGTATAAATATATCTATATATATTTTTTTTTATGTATACTTTAGCTGCGCCAAAATGACTCTGCTCTGCCTGATGGAAAGCATGAGCAGATTCCAAGAGCGGTGGTCACCATCCTCAATGCGAATAAGGACATTGCAACATAGTGACCCACACTATGGCCGCCTAGTGAGATGCTTTTTTACGCCCCGTTTAAAGGACCCGGGATCATAGTGGGAGGGAAACACGTGCGCTGGAAGTGAGTTCCAGGTTTTGACCGCTCGGCACAGAAAGGAGGAACCGAAGCGATGAGTACGAGATCGAATGTCTACCACTCTGAAGCGGTGACTTCCAAGGCCGGCACGTGTTGTTCTGTAAAGGAAGGGGGAGGGGGGGACCAGTTGGAAGAGCTCTTCAGAACACTTTCCATGATACAGGCGATAGAGTACTGCCATAGAGGCGACATCTCTACGCAACTGCAGGGGTTCAAGGAACTTCGGGACTGTTTACAATGCGGATTGCTCGTCGCTGCAACCGGTCGAGAGCGTCAAACAGGTACTGTGCGGCACCATCGCAAATATGAGAACAGTACTCCACGCACGAACGAACCTGGGTCTTGTAAAGTTAGTTATATCTATTAAAGTTAGTTCAGTTCAGTTTCAATAAACGAGAATCATAAAATTAAAGTAAAATAAACTGAATTATAACGAAAATGATCACGGTCGATAAAATCCGATTTGTAAATTAAAAATGATTAAATTTTACCTTCGCTCCGCAATGATTATAAAATGAAGAATGTAATGTGGTAAATGCACAACCCCAATGTCAGCAAATGAAATTGACCCAACCCCACAGGCAAACACGGAGATGTTTTCCGTCCGCTTCGGAGAACGTGTTTGCTTGTTAGAACTAACAAAACAGTTAGGCCACGCCCATATTTGATAAGATGTTAGAAAACCGCTTTTACTTAATGCATATTTATGTATTCAAGGTACATATACTAAAAAAGAAGTTCAAAAAAATGTTTTTCTGTCTGTCTGTTTGTTCCGGGTAATCTCTGGAACGGCTGGACCGATTTTGACGGGACTTTTACTGGCAGGTAGCTAATGATCCAGGGAGTAACTTAGGCTAATTTTTTTTAGACTAACTTTGTCCCGCGGCGTTGCTCACTGTGCATAAGAAGTGCAATCAGAATCAAAAAATCAAATATAGCTCACTTAGGACCCAAAATATTTTATCCGTGGTGTTTCCCGGTTTAAAAAAGGTGTCTGCCTATTTTGACTTCATTTTGTCACCCGCGGCGTCACCCCGCGGGTGACACCGCGGGGTTCAGCTAGTCTTAATATTCTTAATAGTCTTAATATAAATAAACACCTTCAACCACACTATCAGACCCCAGATGCCATTTAGAGACAAAATACAAGCCAAAGTGAGAATGTATAGGTAGAAGAGCCATGCTGATTTCAGCACAAACGGGCCGGCTCGACTCGGGCGGTACTACCCACACATAGAACATGAGCATAAAATGACAGCGTTCATGCTGTCATGTTTCAGGTGAGTGTGAGACAGGAGACCCAATGATGCAGAAGCATCACTAGGCCGCCATAGTGTGGGTCACCATGCTGCATTGTTGCCTTGTCTGCACCTGCAATGAGTATGGTGATCACCACTCTTGGATTTGCTTTTGCTTTCATCAGACAAAGTAGAGTCATTTTGGCAGGTTGTATATAAAAAAAAAAAAATACATTCTTGGTCAAAAGTATTAGGCATTCCTTCATAAATATATTATATCTTTTAAAATTTAAAATATTTTTGACATCTAACACACTACGCCATCCAGTTCCAAGCTTAGCAGAGCTTGTGTTATGGGTTACTAGGCAACTAATATAAATACATCTATACTTTTTTTTTAAATACTTTTGTTGGTTTTGGTTTTTTTTGGTGTGGTTTTGGTCGGTTTAATGGAATTTAGGTATTTTCTATGCATAATATGTTTATATTACACATAGAAAATACCTTAACTCCGAAACAAATATTTGCAGATTACACAAACATTTGGTCCGACCCGGGAAAAGAACCCAAGACCTCAAGCACAACAGTGACATACGCTACCACTGCGCCAATGAGGCAGTTAGAGGCATTCATAGTTCAAAAGGTAGTTAAAAATTTGCCATCTTATACAAAATAAATTCAAAATCCAATACCTAAAATTGAAAAATGTTCACGGTGCATTTTAATCTACTATTAAACCATTTGTAGAGACTGAAATGTTTACATGCAAATACAAATACAATTTTAACAAAAATAGAACTTCAAAGTTCGACTCGGATGCCATCATCAGATATTAATGTCCTTATCATGGTACCACCGTTGGGGGTTCATAAGTGACAAAGTTATCCGTGAACACACATAAAAATATACATTATATATATATATATACATATATATATATAGACAGTCGAATTGAGAAACCTCCTCCTTATTTTGATGTCGGTTAAAAATTAGATTAAATAAATGTTGTGCGGTCTGATGAATCGAACTAGTGAAGAAAAATTAAAAAATGATTTTTTTAATGTAAGTACTGTATATACTTTCAAATACATTTAGTGAAAAGCTGTTAATTTGAAATTACAAACAGATACCTCCATTTTATTTATTTGTATAAATAATCAGAAGAATTATTAATATTGCCACTGGTACCTTTTAGAAAACTACATAACCAGTAGCCAAAACACAGAAATTGTTCTTAAATAATAATACAAGAATTATACTTGTTGTCGTTGGGACAAAATATTACATCAGATTCTAAGGGCCACCACTGAAGGTGGTTAGGAACATATGTAATAAACAAAAAACTCCAACTTAAACATCATAAGGTTTATTTATGTTTTATGATAAGGATAAGGTTTATTTTTTACAATTATTGTAGAAATCATCCCTCCCTATGGAGATTGGAAAAAAAAAAGTTGGGGCACTGAGTGGTCACTGGGCCAATTTTTTTTACTGGCGGCATTAGGGGCAGTATTAGTGGTGTCCATTGGTCAGGCCCAATTATACAAATCAGATAATAGTTTAATAAAAAAAAATACATGGTATAAAAGAGTATGTAACTTTTTCCTAACTTTTAAAATTTCTGGTGCTTAGAAATTGCGATTGCCCACCCCACTATAAAAAAATGTGTTTATCTCGGAAACTGAAGACCTTTTTGTTTGACCACCCACAATAATAATAAATGTGATTAATGTAAAAAAAGGTATTATCGATTTTTTTTTTAATATTTAAATAATATTTTTACGAAGGGACATCAAGAATACCTTTAGCTATTTCTACATCTATTATTATCGCAAAAATATTTGCTAATTTTCTTTATCGTTACTTCATTCAAATTGTGCATTTAATATGTGCAACCTACCTGCATAAGTCGTCTAAGATGTCAAGGGGAATAGAATGTTCTGTTTCATTTTTGCGATAACCGATTGATGCCATTTTAAATTTTGTTTATCATAATCTCTTATATTTACAAAATTATGCCAATTCTCATTGCAGTTCTGCACAACTGTAATTTCATGGACTGTACTCTGTACTTACTTAAAGTGTTGCCAACAATTGCCAACAAATAAACTAGTTCCTAGGTTTAACTAAAACCACCAGAAAACCACTAACAAATATGGTACTACATTAAAGATACACTATCTGTAGGTAAATAAACATAAAATTAATTCAATAACAGTTATTCTAAATTAATTCGTCTTCTTCAGACGAATTATTGTTGTCTGTACCATAATCGTCCATTCCAGATTGATGTGACTCTTTGGTACCGAATTTGTTTTACAACGGCTTCTGGAATTTATTATCAAAGCTGCATTTTCCTTCCGACCTTAAAACCTTCAAGAATATAGCGTACTTCTTTTTAAAAGGCTGGCAACGCACTTGTGAAGCCTCTGGTTTTGCGGGTGCTCATGGGCAGCAGTAATCGCTTACCATTAGACGACACGTCTGCTCTTTTGCGTACAGATACAGCGTACTCTCAATATAGCAGATAAAATATTTAACCTTATTCTATTTTCCATGCTTGTTTTCTTTAAAACTGCTAAATGGTCACTCAACATCTGCATTAGAATGAGGCAGTATTAGAGAGTAATCGCAAAAGTTTCTAATTCCCTAAACCTTCTTCCATTCTCCATGCGTCTTATAAATACAATACTTCCATCCAAAATTTTTCATTCATCATCCTCTCCTACAAGTGCACCATCAGCAGACTAAGCATATCGATTTACGATATCATTTTGTTCGAGAGGCATTAGAGAAGAAGATTATAAAGCTTAAATATCTCGCAACAAATGAGATGGTTGCTGATAGTATGACAAAGCCTGTGTCTAAGAGCAAGCACGAGTTCTGTCGTAAGGTGATGGGTGTGCAAGAGTGAGTCAGAGAGAAACGCTTGAGGAGGAGTGTTAGAAAGAGGTTTGCTAGTGTGACTCAGACTGGCTGGTATAAGAGATGATGGATGTTTGAATATGTTTGTTAGGTACAATTCTTACTGCTGTGACTTATCATTCCGTGTTTTACTATAACTTGATAATAATGTATTCTATTGTGTTTGCCTAATATATTATTTAACAACTATAACATAGTTTTATCTACTAAGCATCAAGGTGCGCTTCATCAAATAAGCCTAATCTATTGTAAAAATCTTCCTATTTAAAAATGCTTCAATATTATAAATCTAATTTAAAACGCCTTTACAACTTTTTGGTTCTCATAGAATGTTTTGAATGTTCTTTCTTTTCTTTGATGAAATGGCAATCAGCCGGATCTCTCGGATCAGCTATTTCTGCCAATGTCAAGTGTTTATAGTCTTCAAATCATTAAGCGAACGAAAAATTTAATGTCAGTTTTGTGGAAACAGCATTATCTAGCTGTCTTAACCACTCAAAGTATCATAGAATAGAATAGAATAGAATATACTTTATTGTACACCAATTACAAATTGTTACACTTATAAAATTCAAGAAGATGTGTACAATGGGCGGCCTTATTGCCAAAAGCAATCTCTTCCAGGCAACCTTTGGATGGATATATTGACTGTAGAAAGAAATAAACGGAATAAAGGGTAGTGTAGGTCTTTTCAACCTATGATGGTGTTCAACTATAAAATACATACATACATACACATATACACAAACGCATACACAATACAAATAAACACAATACATATCCATAAATAGACAGCATTTAGTCATGTACCTACAGCCACTGAGATTAGGATTATGTCTCCAAGTAATGATCTTTAACCATATTTTAAAATGCCATCAGTGTTTGGGCCCGACTAATGGATATCGGTAAGGAGTTCCATAATCTGACGGCATGTACCGTAAAAGATTTATCATAGAACGTAGTAGAATGACTAGGTACCATTAGCTCCAAAGTTACCGAAAACGTTCCTTTAAGTAAGGTGAGTTAAAATACTATAAAGTATAGAAAGAATATGAGAATTCCGTCGAAGTCGAATTGGGAGACACTTGAGCAATTTGCGAAATTCAGACACATGATCATATTTGCGTAAGCCAAATATAAATGTAATACAAAAATTTTGAAGGCGCTCAAGTTTATCAAGCTGCTCCTCAGTGATATCGAGATAACTGACATCAGCGTAATCGAGTATAGGAAGGAGCAAGGACTCCGCTAACGCAATTTTAGTAACTGTGGGTAGAAAGTTGCGAAGTCTTCGCAGTGAACCCGCCGATGCAAATACTTTTCTACTAACCTCACGTATTTGGGGGCCCCAAGACAACGTACTATCGATCAGAATTCCTAGGTTCTTGACGCATGTACTGATCAGAAGTAGAACGTCATTAAATTTAATGTCTGGTAAATCAGTCCAATTGATCTTTGCGTGCATTCTGGAACTACCTACAACAACAACTTTAGTCTTAGATGGATTAACAATCAGACCATACTGCTTGCTCCATTTACACACCCGCTCTAAATCAGAGTTCATAGTTGCAAAAGCTTCCGACAACTTATTCAATGGTGCTTGCGTATAGATTTGAAGATCATCTGCGTAAAGGTGGTAGGATGAGAGTAATGTTTTAGAGATAGAATTTATAAATATCGTAAAGAGTAAAGGAGATAAAACGCCACCCTGCGGTACTCCAGCAGACGTATTACACCACGAAGAAAATGATTCCTCAATGCGTACACGTTGCCTTCGCCCTAACAGGTAACTACGAAACCAGTCAACCACCGTTGGAGATATATTAATAGAGTGTGTCACCATTGTAGCATATTGGTACTTGACTAGAATTACTAACTTTTGACTCACAATCCCGTTTACTTATGTCTTTCCAGCCAATTACATTACATGTCGCACCCGTATCTATTTGAGCTTTAAGAATTGTACCGTTAACCTTCACATCTGCTAACAATGTCTGTGCTTTCCTTGAAGAAGCAATACTAAGCACACTGTCAGTTTCACTGGAACTGTCTGGCTCTTTTTCTAATTGCTTTACATACATTGTACACATATTTTTAAAATGATTGAATTTTGAACATTTTAAACATTTTTTACGATACGCTGGACCCTTTTCTTTTTCAAATGGGTGTTTTCCCCCACAATATTAGTTTTAGTCATTTTTGTTGATTTTAATTTCTCAAATTTATTAATAAACCCATCTTCGAATTTAGAATCCGGTTTCATTTTTAACAATTGTTTCTCTGTTTCTTGAACTGTCATCGCTTCATTGATTACTTTTTGAAGAATCAAATCTCCCTGTCATAATAGTCGTTTTTTAAAATCATTGTCTTTCATACCTACTACAAATCGATCTCTATCATTTCATCTTTCAAATCTTTGAACTCGCAACTCATAGATCTTTCTTTTAATATTCGAATAAAAGGAATATAATCCATTTGTTCATCTTGTACAGTAGAGAAAAAAACATACCTTTCATGTATGATGTTTTTCTGGGGTATAATCTCAGCATCTAATCATTATGTCATGTACTAAGGTTATTTCATCTGCTCCAATTTGCCATAACAATCTCACCCCTTCAGCTCCAATTACTGTTTTGAAAATTGCTGCTCTTTTCTTGTCTTCGTTCTTGTCAAGTTCTGTCGCCAATTCATAATTCTTCCAAGTTTGTTTCCACAAAACCCAGTTTCCACAATATCTCCTTTGGACACGAACGGAACCGGGGCCGGCAAATTCATTTTGTATCTCGTCAGCATCTATTTTTCTTCTGACACCATGTTGGTTTACTCATATAAACACTCTCAAAAAATTTAGCTGATATTTAATAACACTAGAATTACAATAGAACTTGTTTTACAATAGAAACACACACAAAGAACGTTTTCAGTTCTTGCGGAATACAGATTGTAAGGACCTGAGGTCATCGGAGAATTTGAAATTAAAAATGCCACAACACTCAACTCAGTTTGCCGATAAATCTTTTACTGTGCAAGCAGTAAGACTGTGGAAGAGCATGACGGAGACCATCCGAAAAGCTAAAACCTTGTCAGTTTTTAAAATCCTGGTGAAGAATTATTATCTGTCACTATGAATAATTTCGGTTTCATTATACATAATGTGTGTGTATATGTATATGTGTATGTGAACGTATGCATCTCTTTTTTATAAATTTATTTATTGTTTGAATATTCACGTTATTGTGTAACTGGTGTATAAACTGCCTCAAATCACAAAAACTGTTGTCTGGAAGAAATCGCCGTGAGCGATAAGACCGCCAATTGTTACATACACCTTTGTTAATCATATTTTGCTGTTTTTTCTTGTCATTTTATTTTATGTATACAATAAAGATATATATAAAAATTGTTATAACCTAACGCGAGGGAGTTATGACATTTTTAAACCAGAGAGAACTTCGCTACTGCGAGAGTATAAGAAATATACGAAATTTATTACAAAACTAGCTGAACCTCGCGTTGTTACCCGCGGTCATTGTTGTACCGCGAGTAACGCCGCGGGACAAAGCTAGCCTAAAAAAAGTAGCCTAAGTTACTCCCTGGATCATCAGCTACCTGCCAGTGAAAGTCCCGTCAAAATCGGTCCAGGACACTCCAATTTTATTTATTTGTATGATAAGTTTTATTCTATTATCAGCTCAGTGCAGGTCTTAGACAAGAATTTGTCTAAGGTGCAGGTCGACCTATAATCGGATTTTAGACCATTATGGTATCTGCCTTTGACATATTTTCGGTAATTTAGTATATGCATGGTTATATGGCATGGTATAACCTGAGGGTCTAACACCAGGTATTAGAGCTTATGTCATTAACGCCATCGCTGGTTCTGGTTGGTTGATTTCGTCTATGTGTCCGCGCCATTTTGGTCCGAAGTTGCTAGTGTCACGGCGGCCGTGATATGGCGGTAGATGTACCTATTTATTATTGATCGAAGGGTAGATTGCTAAAAAGTGTTAACTGGATAGGGACGTCATACTGTGTCGCTCTTGGAATGCGAGACCTTGTTTTCTTAGACCATGGTAATTAAAAATATTTTATCTATGGACAATTGTCACTTTTATACCAGGTTTTCAGCGGGATATTTTAAATGGAACATTATAAAGTAATTCAATAGTTTCCTTTCCATTAATGTTTTTAAGATATTGGTCAACATCTCCATCGAACAAATATACCCTGCATCAATGTTTTTCCTACAGCCACCAGTTTGTGAAGTGTCATCATCGCACATTGGTAAGTTGAAATCTCTATGATGTATGATTCCATTTCTTACAAACGATAGAACCATTACATGTAAAACAAGCTGTGATTTCTAATTACTGTATGTAATTATGTACTTAGAGGCGTTTCTGGATCGCTAAGCGCCCGTGTGCAATAATTACCTACTTTGGCACCCATTAGTTAGTAAGGGCGCAGGCTCATTGCGCCCCTAAACACCGTAGCGTCCATGTGCTCTGCACACTGCACTGAAGGTAAATATGCCCCTGGATGTACTGTAGGTACTAATGAAGACAGAGCAGAATTTTGAGGTACATTACACTGCATATGATTTTACTATCTAACTCACGCAACCTTGTCTACGTCTCATATTGCTCGTATTGTGATGTTATAACTGCGGAAACATTATATATATATAATAATAATAAACGCTTTTTATGTATATGTATGTATACACGGTACATATACAAAATATACAGTTAAAAAAATGTCTGTCTGTTTGTTCCGGGTAATCTCTGGAACGGCTTGACCGATTTCGACGGGACTTTCACTGATAGGTAACTTGTGATATAAGGAGTAACTTAGGCTACTTTTTTTATAGACTAGCTTCGCCCCGCGGCTGCACCCGCGGTACGAGAATAAGCGCGGCTAACATCGCGGGGTTTAGCTAGTCTATACAAATAAATAAAATTGGAGTGTCTGTTTGTAATATTAAAACAACCGCTTTTTGCTAAATGCATATGTATGTATACACGGTACATATACGAAAAATGTAGTTAAAATTTTTTTGGCTGTCTGTCTGTTTGTTCCGGGTAATCTCTGGAACGGCTGGACGGATTATGACGGGACTTTCACTGGCAGGTAGCTGATGATCCGGGGAGTAACTTAGGCTCCTTTTTTTAGACTAACTTTTTCGCGCGACGTTACTCGTGGTACAACAATAACCGCGGGTAACACCGCGGGGTTCCGCTAGTAAATTAAAAAATCTTTCAGTGCAAGGGATGTTTCGTTGTGGGTATTTCTATCGTGAAATGTATGAACATTGACTTGATCATGGTTGTTCAAAGACAACTTCCTTCATGACCAAAGACAGCATCAATTATACAACGGGAAAAAAAGAAAACAAAAAAAGCAATCTTGGCCTTGGGTGACTATTACAAATAAATTGTTTTTTTTACTAGCAACACCTTATTTCAAACGGTTTAAGGAAAGTTAGAGGACATGTTGTTAATAAAAGACGTAATAGTATCTAAAGTGATTTAATAGTTTTTATCTATCAAACATTTTGGCCATGGTCGAACGAAGACGCGATTTGATCACTGTGTAACATGTTATATGAACCAGCATTTGCTTCTCCACCTGTCAATGAAAAAAACTGTGAGTACTCTGCACTTGGCTGCACCGATTTCAATGAAATTCGGTATGGAAATGCTTTGATTCGTGAGGCAGGTTATAGCCTATTTTTACCACGAAAACTAATAGCTTTATTATGACATATAAGGGATGAAAGTACCCTATACCTAACCTCTGCTCTGTCGTGTTAGCCGTGTAAACGAAACAGACGGATAGACAGAGTTTTTTCGAATTTACAATATCACGAGTAAGTTGTATGGAAGTATGGCTTTTTACTTTACAAATTAGAATTGTTGAGATCAAATATAATAAATGACATATCTAAGCACGTACCTGCACCTTCTGCTGATAAATGTGAATTACCAATCATTAGATCGTCTGAACCACCATCGTGAGATTCTGAGCGGAAGTTAGATGGTTGAACCTGTGTCATCACAAAATTATACGTAAATATCAAAGTATAATAAAAATGTTAATGCTAACTCACCATGGGAGAGCTACGCTAAGGCATCAATGGACCGGTTCGACCGCAGTGATACCACGGCCTCACAGAAAAACGGTGTGAAACAACGCCAGCGTTGTATTTTACCAAGTGAGTGAGTTCCCCTCTCCCCCTCCCACAAAGTCAGGCAACGCACTTTAACGCCTCTATTGTGTCCGGTGTCCATGAGCGGTGGTAATCGCTTACCATCAGACATATCGTTTGCTCGTTTGTTAAAACCCGTAATTGGTTACAGAAAGGAAATCTTATAAATTCTTACTGGCTGAATATTTGTTCATCTAATTACTTTAATCTCATGTGAAGTAAAAAATAATCTAAAGATGAATCTAAACACTTTGATATTGTTGTTAGTACCGTTGTCCGAAAACTCTCCAAGCTAATCTAAAAATCACTAAAAAGTAAGTTTTGTCATGTCAAACGACGTTCTAAACACCGATGACTGAGAAAAAAATAATATATGTCACACTAAAAATAGACCTCATCTAAATACATACAAACAATGTACCATTTATTTAAATAAGTACCTGGATGACAGATCGATATTTTATTTTGATAAATTTAGGCCCGTATTTTAAAAGGCGTCTCAGTCGTGAATCTAGTTTCAAAACTAGTTTTAAGAAGAGATTTTATTATAGAACGTCTCTTGAGACAAGATTCACTGATCGTTAATCAGGTGAGTAAAGATCAATGAACAGCTTATTTTAGAACGATACTTATGTCAAAATCTCCTCTCAGGAATAGATTTTGACAGATGTGATCTCTGTTCAGTTGAGACAAGTTCAATCTAGTCTCAAGTGGTAATTTCTAAAGGGGAAATTAACGTATTTTATGATGATTTTTCTGAATAACAACGAAAGATTCACTTTATCTTGCTTTATTTACGAAAGAATTACATATCATACACATTTCAATTCACTTTAATTAACATTAAATTGAAATTCAATTCAGTTTAAATACACATTTAACCACAGGTAATATCTAGCCATTTGATTTTAATATTTATAATATTTAATTTAGGGCGAGTTGCTCCTTATTCTTATGTTTACATTGATACACTAGTCAATAATGTATTATGTACAAACCAATAACTAATAATATTTAAATTATATTTGTTAATTATATTTTGTTTAATATAATTTGCTGCGTGACACAGAACAATATTTTAGATAATGCAGAAGCGTAATTGATAACAGACTGTTGAGTTGAGATTGGTTACTGAGACTAGTTTCAGCTGAGTAGAACTCAAAACGCATTCTATAATAAGAGGGACGCTTGAGATTTGATTGGAACTTAAAACTCGTTTCAGCTGATCGGAGTTCAACGGATACTTGAGACGCCTTTTAAAATACGGGCCTTAGTGAGTTAGATTGATTTATTGCCCCAGAAAGCTCCTGCATACCCAATTTCGTAATTATAAATCATTGGATCCGTTTCTGAGATTAAAATTATTTTAAGTTTAAAGGTATCGCCTTAGATCGATTACATATATGTGTAATGTTACTTTACAACTACCCGCAACCCTATTGATCTAGTCCTTTAACTACTTTTTTAGCAGTAATGTCGTAAAAGACGTATTTCTCACCTGGCCTTCATTCCTCATCAGATCAGGGAACACAGAGCCTGAATACCTGTTGTAAATACCGTTCAAATTGTAATGAAGATTCATGTCAGGGCCAATGTTTGCTTTGAGCAGTTGTTCCCAGATTCCACCTAAAATTTACAAGCATAAATTGTTATTCGATCGTAGGTAGTGCATAAAGTTATTTTTATAACAAATCTATATCTCGAAGGGTTAAGGATTTTAAGAATAAGCTACATTATATCGGTCCCAAATAAAATTGGGAACTTTTTAAAAATCTTCTTCTTTTGCTATTTTAAAATCACCGATAGTGAACAACGACGATGAACATTACCTTTGTCGACTGATACGATGGGTCTATTTGATTGCCAAGGATATTCTCCATGAGCTTGGAAGTATATGGCATACGTCGATAGCTAAAATGGAAAAATAAGGATTAGCAAACTTCCATTCCTATTAGGCTGGTATTTTTAATATATTCAGAAATCTGACACAGCATCCAGCTCTAAGCTAAGCTGAGTTTGTACTATGACGGTTGATGAAACCTTGGCTGACTATACATACATATTATGCATAGAAAACACCCAAAATTTTATTTGGTAAATTTTCTAAAATTAATTCTAACTAGATCGATTTATCGTATATTTAACCTATCTATGGGTGTGTTCTATCTATAATATGCATGTATTTATAAAAAAAAAAGTATATACGTATTTGTATCAGCTGTCTAGTACCCCATAACACAAGCTCTGCTTATCTTGGGACTAGATGGCGTTGTGTGCTTAGTTGTCCAAAATATTTATTTATTAATTTATTTATATATATGCCACCACTGCGCCACCGAGGCGGCCTTTATTACCTGTGTGTAGTATAATGCGAGCCAGTACTTTCCACCATGACCGACGAACGCAGTCTCATTGGCATCCATTAGGCCTATTGGAGTATCTTGATGTTTCATTTCTTGGTAGATTTGGAGATTGCAGCCATACCTGAATCAAACGACCACCAAAATAAACCTTAAATATTTGATTTGTTCTTCATCTTCGTCCGCAGAATTTCTAAAAGCGCCAAAGTCTCCTGGGGCTTTCACTGGCTTCTAGGTGGGAAGAAATTGCCACCATAACAATACAGTTAAAATCGCTATTTACGATACGTGAAATATAACTAAGGTATGTCTTGTGTCCTTTCGGAGTTTTGGATTTAATGTAATTTATAACTATACTAATATTATAAATAGGTAAAGTTTCTAACTTTGTTTGTATGGATGTAGAGAGTTAACGTCTAAAGTACTGATCCAATCATGAAAATTCTTTGACTAACAGAAAGCGACACTATTCAGAGGTAACATAAACCATATTTTATTATGATTGAACAAAAAATTGGCTAAAAATAACAGTATTTGTAAATCAAGTCTAAAAAAAGCGCGCGGTTAATGCCCAATGAAGTGGGCACGGTTGGGCTAGTTTTAAAATAAACATATACTCACCAATCAGGGCAGGCCTTTAGTATATCGTAAGGAGCCCTATAATATTCAGCTCTTCGTACAACCGGATTCCGTATATTAAATCTTTCATTAGGATCCGTTAAATTGATACGTTTTATTTTAACATCTCTACGTTCGCAAATGTAATCGTAATGAAATTTAGGCAACGATTCTCCCCTTGCACAGTAGGTTTCTGAAAAATAAGTATTAAAAGCAATTAGGAGTCTTCTAAATGATTGAAAGAAATAAACCATTTGATATAACCGACTTTTGTAAGTTCCATCTATTGAGTTGACGGCAGCGTATTTGTCGATGCAATATCTGTAACCCAGCACTGTAGGGTACCGCAAATATGGCACCTTGCAAGTGAAACGCCCTTCTTGATACATCGCCCCCTGAAAGGTATACGACCGAGTTACTAGAGACTTGATAAACACTTTAATCAACACCTGGTTAATGTTTCCTTCAGATAATAAATCCAGCCAGCTCAAAACATTACAAAGTGAAATTTATTTAGCCAGAAAAGTCCTTGTCATTGGATTTTATTGCATTATATTCTTCTCTTACTCAAGACAAGTCTAAAGTAACAACTATCAGTATGCTGTAAAGGATCACAGTACAGTCAACCGTTTCGAATTACCCACCTTACATATCACACTTCGTCTACCAGGCGGTCGAGACACGCCACCGAAGCAATAAGTTCTCGTCCCATTGATCATAATCTCAGTTGCTCCTATGTGGGAGATCAGCGTTATGCCATTAATCCCCGCGAGAGCGAAGCGCTGAAGGCCAGCGCGTTTCCGAACCTCCACATTATTCTTCATACTCATCGTGTTTACTATGGCCTGCCAGCCGTATACAAATTCGTGCATCGGACCTGTAACAACAGGTATTGAACTGTGGCTTTGGTAACGGTACTCGCTCGATGAAATGCAAAGACAGAAATGCTTAACACCGGTTATCACTGATATCACACCGGTCGCCCAACCTCCGAGCCCCTGTAGCTTCTTCACGGCAAAAAAAATCCCGAGGAAGGGGCGATGAAATTTAAAGATTTTTTAGACTACAAACTAGAGTTTATAATTGATTGGTGGTGGAGTTACTCAGTTCTGGTAAACAGAAAGTAATTGTAGAAAGTAAAATATGTATGCCACTAGATTTCATTCATTTTTATAAAGTGACATGGTCTAGAGGCTAGGGAGATTTGTGTTTAACATCTTGAACCTAGTTTGTCTTTATTTTAATTGTTAATGATACCAACTACTAAGCTTAAGAGTTTGATGTTATTAACATACTTATTTAGAAATATTTATATATTTGTGTGTCGTATATGAGATTTGATCAAACACCTTATCATAGATGAATATTTCTTAAGTTATCAGTTTATCACTGAAGTCACTAATTATAGCAGGCTTCTAAAACCTAGTCAAGACAGTTGAATTTACAAACAGTTTGATACCTACCTATGCCGAAACTATCTCCGTCTAAAAAATTAAACATTTCCCCGAATTTGTCCGGCATAAGTCCGGAGATAATGGTAGAAATCTGTAACCCTTCATCGGGCATCATTGGTGGAATTTCATCAGCCGGGGTGGTGAACTCATGGTTGGATTGATTGTTGTAATGTGCACGAGCTGTGTCACCCTGTAGATTTAAATGGTAATTAGGACTCAGATCATGTAAAAATCCTGACCAGATATTGCAGCTACCAGTAAATCCCACGAATGTGGTATATTAATAGTGAAACGAAAGAACGCTACGTCATGGTTATGATTGATCTTTGGGATGTTTAACCAAGTTACAGGTGATCCCGTAGCGATGAGTAGCGACTTCCTCACATAGCATACAGTTTTGTTCGTCTTGGAGGCAATACAACCGTTGCTTCAGCAGCCATGTCTTGTCGCTATAACTGTTATAGTTTAGCAAAATATGGTAGCGCATGCTCTGGTCTGCTCTGTATGTACTACTCCCTAATAATTAGATTTAAGTACTTATTTACCTGTTCAAAGTAAAATATAGCTAACAAGAACAAAATTATGGTCGACATCTTGCCCGTCGACAGTCGCTACAAAACTGCTCGTACTTTATTACAATGTTATTTCTACTAATTGGTTCCTTAGTTAAAAATAACAAGTGAACAAGTTTTATGCTTGATTAGCATTGTTGATTTGTATTCTCATATCAGTGAGAACTCCAGCATTACGTTTTCCTGTAGGTATAAATGAATAGGTATACCTACCAAGGTAAATGATACCAATTGCCAATATGCAGTATCATAACTATGGGTTGAGGTCTATGGTTCGATTCCCGGGTCGGACCAAATGTTTGTATGATCTGCAAATATTTGTTTCGGAGTTTGGGTGTTTTCTATGTATAATGTGTATACATTTACAAAAATATACATAAATGTATTTGCTTAGCTTGGAACTAGATGGCGTGATGTGAAAAAAAAGTTGCAAAAATTTATTTACCCTTAACTGAAGGTCAAATTCTGATTATGTACTTTTAGATAATATTTATTATTATCACGGAGAAGTTACAAACAAATATGGAACGGTTAAAAAGAACACCTAGGTTCAGAAAAACAATTTGTGGATCACGCAAAGTTAGACGTCATAGGTATGGAGATCGCCTCCACAATCCTCGACGCAGTATGCTACACAATTCGTGCAGTTTTGCCCATAGAGATTGTTTTCTTCAGAAATAGCATCAGGTTATAAGGGTGGCTGGCATGGTGTAAAAACTGGATATAGGATATGTTTAGACAAAAATCATAGCCAAGTGGCTGGACAGATTTTTACTGGGAATTTTACTAGAAGTAGGTAGCTGATGATACAAGGAATACCTTACTTAGGCTACTTCTGTTAGACGCCTCGCGTGGCGAAACTACACGAAACGCAATCCGCGGGTAACACCGCGGGTTTCAGCTAGTCTATACAAATAAATAAAATTGGAGTGTCTGTTTGTAATATTAAAATCACCGCTTTTTACTGAATGCATATGTATGTATACACGGTACATATACCAAAACTGTAGTTAAAAAAATTTTTGTCTGTCTGATTGTTTGTTCCGGGTAATCTCTGGAACGGCAGGACGGATTTTGACGGGACTTTCACGTGCAGGTAGCTGATGATCCAGGGAGTAACTAGGCTACTTTTTTAGACTAACTTTGTTCCCCGGCGTTACTCGATGTACAACAATAACCGTGGGTAACACTGCGGTGTCTAGCTAGTCACAAATAAATAAATTCATAGCTATGACTATGACGTTCGACTCGACGTCAACCAAGCTCACAACTACTTCAACTCGAGGTATTAATTATACTCATTAACTCTTAAAGTTTCGAAAATACAAAATGCGTTGTTCAATTTCAATGAGTTTATTTGTACCTATTGTAATTTTTTTTACCATGGTTTCATTGAAACTATACAAAATTGTGTTCTTAATTAATATCCTACTGTTACTTTATCACATTTTAAAATTTAAAACATTAATCTTAAAATGTGCCAACAATGACATAACCGACGATAGATGGCGTTAAGAGTAAGCAGTTTTTGGCCTACATGTTATTGGAGAATTTACTAAAACCTCCTTTCATGGTTCCGGACAGAACCAGTAGATTACGGAGCACACATCCTGGGTTGTGAGGTTAAATCCTGGCAGGGATATCGTCTGAGGCAGCCCGCAGCTCACCACCTAGCTCACTTACGTGTCCCAAGGATTCTTCACTGGGACACATATAATTCAAAGTATCTACTTTATTTTTTCACCCACATAAGGTGTTATAATTTTATCTGTTTTCAAGATCATCCTAAGAAGCCCTAATAGACCCTCGCCTGAGGTCTAAAAGGGGTTGGGAGTTCATCTGGGTGTCTGTCTGCAGTGCGGCGGCACCGAAGAGTGGTTTTTTTTACTGTAGAACAATATATTTTTTAAGATAGTGACAACCCACATATATAATATTTATAATCTTGTTACCTGTATTTTTTATTTTGTGAATATATGAATGCATTACTGAGGAGTATTCGTTTCTTCTGAAGAGCACCCTGGGTATCCCAAGCATACATCCACACACAGTATATTTTATTATCATTTTTATTTATTTCTACTTTGTCTAAATTTATTTTTTATTTAACTTATTTTTACGGCGCCCTGGGATCTCATGGTCTACGGTTGGCAAGTCGGTGAGGTGACTGCCTGACAGGTTCAGGGGTTACAAATTGGCCTACGGTTGGCAAGTCGGTGAGGTGACTGCCTGACAGGTTCAGGGGTGACAAATTGGCCAATTTGTAACCCCTGAACCTGTCAGGCAGTCACCTCACCGACTTGCCAACCGTAGACCATGAGATCTCAGGGCGCCGTTAAAAAATATATATAATATAAAATATATAAAAATAAATTTAGACAAAGATAAAAAATAAAAAAAGTTAAAAAAGATACTGTGTGTGGATGTGTGTTTGGGATACCCAGGGTGCTCTTCAGAAGAAACGAATACTCCTCAGTGATGCATTCATATATTCTTACAATAAATTAAAAATACAGGTAACAAGATTATAAATAACTAATACATATGAGGGTTGTCACTAGCTTAAAAAATATATTTTTCTACAGTAAAAAAAACCACTCTTCGGTGTCGCTGCACTGCAGACAGACACCCAGACGAACTTCCAACCCCTTTCAGACCTCAGGCGAGGGTCTATTCGGGCTTCTTATGATGATCTTGAAAAACATTAAATTATAACACCTTATGTGGGTAAAAAAATAAAGTAGGTACTTTGTATTATATGTGTCCCAGTGAGGAATCCTTGGGACACGTAAGGGAGCTAGGTTTGTCTACCAGTGCACTAAATAAAGGATGTGATGTTATATCTATGGATCCACTAACTACTAAACACTATCTTACTTCAATTCACTTTAATTATACAAATCTGAAACGAGATAGGGCTCTTGTTCTTTACAAAAGAACCTGTTTCAAATCGACAATGGGGGGACCAATGTTTGCACAGGAGATTGTTTCTCTCTAGAAAGAAACAGTCCAAAATCAGAAGGAGGGAACGACGACGTCTTGTTTTCTTAGAGACGTCCACTGCATCCTGAACCAGTTGAACATTCAAGTGGGTCATTTATTCTACTTTCGTGCTTCTTCTGCCATAGATTCGCTTCCAAACATAAGGGATGGGACGAGCACACCATTGGGCACAGCTAATCGCGCCCTTTTCGACACGTTTTTGTTAGCTACAAAGGATTGCTGGGCACCATTCATGCAGGGCGCTTTCACTCTTCTTTCTATATCATCTTCATGTCCTTGTAATCGAACTTAAATATACAAACTCCTCCACTTGCTCCACTTTCTCACCTTCAATCGTAATATTCAAATCAGACATACTCGTACTATTTTCCCTTTCAAAAATATTTACTTTGGTTTTCATAACATTCATTTTCATGCCTTTTATTTCAAATCCCTCATTCATGAGAGTTACCATCTCCGGCAAGTAATACCAGGTCATCAGCATAGAGAAGGCAATTGACTGATAACTCTTCCATTCTCACTTCCAACTCAGAATATTTCAAATCCATCAAACAACTGTCCATGAATAAGTTGAACAGCTAAAGAGACGCTACATATACTTGTTTGACTATTGTTAAAACCATTTGGCGTCAAACGTTAGTTTACTACATTTACTCTTACAAGTCTCTGGCAAGATATCACTTCAAAGGGAAGGAAAACTTGAAACAAACCAACCCGTGGGAGAGCCACGTTTCGGCATGCATGGGCCGGCTCGACCTGAGTGATCGGCCTCAAAGAAAACCGGTGTGAAACAGCCACAGCGCTGTGTTTCACCGACTGAGTGACTGAGGATACCGGAGGTCCGTACCCTAAACCCCTTTCCCTGTCCCCCAAAGGCGGGCAACGCAATTGTGACGCCTCTGTTGATGCGGGTGTCTAAGGGCGGCGGTAATCGTTTACCATCAGGTGGTACGTCTGCTGAGTTGCACCATATTCCATAAAAAACCCGTCTGGCGAGCGTGGTACAGTACATAGACAAAAACCTCCTTTTTAAAAAGGGCTATATCCAGTAGTTTACTGTCAAAGGATGTGATGTGAAGGAAACATGGGATTTATCTGTGGTCCTTTTCTTTATTCTTATTAATTTTTTACGTAAGCTACACTACGTATTGTTTATTTATTACTAGCTGAACTCCGTGGTGTTACCCGCGGTACGACAATAGCCGCGCGCAACGATGCGGGGCGAACTAGTCTAAAAAAAGTATTCTGTGTTACTCCTTATATCATCATTCACCCATTTATAATATTATGGGTCTCCCGTATCCTCACTCACTCGGTGAAACATAGCACAGCGCAAGCGCTATTTCACAACGGTTTTCTGTGAGTTCGTGGTATCACTCCGGTCCAGCCGGTCCATTCATGGCGAAGCGTAGCTCTCCCACGGTAATTCATGAAGGGATTAACAATGTAATAAAACGCATAATTTACAAAAACATTTATTAAAAAAATCAAAAAACCTAGTACAACTAATATAAATAGTAAACTGGCACCAAATTACAATAGTTCTTCAAAACAGATCAAGTAGAAAATGGCGAGATTCAATCAAACAATCATAAGAAAATTATAAAATTATAATACCATAATACTGTTTATACATGAAATTTAATTTTAGGTCTAAAGCATTTGTGATATGGACAACTTAAAAATAATACGAGTATAACTACTTTTGATAGGTTTTGATTCGACTTAAATTATTTATTACCAAATAGTAGATGGCAGATAGTGAATCGGCTGGATTTTGTGATGTTTGAATGACGTTTTTAAATAAACGATTCCGTTTAAATACACTCTGCTGTCCATACCTTACATTCGAGACATCTTACTATCGTTAAGTATATATAATGTTGTTTTATTATAAGTCTTATAATTAGTTTAAAGATGCTTAAAGACAACATATTTGAGAAATTCTTATAACTATAGCCAAATCATATTATAATTTGAATAATAATAAAAACATATTTTTGGTAAACCGAACAGTTCTTTAAATTAGTTTATCACACTTAAAATAATAACTTCCAAATCATACATTAAGAAACAAAGAATAACAAGTTTGGTAATTCAAATTTTTTTTTTAATATGAACTAAATTTTATCACAACTAATAAAACGAGTCGTAACCTTAATTTTATTGAAATAAAGAGGAAAAAATGGCAATGCAATCTAAAACAAATGAAAATTTACCAGAACTTACATTTTTTTTTTGGTACACCGAACATTTACTTAAACTAGTGTATCACAACTAAGAACTTAAATTATTAAAATAATTTATAATATTTTTTTTTTTTGGTAAACCCAACTATTTTTTTACTAGTGTCAAAACTAACCAAGAGATAGCCACGTCATACATTAATTTGATTAAATAACCGAAACGTTACAAATAACAATAAAGTCTTTGTTAAAACAAAAATAACAACCTTAGTTTCTAGACACGATTATTATATTTATGTGATTTTTCGACAATTACTTTAGAAAGTTAAAGATACATGACTTATGATAACTCCATGCGCCATCAAAAGTAGCGATGGTCTTCGTAGAAGCTATTAAAGTCTATCCAGAGAGAAAATCCCCGACATTTTCATGTAGTAGCAAATAAAGATTATTATATTAAAAGCCGGTCCAACACTGATTCAACGCACACATTTTTACTATTATAGACTCGATGACATTGAAATAGTGACTAAAAATACTTTTTTATTGTTGAATGAAACAAGCGTTAGTTTTCGACCTCCTGAGATGAAAAGTAACAACAAAAGTAGACTGTCTAACAGAAACCTATTTATTGGTATTCCTAAATATTCAAGGATTATACTTGACTGATAATGTAGAAAAATGTAGCGTTGGAAGGCCTCCCGCAAGGTGAACGGACGACCTAGTTAGACACGTTGGATGCAAGCCGCTGCCGACCGGTCGAAATGGGAATCAATAGGGGAGGCCTACATTCAGCAGTGAACTTCTTACGGCTGATGTGATCATGAAGATATGATGAAAATGTCGATGCAAGAAGATTATCTAGGACGGTTTTTTTTGCCTGCCAATGTTCTCTCTCGCTCTCACTCAGCCTGATGGAAAGCTTGAGCAGAATCCAAGAGTGGTAGTCTCACCATACTTATTGCAACAATGCAGCACGGTGACCCACGCATGGCCTCCGGGTCTCGCACTCCCCAACAAAAAACGACAGCATGGTTGGTGTCTTTTGTGAGAGGGTAGTACCGCCCTGGTCGAGCTGGCCCGTTTGTACTGAAATCAGCGTGGCTCTACTACCTTGATCATTTGGTTTGGCGACTGTATGCAAAGCTCTTAAAGCGCAACTTAGTTCAACTTGATGGCAAGTCAATACTGAAAGGATATTTTAAGAATTTTTTGTCTGCAATTAATGCGTTTAAAATGTCCATGGTCCCCGGATAGAATTTACCTTATAGATACAGAAGCAATTTAACCTAGCGACTATGTCTAATTATTTTAACAGACAACTTTTCCCCGCGAAAGCACTCGTGTTAATGTCGATTTGGTGTATAATTTCAGTATAAAAAGTGCCGGTGTGCTATGACAAACTGAAATCTACGTTTGTGCCAAATTAAGTCTAGATCCATCGAGTGGATCTGGTGTGACTCAGTAACAAATATTAATCCAAACTTTTGAATTTATCAGAGTAAAAAATATACTAGTAGCAAGATCAGTCCATGTACCGTGATTAAACGTTGTACTTTTCCGCACCGGTCTCTCAGTCCTCGCTGCACATGACTGAACTTAACATGACTTAACGAACGTATTAGGCAATTAAATATAGACAACCAATTACTTACGCTAATCTCAATGAAAATGAGAAATAAGTTACTACTGACTAACTTTATACTGAGATTTGCATTGTAGCAGGCACAGTGGTGATTTGCCGTTTGATAGAGGGTTGGGTACTTATTTGTACAAAGGAATTAGAAGAGAAGGGGTGTGGCTTACGGCGGCATGTGTTAAGCTCATACCGTAACCGCACCGACAGAATTTACATATATGAGGTACCTATTCTATGCTTATAGCTATATTTACGCGCTTAGCTATTGGCAACATACTATCTCGATGTTAAGCAGATAATGTTCAGTTCAATTACTGTGCTATCGTTGCGGCAAATTGTTAATGCGTTACACAAATAATTGACTAGCCAATGCTTGAGTGCCAAAGCGCTGAATTTATTTATATGTATATTTATTACTAATTTCTAGCCTATCATGAATATACGCTTCGAATTGTCGAACTTGATTGAATTCCTTAAAGTCTAAACATTTAAGTTTACCTACGTATGTTTACATGCTAATGCCTATACTATGGGTACTCAATTACATCGAGTTCAGACAGTTTTAAGTACTAATTAAACAACTCAAAACAAAACAGGGTCCATTATGCGTAATTTCTTACTTCTTTATTCTATTAATTACTAAAAGACTAAACTGACTAAAAGGAATAGTACTTGAAATTATCCCTTTTAGTTTGGCGGAACACAAACAAAATCTGCAAGCGTATACAAGAAAACATTAACTATTTATTTAGAGCGCGCGCGATCGTTCCAAAACCGTCCCGTTACTGGGGACACACTTGCGTGTGCTGTTTGTTTCAAAAATCATAACTGTTGAAATAATTTTTGAAGGTTAATTAAAATTTTCTGTTTTTGTTGGGAATTTTTAATAAAACAAAGATTTTTCTATAGTTTGCATTGTTTAGACAAGCAATGAAGCATTCAACATGTTTAAGCGCAAGAAATAATTGAAATTATCCGTTTTAATTGTGCGTAACAAAAATAAGATGGAGATCTATTTTGTTTTGAGTATTATATATTAATAATACAAACGTTATACTAGCTCTCAAGTAAAAAAGGGTAATAGAAATATATATTTTATAATTTTTTTTGGTTTTTAATTTATAATTTTTTTATAAAAAAAAATTCTAAATAATATATATCTATTGACCAGTGAGACAATAAATTTTATAAATTTTTATCAAGTTTATAAATATTTAGTTATATATAGTATAATACAAAATATTTAAAAGGGTTTTAAAAACTCAGTAGGTAGGTACCTATCACATTTCCAATATTAAATCACTTGTTGGCTTATGCGTTCTACGAGTCAAGTCCAACGGAGACACGTGGTTACCAGTGAAATTGCGTTCAACGAATATTCAACGACTCGATAATAATAATACATATACAAAGCAGCACACAATGTTATAACAATATACAGAACCAATGGCCCTTACACATGAGAGAGAATTTATGGCACCCAAAAATGGCGGTTTTAACCCCCTTATAGCACCTCTCACTCAAAATCTTCTATCGGAATTATAACTTTATCTCAATTTTCAGTAACGATACTAGACTAATACTTCGATGTAAAGCATTTTGAAAGAAAACCTCTTTTATTTCAAGAACGGGTTGAAACATGAATTTATTTATTAGAAATTGAAAACTTTACCGTCAAACAGTGTAAGTTAATGAAACGTCTACTTTGGCACTAGCCTTTGACACAGACTTATGGCTTAATTTAGAATTTTTAGAAACAATTCAAAATATTTTAATTTTTTAAAGCTAGTCTTGAACCGCGATTCTGGTTCTGATTTGACGCTGGTGTGCTATATATTAACGTTTCCGGACTTTTTGTTGTCAGAATCTCAAGTTATCATCAGATTGTAGTTTTGCGAAATCAGTTTTCAAATTGTTTTTAGGTTATTGCGTTTGTAATTCATTTAATTAAATGTCTGTCCAATATTCGTAGCATTCAATACCCATCCGCCATCTCCTTTTCAGTTTAGAGTTATTAAGTTAATGCTTGGAATTTAATAATGGTATATTCAAAAATAAGTTGTTTAAATACATAATCAAAGCCAACATTATGGCTTAGACTTCAGCTAAAAGACGATATGAAAATAAAAGTCGTTCAACCAACTTGTGAAATTCAAATGTACCATAGAACACATATTTTTCAAATCACGCATCCTTCAAATTATTGACAGTCTCTTTACAGATAGATTGTAAAAGAAAGGGGACCAAAAATATAACTATCGATGCCAGATTTTTTTTTTCTTTTAGTTTTAACATTTTTTTACTTCCTCAGAGATTTATACCCAAAACTGGATAATCTATCGGATGTTAAAATTTCTGACAAATTTAGGAAAATACTAACATCACATTTCACTTATCAAGTAACCTTATGAACCGGCATCAGTCTTAAGGGTTTTAGTTATACCTACTACTTATAGCAGAGAAAAAAAGCATACAAGCTCTGTTTAAATGGACCATTGACAATCGACTTGGGTGGAAATTCGAGGACAATATTTCTAACTGGGGTCGTGGAACTAAGCTATTAAAAAGGTATAGTATCCTGTTTTAATTATTAACTATCCTATATATATATATATATATATATATATATATAAATGTGTGATAAAAAATATGAATAAATGAAATTAGTGTCTGTTCGTAATTTTGTAATAACATTTTTTTATTATTTTACTGTTTAGACAAGCACGTCCAAATTTTTGTCTGTCTGTTTGTTGGATTATCCTGGATGACATCGAACATGGGTAGATCATAGAATTTTGGATGTCTTAAAAATAGCTTAGTATTAAGAGTTTCGCACAAAAATTTCAAAGCTTAAGTAATGTTTCATAAAAATAAACTAATGTGACCCAACGGAATTACCGTATAGATACAAATGGGAACAGACACAAACATAAATAGATATCGTAGAACGTGAATTGCAACGTTCCAAATACCTATTATCTTATAATCGGCCCTAGCGATATACCTAATACTATCGTAATTAAATCTAATCATGTTCTTATTCTACCGTCTACTGAGAATCTAGTAGTAGAAGTTCACCTATACCGTGTATTCGTAACCTAACGATATTCTTAATTATTATTGAGAGCTGAGAAATCCAAATCGTTTTAAGAACATTTTTTATTTCCAAGTGCCGATACTGCTTGCCATGAGCACCATATATTCATAGCCTCTTACCTATAAGAACGAGAGATATCAAGTAGTATCTCTTCAGGTATACCCGCTTGTTATTCCTACTCTTAGTATATTTTAGTACCATTCTCATAGCACCCATACAACGTGGCCTAAATGTAATACCTGGAAGTTTCGATATTGATATAAAAACAGAGAGATAGTCTTTTGTCACTTAATCTATTTTCAAGATCTCATTATCCAAAAATTTGAAAAAAAAATGTTTACTGAAACAGGGTAGTTTTATTTTATTTGAAAATACGAAGGAAAAATGTAAATCGGTAGTCAGGGTTCTGTACTGTGGATCAGAAACTTACTATCCTAATTAAATCTAATCATATACCAAGTCCACCGTCTACTGAGTTCGAGCATGTAGTACCAGGTGCAGAAAGTACAAAATCGCGGATCGAGGGAAGTTCGCGCGTACCGTGGTACAACATTAATACCTACCATAAATATCTAACTCTAACGTATATATTAAACTGTATATCCTAACGATATTCTTAATTATTATTGAGAGCTGAGAGCTAAGAAATCCAAATAGTTTTGAGAACATTTTTTTTATTCTAAGTGCTGCCATGAGCACCATCTATTCATAGCCTCTTACCTATAGGAACGAGAGATTCAAAGTAGTATCTCTTCAGGTATACCCGCTTGTTATTCCTACTCTTAGTATATTTTAGTACCATTCTCATAGCACCCTTAGAATAAAACTGACTTAAATGTGGTATCGATTTTGATATAAAAATGACATAATGGACCATCTTTGGTCACCTTGTCGGATTTCAAGACACCATTATTAAAAAAAAATGTTTCCTAATTGAAACGTGGGTAGTTTTTCATATGGCCCTGCCAAAATGACTACCCTGCCTGATGGAAGGCATAAGCAGAATCCAAGAGTGGTGGTCACCATACTGTGTTGTAAACGCAGCATGGTGGTCCACACCATGGCGGCCATGTGATGCTTCGGCATCATTGGGCCTCCGGACTAATGGATTTTTATTTTGAGAATACGATGAAAACGTAAATCGAAAGTAAAGAGTTCTATACTGTAGATCAGAAGCATATTCATTATCTATAGAAAGTCTTATAGAAATAGAGCTTATTGTCTTTACGACTTTGTAGAGACTGGATTTATAAATTAACTTAAATTGTAATTGAGTGTTAGTTCCGTTAAAAGCGGATACCTATCCAAGAAAAAACTATTTTATAGATCCTTAGTATAATATAAGCTCCTTACTGAACTAATTGTTTTCAGTTTCGAGTTTTCAACATTCAATAAGCAATGTATTTCATTTACATAAATTTTACGACTTATGTACTCGCAACGCCTAAACGCCATCCTTAATACTAAATTTCATCCATTGAATAATTGTAATCATATTATAAAAGATTTCATTTTATTCTGAAATCGGTATTATCATTAATTGAATAAATGCGAATTAGAATTTAGACACATTTAGATGTTAGTGTCCGAACTTATAAGCTACTTGTATGGCGTAAGAGTGAGATGTAGGAGAGACGTTGCATCTCACGTTTATTCTTCTTTGTCTTCGACAGCAGACATAAGTAGCTTCTGGCAGATGTGGGTGAATTTCGCTGCAGACAACATTATTATATTAGTATCACCGTATCCTTAATTTCTGTGCGCTATACTGTGTGAGTAACCATCATTATTACAGGCCTTTACTGTAATGGTGTTTAGAAATTCATACAATGTGGTAATGTGGTTTGTAATAATTCATTATCAATCCTCTATAAAAGTTTTTACAGGAATAATACGTGGCAGCAACAAAAACAGCTTAAACAACGGAGACAACCGCAATATATATATAGCCCATTCGCTTAGATACAGTCAAGGTGACTGTATCTAAGCGTGCCGTCGTGGCACATGCGACAAGCCGCTACAAAATGAAAGGGCGCACCTGCGGCGTACACCTACAAGCGAGTATGATTTGTCAGTTTATGCCGTTGTATGAATTTATATATGCATATTTCACAACAATAACCACAATTGCGTGCGGATGCACCGACAGTATCTAAACGAATGGACTTTACAAATAATGAGACTACGACTTACTTGACACATCTGCAACGAACTTCGGCCTGTGCTTAATGAAGGCATAGTAGACCGGAACACCAGCCAGAGTCATGCCAGCGCCGGCGAGCACGGCCCACGGCTGGCTCAGGATCGGCACAATTAACAGCACAGTGCTCACAGTTACGAACACCACGGGCATCCAGGTTTGAACCTATATATTAATAATACTTTTGATTTTGTGTCCTTTTAATATTTTTGGACTATACTAGTTGCATTTATATTAAAAACTATTTTATTATTTAGTATTATTTTTATGGCACGAGGGGCAAAGTAATTGTTAAATGACTGCCACCACCAATGGACATCTGCAAATCTAAAATCACATGTACATTGCCACCCTTTAAGTTCTTACATCTTCCAAAATAATTAAGTTTATAATCAAGTTAATATGAGATAAATTTACATGAAACTATAGGATATGGGGATTCAGTACGACGCGTCTACATAACGAGAGGTAAAATTACACAAGTTAATTCATTTGGTACCTTGATTGGGCGAGCCAGGTGTGGTTTTTTGTACCGGAGCCACAACACGGCGCTGCAACTGAGGGTGGTGAAGAACGCCTCCACTACGGTGCAGTAAGTGATCAGAGAAGTCAGGTTATCCGGGATTAGCATTATGATCGAAATTATCATCTGGGAAAGAAACAAAGACGTTTTGAGCCGACAGAATCAAACCAGGAAAGAGATTGGCACGAAAAGCGTTATGCATTAAATTTTATCCTTAGGTACAGTTTTGATTTTAGGCTTTGAATAATGATTGTCATATCGAAATATTTGAAATGAGTTAATTAATTTCTATACGTGTCCCTTTTAGCAGTTCAATCATCGCGCGTCTTGTTAGTAATGCCGATTTAGAAGGTATAATTAATTAAGTGTATGTATGTACGGATGTAGTACGTATGTTTATTTCTTTTTTTGCCCTTCTATAAGTGACTATATTCGCGAGGAGAGTATTCGTCAGGTACGCAAGTCAAGTCAAGGCAAGGTACATGGCAACTGTTCTTGAACGCGATCACTTATTAAAAGGTATTACAGTCAGCCTGTGACCACGGCCAGGTTGGTCGAAAAGTCAGGCAAATAAGAGGTATGTAATACCTTTTAATAAGTGATTGCGTTAATTCCCGTAAAATATAATTGTTAATATGTTTTTGAACATTTGTGTCAACTGAGTTGTAGACACCGGCCGAAGCGGCCTGTCTAAAATCGGGATGGTTGGCGCCCTTAAAGAGAGGCGATAGGTTGAACGCCCACAGTAATATATTTTCGGAATTGTGTTCAGAACTTATTTTATAATATATCATGTCACTGGATTTCCATAATACAATAAGGGCACTTATGAAATTAATCAAACTGTTTATTAAACTCATGAGAAAGGGACATGTTGACAGGAAATTTCATTTGTATCATCAAAATCTGTGAGGTGTCTAAACTATTTTTAGTGTAAATTAATTGAACATTTCAAAAGTTAACATTAAATTGGAAGGTTCATGTCAAAACTTATGAGAAAACAAATCATATATTACATATCATATGTTCCACAAAATTATTTAAAAAAATACCATAAATTTTAAAAGAAAATTTCATTAAAATTAACATTTAAACATATTAATAAAAAACAATTTCGTAAAAAAAATATTTTATTTTACATAATCGGGATGGTTGGCGCCCTTAAAGAGAGGCGATAGGCTGAACGCCCACAGTACTATATTTTCGGTATTGTGTTCAGAACTTATGTTATATAGCAATCACTGGTTTGTTTTCACTGTTTAAATTCCATAATTACATTATATATTGTTTAAACATATGACTTTTGCTAGTCGTATTTGTCCGATCATAACGGCATACTCGTTGGCAGAGATGCGAAGTGGCTATCGTTGCCAAAATATTAAGGTAAATTCTTTGGGTAATTTGAAGTTATCAAAATCATCAAGCCGTTGTATTTAACCGCTGGATTTTTTAATAAATTAATTTAAATGAACTTTATATGGAATAGTCACGCTGTGTGTTTTCATATACCTAATCTTTTAACTAAATTTATACCTCAGACTGGCTGGAATATAATAAACTGGCACAAAAGGAAAATACACAAATATACAATTAAATCAGTTCTATAAAATAATATATATACGTAATATATATTACTCATTCTTCGTGAAAACGTACAGGAAAAAACTGCTCTGTGTATCCTTATTAAGTACCTACTTATTCTTGAGAAATAATACTGGGGAACAGATACTTTCGTATTTTTAGGCTCTTAATCGCAAAAGTATTTGAATTCGGCTTCGGCCTAATATTGGAAATCGTTGGGCGTAGCGTAAACTGAGATGACTGGATGAAAACACGGGCCCAACGATTTTATACCGAATATTTTTACCCAAATTATTTTTTAGCCACATTATTTCCAATTAAACCGTTAATTTTTTTTTTTTACAATTAATTATTTTCAAGTTTTTAGTTTTTAATTTCATTATATAGTACTTTTCGTCTGTATTCTACTTTTCAACAACTTTCATCTGATACCCATATAGTGGTAGTCGTGACAAAATGTGTAAACCACCATTTTGTAGCGTCGGCCCTCTTAGATTTTAATTTGTTTTCATAGTGAACTGTGTTCTACATCTTTGAATTTTTATAATTGTATTGTCACCAGAACTAAAGGTGTGTACCAAATTTCATATCAATCTGTTAACAGGAAGGGAATCAAATTTCAATTACTAGATTTGACCCAAACAAATAACCAGGGCAAGCTAAATAAAACGTTTAAAAATAAAGATATTATTCAGTAGCAGCTTTTGCGAAGCTTGCTCAGCCCATCTCAAAGAGTTCTTTAGAAAAAGCTTGAAGAAGTTTCCAGTGTTCAATTCGTGGTACTATATTCCAAGTTGAAAATAGTTGGTCGTCCCCACGACCACGACCACGACCCCATACTGCGCAACAGACAGTCTCCAAGCTGCAAGAGCTGGGGTTGGATGCTCTACCTCATCCGCCATACTCACCAGACGTTGCGCCTACCGACTATTACTTTTTCCAAAATTTAGACAACTTTTTAGTGGGTAAAAAATTCAATTCCCGAGAGGCAGTACAAAATGCCTTTGAAGAGTTTGTTGCCTCCAGTCCAGCTGATTTTACAAGAAGGCATCAATAAACTGCCAATGCGTTGGCAAAGATGCGTCGATTGCATGGGTGATTACTTCGAATAACATAAATAAAAAAGTTTGAAAAAATAAGTACTTTCACTTATTGCATACAAAACGACAATTTCATAGGTAAAGACCTATTAGAAATATTTTTAACTTGTTTCTTTGCCTACCATTGAACAACCTATTTGATAACATAAATGTGAACACTGTCAGCCAACACAATGTTGACAACTGATAGTCAAGATAATTTTGACCACTTTGAATGCGTACAACAATTTGAGTACCATGTATGCTGATATAAAATTGAATTGATATTTTTGGCATAATTTTGAGCACCCTGAGAGCACAAATGATTATGATGCTAACTGTACCTATATAGAACTTCTTTCTTGTTTAAAGCACAGATAACTATATCGGTGAATGATTTGTCTTAAGCACACTATATACTCAACAGACAATACAATTAAACAATCACTTACCAAGAAGATGAGTGAAGGCAATGGTGAGTAGCATTTCAAGTTTATGTGCGCCAGCAACTCAGGCATGTGACCGTTCCGAGCGCCGGCGAAGCACATACGAGACGACGCCATTATGTGTACAGAGAGACCACCTACTATTGCTATAGCGACCAACGTAGGCATCGCCCATTTCACAGCCCCAAGACAAATTGCTGCGAAGTCCTATAAAGATATTAAATTTTGTACAATACCTGTTAGGGTTATACTGGAAGGTAAACATTATTAAGCTATACAAATAAATAAAATTGAAGTGTCTGTTTCTTATATTAAAATAACAGCTTTTTACTAAATGCTATGTATGTATATACAATACATATGCCAAAAATGTATTTAAAAAAGTTTTGTCTGTCTCTGTTTGTTCCGGGTAATCTCTGGAACGGCTTAACCGATTTTGACGGAACTTTCACTGGCAGGTAGCTGATGATCCAGAAGGTAACTTAGTCTACTTTTTTTAGACTAACTTTGTCCCGCGGCGTTACTCGCGGTACATCAATAACCGCGGGGTTCAGCTAGTTTTGTAATATACTTTTACCCTACGTATCGACTATGTTCAGTGTTAACTAAAAACGATGAGGGATCAATATCGTATCCTCTTAAGTACTAGCTGAACCCCGCAGTGTTACCCGCGGCTATTGTTGTATTTGTATTATTGTTGTACCGCGAGTAACCGCGGGACAAAGTTAGTCTAAAAAAGTAGCCTAAGTTACTCCCCGGATCATCAGCTACCTGCCAGTGAAAGTCCCGTCAAAATCCGTCCAGCCGTTCCAGAGATTACCCGGAACAAACAGACAGACAGACAGACAGACAGGCAAAAAAATTTTAACTACATTTTTCGTATATGTACCGTGTATACATACATATGCATTGATTAAAAAGCTGTTATTTTAATGTTACAAACAGACACTCCAATTTTATTTATTTGTATAGATGTTGTCTAAGTACATTTTATATTAATTTACGTTAGTAAAAATACAACAATAACCGATTGCTGGTACCTACATACACCTACACACATCTACATACCTACATCATTTCATTACTTCAAAGCATTAGAATGTTAATTTTAAAATTAATATACCTAATAATAATTTACCAATTAATCCTCTAAGCGTAAACACAGCGTCCGACACAGTAGTGTTTGACTTACATGAGCTTTAAGTTCAACGATATATTTAGATAAACGTCTTTTTGTATATTAGACCGTTCTATTTATAAGCTCACATACCGTTGATGGAAATATTGGCATCCTCAGGGGAGGACCTCTAGGATTTTTTCTTCAACTTAGCTATCGGTTATCAGTCTACTGATACAACATGGATAAATTACGATTTTACTGAGAGCGACAGCTATCAGGCCTCCACAACCCATAATATTAAGCAATTTCAAAGTATCACGATAGACTTGGACTTTTACTAAACAAATATACCATATCTAATACTTAATTAATAAAGCTGACGAGTTTGTTTGCTTGAACGCGCTAATCCTAGCAATAACTGGTGCGATTTGAAAAATTATTTCAGTGTTAGATAGCCCATTTATCGAAAAAAAAACGGGGAAAAATTATTACGCTACGGGCAACAGGAGACTTAAACGAGGTTGCGTGTGTCAGCTAGTTAAATATTATATTATCATACTTACAACAGCAATAGCCTCGGTAGCCAGCACTCCGACAGGTCCAAGAACTGCCAGGTAGGAGAGGTTGGCCAAAAGATAAATACCGGTAACCAACGGCAGGGATACGTAGATGGCGCGTGGAAGGTTCACGAATGGATCTTTCAGCTCCTCTGTCATGAAGTTCAGGTAACTCCTGTGGAAAGAAATGTTCATATTAACTGAAACGTTGTTCAAAATGCCATAGTTTTAGTACAAATGTTGTAATCTATTCCAAGATCTATTATTTTGTCGTAAACGATGTATAAATCCGTACAAAAGAGTTGTAACAGTGGTAATTATTGCAGGTTCTCTGAATTTTCTTACCTATCTGGTAAATAATAGTTGGCACAACAATAGTTTAATATGAGTGACGGAGTACGCACAAAGGAAATATGTATGTTTTCGAGAGAGGTGAGTCTGCGAACAGGTTTCCCTAATCCTCTTTACTTTCTACCATAATTGGATTGCTCGACAACAAAAGTGGAATTGTAGTGTGGAACGTAAATTACTCTTAAATTTCAGTTCTCATTTTAGAAGCACTGTTATTTAGTAAAACGTGCAGTTACATTACATAAATATGAAAATTCCAAGTTTATTAATAACTAGCTGACCCGTACCTACTACGTTGGGCGGTAAACATTTTTTTCTCCGATTTACTTTGCAAATCCGGTTACCACGACAAAGTTTTTCCACTTTTCGGGTTATCATATATCTTATGTTATTTACAAAGAACGTAGCCTTCTATTGGTAAAAGTATTATCAAAATCGGTTTAGTAGATTCAGTGATTACCCCCAACGTCACAATCTTTACCTATTTATATAATAAGTATAGTATAGACTAGCGACCGAGCAAGGGTGGAGTTCACTATTTCTGATGCACCCACCGACGACACGATTCGTGCATTTTAAATCTGTCATATCTTTGAATATATTCATTTAAATAACATACTGTAAAGGGCCATATTGATCTCTGTTAAATGCATAATGTATTTAAGTATACTTAACTGAATAAGGATTAATACCGCATTGCTTAAAATCGCTTCGTAAATAAGCCATTATTTCTCGTAAAAAGAATGGAATAAAAATGGTTATTGTGGATTATCTCCTACCAGCGCCTCATGCCGCCCTGAGTGTGGCTGCGGATGGTCGGGACGGGTTTTCCCCTCCATCCGCTTTAGTGGCCAACAGCGAGAGGGCGACGTACGCGTGTGCCGTACGTCGCCTATACTAAGAGGTTTACCAGCAGACGGTGCCCGCTTCAGTGCGGGCAGGCGCTGGGAGGGGTCCGGATGTGTTAATAACAGCAGTTCCCGGATCACTCCCGTCTCAGGCGCAGAGTGGCACACCGTGTGGTTTTAGTCGGTTCGATTCCGACACACCGCCCCGCCGCAAACCCCGGCGGGGTGACGGCCCGAGGGAAAAAGGGTTATCCCTAAGAGATAGACATACCATCGCGGACATTTCTATCTCGTAGTTTAGAGCCAACGTTTGCAATGTAAGTGCAAAATATGTGTTTATATGTACATTAGAAACCTCTAAAATTATCAGTGCTTCTCTAATATATTATACACGTATTATACATATAAACCTTCCTCTTGATACATTCTATCTATTAAATAAAACCGCATCAAAATCCGTTGCGTAAAGCGCTTTTTAGCAGTGTTCCAAGACAAATTAGAAATGAAATGAGATGTAAATAAATAAACCTTAGATAATATTTATACGATACCCCATGTATGCGGGGAATGACTGCCTCGTTGGTCTAGTGGTTGACATTTGCGACTGCCGATCAAGAGGTCTCGGGTTCGAATCCCGGGCCGGGCCTGTTAATTTTTCTTTGAGTTTGGCAGTTGGGGTCTAAACCCCCCGTGCCTCGGAGAATATGTAAAGCCGTCGGTACTGCGCCTGTTCTCTCACCGGTCGTGTCGAATAACCGTCCCATCAGATAAAGAGAGTGAGGACACAGAGTGCAACTGTGTTTGCGCACACACTTGTGCACTATTATATCTCCTGAGTCGTTAGGTGGTCTCCGTTGAGATTGACCGCCGTTGCCGAAATCGGCTAGCAGTACTTTATCATGCGAGGAAATTGACTTCAACAAATTCAAAAAATACTTTCATATCTATACCAATATTATAAACTGAAGACTATTTGTTTGAACGCGCTAATATCAGTAAGCGCTGGTCCGATTTGAAAAAATATTTTAGTGTTGGATAGTACATTTATCGAGGAAGGCTATAAGCTATGTATCATCACGCTAAGACATATAGGAGCGGAGCACCAATGAAGAATGTTACAAAAATTATCAAGCTACGGGCAATAGGAGACGCAAACAAGGTTGCGTGGGTCAGCTAGTACCTATATACAATAGTTTCAAAGAGGCGATTTAAGGGATCATTCACTTAGGCGTTAATTAAGAAAATAATTGACTCCTAAATCATAGGTCATATGCGTGAATTGCAATTTGCACACTGATAACGTTCGCATATCAGTAGTGATTGATAACTGGTGGGAAAATATTTAAAATGTTGTGCGCAGCACATTGTTACATAACGCCTTGAAAATCAATGACACGCAAGCTGCTGATAACACGGTCGACTGGTTTCAATTATGTCCACAGTTTGTACCGATATCACATTTTTAAAAGCACATATTTTATGCGTACAACTAACTCACGCAACCTCGTTAGCGTCTCCTATTGCCCGTCGCGTGATAATTTTCCCCCGTTTTTGAAACATTTATCATTGGTGCTCCTCTCCTATTGGTCTTAGCGTTATGATATATAGCCTATAGCCGTCCTCGATAAATGGGCTATCTAACACTGAAAGAATTTTTCAAATCGGACCAGTAGTTCCCGAGATTAGCGTGTTCAAACAAATAAACAAACAAACTGTTCAGCTTTATAAATTAGTATAGATGTAGATGGAAATAACGTACTAATTTATTATTATCCTAGCTGAACCCCGCGGTGTTACCCGCGTTTATTATTGTACCGCGAGTAACGCCGCGGGACAAAGTTAGTCTAAAAAAAGTAGCCTAAGTTACTTCCCGGATCATCAGCTACCTGCCAGTGAAAGTCCCTTCAAAATCCGTCCAGCCGTTCCAGAGATTACCCGGAACAAACAGACAGACAGACAAAAATTTTTTTAACTACATTTTTGGTATATGTATCGTGTATACATACACATGCATTGATTAAAAAGCTGTTATTTTAATATTACAAACAGACACTTCAATTTTATTTATTTGTATAGATTACCATCATCAGTCTATCGCAGTCCACTGCTAGAGATATCTGATTGCACGGTTGGTCTAGTGGTTTAAGTGGTCTTCACGCCGCTTTCCATTATGCTATGTGTTGTGGGTTCATACCCCACGTGAGGCAACACTTCGTGTGATCCACATATTGTTGTTCTGAGTCGGAGTATTCTTTGGGTCTGTTTCATGTATGTTTGTAAAGTACCCCGCGAAACAGGATGCATCCTAATGCGGGAGTTGTCTTTAAAATAAGACATAGGCCTCTCCAATTATGTATCTATACAAATAAATAAAATTAGAGTGTCTGTTTGTACTATTAAAATAACCGCTTTTTAATAAATGCATATGTATGTATGTGTATACATACATATGCATTTATTAAAAAGCTGTACCGTGTGGTACAGACACCAAAAATGTAGTTAAATTTTTTTTTGTCGTCTGTTTGACTGTTTGTTCCGGGTAATCTCTGTCTCAGCTAGTCTGTAATCTATACAAATAAATAAAATTGGAGTGTCTGTTTGTAATAAAAAATAACCGCTTTTTACTAAATACATATGTGTGAATAGTGTATACATATACCAAAAATGTAGGTAATTTTTTTTTGTCTGTCTGTTTGTTTGTTCCGGGTAATCTCTGGAATGGCTGGACGGATTTTGACGGGACTTTCACTGGCAGGTAGCTGATGATCCGGGGAGTAACTTAGGCTACTTTTTAGACCAACTTTGTCCAGCGGCGTTACTCGCGGTACAACAATTTTAAATAGGTACCATAAAAATATCACAATTATCGTATAAATACGTACAAAGTCACGAGCAAATGCTAATAATATATAAATATTTGAAATATACAAGTAACGCCCTTTCCAATAATATCAAGCACGACATATTTATCTAAAATTTTTTTTAATACTGTATTTTATGTCGGCTAGAGGGCGCCACATTAGATTCAGTGGCACGTCATTCTAACGACACCTCATTTGTCCAGTTCTAATGAGTAGTTAAGGAGCTATGAGGGAACAAATGAACATACATACATAGCCTGGCAAAATCATAACCCTCCTTTGGCTTTGCCGTAGTCAGGTAAAAAATTAACCTTTTTATTATCGTCGACGTCGCTTAGAAAATTTACTAGTACCATTCTTTAAATATCGTTTTAGGTTTTTTTTATGAATAATAATAAGTTCTATAAGTTTATCATTTACAATTTTACTTATTATATTTTTATTTTTAACAAACGTTGTCGTCGTATATTTTTAACAAACGTTGTCGTCGTATATTTTTAACAAATGCGTCTGAAAAATAATAATTTCACCTTTGTAGGGGATACCTTTTAATGAAGGAGAATCGAATTGCATTTGACACGTAACAGAGCGAAGTCTGCTCTCGAATATGTAAACAAATTAATTTATTTTAATTAATTCCTAGCCTTTGCCTTTGCTCGCTGCTAAACGTTACTCGATTGTGTGACGAAAATACTGTCTCTTTTACTTAAAAATAAACACATTGAAAAATTTATTTAGAGATATTTTTATGAAAGAGGGGGCAAAAGAGCACATGCATGATCTGATGGAAAGTGATTACCGCCATCCATGAACGCTTGCAACTCAAGAGTTATTACATCCTAATTGTTTTGCAAAGTTGTCTACTATTTTTAATGCACCTTTAAAATTCGCTAGACAAATGTTGTTACAATAATAGTAAATACCTAAAGCTTTACGTTTAAAAGCTCCGAACTAAGCTGAATAGTAATTTTATCCGATATCTTCTTCTTCTTTTGATGAAATGGCAACTGGCCGGATCTATTATTCCTTAGAATTCCTTCTTAAAAGGCCGGCAACGCCCTTGTGACGCCTCTGGTGTTGCATGGGTGTCCATTGGCGGCGGTAATCGCTTACCATCAGGCGATAAGTCTGCTCGATTGCTCCCTATTTCATAAAAAAAACTATCGGGTCAGCTATTTCTGCCAATGTAAGGTGTTTAAAGTCTTCATATCGTAAGTCTACAAGTCTTTAAGTCTTCGTCGTGATGAAATTAATGATAAACAATAAAAAAAATGTGGATGAGATGAAATGGGGACCATCTTCCGAAAAATCGAAAAACGATATCTCATCCCGCTACGCAGACTCATAACGACATTAACCGACAAACAAGCCGACAGCTATCAGTTAGTATCGTAATATTGCTATCGGCTAGTGATGTAATGAAAGTCACTGTAGAAGATAGAGAATTACTTTTTGAGGCCTCCTACACACCATGTCGGCTTCATGAACGTTATTTCTTAGTTGTCCCTTGTGTTCCTGATTTTAACAATTTCAGTTTTATAAGATTTATTCTGATATAAAAATCCACACATCGACTAGCAATTTAAGATTAGCACCTATAAGATTTCACTTCGTTTTACTTCTTATTGTATTGATATTTCATTAATGAATTTTTATATTTTTCCTACAAATATTTTAATTATAATAAAATGGTTTTATAAAGGAATATATAATATATATATACATTTGCTCCGTGATATATACATATATATAACATACATACATATATATTACATACATAGAAATAATTTTACATGACACCGTTTTTATTGCCTATCAGCGTATACAGCGTCTTTTTATGGTATATTGAGCAATCGAGTAGACGTAACACCTGATGGTAAGCGATTACCGCCGCCCATGGACCGCAACACCAGAGGCGTCACAAGTGCGTTGCCGGCCTTTGGGGGATGGGGAAAAGGATGTAGGGAGGGGTTGGGATATGGGCCTCTGGTATCCTCACTCACTTGGTGAAAGACAGCGCAAGCACTATTTCACACCGGTTTTCTGTGGGGCCGTGGTATCATTCCGGTCGAGCTTTCATGCCGGAGCGTGGCTCTCCCATAGTATGGGCGTAAAATACCTATCCGTATATATTTTTAGACTTTTAATAAAATTTATATAGCCAATGTCACCCGGGCCATTATTACAAATCTATTGACACCTTATTTATTAAAAACAGTTTAGTATTTTAGGCGCTATGGTAGATTAGACTGCCAAAATTATAGTAGTAGTGGGGTAAAAAGTAATTGTGAGATACGATTCCCAACCAGTAATATGGAAACATTTGTTTGCCGATATGTTTACTGTGCACTTCAACTAAACCATCTACATGAATTATTGAAGTTAAAGAACACACTTTTATAACTAGTGAAACTAAATGCTAGCAAATAATTTAAGACTCAAAAAGAAAATCATTTGTACATATAAATAAAATTGGAGTGTCTGTACATACATACATTGTATTGTAATAAATAACAATAACCGCTTTTTACTAATTTTTTTTTTATTTTCTTCTGGACTTCTTGTCGAAAAGGTTAGAACTGTTGGAAGTTATGGACAGTGATAAACTAAACACGGTATATTTACCAGAATAACATTTTTACAATTTTTGTCTGTCTGTCTGCCGGAGTTCGTCGTGAGCTACAACGTGACACGAGAATTGCCTATATATAATAGGCTAGCTGACCTCCGCAAGTTCGTCTGCGTCTTTTCAATCTTGCTCTTTTTTTATTGGTCTAAACGTAATATTAACTATCATATGTTAAGCACGCCAGCAAAATACACATTCTCAAAAAAACTACAAAATCGGTTGGATAGTTTCGGAGTTCATCGTGAGCAAAAACGTGACACGAGATTTATATACAATAGGCTAGCTGATCCCCGCAACTTTGTCAGCGTCTCTTTTAATTTCTTGTGGGCTCTCGGAGTTGTCCTATTCGTCGTGATGTTAACTATTCTATTTAAAGAACGCCAGCAAAACACACATTTAATAAAAAAAAAGAAAGAAAAATGGGGTACATAGTTTCGTAGTTCATCATGATCAAAACTGTGATAAGAGAATTATATATATAATAGCTAGACTAGCTGATCCACGTAACTTCGCCTGCGTCTCGTGCTCCGCTCGTAGCGTGATAATAACTATCCTAGCTTTGACACGCCAGCATGATACACATTTAAATCTATCTAGCTCACTCACGCAACTTAGCCTGCGTCGCTTTTTAATAATGCTCGGCTCCTATTGGTCTACACTTATGCACGCCAGCAAAACAGACATTTAAATAAAATAAAAAACATGAACATCGGTTAGGTAGTTTCAGAGTTCACAGTGAGCAACAACTTGACACGAGTATTATCTATATATATAAATAAAAGAGGAAGGTGACTGACTGACATAGCCGGAGAAGATCAACGCACAGCCCAAACCGCTTCTTTAAATAACGTAAGTGAGCACTAAGAAAGGATTTTTTTAAATTCCACCCCTAAGGGGGTAGATCAGAGGATGAAAGTTTGTATGAAACTTTTACTCCTTTAATATGTGCTAAAAATTTTGTAAGAATATAGTGGAGTTAAAGTAAGGAAATACGTATTTAGTATTTTTCAAAATATCGCCCCAAGGCGGTAAATTAGGGGACGGGAGTTTGTATGAAACTTTTATTAGTTTTAGGAAATTTTACCCACCAAAGATGTGAAATAGGGGATTAAATTAGTGTGGAAGTACTTAAGGCAAAGGGTCTGCTTTAATACACATAGTAATATGTGATAAGCGCTGACATATATATTTAAACAATAAATATATTGTCTTCATATGAGATAATCTATAAATAATTTCTGATTTTGTGTACCTATACACACTTATACTGAACAAACTTCACGCTAATATATTCAGGCGAAAGTTTGTAAGTGTGTATGTTTATTACTTCTTCACGTGAGAACTTCAGGACGGATGCGAATTAAACTTTGCAGTAATATATTTCATACATCAGAATAACACATAGGCTACTATTTGCCGCGATAATTGACACATACGCGGGCAGAGTCACGTGCAACAGCCAGTATACAATAGTTAAACCAGCTGACTGCCGCAACTTCATCTGCGTCTCTTTATATTATATAAGCGTGATATTAATATAAGCGTGATTTTAGCTATGCACGCTAGCAAAACAAAAATTTAAAAGAAACGTGATAATCGGTTAAATGGTTTCGGAGTTCATTGTGAGCAACAACGTGACACGCGAATTGTATAACAATTGTGAACAAACGTGCGAAGTTTCAATTCAATTGAGAATTACGTTTCCCCGCTGTTTGATCCGCGAAGAACCCCAAAGCCGTTGGAGACGTTAAGAGTTAGACACGGATCGTGGAGTTGGAGTTTGAATAAATGCATGCTCATTCATTAGACAATTTACGAAAAAACTGATCGGCGCTTCATGAGACCAAAACGGCAATGTGAAGGAATAGTACGATGCATAATTTAGTATTTTCCGCATTAAGATCTGTTGTTGTTGAAAGAAAAACGCGTACAAGATCAACAAACGAAATTCATTTTATGTTATGTCAAGATTTTAGTGTAGTTCTTTTTTATGTATTTGTATTGATATTCCGTATCTAATGAAATAGTTAAAAGGATGGAGTGTAAATAAATATATTGCAATATTTTCATGTTGAATAATATGAATTGGTGAACTGGTGAACTATGGGCAAAAATGTATATTACACGCTTTTTATTAGCTTCACCGTTAGTTAGTGTTTGCTTGTGCCGATTAAGAGGACTTGGATGGATTACCGGGTCAGGCCATAAAGTGTTGATGCTTTTTAACAAGAATCCAATTGAATTAGAAAAATTGAAATCTCAATTTTTGAACTTCAATACAAAATTTCAAAAAATTTGAAAATATTAATGGAAATCAAGTGACACACGGAGTATTAATATTAATATACGCAATATAGATAAACGTGTTTCATAAGCTTGTTTTATATTTCAAAAGATATTAATTATGTACATGAAATAAATTCTGTTATAAGTTTTGTTGTAATTATTTGGTAGCTAGTTCACTATAATTTAATTTAGTTTAGTGAACAAGTGTAGTAAGTAAAACACATGTTAATGGTTGATTCTTTGATTTAATATTACATGCTGTAACTTGTTCAACTCGTCATGAGGTTTAGTAAATTGTGCGAAAATTTCAAACCCTCATATTAACAATTTCAAAAGCTATTATCGATTAAAGGTGCCATAAAAAAGGGGTTTAAATTTTTGGTAGTAACTCAAAAACCGTTGGTGCAAGAAGGATTAAAAAAAAGATACTAAAAGAAATTTAAAAAAAAATGTAATAATGAGACCATTGGGAACAAACAGATTTTGTTTTGTCAAACTTTTATTAATATTCTAAGTTCGATAATTGTTAAACAAATGCCTTAAAATAATTTCGCTTTGTATTTTACTTTTTAGACCTTTTAGAAACTACATTCAATAAACTAATTTTTCATTGTTATTTTTGTTAGTAATAAATTATTTAAACAATAAAACAAGGGGTATAAATATTTTTTTCTTGCAATTAGTTACAGTCTCAATTTTCTCAGTCATTTTTTTTAAAAGCAGTACATATTTACTTATTAGTAGTAGTAGAATAATTATGATCTACAATACATTACATATTTTTTTTAGTAGTTTAAAAACTATTTTTGGCTTTTTGAATTATTTAAACAACATATTATGAAAATTTTAATTTTAAAATACGTTCACGATTCTCAATAAAATAAAGTAAAAAATGCGTTGCGAGAAAATACCTTTTCAAAACAAAGCAACACTCGTATGAATTGTATTACACTGATTTTAAGGGGTGATATTGTAGTGAAAGAATCAGAAGAAAAACGCATCTTGTATAGTTGATACAAATATATTGCACATATAATTATCAATAAAAGAATATCAAGATCAATGGCAGGTACAAGATTATTAAAATTTTGTAAACCGCTTTATAGAAATAGATTTTGTGTTTAAAATTACTATTTTTCGCGTGCAGAAGTAAAGCGCAAAATTAAAATTTTATGCATTTTGAACCGATGTTACTTACATTAAAAAAAATGCAATGTAGTTGATTCGGGAAATAATCTTTTACAACTTCAATAATCGCAATTTCAAAAATGATAAATAAACAATACACTTACTGCAAGTTGTCTTGATTTATTTTCTTACGCCTGTTCGGACGTCGTTCGGAGACGTGAAGAGTTATCATCATTACATTTCTTTAGTTCTAAAAATAGTCAATAAATAGCACGCGTTGCCAACTTTTTCACGTCGATAACCCTAAAGCGACACACTGAAAGTGACTATGTGGCTCAACTCGCATATTAAATCAGAGTGAAGTTGCGTGCTTTTAACTACTACGCGTGAAAACGTGCGTCGCCACCCGAGGCGGCTTGCCTGCGTCAGGTGAACTCTACGTGTCACAGCGCGTGAGTAATGTACGGCAACGTGCGCCTCCCCTCGGCTACCGTAACGCGCAGTCGCGCTAACCAATTTCTCTATCAAAAATTTGTACTTTAATGGTGGGAAAATAGAGCTGAATATCCTGTAGGAGAAAACATCTCGTTTCTTCGACTCCGCACCAGTGTAAGTTGACCCTAAAACCACAAAAATGCGCCTGAAATGGAAGTACTGTAGGTGTTGCAATATGTCCTCACCAGTCAAACGCATTGCCCCAACCCGGACTAGATAGGACGTTACTGTAATTTTTTTGGCTTTAAGCAGGTAGATCCTATTAAAATAATTGAAGTAAACACATCTTTAGGTGCGTTGAGCACTTTTTGGGTGAACAAAAATCACTTTTTGGTAGGGGAAAATCTTGTGAGTTCGCGTCGCAGCGTCACCCGAAAAAAGATTACGAGAAAAATATGATAATGTACCGCTGATTTTAAGTGGAGACTTCAATTTAAACTTTTCAGATGATTAAAATCTACCACTAATTGAATTTCTAAATAAAACACTTAATTTAAATATGTCCAATGATCAAATAATCAGTCTAGAAAATATAAAACGACGATCGATGCGGTTTTTATGCGATATTTAAATAAATTTGAATCAAACATTTTCATTGCTTACTTTAGTTACCATAAGCGGATTGTGTCTTTTTCAGAACAAAATGTAATAATTGAAAGTACATAAAGTCTAAGTATTGTTGAAATTGATCATCATAATGATGCAAACAAACTAATGTTAAAAATTAAGTACATTGAAATGTAAGTAAGTACAAATACTATTCATAAATAATATGATTGTATATTAATTGTTATTTCAATTGAATTGTACTTATATTTTGTCATGATCTTGTACAGCTCGTAATATAACTAGGTATTTGAAAAAAAAAATGCACGTTGTCAGGGATAGAACAAAAAAACATGAACGAAACGATCTTTTTTTGTCAGAAACAAAAAAAAATGTTATTTCAACGGAGAGGGCATGGTCCAAATGGACATTTTCGACCACAATGGTACCACAGCCTTAGAGAAAACCGACTTAAAGTAGTTCTTTCCTTGCACTTCACTAAGGGACTTAATTCACCAGAGCCCCCGAACGTGATTCTGGAGGAAGGGTTCCAAGGAGGACAATACACTTGCACTCTTGACTTGCAGGGGTCTATGAAACTAGAATTTATGATTAAGTAAGTGATCCATCTGCTAGTTGGCACTCCTTTACCAAAAAAAGTCTTATAATATTAGGGGTTTTCTTGTTGTGCATTGTTTTGTGAAATGTAAAATTTGTCATTCAGCTAGTCAGAGGAACAGAAAAGACAAAAATATACTTTCCATTCAGGAAAAAGTACTGTGTAGCAGAAGACGAATGCTAGCAAGGTTATGAAAAAACTAATGTAAGCTTGATTTGTCTATGCTCACTTATTGTTACAGTTTGAGCAAAACACACGTGCAAAATTAGTTTTGAAGTAAGGCTCTGGACAAAGACATTTATTATTAAGTTGTAGGGCCACGCTAATTTCAGCACGGACGGACCGGCTTGACCTGGGCGGTACTGCCAATAGAAAATTAAAAAAATGACGTAAAGTGACAGCGTTTGTGCTGTCGTGATTCACGCTGTTGGTGAGTATGAGACCGAAGACCCAATGATGCAGAAGCATCACTAGGCCGCCATAGTGTAGGTCACCATGCAGCATTGTTACATTGTCTGCATTCGCGATGAGTATGCTGATCATCTCTCTTGGATTCCGCTTATGCTTTTCATTAGGCAGAGTAGAGTCTTTGCCACGACACCACACGACTTTTTACGACCACTATAGCAACGAAGTTCCTTTTCAAATATATAGTTGTGCTATACTAAATTTTTTGTTCACTAAATAAAAAAATATTGCAGATGGCATAATACTAAATTTAGTCATAAAAACGCCTTCCAGCTTCAAGCTTATGTTATGGGTACTAGACAACTGATATAAATACATCTTTACTTTTTTTGTAAATACATACATACTATACATAGAAAACATTCAAACTCCTAAAAAACAAATATTTCTAGATCATGCAAACATTTGATCCGACCCGGGATTCGAATCCGAGACCTCGAGCAGCATTCGCATACGCTACCATTGTGGCACCGAGGCAGTCAATCTTTTTGCCGACTAGGGTACCCCTCCCCATAAGGAACTTCGGAGGAAAATGACGGACTTTCGTACAAACTTTCAACCCCTATTTCAGAAGAAAGAAAAGTAGTTATCCCCCAACTAGCTTAGCGCCTGATAATTACTCTTTAATTGACAAGTTAAACATTCTAACAATGTTCTACGTCGTTCTAATCGCCACAGCAAGGTTCAGGTTCACACTATTCATAGTTTGTACTGGTTGATGGACCTGTTTCTTAATGCAAACTTATGTCAAATCGAATGCAGTTTACATAACATATTAGGTAAGATTGTTATGTTTCGCTTTAATTTGTTTTTTGTTAGGATTCTTCCAGTGTTACATAACAACCTTACCTAATTTGTTATGTAACACTGGAAGAATCCTAACAAAAACAAATGAAATCGAGATTGGTTGGTCAACGAAAATGTTTTTGTACACTTTTTGATATATTTTACTTGACCTCATGCTGTTTTAATGTAGTTAGTTATATAATAGAATAATTTGGAATAATTTGCCCGAAACAATCCGTCGCGCCAAAACCTTACCTGTGTTTAAAAAGCTAGTGAAGGATTATTATCTGTCATTATAATAATTTGTTAAATATTGTTTAAATTTTAGTCTATGTATGTATGTATTCGTATTTTATACTAGCTGAACCCCGCGGTGTTACCCGCGGTTATTGTTGCACCGCGAGTAACGCCGCGGGACAAAGTTAGTCTAAAAAAAGTAGCCTAAGTTACTTCCTGGATCATCAGCTACCTGCCAGTGAAAGTCCCGTCAAAATCGGTTAAGCCGTTCCAGAGTTTACCCGGAACAAACAGACAGACAGACAGACAGACAGACCGACAGACAGACAGACAAAAATTTTTTTAACTACATTTTTGGTATATGTACCGTGAATAAATACATATGCATTTAGTAAAAAGCGGTTATTTTAATGTTACAAACAGACACTCCAATTTTATTTATTTGTATAGATGTGTGATGTGATTAGATGTTTATTTGTGTGTGAATGCTATAATTTTCGAACTTTAATGATTTTATCTTTGTTTGCTATAAAATTTTAAATCTGTGCACCCTACTATTCTACCTTAAATTTTTTCATTGTTTAATTATCCATGTAAAGGTTGTCTGTAAGAGATCGCCATGAGCGATAAGACCGCCAATTGTCACGTTCGTATGTTGTTATTCTCTTTTTTTATGTCTATTATGTGTGTACAATAAAGATAAAATAAATAAAATAGACAATAAAATTTGGAGAACTAGCGGCAAATAGCCTATGTATTATTCTGATGTATAAGCTATAATACTGTAAAGTTTGATACAAATCCGTTCAGTAGTTTTTGCGTGAAATAGTAACAATATGTAACAAACATCCATTCATCCATCCATCCCTTACAAACTTTCGCGTTTATAATATTAGTAAGATAAATTGGACAATGACACTGGAAATTTAGGATGAGTTAGACGGGGGAGCAAGTGTCATATCCCTCCAATACAAAGGGATGATCCGCCGACCAGGTCAGGTGATCATGCCTGACGGGCCACTACCCAACGGTTGATGTTGGGATGTTCTATATGCTAATCGTAAGTAGAACTTCTACTGCGCGATCAGGATTAGTAGTGTTGTGTAGTATGTTTCTCCGTGGTTCAGTGTATCTTCGGTAGGTGGCGCATATTTCTGTTGCTGTATGTGGAAGTAGCCACAGTTACAATGAATTCATAGTGCTGTACGATACACTTGCACTGTTGAATCCAACACACAACATTTTTTTTTGAGAAAAGTAATCAAAGTATAGAATTATTTTAATTATATTCTTTGCTTACTGACGCACATATTGTTTGTTCGGTGTATTTTTCCATAGTAGGTATTGATAGCATTTCAACGAAAATGCGAAAATGCGCGAAAAGCGACTTTATGCTAATCATAATGTTATAAAAGTACCTATCCTATAAGATTAATGAAACGTTAGTATAGATCCGTCTTAAAAAATTGCTTCCAGACAATTGGTTAGCTTAAGTTAGAATTGCGAGACCACCAGTAAACAATACGCAACAAACAGACCAGAATAGGTTAGGTTAGAATTACGACTCCGTCAGGAACGTCTTGCTACCACAAATAGATTAGGTTAGAATTGTGACCCCATTAAGAATGTAAATTAGTACTTCAAGTGTTCTCAAAAACTGTTTTTGTAAACACGGCGTGCTAATTTTATAGTTTGTTTTTCTATAGTTGTTCTAGTAAAATTATAATTAAAATTTGTTCGAAGTGAATATTTATTATATTATCGTATTGATTATTCTAAGAAATAATAAATCTGATTGTTTTTATGTGAAAAGAAATTATATAAGATATGATATGAATATGATATTATTAAACGCAACGGAGAACAGCTTATCTTATTTTTACTTTTCGATGTTTTAAGGGGCAAACGAGCAGACGGATCGCCTGACGGTAAGCGATTACCGCCGCCCATGGACACCTACAACACAAAAGGTGTCACTAGTGCGTTGCCGGGCTTTTAAAGTATTACTCTTTTTTAACGTTTTTGACGGTTATTGAGTTTTTCTCATTATAGAAGTACCATATACTTAACAGCTCCGAGTTTAAAAATTGGAGACTAAACCCCCATGCCTCGGAGAGCACGTAAAGCTGTCTGTTCTGCGCCTGATCTCTATCCGATCGCGCCCGTTATCCGTCCCATAGGATTATGAGTGAGGGAGCAGATGATGCACCTGTGTTTGCGCACATACTTGTGAACCATAATATCTCCTGCTTAGTAGACTGGTCTCCGTTGAGACTGGCAGCTGTGGCCGGCTTTTTATTATATTAATTATCGGCTAGGAGAACACTAAAGTTAACTTAAGCTTTCATACCTAACCCTATCTGGCAGTAAAGAAGCCGAATGAGTTAGAAATTCCACTCGTGAATCCATTTATCATCATAACAGCCCGCTTGTTTACCACGTCAATGGTATAAAAATAGTGCACTAGAAACTGATGAATTGAAGCAACCGTCTCTGGTTTTCAATCTACATGTGAACGAATACATTTTCCTTTCAAGGAAATCACTGAGGAAATAGACGTTTTCCTTCAACTTCAACGCGCGTGATAAAATAAAATATGGGATTGAAACTATTTTTTCGAAATAAGTTACTAAAACCTAGAAAGTTTTTTAATCTTATAAATTTTCACTAAGTATATTAAGTTATATTTGACTGCCTCCTTGGTCTAGCGGTTGGCGTGTGCGACTGCTGATCACGAGGTCTCGGGTTCGATTCCCGGGTCGGGCCAAATGTTTGTATGATCTACAAATATTTGTTTCGGAGTTTGGGTGTTTTCTATGTATAATATGTATGTATTTACAAAAAAAAAAAAGTATATATGTATTTATATCAGTTGTCTAGTACCCATAACACAAGCTCTGCTTAGCTTGGGACTAGAGGGCGTTGTGTGTTAGATGTCCGAAATATTTATTATTATTATTATATAAACAAACAATAATTCCTTCCGACAGTTCAAAGGAACGAAACACTACACTTCTTTATCATTTCTGAATGGAATATCACATTTTCTAAGAAGCTTTCCATAAGAATAAATATTAGTTTATGTTTCGTAATACCGTAATTACAATACAATGACAGTGCTACAACTTGCCCCCACCTCGAAGGTACTTTAGAAAACTGTCTGTACATTTAATATTTGAGACACAATAGACTAAGTTCCCAGTTTTCATTCAATTTCTATCCACTTTCTTTATTCCTCAAGAAATAAATACATTGTATACATTGAATGCGTCTGAACGACTACTGTCTGTGAGGAACTTACGTATAGAAAATCCGATGAAAGGTACGCGACCAAAACACATATTGAGCGAGTTTCATAAATTTCAATGATAAACCTTTTATCTACACAAATAAATAAAATTGGAGTGTCTGTTTGTGATATTAAAATAACTGCTTTTTACTTAATGCACATCTATAAAAATTAATAAAATTGGAGTGTCTGTTTCAAATATTAAAATTACCGCTGTTACATAAATGCATATGTATTATACACGATACATGTACCAAAATATCATTTTTTCCGTATACAAGATACATGTACCAAAATATCATATATATCCGTCTGTCTGTCTGTTTGTTCCGGGTAATCTCTGAAACGGCTGGACCGGTTTTGACGGTACTTTCACTGACAGATACCTAGCTGATGACCTAAAGTAGTAACTTAGGCTACTTCTTTAAGACTAACTTTGTCCTGCGGCGTTATCCGCGGTACAACAATAACGGCGGATAACATGTAAATATATTACTAAGTAGCTGAACCCCGCGGTGTTACCCGCGGTTATTGTTGTACCGCGAGTAACGCCGTGGGACAAAGCTAGTCTAAAAAAAGTAGCCTAAGTTACTCACCGGATCATAAGCTACCTGCCAGTGAAAGTCCCGTCAAAATCCGTGCAGCCGTTCCAGAGATTACCCGGAACAAACAGACAGACGAACAAAAATTTTTTTAACTACATTTTTGGTATATGTATCATGTATACATACATATGCACTGATTAAAAAGCTATTATTTTAATATTACAAACAGACACTCCAATTTTATTTATTTGTATAGACAATACACTGATTCACAAAGATTAGCAATAAAAGTAATCAGTTCTCCAAAATCAAGTTTTTAACTTATTTTTTAGTGTTGTAGTTATAAAAAAATCAATATCAGTCTACTTATTTACCCATAATGCAAACCAATTACAGTTTTATTAAAGCTATCAATAAAACCTAATTAATTTGTACCGACAGCATGCATTTTCCTTCATCGCTCGTGCCGACTAAAAGCGACCCATACACAAGTTATTGCGCCGAATTTAAACAATATTGATACGTACGTCGGTAATAAAAAACACTCGATAAAACAGGGAACACATATCGGGAATATTCGTGAAAAGAGAAAAAGCTCAGGTATTTTAAGTTCGGCGAAACGAGTATGTGTACTCGACTGGCTGTAGAATACCGACCGTTTTCAATGTCCACTTTTGTAGTACGCTCCCGTATTGGTTTAACAAGAGGTACTATGAATTTTATTATATAGTATGCACCTAAAATTCTCCAATATTTAAATATTACTCCCGTAGTGACGACCGAGCATATTGCCTTCAGTCGGACTGCTTAATATAAGGTAGAGGAAAATTTTATCAAGTGCAAAGGAAAGGCCAAATACATAAAAAAAGGGTTAGGACAGACAAGAGATATTGTTTATGCAGATAGGCAATCTATCTACCTGTATATCAATATGCTTTCCGACTAAGACTGGGTTCTTTATCCTAAGTATTTTATTAATAAACTGAGGCAAAGAATAGTGCGCTTAATTAAGCAGGACTAATTGGCAGCAACATGTTTTCATTTTCAATTAAAAAAAAATGCACCTTGCTAGAACGACTTTGCTTTATCTGCTAACTGTTTTCTTAAGAAAGACGCTGCGGCTTCAAGCTATATTCTCTCAAGTAATTACTTAGCCACGAGAACTAATTAGCGGAAAATTCAGTGAAGACCAATAAAACAACATCTTTGATGTTGTTTTATAAAATAATACAGCCACACTATATATCTTTTATCTTGAAATAATTATAGGTACCTTTAGATAACTTGCCCATAATTCGTATGCTGGATTGGACATTCCTATTATTACTAATTTTTTTTTAATGTAATAGACGTATCGCCTGATGGTAAGCGATTAACGCCGCCCATGGACACCTGCAACACCACAGGCGTCACAAGCGCGTTGCCGACCTTTGAGCGTATGGGTCTCCGATATCCTCACTAACTCGGTGAAACATAGCACAAGCACTATTTCACACCGGTTTTCTGTGGGGCCGTGATATCACTCTGGTCGAGCCGACCCATTCATGCCGAAGCGTGGCTCTCCCACGATCATTTAAACTTAATGTGCACAGGTGGACTTAACGCCACGGAACATTACTCTTATCTCTACCGACTGGTGTTCTTTGTGTTCGTTTCATGTATGTAAGTCCCTCGCGATACAGGATGTATATTCCTAATGCGGGAGGTGTATTTAAAATCAATTTAAAAAATAATTAAGATAACAATGGACTAGGAAAGGTTGACTAACCTTCAGGTGATGTAGAAATATGATGGTACATTCTTGTTTTTATGTATGGACCTGCCAAAGTGAATCTGCTATGCCTGATGGAAAGCATTAGCAGAATCCAAGAATGGTGGTCACCATTCTTATTGCGAATGCAGACATGTTAGCCCACACTCCACACCACAACGGCCTAGTGAGGCTTCAGCATCATTCGGCCTCCGATCTCATATATAATCTATACTAATATATAAAGCTGAAGAGTTTGTTTGTTTGTTTGAATACGCTAATCTCAGGAACCGCTGGTCCGATTTGAAAAATTATTTCAGTGTTAGATAGCCCATTTATCGAGGAAGGCTATAGGCTATATATCATTACGCTAAGACCTACAGGAGCGGAGCAACAATGAAGAATGTTTCAAAAACGGGGGAAATTTGTCAAGCAATAGGAGACGCAAACGAGGTTGCGTGGATCTGCTAGTTATGTATAAGGCAGAACATTATCTTTATCACAGAAACTCCAAATAACCTCCAAAGTACTAATTTCACATGGATCTATTAGAAAAGACGTATCGTAAGGAGTTTGTTGCCCAGTAAAAATGATCTTTAGTGTAATGAAACCCGAAATGCAAAATCTGCAAAATGTTAGTTACATACATAATCTATACTAATATATAAAGCTGAAGAGTTTGTTTGTTTGAACAAGCTAATCTCAGGAACCGCGGGTCCGATTTGAAAAATTCTTCCAATGTTAGATTGCCTATTTATCGTGAAAGGCTAAGGGTTATATATCATCACGCTAAGACAGCAGCGGAGCACCAATGAAGAATGTAAAAAAAATTGGGTTAAATTGTCACGCTACGGGCAATAAGAGATGCAAACAAGGATGTGTGGGCCGGCTAGTGTTAGATATATTTAAAAGAAAGTAGTTCCCTACCTGTTACCCCAAAAACCATTCTACCTATGACTTACCTATGAAAAATAATTAGTAAGCTATAAATAATTATCACGAAAAACCTATCAAGTAGGTAATGTTTCACATAATATTTGAATTGTTCGTTCGAAAGCTTTATTTTATTATTGATACCGAAATACATTAAAACTGCATTAACAAACTTACCTATAGAAAGTAATAATTTTCAAATCGATTTAAATATTTTTAACGAATGTTCTAGATAGCACAACGCTTCAGTTTTAATTACAATAAAAAAAAACGATTGTATTTCACTACACTATTAGGGTAAAACTGCATTCTATGCCTACTTATGATTACATTCAGATTAACAATAACAATGGGTACACCCCATCGAACCCTCGCTATGCGTACACCCTTGTCTGGACGGGCATACATCATACATTTTTATATAGATACAATTTAGGGTACCTAGACATGTCTGTAGCCATAAATGGTATAGTTCACTCTAGCGACCGGCGCGGTCTTACAAATCGCCGCTTGTTTAATCCCACGTCACTATGACCTCCGCACCCCAAATCGAGTTCTGGTGTATCAATAAACAGGCTCGTACTCTGCTATCAGTTTAATGAAACCATATTCGAAATTCTCCCCCTAGTACGAACAACGCATATTATTATGTACTGAACCCCGCGGTGTTACCCGCGGTTATTGTTGTACCGCGAGTAACGCCGCGGGACAAAGTTAGTCAAAAAAGTAGCCTAAGTTACTCCGTGGATCATCAGCTACCTGCCAGTGAAAGTCCCGTCAAAATCGGTCCAGGCGTTCCAGAGATTACCCGGAACCAACAGACAGACAGACAAATACATTTTAACTACATTTTTGGTATATGTACCGTGTATACGTACATATATGCATTTATTAAAAAGCGGTTGTTTTAATATTACAAACAGACACTCCAATTATATTTATTTGTATAGATAAATTCGGCACCAGTCTGGACTAAATTAATGGTGAAATGTAATCCCTTCAAAATAAAATTTGGAAAAGGATTTTTAACGCATCATCTGCGCAGTATATATTTTATAAAACCATTTGCGGTTACAACTATTAGTAATACACGAGGTCTTAAAAGGCACTACCGCAAAGGAATAATTTAAATTTTATGGACATACGCAAGATACATATCGAAAACAGACATTTCAAATCTACTAGTAACTTATCAAATACTTTACCGTGTTAAGGCCCGTATTCACTTTTAACTACGCACTTGCACTCGCACCAATCAAAGTGAATACAGGCCTTTATAAAGAAAAAATGTAACAGTTGCGATTTTTTTGTAGTTTTATATTTTTTTAAGTTATAGTTTTATATTCTTAAAACACTTTTTGGTCTCTGGTGTAATTTTTTATTATTTAGAGACAAGACCAAGTTCTCTGCCTTAGACTTACAATATCAAAACTTACGTGTAACAATTACGTGAACACAACAATATTACCCTGTAGACTAGCGTGCAACGCAACTCAATTCAACGGCAGAAAACCGAATTAATAGCTTGATAGAAGCGCTTGTTACCTTCTCTATAGGCCCGAATTCACTTTGATTAATGCGAGTGCAGGTGTGAAGTGTAAGTAATTGATGATTGGTGACGTGTGAACATAAATCGTTTAACTCGAATAATCGTCACCGCACGCATCCCGTGAGCTTTTTTTATAGCTTCAAGTTTTCACTTCTCTACAGTCCTCATGACTACTTTGTGCTTCTTTTATAGCTGTCAGTATTGTCAGTCTGATGACTGACAAAAACCAAACCAAACCAAATAAAAAAGTTACGTGTCACGTATCATCACAGTGATTTTAAAGTTAGATCGAGTAGATATAAAGAAGGTAGATACTTTTTTAAACATTAAGTAGCTTATGAACTGTTGCTAAAGACGATATTATAGTATAAATACTATGACGTGCCTGCAACACTTCGTAAATATCACTCATTAAAGAAATTGGTTTAGCTTTCCTAGTCCATTGTCTTCTTAATTTTTTTTAAAGACAAAATATACATCCTGTGTCACGAGGGACTTTACAAACATTCATGAAACGGACACAAAGAACACCCAGACTCGACAATTTGCGGATCACATAGTGTTCGAATCCCACATGGGACCATGTGGGATTTGAACCCACAACACTTGGCATAGTAGAAAGCGGCGTTGCGACCGCTTAAACCATTAGGCCAACCGTGCAGTCAAATTACCAGTTTTATTTAATTCTAGCTGAACCCCGCGGTGTCTCCCGTGGTTTTTGTCGTACCGCGAGTAACGCCGCGGGACAAACCAACCCTAAGTTACTCCCCATATCATTATTTACATATCAAAGAAAGTCCCGTCAAAATCGGCCCAGCCGTTCCAGAGACACAAAAAAAATTTTGACTACATGTTTGGTATATGTACCGTGTATTGTAAAGCGGTTATTTTAATATTACAAACACTCCAATTTTATTTATATCTATAGATGTATAGATAGCCAGCAGACGATCAAGACGCTTCTAACGATACCTCAATTGTCCAGTTCTTATAAGTAGTTAAGGAGCTATGAGGGAAGAAATGAACATACATTGTATACATCTATACTAATATTTAAAGCTGAAGAGTTTGTTTGTTTGTTTGAACACGCTAATCTCAGGAACTACTGGTCCGATTTGAAAAATTCTTTCAGTGTTGGATAGTACATTTATCGAGGAAGGCTATATCATCACGCTAGGACCAATAGGAGCGGAGCACTAATGAAAAATGTTTCGAAAACGGGGGAAAATTATCACGCTACGGGCAATAGGAGACGCAAACGAGGTTGCGTGGGTCGGCTAGTACATACATATAAACATACATGCCTGTCAAAATCATAACCCTCCTTTGGATTTGCCGTAGTCGGGTAAAAATGCGGTTATTTTAATATTACAAACAGACACTCCAATTTTATTTATTTGTAGATATTTTGTTTTTATAAATATGTGCATCGTTGGTTTCCATTTAAAAAGTAAATGAATAGTAATTTCGAATGTCTGTCTATGTCTGTGTGAATGTAATAAATAAATAAATATTTCGGAGATAAAACACACAACGCCATATAGTCCCAAGCTAAGCAGAGCTTCTGTTATTGGTACTAGACAACTGATACAAATACACATATACTTTTTTTTGGAAATACATACATATCATACACTAGCTGACCCACGCAACCTCGTTTGCGCCTTATATTGCCCGTAGCGTGAAAATTTCCCCCGTTTTTGAAACATTCTTCATTGTTGCTCCGCACCTATTAGTAGTAGCGTGATGATATATACCCTATAGCCTTCCTCGATAAATGGACTATCCAACAACGAAATAATTTTTCAAATCGGACCAGAGGTTCCTGAGATTAGTGTGTTCAAACAAACAAACAAACTCTTCAGCTTTATATATTAGTATAGATAGAAAACACCTAAACTCCAAAACAAATATTTGCAGATCATACAAACATTTGGTCGGACCCGGGAATCGAACCCGAGACCTCAGGCATAGCAGTCGCATACGCTACCACTGCGCCACCGAGGCAGTAGTAATATAATGTGTATCTATTTAATTAATCGGGGACAGCGTACTGGGTAAGACAAACGTCTTCGATCAAATGGTTGCAAGATCGAAGCAAGGAAACACTACCCACACACATCGGTAGTTACCTTGGTCCGTACCTATTTCTAACACAAACAGAAGCTTGCATTAAGCTTAATAACTTACTTAGTGCTATAACAAGAATGACTAGTGTTTTGGTTTCAATGTTTCTTGGCAGTGTCTTAAAAAATGTTTCATAGTCTCGTCTAGAACTATGTATAAATAAAACATCGTATGTTTTGTAAGCGCCCGATAAGAATATGGGTTAATTTACTGCCGCTCAGAACCGCTAGTGTGACTCGGAATAGATTTCGTTTTCCGTCTAATAGGTATGCAGATTTAACATTTCTCATTCGTGTTAACAAAACAATATTTAAAATGCGTAGTTTAAATAGTAAGACTTTTATATTGTATTAGTTGTTGCCCGCGGCTCTGCCCGCGTGTATGTCGGTTATCGCGGCAAATAGTAGCCTAAGTGTTATTCTGATGTATAAGCTATATTACTGTAAAGTTTCGTCCAAATCCGTTTAGTAGTTTTTGCGTGAAAGAGTAACAAACATCCATCCATTCTTACAAACTTTCGCATTTATAATATTAGTATGATATGTAGGACAAATTTAGATTTTTTCTTTAATAGTGTGTTAACTGTTTTTATAAAAAATCTTGAGAAATACATGACACTTTCGCCTTAAGTCCTCCCAACAAGTCATTTATCTAGCATATCGGATCAGTTTCGGAAACTGCATCCCGAGCTTGAACGCAGAGAACTTTCCGAATGCAAATGTTACGTGGTTAAGGCAACGTACAAAGCCGTCGGTAACAGTTGCGTTGGAAATAATGCACGGAATGAACTGTATACTTCACTGTTCCAAGGCGAATTATTAATCTATTCTCGTATGCATACAAAGTAGAACAAAATATTATCTATTTAAAGAAACTTTCATCAACCTATTAACTTACTATTCCACCAATGAGGAATTATAGTGTTGCCAGGAATTCTGTTCTTTTTTTGGATTAAATAAAATAGTTTTAGTAATAAATATTGGTATTTGAGAACCTCGTTTCATAAAATCTTTATAAAGAATTAAATATAATCTATACAAATAAACAAAATTGGAGTGTCTGTTTGTAATATTAAAATAACCGCTTTTTACCCGACTACGGCAAAGCCAAAGGAGGGTTATGATTTTGACAGGCTATGTATGTATGTATGTTCATTTGTTCCCACAAAGCTCCTTAACTAAGTACTCATTAGAATTGGACAAACGAGATGTCGTTTTTTTTAAAGACACTCCCGCATTAGGAATAAACATCCTGTCGCGGGGACTTAACAAACATACATGAAACGGACACAAAAGTACAGCCAGACTCAGGACAACAATTTGTGGATTACACAAAGTGTTGTACCGCGTGGGATTTGAACCCTCGACACTGGGCGCAGTAGAAAGCGGCGTGGCGACCACTGAAACCACTAGGCCCACCGTGCAGTCAAGTTCGTTAGAAGCGTCATGATTGTCTGCTGGTTATAGGCTATATGACGTGTCACTGAATCTAATGTCGCCCTCTAGCCGACATAAAGTACTGTATTAAAAAAATATTTGAGATAAATATGTCGTGTTTGGTATCATTGGAAAGGGTTTTACTTGTACATTTCAAAATCACATATATTATTAGCATTTGCTCATAACTTTGTCCGTATTTATTCGATAAGAGTGGTATTTCTATGGTATGCTTGTTTGGTCCCTCCTTTCTAAACTACTAGTCAGAATAAGACAAATGAGGGATCGTTAGAAGCGTCTTGATTTTCCGCTGGTTATAGGCTATATGACATGTCACTGAATCTAATGTGACGCCCTCTAGCCGACGTAAAGTACTGTATTAAAAAATAAATTTGAGAGAAATATGCCGTGTTCGGTATCATACGTAAGGGCGTTACTTGTACATTTCAAAAAAATATATATTATTAGCATTTTCTCGTGACTTTCTCCGTATTTATTCGATAATTGTGATATTTCTATGGTACCTATTTAACTTTGCAAAGAAATTAATATTATAGAGGCACCAAAGCATTTTAAATAAAAACTAAAACCCAACAAAAACGACGCTGAAAAAGCATGAAACAAGTTTCAAAAGCCGTAGTCACGCGTTGTCAAAGTGTTATGAACAATGGTACATTACACTACATGGACTACGGCTTTTGAAACTTTACGAAGGTACTTTACTATGTACCATAGTCCATAACAACAACGCGTGACTACTGAAAAATTTGTGTGTCTGTCTGTCTGTTTTTTCCGGGTAATCTCTGGAACGGCTGGACCGATTTTGACGGGACTTTCACTGGCAGGTAGCTGATGATCCAGGGAGTAACTTAGGCAATTTTTATTAGACTAACTTTGTTCCGCGGCGTTACTCGCAGTTCAACAAAAACTGCGGGTAACACCGCGGGCTTCATTGTAATATAATTGTGTGTGGTGTAAATTTAAAAAAAAATACATTACTCTGTCATTAGGGACGATATTTTTCGAGTTCTACTTTTACTTCGTCGTTATAAAATAAATTGTTATTGAGTGGTTCCTATGGTATTGATTGTACATTAGTGTAGCACTGTGCCACATATTGCTTTCTCAGAATGCACGCAATAGTTACACAACTAACCAAATCTCTGTTTCCTTTGAAATAGTTCAAACAAAGTAACTTAATAATACGAACTGTATTTTGCAAATATTAATAAACATTTAAATTTCGTAAACAGTTTTCGTTGTAAAGGAGCATTTCCCAGAGAAAATTCAGTTTAATGAATTTTCAATCTGCACTAGCAACATATATAAACATTTTCGTTCATGAAATTATTATTCGAGGGATACTCAGTTCTACGTAATAACTGTGATGTCTATTCATGTCCTTTTGAGCACGTCAATGTTATTAACGAAAATATTTCAACATATCAAATTGAATCGTATGCAAACATAAACACAAATCTGGTGGGCAGACTACCATCCCGTTTTCATGCTAGTGAAGTACCGAGTAATACGATATTGCTCCCCCGCCCTCGCTTTGGTGTGGCTACCTGTTATTGACTTATCTGTTAGAGTATATATATGTCCGCGAGGGTTACATCCACTGGTCGAAACTGATTTCGTCTGTCTGTCTACAATTTTGTTTGTAGTTGAATGAGCAGCGCTATGATTGCAACATTTAGGTACCTTTGTGATAAAAAATTGCAATCCAGTGGACTCGCTTTGTTGTGGTTGGACAGTTGACAAGAGACAAACGTTAACAGGGTTTATCGCATTTCAAATTGGTTATTTCGTTGTTGACTGGACAGTTCATTATTACAATTCAGTCTACGATATAGACGTATCATCTCAATTTGCAGTAGGTAATTACTATACACAGAGACCAATCAGAGGGACAAAATAGCATATTATTAAAGTAAATCAGAATTGGATATTGAAATAGCCTTTGGTTAATTTTGTTGAAACCTGAAATTAATGACGTATAAATTTCTTTTCTCTGAATTAGTTTAAAGAGAAGAGCGTAGTTTAATATTGCTATTGTGTATTGTGGTAGAAATAAACACATTTCGTAAAGAGGTAATAGATATTTAATTTGACTTTTATAAAGAGTGTCCATGAGTTTCTTTGCCAGTATTCTTCTCATAAAGCTCAACGCATTTTGGAAACTGGCCGTTATGGATCGACACAAGTAGGCAGTAGATTTTGGTGTTTTCACCTAATTTGTCTTGACAATTCCTAATTTCAGTACATCATGTGGCATCTGTTAGTGTCGATCTATGATTTTTTGAATTAAACGTTCATAAATGTCACTTAGTGTCTTAATTAAATAAATGATATTGAATTTCAATTAGATATGCGCAAGGAACAGAAGTGTTACTGATACGCATATTTTTACATACACGACTATGACATTGACCTAATTAGTCATATCAATCAATCTCTTTTGCTTAAACGTTAAGATAATAATTTAAATTTAGAGTCTAACACTGTTTAAAATTATCTATTATTATATACATAATCTAAAAAAGTCTTTAAAATATATCACATATTAGCACTTGAGACAATAAATCCTACAATATAAACGCGAAATTTTGTAAGTATGGAGGGATGGATGGATGAATGTTTGTTACTCTTTCACGCAAAAAGTACTGAAGAGATGTGTATGAAACTTTACAGTAATATAGTTTATACATCAGAATAACACATAGGCTACTATTTGCCGCGATAACCGACATACACGCGGGTGTAGCCGAGGGCAACAACTAGTTTTACATATATTTGCATAAAGGATAGATGACTATCAAGTCAAATCAGTAACGGCTTAACGTGCTCTCCGAGGCACGGGCGGGAAACACAGCAATCTACCATACTCCGAGCTGCTATTAAGAATTTCTAGTAAGAAAAACTCAACAGCAGTCCGACCCGGGAATCGAACACGAGACCTCTTGATCTTACGCTTACGCTAACCACTAGACCAACGAGGCAGATTGATGACTGAAGATTTATCATCAGCCATCAATAGTCTTTAATAATCCATTGTCGAACATAGATCTCTTCCTAGAAAAGAGATATGACCACACTGGCCATTTTTTTTTCTTTTCAATGACGTTGTCCTGCATAGTTTGTTCCTTTTGGTCGGGTCTTATGATATCCACGCTATGAAAAGAGTGACAATATATGACGCATTCGTAATGCTTCACCAAGCAGGTATTAAATTGATAATGAACTATTCTAGTTCTACTTTAAGATGTTACATTTAATGGTTAGATTGAAGTCATTTATCAAAAAATGCAAATAGTGGTGGACCTATATCTATTACCTCCTTATGATAAAATACTGAAAGACAATAAAAAACATTTATCTATCACTTACCATCCGGAGTAAGAGAATATTCCAGAGTAGAAAGCGACGGACCAGTCGCCTACAGAACTGGTAGTGCCCGACCAACCGTTTTCAAAGTGCTCCACGCCACCTGCGACAAACAAAGAACAAACGTTATAATCATCCTCTAATAATAATACTGCGGGCAAAGAATGATGAACAATTTGATTGTATTACCTAATAAATATTGATGACCTAGTTTTTTTTTATGAAAGCGTGGAAATTTATCATTTTCAATCATTGTTGATGTATCAGACGAAGACGGTGACATACTTTGCTACATTACAGTTGAAGTTTATAGAATGCTGCTTGCGTATCAAACAGCCGCACGGTTGTACCCTAACAAAACCACCGCGCGACTAAACAGTACTGTCGATCAGCTCAACATTTTTGAAGCGCGCAATCACATTTTTGACGTGGTAAATACATTACTGAATTATAAAAAAAAAACATTTTATTGTAACACGAATTTCTTTTATTTATGTTTAACTTTTTTTGTGTGTACAGTAGTGCAGGTACGCCGTAAAACAATATATATACCAGACAGTCAAATGTAAAAATAATGGTAAATTAATACATATAATAAACTAACAGACCCACGCAACCTCGTTTGTGTCTCCTATTGCCCATAGCGTGATAATTTTCCCCGTTTTTGAAACGTTTTTCATTGGTGCTCTGCTCCTCTTGGTCTTAGCGTGATGATATATAGCCTATAACCTTCCTATATATATATATATATATATATATATATATATATATTTATATATATATATATAATCACGCTAAGACCTACAGGAGCGGAGCAAAAATGAAGAATGTTACAAAAACAGGGGAAAATTATCACGCTACAGGCAATAGAAGACGCAAACGAGGTTGCGGGGGTCGGCTAGTAGTTATATATATGACTGTGAATAACATCAGCTTCGAAGTTGTCACCGATGTCTGTCAAGTTTTTCAGGTGTGTTCGAAAGGGTATGCTTCCGAAGTGGTCCCATTGCTATCATATCAGGATCTGATAATGGGATCCTAGGGAAATGGAGGGAAACCCTCATTTTTTAGGCGTGTACTATATTTTTCGTACATTTTCTGAAGTTACTCGTTATTTACGCCCGGTAGTCATCATTTAACGATGATGAGCTGATGATGTAAGATACAACTCCTTAACGGTTAGGAGTTAAAAGATAAATCTTTAAGTGTCATATATATGTAATAATACCTTTAGTCGTATTTTCAAGTTATTTAGGTAAGCTGAGGTACAACTCCTCAACGGTTAGGAGTTGGCGGACAATTCTTTCAATTCCATTCGTATTCAACGTAGTAGAGCCACGCTGATTTCAGCAGGAACGGGCCGGCTCGACCGTGGCGGTACTACCCTCGCACAGAAGATCGGCGTTAAATGACAGCGATCATGCTGTCGTGTTTCGTTGGTGAGTGCGAGACCGGAGGCCCAATGATGCAGAAGCATCACTAGCCCGCCATGGTGTGGGTCGCCTTGCTGTATTGTTGCATTGTCAGCATTCGCAGTATGGTGACCACCACCCTTGGATTCTGCTCATGCTTTCCATCAAGCAGAGTAGAGTCATTGACTCAACAGTCAACTAAGGACCTTTAGTTGTATACTTTTCAGTTATTTACGTGAGCTGATGATGTACAACTCTTCAATAGTAAGGGATTAAATGATGATTTTAATATCACAAGTGCGTATAGAACTTAACTTGAATTATTTCATTTAATCACATAAGCTGATGACAGAAAGTAAAACGATTGGGAGTTACGAGGATGATTTTTTAAATACCATGTATACTAACCACCGACGAAATATATACTATAGACTTTTCCTTCACTACGAGAGACCTGTACGCGGATTGACAGTAAGCTTAATGTTCCCTAGATGTCACTAAGTACATCAAATAGAGAATTACAACGATATTTTCTGACCTCATACACCAATACGATCCCAACAGTCAACTGTCAAGCTTATTTATAGCCATTGTATTAGTGCAAAATGTACCACTAGTTGTCGTTTTCCAAATAATTATAACAGTAACTTTTGAAATATTTTGTTTTATCTTAAGAGAGCCATCTATACACACAAATAAATAAAATTTAAATGTCTGTGATTTCAAAGTATCTGCTTCTCAATAAAGGCTTCTTAGTAAATACGGTACATGAATATTTTTTGTTTTCAAATTACAAAATTAGAATTTCTATTTAGGGGGTAAAATAAGGCTTTGTATGCAACTCTTAATTTCTTTAAAGGTTTCAATTAACAAATAAAAATCAATGCAGTTGCAATTGCAATTCTCGTCCATAACGACACCAAATCTATAAAACTCGTTTTTGGCGTTTAATAATGAAGTTGATCATGATTATTTAAAAAAAAAATGGGATAACTACTAGGTAATAAGGTCGAGAATTGCTTGCACCTATTGATTTAAATAGTTTTACATGTAGATGACAAAAAAGGTGTAAGTAATTTTTGATCTTAGAAATTTGCATAATAATGTTTTTTTTTATAAGTTTCATTAGATTCGAGAATTTGTGTATTTTTTTGTATGTGTTATACGACTACTGAATAGGTGATGTTCATTTGTTTTAATACGATTTTCTTTCATTTTCTCGTTTCTTATTAATATTAAATACATAAATATAAATGCGAAAGTAAGTTTGTTTATTACGCTTTCAAGAGAAATCTACTAAACCAATCATCATGAATGTTTGGATTTACACATATTCTCGGAGGTATTAGAAGTAACATTGGAAACTTTTTATTAAATGTTAACAAAGCCGCGGGTGAAAGCTAATTATTAATAAAACAATCTTAGGGAATGATTTCTTTAATAATATCGATAGTTGGTATGGGGCAGGGAGGAAGGGGTAACCAACAGAAATAGGGTGTTCCTCGTCGTGACTCGTAGCTGGGTGAACCACGACGAACACATCATAATGATCTTTCTGTTAAGTTTTCTTTCCAGAGTCAAATTCCTAGATATCTTAGCTAATATTATAAAGAGGAAAGATTTGAGTTTTTCGCGATTTGAGTAAGTTAGCGATACCATAATTATGTGTAACTATTATAATAATAATAATAATAATAAATATTTCGGACATCTAACACACAACGCCATCTAGTCCCAAGCTAAGCAGAGCTTGTGTTATGGGTACTAAGACGACTGATACTGATGAAAATTGCGTAAAAGTATTTCTAAGATAATATCAATAATCCAAATAGTATAATTTTTTTTTTTTCAATAAATCAACACGTTTACAGCCTAAACATAAATTTTGCATAGTCTCGCGTGAGATTAGTTGGCGAAAAATTCTCAAAAATGCTACTCAAATTTGACAATTTCTACTAGCTTCAATAATGTTGCTCACATTTTATTTATTTAGGTAATCATGGACTCCTTTAGTAGGTAAAATTCCCGTTCTATAATATGATCTTGACATTAGATTTCTTTTACATCTTGCACATGTTGAGCGAAAACTAATAATTGTTTTCCTTTTACAGATTTTGGAAGCGATGTCGCATTATGATTTGATATGATTGCTCGGAATCCAGTTTTATAATCAACTAGCCGACCCACGCAACCTCGTTTGCGTCTATTATTTGCCCGTAGTGATAATTTTCCCCCGTTTTTGTAACATTCTTCATTGTTGCTCCGCTCCTGTATGTCTTAGCGTGATGATATATAGCCTATAGCCTTCCTCGATAAATGAGCTATCTAACAGTGAAAGAATATTTCAAATCGGACTAGCGGTTCCTGAGATTAGCGTGTTCAAACAAACAAACAAACTCTTCAGCTTTATATATTAATATAGAGTATAGATTTGGCCATTAATATGGGCAAATTCGCACATAGCAATTTATGAAGAGTCAGTTTATTTTACGCTTTTTAGTGTTTTTGGCAGGGAGTTTTTCGCAGAATTAGTTTAATAGACGCAGTATATCCATAATAATCTATCTATAATTATAAGTTTGTTTATTACGCTTTCACGCGAAAAGAACTTACGACCATCACGAAACCTTGTACAAATATTCTAGGAGGTATTACAAGTAATCTAGGATACTTTTTATTCAATGCGAGCAAAGCCGCTGGCGAAAGCTAGTGTTACATACATTCATTTATCCGAATAAACGGAATAGACTGCATCATTAACCTATTTATTTGCTTAACGATTTGTAAATTAACTGTTCTTGGTGACAAGCGTTTCAATTGAGGGACCACCTTCAATTGATTAAAACTTATTGAAAGACAACTTTTTCAAACCAGAGCTTCAATTTACAATCATTCGGATGCTTTTATTAATGACAGAACAACACGAAATTCCAAATTTCGTTGTGGTTTCCACTTAAACTGAACCTAGGGTGATCAATTGATGGACCACCTTCCGCATGCTATATCTTGTTATAGAGTAAACGAGAAAGGTGGATTTTTGGTCAATTGGTTTTTACAAATCTTTTACTAAGAGTAGTCACTTAGAGCAGATGTAAATTTTCACTAGTTTAAAAGATATGGATGTCTATGAGTCACGATTGAGGGAGCACCATTGACCGCTTGTAACTTTAAAGTTACTGCTTTTACAAATTAATTACTTAATTTACAATTGTTTGGGAACTTTTAATAAGCCTAGTGCATTCAAAACCTTCAAATTCCAATGTGGTCCCTTAATGAGAATGCAGGCGAAGTGGTGGGCAAATCGGATTATGCAGTATTCCACAACTATAATTTTATTCCTATTTACGAAATAGGAGGCAAGCTTTGTGCCGACACCTAAGTACTTCAGGGATTAGATTAGAATGCATTAATTAAGGGCGGGCGAGAGTCTGAGAGGAGGGCAATCGATGGCAGTACAATAGCTTAGGACTTACACATATGGAGATTATGGAGTAGAGTAGCTATATTCTACTTCGGCATACCGCTTTGGCTCAAGAAATAAACTTTTGTTTTTATTTGTTTCGTTTGTTTTTTTGCTACAAAAAGACGACTCCCGCGTTAAGATCCTTTTTACGTTTTTCGATTCAATATCGGTGTCGGGCGCCGATACGATATCGCAGGAAATTAAATGAATGAAATATGTATGTCTTTCATATTGTTACGAAGAAAGATTATTCGTGAACAACGATCGACAATGTTCTTGATTACTCGCGAACAACGAACGAGAAAAAAAGATTTTTGAGGCACGGAATAACGAACCTTATATCAGTGTCGTATATGGTATCAGGGATTTGTAGGTTAGCGCTGCAGTGAGGCTTGGCAACCACACTTCACTAAGGAAAGCACTGGCATCGCCCTGGAGGTCGAAGCGGTTCGGCAGGATGTCCCGCGGACATACAAGCTACGTGAAGCCCCAGAAGAAATAAAAGAAGTCTTCTTTTAAGAAGAGTTCTGGGATCATGTGTTACAGATGTGGTGAGAGAAGTCATCCTTAGCTAAATTGTTAGCTAGAGAGCTTGCAGATGTGTAGGTTACAAAATATAGAGGACCGCCTGGAGGAGCTGATGAGGAAAGAAAGCAAACTACGTAGCGCAATGTCACTGCAAAAAGAAGGAAATCTTGAAAAAACCCTTATCTCAACCAGTCTGGCCAAAACCTCTTTTCTAGGTCTATATTCAAAAGTAACTGTTAAAGGCTGTTGATGATGATTCCCTTAGATTTTTTTTATTTGAAAACCTGCCAAAATGACTCTACTCAGCCTGATGGAAAGCTCGAGTAGAATCCAACAGTGGGGGCTTCCATACTCACTGCGAACGCAGACAAAGCAGTATGGCGTCCCACACTATGGCGGCTTAGTGAGATGCTTCTTCACGCCCCGCTTAAAAGACCCGGGATCATAGTGAGAGGGAAACACGCGCGCAGGTAATAAGTTCCAGTTTTTAACTAATCGGGATAGGAAGGAAGAACCAAACCGTTTGGTTCGAGAGCGTATTCCTACGTCTCTGGGGCGGTGACTTTCAAAACCAGCAAGTGTTGTCTGTTGTCTGTTGTTACGCGCGACCCCATACTGCGCAACAGTCTCCAAGCTGCAAGAGCTGGGGTTGGAAGCTCTCCCTCATACGCCATACTCACCAGACTTTGCACCTACCGACTACAACTTTTTCCAAAATTTAGACAACTTTTTAGTGGGTAAAAAATTCAATTCCCGAAAGGCAGTACAAAATGCCTTTGAAGAGTTTGTTGCCTCCCGTCTAGCTGATTTTTACAAGAAGGGCATCAATAAACTGCCAATGCGTTGGCAAAGATGCATCGATGGCATGGGTGATTACTTCGAATAACAGAAATAAAAAAGTTTGAAAAAATAAGTTCTTTCACTTATTGCATACAAAACGGCAATTTGACAGGTAAAGACCTATTATTAAAAATTATGAAGTGTTGAAAAACGAAATTTGTTTGAATTCGTCTGTACGTCAACGAATTCGTACTTATGTTCGTATCTATAATTATGATTGACCAGTCACACGATACATTTTATGTATAGTTCTCACGAGATGATGTCGGCGTACAATCGCGAGCTGTAGTGTTGTAAGTTCGACCATCTATTTCTAGAGAATTTCGCATTTGAGTACCAACGGCGTGTATTATGTCTAAATCTATACTAATATATAAAGCTGAAGAGTTTGTTTGTTTGTTTGTTTGAACACGCTAATCTCAGGAACCGCTGGTCCGATTTGAAAAATTCTTTCAGTGTTAAATAGCCCATTTATTGAGGAAGGCTATAGGCTATATATCATCACGCTAAGACCAATAGGAGCGGAGCACCAATGAAAAATGTTTCAAAAACGGGGGAAAATTATCACGCTACGGGCAATAGGAGACGCAAACGAGGTTGCGTGGATCTGCTAGTATTCCTATAAAAGTTTGAAAGAATTTTCTGATTATCATCTAGTTCCTCTGAAAATGATCAAAGAGAGACAGTTAATCACTGCAGATGAATGCAGGAGTGACAGCACTATCGAAACTTTGCTATTGCAGTTAATAATATAATTTGTATTTTGAATTCTATGAAATCTTATCTACCTGTAATTTTCATTTGTGTATCGTCCAATATTAAATTATCTAAATTATTGGGTTATTGGGAAGTCAGTGCTCTCAAATATACTGACAACTAGTTCAACTTTCGAATTCAGTTCACCCTTAGGGCTGCGGCGGTCCGATCCCAGTCGCTCCGTGTAAAAACTGATAATCAGATAAAACCGGTTGAACTAGCAGCCGACCCCAAATCTTGGAAATAATAAAGGCTAGGAAGATGATGATTAAATTATCTATATTATGGAATCAGCAAGCTTGCTCTTGACTGTACTTCACTCCCTCAGCCAATAGAGAGTTGACAATGTTAATTATGGTCATGAATCCTTAACAAAACACAATTAAAAGAATGCGTTGCTTATTGACCCAACTTCAGTTCATGAGTCATCATTTCAAGTAAACGAAGCAGCAAGCAGAATATAATTTTCATTTAACGATACATTACTACTACATAATAACTTGAGACTCAACCTTTCGGAAAGTGACAGCTGCGCCAAGTGCAATATGCATAAAAAAAATGTTTTATTGCGTATACCAGGGGAATGTTTAAATCCGATTCGAATGGACTAACTGGACCCAAATCTCGCAATTCAATACACCGGTAATGAATTGCGAGAAACACACATGCGATTAAAACAAGTACAATTTTAACAAAAATAAAACCGACTTCAAGGTTCGACTCGATTTCTCTTGGATGCCATCATCAGATATTAATGTCCTTATCATGGTACCACCACCACTGGGACATGTCCTTTTCATTAAAAAAAGAATCAATAAAATCTCTCTAAAATCAGTTCATAAACGACGAAGTTATCCGCGAACACACATAAAAAAAAATATACGGTCGAGAAACCTCCTCCTTTTTTTGAAGTCGGTTAATAACGGTATTTCTATGTAATACAGGTTTATTACCCTTGCGAACGTTTAACGGACACAAACAGCATCCAGAATTAAAAAGCTTTGTGTAAACACAATAATAATAAGAGAAAACCGGATTTAAAAGATTATGTTATTTGTTCGGAGGCCGAGACAGCTCTGCGGGAAATATTAGCACAATTGCTGTGAATATAATATATATCTAAATATTTAAAAATGAATCGCCAAAATGCATGTAGGCCCCATAAGTTTCTATCGGCTGCACCAAATTAAATAATTATTTTTTTATGTGTTCGTTATTATGAGGACAAGGTTTGTGTACAAGTAAAAGTTAAAGATAACGGGAAAAGTCATTTTTTTTTGTCCGCGACTGTACACTGCCTGTGCCAGACAGATAAATAAATATGGCGGAACAAAGTTCGCCGGGTCAGCTAGTATATATGTCACCGTAAGATAATTGTAATCTATCTCGCGATATTGCAAACTATCGTTAGATTGTCAACTACGATATACTGCTTATGCGAGTCAATTTGTCAACAGTCCCTGATTGGTCGGTTTTAGAGTAGGCCGTTCAATAGCCATAGAGTTCGGTTAGATTAGGTTGGAACTTGCAGAAGGAGGCGGCGGAGAAGGCCCGGGAGGATGATATCCACTCAGACCCGATCCACCGCCGGCGAACCGGGCGCCGGAGGCGCGGCTACCATCGCCTCATGCCGCCGAGACGGGTTTTCCCCTCCATTCGCTTTCGTGGCCACCCGCGAGGGGGCGGCGTACGCGTGTGCCGTATGTCGCCTAAATTCAGAGTTCAACCATCAGACGGTGCCCGCTTCAGTGCGGGCAAGCGCTGGGAGGGGTCCGGATGTGTTAATATCAGCAGTTCCCGGATCCCTCCCGTCTCAGGCGCAGAGTGGCACACCGTGTGGTTTTAGTCGGTTCGATTCCGACACACCGCCCCGCCGCAAACCCCGGCGGGGTGACGGTCTGAGGGGGCTTCCCCACGTAAAAAAAAACAAACACAAAAATACTTTACATTCGGCAACTAACACGAATTAACAAACAAATATGCTGTTCAACCAATCGTACCACTTTACAACCTTTCGACTGTTTGCAATATCGCGACTTAACTTACAATCTAACGGTTTTGACAATCTTATGGTAACATATGTATATATAAATGAATCGTCGTAATGTATGTACGCGCATAACTTCCGATCGGCTGCACCAAATTAAATAATTCCTTTTTTATGTGTTCGTTATTGTTAGGACAAGGTTTGTGTACGGGAAAAAATAAAAGATAACGGAAAAGTTTTTTCTGTCCGCAACTGTACACTGTCTGTGGGAAGCTGAGGCAGATGTGTAAATATGGCGGTACGAAGTTCGCCGGGTCAGCTAGTATTTATAAAACAACGCTAATTCCTGTACATTTAAATGATGTCGTTTTTTATTGCCCAATTATACCATAAATAAATATTTTATAGAATTTTGTAACAAGATTAAATATATAGTGAACCTTTATACTTTGTGCATAATATTAAGTACATGGTTCAGCCACACTAGTTAAAAATCGAATAAGCTAGACAGACAAGTACAAAACACGGGTATTGCGCATGTATTTTAGGTCCCAATGTTTGACAAACAACAACATAACGAGATCAAAGCGTTCCTTCAATTTATTGGCACTAATTAATAGTATAGTAGATTGAACAGGGGTGATATTGAAAGAGGGTCCTGATAGAAAGTGTACAGTCAATTTGGACGGCACTAATTAAATTATATCTAGGTACAGACAGACACGTGCGCCACACAAATTAATGCATGGACTAGACTTACAGTGGGGTATTCGTACACAGAGTGGATACAATTAATGAACGTTTGTATCAAATTAATTGCTACAACGAAAGAGGGTTGTAAAAATCGTGGAAATGAAATATATTTTATATAACGATACCTTAAGAGGAAAGATTTAATATCTCGAAAACGAATATTGGTAACACTATCGTGACTGTTGATGGCGCAGTTCTAGAATTTCCTACTATTGATACTTATCCTGGAGCTTTACAAGATTTTTCTTCTCCTACATTGTTTAAGCTAAAGTTAGTGAGGTACGCGAAAAAAAAAATGTTGCATGACCAAGAAATTGATATACAAATGGTGACCAAAAAGCTTTTGCTTTTTTAATAATAAACGGGAAACAAATTGACGACTCCGTGAACTCGTCTAAGTGCAAATATAATTTACCTATATCGTCGTTCTTTACCGCGAATGTGAAATTAGTTCAAATTAGTAACTTTTTATGTAAAGAAAAATATATTTTCTTTAAGTAGGTGTAGAAGATATATATGCGTGTTACTTATTATTAGTACTAACAGGTCAAATAATCAAAAACAACTATTCGCTTTATTCTCAATTTTGTGTTTACGCCTTAAGGACGCGTTTGCAAATTTGACAGATATAGATTCGAATTATACGTTGACACAAGTTACACAAACAAGTGCAAGTCGGATAGCGGCGGGAATGAATGTCAACTTGCCTAAATTGATATTTTGAAAGTTTTTTATATTTTGTCATTTCTATGTAATAGGTACTCACCTCCGGACTTGCTGTAGTGACCTGAGTGTACTACGGTGACTGCTTATGGAACTCCTCGACGAGAGAACTAGATGTGCCGGGTTTGGGCTCGTTTTGTTAGTTATGATGAGACCTTACCTCCGGACTTGCTGGAGTGACCTGAAGGTGTACTTCAGTGACTGCTTATGCAACTCCTAGACGAGTTGACATAGACTTACCGAGTTTGGGCTCGTTTTGTTAGTTATGATGAGACCTTACCTCCGGACTAGATAGATCGACCTGAAGGTGTACTTCTGTGACAGCTTATGGAACTCCTAAACGAGTAGAACGAGGTGTGCCGAGTTTGGGCTCGTTTTGTTAGTTATGATGAGACCTTACCTGCGGCTTAGGTGGAGTGATCTGAAGGTGTACTTTGGTGACTGCTTCTGGAACTCCTAGACGAGTTGACATAGTTTTACCGAGTTTGGGCTCATTTTGTTAGTTATGATGAGACCTTACCTGCGGCTTAGGTGGAGTGACCTGAAGGTGTACTTCGGTGACTGCTTATGGAACTCCTTCACGAGTAGAACTAGGTGTGCCGAGTTTGGGCTCGTGTTGTTAGTTATGATGAGACCTTACCCAAAATCGGTAAGACTATGTCAACTCGTCTAGGAGTTCCACTAGCAGTCACCGAAGTACACCTTCAGGTCACTCCATGTAGTCCGGAGGTAAGGTCTCATCATAACTAACAAAATGAGCCCAAACTGAGTAAGACTATGTCAACTCGTCTAGGAGTTCCACTAGCAGTCACCGAAGTTCACCTTCAGGTCATTCCATGTAGTCCGGAGGTAAGGTCTCATCATAACTAACAAAATGAGCCCAAACTCGGTAAGACTATGTCAACTCGTCTAGAAGTTCCAAAAGCAGTCACCGAAGTTCACCTTCAGGTCACTCCACCTAAGTAGGAGGTAATGTCTCATCAAAATGAGCCCGAACTCGCACAATACTACTTAGTTTTAGCAAACTAAAATATTCTTATAAAAATCTGTAAATAGAAGAAACCTCCTCCTTTTTTGAAGTCGGTTAAAATTAATCTTACCTTGTCAAGTATCAACCTATTCTGGTTTATCGAATATATTGAATTTGTAGAGCGATCTTTTCAACAAGAGCTAATACAAACAGGCGACACAGTGTCCACTCATGACGGCGGCCGAGCGCAGACTGAGATTACGAAATTTTTACGCAATAAATCAAGAGAGGTTCAAAAAAATAAAATAACCCTTATTGCAATCGACTACGATTCATCCGTAATAGCAAAATATGAGAAAATATAAGCTCCGGTTGTTATTTTTTCTGCGACTTTCTGTGACACTTTAATACTATTTTTTTCCTCGGATTTATAATTGACTATATATGCCTCCTTACATTAGTTTTAGAAATTATAAAATAGGTTGATTGTAGAGCAAAAATGTACCAAAACTCAACCCGATATTGTAAATACTGTGGAAAAGGGTAACGGAAGATCGTTTTTACAATATTAAAAAATACAATTTCCAAAAAAATTGTCCCTCGGATTTGAAGATAAAGAACTAATCTATAAGTGTTAGTACTTTGTAATATTCAATTTGTTTAGTTTAGTTACAAATTGTACCGAAAAAAAGCATAATTTTGTACGAATCGTAAACGCGCCCTTAATCTTAAGATAAGGAAGTAAAGTGAGTATAAATATACATTTTTCTTATTGAAATAATAGTATGATTTATAAACTAAAGTAAATATCATAAACCTCAAAAGTAACGTTGACACAAAATGACAAACTGTATCTCAAGTAAAAAAAGTCTCTATCGCTAAAAATACCTTTACACGTACTGTAATTGAGAGAGATGTCAATTGGAACGTAAGCGAGTCTTTACTTTTCGGGCACTGATAATATATCTGCTTTTTTTATATAATATCACTAGCTGTCCCGGCAAACGTCGTTTTGCCATAACTACTAATAGTTTAAAAATTAATTAAAAAAACATTGTCCAGCGGACAAAATTGTGAATCTAAACCATTCCCAGATCCCCTTGAACACACACAAAAAATTTCATCAAAATCGGTCCAGTCGTTTGAGAGTAGTTCAGTGACATACACACTCACAGAAGAATTATATATATAAAGATTGCCTGAATAGTTATTTTCTTTATACCTTGAATAGACCTTGAGATTAATATTTTTTTATAAGGAACTTCGTTTCTGTCTGGTGTCCCACGACACCACACGACTTTTTTTTTATTATACCAATGTTATCAAGTCCACTGTGTAGGACGTGTCAAAACGAATGTCTTAGATTTACCACATTCATCATCGTCATCATCTCACTAACTGCATTGTTTCTATTAAATGTATTTACTTGGTGTTTGATTACAGCTTCAAAATCGACTACCAAAATTTCAAGTTTGTAGCCCCAGCATCTTAGGCTCTACGTTAATTTGTCAGACGGTCAGTCATTATCATCATCATCAACAGTTTTGAAACCTCACCTTCAAAAGGAGGTTTTGGCCGTACGGCCAGCTTAGTATTGGCCATACGGGTTGGTATAGATAGGGTTTATTTCAATTTTTCTTTCCGTTCGGCAGTGTTGTTGTGTCAACTAGTTTGTTCCATTAGTCTAGCGGTGGTAACACTTTCTATTCTAAATCCGTCACCACACGGATAATAATCAGTCAGTCAAAGCAACTAAGCTTTATAGGTATAGATTGATATATGCTATTTTTAACCTTGTAAAAAACAAGAAATTGCGACAAGTCGCCGAGAAATAAATTTAGGTGGCTAACATAAACTAATCCTTTAAAATGATGAAGTTGAGATTATCAGTTTTATAAAAACAAAAATCATTACTTCACCTTTACTTGACATTCTAAGGTAAATTATACTCTTTACTTGTGGTCCGGGATCCCCTGAACAAATTTTAAAAGTTATTACTACCAAGAAAATTTTTCGTGAGTGGCTTCGTGGGGCACATCTTTCACCTAACAAAAATTTTCGATTGTGTGCCGGGGTAACGTACCACGCTATTTGTAGGACAATGTGCCTGTTAAATTATATAAAAATTAATTAACTAACATTATGGAAACAAATATTTGCCCTACAAAATGTATTGTTTGATCCTTCCAACATATATCTATAACGAGGTCATCAAAAATGATATTAACTGGCTGATTTTTTAACAGTCGCATAATTAATGTTGATAAAATCCCGTTTGTATAGGTATTGTAGCACACTTGAATTGAGTCTTGCGAAATTGAACTAAGAACTTTTCTTTTTGATTTCTATAGTATTATTCAGTTTTTTATAACATGACCGATTCGATGTACCTATTCAGAAAAAATGTGAAACAAAGAGTGTCGCATCGCATGTTTGAAAACCCTTTTATTAAACGTGTACTGCACGAACCAAAAGTTTTTTGAATAGCACAAAGCTGATTTTATAAAAAAAATGATTTCTGTATAAACAATCTCGTCCTGTCTGGGATAATTGAGTTCAGTAATGAATAAAGATATGTTTATAACATGCTACGTCTGTTACAGACATGATCGATCTGAAAATGTTATTAATTTTGCTCCCTGCACAAAATTGATCCTGATATAATATGCATTGTCCAATGCAACGCACAACAAAAGCGCCATTGGTCAAAGATATTCCAACAGGCCGTCAGACTTTGGACTGACATTTCAATTACGAGCCCTTATTCAATCAACTACAACATAGTAGCTAAAACCGTGACATGGTTTAATCTGAATATCATTCACAGAGACTGCCGGTGAATTACAAAATGGTAATATCAAGGAACGAGGGTGGTACATGCATGCTACAACTGATAACGCACTATCACATATAAGTATACGTATATATAAGGATTATCATGCAATAGCTTTTAGTGAGAAGCTCATAAAACCCATCGTAAAAGTACCGCATTCGAAATCCATCAGAACAAAATTCGCTGAAAGAACTAAAAGCCTATGGAAAATGCACAATGGACTGAGGGAGGTACTGATGTATTGTTTTTCGAAGCTTGACAATGGAAAATTACTATTAAATTTTATAGGTGGTTAAAGGGAGATAAAACGTTAAGTCAGTGTCGGAAAATTGTTAATATCTGTACACGAAAATAAATAAATGACAAGCATGTCTGCATTTTGGTAACAGAAGAGTTGACTGATGATAAAACTATTGCTGGAGGTAGGTAGTAGTATATGGTTTGTATTTGTTACTCTGATTAAATTTTCAAGGATTTAAAAATTAAAGTATTAATAAATTATGTTTCAATGCATTAATTTTTACATATTCTGTAACATTAAAATCTGTAGATATATATACGTAGATACATTAAAATTAAATAAATAAATATTTCGGACATCTAACACACAACGCCATCGAGTCCCAAGCTAAGCAGAGCTTGTGTTATGGGTACTAGACAACTGATATAAATACATATATACTTTTTTTTGTAAATACATACATATTATACATAGAAAACACCCAAACACCGAAACAAATATTTGCAGATCATACAAACATTTGTTCCGACCCGGGAATCGAACCCGAGACCTCAAGCACAGCAGTCGCGTACGCTACCACTGCGCCACCGAGGCAATTAAAAAAATAAAACACCCTACGCAGAATCAGGTACAACTTATCAAGTTATTGTCATTCAACTATTATACTGTCACGCTAAAGCACTGAATCAAGTGATCATACGCCAAAAATGCCTGACATCATTTTGGAAAAGAGCCGATACTCTTACACTGCTGTATGCAACAGACAGACATTGACGTCAAACTAATAACACCCCTTTTTTGGTTCGAGGGTTAGAAAGACGGCTGTATATCCAATGCAGTAACACTTATTATTGCTAATATGAGGAACTTTAGAGGAGAGGTCTTGTTAAAATTTTTACTTATACCTAAGTAGCTGTTGTGAGTGAAGAAAAACTTATGATGGCGTCACGAACATATTATTGTCTACAAATCTGTACAGATTCAATAAGCTGTGGAGGAACGAGTGTCATGTCCCTCCAACACAAAGGGAGGATCCTCCGACCAGGCGAGGTGATCATGCCTGGCGGGCCACTGCCCAACGGTTGATGTTGGGTAGTTCTATATATCTTAATTGGCGCGAGAAATCTTATTGCGCGATTCAGGATTGGTATTCCGTGTCGTGACGTCACACCGTAGTTCGGTGTATTCCGATCGATGACGCTGTAGCATGTTGCTGTTGCGCTGTATGTGGAGGTCGCCACAAAGCCAATGAAATTTTATTTATTTAAAAAAAATGTAACAACAAAATCGTCTATTATGGATATTTGACGCGTGATTGTGAATCGAATTTGGCTATATAGTTAAACACAGGTTGTTTACAAGGCCGCTTGTTCATCTGTAACAATTCTCACACGCATCGGCGATTAACAGGACGTGTTTAACAACGTTTCCAATTATCCTGTTATTTACACGAACACAGCGAGAGCTTATAGATTATCATTACGAGTAGTTATGACAACCACAATTCGTTCAAAATTGTCATTTGTGCTGCAATTGTGTGCACCAATAACCGCAGGATTGCGAGCGGTCACACTTTCAGTTATATCACATCTATTGCTAACCACATTCTCTTTATGGAAAACCTTGCCAATTATTTTTTAATATTTCAAGGTAATAATCCTTTATAATATGATAAAACTAATGGTTTTCCATAATCCACCTTGTGGCACGCAAATAATATAAATATAATATTTTTATTCTGTGGATTACTGTCGTCTATGGTCCATATGTTGAGGGATTAAGAATTTGAGTAGCACCTACTTTATCCATAGCGTGGGTGTTGTGAGAGTCGACTAAGGGAGTAAATAGGCAAGACAATAGCACCAATGAGAGAAGGAAAACTTGTTATGAACCATATACCAACTAGGAAGCGTGGTATAGTAAAACAAAACCTCCCAAATCTGTCCTTAAAACCAGCCAAGAGATATAAGGCTATAAGCAGTGTAAGCTAATTTATTACATGTTTTAAAACCAGTAAAATCTGCATCTAACTGTAGAGTGAAGTAAGGATTTTCTCTCTTGTAAGAAATAAATCGAGTATTTTTAAAGTAACCGGCGTGTTACTTTTCTTCCTTATTTAGTTATTATATAAATACACTATGATTTATTGCAGACTAACGCCGTCGGACGGATATCATTAAATGTTAATATAATATAACAGATGTATAATATGAATGTATTACACGTATAAACCTTCCTCTTGAATCATTCTTCGTTGACTGCTTCGTTGGTCTCGCGGCTGGCGTGTGCGACTTCTGATCATGAGGTCTCGGGTTCGATACCCGGGTCGGACCAAATGTTTGTATGATCTACAAATATTTGTTACGGAGTTTGGGTGTTTTCTATGTATAATATGTATATATTTACAAAAAAGTATAATTTGTATTTGTATCAGTTGTCTAGTACCCATAACACAAGCTCTGCTAAACTTGTGACTAGATGGCGTTGTGTGTTAGATGTCCGAAATATTTATTTATTTATTTATTTATTTATTCTATCTATCTTACCGTGGGAGAGCCACGCTTCGGCCGGCTCGACCGGAGTGATACCACAGCCTCGCAGAAAACCGGTGTGAAATAGTGCTTGCGCTGTGTTTCACCGAGTGAGTGAGGATACCGGAGGCTCATAAACCAAACCCCCTCCCCCTATCTTCCCTCTCTATCCCACAAAGGCCGGCATCGCACTTGTGACGCTTCTGGTGTTTGCAGGTATCCATGGGCGGCGTTAATCGCTTACCATCAGACGATATGTCTGCTCGTTTGCCCGCCTATTCCACAAAAAAAAGTATTGCTGAAAACTGCATTAAAATCTGTTGAATAATTAAAAAGATCTAAACGACCAGACAGCAGAAGCAGCTTCATTTAATTCTATGTAAAGATAAACGCACCTCACAAGTTTCATTCCAAGCAGACAGAAACAAAAGGTTTGCAAAAAAACATCATCTTTTCAATCGTCGATGCTTTTGATAGGCGCACGATACCTGTGGGGTATCGTTTGATACCCCTACAGACTAAACGAATAAAAAAATCATCTCCAATTCACGTGTAGGGGAGGTACAGTCAGCTTCAAAAATAAGTACCTAAGTATACGTAAACAAAGAGTCATTAAAGTAAGAGTACTAGAAGTTGACCATGTACCTAAGTTGACCACTGACATGTATAAACCGATGTAAAAAAAAGTCAAAACTAAAACCCAACTACCACAAAAAACAACCCTGAAAAAGCATGAAACAATTTTCAAAAGCCGTAGTCACGCGTTTAAAGTCACGAGAAAATGCTAATCCTACTATCCTACTAATATTATAAATGCAAAAGTTTGTAAGGATGGATGGATGTTTGTCACTCTTTCACGCAAAAACGACTGAATGGATTTGGATTGAAACTTTACAGTAATATAGCTTATACATCAGAATAACACATAGGCTAATATTTGCCGCGATAACCGACATATACGCCGGCGGAGCCGCGGTCAACAACTAGTAATATATATATTTATGAAATATACATGTAACGCCCTTTCATATGATACCAAACACGGCATATCTCTCTCAAATTTATTTTTAATACAGTACTTTACGTCGGCTAGAGGGCGCCACATGTCCAGTTCTAACGAGTAGTTAAGGAGCTATGAGGGAACAAATGAACATACATACATACATAGCCTGTCAAAATCATAACCCTCCTTTGACTTTGCCGTAGTCGGGTAAAAATAAGAATACCTGGTATATTTTTAAACTGATTCCTTAGTTAAAAAACAATGCTGCACTCTGTGTATCAAAGCGCGCCAATTCCACATTCAACACACGAGAAAAACATTGCCCATCTATACTAATATATAAAGCTGAAGAGTTTGTTTGTTTGAACACGCTAATCTCAGGAACCGCTGGTCCGATTTGAATAATTGGTGTTGGATAGTCCATTTATCGAGGAAGGCTATAGGGTATATATCATCACGCTACTACTAATAGGAGCGGAGCAACAATGACGAATGTTTCAAAAACGGGGGAAATTTTCACGCTACGGGCAATATAAGGCGCAAACGAGGTTGCGTGGGTCGGCTAGTGCTTAGATAAAATACTTTATCAGAATTTACAAAGATAAACTGATTTAAATCAGAACAAAATTCAGATAAGACATGAAAAAAGGAAACTTAGTATTCATAAAAAAGAACTAAAACGATATTTAAAGAAGTGGTACTAGTAAATTTTCTTAAATGAACATCTATTGGTGCTCTTTAATCTGTAAATCTATTTCTCTAGAAAAATATTATTGACCAGAGTGACTAAACACAATATCAATATATATATCAATTGCAAATATACTATATCGTGTTCAAAGCTCTTTAAAGATTATGAAAATAAAGTTTGTTTGAATATTTATTTGTAGTAGGTATATACAATATTTCATGTTTGTCATGTAATATATTGTAAGTGCAATAAATGTGTGAGCGTATATCGAAGGGCTGCTTGATCGTAAGAAGTCAAAAAGCAAGATTGCGCATGAAACATATTTTAATTTAATGCGTAAAACCTGATGGTGATAGCATCAGCCTACCCTATCATTCAAACATTTATTGAAATTGCACATCTTTCATCGCATAACAATACGATATTACAATTTTCTATTTGATATACTATGCCGTGTGACGTCGAGGTTGCTTTTTGTTCTTATTTTCAGACGTCAGACGGCGGGGCCTACGGACACGGCGCAACTATAAGGGTCCATAGTTAGGGATACGGATTTTTTTGAAATCATTGTATTTGTATTGTATATATGTAACCATATACATATATATATTGTATATATGTAACCATATATATTGTATATATGTATAATTGCCAAAATACGGCCCGTATTTTGGCATTTTACATACACGTCGCTTTTATTCAAAGAAAAAGTTGCCGGGTCGTGAAAAAATTACTTTTACGCGAGTAAAGCCCGGATCAAAGGTTAGTATTCTACTAATATTATAAATGCGAAAGTTTGTAAGGATGGATGGATGTTTGGATGGATGTTTGTTACTCTTTCACGCAAAAACTACTGAACGAATTTGGATGAAACTTTACAGTAATATAGCTTATACATCAGAATAACACATAGGCTACTATTTGCCGCGATAACCGACATATACGCGGGCGGAGCCGCGGGCAACAACTAGTACTATAATAAAACACTCTTTTTTTAGCATGGTCTAGCAGATCTTTCTATCGCAACGGACGCGAATAATTGTGCCGACCTTAACGGGAGTGTCAACTGTACATAAAAATAGATTAGAAAAACAAAAATCTCACACATGTCTACTAGTAACCTTGCATGTGTGTATGCGTATTGCGACGTAGCGTACCTGTAGGAAAATTATTTACAGTATAAAACAAGTAAATAGTCCGCGGTATATTTTACAAGGAAAAAAGGTATAGCTTGTAATACTGATTGTAGGTCTTGTGAGCCAAGCGGTTAGTCATGACTGCTATTCGTAGTCGTAAGTTGTACAAATAATCCATCCAGAACAAATAATGGTCTGATGAGCACAATCTTTATAGGAGTAAAACTTATCTGTTATGAGACGTATGTATTTAGAAATAATACATATACATAAATGTAATATCATGCCTTCAAGAAAAGAGCGTACTCCTTAAAAGGTACAACGCACCTGTGGTACGTTGCCGGCCTTTTAACCGGTGGTAATCGCTTACCATAAGGCGATACGTCTGCTCGTTTGTCCCACCTATACAAATAAATAAAATTGGAGTGTCTGTTTGTAATATTAAAATAACCGCTTTTTACTAATTGCATATGTATGTATGATACACATACCAAAACTGTAGCTAAAAAATTTTTGTCTGTCTGTCTGTCCGTCTGTCGATCTGTCTGTCTGTTTGTTCCGGGTAATCTTTGGAACGGCTGGACCGATTTTAACGGGACTTTCACTGACAGGTAGCTGATGATCCCGGGAGTAACTTAGGCTACTTTTTTTAGACTAACTTTGTACCGACTAATTCGTGTTGAGGTTTTTCATCGTACACAAACCAAGTGAATATTTTTATAAATATAGATGTTCATCAGCAGACTTGTTACCATAGCACAGTCTAATTTAAGATTAGGATGCCATGTGTGAGATGTGTGTCAAATTATTATCATTACTATGAAATACACAGAGCTTTAAGGATAGTTTCACCAGTTGCCGATAAATTTTCAGATAGTTATCTGACATATAACGTTATTTAACAAATAAAAGTTGCAGATATGTATATGGTTATTTGGCAGATATGTTCACAAGCACTATCAGAGACTTTATCAGTAAGTGGCGAAACGGGTTTTTAATATTATATGTTTACTCACCTTTGAACATCCATATAAAACCGCCAATTATGATAATGACCAGCGCAGCTATCTTGGTGAACATAAACACGTTCTGTATCCTCGTCGTAAACTTGACATCGTATGCGTTTATGAAAGTGAGGAGGCCTACAAGAGAAATCAATTTAGTTTCATGGAAAAAAACGGTGTTTATTAGAGGCCATCCGAAAGTTACGTCACACGAATTTCATGGATTTTAGACACCTTGTCACATTTCTGAGACTCCGTATTGTGACGTCACATGCTTTGTAATTTTACATCTAGAAATTACTAAATTAAACCAGTTGAGTTTATTTCCATTCCAATTACTTAAAAGCCTTTAAATACAAATAAACATCAAACCTTACAGTTACAATAAAAGTTAAATTGATGAACTTTACATACAAAAAGACTTTACAATTCATATTTTGCGTTTTAATATGAAGATGTGATAGTGATGGAATATGACGTCACAAAATTTAGTACCACTGAGACACTTAACACAATGTCACACTCCATCGATCCCCCACTCCTCTTAACTGGTGACGTAATTTGGATGGATGGCCCCCGGCACATATAAACATCTTGAAATAAATAAAAAATATACATAGTATACATACGTAAAAAAATATCATCGATATATTGATAAACAGCAGTCGCCTTAAGATCGAATTACAACCGTAACTCGATTCTTATGAAAAAGCTAATATCGATGGAAAACAACCCTCGCTTGTTACTGTCTACGCTAAGCTCTCCAATTGTTTGCAAAACATAAGCAAACCAATTAAATATTGATAAACAAAGCAAACATACACACATAACGTTCTATTTATAGCTGCGCAATTTCACCACATCAATCCTAGGCTGAGTAAAGAGCAGTTTTACATGTATTAAACTGGGTAGTATAGAATAGACCCCAGACGGGGACAGACAGGGAGAAGCGTAACACCCACCTCATGCCACCACAGACTACACTCAAAACCTGGCCCTCATTCGCTTTCGAATTTTTGATAAAGCTAATAAGAGGGCAATTTTTTTAAATAGTGGGCACAAATATTTGGTTGTGGTTTGTGGTTTTTTGATCGGCCTACTGATTTGTATGTTTTAATACGGTTCATAAGCTTGTTTAGCTTTCGTAAAACTAAAGTCTGGTTTACCGATTACTTTACGTTAAAGGACGTTAAAACCACAATATTATCGACCAATTATAGTGCGTCCAATCGTTTATTTAACTTTTGACAGATCACGCACATAAAGTTTTGTAATAATTTTTGAACAATGTACTACAGGGAATACTGTACTTCATGGACGGGCTCCGCCCACTTAGAGATGTGTCATTCATAATGAATAATAATAATAATAATAAATAATAAATATTTCGGACATCTAACACACAACGCCATCTAGTCCCAAGCTAAGCAGAGCTTGTGTTATGAGTACTAGACAACTGATATTAATACATATATACTTTTTTTTTTGTAAATACATACATATTATACATAGAAAACACCCAAACTCCGAAACAAATATTTGTAGATCATACAAACATTTGGTTCGACCCGGGAATCGAACCCGAGACCTCGTGATCAGCAGTCGCACACACCAACCGCTAGACCAACGAGGCAGTCGAATGACCACAGACTATAAAAACGGGTTTGAAATAAATCGATTATCGAGTATATTAATAAAACATACAATAACATTATTGTGATTATATTTTATATCAAATCACACGGTCTCTAAACTTGAGTCACTGATATAAGAGGCCCATTATTACAGCTCTCCTTTTCAAAGTATTCACGAAGTCGCAAGACAAACTCTCTTGTTTGTCCTTTGAGCACCTTAATTTTTGGCATTTTGACAGTAACGAAGGGAGGAACGATACGCTCAACTCAACCAAACGTGAGAATTCACAAATAAATCAATACGGAGGCATAAAAATACTCAACTCGACGTATGAAAATGTGAATTATGACTAACTACAAAATGTCCGCTACGCGTCCGGTGTTGCGGTTTAATAATCGATAAAATTACGAAATTATCGGTAAAATAATGAGTGTGTTAAATCGATTAAAACTTCTTCATGTACAAAATCGATCGATAAAAGAAATCGAATCGGTAACGGGTCAGGGTATCACTATTTGATTAAGTATTAGAGCTGTCAAAAGTTAAATAAATGATTGGATACACTATAGTTAGTTTGATATGCGACTGAAGAATCTAACTTTTTAGTGTTGTCAGTCGCGTCAGTATTTCCAAGATCAGATGTCTTACTAAGTTAAAGCAGAAATCAAATGTTCACTTTTTCATTTGTTAATCTATACTAATATATAAAGCTGAAGAGTTTGTTTGTTTGTTTGTTTGAACACGCTAATCTCAGGAACCGCTGGTCCGATTTGAAAAATTCTTTCAGTGTAGGATAGTCCATTTATCGAGGAAGGCTATAGGGTATATATCATCACGCTACTACTAATAGGAGCGGAGCAACAATGAAGAATATTTCAAAAAGGGGGGAAATTTTCACGCTACGGGCAATATAAGGCGCAAACGACGTTGCGTGGGTCAGCTAGTCGTCCATAATTGAACTTGCGAATCAAACAATCTTCTGATGAATTTTGTGATATGTCTTTTTCAAACATGTCCATTTCAACAAAATTTCAAATGTATAAGGAAATCGATGAGTACATAGTAAGTTCAGTCACTATCTGACTTGACAGTAACTTATCTGACTAATGCCGCTTTACTCAAGCTAGGACACAGGCACATCAATGCAAATAATGCCAACAAATAAAAAAGGATGAACAATCTTTAAAAAAAAGGCATCTAAATGTACGATAGTTATTATCAAGAGAGAAAGATATCAAGTCATATAAAGATTTGTTACTATGTCTGTTTTTGTTCCGAATAATATCCCGGTAAATGGAACTTTTAAGAGAAGACATAAAAAGAACAAAATAAAAGTTATTCATTATTCGTTAAATATGCATTTATTTTGCAATTCACCGCTCACGCGACATGCGATCGCAATAATTACAACTCATCCGTAGGTTTGACCTCGAGATCAACAGCCGAATCTGAACACCCGACTAAGGTCACGAGACGAAACAGAGCTACAACCTTTACAAAATCAATTTTCTATCAGCTGTTTAAACCGACTGTGTCTTTGATTGTTATGCTTACATGACTTGAATGACATGACATGACTGAATGGAACATCTGTAGCTTTTTTACACCCGCACTCTTTATTATACTCCCACCTAAAAGGTTTGTCAAGAATTTCTTTATGATTAAAGGTTCTAAAGAGGTCCAACGTTGACCATAACCAGTAAGTGTTAAATTTTTATCAAAGCTTTCTTCTGAAAAGTCTGTTGACTACTAAGAAACGAGACAAGAAAAGAAAATACATTTCACATGAACACCTTTTGTGTAAAACAATTTTTATAAAACCTTACCGGGGAGTGGTTTTGAAGGATCTCAGATGTTTTTTTAGTTATTTTTTTTAAAGTATTAAGTGAAAATCTAGGAAAATAAAAACAAATGATTATCCGGTATTAAAAAAAATTACATGAACTATTTTTATCTTTTAATTTATATTTTTCACTGAAAGCTATTTAAACTTTATTCATCTATACTAATATATTGCTATTGTTTCAAGAATTTCTTTACAATTAAAGGTTCTAAAGAGGTCACATTACAACCACTCCATTAATATGAATAGTGAGCCATAATTTTCAAACATTTTCAAATTTTCTTTCGTTGTTAGCCTTTACTAGCTATACTAATATTATAAAGCTGAAGAGTTCGTTTGTTTGTTTGAACACGCTAATCTCAGGAACTACTGGTCCTTCTTTCAGTGTTAGATAGCCCATTTATCGAGGAAGGCTATAGGCTATATATCATGCTAAGACCTACAGGAGCGGAGCACCAATGAAGAATGTTACAAAAACGGGGGAAAATTATCACGCTACGGGCAATAGGAGATGCAAATGAGATTGCGTGGGTCGGCTAGTATTTTATATGAGATATCGTTTTAAACAAAATATTGACTCTTTTCCTTACGTCATGTAAGTGACAAGGCAGAGTCCGAAGAGCCGTTTTTAAAAGTAAACTAGTAAATTCTTAAATCACATAATAACTTTGTCTTCAATCTTTTTGATGGACCGGGCTGCGGCTCAGGTTGTGGTTGACTTTTATCCTATTCTTGAGGTAGAACCGCAGAAGGAAGCAGCGTAATTGTCGATAGTTCAACTTCTAAATCATTTTTCTAAAAAAATTTAAGAATTCTACAGGAGAAACATCCACACCATCCGACATCCACACATCGCTCCACAGCTTCCTTTGCGTCCGCAGAATATCGACATCAGAAGCTCAGGTTGGAGCTTTGTACTGTCATCAATATCTGTCCATATGTTTCCAGCCCCAGTCTACAGGGTCGCTGTTATTGCGAGCCACGACCGGAGCTGATGGAAGATTCGGCAGCTGTGCAAGCGGGCTGTATGTTGTTGGAGCAAGTGAAGATAAATTAAACATGTACTTGTCACTGACTTGGTGACTTAAACCTTAGGACCCCTTAGGCTTTCTCAATGCGACAATGACGCCACTTCCTTCTACACTCTTCCCTCAAGTAAATAGATCAGTTGTTGCATATTGGCACTCGTTTTAAGAAACGGTTCAAATTTCTTTAACATTTGTCATCCTGTTCATTTTATTTTATGCCGGATTAAAAGCTTGGCCTGAAACTATTATTCGTTCATACCCTTATTTATTTAATTTATTCCAGTCATATCAAATTGATTTATCGTTTAACGCTGTGTAAGTGAAATTGTTTCTCGTAAACAGTAACTAACAGTTTTAGACAATTTATTGGGTTGCCACTTCACTCTGTTTTCCTAACAGTGCCAGATAGATGCCCCACTTTTTGAAATTCCTTCGTAATTTTTTATTTTTATTTTAAATCAATAACTTCTATACACGTTACGTGGGAGAGCCACGCTTCGGCATGAATGGGCCGGCTCGACCGGAGTGATACCACGGCCTCACAGAAAACCGGTGTGAAATAGCGCTTTCGCTGTGTTTCACCGAGTGAGTGAGGTTACCGGAGGCCCACACCCCAATCCCCCCTATGATGGCGCAGTTGAAACAAATGCTACCCCAGGAAGGTACCAACTGCGCTAGCGTTGGAGAATCCCTCTCTGGGCGTCCGCACTCAGAACACAACACGCCTGAGCGGGGATGCCCAGGCTGCCCCTCGTATTCTGGGGGGGGCAAAACTACGCTCAATTATGCTCGGGGTAAGAGCAGTAAGATCATGGCACCCCCTACCACGCTGGTCGTGGACTTTTGCAACATCAGGGGATTGCATAGTAATCTGGATGCTGTCCATCACCACCTCGAGACAGCAAAGCCAGCCTTGCTCTTTTTGACAGAGACGCAGATATCGTCTCCAGCGGACACATCCTACCTCACATACCCTGGGTACGGACTTGAACACTCCTTCATAACTAAGGCCGGAGTGTGTGTGTACGTCAGAGACGATATCAGCTCTCGTCGCCTCAGCAACCTTGAAGGTAGGGACCTCTCCATCTTATGGCTTCGTGTAGACAGCGACGACCACCCTCGCGTCTATGCGTGCCTCTATAGGTCCCATAGCGGTGATGCCGAAACTGACCGACTCATTGAGCACATCCAGATGGCTACAGACTTCGTGCAGCAGCAGATCCCCTCCGCAGAGATCGTCGTACTTGGCGATTTTAATGCCCACCACGCCGACTGGCTCAGTTCCAGTAAAACTGATCATGCGGGGAGATCTGTTCATGACTTCGCCCTGGCATATGGCCTGACACAACTGGTTACCACGCCCACGCGAGTCCCAGATGTGGAGGGTCAGAATCCTTCACTGTTGGACCTTCTGCTGACTTCTCATCCGGACGGTAACCGCGTATTCGTTAACGCCCCACTTGGCTCCTCAGACCATTGCCTTGTTCGGAGTACAGTGCCTATCACACGCTCACCGCGAGCGCGAGTTGCACGCAACCGTCGTGTGTGGCACTACAGGTTAGCAGATTGGGATGGAATGCGGTCCTTCTTTGCGTCCTACCCTTGGAGACAGTTGTGCTTCTCGCCGGATAATCCCAACACCGCCGCTGATTCTGTTGCTGATGTTGTGCTGCAGGGTATGGACCTTTACATTCCATCCTCTGTGGTCCCCATTGGTGGCAAGTGTCGGCCCTGGTTTGGTCCATCTTCCAGAAAAGCTTCTCGCACGAAGCAGGAGGCTTACCAAGCCTGGGCTGGCGCGGTGGCGGTACGGGATCAAAATACCAGCGCTCTGAAAAAGAAGTACAACTTTGCCTCCAGGTCCTTCAAAAGAGACATTGCAGGGGCGAAGTCTGAGCACATCTCTAGGATTGGCGAGAGGCTTGAGCGTCTTCCTTCGGGAACACGGGCATTCTGGTCTCTTGCCAAGGCTATTGAAGGGAACTTCTGTAAGCCATCCTTTCCACCTCTGCACATAGGAGATAACCCGTTGACCTATGACGCAAAGGAGAAAGCCGATCTTCTGGCAAAACACTTTGCGTCGAACTCGACCTTGGATGATGGGGAACAGGAGCCACCTACCATACCGCGGTGCGAGAGCCGTATGCTGGATATCCAGTTCCACCAACGCTCAGTACGCTTAGCACTTTTATCCCTTGATATCCATAAGTCGAGTGGCCCGGATGGAATCCCTCCTATTGTGTTGAAGATGTGCGCTCCAGAGTTGGCACCGGTCTTAACGCGTCTTTTTCGGCTCTCCTACTCTTCTGGTGTAGTCCCGACATCATGGAAGGCAGCATTGGTCCACCCGATCCCTAAAAAAGGCGACCGCTCAAATCCATCCAACTACAGGCCGATAGCCATAACTTCCCTCTTCTCGAAAATAATGGAGTCCATTATTAACCATCAACTCCTGCGGTACCTAGAGGATCACCATCTGCTCAGTGACCAGCAGTACGGTTTCCGTAAGGGTCGATCAGCTGGTGATCTTCTAGTATACCTGACACATCGCTGGGCACAGGCGATTGAGACTAGGGGGGAAGCCTTGGCAGCTAGTTTGGATATCGCGAAGGCCTTCGATCGAGTTTGGCACAAAGCGCTTCTTTCGAAGCTCCCTTCCTATGGGCTTCCCGAGAAATTATGCGAATGGGTCACTAGCTTTCTAGCAGATAGATGCATTAAGGTCGTAGTCGACGGTGAATGCTCTGACTCCATATCTGTGAATGCTGGTGTCCCGCAAGGCTGTGTGCTATCGCCTACTTTGTTCCTCCTCCATATCAATGACATGCTGCAAATTAGTGGCATTCATTGTTATGCGGATGACAGCACGGGCGATGCTCTCTACACCGGCCGCGCTAATATTTCCCGGGAAAACGTCATTGAGAGTCGAAACAAACTTGTGTCTGAAGTTGAGACCTCCTTGGAAAAGATCTCAAATTGGGGTAGACTCAATTTAGTCCACTTTAACCCCACAAAGACACAAATTTGCGCGTTCACCGCTAAAAAACTGCCGTGGGTCGTATGTCCTCGCTTTGAAGACACTCCCCTATCTGCCTCAGCCAACATTGAGATACTTGGAGTCGACATTTCGAGTGGAGTCCAGTTCTGTGACCATTTGGAGGATAAGGCCAAATTGGCCTCAAAGAAGCTTGGCGTGCTCAACAGATCGAGACAGTATTTCACACCGGCTCACCGCCTCATGCTTTATAAAGCGCAGGTTCGGCCTCATGTGGAATACTGTCCTCATCTTTGGGCGGGTGCACCCCAGTACCAGCTCCTCCCTCTGGATCGCATTCAACGGAGGGCGGCTCGAATCGTCGACTGCCAAGAACTTTCAATTCAGCTAGACTCTTTGGCGCTGCGTAGAGATGTTGCCTCGCTGTGCATCTTCTACCGCATCTACTATGGGGAGTGCTCCGAGGAATTGTTCGGATTGATCCCTGCCGCCTCTTTCCGCCATCGTCCTACGCGACAAAACTTTCATCCCCATCATGTAGATGGTTGGCAGTCCACAACGGTGCGCTTTTCAAGAAACTTTCTGCCTCGCACAGCAAAACTGTGGAATGAATTGTCGCCTGCGGTATTCCCGGACCAATACGACCTTCAAACCTTCAAGAAACGAGCGTACTCCTTCTTAAAAGGCCGGCAACGCACCTGTGACGCCTCTGGTGTTGCGGGTGTCCATGGGCGGCGGTAATCACTTACCATCAGGTGATACGTCTGCTCGTTTGCCCCCTATTTAAAAAAAAAAAAAAAAAAAAAAAAAAACGTAGCTAACGTAGTCATTGATGTTGAATTATTATTTGGTTTTGCTGACCTATCAATAACAGATTTTGCAAAATGCAGGTTTTTGTGGAACGCTTTTTTTGGGATAGACGCCTACCTGTATGGATAGTTGCCCCACCATGAAAATAAAAAGAAGGATAGATATCTGCAGTATAGGATAGATGCCCTTCATAGTGTGTAAAACAGCAATTGTCTCTAAAAAACATGAGATTGAATTACGAAAAATATATATTTTTAATATGACACTAATAACCGTTTTTAAATTATAAAAGCATTTGTTTAACAAAAATATGAATGCTTAGTTTTTTATTATTAAATATTAATTACTAAGTTCAAAGAAACATAATTAAACTTTTTTTAGGAAATTTTGAAAGCACTCCTCCTTTCCTCTAGCATTTTTTAGTACAGCGGCTCCTATTTATACCTTTAATTCTTATTTGCAAATTTGGCAAGTTAGGTTCTTTGAAAGCAAGGCTATTCCGATGTGGCATCTATCCCGGTTTTACCCTAATATTACTAGCTTATGCCCGCGGCTTCCCTCGCATTTAATAAAAGTATCCAATGTTACTTCTAATACCTCCAAGAAAATGTGTACAAAGTTTTATGTTGATTACTGAAAAATTAACCGGTTTTGTAAAAAAATACATTAACTATTTTTATGTTTTAATTTATATTTTAAAGCTATTTAAACTTTATTCATAATTATGGTTTTACAGTTCTGCGAAACCTAAAATTAAATTCTTCAGAATTCATTACAACTACACATAAATATGAATAGTGAGCCATAATTTTCAAACATTTTCAAATTTTTTTTCGTTGTTAGCCTTTACTAGCTATACTAATATTATATAGCTGAAGAGTTTGTTTGTTTGTTTGAACGCGCTAATCTCAGGAACCGCTGGTTCGATTTGAAAAATTCCTTTAGTATTAGATAGCCCATTTATCGAGGAAGGCTTTAGGCTATATATCATCACGCTAAGACCTACAGGAGCGGAGCACCAATAAAGAATGTTACAAAAACGGGGGAAATTATCACGCTACGGGCAATAGGAGACGCAAACGAGATTGCGTGAGTCGGCTAGTATTTTATATGAGATATCGTTTTAAACAAAATATAGACTTTTCCTTACGTAATGTAAGGGACAAGGCAGAGTCCGTAGAGCCGTTTTTTAAAGTAGTCAAGTAAATTCTTAAATCACATTATAACTTTGTCTTCGATATTTTTGATGGACCGGGCTGCGGCTCAGGATGTGATTGACCTTTGTCCAATTCTTGAGGTAGAACCACGAAGCAAATACAAAGAGGAGATGGCATAAGCGCATCACCCCCGTGACAAAATACCGACCCCGACGTCATCGCAGTTGACGCAACTTGCAAATTATACTATTAACGTCAATGTTCTAGAACTGCATCGAAAAATCGTAATACTTGAATGTTCTCGGTACAATCAAGTAAAAAGATGAATTGTTGTGTTTTATCTTGTACAAATAACTCAGATAGACGTTCTGGTACCATAAGTGGCATCATATTTCTTTTATAAGTAATTTTATAGCTATTTTTTTTTAAAGTTCTAGAAAAATCTCTTAGTGTTTTATTGAAATGTTATTATCTTTACTCGCCACTAGATGGCAAAACTTTGTGTTACTGAAAATAAAAATACAATGGTACGTTGACCTGAATATTAATAAAACATACCATAAGAAGATACGGAAATGAGTTCTACATTCTTACCTAATGATTTTTTTTGGTGGTCATCATGGTATTCTTTTTTGTATTTTTCTTAATTATATTGTGAACAGACTGACATCTATCGACATCTATTCTAAAATAAAAAGACAGGGTCGTATTTAGAATCCAAATATTTTATCAAGTTACGACTATATTAATCTTGCATTGAAAGTTGTTACTTCAAATATTGAAAAAAAAGAAATTTTACTTATGCTGATGATTAGACGGGGTTTTTTTTAATTCATTAAAGTAATACAATGTACCAGTATACAGGTAACGTTCTAAATTTTCATCTAAAGATAGTATTGAAGAGCAATGGATCAAAAAAATAATAGGCAAAACTGGACTCCTACAAAATACACCAATATTTGTTCTTCCCGTTGTGATTCGAAACGATAGTGATTCATTTCAAGGAAAAATCATAAAAAAACGAAAAAGTAACTTATTATCTAAACCCAAATTAGGCAAGATTAAAATTGATTAGATGTGGATATTAGAGACAACATTGGTATGACCATTCAATTCAGATTTAGTAGTTGATTTTCTAAGATTGGCGTTATTTAAGCATTCCAATTCCGAAGTGAAATCTAAAATATAAAATTCTCGTATCACAGTTTTCGTTGCCATACTCCTCCGAAACGGCTTGACCGATTCTTAGTGAGCATATTGAGTAGGTCTGAGAATCGGCCAACATCTATTTTTCATCTACTCCGAAAAAACTACTCCTTGAAATTCTGAGTACGTCCACACTAGTGTCAGCTAGCTAAACTACATAGCAATATACTCGTACAACGATACAAGTAGTTTTGCTATTGTCTGGTAGATGGAAAAGTGTAAACTAACACCCCCTCACCCCCGCAATTTGTCACGCATTGCTTCATACAAAAATCTCATTAGGGCATCTCCTCTTTGTATTTGCTCCGTGGGTAGAACCGCAGAAGGAAGCAGCGTAGTTGTCGATCGTTCAACTTTTAAATCATTTTTCTCAAAAATTTAAAGAATTCTACAGGAGAAACATTCACCATTCGACATCCACACATCGCTCCACGGCTTTCTTTGCGTCCGCAGAATATCGACATCAGAAGCTCAGGTTGGAGCTTTGTACTGTCGTCAATATCTGTCCATATGTTTCCAACCCCAGTCTACAGGGTCGCTGTTATTAGCGAGCTACGACCGGAGCTGATGGAAGACTCGGCAGCTGTGCAAGCGGGCTGTATGTTGTTGGAGCAAGTGAAGATAAATTAAACATGTACTTGTCACTGACTTGGTGACTTATACCTTAGGACCCTTAGGCTTTCTCAATGCGACAATGACGCCACTTCCTTCTACACTCTTCCCTCAAGTAAATAGATCAGTTGTTGCATATTGGCACTCGTTTTAAGAAACGGTTCAAATTTCTCTAACATTTGTCATCCTGTTCATTTTATTTTATGCCGGATTGAAAGTTTGGCCTGAGAAACTATTATTCGTCCATACCCTTATTTATTTAATTTATTCCAGTCATATCAAATTGATTTATCGTTTAACGCCGTGTAAGTGTAATTGTTTCTCGTAAATAGTAACGAACAGTTTTAGACAATTTATTGGGTTGCCACTTCACTCTGTTTTCCTTACAGATTTATATATATATATATTACTAGCTTTCGACTCGCAATTTATAAAAAGTATTATATGTTACTTCTAATACCTCCAAGAATATGTGTACAAAGTTTTATAATGATCGGTTAAGTAGCTTTCCCGTGAAAGCGTAACAAACAAACTTACTTTCACCTTTATAATATTATTATAGTGTGATTATATTATAATATGTTAGGATTAGGATAGACTGAAGTCAATTAAGCTTATGCAACATTTACATAAATAAAGTTAATTGAAATTGTATATAGTTTTTGGCTCAGCGTACATTTGATAGAGGACGCAATTTTAGTTTTTACACATATCGATAACAAAAATAATTCTTTATTAACACAAATCAGGAATAAAATATTTTCCATCTTTTTAATCTATGATAATAAAGTTATAAAATTAATTTACACATGACACCTTGAAGAGCACACACAGTAAAAAAGTTTAGATAAAAAGTTAATACTCGTAGTTGAGAGAAATCTTTTAGTCAAAGTTTTTACATTGTTAAACTCCAACAAATATTTAAACGCGCTAATGAGTTTATCCAAGTTAAACGAGCATAGCAAACTAGAAGATATGAGATACCGGCTGACTAGGGAGAATATTGTAAAGGCACTTAGGAATAATCGATGACAGGAACTCATTACTGAGTGGCTTATAAGAGTCTGTAGCCCCACTCACATTTTAGCGAAATACTTGTAGAACAATGATGTTTAACAATCTTCGTGTAATATCGTCGTAATAAAATTTGCAGTTATAATGAACTTTTCAAGTCAATTTCATTTAAACGACGTTTCTGTCGTGGATGAATATTTAGTGATGAACTAAAAAATTACGGCGAACGCCAAAATTCTAGAGAATTTCTTGGTATAGTCTAAAAAATTGTACCTAACTATTAACATTATCCAAACGTATTTTTATATCACTTCTTGTATGTATATCGTTATCTGTCCTTGATAATAATGCAAAATTTCAATTTTATCTTTGTATTGATTGAAGGATATAAACACTTTTTCGTCACATGGGGTAATCTAATTTATCAGTCTCATAGCAGCAATAAAAAATAAACCGAGCTCCCCGTACCACGGTAGAGTCAAACCGCATTGACTTTACCCTGGAACGTGCCAGTATCCAACCGGGTGTATCAAACATTTGTTAAACCCTCTGGTTTGCATATCTCTGGTATGAACCTACAAATAATGTTTCTTTTTAGATCTAGTTATGCTGTTGCAATAACTCTAATGAAAGGAATGCAAACTGGACTATTTAATAATATCACAAGAGCCTGGGGCAAAACTTCACGCATGGTCGATATTTACTGGTCTCAAATATTACGTAAAAATATTGAACCCATCAGATAACGAGTGAAAAGTTTAAGTAGTAAGTACTGTACTGTACTAATAAAGACCTCATAGAAATTTCAACTATTTCTGATATTCTATTTCTATTTTAACTTCTTTTGGGTGCATGTTTTTAAACTAGTGAGTCACAGCTAACTTATAAATCCAATGCTTTGTATTGAACTAATCGATTTATAAAAAAAAATCTACATGTTTCCTAAGCAGAATCGAGTCGATCAGTTTATCTGATTCTTTTTTGAACTTTCTAACTAGTCTTTAATTGCCACGGTGTAATTTTTTTTTTAATTATAAAGAATAGCGAACAGTGTCACTAAATACCACAGTTATTGTTTTGTGTATTTCGAATTATTACGCTTCTTGCAATAAATGAAAATAATTATGCACAGGTATAGATTTATAAGCCTGCAATAATTTAAGATGTGCAATTCCGAGTGGATATTCAGTCGAATATCAAATGTAATAATAAATGAATGTGGATTTTTTTTTTCAATAGTTTATATTAATTATTATATTAATGTGTTCGTTCAGTTCAGTTGAAACTACTTTCAATAACTTGATATAAAATGAATAAATGGAAAATATTTTAGTTTTGTCGCAAGAACTTACGTTGGCGCGTCCCAAATTATCTCTCGTTATGTTATTCCCCCTAGCTCCTAAACCACATAATAGATTGTGATGGTCTTATAACATGAGACAGATAATAATGACTCAAGGTGTATATTAAAATCGAATAAAGGTTAGACTTAATTAGAAACCAATAACGTGAAAGCAACTCGCTAAAATTAAATTGACTTGCTTATGTAGGCTAAACCTTATGAGATGCTACAGAATGAAGTTAAACCCGAGTGTAGCCGTGCGCGTCGCTAGTATGTACATAATAAATAAAAATATAATTATCTGATCGCGTCTCTGCTGCGTATATTTCTTTCCAACAAAATGATTCTCACAAAGTTTTAATAAGGGATGTTATGGAACTTCGCAGACTGTACCTAAACTACCGGATGTCGAGAATAAAAAATATTTCTGATCTGATTTAAAAGTTTGAAATGAATTTGGATCCAGTCAGATCGACTCCGATCTGATAAATGACCCTATTATTATTTACATGGAGCTGAAATTTATGTTCAATTGAACGTTGGTTTTGCTAGTTAAATTAACTTTATATTTTTTCTTTATTTTATAAAATTCTTTTGTTTTGGTAAAGTAAATAATTATTTATTTGTATTTCCTTATTGGTATGCCTATCCATAACATCCTCACTTTACCTAAACTATCCACTTCAGCTCAAAGTTTCTTGTATCAATGTTGATTTCGCTTTTTTAGCAAAAAGCCTTACAGTAGTCGCATTTGTCTGACGTTTCACCTATCATAACTAAGAACGCGCGCTGAAATGACAAATAATATCAATAAATACTTACATATAGTCGCGGCAGCAATCAACTTCCTGCATATTGGGTCTATGGGGCAATCAGGAAAAATCGGATCCAGAATATTGTTGGCAAACGTTAGAGACATTATGGCATTTGTGCTGGGCCTAAAACAAAATAACTACGTTGAACTTTCATTTACAGACCTTTCTACTATAAATGATCAAAATATAAAAGTGTCTCTCTCATAACTCTATTCGTTACAATGTATTTTCGATGATGTGCTCGGAATTTTTTACTTTTTGCCTACTCGAAATTCATGTTTGATTGCTGTATCTTTAAAAATAAAATTACCCCTTAACTGGTATCGAGTTTCAGATGGATTCCAGTGACTTTTATTTTTCACCAGAACTATACAGACGAAGTCCACTATTTTAACTAAAAACAGAACTACATATTTCTGCTGTTGGTAGACACAGACTTTTAGACAAAAGGACCCATTAAAACGGCAGAATCTATTATTATTAAAGATACTTATTTTTAATACTTTGCTATTTATTGAACATGGATGAAACGAAAGCATATGCAGATATGACACAAAGATTAACAAAATCCTCGGCCTATATATTACCTGGGTGACATCACCTACATGAAATACTTCCAAGGCGAAATGACGGCAGTAAAAAATCTACTTTATTCACCCGGGTTATACTACCCAAGTGAAGTGGAATGAACCGTTTTACTCTCATGCATTTTTTTCGAGGTCACTTTGAGGCAAGATGGTAGCGGGGTAAACCCCCTTACCATCTTGCGTTTATAGTGATAGCAGTTAAAAGCTTAATTTATGAGCATGAGGAAAGGTTCGATTCAAAAGTAATACACTCGGGTATTTCCAGTGCACATAAAATCTCATTATTTCAATATAAAATAACATATTGAAACGATATTCCCGGGAGCTTCATTTATTTCTATACGAACCGTCAAAAATGAATAGAAAAATTTAGAAAAACTAAATCGGAGTTGTCATTAAATATCTGTTTGCAAAGAGAGTTGCAGCCACGTCCTGCGCGCCCTTCCTAACCCCTCACTTGCAGGTGCCTGCAATTTTGTATTTAGTGTCAGACGCACGGGTTGATGTGCCTACAAAAATGGAAAAATGGACTGAAGACATAACTTATAAATTTGTGCAGGAATAAGTCGAACATGAATATCTTTACAATTGTAAAGCCCCTAGCTACAAAAATAAGGGAGCCCGAGGGGCAGCACTTTCACGTATGTGGACGCTATGAACATACCGGAGTTTAGAAGTAAAGAAGTTTACACTAAAATAAGAAACTTGAAGTCGACATATTGCCCATGGCATATGGCTAACAAATTAATTAGAGCCACTACACAAGAATTGGACACTACTCGCACTTCGCACCCTTATTGACTCATCACCTGCACTCGCACTAATCAATGTAAACACCGGCCTTTAGCCGCAAAACCGACAAACGTTAGACTAAACGTACACGTAACGTACGTACGTTGCCTGGCAGGAGTTGGATGCGAGAAGCCGAGGACAATAGAAAAACGAATCGACATTTCATGGGCAATTCTCATCACCTACTTTGATTCCGAAACGAAGCAACAAACAGTTAATGTAATGGGGATGCCATTACTTTGAGGCTATCAGTCTGAACAGATTATTATTGTAGAATATTAAGGAGAGAGTCATTACATCGGACTGAATGAGACGGAGACGGAGGACTATCGAGGAAAAAAGAAGCAGCAAACTGGAAAAGTTTCACGGACATGAAACATCTCCAAAGTAAGGTTTGTCGGCGCCCGGTAAGTGAATAGCCGCTGTTGGGCGGATTATTAAAGGATTAAGACAAAAATAAAAAGATAGACTAAATGTATCGTCTTGTCCTAACAAGACTACGTAGAAAAAATAAGGATATATTTTATTTTTACTATATTCTCTACGTCTGGAATTAATTGCCACTACTTTTGGATCACCTTTTATCATATGATTAAGTACCATAGTTTTTATACACAAGACGTGTAAAGAAAATAAGCGCTTTTATGTATAACGCAATAATCGGTAGCTTCATTCTATTTTAGGGAGGAAAATATGTTTAAGCTTCTGTATTCTTCCTGAATTTGGATTCCATCCTATCAAAAACGACTGATGATGTTGACAGTATTGTCATATATGTATATATATTATAGCACATTATAATTTCGATTTCTACCGTGGAAGAGAGTCATCATCATCATCAGCCTATCGCAGTTCACTGCTGGACATAGACCTAGCTTCGCCACAAATAGGCCGGTTCAACAGGAGTTCTTTTATTAATTTTTAAGTGAGATCACTGTAGGTCAAAATCCCTCCCCTGGTTTTAGGCGATGGAACTCAAAAATTTGGCACAATTATGACTCTGAGTTCTAATTTTCCAGGCGGCAGTAGTCGCTTGGAATCAGGTGACTCCTTTGTCTACTCCCTCCTCTCCCCCTTCAAATTCCGTAAAAAGAATTTGGACGAGTATCTCTCTCGTTGTAGAATTTGAACTGGACCATTCACATTCTACTACGATTTTACTGTTATTTTATAACAATATCACTGCAATAAGAAGGAAAACTTGGAACGAATGTTATACCAACCTCTCCAGCCATGGTGATATAGTAAGACAAAACCTCCTTACCAGAGAGAGGCCCAATGTCCAATTATTAGAGCATGTCGATTATTTAGAAAAAAAGGCAGCAATGCCCTTGTGAATCCTGAGTTGCTGGTGTTCCTAGATGAAGAGATCACTTTACATCAGGCCTGCTCGTTTGTTCCTCTATAATAAAGGAGAACATTATATACTTACACAAAGACCAAATTGGCATCCCACAGGTAGAGGAAAGCTGGTAGAGGTCCATATGCCTCATTGATATAGTGATAATCCCCGCCACTTTGTGCCAATGCTGTACCTGTTATACAAAACATTGGCATTATTTCCTAGAACTATAATACACATTTGAAACCCGCATGCAGACTACTTTAATTGATCTTTTTAGCATTTAGTATACCCAATATAACTTGAGGTAGGGTACTAGGGAATATTAGTTAATCCACTGATCAACAGGAATCACAATCCTGAGCTCAAACTGAATTTGAAGGTTGCACTAGTTGTCAGTATATTTGATAGCATTGACTTCACAGCAATGATTATCTGTAGTAATAATAATAAATATTTCGGACATCTAACACACAGCGCCATCTAGTCCCAAACTAAGCAGAGGTAGTATTAGGGATAGTAGGCAACTGATATAGATATTAATACATTTTTTTTTTGTAAATACATACACATTATTAGTCCAGCCGAACCCAAGATCACAAGCACAGCAGTCGCATTCACCACCACTACACCACAGAGGTAGTCAAGTCAGTGGATCTTGGTCACCTTTTTTAAATATTTTTTCATTTATTAGCACAAATCCAATCAATACAAATAAATAAAATTGGAGTGCCCTTTTGTATTAATGTTAAAATAACCGCTTTTTACTAAATGCACATGTATGTATACATGGTACATATACCAAAAATGTTGTTAAAATTTTTTTGCCTGTCTGTCTGTTTGTTCCTGGTAATCACTGGAACCGTTGGACAGATTTTGACTGGACTTTCACTGGCAGGTAGATGATGATCCAGGGAATAACTTAGGCTACTTTTTTAGGCTAACTTTGTCCCATGGCGTTACTCGCGGTACGGATAACACTACAGATAACACTGCGGGGTTCAGCTAGTATTAACTATATGGCCTCAAATGTAAGCAAAATACAATAAAAATGAGTTGCATACTTTTAAAATGGAAAACAAGAAAACAGTATGTGATTTGTTAAAAGAAAAAAGAAGAAAAGAAGAAACCAGTTGAGCTAGTAGCCAACCCCAAATCTTGGGAATAATGAAGGCTAGGAAAATGAAGATGATGGCGAAAACATAAATTACGTAACGTTAGAATAGTAGGAACCTTTCTATTGTGTTGTAGAAAGTATTAAAGCAGACACAGATATTTTTCAATTTGTCAGACAGTCAAATAGAACACAATTATAATGCAAAAAAATATAGATATTGTCATAGGCATAAATAGGGTCGTTTAAAGTCAAAACAATAAATGTAAATATTATGCCACACACAAGTAAACTTAAAATAGACATTTAAGCAATTTCACCATCCACACCTATATAATTATAATCTTAACTTACCTAGTTCAGCGTAAGATAGAGCTCCAAGGGTAGCCAAGCCTCCGCATGCTGCCCAAACAGTCAGAGCCCCATACACAGAGCCAGTATGTGTCAGGACTTCTTTGGGCGAAATAAAAATTCCACTACCAAAAATTATTCCCAGTATTATGGCTACCCCTTCTAACAGACCTAGCTGCTTCTTCATTTTTACTTTGTCGTCAGTCATTTTTAATTAATTAACTTATTTTACTGTATCGCGTGTACCAAAATACTACTTTTCATTTATGTACGACGACTCGCAGCTTGAGGTACGCAAAAGTAACCTGAACCGACACTATTTTAACCTTTCACATTTCCTATTAAACGTTACGAAAGATTAAAACCTACTGCCTTTAAATAAACAAAATAAAAATGAAAAAAAAAAACGCAAAATTAACTACAACCACCCGCTTGTGAAATTATAGCACGCGATATGAAATGTGAATATTCGCGCTGGTTCGCGCGCCTGGCATAGGTAACGAACGATATTCAACTATACCGCGCCGCCCGCTCACGAAGTGAAGTAGTCGGTCCTGCTTGCTCTAATAAATTGTTTTATCTATGGTCCTGTTCCCGCCATTCCCGCTCACACAATGCCACAGAGTAGATTTGTGTAGGCATGTCTCAGAGCATATATAAATAGAGGGGCAGCTAAACGTACAGATTTCAAATCGATTATTTGGTATGTATTTGTAGTAGGAACGATATTTGTATTGACAACACTAGGTTATTGTCTTTGTCAAATCTAACCTTTTTATGTTCAAAGAAGACCACATATTCTTCAACTGCTCTAAAAATTACCCTTCCCTAGATCTCTATTCACACTTAATAAAACTAAAAATCCCCACCCCTATTAACTTTGCATCTCTTCTAACCTTTTCATCCCCCAACCTCCTTCAAGCCTTGATGATGTTAATCCGCTGTAATAACATCAAACGATGACTCATGTACCTAAGAATGTTGCACTGAGAATTATTTGTGTTTGTCTTTTAAATATATACATAATATATTTATATATAATATTATAAATAAATATATATATATAAAATTTATATAAAATACCTAACTAACACTATTTGTATTTTATTTGTTTGTATTTGTCTCTTTGTTCCGTGTACTAACCACAACAAAAAGCCCTACATCAGTCAACTGCTAGTTCAACAAATATTTTATTATTATTTTTTTTACTTTATACCCACGTATTTTCGTCGTACTTGACATTGGTAGAATTGTCGACATCGTCATAGTTTGCCATTTAATAATAAGAAGAAGAAGTAAGTTCAGGGAATGCGGTTGGTATTGGCGGGCGTTGTGATTCGGAATCGGGCCAATTAATTGTTTAAAGTCCTCCCAAAGCTTGTTCGGTAATGTTAGTAATTTACTTTGGGAGTAGTTGATTGATTGTTGGTAGTTTGTGCCTATTGGGGCCTTATCAACATAGATGTAACTGTTCGGAAAGTTATATTCACGTGTGGACGAGTCATTCGGGCATAGAATGTTGTAGTATATGTGCTAGAACAAGTTGAGAACGGCGTTCACTGCCGGTATAATATGGAAATCGCGTGTCATCGCAAACGGAGTCATTAGCAAGCTATTAGTTAATAATAAAGAAGAAACAGGGCGTGTGTTATAATAGAAAGGGTGATAACGCCCTAGTTGGAATGCTTTTACCAGGAGGATAGTTCTTCGATTAACTAGCTCTTATCTGATGGGCCCGTACAGACTGATATCAAGGTTTCCTTACTCCAAGTGGAACGAACCCCTAGTGAACGGAATTAAACATTTTGATAGCAGAGCGTGGCTTATCCATGATGAGGATAGCAACGTGTTAGCTAGATCACGAAACTTTTCCAGTATCCAATTAGTTATTAGATTTCAATTGAAATAGTTAATTTAGACCCGCTGAATACCCTTAACGTGACGGATGTCTAAATGATAATTCGCAAACGGAACGTATATAGGGCATGTGATACGGAACCGGGACTCCACTCTCGACCTAAAGTGTTTGGAATAGTAACTCAGAACTTTGTTGTGGTTCTGTGAAGGTTCAATTGAATAGTAGTAGTTCATAAATCAAAAAATCAAGTTTGAAGTTTTTTGTCCCGATATCAGTCTGTCCGTTCCGGCTAGTCTCTGAAACGTCTAGACCAATTTTGATGAGACTTTCATTGGCAAATAGATGATACACGGACTAATTTAGGTTATTATTCTTAGACAAGCTTCTCCCCATGGACCACACCGCAAGCTCAGCTAGTTTTAAAGCTGAATCTTCTTCCTTTGAACCTATTTCTATAACTACGTAGGGGACGATTTTCCGTCTACTACGATATGGTTAAACTTCGATTTATTATAAGAAGTGACTGCTATATTCACAACCCAAAAAGGTACTAATGGATTTTCAAGTTCCGTAAAAACTGTGAAAACACATGAATGGGTTAAAGTTATCTCCATGGCACGGTTGGGTCTCAATTTGTTAAGAGTTCCTATCCATAGACCGAAATTGTTAGTATTGATTATTCCATTACCACTTAGCCGCTCTACGTAATATATAAGTTGTGTAAACGAATTGATAATAGTTTCACACTGACAACCATGTGTTAAGCAGGGGTGGTAACACTCTGTACTCTTAAACCGATTATGGCCAGGTAAGTAGACTGTTAAATGATGCATAGGATGCAAGGATGATACACGGGTACATACTCAGCACACGTATTATTATGATGGGTTGCTTTTCCATTAATCGCACTTTCTATGTACTTTATCGGCTTTAGATTTTAGTCTACTTATATTATCTATTATGTCCAATTATTTCTAATGTTATTTTATTTAAACAATAAGTAAAAAATTAACTTCTAACTCATAGGAAATTTATTACGAATCCAACAATTAGTTTTAGAATAACTTGGGAGTAATTTCTGGATCAGCGTCAGGATAGTATTGAAGTAAATCTGCTACAGGCGCCTCTTGATCTTCGTAGAAATCACATGCCAATAGATATTCTCGTTTTGAATAATCATCTCCTTTGCAAAACATTTCACCTGTAAAATTATGTTTGATATAATTTAAAATATTCGTATCATAATGCAGTAACAAACCTGTAATATAGGCAAAATCTATTCTAGCAATAAATCAAAATGTATCATCTTGGTCATGTGTTTTCACACAGAACACATTTGTGATGTCCTTTACATAATAAGTTACTATACCTTCGATATCCATTATATGGACAGCGCTTTTGGCTTCAAGGGCTCCTACGCAGTAATGTTCTTCTGTTAAATCTGGATGCCAATACATTATTGCGTCTCTGCAGGAAGTTCCAGCAATAGGCAGAAGAATCCGATCCTGAGTAAATCCGAAAATTAGTTTCATAATAAAATAATTTAAATTAATAATAAATAGATATACTGTACCTTGCATATAATTTTATTATTAACTATAGGTTCCTTTACTTCACCAGTGCAAAAAAATTTCCGTTTTTTTCTCATGATTAGTGTGCTTACCTCAAGCACTGTTTTAATACTATTGCCTGAAAATATATGTCAGTATATTAGCATATTAGTTGGGTTGTTGTTGTAAACATATTCAAGGTAGTAATTAGTTTATGCATAATGTTTAAAAACCTTTTTCTCCATTTATTGCTTCAAGTTCTCGCATGCCACGTGCTTGTGTTTCTCTGCTATTCGATTGTTTCATATAATTGGCTAGTCTCGTCATAGCTTCAACGAACTCGTCAATCGGTCCTATTGATCAAATGAAATATAAATTTAAACTACCACTTAATAATTACGTATAATTGTAATAAATGTGTTTCAAACTACTAGCCTGTTCCAAAACTTGATCCATCTAAATAATTCAGAAATTGGTAGAACCTCAAGGCTTCATCAGATTCAATTTCATCCATTACCGGCCTCTGGCAAGATAAGTATAAATCTTAATTATGTGCTTCATTTTTAATTTATCTAATATTTATGATAGGCTTTAAAACGCACTTGTGGTAAGCAGCATTGAAGTATGCCGTTTCACCGTACAACGATTTGTACATAAAAATGCATGTTACCAATGCTCTGAGTCACGGCTAGCCGTCTACCGTTGCTGTACGGCACACCGCATCGTTCAAAAGCACTAGAAGATGCGGTTAGCCACCGCATGTCATCGTTCCTCAGACCTCAATGCCTCACATATACGTAGGCGCTACTATTCTGAATTTTAATTAACCGTATGTTTGTCATGGATTTATATATATACCCAATAGTTCTAGATGCACTGACGAATATGGCCACAGTTTTATAACAAAATGGCATGGCTTACAAAAATATAGGATGCCGATAAGGCTGACAGCAAAATATTTTTTTCTCATGTTCCGGTACACCGCAAGTGCGTTTCAAGCCTCAGATTGTAAATACAAATACCAACAAATTTTCCGCTCCATGCCCCAACATCTGAGTACAGCGAATTTACTCTACTTGGCATCCAATCCAACGACGACCGAGCAACTAAAACTGGATGCTTTAACAGAAAAATAAATATAAGTATTTTACCTTAAGTTAGCTTAACTAATGCTTTAAACAAAATGATGTTATTACCAATGATGGCAATTTAGAATTGACATTCTGGCAAACCCAAAAAAGAATAAATGAAAAAATCCAAACAACCATCATTGTAAATTTGTAAGCCAAGTGTGAACTAAATAAAATGAAATTTAAAGTTCTCGGTTCGTTAAAAGTAATTGCAATGCATAATAGTCAATTAATATTCATGGGTGAAAATTGATCGATAAACTAATTGCTTCGATAAGAAAAGTTTTGCTATTATTCGAGTTTATACTTACACATTAGACTCTGGAGCATAAAGAAATAGATGTCTACTTTAAAATATTGCATTTACCAATAAGAAACAGCAGAATCCAAACATCCCCTTGGTCCACAATACAAAAGTCGTTTACTACGGCTTAGAAAAAGATTTCCACCATCTCAGTAGGATTACGCCAACCAAGGGTGGATCCAGCTTTGGCGCCAGAGGGGGGGATCATAGTCTTGGTCAAGTCACAAGAAGTTATAAATTGAATTTTGATAATAAAAAAATAAAAGTAGGTATTTTAATAATGTATGTAAGTGTAATAATGTAAGTAATGTACTTAGTTTTTCGTGTTCACGTTTTTTGTGCGTGGATGCCCAGGCTGCCCTTCGTATTCTACGGGGGAGGGGTGTGGGGGATGTGCAATTATGCTCGGGGTAAGAGCAGAATTAACATGGCACCCCCTACGACCTGGTCGTTGACCTTTGTATCATCAGAGCTATAGTAATATGGTACATCAGCACCTCGAGACAGCATAGCCAGCCTTGCTCTTCTTGACCAAAACGCAGATATCGTCTCCAGCGGATACTCCTTCCTCACTCTCCCTGGATATGGACTAGAACACTCCTTCATGACTATGGCTGGAATGTGCGTGTACGTTTGAGCCGATTACAGTTTTCGTCGCCTCAGCAATCTTGAAGGTAGGGACTTCTCAATTTTACGGCTCCGTGTAGGCGACCTTGTCAGCGGCGACCACACCCGCGTCTATGCGTGCCTCTATAGATCCCATAGTGGTGATGCCGAAACTGACCGACTCATTGAGCACATCTAACTCTACAGACTTCGTGCAGCAGCAGATCCAGTCTGCAGAGATCGTCTTACTTAGTGATTTTAACGCCCATCACGCCGAATGGCTTAGTAATAAAACGAATCATGCAGAGAGATCTGTTCACGACTTTGCATTCTTTGTTAGACTTTCTGCTGACTTTCACCTGGGAAGTGGGGTACCACGTATCCGTAGATGTACCACTTAACTTCTGGGACCGTTGCCCTCTCTGGAGCGCCGCGATCTCGTGTGTAGCACTACAAGTCAGCAGATTGCGGGTGTCCCCCAAGGCTGTGTGCTATCGCCTACTTTGTTGCTCCTCCATATCAATGACAGGTTGTAATTAAGTGGCGTTGATTGTTACGCAGATGACAGTATGGATGTCGATGCTCTCTATACAGGGAGCACTAATTTGAGAGTCGAAACAAACTTGTGAAATTGATACTCTTTGCAAAAGGTCTCAGATTGGGGTAGACTTAATCTTAATTTAGTACAATTCACCGCTAAAAACTGCCATTGGTCATGTGTCCTCGTTTTGAAGACACTTCCTTATCTACCTCAGCCAATATTCGTAAACTTGGTGTCGACATATCGAGAGAACTCCAGTCTCGTGGCTATTTGGAGGGAAAGGCCAAATTCGCCTCGAAGAAGCTTGGCGTGCTCAATAGATCAAGACTGTATATCACTCCCGCCTACCACCTTTACTATGGGGAGTGCTCCGAGGAATTTTGCGAACGGATCCTTTTAAAAGCGACGCACTTGTGACGGCTCTGGTGTTGCGGGTGTCCATGGGTGGCGGTAATCGTTTACCATCAGGCGATCCGTCTAATTGTTTATCACATGAAAAAAACTTAACTAACTTTTGTCATGACCCCCATGATCCCCCCCCCACCCCTTGGATCCGCCCTTGACGCCAACTTCTTCTTGTTGAAATGTTGAAAAATTTTTGTATTTTTAATTTTATTTTATGAATAGCATAGTGCTCATTTTAAATACTAGATAGTTTAGTAACTTTCCCCCGTTTTAGTAACATTTTTCAAAAAATTTAAAAAATGTAAAAGAAAATAAATATAACAAGTCATAGTTGACCATTTATTAATTTTAGAGATTGATATACATATTACATTCCCCCCTCCCTCCTCCCTCCCGGGTCAATAAAAAACGGGTTGAATATAAAAATTAATGTCTGTAGATAAAGGAAATCCGAATAATATTTCAAAATTAATCCAAAGTTTCGTCATTCATAGTGTTTCACCGGTGAATGCGAAACCGGAGGCCCAATGATGCAGAAGCATCTGAATAGGCCGCTATTGTGTGGGTCACCATGCTGCATTGTTCTCGCAATGTGTTTGGTGACCACTACTATTGGATTCTGCTCATGATTACCATTAGGCAGAATAGAATCACTTTGCTATTGTCTGTATAGCAATGTATGTTGCCGAGCGTGCGCATTAGAAGATCATGCTTGGATCGTTTAGGCCTAACGCCATATTGCCTATCATTTAGCAACGAGCAACGAGTGATCTTCCAGGTAGTGCACCAGCAGAGAAAAGAAGTGTTGACTGGAGGTCGCTAATTAGCTGGATATGATAGGGACTTCTCTATAGCGAATATAACATTCCATACCGACAGTCATGTCATCATTTTCTTTGGGGGCATTGCCCCCGCGTGCCCCCACAAAAAAAGCACATACCAATTTGCATGACTAATTTGGTGGGAAATACACCAACCAATCAAAAGCTTGCATCAGAGAGACAGACACTACCCAAACTCAGTCTTTCTCTACTTCGATCACGCTTTCCGCCCGTTCGACTGACCCTCCAACTATATATACTCAAAGATGTAGGCAGCATCTCTACTTTTGACAGATGTAAAAAGTAGATTTTTAGTCTGTATTCTGTCAAAAGTCAAAACGCGACAGAAATTTGGCGCCAAGTTACTGTTTCTGTCAGTCAGTTTGTAAGTTAACGATAAAATCTAGTTTGTATCAGCGTTGTATAAATATTGTAAATCATTCTTATTAAAATGCATGTACGAGTTCGCATTTTTGGCAAGCCAGATACGATTGTAGTTGTCGAGTCGAAACTGACAAAAATTGATCAGTTTAGGCGGATAGTAAAGGATAAATTCGGTATTCAGCCTAAACTTCAGCGATTGTTTTACGGCGGTAAATTGGTAAGTATCTATGTCTATATTGTTTTATCCTAACACCTCCCTTTCCCTTACTCTAGGGGGATGTCCTCTTCCGATGACAACATGCTTTTGACTGTTAAGTTACAGTTGTCCATGGGTGACGGTTAGCACTTACTATCAGATGACCCGTCTGCCCGTTTACACCCTGTGACATATAAAAGACTTCATCAACAGCCTTATTAGTCTTCTACTGGACAAAGGCCTCACCTTAGAAAGGAGGTTATCGGCTTCTGTACCATGACCAGACGAGTTTGCATAGGGTCTAGTTCAAAGTCCCTTCTCTTTGTGACTCTTACAACACTTATGGGATTAATAGAGATGGTTACACTTCGTATTTCATTCATAAACATAGATAATAACATTGCATACCTTTATATCAACATTATAAATTATAAAGATTTGATGCAGAAGTTTGATATGATTCCACATAGCATAGATGCTAATTTGACTTGACGATCATCTATCCATTATACTAAATTAGTATGACATCATTTATTAATATATTTAGTATGTAATTATCATTAACTATCATTAAATTGTTATAACATTATTAGAAAAAGTAATAAAATACATTTTCCACCTTTATTGAAGCATTTTAATTAAATAAATGTCAGTAAAAGCTTGATATCAAATTGTTTTGAATACAGACACTCAGAAAGCAATACTTATGCACACAGGAGTTAGATTTATCTGAGTAATTGTCGTTGTGGTGTTGGATTATTATTGTGACCACCTTTATTCATCACACAAGAGTCACAAGAGATGACTAAGGGAACAACTATGCATGATAACATCTCTGCAAAGAGGAGGAAACCTTAAAACAAACCTTATACCAACCTGTCCGATCAGTGTGGTATTGTAGGCTAAAACTGCCTTTCTTTTTTTTTAATTTTAAAATCTTTTGGTAACAATGACTTACTATAACCCCACAAAAAACTAGTGTGCTCCTACTTCCGTTCTAAAGAGAGAGACACTCTCAAGGCAATGAAATCAAGTCTCCTGAGTTCCATATGTCCATTAGTGGCATCATTGACTGCTAAATCTGTGACCCGACTGCTTGTTAAAAAAGGACAAAATATACAAATTGACAGTTATAATTCTCTAATGATTTCAGCTTGAAAATGGCTATACATTCCATGATTACAACATCAAACTCAATGATGTCATTCAACTTATGGTCAAGGCGCAACCAGAAGACAGTCCTAAAGAAAAATCTGTATCTGACGACAAAGCGAATACTGCTGACACAAAAGGAACAAATTATAAAGGTACAATTTTTAGTTTATTTTACACTTGCATGATTATTATGCAAAATTGCTGTTTAACCAATGTCTTATTTAAAAGCTGCAAGTAAATACCTTGCAGCTTTTAAGCTTAAACTGAATCTTTCTTTTCGTGTTCTAATTAAAATAGGCAATACAATAAACTAAAATGCTATAAAAAGTTCTGCATTTTTATTTACATGACTTTTTATCTGCGAATCAAAAGATCTTGGGTTCGGATTCCCAGGCTGCATGTGTACACCAAAAAGTAATGTTACAAAATAATCTTAATAACAGTCCGGAGTGTGGAAATTTGGTGGTTTTTCTCGACTGTGCCTCAGAGAGCATGTTAAGCCGTCGGTCCCAGTTGTCATGAATATCTATGGAAATCATTAGTTGCTGGGAATTCAGTGTCCTTAAAATATACTGATAACTAAGTAACCTTTGAATTCAGTCCGCTTTAGGTTTGCAATGTAAGTTACCTCATGGAAAAACTGTTATACAGTTAAAACCGGTTGAAGTATTAGCTGAACCCAAATAATATTGAGAATAATAAAGGATAGGACAATGATGCATTTTAATTTACACTGTACATTTTTACTTCTGACAGATGCAGAAAGCAGCCTCTATGAAGTTGGTGACTTAATAGACATGAAAGACAGAGAACTTGGGGCGTGGCTTGAAGGGAAAATTACTAGAATAGTTCACAATCCAGACATTCCACAAATACCTGATAGAAATAGTACATCCTCAATGGACACTTCTGTATCCAATTTAGATAATAGTCACAATAACCAAAGTTTTGACAAAGAAAATGATGTAGAAAATAAACCCCCTAGTGATACAACAAAGAGTGATACCCCTCCCAAAACAAAAAGTAAAGGCATTATTAGATATTTTTCACCAACATCTAAATCAGTTCAGAGGAAAGCTAACAATGATAAAAAGATAGATGAAGTCAAGCAAACTATTGATGACACTTTACTTTTTAAAGTTGAACTTGATGGAGAGTAAGTAATTTATTTAATTGCTTAAAACTGCTTTAAACACAGGTCATATTACCCTAAGGCTGTCCAATTCTTAACGTAAGACTTCCCTAAGAACCGCCAACTATCTTGGTCAGTCACTTGCATAATAATATTTAGCTAAAGCTATGTCTTTATTTACGTGCGCATATTAAGGAATGGTTTTTTGACATTACTTTTATTTTAGTGATGAGGACTCTAATTTATATTGCAAGTTGCAAGAAATAAGACCTCGGGCGAGGACCGAGATTCAAGTCAACAATCTTCAAGTTGGCCAGAAAGTTATGATAAATCACAATACTGACGAACCATTGGAAAAGGGAGTCTGGTATGTACATTTGTGAATTTTTTTATATTTAGAATATACTTATTTCTGCTTGCGTTGGTTATTTTCTGCTTGCGATGTAAAACTATGTTTGATGAACGAAAATATAAAAGTCAGAACATTACTCATTTCTTTGTCTTGCTACTTTAACGAAAATCTCTTCATCCAAATCCATACTTCCCTAGTACTATTATAAATTCGAAAGTTACGTCTAAACAGCGGCACCAAATTGAATGAAATTTCTATGGAGTTCCTTTGATTCTTGAGGATAGACATAGGCTAATATTTACAGCAATAATCGCTGGAATCGTTACTGACGCTCAAGGAACAGGCCTGCTTAGTGTGGGACTATATTATTTTTATCTTTTTACCCGACTACGGCAAAGCCAAAGGAGGGTTATGATTTTGACAGGCTATGTATGTATGTATGTTCATTTGTTCCCTCCTAGCTCCTTAACTACTCATTAGATTTGGACAAATGAGGTGTCTCTAGAAGCGTCGTGATCGTCTTCTGATTATAGGCTATATGACGTGTCACTGAATCTAATGTGGCGCCCTCTAGCCCACGTAAAGTAGTGTATTAAAAAATAAATATGAGAGAAATATGCCGTGTTTGGTATCATACGAAAGGGCGTTACTTGTAGATTTAAAAAATATATATATTATTAGCATTTTCTCGTGACTTTGTCCGTATTTATTCGATAATTGTGAAATTTCTGTGGTATCTATTTAAAATATACTTTGCAAAGAAATTAGTATTATAGAGGCACCAAAACATTTTAAATAAAAAAAAGTAAAAACTAAAACCCAACTACACACTACATGGACTACAGCTTTTGAAACTTATTAATGTACCATAGTCCATATCACTTTAACAACGCGTGACTACGGCTTTTGAAACTTGTTTCATACTTTTTCAGCGTCGTTTTTTGTCGTAGTTGGGTTTTAGTTTTTACTTTTTTTTATCGAGGTGATGGAGGAAGTATAGATGTTGCTATCTGATGTAATGTCTATTCAAATATACTATAATTAATGAACCTGCAAGCGAACCAGCAAATAGAAATGCAAGTATCAACAAAAATACGTGTTTAGTTATACTTATGTAGGATAAAGGTACTGCCTAAAAACCTATTCATTGCGTGGCTGCCGTAAAAATAAAGGAGCAAAATATGCAGAAAAAATTGAAACAAACCATATCGAAGTTGAATTGGCTAGCTAGGGATAGTAATGCTGTGGACTGTTATAGACCTTTGATAATAATGATGATGTAGGGTAAATATCAAATTAGTCTTTTAATAAGTGCGCAAGCTGCTGTGCAATTATATTATATAAGCGAATGTAGTTAATTGTGTACTATTTGCTGCATGCAGGTCAACTTAAAGACTAATTTGTTGTGTAAGCGTTTGTAAGTGTTTGTTGTTGCTAATTTGTTTACTAAGATTTGGTATAATGAATTTATGTACTGATATAAAAACAGTAGTAACTATAATGAGGAATATAAATATAGAATAATAAAACGTAAGGTATCACGTTGGCTTTGCAATATTTATGCTTTGCACTCAAGCTATGTTAGTGATTTCTTTTGCTTTCTATTTAAATTGTAACGTCGTTATTCGTTATATTACCATTGTTTTTTTTTAACGTTTTTATTAACCTGTTTGTTTGTTTGGGTCAAATCTTGTAGTTGAAATTTGACCCCTTTCCTGTTGACAGATTGATCTGAAATTTGATATACACCCTCAGTTCTGGTGACAATAAAATTAAATGAATTATGTCTCATTGTGAATCCAAGATGGCCGCCGCTACAAAATGGTGGTTTACAAATTTTCCCTATAAAACTAAAAACTAAAAACTTGAATATTAAAATTATGTAAAAAGTTTTAAATTTAAACGGTTTTATTGAAAATAATCTACTAAAAGCTAAAAAATAATTTGGTAGATCCCAGGTTCAAGTCATCACACCCCTCTCCCTCATCAATCTAAGAAATTGATCAGACAAAAAATAAATTCGTTGGGCCCGTGTTTCTAGTCAATTCAGTTCACGCTACGCCCAACGATTTAATTCTTTTTGTCAAAACCCTTTAAATAAAAATCTTGTTTTACATATTTTTCATTATTATGAAAGTTCTCTTGATTGCAACATCCTACTGTTATAGCCTTGTCCAATTGTCTAACAACATCAGTATCTAACAATTGCTTGCGTATCTATATGTCGGAGTCACAGCGTGGCGATCGGTCGAAGCGGTTTTTATGAAATGGTGACGTCAGCTTCGCCGACGTCACTTGCATATTTTGTCAAGTGGCACTCATGATTTAAAGCAATAGAAATCGCTCTTAATCAAATCTAGTCTAGTCTAGTAATCAATCTTCATTATTACACAAGTTGGTAGGTAGGGTTTATTTGCACAGCCAAAGACAATATAGAATTCCAATAGTTTATTAAATCAATGAAGCTACAGTTAAAATCATAGATCGGCACAACATTGTCAAAGTGAATTAGGTGAGAACACCAAAATCCACTGAACGTCCGTGACGACCTATAACCTCCAGTTTCCAAATGCGTAGGGCCTTATGAGAAGAAACCGGCAAAGAAACTCATGGCCACTCTTTTGAAAGTTACATCTTAACTTATTAGTTACAAACTATCAATAGTCAATTACAACAATTAAGAAGACTATGTACTTAGCTTATTTACAGCTTGTCTTTCCTCGTACAATGCCCGTACTAAACTGATCTGTTGATTCTATTTTACTTCAATACGAAACGGTGGGTAGTTAGTTTAAGAGCCAATAGGTTAGTAGTCTCGCAACTCGTGCGGCCGCTCTCTTTTATACCGGCTGCTCGCTTTAACTAGTGGTGACACCTACCACTCTATTCGGTGTTACCCGCACACATTTTAGTAACATTTAATTTAATAGTGCTTTACAGAATCGACTAAAACTAAACCAACATTATTAAATCAAGCTGTAAGTAAACTAAGACTTAATAATCACATCGTTAACAACAAATAATCAGTTTCTTCCTTTACATACACCGTCCACAGATTTCACCCAAACTGCCATGTTTCTCGATGCACAGTTTGACGTTTCGAATAATCGATTGAAATAAACACGAATTCAAATTAAAACTTAAGAAAACTACTCGTTCTCCGACATATATATATAATAATAAGTATAATAATAATACATAAATGGTTCGCAAACAATAGCTAGTCAGGCTATGCTAGGCTAGGTTAGGCTGCTGTGCGTAGAAGATGGTATCTAACGTAAGTGTCAAAAGTGCCATTCTTCAATGCCTGGTAAAAATATTATAGTATATATAATTGAAGAGTTCTGACTGTAATATTATAATGTACAACGCAGCCACATTTTACACACATTACGTCCCACTTACGCTTAGGTACCTAAGCGTATGGAAAAAAGGAAATGAATATGACTATTAAAATCCGACTTTAAAAAATTAAACAAATGTTTGTTACAAAATGCCGGCTAAGTCAATTTTCTGTAATAACTGATGCGACAAAACGATCACGGGATGGATATGCATGTAAAAATAGTACTTATAAAAATATTACAGAGCCAAATTTAAAAGAAACTCCTCAACTTTATAATATTGGTACGGATATATAAACAACTAGCCGACCCACGCAACCTCGTTAGCGTCTCCTATTGCCCGTAGCGTGATAATTTTCCCCCGTTTTTGTAACATTCTTCATTGGTGCTCCGCTCCTTCATTGTTGCTCCGCTCCTTCATTGTTGCTCCGCTCTTAGCGTGATAATATATAGCCTTCGATAAATGGGCTATCTAACACTGAAAGAATTTTTCAAATCGGACCAGCGGTTCCTGAGATTAGTGTGTTCAAACAAACAAACTCTTCAGCTTTATATATTAGTATAGATTATATGCATGTATTTACAGGTATGACTTCAAAATATCAGAAATTAAGAAAATACGTTCCAACTACGAGCTGATTGGAACACTGTATCTGGGGCCTGATGCTGTACCTCAGAATGACACTAAAGCACGTGTCCTGGACAAGATATTTGCTATTGAACAGGTCGTACCTGTTGCAAAGAGAACTGACGAGTATAAAAAAATGATGACCACTCAACCTGACAAAAGTAAGTTCAGTTTCTCATTTAGAATGTTCTGTATAGTATTTCATTAGCTTTTATTACATTGTGTGGAATACCCTATGCCAGTAGTAATAGTAGACTCTTAAGTAGGCAAGGTCAGGTCAGGACAGTATATCAGCAGTCTTTTTATTTTAATACTAGCTGAACCCCGCGGTGTTACCCGCGATTATTATTGTATCGCGAGTAACGCAGCGGGACAAAGTTAGTCTAAAAAAAGTAGCCTATGTTACTCGAGCCGGCCCATACATGCCGAAGCGTGGTTCACCCACAGTGTCGCTTGTTTACCACCTTCTTGAATAAACTATAGTATAGTAGGAAGATAAGTATTGCCCTTCGTGTAAACGGGACCCTAATGACGTCATAGCACCGGGTGCTGCCAAGCAGATTAAAACCAAGCGACACTGGGTCGCTTGTTTACCACCTTTTTGAATAAAGTATACCTGTGATTTTTAAATCTTTATTAATGGAGCTTAGTCACAATTTTATTATGACTATGTCATACCTGTGATTGATAATAGTTTTTGATAAACTTGTTTGTGGGTAGACTTCCTATTGACATTGTTTCTAACATTTGTAGGAACGGTGCCATTGAATTGTTTAACATGTCGCGATGACGAGGACACGCCGTGCAAAGACTGCGGTTGTTACTTGTGTTCCGGCAAGGAGTTCCCAGAGAAGGTAACGATTAGCATTAGTGCGCATGTTTCGGTAATATCTAAAGTTCTCAATTAGACTGTATTTTTTTAAATGTTTGTTACCTCAGAACTTTCGACTGGGTGAACCAATTTAGATGATTCTTTTTTATTTGAAAGCTGGTGTTTCACATGTGGTCCTATTTCAATTTGGTTCAGTTCTTAAAGTTGATTTTTTTTTGCAAAAGTTTTGTATAATTGTAAACTTTAACGCTTGATACCGTCACGTGAGGACGGTCGTAAGGAGCAATCCTTTCTTTATTAATACAAGTGATGAAAAACAATGGATGGAAATCACAATTCTAATTCCACAGATAGTGCTTTGCGATGAATGCAACAACGGCTACCATATGATCTGTCTCGATCCGCCACTAACGGAACTGCCCGAGGAAGATTGGTATTGTCCTTCGTGTAAACGGGACCCTAATGACGTTATAGCACCGGGTGCTGCAAAGCAGACTAAAAAGTCAAATAAGACGAGTCGTGATTGGGGCAGAGGAATGGCGTGTGTAGGTATGTAGTATTGTTAAGATTATTTAGAACATAAATACTTGATTTAAGGCCTCCTAACACCATGCCGGTGGCTGTGTCGTCTGCCTTGCCACATAACTTGCGTTTAGACAGGCTTAGACCTGTCAGCATAGTGTAGGAGGCTTAAATAAAAGTATCTTGATGATAGTTTTTTTTGCGTAAATTTTATTCAGTCGTGAAGCTTAGTACGAGACCTTTAGACGTCTTAAAAACATCCAACGGCAAGATTACGTAGCCACAAAGTTGTGTTGCCAGTCCCCAACGCGCACTTGGCCAGCCTGGGGACGCATGGCCTTAACCCTCTCCTGTGAGGCGACACGAGCCCAGCAGTGGGACTTTATGGGTTGTTGATGAAAATAAGATCGTGTTTTACGTATCATCAGAATTTAATTATAAGAAATATGTATTATATAAATATGTTTGAAATCAGACAGTCATTGTGAAGAGTCCCCAAGTCTTTTATCGATTATTTTCTGCAAAAATCAAGTATTTTACAATGTAAGTATTTTTGCTACAGGTAAAACAAAAACATGCGCAATGCCGCCCAACCACTTCGGTCCAATCCCCGGCATCGAAGTTGGCATGTGTTGGAGGTTTAGGATACAGGTACATATTATATACAAGCAAATACTTCGTATTAACTATTTTAGAAGGAAATCATTGTTTAAGAGTAGGTAGTACTTGTGATGAAAATAGATTAGAATACGTATAGAATATCGATACTGTGCCTCTGCAGAATCCTTGAATATTTTGGCCACATTGAAGGAGAGAAGGCGCCTTGAGAGACTGATGGTGACGGGTAAGATAATTTAGCGTAGCCCGTTGCGCGTAGCGGACCAAGTTTGCACTACTCTTGGCACTACGATCCGAAACAGGTGGTGAGGTAAAAAGAGGTCACGTCCCTCAGAATTGAGGATAACGACACAAGGAGGAGGACATGTAGAGTGTAATGCTTATAAACTGAACAAAAGACGTGATCTGTGACATTGATTGCTAAGTTGTCAGTCGTGGGTTTGTGTGTGATGTTGTTCTAATCATGTTTTAAAATTGTGGCGGCTTCCACATACACCGGCAACAAAAAGATATGACAGCGGCGCGATCTGCTGAAGATACACCGAACCCGGGAATAACGTAGGTACTACACAACACAGCACTACTAATCCTGAATTGCGCAATAGAAGTTTTCGAATATAGTATATACCGTTGAGTAGTGGCCAGCCAGGCATGATCACCTCTATTGATCGGAGGATCCTCCCTTTGTGTTGGAGGGACATCACACCCATTCTCCTACAAAATAGACTATTACTAGTGAAACTACAGTAGTACTACAGTTATTGTCACAAAGTAATTTATTTTTTATTATTGATTATAGTTGTCAGAGACGGGCGTACATCGACCTCCGGTATCTGGAATACACGGACGGGATGTGGAGGGAGCGTACAGCATCGTATTGTCCGGTATGTACCTTATAAATCAAGTCAATTATTTATCTTGAAAGTTTTTACTTACAAAAACCATTCTTCGATCTTAGTACAAAAACCGTTTATTTAAAACTATTTGTATTTGTAAATTTTCGAACTAAGTTTTCATACAAATATATATATATTTAAAGGTAGTAGAGCCACGCTGAAAAGGTAGTAGAGCAACGCTGATTTCAGCACGAACGGGCCGGCTCGACCGGGGCGGTACTACCTGAGCACAGAAAATCAACGTAAAATAATAGCGATCGTGCTGTCGTGTTTTCGTTGGTGAGTGCGACACCGGAGGCCCAATGATGCAGAAGCATCACTAGGCTGCCATGGTGTGGGTCACAATGCTGCATTGTCTGCATTCGCAGTATGGTGACCACCATTCTTGGATTCTGCTTATGCTTTCTGTCAGGCAGAGTAGAGTCATTTTGGCAGGGACAAACATAAAAAAAAAAAATGGTGGACCCAGTGTATGGGTATTTCATATCGACTCGAGTATCACGGTCACCCTTATGTAGATGTTGCGATAGATTAAGATTACTTGCGCAAGATGACTGGCAGGAGCTGGAGGATGGATACGAGAAGCCCAAAATAGATCAGAATGGCGTACAATGAGAGAGGCCTCTGTACAGCAGTGGACTGCAACAGGCTGATAATAATGATGAAAGAATTAAGTGCTTCCTAAGCAAAACTTAACGCGGTCACTATGATGAATGATGTACAAAAACTTTACATTACAGTCTCGGTTCACCTCCCGTGCTTCGAAAGCAAATTAAGACCAATAATTATTTGTAAGTCAGTGCCCTTAAATATACTGACAACTATTTCAATCTTCGAATTCAGTTCGCCTTCAGCGTTGCGAAAGTCCGATGCCAGTCGCGTCGTAGAAAAACTGATATTCAGGTAGAACCGTTTGAACTAGTAGCTGACCTGAAATCATCTTTGGAAATAATAAAGGCTAGGAATAGAAAGATCCACTGATCTGATAACGATGAGTACCTAAGAATCATTGAGTAACAATTTAAATGCAACCCAAAGTTCTTCAGAATACAGTTGCATTTGATGGAACAATATACCCTAAGGTACGCATACAATGGCCAACTGCCTCGTTGGTCAAGCGGTTGACGTGACTGTTGATTAGAGGTCTCGGATTTGAATACCGTGTTTGGCCAAAAGAAAAGTGTTATTTCTGATTATAGAAATGCTTAATAATGTCTTGGAGTTTGGAAGTTGGGGTCTTAGCCCCCTCGAAGAGCACATAAAGCCTGCGCCTGATCTCTCCCCGATTGTGGCAGATAACCGTTCCATCGGATTATAAGAGTGAGGGAACAGAGAGTGCACTTGTGCTCACACACACTTATGCACTATAATATCTCCTGTGTAGTTACCTGGTCTCTTTTGAGACTGGCTGCCGTGGCCGAAATCGGCTAGGAGAATATCATCAATATAGTGTTAACATAACTTTTTAATTTCTCAACGTTTATCGCAGGTGGCTACGAAGATGATGTAGATCATGGCAATGAGTTCACGTACACAGGCAGCGGTGGCAGAGACCTCTCCGGGAACAAACGAACGGCCGAACAATCCTGTGATCAGACTCTCACTAGAGAAAACAAGTCAGTATTTATGTTACAAGATTTTTTCAGTTCCTGTTTTTGTGTTCTTCTATTGACGCTTCCAAGATGATGTTTGTTATCACATAAATATCGACTGGGTCAACCGATTTGGATGATTCTTTTTCATTTGAAAGCTGATGCTGCCCATGTGGTCCCATTTCAATTTGTGTCCAGTTCTCGAAGTCGTTTTTTTTTGTTAATATTTGTTATTATTTCTCGTTTATGTTCATTTTGTGTGACTAATAAACATGTTTTCTTTCTTTCTTTATAATTCAACCAAGCACATATAATTGATTAACTAATATTATCTATTCCCACCTAGAGCAAATAATTAGGTGATGAGCGACAATTCTGTTCGATGCTTGGTTATATTTATCTATACTAATATTGTAATGAATATAATGATTGTAGGGGATAATCTTTAAATTTACTGAACCGATTTTGAAAATTATTTTACTAGCAGAAAGCTATTTTTGAGTGTCAAAGGTATTCTATAATATGGATGTATTAACAAGTATTTTAAATGTTTACCAGCAATAGGGTTTCATACAGATTTTGCCTAGTTTATGATCAGATTACCGTTTGTTAGATGGTTCAAGTCATTGTTCTTATATGTACTAGGGCATTGGCTCGCAACTGCGCAGTAAAACAGATCACAGAGGAGGGAGGCGATGCAGGAGAAGACTGGAAACATGGCAAGCCAGTACGAGTCGTTAGATCATACAAGATGTTGAAGCATTTCCCTAAATACGCACCAAAGGAAGGAATCCGGTATGTTTTTGAACTTTCTTAATAAGACATTAAAAAAATATATAATACATACATATATGTGTATGTATGTATTTTGCCATTTTAAAAACCATAGCTAGTGTTAGCCAGCCTCATCAATTAGGCATCTGATTACTATTAACTCATATTTGGTGTCAGTGCAATAAATGCAATAATACCGTGGGAGAGCCACGCTTCGGCATGAATGAGCCGGCTCGACCGGAGTGATACCACGGCATCAGAAAACCGGTGTAGAATAGCGCTTGCGCTTTGTTTCACCGAGTGAGTGAGGATACCGGAGGCACATACCCCAATCCCCCTCCCCAAAGGCCGGCAACGTACTTGTGATGCCTCTGGTGTTGCGGATGTCCATGGGCATGGAAATCCATCAGCTCGTTTGCCTCCCATAAAAAAAAAGTTATCTTTTAATTAGTAACAGATAATGCCGGGATCGAACTGGAGTCACGTATATGAGAATATTATTGAGTGTTATCGATTATGTTCTTCGTCATTAACAGCCTTTAACAGACCGCTGGTGTCCTACGTCTCTCCTTAGCTTGGTGGCCACTCTGCCAAAATGACTACGGAAAGCATAAGCAGAGTCCAAGAGTGGTGATCACCATATTCATTGCTCGTATAGACAATGCAACAATGCAGTATGGTACCCACACCATAGCGGGCTAGTGATGCTTCTGCATCATTGGGCCTTCGGTCTCGCACTTACCAACGAAACACGACAGCATGAACGCTGTCATTTTACTTAGATCTTCTGTGCGAGGGTAGTACCGCCCCGGTCGAGCTGGCCCTACCGTGTCGTAATAAGTATTTATACCTGTAACCCATCCACAACCTTTAACAGTCCACTGATGAACAGACGCTTCTTCTTAGACGCCAGGCGAGTTGGTATACGGTTTGTTTAAGTTTTCTTTTTCCTTGCAGTGATGTATAGTTGTATAGTTTGCGAAATCAAACGAGTGATTCAAGGCTATAATAGGCCTTTACAGCCATAGCTTAGCCATAAAACACTCATTGTTTCTGCTTGAAATATATTTAAATAAATTAAATTGTGATTCTGGTGAAGAAGTTTAAGTAAAACGTCCGACATTGTGTCTCAAACAAATAAAAGATGGTAGAATGTTTAATGTTGCTATCTTAATTTAAAACTAACTAGTACATGGTGTTGCCACGTATGAAAAATAAAAATAGTAGTGTCGATGCCTGACATAACACTCATAGTAGTACTTGCGTAGGTACGACGGTATCTACAAAGTGGTCAAGTATTACCCAGAGAAGGGTCTGTCTGGGTTTCGCGTGTGGAAGTACCTGCTCCGGCGTGATGATCCCAACCCTGCTCCTTGGGAGCCGGGTAGCAAGGAATACCCGATTATAGTAAGTGATTTTTATATTTATTCAACGATTTTATGCAAATATTTATTTGAGGGTGTCGGTGTTTGTCTATGTATGCATTTAAATAACTGAATCTAGCTTTCTTATTATAATTTTATTCAGTTTGTAACTAAATGGCGTTTTATGTCAAATGTCTGAAAATACTATGAAGTTTTTAAGATATTATAGTGTATTGTTTTAACATCCTACTCGCACAAGTTGTTAGTTACCTACGTTATATAAATCCATACCTAATATGTGTCGGTGTTCTATGTCTAAAACGTTTATTTTACACATGGAATTCTTTTGTTAATAATAGTTACATACATTGGTTTTGTAAAGGCGCGTATCCACCGAAATTGTTGGCAATTTCAGTGTTTCCAACTGTTTGCAACTCTTCAGAAAATCGGCAACTTTTGTTTCAATTGTGTCTACACCGAGTCGCCAACAATTTGAAAAACATTCCAATTCAGCGTCCCCACAGAGCTAATAAATATTTGCAACAAGCGTACAGCCACTAAGGAAAGACTACGTAAAAAACTTTAATACAATTTATATAGCTTATGTTACCTGCGCCATTGTTACGAATATTGGCACCTCATTTATTAAATCCGTTCAATAGTATAAGCGCCCACGGTGGCACATACGAACATAGACTGCCAAAATTATTACCCTTTCATTTTTAAACCTATTTAATTTGTATTTCAGTATCCAGATGGGTATTTAGAAGCTGAAGCCGAGAAGAAAGCACTCAAAGAGAAGAATAAGGGCAAGACCGTGAGCAAATCAAAAGGCAACAAGAAACGTGCCTTGAGGGAAAGCAACCAATCAACCACAGAGTCGGAGGGAGATTTCTCACCGCCCGTTAAGAAACGAAAAACTGTTCTCGTACGAGGTAAGATTACGCTTCAATTAAAACGACTGCACGGATGGCGCAATGGCTTAAGTGGTCGCCACTGCGTTAAGGTGTTGAGGGTTCAAGTCCTACATGGAATAACACTTTGTGTGATCCGCAAATTGTTGTTCTGTGTCTGGGTACTCTTTATATCTGTTTCACGTATGTTTGTAAAGTCCCCCGCGACACAGGATATATTCCTACTGTGACTGAGTTCATAAAATGACCTGGTACAGATAGGGTGACTAACTGCTAGTGACGCTGATTGTATTGTCAAGCAGGGGTCGTGGATTCGATTCGAACCGAGGACAAATAGATGGGTGATGAGCATGATCGTTTGTTCTGTGTTTGGGTGTAATATATTTTCTAAATGTGTATATGTGTGATGATATCAAATGAGATACTAAATATAGCATAAAAATAAAAAGTAAAATGTCACTATACAAGTATTCTAGACACTACTTCTACTTTTATGTCATAACTTGGTCTATGATCAAGCCTAGTTACTCAAATAATAGAGACTTTAAATTACTTAATTATAATTACTACCTTTAATTATAAATTTGCTCCTGAAAACTCTTTAAGTCATAATAAAAACATCATAATCTTATCTACTTATCTATCCGATTTTAGGGTTCAACTGCGATGCGATGCGGCGTGAAGTTCGTGCGGTGTATACGTGCAAGCTCGCAGATATTTGTGATGCGTTGCCAATTCGCAGTTATGAGTGGGAGCCCTTAATGCATAGGGTGTCAATAGATTCGTAATAATGGCCCGAGTGATAAAGGCAATATAAATCTTGCCAAGATTTCTTACGTAGTCGAGTTATAAAACTTTAACTTATTTAAAGTTTACAAACAATAAAGCTGTGCCGACTTTTTCTACTATTACTTCATTGAAATTCAGATATATTGGAAGAGTGGTTGCCACGCCGTTTTATACTGCGTGCGTATATGTCAAGTGTTGTGGGTTCAAATCCTACTTATCAATTGCTGTGACTGTTCTGAGTCAGAATGTTTTCAGTGTCCGTTATTTAAATATATATTCTTAATGCGGGAGTTGTCTCAAACAAAAAACATTAAAAAATAGAAATAGTTAACAACTAAAACATGTTATACACAGTTGGCATTTTTCTAAACAGCAGCAAAGAAGAAACTACCAGTGGTGAGTCCAAAAGGGAAAATTGCAAGCATTTTTACAAGGAGTCCCGGTGCTAAGAAAAAGGAAAATGGGAAAACGACAAAGCCCGAAGCAAATAGTGGTCTTACTACTGAAGAGAGAGAGGCTATTTTGGCTGACACACTCAATAGCAAGCTATGGAATGAGTGCCTTATTGTCTGTGATACTAGGAGCAAAAAGGTATTGTTTATGACAATTTATTTTTATATTTATATATTTATTAAAATTAAAGATATTACGAATAGTAATTTGAGAACGCATGCCGAATTTTCGACGAGTATCTTTGCCGAAGCTCCTAATTTTCGGCAGCCAATTATTCGGCAACACTTGGTACTTGTATGAAAGTATGAGTACTGATGCGCTGTGGACACTTGTGTGATTCGTGATTGGGTCATGTCATCGCTGAATAGCTGAAGATTAAATAGTTGTCAAATATTGGTGACATCTCGAATACCCCCACTATAAGGTCAATAAATTAAACTTATAGTGCTATCGCGGATAAGAATGAATTTCGTATTTACTCGTTATTATCCTGTCTGTTTCTCGCGCGTGAATCTATTGCCGTTGCGCTCGCACGCTCTCACAATTGCAATTACCGTTGTGTTAAGAATTTAAAAGCTTTTTAATAAATTCCGCTTACAAAGAATATTTGGTATGTCGTTTTATTGTTTCACACTTTTTAAATTCAATTAAATAATAAAAAACTAATAAGATAAAATCTAAATTATAATTTTGACATATTTAAAAAAAATATTAGGTTTAATGTATATATATATATATATATATATATATATATATAAAAGAGGAAGGTGACTGACTGACTGACTGACTGACATACCCAGAGATCAACGCACAGCCCAAATCGCTGAACCTAGAATCCCGAAATTTTGCATGTAGGTTCTTTATATAACGTAAGTGAGCACTAAGAAAGGATTTTTTTGAATTCCACCCCTAAGGGGGTAAATCAGGGGATGAAAGTCTGCGTGAGTGAAGAATAAAAAGCTAGTTTTAGTATAAAACAATCATTCTTAATATTATCAGTTAAGAACCAACAAATATAAATAAATAGTATTTTATATATTCTACTTTTAATAACTATAAGGAATTTGCACAAAGTTCTTCCTTCTTTGCGACTGTACTCTAGAAATAGGCTATCTATAACATTAACTAACAGTATAGTAAAACTGAATCGTTTGTGTATTTATTGAACACGCAAATCAATAAAAGTGCGAGTCAGGTATATAGCCTATTTATGTCTTCAATCATCTACAAGCTTTGAAACAGTCCGGGACACGGGACATAACCATGTAATGTTTAACATAATGTTTTTTTTTAAATTTCCAGGAATTTGTAGAATATGTTTCGCAAATGTTCCTGTGCATAATATGCCAGGAAGTAGCAGTAAGTCCTGTGACGACACCTTGCTTACATAACTTTTGTATGGTAAGGTTCAAGTTTTATTCCAATGGCCTTGAGTAGAAAAACTATATGTATAAATAGGATGCTGCTTCGACCTGAGTGATACCATATGTCGTTGCTTTTATATATAAATATTATTTTCTATTTATAATATGTCCTACCCGTCATGACATACGGAGCCGAAACGTGGACACTTACGGCACGGCTGGTCCACAAGTTCAAAGTCGCTCAGCGTGCTATGGAGAGGGCTATGCTCGGCGTTTCTCTGAGGGATCGCATCAGGAATGAGGTGATCCGGCAGAGAACCAAGGTCATTGACATAGCCCAAAGGATTAGCAAGCTGAAGTGGCAGTGGGCAGGCCATATTAGCCGAAGAACTGATTACCGTTGGGGTAGACGGGTTCTTGAGTGGAGACCGCGTCTCGGCAAACGTAGTGTAGGACGTCCACAGGCCAGGTGGAGTGATGATCTGCGCAAGATGGCTGGCAGGAGCTGGATGCGAGAAGCCGAGGATCGAACCAAGTGGCGCGAAATTGGAGAGGCCTATGTCCAGCAGTGGACTGCGATAGGCTGATGATGATGATGATGATGATGATTTATAATATTAGTATAGATGTGTAACATCCGCTTATTGGTTGTGTAAATTGCACACGCGTGTCGGTGAGTGTCCATTAAGTGCATGAACAATGCACTTAATGAACAGACTTACCAACACGTCGCTCTCGCCAAGGGTATCTCGCAGTACTAACGTGGTGAGTGACTGGATAGACGAAAACACTAATATATATATGAATTTACAAATAAAAAGTATATAAGAACTAGTTGACCCAAGAGGTTATTTTTGCACATTACTCAAACTACAGGAATTCTACATTTGTTGTTGTTGGATAAAAAGTAAAAGTTGAGAGTCTATATTCCAGTCTAATCTATATTTGTGCTAAACTTTCATCCATTGTCGTTGAGTCACTGTTGCCTGAAAGAGTAACAAACATCCAAACATCTATTCTCACAAACTTTAACATTTATAAAATTAGTATTATTCCATCAGTCCATCTAGCTTGCATACCACAGGCTCTGCTTAGTTTGAGGCTAGATGGCGTTGTGCATTATTTATTTTCTTAGAGTGATCGTCGTTACCGGACTTTCCCTCGATTTTGAGCTCGAAAAGCGGTAACGCATTTGTGTTACGATGATCAAACTTAATTTGAATGTTTAATGTTCTTAGGCTTGTATCAAGCTGGCCTTCAAGTCCAACGGGGCCCATTGTCCATGTTGTCGACAAAGCTTGGCGAATTACGAAGTAGAACCTAACGAGGAACTCAAAACTGCGTTGCGAAGTATCATGGCAGGCTACGATGCTGGCAAGAAGTAGTTGTAATGTTACCGTTATAAACTACATAAGAGACTAAGATATGATTTAGATATTACCACGAACGTACTCCGTTTGATTAGTGTAAGATATCGAAACTATGTGATGACTATAAGTAAGTTAGTTATAAGTATGTTTAAAAGGGTAGATGGCATATTAGTCAAATTAGTAACTTTTTATCATCTATTAACTTTTATTTTTACGGGAATTAACGCGAACTGGCCGTGGCCACAGGCTGACTGTCAGTCAGCCTGTGACCACGGCCAGTGCAACCTGGTCGAAACGTCAGGCAAATCAGAGGTATGTAATACCTTTTAATAAGTGATCGCATTAATTCCCGTAAAAATAATTTTTATCATCTGTCAAAATGATGACTTTGTATGAAAAATGTACTAAATACATACTTGTGACGTCACTGTTTTTGACTACTCAATTGAGTAATATATTTCAAGGTTTATTTGATTAAAATTTGTAAGAGAAATGTAAAGCTGTAATAGTTATATAATTTTTCGAAATGTTATGTAATATTCGTTTTAATATAGGAGACAGCGATATTTATTTACGAATAGTCATCTACCCTATTGCTTATTCACGACATTCACCCGTCGAAAACTAAAGTATTTGGCTTTTGTACACGTTATGTTAAAGTGATATTTAGATCTGATGAGGTTTTAGTTGAGTAAAGAAGCACATGATTCACATCTTTGGCTACATATAGAACCAAAATTTCTATAAAATGATTTCTCAAACTTAATATTGACAGATCTGCCGTGGTAATCGAGAGGGCAGTAACTCAGAAAGGGCGGTTTATAGAAAATGACGTATAAGTTTTTTTCTTACCGTACTTATTGCTATTTATCTGACTGCCTCATTGGTCTAGTGGTTAACATAAGCGACTGCAGATCAAGAGGTCTCGGGTTCGATTACGGAATCGGACTGCTGGTGGGTTTTTCTTACAAGAAATTCTAAATAGCAGCCCGGAGTATGGAAGATGGCGGTGTTTCACGCCCGTGCCTCGGATAGGACAGGACTTTGATGTGAAATAAACATATTATTATTATTAAACCTAGTTAGTTCTAGTTAGGTAGAAGCTCGTTTCACGTAAATTTCAAATAAGCAACTAAAATGGCTACCTTTCACTTAATGCCTTCTCGATTATCACGACAGGGATGTATTCAATACACTTGAAGCGTACACGAGCGAAGGTAGTCACTTAACCTCAGGTGAACCGCCACGTGACCAGAGAAAATCACGTCTTCGTGATCTAGTCTATTCAATGGCAAAAACTGCATCAAAATGTTACTAAAAGACTTAGTTGTAGTTTTTATTCTACGTAAAGAAGCTATCGCTACTTATAAGGAAAATAGTATTAAAGTTCGTTGATGCTAACATGTTTTTTTTTTATAATGATAATATAATTGATCTGTCTGAATATAGTTTATGTGACATTGTGTTCATGCGTTCCAAGAAAACGTAAACATCTACTCAATTTGTTACCATTTAAAAAAACTATTAAATGTTGTATTATTTTCATACCATGGTTCTAAAAACAGTCAAATTCTGAAGTTAAATCATTATAAAAAAATATTGTACTTACCTTTGTATTTGAGAGAAAATAAATAAAATTATTATTATTATTATTATTATTACGGGTGCCCACACAAAACTGCGAATTGGTAACGCATCGCAAATATCTGCGAGCAGGCACCGCAAGAACGTGCGATGTAATTCGCATCGTGCATTTGTGCGATGTTTCGTCACACCTATTGGCAACATTTTTGGTCTACTCTGAGACTTTATTAGATGGCACTACTTTTTCCTTTTTTTTTGCTTTTACTGGATAGCGCTGTGTATTAGACGTCCTAAATGTATTACTATTTTATACACATTTGTAGTGTAAAGTTACCTAACTAGGTAACAATACGCTACGCATGATTTGCAGGATCTGGGATGTTATTTTATTTTGGTTCAAATACTGAAGAATATAAACAAAATATTTGTGAAACTTTTTTTTCTTTTATAACATTAACAACATTTATTTTTCGTCATCCATTTCATACAAAAATCTCATCAGGACATCTCTTTGTGGTCGAAAGTATGGTTACATGAACCAACGCTTTGCCGCACGAATTCGTATCGTAGCAATTCGCATCGCAAGTTCCTACAATGCAGCGTCGCATCGCATCGCATCGTAGTTATACCTGGGAGCCCTTAATATTCAAAATCAGTTTCAAAATCGTGATTCGAATTTACTATGTCGTTTTTAAGCACAACTTTTGCATTCGATACATAAAATATTATTTTTGGAGATAGCTTTTGGTAATTAAAACTTAATCTTAAGTAATTACTACCTCAGATAATGATCATCTTAGTTTAAATTAATTAGTAAGTAGTTTAATTGTATACTTGCATTTGATTTCGGCCGTGACGAATGTAACAAAAGACGTAACAATATAGTAGTCGAAGTTATTCTTTGTTACCATCACCTGTCTGTGTAAATCTTGTCAAAATCGGTATATTCGTTTCAGAGATTATCCGGTACAGACAAAAATAAAAATACCGTATAAATTATAAATTTTCATATGCATTTAGTGAGAAGCTGTAAATTTGAAGTATCAAACACATACCTCAATAGGGTATGACATCTTAGTCAAATTAGTTACTTTTTATCATCTGTCAAAACCAATAACTTTGTATGGAAAATGTACCAAATACAAACTTGTGACGACACTGTTTTAGACTACTCAATTGAGCAATATATTTTTATTATTTTTTGATTAGAATTTGTAATAGAAATGAAAAGCTGTAATAATTAAATTTTCCGAGATGGAGACTGAGACATCGGTATTTATTTATGACTAGCTGAAACCCGCGGTGTTACCCGTGAATATTGTCGTATTGCGGGTAACGCCGCGGGACAGTCTAAAAAAAGGAACCTAAGTTACTCCTTAGATTATCAGCCATCTGCCAGTGAAAGTCCCGTCAAAATTGGTCCAGCCGTTCCAGAGATTACCCGGAACAAACAGAAAGACAGACAGACAAAATTTGAAAAAAAAAATTCGGTACATGTATCGTGTATACATACATATGCATTTATTACCCTATTTTATTTATTTGTATATATATAAATTTTTGACTCAACTTAATTTTTGACTCGGCGCAGTAACGCGTGACCACCGCTCAAACCGATACGCACAGGCTGCAGGGACAGGCTGCAGGGTGGTAACCATAGAAAAAGTATTACACATCAATAAAAAACTATAAATATAACACGATAATACCATAGTACATTTTGTAGAAATCAATGTATTTTGTTTTTTCATACTTGGTCTGAGGTTCATCCTAACTTACGTAAGATATTTTTTCTGTGTGTCTCTAGCCAAATTGTTATACTACAAACGATAATGGAACACTAACAAATGTAAGAGTTACGTAATCTCAACGCTAAGTCACGTGGTCAAAACAAAATGTAAAAATAATAGCGATTTTAGAAAAAGAATTTATGCGAAACCTTTCATCTTAGTGCAGTGTCGTGATTGGTGAGTTAGTCTGTGACATGTCTTGTTATGTGATAGCTTAAAATTTGCAAATAGATATAATAAACATAAATTTTTAAGCATGAAATCGTCGACTGGATTTATTTAGTGACTTCATTTTTATAGTACAAATAGTGTCTTAATGTTTTACTTACAAATTGATAATAAAGGTTTATTATTTCCAAGTAATATAATAATAATAAAATTTAAGACGAAATGTGTTTAACTATAAAATGCAGTAGGGTTAATTAATAATAGGTGTTTTAGAGCGGCAGTCGTGGGGAATGGTTTTTTAAGATTTACAGTATTTGCGACGTTCGCCATCTTTGTTTGACCAACATAGTTTAGTGCCTGGCCAATAGCTTAAAGGTTGAATAAGTTAGAGCTAATTATGTTTTTAATAATATTTGTGATTGATGATGTAATGTATAATTATGTTGATTTTGATTAATAAACCATGTTACATTTTATTATACAAGTTTTATTACATAGCCTTTGTTGAAACCTAAAAACCGTCATCCGTGTGGTGACGGACATCCGTGTGGTGACGGACATGCTTGTGGTGACGGACATCCGGGTGGTAACGGACATACGTGTGGTGACGGATTAAGAATACGGAGTATCATCAGCCTTATTCATTCCACAGGTGTCGAAACAGGCGACTAAGGGCAAAAATTACGTAGGACATCATCAATGCGAATAGACGGAAAACTTGAAGCAAACCCTATAGCAACCTTCCTGGCCAACGTGCTATAGTAGGTTCTAAGGAGAGGCTTATGTCGCGCAGTGGACAGTTGAAGTCTAATTCTGTCCACTGTATCTTAATAATTCCAGATATTTTCGCACAAAAGCTAGATGCGAGATATCAAACTACGATCTAAGTGGTCAATTGAAGAAGCCATTGTCCAGCTGTGTGCTAAGATAGACTGATGATCATACATTACACAGTTACGATTACCAATATTTTCATAGATAGGTATACAACTAACAATAAAGAGGTAATGACACCGTAACCCGACCACGTAAAAACTTTTTTTAACAAAAAACAAAATTAAAATAGACTGTCACCTGAACCATTATTAAGAAGCTATTAGCACCTCATTCATTAAAATAGGTTCAGTTGTTTAGGAGCTACTATGAAACATTACAAAAATATTACTCGCTTTCGTTTCCCAGTAGTCGGAGTAAAAAGAAAATGGCGATAGATATGTAATGTATGTTTCACGCACCTCGAAAGATTGGGAACGATCCTACCACCGCCTGCTGAATAAGTCTAGGGATTATATGGTTTCTTGTTGAGAGTATACCAAGCACTCACAATAAGTACCTACTTTTTGAAGAAAAACCGTTGGGTTATACTAGCTTGGTGGCCGACTTGGGTCACACTTTCCAAATGTTATAAAACTTATTATTGAATCATCAACAGTCCACTGGACATAGGCCTCTCCTTGGGTAGTCCAATGTCTATAACGACCTCATGGACTAATGGCAACAACAATTGGACGAATCATATAAGGGGTGCCATCTTTACCAGTTATTTTCATCTGTTCGCGAACGGTTGTCGAGGACATGGTTCGAGGCGCATCACTGTGTCGCTCAATTTCTTACCGGCCACGGTAACTTTAAGAGCAAACTACACACATTTAAATTAGTCGATTCACCATTGTGTCAATATTTAGCACCTGATTCTAGCTGTGAACAGTCAGCTCATCATATCCTGTGAGAGGAGTGTACACTTTGGTACAATGAACGTGACATAATGTTGAAAAATTCGCAAAGGGTCTGCTAGGCTTCCTGGAAGAATTGGGTTGGCACCACTAGTGCCGACCCACTACGCAAAATAGGCGCAACAAGTCGTCGAATTGCGGAAACCAAGCCCGCGAATCAACAACAACAACAACATAATGTTGAATAGCTTACAAATGACATCTGGGGCGGTATAGGTACTATGGGGATCTTGTGTCAACTGCGGTGAATATCCGCGCGCTTAGGCGATTCTGCCATACATATTATTTTAATCAAAATAGCTCAGGTTTGAAAACGGTTTCTGCCTATTTTGACTTCATTTTGTCTCCCGCTTTCGCTAGTCAAAGTTTTGTTAAAGAGGGCAGTGGATTTATTACATTTCCGACTCCTCCAGTTTTCTTCTGATTAATTTCTTAGTGGGTTCCAAGACAGTTTGATTTTCTCGGGTGTTCCCGAGTATCATAGCTCTGTGTCAGTGGGTCACTGCTGTTGATCCTGGTGTAGGTACAGGAGTTACAGTGGTGGATGAGTGTGTCCCCATCCCCACATAAAAGGCCCCTCCTTAACAAGGAGGTTTTTGTTTACTATACCAAGCTAGTCAGGCGGCCAGACGGCTGGATAGAGTTGTCTGTGCAATACTGTTGTACAGCGTAGCAGCCTATTACGACACACACGTGATGTTTAGGGGTGGTGACAATCTGTATTCTTTATCCGTCACCACACCGAGGAATGATTGAATTATAAAATATATAAACAAATATAATGAAGAAACAGATAATCTATACCTACAGATAATATTCAAGGATAATATAATAATTAGCATGTTATTACAGTGTTCCAATTAAAATAAAACACTTAGATCGATGGATCATCGTAACTAGTACAGAAAAATGGTAACGTGTCTACATTTACACATTTAGTAGTTATTCAAATCAAACTTCTTGGATATAATAAAGTAATAAATAAAACAATCTTTAAATTGAATACTTTATTTTGATTTCCTTGATGTTTCTCTCCGAAATTACATTTCATGTTGGCAATTGCATTCATTAGAAACATCGAGCTATTTATAACAATGATATTATATAGCGGGTGTGACCCGTTACACACGTGAGCACAATTCCACTGTTATGTCAAACACACAGTACACATCGTCACATATTAAAAGAATCTATGTAAACGCACCCTAATAAATATATTAAATTAACAGCTACTAACATCACAGTTTCTATCAATTGGTGACCGGAATACGATTGGCGGTTTTTTATAAATAATTCATTAAACATTAATATACATTACTAAATATAGGAACTGCTTTCGTTCACTTTGAATTTATAAGTTAGAAGAATTACATACAAGAGAATTTTTCCATAACTGCAATAATACGTAGTTTATAATTACTACCTACTTCATTTCAATAGGTACTCCTTAAATTTAATTGCGCAAATCCGGTCACATTACAACCAAAAATAATAGGCAACCATTAGCAGGGACTGACTAAAAAGTATTTTGTGATTTAATAGAATAAGCTTATATTTAACACTAATCATCTTTTATCCGGTGATGTAATTAATTATCTGTGGCACGATCTGTAGCATACTACAAAATTAGCACATCTTGAGGAATAAGGAAAGTTAAAATGACTGATGTCTTGTGTAGATAGATATACTAGTACATCCAACAAGACTAAAGGTTTTTTTATATGTATGAGCCTGCTACAGTGAAGCTATTCTGCCTGATGGAACGGATAACTATACTCATTGCGATGCACAATGCAGCATGATGACCCCCACCCTGGTGGTATATTGAGGAGATGCTTCTGCTTCATTGGTTCAGTTTGAAGTTACAGAATCAATTTTCTCTATCAAATTTTGGCTCCTAGTTTTCCTTATATGCATTCTTAAGGCATTAATAGACATAATAATATATATTATACTTTAACACAATGTTGTTAGTGCCCCACAAATATCTCTTAGCTATAATTTAATATGTTCTAAATAGTTGCCCGATCTTTTTCTATTGTATGTAAGCTGCACATGTAGGAATTGTAAAAAAAACAGTTATCACACACAATAATCACCATCAATATAACTCTAGTATAAAAACTAAATGTTTAATAATGTGGTGTAAATCACTGACAAAACATTTACTAAGTGAAATTAATATCTATCTCATTGTACTTACTTTACCTAAACTATTAAAATGCCATACTTTTATTGTACCTACCATCAAAATGACCAAACTCTCACAGCTTTAGGATAAACACATAATAATATCATAAAATATAATTTTACTATTTTGAACAATTGATTCACCAGTGTTCTAGCCTTATAACTTCAGAGATTTGTTTAGACATATACTTTTCAGAATTAGACGTAGATTATAACTATAAGCACTACGACAGTAATGCTTATAGTTTTCAAATAGTTCTCGGTAACCATGTTCTTAGTTATTCCAATCACTGGGTGGACTATTGCCTCTTCGAAATACTAAAGTTTCCACGCCCATTACCAAGTTCAGAAAATATCCATTCCATATTACCCTTTGCCCTATCTATTTCTCGGAGCCCGCGCCCGTAGGGACCTCATTTTGGCATCTTCTCTCATTACATCTGATGATTACATGCGAATGGAGTACTCTGCATAAAATAAACTAGCTCAATGTTATACATTTCACCGACTATAAATAAAATTATGAGAAAACAGAAAATAATAATGTGAAAACAGAATTAGGATATTCGTTTTTTACGCACTAGCCAATAGATGTGTACGGACATTAACTAAGAGAATCAATAGAACGTCTATTAGTCCCAACAATACCTCCATGAGGTAGTTGAACTTGTTTAGAGGCAGATAAAGAAATTAAAATTTTAGTGTTAAGTTCAAAATTAAATTTCTTTAAAATTTTCAACTGAATAAATAGGTACAGGAAAAATATTATTTGAACTTAGGCCTTAGGCAGGCTATGAAAAAACTTGGTAAATACATTAAGCTTAATAGTTACAGTTGTCGGTTAGAACACACTATACAATGATTAATCATGGCAATACGAACTTAGCACTACATACTTTATTGCAACTTTTTTATGATATTTCTTCAACTTCGCAAAAAAATTATTTTAAAAAATACTCCAGTAGAAAGTTTAAACTTCAAAGTGTCCAATTTCTAATATACAATTTTAAACCTTAACATAACAAACACATAGTATATAAATAAAAGCTAAATATAACATTTGCCTGTTCACCACCACTTTTGCACGTCACAATGTATTTGTAAAATATTATAAAATAATATTAAATAATATCATAACACTAATATAAACTGTCTTAAAATAATATGAGTCAACAATTCATAATACATCTCTTATTAATAATAACATTTCAATGGAAACCTTCATCAAAAATACTTCAATACCTACTTGTACACAGTACACAACGTAAATACGGGTTTTTGATGGCACTAATTTGATTATTTAAAGCCGTCCTCCATCTTCAAGGGCTTAGTGTTCCATTGTGGATGATGTGAGTTTTGTTCATGAGGTGTTGCTCAGGTGAGGAGCCGAACTCGGCAATGATGCGGTCCAGTGAGGTCCACGTTCCTACGACCAGTCCCAGGACACCAAACACGACGACTATGGCGTTTTTCACGATCATTCGGATGCGTTCGGATCGTGAAACGTAGTACCAGTAGGTGCAGCTCTGGATGAAGGCCGGGAAGGCGAGCCCAAGAGCGGACAGACATAGAGCTCCGAATAACGATATGAAAAGCTCGAGGGAGGGAACCGCAGCGGCGATGCCGACTGTTGACAAAATTGTGTTTCATCAGTTTCACTGGTTTGTTAAAAAATATTGTAGAACGCATTGAAATACAGATCACTGCAGACTATGCATGCGTATAACCACTGAATATTTTAAAAAATATGTTTTTTCATTATTGTTCTCAGCAGCTCTAAAACTCGGTGAATTCATTATTTTCTCTTTATTTTATTCAAAATAAATTTATCAAAATCATTTAAAATTATCTCAGTTCTTAAAATAGTTATGTTATTTTTAAAACTGAAAATTTAAATTAAGGAAGTCATGTAGTTAGATTTTTTAAACACCAGTAGTATACAATATTTACATTATTTAAAAGGCCGGCAACGCACTTGTGACGCCTATGGTGTTACGGCGGCGGTAATCGCTTACCATCAGGCGATACGTCTGCTCGTTTGAACCCAATTTCATAAAACAAAAATACTCACAAGTCAGAAGAACCATCGTAGTTCTGAGGAGATATTCCCAAATGAGCCTGTGCTTGCTGTTCAGGAGGCGAACACCGATGTAATCGGTCCACACGATGTCAATGGCGACGTAGCAGGCGAGCCCGTGGGTGATGTATATAGCAAAAGCAAGGAGGCATTGTACCACCGTTGCCAAGCTGGAAAAAATGGGGAAATAATAATATCTAGTTTTCGTTTATAACTTTTGTTGATGCGATCTTCAACAACGACATACGTCAAGGAGGTTTGAGTCTACCATACCACCCTGGTCAGTCGGTTTTGGTATAAGGTTTGTTTCTAGCTTCTTTTCTCGTTGTAGTGCTGTTGTTGTTATGTTTAGATTGCTCCCTTAGTCTTCTCTTACTACGATACCGTAAAACTCTTGGTATCACACGTATGCTTAAACAGTCATCACACATTGCAAGGTAGTAGAGCCACGTTGATTTCAGCACAAACGGGCCGGCTCGACCAGGGCGGTACTACCCTCGCACAGAAAATCAACGTAAAATGACAGCGATCATGCTGTCGTGTTTCGTTGGTGAGTGCGAGACCGGAGGCCCAATGATGCGGAAGCATCACTAGCCCGCCATGGTGTGGGTCACCATGCTGCATTGTTGCATTGTCTGCATTCGCAGTATGGTGACCACCACTCTTGGATTCTACTCATGCTTTCCATCAGGCAGAGTAGAGTCATTTTGGCAGGGTCAAATATAAAAAAAAAAAAAAAAAAAAAACAGTCTACTCTCTGCCTGTTGTACTCAAGCTTAAAAACAATGCAATGTACCACTTACATTTCTGTCTCAGAGGGTAAGTTGAGCGTAATACTGCCTTCTGAGTCGTCACCATATCGCAGGTAGCCGAAAAGACCCATGCCCACGTAAAGAACGATGATGCTAACCATAGAGCAGTTCAGTACACCAAATTTACTCACGAAGTCCCTCGGTGATTTCATTTCATTCTCTAATGGAAGGATCTGGAAAAACATTAGATTGCTTTGAATAGAAGCTGTCGTAATTCTCTACACTTACTTAAATCACTAACATTATTGGAAATCAAAGTTATTATCACATTTGTCTTGACAATTGAGACATTAAATTCTATTGTTTAAGACTTACAATAGTCAACCAACTACATAAAACAGTTCATAAATTGTAATATCATATACATTATAAATGTTTTTAAATATTTTAGACATTTAACACACAACACCATCTAGTCCCAAGCTAAGCACAGCTTGTGTTACTAGATAATTGATATCAATACATATATCTTTTGTAAATACATGCATATTGTACATAGAAATTACCCAAACTTCGAAACAAATATTCGCAGATCATACAAACATTTGGTCCAACCCGGGAATCGAACCCGAGACCGCAAGCACACCAGCCGCAAAGGCTACCACTGCGCCACCGAGGCAGTCTAATATGTCATCATGTCATGATATTCCCAGAATGGTTTCTTATGATTCGTGATAAAATTCGTTCATGGTACACTTAAACTAATAACTTAATATAAGGCGACATCGACAGATAAACGAAACTGTAAAATTTTAAACTTTAAGACTTAAAGGTTTAATTCTTCTACTCGCCAAACACATGTGTTTAGAGTATATAAATAACCCAAAAGAAATGTAAGACATGCTTACCACGCCAATAGCTTCAAGAGCGAACAATACAGTGCCGAAGAACAAAGGGAAGTTGGCCAGTTTTCCGGCTGGAACCTTGCCCTCCAGAGTAGGTACGTCCTCAAAGATATAGTAGAGTATGATAGCGAAGCCTGTGATGGTGACCACGTTGGCGATCGCGGAGAAAGGCGCCAAGTACTTTAAGTCTCGCACGTAGTTAATGAGGATCAACGGCAGTAGAACGCATAACATCACTTGAAAAACTGTTACGTCTAAATGAAAGTGTTTTGACAGCACGAAGTATATGTTCTCTGATACGAAGACGACGTATACGCAGCAAGTACCGATCTGGTATATTAGCAGGAAGGCGTTAACGACGTGCCTGTGGACAAAATAATTAGTTTTCAGTCAGAATACGAATGTATATTTGTTATGTGGTTTACGGTTTTCTATTAGATCTGTGTTCCATTACCAATCAGCTAGCCAGGTGCTTTTTATTTCAATTTAAGGGCTTCTATTTATATTATAATATTTATACTTACGCAGCATAAGGAGCACAGGCTTTGCACCAAGCTGGACCTTCCGAGAGAGCTGCCTCGGCAGCAACTGTATACGACATGGACGGCACTCTTCTCCTCTTGCAGAGAACGTAGCAGGAGTCTATGAGGATATGTATGCAGTAGGTGCAGAGAACTCCGATGATCACCGTACCAATAGAACCGACTACGTAACCAGCGTTGGCGAAGGCGCGAGGCATCGCCAGGATGCCCGTGCCTAAACTACCCTTCATTAAATGCAGAAATGTTTCTATATTCCTGTTGACAAAGTTTACTAATTAGAATGTTAAAAATTTAGTTTCAAAGTTTAATTATCATGAACCTTTTGGTCCATTTTATTCAGCATTCGCACTCAATCATTTGAAGATGTTCGTGCGTAAAAATAACATGACTCATCTCATACACGCCTGTTAAAAAAAACCTTCAAAGTTTCAACAATAGAGAGCATATTGCTTCCTTAAACGTCAATAACGCGATTGTTTCAGAGTAGTCACTTTCTATCAGCTGACGTCTCATCGTTTGCCCCTACATATCTCCAGTCTTAAGATCAACAAAATTGTAATAATTGAAAATGCGCATTCTGATAGATAAAGTTCTAGTGTGAAAATGAAGTAATAAACCTCACAAAGGGAATATGAGGCATGACATGTGCTGTTAATAATTAAGTAGTCGACCATATTGATGAATGTTACGCCTTTCATGTAAAATGGGTTAAAACTACAATAATGTGAATCGTACAGGCTGACAGCACCTGTCGACTGTCTCATAACGTTCAACCTTGCGTAAACTCTTTTATTATAGAACACCTACTGTTAGAATTACATTTGTCAGATTTATTCTGACTGATCTTATAATGTTATGTAAAAAAGAATTATGATGTTTAACAAACACCTATTACAAATTCCTGAAAGCTTAATTACTATAGCCATCACTACGAAATGTCGTTTTCATTTTGTCAGTTAGGATTTGTGATGAGATCGTTTTTTGTTTCTTTGAAAGACGGTCCCCATTTCTTCTCATCCACGTCTTTTTTTATTTTTTTTTATCATTAACTTCATCACAACGAAGACTTCAAGACTTTAAATCCTTGATATTGGCAGAAATAGCTGATTAGTTTGTTGCCATCTCATCAAAAGAAGAAGGACTTATGATTGGAATAAAAAATAAAATATGGTTTAAAAAAACTCGTACAATTGTCGGTTGCAACAAACATATCTACAGTCGAAGCTGATAAAAGCGTGTTAAAATTATCTGAAGCTCAACTTTGTGGTACTATCATGGAGTACACGTGAAGAGTAGGTAACTAGTCGAGTTTTTGGCCAAGTTTTCTGCATAAATATGCCATTTCGAAAACGCACAACTAGAGTCAGAATTGTAACGTTATGTTAACGTAAATTTTTGAAAAGGCCTGCATAAAACAAAACTTTTTGATGATCTCTTACTGCAAATCTGTGATTTTTGTGTTCTACCTATAGGATATTTTGTATTCTATCACACTTGTGTTTGTTGTTGTTGTGGTTGTATGTTGTTACATAAGTGTGATAGAATACAAAATATACAAAACTATACAACCAAAATGTATTTTACTTATGTGAAGACTGATAATTGGTTCTCTGGCAACTATGAAAGATGGTAAATAATTTTGTGTATTTCTGCTAGACTTCCCCATACTGTATAAATAAATACATTGGATATGGCTTCCATACTCCAACCATAATTATAGAGAACAGAACCATCGCGTCGTTGGGTAGCAATTTACTCGTAATAATAGCTTTAAATTTAACACTGCACTACACAATATTATACTTATTATATTTTAATCTTCTGTTTAAGTATAATTAGATGTGATTTTGTATAATAGTTATTTGTTATACAAGAGTGCAAAGTTGCTTTTTAACCTCGTGCTCAAATTAAATTCACAAATTAAATGCATCCGATGTTCTAAATTCTTTTTACTTTATCCTCTAGCGGATTAAAAATGGTGGGATGAAGAGTTCCTTTTAGTGTAGTAACCACAAGATATTATGTTACAAAAGACCTATTACTAGCCTACATTTATTTTTAAAGTACCTAGATCCTTGTAAATTTTCCGAGCAAAGTGAAAGTAAAAATGTTTTAGTCCACAGTTTGTAAACTATAACCCCACAGAGTACAATGTATATTTATAGATATAACCCTACTAAGTAGAAACTTTTGATTAAATTTATGTAGCCTGTCTCATTTGGATCGTTATTATAAATCTATTGAGACCTTATTTATTTAAATTGGCTTAGTTGTCTATGCACTACAACATACAAATGTACATATTCTGCCAAAACTAATGGATGGACCAACGACTTGAAGAAATGGGTTGGCAGCGGATGAATGCAGACTACCCATAACCAGGATAGTTGACAGTACTTAAGAGAGGGAATCCGATCAGCAATAGACGGCAATTGGTTGATTATGATGAATATGAAAGGCGCAACCAATAGCAGGTTGCCCGTTCTATTTGTAAAAATGTAAAAAAAAAAACAATTTAAGCGATGGCGGGATCATCATCATCTTTTCAGGCGGGAAAATATGCGCTTTTGTACACACAAACACACATTATGACAATAAATCTGTTTCGATGAGTATCTGATATACAAAGAGAGAGAGAGAGAGAGAGAAGCCCTGGGTAATAAATTAGTTTTATTTATAAATCATTGTACTCATGTCAACACAATCATATTAAATTATAGAAAATCCTTCTCAGATGGGTGATTAAACAGTTAATTAATAATAATTACTCTGACTAATCTATTAACACTTAGTAACTGTTTGTCAATAGGATAAAGTATGTGAAAGTTATTAGTTGAGTTAGAATCTGAAGTAAGTTGTTGATATCTCTTTGTGTTTGATCTACATACATTTTTTGTCCAGTTTACAAATAAAAGGTAATAATTTTTAATGGTCAGCCTGGTATAGTGCGCCAAAACCTCTTATTTATGGAGAGGTCTAGACCCAGCAGTTGATTAAAGACTGTTCACGATGAAGATGATTAATTTTTAGTACTCCTAACTTGCCTGTTACAGTTATAATGCCTTCTTTCTTTTTTTTTCAAGCGCCAGGTTTTCATATCCCGCTGAGGTTATTTGTGCCTCAACATGGCTATTTGTGCTTAAAAAGTTTATGTGTATTATAATGCATTTCTTGCGTAAAGTAATTAAACGTAATTCTTAAATGATGATTATATCAGATTAATTTAGTACCAAGAAAACAAAAAACGTGAACCGTCACGGGACGTCTGGCAGATGTGAACCATCGAAATTGTTTTGTATAAAATAAAGTGACTGTTTATTAGATTAATATTTATTTTTACTAAATACAAAATTCAAATACAAATAAAAATAAAATTATAATTTAAAATCGTGTTTCCAAAAATCAGGTTTACTCCTCGCCTACAGATGTTTCACATCAAAAAAAAATTGCCAAAATTGTTTGAATGGTCAGGATAATTTAAAAAACCTATATGTAAGGACCCTATGTGCAGGCAGTAAGTTGTATATTCAAATACTTGTATAGTATAATATTCATAGTGTGAACTAGAAAGTACTCCTTACATCTTTACAAACTTGGTTGGTCGTAAGATGCTGTGAAAGTTTTTACCGCGTTCAGATAGGGATAAGGATCGCATCGCATAATAGCAACGATTAATTTAACGCAAAGGCACGTTTGCGTTAAATTAATCGTTGCGATTCCTTAAACTAATCACCTTATGCACATTTATGTGAAAACAGGTGCCTATAATTGATTCTAGGAGGAAAATAACTTCTGTGTGGGATGAGGAGATATCGACGACCTGCGCAATAATTGAGGTCAAAACGTATAATTACAGACTTGTGTATGTTGTAGTTGTAACACGCATCACACTAATAAAACATATAAACTCAATATTATTGAGACAACAAGTCGGCAACTGGACAATCAATTACATTGTATTTATAATGTTTTTTTTACAACACTTATAGTTGCATGCCAATAAAAGCACCAACGATGCGTCGGTGCGTTCGTAACGAGATCAAAGTGGCCGCATAAACGCGAGGCTCTATTGACATGATGTGTATTTATTGCACGAGACACTAATAATAAAATCAATAAATACAATAATAATGTCAATAAATTGTTTACGCCCATTAACCCTTGTCCTAAAACAAAAATATTTGCGTTTTCTGTTATGTGCTACTCTCAGTCTATAGACTTTTCTCTGAATAAAAAAAAACTATACCTGTAGTCTACTCGGTATTCTAATGCAGTACTGGTAGTTGAAAACTATTAGCATTAGTCTTATTAAGAGAGTACTAAATCGTACTAAATTTCAATACAATCTGTTAAAATTAAATGTTAAAATATTTTCACCAACTTAATTATTCAAAAAAACTTACTGACATAATTTGTACTATAGTTTTTCTTAAATTATTGCCTATTTAATTCAGAACTTATTCATGTGGATAGAGATTAAGAATACAGTGTCACCACGCCTGTTCGTCCTGTAGGTGTCGTAAGAGAGCACACTATGAGTACAAAGTCATTGAAAAGCGAAGGAAATCTGGAAAGAAACCTTTTTTTTTCTGATGTGTACTTAGAATTTTATAGAAGAAAGCCTCGATACATATTGAGTCGGCTCGACTTGAATGTTAATACCGCTTTACAGGTAACTAGCGTAATGTAATTCTTCCATCATTTTCATGAGAGAGTGAGTTTGCAAAAGGCTAAAAGCCTCTCTTCCTCTTATGTTTGGAGGTTGGGAGGGCACTAAGAGTGGCAACACATTTGTGACCCTTTAGTAGCAGGTTCCCAAGGTTATGGGTGACCTGTTTGCTTTTATAAGCTATGCAATTAAAAAGTGAATGTAGGTAACACTTTACAACTAAAATTTATTGTAACGTTTAAGAAACTGTTGTAAAACTTATAGTTTCAAATATTACGTTAATGTTGAAATATGCAAGCAAATACATTGAATAAGACACAGATACTGCTATAGGCTCATCATCATCATCTCAGCCACAAGACGTCCACAGCTGATCATAGGCCTCCCTCAAGTTTCTCCAGAAGAACCGGCCCTGTGCTGTCCGCATTTAATGACTTTCTGCAGCTTCTCCAGGTTGCCACACCAGCTTGTGGGGGCAGGCCTACCAACGCTGCGTCTTGCGCTACGCGTTCGCCACTCAAGAATTTTATGATCGCATTGGCTCCATAGGCTCATGGTATTGATTATTATTTTATAATTATAAAACAATTATAGCTTACATTACTATCGGAAACAGATAACGGCAATAGCACATTTGACTTACGTTGTAGGATGGTCAACTACTCTGTTATCATAGGGTTCATATTCTTCAGTGTCTTGCATATCCTTCTGTTTCATATTGACTAGGAAAATTCCATTGTCTCCAGGTCGTTTCTTCTCATCCTTCACCGGTGATAGGCTATCAGACAAAAAGACAATAATTAAATATCACAAACATAAATAATTTCATAAATAATACGTGTATGAAATTCTGAATGAACTCGGTATATTTATAAGCCTGACTTACATAACACTTGTATATACCAAAAATTTATTATTTATCAATATATGTATGTGAATATAACCAGTTTGTTGATGGAATACAGAAAGTGAGCAGGCTACGTATAAACATACCCTTCCATAGTAACTAATAGTCTGATATTGCTAGGAGACGTCAACTTATATTGATTTACAATTAGGCTTCAAAATACGTTAGTGTACCACGGGGTTCGTTAGCAAACGGCCATCATTGAGGTATTAAGTGTCCGCGCAGATTTATTAGTTATGAATTTGGGTTAGTGCTGTTGTGTTGAGGCAAGTGCAACGGATTGGTCGAAACTGCACCGTAAATATTATATTGATTGTATACAACACGCAAAGATATGATTACTGGGTCGAGGTCGCTGTGTACCTACCCCGTATCACCCCCGTAAGGGACGGAACGAACAATTGAAGAAAATTTATTTTAATATAATACTGTTTTAAAAAATTGAAGACGAATTCAAACCAATAAAGTTAAAAATTATGACCAAAGGAATTTCCAGATTTTGGCTATTATCATGTAAATTAATAAAGATTTATTCATAAAAATACCGGTCCAGGTTCTTGCTCAAATATGACTTAACTTATCCGTTGATATGTAAAAGAATCAAGAATTTGTCTAAATTCGATATAAATATAAACAGTGTATACGCAATGTAAAGCAGAAGTGAAGAGTAAAACACTTAACTTCTTTTAAAATCAAAACAAATCTTTAATTTACACTGTTTATATATTATTGTTTAATTTTATAAAATTACAGTCTGGATATTCCTCTAGTCTAAGTTTTACTTTATTGGCTCTATTAAGTCTTATAACTACTAAACAAAGGACAAGTGTAACGTAGTTGAAAATTTTATTTATCTACTAAGTGAAATAGAGATAAATTACAACCAGAATAAATTATTCGAGTTTATCACACAATTTTGCGCCGTACATATAGGTACGTAGACCCATGATCAGTCATTGCTAAGAAATCAGCCCTCCTAGCCAAGTTGACAAAATATTAGTCAATTATACTAAAGAATAGACGTTTAAGTGATTGTAGAAAGAGAATCGTCGTAGCAATGGGCTAGAAAGCCAGAAAAGAAACAGAACCAACCAATCATATTGGTTTGACTGACAAACTATCTAAATAACTATCTAAAATTAGTGTGAAAAAAAAATGTTTTATTGTACTTTTCAATTGTAATTATTTTTGTACGATTAATGATTTTGCTAAACTATGTCATTGGATGGACTCATTGTCGTCATATCTTAATCACCCATTGTAAAATACGTGGTAACACAATCAGAATACCAAATCGGAAACAATATAAAAGTATGGACTTATTATTTCCGTAGCCGTAGATTTGAAAGGAGTTTATTTTTATTAAATTTGGTTGTAAAAAGTAATCGCTTACCATCAGGCGATACGATACGCCAACAAAAAAATTATACACCCCCCAGGGGATCAAAGCAGGAAACCTTAATGGAGGGAGTCAATTATTTCTAAACTTTTCAGCGTTGGTAAAACGATTACATACAAACAAATGAATCTAAAGAAAATGTATTTATTATGAAGAAGTAGATAAGTCTAAGCCTATGCTAACGCTAGAAAAATATCGTATATCCATTCACAAGAAATGAATATTGTGATGAAATGAAGGCGTAAAATATCGTGAAATCCATGAAACACTTTATTTAAAATTCTGTTAATGGGAACATACGTTAAAATTTTCCTATAGATGGAGTAGTGTTTATCGTTAAATCATAAATACGTGAGTGTTTCTGAGATATAATATATTTTTAAAGCAAATTTTAAACATAATATGTCAATACATATTTTTAATTTCATTCATCAATATAGATTATTAATTAAATTTATCAAGTTGATGCCATAGTTAAAAGTTATTCTACCATTCCCTGTACATTTTTACAGTGTCCTGAGAATGTCAAATAAATGTTTATTATTTCTATCTTTCTTATTAACATTTTCAATTACCTTTGTGGTAGAAAGTCGTCGGGCTCGAAAGAAGGATTGACCATGGGTCCACTCTGCCGCCGCTTCCATTCTTCTGGCTCCTGCAATTAAAGAAAATATGTTAAAACTTAAAAAAATATATCATGGTTCAATATCGTAAGCATGGTTATGCCAAGGGAACTAACAGCTTAAGATTGGGGCACTACGAACCTAATTTAATAGGGTCGAAGCCGAGATAATGATATAATAATAATACTTTATTGATACCAATACCACGATAAACAGACATGTTTGTTTGATTTTACAACTATAGCAAGCTGCATAGTATAAAAATGTGGACAGGTTACATAGTATCTGTAGAGTCAGTCAGTTGTCTAGCCATTCTAAGCAGTTCGTAAGATCACATTAAAGTGTGCCTTTCTGAAGAATTTAAATACCAAATACAATTATTACAATCTGATCAACAGTTTCAGAGTCAAGCGTGTACAAATTTAAACAATGTTTATCTTTGTTGTTGGGTTATTCGCCAGCTCATGAGATATAAACCAATAATCCCTGTCTTACACGCCTTATTTTAGTGTTATTTTTTCCTTTCTTCATTTGCTTTAGGGTACGTTTCCTAAAATGTCACAATCCGTATTAATCTTATAAATTCGGAAGTACCTAACTCTGTCTGCCTGTCTGTTACGATTCCAAGGCTAAACCGTTAAACCGATTTGGATGAATTTCGTATTTGAGATAAATTGGGCTTTGGAGGTGCTGCGGACAAAAGCTGGTGTAAAGCATAAGTTTAACCGTGGAAGGGGTAAGCTGCAGCACATACGGGCTGGCTCGCTCACCAAGTCTTCACACAGAAAAACAGCATTAGATAATTCACCACATTTAATACATGTCGTGAGGTAATAAGAATACAGAGTGTCACCACTTATTCATTTCATGAACTAAGGGAATAATTAGAGCCACGCTGATTCGAAATCTCAAAGAGGACCACTCTCAAATAAAAAAAAACAGCATTCGTGCTGTTGGGTTTCGTTGGTGGCCGGAGGTACACTGATTCAGAAGTATCTCAATAGGCTGCTATAGTGTGGGCTCATCATTTAGAGTATAGGATTCTTGGATTCTACTCATGGTTTCCATCAGGCAAAGTAGAACTACTTTGGTAAGTACATTCATATAATTATGTGGCGACTTCCACATACAGCGCATCAAGAAAAACACATGACAGTGCCATCTATCGAAGATACACTGAACTACGAAGTAACTCACAGCGAGGAGTAACTACCAATCCTTAATCGCGCAATAGAAATTCTCGCGCCGATTATCATATATACAACATCCCAACATCAACTGTTGGGCAGTGGCCCGCCAGGCATGATCACTTCTCCTGGTCGGAGGATCCCCCCTTTGTGTTGGAGGGACATGACACCCGTTCCCCCACAATTATATAAAAAACTGTACCAACCCTTGTAGCCAGCGTGGCACAGTAGGCCTTTCAAAGCAGAAGCTTATATTCAGCAGTGACTTTAATCTGTTGATGTGATGATGTTGATGAATTCTTGTCTTGTGCTGCATACGCATCATGCAACATTTCGTTTAGTTGTTAATTAAATCTATTTAATAAAGATGCCATAATTGAAAATGTCTGCATCAAAAATAGTTAACAAAACAATATTACATTCCAAATACCAGCTTGAAATGTCCGTTTATTTTTTACCTTTCAATGGTAGTGGGCGAGTCTCCGATAGACATCCGTGAGGGGGCCGTGACGACACTGATTTGTATCAAAATAGACGGAGCTTTGGAAAATTTTCTCTCTGCATTATTTGTAACGCAATATCGGGAGAGAGCCACGCTTCGGCATGAATGGGCCGACTCGACCGGAGTGATACCACGGCCTCACAGAAAACCGGTGTGAAATAGCGCTTGCGCTGTGTTTCACCGAGTGAGTGAGAATACCGGAGGCCTATACTCCACCCTTCCCGACATCATTTTCCCCACCCCCCAAAGGTCGGCAACGCACTTGTGACGCCTCTGGTGTTGCGAATGTCCATGGGCGGCGGTGATCGCTTAGCATCGGGTGATACGTCTGCTCGTATGCTCGCAATATCACAAAAAAACAAATTACTACAGTCTATTAATGTTTTATGATATTAATGGTCATAAATATAGAAATGTGCTTAACTAGATGTTAGCATATCTCCCAAAAAACAATTACTGATTTTGAATATATCTCTATCTTTATAAAAATCCGTTAAGAAAGACGTTATCCACACTTTAGCATTTACAGTTTACTTACTGTAGCATATCTCAGTTGGAAATATAACAATAACTACTTACGAATAGTGAGCTCAATTGCCGTAACTCTATGTATAAACATATTTTATATTGCTATTTAACTACCAGCACGCACAATTTTCCTTTATAGTTAAGATAATAAACTGAAATCTGGGCATTCTAGAATCCATTAACATCACCTACCATCCCAAATCATCAAATTCCCAGTGAAACATAAATAATTTGAAAAAACATAATTATCGGTCTAGCGATTTAGGTGAATTTCTGAACATACACATCCACTGAAGAATTATATATTTAACATAACGATGTAGATTGTAGATACATTGAATATCTTAATATTGAAGTTTGATGGACAATCCTCATATACAAACTTCCACATGGAGTGATAACTCGAATGTCAACATATCATGTCGCCAATCTTGGCTTAAGGGCCGTGCTAAACCAACATATTACTCATAGAAAATTTCCACTAAAAGCAAGGCCTCTTGATCTAATACTTTCCTCAAACATCGCGTTCTTAAATAAATATATCTAACTCATTATTGCAAGTATGATAGCTATTTGGTTGGCACCCGCGTAATGGTTTCTTACGAAAATGACTAATTTCTTGGCATACCTACCCAATATAAACATATTTAAAAGAGAATATATATTATTAATCAGAGTCACTGCAAGTATTGGCCAAATATGTGTCTAATTTATAAGATATTGAAACAGGTGGTAATGGCATCATATCTTGCTGAACTTGCTGATCCGCACAACCTCGTGTTTGGAAGAATTTTTCCCCATTTTCGTATTATAATGTTATGTCTATCGTGATGTTATATAGCCCATAGATAAATTTGTTATTCAACAATAAAATAATTGAATTCGAAGCTGTAATTTCTGAGAATGTAAGTACTTATGTAATATCTAAACATGAGCAGTGCTCTGCAGTTCTATCTAGAAAATTTTAATTCCTAATATTTTTCAGCCATGTTATGATTCTGTTTCTTTCATGTCTAAGTACCTACATTTATCAGGCTTACATATTTTTTGATTGTCAGTTTGCCACAGTCTTTTTGTGTTGATTCCACACCACAGACACAGAACCACAAATTGATTTTAATATATGGGTGCTGTGATTTTTAGAATAATCAATAAATATTTAACATTTAGTCCTATATGTATATCAACAACACCAGACGGTGTTCCACCACAAGTAAATCTATTTAATCTATATCCTCAAAAATCTCAGGACACATGCCACCTTTTGCAAACGCGTCGCAAAACGTATCGCCATCACTTCCGCCTTCCTTTAAGCCGTTTGTGTTATATGTCCGAAATGTTTAATACTACTCGTGACTTCAATATGAAGATATATGATAATATCTCAAAAATAAATTCCCAAGTTGGTAGCATCTAAATGTATTATAGTACTTATATAATTATAGACCATTGGTGCAACCAGCTGTTTCAATACCTCATCAGTCATATTTACAAACAAGTATAATTGGATGCAGCCCAGCTGTTTGTTGTTAAACCGTGATGTCAGTTCCATTTCTGTTTTATTTAGAAAATTATTTTTTGTTATGTATTTATTTTAGGTTGGATTGTTATATAAAAGATTTTCTATCAAACTGTACGATTCAGTCTGTATAAAAATCTTACTAATATTATAAACGCGAAAGTTTGTAAGTATGGATGGATGGATGGATGTTTGTTACTCTTTCGCGGGAAAACTACTGAACGGATTTGGATGAAACTTTACAGTAATATAGCTTATACATCAGAATAACACATATGGCATATAATCGGGCGGAGCCGCGGGCAACAACTAGTTAGATTATATAAAGATTTTTGGGAAGTATTTATACATAGTAGGAGTAGGTATATTCATGGACTCAAAATTTGGTGTGTAAAAAATTTGTTGTCGTTCCAACTTCTCCAATTTCTTCTAATTCATTTCGTATCGAGTTCCAATACAGTTGAATTTTTCCTAGGACTTCCCGAGTGTTATAACTTGGGTTATACTTATGTATGCACAATGACTCCTCTATTTGTTTTAATTTATAGTTACCTACTCAGTTTTAACCTCTTTTTTTTTAATAGTCTCTTTCGATTAACTTGTAAACTATTTCATACATTAAAAACATTTAATTTGAATATATATGTTTGTATGTAAATAAATATGGGTTGAAGCTGTTATCATCAACAACCCATAATGTCCCAGTCTAGGCTCGGGTCCCCTCTCAGGAGAGGGTTTAGGCTCTGTTCTGTGGTTAAGGCCATACGTCCCCCCACTGGATGAGTGCGGGTTGGATGTCTGGCAAAAAAATGTTTCGGCTACAGTATAATCTTGCCGTTGCACCAGAGGTCACTTATCCAGGTACTGACCGCGCTGAAGCTGTTGAAGATTTGAATGAATTAAAATGTTCGGAGCCGAGATATTGCATCTTAAGTTTCCGGATAGTTAACATTAACTTTGGAGATCACATACCTAAAGACGGATACAAACATGTTTACATGTTATTGCCCTAAAAAGCGATGTCGTTACTCCATATAATATTTATATCGTTTATTTATTTGCCAATGTGGTATCTTGACGCTGATTACATATTGATCTTATATTATTTTGTTATTTTAGTCAACAGTTTTGGGAATTCGCACCTGTATACCTTACGATCGTGATACCACAATTTGCGTTCAATTAGCCTCTAGTTCCATTTGAGGGTCTTCTAGGTGATTCTAACATTGTTTCGAAGAAGACCGAGGCCCTTTTTGCGTAGGACATATAAATGTGTTGACTGCGACTGCTGTGCTTGAGGTCTCGGGTTCGAATCCCGGGTTGGACTAAATGTTTGTATGATCTGCAAATATGTCGGTTTTTGGGTGTTTTCTTACTATAATATGTATGTATTTACAAAAAAAGTAAATATGTATTTATATCAGTTGTCTAGTACCTAGTTTGGGGCTAGATGGCGTTGTGTGTTAGATGTCCGAAATATTATTATTAAGCGTATATTCCAGTAAATGTTCTTATCGTAAATTAAGACCATATTTTAATTCACAATCAAAGAAAAAAACATAAGCTTTATAAAATTAGTATAGATATGCTTGCCTTTATACGAATGACATATTAAGTGTTACCTACACCTATGTCATTTGCGTATCTATATCTATACATCTATACAAATAAATAAAGTTGGAGTGTCTGTTTGTAATATTAAAATAACCGCTATTTACTAAATGTATATGTATGTATACACGGTACATAAACCAAAATATCATTTTTTAATATTTTGTCTATCTGTTTGTTCCGGCTAATCTCTGGAACGGCTGAACGATGTCGACGGGACTTTCACTGATAGGTAGCTGATGATATAAAGAGTTACGTAGGCTATTTTTTTAGAATAGCTTCTTCCCGCGGCGATAACCGCGGCACGACAATAACCACGAGTAGCTCCGCGGGATTCAGCTAGTTATATATAAGTGCATACTCACTGGCCTTAGCCGACATTAGGCAACCTACTGGGTACTTGTACACGGTAACCTTGTTGTTATTGAATTAAGTGATGTTTATTATAATTCTAACACACACTAAGGGTATGCTCTTATTATAAAGGAGTCTATAAAGTGCCAGTATATGTACTGGCACTTTAGAGACACCTGAGAAGCACTTATGTATTTAATATGATGATAGGAATGGCACCAAAGCATACTAAATACACACAGACATAACTAGTAACTGTTCTGTGTGAGAGAGAAAGAAATGAACGTTTTAATTATAGCGTCGTAGTCATAGAAAACAGAAAATTGATTTCTGTACGATTTTGGTTTTTCATAACTTTATTTGATTACTAGCTGAACCCCGCGGTGTTACCCGCGGCTATTGTTGTACCGCGAGTAACGCCGCGCGACAAAGTTAGTCTAAAAAAAGTAGCCTAAGTTACTCCCCGGATCATCAGCTACCTGCTAGTGAAAGTCCCGTCAAAATCCGTACAGCCATTCCAGAGATTACCCGGAACAAACAGACAGACAGACAGACAGACAGACAGACAGACCGACAGACAGACAGACAAAATTTTTTTTAACTACATTTTTGTTATATGTATCGTGTATACATACATATGCATTGATTAAAAAACTGTTATTTTAATGTTCCAAACAGACACTCCAATTTTATTTATTTGTATAGATAGTATTTTATAAATGCTTTTACCCGTAGTAACATTTCGAAGAACATTGAAAAATCCATTTTAAAACTGTACAATAAAACATTAACTGTACACTTTGACTGCCACGGTGGCGCTGTGACGTTGACGTCGCGGGTTCGATTCCCGGAGGAGGAAGGAGGAGGATGGAGAACCCAATGTTTAAAATAAGTCCGAAACTGCATAAAACAACTTGCATTTTCGGGTAGTTATTATTTAATTACAAACAGCTTCACTACGATCACCTACTTGAAATGTTATGAACTGGACGAAGGTCATAACCTCCCAGGTACCTACGTGCCCTGGATTCATGATATCAAAACAAAAACCTTTACATCTCTGAAGAATTGCCATCACTCGGTAAATCCATTTTAGTTTTAACGATGTCGACTAATAAACAGGTTTTACCCATAATGTCCCTCAAGTTAATCTAGATAGGTTTATCGGAATTGAATAAAAGTTGAAAATAGAGATCTGTGGTAAACTTATTCAAATTCTTTCAGATATTCTCTGAGTAACATTCCACGTTTAAAATTATCAAAAAATATACACAACATACAAACGTATGCACTTGTAGTAATCATATTGTATGCATCTCAGCCACCGATCTCATGACATTAAAAATGCGAAATTCAATGTAAAATCATTATACATTTAAAGGAAAAAAACAGCTTGTAAATGTCAATGGCAGTTATTGCTATGATTGGCGCTTGAATTGATTCATTGGATAACCGGTCTATTGTTGCGAGTTTAAGATTTATTCAACGAGAGAGGATGCAATCACTCAATCAAGCAAATAATATAACTTCGAACATTGATCTATGTATATTAATACACTAGATGAGCAATTACGGACCATAAATGCCCTTTCCCTTCTTTGAGGCAAACGTCAGTTTAGTTGACGAAACCAAGTTGACGCACCCAGTGACATGTGACGACAACAACAATCAATCTTCTTCTTCTTGGATGTAATGGCAACCAGCCGGATCTCTCGGATCATCTATTTCTGCCAATGTCAAGTGTTTTATAGTCTTCAAGTCTTTAAGTCTTCGTCGTGATGAAATTAATGTTAAAAAAATATAAAATATGTATGAGATGTATGGGGACCGTCTCGCGAAAAAACAAAAAAACGATCTCAAAAATCAATAAAATGGGCAAATGATAAATGAGTAGTGAAAGAATGCGATACAAGGCCAACAATTGTAACAAATCATGCAGAAATACTTTTCACATGTAGATATTCAACATTTATTGAAATTAAGACAAATAACGCTATAATATAAATTAAAAAATAATACAAATATTATTTTTTGAATATGATGATGGCTGGTTGGATGGTTTTGGACATGATGAAAAATATATGTTAATGGTAGCACTGCTTGTAAATTGTTACCATTAACATATATTTTTTCCGAAATTAATGGGCAAATATTGTATTTTATTAAATAATTTTGTTTTTTTCATGAGAATAAAGATATTTACATATTACATTTTGATATTTGCATTGGATGACTCAGTCATCGCAGTCGTAAATATTTTTAACTAGCTGAACCCCGCGGTATCACCCGCGGCTATTGTTGTACCGCGAGTAACGCCGCGCGACAAAGTTAGTCTAAAAAAAGCAGCCTAAGTTACTCCCCGGATCATCAGCTACCTGCTAGTGAAAATCCCGTCAAAATCCGTCCAGCCGTTCCAGAGATTACCCGGAACAAACAGACAGACAGACAGACAGACAGACAGACAAAAAATTTTTTAAATACATTTTTGGTATATGTGCCGTGTATACATACATATGCATTTAGTAAAAAGCAGTTATTTTAATATTACAAACAGACACTCCAATTTTATTTATTTGTATAGATTATATCGGTTGTCTAGTAGGTAGCCATAATAAAAGTGCTTAGTTATAATACTAATATATAATATAATATAACATATATATAATAATAATAATAATGATTTATTTCTCACAACATAGGCAAAAACACACAAACAAAGTCAAAACATAATTATGGCACAAATGAAAAGTATTTACGATTAACTTTGGTACCCAGAATAAGATTTAACTTGTGTTTAGGGTACCAGTTTCCTCGCATACAAAACAAACATATGTTTAGAGTGTCTGTAAACAAATACAGTGTTAGTTAAAAAATAAATAAATGGACCACATTAGGAAATTCAAAATCAGAAGTTTTGTTTCGCATTTGTAATATAGGTACATAATATATAACAAATGCGTAACAAAACTGTTTCTTGTTTCTGTGTTAAAACACTTGTGTTGCAAACGAATAGTATTTTCTAAAATCGAAAATATTTATTTTAATTATTATATACAACTGATATTTTTCGCCTCTAACCACAACGTTCCCAGTGTGTTGTGTAGGTTCATTTCTCCGTACAGAAGACTGGGTTCTGCCCTAGAACTCTCATTTTATCTGTATTGTAGGTCATCATGTCTAAAGTTGTCCGTCCGTTCAATCACGCAGTCTGGACATAATGACTGCCTTCCTGCCGGCCTATGCAACTAACTCAAGTATGCTCACACGCGTCCCGAATGATTCTCAACATCCTTCGTTTGTGGTAGGTTCAAGACTGACTCAAACTAATTTTGATAGGATGTAAGAGGATAACCTCTTTTTGAACGACAGGCCTTTTTCCAGCAGTAGTAATACACATTTAAAGGCTGTTATTTTTTTTAAATAAAATACAACTGAGAACGACAATTTGTGGCTTACACAAACAGTTGTTCCATGTCGAGCTGGAACCCACAGTAGTCAGCGCAGTAGAAAACGACGTGGCGATCGCTTCAACCACTTCTCTATTCACGTGCAGTATCGCGTGCAGCGTATGTTGATATGACGACAAGCGGAAAAGCCTTTTAATGTGATTGCAACCATTTAGTAAGTAATAAGGTATTCGATATTAATATTAGACATAACTGTAATAATAGTAAGAGTAATGAAAGAAACTATGATGCTATGGAATAAAGAAATTGAAGTAGATACTTTACATAATAATATGTACAACAAAATCCAATCAAGAACTACATGTAGCAAGCTGTTAGTAAGTGGGATGGTAATTTTTATATCTATACTAATATATAAAGCTGAAGAGTTTGTTTGTTTGAACGCGCTAATCTCGGGAAGTACTGCTCCGATTTGAAAAATTCTTTCAGTGTTAGATAGCCCATTTATCGAAGAAGGCTATAGGTTACATATTACCACGCTTAGACCTACAGGAGCGGAGCACCAATGAAGAATGTTACAAAAACTGGGGAAAACTATCACGCTACGGGCAATAGGAGACGTAAACGAGGTTGTGTGGGTCGGCTAGTCAAATATAAAAATATATTATTATATTCATTCACTTTTATGATGTGGGGTGTCATTGGATAGATTTTTTTAAATATTAAGGGTAATGAAGCCAACATTTTAATTAAGGTATCCATTCGCGAGTTATAAACGGCATTTTTCATAAATATTATTAATTTTCAAGTAACGGTTCTGTTATTTTCAACTTTAAACCCAAAATTTAAGGCCGTACGTCTTTAAGCGCTGATATTTGTTCGAGTACAGCGTCCACCCCCTCTATCCTTAGGCTATCCTATCACGGTAGTAGCTGAAAATACAACGATTTTTAAAGGAAATCACCAGTAAGTAGGCTATATTCGTTTAAGAGTAATAGTTGACTAACTAGTTCGACATTAGTGAAAAATGTATAATATAAAATAACAACAAGTTATTTATATTTCAGTAACGTTCTAATTTACTTATTATTGTGCTAACTATGAAATCTGACTAAAAGCGGGTCGACATGAACTTGGCTAGTTTTTTAATAGAACATGTTTTATTCTATGCGTTAAACACTTGTCTAAAATGTGTATGTGAAATTCTATGTATATATGTAATAAAATATAATAAATCCAAGTACGTCATTGTCCATGCGTTTTACACAGTCAACAAGGCTTACATAAAACATTATGTATGTTGTTACTTTAAAACCATTTATTAACATACATTAACATACGTATTGTCGGTGTTTTTCCACAACGCTAATAACAGTTTTCTGTTTGGACAGAACAATTTTATATGGAATTCAAATTTTTTTATGATATTTCATTCATGGTCATTATTTCTGGCCTTGCTACAGCTCCTTCCTTCCTTAAATTGTGGTATCCTCTCTCTAGACGCAGCTTTGGGAAGTCTCATAGTTTTTAATGCATACTAGCTTTAGCCCGCGGCTCTGTCCGCCTGTATGTCGTAGCCTATGTCCTTCCTCAAGAATCGAAGTATTCTCAAGCCAAATCTAATTGAAATCCATGTACCGGTTTAACGGATAGACAGAGTTGTGACTCTTGAAGCTTGTAACAAGTGTATTACCGGCTCTTAAGTTGGGGGTAGACTATTTTATAAGGCTATACACACATACATAAGTATGTAAGCGTACGCATATAGCCGTGTGAGTGTGCCATCTTCACAATTCTCTCCACCTAATATTATATAAATTAACCCCATACTTGTGGGCTATAACCTGTTTATAATGTCAAAAGCCGAAGATCAGTCGGCTTGGAACGTCTGGTGTGAGAGAAGTCTGGACATTTCGAACGTATGATTCCGCGTGGATTTCGTTGACTTGTTAATTGATTCCATGAGTTGTTTGGCAAAATAATATACAAAGAGTTATCGATGAAATCGGAAAGAAACTTTTACCCAAGTGAAACAGTCGAATATTAATAGAATATATCGCAATTGTTTGAGTGTGGTACCACCATGAGTGGTTAAAATCTAATTTGAAAAGGAGTAGATTAAGTCTAGTAGTAATAGTAAACAAATAACAAAACGTGTTTAATACAAAAACTACAAGAATATGCTTATACATAGAATACTTTAGATAAATACTTTTATGTGTTAAGTTTCATAAACAACAAAATGAAAATTCTCTGAATCCGTTTTAGTATTTATGATTGTAAAGTTGCGACTTCGGTGGAAAAATTATATTTGTTTACATATATGTACAAAGTTAGGACATTTTTATGGTTTATAAATTATTTACACGAAGAGTATGTTTGTCAAACGAATGGAAAATTATTTTATAGAGCCAGTGTACAATACGAAACGTAATTTATCGTGATGATGGAAATTCTTCGATTGTGACGAAAAGGATGTGTATAAAGGATGTGTACCTAAGTCAACAACTACATAAAAGATTTATTATTTTGTTTATTTTTCCAAGTATTTGGTAAAAAAATCACATACTACATGTTTCCTATTGTTTGGTCAAATTTTAAAAATCAATCTTGCGAAGAAACTTTTACCTTTATGTTATTTAATCGTAGCATTAAAGAACAGGGAGAAAGGTATTGTCTACAAAGAGAACAGGAAAATAATAATTTTATAGCTAATTTATGTACTTTTGAAGCTAAGTTGGAGCCCTTTGGGCGGTTTATCATCCAACGGCAAGATTACGTCGCCACAACGTTGTCTTGCAAGTCCCCAACACGCACTTGGCCATCTTGAGGGTGTATGGTCTTAACCATTTCGTGAGAGGAGACCCGAGCTTGTCGATGATGTACTTTGCTAGCTATAGTGGGATATCCAGTTTTACCACCACCACCACCAGATTTTCAAGCCGAGAGCTGCGGTAACCCTTATAATGGCTCTTTTGTCTAATCTATTTTCTGTAGCCCAATTTATATTCTTACTTCATACTGTCTTAATAATGATTACATTCAAGATGCGTTTGCGTTAGGGAACCAACTCTTTTCAATGTGCGGCTCAAAATAAAAACAAACTGTTTTTAAAGTCTGTTTAAAAGAGTCAATAGTGAAATATTCAAGACTGAGATGAATTCATGAAACAAGACGATCATGATAGAAATATAACTGAGTGTGAACCTTCTACGAGATTGACTTTTACTTACTCAAGGTTCAAGCATTTATCATCGCTCTAGGCTATATATAGCAACTAATTAGATCCATACATAGATTATCGGTACGAAACACGTAATCAATGATATGTTTTTGATTGCGTTGATTGATATATTATAATTTAAGACGGTTAATTTAAGCACCAGACAGCTAACAAAAAAAAAATTGCTCTCCTTGGCTTCACAAGTTTTTATGTGATGAAATAAATACATCTTATCGATTGTCATCTACAACCTTTTGATGGTCAACAGATGGACATTGGCCTCTCTTAAAGAGGAGGTTTTGGCTTACTGTTCCCCACTGGCCAGACGGTATATACCTAGTAGTTAGCAAAAGCGTTTGTATCAAATTTTCCTTTCTTTTTGCTGTAACCTTGTTCTGCGTAGTTTTTTTTTATTTAGTAGGAGGCAAACGAGCAGATTCAAACTTGTTTAATACTTTTTGAGCATTGGTTTTTGTTGGATTTTAGTTTTTACTTTTTTATTTAAAAATGTTTTGATGCCTATATACCACAGAAATTTTACAATTATCGATTAATGCAGTCAAAGCAAAATCAAAAAAACAAATCCTAATAATATATATATATATTTAAAATGTACAAGTAACGGCTTTTCCAATCATACCAGACACGGCATATTTATTTCAATCATTTTTTATTCGGGTACAATAGTGTTGGTATTACAGAAAGGTAAACAGTATGCAAACGAAGCGGACCCCAGACTACTTTACATTTTATTCATTAAATATACATTTACATTGAAATTCAAGCTATTTTTGGATGTTTTCGGATGTATCTGGACCGCTCAAGATTGGCAGTTAGTGTGATGATATTAATGTTTCTGAGATTCTGAGGTTCTTTGTTCATCCGTGGACAGAGAGAGGCTGGTGATGATTATGAAGATTTATATAACACCATCTCTATATCTATTTATTTAGGTTTTGTGAGGAATGAAAAAAACGCAAAAGAAAACAACTTTTTATACGTTTTGAAGCAAGAATAAATATAAATGGCAGTGATAGACATTTTGTATTTGTCTTCTTATAAATAACTCTATTGCATAAGCTAGGTACATAAGCGAAATATTTATTTAAAAGAGATATTTGGCAAGTATATGTATTGGATGACTGATGTAATATTTCAATACATTTTAGTTACATCGTATTTCAACAGTTTTGCTTTTAAAATTCGTTAATAATAAGCCAGTCGCATTCTGGAAATTCACAGCCAATATTGGTATATTCGCTTAAACCATTCAGTTTTGTTACAACATCTAACCGTTTACCACAGGAGTGATATCACGGCCTCACAGAAAACCGGTGTCCTCTCCCCACCCCCCAAAGGCCTGCAACGCACTTGTGACGCCCTTTGTGTTGCGGATGTCCATGGGCGGCGGTAACCGCTTACCATCAGGTGATACATCTGGTACGAGGTAATATGCGGCCTCATTTTTTTAAGATCTCATTTTTTTTACAACTGATATACCTTCCTCAAGAATCACTCTATCTATTAGTGAAATCCGCATAAAAATCCATGCAGTAGTTTTTGAGTTTATCGCGAACAGACAGTGGCAATCATTGCAAGTAGTTGTAGCCCTAAAAAGTCCTTCTAAAGAACTTCAATACCACCTCTTGTGTGTATCCTCCCAGCCGCATCAGCCTACAGCGACTGCTTCGTGACTCTAGTTAGAGTTAGAAGTTGTTGATGTCTGATGACAGCCGCTCCATTCCATTAGAAGACTTAAAGCCTCTTTTTCTCACTCGTGTTATCTAGCAGACCGTACGAGGTCACCTTGTCAGAGCGGTCGTGGTCCCCTGGTCAAAGTGGTCTTGGTCACCTTGGCAAAGCGGTCGTGGTCACTTAAAGTCTACCCCAAAGTTATTTGAGAAAAAACCTTATAGTATATAATGGTTGGCAGTCAGCAACTGTGAGCTTTTTTAGAACTTTCTGCCTCGCACAACAAAACTGTGAAATGAACTGTCGCCTGCGGTATTCCCGGACCAATACGACCTTCAAACCTTTAAGTGTACTCCTTCTTAAAAGGCCGGCAAAGTACTTGTGACGCCTTTGGTGTGGTGCATTTTTATCATACGTGTCTTTACGTATCCTCATGTTTCATAGTACTGTATCGGTAAAGTTCTACGAGTATCAAGTATTAAAAAAGTATGAAATAGCACACAGTTAAAAAAAATCTTAATAAAAATATTAACCAAGTCAAATTGAACATATAAATAATCCTCAAAAGGGCAATGTACAGCTACAAACTATAGGTAAGTAACTGACAGCACATTAATAATTTCCAAGTGCACCGATATCCAGATAAAACTTAAAGCTAATTTAGCGATATAATTATATTTTTATACAAAAGTGATAGCGTGGCAACATAGCGGGTGATTTGTGGCCCGACGACAGGCAGAGGTATCAGTCTGAATGAGCGCTTTCATGAGACAAATTGACTCCGTGGCCCCTGTATGATTCCACGTCGCACAAACCTCTACGAACATTAACTCTAGAAACATTGAACGGTTAAAACATTCTCTTTACATCTTATCCCAACCTTGATATGAAACGCAAATACGATTATTTCGAACTTTCGTTTTACAAGTATTGTCATGTATCAATTGTTAATAAAATCGGTATGAGTCGAGCAAACTAGTGATATTAATAACAACATGGCAGAGAATCGAATTAATATCGAATTCTCCCTCACCTAAACTACCTAAACTAGGCAGAGACTGTACTACGCTAATCAGACCGCTGTTAAACATGCTTCATCATCAGCCTATCGCAGTCATAACTGCTGGACATAAGCCTCTCCAATTTCCCGCCACTTAGTTCGATCCTCGGCTTCTCGCACCCAGCTCCTGTCAGCCGTCTTGTTAAAATGCTAATTTACCTTTATATATATATATATATATATATATATATTTATGTAAATCTTCTGTTCGTGTGTATGTGACTAAAATCCTCCTAAACGGCTGGATCGAATTTAATGATTTTTTGTGTCTATTCCTGAGGATTCGAGAATGGTTTACTTACAACTCGGTCCAATGATTAATGTTTATTTTTATTTTTTTTATTAAGGCGATCATGTGGCGGTTGATCCGAAACGCGCCTGCACGGTTCCTTCGCTGGACGTCTTAACAACGAGTCAACAAAAGCAACAAAAACCGCGGGTAACACCTCGAGGCGCTACTAGTTTCTATATCTATATATATAAAAATGAATCGCCGAAATGTATGTACCCGCATAGCTTCCGATCGACTGTACCGAATTGAATTTGAATTTATTTCTTTTATATGTTACTTATTGTCAGGAGAAAGTTTGTATTGAAGAAAATTAAAAGAAAACTGGAAGTGTTATATTTTCAAAGTGCGCCACTGTACACTACCCGTGGGAAACTGAGGCGGTTAAAAATACAAAAAACAATTCCGTATATTTATAAAGTGTTCACGAGAAAACACGGTGTGATGTTCGCCGGGTCAGCTGGTTTAAAATACATTTCATGCAAACACAGAACTAATGATCGTGCTCAACACGCGTTTATTTTCACTAGATGAAAATCGAACCCACGAACTCTGGCTTAGCAGTCAGGGTCACCAATGGACCAACTGGCATATTAATCATGATGGCCATGGATCGACCAACTAAGGCCCGTGTGTTAGATTTAGCTTCCCCTTTAAAATAAAAGGGAGACCAGAAAAAGTATAAAACATAATAATGAAAATTTTCAATAATAAGTCGCTACAATAAAATCTGTATTGAAAATCGCAAAACCGCGATATAGTAGGTCTTTACTCTTTACCTATGAAATTGCCGTTTTGTATGCAATAAGTGAAAGTACTTATTTTTTCAATTTTTTTTATTTCTGTTATTCGAAGTAATCACCCATGCAATCGACGCGTCTTTGCCAATGCAGTGGCAGTTAATTGATGCCCTTCTTGTAAAAATCTGCTGGACGGGAAGCAACAAACTCTTCAAAGGCATTTTGTACTGCCTCTCGGGAATTGAATTCTTTTCCACTAAAAAGTTGTCTAAATTTTGGAAAAAGTAATAGTCGGTAGGTGCAAGGTCTGGTGAGTATGGAGGATGAGGGAGAGCTTCCAACTCCAGCTCTTGCAGCTTGATATACTGATTTTGCTGATTTAGTAAGATGGTTTTTATGTTTATAAAATTATTAAATTATGATTAAAATAAAATGTCTCGACTATTCTATTATTCAAAGTAGAGAGCCACGCTGATATCAGCACGAAAGTGCCGGCTCGACCGGGGCGGTACTACCCACGCACAGAAGATGTAGCATTCTATCTATCTATCTATCTACCATTCGTGCTGTCATGTTTCGTTGGAGGGTAAGTGCGAGACCGAAGGTCCAATATTGCATAAGCATCACTAGGCCGCCATGGTTTGGTTCGCCATACTAATTACGAATGCAGACAATGGATGTTCCATTGTCTGCATTCGTAATTAGTATGGCGTTCACCACATTTGAATTTTGCATCAGGAAGAGAAGAGTCACATTGGCAGGCCCATACATATAAAAAGGATGTTTCGAGATCTTCTCAGGGTCTTCTGAACTCTTCTAGCCTTTGATAAAGACGATAAAGACAATTCAACAGCTGGATTGCGTAGCGGTTTCTCGGACACAAAATGTTCGACTTTAAAGTTGATTCCCGTTCAAATCGAACACTTGTGTGCATGAACATTTAATATATTAATTTGGTTTAGGTGTTTCTGTGTACAACATATTCTTTAAAAAAGTGTGTATGTATTTATCAGTTTCAGTCAGTGCATCTTTCTACGTTTTGGCATATTTGTGTACCAATTTTATGAGTGCTGTTACAAATTTCACATAATAAACATAAAGAACAACACAGACAGACAATAGCCAATAAAGAAAAAACAATGACATAATTTGTTTTTGACATAATATCGACACATATACTCGTAAATACTTGTAACCAACGCAACAAGGTGTAAAGTGCAATTAAAAATTTGTTTGTGTGATTCTTAAGCGTTTGGGTGACTTTTATAAAAGTTATTAATCATTATAATGACAGGTGAATAGGAAAAATAATTACACTATCCCGTTCATTTGTCACTATCAGATTCATTCATAAATATTAAATATAATAAATATTTCGTACAACTTACACACATCATCTAGTCCCAAACTAAGCAGAGCTTGTATTATGGGTACTAAACAACTGATATAAATACATACACATACTTTTTTTTCTTTTTGTAAATACATACATATTATGCATCGAAAACACCCAGAACCCCCGAAACAAATATTTGTGGATCACACAAACATATGGTCCGACCCGGGAATCGAACCCGAGACCTCCTGATCAGCAGCCGCGTACGCTAACCACTAGACCAATAAGGCAGTCGTCATCCAATAAGAGTGGCTATATCAAGAAGTTGACTGCAATAGACAGAGTAATGGTTCATCTTATTGTGATATACCGATTGAATTATTTCCTTACTAGCCGACCCACGCAACCTCGTTTGCGTCTCCTATTGCCCGTAGCGAGATTATTTTCCCCCATTTTTGTAACATTCTTTATTGTTGCTTCGCTCCTGTAGGTCTTAGCGTGATGATATATAACCTATGGCATTCCTCAATAAATGTACTATCTAACACTGAAATATTTTTTCAAATCCTAGGATCAGCGTGTTCAAACAAACAAACTCTTCAGCTTTATATATTAGTATAGATAGATAGTGACGGATTAAGAATATAGAGTATCACCTCACCTATTCATTTCATGGGTGTTGAAAGAAGCGACTAAGAGAGTAAATTTTTAAGGACAACATGACTGTAACGAGACGGAAAACCCTGTTATAACCGGTCTGCCCAGCGGCCAAAACCTCATTTCAAAGGAGAGGCCCATGTGTTAGCAGTAGACCATTAAGGCTGTAGGTGATGTGACGTCATTCGTCTAAAATCAGATCAGTTTTGACATCTGATCAACTTCTGCGGGGCAATCGAATTCAGGAGTCAGGACTATTATTAACAGACACATCTTTATTAGAACCTGCCAGGCAATACTATACAAACTAGAATAATCGAAAAGCCGATAGTTTTAAGCTATATTGAAGTTGAATTAAAATAAAATGGACACCAAGATTTTACAGGGTACGGACAGACGAACATTGCCAAAACTGTGAAAGTAGCTATTTTATTAAGGTCACTAAAATCATTACAAAGTCGTAAATACATCTATTATTCGCTCAACCTGTATATTATTGCATTTGACAACTTTTCTTTTTATGGAATAGTTGGGCAGACGAGCCTCGTATCGCCTGATGGGAAGCGATTACCGCCGCCCATGGACACCTGCAAACACCAGAGGCGTCACAAGTGCGTTGCCGGCCTTTGGGGGATAGGGAGGGGAGATAGGGGGAGGGGGTTTGGGTTATGGGCCTCCGGTATCCTCACTCACTCGGTGAAACACAGCGCAAGCACTATTTCACACCGGTTTTCTGTGAGGCCGTGGTATCACTCCGGTCAAGCCGGCCCATTCATGCCGAAGCGTGGCTCTCCCACGGTTATTTCTCTATAAAGGGTATAAAGTTAAATTGCTACGTCTCCTAGAAGTAATGACTAAAAACGTAAGTACAGATAAAGCGGAGAGCGACTGGTTCAACAATGATAAAGTTTTAAAGCTTTTATTCAGCTTAACGTAACATACAAGTATATATTCTTCTTCAATAAAGTATTTTATGGAAAGCAAACTCATTTTCCATCATTTTATGCGAAATTGTTAAAAAACTAAACATATCTAACACCGAGCTCACACCGAGTTAACGTTTTCCAACAGTAATTACGTTGGATTTTATTACATACTAGCTAAACCTCCCGGTGTTACCCGCGGTCGACGTCGCACCGCGGGTTACGCCACGGGTCGAAGCTGGGCTAAAAATCAGCTACCTATCAGTGAAAGTCCCGTCAAAATCGGTAAAGTCGTTACAGGGAATAGCCGGAACAAACAGACCACAGAAACAGACAGACCGGCAGGCAGACAAGAATTGTAATAAAGAATTATTTTGGCAAATGAACCATAAAACGAGCGGGTTTCGTCATCAGGGTTGTCTCGCCTTGGAGTATGCATTACGCTAACAGTTTATACAAATATATCTACATTTTAGTTTATGGGGGACCATTCGTTCTATATACCTCAGCTCATATAAAATGTACACGAAGGTTAAAGCTGTTCGAAGTTATAGACTGTATGACAAACTTTGAAGTTGATTGCCTACTTAGGAACGGTCGAAGTGCGACCGCCAAGCGATCTTTAGTCAAATTTATTATGAATATCATTAATACTACATATTGATAAGATGAATAACATTACATATCGAGTTATATCAATGCTAGTGTATTCGATTAACATTTTTGTGCACTTATGTGGGCCAAGGCCATATAGAATTAGAATAGTCTACATACGTAATAGACGCGAACACGTAATTATTGGCTGTTCTAATTCCGTCTTGCGGGAAATTCTCACAGTATCCGGTGCATAACATCATTATTTACCTTATCACCAATGATAGTATCTAAAATTAAGGCCTGCTAAGTTATTTACAATACAATAGTTATCTGCCTTATCTATATATATAAAAGAAAGTCGTGTTAGTTACACCATTTATAAATCACGAACGGCTGAACCGATTTGGCTGAAACTTGGTGGGGGGTAGCTTAGAACCAGGAGACGAACATAGGATACTTTCTACATAGATTTTTATTTTATTTGCACCGCGGGTAACACCGCGGGGCCCAACTATTTGTCATACAAGAATACAAAGTTGCTTTTTAACCGTCTCAGTTTTGATGTCCGAACAAGCGAAGGATTCTAAAATTGAATCATGAGCGCAGCAAGTAATTTAAAAATTAGAATCCTGAGCGTCAGCGAGGGAATGAAAAGAGCACGAGGTTAGAAATTTTTGCAATTGAGTGCAACACGTAACTTTTTATCCCACCTCAGCGAGGAAATAACTGAGTGAGGTGAAATGAATATGGCGTGGTCAAAGCAAATTTGGCAGTTACACCAAGAAGAACAAAATTAAAAAGATTGTACGATAAATTCGGCACCATGGAGGTAGAAGTAAATAGATTTAAAAATGTTTTGAACTCACAAACCTAGTGCACACGATGTTCTAAATTCAATTTACTTTATCCTCTAGCGGATAAAAACGGCTTTTGAACTCGGATATCGAAGCAGGGTAAAAATACTCTTTACGAGATGGGGGGATGAAAAAATATTTATATTTTTTTTTAACTGCCTATTTTAATAGTATTCATATTTTAGCAAAAGAAGAATGTATGTATGTTTGTTTGTAACCGACTTCCTTGGACCTTGTTTTTAATCCACTTCAAATGGTCATATTTCATTTAAATTTATAAAAACTTATCGAGGATCGATGACAAAACACTAACTTAAAAAAAATAAAAAAATTATAAGAAACAGTTAAAAAAACTAAAAAAACACGATTTTATAAATAAATCAAACTAAAAAGTAGTTTTTTTTTATATTTCTAATTAAGGACGCTTTAATAATAAGAATAGAAAATAATTTATTTCATTTATCACTATAAGAAAATAAATTATTTTAATGTAAGAAAGCAAAGGGTGCTTTTCTGAAAATATATCTATAATGTCGACCCACGCTTTTTTACATTAAAATAATTTATTTTATTTATCACTGTATCCTTAACTTGAAATATTAACAAAATATTTTCTACTTTTTAGCTTTTTAAAGTATTTTATTTATTGCTAATACGTTAGTTTAAGCAACGTTCAGTACCTGGATGGGTGACCACTAGTGCATGAAACCATGAGTGGAAGGCAGTAGGATAACAGCCGTGAAGCTTAGTTGGAGGCCTTTGGACGGCTTAAAAACATCCAAGATTACAAAGCCACAACGTTGTCTCGCCAGTCCCCAATCCGCCCTCGGCCAGCGCGTGGGGACGTATGGCCTTAACCCTCTCCTGAGAGGAGACCCGAGCCCAGCAATGGAATATCATGGTTTGTTGATAAATACGTTAGTTTAATTTACAAGGAAAGTTGTCATTGGTAAGCTTCGCGGGAAACGTAATATCCGCTAATATACCGAAATACATTTAAACTTAAATAATAGCCTATTTATCTTTTGAAACACAGAACAAATAAACCCTGCTAATAATCATGACACCCACCGGGTATTATTCATATCGTGCACATATTTGCGAAAGAATAACCGTAAAGGTAGGTACTAAAACATCATTCAAGATATAATTAAGATTTTAATAACTACACTTTACGTATTCCCGTCATCGTCCCTTTTAAGTTCAAGTCATTCACAGTCTGCGAACAGAATTTCGCAAGTAGGTACATTAACGTCAGTTTCATTGCAAGCGGCGACAGTGGGCGCGTGTCGATGACAGACGCGTCAGAACCGCGTCGCACTGTTCTTGCAGCTTGCAGCAGACACGCTTGCGTCAGGCGCGACTCGATCCCACTTCGCCTTAATTGCCTACTTGATTCCATCACAGATGTTCACTTGCGAAAAGAAATGTTTAAAACTGGTTTTCACAACACCGGACCGTCCGCTGTTTGTTTACTGCACTGTTGCAACTTGCAGCCGAATTTTAAAATTTTGCTAAAAAACACGACCCAACAAGTTGAGTTGAGTCGCAAGTTCATTGACTGCAAGGACTTACACCAACGCGTATAATTTTACAAAAATTGGGGTAGGTACCTATGTCGGAGTACTAATAATATCTGTCTGTACAGACAGTTCTGTTTAAGAAACGTCAAATTTTATAGAAAATAAGAAGCTATTTTTGAGATAGAGGCTACATTAGAGTTCATTATTATGTGTTTATTAAGTTCTTATTTGTAATTTGGTTTGTAATTTTTATTTTTGTTTAACTATAGGAAGTTGCCTACCCACGTCATTACTACTCGGTTATAACTTTATTGACGTCTTGTAATTTGATATTAAACAGACGGATTTCGTATTTACGTACGTACAAACGTACAATCTCTCATCAATACTTAGAGCATAAACATACATATGGAGAGGGGCGCCGAACGGGCGGAAAGCATGATCGAAGCAGAGAGAGAGAGAGAGAGACTGAGTTTGGGTAGTGTCTGTCTCTCTCACGCAAACTTCTAACTAAAACTCTATAATACACAGATCTTTTACTAGCTTATTATTTTGGGATGTTTTCGTACAATATTATATCCTGTTGGAATATCTGTCTCTTGTAGAGACTGTTGAGCTTAAATAAATTAATTAGGGCCCAAACTGCACAAAGAAGTGAGCACAGAAATAGATATCAATATATTTCTGTGGAAGTAAGTGTCACCCCGACAAGCGGTATCAGTAGCAATTGTAGGTATTATTTGTGACAATTTCTATAACCTTTGATTTGATAGAAGTCAAGTCAAGCGTGGTTTATATAATTAGGTTATCATGTTAGCAGCAATTCCAATATACCATTTCGTGCGTGTGTTGTGTTTGTGTCTAAGCATCGGTTGTGTAGGTGTGTCCGTAAGTAACACTGCCTGTGATTATCGACAAGACATTGCGCGGCGGGCACCGTGCTGATCACCTGTATCTATCATTATGTCACGTGGTTAGTTTTGTCTAAGGCTCGTTTTATACCACGGAGTTAAATATATCAATATTTCGAACATCTAACTCACAAAGCTATCTAAACCCAAGCAAAGCAGAGCTTGTGTTATGGATACTAAAGAACTGATAAAAATACACATATACATTTTTTTGGAAATGTATGCATATTATACACAGAAAACACCCGAACTCAAAAACAAACGTTTGCAGATCATACAAACATTTGTTGTTGTGCATCAAGCAAGATCCTTAGTCAGTGCAGTAGGAAGAGCGAGGTTCCCGCTAATACCATTCGTGCAAAGTCTCCATGAGCAACAATTTTGTATCAAACTAGCTGACCCACGCAACCTCGTTTGCGTCTCCTATTGCCCGTAGCGTGATAATTTTCCCCCGTTTTTGTGACATTCTTCATTGGTACTCCGCTACTGTAGGTCTGAGCGTGATGAAATATAGCCTATAGCCTTCCTCGATAAATGGGCTATCTAACACTGAAAAATTTTTTCAAATCGAACCAGCGGTTCCTGAGATTAGCGTGTTAAATCGCTTGTTACCATGCTACTACTGTTACTGGCTACGTTCAGTAAAAAATGGGTAATTAAAGAAGATATTGACTATTGTATTCAAAACAGACATCTATTGGTACGATAGACTCATCATTATCTATGACCATGACATTGTTGTCATGTTACAATCAGAATAAAAAGTTCGCACGGAGATCGTTTTTTGTTTTTTCGAAAAACGGACTTAAGATTGACATTGGCAGAAATAGCTGATCCAGCTCTAGATCGTTTTTTGTTTTATCGAAAAACGGACTTAAGATTGACATTGGCAGAAATAGCTGATCCAGCTCTAGATCGTTTTTTGTTTTTTCGGAAAACGGTCCCCATTTCATCTCATCCACATTTTTTATATTTAATAACGACGAAGACTTAATGACTTGAAGACTTAATGACTTGAAGACTTAATGACTTGAAGACTTAATGACTTGAAGACTTAATGACTTGAAGACTTAATGACTTGAAGACTTAATGATTTGAAGACTTATGATTTGAAGACTATAAACACTTGACATTGGCAGAAATAGCTGATCCAAGAGATCCGGCTGGTTGCCATTTCATCAAAGAAGAAGAAGAAGCTGATCCAGCTGGTTACATTCTTAGCAAAAGAAGAAGAAGAAGACAGTTCACACGTCGCTTTTTCTCTTATTTTAGTAAGTGATTTCTGAAATGTCAGTGACTGTATGTATTTCGATAATTGCTATTTTTAGTGTGACTTAACTAAGTTTAGTCAATTCGTGACATTTACAATATCGTTTGACAAGATAAAACTCATTTTTAGTTTGGTTATATGAGTTTTCGAATAACAGAATTAACACCATTGTCATCTATTTCTAGGTAGGTTATGTAGTAAACCAATGGTTTTTATACGTACAGATGAGCATTGGGGCCTATTAGTGGCTATCTATGGATACCTTCAAAAGTAGCAAGAGGGCGTTCTAGATCTTGAGGTGGGAATGGACTGTTTTTTTTAACATTTAGATTTTTAAATCAACAGATAATTGTATTAAAGTTAAATTTATTATCTACTAATATCGCCTCTCAGAGCACGTTAACACGCCGTCGCGGTCCCAATTGTCATGAACATTTATGACCATCGTTATTGGGTCGTCGGTGCCCTCAAATATACTGACAACTAGTTCAACCTTCGAATTCAGTTGGTCCTCAAGGTTGTGGAAGTCCTATGACATGTAAAACCAGTTGAATTAGAAAAAGCAGCCGGCTTCTAATAATCTTGGGAATAATAAAGAACAAATAATAAGAAATAATAAAATTAAAAGTATGTATATTTCCTTTCACGTACGCTTATGATTCCCGATTTCAAACCCAACTTGCCAACAATCCTTATCCAATTTACCTGTTACCAAACCACTCTTTACAAGTTGGCAATTTCATTATTGGTCTACCGTTACTGCAACTTTTAAGATAACCCAAACGTTTTTTCCTGTTCAAACATTTTAAGAGGAAAACTTAATAATAAAATACTTTAGTTATCATCATATTTCCCCAAGGCTATCGACGACAACCAGTCCTGTGCTGTCCGCATCAAACGGCTTCCCGCGATATACACCTCGTCGCTGTATCACCTTTTAAGGCTAACCCTACCCAAACCTACCTACGTCTTTCAGTAGGTGGTTTCTACTCCAAAACTTTTTGGCCCAATTGCCGTCTTGTCTACGTACAATGTGTCACGCCAATGCCACTTAAGTTTTACAATTCTAAAAGAAACTCGAGATCGTTTTTTGTTTTTTAAGACGACGGTCCGCATTTCATCTCATCCACATTTTTTATGTTTTTTATCATTAATTTCATTACGACGAAGACTATTGTCAAGCATCTTTTAAAAATAACATGCCTATCATTATTTTTCTTGATAAAGGAAAGAATTGGTACATACTCGTATAAAATGGTATCACTTTGTGGATACAACTTTATAAAGTTTCATAATATTAGATAGTATTCATGTGTATCACTGAGAAAGACACAGAGGGCTAATCAACTGTAAATTGTATATTTGTCTGCGAATGCGATGTGTTGAAACAGACTTCATTACGTAAGAACTAATCTCGCTAACTAGTCTAGACAGGAGCCCTGTTTTTAAGCTGCGATATACCCGTACATATCTCGGTGCTATAACCTAACACCGTGACGACGTGAATACTGAATAACTATAAAGATACATATTTCAACAAAAATAAAGAGTATTGCATATTTTTAATTATTTTTTATTTATAACTAGATGTGCCCGCTAGTTCATACACGTGACATTTTACAAGTTATCTCAAAATTTTCACCTTCCCTGGACTACGACAAACATTCCAAAACCAAAATCAGCTAAATCGGCCATTCTCGAGTTTTAGCGAGACAAACGAGCAGCAATTGATTTTTATACGTAAGAAGATTTACAGTTCACAAGAATTAAACTTTATTCAAAAACAAAGGCTACAAAACTGTTTTAAACAGTTTGTCTGTGGACTTAATAATATTGAGCCCTTGTTTGTGTATGTATCTATCTAGTTCTCTAAATATAACACCTATGTATATTGCAGGTATGTGTTTGTACAATTCTATACATATATATTTTATGAACATGAATAGTCTAAGTGCCAAACATTTCTTCAGAAGGCTTATTTTATTGTTTTTATAAGTTCTGGTAAGTATTCGCAAAGAATTCATGTGTATATCTTGAATAATTTGCCAAAAAAATGAGCAACTGTGTAAACTAATCAATTACCTACAACTTTGTTTTTCGGATTGTAAACAGGTAATAATGGTGGGTATTATGGGCATGAGTCACCGGTGGGCAATGCTTTTGTTTGCTGTTGTAGAATCTGTCTCCAGCACTCCAGTCTTCTCGGATCTACTACGGACTACTCCTGCCTGATCGGATTGACAAACTCATGTTTTATAAGTCCTTATAAGGAATAGGTTGACTGCATTAACTTTTTAAATAATGATATTTGGAAACCTGTCACACAACTTTAAACTAAGCAAAGCTCGTACAATGAATGCTGGATTGACTGATAGACTACTTGCATACTTTTTTAGAATTCCGTAGCCACATGGCAAAAAACGGAACCGTTATAGATTCGTCATATCTGTATGTCTGTCTGAGCGTCCGTATGTCAAAAAAACGATAAATTTTGGGGGTACTTAGAACTGAAACTCAAAATATATCTTTTTATCCTACCCATACCTGTGGGGTATCTATTTGATCGGTCTTCATAAATGATATTAAGGTTTCTAATATCTTTGTTTCTCAACTGAATAGTATACGCGAGAGACACTTCCAAAGTGCTCAAATATGTCCCTCCGCCCTGTAACTTCTAAAACAAGAGAAAGATAAAACTAAAAAAAATATATGACATACATTACTATGCAAACTTCCACTGAAAATTGGTTTCAACGAGATCTAGTAAGCAGTTTATTTAGTACGTCATAAATAGTAGACCGCAAAAAAAATACACTATTATTGAAACATCGATCAACGAGAATTATATACAACAAGCTGAACCCCGCGGTATTACCCGCGGTTATTGTCGGACCCCGGGTAATGCCGCGGCCGTTGGACATTGGACGTTTCATATCCTAATATTATAAAGAGGTACAGTTTGTAAGCTTCTGAGTATCAAAATCGGTGCAATAAATCGGCAAATCGGTGTAATCTCTGGGTGTACTGCACCGATTTTGAAAATTATTTTACCAATAGAAAGCTACATTATTTGTGAGTGTCTAAGGCTGTATTAACTCGAAAAGTATGGAAGATAGTAATTTTTATGGTTAGAATTACCTCAGAGATAGATAGAGACCTGAGATAAAAAAACACGAAGAAATGTTTACGCTCACAAAACTGCGAGCAATAGCTATTGCTAACCCTACAGATTGATGTTTGACTAGCTAGTCAAACATCAATCTGATCAATTTTACGATCAAATTAAATTACAAAATACTCATTTCAAATTGACGAATTTATATGTAAAGTTTTAGTATAATTGAGGATCTCTTTCATTGCACTTGGATAAATAAAATATGAAAAGACCAATATTAGAAAAAAATATATAACATGTGTATTTATTGTTGCCAACGTGTACAGCGTTAGTACAAACATTACATTACTTTTTTTATCATCAACACTAGTTTGTCTATGATTCAACCATAAATTATATTCTACGCTTTAAAAAAATAAATCATTTTTTGTATAATTTGAAGTAATCCATTTGTTTCAAAATCTATTTATAATTACATTTTAAAGCCTGTGTTTATATAATTTTGTTTTTTATTCCACCTAAAATTGCTATGTACAAAATTATACCAATTTTATACCACAAACAGAGGCCGTAGTGTTCTTAAATATATTTTTTTATATTTCTCACATATGTAATTATTTGTGTAGTGTCAGATCTACGGATAAAGATAAAGTTCTTGGATTTGATACAATATTGTTACGTTTAACTTATTGTAACGTATTTGAATTTAACGTTTAATTGCAAAATTTTCTGCTTGGGAAGGTTTATCTCCAATAGCAACGAGCAGATGGATCGCCTGATTGTAAGCGATAACCACCGCCCATGGACACTGGCAACACCAGAGGTGTCACAAGTGCGTTGCCGACCTTTTTTCTTGATAGTTTGAAGCTCGTATTGTTCCGAGAATTCCGCAGTCGACAGTTCATTCCGTAGTTTTGTTGCTCGAGGAAGAAAGTTTATACTTAAATTATAAAAGATACTCGGCGAACTTAGTACCGGTAAATTTTTCTTTCTTGAATATTTTCCAAATTTCTCTAAAACTTGTTTTAGTATCTGTGCCCGCGTCAGCTTCCCACTGGTAGTGTACGTACAGTCCCGGATAAAATACTTTATGCGGTTATCTTTTAATTTTCTTCTATACAATAACGAACACATAAAAAAGAATTATGCAATTTGGTGCAGTTGATCGGAAGTTATGCGCGTACCTACCTACATACATTTCGATGATTTATTTTTTATCATATAGATTATATAGATAGACTAGCTAAGCCAACAATAACCGCGGTGTTACCCGCGATTATTGTTGTACCGCAAGTAACGCCGCGGGACAGAGTTAGTCTAAAAAAAGTAGCCTAAGTTACTCCCTGGATCATTAGCTACCTGCCAGTGAAAGTCCCGTCAGAGATTACCCGGAACAAACAGACAGACAGACAGACAAATAAATTTTTAACTACATTTTTGGTATATGTACTGTGTATGTGCATTTAGTAAAAAGCGGTTATTTTAATATTACAAACAGAAACACTCCTATTTTATTTATTTATTTATTTATTAGACAGATTTATTAGACCTTTAAGTGTTACTGGTAGTTTTCCAATTACAAAGCATAGTGCGACTCATTGGCGCACAATGCTGAATTATGCTGAAGCTTAATTGGAACGTGAATTAGTTTTCAAATGCACCTACTGGTGGTAATTTTTTTTTTTTCAATACTTTATTTAGCGCACTCTACTGAGTGCGCTAAATAAAGTATTGAAAAAAAAAAATTAATAAAGTGGTATACATAATGATTGGTTAAAAACTATTTACCTTCATCCATATTTATATTTATTTTTTTAACACAGTTTGAATTAACTTTGATTATTTCGAAAAAACTGCAACGAAACGAAAGCTTTAAAAATTTTTTCAACAATAAATAATATTACTAACGATAATATATAAATAAAACATTTTGATCAATGCCACCTTAAAGAAAAAACACTTGTTAATTTTTGTCACAGTTGGTATCGATTGCACGCATCACGCAAAAACACTACTTTTGAGAGTGCTCGATTGTGCGAAGCGTTGCTGTAGTTGAATCATTCAAAGTTAAGCATTATGCCGCATAATGCGCTCTAGTGCTATAATTGGAAAACAGGGTATATGTGTGATTTTTGAACATATTCCCTGTTTTCCAATTACAAAGCATAGTGCGACTCATTGGCGCACAATGCTGAATTATGCTGAAGCTTAATTGGAACGTGAATTAGTTTTCAAATGCACCAGCAGAGTGCGCTAAGTTCAGTGTTGAAAAAAAAAAAATATTCAGAGTTAGCAATAACCTCATTAATTTGTAAGCAAAGTGGTATACATAAAAATTGGTTGAAAACTATTTACGGTTATTTTAAGTAATTTGGATTTTGATAATTACATTAACATTTGTTTGTTTTGAGTAATTTTTTTAAATGAGTTCTACCTTCATCCATACTTATATTTATTTTTTTAACACAGTTTGAATTAACTTTGATTATTTCGAAAAAACTGCAACGAAACGAAAGCTTTAAAATTTTTTTCATAATATTACTAACGATAATATATAAATAAAACATTTTGATCAATGCCACCTTAAAGAAAAAACACTTGTTAATTTTTGTCACGTTGGTATCGATTGCACGCATCACGCAAAAACACTACTTTTGAGAGTGCTCGATTGTGCGAAGCGTTGCTGTAGTTGAATCATTCAAAGTTAAGCATTATGCCGCATAATGCGCTCTAGTGCTGTAATTGGAAAACAGGGACTATAACAACAATGGTAGGTATACTCCTTTGATTGTAGAATCCCATTTTGTCACAATTTGTCATTTTGAACACATGTTTTGTGAGCTATGAAATCCCGTACTGACTTGTCTAGTACCCTCTGACTGTGACCTTCGTAATTGAAGGAGTTGAGAGGGACTTCTATGGATTTCTAACATTTACAGGCTTGCCAAAACTTTTTGGCGCCTGGCGCGCTCAGTTGCCACGCGACTGCCGATCATATGTGTTCTGTCTCTTCCTATCTCACACTCATTCAATTTTGGGCGAACTCATAACTATTTTAAAACTGTCAGCAGAAGACTGTATGCTTGCCAACGACATGTATAATTATTACTTTTTGTCTTCTGAAGTATTTCGAATATTTCTCCCCCTTGACATCGTCTGTCAAAACAGTTTTTTTAACTTCGTAAGATGTACTCGTACTATTTTATAAAAACTCGAAATTACCGTTTTTTTTAAATATACTCAAACGGCCAAATAGTATAACACTTTTTTTGCCTAAGTTCATTAAATTAAATCATACCTATACCTAGGCCCACCGGGTTCGCATAATTACTAACTTCTTACCATATAAGTCGGCGCGCGAATTCTTAACATGCAATAATTTATCGTGTTCCCTTGATGGTACCGAGCCGAGGAAAGCAAGGAAAATTCCCAGGCGGGTGGTCATACCGGTCGCGCAGCGCCGACCGGTCTCGCGAGCACTCGAATTGCATTTCTACTGACGCTGTTTGAGGCCAACCCAAACACCGGTCGCCGACGTCGCTTCGTAACCACAGTCCCTGCACCTCATTGGCTCTTGATTTGTTTAACTACTTAACTTTTGTATGAGTGAGCAATTAAAATTAGCAATTCGCAGTTCAAGCCACAGAAAAATCTCCTATTTTTATTGTATTTTTCCGATAGGTATGTGTTGAATTTTGATAAAAATACACATTTATTATCATTACAAACTGCGATTTAAATGTACGGAATTTGATAATAACAGACCTTGGTGAAGCCCGTGCCCAGCATATATATCGCAATACCATGTAATGTATCTTAACAATAAGGTCTCTGTTTTTACAGTCAATCAGTTGCGTTGTGGTAATTAATATTCCTTAGAAATTATAATTTTGAAGTGATTTCTGTGCCTTTGTCTACAATATTTGCAAAACGAATGCCTACGGTAGGTATTGTCATGTTATTCAAAGTTTTATTTCATATTCTCAGTTTTGTTATGTCCCGCTGCTATTACAATATGAATAGAGGGGCGCTAGACCTTATGTTATAAAAGGCACCTGATTTACGACGTGTAAATATACGAGTATTGTCTAACGCAGATTGATACCTACCTGCACATTCTTATCGAAACAAATGAGTTTATTAAAAAAGTATTACCTTTCTATACATCTATACGAATAAATAAAATTGGAGTGTCTGTTTGTAATCTATACTAATATATAAAGTTGAAGAGTTTGTTTGTTTGTTTAAACACGCAAATCTCAGGAACTACTGTTCCGATTTGAAAATTATTTCAGTGTTAGATAGCCCATTTATCGAGGAAGGCTATAAGCTATATATCATCACGCTAAGACCAATAGGAGCGGAGCACCAATGAAAAATGTTTCAAAAACGGGGGAAAATTATCACGCTACGGGCAATAAGAGACGTAAACGAAGTTGCGTGGGTCAGCTAGTATTAAAATAACCGCTTTTTATTAAATGTTCATATGTATACACGGTTCATATACCAAAATATCATTTTTTACAATGTTTGTCTCTCTTTCTGTCCGTCCGTGTGTCTGTCTGTCTATTTGTTCCGGCTAATCTCTGGAAAGGCTGGACCGATTTTGACGGGCCTTCACTGATAGGTAGCTGACGATATAAGGAGTTACTTAGGCTATTTTTTTAGACTAGCTTCACTCCGCGCACACTCACAAGCTCGGTGCTCAGCTAGTATGGAATATAATAGGGAAGTAGAAAGACAGACAAAAAAAAACAAAAAAACGATTTTGTGATGTAAGTAACGTATTTACTTTTATATGTATTTAGTGAAAAGCTGTTAGATAATTTGAAATTATCTAAATATTGATACGTTAAGCAGAAATTTTGTACATCTTTTTACGGTTTATCCGAATTTTTGCTAACGAAAACGTATGAAATGTGGCACAGCTAAAGTTTATGGAGAATGACTGCTGAAAGTTGAAAAAAATAATTAATGTAATTAGTTATATATACGTTGTATTAGTTAGTTATATTATAGTTCTTCGTACAAATAGAGGTCGTAACAACATTAGTTAAATATATAAGGAATGATTGTGTATCATACAAACGAACTTAAATTTATATTGTTAGTAAGGATAATATAATTCTTCTAATATTATAAGACGTAAGAATATAATGGTTAAGTCTGTTGACAATTTGTCTAAATTTTAATATAATGGTGCTGGTAAAACAACTAAAATAACTAGTTAACTCAAAGTTATACACAATAGTACTTTGATAAATGTAATAACCAAATTCTTAGTTTCAATGTCGTTGATATTCTACGAGACGCTCATAGCTCAGTTTGCAGTTTGCAGAGGGTAACCAAGGACGGCGCGGTCAGTACTTGAATGGGTGACCGCTAGTGGCACGAAACCATGAGTGTCTCCGTGCCTCAGAGGTCACGTTAAGCAGTCGGCCCAGGTTATTATAACAGGATAACGTCGTGAGTCGTGAAGCTTAGTTGGAGGCCTTCGGGCGGCTTAAAAACATCCAACGACAAAATTACGTAGCCACAACGTTGCCTTGCCAGTCCCACTCGGCTAGCGTAGGGCCGACCCCGAGCCCATGTGGTCATTATGGGTTGTTTATGATGATGGCTTTCCTTTAGTTGTTGTACATTTACATCAACTTTCGCGGGTAATGCCGTGAGTCAAAGCTAGTCTAAAAAAAGTTGCCAAAGTCCCGTCAAAATAGGTCCAGCCGTTCCAGAGAATAGCCGATACAAAAGACAAAAAAAATAAAAGTAGATTTTTTATATAAGTATCGTATACTTTACGCAAGGTAACACCTTTTTAAATATTACCTAAGGCTTTGATAGAAAGCCTAATGATAAAATACTGTGTGGTTTAAGTCCATTGAAATCAAACCTTACCACTTTATCCTGTAGGGGTGTCAGCATAAAAAAACCTAAAAGAAAACATACATATACACATTTGGCCTAATAGTTCCTTCGACTTCCTACTTCGCCAAGTGTTCAAAATTTCAAATCCCACTCGGGACAACACTTTGTGTGATCTTCAAATTGTTGTTTTGTGTCTGGGTGTTCTTTGTGTGCGTTCCATGTACGTTTGTAAAGTCAGAATCTCTATTTCTGTGCCACGTTTGAATTTGTACAAATATAAATGAGAATTCCACGTGTAAAAGACGAACATTTAAAAATGTGATGTCATGAAATAATTATATTTGTTTTAAAAACATAATTAATTGTAGATGTGCTCACAATCATGTGAATATTTTTCTGGATTTTACATTTAAACAGAATTAAAAAATAACTTGATATTAATTAACATACTTTGGCATTCATTTTTGGAAATCGCTCGCGTGAAACGGAACAAATACACCAATTGTTTGGCAAACACGCTGCAGTATTGTGAATTAGTTTTCTAATTAGTTTGCTTCACTCACTGACGCTATTTAAAGATGAATCTATATTAATACTACAAAGCCAGTGGAGCATGCAATAGCTAGTATTTGAAATTCACGTAATCTGTGGTAATAACACTAATAACTAATAACCTTATTTAGAGCATACTAGCTGAACACCGCGGTGTTACCCGCGGCTATTTTTGTACCGCGAGTAACGCCGCGGGACAAAGTTAGTCTTAAAAAAGTAGCCTAAGTTACTCCCCGGATCATCAGCTACCTGCCAGTGAAAGTCCCGTCAAAATCGGTCCAGCCGTTCCAGAGATTACCCGGAACAAACAGACAGACAGACAGACAGACAAAAATTTTTTTAACTACATTTTTGGCATATGTACCGTGTATACATACATATGCATTTAGTAAAAAGCGGTTATTTTAATATTACAAACAGACACTCCAATTTTATTTATTTGTATAGATATAGATGTATAGATAACGATGGTGTTACTATGACGTGAAAGTTGACAAATAAATTTATAGTACAGACTACACGTCTGGGGAATGTACTTTCATTGCCAACTTTGTCCATTAGTCTCATACCTACGTGTTCAACTGATAAAAGTTTGTAAAGGACTGTAGAGTGATTTATTTTGGTTGAATTGTATACTTTAAAAATTGTCTGTCTTCTAGTTTCTTATTATTTTTCAAAGTTTCTCTCAGCTATTTTTAGTTTATTACTTTACTCAGTTGTCGTCAATATTTTAGCCTTACTCTTAAATTACACTTTTTAAACTTTTATCCTTACTTTTTACTAGATGTTGCCCGCGACTCCGCCCGCGTGCAAGTCGATTATCGCGGCAAATAGTAGCCTATGTGTTATTCTGATGTATAAGTTATATTACTGTAAAGTTTCATCCAAATCCGTTCAGTAGTTTTTGCGTGAAGAAGTAACAAACTTTCGCCCTTATGATATGATAAATGACAACACCCGCATTGGGAATATGTACCTGTTTTCAGTGCAAATTTGATCAGTTTCGATAAAAAAATAATTTTTGTCTTTTCCTATATTGTTGACACTGATACACATATTACTAAATTATGGTAAATCGTTTTAAAATAACATGCCATCAGTGAGAGTCATATAGAGAGTGAGCAAACATCAATACGAACAGTTTGCGCTATGTAAGCAACCTTGACAAGAATAAAGTTCCTCACAAATCACAAACTGTTCTAAAGCATACTTCCTAGCAGTTCGAATAACTACAAGAAAACATTCTTCTCAATAAAAATAACTTTTAGGTCTGCGACAAAATTAGGTAGGACACAACTTTTAGCTACGAGTAGATAGATAATAGGCTTTCTCGTAATCTAAAAAGTACTTTTCAATGCTTCGTGTCACTGCACATCAGCAAGCCAAGACCAAGGCCTTAAGTTGTTGAAATTAAGTATAAATTAAGTATAATAATATTTTGTATACTATTTGATGCATAGTTCATCATACAAATTCTCCAATTGTTTGTTAGGAAAACTCCATTCAAAACACACTTAAGTAACATTCAGGTCTATTAACTTAAGTATGAGCCTCTCAAGTGTTCTAAGCTTACGTTCAGCCGCAAATCTGAGTTCTTGGAACTAATCTAATCAACAATTTAATTGTTGTTGAAAACCAGCTGACGGATATTACGACGGAGTAACGTTGTAAAAAGATTAATTCAGAAGTACACACCACAATTGCCTAAGTAGTTATCTGAGAGAACTATTTATTCGTATACCTATAAAATGCTACCTGACCCTCCCAATCATGCACCGCTCCTATTGGTCTAAGCGTGATGTTAACTATCCTATGTTAGACACGCCTGCTTGACACACAATAAGAAAACGTGTATCATATCGGTTAGATAGTTTCAATAATGTGACACGAGAATTATATTATAATAGACCTATTGCCTGTAGCGTAATAATTTTCTCCCATTTTCGCAACATTCTTCATTGGTGCGCCGCTCCTTTTAGTCTTAGCGTGATGATATATAGCCTATAGTCTTCCTCAACAAATAGGCTATCTAACACTGAAATAATTTTTCAAATCGGACCAATAGTTCCTGAGATAAGCGCGTTCAAAGAAACAAACAAACCCTTCAGCTATATCTATTAGTATAGATTTAACCGACAATATCCAACTTTTACTTCCACAAACTAATCTAGAACAGAGACAAGATAATTAAAGTGGAAACCTTGATACAATGATTACAATTTTATCTATACAAGTAAATAAAATTGGTGTGTCTATTTGTAATATTAACATAACCGCATTTTACTAAATGCATATGTATGTGTACACGGTACATATACCAAAAATGTAGTTAAAAAAACAATTGTCTGTCTGTCTGTTTGTTCCGGGTAATCTCTGTAACGGCTAGACGGATTTTGACGGGACTTTCACTGGCTGATGATTTTAGACTAACTTTGTCCCGCGGCGTTACTCGCGCTACAACAATAACCGCGGGTAAAACCGCGGGGTTCAGCTAGTTTAGACATAAAGTAAAATCTATTTTAAGAATCTGAATTCTTAAATCGTTAATTAAAGAATTGCATTTAAAGTAAATGGCTAAAGTTGTTCTGATTTTTGTGCAAAGCCAATAAAAATCCCTAAATTGTATTTTTTTTTATCTAACTAAACACTTACTAGAGACATTAATTGTTTTTGCTTTGATGACAAAATAACATAATTGTCCCAGAAAGTTTATAAAAACCATCTTTGAATCGCGTTGTATATCGTTTGAACTCAAGCGGTGCATAACTTTTTAAGTTTTTGAAACTTACGCAAGTTAACTTAACATTTTTGTAATATATATAAAACTAGCTGAGCCCCACGGTGTTACCCGCGATACAACAACAACTGACAAAGCTAGTCCAAAAAAGGTAGCCTAAGTTACTCCCTGGATCATCAGCTTTCGGCTAGTGTAAGTTCCATCAAAATCCGTCCAGCTGTTCCAGAGATTACCCAGAACGAACAGACAGACAGACAAACAGATAAAAAAAAATTAACTACATTTTTGGTATATGTGCATTTAGTAAAAAGCGATTATTTTAATATTACAAACAGACACTCTAATTTTATTTATTTGTATAGATAACACAGACGCACTCCGGAATCGGAAAGATTTACGCAATCTTCATTACAATATAATTCCCTTTTATAGGAGAGCGTCGCGACGAGCGAGCGAGCGCCAAGATCTCTGTCAAATATTTTTTAAGTTTATAAATAACAATGGTTAATACGTATTATAAGAACGTGAATGAATAAGTAATGTAGCGCACTTTATTTATAGAATTATTATATGTTTATATATAGGTTCGTGGCGCTTCTTTAAAAGTATATTGAGTAATAGCATATATCTACGACTTTGAATCCGTGTGGTAATGAATTAAGAGTACGGCGTGTCAACCCCTACAATAATTTATGCATCATACAACGTGTTGTCTTTGTGGGGTACGAATCTAGACCTTCCTTCAATGTCCGCTAAAACTACTACAGCTGCACTGGTGAAGCCAGCTTGCCTTTCACTTGTACCTGTTTTCAACTGTTTGCAATATAGGGAAAATGTCATTGTTGCTGTTAGTCAGACGAGTCGGTACTAACTGATTTTATGGTTTCCTAAGATTATTTATGATACCTAGTAATCCTTAGATAAGGTAAAGTTACAAAGGTATTTTTATACGACAGGTAATTTAGTAACAATAGGATAATTACATTTTTGCACAATTGATTGTACTGATTTCTTCTGATCTAATCTATATAAATAAAAATGTGTTGTTTAACGCAAAACTCGAGATCCGCTCTACCAATTCGGTTGATTTTTTTAAAATTTTCTTTTAGTGTAAGCAAGGTTCTTAGGGAGAGTAAAAACGTAACATACAATAGTATAAACAACACTTTTTTTTCTATACAAACCAAAGAGCAGATAAATTATAACATCTGTCGATAATGTCCACCAAACGAAGTCTGTCGGGTCAGTTAATCTATAGAAATGTCATCAGATACATTATTAAAATCATTTTTTTGCGGACAGTACCGCTAAATTAGAATACGGCTATTACTGAAGCAGCTGAGAAGCTATATTGTATATGTATGTTTATATGTACATACCGTTTATGACAAACAGTAGTGTTCCGTTTTAATGAGTGTTGATAATTAAATCCGTGCACAAGTTACAAGCTACACAAGAACAGGTACTGAATGCGGAATAATACTTGTTATCCTTCGAATGCTAGCGTTTATTTGAGGGAGATTGTTTCCATTATACAATAAGCAGTGACGGACAGACTTAACAAATAACAAACTTCTATAATTACATAAGAAGCATTTTATAAAAACGGTTACATTTACACGGGCCGACTATCAAACTAAACGGTTCAACTCTTCTGTTCTGTGTCAATCTGTTAAAACCTAGAACTGACTCGCAGCGCACGTGTTTCCAGCCCACTACGATACCGGGTCTTTTAAGCGGGGCATGAAAAGCCTAGTGATAACTAGGCTGCAATAGTGTGGGTCACCATACTACCATTGCCTGCATTCGCAAAGTGTATGATGACTATCACTCTTGGATTCTACTCATGCTGTCCATCAGTATCTAAAATGTATATATATATAAAGAAAGAAATTATTTTGAAACATTTTTCTTTGACTCGCTCGACTGCTGTTGGTCGTGGCTGTGGCATAGTGTTTACAGCCTTAACTTAGCCTTGGCTATCTATCCAATCTATACAAATAAATAAAATTGGAGTTTCTGTTTTTAATATTAAAATAACCGCGGGTAACACCGCGGGGTTCAGCTAGTTATATATAATTTAAACAGAAGCAGAAGTGTTCAACATTAGTTTTCTTAACGTAACAAACTCTTAAGCTTTAAATTTTTAGTAGCTATCATAGATTACGAACGATTCAGAGTAATTTTTTGCACATTCAATTGTTTTCACTTTACCCTGTAGTAATTTAAGTTTTGTAATTTTTGCAATTTTTGTAATGTTCATGTTGTGATCTCCCATAATTGAAGAAGCACAAGAAAAAGATTTATTATTTGTAATAAAACTATCATGTAAAGTGTATTCCTTGTCGGAGGTCCAAAATAAATAAATAAATTACCAATTTTTTATCGTAGTATTAGTATTATGGACACGTTAAAAATTTGTGGTGCGTGAGACGTATGCTCGTATTTAAAACCATTGCAGGTTCTTCCGCATTAAAGTAAGTACGTCCATTGGCATAGTTTAAAAATTCCTATTGAATCCAATTAACAATCCATTAAGATAATAGGAACATTATTTTTATATGTAACACCTAAATATTTCGACGTTTGAGAGGCGATTGACCTTAACTAATCGACGAAAAGTAATTAAATACGGCTTATGTCCTGCTGCGTCTCTCAAAGCAGTTAAGACGAATCGTACTTCGCTTTAGCAAAATTTTTACTGAGGCTTAATTTCTATTAGTAATATTGCCTATGGCTTTCTTTGATAAATAGGCTGCTAGCACTAATAGAGATTAGTGCATTAAAGCAAACTCTTTAGGTTTGTAATATTAGTTTTTACTTCCAAGTATATGTTTTATTAATTGACGTTTTAAGTTGGGTTCTTGGGTTTCTCCCTAAAAGCCAGTTCGTGTTCCAGGTACACGACCCTGACCTTCTCGTGTGTACACTCACCAATCCATCCGTGTTTATTGTACCTTTCATTGCCTGCCCTTGTCTACCTTTCTCTTTTCCTAAATTTCAAGGTTGGCTGCAAGGTCTTTGTCTAAGATATAATTGTGCATTAAAAGTATTCTAATCACTGTGAGGATATACAGTACTATAAATATTAATCCAAATTATTTAGTCTACAGCTTCTGGTTTACCTTAGATACAACCAAAGTGACTACTAATAATACTGGCTTATATAAAGCTGTATACTGGCTGTATACTGGCGTACTTGGTCCTTGCACTCTCTTTTCTCATTAACACAAGGTCGGCGAGAATTATTCCATTGAGTTTTTCATCACCTGTTCTGTGGATTCTATTCGACGTCCCCACGTGGAACAACACTTTGTGGAAGACACAAATTGTTCTGTGTCTAGGTGTTCTTAGAGTCCGTTTAATCAGTATTGACCCAAATGTGCAAATCCCCCTCCACCACAAGTTTGCCCGTTCGAATATGGTTATACGAATAAAAGGGACACAGAGAACAATTATATTTGTGAACCGCACAAGACCCCTCATGGGAAAACACTTTATGGCCACAGATACTTGTTTGTTCCATCGATTCTGCAACACTTAGAACAGCATAAAATGTCGAGGTAAGTTACTGTCAAATAAATAAATAATGAATAATTAAATATAAACTAATTAGAGATGTTATTTTACATTATACTAGACTACTTCTTCTCACCTATTTATATATATATAGTTCATTCGCTTAAATACGGTCAACATGATCGCGCCCGCGCCATCGTACGTGCGGCAAGCCGCCACAAAACCAAAGGGACCGCCTGCGCTGTACACTCAGAAGCAAGTATAATTTGTCAGTTCACGCCGTTGCATAAATTATTATATACGTATTTCACAACAATAACTACAATAGCCGACGGGTGCACCGACACTATCTACAAATCCAAACGAATGGACTATATATATTTTGTCAGTTGAAGTCACTACCAATCTACCGCTAGAGACTACACCGATATGTTAATCAAATCTTAAATCAGTATCTTCCATAATAACATATTAAAAAATTTCCATAGCAGTAATAGGCCAGAGATATTTAGAACCCGTTCTATACAAATTTGCATAAGTAACATATCATCTCTACTTGAACCTCAAAATTTGAAGACATATGTATATAACAAATTAATACCACAATGTTATGAATAATTCCAGCTCCGTAAATACATTGTACATGTTTTTGTTTGACCTGCAAATTAAGCTGTGTGAACCTACATCCTTCTCGTACTAAGCTAACATATTTATTTCGCAAACTTCAACATGCTAACAGTATTTGATGATCCGATATTAATAATATAGAGACCGGAGGCCCAATGATGCTGAAGCATCACTAGGCCGCCTTTAGGTGGCTCACCATGCTGCATTATTGTATGGTGACCACCACTCTTAGATTTTGATTTTGCTTTCCATCAAGTAGAGTAGAGTAATTTTGGCAGACCCTTACATTATATATATATATATATATATATATATAGACATTAACTATTTTACGTATTAGGTAATATTAATAAATGATATTTAGCAAGTAATAACTGGAAGTCTTTTGGCTGAGATGATTAGGACCATGCAGTTATTTTGGAAATACCGTCGTGGCCGCTTTAAATCTACAAGTAGAGGACTGATAAAATGTGAATAGATTATAAATGGACAACTGAAAATGTCGGCAATCTGTCAGCAAATCTAAGCGAGCTAGTCGATTCTCGAGTGTGTTGGCGCGTGTTTCATTAAACTTTATAGGCATTTTATTACTAAGAACATCGTACGATATTAAAGGCAAATTCACAGACATCTGTATATTAGTAGTAGTGTAGACAGTGTGTGTAGTAGGTACCCCTAGCACTACACTAACATATAATCTTGATAAATAGTACAACTATTAGTAGCACATTTCGTCAGTGGTAGCACAAATATGTCGGTAATCGCGGCAAAGAATAGCCTAAGTTCTTTCTCAAGAATCAAAACTTCTCCATCTTCTCCATGGCAAAATTTTACTGAAATCATTGCAGCGGTTTGGCCATGAAAGCGTAACAGACAAACAGACAAAATTAATTTTGAATTTATAATAATTAATAAATAAATGTTACGAACATCTAACAACGCTATCTAGTCCCAAGCTAAGCAGAGCTTGTGTTATGGGTATTAGACAACTGATATAAAAATATCGGTATACTAGTTTATGCCCGCGGCTCCGCCCGCGAGTATGTCGGTTATCGCTGCAAATATAAGCCTATGTGTTATTCTGATGTATAATCTATATTACTGTAAAGTTTCATCCAAATCCGTTCAGAAGTTTTTGCGTGAAAGAGTAACAAACATCCATCCATACATCCATTCATCCTTACAAACTTTCGCATTTATAATATTAATAAGATACATACATATTGTACATAAAAAATAACTAATATATTTACACTTCTCAGACACGACAGTGTAATACTAAACTAGACACAGTACCTATGTGCTAAATTAAATCATTATTGATAAATAACACCCAGACATAGATCAAATGATCATTGTTCATCACACAAGTATTTATCTTAGGTGGGAATCGAACTTGCGACCTCTGGCTTAGCACTAGACCTGTGATAGTTACGGATAAGTTCAAACTGGCATACTAGTAAATGGGTAATATTAAAAAACAACTTTTGTTAAAAAGTACCTAAGGATTAGGTACTTTTGTTAAAAAGTACCTAACAAACCGGTATGACAACAAAAGACCAGCAATTTTACAAAAATGTGAACGTGTCTATGTGTGTGTATATAAATACAACTGGAGATGACCCACATAGTTGCATATTTCTTTTGATAAAGAACTCATGTTTTCAGCCTTCTTGTGTGTTTAATACATAAGTGTTAATAATAAGAAAGATTACACTTGAATCAATAAGCATTCAGACGTTTTATACATGACATTCAATGTGCCTATTATTAATAATTAATTAACTTATTGAAGTAATGGTTAGTGCTCCTGAATACTATGCTACAGGTGGCGGGTTCAATACCCATCTACACAAATAAATAGAATTGGAGTGTCTGTTTGTAATATTAAAATAACCGCTTTTTACTAAATGCATATGTACGTATACACGGTACATATACCAAAAACGTAGTTAAAAAAATTTTTGTCTGTCTGTCTGTCTATCTGTTTGTTCCGGGTAATCTATGGACCGGCTGGACCAAGCTGATGATCCAGTGAGTAATTTAGGCTACTTTTTTTAGACTAACTTTTGTCCGCGGCGTTACTCGCGGTACAACAATAAGCGCGGGTAACACCGCGGGGTTCAGCTAGTTCATAATAAAGTTGTGAAATACATTATGTTTGTGCGCAGTAATATATAAGTATGTTAATTAGCAGTCTGGTAACCTCTGTCTAATTTTGCATCAGACGAGTGTGAGATTTTTCAAATCATTTTTATTTTAATAACTAGATGTTGCCCGCGGCTCCGCCTTCGTGTATTTCGGTTATCGCCCCAAATAGTATCCTATGTGTCATTCTGATGTATAAGCTATAATACTGTTAAGTTTCATCCAAATCCGTTCAGTACTTTTTGCGTGAAAGAGTTACAAACATCCATCCATACTTACAAAATTTCGCGTTTATAATATTTATTTATTTATTTACATATTATGGAGGATTTACAGCTACTAAATCAAAATAGAATTAAACAAGAAAACAGACAGCCAATAACAAATCCTCGCTTATATAATACAGAATAAAGTTAAGTGCCCAAGACAATTATAAGGTGGTATATCAATTATATCAATACATGCTATTAAATACACTACAGGCACAAATACAGACACAAATTCACCAACACAGCAAAGGAATTGTTTACGTACATTTTATAAATTATTATTTATAAAATGTATGTAAACATTTTATAAATTATTATTTATATTTTATATTAATATAAAATATTAGTAGGATTACATATTATGTTAATTTTGTTTAGGAATTACTAAGTAAGTAGTTGGCGCCCTAAAACTTGTAATAACATTTTAGTTTAAGTTGGGGTCAGCTGCCCTGCTGACTAACTTAAACTTGAAGCAAGAAAGATTGTTACCCGACTACGTAAAAAGAATTGATACAATTTACATAGCCTGGCCATAATTACGAATCTTTTGACACCTACGCTACGCTGGGTTCGTCATAGATAAGACTTCTTGTAATAAGACTTGGAGGATGTTGTTTAAAGGTGGACAGGCCACATCGAAATCGTTTTTATATTTTAATAACTATATCGGCATAAATATTTCATACTCCATTGCGGTGCGCATTCACAAGTTTATTATAATCAATGGCGTTACTTGCTTCCTGCGTAATTTGATTATCAGGTGTATGCGTACTGCGGATATGAGTAAGAAACGTTACAAATAGCGCTTCAACAATTCAAGTACAACATTGCACGTTTTTATTCGTTGTTAATGACGAAAATAGTATTGAAATCTGTGTAATAGTCTAAAAGCAACATTTCTTTAGAACCACGCTTCGAATTATAGTTGTCCCTCGACCGCTGATAGGTACAACGGCCTTACAAAATACTGGTGTACCTAAAACAATTCCTATTCTTCTCTTAGACCCTCCTAGGGTATAGGGTGTAACTTTTATAGGTGTACGGACTGTCGAATTGGTGTAACAAGCCGTCTATAACTAGAGGTTAGTCACTGGGTTGGGCTCGGATGGGCCCAGGATGTTAGGCCGGTAGGTGAGCGTTACTAACGAGGTCGAGCCTTTCTGGGTAGGCCCCAAGTGGTGACCGACCTTCTAATTATGCCTGAGTAAAACAATTATTTCGTTGTGCTTCACCAAAAGCCATTAACCTGGGTCTTTTTAGTTAGGAGTCCTGCAAAGGTAGTCGTATACCATCGGTCTGTTCGATGCCAAATTTAATTTATAAACACCCTGTGTCATGAGCATGAGGTTTAAAAAAGTCGACCGGTTTTAATGGTTTTTTTTGTGTGTTGCCGTTGACAGCTAGTATGCCATAACATATTACTAATACCTAGTCACAATCAATTAGTAATATATTACTAAATCTAAGCCATCATATTTTCATACAATGAGACATTGGTTTTTTGTTTGGAATGTGGAAAATTTATACATTTATATTTACCTTGTACCGACTTTAATTGGGTAATTATGTAGTAGCCGTTTGTTTCAAAATTTGCCTTAAGCATTTTAAACTCATTATATATATAATGAGTTTAAAATGCTTAAGGCAAATTTTGAAACAAAAACGTCTCATTTGGGTGAATAACATCAGCTTAGCACTACCTAATGCCATGTTTTGAATATATAATTCTTAAGAAGTGACGTCACTTTTATCAAAGTAAGCCTGATATAACTGGTCTTAAAACTTGCATTGTTTTTGTAAGCAACTTAACAAGAACAAAAAGCACACGTAAAACTAAAGATATATATTCTACAAATAATATAAAAAGAATTTAAAACAATAAACTCGACTTCAATGTCAAAATCAAATCGAATATTAGCTGTATGTCTGTTGATCTGAAGATCTGTTTACTTGGGATTTTATATGGTCACAAATTTAATCTTCTCAGTAAAAGATATAAACACAGATAGCAGAGTAATACAGAGTAAAATACACAACGGACACAAAAGCAAAATGGCATATTTTTATGTCAGTTGAAACCCGGTCAGCTTGTTTTAAACCAAATTCAACGTGGATGTTGCCACTTTTAATTCAACTCAACAAAAATAAGACGATCCGTTTAATGGAGTGGCCCACGCTAGGGCTAAGTGCGTGCTTTTGTGAGAAAACATGAGTGTTAATGATATCGTGTGGGTTTGAATTAGATGTCAGAGTCGTCCTCGACATGTGCGCTACGAAGACCTTAATCTTGCAACTTCATCATCTTGTAACAGCGCAGCCTGACTGACGGGACATTTGGGACAACTGACAGATGGGACATTTGCACATTTGGCCAACCTATTTTGACTGTGGAAATTATTGTATACTTACTCAAAGGAAACTTGCCAAGTAACATTTCAACGCCCAACACGAAAGCGGTGTCATATGACACCTCTTTCAATTTACACGTTGCATCATAATTTACAAAGTGAATTTCACAATGTGCGTTTTAAAAATGTCCTATGACTTTCAAAAAAAATATTTATAAATATATGGAAGGCTATTTAATCTAGATCTGATATAGATCGGTTGTATACGTAGTTAGGAACCTGAAATAATATGGAAGTTCCGGTATTCGAGTGGGTTTAACCACACACTCTTGGCTCAGGCGTCCCCAATGAGCCGGAGTTCCGAATAGATTTCTACCCGAAAATAAAATTAAATATGGAAGCTATTCAATTGTAAGATGGCGTTGAATTTAGTCCTATTAAAAGCCATTCAAGATTGATATGACAATTCATTGAGACATGCACTTTTTTCAAATTAACGCCAGCGATCTACAATTCAATAAGAAACAATAGTAAAAAATATAAGTACAAATTCTTGTTACTTAATACTACAAATTCGCCATGGCTTTTTCGCAATGCCCCTTCGCTATGCTATATTCGAGCCAGCTCTGTGATAAACCATTTTTCTGTCAAGCTTTTAATATGTACCTACTTCTGTGGTTGTTGCACTATTGTTACGATTTTTCTCCCTATCAGATGTGTGGCATGGCGTTTATAGTCGTAAGAAGGTATAGTGTCAGGTCCGCCACTTACTGATAAGTTTTTGATCGATGATTATGAACTTCTCTACCAGATAAACTACATATTTTGTATTAAAAGGTTTTGCACACAGGAGGCATATCAGATGAACATGTATACATGAATAAGGTACCTTTATCTGTGAAATAGTGTTTTATGGTAGATAACTATTAGGATCTATTTCAGGGACTGGTGAAAGTGACCCTAAATATAGTGTAAGACAGAAGTTAGTAAAGAAAGTAAAATGTTACTACTAGATAATTGTTCGATATAATTATATACTACTAGTTGTATCTAGTTGTATCCAAGGTTAATCCACGGGAACACTTAATTCTTTCATAATAAAAAGTTGCCTGTGTACTATTCCAGACCACTTTTTTCTCTGTGCGTAATTTCGTCTAAATTTAATCTGTCATTTTTGCATGAAAGAGTAACAATCTCCCTACGGGTGTAGGATTTACGATCTTTCACGTCTATAATATTGGATTTTTTTAAACTAAGTTTATCAATAGGTACAATAATTACTAGACTTAGGAAAATCTTAGGTTTTAATACCTATTCATAGACCTCGAAGGTCAGTCAAAGCAATGGTTCGCATATTCTAAAGGAATATTTATACCAACAGTACCTACCACCAAACCTCATTTCAACAAGATTGTTGATGCTCCACCACCACAGCGATCTCTACTTTATTTATATTACACGAATGTCGAGTTTACCATAGCATAATCTATACTATACCCACCCCTGTTGTCAAAGTGTCAGGACACTGATGACGCATCTTAACAAGGTAGGAGGACGCCCTTCTCTTGATAGTTTGGAGGTCGTGTCAAACCGGAAATATTGCTGGTGATAATCTGTTCCACAGATAAGTTATGCGCGGCAAAAAAATAATTAAAATAAGCGGGTACATCTGAATGTATGCTTGCTTACGCAAGCCTCAATTTAATTAGACAAAAGAATCAGTGTAGTTGATAAATATCCATTTTAACAGCGTTCAATATTAATTTGTTTGACTTGACTTGCAAGTCATTTGCATTCGTTAAGTTTCTTATTTTTTTTATGTTTTATAGCTTTACTCATTTAGCCAGTAAGTGTTGTATTTGCAAAAACTCCGTGTGGGCGGTGATAACCTTTAAACATTTTGAATAGCACAAATGATATTAAAAAACTTCTTCATTTTGGTGTCACCATTTTATTGTTAGGATGGCTGTATTTACTGTCACAATTAACGATTATTTCACTACTTAACGGTGGGTTAACTTTATAAAATAACTTTATTCAATCGAGTCTAAGATCATTTACATCTCTAGGTGGAGATACGTGTGCAAATAATACACCTAGACATTTTTTGCACTTGGAATGCATCCTGTGTCGCTGGTAACTTCACTAACATTTAGGAAACATACACAAATAACACCCAGACTCAGAACACCAATTTACTGACCATACAAGGTGTTGCTTCGTACGGGGATCAAACGTAAAAAACTCAGCGCAGAGGCGCCGCTAAGTCTACTTCCCCAACCGTGCAGTTGGACAAGATTTACATTTGCAGCACAAGCGAACGGAGTGTGTGTGTGTGTATGTGTTTCGTACTTTTCAATTACCTATTTCGTATTAAGACAATGTTGAAATTTTTCGATTACGATTTCTAAGGTGGGACTAGTGGCCCGAATGTGACTACGCCCTTGCTAATCTCTATTAAATTCTATTTTAATTTGAAGAAATATCCATACTAACACTATAAATTCGAAGTAACTCTGTCTTTTTGAATTCAGATTTCAATAAAATTTGACTAGAATATACTTTGATTCTTAAAGAAGAACATAGTTTATTCAATAACGCAATTCTGTAGCATGGTGCGGGTGACATTTCAGTAACATTTCGTTTCACTCTTAAAAGTTGCCGCGATTTACAAAATTGTGACTTAGTATTTCAGCTGTACCACTTTCACAATATATTAAATCATTAATAACTGTAGCAAATTAAATTAAACCAACCAGAATCTGAAAAATGGCAACTGTCACCCGCACCATACTACAGCGCAAAGAGTAAACCAAAACTAAACTTGGAAGGAGCTGAGTTTTTTTTGCTTCAACAAGAACCCGTGAAAGGCCGCGTGTGTATATCTACTTTTTTTATTTGATCTGAGGTTGTATTATAACTAGTAGATATAGCAAGGAACACCATTGTTTGTGGTGAAATAATAATAATTTCATCTCACACATTGCTAGATTCCAAAGTATCCTTCTACTAAGGAAACTAGACTCCAGATAGGCAGACCTATAGAATTCTTAATGCATATATATTAATGTGAATAAATTGCTCTTTATATAAATTAATTGGAAATTGCCTAAAACAAATTATCATACTCATCATATAGGGCTAATAAGCATTGGACCAAATGGTCGGTCAAATTGAAATATAATAAAACATGTAACATTGCTACAACTTCCTTTCGTCAATTGCAACACTGCTAATATTCCTCAGTTCGTTTACCTACAGTGTGTTTGCGAATGCCAATGTCCCTTGTCATCACTATCTGTATTGACACTTCAAATATTATAGAGAACATATTATTGATAAATGTTTATTGACTGACGCGTGCTGTTACAGTAAACTGTTATCTGGCGACCGTTTTCAATAAACTACCTCCAGTTTTAACTAGAAATAGATTATTAAAAATTCTCTGAATTTGCCTTAAAAAGAGTATATGTTCTCTATGTTATATTAATGAAAAAATGATTCTGCATATCAATTCCTAGTCTTACTCCTCACTCGGTAGAAGGCACCGAAACAATTGCTGACACCGGTTTTCCACGAGCCCGTGGTATCTCCTGGGTTCAGGTGACACTTATGAGCTGAAGCTTCTCTCACGTCATTATCATCGGTCTATCACAGTACATTTGTTTACATAATATACATGGCACACGGTTCTATCCTCGGCTATTCGCATTTAAGGACGTCCTGCCCTACTAACTCGATACATTTTCTTAAAAGAGGGGACAAATGAGCTGACTGGTCACCAGTTGGAAAATGGCTTTCGTCAGGTTTTGAGAAAAGAATACACTCTTCTTTAAACTACTACTACAGTCGCCGCACCGTTTTTTAGATAACCCTTTTACCCTAACTCGATTATTCCAAATTAGCTTCTTCCCGAGTCTTGTCTGAAATCTATTACATTACTAGGAGCGTTTGACAGGCAGCTGCTGACCATTAAACATATTGTGCCGTTAAATATTACGTCTACTCCAAATAAAATGTGCAAAAGGGTACGAAACTGTTATGCTGTTACGCAACATGTGCAGCAAGTTTAATTAAATACTTCACATAAGTCACCAAGTTTAGTATTGCGAGTTGCGGCTTCTACTGTGGAAAAATTATTTGTTGATTCATCCATAATGATTACGAGTTAGTGGTAAATTTGTGTGAAAAATACCTTCTTAATTAGATTGTATTTTTATGTGTCACCCCAGATCTCCGATATAATTTATTAATCGATTTGGAATATTTTATTTAAAATAGACCCTACGTTGCGCCTAATAAAATAAATACCTCCACTAAGGGTGGGGAACTTATGGAAATTGGTAGCATTTCACGCCAGTACCTACACGTTAAGCCATCGGCACCGGTTGTTATAAATATCTATGCCAATCGTTATTGGAAAGTCAGTGCCCTTAAATATACTAACAACTAGTTCAACCTTCGAATTGAGTTCGCCATCAGGGTTGTGGAAGTGTGATGCGAGTCGCTCCGTTAAAAAACTGACATTCAGGTAAAACCAGTTGAACTAGTAGCCGAACCCTTTATTCTTGAGATTAATAAAAACTGAGAAGTAGAGAAATACAATCCTTTTAGTACGTCACTGAAGTTTTTCCGTTAGTTAGGTATAGTTTATTTATTCTTCTACCGACTTAGTCTTACTCCTAACGGTTACAAAAAAACCCGTATTCACTAAATCTTAAACGTCTAAATTTCTTTGTTCCTGAGCTTTCCGACGTTTTGTTTGGCAAACGTTATTTTGGCCAAGTGCCTGTAAACTGCGATCAGGTGCGACTTCAGAACTAATGGTAATATTTTGCTAGAGCACGTGTACTAGGAAACGTGACTTATGGTTACAGAAATATTGTTAGGAATGTTTGTGACTATACTTGATTAATTTTTGATTTTATGGCGCTTGTTGGCGATAGTGACGTCACAGTAATAAACTATAATATACGAGTTATGAGATAGCCTCACTCAAAGATTTGGTACAGGATTAAGCGTTTGAGGACCTGGAAGTTTTTCAAGAATTAAGGATGCTTGAAAGTTGTAATTTCTAAAGTAAATTTTGGGGAAGCGAATGAAAGTTCCGCGAAAATATTAATGTCTTATGTGTATTGAAAAAAACCTTGCTTTTATAGTCAGAGCGAATTATATAGGCATGACTTTGCTTCCAGAGATACGCTTAGTCAGCTTATAACGTTACATGATTATGTAACTATAAAATTTATTTATTCAATACAAGATTAAGTGTTATTATTTTATTACACTTTCCTCTCTTTGGACCGCAAAACAAAACAAACGGGAGTTCTATGAAAGTGGCTTAGTTTCGTGATTTGTAACATTAAACAAAAATTTGTCGGTTCAAGGCAATCCCCACTGCCTAAATACTGCCTAATAAAAGACATTATGGTATATCGCGTAAATATTAGCACTAAATACTATTTAGAGGTTATAGTTTTCGTCAGTGGTAACATGTACTTTTCCTATCCGATTTCCGAGGGTGACTTTAGCAAGTTCTAACGATATTACTCACCTTAGGGGAAACCACACTAGGGGGTTTTTATTTTATTCTGGAATGTGATGGTTGTAAACTTATATACTTTAGGTTCCAGGGAGATCCCTACCTGGTCATTTGTTCACGAGTTTTATTTACTCCTGTTGTAATATAAATGTAAAGGTTTGGATGTACGATGATAGTGTGGTACTCAATCGTTGGTCACTCGTTCTGCATGTAATTTAGAACATTTGTAGTATGTCTAATTATTAAGTAATAATGTAGAAATAAAAAAGTCAAATTTTTTGCGGTTTAACCGTGAAAGTGTAAAAGAGAAACAGTGAGAATTACTTTTGAATTAAACTACATACAATCCCAGTAGATACTTATTATTGTAGCGGTTTTTATAAAAAAACAAATGCCGTTTGTTTTTGGTCACTGAAAGCAATTTTCTAAACTAATTACTTACTTCGTCTATGATTCAGCTTTAAACTGGCCGCTAATATTATTTACCAGACATTTATAATGATAATTTTAAATGGAATTTTCAAATAAAGAATGCGAAATGAACAAATTAGATTCAGCGTGTTTGTTAGATCAGATCGATGTTTGATGAGAAAACAAGTAAACATAGCTATGAGCTAGTGTTGTGTGTGGTGAATATTTATGATGGCGCATGTTAACGCCGCCTGCTCCACAAGTGACGCAACATTTCGCGGCTAATTATCGTCTTATATTCAGTGTCAGTCTTTGAGTAATGCACTGAATTCTAACATTTTGTGGAATATGTTTATCTGCATGATAATTAACATATTCGCTAATAGTTAGAAATGATTCTAGCTATGATTATTATTTCTAATTGCCTCTTTTCATACTCATAACACCTACAGATGAATAAGGAACTGGCCTACCTAGCTAAACGCTTTTAACAGGAACTATAATGCAAGTTAGGACTTGGGAGGCCTTCACTATTGGCGAAGGCCTTCCAAGTCCTAACTAGCATTAAAGTCCGGGCCCAGAATTTCTGTAGCAAACTGTTAACGTATGTATGTGAGTGAAACATGTTATTATTTACAGCAGAAGGTGGTTAATCCAAGTATAACAATAGGATTGGACTTATAACTGCGACTGTTCTAAGTCTCATCGTCCTCCATAATGTAGCCAAAAAATAATGTCTCACTAATCAATATTTTAAAAAGTGGTTTTGGTAATTTTCTCCTCATGTAAAAGTTTTTTATTTGATTTAACCTTGGGTTACTTTACTCAAGCAATAATTACTAGACCATGCGAATGTAACATACAAGATGCAACTACATATTCTAATATGGTTATCTATATCTATACAAATAAATAAAATTGGAATGTCTGTTTGTAATATTAAAATAACCGCTTTTTACCAAATGCATATGTATGTATACACGTTACATATACCAAAATAATATTTTGAAAATTTTTGTCTGTCTGTCTGTCTCTCTGTTGGTTGGAACGGGAGGACCGATTTTGACAAGACTTTCACTGATAGGTGCTGATGATATAAGAACTTAGGCTACTTTTTTTAGACTAGCTTCGCCCCGCGGCGTTACCCGCGTTATGACAATGACCGCGGGTAACACCATGGGGTTCAGCTAATATATATATATATAAAGCCCCCTAATATGTCATACAAAGGACAACATATCACAATATGACTGATTGTCAAATTTTTATCCAACTTCAAAGAAAGGAAGAAGTTTCGAATTCTTTGTTTTTTTTTTTATGTCACTTACATTTGGTATTTTGTATCTGAGAGAGCAATATATTTTTTAAGAAAATAGTTTCGTACAATCTATCATGATGTAGGAATACGGTGTCAACTTTTTAAAATTAATAATTTCTGTTTATGTTTAAAGTTTTAGTGTAGTAAAAATCACATCCCATCACATCACACTAATAACGCCGATAGTTTGTGAGTGTGATGTTTGTTACTTCTTCACGCAAAAACGACTGAACGGATTTGAATGAAACTTTGCAGTAATATAGCTTATACATCAGAATAACACATAGGCTACTATTTGCAGCGATAACCGACATACACGCGGGCGTAGACGCTATGAGACGATATTAAAATGTTCCTATGACGCAGTATACTATACGTACTAATAGTCATAAATTTACCCCAAAACAATAGTTTTGGTTTATACAAATTGTTAAGGATCGGAACCGACGACAGCCAACGCAGTAAGCAATTGCTTGTACAGTTACACCACTAAGGTAAACGTACACTCGAGAAATGAGTGTTTTTTAGTTGTGTAGGTACACATTGTGCACGCGAAGTTTGTATGTATTGGAGACATTGCACTCCATCGTATACAGTTGACGACCGTGACCTGGTACCAATTCATACTTGAACACTCAAACTGCGTTAAAGCAAGGCTAGATTTAAATTTATTCGATGTGCACCGGCGCGTGTGCATATAAACCTGTTTGAGTCTGATAAGTGGCTAGAGGAGAACGGAGCATACAGTTCTCGTGTACACATTAGCTCCCTACCTAAACAGGAGCTTTATAGGCTGGTAGTGGTCCAGAGACTGTAAGTTCGACTCCCATCTAGGACAAATATCTGTGCGATGATCACTGATGATGATTTATAAATAACACTGGCGACCTAGCTTTAAAATACGCACGGAAATCTTTGAAATTCTCGGATTTTGCTCTACTATAATATGCCTAATACCTTTCAAAACATAAACCTTTCTCTTGAATCATTCTATTTATTACAAAAACTGCATTGAAATCCGTTTAGTAGTTTAATAGATCTCTTTTCGTGTATGGGCCGGCTCGACCGGAGTGATACGACGGCCTCACAGAAACCGGTGTGAAACAGCGCTTGCGCTGTGTTTCATCCCTTTCTCCATCCCCCCTATCCCCTTCTCTATCCCCCAAAGGCCGGCAACGCACTTGTGACGCCTCCGGTGTTCCGGGTGTCCATGGGCGGCGTTAATCGCTTACCATCCGGCGATGCGTCTGCATCTTTGTTTATTTAATAAAAAATAAAAAAAAAATAAGCAAACAGACAGCGGTAAGGCCTCCAATTTATACTATGTAAAGATTTATTAAGAAATGTCGGTTGATTAGCATTCTGATTATCATAACACAGGCTCTGTCCAGTTTGAAATCAGATGACCGTGTGTGAGATACACTAAGATATAAATAAATTTACAATTTATATTTTTGTGTAAATAATATATTTTAACCACTAACTACCATTTAACCACTGCCACCGTGCAATCGATCCATCGTGTTATATACATGATACATCGTGTTATATATATATTATACAAATAAATAAAATTGGAGTGTCTGTTTGTAATAAACAGCTTTTTAATAAATGCATATGTATGTTTACATGGCACATGTACCAAAATAACATTTTTGTCTGTCTGTCGGGCTGTCTGTTTGTGCCGGTACGGAACGGCTGGACCAATATTGACGGGACTTTCACTGGCAGATAGCTGATGATCTAAGGAGTAACTTACGCTACTTTTTTTAGACTAGCTTTGTCCCAAGGCGTTACCCGCGGTACAATAATAGCCACGGGAAACACCGCGGGGTTCAGCTAGTATTATATAAGACTCTACAAATGAATAGGGTATGACACCTTAGTCAAATTAGTGACTTTTTATCATCTGTCAAAATGATAACTTTGTATGGGAGATGTAAGAAATCCAAACTTGTGACGTCACTCTTTTAGACTACTCAATTGAGCAATATATCATTATATTTTTTTTGTTTGTAATATAAATGAAAAGCTACATATACATAATTATATTTTCCGAGATGTTTTGTAATATTTGTTTTATGGAAGGAGGCATAGGTATTTGTTTACGATACAGTGAACTACCCTATTGTGATATTCATAGAAATCTTGTGATTTTAAAAGAAATGTTGGAAAAGAAAAGGACGGAGTCTTTATTACATTTGTAGCTATACCATGACTGAATGAAAAGTATTACTGGTAGATAGATACACTGGAGCAAGAAACATTTATGTAGGTACATTGAGTACATTTTTTTTGTTGCGGTGATCCCCTCGGATACCACCGGCTATTTTTATTATATTTGGCTATGTCGGACTCGAACCGACTAAAACTGCAACCACCGCAAACTCGGCTACCAGGTGCACCCTCGAAAGGAAATCTCTGGAATCCCGAATTACCACGGGCCACCTACGGTTAATAGATGGCCCTCTCCTGAGCGGTCAATTGAGTACTTGGGATTGAAGATAATAGTCTTCAATAATGTTTGATATACATTGATAAACTGCCTCGTTGGCGCAGTGGTAGCTTACGCGACTGCTGTGCTTGAAGTTTCGGGTTCGATGCCCGGGGCGGATCAAATTAAATATTTCGGACAGACATCTATCACACAACGCCATCAAGTCCCAAGCTAAACAGAGCTTGTGTTATGGGTACTAGACAACTGTTACAAATACATTTATACTTTTTTTTAGTAAATACACACAGAAAACACCCAAACTCCGAAACAAATATTTGTAAATCATACAAACATTTGGTCCGACCCGGGAATCGAACCGGAGACCTCACGATCAGCAGTCGCACAAGCCAACCGCGAGACCAACGCGGCAGTCAAAATGTTTGTATGGTCTATTTGTTTTGAAGTTTCATTGGTTTCTGTGTATAATATTCGTGTTTTCAAAAAATGAACATAAGTATTCTATCAGTCAATCTAGCTTTCATAAAACAAGTTCTACCTAGTTTGAAACAAGATGGTGTTGTTGTGTATCAGATGTCCGTAGTATTAAAAAAAAAAGTTCTTAAACGTGTTTTATTTTTACACAATTAATGTTGACAATAAACGTTGCACTTCTACTTCAAGGGTAAAATCGACTCGAATCGAAGGTATAGTGGCAATGTTTTTTAACAACTCCTTAATGGTAACATCAAGATTTGTATAGTTGATTTATAACCGAGATATTTACGATTATAATGAAAAACTGTATGAATCTTTTGGAAAACAAGGGAAAGCTAGTAAGTCATTTTCAGACAATCTTACTAACACGAAGTTAGTAGAACTGCTAGAAAGACTTACAGCAAGGCATAGCGTTCTTTATTCAAAGCTTTTTATAAAATAGTTACATTATAGTACTTTTGTAAGACATCGAAGAAAGAAGTATTTATTTTTCACTAGCTGAACCCCGCGGTGTTACCCGCGGTTATTGTTGTACCGCGAGTAACGCCGCGCGACAAAGTTAGTCTAAAAAAAGTAGCCTAAGTTACTCCCCGGATCATCAGCTACCTGCCAGTGAAAGTCCCGTCAAAATCCGTCCAGCCGTTCCAGAGATTACCCGGAACTGTCGGTCTGTTTGTTCCGGGTAATCTCTGGAACGGCTGGACGGATTTTGACGGGACTTTCACTGGCAGGTAGCTGATGATCCGGGGAGTAACTTAGGCTACTTTTTTTAGACTAACTTTGTCGCGCGGCGTTACTCGCGGTACAACAATAACCGCGGGTAATACCGCGGGGTTCAGCTAGTTTTATATATAAATTGCAGCCAGCAGACACAGAACAACTAGCAGTGCTCATTGTTTGTCCTAGGTGGAGATCGAACTCGAGACCGTCGGTATAACAGCCCGAGTCACTAACCAGTAGTTGAACAGGTCCGTTAGACGCACCTAATCAGTTTTATAAGACCTTTATAATATATAAGGTTACGATTTGTTTTTGTGGATTTTAGGTCCATTTATAACTTTCTGCGTATTTTATTAAAATATTAATATAAACATCGAAAACAACCACGCTTCGTATCAAATTATACAACACTGAGAGACACACTTTGTTTATTCCCAACTCGTACTTTCGAGAAAAAAAATTCATAAAAAGGCAACTGCTCTATATTCATATAAACAGTTTTTTATCGATTATAATGAAGGTTTACGTATGGCCTCGGTATTTCTACATATTGCAACCAAACGTATTCCACAACAAACATCCGAGGAAGTATTTCGCAGAGTTGATTTTTTTGTTAAACCTGGCAAATGGCCAGATTTTTTATTGCTAGGCATTCACTAAACGTACTTGCGATATGATTATACGTACATGATGAATGTATTGGTTACAGTTTATATAAAGCTCGGCGAAATTGAACCGATTAGTACGGGACATTTCTCCATCAATTTTACTTTTTCTTACGTAAAAATATCGAAACATAATTTCCATTTAAGTATCATATATAAAACTTGAAACTAATAAATATGAACCTTTCTTACAGACTATCTGTCTATCAGATTTGAGACATTGTTAATAATTTGAACGCTTCAATTAATTTCTGCAATGTCTTAGTTATATGTCACTGCTCTCTACGGCGAGAGTGCGGTATTGACATTGTACTACTGACGTGAGGATAGGGTTTATTTTGGTACGGCCGTGAGCTTCGGCTAACCATTCATTTCGTCTCAAATATCTCAAAATACTTATTAAAAGTATGTCCGTGCGTAAACGTCAATAGGCATCAGCGTATCGCACATTCGCATTATTACCATCAATAGTAGTTATAATTAATGAACCTACCTTCTGGTTCTGTGCGTTGCGGGGGGTGAGGCCCACTTGGGACCCCATTTCGGCTAAAATATTCTTGGGCATTTTGTCACAGTACAGTCAATTCACAACAAAAATAATATGATATTTGAAAGTTCGCGCGTAGTTGCACTTGTCGTGGTCCAGGTGACGCGAGGTGCGCGGCATGCGCGCAGACGAGCGAATGAGCGCGCGGTTCTGCTTGGACGGTGTTATAACCGCGCAGGCGCACGTGACGTCACAGCCAGCGTGCGCGAGCGCCCACAGCCTGCACCCTGCACCAAACAGCCTGCGACGAGCCCTGATCACATCAAGGATTTTTCGTTGACGTCATTGCATAACAGGCCATCATTTTCCCCCGAATTCAAAGCACGTACCGTTTTAGTACTTTATTTTATTGTTGATCATTTCGCATTATTATTTTTATGTTATTTATTTCCTTATTCATTCATCACTTAGTTCAAATGTCTTATATTTAAATACCTATTAATACGATATTGTCTACAGTCTCATCATTTTAAATCAACTAGCTTAGCACCGCGGTTTTACCCGCGGTACGTCATCAACCGCGGGCATCGCCGCGAGACAAAGTTAATCTAAAAAAAAGTAGCCTATGTTACTCCCTGGATCATCAGCTACCTACCAGTGAAAGTCCCGTCAAAGTCGATCCAGCCGTTCCAGAGATTACCCGGCACAAACTGACAGACAGTCAAAAATTTTTTTAGCTTCATTTTTGGTATATGTACCGTGTATACATACATATGCATTTAGTAAAAAGCGGTTATTTTAATATTACAAACAGACACTCCAATTTTATTTATTTGTATAGATATACTAGCTGAACCTCGCGGTGTTACCCGTGGTTATCGTGGTACCGCGAGTAACGCCGCGGGACAAAGTTAGTCTCAAACAAAACGGCCTAAGTTACTCCCTGGATCATCAGCTACCTGCCAGTGAAAGTCCCGTCAAAATCATCATTCCAGAGATTACCCGGAACAAACAGACAGACAGACAGATAGACAGACAAACAGACAAAAATAACTTTAACTACATTTTTGGTATATGTACCGTGTATACATGCATAATAATATGCATTAAATAAAAAGCAGTTATTTTAATATTACAAATAGACACTCCAATTTTATTTATTTGTATAGATCAGGGGTTCCCAATCTTATTCAGCCTACGGCGCACTTTTCAAATTACTATATTGTCACGGCGCACCCCCATCCTCCCCCCCCTTCCTCCGTAACTTGCCATTAGACATAGATAGAATCAAAAGAAATAGGTATTATTACTACAATAGTAGTCATTATTGGTTGAAAGGCACAAAAATTGAAACATCCAAGGTAAAAAACTTATTTATTTATTATACTCTTTTTTATAAAAAATCAGAATTGCAACAAAATATCTACGAAAGAAACTTAAGAAACACAAAAATAAAAAACAATAATTTCTTAATAATAGTGACATATCAATGTGATGGGTGAGCCTGGTATTATGCTCACAGTTTTGCGAAGCATCTGATAAGGTTTGAGACTGCCACTCTCGTTTCTTGTCCCACCTTAATTCTTGAGCAATATTTGTTCTTGAATACGGCTACTGCTGAAAATCCAGCTTCACACAAATATGACGTTGCAAAGGAAATGAAAATGTTGAAGCTTTTGAAGTTAACTTTGCCGCTGCGTCGCATCGTATCGCTTTGGATTCGCGTGTCACCGCCTCAGAGTACATTCTTATTATACTAAAAATCACCGCGTCGGATCGCATTACAAATTTTAATTCGCTTCGCGTTGAAACGTCTACGTAGGACAAGGCCTTAAGAACCAATCTCGCGGCGCACCTCGCTACTTCCTGCGGCGCCCCAGGGCGCCGCGGCGCACACTTTGGGAACCCCGGGTATAGATTATTTGCATTTAGTGAAAAGCTGTTTATTTGAAAATACAAACATACCTTCTTTTATTAAGCTATTGTAGAGCTTTTATCGCGGGCTGTGAGACCTTTGAGCGCGGCGACCGAATCAAGAAATTTTGTAACACAAAAACCTGACACCCGAAGTTCGCACGGATCGAGACGAGCTGCTCCGAACCTCCGAACGACGTATCAACTAATCTGTCTGTCGCTGAGCTGACGTCACTTCTCGTCGTGCATGACAGAGACCCCACTTCAAACATGGCGTTCGCCTTTTGGGGAATTAGTGCAAATTGCTGTTTGAAACATCATTACACCTGAATAATGAAATAATACAAAAAACTGATATTATCAAAGTATTTGTGGATAAATAATCTAAAAACTAATATGCGTATCAGAACACACAGAAGCTGATTTATATAACAAATGTGACAAAATATCTGTCACACTCGCGTAAAACTAAACACATTCTAAAAGTTATTTACATTTTATTCTATGTTCATACTATTTCTCAAATGAATGTGTGATGTGCACACATAAACTTCATTATTTTCCCAGCAATTCTGTATAAGTATCAAGTCATCTAAAACTACTCATCGTTTTCTTTGTTATTCTATAATTTGTCCAATCCGATAACTTAACTAGACAACAAGTTTTTAGGGTTCCGCGCTAAAGGCAAAAAACGGAACTATTAAATTGGAAAATGAATAAATGATCCACAAGAATTAGCAACAAAATATGGGACCCCATTGATGCGGTATTTTTCAGATATTTAGAGGATATCAAGTCTTGTATAAGTTTGCCACTCAGTTATTGAATACGGTTTTGTTGATTTAAATTTGAAATAAATAAATATTATGTTATGTATTAAAATACATTAGTTTTTAATTTCCCACATTAACATTTAAATATGTTATTACCCTGGGAAATTATGACAAAAGAGTAAAAAAAATTGTATAGGTATAATTTATGTGCAAGCAAGACTTGAATAATAAATGGTATTAAACAGCGTTTTTATGATAAAAATGTGTTAAGTTAAACATCAAGCCAGCTCGATGTTAAAGTAAATTTTGAGATGAATAGTCTGAATTTAAGGTATAAGGTGGGCTGACAATGACTTGGCACTAAGGGAAATATGAAATGAAATAAGTTTAAATTTAATTCTTTCAATTCAAAAATTCAACCCCGTCTGAGGTAAATGAATCTCAAGAAACTTATTTTAATTTTGCACCATGTGAAAGAGGTAAGCAGGTTTGTCGCTACATTCATGATTGCAAAGTAGTACCTACTAGTAACCAGGAGATGACGCTGAGGTGGTACTACAGTGCTTGAGGTCTCGGGCTAGATTTCAGGGTTGGTCCAAATGTTTTTATAACTCCAAATGCTTATTTCGGAGTTTAAGTGTTTCACAAAAAAGTAGATAAGCATTCTAGCTGTTTTACTTCAAGCTATAGACAGTTTTTTTATGTGTGGCTCTGCCAAAATAACTCAACTCTGCCTGATGAAAAGCATAAGCCGAATCCAATAGTGGTGGTAACCATTGCGAAATTGCGAAAACAGACAATGCAAAAATACAGCATAGTGACATGCACCATCGCGGGCTAGTGATGCTTCTGCACCATTGAGCCTCCAGTATCGCACTCACCAACGAAACACGACAACACGAATGCTGTCATTTTTCGTTGATCATCTGTGCGAGGAGGGTAGTACCGCCCCGGTCCAGTCGGCCCAACCGTGCTGAAATCGGCACAAACCTTGAATGATTGTATGACTGTTAATGCTTGTTTTGGAGTTTAAGTGTTTAACAAACAAGAAGATAAGCTAGCAATTATAGTACAACAAACAAGTTTTAGATAGTTTGGAGCTAGATGATGTTGTGTCAGATGTCACAAATATTTATTTGTTTATTATTAATTCCTTTCTCTTTACCAAAAAAGTAACAACTTGAGTCCAAATCCCTACCTTGATTGTGGACCAGTTCAAATATATATATATAAATCTATAGTTGCTCAAAATAGCTCTACATTTTGATACCTGAAGAACAGAGTACATAAAGTAAATAAATAAATAAATAAATATTTCGGACATCTTACACACAACGCCATCTAGTCCCAAACTAAGCAGAGCTTGTATTATGGGTACTAGACAACTGATATGAATACTTATATACTTTTTTTTTGTAAATACATACATATTATACATAGAAAACACCCAAACTCCGAAACAAATATTTGCAGATCATACAAACATTTGTTCCGACCGGGGAATCGAACCCGAGACCTCAAGAACAGCAGTCGCGTACGCTACCACTGCGCCACCGAGGCAGTTCTGTTCAGTTCAAATCCTTATGAATGCAATATAGTAAAGCGATAAAAATCATTCCTGGCTCATATACTCGTATATACACGTGCGACATGCACTGATGCTAATGGCAATGTTTGTGGCACAAAATATTTACATACTCGTTTTGCACCTGTTAATCAAAGTCAGATATTTTACTTTATTTAAACACTTCATGCTCACATGTACATCAGCGGGCTTAATGCCCTGGGTCTACTCTACCAGCCAACCTTTGTCTGATGTTGAAATTTTGTAAGGGTTGCTCTGGTGCAGTTTTGAAACGAAGTTCCTTATCGCGCGTTGTGAAAGGGGGCTAGACGGAAAAAAATCTTACGAAAAGTTGTCACGACACAAAATTCTTACGTAAAGTTGTCACGACACTTTGCTACAGTAAGCGATTGTAAGCCGTGCGGCGTGCGCATGTCTCTCTGTCTCTCTCTCTCTCTTACAGAAAGCAAGCCAGACATTTTCATTTCTATTTCGCATTGAACAGTGTGGTGTCGCGACGATTATTTTTGTTGAGTTTTTTGTACATAATAAATAATAAAAAATAATAAAAATAATGAATCCTGACAGTGAACTTCGTTCCATCTGGGTGTCCCTTGACACCTCTCGAGTTTTTTTTCTTGATGTCTCCACAATAAATTTATCATCAGATGAATCTACCGTGGGAGAGCCACGCTTCAGCATGAATGGGCCGGCTCGACCGGACCACGGCCTCACAGAAAACCGGTGTGAAATAGTGCTTGCGCTGTGTTTCACCGAGTGAGTGAGGATACCGGAGGAAAAACATTGATACTGAAAATTATAAAAAATAACATAGTTTGAGATGCTTATAATTCCGCTCACTTGGGATTATTGTTTTGACATAATTGACTTGTTTCATTAAAAAGTGCCTGGAAAACCGACCTTTGCTAGGTAATGAATCTTAGCTAAATTGATTTTTCGCCACCTAAACTCCCTGCATACTAAATTTAATGAAAATCTTTGGAGCCGTTTTTTCTGTGATTCAGTTTATGTATATAACTTACCGTAAAATTTTAGATTTTAGAATGCAATTTATCTCTCGAGATTGCAAACAGCCAAAAGATTGTAAAATGGTATCGGCGAATCGCAAGTCGCGCGCTGATTGGTTGAACAGCATGCGCCACCCTATTTTTTTGCTGATTCGTCTTTGTTGCCAAAGCTGATTGGTTGAATAGCATATGTCCCGCCCGCCATATTTGTTTGCTAATTCATCTTTGCTGCCGAATGTAAAGTATTTTTGTGATTGTAAATTGATTTCATGTTGAAAATACCTCACAGTTTTACAATTAGTTACATAAAATTGTTATGACAGTAAAATTACTTTGTGAATTATTAAAGAAGTTCTAACCTAACCTAATTACTACTTAGTGCTTACGTTGGCATTGGGAGACACACTCATTTTTCACTTTAATTGACTAACCTAACCGCCTCAAGCTAAGCACCTCGAGTTTGAGTTCTTTTGATTGTTAGTTTTGAGCAGTTTGTTTTTGTCTGTTTGGAACGGCTGGACCGATTTTGACGGGACTTCACTGGCATGTAGCTGATGATCCAGGGAGTAACTAAAGCTACTTTTTTTTAGACTAACTTGTCCCGCTGCGTTACTCGAGGTACAACAATAACCGCGGGTAACACCGCGGGGTTCTGCTAGTAATAAATAAATATTTCGGACATCTAACACACAACGCTATCTAGTCCATAATTGTAGAAGCGAGTTAATTTTTGACCTAATATATTAGTAACAAAAATTGGCCAAGTGTGTGTTCGGTTCTGCAGTAAGCGTTTCATTATTAAATTCGAATTAGTTGGTCGAATAATTCTTATTAACTAAGTAATCGTATTTAGCTGTGATAGATTCCTTTTAATATGCTATACTCGTGGTTTTTTAGATTTACAAATAAAATAAACTAAAATAAATAATCGAAACATAGTTTTCTAAAACCTTTGTTTCTTTAAAGACCTATCCAGCCCACCACATGAGGTTGATTAGGTATTGGGCACACAACAACTGCTTGTTCGCAGTACATGTAGTACTAAGTTATTACGTACTAATATGTAGCATGATTTCGCAAAACTCTTTCAATTATTTGAAAAGACAAATTATGTCAATAAAATTTCGACTACTATGTCTCGTCTCGAGTCTTGTCCCGAAAGTCCCGAATCTCGGGACAGCTACATTTCTAAAAGTCCCGGGATATTAGACGTGGAGACGTCTCGGCACTCATACCCTCATCTAATCTTTCACGTAGATTTCTGTATTATAAACTTGTGTTATTATATAATTATACGTATTTACTAGCTAAATATTTCAATGTCATTTTTTATGGATTTTATAATTATACTAATACTATCTAAGCTACGTAAAACCTTTGTATAAAATTTATTTACCCATTTTTACGACTCTAGGGACGTTTCGTTCTTTAAAATCGGTTCAGTATTTTAGAATATAAAGATACATAGACTAACAAAAATATAACTCTTCCCTAAGGCTTTACCGTAGCGTAGTCGGGTAACAGCTTAAACTGTGTTACAATTGATTGTACCTATCTATACTAATATTATAAAGCTGAAGAGATTGTTTGTTTGAACGCGCTAATCTCAGGAAGTACGGGTCCGATTTGAAATTTTTTTTCAGTGTTAGATAGCCCATTTATCGAGTAAGAGTATAGGCTATATATCATCACGGAAAATTATCACGCTACGGGCAATAGAAGAGGCAAACGAGGTTGCGTGGGTCAGCTAGTTTTGTATAAAGTAAGTCTCCGTCTGTGACTCTGACGTAAAGCGTATGCCCGAATTAATCTGATAGTCGCACTATAAATAAGCCGGGTCAACCTAATGTAGGTCTCTAAGCTGTTAAAGATGTTATTTATATGCATAAACAACGAACATTTCAACGGAAAATTTCATTCAATATTGTTCTAATACAATAATTTCTGAGTAGAATATTCCATGGCCCCCATTCCGGTGATTATCCAGTAGTATGAGTAACGTTAACGATGGCAATTATCGCCTCTTACCGTTAAAATCCCTAATTCTACAATAAGTAGAAACGTAATTCGGTGTAGGTATATCGGCAGCCTTGTTACACGTACGGTACTTTTCCTGGAAAATGACAGTAATTGTAATGTTTCCACAAAATAACTAGGTATTTGAATTTAAACACGCTCATTTTAGGGTTTGCAGATTTATTTCAAAACTCGACTTTTGAGAAGGAGAAAATCAATTCTTTTTACACCTATCTGTATCTATACTAATATATAAAGCTGAAGAGTTTGTTTGTTTGTTTGTTTGAGCACGCTAATCTCAGGAACCACTGGTCCGATTTGAAAAATTCTTTCGGTGTTGGATAGTCCATTTATCGAGGAAGGCTATAGGGTATATATCATCACGCTACTACTAATAGGAGCGGAGCAACAATGAAGAATGTTTCAAAAACGGAGGAATTTTTCACGCTACGGGCAATATAAGGCGCAAACGAAGTTGCGTGGGTCAGCTAGTACGTATATAAAAGAGGAAGGTGACTGACATACCCAGAGATCAACGCACAGCCCAAACCGCTAAACCTAAAATCCTGAAATTTTGCATATAGTTTCTTTATATAACGTAAATGAGCACTAAGAAAGGAATTTTGGAAATTCTACTTCTAAGGGGTATCAGGGGTGAAAGTTTGCGTGAGCGAAGACGCGTGCAAAAGCTAGTATGACATACAAGAATTAAAGCGATAACGTAGTTGGGTATTTATGGTTGCTAAATTGTTTAAGTTTGCCATTTATGCTTGAACGTAGAGATGATCGGACACCTACCTTCCTTTATGTTAATTGTTTTATGCATACATAATTAATAATTATTATAGTCTCATGTTTTTTTGGATTGAATTTTTCATTATCCTTGTATAAACAGGTTAAGCGAAGAAAGAACAAGAATAAATGTAAAATCTGTATTATGTTAAACTTACATTTCCTTAAAACTATAAACATAATGTAACAGACGTCAATTAAACATCAAATGTTTCTTGTCTCATTGTCTATTATTCTCATATAATATTCAGTGACAAAAACAAAATGAAACTTCTAAATAACTAATATTTTAATACAAACAAGTTGAGATGACTAACGTATGACGCTGAAGCTGTAAGCTCCGCAGAAAAGGATTGTCTGTCGTAACATTGAATATTTTGCGGTTTAATTTAACTCTACGCGGAGAATCCATTCATTCAATAATAAATCAGTTACCAATAAATTGAATGACCGGTCGTTCCTATCTTTAGAACTTTCTCTAATCAAGCAACGATATGTAGGTAGGTATATTGTTTTTTTCCGATATGGGGATGAAATAAATGTTGAGTGTCATAAAAAAATGTTATTAGGTATTTTAGATGGCACAATGCCATCACTTTACAGTCCGCTGGGACTCCGCTCAGCATGCGCTGGAGGACTCGCGTGACCGTCTGAATGCGAAGTCCTAGTCCACCAAATAAGACGAGGTCTATCCCCGCCAGTAATCATTGCTGCCATGCTGGAGGCAATAACGTTTACGTTTGTAGAATATCAACCTTGCTAGGGGGCAGAACAAAAGGGTTCACTAATAGACTTAGTGTAAAGACTAAAGACTGAGCGAGAAGGACGTATCTTTAGCTCAATTTCATTAAAATATTTTCTCTCTACTAATTTCTTTCGCCTACTAATATTGTAAACTAGCACACGGGGTTCACCCATCATAATATTAACCAGTAAAATTGTTTATTAGTAAAAACAACCTTAGATTTGTTTTTTTTTTAATAATTTTGATGTAGCCTCACCACTCACATAAAAATAGGACAAGCCGTTTAGGCTCTGGGGCGTGCCATAGAAATAAACATACATACATACACTCTAAATACATAACCCTCCTTCGCAGTGGGGTAATAAATAGCAACCCACCCCGGCTTCGCACGGGCTGTCAACGGAAAATATAATAACTTTTTCGGACGTCTTCTCCAAATATGTTATATTTTAGCCAATATACTCGAAAATTTAACTAATTATATACGAAAACGTCAAGAATCTATCTATTGGCATCAAAATCCGTGCAGCAAAACAGACACTTTGTTTTATAAAACAATAGGTGTATGCCTTTTATATATTTTTTTATTTATATCGCTCTTCTATTGGGGTCACAAAAACTACAATAATATTGTACAGAACTTTTTTATATTCTTTGCATGAATGATGTGAATCTATACAACTAAATAAAATTGAAGTGTCTGTTTGTAATATTAAAATAACCGCTTTTTAATAAATGCTTATTTATATATACACGTTACATATACCAAAAATGTAGTTAAAAGATTTTTTGTCTGTCTGTCTGTCTGTCTGTTTGTTCCGGGTAATCTCTGGAACGGCTGGACGGATTTCGACGGGACTTTCACTGATAGGTAGCTGATGATCCAGGGAGTAACTTAGGCTACTTATTTAGACTAACTTTGTCCCGCGGCGTCACACGCGGTACAACAATAACCGCGGGTAACACCGCGGGGTTCAGCTAGTTTGTAATATATGTATATCTGTTCCATAATTATATTGTGCGTATTGATGTGTTGTGTGTCCATAACGTTCAATAAAAGTGTCACTTGTGGGTACAACCAGTACAACAAACTAGTTATTTCAAGATTCATGTTTAATTGACACCACTTGACACGAAGTATCAAACCTTAATTTGTACCTTTAAAATCTCAAATGGGACGTTTACACTATTTATTTTTGGACATTAGTGTCGGTGGTCAAGGCCCTTGTAACAGTTCCGAACTATCGAAAGTTAATACCCGAAAATAAACATTTCCATTCTGTAACGCGGCATTATTTATTCATTTATCTATACAAATAAATAAAATTGTCTCTTTGTAATCTATACTAATATATAAAGCTGAAGAGTTTGTTTGTTAGTTAGTTTGTTTGCGCTAATCTCAGAAACCGCTGGTACGATTTCAAAAATTCTTTCAGTGTTGGATAGCCCATTTATCGAGGAAGGCTATAGGATATATATCATCATCAAGGCTATAGGAGGCGCGGGAGTTGGGTAGGAGACCTTAGACTCGAGTTATCGAAGATCAGAAATCCCAACTCCACCAGATTCTCGTGGAGGACTTGGGCAACCGAGCGCTGGGCTTGCCGTTATTGCGGTATTGGCGGTAAGACTCGTTATAAAAGATTGGCACGGGACCCTCTCATACCGGCTGACGCAGGTGATCAATAGAAAAGGATGCTTCGGAGATTACCTGTGTCTGATCCGCGAGCAGCCAATGCCTAAGTGTTACCACTGCGATGGACAGATCGTGGACACGGACACACTTGTGGCTATGTCGGTTCGAGTCCGACATAACCACAAGTCGGTGGTATCCAAAGGGATTGCCGCACATAAAAGGGGATTTAATCATTGGATACTAGTGGACGTGAATATTTTGCTTATTATTACTTACTTAGTGACTCAGTGCCTTACAATTGTATGAAACATCAACTTTTCTCCTAAGACAATAAAATCCCAATCTATTTTGTTATTTATTATTCCAGTTACGATATTTTATATAATTTTGTAGAAAGTGTTAGGTACTAGTCCTTTAAGTCTCTCTTATTGCGTTCTTTTTGCTTGAAATATTTTGCAATTATATATAAAACTAGCTGTCCCGGCAAACGTCGTTTTGCCATAACTACTAATAAATTAAAAATTAATTAAAAAAACATTGTCCAGCGGACAAAATTGTGAATCTAAACCATTCCCAGATCCCCTTGAACACACACAAAAAAATTCATCAAAATCGGTCCAGTCGTTTGAGAGTACTTCAGTGACATACACACTCACAGAAGAATTATATATATAAAGATGGCGGTATTTTGTCAGAGGCAGTCGATTTTTAACGTTAACCCTGAGTACGAGCGTTGTAAGAATAGGTCGTCGGTTGGGTTTATCCCAAGTATAGGTGCTGGCAGCTCACTTGGCCATGCGCAGAAAGTCGTTTTAAAGGTCTCTTTGGTGATAGAGGGACGCGGGGATTGTAGTAGCACCGTTCCGAGCAAGCTATTGGACGTTCCCACAAGCAATTGGTGCGTAAGTCGCCTACACTTCGATTTCCTTTGTTTTGATTTGTTGCATTAGTGAACTATGCGCGAACTTACCCCCACCACGCAGAAGTTTGGCCAAGTTAGATGCCGGCATCTATAGTTTTATGTAACTAGCTAGCCTGTTCCACACGGAACTCTTACAATCTTAAAATTTAGTAATTTGTTTATCCACTTGTTTTCTGTATTTTGATGTGAAACATACTGCGGGTAAACCTGATTTTTGACTGATAAAAATAATTGAGTAGTCGTGATTTCAAATAAATTTAAAAGTTTTGCATTTTGAATTTGGTATTTAATAAAAAATAATATTAATGTAATAAACAATTATTTTAGTTTATGTAACAAATAACTTATACAAAACATTTTGGATGTTTCACATTGGTCGGGCGTCCCGGCTTTTATTCTATTTTTGACAACTTAATTTATGGTAATTGCCATAAAGTAAGTTAGGAATTAGGTAAGCTTAAAGCATTAAACCTTAAACCAAATACTCTTAAGGCTTGTTATACCTACTAGTTTTTGGATTTACCCAGTAACAAGGAAAACAGTGTTACGCATTAGTTAAAGTATTAAAGATTCAGATTTTAATTCATGGACTAACGTTGGTTTAGGTATTTCCTGATTTATTGTCATTTTACTTTGTAAATATTTTCCTGTGTTACGTAGTTTATTAAATGAATATGTGACGAATTGCGTTGTACTGAGTTATGCGCGACGTCATTGTTTTTTGTTAAGATGGACGACCGACAATAACATTAGTAGGTAAATATGTATGATTAATGTCATCAAAAAACAAAGAATAATTTAAATTGTTTTATCTACTCTGATATATAAAAAAATATTCGCCAAATGGGTTGCTAAGCACAACACTCTAGAAACGCTCAACCAATTCGGCTGTTTTTTTTTCGTGTCATGAGGACTGTTCGTTTAGAGAGAAAAAAAATATAAACTTTTAATTTATTTATTTTTTAATTGAACTGGGACAGGTACTTTTCATAGAACGAAGTCTTTCGGGGCAGTTAGTTAGTATAATATAAATTCCAAATTCTGTAAATGCTATAGCTATGTATTTATTTTAATTTATGTGAATTGGGAGGGTAAAATTTGATTCTATTCAATTCCATTTTAATAAAAAAGAATTTGAATGGAATAACATTTTCAGCCGTTACATTGGCAATGATGACATTGTGTGTGTAACGGTTGTTTGTTGTGATTCCTTGGTTGGTGTAATTCCTGCCCACAACATATAATCTATAAATTAATCTAAACTAATATTATAAACTCGAAAGTATCTAACTTCCTCTGCTGAAACATTTTCACAGCTAAACCGTTGAATCGATTTGAATAAAATTCACTATTGATTTGAATATTGGGGTTCCCACATAGGAGGGGGCCATCTAAAAACCGTAAGTGTCCCGAAGTACGTCGGGGTTCCAGGGTTTTCCTTTCTAGGGTGCACATGGTTCCCCGGCATCTAGTAGCCTAGACGGCGTGCGGTTTTAGTCGGTTCGAGTCCGACATGTCACCAGGAGGTGGTATCCGAGGGGATTAATGCAAGGAGAAAAAAAAGGGGAGGTGAACGGACGGAAAGCGTGATCGTTGTAGAGAGAAAGAGGCTGAGTTTGGTTAGCATCTGTCTCTCTCACGCAAGCTTATGATTGGTGGACGCATTTACCAATTCGCATGACTGATTTGACGGGAAATACACCAACCTGCCTCTCTAAGTATATATGCTCTAAGATCAGCAGTTGTACAAACTGCCTATTTCTGAGTCTTGAGGTGTAACTGTAGGGGTGTTGATGTCTATCATTGATCGATGGTAATCATTGTCATTTGTCCCGTTTGTTCATTTGCCTCAATTGCCTCCGTAAACCGCAAGAAATAGGTACCTATCTCGATAATACTATATTACTAAGCATTAATTACCACCGTTAAACTTCTGCGGTTGCATTGAAACGTGTCACTGATCATAACATTCGTTTCTGACGTACCAAGGATGACAGGTGGTCATTGTATGTTCGATTTTGGTTGGGAAATCTAATATTGAGTATGAATCCCATGACCGTCACACGTATGTGCATTTTTTAAATAGTTGCAATGCGTATGCTATTGGAAAAAACGTCAATCTTTCGTCATACTCCTGTTTCCTCGTCTGAGTTTTCCTTAATCTATTTATATTAAAAGCTTACAAGGATTTGCATAGTAGCTTGCCTAAGCGTCTGCCGCGATTAGAATGTAAAATAGTTTTTTATAGCAGGCAAACGAGCTCAGATCACTACGGAGATTGTCACTAGTGTCAATTTAAAACTTCAGTACGAAGTAGGTACATTTTAGCTGTGAATTTTTATATTTATAATGTGTCATTGCATTAAACATGCATAAATGCAGACTACCTCGTTGGTCTCGCGGTCGGCGTGTGCGACTGCTAATCACGAGGTCTCGGGTTCGATTCCCGGGTCGGACCAAATGTTTGTATGATCTACAAATATTTGTTTCGGAGTTTGGGTGTTTTCTATTTGTAATATGTATGTATTTACAAAAAAAAGTATATATGTTTTTGTATCAGTTGTCTAGTACCCATAACACAAGCTCTGCTTAGCTTGGGACTAGATGGCGTTGTGTATTAGATGTCCGAAATATTTATTATTATTTATAAACACTAGTTGACCCACGCAACCTCATTTGCGTTTCCTATTACCCGTAGCGTGATAATTTTGCCCCTTTTTTGAAACATTTTTTCTTGATGCTCCGCTCCAATTGGTCTTGGCGTAATGATATATAGCCTATAGCCTTCCTCGATAAATTTACTATTCATAATTGAAAGAATTTTTCAAATCGGACCAGTGGTTCCTGAGATTAGTGCGTTCAAACAAACAAACGAACAAACTCTCCGTTTTCTACATGAAATTTAAACAAGTACAAAAACTGAAATAAAAAACACTAAAAACACAAAAAAAAAAACACTACAAAGACTCAGAATAACAAATTGTGAATCAAACGTTACCATGTGGGTATTGAACCCACAACACTCAACGCAGTAGAAAGCGACGTAGAGCCCGTTTAAACCAACAGGTCAAACGTGCAGTCAAAGGCATGTGTCAAGATATTACTAATTAAATATGGTATTTTCCAAATACAAACAAAGTTGCGGGAATGCTAGTTGTCATAAATTTGTCATTAGAAATCTCCGTGAACACTTTAAAACGTGCCGTGCCGTGGCGGCAATGCAAAAAGGTGCAATATAACCGGTGCGAGTCAGATCGATATATTCTCGACAGAATAACTCGATCTGGTTCGCACCGGTTACGACCAGTTCACGGAGCAGGGGCTAATGGGTCAATCAAGTCGCTCTTCGCCCGTCGCTAACAGTAAGGTGGCGTTATCCCATACTGTCAGCGATAAGCGATTTTTGAACTATGCAATTAATTATTCAAAGATAGTTAAATAAACTGATACCTTAACCTTATCCTCTGAACAGAGAGAGTTCAGAGATACACAGTAACCACCGTTGTTGAGTTCCACCCACTACACTACAGGCAACGATATAATATGCTATGAACCGATTAATCTATATTAATATATAAAGCTGAAGAGTTTGTTTGTTTGTTTGAAATCTCAGGAACTACTGGACCGATTTGAAAAATTCTTTCGGTGTTGGATAGTCCATTTGTCGAGGAAGGGTACGCTACAGGGTATATATCATCACGCCACTACTAATAGGAGCGGAGCAACAATGAAGAATGTTTCAAAAACGGGGGAAATTTTCACGCTACGGGCAATATAAGGCGCAAACGGGGTTGCGTGGGACGGCTAGTTTGGTATAAAATAATGATATTTTAAACTATTGAGACACGCACAAAATAGACTGACAATATAATCAGTAGCTTCAACAGATCAGGTTAAATTTAAAACCTGCGAATAGTTACGAAACGAAATATTCTTCTTAAATCTTCTTCTTCTTTCGATGAAAATATAACCAGCCGGATCAGCTATTTCAAAATTTCGTAAACTTGTGCCAATGTCAAGTGTTTATAGTCTTTAAATTTGATGAAATTAATGATTAAAAAAACAAAAAACGATTTCCATAAATTTATCAATGACATCTGAGTTAGGATGTCAAAAGTAGCCCTGCCAGCAGTTCGGGCGTCACTTAACTATTGTAGACTTGTCGTTCAGTAATCACTGCTGAAAGAAGGCGTCGCTCGATCGATCGTGCTGCAGGTCACAATAATATAATATGTATACACAAACTAATTCATTCCAAACATTTGACAGTTTAAAAATTAGCTTTTATTTATGAATCCTACTAATATTATAAATGCGAAAGTTATGCAAAAACTACTGAACAGATTTGGATGAAACTTTTCAGTAATATAGCTTATACATCAGAATAACACATAGGCTACTATTTGCCGCGATAACCGACATATACGCGGGCGGAGCCGCGGGCAACAACTAGTGGTTTATAATCTTTTTGAATGAGTTTGTGAAATTCGCCAGCAGTAGCACCACGGCAAGAATGCAGATTGTTAATTGACTGTGGATGCGTGTTGTTTAGACTTTAGCAGAGAACGTTTATTGATGGTGATGAAACTTTGCTGATTTATTATTGGTTGAATTTGGCTGTGTTCGTATTTAGTTTATTGATAGGTCTGCGACTTCTTTACTGGTTGTTAAAAGATAAAGGTTGCAAATTGATATTTCTTCGGAAATCTTTTTTTCAAAGGTACATGGAGATTATGGCTCTTAGATTATTCAATGACTTAAAGTTGTTGTAGCAGAACGCTAACCTTATTTTTCTTCAGTTTTGAATTATATACTATTCACTTGTAATTCACTAATGAATGTCACGGAAATCAGTGCATCGATTTAGCCTTGAAAGCATATCAATGTATCTATACTAATATATAAAGCTGAAGAGTTTGTTTGTTTGTTTGTTTGTTTGAACACGCTAATCTCAGGAACCGCTGGTCCGATTTGAAAAATTCTTTCGGTGTTGGATAGTCCATTTATCGAGGAAGGCTATAGGGTAGATATCATCACGCTACTACTAATAGGAGCGGAGCAGCAATGAAGAATGTTTCAAAAACGGGGGAAATTTTCACGATACGGGCAATATAAGGCGCAAACGAGGTTGCGTGGGTCAGCTAGTTTATTATAAATCTACTTACTGCCTATTAGGTGCTAATATCTAATTTTCCAAATGACAATTTAATAATAATAATAATAATAATAATTTATTGTTTCTCTCACACACAGTTTACAATTAATAAAAAATTCAAAAAAAAGAAAAAACAGCAAATACAGTTCACATAAATATAAATATAATCTGTGTGGGAGACTGGCATCTGTACTAGGATGACCTGTATTACAGATTACCAGTCGCTCCAGACTCTGGATGGTGAAATGTATGATGGATGGAGCAGTGACATTTAAGTTTACATGGGCAAGACTAGTAGACATTACAAATTACAATTAAGTGTGTGTGTGTGTGTGTGTGTGTGTGTGTGTATGTGTGTGTGTGTGTGTGAGTGTTTGTTCATATGAGAGTGTGTGAATGTGTGTGTGTTCACAAAAAGAAACCACTCATATACCCAACCACAGAAAACACAACAAGGAATAAGGGGACCTACGAGGGCACAAGGAGAAGATTCTCGGTTTCCTCGTAGTTCAGGGACTTTAGCCACGAAGTGATAGTCCTTTTACACTTGTATTTGGTAAGTTGATAAATTGGGGTTGTTTTGTTAATATTTTTGTACAAATATCCACCCAGAAATCCATAAAACCTCTGAGAGAAGGCAGTACACCATTTCCCGACATTATGTTGACAAATCCTATACTTTAACCTTTTCTTTGTATGCGAAGGATCATATTCCAGTGAAGAATGATGCTTCAGAGTAACCTTTAGAACATATAGTTGGCGAACTGTAAGGACATCAGCTTTAAGATAAAGTTCCTTAGTTCGAAAAAGGAAAGGTAGGAAGTAACCAACCTTCAGAACAGCCCTCTGAGCCCTCTCCAGCTTCATCATAGCCGTTCTGCATGCACCACCCCAAACAGTTATACAGTATGATAAGACAGGCTCACATAGGGTTTGGTAAACTAACTTTATTAAATCTCTGTCGGCAACATGTCTCAGGTTTTTAAAAACAAAAATCAACTTTCGGACCCTTGATGACAGGAGATCTATGTGGTAATTAAAACTCAACTTATTATCAATCATTACACCAAGATACTTGATAACTGGGGCATAAGTTAGGTGTTTACATGAGCAAGTAGAATGATCAAAAGAGCAGGTATGGGCCAAAATTGAATAGTTGCTCAGATCTGCAGGAGCCACACTTCTCATCGCAAATGGCAAGTATCTTGTCTTCTCGACGTTGAGTGTAAGTCCATTAGCATGTAGCCATGATAACACCTGGTTGAAACCCAACTGGGCTGCATGAAACGCGCCGCCCCACGAATCACCACTGAAAATCAACGCAGTATCATCCGCGAAGGTAACAATCCTGCCATCTCTCAACTGGAGGTCACACAGATCGTTAATAAATGTGAGAAAGAGCGTAGGCCCAATCACAGATCCCTGGGGCACGCCCCACTCAACCCGAAGGTCATCACCAGCGACTCCACCAATCCTAACACGTTGCGATCTGCCGGTAAGATAACTTTTAAACAAATTAAGTTGTGTGTCACGAACACCATTGATAACCTTGTTCCTATTAACAACATAAACATAAGAACATATTAATAAGTATTAATTATTCAATAAGTAGTTACTGATAACGAGCAACTTGAAGCATACTTTGGTGGGTTTCAGCAAATTGACAATTTAATTCCCGAGCGCTTTAGATTCCAATCACGGTCCACGTGTTTCCATTCTTCAATATATTACTTTAATCAACAATGCAATCGAAGATATAATATGGATGCCTGCATATTACAAAGAAACAGAGGGTCTAGTGTGAGTTTTTAACATCTACTGGATCGTCACGTTGACTGGTGCCCCACTCTGACATCTCAACTGATCGCAACGCTTAAAGCGCTGGTCCCCGAGATCGAGTTAGTCTACATACAAATAAATAAAATTGGAGTGTCTGTTTGTAATATTAATATAACCGCTTTTCACTAAATGAACATGTATTTAAAATAAAATTGTCTGTCTGTTTGTTCCGGGTAATCGCTGGAACGGCTGGGACGGGACTTTCACTGGCAGGTAGCTGATGACCCAGGGAGTAACTTAGGCTACTTCTTTTAAACTATCTTTGTCCCGCGGCGTTACTCGAAGTACGACGATAATCGCGGTTAAGACCGCGGGGTTCAGCTAGTATGAAATAAACTAACACTACAACTCTCAGTGAATACCTCCTAATGAAGCCTAATGCCAGGTGCTAAAGTCAACCTTTTTATTCCGAGACTCAGTGATGACGTGAGTTCCACTTGTTTTGTTGGTTTGGTTGGTTGGTCAATGATATCCTATAATATCATTGTGATTGGTTCATTTCGTGTTATGTTGCTATAAAGAAAGTTGTAACTGGATAGTGACGTCACGTGTCTCTCTCGTAATGCGAGACCTTGTTTTCTTAGACCATGGGAGGGATCCGGGAAGTTCTGTAATTAAAACATTCGGACCCCTCCAAGGGACTTGAAACAAACCCTATACCAATCCGTCTGGGGATCATGATAGAGTAGGCAAAAGTCTCTTTGCTAATGAGAGAAATGAGAGACCTATGACCAGCAATGGACGGTTAAAAGCTGTTCAAGATGATGATGAGGAAATGTTAAACGGAAAAGGTAATAAATAGAACACCAAAGTGATTTCAAACATTATATTCCCATTGACATCAATCAATTAAAAATAAACAATTGTAATAAATGAACACATTCCTCCATATAATTATGATTGTAAAATTGAATTAAACTTATATAAATCGATAATATTCATCAACCTGCAGAACATAGTTTGAGAAACGTTGATATATTGTGATAATTTCAGACTTACATAGGTACTTCCACTACTTATTAATGATAAGATTTGAAAGCAAGGAATGTTTACCACGATATTACAAAGAAGACAGAAAAGAAATAAGAGGACTTTTAGTGTAAGTAAAAAATCTATCTGTATTTGTAAATTGAGACATCTTAAATTTTCCCGTATTTTGTTTAGTACAATTCTGATATTATTTGTCAAATGAGTCGATCATTTGATCAACAATCTACTTAGGTAAGATGAACTTAAGAGTATATTGGTGTACCATAAATAATGAAGTAATAAAATCTATTTTTTTTTTAGTATCATAATGAACAAAAAGACAGGAGTTAAATAGTCTATAATACGTATAGATTGACAATAACCTACCATAGGGTAGATGACATCTAAGTGAAATTAATTACTTTTTATCATCTGTCAAAACCATAACTTTGTTTGAAAAATGTACTAAATACAAACTTGTGACGTCACTGTTTTAGACTACTTAATTGAGCAATAAATTTTATTAAAATTTGTATATATGGCGAGATGTTCTGTGAAATTCATTTTAATGAAGAAGACATGGGTATTTGTTAACTATACAGCCATCTACCCTATTGAGTGATGTGGTAATGGCAATCAAATGACATTGCTAACAAGTCCTTTGAACTTCAAGACGTGAGCATATCAATTTATAGTACTTGCTATACTCGCTCACATTTGACCCTGCAAGTCCCTTACTGGCACCTTGTGGTTGCCAGCAATATTCATTTCACTGTAACATGTCTGCATATATGTTCATTAATTTGATAAAAATCTGTTTAGCAACCAAGGAGTTATATAGTAACAAACATGAAAACATCTTTACAAACTAAGACATTTATAATATTGCTTTACGATTTATATTAACATTATTTTTTATATTTAATCATAACTATATTTATTCTAAACAGCGATTGAGAGATAAAGCAAGTCAAATAATTCGACTTAGTGTTTCAACTCTTTATTGACGACAGATATTAATTTATTTATGCATTTCTTTTATCTTCTTTCGCAATATGATTTTGAAATAAAATAAAAACGAACATTTTAAATAATCGGATGAAGTATGCATTAAAAATTAGTATGCTTTTGGGTAGAACCTAAGAACGGACTTGTCATATATATATATATATATATATATGTTTATATTATGTATCTACTGTTGAAATAGTGAAATCAGATTCCTGTAAAGTCAGCGGATAAAATACATCACGTTTTAGATTATATAAATTGGTAAAGATTTTAAACGAATTTCTAATACGTTTTATTAACAATATTTATAATTATATAGGTCCAATGTCGAAATTTTCTTTTTGTGGTACCAGACCCTATTTCTATAACTATAAATTATATATTATCTATTAATACTTAGCAAATTTGGCCTCTAATATTGGTATAAACTTTGATAATACATGTATATATGTATCGACCATAATATACAACATGTTTATTAATAAGATTGTAAATAAATAGAAATTTGGCCTTTGACATATAATTACACGAACAGACAAACACAGAGCAAGACGATCACGTCTACTAATCTTTATTTTTGTAACATATTTACACGAATATCGACAAAAAAATAATATACATAACATTAATACAAAATATACAATACTGTCGAACAATGCAGCGATATTTTGATACAATATATCTTTTATTTCTTGATTGGAATGTATCATATGTTATAAAGACAGTAGTTCAAATTATCGGCTGCTGATGATGTTGCTAGCGAAACTTCTTAAAATTAAACCCTTATTTTGAATGGATTGATATGGTCATATCATATCACCTTGTGTAAAGCATATGGGAAGCACTGTTGATAGTATGTCGATTATGTATAAACTGCATAGAACAAAACTTTTTCTTTTTTTATGGAATAGGAGGCAAACGAGCAGACGTATCGCCTGATGGTAAGCGATTATCGCCGTCCATGGACACCCGCAACACCAGAGGCATCACAAGTGCGTTGCCTTCTTTTGGGGGATGTGGAGGGTTATGGGGGACGTGTTGGGGTATGGGCCTCCGGTATCCTCAGTCACTCGGTGAAACACAGCGAAAGCGCTGTTTCACACCGGTGTCTGTGAGGGTCTCCCACACAGACACAGAATGTATTTATGTGCTCGTTAAATGTTGTTTTAATTGTGATGTGTGAGTTCGTAGTGTTAGGCGAATATTTTTGCATGTGAGTCTAAAATATGAATGTGTAAAGATTAGCCTGCGCAAAAATTACAGTTTTCTATCGGAAAAACACACTATGGTTGCTCCCCTCCATTCGGTGACCCGCGTTACTCTATGATAAACTGTATATAATTAAATATGGATTGTATCTGTTAAGTAAACTGTGACTTCAGTACCTTTGTCACGGATAGACTTTCTCTAAATTAAAATAGTAACACAATAACTCTCAGTCTGTTTGCTTAGGCTCCGAAATAATCCTTTTGTTTACAGAAATCTGTTTTATATTGTATACTAAGTGTACAAATAACTTTTTTGTAACCATTAAATATTGAAGAGAAATTATTCTAGTTTTAATAATTAGGTTTCGACGCATTGTGTGTCGTTGTGTGTGTGTGACACATTGTAACCAAGGGCTGTGTAGGTTACTAGGTATCGTAAGGCAGCATTTCAAAACTTTAAACATTATTATTATTTTTCTCAGACGATTTGTAAAACACAGTGGAAAGTGTTCTAATTCGTATCTTTTTATTTTGTCGTGGCAATAAACCATTGAATATATTTCGTTGACCGACCCTGTTCCACCGGTGGTTTGACGTTAATTTTATGAAATATGCTGGAATCTTGTGAAACAGGGCTTAAGAATAACATGTAATACATGTATATGTGTGATTAGATTCAATCCATCTTAAATATCCATTGATACTTATTTTTACTGTAATTTAGCTGCATTGTATTTATTAAATGTGTCTAAAGTATTTTAGAGACGCATAATGTAGTGTCGATTGTTTCTGACTATCATTATACAATAATGAGAGCAGAGTTCTGTCAATTATGTTCATTCTTTGTAATGGCGTAAGTTTTTATTGCTTAAGTTAGTTTTAGCTACAACCGCTAATTTGATGATAAATTTAAATCTCAAAATATACGAATTTACACGTAACAAAATTATAATGATAACAAATTTAAAAATATACAAGTGTTTTGACTAGTAATTTTGTGTCAGTGAAATTTGTCATTCGAAGACCCCGTGGCCTCAGTTGTATAGTAACTTTGACACTAGGCGTATTCACCATACATATAAAATTTACCACGTATAAAAGAAATAGTAGTGACTAGTGACTAAACAATACACTGACTATTTCTCAGACAGTGATCGTTTACCGACTATACATTTTCGCTGAGTACTTACATTTTGCCACGTACTATGTATTCGATAGCAGTAAGCGGTTATCGTTGTATTTCGTAGTAAATGCATTTGAGTTGACTATGCTTTGTGAACCGACTTCTAGGCAGTGCGAATCTATTTCGATACGAGAATATCTTTTATATTATGTTTAAAGGATATTATTATGGCCAGGGTGGTATAGGGTCAAGAACTCTTTTCTAAAGAGAGCCAATTGTACATCAGTCAACTACTAAAGGCCTGATTAGATTTGTATAAAAGTTTTATAAAAGTAAAATTTGAATATTACATATTAAAGATAGTTTTTTGTATGACAGAGCCATCTAGCGGCCTAAATCAGTAAATCAATGACTCAAAACAATTTTAGACGTTGATTTACAAACATTTCGATTTTCCTATCAAAATACGTATGTTATAACACCAATCGACCATTGATATCTACATAAAACGAACACGATTTTTTAAATCTAAAGATTGTAAATTGGTTTCAGTCGTAAGACAGCAACATCTTAAACACAGCGTTCTGTGTTTACAATAAACTTAGATCGACACATTTACAAAATGAATCGCTGTAACAATGCATCTTATTATAACAGGCGTTAAGTTTATATTCCTATAGCCATGTCACCTAGACGTCACCTGCTCTCTCTATGGTCAAGAATGACTGTGTCATAGTATAGCTAGGTGTGTTTCAGGGTCCTGATGTAGTACCGTGGCTAGTATCGCGTAGAGTGAGTGGTCCCGGCCTGGTTGTGTCAGCAGCGAGAGAATGCGCACTTCGGACTGTGAAGGTGCGCCTTCCGCTCCCGTGTAGCGCGCTACTCTAGCCATTGCTGCAGCGCTTATCTGTGATCATATTAGTACTGTCAGCTCAGGTATGTGTCCTTTCTTTATTCAATACAAATAAATTATAATCTTCTTTCTAGTCTTTACTAGATTATTTAGGTCGTCTACTAATTCAACCGGTTTTACTTAAAGATCAGTTTTCAAAAGTAGCGACTGGTATGTCAAACTCGACTCTATGTCGAATGAAACGACTATGACCGAAGTAACACCGCGGGGTTCAGCTAGAATAAAGCAAGTATATATTGTATGTACTGAGTCCTTATAGATATATCAGTATGGATATATACCTACCACACATGGTGCATAAAATACCTGATACTCGTCGTCCTCATCGGGAGCTCTGCCTTCAGCGGTCTTTGAAGTTGATTTCCTCGTATGCGCCACACTCAACTAAAAGAGAAACATTCGATACCGACCTTGCAATCCTTATCTACAACACAATAAGTCATCAAATAGATCTATACAAATAAATAAAATTGGAGTGTCTGTTTGTAATATTAAAATAACGACTTTTTACTAAATGCACATGTATTTATACACGTTACATATACCAAAAATTTATTTAAAAAATGTTTATCTGTCTGTCTGTCTGTTCCGGGTAATCTCTGGAACGGCTTGACCAATTTTGACAGGACTTCCACTGATAGGTAGCTAATTATATAAGGAGTAACTTAGGCTACTTTTTTAGACTAGCTTTGCCCAGCGGTGGCCCCCCCGGGACTCAGCTAGTAAAGTATAAAAATAGAATGAATGAATGTACACAGGCTCACCTCTACAATTTGCCCATGATACGGTGCCAGAGTACAGGACTTGAGATCGATCATCTCAACTATACGTTCAGTCACAGGATCTGCTACCACCAAGTACTGGAAAAGAAAACAATAATTTTACACATTTTAATCTACACATTGATCCAACTCGTATTATAAAGCGAAAGGAGGTTGTCGTCAACCAGGTATTTTTAATTTTGTGCAAGCAAATGTGAGAAACGTTTCTTTCCTTCTTTAATCTTATGAAAAAACATCTTACTATGTCACTATAGTACGAGACACCATACTGCCTACAGACAAGGCAGTATGGTGACTGATGGTCCGCAATTAGAAAAGAAAGAAGGAAATTTTAAAAGAATTAAGGAAAGAATTAGGATGCTGACCACTACTCTTGGATTTTAATTATGCTTTTGTGAAATGCAACGAGTGGACTAAGAAATGTAAGTTATATGAGTTACCATTGCAGCAAGTGTCTGTAACTTAAACTGGAAATATAAAGAATGTCCGAGTTCTCTTACACATTTGTATTCACAATTAATAGTAACAACTTCACCACCATTAGGTGCTCCGTCTGCTCGATTATTTCTAAGATTATTTGAGGTCGGCTACTAGTTCAACCGGTTTTACCTAAATATAAGTTTTTACACGGAGCGACTGACATCGGACCTCGGCAACCCTGAGGGTGAACTGAATTCGAAAGTTGAACTAGTTGTCAGTATATTTGAGTGCACTGACTTAACAATAACGATTGCCATAGATGTTCATGACAACCGGACCGACGGCTTACCATGCTCTCCGAGGAACGGGCGGGAAACACCGTCATATTCCATATTCTTGTAAGAAAAACCCAGCAGCAGTCCGACACGGAAATCGAAGCCGGGACCTCTTGATTGGCAGTCACTTGTACTAACCGCTAGACCAACGAGGCAGTCAGAAAAGCTATTTTAATAATACATCATTATAAGTCTAATAGGTACCTTGTGAGTAATCAACAGCTGTAAGGGCGAGTTGTCGAGCATGACTTCGAAGCCGGAGAGCGCGTGCAACTCAGCGAGGCGGAATGTCCAGCGTACGCAGTCGCGGCGCCAGCCCGCCGTCTCACGAGTCTCTTCAGTCCTCCGCCTGCTTCGAGGCTACACACCACAAATTAGAATTAAATAAACTTCGATATTGCCTTAACTTCGGGTGTGGAGGTTTGGAGGTGTGATTGTGTGTTGGCTAAAATATAATGATATTTGTTGAAGACTTTGGAACCGCACCTCTCAGAGAAATATGGGCTATGTTATATTTTGGTTGCTAGTACATTATAAAATCAAGTTTGCATTGACCAGAGATTATAAAATCAAGTTTGCATTGACTAGAGATATATTTTTACATTGTCAACTGATCAAGATATTATAAAATTAAGTTTGCATTGATCAGAGATGTATGTTTTTGATGGATATCTTGCTAAATGTGTATTAATAATGGGTAGTGAAAAAAACACAAGCAATTTATAACATTTTTAAGTAGGTACTTTAAACTGTGATTTATATGTGTACGTCTCTCATAAAGTTTATAAAATTATTATCGCCCGTGAAGAGTTCAACTATCAACAATTGATAAATAACAAAAGTATATTCAAATAACCATAAAATTATTTGTTTTTTATGTACATCCACTGATGGTCAACAAATGTTATTATGGGCTTATTCAAATTTCTACTCAACACGGAATATGCCTTTATTTTAGGTTTTTTAATCTGGCATATTTTTGAAGAAACTTTGGAGTGTTCTGTGATCAGAACTCTGATGAGATCAAACCTGCCTACCTACCAGGTACACGGTCTTTTTAGGTTTTATTTCAAGATTTTCTTCTCTTAGCAGTACTGTTGTCGTAGATAACTCTCTTAGTTGGCTCTTACGACATGAGATGAATAGAAGTGGTGATCCTCCTCCTCCACCTCCTCGATATCCTTAATGCCACACGGACAGAGTTCAAGAGAGCTCTGGTCAGAGTTCAAGCCTGGTACCATACCGCAGCTTAACTACATAGCTTGATACCTGTAATACAGGATCCCAGCCCGTCTGCCGTAACAAGCCATGTCCTGCATAGGCCACCAGGTCGGCAGTAGCACTGAGCGGCTTGGTGAGCGCGCCGAGCAGGCCTCGCCTCAAGGCCGCAGTACTGCTGTCCGTCTCGCCTACTGCTACACCCACTAATGGATGGTGAGCTAGACCACCCACTGCACCTATACGAATATTAAACATAACTATACATCTTTCGTTTTCCTTGTGTCTTTTTAAAAAGAAAGAAAGAATTAATTAAATTCTCATTGTTTACAATTACTTATTCCAGGTAGAATTTGAAGTTACGAATTTAAGTTGAGCTGTCGGCATCACTAAGCACTACTCCATTACGCCAGTCAATATATAATCGCACTAATATATAAATGCGAAAGTTTGTGAGTGTGTATGTTTGTTACTTCCTTACGCAAAAACTATTAAACGGATTTGGATAAGACTTTAGTTGTATAGCTTATACATCAGAATAACACATAGTCCACTATTTGCAGCGATAACCGACATACACGCAGGCGGAGCCGCGGGCAACAGCTAGTAGAAATATAAAAAGGGTTTCGTCAATATTAAGTTGTAATATTTTTTTGCATTGTATATTTTCCATTTGTAGATCAAGCAAAGTGTTGTTCCATGCGAGGTAGAAAGCGGGGGGCGTAATAGAAAGAAGATTATCTTTTAGGCCGCAACGCCTTTGTAAATAACAAAAATAAATTTGTTTGTGTATTTCACTTTCACAGCTAAATCGCTGATCAAAGAACAGACATTTCACATATAAGTGACTCAACCCACGTGCAGTAGGTAGCGATGTCTTACCCAGTATATTAATAGCAAAGTTGGTAACGCCAGCCACAATGCCAGCTATAAAGTTGGTGGGGAGTCTCCGCCTAGCCGCCGCGGCTCTTCTGGCGTGTTCTTCATCCCCGGCCAACAGGTCGAGGTTCCTGGCCAGGGACCCGGCCCAAGCGCTCAGTGATCGGAGTAAGGCGGCTGCAGTAGCTGACGCGACCCCTTTCACCCCACCCGTCGCCTCTCCCAGTCGAGCGGCGATAGCACCCGGAGCACCCAACAGTTCTAGACCGCCAACCACCCAACCTGGTATTTACGGTACATTTCATATTAAATCTTCCTTAAAAAGTTGAGTTATCTTCTTCTTGGGATCAGGTTTTAAGTAGCTAGTACAGAAACAAAAATGAAATAAGGTTTTCACTATTTCATATTCATTCAAATGTAAAGTAGGTTCTTGTATGAAATTGGCTGGACATGCAAATTATAATATTAGTTTTTTTCTAATTGTACCTAATTTTTTTCATGAAAATATAATATCACGTATATTGTTTATACAAAATTTAATGTCCGTGTGTGTTAAATCTAGGAATAGTCAATTATTTTTAAAGACACACCTTTATTGGGCATAAATCTTGTTTCAATGTGTCAAAAAATTTGTGGTTCACAAAAAGTGTTATTTAATGTGGGGTGGGACGTGGCGATAAACTTCAACTACTACGCTATCCGTGCAGTCAAATCTAATTGTATCTAAATCTAGCTTAGTTATTGTAATTGATATCACTATTGTATTTAGCTTATTACTATATAAATACCTGCTCCTAATATCGCAGCGGACAAGTAGTGTACGGTGAGCGCATGCGTGAGTCGCTCAGCTGACGTCATCATGTCGTGCAGTTTGAATGCGCTCAATCGCAGCGGACTCTGGTCCAGCGCTATGTACATCCGCACCTTTAATCATCATAATAATATAATTATCATTTACAAAATATTTACATAAACAGCTGTGTAATTGAAGATTTTCTTATAATCTTTAATGGGAATGAAAACCGTGTGCGTATGATGTGTGCGTGTGCCTGTGTGTGTGTATATATGTACATATGTGTTAGTGCCTAGAACCGTATTTACTTGAGTTCCCACTGAGGGGATGTGCTAATAAGTCACTGAAGCCTAGTTAGTAGCAAGTATCCACTGTAGCTTTAATCCCAACTACTTTGTCATACAAAGTTTTATTGATTTCACTCCCATACATTTGATTTTACAAGTTAGTTATACATACAAATCCATCTAATTTTATCTTGACTATTCGACAGAAGAGACACTTGACAATTTTATAATTTTTTTGAATGTACTTACAGCGGTGTGTAGAGTGAGGGTTAGGTTTAAGGGATGAATGTAGAGTAGTTTCAGACGCAGTGGTCTCTGTAGCGAACGCTCCTCAGGGATATGGTCGGTGTTGGCACTGACTGTGGGTATCACCAGCCGCGACAGGTCCAGAATTGAAGACACGTACGCATCTTCAAGGTACAGTGCGAGGCTGCCTAACAATATTTCTAACTCTGTGATTTCTGTGAACAAAAGTATATACTTTATTATGATAAATACTGAAAAAATGCACACGTACCGTCTGAGACCAAATTAGCCAGAACTTGTCCTGTATTCACCAGACTTATGACAAATTAATTTCTAACTAGTGCTTATTAAGTGTTTGAAACTCGACCATAATTAGTTTTTTAGCTTGCCACACTCCTCCTCTATATAAAGTCTAACAGTGCCAAATTTAATAAGTGGTACTAAGGTTTTTGCTTCACGTATTAATATATAGATAAACATATTATAAGTAAGTTAGTCATAAGTCTGTAAAATATATATACATCAATATGGTATATACAATTACAATAATAATAATAAATAAATATTTCGGACATCTAACACACAACGCCATCTAGTCCCAAGCTAAGCAGAGCTTGTGTTATGGGTACTAGACAACTGATACAAATACATATTTTACTTTTTTTTGTGTATATATACATATTATACATAGAAAACACCCAAACTCCGAAACAAATATTTGTAGAACATACAAACATTTGGTCCGACCCGGGAATCGAACCCGAGACCTCATGATCAGCAGTCGCACACGCCAACCGCGAGACCAACGAGTCAGTCGACATAGATATACACTATATACATATATATATATATAAGTTAACAGTTAAGTTCTCTAAACACTAAACATACTGTAGTGACTAAACCAAACAGCCTGTCCAATCGAATCAGGGAATCGAATTGACTTCTATAAATCTGTGAAATATTAGTTTTTTTCTATCTTAGTGCAGCTCCACCCATTTCCGACTGTATCAGAGGGCCGAGCGGTTATTTGACCTCGATTTTTTATACTTCCTGCGATCTCAGTTTCGATTCTCCATCAGAGACTTGCGGTACCTCTTGCAGCTCTTTCCTATATGTTTTTAAGTCCAAACTCACCTTCTACTTTTGTATATTTTGAAAACTATTAAATTCTCAAAGAGGTTAGCAGCAGACATACCATAAAAGATAACACTGTGTATCGTGTCAAACACAATTTAAATTAGGAAAATACAGAAGAGCAAATTATGAGAATTAAAGTATCACATACCTTTGTGGTGATGAGACACCACACTCCACTTGTCCACGTGCACCTTGACCATGACACTGGCCTTCTTGTATTTAGTGGAGAAGGCTGCTTTATCAGCGAACATGTTCCAGAGCGCGGGCCAGGGGTCAGCGACCAAGGGGGAGGGGCGGGTGGTAGCCACTACTGCGAAGTCGTATTGACCGGTCTCGTATTGTAGATTGTCTATCTGTACGTCCGCTACTGCTACTATTAATCTTGTTTTCTGTGCACAATCATTTTCAGTTCAGCTAAAAGTTATTGGACAAGGGCTACAAAAGGGCTAAAATAAACTTATAGTCATATTATTTAGCCCTTTGATAATTCTATTTGTAAGGCAAATAGAACATGTTATCTGGTGGTGTTAGGCGTCGTACTCAAGAGACTCAAGTGCCCGACATCTGTGAGCTACCTTCGACCGTTGATCGAGCTATCGAAGATCTCCGGTAACCTCTTTGACTTGGTTAAGGGCAAAGAACGCTGCGACTTATGCGTCTGATTGTATAAATATAACATAAATGATGTTGCAACAACACGACAAAAATCCAGTAAGAATAAAAAGTGTAAAAAAGTGTCAATAATGATGAAAAAGTATAAAGTCAATGGGAAGAGACACTTCGTTTTGACTTTAATCTATACTAATTTATAAAGCTGAAGAGTTTGTTTGTTTGTTTGAACACGCTAATCTCAGCAACCACTGTTCCGATTTGAAAAATTATTTCAGTGTTAGATAGCCCATTTATGGAGGAAGGCTATAGGCTATCGTCACGCTAAGACCTACAGGAGCGGAGCAACAATAAAGAATGTTACAAAAACGGGGGAAAATTATCACGCTACGGGCAATAGGAGACGCTAACGAGGTTGCTTGGGTCGGCTAGTTTCATATAAGAAAGCAATTGATTTGGTAAAACTTGGCAAAATATAAGGAATATAATTATTTACTGAACTCTTTTTGAATTGGCCACCAAGGTTATAAAGACTCAGCTTTCATTGCAAGTGCAGTAACGGTTTGTTAGCAAACATGTCATTCAATTTGGCTGAAATATAGTAGAGTACCATGATCAAAACCATAGGCCGTAATATTTGAAAGTCCATTATTATAACAAGACATTTTTGTTTCGGCTTGGTCTATGCGTCACTATTTTTTAAAGCGAATGGAGTAAAGAAAATTAAAACCTCCTCATCATTGATGATCAGCACCGCACTGCGGTCCATATGAAGCGCAATCAAGGCTGGTTCAGCAGCATTTGCCGCCATCTTTATCACTAATCCCGATACCACGCAGCGCACGCTTTCACTTTCAGCCAACGTAGAACGATCCATCTCAACTGATGAAAACAATAATGCAAGTATTAAACAACTCGTTTGACATCTGGATTAAATATTCTACAGATACACGTTTTCTCTTCCTTCCAAGTCATTTTCCCCTAAATAAATATATTTAATTTGAATAGGTCAGATTAAAATTTTACTTGTTTCTTAATTGTTCTTAAAAATAACTACTTGTTTATAGCACTTGTTCCTCGCGTATGAGTGTTATGACTTCTTTTTTATTTGACTTCAGTTTCAACTTTCAGGTGGCCACGCAAAATAGACTTACCTGGTTGTTTGCTGTGAAAAGCCAATTCAGCCCGACTTAGGTTTATATCGCTACGATCTGCAATCTTAGGACTCCTTCGGCGACGTCTGAGTTTGAAATCCGATTCTGTAAGCATAGTTAAGTATCAATTTGACTTAGCAAGGATTGGCATCGGACCTCCGCAACCCTGAGGGTGAACAGAATTCGAAGGTTGAACAAGTTGTCAGTATATTTGAGGGCACTGACTTCCCAATAACAATTGCCATAGATGTTCATGACAACCGGGACCGACGGCTTAACGTGCCCTTACAGACGCGGGCGTGAAACACCGCCACCTTCCATACTCCGGGCTGCTATTAAGAATTTATTTTAAGAAAAACCCAACAGCAGTCCGACCCGGGAACCGAACCCGAGACCTCTTGATCTGTAGTCGCTTACGCTAACCACTAGACCAACGCGGCAGTTTAGGTTTATATTTAGTTTTATTTTTTAATATTATGTACCACTAGCTGAACCCCGCGGTGTTACCCGCGGTTATTGTTGTACCGCAAGTAACGCCGCGGGACAAAGTTAGTCTAAAAAAAGTAGCCTAAGTTACTCCCCGGATCATCAGCTATCTGCCAGTGAAAGTCCCGTCAAAATCCGTCCAGCCGTTCCAGAGATTACCCGGAACAAACAGACAGACAGACAGACAGACAGACAGACCGACAGACAGACAGACAAAAATTTTTTCAACTACACTTTCGGTATATGTACCGTGTATACATATATATGCATTTAGTAAAAAGTGGTTATTTTAATATTACAAACAGACACTCTAATTTTATTTATTTGTATAGATGTATAGATGTAAGAATAATGCTGTATATTTCAAACAATTCTGAGGTGTGGAGGAAATATCTGATTCATGCGACTCTAGTGTTCAAATGAAGAGTATAGTTCCACCATTAGTATACCTCTGTTGGTGCTAGTGCCGGGTTCAACAAACGCCACAACGTTGGCTGACTCAGGTCTTACATCTTCTATGTCTGGGTTTGTTGTGATAGATGAATCTCTCTCTTTTATTTTCGCGGAGGAATTCTCTTGAGTTTCCATCATTTTAGCATCCTCCGAACTAGTCGGAACCTTTAACGGCTGTAATGATACTGTGTCTTCTGTTTTCCCTTCTCCACTGCGCAGTGAGAAACTTTCTTCTTGTCTCTCGGGCAGTGTACCTGATGATAACTGTCTGACCTTCTCCTGGGATCCGGTTTGTGACGCCCCTGCTGATTCATCTTCTATACCTGGTGACTGTTTAAGTTCTTTTAATGACGTATTCGGACTTCCCGCTGGTTTTTTCGTTGGGGGTTCCGATGGAGATGTATTTGGACAAATGTCCGAAAGGCCCGTTTCAAAGACAGTTGCAGGTGTCAGCGGTTTTTTTGATTTATCAGCTCCATCCATTTTATCTTTAGTATAATCTGGAATATCGTACTCTTTTGGGGCTTCGAATACTGTAACATAAAAAAATTGTTTTCAATAAGTTGAGTATTTTTATAGAAGTCTCATCGTAGTACTTGGTAACAGATAAAGATATACGCCTTCAGGCTTTTGTATCGAACCGGGTAAGCAAACATTGTTTAAATCCAAAACAGTGCATGGTGTTGGGACTTTTAATTGTAGTTATACATGGCGGTGGTGGTCATCCGTGACCTTAGGTGACATCAGATGACCCGCCTGTTTATTTGTAACCTACATACTATTAAAAACCTAACACAAACGCCCGAATAAAAAGTTTAACTAGGTACTTACATCGAGAGACCGCGTTGACTCGTTCTAACGACCTCCTTTTATCCACGGATGTACGCTGTAATTACATTATTATATTACAATTTCACTTTTCTGTTGGAATTAAAATTACAGGCTTTTTGTTTGGTTCAAAACCACCAATTAAGGTCGATGTTAAATAAATATTACGGACATCTTACACACAACCGAAACAAATATTTGTAGATCATACAAACATTTGGTCCGACGCGGGAATCAAACCCGAGACCTCAAGCACAGCAGTCGCATAAGCTATCACTGCGCCAGAGGCAGTATTGTTTCTTCATTGCGTTGAGTTTCGAGCTCAATATGGCAAAACATTTTGATTTATCTTCAGTCTGAAGTCAGTCATTATACTGTATGTATGAATACTTTTTGTTGAAATAAACTAGATAACTAGGATATGAAAGCAAAAAACGTTGTTTGCACAGGGAAAATTTTTATATAATGTATCAAGTCAGATGACATTTGTCAATATAAAAAAACCTTTGTTCGAATATCAAAAGAAAGAATGTCGTAAACTAAAAAAGTTTCCACACTTCCCCTCAAACAACATCCATCATCAGATATCCTCACATCACACCATACCACACACACCCAAACTCAGATCGCGCACACATTTGGTAAATGCCACACGACCTAGTGGTTTCGTAAGCACATCCGCTGGATTATCCTGCGTACACACATAGTCCAGACGTACAACATTTTTAGCAATGCAATCTCCGACATAGTGAGCTCTTATGTCTATATGTTTCGTCCTTCTATGCGCTACAGGATTGTACGCAAGTTTCATAGCACTCTGATTATCTACAAAAATGCAAATAGATCTAAGAGATTCACCTCTTATAAATGCATTCAGCTGCCGCAAGTGAACTGCCTCCTTGGTAGCCTCCGAAAGTGCAATATATTCGGCTTCCGTTGATGACAGTGCCACACAAGCTTGTTTCCGGCATTCCCAGTTAATCAACGAGTTCCCACATCTAAAAATAAATCCAGAATAAGATTTTCTATCTTTGATGTTCCCTCCCCAGTCAGCATCTACGAATCCCGTGATGTCCTGCACTAGCGACTTGGGAAATATCAAACATAGATCCCTTGTACCCCTAAGGTACCTTAAGATATGCTTAGCTGCTTTCCAGTGGCGTTCTTCACAACAGGAATTATACTGTGCCAAGAAATTAACTGCAGCCGCAATATCCGGGCGTGTGTTACAGGCTAAATAGTTCAGCGACCCTATGAGCGCCTGATAACGACGACAGTCTTGGCAGGACAAGATCTTACCTCCTTCCCCTTCCGCCATGACTTTATGGAAATCCATTTCCATCGGAGTTTTCACCGGTTTGCAATCGCTCATACCATATTCATCCAAGATCTTTGAAATAAACCTCTCTTGACTCAAATATATTGCGGTATCCGTCCTATACAAAAGCATCCCCAAAACTTGCCTAGCTTCCCCTAAATCCTTCATCTTGAAATGCTTGCGAAGGTTGTTCAACAACTCTTCCTTCTGCGCTCTGTCTTTGTAAAATAAAATAAAATCATCAACGTGCAAAGCGATATAAAAATTATTATTTTTGTAAAGACAGCTATCAAAGTCACAGCGCTTGAAGTTCAAAGACAATAACACTTCATTCACTTTTTCATTCCACGAACGAGAAGCTTGTTTGAGGCCGTATATCGCTTTTTCTAATAAGCAAACTTTTTCTTTCGAGTCATTGTCTATGCAACCCTCCGGTTGTCGCATATAAACTCTTTCATGTAAATCACCGTTCAAAAAGGCGGTGTTCACATCGAAGTGGCTAATGAAAAAGTCCTTTTCAATAGCCAACGATAGCAGCAGTCTGACTGTTGATCTTCTCACGACCGGTGAATAAGTTTCAAAGTAGTCGACCCCGTAGGACTGACAGAAACCCTTCGCTACAAGTCGAGCCTTATAGGTCCTGTTACCATCTGCATCATACTTGTACTTGAAGATCCACTTATTCCCCACGATCTTACTTTCAGGTGGCTTGTCAACGAGCTTCCAGACTTTGTTCTCGTACATAGAGTCCATCTCTTTCTTCATGGCTTCCTTCCAGCTATCCTTGTCTTCCCGACTCAAGGCTTCCTTAACTGTCAAAGGCTCCTGCTCATCAGTACAGCATGCAAGTCCATGAAGATTTCTGTCTCGCATTCTATTACGTAGAGGATAGCGATACTCAACCTCGTTTGATTCTCCTCTATCAACAGTCTGCTCTTCATCTTCAACATTTTCTGCTCTGCTATCTGCCGTTTCTCCTACTTCCACTTCCGCGTCTTCATACACCTCAGCTTCATCTGTAAGACTCGACCCTTGAGAAGCTTCTGCAGTACCAGGTGACATACCTGACTGGTCTTCTACCCTTGCGAATTCCCAGATAACTTCAGCACCTTTGTCACCGTTGTCTACCAGTTGACTAGGATTCTCTGAAATCGCTGCTGTAGAGTCTTCCAAGAAAACTACATCCCTTGCTCTAACTGTAACGCGTGGATTACTAAGATTAATGAAACGGTATCCCTTGGTTTCTTCACAGTAACCAACAAAGATATGTTCTTCCGCTTTAGGGCTCCATTTCTTCCGAGTTTCCTTTGGTACGTGCACAAACGCCTTAGATCCAAAAACTCTGAAATGATCGAATGACTGAGCCTTTCCTGTCCACAACTCTTCAGGAATCTTACCGTTGTTACCACTGTGAGGCAGCCTGTTCTTCGTGTACACAGCAGTAGAACATGCATCCGCCCACAGTTTCCAACTAAGATCTTTCTCCACCAACATAGTACGAGCCATCTCCACGATAGTACGATTTGCTCGCTCCACTACGCCGTTCTGCTCTGGAGTGTAGGGAACAGTCAATTGATGTTTAATCCCCTTTTTGCGTAGAAACCCATCAAACTTATTGTTCACAAACTCTGTTCCGTTGTCCGTGCGTATGCACTTCAGCTTCAACCCGGTCTCAACCTCTACAGATGCTAGAAAAACTTTAAAATAATCCAAAACCTGATCTTTTGATTTAAGGAAAAATGCAAAAGTTTTACGTGTAAAATCATCTACAATTACTAGCATGTATCGAGATCCACCGTACGACGGTTCAGACATTGGACCGCAGATATCTGCGTGAACCAGTTGCAGTCTCTCAACTGCCTTCTCAGCCTCACCAACTGGAAAAGGTAAACGATGTGCCTTCCCCTTAATACAGGCGACACAAGGCTCCATTACGCTCTTTCCAAAATCCATACCCGGAAGCTTATGTAAATCTCGCTCATTTACGTGCCCAAGCCGCCGGTGCCATAACATCAAAGGATTACCTGCTTTCACTGACGCCAACGCAGTCTCATCTACAACCGCCTTACAACCTTCAAGCTTGTAGATACCAGAGACTTCACTTGCGGTAGCCAGAAGCTTTCCATTGAAATGGCCTGGAACCAAATGGTGAATTAGCTTGCACCCATCCCTGTCAAAAATCACCTTCCATCCTCTCTCTACTAACTGTGAAACAGATAACAGATTAACACGCAAACCAGGTACATACATGACATCCCTCACGGCAAACATTCTACCTTTCATACTCACCATGATGTCACCCTTACCCGTGCATTCCATCTTATCACTATTCGCACATGTCACGTTACTTATACCGATATTCATGACCAAATCTTTAAACCAATGTTTCTGGAAAGACATATGTGAAGATGCCCCGCTGTCGATGTACCACTCCGTCGGATTGAAGGAGTCCCCGATACTGGACGAAGACAGGCTCACGACATCCTTCCTTTTGGAGGTCGAATCATCTGCTTTTCTTCCTTCTTGACAGTCTGGCCTCTTATGCCCATGCTTTCCACATTTATAGCATTTCACTTTGGTCATATTCTTGTCCTTGTTCCCATTCCGTTTCCGATTTTTACTCACTGCTAATGCCGAGTCTGTTGAAGACGATGTACTGCAATTTTGACGTGAATCCTCCTGTAGTAACTTCTGTCGTACGTTCTCTGAAGTCAACTTCATCCCAGAGTGTTCCAGTGCCATACGCATAGGTCTGTACTCTTCAGGTAGTCCTCTCAGCAACACAACAGCTACAAGGTCATCGTCAAATCCGGTGGCAATATCCTTCAACTTTTGAGATAGAGACATAACAGCAGCAACATAATCATGCATCGACGAGTGTCTCTCCAGCTTTTCATCCAGCAAAGCGTTCATCAGGGTAATCCTTCGATTCACACCTTTATCCTCAAACACTTTCGCTAAGCTATCCCAAGCGTCTTTGGCATGCTTTGAATCCTGTACATATGTGTAGAGTGAGGTATCCACATGCAGACAGATCAAAGCCAGTGCATCTTGGTCCTTCTCGATGCCTATGGAGTCATTGGAATCCGGGTACTTTGACGTATACGTGAACAATTTTTCTCTTATCAGAATCATTTTCATTACGAATTTCCACGTAGAGTAGTCATCTAGTCCGCAGAGGTTTTTAATGGCAACTTTCGTGGATAGGCCCATAACCTTTTGTTGAAATAAACTAGATAACTAGGATATGAAAGCAAAAAACGTTGTTTGCACAGGGAAAATTTTTATATAATGTATCAAGTCAGATGACATTTGTCAATATAAAAAAACCTTTGTTCGAATATCAAAAGAAAGAATGTCGTAAACTAAAAAAGTTTCCACAATACTTCAAGAAAATAAACGACAAAAAAAAATCCTGACGTCAATAACGTTAAATAACATTAATAACTTACCTAAAGTTAATTCGTTATATCTCCTACCATGTTACAGATAAATATAACTTTATTTCAAAGCACGAAGGTTGATTTTCTATTGTATGAGTATTTTTTTAAGAAATGAAACTACTTACTGGCATATGTAAATCAAGGAGAGAACGGCTCGAGCCGACTGCGCCGAAAAGTCTTCGCCTGATGTCACTCGCAGATAAGTCACGCTTGAATATAAACAATTGAGATTTATAAATTATTATTATTATGGGGTATCGAGTGACATTTGGGCTCGTGTAAGATACAGTTAAGGGTTGTTTTTCATATTAGTATGGGTTATAATCAATAGTGATAATAGAATAATTTTACGTAGATATTAGCAACCAGTCCCAACTACATTCTTTCTTCATTGTGTGTTAATGGTGGAATATCGACATAAAGCGTTGCCGTGTAATATACAATATTAACAAGATCCATAAAATATTCATATTTTAGTTAATATAACGGTATTAGTACGCATGTAAGTATTCCCGCGGCAGGATTGATAATGCAATCCAACATCTATATTAGTTTGTTTACCTTTTCTTCTTTAACCCCTCGGCTGAAAACCGGCACAACCATATTATAGAATTTCAATAGATATACATTTGCTTTGTAAAATTTTGACGTAACAATCTGTTCTATTGTGTGTTTTATTCAGTGAGTTCAGAGTTCGTTTTTTAATGGTACGTATTTTCCGGGGAACTTTACAAACATTCATGAAACGGACCCAAAGTATAATGATGTCACGTGTGGGGCTTCAAACCTACAACACCCGGTGCAGTAGAAAGCGGCAATCTCGAAACGCCATCCATATATAATCAATATATTATTATATACTCGTATAAAAGAAACTCGTGTTAGTTACACTATTTATAGCTCAAGAACGGCTGAACTGATTTGGCTGAAAATTGGTGGAGAAATAGCTTGGAACCAGGAGACGGACATAGGATATTTCGGGGCTCAGCTAGTCTTTAAATAATTTTTATCAGGGCAGGGATATAAATTGGCCATGAATGTTACCTCATCCGTATCTTTGAGCATGAGCAGCGTGGAGTGGGGATGCGTCTCGACACACAGTTTAATGGTGATCCCTCCGTAGAATTGTAGCAGGTGTTCACCGCTCGTTATGGCCACTGGCGCGCTCCACTCGTGGTATGAGCGCAACGAGTCCTCTGCACATGCATGAAAATATGTTGAGTAATTTAACTAATTTTGCTTAACATCATAAGGCATCTGGGAAAGGAGGTTTTGACCTGCTATAACATAAGTATATATATATATATATATATATAATACAAGTCTTCCTTCCTTTTTTTGCAGTGACATTGTCCTGAGTACACGTATAATACCCATGGGATGAAAGGTAGTCTAGTCTCCTCACCCATGGGGTCAATAAAGGTGATTACACTCCGTTCTCAATCCGTAACCACATAAAGAAAAAATTTTAGTCCAATTTTTCAAAATAAATAAATTTATTCGATAGAGCTGAATAAAATTTTAGTGATTTACAGTTTCATGTATAGAGTTTTTTAAAAAACAGAATTAGCAACATTATCTTCAAGATTCGCATTCTTTAAGGAGTTATCTACTCGGGAGTAAACACACAGGCACGTATCGCAAGTTATTTTACGTTAAGTAAATTTGATTGTTAAAGTGAGCATATTTACCAATAAGTTTGCCAAAGGATAGGACCGTAATGGCGGGTACAACTGTCTGCGGAGCGGGGGGCGGCTGCGGGGGGTACCTCGAGCAGAACGCCGGTGTCGAGTAGTGCAACGCCACGAGAGGCGGTACTACGCACCACCAGTGAACTCCGGGACATTCCTCCGATAACTGCATATATTTTTTTATTACTTTATGCACAAATATATGAAAAAAGGTACTTCAGTTTTCAGAGCAGGACCATTACAGTCATGAGACAACTGTTTAACAAATAAATAAATAATAATAACTAATATTTTCGGACAATTAACACACAACGCCATCTAGTCCCAAACTAAGCAGAGCTTGTGTTATGGGTACGAGACAACTGATATAAATACTTATATACTTTTTTTTTGTAAATACATACATATTATAGATAGATAACACCCAAACTCCGAAACAAATATTTGCAGATCATAAAAACATTTGATCCGACCCGGGAATCGAACCCGAGACCTCAAGAACAGCAGTAGCGTACGCTACCACTGCGCCACCGAGGCAATCATATCATGTTTGTGAGACATAAGCTATTGACATTAGTGGGTTGTATGTGTATGAAATGTGTGTGTTTGTAAGGAAACATCCTTACCTATAGGGCTTCAGATACGGCTTTAGAAATTGGCAAACTTTCAAGGGACCCTAGTAAACTAGCCTTACCTAAGTGCAACATAACATCAAATAAAAAGAAATAATAATGTAATGACAGTAAAGTTTTTAGTACTTAATCTTCTCTGAAACTAAATAAATCTGTATTCATTTATCAGTAAATTATTATCTAAAATGAATCGTTTTATATCGATTTAAAATTAAATAGTCTTAAAGATCCAATGACAAATTTTTATTAAAAAAGTACTTTATATGCATAGAAACATATGATCAGTCTATTATAGGCCTCCTAAAAAAACGCCGGTCCTGTACATTTTAATTATAATATGAATGCACATTTTTACTGTACTATCATAAAATACTCACTACAACTTTGGACGTGGATGGTTGCTCCTGTGTGTTGGGTGATGGTTGTGCCACTGAGATAGGCACGTGCGTGAGGTTGTGCACGAGGAACTGTGGGCAGGTATCGTGCGCGACCACGATGAGGCACCGACTGTCGTGCGGTATCTGACTCACTGTCACCGGTATCTAGAGTAGGATATTATTATTATTATATTTTAAAACACCAGCAGCTTATAGTTGATGCATATCATTACACTTATGTTTTTAAATGTTCATCAAATCTATTTTTTAAAATATTTATTAGCTGTCCCGGCAAACGTCGTTTTGCCATAACTACTAATAAATTAAAAATTAATTAAAAAAACATTGTCCAGCGGACAAAATTGTGAATCTAAACCATTCCCAGATCGCCTTGAACACACACAAAAAAAATCATCAAAATCGGTCCAGTCGTTTGAGAGTAGTTCAGTGACATACACACTCACAGAAGAATTATATATATAAAGATATTCAGGACGCTAATCACAGCTTCATACATACATAGAGTTCCACATACTCACTATTCGGTTTGATAAGAAATTATTTCGAAGGACCTTAAGAACCTCCGCGCGTTAGTAATACACAGTTTTTTTTGGTACTAATCCCGCCCACACGCCCACCACTGTAACTCCTGTACACCAGAATCAACAGCAGTGACCCGCGAATACACCCGAGCTATGACACTCGTGAAGTCCCATGTAAAAAAAAAACTGTCTTGGAACCTGCAACGAAATTAATCAAAAGAAAAAACAGGAGGAGTTGGAAATATGATAAGTCCACTTCCCTCCTTAGAGAGCGGGAGACAAAATGACAAAATAGGCAGACACCCTTTTTAAACCGGGAAGCATCACGGATAAAATATTATGGGTCCTAAGTGAGCTATATTTGATTACTATAGTATGTATGGCAGAATCGCCTAAACGCACGGAAATTCACCGCAGTTGACACAAGATCTCCATAGTATACCGAACCTGATGTCTCATTTGTAAGCTATTTAGCATTGTGTTACGTTACTTGTACCAAAGAAGCATGATAATGGTATCATGCCACCAGAAACTCCGAATAATAGTAGGATAATAGTCTTGAAGTTTAGTTGGAGGCCTTTGGGTGGCTTGAAAACATCCAACGACAAGATAACGTAGCCGCAAAGTTGTGTGTCCCCAACCCGCACCCGGTAAGCTTGGGAACGTATGGCCTTAACCCTCTCCTGAGTGTGGTGAGTGGGGCGTTATGAGTTGTCGATGATGAAGGAGAACTTACAGATATTTGTTGTTCGTTGATGAGTCCGATGGCTCGTCGTATGGGCGGTACTCCGAGCCGCACGGGAACGGTCGCGTTCCCCGTGTAGTTGTCCGAAGACAGCGCCAGACACACGAACTTGTGGAGTTCGCTGGGGTTGCCACCGCGCCAACGACCCCGCAGGTAGAAGCGACACAATGCCGTACCGTTTATACTTGCAATATAATGATAAAACACGCACTTATTAATTTCTTGTTAATTAGTGACTGCCTCGGGTCAGATTAATTATTTATGCGAACATTTGTTTCAGAGGGTCGGTGTTTTATGTGGGTATACGCTGGTATTTTGGAAAAATAAATAAATGTATTAACAAGTATTCTATCAATAAATCAAGCTTTTATATTACAAGCTCTGTTTAGTATAAATAGATAGCGTTGTGTGTAAGATTTTCACGCAGTGTGTGTTTTGCTTGCTAGCGTGCCTCGGATATGATTGTTATAATAAAGCGTAGAGCAATCGTAGGAGCAAACTTTGTTGAAAAGAAACGCAGAGGAAGTTGCGTGAGTCAATTACTATATATCGTTTTAAATGCATAAATATCAACATCATCCAGATGCAAATCAAATGATCGTGTTCTATGTATTTTATAGTTATTACTGGCTGAACCCCGAGGCGTTACCCGCGGTCATTGGCGCAGCGCGGGTAACGCCCTGGGGCGAAGCCTGAGTTACTCTTTATATCATCAGCTACCTATCAGTGAAAGTCCCGTCAAATTCGGTCAAGCCGTTCCACAGAATGGGGGGAACAAACAGACAGACAGACCGACAGACAGACAAAAATTGTAAAAAAATGTTATTTTACTATATGCACCATACTTCAATTTTATTTAATTGTATAGATAACATGTAATTTACCTTCCAGGTTTAGTAGGTTTGACCACTTTGAAAGTGTTGGCCTGTAGGTTGTGTACTTCCTCGACACTGGAGGGGACTGCGATGGCAGATACCTGAGAAGATTACAAATTACATGTCATTGTAATGTCTATTTATTTATGTACTAGCTGTTGCCCGCGGCTGCGGAAGAAGTTTAGTGTAATTTTTTTTTTTTTTTTTCACTTTTTATTAATAGATAGAATTTTATTAATATTAGTTAGTATATAAAACACCACAGTTCCTTAAAACCGATATAATTTTATTTAAATCTCAAAATGTTACATTTTACTTAATTTATCATAATGAAAAGCCAGCTTTAGTTGCACGTGTCTCAACTTGAATTAACGGTAACTAAACTGTAACACATGGGACTTACAAAAGATCTCGTTTAGTTGTACGCAATCCGCACGAACGAATACGTCGTGCGTATACCTTATACGTATTTGATGGATACGACACGTACCTGCAGATCGATGTTTAGCCTGTTGATGATCACATAAGAGGAGGTGATGCCGAATACGTTGATTTCTTGTTTGATTTCGTAGTACATAGTCAGCAATGCCACCTGTTATTTAACAAGAGTGTCCAATTTATATTTTGTACATATGCCTGCTATATCCCTTACTGAACCCTTTAAAGGTTGACTGGCAGGTAATGGCAGAATGTGTAATGCAGACACTGAGGAAATGTGATTAGAAAGTGAAGACCCCAAATTTAAACACATCAGCTCTATTTCGGATTAGTTTTGACGAACGGACCGTTTCTAGTTTTTTTATCTAACTATCTAAAAATTAGAATGCGATTGTTCTTGATTCAAATTTGAGTAATGGATTCCGTCTACTTTGAGTTAATTCTAACGTTTCATTTACAATCGCTCAAACATTTGACATTTGTTAAAAATAAAATGCATATTATAAAAAATAATAATCTAACACAATTCATACACGCCGTCTGGACCTCAATTAGGCAGAGCCTGCAACTACGACAAGAAGACTGCTGATGAACATTCTTATACGTTTCTAGATACATACATATCACAGAGAAATGACATCATCACACAGAACAAATTACCGTGCTCATATATATCTATATGGCCCAGCCAGTAGTGTTTGTGACGTTATCAACTTACCTTCTGATTGCACAAGACGGAGAACTCAGCGGCGTGGTCGAGGGACACGTGACCGGCGGGCAGCTTGCCGTACCGGCCGGGCTCTTTGGAGCTCACCTGCAGCTGTTCACTGACGAACGTCTCGCGACCTATCTCCACCGACATGAAGAACGGTTTCTGACAATAAAACAAATTTCTATCAACGACAGGACACCATAACCTACTGATCTTGCCAAAGTGATTCTACTCGGCCTGATGGAAAGCATGAGAAGAATCACAGAGTGTTGGTCACAATACTCATTGCGAATGCAGACAATGCAGCATGGTGACCCACAGTATGGCGTCCTACGCGATGCTTGTGCACCATTGGGGCACGAATGCTGTCACTTTACGTTAGTCTTCTATGAGACGGTAGAATCGCCCCGTTTGAGTCGGCCTAACCGCGCTGCAATCAGCGTAGCTCTATTTCCTTTAAATATTTTCTTTCCTTTCTATCCAAAACATAGGACTATCCAATTAAAGGAAAGAACAGGCGATGTGTTCCTTCGATTCAAAGAGAGGGTTGTCGCTGAACAGAGTTGTATACTTACTCTGTTTTGGGATGTTAATTATTTTGGAACATTAAAGTATATTTACTCAATGTATGTGGGAATTGCCATAAAAGATTTTGACAAGAAAACGTATTAAGAAAAAAAACAGTAAAAGTAGTAAGTAGTTTATGGATAAACTACAAAAAAGTAATAACACAAGCAGCGTCACAAACTTTTGTACGAAAAATAAATACATGTTTAAAAATTCAGGTAAATGTATTATATTCACACATCTTCATCATCGTCACAATATTTTAAGAATAGTATGGCTGGACATATGCCTCTTTGTAGAAAGGAAGCTAAAGCTGAAGACATGAGAAGCACTAAAGCCTATCTACAATTCTCGTGTCACGGACTCACGATGAATTCGAAACCATCTAATCAACTTTCACTTCTTTTTTCTACAAAATGTGTTTTGCTGACGTGCCTAGGATAGGATAGTTAACATCACGCTTAGACTAATAGAAGCCGATCGTGATTGAATAGAAACGCAAACGAATTTACGTGTGTCAGCTAGTATTATCTATACAAATGAATAAAGTTCGAGTGTCTGTTTGTAATATTAAAATAACCACTCTATTTCTAAATGCATATGTATGTATACACGGTTACATATACCAAAATAACATTTTATAAAAATTTTGTCTGTCTGTGTATCTGTTTATTCCAGCTAATCACTGGAACGGTTGAACGATTTCATCGGGACTTTCTCTGATAGGTAGCTGATGATATAAGGAGTAACTTTGGAGGAGTTTTTTTAGACTAGCTTCTCCCCGCGGCCCAACAAAACCGACTCAGCTAGTGTATAAATAAAATACTAACAGTGAGTATAGCAGAAGGTGGTGATATAGCCGTGCCGGACTTCAACACACAGAGTGGCGCAGCGTCATGAGCTCGTAGTGTCAGTGCTAGAGGAGCAGCATTACAGAGAAGAACAACCGGACAGAGCTGCACTTCAAGAGAACAGCCTCCTCCAGCGCGGATCGCTTGATACCGTATCTGCAAATATCAATTGTTGTGATTGCTTTTATTTAAGTATTGTTACAGTTTACCGTTAAAACATTCAGGGACAATAAACAGATTTATTTAAACACCATGAGAATAAAAAAATATATTTAATATATATATATATATATATATTTGTATTTTTCTGTCTGGCCACACTGAAATGACGCTTGTGTGGTTTTTTGGTTACCTCATCCATTTTCTTCGGGTATGTAGCGAGAGGCGTATTTGATTTAATTTACCCTTGTCTTCTCTAATTGTTATATATAAATATTCATTGTGAAGGAAAGGTGGTGCTTCATTATTAAAGAATAATAGTGAAGAAAGGTTTGTGGTTTTAATACACAATGTCTTTGTATAAGTTACTATATTTGGTTAACTGCCTCAGCGGCCAACTTATGCGACTGCTGTGCTTGAGGTCCCAAGTTCGATTTAAGTGTCAGATAAAATGTTTGTAGGCTTGCAAATACATGTTTAGGAGTTTCGATGTTTTCTAGGTGTAATATAATATTATAAAATAGTAATATAAATATTCTGTCCCTCTAGCTGTCATAGTACAAGCTCTGCTTTGTTTGAAGCTAGAAGGAAAACACCTTTAAATATCTGACACACAATTGTGTGTCAGTTATTTACAATATTTAGGTTTTTATTAATATTATTATTTTCATAATATTTTACGATGTTTTTAAGATGTCCAGACGTTCTCAAAAAATACTAAAAACAAACAGGCAAATCCAATAACCTTGAGGTTCTGTGATATAACGATTTGTTTTCTAAGAACAGTTCAGGCGATAATTAGTAAAAATAATTGTTAAGTGCTTTAGTATATTTATTTTAAATAAATATTGTCTACTACGTGTACAAATCGAAGTCATGATATAATCCTGAACCCCTACGCGTATATAAAAAAATGTATAAGTACTCACAGTAACGTCACATCGAGGCTGCATCAGCGCTGCCTGCCACGTCCCTGTATGGTGCTTCGATACCAACGAGTAAGGCCAAGTTGATGGAAATGTGCGACCCGCCCTTTTCAACCTGTAATATAGCGTTTTTATTATGCTACTGCTACACCTGTGGTAGCTTTAATATTAAAAGTAAACTACGCGTTCATTAAAGCGTTAAAAATGCGCGTTGGCTACATTAAGGTTACAATGCCGTTAAAACTTAATTCCTCATGAATTAATATGATAACACACAATACACACAATAGAGCTTAAAGCAGCTACACTAATTACGACAATGAGCGTTATAAATTATTTTAATGCTTTTATGTCAATTCCAATTAACCAATTCGTTACATATATTTCATTTTGATCTGCTCCTGATTTTAGAGATTTTTTGTGTTTATTTAAAGTAATACGATAATATGGGATGTTACGAATCTTTTTTCTTTTAAAATTCTTCCTGTGTCACTGGAAACGACAAAGACTGGATAGTACTCTTAAGCTTTCTCATTCGACCACTCTATTGTTCTTCTCGTAAATGCAGTTCCCGCCTAAAACAAAGTAGACCCGTCCTTGCTATGCGCGCGCGTCCGCTAGAATGAGACGGCGTTAATGTGGCCAACATCAATTAGCGCGCTAGATTACGCTCTAAAACCCTTTGATGTGTTCAAAAAACCGACACTCGAGTTATCGCTTTACGTTTAACGCCAAAATGGCCACGTCTACGTAACACCTAAATTAACGCGCTAATTAGCGATAAGATAAGTTGCAGGTGGAGCAGTAGAGTTATTAGAATACAGGTAAATTTAATAGTACATTCGGATGGATTCAAAATTAAATGAATTTCCTAAGCGAGCGTAGGATTAAGAATGTTCTTCTATTTCTAATTGAACCTTTCTTTCTTAGGAGTGTATATTTTATAAATCATACCATTTTAAACAAACCTTCGCCATTTGTGAAATAAATTCAACCATATCTGCACCGTTTGCAAAAAATATTTATATATAAATTGATGTCAATTGGCTGTTGTAGCTCTGCTTAGTTTGGGACTAGATGGCGTTGGGTGAACGTAACGTAGATAAATATATTATCATTATTTTACAGATACTAAAAGAGAATTAAAAAGATACAAACCACGCCATGATATCCTGTACGACATCATCGATGTGCATGACGGGCGTCCGTTTATCGAACACAGACACGTCCGTCACTCCGTAGTGTAGCGGGACCGCCTCACGAGTCACCGGACACTGGATGTTCCTATTAAAAATAAATGTAAAATGCATGTGAACAAGAAAAACCGTGGGAGAGCCACGCTTTGGCATGAATGGGCTGGCTCGACTGGAGTAATACCACGGCCTCACAGAAAACCGGTGTGAAATAGCACTTGCGCTGTGTTACACCGAGTGAGTGAGGACACCGGCAGCCCATACCCCAAACTTCCTCCCTATTCCCGCTAGTATAATATAATTACATAATGTATAAAAATTATTGTAGATGTTACCATACTGAGAAAAAATGATAAGGTTTGAGAAAACCTAATAAAAATATTTTTTGTCAAATTTACTAACTGTCAAAACGATAGATAATTTTGATTGAAAAATGTACTAAATACAAACTTGTGACGTCACTGTTTTAGGATTACTCAATTGAGCAATATATAATAATGTTAATATTACAAAAAAATTGTAATAGAAATGAACACCTGTGATAATTATATTTTCCAAGATATTTGTAATATTCGTTTTAATGAAGGAGACATCGGCATTTATTTACGATACAGACCAAAACCCTATTCACACAGCAGTAATACTGTAACACCTTACCTATACTGAAAGGACAGGCTGTGTTTGTTGGCGGTGGTTCCAGGCGTCAGGAGATGCGTACAGTTCCCTCGTCCGGGCGTCGACTGTATTAACGGCGGCGGTTGCTCTTCCATCTGCGTCGAAGCTTGTGGTCGAGACTTTTCTGTCACTATTAATACCTGAAAATTACAAATCGATTTATGTACTGAAGTTAAAAAATGGTTCGTTAGTAGCACACAATGTGTAAATCTCATGTCTTTTCTATGGCAGAACAGGTCTGACGGCCAACGCATTGGTCCCATCAAATAGTCCTACACGCTAATCCGGCTTGATTTAATTTATTTCTCTCCTTTTCAGGAAATCATGCCCAAGATTGCTGGCGAAATGGCCCTTAATACTAACAACATTGTACTTGACTTATTTAATCTGCAGAATATGAAAGGCTAGTTTCTAAAAGAAAATAATTTATATTTATAGGCGATGCATCGACACACTGATTCAATTACAATTACATATGCTATCACATGGTGACGTCGGTCGGCGTGTTGGCGTCGCCACGACAGCAGCTAATCTTAGCTAAGAAAATATCTATTGGGTTAGATAACCCAATAGATATTTTTGCATAAATATCTCTTATCAAGAGGCACATTAACTGAGATAGTAATATACAAGTGTAACACTAACATCGGTGTCCAGCGGTAGATGTGAGTGCAGAACATACAAGGGCCACACTGTAGCGATGATCCGTCCGTCAGAACGCGCCCGGACTACGCGACACCACACCGATATGTACTGCATTTCACCTTCGCTCGGCACTGTACAACAAATATTAAATAAATTAAAAATAAGTTAATGAGACCAAATTAAGATGCTCTTTCATATGCCGAAACAAACACTTAGAGGTAAACTTACTATAACATAAACCTTTTCCTAAACGTTGGGGTTCACCTTATTCATAAACGTAATTCTACTTTACAGCAAGCAACGGTTAGAAAAGGTTTATTTATTGTGTATATAATATCCCCGCTATTATTTATCCGATTTCAAGGTTTGTTTTAATTGCATGAATTTTATTTAAAGCAAAATCAATGTAAATTTACAAATGAATAAAAAATGATTATTACAAAATTTTATGCATTAGGCGCTTTGAAGCCCCGCGGCGTCAAATTCAAATTCAAAATCATTTATTCAATTAAGACACTAAGTGACATTTATGAAAGTTAAATTGAAGCTGTAGTTAAGAATCATAGATCGACACAAACAGACGGCACAGCATGTGCTGTATTGTCGAGGTAAATTAGGCGAAAATACCAAAATCTACTGCCTGCCTGTGTCGATCCATAACTTCCAGTTTCCAAAATGCGTAGAGCCTCATGAGAAGAATACTGGCAAAGAAACTCATGGCCACTCTTTTCAAAGTCAGATTTTCAGGTACAATAGTGTTAGTATTACATGTAAGGTAAACAGTATGCAAGCTGTTGCCACCTGAATTTCCTTTTATTAAAATCATCCGTCACCCGCGGGACGCCAAGCCGTGGAGTTTTTGGAAGCTTATACGTAAATATTGTTATTGTTCTTTTTAATTATGGTTATGTACATAGGTTTCTGTATTATGAATGAGCAGATTATATGTTTTATTTTCTTGAATATTATATTTAAATACTTATAAATCAAGAAATTCGAACAATTATTTAGAAACAGATTAAATCAAGAATAGGACTCATCACAAGCTTAATAATACTAATATAAGCTTATAACAAGTTTCCCATAGTTCCCGACCTCGATTATACTATACAAGTCAGGTGCTTATTAAACATTTCATTTAACTGCTTTATTTATAAAGTTATTTAATTTTAAGCTACTTAACTAAGCTTAATAAACATTATTTAACTTTAAGCTATGCAACGGTTCTGCGTTAATTTCAACTTTAAATTTAACGCCTTAGGGTCAACAATACCCCTGCTTAAAAATAAATAACGTTTATGACCTATTTACAAAACAGGCGTGGAGTCTCTTACCCTTCACTAACCAAGGAACGTTTTCTTTCGGACATTCCTTCAGAGGAATGTCACCCGACCATCCTGTATCATGATTTACGAACTTTATCCTGAAAAAAAATATAAGCAGTACTTCATAAGGTTACTTATACCCACGCACACAAACATACATACAACCAATAATTAGAACATAATAAGTATCTAACTATGTAAATCTTTTGCGCTTTTTAGTGCTCGATTTTTGTAAAATTGAATGTCAACATATCTAGGGGGAGACCTGGTGTCCTGAAACACAAGCCTCGAGCTTAGCTTAGGCACCAGTCTTCCACAATATTATAAAAAATAAATTCTATGCATATTTATTTTAAATGTAATGTATACTATATATCGTGGAAAGAAATAAACTATATCATTATTTATTATTACTTATATAAATTAACATGAAGGATACAGGAGACGTCTCAAGCAGAATAAATATCTTGGAATGTGAAGAAATGGCCATACTACGGGCTAGTTTCAGTGTATAAACTTCACTATACTTCACTATACTTATTGCTAGATACAAGAGTGTGGTCCTCACTTAAGCACCATTTCTGCGTCAGTAGCACACAACACACTCCTCCCGACGTGTTCCGCCTCCATCTCGTCCGAGCACATTGTCCGCCATTGACCTGCGTCGTTGGTTCGCGCGCGTACCTTTACAAACATTTAAAAGTCTTTTAGTGCTGCCATTTAGTCCTCTTTCATTAGAATTAATAGTTAAGTAAATAGTAAAACTACAAATAATTAACTGGTTTGAAATAACGCTTGCGATGTGTTTCACTGATTGAGTGAGGACACCGAAGATCCATACCCCAACCCCTCCCCACATCCCCAAATGCGGGTGTCCATGGGCGGCGGTAATCGCTCACCATCAGGTAATACGTCTGTTCGTTTGCCACCTATACCATAAAAAAATAGCATCATCATTATGATTTCAGCCTACTATATCAGTCAAGAACCGGTTTACTCCTACGGTTATGAGTTCTGCAACTAACATGGCCAGCCCAGTGCAGCTTCAGCTTGCTCCTGTGGGCTATGATGATGACCTTGGGTTTCTGTCGGACCTGCTAGACCGGTTGGTCAGTTTACAATTTCTTTGCACTCCTGTCGTCCAGCCGGGACAGTCAGCCAGTTTCTTATTCTTTTTAATTCAATGAATCGAAAAGCTCCTTAGGATATAATACGATATCATATATTTAGTCATTGACATCGTGTGCCCAACAACATAACTTTTAACATATGATATAATTGGATTGTTAAAATAACAATACATGTAATATATTTATCTAATAATAAAGTTACAAATGATTGATTTTTTTCACAAATTTTAATATAGTCCATGATAATTTTCTTCTTATTTTTTGATATGACATAACATTTATTATACATTCATATTAATATTTCAACAATTATTACTGTATTGTTTGTTAAATCTCAATTTCAAAGTATGTTTTCATTAGTTGTTCTTTTTCTTCTTTTTTTTATTATTACTTATTGTATTCCATCTTCGAGCTGATGAATTGCCAATGCTATGTACGCCATTATTGTCACATGCATCAGGCCATGAACTAAATAGTTTAAGTAATTTTCAATGTTGAATGTTTGTGATGTGGCTGTACTTATTTTAAATAAATAAATAAATAATGTATCTCTTTACCAAAATTTCGTCAATTTGTTTCACCGATTTTGGCGATGAAAGTATACAAACGGTTATGAAACGTCATAATGCAACTGACCTTATACAAGAGGCGAAGTCGTAGCATATTGGCCAAAGAAAGCCTCCCGCACAAATGCATGTATTTATTGCCACCTGTCTCTTCAACCTTCACATGTACATATATCCCGAGACCGCGGCTTGATATCTCTTTTTCTTCTGAAGTCGGATCTTCTAATCGTACTCGTGTCGAACCAGGCTTGAAAGACAAACCTGTGTACAATTTATAGTTTTTAAAATTGAAGATTTAAGGAGTACTTACACTATTCAGCTTCATTAGCGTTTCGTTGTACGCTTATACAGTTCTGCTTCCATAAGACGGGTATAGCATCGTAAGAATGAATAAAACCGTCACGTCAGTAGATAGCTGCATTGATACGTCAATTAAAAAACAAAAATGGAATTTCAAGAGTACTTTTGGACGAATATTCCAAAACTAGCAGGAACTATGCAGGTCACAACTTGTCAACATGAAGTTATGTCTATGGCACTCGCATTACAAAACCACATATTTAGTCCTTTTGTGCAGGCGTGTTTCTATGGACATAAGCATAATAGAGTTGAATAAGTGTAAGTAGTAATATAAGCATACATACATCAACCTCCAACCTCCTCCATTTTTTAAAGACAATGAAGAATCTAGATATTTAAGCATATTCCCTATTGGTGAAGCCTAAGTCCAGCAACAGGCGGATGATGATAATACACGTGATAAATTAGAAAGAAAGAAGAGAAGTAAACTCACTTCCAGACCAATGCCAGTGAGCTGTCGGATCGGCCAGAGCTAATCGTAGCCTTTTCGGCGACGTCGGACAACGCCATCTGTAACAATTAAACACAATGCACTACTCTAAAAGAATTTACCCAAGTCAAATAGTTGAAATTTTAGAGAATAGTTAGAACTATAATTATGAATGACTAGATACACAGTGTCTTGCTTTAGCCCATGTTGGAGACGAGCGCTGTTTACAACTCCATGTAATTTCGTTCTAGAAGTACACATTCTAATGCGCGTTTTTACATGTAGTTGTTAACACGCGTTAGCGTTACAGCGTTGAACGCTCGTCATCTGATCATGACCTTACTGTAGCCCATTTCGGTAGCAGTGATGAGAAATAACGATCAAACTGATGCGAAAGATAAAATCAATTTTTGCAGGGCGGTTTGTACATCTTGTTACATTTATAAAAGGCATCTCAAGTATCGTTTGAACTCTGATCAGCTGAAACTAGTGTCACGCGGCAACATCGACCTCCCCGCCACTACGCGTTTCAAATGTCGCCTCCTACCACTGCGTCCCTACCACCGCTGGGAACCGATATAAGGACGCCTCTTCCTGCGCACCACTACCTGCCGGCGTCTACCACGCCCGGCGGCTGGGCCGCCCGGCCTCCAACGCCGGAGCCCAGGACTACTCTTCGTGCTGCTACCAAGCTAAGTGTCTCTTATCTCGGAGGTACCCGATCGAACCTCTCAGAATAACTAAAGCCTAAAGCCGCTACGTGACACTAGTTTTAAGTTCAAATCAAATCTCAAGCGTCGCTATTATTAAAGAATGCGTTTTAAGATCTACTCAACTGAAACTAGTCTCAGTAACCAATCTCAACTCAACAGTCTGTTCTTAATTACGTTCTGTATTATCGAAATTATTGTTTCGTATCACGCATCAAATTATATTAAACAAAATATAATTAATAAACATAATTTATATATAATTAGTTATTGGTTTATATATAATACACTATTGGCTCGTGTATTAATGTAAACATAATAATAAGAAGCAACTCGCCCTAAATTAAATATTATAAATATTAAAATAAAAATGACTAGATATACCGGAACCGGATCTATAACGTAACGTTCAAATTGTTATCAATACTTGTCATGTCGAATTTTCAAACTATATTTTTGTTTCTTTATATAAATTAATGTTATATTTTTGTCAGAAACCAAAATCTTGTGAGTGATATTAATTGAAACAAATGGTGAACAATTTAATGTGAATTTAAATGTGTATAAGTAATTCGTTGTAATTTAGAAACGTCATCAAAAAATACTTCCATTTCTCCTGAAAGACCTTAGAAAATACCACTTGAGACTAGATAGAGCTTGTCTCAAGTGAAGAGAGCTCACAACTGTCGAATTCTACTCCTGAGAGGAGATTTTGACATAAACGTCGTCCTAAACTAAGCTCTAAACAGAGATTCAATGATCCTTTGAAATATATGCCATTATGCCATCTTTACTCACTTGATTATTGATCAGTGAATCTTGTCTCAAAAGACGTTCAATAATCAAATCTCTTCTTAAAACTAGTTTTAAAACTAGATTCACGACTGAACTGAGAAAAAAATGTTAATTTGTGCACATGTACCGTGTACGGTTATTTTAATATAATAAACAGACACTCCTATTTTATTTATTTGTATAGATAATCATACTCACATATATACTCGTAGTAGTGACCCTAATTAATCTAAGGAATAATTAAGAATAGATAAATGATGATGATACTCACCTATATGCAAGCCTCACACCAGGCCCTAAAGGTACCACTTCATCAGTACCCTCTTGCCCGACCCTTAACGCAGAAGAACAACTATTATGTATCCAGAGAGACACTCGACCTTCGAGAGCTAACGTGGCTTCTGCAGCCAACTCTTGAGGAGACCGCTCTTCAATTGATATCAGATCTAATGATGACTTATCCTCGTTTAAATACTGGAAAGACAATTATAGCAAGAATAAAACCCAAGACATTGGTTAAAGAACTAAAAACAAATTAGTTAGACGTAGGCTTAATACAAAACATAATGAGTTGTACCAGGTCTTAGGGTCTTAGTGTAGGGTGAGGCCCTTAGCAATTCTACAAACTTAAATGTTATTAGAAAAAATGACGTCATTTCAACGCAAAGTCATGTGGTCAGAATAAAATATTAGCTAATAATACAAGAGAATAGAGACGTTAGAGATTGTTAGAACGAAATTCGACGCAAAATACTTGGATCTTAGCTAACGGGGCAGAATCCACGAAGAATCAGACAGTTCAACATCCAGCAATGTATCAGACTGCTATAATTATCATTATTTTTATGTTAACTATAAATCAAGGTGCATTCTAAACCCGTCTGCTTACTAGCCCTTGAAATAATTAAAAAGTAAGCTAAGCTAACTAAATTGAAATGAAATCTAAATTGACTGATACACTATTATATATTTGCAGATCATACAAACATTTGATTCGAGGGAGCACAGTGAAATTTTGTTTTAAATTTTTCGTGAGACGTTTGGTTTTTATGGGAATAATTAAAGACTGATTCAAAGTAGCAACCTGAGTAACAGCTTCACTCCAGTTGAGGGAGAGAGCTTGAAGCGTGCGTAGCCTAGACACGTAGAGGCCGACTTCTACTGTTGACGCGATGACGCGCATGCGAGGGTTGAGACCCATGCCCCCAGTAACAGCGGCTTGAAACAGGAAGTCGCTCACCAACTCCTCCATAGTGCCAGTAGCACAGTCCAGTACATCCGCGCTGTTAACGGTAATCATATATTTAATTGTACTACTTGTAATCTATTTTCAAACCAAATGATTCAATATTTTGATAATCATATAGCGAACGAACAGACATACATATTAATATTGTAAATTCCAAAGTAGCTCTGTCTGTCAGTCTGTAACGCATTCACGGCTAGACTACTGAATCGGTTCGGATAAATTTTTAAAATGGAGATCCTTTAATTCTTGAGGAAATACATAGGCTACTACTAGAGATAATATATTTACCATGGTAGCCGGCATACACGCCGACACAATATGAAAAGTCTGAATTTTAGAAATGTCTTTATAAATTCAGACATCAAAAGGTAGATAAAGTTCTCAAGTAATCCGCGTGAAGGTCGCATATCTTAAAAAAACTGTATCTATTCTAAAAAAAAAACAATGAATGCTATAAACACTTACGACAATGCAGTGTTAACCACGATCAAGGTACCGGCCGGCGCGCCTAGACGTACGTGATACTTAGAATTGCGACCAAAGAAACTCAGTACACGATGACTTCTCATCAGCGGCCGGGACACGTAGTAGCCTTCCATTGCGGTCGCTTGGCTGGAATATAAAAAATATTTTTACTTTTTACTTTATTTTCTTCACAAATTATAGATTACACAAAAATATTGTGCCCTGTGAGGTTTGAACTAACAATACTCAGAGCAGTAGAAAAAGAAGTGGCTACTACGCCGTCCGTGCAGTTATGTAAAGATTACATTATATATTGTAAAGATGCAATGGGGAAATCTTATAAACTCGACTCCCCATAAGAAAGTAAGTCAAATTGTCACTATAAATAAGGCTGACTTCACAATGACCTTCTGAGTTAAAGACCGCCCGTGTTCTAACAACATTGTTTTGGAATAATTATATTAACATAGACTGTACTATTGTTGCCAGTTACTAAACTTACTTTTCATCACGAGAACCTCGTTAAAATAGAAAAGTATACAACAAATAAAATTTGGATTTATATGATGAGATTGTAAATTAGTAGAATTATATTACGTACCGGTACCTGTTCCGGTACCGGTACGTAACGTTTAAAGTTACGGTTTCTGGGATTATTTCCTTCGTATCAGTGGTCACTTTCACCTTTAAATATAAATCAACAGAATAGTATTTCCGAAACAGTTTAGAACCAACTTACCTAGTAAAAGATGGTGTGCTATTGTGCAAATGCACTTCAGTGTCTGCGACGCGTACGACGAATTTAATGCGAGGCAACACTTGCGGCGCGAAGTACGAGTCCACTCGCAACACGCCCGACAGCTGCTCCGCCGTTACACCTTCCACAGTCTTAGGGGTTTCTTCGTCCATAACTGTGGTTATCTTCAACAATAAACACGTATGTAAGTGTCGTAAGAGCCAACTAAGGAGTAATAAATAAATATTTCGGACATCTAACACACAACGGCATCTAGTCCCAAGTTAAGCAGAGCCTTGTGTTATGGGTACTAGACAACTGATATATAATGAATGAATATAATGATGAATATAATGAATGAATATAAAAAAAAGTATGCAATACATGCATACTTTTTTTTTGTAAATACATACATATTATACATAGAAAATACCCTACTCCGAAACGTATATTTGCAGATCATACAAACATTTGGTCCGACCCGGGAATCGAACCCGAGACCTCAAGCACAGCAGTCGCATGCTCTACCACTACGCCACCGAGGTAGTTAAAAACAACAACAAACAAACTACGCAGAACAGACTACTGAAAAGAAGGTAAATTTGACACAAATCCTATACTAACCCATACCACACGGGCCAGGCATAACCCTTTTTTTATGATTAACAGACATCCATTGACTGCCTTGGTGGCGCAGTGGTAGCGTACGCAACTGCTGTTCATGAAGTCTAGGGTTCGATGCCCGGGTCGGACCAAATGTTTGTATGATCTACAAATATTTGTGTCGGAGTTTGGGTGTTTTCCATGTATAATCTGTACATATTTACAAAAAAAAGTTGTACAAGTATTTATATCAGTTGTCTGCTTAGTTTGGGACTAGATGGCGTTGTGTGTTAGATGTCGGAAATATTTATTTATTATTTATTTCTATCCCCTAAAATTCAACAACAAAATGAAAGAAAGAAACTAACAAAATATCTTTCTTACCAATGGATTCTGCCGCGGTATAAACTTTTCCGCTTGAAACTCGTAGAGTTCTGACCGCGGTTCCGGCCGCTCGCAGGTGCGGAAACGCCACATTGTAGAAAATACCGCATCTAGATTGAAACAAAACAATTCAAATTTGACTTACTTACTGTCAAGGGGTTCGGAGCTTTCAGAAAAATTGGAAAGAATTCCAAATGCAACGTAATTATAACTATTGGGATGCCTGTGCCCAAGGGCGTCCGTACCCACTTTAAAAAAAAACGAAATATACATCCGTGTCGCGGGTGATTACAAACATATACGAAACGTACACAAGGAACACCCAGACTCATAACAACAATTTGTGTATCACTCATAGTGTTGTCTCATGTGAGATTTGAATCCACAACCGTGGCGACCGTTTAAGCCACTAGGCTAACCGCACAGTCAATCTTATCATCAGCTAACCTATCTATTCCTATAATCCTAAGTCAAACCTCCGTGTTTCGAAGAACGCGTAAAGCCATCGGTCTTACGCCTATCCGGTATCCGCCATCGTTATAGCCGTCCCATCGAATTATGGGAGTGAGGGAACAGATAGTGCACCTGTATATCTGCACACACTTGTCCACTATAAAATATCCTGCGTATTTGGATGGTTTCCGTGATTCATCATAAAAATAGCCAATATTTATTGTTATATTCATATAAAGGGTATCAATGTATAAAGAAATATTGACTATCATGAAAACTGAGGAGATCATACCTGGTGGTCTACATTGTAGATGTATTTCTCTCGGCTCTCCCACAGGAATTTTGAAATAGGTGTGAGATTCCCATACGCCTAGTATTGCAATGAAAAGCTCCAACACGCATTCTGTCTCCTTGTCCTGAGAACATTTTGTAGTAAGATATTTATACATATGTTCTACATATATATTTATACGTATAGTATTTATATAGGGTAGTTAGCTGGTGTCCGTTGAGCCTGGCCACCGTTGCCGAAATCGGCTAGGAGAACATCACCATCATTACGATCATCACTTACTGCTAGTCTTTTGGTCTTATAGTAATTAGTGATCATAACCTATTTCTATAATCATTTGTTCTATGAATTTATAGACTAATAAACCAACTTTTGTTATAACAGCACAGGCTCTGTCTTTTTCAGAATTAGACTGCAGTCTTTGTGGAAACTAATATTAGATGATATATTTTAAAAATCAATACTCAAAAGATGAAAATATTTCAGTTCTAAAATGAATCAAAGATGAGGTACGTACCGCGCCGGGTAAGGGGAAGGCGATAATGCGTGTGATGGCTCGCGGGTGTGGGTAGCGCCAGGATACCGCGTTACCTCGCAGCATGATCTGATACGCCATCGGCAACTGCCCGCCCGTCAATATCTTAAACGCACCGCTCCTAATTAACAACAAAATATTATTTACATAATAAATTACTTGTATTTAATAACAATTTCATCTGCGTCTTTCAAAATGAATAAATTTGCCCGATTTTTTGTAACATTTTCCATTGGTGTTTGGTCTTAGATTTATGTTTTGGAGTCTAAAACTTTCATCAATAAACCGGTCATTCAATACTAAAAGAATTCCATTTCAGTTGTGATGCCGTGACCAAGGGAAATATGGATACAGTTTCATATTAAAGGTACGTGTTAAAAGATAGTAAAAACTGATGTCAAGGAATTATTCATGTTTAACACTATTTAAAAAAAATGTATTTAGATCAATTTTGTAGCACTCGTAGTACAAGATGTAATAAGCCGGATTATACGGCGTTGTGTCTTACGATGTCTGTAAAATATATTTTATTTATTATATTTCATCATTAGCAGTGCTTACCGTAAGTCATCTTGATAGTAATGGTTATTGGGGTCTGTATCGCTCGAGTTGGACGAGTGTCGCGTCGAGGAGCGAGACAGAACACTGCGTTGTTTGTTCGACGATAACTGGCCGCTGCTTCCCACCTCCTATGATAAAAATGTAAATGTCGTCGTGAAAAATCCATCACATTCTTAATAATGTATTATACAGTTCTCCTTAACATGGCTCGTATAGTAAGAAGGTTTCTGTTTTTGGAGCCCTAATCAACAATTTTTTGGTCCCTGTGCACGAAGTAGGTGGTTTAAATATTTTTGAATATTTTAAATACATATGTTTTTTTTTATGGAGGGGCAAGCGAGTAGACGTATCGCCTAATGGTAAGCGATTACCGCCGCCAATGGATACCCGCAACGCCAGAGGCGACACAAGTACGTTGCCGGCCTTTGGGGGATGCGGAAGGGGATGGAGGGACGGGTTGAACTCACTCACTCGGTGAAACACAGGGCAAATGCTGTTTCACACTGGTTTTCTGTGAGGCCGTCGTATCACTCCGGTCGACCCGACCCATTCACGCTTAAACGTGGCTCTCCCATGGCAAAATTATGTATTTTATTTTCTTTTTACATATATTTAAAAATGTTAATAGTATGAATATATTTACAGTAGTAATGAAGATAATAAAAATAAAAATTATAAGTAAATAATCCTTAACAAATCACGGTTACGCACAACAAATTAATTTATTTAACAAGCGTTCTCGATATATTAAAAACGGTTGAAATTTAACTAATAAAAAGGTTATTTATTATTCTATTGACATCTAGTACTTTAAAAAAAAAGAAAAACGTTACCTGCATTTCTCTCTTCTCTCTTAAAAAAATGGAAAAAATATATAGACTATCTCTATTTTAACTACAAATATGTGATTGAAAACTGCCTTATATCCACAATAAACATAATAGTGGGGCAATTATTTCCAACCAATGACCAACTGTAAATGTGTATAATAAAGTCTGAATAGGTATTTTTACGAGACAAACATAAGAGATAGTTATTTTCGCCAGTCAGTCACTACGTGTAAAAACTATTCAAGTAAAACCGGTCTAATTAGAAGCCGACCGAGCCGAATAATAAAGGCTAAAAAAATTATGAGTACGTATTTTAGAAATGACTAGCTGAACCCCGCGGTTATTATTGTACCGCGAGTAACGCCGCGGGACAAAGTTAGTCTAAAAAAAAGTAGCCTAAGTTACTCCCTGGATCATCAGCTACCTGCCAGTGAAAGTCCCGTCAAAATCCATCCAGCCGTTCCAGAGATTACCCGGAACAAACAGACAGACAAAAAAAAATTTAACTACATTTTTGGTATGTGTATCGTGTATACATACATATGCATTGATTAAAAAGCTGTTATTTTAATATTAGAAACAGACACTCCAATTTTATTTATTTGTATAGATTAATTTAATTAAATGTACAAAAATAAAATAGATAGATTTGGTTGAAGACAAGAAAATTATTTCATACGTAATAAGTGTACTGTACCCTGCTGTATTGAAGGACCTCGTTGAAAGACTTGCTTAATTTATTGAATGTGTTGATCTCTTCCGGCCTGAGGTCTAAGACGACGCGGCCCATCTCCACGCTAACGGCGACGGTCGGGTAGAGGGACGAGGGCCCGCCCTCCGCCCTACGCCACGCCTCCCATGTTGCATCGATCTCCGACCTATCACAATATTTATTTATATATACTGGTATAACTATGTTGTATATGTTACCGTGAGATTGTCAAATCCTTTAGATTGTAATCTATCTCACGAGATTGTAGACTGTCGGAAGATTGTGAACTGTAAAATGCTGCTTACAATTCATCGTCTCATTTTAAGTTAGATTACAATGTAACGAAGTGTAACCGTCAAATTGTGATATTGTAACACATAATTGGTTGAACAGCAAATACATATATTGTTGGTCTTAAACCATCTTATTTTACAAGTAAAAATCAAATAATAGTAATAATAACACCTACACATTTCTAAATATCTGAGCTGACAGCCGAAAACCAGGCATTTTTTTGGAAAAACAATTAAATTTAAATATCTCAAAACGATTAGATTTATTTTAGATAGATCACGTGTAATGAATTCATAATGAAATCAGTCAGAAACTATGTAAGCTTCACACCCTTAACGGGAGTAGGTCGACTTAAACAGTAAACCTGATTAACCATGTAGTATACATATAAAACAACAAAATAAACGTAAGAAAGTTGTAGAAGTTACAATTGGCCATCTTATCGTTAACGGTGATTTTTTCTACCATAACATGGATATTTGTTATTTAGATTAATTTACATACCAGTATCAAGCAAATATTCAAAATTATTAAAATCATCTATTAACAAAAATACACTGATTCTCTTCATACATCTAAAAATATTTTATTCTTCGTATTATAGAACACTTTTGTACGAGTACCTGTAGCGCAAAGGATTCATAACGCTCGATTTTACTTGTCATACCGCGGGCTAAATATGAAAATCGTTTCTTATAGAGTAAACTCCAAAACAAATGTCAAAAACAGAAGCTGTTTATTAAAAGGTAAATTTTAGTAACTTACCCTACCATGAGGGGTTGTAACAATACATGTCGTTGATCAGTGGAGGGTCCGCTGGCGATAACGAGAGCGGAGACGAGCATCCTCGCCGTCACACGTGGGGGTCGCGCACCCACCCCGACCTGACAACTCATGCCGCTCCACCCCAAGGAACCCTCGCTGCCAGATAACGCCATCTGACTCGTATGCACCGTTATACTTTCTATGTTTTCTTGTACTGCAATGTAAAATACATATTAAGTAGCTGTTAAAATCAAAATATAATATTTCGGCGCTGTTGCAAGCGCCATGATAAAGGTTGGCACGGCTTGCAACAGCGCCGAAATATCGGATACTCACAAACAAATAGGTACATGGTAGCAATTCCGCAGATTTCTATTTTAATGTTACACCATGACCATGAAAGTTTAAAACAATATATAACTAGCTGTTGCCCGCGGCTCCGCCCACCTATACCTCGGTTATCGCGGCAAATAGTAGCCTGTGTTATTCTGATGTATAAGCTATATTACTGTACTGTAAAGTTTCATTCAAATCCGTCCAGTAGTTTTCGCGTGAAGAAGTAACAAACATACACACTCACAAACTTTCGCCTTTAATATTAGTGTGATTACTAACTGACCCACGCAACCTCGTTTGCGTCTCCTATTGCCATAGCGTGATAATTTTTCCCCGTTTTTGAAACGTTCTTCATTGGAGCTCCGCTCATATTGATGTTAGCGTGACGATATATAGCCTATAGCCTCCTCAACAAATGGGCTATTTAACACTGAAATAATTTTCAAATCAGACCAGTAGTTCCTTGAGATATTAACCGCTCGGAAAAGTAACTTCAAGTACGTGTGGGTCAAGCACGCTACCATCCTCGTGCGTGAAAATGACAGTGCACCTGCAATGGCTATACGTTCAACACAGGACATTAGTAGGATTAAACCAACTGCCGCAGCTACAAGACGTAATTAGTTTAAATTTAAAATCCTATTTACATATGATATTTTTAACCTTACATACATTCACTCTTACTGAAAATATTAATAAAACTATGTTTTGCATAAGTAAGAACTTACGTTCGTCATTTAAGCTGTATGTTGTAATTTATTTCTACTACTACTATATTTTTGCAGAGGTTTTATTTACTTCTATTTTTTTTATTAATGTACTCAATAACAATGTATTGTGAATATCTGAGCAGTATAGGAATATGTATATTTCATTTCTTTTTTCTGGACTTTAATTCTAAAGCACACGTTCACGTGAGACATTGCCCCAACTATTCTGAACTCATCACTGTTGAAAGTTTATTTATTCGTAATGGATAATTTGGTTGTATACTATCAGAATTGCAGGGGTATACGTACCAAGCTCAATCAATTATACATGAATATTTTGTCCAATTGTTATGACATCATAATTTTGACGGAAACCTGGCTGACCTCTCAAGTTTTGGACAGTGAGTTTATAGATGACCGCTACATAGTTTATAGATGTGACCGTAACCGTGTTGCCACTAATAAAAAGGAGGGTGGAGGTGTCCTCGTGGCTGTATTGAAAAACCTACGTTCCGCTCTTGTAAGCCATAACTTACCAAGTACACCACATATTGAACACATTGTTATAGAAATCCCTGGCAGTAATAATAATGAAAATTGTTTGATTAGTGCGGCATACGTTCCACCTAAATCCCCTCTGGAGGTTTATGTTAATCATTTTAACTTTTGTACACTATATTGGATAATTTAAATACAAACCAGAATACTGGAAAGTTTTATTTATTTGGTGACTATAACTTGCCTGATGTTAACTGGCAATCATATATTAACAATAATACAATAGCTTTATATTGTAGTGGTACTTCCTCGCTAAGCGAGCATATGAGTAATTTTATGGCTTTGTTAAACTCCTACCAGTATAACAACATTGTAAATCACAAAGGTCGCATCTTGGACTTATTAATAAGCAATACAGATTGCACTACACATGCGCCAACATGCACATTACTACCTATTGATGGTTATCATCCACCCTTTCGTACCACTATAACCTATAAGCCACAATCTAAAATTATTTCACAAACTAATTCAATAAAATATAATTATTTTAAAGCGGATTACGAAGGAATTAATAAAGACATATCGGAAATTGATTGGGTTAATACTCTAAATCACTTGTCAGCTGAAAACAGTGTTAGTACATTTTATGAAGTAATATACAAATCAATTAAAAATCACACCCCTTTGTCATGTGCAAAGTCATCTAAGTTCCCGGCATGGTTTTCCAAATCACTCATACGCATTTTCAACAACAAAAAAAGGGCATGGATCAAATGGAAAACGTATAACAATATATCGGACTATGAACAATTTTCTTATCTTAGGCGTAGATTCCAAGAACAATGCAAACATAATTACACAAACTATATCAATAGTGTGGAGAATAATATCAAAAGGAATGTGAAAAACTTATGGAGTTATGTTCATAATCGCAAAGCTAATGTTGGTATACCGGCAAATGTATTTTATCGAAATCTGAGTGGTGATGACCCGGAAATGATATGTAGTTTATTTTCAAGTTTCTTCCAATCGGTCTATGAATTGTCGACATTTAGGGAAAAAGAATGGGTACCCCCGGAAACTTACGCTGATAATTGCGTTATTATTAACCATATCACTATCAGCCATGAAAAAATTTTTAAAGCATTAAAAGCTTTAGATACTAGTAAAGGGCCTGGGCCAGATGGGTTACCACCCTATTTCTTATATAGAACAGCTGATAGCATATGTACCCCATTGCACATTATTTTTAATAAGTGTATTACAGAAGGCACTTTTCCCGATGTGTGGAAGAAAGCTAACGTTACTCCGGTGCACAAGGCGGGTTCCAAGCACGACATCGAAAACTACCGGCCCATATCTATACTGTCTGCCTTGTCGAAGCTTTTCGAGAGACTTGTGCATAATGCCATTTACCCTGTAATCCATAACATCATACTACCTCAACAACACGGATTTGTACAAAAAAGATCTACTGTCACGAATTTACTGATTTTCACAGAGTATGTATTTAATTGTATGGATCGACAAAAGCAGGTGGATGCTGTGTACACGGACTTTCGAAAAGCTTTTGACAAGGTGGATCATGAGCTGCTGCTGAAGAAATTAGCCTATAACGGTATTCGAGGAGATCTACTTCGGTGGTTCACATCATACGTAACAAATAGGTCGCAGAGAGTAGTCGTAAAGGGTCATCAATCACAGTCTATAGTCATTACTTCAGGCGTGCCGCAGGGTTCAATATTAGGACCTCTATTATTTGTCATATTTATAAATGATATTGGAAGATGTTTTGAAAATTCAAAATTCTTGTTGTATGCAGACGACCTTAAAGTGTACAGAACAATTTGCAATGATTCCGATGTTAATATGTTACAATGTGATCTAAATAGATTAGGCGAATACTGTACTATAAACAAGATACACCTAAGCCTTCCAAAATGTGCAACCATTACATTCACTAAAAATAAAAATATTATACCTAACAGTTATACATTATCCCAAGTAACGCTAAATAAGGTTAGCTCTGTAAAGGATCTAGGTGTGTTACTAGATAACAAGTTGCACCTTGATCAGCACATAGATAAAATTGTGGCCAATGCATATCGCATGTACGGCTTCGTGATGCGATCAACCACAGAGTTTAAGAAAACTGACACCTATTACCACCTTTATACAACACTCATTAGGACACAGCTAGAGTACGCCGTTGTGATATGGAGCCCCCTTTACAACAAATATGTGGATCGTTTGGAAAGAGTCCAACAGAGATTTGTGAGGGCGACTCATTATCGTTGTCGTCACGGTTCTGCTGCCCAGGACAATCATAAAATGCTGTGGGATTTAAGGTCTAGACGTCTTTTCTTGGAAACCATGTTCCTTTTTGACTTATGTAGTAACAAATATGACTGCTCAGATATAACTAATAAGTTATGCTACATAGTACCTAGAACTATAATAGGGCGCAAGGTGCGCACGCATCCGCTGTTCGCAACCTCTACTTGTCGCTCTAACGCCGGTGTACGCGCACCTTTATATCGCATAACTAAAAACTATAATACTCATTTCACAGACCTAGACATATTTAGATCTTCTGCTATTAAATTTAGAAGTGATTTGAGTAAAAAAATTTCAAACCTTATTACATTTTAGATATCATATTCAAGCATTCCCCCCCCCTTTTTTTTTTTTTTTTTCGTTCTTTTGCATATTGTGTTCTTATCTTTGTAACGTAATTTTTGCACTGTTATTCATTTACTTTAATTTTGTTTTCTTTTTGACTTTTGGTCCACTCAAGATAAAGTAAGTAGTCAATTTATATTGTAATAAGTGGATAACGTTGTAAGTTACACATTTAAATATATTTCTTGTTAAACTTAGATGTAAGATGAATGTGTATCTGTTTGTTTTCCCTAAATAAATAAATAAATAAATAAATATTCACGTTCAAGCAAACAGACAAACTATATCAGTATAGATGAACTAGTTACTTAGTAGTTAGTAATAATGAATGCTAAGCCAAAGATCATGGTTTCGATTCCAATTTAGGACCAATAATTATGTGATAAATACACTGATTTGTTCTGTTTTTGGGTGTAATTTATCTATGACTAGCTGACCCGGCGAACTTCCTATCGCCATATTTACCTGCACATCTGTATCAGCTTCCCGTTCACTTTTGAAATGATGATAATAAATCTTTATTTAAGGAGCTTAGCCACAATTACGACTATATTGCTCCATCATAGCCACTTTTTATTTCATACAAATCTCAAATATTTAGCATACAAATCATAAAAGCTTAGGCTGTATCTGTTAAAGGACTGGCCAGGATGCTGATACATCTTCCAACATCCATAAACTTATCACTTAGCAAGCGATCTCTAAGTTATTGGTTTATAAATACAAACGTTTTAAATTGTAAGTTAGCGTTTTTTTCTAATTTTACTTGTACACAAACCTTGTCCTAACAATAAATAAAGCATAAAAAAAATTGAGCCGATCGTAAGTTATGCACGTACATACAATAACACGGTGTTATCCGCGGTTATTGTCGTACCGCGGATGACGCCAAGGGGTGAAGTTAGTTTAAAAAAAGTAGCTTAAGTTACTCCTTTTATCATCAGCTACATACCATTGAAAGTTCCGTCAAAATTGATAAAGCCGTTCCAGAGATTAGCCGGAACAAACAGACACACAGACAGACATACAAAATTTGTAAAAAAAATGAGTTGGGTACACGGAGCAAATACAAAGAGGAGATGCCCTAATGAGATTTTTGTATGAAGCAATGCGTGACAATTTGCGGGGGTGAGGGGGTGTTAGTTTACACTTTTCCATCTACCAGACAATAGCAAAACTACTTGCATCGTTGTACGAGTATATTGCTATCTAGTTTAGCTAGCTGACACTAGTGTGGACGTACTCAGAATTTCAAGTAGTTTTTTCAAGGTCAATTTTATAAGCATCTTGAACAAAAAACATCATTAATAACGTAAATAATTTTGCAAAAGTGAACTTTTTTTGTAATAAATAACCCTAAATAAAATATTGTTCAATATGTTTGGTTTACACGTGGATTACGTAAAACAAAAATTAATATATGTAGTGCAAATCATTTTATTTAAAAAATAAATAAATTTATATTTTACTAGCTGCCCCGGCAAACGTCGTTTTTCCATAAAAAAGTTTTAAGGATGGGTGACTCTTACCATTTAGGGGGATGCAAAATAGATGTTGGCCGATTCTCAGACCTACTCAAGCTCACAAAGTTTCATGAGAATCGGTCAAGCCGTTTCGGACGAGTATGGCAACGAAAACTGTGACACGAGAATTTTATATTTTAGATTTCACTTCGGAATTGGAATGCTTAAATAACGCCAATCTTAGAAAATCAACTAATCTAAATCTGAATTGAATGGTCATACCAATGTTGTCTCTAATATCCACATCTAATCACTTTTAATCTTGCCTAATTTGGGTTTAGATATTAAGTTACTTTTTCGTTTTTTTATGATTTTTCCTTGAAATGAATCACTATCGTTTCGAATCACAACGGGAAGAACAAATATTGGTGTATTTTGTAGGAGTCTAGTTTTGCCTATTATTTTTTTGATCCATTGCTCTTCAATACTATCTTTAGATGAAAATTTAGAACATTACCTGTATACTGGTACATTGTATTATTTTAATGAATTTAAAAAAACCCCGTCTAATCATCAGCATAAGTAAAATTTCTTTTTTTTCAATATTTGAAGTAACAACTTTCAATGCAAGATTAATATAGTCGTAACTTGATAAAATATTTGGATTCTAAATACGACCCTGTCTTTTTATATTAGAATAGATGTCGATAGATGTCAGTCTGTTCACAATATAATTAAGAAAAATACAAAAAAAAATACCATGATGTATAAAAATTCATTAGGTAAGAATGTAGAACTCATTTCCGTATCTTCTTATGGTATGTTTTATTAATATTCAGGTCAACGTACTATTGTATTTTTATTTCCAGTAACACAAAGTTTTGCCATCTAGTGGCGAGTAAATATATTAACATTTCAATAAAACACTAAGAGATTTTTCTAGAACTTTTTAAAATATTAGCTATAAAATTATTTATAAAAGAAATATGATGCTACTCATGGTACCAGAACGTCTATCTGAGTTATTTGTACAAGATAAAACACAACACTTCATCTTTTTACTTGATTGTACCGAGAACATTCAAGTATTACGATTTTTCGATGCAGTTCTAGAACATTGACGTTAATAGTATAATTTGCAAGTTGCGTCAACTGCGATGACGTCGGGGGCGGTATTTATCACAGGGGTGATGCGCTTATGCCATCTCCTCTTTGTATTTGCTCCGTGGTTGGGTATATGTACCGTGTATACATACATACGCATTTAAAAAACGGTTATTTTAATATACACTCCAATACACACTCCAATTTTATTTATTTGTATAGATATGTATGTATTTAGAAATATGTAAGTACGTTTATCAAAACACAGGTGCAACCTAGTTTAAGTTCAGATAGCCTTGTGTGAAGTAGTCATTAATATTTTATGTACGAATACATTGAAACGCGTGCGCTTCATATAAAACATTGATTGATTGATTTGCACTGAGCGATAACCTAACCCGTCAATACACATTGCCACACTTTGTAAACAGTAGGTTTTAATATATTTGAGAGATACTATAAGGTCCTGCAAAAACCGCTTTCAACCAGCTTTACCCACCGCTCAACTGCGTGTATGTCGAAAATCGCAAATTATTTTTTTCGGCTTTTGCTTGCCGGGCTCTCAGTCTATTGATTGGGCAGTTGTACGTGGGTTTGTCATCTTATTTTTTTGGGTTAATAAATAGCCTATGACATTCACAAATACTGTTGTTTTCTCTAAGTAAAATAATGTTCAAACTCGATTGAGCAGATCCAGGGATTATCCCCTACAACCTCACAAAATTTACGTCTTTATCATAATAGTGTTGACTATCACATTAGGAGCTATAGACGTAAAGTAAAAGAGAAAAGATTGCACGGCTGGCCTACTGGTTTAAATGGTCGTCACGCCACTTCCTACAGCGCGCCAGTGTTGTGGATTCAAATCCTAAATGGGCATACACTTTGTGTTATCTACAAATTGTTGTTCTAAGCCTGGATGTATATCCGTAAAGCCCTACGCGACACATATAAAAAAAAGGAAAAAAAAACCTTAATCTTAATAACAGTAGGTTCATCATAACTTACCAAGAAATTGTTGTATTTTGTACGACGCCGCGTGATCATTATGTTTTTTCCGCATAAAGTCGAAATCATCTTCCTCGAACACTTTATTCATAATCTATAACATAACGTGGATAAATTAAGAGGTATAATTTAATTTTTATTTCTTCAAAAAGAAGTATTTACTCAATTCAACCGACTGTTTTGATGAATGATAAATTATCATGAAGCGTGAAATTTAAATATAATCAAGCAAGTCTTTTAAATTAATTGGAACCTAAAGCCAAGCTAAAATTGATTTTGTTAAATAGGAAATAACAGTTGATTTCTTATGGCACCTCTTCCTATTCACTAGTTATCGTAGGTTGCCCATTCGCATAATTTTCGCAAAAAAGAATACAAAGTTGTTGCTTCACGTATTAATATATAGATAACTCTCACATGTCTATTTACAAGTGCACTAAAACACTTAGATAAATTATTTTGATATAAGTTTGATGGAATACTTAAAAAATAACACTTACAAGACTATAGATGGTCATAATTCGTTTGAAGCTGTCCGCGCATATCTCGATTTGTATAGGACGCTCTATGTCCAGTCGGACCGTCCCTTTATGACCCGTTGCAGAACTGTATTGGCTACCTGTTAGTAAAAAATACAATATTTATATTCCTACTTAACAGTAAACATTACTGTTAAGATCCCAGGATTTCATTTTAAATACTTGAAATGGAACGGAATGGAACAAAAAAAATCCAAATGAATACCCCATGGGATCCAAGTTGACGGAGCCCTCATTTCAAAGAATTTACTCGACTTTAGTCCGAATCCCCTAAGTCTGGAGTGAATTGCTTTGTTTTCGTACTTTTTTTCTAAACTATTACAATCTAGCAAGCTCAAGAGTAGACTTAAGAGGTCACCGCGACTCGAAAACATAATTTCAGTAGTAGACAACAAGACAAAGAAACTTACTATTATTGGGTGCTACAATTTTTAATGTAGCGAGTGCGGGTGGTATATCTGTTACCGGGTCGGGCAGGCCTTTCGCAGTAGATAACAATATGGCGTTCCAGTGGCCCTCGACAGGACCAACGCCGAGACCGGCGTGAACGTCGAACAGCGATACCTACAAATCAATCAATAAAAATAAATAATTATTTCGGACATCTAAACACACAACGCCACCTAGTCCCAAGCTAAGCAGAGTTTATATTATGGGTACTAGACAACTGATACAAATACATTTATACATTTTTTTGTTAACACATAGAAAACACCCAAACTATGAAACAAATATTTGCAGACCATACAAACATTTAGTCCGAACCGGGAATCCAACCCGAGACTTCATACACAGCAATGGCAGACGCTATAACTGCGCCGTTTCAGTCAAAATAAAGGCAGTTGAAATAGATTGACTTGACTGTTTGTAAAACTAAATAAATGTTTTTTTAATAAATGGCTCTGTGTCTTTTGGGATTCACCACTGATCACAGTGGAGTGTATGATGATTGCATCTCTACAGCAAATGAGAGATGTAAATATCATACACTCCACTGTGATCAGTGGTGGATCTTCCCAAACTTCATAAGTCCTATAAGTCCTATTCCATCAACTGGTGGCGCATAAAAGAGAAATGCAAGTGACACAGGATCCATCTAGGAGAACAGTAGATCACAACTTCAGGGTGCTGTTGGATCCACTGATGAATCCTAATGGATAAAGAATTTTTTGAAGCTCATACAGTTATTGTCACTGATACTTACGAGTATTTGACCGGACAACATAATTAGCTGAGTCTTTGCTTTCTCTGTGTGTATGAAACGCAATATTTCGGCAATTTGTAAACTGAATACTATTCTTTTATTGAATTGTTAATGAAAATTTAAGAATAACGTCTGTACCAAAGTATTTAAAACTTTATGATGAAGGCGATTTGTTTTAAAAGTTATTTTTAAATATCTGCTAGCTTTTATCGCTATCATATTGACAAAGAGCTTGATAGAGAACCATTTAAAAACACTCACCTGTAAATTCTTGACATCCCGTCTTTTCCAATAGTAAAGGTTTGGTTGTTGCAGCGTGGCGTGTACAAGAGGTAAGCTGCCTTCGCTCATTTTGTCCTTTTTATTTTTAAAATGCTAAAAAGATTTTTTACAATATAGGCTAAGCAATACATGTGAACATGTGTAATCCATTCGTTTAGATAGCGGTCGGTGCACCCACACGCAGTTGTGGTTATTGTTGTAAAATACGAATATATTAATTAACGCAACGGTGTAAACTAACGAATCATACTTGCTTGTGGGTGTACCCACGGGCGGGTCTTTAGATTGTGTGGAGGCAGGCCGCACCTGCGACGGCGGCGCGATCAAAGTGAACGTATTTAAGCGAATGGACTTTAAAGTAGTTTTTTTTTATTCTTAGACAACTCCAGAATTAGGAATATATTCTGTGTCGCGGGAGATTTTATAAACATACATGAAACGGACACAAAACGAAGACTCAGAACAACAATTTATGGATGACACAAGGTGTTGTCTTATGTGGCATTTGTACCCACAATACTTAGCGAAGTAGGAAACGGTCAAGCGACCGCTTAAATCACTACACTATAAGTGCAATGTTTGTTTTGTGTGTGATAACAGTCCTCGTTTAGTCCAAAGCTAAAATTTAATGTCCTTAAAACTTAAAATAAATAAGGGATACCAGTTTAAGGTCTACCTAGGATGTGATTCGTTCGAAACCTCGGGAAATAGAAGGTATCTATTTAGATAACTTTATCGCGAATGAGTCCCGCTGTACAACTAGTCAATTTAAGTAATGCTCACCTTCAATTCTATTTTAGCAGCTTCCTTCTCCGGTCGTATGTCCTCTGTCATGCTTCTGCTCGATCCAGTGCTCTTCTCGTCTACATCTGCTTCTCTCGGAGTTTTTTTCTGTCAGTAATAAAACGTAGCACTTAAATTATCATGTTAATGTATTTATACGTGTATAAATAAAGTTTGTATGCATTATGTCATCAAAATTATAAAACTGCCTCAGTGGCGCAGTGGTAGCCTATGCGACTGCTATGCCTGTGGTCTTAGGTTCGGTTCCCGGTTCGGATCAAAGGTTTGTATAATCTGCAAATATTTGTTTCGGGGATTGGGTGTTTCCTATGTATAATATGAACGTATTTACAAAAAAACAGAATGAATGTATTTATATCAGTTGTCCAGTACCTGTACCAAAACCTGTTTCAAATAAGTAAAATGTTATTATTCCATTTATTTAAAACTAGCCGACCCACGCAACCTCGTTTGCGTCTCATAATCATCATGCTACGGGCACGTAGCGTGATAATTTTCCCCCGTTTTTGTGCCATTTTTCATTGTTGCTCCGCTCCTGTAAGTCTTAGCGTAATAATATATGGCCTATAGCCTTCCTCGATAAATGGGCTATCTAACACTGAAAGAATTTTTCAAATCGGACCAGCCCTTCTGAGATTATTAAATGACCACTTAAGCTTAATGGTCTAGTGGCCAACCGTGCAGTCAATCAATAAATCAAACCCGATACCAACACGTCTAGCCATCGCGGTATTGTACGCCATAGAGACTTACGTTCTACAGTGGAATATTATAGATTGATTTAAGAGAAATCTAACCACTTGCGATGGCGTCACCTGCGGTGGTTGTGACACGACTGGCTTGTTATGCTTTAATGGGATCCGCAAAGATTTCACCTCGCGGCTCTCGTCATCTTTGACATACAATGACAGTTCCAGCGTTCCCATCGTCATGAACACCTCCAGGTTATCCGACGGTTGCGACCTGCACACACAAGTCATACTTAGCAACAATAAACTATATGTGTATATTTTACAAACTTTTAACAAAATAAAAAAAAACGACTTCAAAAATTGGACCAAATTGAAAAGGGACCACACGGAAATAAAAAAGGATCATCAAAATTGGTTCACCCAATCGAAAGTTATGAGTTAACAAAAATAGAGTCAAATTGAGAACCTCCTCGTCCTCAGTTAGCAATATGAGGAATATGACATAGTTAAATCACTACATATAATAAAACAAAGTCCTCCGCCGCGTCCGTCTGCCTATCTGTTAGCGATAAACTCAAAAGCTACTACTGCACGGATTTTTATGCGGTTTTTACCAATAGATACGAGTGATTCTTGACGAATGTTTTCGTATACAATTGAATAATTTTTGAGTATATTGGCTAAAATATAACGATATTTGTTGAAGACGTTGGAAAAAATTAAGCCGCACCTCTCAGAGTAACATAGGCCATCATAACAAAAAGAAAATGTACATAGTCACCGCATTATAAGTTGTGTTGTTATTTTAATCCTACTTACGATAGATCTGAAAATGCTATTGAAACGGATTTCTTCAAGGGCACATCATCGGCAAAAGATGTTTTGAACTTCGAGGTGGTGGATTGTGACGCGATAGTCTCTACTCCGGAGTCGACGACTAGGTCCGCATCTGTTGATATAATATACAACTGTTAATATCTGATGTGGCACAATGTTACAGTTTTTTCTCCAATAACAGAACTCACAGACGTATCTGATGGAAAGCATGAGCAGCATCTAAGAGTAATAGTCACCATATGCATTACTCATGCAGAAAATGCAATAATATAGCATGGTGACCTACATTATGGCGACCTGTTGAGATGCTTCTACATCATTACCAACTGGTGTCTTGGTGCAACCACAGTTTAAGGTTTCTATCGAACTTAAACGAAAGAGGCATCCCAGTAAAACTAGAAATTGAGTTTTCCCAATCCCATTACCAAAGAAAAAATTGAAATTCATGTAATACTATTTTAAAAAAACAATTAAGCCTTTTTGCTAGAAATGGATAAAAGAGGCATAGTCTTGGATACCTACATAACCAAAGAACACAAGGGAGTTTATACTTTACCTTCTTGTGTAAGGATTGTGTTATCGCTGTCGGAAGATGCCGCCTTTCTTATTTTAAGAAGTTCTGCGTACGGACAGACGCTGGACCTCCCCCGATCGAAGAACAACTCCACTTTACTCTCTCTGTGGAATACATTAAAATAAAATTAATAGCCTTTAGAACTTTATAAATAGAAAAATGCGAAGATGCGAATTTTGACTTACGCCGTCAACTATTTAATGTATATTGTAAATCGAATATATTCATTGTAATGGTATTCATTCTGAATTGAATTTGTCCCAGTTGAACAGTTGTCTGTAAGAGATCGCAGTGAGTGATAGCACAGCCTACAAATAATATTACAGCAGAGTACTTCATTCTCGATCCACTTCGCCGATAAATTGTAAAACAATACAGATTTCTTTCCTTTGTAGTGTATGCCGCACTTAGGGCGTCTTAAATATTAAACAAGCTACTTCAATACTGTTCGGAGATCTATGCAATTTTTACCTTTATTATCACTGCAGTAGATATTAGATGAAACGGTAATGATCATATCTTGACCTACTTTTTGGAATTAACTAAACCCGAACAAATTATGAGAATTTTTCTGTAAAACAGATAATTGTCTGTGTAATTAAATGACAGATAACAAAATGTTTATTGTGGCGAATATCGACCTCTTTATATTTGAATGTCTGTAAGAAAGTAAGTTTATCCGACAATAAACTAGTGAATAAACTAGTATGCCTGATCTACAAAATATTGAAAGAATGGTCAATCTACCTTTCGGCGAGGCCGGCATGCATTTCAGTGTAGAGGTTTTTACTCAAGACGAATTGCTCTACGCTGACTTCAATGACGCAGTCGGTGATAATGTTCACCTCGACGGCCGGGCCGCACGTCAGCAGGTCTCTCGTGAATAACGGAGGCGCTAGCACTAAGCACACATCCATACTGCCAACATAACATATTAATATAATAACACAGAGACATTTAAAATTTCAAGCGTACAGTTATTACACCGTCATAATCATCATAGCTTCTATTTAATCAATGTTCATGGACTCAAAAAAAGACACCTCGGTAGTTTGTTTCGGCATTTCTTAGACAGAGTGAGTCTTAGGAAATGCCGGCGCGTTCTGTAAGAGATTTACTCACAAAAATAAATATTTAATAATCTACTGCTGGATAGGTCTCTCCTAAGAAAGAAGATAGTGGTCTACTGTACTCCATTGTCTAGACGGGGTAGCGTTCCTTCTGTTTGCAGTGATGTCCTGTGCGGAGATTTGATTCAGAAACGGATTCTCTACAGATCGGACGGCGCGGGGGATATTAATATAGGTACAATATTAATGCTTACGGGTAAAGTAGTGGTGTGAGAGTCACCTCCTCAATGCTTTGGTTCCACTTGAGAGCTGGATTTGAGTTGTTCTTGTCTTTGTCGACAGTCTCCTGTGAAATTGAAACTGCTGGGTTATATCATAGTTAGGAGAATGAATCAATTATAGAAAACGAAATGTGTGAGAGTTCTAACGCATACGATTTAGTATACAATGGCTTGTAATAGTGTATGTTGTAAAATATGGAGCAAGTTAACAGAGAAACTAAAAGAAAGAAAGAAAGGGGGTTGAAATATATGAGCACAGTAATAAAGAAGAGAGAGGGGGAGAGTGAAAAGTGAAAAGCTGGACCAGAGAGAGAGAGAAATTATAAGAATTAGAGGGGTATATATACATGTTTCAAAATATACACATATAATAAACTGTCTGATGTAAAATATGTACCTACCTCTTCGAGAAGTTGTTTAAACCGCGCGGATCTAAGTTCAATGGTTTTTACAGTGATCTCGTACTGTCGGCCCTCGTAGTTCGTTGCAGTTCCTAGCCAGCCGCTGTCGCCAGTATTCACCACGCGTCTGAATTAAAACAAGTTATTTTCTTTCGAACATTCATGATACGGACACAAGGAACACTCAAAACAACAATTCAATTTTAGGGAATAGGCGGGCGAACGAGCAGACGTATCGCCTGATGGTAAGATTACCGCCGCCCATGGACACCTGCAACACCAGAAGCGTTACAAATGTGTTGTATGTGTTGGGGGATGGGGGAAGGGGGGATGGGGGAAGGGGAGATAGGGGGAAGGTCCATGATATTCACGGTAATGTGGGAGACGCTTCACGCACGGAGAGCCGCTATCATTGTGGATTTCATAAAGTGTTCTCCCACTTGGGAGGGTTGAACTCACAACACTTTGAGTAGTAGCAAGCAACAAGATGGTTGCTATCGCTACAACCACTACGCCATTCGTGATGTCAAAAATTTATTGTATGTTTTTGTTCTAATCACATTCTCATTTCATTTCATCGATGTTCATAATTTAACATCATAAAGCGAAAAATAAACATATTTCGTCATTCATGTAAAATAAAATTTTATATTTGGTTTGGACTCATATTGTTTACTTACCTACAAATTGGATTATCTGGATGCGGATTTATGCTTACTTTGTCGATCTGTAAAACAAAAATAATTCTTTTTTTTTTCAACAGATTAAGATGTACTAAGAGGGTATATTTTTTTATATAAAACGATTTTTATATATAAGTTTTGTAATCCCCTGACTGAGGGTCTGTGGCGACTAAAACCACATGTGCCACTCTGAACATCAAATGGTAAGGATCTAGACCAGTTACTCATTTCACGTACGTTTGTCGCTTAAGCGATTACTTTTAAGCGTATATATTAAAATTTATAAAAAGAAACTTTATTAAATTACAGAGGAATCGTGACAGTAGTAATCGTGTAGGTTAACATGTTGCAAAGTTAAGCGATGCTAGCTTAGTCAGTCTATGTCGAGTGCAGCATTCTTATTATTTGAGACGCCTAGTATTAAGAGAAGTACGTTAAGCCGTGGATCCCGGTTGCCATACGAACATCTTTGACAATCGTTACAGGTATTTGGAACTCTAAAACGGTTAGCCTTTTGTACAGAATTTCAATAATACTTGGTTTGTAGAGATCTGGTGGCAGTGACTCCATGTAAAAAATCAAAATTCAGCCATACTGTAGTAGTCTTAAAGCATAATTTGGGATAAACTTACAGTAAAGACGAAAGTATCGTCTTCATCGGTATCCACGTCCTTAAAAGCGGCGGTGATCAGCACTCTCATTCCGCCAGCCGCCAGGTAGCAGAACGGCCAGTGTATTGTCGGACTCCTAAACACAATAAGATGTATATGAGATCGGGGCATTAAGCAAGATAATGAGACGGTCGGTATTGACAACTGGTTTCAGACCATCAGTTTTTAAAGTGGTATTTTTTTATGCACGGCTCTGCCAAAATGAGTCTACACTGCCTGGTGGCAAGCATAAGCAGAATCCAAAAGTGGTGGTCACCATACTCATTGACAATGCAACAATGCAGCATGTTGATCCACACCATGGCGGCCTAGTGATGCTTCTGCATCATCATCTTTTATCATGACTGGCCCCATATGTAGTTGGCTCCTCAGCAGACGTTAAGAGGGCTTGTCCTGTTACTTCCGCTTCAGAATTATTTGTGTTATGATAGGTTATCGTCAAGATAGGACTGTTTTAACTACTTTTTGTATTTTTATGATCGTATATACCAATATTTTTACAGTAACGAAATTATTCGCAGAGAGAGAGTTGAAATGATTTGTAACTCTCTTACTTCGACTGAAAAGGTAAAACTATAGATATAGTTATACAATATACATGTTTGTTTACTTTAAAAAATAGAGTCGATGGAAAAAACAGCCCCTCTAGCCAAGTTGACATTCTATAAACATTAATGTTATGAAACTAACAAATTTATGTGAATGACGAAACATGAAAGGTAGGTTTATATTAAGCTGGCTTTTGTTCGTGTAATTTCGTTGTCACTAACTCAATTCATTTGTATACAATAAAGAATACATTCTTTTTTAAAAAGACAACTGAAACATTATGTGTCGCGGGGGACTTTACAAACATTATAAAGCGGACACAAAGGACACCCAGACTCAGGACAACAATTTTCGGATTCACAAAGTATTGTCCTATGTGGGATTTGAACCCACAACACTTGGCGCATTAAAAAGCAGCGTGGCAACCGCTTAGACCGCTTTTTTTTTTTACGTGTGGAAACCCCCTCGGGCCGTCACCCGGCCGGGGTTTGCGGCGGGGCGGTGTGTCGGAATCGAACCGACTAAAACCACACGGTGTGCCACTCTGCGCCTGAGACGGGAGGGATCCGGGAACTGCTGTTATTAACACATCCGGACCCCTCCCAGCGCCTGCCCGCACTGAAGCGGGCACCGTCTGCTGGTTAACTCTCTAATTAGGCGACGTACGGCACACGCGTAACGTCGCCCCCTCGCGGGTGACCACTAAAGCGGATGGAGGGGAAAACCCATCCCGACCATCCGCGGCCACACTCAGGGCGGCATGAGGCGCTGATAGGCGCAACCGCTTAGACCGCTAGGTCAACCGTGCAATCAAACAGTCATAAATAATTAAAATAAATCATTCTACTCACTTTTTCTGTAGTTCAACCTTCATGGGACAATAGGCACGCGGCATGATCTCCTTTACGAGTGTCACCACATTGTCCAGTATGACAGGCTGTATGATAGCCTCCAGCGGCGCCAACGTCGCGTATATCTCCCACATCACGTCATCACCTTGCTGCATACATAGTCATATACATTATCGTCATCAACTCAGCCAAAAGACGTCTACCGTTGGGCATAACCCTTCCCCAAAGCCAAAATAAAAACAAGAAAGTCGGTTTCCAAAAAGGTGTTATTATAGGTAATAATAAATAAATAAATATTTCGGACATCTAACACACAACGCCATCTGGTTCCATGCTAAGCAGAGCTTGTGATATGGGTATAAGACAACTGATATAAATACATATATACTTTTTTTTGTAAATACGTACATATTATACATAGAAAACACCCAAACTCCGAAACAAATATTTGCAGGTCATAGAAACATTAGATCCGACCCGGGAATCGAACCCGAGACCTCAAGCACAGCAGTCGCTTACGCTACCATTGGGCCACCAGTAATATATATATATATATATATTATGTTTAACACTGCCAAAGTGACTCTACTCAGCTTGATGGAAAGCATAAGCAGAATACAACAGTGATGCTTCTGCATCGTTGGACCTCCGGTCTCGCGCTCACCAACTACACACGCCACCACTGCTGCTGTCATTTTACGTAGATCTTCTGTGCGAGGGTAGTACCGCCCCGCGAGAGCCGGCCCAACCGTGATGAAATCATCTAATACCTAACCTAATACTGATTATGCTCTTATATAAGCTTGTGTATGTATAAGTCCATTTGTTTGGAAGCTACCGTGGCACGGGTAGATATACGAACACATTAAACTCATAATACCCTTATTATTGGGTCAGGGGTTAAGAAGTACATAATTACAGTGGCGTAGGATGACAGTAACACTAAAAAACTATTACGTTTTAAAGTCTATATTTCACTAGTTGTATTCTGTGTTATTCATTTCAGTACTTACATCTTTTTTTTCTAATAGTTTTGGATGCAGCTCTTGTTTCCAGCTGTCAGGTAACTGCGATATGCTGTAAGTAAGAGTACAATTAGATAAATACCCCATCTCATTGAAATAGAAAAAGGATTTTTATTATAATGATACAAAAGGATTTCATTAGGCCTTTGGCATTAGGCCATGGTGTTGGTTATCGTGCTGCATTGTCTGCATTCCTAATGAGTATAGTGACAACTACTCTTGGATTTTACTCATGCTTTCCATCAGACAGAGTAGTCACATTGACAGACTCATAAAAAGAAATATAATTTATTTTTGTATAGGTCTTTTTATTATGTTCTAAAATATTAAAAGTAGCCTACTATTTTCCTTATAACATCAGCAATCTGCCAGTGAAAGTCACATCAAAATCGGCCCAGCCGTTGCATAGATTAATCGGAACAAACAGACGGAGAAAAATTGAAATAAAAAAATTTTTTGAAGTAATATTCTTCCATATACATTAAGTGAAAAGCTGTCAATTTGAAATTACAAACGGGCATTTCATCATCATCACCAACCTATTGCAGTCCACTGATGTGTAGGCCTCTTACATTGAACACCAATATTTTATTTATTTGTATATGCTTGTGTATACTAACTGCGCTTGTGTGATAGTGACAGCAAGGAATTGGTCCTCGTCTTTGCCGCCAGTTGTCTCCCGTGCCTCTAACACTCGACCGCCCAGCACACCCGGCACCCACTCCTCATCTTCGTTTCTATACAATGAACACACGTAATTTTGATTATAATTATTGGTAGCAATGTTTCTTTAAAGTGATAGAGGGCAAACGAGCAGACATGTCGACTGATGGTAAGCGATTACCCTCCACCCATGGACACGCGCATAAACCAGAGGCGTAACAAATGCGTTGCCGGCCTTTTAAGGAGTACGCTCTTTTCTTGAAGGTTTGAAGGTCGTATTGGTCCAGGAAAACTGCAGGCGACAGTTCGTTCCACTGTGCGTACTGTGGCTTTACAACATTCGGCCGAATATGGAGCACCTCTACATATTATTATATTCCTCATGCCTCATGCCTGTCTGGTTCCAGACACGACAGGTATGAGGAATTTTCGAAGAATGACGCGTCTGACCACGACGGTGACAAACTATATAGCAGGACTCTTCACACTGGCATACCCGAAATGTATCAGCGTACAGAACCAAACAGACTACCTCGGTGGCACAGTGGTAGCCTATGCGACTGCTATGCTTAAGGTTTCGGGTTAGTTTCCCGGGTCGGATCAAATGTTTGTATGATCTGCAAATATTTGTTTCGAAGTAAGAGTCTTTTTTATGAATTATATGTGGTATTTTAAAAAAAAAGTATATGTATTTATATCAGTTGTCTCGTACACATAACACAATTTCTCCTTAGCTTGAGACTAGATGTAGTTGTGTGTTAGATGTCCGAACATTAAATTTTTATTTGTCTAGTCCGTCAAACGTCGGTACTTACAACTCGTAATGTCTGATGGCTGCGGAGGCGACTTTGATCTTGAGCTGGTTGTAATGCGGCTGTATGTCTAACGTAGATATTATGTCATCCATGTCGAAGGCCAGCTTCACTGTACCCGATGACACAACCACTGTGGCATGGCTCACTACCCACTGACACATGAGGAATGTCGTTAGACGTTTTTTTGGAGCTGAAACAAAAATATTTGATCGACCTTATTGTATTGAGGTTTAGGTTTATTATCCAATTGCAAAAACTGACAAACAAAACCTGGTAATGCACTTAAGTTGGGAGTGTTACTTTCAAGCGACTCATCTTCTCGGGGTTGTTATGGGGCTCATACCATAAAAATTAACAAGATTTTGTTGATATAATTCTGATATTGTATGGAAGTTTTAAACAGTCTAAGTGAGATGAATCTATAACTTAAAAATTAACAAACAAATCGACTTCAAGACCTTTACCTAATTGAAATGAGACCACTTGGGAAGCACCAGTTTTCAAATAAAAAAAAATCATCAAAATCAGTTCACCCAGACAAAAGTTCTGAGGTAACAAACATAAAAAAAATACAGTCGAAATGAAAACCTTCTTCGTTTTTTTAAATCGGTTAAAAATTAAGAAAACATCAATGTACCTTCTTGCTCTCGATCAAATATTTCTATTAATTCCGAACTTTTGCTGGGGGAATCTTCTGACAAGGTTTGCACGTGGTCCTGCTCGGATACTGACCTGAAAATCAATTTGTTGTCATATTAATTACTTTGATCATAACTGTGTCACTTATGGCCGTAATCAATCAACATTAAAAATAAATAAATAAATAAATACTTTGGACATCTAACACACATTATCATTAGCATCAGTCTATCGCAGTCCACAGTTGGACATAGGCCTCACAAATTGCACGTCAGTTCAATCAATCCATACTTATTTTTTAAGGCGAAAGTAACTCTGTCTGCCCTGCTTTCACGGCCAAACCGCTGCACCGATTTCAATGAAATTTCCCATAGAGATACTTTCATTCTTGAGGAAGGACATAGGCTACTATTTCCTGCGATAAGCGACAATCTCGCGGGCAGAGTCCGCGCGCTAAAGCTAGTCTTATAATATATTTTTTAGTTAGTCTATACCGCTTTAAAGACTTCCGTTTGTCTCTTTTAGTTCTACCAGGAAATATAATTTTATGTTCACTATACTTAATTAATATGGAATTGTAATTTATCTATAATATAAATGTATTTAGAAATATATGAATGTTTATCAGTAATCTGGTTAGCATTAAAATATTAAATTGTGCTTATTATCTATACAAATAAATAAAATTGGAGTGTCAGTTTGTAATATTAAAATAACCGCTTTTTAATAAATGCATCTGTATGTATACACGATACATGTACCAAAAAAACATATTTTAATTTTTTTTTGTGTCTGTTTATTCCGGGTAATCTCTGGAACGGCATGATCGATTTTGACGGGACTTTCACTGACAGGGAGCTGATGATCCAGGGAGTAACTTAGGCTACATTTTGTAAGACTATCTTTGTCCCGTGGCGTTACCCGCGGGTACAACAACAAACGCGGGTAATAACGCGGGGTTCAGTTAGTTTGTAATAAACATCGCTTACAGAATTTGGTTTAGTAAAACTTTAATGTATTTTATTATTATTTTTTCTTTATACATGGTTTTATCTCTCAATATAGTTAATACGTAATGACAGCTGTGGTTATTATTTATGTATTTAATTTATGTATGTACTAGATTAAAACATAATGTATATTAGATTTTAAGATATTATTGTACAACACATTGTGTTCCTCAAAATAAATAGTACAGGCTTTGCATAGTTTGGGATCTAACGACTGTGCGTGTGTGTGTGTGATTCTATTATTATAACGCCTATAACTACTTACTATAACTAAGAAACAGCTGCGTGCAAAACACAAACATTTTGGCAACTACAGTTTTAATCTCAGTTACGTAACAGACGGCAAGGGGCAAGCCTAAGACCGACAATCGGGTCTCTATATTTTAATACGTGATGAAAAAACTTTGTACCCCATTTTAGGAAAATTATTCTAACGGAGGAGTCTGAAATTACACAGTTAAACTTCATATAGAGGAAGAGTGCAGAAAGCTTATAAAATCAATCGATTTAGGAATGAAGAAACCGTAGATAAGGTGGGCACACAATGGTTTGTATAGGTCAGACTGTAACTTGATGTACGAGTCCTCAACATACTAATGACAATGTTTTAAACGAAATAATTTTATATTAAGGTCAGAAGTATGATGTGATAAGTCTAACAGTACGAACACACCCTTAAGCTGACTTGCTATATAGGTTAATCTGTACGTCGTAGATCTCGACTATAGGTGACATATTTGAGTTGACAGATAAATTGCACCGTTTAAACGGACATGTGATGCAGTGCGTTGGAGTGTCATCACGGGGTCAATGACCGGTCACTTGGACGATGCTACAATGTACCACAAAGATATTAATTGACGTGTATTTATATAACATTAATTGGTGTATAACGAAAATTTACGATTATAACATCTGACATTATAACTGCGTATGACACAATTTTGAGCGTTTTGAGATACAGAATACGTAAACATTAATTATAAACATATACCAAAGGACCAGTTTTAACTGACGTTTACTGGGTAAATACTAGTTCTTTATAATTCTATATTTCTCTACGTCATTCTATTGTAGAAAGATAATTCACCTGTTGACAATTATTCTAAAATACTAAATTATTTCAATCATGAGCATGACATAATGACAGAAATTTAAATACATTCAGTTTATTTTCATAGATCATAATTATTTTTATTTTTAACCCGACTCGGCGAAACCAAAAGGAAGGGCAATAGTTTTGGCAGCACTTAAACTTCTGAACCGATTTTAAAGAATGAAGTGTCAAATGCATGGATGGATGGATGGATGTTTGTTATTCTTGCTAAAACTTGCAAAAACTATTGAACGGATTTGGATGAAACTACAGTAATATAGCTTATACATCAGAATAACACATAGGGTACTATTTGCCGCGATAACCAACATATACGCGGGTGGAGCCGCGGGCAACAACTAGTATATTTCATAATTATCAAAAGTTTTTACCGTAATCTGGTTATAATTATTCAACTTTTTCTTCTTGAAAGATAATTATGGAACCCTACTTTACCACACCCCTGAGGGTGACGTTAACAGCTTAATGTGCTAGTAGCCTACTACTAATGGCTTAATATAGTAGGAGAAGCTAGATTAACACGTCTTGAATGAGAAGTTATCAAGATTAATTATAAAATCCAGAATTGTACACGTGTCTTGCTATATTCACTTTCACGCAGTCGAAGCATCTTATTTCTGCTAGGTATTCGTTTTGTATACTCGTGTATTTACTAGTACGTGTAAATGTTAAGATGGTTTCAACAAAAAAGTACATAAAGTACTCAGATCTACTGTCCCCTGGAGCTGTAAAAAATTTAGTATCTAAGCCAACTCAATCAAAAGATGCAGCTGTTTATGATGCAAATTTTTGACACTCGCAAGGGAATTAAAACCTCCCGTGAACTCAGAATCTTAAAATTTGGCACGAAGTAACTAACGTCTTATAGCACTGATAAAGGAAAAATTGCGAATAACATAAATTTCTTGTTACATCATTATACACATACGGAATCCTCGTTGCGCGAGGCCGACTCACACTTGCCCGGTTTTTATTTTTATGTTACATACCTTGGTATGAATGATCTATGTGAGCTGCCCTGTCCCCCAAGCACGTTGTACTGTGAGGCCTTAACTTCCTCAGCATCTTCTTCATTCCCATCTTTTTTCATCAGCATACTGATATGCCTGAAGCCGTGAATCGCTGCGGCTACAGAATGGATCTGAAAAGACATTAAAGAATGTAAATCGCTTGCTATAAGTTTTTTCACGAGTATTTTATCTAAACTACGTTTGGGTCGTGTTTAGGCGTGCCTCTTGCGTCCCTCGAAGGATATTGGCGGTCAGAGACATACGCTGTTACCGCACCTTCTCGACCAAGTAGACATACGTCTTGCCGGAACTTCCTCGTGAGATTTGGGAAGTGCTCGCAGTAGTTTATCGGTGGACGGCTGACTTTCGGGCGGATAGCGGATTTCGGTCCACGCCCGAAACGAGAGTAGCGTGAGGCCACTCGTTTAGCCCCGATGGCTCGCTGGTCGTCCCGGCTGGCGACTTTACGTGCTGGGTTTGCCGCCATGGAGGCTCTCCAGCCGGTCGTCGTCGAGTGGGCAGGGCAGGAGCCCGGGACCCTTTCCTTCCGACTGACGTAGGTCTTTTCCGGGCACGATTGCTTCGGGAAGTTCCTGCACCCGCCTGCTACGAAGGAACTGAGTCTCGCCTTTACCACTGCGACTGCAGTGAGGATTTGGCTCTCGCTCTCTCTCGCTACCGGTCAGAATAAGCTCAATGGTCAGTGGGATGACGGCCCGTGGGGTTGTCCACACGTAAAAAGGTCTAAGTCTACTGCGATACGGTTAAACTACGATTTATTACTTAAAGCGACTGCCATCAGACCTAAACAACAGTAGACGATAGGCGATTTGTCGTTTGTACTAAAATTTTAATATACAGGATTCATAATAGAGTTAGACTCAAAGCCAGCCACACCAGACAGCCAATCATAGTCCACTCCTGGACATAAGCTTTTCCAAGAGACCCAAAGTATCTGTTGCTAAGTTTATCAGTTCTAGACTAGAAAATTTGACAAAAATATTTATTCTGGACATTATATCTTGAGAATGTTTCTTCCAATATGTTCATAAATGATAAATAATTAAATATAGAAATGTATATGAGTCTACCCATTATTATCTTCAGATTGAATTGCGAAATGAAATACGTAAAAAGAGAGTATGGGAGATAAAAGATTTCAATATTCTACATAGGCCCGTTCTTAGCAAGAAAGTTTTGGCTTACTATTACAGACGGGTTAGTACAGGGATTGTTTAAAAGGCCTGTGGACAGTAGTGGATTGTATAAGTATTTTGATGATGATGATGATTCTACAAAGGTTATATCTAACGTCCGATAAAAAGTATTTTTCATCCCCCCATCTCGGAGAGAGTATTTTTGTCCTTCGATATTTGAGTGCAAAAGCCGTTTTTATCCGCTAGAAGGTAAAGTAAATTGAATTTAGAACATCGTGTGCACTAAGTTTGTGAATTCAAAACATCATTAAACCTATTTACATCTACCTCCATGGTGCCGAATTTATTACACAACCTTTTTAATTTGTTAAAAACTCAGGACTTGGAACCTTCTTAGTGTACTTTTTTTTAATATGCGTTGCCTGCTCCATTTTTATTTTTTGCATTTAGTAATTTCCTAGCTGACGAGGGATGAAAAGTTCGTGTTGCATTCGAGTGCAAACAAATTTTAGAATCCTTCGCTTGCTCGGTCATCAAAATTGAGCATGCGGGTAAAAAGAAACTTTGTACTCTTGTAGAACAAAAAACTATTAATTGTGTTTTAAGAAACACTTAATAAAAATCCAATTGAAAAAATAGTAAAAATTGACAAATGTAACATAATTATTTCAATTATTTATACAAACGAGAAAGTAATTCCAATAGGTACACTCATATCGACAATGGAACAAAATTATGCCATCGCATACATAATACGGTGCGGGTTGCAAACCTCTAATGTAATCAGTCATTCACCCGACTTCAAATACTCTGATAACGTATGATAAAATCTCATATAAAGCTAGTAGGTGAGCACACTGATGCTGGAATACAGTAAACTGGAATGCCACTTTACGATAATATGAGCCAAGAATCGATACCGCAGTATCTTATTTTATCATCAGAAGTAATAACCGTAGGGTTATCTAATAGGGTTTTTAGTAAATGTAGGGCATAATTTTATAGGGATTCTTCAAGGACGCCGTGGTCCATGTGTAAAACCGAAACAATCCGGTTATATTTTGATATAATAAGAAGGAAATAACCCACCAAAAACATTTTCACGTAAAATTTTGCCAAGTCGACTGCATATGGCTTACCATGTGAAAAAGTTATCAGATGTCATGTAGAGCCAAGCTTCTGAATCTACACGCCCTAAATCCACCAACCCTGTCTTCACAAATTCTACATCTCAGTAAAAATGTATGGCTTGGCTGTAGTCACTGGGCACGCTGTTGATACCGGAGGCCCATACCCCAACCTCTCCCCAGATCTCTTTCCCCAACCCCCAAAGGTCGGCAACGCACTTGTGACGCCTCTTGTGTTGCGGGTGTCTATGGGCATCGGTAATTGCTTACCATCAGGTGATATGTACGCTCGTTTGCACACTATAAAAAACCTTCCACCCCTCAATTTTGGGGGTGGAAGGTTTTTTAAGGTTTGAAGGGTTAAAGTACTAGGTTTATGATTTTTTGTTGTTTGTATACTAAAGTTAGTTTACATACCAAATTTCAGCTTTCTAGCACTTCAGGAAGTACTCTAACAGTTTTCATGAAAATCAGTGCGTCAGTGACGAAATCGGTGTTTTTTAGGTATCAATAAAATCTAAAGTACCAGAGCTATGCAATTGAAACGTTGTATGTTTAATTAGTCTATTTTTGTCATCATATCCTGAGAATTTGAATGATCTGGGTTACCGGAAACCAAAGTTATGAGGGTTCAAAAAAAACGACGAAACAAAACAAATCGAGAAAAGGTAAGCGTTTCGCTTGACTCGTTTTGGCGGGGGCACGACCGTGCTCCCAGATATTGACTTGTTGCCTTGTTGGTCTAACGGTTAGCGTAAGCGACTGACGATCAAGAGGTCTCGGGTTCGATTCCCGAGTGGGACTGCTTTTGGCTTTTTCTTACAAGAAATTCCCGAAGTATGGAAGATGACGGTGTTTCCCACCCGTGCCTCGGAGAGCACATTCAGCCGACAATTGTTGTGAAGAAATAAGTGCCCTCAATTATACTGACAAATAGTTCAAACTTCGAATTCAGTTCATCCTGAAGGTTGCAGATGTCCGATGTTAGTGGCTATGTGGAAAAACTGATATTCAGGTAAAACCTTGGGAATAATAAAGGCTAGGAAGATTAAGAAAAAATACATGTTTGAAAGTACTCATGTATATTTTATAATTTAAAGACGTTGTACTGGTTCCTGGTCTACTAAATAAGCCCTAGCAAATCATGCCTTAGAGAGGTGCAAACATCCTGAAACACTAAGTTACATAACACTGGCGTACTATCAGGCGTGTTTGTCTATTTGCTTTACTATAAGGGGAGTTCTACTTAAACACTGTATTGCAAATAGATACAGTTATGTTTGTTACGTTTTTATATTACAGGGTACCATAATACTATATTAGATATTTATTTATAGCTACTTATTATATTATTATGTTTGCTGTACCAGCCTTCTTAGCCAATCGCTTATGCCCCTAACAGGGTAGTTGACAGTTTCCAATGACCAATAGTGTGCGTTTTGTAAGTTTGAGTTTCCCTCCCTTAATTTTCACTTTTAACTTAATATTTACTGGATTTAAATAATCTATACAAATAATTAAAATTTTAGTCTGTTTGTAATATTAAAATAATCGTTTTTAAATAAATACCTATGTATGTATACACAATATATAGAGCAAAATAACATTTTTGTCTGTCGGTCTGTTCCGGGTAATCTCTAGAATCGCTGGACTGATCTTGACGGGACTTTCACTGGCAGATAGCTGATGATCTAAGGAGCAACTCAGGCTACTTTTTTTAGACTAGCTTTGTCGCAGTTGTTGTTGTACCGCGGGTAACACCGCGGGATTTAGCTTAAATAAAAAAATACCTTTTATGTGTACACCGTATCCAGTTTGGAAATTCTAAGCACAACACGATGACGATGATCGAAGAAAATATACAAACAATTTAAAGTAAAAATTATATAAAGTAACCAACTGAACCCCGCGTTGTTACCCGCGGTTATTGTTGTACCGCGGGATAAAATTAGTCTAAAAAAGTAGCCCAAGTTACTCCCAGGATCATCAACTACCTGCCAGTGAAGGTCCCGTCAAAATCCGTCCAGGCTTTCCAGAGATTACCCGGAACAACCAGACAGACAGACGGACAGGCAGACAAACATTTTTGTTATCTGTACCGTGTATACGGGGGAGACCTACGTTCAGCAATTGACGGCGATTGGTTGGGGAGATATACATACATATACATTTAGTAAAAAGCGGTTATTTTAACATTACAAACAGACATTCCAATTTTATTTATTTGTATAGATAAAATATTAAGCTGTTCTACTATCACATGTCGCGTTACTTATGCCATTTTTTTAATTCTGAAACAATAAACTATTTTAGCTTTTAAAATTTATACATATCCTGTTTTAAATTCGAAGAAGTTATAAACAAAATAGTGCGTCTATTTGTTAATCGATGCAAAAGAGTTCGTCTATCGGTGAGTTAAATAAGATTATTCCTTCTCTGTACAATTATGTTGCATATTTCGACGATTTCTTGTTTGAAGAAAACTGGTCGACCACGCATCACAAGTGCAGTAGAAAACAGAATCCTGAAGAAAATTATCAAAAATAATCGTTGTGCTCGAGCCGGAGAACTCACGGTGCAATGGAATGACATGATTCACAACGACGTCCCAGTTGATACTTGCAAATAAGTCCTAAAAAGAATGGGTTACGGATTTTACACCGCTAAAGAGAAACCACTGTTGACTGCTGTACAAAAGAAAAAGAGGTTGAAGTATGCTCGTGATCATTTAAATTGGACTTCCAATCAGTGGCATAGTATCGTTTGGAGTGACGTGTCTAAATTTGAAGTGACAGTCGGCGATGATAGGAAAAAAGTGATTCGGAACAAAAATGAGGCATTTCATACTGATTGTCTCAAACGCAAAGTGAAGTTTCCGTCGTCTCTTCTGATATGGGTGTCATGTCTGCACAAGGTGTTGGTGGTATGCAGTTTGTGGATGGTTCTATCATTGGTGCAAGGTATCAAAACGTTTTGCAAGAGAATTTACTGCCCTCTATTGCGTCACTTAAGCATCAAGGTTTTATTTTGTTGCAACCTTCAACCTTTATTTTTCAACAGGATGGTGCTTCCTGCCATACTGCAAGGACAAGAAAGGCGTGGCTATTGGCGAAAAGCATCACTACAATCAAATGGCCATCTAACAGCCTGGACTTGTCATTGAAAGCAAAGGCGACACAACTATGTGGTAGTAGACCAAGGGTAAACGAATACTTTTGCGTTATGTTTTTTAGAATATTTTTATGTTATGTGAAGTCTTGAAAAAAATTCAGTTATGTTAAAATTAACTTTACAATGTTAGTGAAATTGTGGTTTACTTTTTATTAAACGTTCTTAATTATTTTACAAATATTTACTTTCTATATTTTACGCTTTGCACTACTTTCCATACTAGACGAACTATTTTGCATCGGGGCTCGTATAAATGTAATGCAAAAACTACTTAATTTAACATAATGAAACTTTGTACCATATTCTTGGAGGTATTAGAAATAACATAGGATACTTTTGATTAAATGCGAGCCAAGCCGGGGCGAAAGCTAGTATATGATAAACTAATTTCTATTTACATGAAATCTATTGGTTGCTGTAGTCATTAACCATAATATAAAGTAAATTCTGACACCCAATACCGAACATAAATAAATAAATACAATAACATAAAAAAAAATGAATCGCCAAATATGTTGCTAGGCGCAAAACTTGAGAAAATTTATCATTGAGAGACCTATAAATTACGAGGAAAATAGTAAAAACAGCACTTATTTATTTTTCCTATAGGACTGCACCGACCCATAACTTTTGATAGAACGAAGTCTTTCGGGGCAGCTAGTCTAAAATATAATTTCCTGCTAGTCCCTACCTAATTAATATAATACAATATTTTTCGTTGACTTCTTGAATCATTGATTTAAAGAGAGATTACAAATAATAACAAAAAACGCGATCGTTGTTTCTTGTTTTACTTTTTTTATTTTATTTTAATAAAGTTCTCTAAAACTAAAATAAATATCAAACGTATCATCTATTCGCAGTGAGCAATATGGCCGCCAGCTAATGTAAATCTCACATTGTTGTAGATGCTGTACTAAAGATGTGTGACGTAAATTCGCCAGGTTCATTGCACTCGTAACTAGAACACGGCGCTCGGAATACGATGAATGAAAATCACGCATAAATTTAAAAAGTCCATTATGCCTAGAGATACATCTATTTTTCAGCATTTCGAAAGCGAATCGGGTCATTCAACTTTTCAAGAAATGCATTTATGCATGTGTCTTTTAGCGACTATTCTAAATAATGTAAGGATTACTTCCCAGTATTGGATTATATCAATTTATAACTTTATTTAGTTTAGTTTAGACGCTCCTTCATTATTATAGTGTTAATAACTTAAATATCTGCCTGCCTCGGTGGCATAGTGGTAGTGCATGCGACTGTGCTATGCTTGAGGTCTCGGGTTCGATGCCCGGCTCGGACCTAATATTTGTATGGTATGCAAATATTTGTTTCGGCGTTTGGGTGTTTTCTATGTATAATATGTATGTGCTTATAAAAAAAAAGTATTTACTTACACAAAAAAAAAGATTATATTTACATCAGTAGTCTAGTACCCATAACACAATCACTGCTTAGCTTGGGACTAGATGGCGTTGTGTGTTAAATATCCGGAATATTTATTTATTTATCTTCATAATCTCATCATCTGAAATATTTTATTCTATAGCATGTTTCTCTATTATGTAAATATTTATTTGTGTATTCGCCTATGATTTTTTTTTTCTTTATATTTGATATTGATTAATGTATTAATCATAGCTTCTCCCCACGATACATGTGCACTTGACATGTCTCTTACTGAACCATCTTGACTGGTAGATAATCTCAAATTGTGGGTAATACTGGAATTAATACTATTAATTAACTATAACGATCACGGCATTTTTATCAAAGTAGAGAAAGCTTATAATTAAGATTCAATTAACAGCTGTACCGCATTTATTGTTCGCTAATGAGTTACATCACACCCAGTCCTCTTCTATCTTTACAGCGTTCAAATATAGCTTCGGCCGATATAGGACGACAGTTTTTCGCAATCGCACTACCACGTGCATACACTTTCAATAAGCGATACTTGAACGTAGATAAGGCATGACGAATGTCAATTTGCTCAGGTATAATTAAAAACAAATCACTCCTTGAATTAATTAAGTTCATCACAGAAACTATGATAAGGACAGTGTAATGATTTAATAGATGTGCGAGCGACATAGAAGCTACGGTGTAAAAGGTCGTTTGTAGTATCTATGTAACGCAGAAGCTGCGATGAAAATAATACAAGATCTTACGCAGTCTATTTTCCGTGCGCTTTCAAAACGCTGCGTTTTGTTGCATTTTCTAAAATATCGGTGCGCTCTGCAACCGCCAATGTAATAAGAACCTAACGCGTGCACTTATTTGTTAATATTAAACAGACAATGTTGCTGATAAAAACTAGTTGACGCGACCCACTATCCACAATCTGCCGCTGACAGTAGACGCAAATATAAGCCCTTTGTGTTTACCTATAGTGGAGTTCAAGAAAATTCAATCAGATTAGAAATGTAACTTTGAATAAATTGGTGAGATAACTGTTGTTAGAATCATACTGCACTCGGCTTTCGGGCGAAATGTTGCGTGCGACGCTGTTGATCTTAATTTGTGTTCAATCGCCTACATTAGTTGTAGTGGACTCGGCAAGAATACTAGGCATATTTCCGATACCATCTATTAGTCATCAGGTGGTGTTTAGAGCATTGATGCTCGAGTTAGGCAAACGTGGACATGAACTCGTCATTATTACCCCGAACCCTGCCCTGCCTGCAAAAAGGGCGCCGGATAACATCACCGAAATTGACACTGGAGATGCTTATGAATTAATGGGAAAGCTGTTCAACGAAGCTCGAGGAAATAACAAATTCAAACGGGGAATAGTGATGGATGTGAATATTCTTTTCAATGAAGACTCGGCAAAAGGTATGATGAAGCTGATTTCATATCAATTCGAACTGGCAGAAGTGCAGACGCTTTTAAAAGATAAATCACAGAAGTTCGACCTCGTTTTTGTAGAAGCCATAGCTAACTTTCATCTAGTAGTGTCCCACATATTACAGGCTCCTGCAATTTTGATCTCTTCGTTTTACGGATGTCCGGAACACTTTGAAACCATGGGCGCTGTCACGTGGCATCCTCTCTACTATCCTAACTATTTTAGACATAAGTATAAAAATCTTTCATTTTGGGAACAAATGGAAGAATTATACTTGGAATGGAAATTATACAGGATGATTAAATCAGATCAAGAGAGAGAGAATCAGTTACTTAAAGAACGCTTCGGGCCGGACGTACCTACTGTTCAAGAAATGCATAAAAATGTACAAATGCTATTCGTGAATGCCCATCCTATATTTGGTAATAACAGGCCTGTGCCCCCCAGTGTGGTGTACCTAGGCGCCTTGCATTTACAACCAGTCAAAGAGTTGCCAAAGGTAATTTTACTTTTTTGTAACATTTCAACTATATATACATATTTTATTTTCATTAGTACGATTTTATTACATAGCAAATTGTATAAAAACAAACAAACAGATTCTTGTAATTTGTATATTTAATTTAATTAAAATATAGCCTTAATAGGAAGTAGCATATCTTTTTATTGACATATCATTAACGCAGTATCTAAAATAGTTTATTCATATTTTTATCGAATTTTGACTTTAACTTTCACAAACAGAATATTTGTTTTTTGTTATTACTTATTTTTTTATCGGTTTTACATACTGAAAATTTATACAAGATTGCACTTACTGTTGTGTGTTTATTACAACCCTTTCTTAGAAGCTCGGTTTTTATTTTGTTTTACTCAATAACATTTCAGAGGTTTTAAGAAACTATAAAAGCCACACACTTTTTGCTTACAGGACCTAAAAGCATATTTAGACCATTCCACTCGAGGCGTGATATATGTAAGTTTGGGTAGCAACGTACGACCTTCAATGATGGATCAGGATTTGCTTGAAGCCTTTCTGAACGCTTTTGAAGCCCTGCCTTATGATATTTTGTGGAAATTCGATGGTGACCAGCTGATAAAGTTACCCAAAAATGTGAAAATCAAAAAATGGTTTCCCCAGAGAGACTTATTAGGTGGGTATGATAATTATGGTTAGATAATTTGTAACCGCATGAACTTGAAAGGGAAATTCAAGTTATTTCCAATGAAAGTGAAGTTATTTATATTTCGTGAACTCTCATGAATTCACGAATTTTTCTACGCCAAATTTCAATAAGTTGAAAATGTAAATGGATGAATGGAATGACCTCTCTCTTTTTATTTTAATATTCTTCGAAAAGAGTTGTCAACATTATTAGTGGACTTACAATAATCGCTTTTTGAAAACCTACTCACGCATTGAAATGACAACACCAATATTTCGTTATCCGATAAAGCTATGCCGAAAATTGACTACGTGTATTAGACAAAAATCGACAAATTTTAACTATGTATGCACATGACACCTCAATTAAACTAAAGTCATATGAGGTTGATGTTATTATCTGACTGGCCTGTTGACGTAGTGGTTGCGGATTCTAATTGCTAAGCCAGACTCCGTGGGTTTGATTCCCACTCAGAATAAATGATTGTGTGATGAGTATTATATGTAAGTATTTATCTATACAAATAAATAAAATTGGAGTGTCTGTTTGTAATATTAAAATAACCGCTTTTTAATAAATGCATATGTATGTATACACGGTACATGTACCAAAATATTTTTTTTTACAATTTTTGTCTGTCTGTTTGTTCCGGGTAATCTCTGGAACGGCTGGACCGATTTTGACAGGACTTTCACTGGCAGAACTGATGATTTAAGGAGTAACTTGGCTACTTTTTTTTAGACTAGCTTTGTCCCGCGGCGTACGACAATAACCGCGGGTAACACTGCGGGGTTCAGCTAGTTTAGAAATATAAAAGTATGTTTATCAGCAGTCTACTCATCATAGTACACGATCGGCCTTGTATGATGTAAGACGGCGGTGTGTGGGATATGTGTTTACTATTATAATAATGAGTTTTGTAACTATTTCAAGATAACACTATGAGCTTGTATGTATATCTTCAGTGCACCCTAAGATAAAAGTGTTCGTCACACAAGGAGGTTTACAATCGACGGACGAGGCTATCGACTCAGAGGTACCCCTTGTCGGCATACCCTTGATGGCTGACCAGTGGTACAACGTCAATAAGTATATCGAACTTGGCATCGGCGTAGAGGTAGACGCACTGACGATGACAGCCGACGATTTAGTGAACGCTGTCAACAAAGTTATCGGAAACGATAGGTAAGACACCTTCTCTTTCCCTATCACGTAACTTTTTTCCTAGTATACAACCTAAATATTGAAGCCAAGTAGTTAGTAGTAAAACCCTTTGCAATAATAAATATAGCGATGACGACCACTAAGGCCACAAGCGTTATAAGGATGGAGATGTTAGGCGATTGCCGGTGTTTATAGACGCAGGTGGCATTTTCATAGTCTTGTTCACCATCTTGGTTATGTAAAGTGTATAAACGGCGTTGTTCGATATAGTTACAGGACAAACATCAAGCGTGTACGCGACGTAATAAACGATCAGCCCCAACAACCTCTCGAGCGCGCCGTTTGGTGGACAGAGCACGTGCTGCGTCATGGCGGAAAGCACCTCCGCGCGCCCACCGCCAATACCACGTGGACTGAATACGTCATGATCGAGGTCATCGCTTTTTTAATTGGTATCACAATCGTCACATTCATGTTGATAATATACGTGACTTGTCGAATTATAAGCTTGTGTAAAAAGACGATCCAGGTTGTCAAAGCTAAACAAAATTAGTTCTTCATATACTTAATTTTATCAATGTTTTTACTATTTTCTTTTGAGTGATAAGTAGGTATAGTTTAAACAAGTACTTAGACCTTGTCAGAAGTCACTTACACATAGTTGTATGTTAAGTTGTCGTTCGCGCAGGGTAACTGCCTGCTTCTAGCCTACATACTTTCTTTTCTTAAGTATAAAGTTATTTGTAAGTTCTTAATATTTTACAACTGCTAAAAGTTGTAAATATATATTTAAGCGAGTGCGATGTTCTGTATTTTGTTCTATGCTTGCTTGCGAAATGCAATGCTATAATATATTTTTTTATGTTTAATCTATGCTAATACTATAAAGCTAAAGACTTTGTTTGTTTGAACGCGTTAATCTCAGAAAACGCAGGTCCGCCTTAAAAAAATATTTCAGTGTTGGATAGTACAGTTATCGAGGAAGGTTATAGGCTATATATCATCACGCTACTGTAGGAGCAGTGCAACAATGAAAAAGGTTTCAAAAACGGGGGAAATTTTCACGCTACGGGCAATAGGTGAGGCAAACGAGGTTATGTGGGTCAGCTAGTTAAGTATATACTTAAACTAATATAATCAATTCTTAGGTTATTTTTATATCTTAGTTTTGAAAGTAACATTGAGCATTTAAAATTTTAGTGATTGACGTATATATGTATGTGTTTCATTATTAATTAATATAACTCATTATGGATGCGAACTGACTAACATCGGGATAGTTGGCGCTCCTTGGGGGAGAACTTCGTTCAGCAGTGGACGCCAGTAGGTTGATTAATTGCTAGAAACAAGTACAAATAGAACTAAGCTGATTTAAGTATTTTGACACAATGATGCAGAAGCGTCTCAACAAGCCGCCTTAATGTGGGTCCTCATGCTGCATTGTTGCATTATCTGCATTCTCAATTAATATGTTGCCCACTACTCTTGGATTCTGCTCATACTTGCCGTCGGGCAGGGCAGAGTCGCTTTAGCAGGCTCATATATAAGAAATACTTTGGTAATTAACAAAAACACATGTGTTGTATTGTACATTATAATAGCTACCCAATTCGCTTGCGTTAATGCGAAAATAATTTAAGTATTGAAAGTAACATAGAAACCATCCACCATAAATAATGTCACTTTTATAGCTTTTTAAATACACTTTACCAGTCCACTGTTGAACATAGGCTTCTCCGTAAAAAGGAGGATTAGGCAGTCAGGAACTGATGATGAGAGGCTTCCGATCGCTACCATTAAATACCCTGTAGGAATTATTTAATTTTTTTATTCGCACCGATGCACTAGGGGACGCTGAGGCGATGAAAAACGTCGACCAACAGTAAGTCGAAGTCTTCGTTAAGTCGCAGTGAAGTTGTCCTGCGCAGTTTCATCCCTTAGTCTCCTCATACGACACCCACGGGATTAAAAGGGGTGCTCACAATGTTTATTCTTAAGCCGTCGCCACACTTTAAAAAATTAGTTTTACATATACACGTATAAGTCACGCAGTGGTGACGCTGACAACGCCAAACAACTTGGATTCCAAATGCATATTCATATTAAGCTAATAATTCTCATTAAAAAACAGCTAACCGATTACTGAGCTTTAAAAGTTATTCAATTTAATATAACATGTTACCTTTAAATTTAAGAATTTCTTATTGAATAAAGTTCTAAAGTAGTTACAGGCGTTTTCTTTTAATGTTTGCAATTCCTTAGTCAGTTGGTAGTGGGTCAAAAAGGAGCATGAACTAGCCGTCATACATCTTTGAGACTGTAGTCACCCTGCTTTTTGGGGTTCCGTAGTTCACAGCTCGAAACCCTTATAGTTTCGTCATGTCCGTCCGTGCTCGGCTTACCTTCGAAACGGTTGGTGCTAGAAATAGGAATCTTTGCATTGATATGTGTATCCTCCACGTCGACAAAGTACTAAACTAAAATCAGGAAAATTATTGTTTTTGGGTACCTCCTGTACGACATGTAAAGTGGGTTTTTTTCTCGGGTCTACCCCATAGTGTGGGGTATCATTAGTTTTTGAAAAACATTTATAGGTTGCTAAAACCATCTTTTGATTGCTCCGCTTGTGGTCCGCTTGCGAGATATTCAACTTTAAAGTGTGTAACATAAACATAAAGGAAAACAATACTAACTATATACTTGTTAGTTCAGGAGTTATAGAGGCCTAAATTGCAAAATGCGTTATTTGAAAAACTTCTTACGAAATAAAAAAAGGTAATTTATTCGTAGTGTTAATAAACACCAATTCCCTACTTCTAAATCCAAGTACCATTAAGAGTGACTACGGAACCTATGCGTACACTATGCTTCCACATGCGTAGTCTGACACGCACATAGCCGGTTTTTATTGGGGAGCAGTTTAAAATTCATTATTATTAGGATATTGATTAATAGGATTATTGACATCCTTTAAGGCGTAAAAGTTATTTTAGCATACAAGCCACCACAGCCAATTGATTGTGGCCTGAACACATCTAATGATCCAGGGAGTAACTTAGGCTACTTTTTTTAGACTAGCTTTGTCCCGCGGCGTTACCTGCGGTACAACAATAACCGCGGGTACCACCGCGGAGTTCAGCTAGTAAAAAATATAATCATCATTATGCATCATGTATCTAGTCAATGGATTCTCTGAGATTCAACATCTTCCTAGCTTTTATTATTCCCAAGATTATTTGGGGTCAGCTACTAGTTCAACCGGTTTTACCTGAATATTACCGGTTTTACCTGAATATCAGTTTTAACGGAGGAGGAGTTTTACGGAGCGACTTTCATCGGACCTCCGCAACGCTGAGGGTAAACTAAATTCGAAGATTGAACGTGCTCTCTGAGGCACGGGCGGGTCGTAAGAAAAACCCAACAGCAGTCCGACCCGCGAATCGAACACGAGACCTCTTGATCAGCAGTCACTTACGCTAACCACTAGACAAACGAGGCAGTTAATGGATTTTCTGAGATTGTAATCTATATCTTGAAATTAAGATCTTATGACAAAAAATATTCTCATTATATATACATATCTATACAAATAAATAAAATTGGGGTGTCTGTTTGTAATATTAAAGTAACCGCTTTCTACTAAATGTATATGTATGTATACACGATACATATACGAAAAATGTAGTTTTTTTTTGTCTGTCTGTGTGTGGACTTTCACTGGCAGGTAGCTGATGATCCAGGGAGCAACTTAGGCTACTTTTTTTATACTAACTTTGTCCCGCGGCGTTGCTCGCGGTACGACAATAACCGCGGGTAACACCGCGGGGTTTAGCTAGTCACATATATAGCAGATCTAATATATAAAATTCTCGTGTCGCGGTTTGTAGTTAAACTCCTCCGAAACGTATTGACCGATTCTTATGAAATTTTGTGTGCATACTGGGTATATCTGAGAATCGGACAACATCTATTTTTCATCCCCCTAAATGTTAAGGGTGACCTATCCTTAAATATTTTTTATGGCAAAATAACGTTTGCTGGGTCAGCTAGTATTCTATAAAATAACTAGTCACATAAATCTCCAGAACAAATGAATTGTTCTGACTAAAGTCGCACGAGCAATAAATGTTATATATCTATTCACAGCGTAGTCTAGTTGTCAAATCTATTAAGATATCGTTGCATGTTGCGTTATCACAATAACTTAGACCTATACTTTGATGCCAATTGCATCATGACAACAATAAACAACCGCTGTTGACTTTTAAACCGAACGCAATTATGTAATATAATAAATCTGCCTTCTTATCACCTACACTATGTATTACATCGAAACATTTGTTAACCTATTACATCTAGATAAAGCAACAACCCAAAAAGATATTACCACGAGATTTATAGTCAATTAAAGCTATATTGAAACTAAGCGTATGTTTTTGTACATAAAATGATTAGATTAATTGCGCTGTGAATAACTTTTGGAACTTTTGACTGCAAACAGATTTTGGTTATTAGTAAGTTGAACTGTTTCATACAACTTCTGCTGATGCGAATAACTTTAGTGGTTTGAACACGTATTAAAACTGAGTATGCTCAGTCTCCAAAATAATGTTGGGATGCAACATTTCTATTGCCGAGGACGTGGTCTACGGGGCAATGGGTATAGTGTACAACCCTAAATGCCGTGATGAAATAGAAGCAGGCGAGTTACTTAAAGCAAAATACATTAAGGGGTTAGTTATCATAGCGCCTGTGTCAACAGCCTATGAGAAGTCTACGGAGATGTTAAACGGAGAATCCTACTACTGTTAATATTTAGGTGAGTGATCATGATACGTCAAGCCCTGACGGTCTACGTGACTTCATATCATATCTAATCAATCTTCACGGTGACGGCCTTTGGTTTTCGACCGACTCACACCGAAATCTAAACCAATTGCAACGCTAAACGCGCTCACCGTGACAATTGAGTCAATTTGAAACAAACTGACACCCTCAATACAAGACCTTCAGGGCCAGTGATTTAAGAAAAAAAATGTTGCGCTGAGTCATGTAAAGACCCTAGATGGTGTTGCTCTTTGCGACTTAGCGCCTAACAAAATACTTAACAACCCACATGACGAGAAAGCATTACGCGAATGACAACAGTTGAGACTAATATAATTGTAAATAACTCTTCAAAACTCATTGCACCGTCAACTACTGCTTCTCCGATACATTTTGATCAATATTTAGTAATAGATTGCTTTCGGCAATAAGGTCGCCCTTTTTACATTAGATTTTTATCATTTTCTGTAAGTACTCTATTTTAAATCTGTGATACGGTGTATGAATAAAGAGTTTTCTATCTATCTGTCTATAATTAAATGAACCTACATGTCTTTTCTTTTCTACAGACGACTAGTTACTAGCTGGGGATCGCAAAGTATCATCTACCTCCTAACCTTATCTGTCACCTAAACAACTTGAAAGAATACAACTAAGGCCCTATTAGTTATATATGGCATTGAAAAATCATCCTCTAACTCCCAATCGTTTTACTTTCTATCATCAGCTATTACGAAACGTGCCTAAAAAAAAAAAGGTTTCCCCTCGATTTCCCTGGGATCCCGTTATCAGATCCAGTGATAGTGGCAATGGGACCACCTCGGGAGCATACCCTTTCGAATACAAAATGAATTTTCAAAATCAGTCCACAATTGACGGAGTAATCGGAAAATAGAACCTCCTCCTTTTTGAAAGTCGGTTAAAAAATATAATACGTTCAACTTAATTAGGTTAAGTTAAAAATGGAACATGAGACAGCCTCCGTTGCCAAACTGGGTAGATAGAAACCTGCTTTTCGGCAGTTATAACATTAAGCACAATAATTGAACCTTTCTTTGTGTGTTTGTGAACGTATATGTACGTGGGTGTGCACTGGTGTGTTCAGGTGCGTTTGAGAGCATATGTATGTGCTAGAGGTGAGAGTTCATAATCAAGTAACTTATCGTTAATGAGGATTCAACACTATACTAAATTGAAGCAATGAAAACTTTCAAAGTTTAAACGTCCATACATTGAATAACATTGTATTGAAGCCAACCGCAATGTCCAACCAGTTGGACTATCGGTCTTCGGTAAGGGTAGCTGTCCAATCAGTATTTTTAATTGGACAATGGGGTCTTTACTAGACCTGTGGTCGAACTGATGTATCTTTTTAATGAAATAAATATAGTTATGCAAATGGTGGAAAGGCCGTGCGGTTTGAACACGCTACCACGCATTACTCCAGCCTGCGCACGAGGCATTTCTGCTATCATGTAACGGAAGTTACTTAAATCTATACTAATATATAAAGCTGAAGAGTTTGTTTGTTTGAACGCGCTAATCTCAGGAACCGGTGGTCCGATTTGAAATATTATTTCAGTGTTGGATAGTACATTTATCGAGGAAGGCTATAGGCTATATATCATCATAGGGGCGGAGCACCAATGAAAAATGTTTCAAAAACGGGGGAAAATTATCAGAAATTATCAGCGCCTTGAGGCGAGGGATCAACACCATAAGGTCCCGTGCCACCACCTCAGGCTTTCCGCCAACGATACCGTCATCCAGGTACCACAAATTCAGCGGTCACTGCAGCTTGGAAATTATCAGGTGGATGGCAAGATTAAAGACGAGTGGCCCAAGTGAATCCCCCTGCTGGGCTCCCACTTGTGAAAGAACTAGATCTTTATCTATACAACTAAATAAAATTGGAGTGTCTGTTTGTAATATTAAAATACCCGCTTTATACTAAATGCATATGCATGTATACACGGTACATATACCAAAACTGCAGTAAAAAAATTTACCACCGGACGGACTACCAGACTAATTTAGGGGTAGAACATCCAGAAACGCTTAAATACGTATCTCATCATCATCATCATCACAGTCCACTGCTGGACATAGGCATCTCCAATGGCACGTCACTTTATACGATCCTCAGCTTCTCGCATCCAGCTCCTGCCAGCCGTCTTGGGCAGATTATTATTCCACCTGGCCTGTGGACGTCCTACACTACGTTTGCCGAGACGCGGTTTCCACTCAAGAACCCGTTTACCCCAACGGTTATCAGTTCTGCGGCTAATATGGCCAGCCCACTGTCACTTAGGCTTGCTTATCCTTTGGGCTATATCAATGACCTTAGTTCTCTGCCTTCTCTGGATCACCTCATTCCTAATCCGATCCTTTAGAAAAGCATATTTCAGCATATCCTTCTCCATAGCACGCTGAGCGACTTTGAACTTGTGGACCAGTCGTGTCATGAGAGGTAGGACGCACTGATCAGTCAGTCAGTCAGGGCATGTTATTTTATAAGTATAGATTGTAAAACTAAAGAGTTTGCTTGTTTGTTTGGTTGAACGCGCTAAACTCAGAAAAAAAGGTCGGGTTTAACAAATTGTATTTCTATTAGCCCAGTTATCGGCTGTAGGCTATATCATCACGCTACGACCAAAAGAAGCGGAGTATCAATGAAATATGTTGCAATTCGGTTAAAAATATTTCCTTCCATTGAGTATGCTGCGTTAACGTTTAAAATTACACAGTAACAGTGCAGGAAATAATTTTTCTCCTTTAAAAAATCTAAAAATAAAGTAAACGATATGTCTATCTTGTAAGGTTGGCTCACTGTAATCTTTTTATGTTAAACAAATTTGCGCTGTAATAACATAACGCTACGGGAAATAGAAAACGCAGACGAGGTTGGATCGTCGAGGAGCCAGTTTAAAAAATGTTAAAATCGGTTAGACAGTTTCGGACAACAACGTGATTTGTCATCGCAAGAATCATATATAAAAAAAAGAAATAAGAAACTGACCTGATCCCTTTCAAGTTTGATGATGATGGGCGGGGTGTCGGCGTGAAGATGCACCCCGAGGGACACGACGGGCCCTTCCCTTACAGTGACCTTCTCACGAAAGTCGCTCTGTGGGTGCGATATATTTTCCGATTTTGATTCCTGGGGAAGAAAACCATTGTCAGTAATTAGAACGTTATTTCCTGCCTAATTATATTATTATCGGGTACATTCCAGCGTCGGACCAAATGTTTCTATGATATAGTTATATATTTAAAGTTGTTTTTAAAATATCATTGGTTTTCTATGTGTAACATATATTTGTTTGCAAAAAAAAGTATTTAAGTATTCTATCGGCCAATATAGCAGTCATAGTACTAGTTCTGCTTAGTTAAAGCTAGATGGCGTTGTTTGTGTCGATGTCCAAAATGTTTTTTTATGTTCTGTCTTTAATTCTGAAAGGAGATTATAAAATAAGTGTGTGAAGTAAACCAAAATAAATAAATAATACAAATAGCACAAAACTTTTACAAAAACTTTCACTTAATTTAGTACCCAAAGTCAAGACACAAAAGCATGTTAGTCTTTCAGAAAGTTTCAAACTAATCCTAGTAAAAAAAACTGACCGACGCCATTTTAAAAGTAAATTCGTTGATTAGATAAAAATAAACCTTTAAAACGGATTAAATTGATATTATTATTAGCTATATGATTCGGTCCAAATGAGCGGGAATGGGATGAGTTATAGCAAATCGGTTTAAAGTCGTTTCTTTGGTTCTCTGGGAAGGGCATGAGGGCCTCAAACACCTCTCTGTAATTTTAGTGGAAGGGGTGATCGAAAGATAACAATGCACTTCTGTCTCCTTTGTCGTAGGTGTCCATTGGCAGCAACACTCACTTACTCGTCGGCTCGTGCTTTTTTTTAGGTATAGATGGTAAGCGATTACCGCCGCTCATAGACACCCGCAATACCAGAGGCGTCACAAGTGCGTTGCCGACCTTTGTAAATTGTTGTTTTTTTAAGTTGGTTTAGAAAACATAGTGCTATTTAAATTCATTGACGAAAATCTCTGTCATAAAGACAACTATTAAATTGTTTTATTTCGATTTTGAATCAAAGAAACCTTTGAACTGTGTTTCTGAAAGGCCCATAATAAATAACTATTTGATTAGTGTGATATGTTACATAGTAATGAATTATTCCTACTTAGTATTTTATTACCGCATTTCAAATTTATTACTTCATTTTGTAACTCAATGGGATTAAATATACAATGTAATACACAATGTAGAGCATTGCACTATATCTAATCGCAATTAGTAAACATTAAAATGCATAATAGACATAAAGTTTAATCAAATATAGGCAAAGCAAAGTGATTCTTCATTAAATATTAGCGAGAAATTGAAACGTAAATATTTATTCTAACAAATGCAACGCTTGAGCTTAGCTTGCGCGCCAGGTCACATGTTATCAACATTAGTAGGGCACGCACACATTTGTGTATTGTATCTTTGTTACTAAATTAATGTGTGCAAGTGTTCCTACACTTCCATAGCAATCAGATGTAGTATAGCCTTTTTTCCCAACCCCGCCCTTAGGGCTACTACAATACAGTTGAATTTCAACCTCAGTCAAAGGCTTAACGTACTCTTTCTTCTTGAGGAAAGTAATGTATAAATTAAATGTATATCGGCCAGTTGCTCTAGTGATTGGTGGTCCTCGTGGTGGATTGGTGGACTGCGAAGCTGGAGGTAGTCGATTCGATTCCTAGCCACAAAAAATATCTTCGTGATAAACACGAACATTTTTCCTATGTTTGAGTGAACTGTGATGTTAAATTTAATCTAACTATAAAGATTAGTATGTAAAGTAGTGAAGTATATAATTTTATTTAAAATATGTTTCGGCCTTCAGATACAACGTCAAATAGTTCAAACTAAGCAGAACTTGTACTATTACCTCTACATCGACTGATAGAATGCTTAAATACATTTTTTTTGTAAATACATACCTAGAAAACATCATAGAAAACACCCAAGCTCCAAAACAAACATTTGCAGATCAGACAAACATTTGGTCCAACCCGGGAATTAAACCTGAAGCAGCCCAGCAGTCGCATCCGTCTAACACGGTGATGGGTTAAAGTTAGATTTCTAAGTGGATCTATGTTATAATCGTTCAGCTAAAATTGTTATTATTAAAAAATATTATTATAATAATAAGAAGTTACTAAAGTAACTACTAACCCCAGCGATTTTGTTTTCCTCTCTTTGGCTCCGTCTGTAATGTTAAAAAAATTGTCGTTAAAAAAAAATATTTCAAATGAAGAGAAAAAACAATGCAAAATTAAATTTACCTCTGCGGGCCCCGGAAGAACTCCTTTAAGGTGGTCGGTTTAAATTCCAAACCGCCAGTGAAATATTTCGTTTTCTGTTGAGAATATAAATATACACTTTTAATTTATAACATTTACTTACATAATAAAGCTTCAAATGCATATTATTATTATAAATTCAAAAGTAACTCTGTCTGTGTTTCCGTCTGTTATGCTCACACGGCTAAATTGCTGCACTAATTACAATGAAGTTTAGAATGGAGATACTTTGATTCTTTAAGAAAGACATAGGCTACGCTTTACCGCGATAACCGACATGATAGTGCATGCTGCACAAAGCTAGTTTAATCCCCATGAATATAGTGGGAGGGACTCAAGAGGTACTTGTATCTCTTGAGTGTCCGAGTGTCCATGGATAGTCACCACACGAACAAGAAACTATTTTTGATGTGAAACATCTATAGGCGCAGTTAAACCTGATTTTAGGCGTGGTGAGGTTCGCCGTGGCGACGGTTCAAAAAAATTTAAATTTTGTATTTTTGTATTTAATAAAAATGAATATTAATGTAATTAACAGTCATTTTATTTTATGAAACAACTAACTTATACAAAAGCCGGAACGGTTAACCACTGTAACACAACATCCTAATTATTATCAATGTGAACGTAAGTTTGTTTGCTACGCTTTCACGCGAAAACTACTTAACCGATCATCATGAAACTTTGTACGCATATTCTTAGGAGATATTAGAAGTAACATAGAATACTTTTTATTAAATGCGAGACGAAGCCGCGGGCGAAAGCTAGTAAACTATAAAACGATTCTGTATATCATCTCATCATAGGACAAAACTTGAAAATTTTGAGAATTTAAGTGAATATAGATGTCAGTTTTTACTACTATTAAAAGACCATAACAAAACATGAAATTTCACGGTAAGAAAGGTTTAGGTGTAATTAACTTTAAAAAACGAGTACCTTTGCTACCTTTGCCCTTTTGGTATGGGTGATGGTCGATGTGTCTGTATGTATGATCTGAGAATAACTTTAAAAAAACGATTACCTTTGCCCTTTCAGACTGGGTGGTGGTCGATGTGTCTGCTCTAGGTTCAGGGACAAGCTGAATGTTCTTGATCTGCAACATTTTGGTGACAACTGACACTGTAATGGTGGTGGTGACGAGTTCTAGTACTGTGCGGGGCAGAGCGAAGCCAGCTTGGGCTTTGAGCCTGGAGCGGAGTGCCGACCCTGAGTGGTCGCGCTCTATGCGGGCAGCCTCCAAAGTGTAGCAGGACACGTCTGCTATCCTGATCTTCCATGGAAACGACTCCTCCTCATACTCTGTCATAGAACCAAACGTGTAACTTTAAAACTCAATAATCAATATAATCCCACCAGTAGGTCGTTGACAAAATAGTCACATTAGTTACTTCTTATTTATTATCTGTCAAAACTACTATTTTGTATGTTTACATTACTATATTGAACAACTCAATTTGAAATAACCAGAATAATTATATTTTACAGAATAACAAATCAAGTATAGTCTACTCTTATATTGTTTAATTAATGTAAGAGATAGCAGGGGATCCTAGTAGACGCTGTGTTTTGAAAAGCACTTCATAATAATTCCCCTGGGGAATGAGTGTGGACAAACAATCCAAATAAAACTCCCAAGGGATTAAGCAAGGGATTCTAGTGTACGGAGTCATCCTGACAGTCAAAATTGACTTAATAAAAATAAGTAATAGAGAAAGTATTATGAAATAACACTTACTTTGATTTATAAACGTAGGTCCATCATGGCGTAACTCCTGCCACAAATGTTTATTTGCCGAGTTCGAATGCATTGCTAGGCGTCCCAAACTGTAAAACGCACCACAATGTGACTTAAATTTGTAATAATATACATGAACAGGGTAGGTTAACTAAGGCAGGCAGTGAGGTCTTTGACACGTCGAGTGACTGATATCATAGTGAGGTTTTATTTTCTTTTTTTGTGTTATTTTTAATAATATATTTTTTAATAAAATAATATAATAAATTAAAAATTAAAATAATATATTATTCGAATCTATATAATTAATACGTGAATCAAAAACTTTGTACCTCTTTTTACAAAAATTGCGCAGACGGAGGAGTACGAAATTTCGCACACTTATACACACTATCATGCGTATGACACACATACACATATATCCATACACAAATGTATGTATGTCAAAGTCAAACTAAATGATGAAATGCCATGATGAAATCTTTGATGAAAGAGGTGTAATACAAAAGAAACCCTAAACGGTTCTAACTAAAAAATTAAAAGAATTATGGTCGTATTTCGACCTCTGGGCGAATACTAGTTTATATTGATAGCATATGTCACCCGGGCCATTACTACGGATTTATTGACACCTCATTCATTAATGAATTCATTCGGTTAAGTAGTTTAGGCGCTACTGCAAAAACTGGCTAACCTAACCCTTTTGGCTTCGCCATAGTTGATTATAAAAACACCATATAAGTTGTTAGAAAAATGTTTACCTTATAGCCAAAACTCCGTGAGCTTCAATAGCATGTCGTTCCATTGCGTCACGGAGCGTTACACAGTCCACCGCGGACACCGTGCTAGTGGTGATATAAACCTGTATCAGCCCCATCTCAACGTGGATCAGCATGGCCTTGAGCCGTTGGTGGACCGTCAGCAGGTGCTCTCCTTGCCACCAGTTTTTGGAAGGCATCTACACATTAATAATAACCTCACATATCTTATTACAACGCTTGTTCCTAACTAGGCATAGTCTGTACAGTGGTGTCTACACTGTTGATAAACACATATATTTTGGATGATTGAATGGAACCTGCTACCTCTCGCTTGTCAAGATGTGTTGGTCAGACAGGTCAAACAAATATTTCTGACCATCTTTTCAAGAGTCGAGAGGCCCAGAGTAATGGGTATAAAATAGTGATACGAGGAGGGACAAATTTTTAGTATCTTATGTCGTGAGTTACCAAAAGTTTGAGGTCTCTTTTCAGGTTATATACGAGAAAGAGCAAATGTAATCACTCGGTGTAACGTTGCAAAAAATCTTATAAGACTAAGGCTATGTTCACATGACGAGCACTCAACGCGCGTTTTGCTAACGCGTAATATGTAATATCGCTTTTTTACACCTTTTCAAAGTAAGAAAAACGAAATAATAGCTAGTTTTCAATGAAGACATACCGCAAATCTGGTTTGTTTCTTTTCGCTCGGCTCGCTACTAGAATCCGCGCTCATGCGAGGTCGGACGTGCACTAGTTCAGCGCTCGACCCGCCCTTGTTGCCTCGCCCGCCAGCGCCACCCGACCACTAAACCAACACACTTCAATTATACTATTTAAAATCACAATTAAAACTGCTCGTGTGACGTAGTGGCTTAAAGGCGCGTCTCCACCAAAATTGTTGGCAATTTCAGTGTTTCAAACTCTTTAGAAAATCGCCTACTTTAATTTCCACTGTGTCTACAACAAGTCGCCAACAATTAGAAAAACATTCCACAGAGCTAATAAATATTTGCAATAAGCGTATTCTTTTGATGTTTACCGCTAAAAACAGAAACACGGTTCCCAACATTTGTTGACAATTTTTGTTGCTTACACGAGGAAATTACATAAGCTTTTGTCAACAACACGTGTTGACAACACAAAAGTTGCCAACTTTGGTTCGGTGAAGACTCGGCTTAAGAGGGCACCTTGTCGCTTTCTACTGCACTGATAGTTTGCGTTCATATTGCAACAGACACGCTAACCGGTCAAACATATAACACACGGGCGTAGCCAGGTTTAAGTGCCAGGAGGTGTTTCAAATTAATAAAATAACTTTAAACGGAATATTATTATGAAATAAATTAAAGGTTTAAAAAATAACCACAGTGTGGAAACATATAGATGAGGGTTGAACCCCAATACCCCCCTAGCTACGTCCATGGCATAACACCCCTTTTTCATGTCGGGGGTTAAGACCAGGCTTTGCTTTCATTAGTAATATGAGTCGGGATAGATAATCATTAACTATATACTATACATTATCTGTGAATGCGTGACTTGTGTTTTATCTTTACACGTCTTTACGTGATTTGCAGAATTGAACGGTTGATAGTGCCTTTATAATATAAAGATATGGATTATAAAACTAAATGAAAATACCGATAACTTCCGTTTCACGAAGTACTGCGACGAGCCTTTTGATATAGTTGATAACGAAGCTGACGCCAAATCTACAACGTTAACATCAAAATCATGTAAATATATATACAAACATACATAGACTGGGCTATTCGCCCTTTCTTTTGACTTCGCCGTAAAAGAAATATTTTTTCTTCTTCAGAGTCAGAAAACCTATTGGAAGTAAAATTATGGATAATATAATGTATAAATGGAGTTAAAGGAGAAGAAAAAAAGTATCTCATATATCCATAATACTACTATTATTACAGAGAAATCTAGTAGAACACCATAGGAACCACGTTTCGGCATGAATGGGCCGGCTCGACCAGAGTGATACAACGGCCTCACAGAAAACGGTGTGAAATAGCGCTTGCGCTGTGTTTCACCGAGTGAGTGAGGATACCGGAGGCCCATACTCCCGTCCCACACCTCTTTCTCCATCCCCAAAGATCGGCAACGCACTTGTGACGCCTCTGGTGTTGCGGGTGTCCATAGGCGGCGGTAATCGCTTACCATCAGGTGATACGTCTGCTCGTTTGACTCCCATACCATAAAAAAAAAGAAATTTAATTTAATGTTTATTAAAACAACAAATCCCTTTTTACATTTCAAACACGACTCTGTACAAAAACTAGTATGTTAGATTACTATTACGTGTTAAAGATGCAATAAGATGGTGGCAACACTTACCGACAGGTTTCATAACGGGCTCGTACGCCAACCACGCGATCAACAGCGGGTCGATGGAAACAGCAGTGGGTTCCGCCCAAAAGCCGAGGTAATCGAAATAAGTCGGCCCTGGCACGTCACACCATTGAAACGCCATGCGCAAATATGGACTGTGTAATCAAACACGTAGTGTTATTAACTACTTTATTACTGAATTAAGAAGGTTCAATATTAAACGTGCGTATATTTTAAGACTAGTTGTTGCCCGCGGCTCCGCGTATATGTCGGTTATCGCAGCAAAGAGTAGCCTTATTGTTATTCTGATGTATAAGCTATATTACTGTAAAGTTTCATCCAAATGTGTTCAGTAGTTTTTGAGTAAAGATAAATCCAAAAGAGTAACCAACATCCATTTTCCATACTCAAACTTTCGCGTTTATAATATTAGTATTGATATATTTACTGAAAGTAGGGTTTTCGCTGAATACGAGAAAAAAAAAATATTGAAACTTGCTGAGGCCCGCGGCGTTACCAGCGTTTGTTAAAATCGTAGTCTAAAAATAGTTATCCTAAGTTACTCTTTATTTAATCAGGTATTTGCCAGTGAAAGTAAAAAGTGAAAAGCTGTTAATTTGAAATTAGAAACAGACATTTCAATCTCATTTCTTTGCACAGATATAGATGTGGTATACGATTACGTATATTTTGTGGTTTGATTGTCTTCATTATGTAATAAAGTTGAACTTACGTTGTCGATGGAGCATCTGGGGCTGAGAAGAGCCACGCTTGCTTCACGTTCCCGGGCTCTAAAATAAACATATATTTTCTTGTAAATTTCCAAATTTAAGTAATTTTAGAGATCGGAGTTACATCGATACGTCACTATTTTCTAAACGCGAATGGACCGTAGCGAAATATTTTCTTTAAGAGAGTCCGTTAAACGTTGCCTCAAAATCCAACTCACTGGGCCGCTATTTTGTGGGTCACCAAGCTGCATTGTCTGCATTCACAATGTGGATGGTGACCACCGCTCTTGGATTCTACTCATGCTTTTCATCAGGCAAAGTCGAGTCATTTATTAAACCCAGTGCAACCTAGCAATATCTATTTTGTCTTAATTCCCGAAAACTACAATACAACTACATTGTACACAATATTAACTATTTTCATAAAAAATGTGAAGGCGCTGGCACCTGTGGTATAAATTTGTAAATGTTTGTTTACAATTTTAGCACAATAAAATATTATTATTTGATTGCATATTAATATTTATGTATAAGTCACTTTAATAACGCAATGCGTGGCGCCCTCTGGCAAGATGGCGGGACGATTTCTGTAATAAGGTCGGCGGCGACTGGCTGCGAAAATCAACAGACCAGGACTTACCGGGCTCATGGAAAGCGGTGGCTTTGGCAGACTGTATTGAGACGATGAACGTTCTAATGTTCTTGGTGATGTAACCGCGGGCAATGAACTCCTCTAGTGCGAAGTCTAGTAGCACCGCCTCTGGTAATGGATAAGTTATTCAGTTATTAGAATTTAGAATAATGTTGATAATGTAGAAATTATGCAGAAGCATCAATAGTCCGTCATAGTGTAGGTCACCATGGTGCATTGTTGCATTGTCTGCACGAGCAATGAGTATGGTGACCACCAGTTTTGGATTCTGCTTATGCTTTCTATCAGACAGAGTAGTTATTTTGGCAGTCATACATAAAAAAAGATAAAAAATGTTATTTTCTTGTTTATCTGCACTTATGAGAGATCTGATGATACGAGAGGTAGGTAGAGGTGTGATCACTAAAGATAGTAGAGCCACTTTGATTTCAGCACGGTTGGTCCGGTTTGACCGGGGCGATTCCTACCTTCGTCCAAAAGATCAACCTAAAGTGACTGCATTTGTGCTGTCGTGTTTTGTTGGTACATTCAATTAGCGTGGTGACCACTTCTCTTAGATTCTGCTAATGCTTTCCAACAGGCATAAATAAATAAAATAAATATTATGGACATTGAACACACAACGCCATCTAGTCCCAAACTAAGCATAGCTTGTATACTAGACAACTGATGTAAATACAAATCAAGACCCGGACAAAATTGGTACGACCCGAGAATCAAACGCGAGATCTCAGTACAGCAGTTACAGACGCTGCCACTGCTCTATCGAGACAGTTTAGCAGTGGCAGTAACATTTGTTTCCAATAGACAGTATAATGAACATGAATGCTTACCTTCGTCGTGTAGTGCGTCTTTAGCGAGAGAAGAGTGCCTGAGAAGGACTGACGCTTTATCCTTGACAAAGCTTTCCATCGCACAGCACGCCGCTTGAAGGCGAGCCCACGACCCGCTTATGTTTAACTCCCCTGTAATTATGTCTTATTAGTCACTAGCTCCTTATATATTTATTACTCTGTTCGCGGGGGAATTTGCAAAAATACATATAACGGACACAAAGAATGAATTTGTATGGCCTTAACCCTCTCCTGAGAGGAGATGAGGAGGTTGATGGACACAAAGAATACCCAGACTCAGAACAACAATTTGTGAATCGCACGAATACATGGCAATAATAAAACTTTCTTATAATTTATAGGAAATAAAACGTTGATGATGGTAACCGAATGTTAAAGAGTCTGACAGTTCGAAGTTATTGGCTATTAAATTTCGCACAAAAGGATAGTTGTCTTAGACCAAGTTGTAATTTGATCTAAGACCAGATTTTTTGATAATTTTTCGATTGCCTAGGTAATTAAAACTGGTAACCGATTGATTGTAATGCCGAAGCTTTAACAATACTCAACCATCGGTGTATTAATAACATAGCATAAAAACAATTTATATTTCTATATAGATACTTACTTATTTTCATCAAATAACTCATATGAACTGACTCTTTCTTTTCGAAATATGACTTTTTGAGTAATATATGCACTACTAAGTGTATTTCTGCGCGTGCGCAAGGCTTCTGTAGTGAGTTATCTAGTGTTGTTAGGAGCATCTGGGCTTCTTTGATTACTGCATTGACGTGGGCGCGGGCACCTTGCCACAGCGGACCGACGTCTTCTGGTATTTGACATGCAGCTGAACACACCCTGCAAGGAGAAACATGTAATAATAATAAAATAATAATAGCAACAGTTTGTTTCTTAAGATGTAGAGGGAAATAAGTGGATAGGTCACTCAAAGGTAGAATTAGGAGAGTGGGGAATAAAGCCCGCATTCAAAGAATTCCTTAATATCGGAGTTATGTGAGGCTGTAGTTATCTCATGATAATATCATTTTCTCAGCCAAAAGACGTCTACTGATGGACATAGGCCTACTCCAAGGTTCTAAACAATAACCGGTCCTGAGCTGCCCGCATCTAACGGCTTCCAGCGATCGTTCATCAGGCCATTGGAATATTTTGTAACGGACGGATTAAGAATAGAGAATGTCAACCCTGTGGGTGTAACAGCTGACAGCTGACAAACAGACTATGAAACTGACACAAAGAACACCCAGACTCAGAACAACGATTTGAGGATCACACAAAGTGTGTCCCATGCGGGACTGAGTACTTGGCGCAGTAGAAAGTGACATGAAGACTGCTTAAACCCTAGGCCAACCATGCAATCAAATTACCTGTGAGGATACAATGGTGCAGTGATCGTGACGCAGGCGTTAGGTAGTTCGAGTCCCAAGACGACCGGCGACTTTATCGGCTTCGACGTAACGAAATGATTCCACGGATTCAAGCGGAACCGCAGCCCACGCGCTTCGAACGTGATCCGACGCTCTGGCAAGTTGTCCATCAAAGATTCACATTCTTCAACGGTTAATACACGCGTCACAAACTCTGAAAGGAGAAGAAATAATTTATAATAAACTAGCTGACCCGCTCAAGTTCGTTTGCGTCTTTCATAAGAAATATTTTTTTCCCATTTTCCCAACATTTTCGGTTTATACCCGGCTCCTATTGATCGTAGAGTGATGTTAGATAGCCTAAAACTTTCCTCGCTAAATGGGCTATCCAACAAAAAAAGAATTAGCAAAATCGGTTTAGCTGTTCACGCGTGATGTCGTGACCAAGGCAAATAGGGATTCATTTTTATATGTATAGATCCATCACCATCGTACACACAGTTAACGCTCGTGGTTTGCCCATGACCATGATCGGTATAAACCGTTTGAAACCTCGGGAAATAGAAGGTAAGGTAACCTTTTAAATTATTTTATCGCGAATAAGTCCCACTATACAACAAAAATCGAGGGTGGTCACTGAAATAAAACAAGTCATTTAAAACAATCATAACTCGATGAATACAAAAACATTTTTTTTTTTCAATCGAACAAAAAGTGTGTTACCCATGTCTGGTGTCTCCACTTCCTTGAAGATCGACCGGATTGCCATAAGCCGATGCACCAGTCCCATACACAGCCGCAACTCTATTGGCTCTAATTTCACTTTTACGCGACATTGTTCCACCCAATCGCTAGAAACAAGGACGTAATAAATTTCTATGAAATGTAAATTTTGATCATTTTTAACCACCGACTTCAAAAAAAGATTTGCATTTTTTTATGTAAGTTACCTTAGAACTTTCGACTGAGTGAACCGATTTCGATGATTTAAATCTGAAAGCTGGTGTTTCCTAAGTGCTCTCATTCAATTTGGTACAGTTGTTGAAGTCGGTTGTTTTTTGTTAACATTTTGTATCATTGAAATATTTGACTGCTTCTGTGGCGCAGTGGTAGAATATGCGACTGCTGTGCTTAAGGTTCTCGGGTTCGATTCCCGGTCGGACCAAATGTTTGTATGATCTCCTAATATTCGTTTCGGAGTTTGGGTGTTTTCTATGTATAACACGTATAAGTAGATATGTATTTATATCAGTTGTCTAGTACCAGTAGTAGTAGGGCCATAATACAAGCTCTGTTTAGCTTGGGACTAGATGGCGATGTGTGTTAAATGTCAGTTTTTTTATATTATTATTTAAAGGTGTAGCCTTCAGTACAGGAAATTCATTTATAGGGTTTCCTTAGCCATAATAGCAAAACTCTAACTCTTATTGTTGCGTCATGCTCGTATAGTAAGCCAAAACGTTCTTGCTAAGGAGGAGAGGCTTACATCCTCTTAAAGGTTGTCTTAAACTCTTTCCAGGAATCAAATCAGGAGAATTGGGTCCAAATTATTCATTTTAAAAATAACAATTCTATCGTACCCAGCGACGATTCCAAATAATTGCAACAAAATATGCCATTGAATACTGCCTTCTAAAATACAGGCCATGCCTAATTTTGGAATCAATACCAGTATCTTCTCATACGCATTTAAAGCGCCAAGTATTTCTATTGTATTGTTTTTTTTTAAAGGCAACTTCCTCATTAGCGGTATTAGCTGAGGACTTTATAAACACACATGACATGAGACAAAGGATACCTAGACACAGAACCACAATTAGTGGTTCACACAAAGTGTTGTCCTATGCGGGATTTAAGCCCACAACACTCGACGTAATAGAAAGCGGCGCTCAAACCACTAAGTCATACTTGGATTGATATGAAATATAAAATTTATGTTTTCAGTATAGTATTATCAACTAGTTGAACCCCGCGTAGCTACCGGCGGCGGGACAAAGTTGGTCTAAAAAAAATAGCCTACTCTCTGGATCATCAACTACCTGCCATTGAAAGTCCCGTCAAATCGGTTGAGCCGTTTTAGAGATTACCCGAAACCAACAGACAGACAGACACACAAAAAAATTTTTTAACTACATTTTTGTATATGTATCGTCTATAACATATGCATTTAGTAAAAATTGATTATTTTAATATTACAAACAGACACTCCAATTTTATTTATTTGTATAGATAACACTATTTACCTATACTGGAAGTCTTTAGGTGGATTGTCATAGGGGTTCATATAGGGCAAGGGCGGTGAACGCTCGTGTAGAAATTCAACATATATAAGGGGCCGCATCTTGCTAAAGAGATCATAATCTTCGCCCGTCTCCTGAGGTTCCTCTGCTCGGTTGTGATTGGACGGTGGAGGCTGATCTGTTATTTCTGCGTCACTGTTCGGCACCTATAAACGAACACGATCTTATCAACATATATACCTATAAATTTAGGGTATTAAAGATGTTTTGAGACGGTATTGGTGGTTGGTATATAAGAACTAAACTGTTACATATAGATAGAATTTTATAATGACACAATACACCCAAACTTAACAATCTTTAGCAACACTTTACTTTCAAAGGTAGTAGAGCCACGTTGATTTCAGCAGTAGGATCGGCTCTCGCGGGGCGGTACTACCCTCGCACAGAAGATCTACGTAAAATGACCGCACCGCAGCAGTGCTGCCGTGTGTAGTTGGTGGGTGCGAGACCGGAGGCACAATGATGCAGAAGTATCACGATGCTGCATTCGCAATGAGTATAGTGACCACTACTCTTGTATTCTGCTTATGTTTTCCATCAGGCAGAGTTGAGTCATTTTGGCAGGCCATACATAAAATAAAATCAATGGTTCAATGAAACCAACCTTTTGCAATGTTACACATTGTGATGACCACAAACGATTTTATAATGAGTAGATATTAATTTCATCACTGAGTAATTATCATCACAATCTTTAACAACATCTTGTAAGTTAGTAAATTATCATCATCGACAGCTTTTAATAGTCTACTGCTGGTCGTAAGCCTCTCCTTAGAAAAGAGGTTTTGGAATATTGTGGTGACTTCCATACACAGCGCTACAGCGCAGCTAATTCGTCACTACGACCATTACCGATAGTATGTATTGAACATAAATTATTTAGACAGAATTTTTCGAGATATTTTTTAAGAAGATGTAGTGACAAGGATTGAAATGGGCATGCTTCGTACATTTGGCTATTTAGAGAGGATGGATTGAGGATGAATTCATAGAGGGAATGTGTGTGGAAGTGTCGGAAGAGGTCGTCCACGGTGAACATTTACCGACCAAGTTGGTGATGTTCTGAAAAGGGGCAAGGTGAAGAGCACCAGGAACCGACGAGCATGCATGCACCGATTGATGATTGTGGACGAAACAAAAGAGGTGTGTCAGGACCGTAGTAAGTGGAGATTAATTGTCTCGGCCTACCCCTCTGGGAAAAAGGCGTGACTGTATGTTATGTTATGTAATTTTTCGACAGACAGCTTAGGGATACTGACTGGCAGCGACAGCATTGATTCGGACGGTTCAAGATTCTAAATGAGATAGTTACCGTTCTTTGGGAAATGCATTTATGACGATGACATTGTACACATACCTCTTCCGGTGTGGGGCGAAACTCTTCACCAACAGCCTGAGCTTCCTCGACTTTATAACTGGTGATGGATGGTTCGGACAACACCTCTTTGGGCCACGTCCAAGGCCCCTCTGTTTCTTCCACGTCTATTTTTTTTAAATACTTCGTTGCTTGATCAATCGACTGAAAAAATAAAATGAAACAATTAAATCGAAATGTTTTATTGTGATCCCATCAGATGACCTACCTATTTTGCCACGCTTTTTATTGGCTTCGCATTTATGTTTGTTTGTAACTAACTCCTTTAAACTCGATTTTGACCTATTTCAAACGGTCAGATTTCAGTTAAACTAGAGTAAACTTATCGAGTACCGATGACAATACAATAATATATAAAAAAACTTAGCAGAGTTTATACTATGCTAATCTTTTTTGAAAATACATATTAAACATAAAAAACTCCGAAACAAATACTTGCAGATTAAAAAAACATTTGGTCCGACCCGGGAATCGAACCTGAGACGTCTAATGTAATAACTTACAGCATCATAATTAGCAACCCCGCAAACACACTTCCCGTGGGAGCGTAGGAGCAGGTCCCTCGCACCGAAGCGCAGTGACATCGAGGTGGGGTAGCACAGGGAACTCTTTACAACAGCATGGGAGGCGCCTACTTCTATCACGCTACGGGAACGTTTTCTGTTCAGTCCATCAACTACCTCCATCACCTGCAAATATATCAATACATGTAATAAAATATATAACAATAACTAGTCATTGTCTAAATGTAAAATATTTAATATAAGAAATACGATTATCCCTTTAATAGTTTTATGAACTCTTCGGTTTTATGAACGCAATAGAATGGAAAACTTTAATTTTCAAAATATTTGTCAGGTCGTCCGTTTACCTTTGTGCACGCTAATCTCAAAAGCGGCTTACCCAATTTGAATGCGGTTTTCACTTATGTGTTGCGGTTTGCTTTATTTAGCGTTTGTTTCATTTCAAACAGTTCGATAATAAAAAATATATATCAGTTTGAAGAATCACCAAGATAACCGACCTTAACGCGGCCGAGGCCGCAAACAAAGTTAGTAATTAATATTTTTTATTTAATTATTTTATATTTAGCTGCTAAAACGATTCTACTCAGCCTGACGGAAAGCATGAGTAGAATACAAGAGTGGTGGCCAAATCATATTCTTAATCTTCTAACAATAACTTACTTTAAACAAATTAGAATACTAAAAGGTACATAGTATATTAGTGAATAAAAAAGTTATGAAATATACCTTGAATACTACCGACAGATCATCTAAAAAAGCGTCCAAATAAATCGGCAATGGAGAGGGTGACACAGGAATGTCTTCGATGCCTCCTTCTTTGTCCATCCACGTCGGCAGCCATGACCACGCCCACTCGCTCCAGCTATTATTCGACCGCGAGGACTCCGCGGAGTTCGTCTTTGTTGCTACGGGCAGTTCTGTAACCATTTATATTAACAAATATTAATATATTCACACACATATAATTAAATTTTTGTAAACAGCTTTTAGTAGTAAATTGCTGGACACAGACCTCTTCTTATGCTAGTGCTCCACCGGCGTCTTAACGCTGTAATTATCGCGTTAATTTAGGCGTTACGTAGATATGGCCAACGTATTAATGCGTGAAACGTTAAGCGATGGCTCGAGTGTCGGTTTTTTGAACACATCAAAGAGTTTAGAGCGTAATCTAGCGCGCTAATTGATGTTGGCTACATTAACGCCGTCTCATTCTATCGGACGAACGCGCATAGCAAGGACGAGTGTACTTTGTTTTAGGCGGGAACTGCATTTACAAGAACGACAATAGAGTGGTCGAAATGAGACTACGTATGGTACTTTTGTAGGTTTCAATAACCTCTCTCGTACTTGAAACTCATTATGAAAACAACTGTTTAATGCCGAAGCATGGCTGCCATCAAAATAATTAATAGAAGTAATTAGTACTTGTGGCATTAATTACAAATGGATATGTAAAGTTAAATAAATAAATATTCTTCGGATATCTAACACACAACGCCATCTAGTCCCAAACTAAATAGATCTTGTATTGTGGGTACCTACTAGATAACTGATACATGATACATATATACTTTTTTGTAAATACATACATATTATACATAAAAAACACCCGAATTTCGAAACAGATATTTGCAGATCATATAAACTTTTGGTCCGACCCGGGAATTGAACCCGAGACCTCAAGGACAGCAGTCACATACGCTACAACTGCGCCACCGAGGCAGTCAAAAAGTCAGGTCAAGTTAAACTAATCCTACTAATATTATAAATGCGAAAGTTTTGGATGGATGTTTGTTACTCTTTCACGCAAAAACTACTGAATGGATTTGGATGAAACTTTACAGTAATATAGCTTATACATCAGAATAACACATAGGCTACTATTTGCCGCGATAACCGACATATACGCGGGCAGAGCCGCGGGCAACAACTAGTATTATTATAAATACGAAAGTAAATTTATTCTTTGTAAATGTACGCCTTGTAAATGTATGTGCCAACAGATGGATGCGGACTGCCCAAGATCAAGACGGCGATAGGTTAATTACAAATGTGGCCTTTTGGAGCACAACCAATCAACCTTATTAGTAAACCCTATCACAGAAAAGAAAATAGACTATATTTTTGCTATTTCTGATAACGAATATCGCGAATGTAGACGAGTGCATTAATCAATTAGTGACGAAGCATGAAATACGTTTATGACGATATGTATCGACGATGTAACTAGATTAACTTTAATCAGTGTTGTAAAGATTGCATATTTACAACACTGATAGTTGCAGTCAAAACTTTGTATGTTTAGTTAAAATAACAGTGAGGTTAGGTATTCGATAGGATATTTAAACATCTTTTTTTTCATTTTTAGAAATCCGAGTAGATTTGGTGAGAAGGGACGGAAATATGTCACAGAAAGCCAGCAAAGCGCGTGCTATTTGCATTTAAATTATGAACTAGTACAGTACTGCGTATCAGATGTAACAAATATATCAAAATAAATTAAATTAAAAAGGTTTTCAAAAACAAGCGTTTCTTTACGGAGTTCCTATGGCCACTTTCCATCTCCAGTATCAGATTACCTCCATGTCCATTATAATATTGTATTGTCACGCTGTATACATATGCTTGCAAAATTTCTGCTTCCAGCCTTGCAAGATTCCACCCGAACATACAAACATACATACATTGCAAGTTAATACAAAGCTTGTAATAAAAATAATATTAAATTTACGCATCTCACACGAGGAAAGTACTCTGGTCCTAAACTATTCAAACCCTGTGCTATGGTAACCGAACTGCTGATAAACATACTTAAATGTTTATAAGTATAGATTAACTGTGCATGTTTGTCAATTATCTCAATAAAGAGTAGCCTATGTCCTTCCTCAACAATCAAAGTATTTAAATGCAAAAAATTAAAATAAGAGTTACTTTCTTATTTATAATATTAATACGGAAGTATGGATTGGGTAATGTATACCTGTTTGAGAAGATAAGCTGGACTTGGATGCAGCTGATTGCTGGGCGGGGTTTTCAGGCACGCGCTCCTTCATCAGCCGCAGTAACAATGTCAGTTGGTCGCTCGTCACACTAAATGCCAGTTTGGTAGAACGCAGGGTTACATTCAAGCTGGAAGCTCGACGACAGTTCGCTGACACTAGCTGTGTCAACACCCTGTAAAGACACATCACGATGTACATAGGCGTCATGTGACCAGCTGTATAATATCTAATACATAGTTTAAAAAACTAACTCCTTAAATCATCAGCTAGCTGCCAGCAAACAAACTTACATTGACCTTTATAATATTAGTGTGATGTTGGCATTGAAACATTACACACACATACAACATTATGGTACGACTGCATAATGACCCTTGATTTTACATATAAATATTAGACAGGAAATATACCTAAGGTCCAAATGGCATCTGTACAACAGCGGCTCCTGATAGTAGCGTATTTTTCCATCCGAGTCAGCTTTGTCGAGACATAGTGTGAGATCGTCAAGTTTCACCAGTCTCCTCACCGTCGGTTGGTACTGATCAATATCTGTTCCAAAATTAAAAAAAAATGTTTTGAGACGAGGGTAGATATCAAGAATAGGAATTAAAGAGTGGCGACGCGCTTTTTTTATTCAAATTTCAAATTTTAATCAAATATTTTTACAGTACTGTAACATTTTACAGTAATTGCTATTGGCACCCAAACTAAGCTAAGCTTGCTTGTTGTAGCAGGTCTCCATGTACGGCATTAGTCACTTATCAACAGCTGACGCGTCTACTAACTTGAGCCCCTATACCATAAAGGCAAACACACCATAGAAATATTTGTTGTCAGCAATGTCGAAAGTCTCGTATGTTGCCTAATTATGCGGTTCTGTATAATCGGCCTTATAATAACTCTAAGTCCTCCAGGAGAACATTGCTTACAAAAAGACGGCCGATGGGGCCAAAAAGTTTTGAAGTGGGGGCCGCGAAACGAAAGACCGTCAGGGTGGACCGATGTCTTGTTTGGACCAGGACCAGTTGTTATGATGAATCTGAAGAGGCCTTTATTTGCCTGAGACGATGATGTTGTTATTATAGGGCAGAGTCATTCTGGCAGTTCACTATAAAAAAAAAAATACCAACAAATTCTTATTCCAATATTTATATTCCATAGCTTAGTTTTCGGGTGAGAGTAACCATCACGACACAAGTATTTCTTGTTTTCTACATTGTTTTTTTTAATATCAAATTTTGTAACATATATATATATTAATTTAAGTAGTTGAAATAACAGTTTCAGACCTGCAAACGAAGGTTCCCAGTTGACCCCAGCGCTGTCTATAGAGAGGTGTTTGACGTTGAGTGACAGGACTATGTCATCTTGCACATACTTCACGATTAAATGGTGTACTTTCAGCGCAATGTTGTTCACTATACGACGGACCAGTGCTTGCATGTACCCTGGCGGCGCCTCTACTACCTGAGTTTTGCGACTGTTAATCATACAAAAAGATAATGAGATGTTAGTTTGCCTGGGCTAGAAAAGTAAGCTATCGTGAACGCGTTAAATTATATAAAGTTTATTTTTAATTCCTAAATAAGTGTCCACTTGACTGAACGGTTGGCCTACTCGTAGTGGATTAAGCCGTCACCACGCGCTGCATTCTACTACACATTGTGTGATCATTACGTGTCATTGTTGTTCTGAGTCTGGGTGATTTTTGTGTCCGTTTCATGTTTGAAATGTCTCCGCGAAACAGGATTTACGACATAGACAACTCCCGCATTAGGAATGCAGGAGTTGTCTTAAAAAAATACTTAGAAAGTCTTTTAAAATTGACTTCTAAGATTTGTTTTGGGTAAATGAAGCTAAAAAAAACTTGTTTCTAACAAGTTTTATCAATTAGTAAAATATCGTTTATGTTTTTTTAGTATCAAGTTGGTGGTAGTATCACGCACCGTTGTGGTACATTGTAGTTGCATTCATGAGAAATGAGTAACAAAATTCCCCCCCTAGCCATGTTGCTAGTGTTCGCATCGATTCTCTTTCTACAATCGCTGACGCCTCTATTCTCTTGTATTATTAGCTAATATTTTGTTTTGACCACCTGACTATGCGTTGCCATACATTTGTTTATTTTCTATTAACTTTTACGTTTGTAGAATGCAACTCGGCTTGACTGACATAAAAAATGGATATAAAACATAAATATTTCGGACATCTAACTTACACACAACGTGAAAAAAAAATCAACGATGAAAACACCCTTTGACGAAAACAATTTATGTCGTGTCTAAATCCGAGTTCAATATTGTTCTATATTGGGGTACTACATATGTATATACTCGTACTCGTACAGAGGAATTTCACAGTAAAAATCAAACTTACGGAGGTGGTGGTGGTGGGCTCTCATCCGGTGACTCTGGTGGTTTTAGGTTTAAGACGCATTCTGAAGAAAAAACGTGATAATGTTATACAATATTTTTTTACTTATACGTAAACTCGTTTACATTTGTAATATAGTATTTGTTAGTATGCGCTTTAGTGTGGTATAATAAGTATTTTGTGTTAAGGTTGCAAAAATTGCTGAAACATTTTGGAATATCTGGAAAAACTGAAACCTCTTTTTACTCGACTGCGTTAGATTGTACATAAGTAAGTATATTTCCTCAGTACGCTGTGTACCATAGACGTTTTTTCTTCAGATTATTGCCGTCTACTGCTGAACGAAGGCCTCCCCAAAGAACGCCAGCCATCCCGGTCTTTAACGGCTTAGAGTGTGTCATTTGATTCGTCGTAATAAACCTATTATCATCAACCGATGACAGTAACCAAGAACCACTATATATATTTATCTGATAAAATGGGGTTTATAGAGTATAAAAATCGTATTTATTTTCATATTTAGAGCGAGATTAATAGTTAATTAACAAAAATAAAACTACGAAATATAGCAAACATGGCGACATGTTAAGTTAACACTTAATCAGGGCGAGTTACGTCACATTTGTGTAAACGTCATTTCGTTTGGATATATTAGCCGATCACTTTCCTACCTACTAAAACTTTATTTTTTGTAGAAATACGATTGTTTTTGACAATAGTAGAGACTTCCGAACATCATAAAACAGTTTTTCAAAATTATTACTCATCATGCCTATTGTGAGGCTCACTCACATTGGATATGGGCAATGGGTAATCGCTTACCATCAGGTGATACGTCTGCTCGTTTGCCCGCTATACAATAAAAAACAATATATAAATTAAGTGTAAATCGGGTGTTTGTGTAGGTAACACAAAATTTGTAAACTAGTATTGGTATTTAGATTTTTAATCTATCAATATGTTATTGCTAGATTTTTGCTCGCGGCTCCACCCGCGTGTATATCGGTTATCGCGGTAAAAAGTAGCCTGTGACCTTTCAAACAATTAATGTATTTCCATGCTAAATTTCATTAAAATCGGTACAGCGGTTTAGATATAAAAGGATAACAGACAGACAAATAGAATACTTTCGAATTTATATTATCAGTATGGGTTATTTGCAAACGTTTGTTTACCACATCAAAGGTATATTAAGCTCTGAATCAGGTAGATTCAGAATATTTAAATCATGACTACTCTAGTAAAACAATGAAAGACCATAAGACGTGATAACTAACCGATGGTATCGATGGTTACAACTATTGGCTCCGACATAATCTTGGTCCATGGCACCTGTATGAGCAGCTCGTGGATGCGTCCAGATATCAGCGTAAAGGGCAGCGCTACCTCCCGTTGCAGTACATCTGGCTTGAGCACCAGATTGTGCAGTGCTACACCGCCGCCCCATAGTGAAACCTGGAAAATAAGGCCTATAAGGTCTCGAGTTCGATTCCCGGGTCGGATCACATATCTGTATGACATGCAAATATTTGTTTTGGAGTTTGGTTGTTTTCTATGTATAACATGAGGGTTTATACAAAAAAAAGTAACGTGAAATGACTCTAGTATGCCTGATGGAAAGCATAAGCAGAATTCAACCTTGCCTCCTCATTCTGAATGTAGACAATGCAACAAAGAATGTGGCATAGTAACCAATACTATATACCCAGCCATCGCTATCATCGCACTTTTAAATTTGTATCACACGTTTACCGAAATCTATAAACACGGCAATTATATCGTAAAATGAGAATTTAATGATTTCAGTCATCAAATTCAATTCGAAATCAGAGTAAAATCAACTCTAGCGTGTTAAGTTTAGTCTCATAATAGCTTACGTTTGTCAAAGACCGATTGTGTGTATTTAATTGTATGACAGAGGCACCCAGCTCTATCTCACGCATACGTGGACCCAAACTCGCGCGGGGAACTGGATGACATTATCACATTCACTCACAGGTGTCGAGAAGCTACCACAAATTGTTTGCAATTTAGATATTACCGTAGAACGCCGAACACGCGCCGCGTTAACTTTTAAATTTAGGTCTAGGTCGCCTTAGGTTGTAACTCCCCAGGCCGAGGTTTGCTCTCCACAGGGTGAACCCTTTGGGTGATGTTACTTAAAAATTATCGATTGAGAACACGAACACTAAGGTTGTAGAGGCCACCTGAGACCGACAACCATACACTACACAAAAGTAAAACAGATTAATCTTTGTATAATGAAAACATAAAATTCGAAAAGAAATTGTCTTCTCCTATTACATATCTATTCCTAATTCAGCTAGTAACTGGCATGGACAACTTGTTATTCGGAACTGCCAATCAGCATCGAAAATTCAAATACTTGATTAAAAATGAGTAATACCGTTCTCACATGGGTAAAAGTATTTTCAAAGAAATCTAATAAGAGATTTTTTTAAATAGTGATTTATAAATAATGTAATGTCTATATGGTCTATTCCCTAGTTTTAATGGCAAATGATTTAGGATCAGCGCTGACAGATGGATTGGCGGCTAAGAGACTGAACAAACAATCGCGAGCGTCGCGCGTCGTCATTTTATTTGTTACTAGCTGAACCCCGCGGTGTTACCCGCGGCTATTGTTGTATTTGTATTATTGTTGTACCGCAAGTAACGCCGCGGGACAAAGTTAGTCTAAAAAAGTAGCCTAAGTTACTCCCCGGATCATCAGCTACCCGCCATTGAAAGTCCCGTCAAAATCCGTCCAGTCGTTCCAGAGATTACCGGGAACAAACAGACAGACAGACAGACGGACAGACAGATAAAAAAAAATTACTACATTTTTGTTATATGTATCGTGTATACATACATATGCATTGATTAAAAAGCTGTTATTTTAATGTTACAAACAGACACTCCAATTTTATTTATTTGTATAGATATTAAATACAGTTGTATTCTGAAGAACTTTAGGTTGAGTTTAAATTGTTACTGAATTAATCCCTTCGCCGCGACTCCGTTCGTCGTTTGTCCCTTAGAAAACATATGATTAGAGATTAGGTACTAATTAACAAAACTTACCTGTGCATTGGCTGGGTTGAAGTCTCGTACATACTTGTCTACATAGCTTAAGAGTATGGGAGTCACATATGATTCTATTTTAAACATTTTTATAGAGGTGGCTATCGTTTAGTCGTCCATATTATGAACATGATGTAACTGAAACAAAGGTTAATTAATGTTATTTTTACCCGACTACGGCAAAACCAAAGGAGGGTTATGATTTTGACAGGCTATGTATTTATGTACGTAAGTATGTATGTATGTATATACATTTGTTCCCTCATAGCTCCTTAACTACTCATTAGAACTGGACAAATGAGGTGTCGTTAGAAGCTTCATGATCGTCTGCTGGTTATAGGCTATATGACGTGTCACTGAATCTAATGTGGTGCCCTCTAGCCGACATAAAGTACTGTATAAAAAAAAATTAGATAAATATATCGTGTTTGGTATCATTGGAATGGGCGTTACTTGTACATTTCAAAAATTCATATATTATTAGCATTTGCTCGTGACTTTGTCCCTATTTATTCGATAAGTGTGGCATTTCTATGATATGCTTGTTTTTCCTTCTTTCTTTCTAAACTACTATTCAAAATAAGACAAATGAGGTATCGTTAGAAGCGTCTTGATTGTCCGCTGGTTATAGGCCATATGACGTATCACTGAATCTAATGTGGTGCCCTGTAGCCGACGTAAATTACTGTATTAAAAAATAAATTTGAGAGAAATGTTTGGTATCATATGAAAGGGTGTTACTTGTACATTTAAAAAAAATATATATTATTAGCATGTTCTTGTGACTTTGTCCGTATTTATTCAATAATTGTGATACTTCTATGGTACCTACTTAAAATATACTTTGCGAAGAAATTAATATTATAGAGGCACCAAAACATTTTAATTAAAAAAAAAGTAAAAACTAAAATCCTACATTACACTACATGAACTACTGCTTTTGAAACTTAGTTATGTACCATAGTCCATAACACTTTAACAACACTTGACTACGGCTTTAGGCACTTGTTTCATGCTTTTTCAGCGTCTTTTTTTTTAATTTTTTATAGACGAATTAGTAGTAGTAGTAAAGTAGTAAATATAGTAAAAAAAAAAAAAAAAAGGAAAAAAAACATTTTTGCTGAGATGATGATGAATTAATGACTTATACTTCCAACTAATATTACAAATGCGAAAGCTTGCAAAGATGTATGGAAGATTGTTACTTTTTAGCTCAAAAACACTGAACGAATTTAGATGAAACTTAACAGTAATATAACTTATAAGTACATACAGACTACTTTTTATCGTGATCTGCGACATACACGCGTGCTGAGCCTCAGGCAAAAGCTATTACAGTATTTGGTTCTCAGCTTGACAAATGTGGGAAGACCACAGTAAAAAAAAAAAACTTCTGATAAACATGGTAAAAAATGGTGTTACACATGTATTTGTTGCTGATTAAAGCAAAGCCTCCTCCGTAGCTCCTGGACCTGGTAGAGTCAGTTGATAAGGTCATGTCTATAGATTCAGATGAATGCAAACCTTGAATGTGTGGCACTGAAGAACAAAGTGTTCCTTAAGTGTAAGTAATTAGTGAAGAAAAACTTGAACAAACCTTTTACTATCAAGTCTGATGGTTTGATAGGCCAAAACCATTTTTCTAGTGAGAAACACATTATCTACATTTTCATTACAAAGGAATACAACGGATAACATGTTTTTTTTTATAGAATAGAGGGCAAACCTATCGACTGATGGTAAGCAATTACCCCTGCCCATGGACAGGTATCCATGAGATGTCTCAAGTACATTGCCGGCCTTTGGGGAATGGGAAAGGCGATGGGGGCAGGAATTGAGGTATGGGCCTCCGGTATCCTCTCTCACTCGGTGAAACACAGCATAAGCTCTGTTTAACACCGATTTTCTGTGTTTTAAATAAACAATTAATTAAGATGACAGGTAATGTTTGATTGACCAGTTTCTTAAAGATGGCATGCATTTCATAGTTGCGATAGCCTGTACAGCAAAAAAATTTATCATAGAACCTGGTACAGTCAACTCCAGAGTTTCAGATGAACGTAAGAATCTCCAATGTGTGTCATTGAGGAAAACAAAGTGTTACTTTAATTGTTATAATTAACAAACATAACTGTTTTACTTACTTTACTTTTAATGGGTGTACTCAAAAAAGTAAGTAAGTAATATATACTAATATATAAAGCTGAAGAGTTTCTTTGTTTGTTTGTTTGAACGCGCTAATCTCAGGAACTACGATTTGAAAAATTCTTTCAGTGTTAGATACCCCATTTGTCGAGGAAGGCTATGGGCTATATATCACTACGCTAAGACTAATAGGAGCGGAGCACCAAAAGAAATTGTATCAAAAACGGGGGCAATAGGAGACGCAAACGAGGTTGCGCAAAATAGGCGCAACTAAGTCGTCGAGTTGTGGAAATTAAGCCCGCCAGTTCAAGACATGAAAGACATATGTAGCTGAAATGAGAATGTTGAAATAAATGCATGTGTGGTGTGACTAGACTACAATCGATAAGATAAAGAATGAATACATTAGAGGGAGCCTAAAAGTAGCATTAGTAAATGAAAAGTTGAGAAGCAACAGGTTAGCCTGGTATGGACATGTGATGCGTAGAGATGAGCAAAATGTAGTTAAGAAAGTGTTAAGCATGGAACTCATCGGACATAAGAGTAGAGGAAGACCAAAGAAAAGATGGATGGAATGCATAAAAGAGGATATGGCCAGGAAGGGAGTAAGCAGTGAACTAACGAGTGATAGAAGAGAATGGAGGAGGAAAACTCATTGCACCAACCCCAAATAATTTGGGAAAAGGGTAGGGGTAGGACTTATATATAGTTTTCGATTAACATCGAATTTCATGAAGGATAATGATCTCTCATGTGTAATCTATATCATATTCAAAAGTATGGTTAAATAATCAAAGAGTTCATATAAATGCTTGTTACCCTGAGATGACAAGTCTAGAAAGTTTCACTAACTAAACCTAACTCTAGATTTTAAAATAACTTTAGGCAAAGGTAGCCGGTTATATCCAGGCTGAGCGTATCTTAGGTATCTCTGTATCCTACTTCTATTCAAATATTTAATGTATAGCAATGGGAATTTAAAGGTAAAAGATCGAAATGTTTTCATACTGGATTTGGACATGTAAACAATATCACTTACTTGAGAGATATGACACGATATAATACTTATGGGATAGACCTATCCATTCATTTTAATTGAAACAGCTATTTGAACTTTATTAACGAAATGAATTGATGTAAGTTACAAACACAATTTGAAGATCAAAATATAAACAGACAAACACCGCACTTCAGAATTTTCTCACTCTTCTGAAGTCTCCTGCCAAATTGCAAACTGCCAAGTCTGCCAACAGGATTACGTGTTCGTTCAAAAAGATCAAAATGGGTTTCATTCAGAAATATCATTTAGAAATAAGTTTAAGTAGCTCTTTAATGTACCATATTTTGGAGTAATTAAAGTTTTTACAGCAATTAATACTTCTTAATATCATAGCATTATCAACATCAACGACTGGTTCAAAGAATTCGCATACTCGGTCAAATTATTTTTACAGAATCGGTAAGTATGGTACGGCATTCTTAATAATAATGCAGCATCGTCATTTGCTGATAGTAAGAGAAAACTGAAAAAGCGCCAGTCTTCACTTACTGTTTTTTTGAAAATTAATATCAAACATAATACAAAGATGCAATCTACACAAAAAATCGAAAAAATGCATCATGTAACTGTGGCAACAGCGAGCCAGCGCCGTCTCATGCGTACGTCCTCTCGTGGTGCATGAAAAGAAATTGTGTACTAATTCTCAGCGTAAATCGTAACCTCTCCGAGTTTTACTACTTTCTAACTACGGTACGACACAACAGCTGTGAGCTGGGCTGGTTAGAATAGTCACCCACAACCTCTCCCTGGTATTAAGGCTACGGTTCGTAGGCTAAACAGCTGGGCCGGCCACATATCTATCCCAGTACCTACCTACCTACTATCCAGCCAGCTGACATAGCGTGTAGGGCCAAGTTAATAATAATAATGATAAATATTTCGGACGTCTCACACACAACGTCATCTAGTCCCAAACTAAGCAGTATTATGGGTACTAGACAACTGATATAAATACTGATATACTTTTTTTGTTGTAAATACATACATACTATAGATAGAAAACACCCAAACTCCGAAACAAATATTTGCTGATCATACAAACATTTGGTCCGACCCAGGAATCAAACCCGAGACCTCAAGAACAGCAGTCGCGTACACTACCACTGCGCCACCGAGGCAGTTAAACACAGTTATACACACAAAACCTCACGAGTCAGCAAGCACCACAGCTGTCCCGAAAAAACTACAAGAAACGCACATGCTAGCCAGTCACCAGGTATGGTCACATTGGTCACCCAGAGGTACTTTAACTTTATTGACCAGGAACCACTTTCATTTATTTTTCGCAAGTAACCTGGTGGATCAATATTTCTCACAAAAAATGGCAATGAAAATCAATCATTAATAAAGCAGAAAAGCTTACCGTGCGTGGGAGAGCCACGCTTCGGCATGAATGGGCCAGCTCAACCGGAATGATACCACGGCCTCACAGAAAACCGGTCTGAAACTGTGCCTGCGCTGTGTTTCACAGAGTGAGTGAGGATACCGGAGGCCCATTTTCCAATCGCATCCATAGGTGGTGCCGTTGAAACACAGATTGTTACCCCAGGAGAGTACCAACTGCGTTGGCGTTGGAGAATCCCTCTCTGGGCATCCACACTGAGTGTGGATGGCTGCCCTTCGTATTCTGGAGAGAGGGGGAGGTAAAATTTGCTCTCAATCACGTTTGGAGTAAGAGTAGCAACATCATGGCACTCCCTACCACGCTAGTCGTAGACTATTGCAACATTAGATGGTTTACATAGTAATCTTAACGCTATCCATCACAGCCTTACTCTTTTTTACCGAGACGCAGATATCGTCTCCAGGGGACACATCCTACCTCAGCTACCTTAGGTGTGGACTAGAACATTCCTTTATGTCTAAAGCCGGAGTGTGCATATATGTCAGAGACGATATCCGCTCTCATCACCTCATTAATTTTGAAGGAAGGGACCTCTCCATCTTATGGCTCCGCGTAGACAGCGAAGTTCATCCCCGCGTCTATCCGCGCCTCTACAGGTCACATAGTGGTGACGCCGAAACTGACCGACTCATTGAGCACATCCAAATAGTTACAGACCTCGTACAGCAGCAGATCCCTTCAGCAGAAATCATTGTACTTGGCGATTTTAACACTCACCACGCCAGCTCACTCGGCTCAGCTCTAGTAACACGTGCTTCGCCCTGGCATATGGCCTTTTTTTTTTTTTTTTGACGGGGGGAAATCCTCTTGGATGTCCTTCGCCCTGGGGAAAGGGCGAAGGGGTCTGTCAGACTTCTACTGACTAAAACCCCCCGGTGTTCCTTCTCACACTTACGCCGGGGATCGCGGGAACTTGAGAGACAACCGCAATCCCCGACTGGTGCCGGCCCGCCTTTGCGGGCCACTTCTCGTCAGTGAGGGAAAGACTCCCCTCGCGACTTCTAAGAGGGGCGCACGGGAACACTACGCGCCGCCACCTCGGGTCCAGTTGATTAGGGGGGCGACGAACATCCCCAAGTCCGTCGCCCCTGGACCCTGTTATGGAGGCCGGTGGAGGGCAGCGTATGCCCTCCTCCGACGCCCGGTGCGTCTGCTGCGGGCCGAGAGAGAGGTCAGGATCTCCCTTTCCCTTTCCGCAGCCTCCTTCTGCGAGATGACTGCTTCGCAGAAGGACACCACCGCGTCCCAGGACTCCTCGCCGTCGACCATAGAACGAACTACGGCCGGCCGGCGAGAGGTCACTGCCTACTACAGAGACGAGGGCACGGCGTGGCCCCTCCCAAGCGGCACACTCTGCCAGCGTATGCCACGCCGTGTCCTCCCGACAGTCGACGCAGTGGTGACACCGAGCGTCCGGCTCCCTGCCTGGCATATGGCCTGACTCAACTGGTTACCACGCACACGTGAGTCCCAGATGTGGAGGGCCAGAATTCCACATTGTTGGACCTGCAATTTTCTCAGCAACTTCTTAAGGTAAACAAACATTTTTTTGTTGAAAAAAGGGGCAAACGAGCAGACGTAGCACCAGATGGTAATCGATTACCACCGCCCATGGACACCCGCAACACCAGAGGCGTCAAATAAGGCCTTTGGGGGATGGGGAGGGAGATTGGGGAGGGGTTGAGGTATGGGCCTCCAGTATCCTCACACTCAAGTAGATTAGATTCAAGTGCATCCTCACGTATTTAATTTTACCACTTTCGCAGACCAAGTCTCGCAGAGCACAGGTTTTGAACTATTTTCGAAAATACAAGTTGACAAAACTGCCTCGTTTGTCTAGTGGTTAGCGTAAACGACTGATGATGTTACATGGAACGATTGGCACAGATGTTCGTATAGCAACTGGAACCAACGGCTTAACGTGCTTTCCAGAGCACTGACGGGTCATAATGAATTTATGAGTCGTCATCCATCCATAGTTAATGTGTTGTACTTTTTCTATATTGTTGAGCAGTATGAATGCCAACGCTAACTTATACAGCAATCAATACACATGTCGCGTAAGTCTGCCGTAAATGTAGCACAGGCGTTCCTATAAACTTTAAACGAGTCTGGGGAGGTCTAAGGCCCCTCCGATCGTGTCTTGCTGATTAGAAAATATTTAAAACTACTATACTTAATCTAATATATAAAATTCTCGTGTCACAGTTTTCGTTGCCATACGCCTCCGAAACGGCTTGACCGATTCTCATGAAATTTTGTGAGCATATTGTGAGAATCGGCCAACATCTATTTTTCATCCCCCCTTAATGGTAAGGGTCACCCATCCTTAAAAAAAATTTATGGCAAAATGACGTTTGCCGGGGTCAGCTAGTGGTAATTATAAGTGATGGTCTTCGTTAAAATAAAATACACAAGTTATAATTATGTAAACACTATTGTTTTTTATAGATGAAATTATTTATTATATTTAAAAACGTTAATAATTAAAACCTGAAAATGATTTGTGAGAGTTGCATGAAATGTGAGCTAAAGATGTTAGCAACATTTTCTTATTCTTATACAAACAACTGTCAAATGCGTTATGCGAGACACGCACGATACGAAAGGTCGATGGGTCAGTAAAACTGTATTTTTACTGTAGGTTTTAGATGTCCCTCATGGTTTTTGCTCTTTGCTGTTATACGTTGTGATATTATGGTTTCGTTTGTATGCATGTAAGTTAATTTTGTTCACATATACAATATTTTTTAATTAGGTTAACGTTTGTGTTGTCATTGTTGCTGTTTTGTTGCCTTAGCTTTATGTTTTATGTATTTCGTTAAAGGCTAAATATTTATTGAATTTCTGTTATGTAATAGACACATGCGATGATATTTAAATAAAACACAACGTTAAAATAATAATTGAATTTGAACAATTTATTGTTAATCAAATTATACTTCATTTATAAAATATACATAAAGCCCTTTGGAATTCGCTGCCGAAAAAAAATCGTATTTGTTCACAAAAACGAATTATACGACTGCTGCATAATGAAAACAAATATTTATATTTGCAAAATAATAATAAAGAGATCATGTTTAAGTCAGTTTTATCATGACTGATGGTATTTCATCGTCTCTTCGATGGTGGATTAAGAGTACAGAATATCATGATTAACCACCATATTATCCAACCCATGGGTGTTATAGGAAGTGACTACATAAGTAAAGTAAGCAGGACAATCTCAAAAGAAGGAAAACTTAAAATAAACACTTAACGAACTTGTTCGACAGAACCAGTGTGATATTATATGTCAAAGCCTCCTTTATATGGAAAAGCCTATTTCAGGCAGTGGACTGTTAAAGGTTATTGACTGATGTTCTAAATATGTAACCTCTGCCCGCCTACCCCGAGAATTCTAATTCAGAGAGAGAAAATTCTACACGACCCAAAGTAGCTATCTACTCAATCTATACTATATTATAAAGCGGAAGAGTTTGTTTGGTAGTACTCGCTAATCTCAGGAAGTATTGGTCTGATTTAAAAAAAAACATTCACTAAGAAGACTAGTTGTCGAGAAGGTTCTATGACTAAAAGGAGCAGAGTATAATAAAAAATAAATAAATATGTTACTAAAACGGGCAAAATGATTCCTTTTGATAGCTTCCATTGCATGCACTGTGTAAATGGTTAAAGTTTAACAAAAATAATGTATAAAAGAATTCTTCTTTGTTATAAGATCTAAATATTTTATGGTAACCAAATTTTTCATGATTTATAACATCACTCTCTTTGGGGTCAGCTAGTAGTTAAAATGTAAATATCACAGTCTACTGCTCTCTCTCATATATGATGATGATTAGTGCTGCCTCTCCATGTCTCATGTTTGCTATTGTATAATGCTGTAACTGAGTACAATTGTATAAATAAATTTGAACTTATATGAGGCCACAATCTGAGGTCACAAGATTTACTTTTTACTTGCTATAACTTTGTCCGTGGCGTAACCTACCTATGTCCATTATTGTAGTAAAATTAATGGATACGTTTTTGCCTTCCCTCCTGCCTCAAGAACCAATATCTTCATGCCGAATCTCATTAAAATTGGTTCATCAGGTTAGCTGTGAAAGCATAGCAGACAGACAATTACTTTTTTTATTTATAACTAGCTGAACCCCGCGGTGTTACCCGCGGTTATTGTTGTACCGCGAGTAACGCCGCGAGGCAAAGTTAGTCTAAAAAAAGTAGCCTAAGTTACTCCCTGGATCATCAGCTACCTACCAGTGAAAGTCCCGACAAAATCCATCCAGCCGTTCCAGAGATTACCCGGAACAAACAGACAGACAGACAGACAAAAATTTTTTTAACTACATTTTTGTTATGCGTTTCGTGTATACATACATATGCATTGATTAAAAAGCTATTATTTTAATATTACAAACAGACACTCCAATTTTATTTATTTGTATAGATGTCGATCTCTATTTACAAGTACCTTACTACTAGCTGCAAATCGACCAAAATTATAATAAACTAGCTGAACCCCGCGGTGTTACCCGCGGTTATTGTATTATTTGTATAGATACACACTCCCTTAAAGGATTGTTTTGAGGACAAAAAAAATTGTTAGTCTTTTCCTCAACTCACATACCAAATTTCATCTAAATTGGCTTATCTGTTATTGGTTCACCATATAACGGGGGAAGCCCTTAAGTTATAATTTCAGAGGTGAGAATTATTCTATACTCTTCCCCACAACTCAAACTTGATAGTCTTGTGATAAGATTGTACCTAAAAAACAATCTGCTCCACTTTTTCAAAGCAGCAGATGATTGTTATACTCGCAAGTTTATTTTCTGAAAGTTTTTTCTCCAAGCTTTCTTAATCTAAGTTAGAGCCAGCTTTAATGGTCAGCTGCCTGTAGAAGTGCTGTATGCACTTCTACCGGCAGACCTTCACAATCCAAGTACAAGCCCATATCAAAGTGCCGTAGCAAAAAATTCTGTTGTCGAACTTTTTTAGGACGTGAAGTACTCGTAACGATTGCCAGAGATGTTCGAATAGCAACCGAGACCAATGCTCTCTGAGGCAGGGATTGGTTCCAATGTGTTGAGAATTTATACAAAAGTGAATTTGAAAATCAATTCATTGGGCTTGAATAAAATTCACAAGTGTCTATAAAATAGTTATGTTTTGTGTTAGTGCTTTACAGCAGGAGTATTGAAATTATTTAGATATAATTAAGATTATATGAATAAATGAAGTAAATTTTGTTTCAGGATAGATAACCAACAGAGCAAACACCATGGCTACAATAAACATATTTTAAGTGTAACGTAATGTAACAAGCATAGTGTTAATGCATGTACAGGCCATAGTTAAGACATTTAGAGCTAGTCTAGTGGTGAAAGTTTAAATATGATTCGTATTTAGTAATACATAAAGCTATGCTGAAATTGACAAACAGTTTTTACAGATGTCTTTGGTTTACTTGTGAGAAGGTTGACAAAGCACATGTATGGAGATATTCATCTTTAAATTGTAATAATAAGTCATGCGGCGCGACTTGTACCGACACAGTCCTTACAAAACGGTTTCACACGAGCGCGCAAACTCAGAAGCAGCACAGCCGCGGTAAGAAGCGGTTGAGGATCAAGATACCTCCTCTGAATATAAATGACTTTGAGGCACGTCAACCAATGTCTGATTCATTGCAACCTACTGTTAATCATGTCAGCTATGGAGGACATTTTGAAATGTAAGTTTTAATATTATTAAATACCTTCGTTTATAAATCGATTATACAGATAAGGTACTGTATATGCTACATGTTCGTAATGTACTTGTACTTATTTTTTAATATCGATTTTAAATACCTAACCAGTAATTTACATGGGGTTTATAGTTAGTAAAGTAAGTCAAAATAAAATAGTCTATCTATAAAACGACATATTCAGTCGCATGTACTGTGGAGAGTTTCTGATTATTTATCTCTGTTTATATCCAAATTTTACTCGTTCGTTAGTTCTAGTGAAGAAGATGATCCGTTCGAGGAGTGGAGAAAGCAAACCGGTCAAGCGGCGACGTCGTCCGACAATGTGACAAAATCCACATGTACAATACCACCGAACTTCAGAGCGTGGGAAACCGTATCTAAGAGGAGCTATAATAGAGACGGTAAATACATAGTTCATGTCAAAATTATATTAAAGCTTTTCTTATATAGTATGAGCAGAATTTCTTATGAAATTATTTTCCCTCTAATTAAATTTACAAAATTTGCGGGTATAATTGTTTAAGCGGCCACTCCTGCCTTCTACTGTACTGACTGTTCGATCCCGACATGAGATAACACTTTGTGTGCTCCCCAAACCTTGGTTTGCAAAATTCTCACACAAGATATATGCCTTCAGTATGGTATATATGGTATGGTATAAGAATCTTGTCTCTCTGCACTAGAAATTATTAAATTACAAACATGTACTGTACTCATTCGATAACTCGGTTTAAAATCTATAACGGCCACAGTGCGCTTAGTAGTCTTTCAAACCATGTTCTAGTTATCTATAAAATAAAAAAAGACTGTAATATTTTGTGAGATTATTTCACCAATTATGTTACCTTGCTCAATTTTGTTCCTATTCAGCTCCAACATTCCAGTTCAAAGTGCTTTCATACAACATGCTGGCGCAGTATTTGTTGGAATGCCATCCATACTTGTACACGGACTGCACGCCTCGAAACCTCAAGTGGAAGATTAGAGCGTCCCGGTTATTCGACGAAATTACTAGCTATGCACCAGACGTAAGTTAAACATGTTAGTTTTACAAGTGGTACACCACGATGATTTTAGCACGGTTGTGCCGGCTTAACCGGGGCGGTACTACCCTCGCACCGTAAAATGACAGCAGCAGTGCTGTTCTGTTGCGTTGGTGAGTGCGAGACCGAAGCATCACTAGGCCGCCATGATGTGGATCGCCATACTCCAATACAGCATGGTGAACAACACCATGGCGGCCTATTGATGCTTCCACCACTCTTGGATTCTGATTAGGCTTTCAATCAGGCAGAATAATAGTCATTCTGGCTGTGCCATACATAAAAAAATTCTAGAACATTCTCTATCACGGTAGACGGTCACTTGCACATTAATTACACCTTTCATACACATTCGCTTACAGGTTCCGAGTGCTTTTAAAAAGACCTTTGTGCAGTGTACTGCAGATCTGGTCTGTACACGTTGCCTTTTAAAACTGCCTTATAAACGCTTGTGGGTAGTCAATTATTCTTCCCTCAGGCATTCTACAAACTCAAACTTCGCAGTGTCTATTACTTACGATGTAGCTTAGTTCATTTACTGTCATGTTGTGACGGATTAAGATTACAGTGTCACCATTTCTGTTAATCCCAAAGTTAAGATTCGCCTAAGGGAGCAAAATATGCGGAAGAAGGAAAACTTGAAACAAATATTATAGTAACCCGATTGGCCAATATATGCCGAAACCCCCTGTCTAAGGGGAGGCCTATGTCCAAAACTATTAAAGGCAGTTGATGATAATTTCATCTAATATATAAAATTCTCGTGTCGCGGTATTTGTAGTTAAACTCCCCCGAAACGGCTGGACCGATTTTTATGAAATTTTGGGTACATATCGGGCAGGTCTGAGAATCGGCCAACATCTATTTTTAGTACCCCTAAATGGTAAGGGTGACCTATCCCTAAATATTTTTTATGGCAGAACAACGTTTGCTGGGTCAGCTAGTCTATTAATGTAAATATCAATCGCCGAAATGTATGTATACGCATAAGGCCATGTTGAAATGACTGGTGCGAATGTTTTACGAACGCGCGTTTACAACTAGGTACATGTAATTGTACGTCGTCCGAACTTGGGCTAACTTCGGATTGACTGCACCAAATTAGATAATTCTTTTTTTTATATGTATGTTATTGTTAGGTCGAGTATTTGTACATAATAAGAAAAATTAAAAAATAACAGGTATAGTTTTTTTTGTCCGGGACTGTACACTGCCTGTGGGAAGCTGAGACAGATATGTAAATTTGGCATTACGAAGTTCGACGGGTCAGCTAGTGATGTATATTTCATAGTGTAATGAGTTTTGTAAATATTACAAGTTATGACTTAGATAAGGTTTATTATTACCTGTCGCCAAACAACTTTTGCCGACGTTGCCTTAGCTTTTCTACTAATGTGTTTCCCTTCGCGGTTGAACTCTCTTTCGTTGCATTGGGGTTTCGTGATTTAAATATTCTTAAGAACCGAAGTAACGATACTTTCCTAGTATCGGTTTTCTTTCACTGACCTCGAAACTGGTATAGTTAAACTAGTATTTTTTTTATCAAGTTATGTCAATGGTATTATTATATGCATTTTAAAACATAATTAATAAGCTCAGTTCAAAATTTTCTAATATTTAAACAATTTGTATTCTAAAGATTTTCATAAAAACACGAAAAACTGTAAAAATTTTTTTTTGGTACCCATGAGTGAAAACGAGAATTATAGAGCGTTAGTGTAGTTTTAGGCTGTGCGTATTTATCTATACGACTTATAATACTAGGAAGGCAAATTTGAAGTTTTCACAGTATGCCATGTGAAAAGTTCAAATTGCGGCCTGTGTGTATTTCCTAGGCAATTATAGTTCTCGGTCAATTACGAGTATAGTGTTAATAGATTTCCAAAGAGTAGGCGTTATTTATGTCGAATGAGTTGTAAAACTAACCTTTATTGTGCAATAGGCGTTTGTCTCAATTAAATAAGTAAATTTTAAATGTTTTTTACTGCCTCAGTGGCACGTGGAAAGTGCTAGCGTATGCGACTGCTGTGCTTGAGGTCTTGGGTTTGATTCCCGGGTCGGCCCAACTGTTTGTATGATCTACAAATGTTTGTTTCGGAGTTTGGGTGTTTTCTATGTATAATATTTAAAATTATTTATAAAATTAAAAAAAAAGTATTTAAAATAAAGTTTTTATTTAAGTCATTTGTCTTGTACCCATAGTAGCTACTAGTCCCAAACTAAGCAGAGCCTGTCTTCTTAGTTTGGTACTAGTTTGTGTTAAATGTCCGTAAATAATATTCATTTTTTCAATTTCAGATCCTGTGTCTCCAAGAAGTGCAAGCGTCGCATTTACAAAGTTTCTACTCAAAATTTGAGGAGATCGGCTACTTCGGCATATTCAAACAAAAGACGGGCCACAGACAAGATGGCTGCGCTATCTATTTCAAGCGATCACTTTTTGAAATAAAGGATCACGTCAGTGTGAGTTGAACATTTTTATTGTTGCTTTTATGGCCTCTATTCTGAATAGCTTTTCCTCTTCTTTGAAGACAACATATATAGGTATAATAAGGTCTTGTCCTTGTCTTTTTTATCACCTATCTATGCCATGCGATCTTTTCTTAAACATTTTTGGTAACAGTAAATACTTTTTGTGATTTGTATCCATTGTATTGCCAAATTTAGAATGTCTGCGACCTTTTGTATGATCAAGGAGCATGCGTTGATACTATCAATAGTAGGTAATACAAACGTGTATTATGTCTTTTATTTATGATTAGATTTTTTTAGCGCAAGCGTCTATTAATTTGTATGTTTCTGGTATAAAGATAGCTTATGTACTATTCCAGACTATAAGTCTACCTATGTACCGAATCTACTGTAAAATCCTTTCAGTCATTCTGCGGTGTTGTTGATAGAGTTTTCGTTTTTATTAACCGACTTTAATAATTGAGAACCTCTCAATTACACTATTTTTTTTTTCATGTTTCTTACTTCAGAACTTTCGACTGGGTCAACAAATTTTAATCTTTTTTTTTATCACATTCCTATTTAATCCAGTTCTGAAAGTTGTTTTTTTTGTTTTTTTTTTTTTTAATTTACCTTATAATATTAGTAAGATTAGTTTTGAGATTAACATGTACATTAATTTTTGTAATAGATAATGTTTGATATACCCAAATATGTATATAAATTCATTTCAACCAATCGCCGTCCACTGCTGAACGTGAGTCTCCCCAAAGGAGCGCCAACTATCCCGATTTTGGGCAGTCCGCATCCATCCGCCGCCAGGCACCTTTCCTTAAATCGTCAGTCCACCGTGCCGCAGGGCGCCCTACACTACGTTTGCCTAATCGCGGTCTCCACTCAAGCACATTTCAGCTCCATCGACCGTCGGTACGTCTAGAGACATGACCGGCCCATTTCCACTTTAGCGTGCTGATTCTCCGTGTGATGTCGGATACTCTAGTTTTCTGTCGAATAACCTCGTTCCAAATTCTATCGACAGAGAAACACCCAATATATACGAGCACGCGCCATCGCACGCTGAGTCACTTTAAATTTGTGGACCAGTGCAATGGTGAGTGTCCACGTCTCGGCTCCGTATGTCATACGGGTAGGTCGCACTGTTTAAAGACTAGAAGTTAAAGATATAAATATAATGGAGTTTGGATGTTTTCTATGTATAATATTTATGTATTTACAAAAAAAGTATAGTATGTATTTATATCAGTTGTCTAGTACCCATAACATAAGCTCTGCTTAGCTTGGGACTAGATGGCTTTGTGTGTTAGATGTCCGAAAAGATGGCTTTGTGTGTTAGATGTCCGAAATATTTATTTATTATTATTAATGATTGTAATGCATTCGTAGTTATTATCAACATCCTTAAACGTATCTTATGTTATTCCTTATGAACGAAAATATCTCCATGCCGAGCTCAGATCAAATAAAAAAAGTGATCTGAGGTTTTTTTTATTTGATCTGAGATGCCAAATTTCATTGAAATCGATGCAGCAGTTTGGTCGTGAAAGCAGGACAGACAGAGTTATTTTCGCATTTATAGTATAAGTATGTATTAGCTTATATAACAAAATCAAAACGTTTAATATTGATCAAAATATCTATCCATTTTCTATAAAGTTTTTCAGATTTTTTTTAAACAGTATCTAAATTTGACGAAAAGTCTATCAAATGCTAGTGGTCGCTCAATGGTGTAAATTTGACCACAACTATTTTAGCTTTAGCTAATTTTTTAGCTTTCTGCACTCTTCCATATAAAAGTTGACTTTACCAAATTTTACTCCTTAGTTTGTATATTTTTCGTAAAAAGCGGTGCAAACTTTTTGCTTCACGTTTTAAAATACAGACTGATAATATTCTCATGGCACGTCGTTGCTCACAATGAACTCCGAAAGTATCAGTAGTAGTCTTTTTAACAAATAAATAAAAATCAGACTTTATCAATGTTTTCTTGTTATTCAATAATATAATGATTTCGATTCAGAACCTCCCATATTATATAACAAGCACATACAAGAAACTGTCTAAATAGTACTTGCTATTTCTTCTTTAAATATCTATTATTTATAATGCTTGTGTCACGTCGCTTACAATTAACTCTGAAGGTATATTACTGATCACGCGGTTTTTTCCAATGTGTGATTTGCTGGCGTGGCCATGATATGATAGTTAACATCACGCTCAGACCAATAGGAGCTGAACATGAATGAAAAAAGACGCAGGCGAACTTGCGTGGGTCAGCTGGTATACCTATATATGTGTGTATTCATGTCTATAAGCACAATCATAGGAAAATTTGTAGTGTAATCATAAACAATCGCCTAAGTGCCGTGATAGGTATAGATACAGTTATCTACCGTTTATTTGACCCTAAGTACTTGACCCAGTTGCCTAATCTAATGCAAAGCGAATGTTTCTTTCAATACTTGATATGAGTCTATATCGAATTATTACGCCACGTGCTCGCGATTCCTAAAAAAAATAATAGAAAATATCTTATCGATTTCGGGTGTAGTTCCAGGGTGATGAGGTGCTTTATCCAACTGATTTAACTGGGTCTCTAAAGCTTCTGATCGAATATCTTAACTGTTAGCCTTTGGACTATACCCATGAGTGACGGTAGATTTACTATTGAATCCACATCTCACATGTCAATATTGATACCCGAAATCGTTGCTTGGCGACACTTTCATTAGTCTACAATAAGAGGCTTAAAGGCGACGATATTCCTGTCAATGATAATACTACTATCTCACGTACTGTGTTGCACATTTTCGGAAACTGTATAGGTCGGTTACCCGTGGTACGGTAACTCGATGGTTAACATCATCAGCCCCTTGTAGTGTCCTGCGGGTCATAGGCATACCACAGAGCCAAATTCCTTTGTATCCAATCGCCACCGGCGCTCTTACGCAATTCGTCCCGCCATTTAGCCAGAGTGCACTCACGCTACCTCCACTCACTGTTTTCGGTTCTGCGACATATGTATGACCGACCTATTGCTTTAACCTTATAACTTTCAGAGCTATTGGTCACCTCGACAGTCACAAAGTAATAATATAAGAACGATTTCCCTATTGAAGATAGTCAATAGGTAAATTGTGCTTGGGATAACGAAGGATAAGGGGGAATTTCTTCGAAATGATGATATGCTGTCCGATGTCAATAGTGCAGGCTTTTAGGAGATTCAAGTCTCCTTCAGTACCGTCGTCGTAAACCAGCATTCTAGTCGAGTGGCGACCAGTTTCTAGGCGGATGTGGCTGCATGCATATGTGTACACATATATACACTTACTCTCAGTTTGCCCTATGCCATCATAAAATGTGCGTTCGCTTAATGAAGATACTCAAAGCTTTTAAGCAACCTTTAGTTGTGTCCCTTAGTCGACTTTTTTTGTTTTCAGTATTCCAATTAAACTTACTGGAGTCCACAGCGAATCCTCAGACTACTCATCATAAATTAACTTGATAGTAATAACTTGTAAAATTTGTTCCGGGGATCCCGGACTGAATGTAAAGGGATGTCATAATATATCGTGGAAAATTACCAATAATGGATACCATTTATTTTCTTTTTTACAGATAATCTCGAACTGAAAAGCTTTTTTAACATCATCGTTGTGTCAGAGGCCGTTATCAATTTGGTACCTATATTAGTTGTATTTTAAGTTCGATTGATTGTGAGTTCATAAAAGCTTATGCTTGCGTTGTATATTGAATATTAATATCTATGCGCTACCTATTAGAAAATGCGAGTCTTGATGACTTACCCTTGCGAAAGCAGATTTGTATATCCTATATCCAACATTGGACTATTAAAGGTTGTACTCAAAGGAATATTCAAGCCGATGATAAAAAAAATAAGATACTATATTAAAAAACAATAGTAAAAGTAAAGTAAAATCTTATATGCAAATTTTTTTCGTTGCAGGTAGAGTTCTACCAGCCGGAGCTGCCGATACTCAACCGCGATAATATTGGTATCATGGTAAAGTTAGTGCCGCGGAACTTCCCTGAATCCACAGTGGTGGTCGCCACTACTCACCTGCTCTACAATCCGAAGAGAACGGATGTGAGACTCGCGCAAATGCAGATGTTTTTAGCTGAAATCGACCGATTTGCCTACTATGACAATGGACGAGAGTGAGTAACATCCTGCTATCTCTTTCACCCTTTTATTGCGAGTACAAGTCTCAATTAGTCAGATGGAAATCGTGAGGCTATCCCTTTGCCATATGACCCATTGAATATATTTAGAATCTAAATATGTCTAACTTCATACAGATTCCTTTAGTTTGATTTATTTTAGTTTTTATAGGACATGCTAAAAGTACAATACACCAGGGGCTTCTATTAGGAGTACCATACTCATACATACATAGAAATATCTAGCATTAGACCATTGCAAGCTTTCTTAGTGTCTATTTCTCTATCTGTCTCTCACTCTCGATACGCATATTAATAGTTTATTACATTTTAGTTTGGATGCTGACAATACTCTTTGACACAGTTTCTTTAAGCGAGAAACAATAGACAGATATTTAGTAATATGAAGAAATAAACAATGTATGTTTGTCAACTTTCAGATTATCATAATTCAGGCCCTGTCCAGTGTAGGTTCAGAAAATCGTGTTTCGGGTTATTATTATTAATGTCATATTGTGATTCCAGGTCAGGTCATTTCCCAATAATACTGACAGGCGATTTTAACTCCACCCCGGATAGTGTGGTCATAAAGCTGTTAGATCGAGGTAACATAAGGTAAGTTAATACATCTACGACTACATAGATAAAAATTAATCGCCAAACCTAAAAAAATGAGAACTGCTCAGCCAATTAGTTTTTGTTTAAATGTTTTCGTTAAAGCACTACGAAGGTTCTTATTGAAAGAAAGAACGTTAATATTGCGAGGAATATAGGAAAAAACAAACACTTTTCTTTTCCCATACAAACTTTAGAGTAAATTAAAACATCTTTCGATAACGTCAATAGAACAAAGTCTGTCGGGGCAGCTAGTAATGCATAAAAATATCTAGTTTACTGTACTACTACCTATCATCCCTAATGGGCCTACCTCACGCGCAAGTATCACCACAGTTATAACTGCGCAAGCAAAACTGTCGTGATACTTGAACATGGACGTAGCTACCACACGGCACAGTTAAGTACGCGCAAGCCTCATTCTTGTCAAAATCGTCGGCATGGTAATAATGTTTTTTCCAATGAGGAACTATTTCATCTGCTAGTACTTTTTCAATGTTTGCTAATGAAAAAAATATTATACAGAAGTCAAGTCAAGTTGTTAGATAGAAAAACCGACTAACCGACCGAAAAACTGATAAAGGACTCAAGAGATGACTCAAATGATGATGAAATAACCTACGGTAAATTATTAAGTCCGGTTACAAAATATTATGTCAATACACTTGTCAAACTAAATCTATGGAATACATAAACTGCTCGTCTCCACAAGCCTTGACTGCGGTTTGAACACTGAACATCCAATCACACACGCAGACAAGTACGCAGACAAGGCCGGCTTGCGCAGGCTAAATTTTAAACAAGTGAAAAATGCTCAAGCTGCGCTATGTGGTTGACGCGAGATACAGTTGTACCAACCGTGTACAAGCTAGCCTGCGCAGGCAATACTGTGGTGATACTTGCGCGTGTGGTAGGCCTATAAGAGTGGTAATAATCATTGTTTCAGTGCAACATCTTTCCGGGACACTTCTGATTGGAAACGTATTGGCGTGACGGACAATTGCCAGCATTTGTCCGTGTACTTAAACAGAAAAGAAGGGCGGTCCACTGCCTTCACCAACATTAAGGTTTGTATATCAAACTGCCTCAGTGGCGCAGTGGCAGCGTATGCGACTACTGTGCTTGAGATTTCGGGTTCAATTTCTTTATTGGTGTAAATGTTTGCATGATCTGTAAATCTGTTTCGAAATTTTGGTGTTTTCTATGTATAATACAAAAAGTATATAATCATTCAATCTAGCGGTCACAGTACAAGCTCTGATTAGTTTGAAGCTATGTAGGTGTGTTGCGAATTTTTTTTTTCTTGCTACTGTACAATACAACACTAATGGTTTAAGCGGTCACCTCGCCACTTCCTACTGAGTGTTGTGGGTCCGATCCCCATGAGATTACACTTTGAGTAAGGTATCTTTCTTGCCTTCAACACCGGATACATTCCTAACACCAGCGGAATTTTTCAACTGAAAAAGAACTTATATTGAATAGTTTTTAAATATTTTAACCGACTTCGAAAAAGGAGTAGATTATTAATTCGACTGTACTTTTTTTTGTTTGTTACCTCATTTCGACTAGGTGCCCGATTTTGATGATTCTTTTTTATTTGAAAGCTGATGCTTCCGTGTGGTCCCATTTAAATTTGGTCTCCAGTTCTTAAAGTCGGTTCTTTTTTTTATTTGTAATTATTGATTAAGAAACAATAGCTACTTTCACTATTTTAGATTTTATTAATACATTTTTTCTGCGGCTGTTTTTTTCCTAGTTTACTTGATAAGTGGACTAACTAGCATAGAATGTGCTTCGAGTTTCCGATAGCACTCTGCAGAATGTTCACCTTACGAATATGTTTAAAATATATTTCTTATCACTACGTTGAAGGGTGAAGGCACTGGCAACAACTAATAATAAAACAAGATTTTGGGTTATACCATTTTAATAAATTTTAAACATTTTTATACACTTATCAAAGTCAAAGTATTTTGATGTGCATCGTAGGTGCATAAGAAGGTTACACGTACTGTAGTTTAGACATACTGTAGTTGATTCAAATAAAAAGCATGTGAATGAACTGCGGTACTTTCTTGTAATAAACAGGTACAAAATGTTGAAATTCATAGTACTTCAGGGATTAAAAAATAAAACAACCAAAAGAGGTACGGTAATACTATTTTTAATTATAAAAAATCGTCTACTACTTATTTATTTAACATACTAGCTACGTAATTGATAATAGAAATGAAACAAGTAAAATGATTAAATATTATGTAATACAATGATCCATCAAACTGTTCTTCATAATTTACACTATAGTTGAGTCCTTGGTTACATGAAAATAAATATTATTGTTCATTTATGTTGTCAATCGTAACGTCCCGATACCAATCTAACGTTATTATTTTTCTTGTTTAAACAAAGTATTTTATGATTTAATAAAGTACTTTGTTTAAACTTTTATTTAAGTATTTTAAATGATAAGCGAATAAAATCGCTTATCATTTCAAATCGAATCGGTAACGTGTGAGGGCGTCACTAATTTCGAACTTTCTTAGACTGTCAAAAAGAAAATAAACGAATGGACAGAGTATAATTACACAGAGTTTTATCTATTGCAGTATCCAAAAAAGCATTTGTTCTGAGTTATAGTTCATTCCAAAGAGCAAAGATTTAAAATATGTTTTAATTACTGTTTTATCGAATGTATTATCTACTTCAGTGATGATAAAGGTAAAAATTGCCTAGATCTTCTACCTGTATTGACGTAGCTAGCTTAATATTTATAACGTCTTAAGTTAGCATGCACTATAAGGGAGGGGAAATCTTTGTTGTTATGACGGTTTCAAACGGCAAAAAAGGTCACGATTCAAGTTTGTCGATAGTACATTGCGGTTACAATGTGCGGTACAATTTCTTATTTTTTTTCAGATTTATCATTCAGAGTTCTGCACATCGAAATCTCCTAATTCATGTGGACAACAGCCTTTGTCAACGGATAAGTTCCAAGACATGTTCAACAGTGATGTCATCGGGCACTCGCTAAGCCTCACTTCAGTTTACGACAAGTTGAAAGAAGCAGGGCCTGAGGCTACTACCTTCCAGGATTATTGGGTCACTGTGGATTATATTTATTTTAGGTAAGAGTTGAACGAACAAATAAGATTAATTATAAATGCAGGTATATTTTGTTTTTTAAAATAAATAAAATTCTAATGTCTGTTTGTATTTTCAAACTAACGGCTTTTTATTAAATGCATATAAAAGTTGAATGTACATTAAAAAATATCCATTTAATTTTTTTTGTCTGTCTGTTTGTTCTGGTTAATCTCTGGAAGGGCTGGATCGATTTTGAAGGGACTTCACCCCCAGATAGCGGATGATATAAGGAGTAACTTAGATTTCTTTTATTTTATATTAGCGGGGTCGACCAATTCTCAAATGTCCCCTTTCTTTTTGAATCTGAGGTCGAGGGACTGAAAATACGACATATTTGTGACTCTTGGGTTGTAGATGTCCATAAGTGACAGTAGTCCCTTACAGTTACTTAAATAAATCTATAATATAATATATACTAATATTATAAACGCGAAAGTTTGTAAGTATAGATAGATGTTTGTTACTCTTTTACGCAAAAACTACTGAACGGATTTGGATGAAACTTTACAGTAATATAGCTCATACATCAGAATGACACATAGAAAACCGATTTATACGCCGGCAGAGCCGCGGGCAACAGCTAGCAAATAAATATTACGGACATCTTACCCACAACGCCATCTGGTCCCAAGCTAAGCAGAGCTTGTGTTATGGCTACTAGACAACTGATACAAATACATATAAAGGTTTTTTTTTGTAAACACATACGAGTATTATACATACAAAACACCCAAACTTCGAAACAAATATAAACTTGACTGTAAGTGACCACTGCTATAAACCGACATTCTATGACATTTGCCCTGTCTTCTCGCGTACCTCTTATATGCCATAAAAATTAGAATATTTAAGTGTTATATTTAAAGGTAAGGGTCCAATGAATATATACTGCATGTATTGATAGTTTGAGTATAACGGCTAATGTAATAAATTACAGTACACATATATGTATACTAGCCGACCCACGCAACCTCGTTTGCGTGTCCTATTGCCCGTAGCATGTTAATTTTCCCCCGTTTTTGTAATATTCTTCATTGTTGCTCCTCTCCTGTAGATCTTAGAGTGATGATATATAGCCTATAGCCTTCCTCGATAAATAAGCTATCTAACACTGAAAGAATTTTTCAAATCGGAACAGCGGTTCCTGAGATTAGCGAGTTCAAACAAACAAACTCTTCAGCTTTATATATTAGTATAGATTATAAAAAGACGACGAAAAGTCTGTGCCGAACCTTTTACTGTATCTATCACCGAATGCTCGGTAGAGAATGTTGTAGGCATTAAGTCCGCCACTGCGCCAAATATGCATGATGTATAAAATGAATACTTGGTTTTATTGTTACAGTTACTGTAGTACGTTGAAGCTAGTGGAACGCCTTCGACTACCGACATCAGCCGAGTGTGATGTGCTGGGCCGCCTGCCTAACGAAGTGTACGGCTCGGACCACCTCGCCCTTGCCGCTGTCTTCGAGCTCAGGCCCTGCAAGACCTCTTTATAACTATATACTTGAACTCCTCACACATTTGATCTTCTGCGGCAACCGACTTACCAAACATCAAAAGTTATAACGTTTCTAACACAGGCAAACACAGGCTGATTCTAAACTAGATAGAGCTTCTACTGTAGTATCTAGACAATATATACATATATTACTAAATACGTCTATGTAATGTTGATAATTATATTATTAAAATAAATTTTATATTTATATATACATATTAATAGTTCACAATTTTATTACAATGTTCTGCAAAATATAAAACGAGGTTTATCAATAATATTTTTTACAGCAATATATGCTTCCGCACGAAAAATGCGTACAGGGTATTAGTCAGTAATCATATACCAAACGCCAAAACAGCGCCGCAGATGAACGGGTAAGGCGGGACTCGACTGCTGGCCCATCCACGCTATAGCCATTGTCCTTCAACTACCTTAATTCCTGGATATAACAAACAATGTATACATGACGCCCGCAAAAGATGAAAAGAAAAATTCTGCTATCTTAAAATAAAGCCTTAATAATTAGCTCATGCGAAGTGTGTTAATTTCGAATCATCAAAATTCTGCCAGCTAGTGGAAACCCGAGTTATTTCATTGCTTTTCACCGAATGCGCGAGACTTCAGGAGGACCAAATCTTCTACCTAAATCTAATCACCTACCACTGTATATATGGATATGATTACTGACAAAAACATTAAATCCGCCAATACGTACGATGTAATATATAAATAAACAATGCCTTTCGAAATGATTGTCAAAGCAATTGACAATGTTTTGTCCATCATGTAAGGCGAGTTCACACAGTCTCGTCTATGGTGCATATTGTTAATTAAGCCTTGAAAACCTATAAGAATAATACAGTTTCTAACAGAACTATATTTAAAATCTATGGCTTTATAATTTTAAAGAAAGAAATCGTAGTACAAATACATAAGTGCTAGAATGCTTACAAGCGAACAGCTCATCAAAGTATATTGTAGAAAATGATCGTCTGTTTTATATAGAATATATTGTTGAAAGTAAATTGTAGTTTTTAAATGGTTCTATATATATCAGCTAGTTGTTTATAAATTTGTTACCGTATTCGACGCTTGCTCGTCCCTATGATGCGTAAAATGAGATATTCTGTCTTCCTAATAATAATAAGCCTTTTGAGTTTCCTTCATCTTTTTTTCTTTTTTTTTTTATATTTGAGCTGCCAAAATGACTCTGCCCTGCCTGATGGAAAGCACAAGCAGAATCCAAGCGGTGGTCACCATCCTTAATGCTAATATGAACAGTGCAGCATGGTGACCAGCAGTATGGCGGCCTAGTGTGATGCTTGTTCACGCCCCGCTTGAAGGACCCGGGATCATAGTAGGATGGGAACACGTGCGCTAGTAGTGAGTTTCAGGTTTTCACCGCACGGCACAGTAACGAAGAACCGAATCGATGCGTGCGAGAGCGTATGTCTTCCACTCTAAGGAGGTGACTTCGAAGGCCTGCACGTGTTGTTCTGTAGAGGAAGGGAGAGGGGGGGGGACTAGTTGGAAGAGCTCATCAGGCGATACAGGGCTATTTTGTTCTGTCACTCGTCAGTTCATAGCTTACTCAATTTCCAGTACTATTCGTTTTCACGTAGACCATCCATCTTTGGTTGTCTACTATTCTTACATCCGCCAACTTCAGTACATAAATCTGTTCTCACCACATTTTATTTTAATCTTAATTAAAATTTCTGGGCTAGAAGCCGTTTAGTTTCATTTTATTTCATCTTTCTGGGTAAATTGCTGTTTAGTTAGAGACCGGCAGTGTATATTATTCATAAAACTACGTGTAATCTCGTTTTCAAGCAACTAGTACTGTATAAATGCATGACATTTATTTTTATAACCGCATGGTACTATGAACGGCGAGGGGTATGCCCACCCTTATAATGACCGCATTTCGATTTCGTCCGACTTCGACTGACCAGCATTCAGCTCCATGCTGAACACCGCTTATCTTGTAACGTCATTTGCAAATATTGCACCTTTGTTTCATCACACTATCAACGAATTTGAATTGTTACCCACCATAAGCTTACTTTCTTACAGACATTTATATACATTATTAAATTACACAGTGAATGCTAGGGCATGCACTTTAAAGGAGGGAAAACTTTGTTGTTTTGACGTTTTTAAACTATTTATCGGCAAAGTAGGTCATGATTCAAGTTTGTTGATAGTACAAGAGTTGCAACGATATTTCACAACTGCTTAGCTAAAGACTGACAGTGTATATATTATAATTTATATTATAGAGAACGCAATAATATGCCTCTGATTCATAACTACGTGTAGTCTCGTTGATAAGCAATATGTAGTACAGAATAAGTGTATGTTATTTTTATAACCTCATGGTAGTGTGGACGGCGAGCGATATACCATACGTAGAACAAATATTCGTTGATACAATGACCGCAACTGGTCACCACTGATGCCTTACTATTTATTATATTAAAGAAAATAATTATATATTTTATGAGTACCAATTGTATAATATGCACGCAAAGGTAAAGTCGAACCGCTAGGCAGTGTAGATATAAATTTATCTATACATCTATACAAATAAATAAAATCGGAGTTTCTGTTTGTAATATTAAAACAACCGCTTTATAATAAATGCATAATTATGTATGTATACACGGGACATAAAATATCACAAATGTATTTGTAATTTTTTTTGTCTGTTTGTTCCGGCTAATCTCTGGACCGGCTGGACCTATTTTGACGGGACTTTCATTGAATTGATTAAAAAGCGGTTATTTTAATATTACAAACAGACACTCCAATTTTATTTATTTGTATAGAATATATCATATGTAATTAATAATCTTATACGTACCTATGGACATGTTATCGAAAAACTCCTACGTAAAGGAAGCTTCTAGTTAGAGCGGTTAGTTGTTGTTCAGTAGGCTGAGACCAATAATATATCTAGGATGATATATACCAAAAAAATGTGCCTAACTGTTGGCCACAAAATTAATTTCTGCTATCATTGTGAGTGTCATCATTATAAAAACTTAATGCACACAAACACTCACGTTGGTATGTTGATTTAAATTGCTTGGTAGTACTTCACCTAGACATAAAAATAATACCTTTCATATTTTTAATCTCAATCGTTTGTAATAATAAAGTAGTTGATTTCGTAATTATATTGTTTCTCCCCAAAAAGACGGTAGGTTTAAAAGTGGATGTCACTGTGTGGGCTTCAGTCAATAGTGTAATACGTTAAAAAAATACCACTACAATTTTAATTCAATACTTTTCTTGTTGTAAATATAGAAGTTAGTAGTTTTAATGTTATCAGTCGAATAAAAGTTACTTCTTATTGTAAATGCTCTTTTATTGCTTTGTTCCTTGCCTATTATATTTGCCAAATGATATTAGGTGGTGGTGTGGTGGTGGTGGTGTCGAACACTGAACGCTGAGATGATGATGTTGAGTGATAATAAAAACTTATTGCTATTGAAGTAAAATGGAATGTTTTCTAGAAACCAAGGGTGGTTCCATTGAGAGCTCAAAGGGAGTGGAGGTACTGGTGTGTGCTGTAATGACGCTTCATGGCAAAAGGAGAATGTTCCGAGCAGGCGAGTAAGCGATATCACTACACATATATATATATATATTGTTACTAGCTGCCCCGGCAAACGTCGTTTTGCCATAATTTTTTTTTAAATGGGTGATCCTTACCATTTAGGGGGATGAAAAATAGATGTTGGCCGATTCTCAGACCTACTCAATATGCTCACAAAGTTTCATGAGAATCGGTCAAGCCGTTTCGGAGGAGTATGGCAACGAAAACTGTGACACGAGAATTTTATATATTAGATGGAATGGGCTGCAAACGAGCTGACGTATCGCATGATGGTAAGCGATTACCGCTGCCCATGGACACCTGCAACACTACTATACTTGCGTTGCCGGCCTTTGGGGGATAGGGGAAGTTTGAGGTTTGGGCCTCAGGTATCCTAACTCATTCATTGATATACAGCGCTGTTTCACAACGGTTTTCTCTGAGGCCGTGGTATCACTCAGGTCGAGCCGACCCCATTCATGCTGAAGCGTGGCTCTCCCACGGTTATATATTTACTACACTTTCTTTCCAAAACAGAGCCGGCTTAGAATTACGGGTGAGATGAACTAGAAATATGGATCCACGAATCAAAGCTCACGAGATGCGAAGCAAAACTGAGCGTAAGCTTTCTTGGAATTTCTCAGTATACATTAAAGCCGGTCTTGCCATACTAACCAACTTACTTATGACCAGACCACTCCATATTGTCTACAGTTAGGTAGGTATACAGATCAACATGCATGTCCAATGCTTTTGACAGAGTTCACTTGCCATGGTTTTCTGAAACTCTTGACAGGTTAAAGTAATGTTTGTTTATATTCACTTTAACGTATTTTTATTTATTAAAACTTCCTGCACATACCATATTTACATATCTGTCTAAGCTTACCACAGGGGGTTTCCATACGTAAAAAAAAATGGCTGTGTACAGTCGCACACAACAAAAATGGCTTTTCCCGTTACCTTTTAAATTTTCTTGTAAACAAACCTTGACCTATAACTAACACATAAAATACAGTTATTTAATTTGGTTTAGCCGATTGGAAGTTATGAGCGAACATACATTTCGTCGATTGCCCGTAGCGTGATAATTTTCCACCGAATTTGTAACATTCTTCATTGGTGCTCCGCTCCTGTAGGTCTTTTAGCCTATAGCCTTCCTCGATAAATGGGCTATCTAAAACAGTTTTTTTTTAAATCGGACCAGTGCCTGAGATTCAAGCAAACAAACTCTTCAGCTTTATAATATTGGTATAGATACATAAATCTAAAATGGGATATTTTAAGCAATTGTTTCCGTGTTGCAATATTTGGACTGATAGAGGTTATTGACACGATATAAATCTCGGGTTTAAGATCAGTGTTATGTCCGAGTCAGCTGCCAATTATCATCATTACTTTTAACCTTTCACTACTTTTAATGTCGTCATGTGTACCCACATGTTACAATAAGATCTACAGTCCAAAAAAAGCCCACAAAAGGTTTCAAAGAGATTTAACTTCTGCATTTTCAGAAAGTAGCTCCGCTTAACATAATGCCTTCTTCATTCTTCTTCATAAAATGCATTACATTGGACTAATCTGGTTAATAGATCATGCTATACGCCCCTTCAGTTTCAAGATGTACCTCAATAAAACTAACACTGCAGACTTGCACAAATTAGTTAAGCAAAGATTTCTTTCACACGGCAAAGTTTTTTTACCCTGATTTATACGATGAAAAAATGAACGCTTTTATCTCAGATATAATTCTTAACCGGCATACCAAGTACTTAGTAAACATTATTAGCTCATCGCAAAATTGTAGGTACTGGAATAAATTAAGTGTTGCCGCTCCAATAATTCATCTGCAAAGCAATTGTGCAGCGGCTGTCAGCGTGGGTCTATTGTGAGCAAGATACCAATTGTTTCAGGTGATTACTTTAGTAAATAATATGAACGCGCTGAAAGCCTTCGGTAAGCCATGCGACGTGCTTCTGGCATGTCGATTATCGTGTAATTGTATGTGACAGTTTGAGCACTCGGCTACGTGTATTCTGTTCCGTAGTGGACCGATTCATCACGCTCGACCTGCCGCATGAACCTGAGTACCTATTAGACAAACAAAAACTAGTCTATCATCTCTATATCTAGATATACGAAGGTACGCCTCTGTTTTTCAACAGGGATATATATTTATTTATGCGTGTGTATTTTATGTCTTTGCTTTTCCAAGCGAATTCGCCAACCTTGCAGTTCTGCATGTGTAATTTTTGTCATAAAGTAGCCATTTTCAACAGTTCTAAATACTATTCATCAGTTTGTTGCATCTCCAAAGTTCTTTTTTTCTTTGTACCTACAATATTTGTACAGAGACAATCATTGCCATGATGAAGAGCCTCTAAAACACTAGAAAATACGTGTGGACCGCCAAATCTCTGTCCACAAGTATTTTCTACCAATCATTGATCACCTGCACTACGCAATTGCACTTATCAAAGTTAATACAGGCCTTAACAGTCAATAGGCATCTCGTTATACACAGAGTTTGATCTAGTATTTTGCCCACTATACCTGGCCACTTTAGCCAGCGGGTTTGTTATTCTACACGTGACACACTTACTCAGAGTTATAGGTATTCTAGCTGATACCCGCGACTCCGTTCGCATATATATTGGTTTTCGAGGCAAATAGTAGCCTATGTGTTATTCTCATAGGGGTAAATATATATAAAAAGTAGCCTACGTGGTAATCCAGGGTGTCAGCTACCTGCATACCAAATTTTATCCAGTCGTTTGCGCGTGAAGAAGTAACAAACATACACACTCACAAATATTCGCCTTTATAATATTAGTGTGATGTGTGATTCATCACTCTAAATAACCTTTTTTTAATTATATTCAATTAATAGGGTATACTTGCCCATATGTTATGATTTTTGTAAGAGTATTGTAACATAGGGAATATGATAATAAATAAAACATCCTTTGTCTTTTTATTGAGTCATTTATACATTTCAATTAACCAAAAAGAAAACCATCAATTACGGCACAGCATAGTACTGTTACATTTAAACTTAGTATAAAATTTGGAAAAAGCTCCAGACATACCATGGAATTTTTAGAAAGGGATATTTTAAGCAATTGTTTCCGTGTTGCAATATTTGGACTGATAGAGGTTATTGACACGATATAAATCTCGGGTTTAAGATCAGTGTTATGTCCGAGTCAGCTGCCAATTATCATCATTACTTTTAACCTTTCACTACTTTTAATGTCGTCATGTGTACCTACATGTTACAATAAGATCTACAGTCCAAAAAAAGCCCACAAAAGGTTTCAAAGAGATTTAACTTCTGCATTTTCAGAAAGTAGCTCCGCTTAACATAATGCCTTCTTCATTCAATGTTAAATGGCTGTACAATGAGTACTTCTGACTAATACAGTCGTTTTACACAAGCTTTAAATTACAATGTTTCCGTAACATTCCTCATTAGCCTTCGGGCGTAGTTAACAACCACCATATTAAAAACCATGATCAGCGGCCGTAGTGCCGTCAAATATATATACACTATGTGGCAAAAGTGATCCCAAATAAAACAATACAAGTGTTCAATAGCAGTGTACTACTGTATACATATAACTGGCGATGGATAGATGGTAACATGAAACGGTACGATGCGTACGCGCACTGGCCAACCGTGGAGCTTGGTCCTTAGTTGAATAAAACCTATTTAATGGACTAAGACTTTCTTTAGATGTGAGTTCTCGAGCCATAATAGTGTTTCGCTAATCCACGGTAAATGACCATTGTACGTAAGTCTATATTTATGTAGCCATTATCCTAAAGTAGAAATAAATCCGCGATTATAAAACTAATAAGTCCAATTCAGCAAGACTGCAACGGCTCTGTTCGTTACAAACAGATGTTGGACCTAAGATTTGATGAACTCCGAAACTGACTCATGAATATGGATTAAAATTGGTTTCTGTTGTTGTCTTTGCTTAGAGCACTTAACATTGCACCTTTGATTACGCTTATTCTTTACCGCGAGTTGCATCAACTCTGGTAAACACGACGGTGTCCGATTATCTGTATATAAAAATATATTTAGTGTATAATTTAGAAAATTTGGTAACACATTTTTTTTTTTTATAATCTGACAGTTCATTACAAGTCAATTAACTGTTATGTGTAAGTTCATGATTATGTAAGTAATATTGCAAGTGAGCAATGTTAGAAATTATAAATCTGTTTATTACAATTTAAGGATGCAATGTGAAGCAATTCCAAGTACATAAGAAAACTAATTGTTCTTATAACTTCATCTATCTGCCATTGAATTGAATCATCTGTAAAAATTATGAACTGCCGCGAACTTCGGATTTTTTTTGATTCACGAGCGATGGGACCGTTCAAACGCAATTACTGTAAAATATTGGTACTTAATTATGAATAATAATATTTCTGTTGGCCAATTACTGAACCTATATTACATTAACATACTGTAGGAGCTAGAAAATGGTTTAATTCCACCATTACACCTATTTATCTAATAATACTGGATGGATATTAAATATAATAAATTATCGCGAAAAATTCAGATTATTTCATAAGATCTCTTTTTTTTTGTTAGTATACTAGTCGAAAAGCTCTTAATATTATAAAACCCTTAATGTAATGTATTGTAAGAGGATAATGTCATTATGTACCTAGAGAGTTCGCTCCAATATAACTTACATTAGTGATTGATTTAAATACAAGAAGTTGTTACATATCGTTAAATTTGAAACAATAGGTACTGTAAGCTCGCAGCCAGCGCAGGTTCGATCTATTGTGTGTGTTTGAGGCAACCAACAGAACTCTCGGAACAAACAACCCATGTCTTCTTCTAAACAAAGCGCGCCTACCACATTTTTTTGTTCGATACATTTCCTTTTAATTTATATAATTACTGAATTTCATGTAGAATTTTGTAAATAACGCCAATAGTCTTACTAGAAATAAGATCATAAAAAATAATTCATGTAAACATTAATTTATCGATGCTAGTAAATAACGATATCCCATTGAGTTTTGTGACTTTATATTCAATAAGTATATGTATGAACACGCTTCGACCTGGACGGAGAGGGGGCCAGTGAATAAGGAAAATCATACGATAGTACCACTAGGATATACTTAATATACCGATTGTTAGTGCCTGTCACACTAATCGTATGTCGGCCGATATCCACGAACAACGTATAAAATGATTTGAGACCAGCGTGACAAGCCCTAGTCTTAACATTAATATTAGCGTTGCGATGAGTGTTTGTGGAAGGTAAAGCGTAAGAACACGCGTACAGGCAGCTATCGGCAAGCTCAATCGTTTTGAAACTTCATCAAGTTAAACGTCAGGTCCCATCGTAACGTTTCGGAATTCATGCAAACTTCAGCCGCGCTCATCACTCAGCCGAACGTATTCAAGCAAAACATTAGAACTGTTCTAAAAACTTAACGAATGTTTAGATATACCACACACTGCTAAAAGTTTGCAGATACCACCTAACTATAAACCTTAAATTAAATTGAATTTAATTTACAGATAAAATTACCGATTACAGTTGTTTCTTATAGACCATATCAAATACAGCCTGTAGTAACGGCCATTTCAGACTTCTTAATAAATTTAACATTTCCAACTCCTTCCTAACTACGAGATTGATATTACTCAATTAAATAGAAAATCGTGATTCCTCTTGTGAAATCTATGTGGATTTAACTATTTATTATAATTAACTTTAATATGTTTGTTCTTTTGGTTTCAGTAACGCAAAAATCGTTTGAGTAGGTATGTTTTACGAAGTGTGATGGTTAAAAATTAATCTGTCTGTAATGTACCGGGCCCGTGTTAGCCGCCTCTGTATACATACACTACGTACGAAATATCAACTAATAATACTGTGCGAAAATTATAATACGCCTCTTTGAACTGGCGTAACTACAATTTTGGCCAACATGAGTAATTCACAATTTACCTCTATCTGTTTCTTGTATATGAGAGTCGACCACACAGGTCTCGCACGATTGTGTGCCATCACGAGAGCGTTACTGAAACTTGGCCCGCGGCCCTTTCGCGCTTTACACGCGCTCCAGACAGTCGCTTCTGTCCAGAGCATCACTCAGCAGCGGTCTCGACGCCGTCTCAGTATATCATTCCACTTGTGACATTAATGCGCAACAACGCAGCAATATGGTACTGCGGAGAAGAGTTTGAGACGCGAGACTAGTACACACTACGATACGTGCCTGTCCCCTTACAGTTCGTAACAACAAATGTGTTGTAGTTAAAGTAGATAGGTTCCAAACGACCAAGACTCATTTACACCATATTTCTAATCTAAATACATTGTGAAGCGAGAGACATCTAAGCAGAACACGTGGCATAACTCCGTATTTGAGTCTGAATGCTAATTGCTGGGTATCTAACTACCGTACATGTATTGGATATGATTAAACAGACATACATAATGTAAATGAGATTTAGTCACCCAATAAACATCACATCATCACTGCAACACAACTGGCACGCAAACATCGCGATTGGCATAGTTCTAGTGTAGCTCCGAGTTCTATTGTCTCTTAAAAAGTTGTGATCTTTAACTTCGTACTCAGTTCCTGATACAATATGCCAAGTGCGTGGTTTGTCATGTCCGTAGTTAAGTTGATTAGTTATTGCCGCGTTGCAGCATCCTTCACAAGATACAAAACAGGACCCGTGTGCTATCCGATTATTAAACTATACATTTACATTTAACATAAGGTGCTTACTTCACTTTAAACTTGGTACATTAACATTGATGACATTTAATTTATTCGTCGCAACAGCCTCGGCACATATGTATGCCGCTACAGCATATACGTCATCTACTAACTCGAACATTTAACACAAATAGAATATATTGACAAATGAAGTATTCATATGATAGTCTTTACATGACTCAGAGAACCCGACTGAATATTCTACATTCATAAGTTGCAGCAACGCGTTATTCAATCTATCGGTACATGAAGTTTAACTGTTGGTACGAACCGTCCTCCATCTCTTGTGATAATGACAACATCTCACGTAAGTTCTCTTGAGTGTCCACTCAAGAATATCATACTAAATTAATTTGCCAAATAATTCGTATTTCTAATTGACAGATATTATTGATATAAATTACAAAGAAGACACTCAAACTATTATAATGTATATGTGATATTTGATATATTTAATGTAACTTAACTATTCCCAGTAGTGGTGGCCGGGTGTCGAGCTCAGCTCGATACCTCACATCGGTCGCGCGAGCTCTAACAGTGACTGCGGGCACACTTGACTACAATGCGCTTTTCTTCACCAACTTATTGTTCCATTCTGCGCGTAAAACAAGTCTAGCTGTAGCACATCAAACAAACCACGTGCATTGCACTAATCAGACAGCACTATTCGCGATTCTCGCTGGGGCAGTTTCTTAGCAACGGCCAGTCACTGCTTGAAGACGGAACATTAGCTATTATTTATATTCTATTACACAATAGTCGTTATGACTTTAACAATTAAACACCGATTTACATAAATACGACATGAATCTTGTAACGTCTACGTAATGTTAACATTATTGAAATGAGTGTGCCAGTCGAAGGGAATGATTGGGAACGGAGATCAATTTTAAGTTTTACAACTTTCAACTAGCTCTGTGTCAGTCCATCATCTCAGACTTAACTCTCTCGTGGGAAAATGACTTTCAAAATTGTTGCTTTGGTCACGAGTCGGTATTACATTAATCGAATGCATGTTTCAGAAGGACGAAATGTTCGGTGGTGTAGAACAGACCGCTTTGGAGGCAGTGTAACCTTAAAAGTGTTCTCGCCTCAGTAGACGGACAAACGCTCGCGTCGAAGGATTATACCCAGTATAAGGGCAGCACTTAACTACTATTTATAACTACTAACTACTCTAGACTATAATATAGGGCGTAAATACTTATGTCTTTCATCTATATGTTTAAACGCTATGAAATGTGTTAAAATGATATGATGAAAATTATTTGGATGTAATCTATACCTAATAATTAATATGTCGATATTACAACCGAACTCTAAACGATACTCAAAGGACAGACAGATCGTAACGTACTGAGTAACGTAATTAGAATTGACACCTCACCGCATAGACATTGCTGCCCAAAGTTAAAACCGACTTCCTTTATATTGGCATTCATTGTAACATCTGTCCTGTATCTGTTTTTACTACACTAGACTATATGTACTGGAATGAGAAAATGATATTTTTGAGTGAGTATACTCATTAAAGCCAAAACAACAACCAATAATCTGAGCGCACAATTAGTGTCCACGAAAAGAACAAATAGAAAACGGCCAGTGTACAGCCGAGCTTCCTAGTTCCAGAGCTGCCTGCATCGTAGGTGTCGCATCTGTAGCCTATCACTTATAAAACATACGTGTAATAAATTCATTCATTCTTCCTAGATATGTTTAAACAGTGACATTATAAGCTAATACAATCCGAAATCAACCGAAACTGTAAACGCCCTTGCCTTCTGGCCGCGCAGTATCAACACTCTTGGCACACTGTGCGCCTCTCAACCGACTTCTGTTCTACAAATTACTTTAAGCTAACATTGATAAAACATATGTTACAAAATAACAACAATGATGATAGATAAGATGGCATTGCCGTTATTACAACTATTACATTTAAACAATTGTGTATACACATAATATGTGGTACATAGCCGAGACTGTTGCGCTACTCGGGGGTACAGGGGGTGCGGGATGGGGACGGGTACATCAAGGGGCGGGGTTACGTGGACACGTGTATTCAACAATTATATACTGAGTTTACGCACGACGATATACAACACAAATAACTTATAACTACTCGTCTTCCAGTAATTCGAATATCCCTCCACGATCGTGGTGAACTCTTGGTATTCCTGGCTGTCGTTCAGACATTTTCAGCCAACGATCGTTTCAAAAATTATTCCGAGCTATTTATAAGCTTCGCGCGTTTGCTACAGCGGTGACGTACGGGGCATGGAATAGGGCATGCGTCCCGCCTCCGTTAATCTGGAGATCGGAGGGCTGCTCGGCTGTAGGTCGGTGATATAACGTCGGGCCAGCGATTGTCGACTGTGATCTGTGTGATCGCCCGAGTGTAAGTGTGTATGTCCAAGTGTCAAGTCCGGGAAACGTACGGTCCGTGTGAGTTTAGTGGTTGGCGACCTTCGCCCATTCCACTATATGCTCTTACAATCAGTTCAAGCGTCAAAGCGACACTTGAAAAATGTTCTCCGCGAACGGATCAAAGTTTAGTAGGCCTATTTTTTAATATTCGTCACAAAGTATGTATCTTAATTACTTATTACATGTGTCAATAATGTAGGTATAGAAAGTGTATTTAAGCGGTATTGAAGCTGTCTCAATTATATTTACAATAGGAGGCGAGGGCCGCGGTGGGTCGCACTCACAGTAGAAGCGTATTTTAAAAGAATTTATTTTTATTACATTTTATTATTTTTTATAGTACTCAAAAACACTTCATCGCTAATGTATGATATTATTCTAAGTTACGGAGTTGTTTAAGGATTTACAATGAAGTTGCGATTTATAAAAGTCCATGAACAGATACTAATTTTATGAACCACGTTGTGAGAAACTGAGTATGTTGTGTAATGGTGAGCAGTCGGACAGTGGCAGGATCAAATGTGTCGGATGTGAGTGGGTGAATTGGTCAGGGTAAAGGGGGTCAGAGTAGGTAAGGGCGGCGGGGGAACTAAACACGGGTCACACGTAGCAGGGCGGCGGGGAGCGCGCCGGCAGTCGACCGCGCCACACTGCCTGCGCGCCCTCTTGCCCGCACGCCTCGTCTGAAATCAGTGTTAAACTCTATTTCACAACATAGCATAGAGAGCTCTTAGACGACAAACACTTATCGGCCAGGTCGCCGGGAATAAGGATATCTTCCTACTCAAACAACCGTATCCCTAAATATCACGGTTCGTTGCCTTAATCGAAATTTACATGACAGGACGCGGCAATTTGAATAGTAACTACATCAATAAAACATTTATACTAACAATCAATCAAAGACAATAGTAACTAATAGATTTATTTAGATAACTGAACATCGATTTCCACGATCGTTAAATTTCTCAACAATCCCATATGTTAAGCAGACACAGACACATACTATGGGCCAGATTCCTCACTCTCCAATAAGATTTCAGAAAATTAAAGTAATTTTGAAAATTTTGTTTTATATATATATCTATACTAATAAAATTACGTGTTTAAAACATTCCATTACAATAAAATATAATAATATTTGTGATTAAACAAGCCGCGCACTTTCAACACAATGCACTTGTGATGCTAATATATCTACTGCAAAACCCCGCGTCAAAAAAAAAACTATAAATTTTCAATTTGTTTTATTTTCCGTTTTACTCTTTTCTCTAGTATACGTTATTACAGTGCTCTCACTCTTTCTATAATTTCTTGTAATCGTATAAATTTACAGAAATATATTGCGGCTACATCTTTCAGATACGCTTTAAGTTTTGTTACATAGACTGATAAGTCTATGTAAAATTCCTAACTAGAACTAGTGCAACACTGTGACAATCAGAACTGGGAACTCGTCATCTCCACAGACTGCAATACACATCATCTGCTGTGGGGAAAGTAAGGATTCAAACAAAAGGGGCGAGTCATTAACTGAATACTTATTTTAAACATACCTCAACATCATGAACAGAGGACAGTCTTAAACCAAGCTAAAAATTCCACGTCCATAGAGGGCTGGGATAATTATAAGACAGCACATAAACACTACAAGAAGCGGATCAGCTCCCGGAGAACGGAGGCCTGACGTGACTTATGTAGCAAGTATGTGAGAAAATATGCGAATGAGAAGTCGCATACAATGTTAAAAAGCTTCGAACCCTTTAAATTCTCGGGACTGGATGAAGTCTTCCCAGTACTTCTACAGTGGCACCCGGAAGAGGTAATTTAACATCTAACACCTGCCTACAGGGCTTGTATTGCCTATAAATACATATCAAAACTGTGGAGAGAGGCGAAAGTAGTCTTCCTACCAAAATCAGGTAGGGAGAGGTAGGACTACACCCTAGCCAAATCATTCAGGCCCATCAGTCTCACATCTTTCCTTCTGAAAACATTCGAAATTAGTAGACTGACACCTACAGGATGAAGTTCTCAAGAACTACTACATCTCCAACAACATCCATATAGAAAAGGCAGATTAACAGAGTCGGCCCTTCATATGGTAGTACAAAAGATTGAATCGGCTTTCGCTAACAACAGTCAACAATGGCGGACTTCATAGACACTATACACAACAACATCGACCGCACCCTTCGAAAATTTAAGGCCGAACCAGTCATCACAGAATGGATCCCTGAGCTGGTCAGTAAAAGGGCGGTTCAGACAGACAGTAGTGTTCACCCTACTATGAGAGAAAGGGTAGTTAAGGGATGCCCACAAAGCGGGGTCCAATTATCACTTATATGCAGGGGATCCAGAAGGAAATCCCACTCCTCGAGGCACCCACAGACAGAACTTCATGTCAACATGTCTTCGACCGAAGTTACTATATAAAATTATCCGCAGAAACAAAAGATAGCTCTGGAGTCGGCGAAGTTAGGATATATAGACGGCTTCAAAACACAAAAAACTAAACCCAACTACGACAAAAAACGACGCTGAAAAGCATGAAACAAGTTTGAAAAGCCGTAGTAAATATTTAAATAAATATTTTTTTTTTTCGGACATCTAGTCACGCGTAGTCACGCGTTGTTAAAGTGTTATGGACTATGGGGACTATCCTGAAAGAGCATTGTCCTTTAAACAAGCACCTATTCTCAATAGGCGCGATAGGCAGCCCTCTCTGCAGGGGATGCACGGAGGCCGAAGAAACGCCGCAGCACGTTCTCACTGAATTTTGAAGTGTGGCAGATCAACGGGCGGACATCCTTCAATCAACATGACTCCCAGAAGCATGTAGTGACCTAAAAAGGCTGCTCAGCTTCTGGGAAGATCTAAGATAGTTGGAGTAGGAAGATGACAAACTCACGTACAAAGGCCCACTCAAAGGCTAAGTGCGGAAATGGCCCGGTATAAGAAACAAACAATGTTTATCGAACATGTACGAATCATCGCAAGTTCCCTAACGGCCTGAGAAAACGTCATGAGGAAGCCCTATTTAAATACTACTTTACGTTTTCGTAAATTTGTGAACTCAATTAAATATTAAGTTTGTATATAGGACCTACATTTCGAAATGTTTTATTTAACTAAGCTAGTTTTAAGTGGCCAGTCATAGGTCATCCTTGAGTAACATTTCTGATTACAATTGAATGTGGTCATATATTAAATATTCAACAGAAAAAGTATTGTCATATCTTCCTGAAGAAGATGCATCTCTGTTTGGCTGCCTTCATTTAGTATTAAAATATAAAGATAATTATATGATTATAACTTTTGTTTTGGCAATCTTCAGTTTTTCTTACATAAATGGCGAAGGCGTAAGCGTGTCACTTACTGGAAAGTGACTGCCACCATTAATGGAGACCTGCAACTCAAAAGTCAGGAGTGCTATCCGGGCATTTGAGGGAAGGTAGTACGATCATGTCTTCAAGGCGATATCGATCCGAAAATACTGTGGGCGACCATACCTAGAGAAGAAACGACCTAAACCCTAATAGGAAACTAAACCTACATTATATTGGTGAAAGAATTAAAGAGAACGTGTAGTTTTGATAATATAATTATTGACACCATTTACAATGAGAAAGTAATCCATTAGTCGTTAGGATAACAAATAAAATATTTTGTTTTACGTATGCATACCACAGAGGAGTCTTTTCATTATAGACTTGAGCGGGTTAATATTGTTTAATCTAATTAATTAATATTATAGGTTACGATTGATCATATTGATCAAACATAAAAGTATAACTAGTTAGGGAGTATTGTTTCTTTGATTTCAAAAAGAAACAAAAGGAAGAAAAATAATATCCAAATCGATTGGTCAATCGAACTGAGAACCTCCCCGTTCCTTGCAGCCAGTTAAAAACTGTTAGAACAATAAATGAGTTTTCTTGGAAAATAAGCGAGTGTCGTCATTATTTACAAATAGTGCAAGATTCTCATTATCAAGCGATGATAACAGGGTCAATAGCTAGGGGTGGGTGGTCCGGATGACGAGCAGGATAGATACGGCTTAGCCCTGTGCACCGTGCACGTGGCCATGCGGGGGAGGGAGGTGACGTCACGGGCTCGCTGATGCCGCAGCGGATATCGATCGCATGGCCCGCATCCATTCAAGCCTATCGCAAGGACACTGAATGGTGCCACTCACATAACATTTCAACATCGTTCATAAAACGATCTTTTACCACCCCATAACCTCCAATGGGAGGCCATTGATTACATTTTTTTGTTATTCCTTGAACTCGAATTTGATATTTTTTTGTGTTGCCAAATGCCAAAGTTTCGATTTTAATTTTTCTATTTATTCAAGCCAGAAATATAAAGTATTTTTTAAATTATCCCCAGAAATAAAATGTCGTTAACCCTAAAGCTAATTAAGAATAAACAAATAGTATAAGTATTCCTGTATTCAAATCAAACCTGTAAATAAGATTGAAGACATAATTGATTGTAGCGAGACGTGACGGCAGGTACGTGTACCTGGCTTCCGGCGCAAGGGTCCAGAGCGTAACACATTTTCCATGTAACTCGTTTATACGTAGCGTTAAGGGCATCACATACAACGAAGATAGTATATATTTTAACGTCTAATATAAATGACCACATACAGTAAAAGATACGATGATATATCTCAACTGCATCATTCTATCAGAAGGCGTCTTACGAGTCGGTGGTTTCGTTCTTTATATAGGGTGTATAGTTCTTGAGATGAAACGGAGACAAAACTGGCTGTTGTTAGACTTACTTGATAGCTCGTCGATAGCTAGTGACGAATGGGACAGTGAATTAGATTATTACGTTGCATTAAGAAGTAAGAATGGTTAAATCTGGGTAACCACCCGTAAGAGGACCATATAAGAACCAAAAAACAATGGGTGGGAGGACAGGTACGGCGCATGCAGCCACAACCGACACAGGGCTCAATCGCGGGAGACCCACGCTTCGGCATGAATGGGCCCGCTAGGTCGGAATGATACCACGGCCTCACAGAAAACCGTTGTGAAATAGCTCTTGCGCTGTGTTTCACCGAGTGAGTAAGGCTAGTAACGATTCTAGCGATCCCTCATTTGACGGTAGTAGGTTAGTAGTTGAGGAGCGATGAGGGAACAGACATACAAACATACATAGTCTGTCAAAATCATAACCCTCTCTTGGCTTTGCCGTAGTTGGACAATAAACATCCATTTTTTATCTTACGTTAAAGTCGTCCTACTGGGAGACTATATAATTTATAGTAATTATTTACATTTATTTATTTAATTTTCCCTAACATATATTTCAATATTTTAAGATGTCGTTGGTATGTTAAGATATCTTTTACATATCGGTCAGTATTTTAAGATACGCGAAAGTGGAATATATATTATACAAGTTATTGCCCGCGGCTCCGCCCGCGTATATGTCGAATATCGCGGCAAATAGTAGCCTATGCGTTATTGTGATGTATAAGCTATATTACTGTAAAGTTTTGTCCAAATCCGTTCAATGGTCTTTGCGTGAAAAAGTAACAAACATCCATCCATCCATACTTACAAACTTTCGCGTTTATAATATTAGTAGGATTAATTGCGTGTGGTGGTCCATTGAAATGTATGGTCAGTGATACGCCTAAGATAAGATATATTTCTATAGTAACTTCATTGTGTGTGACGCCCTTTACTGTAGATGCAGGAAACAACCTTAAATGCTTCCTACCGTCGCTTTGATTGACGAGGAGGTTTGTAACCGGTATCCACTGTTTACTTCCTCCCGTGCCTTTATTTAACTAGTTAGTTAGAACCGACGTTTCCTCTTTTAGAAAAGGTACAATCCTATGTACTTCCCTGTAGATGGTTCCTTTGTACTGACCTGAAGGAGTTGTAGCGTCTTGGGGTCATACTAAACTGTATCAATAGAAAAAATGCATTTATAATAAATAATACTATCTTAATATAATAAAAAAATGATTTTGAATAAAAGTACCAATTTTAAAAAGAAGCTTTTTCTACAATTTTTGTCATGAACATTATGCAATATAAAATGATACTAAAATTTGAATGAGACTTTGATAGTGATATTCAATTGTGTTTCATGTTTGCGTCAACACGCAATATGGAACGCAACGTGCAGTATGATAGAAGGTAGCCTGGGGCGCTGAGAGGTGCTCAGAGCAAAAGTGTGGTTTTGTTCGCCAAAAGCCCTTATGCTCTAGCGTTCCAGGTAAACATCATTGAGTAGGTGTTAAATTTAGCATCAATAATTCATAGCCAGCTCACTACACTACTAGTCCATTATTTCCGTTGCATCGTAGCTTGCTGAATGCAATGATTAATATAATATCAATTATTGAAATACCTATGCAAATATGAAAATAAGCACTGAATTGATTATAAAATTAGATTTTTTGTATGGTTTAGTAATTTTTCTTTTAAGTATTATGGTAGATTCGTTCTAATTAGTCTCCTACGATGACTCACTTTATCTATTTAGTGAAATGATTCTAATTTGTATCTTCTTTCTATAAGCGATCAGCTAATTCAAAAATACGATAGCAAAATTAGAGTCTAGGAAGAGAGTGGAATAAAGGTATTGGATAAAAATTAACCCTTTACCGAGCAAATGGTATTTGAATACCCTCGTAAGGCAACCTTAAATTATTGCAGTTTAAGCGTTGTATAAGAAGCCTTGTGTTGTAAAAGGCAAATTGTTTCAATAAAAAGCTCAGTGACCGTTACAATGTACTATGTCAAAGCAGCTTTTTGTAGAGAAGCCAATTCATGCAAGTTTTGTACATTACGAGGGCCATCAGTCGCCTAGTAAAGCGTTAAATGGAAGTGAGGATGATGGCGACCTGGCTGTAAGAGCGTGAAGTAACTCACCCGATAGTCAGACATCAGTCTCGATAGCTTCTGCGGCGTGCAAATTGTTGACGCGCACAGTGCAAGTGGCGCGGCGGCGGGCTTGATGCTCACGGCGTGCGCCATAGGCGCCGTGGGCGAACCCGTGGGCAAATACGTGCGCGTGCTCGCCGTGCGAGTGCGAGTGCCCGTGGCCATGCTGCCGCAGCGCCAGCCGATGTGCCTGCACCGCCTGCTGCTTCTGCAGCTCTTGTTGCTGCAGCTGTAGATATTCATGTGTTCATTATATATGGCACTGTTCACAATGCTAATTTCTCGAATTATCAAAAATATTGAAAAAAGAATAGAATATGGGTACCCTTGGAAGTATAACAGGTTTTAACCCATAAGTGAATCTTTTCTATTGTTAGTCTAAAGAAGTTATTTTTTTCCTAAAATTGGGAACGATAAACCCGAGAAGTCTTGGGGTGCTCCCACAAAGCAGGTATAAAACGTTAGAGAATGTTGGATAACATTTTTAAACAAATTGTACCAAAAGTTATAAAATGTTACTGATATTATACAACATCATGTAACATGTTGTAACAAATGTTATAAAATGTTATCGTGCTACGCAATGTTTTATAACGTTATAACTGATGTGTGGGAGCACCCTTATGTAATACAGTCTATAGCTCTTATTAATTAATGAACGGCAGTTAAAACCTTTTAAATTAATTATTTAACGATTTATTTAATTAGATACCTTTATCTTATTAAAGTACTTTCTGATAGGTTACACGATGTCAAATTATAAACTCTTAAAGAATGCAATTTTTACTTTATTTTATGTCTGCATACAGTAAGTTATTTTAAACCTATGTAACTCTTCTTATAGGTTGGTAGTAAAGTAATTTATAGCACTTTCTTGCGTTAAGTAGATGTACTTGTTAAAAATTATGCATTATCACAAAAACAGATGGCGCACCAATACAATTTGATTTTCTTGGGCTCACTTTTCCACATTTTACTCGAACATACGGACACAATTTTTGCAAAACTTTTTTCGATCTGACTATTTGAACACCTAAACAAGGTATGACATGGTGAAAAGGCAGTTTTCGGATAGTATTTTCAAGGGGATAAAGACTCTTTCCATGAGGTTTATGGGGTTTGTACTTGACGGCCTTAAGGCGAGCAACGTCGCGATACTACGACATACGCGCGTGCCCTCTTGGGGGACGAAAGGGTACATCGGGGTTCCCACAGGAAAGGTCATCTGCAAGCCGTAGATGGCTCGAGCTACTTCAGGGTTCCAGGGTTTTCCTTTCTAGGGTAGGTACACCTGGTTTTTCGGCTACTAGTACACTAGACAGCGTACGGTTTTTGGACGGTTACACAAGTGCTTGCTTTATGGATGCACTCCCCAGATGCAAAAGGAGAAGGATTGGGGTCCGGTAGCCTCACTCACTCGGCACTCGGTGAATAGAAACGAAAAATGCTTTTTACTAGTTGTCTGAGAGGCCAAAGTATCTCTCTGTAAAAGCCAGCCCATCAAACATTTAAAGTAAGAAAAAAATTAAGTTACGAACTTTAATTTTTTCGAAAGACTTTGCTACTTTTTTAAACAACCATTAGGTACTCTGAGAAAGCCTTTTATTTAAGCTATACATACAAGTATAAAACATTTCACAGTTTCACATTTCAATTCTAATTGTATTGTTATTCAATCAAGTTTAACTTCGGCTCTCAAACAATTAGTATCGATACCAAGTTTTAAAGGTCAAGCAATTCAAAGGTATGTATTACAATACGTTATTATAAATGCCAGACATTTATAATTATTCAACGTGACTAACAATTGTTGGAAACCTTATTGAAGTATTATTGAAAACTACGAAAGTCGTAACATTCAATACACAAATATTGAAGTTGGAAATCTTTGCGAATAATTGTGTAACATTTTACAACTCAAAGAGAACTGTTAGCCAATGGAACTCACGTTGCTTGTTGTACAAGTTCACTCAATAATGTACCAAAGATAAAGGCGGAGCTGAGTAGAGCTGGGTGAACTTTTTATTTTTGGACGTGGGCCCAAGAGTCACGTTAAAATCGAGTTGCCTTTACGTAATGGTCTATCACGTTGATAAAAAGTAATTTGATTTATCAGTTAATGTGCAACACGCACGTTGTAGTGCTACTTTACTAGTAAATGGATCCTTAGACAATTATTTAGTGTTTGTCGTTTGTTTGTTTATCGTGCAAGATACACAATAGTTAAACGAAACCTAAGAAATTTTATGCTTTAGGTATGGCTATGGTAGAATCATAATGCAAGCTACAAATAAAAGTAACCTCTACTTATTATAATTAATATGAAGAACTTTTTGCATGATCCTAACTTTTCACCAAGTGAATGAGGTATCTGCATAAGGGGTTCAGGCGTTCGATTGGAAGCGATGTCAATTCATAATTACTTGAAGTAACCTAGCGTACAAATTGTGGTAAAAACTCCTGTTAATTTAAATTACATGATCACTTACATGGTTGAGACGGAGGGCGTCCTGGTGTTCCAGGGCGGCGATATCGTCCACTCCGCTGGCCTCCATGGCTGTCTGCTGCTCTAACAGGAGGCGCTCCTCTTCTTGCAGACGACGCAAATTCGCCTCTATGTGCGGGTAGGGCAGCAACGCGTTTTCATCAAGCTCCATCATCTCAGATGAGGAGTCATCACTCACTGACGATTTCTTCTGAATCGGTCCTGAAACTATTCCATACATTCGTACTCCAGTCCGTGGGTACACGTGGTAACAAGTTTGTTAGCTAGCCTTTTGATAATATTACTTCTAATTAATACTTTTTAGCTGTTTATTGTTGTTGTTTATGGTGCTTTATTAACCCCTTATTAACATTATCCTTATATTTTGAGAAAGAAAATAGTATTCTATACAAATAGGTAATAACAAAAACTGACACATCTCATATACGGTTGATGCTAAATCAGACAGAATCTGTATTTATATATTTTATATGTAGATGAATTACTCCCACACAGAACAAATGGTCGTTCTCATCGAATATTACGTTCCGCCCAAATAATTTAGTCTGTTTAGATTAGTTAAGATAGTTTTATGTTTATTGTGTATATATATATATATATATATATATATATATATATACAAAATACAGTAACACTTTATTACATTTATTCGTGTTTTAGCCACAACTAGCAAACTGTGTTGTTTATTTGAATTAAATATTAATGAGCAAAACTTAACAAACGTTTCAAAACAAATACGGATTTATGAATGTATGAGACGAATATGATCTATAAATATCGAATTTTCTACATATTCTACATGAATAAAAATCAGTAGCAGATAAATGAAAACAAATCGTAGTATAAAGTCATTCGGGCTAAATCTTATATGCAAACACTTATAGCATTTATTTGTCTAGCTTCAACTGATATATACGAGTACTCTGTTTAGCGTTTGTTTATATGCGGCGTTCAACCCGAGTACGGTCCAATAAACATACACATATTCGTGGAATAAAGCGCTACCGCTATAGTACATACTGTTATTAAGAATATAAAATTAAAGTTATTCTGATATCAGTTATTGGTTAGGGAATTAATTGAAAAATATACGTTAGGTACACTATTGAATCAACCCTAACACTAGAGGGAGACGGAAAATATTGTATGTAAATCCAATGTAAATTGAACGCGATGTTTGGCGGGCTGCCATAGCGTGCGTATCCAACCATTCCTTGATTTACAACTCAATTGAAAAACACGTACTTTCACAATATACCTAACTAATATTTAAAAAACGTTGTTCAAATATCTATTATGCATTTTTTTATCGTGTAAACTGGCAAGGTAGTTTTAAAATATTAACAGGTATTAGTTTCATTTTGTTATGATTAATAATTTTGTAAAAACTTTCATAAAAATAAGTACCTAAATTTAGATAATTAAGTATTGAGTTATGTCTATATTGTTCTTATTAGTACTTAATAGAGTATGTTGTAAAATATATTGTCTGCTGATATCATCACTTAAGCTCAAATTAATCACCTGTAGAACACATGTAAGACGAGGTCACTGAAGCACTGTTATAAAAAAATAAAAATAAACAACTTACATCTTAATTGCATGTAGTACTCATAAAATATACAAACAATAACGGTTTTGAGCTATTTTGGTACGCGTGTTTATTTAGTGACAAGGGCCATTCACATGCCAGCATGCCGGGCGGGCCGGCCTTTTCAATGGATTGCTTGAATGTCTATGCCAAGATAGATATAGAGGCGCTTCGGGCTTAACGCGCACACTAGGTGATTCCTGCTGTTGCATTCACAAAGTAGTATCAGAGTTCTGTGACGTTAGAGTGTGACTGCACAGTTGGAAACGGAAAGTCTGAAGCTTCACAAGAAATCGTTTAAACTCCTCGAGGTCAAGTTAGGACCAAAAGAGATCATATCAACCGGATAAGCTAATAAAAATATATGTTTTACATTTTAGGCTGTAATCACGGTAGTACTAAGTAAATATAAATAAATAAATATTTTTCGGACATCTAACACACAACGCCATCTAGTCCCAAACTAAGCAGAGCTTGTATTATGGGTACTGGACAACTGATATAAATACTTATATACTTTTTTTTTGTAAATACATACATATTATAGATAGAAAACAAATATTTGCAGATTATACAAACATTTGATCCGACCCGGGAATCGAACCCGAGACCTCAAGAACAGCAGTCGCGTATGCTACCACTGCGCCACCGAGGCAGTCAATATATCTAACTACCAAACTACCTACGGCCTTAAGATGCTTTTGAGAGACAAATGACAATAGACGCGTCCTCATTTGTCTAAAGGACTACGTAGTAGATTCGATTCTGCTTTCACAAGGTAACCACGTCTGTTTATATTGTACTAGTTGTTGCCCGCGGCTCCACCCGCGCATATGTTAGTTACCGATTTAATAGTAGCCTGTGTTATTCTGATGTATAAACAATATTAGTACTGTAAAGTTTCATACATATCCGTTTGGTAGTTTTTGCGTGAAAGAGTAAGAAACATCCATCCATACTTACAAACTTTCGCGTTTATAATATTAGTAGGAAGTAGGATAAATCAAAAGGCTATTGAAGTTGCAATTGTCAATTGAAAACCAGTAAATATTTGTTTGGTGGACCTGCGGTGAAGCAATTGACTTAGAATTCCTCTCAAGTTACCAGCGATCGCGGGATCGTTCGACCGCCTTGACCCACTTGTCTAGTTATCCTAAGAACAAGGTCGGTTTGACCCGGAGGGAGGCTGCCGCTTTACGCAGGCTTATTGACTTCTCTGTGCTGTATTCAAACAAATAAGAAAGTGAAAGCACTGTTCCTTTGTTTATATCTAAAAACAGATTCACCCGCGTTAAGACTTAATTTCTGTATAATTTTTATTTTCAGTTACTATTTTGAAAACGAATCGGTCAAATGTTGAAGGTTTTGACCTTTTCATCTAATGCAACGCAAGGAAATGGCGATTGTCACTCGTAATATGAATCATTAAAAAAGGCATAAATTGCCTTATTCACTTATAAAAAAAAAGTATAAATAACTCAAACATAACAAAAAAAATGAATAACAATTTTTATTCAATTATGTTACATCACTTAAAAACTAAAAATATTTACACAAAAACAAAAGAACACAGTGCACTCGCTCGTCTCTTACACGGTAATATCACAAGTATCGTCTCTGTCGATGTATTAAGTTCTTACAAAAAAAAACAACAGAACAATACTGTCATACAGTCATTGTTCACTGCAGACGTCGTCCTTCTCATCGTGTTTGCCACCTGAAATTACCGAAAATCAACATAAAAGAGACAATAAACAAAAAATACAAGTGAAATAAAAATAATAATTCAAAAACGTGCTGTCATATATCGGAAAGCTACGCATGCTGTGAACGGTAATTAAAAAAAATAGTGTTGAAAAGGGACGTATCACATATGAACATTTATTGAGTTAATGTGCATTCCTACAATTGTTATCATTCGCTAATATCGCCATTGAACATAACGTCCTATAGAGTATTTAACATTATATACGGTGTGTGGTGTAAAAATACTAGAACACTTACTCAAATAAGGCTCGCCCATAGTCCCTGGTAGGTAAGGGCAGCTAGTAACGTGATTGAAGTTTTGAGACTGCATTTCTTCTTGATCAGTTTCTCGATGGTAGAAGTAATTGAAGTTGGAGACGATGACAGGCACCGGCAACGCGATGGTGAGCACACCGGCGATTGCGCACAGCGAGCCCACAATTTTGCCCCACACTCCAACAGGCCTGCACACCACAAGCATGTTGTTAAACAGTGCCACATACCGCCACTCGAGAAAGCTAACTAAATAAACTGCTTGGTACTAAATAAATATAAAATTGATGATATTCATGCATTAATTGTGTTTAATACGTACCAATATTGCTATATAATACAGTGAAATAATCAGATCGTGAACAAAATGGCTACAACATTTAAACAGTTTAAATAGAAGATAAGACCATTCGCATTCTAGGTCGCAAGCAGTACCATTTCATCCATCACCGCACATACCCGCCAGCATTTAAAGTATTACTGTATTATATATCTTTATAGCAGTGCATTGCGTTGTTTATCGCCAGCGATCACGTCCCTGTGATATACGAAACATTGACACTCAAACGTTTCGCTCAATTACATATCCCGTCTCGGCGATAAATAGCCGACACTAGAAATGTTTTAGTAAAACATTATTTAGCCAATGTCGCATCTCACAGGGCGCTTCATTTTTAAGAAGATATTGAAAACAAAAAGTATAGAAAGATACTACTCCTAGAAATTAAACATAAAATGTGCTAGAACATAAACAATGACGATTGTTCTCATTCCTACTGTAACGAGCTCACAGTCATGCAAGAGATATTTTTACGTCTAAACGTAAATATCACTTAGTTCTCTATCGAAAATGGCGTGTAGAAGCTAATGATCGAAAGCCAATGACAAAAGCAATGAATCGTTCTGAACATCAATTTTACATAGTAGCACCTGTGTGTAAAATTTACCACCAGGGAGAGCACCGAGGTTCGTTAACAACAAGACTGAGAGAGAGTTAGACGCGGTAAGAGCGTGCCGATACAGACGCACAGTGGGCGCACACAAGCTATACCTTTGTAATGCACACTTTAAACAAGAAATATATGTACTGGATTTGATATTGACCTGTGCATTTAAAATAGAGCACCATTTTCGATGAGTTGGTATTAGATAATTTGTAATAGCTACAACATATACACGAAACAGTTAACATCGGACACGATACATCTAATATAACGTTCAGCGTAAGCGTAACGGAGGAGCGTACATCGGGCGGTGGACAAGTACACGATGTAGGGGATGCTATCACTGACTGAGTGCTGTGCAGCAACGGCATCATCACCGCTAAGCTGCTATATTTGTACTGTTCTCTCTCAAATATATAACATCTTATAGGATAGACATTTTGAAGGGCGATAGTCACTCCGACGACTATTGTCGTACGCCGACATGCAAGTGTGCGAGTGTGTAACTGTAGCTCAATGGAAAATTTTACAACTTAGCTTCCATGTAAAACCTAATCGTTCAGGAAAATAATGATGACACACGATTTTTAAAAATAAATGATAACAAGACAATAAGGAACGTTTCCAAACGTGCATGTCTTAACAAAAATGTGAATACATAGTGTGATTTGGTTTAGTTCTTAGTGAACCGACGATAAAATCAAACTGAAGCTTATGTAGTTACATGATGTAGCGAAAGAACATCGCAATAGTAGTTGCAAGATTGTGGGATAAAATGAAATGTAAGGAGAACGAGAAGGCAAAGATGAAACTTAGGGTGAAGTCACTGTCTCATACGTCATGTCTCCGTATCCTACGGTCGTCATTGTCACGACCGCCCACCAAAAAGCATCCGGAATCGACTTGAAGAAGCTATTTTCGCTTCCAGCTTCAGCGAAGTACACCGCCGACGAGAACAGCACCACACCTTGAAGAATAAGCACACACCAACGGAGAATACAGTGCGACATACAGTGGCAGGGTTGCGAGCGGGGCAGCGGGATCGGCAGGAAGGTCACGGTCTAGGAGGGTGGGCTAGCGACATGATTTTACCTCATGTCACCATAGCCCACGGTGGTCATAGTTATGACGGCCCACCAAAAGGCGTCGGGAATGGAATCGAAATTAGAATCTTGGCTATCTTTATCAGCAAAAAATACCGCACTGGAGAAGACAACCACCCCTGCGAACACAGAATATATTGTGCAGGCTCTTTTACAATAGACGAGCACCGTGCCTCGGCCGTACTACGGCCGTGCCACGCTTACCCGCCAGTATTAGCTCGGAAAACAGCGTCGCGGCGCGGTCGTGTCTGCCTTCATGTTATAAAGTCATCTTGCTCGATTTATCTTGTTTTGATTTGGGTTTGCTTGTTCGAAATATTTAAGGAACCTTACTAGTACTAAACCCGATATCTTCAAAGTATAGTCAAATAAGAGATATCGAACTATTTTGATCCATTATTATAATTTTTGATCAACAATACATTTTTATAAAATTACAGTATATCATTTAATGTCATGTTTATAAATCACCATGACTTTAAATCTAGCGGAATAATTAAATAAACTTCATGAAAGTCAATTATTTTTACAGGTAGAAAAATATGGAGTGAATTGAGGAATAAATCCATGAGCAAAAACTGAGAACATTATAACCAACACTGTGTGTAGTGAAAGGTTAAAGATTGGTACTACAGATAAGTTTGTACTTTGCAGTCACAAATGTTCATAATTGTATAAAATGTAACACTCTTATTTGACCGCTTTGAAGCTTATTGATTCTTATATGCTTAAAAACACAATTAATGCAAATGACAAAAAAGTTATATGTAACAAAAAACTTACCGATGAACAGGAAAAATATGAGAAGGCCCAGTTCTCGCATCGAAGCCTTCAGAGTGCGGCCTAAGATCTGCAAGCCCTTGGAGTGACGCGAAAGCTTGAAAATGCGGAAAACTCGTACCAATCGAATTACGCGTAGAATAGCCAAACTCATAGCCTGATTCGTCGATTTGTCTTGTGGAGAGACGGGTGCCCGGGGTAAGTTTAACGTGTCCTCTTCTTCAGCAACCACAGTAGCTAACGTGATGAAGTACGGAATGATAGCTATTATATCAATTATGTTCATCACGTCCCTGAAGAAGTTGAATTTATTTGGACACGCTAAAAACCTCACTATCAACTCGAATGTAAACCATATTATGCAAAGTGTCTCGATCAGGAAGAACGGGTCGGTAATGTCGGGTACTTCATCTTCTTCAATCTTCGTGCCGTTGGTGGTGGTGTTGAATACCTTGTAGTGTTTGAATTCAGGCAAGGTCTCTAGGCAGAAGATGACAATGGAGAGAAGGATCACGAATACAGAGATGATGGCTACAACTCGTGCAGCTTGGGAGCTCTCGGGATATTCAAAGAGTAGCCAAATTTTGCGCTGGCGTTCATTGGAGGGCAGTGGTTTTTCCTCCTCCTTGATGAATCCTTCATCCTCCCTAAAAACAATTTGAATGGTTTAACAGTTGCTTTTTATTTTAAGTTGTACTATTTCAATTGCGAGATTTACTTACCGGAACTTATTCGTTGCCTGCTCTCCAAGCTCGTAGAATTTAATCTCCTCGGAGAATACATCCAGTGGAACATTTACGGGTCGTCTTAGTCGACCACCGCTCTGATAGTAATATAATATTGCGTCGAATGACGGGCGGTTTCGGTCAAAGAAATATTCGTTCCTACAAGAAAAGGTTATATCATGAGTCAAGTACCGGTGGATCCTGATTTTCCACATTTTGAACAGTCTGGACACAAGCCAGCAACAATCTCAAGCGTAAGCAGTTGAAGGTTTTTGTGTTAAGCATTCACAGAAGACTCCATATAGTTAGTACATACCTCAAGGGATCGAAATAGCGGATTCTTCGTGTTGGATCCCCCAGTAGGGTTTCTGGGAATTGGTTTAGTGTGCGTAATTGGGTCTCGAACTTGAGCCCGCTTATCTGCAACAAAACGAAATATTGTGTATTAATACAAGCTCTTTTTGTTCTTATCTACTAATTCTTTAAACTTTAAGGTCCTCCAAAATAAATCAATTGAACTTGTATCGAGGTTCAGTTAATGGTTAATAATTACCACCACGCACGGACACTTACAACTGAGATTCACTTACGTATCGCCACCCTTTGAATTAGAGGGATTATAATTTTGGAGTCCGGTAACCTTACTCACTCGATGAAATAACAACCTGTTCATCATCATGTTTCTTTGTTATGAAACATTCTATGAGGAAATGAGGATATTTCCAAAGAGTGTTATCGGCAGGTTTAGGTAGTCAGCGGCAAAAGCAACCAGGCAAAATCCTTTGCGATAAGAAGTTTGCCCTAAGAAAAATCGATCCCTGTCACCATCAGGTGATGAGAAATAATGTTTACTGGGATATACACCAGATATCTTTTCATTTTGAAAGATCCTCTTTTAATTATCAAACTACTCGCAATAATTCAATGCTATAATTAAAAAAGCTTGTAATGAAATAGTCCGTTAACAAAATTAATTTAGAATCTAAATCTATGTATTTATATAATAAACCAATATTTTTTCTAGAACTGTTTTTTTGAGATATTAACGATTGGGTTTGAGTTTTGAAATATTTTTAATATTGGAAAACTAAATCGTAATGGTTTATCGAGGATTTTTTAATTCACGAACTCATCTTTAAAGTTAAAATATAAACTGCAGGGAAATACATTTTATTACTATCGTTTGATTTCAAACACGAGTGACCTAGAAATATTTCCAGTGTAGTGCAATGACATGTAACCGATGACCGGTGACAAACCCAATGTGGAATCAGAGTCATGTTCATAAAGAGTTGAATTTCAAATATCTAACATTCTAAACTCTATTCCCGTCTGATTATAACAGATATCTGACTATGTTTCAGGTCGCCGTAATGCAGTAATGGTCAGCGAAACCTCAGAACTCATAAATATCATTGCCAATTAACATTATTATGATTGTCTAATTAGATATGCAAAGGAAAGCGCATTAATGTGCGCCACAAAATATCGCTATAAAGACCGTTACGGTCCATATTGTAGGACGTTATAATGTGTACAGTTGTGCTACATAAAACACTCAATTTGAAAACACTTTATAAATAACTCTCAGCGCGGTGGCATAACTCACATTCGGCGTGAGTACGTCACTAATACTCCGCACTCAACATAATGTTATCGAGTGCTCATTGATTGTCAATAATGTGGTGCGCCAGTGCGATACACCAACACACTGAATTTTTCAAGGTGTTTGACCGGTATACGGAAACCGATTCGAGAAGCAACAGGTGGTGGATTCCTCGAGTTCTTTATCAAAGCTTATACTTTATAAATATGTTTACACCTAAGTGCAGAATACGATTATTGCAGTGTAAATGTTCTCATTTGTCCAAGTGTAGCGGACGTAATGTCGGTATAATTGTCTTGTTAGAGATATAACGCTTATGTAAGAGTAATGCCCATTATATTGCTTTATTTATGTTGGCTGACACTATCTATGAAACGAAAAGATAATAGCAAATTTATAGTTTTAACTATGATATTATATATTATGTGAGTATGAATTTATCAGTCTATATCGCTGCCATGATTTCCTTGCTCATATGACCTCATAAATAAAAATATAAATATACGGATACTGATGATCCCATTTATTAATGAGTTCTAAGTACAAAAAACGAATATTAGTATAGTTTTGACTGCAGTTGCTTGACGGAGCCGGCTATTATGTTCACACAACATTAATCGACATCATTTTAACATGTAGAAAATTAAGAGAACGTAAAATGTGAAGAACGTTTAGTACAACATTTCTATCAGTGGATAAATTCGGCATCCGTAGCTGCTTCTATTTGCACTAGACCTTTTACATATTGATGTTTACAAGGCCGGACAAAACACATTTCTTCGCAACGTTTCACGTATTATTTCTTTAGGAGGCGTAGATATTACTCCGCTGCGTGGCTGGGCGTTTCCAAAAATACATTTTATTGTGTGTTCCCCAAGGGCGGACCGAGTTGTATTGCAGCGAGCTTTTATGAAGAGATTTTAATTAATTTTCCGTTATAAACGTTAACCGCGAATGACTTCGTGTTTTAAGGTCGGGTTTCTTTTTATATTGTTGCTGGTCGTAACGTGTCATGGTGGCGCGGCGCGAAAATTAACATCACGAGTATTTCCATTAACTATCAACCATTGAGTTAAGGCGGAGCTTTCGAGTCATAAATGATACATTTTTAATTTCTACATATTGAACTTAGTGTCACTCTTTGTACGCTATTTACTGCATAGGTACTATAATATAACTGAAAAATATGCTTAACTTCAGATTCCTACCAAAAACTTCATAAACTCAAAATCATTTTTTTTTATTCCTGTTACAGTGTACTTTCGAAATCCACCAGAATATAAATAAAGATGTCAGAAAGAAAGGCATCTGTGTTAGATGAGATGACATCTCAGCATCGCATCGGGCTTCCACATTACACACGCAATCATAATCAATATCACATGATAATTAAAAAGTTTTCCTTCACACACAATCTCAGATAAATGCCACGTACTAATTAGTCGAGTTTTAATTCCATTCATGTGTAACCATCGTCATGTAAGCTCAATAAACAGTCTGAACTTCGAGCACCAACAACATTGCAATGGAGCGCAACAAACGGAAATTGGAATGTACGCCTTAAGGTAATCAGTTACGGACTGAACATTTTCTATAAACGTAAGTGCGGTAGTTAACTCCCACGCACTTGCAATAATACGTCGCACTTACATATGCTATTTGTCAAAACCGTGTAATGTGAGAACTCAACCGTACTTTTATAGACCACGTCGAGTTCCTAAATCAAAGGATAAGGCATAATGATTTAGATCAATATGAATCATTTTTATATACTGCTCTTAAATACAAGTCTAGTTCAATAATGGTAGCTGTCACAATGTATTTCCACTCGAATTTAACACCGTGTACCCTGACGCAATGAAAACAGTAAACTGCCCACTACTCTTTACCCAAAAATAATGGTTTGTGTTTATTCTTTGAGTTTTGTGGTGAAGCAAAACTTCAAACATTATTTACCAACAAGGCATTGAAACCGCTATAAATCAACAGGTAGCTACAGTACTAAAATTATGAGTCGTTGACCAACATCCAGGGGGAAAAATAAACTGTATTATCACGCGAACGTGAGTCGAGTAATTGAGTAAAATCGATAGCAGGTTAGTTGAAAATTATTAACGAACGTAGGTAACAACCGTAGCGCGTCGAGACAGGTATTTATCAAGTTAACTTTATGTAACTAATTTTAAATATTGTCAAGACAACCAAAACTGAGAAAAAATTAATACGCTACTATATAGCACGTAATTAATTTTTTGGCACGGCAGTACTGTTTTTAAAATGACTCAAATTTTTTTTGGAAACGATAAGTGCGTAAGTGCCTCGGTTACAACCGGTTGCTGTACAGTTACAATTTTAACGTTTTATGTTGACAACCCTCTCCTTACCTTAAATATTTGATCATATTACCATTACCATTAGATTACGTAGGGAAGCCACGTTACCGTGGGAGTGCCACGCTTCGGCAAGAATGGGCCGGCTCGAAAGGAGTAATACCACGGCCTTCCAGATAACCAGTACCATAGTGTGAAATAGCGTTTGCGCTGTGTTTCACCGAGTGAGTGAAGATCGCGGAGGCCCATACCGCATCCCCTCCCCACATCCCTTTCCCCATCCCCCTAAAGGTCGGCAACGCACTTTTGACGCCTCTGATGTTGCGGGTGTCCATGGGGGCCGCTAATCGCTTACCATCAGGTGATACGTCTGCTCGTTTGCCCCTACAAACTTAAAAAAAATCAAAGAAAATTGTAATAATATGGTTTTGAACTATACAGCAAGCACCTTATTTCCTTATAAGTCAATTTAATATGTACTATTATGCACGATTAGATATATGTTACTCAAATATGCATAACCTCTGCAAGGATCTGAATTTAATTTGAATCGTTTACATTTAATTCGATCGTGGTTTGAAACTTAAAAAAAAAAACACCTTGTAAACACACACATTTCCATATTAACTTTACAAAGAGGAAAAATTGTATTTAAATAGTTTTCGAATTCGACTATTACTCAACTATCTTAATCGGTGCAATATACGATACAGTGTATATAACAAGGGCATGTACAATTCAACTGCCATATAAAAATCAGATCTGACATTGGAATATAGTTTTCCGTGCCTGTCTAAGACTTTGATACCTGTTGACGTTTATATTGAAGGAATACTGTTTCATTGTACGTAGTATACTTGTACGTGTATAGAATTTCTAATAGGTATACATGTACGAGTGTATGGAAATACTGATTTTTCTGACTTTAACTTGATTTATTGATGTCAACCACTCGTCTAACGTTTGGGAAGCGCATTCGACATGACATCTATCACCTTGGGAGTATTGTGATCTAAGATGTATTACATCAATATCATACCTTTAATAGTTTACTTATTCGTTCTGTGAAGTGGACTTATCATATTTCCAACTCCTCCTGTTTTTTCTTCTGATTAATTTCGTTGCGAGTTCCAAGACAGTTAATTTTCTTCTTGGGGCTTTCCGAGTGTCATAACTCGGTGTGTCCGTGGGTCACTGCTGTTGATCCTGGTGTACAGGTGTAACAGTAGTGGGCGTGTGGGCGGGATTAGTCCCATTATTCGTTCTGTTAAGTTGTTTCAAATTTATGTTAAATATTAAACAACTGAACTGTAACTTTATGTTTTGTTGTTTGTTTTCTTGCAAAGAGGTTTGAACGATTAAAAACCCACACACAAACTTAATAAATCAATTACTACCTTTAGTCAGAGAAATCAGTACTGAAGCTACTAAACTAGCACATTTTAACTTAATTATTCTGTTATAACGTGTATGAAACTAAAGTTCAAATGTGACCATAATTAATATCATTTCTCTCGAAAGTAGAAAACGACAAAGTGGATGTTGGTACAGCTTTGACCACGAACGGTGCCATACGCGAGAAACATCGTTTAACTAAGGACATTGTACCTTAAAAATATAGTCGCTGTTGATTCAAGTCACACATCTGATATATAGTCCACTACTAGACATTGGTATAACAAGGTTGTTCTTAGCAAGGAGTTTATGGCATACTGCACTATTCTAGCCACAAGGTTTGGCTTCAAGTTTTCATTCTCATTCCAATTAAGTTGTTCTACGTAATTCGCTCAGTAATTCACCTCTTACGATATCTACAGGATAAATAGAGGTGATCTTAATGCATCACGACCAAGGAAAATACACAGGGTACGAAACGTAAAAAGAAATAGCGCTCCACATAAACACAAGTTCTATTAAAAGATCTTCGTAGATAAAAATACCGTCATGTATGTACTCCGAAGGGAATCAATTTAGCGAAGTGAACAATTTGTTTGTTTTCCAACGAGTGGTACAATCAGTGAGCCGGAGTCCCGGGCTGAAGGAGACAGCTATGGAGAAAGCGCGTGGGCGGGACGTGCCACCTCAACCGCCTTCCCCGGTTCGCTGGCCTGTTGCCGGGTTCCTTATATTGTTGTTGCCATGTTACATAACCCGATAATATCTTAAAAGTCTAAGTATTTTTTTAAAGTATTAATCCTACAATCTATTATGTTCTAACAACAGCATCAATAAGCTCACATGCTGGACATATACTTTTTCATAGAAAAGAGATTCATATAAATATATTGTCAAGATATTTTTTCTATAACCATTAGTTTTATAGTGACAATGTAGAGTTTAAAGAAAGATTTCGTGCCTGAATCATAACCTATAACATGTTAAACTACAGCCTTAATTGTCTTTCATCAACATTATAATCCTTAACGCGGTGCGGTACTACCCTCGCACAGAAAATCAACGTAAAATGACAGCGATTGTGCTGTCGTGTTTCGTTGGTGAGTGTGAGCCCCAATGATCTTGAAGCATCATTAGACCGCGATGGTGTGGGTCACCATGCTGCATTGTTGCATTGTCTGCATTTGCAGTATGGTGACCTATGACGGTCTTGGATTCTGCTTATATTTGCCATCAGGCAGATAAAAATCTAATCTAAAAGGTACCGTATGGTACCGTATAACGGGTCTGACAGATTTAAAAATAGGAAAGGTGAGAAAGAAATTGACCTTTGTAATTTCAGATTCTCGATATAATTTCCTTATATTTGCAAATCGATTAAAATTTGGACATTTATGTACCAGACATACTAGAGTTCATAGATATTTTCGAATTCCCACTCGGTAAAAACTTCCATGGTTAATAAAGAAAAAATATTGCCAGTCATAAGGACTGCCGATAGAAGTGAAAACTTATAACTTGACGGTGACATAAGGTCTTCCCCTACCAAAAAGTGCTCAACACTTTTTACAGTTGAAAAGGAAAGAGTAACGCTAGAATTGAAAGCGACTAGTCATTTATAATTTCAATTATTCGTACATTTTAACGATTATTCACATAATGAGAGTTTGATAAGCTAATGTCAGTCGAAAAAAACATCTATTGTGTGTACATATTTGTTTATTTTCTCCGTTTTAAAGATTTAAATTTAGTTATAAAGATTTGTTTACCTTGTATTAAAATAAAAACAGCCTCACAATTTCATGATTTTATGATAGTTTGCCCATTTCGGGCACGAAATTGAAAATTGAGTGAATATAATGTTTTAGCCAACAAGCGTAACAGCTTGGCGAGTACTTAATTTATTGTAATGTGTAAGATGACATTGTTTATATAAATAAATAATATAAAAAAAAGTGTTCACATCCATGATATTTATGAACTGGCATGTATTTGTATGTGAGTTTTTTTTTTCATCACTTTTTCCAAATGATTGTAGGAACCGTGTGTGCTTCTTGAATTGCAGGTTTCTATATGCGACAGATATTTATATTAAAAATTCTTTTTAACATGTCTACCAATTGCTACCCTAACAGTACATGTAGTATGTAATTTCTAACCTCCCCATCAAGGCAATCTAAACGATGCAAGTCAGTTAATCATACGAAAGTGTTAAAAGATGCCTTATCTATATAAACGCAGATCGGCGAACCAATCGTTAAACATATGTTCTGTAGTATGGACGGCGCGCGGCGGCACATCGTAAACACTTCTGATGGCGAAGCGAGCTGGCAAACGCCACTGGCACTTTTCATTCCTCCTTAATTATTTATTTGTATAAACAACATTGCGATGATTGTATGTGAAAGTACAAGTACCGCACGTCGAATGATGCATGCATTGCATACGCACATGTTTATGTTGTAGAAGCTAGATCTTAGATGCCAATTCTAGTTTATTCTAGGATTTGCAATGTGTCCGATGATGTATGAGTGAAGAATGTGTTCTGTTTTTAACTTATTAATCATATTTAAACGAAATTATTATCAGCCGTGGTGATAGTTATTAAATATACTGACACAGCGATATTGTAACGATTTTCAGAAATGATCTAATGCTTAACCATAGCATAAAGCAGCCGAGCCGCGATGTACCTACCTATTTATTTTAATTATAGGCACCTACTGAAATTAATTCGAATGTACATGTAGATGTGTTGTCTAATTTTTTTCTAAATATGTTCTATGTAACTTAATTTATTGCTATTATTTCATTTTTTTCGTTATTATTGTCTCCTCCTTGTGTAAAATTATCACGCTACGGGCAATAAGAGACGCAAACGAGGTTGCGTGGGTCGGCTAGTATATTATAAAAATGAAGTTATTAAGTCATGAGGTTTAAATTTATAATATTATTTCCAATGCAGTAAATCCAACTTCTACGCCCGAAGTTAGCTAATTCTACTGTTCTACTATCGGTTCGTTTTTTTTTTTTATCGTTGTCGGTACCTTCCTTATTTAACATGCATCTCTAAGATAATAAAAGTTAAATTTCCGACTAGTCAAGGCCCAATACTTAACTATAATTGACGCTAGAACTATAATTGTGTAATGCAGTATTAGTAATTATTCTGTAATTCTGCTGTGATTAAATTATATATAAATGTCATACAAAATGACTCTCAACTTTCACTTTGACCCTCAAATGGACTTCACTCTGCAATAGCAGTGACATTTAATATTTATTGTAACCTTCTATTACACCCTGACATCTATGTTTAACTTAACTATCAGTTACAGTTGCACTATTGAGACTCAGATTGTACCACTGACGAAATAGTATATTGTGTCATTGGATTGTACCAAGGCCGTACTAATATACAATACCGTGTAAATTTAAAATATTAGTAAATAATTTAGTAACATCTTGATTTTTTATTTTATAACTGTTATTGGCTGACTATAAATTTGATACACTTTGTTCGACAGTAACGAAGAACTAACAAACGTTATTAATCAAAAGAAATAAATGTTTGTTATAATATGTTACCTGTGTGTGTTACCCAAAATTTGAAATACCCAATGTCCGTGTTATGGTTGTCTGGAAGAAATCGCCGTGAGGTCTTATCGACCGCTAATTGTTGTACTTACATACTTTATAACTCATTTTTTGTACTCTATTACCTTGTGTTTACAATGAAGATAAATAAATAAAAACAAATAACAAGATAAATCAGGTAAGTTAGTTGCAAATTTTCCGCTCTTCATTTATTATGATACATTACAGATAAATTTAATATATTATCTAAAAATTTGTACTCCTTTATGTTGAAGTAAGCTAATATTTTATTTACAGAGCACTCAAGCCAACAACGGCTGTACAACGTACTTGAACACTAGGGTTGTCTAAATGTCAAGAAGGCTTAATTTAAATTTAAGCTGTACTAAAATATATACATCTGCCTAGAAATTATAAGATGTAATATAGATTAGAACTACCAAGATAGTATGAACACCAACACCATCAGAGATCATTGTTAATATTAGATGACAGTTTAGAATAGGTATTAGAAATCACATAAAATGGAAATTTATTATCCAATCTTAAAAAAAAATCTCCGAAAAGGTGATGTGTATGAAAAATATAATAATGAGTGCCAATTAGGAAAAACATATCTCTTCTTAAATTGAGAAATCAAAAGATCTGAAAAATAACTTAATACGGTAGGAGAGCCAAGCTTCTACCGGAGTGATACCACGGTCTCACAGAAAATCGGTGTGAAACAGTTCTTGCGCTGTGTTTTAACGAGTGAGTGAGGATACTCCAACCCAACCCCCCGTCGCCCCCCCGTTCCCCCATCCCCCAAATATCGGCAACGCATTAGTAACGCCTCTGGTGTTTCGGGTGTCTATGGTAATCGGTTATCATCGTTTACCCATTGTCGCATAAAAAATAAAACTAATCAAAGAAGACGCGGAAAATGTTAACGATTTAATACATGCGTACATTAACGATCTCATCAGAAGACATATTTAAGTTAATTTTCCTGATTCAATAAATATATAACTTTAAATACAGTAAAATATTTCAAAACATCGGAGTATATATAAGTCAACTACTGTTTTTATTTTTCCTTTTCTCCAGGTTAATTTATTGAGTGCCAGCCCTGCCACTAAGTAGCCCTGGATTACTGTGAAATTTTAAACTACAAACTGTCATCATATTTACGAAGGCAACATGAAAATATTTCATTATTTGCTTTGCAATCATTTCATTTTATAAACGTGTTCTCCTTACGAGGGTACATTTTCAAACAAGCTTCCTTACTTTCATCAAGATAGATCTAACGCTTACCGTATAAGTGGTTTGTTATAACCCGTGGTTGTAACTGTTTTAATGTAACCATTATAGAAGAAAATTTTATATGTGTTTTAGTTCGGTTACAAAGATATTTCTAAATGAGTCCCGTAGGTTTTACAGTCGAGTTTTCAAAGGCTGTTAATGGTTCCTCCAAACAAATAGTACGTGAAGAAATAACGACACAATTTTAGTACCGTGCACAATTTTATTCCACACAAATGCATGAAAATGTATCTAGACCATTGGCACGTAAACAAAGGAAAAGTAAATACGATGCACTTAAATATTTGGTGCTCCACATATTCAATTGCGATATTTTTTTCACCTTCTTTAACAATATACGAATAACGTACGTACGTACGTCGAACGACAAATGAATATTCAATGTGTAGATAAACGATAAATGTGTATATAGTATGTATTCACATGATAACTAATAATTAATTAGTGGACTCAATATAAACGAAAGAACATTACGGGTTTAACGTGTTCTTAATTACGAATAATGTTAATTAGTCTAACAAGGCTTTTATTTATTTTGTCGCTATTAATTATTCAAATAGATCTTTACGAAATTGGTTCTAGTTAGAAAAGACTGCAAAAGGTCAAAGCGCTTAAGTCATCTAAAATGGCAACTATACCACATAGAGGAAGAATTGCCTAGAAATATTTTCGGTCTGGGAGGGGTCCGGGTGTGTTAATAACAGCAGTTCCCGGATCCCTTCCGTCTCAGGCGCAGAATGGCACACCGTGTGGTTTTAGTCGATTCGAGTCCGACACATCGCCTCGCCTCAAACCCCGGTGGGGCGACGGCCCGAGGGGGTTTCCACAAGTAAAAGAAAAAAAGTAGTTTAACCGGTCGCCACACCGCTTTCTACTGGGTCAAGTGCTGCTACTTTCTAGTGGGTTCAAATCCCACATGGGACAACACTTGTGCGATCCACAAATTGTTATTCTGAGTCTGTGTGTTCTTTGTGTCCGTTTCATATGTGTTTGTGAATACAGGAATACATAATTCCTGTGTCGCGAGTGATGTTTCCTAATGTGGTAGTGTGTTTGAATCAAGGATCCAGTTGCAGAGCTCTATTGGGAAATGGGAAGGCACTATGCTTGAATGATTAATACGCATGGTTCTATGACGCCAGTAAAATCATCAACGTTATTATCTTAAACAAATTTTCTACTTTCATCCATTATTTTTTATTTTGCTAAAGTGCCCGTATAATTTATTACATTTCTAACGCCTTTAGTTGCGTTTTATATTCAATAAGATTTACATCTTATCTTAGTACACTTACTAGACAAATTGAATAGAATTTTAAATAAATTATATTATATATTTTTTTGAAATGTCATGATACCAAGGGCAAGTTTCTCTGCTTATTATTTGCCAAATAACTACAGATTTCAGTTTCAGAAGCCTTTGATAGGAATGTGAACATATTTATCTAAACATATATGCAACCTTTCTTTATTTACTGATAAATTCCCTGATAGACTATTATGAACTTGTATGACAAATAACAAATTATATCAAATACATATAAGTATACTAGTAACTTTTATCTACCAAACAGTGACAGATATCTAGAACTTTATCACGAACGGGTAAAACTGACCCTTAAACTGTCAAATTTTAAACATATATTGTATAGAGTGCTACTAATTAACAACGTCTGTTAACAAGGTTCACGGTTTTGCATCTTTAAATGAGTACAAAGAGTTTTAGTGATTCTTTTCTTGGAAGCTTTCTTTTTCACACGAACTTTACAAATCCGGGAAGTTGACCTCAATCTGACATAAGTTTTAGGCGACCACAACAAAGCTAAATTTAGGGTAAGATTTTATATGTGTGTGTCAGTGTGCGATCGTGTAGATGTGGGTACATATTGTGCCGGCAACACACTTGTAGCACTGAATTAAATTGGACTGTGGTGTTTTACACTTGTTTTAATGTGCGAAATGTGTTATGTCAGATTGAATCATGACGCCACTACAGATTTTATCGTTGACTAGTCAATTTACACAAAACAGTTAAATGTTTGTACTAAATTGTTTTTTTCACGTTGATGAAACTAAAGGTAAAATATGAAATCAGTGTTCGATTCCCGGGTCGGATCAAACGTTTGTATGATTTGCAAATATTTGATTCGGAATTTGGGTGTTTTCTATGTATCATCATCATCATCACATGTATGTATTTAGAAAAAAAAATACCCATAACACAAGCTCTGCTTAGCTTGGGACTAAATGGCGTAGTGTGTTAGATGTCTGAAATATTAATTGATTATTTATTTATTTAATAAAAATATGTGTGGTAATCTTTTCTGATTGTGTACAATTATGACTACTACTAAGAACTCCTTTTTAACAGTTTATATGAGAATTCTGAAAAGTTAATTTGTATATTAATACAATATTACTAGTCGAAAAACAAGTAAATATCTGGAGTAGATAAACATCGTTATTAATTTTCTTTTTAGCTGCGTTGTTAGTAAGATACTTAAAATGTTAATTGGTTTATATTACAAAGGTTGTTTGGAAGATACCGTTTCTTGGGATAAGGCTGTTTATTTCTCAATCGAAATCGAGAATCGTGAGAATGTATGAACGGCTTTGTCCTTCACAGATAATTAGAATTCTGTCTGACAATATGATTTACTCATCGTACCTTCCTCCAAACTTTTGTTGCAGACAAAAACTTTTGAATAGTTTCCCTGATTGTCTAGCCTTTCTCGCGAATGAAGAACAGCGTTTTTGCCCTACTAGTTGCAAAGATAAAAGGACATTGTAAAGAGTCAGGAGAGAAATTAGGTACATATACGTGATAATAAGAACGCTTTACAAATGACTGTTTTGAGATATTTTCACACGTCCTTTAGTTATGTCACAAGTGAATGGTAAAGAGCCGAATACAATGAAATCTATCTGTTTTCTTTAGATAGTGTAATATGAAACTGTAGGTACACAAAACATTGTAAAACCCACTAAATCTGCCAATCAGTTGCAAGAAAACTAGTACATACACTGATTTGTTATGTCTATTTGTCCGTTTGTTTTCTATCTTTTATCGGAGGAGCTTTGAAGTCGATAGTATGAAAACTTGGTTATTTTACTGTTGACGAAACAGTGTTGACTTAGAATATGGAACACCTAGCCTTGAATTGGCGAGAGCTAGGTTTCGACAGATATTAGTCAGCTCAACGACAATGATACCACGGCCGCACATATACCGGTATTTTAGATTTATTCTGTGAGACCATTTTTCACGAAATGAGTAAAGTTACCGGAACACTCTAATTCGCGCGCACTTAAAGAAACGTAACTCATTTTTGTCTTTTGAGTTGCAGATGTTAATGAACGTCATCAACTACTTGCCATCAGGTAGTTCATCTTCATATTTACCTCCTGTGCTATAAAGTAACTTATAAGAGACGGACCAGAATGATAGCCCTTAAGTACGCAAACTGGTGTTAAGCAAACCTTTCATAGCATTTTCATGAGGGAGCTCTCCTGAATTGTAAGTGTCCGTGGGCGCCGATAATCACTCACCATTAGGTGATCTATAGGCAATATACCATATAAGAATAGAAAACATTTTGTACTTACATTGATCACTACTCTTTCGCAGAAGTCGTGGTCGTGTTGTATTGGTTCGAATGTTACTACACCCCCTTGGGGCGGCCTTCCCGGCTCTTCGTCGGTGCTGCACAATTTCGGCAGCGACCTGTAACCAAAAAAAAAAATTTAGAACATTACATTATATATACATACTAAGTAAGACAGATTTTTCATCATCAACATTCCACTGCTGGAGATAGGCCTCTAAGGAAGTCAAATTAAAAATATTTTAGGCCATCGTGTCAAGATAAATTTGTGTATTCATTTGATACCAAAGCGATGTGAATACTTTATTGATGGTCTCTAGAGCAGAACGGAAAAGAAAACCAGATTTTCGCGTATCAAGTTCAAAATGAAATAACACTGACCCTGTAACTGTCCAACTAATGAATATCATTCTATCTCGGGATTTTCACGACATATTCTAACACTAAAAGGTTTTAACGAAGCTATATCTGATAGTTCAATTTTTGCCTAAATTATATTTATATTTTTAGTAGAATATCATTGGTAAGGCTGCAACTGCCTCTTAAAGAGGAAATTGAACAGAGGATCAGCATATCACACGTCAAGGTGGAATGTACTAATTAACATTGACTATGAATAATGTTACAAATTCATGACAATATTGATTGATCTTTGTGATATCCTATCTCAGGATCAGGATAGTATGGACTATGAATGCTTGTTTCAAGACTAGTTTTATTTTTTGGTTTAAATTGATGCGCATTACTACTTCAATCCTTTGTTTTTGCAAGTGAATTTCTCTTCTTGGAATTGGTATGGTATATTCATTTTGTTTCACACATATCCGCAGGTACAATTTCAGAGCTCATCTTCGTACCCACTCATTCGTTCTTAGCGTATGCTCTACTTAAATACAAGCAGCTACAGCCAAACGTGCTCAAATATGCCACTCAACTCTACTTCAGTATTTCTCATTTCTATACGCTACCGCTGCCAACCCTAGCCATCCAGTAGGGCTGTCATCCATGTTATCACCAACATTAAGTATCACATTATTCAGAGATCGTTGAACTGACAGATTGCTTAGTGTTATACAATGTTGTTTTAAGCAGTTGATAGGACTGTCGTATTGATATTACTTCTTTAATAAATAAATATGTTATTATTTAGAGCAACTAAGATGATCATCATCAGCCTATCGCAGTCCACTGCTGGACATAAGCCTCTCTAATTGCACGCCACTTGGTTCGATCCTCGGCTTCTCGTATCCAGCTCCTGCCTGCCATCTTGCGCAGATCATCACAATACCTGGCCTGTGGACGTCCTACGCAACTAATATGATAAATAGACAATAATAAATCACTACTTAAAGTTTAACAGAAGCCATGACTATGACGCAGGCCATCATACCGCGTACAAGGGACCCGAATATATACCGCATGACAGTATATACCATAAAATGATATCAGTTTAGTATATATTGAAATGTACACACGCAAACGCTACCATTCAGTCTCACTGTACATAAATTAATAATTGTAATCAGAGGTGGGGACCGTGTGCGAGATGTTGACTCAGTTACGTAGTTCTAGACTATTAAGTTGCTCCACCGTGACAAAAGTAAGAAGGATATTCGTAGCCACGTGTACAACTGTAGTTGAAACTCGTTATTTTCTCTATAAGTACCGAACTATCTGAAATGTGTGTATAAAATGCTTCATGCATAATTGAGCCCATCTCGATCTGACAATCAACACCTGCTTAAGTTTCTCGAATTAGTATATGCTTAGTAGGCACATATTTATATTTCATAATACGAATAAGAACATAGTTCTGAATAAATTAAGTTAAATATGTACTTCACTGTTCACAATTTGTAATTTAAAGGTACTACAAGCTTGAATTTAGGATCAGTTCGAGGCGAACGGTGTCAAAAGGAAACGATGCTATACTTATTTAAAAATTCTAATTTACTCTCATCAAATGCTAATTATTCCGTCAAGTCAAAGTGATAACCCTAACCAAGAGAGGTGCTGTAAAAAAGCTGCGTAGTCGTATTGTCAGCACAAGCCGCGCACGGGTGAACCTCGAATCGTTGTTTTTCTAAACCGCTACCCTTTATCCAGCCGATAGCTTCTCAAAAGCTCTCGTGTAAGAGATGACTTGATGCCGATACCGAAGATGAGCCGATCACAGGCTCGATACTTACAAGTTGGCGACCATTTCGTTGGCAGTTATACGTAAGTCTTTAAATTAATAACAACTCATTTGTAGTTGTATTAATTTAAAACTGTATCTCAAATGTGATTTTTAAACTTACATGATTTTAAAACAAACTTGGAAATTGGTTTACACAAATAGCTTGTGCACTTTAAAAGCTAGTGTTTGAAAGAAAAGAACACGTAACTCAAAATATTCAACTGTCTTTCAACTAAAAGTATTTATCTATTCAAAAGAAAAATCCAAGTAAACGGCAAACTACATTTCCAAGATTGTTTTTACTAAAAAGTTAAGTAAAGTAGACTGAACTTAATATCGCTCAGACTCAATGTAAAGTTATTATTTCTTAAGGATTTTTAAAGCGTTATGTAACATTTCTAGGAACTGGAATATAATTAATAAGAGTTTGAGATCATTATATTATTACATTTTATTAATTAGATAAAAATTTTCAAATAAATATTACAAAAGAGCTAGAGATAAAAGCAGTTAGTGGGAGTTGCGTAATGAGGTTTTCTTAGGAAATTCTATTTTCTGATCTCGAATATTGATTTCGAAAGATTTCTGCCCACTTCTTCTACTAAAAATAGTTTTACCTGGTATGGTCCTACAGGTGGCATTTTAAATGTATATTATATTATATAATAATAATATTCTATAATATGTATTTAAATCATGCTATTATAATAGCATGACATACAAATAGGTTTATTACAAGTAGGTAAATGACCGACCAATGGGAAAAATAGTTTTGATTGCTTCGCGTATCGAATTTTCCCGAAAACTTTTACCTGGATGATCGAGCTTTGCTCGGGCATATTATGTTGGTAATTATTGGAAAGTGAATCCTAGCTTGATTGATTTATGGTCTCGAAATCATCTGCACACAAAATTGCGTGAAAATCGTTGGAACTGTTTTGGTAATTCAGAATGTACTTACCCAAGAATTATTCGCTTTATGGTATTAGATAGTATAATAGAATATGTGTCTTTTTTATTAGCTTTAGCTTTTTTTTACTTCTTCTCGCAAAATCAAATGATTTCAGGTTAGGTAATACTTAGTACTCTACAGTTAAATTTTTTCTATAAAGTATTTAGATTGGTTAAAATACAATAATTAAATGGCCGAATTATAAACGAGTATTTAATGCCGAGAATGCATCTGGATAATTTCACGCATTTTCGTAAAGCTGTTAGACCAACAGACATTAAATTTTGAATCATTTTGAAATTAATGCTTTTATTTATTTGAAAGCAATTGTCATTAAAAAAATTATAATATTTTACTGTAATTATACACTAAATTATGCTCGTAGTTGTTTCTTCATCAAACATTTAACGATTACTTAATATACCTATAATGACGCAGTTATTATGTGTTCAAATGGATCATATTCTTGATAACACTACAATCGTTTTAAAATAAATGTAGAATTTCACCAAATTTTGAGATCAACAGGTATACTAAATATTATAAACATTATTATGAGCATTAAATAACAACGTATTAATGTGTTTTTACTGTAAGTATTAATGTGTGGATTTATTCTTAAAATTGCTTTATCCACAATTACTTCGAAATTTTTTTTAAGATTAAATGCCTTAAGTAGTTTCATGCTCTCGCTTAGTTTGATAATAATAGACACTTCTGTAATTTACTTGTTTAACACTGATTTCGAAGGGAGGAGGATATTTTTTCTCATTGTTTTAAAAATGTCGCGCAGGCACCAAAACGAAAAGGGCGAAACCGAAATAAAACTTTGGATAATAACGAACGTTGAAGAAAATTCGTTAATAAAGTAAGTTGATTGTTCTAATAATCACTTCATAAAATCTAAAAGAAAAGAAAACAATTAAAATAAGAAAAGGCTTTGATTGCTTCGCGCATGGAATTTTTCCGAAGCCTTTAATAATTTCAAATCGAATTCTTATTAAATCACTAATAAATTTCAAAGAGCGCAAGTTTTTTTAATCAATTTTATAACACCGATAAATCTTTCCACTTTTTGAAACATATATAATCTGCATGTTATTTTTTAATTTTTTGAATTTAAAACAGAAACGATAACGATTCACTATTTATTTTCAAATAACGATTTTATTTATTGTAATCACTAAGTTGTTTGATAAAATTAATTATATTCAAACACAATTAAAATATATGTAAAATAAAATCAAAAAACAAAAATAAGATTTTATTAAAAAAAAATAATAATAAAATGAACAAAATAAATTCACAAATACAAAAACCAATTAAAAATAATTAACAAAATCAAATGTAAAACCAGGAACAATACAATTACTGTGCAGTTTAAAATCGCCAAAACTCACAGTTGATTGTCAGGCTGTTGAGGCTCTGGTCGGTAAGATGAGTGGTTGATGTCGTCGTAGTACTCGCACATCTCCATGTTCGCCACTGAACAACACCACTCGGGTGGCCGGTGTTAACTTGGCGGACGATCTCGATAGACTAACTGCTCTCGAGCCTCTGATAGCACCACCCCACCCCCTGCCGAAGGCTCTCTACACTACCCACAGAACTAAGTACTTAAGCTACCTTGTCGTCTTATAAATAGCTAGCTGTGTGTTTTGTGAAACCTATAGGAGTAATTTCTAGTAATATCGAGGAAGCAGTATGGTGCAGATTGCACTTAATGTTAGGTGACGCGTTTGTATTGATTTCATACATTTATTCTGTAGGGGCTCAACCTTGATAAATGTTGCTCGAACTTAGAAGCATTTTTAATTATATTGTGGTACTGTGTAATTATGAGTTACATGATGTACGCCGTACTTTTGATGATGCATAAATAATAAATATAGGAATTGCTAATGGCAGACCTGTGACTGCACTATGCACTGCCAGTAGTTTTAGTGAATTAATAAATGAGTATTTTACAATACTTGTACGAAACAAAAGAGATGTACAGTTTTTCCGTAGGTGTGGATTTCTACAGTAAATCTACCTTGAAAAAAAATACTTTAATACAATATCTGATAAAACGAGGACTGGGGAGTAAATCAAAGAAGAATTTCAAAGAGAAACTAGAAATAATTTAAAATTAATATAGCTTGCGGTCTCAGACCTCTCGGCAGCAGCCAGTTCAAGTAACAAGTGCGTGACCCTGACCTGCCAAAGCCTTTTCTTGCACCGCACTATCCACCGGCACGAGCAATATTTATTTTCCTTTCTTATTAAAGGAACTTTCGCGTTTTATATTATCTTAATTTTCTAATGTTTACTTCTAAATCCTTAGCCATTACATGAGTAGCTTAAGATTGTAGTTGACAAAATGTACTTGTTTAGTATTACTTACATGCGTAATTGTATTTGTATAGGTAGTGAAACAATGCACCTTTGTCTTATCCTAAGAGTAAAAAGTATAAAAGTTTTTTTTTTTTTAATTTTTTTTGACTGCACTGTTGGCGTAGTGGTTTGAATGGTTACCTCTGGTTACAGCGCTAAGTGTTGCGGGTTTAAAAACAGCGCTTCGTGTGATATACATTCTACAAATTGTTAGTCTGAACCTGGGGGTTCTTTGTGTCCGTTTCATGTAAGTAAATAAATATTTCGGTGATCTAACACAAAACGCCATCTAGACCCAAACTAAGCAGAGCTTGTATTATGAGTACACATATACCCTTTTTTTAATACATACACATTATACATAAAAAACACCCAAACTCTGAAGTAAATATTTGCAGATCATGCAAACATTTGGTCCGCCCGGGAATCGATGTATGTTTGTAAAGTCCCTCGTGACACAGGAAGGAAAATTACTAGTGTAGGAGATGTCTTCTTGAAAAATTGGTTAATAGCGTAAAGTCTCCAAGTGGCGGGTTTTATGATACGATTTTTAAGATTTACACAACAGATTAGACACAAGTTATTGAGAATCTCTTTAAACAAAACCATATGTAGATTTACCGGCGTAAGTGCATATTTTCACCGTTTCTTAAATGAAGGCAAAAGCTTTCAGGCCCAACGATGCAGAAGTATCTCACTAAGCTGTCATAGTGTGGATCACCATGCTGCATTGTCTGCATTTGCAATGAGTATGGTGACCACGACTCTTGAAAGCCGGTCATGCACCTACATAAAAAGACATTAAAAGCCGAATAAAATAGTCACATTTCAGTATGTCAATGTGAGTGATCTAAAAATTCTATATTTACAATACTTTGATTTCAAAGATACTTTGATTTAAAAGTATATTTCTGGAAATGACTGAAATTTTTTTTTAACACAGTATGATTTTTTACTATTATGATTTTGCTGTTCCTACACGCTTGTTAATCACATCTAACTAACTTGTGTATGTGTAAGGAAACAAATAATTATAGAATTATAGTTGTAAGCGTGCCTACCATTCGTAAGCAGTTCGAAGTTTTAGCCGGTATCATTATAGATTCCTTTATAAAATAACTAACATGTTTTAAAGAAAAAGCTATTTTATGTCCATCAAGAAGACGTGATGCTAAGCTACTCGGGAAATATCTGAAGCAAGCAAAGGTTAAACTTTTCATTGAGATCGTGTCAAAGTGTGTTTGTTAAACGTATGTTCATTAAACTCCCTCGACACTGAAATTTACCAGCTGTCGTAACTAACAAGTAATCCACACGCTCTCAGCCAGAGAGATCAAGGGCTTTTCAGAGATCAAGGCCACCAAACCTAATAATAAAATAGTTTAAAGGCATACATTACAAATATAAATAAATATGTAGGCCTCATTTTTAACGTATAAACCATGAGTTTATTAATAATTTTATCTTTTAGCATGCTTTTAGAATTCACTTGTTTTACCTGCAAAATTAAGTGAATTAGGAAAAATAAGATTTTATGATCAAACAGTCGAATAATAGAAAGATACACAATGTTTTTTTAATTTATTTGTATTATACATTTAGCAGATATTAGGAATGGGTATCCGTGACCTACAAATAACAATTCAGTTTAAAAAACAACGCTGTCTGGTATTCCATGAGTGATAATATTGTAGAGCAACGTCAACCTAAATACAAATCATACGAATTTTCTATTCAACAAGTATGTTTGTGCGTTTGCGCATTAACAAAGTGAGTTTTCAGGCAACCTCTAAAATAAGGTTGTTTTATAAATAGCCGAGTGTTCAACGTACCGTCGGATTGGTAAATCATAATAAATAGAAACAAGATCGAGTAGGCGGCAACTGCGGAGATGACAAATGCATCTCGCTCCACAAACCTACCTAACCTAATGAAATAGTTTAGAGGAAATGTGCTTTTAGTTATAATAAGGCATTCAGAACATGACAAGTTATCATGTTCCTTTGTGCTTTCCTACACTCGTTTGTTGAACGACACGTTGATCTTGAAACTCGTGTGCGTATTTAATTGAATTGTCACTTGAATTCTGATTTTCAATGTACTGTTTGAATATAGTTTTATTATTATCTATAATTGGATATAAAGTGATAAGGTTTAAAAATGCACTTCTAATAGAACATCATCCAACATTTGTTTGACATTGAAACCGAAGGAAGACCTTGGCATTGAGGGATTTGGTATTGTGTGCTGCTTGTGGTAACCGCTTACCGCTTGAGGCGATACGAAACGGTATTTGTATCTAAAAATACTAATTTTTAAATACTTTTTTGATAGAAATGTTGAATGCACCTTGAGTTAATTTACGAGTAGTACATTACGCAACGTTAGCGCTTTCTCTACATGACATATTTAAATTTAGGTACACTGACGGTGCTTCGTTCAATGCCGGTCGGTAGCCGACATGTCTCCAAGGTTTCATTAAAAGTGGTCCAGTTGTTTCACAGATAAGCCGCTAATATACACACGGGCTAGTTATAAACACGACAGCTATTACAAACAACATGTTTGTAATTAATTAGTTTAAATAATTTTATAGTTAGTGTATTCTTAATCATTATAGTTGTAATTTGGAGTTGTAAAAAGATATTAGAATGTCTACATGTATTGTCAGAAAGACACAGTAGTAAGACAGTAGTATAGAAATACTTAACACTAGCTGAACCACGCGGTGTTACCTGCGGTTATCGTCGTACCGCGAGTAACGCCGCGGGACAAAGTTAGTCTAAAAAAAAGTAGCTTAAGTTACTCCCTGGATCATCAGCTACCTGCCAGTGAAAGTCCCGTCAAAATCCGTCCAACCGTTCCAGAGATTACCCGGAACAAACAGACAGACAGACAGACAAAAAAAAAATTAACTACATTTTTGGTTTTAACCGCACTTTGTAACACAGCGCGATAGATACAATATTTTCTCGTAGTTACAACAATTTGTTTTGATTTATAGTACATATTTACACAATAATTTTCCTCTAGCAACAGTCGAACGTCAGTTAATGGTATTAGTGAGGATGAGAGTGGTATATTTCGGTATACAAATGAAATTATAAAGAGTCTTGCTTAAAGCCCTGCTCTAATGAACGAGTAATAAGATTACATAAGCCGGTACCGTGCACTGACCTGGGTGCATTTTGGTGCACCTAGTACACCTACATACATATATCAATAGCTCCTATCTTACGGTTCAGATAGGTTTATTGCTGACGGTAGTGAGCGTCAGTACACCATGCCAAACGACCATAAAATGTTGGTATTATCTATAGTAATATTTAAAGCTGAAGAGTTGGTTTGTTTGAACGCGCTAATCTCAGGAACCACTGGTTTGATTTAAAAAGTTGTTTCAGTGTTAGATAGTACATTTATTGAGGAAGGCTATAGGCTATATATCATCACGCTAAGACCAATAGGAGCAGAGGACCAGGCAAAAATGTTTCAAAACCGTGGGACAATTATCACGCTACCGGCAATAGAAGACGCAAACTAGGTTGCGTGGGTCTGCTAGTTTGTTAATATTTTGTACTCAAACTGGAATCAGGAGTGTATTTGTACGCTCAAAATTTGTCATTCCGTTCTTAACAAGAATATCTCCAACATAGTCTTGAGTTATTGATAAATAAGAACATAATATTGTGTAAATAGTGGCGTCTCAATAATGTTGACACTTAAAGATTTCTAAGTACACAGCGCAGGCCAGCTCGTGACTGACTCTCAGCGGCGGGTCTTAGCGCGCTCGGAAACAAATCGCCGTATCAGAATATAAGGAATATTAATAACTCACATAGTTATTGATACTCAGTACAAACAGTATGTAATAATAAATGGGTTTCAGCGGTGAAGTGTTAGAGCGTGTTTGTACAAATATGACAATAATTATCATCTAGGTTTCGTACTCAAACTTCAAAGCTGATTTAGTTATGTTTAAGATGAAGACAAGCTTTTCGTTTAGGTCGTTTATACGCCTGCGTCGAAATCATGTCAGGCGGAGAATGGGTTTTACTTGTAGTTTATGCTTGGCCTGGATATAGTATCATCTACTAGTGAGAGCGGTGAGGCTTGCAAAATTAACTCTGTTCGTTGGTACTTGAGAGACGTTTGGATCTAATAACCTAATTATACTATTAAGTCACAGTAACAGTGATAATAATCTGTTATGAAATGAGCATAATTGAGTTTTAATTTGTTGATTCTTAGTCTCAACTCAAAAGGATTTTCCTAAGTCATCTACATACTACGTTTACCGTAATGGAACGAGATCTCATTAAAACAAACCGCAATCATAGATCTCCGACTGAGGTCCAGAGTCTGCAGATGTAAACATTTGAGACGACGTGGTGGTAGGGTAAAATATCTAGGTTTATCTGTAAACAGTAATTTAAACTAAGAATATAAAAAATTACAATAAAAATTTTCGTTGACATTTATCTTCTTTACTAATATATAAAGTTGAAGAGTTTGTTTGTTTGAACACGCTAATCTCAGGAATAGCGAGTCCGATTTGAAAAACTATTTCAATGTTAGATAGCCCACTTATCAAGGAAGGCTATAAGCCATATATCATTACGCTAAGACCTACAGGAGCGGAGCAACAATGAAGAATGTTACAAAAACGGGGGAAAATTATCACGCGACGGGCAATAGAAGACGGAAACGAGGTTGCGTGGGTCGGCTAGAGTTTTATATATATGTAGATAAAGACTGCGTTGACTAAAAAAAATCACATAAAAATGACAAAATGCAGTACGCTGTATACTCTTTAGGTGAATAGGTTCATATTATAACACATATATAAAGATTATGCTACGCTATTAATAAAATAAAGTATGAAAGCTCAGTCTCGCTAATACCACATGAATCGATATTCCAACCCAGTCCTTTTCCTTTTAGAAACCTAGACTGAGTATAAAGTGGGTCAGGGATACAAACAGGACCTTAACACACAGAGTGGTTCAGTATGCAGTCTCTTAATATTTTATTTAGCCCCTAGTTTCTGCATCACAAAATGGTGCATGTACTCGTAGTTGTAAGAATTGAGTGCGCGATGTAAATATTCAAACGTTTTAAACATATTACTGAAACAGCCTTTAGGACGAATACGAATGTGATGGTAGTTGGTCTGTTTTTAATGACTTAAAGAAAAGGAGGAGGATTCTCAATTCGACCGTATATTTTTTTCTTTTTTTCTTACTTTTTTTTATGTGTGTTCGCGGATAACTTCGTCGTTTATGAACCGATTATAATGATTCTTTTTTTAATAGAAAGGAGATGTCTCAACGGTGGTACCATGATAAGGACATTAATGTCTAATGATGGCATCCAAGAGAAATCGAGTCGAACCTTGAATGTTAAAATTGTACTTGTTCATGACTTAAAGAAAAGGAGGAGATTCTGAATTATTAAAATTTAATGTTTATTATTTCAGAAATTCGTGGCTTAAAGAACTTTTATTTATTTGGAAGCATATTACATTTATATTCCTGACGGTAGAAAATTAAGAATAAAGGATGTAGTTTATTATGATATCATCACTTTGGAGTTAGTTAAATCTTTTATTTATTTATTTTCGGAATGAGAATCGCCAGCTCTATACGCTAGTTGGATATAATAGGTCTTTACCTATGAAATTGCCGTTTTGTATGCAATAAGTGAAAGTACTTATTTTTTCAAACAAAACGGCAATTTCATAGGTAAAGACCTATTATCATTCCTTTGCCCCATGACCCTGCATGATTTTAAAATGAACCTTAAATAAAAATGTGTTACGCCTTAGACATATCTATGTCTTAATTAAGGATTAGTTCTCAAATAATAATGATCAAATCTGCCCTTTAGTTTACTAAAAATAACTGTAAGTGTCACTATGAATTTCATTTAAAAATGTTCAACCGCATCAGTTCAATCTGGGTATTAATAAAAAAATGTTTCATGTATGTTAACAACCTTTGCCATCGCATTTACAGTCTATATAACGAAATAAATATTTTGTAATCCAGTACTAAACAATTAAAAGGATGCGAAAAAAATCTAATCTTAAAATCACAGATTGCCTCGGTGGCGCAGTGGTAGCGTACGCGACTGCTGTTCTTGAGGACTCGGGTCCGATTCCCGGGTCGGATCAAATGTTTGTATGATCTGCAAATGTTTGTTTCAGAGCTTGGGTGCTTTCTATCTATAATATATAAGTATTTACAAAATAAAATGTAAAATAAGTACTTATATCAGTTGTCTAGTACCCATAATACAAGCTCTGCTTAGTTTGGGACTAGATGGCATTGGGTGTTAGATGTCCGAAATATATTTTTTTTTATTTATTTATTCAACTAGTAAAAAATATTTCGTTTAACAAAGTTAAACTTGAAAAATACATCTGAGGTATATACACACTTTGTTGAGTGTGAACGCGTATGGGTGTGGATTCTGATCTTACAAGATTCCAAAAACTTCTCTGCAACGGCAAGGCGGCACGATTTGCAAGCTTTTGAACGTAAGCCCGCCATGTGATCGTAAGCTTTGTTTACAGTTATTGAAAACTATATTTTATAGCCTACACTTGTTGGATACATAAAAAGCCGATAAATAATTTATTTTTAAAAAGTTTATTGTTATTTTAAGATATAACGGGCATCCAGAATATTCTGGACAATAGGTAACAAAAATGTACCTAATTGAGTCTATCTCTGCATCAGAGACACTCAATATTCAATATTGAGTGTCTCTGATGCAATTAATTACAAGATGAGGATCGAGTGGCAAGAATTAAGTTGCTCAAGTACATTTGAGATAACAATCGAGCTGCTACTAATAACACCTCTGTTGTTCTATAGATTATATAGATTCTATGGAAAAGATGAAACTGCGTATTTTCACAGGCAGTTTATTTAAGAGCAATCAAACGAATTCATAAATTCTAATCTATACTGCTGAAGAGTTTGTTTTTTTGAACGCGCTAATCTTAGGAACCGATGGTCCGATTTGAAGTGTTAGATAGCCCATTTATCAAGAAAGACTATAGGCTATATATCATCACGCTAAAACATACAGGAGCACCAATGAAGAATGTTAAAAAAACGGGGGAAATTTATCGCACTACGGGCAATAGGAGACGCAAACGAGGTTGCGTGGGTCGGCTAGTCAATCTATATAATTGTTTTTATAGCTTACTGAACGTGCTTTATAGATTCATTGAAAAGAACTTAAACCTTTAAAAAGATCTTGGAAAACCACTGATTACTTTGTTAGAAACCACGTACTGTTGTAAATGTTATTTATGAAGATACACTGCAACGTGCAAGATTAAGTGATTGAAATAGTGCACAAATATTTCACTAATTAGTTGTTGTCTGCGACTTCGCTACGATCGATTGAGGAATGTAGATTTGTAAAGCGTAGATTTTTGCAATTAAATGGAACGCAAATAAAAGATCTCGGAAAACCACTGATTACTTTGGAAGCAACTACGTAGTGGTGTAAACGTTGTTAATGAAGATACACTGCAAAGTGCAAGATTAAGTGATTGAAATAGTGCACAAATAGTTCAATAATTAGTTTTTGTCTGCGGCTTCGCTTCGATCGATTGAGGTATGTAGATTTGTAAAACGTTGATTTTCGCAATTAAATGGAACGCAAAGAACTTAAACCTTTTAAAAGATCTCGGAAAACCACTGATTAATTTGGTAGCAACTACGTAGTGGGTAAACGTTGTTTATGAAGATACACTGCAAAGTGCAAGATGAAGTGATTGAAATAGTGCACAAATAGTTCAATAATTAGTTTTTGTCTGCGGCTTCGCGGCGATCGATTGAGTATGTAGATTTGTAAAACGTTGATTTTCGCAATTAAATGGAACGCAAAGAACTTAAACCTTTAAAAGATCTCGGAAAACCACTGATTATTTTGATAGCAACTACGTAGTGGTGTAAACCTTATTTATAAAGATACACCGCAAAGTGCAAGATTAAATGATTGAAATAATGCACAAATAGTTTACTAATTAGTTCTTGTCTGCGGCTTCGCTGCGATCGATTGAGGTATGTAGATTTGTAAAACGTAGATTCTAGCAATTAAATGGAACGCAAAGCACTCTGAATTAAGGTATTTGAAGCTATTATTCGTGATGAAAGATATTCTATATTCTTTTGGGTAACCAGGAAAAAAAAAATCAAAAAAGAAGAAAACCTGAAAGCGAAATATATGTTTGAAGTGAAATGGGTAAGTATATGCGGCAGATAAGATTTTCAAGTAATAGAGAAATTCGGAACTACCAACAATTTCAATATCGTTCACTCTCGGTTGTTTTCGAAATTTGTCTTATTTCGAAATTCCAAATTTAGATGCCAACATTAAATGCTAATTCTGCATCTTGTTCCATTATTTCCAAAGCCTTTTGAATACAAGACGGAGTTTTCAACTCAAGTTGAATTCTGCGAGTGAACTAGGAGTATCGTAGTGAGTAAAGCTTTGCGCTTCGCTATGTAATTTATAGGATGTAGTAACATATAATTATTGTATTCTGGAAACAAGGTATGTTGCGTAAGTACTTAGTAAATGTTAGTTTACCAGGAAACCGATGTTATGCTCACTATTACTGCGTTTTCATACAAACTATTGAGCTGCAATGATACTCATTTTCGAATCAAGTAACCGCTCTTTGTTTATATCGAGTACTGGTTGACCCAGAGATCAGATCGCATTATTTATTTTTAACCGACTTCAAAAAAGGAGTAGGTTCTATGTTTCACTGTCTGTATTTTTTATGGATTTTCACCGATTATGCCGTCAATTGTGGACCGATTTTGAAAATAGGTGGTAAGTGGTCCCATTGCCACTATATGAGGTTCGAGGCAAATCGAGGGAATCTCTCATTTTTTTAAAGCACGTGGTCTATTTTTCGTATAATTTCTGAAGTTACTGCAGTATTTGCGTCTGGTAGTCATCATTTCATGATAATGAGCTGATGCTGTAAGGTACAAATCCTTAAGGGTAAAGAGATCGAGGATATTTTTTTAAATGTCATATGTATGTTATCCTTAATCGTTTTCTTTCAAGTTATTTATGTAAGCTAATTATGGAAGGTACTACTCTTCAACGGTTAAGAGTTAGAGGATAATTCTTTCAATTTCATAACTATCTATGTACCTTTAGTTGTACACTTTCAAGTTATTTAGGTGAGCTGATGATGGAAGGTTAAACTCTTTAACAGTTAGGGATTAGAGGATGACTTTAATGTTACACGTACGTCTCGAACTTAATTTGTATTCTTTCAGTTACTCACTTGAGCTGATGATAGGAAGTAAACCGATTGGGAGTTAGAGGGTGATTCTTTAAATACCATATATATACCTTAGTTGTATTCATTCAAGTTGCTTAGGTGACAGGTAAGGTTAGGAGATAGATGATACTTTACGAGTCCTCTTTAGGTAAGAAAAGACATGCAAAGCTGATGTTTGAATTAGGAACCTACACTATATCTACCTAGTTTGTCTTAGTAGGTCCATCTTTATTTATAAAATAACATGTCCTGACTGATTGATAGACTGATTCATTATCACCGAGCGTAAACTATTAAAGTTAGCGCTCTTGGGCTACTGATCGAAAATGATTAGACACGTATTTAAGCATTTCTGGATATTCTATCCCTAAGAGGTGATAAAGGTTGAAATTTCGTATTTAGGTTTGTCTGAAAATCCCTCATTTTTTAAGTTAGTAGCTTGAAACTTTGTCTTCAGTCTTTTGTTTACAAATAAATGAATATTTATATCAGCATTTATAGAAACTTTTCATAAAATTAACCGACTTCAAAAAAATATCCAACGAAAACTCCTGAAAATAAACTGGCTCTTCATAAATTGCTATGTCCCAATTTTTGTCTATACCTAATTTTTTAATCATTTAAATAGAAGTATTATAATGTGCCATGGTGTCAGTCCAAAAAGAATACGAACAAACAATTACAAAAATCTAAGCGACTATCAAAATAAAAAAAAAACCTGTTAACAGCACAATAGCGTATCGAAAATATTTTTGCTTTGAACAAATTATAAATGCGGAGTAACAAAAGGCGCTCTACAAAGTAGTGTAGTTAAAACATCTAATATCTAATGAAATCAGTAGATTATTAGTTCATCAGAGCGACCAATTTTAGTGTAATCAAAACTTAATAACTTGAGTCGATCATCGTACATGAACATATCTCAATCGATTGTAATTGTCGCAAAAATAGTTTTATAATAGTTGTACGGCGGAGCAAGAGTACGTAACTTATCAAATACCTATTGGGCTTGGCACCGACTTCAAACAGATTTTAGGTACCTAGCACACATTATAATACTACTATTTTAATGATTAAAGAATTAGCTATAGACAAAAATTGGCACATGGTAATTTATGAAGAGCCAGATTATTTTGCGCTTTTTAGTGTTAGTGATGTTTATCAAGTAGGTTTTTTTTTAAAAGATTTTGTGAATATTTTCTAAATAATCGATAGAAATCTTTTAGTAAGCCCGTCTACTTCCCACAGCGCTGCAGGGTATAGAACTAAGCGGATTAAGAGAATACAACACCTCCTTTTTTAAATTATCTTCTTAAAAACCTTGATAGTAACAAATACATAAAAAATAATTATTCAATTTGGTGCAGTCAATTGAAAGTTATGGTAGTACATACATTTTTTCGATTCATTTTTATTTATATAAATATGGACAAAGGAAGTAAACTACTACGCAGAACAACATTACTGCAAAGAGAAGGTTAATCTATACAAATAAATAAAATTGCGAGTGTCTGTTTGTAATATTAAAATAACCGCTTTTTACTAAATGCATATGTATGTATACAAGGTACATATACCAAAAATGTAGTTAAAAAAATTTTTGTCTGTCTGTCTGTCTGTCTGTTTGTTCCGGGTAATCCCTGGAACGGCTGGACCGATTTTGACGGGACTTTCACTGGCAGGTAGCTGATGATCCAGGGAGTAACTTAGGCTACTTTTTTTAGACTAACTTAGTTCCGCGGCGTTACTCGCGGTACAACAATAAGCGCGGGTAACACCGCGAGGTTTAGCTAGTTTCAAATAAACCCTATAGCAACTCGTCTGACTCCTGTGTTTGGGGTACAGCAATGGACGGTTAAGCAAATGTTTCTATTTAATATAGAACTGAACGCATGTCTAGTCTCTTTATACTATTAATCACTATTATTATCTCATTTTTGAATCTGTAATTTAAAAATTATGTCGCTAAATCATTGACCTGTTTATCTAATATTTAGTGTCCCAGACTGACAGGTCGGAGTTCCACACAACTTTTTTTTCTTTTTTTTTAATCTTGCAATCAGTCAATAGATTATAAGCAGATGTGATTAAGGATGCGACCCATGAAAAATTAAATTAATTTTATTTTACAATTGTAGGAAAACTTACTGCTATATTGTTACATTACACAAACTTAATACGTGAAACGTATAAAGAAATATTTAAGTACTAGATGACCTTAGTATTTTTTTCTGCGTCTCTATTAAATCATACTTTGCTCCTATCGGTCTAAGCGTGACGTGAACTATTCTACCTTAGGTAAGACAGCAAAACATTAATTAAAAAAAAAAAACTTGAAATTCGGTCTGATTTCCAAGTTGATAGTGAGCAACAACGAGACACAAGAATTATAAACTACTAGGTGTGCCCGCTACTTCGTACAGGTGACATTTGGATTTTCAAGTTATTTTTAATTTTTCATCGTGTTTCTCTGGACTACGACAAGCATTGCAAAACCAAAATCCGCTAAATCGGCCCAGCCCTTCTTAAATTTTAGCGAGACAAACGAACACCAATTGATTTTTATATTTAAGAAGATTTGTCGCCCAGTGGTCTATTCAACCATAATTATTTACGCCATTTATGGGCGTCACCACTGCTTTCTTTAAGTTAAAGACTTCCGAGTAAATAATCGAAAAATTCTTCTCGTCGAGTCTTTTATAAGACTTTACGTAACAGTTTTAGTTATATTTTCTCTCTATTAATTTGTATTACAGTTTATGATAATGTAAATATGAATTTCAAAAATATATATATATATATATGAATTTTAGTGCCTATATATATATATGTTATTTTTACGATGGCTCAATATTTTCTATATAAATATTTCAAAAGTGTTTTCCAAGAAAGAAAATAAAGTTTTGAAGCTTTTGCATTTCTTATAATTTTCCTTCTTTTGATACACAACCCTTTTCTTAAAATTTTCAAAGAATAACTTTTTAATTAACTGTGCGTTATAAAAACCGCCTCGTGCTAGAAGCAATCAATGTCGAAAGATTACTGTTTACAAGCTTTTTTTAAATTTGCAATGTATGTATTAGGGTGTATTTTGTAACTCAATTTTCATGCCGAAATCTTTGTCCGATTTTGCTGAAATTTGCAAGTATATGTATACAGCGTGACAATGCAATACTATGATGACATGGAGCTAATCTGATGCTGGAACTGGACGGTGGGAAGAGGAACTCTTTAAAGAAACGTCGCAGCACCTTCAAGTTTAGACTCGTTTAATTCGTCTCGACGAATACTTCATGAAGGCATTCCAATAAAAGCTTGTTTTTAAAAATATTTTTAATTTATTTCATATTTCATACATTTATATTGAATACATGAAAAATATAAACAAACGAGTAGTCACGCCTAGATTGCGGGAAAGCGCGAAAGTGACGAGAGATGGAATGTAAGCTATGAGCTTCAAAATAAAAGAGAATAAATATAGAATAAGACGATGTCTATAAGCGAACGTTTGTAAAAGAAACAAACAAAAGCTAACAGATGAATGGGAGCACACGAGCCGGATTCGCGAAGTTGAGCGCCCATACCACATTAATTTTTATTTTTGTCTTGCAAATATGTCTAGAATGCGGCGTCTCAGTACTCTGTTAGACAGTGCAAAGGATCAATTAAATTATCTCGATTCAGGTGTCGTGTTAATTGTTTTCTTAAAACGTGGGTCATAGAGTGATAATTCGAAGACGCTCAGGTTCATGTACCTCTCTATGTTCGCACGTGTTTATTATGTAGTTTATTTATCAACATAAATTCATTCATACTATCAGTTGCTCATAAAGCCAATATTTACACTTTTTTCTGTATCAAAATTTAAGAAGTCTTCAAGCTTAGCTCAAGGCTAAGCCGCAAAAATGTATAGTGCATAATTTTAGTAAATTTATAGATTTATTTTATTTATTCCTTTTTCTCTTCCATTTTACCATTATTTTAATTTAGAAAATTACTCATTTTGCTATATTACGATGCAATTATAAATTTCAATTTTTAAAAGAATAACTTACAGGGATCAGAAGGTGTCCCTGTACTTGTGATATCTCCAAATCACAGGTCATACTTATTCAATCATACCTATATTTACACGCTCACATTCCCAAGGAGGGCTAGCGTCAGGCAGGTGGCCGGCTATAAAACAATTTGCCAAAATCATTCTTTGCAACGAGGAAAAGTAGAAACGAGTGCGATAGGGCTAAGGCGAACCCCTTAAGCGACGTGCGGTAGCAGCGCCCGGCTACGCAAATAAATGGACAAGGTTTGCTACATCTATCAGGGTGGATGCAGCGTAAGAAGCAAGCCCTAGATGTACGACTGAGGTATGGAATTTGGAATGTTGGAACAATGATTGGAAGAACGAGGGAGTTAGCAGATGTATTAAAAAGAAGGAGGATAAATGTCGCATCCTAGCAAGAAACTAAATGGAAGGGCATGAAAGGTAGAGAAATTGGTGAGGGTTACAAGTTTTATTATTGCGGGGGGGATAGTAGGAGAAATAGAGTGGGTGTAGCATAGGATAGTGTTTTGAAGGAGTGTGTGACGAATGTAAAGAGAGTTAACGATAGAATAATAGTTGTAAAAGTAGTGTGGGAGAGTCTCATTCTGAACGGTGTTAGTATGTATGGACCTCAAGTTGGATGTGAAGCTGAAGTAAAAGAAAAAAATTGGTTAGATTTAGACATAGTTATGATATGTATTTCTGATTGTGAGAAAATTTTGATAGGTAGAGAATTTAATGGGCATATTGAATTAGGTAACGAGCATTATGAAAAAAGTGCATGAAGGTTGGGGGTCCGGCGATCGAAACGTTGAGGGCGACAGCCTACTTCAGTTTGCCTTATTGTTCGGCCTCGCAATTGTTAACAACTGGTTTCAAAAAAGGGATGAACATCTTATCTATATATTATTTATTTATAAAATTAATCGCCAAAATGTATGTACGCGCATAACTGCCGATCGGTAGCATCAAATTTTTTTTTTGTGTTCGTTAGTGTTAGGACAAGGTTTCATCATCATCATCATCATCATCAGCCCGTTGCAGTCCACTGCTGGACGTAGGACAAGGTTTGTGTTGTTTTTTGTTTGTGCCTGTGGTAAGTTGAAACAGATATCTAAATATGGCGGCACGAAGTTCGCCGAGCCAGCTAGTCACTTACAAAAATGGTAACCACAAAACACAGATTGACTATCTTCTCATTAAAAAATTGATAGAATTGTAAGTGCATCCGTGCTTGAAGATCTGCAAAACAACAAGATGACCTCTGCTCTCATCAAAAGGAATGTCATGACAATCTCCAGTCCATTGCAACCACAAATAAAATTACCCTGCAATGGATAAAAGAGTACAGTAACCAATGGGTTGAAGACGCTGCAGATGGGATCTGAGTGCCAATCAAGAAAACGAATGAGAGACGCCTTGCACATAGCTGAAATGCGAATGTTGAGATGCATGTGTGGTGTGACTAGAATGAATAAGAATTAGAGGAAGTCTGAAAGTAGGCACCAGTGGATGAAAAGTTGAGAAGCAACCGATTATCCTGGTATGGACATGTGATGCGTACAGATGATCAAAATGTAGTTAAGAAAGTTTTAAGTATGGAAGTCGACGGATATAAGAGTAGAAGACGACCAAAGAAAAAATTAATGGCCAGGAAGGGAGTGAGCAGTGAATTTCGGACATTTTAACACACAACGCCATCTAGTCCCAAGTTAAGCAGAGCTTGTGTTATGGGTATTAGACAACTGATATAAATACATATATACACTTTTTGTTTTGTAAATACATACATATTATACATAGAAAACACCCAAAGTCCGAAACAAATGTTTGTAGATCATACAAACATCTGGTCCGACCCGGGAATCGAACCCGAGACCTCATGATCAGCAGTCACACACGTCAACCGCTAAACCAAAGAGACAGATAACGAAATTGACGAGTGATAGAGTTAGAAATATGATGATGATGAACTTATAGAGTTTCTTGCCGGTTCTTCTTCTTTGGATTAGCATTTTGGAATCGTGCAACTTGAGTCAGTATTGTATCGTTTAAAAAATGTCTGAAAAGACCTATTTAAAATAAAAGCTTTTTGATTTTGTATTAAATTCGTAAATATAAAAAAAAACTATACAATTTAAAAACGTAACTTACACTCGCATCTATTTTACAATGAACTAAAGGTTAAACGTTTGAATACTTGGAATCCCACTAAAAGAACCAAAAGCTCTACGTAAATAATTAATTCGTAAAATGACAGCGATCATGCTGTCGTGTTTCGTTGGTGAGTGCGAGACCGGAGGCCCAATGATGCGAAAGCATCACTAGCCCGCCATGGTGTGGGTCACCATGCTGCATTGTCTGCGTTCGCAGTATGGTGACCATCACTCTTGGATTCTGCTTATGCTTTCCATCAGGCAGAGTAGAGTCATTATGGCAGGGTAAAACATAAAAAAAAAAAAAAAAAATACTGTGCATCTCTTAAGCCAAAATTTCTTTATGAGCTGGCGTGAAATGTGAAAAATTATCTTTAGAGACGATTTCACTTATTAGGGCGAAGCTAGTTTAACAAAAGTAGCGTAAGTTACTCCTTATATTATAAGCTATATTTCAGTGAAAGTCCCATCGAATCAGTACGGCCATTCCGGAGATTAGTCGTAACAAATAGATAGACAAAAATTTTAAGAAAGATACTAATGTAAGTCCCATACATACTTTCCCAGTATTTCAATCTAAAATACGAATACGTGTATTCGTAAAATACGAATACGTGTATTCGTATTTTGGGTTGAAATACTGTTAAGCCGTTGGGTTGATTTAAAATTTTGTTACTGTTGTCGTTCCGTTTATTATACTCGTTACTTTTGCACAGCAATAGAATATTTAATAAATGTTATTGGGCCTTTTCAGTGCATTTACGTGTATTGATTTATAAAAATTTCGTTTTATTTACGATAAGTATATTATAACGATTACCTACACGAAACAGAAGAAAGACAACATTCGATGTTGAAATAGGTTTATTTCACACACACACATATATATGCATGTATGTTTTTATTTTATATATAATATATTCACATGTTTATGCATATCGTAACTAACAGGTACCTATAAATGCGTGAGGTTGTAGGGGTTAATCTCTGAATCTACTGACCCGATTTTGAAAATTATTTTTTTAATATAAAGCCCCATTATTTGTGAGAATCATAGGCTATACTGGATTCTAACTCAATGATTTCTGCGATATGTGACATACATGCAGATGAAGCCGTAGGCAAAACCTGGTTACATACATAAAAACACATATTTAGCTATTATATCCGGCAGTGTTTCAAGCTTAACTTTAAAACTTTTAAAACAATCTAAAATTCACCTCTCCGTGCGAAACTTACCGGTTTATAACATACTTATATACAAAAAGTTCTGAATGGTAATGGTTTTTAAGAGAGTTATGAAAGGCGTTATTTAAAATTATAAATTGATAGAAGCAACCCTAAAGAGGCATTGCATTGGAATGATCAATAAGATTTCATTGAACTACAGCTACGCTGCACCTTTGAACGATTAATGATTTGCAAAATTTTTAATGACGATTGTACGATTTATCGCCCTTTAATATAATGAAAGATTATTTTTATAATAAGTTAAGATTTAACGTTGGTCATAATATTCACGCTTCAGCCACAAATTACAATTGCTAGAAATGATTCAGCTCGCCCGCATTAATTCCGGCGCCGATGGTCTTAGAAAAAACCGTTGTGTCGTAATTTTTTCTGTACTTTTCACCTAATGAGTGAAGTTACAGAAGACTAACACCTCGTCCCGCCGTCCATCCCTCTGGTTCAGGAAAGGATGACGGGCGGGAGTCGAGCTACCACCAAGGTTGGCAATGCACTCTTTGACTCTTAAGTGCAAGATGGCGATACTCACAATCAGGTGACCCGATTGCTGGTTTCCCATCTCCTCCAGACAAAAAATTGTACATTTAAGCTTAATTAAGGAGTATATATTATAGGGTGATAAAGAAAAACTGTGAAATGAGCAAACGATTATGTTAAAATATTATAAACTAAGCCTACGTGTTATGTATGAGACCTCATTCTAGCTCTGCAGTTGTTAGCACTCGAACGGTGTGCAGCAGTTGTGAGCAGGGGTGTTGGACGCCGCACCGCGCGTCACCACAGTGATGCGGTGTCTTCGTCGCGTTGCGACATCAGCAAATAATGAGGTGTGAGTTATTATAGATTGTTCGCTATCCTCATCGATAGCGATGACTTGCTCATCGGCACTCGATCTAAGGAAGTGATCCGTGACTCATACTAGGTAATGTAATATCTTTATTGGTTTAGTTTGAGAGACATTATTTAGACGTAATCTTAAAGGCAGGCTACAGTATCATCTGATTTACATTTACGATGTCAATCATCGATATTTTTACAGTTCCCAGAGATCGGTAAACGAGCAATCATGTCTCTGTTGTCGTATCTTTGGACGGGTGACTGGCGCGGTGCCGCATCGCATCTGCTATTTTACATTAACACGATGCTAAGACAGTCAAAATTGTGAAGGCTATATTTGGATTTTAATTGCCGAAAGCTCTCGTTAGAAGTAAGAATCTATATTGAATATTTATGAGGTACTTTAGTGCTACTGCTAGTAGCGTTACATTTCAAACCAGTTTCACCAGTTTCTGATAAAATATAAATTACATACAGGTTAAATTCTAGAGACAACATTCATCACACTAAAGATCAGGTGACAGTTGTTAGGAAGTGATGAGTTAGTATGCGCCTACGTCCGACGCCAACCATCACTCACCAACACATAGCAAAGTAGTCCATTGCGATGCGCATCAACATGCGTAGCTGCTCCGATCCTCGCTCGTCGTGTGTCGTCGTGCATAGCGCGACCAGCGACACGATGTTTAACGTGACGTAAACTAGACATATCCTAACCGCAGATTGTTTTACGACCGTTGAAAACTTCCGTCCCCGGACATAACACTGCATCATGAGAAATCAACGCTGCGAATATACTACCTACGGTCTACGAATGTAGTGTACGTACCTTTGGTCCCCGCCTTCCTCCGGGGCCCGGGGGCATTCCTGCCTCGGCCTGAGGACAGGCGTCAGCCCCCATTTTTCGACCAACTCTATGCGAGCAATGGTGGCTGCTCAACGTCAATGTGTCATCGGCTCGGAGCAGGTGCGGTGCAGCGGGGACGCGGCGGAGAGGCCGGCTGGCCCGCGGCGCCCCCTGGCCGACTCGTGGCGCGCACCGCGACCGCCACCTTACTCGCGAGCCATGCCCGCGTCCGCGACCCTGCGCCTTACGCCCTGTCTGCTGCGGTGTAGCGCTACGCTTGATCTCCGCGCTGTTCCCCAACGGTCCCCATAATGGCTTAGATAGGCGCGCGGATCCGCGGTCGCATCGCGCCGCTCGCTACACTGCGGCACGCCCGTTCGGCGCCGCGACCGCTCACCCGATCCGCCTCGCGCACCGCGCACTCCCGTTGGATGCGCAACTTTGCCGCCGAACTAAGTCTAGTCCGAAGCGCGATCTATCTGCGAGATTATATCGCCGATGGCGGACGACTGTTATTAACTAATGTTATGTCGATTATGTGGGAAAAGTTCGATATGTATGGTTGAAAGACCGCCGATAGCGGGCGATGTCGTAAGCGACGTGTCCTTACGTAATGCGTATTCGGGGCGCGTGCGGCGGCGCCTCACCGAGTACGGCGAGTCATGGTCTCGACGGAGAGCGCGTGGCAGGCGCTAAACTCGGGTGAGCGAGTGTGTCGCCGTGGCGCGGCGGCGGAGTACTGGAGCGGGCGCGCGTGCGTGTTCCCGGCGCTCCCCATAATGCCCTCCCCGCACCTCGCTCCCACACCCGCTGTTCCCCGCACGCGTATCGACACCGGCCAACCACTGCATCGCGCCCGGCGCGGCCCGCGCCTGCCACGCGCCTGCCACGCCGCGGCGCTGCACACCCGCACCGCCTCACGCAACCCCCTACACATCGCCGTCCCAGGAAAACATTCGCTTTCCTTACCCTTATTAGTGCTTCCTAGAATTATAACTCACTTTCAAACGTTCACTTTTCTATGTTCCCGTTATAAAACATGACATATTTAACAATTTTATTAAAGGTTGAAATGTAAGGTAGCAGTTTGCATGTAAAATAACTGAGTTAAGATGTAGTTATATAAGTAAGTTTACATGGGCTGCTGCAGGGTCAGTCTGCTGTCACAGCGTGTCTTCCTCCGTTGCTCTCGCCTACAAAGCGACTCGAAAGGGTGTGTTCTCTATGTACGTATCCGCTATCACCAGTGGCGCGATGCTGTGATGCACCGGAGTATCAGAGCAGACTGGTCGTCTCCGATTCACACACTGATCTAGATTCAAGATTGCATTAACTGCAACTTGAGCCAAGTATTTCGACTTTTGGAGGGAGTTATAGATTTAGATTTTTAAAGTAGGTATTTAAGTTAGTTAGCCAATGAACCTGCAGTAAGCGTAAACAAACGTAATGAGCGCTAAGAAAATCCAATGTATCCAGTTGCTGCAATATTTAACAAATTATAGCGAGTAGATGCCACGATTACAATAAATAGCTTTTAAATAGCCTTTTGTCATTATATACCACAATCTAACAAACCAGAACTGGGAAGATCTGACACTTGACCCCGTGGTCACTCGAAATTTCTACGTTAACCGCTACTCCTGTTTATTTAAAGTAAACTTACTACAATTCCACATTTACTATAATCTGTATGATTACCTTTTCGTAATCAAATAGCAGGTTTAGCATATTAACACATATCTATGAGGTTAACCCAATCCGAGAAATAGGTCAGTGTGCCGCATTCAAAGAACAAATCTGTTGTTTATCTGATGTAGATATTAATTTGTCCGCATTGCAATATTGGGGTAAGTATTGTAGCGAACCATTAACATAATTATTATTCAAAGTTATGATATTATATATTATATTACTTATAATATATACTTTTATTGATCTATATGGTCATTTTGTCATCGGGACATGGTATGCGGACTTCAGTATGTGTGTTCACAGGTGCATGCAGGTGTGTAATACGGAAAGGGGATAAACAAACGAAATGTTATGTCATATCTTTTTCAATATTTATTACGCTTGTTTAAAATAATATATATATATAAAAAAAATACAATTTAAATAATTTGGACCAATTTTTTCAATAAACATTAATCCAATAAGGATCAATTCAGAAATGGAAAATGTATAGCGTAAAATATACACAAAGAAAAAATTGAATTATCAACCTCTTCCTTTTTTAGATGTTGTCATTTATCGCATTTTCTCAGACTTCAAAAAGGAATAAAGTCACTCCCCATAAACAGAGTAACTTTAAACATTACTATCTAGGCAATAAGGTTCTATTCGAATTTATACGGCATAACTTTTTAAAAGAAATACGATGACCTCGTCCTCTACGCGCGTAGTGGAGCACCGGGCTACGGAGAAAAATACCAACGCGGCAGAATTACGAGTGAGAGTAAATCAATACACAGATTATACACACCATGGCCACAAACAAGAACTTTCACTGAAGAGTTTTTATCTACAGTTAGCATATTATATTTCATAAATAAATTAAATTAAAATGTCTGTTTATGGTTTTTAATTAACAACTTTCTACTTAATGCATGTGAAAGTACATATGGTACTAATATAAAAAAATCGGTTTATAACAGTTTTGTCGGTCTGTCTATCTATTTGTTTAGACTAATCTTTGGAACGGCTGGACCGATTTGGTGGAACTTTCTCTAGCAGATAGGAAGTAACTTAGGCTACTTTTTTAGACTATCTTACACGGGGCGTTACACGGGGTTTTTGTGGTAAAGGTACAATAACAACCGCAGGAAGCACCGCAGGTCTCAACTAGTGTATATTCAAAAGGATGTCATGTAAAAAATTGCTGACCTAATTACAGTTGTTTTTAATTATATTTTAAGTAAATTCATTTATTGAAACAAAATATGGTTACTGACCCTTTTCTCATACGAAAACATCACTATCCATCACAATACAAAGTAGTAGAGCCACGCTGATATCAGCACGAACGGGCCGGCTCGACTGGGGCGGTTCTACCCTCGCACAGAAAATCAACGTAAAATGATAGCGTTCGTGCTGTCGTGTTTCGTTGGTGAGTGCGAGACCGGAGGGCCAATGACGCAGAAGCATCACTAGCCCGCCATGGTGTGGGTCACCGTGCTGCATTGTTGCATTGTCTGCATTCGCAATGAGTATGGTGACCACCACTCTTGGATTCTGCTTATGCTTTCCATCAAGCAGAGTAGAGTCACTTTGGCAGGGTCATACATAAAAAAAATACACTTAAACAGACCCAAATATATATTTTGAAGTAAGCTCCAACAATACACAGTTCGCGTTCTTTGGTAAAACAAAAAAAGCGTTTTCACAACTACATTAGCGTTCCAAAATACTGTACAATACTTTATCATATAATATTATTATACTATTTATATATTAAAGAAACTTTTTGTATAACACTGCTCAATATTTGATTAAAAATTATCCTATTCAGTATATTTTTTTGTTAGGGAACTAAAGATCTGTGTTATGCGGATAGTTCTGTCATCGGAGTTATTGAAATAACAGTCGTCAGGCTAAATTATCGATATTTATTTGAGCATTGCAATGGGAATGTGTACGTCCGGTGACACACTTGTGTACGAGATCTTACCGAAATACGTGACGAAGTCAACATATTTTCAAAACAAATATCTTCTTCATTTAGTTTATCAGATAAAGTTTAAAAAACTATAATCTGCCTTCGTAAAAACTTTTGTTAAGATTTATATAGCTTTTGTCACCCGGGTCACTATTACTATGGTCTAAGAAAACAAGGTCTCGCATTCCGAAAGCGACTTGATGTGACGTCACTATCCAGCCCTCCTAGCCAAGTTGCAAGCGTTCTTCTTTCTGCAATCGTTAACGTCTAAATTCTCGTGTGCCATTGGCTAATCGTAGACCAAGTAATCTTAGACAAAGTATTAGCCATGACACACGAGAAATCAGGCGTGAACGATTGCAGAAAGGAGAACGCTTGCAACTTGACTAGGGGGGCAGTTACTACTTTATAGCAACATAACACGAAATGAACCAACCACAATGATATTATATAATATCATTAAACAACTACATCCAGCGATAGTGATGATGACGTCATCTCGATCTCTGTCTCGTTACTGTATCTCGGAATGCCATACCTGGTGAAGCATATTATTATACCATGGCTATTACAAATCTATTGACATTTAATTCATTAATGCAGTTCAGTAGTATAGGTCTGGTGCTACGTTGGAACGTACAAATATAAATATACCTCTTTTGGCTACGCCGTAACCGGGTAAAAATCAGTGTCATATTTGATTACCGATTCGAAGAGCAAAGTATATCTGTATACACAATTATATGATATGGTGCTGAAGCTTTTACGTCAGAACTTGAGTTGGAAACACCAGGATATTGAAAGAAAAACTGGGTATTAATTAAATAAATAAATATGTTGGACATCTAACACACAACGCGATCTAGTCCCAAGCTAAGCAGAGCTTGTGTTATGGGTACTACTAGACAACTGATATAAATACATATATACTTTTTTTTTGTAAATACATACATATTATACATAGAAAACAACCAAACTCTGAAACCAATATTTGTAGATTTTACAAACATTTGGTTCGACCCGGGAATCGAACCCGAGACCTCATGATCAGCAGTCGCACACGCCAACCGCTAGACCAACGAGGCAGTCAATTAAGTATCTCAATTGTCCGTATCCTGACAAGTGAGAGTGCCACAACCCCTTTCATCCTATGGGTGTCGTAGGAGCCAGCTAAGAGAAGAAAAACTTGACTCAAACCCTTCACCAACCAGTCTTGCCAGCCTGTTATAATAGGCCAAAACCTCTTTTCTAAGGGGAGGCAAGACCAGCAGTGGACTGTTGATGTGATATCTAATGTTAAATATCACAAGGACAGAAACGCATTCTTAATGTATGTATTTAAACAATTAAAAATAGTGAGGCTAGATATAACACTTCACATTATTTTTAGGCTTGACCTTGTTGTCGCCAACCCACTCGTACGGCCATTCATTCAAATTATAGTGAACATATTTAGAACTTTATTGTATAGTAAGCAAACTGGCGCAATTTCACATCGGGTTCTCTTCGATCATGTTCATCTTCTATTGATTTAACCTTGATGTGAACTAGCCTACCTCACAGTTTAAAAATGTGTTGTGTTGAGGCACGTCAAAACAACACACATTTAAACATCGTGTATAAACCTTCAAGAAAGAGCGTACTCCTTCCTAAAAGGCCGACAACGCACTTGTGACGTCTAAAGTGGGTGTCCATGGGCGGCGGTAGTCGCTTACCGTCGGTTGATACGTCTGCTCGTTTGCCTGCTATTCCATAAAAAGAAATATATATATAGTTTAGAACGGTTAGATAGTTTCGGAGTTCTTCGTGAGCAATAACGGGACCCAAGAATTATATATACAGTAATCAAAAATGATTATAAATCAGTTGTGATTACATTTGAACAGTAATCAAAATGATTTTTCACAAATCATTTTTGATTACTGTTAGTTGAGAGCCTCGTGACTAGTTCGTTCAAGTAACAGTTGTGTGATCGCAACCTGTTCAATTCATCCGTACCTTAACCTATCAATAAACTTTTAATAATCTCATTTTTAACTTTCGAGGTGTCTGGAAGATAGAAATAGCTTTTCATATTGCGAGTGGGATCTAATTAAATTTTGAAAGTATGGTTTCTAATCGTCGAAATGTTGATAATTATGAAAACTTGCATGTCAATGAATATGTATATGTGAATACTATTTAGTGAGTAACTCATGTGATAGTAGAACTACATATAAAACACAGGTCCACTACGATTTCTTTATTTAAAGAGTTTATACTGCAAAACTTTTCTTTAGTACCTTCAAAGATGAATTGAAAACTATACTTCTTGATAATTTTTATTTGATCCTTGTTCAGAAACTCAGTAAACACTTCACCTTTGCATCAATCTTGCCTTTGATCAATTAAGTCTGCAACTAATTAATAACACAATACTATTTACCGCTACTCAAACACTGGACAAGGTTAAAACCACAACATTGGCTGATCTAATTAATGTAATTGTTGAAGGTGTTTGTTTGTCGCAGGGACATGTCGGAATATGATACATTTGTTCTCTTCAAGTTCTATAATGTAGCATAGGCATAAAGGTACTAATGAAGCCACATAACCACCACCAAAAGAGACTTGTGTGAGGAAACTCGTCTTAAATTTAACCTTGGTAATCGACAGGAGACATTGGTTTCATTAGTTTCTCACAATTTCTTGTAGCAGAATATTTATGACAAGATGGAGAGTATATTTTCAGCAGCAGCGATATAACCTATCGTTGCTGCTAAAAATATACTCTTCATCATCAAATAGAAAAAAAACAATAAATAAATCAATGGAGAAAATTTCTTATTAAAGAGAAGTTCATTCCGTATTTGTTCTAAGGCTTAGATAAGTTTTCTGTGCGTGTCTATTGATCGCCTATTTCAAATTCCCATACATAAGAGCTTAACAAGACACAAGTATATTGATTTATATTTAATAAGTGAATGTTACGACTAATCTCCTGGAATTATTGAACGTTGATCATCCAGATGCCCTAGAGCATATAAGAGATGATTACACAACAACTGCGCGTGGAATTCATATAATGGCCGCCTGAGTCTGCACCCACCTGACCTTCATGACATCGTGCCCTGCTTGCATAACTGGAGCGAAGCAGCCACATACGCGAGCTTAGCGCTTACACCTACACCTTAGTTAATGACGTAATATGTCTAGGTACCCTAGTTTGAAGTGTTAATTAATATATTACTGACGTATTACTCATACCTAGATAAATATTTAGAGTTGGGGACCATAACTTTCTTAAAAATCGATATAGTTTTGTTTTTAACAAATGGTGCCATATTTCTTAAAGTATGTTTTCTGAAGTCTCTTGTTTTTTCAAATAGGTTTTAATTTACATATTGATATGGTATTAATGATTTTATTTAGTCGAATAAATTGAATTTATATATGCTTGTAGAAATCTTGTACCCGACACACATTTTTTGAAACTTCAAAAGTCTTAGCATGTTTAATTGAAGTTAATTTAAAAATAGCATGGTAGTTTATTACAGTCAGTGTAATTAGTAATTAGCGTATCAATATTTCACATTTGCATTATATATTTATATGGCATTTACTTGATATTGTGTAGCTAAAGTTCTTGAAATTTGTCGTTCATTTAGGTGCTTTATAAGAGCTTTTATAGAGCGAGAGTTGTGCAAACAAGAGGCACATGACGGCAGGCACTCGGCGCCGCGCCGGCTCGTCTCGCCGCATTCATCTCCCCACTGTATCAGTGTCAAAGGTTTCGAGCTTGGCTGTCGTCAGCTGAACGCTGATGTCATTGACTTATTGACTCGAGACCGACGCCAGTCACAACGCAACAACGAAGGTACATTATACAAATGAAGGTTCGTTCGTTAGTTAACAGACGGTCATTGATATTTGCTGAAAGCTTGTCTGTGCCGTTTGGTACGTTTGATGTTTTTAACCTTTATTTAGATTCGAGGCAAGTTTTAAGGCGTTCCTTAATTTCACATTATTAAAAAAATATTTTAACGATATTCACATCAAAACTCTGTTGAACTATACAAGTTTAAAATTTACTGTAAATTATGTTTTGGATGCAGGTTTCTATATACACATATATTTATGGAATAGGAGGCAAACCAGCAGACGTATTGCCTGGTGGTAAGCGATTACCACCGCCCATGGATACCCGCAACACCAGAGGCGTCACAAGTGCGTTGTCGGCCTTTGGGAGACGGGGATGGAGTGACGTGTTGGGATATGGGCCTTCGGTATCCTCAGTCACCCGGTGAAATACAGCGCAAGCGCTATTTCACACAAGTTGTTTGTGAGGCCGTGGTATCACTCCGGTCGAGCCGGAATATTCATACCGAGGCGTAGCTCTCGCACGGTATTTTTTCCAGAGGCTTTAAAGGTACAGCGATGGGTCACAATATCTTGTAAAACGTATTTATAGATGTTATTAAGTGCCTTTAACCTTCATACCGATATTGGTACAACATGATGTACTTTCCAATACAATAATGATTATTTTACAGCAAAACAACGTCAGTATCAATCAGCATAGATATCACTTATTAAATAAAATACTTCTGCCTGATGGAAAACATAAGCAGAATTCAAGAGTGGTGGTCACCATACCCATTGTGAATTCAAACAATGCAACAACGCAGCATGGTGATACACACCATGGCGAACCAGTGATGCTTCCGCATCATTGGGCCTCCGGTCTCGCACTAACAAACGAAACACAATAACACGAATGCTGTCATTTTACGTTAATTTTCTGTGCGAGGGTAGTAACGCCCCGGTCGAATCGGCTCGTTCGTGCTGAAATCAGCTTGGCTACTACCTTGAAAACTTTGTCCTTTTGTGATGGTGTCACACTCTTTAAAACAGATTCTAATCAGCTGGTCCAAATTTGAAATCCATAATAAAAGAGTTTTTAAAAAGAATAATTTAACTCAACAAGAAGTTATCACCAATGGCATCCGCTTTCTTTTTTCTATGTACGGAGCTCCTACAAAACTGCCTGTTTAGATATGCATCGATATGGATGTTTCATTAAAATACTAAAAATAAAAAAAGTTCAATTAGCTTGTCTTCCTCCAACCTCAGTTGTTGCTCATCAATCTTTTTTTCGGGTATATTACCAAGTTTAAGTATGGCTTGGTTTTCAGCAGACCCTACAAACTGGGGTTGGAAGTTGGTCAACAATATATATGAGTCAGTTCAAAATTTACTCCCACCTGCGCCGGAAAAAGTGCTGAACACAAATTGATGCAATTGCAAAAAAGGATGCAGTGCTAAATGTGGTTGCAAAAAATACAGATTGTTTTGTTCTCTGGCATGCACAAATTGTCAAGGCCGGTTGTGCTCTAATGTTAAATCACAAAAAATGGAGTATTCGTTTGATTCCGACGAAGTGTCATGCGATACATCGCTATTGACGCAATGTACTTGAATCCAAAATGAAGATGAAGAAGAAGATAAAGAAGAAGAACAAGAAGAATTTGAAACTTACGAATCAGGCGAATGAACTTCACCACTTTTTTTATTTACATTGCTTATGTCTTTTCCAAGCTTTGAAAATTTCCGTTATTTTGCAATAGTTTCACATTAAACAGGATTGACCGTGGAGTCACACAGACCGAGATCACAATTGACGGTGGCCTACTGGGAAACCACGTTAAAAGAACGCGCTAAGTACACTATCTTATAGATGGCGTGGAAACGTGTGCATATTATGACGTAACTTTTATAACTTTTGAATCGTTATATCTCAGAAAAACAGCATTGATACGTAACATTTTTATAGATATTTTTATGATCTACAATTTTCTCTATGATAAAACTTACCGTTTTGCTGAAAATCGCGAAAAACTTTGGCCTTGAATATATTTTTTCCATACACGGGAATGATGGGGAACTTTTAAGTATTATGTATAATTATGTTTTCAACAATTTTACTGATTTTCAGCTTGTTGGGATGTTATGCACCTTCGAATGTCTAAATTGAACGGACTATAATCAATACTAATATTATAAATTCGAAAGTAACTTTGTCTGTCTGTTTGTTACGCTTTCACGACTGAACCGTTGCACCGTTGCATGGAGATACTTTAATTCTTGAGGAACGACGTAGTCTACTTTTAATCGATATAAACGCACACGGAGCCGCGGGCAGAAACTAGTGTGCACTTCAGCAAGGAATGCCATTTCAGTATTCGACTTTTAAATTTCACTTCTTTTAAACTTTATCTACCAAGGAGGTTGCATAGTCACTTTCTTTGTTACTTTTCTGAAAGCTTTTATTCGATCTGAATTTTAAATGAGCTTGAATACTACTTTATAAGACGATTGTTAGACCTAATAGCCCGTACCTTTTCGCCTCGTTGGCGTATTGGTAGCATACGCGACTGCTGTGCTTGATGTTCCGGGTTCGATTCCTGGGTTGTATGTGTGTAATGTGTTTGTATAATCTACAAATATTTGATTTGGAGTTTGGGTGTTTTATATGTCAAATATGTATGTATTTACAAAAAGAAAAAAGTATATATGTATTAATATCAGTTGTCTAGTACCCATAACATTAGCTCTGCTTAGTTTGGGACTAGATGGCGTTGTGTGTTAAATGTCCGAAAATATTTAGGTATTTCTCATTATATTATATTATAATATATATAATTATTTATAATATTATCTGTCAATTTCATTTATTTTATTGAAAAAATACTGCAACGTCAACAACCAAGAGTTATCCGTGTAGAAACAGGTTATAAGGTCAAGTTCGTTTTAGTAGGGCATCTGTAGTATTTATGCATTTTATAAATGTCTACTTATTTGTTTATCATTTCTATATCAAGAAACAAATTGCATACAAAATAAGCAGTACCAACATCATCAGGAGTTGCAATGTCATCTACAATTTTGGTGTACTGTTTCATTATTTATGTTAGTTAGAATACGAAGTAAGATCGATCGAAGTTAAACCAATTTATAATTGAACACATTGTGACAGATAAAGGTGTCCGAGGTCCCTGTTGCCAGGTCGAAATAACGTTGTCGTAGATCCGCATGACGTCATCACGATGTCGAGCTTATACGGAAGGGATGCCCTATATTCGTGCAAAACCACGATGGTGACGTCCAACCTCTTTTTAGGCGTTGTCACCTTTACAAATTACTACGTAACTTTTTATAATCTGAGCTTACGCCAAGAGGCTTAAGTTTATAACTTTAACTGTGATTTGAACTAACTCAAAAAAAGTCCTGTGAATTTTTAGAAACTTCTTTTAGTGTGTGAATTTGTAATTACATATATTTTAAAAGGAAACATATCACATGCATGAAAGTCGTAACAATATAAAGTAAACAAATAAATTTGTCGTTCCATTTAGATGCATTTTGTGATTTGTATTTCGAAAAACTAAATACTTGATGATATGGTAAAATGTTACCAGTGGTAACATGTTGATTATATTATTTTCCGGTACATAAAACATTATATATATTACACATATGCTCCCTATTTTTTGTTACTGTAGATAAAATAAACGATTTTCGAGTTCCATGATATATTAACAATTATTTTTACATGAATTAACGCGATCACTTATTAAAAGGAACTGACCCGTGCAACCTGGTCGAAACGTCAGGCAAATCAGAGGTATATAATACTTTTTAATAAGTGATTGCGTTAATTCCCGTAAAAATAACTGTTATAAACAAACATATAATATAACATAATAAACCACTACTAGTAAAGAGAATGGTATATACATATACAAAAGCGAGCTTAATCCATGGTTAAAAATGTAGGTAAACACGTATTTAATTACTAGTTGTTGCCCGCAGCTTCACCCGCGTATAATGGCGGTTATAAGTAATAGTAGCCTATGTGTTATTCTGATGTATTAGCTATATTACTGTAAAGTTTCATCCTAATCCGTGCAGCAGTTTTTACATGAAAGAGTAACAAACATCCATCCATCCATACTTAATAACTTTCGCGTTTATAATATTAGTAGAATTAAGGCAGAAGTGTAAAAACTCATAAAATGACTAGAGAATTTGTAAACTGAATGACATTACAAGAAAAGTATATTTATTTGTAAACATACAAGAGTAACAAAAAGTTAATAAATAAATAACTTTACTGTTTTGCATGACAATTTTATTGCCTGGCTCATTCCATTTGCAGTGACCTTTGCAATAAATTAATTTAAGTCTCTTTCTAGCCAATCGTCTATCAGCCGAGCGAGAAATTGTATTGCTAAGAAACGGTTCACGCGGACGCAATAATACCTTTTTAGGATTCCGTAGCCAAATGGCAAAAAACGGAACCCTTATAGATTCGTCATGTCTGTCTGTCTGTCCATCCGTATGTCACAGCCACTTTTTCCTATATGAACTATAATGTTGAATCTTGGTAAGTAGATGTATTTTGTGAACCGCATTAAGATTTTCATACAAAAATAGAAAAAAAGAACAATAAATACTGAACTTAAACTCAATTTTCTTTTATCAAACCCATGCGTGTGGTGTATCTATGGATAGGTCTTCAAAAATGATATTGAGGTTTCTACTATCTTTTTTTCTAAACTGAATAGTTTGCGCGAGAGACACTTCCAAAGGTAAGGTAAATAGATAGAAGAGAAAAAGGTAAAATGTGTGTCCCCTCCTATAACTTCTAAAAGAAGAGATTAATAAAAACTAAGAAAAATAAATGATGTACAGTACCATGCAAACTCGCACCGATAATTGGTTTGCACGAGATCTAATAAAAAGTTTTTTTAGTACGTCATAAATCGTAAACCACAAAAAATACACTATTATTAAGACATCGATTAAAGTTACAACGAACTACAAGAACTTTTATATTATATTATTTGCTGCTATGGAACCCTTCATGGGCAAACCGACGCGTTCTTAGCAGCTTTTTTTTAATAAAAATACTTTTATGCAACCGATGGTAGAGCATGACATCTAACGTTTAAATGCTTGATGAAGAAATCGGTAAGTTTGCGAGAATGCGAGATCTTGGAATAACAATGAAATAATCTTGCAGAAAGATCAGCGGATGTAGCCGAGTTAACTAGGACTATCGTAAAATCTGCATATTAATACGTGACGCAATCACTTTGTACTAACTACTCCTTTTAACGAAAATTATGCGTACGGAGAGTATGAACTTTAACATAGTTAAAATTATATCTAGAGCAGGAGGCAGAGAGGTAAAATAAATTGAATAAAAAATTTAAAAAAATGAGCTTTTACTGTAATGCCTCGAGACGAATCAAACGAGTCCAAGCTCGATGGTGCTGCGACGTTTTTTCACAGAGCATCAGATCAGCTAAATGTCATTATAATATTTTATTATCACGCTGTATACATATGTTTGCCAAATTTCAGTATAATCGGTTGAAGAAATCTGCTTCAAAATTGAGTTGCAAGATTCCACCCGAACATACATACATTGCAAGTTAATAATAAAAAAAGGAAGCCTGTAAAAAAATTTATGGGTTACGGTCAAAATGATTATCAGGCTACCACTAGTACTATTGAATTTTATATATGTATATTATCTTAATCGATATTATAGACATTCAACTGGTTAAAACGAGAATAAAAAGTTATTAAAAGTACAGTTCCTGATCAGACGATTCAATCTCTGTTTTAATATCAAAAGCAATTAAGAAATCTGTCATAGCTAAGATATGAAAGTAAATAAGTTGGTAAATCTTTTTAGCAAAGAGCCGGTCACTTTACTTTAAAATCCACAAGTATTCGTACTGATAGAACAAAAAATACGCAGTTGGCGTGGTCAGCATCTCATGTTTTATTCCATCCATATCCATAAAGTTGTATCTCAAATAAATGAAAGGTAATATAAGTATTATTCCAATTCCATAAATCTACTAATTGAAATTAGACCCCCTTCTTGTTTACAGGTTGATCTGAAAATTTTTCATTGTAAATCCAAGATGGCCGCCGCTACGTAATGCTTTTTTGGAAAAGAAGTTAAGTAATATAAGTAATTTGTCCAAATAGTCTACTATTAAATGAAATGCGGATGATTATGACTTAAGGAACTGAACAATATATACTATTGTTTAATGTTTAAAACATGGTTTCCATCTAGATATATTTTATGTCGTAAATAAGAGAAGGGTTATTTCTAGAACTATATCAATCATCTTTCTAAAATCATGTTTAGTCTAACTTCAAGCACTTCTAATAATATAAATGCAAGACATAATAACTAGTAGAACAGTGTTTTTAGGGCTAAATTCAGATTGACTATCACAAATTTATCTGTCAAATGATTAAAGCATTCGGTTTCACAAGTACACACGTATTGTATATCAGTAGCTTTTTGTTGTCAAACAATGTGTTATACATGTATATCAAGTAATTTTAGTAATAAACTGTTTAATTTCAGATTCGGATTCAAATATAGCATTGTCATTTTACAAGGTAAGAAAATAAGTATATCAATTTAGCTTTCTGCATGTATAAAGTATTGAAAATTTCTCTGGACTCGAAATTTCCTCAGTCTTACAATAATTAATTTATATTATCTGCCTTGGTGGCGTATTGGAAACGTGTGCAATTGCAGTGCTTGAGGTCTCGGGTTCGATTTCCGAGACGGACCAAATGTTTGTATGATCTGCAAATATTTGTATCGGAGTTTGGATGTTTTCTATGTATAATATGTATGTTTTTACAAAAAAAAAAGTATTTATGGATTAATATCAGTTGTCTAGTACCCATAACACAAGCTCTGCTTAGCTCGGCACTAGACGGCTTTGTATGTTAGATGTCTGAAATATTTATTTATAATTACTTATAACATAGAAATTAAACACACCTCAGTTACAAACACCTCATACTGATATTAGATTCCAAATATAGTCTCAGCTCGGAAGCCCCGCCTGGGCCAATTACAGATGTCTAAATTCTACAAAGAAAATGTCAATTATCAAAAGAAAGTTCGTCAATTTACCGTTCTTACATGAAACAGTTCTTTTTCAAACTAAATTTAATCAAAGCGCTTGAAGTATCTTAGAAAAGAACGTTTCTCGTTTTCAAGTCATTATGAGAGAGGCGAGTGTGAGGCCCACGCACTTATTACTTGTTTGTATCTTTTGGAAATTTATTTACTAAGGATTTAAGCGTATCTCATTAAATCGTATGATATTATAAGTAGAGAAGTTTTTACTGTGTAGGTTGGCATAGCAACGGTTCTCCTTTTAATATATCCCAATTGAGAAATTAAACTTTGTTATAATATAATCTACACGTTAAAGCACGAGTAAACCACTCGTGCGTAAAAATCTTTACTAATATATAAAGCTGAAGAGTTTGTTTGTTTGTTTGAACGCGCTAATCTCAGGAACCGTTTATTCGTTTTGACAAATTCTTTCAGTGTTGGATAGTACATTTATGGAGGAAGGCTATTGGCTATATATAATGGAGCGGAGCACCAATGAAGAATGTTACAAAAACGGCGGAAAATTATCATGTTATGGACAATAAGAGACACAAACGAGGTTGCGTGGGTCGGCTAGTCTTATATAAATTAAAACGTGGAGACAGTTCTTTGTAAATATATAATAACTTTACATATCTCGCACACGGCCGCGTGATCTCTAATTAGACGGAGGTAATCAGACTGCTGATACACATACATATTTGACGCAAAGAACACCTAGACTCAGAACAACAAATTGTGGATCATACAAAGTTTTGTCCCATGTGGGAATTGAACCCACGATACTTGGCGCAATAGACAGTGGCGTGGCCACCGCTTAAGCCACTAAATCAACCATTTAGCCAGTTTATGTATTTAACATACACATCAGACGTAATGTACATGCACGTAACAAATTATCATGCTTCTTTAACAATTATTTGTTGTATGTAGGTTCCCTAGCTTAGCTGTTAGAATAACCACTACAACCAACTAACATCCAGGGGACTAATGGAGTATTTTAAACCAGCTTTTGCCCGTGAAATTCATGTATGTTTTTTATCGCGATAAAGATTAGCCTATGTCTTTCCTTAAGAATCAATGTTTATAAATGCCCAATTTCATTGAAAACAGTGCAGGGGTTCAGGCATAAAAGTATAACATATACATATACCTTATTTCGAATTTATAATATTAAGTAATGATTAGTATGGATGTAGGTATGTATAGAATTAGTACAGAAAACTTAATTTACAAAACATACATATATGACACACACACATATATATAAATACAGTACGTAAGTCTGTATAATGATACCCTTTCCTAATACGGGATCCATCCAATACAAATAATGAAGGAAATATACGTTTGTCAATGTTGCGTTGATATATTTCTTAAACTTCTCCTAACTAAATTTAGGATACGCTTTCTTGACGCGTGGAAGTATACCTGACGAAACACTATCATGATCATTAGCCTATTACTGTTTGTACTGGACATAGGTTTCTCACATTTTTTAAAGACAATTCCCGCATTAGGAATACACATCGCAGGAGACTTTACAAACTAACATGAAACGGACACAAAGAACAACCACACTCAACGACAATTTGTACATCACAAAGTTGTCCCATATGGGGCTTGAACCCACCCAACATTTGGCGAAGCAGAAAGCGGCGACGGTGTGATCGATTTTGGTTTCTTGCATCCAGCTTCTGCCAGATGAACATTGTTAATTAACGTAATTTACTACTTATTGATATCTTTTTATTCTCAAACTCGCTGAATCCCGTGGTGTTACCCGCGGTTATCGGCGTACCGCAAGTAACGCCGCGGGACAAAGTTAGTCTAAAGAAAGTAGCCTAAGTTACTTCCTGGATCATCAGCTACCAGCCAGTGAAAGTCCCGTCAAAATCGGTACAGCCGTTCCAGAGATTACCCGAAACAAACAGACAGACAGACAAAAGAATAATAATATATATAGATACATACATATGCATTTTTTCAACAGACAATTTTATTTTTTTTGTATAGATATTTGCGTCATCATTTAATATTGCAGTATCTGAATGACCGATTCGGTATTTTATTTTGGTCAATTTTTTTAAAATGTATTCTGGAAATATTGATTTATTGCCGAGAAATCCCCTGCATACTAAATTTCATCAAAATATTTGAAGCCGTTTCCGATATTCACATTATATTTTTAAAAGAAATGTCAGTCATTTAAAGGTATAAGAAAGATTTCTTTCCTCAGACATCACCCATATAGTAATTACGAAATTTTAACTACCTATCATTACAACAGTATATAAAGCCTTAGACATAACAAATGTCAGATATCTGTTTGTTAAACAATAAAAGTTGTGTCCCATTTAAATAAGAGTTGTCATTTTCATAGGGAGCGTAATAAGGACGATCCCCAGTGACCCAGAATACCCAAGGTCGGCTTGGCGTCAAGGCGTCTACCCAGTCCCTGCTACAGCGTCGCACTGCTGTATCATTCCCGTAACGGTGGGTGTGGGGGCCTCCCTATCACCCTCTCTTGGCACCCCTCCTCCCACTATGGCACGACTCCACGCCGACTCTGACTTTGACTTCGACCGACATTATTATGGCGCGGTGTTTTGCTGTTTGACTGTCTCAAGTTGATGCAGCTTGGGCGTGCAATTATCATGTGACGTCTTTTCTAATGTTTATAGAAAGTAATTTATTTTATTTATTTTTCGCTGTTTATTTCCGTAGATATTCTATGCGGAAAACCAATACAGATGAAACATTCTTAATGTTTAAATGTTGTTACACAAATTTCGGATATATAAGTGCTATACAAACTTCAAAGTCAGCCTGTGACCACGGCCAGTGCAACCTGGTCGAAACGTCAGGCAAATCAGAAGTATGTAATACCTTGTAATAGGTGATCGTGTTAATTCGCGTAAAAATAATTGTTAATATAAATGCTATAGTTAGAATAGTTGTTAGTACCTGGATGGTCGACTAGCTTCGCTCAGTATTTTTTTTTGTAAATGTTCTATGAATGAATTCTAATTAGATCGATTTATCGCTCTGAAACCTGGATGGAGACGTTTTCAAATGGCATTAGATAAATAGTTGAAATCACACTTTATTTCACGTAGCTCCAAACATTCCTAAAGCATCATAATATAAGATTACGGAAAATATAATTATTGCTATTTATTTTTACACATACTGTAGACAAGCTTTAGTTCGAAGGCGCAGTAGGCGCAGGTTCGGCCTCACGTGGAATACTGTCCTCATCTTTAGGCGGTGGCACCCCAGTACCAACTCTTCGGAGAACAGCTCGAATCGTCGACTGCCAAGAAATTTTAATTCAAATGACCATGGGAGGTAGATACCTGCCTTCAAATGACGTCTCTGCCTATTAGCCCCTATGTCATAAAATTATTTAGAACATGGTACAGTTTGTGTTTGGTTTAGGTCTAAAAAGCATTATGTAGTACACCTTATATATTAACAGGTTTGCGAGGTCAAGAGGTCACAGACTTTAACCTACTGCAGTTAAGATATCTTTTATTTCTGTGCAAAAAAGTAATTCTTATGTAACTTGAAAATGCAGCGCTACGTAAGACTACGGTAGTCTACGGCGTAGAGCCAATTTCGTAGCACAGCATGGTACGGACGCACATTTACGATTTCTAATTGCGCTGCACCATTATACCATTAAATATTGAGATAGTACTCCTTAGTTTTGTCTGACACTGTTGTATACAGAGTGCACTGTACTATCGTAAGTGGATTAAAATTTACCAAATTTTCGAAAATGACGGTGTTCAAGTATTCGTGATCAAACCTTTCAAAGAGTGATACCCACGGTCACTATGGTTTGGTGACATTGTAAACTTTTCCATCACTTTTATCTTCTTCTTCCTAGTCTTTACTAATCCGGACCGGCTACTAGTTCAACAGACATTCAGGTAAAATACCTGAATGTCTGTTTTCAACGTAGCGACTGGTATTGGGCTTACGAAACCCCGAAGGTTGAACTAGTTGTCAGTATATTTAAGATCACTGACTTCTCAATAACGATTGCCATAGATGTAACTGGGACACAAGGCTTAACATGCTCTCCAACTGCCAACTCCTATACTCCGGGTTTTATTAAGAAGTTTTTGTGAGAAAAACGCCTACTTACTTTCTGCCAAAACTACTAGCTAACCGTTAGACCAACAAGGCAGTTCTTATTTTTTGAAGTATATATATATATATAAATATATATATATATATATGTATACACTAGCTAAACCCCGCGGTGTTACCCTGAGTTTTTGTTGTAACGCGAGTAACGCCGCGCGACAAAGTTAGTCTAAAAAAAGTAGCTTAAGTTACTCCCTGGATCATCAGCTATCTGCCAGTGAAAGTCCCGTCAAAATCTGTAAAGCCGTTCCAGAGATTACCCGGAACAAACAGACAGACAGAGAGACAAAAAATTTTTAACTACATTGTTCGTATATGTTCCGTGTATACATACATATGCGTTTAGTAAAAAGCGGTTATTTTAATATGACAAACAGACACTCCTATTTTATTTATTTGTATAGATATAATGGAGTAAACGACTAGAGTAATTCCCTTTACATCATAATCAACAACTGTTAATAGTACACAGCTGGACATAAGTCTCTACGTAGAAAAATTGTAAATGACGACCGTGTGTGGACTGCAGAATCACAAAGCACTGTCATACTCAAAGCCCCAAAGTTTCAAAAATTAGCAAGAAGAGGATATTAGAGAAAGTTACGTAATATGCTTAACTGAAATATAATTGGAAGTAGTACTTATTATGACGCAATAATAGTTATCACTGTACGTATGTTTGACTAGCTGAACCCAGCGGTGTTACCCGCGGTTATTGTTGTACCGCGAGTAACGCCGCGGGACAGAGTTAGTCTAAAAAAAGTAATCTAAGTTACTCCCTGGATCGTCAGCTACCTGCCAGTGAAACTCCCGTTAAAATCCGTTCAGCCGTTCCAGAGATTACCCGGAACAAACAGACAGACAGACAGACAGATAAAAAATTTTTTAACTACATTTTTTGTATATGTTCCATGTATACATACATATGCATTTAGTAAAAAGCGGTTATTTTATTTATTTTAATTTTATTTAATTTTTTATTTAATTTAATGTTATTTATTTGTATAGATTTAGAATGAGTTCAAGATGTATAAAATCAAATAAAATGATCCTTCTAAAATCAATACCAATACAATGTGATACAATTATAATCCTGTCAGTTCTCAACAAAGGAATAAATTGTATCAGCAACATTGGATTGACATTTCTTTGTAGTGCCTACTTGAATCAGGTCGCAATGGCTGTGGGGTTCGAGCGAGAACTTTTCCATTTGTAAAATTAAACTTTTCCCAAGACGCCATTGTCAAAGTGGGCGTTCGGAAAAGATTCCAATACCCTGCATGTACTTCGACAACGTTCAAAGATGTTGCCATTGTGCGTATTGGAAATCGTGGCACAGACTTTTGCTTGCATTTAATTTATCAATTCTAAGAGAGAATTTGTTCTTCGCAAAACATGTTATATGGGATTGTTAGCATGTAATATTTATGTACATATGCATGATTAGATACCTAAAAAAATATTATAATTTTCAATTGAATATCTGTACAAATTAGTGAAATTGAAGTAGCGGTTTGTATAATAATAATTAAAAGGTACTACATACCTCTGTTTTAATAAGTGATCGCGTTAATTCCCGTAAAAATAATTACTATTATATCATGGAAAGCAAAAGTTAAAAAGTTTGTATAGCTGTTTGTAATTTCGAATTAATAGCTTTTTACTAAATGCATTGAAAATATAAGTGATGCTTACTTACATAAAAAAATCTATACAAATAAATAAAATTGGAGTGTCTGTTGGTAATATTAAAATAATAGTTTTTTACTTAATACATATGTATACACGGTACCAATATAACATTTTTTTAAATTTTTTGTCTGTCTGTCTGCCTATCTGTTTGTTCCGGCTAATCTTTGGAACAGCTGGACCAACTTTGACAGCACTTTCACTAATAGGTATTTTTTTGTGTGTGTTAGTCAATTAGTTTTAATGAGGATTACTCCCATTTAAATTTAAAGAAACACTCAATAAAAACATAAATAATTCAAGGTTGTGAATCTTCACTTTTTCTCTTACATGTGTAGTTTGTTTTGTTAACTAGTCCATTGTTTTTAAAGACTACTTGGATTTGAGTGGCAAATGAGACTGGGAGGGTAGTACCTAAACTGCTTATATTTTGTTTTAATCACGCGACTTAGCGTCATACCCGTAATCCATTTGTTATAGTGGATATATCATTTCCAACTCCTCCTGTTTTTCTTCTGATTAATTTCGTTGCGGGTTCCAAGACAGTTAATTTTTCTTCCTGGGACTTCCCGAGTGTCATAACTCGGTGTGTTCGTGGGTCACTGCTGTTGATCCTGGTGTACAGGAGTTACAGTGGTGGGAATGTGGGCGGGATTAGTCCCAAATAAAAAAAAATCAATTTGTTAGTTTCCTATTAACTTTTACATTTGTAGAATACAACTAAGCCTGGAGGGCTAGATTAGTGTCGAGGCGCACTATAACAATGTTTAATTTGTTACGTATCTGTAATCGCCTTTATTGCAAAAGTCCAAATAAAATAATCGTAATTAATGTCCTTTTAAAAATAGCGTTGAAAGTATTTTGAGCGAATTTCCTCTGGCTATTGCGAATTAAGAAGATATAAAAATTGTGTTTACGATGACTGTTGTTGATTATTTATAAACGTTATTTTTGTTAGTCACCGCTCCGCTCCGTACGGAGAGCGCTCTGTATATATATATAGACGTACGTAGAAATAGACCAACTGTAAAAATATTGTACTATAGAAAATTGTTATTCAAATATTCAATCGAATCATTTCTATGTACCCATTGAAGAGTTACTCATGGTTTTCAATTGTTTTAACATTCCATAAATTCTTGATATTGTTTGATTTGAATTGACTTGACTACCTTGGAAGCACAGTGGTAGCGTATGCGACTGCTACACTTGCAGCCTCCGATTCGATTCCTGTGTCGGATCAAGTGTTTGTATGATCTACAAATATTGGTTTCAAAGTTTGGGTGCTTTCTGTGTATACTATGAATGTGTATTTACAAAAAAACTATATATTTATTTATATCAGTTGTCTAGTACCTATAGTGCTGACTCTGTTTAGTTTGGGACTAGATGGCGTTGTCCGAAAAAATATACTTGACACCTGCACTCGCACTAAACAAAGGAAAAACAGGTTTTATTGTTTAGTAGTTTAAGCACCACGCCGCTTCGCTAATTATTCAAATTCTACATGGGACATCACTTTGTGTGATTCAATAATTTTTGTTCTGAGTCTAAGCGTTCTTTGTCTCCGTTTCATGTTTGATTGTAAATTTCCTTGCGATACTTAAAATATTCTTTATGCGAGAATAGTCTTTGAGAAAAAGAAAAAAAACGCTAGCAAAATCAACCTCATTTCAAACTTTGACTCCCAAATCATAAAGCTAATCACGCAATATATCGTACAGATTAATCATTGTAAGGCTTTGTCAGTGTATACGAGCCCGTAATAAAGTACAGGCCTGCTAGTGTCATGCAGGGCTCTGTTTAGGAACTCTTTATGTATTACACTGTTTTTGTCTCCTTTCTTAGGAGAGGCATATGTTCAACAATGAACTGTTAAAGGCGGTTAATGTGATATTGTTCTTTTAAAAAAGATGCATATTTTACCATACCACAGAAGGTTAATATTGCCTCTCTTTAAAATATATGTTACGTAACGTATTTTAATGTGTTACATGAAGTATTTTTAATCTATTCACTGGTTACATTTTAAAACTTTGAATAATAATAATAAATCTCGGTAGCACAACAAACTTTCGACACGATGTAAGCATTAATCGATTTATAACTCGATATAAATTGCCAGACTTCACTGTAACATCTCACCTCAAATGCAATTCGAATGTTCTAATGTTGTTAGCAAATGTTTCTTTGATCAAACTCGATCTGAGTGACACATCTATTAACTTGTCAGCGCTGTTAGTTGATTAGTAACGTACGTTTATTGAAGTGAAAACTTGTTTAGCATATAAGTTATATATATAAGTTCGCGTCGCCGAAATCACTAAACTTCTATGGCCGCGTTGAGTACTTTTTGGTAGGGGAAAATCTTATAAGTTCGCGTCACCGACATGCCGACATCACTTAACTTCTATGGCCGCGTTGAGAACTTTTTGGTAGAGGAAAATCTTATAAGTTCGCGTCACCGACATGCCGACATCACTTAACTTCTATGGCCGCGTTGAGAACTTTTTGGTAGGGGAAAATCTTATAAGTTCGCGTCACCGACATGCCGACATCACTTAACTTCTATGGCCGCGTTGAGAACTTTTTGGTAGGGGAAAATCTTATAAGTTCGCGTCACCGACATGCCGACATCACTTAAGTTCTATGGCCGCGTTGAGAACTTTTTGGTAGGGGAAAATCTTATAAGTTCGCGTCACCGACATGCCGACATCACTTAACTTCTATGGCCGCGTTGAGAACTTTTTTTGGGATGGGTAAAAAATGTGATAAAAGATGGTGATAGTTGATGGCTCGACTGTTTGTATACTTGTAAAATTTGTGTATATCAAGTGTTTAAAATATGGAAATTAAACAAAGTGCAACTATAAATAAAAAAAGTGACGAAGAAATAATGAAAGAAAATGAGTAAGTACTTTATAAAAATACTAGACGAGAATCCGGCTCCACTTGGGTAATAGGTTCCACTTGGGTAAGTTTATACTGTATAGCATTAAACCATATTATTATAACATCACAATAAGGATTTCTGTAGTTATCGGTTTTCAAGGAATATTAAAGGCAAAGCAAGGCATAGATTCGTACAGCATCCTTCATTGTATTTAATAAAAATAGGATATTCAAAAAAAAAAATATATAAATCAAAAATGCACAACGTTAATGTTCATGTTTTTACTTCTGCCGGCACTCCCGGAGTGCGACCCATTTATTTAAATTTTCACATTATGAACATTCTAATTTTACACATTAATTTCACAAATAACATTCTAAGTTATAAGTTTTCACGTCTACCGACAGTCCTTACGACCAATTTTTATAAATTCTGAAAGTAGAACGAAAAGTAAGTAAAAATGTCAACACATTAATGCATTTTTCGATAATATGCTGAGTTAATTTGTTGTTTTATGTGTATGCATAAATTGTATATCATTATTTATATTATTTTTATATTATTAATGTTTACTTACTCTTGAATTTCAAAAATATATAACAAAACAAAACTATTGTATTATTATTATTATTGTTTAATTAATTGAACATAATTGAAAGGAACGTAGTTATGCATGTTGGCACACATTATTCTTCCTTTGAATTGATGAATTGCCATTAGTTTTTAATGAATACTTACATTTCCATTTATTCGGGTTATTTAACCCGAATAGCATACAGAAGAAAGATTGTGAAGAACGGCATTAATGTTAATGTGCTGCCACCTAGTTTGCACGGAAGAAACAGCTAAATTGAGTACAGCGTCCTCTGTGATCCAATAGCTTAAAAACTAAGAACGTGGTAGTTCCAATTTTTTCCGTTACTGGCATAAAAAAAAATGTAATTAATATCGAGTTGGTTAAAAAAAAAAAAAAATAGTATTTCTTAAAATAGGTTCCCGTTTGTGATGTTATGAAACAAAATAGAAAGGTGAACATCTTTTGTTTACCATAGTGCATTGGCAGCGCCATCTAGACAAGTGTTGGAGAACTGAATTACTTACTCAGTGGATATAGTGTTTCTACTGAACGCTAGATGACGAGTGCTTCCCATCTTTCGTTTTAAAATCATCGAATAGCAGCGCCATCTAGACAAGTGTTGGAGAATTTAATTACTTACTCAGTGAATTATCTTTTGTTTTAAAATCAAATTATTTCGTGAACATTGGTACAAGGTCATAAGGTGTAACTTATTCGAATAGCAGCGCCATCTAGACAAGTGTTGGAGAATTGAATTACTTACTCAGCGGATATAGTGTTTCTACTGAACGCTAGATGACGAGTGCTTCCTATCTTTCGTTTTAAAATCATCGAATAGCAGCGCCATCTAGACAAGTGTTGGAGAATTGAATTACTTACTCAGTGGATATAGTGTTTCTACTGAACGCTAGATGGCGAGTGCTTCCTATCTTTTGTTTTAAAATCAAATTATTTCGTGAACATTGGTACAAGGTCATAAGCTGTAACTTTATCGAATATTCGAAGTAACTTTTAAAGTCAACTTACTACAGACTTGAAATCACGCAATTTGGAACAATGCTTTGTGTATTAAAAGGGGTAGTTTTACACTACATTATTTTATTTATGTACAAGTATTTATTTCTGATTAAGAGTTTTTTAGCAAATCTTTATTAAGATTGTAACATCTTATTGTAGTAGTATAGATAATAGTACCTAAGACTATAAAACTGATATTATATTAACTTTAAAGTACTTAGCTGTTAATTAATATTACATAGATCATAAACAAAATTATTAAAGATCATGAACAGCATTTAAAATTAAATTTTCGGGTTTATACTTATATATAAATAAGTCTAAACTTAGATAAGTCTCCTTTCTAAGGAGAGGTTTATGTTCATGTCGTAATCTTCAGACTGTTATTATTGATGATAAACTTGTAGGTAGGAAATAATGAAATAGAGTGTCTCCATTCGTAATTCTCTGTACGGGTGTCATATGAGACAACTAAGAAAGCAAATTATTCAGGGCAACATTACTGCAAATAGAAGGCAAACTTGAAACAAGCCCTATATGAATTCGTCTGGTTAGCGTCATAATAGTATGTTAAAACCTCATTTCTAGTTAGAGGCATAGCAGTGGACCATTAAAAGCTGTCTATGTGATAAGACCTTTTTTGGAACGAAGTTCCTTATCGCGCGTTGTGAAAGGTGACTAGACGGAAAAAAATCTTACGAATAGTTGTCACGACACAAAAATTCTTACGAAAAGTTGTCACGACACTTTTTGCTACAGTAAGCGATTGTAAGCCGTGCGGCGTGCGCATGTTTTTCTGTCTCTCTCTCTCTCTCTCTTACAGAAAGCAAGCTAGACATTTTCATTTCTATTTCGCGTTGAACAGTGTGGTGTCGCGACGATTATTTTTGTTGAGTATATACAAGTTTTTTGTACATAATAAATGATAAAATTTAATAAAAATAATGAATCCTGACAGTGAACTTCGTTCCATCCGGGTGTCCCTTGACACCTCTCGAGTTTTTTTTTTCATTTACAAAGGGTACATTCAAATGGCTTCTAATGTGGTCGGTTACATGTATCGGCCCTTTGACAGGCCGTTACTGTAATCGTATAATAGTAATCGTTTTAAGACGAGACAAAGGAAATATGTAACATTTGATAAATAAAGATGAAAAAATTAATGGACAGGTTTGTTTGAATAATTGAGTTTAAGACGGTTGTAGCTTGAAGAGTACCCCGACTTATGGCGGGAGAGACATCCTTAAAACGGAGTGATGAACTCACAGAAAACAGGTGTTAGTTTTCCCGTTGCTTTTTACCATTTCAATGATAGCCGTCGTTTATCCCACTGATAAATGTATTATGTACTCTGCAATATAACTTGTCAATTAAATATGGGTTATTATTATAAAAAGTTGGTTATTGGAATCCAAACCTTCTCTGTCTATGATTCTTGTCTCAAAAGGTGGCTACAAATTTTTATCTTCTATGCAAGTGTTAATGAATACCTCGGTGGCGTAGGGGTAGCCTACCTGTACGACTGCTATGCTTGAGTTCACGGGTTCGATTCCTGGATCGGACCTAATGTTTGTATGATCTCCAAATTATTACAAGAAAAATCTATAAGTGTTCTATCGGTCAGTCTAGTGTCATAATACCAGCTCTGCTTAGTTTTAAGCTAGATGGCGTTGTGTGTCACATGTCCGAAATATATAAAGAGATGGTCTCATAAAGTTAAAATTATGTAATTAACTAGTTTTACATTTAAACGCATTAGTTTTTACTGAGTACTGTTTTACACTGTTACATTTTACTACAGTAAAAAAGTTTTAAGCAATCACTGAATCCCAAATAGTGTACAATTATAGATATTTCATTGTATGCAATTAATGACTTTTTTCTACCTAACACCAAACAACGACAAACAAATAACAAATATTTCGGACATCTAACACACAACACCATTTAGTCCCAAACCAAGCAGAGCTTGTGTTATGGGTAGTAGACAACTGATACAAATATACTTTTTTTTTCTGTAAATACATACACCATAATAAACAGCTATTGTAAAAACATGGACATATTAAATAATGAACTAATTACATGAAAGTACCAACGCTGTCTTAAAATATTGCGGAGAAAATAATAAAATATAAATTACTTTCTAATACTTTTGTACTAAGTTTAAGTTTAAAAGGGTGGCGTGACACGTGGTCTCACATGCGGCTAATCCGTACGTATAGAAACTGAAACCAGCGAGAAGTTACACGTAAGGTCAAGGTCAGTTCTCTCTAACGATCGCTTGATAAATCATTCCTTTTCCATCTCTTACAAAATAACACCTATTGTCATAAAACATTGACTGTTTACATTTTTAGTTTGTATGTACTTAGCATTAAACTACATTTTCTTCTTTTTGTCGAACGATAAATCATTGACGAACGATGAACATTGATGAACGATAAACTATATCGATTGGACACCATGTCAGTTGGAAGTCAGTGGTGCCTAAAACCGGTAGCACTTGCCAACTCGGTGCCAGACCAATGATGAATGGTGTTACGTGCGAAAGTTTTAATAAGCCGTGTATGATAGAGTATTTTATTCTTGGATGTAGATGGCACTTACATTAGTTATGGTATATACGTACCTACATTAAATGTAGGACGAAAAGAGTAAGAGGTTCTAATGCTGGTTCTTCGAAATGTAATCAATGTGTGACATTGTCTGAAAAGACCTATTTGCAAAATAATTTTGTCAGTTCTCGTAAGGCCGAACCCATGAAATTCGAGTCAGGTTCAATATGATCAAGCTGGCGCCGGGCAGTCTACGAAGCCGGACTACGTAGGTGGTCGTAGCGACAGTAGACATACCCGTAGCGCCGCTACGAATTATCGTAAAATGTCTGATCGTCGCTTGATTTGTCTAGAACTTTAATAAATGTATATATTGTGTGATGTGAACCATAAAAAACACAAAGCAGTCGTGAGGAATGCCGCCAGAACTGACAACTTAAAACCAAAAACTAAACGTGATAACTTTTGAATGTTCAAAATAAGTGGTAATTTGTAAATTAAAACTGTTCACATTATATGTACATAATATCTATCGGCATTCTGAGCCATAATAGTGTTAGCCTTAACACGTCACGGGACCGTATTGGTGACGACTTAGACGAATTTCCTCCCCTTTCAAACGTGCCTGTAGAAGTTGACACTTCACCGAATCTCACTAGGCCGCCATAGTGTGGGTCATCACATCAAATCATCACATTTGGCCCGACCCGTAAATCAAACCCAAGACCCCAAGTACAGCAGTCACTACGCCAATGACGAGATAAGCATGTCGAACTCACGACTGAAGACACAGCTGTCGAGATCTAGAGATAACTACTAAGCTTGTAAGCCAGTCACTGTCGCAAATCGGTCAAAATGTGACCGCCAGACCATCTCTAGTCCATCAAAAAAGTGTCATCGTCTAGCATTTACTAAAAAAAGACTGTACTTATAACTCGCATCTACTTCACCTCTTTCTTCCTTATGTAACAAAGTGTCAGCGTATAAAAAACTTTTGTACCAAGATCAACTATATTAATAGTCTCCTTGAAATTTTCTAGCTTGTTCCCACACTGACACATCACACGTATTAGAAAGAGACAATAGTTTTATTGAGAATCAATTTGGTTAGAAGCGAGAAGGAAAGTTCTACTTCACAATTACCATTTCGGTTTTAACACTGCTGGTGCCACTCCGATGGTCTTAGTTAAGCGACTCCTTTTCGAATGTCGGTTGGATTATTATATTATGAATGAGGACTGTGTGGTTTATAGCGGCCGTTCCGTGTTTATGGTCGAATATTTTGTGACGTTCACGAGTTAAACAGAGATGTTTTAATATTTGTAAAGGCTTTGTTTTAGTAAATAAGTTATTTGAGTGTTTGGCGTCGACAATGTTTGAGAATACACAAAAGTAGTCCTCAAAATAACGTTGACTGTTCAAATGTGGATGTTTTGTTTTCATTTCATTTACTGTTACTATAATATATTTAACCAAATGTATAAATCACTTTTCTCAAAGTATGCTAAACTTACCGATAAATATATTAAGAATCTGAAATACTAACTCAATAAACATAGGGACACGAAGATGAATTCGCAGTTATGTGTGGAAGCCCTAAATCCGTCATTAGAAATTATCCGGTTTTTAAAAGCTAAAAAGCTGAAATCTTTGTAGAAAGCGGTAATCTGTTTAAGTACCTAATAGCCATCAATTGATGAGAGATATAGAAATTTTTTATCAATGCCTTTAAAATCACGATCCTTCAAAGCATAATGGATTTTATCGTGAAACAAAAAATTGCAAACAAGCTCATTTTTGGAAAAACATAAAACTCGACTGCGTGAAATTGTATACTTAAAATTTGCAAAACGGAAATTTCAATTTAAACGATTTTCATACACCCATTCACTTTCACAGTGATTGTTAAACTACCAAAATCCATCAAGTTATTTAAGCTATAGTACATACTGTAGCTTTAATAACTTAACTGTTACTTGACTGTGTGTGTGAAATATACATACACACAGACATAAGGCTACTCTGATACATTTATTCAAAACTAGCTGTTGCCCGCGGTTTCGTCCGCGTGTTTGTCGATTATCGCGGCCTATGTATTATTCTGATGTATAAGCTACATTACTGTAAAGTTTTATTCAAATCCGTCCAGTAGTTTTTGCATGAAGAAGTAACAAACATACACATTCATAAAATTTTGACTTTAATATTAGTGTGATTGGTAACAAACTCATAAATGTATGTGTAGTGACGATATTTAAATATTGCACCGTTCGTTAAGCTTTATATCTTAGAGATATTCAATTTATTATTGAAGAGTGGAGAGAGCGTAAATATTGTTGGGCGCCAGCGGCTACCCTTGACCTTGCCCCCGTCTTACATAATCAGAGCCGCTGCATGCTGTTAGGTCTGTGCTACTATAATATAATTTTCTATAATTTTCGATTGTGAACACTGTTTTGTCTTTAGTTTCTTATTTAGTTATGTAAAAAAACTAGTAATGTTTAAGATAAAGATTTTGTAGTAACTAAGATAATTCAGTAGAGTACATAAATCATACATAATCATAATGCGTATTATTTATAGCTGTAATCTTGTTCTTTTAACCATATTTTTTGAGGTCTATCGCCAAACTTTGAGAATGTAAGCTAAATTTTTGTAGGATTAAGACAGACAAAATATTGTGATACGTATCTAATTGCGTTATGTAATACACCGAATGCTTTTAACGCCTCGTCTATATATAAGACTAGATGACCCACGCAACCTCGTATGCGTGCGATTATTTTCCCCCGTTTTTGAAACATTTTGCATTGGTGCTCCTCTCCTATTGGTCTTAGCGTGATAATATATAGCCTTCCTCGATAAATGGGCTATCTAACACTGAAAGAATTTAAAAAATCGGACCAGTAGTTCTTGAGATTAACGCGTTCAAACAAACAATCTCTTCAGTTTTATAAATCAGTATAGATGTGTATATATAGTATACTGTAATTATTACTATTGGTATTTATCATAACCAGTTTGTAAATGTTACTTGACAGTAATACTACTTTACTACTTTACTTACAAATATTTGAATTTGATTTGTTTATTACGAAATATTATATATTTTGCATAGCTTTTTATTAAAGCCTGTCGCTGTACTGCACAAAAAATAATTTCCTAATAGAACATCAATATCTTCGAACTCACTGTAGTCCGTGTGGACATGTATTTAATTTTGTAACAAGTCGGATTAAAATATACATATCATCAAGGATACACGTACCTTTAACCCTAAAAAAAAAACTTCCAAGTTCTTGAGGCGTAAAGTAATAAATTTGAGATGCTCCGTCGTCAAGCTTGGCTAAATTTACATTATAATGAGCAAACTTGTGGGTAAAATCTTTGTCCAAGAGAGGCACTCGTTATGTGTGCTACCGTCAGCGGCATTGAATTTGTTTTTGTGGTATTTGTGTATCTGATGGCAATACTAGTGATAAGCCTCCAAGAGGGTTAATATTTACAAAGTTATTTGCCTGTGGCTTATTCTGCAGATTTAAGGAAATCTCAAGTTGGAATAAGGACAATCACAGAATAAATTAATGGGATTAGGAACCCTAGTCGTATATCAGTCTACGTTTTTATATAACCTTTTAATCTGCCTGTTGATGCGAAATATGTTCACCATTGTAATGTTTTGATTGCTTCCTATTTCACTTAAACATTTGTTATATAGATTTTAAAGTAATTTGTATTTTTGCTTGTTGCAGACGGACTGTGGTTGTATATTTTTTAAAAGATATCTCCCGCACTAGGACCCCTGTACATGATGCGGACACAAAAAACACCCAGACTCAGAACAACAATTTGTGGATAACACAGTGTTGATTTAAACCCACAACACCTGTCGAAGTTGGAAACGGTGTCGTGACCGGTAAACCACTAAGCCAAACATACAATCTAAATTGCACTGTGTGAGTTCTTAATGAATTATTCTAAACAATATATGAGCAGAGGTGTTACTCGATGTCACCAAAGATAACTTAAGTCACATATGCATTACTCTCCTTTGAGTATCTACCCGTAATAATAGAAACCCGGTAGAAAGAGGTGGCGAAGGGGATGCGGTAGAGGTCACTGAAATCCTAATCGTAGCGTAAAGGTCACTGCGGCCCTATCTTAGGTCAATGTTACCCTGCAAACGACCTGAGATAGCTGCGGAGTGGGGCGGATGGGAGAGTGCGTCCAGTGCTGTTCCGCCTCTTATTGTGTCGAACGGTAAGAGGTAAGTGTCCAGCCCCAGGAATAACTCTCGATGTACTTCAATCGTGAGGTGTGGCAGGGAGGACTTCAGATGCATTTCTGGATCGCCGATACGTTTCTGAATCCTAACAGTCAAGGTGGGTGGAGTGGGGACTTTATTGATAGACCATTGGTTCTCCGGGAGTCCAACACACGCCCTTCGTCTTTGCACGGAGTTTATACGAAAAGCAATTTTTCGCGTAAATAAAATGGTACAAACCCGTGTTATAAGTCACCACGAAAAGAATCGAACTGAGGGTGGGTTCACACTTTACTTCCTCAGTGCAAGACTGAGAAAGAATTATTTTCTATGAGAACATTGTGTTACTCTGGTCGAGCTAGATCTTATGTGCCAAAGGATGGCTTTCCCACACTTAAAAAACTATTCAAACAAAGTGTTAAATAAGCGGACTATTTCATAACCTGTATTCCAAATTGCTGTTTGTTAACGAAATAGTCATATCCGATTACGTGGTGCTTACAAAATTATTCTGCAATTCTGTTCATTATGCATAATGGATTTGCATCAATTTATATGGATATGCCGTACATCAAATTAGGATCGCCGCAAAGTGGTTTAATTAAACGCTTACTCATATAGCGGCCGGTGTTCTAAAGAACAGAGAATATTGTATAGGGTCCGCACTCTGCCGAGTGTAGCTGTAGGCAAACTTCGTGTTTAGAGGCCAAAAAAATTAATAAACTTTGATCTACGTTAAAAGGTTGTCAAAGTTTAAAATTTATTTACGTATATAACAGCTTGAATACAATAACACTAGTGAGCCATTAAATTGGAATATATATTGCGATACACAGTGAAGTTTAGCAGTATTTTTTCTGTATCTTGCTTTATCTAATGTCAATCTAGTTATTTCAGTAAAAAATAAATTGAGTGAACATTTACTATTACAAGTAATCAGTTAGAACATTGATGTATTTAGAGAAATTTCCTTTTGATGACCTTACATATAGTGAATGGTGACAGTACCTACGTCCAAATTCCAAATAGTTGACAGTATCGTATTTACGTAAAGTATGGCGTGTACTAAAAAAATAATTCTTCTACAATAGAAGGATGAGACTTTAAGTACCAACTTAAAGTCTAATTCATAATAGAACCAAAGCTACAAACTATTTCACTTATCGTTTTATGTGAGAACCATTGCTTGCCATTTAGAAGTTGACACTTGAACAAAATGTCAAGCAGCCACACTTTCATTCCGTAGTGGTTTAATTACTCGTGTCAAGGCTGTCGGACTGTATTCACTGCGGTTAAGGGCTCTTGGCATTGGTGCTATTATAAAATTAGATGGCATGTCCCATGGCATGAATGTCATTTTTGTTTCGACGGTATTTCCTTCGTAATGGCATGCGGGCGGTCCCAATCAACTTAACGTTAAGATCAATAATAAGTGGCTGTAATACTACTACAGTAAATAAAGGTAACTCACGCCTCAGTGTTGTCATCCCGGGACTCGGAGCGCTCGGCGTTGGCCTGTCCACGGCGGTGACGCGCGCGCTGCTCGTCGCCCAGCCCGTAGAGGCCGGCGACAGCCGCCATGTCGCCCCCGCGGCTCGCACTCCCGCCGGGCTCACATAGTCCACATACGACGCAAATTTACTGTCATGTTTCAAAGCTCTCACAAACTGTCATTCTTTACTACATGGCCCACTCAGCTCGGCTGATGCATCACAACACTAATATCTAACTAAACTTATATAAGAAAAATTTGGACGCATAATTTGGTACAGTACATAAATTTTTCTTTTACTAATTATAATTTAATCACAATTTTAATTATTGTATCGCGTCATAAGTTGTCGTTGGTGAATGTTAGCTTGGCTACATTTGTTTTGTTTTATTGTTATCGTTGCCTCGGGAGTCGCTGTGCCGATTTATAAGCACGAGTTGCTGCATCTGTTGGACGAACATTTTTAATATTATTCGCGTGACACGAGCGCAAACCGCGACCGCAAAGCGCAAGTTCTGACGTCACATACGAAATGTAATTCTCTTTGGACCGAGCTCTGGAGCAGCTGTCGCACCCGCGCGTTCGCATAACCATACGCAGTATGCAAGTTACGTACTAACAGAAAACATTTTTACATGCACACATTACACATGGTTTTTTTAAGCTTATTGAATGTCTCTTTACAGATAGTTAGCGCAATACTAAAACTATTGAAATGATTTCATTATGTTACAAACAATGCAGTAATGTTTATATAAAAACAAAATTGGAAAAATTACTCCCTTGATTGCGTTTATACTAGAACTCTTCGATTTCCAAACAATTTGAACCGCATCAATATTTATTTAGTGAATTCCTGTAAACCAACGTATAAGGGTCTCGGGTGAACTAGTACAAAATAAAAACGAAATTTCAAGTCGGTATTCGAAAGCTTGTTTAGTGAAAGCACACTTTAAAGTATGAAGAACGAGTGAGGGTCTATTCAGTAACACTTGATCGGCGTCTGGGAGGCAGCATCGTACGTATACATTTACGTACTCAGAAATAGGGCAAAGGTCTTTATTCAAACCGGAGGGCAAGGGTTGATATATTGTTTCATCGTCGAAGAGGGACTCGGTACGTATCACCTACTTATCATTTTGTTAGCGCCGATTGGCCCTTTTATCGTCGGATATTCTCAGACGTAAGAGAAAGCCATGTGTAAACTATTTAGTGCTTTTTTCATTTTTCTATTTGTCTCAGAGCTAACGACTTTTATGTTAATTTAACACAAGTTCTGCTTAGCTTTGGGCTAGAAGGCATTGTGTGTTTAGATGTCCGAAAATGTTTATACAGCCATTTATCTCTATAAATAAAAAAAAGCATACCAATATTATTAATTCCAAAGTAATTGTGTCTGTCTGTTACGCGTTCATGGCTTAACCGCTACACCGATATCAATGTAACTTAGCTTTGGGATGCTTTAATTGTTGAGGAAGGACATAGACTACTATTTACTACGATAACCGATTCATACCCGTGCAGAGCTTCGTGCAAGGGCTTGTTTTATGTTAATTTAATATGTAAGTACTGATTATGTTCCTTCACTCAGTAGCTGTATTATGAAACTATAGTATTTATGTAGCTCAAATCATGTAGAACATATACAAAGGTAGTAGAATCACGCTGATTTCAGCCTGAACTAGACCGGCTCGACCAGGGCGGTACTACCCTCGCACATAAAATCAACGTAAAATGACATCATTCCTGCTATTGTGTCTCGTTGGTAAGTGCGAGACCGGAGGCCCAATGATGTAGAAGCATCACTAGGCCGCACTCGTGTGGGTCACCATGCTGCATTGTTGCATTGTCTGCATTCGCAACGAGTATAGTGACCACCAAACTTGGATTCTGCTTATGCTTTCAATCAGGCAGAGTCAAGTCATTTCAGCAGGGCCCTACATAAAAAAAATCGTTTTTCTTAATATTTTATTTTACTTGATGATACTAAACGGGTTGAGATAAAATAACTACAAATACTACATTATATATACTACGATCATTAAATAATTTTATTTGGTAGCAATATCATGTGCCTACAGACCTGGCAATGGCAGTGTGCCAAGCGCCGAGGCCCATATTTAATTAACAATGACACTTTTTTGTTGACGTAGATTACCTTCATTTACTATGGAATATTCTTAGTACTTAATAGTATCATTGTTGGATTTGTAAATCATCATCATCAACTTGTTGTAGTCAACTGCTAGATATAGACGTAAGATATGATAATTCATGAAATATGGTAAAGTTAATTTAAGTCACATAAGAAAGGTAAATTAAATTTATTATTTAATTTACTATTGATATTTTTTTTATGAAATAGGGAGCAAACGAGCAGACGTTTCGCCTAATAGTAAGCGAAGTTTCTCGAAGGTTTGAAGGTCGTATTGGTTCGGAAATACTGCAGGCGACAGTTCATTCCACAGTTTTGTTGAGCGAGGCAGAAAGGTCCTGGAAAAGCGCACAGTTGTGGACTGCCAGCCATCTAAATATTAATTATACATATTTTTTGTTAAAAAACCTAAAGTCGCTTAAATTATATGTTTTAGAAGTTTTAATACAAATCTATCTTCACTACCATTAAATCAAACTCCACTCTCTGCTTTCGACTTATATGTGACAGAGAGCTGTAATTGACATATAATTACAGCACTCTGCTATAAAATGTACATGAGATAATTGTCTATAAAAGCATGACTATTTCTGATTTAATCACAGTGATACTACATCAAGTCGGTGTCAAGGAGCACACGAATGTAATGTTGTTAATTCCAAAACAAAGCGACTATGCTCGATCTACAATATATAATAATAACGCAATATTTATCACAAACAGCACGCTTGATTAATAGCCATACTGTGCATACATACGCGTGGCAATAACACCCATACTGTAAACGCACAATTTAATACTTGCATTTAATTGTATCAACACATTTTGCAGTATTATGTGCAGTGGTAAATCATTGCGATTACGATATTTCAATGTGTTAACATTATTTTATAATGAATAAATGTCTGTGAACGAATGTGACTTTATGTGAAATATTCCTCTAGGTTCACGTTAGTTGCTGGTAGTGTCGGGCAGTGAAGGCAGTTTTGCGCTTCTTTGGCTGATTTGCCCTTTTCAGTTGAGTTTGAACGTGATATAAGTCTAGCAATGAATACACATAGGCAAATGATTTTGTATATATCAGGAACAATTCAATACGTTGGAGATATATTGACATATTATGTATGCGTTGTTTATAATAAAACAGTACCTGTTTTTTTTTTGGGAAAATTTTCTTAAAAAATTATACTCTTCTATACATTTCTGGTTAATATACAACCATGACACTCACAATAGTTTGGTTTTCTATTCCTGAGTAGTTCCAGAGTATACTGAAAATTTTTACAGTTTTATAATATAAGGATAGATCATCGTGAAAGGTATCAAAAAATATTAAATGGGCATGGTGATAGCCACTTTGCCGGTGTACTTTACTTTTACAATAAATTGATAAATATTATAATTGATGGCAAATTTCTTACTAAAAATAAAACATTTTCATTGTCAATGAAATGAAAAGTTATTAAAAACCATTATTACTCGTTGATAAAGTATCATTTTGATCGAATACCGATTTAACGTTCTTTGTCCATTCAAACTGTCGTACATCCTACAGTATTTACAAACTTTTATAATATTCCTAACTGTAGGTATGTATTGTAATTTGTAACTATATGTACAAATTGTTATCTTGTTAAACAATGTCTAATAAAACGATATTCATTTGATATCTATTTGTTTGAAACCAAGCCGGCAATAGCAATCTCGCTTGACAGATTGTGTTACATCAAACGCAATTATTTTGGAGGGCCACCTAAAAGGTACAGAATCGGTTTCGTCGCGGCTAAATGCATTTGTCAGGTGAGGTGCGGTTTTGCGGTTTTAACTGATTGCCGTATCGTATGAATAGAGCTTGATAACGGTAACAATCCGAATGTTTTTGAATCTGTTAAATGCATGGTTTGTTTTTTCTATAGTATGTGGTCATATTGATCGAAAAAATAGTGCAGTTTGTTTCTATTCAATTTGATGTTTTCTTGTTGTTTGAGAATATGTGTATATGAAATCCGACACTAATGGAAGTGTAGATTCTCTTACACATAAACAAAGCTTTTTAAGCCGAGATCATATACGCTATGTGTGATGTGATCAGAAAAGAGTTACATATCTGTAGGTAGCACGTTTAAAATTTTATAATTTAATGTAACCTCTTATCAAATGTAAATTTATAGGTTAATCCAAATATTAATTTAGACACCTGTTCTATAATGTACTAAGAATTGCTGATGTTTAAAGATTTGATTTCGACATTGTATACTTCAGAATTATGTATAAAAGCTAACATGGAAGCATTTTATTGTCTATATTACAGTAAGTTTAAATAATTTTCTAAGTCATTGTTTGAAGGAAAATTTTGGAAAATTTTCTTTTGTTTCAATGTTCGTATAACAGGAGATATTAACTGAAGTAAGAGGGTACTTTGTAAAACTTGCTTAGCTCATTAAATTAGTTCGAGGAACGTCTTTGTCTCTAGTACTGCCAGAATACTAACTTCTTGTCCTTTTATTCGTTTAATAAAGTTCATTTCAATGTATTGCAAAAGGTAGTTTGAAAGAACGTTCAAGAGCAAAATTAAATTAGCCCCTGTTTCAAACAAAGAGTTTACAAGTCATTTCAAATATGAAACTTATAACAACGACTAGTACTGTTGAAAATTGATTTTTAAACTACATTTGAAATTATTGCCTGTGTACTCATTGAACATCTCGATTTCAATATACCAATACTACCAATGCAACTATGCAATAAAGTTATATATTCCTATATATAGTATAAGTTATTATAAAAATACACTACCACACAGTTTTCTTACTAGTTTTATCCAAAGCCCATGTTAGGTTACTTTTTAAAATTAACACAATAAAAAATTGCTTCAACTTCCTATACTCTTTGAAAATTCCTGTTAAAATGATAAATGACGAGTGCCAGATTTAACGACTTGAAACTTAAATTATTGCTTATACGAGTAGTAAGGTTGTGTTATCATGAGGTGATATGCTAAACATTAAAGTACGTTATTATACATACGTCCATTTAATATTTCAACACACAGTTTATCACATGGTGACTTACTGTTTCCAATAAAAAAATCGTAAATCTAATGAAATGAATGAAATGAAATCGAAATGAAATGAAATCATTTATTCTGCAATTAGGTTACAAAACACTTTTGCAAGTTAAACTTTTTTTGAGCAGATGAGTTCGGCCTTTCCTAACTGGACTAGCCCTGAAAAGAAAGGTCGAAACAAACTCAGGGATCAACGTCTCTTTTAAAATTCAGACAATTTTCATGAAACAAAAGACATTATGTCAATAAAAAAAAGCGATAATTACAATTTGAGTCACAATTATAATAATCTGTAAAGATAATTTAAAAAAATGTCAACTATAACAATAGTAGATCAATTTATTTCAAAGTATAAATTATCAGAGTGGGCAGCTCAATCCCAGGCGGTTTTATCATGTAGATATTCTGCTATGGTATAGTACCCCTTTGCGGATAGCTTCGATTTAATGGTATTCTTAAATTTTTTTAATGGCAAATTCCTAATAGTAATAGGGAGCCTGTTGTGAAAGCGTATACATTGTCCCATGAACGAGTTGCCTATTCTGTGGAGACGAGTGACGTGAACACTAATATTATGTTTGTTTCTAGTATTTACCGAATGAACATCACTGATTTTAAGAAACTTTGATATATTTTTTTGAACATAAATAAAATTTTCGTATATATATTGTGAAGATACCGTCAGAATATTTATCTCTTTAAATTTGGAACGGAGAGAAGCTCGAGGGCCTAATTTATATATGGCACGTACAGCGCGTTTTTGTAGAACAAATATGGCATTAATATCTGCACAGTTACCCCAGAGTAGGATAAATAATACACAATGCCATCCAATCCCAAGTTAAGCAGAGCTTAAGAGCAGAGAGAGTTAAAAGGTAGTAGAGCCACGCTGATTTCAGCACGAACGGGCCGGCTCGACCGGGGCGGTACTACCCTCGCACAGAAAATCAACGTAAAATGACAGCGATCACGCTGTCGTGTTTCGTTGGTGAGTGCGAGACCGGAGGCCCAATGATGCAGAAGCATCACTAGCCCACCATGGTGTGGGTCACCATGCTGCATTGTTGCATTGTCTGCATTCGCAGTATGGTGATCACCACTCTTGGATTCTGCTTATGCTTTCTATCAGGCAGAGTAGAGTCATTTTGGCAGGGCAAAACATAAAAAAAAAACAGAAAGAGCTTGTATTATGATTTGCAGATCATACAAAAATTTAATAAAATAAATTTAAAGTGCACGTCTAATATGAGTTTTAATGTTGATATGGTTAGCATTCAGTTAATTAAGTTAGTAAACTGTTATCTGACATCATTTCGAAACGTTCTATCAAATGTCAAAAAATACAGTTGAAACAGGATACTAATTTTTTCATTGACGTTTGTTTTGTAATTACAAAATAAAATCTACCTAATCACTTATTCCCAACATTGACCCTCACAAATCCCAGCGCCACGACAATTGACAACCAGTAGCTGAGTTTTACGATCCAATTTACAAAGCCACGCTCAAACTCGACAATGATACACAAAACAACATCGTGAATGAAAAGACGAACAGGATTTTCCCTTTTGAATATTTCTCTTAAACAATAAGGAGATAATTCTTTTCGCAAGGGACCAGTATCGGTGAAAGAGAACAAACTCCGAATAGAAATAATAGCTATTGACACATTTCGCTTATTTCAAATACGTTTCGTATTTGCGTTGTAAAAAATGTAAATAAATTGTATAAAGGTGTTTCGGGTATAGTTTGTTTTAAGAATTAAGTCGAATTTGGATGTTTGGCGCTGTTTGATTCATACTTGGTATATAAATTAGTGCATTATTTTTGTAGGTTGAGAAAAGAGAAAACATAGAAAATAGTTACCAAAAAACTTAATTAATGGCTTAATAAATGTTTGATATTAGTTAGTTAATTTTCTTTTCATTGTATTCGAAGTAACTTAATTATAGAATGGGCTTTTCAAGATTTCAAGAATATCTTATTTTTAATATAACAGCCCCAGGAGAATGGAATTTTATTTCACTGAGACGCTTATTGTGTTAAGCGGCTCGGTAAATTTCAACAGAATATAAATTGAAGGACAGGGATCCAAATCAAAACGTATTTTTTTTTAAATGGAATATAAACTTCTAAAGAAATAATGCATAGATAAATAACATAATCAACGAATCTGCGAGAATTATATTCCTAAAAATGAAACAAGGTTCAATTTTCATAACATTTTATACCTTCATTAAAATCATTATATTCCATTGCACCTTACAATGTTATAGCATAAAAACTGCATAACACAACCTACAACTGAAAATGAATGCCCATTTATTTTATTTATCTATATTTATTTGCTATTGGACCCACAATGCCCTGTTACAGCGTTTGCAGTATATTTACTTAAAGATATAAATTTTTATGTTTCAATGCTAACTGGTATGTAAAAACAGAAAAAAATATGTGTATCTTTGTTAAATATTAAATCGATCAGTATGAATATAGTCGATCGTTTTTATTCCTGATACTTGATCGTTTTTATTACTGTAACGACATTATGGACTTTGGCGTTTCGGGTGTCGTTTATATCATCATTAGACTATTGCAGTTCATTGACGGACATAACTCTCTCTCGTTTCACGCCATTCTGATCGATTTTAGGCTTCTCGCATATAAAGACAATATCGCCGAGGTGGTTGGTTGAAGTATATATACTTTCTCAAAGTTGGATTGAGAAGAGTAACTACTTAGTACTAAAATACACCAGACTAGATACCGATAGTCAACATAATTTTAATTTTTTTCCGAAATCTTCATGATTGTCTCGCATCTTTATCTGTGGTATCTAATCACACATTAGCGGGTGTCCATGGGGCGGCGGTAATCGATTACCATCAGGAGATACGTCTGCTTGTTTGCCCCCTATTACATAAAAAAAACTATTACCCAATTAATTATGCTACTAGAATAGAGGTATAAACACTAGTATTCAATTAATAAGGATTAGTTTGAAAAACGTTTGCTTGGGCCCAGTACACTAAATGTAGAAATTCACAGATAAACTAAGAAATCTTATAATTCTGTCGCCGTATATTCCCCCTCCAATGCGCCAAGTTCCGCAGCGGACAGACATTCCGTTGCAAATCCATTGGACTAGACAAAAGCTGGTTAACGATGCGAGCTTGTTATTTGATAGATCGGATTTAGTCATTAGCACGCCGTACTTCTGTTAACGTATATGTCTATATTACGAAATTATTTGATTTATTTATACCATTTGTTCAATAAGAGAATAGTTTGTCGGTGGTAATTGTTTTGAAATTTTCCGACAGGTTTGACGGACCTATTCATAAGGAAGTAGTCCTGTTTTCTTATTAAACGTATCGAAATACATCGGTAGCCACGGTGGAGTGTTGTGTCTCATAAATATTGCCCCGTTTAAGTCTCGAACCCTAATTAAGTACCATCTCAAGTCGTCTACCGTCTAGTGTTTAAGTTCACAGTTTCGGAAATTGTGTCGAACGCTTCCTCAGTTTATTGATTTCTACTTACTGATATGTTACAAAGAAAAAAAAATCGTGTGGTGTCGTGGGACACCAGATAGGAACGAAGTTCATAACTATAATAATAATTGCAACTTACAGATAGCGTTATACTATTTCTTTAAATCTTACGCTTTTTTTATTTAACGTTACGGTAGTTTTTGCCGGCTAGGGTACCTCTTCGCAACGCCCCATAAGGAACTTTCGTTCCAAAATGTTTCTTACAAAAGTTTTATTTTAATGAATGGTTGGAAAATTACATGGATCATTACCATAAGATATATAATTACATTTTTAATTCTTAATTATCAGACAGATTAATACTCACCTAGACACAGTAAAAATGATTTTGCTCATAAGACAATTACTTATCCTTGGTAGGAAATCGAACCCATGGTTTCTGGTTCGACAGTCAGGACCACTTATCACTAGACCAATCATCATTTTCACCATCAACAGTCTTTAATAGTCTGCTGGGTATAGGCCTTTCCTAATGTTAATTGTATGTTGGTAGCCAAGTAATTTATTTATATACAACAAGCTGAACCCCGCGATGTTTGAACGCGATCATGTTTGCGACGCCGCGGGACAAAGCTAGTCTAAAATAAGTAGCCTAAGTTACTCCCTGGATCATCAACTACCTGCCAGTGAAAGTACCGTCAAAATCGGTCTAGCCGTTCCAGAGATTACCCGTAACAAACAGACAGACAATAAGACAGACAGACATACAAAACTTTAAAATTTTTTGTTTTGGTACATGTATCGTGTATACATACATATGCATTTATTTCAAAGCGGTTATTTTAATATTACAAACAGACACGCCAATTTTAATTATTTGTGTAGATTGGATTTCGTATGGTCGCTTAAAACTTTCAACCACTTGATTATAAATCAAAGCATATACTAACACCACATATAATAGATTTTTAAATGAATGTACTAGAATTGGAAACCATTTTTTTATTCTTATTTCAATAAATGAAAGTTTCAAAATAAAGTACTAAATTCAAAGTTATTTGCCAAACAAATTGGACAAGTTACTTTCTAAATATGAGTGTGTTACGACATGGAAATTATCGTCACTAATGGCCGGCTATTTACGACGTTTGGTAGTGCAGTTTTAACGTGTAAACACATATATTTACGCTAAAAGGAGTTAAGGCTCTACACTTTGTTGAACTGTGAATGTTTTTTCGTTTTTTAATTAGAAAGACTTCCTAATGATGTTCTATATCCTTTCAAGATATGGTATTTGGAGATTTTTGAGATAAATTGCATTAAAGGCAAAGAATTTAATTATAACTATTGAATAATAATATAACTTAATTATGTACACATACAAGATGCAAGTCCCGTGTAGGTATCTGAGTATAGTGTAGATATGAATTCTAATCAACAAACACTGCTTGAAATTGGTCTCTGTTATTGTATACCATTCATAGAATGCAACCGCACTAAAAGGAGTTTCATTACTGTAACTGGTAAATGAACAATAAATCTTAAGTTTATTTTTAAAAGTATTCATTTTTATACTTAACTTTACAATGAGAGTAGAGAATGTAAACGAAACGAGTACGGTACGGTTAGTTCTAAAACTTTTTTTACTGTTAATTGGAAGCTAAGTTATTTTATTTAGAAGGCTTCACTCTCGTTATATAACTACTTGATTCTACTTTTACGTTTTTTACTTAAAGGCTTATATAACTCTTTCCAAACAGGACAATTAAACAAATTTGCTACATCCCTCCTTCGGGATTCAAACTCTAGAAATATTTTTCCTACTGCTCCGATAACAGTTTCCACTTTTTTATTGTAGCATTTCGTTTTATCCGGACTAACAATGGGTTCAACAGGGATTTATTTAATGGGTTAGTCAATTAAGGTATTTATTCAACCCGTTTACAGGAATTAGTTACAAGTAAGAAATTATATACGTCGTTAAGCACACTTAAGTTGAAAACTTAAGATCGTCACCATCAGTCAAAATATACATAGACCACTCCTAACGATATGTTTAAGTTAACAGTTTTTCACTAAATGCATATAAAAAAATATACGTTACTCATATAAAAAAATCACTTTTTTATTTTTTTTGTTTGTCTGTTCTGTTTGTTTATTCCGGCTAATCTCTGGAGCGGCTGGACTGATTTTGTTGGTAACTTTCATTGGCAGAAAGTCAATGATATAAGATGTAACTTAAGCAACAGTTTCTTAAACTAGCTTTACCTTTGCACTGTTGTTGTTTTAAAGGTAAAATGATAAATGCGGATGTCACCGCGGAGCTTAGCTAGTACTATATATATTATGTTTTTCTATGTCCCATAATCATTCTCATCATCTCGACGAAGTACGCCCATTGCTGAAAATAGGCCTCGTTCAAAGATATACGTAAGAAACTATATTACCTATATATTTTTATTCTATGTTCCACAATAATTTCAAATATTTAAAAAACAATCAATGCTACGATATTCAGGTAAAACCGGTTGAACTAGTCTAATTAATCTTAGGAATAACAAAAGCTAGGAAGATGAATGAATGCTTTTCATCGTCATCATCACCTCAGCTGAAAGATCTTCACTACTTTACATAGGCCTCTCCGAAATACATACACTCGAATCTAGATTATCTATATACACATATAATATATTTTTTTATGTTCCATAATATCATTTCAAAACCTTTATAGCGTAAAAATCAAATCTATTTATCATCATCATCTCAACCGAAAGATTTCGACTACTTTACATAGACAAGTATAGGTGCAAATTTTTTTTTCTTTACATCCCACTAAATAAAACCTTGACAGCCTAAAAAATAAATACTACTCCAATTCATCATCTCATGAATATGTAATAATACCTTTATTTCTGAAATATATTCGCAATTCACAGAATGCACACTATTAGTACATAAAAGGGCATATATTAGTACTAGTATGGATAATGTATCTAATTCAATTAGAGCCGCCTTCACTTTATCCCGATTTTACGATTGATTTCAGATAGGAAATTGATGACGAATACATATAAGATTTGACCCTTATTTATACATTTATGTTAAGAAATTGATATTGATAAAAAATAGGCACGGTGATCTAATGAAATGATGTAAGAATACTGGGTATAATTTTAAGTTGTAAGCATGTATTACACAGGTAACAATTGCCCGAACACATCTAGATTCAGTGGTAAGTAGTAAAACCATTGCAGTTCTTGTCAAGTGTCGGCCATTCATTTTTATAGTACTCTAACAACTCACTTATGGGTATAAAATTGTTATGTGGGGGCTTTATTAGCTCTCTCTACTATTTTAAAGTCGTTTATAGTAACGATTAAAACAATAAAATTCGTGTGAAAATAAACACGGAATATTAAAGAACACAATCCCTATTGTTTGAAGTTTAACTCGGTTTTTAAAATGAATAGGTTATTTATCGGTCACAGATGGCATAAGCTAGGCTAAGCTTTGGGGTATAGGCCTCCTGTATCCTCACTCTCTCACACCGGTTTTCTGTGAGGCCGTGGTTACACTCCGGTCGAGCCGGCCCGGCCCATGCATGCCGAAGCGTGGCTCTCCCACGGGTACACTTGGTACTTTACTCTTTGTATATACTTATGTATACTAATATCACACAGAGGTATATACACAGTATACGAGTACATATAGCTCAGGGGAAGCGTACGAAGACGATGACGCGGGTTGCACGCTTTTTGTTCACACAAAATGTGCACAACGCGCCTGGGGAAATGTTTACTTCAAAATATTTAAGTCTAGCTTAGTATTTCATCACAATCAACAACAAACCAATGCCTCTTCTTAGACAGGAGGTTTGGCTTGCCATACTACTTGCATCAGACGGGTTGGTACAGGGTTTAGTCGCCATTTACGACACCCACGTGATGAATAGAAGTGTTGACGCTGCGTGTTCCTAACTTGTCACCACACGGTTATATAATAAACCTGCATTTTCCCTTGAGAAAACTCTCATGGATTTATACCTAAGAACGACTAACACTGTACAATTGCTATATTGTGACTAAAGTGAGAAGTCAGTTGTTACTCCCAGACTTAGTGCTTAGCGGTCCATTCAATGATAGCCTGGAGCATTAAAGCAAGCTCTATTTAATAAAGTGAAATGTAAAGTACTATTATTTTATTCATTTATTTGTTTCCCACGAACTGGTCCGCCTGGTCCGCACGAATGCCACCACAGTTAACCTCCCGCAACACATTATCTCGCCGATCTTATTGAAATTAATTAATTCGGTAAATGATTTTACGATTGCAAGCCATGCATACACGAAAATTGTGATTTCGTGCATGTGGGCTTACTGTGATTCTTTGATATTCATTGCGCATAATTTATCAGACATTTTGATAGATTTATGTGACCATTTTAATTCTGTGTAAAGTTGTATGAACGTGATACTTTAACTTTATGATGTCCTATTTATTAAAAATAATTCTTATATTGTTCTAGTTTTGAATGCGGCTCCATCTGCGTATATGTATCGGAGTGACAAAAAGTATGTCCGTCTCTAAAGTTCAACCTATCACTATGCGGAAATTCATTCAAATCGATTTAGCAGCTTAGCTGTGAAAGTGTAATAGACAAACTTTATTTACTCCCAAATTTATAATATTAGTATGAAAGTACGTATTAGCTTGTATATATTACATATTATTGTAAGTCAAATTTTCATTTTACGTATATTCGTTTTACTACGTACTTAAAGTTTTGAACTTAGGTACGCTAGTGCACAATTCAGAATTGTAGAATTGAAATTGATGCTAAAATAATATAATCAGAAAATAATAAGCGCCACAATTCTGGTTTTCCTTTTTGAATTCTTTTGTTATGTAAATTAGAGTATAATTTATAACTTAAAAAAATATGAGGGTCTTAATTTGAAGCGTGTAATTTTTTACGGGTATGTGCTTTTTAGGATAATCCAATTAATATGACGGTAGATTATGATAATTAGTCAGATTAAAAGATAAGCTTGATAAGGTCTGAAACAGATAGCTGCGAAACTTTTGCAAAATAAACAACGGTGAACTTTGGATCGCGGGAACTGCGAAGCCTTTTCTTATTGTTTTTTAAAAGACGTCTTTTACCTTAGGAATAAATATCCAGTGTCGTTGGAACTTTACAAGCATAATTGAAAAGGAAACATAGACAACACTTAGACTTAGAACAAAAATTTAGGGATCACACAAAGTGATGTCCATGTGGGATTTGAACCCACCAGTAGAAAGCGGCCTGGCGACCTCTTAGATCACTAGCCTAAGCGTGCAGTTCGATTATGTATTTCATTTAATGTCGATGAGAATGTATATGGATAATTTAAAAACGATTGACGAAAAATATGTTTAATTTGAAACAATCTCCAAGTTTAAAAATAAATCATGAAGAACATAAAAAAATGAGGTTTAAAATATAGTGATTATATTTGTATATTTGTAAAGTGCTTAGAGTGGCGCGGCCGGCGAAACACTCATAACACTACAATGGTTGAAGATTTTAAATTTCACTTGAAAACCGTGTCAAATCAAGTGTCATCATAAAACATCATCGAGAACCTCCCCTTAGAAAAGAGGATAAAAAAGTGTATCCAAAACAATCGGATAGTTCGACATCTGTTTCTGATTTATAGCGATACAGTTTCATTTTAGATGTACACAGCTTATAATTATTTTAAAATAATAGGTAACTTAGCTTCATTTAGCTCGTATTCAAATTAGCTGATGGTAAGCAACTCCCACATCTATGAACACCCAATTCCCAAGAGTCACAAGTGCAATGTCGTGACTTGGGCCTCCTAATGTAGGGCCAAGGGAAGGTTTGAGTTCGAGCTTTCACTCGAACAAAAGCAGTATTGTGCAGAAGAATGGCTTTTCCACGGCTACTTTTTGTGTTCATCAAAGTTTGTGAAGTTAGTTTAATTAAGCACATGCCAAAAGATAGTGTAGCACATAACGCAGAACCCAAAACCAAAAGTTTTCAATGAAAAATTCAATAAGCCATAAAGTTATCGGGACAGCCATTTGGCTCTCTACCAGAGTTTAACTACGAGTCGAACTAATATACGGAGGCTAAAATACTTTAGAAGTAATGCAGTAATTTCTGTGGTGCATTTTACATATTTTTAGGGTTTAATTTTGCATTTAAGTTTAGTTATTTAGATCAATTTATTGAATTCCAGGCAGTCAAACCCTGTACTTTGTGGTCAAATATTGGGTTATTTAATTGGCGAATAAAACAAAATATCTTAGAATGGACTTTTGTAGCGTGGCAATTTTGTTTTATGAAACTATTTTTCATCATCATCATCTGTGCGTGCTGAACATGTAAACTTCTAAATATGAAGTTCCATGCACACAATTCTCTGATTGGGAACTAACCAAGAATTTTTTACACTTCAAGCTTACACGAAGTAGTAATAAATCACTACATTAATCAATACTAATAAATAAAATGGGAGTTTCTGTTTGTAACATTAAAATAACCGCTTTTTACTAAATGCATATGTATGTACACGGTACATATAACAAAAATGTAGTTAAAAAAAATTTGTCTGTCTGTCCATCTGTCTGTCTGTCTGTCTGTCTATCTGTCTGTCGGTCTGTTTGTTCCGGGTAATCTCTGGGACGGCTGGACCGATTTCGACGGGACTTTCACTAATAGGTAGCTGATGATATAGGGAGTAACTTAGGCTACGCGGTACGACAATAAGCGCGGGTAACACCGCGGGGTTCAGCTAGTGAAAAAAAAAAAATATTTCTTAGTATTTTAACAAGTCTATTTGAAAACAATAAATAATACCCTAGTTATTCTAACGTTTTAATAGTAAATTATACAGTAGTAGCATTAACAACGCCACTTCTATCATTATGGCTAGTAGTCTTTGTATTTTATGCACCAATTATTACGTACGAGTTCAAGTATCAAGTAATACGTAAATGTTGGAGTAAACAATTGTTTATTTTAACAATTGTGACAGATACATTTTTTTACAGAGACATTTTTTAATAACACGATTAGAGATGGATAGTTATCAAAGGACGAAAACGGGATATCGATTAATCGACGACACTTTTAATTTTCATATTTACAGCTTTTTGCTGTAAATATAAAAATTAAATTAAAATTAAATTACTGATTTTGTGACTTGACTTTAAAAATATACCATAGAAGTAAGTTATGTGTAAAAGTATGTGAACATATCGTAATTACTGTACAGTACAAAAGTAAATCCGATTTCTTTGGCCAACATAATGATAAAAGAAATACTAACTCTAATAGCTATACAAATAACGTCGAAAAGGTTCTACAAAACGAATTCTTAGTGAGCTTCATTTCTCTAATTGTAGATATGTATGACTGAAATAATAAAAACATCTGATAGAGGATAATTGGACTTGGGTGAAGTCTGACAAAATTGTACCGAGACATAATTAAGCTGTTCTAATGACCAAAAAATAAACATGTAACTACTAATTAATGTCTTAGTTATATAACTGATGTATATAAATATAGTATAATATTACAATTACATGACAGACAGAAACCATAATGTATCATTATTTTGAGAGGGATTCATTATCCTAAAAGGACAGTAAAATAACGAATTAAAAATGGTTGTCGTATAGTTGTGAGGACAAAATTTGGTACACAAAGTATATTAAAATGAAGGCTTAATAAGTTAGTTGGTGTTTGAAATATATAAAGCGGGCTTATCACCGTAACCGTGCCTATCTTAACATTTTCCTAAAAATAAATTAACAAACTTTATTAAGTTCTCTTAAAAGTATTCATTAATTGACAGATTGGGAGCATTTGTAATTATTATAAACTGAAAATTTTAAGTCACGATAACACTTATTTAGTAGCGGCTGAGTATATTTTGGAACTGGTGGTATTTTCACATTAGTTCTAAAATTTTGTGAGATGAGTGCATCTGGCACGGTAAGAAAAATCACGATGTCAGCACAGATGTATATCTATAAACAAAACACACAATAGACTCTGCCAGTTGCAGTTGGTGCGAGATAAAAAACAAGCAACACGATGTTTGCCGGGAGTCACCGATACTTCACCCTCGTCGCTTTAGGTAATTGAATTTTACTTCAAATACTTTTGTACTTTCGTTAATCTTCGTACTCTTTTTATATGATTTTTTTTAATATTATATAAGTGTTTTATGTTTGATATTTTTTGCTGTAAAATAGTAACACATTTTATTTAACAAGCCGCAAGGAACTATTATCATCTTAGTAGATAAAGTTAGTGAAACCGAATTAATATCATTTACGTCGATTTCTGTTCAATATCAGTCTAACGAGTGAAGTTCTTTTGTAATATTATTTTTACTACAGAAGACACATTCTATTGTATTCTAGAAGAATCACTTATTGTGCTTGCATGTCGTTTTAAGTAGTTTTATAAAGAGTTTTGATCCAGTAAGGATACACAACCATAGAGTTTTATATATCTAAAGCACTTTGAAACATTGTATTGTAAATACACGTAATCCATGTCCACGAATGAATATAACCATTGTTTATAAATTGTGTTGACACTGATAGTATCCAACACACCTACCACCACAACCTATACACATTAATTATAGGTAAGTTGAACTTTATAGTGTATGGAGTTCGGTGAGAGACGAAAATCAAATGGCAAAGTTGGCACCTGTTTCGATGAAACCAAACCAAACGATCCGTATTACCGCTCTCGTACTTTGTAACGTATGGACAAGTTATGCTTATTGGAAAGTTTATGAAACGTTGAACTTGTTGACCGGTTGTTTAATTGTTGGTGCAACTACCCGCAAGTTATATAAATTGAAATTTGAAAAGCACTTTCCATGAATTTATGTACATTATTTAAATATAGTATTATATTAGATCTGAATAGTTTATTAAAAGACGTAGCCACAAACGTAAACTAAAATTACGAAGGAAAATTAATGATATATGAAACACAATGCTATTACTTACTTACCTACGTATTTGAGCGAAAGTGATAGATATTTCTATTATTATAGATTATTGTGTGTTGTTTTAATATCAAGTGAATTCCTTTGTGTATGTAAATGTGAGTATAGTCTAGGCTAGTAATATTAATTCATATTTAGTATCTTTCTGGTGGTTTTGAGTGTTTCTCCGGTCTATCCAAATGTCCTACCGGTGGTAGTTTCACGCTACGAGTCGTAACACGATGGCTGGGGTTCGTATGCCCTCAATATGGACAGGCCGAATCAAAACTAATGTCCTTTCTTGAAAAGGCCAATTCGGATCCTATACTGTACTAGCAAAGATTTTTGTTTTGTAATCAATGTTCTCGGACTTAAAAAAAAGAACACCTCTGTGGTTTGTTTCGGCATTTCTTCCCTTCTAGAAGTAAAGTCCAACGTGTAAAAATATCTGTAAACATTTATTTATAATTAATATCATTTCATTTCATTCCAGTGAAAATAACCTATTCTCAAATTCAGATAATCTACAGTCTTCTAATTGAGAAATTTAGTAAATCTTAGTAGTGTGCACACGCTGTACCCACTAAATTAGTCAGGGTCAACACATAAGTTCATTCGTCTAAGTGAAAATGAAACGATTATAAAGGGCACTATAAACATTGAACGCCTGCTCCAAACTGCGATCGTAATAATAGACTCAGGCGTGAAGAATCACACAATAAGGACACAATAAACTTTTTAAGATGCAGTAAACGTCCATTTGAGTTTTCAATGATTTGAAACATTATTACAATTGAAGCTAAATAAGGTATCTATACTTACATACTAATATATAAAGCTGAAGAGTTTGTTTGTTTGTTTGAACGCGTTATACTCAGGAACCGCTGGTCCGATTTGAAAAATCCTTTCAGTGTTGGATAGTAAATTTATTGAGGAAGGCTATAGGCTATATATCATCACGCTAAGATCAATAGGGGCGGAGCACAAATGAAAAATGTTTCAAAAACAGGGGAAAATTATCACGCTACGGGCAATAGGAGACGCAAACGAGGTTGCGTGGGTCGGCTAGTGTAATATAAATGTAGAAAACTAAAGTACCTATTAACTGAGTAGAATATGCAGTTTTTAACAAAGTAATGTATAATTAGTAAGCACTAACAATCGTTGAGGTAAAAGAGAGAAAATGACTTGTGCAAATGACCGACAGGAGCTGGTTGCGAGAGGCCCTAATTCGATCAGAGTAGCTTACTATCTGGGAAAAGCCTATTGGACATAGGCTTAGTCTGATGATGAAGCATAAATGCTACATTTATGTCTTGTAGAGGCAATCTTTGACTGCTCAGTTGGCCTAGTTGTTTAAGCGGTTGCCATGCCGCTTTCTGCTGCGCCAAATGTTGTAGGTTCAAATCCCACATGGGATAACTCTTTATATTATCCACAAATTGTTTTTCTTAGTCTGGGTTTTCTTTGTGTCCGTTACATGTATGTTTGTAAATTCTCCTGTGAAACTGGAGTTGTCCTTTTAAAGGAAAAAAGAAGAATCTATGGCAGGTCAGTCATCATTCATTCGTGTGTGAAATGAATATTTATCAAACTCGTACCCTCAATCGATGGCAAAACCGCTGATACACTACGACTAAACATTATTATGTTTTAGGCGATTTCTCAACGCTTATAATACTTGAAAGCATCGCAGTAAAGTTGTTAACATGCACGAGGTATCGATAAAACACTTTGAAGTAATGCAGTATCGCGTGATTATGGATCTAAATATAACGATTGTAGAAAACTACAACTTGATTCTTGTAATTGTGTATCTATTTTACAGTTTTTAATAGTAGGTGACCATGGCAGGAGAAAAAATTGTTCAATAGAAGTATTGTGAAAAACAAATTTAACTTTTGCCGCTGCTCCGCCCGCTGATTGTTCGTTATCGCCAGAAAAGAGGAACCTGTGTCCTTACGCACGTCAAAGTATTTGTTAGACGGACAGAGTTACTCTCGAATATTCAATATTTTCATTATTATAAAATAAGAATCATGTTCATATCAGCCGTTCGTTCATCCAGCATAGATGTTATTAACCGACTTAAAAAAAAGAGGAGGTTTCTCAATTCAACCGTATAAATATTTGTTTTTTTTATTTGTGTTCGCGGATAGCTTCGACGTTTATGAACCGATTTTGATGATTATTTTTTTTTAATGGAAAGGAGATATCTCAACGGTGGTACCATGATAAGGACACTAAGATCTGATGATAGCATCCAAGAGAAAAACCGTCAAACCTTGAAGTCAGTTTTATTTTTGTTAAAATTTTACTTGTTTTGAAGTTCTATTTGAAATTGCAATACAAGCAATGTTGTTGGTATTTATGAATTTGAATTGTTTGGCGTTGAAAAGTTAGAAACAGTTGTTCTATAGATATGCTTTACACAATCGAAGAATAGTTCACTAACAATTTAATTTCAATTAGCCTTCTCCTCGCTTAACGAACCCTGTTTTCATCGTGGAATTCCTAGCTGGCGCAAGTTAAAGTTAAAATTAAAATATTCTTATATTTGAAATTCTTCTGAGTTTTTTAATTACTTATTACTTTTCTATGGCCCTTTAAATGTACGTGTACGTTACACTTGAAGTGTTGTTTACTTGAGTGATATGCCTGTGTTGTCTATTACCGACCTTACAGAAAACTGTGTACTGATTAGGGAGAGTGGTTTTGACAAGCCAAACCGCCGCCCCTAATTTGGGCGGTAAATATACTCGTATCTCTTTTAAGAACTTTTCTTATTGTCTGCTTTATTTAAAAAATGCTATACATATTTTCATGATAGTTATTCTTCCCTTTTAAGCCGTAGAGTTCTGTATATGGTGGACTGACTAGACTTCTTAATCAAGAATGATTACTTATAAAATACATTACTCTTATTTATTACTTCAACTTTTAGTTTGGAATGATAAGTAGGTATTACCTAAGAGAAGAAAAACTTGAAAGAAATTCTATACCAACCCTTCTGGGAAGCGTTGCTTAGTAGATCAAAATCTTTTGTCTAAAGAGAGATATTTGTCTAGCAATGGACCATTAAAGTCTGTTGACGTGATGTGAATACATATTCTACATCAATGTAATGTAATAGGTATATTAAGAAGATGCAAGAAGTATTTTGGATTACAAATATTTATTGAAAATAATACTGATTATAACAGGTAACAATTCTAACCAATGGCAGTATTTTACGCATAATTTTTTAACGTAACGTCTGAGATGACAGTCATTAGATTGTAAAAAGAAAAGGTCAGCAGAGTCTTCATCCGTAAGCCCGTAATCATATTACGTCAGAAGAAGTGTGTTACTCATTATTTTAAATATATAACGACTCTTTACTATTTCTTTAAAGCACATACACGGCACTACATAAACCGGCCTAATGATCATGTTTTCACTACTGTGCAATAAAATTCCAAAAATGAATTCCACGATTGTAGTCAAGTTGACAGGCACAGACCAACTTAGCAAGCTATTTACATCAGTTGTTCTATAATTAATGGAGTTGTTAACCGTCCTTGTTGTTTTAGGTTAATGGTTCTCAAACTTTTTTCAAGTAGATCACATTAAAAATATTCTGGTTTTCGTGGACCACTCCTTGTTATTATTTCAAGCATACATCAAAAAACTTGTCGATTAATGCGACAATAAGATTTGATGATAGGAATTTGCACCGCGTTTCAGATTGGATCTTAAATTGAAAATATAAATAAATATTTTCTTGGGTTCTCTTTACTGAAATAATATGATTATATTTGCAGACAAATAATCTCGCCTTCCTCTGTTTACGCCTAGGGTAGACCCCAAGGGCCATACGCGTTTAGAACCTTTGTTCAAGGTGGTACATAATCGCTCGTTTAACCTCAAAGCATTCAAATCCCTCAATTTACTTTCGCAAATTGGTTTCAAAGTTTGGCGTTAATTAGTTGGATTTCTTGTTAACGAATTTACATTAACAATTTAATAACTTTGCAGAGTTACAAAGGTGCAAAATATTGTATAGTAAAAACGGCTCTGTCGGTAATACGATTGCTGGCGAAGCTTTAAAAGTTGCTATTAGTTTGAAGGTTGACTTATGTAAATACACGAAGGTAAATACTAACAGAAGCCAGTTTCTTCTGCTTGGCTTCTACTTGGCTCTACCACAGTAAAACTAATAGGGTCTACTGTACACTGTAACATTTTTGTTAGAATGTGGTTTGTTCCTCATAAGTTATAGTAAACTAGATATGTGCTCGGCTGTATGCAGGCATGGAGGCCTGTATCCCAACCCCTCCCCCCATCCCCATCCGCCAAAGGCCGATAACGCACTTGTGATGTCCATGGGCAGCGGAAATCGCTTACCATCAGGCGATAGTCTCCTCGTTCGCCCCTATTTCATAAAAACAATGCAGATATGTTCCAAATCCGATAAATAGGAATGCGAGAGGAGAGATTAGGTCTCCAATAGCCTTATTTTTGCGTTGAAATAATAATAATAATAATAAATAAATATTTCGGACATATATCACACAACGCCACCTAGTCTCAAGCTAAGCAGAGCTTGTGTTATGGGTACTAGACAACTGATACAAATACATATATACTTTTTTTTTGTAAATACATACATATTATACATAGAAAACACACAAACTCCGAAACAAATATTTGTAGATCATACAAACATTTGATCCGACCCGGGAATCGAACCCGAGACCTCACGATCAACAGTCGCACACGTCAACCGCTAGACCAACGAGGCAGTATAAATATAACAAAAGAATAGTCAAATCACCGGTTTGTTATGAGGTCTTAGAATCACTCCACGTTCATATTTAATCGAAGAGGGTGTTAATTTGAAATACAAATAGTTAAAAAGTATACAAATGATCAAGATAATGAAACACGGTAATGTCACATTCTAAAAATATAAACCATCAAGTGATAATTATGTATGCAACATGTTTGTTTGTACATATGTATATACTATAATACACATAGGTGGCAGTCATTAAAATATGTATTAATTAAGGAAATTGGTTTAGCGTTAGAGCACTTTAATATTTAAAATAACGAAGTAATTACTTTGTAGTGTTGTGAAAACGATCAATTTGAGTAGGTTATAAATGAATATTTTGTTTTGTTCGAGTAATATATGAGAATCGATTCATTTAGGTCCTCTAATGATAAGGTATTTGATTTTAATATTTAGTTTACGTTTATTTGTTCAGTTATTTCATTCAGAAAAAGTTTATTAAATATTGTTAAATGATTTGTTGAATTCGTAATGATTTGTTCAAGATATTAAAATATATATTTTTATGTTTCTTTTGTTTGTGACTATTGTAGATTGTATACGACTTTTATTAATTAAATTGTTTTTAGATGTTAAAAAACTATTTCACATCAAAATAAAATTCTTTATTTAATAACTAACTTTTTGAAAAACATAGCTGTGTAGTTAGTTATTCATAGCCTTCTTTTTCAGGCGATGTAGGTTGGCACTAATCCCTTCATTCGTTGTTCTGACGTGCTTGTCTTATACTAATGCCTTCCCACGTGAATATGCATAGTAATGGTTTGTTAAAAAACTTACTTTTTATTTAAGCCTTTATTTGTGTAAAGAATATCTAAACAATAAGTGGTACGTATCAACTGCGCCAAATAGCCGAGACGAAAATGTAAAAATGGTTATGACCGAACTAGGCGATTACTATAGTACAGTTTTGAACCCTATTGTTAAAAATATAGGGTATTTATTAACCTGCGTCAAAGTGAGCAGTCCGCCTTGTTTCTGGTTAAACAAAGAGCTGGAAAGTTAAACCGTGAGATCGTATAACGCTTAATAAAATGCGACTGTGAAACAGGTAAACAATAAAATGTTTATTAAATTTTTGTCGCTTTGATGTAGAAAAAGTCTTTGAAAAGTCTTTTCCTTTTTTAAATATGTAATTTTAAAAGCTTGAAATTTATTTGCATGGTCGCATTACGCAAAAATACTTTGACTTTGAAATATAATTCGAAAATATTATACCGTACCTAACCTAATCGGGTCTCACTAATAGTTTTCTACTCCTAGCAATACTAAAACTCTAATAGAATCATATTTTAAACGAATTCATTTCTGAATCAAAAACTAGTCTAAATAATATAACTCATCGTCTAACTATTTGCTAATTTGCAAATAAAAATTCAAAGCAACAAATCACAGTCACATTTTCTTTGAAACACAAGTTTAATGGGTATTATCATGATATTATAGTCACGATTGCACGATATTGCCTCGATGTTGGTGCATTTATCGACAGAAAACTATAAAGTATAAAGTAAGTGTTAGATGCACAATATTGATTGGCAGTTCTATTCTGATACAAATTACTTACTGATGTGGAAACTGTGTACTTGTAGGATTGAAAATTATCAGCTAAAATGTTCGTTACACCTTCATGCACCAGTAATTTACCTGGATAGGTGTCTTGATGATTTTTCCATAAGTACATGACGGTAAAGGTATTAGAGGACTTTAGAGTATAAATGTCATATTTACATTAATACAGGAATAGGTATTTTATCGTCTCTATTTTAAGCTACATTTTAGTTGTGAAGAGCGCAGTGGGTTACGTTGCCAATTTACTCATTTCATGCTTATTACGCATTATCAGTCAGTATATACCACTATTAACTGTAGTATATATTTCTAAACTCATGAGCAAAAAAATTACCCTTTTTTTATGAAAAATATTTTTTTTCTTAACTGTTATTATTTCTTTAAATAACCACTCTAAGTTTCAGTATGAGCATCTTTGTAAAACAAAACTAGTTATTACTACTGATATATAGTTTTGTTTGAGCATCTTTCTGTACGTAGCACATCACTATGAGGTATATAAATGTGTATAGAAACTGTTTACGTATCTTGCAACTCACGTTAGGGAATATAAGATTGTTATATTGTACAATTATGGAGAAAGTACTTCAAATATCAAAGTGATATCATTACAATCACCATTTAAAGCAAATGAAATGAATTAAATATGTATGATAAGACGTCCAAGCCTTAAAGTAATAGCAGTTTGTGACGAAAATGAAGTTAAAGATTTATTGTTTTGATATTAATCGCTTTTCAAAGGTATTTAGCATTTGTGTCAAACAATTAAGAATCTAGAAATGGGGATTTTCAAATGTACAATAAAAATATAAGACAGCCATTCAATATCGTGGTAAACAGAGTTATGTTGAGTCATCTGACAGGGGACTGAGAGAGTGTTTAAATCTTTCACATTTACTACATCTACCTACAGAAATGCATGTATTTGAACTAATACGGCTATTTCAGAAACACTCCGTGCGTTTAGGCGATTCTGCCATACATATTATAGTAATCAAATATAGCTCACTTAGGACCCCTAATACTTTATCCGTGGTGCTTCCCGGTTTGAAAAAGATGTCTGCCTATTTCTACTTCATTTTCTCTCCCGCTTTGCTAAGGAGGGAAGTGGACTTATCATTTCCAACTCCTCCTGTTTTTCTTCTGATTAATTTCGTTGCGGGTTCCAAGACAGTTAATTTTCTTCCAGGGACTGCCCGAGTGTCATAACTCGGTGTGTTCGTGGGTCCCTGCTGTTGATCCTGATGTACAGGAGTTACAGTGGTGGGAATGTGGGCAGGATTAGTTCCATACAAAAAAAACACTCCACGTTTTTGAGCATTCCCTACAATAAAATTCTCAAATGAAAACTAACTAAACTAATTATTAATACGACCAAATACGATGGTCAATTTTATTTGAGTTAAACTTTACAAAATATAAACCGCTCATTATACCAGGATAATATTTGAATGTTTAAATATTCAAGTACTGATTGTCTGGCTTTGTGGGAATCTGAATAGCAGCAAACTCAAACTAAATATAAACCACAAATGATTTGAAAATACCATTATAATGATTAATCATTATTATATTATTCCCCAGCACATATAATCACCCCATCATGATTATGCGTGCAGAATTAATGCTCTAGATTACGCATCATTCTAATGTGCTTATTTATTTGTGTTGAAAGAGTTTCTAGTTGACCCAGTAATAAAGTCCCAGTGCATTCGGGTGAACTTGTATTGGATTGTATTGATTCGTGTCATAGTACGCCAAAACCTCCTATATAAGGAGCGGCCTATGTCCAGCAGTGGATTATTAAAGGCTGTTGTTTGAAGTAATACTTAATTCGCGTTGATAGATGGCCTTCTAAAAGTTAGTAGCTACTTAAAAGGCGGTGTTAACAGTCTCCGATGGTTAATGACTTTGATTACATTTTTTTAATTAATTACATCATCATGGTAAGACATCCTTGGTAGTATCATTTATCCCATTAACCCAGATCATCCCGTGAACATTTGGTCCTTCGAGCCGGATCGTATATTCGAACCAGTTAGGAAGTTACTGTCGCGGTGAAGTTTTTGCCTTAGCGCACCGTGGCAGTTGTTAGGGAACACTGAAGAGATTGGGGATGATGATTGCATTGATATACCAGGAATGTATATTTTCTTGTATATAAAATAATTAAAATACTTTTTTAATTTTATTTTTAGTACACTTGAATCTATATTTTTTATATATCTATTGTGTTAGGCTTATTATTGTAATGAAGGAGTTTTACTTCTAATAAAAGGAGCATAGGCCAACGGTTAAAGTCGCCTTGCACTTAATAATTATATACTATGAATTTGATTTTCACACAAATAACAAGTACAATTTTAAGAAAAATAAAACCGACTTCAAGGTTCGACTTGATTTTTCTTGGATGCCATCATTAGATATTAATGTCCTTATCATGGTACCGCCGTTGGGACATCTCCTTTCCATTAAAAAAAGAATCATCAAAATCGGTTCATAAACGACGAAGCTATCCGCGAACACACATGAAAAAAATGAAATATATATACGGTCGAATTCAGAAACCTCCTCCTTTTTTCGAAGTCGGTTGAAAAATGACATGATTCTTAAAAGTAGTCCCAAATCTGAACATTTTTTTGATTAATTCTGTTCGTGAAGACTGCGTAAAGAAACTTTTTTAAGAGTAAAAAAAGAACAAGGGAAAAGAGCTTAAGCTTGGTATAAAAGATAGTAAAAAGTACTGAACTACAACCTTTCTTAATAATGTAGACTCTCCTAACTTGCGAATTAATTTATTATACATTTTTATGTCTTTGTCAACACCAACATAATCTTTTTATTGACTTACTTTTGTAATCTTTCTCGATTTCAAGTCTAGTGTGATAGTTCCTATGTAAATGTAAATGCATTTAGAGTCACTACCGTAATCTGTGGACATAATCAAGTGTATGGTGTGCCCACCAAAACATTATTTAAGATTGTTTTATATTTAGATTGAAATAGCTATTAAAGTTAGCTAGTTATTAAAACCAATTTCTATTTACTAAATGTTAAAATTAAAAAAGCTGTATCACTAATATAAAACTGTAACAATTTTTCTCATCTACACACGACTAAGCAACTGAAATTTGTCGTATTAGGTTTCTTTTTTTTTTATGTGGATCATCTCTAGGCATGGGTACCTTGTTTTTGGCGTGGCGATGCTTCGCCTTACCGAAGTCACTGACGAAAATAATTGAGTTGAAGCGATTTCAAATAAATTTAAAAAAAATAACTTTTGTATTTAATAGAAATGAATATTAATGTAATAAACAGTCATTGTATTTTATGAAACAAATAACTTATACAAAACAATTTCGATGTTTCACATCTGCCAGGTGTCCCGTGACGGCTCAATTTTTTTTATAGTAAGAAAATTCCAACACAACGAATACATATATCCGGTATCGAGGGGAACTTACAATTCGTCTATCACACGAAGTGCGACCGCTTAAACCTGCAGTTTATTCGTAGCCAGAGAGGGATGGCGTCGATGGCTTATATTTTGCTGTCACTGGATATCAATTCGTTTATTACGAGGCACAGCTTCTGATTCTCACGGGATTTTGGTTTTCAATAACAACATTTGCATAATTTAGTAAGACGGCCCATATTATTTCCATTCTGCCTAATGGAAAGCATAAGCAGAATCCAAGAGTGGTGGTCACCATACTGCGAATGCAGACAATGCTGCAATGCAGTATGGCGATCCACACTATGGTGGGCTGGTGATGCTTCTGGATCATTGGGCCTCCGGTCTCGCACTCACCAACGAAACACGACAGCATGATCGCTGTTGATTTTCTGTACGAGGGTAGTATCGCCCGGTCGAACCAGCCCGTTCGTGCTGAAATCAGCGTGGCTCTACTACCTACATTACCTACATCTAAACTTTCAACTGCCTAGCTAGATTTAAACATTTGTGTAAAGTAATGATTAAAAATAATAATTCCACCGGAGAAATGAATAGTTTAATCCAGGGTGATACCAGTGTTGACAAAAGTAAAAATGTTTGTTTATTTGACAATAAAAAAAAAAAAAAATATTGAGAATGCTTCCACTCCATTAATGTAACAAAGATCAATTTTAGTCTCCTATATTTTCCACTACATATATACTTAAGATAAATATTCTTTTGGTGTAATTTTTCCATATTACTTGTTGCTTCACAGACAATATTACTTGCGATTTGTTTATGAATATTAGCCAGAAAATGTCTAACTTTGAGCCATGGTTAAAATTTTATTTTAATATCACAAAAACCTAATATCGCACTAAAGATAATTTACAAAGGAATCGTGAGGGGTGAGTATTTAATATGCAAACTTGTGCCGCAATTTGGAGCTTTTTGAGTGTGGCGTAAAGATGAAAATGTTTTTGCCATGCTATGCTAAGCAATTATCTAGTCGTATGTTGACCTGAGTTATATCGGTCCATAGTTCCCTGGTTGCGATTTGATTTTGACCCTCGCCTTACTGCCTACGGGGGCTACATCCCGCATACAAACACAAAAATTGTCTTTACGGCATGCTCAGTATTATTTTTTCAATCATCAATAACCCTGCACCATTAAGTCGTCTCACATATTGACCAATTGCTTTTTGATGCTCGGGCAAATATTCTTTTTGAAACCGTGTACATTGTTTTATATGTTAATTTTCTGTGTTAATAGTTTTTGCACATCACAAACGACGCAGTGTACTTGAGAATAGTTGAAGATGCTCAATTATACTATTTTCTATCAATACGATTGATTCAATACTTTCATTTAAATGCAGGATAAAAAGTGAGTAGTTTTGAGGTAGTACAAATATGTCTATGAATAAATCTGTCTTTTAAAATAAAATGAAGATTATTAATGCCGTAGATAGTTAAATATCTATTGTAATAATTTAAGTGAACACGTTCTGATACTATAGCTCCAAAGGCTGCACGTTTCAAGTAAATTGTGTTGGATTTAAATTTATGAGCGTCGATAGAATGTGTTCGCGCCGAATACGGGTTGTATGGGTAGAATATAAATAATACTAAAGGGGAAAAAGACAAAATAGAAAGACAACTCAGCCAAAGAATGAAATGGATAGCGAAAGGTACTGAATTCTTTCAACAAATTGAATACGGTACCGTCGTTCACTGGCAATCATAACAGCATAAGCGTAAAATATGTTTTAGTTCGTTGTTATTTCTTTATTTGTTGTTTTTTTTTTTTGTAAAATGACTACTTCAGTACGATCAAAAAGTTGAAAAGATATTATGTTTGAAAGGAAATAACATGAAGAGTGCATGGTCAAAGACTACTATTCAAAAGCTTTTGATGGTACTTGGTCGTGAGACTCTCAAGTCGTAAGTATCCAATGGCGGCAGTGGTCACTTAACATCAGGTGACCCGTCTGGTTGTTTACTCACTGATCCCGTAAAAAAGCATTTCATTAACTTGCAAAGTATGTATGTATGTTAGGGTGGAATTACAATTCAATTTTGAAGCTGATATCTTCATCCAATTTTGCTACGCAGCCTGACAATGTGATATATTATGAGATAGACCTGATCTGATGGTGGAGCGGTAAGGACTCCTTTGATTTGTCTCGACGAGTACTTTATGTGTACATTCTAATAAAAGCTAGTTTGTAAAAATATATTTAATTTGTTTATTTCTTTTTACCACCCAATTAGTAGGGGAGGAAGGACTTATATGGCAGCAATGCATTTGTGACTCTCAAGACGTAAGTGTTCATTAACGGTGGTCACTTACCATCATGTAAGAGCGTTCACTTTTCTTTTTAATTTTCAAAAAAACGACTCCCGCGTTAGGGATATATATCCTGTATCGTGGGTGACTTTACAAACGTACATGAAACATACAAAAAGAACACCCAGACTCACCTAGTGCCGAATGTTATTGTTATAAGCCCCTGTTTCTATCTTAAAAGGTCTACTGGTGGTACACATGACCCATCAATTTTCAACACGGACCCGCAGTCTAACATGTTAATAGCCTGTTTCAATTTCAATTATTTAATAAAAGGGTAAAAACTGTTTATGCTTGACAAGATAATTGACTTTCGGACAAAGAGCCTGAGGGCAATAAGCAGAGCCTTCATTCAATATAACAGATGTCAAATATCCTGAATTCAACCAGATATCGAATTGTAGAGGGAAATTCGATGTATTGATATAAGGGTTGTAGTAATTAATTCAAACAATTTAGTGTTTATGAGAATTAATTATTTATTAATCATTATAATCAACTTTTGGTGGAACTGAAATCACATGGTCCGGTTCCGCTCATAGTGGGTCGCTTGAGGTCGGCTGAGGGATTTTTCGTTTCGTTAACAAAAAAAGGTTATTCTAACAGGACAAGTAAAACATTTGACATTATTTAAACCTAAGTTATACATAAGCCAGGCGTTATAGCCTGACTTACGTATCTTTGAACACAAAAATCTGCTATGGCCTTCTGTTTTCAATATCCTATCTCCAGTTTTAACTAGTACTTAGTAAAACGTGATAAAAAATTGGTTCTGTATATCAATAAAAGTATTGAATCAATAATTTTGAATAGAATAGAAAAAAATACATAGATTATCTCTAGTTAGTTTTAACTAGATATAGTTATTGAAATTGTCCGTTCATCGGTTACCCAAGCGATTCAGAAACCATTTTCCTTTATCAACAGTTGTTACAACGAAATCTTGTTGACGACAAACTTGATCAACTTGCAATTAAGTTCGTATCTTATCGGTATTCGGTATCTTCAAATCCTTAGACCCACGGCAAAATCTTCTATCAATTTACTCACTGAATCAGAGAGACTCTTGACTTAGTCTTCGACACTTACAGTATATAGAAAGTGTAATTACTGTGGTAAACATTAAAAGGTAACCTGAGCTAGTACAGAGAAATTGTGTATACCTAGCTTGTTTAAAAAGTCATACGAAAACAGATCAACCTTCTCATTTTAATTAGCGATGATACCGTAAAACAATACATGATACAACAATTACCTACTGTATTCCAAGCAAAGAAAATATTTTTGTACATCAAATGCCTACTTATTCCATTTAATCATCTCCACACCTCACGTTTTTGTTCAGGCTAATAGTATGTCTACTTCTATACTTTCGATCTTTACTAGATCGTGACGAGTGGCTCAACCGGATTGATACACACAACATATAATCATCATCATATAGTTTAAACAAATATTTTCGTCGCTTTTCACTGATTGACTGAGGTTATCAACCACTCTCTCCACTGGTTCTGCTGGGAGAGTCAAAGGTCGATAGTCAAGTGACTATGGTGAGAACCGTCATGTATAATACATTACTTCTAACATTGAAAAAAACCTGCACCCGATGGAACAATGCATTGAGGAAAATGGCTTGCAGTGAATGGATGACGACTGCCTAAGACTGAGGTAGTTGACAATCTTTACGGTGGGCCTTATATCAGCAGTGGACGGCAAAAATTATTATTAAAATTATTAGTCGAGCACGTAATGAGACAATGCTTAGGTACTGCTTAGGTATTTCTGTAAGTCTATACAGATAGACGTTATAACTGATACAGTGTTTCATATTTGAATACATGTATTTGAATATGTACCGATACATCACGATAAACAGTGGGCAGATTGATTGTGCCGATGAGAGTCTACGCTCTGTTACGAAGTTACTCAACTAAGTAAACCTTCGAACATATTCTACAGTAGAAGTAAAAAACTAAACTTGGTGATTGATGATTTTGAAATCGGTTGAAATAATTTTTTATTGTGTTCTCAATTTGGTTTGGTTAATAAAATGTAATAGTAGTTATAACAGTCGATTGAAAGCTGCAATTTTACTCATTTTTGTTTAGATTTTGATTTTGTCTAGTAATTTACTTATTTGGAGAATAAAGTAGCTTATATTATTGCAAGCTAAGTAAATCAATTACTTTCTGTACAGAGTTTCATCTAGATCCGTTAATACATTGTGGTATGATTTAGTAATGAACATTCATTTACACTTTCACATTTATAAATAACTTAGTAAATTTATTATTTGATAAGAATAAAAAAAATTGTATAGACCCTTATGTATTTATTTTTTTCAGATTTATTTAACTGATTTCCTTGTATTTTTTTTTAAACAACTCCCGCTTTAGGAATATATATCCTGTGTCTCGGGTGACAAGATATATATTCATAATGCGGGAGACTAACATATATGAAACGGACACAAATAGTACCTAGATTAAGAAAAATAATTTGTGAATCACAAAAAGTATCATCACGAGTGGGATTTGAACCCACAACTTGGCGCAGTGGAAAGCAGTGTCGCGACCACTACGCAAATCACTACGCAAACTGCTGTGTAAAGTGAAATTGTTTACGATACAATCTAGTTCGTTACTGTTTAAATCTGATAGATTCCGCTTAATTCATTGCCTTTAACAGTTTTGTAGATTACTAGCTGACCCACGCAACTTTATCTGCATCTCTTTTTCAATCTTTTCGTTGGTGCAGTGGTAGGGTATGCTGTGCATGTTTGTATGATCTGCAAATATTTATTCGGAGTTTGGGTGGTTTCTATGTATAACTAGCTGAACCCCGCGGTGTTACCCGCGGTTATTGTTGTACAGCGAGTATCGCCGCAGGACAAAGTTAGTCTATAAAAAGTCGCCTAAGTTACTCCCTGGATCATCAGCTACCTACCTGTGAAAGTCCCGTCCAAATCCGTCCAGCCGTTCCAGAGATTACCCGGCACAGACAGACAGACAGACAAAAATTTTTTTAACTACATTTTTGGTATATGTATCTTGTAAACATACATATGCATTGATTACTCCAATTTTATTTATTTGTATTTACATTCTATAGATATGTATTTACAAAAAACAAATGTTTTATATATGTCGTCTAGTACCCATAATATAAACTTCGCTTAGTTTGGGACTAAATGGTGTTGTGTGTTAAATGTTCGAAATATTTATTTATTATTTATACTCGACTCCTATTGGTCAACTATTCTAACTGGTGTTAACTATTCTATCTTAACCCGCCAGCAGTAACATAAATCTAAATTTTCCTTCCTGTGCCGAGCGGCCACAACCTGGAACTCACTACCAGCGCACGTGTTTCCTTCCTACTATGATCCCGGGTCCTTAAAGCGTGGCGTGAAAAAGCATCTCATCCATAGTGCAAGTCACCATGCTGCTTTGTGCTTATTCGCAATGTGGATGGTGACCACCACTCTTGGATTCTGCTCATGCTTTCCATCAGGCAGACTAGAGTCATATCGGTTAGATAGTTTCCGAGTTCATCGTGAGTAACTACATAACTCGAGGTTTAAATAATAATAGAATAAAATATCATACACTAACCCCTCACCCCATGAATTTGATTCCCCCCATTGAATATACTAAGCCACTTATGATACTTACAAAATTAATGTAGCTTACTATTGGTAAACGTAATTTTTTTAAACGATTCAGTAGATCCAGAGATTACACCATACAACCTCACAAACTTTATCTCTTTTGCACGCGGTTTCGCGCACACAGACTTTCATCCATTGAATTAGTCCCTTAGGGGTGGAATTTCATAAATTCCTTTCTTAGTACTCACATACGTTATATAAAGAACCTACATGCAAAATTTCATGATTCTAGATTCAGCGGTTTGGGCTGTGCGTAGATCGATCTCTATGTCTCTATGTCAGTCACCCATATATATATATATATATATATATATATATATATATATATATATATATATATATATATATATTGTATATATATTTATACAACATTGTTATTCATTAATTATTATTGACTCTTTTCCTTACGTATTTCTTTGTATATGACAAGATAGAATCTGAGAGCCCGATTTTTTACGTAATCTCTCCAGTAGGCATAATAAAAGGTTCATTTCCAAATGGCATAATATCTTTGTCTTCGGTCTGAAGTCGGTCGGAGGAAGTTTGAAAGATTTTTTTGACTTATATGAAATACTTGAGGTAGAATATGGAGAAGAAAGCGGCGTAATTAGCACTTCATGGTCTTCAAAATCATTTTACTCAATTAATTTGGAGATTTCTGCTATGTTGTTGCAAGTTGGTTTCCACCACCATACATCGTTCCACAGCTTCCTTTGCGTCTGCAGAATATTGACATCAGAAGCTCAGGTTGGAGCTTTGTACTGTCGTCAAATTCTGTCCATAATTTCCAGCTCCAGTCTACAGGTTCGCTGTTATTACCGAGCCACGACCGAGGCTGATGGAAGACTCGGCAACTGTGGAATTAGGTTGTATGTTGTTGGAACAAGTGAAAATAAATAAAATGTACTCTGTCTTATTGATTTGGTGCATCGCTTATATTTGAAGCTTTCACAATGCGATAATGACGCCACTTTCTTCTTCATTTCTCCCTCAAGTGATTAATTCAGTTGTGCGTGTAGGCTATTCCATTATACCCTTATTTGTTTAATTTATCCCATTTATATCAAGTTATTTATTGTTTAATGCTGCGTAAGTGAAAAAGTAAAATTGTTTGTGACAAAATCTTGTTCGTTACTGTTTACATGTTAAAGATATGTAATTTATTGTATTGCCGCATAATTGTTTAACAGTTTTGTTGATTAATAACTGAACTGCGCAACTGTATCTGCTTCTTTAATTATGCTCAGCTCCTATTGGTCTACGCGTAATTGTTAACTATCCTATCTTAAGGATTCCAGTAAAAAATATGTTAAAAAAAACGTGAAATATGTTAGATGGTTACGAAGTTTATCGTTAGTAACAACGTGACACAAGATTTTAAATTTAAGGAGAAACATAGTCAATGAATCGTATATTAATACGGAATCGATAGTTCTGGTGCTTTGCTCCTGAAATTTAATGACAAAGTAGTTGGCGAACCCGTGACTCAGCATGGCAATCGATTCTAGTTGCATTAACCCTACGTATCGTCTCTTCACACATAAATTATTCTTTTCTTGAAAAAATATCAGTGTATGAACGGTGTCAGTGCATTTTGTTTCAATAAGATTTTATGTCTATATATATAAAAGAGGAGGTGACTGACTGACATACCCAGAGATTAACGCACAGCCCAAACCACTGAACCTAGTATCCTGAAATTTTGCATGTAGGTTCCTTATATAACGTAAGTGAGCACTAAAAAATATTTTTTTGAAATTCCACTCCTATGAAGGTAAATCAGGGGATAAAAGTTTGTATGAAACTTTTTATTCCTTTGATGAATTCGCTTAATATTTTGTAAAAATATTGTAGGGTTAAAGTAATAACATACATTTTTTTTTATGTTTGGCCCTGCCAAAATGACTCTACTATGCCTGATGGAAAGCAGAAGCAGAATCCAAGAGTGGTGGTCACCATACTGCGAATGCAGACAATGCAACAGTGCAGCATGGTGACCCACACCATGGCGGGCTAGTGATGCTTCTGCATCATTGGGTCTCGGGTCTCGCACTCACCAACGAAACACGACAGCATGATCGCTGTCATTTGACGTTGATTTTCTGTGCGAGAGTAGTACCACCCCGGTCGAGCCGGCCCGTTCGTGCTGAAATCAGAGTGGCTCTACTAACTTTTAGTATTTTTCAAAATATCGCCCCTAAAGGTGTAATTCAGGTAAAAGTCTGCGTGAACGAAGCCGCGTGCAAAAGCTAATAAGTATATTATAGCTGCAAAATAATACTACGCTACTATTATGGAATTCTAGTATGGTTCAGCTGTTTGGAGTTATAGCTTCCGAACTGTCTTACGGGACATCCCGTCTTATCTTAAACTTCGCCTGGCATTTTAAAATGATTATTTTTAAAATGAGGAAAAGTTTAAACTTAAAAAGTGATGATTACTTTTTCTAGACTTATATCCAACTTAGTCATATAAAGCTCTGGAGAGATCTCAAAATATTATAATGGTACCATGGCATAAAACAACATTAGGCTACTACAAATCCAAACTGCAATATCAAGCTACGAGAGTTAGACCCACTGCCATGAAGCACAATGTTCATTCACTACTATTAAAACTTATGACAGTGATTCAGCTCAGGTTTTTTATGTCTCAGCTATGAGGATCACTTTTTTAAATGAAGTTCTAACTTAGATGATAAATATATTTATATTTTTAAAATAATACAGTCAGCAATATCAGCATTTTATTAAAATCTACAAGTATATGCCAGTCGGACAAGCTGAAGGTGCTTTCGGCTCTAAGTCAAAAAATTTTGGCATAGGTAAACGTTTACTTTTCCCAACATTGTATCTAGAAATGTCATGTTAATCTCTTTCTCTCGGAAAAATAGTTCACACTTGTTAAAGTGAACAATTTTTCGATTTTTGCTTTTGATATTAAACTTAAAGCAATGTACATTTATACTTAATAAATTGACATAGGCTAAATCTCTGCTGCGTCAAGAGAAAGCCCAAGACAGATAAAAATAGCACAATCTGTGAATATTACAAGGACTTCGAGGTTGAGTTTACAGCCCCTGTGGGAATTGTATCTACGAAGCGAGAACGGTGCAATGGTCAGTATATTTCTAACGAAATAAAAAGTACCTATCAGTTGAAAGAATGTTCACGTAGAATGGGTTGGGTTTTAATGGTTTTACGATTAATAATGACAATTAGAAAGAATATAATTAAAAGGTCTCGACTTTTTATATAATTATATTGATTAGAGAGCTTATATATTTTAGAGATTATTTATTTCTATTTCAAATTATCCTAATAACTTCAATTTCAGTCGTCAAATGATCAGAAATATTGCTCGAACAAAATCCCATTTACGAACCGTTTTACGTTTGTATTTTAATACCTGACTAAACTTTTTTAGGTAAGTATCAGATACTTCTCTTATATTACTATCGTGACTAGTTTCGTAAATGTATGTAAGAAGCTCACGACGGTCCTGAATAATACGGCAACTTCTGAGTATTCCGCGTATCTCTCATGGAATGACATGTGGAATTCATACTCGGATTGAATAGTGGACAAGCATAATGAAAGAATTCAGAAGAAATTTCTGATTTTCGAGTCTATTACCTACTTATGACAGCTTTGTATATCTTTATATATATAATTCTTCTGTGAGTGTGTATGTCACTTAACTACTCTCAAACGACTGAACCGATTTTGATGAAACTTTTTGTGTGTGTTCAAGGGGATCTGGGAATGGTTTAGATTCACAATTTTGTCCGCTGGACAATGTTTTTTTAATTTATTAGTAGTTATGGCAAAACGACGTTTGCCGGGACAGCTAGTTTATTTATAAGTTTCATGTAAGATTTCACATACGTAATCTCTCATCTAAGAAGTGTTTTTTTATAACTATATCATGAAGTATGAAATAATAGAGTCAGTGCCCAATTCATGTATAAATAAATTTCTTTTTAAAAAACACGGCTACCTGTTTGTCCATTTGATAGAATATAAATCGGTACGCAATATTTTCTTTTAGTAAAACTATTGATAATAGAGCATCAAGTGTTGGCTAACGATTAATTATTTTTTCAAGCCCAATAATAAATCGAATATAGTGAATGAAGTCCCATCTCAATTTTTAGTGTTTAAAACTGCCGGCTTTCGATTTTATATTACTTTTCGTTTCAAAAGTGCGCTTTGAGTTTTAATTGTTCGGAAGATTTTAATTTATAACCGGCAATAATATTTGGTAATAATATAACCGAGAATATAGGAATAATAATTGATTCGAGGCTATATTGAGCTTCGAATCAAGAAAACAAGAAACGTGCTCACCGAGGGTTATGTAAAACTTATATGTAGTCAATCTTAGGACTCTTGGAACGTTCGAAAGAAAAACTTAACTTTGCCTTTCTATAAATACTTCTTCAAACATAAATTTATGTAAGTCTGATGTTTTATGTGTGTGTTTCCTCCTTGTGGTGGTGGATTAATAATACGGACTTACGTCTTTTCTCATGGGTGTCGTAAGAGACAACTTAAAGAGCAAATTACGTGAGACAACATCACCAAGAGAATGAAACATACACTACACCTACCCGTTTGGCAAGCGTGATATAGTAGTCTAAAACCTCCTTGCTAGGGAGCGCCCTGTCTAGCAGATACTTGTTAAAGGCTGTTGATGTGTATGTTCCGGGTACTACCAAAAGAATAGGTTCTTTCTATCCATAATAAAAGCCCCCTGTCAGGTTCAAAAGTAGTTGTGCGTCCACAAAATACACATATATTTATTTACCACTTTACAATATCGATACGTCGGCGTTACTTACATCAGCAAGGTAGCTTAGTCACTATTACATTACGCCGTGACACCTATTTGATACGGGTCATAAATTTTAGATTCGTTCACATCATTTCACAATATTGTTAGACACAATATTTCAAACATAGAAAGTAGCATGGACATTTCCAAATTACAGACATACCTACATTATATATAATAGTAGTTACCATTCATGGTTTTCAAAACAAAGTCTACCATTGTGCATATTGTTCAAGATTATGTTTCAACTTTACGGCGGTGAAGTACATTTTTTATACAATGGTTTATGTCCCTGCACACCTTTTAAACTTTTAAATCTTACTTGATACATAATTGTACCGGAACCCAATTACAACTTCGACAAACTGCAACTGGATTCTATTGTTATTTTATCGCACTTTAAAACAATATGTTTTTCATTGAGACTTTTGATTGATAAGATTTTTGGATTTCTTGGCGGAAATTCTTACAAAAATCTCTGTCGAATCCACTAGTAACTGTGAGTGCAAAAGTTATACTTTTCTATAATATTTAGAAAACAAAAACATTAACTTGTTCGTATTCAACACCGAGTTGTTTTTGAAGAACATTTGAATTTTTAATTTTAATTCTATTTTAAACCGGAAACATTTAAAAGTTTCACTTGAACTGTCTATCGGCAATCACGTTAGTGTCGTTCACTATTTAATTGACATACGCTAAATGGCTTTTTACCTGGACGGGTATTGAGGTTGGAAATTAGACAGATTTCAGTTAGCGTTTAAAATCAAGGCATAAAATCAAACTGTGTTTTTTTTCTAAATCGATCTCATTTCAGCCATAGTAACAATGGGCTCCTCACTGTACATTCAAAAAATTATTTAAACTCTTTGTGTGCATAAGGATTCATATCTTTTTACCTCTAGCCTAATATTGTTTACTTAAATTTTAGAATTATTTTGCGCTTAATAACTTTTGTGAAATTGGTCGGTAGGTCTTACGTAAGCAGCAAAGACGATGCGTCGCAACGCGACACGATGCGATGTTAAATGCGTCAAGTGCTCTACGTGAGCGATGAATAAGACGCGATGCGACACAATACGATCCAATGTCATAATTTTAAATTAAAGTACAAACTTGTAAAAAAGCATAAAGAAGAAAAAAATATTTTTAGTTAGTTCCATCATTTATATCCAAAATTAAGAAACGATTCTAAAACATTTAAAGAATATTGTGGAATACCACCGTCTCCTTTTGATTACATAATTGCTGCTATTAAGTATGAATTTCAAATAAAAGCAAATACAAATTTTGAAAATCTGAGTATTGCAACTATCAACCATGGCGTCTGAACGCACACAAAACAAGTACGAGTTACGTCGCGTCTCGTCGCAGACGTACACATAGCACACAAGCAGGCTACTCTGTTCTTTTGAGCGCGTTCGTCGCTCTCACAGTCTCGCGTCCTATTCGCCCACCTATGATACCTCGTTACAAAATTAAATTTATAGTTTTGTGAATGTGTGAAAGGGTCAGGGGCGGGGCCGACTGACTTATGTTATCAACGGCCACTTGTATTGTGTAAAGAATATATTGTGTCGGTTGAGTATCATCCAATACTTTGAATGGTCCAAAGAGAGGTTTAACGGGATTCCAAATATTGAAAACGTACAGCTAAATATCTTTCTATATCATGTTTATAATTTTTATATTGTTTTTTTAAGGACAAAATTTATTGACGGATTAAATGAGCAACGGTGTGTTTAATGCTTTGAGTTAAAGGAGAAGTTTTTTTGTAAACAAATGGCAAAGGTTACTGGCGTTTCATCAGAGAATAGTTTACGTAAAATTTGTGATGCGTACATATAAAATTACCCTCGGGTCAAATGAAGAAGATTTCATGACAGATCTATTCCATATTTTAAGAACTTCAATGAACCACCTGCACCACATGTGAATCGCGCCGATCAATTGCTCGAGTATTAATACATTATGAGTTATACAGGTTTAGTCCGTAATCAATGTCAACCACAAATCGTTGACCTGGGTTTGTTCAATAACACAGCATATTGAATTCAAGGCAACATAGTGTTATGTTGCCTTGAATTCAATATTTGTACCTTCATTTTTTACGCAAGGGTTATTTCCCTGGTGAGGTCGCTTGGACCGCAGTGTCATGTTAAGGTAAACAGAAAGTTTGACTTGATCCTGCCTCTGTTATCTACTGAAATTTAATGGTAAGGTTAATAGAGTACTACCGTTGTCAATCTAGAACATATTTATGCGTACTGCAATGATGCGAATCCTGCGTGAACATATAATTTAAATATACTTTTGATAAACATGAAAAGGGGTACTTATTTACCAAGAGCAACGAATCCGGAGCGGATTGTAAATTGCTCTAGTGATTGTAAATTCCACGAATGATCTCATTCAGCATTAATGATTGTCACCCACTAGGTCAATAGAAAGACCGTCAGTAAGTTTATTTGTAAAAATAACGTAAATGTGTTTTTAAATCATATACAACATTACCGACAATAGCTTAATGTTCTGTGGATTGTTAAATGTACTGTTTGGTAATTAAGGGATAGATTAGAAATTTGTCTGCTAATTCAACTTTCAGTTCAGTTTTTTTTAATGTTATTTAATTTTACACGGTAATGTTATCAGTTGAAGTGTTTTAAATTCGTTAATTAAAATATTAGACCATTATAAGTAATACCATTTTTTTTTCATTTCATTTCGAACGATACCAACCTGCGCCGTTTGTGCAGTGTATTAAACAATGTCCTGCGTATCCGGACACTTAAAGGCAAGAGGACCTGCCACATTCAAAGCAGTCAAAGTTGCTATGCTCTAGGCTGCAATTTTTTTTATATTATCAGTGGCAAACGAGCACACGTTTTACCGAGTCAGTGAGGATACCAGCGGCCCATTTTTTTAATTTTTTTTTTAACGTGTGGAAACCCCCTCGGGCCGTCACCCCGTCAGGGTTTGCGGCGGGGTGGTGTGTCGGAATCGAACCGACTAAAACCACACGGTGTGCCACTCTGCGCCTGAGACGAGAGGGATCCGGGAACTGCTGCTATTAACACATCCGGACCTGGATACCGGCGGCCCATACCCCAACCTCTCCTCCCAACCCAATAATGTCCGACTTAGTAGTGTACAGTCATGGACAAAAAGAAATACTTTTCCTGTTATCCTTTAATTTTCTTCTATACAAACCTTTTCTAACAAAAACGAACTCATAGAAAAAATAATTATCCAATTTGGGGCAATCGAACAGTAGTCATGCGCGTACATATATTTCCTCGATTTATTTTTATATATATAGATAGATAAAAGATAGACTTTCATTTGATGGTCAGCAAATACCGCCGCCGGTGAACAACCGCAACACCAGATGCGTCACAAATACGTTACCGACCTTTGGGGGATTGGGAAAGGGATGTGGAGAGTGGTGACACCGACACGCAGTTTTTGTCGTTGAAACGCTAAGAAGAAGATTTCATTAAATTTTACGCAGCAATTGGTTCTATCGTGGGATATATAAATACACCTAAACCGTAATACGACTTGGAATACCATTAATTTTCGCTTCACCTGTTAAAATTCGTTCATATAACAATTTGGTGTACTACAGAGCGATTTACGCCTACGAATCAATCTTTATGATGTATTCCGCTAAGTATATTCGACGTAGACGATAAAGTATTTATTTAATTAGAACACTAATACGACTTTATTGCGATTTTATGACAAGATATTTTTGATGTAATAAGATTAAGCTACCAGGTAGGATATATATATGGTCGGATCAAATGTTTGTATGATCTGCAAATATTTGTTTCGGAGTTTGGGTGTTTTCTATGTATAATATGTATGTATTTACAAAAAAAAAAAAAGTATATAAGTATTTATATCAGTTGTCTAGTACCCATAATACAAGCTCTGCTTAGTTTGGGACTAGATGGCGTTGTGTGTTAGAGGTCCGAAAATATTTATTTATTTATTTATTTATTTATATAGGTTAATGATAGGTTCTTCCGTCTTCTGATTTTTGTACTTTTAAAATTTAAACGTCTCTAGCGATATTTCAAACTTTATCTCAAGGCGCTGGACTGGTGCCCTAAGGTCTAAGGTCCCGTGTCGTTGGCGTTTGGCACTGCGCCAATACTCGGAGATCCTCACAGAAAAATACGCTACCATCGTAGAGGAAGTACATTAAATATACGGGCTTTAATGGAGGTCGTTGAATTATTGTATTATTCTACCGGTTTTTGCGGGTTCCGCAGCGTGCCTTATGACTTAAAATGTAGTTACGTCCCTGAAACAAGCTACACTTTATCCGAGACTTAACGGGTCGTTCGAAAATATGATTGGTCGTGTGACGTAATCTAAACAAATTTTAAGAGAATGAAGCATGACGTAATACGGAAAAAACTTTCCGTTATTTTTTTTTGTCTCTTTGCCTATTCTTTGTTCAATGTTAAATTATAATTTAAGTGTTTTTGACTATATGTGTAAACGTATTCTCAAAATGTATTATTTCCATTGTTATTAAGATCACCATCAACAAGACATAAGCCGCTCCGTCGAAAGAAGGTTTTGATTTCCTAAACCAGATGATTTATCATAGATAACAGTTAAAGCAGAATAAGCTAAGTCGACTGGCAGCGGTTTTTAGCTGACACCTAAAGCTCTCTGCCTTGTTTCGCTGAATATCCAATTCAGTTTTGGATATTTTTTGTGGCCAAGCCCGCAACTGTATTTGTAGTAAATACATACATTACACAGATCATCTTTCATCTCCATTAAATTGAATAAAATTGTACGGAGGAAATGATGATCCTCTTACTTCAATTGTTTAAATTTTCGAGTAAAATTAAAACAGTTGACTTTTCCTACTTAGTGTGGAAAATAGAATGAATCGTAAATTCTTCTATAAAACATGAACTTTTTGAATGAAGTTGAATAATCATCTTACTACTTCATTTTCGTAGCCTTTATTATTCCCAAGATTATTTGGGTCGGCTAACTACTACTACTATATATATATCACTGTAAGATTGTAAAAAACGTTAGATTATAATCTACTTAACGAGATTGTAAACTATCGATGAATTGTCAACTGTGATATACTACTTACGGGCGTCATATTGTCAACTGTCCCTGATTGATGTTACAGTTTTACAGTAGGCCGTTCAATGGCCATGGAGATAGGTTAGGTTCTCCTTTAATTAATCACAAATTAATTTTACTTTTACAACAATCTACTATCTACTATAGGTACAAAATAACAAACTATAGGATAGAAATGTTGCCGTAAGATTGTCATAGTCATATATAAATGACTGATTCTAAAGCTGTGAGGTAGTTTCACTATAAAATTAATTTAAAATCACAAAAATACTATACATTCGGCAACAAAGACGAATTAACACAGAAATATGGCGGCGCGTGACGTATACTGTTCAACCAATCAGTGCGCGACTTGCGATTCGTCGAAACCATTTCACAATCTTTCGACTGTTTGCAATCTCGCGAAATAGATTACAATCTAACGGTTTTGATAATCTGACGGTAACATATCTATACTATAATTTTTTATTTTGTACCGATAGTAGATAATCTTCTAACGGCGTAAATATATATTTAGCACCGGCAACATAGTTTTTTGATATAAACTAATTTAAACTGATATTTTGTGTATGTTTGTGCATACATATGCATTTATTAAAAGGCGGCTATTTTAATAATACAAACAGACACTCAAATTTTATTTTTTTGTATATATGATTGTATAAAATAGATGAAACATATTGTAATATATTTCAGTTAGTCTAGAACTAGATTTCTATTTTATTGCTCACGTAGAAATACATATTTCAACGCAACTAAATTACAATTACTATAATATTATATTTTAGTATTCAATAAATATATTAAGTTTAATTCTTATTACTAGGCTTTATCATTTAAATATTCATTTATACTTGTTACTAGCTGAACTCCGCGGTGTTACCCGCGGTTATTGTTATACCGCGAGTAACGCCGCGGGACAAAGTTAGTCTAAAAAAAGTAGCCTAAGTTACTCCCCGGATCATCAGCTACCTGCCAGTGTAAGTCCCGTCTAAATCCGTCCAGCCGTTCCAGAGATTACCCGGAACAAACAAACAGACAGACAGACAGACAGACAAAAAAATTTTAACTTCATTTTTGGTATATGTCGTGTTACATATGCATTTAGTAAAAAGCGGTTATTTTAATATTACAAACAGACACTCCAATTTTATTTATTTGTATAGATAGGTTAGTGTTTCATTAGCGATCCTTATTTATGTCGGCTTACAGGCTCTCGTAACAAGTGGCTTTTAATAATAAATATTTCATTAAAATACTTTAATTAAATTGATATAAAACACAGTTTATATTTCCTTTGAGCGTATTTAATTTTGTACTCAATTTAAACGCAAAATTTTGAGACAATCCGCTTATCTTTTTTAACATTATTATCGTATTTTAATGGCACTACTTGCTTTATTTAATATACCTGTTCTGAGCATAATTACATATTTTGGGAATGTAAAAACATGAAGAAAACGATTTTTTGTATTTCGAGTTGGGTTACTAAAAAAATAAATGAAAATGCAAAGTTAGACATAAATTGGAAATCACTTGAATGTGACTGTCATACAAATAGGTATATATTATGTCTAATTTCAGTTAAATCAGGAGGTACTAAATAGTATTGCTAGCGGCTCAGAGCAAGCAAGAAATATTCTCCAGGAATTGGTCGCACTCAAACCGCAGAGTTCTTGCAGTAGCGCACGGCAGGTGAGCTCGAGTTAAATCTTTACATTAGTCAGTTTGTTTGCTATTCAACGGGCTTCATTAAATTTGACATGTGTACACCATTCAGGTCAGGTAAACGTTTAAAACTGAATATAGAAGGCGCTCACTGGCTGGCTCTACTAGACTGTATTTGACATTGTTTAAAGTTTGTAATGAATCTGTTTTTAGAACCATTACTGAAAAGATTTGTTTGGTTTAAGTTTGTATTTTAATCTATAATCTATTCTAATATATAAAGCTGAAGAGTTTGTTTGTTTGTTTGAACACGCTAATCTCAGGAACTCTGGTCCGATTTTAAAAATTATTTTACTATTAGATAGCCCATTTATCGAGGAAGGCTATAGGCTATATATCAGGCTTAAACCTACAGGAGCGGAGCAACAATGAAGAATGTTACAAAAACGGGGGATAATTATCACGCTACGGGCACTAGGAGGAGCAAACGAGGTTGCGTGGGTAGGCTAGTCTATACTAATATATAAAGCTGAAGAGTTTGTTTGTTTGTTTGTTTGAACACGCTAATCTCAGGAACAGCTGGTCCGATTTGAAAAAATATTTCGGTGTAGGATAGTCCATTTATCGAGGAAGGCTATAGGGTATATATCATCACGCTACTACTAATAGGAGCGGAGCAACAATGAAGAATGTTTCAAAAACGGGGGAAATTTTCACGCTACAGACAATATAAGGCGCAAACGATGTTGCGTGGGTCAGCTAGTAATAAAGCTGAAGAGCTTGTTTGTTTGTTTGAACGCGCTAATCTCAGGAACAATTGGTTCGATTTGAAAAATTCTTTCAGTGTTAGATAGCCCATTTATCGAGGAAGGCTATAGGATATATATCATCACGCTAAGACCTACAGGAGCGGAGCACCAATGAAGAATGTAACAACAACGGGGGAAAATTATCACGCTACGGGCAATAGGAGAGGCGAACAAGGTTGCGTGGGTCGGCTAGTATTTAATATTGCAAAAATCTCTTATAATTAAAATGTATTAAGGGTTACATATATTATTCTCCTATTTTTTCCTTTGTGTATTTACACGTATGTATATTTGTATATTTATATCACAGACTTCGATGCTCCTTCATGACAAATTATTATAAACTGTATTTAAAAGGTAATATGGAAAAAAATATTGATGTAGAACCTCTCCCTACCTTCGTAGTCATTTGAAAACAAAAGTTTTAAATCCTACCTCACATGGGTTGAAACATTTTTCATATCAACATTTAATTTCTTAGCGTCACGTAATATTCTTAGTGCTCGTATGACTCGACGTACGCAGGATAACTACAGAACGTGTTTTGAATCTCGTGTAGATCTTCGGTATAATTTAGCCATTAGTAGCTTGGGTACAAGATGGAGCAAAATTGAACTTTGCACGTAACAAAATATGCATATCAAAGGTACTTTAAAAAAGACGACTTTATTGGTTTTCGGTGACATATGTATGGCACAGACTTTTACTATCGGTCTTCATTAGAATAGAATCTTTTTTTGAATCTAGTTAGTAATAAAGATAAATCTGTATAATGGATGAGTCTGTTAATCTAGTGGTGAGTGACAATGATAGTTAAAAAATTATCATGCTCAGCATACATTTTGCATACTGAGCATGATAATTTGTTCTGTGTTTGGGTGTAATTAATCTATTACGTACTTATGTAAATTTTATTAAAATTTAAGTCTGTACTTAAGTCACCATTGTACAGGCTTCGCCAAGTTTGGGGTCAGACAGCCACGTATGAGATGTGAAAAACATCTCAAAAGAGTTTTAAATAAATAAAAATATAGGAGCTACTCAATCAATGGTTAAAGAAAAGGTCGGCCAACCACAAGCGATCGATATATCAGTAACGATTACTTAGTTATTCTTACGTATGAACAATGTTGGCAACGTAGGGCGACATTCCTCTGATCGAGTCGGCTGGATATGACGTCACTAATACGAGGATCCATTTGTAGGCGTATGATGAGAGAAGTGTTACAATTTATTTCTGTGGGTGTCGTGAAAACCGCTTAAATAAAAAAAATCTGCAGAACAACAGTACTACAAGGACAAGAAAGTCTTGAAACAAACCGTTTACCAACCCGACTGCTGGCGTGGGATAGCGGATTAAAACCTCCTTTCTACCGAGAGGCTCTTGTTCAGGATACTATTAGAAGCTATTGATGAAACCAACCAATACGAGGATACTATAATAAGGATAAGTTGGTTTCTTTTATAATAATGACGGTATCTATGGTCGGTTGCACTGAATCAATGTGTTTGTAGCTCGTTTTTAGAGGTGCCGATTCACAGTTCAGTGGTTTAATCGGATTAGTTTGTATCAATTTCACACAGCTGTTGTCAACATTATTTCAGGGGCCTCTTTGTAACTTATGTATAACGTAGTTCAATATCAATGTTGTTATTCTATATTTATTGTTATTTATCCTTGTCAAAGAGAATGTTACGAACTTGATGTATTGTTTCTAAATACCAACTACACATAATAAGTATTTTGGACATTTAACCCACAACGCTAATTAGTCCCAAATATAAGCAGAGCTTTTATTATGGGTACTAGACATACATATTTTTTTTTAAAACCAAAAAACATTTTGTGTATAAAAAGAACACCCAACTCCGAAACAAATATTTGCAAAACATACAAACTTTTAGTCCGACCCGGGAATCGAACCCGAGACCTCAAGCACAGCAGTCACATACGCTACTACTAAAATGAATAATAATAATATATCGAACTGAAGCATGACTAATGAGCATAAAAAGCTATTTAAAGAGGTACCTATAGTTACCTTACTTTACATTTGCAACGTTGTTCAATCTAACAATTTCTGTGCTTTAAAATCTATTTTTATTTTACAACGGCAATCGACGTGCACAAATCCATTTTATTACCTTGTTTAGATTATTACATGTTTCACCTCTATAATTGTCGCAAGTAATAGACTAAGCTGAAAGCTACTCATTTTGTTTTAAAAGAAACTTTCAAGTGTTTCGGACTGTATCATCAGACTGCTTTAACTAATAATAGACATTTACTTTTACAAGTAATATTTCGTTCTATTGCGTGACAAGAGCTGTATTACTTCTTCTGTAGTAATAACTATTAACCTGTGTCACGGTCACCTGATGCAGATGGAACGGTTGACACTCATTAAAATAATTGATTCTTAATGTGATTTGATGAATCTGTACTCGAAATGTGAAGACTCATCTTTGCACAGACATAATTAACCATCGGCAGATATTAAATGACAGTTATGCATGCAGTTGGTATTACGACGGTCACTTGAAGAAGAGAATAGGTTAGTTCAACCCCTGTACAATATTTTTAAAATAAATCAGAACTATTAGGGCTACCACACATAACTGCGAATTCGCAACGCATCGCAAATATCTACGAGCTCGCACGAATGCCACCGCAAGAACTTCATGCCGCATCGCATCGCGGTTATGTGTGAAATTTTAAATCTTAGACATGTATAAGGTTTGAAATTTCAGGGAGGCGAGGACAGTTGTAGTACAGTACACCAAGACAATTATGCAAATTTCCTCAGCATGGTTTATAATGTCTGCATACATAGACCCAAGGCAACCACAAAAGGACCATAAAGCAATTGTAAGAATTTAGCTTATAGAAAATACCACACGCAATCCGACACAGTTTGTAGCTTATGAAATCCATTGGTCAATCGTGGCCACATGTGACACGATGAAAAGTGATTAGTGTTGAAACTATTCATAAACTGTTACTATACTTTGTTATATTGGTTGCTTTTAATGTTAGATTACAATCGTAAATCATCAAACACTGCTTTGATAAAAGGTTAGATAGATAAATAATAAAATAAATATTTCGGACATCTAAACACACAACGCCATCTAGTCCCAAGATAAGCAGAGCTTGTGTTATGGGGTACTAGATAACTGATACAAATACATATATACTTTTTTTTTTTTTGTAAATACATACATATTATAGATAGAACACACCCAAACTCCGAAACAAATATTTGTAGATCATACAAACATTTGGTCCGACCCGGGAATCGAACCCGAGACCTCATGATCAGCAGTCGCTCACGCCAACCGCGAGACCAACGAGGCAGTCAAGTAAGGCAGGCATAGATGTAAGTAAATGTCGTACGAAACAATGAAAAAAAATTAATTTCTATTAGGTACACCCTTTTTCTGTTATACTTCTGTCCAGAAAAGCATTGCGTCTACGAAAAACTAACCAAAGTTTTGACACATCATCATGAAAGGTCATGAGACAAGTGAGACAATAGATTTCCGTGGGAGAATTATACTACAGGCATGACGGGCCTACTTGCTCGGAGTGATAACACGATGTTACGGCAGTATTAAGGAATTATTTCATTGCTTATTACCGAGTGAGTGAGGTAACAAACTACCCTTCTCCTGAGTGAGAAAGAGGGTGGGAAGGGACCTGATTATACAAGGCAGTTGTGATTTTTGATTCCATTAAAAATAATATGTTGCAATTTAAGAACGGAGAAACGAACAAATAACGTACGAATCACAAGTTTGAATTAGAAATTTGTTCCTTACTTAAGTATAAATAGATGTCTGATTTGTTAACTTTCGATTGAATAACATTCATCAGCAAATGCTTTTAAAAATAGTTAAACCAAAAACACTGAACTGATTGTAAGAACCGAAATTCCTTTCATTTGCCTTTGCGATTATGTCTATCGCGACACAATGACCTGGCAAACAGAAGCGACCTTCAGTGGAGTGTCAAACCAATCCATCTTTCTTGAATGTCATTTGGCTGTCAATATAAATTACGGTTATAGGTTGAACGTTGCTAGTGGGAGATGAATAATGACGGTCTGATAAGTTGTCAATCTAACTAAAACTGTGGCTAGATAAACTTAAATGTTTTGATGTGAAACTGCCTCTTAACTATCATCCATGTCTCTAAGGGTGAAAATAGCATAAAAGCTGCCTTTTAAAACCCACCTTAGATAATTTGAAAGTTTCACAAAGTTCTTACGCTAAAATCCACAGTACAAGAATGAATACGGTTTTAAAATTCAATTACTATTTTGAGAACGTTGCAGTTAAATACTAAGAAGTAATCGTATATTTTACAACAAAACTACATACACCCCACTAGTTTGTAACACAAACCTTCAATGTACCAAGGTATATTTGTAAGTTTCGTGTTAAGTGTAACTTAGAAAGCATAGTCATTGACCTATTGGCGTTTCCTGAATGTTTCACTTTCAACATCGTACTATTTAATTCAGAAGTTTAAAGAAAAATTACCACTTGAATGTTGATGTATTATAATAATCTGTGATACACAGATTACATAGATTGTACCACATTACCATTGCCTTTATCCACCATTTCATGTGCCAGTATATTTCTTTTCAAACATTATCTATGTTCGAGTCCATAATAATAATAGTGGTGTTTATTTCTATTGAATATTACTTCATATTTTTATCTACAGAAACCAATCTGCAAGAAACCGCTGTCTCTCTCGAGTATCTAATACGCTGAATAAGCCGTCTAGAAAATTCCTTTTATTAATTGAACACATTCCAATGAATAGTACATATACCTTTGATAAAACTGAGTGGAAAGAAAAAGGCCTTTGTTTATTGAAAGACTTCGAAGCTGTTTGAGCACGATACTGGTGAAGTGTTGAATAGCTTTGTACAATAAATCACATAGTAAAGATGTTAAAACTACTGGCAGCTCGAATATTATGAGTTAGGATTGAAAAGGTCATACTTAACGGTTTCGGCCAAGTAGATAGGATAGAAGACTCGCGATAGAAATTTATAACGAATGTGTGTGAAAATATTGAAAGAGGTCTTTCGTTAGCGAAAATTTAGCAACCAAAGAATGATGTTCTAAAAATGTGAAAAGCACCATGATCATCAAACATGGTGCAGCGATTGATGAATGTAGACAAAGAAAAAGACGTATGTCAGGACCGTAGTAAGTAGAGATCAATTGTTTCTGCCTACCTGTCTGTTCTATCTCAGCTGCGTAGTCGTAAAAAATTCAATTCCCGAGAGACAATACAAAATGCCTTTGAAGAGTTTGTTGCCTCCCATCCAGCTGATTTTTACAAGAAGGGCATCAATAAACTGCCAATGCGTTGGCAAAGATGCGTCGATTGCATGGGTGATTACTTCGAATAACAGAAATAAAAAAGTTTGAAAAAGTAAGTACTTTCACTTATTGCATACAAATCGGCAATTTCACCTATTAGATAAAAACATGATTTTTTAGTTTATTAAAACTATTATTTTTCATGTTGCATTTATTCTCAATTGAATGAAATAGTATTTGTCAATACTCGTAAATGTTCCTGCAGAAAATCGCATACGTCCGTGAGCGTATTCAAAGATATCCTTTTCTAAGACGATGTTTTATTTGATATATGATCGCTGAATTCAACTATGTTCAGCTCAGTCATATTATATATCCCAATAAGTACCTAATATTTTTACTGAAATCTTTCTCACAGAATCAAATTTTACAGTTTAAAGTGGACGGTATTTTTAATTTAATAGATATCTTTTCTAATTTATTGTAGTGATTTAACTTATGATTTGACTGAAATTAAAAGAAAGTAAGGTTGACAATTTAGATTTTGTAACAAATTTTATGTAGAATAACGAGATTAGTATTACCAGCAGGGTGATCAAGAAGACATGACGGGAGTTATATGAGAAAACAAACGTCATAAGTACTACTGTGGGAGTGCCTCGCTGCGCCACGAATGGGCCTGCTCAACCGGAGTGATACCACGGCCATATTATTCTAAAGTTTAATTCAAATACTTTGTTCCGTTTTTGTGTATAAAAGTAACAAACAAACTTTAAAGTACATACCCGTTAATTCCGTAATTTAACAATATGTCAGCTCAACTATGCTTCGCTGAAGTCATTGAAGTGAAGTTACTTATCTGTTTAAACTTGAGTCGAGTTTCAAATAAATTAATCTTTAAATCTATGAACCTTGTGTTATAAATTTATATCTCAACAAAATTACATTGCTTTGCTTAACAGAAATCGATTTACCATTTTGAGGCTTAAAGTTGCTTGCTCATTTATACAGTAATTTTAGTTTAAGTTGCTTGCTGCATTTGTCCAATAGTCTGATACACTAGAGGCCTTATGTTAACTGGAGAGTCAATCTATAATTAAGCGCAGTTGTTAAACCCGTCTGCCAAGACTATGTGGTAAGTTAGTATTTGACTATAAATTTTTATTATTTTAAGAAATAATGTAAGTCATACCCTACTTTATAGCAAAAAATAAATGAAATATAGGCTAGATCTGTCGAAAGAAGCTATGAGCAAATTACATCGAATATTCAGATTTTTTACTACTTAGAGTAAAAAGCTGTTTAGTGGAAGCATTGATAGGTAGCTGATGATATAAGGAGTTACTTCGGGTACTTTTTTAGACTAGCTTCGTCCCAGGGCGTTACCCGCGGTACGACAATATCCGCGGGTAACACCGCGGGGTTCAGCTAGTAATAAATATATTTGTATCTGTCGATCAAATCATTCTTCAGACAAAATTCTGTATCATGGAGAGTGAACCCAATTATCTGATCGTCACGATTGCTCCCTCCCTCATATATCAACGCTATACATATGCAGCGGCAAAATCAAATCGGTTGAGCGAATTCCCTACGAATCGAATGCCGGAGTGCAGCTACCATCAGTGATAAATTTATTTCATTCGAAACGCATCTCGTTCATTTCATGCATTCTTGGGCATGTTGGCTATTACGCGCGTGTCTTTGAAGGCCTGTACTTGGATGAACGTTAGTCTTTTTGGACATATTTTCATGTAGATTTGGTAGACAATTTATCTAGACTAGCGATTATGTACTCCTTGATCATGTCTACCTTAAGAATAATGCTTTAGAAAACTTATAACAGGCACATTTATTTTATGCAACATTGTATATGAATTAAAACATATTGTATGTAGATTCTCTTTAGTCCATAAAACTTTAATTCAAAAGAAGGTACATTTCGTGGTCCCTTACGTTAACTGATTAGTAACGCAGCTTTAGCGAGAGAAGTCAGCGTTTGATGATATTAATTCCAATTAAATATTTATACCCTTCTTGCTTATATTAAAGGACATTATGAAAGCGTTTTAATTTTTATTTTTTTACACCGATAGCTTTATTAAGCAAGATATATTTGAAGTGGAGTATTTGCTTTGCAAGTTTATCTAGTTTCAAAGAGCTTTTATTTTCATTCAATCCACAAAGTATTACTACTTCGAAGGTACTGCTGATATTTGCGCTATAAAACTCTTTATTTAAAATTGACTAAACTTTGAAACAGCCAGTCTTTTTTGCCAGTATTATAAACTACTCAAACTTGTCTTAAATCTTAAATTTAAGTTTAAAATTGGTTTATGTGAGCCTTTGTTGCAGTGAAGTAATCACTACATTTTTTATTTAAAAATCGCACTCAAACGTTTTCAAAGGAAACTCATTCTCTTACAAAAATAGAATTGATTCTATGGAAATACACAGGTATGACAAACCATTGGTTCAACAGTTTAATAAAAAAACGTTTATAAAGTGGCAAATTTGAAGGTTGAACAAACTGTTTCATTAAAAGATTGAAACGAGCGTACTCCTTCTTAAAAGGCCGGCAACGCACCTGTGACGCCTCTGGTGTTGCGGGTGCCCATGGGCGGCGGTAATCACTTACCATAAGGTGATACGTCTGCTCGTTTGCCGCCAATTTAAAAAAAAAAAAAAAAATCGTTTAAATAACCATACCACAGCAAATAGACAAGAAGATATGTATTCAATTGTTTCACATCTTCTTTCTCTTATATTTTCATTTTTCTTATCTTATTTTCTTATAAAAATTCAGTAAGTGCATGTTGGCACTTATTTTTTGAAACAGTTGACGTTCCCGATTTTTTTTATCGATTTACCGTTTAACGCTGTGTTTCTGAAATAGTGAAGTTATTTGAGACACAAAATACTGTTCGTTACCGTTTACGTGTGATAGATAACTTATTGAGATGTCACTTAGTACTGTGTTTTTGGTGTCTTTATAGATAACTTTAGCATTGTAATTAGCAATGTTACGCAGTTTTTTTAGCATAAAATTTTCTGTAAAATAGCTTTTCTAAAACCTTACAGGGATATGTTTTGAAGTATCTAATTGAGTTATTTAAGTACCAATTCTATTGGCCTTTGTAACTTTTTTCTGTTTATTATTTTACAAAAATATATACAAACCCATTTCAATTCAGGACTTTTTAAATATAGAATAATTGACACATTTTTTTTTTACTTTTTACCCTTTTATCTAGTTCTAACAGTATTGCTTGCGATTTTTGTTGATTTTGCATCAGATATTGTTTACTATTGAATTGGTTTTCATTTTGTGTTAACAAATTTTTAGACATAAAAGAAGCATTACTTACTCCGTACTACATGAGCTGTCTGCTAGTGAGAATCCCGTCAAAACCAGTCCATTTGTTTTTATGATAATGTTTTGAAATATTGATAACGCAATTTTGTTATTCATTAATATTGACTCTTTCCCTTACGTTCTTTTTTATGAATAACAATGTCTAGAGGGCTGTTTTTTACATGATCCACAGTATACATAATTCAAGGTCGTTTTTTAATTCACAATAAATTTACTTTGTCCTTGGTTTATTTGTTGGACTAGGCTGTGACTTTGAATTGTTGACCGGTTAACTCATATCAAATACATGAAAAATCGGAGAGAAAAGCGGCGTAATTGTCGGTTATTCACCCTTAAATTCATTTTACTCAATTAATTTTAAGTTTTCTGTTGTTCCTGCAAGTTCCTTTCCGACATCCACACACCGCTCCACAACTTCCTTTGTGTCCGCAAAATATCAATATCAGAAGCTCAGCTTTGTACTGGCATCAATATCTGTCCATATGTTTCCAGCCCCAGTGTACAGGGTCGCTGTTATTACCGAGCCATGACCGGAGCTGATGGAAGACTCAGCAGTTGTGGAAGCGAGATGTTGTTGTTGGAGCAAGTGAAGATAATGTACGCGTTGTCACTGAATAGCAGAATCTTAAACTTTCACAACTTGACAATGATGCCACTTCCTTCTCCAGTTCTCACTCAAGGGAACAATTCAGTTAATGCATGTTGGCACTTATTTTTGAAACAATTGACGTTCCTCTGACATTTGTTCTCTTACTTGTTTTGGTTTATCCCGGATCAAATCCGACCCGAAGTTTTTCATCGATTTATAGTTTAACGCTGTGTTTGTGAAATAGTAAAGTTATTTAAAACACAAAATACTGTTCGTTACCGTTTACGTGTGATAGATAACTTATTGAGATGTCACTTAGTACTGTGTTTTTGGTATTTTTATAGATAACTTTAGCATTGTAATTAACAATGTTGCGCAGTTTTTTAGCATAAAATTTGCTGTTAAATAGTTTTTCTAAAACCTTGCAGGGATATGTTTTGAAGTATCTAATTGAGTTATTTAAATACCAATTCTATTGGTCTTTGTAACTTTTTTCTGTTTATTATTTTACAAAAATATATATAAACCCATTTCAATTCAGGGCTTTTTAAGTATAGAATAATGGCCACAATTTCTTTTACTTTTTACTCTTTTATCTAGTTCTAACAGTATTGCTTGCGATTTTTGTTGATTTTGCATCAGATATTGTTTACTATTGAATTGGTTTTCATTTTGTGTTAACAAATTTTTAGACATAAAAGAAGCATTACTTACTCCGTACTACATGAGCTGTCTGCTAGTGAGAATCCCGTCAAAACCAGTCCATTTGTTTTTATGATAATGTTTTGAAATATTGATAACGCAATTTTGTTATTCATTAATATTGACTCTTTCCCTTACGTTCTTTCTTATGAATAACAATGTCTAGAGGGCTGTTTTTTACATGATCCACAGTATACATAATTCAAAGTCGTTTTTTAATTCACAATAAATTTACTTTGTCCTTGGTTTATTTGTTGGACTAGGCTGTGACTTTGAATTGTTGACCGGTTAACTCATATCAAATACATGAAAAATCGGAGAGAAAAGCGGCGTAATTGTCGGTTAATCACCCTTAAATTCATTTTACTCAATTAATTTTAAAATATCTGTTGTTTCTGCAAGTTCCTTTCCGACATCCACACACCGCTCCACAACTTCCTTTGTGTCCGCAGAATATCAATATCAGACGCTCAGGTTGGAGCTTTGTACTGGCATCAATATCTGTCCATATGTTTCCAGCCCCAGTCTACAGGGTCGCTGTTATTACCGAGCCACGATCGGAGCTGATGGAAGACTCAGCAGCTGTGGAAGCGAGATGTTGTTGTTGGAGCAAGTGAAGATAATGTACGCTTTGTCACTGAATAGCAGAATCCTTAACTTTCACAACTTGACAATGATACCACTTCCTTCTCCAGTTCTCACTCAAGGGAAAAATTCTGTTAATGCATGTTGGCACTTATTTTTGAAACAATTGACGTTCCTCTGACATTTGTTCTCTTACTTGTTTTGGTTTATCCCGGATCAAATCCGACCCGAAGTTTTTTATCGATTTATAGTTTAACGCTGTGTTTGTGAAATAGTAAAGTTATTTAAAACACAAAATACTGTTCGTTACCGTTTACGTGTGATAGATAACTTATTGAGATGTCACTTAGTACTGTGTTTTTGGTATTTTTATAGATAACTTTAGCATTGTAATTAGCAATGTTGCGCAGTTTTTTAGCATAAAATTTGCTGTAAAATAGTTATTCTAAAAAATTTCAGAGATATGTTTTGAAGTATCTAATTTAGTTATTTTAGTACCAATTCTATTGATCTTTGTAACTTTTTTCTGTTTATTATTTTACAAAAACATGTATAAACCCATTTCATTTCAGGGCTTTTTAAGTATAGAATAATTGCCACAATTTCTTTTACTTTTTATCCTTTTATCTAGTTCTAACCGTATTGCTTGCTATTTTTGTTGATTTGCATCAGATATTCTTTACTATTTAATTGGTATTCATTTTGTATTAAGAAATTTTTAGACATAAAAGAAGCATTACTTACTCCGTACTAAATGAGCTGTCTGCTAGTGAGAATCCCGTCAAAACCAGTCCATTCGTTTTTATGTTAATGTTTTGAAATATTGATAACGCAATTTTGTTTTTCATTAATATTGACTCTTTCCCTTACGTTCTTTCTTATGAATAACAATGTCTAGAGGGCTGTTTTTTACATGATCCCCCAGTAGACATAATTAAAGGTCGTTTTATAATTCACAATAAATTAACTTTGTCCTTGGTTTATTTCTTGGACTAGGCTGTGACTTTGAATTGTTGACCGGTTAACTCATATCAAATACTTGAAAAACCGGAGATAAAAGCGGCGTAATTGTCGGTAATTCATCCTTAAATTCATTTTACTCAATAAATTTTAATATTTCTGTTGTTCCTGCAAGTTCCTTTCCGACATCCACACACCGCTCCACAACTTCCTTTGTGTCCGCAGAATATCGACATCAGAAGCTCAGGTTGGAGCTTTGTACTGGCATCAATATCTGTCCATATGTTTCCAGCCCCAGTCTACAGGGTCGCTGTTATTACCGAGCCACGACCGGAGCTGATGGAAGACTCAGCAGCTGTTGAAGCGGGATGTTTGTTGTTGGAGCAAGTGAAGATAATGTACTCTTTGTCACTGAATAGGAGAATCTTAAACTTTCACAACTTGACAATGATGCCACCTCCTTCTCCAGTTCTCACTCAAGGGAAAAATTCTGTTAATGCATGTTGGTACTTATTTTTTTAAACATTTGACGTTCCTCTGACATTTGTTCTCTTATTTGTTTTGGGTATCCCGGATCAAAAATTTTATCAATTAACAGTTTAACGCTGTGTTTGTGAAATAGTGAAGTTATTTGAGATACAATATACTATTCGTTACTGTTTACGTGATAATTTATGGAGCTGTCGCTTAATTCTGTGCTGTTAACAGTTTTATAGATTATGCTGGCATGAAAGCGATGTTTTACTGTTTTCATTTTCGTATACATTTTGCGTAAAATATCTTCCACTATCCATTCTGATTAATAAATGTTTTTGTCGACTTGCTGGTGTTTATTTGCTGGAGTATTAAGTTGTAAAAAGTAAGTTAAAAATCACAAGATATAATTGATTTAACAGGAACATAATAAAACAAAAAATGCCTCTATAATTATTACAGTTAAAACCGTCATTTAAAATAGACCCTACGACTTTGTTGTAATTTTGTATTTATTATCACTAGCACTCAACGCAGAGAATCAGCATTGCCATTCAACGTGGTAATACGGCCAGTCTTTAGGGAACGCTACCAGTAGACGAAGATGTGAAATATTTTTGCGCTTGTATGTAAATATTGTTACTGTTCTTTTTAATTAAGGTTATGTACAGAAGGCTCCTAATAGCCGATACATTACATAGAAATGGTAACACATGCAGTTTACCAAGCGACACCTTGTGTTAGGCCGGCCAGTTGCCAAGATAGGCGCCACAAATGTTATATAGGTAATTTAGACCTTGCAATATCGTAATATCTCTGGCACCGACAATACATACAATATGTCCAGAAAAGCACGAATGTTGTACTATTGTTACAACTTTTTATGAAAATTACATGTGTGAGTATAGAAACTAACATTACTCGAGATGTGACATGATTTGAAATTCAAAATTATAGTAATGTATTTGGCCTTGGCGATCGAGAGTTCGAATGGCCATGTTAAGGCTTATAATAGACTTGATTTAGTTTGGTATGTGTTCTAGAAGCTTTGTTATAAGCTATATTTAGGTTAGGTTCAATATTTTAGTAATATTATTATTTTAACAAAATAAGTTTTGGTTTAATTTATAAACTATACGTTGTATGTTTAATGCTACTGTTTTAAATTCTTACAAAGTATGCATTCCTTCTGGTATAATATTACTTCTTGTTGATTGCTAATCTTTTTCCCCTGTAAATGAAGGCTATCGGAACAGATCGGCCACAGTTTTCACTGTCAGACACTTTTCTTAAAGTCCTTCCACATTGTGTGTCGCAAACAAACCTTAAATTAGAAGTATGTATTATGGAAATGAATCCAGTATAGTAGGAATGGATAAAACTATTTAAAAATATAAATAATTTAAACTTTTAGATAGTAGAACTCGTAACAAACACCCAGTATACCCAGTGGGCTCAACATCTATACATCTATACAAATAAATAAAATTGGACTGTCTGTTTGTAATATTAAAATAACCGTTTTTTACTAAATGCACGTGTATGTATACACGGTATATATACGAAAAATGTAGTTAAAAAAAATTTTGTCTGTCTGTCTGTCTGTCTGTCTGTCTGTCTGTCTGTTTGTTCCGGGTAATCTCTGGAACGGCTGGACGGATTTTGACGGGACTTTCACTGGCAGGTAGCTGATGATCTGGGGAGTAACTTAGGCTACTTTTTTTAGACTAACTTTGTCGCGCGGCGTTACTCGCGGTACAACAATAACCGCGGGTAACACCGCGGGGTTCAGCTAGTTAATCATAAAAGTTTGATTTGAATACTGCACACAATATTTATTTGTTCGATATTTGTTAGCAATTTATACAGATCAGACCAGTTCAATTCTAATTGAATGGCTGGGCTTGATATAGAATTTTCAAATATTTTTTTACTTTATACGACTTATGTACACTCGATCTCGTAGTCATCAAGTATTTAAAATATACAGGGGTTTTTTACAAAGAATATTGAAACTGTATTTTGCAATCGACATTTGATTGGATTATTAATTTATATTATTGCCGAATCTTTCAAAATGAATGGATGTGTATTATACTTACTAACTTTTAAACTTTCGCGTTCCATGATATATTAACAATTATTTTTCGATCACTTATTAAAAGGTATTACATACCTATGATTTGCCTGATATTTCGACCGGGTTGGTCTGCCCGTGGTCACAGGTTGTTAAGTGTATTATACTTGTTTGTATTTAACCTCATCTACTAAAAAAAGTGACAAAATCTTACTAACAGTAGCGAGTTCGTGCAAGTGACGTCATTAAACGTCCCGGATGCCCAAAGGGACCAAATGTTTAAAATAATACGAAAATAAAATGTTACATCTCAGCTGGCACGAGATTTAAAATAAGTTTTTTTTCAATGACATTGCAATTTATTTGTCCTACTAATAGCCTGAAAAAAAGTATATATGTATTTGTATCAGTTGTCTAGTACCCATAACACAAGCTCTGCTTAGCGTGGGACTAGATGGCGTTGTGTAATAGATGTCCGAAATATTTATTTATTTATTTATCCTAATCCGAATAATCCTAATCTTCAATAATTATAAATGTGAACGTAAGTTTCTTTGTTACGCATTAACCGTTCATCATGAAACTTTGTACACACTGTGTCTTTAAGTTATTAGAAGTAACATAGGATTTATTAAATGCGAAGAAGCCCCGGCAGAAGCTACTCTTACTAATATTATAAATGCGAAAGTTTGTAAGGATGTGTGTTTGTAATTTTTTTCAACAAAAACTACTAAACGGATTTGGATAAAACTTTACAGTACTATAGCTTATACCCTCAGAATAACACATAGGCTACTATTTACTGATTTATTAACCGATATATGCCGAGCCGCGCGCTTAAACTAAAAGTTAGTTGTATATATTGCGGAGCTTGCATTAAATATATTCACTGTACAACTATGCGCTGAAGTTTAGAAGTATGGTAGTCGAGTAGGAAAGTTGTGAAAGCTTAAACAGATTTATATCTTTACTCGTATGAAAAACATTATCTTGGGATGTCAACTTGATTTGCATTTAAAGTAACTTATCTTTACAAAGAAATAAAATTGGAGTGTCTATTTGTAATATTTAAATAACCGCTTTTGATAAATGCATATATGTACCTATGTAATGCGCGATACATGTACCAAAATATTTGTTTTTACACTATTTGTCTGTCAGTCTGTCTGTTTGTTCCGGGTAATCTCTGGAACGGCTGGACCGATTTTGACTGAACTTTCACTAGCACATACCTGGTGATCTAAGGAGTAACTTAGACTACTTTTTTAGATTAACTTTGTCCCGCAGAGTTACACGCGGTACGACAATAACCGCGGGTAAAACCGCGGGATTTAACTAGTAGTAAAAATAAATTACGAAATGATCTACATATAATCATTAAGTAGAAACTATGAAGTTAGAATATCGTGAAAAAATATGAAAACTAATTGTTTCTGCTTGTTGACAATGACGAAGTACCTACCGGTCTCACACAAGCAGGTAACAAATTCGTAACGTTATTTGTGACTCTCACATGCATTTCTCACCTAACATACCATTGGCTTTTGAAATTGCAGTTCTATTTATAACTTATTGCTTTAGTCAGTCATTTTCATTTCTTTACGGTAACAAATGATATAGTTCCCATGAGAAGCTGCCCACCAGTTGCTCGTCAACTTTTGCTATAATTGCAACATTTAATATTCTACACCTACTTCGAAGCATAAGGTATATAATGCCGTAGTTTATTAGCTTTATAAAATAGAAATGCTACTTTTAGTTCTGCATTAGACCGAAATAGTCAAGCAAAATATACTATGAATATAGCCACATCTTCTTTTTCTTCCTAGCCTTTTCCCACTTTAAGTGGGGTCAGCTCTCCTTGTTTTACGGCGCCAAGACATTTTGTCAAGGGTTGTTGGGTCCGGAAGATTCTCCTTCTCCAGGAGTTTGGTCATACTGGTCCACCATGTCAACGGGGGTCGTCTCCGGCTTCTTTTTCTGGTAGGCTTAGAGCCTGCTGCTCTGGTCTTCTCATAATATACCCGTACCACCTCAATCTCCTTTCCGTTAACTTGCTCTGTATTGGAGCCATCCTAAAAGTACCACGGATATACTCGTTTCGTTTCGAATGTAGCCACATGAATGAAGAAAAAATATTTGCTTACCCAGATACTCATTAAGCCACTAGAAAGTTTGAAAAGGTCGAGTGGGCTAGAAAAAGCGATTGTCTAAAAAAAGGCGTTGAGTTTCAAATGAATGAGGATTGCAATCAGCAGTCGAAGTATTCCTATTATTTTCCGACCTCTTCAATAACAGAAGCAACTGTTTCACTCTGTCAAAACTTATTTATAATTATACTAGCTGAGTCCCGCGGTGTTACCCGCGGTTATTGTCGTACCGCGAGTAACCCACTAGGCGAAGCTAGTCTCTAGTAATCTCATCAGCTACCTATCAGTAAAAGACCATTCAAAATCGGTTCAGCCCTTACAGAGATTAGCCGGAACAAACAGGCAGACAAAATTGTAAAAATGTTATTTTGGTATACGGATCGTGTATACATACAAATGCATTTAGTAAAAAGTAGTTATTTTAATATTACAAACAGATACTCCAATTTTATTTATTTGTATAGAAGACTAGCTGAACCCCGGGGTGTTACCCCGGGGTTCAGCTAGTTACGGTGGTTTTTGTACCGCGAGTAACGCCGCGGGACAAAGTTAGTCTAAAAAAGTAGCCTAAGTTACTCCCTGGATCATCAGCTACCTGCCAGTGAAAGTCCCGTCAAAATCAGCCCAGCCGTTCCAGAGATTACCCGTAACAAACAGACAGACAGACATACAAAAAAAAATTAACTACATTTTTGGTATATGTACCGTGTATACATAAAATATGCATTTAGTAAAAACCGGTTATTTTAATATTTGCTATAGATAACGTGTGAGTAAGAATGGGTTTCATGCTGACTAGGGGTAGTTAGTAATCACAAATGATAATTTAATTAATCTACCAGATTCATCTCTTAACCATTATTACTTAAAAAAAGGTCTCATTAGTATGAGGGCTTTATACATCTTCATTCAGAGGTAAGAATCAGGATCGGACCTAGAAATCAATATTTAGGTCGACCTATAAATAGAGTTAGTTTCTTTATAGATTATAAAGAATTTAATGAGATACGTTCTTCAAGACGAGCACATAAGTTGTTTATTTTAATATTTGTTCACACCTTCAAAACCCGAGACCGCTTGGTGGCACAATATTTCGTTAATATATCAACTTGATATCGGTAATTAAATAACATTTAGTCAAGGACCGGTGACGTTGACAACAAGAGTGTAACAGGAAGTTCGTTATGAATGTCAGACGCGAGTTTGAATGTATTGCATATTCTGGAAATATACGTAAGTAGTCGCGAACACTGGTCTATAATTAAAGTACCCGTAAAATATAGGGAACATTTATTTTATTCTGAGTGTCTCACTTTGATTCTCGTCTGCGGTTTTTTACGTGGTCTATTTATATTAATACGTTACTGTTATTCCTAGACTCAATCCTGAGCTCACTACGATGGAGCGGAAAAACATTGCTAATATCTTCAGTTCAATTTGTTTTAATTTGATTTAGTTTGTGAAGGTACTCATGATGATATATTTGGACACATTTTGGTAATGTAATACTATATAGCGTTCATTAATTTTATCAAGGGCTCCAATTTGATTTATATAAAATTACTAAGCTGTATAAGAGTTAAGCTGAGGACATTTTCAAAATACCGAAAGATAATAAATTATTTGAAGTACCCTTATAAAGTTTTGCTATAAAATCCAGTACAGTCCTTTTCATTACTTTACACAGAAATTCTGTATAATCAGATGTAGAAAGTGGAATATTTCATATAGAGGTTTATACAGAAAACTTCGATACTTTTCCAGTTCATGTTGAAGATATTGGTAAGAACTAGTAAGAAGTAAGCTTTGCAGCAAGGCCTCAGAAGTTGCATTTAGTAACTTGAATATTTTCTATGTAAGAAGTTAATTCATGACACACAATGTTTACACTCTAAAACTGTCGTACATTCAAATTTCCCTTTATTTATAGTTATCTGAGTATAATGTATACTGTGACTTAACACATTCACACAAAGGGGTTTGCGCATACCGCAATACACTGCAAGAATCTGAATAATTTATTAAAAAGTTAAGGCAAACGTCCTAGTTGTTATGATCTCGAAAACAAAACAGCCGTCGTCACCACTTCCTATATTTTGCTCATTTCAGATATTAGAAACAAACAAAGTAATTTATTTGTGTTTGATTAACATGATTTCTTCTTTTTAAAAAAACAATAGAAAATAGTATGGTTCTATTTATAGCGTTTGTGAAAAAAGAGGCCAAAAGCCATTTTAATACCACAGTTTTAGACTTTGCTGACTTTTAAAACTATTTACCTTTCCACTTACTAAAGCTTTTTTGATTGATTTTACTTATTCAACTGCAAGTATGTTCATTTCGGAAACATATGGCACATTTATAGAGAAGGTATTAGCAATTGGGTTAATTTTCACTGATGTTTAGCTGCTTACAGTTATGATAAAACTCCAGCTACTAAAACTTCTTTAAATTATTCATAAAAAGTAGTGAATATAAGAACGTGTTCAACATGTAGGGCACGCCTGCCAAGTACTGCCTAGTAATAAAGTATATTATACTTCATGGTACGATACATACATAAATAAAGCATCGTTGGTTACAGAATATTTTATTTATATTAGAAATTGCGTCAAAATTACGAACTACTCAATTAGGATGCCATAATTAATCATATTGCTTGTTATTATAAATATCTTTTTGATCTTCATTGCTTGTAAGACAAACATTTAATGTTTCATATGTCATCATTATTTAGATTTGTAGTAATTTAAAAGATCGACAATTTCTGAATTTTGAGGTGTCTGCGGTATACAAATAAAAGTCAAAGTATGAGTTCGAAAGTAACTCTGTTTGTCTATCTAACTGTTAAGCTTTCATGGCTAATAGAGATTAGAAGAATTAGAGACACGGTTAATAGTTCCTTAGTTAATATATTTATAATTAGTTTTATATTTTCTATGAAAGCGATTATTGTAATCTTTTGAGACAGAAACATGTTTAAAGATGTTTAAAGCTTGTAGTAAGATATTTAATTTGAGACACAAGATATCAAATTACTGTAATCAAGCAAGTAATGACCATTTCATTGAATTAGATATTTACCAAGCTGTTTATGTTTCTGTTGAAGTTGGTCTGTTTTGTTTGGACATCAAACATTTGCTTAATGAACTTTTTATTTATGAGTTTAATTCTCAAATTACATTAATTAATTCATATTATCATTAACAGTAGAATATCAACGATATGAAACATGCCTATTTTCAACTATCATAGATATAGATATAATGTCAAAAGGTTGTAAAATTCCATGTTTTGTGCATATGAGAGGATTTGATATATAAATAAAAAAGAATAACATTCTAATTCGATTGATTTAACGTATATTGTGTAATTGGATTTAACTATAAAACATTTGTTATGAGCCTTCCAAATTGACTCCATTTTACTTAATGGAAAGCATGAGTAGAATTAAATAGACAGTCACCACAGATTTTCACTTATATTTTTATTTTTAACATGTCAGTTTTATAGCAAAAGTACATGGCATAATACATATAAAAATGTACGTATACCCAAAATGTACCTCTTAAGTTCCAAAATGGCACTAGTAACAACTTCCACAGAGATCGAGTTTTATTTTAATTATTATACACCATATATTAGGTGACAATGAAATAATTTTGAAGCTCTGTACCCACAATCAAAATTTAACGATTGTACCAATATAACCATTTTTTAAATAGTCGAAATATTGTACAATAGATTTACCCCTAACAGCAGGTATTTCGACAATTCATTAGCTTCGTTAGTGAATTGTGTACTGTGGGTAGTTGTAAATACTTAACACGGCTTCATACCAGGCGAACAGGAATTTCAAGGTTTGTTTGTAACGGTTAATACGCTACATTTTTAAAATAACACATTAAAGTTTGAACTAAAAAGAAACGGTATATATTTTTTATAGTATAGGGAGTAAATGAGGGGAGGGAGAGGTCCTCTAATGGTATGTGGTAACCTTTGGCCTTAGATACTTGTGACTCTAGAGTTACAACGTGCTTGTCGCCCCTTTGATTCAAAAACTTTTCTCTGAAATATGATTTAGGGGTTTGGTCTCCGGTAGCCATATAGCTATAAAGCAGCGAAAGTGCACCTCTTGAGACAACTCCACCATCTAAACAACAAATAAATAAAATTGGAGTGTCTGTTTGTAATATTGAAATAACCGCTTTTTATGAAATGCATATGTATGTATACACGGTACATATACCAAAAATGAAGTTAAAAAAGTTTTTGTCTGTCTGTCTGTTTGTTCCGGGTAATCTCTGGAACGGCTAGACGGGACTTTCAACTTCAGCTACCTGATGATCCAGGGAGTAACTTAGGCTACTTTTTTAGACTAACTTTGCCCCGCGGCGTTACTCGCGGTACAACAATAACCGCGGGTAACACCGCGGGTTCAGCTAGTAATTAGTAAATATTTTGTTACAGGGGACTTTAGACATACATGAAACGGATACAAAGAACAACTCAGACTAAGAAAAACAGATTGTGAATCATACAAAGTGTTGTCTCATGCGGGGTGTAAACCCACAGCACTTTGGTCCTGTAGAGAGCGGCATGGCGACCGCCCTTTCAACCACTACGCCTGATATGTAGTCAATTTTTATGGGACCGCAGCATTACACGAGTCGAGCAAAACGTTAAAGACATTAATTAAATTTAATCCTATTAAAACTATAAATGCGAAAGTTTTTGAATGTTTGACACTTATTCACGCCAAAACGGCTAAGCGGACCTAGTTAATCTTTAGCAGACATATAGATCTAGTCTTGAGACATATAATCCAGAATAGCACATAGAATACTTTTGATTCCGAAAAAGGCAGTGTTACCGAGGAATCAGCGAGGTACGGCAAAAGCAGGTAACATCGCGCAGCGCATCTATTTTTTAAACAAAATAAGGTTTGATAACTCGAAACATCTCACGTACCGCGCGCCATCTGATTGGACAGTAGATACTGTCTAGTACTACCTAGATAGGTATGTTATAGTAATGCAGAAAAAACTACTTAAGTTATCTATTTCTAAATACATCTGCATTTTAGATAAGCTACACCCTGAACGAGAATGCCTACTGAATGATCACACTTAACACATATGTTTTTTTTTGGAAGGAATCGAACCCATGACCCGTGTCTTGGCATCAAACGCAGCACTAACCATTAGACCTAGATTAAAGACAGACAATTGATCATATTATTTAAAAAAATAGTGTTGCGGGGGTCCATGGTCAGCGGTTATTGCTTACCATCAGACAATACTTCTGCTCGTTAGCCCCCTATTCCATAAAAAAATGTTTAAATTAGATAAGCCATTTTTACGGGTCATTAACAACCATACAAATATATTCTTAAAGTGTGTGTTAATATCTCTAACGTCGGAAATCAAAGTATACATTAATATTTAAAATATATTTTTGCATGTTGAATATTAATAGGTATGAAACTATCTTTGCTTTATTTAGGCGCATTAATATTAGATGGTACTTTGTGAAATCTTGGCGTCATTTCAAAATACTACCGCAAATCTAAATCGAACTAAATAAAACACTTTATAGGTATTACTTAAAATGTGTCACACTCCATGATGCATTTATCAACTCTATTTGATATTCCACGATATCAATAATTGTAACTGTACCTTTTAAAAAAAGTTTAGATACCTACGTCACCCCTTCCGCATGAATCCTACGAAATTTCGTAACAATTGCCAGTCCACAAGCTCCATTCCATTGTTTAAGGAACATGATATTTGGAGACGATTACCTTTTATATAACCTCGAAGTTCGTTATTTGACTTCATAACGTGAAGTGCTAGAATTTGCAAATTGAAAGTTATGACAACAATACCTTCAAACAATTAAATCTTAGGACAGTACGAGTGCGACAGCTTTGTAATTGGAGACGAAGGAGACGCAACAATGACGACAGTCTCCGCCGGTGCTCACGTTTGTCTAACCGGTTCCTCAGAGAATTACTTGAACTTAACCTGACCGAAATTCGAACTCGCTGTTTGCGGTAACGAGGGCGGCATTTTGATTAAGGCACCGCAACTGTCCACATGTCGTTCCCCTAAGCGTTCGATACGCGGGAATGACCGCGAAGTTGGAACTGGCCTTAGAGCGTAAGCGGCGCTACAGAGCCGGTTCGGCGCGGCGATGGGTCCGCGGTCGCATCGGGCGGCGGCTGGACGCCGTGAGGTGGCGAGTGGTGCCGAGCGGCCGCGGCGGCGCCTACACGCTACTGCGGCACGCGCCCGGCCCGCGCTTGCCCCGCACCACCGCGACGCATCCCCCGGCCGCTCCACCCGCCCTGCACCCCTGCCGCGCTACCGCCCGCACGCACGCCGCATTCTTGCGTTCAGCCCGCCCTCAACCGACCCGCACAAAGAGCCTAGACCGCTCTCAGGGCGTCACAGTCACATCGCCTTTATACACGTTTTCTGCAGTAGGTCTCTCACGGGCAATCAGCTATCCGTATGTTATACTACCGATGTCATAATAATTAAGCAAAATACTAATTGGAACGTCAAAATTTCTTTGGATTAGGTACTCTGAAATACACCCAAAACAGTTTAAATTAAATAGCTGGAATTTACTGCAGTGCAATTAATTTGAAGTAGAGCGTCTTAAATTAATTTAGTGGTTTTGGCAAATAGAATGCAGAGTGTCTACGAAAATAGGACCAGAAGTTATTCAAATGCAATCGTTTCTTGGGTTTTAATGCTGAATGGTAAAAACTATTTTTTCACACGAAAACTACTTGACTAATCATCATGAAACTTTGTACACATATTCTTGGAGATATTAGAAGTAACATAGGATACTTTTTATTAAGTGTGAGCGAAGCCGCGGGTAAAAGCTAGTAATCAATTTTTTTTTTAATATATGGAATTCAATACAACCGCTATACCTTTTTGATTGAAGAAAAGCGCTCCGCGGTTTAATTGTTAATTGGCATCGGCGTAACGGAAAACAAATAACTGAAATATCGAAGCCTGTTCTTATAAATTTTCAATAAAAGATACTTGAAAGATATCGTTTCTTCAATTTCAATTAACATTGGAGTGGTTAAATCAGAGGTGAATCCGATGTGAAGTGTTTTAGAAACCAGAAAATATTATATTTCCACGACATTGTTGCGTTACTAAGGATTTAAATCTTATTGATATTTATTTTTAACTAGCTGAACCCCGCGGTGTTACCCGCGGTTATTGTTGTATCGCGAGTAACGCCGCGGGACAAAGTTAGTCTAAAAAAAGTAGCCTAAGTTACTCCCCGGGTCATCAGCAACCTGCTAGTGAAAGTCCCGTCAAAATCGGTCCAGCCGTTCCAGAGATTACCCGGAACAAACAGACAGACAGACAGATAGACAGACCGACAGACAGACAGACAAAAATTTTTTTAACTACGTTTTTGCTATATGTACCGTGTATACATACATATGCATTTAGTAAAAAGCGGTTATTTTAATATTACAAACAGACACTCCAATTTTATTTATTTGTATAGATTCTCTTTATATTGTTCTCTAATTTGTAGTATTTTTATTTCAAAACTAGCTCAGTCCCGCAGTGTTACCCGTGGTTATTGTGGTAGCTTTACAACTGGGGATAACACCACGGGGTAAAGCTAGTCTAAAAAAAGTAAAAATACTACATTATGTAATCTATATATCTATATAAAAATGAATCGCTAAAATGTATGTACGCACATCCGATCGGCTGCAGCAAATTAAATAATTAAAAAAAAAAAAAAATGTTATTATCGGGATAAGGTTTGTGTACAAGAAAAATTAAAAGAGTCAAGTCTTTTTTTTGTCCGCGACTGTACACTGCCTGTGGGAAGCTGAGACAGATATGTAAATTTGCGGTACGAAGTTAGGCAGGTCAGCTAGTTTATATTAAATAAGTATCATCACACCATCCAGAGGTAAAAAACTTGCAAAGATCTCCTTTCTCAAGAGAGGCCTATACCCGTAGGATTATGAGAGTAAGGGAACAGAGAGTACGCCTGTGTTTGCGCACACACTTGTGCACTATAATAATATATCTAATGCGTAGTTAACTGATCTTCGTTGAGACTGGCCGTCGCAGCCGTAATCTGTGAGGAGAACATCATCACCATACCCACCAGTAGACTGTTACAGCCATATTTTGGAAAAGAGAAACAAGATCTTGATGGTTGAGCAAAGGAAAGGGTTTTGAATATTCAGTGACTTCACAAAAGTTGAATAGATAAAGAAGAGAGAAAAATAGACACACTTTTTTCAGATCATCATACGTGGTGGTACATGTGACGTCGTGTCTGAGGCGTGGGCCACCTGCCTGTGTCGACAATTTATATCACGCGCATCATAAAATTGTGTTTCATATAATAAGGTGTCGCCCATCATAACCGTGTATTCATAATACGTACTGCAAAAAAACTTTACCGACAAAAAAAGTTACAAGAGGTATTCCCATACACTAAATCTCTTGTACAATAAATACGTGACGTATTTTCACATAAATACTAGTTGTTGCCCGCGGCTCTGCTCACGTATTTGACGGTTATCGCGGAAAATAGTAGCCCTTGTGTTATTCTGATGTATAAGCTATGTAAATGTAAAATTTCATCCAAATCCGTTCAGTAGTTTTTGCGTGAAAGAGTAACAAACATCCATCCATACTTACAAACTTTCACGTTTATAATATTAGTAGGGAGCAACGAGAATTATTGGTGCGATTTTTTGCAAAAACATGAAAGTTACTAATACCTGTACCAAAACGTCTGGACAGGGCGTTATAGTAGACCAATACAGTAGACTTTTGTCCAGCAGTGGACTGATGCACTGTTGATAATGATGAATCTTACCCATGATCACCTGTATTTAATGAGTCACAAATACGTTGCCAATCTATTGAGATGCAGTGCGCAAAAATAAGTTTAACTTTAACTTTAACAATTGTATGTTTTGAGTTTTGGATTCATAAATGAAATCGTCTTTTTAATTACTGTCACTGTTGCAAGAGAAAGAATTAAATCCGTCAGTTTGCTTATTCCCCTTTTTATCATAAGATTAATACTTAATTTCCTTCGCGTATTTTAACAAGAACTTTAAATATCTGTTTAAAGGAGTGTTATTAATGCGGGTTACTAGTTATATATCATAATATTTGGTTTATTAAATTAAACCGTTCCGAAATAAATGCCCTTCCTCGCTCAATTCATTTTTGTGCTATTAATATTCAATTATAATTAAAATAGAATATTAACTAACATGCGTTTTAATTATAAATTGAAAAACAGTTCACACAAGCTAACGTTTCAGTAAATTTATTTATTTATGGTTCATATGTTTCTTCGCAGCGTACTCGGGTTTAAATCGCATCGATCGCATCCATCACACACTCGACAAATTATAAAATTGATTTGAAACATTTAAATCCTTATTAAAAAACAATAAAAGCTACTTTAGTATTTATCTTAATATTAATTAATTTGAGTTGATTGTCACCCCAACCTTGAGAGCCTCTAGGTTTCACGCAAAGACGCCAGTAATGAATGCTTAATTATACAAATTAAATCAGTTTTGTAGTGCACTGAAATTTACGGTAACTTTAAATTGATAATAAGTCAGGCTTAATGTAACTGATTGCGGTAACGTACAGTACGGTGGGGATTTCATCCCCAGTCTGGTGCAGCCAAAAATTAAAACAAAAGACTGCTATTAAAACTAGGTATTGTGCACCCTGCATTGAGTAATCTTTAGTGATGTTGGTCTACTGATGTGTTTGTACGTATACCATAATACTAGCTGTGCCTGGTGCCAGATCGGACTACCATATATCGGATGTGAGAAGTAAGTATTAATATCAAATGATTTACTGTGTACTCGAATATTGAGAAGGCTCGACTGTAAGAATGCCGCTTTCATCAACTTAAAGATTTTTATTACCATTCCTTTGACTACATGGTTTTTTTCCTAGTTTCACTAATCAGTGTTTTACTATAGTATTGAAACTTGGTAAGTAGATGTATTCTGTGAACCGCATTAAGATTTTCACTGGGGCTGGGGGGCTGGCCATACTTAGAACCGAAACTCAAAAAACATTTTTTATCAAACCTGTATGGATAGGTATTCAAAAATAATATTGAGGTTTCTCATATCATTTTTTTCTAAACTGAACAGTTTGCATGAGAGACACTTCCAAAGTGGTAAAATGTGTGTCCCAACCCACTGAATCTTCTAAAATAAGAGAATGATAACACAAAAAAAACATTGCAAACTTCCATCGAAAATAGGTTTGAATTTCATTTTTTAATACTAAGTAAGTATTTTTTTTTAATACTCGTACTTGACCACTTTTTTTGTTAATATATAACGACAAGGAAATACAGTGCCTCTTTCTCCTTTTAGAAATTATCGTCCATGCAAATGTCAGTCAAACCGTGAAAGTGTGGATTGTAGCTGTGTCTAACATCAACGGTGATACCCATTTAAAGGATACACTTTACTAAGTCCTCATATGTAAATTAAACCAAACTATTCAGATTTAACCTGACTAATGAAACTAGAAAGCTTGCCAATGAACGTGAACACACCTCTACACGAACTTCCCAGACCATTTTATTGACATTGACAGCAAAAATAACCTGAAAGACAATAATAAAAATAATGTTATGTCAGTTATAGACGGCGGAGTGGGCCAGTCGCGCGGTGTACGCACGCCCATATATTATAGAAGAATAACGTAATAAGTACGTTTATTATAATCTTGTTTTGATATAGTTGGCTCATAAATGTGCAGATACGACATTCTTTTCTGTTTCAACTGACTTTTAAATAATTGATAGCTGAAAAGAACGCACGTCTGTGTTTTTATACGTTGGTGATTGTACGCTGTAGTGATCTAGAGTTGTGACGGCGTTATAATAGTGTATCTGATTGATATTTCACCTTGAATATGAGGTGTAATTTAACATTTTACTAAAATGATATTAAATTAAACGAAACAGTCGAACCATATCTTCGATTATTTAATAGTCTATGTTGAGTAGTCCGCCATTAAGTCGATTCAACATATTCACTAGTCCGGATATAAAGGTTTTTTTAATAACTTCGTACGTTTTACTCGCTGCTGTCTGAACCCAAACTTTGTAATGCCCACACATTAGTAGTGTAGTGTAGTAGGATTAAAAGATACCTTTCATTCCATTTTTATTGAAATGTTCACAATAATTGAAAAAGAAAGCGGGTAATAAAAAACTTTTTTTAGAAGTATATTCACTTCAGTCAGGAAAACAAAAATATATCTGAGAAAAAAATGAATATTTCTCTTCTTCGTAGATACCCCTTTGACCACAATGGAAAGTGAAAATTGGAAATCAGTTTCGAAAACAGATTCATTTTTCTGTCTTAGAAACCTGAAAGAACCATTTTGAAAAATGGGTTTTCAAGCATGAGTTTCCAATTTGACCGAAGTTTTTTCGCAACACTCTATATCTCTATCCATTTTCAAGTTATGCAGAATATGTAAGTTACATAGGTAACACATGTATATTTCGTATCTTCATAGTTCATTAAACAAAATATTAGGTAGTGAAAGAAATATATTTCCCAATTTCCTCCGAACCCCAAAAGCCGTCGCCATAACCTGTTTAAACCTACTTGTAGCTTACCTTTACAGCACTCTGGATCTTGCTCGTAATAATACCGATGAACTTACCTGGAAAGAAAATAACACGTTAAAATTTTAAACGTTAGGTTTATAGATAAAAGAGTCTAGATGTTTATTCTCTCTTTCCTCGAAACAATTAAGAATACCATCGGTTAGCATGTACTATGTCGTCTATGTCAAGCGAGAACTTTGTACTATTTTTTACGAAAACGAACGAGCAAACAAAGGAATATGAAATTTCCATGGGATAGCCATGTATGGGCCGGCGCTGGCCTTGCGCTGTGTTTCACCGAGTGAGTGAGAATACCGGTGGCCCATACCCCAACCACTCCCTCAATCCCCTTCCCCATACCCCGAAGGCCGGCAATGCACATGTGACGCCTCTAGTGTAGCGGGTGTCCATGGGCGGCGGTAATGGCTTACCATCAGGCGACACGTCTGCTCTTTTGCCCCTTATTATATAAAATAAAAATAAATTTCACACAGTAAAAGTTTATGTACTGGAGCAGTCGAGAAATGGTAAGAAAATAAAAAAAAAATAACAAATAAATAAATGTAGTTCTTGTATATACTAAAGGCTACAATCGGCTCAATACAAGAAAGGTACAAGTAACTCCCCAACAAAAAATAAGTGTTGATATGGATGGGTGGAATCAAAGTTGGGATCTCTAGATCACTAACCATATAACCTACAGTTCAGGCATTAATTATCACTTCACTGTTTCACTAATGTTAGGCATTTGTATTGCTTTGACCTATTAATTTGTCATCAGCATCATAACACCTCAATGAAAAATGACTCAACGATTTCCGCAACTAAAACGATGACTAATCGTAATGATGCTAGTTTTCAATGTTAAAAACTACGTAGTTATATTCAAAATCTAAGAGGATGTGTAAAAATATCTTTTAAATGGAAGCTACACTCGACCAGGTGATATTTTCTTGTTGGTTGAAAATATATCAAACCGGAGTAGATTCCTATTAAGTTATGTATTGGAATGTACGTTCGAGTGCTGAAAGTTGATTTGGGTATGTTTACCTAATTGGTAAATACGTAATAGAAATACGGGTTGACAAAGGACGATATCGTATGAAGCGGTTTCTTTAATACAAAATAACCGAAGTACTACACTCGTATAACAGGTTTAATCAAATGAATGTGAGAAAAGGTTTTAATTAAAATAAATATGTGATCGGAATCAATTCGACGTTGATTAAATTTGTGGTCTCATATAACTTTTGTATTTCAGGGCTTTGTTGATATTGAATGTATATATTTTTAATTAAATTGACACCGCCAACTCAGTACAGCAGTCACGTATGCTAACTGCGCCATGAAGGCAGTCGCATTAATGTAAAGTCAATTGCTTACGCCTAGAGTTCAATGTACATGTATTAGTAGTTTCTCCTAAAACTCTACATTCTAGTAATTGAAATTTCACACAATATTTAAAGCTTACATTCATTGTATAATGCTCTAGAATATGATAAATTTTAAAATTAATTCTTTGAGCATTTATTGAAATAGAAATGGCATTAATTTAAAGTAGGTATTTCAAAAAGCAATATAAATTTGTTTGTATTATATTAATATTGTTTGTATTATACTCGTCTGAGAAGACTTTCACCCGCATCGGATTTTCTGAAAATAATACTTTTTTAAACTTTATAAAACATCTGCTGGCGAAGGATTGCTATTAGTAAGAAATAAAGTTCAATAGAATGTACCACTTAGTCACTTAAGAAGGCTTCAAATAAAAAACTCATAAGATAAAATATAGAAGATATTATTGTGTAGAGATGACTTTGAATAAACTCCTATTTAAAGTACTCCTTGCTATGTTATAAACGAAATCTAACCAAGTCGTTTTTAAATATTTGTACTGTAGAAATACAGAGGAAGCCTTTTAAGTTCAAAATTACTTCCCAATTTCTTCACAGCCTACACATATACATACGTCATTAAAAGTAAACTGTTATAAAAATCCTTTCATATCTCTAAAGGAAAATAATTATGTATGTTTAAATATGGCGATTTATATTAAAAAAAATGTTTAAGGTGGATCTCAACTTATATTTACTCAAAGCAAACATTAAAAAGGAGAACAGAAAACGATTCCTTTGAACACACAAAGTTTATAAAATAAACTTGATATAATTTTGTGAGCACACACATTTTGCTCTCTAGAAGTTATTCTCCGAGAATATTTATTGTATTAATATAGTCCTTATTCGATTGTCAAGAATCTTAAGAATGCAAAGCTTATAAACCAATTACTTCTAATTTTATTACTTTCTAGTGGTTATAGTTAGTTTACTTTACTACATCGTTAGACGAGAATGTGTATTGAAAACATAAGTTATTAATTAACGACCTAAAGAAACCTCGAAACTTTTATTTATTTACATCAAGTATTGATTACTGGCCATCACTTAATTAACACAACTTCATTAAGTAAAACTCCCAAGTCTGTCAATTGAAACAAGTACTGATATTAATAGTCTAGTTCATCTTAAAAACTTAACCACTACACCAGTTAGATATGGACGAATGATTTGAAACCGTGCCCGGTTGATTACAAAAGCCGGCTGCCTCGATTATCATGAATACTGTTGGCAACTGAACTACCCACATGAATTGACAATCCTAACCGATTCTAACCAGTGTTATTAATGCGAATAATGTTATTTCGTTTGTGTATCCATTTGCTACGCTTTCAAGCCTTAACATGAAATATTGCACAAATATTGTCAGACGTATGGATAAAGCTGGTTATTTCCCTAAAACATTTTAACTTAATGGTTTAATTTACGTTCGAGTTAAGTTGCTGAAAGTTGATGTAAAATAAATTTTTAGTTAGCCGTTACCGAAAACACCTGGGATTGATATTGCAAAGCACGCAGCTGCCCTACGAGCTAGGCTTGGTCATTTCAGGGAGATCCTTAAAAACGCGTAGTCCGGGTCCTTAGCCTCAGAGTGGAGTTGAAGCTAGGGGTCTGAGGGTGGCCGGAGTAGTTATGTAACAATACAAGCAAAAGTCAATAAGAAATTAAAAATATAGTAATCTGGTTGTTAGTTAGTAGCCACGCTGATTTCAACACGAACGGGCCGACTCGACCAAGGTGGTACTACCTTTTTTTTGTGAAATCCCGTTCGGATGTCACTAGCTAGTGGTTATGTCGGACACGAACCGACTAAAAACCGCACACCGTCTCCGGTACTAGAAGTTGGGGAACCAGGTGCACCCTCGGAAGGAATTCCCTGGAACCTCGGGTCACCTATGGTTTTTAGATGACCCCCTCTTGTGTAGGAACCCTGATGCTCCTTTTTCTACATAGCCCTGCCAAAATGACTCGACTCTGCCTGACGGAAAGCATAAGCAGAATCCAAGAGTGGTGATGTAATTGTTCCTCTTTGAGCCCTAGCCTGAGTAAAGTCGGTACTTGTGTATCGAAAAAGGGGTTTCTTTTAATACCACCAGCAACCCTCACGGGAGGGTTGGGACAACGCTCACACCTCCACGCTGCCCTGTGGAATTCGTCACCTGACTCCCAATTCCCCGATTGGCATTAAACGCCTCACGCGAATCAAAGGGAAAGATTATGAATAATTAAACATATTAGACTTATTACAATTTGTTTTGTTCTGATTACGCTTTTTTCCATTGTGTACCCAAGATTTAGGTGGATTAATGCTCTTTTAGTCTAGGCGACCTGCAAGGTGGGTCAAATGCTATATTAGTTGCGGTTTACATCTGAATATAAACCGGGTACCGGATAACATATGCTATCCGGTATCCGATTTGGAAATATCTTAGGCGGCATTTATATGCCATATGCTTACCCGTTTTGAAGCCCGAGTCCATATTCTCCTAACGACACATACTGCAATAGCGCATATCCGGCCTACAGAACCCCGAGTATCCAACCATTAAAACTTCTAGCATTTAAGTAGACAACCCACCCAAACACACCAACCATAATATAAAGAGGCTCCCACATATATCACAGACAAAGGTACCGATAAAACTGGTTGCGATGCAGCATGGTGACCCATACCATGGCGGCCTTGTGATGAGTCTGCATCATTGGTCTCTGCTCAACTTAGAATCAGGCGAGCGTGAGTTGTTTAGAGTTATTATTATTGTTATTAATTTATGCTAATGCAAACTTTTCCTTAAAACATTTGAATCCTCTTAGAGTATTAAAAACCAGTGCATGTGAAACATACACTCAGACGCAAATGGATTCATGACTATCTCGTTTTATTGAAAGGAATTCGAGCCCTCTGCTGAAGAAACGCTGAATTTTAAATTCCCTTTTTATTGAGGACTGTCCCATTTAGGGACCAAGCGTACAAGGGTACTTATGGGTCTCCACTCAGAGAACGTTTCACAATGATTAAATTCGTGATTTCTGGGTTATGTATATTTAAATTATGATGCGTCATCAAATCAATGTACTTGTATTTATATTTGTAAGTATTCATGTTTTTTAGGGTACATTTTCAATACTGCTAATGATTATTATAGTTAATTAATTTTAGCTTTTTTTACTATCCATACCTTTAGAATTACTCTATGCCTCTAGCATTGCAAATCAATTAACACCTCATTTATTAAAATCGGTTCAGTAGCTTACATGCCACAGTGAAAAATATATACATAACCTCTCAAAACTATTACCTTTTCTTTTGGCTTCGAAGTAGTCGGGTAGAAAAGATCTAGTGAAATCTAGTTTTAGTATAATATACGTGCTATTCTATGAAACTAGATACAGGAGCACCGCTTAGCACTCGTGTTCAAGAAAAGGGAAGAAGAAAGTTTCACACTTACACACATGTGTGAATAAATAAAATGTTAAAGTGAGTTGTACTTAGTTCAGTTCAGTATGATTTACTGTGGGAGAGCCACGCTTCGGCATGCATGGGTCGGGTCCACTGGAGTGATACCACGACCTCATAGAAAACCGGTGTGTAATAGCGCCTGCGCTGTGCTTCACCAAGTGAGTGAGGATACCGGAGGCCCATATCACAACCCCTCCTCCATCCCTCTTCCCATCCTCCACAAAGGCCGGCAACGCACTTGAGACGCCTCTGGTATTGCGGGTGTCCATGGGCGGCGGTAATCACTTACCATCAGGCGATACGTCTGTTTGTCCCCTACTACATAAAAAAATTGTTGAGTTAAAAGTTAGATCAGTTCCGCGGGATTACGCGATAATCGTGCATTTGGGAACCGATTCAAGAAGTGTTGGATCAGAGGTGTACTGATTCCCAGTGGTCGTGATTCGACAATAACTCTTTTTTTTTGGCTTTCTGCACTTCTTCCTCCTTTTTTCTTTACTCCTCCCCTAAGATGTTTTCCTAAACAGAGGTACAACGTATTACAGACAACACGTATTAAGAGATAAATTTCCTTTTTTTGTGTACAAACTAGGGGCTGTTGAGATAATAAAGATTTAGAGAGGCTTTCTAAAATTACAACATTTCAAACACTTTCTCATCATGACTTATAAGTAAGTAAAGGGATGGCTATATTACTGTTGAACATACAAAACATAGTTCGACTCTACTCAAACTTCTACTATTTTTCATTTGAAATTATGTGAATATATCTATCGTACGTATTATGTGGATGTCAGTCACTAAAGAAACTTTGTTAAGTGTATCATAGAAAGCGAGGTTCCACACATCGATGACGCACCGCACCGCGGCGCCAAAGATATAGGCCGAACAGTAATCATGTAATTTCTACTATGTTACAACTTTTACTTGTCAAGACTTCTCATTTTATTGGATGAATCTACCAACCCCTGAGAATTTATTATCGTTTGAATAAATAATATTTTAAAAATGGTATGGTAAATAATTTTCTAGAGGAACTTAGTGTGGAGGAACGGTTGTCATGTCCCTCTAACACGAAGGGAGGATTCTCCGACCAGGCGAGGTGATCATGCCTGGCAGGCCGCAACTGCTAATCAGCGCAAGAACTTCTATACCGCGATTCAGGATTAGTAGTTGCTCCGTTGTTCGTAACTCTGTAGTACGTTCTTTCTTCAGTAGATGGCGCTATAATATGTTTTGCTGTTGTATGTAGAAGTCGCCACAATGCTCGCAGACGTTAGAGGGGTCAGAAAACGAATGTGTTAGGTAACTGGTACCCAGTAAAAGAACTCGAGCTAAAAGAAGACCAATCCTATCACTTTTAATAAAGGGTATGGTGGCTATTGAGCTGGCGGTGTCCACAGGCAGCGGTAGCCACTTCTCATTAGATTGGAATTTGTTTCCAGATGGTCTATTGTTCCATCTACTAGTTTGTTTTATAAATAAAAATATTGTATGCAGCCTAGATTGGGTTTTGCTCTGACCAAGAAGGACGCGTACGGGTTAAGTCAAATATTAATTATTACAACTAATGTTTTCAAAGTCCATTACAAATTATTTATTTATTTATTTATTTAAACTTTATGCACACATGTACAACGGCGGACTTAATGCCCAAGGCATTCTCTACCATAAGTGTGTATCAGTCATTATAAGTTGCTAACAAATAGATTGAAGCAAGACTCAAAGGCAAAGGTGTACCGCGAGTAAAGGAATCCATTTAAGTTGAACTGGCTTTGTTTGATTTGGTTGTACCACATCTAACCTCCAGTGTCTTCTTAGACAGTTTGTAGCTTTGTCTCGGATCTTATCGGATTTTCAATCTATTTTATCAATTTATAGTTCTTATCAGATTTTCAATCTATTTTATCATTTAATTTGTCAACATTAAATACAGATACCGAGGGTAAAGAAATAATATACTGACAGGTTCTTTTTTTTTATAGACTAGTGGGGGAAACAAGCAGATGTATCGCCTTATGGTAAGCGATTACCGCCGCCCATGTACACCCGCGACACCAGAGGCGTGACAAGTGCCTTGCCCGCTTTTGAGGGATATGGAGGGGTTGGTTATGGGCTTCTGGTATCCTCACTCACTCGGTGAAACACAGCGCAAGCGCTATTTCACACCGCTTTTCTGTGAGACCTTGGTATCAATGCGGCCAAGCCGACCCATTCATGACAAAGCGTTGCTCTCCCACGGTATTGGTTTGTAGATTTGTATTGAGGACTGTAATGAAAAGGGGCTGTTGAGGACGGCTACTGTATTACACTGTTTTTTAAAACTTGACACAATCATCCTTGACACAATCATCTAGTTAAAGGGCTGTTTGCTTTTTTGTTAAACCCAACTCCCGCACTATGAATATTCCAAGGTCGCATGGACTTAATAAACATTCACGAAACGGACGCAAAGAATATAGCGAGATAACTGTTTATCCATGTTTCCGTTATCCGTTTAAACATCTTCGAATACTGAGTCAATAGTTCATCTGTAAATTAACTTTTATATTTTATATGACGGTAACATATGTTTAAGCTACACGGAATATTAATGCTGCAGAGAGATTTCACCATTTCGACATCGAAGTAGTTGAATGAATACCTATTACGCTTGTTTGTAAACTGCACACATAGTAGGTATGTGTAAATAAAATACCAATTCTATCTACCTGACTGTACAAAACGACTCATCCTGACTGAAAGCTTGGTCCAACCCTGATTCTGCAACAGATTGATTGATTGATTGATCAGGGTCTATTTATTGAGATTTTTTTAAATGTTTTTTTTTTTAAACGAGTAAGAATTTAAAATATATTTGTTTACCTTTTGAAGTGCGGAGAAGCTTGTTAATTTAATATTGGCTGCAAACAGCTGTGTAGATACTCGCGACTTAGATACATTAATGAGGTTCCGGAGACGATAATTTCGTTTGTAATTAGATTCCATCGTCGATGTTCCTTAAATGTGATTACGGTGAGGTATCTGTTTTTAGATTATGGAATTTATAGAGGTTTTAGTTTTAGAGTAAGTATGTGCTGACGTCTCTCTTTCATGCTTTTACCTAACTGTAAAAAAGAAGCCAGTTTGGCTTATAAGTTTGTGGTCTAAAAGTTGCCGATCTAACGATGGTGCAAAGACACTTTTACATTTATTTTTCTACATTGTCAACTTGAGTTATGGCCAATCAGATGAGTAGGCAGTTACCCAAGCTAACATTAAAAATTAAAAAAACCAACGCAAGAAAACTGTCTTTCAAATGAAAGAAACCGCATCAAATCTGTCCATCCGTTTGAGAACTAACATACCACAGGCAGACACACATACACACACACACACACAGGCAGACATCGGTTGGCGGTTTAAAACTAGAACAATTACAATTAGGTTTTGAAACACTTAATATGACAAAAACAGAAATTAAAGGTTATGACTAGCTTGGTTAGTCCAGTCGTTAGTGATTTTGTTTGCTATCCTGACGGTCATTAGTTCGATTTCCATCCATGACATTTAATTATGTAATGCGAACGATCATTTGCTATGTATGTGAGTGTTACTAATCTTTAATATTTATTTATGTTACTAGCTGACCCGACGAACTTCGTACTGCTACTTCAATTTCGGGTTTCTAATAATTTTCTTCGAAACAAACCTAGTCCTGATAATAAAAATCACTTAATAAAAAGAAATATCCAATTTGGTGGGGTCTATCGGTAGTTATGGGCGTACATACATTTTGTTATTTCATTTTTATTAATATAGATTTAGAAATATATCAGCATTTTTAGTAGTAATCTACTTCTGTTTACCATTTCACAGCCCCCTTTTAAAATCAGATGATCATTTCTGAGACGCGTGATGTTGTGTTAATGGCACTTTTTTTGTTCATTTATTCATATTCTTTATTTAACTTTCAACCATTTGAAAAATTAAACAACTCATGTAAAACACAAGAGTTTCTTAAACAATATTTGCCGCAGAGATTGTCATAGAATATAAAGCTGAACCTATTCATGGCGTGGCAAGCAAGTCTCGGTTATGGCGCAAGTTGGCGCAGAATGTCGAGCGTTGGGCCCTGCACATCCATTCACATGATGCGGTAACGTTCTCTGTAAAGATGGGTTGTTCACTTCATAGTCTGCGTTTTATGTTCTTTTTGCTACTTTTTGTCTTTGTCTCAATAACTGTGTATTAACTCGACTCAATACTTATTGGGATATTTAAAAAAAATAAGTTATTTATTTTCATTTAGGTATTTTTTTCATAAGTGCATGAAGTTCTTCATTTATTTTTATTAATCACTCTTTTGGTATCCTTATACCCAGGTTGTAAGCTGAGTAAGAACAAAAAAGTACAGACACACGGTATAGACGTACTACAGAGATTTCCGTTGCTCTATGAGCTACAAAATTAAGGCCATGAAGGCATAACTTTGCATGACATTTTATTTTACTATTAAAAAAATAAACTTTGAATGTATGCCTATGTTTGAGGAAGTGGTTTGCCTTTGTACTTCGCAGAAAGTTACATATGAGATTGCATGCAAATTATAACTGTTATTAAATCCAAATAATCTTCTAATTAGCATTATAGGGATATTTGTAACGTATCTTTTGTTTGTGGTAGGAGCATTTTATAAACATAACGTGTTGTATGTACTAGGAAGTTTAATAGATGAAAAGTTATAACACTCACAAATTTCGCCACTATACGGGCTTTATTTCAAGCTGCAATTTTACTATATTTCATCTAGGGCAATGCGAAATTTGCATTTCTCTGTGAAATTGTTACCAAAAACGAATACTCCCAATCCATCACAGAGACACGCCGTATCGCGATGAGAGCTTAAACTGACAGAGTTCGTTAATTGAACATTTTATGCATATTGATTGATAACCCTTTCATACCTTGAAATATGTGTACTGTAAATAACTAGTATACTTCTTATAGAACTATGTCATTGACGAGGTGAAAAACAAAGTTTTATTACCAACTTTATGTATGACCCTGCCAAGATGGTTCTACACTGTCTGATGAAAAGCATAAGCAGAATCCAAGAGTGGTGGTCGCCATACACATTGCGAATGCAGACAATGCAAAAATGCAGCATGGTGACCCACACTAATTATGCTTTTGCATCATTCGACCTCCGGTCTCGCATTCACCAACGAAATACGACAGCACGAACGCTGTCATTTTACGTTGATTTCCTGTGCGAGGTAGTATCGCTCCAGTCGATAATAGTAATAGCTTATTCAGCTTATACTGAAATCAGCGTGGCTCTACCTGCATAATTCCAATTCTTATAAATTATGTTATACTAGCTGTGCCCGCTACTACGTAAACGTGACATTTAGATTTTCAAGTTATTTTAAAATTTTCACCTTCCCTGGACTACGACAAACATTACAAAACCAAAATCAGCTAGACCGGGCCAGCCATTCTCGAGTTTTAGCGAGACAAACGAACAGCAATTGATTTTTATATATAAGATAATCAGAGAGACACTATCAATCAAGTCAGTCTTGATCAGTCCTGTTGCTATCGAATTTTATCGCTTGAAATATACATTTACTTGTCCGTGTCTATTGGTCTAGTAATTAGTGAGCCTGACTGCCAAAACAATGAAAATGAATTCGATTCCCACATTAGACAATTAAGAATTATGTTTGGGTGTCATTTATCTTTAATATGCCTATTTGTTAAAAGCCAATGGCACCTAAACGCAGAACAAAAATGAACTTAACGTAATTCTAAACATTTATTTACAAATATATAACTTATGTATTTATGTAGAAATACATAACTTATGTATTTCTAAATATATTTCCATCTCCCCATCTCGGTAAGACTATTTTTGCCCTTCTATATCTGAGTGCAAAAGCCGATTTTATCCGCTGGAGCAAAATAAATTGAATTTAGAACATCGTATGCACCTACTGCATTAGTTTGTGAATTCAAAACATTATTAAGCCTATTTATTTCTAACTCCATGGTGCCGTATATCTTACAACCTTTTTTTAGTTGTTAAAACTCAGACTCGGAACCTTCTTGGTGTACCTACTTTTTTATATGCTTTGCCCGCGCCATTTTATTTTATTTTTGGATTTAGTCATTTCCTCAATGAAAAGTTACGTGTTGCACTCGAGTGCAAAGATGTTTCATATCGTGCCCTTTTGATTCCCTCGCTTACGCTTAGAATTTTAATTTTTAAAGCACTCGCTGCGCTCGTGATTCAATTTTAGGATCCTTCGCTTTTTGGTCATTAAAATTGAGCACGCGATTAAAAAGCAACTTTGCACTCTTGTATTACAAATAAATATTGTATGTACATTTCTAAATACCTTAGTTATGTATTTCTAAATAAACTTATGTTTCATTTTTATGAACAAGCTACCAAAATGCAAAAAAAGCATGAGTAGCATCCAAGAGTGGTGGTCACCATCCTCAATGCGAATGTGGACAGAGCAGCATGGTAACCTACACTATGGCTGCCTAGTGAGATGCTTTTTCATCCCCGCTTAACCCGGGATCGTAATGGGAGGGAAACACGTGCGATGGTAGTGAGTTTCATGTTTTGATCACTCGGCACAAGAAGGAAGAACCGAAACGTTGCGTTCTAGAGCGTATGTCTACCACTCTAAGAGAGTAACTTTGAAGTGTCCCTGCCCCATTGATAGATGCGGTTTAGTACCAGGTCGAGCTCAGCGATAAGGACTCGTCCTATTTCCTCAACGTATACAAACTTGGCTATAGATTGACTAAAATATCGCCCATAAACTGCATTGTCGTCTGCATAGCAATATATGAGTATATTGCCAAGGGCCAACATGTCATTGATAAGCAGAAGAAACAGTGTGGTCGACAGGACGGAGCCCTGAGGTACACCAGCGTTTACCTGCCGAAAATCAGAGACCGCATCGTATGCGGCGCTGGTGCAAGAAGGTGGCAACCCAGGTGCAGAGTTTGTAACATAAATTGCATGTATATCTGTAGTCTGGTTACCATACTATAGGTTAACTATCAATACATATTATAAAAGAAAGTCCTCCGCAGCGTCTGTCTGTTCGCGAAACACCTAAAATTTTCTACACGGATTTTATGCGGTTTTTACCAATAGGTAGAATAATGATAGAGTGAAGTGAGAGAGATATGTAATATAAAACAGACATATATAATATTTTTTAGGTGCGAAGCCGGTGCGGATTTCTAGTTATGCTAAATTTCTACAATGAATTATACGAGCAAATATAAGAAGACTTTGTTCAAAAGAATAGCACAGACTCTTGTACTTTTTTGAACTTTGTAGTAAATTACTTAACATTATTATTTTACCAAGAATCTTGAGAAACACTTTTAAATATAACATAATATTATCTGTTCTCAGTATTATTATAATAACATAGTAAAAATATATAAGTATTTGAAAAATTATGATAAGAAAATTTATACTCTACTAGCCGACCCACGCAACCTCGGTTGCGTCTCCTACTGCCCGTAGCGTGATAATTTTCCTCCGTTTTAGAAACATGTTTATTGGTGCTCCACTCCTATTGGTCCGAGCGTGATAACATATAGCCTATAGCCTTCTTCGATAAATGTACTATCCAACATTGAAAGATTTTTTTAAATCGGTCCTGCTTTTCCAGAGATTAGCGTGTTCAAACAAACAAACAAATAAACAAACTCTTCAGCTTTATTTATTGAAATACATTTCAGTCTTTAATGTTAACTAAGCATATTTATTATATACTAGCTGTTGCCCGCGACTCTGCCCGCGTGTATGTCGGTTATCGCGGCAAATAGTAGCCTATGTGTTATTCTCATGTTTAAGCTTTATTACTGTAAAGTTTCAACCAAATCCGTTTATTAGCATTTGCGTTTAAGTTAGCAAGGATAGGATTTATTTTATTTTACTACTTCATGTGCTTGTAAACATCGACAGACTCTATCAGTTAACCTTTGGGGATTGTACAGACTTAGTTTCGCATTTATAATATTAGTAGGAGATGTATAAGCTATATTACTGTAAAGTTTCAACCAAATCCGTTCAGTAGTTTTTGCGTGAAAGAGTAACAAACATCCATCCAAACATCCATCCATCCTTACAAACTTTCGCATTTATAATATTAGTAGGATTATAATTCAAATATCATGATATTCTTTCTAGAGTTGAAGTGACTTCATCCAAGTTAGTGAGAGCACTTGTTACTCCTCTGAGTCAGAGACAAAGTTTTGTATGGATATGTTAACAAGCACCGGGTAATCATACAAGGTAACTATGCGATTTATATATTCGCAATACTGATTATAACGCAATAAATGCAACAACAGGTTTCATAGGAAACATGCTTGAATAGAAGCTGTTTTATATCAGATTCTCTTTAAGTTTCGGAATGTAGTACGTTTTTTAATCCTATTATTATAAAAGCGATAGTAACTCTGTCTATCTGACGCGCCTTCACGCTAAATTACTGAACCAATTTAAACGAAGTTTGGTACACAGATAGTCTAGAGCCTAAGTCTGTGACCCTGAGAAAGGACGTAGGCTACTTTTTTCCGCGATAGACGGCATAAACGCTGTTGTAGCCGCGATCAAAAGCTAGTATTCTATAATCTTGCTATATTATATAAAGAACTGGCGAGTATGAAAAATGACCAGGTTAATAATCCTTTTTTTATGACAGGGTGAGAAATTCATTAAGAACTATGACTTTATCAGAGATTTGGTTTTCAGCTACAATTTTATGAGAGAAGGTATTCGTGGATCATTATTAAGGCCTAATTGGAAACCAGCGTCAGATTATTTGCCTGACACAATGCTGAAATGGGTCCATTTTTGGTACAGTTTTTTGTTGTGTATTCCTATTTTCTGCTTATTTGTATAGTGTGTGCAAAAATAAATATTTTATCATTTCATTTTATTATAATTTACATCAATTTTTTTGTTGTACTCGATAAATTAAAAACGTTGAAATGTTTAAGGTTTGTAACAAATTAATGTTATGTATGTTGAGAGATCTATGAGTCTCTCTATTTAGTCTATGGTTTTATTGGTCGACGGCCAGTCAGCCATGTTATGCATTTCACAAATTTGTACGGAGTACTGTAAAAGGTCTTATTAAAGTGTCTTTCATTAAACAGATTTTAATTCCAATCACCACTGATACAATGTACAATTGGAAACTTTCCTCAAAACATAGTTTTCTTTTTCGCTCGAAGAGAATAGAGACTAGTGGAGGTAGTATTGTAGTATACCTAGTATAGTAAAATACCTAGTATAGTAATATACTTAGTGTAGTAATATATCTAATTTAGATTACATTACAATTTAATAAAACTTATGAGATACTGAAAAATATCCCTTGTCTGATAAATATAGGAGTTATGAGCATACTCGAGCTTGCAACGAAGCTTGAAGTGCGGTTTAATCGGATCAGACGCGCCAGTGGAAGGACACAACTAATGTATTCGCTAAACGTATCGTGTCTGTTTAATTGTTGTGGCCTATTCGTAGATAAAATATCCATTGAAATCTTTAAAGTGTAAACTACTGATGGTGACAAACGATTTCAACATTATTAGTATTCAGTTAATTTGTAATATGTTTTTGGGTTTTCATTATTACACTAGTATCGATGTATACGATATGTATACGAAAATGTTAGAAAGTTTACCATTTTTTTGAATAAACTTAGAAAAAAAAAACAGAAAATGTATTCATTATTAAACATAACTAAGACCACCTCTCATATACCAATGGATCGGATTTCATATAGGTACATACGTGAGCAAAATTTATAATAGAAACTAGGAAATAATTTTGTATTTCATAGTCCACACGTACAGGCTTCACACGATGGAGTTCTGCAGTTCTCAGTCACGCACCGATGCGCAGTGAGCCGGAACCGTCAGTGCTGGCGATATGCGGACTAAGAGGGTGGGGGTGCCTTTGCCATGCCTGCATTATTATTTATAATGCAGATCCAAAACCGTTTGATCTAAAAAATTTAGACACCCAACCACAAAAAAAAGAGAAGTGGCTGGGATTTGTTTGTGGCAAAATGATTTCGGTCAAAAGCGATTCGGACAAAAGCCTTATGAATCGTAGCGCAACCGGGTTTACATTGTTAAAGGAGATCCATAAAGAGTACATACGTAAAGGCATTGGTAATTAAATATAAAAAAAATGTCCGATTGCAATGTCACGTTAGTAGGCCACATGCTATCGACATCTGGTCAAGCATTAAGAGGCACACTGAATATAAGATTGAAGAAGGAGCAAAGTAGAACAGAAAACGAACAAAAGCTGACATCACCATCACATATGTAAAGAATAACTGGCAATATTGTTTTTATCCGTTTTTACCAATTCATTTTTCTGTTCAGGCTTACAAGGTGGTCCAACTACCTGGTGAAGGACGTGGAAAGCCTTTGAATGAGGGCAGGAAAGGGCCCGTGGTCGTGGATAGGGTTAGCTGAGGCTTATATTCATCAGTCAACGACTTTTGGCTTCAATGATTATGTTCAGATTTTTCACATCATCACACTTATAGCTTTCAATACAGCACCACTATATATATTACAGCACTACTCTCCTCAGGCTTTATAAGAGAGTTTTATAAGTCTATGTCAAGACATTGTTCTATACAATACAAACTGGATATTTCCAAACAAAAAGAAAAAACTCATTTATTCATCATGGCACAAACAAAGGCATCATTATAACAGAACAAGACACAGCAATTAAAGGACAGATCATTATTACCGACCCTTGTAGCGAAATCTGTTCGCCTCGGGTCCATGAATGACGCAGACGAGGCGAAACGATATGGTATCTTAATCCATCTTAAGCTACGGCATTAGAACCGAGAAAATTCTGACCGATATTTTGCGAAGGAAATGTGCGAATTGACAAACATTATTCAACTTCAACTTAGCATTATAGGTTACCCTATCTATCGCTTGATATTTACCTGTACTGATAGTAGCAAAGGTGATATCAATAAATAATAAATCGTAACTATATATATGTAAATAGCTGTAGGTAGTAATCTACCTACCTTTGTCTAACTCCTTTGTAAATCTATCTATCTAATGTATAAAAATCAATTGCTGTTCGTTTGTATCGCTATAACTCGAGAAAGGCTGGGCCGATTGAGCTGATTTTTGTTTTGAAATGTTTATCGCAGTAAGGTTCAAACGATGAAAAAAATATAAATAAGTCGAAAATCCAAATGTCACGCGTACGAAGTAGCGGGCGCAACTAGTATCATTATATATAATGTAAATCGCAATAAGAATTTGATCTTTTGAAAACATGAAAGTAACTTATTTATGGAAGAAGTGAAGAAAAATTTCACTAAACACTATTAATATTTTTTGCACTTCAATTCACCTCAGTAGTTGAAACATGATAAGTAAATCGAAACATTTATCAAAATTGGTAACAGATGAGCTTTAAGATGTGTAGCGCAATTGAAAATCGCTTTTAATACAGTTAACTGAATCAATATCTAGTTTTCCAGACTCTTCACACAAATATAATTGAACAAAACCTATTTGACGCCCGACTGTTTCTACAAGATAACGGTACTACAGTAACGTATCGGTATGATGTTGATGAAAGTAAATCACTTCGATTACTTTATGTCTACATCACGTACTTTATGTCTGTTGCAATTTCTGAAAACGCATGATTTTTTATACTACAAAAAAGTGTATAGTGGGTTAGAGTTAATTGACTATTGCAATCCTGTGTCTACATAACAATTTATATAATATCAATTGGTTTCCATTCCAAAATTCCAACACAGATGTAAGCTAAATTGTTACTAACACAATGACTTTTATTACTTGAATAAGTAAATCATAATAATTATTGTATTTAACAGATGGTAGAGCTACGCTGACTTCAGCACAAACGGGCGGGCTCGACCGGGGCGGTACTACCCTCGCACAGAAGATCAGCGTAAAATGACAGCGTTCACGCTGTCGTGTTTCGTTGGTGAGTGCGAGACCCAATGTAGCCGAAGCTTTACTAGGCCGCCATAGTGTGGGTCACCATGCTGCATTTTTGCATTGTCTGCACGAGCAATGGGTATGGTGACCACCACTCTTGGACTCTGCTTATGCCTTCTATCAGGCAGAGTAGAGTCATTTCGGCAGGGCATACATAAAAAAAATATATGAACGTATATAAATATATATATATATATATGAGTTTTGTGATGTTGATGTCACAAAGTGTTGTCATGGGAGGTTGAGCCCACAGCACTCAGAGCGAAGAGGTGAGAGGACTCACAGTCCGGTCTCCCTTTCTACGTCAGCAGTTAGCGAGGGAGCAATTGAAACTCTCATAACGTCATTCATTCAGTAAAAGTAATAATAAATGCTAAACTTTGTATTTTGTGGTTCGTGGTACGACTAAAGTCGAGTCAGCCACATGTGCGGAGGCAATTCTCTCTCGCGGTGAATTTAGATCAGTAATACTCATCTCAATATTACGATTCAACTGAATATTCTAACAAACTTGCGGAGGTGGAAACTTTCAAGATATTATTGTTATTATATTCGAGTACATTATAACAGCCTCAAAAGTACTCATATTTATTCATAGATATTATAATAGCTACTTTCGGGGAAGATTCCAATAATTGTTCAGTGACGGAATATCCCGGAAAGCCGGCAGCATTAATACTTAATTAATACTTTGCCAAATTAATAACGCACCTTTGAATATTTACAAGATTAAATAAGCAACTAAGGTTTCACCGAAGGAAAACGTTGCAGGTTTCATTACAATTATACACATTAGTATTATGTCTGGCTTATTACTTAAGTACTTACTTATGTGTTTTTAGTATTTTTACTGCTGTCTACTACTAGGGTGTCTCAATAAGTGTGTACTTTTAAATTTAGTGTAATTTTACTTTGTGCATGTGGCAACTCTGATTTTTTTGCTGCTGTCACATATGTTAATTCCGATTCCTAAAGAGGAAGCGCTTTAGGAAAAAACAACACGTTAATTGTGAAAACATATTACGAAATCTTTTACTAAGACCGTTCGCACACTTCGAAGAATTTTCAGTCAAGACAGTGCATCATGTTTTGCTATTTTGTGAAATCTCGGATTTTTGCGAATATACCAGAAATGAGGCTCAAATCCAAGATCCAATGCATCATCGGTGAAATACAGTCACATCCAGACAAAGTCATGGAAAACTTCATGAAAACAGTAATGGCTTATCATCAAAACCGTATGTGGCATTTGACAAATATTTTATTCCATAACTAGCTGACCCACGCAACTTCGTTTGCGCCTTATATTGCCCGTAGCGTGAAAATTTCCCCCATTTTTGAAACATTCTTCATTGTTGCTCCGCTCCTATTAGTAGTAGCGTGATGATATATACCCTATAGCCTTCCTCGATAAATGGACTATCCAACACCCAAAGAATTTTTCAAATCGGACCAGCGGTTCCTGAGATTAACGTGTTCAAACCAACAAACAAACAAACAAACTTTTCAGCTTTATATATTAGTATAGATTAATAGGAACATGTCGTTTTTATTCTCCTTATTAAGGTGATATCTCTTGTAGTAAAACTTGTACTCATTATACTATTTTTACAAGTATTATTTTTAGTGGTACGGTGATTACGCAGATGCAATTCCAATCGATTTTAGCAATGAATTTCTCAGCTTGCTGTTTGCGACCTCGCCACCAATGACACAACCCTGAGTTTATTGTTTTTCTTCTAATAAAATTACCTATAACCTGTAACCATCAAGGTTTTTCTACAAAAGAAAAGAAAGAAGACGTTACACGAGGCATAACATGTGCAGTAGCCTTGATAAATTGCTAATTACTACTTCATTATAAGTTATTACTAACTAACTTTCTATTTAATTTGTAAGTATGAAGTGTAACTCTGTTTTCTAATTTTTTGTTTGATTTCTGGTTTTGTTTGGAGAGATTTTGGAACATCAGAATTAGCAACAATCAATAATGAATGATCTGGTCTTGGTTGCCGCGACACAAGCCTCGAGCTTAGTGTGGAAACCGTCGATAAGTTTGAACCTGTAAATTGTTTATGTGCAAATAAATTAATAAAATCAAATAAATAATTACAGAAATTCATCATAACAATGGGGAGTTTGGAAGTTGGGGTCCTAACCTCTGGTGTCTCGGAAAACACGTAAAGCCGTGGGTACTGGCCCTGACGTCTCGCCGGTTTCTGTCGAATAGCTATTTTATTGGATTGGGTTAGGAGTCGTACACATAATCGCAATGTGATATGAAATGTTTGAAATGTTGCGATGCCAATTCGCGCGGCAATGCGTTGGTTCAGATGACCATACTTTTGACCGTAGTCTGCCAGCTTGTTTTTACTTTTTGTAATAGTGATATGAATTGAAAAAAAAATGTTTCACTACTGTCATTGTTAAAGAGATATAGAACTAAAAAGATTTTGGGTTCATCCATTTATTACGCTGATGGGAACTATTTTACTCGAAAATGATTTGGCTTGAGACTAGAAGAAGAAACATTTTGTGATTATTTTAGAATGAGCATATCTTCATTTGAAGAGCTTTTGAGTTTATTATCACCATCTCTACAAAAACAATCATACAAGGAAAAAAATCCTGTTACGACTTTGGAAATGCTGAGACTGAGTTTTAGGTAAAGTAAAATAAAATTCAATTATTTGTTCACATTTCAATTGATAAAATCAAACTCTTCGTCCGTTGACACTGTGATGTAGGTGGAAAAATATTATTATTATACAAGTTAATTAATTTGATCTTCCCGTGCGTTTGATGATGGTTTGTTTCCTTTTTTGCGTGTTTCGCTTAAGCTGTCTCAGGACTGACTAAAATAGCGTCAACAAGTGTGAAGTAATATCGCCGGAATACGCGATGCGAATCAGATAAAAGTTACTGCGGTGCATTCGTACGAGCTCCCAGATATTTGCGATGTGTTGCGAATTCGCTGTTATGTGTGGAAGCCCTTGAGGCTGTAAATTGTAAGATAGTAACATCTAAAACTTTGTGGCAGAACCAGGATGCGGGCGACATTAGCCAGATATCATTAGGTGACTCGTCTACTCAGTTATCCCTATATTACAAGGATTGGTACTAACTCAAACTCAACGAGCTCGAAATTAGGACTGATATATGGGAAATCCGAGGAGTGTCTAGGAGTTTGATGATTGAAGAATCTAATTTCTCTTTTACAGCTTTTATGTGCTCTTTTACTTTTTAAAATCATCTGTTACTGGTTTTCCTCGCTTTATGGTAGTACGATTCCTCTTAGGATCTATAAGTTTGCTCGTCGTCTTAGTTGTAACCTCAAAACTAATTCCACAACCCCGAGTTTATTGATTTTTAATGTTAATTAGCTGTAACCTGTAATTATGAAGGTCTTTCCCAGAGGAAAATACAGAAAGTGGTGCACAAGGTGTACTCTAATGGCCTTGACGTAGGACTAACTGGTCTGTAGAATCCGTTTTGTTATACCTTTAGCAAGCAAATAGGTATATACAAATTTTACATAAGTCAAGTGCTCGTAGTAGATCACATGAGCTGTCGTTAGAAATAATGATCTTGAAATCGACACGTAGTTAAATTATGCTAAGAATGTTCCGCAGTGTTTTGCATTCATAAATAAACATGATTTCCACACGAATAGAAATATAGTCTTAAATAGTATTCAAAACACTACCAGTACTATCATGACAGTGTTAAGTACATGTAAGCGTAAATATGTGTCCTGTCCCCTTATTATTCAATATTCTTAAAAACTATGTTTCTCAAGTCTGTGTAGAGTTTGTATATACATATTAAATAAATTGAGAGGGTCGTTAGATTCGTCTTAATTAGAATAATGTGGGTAGATTTATGAAGGTTTATCGTTTACCTCAATATTTAGCTTGTTAAATTATGAACATTTTCCATGTCCATTAACAATTATAATTACATACATTATAAAATGTCCGCATTTTGTTTCTTACTATATTACTGTCACTACTTGTTTGATTTTAAATACGATAAATGAAAAATAAAAGAGAGTCGAATCTGTTACATCAATTTTGAAGGCTGGTTACTAATTCATAGGGTGTTCCCATAAATATATCGTTCTGATACGGTGATGTATAACTTACGCGACTATTGAAAATACGACAAGGATTCATTGAAGTAGAACTTCTTATAGAACAGCTGTATCACATTGACAAAGTTAGAATGTTGTATTGGAAGACTGACTGAATACAAAGTACCTACTTCGTGGCATTACTAGAAATATCAAAACTAGAATCTTAGTGATGTATTATCTATAAATAAATGTTTCTGTTAATTTTTTCAAAGGATTTACTTATAGGTCATGCCTCGTTCTTATATGGAATACACATTGACAGCAGATAGCCTTTAGCAATAATCTTGACGCACAGTTTTCATACCTTCCATAATCATAGACTAGTATTTCAAAGAGGTATTTCTTTAGTTTAGCGTGGATATGATCGGTGTGTTTTCAGAGGCCACCTGAACCGGCTGCGGGTCGCCTACTCACTATAAAATATATTAATCATCCCTCTTTGTTCGTTTTTAAATTATTAGAAGTAAACTCATCAATAAGCATCACTAGTGTTCACGTTGGCGCGTATGTTAAAGTCATACTTAACTCATCGATAGACAAAACAAAACTTAAAGCACAATATTTTAAACTTATTAAAGTTTGAATAATAAAACTAAACTATCCAAAAGTTATTATTAAATATGATAGTACGGCTCGTCACATTAAACGTTTTGTATGTTTCCACATTTAAAATGTCATGTAAGCAATCGATTTTGTAGAAGCACGTGGGGTGGCCAGTCGCTAGTTATCGATCGTTACGCCCCACACAACGCTAATTAGTTCAAATTTTTATTTTGTTATACGTTTGTTGGCTTACGCAGCCTCGCATGTTCAACTTGTACTTATCAACATAATAACAAGTAGAAGAACATATTTATTATGCTAAGAGATTCTACTTATTCCGTGTATTTATTTATAAAAACTAAGTATGTATTACAGTTCCATGCTGTTTTAATTCCATTACATTTTTACCTTGATTCCTTTGCAATTGCACACGTATAATTTTGGAATTTTAATAAGCTTTCGTCAATATTTTTCTACAAGGTCAATGTTGGTTAATGTGGGAGATTTTTTCTTAAACAGTCAAAATATATTTTAGGCAAAAGTTGTTTTAGAGTCTTCTAACAGAAATACCACCTATACTGTATAACCTTTTTACTTATCATTAGAGGTTGGCAGACTTCCACACGGACGGGAGGTGGCCAAGACAATTTTGGTATTTTGAGTATTGTAGAAACTAATAATGTTTCTTTTCAGATACACCTACTCTGTTTCTGCGTTCATTGTAGGAATATAAAAAATCAAGCAATGAATTTATAAAATGTCTTATTAAAACCGACGCTGATCAATTTTTTCTTTGTTTTTTACCATGACTCTCTCGAGAGGGTAGGATCAATCCAATAGCGTTGAAGCACTTTTGTGTGTTCAGGTAACTTGTTTTACTAACTATAAAGAGACATATCTAGTCGTTTGCTGCCTCTATCATAAAGAAGAAAAAAAATAAGAATTATACCCGACTACAGGAAAACTTTTAATAAAATTTATATAGCCTATATTTTTATGGTATATCGACCAGATTAGGGAAAAAGTTGCGGTCACAACATATAAGAAGGTCAAAGAAGGGGCGCTTTATAGGGAGATCTGGAAAAAACTTCATCAACAAGAGCCTAGCTCTTAAATAAATGGTGATGTCACCCGAGCAGTTTAGGCGCTACGGTGGAGCAAACAAACATATATAGACTGCCAAAACTATTCTAAACATATACATTATCCTGAGATAAAAAATATTTTTACTTGAAGCGGAATCACGTGTTACGCATAAAAAACGACCTAATAAATAATTACAACAACATACAATTAATCGAAATGCAATGAAATTAAATCATTTATTCTGCCATTAGGTTACATGAACACTTTTGCAAGTTAAACTTTTTTGAGCAGATGAGTTCGGCCTTTTGACATTTTGAAGTCATCGCGTTGTTTCTTGCTTGTAAACTGAGCGATATTTTTTTTCTAGATATCGACTATTCCACACGGACTGATTCCATTGCTCAACTATTATCTAGTGCTTAGCAATACGAACTTGATTGTGCTTACGTTTTGGACATTGTGAACTGTTTACATTGAAGTGTATTAATTGCGGTATAACAATGGGATGGTCAAGAAAACATGTTGTGTGAAGGCATATTCAAAAGAACATTTTTTATGCCTATCCATTTTTTTTTTTCTCTTGGATTAACTAAACAGCGCAGAAAATTATTTGTATTTGAAGTAACCCTTATTTCTATTTAACCTTTAACTGGTGGTGTCAGTGAAATATCATCGACTTCCCGGCGCTTACTACAAACTTTGTAATAGCAATTTTGTAGTAAGCGCTTTAAAAGTTCTTTATTAAAAATTACGTTTAGAGCTAATTGATTAGTTTTATTTTATAATTTTATATATTATTAAACTTTTTTTAGAAACTACAATAAGCTACTGGTAGGTCCGGGAGGTTCATGACCGAGACAAGTTTTTTAATTTCTAAGAAATCTGAAATTACTGAAATGTGTAACTTTTACAGTTAGTTTTAGAGAATACTAAATTTAAAACAAAATGAAATTCGTTAATGTACATAATTTTTTAGATGCTAGACAGAGTGCCTTAGGAAATTGGACATTTCCTTTATTATATTTTAACTCCTCCTATTTACTTCTACCTTCGTTGCACGTTCCAAGATGGTACACCTTTTTATGGGAGTCATTACTCGGTGTGTTTGTGGATGCAGGAATTACAGTAGTGGATGTGAGGGATAAAATAGTCACATTAAAATTTTGATAAAAACAAATGTTTTTCGTCTAAAGGTATAAATAGCGTATATTAAAGATGTTATCTAGTAGGTATATAGTTAGATATCATTAACAGTGTTTTTAAATAGTCCTATTAAGCCTACTTTTCATCGGTCTTGTACATTGTCCATTCGTTTATATAGTGTCGTGTATTGATATTGTGGTGAAATACGAATGTTAATACATACAACGGCGTAAACTGACAAATCATACGCTTTGTGGGTCTACGCAGCAGACGGGCCCTTTGATTTTGTGGTGGCTTGCCGTACGTGCAACGACGAAGGTGGCCGTATCTAAGCGAATGGACTATATTCAGGTATAAGTTCTCTTAGTCTGTTGGCCAGAATTTAATACCTGACTTTTACTATTCTTTAATTTTTGCCCAACTAACTACAAAAAAAGTGATGAGCGTTCAATTTTGATGTTGCTAATGTAGTAGTCGAGGGTGAATTTTGGTATAAATTTGGTAGATTAGCTTTTGTCCGCCGTTTCCCCTGCGTTTATATCGGTTTGAGCGGTAAATTGGAGCCTATGTCTTTTCTCAAGAATCGAAAATCTCCATTGCAAATTTTATTCAAATCGATTCTGCGCTTTAGACGTGAAAGCGTGACAGATAAAAATAGTTATTTTCGAATTAATAATATACTAGAGACCCACCCCGACTGCGCATGGGTGGATTTCAGTTGCACCAACCGACGACACGATATGTGCATTTTAAATCTGTAATATCTTCAAATATATTGATTTAAATTAGATACTGTTGAATGCCATATCGATCTATATTAAATGCATAATGTATTCAAGGTACTTTATTGAATAAAGATTAACGCTCTTAACCTTCGTAAATAAGCCATTATTTCTCGTAAAAAGAAAGGGAAAATTGTTGTTGTTGGTTATTCCCAAATTTTCATCTATATCGTAGGTTTCAATCAGCGTTTGCAATGTAAGCGCAAAAAAATAAGTTTATTTGCGACGTCACATTAGAAACCTCTAAAAATATAAGAGTTTCTCTACTATATTATACATGTACAAATCCTTTGCGTAGTTTTTTAAGAACTAAGCATTTTTAAGGTAGTAGAGCCACGCTGATTTCAGCACGGTTGGGCCGGCTCGACCGGAGCGGTACTACCCTCGCACAGAAAATCAACGTAAAATGACAGCGATCATGCTGTCGTGTTTCGTTGGTGAGTGCGAGAACGGAGGCCCAACGATGCAGAAGCATCACCAGCCCGCCATGGTGTGGGTCACCATGCTGCATTGTTGCATTACCTGTATTCGCAGTATGGTGACCACCACTCTTGGATTCTGCTTATGCTTTCCATCAGGCAGAGTAGAGTCATTTAGGAAGGGCAAAAAAATATAGGGACCGACAGAGATAGCGACTTTGTTTTATACTATGTAGATGATGAGATAGATAGATAGATAGATAGATAGATAGATAGATAGATAGATAGATAGATAGATAGATAGATAGATAGATAGATAGATGGATATAATGAGCATAAGATATTCTAGATAAGTATCTATACTGATATATAAAGCTGAAGAGTTTGTTTGTTTATTTGTTTGTTTGTTTGTTTGAACACGCTAATCTCAGGAACGATTTGAAAAATTCTTTCAGTGTTAGATAGCCCATTTATCGAGGAAGGCTATAGGCTATATATCATCACGCTAAGACCTACAGGAGCGGAGCAACAATGAAGAATGTTACAAAAACGGGGGAAAATTATCAAGCTACGGGCAATAGGAGACGAACGAGGTTGCGTGGGTCGGCTAGTATATTTATATATAGAATGTTTCATGACCCAATATGGATAATAGTAACCACTACTGTCTCCGTGAAGCAGTGGTAGCGTGTGTGACTGCTATGCTTGACGTCTCGGGTTCGATTCCTGGATCGGAACAAGTATTTGTATGATCTGCAAATATTCGTTTCGGAGTTGTATAGTGTATAGTGTTTTCATTGTATAATATGTATGTATTTATAAAAAAAGTTTATGTTTTATATATCAGTTGCCCTTTCCCGTTGATTTGTGTGTTGTTCACCGAAATATTTATTTATGTTTTACTTATTACTATGAATTTGTACATTAACATCATAATGAAATCGGCTATGCAGTACTTAAGGCCTGCCAATTTGAAATACATCATAATGATTTAAAATCAATATCACCTAAAATCGTAAATAACTTATCATTGGTAGGATAATTTTAATTAGTTTTATGGATAAATTGTCCATGGATAAAAGTGTAAACTATCCGTTATAAATTAATTATGTTATATGTAAACTACCTGGTCCAGCAAACGTTGTTTTGGCATATAAATTGTTTTTAAAATAGGGGTGAATTAAAGAAGGGTGAAAATTTAGGGTTGTATTATTTTATGTTAAATAATAAAAAAACATTTCTGGTGAAAGCCAGTCTTATCACCTAAGGCTATAAAAATAACCTACCACCTATTATCAAACCTACCTATAAATATAGAAACATATTCATAAAAATCAGTCAAAGCATTTCGGAGGAGTTCGATAATATGTATTATGACACGATATTTTTCAATATCTCATAAAACTCTATTCAGGTTTTGGAAGTTTGAACGCGCTAATCTCAGGAACCGCTGGTCCGATTTGAAAAATTCTTTCAGTGTAAGATAGCCCATTTATCGTGGAAGGCTATATGCTATATATCACCACGTTAAGGCCAATAGGAGCGGAGCACGAATGAACAATGTTTCAACCGGGGGAAAATTTTCACGGCAATAGAAAACGCAAACGAGGTTACGGGGGTCAGCTAGTTACAATTGTTTTTTTTAGATCGTTAAAAATAAAAATGTTTAAATTGTTAGAATATCAGAAATACAGAAGTGCAGAAACAAGACTAACGTTTAAAGTTGAAAAATACACAGCATTAGAGTCTTAATAATAGGAACTACCTGTTATTGAGGCTCTAATACGTTCTTATAATCCAAGTCATTTTATGCGTTCTTGAAAAGATAGGATCAGAACCATCACGTAGCAGTGTTCACTAATAATGCTGTTTGACAACACAATGTATTTATAAAGCTTGTGTTAAGCTGGCGTGTTTCAAACGGAACCACGTAGGAAGTGACGATTAGATTGGTTGAGCTATTTTCCGTCGATAATCGCTGGCGACAAGCCTCTAATGACGTCCGACTAATAGCTATTTATTTCAGTTTCGTAACGAGCTCCAATGTTCTACTGTTGTTATTGTTCTAATGATACTTATACGCGAAACATAAATCATGTTTGTACTGTTACAGATTTGGGAAAGGTAAGGTTTATTATGGATTGGGTCAGGCAGGGAGACGCCCACGCTTTCCCCAGGATAGAGTTTGAACAGACGCGGCGACGATCTTGTGGGGGACCTGAAATAACACAGTCTGGGTCCTCCTCAGAGCAGGGCGCCTGAGACCAACCGCCGGGGTGGTTTTTTGTAGAATCACCACATGCCTGGCTCCTCAGTCCCAAGGGATTTTTCACCTCGTCAACAAAAAAATAAAAATAATGGTATATTATGAAATAGATAATAAGAAGAAACATATATTCTCTTTTGAAGTCCAAGTTAGGTTGGGTTCAACTTGAAGTCTATTGAGATAAGGTGGAACTTAGACTTTAGGCGAAGACCATCAGACCTTCCTCCACAATACAAGTACGGTATCGAATTTCTTTAGAAAGACGGACATTTTGAAGGCTTTAACTCCCGGAACGTTTAAAAATGATGTTCGTATTGCAATCAGAACTGACCACCCATAGGAGGAGTATTTTTTTCCGAATTCGAATGATACTGAAAAGTACTAAGTAACTTGATACATAAGAAATTAATATACAATTACAATAAAATGACACGAAACCGAAAATAAAATTATGTACTTATTTGTACAATTAAGTAGTTTTTAACCGACTTCAAAAAAGGACGATGCTCTCAATTCGACCATATATATATAAACGGTCGAATTGAAAGCATCGTCTACGTGAGGCCAGGGAGAGTAATATCTTTACCAGATTATACTTATAACAGTACGATGGTTTCTTTTTGCAGCTCAGAAAATAAAATGAGTTTAACGTAATAATAATATCACACATCTCACACTGGGTCCTGTGATCTCGAACTAGCCAGAGTCTGTGCAATATTCACGTTAAGATATATAGGTATTCTGGTATACACTCAAAAGAACCTTGGATGAAACCGATAAAAGAATTAGGAATATGCATGAATATTAAGATTTTTATGTATTTATTTGCCTGCTTCAGTGCTTATGCGACTGCTGAGCTTCAGGGTCAAGGTCAGGGGTTCGATTTGAAGGCCGATTCAAATGTTTGCAATATCAATATCATTTTCGGAGTTTGAGTATTTTCTATGGATTATACATATGAGCATTTTCAAAAAAAATAATTGACAGTTGTCTAGTGCCCATAGTAAGTGGTTCATTTTCAATCATCAATAACTGTAGTAAATTAAATTAAACCAACCAGAATATTCGTACAGGCAACTGTCACCCGCACAATGCTACAGCGCAGACAGAATAGACATTATTGACTAGTATTTATAGAGAACGGGTCACGAACTACCACGTTGCCACTACTAAAATTGAAACATATTTGTATTTCCTGAATAGTGACAAAGGACAGATGAGCGTTTCCGAGATTCAGACTATATATAAATATATATTCGTATTATTTATTTACATTCCACAGTTTTGTAAATAGATGGTTTACATGACACGCAAAAACTAGAAACAATCGTGGACCCTATAGGGCACAGCAAGTTACAAGGGTTGGGTTTAGAATAGAGTCGCACGAAAATATATATTTATATATAAGAATTGCTCGTCTAAAGGTATTAGACATACGGGATCCCCCATCTGCGTACGTTTACGTAATTTATATACGTAGATACAGATGTATATAAATTACGTAAACGAAGAAGCCGAATGCGTAAATATTAATTCGGCTGTATTATAATTATGTAAGCTGTGCTCAAGGATAAACCTTAATTTATGCTCGGGTGTGACAGTTCGTGGTGGTTTGTCGTGACGTCACCGTTGTCACTCTGTCACCGTGACGTTGGCATGGAGGTATGGTGCTTGGTTGGCTTTTAAACTTCTTATCGACTTTAAATGTGACTTTTGTCACATATAAAGTATTCGTTTCTTCTTTAAATACAACTCATCATAATCATTAACCTTTTGCAACCCACTGCTTGACAGAAGCCTCTTATATATAATTCCACACTGATCTTTTCTGGGGTTCTCAAAACAGGCAATTTACGCACTTGGAATGTATAAGTGTTATTTCACAAACAAACATGTAAATAAAACAATTGAAGCGGCGAGTTCAGTCAAATTGCTTTAGATGCGATTGTTTATCAAAATCCTATTAAAATGACATTCTACAGTATCTACCTTCGGTATATGCACGCTTTACGTTCATTATTATGCGAATTTCATATTCTTGATTGTTCAAGTAAGTAATATATGTAATTATATACTGTTAATATTTAAACCTAATTTTGCCTGCGGCTTTAATATCGTGACGGTAAAATATGAGCTAACCGTAGTAACATATCTGACAATATTAAACATCAATTTTACTACTATGTATTATTAACTCCATACAGAATATTGTTAAATGTGGAACGTCGTAAATATTATCATTATCACATATTATTCATGCTATAAGTTTACTAAAATAAATGTGTATTTATGTTCTTTTTTTAATGCTATTTGTAATAGACATTTCGTGAAACAGCGACGCAAATATGTAACAAAAGACAGAAGTATGTAAAAAATGAAAAAAAAAAGAAGTAAAAAAGCCATTTGACTTGAACTATCAACGATCGATATTATTGTTACCATCACTAATGATGGAGGTTGCGCATTATACAAGCTTTTTATTAACTTGCAATAAACTTCATACATATTAGGTAAGGAGATCTTTTAAATTATACTATATTATTTAGACTGTGACTGTTAGTGTTTTTGTTAAGCTTTCACGCGAAAACTAATTAACTGATCATCATGAAACTTTGTGCACAAATTCTTGAAGGTGTTAGAAGTAACTGATACTTTTTATTAAATGCGAGCGTAGCTGCGGGCGAAAGCCAGTATTTTTATAAAACAATGTTACCTTAGAAGGCAAAAGTTTGCTCGTTATTTAGTTTTACTGAAATCCGAACTAAATTAATAAGGAAAAATTTTGTCTTGAAACACTTCATTTTTTGGTTTACTGACATACTCTTTTTTAGTTTTTATTAATTTTTTATTACAACATATTTATTTTTATCTACTACTAGCTGAGCTCCGTGGTGTTACCAGTAGTTGATTGTTATTGTACCTTGACAACAACAATAGAGCGTGAAAACTAGCGGTAAAAAAGTAGCCTGCGTTACTCCTAATATCATCAGTTATCTACTAGTGAATATTTCATCAAAATCGTCCTAAAAATTTTAAAGCTGCTGTTTGAATATAAGTTCTGTAAATACATAGTTTCATTTGCATTTAGTAAAACAACTCTTAATTTTAAATTACAAACAGACACTACAATTTTATTTATTTTTATTAATATTTAATGTGTCAGCAACGTTACGTACTATAATATATTAATTTGAAAATACTGTAGGTATTACAATAGTTGACAAGTACAATTTTAACAAAAATAAAACCGACTTCAAGGTTCGACTCGATTTCTCTTGGATGCCATCATCAGATATTAATGTCATTAAAATAAAAATCATCAAAATCAATTCATAAACGACGAAGTTATCCATCCGCGAACACACATAAAAAAAAAGTAAAAAAAAAACATATATATATACGGTCGAATTGAGAAACCTCCTCCTTTTTTTGAAGTCGGTTAAAAAGGGCAGAAAATATTTTTTTCATAACAAAGGAAAAAGTAAAGAAGAAAATTAAAATTCCCTACTTTTCATAACAACTCTCTATGTATATGTGTAAACCTTATATAATTGGGTTTTATATACTATGTAGTTTATTTGTAATATTTCGCATCTTCATAGTTCTCTAACCAAAATACTTAGTCGTGGAAAATATTAGTGTTCCCAATTTCCTCTGCACTCCAAAAGCTGTCTAGAAAACCACTTAAAGCTTACCTCTACGGCATCTTAGGTCTTGGTTATAATAATTTCGTTGAACTTACCTGAAAAGAAAAAAAACACGTTAAAACTTATATACAAACTTCAAGTACTTTTTGCTTCTTTTTTCACTCAAAATAGAGTTAAGAAATTACCAGTATTGTACCTTTAAAGGCTTATAAATATTATCATCACTGACTCCCCAGAGTCTTATTTAAAACAATCAAATACTGTTGATCCAAAGGAGGCACTCACACATTCAGAGTCACGTCTTTAACATAATCACTTGCCGGATGCCAAGTACTCGTTATTATGGACGAATAAATTGTACTCTCGAACGTGGTTCATCGGACGTGTTTAATATATAACCATTATATAAATTTATTGTATGTTATAACAACTGTATTTTAGGTTATTTTTAGTTATAGTCTTAAATGTTTCTGTTACCATAATTGCCGTGTAGAAACTAAAGCTTTTGCAAACTAGGTAGTTTAAAGCTAAAAATAAATTAATTAAAAAACGTCCTAACGCATGCACTTTATCGAATAATTATATGTCTTACATAATTTTGGATAAGAGTTTATACTGTTACATTACTACTGTATTAATATAGCTAAGAACATAACAAGAAAACTGGCATTCAAATGAAGAAAAACCGCATTTAATTCGTTGCATCCGTTTGAGAGCTATGATGCCACAGACAGACATCGACGTCAAACTTATAATACCCCTCTTTTTGCGTCGGGGGTTAAATATTTAACTGGCCGGTCATCAACCACAGCATTAAATAATCCACTACTGGATATAGACTTGTCCTTAAAAAGGAGTTTTTTGTCTACTATAGCATGCTGAACAGACGAAAGGGTATAAAGTTTGTTTCAATATTTTCTTCACTTTACAGCGCGGTTGTCCCGCGCAGTTTGCTCCAGTGGGCGACTCTCAACACCCAAAGGGTAAACAGTTTAAATATTTAAATTTAAAATATTTTGAATTCTTCTTAACAATTTAGAATGTTGTGTTTTATTTTTTTTAACTTGTGGAAACCCTCTCGGGCCGTCACCCCGCCGGGGTTTGCGGCGGGGCGGTGTGTCGGAATCGAACCGACTAAAACCACACGGTGTGCCACTCTGCGCCTGAGACGAGAGGGATCCGGGAACTGCTGTTATTAACACATCCGGACCCCTCCCAGCGCCAGCCCGCACTGAAGCGGGCACCGTCTGCTAGTAAAATTCTCAATTTAGGTAACGTACGGCACACGCGTAACGTTGCCCCCTCGCGGGTATGTTGTGTTTTACTGTCTTAAGGTTGTACACTTTATTTTTTTTACAAGCTTTTTATTAACTTGCAATGTATATATGCTTGTATGTTCGGGTGGAATCTTGCAACTCAATTTTAAAGCAGATATCTTCAACCGATTTTGCTGAAATTTTGCAAGTATAGGTATACAGCGTGACAATACAATATTATAATGACATAGAGCTGATTTGATGCTGGTGCTGGAAGGTGGCCATTTTGGTTAGATTCGTTTGATTCGTCTCAAGGCATTCAAATAAAAGCTTGTTTTTAAAAAATCTTATTAATTTACTTTATTTATTTTCAAGTGCATGTATCTTAAAATATACAGTGTTTACGAATTTACTTACAATATTTATTAATCTTAAAACCATTTAACCTATGTAAATAAATATAAATATTTCGGAAAAATAAATGAATCGCCGAAATGTATGTACGCTCATAACTTCCGATCGGCTGCACCAAATTAATTAATTCTTTTTTTTTACGTGTTCCTTATTATTAGAACAAGGTTTGAGTACAAGAAAAATTAAACGGTAACGGCAAAAGTATTTTTTTTTAGTCCGCGACGGACAACTGGGACTGATATGTAAATGGCTGTGCGAAGTTCGCCGTTTCGCTAGTTGATATATAATTTAAGCATCTCCTATTGAACTAATTGATTGCAAAAATTAAATGTTCAGATAATAAATTATACCCCTAATGATGTTGAATTTTAAATTTACCTCGTACGTCCACTTGATCAAGGCGTGGCTTTACAGAAGTGAAATTGGCTTTCATTACAGCTGATATTCGGTGAAATCATTTGGATAATTGCACTGCCTGCTTAATTACTTCGTTATCGTAAGTACCACTATGAGTCCACAGCTGGACATGCGTTAACAAGTCCTCTTCATGGAAAGTGGGATTGCTAAATGTTCAATTACAGCGTTAATTGTCTACCAATTCAGATGTATTGGCGTAAATACGTATTGTGAATTATATGAAAATGCTTGTACATTACGGAGTCTTACTCACGTGGGGTCAGCTCATTAGAAGGACCGGTTGAGGGATTTACAATCTATACAAATAAATAAAATTTAAGTGTCTGTTCGTAATTTTGAATGATTATTCTTTTTACTAAATAAATATGGAAGTATAAACGATGCTTACATCACTTACTATCCGTCTATTTGTTCCGGCTAATCTCTAGATGGCTAAGCCGATTTCGACGCGATTTTTACTGGCATATAGCTGATGATAAAAGTAGAAACTAAGGTTACTTTTTAGACTAGATTTTGTCACCCACGGTTGTTGTAACCTACATAGTTAGTTCACTGCTGAGCATAGGCCTCTCCTCTTGCACTCCTCTTGGTTTAATTCTTGGCTTCTCGCATCCAGCTCATGCCAGTCGTGAGGCACCTGGCCTGTGGACGTCCTACCCTTTTGCCACGACGCAGTCTCCACTTAAGAATCCGTTTACTCCAATAGTTATACCAGCTCACTGTCACTTCTTTTTACTAATCCTATAGGCTATAACAGTGACCTTGGTTCTCTGCCGGATCACCTCATCTCTGATACAATTCCTTAGAGATACGCCGAGCAAAGCCCTATTCATAGCATCCATAGCATAATTTTGAAGTTGAGGACCAACCGTACCGTAAGTGTCCACGTTTCTGCTCCATAAACCATGACGGGTAGGACGTACTAATTGAAGACTTTTGTGTTTCGGCCCTGTGGAATCTACAATGAGAAGACCCGACGAAGTTTCCCAAAAGTTAACCCAACCCAATTGAATTCTTCTATTCACCTCGTCCTCGAAGTTATTTTTACCTTGCAATATACCTAATAATTATTTATTTATTTATACTTAAACAGGATCAGATTATATGTTACAGTACATTTAATAATTTGAAGTGACGTACAAAACACACAAGCTACGCCGTAGCCTATCTAGTGAAATAACCTCTAGATAGGCTACGGCGGCGTAGCTTGTTTACAAGAGAGATAGGGTAGAGAAATAGATGAGTTACCTATGCAATATATTAAAATTCTTTTTTACCCGACTACGGCAAAGCCAAAGGAGGGTTATGATTTTGACAGGCTATGTATGTATGTATGTATGTATGTATGTATGTATGTATGTATGTATGTATGTATGTATGTATGTATGTATGTATGTATGTTCATTTGTTCCCTCCTAGCTCCTTAACTACTCATTTGATTTGGACAAATGAGGTGTCTCTAGAAGCGTCATGATCGTCTTCTGGTTATAGGCTATATGACGTGTCACTGAATCTAATGTGGCGCCCTCTAGCCGACATAAAGTACTGTATTAAAAAATAAATTTGAGATAAATATGCCGTGTTTGGTATCATTGGAAAGGGCGTTACTTGTACATTTCAAAAAAATATATATTATTAGCATTTGTTCGTGACTTTGTCCGTATTTATTCGAAAAGTGTGATATTTCTATGGTATGCTTATTTGTTCCCTCATTCTTTCTAAACTAGTCCGAATAAGACAAATGGGGTATCGTTAGAAGCGTCTTGATTGCCCGCTGATAATAGACTATATGTCGTGTCACTGAATTTAATGTGGCGCCCTCTAGCCGACGTAAAGTAGTGTATTAAAAAATAAATATGAGAGAAATATGCCGTGTTTGGTATCATACGAAAGGGCGTTACTTGTAGATTTCAAAAATATATATATTATTAGCATTTTCTCGTGACTTTGTCCGTATTAATTCGATAATTGTGATATTTCTGTGGTATCTATTTAAAATATACTTTGCAAAGAAATTAGTATTATAGAGGCACCAAAACATTTTAAATAAAAAAAAGTAAAAACTAAAACCCAACTACGACAAAAAACGACGCTGAAAAAGTATGAAACAAGTTTCAAAAGCCGTAGTCCATGTAATGTAATGTACCATATGGTACATATCAGTTTAACAACGCGTGACTACGGCTTTTGAAACTTGTTTCATACTTTTTCAGCGTCGTTTTTTGTCGTAGTTGGGTTTTAGTTTTTACTTTTTTTTTTAAAAATAAAGTTATTTAAACATAAATGATAACACGAAATACAGAACCGCCATTTGTGAATCATAAAAAGTATTGTTCCATGTTGTGACATAACACTCAGCAAAGTAGAGAGCTGCGCCATGATTATTTAAACTACTAAGCAACTGCTATTGCCTTCAGCACCAATAGGCAAATTTCGTTTTATTTATGGGCCTGCGATAATGAGCAAAAACAGCATCCAAGAGTGGTCACCATACTCATTGCGAATGCAGACAATGCAACAATGCAGCATGATAACCCATGCCATGGTGGCATTGTGGTGTTGCTTTTGTATCGTTGGGCCTCTGGTCTCACACTTACCGACGAAACACGACATCGCGAACTTTGTCAATTTACGTTGATCTTCTGTGCGAGATTAGTAGAGGGTAGTAGTTCGTGCTGATAGCAGCATGGCTTTATTACCTTCACTGGAGTCTGTGGTATCACTCTGTTTCTCACGGAAAATCCGTTTTGTGCAAAGCTATTCTTGTTTTTCACCGAGAAAGAACGGTTACCAGAGCCCACACCTCCCATTCATCTATATCTTTTGTTTGTTTGTAGCTCTGATTTTTTGAGGGGGGAACTCAGAGTTGCAGTTTATAAGCGTTTTAACTTACTTAATATCAAATAACGTGTTTGTTTATGAACAGCTATGCGATAAAATAAAACCGGCCATATGCGAGTCGGACTCGTTCACGAAGGGTTCCGTACCATAATCTAACTAAAAAAACGAACATAAAAAACCACGTTTTTTGTGATAGAGCCCCTCTTAATTTCTGTATCTATCTAAACATTCTGTGAACATTTCAAACGTCTAACTATTGCCGTTATCAAAATCGAGCAAAAATGGACAAAAATAATTAGGTTTCATGGAGGAACTTCCTTAAATAATTATTGTACTATGTTTTTTAGTATTTTGTTGTTGTAGCGGAAACAGAACATCATCATTGAACATTTCAACTGTTTAAGTATCACGGTTCATGTGATGCAGCCTAGTGACAGATGGACAGACGGACAGCGAAGTCTTTGTAATACGATCCCGTTTTACCCTTTGGGTACGGAACCCCAAAAATAAGCTTTTTTTATAATCAGCGTGTGTTTAGCATTGATAGCCTTTGTAGGAGTACGGAGTTTAAAAGATCTATCCCTGGATAAATGATCTGTGACTTGTCAAGTGTCAACTCAGTGTGAACATACAAAAGGCTTGCACGCTCCATTTGCCACCACTTAGAATTGAGAGTCATGTCATGTCAGACGTTGATTGTTTTAACTAAACTAAACTATATTCTTTGCTAAATTCTTTGTGTACGTCTACTAGTTGCATCTTGTTGTTGATTAATAATATTAACTTGACATGGTGAACATAACAATCAGACCATCATTGAAATCGAAGCAGTTGTTAAGCCGTGATAGCGTGCTAGAATTACTTTTGAATTTATAATATTACTAGCTGTGCCCGCTACTTCGTACATGTGACATTTGGATTTTTCACTGTTTAAACCTTCCCTGAACTACGACAAACATTTCAAAACCAAAATCAGCTAAATCGTCTTAGCCGTTCTCGAGTTTTAGCGAGGCAAACGAACAGCAATTGGTTTTTATTATATACTAGCTGAACCCCGCGGTATTACCCGCGGTTATTGTAGTACCGCGAGTAACGCCGCGGGACAAAGTTAGTCTAAAAAAAGTAGCCTAAGTTACTCCCCGGATCATCAGCTACCTGCCAGTGAAAGTCCCGTCAAAATCCGTCCAGCGGTTCCAGAGATTACCCGGAACAAACAGACAGACAGACAGACAGACAGACAGACAGACAGACAGACAAAAAAATTTTTAACTGCATTTTTGGTATATGTATCGTGTATACATACATATGCATTAAGTAAAAAGCGGTTATTTTAATATTAGAAACAGACACTCCAATTTTATTTATTTGTATAGACTAGCTGAACCCCGCGGTGTTACCAGCGGTCATTGTTGTACCGCGAGTAACGGCGCGGGACAGAGTTAGTCTAAAAAAAGTAGCCTAAGTTACTCCCTGAATCATCAGCTACCTACCAGTGAAAGTCCCGTCAAAATCCGTCAAGCCGTTCCCGAGATTACCCGGAACAAACAGACAGACAGACAGACAGACAGACAGACAAAAATTTTTTAACTATATTTTTGGTATATGTACACCGTGTATACATACATATGCATTAAGTAAAAAGCGGTTATTTTAATGTTACAAACAGACACTCCAATTTTATTTAGTTGTATAGAATGTATAGAATAAGATTATAGATTTTAATCACGTAGATTCTCAGTTATATATTCACAAATAATTTATTTTAATGTATTTTACAAAATATTAATATTAGAACAATACGGCGGTGTTTCCAATAAATTTTAATCTCCTTTTCATAAATGGCTTTTATAATTGAGATTTTCAAGTTATCTGGGAAAATGGCATTTTGGATAGACAAGTTTTGACTGTAATTGAAAGTTGTTATTCCCAACACTGGTAGTATTTTTCAAGTTATATAATAAGTTTTATGAATGCTGGGACACATTTATTCATCAATAAGGAATTGATTTAAGGCTTATTATACACAATCAAGGGTGAAAAGGGCCAATCGGCAAAAGAAGGGTAGAGATACCGAAAAGACGATGGGCTGACGATAAAACCGAACTAATAGGATGGGACTGGCAAACTATCAGTAAGGACAGAGATGAGTGGAAAAGACTGGAGGAGGCCTTCACCCGAGGTGGGGTCCATATCCAATAGCAAAAACTAACTCTTACTAACATTTAGATAGCAAAACACAAATATATTTGAAATAGAAGTTATAGATAAGGAAATATAGATTTTTTTATTTTATTTTATTATTATTATTATAAATAATCAAGATATGTGATCATTTCTTTGTTTTAATAATAAAAATAGACCAAAATGCAAAAATGATAACCATTTTTGAACGTTCATTTAAATATTGTGTGACAAACTCAAGACAGCGTCGCCGAATCGCTAGTATAGCGTGTGTTTTAGTGCAACACTGACGTCAAAAATATACCGGTACAATACTGTATACTACTGTACATGGTCATGTTGAAAGTGACATTATTTTATCAGTCAATATTAATACTGCATACCATTAGCGCCATCTACGAGCGAGTAGCAGAACCGTTTATGACTCAATGAATATAATAATATATGCCGCGAATAAATTTCTATTTGCGGCAGACTAGGGTAACTTCAATGTTACACAGCGCCATCTAATAAAACATCTGTAAATTGAAAGCAAAGTATGCTAACGCCATCTATATAGAGCTTTGGAAACTGAAAAAAATAACTAAGTTTCGTTAACTGACGCGAGATGGCGTTTGTAGCAAATTTGATATGTTTCATCATCGTGATGAAAAATAACTTGTGTTGTGATGTTTATTAAAAACTAAAAAAAATATTGCTTTCTTAGAAATATTTAATTATTGTTTTTACTAGTTGCTTTTTATTTGAATCATACACTCTATTCGTCTCTCTGTGGTTCGTCTCGTGTCGTTCGTCGTAGGGTTCTAGTCATTAGAGGTAAAGAGTACCATCTCTAGACATTGTTTTACTGCTTTCTTGTGTTACTGTTTATGTACTGTATACTGTTTTGTAGTAACAACTTGATAGGATTGTTGTTTCTTTTTAAATCTACTGTACTAAGAGGGTTCTGTTTGTTAATGATTTTAGCGACAGAGGTTCACGTGAATCACGTGTGGTTAAATTCTTGTAAATTGATCACTGGTTATATTCAAAACAAGCTGCCGAAATTCATACCGCCATATTACACTTTAGGTTTACTTTTAACTTTCTTCTACACACCATGTCCTGCCAATAAAAGACACAAACAAAAAAAAATAATCCATTAAGTGCAGTCGATCGGAAGTTATGCGCGTTCATACGTTTCGGTGACTTATTTTTATTTATATAGAAGATTATATAGACAACTAGCTGAACCCCGCGGTGTCACCCGCGGTTAACGTCATACCGCGTGTAACGCCGCGGGACAAAGTTAGTCTAAAAAAGTAGCCTATGTTAAAATCGGTCCCGCCGTTCCAGAGATTACCCGGAACAAACAGACAGACGACAGACAGACAATATTTTTTTTAAATACGTTTTCGGCATATGTACCGTGTATACATACATATGCATTTAGTAAAAAGCGGTTATTTTCATACAAACAGACACTCCAATTTTATTTATTTGTATAGATTAAATCAATAAAAAAATATTTGTATAGATGAAGGCAAAAGAAAATAAAATATATATTCATATTAGGAACATTCTTAAGTTGTCGGTTTTTTGTAACGAATAATTAGCATATAACAGTCCGAAACAACTAAATGACTTACTTTTCACGACTTGTAATCTTTACTTTATAAAGATATCAATGTCGTGATGGTACATGATAATAAAAATGATTTTATTTACTCTGATCATTATTAACAAAGAAGAAAACCATAAGTGAATTAATCAATTAGAAACAGACATGAGTATTCCAATCGTAAGCGTTAAAGCTAAATAAATACCTCTCGCGTCGCAGATACGATAAGAATGACTTCAAATACATTTATACCATGGATGGCTTGTATCAGGTTGCATGTGCCCTAAATATGAATGCATTGTGTGTCACCCTAGAAAAATAAAATGTGCTTGTCCGTGACATCTACGTTTTACACTTCATAAACTTAATTTAGTATTTTACTACTGGGTGTGCAAAACTGATATTTGCACGAGCAAAGGAGAAATTCGCTACATGATAAATTATAAGCTTGCAATGTTTGCATGGTGAAATCTTGCAACTGAGTTTTGAAGCAGTTTATCTTATTCCGATTGCGATTACACTTCCCATGCGAGTTTATTTTCCGATAACCCGATCAGTGTATACACGGGCTGTTCCAATAATAGTTAATGAAATAAAAATTATTAGAATGTAAAAAAAAAATACAGCTTTTCGTCCCCCTCCAATTCCAATTCATGCATCGGGGTGAACCAGCTTACAGAACATTTAAAAAACGTGTCTTGAAGCGTCTGCAGTGCAAAATTTTCGCCCGCCGAAGTATTTTTTTTTCGTGGGAAGTAAAAAAAATCCTATGGATCTAAATCTGGACTGTACGACGAATGGGGTAGCATTTGAACCCCCGAAATTGTCAAATAGTCCATAGTTCTTGCAGCTGTGTAAGCGGGCGCGTAACTAAAGGTATATTTCAAATTTTGGCTAAGTCGGAATTCCGGAATTGAACCTGTAAGATTTGAATACAGACAAACATCGGGACAGGTGAAGATAAATAAAAGCTTGTAAAAATAGTACTCGCTAATAAAACCAAATGCCTCCTTTTTTCAGGCTAACTTCACGAAGAGTAGTGAAGTTTTACAAGCTTGTTATTAACTTCATCAACAACCCATAACGTGCTACAGCTGGGCTCGGATCTCTTCTCAGGAAAGGGTTAAGGCTATACGTCCTCGCTAGCCAACGTTGAGAGAGACAACGTTGTGGCCACGTAATCTTGCCGTTGGATGTTTTTAAGCCGCCCAAATGGCTCCAACTAAGCTTCACGACTGTTATCCTACGATAACAACCGGGACCGACTGCTTAACGTGACCTCCGAATCACGAAGACGCTCATGGTATAGTGCCACTAGCGGTCACCCATCCAGGTGCCGACCGCGCCATCGTTACTTACTCTGGTGATTGTTTCTAATCACCAAGAAGTACGGGCTATGTATGTGTGTATGTTAGTTTTGCAAATAAATTTTGAAGCTGATATCTTCATCCGACTTTGCGGAAATTTTGCAATCATATATTATGTATACTGCGTGACAATGCAATATTATGATGACAAAGAGCGGGTCTGATGCTGGAGCTGGAGGGTGGGCATAGGAACTCTGTAACGACACGTCGCAACACCATCAAGTTTGGACTCATTTGATTCGTCTCGACGTGTACCTTATGATAGTGGAATGCCTTTTTATAAGCGATTGTCTGTAGAAATATATATATGCTTTTACTTTTAAAAACTATAGCAGAAACATCTCAATAGGTTGCCATAGTATGGGTAACCATGCTGCATTGTTGCATTGTCTGCATTCGCAATAGGTATAGTGACCACCACTCTTGGATTCTACTCAACATCAGACAGAGTAGAATCACTTAAGTAAAAAAACTGAGATTAGCCCCTTGCTCTAAGAGAGTCCAAGCTTAAAAAAATCGCTTCTGCTTATTCACAAAGGATATTAATGTACTTGGAAATGTGGTACCTTAAATATATCAAAGTTTGCTATCTATCTGTAAAGTATTGTGAGCCAAGTTTTACTACAGGAAAAGTAGAAGAATAATATGATAAAAACGATCATAATCTTAATTAAAATATTCCAATGCTTATTAAATATCTTTCACAGTACAAGCACACATAAAAAGTGTAAGATGTATTTAGAGTAAACTCAATTAATGCAACATTACGCGTGACGGTCTCTTAGTTTCTTAAAGTAATTACCCGTAGAATGTAAAATAAGGGGCCAGGATGCTCTGAACCAAAAACCACATCTTACGACACTTCATCACCTTTCATACTTATTATACATATACACGATATTGGCTTTTATCCCAGAGCGCTTTGATACTCTAACGAGTTCAATAGTTATGACGCAGTAGATAATAACGCTAAGATAAATCCCCTGCATACTCCCATACCCCATGCATCTACTACAGCGATATCAGTCTTCGTAACATTATTGGTTTGACTTCCATCGTACCGTAAATAACTTGTGATGAACGTGATAATTTAGTTCCACTGCATGTAATTTATCTATTGCACGAAATATTTAGTTATGTATGTATGTAAACATAATATTGTCAATATTATGTTTACATACTCTGTTATATAACAGACATATTACTAATAAACTTTCACGTTTTATAGCTTAGGATCTATGTTATGAATATGTTCTTTGGTTTTATGGTTTTATTTTTTGTCAAATGTTGTTGAAGCTGGCGGAACATGACTGGTTTTTGTGACAAAACTGGGAGCATCTCTGTTTAGTAATGAACGTTTTTCTACTGAGAATAAAAAGTTTATACCATTGAGGATAATATTTATCTATACAAATAAATAAAATTGGAGTGTCTGTTTGTAATATTAAAATAACCGCTTTTTACTAAATGTATATGTATGTATACACGGTACATATACCAAAAATGTAGCTAAAAATTTTTTTGTCTGTCTGTCTGTCTGTTTGTTCCGGGTAATCTCTGGAACGGCTGGACGGATTTTGACGGGAATTTCAGTGGAAGGTAGCTGATGATCCATGGAGTAACTTAGGTGACTTTTTTTTAGACTAGCTTTGTCCCACGGCGTTACTAGCGGTACAACAAAGACCGCGGGTAACATCGCGGGGTTCAGCTAGTCTAATATCTAAATTCTCCTGTAGCGGTGTTTGTTAGGAAACTCCACGAGAGAAACGGCAGGACCGACTTTTTGACACTTTGTGTGCATATTGCTTCAGTCTGTGAATCAGACAACAACAAATTTTCATACCCCTAAATGAAAAAGGTAACACACCTTTAATATCTTTTTTTATTTATATGACAAAACTAGCTGAACCCCGCAGTGTTACCCGCGGTTATTGTTGTACCGCGAGTAACGCCGCGGGACAAAGTTAGTCTAAAAAAAGTAGCCTAAGTTACTCCCCGGATCATCAGCTACCTGCCAGTGAAAGTCCCGTCAAAATGCGTCCAGCCGTTCCAGAGATTACCCGGAACAAACAGACAGACAGACAGACAGACAGACAAAAATTTTTTTAGCTACATTTTTGGTATATGTATCGTGTATACATACATATGCATTAAGTAAAAAGCGGTTATTTTAATATTACAAACAGACACTCCAATTTTATTTATTTGTATAGACAACGTTTGCCGGGTCTGCTATATATATATATTTATATATATTTGAAACAAAAAGCAACTAACCTACTATTCTTCTACAAGCCTTTAATTCATTTACATTTGACACGTGGAGTTTAGTTCGAGTATGAAACTTAGGTGCGGCGTCCAATGATCCGATAAAAGTCAATACGACTGCTCTATTTAATGCAAAAAGGAATTCATAGACGTCATTTCTTGTACTATTAACTACCTTTTTTATGTGCTCCAATTTAGGTGCTAGTTATGCTAAACGAAACTTTTTTTAGGCAGCCACCAGACTAGGAATTAATCTTGTGTCACGGTGGCCTTTACAGACATATCTATACAAATAAGTAAAATTGGAGTGTCTGTTTGTAATATTAAAATAACCGCTTTTTACTAAATGGTACTAAACGGTACATACACCAAAAATGTAGTTAAAATTTTTTTTGTCAGTCTGTCTGTCTGTTTGTTCCGGGTAATCTCTGGATCGGCTGGACGGATCTTGACGGGACTTTCACTGGCAGGTAGCTGATGATCCGGGGAGTAACTTAGGCTACTTTTTAAGACTAACTTTGTCCCGCGGCGTTACTTGCGGTATAACAGTAGCCGCGGGTAACACCGCGGGGTTCAGCTAGTTTATCTATATATATAAAGAAGGAAGGTGACTAACTGACATTCCCAGAGATCAACGCAAAGCCCAAACCGCTGAATCTAGAATCTTGAAATTTTGCACGTAGGTTCTTTATATAACGTAAGTGAGCACTAAGAAAGGAATGTTGGAAATTCCAACCCTAAGGGGGTAAATCCGTACTTGTAACGCCTCTAGTGTTGTGGGTGTCAATGGGCAGCGATAATCTCTTACCATCAGATTATACGTCTGCTCGTTTGCCCACTCTACTCTAAAAAAACACTTCGCGAAATAGGTGTGGCACCTGCTTAAACCACTGGGCCAAAGTACAGTTTAGGGTTTACTGTGTAGTATAGTTTTATTTTGTAGGGAAACGAGTGGTTCGAGTTATTACTTGGGTTCTGTTTTTATTTTGTGAAGTGATGCAAAAATGTGTGACATTGCGAATAATATTATTCGTCTAGAATTATCTGCGTGGTGACGGATTAAGAATAATATTATTTGTTTAGAATTATCTGCGTGGTGACGGGGTAAGAATAATATTATTTGTTTAGAATTATCTGCGTGGTGACGGATTAAGAATAATATTATTTGTTTAGAATTATCTGCGTGGTGACGGGGTAAGAATAATATTATTTGTTTAGAATTATCTGCGTGGTGACGGGGTAAGAATAATATTATTTGTTTAGAATTATCTGCGTGGTGACGGACTAAGAATAATATTATTTGTTTAGAATTATCTGCGTGGTGACGGATTAAGAATAATATTATTTGTTTAGAATTATCTGCGTGGTGACGGATTAAGAATAATATTATTTGTTTAGAATTATCTGCGTGGTGACGGGGTAAGAATAATATTATTTGTTTAGAATTATCTGCGTGGTGACGGGGTAAGAATAATATTATTTGTTTAGAATTATCTGCGTGGTGACGGACTAAGAATAATATTATTTGTCTAGAATTATCTGCGTGGTGACGGATTAAGAATAACATTATTTGTCTAAAATTATCTGCGTGGTGATGGATTAAGAATAATATTATTTGTCTAAAATTATCTGCGTGGTGATAGATTAAGAATAATATTATTTGTTTAGAATTATCTGCGTGGTGACGGGGTAAGAATAATATTATTTGTTTAGAATTATCTGCGTGGTGATGGATTAAGAATAATATTATTTGTCTAAAATTATCTGCGTGGTGATAGATTAAGAATAATATTATTTGTTTAGAATTATCTGCGTGGTGACGGGGTAAGAATAATATTATTTGTTTAGAATTATCTGCGTGGTGATGGATTAAGAATAATATTATTTGTCTAAAATTATCTGCGTGGCGATGGATTAAAAATAATATTATTTGTCTAGAATTATCTGCGTGGTGATGGATTAAGAATAATATTATTTGTCTAAAATTATCTGCGTGGTGACGGATTAAGAATAATATTATTTGTCTAAAATTATCTGCGTGGTGATAGATTAAGAATAATATTATTTGTTTAGAATTATCTGCGTGGTGACGGGGTAAGAATAATATTATTTGTTTAGAATTATCTGCGTGGTGATGGATTAAGAATAATATTATTTGTCTAAAATTATCTGCGTGGCGATGGATTAAAAATAATATTATTTGTCTAGAATTATCTGCGTGGTGACGGGGTAAGAATAATATTATTTGTTTAGAATTATCTGCGTGGTGACGGATTAAGAATAACATTATTTGTCTAAAATTATCTGCGTGGTGATGGATTAAGAATAATATTATTTGTCTAAAATTATCTGCGTGGTGATGGATTAAGAATAATATTATTTGTCTAAAATTATCTGCGTGGTGACGGGGTAAGAATAATATTATTTGTTTAGAATTATCTGCGTGGTGATGGATTAAAAATAATATTATTTGTCTAGAATTATCTGCGTGGTGATGGATTAAGAATAATATTATTTGTTTCGAATTATCTGCGTGGTGACGGATTAAGAATAACATTATTTGTCTAAAATTATCTGCGTGGTGATGGATTAAGAATAATATTATTTGTTTCGAATTATCTGCGTGGTGACGGATTAAGAATAACATTATTTGTCTAAAATTATCTGCGTGGTGATGGATTAAGAATAATATTATTTGTTTCGAATTATCTGCGTGGTGATGGATTAAGAATAACATTATTTGTCTAAAATTATCTGCGTGGTGATGGATTAAGAATAATATTATTTGTCTAAAATTATCTGCGTGGTGATAGATTAAGAATAATATTATTTGTTTAGAATTATCTGCGTGGTGACGGGGTAAGAATAATATTATTTGTTTAGAATTATCTGCGTGGTGATGGATTAAGAATAATATTATTTGTCTAAAATTATCTGCGTGGTGATGGATTAAGAATAATATTATTTGTCTAAAATTATCTGCGTGGCGATGGATTAAAAATAATATTATTTGTCTAGAATTATCTGCGTGGTGATGGATTAAGAATAATATTATTTGTCTAAAATTATCTGCGTGGTGACGGATTAAGAATAATATTATTTGTCTAAAATTATCTGCGTGGTGATAGATTAAGAATAATATTATTTGTTTAGAATTATCTGCGTGGTGACGGGGTAAGAATAATATTATTTGTTTAGAATTATCTGCGTGGTGATGGATTAAGAATAATATTATTTGTCTAAAATTATCTGCGTGGCGATGGATTAAAAATAATATTATTTGTCTAGAATTATCTGCGTGGTGACGGGGTAAGAATAATATTATTTGTTTAGAATTATCTGCGTGGTGATGGATTAAGAATAATATTATTTGTCTAAAATTATCTGCGTGGCGATGGATTAAAAATAATATTATTTGTCTAGAATTATCTGCGTGGTGACGGGGTAAGAATAATATTATTTGTTTAGAATTATCTGCGTGGTGACGGATTAAGAATAACATTATTTGTCTAAAATTATCTGCGTGGTGATGGATTAAGAATAATATTATTTGTCTAAAATTATCTGCGTGGTGATGGATTAAGAATAATATTATTTGTCTAAAATTATCTGCGTGGTGACGGGGTAAGAATAATATTATTTGTTTAGAATTATCTGCGTGGTGATGGATTAAAAATAATATTATTTGTTTAGAATTATCTGCGTGGTGATAGATTAAGAATAATATTATTTGTTTAGAATTATCTGCGTGGTGACGGGGTAAGAATAATATTATTTGTTTAGAATTATCTGCGTGGTGATGGATTAAGAATAATATTATTTGTCTAAAATTATCTGCGTGGTGATGGATTAAGAATAATATTATTTGTCTAAAATTATCTGCGTGGCGATGGATTAAGAATAATATTATTTGTCTAGAATTATCTGCGTGGTGATGGATTAAGAATAATATTATTTGTCTAAAATTATCTGCGTGGTGATGGATTAAGAATAATATTATTTGTCTAAAATTATCTGCGTGGTGATGGATTAAGAATAATATTATTTGTTTAGAATTATCTGCGTGGTGACGGGGTAAGAATAATATTATTTGTTTAGAATTATCTGCGTGGTGATGGATTAAGAATAATATTATTTGTCTAAAATTATCTGCGTGGCGATGGATTAAAAATAATATTATTTGTCTAGAATTATCTGCGTGGTGACGGGGTAAGAATAATATTATTTGTTTAGAATTATCTGCGTGGTGACGGATTAAGAATAACATTATTTGTCTAAAATTATCTGCGTGGTGATGGATTAAGAATAATATTATTTGTCTAAAATTATCTGCGTGGTGATGGATTAAGAATAATATTATTTGTCTAAAATTATCTGCGTGGTGACGGGGTAAGAATAATATTATTTGTTTAGAATTATCTGCGTGGTGATGGATTAAAAATAATATTATTTGTCTAGAATTATCTGCGTGGTGATGGATTAAGAATAATATTATTTGTCTAAAATTATCTGCGTGGTGACGGATTAAGAATAATATTATTTGTCTAAAATTATCTGCGTGGTGATAGATTAAGAATAATATTATTTGTTTAGAATTATCTGCGTGGTGACGGGGTAAGAATAATATTATTTGTTTAGAATTATCTGCGTGGTGATGGATTAAGAATAATATTATTTGTCTAAAATTATCTGCGTGGCGATGGATTAAAAATAATATTATTTGTCTAGAATTATCTGCGTGGTGACGGGGTAAGAATAATATTATTTGTTTAGAATTATCTGCGTGGTGATGGATTAAGAATAATATTATTTGTCTAAAATTATCTGCGTGGCGATGGATTAAAAATAATATTATTTGTCTAGAATTATCTGCGTGGTGACGGGGTAAGAATAATATTATTTGTTTAGAATTATCTGCGTGGTGACGGATTAAGAATAACATTATTTGTCTAAAATTATCTGCGTGGTGATGGATTAAGAATAATATTATTTGTCTAAAATTATCTGCGTGGTGACGGGGTAAGAATAATATTATTTGTTTAGAATTATCTGCGTGGTGATGGATTAAAAATAATATTATTTGTTTAGAATTATCTGCGTGGTGATAGATTAAGAATAATATTATTTGTTTAGAATTATCTGCGTGGTGACGGGGTAAGAATAATATTATTTGTTTAGAATTATCTGCGTGGTGATGGATTAAGAATAATATTATTTGTCTAAAATTATCTGCGTGGTGATGGATTAAGAATAATATTATTTGTCTAAAATTATCTGCGTGGCGATGGATTAAAAATAATATTATTTGTCTAGAATTATCTGCGTGGTGATAGATTAAGAATAATATTATTTGTTTAGAATTATCTGCGTGGTGATGGATTAAGAATAATATTATTTGTCTAAAATTATCTGCGTGGTGACGGATTAAGAATAATATTATTTGTCTAAAATTATCTGCGTGGTGATAGATTAAGAATAATATTATTTGTTTAGAATTATCTGCGTGGTGACGGGGTAAGAATAATATTATTTGTTTAGAATTATCTGCGTGGTGATGGATTAAGAATAATATTATTTGTCTAAAATTATCTGCGTGGCGATGGATTAAAAATAATATTATTTGTCTAGAATTATCTGCGTGGTGACGGGGTAAGAATAATATTATTTGTTTAGAATTATCTGCGTGGTGACGGATTAAGAATAACATTATTTGTCTAAAATTATCTGCGTGGTGATGGATTAAGAATAATATTATTTGTCTAAAATTATCTGCGTGGTGATGGATTAAGAATAATATTATTTGTCTAAAATTATCAGCGTGGTGACGGGGTAAGAATAATATTATTTGTTTAGAATTATCTGCGTGGTGATGGATTAAAAATAATATTATTTGTCTAGAATTATCTGCGTGGTGATGGATTAAGAATAATATTATTTGTCTAAAATTATCTGCGTGGTGACGGATTAAGAATAATATTATTTGTCTAGAATTATCTGCGTGGTGACGGGGTAAGAATAATATTATTTGTTTAGAATTATCTGCGTGGTGACGGATTAAGAATAACATTATTTGTCTAAAATTATCTGCGTGGTGATGGATTAAGAATAATATTATTTGTCTAAAATTATCTGCGTGGTGATGGATTAAGAATAATATTATTTGTCTAAAATTATCTGCGTGGCGATGGATTAAAAATAATATTATTTGTCTAGAATTATCTGCGTGGTGATAGATTAAGAATAATATTATTTGTTTAGAATTATCTGCGTGGTGATGGATTAAGAATAATATTATTTGTCTAAAATTATCTGCGTGGTGACGGATTAAGAATAATATTATTTGTCTAAAATTATCTGCGTGGTGATAGATTAAGAATAATATTATTTGTTTAGAATTATCTGCGTGGTGACGGGGTAAGAATAATATTATTTGTTTAGAATTATCTGCGTGGTGATGGATTAAGAATAATATTATTTGTCTAAAATTATCTGCGTGGCGATGGATTAAAAATAATATTATTTGTCTAGAATTATCTGCGTGGTGACGGGGTAAGAATAATATTATTTGTTTAGAATTATCTGCGTGGTGACGGATTAAGAATAACATTATTTGTCTAAAATTATCTGCGTGGTGATGGATTAAGAATAATATTATTTGTCTAAAATTATCTGCGTGGTGATGGATTAAGAATAATATTATTTGTCTAAAATTATCAGCGTGGTGACGGGGTAAGAATAATATTATTTGTTTAGAATTATCTGCGTGGTGATGGATTAAAAATAATATTATTTGTCTAGAATTATCTGCGTGGTGATGGATTAAGAATAATATTATTTGTCTAAAATTATCTGCGTGGTGACGGATTAAGAATAATATTATTTGTCTAAAATTATCTGCGTGGTGATAGATTAAGAATAATATTATTTGTTTAGAATTATCTGCGTGGTGACGGGGTAAGAATAATATTATTTGTTTAGAATTATCTGCGTGGTGATGGATTAAGAATAATATTATTTGTCTAAAATTATCTGCGTGGCGATGGATTAAAAATAATATTATTTGTCTAGAATTATCTGCGTGGTGACGGGGTAAGAATAATATTATTTGTTTAGAATTATCTGCGTGGTGATGGATTAAGAATAATATTATTTGTCTAAAATTATCTGCGTGGCGATGGATTAAAAATAATATTATTTGTCTAGAATTATCTGCGTGGTGACGGGGTAAGAATAATATTATTTGTTTAGAATTATCTGCGTGGTGATGGATTAAGAATAATATTATTTGTCTAAAATTATCTGCGTGGTGATGGATTAAGAATAATATTATTTGTCTAAAATTATCTGCGTGGTGATGGATTAAGAATAATATTATTTGTCTAAAATTATCTGCGTGGTGACGGGGTAAGAATAATATTATTTGTTTAGAATTATCTGCGTGGTGATGGATTAAAAATAATATTATTTGTTTAGAATTATCTGCGTGGTGATAGATTAAGAATAATATTATTTGTTTAGAATTATCTGCGTGGTGACGGGGTAAGAATAATATTATTTGTTTAGAATTATCTGCGTGGTGATGGATTAAGAATAATATTATTTGTCTAAAATTATCTGCGTGGTGATGGATTAAGAATAATATTATTTGTCTAAAATTATCTGCGTGGCGATGGATTAAAAATAATATTATTTGTCTAGAATTATCTGCGTGGTGATGGATTAAGAATAATATTATTTGTCTAAAATTATCTGCGTGGTGACGGATTAAGAATAATATTATTTGTCTAAAATTATCTGCGTGGTGATAGATTAAGAATAATATTATTTGTTTAGAATTATCTGCGTGGTGACGGGGTAAGAATAATATTATTTGTTTAGAATTATCTGCGTGGTGATGGATTAAGAATAATATTATTTGTCTAAAATTATCTGCGTGGCGATGGATTAAAAATAATATTATTTGTCTAGAATTATCTGCGTGGTGACGGGGTAAGAATAATATTATTTGTTTAGAATTATCTGCGTGGTGACGGATTAAGAATAACATTATTTGTCTAAAATTATCTGCGTGGTGATGGATTAAGAATAATATTATTTGTCTAAAATTATCTGCGTGGTGATGGATTAAGAATAATATTATTTGTCTAAAATTATCTGCGTGGTGACGGGGTAAGAATAATATTATTTGTTTAGAATTATCTGCGTGGTGATGGATTAAAAATAATATTATTTGTCTAGAATTATCTGCGTGGTGATGGATTAAGAATAATATTATTTGTTTCGAATTATCTGCGTGGTGACGGATTAAGAATAACATTATTTGTCTAAAATTATCTGCGTGGTGATGGATTAAGAATAATATTATTTGTTTCGAATTATCTGCGTGGTGACGGATTAAGAATAATATTATTTGTCTAGAATTATCTGCGTGGTGACGGATTAAGAATACGGAGTGTCACCAGTTCTATTCAACCCATAACTGTCATAAGATGAGACTAAGAGAGATAACTATGCAAGACAATATCACAGTGTAGAAAAGGAAAACTTGAAACAAACCCATTGATGATACCTATACCTATACTTACCTACCCGTTTGGCTAGCGTGGCTTATTAGGCCAAAACTTACTTTTTTATGTATGAACCTGTCAAAGTGACTACTGACTCACTGAGTGAGCGGTGGCCATCATACTCATTGCGAATGCAGACAATGCAACAAAGCAGCATGGTGACCCACACCATGGCGACCTAGTGATGTTCTGAATCATTGGGCCTCCGGTCTCGCTTTCACCAACGAAACACAACAGCACAAACGCTGTCATTTTACGTTGATATTCGGTGCGAGGGTAGTACCGCCCCGGTTGAACCGGCGAGTTCATTCTGAAATAGTGTGGCTCTCTCTTCTATGAAGAAGCCTATGTCCAGGAATGGAATGTTTAAACTGTTGATGATGTATAAAACATATTTTAGTGTCGTTAAAGTAATTCAATTCAGCGTTTTTTTTTTCATTAGGATTAAAATTCTCAAATGAATGATTCATTGTGAATCAAATGACTAAATGTTTGTATGATCTGCAAATATTTGTTTCGGAGTTTGGATGTTTTCTATGTATAATATGTATGTATTTACAAAATAAAAAGTATATATATATTTATATCAGTTGTCTAGTACCCATTACACAAGCGACTAGATGGCGTTGTGTGTTAGATGTCCGAAATATTTATTTATTATTTTGTTGTGAATGAGTATAATTAACGAATTAAAAGTGTAAGAAATACAATGGATCAAGTTGTTCTTTAAGTTTAGAAATATATTTCACGATTTGTTTTCACTTTAAAAAGATCATAACATCTTTAACATTACATTTTCAACCATTGTTTTAGAAATTTAAAAGCAGTATGTGTGAGCAAGCTAGTAGGCAAAGTACAACTATGTTTTCAGCAATAGCAGTTACAAATACAGTTTCGCTCCAGCCGACCTGGTTATACACATCGCAGATGCGTCAGTAAATTGACTTTACTCTTCGTAGTCGTTATCATAATCTGACTACTTGCATGTAGTTAGGAGGAATACATTCAAGCCACAGGTGTCGTAAGAGGCAATTAAGGGAGCAAGCTAAACGGGACAACATCAATGCAAAGGGAAAGAAAAGTTGAAACAAACACAAGTCAAGACCTCCATTATAAGGAGAGGCCTGAGACCAGGCAGTGGACTGTTGATGCAAATGACTATAATCTGAAATTATCTGTCCTGACACAGTCAATGTTAAATTCGCTTTGAAGTTTCATATTTTAAATTAATTTATCACAGTATCCTAGCTATTTAGATACTTACACCAGTGGAATTCGCCATATTTTGCTCAACGTTTCTTGTGTCGTGGATTTACCAAGAATTTTCCACATCAGTTTACAACACAAGCAGCTTAGATAACTCAAATTAAATATACAGAAGCAATGTTAGTATTTAAGCGGCATTTTAGCTTTGCTTTAATAAGCCGCTCAGCGGTTTGTGGTACTTATGTTTTAAATGATAAATTTTGGTGCTGCTATAAGTTTTATAGAGAAATAGGTTAAGTTTGGAAAATAAGGGTCGAAGAAAAAAAATCTTGTGAGGATTACATTAGATACATTATATATTAAGAAGGTTTCAACCTTCTTCCAAATCAGAAAGTATAACTAAATTATTTACAAAAACTTTTTTATGATTGATGATCGGGTGCACAAAAATATATATAGTACTTGTTAAAATAGTAATACAGTAGTGCAGTCGTAATATTCCGATATATCTGTATTACTTTTTCCATGTGAATAAACGAGTGTCAGCAGATCAGAGAGAAATATTTCGGTAACCATAAATGTTTATGAGACGCGTCTACCGACTCACTTGGAATTGGATAAGTGATATTTTTTTATTCGAACCTCGTTAAATACGCCATCTATTGTGGGGTCGTTGGAGCTGTTGCTAAAGTTTAGTACCGGTATCGTATGTGTTTATATTGTGTGGGTGGCAAACTAGCAAATGTGTCACCTGATATGAATACGACTGCACATGGATATCTACAACTTGAAAGTCAAGACTGTAGTTTTTTTCTGAGAGTCTTTCATATCACCCATGTCAAGCCAGCATATTTTGTCGAAACAGGGTTGCCCCATGATATTTTTTTTTATATCTCCCAGTTGCTTATTGGCGATGGTATCAACATCAGCCTATTGCAGTCCACTGCTGGACAAAGGCCTCTCCAATTGTGCACCACTTGATTTGATCCTCGGCTTCTCGCATCCAGCTCCTGCCAGCCGTCTTGCGCAGATCATCACTCCACATGTGTGTTTATTTTTTACCCACCTTTGATTGAATTTTTTACACACACCCGCAAAGCTAGTTGCAGATGTGCAAGCTTGCACTAGTGATTGCATGGGTGATTACTTCATGTAACAGAAATAAAAAGTTTTAAAAAATAAGTACTTTCACTTATTGCATACAAAACGGCAATTTCATAGGTAAAGACATATTATAAAGTTTGTTTCTTACAGACTTATCTTGACAGCGTAATATAACGCTGACAAGATAGGTTTGAAAGAAACAAACTTTTAAACTTTCGCGTTCCATAAGAGCGGGCGTGCGCCGCTGAGCGAGTCAGCCTGTGACCACGGTCAGTGCAACCCGGTCGAAACGTCAGGCAAATCGGAGGTATGTAATACCTTTTAATAAGTGATCGCTTTAATTCCCGTAAAAATAATTGTTAATAGGTTTGTAACAGTTAAGAAATTCGTTTCAAGTTTTTCTTCTCTTTGCAGCGCTCGTGACTTGCATAGTTTCCTCCATTATATGGTTCTTACTACACCCATCGGACAAATAGGGGTAACACTATTTATAATATCACTACGTATTTATATTCCATCACTATATAGATGAGAAACGTTGTATAAATTATATATTAATTAGCAATTAGATGCAATTACAATATCAAAGCCAATGATGTCTATTCATATGTTAAATATTATGTTAATATCATTGAACGTAGTCACTGTCACGTAAATATATCATAATTGTGTGACAATATATTCAATTATATATAAAACTAGCTGAACCCCGCAGTGTTACCCGCGTTTATTGTTGTACCGCGGGTAACGCCGCGAGACAAAGCTAGTCTAAAAAAAGTAGCTTAAGTTACTCCCTGGATCATCAGCTACCTGCCAGTGAAAGTCCCGTCAAAATCAGTCGAGAAATCGTGAATATATATGCATTTATTAAATACCAGTTATTTTAATATTGCAAACAGACACTCCAATTTTATTTATTTGTATAGATGAAACATTGATATGCAGACAATGTAGGTATATTTTAATATATTTGAATACCAGTAAATAATTCAACACAAATAGTAATAACAAATGAATTTAAGTAATACTGTCTCATTAGTAGAATAAAATCCGGACCGTACATGACCTGTTGTATCATTATTATTTCCCGCTTTCACTCTCCTTTCTATATCATCTTCATATACTCTATTCCTTGTGAACATCGAACCTAAATATACAAACTCCCCCACTTGATCTACTAGAAATTGATTCTTATTACTTGTCAAACAGAGAAATGTGGTATAGAGTTCAGTACAGTAACATTAAAAATTAAGTGATTCTGTGTGTGTGACATTAAAATGAATCAAAACGATTGCTTTTTCAAAAGAGTTACTTATAGAGTTTCTTGATGGTTATTGTCCGTAACGTTTCGAAAATGCCTGAAAAGGCTTACTTGAAAAAAAAGCTGTTTGATTTCGATTTCTAGCATTTTTTTTTGGTTTTAATGACATTGATACCTGATGGTTAATAACTACGGTTATGGAGATGTATGAATAAAGTGGTACAAGTGTCCAATCACTTTTTGAGTCTTCTGAGCTAGGAGAGGGTAGGGGAATTAAAGCCATTGCTAATCCTGTCACATAGAGAAAAAAAAAATAGCTTGACACAGAATTTCTGTGATACCGTAAGTAGTATCCGACCTCCCAAAAGTTAACTGTCACCAACTAGGTGTAGAAGTTTTATCACACTTGAATATGGAATAAAAAGTGTTAAAATACAATAATGTACTTACATAACTGATTCCCAAGAGACAAGTTTTGATTCCCTCGATCTTGTTAAGCAAAACACCTGGTTTGGTGAAATTCCAGTGTATTTATGTTCTTGGTGTCTACGCAGGTCTAGTTGTTCTATTACTTCAGTATGCAAATAAAACATCGTGGACTGTATAAATAAGATTTATATTATGTACAAAGAAATAAGTATATAAGGCGAGCGACACTGTCTAATGTGTTGTGCGGAGTTGCACCATATGTATATTTTTGTTAGTATTCGGTTCCTTTATGCGCTTACAAGCTAGGTTACATTTTAATTGTGAAACACAAATGTCTGAGTTTGCTGCTTTGAATACATCGTAATATTTGTGAAAGATTTTTATTTATTAAAAGTATCTGTGTACCGTGGGTGAGCCACGCTTTGGCATGAATGAGACTGAGAAATAGTGCTTGCACTATGTTTCACCGAGTGAGTGAAGATACCGGAGGCCCATAACCCAAAACCCCCTCCCCCTATCTGCCCTCCCCATCCTTCAAAGGCCGGCAACGCACTTGTATCGCCTCTGATGTTTGCAGGTGTCCATGGGCGGCGGTAATCGCTTACCATCAGGCGATACGTCTGCCCGCTTGCCCGCCTATATAATAAAACAAAAAAAATCCAATCAGTTAATTTAAGAGGATACACTTGGTAGTTGTATAATATTTTTACAAATACGACATATAGAGAACTTATAACTATGTTCAGCTGTTACTCACGGCTGCTGCTACGCTCTTTTCCTAAAACCTTGAAGTTCTATTTGATACTACTTTTAATTTCATGCCCATAAAAAGTACTTATGAAAAGCTAAAAAATAATTACCAACGTAATTCACCACCGTTCCTGGTTAATACCTAATTTTAATAATGCTGGTTACACACACTCAGCGGTCCTGTCCCTGATCAATTTAAATCAAAGTTTCATTTTTAATATAAAAGCTATAACAAAAACTTACCCGCCTCCGGCTGCTAGGATCATCTGCATTGTCCTGATTTTCTTCTTCCCCCCGACGCAAACAAAATATCATTTCAAGTATTAAGTCATTTTAATTTGAGCACTAACACTTAACGCCTAAACACTTACGACATTAAATGCACTCACAGCCATGACTTCTTTTTCAAACACTTTATATGCCTCCATATCAATTTTGTTAGAATCTGCTTTAACACAGTTGAAGTACCGATACAGGACAGTTTTGACACAACTTGGTTCTGGCTTGACCAGTATTGACACAAGGATTTGACACAGTTCAATTTTGATACTGTTCCGTCTTGGCACAGTTCAGTTCTAAGACTGTTTCGTTTTGACACAGTACATTTCTAAAATAGGTCAGTATTGTGTACAGTTTGGTTTTAAAACAGTTCAGTTTTGAATTAAGTTAGTTTTGACACCGTTCAGTATTGAAGCTTCAGTCTTGACTCAGTTTAGTTTTTACAAAATTCAATTTAACTAATTAACAGTTCAGTTTGAATTTAATTAAGTTTTTACAGTGTAATTTTTTGACACAGTTTAGTATTGATTCAATTAAGCTTTGACTCAGATAAGTTTTAGCACAGGTAAGTATTGACACACTTAAGTTTTGACACAATTCACTTATTACACTTATAACACAGTTCACCCTCAACACAGTTCACTTTTAGTTTATTATAGTTTTTCGGTATTAAAAACCGGGGTAGTCTCCTGAAATATTTGATTAAAGCATAAGTATTTTAAACAAAATTAAATCTACTTATTAGTTCTAGGAATCTATATATTTTTATTGTTCTATTTATTATGTCAATCCATTTATCTTAACTTGTTTTACTTTGGCAATATTTTTTCATTACTGTATTGTTCAAGTGCTCAGTTCAGCTGTCGCCAAAACAGTGACTACTCAATAATCCTTAAACATTTTAAGTTGCTCACTAATTTTGCTTTTTTTTATCAAGTGTTTTTTTTTATTTATATTACTCAGAAAAAAATAATGCAAGATGGAACAAATTAGATGCATACATTTAAAACTTTAAGCAAATGCAATGGGTCACCAAACTTTCATTCATCGTTCAGACGTTTATCGACGGCCCTGTTTTTAAATCTGTCAAGATTGGAAAACTGCACTACTATTTTGGTGGCTCAAAAGGTAGCTTATTTCATTGCAGTTATATAAAACATTTGAAATACGCTACTATGTAGCTGTAAAAGGAATTCCTATTTTATATTTATAATGGAAAATGTTCTGAAAGCATATTCTTCTATTAAATAAACCTAACCTCGAAAAATGCAGCTTTTACTGTGTTTGGAGCCTTATACGCTGTCAATAAAATCAGGAATAATTTTAATTACAGTACTCGATCAATCATTCATGCATAAAAGATAATAATAGAACACAGATTTATCCTCCAAAGAGACTGCGTTGTAAAATACTGTAACTAGATCGCTATTGACCTTAAACTACAGCGATACAGACTGGCTCAGATATTAGACCCGATGTGCTACGTTGTATACCTTATATGTCTATTGAAAACTTAAATTTATTCTTTTTATTCCTTTAATAACATTAATGTGTTTAAAGTGATAAATAATTCATTACGCTATTGTAATGTAGTCTACTGTTAAACAGTAAGTGGTAAATATTCCAGTATTATGTGCTTCAGTAATAATGATGGTGTGTCACTTGAAATCTGCCAGGTTCTTGACAAATCTCTAGCATACATTTTTAAAAATTCAACGATATTTATATATAATTACAATGTTACCTTGTTGCTTACGATGAACTCCGAAACTTTCGTAATGACTGACTTTTTCTAATGTGTTTTACTGACGTACATAAGATGGTATTGTTAATATCACGATAGTGGTCGAACTAGTCGAACGAACATGATTAAAAGGGAAGGAGATGAAGTCACGTAAGTCAACTAAATAATATAGCTTCACAGGTTTTTTTATGGAATGGTAGGGCCAAACGAGCAGACGTATCGACTGATGGTAAGCGATTACCGCCACTCATGAACACCCGCCACACCAGAGGCATCACAAGTGCGTTGCCGGCCTTTGGGAGATGGGTGAGAGTAGAAATAGGGAGAGGGGGGGCCTCCGGTATCCTCACTCACTCGGCGAAACCGATGTGTATCGATCTCCCACGCTATAAATTTACACATCTAAAATGCCCTTCGACTTGCGATGGAGTTGTTATTATTACGAACCATTTAACAGTTGATTGCCTAATACATACGAAGATCGCAATATTTTGAAAGAAATAAGCATAAAAAAATTAAAACTATGATAGATAATCCATCTAAATAGAATTCACGATTTGCTACAGAAGACTACTTAAATAACTTGTTGATAAAAAAACAAAACAAGGCCTTGATAAAGATCACGTTAAATTATTTAAAATCTGTCAGTTACTACCGGTTCGTCTTAAAGTTAAATTAAATGTGTTAGGTACATAATTTTATAACCAAGAGCATAAAATTCAACGAACACAATGTACCCAACCCGTTTAGTCAAAAAGAGGAAACTTGTCGTTCCGGAAATTACGAACTACTATGGTAAACGAACAAGGAGATATGTAGAACCATTTTTCAGATCTAATAAAAAAGATACATTCAAAAGACTACTTTAAAAATGAACTTCACAAATATTACCTCTCGTTATGTCCTTAACTAATGGGTAATATTCCCTCTTTATTTTTTACTTTTTGTTTTTTTTTAATAAACCCCGTTGCTAGCTTTGCTAACACCGTGAACCAATGTTCTTGGCACAGTTTTTTAAATAAAAACCAATTTTGTATCTCAATATTATAATATTATGTATTTTAAGCGAGAACTTCTGCGAACATAATGCCTTTCCTTTTTTTTATTTTAGATGCACCAAAATGATTCTGCTCTGCCTGATGGAATGAGCAGATTCCAGTGGTAGTCACCATCCTCAATGCGAATAAGGACATTGCAGCTTAGTGACCCACACTATGGCCGCCTAGTGAGAGGCTTTTTTTACGACCCGCTTAAAGGACACGGGATCATAGTGGGAGGGAAACACGTGCGCTGGAAGTGAGTTCCAGGCCTCACGGTTTAGCAGATTTGAGCATGTAGTATGTGTATATATGATTTTGAATAAATAAATTAAAGAAAAGGTATGAGTCCTCCTTATACTTTAATAACAAGTTTGCTTATTAAAACTTTAATATACTTCCAAATTTTAATTATCTGGAGGCCTTTTTACAGAACTAGGACTATCATTAAACTAGCATCATTGCTTTTAATTTACCTACTTGTTGATGAAAGTATATATAAAGCAATTACCATAATAACGTGTGTAATTGCAGGTGTTTAGCGTTAATCGAGTCCACATCCTATTGGGTCTTAATTGTTCTGAATATACCTTCTACTGACTTATTCATAAGAGGTATTTATTGCCATTGAAATAACAAAATGAATCGTATATTCAACTTTCAAGCTTCAAATCGAGTACCTACCTATTTTTTTTATGGGACTAATCCCACCCACACGCCCACCGCTGTAACTCCTGTACACCAGGATCAACAGCAGTGACCCACGAACACACCGAGTTATGACACTCGGGAAGTCCCAGGAAAAAATATTAACTGTCTTGGAACCCGCAACGAAATTAATCAGAAGAAAAACAGGAGGAGTTGGAAATATGATAAGTCCACTTCCCTCCTTAGCAAAGCGGGAGACAAAATGAAGTCAAAATAGGCAGACACCTTTTTTTAAACCGGGAAGCACCACGGATAAAGTATTAGGGGTCCTAAGTGAGCTATATTTGATTACTATAGTATGTATGGCAGAATCGCCTAAACGCACGGAAATTCACCGCAGTTGACACAAGATCCCCATAGTATACCGCCCCAGATGTCATTTGTAAGCTATTTAGCATTGTGTTACGTTCATTGTACCAAAGACTACACTCCCAGAGAACATGATGAGCCGATTGTTCACAGCTAGTATCGGGTGTTGAGCATTGACACAATGGTGAATCGACTAATTTAAATGAGTGTAGTTTGCTCTTAAAGTTACCGTGGCCCGTAAGAAATTGAGCGACACAGTGATCTACCTCGAGCCATGTCCTCGACATCCGTTCGCGAACAGATGGAAAGAACTGGTAGAGGTGGCGCCCCTTAGATGATTTGTCCCATCGTTGTTGCCATTCATCCATTAGGTCGTCATAGACATTGGATTGCTGTTGAAACAATCTTATGATTTTATCGCGGTCTCGTACGCCCAAAAAATCGCATTCCATGTTTTGTTTTGTAGAATAGTACATGGCTGCACGTCTTTGCACCTCGAGATCGACCGGAAGAACACCCGCCAATACCGGTAATGCCTCAGTACTAACCGTCCTATATGCTTTGCATAAGAAGATTAATGCAAGTCGTTGGCCTTGTAGCAGTTTGCGACGGACAGCACCTACAGTCGCTCTATCGGCCCATACGGGAGCACCATAGCAAACAGCACCCAAATAAGTAGCTCCATATATGATTTTTAATGTATTAAATGAAAGACCCCATGTGGCAGTTGATATTCTCGTCAGAGCAAAGAAACTTTTTTTAGACTTTTCATTAACTGTTCTAATATGTTCGATAAATGAAAAATTTCTTTCTAAAACTAATCCCAAATAGCAAACCGAGGTTTTATTTTTAACAGTAACATTTTGAAATTTAATACACGGCGGTGATTTGAGGTTACCTTTCAGAAGTAGCTGGAAGGTTTTGTTTGGTGCAAAAGTCAAGCGATTACGTACACCCCATAGAGATACTAAGTTCAAACATCTATTAGCCAGACTCTCAAGCCCCGCTCTAGTATCAGATTCCACCAGTAATAAACCGTCGTCCGCATACGCGTTTAGAGTACATCCGGGTGGTATAGGTATTGTAAGAAAATCGTCGAAGCCTATATTCCACAAGTATGGACCTAGCACCGAGCCCTGAGGACACCCCATCGTAAGCGCCCTCGACACAGAATGATGCCCAAGTCTTAATTTTGTTGTGCCTTGTGTGAAGTATGAGGAGATTAGGGAATAAATATTTTTAAAGCATCCTCTTGATTTTAATTTTACCTACCTATTATTAATATTAGCAATGTTTTAAGCAATTCCTTATTGAATTTCATCAAATGAATAAAGTGTACGGTGGTAGACACTATCCCATCTGCCCTGGCTGACTGATCAACGTAGAACGCAGAGCCTAAACAAACAAAAACTCTTGAAATTTTGACAACTGATACTTTTGTTTTTGCCACATATTAAGAAAGAATTCTGAAAATGTCAGATTAACAGGAACACATATTAAGAAAAAGTTCTGGAAATTTCAGATTAACAGGAACAACGATTGACATAACTACTATCATATATACAAAGCTACCATTTTACCAAAGCCTGTTATATTTATGATCCACGTTATAGAGTATTGTTCGATGTATTTGCACGGCCTCTTTCAGACTATTAGAGTACGTTGTTGGGGTCATACTATGACCATTAATTTCGCGTGACCATAAATTAAAAATGAACATTGTTGAACAGACATGTCATATGATCCATTTGTGTAATTAAAATAACCTTCCATTACTGTTTCTTTTTAATATTAACTCCTACGTAAGTACGTCAGTCGGTACTGTATCAATCACTTTATAATTAAAACTGTGCTGACAAGGTCTGAACTGTTTATTTGATTGTAAAATAGTTAAAATAATTTTAAGCAACAAATTATAATGATTTATATTTCCAAATCGGTTAACGCTACTCTCAAAATTAAATTCCGTTTTATAAATAAATACTGAAAACGTACTCAATTTACATCTCAAAACCGGTCCTTATTAACAGTTCAACTATTAACTGCATTGTATTTGTCAACAATTATTAGAGACTAGCTGAACCCCGCGGTGTTACCCGCGGTTATTGTTGTACCGCGAGTAACGCCGCGGGACAAAGTTAGTCAAAAAAAAAGTAGCCTAAGTTACTCCCTGGATCATAAGCTACCTGCCAGTGAAAGTCCCGTCAAAATCGGTCCAGCCGTTCCAGAGATTACCCGGAACAAACAGACAGACAGACAGACAGACAGACAGACAAAAATTTTTTTAACTACATTTTTGGTATATGTACCGTGTATACATACATATGCATTTAGTAAAAAGCGGTTATTTTAATATTACAAACAGACACTCCAATTTTATTTATTTGTATAGATATACCGCATTCCAGTTATTAGATGAATCGGGAAATTCGGCCGTGTCCCTGCGGAACATCGGACATCAATAGACAAGTAAATTCTATAGTTTACATTACATTAATACAAGCCGACCCAGCTGTTTCAACTTGAGCCACATATACGTATAAATATTCTAAGCAGAGCTTGTGTTATGGGTACTAGACAACTGATACAAATACACATATATTTTTTTTGTAAATACATACATATTAAACATAGAAAACACCCAAACTCCGAAACAAACATTTGTAGATCATACAAACATTTGGTCCGACCCGGGAATCGAACAGCGAGACCAACGAGGCAGACGTATAAGCTCATATCATGGATTTGAAGACAAAGGGTTATTCAGATACCTCATTTATTTGTAGCAACTTGATAACAGGAACACACAGAAGCTATTTAGTACACAACATATCTATATCGAAAGTAATTAGCAAATCGATAACTCATCTAAACCAATATTATAAAGAGGAAAGATTTAATTTTTTGTATGTTTGTTTGTACCAATTTAACTCAAAAAGTACTTAACCGACTTTAAAAATTATTTCACCATTAGAAAGTTTAATCATCTCCAAGTAACATTACATTACAAGTAAGGATTACATCTACAAAAAAGTTAGGTATCCGTATGAAAACTTCGATAATGTAGCCCAAGGTGTGAAAATAAAACACAATCCATATATCGCGTGTGCTCTGGAAAGTATTGACAATAGAGCAAAATGATGTACTAGGCTTTATAGAGGATATTAATATCCACAAGCCATATGTATATCTATTACAGGTAGTACAGAGTAATTACTTTTTCGTGTTAAAATTTGTGAGAGTGACGTCGATACAAAGTAGGCCTCATTATACGTAACTTGATATTAATACTTATTCAACTAAACCACTTCATATGAGTACTTTTTAAATTACTCAAATCGGACAAACCAAATAAAAGTTATGATGTACTCATCATAACGTGTAATAACATTTAATTAACATTTAATATTCATCAAAAATGAAATTTTACAAAAACATGTTGAGTCTAGGGTCTATTGTAATTCTCAGAAACAAAGTACACGTGTGTGCAGTATATCCGAAGCCCAAAGCCCGCTTTGTCATTTCTCTTGATACAGTTTGTTACATACCTAAACACAAGACGCACCAAAACATACTGTTAAATAATTTGTGAATCTATTAAAACATCGCAAAAAATTGAGAAAAATCGCGTATGATATCAAGGCTTGATAGTAGAATTACAAACAATAACTTGGCAGAGGAATATGGTGTATCACACTCGACGATTTTAACTATGAATTTGGAAAGAGAGAGAGAGAAAATTCAAACATTTTTTGAGGAAAAAATATTGAAAAAGAAACGAGCAAGAGCAACGAAGCATACGAATATTGAGGTAGCTTTGTTAACGTGATTTAAATTTCAAAGAACCAATAATGTGCCAATAAATGAACCAATTGTTCAACAAAAAGCAAACGATTAAAAGGTTTTTATATGGTATAGGGGGCAAACGAGCAGATGTATCACCTGATGGTAAGCGATTACCACCGCATAGACACCAGCAACACCAGAGGCGACACAAGTGCGTTCCCGACCTTTAGGGGATGGGGAACGAAATGTGGGGATAAGTTGGATGGTGAAACACAGCTCAAGCACTATTTCACACTGGTTTTCTGTGAGGCTGTGGTATCATTTCGGTGAAGCCGGCCCATTCATGCCGAAGCATGGCTCTCCTACGGTGAGGTATTAAGTCCAGCTCATGCAAAATGTAATGCAGGAAGTGTTAATAAATTAATAAAAAAATATTATTATATGGTATTTTTAATCAAGCTCTGACACGAAGTGTCAAGGTAGCGGTGTCAGGTATGGGTTTTACGTGTGCATCTACGTGTCTATGTGTACGAATATCTCTCGGGTTCTTGCGGCATCATGAATCCCAAACGGATGATTTTGATTATTTATTTTGCCAAAAAGAGACTTGGTTGAGTTTTCCTGTCTTCAAAAGTAGTTGGGATTAGAAGAAGTGTTTAATGGAGGACAAGTAACTTACTACAATTAGTTTCTCTTCCTTAATATAAAGGTGTAGCTCAAGTACAGTTAATCTTGTCTCTAGTCTTGCTGCTTCAGGTTTAAATTTTCTTTGTACCTTTGTCAATGTGGTTAAGTTCAAAAGTGAATGATCATTTCTCTGTAAAATGTTGGAAATGCCACTGTAACAGTAAAGTTTTAGAGTAATATCAGAATAAAATATAAATAATAAATAAAAATCTACCTAATCTATACTTAATATTATGAAGCTGTAGAGTTTGTTTATTTTTTTTTGTTTGAACGCGCTAATTTCAGGAACAGCTGGTCCAATTTGAAAAATTCTTTCAGTGTTGGACCAATAGGAGCGCAGCACCAATGGAAAAAGTTTCAAGAACGGGGGAAAATTATCAGGCTACAGGCAATAGGAGACGCAAACGAGGTTGCGTGGGTCAGCTAGAACATGGTACCTGGCCACATATTAATCACTATAATTATAATTAAATTAAATTTTAGAAAGTAATAACAAACAATAACATTATTTACACACAAGTATCAAAAAACTCCACCGCATCATCGCCTGAATTATAAAAGTAGAAAGAAAAGTAATAACTTATATGATCGTGAGAAATATATTAAATAGTATCGTAGATACTTCATTAATACGTACGCATAAAAACTTTCTGGTAATTAAGTACCTACTACAACTCAACAACTTAATTTAATTAACATTGAGTTTTGAGATGGCAACTCAAATACCGTAGTGTAACCTGACGAACCACTTAACTTATACATATACATACTTGATATTACGTAGTTTCTATTGTCATGGATTGCGAAAAACTTAGAATAGTGGTTGGGCTATAATAACAAACCAGACGACCATCTGAGACAAACACCCTGTGAAGGCACGTTTACTCTTACCTGAGTGTATAGCTATAGTTATGTCTATAACTTTGTTTATTTCGGTTTAAAATATTTATTCTCATTAAGAATTATAATACAATTCACTTAAGATGAGAACATACCAATTACTAATACAAAAATATATTTCACTTGAGAGCATACATAAGGCAGTAAACATGTCATATTTTTTCAACTAGTACCCTCACTGATACTTTATAGCCTAGTTACTATGGTGGATTACCTACAGACATAGAATATTCAGAAACATACGACCAAGCGTAAGATGTGCTTCTGAAAATATAACATAGGCTATTTCATAAATATTTCGTGAGTAATTGAAACTAAAACAGTCAAACATTCCGAATTTCATACTTGTTATTACGATATAATAAATTATAACCATTAATTTGAACTTAAAACGCAATTGGCCTAATTGTAAAGCAAAATGCAAGTCGTTGTTCTCAGTTTTCGAGAGTCGCAATGGCGCCGAAGCGGCCAGACAGAGCGGCGCCGCGGACGCAAGCTTTGGTAACACGCCCCCAGCCTTCTATTTCTTATTACGGATGTATCCATCAAACTAGCTCCATGACTATGCAGTTCATCACATATGATAAAGGGAAGAAACATAGAAAATAGGAATTTTATTTATTAGACATTTTTTGTTTATTTGTTTATTTATTTGTTTCGGAGTTTCCTATGCATATAATATGTATATATTTATAAAAGAAAGTATCTATACTAATATATAAAGCTGCAGAGTTTGTTGGTTTGTTTGTCTGTTTGTTTGTTTGAACACGCTAATCTCAGGAACTACTGGTCCGATTTGAAAAATTCGTTCAGTGTTAGAAAGCCTATTTATCGTGGAAGGCTGTAGGCTATATATCATCACGCTAAGACCAATAGGAGCGGAGCACCAATGAAAAATGTTTCGAAAACGGGGGAAAATTATCACGCTACGGGCAATAGAAGTAGCAAACGAGGTTGTGTGGGTCGGCTAGTATATATATATATGTAAATCAATTGTCTAGTACCCATAGCACAAGCTTTGCTTAGCTTAGGACTAGATGGCGTTGTTTGTTAGATGTCCGAAATTATTAATTCATTAATTTTATTTAATATTTCTTTTTCTGAAATGTAACAATGTAATGTTTTTAACTAAATATAATTCATCTCATGCTTTTTTTTTCTTTACATTAAATTCCACATTATTATTATTTTACTGGCCTGTAAGTAGAGAGGCTAAGCTAGAGATCGTGTGTTCGATTTACACCCATGACAAATAATAGTGTAATTGGTACTCTCATTTGTTCCATGAATACGTGTGTTTTATCTAAAATCTTTATGCACATATGTAGAAATATTAACAGGCTCTGCCTAATTTTATATAATAAATAAATAAATATTTCGGAATCGAAAATTTGTACATTAATAAAAAAGTAGTATTAGTCTGAACGTTTATTGTGGTTATTAGTTCTACTGTTACAGTAAAACATAGTTTAGATAATTATACAGTGACCATCGGTATTTAGGACCGGACAAGTTGTTGTTTGCTCATGTCGAAAATTACGCTGTTGTTGCGTTTGGCTGTTGCGACAAAATTAATATTATAATGAGATCAAAATTTAATTTACAATGTTCGTAGCTAACTTGATATTATATGCTTAATTGGTAATATGAGCGTTAATTTTTAACATCATTATTTTAAAACCATTATGTTTGCACAAGATGTTGCGTATATCGTATGTGTTAACGGCAACACTCATTATTGCTTCAGCATTAAATCCACTTTGTATAGCTACGTTCCAAAACTGCAGAGTACATTTTATAGGTGGTGGACGGTATTTATTATATTCGACCATAATGAACTGCAAAGGGTTATACAAAATAAAATTAAGAGATCTGCGATGAAGATGTTAAAGGCTAATAGTAACACACTAACCCTACGATACTCATGGTTTTCTTAAAAGAGGTGATATAACATGTTCAGTCAATAAACAATAAAATTTTGAGTAAGCATTATATTCACACATCCATACTAATATTATAAATTTAAAGTAACTCTGTCTTTCTATCTGTCTATGAGCTTCTACGTTTAGACCGCTGCACTGATTTCAATGAAATTTGACATTAATATACTTTTACACTTGAGTAAGGACATAGTTTATCTTTAGGCTCAGGCAAAATTTTTTAGTACAATAACTAAGATACAAGAGTTTGATGCCGCAAGCAAAGCTAGTAAAAATATAAAGCTTTGGTTGTAGCAGTAAACAATATCAAAAATCTCATCGGAATAAAATTACTCATCGGTGACGGTAAATCTGTAATAACTTGTACAAACAAGGAAAAATTTGTAATATCCTTTGTAGTAATTTGTCTAATAAACAAAATGGCATATTAAAACAGCTAAAACAGATGTAATAAAATAAATTTTCATTATGTTTTATTCACATGAGTTATTTGTGCATCACTCTTTAAAGGTTTCGTTTCTCAAAAGGAATCTTTATTAGATCACTACGTAGCATGTCTGTCCATTCCTGACCCTTTTCCTCAGTGACTTGTAGAAATTTCAAGTTCTGATTAACATCAAATAGACCAACAGAGGGTATATATAGCCTATAGCCTTCCCCGATAAATGTACTATCTAACACTGAAAGAATTTTTCAAATCGCACCAGCGTTCCTGAGATTACCGCGTTCAAACAAACAAACAAACAAACTCTTCAGCTTTATATATTAGTATAGATTAGAACTCATAATAAAATAGTTTCTTGTTAGTGTTTCGTTTTTGTTTTCAAGTGCTTTCTTAAATTGGATATTTATTCATTTCTCATAGCTAAGTGAATACAAAATAAAAAAATTACGAATTATTTCTTTTTTTTACTAATTTCCGATGACTTGAGGAAAGTGGCTGACGGCGGATGGATGCGGATTGCCCAAGACCGGGATGGGTGGCGCTCTTTGGGGAAGGCCTTCGTTCAGCAGTGGACGGTAATAGGCTCAAGTAAGTAAGTGAATACAAGAGAAATTAAAATTGCAACGTTTGTGTAGATGTATGTGCAAAACAATGTTAGATTACCCAACTTATACCTACTCGTAGAAAGCCCTAAGTTACGAAATTTCTTACTAAATCAAAAATCTTAATAAAGAAAAAACTTGCATATTGTTGTTACATTGCTTGTATCATTTACTTCTTAGCAAGTTTCTCATCAAAGGTTTATCTGGGATTTAGTGTTGATAAATGTTTTCTTTTTTGTATTTCACTTTTTTGTAGACAGAGCGATGGGCAGAGGTAGTCATTTATAATATTCATTCATATTTTTTTTTTTTTTTCATTATTCATTTATATCATTCATTTATATAATTTAAAAAAAAATAATTAAAAAGAAAAATACTGTGATATGTTTGACGGTAAAACAACAGAGTATTAAGTCAATAGATTCCAAGATTACGGAACAGATCCTTTTTTTTTCTTTTTTTTTGTGCGGAAGTCCCCTCTGATACCACCGACTGGTGGTTATGTCGGACTCGAACCGACTAAAAACCGCACACTGTCTCGGGTACTAGAAGCCGGGGAACCAGGTGCACTCTAGAAAGGAAATCGCTGGAACCCCGACGTACCTCGGGCACCCACTGTATATGTAGGTGGCCCCCTCCTGTTTAGGAACCCTTACACTTCTATTTAGTTCAGGCGCGAGCACTATAAGCTCGCGCCGCCGCCCCGGCCTGCTTCTGCTAGGACGACTGGTGGCCTCACCTGTCACCTGAGGCTTGCGCTTATGGAGGACGGAGATCGTTTTGCGATCTCCGGCGTCTGAGTCGTCTGCGGTACCTGGCCCGTTGGCAGGCCTGGCGGTCAGGGAGAGTTCTAAACCTCTCCCGGTACCGCTCCGCCATCTCTTTCGCAAGCATAACTTGCTCGCAGAAAGGTCTTGCCTCCAGGCCCCATGGTGGAGTTCTGGCCAGGAAACTTGCCGCCTCAAAGGAGATCGTGTGGTACCCCCTTATGATCCTGATAGCCAGCACCCGTTGGATTGTCGCAAAAGCGCGATGTTGCTGGCTTTCAGGACCTCCACCAATACTGGGGCCCATAAATTGCCATGGACCGCACAACAAAGAATGCACCGCAAAGCATCCAGCTGTAGCCAATGTTACGAAACAGATCCTATATAATGATTAAGCTATATTTATTAGGAAAGTACACTGCATACAAACTAGAACTTGAATATTGGAAGTTGGTTAAACGTTTCTGTTTATAGAAACATGAAATTCATTCATTCAGAGGCAAGATTAAAACCATTCATTGGTAAATGGACTCCAAATTATAGTTGCAATAACAAATATGAATATTCTGACTAGTATTTAGAAACGTATAATTTATCCTATTCAGAAAATCCCTTTTGATGGACTTTTCTCTTTAAATAATTCATTTAACTAATAGTATTCTCTGTAATAATTATTTCGAAATTTAAATTACGAGTGTTTTCAGTATTCTGAGTATGAAAAAGTTTTGACAGTTAATTTCATAACATTGCTTTATCACAGTTCTCAATGAATTTGACTAAAGTCAGTTTTTCGTCATGTTTTATTTTTACACAACTTACTAAATGACTAGCTATATAAGTTTGGTCGATAAGTACATAGTATATATTACTTTACATTACATTATTTTAACAATGACGAGATAAAATCTGTAAACGCTTTTAGCGGTAAATCAATATTGTCTGTGTGCAAAGTCTGTGCTAAAATAAAACAAATATCTTAAGGCTCTAGTTCATTAATTGAACAATAAGAGGTAACTTAACGAGAAATACTTTAAGTGCTCTGAAAAAGTATATATAAATGGTTTTTACCAATAAGATTAATGACATTTTGTTGATATTAATTGTGATATTTAAATGCGTTTCTAACATAGAAGCGGAGAGAAATGGCACAACAAAAGAAATCTAAAATGAGCAAGGCTAACTCGCGCAACGAGCATTGTTTACACACTTGTAGTAGTAAAACAACTTAACTTAGTTACTCTGAAATTACCCTTCCATATACCACTGTATGCAGTGGTATATGGAAGGTATATGAAAATTTTCAAGGCGCAGGACATATGTTTTTTAATCTCAATATTTTATAACTATACTAGCTGTTGCCCGCGGCTTTGCTCGCGTGGATATTATTAAAATTGCGACTATAATTTGAGATTTAAACTATCCTATCTCTCAAGTTGGATCTGGTGTGCGAATTTTATTATAATCGGTTAAGTGGTTTAGGAGTCCATTGAGGACAAACATTGTGACACGAGATTTATATATATTAAGATATCACTATGAGGTCTCAAAAAGGATTTTTTTCTTTTTAAAAATTTGTGGCACCGAACTTATCAAAAAGATATACATGGTCAGGTCAAAAATACTCGTAACAAGTGAGTCTTTATGAAAAGTCTAATGAATATGGAAGAGGATAATACCTGTGTTGCCTATGTTTTTGCCTCTATGCTACTCTTCAGAGTTATAATTACGTATGTTTGATGCCCTGACGTAGGTAATAAGAGATTTCAATATAAAAGGTGCCTCAATAAGAGTACACTTTTCAATTTTTTTTTTCTGGTGCTATTTGCAACTCTGAAATTTTGATACCCTGATTTTTAAAAATAGAGCGCTTCACTAAAGAATATCGCTATGGTGAAAATTTAGTACAAAAATTGAAAAGTAATTTTGCTCAGACCGCACGCAAACTTTTTAGCCGAGAAAGTGCACCTTTTTTGGGGGTTTTATGAAATCTCGAGTTTATGTGAATAAGTCAGAAACAATACCGGTGCCTAAATCCGAGATCCAACGTGTCATTGATGAGATAAAACCACATCCAGTAAAAATCATTGAAAATTTCATGAAAATCGTGCTTGATGCCTAAATATCTTGCATCTTTAGATTTGGGAATAAAAATATATATATATTTTGCCGTATGCAGACAGTTACATTGACAGATATTATACGTAACATTGGTGCCCATGATACTGTGTGACTGAAAATACGTAATAAAAACTGGTATCGTCGCGTTTCGTCCCCTTGAAATGGCCGTGCCTTGTACCGAATCGTTTTGTGGACGGCAGACAATAAAATATTTCCGCTGTATAACCAGCTCTGGTAAATAACCAGTGAGCAGCAGAATGTCTTAATACTAATAGAAGCGGCTGTTTATACAATAATACTCAACAAAGTACTACTTACGGCTACCTACCTAAGAATCTCGTTTTGTAGTGTGTTTGTCAATATTTTTTAATACAACTTCCCTACGTGAAATTAAAAGAGTCAATAACTTTTTGCCAATACCTCTTGCATTAGTTATCGCAGTAACAGTATTATATATATTTAATTGTAGTGTAGTAACATCGTTTTTTATCTTTAATTGTGTTCTCAGTAATGCCAAAGTCAGCGGAGAAAAGGATGATGAATTTGCAAGCTTTGAAGCGGACAGTAGTATATTAAGTGATGAAGCGGTATTTTATTCCGATAAATTCAAAAGGCAATAAAGCTAGAACAATTTAATTTACCAAAGAAAAACAACAACCGAATTACGTTGAACCGCGGTTAAACTTGTTGAATGGACGTACAACTGCTGGCATACTGAATCAGACGGTCATTTAGATCTCAAAAGAACCATGTATACATGACTCTCAAAATGGCAATCACGTAGCTATCTAAATAGCTATAAAAGAATGAAAACAAATCAAAACCATTAAAACCTCCATGACGGTTTTTGCTCCCATTGCCTCTTACTGTTTTGCTTCAAAGTAGTACTTTTTACAATCGATGTATTATCAGCGAGATTTTGAGATGCTGACATACCGAAGTGTAAATATTTTGATTACATTAATACTATCCATGATCACTATTTTATGTGTAATAACTTGAAGAGTTATGAGGTTATTATATAATCAGTTGTGAACTTACAAACATTTTTATTCACTTGCAATATAGCCATCCATTTATAAATTCTTCTAACCTCTATTATCGATTAAAACACAAAGGTATTTAATTTATAGATAAAATTCAGATTTTTAAAGTTACATCTATTTTGGTGCTACAAGTCAAAAAGTTTGGAACTTTTTGTCCGTGTCTGTCCTCCTACAAATATTAAGCCCACTTATTCTCTGTGTATAAAAAAATAATATAATATTTTCTGTTGTAAACCACCTGTTGTTAAGCTCTAAGTTCAGATAAACTTTGAAACTTTTAAGTATGTTTGATGTATCAAAATAGATATTTCTCAAAATGTTTTTATTTAATATATATCATCCTATTATATTATCACAGTTGTAGACTATATCGTCCGAGTGAAAAGCTCTTGAACTACTGTTCAAGTGCTACAAACGCTCATCGAATTAGAAGTTACTCAATATTCAAAGCAATATATAATAATATGATTTACATTTTGATTTTTGTATTGAGTGAGTTTCAGTGGCGCATTTCTTCGTCTTATGCTTCCATTCCTGTCTGAAGTTGGACAACTACAAACCTTTATATGTTTTTATTGTACCTGCTTTAAAATCTTACTTAGTTGTATATTTAAATCGGTTTTGTAATTAGGTTCTCTATATTTGTTTCACTACATCAGTTTAAAGGTAGTAGAGCCACGCTGATTTCAGCACGAATGGGCCGGCTCGACCGGGGCGGTACTACCCTCGCACAGAAAATCAACGTAAAATGACAGCCATCATGCTGTCATGTTTCGTTGGTGAGTGCGAGACCGGAGGCCCAATGATGCAGAAGCATCACTAGCCCGCCATGGTGTGGGTTACCATACTGCATTGTTGCCTTGTCTGCATTCGCAGTATGGTGACCACCACTCTTGGATTCTGCTTATGCTTTCCATCAGGCAGAGTAGAGTCATTTTGGCAGGACCAAACATAAAAAAAAAAGAAAAAAAAAGTCATTCTTTATGATGTCACCAAATACAATTTCTTTTCATTTCATTTATTATGTTGGGCCGTGGGCATGAGAAGCATTCATCACAACCTGTGTCAATTTAAACATAATTATTTAGTACGTTTAGATAGCGAAACAAAACGTTTAACTCAAAAGCAAAATTAATAATAAACGTAATTTAAGATATACGTACATTAAAAAAGAAAAATCTAAATTTTTGGACTTATTTATTTTAGGTCTGTTTTGACACAACTTTGTTTAATAAATACCTTAGAATAGGTACCAGAAAAAACTAAGCTCATTAAAACCGTTGTATTTCACATTGAAATGATCATTTAGAAAGCGACAGACGTAGAAAAAAATGTTTATTAGACCTATTAGTATGTAGTAATATTCCACATGCAAAAAAACGTATCTGAGACTTGTACAGAATCATAAATAATGAAATAAATTCATATAAAATTTTTGGCAAATTTTGCCATGTCTTCTAAAACGTAGAAATAAAATACAATCAAAGAGCCATTCCGACCCGAATTGTTACCAGAAAACCAATAGAATTTACTTTGTTTTTTAATCGATATGTCGTGTCGGTGGGAGGTACGGCCCACAGTACCTAATAACAATGGTATTTCTGTATTTAACCAAGTATTCTCTAAGTACTATCTACGACGTTGTTTCGATATATTTGACTGGAATCGATATTACAATATTGGATGTCGTGTCGTGTACACACGAGAATTTACGACTACGATTCTGGACTAAAGTTCAGTTGTTTGTGTCATCTGTTGGATTTCTACATCCATTGGCGACAAGGGTATCACCAGTATCTCAAAATACTTTCTCTCTGAGTATGGTTATGGAGAGAGTTACCATATTATAGTTTTATCAATATCTGCAGGTACTGAAATAATATTTTTTTACATATAGTGTGCATTCATTGCAGAGTAGGTACGTCTTAAGTGGATATTACAAATTCATAACAAAATTTATGTTCCAAAAGAGGGAGTTGTCATAAAAGAATGACTTGTTTAACAATCCACCAGAAAATACTATGAAGCAACAAATTATTCAGGAAGCTTTAATAATAATACACAGGCAAATTTTACTGATTGCCAAAACTAACTTCATTAATAACTGAATACGATTTTAATGGGAAAGCCAAATATTCTGTTCAGGGGCTAATGTTCAACTTATGAATTCAGTAGAGAATTGATGCACAATATTGTAAATGTAAATTTATCGACAATATAGTGAGTCTGTTTGCATATGTCCTCCTAATTGAATTATTTTGTCCATACTAAAGCTCTAAAATGTAATTGAGTATATTAGAGTTAACAACTTCTTTAAAGTCAAAAGACAGTAATGAAAAAAGTTTAGTAAGAAAAAATGTTGGTCCGAAAATGAAACGATCGAATGAAAATCGTGTGTTTGAAGATAATATTAGACTGCGTTTTAGAAGTAGAAACTATTTATAGATATTAAAATTTACAGAAAGATATATACTGCTTTATTTTTACACCAGGGTTCCTAAACACTATACAGTCCTAAAATTAATTAAAAATGTAATTTACAAAGGGCAGCCTTATTTTCTTCTTATATATAAATCAATTGCTGTTCGTTTGTCGCGCTAAAACTCAAGAACGGCTGCGCCGATTTAGCTGATTTTGGTTTTGATATGTTTGTCGTATTCCAGGAAAGGTATAAACGGTGAAAAATTAAAAATTATTTGAAAATCCTCACGTCACGAGTACGAAGTAGCGGGCACAACTAGTAGCTTATATTAATTTCGTCCAGGCAACCTTTGGATGGACAAGTTTCATTTCGAGCTGGTGCACGGTATTTAGGTACGAGTGATAAGGTCCTACCTATATACCTACCTAACCTATGAAACATAAAATATTACTAATCTAATATTATATATAATTTTATGAAATGATGTTAAACGATACATACACTGTTAAATGAACATTAAAAATATACATATATCAGTTTCATTGTTCAATCAAAACTAATGATGGTGTATATGTTACGGGCAATTTGATAAGTCGAGGTACTATTCATAATGGCTGGTCTGAATTCATAATGCCCGATTCAATTGGGAAATGCGATTAAATCAGCATGATTAATTATTAAATGAAATTAAACTTACAAAAATGAAATGAAATGTTAACAATCTAACCTAACACATAAGTAGGGAATTATTCATACTGCCCGGTCCAAGCAATAAATTCAAGCTATTTCAAACACTGACTTCTTACATGGACCACGTGCCGTTGGGCTTTATTAATAATGGCCGGTCAAAGGTATAAATTAATCACTTTGCCCGATGCTCTTGGGCATTATTAATAATGACCGGCTCTTATTTATTTATTTAAGGATCTCACAACGAGGAATACACAAAAACAAAACAAATATAATTGGTAGAATAACGAGTTATGTGTTTCCTCACTTATAGGAGACCACATCATGCACAAGAAAGTTCACACAAATTTAAAAATAGGAATATAAACTTTAAATTCAATTAAATTGACACTCTTTCAAACAATTTTACAAACTAAAAAGCATGTAAGTGACAAATGAGATCTGTAGTTATAATTTTTTTCTTTTTTTGTAATACAAAAAGTTAATCACAATTCAAAATACGGTAAATTATCACTTCTATCCATCCCATGGGTATCGTGAAAGGAGAAAAAGAAGGAAGACTCGAAATTATTGAAATGGATGTCTGGTTTTTATGTCTGCGTTTGTTTTACTGATATCGTATTATTTTTCTTATAATCATTATCAGCAGCTTTTAGCAGTCCACACGTTTTTTCTACCAATCTTTTCTTTCTTCGCCTGCCTCGTTGGTCTAGTGGTTGGCGTGTGCGACTGCTGATCATGAGGTCTCGGGTTCGATTCCCGGGTCCAACCAAATGTTTGAATGATCTACAAATATTTGTTTCGGAGTTTGGGTCTTTTCTATGTATAATATGTATGTATTTACAAAAAAAAAAGTATATATGTATTTATATCAGTTGTCTAGTACCCATAACACAAGCTCTGCTTAGCTTGGGACTAGATGGCGTTGTGTGTTTAGATGTCTGAAATATTTATTTATTTATTTAATCATTGATCAACTGCACTACGCACATGCATTCGCACTAATCAAAGTGAACACGGGCCTTTAGGAAGAATGATCTTCTAAAATGTAAATGTTTGAAAGGGTGATCGAAGTTTTCTTATGCATTATTGCAGTGGCATGATAAATAAAGTCGTTAACTTAACAAGTAACGTTGAGTTATAATGAACTCATGGGGAGTGAAAAACTCAGCACCCAATTGGTGTGTCAAAAAAGGGCGCCGCTTGATCGATCCCCAAATGAATCATTATGTCATCCGGGTTAAGATTATAAGTTAATAGCGCCTGTTGAATCTTATTATGTTTTTTGTGTTATTATATTTTTCAATAATATTTTGTGGTATTATTGTATTAGATACATTTTTTTTACGTGTTGAACCCCCCTGCGGTCGTCACCCCACCGGGGTTTGCGGCGAGGTGGTGTGTCGGAATCGAACCAACTAAAACCACACGGTGTACCACTCTTTACCTAAGACGGAGAAGTGCTGTTATTAACACATCCGGACCTCTCCCAGTGCCTACCCACACTGAAGCAGGTACACCCTGTCTGCTGGTAAACTCTCTAATTAGGCACGCACGCGAAACGTCACCCCCTCGCGGGTTTGACCACCCGACAGCGGGTTTGGCGACCGCAGTAAAAATGCTGTCGCTACCGGTCATGGAGCGTATGACGGCGATGATTGCGGTGAGGGCCCGACGCTGCGACGCCCAAGCGGGCAAATCGCCAGCGTTTGCTGGGCCGAGTCCTCACTGCAATCCCAGTGGTGGCCGCCGGGCTCAATTCCCTCCTAGCGACCGAATGCAGGTACTTCCCGAAGCAACCGTGCCTGGAAAGAACCTGCGTTAGTCGGTAGGAAAGGGTCCCGGGCTGCCACCCTGTCCACTCGAGGAGGACCGACTGGAGAGCCTCCACACCGGCAAAGCCAGCCTGTGGAGTCTACACCCGGAACAACCATCTAACCATTGTGACCCGCCGGCGGGCGGCTTCACGCCACTCGCGTACCTCTTCGGGCGGAAGGCAAAAGTCCCTCTCTTCCCGGAATTCAGACACCCGTCGATAAACTTCGGCGAGCATTTTCGCCTCCAAATCCAACAGGGGTGTTTCGGCCAAGGCGCAAGCCGCCTCTGTCGAAACCGTGCGGTATCCACGCATGGCTCTGACCGCCAATATCCTTTAAGGCAGCCAGAGGCGCACCTTATTCAGGGCGGTCAGAGCCGCCACCCACACCGGTGCCCCATACAGCACCATCGACCGGACCACCCCCGTGTAGAGATGTCTCGTTGCGTCACTTATTTTATTTATTTTTATAGATGAATAAATAAAAATGCCTTATACGAATATGTTTTGAAAGAGTCATGTTACACAAACATTTGATACTTTGTTTATCTATTGAATCCAAGAATTGTATTGTTTTTTAACGAGTATCCACTTACTGGTAACTATTTTTCTCTTTGTTTTTGCTAAGAATAGTTTCTTTAATTAAGAGTTTATTCTAAGAAATACAATCAGCAGCATATAAGATTTGTTTTGTCGTTTCGTCATTATTTAAGTGTAACTTAATTAGAAAAAAATAACTGTAAATACCTTAAATGAGTTTACTTCAAATAACTTTGACGAGTCTGGGGGCTTAGTACTTAGTGATCCTCTTGCTAAACTGAATGTCGGGTATTTGATTTCCATCCAGGATGAATATTGTGCCATGGGCACAATCTTTTCGGATCTTGTTCTGCGTCTGGGTGTAATTTCTTCATTTTTGTATGTGTTTTAAAATATGCATGTATGTATGCATGTGTGTCAGTATTTTAGTAGTATATTCATAGTATTTATTTTGTCTAGTTAAGAATCACATAGCTGTGTATGGAATTAGTATTATTATTACAACAATTAATTATGACGTCATAAACATTTTATCGTCGTCATTTATTACTGATGATATTTTATAATTGAAATAAGAGGTATCACTTTTAAATTTTACCATCATCTTATGGCCTTTGAATCTTACTGTTGCTATCTCTTATCCTTATCTCATACGCTAGCGTATGTGTGTGTGTGGTAATGTAGCAAAATCTCTTAAATAAGCCTCATAGATTATGTGAGATTTCTTAGTAAATCCAGGGCCGCACGGCCAAATCTCACTGCCCGGTTTTCGCTCTCGAAACATATTTCATTGAACGAAATTACACCTAACACTCATACAGTGAAAATGGAAACCTATCGACGTTTTGGCTTGTTAGCTTGATTTTTTTTATTTGATGAACATACATCAGAGCGAAAACACTTAATAGTCTGGAATCCCCGGAACAAATGTTACAAGTTATTACTATTTAGCTAATTTTTCGTAAATTTTCATTTTGATGAGGGGCCCACCTTTCACCTTACAAAAAAATTTAATTGTGATAGCTAACAGGGCTAGCAGGGAAAAAAATCTTATGAGCGTAGAACCGGGATAACGTATCACGCAATTTGTAGAACAACAATGTGTCTGTTAAATTATATTAATACTAGCTGTCCGTGCATTAGCGGGCTTATAAATATGTCATCGTTATCATTTTAGTCATCAAATCATTTTCTGTACGTGTTACCACATAAGAAGTCAGCTTGTTTTTATTGTTCGATGTCCGTTAAACTTTTTGTAAAAAGGGTGTATCGCAACGGGGTATAAGAAAATTAGGTACTCAATTTAAAAATTCTAAGACCGAATTCACTAGAGTAATCCAATCTCAATATTTGCAAGGAATTTTAACGAGAATTGAAACTCTTTGAATATCATGTGACGTCTGCTTCGTAGCACTGCTGATAATTCTCGACAGTGTACATTACTAGACATTTAATAAAATTTTGGTACAGTAGTTTTTTAATTCAGCAATTTTAAGTCACATCCTAATAATCCTCATATTAATCATACTAATATTATAAATGTGAATGCAAGTTTGTTTGTTACACTTTCACGCGAAAACTACCAAACCGATCATCATGAAACTTTATACACATATTCTTGAAGGTATTAGAAGTAACATAGGATACTTTTTTTTAATTGCGAGCGAAGCCGCGAGCGAAAGCTAGTAAGGTAGTAATATTTAAATAGGAAAAGTACTTTAATTGGATCTTTTCTATTTCTAAAATATAGTTGACTTTTTCTTTTTTTTCAGTACATTACATAGTCACTGGTAAAGTATGATGACTACACTCTACGCAGTATGCCTTTTTGTTTGATATATAAATATGGTAAGTTTATATTTATTGTTAGAATATTGCTATATTCTGTAATACACACAAAAAGCAAATGAGGCGAGGGCTATCTGAAAATTACCAGAAGCAGTTATGTTATTTATGCAACTATTCATCATGACATGGCAACCTTCCAGAAAATTCAGAGTGCCACTTAGAAGATGCGTGTACTTCCCGATTGCGACCATTCTGTTTCTCATACACAAGGAAAGTAAATAACAATATCCTATAAATCATTTAGTAGGAGTAGCCTTCAATAACTATCTTGTAGAAAGAAGAACAGAAAAGCGGTGAATTGGCTGTAAAACTTGTTATAGATTTCTCTACACTGAATAAGTTTACTGTTACTCCTAAGTGTATTATCATCAATATTATTTTGCTATCCAAGCGATTTATTGATTAGATTTTTCAATCGATTTTCCCGTCACTATTCATTGTAGATTTTTTTTTTTAAATACAACTTTCCCGCATTAGGTATATACATCCTGTGTCGCGTGGGACTTTACAAACATACACAAAACGGACACAAAGTACACCCAGACTTAGAACAACAATTTGCGGATCACACAAACTATTGTCCTATGTAGGATTTGAACCCACAACACTTGACGCAGTAGGAAGCAGCGTGGCGACCACTTAAACCACTAGGCCAACCGTGCAGTATATATATATATATATATATATATATATATATATATCATATATATAATATACTAGCTGAACCCCGAGTTGTTACCCGCGCTTATTGTTGTACCGCGAGTAACGCCGCGGGACAAAGTTAGTCTAAAAAAAGTAGCCTAAGTTACTCCCTGGATCATCAGCTACTTACCAGTGAAAGTCCCGTCAAAATCGGTCCCAGAGATTACCCGGAACAAACAGACAGACAGACAGACAGACAAAAATTTTTTAAACTACATTTTTGGTATATGTACCGTGTATACACATGTATGTATACACGGTACATATACCAAAAATGCTTTTTACTAAATGCATATGTATGCATTTAGTAAAAAGCGGGTATTTTAATATTACAAACAGACACTCCAATTTTATTTATTTGTATAGATATAGTATAGTATAAAGGGAATATATAGAATATCTTGAAGCAACGTATACCCGACTCGAGCGTACATATGAAGTAGATTCTAGTTGCACAAAACAAAGTAAAGTTTTCTGTGGCGGTACAACAACGTGCACTTCGATATTGTGATTGCATCTGACGTCACTACTGCTACTGGATTTTATCATTGTTCAGTATCTTAACAGTACTGACGTTGTGTTAGTAACTGGTTCCGTAACACTTAACACGAACGTAGTTCTAAAACCACAAGTCATAAGAAAAAACTTCAAATGTAAAATTATTAAAAGAAAACTAAAATGTTTGTTCACAATTTTGTGTGCTTTTCATCAAAACCGCGGTTCCTTTCAAACATTGCTCGAATGCACTTTATGTAAATACAGATATAATGAAAGGAAAAAGACACTTTAAAATGTTGTTGGAAATACGTAGTGATATTTGCTACATGTAAATAAAGTCGAATATTTATATAATGTGAATGTTTGCTGCAAAGTAAATATTACTGGGCTCTATAAAGCATTGGTTGTATTTCATAAATATAAACGTTTCATATAAAAAAATAAAACTAACATACTTTTGACTATGCCGTTTATTAGCGGTTATCGAGATCTTTTATACTAATGACACTTCGTAACAAGGGACCTACTTCAAATATGAGATTAAGTTTAATAACATACAAGCTGTTGCCCGCGGCTCCGCCCGCCTGCATGTCGGTCTACCAAGTCGAAAACCTTTGTGGGCTCATGCACAACACTTTTAATGACGATAATGTCATGATCAAATGCATAGTTTTCGCTTCTATAAAGAACATACAGACAGCTTTCACTAGGTATGAACGTGTGTATCGCATGGATTTAATATATCTGTAACTTAAATGCGCATATTTTATAAATATCAATTTATCAATATCTATTTTGTACACACTAATTGTTAATCGCTTTAACGATTTGCACTGTCTCCGAGAATAGAATTATAAACTCATAAGTAACATGTTACTTATGAGTTTATAATGAGTTGATGAGAACACAAAGGAATATAATCATATTATTTGCTTGGAATTCAAAGAATCTATAAAGATTTGCTTATTTACGAAAATAATACCAACCTAACGATTGGAGTGGAAAACTAACGTTCAGCTTGATAAAACCATCTAATCGCTATAAAGAGATGACTAAAAAATAAAACCTTCAGTAGTACCAAGTACTTATATCATTATATATCGCGTTTATAATATTAGTATAGACTACAAGTTGCTGCCCGCAGCTTCGCCCGCGAATATGTCGGTTATCGCGGCATATAATAGCCTATGTGTTATTCTGATGTATAAGCTATATAACTGTAAAGTAGTTTTTGCGTGAAAGAGTAACAAACATCCATCCATCCATACTTACAAACTTTTGCATTTATAATATTAGTATAGATAAAATTGTTATAGCTGACAGCAAGACGGATAATTATAAAGTCTTTTCAACAAATATTTCTGAATATGGATAGTCTTATCCTTCCTTGTTTTATAGTCACTCAAAATGTAAATGTTACCATGTAAGATAAATACTGTTTGCCGTTGCCTTTGACAGCTTGTGTAATTATATTACGAGTACGAGTATATCAGTATTGGATATTGCCTGACGGACATGTACATCGCATTGGTGTCCGGCAACGAAATCTATTTAGCCTTTGACGTACAAATGTCAAAGATCAAAACGTACTCTGAAAATTCAAACCCTCAAAATTTAATATCATATCAGGATGGTAGGTGTATTCAAAGATAATACTCATGTTGCGTATGATAGTGTACTTATATGTATATCAATATGGAAAGTAAAAACTTTGTACCCCTTTTCACAAAAAATATGCTAATTGAGGAGTATAAAGTTTGGCACTGTTTGTTGTTTATTGGAGAAGGAATGTAGAAAGTAGACAAAAAAATGATCAGGTTAGAATTTCGACCACTCCGTAACCACTAGTTATGTATAAATAGATACATTTAAGTCATGTCTAATAATTATTGAGAGTCAATAATTAAAAAAATTCTTTGCAGATCGTTAAGTAAAATCTATCGACGTTTATTGATAAAACTATTTTGTACATACCTACATTTAAACATAGAACAATATTTAACATCTACGTTTGTTTTTTTGTTGTATGTATAAACAATAACATTGCATATTGATATATAAGGTGAATTGATTACAATCGTTTTTTTTTAAGTATTTTGTTTCATTATTTTTTTGTAACTTACGGCTGGTAAACAATATCTAATAGGGTATTACACTCCCGTTTTTGAAAAGGGTCTTAATTCGATTCTATAATTCTATTAGACCACAAAAAAAAAAAAAAAAAATTATTCAATCAATAAGTGCCATAAAAATGCATTTAAATTTTACATCTTTAAATTTCGCGCGTAATTTGTCAAAGGCACTGGACGCAGTGGACGCCATATTGCTCAGTGGTAATGACATCAATTCGCTTTGTAAAGAAAAACAAATTTATAGCATACGCTGAACAGTTGACATTTGACACTTTAGTTTACAAAGCGGTATGACGTAATAACATGGCGGCGAATATTTCATGGTGTTTAAGAACAGATTAAAAAACTGAAAACACGGTTTGAAAGGTATTTTTATTCGTTAATTTTATTCCTACATAAAGCAGTCTACTATCGAGAATAAATCTAAGTTGAAAAAATTTGATTGTCATCTTTCCTACTTTGCTTGTCGTGTATTATCCGCATTCTAAGATAAGAAATCGTTGATTTCCTAGCAATCTTTAAATGCATATATGTAGCTTGAAATTGGTACGTAAAAATTCTTGACGGTTTTAAGTACCTTTGGAAAGTTTTTCGTTGTGTAAGTGAAATGCAACTGGAATTGTGATATAAAAATTTTCTTGGTATTGATGCATGAGCTAAACAATTCTACTAAATTTATTCAATTGGAAAAATGTTTTGTTTTGCTTCTTTCAGTGTGGTCTGTATATATATTATGTAAAAATTGTATAAATATCACTCCATGGTATTACATAATTAAGAACGCAAGTCAACAATTAATCTGTCTGAGTAAAAACGTGCACGTTTATTGGAAAATTCTATTAATATTATTCACTAGTAAATATTTTTAATAAAGACTGTAGCTAAACTCGAAATTAAAATGAGTAAAAATGTTATGGAATATTTTATCTCGAGGAAAATACGTAACAAGTTTTTTTTTTCTCGAATCAGGAAATAACTGTTTTTTCAGTGCAAGGATTATAATAAGCATTAACACTGTTGTTTTAATCCTTGCACTGCTTTTACGACGGCTTTTTAAATCCATATTCGAATGTAAAAAAATAACCAAAATGAGAGATAATTCTCTTATTCGTGTTTAAATAAAACAAATAAAATTCTATTTACTATGTTTGGTTTTGATTTTTATTCGAGATGTGTTTTTTTTAATGATAGACCAAGTCATCATTAAATGATGCGTCAAGAATTCCTACTATTATAAGGCTTTTTTTATAACATATAAATATTTTTGACATCTTACACACAACGCCGTCTAATCCCAAGCTAAGCAGAGCTTGTGTTGTGAGTACTAGACAACTGATACACATACATAAATAAATAATAAACAAAGAAAACACCCAAACTCCGAAACAAATTTTTGTAGATTATACAAACATTTGGTCCGGCCCGGGAATTGAACCCGAGAACTTAAGCACAGCAGTCGCATACGCTACCACTGCACTACAGAGGCAGTCAAATAAATGCGAAAGTAACGCATGGTAGTATCAGTAAAAAGATGCTCTGTACACCTATTATGCTTTCAGGGCTAAAATAAAGTAAATAGCGACTTTGATTCTTAAAAATGGGCATAGGCTACTTTTGACAATTTCCAGTGAAAGCTAGAGTTACATAACATGGCATACGAGTACGTGAGCTGAACTTCTAAAGCCATGTCACTGTCAGTCTATTTGCAAAAGTCAAGTCAAGGTATTACTCAGGAGCAAACAGGTGCCAAATCCTGGCTATCTCAGAGTTATCGACTTTTAGTATCCCTAAAAGTTGTATCAGCTACGTTTATAAATCTTTCAGTTGAACATGACAAAGCATTAAGGTCTCGCTTTTGACGATTTCGTGGCATCGGTCCAGCCCATTATGTTGATTTTATAGAGTAGCCTCCTCAAATGTAAGACTGTAGCCTATATGTCCCAATGACAGAATTAACGAGCGCAAAAAAGTAGGTGCCTATCAAATGTCCCCACATTTCCTGCTTTGATTTGGTTTTATGTAAGTAGTAAATACGATATTGCTAGAACTTTATTTTGATACAGACAAATCACTTCTAAAGAGATGTAATAAAGATCAGATATCGTAACGATTTATTGATGCCACGATAGGTCTTTTTAGAGTTCGGTATTCCTAAGTAGGATTTATTGTTTGGATATCTCTGTTTGTCTATTTATTTAGATTTTATTTTTCGAAGTGTCAAGACTATAAACTTGTACATTTAAATGTGTATAAAACGTGACAAACTATTTAACTAAAATATTTGAATTTCAGCACTGTAGTATTAAAAAATATGTTCTATTTTGTAAAGAGTAAATAACAGATTTTATCGTTTACTATTACATGTTTTTTGACTATGTTTATTATTGTACGACACGGATGGCGAGCGGTCATCTAGCCGCTTTCTACTGTGGTTTATACAGCACACCTATTACTAAGTAATTTATAGTGCTTAACAAAATGTTGTTGTTGTTGGCACGGAAAGACACTTGACACACAAGACCAACTGGATTTGTGGCTTTTACCAAAGTAATTTAACCCATTGTTTATAAAGTCACCACAAGCCGCTTCACATCTTCCACAATGCTGAAATCATTTTAATTTGAGCTTAAGAGACTCCGACATAAAAGCCTCATTTGCTCCGAGAGACGCAATTATTTGCTTTACGGCCATCCAACGGGTGGTTTAATAGACTCTATAATGCACTTGTGAAACCTCGTCCAACCTAGTTCTTGTATGAAAAGTCGCCAATTTTGTAGTTTCGACTTAGGATTTTAATATAAAAACCTGGGTTTTAACCCTTTTATGATGTTATTTGAAATGAATAAAAGTGAAATAGAGATTTCACTGAATATTATTGTACGAATACTGTAATTTACTGTTATATTAATTACAAGAACACTATAATCAATCACCATGAACAAGCCAGACGTATATTTTTCTATTCCAAACTGTCAGCCATATTGATCATTAATTTATTTATGTGAGAGCACTTCTAATAACATGTGAAACTTTACTTATTAGCAACTTTTACTAAGATGTATTCATATTGTTCAAAAATTAATACATTAACCAAATATTATACCCAAAATGATAGTTCTGTTATTTTCCTTTAGGTACTTAACTATAATCAGTTAGATAGATCAGGATAATTTGAAATAATAGGTATTTGACTGACTGCCTCGTTGGTCTCGCGGTTGGCGTGTGCGACTGCTGATCATGAGGTCCCGGGTTCGATTCCCGGGTCGGACCAAATGTTTGTATGATCTACAAATATTTGTTTCGGAGTTTGGGTGTTTTCTATGTATGATATGTATGTATTTACAAAAAAAAAGTATATATATGTATTTGTATCAGTTGTCTAGTACCCATAACACAAGCTCTGCTTAGCTTGGGACTAGATGGCGTTGTGTCGTAGATGTCATAAATATTTACCTATGTAATTGCCGTTTTGTATGCAATAAGTGAAAGTACTTACTTTTTCAAACTTTTTTATTTCTCTTACTCGAAGTAATCACCCATACAATCGAAGCATCTTTGCCAACGCATTGGCAGTTTATTGATGACCTTCTTGTAAAAATCAGCTGGACGGGAGGCAACAAACTCTTAAAAGGTATTTTGTACTGCCTCTAATGTACTATAGAACAACAGTGGTACCTGAGATAAGCGCATTCAAAGAAACAAAAATAGATAAGTAATAAGTAATAGATAAGTGTATATATTATATATTTATAATTTATAAATATTGATAATAATTTTATTAGTTACGCTGAAATCTTTTTATCGACAAGTTTGACACCGTGTAGGCATTAATCATATTAAATTCCTATTTGGTATTCGATTTGTCAGTTTCTAATTAGATTGTGTATTTTCCTTATACATAATACGAATTTCTGAGATTTTTTATATTTGCTCGCTATAACGTTCATTTCGGAAATTTTTGTGATCATAGTTTAATATAGTTTTGGTTGGACGTGTGGTGAGAACTTTGAGTTGCCGCATTTCGAGCAGCTTACTCTAGCTTCTGTGAGGGTCACCTGTTAATTAAAATTTCCAAATGGGTCAATTTCAGTAAAAGGTAAGTTTAAATAATAGTTAACAATATATAATTAACATCTATAAATGAGATTTGATCATTAGAAATCTCAATTTGTTTTGATAATAAATTGGGAAACTTTCCAAAGAGATATTATGACATCAATTAGAAATTACGTATGATAACGTAAATTTTAACAAAAGCAATCAAAAAAAATCGTAAATAAAACTAAGTCTCGCGACTCAATTCTTCTACGGTAAAAATGTGAGATCCATGTAATATCAAGTCGGTTTATATATTCAGTCTCTGCTTAAATGACCTTCTATATAAGGTATTTTATAATTAGCTAACCTAACAATATCTTATAGTGATCTTATCAGTATTAAAAATCTTTAAATAAATAGAATTAATGTCAGTCAGAAGTGTCATTCAGTGAGTGAGTATCAAAATTAAGAAATTTTAATTGATTATAATTATTTAAATACTGATTCAAATTTGAACCAGTATTGAGATTTGAAATACATTGTTTTAATGACTGATGATTCAGGTTTTTGGGTATATTCATAACAAATTTATAGAGGAGTTGGAAACGGTCTGAACTGCTTCAAAAATGATGGTATGGCCGTGCCATTTTTTTCTCGACTTAGGGGGAATCAAAATATATTCATCCATTAGATGATAAAACCAATATTGTTGATGGCAAACATCTAATAACATCAGACAGACTATTGATGAAGCGACGGCGACGCGATGCCATCGCATGCAAGTATGTTTTGAAACGCGTAAAAATACTGTTACAAAACTTCCTTGCCGTGAATAATATTGCTTCAAAAAGGTTCAACAAGTTATAAACAACCTCAATTTATTTTCATTTTTTTTTAAATATAAAAAAATAACTATGCAAGGTACACGTAAAAGTGTATGCAATACTTGTATTAACATTTTACTACCGTACGAGTATTGTGGTGGCGCATCAGTTGCCACAATAGTAAAATGTTTACTTATACAAAAAAACTACCAGTTATAAAAATATTAGTTAATTTATGCCATATGGTTAATTTCATTAATTTGGTTCGGTTCTATTATTATAATAAAAATTGTATACAAACATATTACCTATATTAACATTTATTTTAAATGAAGATGTCGAGTGATAGAAGAAAGAATGGAATTGAAGAAGAACGGTGGAACCCATGCTTCAGTACAATTAGGCTGGCATCAAGATTTCCAGCAATTAGGACAGCAAATAACTCTGACAGGTCCTATTTGCCAGATTAGTTTAATTTTATTATTTTCCTACCTAGACGGGTATCGTTCATAAATGAATAATAAAATTTATTATTCAAGGCAAACGTAGTACAGCCAAGTGGAAAAATGTTTTATTATCATCAACTGCTTTTAACGGTCCACTGCTAAAAATAGGTTTCTTCATGTCAAGGAGATCTTGGCCTATAGAACACAGGCCAGACAAGTTGGTATAGCTTTTGTTTCAAGTTAACCCTTTCCTCTTATTGTTTTCTTTTATGATGGTGAGCGATAACGCCGCACACGGACACCGACGTCTCCAGAAGCGTCACAAGTGCGTTGCCGACCTTAGAGGCATGAGGAAAGGGATCTGGGGACTTTCCATATTTATATATTCTTTCAAGTGGAATCGCATCGGTGAGATTTAAAAAAAAATCTTGGAAAAATATTTAGCACCAATACTTAAATAATTCTTAGCATGAGATTAATCCTGTTCGTTTTCAGGTTATTAAGTACTCTGATTCTTTCCTAACTCATTGTGATTGTTGACTGTAATTATTGTATTTATTTATTTATTTTCTAACGTATACTACATCGGCGGACTTAATGCCCTAGGCATTATCTACCAACCAACCTTTGGAGGGTGTAGAGATCTAGTGAAGAAGGTGTTCATTTTCATCTCTGATGAAAACCAAAAATCATTAAACCCGCTTCTGTGAAATCATGACGGTCATTTTTAACTAATTTTGATCGTTGTGTAGTAAGAAGATATAATTTTCAATATGAATTATGTAGTTTTATATTGTTGTCATATTTGAAAAATATTAAGATTTTGTGCTAAATCATCACATTTGTGCTTGTTGATATTTCTTTAAATTTTTTTATTATTGTTAGCAATTACTTTAAACAATTTTTGTTGCAGACATTTTAATTTATTTTAAGTATTTTTTTATTTAACTGCAGTGTTTCTGCCTTAAACAGCAAATACTGTTGCATTCATTTGTGGGTGGTTCCAGCCGCCGGAAAAGAGTAATGAAATGAAACGGATCAAGAAATTGGGACCACGATCCAAATTATATGCGGTCCTAGTCGACGGAACGCATCGCCATTCCATACATTAGGTGACAAACCTGCGTGTTTTTGTATTAGATACCTTTTAGACCTACCGCAATTTATTTTGAGAACATAGGAAGAAAAAGTAGAAAATAAACGATAACTGTGTTATATTCAAACTATTTAGTACAGTCCGAGTAGGTATACTATTGTTTAGATTTAAGCCTATTAGAAGTAATACGCTTCATCTAAAGATTGTCTCCAAGAGATCGTGAATGGGATTATTTATTATAACGTTAATAGTTTATTGTGTAATACTGATTCTTGGTATAACGGTTTTCATTAAGGATTATATATCTGCCAATCTATGGAGATTAAAGTCATTCGCTACAAAATCGCGATTTAATTAACGTCTTTGTTATCATTTTTAACCGACTACGGCTAAGCCAAAGGTTTGATTTTGACAGACTATATATGTATGTTCATTTATTCCCTCATAGCTCCTTCACTACTCATTAGAACTGGACAAATGAGGTGTCGTTACAAGCGTCATGATTGTCTGCTGGTTTAAGGCTATATGACGTGTCACTGAATCTAATGTGGCGCCCTCTAGCTGACATAAAGTACTGTATTAAAAAATAAATTTTAGATAAATAGGTCGTGCTTGGTATCATTGGAAAGGGCATTACTTGTACATTTCAAAATTATATATATTATTAGCATTTTCTCGTGATTTTCTCCGTATTCATTTGATAATTGTGATATTTCTATGGTACCTATTTAAAATTTACTTTGCAACGAAATTAATATTATAGAGGCACCAAAACATTTAAATAAAAAAAGTAAAAACTAAAACCCAAATAACTTGTTAAAGCGTTATGGACTATGGTGTAATGTACCAAAGTCCATGACTCTAACAACGCGTGACTACTACGCGTGGCTTTTGAAACTTGTTTCATGCTTTTTCAGCGTCGCTTTTGTCATAGTTGGGTTTTAGTTTTTACTCTTTTTACTAATAACTGTTATGATGATTAACTGTTAGATGCCGAAAAAAGATAGCCTTGAAGAAATATTAATAAAAATAATGTATATGAGTGTTGTGAAAGCAACTAATTAAATTTACTTGGTTCCCAACTTGCATTTGATCAAAGATTACTCACAGATTATTGACGATATCCAAAAATTCATAATAAAATTTATCTTTAACATATTAACATCTTCAAATGATGTGGTAGTTATTCATTGTGGCTTAATGATTACTAACTTGAAAGCATTTAAGTACAATCTACTCGAATCTGAGTACTAAAAAGAAGCGGACGGCAAAAATTTACATTGGGTTTACAACTATAAGCCCATTCAAACAGTTACTGTTAATAGCTAATAGCAATGAATAATATATATATATTTTTTAACAACTCTAAAGTTCTAGAGTTTACGACTATTTAGGCGACAAATTTTATACAGCTTGCTACGGCCTTTTTGCTAATGACAAAATAGATAAATAGATTTATGAAATATATATTTCATTGCAAAGTGGTCTTATCTATTTAAATTATTATACTTAAGATCAAAGTTTTTGAATTTAACTGGACAATTATTATTACAGCAGTACCTACCAGTGCAATGAAATATAAGCGATGTTTTAACTGTTTATAAATTATTTTTAAAATAAGATTATGAAGAAGTTAAGCGTACTTACAGTAATTCACCAATTGAATGAGCGCACCCACAGGCGGTTCTTGCGTCTAACTAAATCAAAAAATAGCGCAAAAGCAATAAAAATCAAAAGAAACTGAACTGAAACGTGAATGGAATCAATTGAAAAATTACCAAAGGGCCACATTTTTAACAAGAAATGCACTAATTAGGAAAATATTACTACCTTATTCAATTTTTAAAACAAAGTAAGTTGCAAAGTTCCGCCCGAGGGAGTTTGAGTTTGTTTGTTATTGAGTTTGTTCAATAAGGTTCGCGCGCGAAAGTGCCGATATTTGGAACCAGCGACTACTTAGAACAGATCTCTTCTATTTACTGAGTGTAACCGTAGACTGCTATAGCTGAGCACCCACTGGCTCCAGAGACCCACCGCGCATGCGCTGCATTGGACCTATCATATTCTATGGCGGGATATGCCTCACTCATGCAAGGGAAAGTAATTATTCTGTGTATACAAAAATGTACCCAGTGTATCTTACAGAAATTACAAAATAGTGTACCTTGTTTGAGAACGTCATTTTTTTATTCGATTGGCTTAAGAAATAAATATTAGGAGAATAATCTGTTTTAACAATAAAGTCTACAAAAGTCGGTATAATTTCAGGAAATGAATAGAAACTTAGTCATTAATTTATATACCCGTTTTTTTTTCAGTTTTTATACCAATGTGTGCCCTCCTATTTTTATCTTATTGTTTATTCTTACGATCTGCCTTATAATGATAGTCTATCGTGAGGATTGCTAGTTTAGTTATAATATGGATCTTTGAGCTAACAACACCTTTATTATAGAAAATCAAAAAAAACTTTTGGTAGAAGAATAATGGACGTACGTATTTCTCATTTGTGCGCATCTTGAATCTCAGATAATGTTATCTACTTAAAATAATGTTATTTACAAAACATTTTTCAAGGTAGTAGAGCACGCTAAATGGGCTGGCTCGACCGGGGCGGGTACTACCCTCTCACAGAAGATCAACTTAAAATAACAACATTCATGGTGTCGTGTTTCGTTAGTGCAATGACGCAGTCAGACCTCAATAAGACGCCATAGTGTGGGTTGCCTTATTGTGGGTCACCATATTGCCTTGTTCCACTGTCTATATCTGCAATTAGCACGTTGACCACCACTATTGGATTCTACTCATGCTTTCCATCAGGCAGAGTAGAGTCACATATAAAAATGGCTGTAATGTCGCTTTACATAACTTTAAAATAGAATTTTAAATTTAATATAATGAAGTTAGTTAAATGTGTATCAATAATTTGATAATATAGAGTTTAGCAATATACATGTATTTGGTGTTATATATTGCTTATATAATAAATGAAAGTGAGATTTATGTAAACCGCATATATTTCGAGACTTCTTTAATTGTACATTGGTATCAGTTGAGCGAATTGACTGACTCGTATCGGTGCCGCGGACTGACTAGTCCCGATGGACGATGCGGACTGATTGAAGTCTCAAGCGGAGCCCTTTCAAGCCCGAGGTGCGATGTGTTACATTAGCTGAACATGCATTTACTATTTCAATGTATTGCATCATCGCGACCCCACATAGAGTATCAACAACCCAATTTATATAGTAGGTGTCGTAACAGTCAGTTAAGAGATCAAACTATACTGGACAACGGCTCTGTAAAGAGAAGAATAACTTGACACACGCCCTCTACCAATCCACCTGGCCGGTGTGATTTGGTAAGAGGGAGGTATTCATTTTCATTATTTTCCTAGCCTTTATGATTCCCTAGATTTTGGGGCCGGCTACTAGTTCAACATGGTTTACCTGAATATAAGTTTTTACACGGAGCGACTGACATCGGACCTTTGCAACCCTGCAATGATGAGGATGAACTGAATTCGAAGGTCGAACTAGTTGTCAGTATATTTGAAGGCACTGACTTCCCAATAACGATTGCCATATTGTGCCAAGAATTAAAAGAAGAAGGAGGTATTATATATCATTAATCAGATTTAAATCTTTAAGTTTCAATTGATTACAATTGGTTATGAGAAACAAATTAGGAAAAAAATATTAAGAAATGACATTACAATATTACTGACAACTTAAAAGTTAATCTAAATAAAAACTAAAATTAATAATTGAATTATTAATTTTAGTTTTTGTAATGTTTTATCCATAGTCATTACTATTCTTAATATATTGACTTACAATTCCCACTTTTTAGTTTAACATTGAAACACATACAAAAATAGACTTACCTAGATCTATTAATATGCTGATTTAATTATATTATTACTAGCTGACCCGCTTACTGACTTCGTTTGCATTTCTCCATAAGAAATATTTTCGGTTGATACCCTGCTCATATTGGTCGTAAAGTGATGTTACATAGCTTAAAATCTTCCTCGCTAAATGTGCTATCCAACAAAATAAGAATTACCAAAATCGGTTCAGCCGTTCACGCGTGATGTCGTGACCAAGGCAAATAGGGATTCATTTATACATATATATAGATTTTGTCCCGTAGACTGCTGACTATGATGACGATCATGATAAAATATATTACTACGCTATTCACGAAAACCCATTTGATTACTATTATCAAGATAAATCTAATAATACCCTACTATTTGTAAACTGTTAATGAAAAACCATGTTTGCTACTCTACAACCAGATTTTAGAAGTGTTTTAGGATTCTATAAGTAACACATGACATACTTATAAAAAACTCGTGGTCTTCCAGTGGTAAAAATTCAAATTTACTAAATTTAATTCTTATTTCACTACACTGTAACAAACCAATTAAACTAAAAAAAATAAACTAGAGTTTAAAGCAATTTGTAACCATGAGTGTAAATATTGACTGCGTTTAGTAGACTAGCATTTGCTAGTTAGTTAGACACCTAGGTACGGGTTAATTCAATTTGACTCGGAGCCTCAGGGTAAATTCACTTATATCTTACTGTACCTGTGGATATATATATCGTCTAAATAAATATTGGGTTATAATTAATAACGACTATGAAAACAAATAAGAAATACTGTGTAAAATAACAATTCGTATCTGTGTAGTGATGGACAAAGGGATAAATTACGCAGGATATTACTGTAAAGATGAGGAAAAATAAAGTTATACCAACCTATCTGACTGACTTATGAAGCTTCATAAGTAGGTTAAAATATTTTTACTAATAAGAGGCCTATATGCATCAGTGGAATGTGAAACGCTGTTCAATGATGGTGATGATTAATTATGTGCAACATAACATCATTTTGATAATATCTTCTATTATCCGACAGCTTCAGAAATGGGTTATGTGTTTTCAGTAAGTGTGATGTGTGGGAATATTTCTTGTGTAAGTATTTGTATTAGTGTTGGAGGTGTTGTTAGATTCATCTTAACCCATTTGGATTCAAGAAAAAAGTAACAGCAATAAATTAAAAATTTCTTTATTAAACCAATGTTAGGGATACTAATCAATGAAAAAATATGTAAAAAATAATTTCAGAATGTTTTACAGGAGAACAATCTTGTGAGTGTGAAAAATAGTTAAACTAGGTATATTTCATTTCATGAATGAGTTTAATACATGCTACCATTTCTTATCATGAATCTCAGTTCTGTTTAGCGTTTTGTCGTGTAAACAGTATTTTCATGTATTTTTTTTGTTCTTATACTTTACAATATCTTTTTACAGTTCGTACATACTCATTTATATAATTAGTTTATGTTATTTAGTACTTATTGAGTAAATATAATACGATTGGAGACACCTCCAATCATTTGATTCCGATTTGATTTTTCAGAAAGCTAGTATCGACTGTCAACATTTTTACGACTCTTAACTTAGCGTACACTTTCACGAAATTGTACGTTGACGCTGGTCTTTCTGGAGCTATAATCAACATTTCATTTCGTATCGATCTTTGAGTTTGAACTCGAACCACTTTAGTGGTCAACAGTCCACCAACGTTACCTTCCTAGTCCGAAATACCAATATTATAGAGATAAATAACTCGATGGATTCAGGCACGTCTTTAGGTAAACCTGATGGACCTATATCGTCATGTAAATTCTTTTCTTCGTCAGTGATAACACTGGGCTCAACGGGAATAAAGAAGAACTTATAACTTATACTATTCGCTGATCGTATATTCTTCTAATAAAAATTTGCTTGCAATAAAATATATTCTGTGAGTTATTTTGAATGTCTGGCAAAATATTATTCTTAGTACACTTGTAGCCGTTATAACAAATTTGACACACTCATATTTGAGGTAATATAAATTTCCATGTACATTGGGTATACAAGTTATCGGAAATGCTTGGATGCGCATCCTCGTTAACTGAAGATGAAGTACCAAAAGTGTTTCATTATTACAATTCTAGTACATCACGTTGTCATTTAATCGTGGGAGAGCCACGCTTCGACATGAATGGGTCGGCTCGACCGGAGTGATACCACAGCCTCACAGAAAACCGGTAAGAAATAGTGCTTGCGCTGTGTTTCACCGAGTGAGTGAGGATACCGGAGGCCCATATCCCATCCCCCCAAAGGTCGGCAACGCACTTGTGACGCCTCTAGTGTTGCAGGTGTCCATGAGCGGCGTTAATCGCTTACCATCAGGCGATACGTCTGCACGTTTGCCCGCCTATTACATAAAAAAAAATTACTTATCTCTTTACACCTTCTGATCGGTAAAATAAATATGTTCATACAAAAAGCTATTTACTTTAACAACATTTTCTCCGAAAGTCATCCACGACAGTAGCTTAGACTAATTCAAGATGAAATAAAATATTGAAAATCTATTAAATAGGTGTTCCCATTTTGGTACAGCAGTCAAGCGGTAGTGTAAAAGTGACACTAAGTATGTGAAAGTTATAAAAATGAAAACCATTGGTTGGTAAATATTAACTATCTTTATATTTTAACTTCTTTTTTTAAAGAGAGGCTATATCTTGTATTATTATGGGCTTTTGATGATATTAAATTTTATAGATTGTTTTCATATTTATATCCATTATAATAATAATAATAGATAAGGCGTCGTTGGTCTAGCGGTTGATGTATGCGACTGCTGATCAAGAGGTCTCGGGTTCGAAATCCAGGGTCGGGCCTAAAGTGTTAGTGATTTGATATTATCTGATTATAGAAATACTTAATTACAGCTCGGACTTTGCAAGTTAGGGTCTGAACCCCCGTGCCTCCGAGAGCACGTAAAGCTGTCGGTCCTGCGTCTGATCTCTCAACGATTGTGTCGGTTAACCGTCCCATCGAATTATGAGAATGAGGGAACAGAGAGTGCACCTATGTTTGAGCACACACTTGTGTACTAAAATATCGCCTGTGAAGTTGGCTGGTCTCCGTAAAGAGACAATTTTCCGCCTTGGCCGTAAGGGGCTAGGACAAAATTATATCCATTAATTTTTAACCGACTTCAAAAAAAGGTGGAGGTTTTTCAATTCGACCGTATATATATATATATATATTTTAATGTGTGTTCGCAGATAACTTCATCGTTTATGAACCGATTTTGATGATTCTTCTTTTGTTGGAAAGGAATGTCCCGACGGTAGTACCATGACAAGGAAACTAGGATCTGATGATGGCATCCTAGAGAAATCGAGGGGAACCCTCATTTTTTTCAGGCACATACTATGTTTTTTTGTATATTTTCTGAAAATACTCTTATATTTGTGTCTGGTAGTCATCATTTAGTGATGATGAGCTGATGATATAAGGTACAACTCCTTAACGGTTAGGAGTTGGAGGATAAATCTTTAAATGTAATATGTGTGTATGTTAACTTTAGTCGTATTCTTTCAAGTTATTTAGGCAAGCTGATGATGGAAGGTACAACTCCTCAACGGTTAGGAGTTGGAGGATAATTCTTTCAATTTCATACGTATCTATAAACCTTAAGTTGTATACTGTCAAGTTTTTGAGGTGTATTCGAAAGGGTATGCTTCCGAGGTGGTCCCATTGCCACCATATCAGGATCTGATGATGGGATGCCTGGGTAATGGAGGGAATCCCTCACTTCTTAGGCACGTACTATAAATTATATGAAATAGTTCAACTTACTGATAACCTACGATTGCTTGCACTAAAAATGGAAAATAAAAACGACTTCCAAAAAGCATCCAACGAAAACTCCCTGGCTAAACTGGCTCTTCATAAACTGCTATGCCAATTCTTGTCTATACCTAATTCTTTGTTTTCGGTTTTTTTTTTCATATTCATAACTTATTTTGATTCATGGATAGCCAAATTCTATCAACAATTTAGTAAAAAATATTTTACCCTCAGGTTTTCATTTTATTTACAGCTAAAAAATGTATAAATTCGTAAAAATGTTTAATTAACAAAATAACAACAGCCCTCGTTCATGTGTTTAATAAATATAGTAAATTTATTTTCTATGTATAATATGTATGTATTTACAAAAAAAGTATACATGTATTTCTATCAGTTGTCTAGTACCCATAACAAAAGCTCTGCTTAGCTTGGGAGTAGATGTCGTTGTGTGTTAGATGTCCAAAATACCAGATAGTTCCAATTCTGAAGATATGAAGTCAATAATAGAATAGTTAAACATACAAAGTTGCAATTGCATATTGAATTTTTTTTATTTCATTGCATAGCTCTGATACTTTAGATTTTATTAATATCTAAAATACACTGATTTCGTCTCTGACACACTGATGCTCATCAAAACTGTTTGGGTATTTCCTGACGGGCTACAAAGCTGAAATTTGGTATCTAAACTAAGTTAAGGATACAAACAACAAATAAATACATAAACCTATTACTTTTGCCCCAAAACCTAAAAAAATTAAAATATATAAAATAAAAAATACTGCCATAAGTTTATAACAAAAATATTTTCATTAAAATGTCGCCAAGACGACTGCATATGGACCCGTGAAATGGATAACATCTCAGTAAAAATGTATGGCTTCACCGTTTCGCTAATGTCACGTCACGAATACTTAATAGGTATAACCATTAAATCTAAAAACTTTGTACCTGTACCTACTTCAAAAAACTACTAAACATATTGAACGTTTTTTGGAGTAGGTACAGGTACAAAGTTTTTAGATTTAATTGCTATACCTATTAAGTATTTCATAGTTTTACAATGAGTTACAAATATGCATATGCTTTTGTTAAACGAACACAAAGGGTACTTAGTGAGTGTTCATGTCATTGAAATACACTACAATCATATTATAACAAACTTCATGCCACGCATGAAATTCCAATTCAGTTTTCATAACAGAATTCTTGCTGCATTTCAATTACACAAAGGAAAAGTTTCCAAAAGTACTTAAAACCATCAACAACATCAAAACATTTACATACAATTTTCAACCACTTTTTACAATCGAAGTTTGTTAGGGAATCAACGATTATGCATCTTAGAACGCGGATAGCATGCTTGAAAGTTCTCGACAAGCAAAATAGGAATGATGACAGGCAGATTTCTTCAACTAAGATTTACTCTCAATTGACATCCAGATGTTTTGTGTGGAATTTAAATTAATAAATATAAATACTTTTCAAAACTGTAAACCGACTGTCTGTGACCCCAATTAATCTTGGGAATAATAGAAACTAGGAAAAAAAAACAGATAACGATATAAAATATACTTTCCATACATCTTCAGGATATTATATGATACGGAGATATGAACATGACCAAATTTACAAACGCTATTTATATACAACTAGCTGAACCCCGCGGTATTACCCGCGGTTATTGTTGTACCGCGAGTAACGCCGCGGGACAAAGTTAGTCTAAAAAAAGTAGCCTAAGTTACTCCCTGGATCATCAGCTACCTGCCAGTGAAAGTCCCGTCAAAATCCGTCTAGCCGTTCCAGAGATTACCCGGAACAAACAGACAGACAGACAGACAGACAGACCGACAGACAGACAGACAGACAAAAACTTTTTTAACTACATTTTTGGTATATGTACCATGTATACATACATATACATTTAGTAAAAAGCGGTTATTTTAATATTACAAACAGACACCCCAATTTTATTTATTTGTATAGATTTACATTCGTTATACATTCATATTCTTTTAAAGTAGATTTAGTTTATGTTAAGACGGTATACAATATTCTTTCTTAACAAAAATATACAACATGACAACTGAGTAAATCATAGATATGCAGTTTATTTTAAACTTCATACAGCTCGTGTAGAATCTTTCGAGGACATCACACACGACCGTCATGAAACGGTTTGAACAAGACAATTGCAAGACGAGTTTAACGAGGTTCATATATTATGGGCTCAGTCTGTTAGTTCGTCGACTAGGTACTGTTTAATAGTTTTCTGTTAATTTGTATTATCTGAAAGTTATGCTCTCACAAGTTACACGGAAATTATGAAACAAGATGTAATACAAAGTTTTAAGCATTCTGTTTTTATGATGAAGGCAATATGAAATGTTGTTATCTATACATCTATGCAACTAAATAAAATTGGAGTGTCTGTTTGTAATATTAAAATAACCGCTTTTTACTAAATGCATATGTATGTATATACGGTACATATACCAAAAGTGTAGTTAAAAAAAAATTGTTTGTCTGTCTGTCTGTTTGTTCCGGGTAATCCCTGGAACGGCTGGACGGATTTTGACGGGACTTTCACTGGCAGGTAGCTGATGACCCAGGGAGTAAATTACTCTACCTTTTTTAGACTAACTTTCACACGGGGTTCAGCTAGTTAATACATATAACAAAAGAAACGAAATGTACGTTAAAAATTATCCTAACCGAAATAACAGTTTTAACTAAACGTTAAAAGCTAAATTTTCAATTTCTATGTTCCATTTTTTTGTGTATTTTTTTGTTTCATTATTGAATAGGGGCAAACGAGTGGCATATTACCTGATGGTAAGCGATTACAGCCGCTCATGGACACCCGCAACATCAGAGGCGTCACAAGTGCGTTGCCGGCCTTTTAAGAAGGAGTACGCTCTTTTCTTGAAAGGTTGAAGGTCGATTTTTACTCTTGGTTTAAAACCATTTCTGAAATCTGCAACTGCATGAGTCCGTATGAGCCAAGAGCCTAGAAACTTCCCTGTACTTTGGTCATCATATTGATTGTTTCGTCATAATGATTGCAAATCATAAAATGTACTTTAATGCTGTTCTTTTAATCCAGTTTTGTAGCTATTAGAAAAAGGCTAATTTAGTGCTAATTAATATAACAATATTCCTTTGTAGAACCGCAATAGCAAAGCGCAACTATAGAATCAGGTGATTCAATTATAGGATAATTACTAACGTCAGGACAAGAATCTAACATAATAAGTATATTCTTAGAACAACATATCTAATATCCATGATGTACATGGACCGAAGTCCTAACTTACAATTAGGTGACTCGTCTGCTCGTTTGCAGCCCCTCCCCCTATTCTATTAAAAAACACGTAGAATACTGTTCTTCAAAGTATATTTATGTGAAGAAGTTTGAGCAATTTAATCCTAAGCATTTTCATCATGCATATAGTCTGCACAAAAGCCTCAGCACAAACTTTCTCTTTGATTATAGTTTTGAAGTTGTTTAAGCTCAGGTTTTGTGTGTCGCTTATGCTTATACAGCGAGTTGAATATATACGAGTATATTATAGGCGTTGTATTATATTTGAAACATTTTGCAATGCTTTCGTTTCAAAACAGTCTTTCTCTTATGTACTATTTTTAATGGTGAAGGAGACAATCGAGTAAACGAATCACACGAATTTTAGTGATTATCAATGCCAATAGATATCTAAATACAGTTATTGACTGCTCACTCACCCCACAATGAAAAGAGAGACACTGACATTCTGAGAAGTTGTAATATCTCTCCGGTCGAACCAGGTCGTATAAATATTGCTACAAAATGACGACGTAAATAACAAAATGCTACTGTAACTGAGAACAAGATGACATAGCGATAAAGTGCCACATGTCATCATCAGAATATCTGAAACTAACTGCCTTTAGTCGGTTCTTGCGACATCCATGGCCATGGCATGCACAGAAGTCGCGACACTCAAACGAAGCAATTCCTACTAGTTCACATAAGGTGTTGTCCCAAATGGAGGGTGTTCCCTCAACGCTCAGTTCGTGGTGGGTTTATAAATGATACTAGCTAAGCCCCGCGATGTTACCCGCGAAATATCAACAACCGCGTTTAACACCGCGGAGCAATGTTAGTCTAAAAAAAGTTCCTCCTTGTATCATCAGCTATCTGCCAGTAAAAGTTTCGTCAGAATAGGTCCTGCCGTTACAGAAATTATCCGGAACCTTATTTTTATGATCTGAGTCCAGAACAAACAGACAGACAGACAAAAATTGTAAAAAATATAAATTAGGTATATGGACCATGTTTGAATACATATGCATTAAGTAAAAAGCGGTTATTTTAATATTACAAACAGACACTCCAATGTTATTTATTTGTATAGATGTATAGATATTATTATATGCTGTGGTCTCCTGTAATTCAGGGAATACACCGAGAGATTAATGTGAATTTTTATTGTAAGTTATAGTTGTGTATAGCCTTTGTTGGAGACCCTTAATCTGTACAAATATAATATTTTTATACCTATTTAGTGAATCCACAATAGCGGCATAGCGACCGCTTTATACTACGCCAACTGTGCAGTCGAAGTAATAATAGGAATCAAGAAGGTAAGCTAAGAATACGCTTGAGGTCGAACCTTCATCTTGTCAAGTTATAGACAGACAGAAATACTGGCTCGATTCAAAAAAGATATCGAGATTTTCTCAGGCTAATTTAGTCTTGGTATCTAATGACCGCAAAACTGGACTTCAATCGATATGTCTACTTCAGATATTAGAGTTACAATTATTAAGCTCTCACAGTTATTAGCGTAAAGCTTTAAATTTTTATTTTTTAATTTCTTAAAAAGTTTTAATGACCAAATTATACTTTAATCCTTGATCATAAAACACTTCTTCATAAACCAAAAATAATTCGAAAATAATAAAGTAAGGCGTGCGGCGACGACGATGTGAGTTTTACGTTTTGTTCTCCAAAAAAGTACATATATATATACTCATACACAGTATACATATAGCTCATGGAAAGCAACGAGTGACGATGAAGCGAGTTCCATGATTTTTGTTCACACACAAAGTGCTCAACGCGCCTTATGAAGTCTATACAAATAAATAAAATTGGAGTGTTTTGGTATATGTACCATGTATATACATATGCATTTAGCAAAAAGCGGTTATTTTAATATTGCAAACAGACACTCCAATTTTATTTATTTGTATAGTCTAGCTGACCCGGCGACCCGGCCTTATTTATTTTTGTAAGCATTTTCTAAATTATCGAAAAAAATCTTTTAATAATCCCATATCAACTTCCCGCAGCGCTGCAGTGTATACAACTAAGCGGACTAAGAGAATATAACACCTTTATTTTTATTTTCTTCTAAACAAACCTTGTCCTGACAATAACAAATACATTTTTTTTTTAAATTTGGTGCCGTCGATCGAAAGTTATGTGGGTGTACATACATTTGTGTAATTCCGTTTTTATTTATATAGATTTAGAGTATAAAATGACCCCAATTATTCAAGGGTTAAAAGGTATGAACTAAGAAAGTACAACGAAAGAATTTGTTACAAAATTCGAGAGCCAAATATTTGGTACCTTACGCGGATAGCAGCTTTAAACTTATATTTTCTCATCAAACCTGATTTTATTTTTGGTAAAATAAAAGACATTGTGAGTAACATTGTTCAAAAGTTGTTGAATAGCTGAATACCGGTTAGTTGTTAAATATTCATGGCATCTCTAAGGTATTACCTATCTATACATCTATACAAATAAGTAAATTAATTTTCAAATAAGATTTTCATTAAATGTAAATGAAAGTATAGGTATACGATACCTACATCAAAAATCATTTTTATTATTATTTTGTCTGTCGGTATGTTCTGGCTAATCTCTAGAACAGCTAGCTAGCTGATGATATAAGGAGTAACTAGGGCTACTTTTTTAGACAACTTTGTCTCGCGGCGTTACACGCGTTTGTGGTACATCAACGACCGCGGGACTCAGGGCTCAGCTAGTCTACAATATGACGATATCTACTTTTTGTCGAGTAAAAATACGGAATGTCACGAACATGATAATTTTATCCCAAGGGTGTACGTACGAAGTGGGCGTACGAAGCGACTAAAGTAAACTATACGAAGGACTATTTTACTACAAACATAACAGTGAACGTTGAAATATATATGTAATTTAATACAAAAATGTGTGATCTCACGGAACAATAAATCATTATAATGATCTCACCGCCTTGATGTTAATTGCCGTAAATGATTTCATTGCACATGTATTCATGACAGTGTAAAATTTCTGTTACTGCTCAATGATGTGTTCTGTAATATTAAATTAAATATTAATGCAAAAATTTGTGAGGCAGTTTGGATGTTTTTTCTCTCACGCAAAAACTACTGAATGGATTAAGATAATTTGTACATCAGAATGCACATACACTATAACTTAATGAGGTTTTGTGTCATTTAGTCATAAAGAATAGTAACGATCAAATAAGACGCGAAAATTTTGGCGCTTGAGCCCTATTTCGACTTACGCGGCCTAAACCGTTGGATTTACATGACATTAATATACATAATAAATAGTTTATATATCTACATCTTATGTGAAAGTTAGTATTTCATATATAATGAGCCAAAACACAATTAAGTTGGATACTTTTAAACCGACTTCAAAAAAGAAGGAAGTTCTCAATCAATTTAGTAGCACGATGCCGACTAATAATCAGTAGCCTGCCAACTTTAATAAATCTTTAAACATTAGATAGCACTATGCTTACTATTGCAAATTGACGATTATAATCGTTGGCAGTATATTTTGTTATTATGCTTACATTATACTTCAATTGCCTACAAACTGTACGATAAAAAACTAACTCAATAATAATTATAATCCTCTCTTATTTTATTCGTTAAGACCAACTTGAAGTTAAACGAAAATCGCTTCAAAAATCATACAATCTACTCTAAGAGTCTATCGCTGAACACAGGTCTCTCCTTAAAAAAATCACAGCAAGGATAAGAAATACACAAGAGTCGACAGAATTTCAAAGTGAATACTGGTGAAGCTTTCTGGTACTTTTTGAATTAAATTTATTTTGAAATAAAATCATTTTTGGTATATAGTCAACGATATATTGTTATTTTGTATTATCTACTTTTGCACAAAACTGTACTGAAATATACACTATGTTATCGCGAAATTCGATTTTCCAAAAAGATGGTGAAGTGCGATGTAAAAGTCATAAAAGTAAAAAGCAGGAATTGTGCAACCTAATGTATAAAGATTTAAACTGATTGTTTAAAATAATTATAAAGACATCCAAGTGTAACTAAGTTTTTTTTTTTATGTTTAATACCTCATAACTTTCGACTTGGTAAACTGATATTTATGAATGTTTTTTTATTTGAAAACTAATGCTTTCCATATGGTCCCGTTTCAATTTGCAGTCGGGTTTCTTTAAAATTTGCAATTATTTAATGTGTAAATTTTTGAGTATTTATCAAACTCTTGTCAAAATTGACACATTTTTCGCTCTCAGTATATAATACAAAATAATTTTGTCTTTTACACTGAGTAGTTCTGAGGAATAGTTTAACAATTATCAGATTTTACTGAATAAAGCGTCTACTATGACCATGCACGCCAACTTTTAAGGCCAAAAGGCTACACTGATTTTAAAGCAATTTGCTATGGAGATACTTTAACTCTTAAGAAAGGGAATATAAATATAAGTATGCTTATCAACATTCTGTTAAGTACAGGATTACTTGTTTAAGATTAGACAACCTTGTGTGAGACGTGACACGCTATAGTATGAGTAGATCTAACCCTACGTAATTTAAACTGTATCCCGTACTCTTTTTACAGAACTTGACTAGAACTACACTAAAATGAAATAAAATCACTATAAAATGTACAGTGATTTACCAGATAAAGTAGTTTTCAATCACCGGCGCTGCATTCAAGGCCACATTGCACTTCCTTCCATCGGCTGTGGCGTTAATAAGATGCGACGTAGTTTTCCCTTTCTTGAGTGCTAACTAGCTTTTGTGTAGAACAAATTGAAAAATACAAATCTTTCAAGAAAAATTTAACACAACATTAGATTACATAAAACACTAAGAAGTAGCCGAATGCAAAAATATATTGTGTTATATAGAAGCGCAGCAGAAGTTCTTTAAAAAACTGTCACTAATTATAAACCGATTACTATAAACAAACATATAACTAAAAAAAAAAGTTAAGACTAAAACCCAACTACGACAAAAAACGACGCTGAAAAAGCATGAAACAAGTTTCAAAAGCCGTAGTCCATGTAGTGTAAGTTTAACAACGCGTGACTACGGCTTTTGAAACTTGTTTCATGTTTTTTCAGCGTCGTTTTTTGTCGTGATTGGGTTTTAGTTTTTACTTTTGTTTATTTTAAATGTTTTGGTGCCTCTATAATATGATTTTTTTTGCAAAGTAAATGTTAAATAGGTACCATAGAAATATCACAATCATCGGAAAAATATGTACAAATTCCCCAGCAAATGCTAATAGTATATGTATTTTTCCTTTCCAATTATACCAAACACGACATACTTATACAAAATTTATTTTTTAATATGGTACTTTATGTTATCTAGAGGGCGCCACATTAGATTCAGTGACATGTCATATAGCCTATAACCAGCAGACAATTATGACGCTTCTAACGACACCTAATTTGTTCAGTTCTAATGAGTAGTTAAGGAGCTATGAGGGAACAAATGAACATACATACACACATACATAGCCTATCAAAATCATAATCCTCCTTTGGCTTTGCCGTTGTCGGGTAAAAAGATAAATCAACAAGACAAACCATAGATTTCAAGTATATTTCAAGATAAATCTAACCGCTTATACTTTCATGTGCATTATCAAATATACATAATCGATAAATATAACCCCCGTTTCGGTCAGTAGATAGGTAAAAAAATAAGACAACTTAATAGTTATCTTACAATATTTGCGTCTATGCCCATTTCTTTCTTATTGACGTATTCATATAACGTTTTGTTCATTATGTATTAAGTTCTCTTTGATTTAGTCTGATATCTTTTTGAAAAAAACCGACATCAAAAGGCCCGTTGAACGAAGGACCTCTCAATCTGTCTGTTAGTATTTCTTTTCTTTATCTATACAAATAAATAAAATTGGAGTGTCTGTTTGTAACATTAAAATAACAGCTTTTTAATCGATGCATATGTATGTATACACGATACATATAACAAAAATGTAGTTAAAAAAATTTTTGTCTGTCTGTCTGTCTGTCTGTTTGTTCCGGGTAATCTCTGGAACGGCTGGACGGATTTTGACGGGACTTTCACTGGCAGGTAGCTGATGTTCCAGGGAATAATTTAGGTTACTTTTTTTAGACTAACTTTGTCCCGCGGCGTTACTCGCGGTACAACAATAACCGCGGGTAACACCGCGGGGTTCAGCTAGTTTGTAATATGATTAGGTAAAATAAAAGAGATTATTCAGTCACGTTGATATTGTTCGGAAGAAAAAAGTTTATTCCAAAGAGGAACAGACTTAATTATAAAAGATGAACCAACAAACTCAACCATGTGAGGGGGCCAACGAAGAGGAAAGTTATTAGAGGATCTTCGATTTCTGTCCGTCCATTGGCTGCTCTCTGTTGATACTGGCCGCCGTCGCCGAAATTGACTAAGACAACATCATCATACATTTACTTATTGTTATTATGGCAGTAATTATATTATTATTATGGTATTATAATTACCTGTCGTAACACAAGTTCGTTTTAAAATGTTATGAAGATAACTTTCATTCAAGACTTTAGTATACCAATTGGATTATATTTTCTGAGAAACTAATTTAGGACTTATTGTGTTTAGGGATTTCAATATTATTCCATACGATATGAAATTCGGTTAAGTAATAGTTCGAATGAATAATAATTTGGGTTGAAATTAAATTATGGCATATTAAATTATGGATAAAAAAGTTAAGGAACACAGTAGAGAACCGTGCTGAAGTAAGGCTCTCCCACTATAATGTTGATAAAGATTATTACATTTCAATTATTTGATCATGAATAAAAGGCTTTATTGTGTCATCTATTATCTTCTTATATATAAAAATCAATTGCTGTTCGTTTGTCTCGATAAAACTCTAGAACAGCTGGGCCGATTTAGCTGATTTTGGTTTTGCAATGTTTGTCGCAGTACAGCAAAGGTTTGAACGGTGAAACATTAAATATAACTTGAAACCATTAATGTCACGTGTACGAAGTAGCGGGCGCAGCTATTACTTGTATTAAATAAATAACTGGATTGAGAAAATATTTTAATAATTATTAGAAGACGCGCACTTATCATTTATAATGTTAATTGGATTTTATTTTATTTTGTAAAGAAATTAGATCAACCGTGGGAGGGCCACGCTTCGGCGCGAATGGGCCGCCTTGACCGGAGTAATACCACGGCCTCACAGAAAGCCAGTGAGAAATAGCACTTGCGCTGTGTTTCACCGAGTGAGTGAGGATACCGGAGACCCATGAGCGTGAGCTTGTTTTTTAGTATTTACTGTTTAGTACTTCAGAACTTATTTTTCACCGTTGCCGGGCCCCTTCTACTAAGGAATTGGCTATAAAAATAAATTGTGGCTCTCGTAATTTTTCACCTATGAAATATCATAAAACAGCTAAATAAATTTAAAAAAATGAATGAACTCAAATAATGAGATACCATCTGGGTAATGTTGGCTAAAAAGATTGGTCTTCCTTCCAAACGGGCGTCGATGCCAGCATGTCGACCCGGGCACGATCCCAACTGGCAGAAGCCCTGCTTTGTATATTTCAAGGCATCCGAAAAGCAATATAACTTTATTGTATTTTTACTCGCTACTAGACGCGCTTTTTTGACGAGGCTTCGCTCACACAGACTTTCATCCCCTGATTTACCCTCTTGGGGGAGGATTTTCAAAAAATCCTTTCTTAGTGCTCTCTTACGTTATGTAAAAAATCTACATGCAAAATTTCAGGATTATAGGTTCAGCGGTTTGGGCAGTGCGTTGATCTATCTCTATGTCAGTCATCTTCCTCTTTTATATATATATATAGATAGAAGATAGATAGATAGATGAATGGTATGAAATATACGAAAATCAGCTACTTTAAGAAGGCTGTTCTCGAGTGTAACAACTAATGGACCTGTTAAGTTACGGTGACTGGTGACTCTGAGTGCTGAGCTGAAGGTTGTGGGGTCGTTCCTTCCGTCGTTCGTAATATTATGATAAGCATAATCATTTTTTCCAGTGTATTTTCTTCTCTGTAATATTTATGTTACAGTTGTCTTTAAGTGTTGTTTGTTACGAACACATAGAAAAAAGAATTATCCAATTTGGTGCAGGCGATCGTAAGTTATGCGCACACATACATTTCGGAGATTCATTTTTATATATACAGATACTACAGCTTTACAGAATTACACATTTTCACATTCTCTCATCGCTATTTATCACGTTAGTGTCAGTGTAGTGATTCTAGGAACAGGTACTTAAAAGACGGCAAAACGATTGAGAATCTTGAGTTGCAGATCCATTAGTAGCGAAATGCAATTACCATTCGGAGATACCTTACCTAGTCTCATAATAAAATTTTAAGAAATCGATATCTATCCATTAGATATATTGAAGATACATTTATGAAGTTGTGTTGAGTTCTGTTAATCTATACATCTATACAAATATATAAAATTGGAGTATCTGTTTGTAATATTAAAATAACCGCTTTTTACTTAATGCATATATATGTATACACGGAACATATACCAAAAATGTAGTTAAAAAATTTTTGTTTGTCTGTCTGTTTGTTCCGGGTAATCTCTGGAACGGCTGGACGGGTTTTGACGGGAATTTCACTGGCAGGTAGCTGATGATCCAGGGTGTAACTTGGGCTACTTTTTTAGACTATTTTTATCCCGCGGCGTTATCCGTAGTAAGACTATAACCGCGGGAAACATCGCGGAGTTCAGCTAGTTATTATATAAAAGAAGTTCTGTAATAAAGTAACGGAACTAAAAACAACAGATTTTAGTTTTTTTTGCATGTTTATCCATAATTATTAATAACATCCTCGCTAATCCAGAAGCGGCTTAACCGATTTGGATACGGTTTTTTCTAATATATTTTAGTAAACTTCTCTGTATATTTAATATTTTTTTTATTTCAATCGGTTGACAAACAAAAAACTTATATTAGTGTAAATAATCACAGTGATAGCCGATATATACGCGGGCGGAGCCGCTGACAAAAACTAGTTAACATTATTGGGTGAGTTGGGGTGTTTTCTATGTATGTATGTATTTACAAAAAAAAAAGTCTATAAGTATTCATATCAGTTGTCTAGTACCCATAATACAAGCTCTGCTTAGTTTGGGACTAGATGGCGTTGTGTGTTAGATGTCCGAAATATTTATTTATTTATTATTTTGTGCTTCATTTAAAATTTACCTCCCAGGTTTCAATTTCATTTTAATACAAACGCTATCTGCAGTTGACTACTGTTTAGTAAAAGCTGTCGAATTCCAGTTGCAACTCAGCAACAACACATGACGTTGCTATCGGCACATGGTCTAAAGCTACGCTGCGAGGCGTCCGACACGAACGGAAAATCTATACGTATTCAGAAATGTGTTCACATATTATATATACTGCTAGCGACATGTGTTAAATAAAATTTTAATATCAGCCAAGCGCTGCTGAATAATATAGAATCGAATCATCGATTGTTGATTAAAACATAGCGTACTAATCTTGTTTTTTCTTTTATAAGTTACTAGCTGAACCCCGCGGTGTTACCCGCGGTCATTGTTCTACCGCGAGTAACGCCGCGGGACAAAGTTAGTCTAAAAAAAGTAGCCTAAGTTACTCCCTGGATCATCAGCTACCTGCCAGTGAAAGTCCCGTCAAAATCCGTCCAGCCGTTCCAGAGATTACCCGGAACAAACAGACAGACAGACAGACAGACAGACAAAAAAAATTTTAAATACATATTTGGCCGTTGTACCGTGTATGCATACATATGCATTTAGTAAAAAGTGGTTATTTTAATATTACAAACAGACACTTCAATTTTATTTATTTGTATAGATGTTTTAAAATACATATTGTTGAGTCACGTTCTTTAAACTCTGGATGTGTACTTCTTTATCTGTAAGAAATCTTACCTGCCTCTCTGCTCGTTGGTCTCGCGGTTGGCGTGTGCGTCTACTGATCATGAGGTCTCGGGTTCGATTCCCGTGTCGGACCAAATGTTTGTATGATCTACAAATATTTGTATCGGAGTTTGGGTGTTTACTATGTATAATATGTATGTATTTACAAAAGATAATAATATAATATGTATTTGTATCAGTTGTCTAGTACCCATAACACAAGCTCTGCTTAGCTTGGGACAAGATGGCGTTGTGTTAGATGTCCGAAATATTTATTTATTATTGTTTCCTAGATATTTGTCATCCAAAATTTGAACCCACTACAAACTCAACCATTCATTAAGGTATAACGTATGTTACAATTGATATGAAAACAAACCGAAATAAATAAGGAAAATAAATAATATTATTACTTACAGTAGGTATAACGGTTTCATTCCATTAAGTACATAGATACATTCTTGCACTCACTATTGTAATCACAACTAAACTAAAAACCTATATTCATTATCATAATAAAAAAAAACAACAATCATTACATACAAGCATCAAAAACTTCCTCTACATCATCGCCTACTTGTAGCGTTCCCAAAAGACTGGCAGCATTGCCACGTTGGATGGCAATGCTAATTCTCTGTGCTAGAATAAGGCCGGCCTTCTGGTCACGAGAAGCGTCGATCAGTTGCTTAACTAGTTGTTTAAACATCACGAGCACTCGGACCCCATGAACCTAGCGTCTCGACCCCAAACGGTTCAAAGATGTAATTACCTATTAGATTTTGGTATTTACGCCGTTTGAGGCTTTCCGCAGAAGCAGCAACAGCGCCGGCAAACCAGCTGTACTTGGAACATGAGATGGCCACACCAAAGGAATACCCATCTGCCATGGCAGTACGAAATACCATCCCGTCTCTTGCCATCGTTCACGTACAGTTGGAACACCGGCAGTAACAAGAGCACGACGGATAATGTCGTTAATATTGGTATGTCGAGATATACGGCCAGCGCTTCTGCTACAAGAAAGGCCATGACGTCCGAGACTGCCAAGTAAAATTATTAAAAAAAACCCGACTGCGTCAATATCTGTCATCTTCATTAACTTTTTTTAATCCTTAATTTTGTTTATTTTTTAATTTTGATATATCCAATATCACTCTCACGGCTAAGGCGAATCTATTGACACCACTCACAAAAAAAAAGCGGCCAAGTGCGAGTGAGAATCGCACATGAAGGGTTCAGTAGCAGCAAGTAACGTGATATAACAGTTATTGTAGTTCGTTGTAACTTTGATCGATAAATTGCGGTTTACGATTTTAAACGTATTAAAAAAAACTGGTGTTTGCCACTTTGGAAGTCTCTCGCGCAAAGTATTAAGTTTAGAAAAAAATGATGATAGAAAACTCAATATCATTTTTGAAGACCTATCCATAGATACCCCGTATTACACGCATGGTTTTTATGAAATTTTTTTTTTGAGTTTCTGTTCTAAGTAAGTAAAAATCCGCCAAATGCGAGTCTGACTCGCGGAGGAAGGGTTCCGTACCACTTGTTTGGTGCTTCACTTTTGTAGCAAGAAAACTCCAAATCGTAATTCTTACTTGGTTTATATCCGTTAAACAGTTTATATTACATTTTTAGATGTTTCATGCAAGGTGAATGGATAAGTAATAATGAATAAGTGGGAGGTACTTGTGAAAAAACTACATGTAGACTAAAAATGAACGCAGGCGTCAACACCACTTTCTATACATTTCCAGCGTCTACCTGTTGCCTTTATTAATATCACGTTTGTTATACGGGAACAGCCTTAAATATTTATTTTATTCTGTTTTTACCCGACTGCGACAGAAGGAGGGTTTTCTTTTTCAAGAGTATGAATGTATATTTCTTTGGCAGGCCCTCGATTTAAATCAAAACTAATTTTAAAAAATCTTTTGTTTTCAGTTCTCTCAAAGATGGCAGATTTTGAGGCAGTTGCGTTTTTCTTTTTAAATAATTCGTTACTTGTTAGTTGTTATTTTAGCGGCTCCAGAAATACATCATCTGTGAAAATTTCAACTGTCTAATTATCACTATTATTAATACAACCTGGAGATCGTTTTTTTTTCTTCGAAAGATGGTCCCCATTTCATCTCATTAATCTTTTATATGCTTTTAACATTAATTTCATCACGACAAAGGCTTAAAGTCTTGAAGACCATAAACACTTGACATTGGCAAAAATAGCTGATTCGAGAGATCCGGCTGGTTGCTATTTCATCAAAAAATTAGAAGAAGAAGAAGATACAGCCTGGTGACAGACGGACGGACAGCGGAGCCTATAAGGTCAAGTTTTATCCTGTGGGTACGAAACTCTACAAATCAAAATATTTCTGAAAACATAGTTTTCGTAAAAATAATGTTACTTTTCAAATGAATGCTGTCTCTCTATTGTAGTATTTGACATTAACGGTAAAATTAATGAAAAGTAACACAAATAACAATTAACAAAATTGAACAATACTACGAAACAAATCTGTAACTGGTAAACATTGAATGTAGTCCTTAATTTGATATTCCATTATAAATATCCCTCGTATTATCGGTTGTCGTTAAATTACTACATACGAGAATGCTTCATCAGTGTTACCTGGAAATAATCATTCGATATTCCCCCCTAGCGGTCGCCGGGCTTGGGCTAGATAAACGCCACTATTCGCAACACAACAAATGTAATTGAAACCCAATTACCTTAATTAAACCTGACTTGGCATTGTAACAAATAAATATCAAACAGTAAAATGTTGTTTATTATCCATAGAATGATAACATGGTATTCGCAACCACTTTTTACAAGCTTTTTACTAACTTGCAATGTATATACTGTTTTCTGGTGAAATCTTGCAACTCAAGTTTAAAGCAGACATCTTAAACCGATTTCACTGAAATTTTGCAAGCAAATATTATGTAAACAGCGTGACAATACATTATTATAATGACATGGACCTAATCTGATGTTGTAGCTGGAAGGTGGCCATGGGAACTCTATAAATAAACGTTTCAACACCGTAACCACCTCCTTTTTTCAAGTTTACTATTAGGAAGAGACTACACACAAAAACAGTTACACGACTTTGAATACTTTCTCTCCGAATCTGAGGGAAAATGGTTTGAGCTCCGTTGACATGACTCAATTGATGAAAAGCAATGAATGGAATCCTAAACTATAAATATTTTTTTGGAATTTGCTCTTAGCTAATCCTTTTAACATGCCTGAACCAACGCAACAAAACTTTAACAATAGTCCATCTAAGTCCAAAACTTACATCGCTTTCACAGAATTAATACCTGCAGTGTCTATACCTGTACTTCGTAACAAGTTTGATCGAAGACATGGCACTTCAAAGTTTGTTATCGACGTCTACGTCGGTAAAGTTTCCCATGTTCTTCCATGACTTGTTAATGTCTAAACGGTTGAGTAGAATTAGACTTGATATGAAAGGAGTTAGAAACGTTGAAAACATTATTTATAAAATTCTCTTTTATAACTGGAACTGCCATTAAGGTAATTACACATCGAAGACAAGGCAAATTGTATAAACTACTAATAATGTCGCTAATGAATGCTCTGGCGTTAGTACTTTCCACAAAGGTACGGTTACAATCCGCGGTGTATTCATTTAATTGGAAGCAGAATACCGTCTTTTAAGTACGCTCGTGGAGTATCGATGTAATTTACTACTCATTGAAATGAACTAAGTATGCAAAGGGACTAAGTCTTTCATATTTTATTTTGAAATTAGATGCATCGTGGATTTTGCAGTACCGTTCGTTTGAAAAAGGCCCGCTTAATATTATATGAGAGAATCGCTTACGTGCACTAGTGATCTGTTATATCATATATATGACCTGCAAATGTTTTTTTTTAACTTCCAGGTCATGCACCGGATATATGCACATAGTAAAACATCAACCTCGTAATGGTATTACCCGTGTTATTTGTTAACACGTTAACACGCTGCAGGTAGCTTTATCCTGCGGCGGTCCGCAGGATAAAGCTAGCAAACTTCATATAAACAATCTACTAAATAGTCCGAACAAAGCCTAAACATTTGGTTTGGATAGGTGAGCCCGTTCTTGAGTTATAAAATTACAACGACAAGTGGTATTGATTTTTACATATAACTAGCTGAACCAGCAAACGTTATTTTGCCATAAAAAATATTTAAGGATGGGTCACCCTTACCATTTATGGTGATGAAAAATAGATGTGGTCGGATTCTCAGACATACCCAATATGCACACAAAATTTCATAAGAATCGGTAAAGCCGTTTCGGAGGAGTTTAACAACAAACACCGCGACACGAGAATTTTATATATTAGATAATATATTGATATTAATATAGTAAAACCAACCTTGTATTCTATGTTACTCTCGACTTAAAAGTAATTGTAAATTAATAGTAAATTGTCGCTAAAATGCAAAACTTTACTTTCAATTCATGCCAAAACTAATACTCTTCCTTTTGAAAAAAAAAACAGAAAACTAAATACTGAAAAAGAATGAATTGAAAAACTTAATTAATTAGTGCAAGTGTACAAGCTAATATTGTAAAGGCACTGCTTTGCGGACAGTTTGAGTTAGTCTAGAAACTTGCTGCATTTCGTTAATAAATTATGGGAACCGTATAACTGAGCCGCGATCCGAGAGTTCTAAGTATTTTTGTAGATAGTTTGTGCATTCCAGAATTAGATTTTCCCGGCTCCTGGTTGTTTATTACCAAAATACCTGGTAATCGAGCTTTGCTTGATTTTTTGGTAAATTTTCTATAAACTAATCTTAGCTAGATCGATTTATAGCTCCCGAAACCATCTACATATTAAATGTCATGAAAGTCGAAACCCTTTTCGAGATCCAGATTATATACTTACGAGTATTGCTCGCTTAAAAGTATTAGATAGACATATATCATAATCAGATGCTAATTATAAACTAGTAGTCACTCAGTGGCAAAACTCAACAATTATTAATTTACTGGCTGACCCGGCGAACTTCGTACCGCCATATTTACATATGTCTCAGCTTCCCACGGTTAGTGTACAGTCGCGTATAAAAAAAGACTTACCGTTATCTTTTAATTTTTCTTCTAAACAAACCTTGTCTGAACAATAACCAACAAAAAAAAATTTGTGCTGCCGATCGAAAATTATGCGCGTACATACATTTTAGCGATTATTTTTTATAAATATAGATTAGCTTTCAACATTATTCCTCCATAGAAATTTTAACTGTGTCAAATTTCATACTCCATGTTTGCATGACTTTCGTTGAAAGGGTTTAATCATTGGTTTTAAAAATGAATGGACCTCCACATTTTCATGCGATGGGGTTTCTTCATTTTTCAACCACAAGTCACACCGTCCAACAATCAACTTTATTAGTATACTTTTCTCAAATAATAATTTAAATTCTGATTAATATTAATAATATTTCAGACTCTGATTAAGTCAATTCTATTGCTTTCAAGAGTATTTACTCAAAGCCAATGCAATAGTTCTCAGAGTTAGTTGGTTGAACTACAGCTAAATCACATAACCTAGTTGGCGTATCACAAGGTCTAACAGCCATTTGGGTCAGGAGCAGATTCAGCTTTTAACTCATGGTCACATGTATAGTAAAAATTACAAGCTCCAATTTGATAAGTCACTTTAAGTTGTTTGTCATGACTATTTTCCCCTACACTGTAACAATATATCGACGGCAAATTGAGCTTAATGGAAAGTGCCTAGCGACTTACCCCACCACTTTCTACTGAACTGGGTGTTCGATTCTTAAGTAGGAAAAGACTATGCAGAATTCACACATTAACATTCTGAGTCTGGTAATTCCTTGTGCCAGTTTTATGTATGTTTGTAAAGTATCTGACGCAGGATTTAGTTTTTAAATATTGAGAAAAAACTTGCTTAACTTGAATGATGGCAATGTCTTGTCGGGTGATAACAAAAAGTTAATGATGTAGGTAGACTTTTGTACATAATAACTTAAGGTCCATTTATGTATGACAGTGTGACTCTACTTAGCCTGATGGAAAGCATCAAAAGAATCCAGGAGTGTTGTTCAGAATCCTCGCAGTGTATGAGGACAATTAATGTCTCTGAAAAAATGTTGAACACTTCCTACACATTTTTACTGCTTTTATTAGCTTCACCTGTATGTATGTGTTTAATCGATTCCTTTAGTCGACTTTTGACCTATTTCTAACGGCCAGATTTCATTTAAACTTAGTAGACTTATCGAGAACCGATGACAATACAATAAGTTAAACAAAACCATTATTCATAGAACAAAACACAAAGCAGACACGAGGACTGCCGACAGAAGTTAAAAAGTGAAAACTCAAAACTATAAACAAACAGTTGTTTAAGCTCACCTGAAATAAACCTCTTTGTTCTTTAAATAAAATGCGCGATAAAAAGAAGTAAAAAAATGTTTATTGTTATGTTATAAAAATTTAAGTTGCTATACAGTTTAAAAACATATTACCAGTCATGTCATATTAGACAGTCGAGCCATCAGTTGTCACCATGCACGTGCAAGCGCCCTGCGCCGCCGTCTTGCGGTCATGCCACATTTCTTGTCGCGAAATTATCATTTTTTTAACCATCCCAGAATCAATTTTGCTAAAGTGCACAACGCAGCTTATGATTTCATGAAAAAAAAATAGGTATAAAAAATCTATAAAAAAAACACACACATTTATAAATAAACCAAACTAAAAAGTAGAAAATAATTTTAATGTAAAAAAGCGTGGTGTGCTTTCTGATAATATTTCAATAATGTCGCCCTACGCTTTTTTACATTAAAACTAATTTCTATTTTAGTTTGGGTTATTTATAAAAACGTATTCATTTTTAGTTTTTTCTTAAACTATTTTGGTTTTCATCATAGTCTCTGTATACAACACGAGTAGCAAAGTTTACAAATTCGAATCCAATGACATTTGATCTTATTGATAATAACAAATTATGATCCTCTTTATCGATTTAATATTAGGAACTTATTGATTTACCTTGTATAAAGTAATAAGATTTACAAAACAGCACTTGTCCTACTCTGCTCTACGCCTGCCAGTATTTCACTACTCTACGCCTGGTGGAACGCATAAGTCAAATTCAAAAGTGATATTCACCATCAGTTATGAACAATGCAGCATAGTCTTTATCATAGTAAGTTGCTTATTTACGCCTTGCTACAAGGACCTGGGATCAAAGTGGGAAGGAATCACATGAGCTCAGTGTAAGCTGAAAATGAATATTGTGGTAAGTTTAGATGAAAGTCTAAGTCTAAGGTCTCTTGCCATTTTATGTGATAGTCCTTGGTTTTTACGTTAAACTAAGAAAGGATCTGCGGAAAGGATGGGATTAAGAAAGTATAAGACATTTAAAAGTTGTTTTTTTTTAATTAAGCGAGGTTAACCGTGGGAGATCCACGCTTCAGCATGAATGGACCTGCTCGACCTAAAGTGATACCACGGCCTCACAGAAAACCGGTGTAAATAGCGCTTGCTCTGTGTTTCACCGAGTGAGTGAGGATACCGGAGGCCCATATATATAAAATGATGTCTGTTTATTCCTATTAGGATGTGGAGCAACGGAATATCATGTCCCTCCAACACAAAACGACCCTCCGACCAGGTAAGGTTACCATGCCTGGCGGGCCTTGGGGTGATGGTATATGTGCAAATACCGCGAGAATTTCTATTTCAAGATACTGGTTTAGTTACTCAGTATGTTGGTATGCCTAAGGTAGATGTCGCTGTTGTATGATATTGTTACAATTTACGTATTGCCGGCTGTTATGTTTAATACTTAACTGTGCTTTAGGTTAACTTAATACTTATTATGTACCGATTCTGTTGCAATGTGGTTAAAATAAACAATTTTCCTTTCTTCTTTTTCTTTTATAAAATCACAGAAAACTAGTTAAAAAAAAATCTGACTAAATTTAACCTTTTTAAACAATTATGGCGCATGAAATCATCATAATAGGAATTATATAAAGATAAAAATTACTTGGAAATTCGTTCATAAGGCGCAGTATTTATTTTGACTTTCTATTGTACAAGCCATAAAACTCTAAACAATGATGATTCAAATAGAACCTGTCATGAAAGAAAGTATTCAAAACGATTATAATTCAACCCAGGTAACCTGTTTCTAATAAATAGAACAACATACCTCCCTAATTATCACCGTGGCGTTTTTTCCAGACTTTGCCAAGCAAGAAAATGTCTCTTTGTACCAGACTGAAGCACCCGAGGGCCTGAGAAGCAAAGTCTAACTAACAAAGCGCTGCTTCGAGCGATGCTGTTAGCGAGAGCTAATAATGAGATCATGATTTTGTTTGTTTACAACGCTTTTGAGCCTTAACTCTCATAATGCAATATTTGCACAATGTAAAGGGTACATGAAAGTGCTTACGGGAACATTAATTCTGAAATTACTATATTTACGAGGGAAAAGGGAACGACTATCAGACAGTAAAAAAATTTACAAATCTACAAACAATTTGACTTATATATAATGGGTAAACGAACAAATACTTTTACAAGGTAGTAGAGCCACGCTGATTTCAGCACGAACAGGCCAACTCAACCGGGGCGGTACTATCCTCGCACAGAAAATCAACGTGAAATGACAGAGTTCGTTCGGTTGCATTTCATTGGTGAGTGAGAGTGAGGGTGAAATATGCAGAAGCATCACTAGGCCGCCATGGCGTGGATCACCATGCTGAATTGTTTGCGTTCGCAATGAGTATGGTGACCATGGTCTTTGATTCTGTACATGCTATCCATCAGGCAGAGTATTTTGACAATGGAAAGTGGCTAGTGAAAAACGCCTGCATCTCAGAAGTCACATATATTATGTATACGATAGCTTATGTGTTATAAATTTAAAGAACTCTACTAAATCTTACAAATAATGATAGGCATGTCTTTAATCGAATTAGCTTATCAACTTATAGTAAGCTATAAAACTCCGAGCTATGTAGTTCGAAACTCTTTTTACATTCATTCTGGAGATGTAAGTGCAAATAATCGACTTAGAACAGATGTGTTAGAGATTTTAGGAAAAATTTTTAAGTTCACATTAAGGGTAAATATTAGTTTTTGGAGACCAATCCTTCCAGCTCCGTGCAAATAATAACATATCCCATTTATCCATCCTACAGACCGAACAGCACGTATGCAAACTTTGAGCTTGAAAGCAGTCGTTTCGTTTGTTCAACGTTTGTGTCATCATTTGGATTCATGGGTGCAAGATATGTATAACTGCTTTTCGTTTATTTTCAACCTATAACTGGCACAGTTGCATTTTTTTGTGAAAATAAAGTGTGTTTATATCTCTAGTGGACAGTAAATACGTAAATTTATATCAGAAAGAATCCTCAAACTTGATCAGTCATTAGGGATGACTGATCAAGTTTGACGAAATAAATAATACTTTCACGTTTGATACTTTAGCAGGATACTACAGAGCAGGTGTAAGATACAGGGAATATTATTATACCTGCGCATACTATTTCAAAGTTGTGTTGCCATGATATAAATAAGTCATTTTGTATTGTCAAGAAGAATTTCATATTACCTGTCTCTACATAAATTTTTTAGCCCAAAATAGCGTTCAGACTCATTTTCCTCGAAAGTAAATACTAAACTGTTTACGGAGTGGAATCCTTAGTAGTGTCAAGGTCGGGAACACTCCGCATTGCGGTCAGAATCCTATGCGGGATGGTCATAAAACTAAAAGATTCGGCGGTCTAGGAGGCGCTGGAATGGGGAGGGGATAAACCACAGTCTGGTTTCATTGACGCGACGGCTAAGTAGTATACGAACGCAGCGTTTATAAGTATACAAGTATAGATGACGATCTTTATTATTATTTGGGTATTCCACGGTAAATTCTAATATGAAAAAATAGAAAAACTTACCTTTTGCCGATTAACCACGAAGTACGAAAAGGACTTACCTGAAAAAGGAAAAAATAATTAAAGTAGTTAAATATATTTGACTACCTCAGTGGCGCAGTGGTAGCATATGCGACTGCTGAGCTTGAGGTCTCGGGTTCGATTTCCGGGTCGGACCAAATGTCTGTATGATCTGCAAATATTTGCAAAAGAAAAGTATGTATGAATTTATATCAGTTGTCTAGTACCTATAATACAAGCGGTGCTTAGCTTGGGACTAGTTGGCGTTGTGTGTTAGATGTCCATAATATTTATTTTATATTTACTTAAACTTTTACATAAATCTCAATAGACCTAAAAAGTACACAGCCGATACAATGTGAGATGTATTCGTTTTATTGGTAAGTAAGAAAAATAAAAATACCGTGGTATGTATTGTGTTTATGTCAAATATTTATACAACTTAAAAACATTTTAATTTTTATACCCTAAAAATCTTTTATTTTGATACTCCACTCGATAGGTTTTGGTCTTAAAGCTGGTCTTATAGCCAGAAGAAAGAGCCTCCGATTTTAAGAAGATAACCAAATTAGAGCTCGTCGATAATTCTGACTGCAGCTAAATTAACCTCTCCTCCCACTTCGTAAATATAATAGATGTATACTATTCAGATGGATTGTTTAGTCTAGATATTTAATATATTTGAGGGAAATATTTTTCCCCGTAATAACTTAAGTTTAATTTAACCGTTTATAGTTATGTTTATAGTTATACCGAGTATATATATTATGCTTTTACGGGTGTGATTTCAGGTCCTCCCAGAATTGACGCGATTCCTAATTAGGCCTTTGCCTGGACTCGGACACGGGCATATTTCTTCTGATTGGTCAAACCCTCCAAAAATTATAGACTCGCGACGATGGTGTTTCATTTTCTACATTTTTAAAACGGTAAGCTATTATTTCCAAATATAATGATTATACTTTCGAACTTCATTTTTCGAAATTATTTTGATGTAAGTTAAATTAAATTACATTGTAAATAGACCTCTAGCGAAATATATAGAAACTAATTCATTCTAAAATACGAACTTCATTATTATCACTCCAACGAGCATTTATAGCACAGTGGTGCCATCAACTTCATGTAGACGGTACTTATCAGTTGCTACGAAAACCAACAATGATTCTGCTATTCTCTAGTAGATGGCGCAACAAGTGGCTACAAAAAGGGAAAATTCTTTGAAACTAAGTTTTGGCATTTTACTTATTTGTTTCGCTTATTTCAAGTTTTTGAACTTGAAAGTAATATGCTTAAAAATAAAAATATAAACATTTCAACATAAATTTCTAATAAAATCGTATTAAATTTATTGCAAAAACTTGAAAAGGAATAAACTAATAAATGCAAAACGAAGTTAGCTAAAAGTGGTTCGTCATGATTTCACGAACCATTTAAGCATTCCATTTACATCACCATCATGACATATTTCTTCCTAACTTTGTACCTTATTACAGATGTTTTGGCGGAGTACCAAATCTCCAATTTTCCCTTTTTACGACCCCAGCTTGGCACACTGGCCTTGAGCCAGTTGTGTAAGTTTCTATGACCCCTCGCCAGGTGGCACTACAATAGTTTATACGATTTACTTTCTCTTTTAAACGGCCAACTTATTGAAACGATTGGAATTCTTTTTCTTTTGAAATTGTACTTGAACATAATTTGATAATTATGTGAGATTCCTATAAAATGAATGAGCATCAGACAGGATCAAAGAAAGCTATGCTTAGCTTGTTAAGAAAAATAATTATATTATTTGTAGAGCCATTATACAGAAGTTAATAGATTCTGTATTATATTATTTATAGTGCCAGAGCTACAAAATATTTTCTTAAGTGGTGATTGATGAAATAGTTTCTTACTCTGTGAGACCGGGTTTTTATTTTCTACGTGTCTGTTGCCCGGTTCGCTCACCCACCCAAAAAAACGTTCCTGTTGACTTTCGACGAAACTTTTCTAATTAAAGTTATGTTTGCGAACATTATTTATAGCTAGGGCGATATCTTTTGAAATTTTGTGAGGAATCGAAGAAAAAAAAACTGTTGATTTACGATTCTACTTCGTGCTGCTAAGGTTTAATTTAAGTTGGTCTATTACGATTAATATTCTTTCTTAGATTTTATCGACTACAAGTTTCTTACAAAATTAAACTATGAAGTAATTTTACTATAGGTGCTCTTTTTAAAAAATATACCTACGCAAGTTTCGAAAGTAACCGTCGAAAGTTAAGAAAGATTTTTTTCAAACTATTTTTTTATTAATCTTCCAAAACCTATATCTCATGTCAGTTAAAAAATATTAGAACCAATCAAACATCAAATTGGTAAAGAAAGAGCAATATTTCGTCAGAAATAGCCAGCCCGATAGGAGTGATAATAATACCAATAATGAAATCCTCATTTCAGACATGGCCATCTGATCCCAAACAAAACAGAGCCCTTACTGTCTTAACCAGACTACTGATTGACATACTTATGTTGTTTTTTAACGATACTAGTGGTCGCCCAGAGGTCAAATTTCGACCATATTCTTTTATTACAACTGTTAGGGTTACTTTTTGGTATAACAATATACCTCGCCAGCTATGGCATTCCGAGACACAGCACAGCATAAGCAATCATTTCGTGTTATGTTGCTATAATGTGATAACTGGATAGTGACGTCAGCTTGTGTAACTCTCGGAATGCGAGTCCTTGTTTTCTAAGACCATGGGTTTCTTTTGTACATTGCTATTACCTTTACCCTTTAATCAAGTATTTCATCATTTAATCATCTTTTTAGATTGAATTTGACATTTAGGTTCTTGTGTACATGAATATTTGTGTGGGTATGTGTGTGTCATACGCATGATAGTGTTTGGAATGTTATTTTTAAAAGATAATATATATTTTTAAGCACATTTTTTTACAATATTGTAATCTGCACTACTCCTCTATTTAAACTATGAGTGTAGGCAATTTCATAGTCTTCCCTTCGCGCAATTTTCGCAAAGAGGGCACAAAAGTTTTCACTTTTTGTATTGGTATACAGATACCTACTACGTCCATGGACGACAGTGGTCATTCATCATTAAGAACCCCGTTTGCTCATTTGCTGTACTTTACCATTAAAAACAAAAAGTTAATCTATAAATAAAATTGGAGTGTCTGTTTGTAACATTAAAATAACCGCTTTTTAGTGAATGCATATGTATGTATACACGGTACAGGTGCCAAAACAACATTCTTTTTAAATTTTGTCTGTCTGTCTTTCTGTTTGTTCCGGGTAATCTCTGGAACGACTGAACCAGTTTTTACGGGACTTACACTGGCAGGTAGCCGATGATTTGAGAAGTAACTTAGACTACTTTTTTTTAGACTAGCATTGTCCCGCGGCGTTACCCGCGGTACGACAATAACCGCGGGTAACACCGCGGGGTTCAGCTAGTTCTTAATAAGTCACGACTCGTATATATAATTTATTATAAACCCAGGCATCCACCCTATTATTAGTAAATGTTCTGTATTTCACATTGTAAGTATTAAAATTCACTTGTTACGCGACCCACTTCTATAAAGTTCTTAGAAATAAACAGTTGCATTAATATTTAAAGAGAAACGAAGTTCCATAATGAATGCTTGTAGTTTAATGTAGTGACATGAACTAAAAAGGATTTTGTTGTATTAAATTACAAGTTGGAGTTAACTGCCCTATAGATTTGGTGGTCAGTAGCCGGAATATGAGCCGGAGATCGCGAGTTCAATTGCCACGCAGAACAAACAATTCTCATAACCACAGTTGTTGAAAAAAAATGGACAAAAGAAACAGACAATCTGTTTGTAAATTCAAATTACTCCACTAAATTCATACGAAAGTACATTAACTTATCCTCGTGCATCAAAAAAATATTTCTTAATATTTTTGTCTCTCTATTTATTTCTGCTAATCTCTGTAACGGCTAAACCAATTTTAACGGGCTTTCAGAGGCAGATAGCTAACGACGTAAGAAGTAACTTATGCTACTTTAATTTCTTACTAGCTTTTACGCGGGGCTTAGTTGTCATAAATATCCCGAACTACGCTCGAGTGTTATTTATCTATACTAATGTATAAAGCTGAAGAGTTTATTTGTTCTTATGTTTGTTTGTTTGTTTGAACGCGCTAATCTCAGGAGCCGCTAGAGCGATTTGAAAAATTCTTTCAGTGTTGGATAGTACATTTATCGAGGAAGGCTATAGGCTATAATATCATCACGCTAAGACCAATAGGAGCGGAGCGCCACTAAAACCGCTATGGGTAATAGAAGACGCAAAACGAGGTTGCGTGGGTCTACTAGTATATACATAAGACTAAAGACTTGTATTAGCAAACCATCTGGTAAAAGATTAAATGCACTGCCGAACCTTGACCAGACTAAAAGGCTTATGTCAGGGTTTGAGCAAATCGAATTAACTACATCCATTTACTGCAACGTTTCTTTGAACTTTGAACGCGTATCTATCCTACTAATATTATAAATGCGAAAGTTTGTAAGGATGGATGGATGTTTGGATGTTTGTAACTCTTTCACGCAAAAACTACTGAACGGATTTGGATGAAACTTTACAGTAATATAGCTTATACATCAGAATAACACATAGGCTATCTGCCGCGATAGCCGACATATACGCGGGCGGAGCCGCGGGCAACAACTAGTACTAATATATAAAGCTGAAGAGTTTGTTTGTTTGTTTGTTTGAACACGCTAATCTCAGGAACTACTGGTCCGATTTGAAACATTTTTTAGTGTTAGATAGCCCATTTATCGAGGAAGGCTATAGGCTATATATCATCACGCTAAGACTAATAGGAGAGGAGCACCAATGAAAAATGATTCAAAAACGGGGGAAAATTATCACGTGACGGGCAATAGAAGACGCAAACGAGATTGCGTGGATCTGCTAGTTATACATAAGAAGTATAAAATAAAATGAAATTATTTGCATAGAACATAGGTTAATGCAAGTGTTACATTCATGGTCTTTTACCATGCTATATTCTGCCTTGTTTTGGCATGCAAACTCTTCAATCTCTTAACTCACTCTCAAGAACTCGCCGATGAATAAATCTTTATGCGGAATTTCATTTATATTCTGAAATACAAGTTATATTGGTGAACCACAAAGTATACTCGTATTCTGTTCCACATTTATGCCTCCAAGAAAGTATTTTTCCTCACTTAGATATCTCTTGACGTAATAATTCTTTAAATAAATCTTAAATAATAATAAGAGCCTCGAACAACACATTAAGAGACTCACAATAGACGGCTGGATCAAGGGTCTGATGCAGAAGGTATTCTCCTTGACACGGCACGTATAGTGAGGATGTTTCTGTTTTCGGTACAGGGATAAAAAAACCACTGGTTTCTTTTTTTTATTGTTCAATGTTTGTGGTCTACTATTTTTTATATTTTATGTATTTTAAAATGTAATTGATATGTATATAAATGTATTACAGAGAATAATAATACTCTTAATAAAGTTAAAGAAACAACAAACACATTTTTGTCTGTGTGTTTCTTTTACATAAATATTTAGATTTACTTTACGCTCTCGATTGTCATTACTGTGTGGAACTTGTTAAATACCCACATTCTTGAAATTAAACTCCAAGTGAGTTTTAGTGAGTCACTCAAGTTAGTTTAATTTTATTCCACCATTTAATTAACTTTAACTTAACCTCGTCTAGTTTCGTTCAACGGTGTTAGCAAAGATTCCGAGTAATTTCAGGATTGTATTTAATGTACTTAATTTACAGTGTTTTCAAAATTGACTGCAATTGCCAACCAAAAGGTCTCGGGTTCGATTCCCGGATCGGACTGCTGTTGGGTTTTTCTTACAAGAAATTCTTAATAGCCGCCCGGAGTAAGGAAAATGGCAGTGTTTCCCGCCTGTGCCTCGAAGAGCAAGTTAAGTCGTCGGTTTCGGTTGTCATGAACACCTATGACAATCGTTATTGGGAAATCTGTGCCCTCGAATATACTGACAACTAGTTCATCCTTTGAATCATTCGGTTTATCCTCAGGTTTGCTGAGGTCCGATGCCAGTCGTTGCGTGGCAATTTGATATTCAGGTAAAACCGGTCGATTTAGAAGCCGACCTCAATAAATCTTGGGAATAATAAAGGCTAGGAAGATGAATTTACAGTGTTTTCAAAATCCACCTAATCGCAGCAACTTTAAAAAAACAATAGAGTTTCCATAGTAATAATAATAATAATAATAATATGATTTATTTGCTCACCAAAACCGAAATACAATACAATAAAATGAGGTTACGTAATAGCATGAAAGTTATGACAATTTCGGTTGTGGATCGCTGGTGCCTGAAGTAGGTATTAACAACCTGTGTTACAGGACACCAGGTCCCCACTCGGATCACGACTAATTATTTCACAATAATAAATTGATAAAATGGTTACAATGATGTTGCACAAGGAAATACAACGATTTTTTAAAATAAAAATAAACAGGATTTAGCAAGAAAAGGCGGCAGCAGTAATTAATAAAAGTAGCATGTGCGTGTGTGTGTGTGTGTGTGTGTGTGTGTGTGTGTGTGTGTGTGTGTGTGTGTGTGTGTGTGTGTGTGTGTGTGTGTGTGTGTGTGTGTGTGTGTGTGTGTGTGTGTGTGTGTGTGTGTGTGTGTGTGTGTGTGTGTGTGTATTATTGCCTTATTGTATCACTGTATGACAATAAGAAGATCTTCCGTCTCCCTGTATGAGTTCCTCAAGAGCCATTCTGATATAATGATTTTACATTGGTGCATATTTCGACTATAAAGATTTAAAATTCTGTGCAGTTTTTTATACAAGTAGGGGCCCAGAAAAGTAAAGAATCTACGACTAAATGATGTTTTAACTTTTAATGATACGATCACAAGATGGCAGCGACGAGTATCTTCAGGGATGTAGTAGGTTTGAGAGTGTTGTTTGAGCACGCAAGCTTTTACAAAAAGCTGTCTCACAGTGAGGACTTGGCAATATTCATATAGCGCCTTAGTAGGGTACAAGCGAGGCTTGAAACAGCAAACCTTTAGCACAGCTCTTTGCGCGCGCTCAATCTGTAAGGTGTGAGATTTAGCTGCACCACCCCATGTAGCAATGCAATAATTCAGGATGGATTGACATAGACCTGTATATACAATTTTTAAAACGTGAGCGTCGGCGGAGTGTCGAAGTTCTTTAAATATGTAGATAAGTTTACGTATTCTACCTGATATATATCCTATATGATTTTTGAAGGTTAGGTTATTGTCAATAATGACACCTAGATATTTAATACAGGTTACCTTTTCTATGAAATAGGATTCATTATCAGACAAGCCAACCGTAATTCGTAAGGAATCGTCCAACAGATTTGCGGAGCGGATAGAAAAGTCAATTGCTTTGGTCTTGGCAATATTTAGTGTTAGTAGATTATTTCGTAACCATCCACCGACAGCATCGAAACCTCTCTGAGCGAAGCGGTATGTATCCTCCCAATCGTCTGATGAGAAAACCAATGCCGTGTCATCAGCATATGAGAACATTGCTCCATGATCAAGTTCAATGCTGCACAGATCATTTATGTAGACTAGGAACAAGCTTGGGCCTAAAATGCTTCCCTGAGGGATACCGTAAGTTATAGGTGTTTCAGAACTAATATGAGAACCAATTTTTACCAACTGTGTTCTGCCCAACAGATAACTACGGAACAGAGACAGTTGAGTTCCTCTAATACCCAGAGATTCCAACTTACACACGAGTGTTTCTGTCGAGACCGTATCGAAAGCTTTAGTGAGATCCAAAAATAATGCAACGCACTTCTGGCCACTGTCAAGTTTTCTGACTATTAAATCCACCAGATTGTGTACAGCATCTTCAGAAGATAGATTCTTTCTGAACCCAAATTGATTAATAGATAGTAGATTACGATTTTCTAGATAGTTAATAAGCCTGGAGTTGATAATTTTTTCTAAAATTTTTGACATTGCTGGCAGTATTGATATGGGTCTATAATTTTCGACACGGTCTCGATCACCCGATTTGTAAATAGGATGAAGTAGGGCTCTTTTAAACAGTGTAGGGAATTTGCCTGTTATAATGCTCAGATTACAAATGTATGTAAGAGGGGGGACAACAATAGCTTTATACTTCTTTAAAAACCCGGATGATATGCCGTCCCATCCGACAGCACTGTTACTCTTTAGGGACATGATTAATCGTTCAACCTCTGTCTCATCAGTTTCAAGCATGACAAAAGAATCCTTGGAATCAGGTTGGGCGTTACCGGATAAGTAGGGAGAAGCCCCACAAATGCTCTCTGCAAGTTGCCTACCTATACCCGCAAAATACGTGCTAATGCTGTCCATTGACTGTTGATGATCTTTACCATGTTCAAATAGGTCTATCGCACTCGATTTAGGTTTACGTCTATTAGTGACTGATTGTATTACCTGCCACAACTGTTTAGAGTTGTTGCCAGCTTTTCTAAATTCTAACTGTTCGTAATCTCTTTTTGCTTTTCTTAATAAATTTGTACAATAATTGCGGTATCGCTTATAACTGATTGACAATATTTCATCCGTGGGTCGCTTTTTTAGTTTTTTATATAAGTCGTCCCTATGTCGAATGCACTTGAGAAGCCCCTGGGTAATCCATGGTTTAATAGGACTTCGCCTACGAGACAATTTGACAATTTGAGTATTACGTGTTATGATAGAGAGAATAGGCTCAATAAAAAGTTTCACTGCTATATCGGGATCTTTAACGTCGTAGACCGGTGCAAAGTTAACATTACGAAGGCTATCAGAAAGATTGCTATCGTCAATTTTAGTAAAGGTAGAAATAATTTTATTTTTAGGCATTTTTAGGGACATGGTAAGAAGCACTGCGAAGTGATCTGTAACAGTCGTTTCCAATACAAACACCTTACATGATAGTGTGGTCTTCAAGTTTATATGGTCGAGACATGTATAACCGTGTGTTGGTAGGTCATGCCCTAGGAAGAGTCCATGTTGAGCAAGTGTATCAAGATAATCCATTGTGTAAGAGGATACGTGACCTTGGGCAATGTCGATATTAATGTCTCCTAAAAGAATAATGTTTCTATAACATTTTACATTAATAAGAAGACAGTCCAGCGATTGTAAAAAAGGTGTAGGGTCTTTAAAGGCGTATGGTCTATAAACTGCAATGATAGCTACTTCCAAACCCACAGAGACCATTAAACAACTCGCGTCAGAAAGATCTGGTTCGCTCACTCTAATATTAGGCAACGTTGACTTAATGTAAATAATGACTCCGTCATTTTTATTACGTGTTACCAAAGTTTTGTGCGCGACATATCCGTCGAGTTGAGGAATGTCCGGGTTGCAGGAAAGCCAGCACTCAGACAGTACAATAATATCGACGTCTCTGTCTAATCTTGCTAACAGGGTTAAGAGTTCCAAGTAATTTGCGCCTATACTACGTATATTTTGTGTTAATATATTAATGCATGGAGAAAAGGTAGGTAATTGCGTTCTACAAGTATTCAGATCACAAGTTAACGATTCACAGAATGAAACACCGTCCAAGTTAGACATTAAATCATTAATTGCTGCGAATTTTGAATAAAATTACTATCAGGGCGCAGCAACAGGCATATAAACTATTTATAGGATAGTCCATAACAACCCGGAAGTCATCAGGCGTCAAAAAATATCTATTACGTTGACCAAAGCTAGTTGCTAATGTAGTATTATTAAACAGATAATGCGTTCCATCTACCACAGTCATATCACAATAGTTCCAGCGCACTCGAAACCGATCACTCAATAAGCAGGACGTGTCGTTACAGTAAAGAGTACGTAACAACCTTCCCGCACAAACCCCGCCCATACGCATACCTAACACATAGGATTTCTCACCAGACGAAAAAAGCCATAGAAAAAGAGCAGTTTTAATAATTCTAGTAGTTTGTGGGTAAATAAACAAACAATACCTCAAACAGATTAACACTCGGATTATTAGTGTTATGAATAATGTAAATAATTTAGTGCAATGTTTACAAGTGTGTCGATTTGTATTAGAGGAATTTGCTTTTTGTATTTGTAAAATATTAATAAGAAAAACGGCAACTATTATAATGATATCTGTAGCTTGCGGGTAAATAAACAAACAACCCAAACAGATCAACACTCGGATTTGTAGTTGCATGAATAATGTAAATAGTTTAGAGTAGTGTATACAAGTATGCTTATGTAATTGTTGTATGTGTAAAGTGTAAAAGTTTCGGGTTTTAGTGTAATGACACAGATACAAAGTAAATATAAAAGTATAAAAGTGAAATGTGGGTAAATATACAAATGACCGTAACACACGATAGATATGCGGTTTTACCACTATAAACAGCTTAAGGCAAGTGGCACACTCAAACTTAATGTAATATAATATTGTATGTAAGTGAAATAAAATTATTTCATTTAGTCATTTTTTCTTCAGTATAGTTAAATCACTTTCTTTTCTAATTACTAATCGTGTGTCACCGTCATTCTTCCTCATATAGATATTACCACTTTTAGTCCAGCAATATTTGTAGTCCAGGGTTTTAGCCATTTCACGAGCCATGGAATATAATTTTCTATTTTTTTTTGTAAGACTCTCTGCGACGTATATCGGTTTTGCGGGACCTGGGTATCCGATTGTTATTGAAGATAACTTATTATTGGGGTGTGTCTGGTTAAATTCCTTTACGCCACTTAATATCTTGTTTTTAATCAGAACCGAGGTCAGGTCAGCAACAACCACAGAGGTGCCCAACCCAGTAGCAACTCTAAATATGTCCTTTATATCGGACGTCTGTATAGGAGTATTAATTGAACTGCAAGTTTTTTGTACAAGTTCACAGAGGTTTTGTTGTGTCTCGACCTTTACTTCTTGAGGTAAATTACGAAACTCAACAACTGTGGACTTGAGCTTCCTCTCCATGTCCTCTATTGTATTCTCTAGTGTCACGATGTAGGATAAGTTTTCCTGGCGTTCACGTTCCATGTCTAGAAGTTTGCTTCTAAGGTCTTCGTATTGTGAGGACATAAACTTAATGGACTTTTCCAGTTCATCACTAGTGGCTTGAATGTTACAATTTTGTTGTTTAAGTTCAGTCATGTCTGCGCACAATTTACTCAAGGTGGCATCCTGATCTTTCTTCCAGTTCGTCAGCAACGCTAGTATCTCCTCCTTTAAGGTAGTATCCTGAGACTTCTCCTTATCTTCCTTCCTAGGTCTTTTTGGTCTTCGTCCAACAAAGCTCATGGTAGTCTCAGGATCGAGATTTGCGATATCATTTTCTGATGATACATGTTGTGGAATGGTTTGTTTACCAGGGGGTGTTCTCAACGCTGCCATATTTTCCTTTTATTAAAAGAGATAAATAAGAATAGGTTCACTGTTACAATGGGTTACGCAACTTGAACTACGCGCGTGGCGAAAGCAAGTCTGGTTCATCAACGCCGTTCTATTCTATCTCATAGATACACAATCGAGCCAAATACTGCGGTAAACGATTAAAAATTATAAGTAGGTATATTATTGAGCGTACGACTGACCGCTACCGCGGTCCGAGAGGGAATAGAAACGGTTTATTCCATTAAGAGCTACGAGGACAGACACGCCAAGAAAGTAGGTATACAGACGCTTTGAGGGTCAAATATAACATAAAAATTGTATGTATAGGAAGGACGGACGGTATGATTTGACAATTGTATTCTAGCAGTTATTTGAGCTAGCACACGCATGGCAATCTTGTTCGCGTGTTAGTTTTTATGGAAAACGAGAAATTGTTGAACGAAAAATATTATGAGAGCGAGATTTTTATTTTATTTGTACGAATGACTAAAGATCAGACAGTGTCGTCTTTTAAAATATAAAAATATAAACGTCCTTGAAAAAAATAACAAAAAAATTGAAAAAAAAGCTGCGTTGAATTTCAACAGTTTCAGTTATCTAATTGGTTTCTTTAAACCGGTTAGTGACAATACCGGATAGTGGCGTTTGTCATCATGACCGTTAAACTTCATTATTAGAAACAAGTACTTAATTTAAAAAGTTGTTTTCAAAACTTTTTTATTACATGTTGATAATATATATATGTAAATTTGCATTGTCATCAGAACTAAAGGTATATTTCAAATTTCAGCTCAATCTGAATTCGGGAAGTTGGATAAATTTAATTTGTAAGATTTGATTACAGACAAACATCGGGACAGGTGAAGCTAAATAAAAGCTTGTAAAATCAACATGGTTATACACATTCATTATACCTGACGGTTTCAGCATTGTTTTGTGTATGTCTATTCATACAAAATAAAAAATTTAAACATACGAACAAACAAAACATACAGTTGAACATCAAGTTTCACCCCAAGATTCTTGGAGTCGCATCTGCAATTACAGTAACCGTTTACTCAGAAAACATTATTGGCCAACAAAGTTTGTACAAATGCTTTTAAGAGAACAGTCAACATTATACTCAATTAATTTTATCAGTGTAAGAATCTACTGTTGGTGTGTTTGTCACATAAACTTGTTTCTTTAACAGGATTTTTACAGTACTATTTTCATGCATATAAGTAATCACGTAATTAAGAAATACTTATTAAACTCTAAGGGGGCTGGCTAGTTATTTATTAGTAGACGGACAAAATCAAGAGGAGAGAGTTTCTGTTTCGTCAAATTTGCTCATTAGGCGAATGTGGAAAAAAAAAACTCAAAGCAGACACGAAAGTTGTTGACAGAAGTTAAAACTTAAAACTATAAACAAACAGTTGTTATTTTCATTTATTCATTTATATATAGTATATTATTATATAGTAATACAGTTATAAATAAAGTTACAGATGTAGTGTAAGCGTAAATACGTCACATGACCAAGTCGATGTCGACTTCCATGAATTTACTCCCAATCCGAACCTGCCTATAAATAGGAGTTTTCACTTCATCAGTTATTTATTACCAGTTTTCTGCAGTACGCATACAAATGACTACTAATGTGAATAAAACCAACTTAAAATGACAGCGTTCCTGCTGTCGTGATTCGTTAAAGAGTGCGAGACTAGCGGCCAAGTGTTGAAGAAACAAGTCAACAGGCCACCATAGTGTGCTGCATTATTTAACTGTCTGCGCGGTCGGTACTGTGCCAAGTGTTGTGGTTTCAAATCCTTCATGGGATAACAATTTGTGTGATCCACAAATTGTTGTTCAGAGTTTGGGTGTTCTTTTTGTCCCTTTCACGTATGTTTGTAAAGCCTCCTACGACACAGGATGTACATTCTTAATACGGGAGTTGTGTTTGTTAAGAAAAAAAGATGAATAGAGTATAGATATAGACGGCACTACAAATGAACTAATATTCTAACGTTCTGTTCAAAGAGTGGTATGATAAAGATGAGAGTGACATCATTTTAGAAAAAAAAAATCGCTAATCGTTAGGGGGTGCCAACATTACTAGTACTGTTAACCCTATATATCCTTAAAATTTATCTAATGTATTATTTCATAATTGAATCGGATTATTTTTAAAGATTTATTCAAAAGGAAACGCAATAGGAATTGACGTGTAGTAACTGTACGCTACGTTTTGCTTTAGAATTAAAAGCTTTGTGGGTTTTATAGAACGTTATTTCAAAAAACAATTTGCCACTGTGATAAAACACCGAAAAATGTTCAATACGGTGCATGGTCAAATAAATGAAAAGAGAGCTTTTCAATTGTTTTTGTCGACTCAGCTAGAATGTAATGAAAATGGTGAAATGTTGAATATTTATTGTCGTTCTCGGTGCATTCATTTGTCAGTTTTAAAGATGAGTAAACAAGCTGCAATTACCTATGGTGTTTCACTGTTCGGTTACATTAACATAAGTGTATTTTTTATCGTGCCTTAAATTTAATACAGCCGCAGTCGAAGACAAAGATAATTGGTAGCAGAGACCAACGAGAATAATATTTATTGTTATTTGTATTGATTGATTATTTCTGAGTGATTTGAGAGGCACAATTATTTCTTCATTGAGTGTTTTTATCGTCTGCGGTTGAGGCGCTCATAGTATAGTTGCACTTGGTGATTATAAACAATCACCGAGGGTAAGCAACAATGGCGCGGTCAGTAACCGGATGGGTGACTGCTAGTGGCATGTCACCAAGAGCGTCTCCGTGATTTGGGGGTTACGTTAAGCAGTCGGTCCCGGTTGTTATCATATGATAACAGTCGTGAAGCTTAGTTGGAGGCCTTTAGGCGACTTAGAAACATCCAACAGCAAGATCACGTAGCCGTAACGTTGTCTTGCCAGTCCCCAATCCGCACTTGGCCCGCGTGGGGACTAATGGCCTTAATAATCTCCTGAGAGGAGATCTGAGCCCAGCAGTGGGACGTTATGAGTTGTTAATGATCGTCTGTGGTTCTCAATAATAAATAAATCTCCTTAATTGATTAAAATACATTTTGTTTACTTGTCAGTGAGCTAGAGATTTGAGAGTTTTGCTTTAAAAACATTATTGACTTTTTCGTGATAGAAATTAATATATCGATTCGATTTAAAATTTACTTTTTTATTCAAGTTAGCTGACTAAGAGAGCTAACTCGTTTCTAAGAAGAAATCTAAGTCCAACAGTGAATTATTTGAATATGTGACACTTGCTTATTAGTAATTTAGCAAAAATACAATATTTTTGTGGTTTACTACTTGCATTACGTTATGAGAAATGAGCAATTGTGCCGCAGAAACTTTGGATTTAATTAAAATATGAATGTACACTAAATATGCAATGATTAAATATGGAACTAATTTGCACCTGTCATTAACACAATACAAGACACCCACGCTAGACTGCTTTAACTCTCACTTGTAACTTTCCATTAAATATAGGTACATATTTAAGATAATGAGTAAAACGTGAGGAATTGGAGGTGGAAATATATCGCCTTTTCCATTACTGTTATTGCCTCTGGAAATGCTTACAATTGTGGATTCTTTGTTAAATGAATTACGGTTTTTATTCATCCGAGCCATTTTTGTAATAATTTAACATGTACGTCTAAATTACATACACACACATATATATAAACATATATAATACAAACATATACATTATATAAATAGCTTTGTCGGTAGCTAATCAAGTAAATTTTAGTTAATTCTGTGACATCTTAATACCTTAAAACGAGCCATTCTTGTATTTACATAATCTGAATCTCAGAACCGGCTCAACGATTTTCATGAAAATAAGTAAACAGGGATTTCGGCCACGATAAGTCGATTTAGTTAGAATTCATTTTTAGAAAATTTACCTAAAAATATATCGAGAAAAGCTCGGTCATCCAGGTACCATTTTATAAACTGTTTTACCGATTACAGAATGAAAATAATAAATAAATAGTTTTTTCGGAGATCTAACACAAAACACCATCTAGTCCCAAGATAAGCAGAGCTTGTGTTATGGATACTAGACAACTGATACGAATACATATATACTTTTTTTTGCAAATGCATACATATTATACATAGAAAACACCCAAATACGAAACAAATACTTGTATAGATCATACAAATATTTGGTCCGACCTGGAAATCGAACCCAAGACCTCATGATCAGCAGTCCAAAACGACAACCGCGAGACCATCAAGGCAGTCATAAGCGGCGATTTCTAATGCGACTGAAGGTTTTTCTGTGAGTCTCGCAACGTTCGTAAGTTTTTTTTTGTGTGTGACGCAATGTATGTAAGTTTTTTTTGTGTGAGACGCAATGTACGTAAAGTTTTTTTTTGTGTGTGACGCAATGTACGTAATGTTTTTTTGTGTGTTTCACGCAATGTACGTGTGGTGACATATTAAGAATACGGAGTGTCATCACTCCTCCTTCACCTGTCTTTAATCCTTTTAGAGTTTTATAGTTCTATCAAAGCTTTTATAGTTTCCTTGTTCGTCTGTTTCGTGGTCCCTCCAGGGCTTGAATTGGTTTGATATAGAAGGGCAAACGAGAAGACAAGTTAACTGAAGATAAGGAACTATCACCGAACATAGACATCTGAAACTCAAAAGGCACAAGTGCCGTCATTTGATTCTTTCCACAGTATCAAGGGAAGGAAAGGGATGGGTTTTTGTGACGTCACTTGCTGAAAAGCAACTAAATAACTGCTAGACACTGATGTTCTGTCAAGTCATGGTTACACTCCGCTTAAGCCGGTCGATTGAAGCAACAGTTAGTATAGGGCCAATTTCACGGCTTTTTGATAAAGTCCTTGATAGACTAATGTCAATTTATTTGCCAGATAACTACATGTTTTCAGTTTCACAAGTCTTGGGTAGAGACATATTTGTCAGATTCAAATATATCCATACTAATATTTTAAATTCGAAAGTAACTCTAGTCTATCTGTCTGTCACGCTTTTACTGTTGAACTGATTGACCGATTTTAATTAAATTTGCAATGAAGAAACTTTAATTCTTGAGGAAGGACATAAGTACTTTTTACCGCGAGAAACGAGAAAAACGTGGGCGGAGCCGTGGGCAAAAGCTAGTATTTAAATATAACAGAAATCTTTATCTGTCAAGTAATGTTTTATGTGTGATGACTATCTGAAACTTTATCAGACACTAGTGAAATTGCCCCTTAGAATTATTTACGTACTTTTTTATAAACTTTGACATTAAACTTGCCAAAGTAAAACTCATTTTGTAAGAGCACACCAAATTTAAACCCGACTTTTTGACGTATGTCATTTCAAAATCAGACAGTTCTTTAATGTGCGTCGACGGTAGCGTGGAATTTATTAAATAACTTCAGTTTTTGGACATATTTTACGTTTCACACTTTATAGACACGTATGTTTTCCATATAACAAATATAAGTAGGAAAATGTATTTCATACTCTTACTGCGGGTGTATAAAACATAATTAATAATTACATTTTTAAAATATGATATGGTTCGGTACGCCTTCATTATTGTATCGTATAAAAACTTTCCCTTACATATTGTTGATGAGCCCGTTGGACTCTAGCGGTCACAGACCTTAACCACTAAGCCAGAGGCTGTGAGTTCGGCTTCTACCCAGGACCAATAATTATGCAAGAAGAGCAAAGAGAACGAAGAGCACTAGGATTTCTATGTTCTATGTCCAGATGTATAATATGTATGTATTTAGGAATATAACATAAGAATGTTTAACAGGAGTCTGGTTATCATAGCACCGACTCTGCCTAATTTCGGATCAATCGGTGTCTAGGTTATGAACTGCATCGTTAGTCTAGCGGTTAACGTATGCGACTGCCGATCAAGAGGTCTTAGGTTCGAATCCCAGGTCGGACCAAAAGTGTTATTGAGTTTTTCTCGCAATATAAATACTCAATAACAGCTGGGAGTTTAGAAGTTGGGGTCTGAACTCCCGTACCTCAAAGAACACGTAAGCTGTGGGTCCTGCGCCTGATCTCTCCCTGATCGTGTCAGTTAACCGTTCTATCGGCATATTCTTAGAGAGAGGGAACAGAGAGTGCACGTGTGTGGAGATGACTGGTCTCCGTTGAGACTGACGCCCTGGCTGTATTCGGCTAGGAGAACATCATGTGGGGTAATTTATAAGAGTTGTAAATTGACTAATTCTATGCTCAATGCAGATAGCATTTATCCGACTTCAAAAAGGAGGAAGTTCGAATTTCAACTGTGTTTTTATGTTTACTACGTTGTGTCTATTGTCACTTGTCAATATTTCAAGTGACAATAGGCTACACCATTATCATCATCTAGTCTCAGAGAAATCTCCTCAGTACTACTTACTATGCTTTGGAAGCTAAAGGAGCTCATAAGCTGGAATTACCTTGTAATTTTTATTAAGGTTTATGGTCCAATATTAAAAATCTTGAAACTGTTTGTGTTATTTGTTAGGTTGTAAAGACTTCATTACCTAATACAATTTCAAATAAAAAAGTCTCTTGACTTGATGACTGATTTTATAAATCTTTATACATCGGACGCAAATAGCACAAATACAAAAAATATTAATACTTTCTTTAGCAAACTTTAATCCGATCGAACACCTGTTATATTGTATTCTTTGGCTATTTTTTAATCTATCTTCTCATATTCCTATTGAAGATCCTTTCAATGAAACGATTTATTTTTTTGTAAAAGAAATATTAGATATATTTTGAATTCAACAAAATAGGATCGTAAAATATTGTAATACAGCTGTTTTATCTGTTCACAATGAAAGCCTTGACAGTAAGGTTTAGAGTATACAAGGCTACAAGGGTAGAACATTTATACTCCTGGCGCAGTGCCAGTACAATTATGCCGCTCACTTAAAATAGATGAACATTAAAGATAAATACAGCAGCCTCGTCAGGGTCAGTGCCAAAATTGAATGACAGATTGATATTAACATGCTAATATTGCGATTCATGTGTCTGTCAAAGGGGGTACCGTACCTAAGAAGTTTACTTACAACACACCTTTTTTATTACCTTTTAATCCTACATTAACTAATCTATACCAAAAGGTAATAGAACCACACTTTTTAGCAAGAACGGGCTGGCTCAATCGTGTGGTACTACTTGCTTAAAGAAGACCAACCGATAATGACAGCACTCTTGCTGTCGTGTTTCGTTGGTGAGTGCGAGACCGCAGGCTCAATGATGCAAAAACGACTCAATATGTCGCCATGGCGTGCGTCACCATACTGCATTATTTGCATTCCTAATGAGTAAGGTGACCACCACTATTGGATTCTATTCATGTTTTCCATCAGGCAGACTAGACTAGTCACTTTGGCATGCTCATACATAAAAAAAATGTTTTTAGACATATAGTAACATCTGACTGCCTCGGTGGCACAGTGATAACCCTATCGTTATCTGTTATATGACCGAAATATTTATTTGTCTTAACCCCTTGATCCCTTTTGCGTGCAGGCCATCTTTTTCTTCGAGAATCATCTACGTATACATGTCGTTGTAATAATAACCCCAATTAGCGTTTATCTATCTACCTTCAAATAAACTTCACTTTATTGTCTCACTGATTCACCAAAGCAGAATATAAATCGCTGTGACTACAAACTGAAATTTTGACGGATTTTATATCGAAAGCCTCCCCTTTAAAATATCTACAAAATTTGTCCTTAAAAAGTTATATTACGGTTGTAACGTTACGTTAACGTTGTTAACGTAAAACATACGGAATAAGATACAATAACTAAAGTAAATAAAATAAACGCAAGTAAAACTTATTGGGAAATAAATGGTACATTTCTAGGCAACGTGAAATTTTTAAATGAATTCGGTAATTTGCTGCAAGCTGAAGTGCTAGTCTGGCCATATTAGCCGCTGAACCGTCAACCGTTGGGTAAAAGAGTTCTATACTGGAGACATCGTCTAGGCAGACGTAGTGTAGGACGCCCACACTCTAGTGAAGTTACGATTTACGCAAGATGATTGGCAGACTAAATGCGAGAAGTGCTAAATCGATCAGAGTGGCGTGCAATGAGAAAATTCTATATACAGTCGTGGACGGTAACAGGTTGAAGAAAATGAGAAAATAATCTTTCGAGAACTACGATTAATTGCGTAAACATATACAAACACTAGCAGACCCACGCAACCTCGTTTGCGTCTTCTATTGCTCGTCGCGTGATAATTTTCCCCCGTTTTTGAAACATTTTTCATTGGTGCTCCTCTCATATTGGTCTTAGCGTGATGATATATAATAGCCTATAGCCTTCCTCGATTAATGGGTTATCTAACACTGAAAGAATTTTTCAAATCGGACCAGTAGTTCCTGAGATTAGCGTGTTCAAACAAACAAACAAACTCTTCAGCTTTGTATATTAGTATAGATTGGCTTTAACCCTCTTCTGAGTTGAGACTCGAGTCAAGCAGTGAGACGTTATGGGTTGTTGATGACTATACAAACATTGATACCTTAAAGCAGCGTTTAACTTGCCAAATATATTTATAATTATTTACCTAATATCTACGGGAACTGTCTCAACTAACATCGATATTAATTTGAGACGTATTACGGAGGTATGAACGGCACCTAAGATTTGTTAGTTAGCATCACGCTTATACCTATAGGAGCCAAGCATGGTTGAAAAGAGACGTAGACAAAGTTCTGTATTTCAGCTAGTCTAATATAATACTTCAATATAAAATTATATAGATGTTATTCGTTTTCACTGTCCACTGAAAGATATTTCTTTTTCAAATCCCCTATTAATTTGACCGATCATCTTGGATATAAATCTTCAGATAAGCCTTAAAACAAATACTTTATCATCTTTAGTTTAACTTATATTACGTATTTTTATTGACACAAAATTCTGGCTTATGGTTTAGAGACTAGCGGTCCTGATGGCTTAGAAGTTGTGAGTTTTATTTCCATGCAGAACCGATTTTATATACACAATTATTTTTTGTGTTCTACTGGGTGAAAATGACCTATATAATCTATGCATATTTAATTTAGGTAGGTATCAAGAAGTTGATAAAACTTAAATAATATATCATTACTATTACACCAGACATACAAGATAAAACAAAAGAACTGTTTCACAATTAAGGTAATAGGAAAATTGGATAGTGCATTCACTTGAAACAAAGTGAAAGAACAAATAAGAAGAACCCGGTGAAACTTTGCAATAAAAGCTGGAATGACGTCACAAATGATGGATTGAATCCATGAAACTCTTATATAAATGTTGGATTAAAGCCACTTTAAATGAAATTGTTCTTTATTCAGCTCTTAGTGCAGAGCTGCCGGTTGTAGATGATTTTCTATTTTAAAATTTCTTCAATGATAACGGACGACAATGGGTCATATTGTGTAACTTGGTTTTATAATTTGAATTGAATAGATATCATGTTCTCTACAATATTTTTGTTCTTTTTACTATGGATTAGGATACAAATGAATGGATGGGTTACCTAATAGCAACTCATTACCACTGACCATGGCCATTTGTGGATTAAGAAACACAAGTCTTTGTCGATCTTTGAGTGTTCCGTAAGTACGATGCGTTATATTCTGGGTGGGTACTCACCCACCCAGTATAAATAATTGGTAAACACAATAATTAGTTCTGTGTTTTGTTGTATTTGACTACAATATTTATGTCTTTAGAAATATAGAATACTGGCAACTCTCCGCAGTTTCACCTGCGTAGTTCCCGTTCCCGTGGGAATATGGGAATCAAATAGCCTGTCACTCAGGGATAATTCTAATTGTGAAAGAATTTTTGAAATCGGTCCAGTAACTTTTGAGTTTATTCGTTACATACAACAATACAAATTTTTCCTATTTATAAGATTAGTGTAGATATTTATCAGCTATACAGTTTTCATAGAAAAGGCCCTATTTGTCTGAGGTTTTACTAACTAGATAGGTAAAATACATCCATCTAATTTTACTAAAATAATATAATTTTAATCTACTAATCCATTATGATCTAATATTTTAGCGTTTGCAACATCATACCCGAATAATCCTCAGAGATTATTTGGCATATACTTGTACCCAAACGTGATTTGATTTTAAAATTAAAGAACAATAAATATCTATCAAAGAATCATTATTTATACCGATAGTATCTTTACTGGGTATAATGAACTTTACCGTTTAGATCACTGTTATCTATTTGGTTCTTTAGCCCCTCATTTGGTGCGGCTGATATTTATGTTCACTCGCCCTGTTTGTTGTACTCTAATTTATTACTTACATTACTTTCGGTGACAAAGGCAATGAATGTTGGTGGTTTCGTACTGTCCTACTTTATATTGACCCACGACCGCTTTTTTTTTAAATAACTTGTGTAACTTAGCTGACACGAATGATTTTAATTCGGATTTTTGACTTTAGCAATGACAAAGTTTCACCGTAAAGTTTATATAAAAATAGCTGATCCACGCAACCTCCTTTGGACGGATGGGAAGCATAAGCATAATCCAAGAGTAGCGTTCACCATACTGCGAATGCAGACAATGCAACAATGCAGCTTGGTGTCCCGCACTATTGAGAGCTAGTGATGCACCTGCGTAATTGGGCCTCCGGTCTCGCACTCACCAACGAAACACAACAGCACAATCGCTCTCATTTTACGTTGATTTTCCACACCTACGCAAACATTCACTCAACACTCTATTTTGGCCTATATTTGAGGGGTCTATGCGACGGTAACTTCTCTTCCTCGGTGAAAAGGAAATATTTTCTTCTTATTACTAGGTTTCTATGAAGCCGTTTACTACTCTGGCCAAATCGATCAAATTATAATGAAATAAAGCCCTCCCACGGCAGCTACACTTTAATGAGCCTATCCTGGAAAATTAATTCTATTAATTAATTTCTACTAAGTAACTGAAAATAGATCTCAGTAAGGCCATGTTCTTTTAATGCTATTTTTATCCTTTATATTAAAATATTCTTTTCATAACAAGATTTTGGTTCATGCTGAAACTATTGGTGTACATATTTAGTTACACGGCTAAGCCGCTGCACCGATTTTGATAAAATTTGCCATGGGGATTTGCCATGCCGTTACATATGGTACTCTTTACCGCGAAACAACATACGCGTGGGGAAAGCCACGGACAAAGGCTATTTTGTCTATCCTAATTATCGATTACTATAATTGTGAATATATGTTTGTTTGTTAGGCTTCCACGCGAAAACTACTTTACCGATTATCATGATACTTTGTACACATTTTCTTAGAGGCATTAGAAGTAACATAGGAGATTCTTTTATATTAAATTCGGGCGAAGCCGCGGGTAAAAGCCGGTAATGTAATAATTCTTAATTACAAAGGATTCTAACAAACGTATAAGAAAATTTGTAAGTTACCTGAAACACTAGGCAGTGAAAACTTTTAAAATGCACAAAGAAACCAGCAACTATGTAAGCATGTTAAAAGTTTACCTCGCTTGGAACTTAAATTTCTTGATTAAATAAAAAAACACGATTTGTAGAACAGAATTTATATTTATTTATTACTAGCTCTTGTTCACAGCTACGCCCGTGTATATGTTGATTATCGCCGTAAATAGTCCTAGTAATATGCCTAAGTCCTTCCTCAGAAACCAAGATATCGCCATGTCAAATTTCATTGAAATCGGTGCAGTAGTTTAGTCGTAAAAGCGTTACAGACAGAGAGAACAGTTACATTCTAATATGATATAACATCATAAGTACATGTTTTTGACCGCGGCTCCTCCCGCGTATATGTCTGTTATTCCAACAAGAATTGGCTACATATGCCTTTATCCAATCTATCTTTTTATTGAAATTCATCCAGGTTTTGTATAGAATTATAATATCTGTACGAATTTATACCTTAAGTATATCACCAGATAATCTAAATTTGCATGTGTAGTCTTCGTAAAACCTCATATGCCATATTTGATACCGACATTCATAATAATAGGAGGAAAATGATACCTAAGGGGCTTCCTCAGGTATTAGTGTTTATTAGTACAGAGACAGAGAAAATAGCTTTGGAGAGACAGTATTTGCATGTGTGTGAATTATTTGTTACTGTACTGTATTTGTACTGTACTACTAATAATCTGCTAATATCTCAGTCAACAGTTCCTTTTACGCTTTATATGTTGTATGTTTTATTTTTAACATAACTTCTATAAGTACATTAAAATCGATTTACTATTCTTTCAATTATGACCTAACACACGTATTTTTTATAAGTTAACTATAAAGGTTTTGTTAAATTTATTTAACAAAAAAGTATTATAGTGCCTATGACGAAATATCTTTAATCTGTGCTTCCTAGTCGTATGATATACGGAGTAGAAACGTAGACGCTTACGGTACGGCTGGTCCACAAGTTCAAGGTTGCTCAGCGTGGTATGGAAAGGGCTATGCCCGACGTTTCTCTGAGGTATCAGAAATAAGGTTTTACGAGCTCGTACATGATTCGATGACTCCACACTTCACAAATATATATATATATATATACAATATCATGACATTTTATAAGTGGTATGCAATATAAATCATTGAACTAAACACACGTTGCATAGTAGTATAAAATCGCTGATTGGGCAAGTTGTAACAATTATTTTAGTACAAATAAAAAGCACGCTCCTATTTTATCTGAACACTATCTACAACGGAGAAACCTCCGCTGCTCAATCAGCTGTCTGATGTCACTGTACAGAGGTGATCCGGCAGAGAACCAAGGTCATCGACATATCCCCGGGGCTTAGCAAACTGAAGAGCCATTAGGCTAGCCATATTAGTCGCAGAATCGATAACCATCCAGAAAAACATAGTGTGGGACACACACTAACAGGCCAGGTGGAGCGACAACTTGCGCAAGATGGCTGACAGGAGCTGAATGCGAGTAGCCGACGATCGCACCAAGTGGCGTGATATTGGAGAGGACTGTGTGCCCATGCCTATGTGGCCTACGTGCAAGATGATGATGACTACGTTAGATTTAACAGCATTAAGAAGAAGCGACTTTTAGTGATCAATCGATACGTATCGAGTGTTTACTTACTAAACAGGCATGTACCTTAAAACTTAATCTCAGCTGAATTTATGATTATTTTATATTCCGGACTTCTAAGGCCCACACATAACCTTATTTAATAGATAAACTTTGCATTTAGAACATCACTTTTTTTTTGGAGTGGCAAACAAGCAAACTTGTCGCCTGATGGTAAGTGATTACAATCGCCCATGGATACTCGCGACACAAGTGCTTTGCCGGCGTTTTAAGAAGGAGTACGCTTTTTTTTTTTAAGGTAATAATGGTCCGCTTATCCCGCATGCGACAGTTTACATAGACAATACTATACTAAACAGTATAACGAACAGACAGCTTATAGCTTAAGCCACAATAGATGTAGAACATGATAACAGCCCCTATTGCCGGCGGTATACGTTGCCGTCCGTGTGAAGACAGGCCAGATTACGGTTGCGATTGTATAACACTCTTGTGTCACGTTAATCTATGTATGAGTATCGAGGGGGCAACATTGAGGTATCAATCAAATAACATTATTTTTTTAAAAGGTAATTAGTTTTTTTTTTTATTTAGGGCACTATTATTATGTACATAGTTCACAATGGAAGTAACACACACACACACACACACACACACACACACACACACACACACACACACACACACACACACACACACACACACACACACACACACACACGCACGCACGCACGCACGCACGCAAGTATATACACGCACGTATACACACACGCACATGCACACACTTAAAACCTAACCTACTCTTAAGTTGTATTTTAATTGCGTTTTCTTGTATACCTTACTAAAATAAAATAAAAATAAGAAAATAATATGTTACATATCTAGAGGCTTCTATGTTATTTTACGGGGGCACTGGCTTCTCAAATACAGGTTAAAAAGCCTAGTTCAGAGGACACACTTTTAATATTTTGTGCATACTTTTAAGCCTTAAAACGTTGTATCTGTGTTATATATTTAATTAAATGAAGAATTATTATTTTAATACTGTGTCACGGGGACTTTTTAAACATACATGAAACGGACATAAAGAATACTCAGACAGTCGTCTGTATACTTGTAAAATTCGTGTATATCAAGTGTTTAAATTATGGAAATTGAACAAAGTGCATCTATTAATGAAAAAATTGTGAAAGAAAATGAATAAGTATTTTATAAAAATGGTGATGAAAACCTGGCTTCGCTCGGGTATATTACCCGAGCGAAGCCAGGTGTACTGTATATAGCATTAACGTATATTTTTTTAACATCACTATAAGCATTTTTGTAGTTATCGGTTCTCAAAAAATATTAAAGACAAATCAAGGCGTAGATTTGAATAGCATCGTTCATTGTGTTTAATAAATATAGGAAATAAAAAAATGAAATTTATTAACTCAAAAATACACAACGTTAATGTTCAAGTTTTCACTTCTGCCGAGACTTCCAAAATGTAACCCTTTTTTTTACTTTTATTACATACCATATTATTTATTAATTTATTCTTGTGTTGGTAATCATCAACCTTTAATAGTCCACTGCTGGACATAAGTAAGTAAGTAAGAAGGAGAGTCCTTCAGAAGGAGGTGTGTAGGTACCCTAAAAAGTTCTGCACCGATAAAGTTCAAATTTAAACACAAAATACAACACTTTTCGAAAGGATTGTATCGATTTTTGTTACAGCGCAATTGACAAAGTTCAGTTTATCTTATATATATACTTATTATTACAATTTACATAACACAAACATTCTAGCTCTGGCTCGTGATTCCACCCGCGTGTATCTCGTTATATTCGTATTTTATGGAACTGGATAAATATACTTTTTAGTCCAATTACTAGGTATTACGTGCCCCTAGTAAGCCTTGTACTAGTCTATAGGACCCATGGTATAGCGAGACAAGCGTAAAACAATCCACTTAGTGAAAGGATTTCAAATTAGGGCGCTAGCACCCGTTTTTACAATAAAAAGTAGTTTAACTTGACTCACCCTATGCTTTGGTGGGTTGTTCTCTTTCGATGTTGGCTATTCCTTTCAACTACACAAAGGATATTGAGACAGATTCAAAAATATTCGAAGGCCGGGGACAGACTCCGAGTCCGTACCAAAACGCCCGGTTAATCACTTAGAGGATCGCGAAATACAATTACGACTTGATTACAACCCACTCATTTAACAATGATTAAAGCTTAACTAATGGCGGTGTCCGAATAATTTCACACCGATGCGAAAGTTAATATTTTATCAGCGTCACCGAACGCCATTCTCAACTCAGAGCTCAATAGTGCGGTTAGATTTTCACAATTGTGACACTTTGACATTTGCCAAAGACAATCAACTAATGTTACCGTTACAATCTTATTTTTATTACGATCGGGATCGAACAAAAAAAGTCGAAATTCAGGTATTAGTAAGAAAGCGCGCTTGAGATCAACATCGTAATTAGAGAGTCGTGAAGACTGCTACTTGCTAGTTGCTATTTCGGCGAAATTTCAATCAAAGAGAATTTGACCCATCGATTAATGAACTTAGGAGTTTACAACAGTCCAATCGAAAGTACCTACCTTATATAAAATTACTCATCTTGTCCCACCTGGTTCAAGCACTAAGATTATTGGGATTCTTTGAGGAGTTAGGCTCAAGTAGACATTTATTGTAATCAATAGGGCATTGTAAACTTCAACTAAGCTATCTTCATTAAATGATAGTTGTATAAATTGTTCGAGACATTAGAGCTACTAGATCAAAGCCAGAATAGTTGTAAACATATAAAAGGACGTCTCACAACTCCATTATGTGGCCACACTTAACGCGCGCTTAACATAAATTAATCAAGAGAAATTAGAACAATTAAAACTAGCGAGTTTAGAACCAATAGACTCAAAAACAAGACGTTATATCAAATACATTTCGATAAACGTGTCTTTTTAAATATAGTCTGCATAGAGAAGTTTAATTAAAAAAGTTAGAAAACTATACCACAAACAGAACTGCAGACAGACGGCATTTAAATTACTTAAACTTTAACTAGACTTATGTGTAGTAAAGTGCCTTTACTCCGAAATGTTTTAAACAGAGTTTAGGAGTTCAGAGCTCTCAGTAAAAGCCAGTCCTTTTGAGTTATTGCTTTCATTCTCCAATCTAGAGCAGATTAAGCCTGAGCCTGAACGAAATTGAAATTTAGATTTACTTCCAATATATTCCCATTTTTTAAGTTCAAAATATACTCAGCTATTGTCCTCTAAAACGGGAATTGGACTAAATTTGGTTAGTATACAAGTATTTCTACTGGTTCAAGACTTAAAAACTACTCCTTGTTTTAGATTAGGCAGCACTCTGCCACTTTGGAAGGTTTCCAAATTTATAATCATAAATTAAAAATTCAAAATAAATAAATGGGTTCCACTCCGGGAGTGTAGGTTGAAGTAAAAACTTGAAGATTAACGTTGTGCATTTTGTTTTTTTTTTGTATTTCCTATATTTATTAAATACAATGGACGATGCCAAACAAATCTATGTCTTGCGTTGCCTTTAATGTTCGTTAAGGACTAGAAATGCGTATTGTGATGTTTAAAAAATGTAGGTTAATGCTATACAGTTTAAATATATTACTCAAGCGAATCCGGGTTTTCATCTACTATTTTTATAAAGTACACAATCATTTTCTTTCACTATTTCTTCGTCACTTTTTTCATTAATGGATGCACTTTGTTCAATTTCCATAATTTAAACACTTGATATACATGGATTTTACAAGTATACAGACAGTCGAGCTATCGGTTATCACCATCCGTGCTTGCGCGTAAAAGGCTGTAGCGAAACGTAAATTCTTCAGACAAAATGTGAAGTTTATTACGATGGAAGAACGCGTGTTAGTTGGAAGAAGGAACTAATCCCGGATTTGTTTCCTTCTTCCAACCAACCGGTTTTTTTATCACAAAAATATATTAAAATTGAAGCCTGTTTTTTGACGCATACGGTGCGGCTACATATAAAATACACAACGACATATTAATATCAGTTGTCATAACAAGACTAGATGGCGTTGTCTGTTAGATATCCTAAAAATACTTAACAAATATTTAAATATTTAAAGTATCCTGGTATGTATTGAAAAAAACATTAGTTTGTAGTTTTTCGTAGCCTTTAGTAGCTATAATATCTAAAACCTGCTTCATATCTTGATGTCTTCAATAAATAATAACTAAGAAAATATTTAATGCCATGATGTGATCATTACGAAGATAATTTAAAATCAGATGACATATAAATCGAACAAACACTTCAATATTGCTTTGCGACTAGTAGCTTTGCAGAAACTGTGTTTCTAGGTTTCGGACCGAAGGCAAAAAACAGAAACCTTATAAATTCGTCATGTCAGTCTATCTGTCCGTCTGTCTGTGCGTCCGTATATCACAGCCACTTTTTTCCGAAACTGTGAAATAAGATTTTCGCACAAAAATAGAAAAAAAAAACAAAAAAATTTGGGGCCCCCATACTTACAACTGAAACTCAATTATTTTTTTTTCAGCAAAATCATGTGTGTCTTCATATTACGATCTATGGATAGGTCTTCAAAAATGATATTGAAGTCTCTTATACAATAAAGAGATTGATAAAATGTTTTAGAGCAAGGAAATATCATATTTGTATCTTACTTTTTATTTTATTATCTTTTCTGTTATGTTTCTTCTTAGTTATTATTTCATTTCTATGCCGACATCATTAAGGCACTGTTTCACCGGTAACGGAAATGTTCCAAATTGCTTACCTAATATATAGTTTGACAGAATTTATGTTTAGAAGATTTTTCAAATTATCTGCTAGCTATCCGAAACATAATCCTAACCAGTGAAAAAAAAAACGAATTATTTAAAAAAATCCGCATCTTGCAAACTAACTAACTTTACTGTCGCAAAGCACATATTATGTTTATCGTTCGTTCTTTAATTGTTTTTATCACGTCAACCAGTAAATAAAAATAATAAAATAAATAAATATTTCGGACGTCTAACACACAACGCCATCTAGTCCCAAACTAAGCAGAGCTTGTATTATGGGTACTAAACAACTGATATAAATACTTATATACTTTTTTTTTATAAGTACATACATATTATACATAGGAAACACCCAAACTCCGAAACAAATATTTGCAGATCATACAAACATTTGGTCCGACCCGGGAATCGAACCCGAGACCTCAAGAACAGCAGTCGCGTAAGCTACCACTGCGCCACCGAGGCAAAAGTTAAAACTTAGTTATACCATGCTATAACAATATACTTCGCTTCTTATTTTCTTAGACCATGAGTTATACATATTTTTATGATAAATCTTTAATCGCAAACCAATCCTATTTCTGCCAGAGTTTCGGAGTGATACTGCTTCAGAAAATCTTTATTTACTGGCTTTTTCATTACATTTCATAGAGTGATGGAAGCTATCAGAGACCCAACGAAACCTCCTTCTACTTTCAAAAGTGTATTAAAAATTCTACAGGATAGCATTGCAAAAAAAGGAAAACAAAAGCTATCCGTCTGGCAAACGTGATTCGCGTTTCATTCGACTTTTTATTCTGAAGTCTGATGACAGTTACACTACATTAAAAAGTCGAGGTTCGGTCCTATTGTATTCGAGTTTATACAAACCCCCTTTCGGGAAAAGGCTTAGAAGAAAGAAGGAAGATATTAAAAGGTAAAAGTTTTTTTTTATGGAATACCGGCAAACTAGCAGACGCATCACCTGATGGTAAGCGGTTGTCGCCACCCATAGACATCCGCAACATCATAGGCGTCACAAGTGCGTTACCGGCCGTTGGGGGTTGGGGGGAGGGGTTGAGATATTGGCCTCTGCTATTCTCACTCACTCGGTGAAACACAAGGGAAGCGCTATTTCACACCGGTTTTCTGTGAGGCCGTGGAACGTTGTTTGTTAGCAGAAGCGAGAAAAAGGCTTCTTTTAATCCACTTTAGGTGCTTTATTTAGATGGGTATAAATTGTCTATGTGCATTCAAATTTTGATGGCATAATTTATTGGCAAAACATTTTGATTTAGATAAAGTAACTTTTAAGTAAACCCACAGGGCCGTATATATAATTCATGACAGATTTTGTTGCCCCTAATTTATATATAAACTATTCAGAAATATCAAGCACATGCAATGCACATTATGTAGACCGGTGGTCCAATGATGCAGAAGCATCACCAGGCCGCCATGCCGCGTTGTTGCATCGTCTGCATTCGCAATGACTATGGTGACCACCACTCTTGGATTCTGCTTAATCTTCCTATTAGGCAGATTAGATTCATTGTGACAGGATCATAGGATCATAAAAAAAGTTTTATAAAACTGAACAAACACGCTTTGATAAATGTAGGGTGTTTTCTGAAAATTATTAAATAATGTCGCCCCACGCTTTTTACATTAAAATTATTTTCTGCTTTTTAGTTCGATTGCTATTAAAGCTGTGTTTTTTAAACTACAATTTTATTTTACTTTTTAGTTTAGTATATTTATAAAAGCGTGCTTGTTTAGGTTTTATAAACAACTTGTGTGAGGTTATATTTATATAATTATTTCTGACTCACATATCCCGAACTTCATAATGTAATTAAAAAATGTTCATATTCAGTTAACTGAGATCTTTTTTATCTTTGTTTTGGTGAACTTTTCATTGGGACGGACAAACTATCTCTCTAAGTAATTTTTTTCGCCTTGAACAACTAAATTGCCCTCTTTTGTTCGCTCGACGAAAAAAAATAAGGGCAATTTAGTGTGGACCCCCTCTGCCCCATCTAGGGGATATAAGATCTTAAACAAAGAGACGCAGTGATTCGTAATGCAGTCCACTCTGGGAGAGTAAAAATAAAAATAGATATAGCGCAGTAGCTCTCGTATAAAATATTAATATTCTTCAATCGCGAGACCCAAATGACGCCTCAAAAATAAATTATCGATAATTACTCTTCCTTTGAAAGGCTGGTCAAAATATTGTTCAATCAACAAAGCTGTCAAATAAACAGTGAAGTCAATAAAGTTAAGTTTGTAACACAAAAGAAAAATGTTGCCAATCAATTTCATTGACGATTTGATATTTATGTTAATGATTATATTATGTTTCTAACTATGCTGATAATATATAAATTATACTGAATGTATAATTTATATATTACGGGCAACGTGATTAATTGGTCATTATCAATACATACCGGTCATTATTAATAGTGCTCAGACCTATCAAATTGCCCGTAACATATAGAAACTTGGGTCACGATTAATTATTTTATTCTGTTTCAGAATCGTGAAGAATGTTATATGGTCCTGGATCCCCGGAACCAATTTTACTAGCTATTACTATGAAGCTAAGTTTTCGTAAGTGGCTTTAATTCAGTTAAGTCTACCTTTCACTTTACAAAAAAAATGTATTGTGGTAGCTAACAGGAGTAGCAGGGAAACTGAGCACGCAGTTATTACGGCGGTGAGACCCATTATGGAGGATTGGCTCGAGAGGCGTCTTGGGACCATCTCATACCGGCTGAGGCAGGTAAATAAATATTGTTTTATTCCATATTCAATGTATAAAAAACATTTATCAGGTGATCACAAAAAGGGATGTTTCGGACATATCCTGTGTCAGATACGCAAGGAGCCAACGCCTGAGTGCCACCACTGCGATGCCAGATCGTGGACACGGTGCTCCACACGCTGGCAGAATGTCTGGTGTGGCGGCCACACCACACGCGGCCATCGGAGTGGCGGTTCTCTCGCTCGGTAACATGATTGCGGCCATGTTGCGGAGCGAGAGCGCATGGAACCCCGCCATCACCTTCTGCGAGCAAGTTATGCTTGCCAATGAATTAGTTAAAGATGTGAAGACGTGAAGAGATCGGATCGATCTCCGCCCTCCATAAGCGCAAGAAGCTAGCTAGCTGAAGAAAGCCTGATTGGCAGCACGGACGCTGCGGAGCGTGCGCGCCCTGGGTACAGTAACGGAAACATTGAGGTTCCCACACAGGAGGGAGCTATCCAAAAACCATAGGTGGCCCCAGGTACGTCGATGTTCCAGGGTTTTCCTTTCTAAAGTGTCTGGTACCTGGTTCCCCGGCATTTAGTACCCGAGATGGTGTGCTGTTTTAGTCGGTTGGAGTCCGGTATTCCAAGAGTAGGTGGTATCCGAGGGGACTTCCGCAACAAAAAAAAACAAGAAAAAGGGGTAGCAGGGACAAAAAGCTTTTAAGCGTAGGACCCGGATTACGAATTACGTACCACGCAATTTGTAGGACAATGTGACTGTTAAATTATATAAATATTAATACATTCAATACTTTAGTGTTAGTTCTATATATAATTAGTCTAACTCTAGGTGTCCATCGGCAGCGGTAATCGCGTAGCACCAGGCGATTCGTCTGTTCATTTCCCCACTATTCCATAAGATTATATACTACCCTACGACCAATTAAAAAAAAAGGGAAGTACTTTCTGAAAAGACGACTAAAATTGCGGGGTCAGCTACATAAATATTTATCACTACGGTGCAGTCTAAAACGGGATTCTATAGTAATAAATTACAAGGTGCAGTGTACCCTTTTGTCTCATTCGATATTTCGATCAGACTACACCAATAAATGTGGTCCAGAGTTAATTCAAATCCACTATCGATGCAATTAAGAGGGTAATTCAATTCAACTTGTGGAAAATGTTGCTTTAAAGTTTGCATTTTCATTTTAAATGGATAAAACCGCAATTTGAGAACTAAATTTGATATAAACAGTAATACAACGTTGAGTAGAGAATAACAATAAGCAGATATTATTTTAGTTCTGTTTCAATAACTGGATACTTAGAAGTTTGTAACTTGCAGTTTAATAATACTGATAAAAAAACTAGGAAAACTAAATCAGGATCTTATCATTGATTAACTAATAATGACGTAGCATAATCATACCTTGATTTATACTAATATTATATGAGTAATTTGAAAGTAACTCTGTCTGGCTGTTATGCTTTTACTTCTAAACCGCTGCACAGATTTCAGTGAAACTCGGCATGGAGATACTTTGTTTTTTATAAAAATAACTAGCTGTTGCCCGCGGCTTTGCTCGCGTGGAAGCTGATTTTATGTATTTAATTAAAACTGTATAAAAGTATGTATCAGTAATTTATTCATATTTCTGAACGTATTTATTTATTTTTGATCAATAGCCCATTTAAAAGAACTATCATACAAACATTCGACCCATATTTCATCCCTTTTAGGAAGAAGGAAGGAAGAATTCGCATTAATGCTGATAATGCATAAAGTTACATGGTACTAATTTAAAAAATAACGGACTTCCATACAAACTTCCAACCCCTATTTCACCCCTTTAGGGGTAAAATATCCAGAACTGCTTAAATACGTCTTTACATTTTTTTAATCAGTAGTACATGAATAAAGTTTAATGGTTCTAACTTAAAAAATGACAAACTTCCATACAAACTTTCAACCCCTATTTCACCCCTTAGGGGTAGAATATCCAGAAACGCTTTAATACTTATTTACTCACTTTTAATCAGTAGCCCAAAAATAAAGTTTCATGTTTGCTACTTCAAAAATAACGAACTTCCATACAAACTTTCAACCCCTATTTCACCCCCTTAGGGGTAGAATATCCAGAAACGCTTAAATACGTATCCACTCACTTTTAATCAGTAGCCCAAAAATAAAGTTTCATGTTTGCTACTTCAAAAATAGCGAACTTCCATACAAACTTTCAACCCCTATTTCATCCCCTTAGGGGTAGAATATCCAGAAACGCTTAAATAGGTGTCTACTCATTTTTAATCAGTAGCCCAAAAATAAAGTTTCCTGTATCTAACTTAAAAAATTACGAACTTCCATACAAACTTTCAAACCCTATTTCACCCCCTTAGGGGTTGAATACCCAGAAACGCTCAAATACGTCTCTACTCTTTTTAAATCAGTAACACATAAATAAACTTTCATGTTTCGAACTTCAAACATTACGGACTTCCAGACTAACCCATATACGAAATGTCAACCCCTATTTCACCCCTGAGGAGTAGAATATCCAGAAACGCTTAAATACATATCTACTCTTTTTTAATCATTAGCACATGAATAAAATTACATGTTTCTAACTTAAAAAATGACGAATTCCATACAAACTTTCAACCCCTATTTCACCCCTTAGGGGTAGAATATCAAGAAACGCTTAAATACGTATTTACTCACTTTTAATCAGTAGCCCAAAAACAAAGTTTCATGTTTGTAACTTCAAAAAAGGCGGACTTCCAGACTAATCTATATGCGAAATGTCAACCCCTATTTCACCCCGTTAGGGGTAGAATATCCAGAAACGCTTTAATACGTATTTACTCTTTTTTTAAACATTAGCACATGAGTAAAGTTACATGTTACTAACTTAAAAAATAACGAACTTCCATACAAACTTTCAACCCCTATTTCACCCCTTAAGGGTAGAATATTCAGAAACGCTGAAATACGTATTTACTCATTTTTAATTAGTAGCCCAAAAATAATGTTTCATGCTTCTAACTTAAAAAATGTCGTACTTCCAGACTAACCTACACGCGAAATGTCAACCCCTATTTCACCCCTTAGGGGTAGAATATTCAAAAACGCTGAAATACGTGTTTAATCATTTTTAATCAGTAGCCCAAAAATAAAGTTTCAGGTCTCTTACTTAAAAAATGACGGACTTCCATACAAACTTTCAACCCTTATTTCACCCCCTTAGGGGTAGAAATTCCAAAATTCCTTTCTTAGTGGGTGTCTACTCAATAAAAGGATCCTACTCACCAAATTTCATAGTCGTAACTATCATAGTTTACGCTCGGCGATGATGAATCAGTCAGTCAGTCAGTCAGTCAGTCAGGACTTACTATTTTATAAGTATAGATAAATTGTTTTTTAAAAAGAATTCTACATAGTACATCAGCTACCTTTTGTGTAATATTTACAAAGCAGATAACTATGATTGTTAGACACGATTACAAACAATATTTAAAAATTATTGAAATAAATATATTTTGAATCTGATTTTCTTCACCATTATTGATATTGTATTGAAATCAGACTTCTATAACAACGCAAGTTGAAATATACCTTAACTACATACAACTCTACACAGGTACATACTTTTGAACCTATGGGGATATATTATTTAAACATTTTACTTTTTATGGATGCTAAAAATAAATTTCTTCAAAGGGATGGAAATAACTATGTACGTAGAATTTTCTTCAAATAATCATATAAAGGGAAAACAATAACCGAAAACATCTCACACATATGTACAGTTACCTAGCTACGATTAACATGGTAGCAAAACAGTTTAGATTGATGTAAGGAGCTATGGTAGGTGGGTATCCAGACAGAGAAATAACATCAATTAAAAATTGAAAGAAAAAAGTCCTCGTGGTGACGGATTAAGAATACGAAGTGTTACCACCTCTATCCATTCCGTAGATGTAGTAAGTCAAGGCGCCCACACAATACTGCGAATTCGCAACGCATCGTAAATATCTGCGATCACGTTCGTGCGAGCTCGCACCGCAAGAACGTCCGATGAAATTCGCATCGTGGATTCGTGCGATGTTACGTCACTCTTGTTGACAACATTTTTGATCCATTCTGAGACTTTACTAAATGACACTACTTTCTTTCTTTTTCTTTACTTTGCCTTTACAAGATAGCGCTGAATGTTAGATGTCCTAAATATATTTAGGACATCTTTACACTACATTATATGTATAAAATAATAATTTATTTTATACATATAATGTAGTGTAAAGTAACTAGACGCTACGCACAATTTGCAGGATCTGAGATGTTATTTTATTCTGGTTCAAATACTGAAGAATATAAACAAAATATATGTTAAACATTTGTAAAATTATTTTCTTATTTATTTGTATCGATAAATCGTTTATATTATTTTTGTTTATTATTTTTATTCTATTTTTTATTATCCATTCCATACAAAAATCTCATTAGGACATCTCTTCGTGGTCGAAAGTATGGTCACATGAACCAACGCTTTGCCGCGTGAATTTGTATCGTAGCAATTCGCATCGCAAGTTCCTACGATGCGGCGTCGCATCGCATCGCATCGTAGTTATGTGTGGGAGCCCTAAGGGAGTAAACTACGCATGATAATAGTACTGTTAAGAGAAGGAATACTTGAAACAAACCTTGTATCGATCCGTCTGGCTAGCGTGGTATAGTGGGTCAAAACTTCGTTGCTAAGAAGAGATCTGTGTTCAGCAGTGGATTATTAAGGGCTGTTGATGTACTGATATGATTCGAAAGAGGCAATGAAAAGAGGGGTGGAGTGTTTTACATGTAATGTAGAAAGATGTTGGATTGTTATTAGTTTCATAATATTTTATGGCACAGCGGGCAAAAAAGTAGATGGATCTCGTTATGTTAAGTGAGTACAGCGGCTCAATGACACTTTCAATTCTAGAGTTAAAAATATATTACAGGAACTAAGGAAGAGGAGGGAGATCATAAGATTCTTGTTAAAGTAGTTTTTAGTGAGCATTTTTTTTTTCTTTTATGGAGCAGACGTATCACCTGATGGTAAGCGATTACCGCCGCCCATGGATACCCGCAACACCAGAGGCATCACAAGTGCGTTGCAGACCCTTGGGGGATGGGGAAAGGGATGTGGGAAGGGGTTGGGGTATGGGTGTACGGTATCCTCACTCACTCGGTGAAACACAGCGTACGCACTATTTCACACTGGTTTTCTTTATGGCCGTGGTATGTATGTCATGAAATGAGTATAAGTAATACCACAGTTCAAAACAATCGGACGCACAGTTTTAGATACGAGTAATGAGTCGGTCGGCGGCAGTCATATTCGAACCATCGTTGACTAACGGACTCATTTACGTAGGCCTATACTGACTCATATAATATGTAGGCATATTATATACAATGTGTAGGTACTTATAAAAGTTATTGATTAAAAACGTTTTTAACTGCCTAATACGAAGCTATTAAAGTATTCATATACGATTTACAGTTTGTTGTTGTTTTAGTTTTGCTACTGAAACTATCTTAATAGCGCTTTGAATCTTTACTTCTAAGTTTTATAACAAAGAATCGTTTTTATTTGTAAAATAAACATAGCTTAACCTGCTATTTTATGCGTCTTTATAAAGCCATATTATGCGATATAACGCAAGGTTGAAATGGTCGTAAATGAAAAATTCTCACTCAGAAGTACAATACAAGATAGGGCTTTGAAACCTATTGTATGCCATTTAATATTATATTTCTTTAAATACAATTTCTAATCTCTTTTTATTCTATTTTTATACTTCTATAAATTTCATTTAAATTTGGCTGTTATTTAATGGAGACAAGAGATGGTTTACTTACATGTACTATTTTATATTACTACTTCTAGCTCGATAAATTAGTAAGCCTATATAGTCAGAGATCATTCTACCATTGTCTAACGGCTATATTGCCAACCTCCATGATTGAAGTAAGTTTCCTCTGAAAAAGAAAGCAATTTTTCCCAATCGGTAATCGTATTTAGGATCTGAAAATCTCACGCTAACTTAATCAAAATTATATAACGTTATTTAAATAAAATTATTTCGTTCGTGTTAATAAAACTTTCGAAGTAACGTTTGACTAAATCCGACCTAGAAAATTGTGTTCGACCTTGGCACCTTACATAATTATATTAACAGTTATCGGTTTATAGTTTATATAGTTATATTCGAAGAGAGACTAAATGGCCGTGTAATTGTAGGTTGAACCTATTAGCAAGTTTGTGCGAGGCTCATGGGTTACATAAGTATTTACCGTGGTGCTCGAATGAGGCTCGCATCTTACCTGAAACAAAGAAGAAGCTTTTCATCTTGTTTCTACAAAGCGTCAACGTGTTTTATACATATTACTGATACACAGATATCTGTTAAATAAATAGTTATGACTGATATCTTTTTCAGGGCGAAGTCGATTGCCGTTAATGAAGCATCATAAAAATCGTAACGTGTATTCTTGACTGATAAATGGTGTAGATAACCCAATCTTATTTTAATACATGCATGATAATGATATAAAAGATTGATCTTGATTGATTGATGATTGATAGTTTGATCTAAATTTGAACAAGAATATAATAAACAATGTAGGTAATTATATTTAACTAGCTGACACACGCAACCTCGTTTGCGGCTCATATTGCCCGTAGCGTGATAATTTTCCCCCGTTTTTGTATAATTTTTCATTGATGTTCCGCTCCTATTGGTCTTAGCGTGATGATGTATAGCCTATAGCCTTTCTCGATAAATGTACTATCGAACACTAAAAGATTTTTTCAAATCGGACCAGCGGTTCCTGAGATTAGCGCGTTCAAACAAACAAACTCTTTAGCTTTATATATTAGTATAGATAACTGTAATATTAGTCACACTGTCATGTTGGTCTAGCCGTTAATAATTATGCTGAGTCAGAGATTGTGAGTTTGAAATTGTACTATAAAATATTTGTTGAATGAAAACGAGGATTTGATCTTTGTCTATCTCTGTATGTAATGTATCCATGATACATATGTAATACAGAAATCAACAGGATCTTCCTAATTTGGGTTCAGACAGCCGTATTTGAAATACGTCAAACTATTATTGTGTGTCTTTGTAAGAAGATTTATTCTAGCAGTAATGCTACGGTTGAATGAACATTTTTATCTACTCGATAGTTCTCTTCTCTATTTTTTATAATACGTGTTTATATTTGTGATGTTTCACGCTCTTATCGCTTAAACCTCACGTCGATGGGGACAATATCATTTCCCGAAAAGGCTGCGCAGTTTTATATCGTTCGGGTCTTTTGTTAAAATAAAGCGATACATTTATAACTGACAGATGGTTAATCTATACTAATATATAAAGCTGGAGAGTTTGTTTGTTTTTATTGCTTGTTTCTTTGATTGTTTGTTCTCATCTCTCTCTCATCTCATCTCATCTCAATCTCAGGAACCGCTGGTCCGATTTGAAAAATTCTTTCAGTAGATAGCCGATTTATCGAGGAAGGTTATAGGCTGTATATCATCACTACAGGAGCGGAGCACTAATGAAGAATGACAAAAACGGGGGAAAATAATCACGCTACGGGCAATAGGAGACGGAACCAAGCACGAGAGATATAGGTATATATATATTTATTTATTTGGTACTTTATCTAATGGTTATTGAAGCGCTTTGCCACTAGAAATAATACTATCAATAATTACGTAGTACAATAATATTAAATACCTGGATGAACGAATTTATCTCGGTAATTTAGTTTTAATAAATTTTCTAATAATGAATCCAAGTTAGATGGATTTATCGCCTCTACACCCCCTACATACTAAATTTCATGAAAATCGTTAAAACCGTTTTCGAGATTCAGATTAAATATCTATTTATGTTTTTTCAATAACACATTACATACAAACATTTTAAACTTAAACTAAGAAGGAACCTGTACTGTGTTAACCAAGCCTCTGGTATATATATACCAGCATATCTTTATATATATAATTCTTCTGTGAGTGTGTATGTCACTGAACTACTCTCAAACGACTGGACCGATTTTGATGAAATTTTTTGTGTGTGTTCAAGGGGATCTGGGAATGGTTTAGATTCACAATTTTGTCCGCTGGACAATGTTTTTTTAATTAATTTTTAATTTATTAGTAGTTATGGCAAAACGACGTTTGCCCAGACAGCTAGTACCTATGTATAATTGTATGGATACTATAAGTATATTCTGAACAACCGATTGCCTTGTTGGTCTAGCGATTGGCGTGAGCGACTGCTGATCATGAGGTCTCGGGTTCGATTCCCGGGTCGGACCAAATGTTTGTATGATCTACAAATATTTGTTTCGGAGTTTGGGTGTGTTCTATCTATAATATGTATGTATTTACAAAAATAATAAGTATATAAGTATTTGTATCAGTTGTCTAGTACCCAATAACACAAGCTCTGCTTATCTTGGGACTAGATGGCGTTGTATGTTTAGATGTCCGAAATATTTATTAAAAAAGAAAAAAAAACCGTGTAATAAAGAAAGTGATTGCTTTTCATCATCATCACCTCAGCCAAAAAACGTCCACTGCTCTGATCATGTCTATCATTGCGTATCGTCTATCATTAGTACGAGGTGGTAATCGAACTCTGGACATTACACAACATAAACCACTTAACAAACAGCTGTTGTCGTATATTAGTAAATAAATTTGTACATGAATGAAATGTAACAAATGTTAATATACTATCTGTGAAATAAAGTCAGAATATTATGGCATATAGCATACACAATTGTCATAAAAAATGTACACGTTTTTAGATTAAAATGAAGATTGAGATCTCAGTCATCCCAGTGGCTTTGGTATGTTTAGAGTTACACGAAACCCACTAAAATGGCACGTACAAGACTTTGACGCATAAATATTTGATTCACTGAATGTATACAAAATAAATAAGTTCCAAGGACCTTTTTATTAAAATTTGCATTTCTTGTAGAGCATTCCCATTATTAAAGTTAACTTTGACATACTCTTTTGTATGTCAAAGTTAACTTTACAACTCATTTTATTGCAAACAAAATTTAGTTACATAAAGTCTTATGTTAAAACAAAGACCGACTAAGTCTGTTCTGGGCGGGGTTATGCAATAGTCTTGCGTAACATCTACAAAGCTACGAGGCTACAAAGGCGTTCGTGCTCCACACCTACGTCGTAGGCCTCTCAGTACTTTCAAGGTAATTTTTAAAGCGGAGTCTTATTATTTATTTATGTGAGACTTTACTTTGTAGAAGAATGTTGATTATTGATAAAATGTTTGGGGATTGAAAGGTAACATACCAGATAATACGATGCGGACTTTATTGTGCGCAAAAATGTTCTTTGGCTGGGGCCTCACTTTTTATAGAATTGCAGGAGTAAAAAATATAATTTTCATTCCCCCATCTCCGAAAGAGTATTTTTGTCCTTCGATACGTGTTTTACGATACGATAATTCTACGAGTATTCGCAATCCAACGTTAATTTTTAGATATTTGGAACAAAATGTTTATGATCACATGCTAAGAAAAACAATTTATCCCTCTAATTCATAGGGATAAAATTATCGAGGCTTGACGTTTCAACAAGGTTGTAGTGACTGCGATATTATATCGTGTAATAAATGATTAAACACATGATCTAACTCGCAGTTACTTTACCATGTGATGCAACGATTCCCAGGTAGGTAGAGTAGGTACAGCCACGCTGATTTCAGCACGGTAGGGCCGGCTCGAACGGGGTAGTACTGCCCTCGCTCAGAAGACCAACGTAAAATGACAGCGTTCGTGCTGTCGTGTTTCATTGTTGAATGAGAGACCGGAGGCCCAATGATGCATGAGCATCACTAAGATACCACGGTATAGGCACCACGCTTCATTGTTGCATTGTGTGCATTCGCAATGAGTATGATGACCACCACTCTTGGATTCTGCTTATGCTTTCTATCAGGCAGAGTAGAGTCATTTTGTTCAGTATATAAAAAAGGAATAACAAATACATACTATTAGTAAAGTCTAAAACAGTACTAGCCAAACAAACAAGTTGACGCGCCCGATATGCCAGCGGTATGTGACGGATTGTAATCTGTACTGGTAAGCTTGAGTTCCTGAGTTCCTCTAGAAATAGGAGCTGAGCAGGATTTAAAAGAGACGCAGATGAAATTACGTGATTCAGGTAGTAATAATATGTGAGGAAAGCAATAAAATTACAAGACATAAGGAACAATAAGAAATATTAGTAGATTGTGTCGACTGTTATCAAATGTACAATATGGTGTTCAGATTAAGGGCTCCCACACATAACTACGATGCGATGCGTCACCGCATCGTAGAAACTTGCGATGCGTATTGCTACGATACAAATTCGTGCAGCAAAGCGTTGGTTAGTGGATAATGAAAAATGGAATTAAAATAATCAATAAAAATAAGATAAATGATTTATGGATACAAATAAATAAGAAAACAGTTTTGTAAAAATGTTTAACAAGTATTTCGTTTATATTTTTCAGTATTTGAACCAAAATAAAATAACATCTCAGGTATTGCAAGTTATGCGTAGCGTATAGTTACCTAGGTAGGTAACTTTACACTACATATGTATAAGATAATAATACAGATTTAGGACATCTAACACACAACGCTATCTAGTAAAGGTAAAATAAAGAAAGAAAAAAAAATGTAGTGCCGTTTAGTAAAATCTCAGAGTGGATCAAATCATGTTGTCAACAAGTGTGACGTAACATCGCACGAATGCACGATGCGAATTACATCGCACGTTCTTGCGGTGCCAGCTCGCACGAATGTGATCGCAGATATTTACGATGCATTGCGAATTCGCAACATGATGTAAACCGTGTGTAATCCGTCACCATAAGGACTTTTGAACCGACTTCAAAAAAAGAAGGTTTCTCAATTCGACCGCATATATATATTTTTTTTTATGTGTTTTCGCGGATAGCTTTGTCGTTTATGAACCGATTTTGATGATTCTTCTTTTGTTGGAAAGGAGATGTTTTGACAGTAGTACCATGACAAGGAAACTAGGATCTGATGATGGCGCCCCAGGGAAATCGAGGGGAACCCTCATTTTTTCCAGGCACATACTACGTATATTTTCTGAATATACTCATGAATTTGCATCTGGTAGTCATTATTTAATGATGATGAGCTGATGACGTAAGGTACAACTCCATAACGGTTATTAGTTGGAAGATAAATATTTTAAATGAAATATGTGTGTATGTTAACTTTAGTCGTATTGTTTCAAGTTATTTAGGTAAGCTGATGATGGAAGGTACAACTCCTTAACGGTTAGGAGTTGGAGAATAATTCTTTCAAATTCATACATATCTACAGATCTTTAGTTGTATACTGTCAAGTTTTTGAGGTGTATTCGAAAGGGTATGCTTCCGAAGAGGTTTGCTTTGCCACCATATCGGAATCTGATGATGGGATGCCTGGGAAATGGAGGGAATCTCTCATTTTCTTAGACACGACACGTACTATAAATTATATGAAATAGTTCAACGTTTCAAATAGTCCCACGATTGCTTGCACTAACATTGGAAAATAAAAAACTTTTTATAAAAAAAAACGACTTCCAAAAAGCATCCAATGAAAACTCCCTAGTGTGTGTGTGGTACCTACTATTACATTTGGCTTGGCGCCGACTTCATACAGGTTTTAGGTACCTAGCACACATAATAATACTACTCTATATAAATGAACAAAGAATTAGGTATAGACAAGAATTGGCATAGCAATTTATGAAGAGCCAGTTTATTTTAAGCTTTTTAGTATTTTTTGCCAGGGAGTTTTCGTTGGATGCTTTTTGGAATTTGGTTCATTTTTTTTTTTAAAGTTTTTTTTCAGATATTTACGGTGCGTTGCGAATTCGCTGTTTTGTTTGGGCGTCCTAACATAGATACTTACTTAAACGAGGTAATCATCATTTTATTAATCAATCAGTAGTCAATTATTGCATATTAGTGCTCACTTTAGTGTATAGTATAAAACAAGTTTTGTTTTTAATTGAGATTACGTAGTATTATCAGATTTAGCTTGAGGAATATTAGTACTTGATTGTTGGAGTTTTATATAGATATTTGGCGGTCGAGTGGAATGAAAGTCTTTTGGGCGTATGTACAAGGTTTATAATGTATAGATTTTCACACTACTTACACGCCGGAAATATATAAAGGAGAGTAAAGGAAAAGTTTAGGAGATAATTAAAAAGTTGGAATATTTACACACACTCTAGTACACATTAACGCAGTAGTCAACCGTGTTCTGCGAATTATTGATTTTTCGACCTGCTGTCATTCACTTGACGTTCCATATTTGACTTTATCATAATGAGCAATAAGGTGCGTTGCGAGTGAAAAAAGTACGGATGACAATGCGTGTGATGATGATGTAGGCGTTGCAAAAGATGAATGTGAAGGTGGAGTCTACAGATAAAAAAATTAAAAAATAACATTGAAATAGGTATAAATTATAATTATTTCGCCTATACGCGAAGTAACTACCTACTTTCTGATTAGTCTTTCAAAAGTTTTTAATCTAACGATCTAATTAAAGTCTTAACACAAAATATTGAACTTTGTGTCGAAAAAAAGTATTGGAAATAAGTGCCGTCCCTCAACCAATTAATTAAGTTGTAAAACAAAATTCATGATAAAAGGATAACAATTTAAGATCAGATCAGAAATGAAAATAATGAAATGAAAAGAACATTTACCATTTAACACAACTATTAAAGCCAGTATCAGGTGTCAACACCTACTTGCCCAATTCTTATTTGTTTCAGTCTGTCAAATTGAATAAGTCATGTGATATGTCACATCTTGTTTCTCTAAGTAAATGTTCAAAGAAAATATGACATAGATGTTTTATGTTTATTATTACCAGCTTTTATTTTAGAAGCTTTTATTTAACTTTACCTGTCCCGATGTTTGTCTGTAATCAAATGTTACAAGTTAAATTTGCACCACTTCCCGAATTCCGATTAAGCTGAAATTTGAAGTTTACCTTTAGTTCTGATGACAATGCAATTGTATATATATATATATATATAGTAAAAAAAGCTTGTTTTTTTTTTTAAACTTTTTAAATTAATTACTTTTAGCTTCACCTGTCCCAATGTTTGTCTGTAATCAAATCTTACAAGTTAAATTTTACCCACTTCTCGAATTCCGATTGAGCTGAAATTTGAAATATACCTTTAGTTTCGATGACAATGCAATTATACTTTTTTTTATTGCCAAGTAATAAAAGCTTGGTTTTAAAAAATCTTTTTAAATTACGGTTGTTTGTTTGCTTGTTTTGACCTTAAGGAGATAAAACTCACATTTGTTTTATAATATTGACAGGACCTCAAGCACAGCAATTAAAGAAGGAATTCTTTGAGAATACTGACGTGTAGCTCCCTTGTATCACTTTAGATTTGTATGCAACTACGAGTTATAGGCTATTTAGGAGCACCATTTGGTTATTTTAAGAGTTTGGCAGTTTCATATTTTATTTGCAAAGCGGTTAGAATGAAAATAAGATACTTTTGATTGTACTAGTAGGTCTCCTTTTCAGTCATTTAAATAAACACATTTTTTTCACTATTATACAATAGTCCTCTGTTGGGCTTAGCCCTTTCTTTATAAAGTAAGCTTTGGTCTATTAAACCACGGTGGGCAGACGGGTTGGTTTAAGGGTTATTTGAAGTTTCCGGTCGATGGCGCTGTATGGGGCACCGGTGTGGGTGGCGGCTCTGACCGCCCTCAATAAGGCCCGCCTCTGGCGGCCTCAGAGGGTATTGGCGGTCAGAGCCATCCGCGGATACCGCACGGTGTCTACCGAGGCGGCGTGCGCCTTGGCCGGAACACCTCCGTGGGATTTGGAGGCGGAAGTGCTCGCCGAAGTTGATCGACGGGTGGCTGAATTCCGGGCGGAGTGTGGCATGCGCCCTCCGCCCGAAGAGGTACGCGAGTGGCGTGAAGCCGCCCGTCGAGCCACGATGGCTCGCTGGTCGTTCCGGCTGGAGACTCCGCGCGCTGGCTTTGCCGCCGTGGAGGCTCTCCAGCCGGTCATCCTCGAGTGGGCAGGGCGGCAGCACGGGACCCTTTCCTTCCGACTGACGCACTGCTGTGCTTGAGGTCTTGGGTTCGATTACCGGGTCGGACCAAATTATTTGTTTACTTGCAAATTAATATTATTTGTTTCGAGAACAAATGTTTAGGTGGTGTCTATTTATAATATTTGTATTTAAAAATCCAGACTAATATTATACATTCGAAATTAACTCTGTCTGTTTTACACGCTTTCACGGCCAAACCACTGCATCGATATCAATGAAGTTTGGCAAAAACATACTTTGATTCCAGAGGAAGGACATAGGCTACTTTTAGACATGATAACCAACATATATGCGGGCGAAGCTGCGCTCAAAAGCTAGTAGGTTTGGATATGTATTTCTATCAGTTGCCTGGTACCCATACTACAAACTGCTTATTTTGGGACTAGATGGCATTGTGTATTAGGTCTCTGAAAATATTACTAATACTATCATTATTTCATTTTACATCGTACACAAATTAGTTATATTTTAAAATTTATGTGGTAAGTAAGAATTAATATGTTCTAGCTTGATGATAAAGTAACTAACTTAAAAAAAAATTCAAACCACTGATAAAAAAAAAAAAATATTGTACCATCTTTTTGAAGAAGAAATAAAGTCATTTTAATACAAAAATTACAAAATAAATAAACGAAATACAGTAATAGTATATATCCGTTTTATTTTTCTACCATATAGACTCCATTCCCTAAAATACAAAGACTGTGGATCCCGGACTGATGTCAAGATTGTTTCAGCCCGGAAACAATAAACTACTCTTGATAGTTTTAGTGTGTAATCGGAAATGTTTGTCAGTAGTTCTATCTTCGTGTGATAGACGGCGCACCTAATGACGTGGGTGTGTTTTTTTTGTTACCACAATGTTATAGCTTGTTTAATAGCTCAGATTGCCATAATGTTAATGAGGCTTTTGTAAGGTCCTTGAATGCTAAATCATGTTTAAATTACGGACGAGCATGCAAGATGTAAATGGGATAGGTCCTACTCTTGCTTGTACAATGTAAGTACTATACTTAATGCGGTCTAATTAACTATGGATACAGAATTATACCGGCCCCACTGTTAAGTCCGACTTGTAAAAATCTGTGAAAGATTTAGTAACAAAATAAATATCGTTTATCATTTATGTATACCATATATCATACCATAATCATGGGTGACTTCAATACCTGCCTCTTTAAAAACGATTCTCGGTCGTCCACTCTTAAATCTATAATCCAAGCTAGCAATCTGTCCATTCTTCCATCCAATGCAACGCATTATTTTCCACACGCTGCTCCTTCACTTTTAGATCTTATTCTTGTTTCCTCCCCTAACCTCGCAGCTAAACACGGCCAGTGCTCTGCTGACGAGTTTTCCTATCACGACCTACTTTACCTTTCCTATCAACTCCGACCTCCTAAACCCAAAGCAAAGATTATCCTGCGGCGGAATTTCAAGGGCATGAATAATGGTGCCTTAGTGAGGGATGCCGGTAACATCGGTTGGACACCTCTCTTTAGTGCTGACTCCATAGATGAGAAGGTTGAACTTTTTATTACTAATTTGATAAATCTCTACAATGAACATGCACCAGCCCAAGCATTGAAGGTGAAACGTCTTCCTGCACCATGGCTCACTCCAGACATCAAAGCGCTAATTAAGAAAAAAGTGATAGCCAAATCCAAATTCAAAAAGAAACCGAGCGATGGTAACCGGGCTAAATACGTTACTATCAGGAATCATTGCGGTAAGGTGTGTAGAAATGCCCAACGCCGATACATCCACAGCTCCGTTGAAAACGGAGACCCAGCTAAAGTCTGGAAGTTTCTGAAGTCGCTGGGAGTAGGCAAATCTGTTCACGATTCTTTTCCTAAAAATATCAACTTAAATTTTCTAAATCAACATTTCTCTGCTTCGTCAAATTTTGATAAAACGACAAAAGACACAACACTGAAACGTCTTACTTCTGCCCCAACTCCTGACTGTTCTCCCTTTGTCTTTAGTCAATTTTCTGATTGTGATGTTAGGAAGAGCATAGTATCCATTAGTTCGAATGCAGTAGGTTCTGACTGTCTAAGCCGTAATATGATCCTCCCAATCCTTGATGAAATTCTTCCTGTCATCTGTCATATCCTTAATTATTCCATCTCAAAAAGCGTGTTTCCAAAGGCATGGAAGGATGCTGAAATTATAACCATTCCCAAAAAGAAAAATCCTGAATCTTTCTCCGATTACCGTCCCATTTCCATTCTCCCGTTTCTCTCCAAAGTCCTGGAACGTCTTATCCATACTCAACTCGCTAACTTCTTATCCAGAAACCTGCTCTTAAATCCCCTCCAGTCCGGCTTTCGACCCGGGCACAGCACCACTACTACCCTTATCCACATTACGGAGGACATCAGATCTGCTATGGAGAGTAGTGAGGTTACCGTACTAACACTTCTGGACTTCAGCAATGCATTTAACACCATTGACTTTGACGTTCTGCTATGTATACTGCGCTCTCTTAACATATCTCCAACCGCAATTGACTGGTTTCACAACTACCTGTCTGGTCGCCGGCAACGCATTAGCATTGAAAACACTGTTTCATCTTGGTGTAGCAATACAGCCGGCGTACCGCAGGGCGGCGTGCTATCTCTCCTACTTTTCTCTGTTTTTATCAACACAATCACTGATGAACTGTCTTCTTCCTACCACCTATACGCAGATGATCTCCAGATTTATACCAAGACCTCACCGGTTAATCTGGTCGATGCTGTTAATGCTGTTAATGCGGACCTGGATAAAATTTGTAAGTGGAGCAACTCCTACGGTCTAAAAATTAACCCATCGAAGACCCAGGTTATTGTCGTTGGAAGCTCGCGGATGGTCACCAAAATTAACTGGACAAACGTGCCTCAAATTACTTGCAATAAAATACCTATTCCGTTCAGCGATAAGGTGAAGAACTTGGGGATATATATAGACAGTACCTTATCCTGGGGCCCACAGCTACAAGAGCTGAGTCGTAAAATGTTTGCTGCTGCAGGGTCTTTGCGCAGACTACGCAATCTTCTTCCTACGTCAACCAAGATTGCTCTTACACAATCCCTTCTTTTCCCCATCCTCGATTATGCTGATGTCAGCTATCTAGATCTCACCGAAGACCAACTGAATAAGCTTGAAAGACTCCAAAACCTATGCATAAGATTCATATTTGGATTACGCAAATATGATCACGTCTCCGAATATCGTAAACAGCTTAAGTGGTTACCCATTCGCCTTCGCCGGAATGCTCATATTCTTTCTCTTCTATATAACATTCTGTTCAATCCTTTTACTCCACCTTACCTTAAATTGCGTTTTACCTTTCTTCATGACTCACATTCCAAACTGTTGAGATCGTCAGAAAATCTGAAATTAAAAATGCCTGCACACTCTACCAAATTCCTCGACCAGTCCTTCTCCGTACAAGCGGTACGATTGTGGAATGCCCTACCAGTCGCAATTAGGCGTGCAAAAACTCTAACTGCTTTTAAGCGATTGGTAAAGGAACATTACCTAGGAGACAAAAATCAATCAATTGGGTCACAGTCTTGAATACCAGGTTGTCTATTATATCTATAACTCTCGCTTATTATGTATACATAACCATATTATATAATATGTATCTGTGTCACCAGAATTTCATATAATATTGTCAATAATATAGTATATTTATACTGCTTTATTTTCCTTTTTCAAGTCCACTAGTTTAACTGTGTAATGCACCAGACACTACACTCTACGTCTGCCCAATAACAAATATTATTTCCATCCCACGGTTGCCTGGAAGAGATTGCCGTTGAGCAATAAGGCCGCCAGTTGTACTACCGACCTACCTAGTTTTTAGTTATGTACTAAGTTATCTGGTGTACAATAAAGCGATTTATTATTTATTATTATTATTATTATTATACTATTTATACGAACAAAATAAAATAAAAACCACTTTATAAAACTAATAATTGAAGGGAAGCACAGTACAGGTAGAAGGCGAACATCGTGGACTAAAAATATATGAGACTGGTTAGACGTAGAAAGTACAGTTTTTTTATGCTTTATATAGCAAACGAGCAGACGTATCACCTGATGGTAAGCGATTACTCCCGCCCATTGAAACCCGCAACACCAGAGGCGTCACAAGTGCGTTGCCGACCTTTGAGGGATGGGGAAAGGGATGTGGGGAAGGGTTGGGGTATGGGCCTCCGGTATCCTCACTCGCTTGGTGAAACACAGAGCAAGCGCTATTTCACACTGGCTTTCTGTGAGGCCCTGGTATCACTCCGGTCAAGCCGGCTCATTCGCGCCGAAGCGTGGCCACGATACAAAAAGATGCACTAATTCGCATGACTGAAGACAAGGAGACATACAGACATGTGGTCACCGACCTCCGTAATGGACATGGTACTTGATGAAGAAAAATAATTCTATCTATATGGCTCTTAAGTAACATTTCAAGGTTTTCGTATAAACCGTATATACCTTGGGAGAGACTCGCTTCAGAATGCATGGGCCGGCTCGACCAAAGTTATACAACGGCCTCACAAGAAACCGATGTAAAACAGCGCTTGCGCTGTGTTTCACTGAGTGAATGAGAATACCGGAGGCTCATACCCTCAACCCCTCCCCCCATCCCTTTTCCCATTACCCTAAAGGCCGGCAACGCACTTGTGATGCCTCTGGTGTTGCGGGTGTACATGGGAATCGCTTACCATCAGGCGATACGTCTGCTCGTTGGCCCACTATTCTATAAAAAAAAACTATGTTTTAATAGAAAAGAAGGAGCAAAAGGAAAATATGATTAATGTATTAAAGTTTAAACTTCCTAGCAATGAGAATAAGAAAGTTACCGTAACGGACTACTTGATTCATCAACCCAAAGTTTAAGTGCTGAAGCAAGTGTGAGCATTCACCAAGAAAATAGTGTTGAATTTAATTACTTGAATTTCGCTTATAAAGGAGGAAAATAGGAATGGTGTGAAAATATGTAAAATAAGAAATATTCCTGCTATCAAAGTCACGGGAAATATCTAGAGAAAAATAAATGGTACTACTCACTTGTGTGCATAGCAGATGTTAGATTAGTTTCAGATTGGATGGTGTCCCTACCGCGACGGTGTAAGGCATCGCAGTCGCCTGATACCGTAGCGGCAGGACATTTCCACTCCTTGAAAAAGTATAACAATAATAAAATACAATAACTGACAAAGCCTTTCAAGCATGCAATATCATGGTCAATAACGTAGGCAGAGAGATAATACACTGTTTAATTTATCATAATATTTTTGTAGATACTCGTATTTATTTTAAAAGAAGTTTAACATAAAAAAGTAAAGGTAGCATAACATGATTCGAAACTATTTAAATTTTGATGTCTATAAGTTCTTTGAAACAAAGACATGATAACAAATATCTATTTTTTTATTTCTATGTAAACTAATTAAGTGCAAAGTTTTTTTTTAACTATGTGAATATATTGCCAACTATGTAAAAATAATTTCTAATGGCTTTTTAACTTATTTGTTTTAATATAACTATGCCTGGTATACGAAAGAACTCAGTAAACTTTAGTTTAATAGGAACAACAGTGACAGTTAAGAAAACAATTAACTTCTTAATCAGAATTTATAATAGTCATTCATATAAGTGATAAATTGCAAATGAAATTAATTGTCCCGGACTGTATTTGACACTGACGACCGCATCTTGAGGTCTAGACCAGAGTACACTAAGTCTAGTCTCCGGCTCCGCGTACCCGGTGGTCGACATGAATGTAATTTATAGCCTTTGTTACTCACAGATAATGCAGCTACATATTAGTGAAAATACTTTCAAAGTCAATCCAGTAGTTTCAAAGTGACCCTCTAAATACAAATATATATTTGACCTCTTTATAATATTAGAACATTTATTTATTTACTTTTAGTTTAATGATATGATGAGATTAACTGCCTCATTGGTCTAGTGGTTAGCGTAAGCAACTGCTGATCAAGAGGTCTCGGGTTCGATTCCCGGATCGGAATGCTGTTGGGTTTTTCTTTAAAGAAATTCTTAATAGCAGCCCGGATTATGGAAGATGGCGGTGTTTTCCGTCCGTGCTTTGGTGAGCACGTTAAGCAATCGTTATTGGGCAGTCAAATATACTGACAACTAGTTTAACTTTAAAATTCAGTTCACCCTCAGGGTTGAGGAGATCCGATGCCAGTGGCTCCGTATAAAAACTGATATTCAGGTAAAACCGGTTGAACCAAGTGCACCCTCGAAAGGAAACTCCTGGCTCGCAGAAAGAGATGGCAGAGTTCCACGCGCTCTCGCTTCGCAACATGGCCGCAATCATGTTACCGAGTGAGAGAACCCCCACTCCGATGGCCGTCACGAGATCACGCCTCGGCTCATCCCATGCCGGACATTCTGCCAGCCTATGGAGCGCCATGTCCACGGGCTGGTCATCGCAGTGGTTGCACTCAGACGTTGGCTCTTTGCGGATCAGACACAGGTGATCTCCTAAACATCCTTTTCCAGTGATCACCTGCATCAGCCGGTATGAGAGGCTCCCATGATGCCTCTCGAGCCAATCCTCCACAACGGGTCTTACCACAGTAACGTACCCAGCGCTCGGTTGCCCAGGTCGCTCCTTTCATCGTTAGATGACCTAACTGCCTAAAAGCCACCTTTAAAATGCCAAATTATTAAACCATTTAAAATTAAAATTAGCCAAATGCGTGTCGGTAGAATAGGATTCCGTAGTCGTCCATAATGGTACGTTTATTTAGGTGGGCTTCATATTTATTTTTTTAAATGATGTTAACTTACTACATAGTTATTTTTGTACGAAGTTGTTACAAGTTGGGCCTCTATAACTCCTGAAGTAACAAAGTTATCTAATCCGCTATAGTTTTACTTTAAAGTTTATCACATAGACTACCATTATATTTTTTTTCAGATTTGTCGAGCCAACCACTTAACTTTTAGAGGGGACATTTTAGCAAAAAAATGCGCTTTGAAATTGAATATATCACAATCGGATAAAAATAATCACCTCACTTTGCGGCCATTGGCTTAGCAATTAATATTTTTTGCGCTAACTTAAGCTGGAATAAGGATCCATGCCTACGTTACCGTACACGAACGGTCTGTCAGTGTGTTTGTTCCGGCTAATCTCTGTAACGGCTTAATCGATTTTAAAGGGACTTTCACTGATAGGTAGTTAATAATATAAGGAGTAACTAAAGTCCTTTTTTTAGACTAGCTACGACCCGCGGCGATGTCCTCGGTTAGTGTCGTACCTCGGGTAGACCGCGGGCTTCAGCTAGTGTTTAAAAATATATGTTGCAAAAAAACACATTTTACATTTGCATATAGAGATAAAATCAATCTTGTAAACTTATTGAAATAATAATTCGATTAATAAAATTATTCTTAGACCGACGTTGCCAAAGTATAGTTAACTTAAACGTGTATATAAGCATAATCTCGGTTCGTCCATCGATTTATAGTTAGAGCTACAAATCGCCACTATGTGAATGTCACGCATCTGCGGCTAGGGACACGTCTTGTAGATTGCTCCCTGTTCATACACAATGAATTTAGGATGTCACACAGTGAAGCAATCAAGGCTGACCTTAGCAAATATTTCGAGGAACCGACGCATAATAGGTTACTTGATAGCTATTTCCAGCGACGATTTCCAATAAACTCTTGTAGTGACGCAAATAGAAGAGGTTTCAGTACAAATATGGACGAATTCGAAGAAATTCACAGTACATGAAGAGTAAAATAAAATAATCACATTATGACCACTCCGTCATACGTTTCCGTCTAGATAGCTGAAACGAATTGGATGAGATTACAACGGAGATCCTTTGATTCTTGAAAAAGGAGATAGGCTACTATTTACTGCGATAACCAATATACAAGCGGTCGGAGCCACGGCCTAAAGCTTGTACAAAATAAAGACTAAATAAATCAAAAGCCAATCTGACAAAGTATCAGTTCAGGTGTAACCAAATTAAACCAAATTAATTTCTAAGGTAAGGTAAGGGCGGTTCTACCCTCTCACAGAAAATCAACGTAAAATGAGAGCGTTCGTGCTGTCGTGTTTCGTTGGTGAGAGCGAGACCGGAGGCCCAATGATGAGAAAGCATCACTAGGCCGCCATGGTGTGGGTCACCATGCTGCATTGTTGCATTGTCTGCATTTGCAATGAGTATGGTGACCACCACTCTTGGGTTCTGCTTTTGCTTTCCACCAGGCGGCGCAGGACTGTACATAAAAAAAAACCCGAAACATGTTCACAACACATGGGTTTGAGTCAGTATACCTAGTGTCTATACGAGTAAAACGGTTGAACTTAGACTAAAAACAATATCAGTAAAGATGACAGTAATGTTAGAAAGTGTATATAAAAAGTCCCCTTAGCTATTATATTGGTATTAAAACATTACTTTATTAGTTGTAAAAAAATATTATCAAACATCTAACACACAACGCCATCTAGTCCCAAACTAAGCAGAGCTCGTACTATGGGTACTAGACAACCGATAATTACATTTATACTATTTTTAACAGACTTAAAAAAGGAGGAGGTTCCCAATTTGATTGATTTTTTTTTTTATTAACTCCCGACGCAAAAAGAGCGGTGTTATAAGTTTGATGTGTCTGTCTGTCTGTGGCGCCAAAGCTTGCGAACGGATGAAGCGATATAATTATTTTTTTGTATTAAAGGTGAGTTACGGGCAAGTGTTGAAATGAAATGAAATGATATATATTTGCAAGAATGTAGTACAAAATAGGTCACAATAATTATATAAAGTTCAAGTACATTCTACCATAACAATGGTGTGCAACTAGCAATGTCTTACATTAATGGCATGCAATACAATAAATGTCAGTGTCAATATGTATTGTGATTTCATTAATTAATATTGATTTTTAAAAAATTAAAACAATTAAACAAATCAATTAATATACATATGCCGAATGCCAGGAATAATAAATGTTTAATAAATGTCACAATAAGTATGTCAATTTAGTCAATGTCAAAATAATTCAGAGATGTCAATAAATTAATAACTTTAAAAAATTAATTATCAAATCATGTCACTATATTTTTATTCCTTATTTGTCATGTAATCATTTAAATTGTAAAAACATTTGTCAAGAAGCCATTTGGAAAGTTTACTTTTAAAAATTTTTAAAGGTTGATCCTTGAATGAATTTGGTAATTTGTTATATACTTTTATTGCAGTTATATAGGAGTTTTTTTTATGTATTTCTAGATTGCTTCTTGGTTGAAAGATTTTGTGTACATTTCTGGGTATAATGTCTCTTTTTGTTACATTTGATTGAAGATCAAAGTATTGAGGATGTTGTTTAACAAAAACACAGAGCTCCCTAATGTACATGCATGCCAGCGGTAAAATGTTTAACTTTTTAAAAATTGGTCTGCAGCTATCCATAAACCATGCCCCGCATATTGCTCTAACACACTTCTTTTGTACACGAAATACCTTTTCAATATCAACAGAATTTCCCCACAATAGTAGGCCGTATGCAAGTACCGAAGATACATAGCCATGGTAAGCACTGAGTGCTGCATCTGTCGAAACAGTTTCTCGGATTCTTTTTATGGCATAAACAAATCTATTTAACTTGTCGCAAACGTGTTCAATGTGCGACTTCCAACTGCAATTTTTATCTAAAACTATCCCTAGAAACGTTGTTGAATTTACTTCTTCTACCTTACTATTGTTATATGTTATATTTAAATCAGTTTGTTTTCGTCTATAGGTTTGAAACTGTATCATTTTAGTTTTAAGCAAATTTATCTTAAGGTTATTTGTACTAAGCCAATCAATAACCGCAGCGAAAGCGTTATTTATTTCCACTTCATAAGTGTCTTTATTTTCACATTTTACTATAAGTGTAGTATCATCTGCAAACAGTACTGTCTTGTGTTGAGTGACATTAGGAAGATCATTAATATACAGCAAAAACAAAAATGGACCCAAAACGCTGCCCTGTGGAACGCCTATTTTATTGCTTTGCAATGTTCACCTATAGTTAGTTTTGTATTATTATTGTAGTATTATATATGTTTTTAGACATGTTTGTTGAAAATCGGTTGAGTCGTTTATAAGTTTTGAGCCTTAACTGGTTGAGCCTTAAAGAAAGTCTGGGGGTAAAAGTGTGAAAAAACCTAATATCTGCAAATATATGTGGTGGGGAAAAACGAGGATGAAAATCCAAATGTCAGAAAAATTTACCCAAGTAGGGTAGTAAAAATCTAACCGTAAAGTAACAATATTATTTATAGAAACAAAAATAATCTGTAAGTAAGTAAAATAAAAGCGAACCAGCTTGACCTTAAATGTAATCTTTACCTTAAATATAAATTTTAAAAAATTCGACAAGAGTCTATGTATTAACAACTTAACCAAATCTACACTATAATAAGTGTGTACCTTTAAAAAGTATAAAATAAAAATTAAATTAAAAATTAAAAAAACGCACGATATAATAACCTGAGTTCCCTTTAAAAAGTAAATAAAACTTAAAAAAGCCCCTGACACAATAACCTTTTGATTGAGTTTCTTTAATTATTTTTTACTTTTTAAAGAGAATTCAGGTCATTGTGTTGCGGGTTTTTTCAATTCTTAATTGTGTATGTACACTGATTACTCCGTTAATTGTGGACCGATTAAAAAAATAGTATTACTCCCCATGTGGTCCATCGTCCATTGCCAAAATATCAGAATCTGGTAATGAGATCCCAAGGAAATCGAAGGAAACCCTCAAACTTATTAGGCACGTACTATGTTTTTCATATATTTTCTAAAGCTTCTGCATATTTACACCTGGTAGTCATCATTTTATGATGATGAGCTGATGATGAAAGATACAACTCCTTAATGGTTAGGAGTTGGACGATTAATTTTTAAATATCATGTGTATGTTACCGTTACTCGCATTCTTTCAAGTTATTTAGGTGAACTGATGATGGAAGGTACAACTCCTCAACAGTTAGGAGTTGGAGGATAATTCTTTCAATTTAATACGTATCTACAGATCTATAGTTGTACCCAATACACGAATAGAGCCTTAGTTATATTCTTTTAAGTTGTTTACGTGGTCTGACAGGTAAGGTGAGAAGGTAGATTTTCATCTATAATCATTAATTTTTTTAAGATACCGATCCAATGACTAGTAGTCATGCAAAGCTATTAAACAGGCTTAAAAATAAACATTGAAAGAAAACTCCCTGCCTAGAAAGACTAAAAAGCGAAAAATAAAAAAAACTTCGTTTAAAATAACCGACTTCAAAAACTAAAATGTAAAAAATAACTTAATAAAGATTTAATTAAATATACCTTATATGCAAACCTTTTATATTGATGAAACACTATAATTTGTATGTGCTACCTACTCATACGTTTGAAGTCGGTGCCAAGTCAAAATGTAAGAGTAGGTAGCGAGTGCGGTAAGTTATTTTATACATTTCAGTTTTTGAAGTCGGTTTTTAAACTTTTTTTTTTGTAAATAGATACATATTATTTAAACAAATATTTGCAGATCACACAAATATTTGGTCCAACCCGGGAATTAAACTCGAAACCTTAAAATCACGGCCGACGCATACGCTACTACCGCGCCTCAGAGGCAGTCTACTAAAATATTACAACTGCATTAAAATGTACAAAAAAATTATAAAGTGGCCATTTGAATTTTTGTTATATTTATATACTCAATGTCATTCTTACATGCCGGTGTGAAATAGCTGTGTTTCACCGATTGAGTGAGGATACCAGAGGCCCATACCCCAACCCCTCCCCGCATTCCTCTCCCCATCCCAAAGGCCGGCAATTGTAATACCTCCAGTGTTGCGGGTGTCCATGAGCGGCGGTTATCGCTTACCATCAGGTGATTCGTCTGCTCGTTTGCCCGTTATTTCATAAAAAAAACAGGAATCGAACCCGAGACCTTAAGCACAGCAGTCGCATACGTTACCAATGCGCCAATTGGTCACCTGACGGTAAGTAACTGTTGTCATTCATGAACGCCAGTAACTCAAAGGTCACAAGGGCGTTGCCGAACTTCGAGCTCCTATTTATCCTTCCCAGATTAGGGGTAAAAAGGTTCGGAATTCGAAGGAATCTTGATTGAGTACTCAGTGAAGAGAATTTGTGCTATTGCGCGAAGCATGGCTCTCCCTTTATTTATGTTATGTTTACAACATTGAATCAGTTTTTAACCGACTTCAAGAAAAGGAGGAGGTTATCAATTTGATGATTCGTTTTTTATTTGAAAGCTGGTGCTTCCCATGCGGTCCCATTTTAATTTGGTTCAGTTCTTGAAGTCTTTTTTTTTTTGTTAAAATTTGTGATTATTTTAAATTGTATGGTAAAGTACCAAATGTAGAACATTTTGAAGTCAACATGCGATGATGTTAGAATATTATTCGATTCCTAATTCCAAACAAAGAAAACAAGACTTCACAAACTAACCTCAGGAATTTTTGTATCATCCGTTTCTAATCTGACTTTCTTCGCATGTTAATTAAGCTAAAAGAGGATGTCCCTGCTATATAAACTTCTTCGAACACCATTCACGTTGTGGACCAGGACCCACTTATGTTATATCCATAGCGGCTGAAGGTCAGATCGATTGATTCTTAGTATGAAAGTATTTAAATACGCTTAATAATAAAACATACTCTTAATAACTCTCTTTTAGAATACGGTCTTCTAGTTTGTATCTATCTAATACCTTTAAACAAGCAACTCTTGTATTACCAATATATAAAATTTTCATTTCGTGGTGTTACTTACCAAATCCTCCAAAACGGCTGGTACGACTTTTATGAAATTTTGTGTCGGGTAGGTCTGAGAATCGGCCAACATCTATTTTTCATACCCCTAAATGATAAAGGTAACCCACCCCTAAAATTTATTTTTTCATTTTTATGGTAAAATAACGTTTTCCGGGTCAGCTAGTAAATATATAATAAACTGAATCTCGGAAGAGGCTCCTACGATTTTTATCAAATTTAGTATGTGGAGTATTTCGTGGAAATAAAATGATCTAGCCAGGAAATTTACCAACAAAATTGGTCGCCTGTAAAGTCGGTTTATGGACGACAGTTTAACGTGATAACTTCATAACAAAACTGATGTTTTATCTTTGTTATGTATGGGCCTGCTGCAATGACTCAACTTATCCTGATGGAAAGCATAAGTAGAATCCAAGAGTGATGGTTACCATACTCATTGTAAATGCGGCCTATTTATGCTCCTGCATCATTGAGCCTCCGGTCCACCAACGAAACACGACAGCGCGAACGCTGTCATTTTACGTTGATCCTGTGCGAGTGTAGTTCCGCCCCGGTCTCGACGGCCGAACCGTGCTGAAATCAGCGTGCCTCTACTACCTTTTGTATGTACCTAATGATGTGTGATAGAGATACATCTCATACAACGACGTACGATAAGCGTAACGGGACAATGGGTCATCCTTTTTCGTGTGTGCAGCCTGCGTTCATCGATTTATTAGATGTTGTCACGTCAAAAATACCATCTTATACTTAGTCATCTCGGTACTTTAATTTTCATAGCGATAGTTCCGGCACTCGACTTCAAGAAAATATTAAGAACCGGTCAATACCATGCAGCGACAGATTAAGAATCTATCTTAGAAAATTCATTCCGTGGTTGTCGTTAGAGCAGACTAAGGGAGAAAATTTGACACAAACTTTGTACCAACCCATCTGTCTAACGTGGTATAGTGGTAGTAAACTTCCTTTCTGATAAGAGGCCTATGTCTAGAAGTGGACTGTTATAGGCTACTAACTGTTATGATGTTGATGAATCATCTTCTCTCACTACTAAAATATTGATAGTTTTCTGTCAGGTCGATGTATCAAAAACAAACTGACTAAAACTAAACGATATGCCATACTGCGTCTAAGATAGGGATAGGTATCTGGGGATAGCTCTTATTAAGACACCTGAAAAAAAGGATAAAACCTTTCAAAATTCAACTTTTTAATATGTATCGAATTATGTTCGATGTCGAAGAAAATATGAACACATACAATCGACACAAAAGTTTGAAGTGTGCTCTTATACTCGTACAACATGTTATTAGCTATACGTTACAAAGTAGTGCTTCGTAAATATAGAGTACACAATTCGATAGGATCAGTTCGTGCGGGTTAAAATTATAAGATAACAATCGTCGATCCTTTAAAAAAACATATTTTTGCCCATTTTTTAATAACTCACACTCGCATTCCAGTATAATTTGGAAGAGAAAATGACTATGGTTTAAAAGGCAAAAAGGCCACTTGAAAGGTAGTGAATATCACTACCTACACACAAATGTAATTTAAATCACTAGTGCGTTGGTCTTCTATTTTGGCCACTTAAATAATGAAAAAAGTTGTTTGAGGTTTAAGGTCCAAGCTAAGGTTTATCAAGTAATTACCCTGTACCTACTTCCCATTAAACCTACTAACATTATTAATGCAATATTTGTGAGGTAGAATGGGATGTCTGTATGATGTTTGGTTGATTCCTCTCCAGACCCTCTTATAGAAGAACAACCTAAAATTACAGTATTCGCGTGTCGTGTTTCGTTGGTGTGCACGAGATTGGAAGCCCAATGATGCAGTAACATCTCAATAGGCCGCCATAATGTGGATCACCATTCTGCATTGTTGCATTGTCTGCATTCGCAATGAGTATAGTGACTACCATGATTAGATTCTGTTCATACTTTTTATCAGACTGAGTAGAATCACTTTGATAGGTTCATACATAAAAAAACATTAGTCATTTTGCAGAAACTACTTATTATTGGTAATAGAATACTTTTCATATTGTGATAGAAAAATAAATGTATAATTTGGTTTTAGATAATAAATTAATCGTGGAATATTTTTATTTATGTATTTTGTATAAACAAATCAAATTATATGCAACAACTGGCCAATTTAAATTTAGAAAATCAATCAAACTTTATGTGTCATAGACGAAATACGATACAAACTTGTATCTAAAATTCACAATTTGAGCTTGGCGGACGTCCAGCCCTCGCCAGATGGTCACACTGGAGACAGCCATATCGTGCAGCAGTCTAATGTACTAGTAGTAGTAATAGTACTATCATATTGTTCACAAATCTGCACAGTTTGTAACTTGAGAGGGACGACATGACCACGAAAGATTGACAGATACTTAAGTACAAAGTAATTATTCACATTCGCATTATTATCAAAAATACTTAAAAAAGTTATCGATACAAATAATATATATGCGATCTACAAACCTTCAAGAAAAGAGCGTGCTCCTTCTTAAAAGGGCGGCAACGCACTTTTGACGCCTTTGGTGTTGCGATGCATCTGCTCGTTTGCCTGTTATGTCATAAAAAAAATGGAGCGCCTGTGTGTAATTTGTAATTAACAGTTTTACACTAAATGCATATGGAAGCATATAAACATTTCTGTCTGTCTGTTTCTATGTTCCGGCTAATCTTTGGAACGATTGAACTGATATCAAAGAGACTTTCATTACCAGATCGTTGATGAAACAAGAAGTAACTTACGCTACTTTTATTTTAGAGAAAATCTATGATAAAATAAAATTTTAGAATGCAACTAGATAGGATACAAAAATACTTTTGAAATTGCCGGCACAATAGCACTAACGTTTTTTTTAGACTGGTTTAGTTTATTTTGTTTACTCCAACAATTTGCAAATAACTGGAGCTAATTCACAAATAGATGGTATGAAATAGACGATCGGTAACTTAATCAAAACCATGAATTATTATTCCTTGGAGCGTGTCGAGTCTTCCTTGAACTAACAAACTCTTGTGCCGCATTACTGGGTTTTACTAAGACTTATAATCGCTTACTAGACAGATTCGAACTTAACAAGAAATATGGTTCTCAAAACTTTATTAATTTTTGTCTCAAGTAACTTGATATTAACCTGTCGTTTGACGATAATTTGTAATTCTAGTCCGGTCCTTAAATCATTTTTGTGTCTAAAAAAAGAATGGAGCGTCTTACAACAAAAACGCATAGGTGATTTTACTGGTGTGTCAACAAATATGTTTAGTGATTGTCAAAACACGGCTGATGCAACTGTGGTGGAACGGGTGTCATGTGCCACCAAAGGGAGGATCCTCCGACCAGGAGAGGTGATCATGCCTTGCGGGCCACTGCCCAACGGTTGATGTTGGGATGTTGCTAATCGGCGCGAGAACTTCTATTGCGCGATTCAGGATTGGTAGTTACTCCGTGTTGTGCGTTACGTCGAAGTTCAGTGTATCTGCGGTAGATGACGCTGTCATATGATTTTGTTTCCGCTGTATGTGGAGGTCGCCACACACCCATTATTAGCGATCTAGTAGCCAATAATTGGTCTCTACTTTTTGACATTCATATGGTCTGAGATCCGACTACAGAATCTATAGGTTCATTACGTAGATACCTTATACATTCATTGTTGGATAGTATAATATATTGGTAACAGGTTTCCAGAAAATTTGAAAAGCGAAAAAAATATTTACAGGCACTTTTTGACTGGAAATCTGTTTCCGATGTATTGCCCTATTCAAAAATGAATGTAGAAATTGGATTTTGAGTGTGTACGTAATGAACCTATAGATTCTGCAGCTGGATCTTAGACTAAAAGATTTGATAGTTTATCCTCTCCGATGTTGAACGCCACGTAATGGTCGCTGTCAATTTCTTCCAGTCTGTTGAATGCCACGTCGTGGTGTTTTTTTCCCGGACTATTTTAACCATGAATTTAGCTGCTTTATATTGTTTGCAGCTTTGTCGCACTTAATTATATTTAAGAGAATAAAACAGAGATGCCCAGAGGCGCCATTACATTACGTCAGTTGACAATGTAAATCGTTCTCATTCGGCGGGAATTTTTGTGACGTACGTTTGCTGGTCGTGTGATCTTTGAAATTGAATTTATATATTAATTCGGATGTGAATTCAAAAGAAATATCATCATCAATTATACATCATCTGATAGTATATTTAATGACCATTCTAAACATACCAATATCATAAATAGCCCCAATACATTTTTTATTGGAAATCGACGATTTTATCAGAGGCGAAAATGTACCGGGAGTGCTGTCAAAATCGCCCCACAGTTGTGTCAATTCGGACCAATATGGCGCCACTGACGAGTGGTTATCTAAAGACGTCAACTAAAGAAGGCTAGTTGTTGTCCTGCTAAATTTATAAGGCGTGTGTTTAAACATAGAAAGTCCATTGTAAACAAATAAAAATACCTTCAGATAGATAATTAGATATCTTATCAGACAGACTCTTAAAAAAATTACAACTCCATTAATTGAAAAACAAAAGAGTTTTTTATACTTGTTTCTTAAAAAGCAATGGTTCCTAAAAGAATGTTTAGTTAAAGAAAACTAAAGTTTACACTTACGGGGACCGAAGATAAGCCGAGGATAGCGGAACGACGGCGACTGAGGAAGGCCTGACGATGGTTTATGTCGTTTACCGTACCCCCAATCGATCTGAGACATAATTCTATACAATTCTCACCATTAGAAAAGAATTCATTTCAGGACGATTTTGTACGTCATTGCGTTACATAATATTAATATGCTATTACATTCTATCTAAAACATTAAAATTGTTCAAAATGGACCTTATGAAATAATTAAAATTTATATATATTACCAAAATTAGAACTTCATCCATATCGGTCTAGCAATTTAGCCGTGAAAGAGTTATAGACAGACACACAGAAAGAGCTCATAATATTAGTATGGATTATGTAACGTTATATTTATGAAGAGACGTGCTATCACAAAGTTACAAATTTCTTTTTTTGCGAGTTGTTGGTTCACATTAATCGAGTTGTCTGCGGATGGCACAAGACGAGAGCGACGCAGGAAACTGAGACGTGACTTCGGTCCAACGTAGACTATGCGTTAGCTTTGTGCCAAAATTAATGTATATCAGTTTAACCGTTCTGGCTTGATTGAGCCATTATATTCTTCCAAACTGCTACATTGACATTAGTACAATTACGTTATTGACTAAAATAAATACTTCACGGTAGATAATAAATAACTATTTAGATGAATTTCAAGAAATCAATTACGAAACAATTGCTAACCTGTTTGGTGGCTGTTCACGCATACAAGTGGTATTTGTGGTCTGGCAACACTACCTGCTCGTCACCAATCGGACCACGAAGGTGGCGTGATGTACCATTGTTCTCATTGGTCAACATGTTGTTCCCTACCTCCCTACCTTCCTCGAATCGTGTAAAAATATATCATTCGCAATACAGACTTCAACTTACCTTTCGAAAGAACACTTGTTTCATTTATCACCAATAAAACGCAAATTCAGTTCAGCACACGGGCTACCAATATACTAAATTCAAGTACCGACAGAAGCCGGTACATATGGTCCTTCGACGCCAAATCATACGAATCAGCATCCTGTGGAACTACTGGTTGTACCTGCTGCTGCTGAACCAAAACGCAAAAACGCATCAAGAGCAAAGGCAACTGGAGGCTAAGCGCGCATTGGACGAGAGCTGGATTGGCTGTTCATCGCAAATTATACGCAACTTGGTAAGACCAACCATCCTCTCTTCCCCAATCACCTCCTAGTTCTCTTTGTGATACCTGTGCCCAACCTGATTTCAGTAACATTTGCCGCATCGGAGTCTCGAACTGCCTAAATCATCTAGTCACGGTGATATTACGGCTATACGTCGTTCAAGCCTTCCAACTGTAAGTACTTCTGTTCTTACTACCCACCAAAATGACGGAAAGTGCTAAGTCTCGCGATAAATCTCCTCTTGTGTTAGATATCGACAATGCTACAATTAAATCACGCGAAAGGTCCCCTAATCTTGGGTGTGCCGATCCTACGGTAATTCGTGACCTAGTGAGAAAACGCGGCGTCATAAAAGGTAGACTTACCAAGTTTTCCAACCATTTAGATACGTTGGAAGACAGTGATAATTTAATTTCGTCTCGAGATCGCATAGACTTAAAATTACGTATCAAAGGCGCCACTAGTTTATTTAACGAATTCAACGCGATTCAAAGCAAAATCGAGGAAATCGTTTCTGATAGTGAGATATCTGACCAATTAGATTACAGAGAATCATTCGAAACCTCATACTACAGCATCTTAGCCCGCGCGGAAGCCATACAGACCGATGGCGAGGTCACTGACGGTACCAACAACTATTGTACCGAACAATCGCAGTCGGTTAAACTTCCAACCATTTCCCTACCCACCTTTGACGGATCGTATGAGCACTGGCTGGAGTTTAGAGATACCTTTTTATCGTTAGTACATAACTCTAAACGGATTAGTAACATTCAAAAGTTCCACTATTTAAAGTCGTCTCTAAAAGGCAACGCTGAATTAGTCATTAATTCTGTAGAATTCTCTTCTGATAATTATCAAGTCGCATGGGAATTATTGCTAAATAGATTCAATAATAATAGACTTTTAGTGCACAATCACGTAAGGGCTTTGTTTAATATAAACGCATTAACAAAAGAGTCGCCGTCCAACATTAGAAAGCTTATTGACGTTATATTAAAAAACTTACGCGCATTGAAATTACTAGGCGAACCTACCGATTCGTGGGATACGCTTGTCATTTATATAATTGTGTCAAAGTTAGATAGAACGACAGAACGCGAATGGGAGACGCGTAAGTGCACACTAACCTCGAACGAGAAAGATTCTAAACGCATAATCAAAGTACATGAATTGATTAACTTCCTTAAGGACCGAGCGGATGTGTTGGAAATGTTGCATTTATCACACAACAAACCACAAACACAAATTGAAAATAAAAAACACTATTCACACAATACATCACACTGCAATGTGTCTACACATAAGTCCAACGATAACCGTTCGTCTCGCTACAAAAGGACGTGCTTAAAATGTAACGCGAATCACCAACTTTATTCTTGTCAGAAATTTATCGATAGTGACTTAAATTCAAAGTTAAACTTCATTCGCGAGCACAAACTATGTGAGAATTGTTTACGTTCGGGTCACACTCCTAATAAATGCGTGTTTGGGCCATGTCGTAAATGTAATCGCAAACATAATTCATTAATTCATAATGATAACGGCGAGAGTCTAGTTACATTGCATTCCAATAATACGACTGGCGGCCTAGCGAGGAGTGAAGTCGTAGGCGCAACGATGACACCCTCCGGCCCCGCTGCCTCAACCGCCGCGGAATCACGCCCCATTCAAGTTAGCAACGCACAAATGCATAACAATTCTATAGATATGCATTCAGTTTTATTATCGACAGCTGTCGTGGAAGTGCCTGACGTTCACGGTGTTTATCATCGGGCACACGCACTACTTGATAGTGGCAGTCAGCGGTGTTTCATAACAAAATCTTTTTGTAAATTAATTAACGTTCCCATGATAAATTCTACTTATGTAATTAAAGGGGTAGGCGACTCGGTGATACAATGTTCGGAAACTTGTAACGTCGAAATTAAATCGCGAATCGATAATACGTTCAAAACACGCATTACTTGTTTTGTATTATCACAGATAACGTCTATATTGCCGGCATTGTGTCCACTAAACACGCGATTCTTGATTCCAAAGAATGTAAGTCTTGCGGATCCACAGTTTTTAGAATTAAAAAATATAGACATTTTAATAGGCGCAGATAGGTTTTGGGACTTGTTGTTAGAAGGCAGAATGAGACTGTCCAACGGTCCTTACCTACAAAACACTAAGCTAGGCTGGATTATCTCTGGCTTAGTTAGTAATAATACGCAAATTGAGAGGCGCGTTCATTGTAACTTTAGTAGTTCGTTAGATTCGCAACTTCGCTTGTTTTGGGAGGTCGAAGAGCTTCCTAAGGTCAGGGATACGCGGACTCAGGAAGAGCGTGCATGTGAAGATCATTTTCTTCGTACCACTACGCGTAATAGTGAAGGAAGGTTTTGTGTACGCATTCCATTTAAAGAGTCACCTGATCTTTTAGGCGAATCATATACGCAAGCTGAACGACGCTTCTTTGCATTGGAGAAACGTTTACTACGTTCTCCTGACTACAAGTTATTATATACGCAATTTATGCAGGAATACCTGTACTTAGGTCATATGAACCCGGTGGACTCTTATAGTCATCCATGCTACTTTATGCCGCATCACGGAGTACTGAGAGAACATAGCACTACAACTAAGCTGCGTGTTGTCTTCGACGCAAGCGCAGCATCGTCTTCCGGCAAGTCTCTCAACAACTTACAACTTGTCGGGCCTCCTATACAAGGTGACTTAATATCCATTCTTCTCCGTTTTAGACGGCACAAATTTGTTGCATGCGCTGACGTCGAGAAAATGTTTCGAAATTGTTTAGTAGCCGAGGATCAGCGCCGGTTTCAAATGATTTTGTGGCGTGATGATCCGTCGAAACCTCTACGGATTTATCAATTAAACACCGTTACGTATGGTACCGCATCCGCGCCGTTCCTTAGTGTGAGATGCTTAAAGCAGTTGGGAATTGAGTCATCCGACCCTGACGTTCAACGAGCTATTTTGGAGGACATATATGTAGACGATTTTTTATCCGGAAATAACGATAAATCGAAATTAATACAGTTATGCACGGATATAAAAAATACGTTACAGTCTGGTTGTTTTTCACTTCGAAAGTGGGTTTATAACTTTCCATATAATAATGACCAAACCGACTATTCAAAAGAAATTAAATCCAACGAAAATATCAGCTCTAAAACGTTGGGACTAGGCTGGAACAATGTTGGCGACGTATTTTATTTTAATACACAGTGTCATAACGAGAATGCGTCGGTAACTAAAAGGTTTATTTTGTCTACAATTTCACAAATTTTCGACCCTCTGGGCTTGCTAAGTCCTACGATTATTCTCGCAAAGGTGTTGTTACAACAATTATGGCTTCTTAAAATAGGTTGGGATGACACAGTTCCAACTGGCGTCGCACGAACATGGAACCGGTTTGTTATCTCTCTACGGGCGCTCAAAACAATAAATATTCCTCGGCACGTTATAGGTAGCGAACCTATGTATATGGAGTTGCATATTTTTAGTGACGCATCGCAGACAGCGTACGGCGCTTGCATCTATGTGCGCACTATAAATATAGATAATACAATCACTGTAAGATTGTTGTTTTCTAAGTCTCGCGTTGCTCCATTGAAACCACTAAGCATACCGAGACTGGAACTTTGCGGTGCACTACTGGGTGCTAGGGTACTCGAGAAGGTGCGCAGTTCTTTACGTTGTGAGTTCAAAAACACAGTATTTTGGACTGACTCAACTATCGTGTTAGGCTGGTTGCGCATGTCTCCAAATAAACTTAAAACGTTTGTTCAAAACAGGACGGTGGAGATTCATGAGCTCACACAAGATGTACTTTGGCGCCACGTGAGTGGCAAGGATAATCCTGCTGACCTCGCTTCACGGGGTGTCTGCTTAGAAGAGCTGTCTTCCTGTAGGTTATGGTGGGAAGGCCCTGATTTTTTGAGAAGTCCTGGTTTTTCACTGGATAATTATTATACTGACATAGAAACAGATGTAGAACTCCCCGAGGTTAAGTCGGCTATTTGTTCTTTCGTGACTCATTCGCGCGATTTAACTCCTTTTTCATTTCACCGTTTTTCACAATTTAAGCGTATGAAGCGTGCCGTCGCATATATGTTACGTTTCATACACAATAGTCGCAATAAAAATAATAAACGGTTCGGTGTTCTTACTGTTGATGAGTTGAGCGAGTCTCAGATGGTTTTAACTCGGTGGTGCCAGATGGAAAGCTTTCCTAACGAATACAACCTTTTGACTAATAACGCACAAATTAAGGGTAAAAATAATTTAAAACGATTAAACTTATATTTAGACAGTAGTCAAATTATTCGCGTAGGAGGGCGGTTAAGTAATTCAAATGAATTTAGTTATGATAAAATGCATCCTATTTTACTTTCCAGTAAACATCATTTTACTGAATTATTGTTTCGTCATGAGCATCTACAGCTCCTTCACGCTGGACCTCAGGCATTGCTTTGTCACTTACGCGAAACCTGGTGGCCTTTGGCGGGCAGGAGTCTGTCTAGGCGTGTAGTGAACGCCTGTGTTAAATGTACGCGCAATAAAGGTAAAACTTTAACTCCACAAATGGGTAATTTACCGAAGGAAAGGATAACTCCTGCTTTTCCATTCATTAAATGCGGAGTAGATTACTGCGGGCCAGTCTTCATACTTAATAGGTAGCTTAGGTAGGGGAGCTAAAACATCGAAAGCGTACATTTGTTTGTTTGTATGCTTTGTGACGCGTGCAATACATTTGGAACTCGTCAGTGATCTCACTAGCGAAGCATATTTAATGGCACTCAAACGTTTTATTTCTCGACGCGGTAAACCTAAAGAAATATATTCCGACAATGGGCGCAATTTTGTAGGATTGATGAACGATTTCTCTGAGTTTTTACGTAGATGCGATTCAGAAATTAAAGATTACGCGATTAGTCAACGAATTGACTTTAAATTTATTCCGCCTTATTCGCCTCATTTTGGTGGTTTGTGGGAGGCAGGAGTAAAATCTTGCAAGTACCATCTTCGCAGAGTGGTGGGAAATGCACACCTTACTTTTGAGGAGTTTGGCACAGTGCTATCACAAATAGAAGCAATTCTTAACTCCCGACCACTTTCTCCACTTTCTTCGGACCCCCGAGACCTTTCTCCTCTCACTCCCGCTCATTTTCTGGTTGGTCGATCGCTGACTGCGCCAGCTTGTGACGACTTAAATGACATTCCTGAGCATACGCTGAAGAGGTATCAACGGGTGGAGCAAATTCGACAACATTTTTGGGCCCGTTGGTCCAAAGAATATGTTTCTGAGTTACAGGTGCGAACAAAATGGACAGAGAACAAAACGGAGTTGAAAGACAACTCACTTGTCCTTATAAAGGACAGCAACCTTCCGCCTTTGAAATGGCCAATGGGTCGAGTACTTCGGTCCATCCCAGGAAAGGATGGGATTTCAAGAGTCGCAGACATCATGACAGCTTCAGGCGTTGTACGTCGGGCCTTCGCCAAGATCTGTCCTCTCTTCGATGCGGTCCACGAGGGGAAGTGATGCTGCTGCACGCTTTATTTCGAAAGCGTCTGCTTTCAAGGCCGGGGGCATGTTCACGCATACAAGTGGTATTTGTGGTCTGGCAACACTACCTGCTCGTCACCAATCGGACCACGAAGGTGGCGTGATGTACCATTGTTCTCATTGGTCAACATGTTGTTCCCTACCTCCCTACCTTCCTCGAATCGTGTAAAAATATATCATTCGCAATACAGACTTCAACTTACCTTTCGAAAGAACACTTGTTTCATTTATCACCATTAAAACGCAAATTCAGTTCAGCACACGGGCTACCAATATACTAAATTCAAGTACCGACAGAAGCCGGTACAGTGGCATAAAATGATGAAACACTGATAAATGAAATGATTGTTACTTATAATAATTCGTTTACAGTCCATTAACTTCCAAAACGCTGTTTCAAATAGACCTAAGAATTGTCGAGATAATATACAATCTCTAAATATAAATCGATAAGTAGATGTTGTATAGTATTTTACCTAATGTAATAAAATGTACCAAAGGTTGGTCTGGGCTTTGTATCTCTATTTTGCTAAGTATACTGACAATTCACATGTCCGCTATCCTGTTCTTTCCTAATATTTTCGTAGCAGTGTTCGCCGGTTAAATGTTAAAAATGTGTTTTATTTTTGTCTAAGAACTGAAATCTTATGTTTTGTGATCCTATAATCCTATATTTTTATAACATCACAATAAGCATTTCTGCAGTTATCGGTTCTCAAGGAATATTAAAGGCAAAAAAACACCTATATTCGTATAGCATCGTTCATTGTATTTTTTTAAATGGAATATGGGCCCATGAGCAGACGTATCGCCTGATGGTAAGCGTTTGCCGCCGCCGCTCATGGACACCTGCAATACCAGAAGCGTCACAAGTGCGTTGCTGGCCTTTGGGGAATGGAGGGAGGGGTTAGGGGTAGGGTAGGGTATGGCCCTCCGGTATCTTCACTCATCTTCACTATCGTTAATGTTAAAGTTTTCACTTCTCCTGGCACTCCCGGAGAACAACCAGATTTTTTTTGGAAAGATGTTCCTTATTTGGCGTTGCGGAGGGGTACCCTAGCCGGCAAAAAGCATCCGTAACGTAAGATTATTGCCTCGGTGTCGCAATGGTAGCGTATGTTGTAATTGTTCTGGTCAAACCCCCCTCAGACTGTGTCTGGTTGATAAGAAAATATTTTAAAATATTATAGGTTCACATGTTTGTGTAATCTATAAATATTTGTTTCGGAGTTTAGGTATTTTCTATGTATGTATTTACAAACAAAAGTATATATGTAATTGTATCAGTTGTCTTGTATCCATAACACAAGCTCTGCTTAACTTGGGACTAGATGGCGTTGTGTGTTAGACGTCCGAAATATTTTTGTATTATTTATTTATATTATATAAATTTCAGGCTTCCTAAAATGATGTACTCGTAGTTAGCATGGTTTTAATATCCCCCTCTCTTTCTACCACGCGGCGAAAATGTATCCCTGCTCCTGCTGTTTAAGCGGCGCAGGGCGCTTGCGCGAGTGTGCGTATGTTACCTTCGATACCTGCTAATTGTAAAACGGCCCACTTTCAGCTTAGTGAGTATTTATACTTTTCTGATTATATGTTAGACTACAGACCTTCAAACTTTCATCTCTTCTAAAATGACGTAAGTCTGGGCTGACTGGGACCTTGGACTAATATGATTGGGCATGAAAAACAGTGAATTTATCTGGAATACACGATTTTTACTGCTGTCCGGCGAATCCTTGATCCCTACATATGTATGTGTGTGTGTGTATATGTGTGGATATATATGTATGTTGTTCATCATATTCATTAGCAAGTAATTAACTCAAAACTCTTTACACTGACAACTACCACTGTCTCTCATAAAAATGTTGATCCATCCTACCTGGAAGAGATTGCTTTTGGCAATAAGGCCGCCCTGTGTACACTACGTCTCACATTTTATATACTCTCTTCTAACTCAGTTATAATATGGTGTGTAAATAAAGAATTTTCGATTCTATTTCTACAGCCGATAATATTATAATAGCTACTAGCAGATAATCCGTAAATAAGCAAATAAAAATAAGCACAATAATTTTTATATCTGGGTAATTTATCTAAAGCTAGTTTTTGCCTGCGGCTCCAGGCTTCAACCGCATGTATGTCGGTTATCACGCTTAAGAGTGACTTAAGTCTTTACTCAAAAATCACAGTATTTCCATGCATTTAATTGAAATTGGTGCAGTGGTTTAGCCGTAAAAGCGTAATAGACAGACACACAGATTTGCTTTTGAATTTATTTATTTAAGTATGCTTATCAGTGGCGTGGTTACAATACTAAAGGTTCTCCCTAGTTTTGAATTAGACTTGTGTGAGATTCGTGAAGCTATTATTAAGCATTGAAAAATATCGTTTCAATTACGATAACTTTGATTCAGTTTTAAACTTTTACATGGCTCTAGATGCTTAATCCTTGTTGTTGAACACAGAAACAACTTCGACTCAGAATTCTTATATCGCACGCACCCCTCTTTTATCGAGAGACGACGGAAGAAGCATACTAATGCTGTCGGTATATTGTGTCCCATTGGGACTGGTAGGACCGAGGGATTCGGATCTTTAACTTTTGTAGTTCGCTGTTTGAAAGTTTTATAATTAACTTGTATTTATTTTATAATTCTTCTTCTGTCGTTACCTCCCACCGATGATCCATTCTCCGATTTCAACATTTGGCACACAAACGTTTATATTCCAAAAGCAAAACAAAATAGGCGTTTCGGCTCTATTACCAGGTGGTTATTTGGCAAGGAAGTAGGTATTTATATCTTATTGTTATTAATTTTCAGGTTATTTTCCTGCGCACAGTTCTCTTCAAGGCGTGGGCTTGAAACATCTAAGGAGATATTAAATTGTATTTTCTATAAATAACACGAGATCTACTTCTAAGATCAAAGCCTTAAAGTGAACATTCTTAATGAAATTTTATATAATATTGCTTTTCCATGTAATTTCAAACGATCAATACTTTATTAGCACTTTGTAAATATTTTATTCACAAACAACTCAACAAACTACTAAAACACATTGAAGAGACGTAGTATCTAATCGTTTTTTAGTAGTAGTAGTCGTCTCGTAGATACTCTTTATCATAATTACCTATACTAATTACTAAACTGCTCGCCATTCAAAATTGTACTGTATCTACGAGTCCGTGGAATATAATTTTCAAAGAACGATTTTGAAAGTTCTCATTTACACTGACCTCTAAAGTTGTTAAAAGGTTTTCTATGTAACGTACTGTTTCAGATAAATTTGAAATTTTATGATCTATTTGCATAATAATTACTTTATGCAAGAGGATCGGGTCATCTATTTTATAAACTTTAATAATGTCATTGAAAGCTATAATTTATAATGCAATGTTTTACACTGTGTAAGTTGGAAGTAGATGTCTCAAGTTAAATTAAAACCACTTACTGGCACATTTTCATGGTCCTTAAAATAAAAAGTCGAAATTATAAATGTATGTATAAATAATAGTTCAGGTTCCATGAATGCTTTAAACTATAAGGGCTCCTACAGATAACTACAATGTGATGCGATGTGACGCCGCATCGTAGGAACTTGAGATGCGAATTGCTACGATACGAATTCCTGCGGCAAAGCGTTGGTTCATGTGACCATACTTTTGGCCACAAAGAGATGTCCCAATGCGATTTTTACATGAAATGGATGATGAAAAATATAATAAAAGTAATAAATAAAAATAATATAAATGATTTATGTTGTTGTTGTTGTTGATAACGTTTTAAAAGAAAAAAAATGTTCAACAAATATTTTGTTTATATTCCGTAATAAAACATATATCAGTATTTTAACCAAAATAATATAACATTTCAGATCCTGCAAATTATGCATAGTGTATAGTTACCTAGTTAGGTAACTTTACACTACATATGTATAAAATAATAATAAATATTTAGGACATCTACACACAGCGCTATCTAGGAAAAGTAAAGTATAGAAAAAAGAAAAAAAGTAGTGCCATCTAGTAAAGTCTCAGAGTGGACCAAAATGCTGTCAATAAGTGTGACGTAACATCGCACGAATGCACGATGCGAATTAGGTCGGAAGTTCTTGCGGTGCGAGCTCGCCCAAATGTGCAGATATTTCCGACGCGTTGCGAATTCGCAGTTTTACGCGGGCGCCCTAATAGTCTTTTCTACAACTTGCTATAACCAGTATGATTCGTCCGGTATTGGTACAAATCTCTCATGGATTTCCTCCAACTGTGTCAATAACTCTCCCTTAGGGAGTTTTGGTTCCATCTTCCTTTTTACGACTTGTGACAGATCCCTCGCTTTGTTATATTCGTTATAATATGATTTAACATAGATCAAATTAAGTATAGGCGAATGTAATATCGATAAAGAAATACACAACTATTTTGGAGATATTTTCGTATCTCGGTACATGCTTACAATCAAAGCATGTAAAAATTCAAGTTTGAATCGTGCGGCAGGACCGCAAAATATTCGTACAGCGCTATATTTGATTAACATTTGACCGTCGACGTGGGGCTGACCTGAGGCTACCAACCACTGACATCGCTACAAATACTGTGGTTTTATTATTCTCGTTGTGCTGTTTTTTTTTAGAAACTGAACGTACTCGTTTGACTTCTTCAGCGTCATAAATGAAAAACTATTTCTTTAAAATAGAGATGATAATATGGTTTTCAAATGACAATATCTGAACTTATTGATAAAACTTAAATTTAGAATGTAAATATTTTTTTAGTTTTAACCGACTTTAAAAAAAGGAGGAGGTTTCTCAATTCGGCCGTATACTTTTTTTATGTTTATTCGCGGATAACTTCATCGTTTATGAACCGATTTTGATGATTATTTTTCTTTATGGAAAGGAGATGTCCCAACGGTGGTACCGTGATAAGTACATTAATATCTGATGATGGCATCCAAGAGAAATCGAGTCGAACCTTGAAGTCGGTTTTATTTATGTTAAAATTGTACTTGTATTAGACTGATATGGAAAACATTGTATCTGATATAAACGACTCGTTCTTACATTGCCGGGATTGGACCAGACAAATTTAACCCACAAATTTTAAGTGTAAGATCAAAACAAAGTTATACAAAAATATTTCTATCAATTTACTTTTGTAAATTTAATCTTTATCTAAGATAAACTAAAGTGAATCTAAGTAATTTTTAGAACATTTGGCTATGAAACCAGACCATTTAGATGTAAACCTGGATTAATTGGATTCTGCTTATGCTTTCCATCAGGCAGAGTAGAGTCATTTTGGCCAAACATAAAAAAACCGCAGTCTGTATATACAGTACACACAGTACACACAGTGTTGTTGTGAGAGTACAAGCCAAATACAGCTATTACAAGGATTAAGTTGGCTTAGCTTACTTAGAACTAGTTTAAAAGCCCGCTGGGCACAGCATGGGTAGGGAGCTGTATACAGACACGTGTGTGTACACACCTTCCTATGTAGTGTACACAAATGAAGTACCCAACAGTTCATACAATTTTGTTTAAATACATATCTATTACGAGTATATAGCATATAACTCTCGTGTCACGTTGTTGCTCACAATGAACTGCGATACTATCTAACCGATTTTTACGTTTTTAATTGTGTGAAATACTGACGTGCCTGAAATTAAAATCACGCTTAGATCAATCGATCAAGATTGAAAGGGGATGCGGATGAAGTTACGTGGATCATATTTAAACATTTATGGTCCCATAGAAAACCGGAGTTAGATTTGTTTCTGTTACAACACATCTGCTTATTGCCCCTTGCACTATGAAAAACACACAAATGTTATCTGCCTAGACTTTATTATTCCCAAAATTATTTGGAGTGGGCTTCTAGTTTTACCAACGTTTTCCCAAAGCTGATAGTTAGTTCTACGTTTTAACTGCTTGACACTGAAATAATGAAAGGAAACCGTTTAGTATAACGCAAATTTACATATATTAAATATTTTATAACGCAAACATGTAAGTGATTGAATTTTTTTGGCCTTTATAATTTATTTTTACTATGGACTATGTATATAATAACCCAGGCATTAAGTAAATAAATATAGAATACCTTAAGTGGAGATTGTGGCTAGAATATGCTGCCGCTCGCTTTAACGTCCTTATAGTTTATCCAATAAAGTATCGGGAATCGCCGCGAACAGGATGCCGAAAAAAAGGTAAACGAAAAGCTTTACGGGTAATTGCAAGGCAAGCTATTTTGTCATGTAATTTATTGGGTAAAGTTACACGTGGAAAGAAAATCACGATATTATTAAATATCAAACATTTTATAAATACTTAATATCTCAGAAATTCATTTATTTTCAATAATCCAATTTATATCCAGGCTTAGAAATCTTCCTGAAAAAAGATAAGTTTTAATTTTAACATTATAAATGAGACTATCAGAGCACAGGCTCAACTTAAAACTATTTTAGAAATATTACCTTGAAATTTGCATGAAAGTTTCAACTTATAATCACAGTTTCTATTTTTATTTAAATCATCATCATCATCATCATCATCAGCCTATCGCAGTCCACTGCTGGACATAGGCCTCTCCAATATTTAAATAACAAGCCTATATTGGAAGAGACACTATCTGTCAGTATTTAACACTACCATGAGACTGTATGAAAATGTATGTATGTAATAGGGAATGTTGGGAATTAACACGACCACCATGGACGCACATTCGATGATGGAGAATTTGCACTACTGAGTCAGTCAGGCCTTTGACAACTGTCAGTTCCACCTGATCGAACCGTACAGGGCAATTCAAGTATCGATTATGTTAGCGTTAATTGCTACAGGAATCGTCCTGTTTATCAATTGGTCGTGTGATCACGCAATGAAATGATATTTATTTGTAAGTAAATCTTTTCAGATATTTTTACACGTCGGACTTTACAGCTAGAAGTTGTTTTTTTAAGCTCAAGAAAAAAACAAAAAAAACAAAACAAAAACTAAAAATCTATGCGAGTACAGTATAATAGCTGGGTACTTTTGAAGAAAGGATACGACGGCATACGAGGCCCAGCCATCCTGTTACGAGCCGAAGCGGGACACTACCGCCAGTAGGCCGAGGAAACACTCAAATCCACCAGAAAGATACTAAAAAATATGAACTTATATAACAAGCCTTTACTCGTATACACAAAAGGAATCACTTGGTATAAAAACAACATACAATAAAAATAGAAATGTCTGTCACTTTCACCCAAAATACGTAGGTAAATGCTTAGTAACGATTGTGCGACAGGTGTGATCGTGTAATTATATAACTCAACCAATAAATCTCTTTTGAGAGTCCTAATTGGTCGCATGTTGTCGTCCAAACACAGTATTATGTTATGAAAATTCACCGTGTTTTTTATAGGATAGAGGGCGTTTGGCCGAACCGGCCGGCTTTTGTACGTAGTAGAGCCACGCTGATTTCAGCACGAACGGGCCAGCTCAACCCGGGCGGTACTACTCTTGCACAGAAAATCAACGTAAAATGACAGCGATCATGCTATCTTGTTCCTTTGTGAGTGCGAGACCGGAGGCCCAATGATGCAGAAGCATCACTAGCCCGCCATGGTTTGGGTCACCATGCTGCATTGTCTGCATTCGCAGTGAATATGGTGACTACCACTCTTGGATTCTGCTTATGCTTTCCATTACGCAGAGTAGAGTACACACTACCGCGCAGCTACGCTTGAAACTAATGAGTTCCAAGGCCTAAGTCTGTTTTCCGATTTTTTGGTGACAGAATGTATGTACACTCTTTACATGAAATAGCATTAAACAAATAATGTAGAACTGACACCATTATTTGCTTTGAATATGGAAAAAAAAATTAAAGAAAAAAACTTTTCATCATCATATTATTTTAACAAATATTTGTTGCAAGTAGCATATTATGTTGTTGCAAATAAACAAAAGCAACCTGATTATCGAATACAATTACAATTTCGTTACAATAGCCACTCCAGTATCAAAATAATATAAAATTATAGTAAGTACATACCACTTTAACACAATGCAGTCGTGGTGGTCTTACCTGAAAATAAAATAATACATGAACTTGAGAGTGGGTTACAATAAAAGGTAGATTTATGAGATGAGAAAGGTCGATATGTAGATAGATATACAGATTTTTTATTACTCGGGAAATAATCTTAAATCATGTTACATATAGAAAGCAATATTCATATGATTGCTTCTGTATTACGAGTATACTAACTTTTAAACTTTCGCGTTCCATGATATATTAACAATTATTTTTACGGGAATTAACGCGATTAAAAGGTTATTTATTACATAGTAGGCCGTGATCCACACAGGACACAGGCTGTGTGGGTCACCATGCTGCATATTTGCATTGTCTGCATCCGCAATGAGTACGGTGACCACCACTCTTGGATTCTGCTTATTAAACAGAGTAATTCCATTTTGGCAGGCCATACATAAAAAAAAACTGGCTTTATGGGTGCATCGGCGAAGTTTAAGGTTGCTTAGTACTTGAAAATCTAGTACTTTTTACGACATGCCTTCATTACGAATGGTATTAGATTTATGGTGTTTACATTTTTTCAATCGCCTCAATTATTACCTTGATTTTGATTAACGACGATTTCTTGAAGTCAGTTTTTTTGTTAAAATTTGTATTATTGGCTCATTTTTTTTTTGAGCATTAGTTGTTAGCGCTGAAATATCATTATTTACCAGATAACAAAGGTGTGTTGGTTTTTTCATTACCTTCTAGTCTCATCTAAAAAAATAATTTGGTACGTGCGCAACGTAAATCAGTGTAATTTTTTCTAACTTTTTACCTCATAAATGAGATTTTTGAAGCTCAAAACCTTTATCCTGATTCTGACCTTTGAATTTTGAACTTCAGGTGTCCATAGCTGTCAGTAGTCACCAACAATCAGGCGACATGTCTGCACGTTTATCATATAAAAATAAAGACTAAAATAATCAATTCTGAACTTACAATATTAAATAAATAAATATTTCGGACGTCTAACACACAACGCCATCTAGTTCCAAGCTAAGCAGAGCTTGTGTTATGGGTACTAGACATCTGATATAAATACATATATACTTTTTTTTTGTATATGCATACAAATTACACATACAAAACACCCAAACTCTGAAACAAATATTTGTAGATCATACAAACATTTGGTCCGACCCAGGAATCGAACCCGAGACCTCGTGATCCGCACACGTCAACCGCGAGACCAACGAGGCAGTCAAAGTCAGTATTCTCGCAAATTAACAAACACACGCATATATAAACAGATGAATTCGTTTGCTTTAATCTCCGCTCAACATACACATACACGTGTGTTATATACTAACAGTGTAAACAATAATAACTGTTTCTCCACGTGTTGACTTATTAGCAAACGAAACACGTGACATCGAACAAGCCACTGAAAGTTCAAGTACGATTTTCAACAACTTTGTAATCCAAATGTGGCACATCAAAGGTCCTGTAAACCATATAGGACTTAAATTTAATCCATGTGTTTTACTTCAAAATACATTACTGAGTACTGAAATATAAAAATCAAGAAGTATAACAGTGAAAATTATAATTGTACCAGCTGTACCACTTAATTTCGCTTGCGTCTCTCTTTAATAATGCTCGTCTCCTATTGATCTAAGCGTGATGTTAACTAGGTACGAGGCATTGACGACCTTAATCCTAACTCGGCCAAGGACACTAGCAAATCATGTTTTATATCCAGAAGTATAGGTTCCACTCAGGCACCGAGATTGAAGGAAGGTGCTTATATGTTATTAAATTAGGATCTTGAAAATATTCAAGGAATATATTTATGTTTATAACAAGTAACAAATTCAGAGATTTATTCGACAATTTTTGAAATTTTCTGGCTTCCATTCAAATCAGACTCGTCACGTTCAGGTGCAAAGTAGTTTTCAAAATGGCAAACTCGGATCCTCGCTCGAGACACCTCGAGGTGCGGAATAAAATACACTTACATGAAAATGGTAGTTTAGTAAATAATTGTTTTGTTTAAGTGATAATATGTGTGAATAATGAAGTTCATAACTTTAAATTAAGTGTCTTTTAATTTATAAAGTTATAAACTATCATTAACTGTTATAATCAGAACTATCATTTAAAGTGACCTCTTGTCTTGATATCCCTCTTCTTACAGTAGGCGTATTGGTATTAATTTAAAATCTAAAACATAAATATGGAATAGCCTAAAGACTTTTTAGTTAGTAATCCTTACTGCTAAAGACGCCAGATCATAAAGTCTAAAAAAGCTTACCTTAAAACTGTCGATTCAATGACTGATCTCTTCCCAGTCATATCAGATAGCGGTTCTATCTGGTTATGATAGTAAGGGAATCGAAACCGCACCTAAGTTTGCGCACACACTTGTGCTCAATAATATTATTTTTTTTTTATATATTTTAGCTGCGCCAAAATGACTCTGCTCTGCCTAATGGAAAGCATGAAATTTCCTACACAGTTGCCTAATCTCGGTTGAGACAAATCGCCGTGACCTAAATCGACTAGGATACATAATTATTTTTTTATTTACTTTAGTTTTCAGTTATCTCTCCTAAATTATAAAGAAAACCCTCTATTATATGAGTGAGACTAAATTTAAAATAATAGTTGGCAAAATTTTAGTCTAATAAGGCTTTCAGGCATAATTATGTTCTTGGATTCATGTACGTAAATTATCTTGAAGAAGGGAAGGCATAGAAAAAAAACAATAGATTATAAATATATCAAAATATAAATATACTTAAATTATCTGGGGTATTAGCTTAAACTGCCCAATAATCTATATTTTGGACTGACATTGCTAGCTTTACTTATATAAGGTGACCAAGCAAGAAAATAAAAAAATAAAAGTCATTTATTTCTACCCGATTTGGTGCCACATGCGATACAATTATGATTGTAATCAATCAAATCAATAATAAGACGTAATAGAGATTGTCTGGTAGTCGAATATCATTCGTTTCATATGTGATGTTTTCTTGTATTGACCAAAATAATTTTAGCCTTCAATGTACCGTCTACTTTTGTAGGCACCACAGACGGTATAAATTATAATTTTACTGCCCCTGTGGTGCAGTGGTAGTGTATGCGACTGATGTGCTTGAGGTCTATGTTATTATTATTATTTAATACTAGCTAAACCCCGCGATGTTACCCGCGGTTATTGTTGTACCGCGAGTAACGCCGCGGGACAAAGTTAATCTAAAAAAAGTAGCTTAAGTTACTTCCTAGATCATCAGCTACCTGCCAGTGAAAGTCCCGTCAAAATCGGTTCAGCCGTTCCAGATATTACGCGGAACAAACAGACAGACAGACAGACAAAAAAAAATTAACTACTTTTTTGGTATATGTACCGTGTATACGTACATGTGCATTTAATAAAAAGTGGTTACTTTAATATTACAAACAGACACTCCAATACTATTTATTTGAATAGATTTAATTCGGAGTTTGGGTGTTTTCTATGTACAACATTTATGTATTTAGAAAAATGTTTATATGTATTTATATCAATTGCCTAGTACCCACAACACAAGCTCTGCTTAGTTTGGCACTAGATGGCGTTTGACATTGTATGTAAGATGTTCGAAATAATGATTTATAACATTGTACACACTGCAGTCTGATCATAAACAAGGCAGAGCTTGTACAAAAATATGTATGGTTATAAAAAGTAAATATATACTTATATTTCCAAAGCATAAGAGATCCTTTGCTTGTTGTCGTTTAACATAGTTCTATAGGTATGTGCTTAAGAAAATTATGCAAACTGAGCAATATGAAATTTGGCACAGTTAGTTTATATGGAGGAGGAGTGCAGAAAGCATTATGAGAGGTTTAAAATGTTTAACTTATAATAAACAAAGTTAACAGAACTCACGGTAAAAGAATAATACGAAACAAAAATCCAAATGCCCTTATTTTAAAGGTAATTGGAAATTGACAGTTAAATTAACAATTAAGGAATAGATATCAACACACATTTCCACAAATATTGTTGGGTCTATTGTGATTTTAATCCGATTCCAATTAGTGAAAAAAATACAAACTCATGATCGTTTATTACTGGATAGTTATTACAGTTTGTTGGAATGAGAGTATCCAAATAATAAAATTATTCCAAACATGTGACACCGAGATGGGAACAATACGTAGATAAAGCGGCGCGATCCGAAATAGGGGACAGTTTTCTTTTCAGATCAAATTCAAATTCAAATTCAAAATCATTTATTCAATTAAGACACTAAGTGACATTTATGAACGTTAAATTGAAGCTGTAGTTAAGAATCATAGATCGACACAAACAGACGCCACAGCATGTGCTGTATTGTCGAGGTAAATTAGGTGAAAACACCAAAATCTACTGCCTGCCTGTGTCGATCTATAACTTCCAGTTTCCAAAATGCGTAGAGCCTCATGAGAAGAATACTGGCAAAGAAACTCATGGCCACTCTTTTCAAAGTCAGATTTTCAGGTACAATAGTGTTAGTATTACATGTAAGGTAAACAGTATGCAAGCTGTTGCCACCTGAATGATCTTGCGACGTCCACATCTCTTGTGACATGTGTCACTCGTGATTCAATAGTTTTCATTTATTTAATTTTTGATTTATTGTATTTATGTGTGCGTTTATATTGTTGAGTGGCAAGGGTGGCAACACCTCGAATAACAGCGAGTGAGGCGACGGAACATATGTGAGCAGTGGCTTGGGATTTTTTTTTTACTTATTTCATGTCTTTTTTATTCAGGAGTATGGAAGATGGCGGTGTTTTTCCACTCGTGTCTCGGAGAGCACGTTAGCTGTTGGTCCCGGTTGTCATGAAGATCTATGGTATTGTTATAAGAAGTCAGTGCCCTCAAATATACTGACAACTAGTTCAACCTTCGAATTCCATTCACCCTTAGGGTTGCGCTCTGTGTAAAAACTGATATTCAGGTAGACACGAGTGCCACTTTCTCTTGATTAGAATTAAACTAAATATTCTTAACTCAGGCCATTCAGTATTCAAATAAAAGATTACGCGCTACTTTGCGTAATTTTTTTTTAATTTCATAACAGAATTGCTAAATAAAGGACTTACAAAAAAGGTTTTATTCTAAAATTCTTTAAGTATGAAATGCTTTTGTAATTTTGATGGAACTATCAAAGCCAAGGTAGTCAAGTATGTCATTATTAATTCATGACCATCCTTTGCGAATAAAAATTGTACTGTTATAATGTAGTTATTAGTAATTCTGTTTGTAGTATATATACTGTATTACTAAGAAAATTTATTTAAGAATATTAGTTTGAAAAAGCTTTTACTTTTATGTGTTGTAATATTTTAGCTTTACTTTTTATAAAATGAGTTTATAATAAAATAAGTCAAATTATGTGCGAAATGAAATCATATCACGCCGAGGGTACGATTTAAAAATAGTTTATTTAGATAAAATTTATATATGATCGAATTAATTTAAAACAGAAATAGCTAAATGAAGTCATACAAAATTAAAATCACTTCAGAAAATTTGAGCACCGCTATTTTCTGTGGTACCTACTAACTTGACTTTTCTCTATAGGTAAGTTTTAGAGGCAATATCCTTTTTGATAACTTTAGTGGTGGAATGTCAATGAGACAATGAATTGAACGCGCCATGCTTTTGCCAGTTTTTGTGTTTTCTATGTATAATAGGTATGTATTTTCAAAAAAAAAAATTTATATTTTTGCTATAGTTTATATCAGTTATCTAATAACCATAGTACAAGTTTTGCTTAGTTTGGAACTAGATGACGTTGTTTGTTAGATGTCCGAAGTATTTAATAGTCAATCCTGGCAATTCCTATCAGAGGGCACCATAGTACTAGTAGAATTAGTAAAAAGATTAACAATTTAAGACCTGTGTTACCAGTATCACAATTTAACAGATAAAAAATGGGTTTATCTGATATAAACGTCTCTTTTTAAGATTGTGAAATGTAAATCTGTAGATATTTAACAGATAGGTTCACAATAGTCTATCAGAGAGTTCATTAGTGAGAAGTGAAAGATTTCTTAAAGCAATTTTGAGCAAATCGAGGGTGTTACCATTAGATAAAATGACACGAAAATAATATTGCCAAAATTTTTCGTTTTACGTTTTACGTGTGTTCTTTAAAAATATAGACAAATATTACTGATCAAACCGTAGTATCGTGTTTCGTTAGTCAGTGCAAGACCGAAGGCCTAATGATGTCTTAATAGGCCGCTATAGTGTGGACTGTGAGACACCATTCTGTATTGTTTGCATTGTCTGCATTCGCAATGAGTATGGCGACCGCCAGTCTTTCGATTCTGCTTATTCTTACCATCAGCGGAGTAGAGTCACTCAGGTAAGCTCAGACATAAATAAAGACTCTTGGAATACTAACAAACAGACAGACATATGGACAACAAAATGATGTATACCTATATAAAATATCCGTTTTTTTCTTTTGAGGGAGAGACGGAACTCTATAATAAAAGAAAAACCAAGCTCCATGGAACTCGTATAAGAGAAAAAAAGAACTTTCAGAATATATGGGTTCTAATTATTTTTTACAGACCGTTCAAGATAGAAAAAAAAATTCTCTTAATTCAAAAATAAATTCAACTGCTATCATAGTAAAGTAAAACAGCCTTAAATATTGTCAGTTAATATGCATCCAGAGCAACATCGCAGTGTATTCCGTGCAATGGGTAAAACCTTTAAAGGCTTTAAAGGAAGGCTCACGTCAGAATAGTTTTGCCTCTTGCTTTATTAACAGAAATTCGAACATACTAAATATATAATTTTAAAACGTACTGGTCCTGGTTTGTAATGTTTTTTTTTAAATAATAAGATATTGTAAAATATCGAATTCTTTTATTTGCACGGCTTTATTTTATACTTTCTTTCGCCCGTGGCATCACTACCATTTAATAAAAAGTCTCTTGTGTTACTTCATGTTCAAAGTTTCATGATTATCGGTTAAGTAGTTATCGCGCGAAAGCGTAACGAAATTACATTCACATCTATACAAATAAATAGAACTGGAGTGTCTGTTTGTAATATTAAAATACGATATAATATACACGGTACATATACCAAAAATGAAGCTAAAAAAATTTTTGTCTGTCTGTCCGTCTGTCTGTCTGTCTGTCTGTTTGTTCCTTGTAATCTCTGGAACGGCTGGACCGATTTTGACGGGACTTTCACTGGCAGGTAGCTGATGATCTAGGGAGTAACTTAGGCTACTTTTTTTAGACTAACTTTGTCCCGCGGCGTTACAACCGCGGGTAACACCGCGGGGTTCAGCTAGTTTATAATATAGGATAGATTCAGGTATTACTTAAATTGTCATTAGAAAGGTTCTCGTAAGTGCTATAATATTTTATTCGTTGTTGGTTAGTACGTAGTCGCTTTTATTTTTCAACTTTTCAGTTAATTTTGTATAATTTTTTAGCTTATAAAACCGGACAAGTAGGAGTCGGACTCGCCCACCGAAGGTTTCGTACGAAGGAACATCGAGCCCTTTCATATAATATCATATTTGAACTAATAGCTTCAATTTGAAATATCGGGCTTCTGTAAAAATGTAAACCTCCTATTTTCAAGATTTAAGTACAGACGCATAGTATCATCTATAGCATATATAGTAGCATCTATAATGATTTACTTGACAAATTTCGTAGTTCTAGATCAACGGCATTAACCTATGAGTTTTGACGCCCTTGGGAATGTTGAGATACTATGCATTTTTTGCTGCATGATGAGCTGCTGACAGTCGCATCTTTTTTTTTGCGTCAACTTACAGGTTTAATTTTTTCACAACTTCAGGGTAGAACGGAGACTTGAGCATACGGTTTACATTTAAACTCTATATTTTCACGCGTTCCCAAAATTACGAAAAAGACGACGTACAATATGAGTCATTTTTTGTTTAAAATTACAAAGAATGTTCTTTGAATTTTAAAAGTGGAATATCTTTATATTTTTGGTTAAAATACTTAACTTGAATTATGAATATAACAAATGAAAAGTGAACGCATTTGTCATCAGAAATCCACCGAACATAATAGACAAACTACCACCACCTTACTTAATGCAAAGTCGCGGCTAGAAGAAACGCAAAATAATAAGGTTATTTGAACATTAATTCTGTCTGCATCCCGCTATAGATCAGCCGGCACAGTAAATCAGGGACGCGCTTCTGGAATCTTAATGGAAAGTAGTCTCCACGACTTCTGTTCCCTTAGGCGGGATTTCCTACAGCAAACATCTGCAAATGTCACACGTACAGATTGCAGGTTCTGCTAAATTACATTTACACACCAGATTAGACGATTTATATCGATATATTTAGACACCTACATGATATCTCGTGGGAGAGCCACGTTTCGGCATGCATCGGCCGGCTCAACCGGAGTGATACCACGGCCTCACAGAAAACCGGTGTGAAACCTGCGCTGTGTTTCTCCGATTGAGTGAGGATACCGGAGGCCCATACCTCTCCCTGTCCCCCCCTCTCTCCCACTCCCCCCCCCCTCTCCATCTCACTGTGGTCGGCAACACACTTGTGATGCCTCTGGTGTTGCAGGTGGCGGTAATCGCTTACCATCAGGCGATACGTCTGCTCGTCTACCTCCTATTCCAAAAAAAAATATGCTGGTTTTTAACTTAAAAACTAAAAGAGAATTGAGACAAATATAGGTAAGAAAAATCATGTTGTTGCACAACTTACTACATATATAATACAGGTAAAGTTATCTGAGTTACGCTGCAAGTAGGCGCATTTTAAGCACCTATAACTAATAAACATTCTATAGTAGTTTGAAATGTTTTCCTGTACGTTATATAAAAAAAAATATTTGTAAATTCAGGAAAATGTCTAGCAAAGCTAATATATCACGTGAAAGCTGGGTTCCACAAATTGGTATTAAAATTTGTAACAATAATGTTTTCAACGAAATCATAGAAATTTACCTGAAAATTTTAAATATGTTACACCTACACTATTTTTCAAAAAACACAATTACTAAATCTAGTTCTCTAGGCTTAGTATACGAGTATATGTATAGGATACATACTCTTCATAATTATTATTTTTCATTAATTAAGCTTTTATTTTATTTAGTAGTAAAATAAAATCAATAATAAAATAATATAAATAAAATAAAGTCTCAAAATGCAAGTAGTTTTGCTATTGTTTGGTAGACAGAAAGGAGTAAAGTAACACCCCCTCACCCCCGCAAAATTTTCACGAATTACATTCTCATTAGGGCTTCCTGTTGTTTGTGCTCCATGTTTTCACCAGTCCCGATGTTTGTCTGTAATTAAATCTTGCAAGTTAAATTTGATCCACTTCCCGATTTTCAATTGAGCTGAAATTTGAAATATACCTTCATTTCTAATCACAATGCAATATAATCGGTGTTATTATTTATCCAAGATGGTCGTCGTAACAAAATGGCGGCGAACATATTTCTGAACAACCCAATATGGATATCAAATGAAAGGGCTTAAGTTATTTTTTAATTAACAAGTAACCTCCTTTTAGTTCCTCTTAGCTTGTTTTAAAAACAACTTTTTAAATTTACCACTAATTTCTGTAGCACTACGCAATACGCATGTTAATGTTGGCACATAGATGTTAATTAATGTAATTGGTGTAAAACGTTTTAATTAACTATAAATAAATAAAAAAAAAAATTAAATAAATAGAAAGTATGTTATAAATAATAATAATTACACCTATTGACAAACTAAACACAAAACCTTTTTTTCGAGCAAGAACTGTTATTTTAATCTGTTTACTGCCATACAATGTAAATATATACTATTATAATTGCCCGCACATTAATATAATAATCATCAGTGTTGATACAACTCATCATAATCGGATTGAGTCCGATCCAATGAACAAATAATATCAACGATAACTAGAATTAGTATAGTTTCAGTAAATGCTTCGTAATGGTTGTGTATATAATATGTATATTGAACTGATAAGCATTATATTGTATGAAGTAGGCAACCGTTACTAACTGACTGCTCTATCAACGCACATTTCAAACCACTGAATAGATTTTAATGAAATTTGGCACACATTTAGCTATTTATAGTGTAGGTGTACGCTAAGAAAGAATGTTTCAAAACTCACTCCCTCAAGGGGTAAAAGCGGGGTTCAAAGTTCCTATGGAGCACCAAGATAGCGAAGGTTTTTGGTTTTGAAACTTTGCGAGGTTAATTCTTTAAGTAAATAAGCCAACACCTGTTTTGATGTAAAATGGGGTAACTAAGTCTTCAAAGCAATATGGGTACCGTTTTTAAGATTTTGGGGCGCTAATTTCGAAAAGGACATTGGTCTAAAATTTAAACAAGGCAGACATGAAATATCATGTATTATCATCATCATTTTAATTATTTGGTAGTATGCCAGCGGTACTAGGCCATGTTTTTGCAAAAATAATTACACTTTTTGTGCAGTTGGGCAACAAAATGACCCAAGATTCTAATTCTGGTCTCAAGCAATCAAATTAAAAAGTTTTATCAAAATCGATCCAAAAAAACTTACAAACATACTTCTATAATACACAGTATGATCGTTGAAATCGTTGGTGATTCTGATTGAAATTGGTAACATTGATTGTTCGAAAGTTGACGGAAAGATAACTATCACCAAGCAATGGTAGCTACGGTTCAAGAGTTAAAATCAAAAAACATTATTCACATATTCCTGGAGTTCAAGCAAAGCTAGTAAAATAGTTGCTTGAACGTGCTCGACTAAGATGATGATGATGATTGTATTTATTTCTCTCATCACAAAGATGGGCATCGTTTTATGACGTATAGAAACATTTCAGTCAGACTATTTTATTTATACTGCTTAAACATTAGGCATATAAAATTATGCCTGCCTAAAATACACCTTGTGAGCGCTAAAGTTACACTAGTGACACAGAGATCAAGCTATACTATAAGGACTATAGTCGCTGAAACCGGAATCTCACTTCCTAATTTTGGTGGGTGCTCAAATGGCGTCAATACATTTTTGTGATTCTTGAGTGACCAGTGACCTCTATGCGATAAGAAGGCATGTCTATTAAGCTTGTATGGACAGGTCAATTGTATCTCAGTCTCAACGGTTAATGTGAGATCAGCTAAAACCTTTTACAGACCATGGTGTGAAGAGTACAAATAAAATTTAGCAATAGGCAGAAGATGATAATGACATTTCCACTTAGAGTTACACAGCATTTAGGTGTACTATATTTAGTTGTATTTAGGTGGTGCATACGTGCATAATGTTGATAATTCTGAATTGATTCGATAATAATTTCCATACGCGGGAGAGTTATGCTTGAGCATTTATGGACCGGGTTAAGCGAAATAATACTATGACCTACAAAAACCGTAAGTGTGATGACCGAAGTCTAAATGATTCCCCCTTGTTTTGGTAACACTTTAGAGTTGACAATAAAAACAAGGCAGATGTTTAAATAACTTTGTTTATTTTATTATAAAATTGATGGATATAAGTTATGCTCGATTACGTGCGAGAAAAGTTATTCACTTTTCTAGAAGTAGAGTTAAATTGCATCCACTTTATTACGTTTTCTGTTCGATTTAGGTCACGTTCCTTGCGAGTTGAACTTTATCTTACCTCTGACTTGTGATAGTTTCTAATGGTTGATAAAAATAAAATGGAATATTATTGTTATCACAGACTGCATGGAAGTGGTTTAGGCAATCACCTCATCGATTCTGCTAGTGTTATTACGTGTTCCACATAGCCCTTTTTCGTGATTGACTAATGATTGTGCTGAGTTCGGTTGTTCTTTGTAACCGTTTCATAAATATTTGCAAAGTCTTCTGTGGTACAAAATATATTGCTAGAAGAGAGTGGTCTTATAACATAAATACAAAATCTTAGATTAATGCTTGACATAGTTACATTGGCAATAAGATCATATGAGTGTTCCGTTTATTCGAGCCAATGACAGGGAAGCTTAATGTCTTAAAAATTTACAAAATGAAAGGCCAGTATTAAAAATAACTTACGAAGGAAGCTTGTCATTAAGCAAAATTCAATATCAACGATCGTCAAGAGAGAGATCAAGTTTCTCAAAAGAGCAAAATCGACTGAGTAGAAACATGAGACCCAATTACTGTTTTGTTGAAGTTTTTGTTTAAAAGTATTTTAATTATTTCGTACCGTCAGTAAGAATATATTGGATGAATTATTACCTATCATCATTGTTTATAATTATTGACTACTTTAATCACAACTAATCTATATTACTTAGTATAGAAGTCTATATACATTACCATAATAAAAAAACAACAATATTTACATACAAGCGTCAAAAAACTCCTCCACATAATTACCTACTAAAAGCGTTCCCAATAGGCTGGTAGCATTGCCACGTTGAGATGGCAATGCTAATTTGTTTCAAACAGCAATTTTCGCCAATTCCCCGAAATGTAGAATGCCATGTTTGAAGTAGGGTCTCTGTCATGCACAAAGTGAAGGAAAGTGAAGTCAGCAACAGACAGATTCGTTGATACGTCGTTCGGAGCAGCTAGTCTCGATCCGTGCGAACTTAGAGAGTCAGATTTTTGTGTTACGAATTTTTTTGATTTCTCAAAGCCCGCAATAAAAGCTATAGAATAGCTTAAAAATATGTTAAATATTTTTTTAATTTAAACGGTTTTATGAAAATAATGTTTAGTATATATTTTTTTAATAAAATCATTTAAATATTTTAAGCTATAGTAAAGACTACAATGATAGCATAGGTTTTGCCAAATTGTGTAAATCTTGGATTTAAATTTTTCATAGTGAACTGTGTTTTACTCACGGAGCCATAGTTTTACTAGCCAAGCTCTTTCATTTGATACAGCACTATTGAGGTAGTCATTATTGATTGAATGCAATATGTGAATCTGTTCCAGTGAAAACTTCATTTGCACAATTTTTTTTCAGTTTTAGAGCGAGTCGATTGTATAATAAAGCGAATCAACTACTCTCGAGTGGCTTATTACGCTTAACTATGACGAAACAGAGGCTCTCCTTAAAATTGTTTATTAATCATTCCATATCATTTATTGTAATGTAATGTAATGTAATCTCCTTAGTGTATTTTTTTTCTTTCTAACATAAGTAACTTTCTAACATAAGGTAGTAGAGCCACGCTGATTTCAGCACGAACGGGCCGGCTCGACCGGGGCGGTACTACCCTCGCATAGAAAACCAACGTAAAATGACAGCGATCATGCTGTCGTGTTTCGTTGGTGAGTGCGAGACCGGAGGCCCAACGATGCAGAAGCATCACTAGCCCGCCATGGTGATGGTCACCATGCTGCACTGTAGCATTGTCTGCATTCGCAGTATGGTGACCACCACTTTTGGATTCTGCTTATGCTTTCCATCAGGCAGAGTAGAGTCATTTTGGCAGAGCAAAATATAAAAAAAAAATAAAAAAAAAATTAGTTTCTTTCATTCTTGCCGGTGGGAGAGTCAGGATCCATAGCACAGGGTTATCCTAGTTTGGCTTAGTGACTCCCAAAAAAATGTATATTATAAGCATATCCATATCATTGTAACATATATTTCGTGGGAGAAAATAAAAACATTCTTATTATTCATATTATTATTATTACCGTAAAACAACAAACGTGATGGTATTGGTATAGTATAAACGATCCATAGTATAACTAAGAACTTTGAAAAGATAGACAAGTGCACTAACTCTCTGTTCTAACCACAGTCAAGTTAACTTCGCTCGTAAAACCATTATCGGAAACTTAGTGACACTTTTGACAAACACTAAGTACGAAGTGAAGTTAGCTACGAAGGGAGCGACGGCACCTTGTTATTAAAAGTTGTTTAGTAAATATATGATAGTACACCATTTTTGTTTTTTTTTTTCTTAATATGAGCCTGCCATAGTGACTCTACTCTGTCTGATGAAAAACAAACGTTTGAAACTTTTCATTTCTTTATAACTATATATATAATATAAAATACCTATATCTTTTAACAACTCTCTAAGAGACTTGTAAATGAGCTAAATTATTTACAAACCATTGTTAGGTAAAAATAATGCGTGACGATTATTATGGTAATTTGATTAGTAGTGATTTTTAATAGTATTTTGGTTATGGTTCATCATGCTTACTAAAATGTCATTGCTTGTGGTGTCGTCATGGGGCGGCGAAGGAGACGTTGACTGGTCCATGCATCATATTCGTGAACTGGTGCTGATTTGGGTGACTGGTCGTTCTGGTCTGCGATGCTTTAGCCTATACTATTATTTTGGATTGTTCAGCTGCAACTCTAGCCTCTAGTCACGAATTATTTTAAACAGTACATTTTTGCAACTGAATGTAAGTAGATGTTGTGCACCTTGAATGATTTCTATGTTAAATAGATTCAAACCTTTAACGTTATCACACTTATCACTGAGTATTTTAACGACTAGTATGATAGTCCATTTAGTTAGTGTCTATTATGTTGAGGGTCTTATTAAAATCTTTTCAATGATATATATATATATATAGATATATATGATAATTTTTATTGGTATGATATGAAGTTGGTTTAGCTACTTTAAAAGTGATTATTCGCACTATATCACTCATTTGCCCTTTAACTGCGTTATACAATATCGTTTAATATTGTTTCATAGTAGATGTGTTTTATAGTTTAATCAATGTATTTGAGCATACGCCAAACTGTGCGTACTAATGGACAAAATATTTAACATTCTCGAAGTTTCGAGAAAATATTAGACTTCATTAGGTAGCAATAACAGGATTATTTATATAAAACGGTTAGTAGAAACGTTCTATAATGGAAAACTCGAAACACTGTTTGATTTCCAGAATGATCCGATTTAATGCATTTTTTTATTGGACCATAGAATATTACATTTGCATGCCAAAGGATTTATTATGTGTGGATCCGCACGCATTAATTGTGAATCTCACATTTGCATTTAAGCCTTAAACAAATAGCAATTGGTAGAGCTCATATCTACTGTAACATACTCAGTGATCACATTGCAACTATATCTTCAAAATTTCCAGGATACAATAATACATTTTCAGCAATTTGAGGTTTTAATTAAACAATTGAGCTACCTGAGTCGTTGCCTATTTACGCACCAAAGCCAATAGAACCAACCAATATACATAAACAACCAACTTCGAGCTAACCGAATTACCCGCTTAATCCTATGTAGTGTTGTAGTATTCCCGCTTTAATCACTTTCTCCAACAAGTGAGCCGAGTTGAGCCTACGTTTATATATGGTCTATTTTTTTCGCGAATGGAGCGCGATAAATGAGATATCAAGTGGACAGGTCGTGGCAGTTAAAAATCAGCTCTAGATCGTTGACCGACCGCTTTTAGTTTCTCCACACATATAAACAACTAACAGTAAGGTAAATTTTAACATATATAGGTGTCGTTACATGCTTTTAAATTTAATAATTGAATGAATGCCCTGATTATAACTGATGTGATTTTAAAACGATTTAAAAGAAAATGTTACCAAGGCCATAGTCACTCGTTGTTCAAGTGTTATGGACTATTTTACATTACACTACATCGATAAAAGCTTTTGAAACTTGGTAATGAAACTTGTTTTATACCTTTTCACTGTTTTTTGTCGTAGTTGGGTTTTGGTTTTTTTATTTAAAATGTTTTGGTGCCTCTATAATATTAATTGCTTTGCAAAGTATATTTTAAATAGGTACTATAAAAATATCACAATTATCGAATAAATACGGAAAAAATAATGAGAAAATGCTAATAATATATACATATATTTGATATGTACAAGTAAAGCTCTTTCGAATAATACCAAACACGACATATTTATCTAAAATTTATTTTCAATACAGTACTTTATGGCGGCTAGAGGGCGCCACATTCGATTCAGTGACACGTCATATAGCCTATAATCAGCGGACAGTCAAAACACTTCTGATGACACCTCATTTGTCTTATTCTGACTAGGAGTTTAGAAAGAATGAGGGAACAAACAAGAATACAATAGAAATATCACTCTTGTTGAATAAATACGGACAAAGTCACAAGAAAATGCTAATAATATATGTATTTTTGAAATGTACAAGTAACGCCCTTTCCAATGATACCAAACACGATAAAGTTGTCTAAAATTTATTTTTAACACAGTACTTTATTTCAGTTATTAGATTCAGTGACACGTCGTATAGTTTATAACCAGCGGACAATCACGACGCTTCTAACGACACATCATTTGTCCAGTTGTAATGAGTAGTTAAAGAGCTATGAGGGAACAGATAAACATACATACGTCCATACATAGCCTGTTACAATCACAACCATCCTTTGGCTTTGCCGTAGTCGGGTAAAAAGGAGGTGGTTATCAATTTTCGACTGTACTTTTTATATGTTTGTTACCTCATAACTTTCGACTGGGTGAACCGATTTTGATAAGTTTTTTTTATTTGAAAGCTGGTGTTTCACGTGTGGTCCCATTTCAATTGTTACTGTTGACCTAGTGCTCTCAGCGGTCGCCACGCCTCTTGCTACTGCGTCAAGTGTTGTGGGTTCAAATCCCACGCGGTACAAAACTTTGTGTGATCCACAAGCTCTTGTCCCAAGTCTGGGTGTTCTTTGTGTTCGTTTCTTGTATGTTTGTAAAGTCCCCCGCGACACGGTTTGTTTATTTCTAACGCAGGAGTTGTCGTTTAAAAAAATAATATATGTATATATAAAGTTCGGTCCACTTATTGAAGTCCGTTCTTTTTTTTATTAAAATTTGTGATTATCAATAATATTTCTGATGAATTGTTAGCTTTTAAAGTTAAGTTGATAAATACTGGATGTATTTGAAGAAATCCCGAAAAGGAAATAAAATTGAAAAGATATTAAGGTAAATTCAAAATTTGTTTACAAATTACAGCTACTAGAAAAACTTAATCTTCCGTCTGGTGCGGGTATAAATAATGTTTTATAATATATTAGCTGACCCCGCGAACTTCGGACCGCCATATTTAAATAACTGTCCCGTCGCGGAGTATTTTTTTTATTTTATTTTTTATTTTTCTGGTTCATAAACCTTGTCCTAACAATAAAGACCTCATAAAAAAAGAATTATTTAACTTGGTGCAGCCGATCGGAAGTTATGTGCGTACATTCATTTTTAGATGTATAGACTAGCTGAACCCCGCGGTGTTACCTGCGGTTATTGTTGTACCGCGAGTAACACTGCGGGACAAAGTTAGTCTAAAAAAAAGCCAGTCAGCTACCTGCCAGTGAAAGTCCCGTCAAAATCGGTCCTACCGTTCGAGAGATTACCCGGAATAAACAGACAGACAGACAGACAAAAATATTTTTAACTACATTTTTGGTGTATGTACCGTGTATACATACATATGCGTTTAGTAAAAAGCGGTTATTTAAATATTACAAACAGACACTCCAATTTTATTTATTTGTATAGATTATGAATCAGGAGTCATTCCCGTCCTTTGAATGCCCTTCCCTAAGAGTTAGAGGGATAATATGGAAGACCTTCGACAACCATCAAGTATATGTGGAACGCGTCAGAGTATGTTAAGATTTCTACTATCTACTACAATATTGTTTTAAATACTACTATCTGAAAAAAGAAAGAATTCCAATATGATAGGATTTATGTAAATTGGTTCCCGTCCACAAATCAAAATAGCACCGTAGCGATATAACGAAGTCAACACCAAGTTGAACAAATTGAGTCCACTTACAACTTTTTCTATTGAACGTTATTACTTTGGAAGATGTAGTTTAGAAGAACAGTATTGAAACATTCTAACATTCATATGAGAATTCATAACATTCAATATTTCATTGTAATCATCTAGTTAGATTTATAGAAAAGAAAGTTGCGTTGGTTAAAGTATTTATAACTCAAAATTGGCTGGCCTTATAAATTTTGTGTATTCGATATCTATACTAAATATACCAATATAAAGCTGAAGAGTAAGTTTTTTGTTTGCTTGAACTCCCTAATCTTAGGAAATATTGATCTGATTTAAAAAATTCTTTCAGTGTTAGATAGTCCAGCTATCAAGGAAGCCTGAAGTTTATATATCATAACGCTAAGTGCAATAGGAGTGGAACACCAATGAAGAATATTACAAAAACGGGGGAAAATTATTTGGCAATAGGAGACGTAAACGAGGGTACGTGGGTCAGCTAGTAGAATAATAAATATTAAAATATGATATTCGTTAATAAAAAAAAAGTCGTGTGGTGTCGTGGGACACCAGATAGGAACGAAGTTTTTTATCATAAAACATAATAATATATGCAACTTACAGAGGGCACTTTACATTTTTTTTTAGACATTTTTTTCTAGACTACCTCTCCGCAACGACCCATAAGGAACTTTCGTTCCACAAATATCATTGGGCAAAAACTATCAGTCAAAGCATCTTCATGTTCATAAACAGTTAGGCGAAACGAAATTCACTGGGTCAACGAGTTTACAATATATGATAAGATGAATCAACGTACTCGTAACTTAATCCAAAGAGCCTTGACGACGGAGTATTCAAAACCTTTTCAGTAATTAGCAGAGAGTAATTATATATTTTTATAATTTAGGTTGATAATTCTTCGAGTCGGATACTTTTTAATTTATTTTTGTTTGAGTGTCGTTTTATTCTATCTTTTGTTTTGTTTGCAGTGTTTTGATTGTTGTTGGTTCACCTTGTAAACTGTGTAAACAAAAAAATTGGCATCAAAGACTGAGTCGACATTGACTTTGTGGATTTAAATATCGAATGTCTCGAAGCTTGTCTTAATATGAATGTTGTGAATAAAAAAACGTAATGGAAATATAACTGTTTGATGGGCCTGTTGGTGTGTGTTATGGATAGTGACTTTGACTTCAAATCCGGAGGTAGTGAGTTCAAATTCCACTCAGAATAATTAATTTTCTGCTGAATTCAATTATTTTGTTCTGTGTCTGAGTGCAATATATCTTTAGTATGTACTATCACTGACGAAATATAGTACTATTAAGCTGCCCTAGCTTCACACGGGTTCTTTACGGAAAATATAATGGAGTCTTTGTAACTCGGAGAAGATGAGCGGCTTGATTTATTCCAACATCTTCAACAAATATCGTTACAATTTAAGATATTATATACGAAAACTTTCCTCACAAATCGCTGTATTTATTGGTAAAAACCGCATAACAATCTGTGCAGTAGTTTTTAAAATTATTCCTAACAGGCAGACCGACGCGACGGAGGACTTTGTTTTATAACATGTAGTGATATTTTGTAAGTGTATTGTCTAAAATATTTCATTATTTGAAATATTGATCACCTATCTTGTTACCCACAATACCTGCCTGTTTGCCATCAGACGACCGTCTATGAGACGTGTGTAGATAATTATTAGTTAGTATCTAGCTACGTAAGTTAGTATATTCATATATTACGCTAACAACTTTTAACTACTCAATCAATCCCGTTCCCAGTGGGGCATAAACAAATCAAACCTAATTAAATACACACATGAAGAACACTCTCGTGTTAAACACAAATTAGTCCATATGTGACTGTTATTCAGCATGAATGACTAATTTGCGCGTATTGCCTTGAAATATCGAGGATCGCAATATTTTTGGTTTTTTGAACTATCGTACCTAAATTTAGAGCACCTTTTTGAGTCCATGCTTGAAATAACTTATGTCATATATATATATATATATAAATGAATGCCTATTTGCCTTGGTCTCGACATCACTCTTGAAAGGCTGAACCGATTTTGCTTATTCTTTTTAAGCTATTGCATAGCTTCTATCGCGGGCCTTGAGCGTGGAGACCGAATCCAGAAATTCCGTAACGAAAATAAACCTAACACCCTCAACTCCGACCGGCACAGCGGTGATACTTTTTAGTTTTGCTTCTATCGATGAAAAGCAGAACTTAACATATCACGCTTGTCTCTTTAGTTCAGCAACTCGCCTCTAGGTGGCATTGGTTGTTTGTTTTGGGTAATTTTGAATTACTTATTTAACGAATACCTTTTAATTTTTTTTATTTTTTCACCACAATATCCAGGAAACATTTACAAAATGACGACGACGCCCAGATGAGATTTGAACTCGAGGCACCTTCGTCATAAATCATTCACCTACACTTTCCAGTCAATAACTCATTTCTACTAAATGTTAAAATTGTTGTTCTTATGCTGCTTGATAAATTCCAATGGTCCGGTAATTCCAAACATAAATTTGTTTGTTGTCAGTATGGCAACAATAATATAGATGGCAGTGTATTTTTTGTTACAAAGCCCACTTAGCGAGGAAGGTTTTAGACATTATATTATTTATGTAATATCACTACGACCAATAGAAGCCGGGTATCGACCGAAAATGTTGGGAAAATGGAAATATTTACATCTTATGGAGAGACGCAAACGAAGTTGAGCGGGTCAGCTAGTTAGCTTATATAAATAAAATACATACACTGATTGGTCACATTTGTCAATTCTACTGAGAATTGCCTCGCAGAATACGTAGTAGTATACCATTATTGTAATGTAAATAGGAAAAACAACAACGATTTTTAGAGTTAAGTCTTTCTAAATCTATAACTTTATTAGTATTGCACCATGTATTGTTTTTTTTTATTAAGGACTAGTTGTTGCCCATGGCTCCGCCCGTGTGTATTTCGTTCATCGCGGCAAATGGTAGTCTATGTGTTATTCTGACGTATAAGCTATATTACTGTAAAGTTTCATTCCAATCCGTGAAAAAGTAACAAACATCCATCTATCCATACTTACAAACTTTCGCCTTTATAATATTAGTAGGATATATATATCCATCATCTGGCAATAGTGGACATATATATTTGTGTGGGAATAAAAATATTTTTATAAGAAACCTTCATTCAAAACTTTCAAATAATCCTATTCAATTCTGATGTGAAGGAATGGGGGACCTTACTTTACACCTCTCTCAGTCATTACTAGATATAGCAAAAAGTTTAGAACAAATTTATACGAAACCTATGACACTTGACCGGCTTTAAATTCAGTTCATATTCAGTTTGACAACCGTAAAATCTCTGTAGTAAGCCGAATACAAACGCACTTCACGCGCTTCACATGGTAATATCTATCTTTTGTTCTTTTGTAAAACAACTGGACTGCTACTTTTCTATAAATATATTATTATCTATTGCATATAATATACTATTTATATTGTAATATCCTTATCTAGAAACGCGGAACTTATATACAAGCATATAAAGTACATTGCTGATCACTTACAGCGTACGTCATTTCGGTGAAAGTTTTATTGTTTATTTTATGAAAATATGATTTAATGATAGTTGATTTATAATACCTAACATATTTAGTTCGTGAAACTGATAATAAGTACCTCTGTAAAAGCCATACCATTCAGGTGTGACTCTATTTCAAATGTGAGTGTAGAGTATTACTGGCAACTCTTAGAAACATCAGCGTAAGTACTTGTATAATAAAATACAAATATTTTGCAAGAACGTAATACAAGAAGACAGTAGTAACTTCATTCATCATGTCAAATATCCTGGGATTGTGGCAGACAGCGAGTGGGCCGGAAGCCAGACGAGCGAGCGACGCGGCGACGCTGCTGTGTGACGTATTTCATATTAAACTCGCTGAACTCCGCGGTGTTACTCACGGTGATCGTCGTACCGTGAGTAACGACAAAGTTAGTCTGCGGGAAAAAGTAAGTCTAAAAAAAGTAGCCTAAGTTACTCCCTGGATCATCAGCTACCTGCCAGCAAAGTCCCGTCAAAATCCGTCCAGTCGTTCCAGAGATTACCCGGAACAGACAGACATACATACAACATTTTTTTTAATTTCATTTTTTGTATATGTACCATGTATACATACATAAGCATTTAGTAAAAAGCAGTTATTTTAATATTACAAACAAACACTCCAATTATATTTATTTGTATATACTAGTATGGTTAAATGGATGGATAATAATATTACATCACACCATATATCTCTCCGCATACTGTCTGCCGCCACCTTTATTGGGCTATAATTGTCTTTTAATGCACAAAACTTTAAGGTGTCATTTTAAAAAAAATCATTTCATTGTTCTACGGTATTTGACATACTACAAGCGTAAAAAAGTCAGTCAGTTTTTTTCTGAATACAACTCCTGCACTTAAACAGACACAAAGAACAGAATACTAAGTTTTGTGTAACACGTTTCAAATATTCTGTGGGAATGATTTCATAAGAAAAGAAGGAAACTGTTACAGTAAGCACCGTAAGTGTGCGCGTTAGTATTTGAATCCCTGGTTTCTTCTCATTGAGTCTCTCCTAATAAGCATAGGCGATACCAGAGATGGTCGATATATGTATCTAACTAGCGAATCCAAGTTTCACTCGCATTTAGTACAAAGTATCATATGTACTTCTAATACCTTTAAGAAAATGTGTGAAAAGTTTCATAATGATCGGTTAAGTAGTTTTCGCGTGAAAGCGTAACAAATAATTTTACTTTCACATTTATAATATTAGTGTGATATATATGATTAGGATATGTGTCATGAGTGTTATGTTATTCAGATTAGATTTAAGTTTAGAACCTGCTTTCTATGACTGGCACCATTGTAAGCTCCATAAAAAAAATAACGCAAATTTCCAGTTACATAAACGCTAACCAAGTAAACTGTAAAGATATTATTACTGAACACGAAACGGCAATAATATTAGCTGACAAATTTACTTTAATTATAACAATAGCACAAGGCCTTCCACTGCGGCAACATTCAAGGTCAAATGGTGATGGTAATCTTACGAGGTAACTACTGCAAAACCTACTTTTTTATAGCCATATAAACCTAGGACTTCAGATTTCTAGCATAGTAATAATAGGGTGTAAGCATCCTATTTTGTTAGCCTTCTTAACTAGTACAGTACTGACGACAAACAGAATATGGTTTCTTTAAATCTGCTATGGTTTTATGATAAATTTAAATTGTAAGATAGATTTATGAATTTTTAAAGAGAATTTTATATCCTGGCCATAAATTATGACCATTTTTTATCATTGAGAATAAAATTCATGTGACAATAATATAATTATGCAGAAGCATCACTAGGCCGCTATGGGTCAACATGCTGCATTGTTGGATTGTCTGCATTCGCAATGAGAATGGTTACCACCACTCTTGGATTTTGCCAATGCTTTCCATCAGGAACACCAGAGTCATTATGGCAGGGCCAAACATAAAAAAAAATTCAACACCATTGAACTTGTAAAATCATTATATATTTAAGATAGAAAATGAAAATATAACCCTTAGGTACTTATCAAATTTACTGAATGATTCATCAAGGTGGGGGACCTTGAAATATAAGCATTCACTCAGAAAGAATTTCTGGAAATTTTACTGCCAGGCATAAAGTAATGAATGAATATGTGAAAAGAAATAATCACGTTTGTGAAGTCAAAGGCAACAATCAGTAGAATATAATAGAGCTTTGTGTTCGTATCTACTACAAGACCTAACTACCTATAATAGCATTTCATCCTTTTCACGTCATGTAGCAAGCAAAAGCGATACTAGAATAACTGGAAAATGTATTGGAAATGATATACAATACGTACGTGTACAGTACGTGCTTATATTTTAAGCTGACATTTAAATTATTTCAATAAGGGTTTTAAGCCTAAGCACTAAAAGTGTTTCGACCAGATCCCACAGACTAACTCAGTCACACAGTCAACGTAATTATATTTTAACCGGTTGATAAGCATAGAAAAAAAAATACTAAATATTTGCAAGTTATTAAGTAGACCAGGTACACATTGGAAGACTTAGTATCATTTTTGCCTATTATCAAACTTTTAAAAACAGATGAATGAAAAAATTGCTATATTTGGGGTAATGGGGTAATACTGTGGCGACCGAGGCCTTCATGGTGAAGAGGCATACAACCTCCTTTTAAAAATATACAACTGACGCTGAAATCTCCTGTTTGAAGCAATTATTCTTAAATTTTATTTATATTATTCGAAAACTGGAATTTGAAATGAGGAAGAAGAGATTCGCTGCAGGAGTCGAGGAGTCAATACCTCCTAGCAGTGAATTATAATTATCTGTATTATTATATTGTAAAATTCTGATATTATAGTAAAAACGTGTAGATACGTTTAGTCGTGTTATTTCCTAAAATTCAGGTACACTAATCCCCTGACTACACAAACCCCTAGGTGACGTACTTGCAAATGCTGGCGGCAACCGTACTTTAGATTAGATTCCAAGCGTAACATAAGAAGAAGGAAGATGATAGCTATGTAATATTATAGATACCCCATAATAGGAGGGGCCATCGAGAAGGTATTTCACCTGGTAGCGAGTAACTACCGCTACCCGTCATCGTCTCCAACTCAGAGAGTAAGAGTACACACTCTTTTCTGTAAAGAAAACTCAAACACAGTCACACACAATACAACATGAAAATATTGTTAACACAAACTACTACCAAATCTATCGTTATAGAGAATGTTGAGTTCTCGTTGAAAAGATAATCCGAGTACATAAGATACAATTAGTGTAATCATTAGAAATTACGGGTCAAATTATGGTACCGTAGTCTTAGTTAATGGAACAATAACAGTGCTACGTATATGTTTGGTATTTGCCGACGGCGTTTAACCAACATTGTACAAAAATACTTTAGTTATACAATTACTGATTTAGGGAATAAAATTTTGGATTACACCTTAATAAAATAATTGTTAAAATATTCATTAAAAATTAGAACAACATCTCAACAACATTATTTGCTAAAGTTTAGAACGAGAAAATTGTTGAGTTACATATTTTTTTTGTTTATAAATAACCTCTCAAAGTGACTGTTCAGCCTAATGGTAACCTCGAGTAGAATCTAAAAGTAAGGGCCCACACTAGGCGTCCCACACTAGGCTTAGTGAGATGCTTTTTCACGCCCCGCTTAAAGCACCCGGGATCATAATGGGAGGGAAATACGTGCGCTCGTAGTGAGTTTCAGTTTTTAACTACTCGGCACAGGAAGGAAGAACCAAACCATTTGGTTTGAGATGGTTTGAGAATACATTTTTACGACTCGAAGGCGATAACTTCCAAGGCTAGCACGTGTTGTTCTGCAGATAAAGGGAGAATGTGGGATCAATTGGAAGAGCTCTTCAGAGCACTTTCCATGATAAAGGCGGCAGAGGACTGACAGAGGCTCAAGGGGTTCGGTGGTATCGGGACTGTTGATAATACGAACTGCTCGCCGTTGCAACCGGTTTAGAGCATCTAGCCAATACTGCGCGGAATCATAACGAAGATGAGAACAGTTCTTCACGCACAAACGAACCTGGATCTTATAAAGAAGACACAAATGCACGGGCATGAAGAATCGGCTCACCTTGTTTAGGACGCCAAGTTTCCGCGAGGCCGCATTAGTGATGCTCTTGATGTACTCCCACGGTTTGAGGTCCGGCAAATACCCATTCCCAGTACATCGAGTTTATCCTGTAATGGCAGTTGAGTGCTCTGAAAACCGGAGATGAAGACTTTTTGTTAGAGAACGCGCACATCCGTGTTTTCTCTTCATCTCGCTCATCACCCCATTGTAAAATGCGGTTCAAAACCCGGTCGAGCTCGGTGACAAGCTCCTGTAATTTTTCTTCAACGTCTGCCAGCTTGGCTGTAGGGTGTTCAAAATATCTCCTATGATGTGCTATCGTCTGCATAGCAATGTATGTTGCCAAGAGCTAACATGTCATTGTCATGTCAAGAAGAAACTGCACGGAGGACAGGACTGATCTATGAGGTATGCCACCTCCAGAAAATCAGAAGCCGCACTGTCGCAGAGGCCCCTAATGCGGCACTGATATGTACTATCTAGAAAAGTGTACAATCTATACTAATATTATAAAGCTGTGGAGTTTGTTTGATTAAATGCGCTAATTTCAGGAAGTACTGGTACGATTTGATGCCACAGCATATTATTAGAAATTTCTCTATCTCATAAAATGGGCTAACTATATAATTTGTTCACTCTGTTAAATCATCATGTAGCAGGCAATAGGAGACGAGGTTGCGCAGGTCAGCTAGTGTTTAGATATCAACCATCTATCTGGTAGGCTCCCGTAAAAGAGCCATGCCTCGAAACAAATTATCGACTCGTTTTCTTTAGGGCAGTGCACCGATTAAGCACTTCTTTCAGTGTATTTCAGAGAGCGGCAGGGGTTATTGAAGTCTTTACCATCTTTCCATCCATCCAGGGGGAACGTTCAAAGTATAACATTTGTACCTCTTGAGTTGAAGATGCATGTGCAAAAAATAGATCGAGTATAAAGACCAATAACTGGTCATGTACTACTAAACAAACATATTTTTACTCTAGGTGTAACAGACAGCCCTCTATGGCATGTCCTGGGGTGGCAGAATACCGGGCGAGACACTTTGGATCACCAAGGTCACTTCAAAAAGTCGTCAGCAAAACAAAGGGTCCACCAGGCTTCCTGGAGGTACACAACGCAAAATAGGCACAACAAAGTCGTCGAGTTGCGGAAACCCAGCCCGCGAGTTCAAGCAACTAGTTCTTTACTATCATAGAAGAATATAATAATAAAATATTTCAGACATCTAACACACAACGCGATCTAGTCCCAAGCTAAGCAGAGCTTGTGTTATGGGTACTAGACAACTGATATGAATACATATATACTTTTTTTTTTGTAAATACATACATATTATACATAGAAAACACCCAAACTCCGAAACAAATATTTTGTATTTCTCAACCCCTCAAATTCAGGATATCCCAAAAATTTTCGATGAGGCTATAATAGCGGACGGTACTTAAAGAATTATTTACTAATGAACAAAATTAGTAACATATAATACTTCAATGCATATACACACATTACACATAAACACGCAATCAAAAAGAAATATATCATATCATGTGACCCGTGTACTGAACCCTTACTACACTGCAACATAGGCTGAAAGTTACTTAGATCATTTCTTTATTTAACAGTAAAAGGAAAGCCTTTGGTTGGTAGGCTGATATTGACTTTACGTCAACCGACTAGTTTCTATTGTAAACATTCTTGAAGCGTAAAGTGAGGCATTACCTTCAGGCATTGTAACTCGTGAACTATATTTCTATTATATAAGTTTGATTACTTTTTGTAATCACTTTTCACAATGTGTAATTTTATTACTTATACTGCGAATCTTACTTAAGTATTGAGTTTCAAATTATTGTAGCTAAAAATATCACTCAAAAAATGACAGTTGTTTCTACAATTTTTGTCGTTTTCGTCATATCACAGTGCTTTACAATATTTTTTATTTAAATATTTTGTCACTAGTATAATACGGTGCGCTTTTCAAAAAACTTTCTGCCTCGCACAACAAAACTGTGGAATGAACTGTCGCCTGCGGTATTCCCGGACCAATACGACCTTCAAGCCTTCAAGAAACGAGCGTACTCCTTCTTAAAAGGCCGGCAACGCACCTGTGACGCCTCTGGTGTTGCGGGTGTCCATGGGCGGCGGTAATCACTTACCATCAGGTGATACGTCTGCTCGTATGCCCCCTATTTAATTAAAAATAAAAAAATGCAGACGAGCAATATTGCGAATATTGTTTTCGATTAACTAATCAGCAGCCTTAGCTGTCTTCTACTGGAGATAGGCCTCTCCTTATATAGGAGGTTATAGCCTACCATACTATGTTCACTAAACGGGTTAGTCACATTTTTTTTTAAGTTTTTTTTTTATTTTGTAGTGCTTTTGTGCGATCAGCACATTCTATGCTATTCTTTAAATCTAAAAATGGTTCGCCGAAATATATGTACGCGCATAACTTCCGAATAGCTGCACCAAATTAAATAATATTTTTTATTATGTGTTCGTTATTGTCAGGGCAAGATTTGTGTAAAAGAAAAATTAGAAGATAAAGAAAAGAAACGAAAAAAAAAACTTTTTTTTATGTCCGCGACTTTACACTGCCAGTGGGCAGCTGATACAGATTATAAATATGGCAGTACACGGTTATAGATTACGAGTGTAATTTTACTCTGCTCACTACATGCGCAGAGAAACAAACCACGACGATGAAAAACTGCCAAAAACTACCCCTGATGCGCCGAGAGAACGCAGCTGAGCAAAAACCACCTGAAAGGAGATTTTTGTCCTACCCTCAATAAATACCGAATAGCTATCATTAATGTAATAATAATAATAATAATAATAATAAAGCCCTTTATTCAGACCATCTAATAACTATTTACAAAGATTAAGAACTAAAAACTATGAGTATACAAGTTTATTTTTGTAGCTAAAACTAATCTTAATTTATTCCATTCTAGTACTTAATTATTTTTTGTAGGTCTGTTTGCCAATCGGCAAAGGCCTCCTCCAACCTTTTCCATTCCTGTCTATCCTGGGCCACTCTATTCCATGTTACTCCTGCTACTTGCCTAATATCATCATCCCACCTTTTCTGTGGTCTGCCCCTTTTCATTTTCCCTTCTCTAGGGTACCATCGTGTCACAATTTTGCTCCATTTCTCTTGGCCTCTTATCACATGACCTGCCCATTGCCATTTAAGTCTTCTGATTTTAGATGTTATGTCTATGACCTTCGTCTTTTTTCTGATGACATGGTTTTTAATTCGGTCCGATCTTTTCACATTCAGCATACTTCTTTCCATTGCATGTTGGCAGGTTTCCAGTTTTTTCATCGTATTTTGTGACAAAGCCCATGTTTGGCTACCATACATTAGAACAGGTAGTACGCAGGTGTTGAAAAGTTTTTTCTTTACATTAATGTGAAGAGTTTTGTCTTTCATGGCCTCTCTCAAACTCCAGTATCTCTTCCAGCCATTTGTTATTCTTCTCTCAACTTCTTTGCGTATAGGATCTTCTTGTGTTATTAACTGTCCCAGATATATGTATTCGTCGGAGTATTCGATTTGGTTCTTTCCTAGATGTATGGTGGTTTTCTTCCCGTTAGTCATAACTTTTGTTTTCTCTGGGTTCAACTTCAGACCTATCTTCTCACTCTCGTCAGCTAGTTCTTGTATCATTTGTTGTATGTTTTCCGGTGTTTCAGCAAATAACACTATATCGTCTGCAAACCTCAAGTGTGTTAGAGAGGTTCCGTCGACATTGATTCCGAGGTTTTCCCAGTTAAGAGCCCTAAAGATTGTTTCGAGAACCGCTGAGAATAATTTTGGAGATAGAGGGTCTCCTTGTCTGACACCCTTTCCTACTCTAAATGGTTGACCTTTCTTTTCTAGTTGGATTCTCGCGGTACTATGGGTATATACGTTCTTGATTAAGCGGATATATTTTTGTTCGATCCCCTGTTCCTCTAGAGACTGCCATATCTTTTCGTGGTGCAAGGAGTCAAATGCTTTGGTATAATCTACAAAAGCAATGTAGTACTCGCGTTGGTAGGCTTTATACTTGTCTAAGACCTGGCGGACAACATGAATGTGATCGATTACCGAGTAGCCTTTCCGAAAACCCGCCTGTTCGATGGGTTGATGTTCATCTAGTGTTCGTTCTATCCGTTTTAAAATTATCTTGGCAAATATCTTATATATGTTAGACATAAGACTGATTGGACGGTAATTTCCGATGTCGTATTTGTCTCCCTTTTTATATAGAAGGATAATGTTTGATTCTGTCCATTGCTGTGGGATAACTTCTGTGTCTATGATATCTTGGAACATTTCCGTGAGGATCGGTGTGATAATCTGATTATTTCTAATCAAGACCTCGCTGCTTATACCATCGGGTCCTGGTGCTTTGTCTATTCGTAGTGTATCTATTGCTTTCTCTATTTCTACGTGAAAGATTTTAGGGATATCTGAGGTCTCTACTAAATTTATTTCTTCTCGCGAGGTATTATTGTTTTCATACAACTCTTTGTAATAAGATGTTGCAACATCCAATATGTCTTTTCTGTCATGGTTCCATTTTCCACTCTTGCTTTTCATTTTTACTACCCAGTCTATAGACTTCGTTAGTTCCATGTATGCTTTTTTGACACTACCCGTTTTTATTATGTGTTTTTCAATACTTTCCATTCTATTTCTGTTCCTGTCCATTCTTATGTTTTTCTTTATTTCTTTGCTAATTTTTGTTAGATGTTCTCTTCTACTCTTTGCGTCTCTTGTATTAATTAATTGGCTCCTTTGTTCTAGCAATTTAATAGTGGTAGTTGTAAGCCATTGCTTGTGTTCTCCACTATTATTTGCAGCGAGTTTTGTTTCAGTTTTAATGATATTCTCTAACCAGTTGTATTTTTCCTGTATATTTAGGTTTTTTGTGTTTTCTTTAAAGTTAATGAATTTATCCTTCAGTCTGGCTGCTAATTGTTCCATTTGGTGTTTGCCGAGCTTTACGTTTACTGGTTCTGGTCTTGGTCTAGATTTCCTTGGTTGTTTTGTTTTTAATTCCGCCCTGATCAACCTATGATTGGTGTTAAAGTTGAATTGATTGATGACGTTGAAATTGCTGAAGTAACTGTTTTTGTTAGTCATGAAGAAATCAATTTCGTTTCTCGTGTTCCCGTCTGGTGAGATCCAAGTCCACATTCTTTTCTTACTTTTCTTATATATAGTATTTAAAATAGTAAGGTTGTTTTCTAGCGTGAAGTTTATAATTTTTTCACCATTCCTGCTTCTAGTTTTGCAGTATGTGAATGGTCCTAGTGTTTTTTCTCCAGGAGTCTTGTTTCCAATTTTTCCATTGAAGTCTCCCATTACTATTAGGTTTTTATGAGCGTGATCTCGGACGACTTTATTTAATTGAAGATAGAATGTATCTATTGTTTCTAGGTCTGATTGTTCTGTAGGTGAGTACACTTGTATGATAGACCATGAGTCTTGGTATCCTGGCAGTTTTAAATTCATCATTGCTATGCGCTCCGAAATGCCCATAAATCCCTCTATACAATCTGTCATATGTTTTTTTATAATAAAGCCAACCCCATGATGGCCAGGAGTGGTTCCCATATGGTACAACAAGAAATCCCGATACGAAACAATTCTTTCTCCCAATCGTCTTACTTCACTAAGGCCAACGATGTCCCATTTGATTTGTTCTAGCGCGTATGTTAATTCTGTTAGATTTTCTTCATTTTTCAGAGTAAGGGTATTTAGTGCAGCAATATAGATTTTTTCTTTTCTTTTTTGGATTGTTGGAGGGTTGTGGTCTTCATCCCCCACGAGGACCAGTCGGATTGGGGGAGGTTGTGTTTTTACGTTTTTTCGGTTTTCATAGTTTGTTTGAGTTTCCGGTGTTCCGAATGTTAATTGCTATTGGTTCTTGCGTGTGGAAATATTAGATAGAGAGTTTGATTTAACTCTCATTGCATCGAAGGCGTTTGTCCTGTTACTTTTTAAAGAACTCAGTGTTTGTTGCTTTTTGGGCTGAGATTTTGACGGCGACTGTGGTGATGTGGATTGTTCCCTTTTCCTTTTATCAATGTTGGTGTTAGGTTCTTTGATTACAATTTTATCATATTTCAGAAAAGCTATGTTTCCTTTTTTTCTTTCTTCTAGTAATTTCGGTTGTAAAGCTTTTCTCCTTTCTAATACTTCTCTCGTATAGTCCTCCGATATATAAATTCCGTTTAGTTTCTTTTTGTTTTTCGTAATTTCGCTTTTCGTCCATTCACTTAAAAAGGAACATAGTACGGGTCTCGGTTTGTTCCCGTCTTTTGGTTTTCCTAAGCGGTTTAATTTGTTTATTTCTTTTTGCTCTAAATTGATGTTTAAGTCTCTTTTGAAGTTCTCTTTTACATTCTGGAAAAGCTCAGCTGTTGAATTTTCGCCCTCCTTTAGACCAAAAATAATTAGGTTATTACTTTTCTTATCCCTTTTTAAATTTTCTATCTCCTTCTCTAACTTGTGGATTTTTTCTTTTAGTTTTTCGTTTTCCTCCTTGATAGGCAATAGTTTTTCATCCATCCGATCCATAATATTTTTTGTAAGGGATTCTGTTAATTCGATTGTCTGATTTTTCATTTCTATTTTCATTTTTTCGAATAATATTTCAAATGGTCCCTCCATAATGTCAGATCAAGTTCGTGGAACGAAACGTAATAGTAAATAGTAACCTTGGGTTTTCTTGTTCTGACAACACCGCAATTAATACCAAGCGAACGAAGTGACAGTTGACAGTTAGAGTGAAATCAAAGTATCAGTGATTTTATCATTTGAAGTCATGTGCAACTTTTTTAATTAATAAATGACGGTTAATTAATGTTCTAACCTCAGATGTTGTTGTGAATGGATCTTCAATTTCACTCCACTAGGCAGACGCAGGAGAATCAGACGGATGTTTCCCTCCAGATCTACCACGGCACCTGGAGTGTTGTTTTTAAACGGTGTATTTGTTCGAATGTAGCTTAAAACTTTTTAAATCTTTGATTTTCTTGAGGTACAATCACAACCACTGTTGGCACTTTGACAACCGGAACCGGAATCGTATTTATAAAGCCCTAATTTGTACTAATAAATATAAACCTGTATATATTTCATACTATTAGGAGATTACTTCACGCACAAAATCGGCTTAATTAACGCAAATCTACCGACCATAAAGGAATTAACACAAATAAATGGATGGACGGTTACCTAATATCTCTAATCATATCGAATTTAGCTTAAATAAACGGATAGATTCAATACTTTGGTTTAAATTTTTTGAAAATTTTACTACAACGCCTGTATTTTTTTATATCTAACTTTACATAGCACTAAATAGATCGCTGGTCCCTTTCAGTTAATTTCAGTGAGACCATCTTGCTTAAAGTAACGAAAGGAACCAACGATCATTTTGGTGAGAAACGAATATGACACGCGCTTTTAATGGTTTAGAGGCAAAGGAGTTGACACATCACTTGCATACTAACACCGTATAGTCCATCTAATCTAAGAAGTATCGTATGAGAGTTTCGTCAGTTTGCAAAATAGGGAGGGTGTCAAAGAAACCGCTGACTACACACTACACTATCCGATTCTTGATAATAATTATAAATAATATATTTATAAATCGATTTCAATTTTACAGATTTTTGTACTAGATGTTACTTATTATTGAAATAAACAAAAACGGTTAAGAAAAGATAACGTTATTTTTGTGTACTTGTTGGTTTTATTATTTGGTTTAAAAGATACAAATTACATTTGAATTAAGTTATAAAGAATTGTACATCTTGTGATAAAAATGTAAAAGCTTCATAATTTCAAGGCTTTACGAAAAAACTTGATGAGATTTTGTTACGCTTGTACAAAGTTATTTCATGTTAAAAGTGTGAATTGTCATACAGTACCTTTTTAACCGACTTCAAAAAAAGGAGGAGATTTCTCAATTCGAACGTATATATATATATATATGTTATGTGTGTTCGCGGATAACTTCATCGTTTATTAACCGATTGTAATGATTCTTTTTTTAATGCGAAGAAGATATCCCAACGGTAGTACCATGATAAGAACACTAAGATCTGATGATGGCATCCAAGACAAATCGAGTTAAACCTTGAAGTCGGTTTTATTTTTGTTAAAATTTTATTTGTAGATTAGATGGCCCAAGAGCCAGTGTTATTATTATATTTTTTGATATTACTTTAGTTGAAGCTGTCTATATATGACGAGGCTTGACTCATTCACGTTTTAAATAGATGACTATCCACTCATGACTGCACGGATAGCGTAGTAGTATAAGCGCTCACTTCGCTACTTTCTCCTTGAGTGAGTGTTGTTCTCTTACCAGGTGTATGAGGTCCTCTGAAGAAAGCTTCATTGAACGTGTGCGATGAAAAAAACATCTCATCACATGGTTATGTCGTCTCCTTACCATTGCTTTATTACTGCACTATTTACCTTGAAACTGGAACTTTTAACAGCTTTAAAGATTTGCATTTAGTGGCTGCCGCACTTAGAGGATTATCGCCCCTCGTCTCTGTCTAATACTAATGGTTCACTACGTTGCTGTGTCCCCGAAACTATCTGGACTAAAAGCGGGGTTGTGTGGATTTAATATTTAGAGTATAATTTTTAATTACCATATTCTACATTAATTAAAAGTTAGTTGAAAGAATATTAATAATATACTTATTACTTTAAACAGTATTTTAAAGTTTTATTACAAATCCTTGTTTTAGTGACTCGACACAATTACGGAGATTAGAAAACAAAAATTAACTGTTATAAACTAATTAAAAGCTTGCATTTTGCAGACTATGGCTTGACCTAAAAAGTGAGATACCGAGAAACGGGTAAAGTGGAGAAGAAGGTGCACCAAAGCGGACCTGGATTTCAAAGTGACTGACAAACATAGTTTCTTAAACTTTTCTTCTTTAAATAAGTTTTATAAGATTTTCTTGTAAAATGCCTCTTAATGGGAATTGAGTAACAAGGTTTTAAATTTTTTTTAGAATAAAATGTTTAAATAACTAAAATAAGCAATCGTCTGATAAATTTGAAACAGTAATTGTGTTTTTACTTCAATAACCATTTTTTTTTTTACTAAACACTTATGTTATCAATGTAATGGACGATATAATTAATGGATAGAAACACGAATAATCACTACTCCGAAATATTTAATCCCAATTTTCAGCTCTAAAGCTTTCAATGAATTTGATTCGTATGTAGTACATATAATACGTATAATTTGCGGTTTATATAGCTTAGCTTTATTAGCTGCTTATATAGTTGTAACCGATCGAAAATATATCACTGTATGTTTCCCTTTCATAATTAATAAATATAAATTGAAAAAGTAATATTAAAAGAGAGTTCATAACATACTGTAATAATATGAAAGAAAATAAAGTTTATTATAATTATAGAATTGTTATATTACTTGTAATGGAAAACCAGTAGTGAGAGTAGTAGAACCAGTTGTAGAAGTGGAGAAGGACCAGCCGTCACTAGATGATTACATTTTCAAATTCAAAAGATTTATTGCTTAGTATGTGTACATTTTGATCTTATAGTAATTACGTAAGTCTTAGGGACTTTTTGCTTTTTTCTAACACAAGTGTTTTTTTATTTTTATTGAATAGGTGGGCTAACGAGTATACGTATCGCCTGATGGTAAGCTATTACCGCCGCCCATGGACACCTGCAAACACCAGAGGTGTCACAAGTGCCTTGCCGGCCTTTGGGAGATAGGGAGGAGAGATAGGGGGAGGGGGTTTGGGCTATAAGCCTCCGGTATTCTCACTCACTCTGTGAAACACAGCGCAAGCACTATTTCACACCGGTTTTCTGTGAGGCTGTGGTATCACTCCGATGAAGCCGGCCCATTCATGCCGAAGCGTGGCTCTTGTTAGATTAGGACATCTTTAAGTCAAAGGCTCAATGAAGATCACATAATAAATACAATTAAACAAAAAAATATTAATTTGAGAAACCGGTGACAATCTGTTTACCAATGTGGGTTATCAGTACTTACTTTACCAGTGTAGTTTACCAGTATTTACTTTACCAGTGTGGTTACTGGACCCCTTAACACTTAATTCTGGTAGGGACTTTTGAGATTCTTAATTAGTAGATGCGGCGGTAGGAACTTGCAATCTACTCGTTAGCCCCTTGCCCCCAAATTATGAATTTGAAAGTAACTCAGTCTGCCTGTCTGTCTATAAGTCTGCTTTTTATACTTTCACGGGTAAACCGCTGCACCCCCTTTAGTTTGGCATTGATATACTTTGACTTCAGAGGAAAGAAATAAGCTAATCACAAAAACTGACATGTTTGATCAAATATTCCTTCCTCCTCCAAACGTTTATTATAAAATTTCAGCATTGCTCCTCTCGCTGGGTAATAAATTAGATAAATTGAGAGTTTCATATGTTTTCCAAGTGTTTGCCCAGAATCAGTTAATATTGTAGAAAAGTAATCGAATATGATAAAAAAAGTCGGTCAAGTGCGACTCCGAGATTTCCGTACAAACCAAATCTTGCCACCGTTTATGCTGCAAATGACATGGCCAGTTTCAGCATAGTTACTCAGTGGCATAAATAAAAATTACAAATTATTTACTTTTTCGTGCAACTTCAGAAAAAGTATTTAAACTTGGATAGTTGTTTTTCCTTTCTGGCGTATCAAGATAAAACGCCATTTTGGATAAACGTTCCTATCCCTGTAAAGCTAAAATATCAATGTTCAATCAGAGAAATCTTTAAAAAAATCTAACTGTTAAATGATTACTCGTAATCGTAATCGTATTAATATACGCATTTTGTTGATTGAGCACCTAATCAACAAAATATGTATATTATTATTATTGTTTTTTCTTATAGAAGTTTTTTTCGTTTGAAAATTTTAACTCGTTGCGTTGTTTCTGTGCAATAATCTTTTTTCCTATATCGACAGCTGTTCTACACGAACTGATTCCATTGCCCAACAACTATCTAGTGCTTATCAATACGGACTTGATTGTGCTTATGTTTTGGACATTGTGAACTGTTGACAATGAAGTGTATTAGTTGCGGTATAGCAGCGGGACAAAAACACATGTGCCTTCGTAAGAGATGCCTTTCCATAGAAAAAGTTCTCATGATTCTAAACAGCGCAGGTAATGATTTGTTGAAGCAATTATCTATACTTATAAAATAGTAAGTCCTGACTGACTGACTGACTGACTGACTGACTGACTGATTCATCATCGCCGAGCGTAAACTATGATAGTTAGGGCTATGAAATTTGGTGAAAAGGATCCTTTTATTGAGTAGACACGCACTAAGAAAGGAATTTTGGAATTTCTACCCCTAAGGGGGTGAAATAGGGGTTGAAAGTTTGTATGGAAGTCCGTCATTTTTTAAGTTAGAAACCTGAAACTTTAGTTTTAGGCTGCTGATTAAAAATGAGTAAACACGTATTTCAGCGTTTTTGAATATTCAACCCCTAAGGGGTGAAATAGGGGTTGACATTTCGTACATAGGTTAGTCTGGAAGTCCGTCATTTTTGAAGTCTGAAACATGAAACTTTATTTATGTGTTACTAATTTAAAAAGAGTAGAGACGTATTTGAGCGTTTCCGAATATTCTACCCCTAAGGGTTGAAATAGGGGTTGAAAGTTTGTATGGAAGTTCGTCATTTTTTAAGTTAGAAACATGTAACTTTATTCATATGCTAAGGACTAAAAATTAGTTAATACGTATTTAAGCATTTCTTGGTATTCTACCCCTAAGGGGGTGAAATAGGGGTTGAAAGTTTGTATGGAAGTTCGTCATTTTTTAAGTAAGAAGCATGAAACTTTATTTTTGGGCTACTGCTTAAAAATGAGTAGATACCTATTTAAGCGTTTATGAATATTCTACCCCTAATAGGTGAAATAGGGGTTGACATTTCGCATATAGGTTAGTCTGGAAGTCTGTCATTTTTGAAGTTCGAAACATGAAACTTTGTGTTTGGGCTACTGATTAAAAATGAGTAGATACGTATTTAAGCGTTTCTGGATATTCTACCCCTGAGGGATGAAATAGGGGTTGAAAGTTTGTATGGAAGTTTGTCATTTTTTAAGTTAAAAACATGAAACTTTATTCATGTACTACTGATTAAAAAAGAGTAAAGACGTATTTAAGCGTTTCTGGATATTCTACCCCTAAAGGGGTGAAATAGGGGTTGAAAGTTTGTATGGAAGTCCGTTATTTTTTAAATTAGTACCACGGCAATTTTATTTTGGGCTACTGATTTAAAGTAACTAGATATCTATTTAGTGTTTCTGCATTTTTTACCAATAAGAGGGTGAAATAGGGGTTAATTTTTTTTATGAAAATCCGTCATATTTAACTTAGAAACCTGAAACTTTACTTTTGGGTTGCTGATTGAAAATGAGTAAATACGTATTTCAGCCTTTTTTTTTTTTTTTTTTTTTTTTTTTTTTTAACGTTTGGAAACCCCCTCGGGCCGTCACCCCGCCGGGGTTTGCGGCGGGGCGGTGTGTCGGAATCGAACCGACTAAAACCACACGGTGTGCCACTCTGCGCCTGAGACGGGAGGGATCCGGGAACTGCTGTTATTAACACATCCGGACCCCTCCCAGCGCCTGCCCGCACTGAAGCGGGCACCGTCTGCTGTTAAAACTCTCAATTTAGGCGACGTACGGCACACGCGTAACGTCGCCCCCTCGCGGGTGACCACTAAAGCGGATGGTGGGGAAAACCCATCCCGACCATCCGCGGCCACACTCAGGGCGGCATGAGGCGCTGGTAGGCGCGCCTCCGCCGCCCGGTTCGCCGGCGGCGGATCGGGTCCGAGTGGATATCATCCTCCCGGGCCTTCTCCGCCGCCTCCTTCTGCGAAATTACGTCTTCGCAGAAGGCTGCGACCGCGGTAAAACTGCTGTCGCTACCGGCCATGCAGCGAATGATGGCCGGTAGCGAGAGATCTCCTCCGATGACTGCAGTGAGGGCCCGGCGCTGCGACGCCCAAGCGGGGCAAATCGCCAGCGAAATACGTATTTCAGCCTGTCTGAATATTCTATCCCTAAGGGGTGACATAGGGGTTAACATTTCGTGCATAGGTTAGTCTGGAATTCCGTCATTTTTGAAGTTTGAAACATAAAACTTTATTTATATGCTACTGATTAAAAAAGTGTAGAGACGTATTTAAGCGTTTTTGTTTATTCTATCCTTAAGGGGGTGAAATAGGAATTGAAAGTTTGTATGGAAGCTCATCATTTTTTAAGTTAGAAACATTAAACTATGTTTTTGGGCTACTGATTAAAAATGAGTAGATACCTGTTAAAGGTTTCTGGATATTCTACCCTTAAGGGGTGAAATAGGGGTTGCAAGATTGCATGGAAGTCTATCATTTTTTGAGTTAGAAACATAAAATATTATTTTTGGGTTACTAATTAAAAACGAGAATAAGGGGAGAAATAGTCATTGGCATTTCATGTATTGGTTAGTCGGGAAATCCGTCATTTTTTTAATTTAGCACCCTAACAACTTGCGTTTTCATGTTTCTGATTACAAATAGATGAATACTTATATCAGTATTTATGCGAATTCTGCTCCTAAAGGGGTTGAAATATGGGTCGAATGTTTGTATGAAAGTTCTTTTAAATGGGATAATGATCAAAAATAAATAAATAAATACGTTTAAAACATGAATGAATTACTGATACATTCTTTTACACAGTTTTAATTAAATGCATATGATCAACTTCCACGCGAGCAAAACCGCGGGCAACAGCTAGTTATTTATATTTAACCTTGAACTGGTGACAAGCAGCGTCACACGCCGAGCGGTGTCAGTGAAACATAATTTCACCAACTTCCCGGCGCTTACTACAGACATTGTAATAATAATAAATAATAATAAATATTTAGGACATCAAAGACACAACGCCATCTAGTCCCAAGCTAAGCAGAGCTTGTGTTATGGGTACTAGACAACTGAAACAAATACATATCTACTTTTTTTTTGTAAATACATACATATTATACATAGAAAACACCCAAACTCCGAAACAAACATTTGTAGATCATACAAACATTTAATCAGACCCGGGAATCGAACCCGAGACCTCGTGATCAGCAGTCGCACACGCCAACCGCGAGACCAACGAGACAGACAATAGCAAGTTCTTTATTAAAAATTACGTTTAGAGTTAAATGATTAGGTTCATGCCCAATACTATACATGTTTTTGTTAATTTCTAAATAATCAGAAATTACTGATCTGTGTAACTTTTACAGTTAAAGAGCATACTAAATTCAAAACAAAGCAAAATTTGTTAATGTACATAAATATTGCACATGAACCGCTGAAACCACTACGCCATCATATCAGCTAAAAAATATTTTACAATGTCAATATTTAACTGCCTCGGTGGCGCAGTGGAAGCGTACGCGACTGCTGTTCTTGAGGTCTCGGGTTCGATTCCCGGGTCGGACCAAATGTTGTATGATCTGCAAATATTTGTTTCGGAGTTTGGGTGTTTCCATGTATAATATGTATGTATTTACAAAAAAAAAGTATGTAAGTATTCATATCAGTTGTCTAGTACCCATAATACAAGCTCTGCTTAGTTTGGGACTAGATGGCGTTATGTGTTAGATGCCCCAAATATTAATTTTAAATTTAATGTCATTATAAAAATAATAAGAGTTTAAATTTTAAATAAATATAATAAAACACAAAAAGAAATAATTTTGTTATTTCACGAATCTGTGAAAACGATGGGTGAAATGCAAAAGCAATTTACGCTTTGTTTAACAATGCAGGCTGATTGGTCGACCGTGAAAATCTGCATGACGCACAGCATGTGATAGTTTCTGAACGTTATGAATGCAAACTCATTCCAATGATAAAAAAAACAGTAATAAAACATTAGAATATATTTACTAAACTTCTATTAATTATAGAACATTATGTATCACACAGTCATACATCTTCGTCACACAGTCACAGTCATCAAAAATCTATTTTCTATTAATATGGTGTCCCTCATTATGTGTTCTCAACAGAATAAAATGTTTAAACACACTGTCGAAAATGTACCTGTAAGTCCATGGGTTGAGGACCTGGTGATTTGTAACACAGGCATTCTATGCCTATGACACCAGCTCCTCACATTTCTAAACTATACTGTGTAAAATAAATAGTTTTAAGTATACCATTGTGAGGAGAAATAAAGTATTATTATTATTATATCTGGATTTTGTGTATCACTACATAGTATAAAAAGTAAAAACTAAAACCCAACTACGACAAAAAACGACGATTAAAAAGTATGAAACAAGTTTCAAAAGCCGTAGTCACGCGTTGTTAAAGTGTTATGGACTATGGAAAATTCCTAAGTTTCAAAATCCGTAGTCCATGTCGTGTAATGTACCATAGTCCACAAAACTTTTACAACGCGTGACTACGGCTTTTGAAACTTGTTTCATACTTTTTAAGCGTCGTTTTTTGTCGTAGTTGGGTTTTAGTTTTTACTTTTTTTTTATTTAAAATGTTTTGGTGCCTTTATAATACTTATTGTTGTGCAAAGTTTATTTCAAATAGGTACCACAGAAATATCACACTTATCGATTAAATACGGCCAAAGCCACGAACAAATGCTAATAATATATATATTTTTGAAATGTACAAGTAACACCCTTTCCAATGATACCAAACACGGCATAGTTACTTCAAATTTAGTTTTTAATACAGTACTTTATGTCGGCTAGAGGACGCCACATTCGATTCAGTGACACGTCATATAACCTCTAAGCAGCGAAAAATCAAGACACTTCTAATGATACCTCATTTGTCTTATTCTGACTAGTTTAGAAAGAATGAGGGAACAAAAAAGCATATAATAGAAATATCACACTTATCGAATAAATACGGACAAAGTCACGAACAAATGCTAGTAATATATGTATTTTTGAAATGTACAAGTAACGCCCTTTCCAATGATACCAAACACGGCATATTTATCTCAAATTAATTTTTTAATACAGTACTTTATGTCGGCAAGAGGGCGCCATATTAGATTCAGTGACACGTCATATAGGCTATAACCAGAAGACGATCATGACGCTTCTAGAGATACCTCATTTGTCCAAATCTAATGAGTAGTTAAGGAGCTAGGAGGGAACAAATGAACATACATACATACATACATACATAGCCTGTCAAAATCATAACCCTCCTTTGGCTTTGCCGTAGTCGGGTAAAAACAAAGTTGCTTCTGCTATCTGTCTGTCCCTATAAATTCTTAGTATATATATGATATAGTAGAGAAACACTGATAATTTTAGAAGTTTCTAATTTGATGTCGTAAATAAACGCATTTTTTAGAGCTTACATTGCAAACGCTGCCTGTATCCTACGAGGTAGATCAAAATAATGTACTACAGTATTGTACATCTTAAAAAGATCTATAAAAAATCGGTGATAGTATATTTCTATCTCTTAAGGATAACCCACACCATTTCTTATTCCATTCTTTTTACTAGAAATAATGGCTTATTTACGAAGCAATTTTAAGCAATACAGCATTCATTCTTGTCCAATTAAGTACTTGAAATACATTTTGCATTTAATATAGATCAAATAACCTATGTAGTAAAAAGCATTGAATACGCGAGTAATTTAAATTATGTATAACAATGGTACCTATACATATATAATACAGTGCAGGAATGTAAGATAGTTGTATCATATGTCCGAATAAAAGGCTTTATTATTATTATTATTATTTATTTAAATAACCTTTTACAGTGTCTAATTTAAATGAATATATTCGAAGATGTTACAGATTTAAAATGCACGATCGTTTCGTCGGTGGGTGCATCTGAAATCCACCCGTGTGAAGCAGGGGCGGGTTGCTAGTATATTATATTATATAATGAATAATGGCCCACCCTATCTTGGGCAAAATAATAAAATAGGTGAACTGTAGTGTTTTTGTTTATTAAATGAAATTAAACTGACATAATTTTCATTAAAAGTTACAAAAAATAAATCTTTCTTTTTTATTTTTTTTACTTGTTGAGACCCCTTCGGGCCGTCATCCCGCCGGGGTTTGCGGTGGGGTGGTGTATCGGAATCGAACCGACTAAAACCACACGGTGTGCCACTCTGCGCCTGAGAGGGAGAGAAACAAAAAATAAACCTAACCTAAACCACGAGTAAGGAATTATTAATACGGCCCGGTCCAAGTGATAAATTCTAGCTATTTCAAGCACTGACTTCTTACATGGACCACGGGCTGTCGGGCATTATTAATAATGGCTGGTCAAAGAAATTAATCACATCCGATGCTCTTGTGCATTATTAATAATGCCTAGTTAATCACGTTGCCCATAACATTTACAGGAAAAGGTTAAAAAAGTGTCATTTCGCTTCATTTTTTAATGCTACTAGAGCTATTCGTTTTGCATGCACATTGAGCCTATATTCTACTAAATTACATTCATTTTATAAGACAGCTCTCACTGTGTAAACATTTTTAATAACTGTACTGCTATTAACCACTTGTACGTGCAATTCAAAAAATGAAAAATCTTTCTTGTATTTTGCTTCATGTAATCAAATTTTTGCCGCGGCTCTTCTTACATGAGCAAAAAGAAATGGGTTTAGTACAGCAAATTACATTAAACTTGTATAAATGTACGGTAATGTTAGCAAATAAAGTTATTTTAATAAAGTTAGCTCCTAACAAACCCAAATATTTTATGAAGTAAGTTATAAAAAATTCTTATAGTACTTAATTATTCAAAAAACTTCTTCACAAAGTAATTTTTGAAGTTGTGTGTTCAAGAACCACAATGTACAAATTCTTGAAAGTGTAAAGATGGCGAGAGAACAAGCGAGAAACAATTTGGGAAGTGAGAAACGGCTCGTTGTGAGGTCGACCGCAGACATCACAATGTTCCGACGATGTACCGAATCTGAGGCTTGTTTATCGTTATGGTGGAGCGTATGTTCAAGAAAACTGTAAGCTGGTATTTTTAGAAAAATATTTTGAGGACGAAACATGTTAAAAATCTAATGATAGTTTAAAAGGTTTTTGCCTCAGGAATCTTTAAGAAAGGACAACGTTATTAGTTGTATTGACCAACATCATAATTAACAGTTCACTGTTGAATTTTGACTATATTTATATACATTTATTATTATGATTCTCGTGATACATTGTTGCTCACAATGAACTCCGAAACCTAATTTACACGTTTTTATAATGTGTGTTTTGCTGGGGTGCCTAAGATAGAATAGTTAACATTACGATTGGGCTAATAGAAACCGAACATGATTGAAAACGATGCAGACGAAGTTTCGTAGGTCAGTTACTTAATCACATATTTGAGTATAACTACAATGACACAGTAGATTCCCAAGGTAGTAGAACCACGCTGATTTCAGCACGAACAGTCGGCTCGACCGGGGAAGGACTACCCTCGCACCGGGCCGCCATATGGGTCACCATGCTGCATTGTTGCAATGTCAGCATTCGCAATGACTATGGTGATCACCACTTGGATTCTGCTTATGTTTTTCATCAGACAGAGTAGAGCGATTTTGGCAGGCTCATACATAAAAATAGGTACATGCATAAACAAAGGCAATGGTATGCGGAAAGAATATGTCGATTACTATTATTTTCTAGAACTTTGATAATGAAGCAGTTACCACCTGTTGCGCTTATGATGTGCTTAGTCACCCTCTAATCCGCTATTATTAGGTTCGAAGGAAAAACGCACTAGGACTATTCATTCCTGCTTTAAATTTAAGAAATGGAGATGGCAAAAACACATACACCTTCTCATTCTTACTTCAGAATTAACACTAAGTAAGTAGTTGTTTGTCGCTTTCTGTCCATCCGTTCTGAATTATGAATCATTGATGATAATGATGTACTATAAGCCTTTAAAGAGAAGCCAATAAAACATATAAAAAACAGCAGCATGAGCAGCTTAGGGTTTTAGTTTTTCATTTTTATTTAAATTAATAATAATATTAATTATTATAATTAATATATAATTAATAATTAATATAATATATAATATATAATTAATAATTAATATAATAGCTCAAGCGAGCGGCAAAACTAAATTTATTAGTTTATATCGGAAAGTTATAATTATTTATATCTCTTCCTTGTAGCCTTATAAGGACATTAAGAGTGAGTGAGCATACCGGAGGCCCATCTCCCAAAGGTTGGCAACGCACTTGTGACGCCTCTGGTGTGGCAGGTGTCTATGGGCGGCGATAACCACTTACCATCAGGTGATACGTCTGCTCGTTTGCCCTCCAATACCATAAAAAAAAATGTGTTGAAGACTTTTTAAGGTACAAGGGGTGGTATAACTGAATCGGCAGGTCACCTTGCAATTACCATAGCCTCTTGACAGTTGAAATTTGGTGTCCCTGGAATGCCTCCTAGAGTTAAAAGGTTCCAATGATGTCTGAAAAGATACCGCACATCTCTTTATAGCATGTCACTCTACAAAAAGGAAACTCCGTATAGTTCAGAATACGGAATGTCACTGTCGAAGAGTGGACCAAGGGAATCAACTAAGCAGGTCAATGTGACTGTACTGGAAATAAATCATCATCTCCCCAGCCTTTATAATTCCCAAGATTTTTTGGTTGCCTACTAGTTCAACTGAATAACAGTTTTTAAACGGAACGGCTGACATTGGACCTCTGCAGCCCTGAGAGTGAACTGAGTTCGAAGATTGACCTAGTTGTCAGTATGTTTGAGAGCCACTGACTTCCCAGTAACAATTGTTATTGATGTTCATGACAACCGGGACCGGCAGCTTAACATGCTCGCCAAGGCACAGGCGGGTAGCACCGCCATCTTTCGTACACAGGGCTGCTAATAAGAATTTCGTGTGAGAAAAACCAAATAGCACTCCGATCCGAGAATCGTAACCGAGACCCCTTCATGAAAGTCGCTTGCGCTAACCGCTAAACCAACGAGGCAGTTGCACAGGGAAATGAACACTTGAAACAAAACCTAAACTTATCCGTTTGGTCGATACGGTACAGCAGGTCAAACCCTAAGGAGACGCTTATATCGAGCAGCAGATGGTGAAATGATGTGATGTGTGTGACACCGCAAAATAAACCTAGTCCTTTTTAGACTACCTCATTGGTCTCGCGGTTGGCGTGTGCCTGCTGATCATGAGGTATTGGGTTCGAGGGAAATGTTTGTATGATCTAAAAATATTTGTTTCGAAGTCTGTGTGTTTTCTACGTATAATATATTATGTATAAATGTCCAAAAAAAATCTATATTCGTATCAGTTGTACTCATAACGTAAGCTCTGCTTAGCTTCGGACTAGATGGCATTGCGTGTTAGATGTCCAAAATATTTATTCATGTTAAGCTGGTTTGTAAGCAAATTGATGTGAACACCTGGAATTTCAGATGCGTTGTTGATTGGGAAGGTGTAATGCCTAAATTGTTGTTAACCTTCTATTCCTGTCAAATAAGCAGTGACATTTTTTTCTTAGATTAAAAATTAGATCATTTTATGATACTTTCCTATCATCACCCTGAGAGAATAGCACTTAATTGTTTGAAGACAATAATACAAGGAATTCTATATTGTCTTTACGTTAAGTTAGATTATTAGATCCTAGGAACTGCTCATCATCATAAAATAACGTTTAGTGGAATAATATACATGCAAATGTTCACGTTTAGTATCTCCCGAGGTTGAAAAATATGCAAAAAGAAATTCCTATTACACTTATATAGTCGCTTCAATTCTAAGGACAAAGACTGTACCCATACATACTTATTTATATATTTTATATACATACACACTATAGATAAAATAGACCCTGACAAGATATGAACAGTCATAGGTACCCATCACATAGTATTTGTCCTAAGTGGAAATTAAACACACGAGCTCTGACGTCAGTTAAATAGATGAGTCAGGACCGCAAACCACTTAAAAGCTTACCAATCATTATAATATTTTGCATAGTGGGTCAGGGAAAGGAATTTATACTTTACTATTTCTGAGGGACAGAAGAATAGCATTAGGCGAGCGTTGCGCTTTGATACGTCGAGTTTTATACGACAGTGTGTATACAAGGAAACGAGATAATGGGATTTATTTTAGAATGTAAGAGAAAACTTGCTAAAGTAGATTCATTTGGAGCAGAGACCAGGATGGAATAGCAATGTGTTACGAACCGACGCGACGGTCCGATACTTTTCCCTAACTTGGAGGGTTGGCAGTTTTGATTTATTCTATCATGTCGCCTGTCATTTTCCTATTTTAACTTGTACGTGTGGAAAAGCAAATAGAAGAATTTTAAAGAAAATTGCTAAAAAGAGTTGTCGAATCTAAAAAAAATTCAAACCCAACGTTTTCATTTACCAATACGTTGTTGAATAACTACTAGTAAACTGATTTCTGACTTTAAATAATTGCAAGCGCACGTCAACTCCAAGAGCTTTAACTAAAACAAAAAATTGAGCTGAGTTACCCACTGTATACTTAACTTCTAAACCTTGTTATATTTCTATGCTTTCGTTTAATACACTTATTAAAATGAATTCAGGCAGGTTAAGTTTATATTGCTTGAATAACCAACATGAAAGAGTATTTAGGAGCTATTCAGATGTCTTCAAAATCAATGTTTATTCCTTTGAATTTTATACGCTGCGGTGCCATTTATTCCACCACTGCGAGTTTTTCTTCTTAGATACTGCAATGAACGTACACTACATTTGATTCAGAAATAAATATGATGTTTTGTTCTACCTTGTCTTTTCATACAAGTCCTACTAAGTGCAAATTTAAAACCCGAATGTTTTTAATAATATTGCATCAGATCCTAAAGCTTCACTCTACATAGGTCATCATAAAGTACCTATGTAACTAAAGAGTAAGAATACTCGCCTATACTTATTTCAAAATTTAAATGAGAGAAAAAATATGAAAAGAAGCGTAACTTATATATTTTTTTATTTTACCTATGCTCGCTACTACGTACACGTGACATTTGGATTTTCAAGTTATTTTTAATTTTTCATCGTTTAAACCTTCCCCGGACTACAATAAATATTTCAAAACCAAAATCAGCTAAATTGGCTTAGCAGTTCTCGAATTTTAGCGAGACAAACGAACAGCAGTTTATTTTTATATGTAAGATTATTTCATTATTTTTGTGACAATTAGTGCAGAGGTCACTGCAGAGGACAGCAGAATTCAATATTTTTAGTAAACTCGCACACTCAAAGAACACATTAACTAGAATTCATTACATATTTGTGGATCTCAAAAATGTACAGGTACGTTATGTATGCCAAAATGTCAGAGAAGAAATTTTTATAGCTATAACATAAAATTTTATCACGTAAGGCGTTCACCAATATTCAGACAGTGTGTTGAAACAAATCTTAAAGTAAAGGTTTTCCTCGTACGATGCGAAATGCACGTAATTCCTATCCGAATAACATACTATCAACGCGTTTAATTTTATCTGTTCTTTATCCTAGCTGTATGGATACACATAGTAAATGTGCGACACATTTCCAGTACTCGACTAGAGGCGGTTAACAGGTTGGCCATTTTCCTGCCGTGTAAAATTTAAAACTCATTTTGTTGTTGTCGTGCATGCCCTTTTATGCAAAATGAGCAAACACGCTTATAGGTCAAATGATGCAGAACAGCAATAGCTGCCCATGGATTTTACACACGGAATTAGTATGATACAGCCAAAAAAATATTCAAGCCACGCTGATTTCAGCACGAACGGGCTTGCACGACCGGGGCGGTACTACCCTCGCACAGAAAATGACAGCGATCATGCTGTCGTTTTTCGTTAGTGAGTGCGAGACCGGAGGCCCAATGATGCAGAAGCATTACTAGCCCGCCATGGTGTGGGTCACAATTTAACACCGATTTTAAACCAAGCCAAGCTCTCCCTTGGGTTATTAGTCCAATAAACGTCATTTACTACCAAATATAAATTTCGAGAAGGACCGTATTTCTTATTCATACGAAAAACTCATACGTTAATTAGACTATCAATGTTGATTGAAATAAATAACCAGTGGCAAATAATCACGTGGCTAGATCAACAAATGTTCCACCATTGTTTTGTGTACTTTTTAAATCCAATTGCGAATGGACCACAATTTTATTGGCTATTTTGTTTAAGCTTTAAGTAAACACTCATGAAACAATGTTATCTATATACGAAATGGAATCGGCTCTGTACTGTTACATATAAGTAAAAAAGAGTTTTATTTAAGACTAGCTTTTGCACGCAGCTTCGCCCACGCAGACGTTTATCCCCTAATTTACGCCCTTAGGGGTGGAATTTCAAAAATTCCTTTCTTAGTGCTCACTTACGTTATATAAAGAACCCACGTGCAAAATTTCAGGATTCTAGGTTCAGCGGTTTGGGCTGTGCGTTGGGTATGTCAGTCAATCACCTTCCTCTTTTAGATATATAGATTGCATTATATAGCTTAATTTTCACGTCAGTTTCGATGTTTTGAGTATTTCAACGTCAGATGTTTGTGAAAGCTTTTACGAATGTCTGGCTGCGACGAGTAACTGTTTCGAGTTGTACAACTTTCTAAGATATGATTGTGTAATTACTGAAGAATTCACAGCTGTCTCTTCTATTGGGTATCGTTCATGTCAAACTTGGAATGTTCATGTGTCAGAAAAATGTTCTGGAAGGTGGAAGTGAAAATTCTATGATCGTTTTAAGCGCCATTTTTTGAGCCTGCCAAAGATACTCTACTCTGAATGATGAAAAACATGAGCAGAATCCAAGAATATTATCCATCATACTTATTGCGAATGCAGCATGGTGACCCACACTATGGCGCCTACTGAAGCTTCTGCATTATTGACCCTCCCGTCCTCACTAACGAAGTACGACAGTACGAACACTGTCATTTTAGATTGATCTTCTGTGTGAGGGTAGCACCGCCCTGATCGAGCCGGCTAGTTCGAGTTGAAATCAACGAGGTTCTAGGTATAATGAGATAAACCTATATCCAGCTGTAGACATCGATAAGCTGGTAAGGATGCTCATGACGTAACGTTTAAGTTGTTTCGGTTAAGATTTAGAACGTAAAACATCTTATGATCTTGTGAAGGATAATCGTAGGAGATAACGGTGCTATTTAGCTCTAAAATACATACTGAATAGGGTTGTTCATTGATCATTTTTCTTTTATATCATATAGTTAGAAAAAAAAGGTACAAAATTCAATTCCCGAGAGGCAGTACAAAATGCCTTTGAAGAGTTTGTTGCCTCCCGTCCAGCTGATTTTTAAAAAAAGGGCATCAATAAACTGCCAATGCGTTAGCAAAAATGCGTCAATTGCATGGGTGATTACTTCGAATAACAGAAATAAAAAAGTTTGAAAAAATAAGTACTTTCACATTGCATACAAAACGGCAATTTCATAGTAAGGACCTATTATTAAAGAGAACAAATAAAGGTGTTAAAACAATGTAGTCACGAGAGTTAGCTCTATAACTACGTATTTAATATTTATTGAAACGAGCGAAGAACTATGTCGGGTTGTGACACGATTTCATTTGCTCTTAATAGATCTTCTATTTACTTCAACAAATACAATGTTAAAATTGTGTGTGCTTTCATACAATCTGTTCACAACACGAGGATCGTCTAAGGTGGATAATGGTAAAAAGTATTGAATCTTATCTATCTTCTACAAGACTTATGGCCGTCTCTGATAAGTTCAACCAATCGTTAAATCGTTTTCCGCAATAAAATGTTTTATTGGCCGAGAAACTTAAGTGTAATTCATTCTTCTTAACTAAAACGAGAAAGAAATCACTATTTTTACTATGTTAAATAAGTTATTAGTTGAAAATAATGCGTGACGATTATTATGGTTATTTGATTATCAGCATCTCGGCTATGGTTCGTCATGCTCACTGAAATGTCATTGCTTGCGGGGTCGTCGTGGGGCAAGTCGTTTCTTTCCCTCTGATATGGCGAGAGAGACGACGGCTGGTCCATGTGTCATAATCGTGAACGGGTGCTGTTTGGGGTGACAGCTCGGCCAGGTCAGCGATGGTTTAACCTATACTATTATTTTGATTCGTTCAACTGCAACTCTAGCCTCTATCCAGTCGCGAATTATTTTTAACGGTATTGTTCGATACCAAAACGCCTATTTGGTATTTATGAGTAAAATTGTATGCTCTAAGTTAGACGTAATGGCAAAACTACGGTTTGTCATATTGACAGCTGAAACATCATGTTAGTCGGATATAGAATTTGCGAGAAAACGGTCAGTACATGGTACGGTACGGTCATGTCTTGAAGCCGGGCCTCTTAATAATTGTTCTTTAGCTTCAGTGTGTTTGCTTTGCTAACTCGTATGTTGAGAGCTAATTAATATATTTACCGAGTGATTGTTCATCGCGTTGTTACTTGTTTTGGGAGTATTGAATGACGATGCTTCGTTCGGGAAATGTTATATCACCGTACGGACGGTATCTTGTTGAAGATTTTATCGGGCCAAGTTTGTGGTGCTTACCGGGGGGCCTGTTATTGTGAATAGTTCTGCCACTGGTTGATGAACTTTGATTGTAGAAACTTAATGTTGTGATCGGGTGGCGCCGCGATCGAGCGTAGTTTGATTCGGGAATCCGCCCCGACCTCATAGGAGTGTCATTCTATTTGTAAACACATAGTGGTGTACCATATGAGGTGGTGTACCATATAATCTGCGTGATTCGAGAAGGTGCGCATCTCTCTGCAGCGATGAATAAAGAATTCTCCTTTGCCCCATTTGTGATTGATTTTCTATATTTTGTATTGATCGACGTGAACCGCCTCAAGTTGGCCTTCGTGGCCCAGTGACCGATCTTCGATTGTCTAGCTTTTATCTATGGGTATTATAGACTGTTACAAGAGTTCCTCCCACTTAGGGGGGAAACGAAGCACTGGTGGGCGGACTAAACAAGTAGATTTTGCAACTGAATGTAAGTAGACGTGCACCTTAAATAATGTCGATATTTAATAAACTCAAACCTTCAACGTTATCAATGAGTGTTTTTTTTTGTTTGTACGTTAGATTTTGAAACATTTTAATAAAATGAAATTCAGGTGGCAACAGCTTGCATACTGTTTACCTCTCATGTAGTACTAACACTATTTTACCCAAATATATGACTTTTAAAGAGGAGTAGCGAGGCTATGAGTTTCTTTGTCAGTATTCTTCTCGAAAGGCTCTATGTACTTTGGGAATTAGAAGTAATGAATCGACACAGGCAAGCAGTAGATTTTTGTGTTTTCACCTAATTTACTTTGACAATACAGCACATGCTGTGGCGTCTGTTTGTGTTAATTTATGATTTTTAACTATAGCTTTAATTTAACTTTCATAAATGTCCTTTTGTGTCTTGATTGAATAAATGATTTTGAATTTGAATTTAATTGAATTACTGGTGATGGTGACGGTAACGCAATGGAAGCGTATGCGACTGCTGTGCATGAGGTTTCGGGTTTGATTCCTGGGTCGAACTAAGAGTTTGTATGATCTGCAATATTTGTTTCGGAGTTTGGGTGTTTTCTATGTATAGTATATATTTATTTACAAAACAAAAGAACTATTTAAGTATTTAAGCTTTGTGTGTTAGATGTCCGAAATATTTATTTTTATTTATTATTTTATTACCTCTTTAGCATAGCGATAGGCAACAGCCTAATAAACATACAACACATAAAAATACAAAATGTCTGTAATGCAAATAATGAAACTTCTTACAACATGAATTAAAGCTAGTGCAATTTGAAAAAATCCGTTTTGATAATAAATCAATGAAATGCCCTCCATATCGAACAATGTCGTCCCCTTATTTTCTATGTGGAGCAGGAATGGGTACATTTGAACCAAATCTATAAAAAACATATGGTGTGTTCATAATGGTTTATTGGATAGAGCATGTAACCATTGCAGAAATATTTCCACCGTCCTTGACATGAATCTAATTTACAGCTCTGACTTGAACAAATACGAATAATACAGGCATTTTTCGTAACTGTTTAATACTAAGGAGATCAAACTAAATTTATTGAATTCAAAATTATTAAAGGAAAATAGATTTTATAAATATGACGTAAAGGACGCTTTACTTGTGGTATATATGGTCTTTTGCGTTTGGAAACTATACCAATTTGTGAATAGTAAATATTGTTGTTATATTTTAAACTAGCTAAACACCGGGGTGTTAGCCGCGGTTATTGTCGTACGTAAAGTAGCCTAAGTTACTCTCTGGATCATCAGCTACCTGCCAGTGAAAGTCCCGTCAAAATCGGACCAGCCGTTCCAGAGATTACCCGGAACAGATTTGATTTTGAGACATTTTTGATATATGTACCGTGTATACATACATATGCATTTAGTAAAAAGCGGTTATTTTAATGTTACAAACAGACACTCCAATTTTATATATTTGTATAGATTGAGAGGTATGAGATGTATTTATTCTTAATGTTTCACTCAAAATTTCATGAAGACAGAAAGAAAACAAAAAAAAGCTCAATATTGTGCTAATAGCAAAAGGTACACAAGTCTGAGGTTAGTCTCTTGAAACGACAGTCTAGACCAGCACAAAAGTTTGAAAGCCAAGAGCTACAAAGTGCTCGCTCCAGTATCTCGCAACAGAAGAATATAGCGACTTGTTTGATGTTTGCATATCAACGAGGAGTACGTCACACGCGCTGACATAAACTGTGCAACCACTCGTCCCACGTTATACAAAGCCTTTTATGTTCTGTAAAGTACTATATATTATGACGTATACCATAGGAGAGCCACGCTTCAGCATGAATGGCCGGCTGGACCGGAGTGATACCACGGCCTCACAGAAGTCTGGTGTGAAATAGAAATAGCGCTTGCTCTTCGTTTCGCCATCGGTATCCTCACTCACTAGGTGAAACGCAGTGCCAGAGGCCGTGGTATCACTCCGGTCGAGCCGGGCCATGCATGCCGAAGCGTGGCTTTCCCACGGTAAAACTACTACTAATATACATATGCTACTATTTGGCGTGATAACTGACATATACGCGGGCGGAGCCGCGGGCCGCAACTAGTAAGAAGATATGTCTATAACCTATGTATCTGTAAGATTTAATAGTGTTTTGTAGAATATTTGTACAGATAATATATACCTGAAGTAGCAGCTTAGCAACAACCAAAGGTTTGACTGGCATTAAGTCTGTCTTGTTCAATACATATTGTTATGTTTTACAAAACATATAGGTAAATTCATACTTGTGGCAGAATATGAACAGTCTAAACAGTGTGAAAATGTAAAAGAAAAATAAAAAATTAATTAATTAAAGTTATACTGTTAGTTCCTAATACCTAACACCAAAAGTTGAATTTCATACTTCTGCGGGCTTAGCTAATTTAAAAATAATGAAAACAATTTAAAATTAAATGAACTGGAGTATAATCATATAATAATTTACGCAGCGATTTGGTACTTTACACAGAAGGGCTTTAACAACGTTATAGCCCAGAGAAATTAGCCGTCATCTCGCACACTTCAGTGAGAATATTAAGTAATAAATAAATATAACAGCCTGAGGGCGCTTCTCCTGTTCGCTTAAGAGCTTGACGTACGCGTCCCTTCACACCTTCCCTCGTAACAATTAACAAGAAGAAACACCTGTGTCAAAAAGAACAGTTGTAACCATATTGTAAATGAATGACACAAGATTTTCTATTGATTTTTGTAAGGACACTTACTAGAAAATTTTACTACCACTTTTTTAAAACATTTTTTTTTATTCATGTGATTTTTGTATTATTAAAAACTTCTAAAAGAAAAAAGTGCTATTGAAATGCTATAGAAAGAATAAAATAACGTATTTCTTGAAAACTTTTACTTACATCTTATTATGTCTTCAACACAATTATTATATTAAATAAAAGCTTGACGCGAGATTTCAGTACCCGCGTTTAAATAGTTTTATTTTTTAATAAATATTTTTTTCTTATTTAGCCAATCAAGTCACTAAACTATTCAAATACAAAAGGAGATTGACTAAAGTGACCAAATACAGTTGCATGTACAGAGCTGAATACAGGCAGAACATCAAGCCAATTTTACATGTAAACTTAGTTACGTTTCAACAACAGCTGTTTACAGACAAACAAAGGTGAGCGCCGGAAGTCGCTCGTTCAGTAACGGCCGGGTACCGACCAACAATTACACAATTGACAAAAGCCTATTTGATAATAACATTTCCTCGTCCTTTAAAATGTTATTGTTCTAAATTTAACGTTTAGAAACACAAATAAGGTAATAAACTTTGTAGAAAACCATTTAATTTTAAGACATCTATATATTATTATATAATAAAAGAGGAAGGTGACTGACTGACATACCCAGAGATCAACGCACAGCCCAAACAGCTGAACCTAGAATCCTGAAATTTTGTACGTAGGTTCTTTATATAACGTAAGTGAGCACTAAGAAAGGAATTTTGGAAATTCCACCCCTAAGGGGGTAAATCAAGGAATGGAAGTCTGCGTGAGCGAAGCCGCGTGCAAAGCTAGTAATATATATAAGAATATATATATTCTGTATCACGTTCGACTTTACAAACAATTATTTAAACAGACACAATAAATATTCAAAATCAAAACAGCAGTTTGTGGATAGCAAAAAATTTTGTCTTATGTCAACGGTATGTATTCAAACCCTCAATACTCAAACCAGTAGGAAGCGAAGAGATGATTGTTTTAACCACTGTGCCATCTATGAGGTCATTATAAACTATTAACAATTAGTTTTACGGGAATTTACGCGATCACTTATTAAAAGGTATTCATACCTCTGAATTGCCTGACGTTTCGACCAGGTTGCACTGGCCGTTAATGGCAGTGCAGTTAATTCCCGTAAAAATAATTGTTAAAATATCATTATAAACTAGTAAGAAAGGGTATGTTTATTATGTATTAGTTCTGCTATTATGTATTGTTGTTTCAATTTACAATGAAACATTTAAAAATAAATCCTTTTTACACAACTTTTAAACAGAATTTGGTGTTATTCTCTTCGAATCTAATAACAGAGTGATAGTTTTGTTTCTATATATATATATATATATTCTATATATATATATATATATATATATATATATATATATATATATATATATATAGAATATATATATATATATATATATATATATATATATATATATATATATATATATATATATATATATTAACTGCCAATTGACTCTACTCTGCGCGATCTAGAATCGAATCATAATATATATAAAAGAGCATCAGTTGATTAAACTCATTCATACAAATCATATGCCGGCACTATCGGAGTGATGCCAAGTAATTGTTTGTTGCTTTGCCGAATCTTTCTGAAGAAACCGACTTATTAGGTTAGGTGAGAATAACTCCACCTTCCCCTCCCATCAATTGCAAAGGTACTTATGACACTTAATTTTTCGGTGTCCGAAGGCGATTGTAGTCACATTATCTACCATCATTTATATACATCAACGTATCATCATCAACGGCTTTTAATATCCACAGGTTTAACAGAAATCATTTGATAATAATCTTTGGTAAATTTCAAAGTTTACAGTTACTAGGAGTTAGTTTGGCGTGCTTAATATCAAAGGTGTGCCTATTGTAATCACCAAACTTAATTCTTAAAATAATTGAGCTGTAATAAAAAGACTGAGGAATACCTAAGGTGAGAGCATAATGAGGTACCGACGAAGATCGATAGCAGTCGGAGGCCGATGCGGCAGACCTACCGATTTCGCAAACAACTCACTATTTCAAGGTGAACTTCACATGAACGTTTTTACATTGAATTGTTCAATGTCAGAACCACCGCAGAATTAAATTGGTTACATAGCACGCAGACGCCGAAAATACGTGATAGGCGGCAAATTTAAAAATTTAGAAAATTGATTACAAGTTGAATTTATAATAATACCATCTTAACTGAATCAAGAGGCTTGCTAGCTTAGAGAGCTATTCCTGCGATGAAAGTTATGTAGTGTGTAACTTACCTTTTTCTGGGTTTACGTCGGGGCCTTCTGCGTTCGCCCTCCAGTTCATTTTCGAGGCCCCGGCGCCTGGGGCCGGACGCACCCCGTCGACGCTCCAGCTTGCGCTCTTGTTGCGCTTCCTGGATCGCTTCAACTACGGCCACTCGAGGCACGCACTCATCCTCCTCGATAGGCTTTGGTGTCTGCGGTGCGCCCATCCGAAGATGGCGTTGACGCCACCACAGCACCCACGAACTGATGTTGTCGCGAATCTTGATAATGAGTGACCCGGAGATAAATGAACTTCGGCAGCGCCGCGTTCACACCGGTTACGGGATCTGGTATCATTGGAGCGGTTCAGAGTCGTCCTCTTAGGTCTAAATTATGCATGACGGCAGGCTGAGCTGGCGGTGAAAGCACTTGAAGCGATGAACCGATGATGTGGTGTAGCCTCAGCAATGCGTTCTTCGTTAAATATGATTTTTTTTTATGTTTTAAGTGTTCGAAATAATAGCAACAAGCAAATTCGATACCACTACTTATGTAAACTAAACTTAGAATAATTGGCAGGATTGGGAAGGCATTGAAATATGTAGAGGTTATTCTCTACATAATTTTTAAGTATTCCCGCTTGGATGTACAGCGGTAGCCATGGCGACGGCTTCGCTGTCGTCGGTGGTCGCGGGTGCCGTCATGACGGGTGCGCGCGATATGGTCTGCGGTGCAAGCGTGCCACGCGAGCTAGCTCGTGCCTCCACTCAACAGATGTCGGATGGCAGGTTACGTAACGTGGTCGTACCGAACGCACGGTCGTGTGTGCGCGACGACGCCAAACGCGCGAGTGCCGCGGAGGCTTCGACGGTATCGTACGGAGACGCCATCCGCCGGCCCCGCTCAACCCGCCCGCCGCCGGCTTCTGCTACTGTACCTGTAGCCGCGCTGTTGTCCGTACTCCAACATTCATTGGTCAAAAAGTTTTGTTGATAGTATAGTGAATATACGAATACTGCAAGGCATTGCAGTGATGATAAATTAGACTGCGGTCAATAGGCATGTGCTGAAGGAGTCAGAAAATATAGTTTTATTGGGTCAGACGTGAGGTCTCAAGGTCGCAAAAAGAACATTCACTTCGATTTAGTTTATGAGTTCTTCTAAGAGCCAGACATGTGTATAATATTGGACGCAATGCGTAACATTTATAGACATTCAATTTAACGAGTGAGTTGGTGTACGTCTTTATCTTCTCACTTGTAAAATATTTGAAAATAAAACGCAGTGGTAAAATTTTTGAAATTGAATTAAGTTTTATCATTTGCTAGCAACATCGCCGGATGTCGTCGTGTCGCATTACTTTTGTACATTGAGCATTTCTATCACGTTTAAATTTTATTTTATTTGGAACTAAGTGAGCCCCGCGGTGTTACCCGCGGTTATTATCGTACCATGGGTAACGCCGCAAGACATAGCTAATCTAAAAAAGGTAGCCTAAGTTACTCCTTAGAACATCAGCTATCTGCCAGTGAAAGTCCCATTAAAATCGGTCCAGCCGTACCAGAGATGAGACAGACAAACAAATAAAAATTAAAAAAAAAATGGTATTTCGGTGCATGTATCGTGTATACATACAAATGCATTTATTAAAAAGTAGTTATTTTAATATTACAAACAGACACTCAACTTTTATGTATTTGTATATAGGAAGTTTAAATCTGGTGTTCAAATGTAATAATGGTAATGTATGTCGTATATATATACACAACATACAACCTAAGTAGCTTCTATAAGAAAAAAAAAACTAAAACTATTTTGAAAATCAAAATAAAACCTAGTTACTTTAATTGTACCGTAAGATATTATCAAGACTATGAAATGTCTCTCCAAAAGTATTTTTTTAATTATCATCATCACATTGCTTGTTCATTCTAAGAAATGGATTATTCGGAAATATATTGTCATTAGAAGAAAAATACTGTTAAATAATATTACTAACGTGGAATAACTACTTAACTACTGACAGGTTATATTGGTGTTTTAGTGTATGTGACTCATAAGATCATTATTCAATGAGCAACACGTGTGTGTGTGGTTATGAATCCAACATACACTTTGAAGTGTATGTCGTATTTATAACCACACACACACACGTATTTGTTGTAATATTTTTATGTACCCAAATTTACAATACATGAATATATATTTAAAATCTGATATTCATTGCCCTCTAGCTGCAAACTAAGCAAAACTTGTTCCATGAAAGTTAGATTTACTGATAGAATACTAAAATTCTTTTTTGCATAATAACAACAACAACAAAAATATTTAATTGACTGTGGTTTTAGGTTCGATTTCTGGGTCGTACACCTGAAACTATGCTATTAACCGAAATGTGAGATTGAGGCAGACAAAATAAAATAAAAATCCCAATAAAAGTAAAACTACTAGTAAGGGTGGCATACTGTCCAGGTGGTCAGTAATAGTGCTGTAGCATAATATAGTTTGATCACTTAAGTATTTTATTGAAGAGCACAACAGGTAAAACTCTGCCACTCAAAATTTTCGGAGTACTTTTTGAGTACAGCCAAGTGCGAGTCAGACTCACGTCCCGACGGTTCCGTAGAAACTTTTAGGTATCTAAAAGTTCATGCTTTTCGCAATTTTCCCTTTATCTATGCTATAAAACATTGCTTCGTATCGAATTTCAAGATTATGAGTTCACGAGAAGTAGCCTATAGGTTTTGATTCCATAGCGAGTTTCGAAAATTTGCAGCTGTATTTGATTTGAAACATCTATAGGCGAAGGGTAAACCTGATTTTAAATTTTTATTTTATTTGTTTTGTTCCTAGTATTTTTACTTGTATTTGAATTTTGTGTTTAATAAAAATGAATATTAATGTACTAAACAGTCATTTTATTTTATACAATACTATTTCGATGTTTAACATCTGCCGGGCGTCCCGTGACGGATTACATTTTTTTTTTATTGCGTTAATGTCAAATTTTGATTATTTTACGTGTATTACGGATACTTGACAACTGATATAAATATACGTATACTTTTTTTTTAATACATACATATTTTATATTGAAAACACCCAAACTCTGAAACACATGTTTGCAGATCATGCAAAGATTTGGTCTGATCCGGGAATAGAACCCGAGACCTGATGCACAACAATCACGTACAATACCACTGCGTCAACGAGGCAGTCAATAGTAATCAATCTCATTTATTGCTTTGACAAGTAGTTAAGATATCTTCAGCGGTTAAAATAAGGAAGATGCAATATTTTTATTTTAGCTTTCTTTTAAATAAAATTCATGTATAATAAGACCACGAGTATAATAAAAAATAAAAATACTTAAATTTATTAAACTTCAGGCGAAAACGGCGCACAATTTCGATGACGTCATACTTGCATGTCACTGGCCACGTTTGTTCGTCGACTGTTTGTGCTGGTTAATACTTTTAAATCCGTTAATCCCCGTAAAAATAATAATATATTTTGGTTTTCGTAGTTGCTTAAAGTTAGGAATCTCCTGATATTTTTTGAATAAATAGATGCATCAAGCTACTATAAATGTGGACTGTACATCATCAGTTAAAGATGCCACGAATATTCCGAATAAAGCCGCGACCATAGCAATAGGGCAGCAGCATTTTTGAAGATTTTAGTTGTAATTAGCTTTAACCCGCGGCCCCGCCCGCGTCCATTAAGGTTACCGGTAGATAGGCAGACAGAGTTACTTTTGAATTTATAATCTATACTAATATATAAAGCAGAAGAGTTTGTTTGTTTGTTTGTTTGAACACGCTAATCTCAGGAACCGCTGGTCCGATTTGAAAAATTCTTTCGGTGTTGGATAGTCCATTTATCGAGTATATATCATCACGCTACTACTAATAGGAGCGGAGCAACAATGAAGAATATTTCAAAAACGGGGGAAATTTTCACGCTACGGGCAATATAAGGCGCAAACGAGGTTGCGTGGGTCAGCTAGTATTAGTAAATATATCTAGTATGGATGAACGGCTAGATGGATATTATGATTATAATGTTTTGAATGAAGTTTTTTAATGTTATTAATGAACTAGCTAAGTCCCGCGGTGTTGACCGCGGATATTATTGTATCTTTACAACCGCGGGGCAATGCTGGTCTAAAACAAAGTAGCATTATTACATCAGCTATCTGCCAGTGAAAGTTCCATGAAAATTGGTCTAGATATTAGCCGGAACAAACAGACCGACAGACAGACAAATATAAAAAAGAAAGTTATTTTGGTATACGTACTGCGTATGCATCCAAGAGCATTTAGTAAAAAGCGGTTATATTAATATTACAAACGGACAAACCAATTTTATTTATTAACCGACTTCAAAAAAAGTAGGATGTTCTCAATTTGACCGTACATATATATATATACTAGTTGTTGCCCGCGGCTCCGCCCGCGTATATGTCGGTTATCGCGGCAAATAGTAGCCTATGTGTTATTCTGATGTATAAGCTATATTACTGTAAAGTTTCATCCAAATCCGTTCAGTAGTTTTTGCGTGAAAGAGTAACAGATATCCATCCAAACATCCATCCATCCTTACAAACTTTCGCATTTATAATATTAGTAGGATAAATATATTTTTATATGTGTGTTCGCGGATAACTTCGTTGTTTATGAACCGATATCGATGATTCTATTTTTAATGGAAACGAAATATCCCAACGGTGGTACTATGATAAGGACACTAAGATTTGATGAGTGCATCCAAGATATATCAAGTCGGTTTTATTTTTGTTATTATTTGTATAGACAAGCTGAATGCCGCGGGACGAAGCTAGTCTAAAAAAAGTAGCCTAAGTTAATTCTTATTTGTTCAGCTGTCTATCACTGAAAGTCCCGTCCAAATCGGTCCAGACAGAAGGACAGACAGACAGACAAATATTGCAAAAAAATATATTTTGGTATATGTACCGTGTACATACATAAGCATTTAGAGAAAAGCGGTTATTTCAATATTACATCAGAAACTCCCATTATTTGTATATTTTTTATTGATAATATGGACTAGTATAAATATTACTTTCAAGTTTCCAATTCTTCAGAAGCTGCACAATCTTCGAATCATCATAATAATCATTAAGATGGTTGTCAGACGATTACTTTTTTTTACGTAATTTACAGAATTTTCCTTTCTTTTAATGTGGACAAAACCGATAGCATTGTCACCATAAGGTTCCCTTGTTGATCTGAAATAACTGCTATGTGTAGAATCTGCTGAATAAAATACTAATTCTCATTATAATTTATACATACTGTAATAGCTTAGTCCCTTTCATTTCTACACTGTAAAACTTTGCACTTTCAACAAAAAGCTTATTATCATGTCAATACTTAGTCCCTTTCATTTCTACACTGTAAAACTTTGCACTTTCAACAAAAAGCTTATTATCATGTCAATACTTAGTCTCTTTCATTTCTACACTGTAAAACTTTGCACTTTCAACAAAAAGCTTATTATCATGTCAATACTTAGTCCCTTTCATTTCTACACTGTAAAACTTTGCACTTTCAACAAAAAGCTTATTATCATGTCAATACTTAGTCTCTTTCATTTCTACACTGTAAAACTTTGCACTTTCAACAACATAGCCTATCATCATGTCAACACTAACCGTCGGTAGATTACTGGAGTCTGCTTGTATAAATTCAACTTCCATTTTATTTAAAAAAGCGTTATTTCTTTTCGCAATTATTAATGTTTGCGTTTACGATTTTTTATGGAATAACGAGCAATCAAGCGGACGTATTGCCTGGTGGTAAGCGATTACCGCCGCCCAGGGACATGGATTATGATCTTAAATTCGTATTTTTTATTACCCGACTACGGCAAAGCCAAAGGAGGATTATGATTTTGACAGGCTATGTATGTATGTATGTATGTATGTTCATTTGTTCCCTCATAGTTCCTTAACTACACATCAGTTCAACTATCCAGTTCTACTGGACAAATGAGGTGTCGTTAGAAGCGTCTTGATCATCTTCTGGTTATAGGCTATATCACGTGTCACTGAATGTAATGTGGTGCCCTCTAGCCGACATGAAGTACAGTATTAAAAAAAAAATAGATTAATATGTCGTGTTTGGTATCATTGGAAAGGGCGTTACTTGTGCATTTCAAAAATATATATATTATTAGCATTTTCTCGTGACTTTGACCGTATTTATTCGATAATTGCGATATTTCTATGGTACCTATTTAAAATATACTTTGCAAAGAAGTTAATATTATAGAGACACCAAAACATTATAAATAAATAAAAAAGTAAAAACTAAAACCCAACTACGACAAAAAACGACGCTGAAAAAGCAGGAAACAAGTTTCAAAAACCGTAGTCACGCGTTGTTAACGTGTTATGGTCTATGGTACATTATACTACATGGAATACGGCTTTTGAAACTTAATAATGTCCATAACACTTCAACAACGCTTGACTACGGCTTTTGAAACTTGTTTAGGCGGTTCCTATGTGGATACTTGCAGAATAAAGTCCCAGTACTATTGCGTAGAAACCGTTTAATTTTGAGTATGTGAACAATAAATGTATCAACGAGTATGCGCTGTCGCAGCGGGCGAGAAGCGAAGTGCCGGCCGGCGACGAGTCCTCTCGATGGTTCGATGCGCCCCGCAGTCCCTCTGCCTGTCGACGACGGCACGCGCGTAGACATGCTGCCCGGGTTGAAGTGTTGACTTCAAGATAGTGGTAGAGGGCAAATATTGTTAAACCCTCGTCGAAGTGTCCCCTTCTTCATCTTCACCTCAGCGACCCTTACAGCTTCATCACTTCCGGGATATATTTTCACTACTCAACCCAGAAGCCAAAGTAGAGGCGGTAGAGCCTTGTCCTTGACCAAGACAAGCGCGCCTGGTTGCATGTTGGTCGACGGGACAGCCCATTTGTGTTTCTGTTGAAGCATGGAAACATATTCTAGGTTAAAGCGCTGCCAAAAATGCTGTTTCAACAGTTCCACTCGTTTGTAGCGCTCCAGCCTTGTGCGCAGCGTAGGCGTCGGCAATAGGCGGATGTGGAACAGATAACAGTGGCCGTCCAATCAGGAATAGGGATGGAGTAAGAGCAGATAAATCAGATGGGTCATTGGAAAGAGGTGTTAGGGGACGTGAGTTTAAAATGGCCTCAATTTGGGTTAGTAAAGTAGACATTTCCTCGTAAGTTAAATAAGTAAATTTGAGCAACCTCTTTAGGTGGTGTTTTGTTGAACGAACGGCTGCTTCAGCAAGACCGTTAAAGAACGGCGAATAAGGCGGAGAGAAGGTGAACTCAATACCTTCCTGAGCAATGGCCGATGCAATATTGGATTCCTGTAAAAGTCGGCAAAGTTCATTAAAAGCTCCTACAAAATTAGTACCATTGTCGGATAATATGGATTTAGGTTTTCAACGACGCGCAACAAAACGATGAAGTGCGGCAATATATGCTTCTTTTGTAAGCTCCGTAACAAGCTCCAGGTGGACAGCTTTGACAGCTAGACACACAAAGACACAAATGTAAGATTTTATTAGTTTGCAACCACGACCTTTGCGGTTGGATATCAATATTGGCCCTGCATAATCGACACTACAATTTATAAATGTTAGTTCGAGGTGGCTTCTAAAAGTTGGCAATTGACCCATGATGGGTTGAATATATTCGGCCTTCTGCTTGATACATATCACACATCTATTTACGACAGATTTGGCTAAACTTCTTCCTCCCAGAGGCCAATAGTTTTGACGTATAGAAGCCAGAAGCAACTGAGGCCCAGCGTGAAGTAGAATTTTATGAAATTCTTGAAACATAATTTTTGTGACGTGGTGTTTGCTACACAGCAGGATTGCATGTTTTGTATTGTAGTCGTAATGAGTATTTTCAAGCCTGCCACCTACACGAATTACAATCTATGAAAGGAGTTAAGGAAATTAGTCTATTCTTTTTCTGTAGAGTCTTATCCGAGGCCGGGCTGCTATTTCCTGGCTATTAGATTTCCTTTTTCGCAAGTTAAACTTAGCCGGAGCTGAAATTGAAATAACCTCTTTGCACATCTTGACCGTTGATGATATGGATTGAGAACCACTTAAAAAATTGTCGACACAAAAATCTCGTTTTATGGCCGTTTGAACATCTATGTTTTCAGATTGATCTGCTAAAGTGACTAAACATTTTGTTGCTAAGTATGGGGCAGATGCAGTGCCGTACGTCAAAGTATTTAATGTGTACGTATTTAGAGGCTCTGATTGATCTGCACGATAAATAATCTTTTGTAAGGACCGTTGGCTTTCATTGATTAATATAGCGCGGTTCATTTTCTCAACATCTCCTGAAACTACGTACCGATGTTGTCGAAAACGTAGAATGATAGACAAGAGATCGTCTTGAATAGTTGGCTCTACCATTTGGAGGTCGTTCAATGACAGACCTGTGGTAGTTTTAGAGGACACATCAAACACTGTCCGTAGCTTTGTGGTCGTACTAGACTCACGCAATACCCCGTGGTGTGGTAGGAAATAATTTACACTATCTCTAGGTACCACTTCGGGGGATGTATCTCGTGACATATGACCTAACTGTTCATACTCTTTCATAAACGCGACGTAGAGTTTTTAAAATTAGAATCTCTTTGAAACCTTTCTCAAGGGAGAGAAATCGACGCTTTGCCATATCGTGGGAAATGACTAATTGATTAGGGCTCATTTTTAGAGGCATTGCAACAACAAAACGGCCAGAGCTGTTACGAAATGTATTTCTATGAAAGTCTTGCTCACACGCGCGCTCTTCGAGTGACATTCTATGTTTCGGAGCAATCGTATCTAATTCCCCAAATTTTGTTAGGTCGACATCTACGTCTGTTGAAGAAAAATTACATACGTGTGAATTAGCAATATGTTTTCGGGGAAACACGCAGCCTTTTTTTTTTTTTTTTAACGTGTGGAAACCCCCTCTGTCCGTCACCCCGCCGGGGTTTGCGGCGGGGCGGTGTGTCGGAATCGAACGGACTAAAACCACACGGTGTGCCACTCTACGCCTGAGACGGGAGGAATCCGGGAACTGCTGTTATTAACACATCCGGACCCCTCCCAGCGCCTGCCCGCACTGAAGCGGGCACCGTCTGCTGGTAAACTCTCTAATTAGGCGACGTACGGCACACGCGTAACGTCGCCCCCTCGCGGGCGGCCACTAAAGCGGATGGTGGGGAAAACCCATCCCGACCATCCGTGGCCACACTCAGGGCGGCATGAGGCGCTGATAGGCGCGCCTCCGCCATCCGGTTCGCCGGTGACGGATCGGGTCCGAGTGGAGGTCGTCCTCCCAGGCCTTCTCCACCGCCTCCTTCCGAACCTTCTGCGAAATTAGGTCTTCGCAGAAGGCTGCGACCGCGGTAAAACTGCTGTCGCTACCGGCCATGGAGCGTATGATGGCCGGTAGCGAGAGATCTCCTCCGATGACTGCAGTGAGGGCCCGACGCTACGACGCCCATGCGGGGCAGATCGCCAGCGTGTGCTGGGCCGAGTCCTCACTGCAGTCGCAGTAGTGGCAGGCGGGACTCAGTTCCCTCCTGGCGACCGGGTGCAGGTACTTTCCGAAGCATCCGTGCCCGGAAAGAACCTGCGTCAGTCGTAAGGAAAGGGTCCCGTGCTGCCGCCCTGCCCACTCGAGGATGACCGACTGGAGAGCCTCCACGGCGGCAAAGCCAGCGCGTGGAGTCTCCAGCCGGAACATCGCGAAAACGGCCAGCCCCAATGTCCACGCCGACCTCCTCGGTCGGGGCCCGCGGAGACAGCCAAGATTGAAAAATGGCCGCCTCCTCTAGTAGGTCCCTGTCGAGCTTGGCGACAGCCCACCGCGGAAAGCGGGAAGAGCGCCGCGCCGTGTGACCCCTACTGGGGCCCTGGGACCGGGAGAGCTCAAATCGGATATACAGGTGATCCGAGAGCGTCTCGACCTCTTCCAGGACACACCAGTTCCTTACTCGTGCGGCAACAGCAGGGGTAGCGAACGAAAGGTCCACTATCGACCCCCCCTGCTGTCGCACGCACGTGTTGGTGGAGCCTCTGTTCAACAAACAGAGGCACACCGAAGCCGCCCACTCCTCCATGGCTTCGCCCTTGGAGTCCCGGGGGACCCCCACGCAATGGATTTTGCGTTGAAGTCCCCCAGCACGAGGACGTACCCAGACGCTAATCGCCGCATCGAGGTCTCCAAGTTGTTGAGGAAGACCTCAAAGTCGCTCAAACTCCGGTTGGGGGAGAAGTAAACACCGTAAATGGTGATCGGCGTGACTCGGCGGCAACATATCCAGAGCCCTTGTCTCTAAGCGACAAGGGCGGGGAATGAGCCGCCGTGGAACCGACGACTACCACGGAGCCGTCCCAGTCACCCATCCAGTTTGGACGGGGAGGAACGTAGTAGGGCTCCGTGACTACGGCAACACCAATCGACCACTGCGCCATGCTTTGCAAGAAGAGATCCTGCACCGCGGCACAGTGGTTCAGGTTCGTCTGGACAAGGAGGTTGGAGACGTGTTCCATTACTGGACCGTCTCTACAATCTCCTCCATGGGCGTCGACGTTGACGCACGATTTACGTCGGAGGCAGCCTGGGTCGTTTGGCTAGCCCCTGACGTTTGCCGAGAAGCGCGGGGAGGCCTGCAGCCCCCTTGCCCCATCTGGTGATTGGCAGGCTTATTGCCCGCCGCACTCACAGGGCAATGAGGGGCGTCAGAGCAGTCTGCCGCCTTGTGCCCCGGTCGACCACAGCGGAAACACAGTCCGCAGTCGAAGCAGCTGTCACACTTCACACGGGTGTGTCCCGCGGCCAGGCATTTGAAACACCTCATCGGTCTCGCCACCAGGACTGTGATCCTGGCGCTCACGAAACCGATGAGCAGCCTGCCAGCGTCGCCTTAAACTTTGGCTGACGCCACGGGACAACTAACCCAGACAGCGCCAAGCCCTCCCGGACCGGGGTGGATGGTGCCGACCCTGATGCTGCGTCCTCTCTCCGATAGCAATCGTCACGGAGTCATCCAGGCCTGATATGCGCAGCTCTGCGCACTTGGTAGGCCTGGATATCCTCACACCATCCGTGGCTGTGAAGACTCCCCTCAACTTCTCGGCGAAGGTGTCTGCCGTCCTTGCGCCATCGGCCCCAGGGAACTCGAGAACCCGAGCCCGTCTAGGCGAGGCGCAAGCGGACACCTGCCGCTCCAAAATCTCCGGCGAGACTGTCCCGGGCCGTCTTAAAGATGGCCGCGTACGACAGCCCGCCGGTTGCTGCCTCCGGTGACACCGTGACCGCCTCAGCCGCGGTCTTCGGCGGCTGCAGCTTCCGCGGCTTTTTCGGAGTGGCCCTTGCCACCGGTGACGAGTGCGGGCCAGAGGCCGCCTTTTGGGCAGCCTTCTTGGCCCGCTTCTTGGCCTTCTTGGACTTTTTGTCCCCCCCGACTACCTGCCAATCCTCATTGGAGGGGGCAGCTGTGGAGGGGCCAGGCAGGGGTGTTGGAGTGGGGAGCGGAGGAAACTCCGCTCCTGCTCCCGCCGCCGTCTTGTGCCTCGTCTTCTTCGGAGCAGCCATCTTGGCTGGAGCCTTTGTCCCCCGCTGCGTCTTTTAAGCAGTGGCAGGGGCCGCAGGGGCCGGCGCCGATGTCGCCGTCGCGTACGACACGCGACCCCCCACCACGGGGAGCGGGGTCGGAGCCGAAGCGACCTTCGGCCTCGGCGCCGCAAGAGGCGGTCGAAGAATAGGGGCGGGAGGCAGCCTCGCCTCCAGACCGGCCAGACGACCGTCCACCAGATTCCCCACCGAGGTGAGGATCTGCTGCAGCATCTGCTGCAGGACGGCGTCTGGTACCCCGGGGATGGTAGGGGCTGGCTGGGTCGTAGACAGGACCGGCTGGGAGACAGACGGGGCTGGCCGGGACGCAGACGGGGTCGGCCGGGACGCAGACGGGGCCGGCCGGGACGAAGATTGGGCCGGCCGGGACGCAGACGGGGCCGCCTGTGACGCAGTTGGGGCCGGCCGGGACACAGATGGGACAGGAGCCCTACGCTCTGGGCGCTCCGCCCGAAATTGGGCGAACTGAGCGCTCAACCGCGTCACCTGCCCCGTCAACTGGTCGTTGGCCACCTGGAGGCGAGCCACGTCTTCGGCCAGGGTCTCCACGACCCCAGCAACTGCGGCAGAGGAGTCCTTGAGGGCCCTCACAAAAGGGCCCTTCAGGTTTATGGACTTGGTGGCCACCTTGTTGATGATGGCCACTGCTGCCCGCGCCCTCTCCTGCAGATCGACCCCTGGGAGCACCGTCGGTGCAGGCGCTCCAGCTGCAGCAATCTCCTCGGTGGAGGAGTGGACGTCCGCCTTTTGGAACTGCCCCTTGGCATTCCTTCCTACTTTCATCTGTCTCTACTTTTCGTTTCCGTTGTGCGTGCCTTTAGTCGTTGTATTTGTTTCCGATCTGTTTTTAAGTTTAATTTTAGTATTACAATCCATATCATAATCCACGAGTCGGGGAGAACTAAGAGTCGACCCGGGCAGAGATCCCCAATACCCGGGCAAGCGAAGATTTGTGCCCAACCGAGGGGTCCGCAGGTACCTGGCTGGGGGTGTGCTTGCGACTGAACTACCCATCAGCCATGCATCCCCTGGCCACACACCAGAGCACGGGATTCGGGGTAATTTTTTATAGAGGTTTTCTTCCTCGCGGTCCGGGCGGTTAAGCCAAGACCCACGGTCCCAGTCGAGTCAGAGACGTGACTTAACTCGACGTACCTACTGGGATTACGTTGTAGCGGCGAGGGCAACACAAGACTAACTCTTATATTGCCCGCTCGGAGGCAGGGTGAGTGCTCACCGAGCTCGCCCTCTGGTCGCACTTCAATACGCCCTCTGCTAAAGCAGAGGGACGTTTGGAGTGCCCATCTCGGCAGTCTGTACTCAGACTCCGTCTCGTATCCCATTTAGTCTGGGGTCTCCTTCTGGGCCTATCCGGCATGAGTGGCTCTACCAGCATAGCTCCAGAGATCATCGACCCACGCAAGCCCCACCACGACGACAACGTAGGGATACATTGGGGGTCGGGGGCTAGCCCAACGACCCAGGCTGCCTCCGACGTAAATCGTGCGTCCACGTCGACGCCCATGGAGGAGGTCCAGTAATGGACCACGTCTCCACCCTCCTTGTCCAGACGAACCTGAACCTCTGTGCCGCGGCGCAGGATCTCTTCCTGCAAAGCATGGCGCAGTGGTCGATCGGTATTGCCGTAGTCGCGGAGCCCTACTACGTTCCTCCCCGTCCAAACTGGATGGGTGACTGGGACGGCTCCGTGGCAGTCGTCGGTTCCACGGCGGCTCATTCCCCGCCCTTGTCGCTTAGAGACAAGGGCTCTGGATATGTTGCCGCCGAGTGGGGGGGGATCACCATTTACGGTGTTTACTTCTCCCCCAACCGGAGTTTGAGCGACTTTGAGGTCTTCCTCAACAACTTGGAGACCTCGATGCGGCGATTAGCGTCTGGGCACGTCCTCGTGCTGGGGGCCTTCGACGCAAAATCCATTGCGTGGGGGTCCCCCGGGACGGACGCCAAGGGCGAAGCCGTGTAGGAGTAGGCGGCTTCGGTGGGCCTCTGTTTGTTGAACAGAGGCTCCACGAACACGTGCGTGCGACAGCAGGGGGGGTCGATAGTGGACCTTTCGTTCGCTACTCCTGCTGTTGCCGCACGAGTAAGGAACTGGTGTGTCCTGGAAGAGGTCGAGACGCTCTCGGATCACCTGTATATCCGATTTGAGCTCTCCCGGTCCCAGGGCCCCAGTAGGGGTCACACGGCGCGGCGCTCTTCCCGCTTTCAGCGGTGGACTGTCGCCAAGCTCGACAGGGACCTACTAGAGGAGGCAGCCATTGTTCAATCTTGGCTGTCTCCGCGGGCCCCGACCGGGGAGGTCGGCGTGGACGTTGGGGCTGGCCGATTTCACGATGCGATTACGCAGATTTGTGATACGGCCATGCCCCGCGTCCACGGTCGTCGTCCTCCTCGGAAGGAGGTCTACTGGTGGTCCCAGGAGTTGGTGGACCTCCGTGCGGCTTGTACTCGTGCCCGGAGGCCTTACACCCGCAGCCGGCGACGTCACCGCGGAGACGGTGGTGGGGACCAGCTTCATGAGGAGTACCGCGAAGCGCGGAAAACATCTGAAGCTGGCCATTTGCCGCGGCAAAGAGGTGAAGAGAAAGGAGATGCTGGAGAGTCGCGACCATGACCCCTGGGGTCGCCCATATCGTGCGGTGCGACAGAAGCTCCGCACGGCGGCCCCCCCCCTTACCGAGACTCTCAAGCCCAGCTTCCTGCAGGAAGTGGTCGAGGGACTTTTCCCGCAGCGGGCGGAGCACACACCCCCGTCGATGGCCTATGCGGTCAGAGACGACGGGGGTCGAGAGGACGACGTGCCGCCCGTTAGGGAATCGGAGGTTAGGGCGGCTGTTCTGCGGATTCGTACCAAGAACACCGCCCCCGGGCCGGACGGGGTTCCAGCCCGAGTTCTGGCCCGAGCCCTCGACCATATGTCGGACCGCCTCAGGGAAGTGTTGGACGCTAACCTGGCATCCGGACGCTTTCCTGAGTGCTGGAAAGGCGGGAAGCTGGTCCAATTGAGGAAGCTGGGACGGCCTGCCGATTCGGTCGCGGCCTATAGGCCCATCGTGTTGCTAGGCGACGCGGGTAAACTTTTTGAGAGAATACTCTCTGCCCGCATCGTCCGGCACCTCTGCGAGGGTCGGACGCCCAATTCGGATTCCGAGAGGGGCGTTCGACGGTCGATGCCGTGATGCGCCTTAGGGCCGTGACCGAGGAGGCAGTGAGCTGTGGCGGCGTGGTGTTGGCGGTGTCCCTGGACATCGCCAACGCCTTTAATAGTCTGCCATTCAGCTGCATCGGGGAAGCACCCCAATACCACGGAGTGCCAGAGTACCTGAGGCGGCTGGTGGCAGACTATTTGCAGGAGCGTACCGTCGTGTACGAGGATCGAGATGGCGCCTTGAGACGGCGACCCATGTCGTGCGGCGTTCCGCAGGGGTCTGTCCTTGGACCACTCCTGTGGAACGTGGGATACGACTGGGTCCTACGAGGTCGTCTCCCCCCCGGGCTGGGCGTAATTTGTTACGCCGATGACACCCTTGTCACAACCCGGGGGGCGAACTTTCAGGAAACTGCGCGCCTGGCCACCATTGGTGTTTCTCTGGTGGTCGGGCGCATCAAGACGCTGGGCTTACGGGTGGCCCTGGACAAGACGGAGGCCCTATTGTTCCATGGGCACCGTCGTGGGCCGTCCCCCGGCGCCTCCATAGTGGTCAACTCGGTCCTCGTACCGGTTCGGGCCCAGATGAGGTATCTGGGCCTGATCCTCGACGGTAGGTGGCTCTTCGACGAGCACTTCCGAATTGACCTTGCAGTATTTACAATGAGCTAATAATCTGCATCGGTTTTGATTATGACCTGGCCTTAAACAGTTTAGACAAACACTCGGCTCGTGAGCTTTTTGATTCCGAGACTCAATAGACATCCTTTTGAAAGACTCACATGTATAAAAGTAATGATTATTTTTACACAAGGGACATTTCAGAACGTTTGTGTTATTTGAATGTTTGATTCTACTGTGATTGTTCGCACTGTCTGTTATAATGAAGCTTTTAGATTTGTTAATATTTTGTGATTTATGAAATACTTTATTCTCTTCTAATGTTTCCAACAGTTCGGCTTCGCCACTTAAACATTTACAAAATTGTGTAAGGGTAGGAGAACTGTTGATAGAATTACGGTGCTCTTCCCAATGCCTGGAAGTGACCGGGTCTAACTTAGTACACATCATGTATATTATAAGAGTGTCCCAGTGTTCAGTAGGTTCTTTGAATATGTGTAAGGCTCGTAAACTTTTATTTATTACATCGATTAAATAACGCAACGAAATGCTTGACTCGTTCTGTATAGGTTCTACATTGAACAAGGCTTGTATGTGATTATTTATTAGAAGACGGTTGTTATTGTACCTTTCACATAATAAGTTCCATGCTATCTCATAATTGCTGCTTTTAAAAATTATATTTTTTATTATTTCCGCTGATGTACCCTTTAAACTAGCTCGTAAGTAATGAAATTTATTAATAGGGTTAATATTTTCATTGGAATGAATTAAAGATAAAAAAGTGTCTCTAAATTCTAGCCAAGATTGATAACCACCGTCAAAGTGAGGTAGGTTGATTTTTGGTAAACGTATGAAACTGTGTCTGTGCCCACCTGATGCTGAAACCTCGGAGCCGGCCACGGAGCCTGCAGATTGACGCCAGTTGCTGCTATTATGAAGCCTGCGAGCTGCCGCAGACAAGGAGTAATATCGGTCCTCGAAGCTACTGCGGGCCTGGTAAGCCTCCTCCGGTTTATCCGACAATGTTTCAATTTCCGTCTGTAATTCGTCAAACTCATTATTTAAATTTTCAAATTTATTAAACCGACTTTCCAGTTCCAAGCGTTGCAATTCTGATAGTTCCGAGCAGCTGATTAGCAGGTCTAAAAAGTTGCTAAAATTTGTAAGCTTAGCTTTCATGGAGCTGATAATTTTTCAGCCATTACTTAAGTAGAAAATAAACTCGTTTGATTAGATAGGTATAATAAAAAAGAGGGTAAGATTTTTATAATTTACAGAGGATGAAAGCAGATAATGCAAAGCTACGCGTTCACTAGCTGAAGAGTTTGTTTGTTTGTTTGTTTGAACACGCTAATCTCAGGTTACAACCACTGGTCCGATTTGAAAAATTCTTTCGGTGGTAGATAGCCCCTTTATCGAGGAAGGCTATAGGCTATATATCATCAAGCTAAGACCAATAGGAGAGGAGCACCAATGACAAATGTTTCGAAAACAGGGTAAAATTATCACGCGACGGGCAATAGGAGACGCAAACGAGGTTGCGTGGGTCGGCTAGTCTTTTATAAAAAGAATAGATATGAAAATTAATTGAAAAAAAAGGTTATTATATGGACAAGGATTATGTAGGGATATTAAGCAAAGAATAGATTGGAACGAGCTCACGTATATCGTTATCCTTATCCAAATATCACTCGACGACTTCACTTCTTCAATCCGTAGATTGCGTGGCACCGCGCGTTCAACAAAGAAATTTCTTGAGGTCAAATTCCACTGCAAAACATTTCGCGGCAAGTGTTTAACTGTATTTCTTTAAGAGTTGCTGCTTCAAAACGTCGAAGGACCATTTGTTTAGGCGGTTCCTATGTGGATACTAGCAGAATAAAATCCCAGTACTATTGCGTAGAAACCGTTTAATTTTGAGTATGTGAATAATAAATGTATCAACGAGTATGCGCTGTCGCAGCGGGTGAGAAGCGAAGTGCCGGCCGGCAACGAGTCCTCTCGATGATTCGATGCGCCCCGCGCGCCCCGCAGCCCCTCTGCCTGCGACGGCACGTGCGTAGACAAACTTGTTTCCTGCTTTTTCAGCGTCGTTTTTTGTCGTAGTTGGGTTTTAGTTTTTACTTTTTTTTTTAGAAATTCAATCTACACAAATAAGTAAAATTGGATTGTCTCTTTGTAATATTAAAATAATCGCTTTTTACTAAATGCATATGTATGTATACACAGTACATATACCGACAATGTAGTTAAAAAAAATTTGTGTGTCTGTCAGTCTATCCGTCTGTCTGTTTGTTCCGGGTAATCTCTAGAATGGCTGGACCGATTTTGACGGGTCTTTCATTGGCAGGTAGCATAAAGGTACTTTTTTAGACTAACTTTGTCCCGCGGTGTTACTCACAGTACTATGATAGCCGCGGGTAACACCGCGGGGTTCAGCTAGTATTTAATAAAATAAAAACTTTGTACTGACCTTTCTTTAATGTTTTCTTTATAAAATAATAATATTGATAAATAATATATTTGCATCTTCTCTATCGGTGGTTTTTGTAAGACGGCCTTCACCATTTACTTTTTTTCAGAGCAATACTTCAACGGGTTAATCTGTATTGCTCTATATTTCTTAAAAATTGATCCAATGGCATAGTAAGTTGTCATTTTGCCTGTGTTTTGTCGCGTAAGAGTATATACATTATGGGTACAAGTTTTAAAAAAATACGTGATTTTATTTTAGCGCTTTGTTGACATAGTAAATACTAATATTCTAAGTTAAGTGCTAAGTTCTATTTCTGGCACTAACCATTTGGTATGCCGAGGACAGACAGACATGACGAAACTATAAAGGTTTCCAGACGTAAGCTATGGAACCCAAAAAAGAGGGAAGCAGTCCATGGATGGCAACGCACTCGTGATTCTTCAGTTGCATGTTGGCATGGGCGACTGTAGTTATGTACCTTTAAGAAAACAACTCTTGCATTAGGAACATACGAGTACATCCTGTATTGTGGGGGAATTTACAAACTGCATACTACGATTTTTGGATCACACAAAATATTGTCACATGTTGGGATTTAAACCCACGACATTTGACTAGGGGAAAACCGGGATAGATGCCCCACTTTTTAAAATTATTTCATCATTTAATTATTAATTTTTATGTAATTGTCGGGCAAACGAACAGACGTATCGCCTGATGGCAAGCGATTACCGCCGCCCAAGGACACCTGGAACACCAGAGGCGTCACAAGTGCGTTGCCGACCTTTTGGGGGATGGGAGAGAGATAAGGGGAGGGTGGTTTGGGTATGGGCCTCCGGTATCCTCACTAACTCGGTGAAACATAGCGCAAGCACTATTTCACACCGGTTTTCTATAATGAAATGAATAATTTTTATGCATGTAGCTAGCTTAGTTACTCTCACCGCCGCTCACCGCCGGTCGAGCAGACTCACAAGACCAATCTCCTAAGCCCAGCTCCTAAGTTTTACAATGTTAAAATAGTAACTTTAAATTTTTTTACGTGTAAGTAAAGTTCATTCCGGATATAAATACACACATGAGCGAAACAAATGTGGATAAATTAGGTGCAGGTAGACAACGGCTCCTACTTATACCTTTCATTCTTAGTTGCAAATTTTGCAAGTTAGGTTTTTTGAAAGTAAGGCTTCTATCCCGTTGCGGCATCTATCCCGGTTTTACCCTAGTATGGGATGGCGTGGCGACTGTTTTAAACTACTAAAATTACCATCAGGTGTTTGTTTGTCTACTTATATCATAAAAATCCCTGTAAAAAATTGTTAGATAAATATGTTATGAGTTTGTGTACTTGTAATTTATTCATATGTAGAAAGAACTAATATTGATGCATTTGTGTCGAGATATACAAAACACACATACAAATAAAATAAGAACTGTAAGACAGGGCTATCCCTGTTTTACCCTAGTATGGGATGGCGTGGCGACAGTTTAAACTACTAAAATTACCATCAGATGTCTGCTTATTTGTCTACTTATACCATACAAATGTCTATAAAAAATTGTTAGAAAAATATGTTATGAATTTGTGTACTTGTAATTTATTAATATGTAGAATTAATTTTATTATGATGAATTTGTGTCGAGATGTACAAAACACACATACAAACAAAATAAGAACTGAAGTTGTACTTCGTTGACTTTCCATTTTTACCATACGTATGCCACTTATTATTAATTAATCGGGATTCTATATTGTGAATATTTTATAACAACTTTTAACAAGAGCAAATAGAAGCTAGCTATGTTATACAATAGTATACATGAACTGAAATTTTGTAATCATCATTTACTAATCTAAATTGCTCTATCGTGCTTTTGATGAGAATGACATGTAATTAAATGCGACCTTGCCACTGATACTTTCCCACTTTGTATAAATGAAACTCTTTTAACTAGTCTTAGTTCATTAATGGTGTAATAATTGTATTAAGAAAATTGTATCTCTTCTCATACACTAACAATGTAGTGGTACTTGAATTCGATTAAGAGTTTGTGAGTTTCTGTTACTTGGTATAGTTAAATAGTTATACCATATTAATAAGTTGATACTATCTAACTACATAATCCCATCATGACTGCCTCGTTGGTCTCGCGGTTGACGTGTGCGACTGCTGATCATGAGGTCTCGGGTTCGATTCCCGGGTCGGACCAAATGTTTGTATGATCTACATACAGCATGTATGTATTTTCAAAAAAAAGTGTAAATGTATTTGTATCAGTTATCTAGTACCCATAAGACAAGCTCTACTTAGCTTGCGACTAGATGGCGTTGAGTGTTCGATATCGAAAATATTTATTTATTATTATCAAAATTGCTTCTCATATTTAACCTCATTTCTAAGAAGAGGTGTATATCTAACAGTGAACTCTTAAAGTCTATTGATGATGATGATGATGATGATGATAAAAGAATTTCGTCCGTGTTTATGCTAAAGAAGGACGTACCTTATATTTAACTAGCTGAACCCCACCGTGTTACCGCGGTTATTATCGTACCGCGGGTAACACCGGTGGACCAAGCTAGTCTAAAAATATAGCCTAAGTTAGAAGTAACTTAGGCTATATTTTTTTATCTATGGAGATGGATCATCAGCTATCTACCAGTGACAGTCCCATCAAAATTGGTCAAAAACAGAAAGACAGACGGACAGACAGACAGACAGACAAAAATTGTAAAAAATGTTATTTTGGTACATGTATCGTGTATACTTACATAAGCATTTATTAAAAGCGGTTATTTTATTATTACAAACTGTCACGTGGTGGCTTTAGGAGCCATGAGGTGAAGGTGGTTAGGCCACGAGGTTCAGAGATGAAGATAGTTTAAACACAATAAATACTTTAGAACGAAGATTTTCACACTATTTATTTACGGATATGTAAGTTTACAATACAGGGTGTGAGTTCTGAGATTTTCCGATCACAGTAGCACCTCCATGGTAACATGGGTAAGTACCCCATGTTACCATGGAGGTGCTGCTGCTTGCTTGGTAGTTCGTCCACGGCTTTAGAGGCCCAGCCGCTGCTACGGGACCCGGCCACTAAAGAACCGAATATCAAGATAAGTACCCCATGGTAGCATGGAGGTGCTACTGTGATCGGAAACTCTCAGAACCCACACCCTGTATTGTAAACTTACATATCCGTAAATAAATAGTGTGAAAATCTTCGTTCTGAAGTATTTATTGTGTTTAAACTATCTTCATCTCTGAACCTCGTGACCTAATCACCTTTACCTCATGGCTCCTAAAGCCACTACGTGACAAAACATACACTCGAATTTTATTTATTTGTATAGATTTAAATTTTAGAACAATATTACTATTTCTATTATTATTAAACGATTATTTAGCTTGCCCTGTTTGTTTGTAATTATGTAAAAATCTAGTAATTAAAATTTGACTTCTTTTCGGTTGAGAGATCGATCTGAAATTTGGTACACACCTTTAGTTATGGTGACAATAGAATTAAATAAATTATGTTTCACATGGGTATCGAATGAAAAGACTTCATGAACTTAATAGAATGAGAAGTACTATGTAAAGAAAATAATATTTGAAAATAAAAAAACTAAGTTTCTTTTTAAAATAGTTTTATTAAAAAAACAATGCACTAAACGCTAAAAATTTATTCGGTAGGTCCCAGGTTGCAGTCATCACTCCCCTCTCCCTCATCAATCTAAGGCATTGATCAGGTAAAAAAATAAATTGCTGGGTTCGTGTTTACATCCAGTCAACTCAGTTTACGCTTCGTCCAACGATTTTTTCTTTAGTCAAGCAAGTGTCAATTCACACTTACTTGGCTGCTGCCTATAGTAATATTGTGAATTGCACAGTCGGCCCCTGCACAAATAAATTAGGACAGAATATAAATGTGGCGAAACGTAAAAATCCTACCCAGAAGTACCTCGCAGCAATGAGCGACTTCGTTTGCATCCCCGTTTTGGCAATATTTGTTCATTGATGCTGTATTGATTTATGGATACTAACGTAAGTAGTTGTATTTAATCTTCCTCGTGTATAGTCGCATTAAAACCATTATTTTCGAAAATAACCTTTAGTTCCAGTTCGTTAACTAATAGTTTCATAAAGGTGGTTAGAAGAACAATTTACCTGAAACGAAAAGAAAAATGTTATGGAGACGCATTGTAATATTATTGGTATTATAGAAAAATAAGACAATTGGAACAATTCAACGAGGAAACTATTACTAGAATGGATAAATGTTTTTCTAGATTATTTCCAGTTCATTCAAACCAATTTAAAATGCAGGAATGTTTTATTATAACAATTAAGTTTGACGTTAACAAATAAATCATTCGACTTTATTATTAGGAAATTATTGGCAGAAATATTAAGTATTTAATGTTAAACCAGACACGTGATCACGTGGAGGTATTTTCGGTCGGGTTATAACTTAAATTTTTCACGTTTATAAGAACCCTTAAAAACGCTTAGTTTCAAAAGAAACCGTAGAAACACAAATTCAGATGTAAAAGGAAAATAAAAGTTTTATTTGCCAATTTTATTAATTTCCTAACTTTACCTGGAATTTTTATTTTTGTTTGAAAGAAACCTTAGTAAGTACTAAGGTTACGACTGCGATTATACATAAGACGGGCTACACATTTCGAAATATAAAAATAAAGGTACTATCTCAAATTACAACACCTAGCTAAGGGTATTTATTGATGATGATGATGATGATGTAATCCGACCGATTTTGGCCATGGCGACCACTTTGACCCCTTGCTTGGCTTTGAGGCTTGGCGCTGATACGCCCGAAGATAGTTTATATAGCCGATTTTAGCAGGAAACTCCCTTGTGGGCAAGTGAGCTTACCGCTCTCATAATTATAGTGAATGGTGGCGAGTGCAGGGGTTTTGAGCTATACGCTGTTTCTCAAGTTAACGGATTCGCTTCTTCACAATCTCGCGCCATTCCGGTATGCTGCCAAATTCTCCCGGCGAGGTAGAGGTAGGCGAAGGTTTTTATATGACGCTTCTAAACATCTTTATACTTTCACTTACCCTCCTCTAGCTCAGAGCAAATGATGTGCTTCACGCTTCCTACACTCCTCCGCCATCCGTGTTACGTGACCGCACTACCGAAGTTGCCGACGCACCGATCTTAGAACTGTATTACGCTCCCGATCGGTCCATCTGATCTTCATGATGGTGCGCAGGCATTTGATGGAATCGATCGAGACTGCGTGTATGGTGACAATACACACACCAAGTCTCGGTAGAATAGAGAAGGCTTGGCAGCACGGTCGCCATGTAAACCGAGATCTTAGCAGCCAGCTTAAGGTTATGCGAGTAGAAGATCTTGGAACACAGCTTTCCAAATGCTGCAGTTGCAGCACTTATTCTACAGTTGATCTCGGCATCAAGGTCACTCTTAGCTGGCCAGATATAGGAGATTAGTTCCCCAGATAACGAAATTTATTGACCTGTTTCAGCACGTCCTCACCGAGCTTAATAGTCAGTGTCTCACGACCATGGATGTCTAGGGACATCACTTCCGTCTTTTTGACATTGATCTTTAGGCCGAATTTGCAGCATACTTGGTGGAAAGTGGACATCAGCTGTTGCAGGCCGTCTGGAGATTCAGCCAAAAAGGACAGGTCATCAGCATACATGATCTATGTGATCAATGAAAGGCTGGCTAACTTGAAAAGATCGGTGCGAAAGCGAATGCGAACTCCTTCAGGAACAGATTGTAGGACCTCCTTGACAGCTACTGCAAAGTATAGAGCGAACAGTGAGGGTGCTGGGACGCACCCTCGCTTTACCCCACAGGAAACGGGGAAAAAGTCGGACTGTTCGCCGTCTACGGAGACTAAATTAATTAAATTTACTTGAATTAAATGGAACATATACAAAAAAAATTGTAGATCACTTAAATATAATTTGTATAAACCAGTAATAACCTTCTTTTTTGTTGACGGCACACTGTCCGCGAAACTCATTATACATAAAAGTTACTTTAATATATCAATGTAGTATAGTAATATATTACTGAGTTAGACAATCTAAGTTAGTAATAGGCCCAGTAAAGTGCACTCAATTATGCAAACGTTAACGCAGTGCGAACTTAAATTGTACTTAACACATATCAATAGCACATGTCAGTAGAACATCGATATACGACTGAAACTAATTGCCAATCTCAGCTGTTTCATGACTGTTGATAACCTTAATAATTATATGAACATACTAAAGCTGGAAAAATAAAACTCCCCTATTTCTTTTAGTACACCAATATGTACTGTGAGCAATCTTGTACAGTGGTATATTACTTATTCTTAGAGCTTAGCTCTGTAAGTAGATAGTATTGTTCGTGTATGTTGTATACCAGGGCAATCATTTTTCGAATCAATATCTAGCTTATGACACTCGCAAATAATGTGGCTTTTTATTGGTGAAAAAAATTTCAAATTCGGCTTAGTACATAGAGATTACCTCCTACAATATCATATACTCAGAAACTTTACCTCTTCATAATTTTATTGGCTCTATGAGCCGAATCTACGTATGCCTATACCGTTCCCACTCTGAAGACTCTGAAACAACTCGACTGTTTGAACATCTCAGCCAGGCAGCGGACAAAGCGCAGGAGCAGTTTCCGACAGCGGAACTGGTGTTTACGGGAGACTTTAACGCCCACCATGAGTCCTGGTTGGGATCTTCCAGAACTGACCACGCAGGTCGGACTGTCCACGCATTCGCCCTCACGCATGACCTCACCCAGCTGGTACTCCAGCCCACCAGGGTACCAGACATACCGAGTCAAGCGCCTTCCTTGCTGGACCTACTGCTGACGAGTCACCCAGCGCAGTACAGTGTGTCGGTGCTCGCCCCTCTGGGATCCTCCGATCACTGCCTGGTTTCCACCGCGGTGCCTCTTGCTGCCCCTCCACGACGAGTGGCAGCAAAAAGACGTTTATGGCACTACTCGTCGGTAGACTGGGATGGAATGCGGGATTATTTTGCATCCATCCCGTGGACTCAACGCTGCTTCAAAGATAAAGATCTGTCGCAAAGTGCGGCCGCTGTGGCTGGCGAAATCACTGTCGGAATGGAATACTATATTCCCTACAGTGAGGTTGCCAGCGCAACGACCCGTCCGTGGTTCAATCGCGAGTGCGCCCATGCTGTTTCACAAAAGCAGTCGGCCTACCGCGCATGGACCAGGGCTCGCGCTCACGGCTCCCCTGACATTGATCGACTAAAAGCAGCGTTTAACAAAGCCACTAGGGAATGCAAGAAGGCTTACATCAGAGCGGATGCCCAGCGCATCGCGCGGCTTGGTCAAGAACTCGTTGCATACCCTACGGGTAGCCAAAAGTTCTGGCGATTGGCCAAAGCCGTGCAGTCCAACTTCTGCCAGCCCTCGCTACCACCGCTGAAATATCCAGACGGATCTCTGGCCCATCAGCCGCAAGAGAAAGCACAACTGATGACCGCGGCAAGCACCCGCCTACCATTCCGAGCTGCGACACTACAATGCGGATGTCCGTGCGGAGCTTCGGTCACTCGAAGTCCGGAAAGCCAGTGGACCCGACGGTATCCCAGCGGTGGTTCTTAAGAACTGTGCACCAGAGTTGTCTCCGGTATTGACGCGCCTGTATCGCCTGTCATATTCCTTAGGAGCTGTTCCGGAGGCTTGGAGAGAGGCGAATGTTCAACTCATCCCCAAAAAAGGCGACCGCTCCGACCCGGCCAACTACCGACCGATAGCCGTCACGTCCATTATCTGCAAAGTGTTTGAGCGGATAATAAACAAACAACTGGTCCACTACCTGGAAGATCACTCCCTACTAAATGATCGTCAGTATGGTTTTAGACCGAACCGATCCACGGGTGATCTTTTAGCGTATGTCACACACATTTGGGGTGAGGCTATTGACAGGCATGGGGAATCCTTGGCCATCAGCCTTGACATGGCCAAGGCCTTTGATAGGGTTTGGCACCGCTCGCTTCTCTCCAAGCTACCGGCTTTCGGTTTGCCCCCCAAACTCTGCAACTGGACTGCCGCATTTCTGCACCAGCGCCGCATCAGAGTCCTTTGCGACGGTGCGGCCTCCGATTTTCAATCGATTAACGCCGGAGTACCGCAGGGCTCCGTCCTATCGCCCACACTGTTTCTTCTGCATATCAATGACATGTTAGCCCTTGGCAACATCCATTGCTATGCAGACAACAGCACAGCTCATGGGCGATATTTTGGACACCCTACAGCCAAGTTAGCAGATATTGAGGAAAAACGACAGGAGCTTGTCGTTCAACTCGACCATGTTCTGGGCCGCATTTCTCAATGGGGCTGTGAGAATCTGGTCGAGTTTAACGCCAAAAAAACACAGGTGTGCGCGTTCTCTACTAAAAAGTCTCCATTCCTTCCCCTTCCCACTTTTCAGAACACTCAAATGCCGTTACAAGGTAGGCTCGATATCCTGGGCATGGATATCTGCCGAGATCTCAACCCACGCGAATACGTTGAGGGTGTCACTAAAGCGGCCTCGCGTAAACTAGGTGTCTTAAACAAGGTGAGACGGTTCTTCTCGCCCGGGCATCTGTGTCTTCTTTACAAGACCCAGGTTCGCTCGTGCGTGGAGTACTGTTCTTATATTTGCGATGGTGCCGCACAGTACCTGTTTGACGCTCTCGACCGGTTGCAGCGGCGAGCAATCCGCATTGTCAACAGTCCCGAAGCCACCGAGTCCCTTGAGCCTCTGCAATTGCGTAGAGATATCGCCTCAATGGCAGTCCTCTATCGCTTTTATCATGGAGAGTGTTCTGAAGAGCTCTTCCAACTAGTCTCTCCCTCTCCCTTCCTCCACAGGACAACACGTGCCGGCCTTGGAAGTCACCACTGTAGAGTAGTAGACATACGTTCTCGAACTTATCGCTTCGGTTCTTCCTTCCTGTGCCAAGCGGTCACAACCTGTTTCCTTCCCACTATGATCCCGAGTCCTTTAAGCGGGGCGTGAAAAAGCATCTCACCAAGCCGCCATAGTGCGGGTCACCATGCTGCTTTGTGCATATTCGCAATGAGGATGGTGACCAGCACTCTTGGATTCTACCCATGCTTTCCATCAGGCAGAGCAGAGTCATTTTGGCAGCTCACTATAAAAAAAAAAAAAGTCTGCCCACTCTCACGGCAAAAAAAAACTCATTTAAACTTCAGATTTACTAGCAATAACAATATTAGCAGTGATTAAGTAGCTTCAAGTATACGATTTTATAAGACTGTATTCTCTCTTAATAAATATGAAACAGTGATCTCAAAAGGATGACTTTAATTATACTCCTTGAACACAAGATTAAATATCAGCAGCATCCGCTTAGATCGTGAGCTGCGGAACATCTCGCTGGGGAAAGTAATACTCTTTGTTGGCTATTTAAAGTACAATTTTGTTTAATTTGCTTTTAATAGTATAAGCCATAGTAGGTTCTGGTACTAGGAACTGGTTTCCTACGTAGCTAGTTCAAATAATAGTTTGACGAGCAAGATTATTCTTTCTGTGTCTGGACGTAATTAAAATATAAAAAAAAAAATATGAATATGTTCTCGACAGTCTGATTGCCAAAATACCTTATTTGGGATCATCTTATCTTGATACAATCTATACTTATAAAATAGTAAGTCCTGACTGACTGACTGACTGACTGACTGACTGATTCATCATCGCCGAGCGTAAACTATGATAGTTAGGGCTATGAAATTTGGTGAGTAGGATCCTTTTATTGAGTAGACACGCACTAAGAAAGGAATTTTGGAATTTCTACCCCTAAGGGGGTGAAATAGGGGTTGAAAGTTTGTATGGAAGTCCGTCATTTTTTAAGTTAGAAACCTGAAACTTTACTTTTGGACTGCTGATTAAAAATGAGTAAACACGTATTTCAGCGTTTTTGAATATTCAACCCCTAAGGGGTGAAATAGGGGTTGACATTTCGTACATAGGTTAGTCTGGAAGTCCGTCATTTTTGAAGTCTGTAACATGAAACTTTATTTATGTGTTACTAATTTAAAAAGAGTAGAGACGTGTTTGAGCGTTTCTGAATATTCTACCCCTAAGGGGTGAAATAGCGGTTGAAAGTTTGTATGGAAGTTCGTCATTTTTTAAGTTAGAAACATGTAACTTTATTCATATGCTAAGGACTAAAAATGAGTTAATACGTATTTAAGCGTTTCTTGGTATTCTACCCCTAAGGGGGTGAAATAGGGGTTGAAAGATTGTATGGAAGTTCGGATTTTTTTAAGTAAGAATCATGAAACTTTATTTTTGGGCTACTGATTAAAAATGAGTAGATACCTATTTAAGCGTTTATGAATAGTCTACCCCTAAGGGGTGAAATAGGGGTTGACATTTCGCATGTAGGTTAGTCTGGAAGTCTGTCATTTTTGAAATTCGAAACATGAAACTTTGTGTTCGGGCTACTGACTAAAAATGAAATAATACGTATTTAACTGTTTCTTGATATTCTACCCCTAAAGGGTGAAATAGGGGTTGAAAGTTTGTACGGAAGTTCGTCATTTTATAACTTAGAAACATGTAACTTTATTCATGTGCTAAGGACTAAAAAAGGATAGATACGTATTTAAGCGTTTCTTGGTATTCTACCTCTAAGGGGGTGAATTAGGGGTTGAAAGTTTGTATGAAAGTTCGTCATTTTTTAAGTAAGAATCATGAAACTTTATTTTTGGGCTACTGATTAAAAATGAGTAGATACCTAATTAAGCGTTTATTAATATTCTACCCCTAAGGGGTGAAATAGGGGTTAGCATTTCGCATATAGGTGAGCCTGGAAGTCCGTCATTTTTGAAGTTCGAAACATGAAACTTTGTGTTTGGGCTACTGATTAAAAATGAGTAGATACGTATTTAAGCGTTTCTGGATATTCTACCCCTAAGGGATGAAATAGAGGTTGAAAGTTTGTATGGAATTTTTCATTTTTTAAGTTAGAAACATGAAACTTTATTCATGTATTACTGATTAAAAAAGAGTAAAGACGTATTTAAGCGTTTCTGGATATTCTACCCCTAAAGGGATGACATAGGGGTTCAAAGTTTGTATGGAAGTCCGTTATTTTTTAAATTAGTACCATGAAAATTTAATTTTGGGCTACTGATTAAAAATAACTAGATATCTATTTAGCGTTTCTGCATATTTTACCAATAAGAGGGTGAAATAGGGGTTGAAATTTTTTTATGAAAATCCGTCATATTTAACTTAGAAATCTGAAACTTTACTTTTGGGTTGCTGATTAAAAATTAGTAAATACGTATTTCAGCGTGTCTGAATATTCTATCCCTAAGGGGTGAAATAGGTGTTACATTTCGTGTATAGTTTAGTCTAGAATTCCGTCGTTTTTGAAGTTTGAAACATTAAACTTTGTTTTGGGCTACTGATTAAAAATGAGTAGATATGTTTTTAAGCGTTTCTGGATATTCTACCCCTAGAGGGGTGAAATGGGGGTTGCAAGATTGCGTGCAATTCTGTCATTTTTTGAGTTAGAAACAAAAAATATTATCTTTGGGTTACTAATTAAAAACGAGAATATGCATATTTAAGCGTTAAAATAGGAATCTGCGGGATTGCTATTGTACCTTTTTGTTTGTGAGTATCCGATATTTATCTTCCTATTTTAATGTTACTGACCATGAAAGTTTAAAACAATACATATTTAAGCGTTTCTGGATATTCTATTCCTAAGGGGAGAAATAGGCATTGGCATTTCAGATATTGGTTAGTTTGGAAATCCGTCATTTTTTTAATTTAGCAGTCTAACAACTTTCGTTTTTATGTTTCTGTTACAAATAGATGAATACTTATATCAGTATTTATGCGAAATCTGCTCCTAAAGGGGTTGAAATATGGGTCGAATGTTTGTATGAAAGTCCTTTTAAATGGGATAATGATCAAAAATTAATAAAAAAATACGTTTAAAAACAGGAATAAATTACTGATACATTATTTTACACAGTTTTAATTAAATGCATATAATCAATTTCCACGCGAGCAAAGCCGCGGGCAACAGCTAGTATCTTATAAACGGATGTATGTGAGACGTGTCATGTTACTATTAATATCAGTGTTATTTATGGTATAATTAATCAGAGGTAGCGTTTATACATTTTAGTTACAGACTCTGCTCTGCTTGATGGAAAGAATAAGTAGAATGCAAGAGTATGGGTCATCATTCTCATTGCGAATACAAACATTGCAGCATGGTGACTTACACTATGGCTGCCTGTGAGATGCTACGGCGTCATTGGGCCTCCAGTCTCGCACTCACCATCGAAAGACGATAGTAAGAGTTCCACTACTTTTTGTTGATCTTCTGTGAATGAGTAGTACCACTCCGGTTGAATCGGCCCGTTTGTGCTAAAATCAACAGTCCTCTACTACATTAAAGTACGGTCAAAACTATGGCGGTGAGCTCGATTTATATAAATAAATTCGAATGTCACCTATCTGTGACCCAAATTCTTACTAACAAGCGTTTAAAGTTATAAAGGTAACACTTACATTGGTCGAAGACGAAATGTTGGTTAAGTAACACAGTTATACTTTTACCATGAAGTTATGCATTTAAGATATGAACGCGATTACCTAACACATCCTCTAATCATGTAAATATTCATAAAAGTCTTTGAAATATTTCTTTACGATTTTAGTGCTACATTGTTAATCTGGGTACTATTTTTCGTGTTTTGTTTACAATTGAATTGTAATGTACTGTAGTTTAATGTTTTGTAAGTATGATAGTGTATATATATAAAGCTCATTTTTGAAGCATGGTTAAGTAGAACTAGAACATGAACAGTATTTACAAATAGCATTTTTTACAAACTTGCAATGTATGTATGCTTGTATGTTCGGGTAGAATCTTGTAACTCAACTTTGAAGCAGATATCTTCAACCAATTTGGCTCAAATTTTGTAAGCATATGTATACAGCGTGTCAATACAATATTATAATGACCTGGAGCTGATGTGATGCTGGAACTGGAAGGTGGTCATAGGAATTCTGTGAAGAAACGTCGCAACACCATCGAGTTTGGACTCGTTTGATTCGCCTCGAGGCATGACAGTAAATACTTGTTTTTAAAAAGCCTTTAATTTAATTGTTTTTAATGTTACTAATTTTTTATGTGTGACCCTGTCAAAATGTCTCTACTCTGCCTAATGGAAAGCGTAATTAGAATCCAATGCACTTGTTCCTACTTCTCCTACACTGTTCCGGTAATTGAAGGACTGATCATCACTATCAACAATCACATTTAACAGTCCACTAGTTGACACAAGCCTCTCCTAAGATACGAGAATGATTTGAGAAAGAACGTGGCATTATTAATGTTCAGTTCAAAATATAGACTAACTAGCAACCCGCCTCGGTTTCGCACGTATTTTATACATAAAATATATTATATAGTCTATTTTACTCTGAGAAGATAAAGATTTCTACTGATAAAATAATTTTGAAAATTGGTTGAGTAGTTTGAGTTGAATCGTAATAAACAAAAATCAAATCTTTCCACCTTTTAATATTATTTTATATTAGGTTAGAGATATATATATATATATATATATATATATATATATGAGTATATTTAGCTTCAAGGTAGCAATGCCACGCTGGCCGGCTCGTACAGAGTAAGATTTCAAAAACAATTTGATGTATTTAATAAATCATATTAGATCGTCACATTTCATATTCTATTTGATGTACATTTTAACTCCTTACGTGATTATTGAGAAAATTAATTAGCTTTTATTTACATAACAAAGCAAGAATACCATACAATAAATTAATAGAAGTGATTGGTTTCATATTAAATCTTATTTATCCAACTGAGAACATACCGGGGCACAAGAATATAGCTTTTATAGCAATTTCCCTAGGATTTCATTCTGTGGAAAATGTTAATAGTCATAAAGTTTTATTTTATAACAATCAGTCTACATAGCTACGAAGATGCTACGAGAGGTAGGTTTCACTCTCTACAATATTCTGGTCTACCTTTAATACAGGCGGCTTCAATATAAACTACGTACAGGTAGAAAACTCAGGCCACAATACCGTACTGAAACGCAGTTCTTACGTGTTAAGCTTAGTTTATTACAGCTCGTAGGCGCAGTCGTGTTTGATGTATGTCCGTATGGTGCTACGGCAACACACGCTACGCTCTCTACGTAGCCGTACGAACCTACAAATATTTTGTGAGTTACGAGCCAGCATTTATATAACGCCTTTTTGTACTATAGATTTAATAAAACTTGTTATGTATTCAGCAGGGTATAGAAAACTCTAAATACCTGATTTTTAGTTTTCTTCGAATTGCTTTGAATTTAAAAACACCAAATTTCGCGAACTATTGTAGAAAGAAGGTTTTAATTAACGTTTTAGTAAGTAAAAGAATAATTGAATTCCAAAATTGAATTCGTTATTGCTGAAAGTAATAAAATATGCAACTCTTTTGTTGCTTTTCACAAAACTAGTGAGGTTATCGGAGTTCATGTTTACACTTTCTCCTAATTCAGGAGGTTCAGGCAAAAGGCGCAATGCATTTGTGATTATTGGGTTAAGTGGTCCTCCAAAAGTGACTGTAGTTACTTGTTATTCTAAAGAAAAGCCTATGTTCAACTGTGGATTATTAAGGGGCTCTTTAATGCTAATTTAATGGTGTGATTAGGTATCGTGGCTCAGTTACCCTTAGGCCATAAAACATCTCTATACAGACGACGACACCACGAAGAAATTTTATTACAATAGAAACCATATAAAAATAGTTCATATTCATACGACTTAACTAAGACTAGTGTTTTTAAGTAAATCTTTAAAGGATTAGGTTGTAAGTAATAAATGGATAAAAATATTATAATCAAAATAAATAAAGTAGTGGTTTTACACGTAAAAGTTAAAACTAGCTAGTCATAAGAAAAATAATCTTCAAGGTCTGTTAGTAAATGAAGACTTCTTAAGTATATTTAGAAGAATTAGGAATAAAATAAGTCTGAATTAAGAACCTACTCCTTTTTTAAAGTTGTTTAAAAACTACGCTTCTAAAACAAAAATATAAAGAGGCTCTTATCTGAAATTAGTTTGGTATGACTTTAATTTTTATGTAAATTAAATTCATGATCACCTCAACATTGATCTATAATTGAATCATCCACATGATAGGTATTGAGTATATCACCTTAGCATGAAACAAGCGGAATCAATGTAAAGTAATCCGCATGACTTGCAATCGTTTTTCTATCAAATTCAATACATATCCATACGGTACTTGGTAGCTGATGGCCTCGTAAATTGAATGAATTTTCTCTAAATATTTTTAATTGATGGTATTTCAGTTCCTATTGCTCGGAGCGTGATAGTCTATAACCGTTGTTATATAAAGACTGTTTGATTTTCATCCACCTTCATCTAAACTAGGCTTTACATAATTCTCATCAACTCTGAGGACGAGTTAATCTAGTATATTTAATATCATCGTATATAATGTTGTCTGCATATAAATTACAATTTATTACAGTTTGTAAAACTTTGAAATGTAGATAGTTCTAGTAGATACAACACCTTAAAGTTTTATCTTCGCCAAATTTAATACCAAAACTTTGAAAAGAAGTTTTAAGTGAACATCGACACGGTGACTCTTAAGGTTAAAATTAATTGTTGTTTTAAATAAATAAATTGTTATATGACGACATAATCGGTCCACTTCCATGTTGTAAATTTTTTTCGTTGCGAAATCTATCGACTATAGAAACACGGCATGCATGGGGTGGCTCGACCAAAGTGATACCACGGCCTCACACAAAACCGATGTGAAATAGCGCTTGTGCTGTGTTTCACCAAGTGAGTAAGGATACCGGAGAACCATACCCCAACGCCTCCCCCAATCCCCTCCCTATCCCTCAAAGGCCAGCAACGCACTTGTGATACATCTAGTGTTGCGGGTGTCCATGGAATAAAAAATGAAAACTGCACCTCCCATATTGTAAAATATTCTAAAAATATTAAAAAAAAAAAACATAAAAACACAATGGTGCGCAATTTTATTCAGATTAAATTGTTTTGCGACTAAAAAGAGTACTGGTATGTTTCATAAATGTAAACTCCCGTCTATTTACGTGAGTTGCGTGTAAAATCTCGTTAAACGAAATCATAATATTTCAGCGAACATAACGCACGCACAGTCTATCGCCTACAGACAGATAGCCTTGACCCGAGGCTTGGAGTTGACACTGTAACATGTATTTCCACTTCCCCAATAAAGTACCTAAGCGCCATTTGTACACTCTGAGCACTCATGAAACTTCGGTTTTTAGCCAATGAGATATCTCACGATGTCATGATGTTTTGCTAATATTTTTTAATTTGTTATCTCATAACAATCACAAAAAATAATTTCAACCTAATTAGTGGCGTCATATACATACGCGTCTATTTCTTTGGAGATTAAGATATGGCGCATCCATGTCTATAAGTAACCTGATTTAAACATACTTGATTGGTAAAGGAAGCCACTGTCACAGGATTTTCACTATTACATGGGTTTTGCAACAGATTTCAGGATTTAGATCCGATGAAATACGAAAAAATATTCGAAATTCTGTAAACATTTTCAATCAATTATTTAATGAGTTAATTAATTATATTGTCGAATCTGTCTCGTTTAATCTTTGATCTTAACTATTACTTAGATCGTTTAGAATTTTGTGTGTTCAAACAATCCATAACTGCAGCAAGATCTAATTTAGTTTGGAATTTAATCAATAAATTTCACAGCGATATTCCAGGAATTATGTCACTCACATGAATTTGATGTAATATTATTTACTAGTTGTTGCCCGCGGCTCCGCCCGCGTGTATGTCGGTTATCGCTGCAGATATTAGCCTATCTGTTATTCTGATGTATAAGCTAAAAAAAAGTTTCATCCAAATCCGTTCAGTAGTTTTTGCGTGAAAGAGTAACAAACATCCATCGATACATCCATCCATCCTTACAAACCTTCGCATTTATAATATTAGTAAGATTAGTAAGATATAATATTAGTAAGATATATAAAAAGATACAAAGCATTGAAAGTGCATGGAATAGCAGTCCATTTCAAATGAATATTTTGAACAATGAGTGCAGTGTCCAGTTCGAAGTTAACAGCAAACTGAAATAAATACTTTCTGAATTATAAGGGAAAAGGGATGACTAAAGAAGATTTCATGAAATTTACTTTTTAATTTTGCCACAGTTAGCCCGATGACACAAGGGATTTAAGATGTCTTCCATGTCGAAAACAAAATTGAAACTAATTATCACAAAGAATGTTCGTTTTTTGAGCATAAATATTTATGTCACAGGTATATGCGAGTATACATACATATGTACGTGTGTCACTTGACTTTGATGTTCTCCTAGCCGAGTACGGCCACGGCGGCCAGTCTTAACGGAGACCAACCTTGCAGGAGATATTATAGTGCACAAGTGTGTGGGAAAACACAGGTGCACTCTCTGTTCCCTCTCTCTCATAATCCGATGAGACGGTTAACCAACACGACCGGGGAGAGATCAGGCACAGGACCGACAGCTTAACGCGCTCTCCGAGGCACGGGGGTTAGACCCCAACTTCCCAACTCCGAGCTGCTATAATCAGAAAAACTCAATAACACTTTTTGGCCCCATCCGGGATTCAAACCCGAGACCTCTTGATCGGCAGTCGCATACGTCAACTACTAGACCAACGAGGCAGTTAAGTCCAGTGACTAATTATGTAATGAAAACGATAGTTCAGTGACCGAGAATTTCACTTTAACTATCAGAACTACTACTATTTCTAACGGAGTAAATGTATTCTTTTTTTTTATTTTTAAAGTGACGTGTTGGGTACTGTAAGTTAATTAATTAATATTTTTCGGACATCTATTACACATAACGTCACCTAGTTCCAAACAATGAAAAAGTTCATTTATCGGCCGTTATCCTTTGCATCTTCAAAGTGCTTAAGGCTGCCAAGAGAACGATGCGTACCGAAGCTGTCAGGCTCCAATTGCTAAATTTATAGTGATGTTGGCCATCAAACAGGCGAGTTTCTGTTTAAATCTCTACAAGGACTGATTTATTCTTCGAAATCAAGTTTTTGTTCTCAAATCATTTCTTTTATTTAATCAGTAGCACTAAAGTCGCGGTGACATCGACATATTTTGTTGATCTGTCTCAGTTGTCCTATCGTATTTATCGTAGTCCTAATAGACTACGGGTCCGTGTCGATAATTAATAGGCACGACACAGACCCATAGTCTTTAATGTTTGATGTGTAGCTGTTTGTTACAACTAATAATAGTTGTATAAACAACTGCACATTTTGTCATCTACCTAATTTCTTTATATATTTCGCTCAAAAAAACCCGTTTTATTTCACCTTTGCAAAATTATTCAGTTCCTGTGCATGATTTTATACATCCTATAGGCTATAACCTGCACGACAACGAACAGCACAATAAAAGTTATTGTGAAGAAGCAGGGGGAGGGCTTATGTCCTGTAGTGGATGTGTTTTAAGATGATAGTCTACCTCAAATTATGGGATGTCCAATTTTTTTTTGTATTCAAATCAGCTGTTTCAACTAAATAAACAAATTATTCAGCTTTATAGTATTAGAATAGATTAGCATAGACAAAGACAATAGATGGTTACCCTTACATGGCAATAAATAATCTGTTGATTTGCCTATGTAGGCAGTCTTTTAGTAACGGATTAATTCATGGGCGTCGAGCCAACACCTACCTGTTACTCATGTGCCCTACATAAATATATTTCCAGTCGATAAATCGCATTTAAGTGTTATGGGTATCGCCTTAACGAGTTCTGAAGCAACCTTATTCACGTCAAACAAGCTACTACTGATTTTCACACCTATGTTATTGGCTTCTATCAAAGAAAAATGGATAAATTAATATGCTGCTGTGTGTTTGCTTGTTTGATTAAATACGCTAATCTAAGATCTAATTGAACAGATCTTCATTTATCGAGGAAGGCTATCAGGTATATAATATCACGCTATCACCAATAGGGTCCAAGCATCATAAACTAATACTACAAAATCGAGTAAAATAAGTTTTTTTCAGAGGAACGGGTTTTTTGTAAATTAAATCGGGGGCTAACGAGCAGACGCATTGCCTAATGGTAAGCATTTAACGCTGCCCATGGACACCCGTAACATCTGAGGTGTCACAAGTACGTTGCCGGACTTTTGAGAAAGAATACGCTCTTTTCTTGAAGGTTTGAAGGTCGTATTGGTCCGAGAATACCGCAGGCGACAGTTCATTCCACACTTTTGTTGTGCGAGGTAGAAAGTTTCTAGAAAAGCGCACAGTTGTGGACTGCCAACCATCTAGATGCGGTATTGCGGTGCTCCCGCCCAAAGATGAGGACAGTATTCCATGTGAGGCTGAACCTGCGCCTTGTAAACAACAGGCGGTGGGCCGGAGTGAAATACTGTCTCGATCTGTTGAGCACGCCAAGCTGCTTCAAGACTGATTTGGCCTCCAAATGGCCACAAAACTGAACTTCGCTCGATATGTCGACACCTAACATTCCAATATTAGCTGAGGCAGATAGGGGAGTGTCTTCAAAATGAGGACATACGCATACCGCAGTTTTTTAGCGGTAAACCAGCAAATTTGTGTCTTTTTTGGGTTAAATTAGGCAAAATTAAGTCTATCCTAATCTGAAATCTTTTCCAGAGAGGTCTCAACTTCAGACACAAGTTTGTTTCGAGTCTCAATGACGTTTTCCCGAAAAATATTAGCGCGTCCGGTGTAGAGAGCGTTGCCCGTGCTGTCATCTGCATAACAATGAATGCCGCTAATTTGATAGTAGCGGTAATCATTGTTATGAGGAGGAGGAACAAAGTTGGCGATAGCACACAGCCTTGCGGGAAACCAGCGTTCACAGACATGGAGTCAGAGCATTCACCGTCGATTACGACCTTTATGCTTTTATCTGCTAAAAAGCTAGTGACCTAATCGCATAATTTCTCGGGAAGCCCATAGGAAGAAAACTTCGAAAGAAGTGCTTTGTGCCAGACCCAGATCGAAGGCCTTCGCAATATCGAAACTAACTGCCAAGGCTTCCCCCTTAGTCTCAATCGCCTGTGCCCAGCGATGTGTCAGGTATATTAGAAGATCACCAGCTGATCGACCTTTACGAAAGCCGTACTGCTGATTACTAAGCAGATGATTTTCTAGATACCGCAGGAGTTGACAGTTGATAATGGACTTCATTATTTTAGAGAAGAGGAAGGTTATGGCTATCGGCCTGTCCTATAGTTGGACGGATTTGAGTGATCGCAAGTGCCGAGGTGGAAGAGATGGCTTACAGAAATTCCCTTCGATAGCCTTGCCAAGAGACCAGAATGCTCGAATTCCCTAAGGAAGTCGCTGAAGTCTCTCGCCAATGCTAGCAATGTGCTCCGACTTCGCCCTTGCAATGTTTCTTTTGAAGAACTTAGAGGCAAAGTTGTACTCCTTTTTCAGAGCGCTGGTATTTTATCCTATACCGCCACCGCGACAGCCCAGGCTTGGTAAGTTTTATGATTTCTGTGAGAAGCATTTTTGGAAGATGGACCAAGCCTGAGCTGACACTTGCCACCAATGGGGACCCCAGAGGATGGAATAAAAGCTCCATACCATGCAGCACAACATCAGCAACAGAATCAGCAGCGGTGTTGGGATTATCCGGCGAGAAGCACAACTGCCTCCAGGGATAGGACGGAAAGAAGGACCGCATCCCATCCCAATCTGCTGATTGGTAGTGCCACACCCGATGGCTGCGTGCAACTCGCGATTGCGGCGAGCATGTGAGAGGCACTGTACTCCTGGCAAAGTCTGAGGAGCCAAGTGGAATAGGGCGGTGAAATAGGAAAAATATATGTTTTAAGCAAATAGTTTTAATTGAAGAAACATCTTTGTTACGAAGAAAGATTATTCGCGAGTAATCGTCGGGACGTAACTCTCACACAAACATACACATGCAAACTTTTTGTCGGTCTCCCGAGGCACGAAATAATGAAACTTATGACTATGTACATAGCGTCGAATATCCATTGGTTGTTGCGCGATTGCTTACACTGAGTTCGACGTGTGTTATCGTTATTTCTAGAATAATAATAACGGGTATATAAACACGAACCCTCGCGACCGAGTCAGTTCAGTTTGAGCTACAACACGAGAAATATTAAAGTGATATCGGCGATCAATCTAGCGACGTCGGCGATAATTAAGGATTATTATTCAGAGCAAAATTTTATTAGTGCTTTTTAAAGAAGTCTCTTTAACACGTCAGAAGGTTTAGGTATTTCTCAAATACATCGAACCCTAACACGTAACATTTTTTAGCAAAAAAAAGCGAGAGCGAAAATTGATAATCTCCTCCTTTTTTAAAGTCACTAAAAAGACAAGCTGTTTACAATTTTGGGAACGTTAATTTACAAAACGCAGAACTATATTAGGCATGTCAATGTTAAACTCTTAAAGAAAACAGTTATAGAAGATCTACGGATAAATCACTCGCTCTGAGAAAATTATTTCCGATGTTTTGATTGGCATTGAACAATCTGATGTCATAATATTATTGTGGAACGATAACCATAAACTATTCCGGGAATCGAGTAGATAATATAAAAATTAAAAAGAAATATCTCATCTCTGCCATTAACGCATCGAACCGAACGATCTGCAAATAACGGAGATGGTATTTTATTTGTAAGTGTATTCCATTTTTATATGAATTTTTACATGGTAGTGTGACTTTGGTTGTTATTACAAGCTTTTATTTAGTTTCACTTTTATCCCGAAATTTTTGTTAAATTTGATTCACTTCCCGATTTTCGGTTGAGCTGAAATTTGAAATATACCTTTAGTTCTGATGACAATGCATCAACAACCCATAACGTCCACTGCTGGGCTCGGGTCTCCTCTCAGGAGAGGGTTAAGGCCATACGTCCCCACGCTGGCCGATTGCGAGTTGGGGATGGGCAAAACAACGTTGCGGCTACGTAATCTTACCGTTGGATGCTTTTAAGCCGCTCAAAGGCCTCCAACTAAGCTTCACGACTATTATCCTATGATAACAACCGGGACCGACTGCTTAACGCGACCTCCGAATCATCGAAACGCTTATGGTAACATGCCACTAGCGGTCACACATCCAGGTACTGACCGCGGCGTCGTTGCTTACCCTTGGTGATTGTTTCTACCGAGTGCAACTGGGCTATGAGCGACAACAACCTACCCAATATGGGTATCAAATGAAAAGCTTATTTTTTTTTTAATAACAAGTTAGAAAGCTTGCTCTAAAAAAAGCTTGTTTTTTATCTTAGGTTATGCATACTTTATTTAATAGTTCATTTCAAGGTAGTGGAGCCACGCTGATTTCAGCACGAACGGGCCGGCTCGACCGGGGCGGTACTACCCTCGCACAGAAAATCAACGTAAAATGACAGCGTTCATGCTGTCGTGTTTCGTTGGTGAGAGCGAGACCGGAGGCCCAATGATGCAGAAGCATCACTAGCCCGCCATGGTGTGGGTCGCGATGCTGCATTGTTGCAGCATTCGCAGTATGGTTACTACCATCACTCTTGGATTCTGCTTATGCTTTCCATCAGGCTGAGTAGAGTCATTTTGGAAGGGCCAAACAATAAAAAAAAACTTTAAATATTCATAAAAGACAATGTCACCTGCTGGTAATTGATTACCGATAATCCGGGATACTAAAAGTCGTATTATGCATTGCATTCAGGAAAAAGGTGGTATGGGTGCCGGTAATCTCACTCATTAGGTGTACGGCAATGCAAAACTTCCTTGATACCTTAGTATAAATTTTTGTCACTCCACTCTAACGAACCCAGTCATGTAGGATGTGAGAATGGTTGTCATCTTCCGTTCTCATTCTATGTGAAGTGGCGAAAGTCCACGCACTCTGTGGGCATCTAGTTGAAGGCGGTTGTTCTACGGTAGGTAGTGGTACAGAGTCATTTCTTTACTACACCTTTTGTAGTGAACCTTTTCTAGTCTTTACAGCATAGATATTGTTATTTACTAATCTGTCATGTCCGGTGAGTACCTGCATTATACGGGTAAATGATATTTATATGTGTATTAGAGAAATGTTGCTTAGCTAGAATCCCAGCCAGAAGGTGTCGGCATTTGCTCCGGGAAGAAATGCGGAAACAAAGCACAGAGGTGTCCTTTTTTAATTTTGTGAAAATTGATAAAAATAACTATGCGAGTACAGTCTGCGTTGTCCTTTCGAATAATGGACCATAGTTTGGGTCGGACTGTTCATACAGACGGCGTACGAGCCCCAGCTATCGTGTTACCTAACCGGTGTTAGTCAAGATTACCGTCCTCTCCTTGCTATTCTACAGCATTCCTTATAATTTACAGGGTGTAGCAAAAACTCAATTTATATTCATAAGGTTCTGTAAAAGCGTGCGTCCTTAAAGTTATCGGAAAATATGAAATAACAGCTCGTGTATTAAGTCCTTGAAAAGAAAACCAAGCACATTAGTTCCACGAAAGCTACTTTCTACATGAAGACCTTGAAAGTAGGCCGCAATCGTAATTATATTCAGCGAAACGTTAACTTTAAGGCCGCACACGTAACGTGTCAAGTACTATGTCAAGGTCAAGCGCGATCGTATCAAAGGGATCGCCAGCAATTAGAATTTTAAATGGTTTTACTACCCATCGTTTCGGCCTTTATGTTACACCACCTGAGTAAATCATTATATATAGGCAATATTTCTTGCTGTGCGTAATGTGATAGTATAACTAATATCAAAAGTCATGTACTTGTCACTCATTGTTAAGTTCTGTGGGTACGATGAGTGCATAAATTATTCTATTTAGTTAGGACTGTCTAGACTAAAAAGCCGCAAGAAAATAACAGAAACAACCGTTGCATAAATCATTGGCACTATCTCTACAAGACTACTAAAACGAGCCAAATAAAACAGAAAATGAAGGTAGGTTAGTAGAATGTAAGTTTCTTTTTTAAAAATTCTAATATACTAAAAAAATATTGCATCCCCTGAACTCAGTGAGTCGAGCATGTTAAATTAGCAAGCTACAAAGTCTAATTAGGATAGGTTTTCAAATTAAATTTCTGATCAACCGGACGTCACGACTATATATATATATATTATAGCTAACACAGTAATATCCTTTCTAAACGATCATGGTTAAACAGAGTTCAATGTAGACTTATATTTATGTAAATTACAAATGAAACAAAGGATAGTAAAAAAAAATGATTATACATACACTAGCTTTTGTCTGTGGCTCCGCCCACGTGTTTGTTGATTATCGCGATAGAATATAAATATCGCGAAGTAGCCTATGTTCTTCCTCAAGAATCAAAGTATCTTCTTGCCAAATTAATTTGAAATCGATTCAGTGATGTAGTCGTGAAAGCTTTACAGACAGACAGACAGAGTCACTTTCAAATTTACGATTATAGTATATATATTATAATAGCTGACCCGGCGAACTTCGAACTACCTTAGTATAACACACTGACAGGAGCGTCAAATGATCCAGGAACCCATTGAAGTATACACATAAAATTTCATCTTTATCTTTCCAACCGTTTAAGAGGAGTTAAGTGACAAACACATTTAAAGATTAAATATATATTTTAAGATAAGATAACAACAACATTTTTATTGTACTTGATGATGTGACCAAAGCTATAAGGAAACCTGTGGAATTTTCAAATACCATAACTGTTACGTGCAATAGTTCAGTTTGGTAATTTAATAAAAAATAAACTATTGATATTTTCTCACGCGATAAGTAATCTTGGTGCTGTTAGTAGAAAGATGATATTCAGTTCGTAATTTAGTAATTTATACTCTCGATTCTCGGCACTTGATGGAACTTATTAAACTACATTCTTAATATAAACTCACATCCTGGCCGATTTCGCGCTATCAAAGGTTGATAATTTTTATTAGAATATTCAGTTCCATTGACAATGATACCACCGGTGACCAGGTTGTCTTTTTCGATTTCATCAGTAAAATTCTATTATTGGTTTACTAGAATTTGAATGAAAATGTTTTGAATTTTTGTTCACTTGGTAGTTTACTGATCAGTCTTCTTGTTTGTTTAACTAGGGGTTGTACGTTCATCTATGGCTGGGTGTAATTTATCTAAGTATGAATATTAATTTAGCAATATGCTTAACGGCATTATAGTGATTATGAACATGTGTAAGGTGAATTCGAGTTATTGTTTCAATCCAAACACTTTCATTCATGAGTGTCAAACTGTCCGTTTGGCTTTTACCGCTTGTGGGCAACACCTGAATGTAAGTAAAGTTTTCAGTCGCATTAACTCGTAGGTAACTGTCGCAACGACACATCTGATTCCTTTCCGACTGGACAGTTTAAAATGTTTCCTACATTTGCAAAATGTAGGAAACATTTCAAACTGTCCCAAACCAATAAATACTAAATAAATATTTCGGACATTTAACACACAACGCCGTCTAGTCCCAAGCTAAGCAGAGCTTGTGTTATGGGTATACTAGACAAGTGATATAAATACATAGATACTTTTTTTACACATATTATACACACATAGTTTTTGTACATACATAGTATATTATACATAGGAAACACCCAAACTCCGAAACAAATATTTGAAGATCATACAAACATTGGGTCCGAACGGTAATCGAGCCCGAGACCTCAAGCACAGCAGTCGCATACGCTACCACTACGCCACCACTATTTGTCTTTTAGAAAATGTTGTATTAAAATGAATAAAACCACATATCACATAAGGTGAGTTAATTTCGTTAAGAATATAGAAGATAGAAAAGTAAACACGTTTTGAGTTCTTTTTCAATGTTCCTTTTTCAATTTTTTTAAATTATCTTACTCCGAAAATACCTCATTAATAACAGTTATTTGTAAAAGTGAGTTAAAGAACTGCAGTCTTATGTTAGAATATTTTTTAAGTGGTTACAGTATTAGTCCCGTATCCCCGGAACCAATTTTACATTCTTGCTTCATTTTGATGAGGCACACGTTTTATACCTTACAAAAATTTTCGATTGTGGTAGCTAACAGGGGCAGCAAGGACAAAAAACTTTTGAGCGTAGGACCGGGATAACGTACCACGCAATTTGTAGGACAATATAGCTGTTTGATTATATAAATATATCTAGAAGAACTTTAAGATGTTATACTAATCTACATGAGAACTACAACTGTGCCATTAACTACCTTTTTTGGTACCTTTTTTAACTTTTTGGTTAGACATTGGCCTAGCCTTAGAAATTATATTTTAGCTCAGACAGGTCGGGATAGAGTATGTTTCAAACCTTCTTTCTCTTTGCAGTCCTGCTGTTTTGCATAGTTTTATCTTTTAGTCGGCTCTTATGAGATCCATGGAATTCAAAGTGGAGGTGACACTATATTCCTCATCTGTCATTGCATGAATAATTGGTATTAGTAGTTACTAAATATTTAACTTGAGACAAGTTATACGTCGCTGAATATATACAGTATTAGTTATCGATTTATCTTTAATTGTGCTTTGGCTTTGAATTAACTTTGAAACACGATAAGTTTGTCAAGACGTCTGAACCACTGTTTCGTAACGAGGTCACCCTAATTGACTTTGAACTTGAAATAACAAGATTATTATTAGGCAATAATTATATGCTTATGAACTGTTAGTAAGTAGATTTTCTTGAATTACATTTCATTTAAACTATTAAATGTTTAGTAGACTAAGTGAAACCTTATAAATGTTTATATGAAATAGGCATTAGATCTTGTAAGTTAACTCTGAAGTTGTAAATAGTTTGTTGATGTATGTATATATATTGTTATTCAAGCAAATGTTAATATTATAGCCCGTCCTACATTACTTTGATAATTTTTTGGTACCCAGTTATTGGGGAAAGGTAGTGTATACCTAAATGGCATGTCACTGTAACCATCAATCTGCAAATCTTGGCTTAAGAGCATGTGTATAATACAAGGGAGAAAATCGTTTACCACAAGTTTTTACTATCTCGCGAGATTTTAAGCTGTTGAAAGATTGTAAACTGTAACATATTACTTCTTATAATTTAACGTATTATTTTCAGTTAGATTATAATATATCGAAGTAAAACCATCGAATTGTGATAAGGTACGCGACGTATTGAATCGCGCGCGCGCCTTATAGGTCCTGCGCCGCCATATTTGTTTGTTGCCGAATGTAAAGTAATTTTATAATTGTGAATTGATTTCATGTTGTCAATTTTAGAATTAGTTACATAAAGTAGCTGTAGGAGTAAAATGAATTTGTGAATAATCAAAGAAGTTCTAACCTTACGTAACTCTATGGCCATCGAACGGCCTAATGTAAGTCCAACCAATCAGGGACCGTTGACAATTGGACGTTCGACAGATTAACGGTTTTACTTCGATAAATTATAATCAAACGAAAAATAGTATGTTAAATTGTAAGCAGTATGTCACAGTTGATATTTTCGACAGTTTACAATCTGTAGATCATAATCTAACTAACATTTAGTATTTACAATCTAACGGTGACATAATCGTACCAAAGGATATCTTCTGTTATATTAATCCAACATTTTCAAATTCTTCTTCTATACGAATTTACGTAATTTATGTATTACCTTTTTGACATGGGTGCACTGGCTGTTTTCACATGCCAGCTGGCTTGAGTGTTTTACGTATGTCATCATCAAATTTGATGGATAGACGGTTCTTCGATTGTGCATGTGACCTATTACATGGGCGTATTTATCTTCATGCAAATGCATAATAGAAAACCAAAAGTAAAATTTTATATACGATCGATCGATATTTTTATTTAAAATTTTATCGGTATTGGACGATGTAGACATCTTGAAGGCGTGAAACCTAGAACCTTGCATTTCATGGTTATAATAGAAAACTTGAAGGTTACTGAAACTATTGAAGGTTTTTCATGCTGTATATTAATTATTACAGATAAAAGTTCTCAGAAAGGCTCTTAATCAATAGTTGAATAATATAAAACAACATTCAATTTTAAAATCGCTCTTTTTCAATACGGATTTTAAAATGATTAAATATATAATTATAATTGAATCTAATCAAGTCGTTATCATTTTAATTTATATTACCAAGCTTAAATCATTGCTTATTGCATCTGGAAATTGTCAATGTTATAGGTAAGATGAAATTGCACAAAAATTAAAAATATACAACTTTGCGTTTTTGGATTCAAATTATAACTTTAAATTTAGTTGGTCTATTCTCTTTTGCTTTATACCAAAAACTTATCATAACGTGGTAACTGGACTATATGTACATTTATAGAGGAACCTTCTAAGTTATGCCACTCCGTACTAGTATAACGACTCCGTTAGAATAGAAGAGAACTCATATCAGGGGGCAGAGATGATACTGTATGCCGTCTGATACGTTCTCTAATTGCGATACTACAATCATAAACGATTGTAGAAGGTCCATTTTCTTAACTTAATATAAAATTCACACCGTTTATAACTAGTGTAGTACTACAGTACAGTAGCATATAACACAATAAAATAAAGGCAAAACAAATAATTGTACATAAACACGAAGAAAACGGCGCGTGAAACGAGTTGTTGTTTTTTTTGTTGAATGTTCAAATCATAATACGATTATTTAAAAATGCTCTTCATTATTTTGGAATAATTAATTAGTGATTTCGAATGACTAATATTTTAAAAATAATTACTACACGTATTTAATAATAGTACAATAACCTTGGATTTTATTGAAAAACCCACATTAATCAAAATTGATTCAATATTTTATCCCATTTTGCGTCATGTGTTTATCATATGGCTAGTAAAATTCTTTCAAATTAAGTCAACATCCAAGCATCTTTTAAATTTTTTGAACTTTTTTGAGATTTTTCCAAATTTGTAAGGACTTCCTGAAGTTACTCAAAATTTATCAGTTATTGTATTTAGTCCAAAAACTAAAACATTAAGCAAAAATTAGACAACTCCTTTATAAATCTAAATTCTTTCCAATAATCTGATTGGAGTTTGATGATTAACTGCAAGTAAATAAAAACTAGCTCAGTCCCGCGATTTTATCCGCAGTTATTGTTGTACCTTTACAACCGCCGGTAACGCCGCGCTTGTACATATACATTTAATAAAAAGCTGTTATTTCAATATTACAAACTGACACTCGATTTTTTTTTATTTTTACAGAGCAGAAGACCAACCATTACACAGGATCTAACTTAGAGTGCGAATATCTATACTAATATATAAAGCTGAAGAGTTTGTTTGTTTGTTTGAACGCGGTAATATCAGGAACTACTTGTCCGATTAGAAAAAATATTTCAGTGTTAGATAGCTCATTTATCGGTTATATATCATTACCCTAAGACCTACAGGAGCGTAGCGCCAATGAAGATTGTTACAAAAACGGGGAAAAATTATCACGCTAAGGGCAATAGGAGACGAAAACGAGGTTGCGTGGGTTGGCTAGTTTTGGATAAAAATAAAAATTTACTTAGTTCATTGGAAATAAAAGCTTCTAATAGTAGTCGACTTCAATTCCTATTGGCCATATTAGCGCGTTGCCACCGAGCCGTGGCATTTATCACTAAATAATGTAATATAGATCGCTATTTCGGTCCATCTGTGTTTGCGTTTTATTCCAACAGACCACGGAATAAATGATCAAGATTGCCCTTAATACCATATCATATACTACGAACGAGGTGTGCACGTAAATAGCTTGGCATTTTAAATCAAGATACTACGAGTATATGCAGCATATGTATAGGTACGTAAATAAAACACTCTAGTAGACACAGTTACAAGCTGAGTTTTACCATCAAGTCTATTGCTATTTAATCCGTTGTTAAATGTTGAATGATCAAATGTTTGTATGATCTGCAAATATTTGTTTCTGAGTTTGGGTGTTTTCTGTCTATAATATATATGTATTTACAAAGAAAAGTATATAAGTATTTATATCAATTGTCTAGTACCCATAAAACAAGCTCTGCTTAGTTTGGGACTAGATGTCCAAAATATTTATTTATTTTATTCAAAATTTTTATATCTTACTAGCTGTGCCCGTTACTTCGTATATTATATGTGAAATTTGAATATTCAAGTAATATTTGATTTTTCACCGTATAAACTTTCGATGGACTACGACAAATATTTCAAAACCAATATCAGCTAAATCGGCCCAGCCGTTCTGGAGTTCAGCGAGACAAACGATCAATTTATTTTTATATATAAGAAGATTAAAACTAAAATAAAAAACCATAAGTTTTTTAATTTCAATTATTTTTTCATAAAGCTGCTAATAATAGTTGATTTTTTTAAATGTGTTCATTTCCAATTAGTATCTGATTCAGTAGACGGTATTTTCAAGGAATGCAGGATCTAGTCGCCATGTTTTTAGTTGTAAAAAAGTCCATTCGTTCACAACTTTGAATTGTATTCTGAAATTACTCGTGTAAAGAAACGGCTGTGAAAGCTTAGAACAAAGGTCTTTTTCAGTACTAATCTTGATTGTTCTTCATTTACATATTTCAAAGTTAATACCTTCGTTCAGATCACAAATTAAAAAAGTAGTTAGTTCACTAGGGTACCGCTCATTACCTATGTCGGTATCGACCGGCAGTTATTTTAGTGGTGGTGAAAAAAATCGCATGTTTCGTGTTACCAATTGCATGCAGGCCTCGCAGTATCCCTGACACAGTTACCAGACACCCTAGGACATCGCCACATATAATGTAACCAAGGACATTGAATGACGTCAAACGCCAACTATTAATTCCTTAGTGCTTTTGAACATGAAAGGTTTATATTACAAATGTCGAACATAATGTTTGCTAAAGGTTTTAAAGACATTTCTTGAGAAGGCTCATTTTAAGTTCAGCAGGGCGGGTCGCTGTCGCGCCTCTCAAAATTATACCCATGCGAATGTATCACTTTTACTGATGATTGAATCATTATCTTCATTAAAGACTTTCGACCAACCATCACCTCACCTCATCCTGTCGAATTTATCCAGGTTTGCGGTCACATTAAATTTTACAAAACGCAGTCTACACTCCAATATAATTCCACACGGGTCGTTATCGAGAACCGATAACTACTATTGGCACTTTGGCTTGCTAATTATTTAAGTAGCATCACTTACATTGGTTTCGTGTCGAATTACTTCGTTCAATTTTACATTAATATTTATTCTAAGCTAAAACTATCCTATAAGTGGAATAGATGACATAATATATAAATTATTATTGACCTTTGATGACTGCAGGTTACTTCTAATAAGTCTTCTCGGAAGCCATAATTTTGTATAGACATGTTAATCATCATGTAAACATCATCTGTAAAAATAGCACAACTAAATATTACTTTGTAATATTCAACTTCGATTTATATTTGATTATTTCTTCTGATCTCCTTTTGTAACGTAATTTCATTATTTTACTAACAGTAGATCTATAATTTATATAACTACGTTAATCCAAGCGTTTGTTTGCCATTCTAAAGTCTGAATCGGTGTATTGATTTGGTTTAAATATTCACAAACTAACTCTATGGATAGCTAAAATATTTTAACTGGTTTTGAGTTTGACATTGGAAATGACTTTTCGTTCAGTCCTATTTTTTCCAAATTTTTGATTTGGGCGTTCGATATTTCACGAAGATTTCGGAAACGAAGAATGATATCAAAAATTTGAGAAAACCTCTGGAAAATTTAGTCCGTTACAATTTTTGTCTTAAATAAAGACGATCGGGTTAAGGGTTTTCCCTGTAGATTAACATTTTTTGAAAAAATTCAGAACGACATTTTACACATGACATTTTTGACTTCGTGTTTTGCAAAGTTCGTTATCGGCGTTTGTTGTGAATTATCAGGATTATGAGGGTATCTTGTTTGAGACGGGCATCGATAACATATCAATGGGTAGGAAGCCAAGAAGGCGCGGCGCAAGACATCAGTAAGATGCCGTCAGTCGAGTCTCATGCTGAGTCACATCGACAATTTAAGCATCCGTTTCCGTGTTGCGGAAAATATGAATGCACAACAACGTAGACGAACATCAAAAAATCCCGCTTCGCAGAAATCTAATGGAAAATTTCAGCATGTACATGGGAAATAGTTTCTTTATTCACTTTCTGATCACCTATTGCACGTGTGCGAAAGAATTTGATGGAGCAACAAACTGCGAGTGCTGAAGAAGGAGTTGGTGGCGTGGAAAATGGCTGTCAAATTTGAATACAATCTGGCGTTGTAGTGCATTTTCAAAGTATGCGGAACCTGCATGAATGATCATCGGTGCAGGCAAACGCCTCTTTTGTCAACATTAAATGGTTGCATGTATCCAAAAGAGGTCGGCCGACCGTCGCTGTGTCCGATTAGCGAAAGATTGATATCGTCGCGTTTTTTTTTCGCGTCCATAAGGCATGTGAGATTCTTCGATCAATGTTTCCGTGGATGTGGTTCGGAGTGCTGCCTCATGCTTTGGGAAGTGATGCGTCAAATCTGTTGAACAAGAGTTTTTATATGGCCGGATGCGTTTCGAAGAGTATCGTAAAGGAACGGTTGAGATATCTCATTGAAATGCCGCTGTGCAATAGACATAATGTGCAGATCCCTCCAAAATACCATTGTACTCCGCTGGAACACGAGCAACAAGCGCAATCGGATGGAGAACAAATTATGGCCCCATATTCAAGATACTTTCTTTTGGGGTGAAGATTCTATCTTGGAGATGTTGCCGGGTTAAAATTCGAACCCGTTGGCTCTCGCATTCAACGACGATGCCAAATAATTGTCTAATTCGTCAATTTATTTGGGTATATGAAATATCAAGGTGTTAAATGCTCAAACAGTGCCTATCACAAATACCATTTATATTTATACTTAAGGAGTTCAAGAAAGATGCTTTAAAGTTACCTAAGGGATAGTGAAAGAATTTGGTTCACGACAAAAAACTTACGCATTCCGGGATTACGTTGGACACCTAGCTGGAGTTCCTAAGCTAATTGAACGTACTGTAAGAGTTAATAAACGAGGGTTCATTGCGTCAAACTGCTGTCAAGAAAAAAAACATATCTTGCAACAAATGGTCCGCTGCCGATCAAGACTCAAGTTACAATGACGATGATGTGGTATCACTTATCGAGTTGTCTACGGATTTATCGTGTACTTTTTTTTTTGTACTTTGAACGTTATGATATTCTTCTTGCTTATTATTCTAAAAACGAAAATTGTTTACTTAAGCGCAACGGCGACAATTATATAATAATTATTATTTTATTATTATTCAAACTTCGATATTCTCGTGTGGAATAAGTTAATCTAAAGGTGCTCCCACACAGCAGTTGTATAATGTTGGAGAATATTGGAAACAATTTATTGCATATTTTTTTTTAACATGTTGTAACAAAAGTTATAAAATGTTATTGATATTATACAACACCATGTAACAAAATGTTGCAAATAATTATAACACGATAAAACAAATGATAACATCATCTGAGCATCAGCGGGAAGTAAGCGGAAAGGCGCGGGAAGGAGGTAGGTCGCGCGCAGTGTTCTGCATTACTCGTAATCAATAATTTTTTTATTTACCAAGTAAATTGATTAAAAAGGCCGGTTAATGTTGGGATGTTGTATATATGATAACCGGCGCGAAAACTTCTATTGCGCGTTTTAGGAATCGCAGTGTTATGTTGTACGTTACTCCGTAGTTTAGTGTATCTTCGGCTGATGGCGCTGTAGTATTTTTTTGCAGTAAATATTTGCAGACTATAAAAACATTTGATCCGATCCGGGAATCGAACCCGAAATCTCCAGAACAGCAGTCGCGTACGCTACCAAGGCAGTGCCACTAACACCTAAACTACGAGGCAACAGTATCTGTTTCGGAGTGTGGTTGTTTTCTATCTAAAATATGTAGTACAAAAAAAGTATATAAGTATTTATATCAGTTGTCTAGTACCCATGATACAAGCTCTGTTTAGTTTGGGACTAGATGGCGTTGTGTGTTATATTTCCGAAATATTTATTTATTTATTATTATTACTGTTAGGTGGTCTTGGGTTTGAATCCGACCCAGCGTAAATCATCATGTAATGAGCACTATATTTTCTATATTCAAACATCATCATTATTATCATTTCAGTCAAAAGACGTCCACTGTAAGTTCAGTCATCTTTTTAGCCCTTATTATTCTCAACTAATGCAACCGTTTTTATTACCTTACCGGTTTTCCACCGAGCGAATGGCTTCAGCAACTCTGAGGGTAAACTGAATTTGAAAGTTAAACTAGATTTCAATATATTTGAGGACACTGACTTTGTAATAACGACTGCCATATGTGTTCATGAGAACCGAGGCCGTCGACGACTTAACGTACACTGCAAGGCACGGGTGTAATTTATCTATAATCTTATAACGTACTAGCTGAACCCCGCGGTGTTACCCGCGGTTATCGTCGTACCGCGAGAAACGCCGCGGACAAAGTTAGTCTAAAAAAGTAGTCTAAGTTACTCCCTGGATCATCAGCTACCTACCAGTGAAAGTCCTGTCAAAATCGGTCCAGCCGTTCCAGAGGTTACCCGGAATAAACAAACAGACAGAGACAGACAGACAGACAGCTAGACAGACAAAAAAAATTTTAAGCACATTTTTGGTTTTGGTATATGTAGCGTGTAAACATACATTTGCATTTAGCAAAAAGCAGTTATTTAAATATTACAAACAGACACTTCAATTTTATTTATTTGTATAGATAAAACACAATTGCTGTTCATTTGTATCGCTAAAATTCGACAACAGCTCGACCTATTTAGCTGACTTTGGTTTCGAAATGTTTGTCGAAGTCCAGAAAAGATTTAAACGTGAAAAGTTAAAAACAATTTGAAAGTCCAAATGTCACGTGTACGAAGTAGCGGGCACAGAATCCAAATGTCACGTGCACGAAGTAGCGGTATAATGAAGCACATGATTATGTTTCTCAGTAATTTGCTTACCACAGCGTAGGCCAAACCGTTTCAAAACGTGATTTGTTACTTGACTTCATATTATAACAATATACATTATTGAGTTTGGTAACAAGTTATTATACTCGATAACTCATCGTAATTGTTTGAGCACTCGATAAATTTTTGTGGCAGAAGTAAATAGACCAAATAGTAGGCCACTCAAGTTCCTTCCATGGTCTAGACAGACTGTTTAAAACTCATGTTTTCATTAATGAAGCCTGAGGGCCTAAAATATATAATTTTCAAATTAAACCGCGATCGTTCCACTAGCTGAATAATTTATAAGGAGTGGGCTGACAGATAAAAGAGGGTTGATTAAAATTTTATACCCAAAAAGCTAAAAATGGTTCTAAGACTTTTCAAATTAATGTTTGGAAATTATTATTATTTGTTTGTTTTGCAGTTTGTTAATCATCTCTAAAAGTAAAAATGGGATACGAATTATTGTTTTTGTATTTATCAATGTAAAAAGAAAGTTAAAGGCTATGTTACTGTAAACCGTAGAAAGTGGTTTTGGATTATTTTTTTTTACCTTTTAAGTCTAATATATTATGTCTTGTATATAGAAATTTGTCAAATTCTAATTCTAAATATCTATATCTCAGTAAAAATGTATGGGTCGCCGTTTCGCTACCGTCACGAAGGTGAAACGAACGTCTTTTGTGTTTGCAAATAACTAGTTTCTGAAGTAATGTGTTATGCGAATATTTATTTTCTGACGTAACGAAACAGCCAAGCCATACATTATTACTGAGATGTAGAGTTTGTGAAGTTTGGGTTGGTAGAGTTAGGGCGTGTAGATTCAGAAGCTTGGCTCTACATGAGATCTGATATCTTCTCAACATTTTATATGAAAATGTTTTTGGTAAGATTTCATTTCTTTTGTCTTTTGAATAAAACCGTATACCAAAAATAAAACCTTTAACATAAAAGTTGTGGAAGTCTCATACAAACTTCCACCTCCCAATCTTGGGGGTTGGGGGGAAAGGTAAAATAGGTTCATGAAATTTTTGTTGTTTGTATGCTGAACTTAGTTTACGTACCAAATTTCAGCTTTCTAGCACTTCAGAAAGTACCCTAACAGTTTTGATGATCATCAGTGTGTCAGTGACGAAATCGGTGTATTTCAGATATCAATAAAATCTAAAGCATCAGAGCTATGCTATTGAAACTTCGTATGTTTAATTAGTCTATTATTGTCATTATAACCTGAGAATTTGAACTTTATTGTACATCGAAACTAAAGTTATGAGGGTTCAAAGAAACGACGAAACACTTCGAGAAAAGGTAGGTAGTGCCTTTGTGCTTTGTTAGTCTTGGCGGGGGCATAACAGTGCCCCCAGGCAAAAGTTAATCTTGAAACCAAGAAATAACAAAAAACAGAACAATAGTTGATAAAATGACTGTTACAGTTAAATAACTGTGTTGCAGCCACCAACGCTCACCACAGGAAAACAAATACTAATACTGAATTCTGTAATTCCACATTAGGAACTTAAAACATGATTGTTGACTATACTACTAAAATACAAATTCAATTCAATTAATTAATAGTGTATTTGTTGTGAATGTGTGTATTTTTGTGTGTGTATGTCTGTATGAGTATGTGTGTGTACGTGTAGTAAAAGTGCATAACTTTTTCTAATACAGTTAATGTTAAATACCGTCTCAAATACTTACATAATTTAGAGAAAGCATAACGAGTGTGTGCCTATTTACGTGCGAATTTAAGTTTTAATGTGCGAGTACAACGGTTCAACGTCCCTATTTAACCTGTGGGTGTAGAAAAAGGAAGTTAAGAGATCAAACTACTCATGACAACCTCACTGCAAAGGAAAGGGAAACATCAAACAAACCCTAAACCTACCCGTCTAGTCAGCGTAACAGTAGTCTCCTCACTACGGAATGGCTTATGTCCAGCAGTGGACTGTTAAAGGCTGCTCTGCACAAATAGTCGCCTGATAAATAAAATAAATAAATATTTTGGACATTTAACACACAATGACATCTAGTCCCAAGCTAAGCAGAACTTGTTATACAGGTACTAGACAACTGACATAAATACATATATATACATTTTTTTGAAAATACATATTTATTTTACATATAATTGCAGATCATACAAACATTTGGTCCTACTCGGGAATCGTAGCCAAGACCTCAAGCACAGCAGTTGCTTACGCTACCACTGTGCCACCGCGAAGTCTTCTTATTACGGAGAGGCTTATGTCCAACAGTGAACTATTTCTATTAATGCATGGCCCTGCTAAAATGACTCTACTCTGTCTGATAAAATGTAAAAGCAGAATCCAAGAGAGGTGGTCTCCACACTCATTGCGAATGCAGATAAGACAACATGGTGACCCACACTATGGCAGTCTAGTGACGTTTCTGCATCATTGGGCCTTCGGTCTCACACTCACCTTTTATTTTATTGATTTCTGTGCGAGGGTAGAACCGCCCCGGTACATTTTTAGTGTAATGCAATTAAAATAATAAAACTAAATATACGCAATAAAGGCTACTTCATTCTAGTCATAATAGTAAGTGAAGATTTTCGACGAAATTCGTATGAAGTAGTAAAATAGTGGCTGTTTACAGAATAATGAGCCAAGCCGCACTATTCGCAACGGAAATTCCACCGGCTGCTATTTGTCCGAAATTCACTATTCATGAGCTACACGGTGACGCGTCTTTCTTTCTAGTTAAGGGTCAAGGTTGAGTCAAAGGTCAAGGTCATGTACATTGTCTCATTCTCATAATCATTCTTGTATTTTCTTTGAAGCATTTTTATTAACAGACTTTTTTAAAATAAGTAGTAATGAAATATTAAAATAAAATCTTTAATATTTGAGAAATATTTCATAACAGAACGATGCAAATGGACGCACGTACTCGTTTAAAAAAGACGTCTTTCATTGCTCTCTTAAAGAATAGAAGTATACGCGCTTAGGAGTTTTAAGATCATGATTATATTTTATGAGACTTTAAAATACTCACACTGCCTTAAGTCCCGATCAAATCAACAGATGCGGCGTTCCGCAAGGGTCTGTCCTAGGACCACTCCTGTGGATCGTGGGATACGACTGGGTCCTTCGGGAGCGTCTCCCCCCCCGGGCTGGGCGTAATTGATTATTGAAATATAAGTTTTTTTCTCTATAACCTTATTTGTCTTATTCTTTAATGCTCAAGTTTTTGGACTATCAATTTTTTGTTTTCTAATTGGATGTGCTGCCATTCTGTCTTATATGTAGAGTTCATGCAAGGTGTAGTTACTCGACATGGTTAAAAGTACTACTCCTTATATACTTCTCATATTACTGTGACGCGCAGGAGTAAATCTCAAAATCACTTCTAGGGTTACCCTACTATTCTGCTTCATCTTATAAAATTGATGACCGTGGCCGAGTAGCAATTCATTCTTCAGCACTAAAACTGCGTTAAAGTGGAACTAGATGTTTCGATTCGATGCGCACTGGCACGTGTTCATATCAACCGTTTCGAGGTCTCATAATAATAATTAAGTACCATAATTTTGTATAATTCTATAATTATATATATATATTATGTAATTATATCACACTATGTATACCTATAATTATGGTAATTAATTCCTACGTATACCTTTTGAGAATTATGAAGAATTAATGTGAAAAGTGAATTTACAGCTACACATATATAGCTGTATGCTGTGGTCTAACTAATGTTATTTGGGAGTGCACTGAGAGATAAATGTATTTTTTATTTTATGTTATGCTTGTGTATTGTCTTTGTTAATGATCTATAAACTGTATAGATAAAAAGATAAAATATCAACTATGTAAAGAAGTCTATTCACCAAACTGCCTCGTTGGTCTAGCGGTTGGCGTGTGCGACTGCTGATCATGAGGTCTCGGGTTCGATTCCTGGGTCGGACCAAATTTTTGTATGATCTACAAATATTTGTTTCAGAGTTTGGGTGTTTTCTATGTATGATATGTATGTATTTATAAAAAAAAAGTATAATATTTATTTGTATCAGTTGTCTAGTATCCATAACACAAGCTGTGCTTAGCTTGGGACTAGATGACGTTGTGTATAAGATGTCGGAAATATTTATGTCATAATTACTGTAAGTGATTATAAAAGCTATATTGATAGCAATAAACTGTTACCGCTCTCTATAATTTTATCACCTGCGACTAAATTTACTACGTGACGTCATACAAACACGCCGGTTGAACTCGTCAAACACATCTGCACTTTATCAAAACGGGCGTCGTCCAGCAGTAAAGTATGGTTTTACTACCGCATCACCATTAAACGAGCTCGTGTGAGCCATTGTTGGTGCACGTCATAAAGTTCCAGCCGTAGATCGGAACATCTGAGGTCCTTAAAATAAAGCTTAAACTCTAGGACAAACGCATGCGAAACTAATGAAGTAGCTTCGAATTATAATAAATTTTAAAGTTTCTTCTAAATTGCTATTTCACATTCGTATCTATAAAAAAAAAAACTAAAAAAAAAAATGATAAATGAAAAAAAAAATTAAAGCCTTTTATTTTCATGCATGTGAAAAGAGAACACAATGACAAGCTCTATACTACATTGTTATACAAGTGTACATATTAATTATTTATCATAAATATCTTACAAAAGGAGTATGGAGAGAAGTATCCTTATGTATCCTAATATTATAAACGCGAAAGTTTGAAAGAATGGTTGGATGAATGGATGGATGTTTGTTACTCTTTCACGCAAAAACTACTGAACGGATTTGGATGAAACTTACAGTAATATAGCTTATGCATAAAAATAACACATAGGCTACTATTTGCCGCGATAACCGACATACACGCGGGCGGAGCCGCGGGCAACAACTGGTCCTTAATATATATATGTACGATTTATATTGAATAAATTACTTTAAACAACATTACAAATGAAGAGCAAATAATGCATTATAAAATGTATAGACTTTTATATTTTGGCCAATCAAATTTTTCACATAGATAAAGATTTTGAAAGTAAAAAAATATACTGTTTATCCTAACGTAATAAAAATAAGCAGTGGTCCCCCGTGGTTGAATAACAACCATAATTAGCTTTATTTTTGATTGTTACATTTCTGCACTATGCCAAATTTTATACTCCTTAGATCGCATAATTTTCATAAAAAGGGTACAAAGTTTACTACCTGTAAATATAATAGATATAAACCAAAATAAGAAATATCCAAATAAACAGAGTATCCATCCTGAATAAAGAAAATTTATGATTTGTAATAAAATAAAATCAAAAAGATTGATAACAAAAACGTTTTAACAAAAACAACATTTGACATGTTGTAATTTAAGCCAGTCAAATTGAAACCAGCTTATTTTACGCTTTTTGAGCTTCTGTGCAGGGAGTTACTTTTAGTATATACTTTTAAAGGCGGTTTTGTTTTTGTTAAAACGTTTTTGTTATCAATCTTTTTGATTTTATTTTATTACAAATCATAAATTCTTGTATAATCAATCTTATTCTATTAATTTAAATAAAGTCGTATTATAATGGGTGCTAGGGGCACCTTAAGTCTGTTTGAAGTCGGTGCCAACAGTCGGTGATTACAATGTCAAATGGCTTGACATTGTAATCATCCTCTAATCCCTAACTGTTAACGAGTTTTATCTTTTAATATCAGCTCATATGAATAGCTTTAAAGTATACAACTTACGTATGAAAGTGAAATAGTTATTCTCTAACTCCTAATCATTGAAGAGTTGTACATTTCATCATCAGTTATCCTAAATAGTTAGAAGACTTAAGGTAAAACACAAACATTTGATATTTAAATAATAATACTCCAACTCCTAACCGTCAAAGATATGTATCTTCCATCATCAGCTCATTATCACGAAATAATGACAAACAGATGAAATAAGTTACACAACAGCTTTGGATTCTTAACTTTAAACATTAAATATTAGAACAAATATTATTTAAGTTTTAATTTCGTTTGTTTCTTAACCCCTTGTAAGGGACAAGGTATAGTGGCACAAATACCCGAAGTAACAAAATTTAAATTATGAAACCCAAAAATATTAAAGTCAATAGGTATGTTACCACAGTGTCAGGTCGAGCGGACGGTAAATTTTTTACAAACTACTCAACCAAGTGAAGGTGAAAGTTGCTAAACCTGTTATTAGTTTCCAGTTCAGTTTCATTAAATTTTCAGTTGAGTTTGAGTTTATTATTTGCTCAAATGTTTGTACCAAATATAAGAACTATATCAAATGGCTTGTTTTTGGAAAAACTGAACTAAATAAGACACTAAAACAAAACTTAAATTTTGACCTTGAACATTTTGATGAGATAAAGAAAAAGAAGAAGATTTTTGAATATAATACAGTATATTTTCAAAAGTTTCAGGTAATATACACTGGCGTTAATAAAGCTCTCTCTAAAAATTAATTTCTGTACTCTTCTTAGAACTCATACATTAAAAACTGATAAAGGTATTAATCTAAAAATATTTAACGCGTTGGCAATGGCAACATGGCAATAGATATTTTTTTAAACGTTTCCTGCAAAACGAGTTATGAATATTAATTACAGAATGTTTTTTTATACTATTAATATAATACTATCGATCAAACATTCCAATGGAATTTTTTGTTAAAATTGTACTTATTTACTTTGTATATTATATGATGCTGCATTGTGAGGAGATATTATGTATGCATGGGCCCGCTCGACTGGAGTGATTCCACGGCCTCACAGAAAACCGATGTGAAACAGTGCTTGCGCTGTATTACACGCAGTGAGTGAGGAAACCGGAGGCCCATATCAAACCCCTCCCGCTATTCCTTGCTGCATCCCCCAAAGATCGGCAACGCAATTGTGATGCCTCTGGTGTTGCGGGTGTCCATGAGCGGCGGTTATCGCTTACCATCAGTCGATACGTCTGCTTGTTTACCCGATATTCTATAAAAAATGTATTATAACCGAAATAAAGAACAACTGCTTTAAAGTTTTACACAGTATCAACTGTCTTTGGAGCTAACTGTTGACCCTCGAATAATGGCTTTTATATGTTAAATAGGCAAAGTCTCTCTTCATCCAGGGAATATAAAACTTTAAAAATTTAAAACGGTGAAGCTACAGCAGATCTAAGACAGTACATTGTGCAAAATTTTCGTTCGACATATTTTCAGAGACGTATCGAGGATAAGGAAAATTGCATAATCTATAATTTTTACTTGACCTATTTTGTGACAAAATTTACCGTTTCGCTGAAAAATGCATGAGACCGATTGCGGATTTCTACCTTCCAATAATGTTATTGCTGACATGGTATATTTTTCTCTTGATTTATTATCTGTTAATGTTTTTTTTTTAATGCTGACTCTTATTTTTAAATAGCCTACAAGTACTAAATTACAGTTCCCAATAATAATATAGATCTTAATGATTGTCACGAGTAGATTGTTTTACCGACACCCGATTATTTGCCCGCTCCTTCATTAGCAGCCATTGAATATTGTTTAGAATGTGTTAGATGTATAATGTTTAGATTGTAAACGAAATATCAACGACTATTCTTGCTGCATAGCCTAAAGTTATTGCATTGTATTTGTTTTATTTTTAACCTTAACGCACTTTTTTGTCTATCATTAAAAAGTCCAATACATCGAATTCTTACTGTCCTAAATTATGTCCATGAAAAAAAAAGTATTAGTTTTAGTTACAACCCTCAAAGATAAACAAAAAAAATAAGTCAGGCAAACGGCTATGAGCTGTATTTAAATTGAAAAGCTAAAAAATGCAACGCTCGGTATATCTTGGTGCGATTTGAATATTTTATTTTCATTGGTAGGGTGTATCTGGCGGCCTTGCTCCGGTTACTGGCCCACCGACTCAGCGATCATTTGGTGACATGGTACCAATCCCTGGTTGTCGTAGAGGTTATTTGTACCACACACATACAAATTCGACAATTACACAATGAAACGTGCTTACGGAACTTAAGAAGGTGCAAATTCTCTCGCTGAGTAGTGAGAGTATTATTAATATCTTTATCTATAATCTTTTCATTTTTTAAAATGAATTAATGTTCTTTAGCTAAGAATATCTTAGCTTAAGAATATGGTATCTTGGTATACCAAAACTGAGTTTATTAATCCTTCCCCTCGTCATAAAAAGTTGTGCTCTACAATACGTGCGATGCTGCCAAATAACCAGTTTGATGAGCTTATGTTTAATTTTTTATTACTCATGTTTTAAGAAAAAATAATCATAATCCTAATATCTATCTTCTATCACACTAATATTATAAAGGTGAAAAATTCTTAAATAAAGGTGAAAGTAAGTTTTTTTGTTACGCTTTCACGCTAACACTACTTGACCTATTATCATTAAACTTTGCATACATATTCTTAGAGGTATAAAAAGTAACATAGGATACTTTATATTAAATGCGAGCGGCGAAGTGGCGGGTAAAAGCTAGTGTTGAAATAAATTTCAGTCTTTTTTCATCCAATATCTTACATATTAAATCCTATGATGTAATTCTTGGTAAGAAGGCAGTCTCCTCATTTGTTGTTCGTTGCCTTAGATATATTTCTCTCGCTAGTACGGGATGGAGCCCTTATCAAATCGGATGTGATAAGTCGTGTTCTACTTGAAGATGTGTCAGCACTATTTTCCAGGAGCGTAAGTGTTGTTGGGTTCCAAAAAGGTTAATTCAGAGACATGCGGGATTCAATACACTAGCTGAATTTTTGAATATAGATATTATAAAGTATTAACTTCATTTCTCTCTTCCTTAAACGTAAAATGAATTTGTTATATCGTGTTCAGATGTGGAATATTACCAAAAACTTTTAAAGTTCGATCATGGTTTAGTCGATCCATAGGTCATATTTAGATTTTATGCTTGAATTAAGTACAGTTTTAAATTTTATAATACATAATCATAAACGACCTCATTTCGCCAACAAGTTGTGTTGCTTGACGAGTAATTTATTTATGTATATTTTTAAAATAAGAAAGAGATGGATCTTAAGGTTCTGTATGGTGATATACGATAAATATCATACAAGTATTCCTAACAGCATCTAGAAAGAGAATATCAAAATCTTTCAAAATAAGACTCCATCTAAAATTCGACTTGGATTTGCGTGTAATGAAATTTCTGTTTACAAACCCTGTTACAGTCAGTTCGGTGCGCACCGCAAAGTCAAAACAAATCCGTAAAACATATTGGAATGAAAACATATTAGTGGGTCATTTTCGTCCTATTCTTTTGTTGCGTTACATCAATTACGTGAGGTTACCGAAAGCTATACTAATTTCTGAAATTATCTTGAATTACTGATTATTAATTAAGAGAATAATAATGACGATACTCTCACACTTCTCACACACGATTGCTTGATTCCAAATTAGGCAGCACCTGTGCTCTAGTATACTTGTGATAAATGTACTTAAATATTTCTAAATATTCATATTATTATGGATAAATTACAAGCAGACACGGAATATATGATCGTGTTCATCACAGAAATATCTGTTCTGGGTGGGAATCAAACCTACGACCACCGGCTCAGCTGTCAGGTCACTAACTGTTCGACCAACAGGCCTGCCACATAAGCCGCGATATTCACTTACCATCATACAATTCCATTTGCCCATGTTACTCTGTATATCATAAAACTAGCTGACCCACGCAATTTCATTTACGTCTCCTATTGTCCGTAGCGTAATAATTTTTCCCGTTCTTGTAACATTCTTTATTGATGTTCCGCTCCTATTGGTGTTAGCGTGATGATATAGCCTATAGCCTTCTTCGATAAAAGGGCTATGTAACACTAAAATATTTTTTTCAAAATAGACAAACGAACAAACTCTTTAGCTTTATTATTAGCACAGAGTATAGATAGAACAGAAAAGAAAATCAATGATTTTCTAATAAAATACTGTAAAGAAGAACAGAATACTGTTGGTATACTACACAACCGTAGTTGTCGAAATGATAGATTCGAAGAGGCTTCACCAATATGTGCTAAAGTGACATGTTTTTCTACTTAATGGAATCAGTACTGAAAGCGTACAATTTAGAGGCAGTCAACGAGTGTCCACAGCCAATGCAATTTTTTCCAAATACTTATGTTACCCGAGATCTCTTGATCGGCAATCGCAAACGTCAACCGCTAGAACAACGAAAAGGTTTAAAAGTTAACATAAACTACCTATTATTGAAATGTGGCCTGTAAAAGAAAAAGCATTAATTACTTAACGTTTGCATAACTCGACCGCTTGGAAATTTTATTGCGTGCGTATATCAAGTGACTATGACGTTTATGGGGCAAATTTATTTCAAATTTCATTGCACGTTTAACAGGCGTGGTCTAAAACTGGCCGATTCACGTACATCATAAGATTGTAAACAATGAGTAGCTTCTTTAAAGACTGCTCTTTGTAATCTTTGTCCGGGATGTTCCATTGTTAAGGCAATTATGGTGTTAAAAAATTTTACATACCAATACGAGAGCTACCTATTAGCAAGCTAATGTCACCGGCGATGCTACATCGCGTCCAGTCTTAAAATATCTGTAGATACGGAAGTTTGACAAGCTATAAATGTGCTTGTAAGTACGTAATGTAATCAAACGTTCGTGTCTACATTTGCCACAAAAACAAAATATATTTAAAGGTGGGTCGAGTCATCCTTACCATTAAAGGGTATGAAAATAAATTATGTTGGTCGAGTCACAGACCTACCCGATATGCACAAAATTTCATAAAAATCGACCGGTCTAGCCGTTTCGAAGGAGTTTGGTAACAAACACGAGAAATAGATACTGGAGAAATCCCGTCGTTGAGTTTTGACCGTGTTGAAATTCAATGACTTCATAAGGATCGATAGGGGTCAAAATATATATTGGGTCTTTTAGAAAAGTTTTGCTATTTAATGGTAAAAGAAAACAACGTAACAAATGGTTCATCAGACGCTAAATAACTACCGTCACCCATGCCCATTTGTAACTAAAGACTTGTGCGTCGCCGTCTCCAAGCCTTTTCCGCAGAACCAAGAGTTGTGATGGTTGATTTTGATGATTTTTTTATCAGTTACTCACTGATACGCAAAAAGTTACGACAGAGTTGTTTCGTACTGATTTTTAGTAAGACCGTGATATTAATTCGGTCGAAATGATACGTTCCAAAACATGGACCTGCCACGGATTCATGTGTCTTAAAAATATATCATTACTGGTAATGAAATACCTTTGAATTACCTTAGCAATGTCAAACAAAAGACAAATTTATGAAAATGAATAAGGTCACAAAGCCAGTTCTTTTCACGTGAATTATACGAGTGTATAATTAGGCTAGATTGTGGATGCGTGTTTAGTGTCGCATTGCTTCTACGGCCCTGCCTTGTCCTGCGTCCTTCAGTCACGATCCTAAAGCCTGACGTGCATTTTAACATTATGACAATCATTATATTAGCAGTTAACAAGCGCTAATATGTTCTAGGTAACTTTTTTAAATTAAATTACTTTTATTGACTAAAAGATTATCACATCAACAATCTTGAACAGTCCACTGTGTGATAAAAGGAGGTTTGACCGCCTTACCATGCTGGCTAGTAGAGCTGGTATAGAGCTTCAAGTTTACTCTGTGATTTCCTTGTGTTTAAGTGACGTTATCCCTTAGTTACCTCTCACGACACCCATGATATGAGCAAAAGTGGTGACATTCCTCAGTGACCATAATAATAATAATTCAGGAACTACATGGTCGGTTTTATCGGGCCGAAAATGGGCCTGATATAGACTTTAAAGCGCCTACTTCTTGGCTACGGTATAACGATCTCTTAGGAGAAACCGAAGGTTTTGTTTGTGTAATTATAGACAAAATTATCATGATGAATAATTATCGGAAATGTATCCTGAAAGATGGCACGGTTGATATCTGTCGGGCAGTCCTGGAGAATCTATCAGGTATATTATTTCTGGTTGTTTTCGTCTTGCTAAGGGCGAGTATTTTTTTTTTTATATTAACCCCAGACACATATGTGTGAGACTGTCTTTGCATTTGTTATATTGTCTACTCTTTCATACACAGCTCCCACTATCACTCATCTTCCTTGCTGCATACCTTATCTTTCTTTTATACGTCCTCTTTCTCATTCTGGCTTAAGGCTCTTTACTTTTTAACTTATATCTATTAACACGGGGATAAAGAGGGGGGAAGCAGAAATAGTTTTTTCTTACTATCTAAAATATTTCTTATTTATATTTCCTTTGATCTACTTACTATTTAGAGAGGCAATACAATTTTAACCATGAAAATCAGAACTATGATGATTATTTAAAGTACTATACAACTAATTGTTACATATAAATGTAAATTTATATATTACAATTTGAATCTTACAACGATCTTACTTCTATGCTCTTACGTTATTTACAGTGTTATGTATGTTAGCCTAAATATAGAACTATAGTTATCTAGCATACCTTTCTTACGCCTTATTTCTATTATTAACTATTTTACAGATTTTTATACAATATTCGAGGAGCATGTCTCTGTCCTTGCTGGCCATAATTTTTGTAAGGGAATTCTGGTCTATTTTAGCATCTATCTTAAATTCTAACCTCTGTCTTTCACGAACATGGACCGGGCAGTACGGCGAGTATAACAGCGAGTATTTGCACAGGCACAACCAAGAAGCCAGGGTTGTACATCAGCAACTAGCTCTTAAATACCATATTGTGAACTAAGAGGTGCCATACTACCTGTAGTAGTCGACCATTCTCGAGAATGGTCGTGCTACATTATATTGGGATCGATTTATTATCACATACAGGACTATTGTTGCCAATAAGCCTGATATTGTGGTGATAGATGGATTGCGCCGCGCAATGATTGTCGACATCGCCGTTCCTCCTGACGAGAATCTGGTGAAATTTGAAAAACAAAAACAAATGAAATATTTGGATTAATCTCACGAGATTGTTGAAATGTAGATTGGTGATCATTGTTTCGATAATTGTATCTGTTCACGGATTGATAGTCAAGAGCCTCGACCATCAACCGACCTTAAAAGGCTCACGTTAGACGGTTGGATCAAGTGTCTGATGCAGAAGGCAGTCCTCCTAGACACGGCACGTATAGTGAGGAGGTTCCTGCCTTTGGAGCCCTAACCACCGGATTTTTGGTCCCTGTACCCGAAGTAGGTGGTCCATTACTTTTTATATTTTTAAATGTATTTGTTTTTATATGTATATTTAAATGTAATAAAGAGAGTAATAATTCAGTACTCTTCGTAGCTATTCTTCACTCTACTGTTTTTTTGGGGGGGAGGGGGGGGAGGTAGCCAGTGCACTTGTAAATTTCTAGTTAGGCGTTCATGGTTTGTGGCAGTACATTTTTGACTGCTCGGTACAGGAAGGTAGAGCCGAATCGTGAGTGTATGTCTTCTACTATAAAATGGTGACTTCCAAGACCTATATGTGTTGTCACAACGAAAATAAGATAAATATTTATCCACACTAAAATGATATAATTTTAAAGCGACTCTGTCACGCGGAGCCGAGTTATAATAAAAAAAAAAACTTGAGAGGTGTCGAGGGACACCCGGATTAAACGAAGTTCATATATATACATATCAAAATTGTATATATCACATGTTATTCCCAGGCGGTCACCCATTCAAGTACTAACCACGCCCGATGTTGCTTAACTTCGGTGATCGGACGAGAACCGGTGTATTCAACACGGTATGGACGTTGCCAATTAGTTTGTTATATTGAACTTTGAGTACCCAGCACTATGACGTCAACTCAATGTTAATATAGCAAAAAGTGCATAGAGGTATTATAGATAGAGCCAGGCCTAAAGAAGTCCCTTGGTTAGCAGGAGAGACGATCGCGGTATCTATAACAACCTATGTGACCTATAACAACTTTATAAGGTATTTAATTTGATTTGAATTTATTATTCGAGCTTGGCATAATAACAAGCAGTCTTTTACTGCGCATACGTCAATAGAGAAAGATAAATGGGATACCGCGATTTTCTCCCTCTTTTTAACCGTTGGGCGTTTCCACTTACAGGCCAGCCATATGTCTTCCCCCTCTATCTATAATAGCTCTATAAAAAAATGTCGTTATACTTTTTCCGTTAGGCCCCCTTTCGCAACGCGCCATAAGGAACTTAGTTTCAATAGTCAAAGGCAAGCCTGTCCATAACCAATCGCAAACAAAAATGTAACAAAATACATTTCATGAATTAAACACTGATTGAAGCTAAAAAATCTGAAACCAAATTCAAATTTACTTAGGCTAGAATATTACGAACTTCGGCATACAAAATTCACGAAAATTTGATATTATATTCTTGTATGAACTAAAAGTTATATTTAAAACTATAAAATGTCAGAGAACGTCGGGTTTTATGAAATAATTTTCAATAAATGTATAAATCGCAAATATACACTTATCAATTTATCTTACCAAACTCCGAACTAACTTCGAAATTTCAACATAAAACATGAATGTTCCGAAAATATTTATATACTGCGATGACGCAAGAAATTTTGAAACATTTGAATAGAATCGTTAATAAGTTACTACAAGGTGAAAATTTTACTAAAACTTGGTGTTTGTGACAATTACGAAATATAAAAACAAATATTTATTTTATCAGAATGGTCCTTGTTACGTAATTTATACTCTAGATTGTCAGTACTTGATTTAACTTGTTGCAATATATTCTAGAATCAAAATCACTTGTACTTATTCCACTTGTTAAGGTCCTTGTTAAGACAGCTGCGAATGAGTGTTTTATGTAGAAAATTAAATTAAAAATTATTTTAAAATTCATGTAACACGGTTTTCTCATGTTCATTATCTCTCACACTACAAACAAAAAACCTTCACACTCAAACACACTACAACACATAGATAGATGGTTCAAAATATATATAGACACGCCATCTTGTGAGTTGAATACAAGTTAGAACAGTGGGGTGAAAGGTAATTCAAACGTAACTACAAGTGTATGGCACACTAAATTCAACCTTTGCTATCCTGAAGCAGATGGCGGTTTAGCAAATTTATTATCCACGTACTACTTTTAACCAACTAATTATAATGAATTTATTTATTTTTCTGTGTAATGAATGATCACAAATATAAACATAGGTACATTAAAGTTTATTTCGTTACAATCACATTAAATCAACAGTCTTAACATTCCACAGCTGTAGACTGCTAAGAAAGCAAGGAAATAATAATTTCATTGTCCGTCTGTCTATCAACCTAACAAGAACTTTTTCCTTAGTATATAACGAGTACCTATCAAGTTAACATTATCATCAACACTTGTCTTTGAGGAGTCGAAGTCAATGCACTAAAAGATGCGACAAAAATGTATTTAATTAATTTAATTATTTCTTTTCTTGAAATAATTTGGTGAAAACATTAAAATCTATGTATCAAAAGTCGATTGTAACGTGCATACAAAATGTATAGGGATACACAGAACCCAAGAGTCACCAGTTCATTGCTGCCCTTAGCCTATATACGCGCAGAACTTTTAAGTGCACCAATTTTTATGATTTTCACAAATATTTTTAATTGATGATCAGAAACAATGGCAGTAACTTTAATTTGTAGTTTTAAGTGCTGAAATGTTTTTTTTCAGTGCATTCAATATCAATCACACAAAGTGTCTCAAAATATGTTTATTATTCTTTATCTGTATTATCTTTGTTTTAATATTACATCTCCTAGCTTTTATTATTCCCAAGATTATTTGGGGTTGGCTACTAGTTTAACCGGTTTTACCTGAATATCCAGTGGTTGCGTGGTAAAACCATTATTCATGTAAAACTGGTCGAACGAGTAGCTGATCTCTAATTCTCAAAACGTAGACTTTGTAGAACATGAAGGCAGGTTTTGGCTGCCATAGAATAGGCTTCGATATTTCGAAAAAAAGTAAAATTGCACTGTCAGCATTGCTTTCTTGGTGTACAAACACTGAATAGTAGATGACGATTTAATCAGCTTAGATCATTGCAGTCCTAATTACATGAGTAGTCATATATTAAATTGTTATTATCATAGAATGCTTCTAAAGCATTGATTATTACGTCTATGGATAGCAGTCTCGGTGCCGGAATCTAAAAATGACAATACAACGTTTTAAATCAGGTAATTTTCCCAAGGGGCCATTATAGACCCAACGAAACGTTTTGTTTCATAACGATTAGGAAAACACATCTCACACAATAACAATATAATTTTATACATTCCTAATGTACATACCTATTAGTTTACTTAATGAATGCATTATCTACAGTCTATGTCTAACTGTCTACAGGATATCTACTAGTTTGATACAAAAGCTTGCCGCGAAATGTACCAGTATAGATAAACAAGTTAAATAAATAACTTCGTTTGATTTTTTAAATAGATACGAGTACTTAAATCTCGCGACAAGCTTTTATATCATGTAAATTGTGTAACGGCATTACAAATAAATTGTTAGTAAAAGCTTTCAAGGAATAGTGAGTTTATGATATTGAGTTTAATATTTCAGAAAAAACAGGTTTGAAAAGAATTTTTCTTTTTCAGTTACTTAAGTAAGTTTCAATTTACTTTATTTATTTTGTAACTTATTTACATGCAAGATAGTAAACTAATAACAGGTTTACCTCGTTGACTAGAAATATGTAGGTTTCTAGAATGAAAATGAGAACATGAAATATTACTAAGGCCGGTAGGTTCCGGATAACTTATCTGAAAGATAGTTTAACACAATTTATGAATTAGGAAGATGTGACAAATTACGAGTCAGATAACCTATCCGAAACTCTATGTAATATTTGAAATAGGTTTACAGAGACTAGTCAAGTCTAAATAAACATTGCACATAAACCATAGTTAATACTGTCCACTCAAAACGTTAGTAAATATAAACAATAATTGTTTTGAAGACGAGAAGATATCTACTTCATTAAAAAAGTAGACTCACGAAATACACGTGCGACGGCAGCGCGATCAAGGTGACCGTATCTAAGCGAATGGGCTGAACTGTTTCATCCGTAGCTAGTTGCATATCAGGGTACATGAAGCACATAGGTCCGCATTCAAATTAAAAAAAAAAAACATCCTCCGTCTCTGAGACATTTTTAAAATTAGGTTAAAGATCGGCTTTTAAGTCTACGTAAATGTAAAATGTTGTTTTATTCGTGTCTCAAGTTTAAAGTTTAGACAATTTCGACTTCAATTTCAAAGGATTTAATAGTTTAATAAAAATCTGTGCTTCACCGAGCAGAGTCAGGCGCTAGATTATAATTTGTCATTGAGTTCAAGCACTGACACAATACTAATTATATTTCGTCAGTGGTTTAACTTTGTTGTGTTTCAATAGTTCAGCTCCCAAATAGCGGTTTAGAAGTACTTCGACTGATATTTTGATAGCCTGATTGTTCTTACTACGTATCTAACTAAATTTCGAATGTTATATTTAATTTTTTATCTGTGTACCTTTGTGTGGATTTTCCATTCCGTCAACAATAAAAAGACCTGATACGAAGCAGTTCAAGGTGAGAATGTAGATTTTGAATTATTCCCACATTTGAAGTCCAGGTCCTAAATTATTGTTTAGAAGTATTTCGACTAATATTTTGATATTCTAATTGTTTTTACTATGTATATAAATATCGAATGATAATATATTTAATTTTTGAATGTTCGTGGCACAGTTTTACGTTCATTATGATATGATGCCCTTTATTCCCAATAATAATGTAACACATTAACGTTTACAGCAAATTAAGATAATATGATTACAAGAACCAATTCCACATCTGTAAGATGAAAACTTTTGGTCATCGACGAGTGTGGACGACGGTATCTCGATATCGGGTGCCCAACTGGCTACTACTAATCTCAGTAACAGAATAACATAACCTTGGACTAAGCAAGTTAATATTACTGTTTTATGCTTCATTAGAAAGTTTAGTATTTTATTACCCGACTACGGCAGAGTTATGATTTTAACAGGCTATATGTGTATGTAACGTCATCTGTTCCCTCATAGCTCCTCAACTGCTTATTAGAACTGAAGAAATAAGGTATCGTTAGAAGCGTCTTCACTGTCCACTGGTTATAGGCTGTACAAAGTGTCACTGAATCCGATGTGGTACCCTTTAGCGGACATAAAGTACTGTGTTAAATAAATTTGAGATTAAATCCGTGATTGGTATTATTGGAAAGGATGTTACTTATACAGTGCATAAATATATATTATTAGCATTTTTCTCGTGATTTTGTCCGTATTTATTCTTTTTTTTATTTTTTTTATTTGGCCCTGCCAAAATGACTCTACTCTGCCTAATGGAAAGCATGAGCAGAATCCAAGAGAGGTGATCACCATACTGCGAATGCAGACAATGCAACAATGCAGCATGGTGACCCACACCATGGCGGGCTAGTGATGCTTCTGCATCATTGGGCCTCCGGTCTCGCACTCACCAACGAAACACGACAGCATGATCGCTGTCATTTTACGCTGGTCTTCTGTGCGAGGGTAGTACCGCCCCGGTCGAGCCAGCCCGTTCGTGCTGAAATCTACCTTGCCCTCTACCTCGATAATTGTGATATTTCTATTGTATTTAAAATATACTTTGCAACGAAATTAATATTATAAAGGCACCAAAACATTTGAAAAAAAAAGTAAAAACTAAAACCTAACTACGAGCAAAAAACGACGCTGAAAAAGTATGAAACCGATTTGAAAAGCCGTAGTCACAGTTATTTACCATAACACAGTTAAAAATATGTTTTTAGACTTTCAATCTCTGAATTTTATCAATTATTTCGAAACACTTAAAGTTGTTAAATATACTAGTGCGGCCTGGCTTCGTAACGTCTTTGAAATTCTCAAATATTCTCTACTATAATATGCATGTATATACATATTACCTTTTCTCTGGAATCACTGTGTCTATTGCTAAAAGCTGTATTAAAAGATCTAACAGAATAGTCAGCTTTAGTGACTTCATTTTATATAAGTGAACATATTTTTAAGTTTTCTATAAGAATACATTAATTTCATCATATAACAGAAGTTTTTTGTGTTTACAGAACTACCTTTGGACCGAACGACCTTTGTTGTGATACAGCCCTACATTCGCTTGAAGAAAATCCCCTTTAGCCTTTTTATTTTTAAGTTTCTCAAATAGTAATATCAGATACTAATAGATTTAATCAATTTGACAATGAATGTAATTGTGTGTCTTTAGTATCGAACAGATTGTCTTTAGTGTATATACTTAAAAAATACACAAAAAAAAAACCAAATTATAAAAAAAATATATCATTCAAGTTCTCCCTCATTCCTTAGCATCGCACAAACTTGGATAAGCACCTTAAGATTATCGAGGTAATATAGCCAGTCTTTCGGCTAACATAGATTATTATTAAAAATATTTAATAATTACCAAGAAAAAAATAACAAATGTATCTTCGAACACATGCCATGCCACCATGGCATAATTCATGCCATTTGTTTGTCAATTGAACTGATTTAAAATTAATTTTAATAGTTTTTTTTTATCATTAATCTGTCTTTTATGAGAAAAAGTTTAAGTTAAATATATAATATTTGATTTTGTTGTTTGTTTTTCGATATCGTTTTAGATTTAAATAGTTCTCTTCATTACACCCGTAGTAAACTGTATTCTACATTTATTTGCAAGAAGTTACATAATGTAAGGAGTCTTGATTACACTTAAAAAATGTAAAAATGTATGAATATTATTTTAACTGTTGAATCACATTAAATAAAATAAAATAAATTAAAAGAAATACATCGAACAATATACATTTACAAAGTGCCGAAAACAATATAATGTCTTGTAAAGACTAGCAACCACACAAAATAGATGGCCAAAGTAACACAACTCGGTACTAACGATTAACGTTATGAAACACACGTGTACTCTTCGCAATTTTAAAATTTATGTAATTATTTATATGTTCATGGGCAATAAGCGCGGGCGACAACTCGATAACAAACTAGTGCACGGCATGTGTGCTTCTTATGGCAAGTCGCAAGATACAGAAAACATAAACAGTATAAGCAAAATATATCAAAAGTCCTAAGATTTTAGGTTTCAGTAACCTCAGAATACGTGTAACAAAATATAGTTGATAAGAGTTTTAATATCGTGTTTCATTACGCATTCTGCTGTTTGGCGGCATTTGCTATTTCTTTTAGTTAAGTAATAACTCGGTTAATTTAATATTTTGAATATTATCCATATTGCGCCAAATCAAACATTCTAGCAACTATTTTAGCAGTAATCGTGTATTTAAATTGATAGTATACATTACCGGGAATGAGGAATGTCAGCAGGTGTGTTGTTGTTGGTGTTCTCCCAGGGCGGCTTAGACTGCTTCTGGAAACCGGCTCCGCCACCCGCAAACATCACAAACAAAAAACACTAGAACACCACACTATAGCATCAGCTTACCGTCACACTATTAGTCGAAACCAACGGACAAACAAATCCCGATACATAGATTCCAGTTTTTTGGTACGCGTTGTTTATATACGGTATTTTTTTAGTTGGAACATTGGAAGCGTCGGCGAGCGCGCTCTCTCAAACGTATCTTCGAATATTTTCGGAGTACGTAAAGTATTCCTGGACTCACACAGCGCGTCCTCCCGACGTGTCTGAGACTGCTGAGTTTTATTTTTACACTGGACAATTTTTTCGCCTCACATTTGCGTAATTAGCAAGCTCTTAGTCTGCGAATGAACAATTATCGGATCTTTGTGCCGTTAACATCGCTATGGTGTCCGAAGATGATCGTTTCGATAAAAATAAACTTATTATAAAATAGTTTGGCTTCATACGTCGCATACTGGGTCAATGCTGAGATTAGATAACTACATATGTATATTAAGAATCGATTTCGAAATGCTGCGAAAATTTTGTTTGTCCTCCCGTAAATTTGCATTTTCACGTTATGAACAGTATATTTGTCTATTTGAATTAATTTAAATTATTCAGGCAATAATGAATCTAAATTTTACAATTTTAATGAAGAATTATCAATAGTTTTAGAGAAAGTTTAGTTTTAAATATTTGAATTGAGGTGAAATCAATACTAGTTCGCTTCACACAGGAGAACTGAACATTCAAAACAGTAAAAAAAATTAATTGAGTAGCAAAATACAACTTCCTTCATTGTTTAATGTTTACAGACATATTTTATTGAGTAACAGATTGATTTGAGTCTGGTTTTCATCAATGGCTTCTATATAATTTTTAATTCGATATTGAACCAAAACAGTTTGTTTAATAATAAATCCCGTAACTACATATTTATCGAAGTTAATAAGTTACCGTGATAACGTATATTGTATTCGACTTTATTTTCTTTCATGCTTCTTGTTTGTCCTTGATTTTTTTATTTATCAATCAAAAATTTATAGAAAAACCTGCATTTTCGAATGCGTCCTGTGTTTTTATTTTTGACGTGACAACGTCTAACACATTGATGAACGCCGGCTTTATGAACGAAAAAGGATGATTCATTGTCCTGTTACGTTTATGGTCCCGTTACGCACATTGTTCATCGTTGTATGAGAGATAGAGATCTCATCATCAATGTTTTGTTATGACGTCACGTTATCCTATCGTCCGTAAACCGGCTTTACAGACAACCAATTTTTTTTCTCGAATCTTTGTATATTGATATTCTTATATAGTGAATGTTCTAAATGCACCCAAAGTAGATATTATTATTTTTATGAACTGTATGTATATATATCACAGGTGTTGGTATCTATACTATAATATTATAGAGCTGAAGAGTTTGTTTGTTTGAACGCGCTAATCTCATGACCCGTTGGTCCGATTTGAAAATCTTTTTCAGTATTGGATACTTCATTTATCGAGGAAGGCTATAGGCTATATATCATCACACTAAAACCAATAAGAGCGGAGTACTAACGAAGAATGTTACAAAAAACGGGAGAAAATTATCGCGCTACGGCATTAGGAGACGCAAACGAGGTTGCGTGATTCAGCTAGTACAAAAAAAATTTAAAAATAATAAATGTTGAAGATTGTCTTTTTATATTATTTCCTAATATTATTATTATTCCTAATATTATTATCAGTAACCAGCTATAGGGATTCAATCTCAAAAGATTCATTTACCATCTAGAATCTAGATCCACAATAAATTTAATAAGTTTTTTTATTCTCTTTACATCCATTTACATTAAAAAAGCGGCCAAGTGCGAGTCCATGTGGGGTCCGTACGTGTGGGGTATCCATTGATACCCCACACTGCGGTTCATAGAATACATCTACTTACCAAGTTTCAACATTATAGCTCTTATAGTTTCAGAAAAAGTAGTTGTGACATACGGACCTACAGACGGACAGACAGACATGAAAAATCTATAAGGGTTCCGTTTTTTGCCTTCGGCACGGAACCCTAAAAAGGACTATCTCGAGTTCTGGACATGTCTTGGTGAAAAAGTTGTAAAAAGTGAGTTGTCAGTGGATCGATAACTTTGAAAAAGTACATTTAAGAAAACAGTTCATAAAGTCTTAGTCCATCCATATTTTAAAACCACGATCTCACAAAAAGACAAATCCTAATATAATAAGTCACCCATTGGATAAATGTTTATTGCGCTTAAATGTTACGTGGCAGTACACCATCTTGCCTCATACCTGATCACGTGGCTGACTTGAAGCTGGAACCATGGTGGTAACAATATATATTTCTTGTGTTTTTTTCAAATGTAGACATAAAGAGATGAAATATTGCTGTCATAGCTTTGTTTATCGTGCGCCATGTTCTTGTAGAGGCAGACGACAAGAAAAAACCTTATAAACATGTGACACAGAGGTAAAAAAATGTATTACTCATTATTTCCAACAAAATCATTTTCCATAATCTACGTTTGTAATAAAGATGGTGACCACCACTTTTAACCCATCAGGCAGAGTAGAGTCCTTTTGGCAGTTTATTCTGAAAAAAAAAACAAAAATATATATGGAGGTATATCAGTCCTAAGTTCTCAGTTCTTCCTCTTTTTTATTGATTTATACTTGTCTCTCATTGGAATATAAACTTTAAATAGATATCTTGATTAATATTCAAGAGTTAATCTAATACGCCACGAAAAAACCACCTTTCATTTTGAAACAAACAAAACATACCTCTGTAAAGTTTACAGTTCGAACTCTGAATGATTAAAAGTATTTCTAACCGGTATTAGGCAACCGTTTGACTGTTGCGTAAGATATTATTCACTCTTACTGAATTTTTTAGGATAGATAAGAACAGAACGATGTTGTTCTTAAAGGATTTTGCCAGCTAAAATACTTTTATACCGTTAAGAGTTCGTAATGTAAAATTTAGCAAACCAATTCGATCGAAATCATCTGAACTCAATGCTTTCATTAGTTTTCCTCAGTACCTACCCCTGTTCCAACTATCCAGTTGTATAGCCTACTCATCGAGCAGTCTTACAGCTTATCAAAATCAAAGAGGAGACTAATAATACAAAAAATAAATCAGAGAATAGGAGTCTGATGCAGATGTCAGTTCTTTGATATCAGTAGTTTGGTTCCTGTATCCGATACAAGATTGGATAATGTTAAATTTTAGACAGTAGGTATTTACTTGTGAAATTATTGTGCTACAATACTGACCACATCAAAGCAAGATTTTTTTTTACTCAGAAATCCAATTTTAAAAGTAATTAAATGACATGGCCAGTTTCAGCCTAGTTACTCACTGGCTAACTATAAATTAATAAAAATAGAAATTAAATTACAAAACTATTTACATTTTCATACAGATTTTGAAAAAGTATTTTAAACGTAAATAGTTGTTTTTCTTTTCTGGCGTATCGAGATAACGTGCCATTTTTGATAAACGTTCCTTTCCCTGTAAAACTTTAAAGCTCAAATATTAATGATCCATCAGAGTAATATTAAAAATTATCCTGACTAGATGACTGTTAAATCATTATTTATTATCGTAATCTTAATAATATTTATATTTTGTTGACTGAGTAATTAACAAAATATGACAAAATATTTCATATCATGATTAAATATTTCACAGCATTCGAATAAATGCTACGAAATACTTATTTTTACAAAACTTTTTTCTTGTATATAAAACGAAACTACATGAGAGATTCAACGATAATTACAGGTTTAACACTTTGAAGTCATCGCGTTGTTTCTTATTTGTAAACTGTATGAAAATCTTTTCTCCATAATGACTGCTATTCTACACGGACTGATTCCATTGCCCAACTATTATCTAATGTTTATCAATACAGACTTGATTGTACTTAGGTTTTGGATATAGTGACAAGTTTACAATGAAATGTATTAATTACGGTATAGCAACGGTACGGTTAAGAAAAAATATGGTGTCTTCCTTAAACATGCCTTTCCATGAAAAATGTTCTTGTGGTTTAACTAAACAGCGCAGCAAATGATTTGTAGAAGTAATTCTTATTTCTATTTAACCTTTAACAAGCGGTGTCAGTGAAATATCCTTCGGTTCCTCCTTTCTGTGCCGAGCGGTCAAAACCTGGAACTCACTTCCAGCGCACGTGTTTCCCTCCCACTATGATCCCGGGTCCTTTAAGCGGGGCGTAAAAAAGCATCTCACTAGGCGGCCATAGTGTGGGTCACCATGCTGCAATGTCTTTATTCGCATTGAGGATGGTGACCACCACTCTTGGAATCTGCTCATGCTTTCCATCAGGCAGAGCAGAGTCATTTTGGCGCAGCTAAAACATAAAAAAAAAAAAAAATATCATCAACTTCCCGGTGCTTACTACAAACATTGTAATAGCAAGTTCTATATAAAAAAAATACGTTTAGAATTAATTGATTAGTTTTATTTTATCATTTTATATATTATTAAACTGTTATTACAATAAGCTACTGGTACGTACGGGAGGTTCATGACCACGACATGTTTTTGTTAATTTCTAAGAAATCTGAAATTACTGAACTGTGTCACTTTTACAGTTAGTTTAAGGGCATTCTAAATTCAAAACAAAACAAAATTCGTTAATGTACATGAATTTTTAGATGCTAAGCAGAGTGCCTTAGGAAGTTGGCCATCTCCTTTTATGAACATGGAACTTTTTTCTCAAAATTATCTTTTTAGGTGACTTAGATGTAGATGCTTATAATATATTGATAATAGTGCGAAACCCTTTGTGCGCTCCCACTTAGCCTATTTTTAGATATTTAAATGTGATGCTTTTGAAAAAAATGATTTTATAATACTAATAATTAAACTGGATGTGGTAAGAAAATTTCTTAATAGAATATGTCCTTCAGGATAAATAATTAAAAGATAAGTTATCATCGATAAACTATATTTATTTCTTTAAGTGAATCTATTTTACAAATATATTATAACTCCAACTTTACAACGAGAAGAATAAAAGTTGATGAATATTGATTAAATAAAAGCTAGGTGAGTAGAGAACTGAACAAAACCCCCAGATACATTCTAAACATGAATTCATATTAAGAGCTTAGGCTTAAATATAATATAGACTACATACACAAAATAATTACTCCAACTTCTATTGGAGAAAAATAAAGGAAAAATTAAACGACGTAATACAACAAAAATTTATATGTCAATCACTACTAAAGATAATAAAAATGAATGTGGCAGTGAGCATGAGTTGTTCATAATCAAAATGTAAACTATATTTAATACTATAATAATTAATCAATAATTTTTGATAAAATTTAAATAACCCTTGTTACCCGGGCCATTATTATATTATTATCATAATAAATATAATCAAACTAAACGTACTATTGTTGATAGTTTTAAGAGTATAATTATAAATCAGTTTTATTAATAGTACATTAACCAGCTCATTACTTTTGTAACCTTACAACAACATAGAGCTATGAAAGATAGAGCAGGGAAGACATACGGCTGCCTGTAAGTGAAAACATCCAACGGTTAAAAAGAGAGAGGAGATCGCGGTAGCCCATCTGTCTTTCTCTACTGACGCATGTGCAGTAAAGAACTAATAATCACAGTATGTATTTATAAAAAAAGTATATGTGTATTTATGTATTTAGCACGTAGTAGAGCCACGCTGATTTCAGCACGGAGGGGCCGGCTCGACCGAGGCGGTACTACCCTCGCACAGAAAATGAACGTAAAATGATAGCGATAGTGTTGTCGTATTTCGTTGGTGAGTGCGAGATCGAAGGCCCAATGATGCAGAAGGTTCACTAACCCGCCATGGTGTAGGTCACCATGCTGCATTGTTGCATTATCCACATTCGCAGAATGGTGACCACCACTCTTGGGTTCGGCTTATGCTATTCATAAGGCAGAGTAGAGTCATTACGTCTGCCATAAAGACTCTATTCAAAAAAAATATCAGTTGTCTAGTACCCATAGCGCAAGCTCTGCTTAGTTGGGACTAGGTGGCGTTGTCTACCACAGATTTCCAAAAATATTATAATTATAACACTGTTCTGACACAGAATGTATTTATTTTCAGTATGTTTTGTTTTAATTTTCATGTATGAGTTATTTATGTATGTGTGTCTATAATGTGTATGTGGGAAGAGAGTGAAAATGACTCACTGTTTTTCTGTTGCTCTATGGTCTTAGGACATTACCACAACTGTTTCCTTTTTAAGTTGATAGTTGTTATTACTGGTGATATGTGTGCCCTAAACACGAAATTTATACATTGACCAGTAAAGTTACTATTGATCACACATCAAGGACCTCTGTTGTAATAAATTAAGATCGGAAATATCGTTGACTACGATGGGAATGATTTCGCAGCTAAAGCCCACGTTGATAAAGATGTCCCAAACTTTAACTAGCCCACGTTGAAGTAGAAAGTAGACAACACAAATTAGATTAGAACTATGGCATCACCCGTGGGGTAACACTTTAGATGCATTATATACACATATATATTTAGAATAGAATAGAATATACTATACACACATACTACATACAAATTATCAAAAGTTAAGAATTCTCATCATTCCTTATATTCCGAAAACATTTGAATAAATAGGTTACAATGCAGCTAGGGAAGATAGTAAAGTTTAAATAGTTTAAAATATTAAAATTCTAAAATATCTCAATGCCAGTGTCAGAGTTATGAGAATTTTTATACGCTAACATGTTTAAATTGCTATGGTGCATCATTTAAATACAAAGAGTAATTCAGCATATCCGGTTGTTCCTTCTTCGTTGTTCATTACATAGGTATATGTGGGCCACAACGCTGTATTGTTGCATTTTCTGAATCCGCAATAAGTATAGTGACCGGGCAGAGTAGAGTCATTTTGGAATTTGTTGTATTTCTTGTGTATGTATGGCATACATAAAAAATATCAACTCTTTCAGTATTCATGAAGTACATCTCGCCTTCTTTTTACACATGTGTACATTTTGGAGTGCAATAATCGTTTTTTTTTTTCATTCTAAGATAATATATATTTCAAATTTTCACACATGAATTATATATTCTAACACGTTTAAATTACTGTACTGTATGGTTGTTGTTAAATATTGTAATGTAGATACAATGTAACTTGGTAGCATTTCGATAAGCTCCATAGCTTTTGGTCCACGTAGCTCCTAGACGAATACGTAGGGAATATATACGTTGGAAAAACTAATAAAAGCATTATCTGGGAAGTTTTATAACTATAACACATTTTAAATAGTGTGTCTTCCGACTGTATGCACCACAATAAGTTCTTCTGTATTTTTTTTAATACAACTACCTCATTAGGAGTAAATACCAAGTGTCACGGGGCTTTATAAACCTACATGAAACGGACACAAAGAACACCCAGAGCCAGAATAAGAATTTATGGGTCACACAAAACGTTGTCCCATGTGAAGTCTGAACTCACAATACTCAGTACAATCGTGCAGTGAAAGTAAGTATTATAATAAGTATACACTGTACTGTAATAACAATTCATGTTAATAAGTCAACAAAGTGCTCAAATGCAATTTTGGTACCAGTTAGGGCTGGCAATAAATAAATGATGGCGGTTGAGCTGTAACAGTACACTAAACACAACATCCAGACATTGGAGAGTGATGTTAATAGATCACACGTCGCTGACCAATATGTAGAATGTTGAAGTTTAGGTAAAGGATAACGATGACTACGAATTGAGGAATTCCACTGCAACCGGCCTGCCTTGAGATAAAAGTAGACACCGCAAAGTAATTTACAAAACAATAAAATACGTGGCCAATAATGTTACCTTAGACGGACACCCAACCTACTGATCAGTTCGACGTTTCATCATATTGTAGCGACGACTCGTTGTTGTGCTGCGTTCTAAATACAACGTACATGTGCTTCTGACGGTTATGTGATTACAATTACACCTCATCGCGAGAAGCCCATACGTTGTTATTTAGCTGTAGGTTACGGTGGACAACGGTGTGCATAGTTCTTGCGCTAACGGCCCACTTTGAAACAGACGCAGCTTCATGAAACTAATCTGGGAAACGATTAATGAAATACATAGTAACAAAAATATTCGTGTATCATATTCATTCTAAGTGATACATGACATATAGAAATGTAACATAGAATACCACAAATTATGTCTTTTGCTAATACTTAACAACGTGTGAACGCCACCTAGGGTAGCCAAATCTCTAATTTAGCATTTCAGAGATTCATTTATGTGTGTTTATGTGAGTGATATTGTGCGATTTAAATTTATTGAAACAAAACCTACGTTTAAAAGTGTATTAACAAACCCAATTAAGAAATACTAAAACCAAAAGAGCTAAAACATTATTATATATATCAAAAAACATTTAAGTTAAAAATTCTATGTACACTGGCTAACTTTTAACTAACTTTTTTTTTTCAAAATAAACAAATCGAATCCTTCGACAATGTGTCACTCCCTGCAGCAGGTTTCCACGTAATCTTCGTTTTCTTCTCTGTAGGCTGGGGTAACCTAGGTCTACGAGATAAAAACTCCTGTAAGATTGTAATACTTATAGGTGTTATTAGCTCAATAGAATTCGGTATTCCATTTTAGTTCGATGGTTCTGACTGTTATGAAAAAAAAATACTTATCAATAAACTATATTTATATAGCCATTTCAGCTATCATAAGACTTGGGTCACATATGTCGCAGAACAGACAACCGCTGGAGAACGCTTGTTTTTGAGTGAAGACCGCGTCTTGGCAAACGTAGTGTGGGACGCCCTCTGGCCTGGTGGCGGTACGACTTACGTAAGAAGTTTTCTTATATAAAAGACAACTCCCACACTAGGAATATGTCTTCTCTTAAGGGGAACCCTACAAACATACATGAAATGAATAAAGATTACATTCAGACTCAGAACCACAATATGCAGGTCTCACAAAGTATTGCCCCATGTGGGATTTGAACCCATAACACATGGCGAGGAAGAAAGCGGTGTGGCGTCCGCTTATGAGGTGTAAGCGCGTAGGGCACACGTCCCTTGCATGTGTTCATTCTAAAAACATTCTTTATCAGAAAATATAAAGATTATTATACAACTGGTGAAGATTGAAATACAAAAAATTTACTTCGTATCAAAAATACGTTCGAGATACTTATGTCCGAACTAAAAATGCACGGATCTACAATATATGTTACGTCCATTCAAGTCTGGAATAAATTACCTAATGAGTTAAAATGAAAAAAAAAATCATATTGAACAAGAAATAATGTAAAATAATAACGAAATGCTACTATCATATAATTAAGTAAATATTTCGAACATCTAACACACAACGCCATCTAGTCCCAAACTAAGCCGGTGTGAAATAGTGCTTGCGCTGTGTTTCACCGAGTGTGTGAGGATACCGGAGGCCCATATCCCAACCCCTCTCCCCTATCTCTCTCCACCTCCTATCTCTCCCATCTCCCCAAAGGTCGGCAACGCACTTGTGTTGCAGGTATAAATGGGCGGCGTTAATCGCTTACCATCATACGTCTCATATGGTACGTACATATCGATACGTATGCTCGTTGCCCGCATATTACATAAAAAAAGAAAATAATACCATTTAATAATAATAGTATAGGTAGGTAGGTACTTTAATATTCATACTCTGTTATAATTATTTTGTTTTTAACACCCGACTCAAAAAGAAGGGTTTTTTAAGTTTGACATGTCTGTCTGTCTGTCTGTGGTTCCGTTGCTCGCGAATAACTGCAAATATATGTCAGCAAAATATCTATGTATTAACAACTTAACAAAATCTTTATTATATGTACCTAAGTATGTACCAATAAAAAGTATAAAATAAAAATTAAATTAAAAAATTAAAAACCCCTGATACAATAAATTTTTAGAGAAAACTGAGGTTAATGTGTGGGGGTTTTTTTTAAATTTTTAATTTAAATTTTTTAATGTTTCATTGTAACCACATTAATGTGTAATTATAACTACATAAAAAACGCCAATAGTAAAGTAAATATGTCGTTCTAGACAGACTAAATTAATAATGAAGATGGCCTCGTGATGCAGAAACCTCACTAGGTCGTCAAGTGTGGGCCACCACGCTGTATTATTGCATTTTCTGAATCCGCAATGAGTACAGTTAGTGACCACTACTCTTGGATTCTGCTCATGCTTTCCATCTGGCAGAGTAAAGTCATTTTGGCATTTGTTGTATTTCTTGTGTATGTATGGCATACATAAAAAAATATCAACTCTTTCAGTGTTCATGAAGTACATCTCGCCTTCATTTTACATATGTGTACATTTTGGAGTGCAATAATCGATTCATTTTTTTTCATTCTAAAATAATATATTTCAAATTTTTACACATGAATTATATATTTTAACATGTTTAAATTACTATACTGTATGGTTGTTCCTTCTTCGTTGTTCATCGGATGGGAGTAACGGTATGCGTATGTGATGAGCTCTAATTACAATTTCTTTACAAAGGCCCGCAAAATGAATTGACCACATTTTGCATTCCGATGCGTGGATATTGTAATGTAGATACAATGTAACTTGGTAGCATTTCGATAAGCTACATAGCTTTTGGTCCACGTAGCTCCTAGACGAATACGTAGGGAATATATTTATTGGAAAAACTAATAAAATCATTATGTGGGAAGTTTTATAACTGTAACATATTTTAAATAGTGTGTCTTCCGGCTGTATGCACCCCAATAAGTTCTTCTGTATTTTTTTAATACAACTATTTCATTAGGAGTAAATACCAAGTGTCGCGGGGTTTTATAAACCTACATGAAACGGACACAAAGAACACCCAGACCAAGAATAAGAATTTATGGGTCACACAAAACGTTGTCCCATGTGAAGTCTGAATTCACAATACTCAGTGCAATCGTGCAGTGAAAGTAAGTATTATAATAAGTATGTACTGTACTGTAATAACAATTCATGTTAATAAGTCAACAAAGTGCTCAAATGCAATTTTGGTACCAGTTAGGGCTGGCAATAAATAAATGATGGCGGTTGAGCTGTAACAGTACACTAAACACAAAATCCAGACATTGGAGAGTGATGTTAATTGATCACACGTCGCTGACCAATATGTAGAATGTTGGAGTTTAGGTAAAGGATGACGTTGACTACGAATTGACGAATTCCACTGCAACTAGCCTGCCTTGAGATAAAAGTAGACACCGCAAAGTTATTTACAAAACAATAAAATATGTAGCCAATGATGTTACCTTAGACGGACACCCAACCTACTTTAGTTCGACGTTTCATCATATTGTAGCGACGACTTGTAGTTGTGCTGCGTTCTAAATACATCGTATGTACTCCTGACGATTATGTGATTACAATTACACATAATTGCGAGAAGTGCAAACGTTGTAATTTAGCTGAAGGTTGTAGTGGACAACGACGTGCATAACTCTTGCGCTAACGGCTTTTTTGAAATCAGACGCAGCTTCATGAAAGTAGTCTGGGAAAAGATTAATGACAATACATAGTAACAAAAATCTTAAGATATCATATTCGTTCTAAGTGATACATGACATATAGAAATGTAACATAGAATACCACAAATTATGTCTTTTGCTAATACTTAACAACGCGTGAACTTAGTCTTAATCTCGTAGTGATCTCTAATTTAGTATTTCAGAGATTAATTTAACAGATTGTTTAACTATGCATATATACAAATAAATAAAATTGGAGTGTCTGTTTGTAATATTAAACAACGCTTTTTAATAAATGCATATGTATGTATACACTATACATGTACCAAAATAACATTTTATTAAATTTCTGTCTGTCTGTCTGTTTGTTCCGGGTAATCTCTGGAATGGCTGGACTGATTTTGACAGGACTTTCCGTGGCAGAAAGCTTTTTTAGACTAGCTTCGTCTAGCGGTATTACCCGCGGTACCACAATAACCAAGGGTCACATATGTCGCAGAACAGACAACCGCTGGAGAACGCTTGTTTTAGAGTGAAGACCGCGTCTTGGCAAACGTAGTGTGGGACGCCCTCTGGCCTGATGGCGGTACAACTTACGTAAGAAGTTTTCTTATATAAGAGACAACTCCCACACTATGAATATGTCTTCTCGTAAGAGGAACCCTACAAACATACATAAAATGAATAAAAATTACATTCAGACTCAGAACCACAATATGCAGCTCTTACAAAGTATTGCCCCATGTGGGATTTGAACCCATAACACTTGGCGAGGAAGAAAGCGGTGTGGCGTCTGCTTATGAGGTATAAGCACGTAGGACATACGTGTAGACACCGTCCCTTGTATGTGTGCATTCTAAAAACATTCTTTATCAGAAAATATAAAGGTTATTATACAACTGGTAAGGATTGAAATGGAATTAAACCCGAGACCTCAAGCACAGCAGCCGTATATGCTACCACTACGCAATAATATATTAGGCAGTCATAATATTTTATATGAATATTTAAATAAAAATCCGAATAACTATAATTAAACAAATACGATTAGTTTAACATGATACAATTTAACAATAACAGTATACTCGTAGGTAGGCACCTCAAAAATATTTATACTCTGTTAAGACGATTTTGTTTTTAACCCCCGATCCAAAAAGAGGGGTGTTATAAGATTGACGCGTCTGTCTGTTTGTGGCTCTGTAGCTCCCGATCACTTCATCACTTCATCCAAAGTGATTTCAATTTAGTGTTTTATATGAAAGGTGTGTAAGGGACGAGTGTTTTTAGACATGTTTGATGAAAATCGGTAGGGTCGTTTTAAAGTTGTGGGGGGTGAAAGTGGGGAAGAATAACCGAATGTCTGCAAATGTAATCGAATGGGGTCTCAAATGAAATATAATATAATGATACAAAATATTTCGGCTATCTAACACACAACGCCATCTAGTCCCAAACTAAGCAGAGCTTGTATTATGGGTACTAGACAACTGATATAATTACTGATATACTTATTTTGTAAATACATTCACATTATAGATAGAAAACACCTAAACTCCGAAACAAATATTTACAAATCATACAGACATTTGTTCCGACCCGGGAATCGAACCCGACACCTCAAGAACATCGGTCGCGTACGCTACCACTGCGCCACCGAGGCAGTTAATGAAAGCGCATCACATGCACATTATAAAATAATATTATGTTTAATGAAAATCGGTTGAAGTCTGAAAAAACTCTGGGGGTAAAAGTGGGGAAAATATCCAATATCTGCAAATATATGTCAGCAAATTTATCCAAGTAGAGTAGTAAAAATCTAACCATTATGTAACAATATTACTTATGTAAACAAAAAATAGTAATCAGTAGGTCAGTAAGTAAAATAAAAACAAACAAGCTTGTCATTAAATGTAATCTTTACCTCACATATCAATTGCGACAAGAATATATGTATTAACAACTTAACAAAATGTACATTATAATAAGCGTGTACCTATAATAAGTATCAAATAAAAATCAAATAAAAAATTTTAAAAAAACAGCATAACAATATTTTTTTAAAGGAAATTGAGGTAATTGCGTCTGGGATTTTTTTAAGTTTTTAATTAAATTTTTGTTCACATTAATGAGTAATTATAACTACATGAAAAACACGAATAGCGAAGTAAATATGTCGTTCTAGACAGACTAAATTAATAATGTAGATGGCCTCGTGATGCGGAAACCTCACTAGGCCGTCCGGTGTGGGCCACCACGCTGTATAGTTGCATTTTCTGAATCCGCAATGAGTATAGTGACCGGGCAGAGTAGAGTCATTTTGGCATTTATTGTATTTCTTGTGTATGTATGGTAGCATTTCAGTATTCATGAAGTACATCTCGCCTTCTTTTCTAGATTTTGGTATTCACGACAGCCTCCAACATTTAATAACACCTTTTTACATATGTGTACCTTTTGGATTACAATAATCGATTCAATTTTTTTTTATTCTAAGATAATATATTTCAATTGGTATCATGTGAATTTAATATTTCAACATGTTTAAATTACTACACTGCATGATTTTTCCTTCTTCGTTGTTCATCGGATGGGAGTAACAGTATGCGTATGTAATGTGCTCTTATTAAAATTTCTCTACAAAGGCCTACAAAATGAATTGACCACATTTTGCATTCCGATGTGAAGATATTGTAATTGAGATACAGCGTTACTTGGTAGCATTTCGATAAGCTCCATAGCTTTTGGCCCACGTAGCTTCTAGACGAATACATAGGGAATACATACGTTGGAAAAACTAATAAAATCATTATGTGGGCAGTTTTATAACTGTAACACATTTTAAATAGTGTGTCTTCCGACTGTATGCACCACAAAAAAATCTTCTATATTTTTTTAATACAACTACCTCATTAGGAGTAAATACCAAGTGTCGTGGGGCTTTATAAACCTACATGAAACGGACACAAAGAACACCCAGAGCCAGAATAAGAATTTATGGGTCTCACAAAACGTTGTCCCATGTGAAGTCTGAACTCACAATACTCAGTGCAATCGTGCAGTCAAAGTAAGTATTATAAAAAGTATGTACTGTACTGTAATAACAATTCATGTTAATAAGTCAACAAAGTGCTCAAATGCAATTTTGGTACCAGTTAGGGCTGGCAATAAATAAATGATGGCGGTTGAGCTGTAACAGTACACTAAACACAAAATCCAGACATTGGAGAGTGATGTTAATTGATCACACGTCGCTGACCAATATGTAGAATGTTGGAGTTTAGGTAAAGGATGACGTTGACTACGAATTGACGAACTCCATTGCAACTGGCCCGCCTTGAGATAAAAGTAGACACCGCAAAGTAATTTACAAAACAATAAAATATGTGGCCAATAATGTTACCTTAGACGGACATCCAACCTACTTCAGTTCGACGTTTCATCTTATTGGAGCGATGACTCGTAGTTGTGCTGCGTTCTAAATACAACGTATGCGCTTCTGACAATAATGTGATTATGAATAAACACCATTGTGAGAAGTACAACTGTTGTAATTTAGCTGAAGTTTGTGGTGGACAACGACGTGCCTAACTCTTGCGCTAACGACCCACTTTGAATACGCAGCTTCATAAACTCGTCTGGGAAAAAAATTATTAAATACATAGTAACAAAAATCTTAATATTCATATTCATTCTAAGTGATACATGACATATAGAAATGTAACATAGAATACCACAAATTATGCCTTTTGCTAATACTTAACAACGCGTGAACGCCACCTAGGGTAGCCAATTCTCTAATTTAGTATTTCAGACATTAATTTATGTGTATTTATGTGTGTGATATTGTGCGATTTAAATTAATTGAAACAAAAATAACGATTTACAGTATATTAACAAACCTAATTAAGAAAAACTAAAACTTAAAGAGCTAAAACATTATAATATTTTATATCAAGAAATATTCAAGTTAAAAATTCAATGTACACTGGCTAACTTTTAACTAACTTTTTTTTTTCAAAGAAAGCAAATTAAATTCTTCGACAATGTGTCACTCCCTGCAGCTGTCAAGGTTTCCACGTAATCTTCGTTTTCTTCTCTGTAAGCTGGGGTAACCTAGGTCTACGAGATAAAAACACGTTTAAGATTGTAATACTTATAGGTGTTATTACCGCAATAGAATTCGGTACTCCATTTTAGTTCTATGGTTCTGACTGTTCTAAAAAATAATTACTTATTAATAAGCTATATTTATATAGCTATTTCAGCTTTTTTGGGTCACACATGTCGCAGAACAGACAACCGCTGGAGAACGCTTGTTTTAGAGTGAAGACCGCGTCTTGGCAAACGTAGTGTGGGACGCCCTCTGGCCTGATGGCGGTACGACTTACGTAAGAAGTTTTCTTATATAAGAGACAACTCCCACACTAGGAATATGTCTTCTCGTAAGAGGAACCCTACAAACATACATAAAATGAATAAAAATTACATTCAGACTCAGAACCACAATATGCAGCTCTTACAAAGTATTGCCCCATGTGGGATTTGAACCCATAACACTTGGCGAGAAAGAAAGCGGTGTGGCGTCTGCTTATGAGGTATAAGCACGTAGGACATACGTGTAGACACCGTCCCTTGTATGTGTGCATTCTAAAAACATTCTTTATCAGAAAATATAAAGGTTATTATACAACTGGTTAGAATTGAAATGGAATTAAACCCGAGACCTCAAGCACAGCAGCCGTATATGCTACCACTACGCAATAATATATTAGGCAGTCATAATATTTTATATGAATATTTAAATAAAAATCCGAATAACTATAATTAAACAAATACGATTAGTTTAACATGATACAATTTAACAATAACAGTATACTCGTAGGTAGGCACCTCAAAAATATTTATACTCTGTTAAGACGATTTTGTTTTTAACCCCCGATCCAAAAAGAGGGGTGTTATAAGATTGACGCGTCTGTCTGTTTGTGGCTCTGTAGCTCCCGAATGGATGAAGTGATTTCAATTTAGTGTTTTATATGAAAGGTGTGTTAGGGACGAGTGTTCTTAGACATGTTTGATGAAAATCGGTAGGGTCGTTTTAAAGTTGTGGGGGGTGAAAGTGGGGAAGAATAACCGAATGTCTGCAAATGTAATCGAATGGGGTCTCAAATGAAATATAATATAATGATACAAAATATTTCGACTATCTAACACACAACGCCATCTAGTCCCAAACTAAGCAGAGCTTGTATTATGGGTACTAGACAACTGATATAATTACTGATATACTTATTTTGTAAATACATTCACATTATAGATAGAAAACACCTAAACTCCGAAACAAATATTTACAAATCATACAGACATTTGTTCCGACCCGGGAATCGAACCCGACATCTCAAGAACATCGGTCGCGTACGCTACCACTGCGCCACCGAGGCAGTTAATGAAAGCGCATCACATGCACATTATAAAATAATATTATGTTTAATGAAAATCGGTTGAAGTCTGAAAAAACTCTGGGGGTAAAAGTGGGGAAAATATCCAATATCTGCAAATATATGTCAGCAAATTTATCCAAGTAGAGTAGTAAAAATCTAACCATTATGTAACAATATTACTTATGTAAACAAAAAATAGTAATCAGTAGGTCAGTAAGTAAAATAAAAACAAACAAGCTTGTCATTAAATGTAATCTTTACCTCACATATCAATTGCGACAAGAATATATGTATTAACAACTTAACAAAATGTACATTATAATAAGCGTGTACCTATAATAAGTATCAAATAAAAATCAAATAAAAAATTTTAAAAAAACAGCATAACAATATTTTTTTAAAGGAAATTGAGGTAATTGCGTCTGGGATTTTTTTAAGTTTTTAATTAAATTTTTGTTCACATTAATGAGTAATTATAACTACATGAAAAACACGAATAGCGAAGTAAATATGTCGTTCTAGACAGACTAAATTAATAATGTAGATGGCCTCGTGATGCGGAAACCTCACTAGGCCGTCCGGTGTGGGCCACCACGCTGTATAGTTGCATTTTCTGAATCCGCAATGAGTATAGTGACCGGGCAGAGTAGAGTCATTTTGGCATTTATTGTATTTCTTGTGTATGTATGGTAGCATTTCAGTATTCATGAAGTACATCTCGCCTTCTTTTCTAGATTTTGGTATTCACGACAGCCTCCAACATTTAATAACACCTTTTTACATATGTGTACCTTTTGGATTACAATAATCGATTCAATTTTTTTTTATTCTAAGATAATATATTTCAATTGGTATCATGTGAATTTAATATTTCAACATGTTTAAATTACTACACTGCATGATTTTTCCTTCTTCGTTGTTCATCGGATGGGAGTAACAGTATGCGTATGTAATGTGCTCTTATTAAAATTTCTCTACAAAGGCCTACAAAATGAATTGACCACATTTTGCATTCCGATGTGAAGATATTGTAATTGAGATACAGCGTTACTTGGTAGCATTTCGATAAGCTCCATAGCTTTTGGCCCACGTAGCTTCTAGACGAATACATAGGGAATACATACGTTGGAAAAACTAATAAAATCATTATGTGGGCAGTTTTATAACTGTAACACATTTTAAATAGTGTGTCTTCCGACTGTATGCACCACAAAAAAATCTTCTATATTTTTTTAATACAACTACCTCATTAGGAGTAAATACCAAGTGTCGTGGGGCTTTATAAACCTACATGAAACGGACACAAAGAACACCCAGAGCCAGAATAAGAATTTATGGGTCTCACAAAACGTTGTCCCATGTGAAGTCTGAACTCACAATACTCAGTGCAATCGTGCAGTCAAAGTAAGTATTATAAAAAGTATGTACTGTACTGTAATAACAATTCATGTTAATAAGTCAACAAAGTGCTCAAATGCAATTTTGGTACCAGTTAGGGCTGGCAATAAATAAATGATGGCGGTTGAGCTGTAACAGTACACTAAACACAAAATCCAGACATTGGAGAGTGATGTTAATTGATCACACGTCGCTGACCAATATGTAGAATGTTGGAGTTTAGGTAAAGGATGACGTTGACTACGAATTGACGAACTCCATTGCAACTGGCCCGCCTTGAGATAAAAGTAGACACCGCAAAGTAATTTACAAAACAATAAAATATGTGGCCAATAATGTTACCTTAGACGGACATCCAACCTACTTCAGTTCGACGTTTCATCTTATTGGAGCGATGACTCGTAGTTGTGCTGCGTTCTAAATACAACGTATGCGCTTCTGACAATAATGTGATTATGAATAAACACCATTGTGAGAAGTACAACTGTTGTAATTTAGCTGAAGTTTGTGGTGGACAACGACGTGCCTAACTCTTGCGCTAACGACCCACTTTGAATACGCAGCTTCATAAACTCGTCTGGGAAAAAAATTATTAAATACATAGTAACAAAAATCTTAATATTCATATTCATTCTAAGTGATACATGACATATAGAAATGTAACATAGAATACCACAAATTATGCCTTTTGCTAATACTTAACAACGCGTGAACGCCACCTAGGGTAGCCAATTCTCTAATTTAGTATTTCAGACATTAATTTATGTGTATTTATGTGTGTGATATTGTGCGATTTAAATTAATTGAAACAAAAATAACGATTTACAGTATATTAACAAACCTAATTAAGAAAAACTAAAACTTAAAGAGCTAAAACATTATAATATTTTATATCAAGAAATATTCAAGTTAAAAATTCAATGTACACTGGCTAACTTTTAACTAACTTTTTTTTTTCAAAGAAAGCAAATTAAATTCTTCGACAATGTGTCACTCCCTGCAGCTGTCAAGGTTTCCACGTAATCTTCGTTTTCTTCTCTGTAAGCTGGGGTAACCTAGGTCTACGAGATAAAAACACGTTTAAGATTGTAATACTTATAGGTGTTATTACCGCAATAGAATTCGGTACTCCATTTTAGTTCTATGGTTCTGACTGTTCTAAAAAATAATTACTTATTAATAAGCTATATTTATATAGCTATTTCAGCTTTTTTGGGTCACACATGTCGCAGAACAGACAACCGCTGGAGAACGCTTGTTTTAGAGTGAAGACCGCGTCTTGGCAAACGTAGTGTGGGACGCCCTCTGGCCTGATGGCGGTACGACTTACGTAAGAAGTTTTCTTATATAAGAGACAACTCCCACACTAGGAATATGTCTTCTCGTAAGAGGAACCCTACAAACATACATAAAATGAATAAAAATTACATTCAGACTCAGAACCACAATATGCAGCTCTTACAAAGTATTGCCCCATGTGGGATTTGAACCCATAACACTTGGCGAGAAAGAAAGCGGTGTGGCGTCTGCTTATGAGGTATAAGCACGTAGGACATACGTGTAGACACCGTCCCTTGTATGTGTGCATTCTAAAAACATTCTTTATCAGAAAATATAAAGGTTATTATACAACTGGTTAGAATTGAAATGGAATTAAACCCGAGACCTCAAGCACAGCAGCCGTATATGCTACCACTACGCAATAATATATTAGGCAGTCATAATATTTTATATGAATATTTAAATAAAAATCCGAATAACTATAATTAAACAAATACGATTAGTTTAACATGATACAATTTAACAATAACAGTATACTCGTAGGTAGGCACCTCAAAAATATTTATACTCTGTTAAGACGATTTTGTTTTTAACCCCCGATCCAAAAAGAGGGGTGTTATAAGATTGACGCGTCTGTCTGTTTGTGGCTCTGTAGCTCCCGAATGGATGAAGTGATTTCAATTTAGTGTTTTATATGAAAGGTGTGTTAGGGACGAGTGTTCTTAGACATGTTTGATGAAAATCGGTAGGGTCGTTTTAAAGTTGTGGGGGGTGAAAGTGGGGAAGAATAACCGAATGTCTGCAAATGTAATCGAATGGGGTCTCAAATGAAATATAATATAATGATACAAAATATTTCGGCTATCTAACACACAACGCCATCTAGTCCCAAACTAAGCAGAGCTTGTATTATGGGTACTAGACAACTGATATAATTACTGATATACTTATTTTGTAAATACATTCACATTATAGATAGAAAACACCTAAACTCCGAAACAAATATTTACAAATCATACAGACATTTGTTCCGACCCGGGAATCGAACCCGACATCTCAAGAACATCGGTCGCGTACGCTACCACTGCGCCACCGAGGCAGTTAATGAAAGCGCATCACATGCACATTATAAAATAATATTATGTTTAATGAAAATCGGTTGAAGTCTGAAAAAACTCTGGGGGTAAAAGTGGGGAAAATATCCAATATCTGCAAATATATGTCAGCAAATTTATCCAAGTAGAGTAGTAAAAATCTAACCATTATGTAACAATATTACTTATGGAAACAAAAAATAGTAATCAGTAGGTCAGTATGTAAAATAAAAACAAACAAGCTTGTCATTAAATGTAATCTTTACCTCACATATCAATTGCGACAAGAATATATGTATTAACAACTTAACAAAATGTACATTATAATAAGCGTGTACCTATAATAAGTATCAAATAAAAATCAAATAAAAAATTTAAAAAAAACAGCATAACAATATTTTTTTAAAGGAAATTGAGGTAATTGCGTCTGGGATTTTTTTAAGTTTTTAATTAAATTTTTGTTCACATTAATGAGTAATTATAACTACATGAAAAACACGAATAGCGAAGTAAATATGTCGTTCTAGACAGACTAAAATAATAATGTAGATGGCCTCGTGATGCAGAAACCTCAGTAGGTCGTCAGGTGTGGGCCACCACGCTGTATTGTTGCATTTTCTGAATCCGCAATGAGTATAGTGACCGGGCAGAGTAGAGTCATTTTGGCATTTGTTGTATTTCTTGTGTATGTATGGCATACATAAAAAATATCAACTCTTTCAGTATTCATGAAGTACATCTCGCCTTCTTTTTACGTATGTGTACATTTTGGAGTGCAATAATCGATTCATTTTTTTTTCATTCTAAGATAACATATTTTAAATTTTCACACATGAATTATATAATCTAACACGTTTAAATTACTATACTGTATGGTTGTTCCTTCTTCGTTGTTCATCGGATGGGAGTAACGGTATGCGTATGTGATGAGCTCTAATTACAATTTCTCTACAAAGGCCTGCAAAATGAATTGACCACATTTTGCATTCCGATGCGTGGATATTGTAATAGAGATACAGTGTAACTTGGTAGGATTTCGACAAGCTCCATAGCTTTCATGTCCACGTAGCTCCTAGACGAATACGTAGGGAATATATACGTTGGGAAAACTAATAAAATCATTATGTGGGAAGTTTTATAACTGTAACATATTTTAAATAGTGTGTCTTCCGACTGTATGCACCACAATAAGTTCTTCTGTATTTTTTTTAATACAACTACCTCATTAGAAGTAAATACCAAGTGTCGCAGAGCTTTATAAACCTACATGAAACGGACACAAAGGACACTCAGACCCAGAATAAGAATTTATGGGTCACACAAAACGTTGTCCCATGTGAAGTCTGAACTCACAATACTCAGTACAATCGTGCAGTGAAAGTAAGTATTATAATAAGTACTAGCTGAACCCCGCGGTGTTACCCGCGGTTATTGTTGTACCGCGAGTAACGCCGCGCGACAAAGTTAGTCTAAAAAAAGTAGCCTAAGTTACTCCCCGGATCATCAGCTACCTGCCAGTGAAAGCCCCGTCAAAATCCGTCCAGCCGTTCCAGAGATTACCCGGAACAAACAGACAGACAGACAGACCGACAGACAGACAGACAGACAGACAGAAAAAATTTTTAAATACGTTTTTGGCCTATGTGCCGTGTATACATACATATGCATTTATTAAAAAACGGTTATTTTAATATTACAAACAGACACCCCAATTTTATTTATTTGTATAGATGTACTGTACTGTAATAACAATTCATGTTAATAAGTCAACAAAGTGCTCAAATGCAATTTTGGTACCAGTTAGGGCTGGCAATAAATAAATGATGGCGGTTGAGCTGTAACAGTACACTAAACACAAAATCCAGACATTGGAGAGTGATGTTAATTGATCACACGTCGCTGACCAATATGTAGAATGTTGGAGTTTAGGTAAAGGATGACGTTGACTACGAATTGACGAATTCCACTGCAACTGGCCTGCCTTGAGATAAAAGTAGACACCGCAAAGTAATTTACAAAACAATAAAATATGTGGCCAATAATGTTACCTTAGACGGACATCCAACCTACTTCAGTTCGACGTTTCATCTTATTGGAGCGATGACTCGTAGTTGTGCTGCGTTCTAAATACAACGTATGCGCTTCTGACAATAATGTGATTATGAATACACACCATTGTGAGAAGTACAACTGTTGTAATTTAGCTGAAGTTTGTGGTGGACAACGACGTGCCTAACTCTTGCGCTAACGGCCCACTTTGAATACGCAGCTTCATAAACTCGTCTGAGAAAAAATTTATTAAATACATAGTAACAAAAATCTTAAGATATCATATTCATTCTAAGTGATACATGACATATAGAAATGTAATATAGAATACCACAAATTATGCCTTTTGCTAATACTTAACAACGCGTGAACGCCACCTAGGGTAGCCAATTCTCTAATTTAGTATTTCAGACATTAATTTATGTGTGTGATTTAAATTTATTGAAACAAAAATAACGATTTACAGTATATTAACAAACCTAATTAAGAAAAACTAAAACTTAAAGAGCTAAAACATTATAATATTATATATCAAGAAATATTCAAGTTAAAAATTCAATGTACACTGGCTAACTTTTAACTAACTTTTTTTTTTCAAAGAAAGCAAATAAAATTCTTCGACAATGTGTCACTCCCTGCAGCTGTCGAGGTTTCCACGTAATCTTCGTTTTCTTCTCTGTAGGCTGGGGTAACCTAGGTCTACGAGATAAAAACACGTTTAAGATTGTAATACTTATAGATGTTATTAGCGCAATAGAATTCGGTACTCCATTTTAGTTCTATGGTTCTGACTGTTATGAAAAAAATTTACTTATCAAAAAACTGTATTTATATAGATATTTCAGCTATCTTGGGTCACATATTTCTTGTGTATGTATGGCATACATAAAAAAATATCAACTCTTTCAGTATTCATGAAGTACATCTCGCCTTCATTTTACGTATGTGTACATTTTGGAGTGCGATAATAGATTAATTTTTTTTTTATTCTAAGATAATGTATTTCAAATTTTCACACATGAATTATATATTTTAACACGTTTAAATTACTATACTGTATGGTTGTTCCTTCTTCGTTGTTCATCGGATGGGAGTAACGGTATGCGTATGTGATGAGCTCTAATTACAATTTCTCTACAAAGGCCCGCAAAATGAATTGACCACATTTTACATTCCGATGCGTGGATATTGTAATGTAGATACAATGTAACTTAGTAGCATTTCGATAAGCTCCATAGCTTTTGGTCCACGTAGCTCCTAGACGAATACGTAGGGAATACATACGTTGGAAAAACTAATAAAATCATTATGTGGGAAGTTTTATAACTGTAACATATTTTAAATAGTGTGTCTTCCGACTGTATGCACCACAATAAGTTCTTCTGTATTTTTTTTAATACAACTACCTCATTAGAAGTAAATACCAAGTGTCGCAGAGCTTTATAAACCTACATGAAACGGACACAAAGGACACTCAGACCCAGAATAAGAATTTATGGGTCACACAAAACGTTGTCCCATGTGAAGTCTGAACTCACAATACTCAGTACAATCGTGCAGTGAAAGTAAGTATTATAATAAGTATGTACTGTACTGTAATAATAATTCATGTTAATAAGTCAACAAAGTGCTCAAATGCAATTTTGGTACCAGTTAGGGCTGGCAATGAATAAATGATGGCGGTTGAGCTGTAACAGTACACTAAACACAACATCCAGACATTGGAGAGTGATGTTAATTGATCACACGTCGCTGACCAATATGTAGAATGTTGAAGTTTAGGTAAAGGATGACGTTGACTACGAATTGACAAATTCCACTGCAACTGGCCTGCCTTGAGATAAAAGTAGACACCGCAAAGTAATTTACAAAACAATAAAATATGTAGCCAATAATGTTACCTTAGACGGACATCCAACCTACTTCAGTTCGACGTTTCATCATATTGTAACGACGACTCGTAGTTGTGCTGCGTTCTAAATACAACGGTGTAATTCTGACAATAGTGTGATTATGAATACACACTATTGTGAGAAGTACAACTGTTGTAATTGAGCTGAAGTTTGTGGTGGACAACGACGTGCCTAAGTCTTGCGGTAACGGCCCACTTTGAAATCAGACGCAGCTTCATGAACTAGTCTGGGAAAAGATTAATTAAATACATAGTAACAAAAAAAGTCGTATATCATATTCGTTCTAAGTGATACATGATCTATAGAAATGTAACATAGAATACCACAAGTTATGTCTTTTGCTAATACTTAACAACGAGTGCACGCTACCTAGAGTAGCCAAATCTCTAATTTAGTGTTTCAGAGATTAATTTAACAGATTGTTTATCTATGCATATATACAAATAAACTAGCTGTTGCCCGCGGCTTTGCTCGCGTGGAAGTTGATCATATGCATTTAATTAAAACTGTGTAAAAGAATGTATCAGTAATTTATTCATGTTTTAAACGTATTTATTTATTTATTTTTGATCATTATCCCATTTAAAAGAACTTTCATACAAACATTCAACCCCTTTAGGAGCAGAATTCGCATAAATACTGATATAAGTATTCATCTATTTGTAATCAGAAACATGAAAACGAAAGTTGTTAAGCTGCTAAATTAAAAAAAATGACGGATTTCCAAACTAACCAATACATGAAATGCCAATGACTATTTCTCCCCTTAGGGGTAGAATATCCAGAAACGCTTAAATATCCATATTCTCGTTTTTAATTAGTAACCCAAAAATAATATTTTATGTTTCTAACTCAAAAAATTACAGACTTCCATGCAATCTTGCAACCCCTATTTCACCCCTTAAGGGTAGAATATCCAGAAACCTTTAACAGGTATCTACTCATTTTTAATCAGTAGCCCAAAAATATAGTTTAATGTTTCTAACTTAAAAAATGATGAGCTTACATACGAACTTTCAATCCCTATTTCACCCCCTTAAGGGTAGAATAACCAAAAACGCTTAAATACGTCTCTACACTTTTTTAATCAGTAGCATATAAATTAAGTTTTATGTTTCAAACTTCAAAAATGACGGAATTCCAGACTAACCTATGCACGAAATGTCAACCCCTATTTCACCCCTTAGGGATAGAATATTCAGACACGCTGAAATACGTATTTACTCATTTTCAATCAGCAACCCAAAAGTAAAGTTTCAGGTTTCTAAGTTAAATATGACGGATTTTCATAAAAAAAATTAACCCCTATTTCACCCTCTTATTGGTAAATATGCAGAAACGCTAAATAGATATCTAGTTACTTTTAATCAGTAGCCCAAAATTAAATTTTCATGGTACTAATTTAAAAAATAACGGACTTCCATACAAACTTTCAACCCCTATTTCACCCCTTTAGGGGTAGAATATCCAGAAACGCTTAAATACGTCTTTACTCTTTTTTAATCAGTAGTACATGAATAAAGTTTCATGTTTTTGACTTAAAAAATGACAAACTTCCATACAAACTTTCAACCCCTATTTCATCCCTCAGGGGTAGAATATCCAGAAACGCTTAAATAGGTATCTACTCATTTTTAATCAGTAGCCCAAACACAAAGTTTCATGTTTCGAACTTCAAAAATGACAGACTTCCAGACTAACCTATATGCGAAATGTCAACCTCTATTTCACCCATTAGGGGTAGAATATTCATAAACGCTTAAATAGGTATCTACTCATTTTTAAACAGTAGCCCAAAAATAAAGTTTCATGCTTCTTACTTAAAAAATGACGAACTTCCATACAAACTTTCAACCTCTATTTGACCCTCTTAGGGGTAGAATACCAAGAAACGCTTAAATACGTATTAACTCATTTTTAGTCCTTAGCATATGAATAAAGTTACATGTTTCTAACTTAAAAAATGACGGACTTCCATACAAACTTTCAACCCCTATTTCACCCCTTAGGGGTAGAATATTCAGAAACGCTCAAATACGTCTCTACTCTTTTTAAATTAGTAACACATAAATAAAGTTTGATGTTTCAGACTTCAAAAATGACGGACTTCCAGACTAACCTATGTACGAAATGTCAACCCCTATTTCACCCCTTAGGGGTTGAATATTCAAAAACGCTGAAATACGTGTTTACTCATTTTTAATCAGCAGCCCAAAAGTAAAGTTTCAGGTTTCTAACTTAAAAAATGACGGACTTCCATACAAACTTTCAACCCCTATTTCACCCCTTAGGGGTAGAAATTCCAAAATTCCTTTCTTAGTGCGTGTCTACTCAATAAAAGGATCCTACTCACCAAATTTCATAGCCCTAACTATCATAGTTTACGCTCGGCGATGATGAATCAGTCAGTCAGTCAGTCAGTCAGTCAGTCAGTCAGTCGGGACTTACTATTTTATAAGTATAGATATAGTTGGAGTGTCTGTTTGTAATATTAAACAACCGCTTTTTAATCAATTTAAATTTAAATTCAGCTAGTATTTAAATAAAATAACGGGAACGTTTCCTTGACGGCTACCTGACTTGCTTCATTCTTAAGTTGATACCAGTTAAGATTAGGTTCGAAGTCTCACCTAAATTGTAGCGACTACGTTTTGCGTACTCAATACAAAATATGACTTACTTGACTTATAGTCCTTTGTCTCCTAGACGCGGCAGAGGGCATCCACAGCATGCGGGCAGCTTCGCGTTTTAGATTGCTCCACGTCTTCCCGAATTTATTTGCCTCGTCTGCAAGTGTACGTCGCCAGGTCTGTTAGAGACGGCCACGTTTTCTTTCTTCTTGAGGATTCCGATTAAGCACTTGTTTGACGATATGATCTGCTTGTCGATCAGTGCTCCACGGCAGCACTCTTTGATGACTTCATTGGAGATTTTCTCGGGCCAGTTAATACCGGGAATCCGACGAAAACAGCGTAAATACATGTGTGTGAACAGATGAAAGCGATTTTATAAGTGACGTCACTTTCAGGATCACATAATTCTCAGAAGTACAAAATTTGTAATTTAGACAAAATTTGCTGTTGACCGTGATGTGAAGAACTCTCCCGCTACTAGCCCCATGTTGAACCAAGACGTAGATGTGACAAACCAGCTGGGGTTGTGAAAGAAACAGTAGTCCACAATGTAATGTTCTAAATCTTTATGTTATTTGTGTACGTTTTATGTATGATATAGACATGCATTGGTGAGCTACATCAATTGATCACATATCGCTTAATAATGTTTTACTCCTTGTGACTTTCAACTCTAAGCAAATTGTAAAAGGTTTTATTTAAAACAATGAAGATAAATATAATTAATTTAGTTTACTATTATCCATTTATGCACTATATAATGTTTACTATTTATGAGTGTGATATTTTGTGATTTAAATTTATTGAAACAAGACCTACGATTTAAAGTATATTAACAAACCTAATTATGAAAAACTAAAACCTAAAAGAGCTAAAACATTATTATATATATCAAGAAATATTCAAGTTAAAAATTCAATGTACACTGGCTAACTTTTAACTAACTTTTTTTTTTCAAAGAAAGCAAATAAAATTCTTCGACAATGTGTCACTCCCTGCAGCTGTCGAGGTTTCCACGTAATCTTCGTTTTCTTCTCTGTAGGCTGGGGTAACCTAGGTCTACGAGATAACAACACGTATAAGATTGTAATACTTATAGATGTTATTAGCGCAATAAAATTCGGTACTCCATTTTAGTTCTCTGGTTCTGACTGTTATGAAAAAAAATTACTTATCAAAAAACTATATTTATATAGCTATCTCAGCTATCTTGGGTCACATATGTCGCAGAACAGACAACCGCTGGAGAACGCTTGTTTTAGAGTGAAGACCGCGTCTTGGCAAACGTAGTGTGGGACGCCCTCTGGCCTGATGGCGGTACGACTTACGTAAGAAGTTTTCTTATATAAGAGACAACTCCCACACTAGGAATATGTCTTCTCTTAAGGGGAACCCTACAAACATACATGAAATGTATAAAGATTACATTCAGACTCAGAACCTCAATATGCAGGTCTCACAAAGTATTGCCCCATGTGGGATTTGGACCCATAACACATGGCGAGGAAGAAAGCGGTGTGGCGTCCGCTTATGAGGAGTAAATACCATACCTCATTAGGAGTAAATACCAAGTGTCGCGGGGCTTTATAAACCTACATGAAGCGGACACAAAGAACACCCAGATCCAGAATAAGAATTTATGGGTCACACAAAATGTTGTCCCATGTGAAGTAAGTTTTATAATAACTATTTTTAATAAGTAAGTTTTTAACATTCACACACAACATTCATGTTAATAAGTCAACAAAGTGCTCAAATGCAATTTTGGTACCACTTAGGGCTGGCAATAAATAAATGATGGCGGTTGAGCTGTAATAGTACACTAAACATTGCATCCAGACATTGGAGAGTGATGTTAATTGATCACACGTCGGTGACCAATATGTAGAATGTTGAAGTTTAGGTAAAGGATGACGTTGACTACGAATTGACGAATTCCACTGCAACTGGCCTGCCTTGAGATAAAAGTAGACACCGCAAAGTAATTTACAAAACAATAAAATATGTAGTCAATAATGTTACCTTAGACGGACATCCAACCTACTTCAGTTCGACGTTTCATCTTATTGTAACGACGACTCGTAGTTGTGCTGCGTTCTAAATACAACGGTGTAATTCTGACAATAGTGTGATTATGAATACACACTATTGTGAGAAGTACAACTGTTGTAATTGAGCTGAAGTTTGTGGTGGACAACGACGTGCCTAACTCTTGCGCTAACGGCCCACGGCCACACACACACCCACGGTTCTGACCGCGCCGTCGACGCTCTTATTATCTTCTTATTAATGTCTTATTCAAGAGACAGCTCCCGCACTTGGCATATGTCTTCTGTTGCGGGGAACTCTACAAACATACATGTAATGGATATAAATAACATTTAGACTCAGAACCACAATATGCGGATCACACAAAGTGCCCCCTGTGGGATTTGAACCCATAACACTTGGCGAGGTAGAAAGCGGTGTGGCGTCCGCTCATGAGGTATAAGCCGTAGGGCATACGTGTAGACACCATCACTTGCATGTGTGCGTTCTTAAAACATAATTTGTAAAAAAATATAAAGATTATTTTACAACTAGTGAAGATTGAAACACAAAAAATACACTTCGTATAAAAATACGTTAAAGATGTCAGAACTAAAAATGCACGAATCTAAAATATATGTTACGTTCAATAAAGTCTGGAATAAATTACCTAATAAGTTAAAATGAAAAAGAAATTACACACTGAACAACAAATAAAGAAAAACAATACCAAAATGCTAACATCATATAAGTAAGTAAATATTTCGAACATGCAACACACAACGCCATCTAGTCCCAAACTAAGCAGAGCTTGTCTTATGGGTGCTAGATAACTGATATAAATACATATATACTTTTATTTTGTAAACACTTACATATTATGCAAAGAAAATATTTGTAGATCATACAAACATTCGGGAATTGAACCCGAGACCTCAAGCACAGCAGCCGTATATGCTACCACTGCGCAATAATATATTAGGCAGTCATAATACTGTATATGAATATTTAAATAAAAAGCCGAATAACTATAATTAAACCAATACGATTAGTTTAACATAATACAATTTAATAATAACAGTATACTCGTAGGTAGGCACCTCAAAAATATTTATACTCTGTTATAACGATTTTGTTTTTAACCCCCGATCCAAAAAGAGGGGTGTTATAAGATTGACGCGTCTGTCTGTCTGTGGCTTTGTAGCTCCCGAATCGATGAAGTGATTTAAATTTAGTGTTTTATATGAAAGGTGTGTTTTTAGACATGTTTGATGAAAATCGGTTGTGTCGTTTTAAAGTTGTGGGGGGTGAAAGTGGGGAAGAATAACCGAATGTCTGCAAATATAATCGAATGGGGTCTTAAATGAAATATAATATAATGAAAAAAAAAATTTCGGTTATCTAACACACAACGCCATCTAGTCCCAAACTAAGCAGAGCTTGTATTATGGGTACTAGACAACTGAAATAATTACTTATATACTTTTTTTTTGTAAATAAATTGGTTGAAGTCTGAAAAAACTCTGGGGGTAAAAATGGGGAAAATGCTCAATAACTGCAAATGTTTGTCAGCAAATTTACCCAAGTAGAGTAGTTAAAATCTAACCATTATGTAACAATATTACTTATAGAAACAAAAAATAGTAATCAGTAGGTAAGTAGTCTTTATTTATTTTTTTATTTATTTTAAGTAAGTAAAATAAAAGCAAACAAGCTTGTCCTTAAATGTAATCTTTACCATACATATCAATTGCGACAAGAATATATGTATTAACAATTTAACAAAATGTACATTATAATAAGCGTGTACCTATAAAACGTATCAAATAAAAATTAAATAAAAAAATTCAAAAAAACCGCAACACAATATTTTTTTAAAGGAAATTGAGGTTCTTGCGTCTGGGATTTTAAAAAGTTTTTAATTTAAATTTTGTTCACATTAATGAGTAATTATAACTACATGAAAAACGCGAATAGCGAAGTAATTAATAATGTAGATGGCCTCGAGATGCAGAAACTTCACTACGCTGTATTGTTGCATTTTCTGAATCCGCAATGAGCATGTAGCATTTGTTTTTTGTTATTTTTAAAAAACATTCTAGAATTAAACTCACTTGTACTAATTCCACTATTTTATTTCCTTTTTACACCTGACCGGTTTCGCCTTATGGCATTCTCAGGAGAATGCCATAAGGCGAAACCGGTCAGGTTCGAAGGTAAAAAGGAAATAAAATAGTGGAATAAGTACAAGTGAGTTTAATTCTAGAATGTATTACAACAAGTTCCATCAAGTGCCGACAATCGAGAGTATAAAGTTTTAAAAAAGTTTGAAAGTTACGTTAGGAAGAAGTTGTGCTCAGCGTCCTCCCTTTATTTACAGCTCTGGGTGCATTGTATACAGCTGAGTCCGGCAGTCGTGCGAGTCGGGTAGCCGTTTGCTTCACCAATGATGCGCCAGATGGCGTTATTCTAAGGATTTAAGTGGTTGTTATACCCCCAAATGTAAAACATGGTAATTATATTGGCGAAGTGTACGCAATCTACTGCTTCTTAATACAGTAACTTTGATTTCAAACAGACCAGGAGATGTTGTGTTCCGCTTTTGGATTAAAAAGGTTGGTGGGATCGTTCGCGAAGTTTCGATGAAGAAGCTTTAAAAAGGGTGACTTTCGATCTCACGATCATTCTTTATGTTCTTGTGGTGGTCAACCTGAAGTGCTGAGATAGTATTTATTTGTTGTAATTTGAGTGTCAGGTGTAAATTATTAATATATATGTCCTTAGTGGAAAGTTTACTTAATAAAACGGCTCAAGAAGTTTAATAGGATCAATAAGAATAAACGAAATAGCGTTCCCGCTTAGCGATGCCAAAAGTAAAAATGGCGGAACAAACTCCAAAAATTGATATCTCGGGAAGCGTGAAAATGCCGAGGGGCTGCGTAACTGATGCCAGTTCCTGGAGAAGGTACAAACAAGTATTTAAAATATATTTAAAGGCTACGGGACTAGATAAAGAGGATGATGAGCGAAAAATTGCTGTATTTCTTGCATGTGCTGGGGAAGAAATGCTTGATATTTACAATGGCTTCAGTGCAATCGAAACGTGGTCAACCTTAATTAAAAGTTTGGACGGTTATTTTGGCTTTAAAACAAATACGGTTGCAAACAGCTACAAATTTTTTAACATGCGACAAGAAGAGGGAGAAAGCATTGAACATTTTATTACAAAGCTGAAGAATGCAGCTAAGTTATGCGACTTTAAGGAAGAGGACAGGCTAATCAGAGACATGTTGGTGATTGGAGTAGGGGATATTAGCCTTAAAGAGAGATTGTTAAGGGAGAGGGAACTGAGTTTAGACACTGCTATAGGGATATGTCAGGCTGCAGAACATAGTAAGAAGCAAGTAAAGGATATGGAAGAAAGAATAGTAGTCAACATGGTTGGTCGCAAGCCGGAGAGAAGAATTTTTCAATGTTACAAGTGTAACAAAGCGCATGAGTTTGGAAATTGTAAGGCCTATGGGAAGAAATGTGCTATTTGCAATAAGTACAACCACTTTGCTGCAGTGTGCCCGTCTAGACAGAAGGATATAAATTATCAAAAGGGGTCAAGCAAGAAAGTAGATGGTGTGATGGAATCTAAAAGTGACCAGGATTGTAGTTCGGAAGAACTTGTTGTGGACTCTGTAAGTAATTTTAATAAGTTACAATGGCATGAAATAGTTAACGTAGAGGGATTGGATATCAAATTTAAATTAGACTCTGGAGCAGAATGTAATACTTTACCATTAAAACTATTTAATAAAGTCAAAAAAGAGGGTTGCAAGCTAGGAGATTCAACAGTGTTAGTTGTGTATAATGGACAGGAACTTAAAACAGTGGGAAGTACACAGTTAAATTGTATTATTAAAAATAAGAAAAGCTCCATTAGATTTTGTATTGTAGACATGCCAGTACAACCAGTGTTGGGGTTATCAGACTGTGTAAGATTTAATTTAATTAAGAAAGTCGATAGTATTGTCACACAAGATAAAAACACTTTTTTGTCAAGCAATCGTGACATTTTCTCTGGGCTTGGTAATATTGGTACATATAGTATAATGGTAAAGAAGGATGCAATACCGGTTGTAAAGCCTATTAGAAGAGTGCCACTGTCTATTAAAGATAGACTTAAGCAAACTTTAAGGGATTATGAACGCCGGGGCATTATTGAAAAAGTTGAAGGGCCTACTGCTTGGTGTAACAATTTAGTGATAGTAGAGAAACCAGATAAGTCACTGAGACTATGTTTAGATCCCCAGGAATTAAATAAAGTTATTCTTAGAGAAAATTATCAAATTCCTTCACCTGAAGAGATTTATAATTCACTTGCAGGTAAGAGTGTGTTCACAGTACTAGACCTGAAGGATGGATTTTTTCAAGTGAGCCTGGAGGATGATCAAAAACTGTGTACCTTTGGGTCACCATTTGGCAGATATTTTTTTAAAAGAATGCCGTTTGATATTTCATCGGCTCCAGAGGTAATGCAAAGATTAAATACTGCAATATTTAGTGATATACAGGGTGTAAATGTCTACTACGACGATGTGATTATTGCCGGAGATAGTATGTCAGATCATGATAACATTTTAAGTAAGGTGTTAGAAAGAGCTAGGAAAGTAAATGTTAAGTTTAATCCAAATAAGGTCCAGCATAGATGTGAAGTTGTTAAGTATGTAGGGTTGCTAGTATCCAAATCTGGTATAAAACCTGATCCAGAACATGTCAAAGCTATAATAGATTTAGAAGGACCCAAAAATATCAAAGAACTTCAAAAATTTTTAGGAATGTGTAATTATTTAAGTAAATTCATTCCATCTTATTCAAAAACTACAGAGCCACTAAGGAATTTATTAAAAAAAGATATTATCTGGGACTAGGGGGAGCACACAAATTCAAGCATTCAATGAAATTAAGAGTAAAATTAGTAATGCACCAACGTTAGCCATTTTAGAAAAAGAAGGGACAGTAAAATTACAATGTGATAGCTCTAAAAATGGAATGGGGGCTTGCTTGCTTCAAAACGGGAAACCCATTTCTTTTTATTCTAGATGTTATACAGAGTGTCAACAAAGATGGGCACCTATAGAAAAGGAGCTTTTTGCAATTCGTTTAGCAATGGAAAAGTACCATCAATTTGTGTATGGTCGTAGGATTATTGTAGAAACAGACCATAAACCCTTAGTTGCCATCATGAGTAAAGACATAAATAAAATATCTGCTAGGTTACAAAGAATGGTTCTGAAACTCCTAAAGTATGAGTTTGAAATTAAATATATACCTGGTTCTCAGATGTATGTAGCTGATTATTTATCAAGACATTTTAATTGCTCAAATGCTCAAGTAGAATATACATTAAAAGAATTAGTTCACTGTATAGACAAGGAAATTGTGCATGGGTTAGAAAATGAGTTGCAAATTTCAGAGGTTAAGTTAAAAGAGCTGAAACAGGAAACCAGGAAAGATGGTAATTTGCAACAAATAATAGATTGGTTTAATTCAGAATGGCCAAAAAATAACAGAAACATATATGGTACAGAGTTAAAGAAATTGTATAAATTAAGATTTAAACTCACAGTGAAAGAAAATGTTGTATATTTTGAAAACAAAGTTTTAGTGCCTAGATTGTTAAGACGGGATATGTTAGATATTATACATACAGGACACGGAGGAGTTGTGAAATGTAAAAAACGCGCTAGAAAAATGTTGTATTGGCCAGGTATGTCAAGAGATATAGAAGAATATGTGTTAGCTTGTAAAACTTGTGAAAAATATAGAGTATCCAATTGTAAACAACCCCTAATATCTCATGAAATTCCTGATTTAACTTTTAATAAAGTTGGTATAGATATAGGTCATTGGGCAGGAAAAGACTTTATAGTTGTGGTAGATTATTTTTCTAAGTGGATTGAGATGGAATGGCTAGAAAACAAAACAGCTTCAAATGTTATTAGTAAATTAATAAAAATATTTTGTACACATGGATTTCCTAAATGTATAGTCAGTGACAATATGCCATTTGATAGTTTTGAGTTTAAGCAGTTTGCTTTGAGAAGTGACATTGATTTAATAAAATCTAGCCCACATTATGCTCAATCTAATGGGTTGTCAGAAAAAGCAGTAGGAATTGTGAAAAGTTTACTTAAAAAATGTAAAGAAAGTGGCACTAATTTTGATTTGGCTATGTTACATTATAGAACTAGTCCAGTAGCTGATCTAGAATATTGTCCTTCAGAGTTATTAATGAGCAGACTATTAAGAACAAAGATACCCTGTTCCAAGGAAGTACTTAAGCCTAAGTTATGTGAAAATGTAAAGGAAAAAATGTCTATTAAAAATGAAAAGTCCAGGACCATATATGATAAAACTTCTAGAGTAAGGAAGTCATTTCATACGGGGGATGAAGTTATATTACAAGATGTTCCGCATAGTAAATGTTGGTATTCAGGAAAGATAATGAGAAAAGCAAATGGTCCTAGATCGTTCATTGTAATGAATAATAAAGGTAAATTATTAAGAAGAAATGAAAAGCATATTAGAAAAAGTAACAATTCTTTTGTTAGTGGAGATAATGATTTTTTGGATTCACCAGTGGTATGTGCAGAAGATAATAACAGTAGCTACCATACTAGTGGTGGTAATAACAGTTCCAACAGTTCTAGTGATAACAATTTAGAACAGCTGCCGAATAGTCTATATATCACCAGATCAGGCAGAACAGTAAAAAAACCTAGTTATTTAAATGATTATGATTTAGTTTAATTTGTTTAGTTTCTTGGGGTTTATAATGTAAGGAAAGGGGGGGATGTGTCATATAGTTATGGCAACACTTGTCAAAGGTTATGATTAAAATAAAATGCACGACACTTCCGTCATGGCGTCACTCGTGATAGCTTCAGTGTTTTATTTATCACAACAATATAATATTTTACCATATTAAACAGTGACCAGCCTGACAAGTTCAGGGGTTACAAGTATAGCGACCGGGCAGAGTAGAGTCATTTTGGCATTTGTTGTATTTCTTGTGTATGTATGGCATACATAAAAAAATATCAACTCTTTCAGTATTCATGAAGTACATCTTGCCTTCTTTTTACCCGACTACGGCAAAGCCAAAGGAGGTTATTACATATGTGTACATTTTGGAGTGCAATAATCGATTCATTTTTTTTCATTCTAAGATAATATATTATAAATTTTCACACATGAATTATATAATCTAACACGTTTAAATTACTATACTGTATGGCTGTTCCTTCTTCGTTGTTCATCGGATGGGAGTAACGGTATGCGTATGTGATGAGCTCTAATTACAATTTCTCTTCAAAGGCCCGCAAAATGAATTGACCACATTTTGCATTCCGATCTAGGAATATTGTAAATTAGATACAGTGTAGCATATCGATAAGCGCCATAGCTTTTGGTCCACGTAGCTCCTAGACGAATACGTAGGGAATACATACGTTGGAAAAACTAACAAAATCATTATGTGGGAAGTTTTACAACTGTAACATATTTTAAATAGTGTGTCTTCCGACTGTATGCACCACAATAAGTTCTTCTGTATTTTTTTTAATACAACTACCTCATTAGGAGTAAATACCAAGTGTCGCGGGGCTTTATAAACCTACATGAAACGGACACAAAGAACACCCAGACCAAGAATAAGAATTTATGGCTCACACAAAACGTTGTCCCATGTGAAGTAAGTTTTATAATAACTATTTTTAATAAGTACGTTTTTAACAATTCATGTTAATAAGTCAATAAAGTGGTTAAAGTCAATTTTGGTACCAGTTAGGGCTGACAATAAATAAATGATGGCTGTTGAGCCGTACACTAAACACAAATCCAAACAATGGAGAGTGATGTTAATTGATTACACGTCGCTGACCAATATGTAGAATGTTGAAGTTTAGGTAAAGGATGACGTTGACTACGAATTGACGAACTCCACTGCAACTGGCCTGCCTTGAGATAAAACTAGACACCGCAAAGTAATTTACAAAACAATAAAGTATGTGGCCTTAGACGGACATCCAACCTACTTCAGTTCGACGTTTCATCTTATTGTAGCGACGACTCGTAGTTGTGCTGCGTTCTAAATACAACGTATGTACTTCTGACAATAATGTGATTATGAATACACGTCATTGTGAGAAGTCCAAATTTTGTAATTGAGCTGAAGTTTGTGGTGGACAACGACGTGCCTAACTCTTGCGCTAACGGCCCACTTTGAAATCAGACGCAGCTTCATGAACTAGTCTGGGAAAAGATTAATTAAATACATAGTAACAAAAAAAGTCGTATATCCTATTCGTTCTAAGTGATACATGATCTATAGAAATGTAACATAGAATACCACAAGTTATGTCTTTTGCTAATACTTAACAACGAGTGCACGCTACCTAGAGTAGCCAAATCTCTAATTTAGTATTTCAGAGATTAATTTAACAGATTGTTTATCTATGCATATATACAAATAAATATAGTTGGAGTGTCTGTTTGTAATATTAAACAACCGCTTTTTAATAAATTTAAATTTAAATTCAGCTAGTATTTAAATAAAATAACGGGAACGTTTCCTTGACGGCTACCTGACTTGCTTCATTCTTAAGTTGATACCAGTTAAGATTAGGTTCGAAGTCTCACCTAAATTGTAGCGACTACGTTTTGCGTACTCAATACAAAATATGACTTACTTGACTTATAGTCCTTTGTCTCCTATACGCGGCAGTGGGCATCCACAGCATGCGGACAGCTTCGCGTTTCAGATTGCTCCACGTCTTCCCGACTTTATTTGCCTCGTCTGCAAGTGTACGTCGCCAGGTCTGTTAGAGACGGCCACGTTTTCTTTCTTCTTGAGGATTCCGATTAAGCACTTGTTTGACGATATGATCTGCTTGTCGATCAGTGCTCCACGGCAGCACTCTTTGATGACTTCATTGGAGATTTTCTCGGGCCAGTTAATACCGGGAATCCGACGAAAACAGCGTAAATACATGTGTGTGAACAGCTGAAAGCGATGTTATAAGTGACGTCGCTTTCAGGATCACATAATTCTCAGAAGTACAAAATTTGTAATTTAGACAAAATTTGCTGTTGACCGTGATGTGAAGAACTCTCCCGCTACTAGCCCCATGTTGAACCAAGACGTAGATGTGACAAACCAGCTGGGGTTGTGAAAGAAACAGTAGTCCACAATGTAATGTTCTAAATCTTTATGTTATTTGTGTATGTTTTATGTATGATATAGACATGCATTGGTGAGCTACATCAATTGATCACATATCGCTTAATAATGTTTTACTCCTTGTGACTTTCAACTCTAAGCAAATTGTAAAAGGTTTTATTTAAAACAATGAAGATAAATATAATTAATTTAGTTTACTATTATCCATTTATGCACTATATAATGTTTACTATTTATGAGTGTGATATTTTGTGATTTAAATTTATTGAAACAAGACCTACGATTTAAAGTATATTAACAAACCTAATTATGAAAAACTAAAACCTAAAAGAGCTAAAACATTATTATATATATCAAGAAATATTCAAGTTAAAAATTCAATGTACACTGGCTAACTTTTAACTACAATTTTTTTTTCAAAGAAAGCAAATAAAATTCTTCGACAATGTGTCACTCCCTGCAGCTGTCGAGGTTTCCACGTAATCTTCACTTTCTTCTCTGTCGACTGGGGTAACCTAGGTCTACGAGATAAAATTACGTATAAGATTGTAATACTTATAGATGTTATTAGCGCAATAGAATTCAGTACTCCATTTTAGTTCTATGGCTCTGACTGTTATGAAAACTATTTACTTATCAAAAAACTATATTTATATAGCTATTTCAGCTATCTTGGGTCACATATGTCGCAGAACAGACAACCGCTGGAGAACGCTTGTTTTAGAGTGAAGACCGCGTCTTGGCAAACGTAGTGTGGGACGCCCTCTGGCCTGATGGCGGTACCACTTACGTAAGAAGTTTTCTTATATAAGAGACAACTCCCAAACTAGGAATATGTTTTCTCGTAAGGGGATTCCTACAAACATACATGAAATGAATAAAGATTACATTCAGACTCAGAACCACAATATGCAGGTCTCACAAAGTATTGCCCCATGTGGGATTTGAACCCATAACACATGGCGAGGAAGAAAGCGGTGTGGCGTCCGCTTATGAGGTATAAGCGCGTAGGGCACACGTCCCTTGCATGTGTTTATTCTAAAAACATTCTTTATCAGAAAATATAAAGGTTATTAGACAACTGGTGAAGATTGAAATACAAAAAATTTACTTCGTATCAAAAATACGTTAAAGATACTTATGTCCGAACTAAAAATGCACGGATCTACAATATATGTTACGTCCATTAAAGTCTGGAATAAATTACCTAATGAGTTAAAATGAAAAAAAAAATCATATTGAACAAGAAATAATGTAAAATAATAACGAAATGCTACTATCATATAATTAAGTAAATATTTCGAACATCTAACACACAAAGCCATCTAGTCCCAAACTAAGCAGGTGTGAAATAGTGCTTGCGCTGTGTTTCACCGAGTGTGTGAGGATACCGGAGGCCCATATCCCAACCACTCTCCCCTATCTCTCTCCTCCCCCTATCTCTCCCATCTCCCCAAAGGTCGGCAACGCACTTGTGTTGCAGGTATCCATGGGCGGCGTTAATCGCTTACCATCATACGTCTCATATCGTACGTACATATCGATACGTCTGCTCGTTGCCCGCATATTACATAAAAAAAGAAAATAATACCATTTAATAATAATAGTATAGGTAGGTAGAGGTACTTAAATATTAATACTCTGTTATAATTATTTTGTTTTTAACACCCGACGCAAAAAGAAGGGTGTTTTAAGTTTGACACGTCTGTCTGTCTGTCTGTGGTTCCGTTGCTCGCGAATAACTGCAAATAAATGTCAGCAAAATATCTATGTATTAACAACTTAACAAAATCTTTATTATAATAAGTATGTACCTATAAAAGTATAAAATAAAAATTAAATTAAAAAATTAAAAACCCCCGATACAATAAATTTTTTGATTAAACTGAGGTTAATGTGTGGGGGTTTTTTTAAATTTTAAATTTTAATTTTTTAATGTTTCATTGTGACCACATTAATGTGTAATTATAACTACATAAAAACGCGAATAGTGAAGTAAATATGTCGTTCTAGACAGACTAAATTAATAATAAAGATGGCCTCGTGATGCAGAAACCTCACTAGGTCGTCAAGTGTGGGCCACCACGCTGTATTGTTGCATTTTCTGAATCCGCAATGAGTACAGTTAGTGACCACCACTCTTGGATTCTGCTGATGCTTTCCATCTGGCAGAGTAAAGTCATTTTGGCATTTGTTGTATTTCTTGTGTGTGTATGGCATACATAAAAAATATCAACTCTTTCAGTATTCATGAAGTACATCTCGCCTTCTTTTTACATATGTGTACATTTTGGAGTGCAATAATCGATTCATTTTTTTTCATTCTAAAGTAATATATTTTAAACTTTTACACATGAATTATATATTTTAACACGTTTAAATTACTATACTGTATGGTTGTTCCTTCTTCGTTGTTCATCGGATGGGAGTAGCGGTATGCGTATGTGATGAGCTCTAATTACAATTTCTCTACAAAGGCCCGCAAAATGAATTGACCACATTTTGCATTCCGATGCGTGGATATTGTAATAGAGATACAGTGTAACTTGGTAGCATTTCGATAAGCTCCATAGCTTTTGGTCCACGTAGCTCCTAGACGAATACGTAGGGAATACATACGTTGGAAACTAACTAATAAAACTAATAAAATCATTATGTGGAAAGTTTTATAACTGTAACATATTTTAAATAGTGTGTCTTCCGACTGTATGCACCACAATAAGTTCTTCTGTATTTTTTTTAATACAACTACCTCATTAGAAGTAAATACCAAGTGTCGCAGAGCTTTATAAACCTACATGAAACGGACACAAAGGACACTCAGACCCAGAATAAGAATTTATGGGTCACACAAAACGTTGTCCCATGTGAAGTCTGAACTCACAATACTCAGTACAATCGTGCAGTGAAAGTAAGTATTATAATAAGTATGTACTGTACTGTAATAACAATTCATGTTAATAAGTCAACAAAGTGCTCAAATGCAATTTTGGTACCACTTAGGGCTGGCAATTAATAAATGATGGCGGTTGCGCTGTAACAGTACACTAAACACAACATCCAGACATTGGAGAGTGATGTTAATTGATCACACGTCGCTGACCAATATGTAGAATGTTGAAGTTTAGGTAAAGGATAACGTTGACTACGAATTGACGAATTCCACTGCAACTGGCCTGCCTTGAGATAAAAGTAGACACCGCAAAGTAATTTCATCATCATCATCATCATCATCAGCCCGTTGCAGTCCACTGCTGAACGTAGGCCTCTCCCAAGTAACACCACAGAGTCCGGTCTGTTGCTTTCCGCATCCAGTCGCTGCCAGCCACTCTTTGCAAGTCGTCCCGCCATCTGGCCAGAGGGCGTCCCACACTACGTAAAATAATTTACAAAACAATAAAATACGTGGCCAATAATGTTACCTTAGACGGACATCCAACCTACTTCAGTTCGACGTTTCATCATATTGTAGCGACGACTTGTAGTTGTGCTGCGTTCTAAATACATCGTATGTACTCCTGACGATTATGTGATTACAATTACACATAATTGCGAGAAGTGCAGACGTTGTAATTTAGCTGAAGGTTGTAGTGGACAATGACGTGCATAACTCTTGCGCTAACGGCTTCTTTGAAATCAGACGCAGCTTCATGAAAGTAGTCTGGGAAAAGATTAATGACAATACATAGTAACAAAAATCTTAAGATATCATATTCGTTCTAAGTGATACATGACATATGGAAATGTAACATAGAATACCACAAATTATGTCTTTTGCTAATACTTAACAACGCGTGAACGCCACCTAGGGTAGCCAAATCTCTAATTTAGTATTTCAGAGATTCATTTAACAGATTGTTTATCTATGCATATTTACAAATAAATAAAATTGGAGTGTCTGTTTGTAATATTAAACAACCGCTTTTTAATAAATGCATACGTATGTATACACGATACATGTACCAAAATAACATTTTATTAAATATATGTCTGTCTGTCTGTTTGTTCCGGGTAATCACTGGAACGGCTGGACTGATTTTGACGGGAACGTTACAGTGACGGCTACCTGTTCTGTTTCATTCTTATAATGATACCAATTAAGGTTAGGTTCGAAGTCTCACCTAAATTGTAGCGACTACGTATTGCGTACTAAATACAAAATATGACTCACTTGAGTTACAGTCTTTTGTCTCCTAGGCAGAGGGCGTCCCACGGAGCAAATACAAAGAGGAGATGGCATAAGCGCATCACCCCTGTGACAAAATACCGCCCCCGACGTCATCGCAGTTGACGCAACTTGCAAATTATACTATTAACGTCAATGTTCTAGAACTGCATCGAAAAATCGTAATACTTGAATGTTCTCGGTACAATCAAGTAAAAAGATGAAGTGTTGTGTTTTATCTTGTACAAATAACTCAGATAGACGTTCTGGTACCATGAGTGGCATCATATTTCTTTTATAAGTAATATTACAGCTAATTTTTTAAAATGTTCTAGAAAAATCTCTTAGTATTTTATTGAAATGTTATTATATTTACTCGCCACTAGATGGCAAAACTTTGTGTTACTGGAAATAAAAATACAATGGCACGTTGACCTGAATATTAATAAAACATACCATAAGAAGATACGGAAATGAGTTCTACATTCTTACCTAATGAATTTTTATACATCATGGTATTTTTTTTGTATTTTTCTTAATTATATTGTGAACAGACTGACATCTATCGACATCTATTCTAAAATAAGAAGACAGGGTCGTATTTAGAATCCAAATATTTTATCAAGTTACGACTATATTAATCTTGCATTGAAAGTTGTTACTTCAAATATTGAAAAAAAAAGAAATTTTACTTATGCTGATGATTTGACGGGTTTTTTTTTAAATTCATTAAAATAATACAATGTACCAGTATACAGGTAATGTTCTAAATTTTCATCTAAAGATAGTATTGAAGAGCAATAATAGGCAAAACTGGACTCCTACAAAATACACCAATATTTGTTCTTCCCGTTGTGATTCGAAACGATAGTGATTCATTTCAAGGAAAAATCATAAAAAAACGAAAATGTCACTTATTATCTAAACCCAAATTAGGCAAGATTAAAAGTGATTAGATGTGGATATTAGAGACAACATTGGTATGACCATTCAATTCAGATTTAGATTAGTTGATTTTCTAAGATTGGCGTTATTTAAGCATTCCAATTCCGAAGTGAAATCTAAAATATAAAATTCTCGTGTCACAGTTTTCGTTTCCATACTCCTCCGAAACGGCTTGACCGATTCTCATGAAACTTTGTGAGCATATTGAGTAGGTCTGAGAATCGGCCAACATCTATTTTTCATCCCCCTAAATGGTAAGAGTCACCCATCCTTAAAATTTTTTTATGGCAAAACGACGTTTGCCGGGGCAGCTAGTAAAATATTAATTTATTTATTTTTTAAATAAAATGATTTGCACTACATATATTAATTTTTGTTTTACATAATCCACGTGTAAACCAAACATATTGAACAATATTTTATTTAGGGTTATTTATTAGAAAAAAAAAAGTTCACTTTTGTAAAATTATTTACGTTATTAATGATGTTTTTTGTTCAAGATGCTTATAAAATTGACCTTGAAAAAACTACTCCTTGAAATTCTGAGTACGTCCACACTAGTGTCAGCTAGCTAAACTACATAGCAATATACTCGTACAACGATGCAAGTAGTTTTGCTATTGTCTGGTAGATGGAAAAGTGTAAACTAACACCCCCTCACCCTCGCAAATTGTCACGCATTGCTTCATACAAAAATCTCATTAGGGTATCTCCTCTTTGTATTTGCTCCGTGGGGCGTCCACAGCATTCGCGCAGCTTCGCGTTTTAGATTGCTACACGTCTTCCCGACTTCATTTGCCTCGTCTACAAGTGTACGTCGCCAAGTCTGTTAGACGGCTACATTTTCGTTCTTCTCGAGGATTCCAATTTAGCGCCTGTTTGACGATATGATCCGAATCTTGGTGAAAAATAACGATATAATCCATTTATGCACTATGTCATGTTTACTATTTATGTGTGTGATATTGTGTTATTTAAATTTACTAAAACCAGAAACACGATTTAAAGTATATTAACAAACCTAATTAAGAAAAACTAAAACCTAAAAGAGCTAAAACATTATTATACATATCAAGAAACATTCAAGTTAAAAATTCAATGTACACTGGCTAACTTTTAACTAACTTTTTTTCAAAGAAAACAAATCAAATTCTTCGACAATGTGTCACTCCCTGCAGCAGGTTTTTCCACGTAATCTTCGTTTTCTTCTCTGTAGGCTGGGGTAACCTAGGTCTACGAGATAAAAACACATATAAGATTGTTGGTAATTTGAAGGTTGCATGAGCTGTTGGTCCACCTTCAACCAGTGTTGCTGCTATTCCAGATTATTTTATATTTTATTTAAAAGCAGGTGAGAGAAAAATGCAGTCGGATAAACACCAGAATTGGAGCACATCGGTTTGCTTACAGAATAGGGACACTGTAAGTGTGGTATGTGAAAGTACATGGCAAAACAAAATTATTAAAAATATCGAAAAAGCGAGAGTGGACAAAGAACCTTCACGGATTCGACGACGGAGGGCGTGCGCCGCTGAGTCACTCGGCCTATGACCACGGCCAGTGCAACCTGGTCGAAACGTCAGGCAAATCAGAGGTATGTAACAAAAGGTATGTAACCATGCAAAAAAAGGTACTTGACATTTGAAAAAGTGTGCAAGTCGGTCATATTAAAATGATTAACTGTGTCTACGTGTAATATTTTTAACTTAAAAAATATAGTTACTAAAGTGGAGATGAATGGTCTCACAGGGCACTTCTTCTGAGAAGGTTTATCGGAACGATGATAAGTCTATACGTAAACCTCCCCCCCCCCCGCCTTCCCTCTTCAAAACGTGACATAGTTTTAATAGTAGCTTGTCCCGCCCAGGGTACGCTATTAAACCAGAATTCCCAGTAACGATATTATTTGTCAAAACCCAATGAGAAGATAATTCGGCAAGTGAAAAGAAATGTAAAACAAATTACATTTCTTGACGGCATAAAATGAAACTAAAACATGAAGTTAAATGTACTACAGAGATTAACCGGAATAAACAGACAGATAAAAGTTGTAAAAAAGTGGTTGTATTCACCATTATATATAATGGTGAATAGTAGAACACAGTAACTATGAAAACAAATTAAAATCTAAAATGCCTGACGCTATAAAATGGTGGTTTACATATTCTTCTGTGCGAGGGTAGTACCGCCCCGGTCGAGCCGGCCCGTTCGTGCTGAAATCAGCGTGGCTCTACTACCTTGTAAATGTAACTACATTGTAATGTATAAAAGCTAAAGAATATTCAGTATGAAATCGTTGGGCCCTCGTGTCATTCAGTCACCTGAGTTTTCGCAACGCCCAACGATTTTATACTGAATATTTTTTACCAAATAATACAGTTTGGGCAAATAACATTCTAAGTTGTAAGTTTTCACTTCATCAGTAGTAGTATGACTGCCAATTTTTTAAATTCCTGTCCTTCTGTAGTGTGCTCGACTCTTTGTTGCAAAAGAGTATATCAAGAAGGTTTTGTTTCCTTTCCAAACGAATGAGGTATGCAAAGTTTATAAAACAATTACATGTGACCCACACCATGGCGACCTAGTGATGCTTCTGCATCATTGGCCCTCCGTTCTCGTACTCACTAACGAAACACGACAGCACGAACGCTGTCATTTAACGTTGATTTTCAATACCAGGGTAGTACCGCCCCGGCTGAGCCGGGCCGTTTGTGCTGAAATCAAGGTGGTTCTACTATCTTTACTAATGTTATTTCAGGTCCTCTCCAGGATCGACGCCGCGCTTTCTCAGACTGACGCAGTTGTGCAACCAGGCCGCCGTCCTACCGCTGACCACAACAATAATCTGCCTTTTCTTTAGACTTATCTTTTCTTTAAACACAATTACCGTTCAAGAAAAAATCTCTGCCACAGCGAATTTCACAAAATACACATGAAATATATGACATTGTTAAACATTGATAGAATTCTTAATACAATAAAAGAATGTACATTACTCGTACTTGTAACAGTATTAAACCTAGGTGTACTAACATACATTCATCATTTTAAACAATCGCCGTCCACTGCTGAATGTACATAGTATGTTATAATGTAATCAAAACTTATCTTATTCTTGTATTTTTCCGTAATAAATTCGGATCTTGTAGTGAGTTTCTCATGATGTAGGTGTTTTATTCGTTTTGCTGGTTGACTGTGGTATTCCAAGTTTTTGAGACGGTAACCAAGTAATTACTTGGGTTATTGACTCATTAGACTTAGGTATACCAATCTGCCTCCAGTTGCTCAAGAACTTGGTTCAAACATGCAACGTAGTCATAACTCAGCCGTGCCCTGAGGTACTACCCACAGCAGTTAATGTACCTTTACAACAGCTTTGGGCAAGACCCCTGGGTAAAGCTAGTCTAAAATAGAAGTTACCAAATTATTCATATTATATCACCATCTATCTGTCAGTGAAAGTCCAATCAAAATTGGTCCAACCGTTTCAGAGATTAACCGGAACAAACAAACGGAACTAAAAATGTGCTTTATATAATGAATAACATCAACTACAAAGGTAAATTTAGCTTAAAGATAGAACACGGGTACACTCTCTTTTTGAGTTACCTCTAAGAATTTGCTTACTTGGTATCTGCATGCCAAAATATACCAGACTGCGATAAAAAATCATAGCAGGAGATATGAATCAATTGCTAGTGGCTTTGCTTTTCAATTCTTTCATTGTTTACCTAAGCTTTATGTCGAAATCCTGTTTCTGCTCTCTTCACAACTTTCTTTTAAAAATGACCATAAGCGTAGATTTCCTAATTTGAAATAGGCGATGCTGTCTTTCTTCGTTTGTCTCATTTGCACGGCGCTCGGCTTAGAATTGTCTCATAGGGCCGTCCTTTAAATAAGGGTGGGGTTTAAAGTAACGGTGGTGGGACTACTTGTTAAATAGAAATATAGCTTTCTAACATATTTCTAATAAATTATGCGTAATTCTAAAATTTGCTGGTTGAATATGAAGAATATTTCAAAATCAAAATCCGCTAAATCGGCCCAGCCGTTCTCGAGACAAACGAAAAGCAATTATTTTTTTAAATAAGAAGATAATTGTGAAAGACGACATGTCATATCATTTAAACTATATTAATTTTGTTTATAACTAGCTACCCCGACAGATTTAGTTGTTTCAAAAGTAAAAAAAATATTATTTTTACTGTTTTCCTCGCATTTTTAGGTTTTTTCTCTCAAAAAAAACCTTCTTTGTGCCTCAACTAAAATGTAAGGAAAAAAAAGTTATTGTAGTGTCGAGTGGGTCTCGGGTATTGCATATTTATTCATATAGATTGTAAATAAAATAAAAAAGTTATATGAAACGGTAAAAAATCTTTTGTTATTAGCACTAAGCTATTAATTAATAAACATAATAATTCCTCTATTCTATTGTTTGAAGTTGGAGTACCAAACATAGTAAAGAATACAAAGAATGGCAAATAGAAAATACATTAATTAAAATTAAATGCATTTTCTGCTTTAGTGATTACCCATATGACGTTGCTAGCTCAGCACCACGGTGTTCCTGGCGGTTGTTGATGTACGATAACAATTTTTTTACTCATAACTTCTAGCTGCGGCCTCTTAAGAATAAGTGCTATCTTTTTTTGGAGGGCAAATTTAAAGGCAAATATCGCAGGCAACAGTTTATTACACAGTTTTATTGTGCGAGACAGAAAGTTTCACTAAAAGCGCGGTATCGTTGGCGGTCAACCATCTAAATGATGGGGATAAAACTGCTGTCGCGTAGGACGAGGGTGGAAAGAAGTGACAGAGATCGTTATATCAATCGGCGATACTCACTTTTCCTTTGTTTGTCTTATTTAAACAGAGCAGCCGTTCAAATTCAACCAAATTATATATGAGCTTATACTTATCGCACTACAGAATCACTGAAATCAAGAAATATCAAGTTTATTTTTCAAGATACAACCAACCTCATGATAAGTCTTCTAACAAAAACTGCACTAAAATATTAAAATAATTTACCTAACAAGGTGTTTTCCCTAGAAGCCAGCTCCCCTTAATGTGGGGGGAGGTCTAACGCCCCTCCTGATTCCGCGTTAGACTGTAAGACTCGACACCTGACTGAACATCTTTCCACTGGCATTTTACTTTTCCATAAAAAAATATACCAGACTGCGATAAAAAATAATAGCAGGAGATATGAAACAATTGCTAGTGTCTTTGCTTTTCAATTCATTCATTGTTTACCTAAGCGTTATGTCGAAATCCTATTTCTGCTCTCTTCACAACTTTCTTTTAAATATGACCACAAGCGTAGATTTCTTAATTTGAAATAGGCGATGCTGTCTTTCTTCGTTTGTCTCATTTGCAAGGCGCTGTCTCCTATGAATAACGTGTTTAGTATCAAACAAATATAGTTATGGAACTTCAGATTCACTAAAAATTAAGAAATAATAAAAATTAAAAAAAAAACCACCTTCACACAAATAATAACATAAAACACAAAATGCACTAATAAGTAGAAAATAATGGTTATTCCAGTGTTCTCAAACTACATCCAACTAAATGTTTGATGACTTCGATAGTCATGAGAGGATGTTTACAATACATATGATTTTTAAAGGAATATTTTAGATATATATATATACACATATTAATGTACCATACTAAAAATGAGCTTCTTTATTTTTATATTACAATTCTCAGTATTCGAATACAACATTTTGCAAAAACAAAAACATCCAAAAAATATTGTTTTTTCATGTCCTATTTAGTATCCCCTATTCTTCATCATCTTCTTTCTTATTCACTTTGATTTCATGGTCGGTTCGGTCAAAGTCACACAAATGCAATAATTGTGTAAAAACACGTTAAAATACGTGTGCTTTCACAACATTATCGCATGCGTGGACTTTCCATATTCAACCTTCGATTGGAGAACACCAGTTTGATAAGTTATTTGTCTTCGCAATGGTAACGTAGTCGATCTTCGTAAGTTGTTGCAGGACCAGGGCATGAGGGTAGGTGACAGAAGTAACTTGGCAAATGACATTTTCCAAGTTATGATCCTATACCCTCCTTATACCCTTCTCAGTATTTTGTAAATTTATGTTTAAGGCGATTTAATTGCGAATGTCTAATTACACACATATAATATAGGTATGTGAACATCCATATCTTCACTTTCAGGGTGATAAAAGCTTGCTTTTATTTTCAATAAGTTAAGTTTTAAAGTCATTTCTGACCTTTATTGATATGGTGATTATGAGATAAAGCTCCAATTAGGGCCGTAACAAATTCCAGCCATGGCAAGGATTCTCTATATGTCTCGTTCCCTAACGGAGTTTATACAACTTGCAATTCAACATTAATTTTTAATGTGTATGACAGTGGAATAAGAAGAAAAAGAAAATTTCTCATATTTTACAAAAAGGATATGGGATTCATTAAATGGAATGCAATCTCTCAAAAGCAAATTTAGTGTTAGATATGAAATTTTTATGAACGATATTAAATAGTTTTATATTTTTAGATATCTATATAACCAAAACCATGCAAAAAAAGGGACTTGACATTTGAAAAAGTGTGCAAGTCGGTCATATTAAAATGATAAAATGATTAACTGTGTCTACGTGTAATTTTTTTAAATTAAAAAGTCACACAACGGCTTTCAATGCGACCTTATGCTAAATGCCTAAATATATGTTGATGCAAATGTAGTTTAAAGTGGAGATGAATGATCTCACAGGGCACTTCTACTGAGAAGGTTTATCGGAACGATGATAAGTCTATTCGTAACCCCCCCCCCCCTTCCCTCTTCAAAACGTGACATAGTTTTAATAGTAGCTTAGAGTTCCCAGTACGGATATTATTTGGCAAAACCCAATGAGAAGATAATACGGCCAGTGAAAAGAAATGTGAAACAAATCACATTTCTTGTCATTTTTTAGTTAATTTAACCAAATCATTCGACAAATCAAATTAATCTCAACGGCATAAAATGAAACGAAAATATGAAGTTAAATGTACTACAGAGATTAACCGGAATAAACAGACAGATAAAAATTGTAAAAATGTGGTTGTACTCACCATTATATGCATTTAGCAAAGAACGGTTATTTTAATTTTACAAACAAACACTCCAATTTTATTTATTTGTATAGATGTATAGTGGGAACGAGAATACACTGAAACCAAATAAAATACTACACGACTTGCTATTAAAACTTCAAGTAGATAGAGTGAAAATAATTATAATTTATAATAAGTTAAAGAAATACAAGAGCAAACAGGATGCAAGCGCAACCGAGTCCTCACTGTTAATAATAAGTTTATTGAGAGACAATAAAGAAATATATATTTTTAAATAAATTCTGCGTAATTTAAAAACAGCTGTTCCGAGCGATACTTATTGCGACAGTTGTAGGCTTTGATGTTGAATTCATAGGATTTCATTTATTGGATTTCATGTTGAATTCCTCTGAAATTCATCTATACTAATATATAAAGCTGAAGAGTTTGTTTGTTTGTTTGTTTGAACACGCTAATCTCAGGAACCGCTGGTCCGATTTAAAAATTCTTTCGGTGTTGGATAGTCCATTTATCGAGGAAGGATATAGGGTATATATCATCACGCTACTACAAATAGGAGCGGAGCAACAATGAAGAATGTTTCAAAAACGGGGGAAATTTTCACGCTACGGGCAATATAAGACGCAAACGACGTTGCGTGGGTCAGCTAGTCTGCTATAAATTAAGCCTGACTCTGTAACTAATTGAAAGCTTTTTCAATACTTGCAAAAAAATTTGAAGAGTATCGTTGAAATTTTATCTTGATACTAGATGTGCCCGCTACTTCGTACACTTGACACTTTGATTTTCAAGTTATTTTTAATTTTTCTCCGTTTAAACCTTTCCTGGAATATGACTAACATTTTAAAATTAAAATCCGCTTAGTCAGCACAGCCGTTTTTGAGTTTTAGTAAGACAAATGACCAGCAATTGATTATTAAATATAAGAAGATAATTGAAAGACGACATGTCATATAATATAAACTATTTTATTTTAATTTTTAACTAGCCACCCCGACAGACTTCGTTGTTTCAAAAGTTAAAGGTAATATTTTTACTATTTTCCTCTCCATAAGAACCTTTCTTGTGCCTTAATTAAAAGTTAAAGAAAAAAAAATATTTTGTGTTATCGAGTGGGTCTCGAGTATTGCATTTTTATTCACATAGATTGTAAATACAATAAAAAAGTTATATGAGATGATAAATAATCTTTTCTAATTAGCACTAAGCTAATAATTAATAAACATAATAATTCTAAATAAAATGAAGCGTAACTTACTGATGGGCTTGAGGTCTCGGGTTCGATTCCCAAGTTGTTTGTCGACTAAATGTTTATATGAGATGCAAATATTTGTTTTTGAGTCTGGGTATTTTTGATGTATAATATGTGTGTATTTACGATAAAAGTACAAATGTATTTATATCTATTGTCTGCTACGCATATTACAAGCTTTGCTGATTAGTTTGGGACTAGACAGCGTTGCGTGTTAGTTCCCCAAATATTATTATTATTAAATGGTTTTGATCATAAATAATTAACAATTTTTTTGAATGAATTAAAACAGTTCTAAATGATTTTGACGGATATATTCAAAATGAATTCGTTGATTTGCTTATTAACAAATTAGCGTTTTCGTCCCTAGATAAAACTAGAATAAGATCTTTCTTATTCTAGTTTTATTCTTTATAAGTAGTATTCTGTAAAAATAACAAATGTCACTTCTTAGTAACGATTTTTATTTTTAAAGATAAATAGATAAGATTTAAAATACGTTATACAAGTTATATGCTGCAAAGCGATTAATACGTAAACATGATTAAAAGAACAAGTGTCTACACATGAAAAAAAAAGAACAAGAAATAAATTTGCGTTATAAAAGCCAGAAAATGAAACGAGTATGTTTGGTAGTGAAAATATTATATTAAATTGTAACAGATTTTATAATTGACGCCAAGCTTTAAATAAATATACTTTAAAATACAATGTAAACGATTTTTAATATAAAATCATATTGATATTTTTTAATAAATATGACAAGGCTTTGAAATTTATTATTAACGCCCAGCTATTGACAAACACGATTTTGACCTCTAGAAAAAACATAAAATGATAAAAAAGTATTTTAATAACAAGTATTTTTTCCATAATTATATTTTGTTATATTTTACGCCCAGCTCTTCTTAATAAATACAATTCGAACAAGTAAACTATGTGGTGATGTGGTGTTCCTTGGGAGAGGCCTACGTCCAGCAGTGGACTGCAACGGGCTGATGATGATGATGATGATGATGATGATCGCAATAGTGACTTCTTAAACCAAAAATATCCGATAGAAATATCCAATCCTATAATCCTACAGATACCAAACCAAATTCAAATAACAGTAATAATCCTCTGTTTGCTTTTAAAAGCTCTAAGAATAGGCCTTACCTTTAACGAACCTCCAGGCTTAAGCAGCTTTCAGTTTCGGAATCGCACACGATCGAGTTTAGGGAATCGTATGAATTTAAACAATTTTATGATAAAATAATAGTATATGCATTCTAAAAACTGGAATATATGTGAGAGGAATAAATTTTATTTTGTTTTATATTTAAAATAAGCATTTACTTTAAATAGTTTTAATTAAAATAATTTATAATTAAATCACTGAAACTTTCTTAACGTTTTTGTAAGTAAAGTTCGCGGGCGCCTTTATTATTTCACGAAGCGCGTCCGGAGGCTCTGACTATCCAAGAGCTTATGGTAAAGAAAAGTAAGAAAAGCCTTACTTAACAGTTCTTGAGATTGGGAGTCTGCACACTGATGAACACCCACGTAAACATGAAGGTAGCAAGCGCATTTCAACTGATTCATATTTTAATTGTCTTATATAATGAAAAAAATTCTATTGTTACGTCCGTAGAAAATGATTTCAAAATGATTCAATTTAAGTTTTACCCGAACTTAAGAAACGTATTGCACTGGTGGTATAACAGTCAAGCGGTAACCTCAACAATTCTTATTGTTTTAAGTGTTGTGGGGTCAAAGTTCATGCTTTGTGTTATCCACAGATTGTTGTTTTGAGTCTGGCTGTTCTGCAAAGGAACACGTGTTCGCAGGGTTGGGAAATAGGAATATTCCTAGTGCGGGAGCTATTTATTTTTAAAGGTACTTAAAGAAACCAAAACCAATCCAAAACGTATTTAAAGAAAAGTTAACACTTAACTTTTAGCCACATAGGTAATCCGATGCCACCGAAACTTAGCAAATGACAATCGGCTGAAACCTCTTGCTTAGCTTTTCATTCGTTGCAAGTTGAATGAAAGGTTAAGTACAATATTGCTTGGACTATGGTATTTTCAACTATAAATACATGTTATCACTGCAACTGTTTATCGTTGCAAAATCAGCAGTATCTTCCCGTCACTAGTGAACCATGACATTTTTTTTCAAACTTGAATATGTTTACTTGTAACTACTAAAAATATCTCTTGAAGTAAGAGCTCACTTAATCGGAACTGGATTCTTTTGATATTATATTTATCTATACTAATATATAAAGCTGAAGAGTTTGTTTGTTTCTTTGAACACGCTAATCTCAGGAACTACTGGTCCGATTTGAAAAATTATTTCTGTTTTAGATAGCCCATTTATCGAGGAAGGCTATAGGCTATATATCATCACGCTAAGACCAATAGGAGAGGAGCAACAATGAAAAATTATTTAAAAAACGGGGGAAAACTATCACGCGACGGGCAATAGGAGACGCAAACGAGGTTGCGTGGGTTTGCTAGTATAATATATTACTAGCTGCCCCGGCAAACGTTGATTTTTCGTAATAAAAATATTTAGGGGTATAAAAATGGATAATGGCCGATTCTCAGACCTACTGAATATGCATATAAAATTTCATTAAAATCGATCAAGAAGTATAGTAACTAACACTGTGACCCGAGAATTTTATGTATTAGAAGATTAGCGGGCGACCTTGAGCCAGACAATACCACTGTCGAGAGTGCCTAAAATCGCCCGCTAATAATTCTGTTACCCACCCTTTCTCTTGAAGAGATTTATTTAAAGCTTCAACGCCACCTTTATGAACCATTAGTATCCGTCCCACACTATCAATTAGTGTTTCTTTAACACTTCAACAAACTTACTTGCTTTGGATATATTGTAAATGGGAGTCTCATTACTTGTTAGATTAGTTGGTAATTTGAAGGTTGCATGAGCTGTTGTCCACCTTCAAGCAGTGTAGCTGCTATTCCAGATTATATTATACTAGTTGTTGCCCGCGGCTCCGCCCGCGTATATGTCGGTTATCGCGGCAAATAGTAGCCTATGTGTTATTCTGATGTACAAGCTATATTACTGTAAAGTTTCATCCAAATCCGTTTAGTAGTTTTTGCGTGAAAGAGTAACAAACATCCAAACATCCATCCATCCTTACAAACTTTCGCATTTATAATATTAGTAGGATAGGATTTTATTTAAAAGCAGGTGAGAGAAAAAGGCATTTTACAGTTTTTTTTGGGTTGTAGTTGATTAGAGTTTTTTTTTAAGTCTTAATTTAATAAGTCATGTGTGATTAGGTATCAACTGATATATATTTGTCTAATAGATGTAGCCTTTTAAGATTTAGAGCAATACTATCTACGTGATTGTAATAATATTCATAACCGTGTATTGAGAAGCTTGTCAAACCTAAAGTACAACTAACGTACATGTACGAAAAGAAAAAAATACAAAGAGTCAAAATACAATAATTATAATTAAATGTATTTTCTGCTTTACTAATTACCCACCACCTGAGCACCACGGTGTTCCTGGCGGTTGTTGATGTGCGATAACAATTTTATATCTCTCTTCTTGCTGGGTGTACTAGTAGTTTAAATTTAAATAAAATTTGACAACTAGTTTTTAAATGATCTCTAAGAATTTGCTTAATTTGTATCTGCATGCTGCAAATGTATCGCCTGATGATAAACTATTTTCATGGACATGGCAACACCAGAGACGTTGCAAGTGCGTTGGCGGTCTTTTAAGAATGAGTACCTTCTTTTCTTAAAGGTCATATTAGTACGAAAATACCGCAGGCGACAGTTAATTCCACAGTTTTGTTGTGCAAGACTGAAAGTTTCAGGAATAGCGCACAGACGTGGGCGGCCAACCATATAAATGATGGGGATGAAACTGCTGTAGCGTAAGAAGGGGGTGGAAAGAAGTGACAGAGATCGTTATATCAATGGGCGATACTCACTTTTCCTTCGTTTGTCTTATTTGAACGGAGCAGCCGTTCAAATTCAACCATATTATATATGAGCTTATACTTATCGCACTACAGAATCACTGAAATCAAGAAAACTCAAGATTTTTTTTCAAAACACAACCAACCAACCTCATGAAAAGTCTTCTAAACAAAAACTGCACTAAAATATTAAAATAATTTACCTAGCAAGGTGTTTTCCCTAAAAGCCAGCTCCCCTTAATGTGGGGGGAGGTCTAACGCCCCTCCTGATTCCGCGTTAGACTGTAAGACTCGACACCTGACTGGACATCTTTCCACTGGCATTTTACTTTTCCATAAAAAATATACCAGACTGCGATAAAAAATCATAGCAGGAGATATGAAACAATTGCTAGTGTCTTTGCTTTTCAATTCATTCATTGTTTACCTAAGCGTTATGTCGAAATCCTATTTCTGCTCTCTTCACAACTTTCTTTTAAATATGACCACAAGCGTAGATTTCTTAATTTGAAATAGGCGATGTTGTCTTTCTTCGTTTGTCTCATTTGCACGGCGCTGTCTCCTATGATTAACGTGTTTAGTATCAAACAAATATAGTTATGGAACTAAAGATTTGCAAACAATTAAGAAATAATCAAATTTTAAGAAGAATTTGAAAAAACCACCTTCACACAAATAATAAACTAAAACACAAAATGCACTAATGAGTAGAAAATAATGGTTATTCCAGTGTTCTCAAACTACATCCAACTAAATGTTAGATGACTTCGATAGTCATGAGATGGATGTTTACAATACATATGATTTTCAAAGGAATATTTTAGATATATATACAGGGTGTAACCAGACGTCGACCGAAAACGAAAGAGCTATTATTAAAGAAAACCATGCATAAAAAGGGACTTGACATTTGAAAAAGTGTGCAAGTCGGTCATATTAAAATGATTAACTGTGTCTACGTGTAATATTTTTAACTTAAAAAATATAGTTACTAAAGTGGAGATGAATAGTCTCACAGGGCACTTCTTCTGAGAAGGTTTATCGGAACGATGATAAGTCTATACGTAACCCCCCCCCCATTCCCTCTTCAAAACGTGACATAGTTTTAATAGTAGTTTGTCCCGCCCAGGGTACCCTATTAAACCAGAATTTCCAGTAACGATATTATTTGTCAAAACCCAATGAGAAGATAATTCGGCAAGTGAAAAGAAATGTAAAACAAATTACATTTCTTGATGGCATAAAATGAAACTAAAACATGAAGTTAAATGTACTACAGAGATTAACCGGAATAAACAGACAGATAAAATTGTGAAAATGTGGTTGTATTCACCATTATATATAATGGTGAATAGTAGAACACAGTAACTATGAAAACAAATTAAAATCTAAAATACCAGACGCTATAAAATGGTGGTTTACATATTTTGTCAGGACTACCATTATGTGGATCAGATGAAAGTAGTTAACTAGTAAAGTACAGATGAGAAGTACCATAGCATGAAATTAAAAACTTTAAAGTAAAAAAATATGTAACAAAATTTTTAATTTAAACGGTTTTATTGAAAATCATGTTTTTTTTTTTTTTATGTTTGACCCTGCCGTAATTACTCTACTCTGCCTGATGGAAAGCATAAGCAGAATCCAAGAGTGATGGTCACCATACTGCGAACGCAGACAATGCAACAATGCAGCATGGTGACCCACACCATGGCGGGCTAGTGATGCTTTCGCTTCATTGGGCCTCCGGTCTCGCACTCACCAACGAAACACGACAGCTTGATCGCTGTCATTTTACGTTGATTTTCTGTGCGAGGGTAGTACCGCCCCGGCCGAGCCGGTCCGTTTGTGCTGAAATCAAGGTGGTTCTATTATCTTTACTAATGTTATTTCAGGTCCTCCCCAGGATCGACGCCGCGCCTTCTCAGACTGACGCAGTTGTGCAACCAGGCCGCCGTCCTACCGCTGACCACAACAATAATCTGCCTTTTCTTTAGACTTATCTTTTCTTTAAACACAATTACCGTTCAAGAAAAAATCTCTGCCACAGCGAATTTCACAAAATACACATGAAATATATGACATTGTTAAACATTGATAGAATTCTTAATACAATAAAAGAATGTACATTACTCGTACTTGTAACAGTATTAAACCTAGGTGTACTAACATACATTCATCATTTTAAACAATCGCCGTCCACTGCTGAATGTACATAGTATGTTATAATGTAATCAAAACTTATCTTATTCTTGTATTTTTCCGTAATAAATTCGGATCCTGTAGTGAGTTTCTCATGATGTAGGTGTTTTATTCGTTTTGCTGGTTGACTGTGGTATTCCAAGTTTTTGAGACGGTAACCAAGTAATTACTTGGGTTATTGACTCATTAGACTTAGGTATACCAATCTGCCTCCAGTTGCTTAAGAACTTGGTTCAAACATGCAACGTAGTCATGACTCAGCCGTGCCCTGAGGTACTACCCACAGCAGTTAATGTACCTTTACAACAGCTTTGGGTAAGACCCCTGGGTAAAGCTAGTCTAAAATAGAAGTTACCAAATTATTCATATTATATCACCATCTATCTGTAAGTGAAAGTCCAATCAAAATTGGTCCAACCGTTTCATAGATTAACCGGAACAAACAAACGGAACTAAAAATATGCTTTATATAATGAATAACATCAACTACAAAGGTAAATTTAGCTTAAAGATAGAACACGGGTACACTCTCTTTTTGAGTTACCTCTAAGAATTTGCTTAATTTGTATCTGCATGCTGCAAATGTATCGCCTGATGATAAACTATTTTCATGGACATGGCAACACCAGAGACGTTGCAAGTGCGTTGGCGGTCTTTTAAGAATGAGTACGTTTTTTTCTTGAAGGTCATATTAGTACGGAAATACCGCAGGCGACAGTTAATTCCACAGTTTTGTTGTGCAAGACTGAAAGTTTCAGGAATAGCGCACAGACGTGGGCGGCCAACCATATAAATGATGGGAAAGAAACTGCTGTAGCGTAAGAAGGGGGTGGAAAGAAGTGACAGAGATCGTTATATCAATGGGCGATACTCACTTTTCCTTCGTTTGTCTTATTTGAACAGAGCAGCCGTTCAAATTCAACCATATTATATATGAGCTTATACTTATCGCACTACAGAATCACTGAAATCAAGAAATATCATGATTTTTATTCAAAACACAACCAACCAACCTCATGAAAAGTCTTCTAAACAAAAACTGCACTAAAATATTAAAATAATTTACCTAAGAAGGTGTTTTCCCTAGAAGCCAGCTCCCCTTAATGTGGGGGGAGGTCTAACGCCCCTCCTGATTCCGCGTTAGACTGTAAGACTCGACACCTGACTGGACATCTTTCCACTGGCATTTTATTTTCCATAAAAAAATATACCAGACTGCGATAAAAAATAATAGCAGGAGATATGAAACAATTGCTAGTGTCTTTGCTTTTCAATTCATTCATTGTTTTCATGTTTTGTGTATACTTTGATGTAACAGATTTTTGTAATTTTTGTGTGAGAAGAAATAAATGATTATTATTATTATTATTATTGTTTACCTAAGCGTTATGTCGAAAACCTATTTCTGCTCTCTTTACAACTTTCTTTTAAAAATGACCACAGGCGTAGATTCATTCATTCATTCATTCGCCGAGCGCCCTACCGGTTACACGTATTGTTGACTGTCACCTACTATTCATTTTCGATCGCAGTTACCTACGTAGTTCACTAACCAAAATGGACAGTAATACCAAGTGTCATAAGTGTCATAACGGGATCAACAAAGATGATGAAGCTACATATATTGTTTGTGGTAAGTGTGGCATATACTGGCATTTTATCTGTACCACTTTGCGTGCTAGTCCACGTGACCGCAGCAACTGGAAATGCGATCTTTGTAAAGCTAGCACGAACAAAAATAAGCCTAAGAAGACAGAAACTTCAACCAACCCTCTCAATGTCGTGGACACGAATCAAATAATAAATGACATTAAGGATTTACGTAGGGAGATGAGTAGCATTAAACTGGATATGAGCGTTCAAACGCAGAACAACCCACAGAGCTCTGAAGGGATGAGTCTCGAACAGCGGATATCAATTGTCGAAGCCAAGATATTAGATTTGGAAAACCTATCAGATATCATCAAGGCTCTTCAGACGAGCGTATCCGCCCTGGAGGAACGCAACCATGTCCTGGAGCAGTCAGAGAGAATATGTGACCTTGAACTCCACGGTGTTACGGAAAACAACAATGAAGAATTGCATGATGTGGTGGTGAGGGTCGCAGAGTTGGCCGGCGTGGCAGTGTCTAAAGCGGATTTGAAATGGGTGGGACGTGCAGGGTCCAGCGAGGGTCAAATGAGGTCGAAGCCCAGAACAGTGATTATTAGATTTGTCACTCGTGAAATAAAAAACAAAGTTTTGCGTGCCATTCGAACAAGACGCGGCCTCAAAATGTCTGAACTTGGTCACATAAATGATAATAACAAGATATACGTTTCTGAAAACCTAACACCTCATTTCAGAGATATATACCGAGAAGCAAGAAAGATAAAAGGATACCAATTTGTGTGGACCTATAATTGTAAAATTTATATGCGCAAAACTAATGTCGAAGAAAAGATTACTATAAGGTCAAAAAACCAACTGAAATTGTTGTAGATTTTCGCTTTTTTTTTGTGTTGTATTTTGTCCTGTATTTACCGTTTAACTACTGCTACGTGCATTTAATTAAAGGCACAACAAGAACGCACTTTTACTATAATACCGCCATCCTGACCAAACCGCTAAACAATATCTATTATATCAAATCTTTAAAACACGCTGCGTTATGTACATGTGATATTATGTTTTATGAAATCGGCATAACAGCCCAGTATAGTCCTTTTTGTTTACATACAGTAGAGAGAGAACTGAGCCGTTGCTTACTTATTGGATATTATTTTCCAAGTACCCCACATATTTTAGATTTAACTGTAATGCTACTACCTTGTACAAATTCACTTTCTACTTTACTTATTGATACTTATTTTATCTATAGATGTGGGTACCTATTTATTTGTGATATGTATCAGTCGCCGTGAATAATTTTAAGAATAACAAATATTTTACACTAGGGTTATTAAATGTTCGTTCAATTAATACGGGTTGGGATGAATTAAAAGAAGCGTTTAGTAGCCACGAATTCGACATACTTTGTTTAAATGAAACTTGGCTTAAAACTGAGTCAGATATTAAGTTATATAATATGCCGGGCTATAAGTTTTTGCATATACCTAGAAGCACCAGGGGTGGTGGTGTAGGCGCTTATTTTCGGTCCGAATTACGTGTTCGTCAACTAGAACACCCAGTTAGCGGGCTTGAACAACTATGGTTTGAGTGTTACATACATAGACACAAAATTGTGATAGGAATAGCATATCGATCACCTACATATAATTGTACACATACTGTCGATGCACTTTCTGAGTCATTGTCTAACTTTGCAACACAATACGACACCTTGTTTTTGGTGGGGGACCTAAATGTGAACTGTTTAGATTCATCTAAAAGGGTTATTACTCCCGGTTGCTTTAAAGCTTTGCTGGAATCATACGATTTACATCAGGTTGTGAAGGTTCCCACACGAATAACTAGTACTATCGAAACCTTACTAGATGTCATATTCACAAAAACACACACACACCCACGTACCGTTCAAGCAATACATAATGATGATTTGAGTGATCATGCACTGATAGTAACCTGTTTCAACTTCGCCACGATAAAACCTACTCACCGTACGATTACCTTCAGACCGCTTAAGGACAATGCCGAGGTTATTAGCAACGCGGCACAATACACCCCCTGGGAACTGGTTCCTCAATGTGGAAGCATTAACGACATGGTTTCTATGTTTAATTATTTGATTTTAGACCTTTTTGACACATTTGCACCTGTTCGTACTCGTACTTTTAAGAAACCACCTACACCTTGGATGACCGATTCTTTAATAATTTTGCGTTCTTTTCGAGATGATGCTTGCAAAGTAGCGAAAAAGAAAAAAACCGAGGCTGCAATAAGCTATTACCGTCAATTAAGAAATGTTGTAAATTTTACTATTAAACAGGAGAAAAAACAATATTTTAACCAATACGTAAACAAGAATAAAAGTAACCCTGCATCCATGTGGAGACATATAAACAGTATTTTGAAACCATCCACTACCTATACTCTGCCTGTACATCTAGCTGATCCCAACACTTTAAATTTTCATTTTGTAAATAATGTTCCACAGACTCCTTATTTACAAAGTGACTCATACAACATGATTAGTCATTCATTAACTCATTCCACTTTTAATTTCAAGCACATTTCTGACAAGACGATAGTTGGTATGATAAACACTAGCACCTCTAACTCTCTTGGTTGTGATGACATTTCAATGCACATGTTACGTCTGACGCTACCACATTCACTATTAGCCATTTCTACAATTATTAATAAATCCTTACAAGAAGGAATCTATCCCGATGCATGGAAATGTGCCTTAATTACCCCCATTCCGAAAAAAAATAAAATCGACAGCATTAATGACCTTAGACCTATTAGTATATTGCCTGCCTTGTCTAAAGTGGTTGAAAAATGCGTACAACTGCAAGTGGCGAGATACATTAAAAATACCACTATTTTACCTACCTTGCAATCTGGTTTCCGAAAAAGCCATAGTACTACCTCAGCCTTGTTAACCATAGTTGATGATTTACTGTCAGATTCAGATCAAGGATTTGGAACAATGCTCGTCTTACTCGACTACACACGCGCTTTTGACTGTGTACATATTCCACTCCTTATTAAAAAACTGCGGTTCTATGGTTTCTCGGAGAACTCTTGCAAATGGTTCTCCTCTTACTTTTCTAACCGCTCGCAACTCGTAACACTTGTAAACTCTAAGGGAGCATTGTGTAAATCTTCACCAATATCTATTAATAGGGGTGTAATTCAGGGCTCTGTCCTCGGCCCAATTTTATTTTCAATCTACACATCAGACGTCACGAATACAATTGAGCATTGCAGGTTTCATCTTTATGCCGATGACACCCAATTGTACCTCAATACACTACCAACCTCTAGCGACGTAGCGTCGACGGTAGACAAAATTAATCACGACTTGGTATCTCTAAACAGGTGGTCAGATAGAAATGGTCTGACACTCAACCCATCAAAGAGTGTATTTATCATATGTGGCACTGAAAATCAAGTGCGAACTATAAAGTCCCATCAGCCTAGTATTAAAATTGGAAATTCGATAATACCTAGATGTGAATCCGTCCGCAATCTAGGATTATGCATAGATGAGACGCTAAGATTTGAGGCTCATGTTCAGCAAAAAATTGCTAAATGTTTCGCTTCGCTAAATACACTATACAAACTACGTCAGTTTTTAAGTGAAAAAGTGCGAGAACAGCTGTGTAGAAGTTTGGTGTTGTCGCATCTAGATTACTGCGACATCGTCTACGGACCATGCCTTTTTAAAAAAACCATAGCCGCTATTCAACGAGTACAGAATGCGTGCATGCGCTTCATTTTCGACATCTCTAAAAGACATCACATATCACCATACCTAAATGAAAAGGGAATTTTGAATATGATTAGCCAGCGTACTCTAAAGCTTTCATGTTTTGTCAGATCTCTGATTGAAAATAAAGTTCCTAGCTATCTCTATGACAAACTCGCGTGGTCGTCTGACGTACATAAATATGAAACAAGGTCACGTAACCGCTTACTACTCCTACCCAAGCACTCACTATGTAGGACTAGGGGTTGCTTCAAGATAGCCGCTTCTAAGTGCTGGAATGTTCTACCCCCACCCATGTTACTTCTAAAATTAGGGCCATTCAAATCACGCTGTAGCAGATGGTTATTGATGAGGCAATCCGAGGTGCATACTCATTAATGTCCTGCATTTGTCTGTGTTCGTGGCATCTATCTGCTAACATTATTTTGTGTACTGGGTCTCTCTTGGACGTGTATTTGTGGGACAGTACTGTATATAACGTTTACAGTAGTAACAACTTACTACGTTATTAATTTTAATATGTTTAGTGATTAGTATGTTCGTGGTCGGGATGGTGTCATCGTGCTTATTCTAAGGTTATGTTAGTCATGATAGGCTTGGACAGAATAACAGCGGCTGGCATGCTCTGCATCGTCATCCATATGCTGAGTCCAAGACCTTTTTGTCTTTTTTGTCATATTTAAATACTGTTAATAATTAATTATAAGTAACTTTGTAATATAAAGACAAATAAAGTTTTTCTTATTCTTATTCTTATTCTTATTCTTAGATTTCCTAATTTGAAATAGGCGATGCTGTCTTTCTTCGTTTGTCTCATTTGCACGGCGCTGTCTTATATGGTGAACGTGTTTACTATCACACAAATATAGTTATGGAACTACAGATTCACCAAAAAATAAGAAATAATCAAATTTTAAGAAAAAGTTGAAAAAACTTCACATAAATAATAAACTAAAATACAAAATGCACTAATAAGTAGAAAATAGTTGTTATTCCAGTGTTCTCAAATTACATCCAACTAAATGTTTGATCACTTCGATAGTCATGAGACGTATGTTAACAGTACATATTATTTTTAAAGGAATATTTTAGATATATATAATTTATAATATATATTAATGTACCATACTAAAAATAAGCTTCTTTATTTTTTATATTACAATTCTCAGTATTCCAATAAAATATTTTGCAATAACAAAACCATAAAAAAAAAATCGTTTTTTCACGTCCTATTTAGTATCCCCTATTCTTCATCACCTTCTTTCTTTTCATGGTCGGTACAGTCAAAGTCACACAAATGCAATAATTGTGTAAAACACGTTAAAATACGTGTGCTTTCACAAAATTATCGCATGCGTGGACTTTTTATATTCAACATTCGATTGGAGAACAGCAGTTTGAGGAATTATTTGTCTTCGCAATGGTAACATAGTCGATCTTCGTAAGTTGTTGCAGGACCTGAGCATGAGAGTAGGTGATAGAACGTAACTTGGCAAATGACATTTTCCAAGTTATGATCCTATACCCTCCTTATACCCTTGTCAGTATTTTGTAAATTTATGTTTAAGGCGATTTAATTGCGAATGTCTCATTACTCATATATAATAAAGGTATGTGAACATTCATATCTTTACTTACAGGGTGATAAAAGCTTGCTTTTATTTTCAATAAGTTAAGTTTTGAAGTCATTTCTGACCTTTACCAATATAGTGCACCCATAAATAAATATGCCGATTCTAGATACTAGATTAAACATGGTGATGATAATTAAAAGGGAATACATGACGTTACAGTATTATGATAAACTAACTGAAAACTAACACAACACTAAATCTATAACACGACAGGATAAAGCTCCAATTAGGGCCGTAACAAATTCCAGCCATGGCAAGGATTCTCTATATGTCTCGTTCCCTAACGGAGTTTATACAACTTGCAATTCAACATTAATTTTCAATGTATATGAGAGTGGAATAAGAACAAAAAGAGATTTTCTCATATTTCACAAAAAGGATATAGGATGCATTAAATGAAATGCATATTGTTTTATATGAAAGTTTTATGAACGATATTAAATAGCCTCATTTTTTTCAGATATCTATATAAACAAAACCCTACCAAGAAAAAGATACTTGACATTGGAAAAAGTGTACAAGTCCGTCATATTTAAATGATTAACTGTGTCTACGTGTAATACGTTTGCCTTAAGAAATCACACAACGGCTTTCAATACGACCTTATGCTAAATGCTTAAATATATGTTGTTGCTAATGTAGTTCCTAACGTGGAGAGTGTGGTCTAATGGCTACAGGAGGGACGACTGCTGTTAGAAGTTTTGCAGTTCGAAGTTACTGGTGGCGCTTAATTCCGAACTCAACTTAAAGACTGCCGATGTAGTACTGTGGCGACCGAGGCCTTCATGGTGAAAAGGCATACAACCTCATGTTAAAAATATACAACTGGCAGATGAAATCTCCTGTTTGAAGCAATTATTCTTAAATTTGATTTATATAATTTGAAAACTTGATTTTGAAATGCTGAAGAGGAGATTCGCTACTAATTATCTGTATTATTATATTGTAAAATTCTGATATTATAGTAAAAACGTATAGATACGTTTAGTCGTGTTATTTCCTGAAATTCAGGTACCCTAGGAGTCGTACTTGTAAAAGTACGGTTGCCGCATTACCTTAGGACTACTAGGCTTAGAATGGTCTCATAGGGCCCATCTTCAGAGAAAGCTGGGGTTTATACTAACGGTGGTGGGTTTACTTGTTAACCCCAACCTTTCCCTCTTCAAAACGTGTTATAGTTTTTAGTAGTAGCTTGTCACGCTATAAAATAAGAGTTCCCAGTAACGATATACTCGTATATATTCTTTTCATTTGACAAATCCAATCAATGTCAACGGCATGACATGAAACGTAAATATTAAGTAAAATGTACTACAAAGAAATGGCATGTCTTTGTTTTACACGTTGAAATTTTTTATTCAAATATTATTTGCTTTTTATTATTAGTAGCTTTTGCCAGAGGCTCCGTCCGCCCATGTTTCAGTTTTCATAGCAAAAAGTAGTCTATTCTTCCTTTAAATTCAAAGAATGTCCATGTGTTTCATTGAAATCAGTTCAGTGGTTCAAGCCGTAAAAGCGTAATAAACAGATACACATACTTTTAAATTTCAAATTTATAATCTACTAGCTGAGTCCCTCGGTATTATAGTAACCACGAGTAACGCCGCAGGATGACACTAGTCCAAATAAGTGGACTAAGTTACTTTTTAAATCATTATTATTATTATCAGATATGTGTGAGTGAAAGTCCCTTAAAAACTCTCCAGCCGTTTCATTTATGTTTAATTGTGTAGAGTATAGATGTACAATGGGAATGAGAATACACTAAAAAAATTACTAAATAGTTCACAACTTGCTATCAAAACTTCAAGTATCTAATAGGTATATAGTGAAGATAATTTTAAATTTGTTAAAAAAATTTGGATGGCCACAGCAGCAAACAGCTCGTAAGCTCGACCGAGTCATCGCCGTGAATATTTAATTTCTTGAAAGACAATATTGCAAAATAGCTTTCCAACATATTTTAAATCATTTTACGTAATTTTATAACTAGATGTTTCAAGAGATACTTACTTATTTCAACGATTTTATGCTTTGATTTTAATCATAATTTCTCTGTAATTCATCTGATAACAAATGAAACTTAGCGCTGTACCTAATTAAAATTTATTCAATACTAGCTGAATAGTGCGGTGTTACCCGCCCGGTTATTGTCGTACCGCGGGTGACGCTGCTGAGCGAAACTAATATAAAAAGTAGCTTAAATTACTCCTTATATAATCAGCTATCTATTATTGAAAGTCCCGTCAAAATCAGTTTAGCCGTTCCAGAGATTAGCCGCAACAAACAGACAGACAGAAAACAGACAATTCTGCTCATGCTTTCCATCAGGCAGAGTGGAGTCATTTTGGCAGGGTCAAACATAAAAAAAAAGACCGACAGACAGACAAAAATTTTAAAAAAATAATTTTTAGTGTATGTATCATGTAAACATATACATGCATTTAGTAAAAAGCGGTTATTTTAATATTACAAATAGATGCTCCAATTTAATCTATTTGTTTAGACTTGGAGTGAAAAAAAAAGGAGAGCGTGATTTAAATTTAATAACATTATTTAAAGACTATATTCAAAAGACTATAAACCTAGTAATTTATTTATAACATGCTATTTTCTGCGGCTTCGCTCGTATAAGGTTTGATTTGGGGTGAAGGAATGTATGTTATGCTTTCCAACAACTAATAATACTAAGTGAACATATAAATGCGTATAAGTAATATAAAAATACAAATAAATAAATGTCAAACACTGTTAGTAAAAAAAACTCTACAAAACGTATTTATAGCAGAAATATTTTTTACTAATCCAGCTGCCAAAATCACCAACTATTGAAAAATAATTTTCTCTTAAATATATCCCAGCAAATTTGAGTGTTTACTGTTGAGACTTGTTTGGTGTTATTGCGAAGTAGACTTTAAGGGGAAACTGCAATCGTTTGAATTGAAACGGAATATCGTTTGTAATCAAAGTAATTCATGGTACACAGACAGTCTCTGTGTGTATAATTGTGGCTTCCACCACATTTCTATGTATAGCTTTGACTACAAACTAGGTTTCATTTAATGATTCAGGGGTTTTCAAAATTCGCCAGAACATGACAGGGGGTGTTCCTGCGAAGAATAAGCCTAAACCTGTTTAAGCTGGAATGTAGTGTATGTAAATTGAGATAATTTTTTTTATAAGTTGTTTTTTTTTGTTTCTCTTGTAAAATCCATTGTTAGCGCACACCTACATCATAATAGATGTATGTGTCGCAAATTTCAGCGCAATTCACTCCGTGATTTGAGCTGTGCGTTAATAGATCAGTCAGTCAGTGAAAAAATAATAACAAGTATTGTTTTTAATATTTCCTCGCATTTTTATGTTTTTATCTCTCCATAACACAAATAATTAACATTTATTGAAAAAGATTTAAACGATCTGCAAATAAACTTTCATGACATTCGCCAGCCCATTAATTAGCATAATTTTTGGCCCTAAACAAAACTAGAATGAAAGAAATAATTTTAGAAACTATCATAAACAAAAAACATTTTAATGTTTAAAGTTCAATGGAACAAACAATCTATTAGATTTAAACTCCCTTTTCTTAGGTATTTACTGCAGAGATAAACAAAATTTGGTGAAGTAGTATCTGTACTAGAAAAAGTACGTCATGAAATAAATAAAATTATTTTAAAAACATTTCTTTTTTAATAAATGTAACAAAAAGTATAACACAATAAATTAAATTGCTATAGCTATTTTGCGCTTTATAAAAACCTTAAAACAAAATGAATTACTTTAAAAGTATTCAAAAATATCTTATTTTGCTTGGTAGTGAAAAATTGCTATAAAATGGTGAATTGAATTTTACAATTTACGCCCAACTGTAAATAAACGTAATTTAGAACACAATCTAAAATATTGTTATTAATGAATTACCTACTTTTTGCTAAATCGTGATAAATATGACTAAGGATGCGATCTTTTTTGTTAACGCCCAGCTCTTCATAAACATGATTCTGTGCACTAGAAAAAGATCAAATAAATTTTATATTAAAATATTTAATTTTGATCTTTGCTACATAAATAATTTGCTCTATAAGTTCCATAATTATGTTTCGCTGTATAATTTTACGCATAGCTCTTAATAAATATAATTAAACAAGATAAATTACTAAGCCCGAAAATATTACCAACGCATTACATAAGTGACTTCTAAGCCTAAAAATATCCGATAGAAATATCCAATATAGTATTTATTTGTTCCTCTTGTTTGCTTTTAAAGGTTCTAAGAATAAGACTTACCTTTAATGAAGCTCCAGGCTAAAACAGCTTTCAGTTTCGGAATCGTATACGATCGAGTTTAGGGAATTGTATGAATTTGATCAACATTAAATTATTTTTTTCTAACTTAATTGTATATTATTTCTATCTTGTAACTGGAATACAAGTTATAGGAATAAAAATTATTTTGTTATTATATTTAAAATAAAATGTAATTAAATCACTGAAACTTTTTTAATGTTACAATTTTTAAAAGAATTGGGTAAGGAAAGTTCGCGGGCGCCGTTACTTGTTCACGAAGCGCGTCCGGAGGCTCTGACTGTCGAAGAGCTTATGGTAAAGAAAACTAAGAAGAGCCATACTTATCAGTTCTCAAAATTGAGAGTCTGCGCACTGATGATACACCCACGTGAATATAAAGGTGGCAAGTGCACTTCAAATGATTCATATTTTAATTGTGTTACATAATGAGGAAAATTCCATTTTTATGTGTGTGGAAATTAATGTTGAAATGATTCAATTTAAGTTCTACCCGAACGTAAGGAACTGATTGCACGGGTGGCAAATAGTTGAAGCGGTTAGCTCACCGCTTTCTATTGTTTTGGGGTTGTGGGTTCAACTTTAAGAATTGTGTTGTTGTGTTGTTTTCAAATTGTTGTTTTGAGTCTGGCTGTTCTTTGTGTTCGTATCAATAATATTTGTTAAGGAACACGTATTTACAGGATTGTGACAAGGGAATATTCCTAATGTGGAGTTGTTATTAACAAAAAGAAAAAAGCTTTGTAGTGGAACGACAAGCCTTTTGACTTATTACCACTAGCTCAAAACGTGTTTAAAGAATATTTAACACTTAAACTTTAAACACATAGGTAATCCGATGCCACCGAAACTTAGCGAATGACAATCGGCTGAAACCTGTTGCTTAGCTTTTCATTCGTTGCAAGTTGAATAATATTAGATAACACCAGTTGTTGGGATGTTAGGGTTCAATTTCGCTTGAACTGTGGTACCATCAACTATAAACACATACTGCAACTGTTTATTGTAGCTAAACTAGCAGTATCTTCCCCTCCCAAGTGAACCATAGTTTTTTAAACTTGAGTATGCTAACTTGTAGCCCCAAAAAATCTCTTAAAGCCCGATCTAACTTAATCTGAACTGGAGAAAGCATTATTGGAATAATCTGTTATAGATCAGTCAGTCAGTAACAGTTGTCCTTTATATTTACACAACAACAAAAAACAACACAAGGCAGAGACAGAATATACAATGTATGCAAATATAGGTAAAGACAATAGATGAGAAACATATTATGCTTCACTGTACAAAGTTCTTAGCTAGAAATTCTAAGAAATTATGAAATATTTTAATTTTTCAACGTTTCTTTTATAGATTTGTACATATTTAATATTGATTTTCGTAGTACAATTACTTTGTAGTTCAAAATAAAACAACTAATGAACATGCAAGAAAAGAAAAAATACAAAGAATAAAAAAACGAAATACATTATTAAAAATCAAATGTATTTTCTGCTTTAGTGAATACCCATATGAAGTTCCTAGCTCAGCACCACGGTGTTCCTGGCGGTTGTTGATGTACGATAACAGTTTTTGATCTCATAACTTCGTACTGGGTGTACTTACTGGTGGTTTAAATTTAAATGGAATTTGACTGGATTTTATGTAAATACCTCAAAGACTCTCATATGCATTTTACTGAAAAGCTGTTAATTTGAAACAAGAAACAGACAATTTATTTTATTTTGATGGATTTATTTAACCACCTGTAAAATAATAACAGCCTCATGATTGGATGCTATATAGAGAATGCTATATTTGTGTATATTTTATTTGCAAGTAATGCCCCACTTGGCTCTTGTAGTCGGCAGTTCATGTTCAAACATTTCTTACAAATAAAAATATATTATTTACAGAAAATAAACAAAGAAAATGTAATGCTACTTCTTAGAAATTCTAATTAATAAATTCTTTATTCGCTTATATCAAGTACCTAATTAGACAGTCTGTTATTTTACAAGAGGTATAATAATAGCGTCATACTTTTTAGTTAAGTAAACATAGCCCTTAAATATAATAACCACTTGACATAATGATCTTCTCTGGATTTTTTTGTACCTATTGAAAATAAAATGTATGATTAAATGTTAATATATTCATTTTATTTAGGGATCTCTTATATCGAGAGAGGAATAATTTTTAACTACTTTTTTTTTCGTGTGCTCATATCTTACTCAACGTACTGGTGATTTAAATTTGAATGCGATTTGACAATTAGTGTTCGCTTAATTGGCATCTGCATATAAGACATTACAAATACTGAAGCGATATGTGTTCAGTCTAGTAGTATATTTAAATATATTCTTTTTTCAATAGGGGGCAAATGTACCGCCTGATGGTAAGCTATTACCGCTGCGTGGCAACACCAGAGGCGTCGCAAGTACGTTGCCGGCCTTTTAAGAAGGAGTAAGCTCATTTCGTGAAGTTTTGAAGGTCGTATTGATACGGAAATACTGCAGGCGACAGATCATTCCACAGTATTGTTGCTCACTTTCTTCGTTGATCTTATTTGAACGGCTGCTCTATCTCATATGAGTTATACATATCGTACTACAGAATCACTAAAATCAAGAAATGAATAAGATTTTTTTTCAAAACAGAACCAACTTCTTACAAAGCATTTTAAAATAAAAAATGTGCTAACATGTAAAAATAATTTACCTAACGAGGTGTTTTCCCTAGAAGCCCTCAATGTGGGAGGAGGTCTAACGCCACTCCTGATTCCGCGTTAGACTGTAAAACGCGACACCTGACTGAACATCTTTCCACTGGCATTTAACTTATCGAGTAAATTAGAAAAGACTGCGCTAAGAAATCGTAGCAACAGATTATGAAAGAGTTGCTAGTGGTATTGCTTATAAATTCATTCATTGTGCAGTGTTTTGTCGAATTCCTACTTTTGCGCTCTTCGCAGGACTCTTTTGACAATGACCAAAAAGGTCATCTCTTGGGGTTAGGGGTAGGTTGCAAAATTTTGCAATTTGCAATTTCAGTTTGCAAATTGCAATTGCAATTGAAATTGTAACTACTATTACATTTGGCTTGGCGCTGACTTCAAACAGGTTTTAGGTACCTAGCACACATAATAATACTACCAACAAAGAATTAGGTATAGACAAGAATTGGCATAGCAATTTATGAAGAGCCAGTTCTTTTTAAGCTTTTTAGAAGTTTTTGCCAGGGAGTTTTCGTTGGATGCTTTTTGGAAGTCGGTTTTTTTTATAAAAAAAAATTATGATACAATTTCACCAGCAAATACGCACCAGTCACAGTCACAAAAAAGGACAACTATTCATCATGTAATCCACACATTCCCGGAGCCACTACTTTCTATGCCCTTTGATAGTACAGTCGATTGATTGTGATTCGTAATACACATACACAAATGTACGTAGGCATAGTCAACTTGTACTAGGGGTTGAGTGTATAACAATGAAACCTAAAAGCCTAAAAGAGCCTTGCTCACGCAAAGCTATGCAAGGTTGCGCTTACGCTTGTCCTTTCAAACTATAACGTAAACAGATTAGCGCGGTAAACTTTTAATGTTTCATTAATTGTATATTTTATTTTATTTCCATATTATTAATAAAAATGTAAAATAATTATGGACATCTAACTATTCCGGAATAAAAAAAGCTGCTCCCTGAACGCGCCGCATCCCTCAAAGGAAAAAAATTGTGAAGGAATAGGGTATTTGTTTTATTGGTTATGTTATATAATGAACAAATTACACATTTTAAGAATAAATTGTAATAAAATAAACATTGAATTTTACACTTACCGGTCACAAATCCTTCAATATCGTAATCTTTTGCTTTAAAATGACAGTCTTGAGTGCATAATAGTTTTAAAGTTTTTACGACGCATAGCTATCTCCCATTTCTTACGCAGCTTTTGGTCTTTATTAAACAAAATTTACTCCGATGTTTTTTCACCCAAATGCACAACACTGATGCATTTTTATTATTTTCAAAATAATCAAAAATAGTTTTGATGCAAAAAGTACTATTATGCCAAATGTCGACATGGACGTTCTAATTATTTCCCTGTACCCAGGGATCAACCTTTTTTTTAACGACTGCTCTTATATTCGCATTATATAATATTATATACCAGTAGTAAGCAGCCCCGTTACAAATGGCGCTAACGTAGTGTAACCATTACACCTTCCTCCTTATATCATCAGCTATTTTTCAGTGAAAATCCCGTGAAATAAGTTATACCATTCTAGGGATTAGCCGGAACGATATAGACAGAATAATTAAAAACAGTAGAATTTCATAATGCATTTTTAACATCTGTTTATTTGAAATTGTACTGTGGTATATGAAATATATTACTCATATAAAAATCCAGAAATAAAAGATGTGTTGAAGGTAGGAAGCATAAGTTTAATCACACTCACAAATAGAAGGCGAAATATAGTTCACAACAATCAGTACAGAAAAGTTTAGAGAAAAGAGAAATACACATGTAGAAAATACACAAATCAACACACACGATAATTAGCGGATTAAGCTAAGATAATATCTTTACAATTGCAAAGCAACACATTAGGTTTCGCGCGACCGAGGGCAGTTTGATACTAAATCATAGATGCATTTACACCGGCCGAATACAATAGGCCTGTTAAGAAAAGGTGTGGTCCCGATACGGTGAATGAAATATGAATACATATTATTTGATTTACTTCAATAATTTATATGAAGTGAGAGTGAGTAGGTTAGTATCTGTAAATAGTAATTGTTTTTGTTTAATAATAATAAGAAAGAAGTAATAGTAAAGTTTATATGTTTGTGTTTATGTATGTTTGTATATTTACCTCCTACAGTACACAAACGCTTAAATTTCATTTATAAAGCGCTACTGTAATCCTTAATGTTTATGCTGTGACTAATTGGTAGAATAAAATTAATTTCAACAATCAGTATGCTTCTCTAACAAAATATTTATTTGCTACTCTTCAAATTGAATACGCGAGGGTGGCTAATGACGTTAAGTGGAGATTAAAAGTCGTCAAGTCATCGTCTCGCCTTATCAATGTAAAATGGAGGGTTATATCGAAACAACAATAATAAGCGTGTTCGAAAGTGATGCTAGAAGATAATCGTCAATTAAATTGAAGTGTTAAATAAATCGCATAGCTTCATAACGAATATTCTATCATATTTCTTTCGCAATATAGTGATATTTAAGAAAGAATATTATTTATTCTTAAGATTCGTCATTCTTATTTGAAAGCTTTTGCCTACGAAACTATGTTGGTCAGACAGGTTGTATGTTTAAAGTTAGTCTTCTTTTGGCAGTGCTGTCAATATCAATAGATCCCTTAAGTCGTCTTTTATGAACGGTGAGAATACACCATCCGTCGTCACACGTACTATATTCTTAAAAATATATCTAACTTTATCTTATAGTTATTGGCTGTTTTTAACCGACTTCAAAAAGGAGGAGGTTCTTATTTTGATTGATTTTTATGTATGTACACTGATTACTCCGTCAATTTTGGGTAAATTTAAAAAAATATTTTTGTTTTCGAAAAGATATGTTGATGATTGTGGTCCCTTATCCTCCTTTATCAGGATCTGGAGATGGGTCAAATTCTTAGGCACCTACTATGTTTTTATATATTTTCTAAAGCTATTACAGTGTTTACACCAGGTAATCATCACTTATGTAGGTATACGGTAGGTTTTGTAGGTAGTAGAGCCACGCTGATTTCAGCACGAACGGAACGTCTCGATCGGGACGGTACTACCCTCGCACAGAAAATCAACGTAAACAGCGACACGATTATGCTGTCGTGTTTCGTTGGTGAGTGCGAGACCGGAGGCCCAAAGATGCAGAAGCATCACTAGCCCGCCATAGTAAGGGTCACCATACTGCATTGTCTGCATTCGCAGTATAGTGACCACCACTCTTGGATTCTGCTTATGCTTTCCATAAGGCAGAGTAGCATCATTTTGGCAGGACCAAACATTAAAAAAAAACTTCATGTTGATCAGCTATTGATGAAAGATACAAGTCCGTAACGGTATGGAGTTGGAGGATAAATCTTTAAATGTCATGTGTCAAAGCGGGATGTATGCCGCGCCGTGTGACCCCTACTGGGACTCTGGGACGAGGAGAGCTCAAATCGGATATAAAGGTGATCCGAGAGCGTCTCAATCTCTTCCACGACACACCGGTTCCTTACTCGCGCGGCAATAGCAGGGGTAGCAAACGAAAAGTTTACCATCGACCCCCCTTGCTATTGCACGCATGTGTTGGTGGAGCCTCTGTTTAGTAAACAGAAGCCCACCGAAGGCCACTCCAAGTTTTTATTCCTTTTTTTTTTTTTTTAACGTGTGGACACCCCCTCGGGCCGTCACCCCGCCGGGGTTTGCGGCGGGGCGGTGTGTCGGAATCGAACCGACTAAAACCACACGGTGTGCCACTCTGCGCCTGAGACGGGAGGGATCCGGAAACTGCTGTTATTAACACATTCGAACCCCTCCCAGCGCCAGAAGTTTTTACTCCTAATCTATCTTATACCTTTAAACGATAAATTCTTACATAAATAAATATTATAGTCTGAACCTCAGAAACGGCTTCGTCATCCAGGTATTTAATATTAAATTGTAGTTGTTACTACGGTTTAGTACGTCTGTCATGTTCTAACTTGTACTTATGTAAAATTTATTACGTTGGAAGTAATTACAAATTATACGGTGTGGAAAGAGACGGTATGACAAACCAGTAAAGGCTTTGAACATTAAATGTAACAGAACTAACCACGCCTACTTGGTACTTAATCGTGTTGGTCTGTTTACTAAAACCCAAGTTTAAACTGTTAATTTAGGGTTCCGTACTGTGGTATACGCTATCACTGCGTCACTGAGGTAGTCAAAAGTTAAATTTTTTGTCATTCGATTATATTAAGATATTTAATGAAGTAACAGTAAGTTAATCTGAACAACTTGCCTGAAGAGATTACAGTATACGGTGATGTTTATATTATACTACTCGTAGTTCATCATTCGGGGAAATGCTAGTTTAAAAAAGTAGGCTAAGTTATTTCTTATATCATCAGCTACCTATCAATAAAAGTCCCGCCAAAATCAGTCCAGCCGTTCCAGAGATAAGCCAGAACAAACAAACAGACAGACCGGCAGACAGACGGACAAAAATTGTAAAAAAAAATATTTTTACCCGACTACGGCAAAGCCAAAGGAGGGTTATGATTTTGACAGTCAAACTAAAACCCAACTACGACAAAAACAGCGCTGAAAAAGCATGAAACAAGTTTCAAAAGTCGTAGTCACGCGTTGTTGTCACACACCGACCTCAAATTTCGGTAAAACGTGTTATGATCTCTACACTGGTTATCTTTTGATATATTTTGATTTTCTTATAGCTGTTGTACTAATCGACAATAACAAGAATATGTTCACCACTGGGTAGAGGATTTATCAGACTCATAAAACACAGACAAGATTTCACGGATAATCTTTATAGTTCTTATAAAATAATTCACCTTCTTTTTACTGCTTCTTAACAGAATCCTTTCATACAAAAATAATTCGTTATGATATTCGATCTTCGTCCCATTATTGTTTTATTACCTACCCTACTTGCACCTTTCTGTTTTCGGCTGATACAATCACCTCCAACTGCATAGGATGAGATCGATAGAATGGTCGATGGTCATCCTAGGAGGTGTAAGACTGAGAATATGTATAAAATCTATCTTTATATTCAGTATCTTTAAACGAGCCATTCTTGTACATATAATCTGAATCTGGGAAAGGATTCTAACGATTTTCATGAAATTTGGTATGCAAGAGGTGGTTGCTCGCAGTATTCCTTCCACACACCACACTATCCTTAATTTCTGTTATAGTCTCTTAATTTAGATCCTCGTTAGTCCAGGTTTTTGGTTCGAATTTTCTTAAACAGATCTTTGGTTTCGTGGCGTTCTGCGTTTTTTTCCAAGTCTATGAAGATGTTCTTAAGATGGTTATTACGATCTCTACGAGTAGACGATTCTCGATGGATCTGCTATGATAAAATTTTGCAAAAAATTCGTTATTATGGTAAATGTGCCGTGTATACATATGCATTTAGTAAAAAACGGTTATTTTAATATAACAAACAGACACTCCAATTTTATTTATTTGTTTATAGATAAAATAGACTTGACTAATGAATACGTTATTGTATAAGTAATTTAAAAAAAAAACAATGTTTAATATTATTTAGAGCTTAGCAATTCTGTAGATCACACCTCTTAAAATTCTCTTTCAAATTGTAATACGATATGTTCCCGAATAGCTCGTCCCGCCCACATCATTTTCACCCCCTCCGCAACGCTACGTTTCAGTATTTACGTAGAAACATAGTCCTATTGGCTATTGTCTTACAGCTCCTCTTCACCCCACTTACGTTCCAATGACAAGACCCGAGTCATTGTCCAAAGTTGCCGTACCCAATAGATACAAATCCATCAATGTAATATTTAAGTAAAATGATCAGGTAATAATTAAACTTTAACAACCTGATTAGTAAAAAATGTAGTTACAATTAACAAACTTTTTTATTTTCTATAATATAAAATTACCAATACTTCGACCAGTGCTTTACCTTGTCAAGACCAAAACCTCCTTTCTAAAGAGAGACATATGTTCCAGCAATGCTCTATAAAAGGCTATATTAATGATAATGATAATGATAAGCCACTCTTATGAAGTAAACATTAGGCCGTTACACAATGTACAATAAATGTCAAGGGTTCTCAACTATGCAAAATGTAAGCGTGGGTTATTATTTATCATTTGGGGGTCGGTGCAATGAGTTTTTTTCCTCCATTCTCCCTTTATCACTCGTCAGTTTACTGCTTACTCCCTTTATAGTCATATTCTCTTTCACGAGGCCTGCACTATGGTGCCTCCTTCTGTATGTCTAATGTCAAAGCCTCCATTATTAGCAGTTAGAGGTATAGGCTAAGAACCGACCCGTGGTGCAAGACAACAGAGACACTGAAATGGTCGGTGTTTCCCGCAGCCGACCTTACATAGATGCTAGATCCCCTGTACATAGCTCGAATCAATACCACATACTTAGCAGGGCAATCCTTTCGGGGTACCCTACCATACGCTTTTTCTAGGTCAACAAACACCATATGCAAGCTTTTTTGTGACTGTCTATATTTCTTGCATAATTGTCGAATTGCCAATATGGCATCTGTTGAATTGCGGTTCTGCATAAACCCAAATTGGTTTCGACTTATTACAGTTACCTCTCACTCTCTTCTCTCAATAACTTTCTCTCAAACTTAAATACTATGTGAAATGAGCTTTATTCCTCTGTAACTGCCACATTCCTGTCCATCTCCTTTGTTTTTAAAGATGGGTACAAGCAAACTTAAACACCATTCATCCGGGATTACCTCTTCCTGTAGCAACTTATTGTAGAATAAAGTCAACCACTGATGTTCATTGTCTTTAATGTCATCCTCTTTTGGTATACCATCGGGTCCAACAGCTTTTCCATTTTTAAACTTCGTACTGCCACTTTAAAGTCGTCTTGACTAATCTCATTTACTTATCCCGTATTCACATCCACATTCACATCATTCAAATCTTGTCTATTCGTAGCATTTTATTATATTTTCATAAATTGGAAGCACAGCACTAGTACGGTAGTACTAGTGATTTAAAAGAAAGTATTTAGCAAAATACAGAACATTTCAACGCGTTTCTTACAGTAACACAATTTCTTCTAGCTAAGTATCACAAACACATAACTGCGATGCGATGCGATGCGGCGTGTAGTTCTTGCGGCACGTTCGCAGATATTTACTATGCGTTGCGAACTCGCAGTTATGTGTGGGAGCCCTAAGTGTAGCTGAACTAAACGATTGTTCCAGCAATCTAGTTATGGATGGAGCTTAAAGTATTCCCACATACAATCAAGTACTTTGTTTACGTTTTCGATGTTGTTTTCACGGTATAGGATTACACAACACAACAACAATCAGTTTTCAAAGTATTAATAGAGTATTTAGGTATCTTACTTAAACTATAACCGAAGGCAGTTATACTGAGTAGATTGAAGTTATATTTTGCATATAGTGTATTAATACTAACTAGCACCATATTATTGGTATTAAAACCAAATTTAAAAAGAAAGTACCCAGCCTTTTAAAACTCGAGGAGGCTCCTCGAGTTTTAGTATACAATTAAACATTTCAATGGGCTTAACATTTTTAAGTTTGGAGTTCTTGTAATAATTAAACCTGTAGGCTACCTACCTACTACACATAAATTTATTTATTTATTTACTTTATTTTACAGAAAGCTTACAGACTAATAATACCATTAACATAAATGAAATAAATTGCTTATGACAAGCCTCCACATATACACAACTTATACAAAAATATGAAAAATAAATGTAAGTATATATAAAAGAAAAAGATACCAAACCAAAAATAAAATGTTTGTTTAAACAAAAAAAATAACAATAACAATATTAATATGCAAAAAAAAAGATATACCATAATAACTAAACAAAACAATGAAATCACAACATAACAGTCAAAATCACTCTTTTTTTCCTTTTATTATTCTGTTTTGCGTCATCTAATACGGTATATAGCACAAAGTTAGTCAGTTGTCCAAACTTCAAAGTAATTATTACATAAGAGCCGTCTTACCGAAGATGGGCTCGAGCAAAATAAATCTATATCTAAATTTCCAGAGAGACTGTTAAATGTCACTGCGCTGCGAATGAAAAAAGCATTGCGCCTGTAATTAGCCACTGTCATTGGTACATCGAGTAGTGGTCTCAGTCGAAACCTGGTGGGATTCGCAGGCAAATATATCTTAGATACAAGCTCCGGGTTATCTACCGATCCATTAGCAATGTTCAATAGGAATGTGATATCATTAATTTGACGTCTAATATACAGCGGCAGAAAGTGATACCGTTTGCAACGATGATTATAGTCAACTGAACATTGGTGCGCTCTGAAGTCAAGATATCGAAGAAACTTTCTTTGAATATTTTCTATTCGAGTCTTATAAATCTCGTACTGAGGATTCCACATTTGCGAGACATATTCCAGGTGGCTCCGCACAAAGGAACAATACAGTATTTTAATGGGCTTTAGGAATCTGAAGTTAGAAGAGTGCCGTATTATAAATCCTAGTGCCCTCGAAGCCCTTTTTACTATCATCTCGATGTGCTGGTTTAACAAAAGCTTACTATCCAGTACAACACCTAGGTATTTAATATTATTAACTTTTTTTATGTGTTCGTTAAACAGTGTATATGTTGAATCAACTACGGTTTGCCTTCGGGTATAAGATATATAAAAGCATTTAGATACATTCAGTTCAAGCTTATGCGTGATGCAGTACCCCTCCAGCCTTTGTAAATCTGCTTGTAACTTCTCAGTATCAGATTCATTATTTATGGTTTTATGAATCTTCAATACACATATACATTTATGTAAATTATTATATTATAATCTTATAAATAAACTAATACCTAAATCTTATAAGTATGTATGTATGTCTGTATGTATATATTTATACATACATACATACATATATAACTGTGTCCAGACACACTATATAATTAACTTACCATCTATCTTGGGTGTTTTCTATGTATAATATGTATGTATTTACAAAAAAAAAAAAAGTATATATGTATTTGTATCAGTTATCTAGTACCCATAACACAAGCTCTGCTTAGCTTGGGACTAGATGGCGTTGTGTGATAGATGTCCGAAATATTTATTTATTTATTATTTATTTTATATATACATTAACTTATATGAAATATTAAAACATATTTATAGGCCAATATCGATTATCGACCATATTATATACATAATGAACATATATGTGTGCCGCGCAACACGATCGAGAGACGTGCGCCCGCGCACCAGTCAGATCTCGTTATTGACGCAGAGCGCACGCTTCTCTGAATAAGCTTATGTACCATATGCTAATGCTTATATACTGCTACTTACTGCTTATATGCTTATGTTTTACTGTGCTTTGCTATAATCTATCTGTCTTCCTATCCGAACTGTTTACTGTGTTGTGCTTGTGCCTATAACTTCCTTCAACTGCACCTTCTAACATTTTTTGTGTAACTGGACAATTACATTATAACCGTAACTTGGACTTATTATTTATACCTCCGTAAACACAATTTAAGTAGTAATCGTACCTCACGCACTACAAAACTATTCACAATAACACCTAATTTTTTGTGGAATCTAACTACATTTTGCGGTTCTACTGCTGCAAACGTAATTAAGATCGAAAAAAAACGAAATGATTCTAAAAACTATTTCACAGTAAAAGCTCCTTATTCGCGCTTCCTGCATTCGCCATTTTACATTTGGCATTAGAGGTAACCTACTCAGATGGTTCACATCATACATAATCCGTAGAACTCAAAAGGTCGTTATTAATTGTAATGAGTCCGATTACATAGTCGTGGAGTCCGGTGTGCCCCAGAGCTGGGTACTAGGTCCGTTGTTTTTTATTTTGTTAATAAATGACATTAAAAGTTGTATTTCTAAATTCTTTATGTATGCAGACGATATGAAAATTTATATTGTATTCTTATATTTGATTGTATACTACTTTAAGAGGATCCCTATGGGCTATCTCAATACTGTTTTGTTAATAAGTTATACCTTAAAAATATATTTATTTTTACGGGATCCTCTGCTTTGCCTGACGTTTCGACCAGGTTGCACGGGCCGTGGGTCACAGGCTGACAGTTAGCCTGGGGCCCACGGCCAGATTTCAAATTGGCAAAGATTTCAAAAAACCTACTACTTACCTTTTCCTATACAAAACATTAGTCCGTTCTCAGTTAGAGTATGCTGTACCTATTTGGAGCCCCTTCTATGCAAAATACAAACAGAGGATTAAAATGGTTCAGAAAAAAATCCTGTGTACTGCATTTTACAAGTGTTTCATTCTAGAATTTCTTATGACATCATCATCATCGTCTTAACGTTATTCCCGGTTGCTTCCATTCTGGAGTCCGGGGACCGCTTTCGTACTATTTCTTCTCTACTTTACCCGGTCTTCGGCATCCTTGCGACCTTGTGTCGCTCCAGTACCGGCCACGCCTCACTGCCATGTAAGAGGACAGGTCTAATGATAGTTTTATAGACCTATCCCTTCAACTTAACCGGCATTTTGGGATCACAAATGACGCCAGTCAACTCACACTACTTGGCCCACGCGGCAGCAATGCGTGTCTTGACGTCGCAATCGATGTCACCGGCCACGTGAAATACAGATCCCAGGTATTTGACCAGATCCGTGCGCTCGACTAGGTGATCGCTTATGCGGACGGGTGAGGGATCTACACAGTTAAACGCCAAGTACTCGGTCTTCGTCACATTAAGCTTCAGACTGCCGTTCTCAACGTCACCTTCCACGCCTTCCCACGTCGCATCAATCTACCCCAGTCCGCATCTGCCAGCGCGATATCGTTAGCATACATGAGCAAACATGGGGGTTGCTCATGTGTGTCTCGGATGCTGTCCGACAAAACGTCTAATATCACGCAAAACAGAAACGGACTGAGGACGGATCCTTGGTGTACCCCGACGGTGACAGGAAAAGGTTTCATATCGCCAACAGTGGTCCGAACCATGGAGTCGGATTCGTGGTACATACCTCGGATCATGTCAATATAGGTCTCTGGAACCCCTTTGGATCGCAGTGCCCACCAGATTATCGCACAAGGAATACAGTCGAAGGCCTTCTGCATGTCCAGGAACAGGCAATGCAGAGGCGTATTCTGCGGTCTGTATTTCTCCGCTACAATTCTCAGGCCTTCTCTAGAATTTCTTATGTAAATCTTCAAAAAAATTTAAACTCTTGAGCTTGAAGAACAGGCATTCTTTACTCACGGTAATGACGCTGTACGGCATATGCCACAATATGTATAATTGTGCAGAATTATCAAATAAACTCTGTTATGTGGTACTCAGAACTGTTATTTGAAGGGAGGTGCGCGTACATAGATTATTCAATACGGAAAAGTGTAGAACTAATACTGGAGAGAGAATATCGCTCTCACTCAGACAAAAATTTTAGAAATAGCTTCTTCTTTTTTTTGAGTAATGCACGTCCGTCACCTTACACTATTCCATTTATCATCTTGTGGACAATAGTGTGGTTTATACGTTAAAAACACAATCTGTTAGATACTCGTAAAAACTATAATGTATCACTGTTTTTGTCTCAAATAAATAAAATTAAGTGTATAAGATATTCTTAACTAAATACGGGGGTGAAAGTATGCGTGAGCGAAGCAGCGTGCAAAAGCTAGTTGTATATAACGCCTAACTCGTTTATTGATTCAACAAGCAAGCGGTTTTAAACCAATATTAAGTACAGAGATGGAGCTTACGGATAAAATTAACTGCAAAGCCAAGCAACACACTTAGCTCTGAATTATAATTTATAGAATACTCGGTGTGATCCCTACTTCGTACACGTAATATTTGTATTTTTTAATTATTATTTATATTTCACGGTTTAAATCTTCCCTGGTCTATGAAAAAAAATTCAAAACCAAAATCAGCTAAACCGGCCTCGCCGTTCTCGAGTTTTAGCGAGCAAAACGAACAGCAATTGATTTTTATATATATAATGTATAAGAAGAAGATTTACCGAAATTTCATCCAGTCGCATGGATGTAAAAACCAACAGACCAGGGTCTGTAGTGTTCCTTGGGAGAGGTCTAATTAATTAATTATTTAGACCATTCCGCAGTAGCTCACAATCAAATGAACTTTCGACAGTCATAAATATTTTTGTATAGTCGGCATACATTTGAAACACATAAAAGTAATACTTTAATTTAAGCACCACCATCACACTTTACGACGTAATCTTTTGGAAATACCTCCTCCTTAAAGTCCGATCAAATGCTGTCCAGCAGTTCCAGGGATTAGCCGAGACAAACAGACAGACAGAGAAACGCTCGTACAAATTCTTAGACAGACATATTTTAAGCGTAAAATTGTTTAGGCAAGGTTGTTTAAACTACAACTAATGCTTCCATTTTACAGATACCATGACAGGCTAGCTGCACCGTAAACAAATGCTATCAACCAAAATTTATCAGAAAGCATAATGAATTCCCGTTTGAATACCGCGATAACAAATAAAATTTAGGAGGTTGAGACAATAAGGAACCACGCGGTGTTATACATACACACATAATACAGATACACAACATATAAAAAGATAGCATAGTAAAAAGAGCACCAAATAATGCTCGATTTTAATATAAGGAACTCCGAAGAATTTCGAGTGTACGTATGTGCGGTTTTTTTTGCACACCATACAAAAATATCTGAAGTTGTTGAATATACAGGGTAAGATGGTGGGTTTTCAATCCTATTCCTAATTATAACGCATTATAACAAAAGTATTGTTGTGCAATACCACAGAATAACTAATAGTACTGCAATACTATGGTTCGTAGCAGTCTGTAGTAGCGTTGTAGCTGTAGCAGTAGCGTAGTAGCTTTAGTAGTAGCGTAGTCTGGCTGCCGCATTTTACTATACAAACACTGTGTCTTAAAACATGTGCAGAAACGTTTCTTATGGCACTTAAAAATAAACTGCATACGTCAGTTTATTAAATTATTTCTAAATGACGTCACACAACACTTAAATGACGTGTTAGCCCACGTTCAGATGACGAGCGCTCAACGCGCGTGCGTTAGCGAAACGCGCTCGTCATTTGAACATGGCCTAATTCGTATATAAGGTAATGTCTTATAAAATTAATTATCCACAAGTGCGAAAGGGCTTTGATTTTCGCGTTCCTGCAATAATAATTATCCCTCGCAAAACTGTAACCCCATTGCGCATACCTCTACGAAAGACGGTTCTAGGTGCCAATTCGCCATCTGCTCGTTTTTGCATTGAATATTTTTAAAAGACTGCGACGATGAGCCCTTTAGAATTAACCATGGTATCACTCCTGGTCGCCTACGAAATAAGTACGCGTTCAATTTTATTTTATTTTTATGATATAAGTGGTAAGCGATTACCGCCGCCCGTGCGTTGCCGGCCTTTAAAATCGGAAAATCATGTCATGATCTTCAGAAAAAGTGTTTAGACAAATATTTCTAAATTGGTACCACCAATCGGATCGCAAGCGGAGCCGCGGGCAATCTTCATATTTATTAAAATCAATGCTGTTCGTTTGCTTCGCTAAAACTTGAGAAAACCAAAATCAGCTAAATCGGCCCAGCCAGCATAGCTGATTTTGGTTTTGAAATGTTTGTCGTAGTCCAGGGAAGGTTTAAATAGTGATAAATAATTAACTAAACTAGATATGAAAAGAAAAAAATTATGTAATACAGAAACCTTGTACAGAACCATAATTAAAAAAACATTAACAAAATTTACGTACAAGCGTCAAAAAATTCCATAACTTTTCCTACTGGTAGCGTTTCCAAAAGACTGGTGATAAATTAAAAATACCTTGAAATCCAAATGTCACGTGTTTGAAGCAGTGGGCACGTTTGGAACTCGTATAAAATAAAAAACTTACTACAAAAGTAGAAAGTTAAGAAATCGACAGTACGAATATTGGAGTTGGTAAATAAAAATGGTTTCGTAACATTTATCATGACGTTGGAATATGTACGTTGGTGTTATTTTTTCAATTAATTATTCTGTTACATAACATAAACTTGAGTCCACTACTACCATGCTAGGAATATAATATCCTGCTACACGTTAGACTAAAAAGATGTTCTCTGAATACATTTTACATGTAAACACAGAACACCCGGGCCTCAGAATAACAATTTTGGATTAGATTATAACACTAAAAGTGCATGTACATTCTGTACACAGTGTACAGGATGCACATCCACGCCCAGAACTTCAATTTTGGAATTCCATATAATCTGGTTAATTCATGTCAGGAACGGTATCCTGGTCATAAAGCGTAGATAGCGATTGTTTGAACCTCTAGGGCAAACGTACAGTTGAGGTGAACGTATTTTTAGTTGTCTACATTGTGCTCGCGAAGCTTGTTTGTTGGGAATCACTAATCACGGAGCAACTACAGAAGGAGCTACTATATCTCAGCATATAGAGAGCTTATGCGACAAATTAACGGAACATGCAAAGTAACTGCTATAATAAGCGTAAAGTCTGTTTTTTTTTCGCATGCGAAGGGCGCTTCAGTTACTAAGTTTCAAGCAATACATTGAAATATAGGTTATGAAATTTTTAGGTTAAAATTAGCAAGTGAGCTTAAAACTGATTTTAAAATTATGCTTTAAAATTAATATATAACTACTAATTAATAAAATTGATTCTGTCCGCTTGTAATTTCGAATGAACAGCTTTTCACTAAATAAATTAATGTTGAATATTTTGAGATATGACGATTCCGCTTCTTGTCGTCGATATAGAGTATGTTATAATTATAAATAAACTTTCAAAATCAAATACAAATTTTAAAACGATGTTCTACGTAGGCCACTTTGAAATAATTACATGTTACATAACAAAAAATAATGAAAGCAATACTGGTTCACACATAAAAACCTACATTCACACTTTCGTAGGTATGGGTTTAAGAGGTTCTTAAGCAAGCAAGACTTTATTTTATTTAAGAAGTCAATGTTTAAACGAATAAAATGTTTAAACCAATTTTTTCACCGGGGGAGAGCCACGCATGAATGGGCCGGTTTGACCGGAGTGATACCACGGCCTCTTAGAAAACCGGTGTGAAACAAGGCTTGCACTGTGTTTCACATGATGTGTTGAGTGAGGATACCGGAGGCCCATATCCCCATCCGCCCTCCTCCTCCCCATCCATGATGCGTCTAATGAGGATTTTATTTGCGATGGACCTGATTTAAAAAACATGGATAGGTGATAATTTAATCTATCAAACACATCAGTTTTAACTTTTGATTAAATATTTTTGATTTTGCCTTTCTTCCGCTCCGCCGTTCCGTTCCGCCGTTCATTGCTTCCTTTTTTTTAACACAATTAAAAAAAGGAGGAGGTTTCTCAATTCTAACATTTTAATTCGTAGGGGTGACTAGCGCATTTGTTAACTGCACTACAATTTAAAGGAGGTCAGTAGTCGATCTCGAGGGAGCTCCTCTACGATTTACAGAAGTTACCTTGTGTTTGAGCTTGTTTCATTTGTATTGATGAGAATTTTACACTTAGAAGAGTTGCAACTATCATTAGCGGTCTGATAATGAAGACGAAGAAAAGCTCAGGGAACCCCTCGACGGTTTACAGTAACTCCCTTGTGTTTGGACTTAATTCATTTAGTTATACCTTTTGATGAAAAATGAAAACATTATGTTAATCAAATGTTTTGTATTCCAATATTTAGATACATCTGTTAGTCAACATTTCATGATGATGAGCTTATTACCTAACTCTTAAGGAGTTGTATTTTGATGAAGATGCAACTCCTTAACAGTTAGGAATCGGTGGATAATTCTTTAAATATTATATATTTGTGTGTTACCTTTAGTCGTATTCTTTCCAGTACCTGGGAGTAGTCCCTACTACCGTGGGTAAGCCACGTTTCCGCATAAATGGGCCGGCTCGACCGGAGTGATACCACGGCCTCATTTAAAATCGGTGTGAAATAGTGCCTGCGCTGTGTTTCACCGAGTGAGTGAGGATACCTGAGGCTCATCCCCAACCCCTCCCCGCATCCCTTTCCCTATCCCCCAAAGGTCGGCAACGCACTTGTGACGCCTCTGGTGTTGCAGGTATCCATGGGCGACGTTAATCTCTTACCGGTAGGTGATACGTCTGCTCGTTTGCCTTCCAATATCATAAAAAAAATAGTTATTTAGGTGAGTTGATTACTAGGATTTTTTTCCGACACTCCTAACAAATATTGTTATATTTTTGCCAATAAACATAAAAACTTCACAAATTCTATATCTAAACCTTCGGTCAATATTTCGGCTTTTTCTATGGTTCTGAATTTCGGTCTGAATACTGAAGGTGCGGAAATACAAAGAACTCTTCAATGAAGCGTGTATTCTTCTATAAGTAAGTACTAATGTATTTCTTAGTATCACAGAGAAAAATGGTAAGTAGGTACATCGCAACGTACAAGCAAGTGAGTTATAAAAAAGTGACCATGTCATTAATATGTAGATATATGTGCTACGAGTCTTGTGAACTGCGTTATCACCTGGGCATGTGAAGAACTTTGTTGAAGTCAAGTATCACTCCATATATTGGTGAAAACCGCATAAAAATCCATACGGAACTTTTAGAGGTTATCGAGAACATACAGACAGAGTTGGCAGAGGACTTTGTTTTAGAATATGGAGACGGACGTAAGTAACTTGCAAATACCTATTGGGCTTAGCACTGACTTCACACTGAGGGTGCCCCTAGGACACATTATAACACATTTTTTTTTAAATTAATGGAATGGTATGGACAAGAATTGAATTTGAATTTATTATAAATTAAGCCACTCAAATTGAAACCAGCTTATTTTACGCTTTTTAGAGTTTCTATACAGGAAGTTACCGTGCATGGTTTTTAAAAGTCCTTTTTTTGCAAGACAAGTGTATGCAACATCAAAAATCTTATTTATTTACTTGACCTACTGATTATCATTGTTATATAAATTATTTTTTACAAAAGAATATTTAATTTAGATCCATTACTTTCAGATAATGAAAATAATGAAAAAAAAAATTCTCATTAGATTCATCATGGATCTGGTCAATGGATCTACTGAGAGTAAACCGGTATAGGTTACATACGTTTTTATAGTGAATGGAGGTCATACGAAAAATAGATTTTGTTACAGATCTCACAGATTTTATAACAAAAAATTCTCATAATATAATCAAAATTCCAATTACAAACAACTTTATTATTTTAGGCATATTAGCAATTCCCGGCTTTGCACGAGTTCTTTACGGGAAATATAATATAGCCTATGTTAGTCTAAGAATAATAAATAATAAATAAATAAATAAATAAATATTTCGGACATCTATCACACAACGTCATCTAGTCCCAAGCTAAGCAGGGCTTGTGTTATGGGTAGAAGATATCCGGCTTAATATTTTTCTGTAATGACTGTCACGATACTCGTGATGCAAGTTACTTTGCATTCCCAGTCAACAAAGTTTGCGGAGGTTCATTTTTGTTCCTCATGGTTACCTTTATGTACGCACCAACACGTTTCACACGACGTACTCATCAGTAGAACAACATGCTCTAACACACATTTAGTTGGAAATGAGCTCCTCCTTTGAACGTACGTTTTGTCTTACGATACCACGTTCGCCGCTAGACAGTTTATTACTTTTAGACAGTACATAAAGCAAGAAGAGGAGTGGTGAATTTCCAATATCCGTCACCACATGAACTAACTTTACTGCCTCGTTGGTCTAGCGGTTGCTGATCATGAGGTCTCGGGTTCGATTCCCGGGTCGAACCAAATGCTTGTATGATTTACAAATATTTGTTTCGGAGTTTGGATGTTTTCTATGTATAAAATGTATGTATTTACAAAAAAAAGAAGTATTTATGTATTTATATCAGTTGTCTAGTACCCATAACACAAGCTCTGCTTAGCTTGGGACTAGATGGCGTTGTGTTAAATGTCCGAAATATTTATTTATTTATTATTTATAACTTGATAAGTTATAAATAATAAAAAAAAACCGCCAATTGTACTTCACTAATTTTAAGCTTACCTTGTAATGCATCTGGTGTACAATAAAGCGATATATTATTATTATTAAGGTCAAAGCAAAAGTACCAACTCGGCTACAATTGGGCTTGTTTATTGAGAATCATGGAAATAAAACACTGTATTTGCTTAACCTAATTTTTACTTACTAGCTTATAATTATATATACAACTAGCTGAACCCCGCAGTATTACCCGCGGTCATTGTTGTACCGCGAGTAACGCCGCGGGACAAAGTTAGTCTAAAAAAGTAGCCTAAGTTACTCCCCGGATCATCAGCTACCTGCCAGTGAAAGTCCCGTCAAAATCCGTCCAGCCGTTCCAGAGATTACCCGGAACAAACAGACAGACAGACAGACAAAAAATTTTTTAACTACATTTTTGGTATATGTATCGTGTATACATACACATGCATTGATTAAAAAGCTGTTATTTTAATATTACAAACAGACACTCCAATTTTATTTATTTGTATAGATTACTTATTATTTATAGTATATTTACAATAACTTATCTATTTGTTAAAATAATAAAATACATGTACTTATTGTATCAATGAATTTTAAATATAATAAATAATCCACCGATATTTGACAATATTAAATTACTTATATACCTATAAATCTTAGAATACACTTACACAAAGCTAGGAGAGGGATCTAATTCTAATAGAATATACAATTATGTAAATATCTACAAGAACCGTCGGTGGTGCGCGTACCGTTGGCCGAGTGAGTTGTCCTCCTCGTGGTGGTAGTACGAACCTTCTATGTCAGCGGTGACGACCAAGATGTCACCCAAGCCACGGTAGTGTTCCTAGATGTTCTTCAATCAACGGTGAGTTAAACTTTCCTGCTCCGCTTACTGTTCAACTTAGTCGCCCGCTGTATTACGAGTATATCCTTAATTAAAATATTTACAAATCATTTCACCGAATTGCGAAGAAATGAACTGTATGTATTTTTTCTAGTGAGGTAGTTTAGAAAGTCCAAGCCGAACCGCGTCTCATCAAATCAATCTTTTTTACCACACTCCTGAATTTCATTCTCAAAAACAATCCAGACAAAAATTACAAACTATTTATGAGAAGGATTAGTGCATGAACAGGACAGAACTGTTGGCAGGAAAGAAAAAAAAATCAGCAGTACTAGAACAAAACTGAACCTGCTTAGGCAGTGATCTTAGTTTAAACTAAATAATTCAAACGGAGAGCGTAGGAGAGTTGGGATAGAGTCAAACTATTGAGATGTAAGAACGAGAACTTTGACTGAACATAATAGGACATTAAATAGTCAAAAGCACGCGAGCTATGTGTTGGACTAATATCTATACTACCGCAATAAAATATGCAACACGTTCCTCACAAAGTTAAAATTACTGTTGGAAGTCCGAATACAAAAATTTGAAGTATAAAATATATCATTACGTGTCTAGAATATACGTATAGAAATCAACACCTTAAGTGTTTGACAATCTGAAATAACTATGTAAATAACAAACTAATTTAAAATCAAAAACGAACGTCAAAGGAGATAAAATTTACATCAAACTGAAAACATCAAACATTGAAACTATACAAGTCGAGGGGAATTTTTTTGAATTGGGAAGAGGTAAATAAGTATACGCCTCTGGACATTAAATGAATACAAAAAATAATACCTATGTACGACACTTAAACTTTTGGGTAGTTGGGCTGTTGTTACGTACTTATACAATAATTGCCTCGGCGGGTATATAACGCTTATATAATATATTTAAATAACTGTAACAATTTCCAAAATAGCAAGTATAAAAATATTTTAAATACTCTACTAATAAGCTATGGAACCAGCCGGGCTTTAGGGCACTTAATTAAGGCAACTGTTTTTGTTATTTGAGGCTAATCAAATTCTAAATAAATATAACAGGTTGCAAGTAATTTAAAGAAAAAAAAAACAATGAAATAAGCAAACTATACATTGAAATAAAACACAAACATTATGAACAATATAAATGAAGAAACAAATGAAAGTAATACGTACTTCAACCAATCATAAACCCCGCATTTGAAATTACTGGGGTTACCAACAAAATATAATTCTAGACTATATTCATATTATTATTCTCATAGTGATTAAAAAGGAGCCTATTAAAAGGTGCCTTTAAAGTCCAAAGTTCAATTAGAGAGTCAGAAGTATTTTTACGGGCGATGTTACCCTTCGAACAGCTCCTTGATATTTCACTAAAAATGATAACAACAGCACAATATTCCCTTTCTTATAGACTATGACATCAAAACTGAGCAGGTGGCTACCTCTCCAAGTTCAGTTCTTCACCTGTTTTCAGAAGCATGTGACATATTCAGGAGTACCTGAAACAAAGAGTTTGTATGAAATTTAACAGAACTGTGTAAGTTTAAAATTTTTATATATATTGCCAACTAGCTGAACCCCTCCTGGTGGAAAGCTGGTTATTGTTGTACTGCGAGTAACACTACGGGACAAAGTTAGTCTAGCCTGAGTTACTCCCTGGATCATCAGCTACCTGCCAGTAAAAGTCCCGTCAAAATCGGTCCAGCCGTTCCAGAGATTACCCGGAACAAACAGACCGACAATCAGACAGACAGACAAAAAAAAAATTTACTACGTTTTTGGTATATGTACCGTGTATACCTTCATATGCATTTAGTAAAAAGCGGTTATTTTAATATTACAAACAGACACTCCAATTTAATTTGTTTGTATAGAAGAATAGATAAATAAATAAACGCATTCACAGCAGCGCAACTACCCTTTAGGAACCAACGCCTTGACTATTTTGTTGCACCCATGTTCCAGATACTTCAAATTCGATATCTTAAATAAAGCACAGTCACATTGACAAGACATTTCTTTTACTGCTCCGGTACCTGCGTAAGGCATAGAAGAAGAGGAAAGAGACCCTAATTTTGTAAAGAACTCAAAACTCACGCACTAATCCCTCCCGCAACAGACGCTGCACCTGTCCATATCAATCGTACTTGCGCATCCCGTATTTTGCGCAGTGCATTTTTCAGGACTTGAGTTCTCTACAACGATCATATTATCTGCTACTTTTTCTCCCTTTCTCCCCTTTTCATGTGCACAATGGACAAAGTTACACTTTCTTTTACAAGATATAAAGAATACAAGAAAAAGTTTGAAACCATAGACCATTATCAGATTATGGAAAAAAAATGATAATATATTGTTTTAAACTTTCATGGTCAGTAACATTAAAATAGGAATCTGCGGGATTGCTACCATGTATCTTTTTTTTGTTACTACTACATACCTAGATTGGTCAGTCTGGAATCCAGTAATTCGAATGTGCAAAAACCGGCGTAATCAACAAAACATAGTTTCGCGATCTGATACTGTTAGTGTTGTGTGTTGAGAACAGTTACGAGTAAATAGTGAGTTAGTGAACAGTGGTACCGGGGACGATCGTAATAAAAGACTACGAAAGAGGGTAGACCAATATGTCTGCCAATAACAGCCCACCCGCAAGATCTTCAGTTACTCCGTGATCATGGCGCTTGCAACAGCGCCGAAATATCGGATACTCACAAACAAAAAAAGGTACATGGTAGCAATCCCGCAGATTCCTATTTTAAAAAATGATAAAATGTAAATTGCCCAAGTATCCGGCCATTATTACAAATCTATTGAAATCTCATTAATCAAAATGCTTTCAGTGATGTAGAAACTAGGATGGAACATAAAAACATGAATGAACTGCCAAAACTTATGCCTTATGACCTTGGCTCGAACTTTTTCAAAGATACCTCGGTTTCTGTCAAACACTTAGAGATGCAACACTTCGGCCAAACCATAACTAAAACTTAAGATTCTTAATAAAAACTGACCTCATATTTCCTTCCTGCATCAGCATATTGATGTATTTTGCAAGTATTTTGCTATGTAATCTCAACGTAGCCTCTGTGCACGTCACGTTCAACTGTCTCTATTGCACAGACTGAAAGTCCTGCGCAATGCAAGTCCATATCCCACTCGACACTAATTCTACTTTAATCAATATTAGAATGCCTAGATGCCTAGATTATTTAGGACATGCGCAGCACAACATAAAGGCAAAACAAAGCAAAAACAATTTTAAATATTAAACAGCATAATTTATTAGTAACCAGAACTAAAAGCACAAATCATTTTCAAATACCTATACAAAACTATTGGTTGCCCAGAGATCGAAACTCAAGGCATGACTTTTAGTATTTTGGTCATGAATCCAATAAAATTCAGAAAACTAAATGGTAATCAGCGGTAATAGTTATTAGTTTCCACTCGAATCTCAGCAGCTAAAGCTTTATTCATTTTCATACCATAATAAACTCAAAATTTTGGACGTTTAGGAATACTTTAGAAATCAACAACAACACGCTACTGACTACTTTTCTAGCTTTAAAATACTCTTTCGCTGTTATGAGCCCCTGTACACTGTACACACTTTACATAATGTAAAGTTTTGTTAAAGCTGAAAAATAAGAATATTTAAATGAAACTAATTTAACTGATTTATCATATTATCACTACATATAGTAAAATAAAACAAAATCGCTCGCTGTCTGTCTGTCCCTATAAATGCTTAGATCTCAACAGATTTCTTCAATAGATAGAGTGATTTAAGAGGAGGGTTTATATGTATGATACATATATAATATAGTAGAAAAACACTGATAATTTTAGAAGTTTCTAATGTGATGTCGTCACATTCTTTTGCACTTGCACATTGCAAATGCAGGCTGAAACCTACGCTATAGTCTACATCATATAGATCAAAAGAATTTACTGCAGTATTTTTTTTTTTTTTTTTATTGGGACTAATCCCACCCACACGCCCACCGCTGTAACTCCTGTACACCAGGATCAACAGCAGTGACCCACGAACACACCGAGTTATGACACTCGGGAAGTCCCAGGAAAAAATATTAACTGTCTTGGAACCCGCAACGAAATTAATCAGAAGAAAAACAGGAGGAGTTGGAAATATGATAAGTCCACTTCCCTCCTTAGCAAAGCGGGAGACAAAATGAAGTCAAAATAGGCAGACACCTTTTTTTAAACCGGGAAGCACCACGGATAAAGTATTAGGGGTCCTAAGTGAGCCATATTTGATTACTATAGTATGTATGGCAGAATCGCCTAAACGCACGGAAATTCACCGCAGTTGACACAAGATCCCCATAGTATACCGCCCCAGATGTCATTTGTAAGCTATTTAGCATTGTGTTACGTTCATTGTACCAAAGACTACACTCCCAGAGAACATGATGAGCCGATTGTTCACAGCTAGTATCGGGTGTTGAGCATTGACACAATGGTGAATCGACTAATTTAAATGAGTGTAGTTTGCTCTTAAAGTTACCGTGGCCCGTAAGAAATTGAGCGACACAGTGATCTACCTCGAGCCATGTTCTCGACATCCGTTCGCGAACAGATGGAAAGAACTGGTAGAGGTGGCGCCCCTTAGATGATTTGTCCCATCGTTGTTGCCATTCATCCATTAGGTCGTCATAGACATTGGATTGCTGTTGAAACAATCTTATGATTTTATCGCGGTCTCGTACGCCCAAAAAATCGCATTCCATGTTTTGTTTTGTAGAATAGTACATGGCTGCACGTCTTTGCACCTCGAGATCGACCGGAAGAACACCCGCCAATACCGGTAAAGCCTCAGTACTAACCGTCCTATATGCTTTGCATAAGAAGATTAATGCAAGTCGTTGGCCTTGTAGCAGTTTGCGACGGACAGCACCTACAGTCGCTCTATCGGCCCATACGGGAGCACCATAGCAAACAGCACCCAAATAAGTAGCTCCATATATGATTTTTAATGTATTAAATGAAAGACCCCATGTGGCAGTTGATATTCTCGTCAGAGCAAAGAAACTTTTTTTAGACTTTTCATTAACTGTTCTAATATGTTCGATAAATGAAAAATTTCTTTCTAAAACTAATCCCAAATAGCAAACCGAGGTTTTATTTTTAACAGTAACATTTTGAAATTTAATACACGGCGGTGATTTGAGGTTACCTTTCAGAAGTAGCTGGAAGGTTTTGTTTGGTGCAAAAGTCAAGCGATTACGTACACCCCATAGAGATACTAAGTTCAAACATCTATTAGCCAGACTCTCAAGCCCCGCTCTAGTATCAGATTCCACCAGTAATAAACCGTCGTCCGCATACGCGTTTAGAGTACATCCGGGTGGTATAGGTATTGTAAGAAAATCGTCGAAGCCTATATTCCACAAGTATGGACCTAGCACCGAGCCCTGAGGACACCCCATCGTAAGCGCCTTCGACACAGAATGATGCCCAAGTCTTAATTTTGTTGTGCCTTGTGTGAAGTATGAGGAGATTAGGGAATAAATATTTTTAAAGCATCCTCTTGATTTTAATTTTAGCAATAACATGGGCCACCACGCGTTGTCGAAGGCGCCAGATATATCTAAGAAGATACCTAAGACGTATTGAAACCTTGACTCGGTGACAGTTTTCCTTACAGATATGACCGCATCTGTTGTTGATTTTCCCAACGTAAATCCGAATTGTCTATCATGAAATTTAACTCCACCCGGTAGAAGTCGAGGCACTACAAGACGTTCTAAAAGCTTTCCTAGCGATGGTAACAGTGTTATAGGTCGATAGGACCCAGGATCGTCCGGCGGCTTATCGCCGTGTTTTGGTATTATACGAATATTACCGCACCGCCAAACACTAGGAAATACCCCTTCCGCAATGCAACGTTTAAAAACTGTTAAAATCGTATCACCCGAGAGTTTACAAGCTTCTTTTATCATTTTATTTGATATTTTATCGTCGCCCGAAGCCTTGTTTAGTGGTAATGACCTAACAATACCAAGAAATTCGTCTGAAGATGGTAAGTCAGACGTTGGAGACAATGGTGGTTCGATGGCCCACTGCCTAATTTGTCGGTGATAATCAGTGTCATCCTCCGGCCGATCGTCGGGCACAAGTGATTCTAAAAGATATTTTGCTGTTTCTTCTACTCCTGTAGTATAACTGTTATGAATTTTGATGTTCTGTACGTATGCAAGGTCGATAGATCTATTTGCCTTAAATTCATGATACAAAGGTGACCACGGACCCTCTCTATCGAGTTTATCTACAAGTTTGCGTATTAAATTTCCCTTTGATTTCTCCACTGCTGCCCTGTAGTGAGACCTAGCAACTCTAAGAGCAATGAGAGCATTATTGTAAATATCTCCTGTTACGTTACGCTTTTTAATGACATTTAGTTTTTTACGAGCTTTCCGATGGATTCTACGTAATTCGACCAATTTATAGTTCCACCAATCACATCTACGAGTGCTAGTGATAGATCCGCGGCCTATACAAACATCAGCACAATATGTGAAAGTGTCTGACAATATTTCTGCGCTTTCCTCAGCTGATAGACAACTGCGAGTGAAGTCTTTGGCATGTACTGCAAAGAGTGAACCAAATAAAGCCCAATTTGCCCCTTTAGTTTTATATCTAAAATTGTACGGAGTTATTAGTGGATGTTGTGCAACAATTGGTATGAATTCGTACACGATTAAGCGGTGATCACTACAGGATGCGTCCGGTAGGACACGCCATCCAGATATCGAGACGTCGCCGCGCGTAAGCGTCACGTCAATAGAAGACTCACCCATGGGGCTGCAAAAAGTTGGTGGTGCATCAGGGGTATTGTGAATGGTAAGATTCATTTCCGCAATAAAATCTTCAACCGCACAGCGCCGGGCCATGTCAGTTGAACGCAGCTTGCCATACCATAAAGTAGAAGATGCATTGACATCAGCGCCAATGATAATTTTGTGTCCCACGAGGGACCGCAAAACGAAACGTAAATGATGTAGATGAGGATCAATGGGATGTGAAAACTGAAAATAACAGCTCACTACATAAACCTTACAGGTGGAGGATGAAATCTCAGCAACGGCGCAGTGTGACGTCATAAGGTTACGCAAAGATGTTACCGTAAAAGTAGAACTTGCAACATATATCCCAGCCCGTGACCGGCCATCTAGTTGTACTACATTGTTCCGCAAGCGAGCGCTTTGATATTGTTCTTGTATAAGGACAATATCTAACTTTTGTTCCAAAACTAAATTGTCTAATTCTGACGTAGCTATTTTGTCATTATGAAGGTTTAACTGGCCTATTGAGATATTATCCATTATTAATTAAGTACTACAATTACTAAACTACTGCTGTAAAACTATTCAGTAATTAGTGTTTAGGATTAGCTGCTCTAATTTAAGTTTATATGTGGAGCAGTCCTGTGATCCACATCGATGGTCACATGGTTTTTTGTACCGGCTGCATTGTGCGCATTTCGGTTTAAAATCTGGTGTGTCCTTAATCGAACAAGCTCTTGTATCGTGGCTGCCGGCGCAATTGGCACAGGTAGGAGTTTTAATAGTGCAAAACTTTTGAACATGACCGAATTGTTGACAGTTTAAGCAACGAACTACTTCTAAGTCGTCTATAAACCTACAAGTGGCCCAGTCTATGTATAATTTATCTTTTGTGCTAGCTAAGTGTTTCCTAACTTCTGTCTCTAATTCTAAGCCTATCCATTGGCGTCCGTGTTCTAGTTTACGATGCCTGACAATTTTGGTTGATTTTAAAAAGTCGCTTTCAGTTAATTTTAATTCGTCCTTGATATTCTGACGATATAAAGCTGTTAGGAAAGTACGATCCTCCATAGAACTGGGTACGTCTTTTACAATTATACGGGGCCTTCGGCCTTTCGGTTTTTCTAAGCGTAAGCCTGCTGATTTAATGGCGTTTACTGATTCTAGTTTTTTTAAGCTGCCTTTCATTTGCAACCCGCAACACGACGCCTGCCCTTGCGGTTTTTTTAACGCCTACAATTTGAAAACCTTCGTCACTGGGCTTAATAGCCTTCATGAGAGCCTGTTTTGTGGCCGACGAAGTTGCATAATCCGTTGAACGTTCCGTTGTAGGATACGCAATAACACACGGCCTAGATACGCGCGCCTCAGCGGACACCGGACACGGAGCCGAACCAGGCGGTAAGCGAAGCTTAAGCTTGTCCGCGTACGTAAATCCCGGCTGTTGAACCGCGATACCGCCCACCTGGCGCTCGAGATTCGCTAATTTCGTTTCATTGCTAGAAGATTTAATTGCCAACAATGAGACGATACCGGTAATCCGCTGGGTTATGTCCATAATCGCCGTCCTATTGCCCACATTCATTCGCGACCCTTGATCGTTTACTAATTCGTTAATTTTTGCCAAATATTCGGTTGCCTGAGACACCAACTCAATATAGTCAGACGCCCCACAACTATCATGACCACTAAGAGACGAAATACTCCCGCCCGAGTCCGAAGCCCTAATTCTTTCCGTTCTAATGTCCTTTGGCGATAAATTTGTTGGCGACATTCTACCAAACAATCCCTTACCGGTTGGTGTTGAAAATTCGTTTGTACCACCGGGATCCGGTAACTCGCCAACAACCGACATGGTCAAATAATGACACACCAGTTAGAAGAAAATCAATAAAATAGCTTCAAAATCAAAAAAGATGAAAAGTAAATAATACAAACAAAATATTATTCCTACCCACTTTAATAATATAATAAAATTACTTACCGATAGCCGTAATAAAGGAAACTAACACAGTATTTGTATTTAAAAGGGTAAAAACTTACAGATTATTTGTTAAAAAACACTATATACAACCTTAAACCGCCCACAAACCGGGAAACAGTCGCGAGAATACACAAAAAAACAATATTTAAATTATCACAACGCAACGTCACACGTTAACCGCTCGGTGCAGTCCCAGTCAACTGTCAACTAGAAGCTGTTTTTAGGAAGGTTTCATTACACGACGGAGATAACGATAAAGGAAAAACAAGGACAGCGATATAGGTTTTGCTACAATGATACCACTGAAAATATGTTTGAAAAGTAGTTTTTTTTTTAATACTAACGCTCCGTTAAAACCTTGAAGATAACTACGAATTATTTTTTTTGTAATTAAACAACATCGCAAAGTGTCTTAGTCGTAGTAAATAAAAAAAATAAAAAATTCAAATATTTACCAATAATTTCGTGTCATTTACTGACAACATTACAAAATATAAAATAAAAAATGGCTGCCTGTGCTTCCGTATAGGTTAATTGTACTTGTAATTTCGGTTTAATTTTAACAATAGTAAACTAATTTCGATTAATCCTACAATAAAGACGTTCAATCTTGAGTCATATACTCTGTTCCTTCGTTGTAGTAAAGTTTTGGTGAAATCAAGTGTTAGGTAAATAATAATCAGAAAGCTGAGTGAGAAAGTGATTCTTTTAAGGAAATTAATGAAACCTTTTGTTAAATACTTGAAAACCTGTTATAAATGTAAAGTAATCATGTACATGTACGTTCATAAAGCAAGATTTGTAATTGTAATAAACGTTTTAAAATAGTTACAGATTTTATTGAACTCTCTAAACTGTGTTTTTCGATTAATTTTTTTTCAAATATGTGGTTCTCTGATTTTATTAATAATCAGATATCTTTCGGATAACTAATCTGCATTGACATTAACTTCAAAGAATTAATCGAAAAGTGCAGTACTGCTAATTTTGAACCCCAATAATATCAAGTAAAAAGAAAACATATTTTGAATTGCCCGTGCTACCAACAGTTTCGCGGGGGCCGCTAATAGATGGCTCTGGACGCTAAGGAAAAATTACCTCATTTATTTTGTATGGAGTTGACATTCTTCTCTCTGAGTAAATGTGTTCTGTGGCTCGGTGCCGCGAAGGGAAGTTTACTGCAGTATTGTACACTCTCTGTTTGTTAAACAAAAGTTTAACAAAATTCGTATAGCCTATGTCACTCGGGCTATTATCACAAATACATTTACACACCATTCATTTACATTGGAACAGTAGTTTATGTACTACTGTGGAACATAAAAAAGAAACATAATTATAGACTGCCGAAACTGTCACCCTTCTTTGGCTTTGCCATATTTGGGTAAAAATATAGGTGGGCTTGTTTGTAATGAGGCAATTTAATCTTTGTTTACTTTCAAATAAAAGACACTTCTGGAATATTTCATTTTATTTATTTATTTAATACACCACTTTCGAAACAAACTTATTTTGTTACCCGACAATATTTATTATTTATTTATTTATTTATTTATATATCTGAATCTAATCTGGCGCCCTCTAGCCGACGTAAAGTACTGTATTAAAAAATATATTTTAGAGAAATAGGCCGTGTTTGGTATCATACGAAAGGGACTTATTTGTACATTTCAAAAATTTATATATTATTAGCATTTTCTCGTGACTTTGTCCGTATTTATTCGATAATTGTTATATTTCTATGGTACTTACTTAAAATATACTTTACAAACAAATTAATATTATAGAGGCACCAAAACATTTTAAATAAAAAAAGTTAAAACTAAAACCCAACTACGACAAAAAACGACGTCGAATAAGCAAGAAACAATTTTCAAAAGCCGTAGACTAGACAAATGATATAAATACATATATACTTTTTGTATACACATACATATTATACATAAAAAAAACTCAACAAATATATATTTATTTAAATATTTTGCTATGCTACATTACCGAAAATAAACTTGATTTCATCAAAAGGGGCCTGTTGCTAATTGAAATATATCCCAACGACGACAAATAACGACGTTGAGAAAGCATGAAACAAGTTTCAAAAGCCGTAGTCACGAGTTGTTAAAGTGTTATGGACTATGGTACATTACACTACATAGACTACGGCTTTTGAAACTTGTCCATAATACAAGCTCTGCTTAGTTTGGGGCTAGGTGGCGCTGTGTGTTGAACATTCGAAAATCTGTCTGAAATATTTTTGTACTTTGCAAGAATACAGAAGAAGAATATTAGCGATACTTACTTTTGTTGTATTTAAGGTAAGCGTAGTTTTGATTTTACGTTGGTCTCCAGGTATTTGTTCCATGACATGTGTTAAATATTAAACACTCATTGGAAGATAAAATCTCATCTGTACACCGTTTACTATTGCCATAATGGAGCCTAGAAGCATGTTGCACACTACTATTTTTGTTTTAGGTAATCCAAAAGGGCACAAATCCATATAATAAATAGAGAAGTACTGTCCAACTGTATTTTGAGGTTTCATGCCCTAATTTCAGTATCAATCAATCGAATGAACATTTTAGAAAAATTAAACTATGATTGTTTTGAGAATGTTGTTGCAATTTTTTAGGTAAGTACTTCTAAAACTATTTATTTCTGAAAGGAATAATTTAATTAGTGTTAACTGACATCTTTTTATTGTATCGTGTAACTACATAAGAACTCGGCAACTTGTTACCCCCGAAAGCTACCCCTAAATCGTAGTTAGCGACGTCGGTTGAAAGTTGATGCTACCAGCTAGTAGCATCAGATTTCCACAGATGTCGCTACTACCTTTAAAGAACGATTGCATTGTAATGTATGGGTTAGCGATAATAATATAATCTTGGAAAGAGTATTTTTGCCCTTCGATATATGAGTGTAAAAGCCTTTTTTATCCGCTAGATGATAAAGGATAAAGTAAATTGAATTTAGACCATCGTGTGCACTAAGTTTGTGAATACAAAACATCATTAAAGCTATTAACTTCTACCTCCATGGTGCCGAATGTATCATAACAACTTTTTTTTATTTATTAAAACCTCAGCCTCGGAACTTTTGAGAGTACTTTTTTAATGTGCTTTGCCCGCGTCATCATCTTATTTGCATCTAGTCATGTCCTCCCTGAGGTGGGATGAAAAGTTAGGTGTCGCACTTGAGTGCAATGATTTTTTTCCTCGTGTTCTATTGATTCCCTCGCTAACGCTCAAGATAATCACTCGCTGCCCTCATGGGTCAATTTTAAAATCCTTCGCTTGCTCGGTCATCAAAATTGCAACTTTGCATTCTTGTATAACAAATAACTATTAAAGAAAATCTGTCAAGTAGATATTAAGTACATAATATTATCACACATAAATTAACAACCTTTAGCAGTCCACCGACGGAAATAGGCCTTTCTTCAGAAAAAAATATATGCCACACTGGTTAGACGGTATAGAATTTATTTTAAGTTTTTCTTCTCTTAACAGTTATCTTTGTCTACATAGTTAGCTCTGTTAGTCGCCTCTTACGATACTCATAGGTTAAATGGACTTTTGAATACGTCACCACACGAACATCATCACCAACTTGCAAAATTCGGAAGAGGTGGTTGAGAATCCTATACTTAAATCTTACTAAAAGTGAAAAAATCTTATCGTGGGCTTCGGCATAAATGGGCCAGCTCGACGGCAGCAACCGTGATCAGCGTCACGGGGCGAAGCTGAAATTGTCTAATTTACACCTTACTTCCGAAGTTAACTTTGAAAAGTTAAAAGTAATATAACACCTCACTTCATACAAGTTTTATTTATCGCAGAACCAATAATCAGTCATAACAATAACTTTCGTGTCGCAGCGTCGGGCCGTCACTGCAGTCATCGATGGAGATCTCTCGTTACCGGCCGTCATACGCTCCATGGCCGGTAGCAACAGCAGTTTTACCGCAGTCGCAGCCTTCTGCGAAGATGTCATCTCGCAGAAGGAGGCGGTGGAGAAGGCCCGGGAGGATGATATCTACTCGGACCCGATCCGCCGCCGGTGAACCGGGCGACGGAGGCACGCTTCCCAGCGCCTTATGCCGCCCTGAGGGTGCCGCGGATGGTTGGGACGGGTTTTCCCTTCCCATCCGCTCTAGTGGCCGCCCGCGAGGAGGCGACGTTACGCGACGACTTCAATAAATTGTGCAAGGAATACTCTATTGATCCCTTTAACATCAACATTAATGTTGTACGCAGTATGCTGAAAAGTAATAGTCGGTAGGTACAAGGTCTGGTTAGTATAGCGGATGAGTGAGAGCTTCCAACCCCAGCTCTTGCAGCTTGGAGAATGTCTGTTGCGCAGTATGGGTTCGCGCGTTGTCGCTTGTGCGCTGCAAGAGCTGGGGTTGGATGCTCTCCCTCATCCGCCATACTCACCAGACCTTGCACCTACCGACTATTACTTTTTCCAAAATTTAGACAACTTTTTAGTGGGTAAAAAATTCAATTCCCGAGAGGCAGTACAAAATGCCTCTGAAGAGTTTGTTGCCTCCCGTCCAGCTGATTTTTACCAGAAGGGCATCAATAAACTGCCAATGCGTTAGCAAAGATGCGTCGATTGCATGGGTGATTATTTCGAATAACAGAAGTAAAAAAGTTTGAAAAAATAAGTACTTTCACTTATTGCATACAAAACGGCAATTTCATAGGTAAATACCTATTACAATACCACAAACTGACGATTATCATAGTTATTCATGACAACCGGGACTGACGGGTTAACGTGCTCTACGAGGCATAGGCGAAAAACACCATCATCTTCCATACTCCGGGCTGCTATTATGAATTTCTTATAAGAAAAAGCAGCAGTAACAGCAGTCCGACTTGGGAGTCAAACCCGAGACTGACAGATTAATAGATTGTCACTGACATATCCATCCTACGTTTAGCGTGGGAGGTAACTTAGAGAGCAAACGCCACAGGACAACATTACTGGTAAGCGATGGAAAACGGAGGAGCTCGTCTTTTGTTTTTTCGTGAGACGGTCCCTTTTTTATCTCATCTTAAAGACTTATGATTTGAAGACCGAAAACACTTGACATTGGCAGAAATAGGTGATCTGAGAGATCCGGCTGGTTGCCGTTTCATCAAAGAAGAGATGGAAACCTTTAAGTAAGTCCTATACCAGGTTGTTACAGTAGACCAAAACCTCCTTTCTTAGAGGAGGTGTATGTTACTTTTCTAGGCTGTTGAAGGTGATGATCATAATTTTAGAACCATTTCCACCCTCAATAATGTACTCGTTGTGTATATTTAATTTAATTTGTTTACCCTGGCTCGCTCACACACACGCACGCGTCTTAATATGCATTTTTTCACCGAGAAGCTGTATACTCCTCTATAGTCTCTGCGCGTCATATGTGTCCGAGACAGGTACGGAACCTTCATGTATGTTTTAGGCCTTTACTCAGGGATCTACATACACTATACCTTCGTTTAATTTATTTTAATTTCAGTTTTTCAAACGAAGCCTGATGGTAAATGACTACCACCGTCGATAGACAATTGCTACTCAAGAACCACATGTGTGCCTGTGTGGTACACTATTTAGTCGTTGCCGTTGGAGTTATTGCATTTTTAAGTGATACCAAAATGTAAACTTGAGTAGTCTAGAAACATTATACCTGCTTTCACAATATTGGAACATAGGTTTCAATTAAATTATTTTTATTATTTATTATAATGTCATTCTTCATCGAAAAGAAAATACTTTTTATCTATATGAGCACGCCAACGTGACTATACTCTACCTGATGGAAAGTGTGAGCTGAATTCAAGAGTAGTGATCTCTACTAACTTTTAATCTTTCGCGTGCCATGATATATTAACATTGATTTTTACGGGAATTAACGGCCAGTGCAACCTGGTCGAAATGTCAGGCAAATCAGAGGTATGTAATACCTTTTAATAAGTGATCGCGTTAATTACCGTAAAAATACTTGTTAATAGTGGTCTCTAGAATCATTGTGAATGCATACAATGCAACAATGAAGCACGATGACCCACACTATGGCGACCTATAGAGGTGCTTCTGTATCATGAAAATAAAATTACATTCGTACATTATACGTAAGGGTTAAGGATAACTACGTGATTGGTAAAGATATTTCACTTGTTTTATTAATTTTTCAAATACAATAACATCTATACAATGGTATTCTACGACTAAATGTTTCTCATTATATTGACACATGCATCAAAATAAAAATAAAATATAATATTAAAAACGTAAACAAATTTTAATTGTGTGAATAAATAAAATAAATAATCTGTTGACTGGAATCTCTTTGCAAATCACAATGCGGTAGGTGAACTCTTAGTTGACTAAAATTATTCTACAAAAATATTTAAATTAAATTACATTTAGATTGATTAATTTTATGAAATACTTATTAATGTCTCACTCAATAAGGTTCTTCATGCTAGTAAGCACATACTTAAGAACTAAGAACATTAAAACTAAGCACAAAAGAATTAATTTTACATATTTTAAGAATTACATCTTTAGTAACAAGAAGGGTTAAAATTGAATTGTCTATGTCTAGCATGAAGATATCCTTAACACCAAATCAATACAAACCGCAAAAAAAGCAGATTTTTTTTAATATAATCATTAAAACTTAGGTTTTTAACTACATAAAATAACTTACGAATTTCATAATTTATTTCTAAGCTATTTCTAATGCTATTACGATTGCACTTTTAAAATATAATCTAACATTATATACACGTCTATTATAATTCACAGTTGAAAATATTAGGTACAAATAGGGTAACTTATGTTGTGTTTACAGAATTTTAAAATGGAGCCTACTTTATCGAATATTTAGTTAAAATAAAACCTGTTCTAATTTACTTTAGAAAATACTATATCCAGTGTCTGCGAGATTAGCTTTAAAATACATACAAGATGAATGCTGATTTATCTTTCAATTTAATTTAAAATCCCGTAGGTTATTAATAAAATAAATAATTCGTTCAATGTCGTTTTTTTTTATTTTAATACAAAACTGAACTGAATTGATTATACATACGACTATATCTATAGTTAAACACATTTAAAAATAAAGGGAACACACTTTGTCTTATTCAAATAGAACATTAAAATATAAATTATATTGCTTGGATCTAATACTGACGATCACGATATTTACAAAGAAAATCTCCATATATCTCCAACTATCAAAACTGGGTCAAAATAAAAGAAAAAAAAGAAAGTTCTTCACGTTTTTATCGTGGCACGAAATTTTTGAGCTTAGTTTTTATTTAAAATGGGCTTAGTTTTTAAAAAGAAACTGCAAACACATTTTATAGTAATACTGTTGCTTATAGTTAAAATTTATTGTACATATTATTAATACTGAGTATATTATCACCACTCGTTATTTATACGTGGTGATTGTGCTTAACTTTTTTTGAGTAGCGAATACTTTTCAGAGCTAATTTTGCAATAACTCTAAAAAACAGTTATATTTACTGACCTTTAGATTATACTTTTTTCTTTAACATCCGAGTTTAGAATTCGATATTAGTAAAAATCGATTAAGATAAAAATGATCGAGATGGTCATAATAGGTATTGTTAAAATCAAACGGTTATTGCAAAACACTATTCAGTTTATAAGCGAGAAGTATTCGTTATTTTTACAATAATTTTCGTACGACACTTTTCATCAATTCGATATCCTAAATAAATAATTCTACTTAAATTTAATGAGTATCTATTATGTACAACATTCTTTGATTAAAGACTAGTGTCGCTGTTCGCCTAACTCTTTTAGATATATAAATAATAAACTGAACAAGTGTAAATTGTTCAAACCACGTTCTCTTATTCAATTACAATTAAAATGTTGATCATTAGAAATACTAAATGTAATAAACGGATATTGAATGGCCCAACATAAGGAAATGTAAATAAATAACTGATAATTTGTCGTATTAATTTATATGGCTGGTCATGCGTAGTGGGGGTAAGACCCAAGATGTGATGTCACGTGCGGTGGGGCCATAGAGTGCGGGGAATACAGGTTACTGCCACCGCCGCCCCAATTACCCCAAGACGCCGACGGGAATATTGATGCTGAAACAATAGTTTTCTTACCTCAGTTATTAAGTGGAACTGATACACACACTCGCATCAGGCATTATTACAGCAGCTTAAAACTGTCACAATAAGTTGAATTTCAATTGTTAAAGACACTTTTATATACATCCAACTTTTTACCGACCGTATAGGAAAAAATGGGCGTAATAACTAAACTTCATTGTCATGAGAGGATTCAATGTACTTAGTGCTTAAATGAATAATGCCAATTTAAAGTTCAATTAACATTAAATGGGCGAAAATGAGGCGTGACTTTCTGAGTACATGCTTCCTTTTCCTTCTCCTCCACATCAATCACATTAACAGCAAGAACATTTTAATATATGTTTTATTAGATTTTATGTGAGGATATTTTATGGGTTAGAATTAATACTTCGATTTAGGTAGATTTGTTTGTAACGCGATCCTATTGTGCGCAGAGATATGATACAGTGCAATTTTCTATCAGGAACCTTGCATTTATAAAAATATCAAGTAAAAGTTCTCATCGTTTCTGTAAAGTCTGAACTTTACCAAAAGTGCAAAATTATCTGTTAACTTTACCAAATTGGTATTTTATTTCATTAATAACTAAGATGATTTTTATTAATATAAAAATGTCCTTAAAAATAACGACTCATATTTAATCGCAGTAGCTACAATAAAACATTCAATTTTATATTTATTGCTTAAGTTAAGATTTGTTTTTACTTCATACTCAAATATATGGTTTTTCAACAATACAAATGTACCCAAAGGTACAGTCATAGGCATTTATAATTTATTCAAAGTATTTTTTCTTAAAAGTGAGACTAAATTATTTTTTCGGAGATAGAAAAATCTGCTAATAACATTTCTTTTTATAACCCAACAATTCAATTCTATATTGAAACGGCTTCTGGCAATCTGTTTGTTTTTTAAACATTACATATACTTCTCATCGTAAATATTTTATCTGTCATTCGTAGGTAGGTAATTTTATTCTTTACGGCTACCAGATATCCGAAAGTACCTTAAATTTCGATACAGTAAAGTTTAAATAGTATGTTCCATTAAGTCAAGTATACCCGGGTTGTGTCAATGACAACCCGTTTCGAGCGGCGTGCAAATATTTGTGCACCCAAGTGTACCGAAGCATTAGGAGAGAAATGCAGATTATCAGCACAACTGTACACTGTATTTGAAGGGTGTATGATATTAAGTAATCGTCACCCTGTGGGGTACACAAACTTTATTAAAAAAATGTTACCGTGGTAATGAATTGTCAGGGGATTTGTTAGGTTATGATTGTGAAATTGTGATTTTATTAAATTATAAACAAATAACTGGAGTATATTTTACTAGCTGAAACCGTGATGTTACTTGCGGTTGTCGTCGTACCGCAAATAACGCCGCGGGACAAAGTTATTCTAAAAAAGTTGCCTTTTTTTTTTCATCCCCTTCGGTGTAGAATGTCTATAAACGCTTAAATATATGTCTACTAATTTTTAAGCAGTCAGTCAGGACTTGTTATTTATAAGTATACATTGAAATGTTTACTTTTACTTGACACAAAAATAAATATAAATTAGAAATTAGAATAATATAACAGTTCGCTGAAGCACAGCACACTGAAATGTAAAAAAAATATATTACCTGTAGATGTGGGCATGGCCGCGTGTGGGGCCATAAAAGACGAGAGTTTTGCGGAGTGATGGTACGAGCTCATGAACAAATCACTCTGGTACTTATAGGCAGGATCACTGGCTGCTGGTTGCGTGGCCGCAGCTAGCCCTTGGAAATCGAATTTGTACGCATACCTCTTGCCATGTACTTTGGTCATAATGTTTTTGTCGTAGTAATATCTGTACAGATCGAAAAATAATTATCAAAAAATAACCAAATTTAGCATCCCTAATTTAATAGTATTAATATTGCTGAGTAAATCGCAATGCAACATCGCACAGATGTTAAAGGGTACCCGCAATCGCAAAGGCTCGCATAGTTTCCATTGACGTTACCTCAAAGCACGGCTGAGCTTATCGTAGTTCATGTTCGGCTTGGACTTGCGCTCGCCCCATCGACGTGCGACTTCATCAGGGTCTGTCAGCTTGAACTCGCCGTTAGTGCCCTCCCAGGTGATACAGCCGGCGTTGCTGGAGTCACTCAGCAACTCAAGTAGAAACTGCCACAATTGGATTTGTCCTGAACCTGTAAGATTGGAACAATAAGACTTTAAAATAACTCTAAATTGCTTAGACCTGACCGTCTAAAGGCTTGCAACGGCTTTAAAAAAATCCTAGAAAAGTGATTTAGAATTATATTTTTACTTTACCAGAACTTCCTATCAAAAGTGTTAAAAGGCCAATTTTAACTTTACATGTAAAGCAATGCTCAAAAAGCACAGTAATATAGCAACATTTCGATTTCTATTCACGTTCACAGGTTACGCTTATTTGCCTGACAAAAAAGTGAATACAATGAAATCGGCGCGTCCCACAGTAGTGGATAGTTGGGGCTAATGGGCAGGGTGGGTAATATTAGTCGGTGTGTTATATTTGCGCACGATCGGTAACGAGTGCGGTCGTGTGTAACAGACCTTGCAGCGTTAGCACACTTATACATAATAGTGATATTGTTAGGATATGGTGTTCTTTGAATGAAGAATTCGCTTAAGGAGACTTGGTTTTAGAAACATTTTTTTAAATATTAAGGTTTGAACAAGATTTTTGCTTGTTTAAAAAACGCTCGGCAAGAATGTGATTTGCCAGTGGTAAACGTAGAAAGTATAGATAACTTTTCAAATTACACTGTATAAAGAGGCAAAGAGGTTTATAATATAAATGACACTAATGGGATTAATTTAGCTATGAAAACAAGCTCTTGGCTTACAATAAGCTCTTACGAATGCCGAAACGAAGGCGATATGATACTATTTATCTTTAAATCGACAAACTACGACGAACTAAAGACGACGAAAGACTTCACGAACGTAATATCTTATGGATTATTGAATTTATCAAACAATACATACAAATACAGAAACTAAGATACCACTCGTTAAATACGATATACGTCTTAAGACTGCACCAGAGATTTAATAGAAGTAAGAAATACAATCATTAAACGAAACAACTATCTATCAGTAATTTATTTTATTTTCCCTCTCGCATTTGTTCTGTCGACCGTACCCTAAGGGTGAGTGCACACGAGCGTTCCTTTCACGTGATTTATACGCGACTCTTACGTCACAACACGTTTGTAGCATGTAGCGGCGCATCTCGCCTCGCTTGATACATTGTTGGTGTATGCCTCATCGATTTTATGACTCGCAATTAATGCCTCTATCGGCAAAATATTGTGCTCCCGGCTTTAGGCTATACGTCGGATGGGTTACTGAACATAAGTTATTAATCAAATTTATCTACTGCAAATGTAATTGTGCATGAAACTAAAATGGTTTTTTTACTGTCGGGATATGGGAAGAATATTGCCATCGGCTTGGGAATTTAAGAGACTTTGCACAGTATTTGTAATTTGGGGTCTTTAAAAGCTTTTCACCCAAATATTGCAAGCAAATAAGAATCCTTGGAACTTTATATTAGGTGTTAACTTCTAAAATATAATGTCTACTTGAAATTTTAGGTCTTTTCATACAACTATAATCAGGTAGTAGGTAGACATTCATTGCAAAATATTAAACTTTCGCGTTCCATGATATATTAACAATTATTTTTACGATTTATAGTCAGCCTATGACCACGGCTAATGCAACCTGGTCGAAACGTCAGGCAAATCGGAGGTATGTAATACCTTTTAATAAGTGATCGCGTTAATTCCCGTAAAAGTAATTGTTATTATCTCTGCGTTACATTATCACATTTATCACGTCAAGGAACTTGCTTTAAACCGTGTGAATAATTGTTTTTTTCTACCGATACATATATAATAATTATAGATATAAGAATTAAAATTCTCACGTAACACAGTCTCAATCACCTAGGGTTGCTGCGTGATTGCGTGCGCAGGTAAGGTGTGCCGTTATTACAAGTCAGGGTTGGCACGTGTCGTTAATTGTTTTAACTTCAAACGGCGTTCGCGCAAAGATTTACTGTCACTAAATTATACGGTTTGATATAAAGGTGCACCGGTACGGAACATGGGTATAATCATTTTTTGGATCAATAGATTTGAAAACGATTATTTTTCAAAATAATCACACACGAACTCGAGTTTTACAATTACGGTTTAAATTAAAGAAAACTTAGACCTATGAAAAATATTAGATTTATAGCTGAAACTATATTTTTCCATAAGTTGCAATATTTATTTAAATCAAAAGAAGCTTTTTTAAATATTAACAATGTGTACATTTTGTATTAAACTTAAATTAAATGCGATCAAAAAGTGAACTAACACATTCGAAAAAAGTACACAAGGAAAAATGTATTACCGAAAATGCCCCGTTCAAACCAATTCAAGTATCATTAGCATTGATAACCAAGAATATAAAATCCCCTATACAATATGCAGCGATATCGTCGAAATAACTCGCGATTTACATAAATCCCCAAGTGGCACCCCTGTCGATGTAGCCTGTTAACGTTTCACCTTCTAGGTCGAGGGTTGATCGGACAGATACCGGTAACGGCATGTACTTACGCGCCATGGAAGGCGTGAGCTTTATTTAAAATACCTTGAAAAGTATATTGTCAATATGGTGTTAGCTTCCCGTAAATGTTTGTGATATACATACACGGTACTTTGTTGTACTCGGTATCATAATCGCTTTCATAATAACCGATATTTTTGTTATGAGCTTTTTAATTTTTATTTTTAACAGTTCATATTTGGCCCAGGTTAAGTAACCGAAACCCGATGTTAAGCCAAGCTAAGTAATTCTTCCATACATTTTCATCCAATGAGTACCTCACTCAGGAGCCCCAAATCTGTCTACTTTTTAGGTAGGGCTCCGGTAGAGGAGGGTTGGGGGGTTAAAGGGCGGCAACGTAATTGTGACTTTATGCTTGCAGATGTCATGGGCGCCAGTGCTACTATCAGGTTCTCATCTGTTTAATCCTCTCTACTATAAAATAGCAATCTGGAATAGAAAACTGCACGCTGTCATGGACTTTTACTATTGGTTGTTTCATTTTCAAGATATTTTATTGAACTGGTAACATTATTTAAGGTATTTTGTTAAGTACAACTTACGGCAATGGCGTTCGTGACGTGTTCCAGTTGCGTTTCAAAGGCATGGCATTACAAACGCTATGTTATCGCGTGTGGTTTACACAGTTACACTCATACAATTTTATTTGTCAATAGCTATAAGTATTTGAACTTGAATTTCATGGTATTCAGTGTAGCACCTATATGTAATAAGGTCACAATCAAATAACAAAAATGTTTCTGATTTTCCATTTGTTTTTTTTTTGAGCACACTCTTTTGGTTAGTAAATATATAAGGCAATTTGAATATATATCTACGTATAGCACATTATATGTGGACATAATTTTATAAACATTTATTTTGATACTTGCACTACGATCTTCCTACTTGAATTTGGATACATATTTCTCTTACCTATCCTATTCTAAGAAAGTTAGTGAACTAAGAATCAAAACTAAGTATATACAGGTCCTGGTACAAAAATAATATACAACAAATAATATAACACCCCAAATGAGTCCGTATATATCTTCCAATAAAGTCATATATTAGGTCTAAAATTTGTCTGATATTCCCAAAATACATTCGTACATCTTTACAAATGCATTTCCTTTCAACGCCAATAAGTTCAAAAGCAAAATAATAATGAAAAAATAGTTTCAAACTTCTTGCTTTTAATAGCAAACTGTTTGACATAGGTCTCTTCGTATAAAGGTTTAATATTAAAGTTACGAAAATCTATACAAATAAATAAAATTGGAGTGTCTGTTTCTAATATAAAAATAACCGCTTTTTACTAAGTGCATAGGTATGTATTACACGGTACATATGCCAAAAACGTATTTGATTTATTTTTTGTCTGCTTGTCTATCTGTCTGTTCGGGTAATTTCTGGAACGGGTAGACCGATTTTGACAGGACTTTAACTGGCAGGTAGCTGATGATCCAGGGAGTAATCTTAAATATAACAATAGAATAGGAAATACAAAATAACTATCAATAGTAGATGAGATATTAGAAATTTACAAGAACAAACAACCTCTTAGTCTTGCCACGGCATCAAAAGATAGTGCATTACCAAAGCGGTCTTTTTGACCTCGTAACTGTTCACATTTAAACGTATTGATATCAAGTTCCCAGAGATAAAAAAAAACAGTTATAGCCCGATTGACCCCTGCACACGGGGGCTCGTTATCGAGATCTCGCGTGATTTCCTTGCGAGAACGGGCCACCCTATTTTCTCATAGGCCACCCACCACCAGTTTCACCTTTCGGCCAATGTTAATTTACCACTAAATCGCTTATTAGCATTAGATGGTAACACTGGTTGTTTTTAGTTGTTTTGATTGATTGATGTTGGTATTTTTATTTTGAACAAGTAGTTCCTATTTATGGAATAAAAATATATTTGTCAACCGTGTTTTGAAATTAGATTCAGATAATATTTTAAAGCAAATTAACAAGAATTACATACAAACTAGGCGAATAACTAAAAAACTGATTTTTTGTAAAGTAGTGTACTCCTTGATGCAGGATTATTGCCATGGGTGGCCTGATGCTGTGGTTTTTGTAAATGTTCCTCATCATTCTACAGTTACAAAGCCAGGGATTTTTTTTATGTAGTTAATGGGAAAACGAGCATACGTATCACCTGATGATGAGTGATTACCGCCATCATCAGGTGATACGATGCCGACCTTTGGGGTAAGGGGAAAGGGATGTGGGGAGGGGTTGGGGGCTCCGGTACCCTCACTCACTCGGTGAAATATAGCACAAGCGCCATTTCACACCGGTTTTCTGTGAGGCCGTAGTATCACTCCGGTTGAGCCAGCCCATTCATGCTCTCCCACGAAAGATTTTGTAAATGATCTTCTCAGGTCTATCGGGGTCTTTCCAATTTGTAAGTGATCTGTGACGTGATGACCGTCTCTTCTTTATACCTCTAATCGTTTTAATGAGCTTTAGTGTTAGACATATATCCAAATAAATCCGAACATCTTATGGAGGCTTTAAAAAAAAGTACTTTTTCAATTACCTGAATTTGCTAATCGACTGCTTGTAGGCCCAAACATCTGATATGGATCTGTAACAATGGAAACAAAAGTTACCGATAAAGAGTTAAATAAAATACTAGCAATATAGGAAATTAATTGGTAGCAGAGCCATGCTGATATCAGCACGAACGGAAGATCTACGTAAAATGATAATGCATTTGTGTTGTCGTGTTCCGTTGGTGAGTGCAAGACCCGAGGCCCAATGATGCAGAAGCATCACGAGGCCGCCATAGTGTAGGTCACCATGTTGCATTGTTAATTTGATAATTGTTGCATTCGCAATGGGTATGGTGACCACCACTCTTGGATTCTGCTCATGCCTTCCATCAGGCAGAGTAGAGTTATTTTGGCAGGTTCAGACAAAAAGAAAATATCGAATATTATCAATATTTTCAATATCCAAGTCAGAGATAACGATTATATTATTTCAATCGATATAACTACAATTCAATTTTTTATATTATTTATACAATTACTTGACATTTAATTTCTTTTTATGCGTTTTCAACTTATTAATTATCATAAATTGATACATCTTACACTTAGCGGCGGGATTAAGATTAGACATAGCCTCCGACATCATAACCGAGCTGCTTATAAATACTGAAAATGTACTCATACATTTTTTAATACAAGTTGCACAAAACAAAACTCTACCACGACTCCTTGCGTAGCAGTAGCAAAATGATAATCAAATATATGAAATACCTTGTGTGACTCTGTCAACATTAATCTGTAACTGAGGTCAATTTAGATACTGTCAACTGAAGCTTTGATATCGTCTGAAGTCAAACTCCGATAGGCGACAACGAGATAACAAAGAAATTATGGTAGCCGTCCTCGCAATCGTACTTTGCTTTAGATCACGAAGAATCGTAAAAGATAACAGTTGCCAGGACGACAGAACCACAAACAACACCGACCCGAAAAAAACCAAGATACATTGCATAGATTGCATTACAAATAGGCATAATGAGTCAGGTTGCAACTATCTCGATTTGCATAGATAGTCCTCGGTCGGCGAGCCGTCAACGACAGAGTGTTGGAGGCCTAACGCGCTTTGAATATTTTCTGATTATACTAGTACTGCCTTGTCATAGTTTTGATGTATGTATTCTTAGATATAAATAACATAACTTCGAGAGAGAGAGAGAGAGAGACAGAGTAGTTTACAGAATGGAAGGTGCCCTATGACCTTTTTGTTCCGTGACAAAGGGCACTATATAAAATTTCACAATGTTACGTAGTTAAGGCGTGAAAGCGTTTCACCGTTACAAAAATAATAAAGCAATTCTTTTACAATTTACTAAATTTAAGAAGCAGTAATCTTTAACTGTACTAGCAAGATGGGGTAGAACGTTGGATCTAGAACAAAACCACTTGCTAAAACAAAAGATTGAAAACATATTTCTAAACCGTTTTAGTTTAGTTACACAAGTTCATAATTTTAGATTTTTTTTCGGACATTAACACACAACGCGATCGACTCCTAAACTAAGCCGAGCTTGTTTTATGGGTTACTACTAGACCACTGATATAAATAAAAAAATACTTTAATAAATATTATACAATGAAAAACAGCAAAACCACGTAACCAATATTTGCAAATCATACAAACATTTGGACCAATCCAGGTATCGAAACCCGAGCCCTCAAGCACAGCAGTTGCATACGTTACCATCGCACCACAGAGGCAGTTATTTTTGTGTTTAGTTATTTCATTGGAATCTCTCAAAGATTTAAACTAAACATAATCTAGTCATAATGCTTGTAATTAAAAAAAAAAAGTAACGGACCCGTATTTAGCGACTAACTCAACACTGCGAATAGACTCCACAATCACGCACTGCCCCGCACAAGACGTACTCATAAAAAATCGCCCCTATAATTTAATTCATACGACCGTCGGCTATGCAAATTATAGTAATAATTCGAATGGAACTTTCATATTGAAACAATAGCACCCTAATACTTCTCGCCTTTTGTAATATAATAATGAAGTGGCGATCTTAATGACACTCCAGTTAGTGCACGGACTATAAAGCATTGTGCCATGACGAATCGAACCCATAAAATGTTTAAAATGATGTTTAGACTTTTTCTCTCTCATTTTTGGGACGATAAAGCTATTATATTTTGGGTTAGTATTGATTATTTTAGCGATTTAATGACAATTGCAATAGTACAAGTTAGTGAAAGGAAGAACTTCTCAATCTTAAAAGATTATTAACTCATGCAAAGAAATGGAATTAGTTGTTACTTCTACTGCTATGAGTATTGCTGTAAATCAAAATATTTTGCTTAATTTAAAATGATATCTATTTTTAACTACCTTGTTGGCGCAGTGGTAGAGTACACGATTGCTGTGCATGATATCTAGGGTTCGATTCACGGGTCGGTCACAAAATGTTCGTATTTAACCGACTTCATTCTGCAAATATTTGTATAGGAATTCTGGTGTTTTCTATGTATAAAATGTATGTCAGTGTCAGTTGTGTAGTAACCGTAATACATGTGTGTTAAATGTGTTTAAATCTATATAAAACTAGCTGTCCCGGCGAACGTCGTTTTGCCATAACACCTAATAAATTAAAAATTAATTAAAAATCATTTTCCACCGGACAAAATTGTGAATCTAAACCATTCCCAGATCCCCTTGAACACACACAAAAAAATTAATCAAAATCGGTCCAGTCGTTTGAGAGTAGTTCAGTGACATACACACTCTCAGAAGAATTATATATATAAAGATAAACACCAAATCACGCTGTGATTTGCAACTTAAATGCAAAGGAAGAAGAGCCTGTTAAAGTCTGTCAAAGCACTACTAACGAAGATGAAAGACGAAAATGTTGCAACTCACTGTTACTGACAAAAGGCAAGTTAAGTATAAAAAAAATGTTCAGAATAATAGTTAAATCGAGGGTGGGTAAATAGCCGCTTGTAGGGGCGAGGCGCGATCCAATCGAGATGATTATGATAAATGATCGAAACGTTTTGAACATAGCGTTGTAAAGCGTGCCACGGATGGATTAATCCGAAATTGACGATTAGGACTACTTTGCCGAGATTTGTTTTTAAATGGAGTAGTTGGGTAGGAATCTCTTAAATTAGCAGGATATTCAAATATAATATTAGGAAAACTGCTATTACATTTGACATTTATAGTTTAAATTACGTATATGCTTTTAAACCTAATTTAGTTTGGCAAGAATATTCAGATTCTATCACCAATATTCAGAGTTATCAAATTAAGGAGGTATAACGAACATCACCATATAACTATATATTTTTATATTTAATAGGAACAATCATTCAAATTTATAACTTCACTCATGTAGCATAAACATAGCAATTTTCATCATATAGCACATATATCATATAAATAGCAATGTAACAAACTTCGCGTCTAAATAGAATTACTTTATCAAATACATTTTTTACAATAATAATACAGTACACTAAATTAATAGTATCCCTTAGTATGGTTCTTGTAGTGAAATCTGTTATACGTGTCTAATATTATCTTGCGTCTGAAATATACCTATGTTTCTTTGACTTTATCGTAGTGAAGCGAATCAAAAAGCCCCTCAAAACACTGCTCTCATATATTATGATAGCAGTTATATTCTATTTGACTTGCATTTGCATGGGTAAGGTTAATAATTATATTAAGAAAGACGATGTGAGTCTATAATTTTCTGAGAGTTCCTACAATGCCAATGGTGAAGTTTTGGATGCGTTTCAATTTATGAGGATATATCTAGCTTACACTATTATTAGTAAATATCTGAATAAGTTTTGAATGTAGCTTTGTCTTTTTTTTTTTAATCCCACCCACACGCCCACCGCTGTAACTCCTGTACACCAGGATCAACAGCAGTGACCCACGAACACACCGAGTTATGACACTCGGGAAGTCCCAGGAAAAAATATTAACTGTCTTGGAACCCGCAACGAAATTAATCAGAAGAAAAACAGGAGGAGTTGGAAATATGATAAGTCCACTTCCCTCCTTAGCAAAGCGGGAGACAAAATGAAGTCAAAATAGGCAGACACCTTTTTTTAAACCGGGAAGCACCACGGATAAAATATTATGGGTCCTAAGTGAGCTATATTTGATTACTATAGTATGTATGGCAGAATCGCCTAAACGCACGGAAATTCACCGCAGTTGACACAAGATCCCCATAGTATACCGCCCCAGATGTCATTTGTAAGCTATTTAGCATTGTGTTACGTTCATTGTACCAAAGACTACACTCCCAGAGAACATGATGAGCCGACTGTTCACAGCTAGTATCGGGTGTTGAGCATTGACACAATGGTGAATCGACTAATTTAAATGAGTGTAGTTTGCTCTTAAAGTTACCGTGGCCCGTAAGAAATTGAGCGACACAGTGATCTACCTCGAGCCATGTCCTCGACATCCGTTCGCGAACAGATGGAAAGAACTGGTAGAGGTGGCGCCCCTTAGATGATTCGTCCCATCGTTGTTGCCATTCATCCATTAGGTCGTCATAGACATTGGATTGCTGTTGAAGCAATCTTATGATTTTATCGCGGTCTCGTACGCCCAAAAAATCGCATTCCATGTTTTGTTTTGTAGAATAGTACATGGCTGCACGTCTTTGCACCTCGAGATCGACCGGAAGAACACCCGCCAACACCGGTAAAGCCTCAGTACTAACCGTCCTATATGCTTTGCATAAGAAAATTAATGCAAGTCGTTGGCCTTGTAGCAGTTTGCGACGGACAGCACCTACGGTCGCTCTATCGGCCCATACGGGAGCACATGTAGCTTTGTCTGTGTATTCATTTAATTAATATTTATTATTTTAAAGTTAGATATTTCAAAAGAAATACGATACTATTGCTCCGAGCCTTTATTGTTCCCAAGATTTGGGGTCGGCTACTAGTTCAACTGGTTTTACCTGAACATCAGTCTTTATACGGAACGACTGGCATCGGACCTCTGCAACCCTGAGGGTGAACTGAATTCGAAGTTTATATTTGAGGGCACATACTTCCTAATAACGATTGCCATAGATGATCATGACAACTGGGACCGACGGCTTAATGTCCGTGCTCTCCGACGCACCGGCGGGAAACAACGCGATTTTTCATAAACCGGGCTGCTATTAAGAATTTCTTATAAGAAAAACCCAAAAGCAGTCCGACCTAGGAATCGAACCCGAGACCTTTTGATCTGCAGTCGCTTACGCTAATTATTAGACCAACGAGGCAGACGTACTTATAATTTAGACCGCTGATAAACCTCAGTGCCACAATGTAACAAAAGTAAAGAATTAGACGAAATGTTTTAACACTTGCTAGTATTTGATTCTGAACTTATTTTTTAATAAAATTTATAACGAAACATTTAAGGGTACGTTACACTTAGTTAATTGTTTTAACAAGTGAAAACCCCTAGAAAAATCTACCTACATTGTATAAAATATAATAAAATTTAGAATTAACGTAACAAATTTCACTAAAGAATTCGACTTTAACCAGTCAGATATACCTAAAATCACACAACCACCTGCAAACGAAGTTATACCACTGAAACATTCGAAATCGAGTTGTCAAAAGCGATTACGTTTTCCATTTGCGATCAAAATTGGTGGGACGTGCGCCCCACCGATGCTCCTGTTGCCACTTATTGGTACTTTGATTGTTTTCGTATTTCTCATCATTAGATTTTCATCTGACGGTATTTTGCCTTGTGTCATCAGTAAACAAGTCTAATACTTCTATGAATTACCTAGACTAATTAATATTTTTACTTCTTTACTAGTTTACGAGCGATAAATCACCGTTAACGCTTAATTATCTTAACTGTGGTCATATTAAATTATTAAAATTAATAATGGTACCATTTATAATTATATCTGGTTTGATGTATTGGTCAAATAGCCACAGTTCACCATTATTATTGACTGAACTATGATAAACATATTTTTCGGTTTTATTTTCGGCAGTGGACAATATGTCCCCCGCTGTTTGCCGGGACGGTCTGTCGCTTCCCCCTCGACGCTCTGTCAACAATACATTCTTACTGCAAACATGGTGATCTCTATATGAAATTTATTGTGCCACTGTCGAGTTCCCGGGTAGAATAGGATAGGTTATTTGTCGAGTCAATTTTCTTAGCATTTCTTCAATCCTATACAAGATTAGTATCTGTATACTCTATAGTTCTAACGTTTATAGAAAGTGAACTAATAGAAAAAATACAAAATAATGTGAAAGGTGTTAATGTGCATGTCCCCTATGCAAAGTATGGAAATTTTGTTTTATGAACACCTCGTGCAAAACATAAATCCTCTACCTGTAAGGTAAACCTGAAAATAAACTAACTACAAAAAACGATACACTTAGTTTATCGTCAAATTTTAGTTACATGAAAGAAAATTTTACGAATCTAGTGATAAACATTACACTTGGATCAAGCATCATCAAAGTGTTTGCCAGTAAGTGAATCTGTTGGTGCCCAAAGCGGTACTCAAACCGAAACCCCTTCACATCACAATTGATTGGTGTCCGCCAAATGAACCTCACGGTGTTAGTCTTTTCTACTGTAATTACGCGCTATTACCGCTAATCTTTCGCAGTTCACGTAAGTGTTATGGGCAAAATAAAGCTTTAAAGATTAGTAGTAAGACACATTATTCTGTAACGTTGTTTTTCGAGACTCAAAAATGTGCGTAAATACGACAAAAGAGAAATAGTTCTTACTGCTTTAGCTGAAAATCGAAAATCGTCAGCAGCGGATAGTAGAGAACAGATTCAAGCTTTACTGTTTGGAGTTAAAGTTGTTTTTCGTTTGGAAAGGAATAAAGTGTGGGGTGTAGCTGGAGGTCTGAAGGAGTTAATGCGTGTGGCACAAAGGGCCAAATCACTGCCCGACGTGCGGCCGCGGCGTCAAAGAGCGAATTTGTATTCCAATTATGACGCCAGCGTAGACATCCTTCGATCAATAAAAGGTGGACATTTCAGAGATTTTTTTGTATATGTTATATTTATTCCGATATTAGAAGAATTTAGCACAGACTTTACAAAACTACTAACATACGTTAGTAGAAGTTAGTGGTATTTACAAATTAGTAAAGCTATTTAACGTATAGAATTAGCCATTTGGTACACAAGTACCAATAGTTACATAAGTTTAGTTGTTACTAATTAAAAACCTGTATCCCAAACACGTAAAACAGTTATCCAAAATGAACGAAACCAGAAAATAATTCAGATAAATATCCAAAAATTCAAAGGTACAACAATGGTCAAGTTAGAGCCGTGATTGAATTTACTATTACAGTACATAGTACCTGGGCTATTTTATGAATCTATTGACGTCTCATTCTAAAAATCGATCGATCTATAGAGTAGTTGCTACAGTGGAACATGCCAAGATATATACATAGACTGCCAAAAACATTACTTTTCACCCCTAATCGGGTAAAACGATAAATAATTAGGAATCTACAGATACTACGATGTCACTACTACATCCACTTTATCTAAACTATCCGTATAGTATTGTTGAGCCTATTTAATAAAATAAAATAAAATTATTTTGTTGGCCGTAGGCAGGCTACCACACAGGCTTCGAGTCTAAGGTGGACTCCAGCCCATTCCCAAACCAGCGTGGGGACGTATGGCCTTAACCCTCTCCTGAGAGTAGACCGAGCCCAGCAGTGGGACCTTATGGGTGGTTGATGATGGACTCCAGCTCTCACTAGGGAAATTTTTCGAAACTGTTTAGTTTGTACCTATATCTCATGTAACCAAAATTGTGACTTTCTGTGAGAGAAGAATAAAGTTTATTTTTTATTTATTATTTATGAGTATTTCATTATGCAAAATACGGTCTTACATACTAGATGTAAGTATTAGATACGTGTCATTTCAAAGAGATTCAAATAAAGTCAGCTCCCTTAACGTCGGAACTTCATAGAATCTCCGTTAAATTTACGACTAACAAAAAGAACATAAAATAATAATAAAAGGATAATTAACCGATTTCGGTGCATTACGATTCCCCCAGTGGGTCGTTAGTGCAATTCCGTGGCCCCTGTGGCATTAGCTGTTTGATTGCGAGTCCCCACTCCCCACTACCAAATTCAATAATGTTCACTCGGCCAGATTTATTTTGACATTTCTATTTGTTAAGACGTATGATTATTAGGTAGTAATTGTTTTGTGAGAACAGTTGATATATCAGTTTTGAGGACGTTAGTTGAGTCAATGATTTTATTATATTTCTTGTTTCATAGTAGTCGAGTTCTTATGTTAAATATATGATTTTCTGCAGAAAATTTTCAAAGTAAAGAATAAAAAATTATCCATAATAATTTTTCCTCATTTCGACCATTATTTCTTATGTTTACCGTAATATACACGTTTTTAACTGTGAGATCTGGATAGCTGTTTTACGTCAGGATCCGTTTTTAGTATTTTGTTTTCTAGTTTCGGGTTTCGTACTTACTTCCAGAAAGACAAACCCTATTCTGATCATTACATATAATGTAGAATAAATATTTCGGACATTTTCGGACATCTAACACACAACGCCATCTAGTCCCAAACTAAGCAGAGCTTGTATTATGGGTACTAGACAACTAATATAAATACTTACATACTTTTTTTTTTGTAAATACATACATATTATAGATAGAAAACACCCAAACTCCGAAACAAATATTTGCAGATCATACAAACATTTGATCCGACCCGGGAATCGAACCCGAGACCTCAAGAACAGCAGTCGCGTACGCCACCACTGCGCCACCGAGGCAGAAGAAGCATCTCAATGACCCACGCGGCCACCATCTGTCTACATTTGCAATGTGTATGGTGACCACTTTCTACCAGGCAGAGCAGAGTCTCTTTGGCAGGCTCATACTTAAAAGAAATTGAATAATATGTTACTATCTATAAAAAAACGCTTATACTCCTATAGGTCAAAATCTCCTCTCTAAGAAGAGGCCTATGTTCAGAAGTGGATGATGACGATGATAAGTCTTCTCTTTGATAAAAATATCGGTACGTTTTGGTCTTTGAATTGAATTGAAACTCGCGGGCTTGGTTTCCGCAACTCGACGTCTTATTGCGCCTATTTTGCGTAGTGGGTCGGCACTAGTGGTGCCAACCCAATTCTTCCAGGAAGCCTAGCAGACCCCTTGCGTTGCCGACGACTTCCTGAAGTGACCTCGGCGATCCGAGGTGTCTCGCCCGGTATTTCGCCACCTCTGGACATGTCAAAATGACATGGGCGGCTGTTTCATCTTCCTCCATGCACGCTCTGCATAGAGGGCTGTCCGTTACACCTAGGTTAAAGAGATGTTTGTTTAATAGTGCATGACCAGTTATTGCTCCGATTAGGAGTCGAAGCGGCGGCCTCTTCAGTTGTTTCAGCTTCCGTGACAATCCGGGGTTGATCGTCGGGAGGGCCTCTTTGGTCTGCCTGCAGGTACAAAGGTTGGACCAATATATTTGGTGTTCTACCTCGGTGTTCTGTTGCAGTGTCCGTCGCAGCCAGGCAGTCGGCAATGGCAGTATTGGTTCTGGGCCGATTGCCCTTGTCTCCGATCCGCCTCTTGCCAGTGCGTCAGCTGAGTCGTTCCCGCGCGAGTTGCTATGACCTTTGATCCACTGGAGAGTTATACTATTTATAGTGCTTACCTCTGTCAGGGCTCTGTGGCATTCGTAGATTAGCCCTGAGGTAGTCACATGACTCTGTAGAGCTTGTAAGACTGATCGGCTGTCGGAAAGTATGCGGATGGGGTATTCCGTTACCTTTCTGGAGATGATCGCATGTGCTGCCGTTATTATGCCCATACACTCTGCCTGGAAGACTGTGTTGTGGGCTCCTAATGGTGTCGAGATGTGTATGTTTAGGTCCTCAGAGAATACTCCCGAGCCAGTGCCTGACCTTGTTTTGGATCCGTCCGTGAAGATTCTTAACTCCTTTGGATTAAGCCCTTCTTGGGGGTCCTCGTGCAGTTGTATCTTGTATTTTTTGTCAAAGACGAATTGCCTGGGTATCGTGTCAGTTACCGCTTCCATGAGCGGTTCCTTACCTATAGCCTCATAGAGGATTTCGGTGTGTGGTACCCTAGGCAGCCTCCAGAGATTTTGTTTCTTTAGCCGCGCTGCTGCAGCTAAAGCCTCCTGCCTTATGAAAAGGTGGAGTGGTGGTAGACCTAAGATGACTTCCAGAGCTGCAGTCGGTGTAGTCCTCATACAGCTTGTAGCCGCCAGACAGGCCAATCTCTGGAGTCGTTGTAGTTTAGTTTCGGCAGTGGATAGTTTGGTCCGTGGCCACCAGACTATCGCGCCGTAACTTACCATTGGTCGGATGACTGTCTCGTAGAGCCACAAAGTGGTCTTGGGGTTTAGTCCCCAAGTTTTACCTACCATTCTGCGGCACTGCCAGAATACGACTGTTGCGTTTTCAAATTTGTTGTTGAGGTGGGCGCTCCAGTTAAGTCTGTGGTCGAATATTACCCCTAGATACTTTACCTCAGACAAGAGTTGGAGCTCTGTATTGAACAGCTTGGGAAGTCGGTAATTTCCCAGGTTCCGTTTGTTGGTGAACATTACCATTTCAGTCTTCCTTGGGTTGACTGACAGTTCATTATCCACGCACCAGCGTTCCACTATTGCCAGTGCTGAGCGTGTTACATCGCATACTGTACCTGTGTGCATGCCGCTTGTTAATATCACTATATCATCAGCGTATCCGATGGTATAATGGTGATTGTTGTTCAATGTGGTGATAAGGTCGTTTACCACTAGGTTCCATAGGATTGGTGAGAGAACGCCACCTTGGGGGCAGCCCTTCGCCACCAGTGCTTGTTTAGTAGCGTCTGCCTCGAGTCTGATGACTCTCTGGCTCAGCATCTTGTTTATCCACTCTATCATGACAGCATGCACTCCATGTTTTACCAGTGCTGCTGTTATGCTGGTGAATTTCGTTTTGTCGAAGGCTCCCTCGATATCTATGAAGGTGCCTAAGCACATCATCTTGTTTTTTATTGCAACCTCAATTTTGGTTGTGACCGCATGAAGTGCTGACTCTGTCGATTTACCTGGACTGTAGGCATGCTGGTTCGGATGTAGTGGTGCTTGTGTCAGCGCCGTTTCCCTCAGATGCCTGTCGCATAACCTCTCTAGTGTCTTTAGGAGGAAAGAGGTTAGGCTTATTGGTCTGAAAGATTTTGGATCCGAGTAGTCGGTTTTACCTGGCTTTGGTATGAAGATTGCTCTGACGTCTCTCCACTGTCTTGGCACATATCTGTGTGCCAGACAGGCTCCCAGGACGTAGGTCAACCGTTGAGTAAGTGTCTTCCCTCCCCATTTAAGCAGGGCTGGGAAGATCCCGTCCGGGCCTGGAGATTTAAATGAGTCGAAACTGTCAATTGCCCATTGTGTTTTATATGGGTCGATTACCTTGTGGGCCAGCTGCCATTCCTCCTCCGTTGGGATGGTTTCTTCTTCTGGCCATCCGCCTGGACTGATTATTTCACAGTCCGGGAAGTGTGTTGTTACCAGAATACATTCTGCCTCTTCCACCGAGGTGGTAAAGGAGTTGTCTGGCTTTCGTAAAGACCCCAGTGATATGGCTGAGTTATTGGTCTACGTTTTGGTCTTATAATTCACGTGATTTTTTTTTAAGATTCAAGCGTTCCCTATCTACCTACTATAGACATTCAAAGCTGTCTTCATGTCCTACTATAGACATTCAAAGCTGTCTTCATGTTGTCATCAGATTGATGTTACGTTCTACCCAGTGGTGATTTTTTTTTAATTTAGTTGGTCTAGAGTCAAGTCAAAATATAAAAAAATAACCTGGATTTTTTTAATACCGAATATCATCTTTTAAAAGTAAGTTAATAAAAGCTTTTGTAAATTAACCCTTAATTGAAAATATAATAAAACCAAATTTTGTACTTTACAACGTTTGGACTATTATCTAAAATATTTTTCTTCAAAATTCTGCTGGTACGAAAATCGCTACAGTTTAGTTGGAACATCTCCAAAATTACCAAATCGATTACACAGAATTCTTACATACAGAATACGGTTGAATAGCAACAAAGGCGATAAGTTACGCATGACGTCGGCCCCTACCACAGTAGACACATAGAAGACAATGTCGAACGTCACCGCACGCACGCCTGCGAAAACAATGTTTTGATTTCTTTCGTGTTTTAGTACCCCTGTTTGCTTTGCAGCTGGGCGCGACCTACCAAAACGTCAGTAAATATACTTTTACTGTCTCCAGCTCGTAGCTTTAGGTTGACAAACAGTAAATATAGTAAATAACCTGATGTATCTATATTTAGGTGAAACAGATCAAGCAATATAGATCAGTCGAAATACATCACTCCATCTGGCCTGTTGGCGTACTACACTAACTTTGATAAAGCGCAATCTCCTCTGTACATCTCTTGCTACAGTTCTGCGAATAATATAGCATTGCTTTAATTCAACAAAATTCCTAATAGTTCATTAGAAATACTTCAGTAACAATATATAAATCGAATAAAAATTCTTCCTTGATAAGGCATTGCATGTTCATAAGCCGTATGCAAGCTTACACCAACTTAGGCAGCTTGCTCGAAGGTGACTTAACACGGCATTCTTTATTTGCCTGACTTATAATGTAACATGTTCTACGCCACAAACATTCTGAATATATGTGTTAATAAAAATTGTCTTGCAGACTTTTGACGCTATTTAGATAATGCAATACACGTGGGTTTTGTGTTATTGTAAGTAACAACATAAATTTTTGTAAAGGCATTTTGCGAACATATTTTTCAGCTGTAACTAAATACTTTATCAATATGAAAGTGTATGTCGACATCGTGGTCGACTTATTTGACTGTAAGATGACAAAAAACTATCAATATGTCCGATAGTCTAAGAATACAGTAACTAACTGTTACCATATTTTCTCATCAAAAGGGTATCGTAACAGAGAACAAAGGGAGCAAACTCTCTAGAGTAGGAAATCTTAAAATAAATACTATACCAACCAGTAAGGTTAGCGATGTATAGGAACAAACTTCTTTTCTAAGGAGTAGACCATGTCTATCAGTGAAATAATAAAAGTTGTTGATGTAATGTTACAATTTTTAGTATAATAAGCTAGTAACAAAAAGGTATTTAACATGTTTTTCAACTAACTAAATACATCATGGCATGAGCAAAACAACTCAAAGGAGCTTCTTAAATATTGAAATATCTGCGCAATTATAAGAACATAAAACCTCCTTACTGATGCAGCTTTAAAAATGTTCCTCTCTTGGTTACTTTATTTGTATAAGTTAAAGCTTGATGCTATCCACTCTGTGACGTGACAGAAGTCCAGAGTGACAGCACGTAGGCGCGTCACTTCTCGATTTCATTACAAAACATTGGGTTCGATGTTTGCAGTGGCCGCGTGTCACAGATCGCGTTACTTGCTTGTATGCTCGGTGAGAATATTGCGGTTTGGATAAACTTTGAGCTTTGATCGGAAAACCGTGTTTTATTTGCGCTTTTCAAATAACAGAGTGGACGGTATTCTTTTCTTATGTTCAGAGTAGAGCTTTTTGAATTATTTTTTTGTAGTTATTGTGCTATACATCTAAGTTTAACATTAAATTATAGTCAGGATAGGCTTTTACTATACTACTTCTCATACATTCTGAATAATAAAGTAATTTCGACAAAGAACACGGATAAGTACAGAAATCAGCAAGCAATTTACAATAATCTGCAATGATTTATTGTTTTTGTTTTTTAACTGTGCAAAAATATTAAGATTTTTGATAATAGTCAACTCACTAAAGTAGCACTACCGATCGTGCTACCTCTTGGCCATCATTGATCGTTAAAAAAGTTATTTTCATAAAAAACTTAGTAAGAGACTTGGCAGACGATACGGCATGATCAACTTAAATTTATTTCTTCATATGAAGATACAGAACGACCTCATTGGTCTAGCATTTAGTGTATACGATCAGAAGTGTCGTTAGGTTTTTCTTACAAGAATTTCTCAATGACAGCTTGGAGTATGAAAATTAGTTCACGCCCGTGTCTACTAGAACACGTTAAGCAGTCGGCCCCGGTTCTCATAAGCCACTAGAGCAATCATTATTCGGAAGTCAGTGCTTTTCGAATTCAGTTCACTGTAAAAATTGCTGAGGTACGATGCCAGTCCTCCGTGGCAAAACCGGTTTGACTAGTAGCCAACCACAAGCCATCTTGAGAATAATGAATGAAGGCTAAGAAGAATTAAAAGATACACAATTATATTACGTTTCTTTACAATAATTCTCCTAATAGTCAATGCTTCCCTGTTACGAAGGCCAATCAATAAAAGAGTCACGTATAAGGGGGTCCATATTGAGATCACTTGTCTAACGATCTTCATTAGTGATGAGTATTTTTCCTGATTTACACAAATTAATATGAGTGTGTTGGTACGTACGGGGGTCTAAGCGGCCTGAATATTGAAAACCTTTGTTTGGCACCATCACTATTTTATATCGTGAATAATAAGGAATTTCTGTGAGACGTTTTGAGAGTAATTGTCAATCTTATCTAACATATTTGTCTTTTAATCATCTTCATTTTACTCTTCAGAATGTCAGACCATCTGGAGTCATAGATAAGTCTAGGTCTCTAGTTCCTAGTTACAGATCTACACTTTTTTAATTTAAAATTATAGCCTATCTTCGACACGTTTATCAGTAAAGTTTTTACTATCTTAATACGATTTGTCTAGAGCAGTATTCTAAGGACCCTCAATATTCTTCATAGAATTGGCCCTATATTCTCTGTGCAGGAAAGCAAATAGCCTTTATGTGCGATGGGTAACTGACCGTGGAGCAAACACCGCGAATGTTTGGAGACGGCCCCTCGACAAGGATTTATAGTTCGTTAGATTGAGAAATGTTTGGATTTTTACACTCAGAATAAGGCAAATTCTGAGTAACAAGTTAGAACATTCTAAAAGAATTGTTAAAATCTAAATTATTGTAATATGTACCAATATTCATTTGTAACATGTCAAGAACTAGATCAATAAAGGCTGCGACGTTCATGATAGATTATAAAAATTTTAAGATTAAATTGAATTAAAATTATAAACTAACCTGGTTGACGGAGATGCGTGTGCGCGTCGAGTGTCGACTTCGACATAGCTGATAGCGAATTGGTGCCATAGCCTGTAAAAAAGAACCTTATAAATAGGAAACAAGTCATGTGGTGTCGTGGGACACCAGATAGAAATGAAGTTCCTTATCATAAAATATTATAATACATGCAACTTACAGATGCTAGCTAGGGTATACAGATGGCGCTGTACAAAATTATTAAAATTTTACGCTTTTTTTATTTAACATTACAGATGTTTTTGTCGACTAGGGTATAGAGATGACGCTATACATTTTTTTTAAACTTACCTTTTTTTGATTTAACTTTACGTACGTTTTTTGCCAGCTAGAGTACCCCTCCGCAATGCCCCATACGGAACCTTGTTCCAACAATAGTATATAATTTCAAACAAAAAATAATAATTTATTATAAGAACAAAAAATATTCTATTATTATTATTTTTTCTTTCAAATTCCTGATGTTTGGAAAACATATTTCGCAAAATATATAAAGAAGAAGAAAAGAAATAATGTACTCTAATTTAACTCGTAATTTTCAAAAGTTTTAGTAGGTCAGAATAATTATTTGTGTTAAGAGTAATCTATTCTTTTGGAGTACATCACAGGGATATCAATATTGAAATAAGCCTACTGTATTGGTAAATTATTATAAGTTAGTCTTATATTATTGCCCCCGATTGGCACTGTGTGTATTTCGCAGTAAAATATATTCAGATGTATGAGCTATGTTACTTTAAAGCTTCATAGAAATCCATTCAATAGTTTTTGCGTGACATACATGCACCCTCGCTCACTTTTGCATTTATATTAAGTAATAGTAGAATAGGTTTTTTTTTTAGTAAATAAATAGTAGCAAATACAGTTTCACTCAAGAGTTTAAACATTTTAACGGTTGAGAAATTCACTGTGAAATACATTGGCTTCTGGCGCAAATGTTCAGCAATTTAAGTTGTTTTTTTTTGGAAAATAAACTATAATCCTTAAGAATTACTTCCAGACAAATTATCTAACTGTTAATATAAAGTTGAAATTTAAAATCGAATTGAGAGTTAGCTTTTATATTTTTCTTTGAAGTGCAGAAGATAAATCCTGTATAAAACGACGTAACAGATTTTTATATTCGTCGGGATATGTAGTTCATTGTAGTGTGAACACAATCCCGGATATTCTGCTATCGCTTCACATCGATCATCCGTAATATGATCCGTGACATAATGCGAAAGCTCTATCTTTGCCAAAGACAATCTCTATGCTAGAACTTTTTACGAACTTTATAGTCGACCCATGTGTGCAAAATGTTGTTTATTTTAGATGCCATGTAACAAAAATTTACCATTGGTTAATTTTTACCCGACTACGACAAAGTCCAAGGGAAGGATAATAGTCTTGGCAGTCTATGTTGTTAACCATAGCACTTAAACTAGTGAACCAATTTTAATAAAGAAGGTGTCAATAGATTCGTAATAAATGACCGGGTAATAGAAGGTATATATTTTATCAAACTTTTTTACGTATTCGGGTTACAGTGCTTTAAACTTTTTTCTTTGAATGATATTTTAGGGTAAAAGCATTCCCGCTTTTCATTCACAATAACATAAAAGATACCAAAAAATCTATATTGTATCCCTTGTACATATTTAGCTACTATTCCATTTCAGAGATATATTCCAGATAGTTTCGAAAAATGTTATTCACATCCCACAATAATATGTGATCCAACGATTGACATTAAATAAATTATGTATCTAAGTGTTAGATTGGATTTATAAATATGCCGAGTTTTAATGCCAGGATTCTCACATAGTTACGGAACAGCACTACTGTCTAATCATTTGTTAGCGTTTATTATTCTTTAGATTATTTGGGATCGTCTACTACTTCAATCGGTTTTAACTGAATATTAGTTTTTTCGTGGAGCGACTGGTATCGAATCTACGCAAACCTGAGGGCGAACTGCATTAAACTAATTCTCCAGTATATTTACAGTGATAACGATAACGATTTACAGTGTTATTGTAAAATTTCATTATATTAAATATTAAAAACGTTAAATCGTTTTAAAAATTGTTACATAACTTACAATAGAAATACTTTATCATTTATCATTTCTTTTATCATGTCCAATATTTGATTTGTGGTTGATTGACCGTTTAAAAATCTCAGTAAATGAGATTTTCACGAGATTGTTGAGAGAAGTCAAGAGAATTTATTCTAGTATAATAAAAACCGGAATGCATTAAAATGTAGTATTTAATCGTTTAGAAATAAGACATCACATTATCAAGCTATTTTAAGATCAAAAGCCAGTGCTTAGCAAATATTTCTGTTGTTCTAATGTCACTATCACGCCTTTGTTCCCCTGTAAGAGTTAAAGCACCGTGAAACATGGAATCAAAAATACACCCAAAATCAAAGGAGCTTCCACAATATTGCTCTAACACTAACAACGCGTGAAATCTTATTGAGAGCATCAAAGAGATCCTAATCCTACAAATATCGGAAACTATAAAAATAAACCGTATTTATAAAATAAATAGAGTTAGGAATTGTTTGACAAAAAAATCGAACGCCTCAGGGTCTTCTACAACCCTAAAAAACAAGCAGCAAATACTTCTATATTAAACTTTATACTATAGAAAAATATTGTGCTTTGCTTTATTGTTAAATAATTAAATATAACATTTAAACATATTTATATAGGAAAGGTAATTTTATAGGCTATTAAACTGTTATCCTGTTGGAAAAAAATAGTTTACAACAAAAAAAAATACAGTTATTTCGTCACCTTCTGATACAAATTTAGAACAAATTTTTATCTGATGTATATATATCTGATAAAAAATTTGATCAACATTTGTATCAGAAGGTGAATTCACCTTTCGGAGAACAGAGTTTACTGACCAAAGGAATAAAATACTAAATGGTTTTTTAATAGAATATTAGCACTCGATAGTAAGGTAAGACTGTCCAGCTACCTCCGAAACAAACAGACAGACAGTGGTTTTTTTTGTGTCAAAACCGTAAACACTTTAATATGCGAAAAGTAAAAGTGGAAAGTTGTTAATTTGAAATTGCAAACAGAAAAAATTACAATAATCCAGATTAAAACTTATTTACTTTCAACCTTGGCAGAACTGTTGTTATACTCTGCTAATACGAAGAAAATTTCATTTCTCAATAAAGGAGTTTTCAAACCTTTAAGGTCGAAAATCCATTGTATTGACAAATAATTGTATTTTCAGACAGTAATAGCATTATTGCTCCGTCTGGGTACGGAGATTGAAAAAAAATAACGGTAATTTGTCATTCTTTGTTTTTTTTTTTTATTGATTGGCGATTGTTTGATTGAAGCAATCATTATGACGATTCAGTCATTTTATTTTTGAAATAAGCAATAGAATGTGGGCTATTATTTCGCTCTCATTTTTGAATTAAGTATTGTTTATTTTGTTTGAAGCAGATCTTAATGTTCTATAATTTGAATTTGGCACTTTGGTAAAAATACCTCATAAAAAAACGTTAAGAAGAAGAATAAAATTGTTACTTTAAATTGCTTTATTTATATTAGAAACTTACACTAATATTTTATACGTTAATATGTTGTAACTTTGTTTTAGAATGACTTTTTTAGGTTCATTAGGTTAATTTCATTTTTTTGTTAATTCAACGGGAGACGGCTGATTAAATTAAACTATTTTTACAAATGTCTATATACCATAATTGGTAACTTCACGTAAATACTCAAACGAAAAACCACCTTTAGTTAGTGTAATAGTACAGAGATGATTTTAATTATTAAATACCACATCACATTTTATTTTCCCTTTTTCGCACCAACCCCGAACTTCAAATAAAGCACCAACCCTTTTTGTTCATCTGACAACACCTAAAAACAATTTGGATTGTCTATGCTTTCAGACCACAGATTAGATATCTCATTACACCACTTCAAAGGCGTTTGTGTTAAAACTATTTGTTCAGAGTGGGGCGTAATGAAACCCTGACAATGTTGGATTCTGAATCTAAAGGTTAAACCGAATAAGGTCTATTCTTCAAAGGACTTTATTAGTCTCTGTGTTTGAATGGTATGTGATTTAAAGTACATGTACTTTGAATTGCCAGAGGCTACGTAGGATGACAGTTTTGACGCAAATAGAAATCACGATGAAAGCTGATTATGACGGCAGTGGTAATCGTTTTAATATTTTACTTTTCTCAAAATCTGACCCACTAATCTGTGTGTTGGAGTCTGAGATCTTTCTCATATCACTAAAACAGTTCAGAAATTAGGTCAGAAATAGTTAACGTCTTTGACATTAAAGTTTTTTTTTATTGAGTAGGGGCAAACGAGCAGACGTATCACCTGATGGTAAGCGATTACCGCCGCCCATGGACACCCACAACACCAGAGGCGTAATACCCTGCCCTGTGTATATACTCGTAGTGGTGTAAAATAATGACATACCTAAATTTTCAACTTGTTTAATTACTATAAATTTCTGCTGGATCTAATCCAGATAGCAAGTGCACTTCTGTAACTCAGAGAATTCAGAATTGCTGCTGAAACCATTGGTAGAAACCACTTAGTATAGTGAAACAGAAGTACCAAACTGATTTCTTTAATAAAAAGAAATTAAATAGACAATAGAGTAATATCACAGGGTCGATGATCATTCTGTGTTGTGGAAGATATTGGTGAACAATGGACAAATTTATTTTACCTGACACTTGGATTATGATTCCCATAACCTGACTCACAAGATCATTTTATGAATAAACATTAACTATGACTGAAAAATACTATAGACCTCAATCATGAACAGCTTGTAGTAGTTCGCTACTAGATATAGATGTCTGCTTTGAATGGGCATCAATGAAACATCTATATATTATACACATATACAAGTCGTCAAAAAATTGCCTATTACCTTTGCTAAACCATATAATCCTCATATCGGTTTTAAGTTTATAATTGGTTATGTGGCCAAAGAAATTACAAAAGCTAGAGTAGTGACCATTACTTTTAAAAAAAATGTAAGTATTTTGGTTTGCCCATCTTCCAAAAGTGTGGCTGCTAAGCCTGATTTTACTTTGGCTAATAGTAAATTATGTGTATATGTTTTAATTAAGGAATCTAGAAAGAATATTGTTCCTTTATTGCTATTAATTGATGACAATGGTCATGTCTTAAACATTTTTTGTTCAGGTTTCAATCGACATTCATAGTGAATGTCTTGTAAAGGTCTCGTAAATGGTTAAAGTTTGTTTCTCGTAAATACCTTGCATTTAGATTGAAATTTAATGGCAAGGTTAATCTAAAATCTTATATATATATATCAATTGCTGTTCAGTGTGTGTGTGTCTCGCTAAAACTCGAGAACGACTGGGCCGATTTAGATGATTTTTTCGAAACGTTTGTCGTAGTCCAGGAAAGGTTTAAACGGTGAAATTTTAAAAATAACTTGAAGATCCAAATGTCAAGTGTACGAAGTAGCGGGCACAGCTAGTTATTTGATAAAAATTCTAGACGTTTATCAAGCAATATATCTTCAAACAAGTTTTTAAGATAATATTTGTCAAAGAAGATGCATGACAAATAAATATCCAAGTGATTTAGCTGAACAGCATAAGGCAGCTTCAGAAATACTAATTTCCTATTGTTTTACTGATTGAAATATGTCATAAGTTTACCTTGAAAAGAACTTAGACTAATAAAGAAGTAGAACCTCACTGCGATAACGCGCTTGAATTTAATTCTTCGGCCCGTTATGTTTTTGCGACAACTCTTAAGATATTCATTTAACCATATGGTGTAAAAGAGTTAAATAATAGGCATGAAATCCCTAAGGCCTCTAATGTATTTAAAATGATAAGGATTAAAACTGTATCCGTCTAATTAGCTTTGCATTTGCCTCACTACGCGCAATCAATTATTTAAAACACAAGTTATCGTTCAAAGATGGATGGATATATATCGCTGACTTTTTGTATATCTATAAAAGAAGAATATCTCACCGTGCATTGTTCGGTTTTATGTCAAAAGGCTGCGTTTTCGTTGAAAACAAATATTGTTATATTTTAGCCATTGCACACAAAAACTTAACAAATTTCGTATATACGTAAACTTTCCTCTATCTATTTCGTGCAGTAGCTTTTAAGTTTAACGCGAACAGACGGACAAACAGACGCGGCCGTGAACTTTGTTTTATAATACCTATGTGATACGTGTGAAGTGGTTACCGTTAATAGTAGCCTATTTCCTTCTCAAAAATCAATGTATGTGTGGTTAAACTGTGAAAGCGTAACTGATAGGTAGACAGAATTGCTTTGGAATTTATAATATTAGTATAGGTTTCTTGAAATTGACTTGAATAGCCTTATTTCTCAAACATATAGAAAATAAGGCTAAGTTAATCTTCATTTACAAGTTTCAAAAGCCGTAGTCCATGTAGTGTAATGTACCATAGTCCACAACTCTTTAACAACGCGTGACTACGGCTTTTGAAACTTGTTTCATACTTTTAAGCGTCGTTTTTTGTCGTAGTTGGGTTTTAGTTTTTACTTTTTTTTTCATCCTAGCTTTAAGTATTCCCAATATACGGGGTCGGCTACTAATTACTAAGGATCGACTGAAATATCACACTTATCGAATAAATACTGACAAAGTCACAAACAAATGCTAATAATATATGTATTTTTGAAATGTACAAGTAACGCCCTTTCCAATGATACCAAACACGGCATATTTATCTCAAAATTATTTTTTAATACAGTACTTTATGTCGGCTAGAGGGCGCCACATTAGATTCAGTGACACGTCATATAGCCTATAACCAGAAGACAATCATGACGCTTCTAGAAACACCTCATTTGTCCAAATCTAATGAGTAGTTAAGGAGCTAGGAGGGAACAAATGAAGATACATACATACATAGCCTGTCAAAATCATAACCCTCCTTTGGCTCTGCCGTAGTCGGGTAAAAATGCATGCATACAAAATCATCGGATTGTATCACTACTTAAACCAATAATTGGTAAACCAGAACCACTGTGTACAACAGTTATCCAAATTCACCCATAACGCAGAGGGTCTATATACCACCGTACCCTCATATATATAAGCGCAAAATTTTCATTCTAAATTACAACTCTTACACAGTCATAAGTACGTACCGTTCTCGCTTCAGAGAGTGCAAAACAATAGGGTGCTTGCCGCTTCCCTCATGATGCCTGAAGCGGTTTTTCCTGCTTTCCCTATCCCTTTCTAACATATTAATATAACTGTAAGTGCGAAGAGTATAGATGACGGTGACGAAAGCCACTTTTAGCTAATTTTCGCGGGAGCTCGCAGCGTCTTGTCGCCGTACAAAGTTAAGCTTTGAAATATTGGTTCGTTCGTTTTTATGTTGTAGTTCTTATTGTTGATTTTTATACAGTCATACAGATTTTAAAAAAAATACTGAAATTATTTGTTAATGACATTACATATTTAATTGCAAAAGTAAGTTAGATGGGTGATACCATAAACAGCATACTCAAGAAAAACTCAAAATATTATTATCATCTTCAAATTGTTTTATTTTTTCGATGTCCCGAATAGAATTCAACGTGTTAAAAATTCACATCAAAACTTTAACACAAATTAACTTTCTAATAAATATACTCACTGTTGATGAAATAAATAAAGTATTATGATACACTAGTCCTATAGGCCCTAATCCTGTGGGCCCACAGGATTAGCAAGCTGAAGTGGCAGTGGGCTGGCCAAATTTGCCGTGGAACGTAGAACAGATAACCATTGGGGTAGACTGGTTCTTGAGTGGAGACCGCGTCTCGGCAAACCTAGTGTAAGGACGTCCACGGGCCAGGTGGAGTGATGATTTGCGCAAGACGACTGGCGGGAGCTGGATGCGAGTAGCCGAAGATATAAATAAGTGGCATGCAATTTATTGTTAAGAAACTTTAGAGGTTTTCATTGTTTCTTATTTGTACTACTTTTAAACTGCTATTGTAATTAAAACTACATTTCAATAATATTTTAAAGCTTTAACTTCTATTTGATTCTCTAGTAAGGCCTTTTATTAAGAAGAGATTTAGGCGATCCGTATTAGGAATATGCATTCTGTTTCGCGGGAGTTTTTACAAAGATACATGAATCGGACAAAAAAAACACCCAGACTCAGAACAACAATTTGTGGATTACACAAAGTGTTTTCTGATGGGGGATTTGAACCCACAAAACTTAACGCGATAAAAAACCGCATAAACCACTGGGCCAACCGTGCAATCACTCTAAATATTAAAGCCAAGGAATGGTGATTACGTGGACCATTGCCAAGTAATTAGCTTTTGCACACCACAGCTCATTTAACTTATCTCATTTGACACTGTCCCCCGTAACTATAGTACAATCATTTAGTCGTTTCACACTCGGTCATAAATCATCGAAGTGAGATAAAAAAATTACTTCTTGCTTCCACTTACACCCCTATGTTTCAGCGACGAGATTGCAATTACTATTTAAACAAATGGTCGATATAGCTGTAGTAGAAAGCTGATAATTTTTGTTGTAACGGTAAAAAACTATCTAAATTACAATTTGTTTATATTCATACCGTAATACTGATGCCCTGAGTATCAGTATTTATGCCTGTGTGAGTTATGTCTTGCAAACTGAGATATAACTTACGCGGACATAAACACTAGAGCATAAACATAGTTGTCAATAACTTCACTTTAGATACATTTTGTGATTAGATAGAAAATAATACATTTTATGTTATTATATATTATTATTTTTATACACATTTAGGTATGTTAACTATCTTATTAAAATACACATATACCTGTTAATATAGCCACTATTGATCTGGTGTACAATAAAGTTTATTCTATTCTATTCTATTCTAATTTAGATGAATAAATTATCTACGTTAGTGGTTACATTGACTAATTTGCAAGTCATTGTGTTGAATTCAGATACTAATCTCCTTGCTTTTATTAAGTACCTTTCTTTTTTACACATGATAGCCTATTTCTACTCCTGAATGATAATAGAGGACTGATCAAGTGCACAAAGAAATCACGGCTATAACCATTTAATGGGAGGTCCCAATATTTTTATTAGTATTTCTAATCGTTTGAGTTAGGAGTTTTTTATTTAATAGAACGTGCTAGTTGGGGACATCAATAGTCAGCTTTTTATAATCCTTACGCGATTTTATGAAATAGCTATCAAGGTTGAGGCCTGAATATATTTCGGGTTAAGCTACAACCATATACACAAAACTGAGGAGAAAAGCTATTAATTTTTAAACCTTTAGAATTTCCATAGCTAAATAAAACCATTTTCAAATATGTACAAGTACATGAACAACTTGAAAATGAATACAGTTTCAATAAAAGTGTCCTTTAGATGAATTAATTAAACTTATATTAGATATCATCCACAGCATATGGTATGTGTATAAAACATTAGAATCTTGAAATTGAACACAATTTTCTTCATAGTTTAATATGCTTTATATTTTCTACCATCTTATAGGTACTATGACCCATAATATTTTATCAGTGGTGCTTCCCGACTTAAAAAAGATGTCTGCCTATTTTGACTTCATTTTGTCTCCCGCTTTCCTAAGGAGGGAAGTGGACTTATCATATTTCCAACTCCTCCTGTTTTTTCTTCTGATTAATTTCGTTGCGGGTTCCAATACAGTTAATTTTTTCCTAAGACTTCCCGAGTGTCATAACTCACTCGCTATAGGTGAGTCTCTGCTGTTGATCCTGGTGTACAGGAGTTACAGTGGTGGGCGTGTAGGATTAGTCCCATCTTCTACCATCTTGATTCGTAAATATAGTAGGCCAAAACGTCCTTCCTAAGAGATCTGTGGCCAGCAACATATTATCAATGGCCGTTGATAATGATGACCTTCGAATTAATTCAAATACTATTACTACTAAGTGATACTTGCAATAAGAAAAGCTTGAGATAGTCACAATTCCAAGCTAAGGTCTACCAAGAGGGTCCTCGCTCACCCTACAACCTTACATAGCGGATAGGTGTCAAGCAAGCGGCTGTAAGCGCTCCCTTGGGTGTGGTTTAATCGTTTGTAAGCGTGGTTGGGGGCACGGTGATCAATACCGACACTTACAGTATTGTGTTATGAATATTATTATATTATTGGAATAATCGTTTTATTATTTTTATTAGTTTTATTATTCGTACTAAAATTATTAACTCGAATGTAACAGTATCTATCTCTTTGTTATGCTTTCTAAACCAGCGCATGGATTTCAATAAAATTTGGCAGTTAGATACTTTGATTCTTGAGAAAAGATATAGGATACTTAAACCGTAAAAACCACCATAGACGTTAGTGGAACTACGTCCAAAAGCTAGGAAGCTTTAAAGGTTCTTACAACGTTTGTAATAACCTTTCTACATGGCCTGCGGACCATGTAAATAAATAGATACGAGTATATGGTCTGTTTGATCATGTAGATTAACAACTCTATTGATTTTTGTAACCCGTTGACTAATTACTCTTATTCAAGCAGTATGCTTCACATGAAACATAGTGTAGATACAGATTGTTGTTTTTAATTATTGTAGTATCAAAAGCAGATATATCCATTGTTCTTCGTTGATGTAATTCTAATCTTCAGTTATGGTTTAAGATTAAGCTTGGCGACTTTTAAGATTTAGTAGTGCAACTTTAAAGTACCTAAATTATTTCTTTCTAAATTGTAAATCAATAGGAAGAAACCTCAACTACCTACTTTTTCAAAATGTAGGTATACGCATTTTTTTTTACTAAATGATTAATTGAACTTAATAGACTTACAGTCGTTATCACTATTTTGGTCCCATTAAAGTCATCATCAAATTTATATTAAAAATGATTTTTCTCTTGCCCTTATTTCGTAAATTTCATTCAAAATTATCCCCATTACAATTTCACCATAGTTTTGACTTAACACGTAAACAATACATTTAAATTCGCATTGACAAGTCAATCCGTATAACGCGAGTAGCGAAGCGAACCGACGATAATACGGCAAGCGCTAAAATGATAATCATCAAAATATTGCATCAGTTATCGAAATATTGTAAGTGTCAATCAAAGAATTAAGTTTGTATTGTTAGGCCGCGCGGCGGCCACGCGCCGTTCCGTTTCGCTGAACACTCGCATGCAACATTTTAGGGCGCCCATTGTTTTGATTTTTGCGCGTGAAATGACATGGTGACGTCATATTGCCTAGATCCGTTCGAATTTGGATGAGGATTTACAGGCAATTTGAACAGCGAAAAAAAATTAGTTACGCTTTGCTCACCTAGTGTTGTAAATAGTACCTGAATGAGCTGATTTTTTTATTTGGTAAATTTTCCAAAACTGAATACCTACTATTACTAACTACTAAATTTAGTATGCTATTTAGTAGCTTACTAAATTTCAAGAAAATCGTTAAAGCTGTTTCCGAAATTTAGCACGCGATATTTTTTTGTATGTTGTAGGACTTTATATATGTTTTGTAGTGTATTTGTATTTTTAAATTTTAATGTAAACCAAAAATCTTATGGCCATTCATTTGTTAAGACTGTAGTGAAACAGATTTTTAACAATTAAGTTATTAATATTAGAAAAGTCGTTTTATAGCAAATAATAATTTAAGAACAAACGGCAATAATATTCAGCTAATGATTGCTTTCAAAAAACTTTATCATAATATTGAAATAATTATCTGATGTACTGTAACAATCTATATTATTTAAATATTATTTATTTACCCTTGAAGTAGATAATTTCTAAATTGAAATGGGACTAAATTCAACTTAGTTCAATCGTCCGTAGAAAAGTTGAACTACTAATAATAATAGTAATAGAGACTAGGATGGTGATGCCTAGCGTCTATTAAAGTAATTTGGGAGCATAGCCCTCCAAATAACAAAAAGTTTTCCAAATTGATTCATAAAATTTAGAGTTTTAGTGTAACAAACATAAAAAAGTACAATTAAATAGACAACCTACACTTCTGATTGAAGAACGAGCAAAAAATTAAACATAGAATTGGACGAGGACTTAAATCAAAAGAATGTACTAAATATATTACAGTCATGTCATTGAACAGGATTTGTACATACAATAGTGAGTTGACTATATCGTAAATAAATACCTAAGTCTCCTTCATTAAAACGAATATTATAAAATATCTCGTATAATTTATTTGTATGAGCTTTCATTTCTGTTACAATTTTTGTTATTCAATAACCATCGAAATATATTGCTTAATTGAGTACTCTAAAACAGTGACGTCACAAGTCAGTTTTGAGTACATTTTTGTTCCAAACATAGGCCAGTAATTACGTTCGGTAGCGCCGCCGTCGGGCGATTGGAATGGAGTTCTAACAAAATGGAATGATGTAAAAACACAAAAAAAACGTTGTAACTTACCTTGCGACGCTTGGGACGTGGCATGTGTAGACCAAGTGCTTTTGTATGAGGCATCTGAAATTAAAAGGAAATATTAATATACAATTTAGTGCGGAAATAATTGAGAAAGTAAAGTTGAAATGTTAAATTCTACATACATCCCACTAAAATTATAAACGCTAAGGTTGTACGACGTACTGCCACTTTTTTTCTCAATTTCCCGTGCCATTTTCCAAATGCCTCAGCTTCTCACGAGTAGAACAGTCGTAGAATTAAACCGTTTTTCTTGTAATTTTCTTTAAAAATATCTTTTGTCTGATAATAGCAACACATGAATTATACAATTTGGTTTAGTTGCTGTGAAAGATATGCGCGTACATACATTTCAGTGATTCATTTTTATTTAATTTCATTCATTCATACAGAAAATATTACGTTCTCCGCCAATATTATCAAGTTGCAAATGTAAGACAATTTCTATTGTATTTGCCAATAACAAATCGGGAACATCAAGAAGATAAGACTTAGAATTACTCGCAATTACCAGACAACAATTAAATTTTATTTTTTTTGTTTTACACGTTCGGCTTGATTTTAATAACATGGTTTGTTCTTGTGTAATAAGACTGAGATACATATAAACACAACGCTATTTAAAGAATAATAGCATGGCCTCTAAGAAGATTTTGTAAAGAAGAGTGAAACCCGTGAGGACAAAAAGATGACAAAATAACGATGAGCTAGATATTCATGAGAAAAACTACTTTCAAAAAGAGAATAGTCATGCGAAATTTTCGATTCTGAATGATTTAAATGAAAAAATGCTTTGTAAAATGTCTTTAAAAGTAAAAAAATGTATAATATATGATAAAAAATAAAACAAATAAATCGTATTAGATACATTGAAGAATAAAATGCTAAATAAAAAAATATTTTACCATCGGTTAAAAATAAACCGCCATCTGCGAATAAGCCTCATTCAATATCTCAAATCCTTGATGACACCAAAGAGGATAACGTCATCCCTTTCAACGAAAGCTTTCATCCCCTTGAGCGCAAGCGTAACTACCCTCTAGTGTCTCCAGCACTTAATAGGTGCCAAAATGTCTCTTAAGAGACACGTATTCAGGTGAAGAGTTTGAGTAACTATTATTTGAAATCGGAACTTGGAAAAGAAAGAATGAAATGAAAAATGAAAATGAAAAATTCAGATGTCTTGCGTTTTTTGTATGATATCTAGTCTAGAAATGAAACCTTCTTGATAGATTTTTACTGGTGGGGTGCTTTTACTAGATAGGGAAACTATTTAACCAATTTCCACGTTTTTTTAAATGTGCTTTTGTGTGTGTTTTGTTGTGTCAACTAATATAACACATGGTCTAAGAAAACTAGGTCTCGCATTCCGAAAGTGGCTCGATGTGACGTCACTATCCAGTTACCACTTTATAGCAACATAACACGAAATAAACCAACCACAAACCACAATGACATTATATAACATCATTGACCAACCACAACCAGCGATAGTGATGATGACGTAATCTCGATCTCTCTGTAGCATCACTGTGTCTCGGAATGCCATACCTGGCGTAGTATATTGTTATACCATGGTATAACCATAAAATTTTCTATAAAACTGCAATTTTAAGCAAAAATACTTGTTGTTCTAAGTGATTGGCGTAGAAAAACACAATTGTTTAACATTAAATGAGAAATCTAGTGAAAAATGAGTTTCTAATCAATTTAAATGGACTGATTGAAATATTGTAAAACTTTATATGAGATTTTGAAGTCAAGCTTGATAGCACTATTATTCGTTCCAATAAAGAAATCAAAGTGTAGTTCGGATTTTGATATAAATTTAAGTACCTAATTTCTGGAATAATTAATTGTATACACAAATCAGGTGTTAACTTAACAAAACTTTATGCGTGATTTGAAACTTTAAAAAGTTCGAATTGAATTCAGTTTTCATTGAAAGTCATTTCTTAAATAAATAAAATAAATATTTCGGACATGTACCACACAACGCCATCTAGTCCCAAACTAAGCAGAGCTTGTGTTATGGGTACTAGACAACTGATATAAATACATATATACTTTTACATATATTATTTTTTTGAGAATACATACAAATTATACGTAGAAAACACCCAAACTCCGAAACAAATCCGGTCCGTCTCGGGATCGAACCCGAGACCTCAAGTACAGCAGTCGCATACGCTACCGCTGCGCCACAAAGGCAGTCAAATAATAAAACATAAAAATAAATTAACAAAAAAAAATGTTTAAATCGTACACAATTGAAATTTGCATAAAAGGTACAAGTTTACACCCGAGTATCCTATACATTCACATATTCAAGAGAAGAATAACATAAAAAAAATCTTACACAAACTCATCTGGTCAACCTTATATAATGGGAGAAAACCTTTTTATTGAGGAGAGGCCTAAGTCCAGCCAGTGGACCCCTAAACGCTGTCAAAGATAAACACCTACTAATTTGAAAAATTCACTATGTATTGGCCAAAATACATCTCTTTTAAATCATCTCTATGCCAAGAACCACATAAATGTCTAACCTGAAATATGGACATGGTATGCATGTTCATATTACTGACAATAAACTGAACACTTGTCATGGAAAGAAACGAAAATAATACCTAGTTCGGTAAAACACAAACCGTGTTCACAATTGAATGCGATTTGAAAAATGACAAGATCCAACACCATTCTGTTTAAAACAGCACTGCATGGAAGTCCTTTGTTGGCTGGTGACGGTTGTCTGCCAGACAGTTCCATTTCCGCTGGTGAAGGCTCTTTAAGTCATGAAAACGTGCCATGGACATTTTTGTAGTAGTAAATATACATAAAAGGGATACAATAATAATAGTTCTCCTCTTTACATGTGTCAATCCAAACTACATCACGTAAAACGTTAAGCGGTTACCAATGCGAATGACGATTAGAAATATAAGAAGGTAGTAATCTACACTGATATTATAAATTCGAAAGTAACTGTCTGTTACGTTTTCACAATTAAACCGCTGAACAATTTAGGAGAAAATTTACAATAGAAATCCTTTTATTCTTGAGGAAAGACACAGGCGAGCCGGGGGGAAAGCTAGTGATATTATAAATACGAAAGTTTGTGACAATGGATTTATCTAATACATAAAATTCTCGTGTCGCGGTGTTTGTAGTTAAACTCCTCCGAAACGGCTTGACCGATTCTTATGAAATTTTGTGTGCTCCTATTGGGTATGTCTGAGAATTAGACAACATCTATTTTTATCCCCCTAAATGGTAAGGGTGGCCCATCCTTAAAAAAATTTTATGGCAAAACAACGTTTGCCGGGCTCAGCTAGTTTTATTATAAATTTAACAGCCATATAGTTCATTTAGGTATAAAAAATGACACATGGACCTTGTACCTAAGTGAGATATCCGATATACACGCGGGCAGAGTCACGGAAATTAACTAGTACTCCGAATATTTTAGAATCCAAAGTGACATTTAGTACACAAAACATATGCGGCGAATAGTTAAATCGAGTAAATACATCGATAGTAGAATATCTTTATAAAACCATCACTGTAAATACTTCGGGCATCTGATACACAACGCCATCTAGTAACAAACCAAGCAGAGGTCGTGCTGTGAGTACTAGACAATTGATATTAATACATTTACACTTTTTTTGTAAATACATACATATTATATATAGAAAACAACTCCGGAACAAATATTTGCAGATGAAAAAAAAAATTTGGAGTTCCGTGCCAATGGCACGTAGGTAACCCTTATGGATTCGTCATGTCGGTCTGTCTGTCCGTCCGTATGTCACAGCCACTTTTTACCGAAACTATAAGAACTATAATGTTGAAACTTGGTAAATAGATGTATTCTGTGAACCGCATTAAGATTTTCACGCAAAAAAAAACAATAAATTTTGGGCGTCCCCATACTTAGAACTGAAACTCAAAAAATTTTTTTTCTCAAACCCATACGTATGGAGTATCTATGAATAGATCTTCAAGAATGATATTGAGGATTCTAAATAGTCTATTGTATTCGTCATAAATCGTAAACCACAATTTACCTTTCATTCAATCAACACAAATATAAAAATAAAATAAAATTATATTATGTTACTTGCTGCTACGGAACCCTTCATGGGTCCGCTTCTTGCAAGTCCAACTCGCACGTGGCCGCTTTTTTTCGATTTATTTAAAAATCTTTCTAGTTCTGTAATGTTTTGAATGACATTTATAACATTTCTGTAAACGTGGCTAAAAAGTGTCATGTTTATTCATGATATCTGAAATTTCTAGTAAAAAAACTTTAAGCAGATCGTTATTATGATTAATATTTTTTTTATTTCAATGTTTCAACTAATATTGTTGGTCTGGACCAATATATACATATCATACACGTAAAACACCCAAACAAATATTTGCAGATCATACAAACGTTTGGTCCGACCCGGAAATCGAATCCGAGACCTCATGCACAGCAGTGGCATACGCTACTACTGCGCCACCGAGGCAGTCGCGGCAGTCGTCCTATACACAACTTGTGCTAAAACTATATAGTTAAATTAGTTTCATTCAAGTCAATCATACAAAGGTTTTTAATACAGTCCTCAATTGAGAAACTTCTACTCAATCAATATTAAATACGTGTCAATATTTTTTTTACCTTTATGGTTCCGTGCTTAAAAAGGAAAAGATATTTATTTACTTCAACAGCAAACGAACTAAAAAGTATAAAATAATTTTAGTTTAAGAAGCTGTCACCCCACGCTTTTTACATTAAAATTATTTTAAACTTTTTAGTTTGATATAAAAGCGTTGGTATTTGATTGGTTTTTTTAAATTATTTTTTTAATCTATTTTTTTTTATTGTTGTATTGTCATCGACCCTTGAGACCTATGCAAATTTTCAAGTTAATTAGGCATCTAGAAGTAGGTGAAAATGAAGTTAAAAGAATTCGTTACATACATACATACAGGTCAAGCAAATAAAAGCGTGTTAAAAAAACGGAACTCTTATATCACTTAGTTGTCCGTCTTTCTGACGGTCAAGCCTCTTTTTCTTAGGAACTCGTGGAGGTATCAAGCTGAAATTCCTATCAATCCCTCACGTAGAGCTGTGAAAAAATCAAACTTCTAATTCTAAATCAAAATCTATTTTATGAGCTTCAAAGTGCAAGTTCTATTTTTTATTCGTTGGAACAAAATTCAGAGCCCGACGAGGGAATGATAGAGGGTATAAGCTCTCTACTTTTGATTCTAACTTGATAGTAGGTATCTTGTTAAAAAATTAAGTCGGGTTTAATGACATTATTTGTAACTTAAAAATGGCCAGACCGATTTTTATGAGTTATGGTTTGTCGGATTTGTTCCTGTCTTGAATATCTATTAACAGTTTATCATAATTCACTAGAAATTCACTATTCAACGTGCGTTTATTTTCTGATCCAGTTTGTACATGTACATTGATCCATTTTTTTTATTAAGGACACCTCCCAAAATGGGTGTATAAATCCTGCGTCACGGAGGACTTTACAAACATACAAGAAACGGACACAAAGAACACCCAGACCCAGAGCAACAATCTGTGGATTACACAAGTACTTTGAACCCTCAACAATTAGCGCAGTAGAAAGCCATGAATTAAAATAAGTACGAAGACTCGAGTAAAAATGTAGGTGAAACTCCCAATTCACCAGGGCCGCGGCGGTTAGCGCCCACTCAATCGGTGAAAATCACCGAAAGAATTACTTTAGACCAGTTTTCGGTTAGACCCTGGTACTTATTATTCCGGTCGAGTCAGCCGAAGCACTGGTCTCTTATGGATAACGTATTATTAAAGTCATTGGATTGTAAAACTAAACCAACCAAACTTGCAATTCACTATTGAAATATAAGTAAGTAACTAATTTATATTAATTTGAGTTTGCGGTGCACGGCTGTAGAAAATTTTCACGAACGAAAAATGGCAGAACGAAGTATGCAATAATTTGATGTTGCGACGCATAGTTGTAAAATCGTAGAGAATAGTTACTGAATGAAAACATAGATGATTAGGCATTTGAGATTATTGGACCCAGTTGTAACTTTTTTTAATAGGTATTTATGAACCTTCTAAAGTGACTCATCTCTTCCCTGCTTGATGGAAAGTATAAGCAGAATGGGTACGTAAGTATACATAAACAACTTAAGTTGATTTGCTAATTTCGAGTGAATTAATGGTACATCGCATTGTGAGGTTTTTGTCCCGCAGGCATCACTTCCGACGGTATGAAAACTAACACAAAAGAAATGCTTTGTGTTGCACAAAAGAAACAAGTAAATACCTACCACTATAATACCAATATCCTACTAATATTATAAACGCGAAAGTTTGTAAGTATGGATGGATGGATGTTTGTTACTCTTTACAGTTATATAGCCTATACATCAGAATAACACTACTACCGCCGCGATAACCGACATACACACGGGCGGAGCCGCGGGCAACCACTAGTAATGTATAATACTCCACATATACACAACTTTGTATAAGTGGCGTATATATGGCTTGTCATAAGCAATTTAGTTAATTTAGCAATTTATTAAAGTAGTGTTATTAGTCTGTACTTTACTACTACTTTAAACGCATCACAAACAATATTTGATCATTCCTACACAAGTAAAAATATGTGATAAATAGATAGATGATGTTATAAAAAAAAAGTAATTTACGCTACTTTAATTTATACATTGTAAATGTTTTAATAAATGAAAAAAATATGTACCTACCTATGAGTGAAAGAAAACAACAAAAATCGCGGAAGATACTGCGGGGCACGGCTTTATTAAATAAAGTTATAAAAGCTTTTTATAAAACAACATTTACTGGAAGTAAAATATTAATCAAGTTTTATTAATATAAATAAATAAATAATATAAAAAGTATACTACATTTAGATTCATTTTGATCGGACTATTTGATAAGATAAACTTAGCTATCAGGAGATGACGGCTTCTGTATTGTATTTTGATCAATGTTATCAGATGTCATAACTTTGTCTGATTTACTCGTATGACAAGTACATAGTACAAAACAAAAACATAGTCATAAATATTGCTTGCAAATTGAGAGTCCGTAGCAGGGTAGATTTATTTATAGTCATTTCAACCGAAATCGGTAAATCAATTTTAATTATCATCATAATTGCTGACTATTTATATAACATTAAACTGAATCATAAATATACCGCCTTCGTATTTTTGTATAGGTATAACTATTGTTTTGAACAAACCCGGTATGAAGAATTCAACCGACTGTGTACCTACTTACGACCTTTTCTAACTAAACCTTATAGGACCACATCACTTCACGTGTCACTGTACACCACACAACACAGAAATACAATAGAAAAAATATACAAAGGAATATTCACCCGCAAATAACATAGAGAAATTGGTGAAAGTGCCCGACCGACTGAGGTAGTCGGCAGAGCTTTTGATATCGAGCATGATTCTCGCGCTACGGGCCCCGCATATCGGTGCGTACGCGGCGTCCAGGGACGCTCATCTACGCCGCTCGGCGTCAACCGGGGGCGGAACCCAACGAGGACCACGCCTTTACACGCCCCCTCTCACCTCAACACACCACCCCGCCAATAGCAAAACACTCTGGCTAATCTTTATCTGAGAAAAATAAACACGGTGGGCGGTAGATAATGACCTGCCTCGGCTTCGGTAATCAGCCTTTGTGGGACGCTGACACCCCGCCGCCGTGGAGCACGGTTTGGTGAAAATTGAACGCTTAGATTCTCCTCTTTTTAAAAGAGCATACAACGTTTTTATTAAAAGCCTATTGCCTATCGACGTTGGCACTCGTTTCGGCTTGTTTGTCAGGCGCAATTTTTTTGTTTTTTTTAATGTTCGCTTCCAATTTCGGTAGCGAACAATGACGGCCATTGTGCTCACTTTTATGTTGTTTTTATAAATTGCCCACCTTTTCCTATCTCGATAATTGTCCATATAATTGGCTGGGTTTAGTCACATTCTGTTATAAATTTTACCACAATATGTGACAGGTGGCGAGTTTAATTTTTGTTTGGATTTAATGTACCGTGTTTTGGTATCAATATTTCATAAAAGAGGTATATGATGGTACGGTATGTTTTTACGGCGTATATCAGTAGCATGATCCTAAATACGAGATCATGGGTAAATGAAATCTGTTTTTACAATACGTAAAATATGTGTGAAATATAAAATGATAACAATTGAAAAATGAAAATATTACCTATATAGGCATTGTAGAAAAAACTATCTGGGACGGCTCTGGTGTTTCGAGTGGTGTTCGGCGATAATTGCTTACTATCAGGCGATACGTCTGCTCGTTTGCCCACTATTCCATAAAAAAAGAGAAGAAGTAAATTTTAAAATGTTCCCTATAAAAAATACTAGAGCTGGTTTGTGGGTTAATTAGACTTGTACGCGGCTCCGCACTCGTACATATATGTCAGTTATAACGGAAAAAATATATGTCATGTCCCTAAATAATTATGTATAATCGATGTCTTTTGTCAAGGACTCTTTATTCAAATCGGTGAATCGGTTTTGCCGTGAAAACTCATTTGATGATATCTAAGTAACGCTACCTACTAACGCTACTACCTACAACTATACCTAGTCATTAACGTGTTACTAGTCTTTGATAAAAAGACATATCTAAAAAAATTATCACCTGCATCACACAATGAAAGTTTTCGCGTCGATTGACATAAATAAATATTTCGGACATTTTAACATACAACGCCATCTAGTCCCAAGCTAAGCAGAGCTTGTGTTATGGGTACTAGACAACTAATATAAATACATATATACTTTTTTTGAAAATACATACATATTATACATAGAAAACACCCAAACTCCGAAACAAATATTTGCAGATAATACAAACATTTGGTCCGACCCGAGAATCGAACCCGCGACCCAAAGCACAGCAGTCGCATATGCGCTCACTGCGCCACAGAGGCAGAATTAATTCATTAGTATCGGCTACCTTCAATTTCTAAATGTCGTCCGATCCCTATCTATCTTTATATATATAATTCTTCTGTGAGTGTGTATGTCACTGAACTACTCTCAAACGACTGGACCGATTTTGATGAAATTTTTTGTGTGTTCAAGGGGATCTGGGAATGGTTTAGATTCACAATTTTGTTCGCTGGACAATGTTTTTTTAATTAATTTTTAATTTATTAGTAGTTATGGCAAAACGACGTTTGCCGGGACAGCTAGTAGGTACTATAAATTTGATTAGAAAGCATTGGAAGTCACCGCAGAGTGTTAGACATAAGCTCTCGCACTCAACGTTTCGGTTCTTTCTCCCTGTCCCGAACGGTCTAAACCTGGAACTCATTATCAACGCTTCTATTTCCCTCCCATTATAATCGCGGGTCTTTTAAGCAGGGCGTAAAAAAATCTCACCAGGTAACCATTGTTCAGAGCTCCCGAGACACTACTCTGTCTCCGAGAACGACTAAGAAGAAAGCCGTAGTGGGGGTCCCAATGATGCACTATCTACGTACGCATTGAGGATGGTGACCACCACTCTTGGGTTCTACTCACGTTTTCTATCAGGCAGAGTAAAATATTAGGGTAGCTAATACTTAAAATAAATAAATACCTGTTTATTAATAATTTGGTTAGGTACAGTCAGCTGTTCATAATCGTAATGATCTTTAAGGAAGTCAATAATGCAAATATAACAACAACCATTACGTAACACGTTGATTGCGTGGCCAATTAATTATGATTTATACTGTCGAGGTCCTCGGCGCCACGGTCACGCGTTCATAACCCGGTGTGGGTAAAAACTAATTAGTAAAATGTATTTATCTAAGTTTCGACCGTTTGTCGCTAAAATATTTATCTCAATATTTCTGTTAATTAAGGTTTGACTGCCTCTATGGCGCAGTGGAAGTATATACGACTGCTGTGCTTGAGGTCTCGGGTTCGATTCACGGGTCGGACCAAATGTTTGTATGATCTGCAAATATTTGTTTCGGAGTTTGGGTGTTTTCTATGTATAATTTGTATGCATATACAAAAAAAGTATATATGTATTTATATTAGTTGTTTAGTACCCATAACACCAGCTCTGCATAGCTTTTGACTGGATGGCATTGTGTGTTAGATGTCCGAAATATTTATTTATTTATTAGTATTGATTGCGATACCCAATCAAGGTACGCAAAGTCTGTGCTACTCTAACCAGACTACTGATAAAAGACTATTATATTTCTAAATATAAACTGTGCCACTAAGAATGCGGAATTTATGGTTGCCTACTATTTTACTATAAGTCGGTATGTTCTACCCTCGCACAATACCGGCCTTGTACCGATAAAATGGTCTTCGAAAATGCATTCTATTTAGTGCTTTAAGTCTTCAATCTAAAGGCCGTTTGTCCTTTACACTCGTAATAAAGAAATCAAAACAGACCGGAGATCACTGGAGCGTCTAGACGCTTGCATGCTACGGTCCTATGAAGGAAAGAGAACCGTCACTGAGGCTACATGTGCTACGAACCGTAGATAGATAACTTTAAAGGAAACGCTACGAAGAAACGGTTAGAATGAGAATAGCTACGTTTGTGTTAGAAGGATATAGTGTTAAACACATAACTCGTCTAATATCATACTCGATATTATCCGATATTATCCAATATTAGTTACCTGATCCGTATGAAAGCACTCGTTATCTGCATTAAGCACAGTACATATATATGTACATGTATATTTATTTTGTGCAATTATTCAAACACTCTTTTATTCGTTAGTTCAATGTCTAACCACCATAATATATAAATAGCTATATTTTTTTCTTAAAGATAGCTCTCGCACTTAGAATATTCATATGTCACAGGGAACTTGACAAATTTACATTACACTAGCTGCCCCGGCAAAAGTCGGTTTGCCATAAAAAAAATTAAGGAGGGATCACCCTTACCATTTAGGGGGATGAAAAATAGATGTTGGCCGATTCCTATAGATACCGGATAAGCACAAAAAATTTCATCAAAATCGGTCAAGCCGTTTCAGAGGAGTATGGCAACGAAAACTGTGACACGAGAATTTTATATATTAGATTTAGATTTTACGATCGTGCTGTCATGTTTCGTTGGTGAGTGCGAGACCGGAGGCCCAATGATGCAGAAGCATCACTAGCCCACCATGGTGTGCGTCACTATGCTGCATTGTTGCATTGTCTGCATTCGCAGTTCGCAGTATAGTGACCATCACTCTTGGATTTTGCTTATGCTTTTCATCAGGCAGAGCAGAGTCATTTTGGCAGATCCAAAAATTAAAAAAAAACGGACACAAAGAACACAATTAATGGATTACACATCAAAGTAATTGCCTATGTGAGATTTGAGCCCACAATACTCAACGAGAATTAAGTACTAATTAATTTCAGACTAAGTATTATTGGCATCAAATTTTAGTTTATTTTGATATCTAGAACGTATCAGCTTCGTATCAATAGTTTACGGGTAAGCAATGAGAAGTCAGAAAATAACAGATGGTCTATGAGGCTCTGACGTTACTTCTATTGAGACCGCCTAACCGTGTCAAAGCATGACTGAACATCTTCAATGCAAAGTCTTTCTTCCCTAGCGTTAAGTGCTATCATTATAAAGCAAAGTCCTCCACCGCTTCTGTATTATGTAAATAAATACTACTGAACGGATCTTCATTCGGTTTTCACCAAATGCGATGCACGAGAAAGATTCATGTCTATAAGGTTTTGTATCAATTGTTTTAAAATACACGTAAAGAAAATTGTTGAAAATACCACAAAAATTCAAGTCACCTTTTTGGTAGTGGTGGTGCCATAAAAACTATTCAGGAATAATATACTACAATTATATACTAGTTCTTGTTCAACCTATTGCCGATTCTTCTTTCTATCGATATCTTCTGCTGAACAAAGGCCTCCCCCAAAAAACGCCATACATCCCAGTTTTGGGAAGTTCACATTCATGTGTTACCAACCACTTACCTTTTTTTGGTATGGTCCTGCCAAAATAACTCTACTCTGCCTGATGGAAAGCATAAACAGAAACCAAGAGTGTCACCATACTCATTGCGAATGCAGACAATGCAGCACGGTCTCAAGTCCATTGTGCCATAGTGTGCCCTACATTACTATCGTACGGAAAGTTCCAGTGTCCATCACCCTACCAGGAGATATTTTCGACCCACTTCCACCTTTTGTTACTCCAGTTCTCTGTCGTATCGTTGAATTTTATCGACTACTCATATTAAATACTCAGAGCTTTAGTCAGTCATACTTTTGTACAATCACCGTTATATAAAAAAGAACATAAATTCCATAAATGTCAGATAATTGAGTGGGATTGTACGTGAGTGGCATTATTGCATGGTGTTCTATGGTACAACATTATCTATGGTGTAGATCACCCTTTGTTACATGGCGCGTGCGACTTGACGCCTGCCTCTATTGAAGTGAATATTAATTGCATGGCTTTTTTATGATAATATGGGAAAGATTTAAATTGATTTCATGAAACTTATGATTGCTTATAAAAAGTTCCTAATTGTGAAAAGGCAGATTTGAATTATTTGAGTAAATAATTAGCTGTCGCCCGCGGCTCCACCCGTGTAATATGGTTTTTGTGGTAAAGAGTAGTCTAATTCCTTCTTCAAGAAAGAAAGTATATCAGTGTCGAATTTCATTGAAACTTGTGCATTGGTTTTGCCATAAACGCGCACATATAGACAGAGTTAGTATGGATCACTTTGTCATTCATCTCAAACACGATAGCCCGAAATACTAGAACGACACGCTTCTGTACTATTGTAACCAAACTGGTGATATAAGATTTATATTTATAATTACACATATATAACATATATATATATAATTCAAATAAATAAAATTGGAGTGGCTGTTTGTAATATTAAAATAACCGCTTTTTAATAAATGCATATGTATGTATACACGGAAATTAAAAAAAATACAATTTTGTCTATCTGTCCGTCGGTCTGTCTGTCTGTCCGTCTGTCTGTTTGTTCCGGGTAATCTCTGTAACGGCAGAACCGATTTCTTTTCGGTTTGATTCTTGACGGGACTTTCACCGGCAGATAGCTAATGATCTAAGGAGTAACTTATGCTTTTTTAGACTAGCTTTTCACCCCCGTTACCGTTACCCGCAGTTCAACAATAACCGCTGGTAACGCCACGGGGTTCAGCTAGTTATCTATAAATATAATTTTGAATTACTATTTCCTATGTCACGGGATTACTCGTGAACGGATTTGTTTGGATCTGGATTAATTTCAATTATTATATTAGAGTTAGGTAGCTTATTTATCGAGGAAGGCTATAGACAATATAACATCACGCTAAGACAGAACTAACCTGACCAGACGAAGTTGCGTGGGTCAATTAGTAATAGATAAATTACACTCAGACAGATCCATATTTTTTCCTAGGCGGGAATTAATCTCGTATCCTCTAGTTTAGCAGGTAGAGTCACTAACAATTAGACCTACTAGGTAGTTGTAATTTGCAGTGAATATTCGGTCTTACACACGTACGTTCACGGTCCCCGTGGGACTCGACACCAAAAATGCATACTATGCTCGTGATTAAAATCATGCACATTTAATCAACTATAATTATAAGGTTTTAGTGTAATATTTTTATACGCAGTTTTTGTCAAAAGTCATATTATAAGAGGTTTATCCGCGGTCAGCATTAAGACAGTGGCAGTGATTTTAATTGATTTTCTCAAAAAAGGAAACAAAATGAAAGAGCATACATATGCTATAGCATATAGCAAGAAATAGTACTTATGTAAGAAACATGTCAGAAGCAGAGCTCCTATTAATCGCAGAAACAAGCCTTAGGGCGTGTTTTCGAAGTCAGCGGAAAGCGGAGCGGTGAATGTGGCGGCGCAGGCAGCGGCGCGGGCAACGGCGTGGCAGTGGCAACCCAAACCGTTTTCGAAACCAGCGGACAGATCGCGCGGTGCAGCGCGCGCCAGAGCAGTGTAGCATTGTGTTATGAGAAATAATACTGATGAGAGATGTAACAAAAATGACTAGCTATGACTATAAACATCTATTCCATTATTTTATATAAAAAAATACAAGTATAAATGCTACCAATAATCTATATATAGATACACACACACATATATTTATGTACATTTAATTCATTTTTTTCTTTGTTTGTAAATATTTTTTTACAAAGTTCAATTTGTAAACAGATATTTGTAACTATTACACATTGTATGTGAAATAGTTACAAATGCTTCTTTTTCTTTGACTCTTCTTAGTAAAAATATTGATATGAATAGTTTTATGGACCACGCGATCAAATCTAAGTCTCTTGGTTTACTTATATACAAGTTATATATAATCTATTTATAATCCAACGTTAAAGTAATCTCCATTACCTATCCTACCTTTATATACATATAAACATGTGACCTATCTCTTCTCCCTCCCAAAGTAAACGGAGCCCTGTATACGAGGGCTAAAAAAACAATAATTTAACCAACAAGCAAACACCTCAAGGCTTTAAGAGAACGTATCGCAGTGTGCGTAATATTTTTATATGTGTGAGTGTGCACAGCCATGATCGATGCCGGTGCGACGTTGCCGCTCCGCGCACTTCCGGTTGCGACGACGCCAACCCGCGTTAGGTGGCGCAAAACTGAAATTGTGGATTAAAAGCCTCCTTTTTTAATATGATTTAATTTGAATTTCGAATTTGATTTTATAAAAGGTGACGTTGATATTAAGATGCATTCGAAAGATATATAATAGTTCGAATTTTATTTTCTTTTTTTTTTACATTGAACTTTTGACTTTCTTCTTTGTCTATCTTCCTCGGCTTTAAACCACGGGGTTTAGAACTTTTCTGTAACATTCAGTTACTAAAAAATATAGCTTCTACATATTATAGATTTTAATATTCTCTCAATATAAAAATAAAGCTCATTACTTGACTAATTTCAATATGACAATTAATTTATATTTCTAAATAACTAACCTTAGAACCCGAAATTAAAATCATTGGGAGTTTCACTCATTAGGTAATTCATATAATAACGAGAATTTCTGAAACTATAAAGTATCTGAGTCGGTCTTTTTAACATGCTAGGGTAAGACCACATGAGAAACTGCGGTGTTACCCGCTACTGTTGTACCGTACCTAAACAACAGCGGTTAACACCGAGAGGTACCACCTATATGACAGTGAAATTCCGTGAAAAGTCAGTCCAACCATTCTAGAGCCGAAGCAGAGAGACATAAAATTGGAAATTAGTGACAATAAGTAAATCTGAAATTACAAATGGACACTTCAATTTTATTTCTTTGCATAGATATTTGAATTCAGAGTTTTTCCAAAACTGACATCGACTTAAATAGATTTAGATACTAACCTTTGAGAAAAACGGTCGTTATGTGTACCACAGTTCTAATAACTCAGGTACCAATGTTCATATAAATTGCAGTGAGCGCAGCGTTTCAATTTGTCACACCGAGGTAGCTTAATTCCAATAACTAACCATACCATCTACCGATATGCAACTGAATGATTAAAAACGGGAATAGCGCTGCAATATTGGAAATACCGACTGTTGAACAGCCAGAAGCAATTTTATACGGGTGACATAGACTATATAAGTTTTAAAGTAGTCGGGTTATAATTTCTCAAACTGTTTCTTGTTTCTATCGCAATGCAATTCATATAACAGGCATAAATCAATGGTCTTCTTTCAGGTACGTTTCGAAACAAACGTTCTCTCAAGCTCTCATAGATAAACGGTAACAGAATAGAAGCATTACTCGTTGCTCATGTGGTTTGAGTTTCCGACCGTTATATACAGAGACAATGCGTGTAGGTATAACTACATCCTAACAAAGTTCTAGCTTGCGTCGAGCGAGTTTAATTAGCTCCTCAGTACTTCACCGTACGTGTCTTTGTCACATAATAAGCTAGGAGTATGCGTTAGTTGTTGATTCAGACCGGAACAACTTTGATCGAAAAAGTTTAGTCACTTTCATTCAATTATTATGTTTATTATTTTAACATATGTTTTTATATTTTAGTAGTATGTTATGCATACATATATAAGTCTTTGGTAATGTTTAAAGTATATGAAAGTGTGGAGAACAGGTGTCATGTCGAGCAGGCGAGGCGAGGCGAGGAGGCCTGGCGGGCCACTGGCCAACGGTTGATGTTGCGATGTTGTATATATGCTAATCGGCGCGAGAAGTTCTATTGCGCGATTCAGGATTGGTAGTTACTCCGTGTTGTGCATTACTTCGTAGTTCAGTGTATCTGCGGTAGATGGCGCTGTCATATGTTTTTGTTACCGCTGTATGTGGAGGTCGCCACAAAAGTAAATATTTGTGAAAACAACAGACTGTGCTATTAATGTTATAAGGTTCGTTTTATTTAAACAAATATTGTAAGTTTTAGATTTTCGATGGAACATGTCGGATTACTAGTTTTTACCCTTGACTCCGCCCGCATTTTTGGCGAATAAAAAGAAGCCTGATGTATGAGCAATATTAGTCTAATTTGTAAGGATTTATGGATATACATCTCTTACAAACTTTCGCATTTGTTATATTAGTAGAAAGTAAAATCCATACTTATGTCATAAATGTGAAAGTAACTGTGTCTGTATGTCTGTCACGTTTTCACGGCCAAACCTCTGCAACGATTTTAATGAAATTTCGCACGGAGATAGGTACTTTGATTCTTGAGGAAGGACATAGGACTTTACTGCGATAACCGACAAACATACAAGAGAAGTCTCGTACAAAAGCTAGTATTAAACAATCTCGAGTAAGCTATAAAATAATATTTTGCATAAGTGAAATCCTAAATGTAATCCTACCACCTAGATGATAAATTACTTCAAATAAATTCAGTGCACCTCTGTAGACTCTACCTGTTTCAAACACATACATTTTTGTTTATATCGGATTGACGGCTCGTCGCTCTATCCGTACTTAATTTAAAATTAATACAGCCAGCCGGCACACAGGAAATGAGTATAGAGCTCAGGGAGAAGGGAATCAAGAGTAGGGGGTGACGGAGGGGGAGTGGGGGTATATACCGATCTATGAATTAGATGGTGTCGTCGTGATGATTTAATAAACATTGGCATTGTGGAAAAATTGTACAATGTTTTGTTTCAAAATAATAGCGATAATTACGTTACTTGACGGTGACTTTGTTTGCTTCTTAAACTCTTCTTGGATAGTGAATGGCTGTGAATTTAGGCCAGTAAGTTGTACAGTGCAGTAATAGAAACTCCAATGGATTTTTTTATATTTGGCAAATAAAACAGACAGAAAAGTATTAGAATTGATGAATGGTCTGAAGTAAAGATAAGTTATGTGTATGTAATTATGTACATTTATCAGTTATTAAGCATTCAGTTCTACAGGCATTCAGGTTTCTTCTAAAACTAATCAAATAAATAAAATTAAAGTATCTTTTAGAATTTCAAACTTACAGATTGTTATTAAATGCATATGAGAGCGTATACGGACCTACCGTATTTACATCAAAAATCTATTTTTAAAATATTTGTCTATATCTGTAAGTTTTTTCGGATAATCTCCTGAATGACTGTATCGAATTTGACGGGATTTCAGTGTCAGATAGCTTATGATATATGGAGTAACTTAGGTAACATTTTAGACTAGCTTCGTACCGGGGCGTTTGTCGTTGTATATATGTATATAAAACGGTTCAATTACACAATTCATTGTAGCATTGTTTACACTCCACGCTCATAATTAAGACTGTCCATGTTTGTTACACCTCCGAAATAAATTTGTTTACTGTTATCAATGAATAAATATTAATTGATTCACAAAACCTTGAAGTCAAATAATTGCTAGAAACTCAATAGAAATACCTAAACCTTTCATTATGTATTTCAAGAAGGCAGTCTACTGGAAATAATGGTCTATTATACAAATAAATACCAAGTCGACGATATTCTATTATTCAGTTCATTCACAATTCTGAATTTGACTTGAACGTGAAATCTATTAAAAGTACTAAAAGTCAAAATCGTTGTACCATTCGTTATTTTCGCGAGAAAGAGACAGACATTGATGACATACGTGATAACAGTTGACACCGATAAATTTAAAAATAAACGCTAATGTCGATGTCGATGGAGGAATGACTATGTGTGAATTTACTATAAGCATATCAGGGTATACCGACCTGGCAGGTTTGTCTGACAGGTGTGTATGTTAGAGGTATGTCCTTTACTCAGCTCAACCTTACCTGACGGTTGTAACAAGCAAACCTGTCAGGCACACTTAAAGTGTATGTCTAGCTTAACTCTTGCGACTGAATGAGTAGTTTTATTGCATTATTACTATTAGAAGCCTTTTACAGTTAACTGCTGGACATAGATATTTCCTCAATTAATAGACGGGTAACTTATAATGGTAAATAGCTAAAGGTATTTATGGACACCTATAAGTCATAAGTGTGATGCCGCTTTTTAAGTAATTATTTGTGAAAACAACAGACCATTCTAAATACATAATAAACTAGCTCTTGCGCGTGGCTTCGCCCGCGTGTTTGTTGATTATCACAGCAAACATTAGCCTATGTCCTTTTTCAAGAATCAAAGTATCTTCATGCCAAATTTTATCAAAATCGGTGCAGCGGTTTGGCCGTGAAAGCAGGAAAGAAATTTGTTAAAGATCCGTGAGACTCTTTATCTTGACTCTGGACGGTATGATAACTCTAAGAAAAGTACTGTCTAATTGTTTTTTTCGTTTATGGAAATGGTCCACTTGATCAGAAGCTGATGAGTTCTATCACTAGGTAATGACTCTCAACTTTTGTCAGTACTTTCTACATGATCTTGAATATTTCAAAGGTAGATTCTATTATTTCTTCCATAGAAATAATCATTTGCCATTCGGGACAATATTTCTGATTTCGGACGGCTAGAATTCGGAATCGGTCCCGCTGATAATACACATCTCTATGTTTTCATTTTAATCCAACTTTATTACAACTTTTCAGCTCTTTTCAGGCATAAGTTGTTGAAGTTTTGTTCCTTTTGCACCTATTGTGTCTTGGACAAATAATAATCTATTTAATTGAACTCAATTGTATATACATAAATCCCTCCAATTTAATTTTACTGTCGACAGTAGGTACCACCACAACACTATTCCATAGGTATTACGAACAATATACGTACAGGTTTTGAGGATAGCAACGGTGCATGATTTTAGCACCACCTTTAACACCGTGGACTTTGACACCGTTGATTCGTTTGTGGAATTCATTGTCACTGTCCGTCAGACGAACTAGTTCCCAAAAATTATTGAAGGCGCATTTCTTAAATTCTTAAGTGATGAAGACTATGCTTAACCATGTCTCGTGTATTTCCCTTTGTGAGAATATATGCAACAATGTGAGTTTTTAAAACAAATAATCTCTTGATTATATGATTCTGTAAATTGCAAGTTCTCATTTCATCTTAAATCTCCTTCTATAACCAGTGGTTGCCTGAAAGAGTTCGCAAATCGCGGTAAGGCCGCCAATTATAATTTTTTCTTTATAAATTTAGCTTAACTTTCTTTGTGTAATTTTGTTTAGATCATAAGATTGATACAAGTGGACACAAATGGCACTGTCATTTTGTCTTTTGTACAATAAATACTATAGCCATCTAGATACATACCTAAATAATAATTATTCGGTGTGTATATGGTAGGTATAAGATTGACTGCGACGATTGTGAGTGTCTTATACTCATTAAAATTTCGAATCCATCTTTACGAGACCTTGGTCAGATATACTCGTAGTTACTTGAAACTGAGCAAGCTAGTGCCTAGAACTAATTATTCTCATAATGGATAAGTCTCAATCTTAAATATGAAGTTTGCAAAATATTTTCCCTTATCTCCATTAAGAACAAAAAAGTTCGCACCGAATGACTACACAAAAACAAAAGCTGCAAATTGCCAAACTGTCATCTAACCAGACTACTTGACTTTAACGCTAAACTTTAAAGATCATCGTATCCTTTAATAAGCATACACGACATCCAGATAACACTGATCTTTGTCGGATGTCCCTATTATGGAATACTTCCACCGACATTCTCTTTATATTACTGTTAAGGTAACTGCTGTACTAGTTACGATTTTTTGTATTTTTTTTAATAAAAAAATCATTTTCGACATTAGTCCATTTTTTTATTTATATTTATTAGGTCCTCTAGTTCCTCTCAGTATACCTATCATAATTCATTCTTATTCTAAGAGTGGATCGTCGCTTACTATTAGATTATAATAATGTGGTAACGAACGAATATGACCCTTTCTTTTATATAGGTTATCTTTTAATTATATAAAACGGGAAGCCTAAAAGTAGACTGGAAGAGAATGGCTGATGACATATAATCTATTCATATACAACTTGTGCGGTAAGATTGAAATCAAAATAATTCAAATTAGTTAGAGAATTTAACATTTTTGCAAATATATGTTCTATCAACAAACAGATTGATTAATAAACTAATACATCAATCATCTACAGACTTTATCAGTCCACTGCTGGAAATAGGACACGTCTAAGAATGAAGGTTTTAGCCTCCTATACCACATTGACCAGACAGTTTGGCATAGATTTTGTTTCAAATTTTTCATCTGTTTGCAGTGAAGTTGTCGTACGTAGTTGGTTTCCTTATTCACTTCTTACGATACTCATTAGATGAATATGAACACTGTATTCTAAATCCTACTAATACTGGAAACTAATACATTTAGATTGTGGCAATATGTTATTTCAGCTGTCCTAGTCAGGCCTCTACATGGCGGTAAAGTGTATATGTTATGAACATTGCTATTAACGAATAAATCTTGGGACAACAAATTTAGACCATAATTTTGATTAACATTTTATTCTTAATGGAGTCTTTAGTAGATGTTTTGAACAGTCCTAAAACGAATACATCCTTTTCTACATAAATGAGGATTGCAACCATCGCAGATCAAGTCGTTGGAAGTATTGAAAAACTTTGAACAGAATACTTTAATTAGTTTACTCAACGCCGAAGCAGCGTACGTGAACTGCTTTGCTGCAGGCTACAAATTTATTAAAAGTTTTAGAGGAATTTTCGTCAATTTTTATTCGTATACGTACTTCCATTGTCCTTCATACTTCAAACAGAAGACCGCAGAAAAATAGCTGTGAATATTATTTTAGATATTTTAAAATAAATGATTTTATGTCGCAGCTATGTCTGACTCTATTTGCAGTAAGTTACAGCATAGTATTTTGATTGTTAATTAGATTAGATAAAAGAAAATCACCCGCAAATAAAGGATTCTTTTTCCAAATTCCTATTTCGTAATCTTAAAATATTTCAAACAAAAATTTTGCAAAATAAAATATGGCAAACTCAAGTAAGAAATGTACATTTAGTAACTTTTGTATGCCAAACCTAGCATTTAATATGATTCTTGAAAAGGCTATTAATGCAACTTTTGATACAAATACTAGTCTTATAATTTTCAGTGGTAATAGGGGTAGTGTAAATAAAAAACAATTCATAAAATACTTTGATCAATTATCGGAACTCAATGTTAATAAAATAGTATTATTTACACTGCCAATTAGCAAAGGGTTGCCTCAGCATGAAAAAAATATTAGGAATAGTTTAAACATGACTATGTTTAATTTGACAAGCCAAATTAATGGTAGTTTTTATGATAAATTCCATTTAATTGACATCAATAGAATAGTCTATGATAATGTTTTTTCGACAACAGATAGTTATTATCTGTCAGATTATTATAAAAGACAAATAGCTGTTTCGCTATCTTATTATTTTAATATAACAGCCAAGAACTTGGCTAACTTGACCGCTCCTATAGAGCACCCCTTAGAATATAAGAATACTGTAGCCAAACATTTGGCTTCACATAGTGCTCCTTATGAGCTGATTAATAATGACCATATTACCATTAATTCTTTAAATTAATTGGTAAGACAATAGAGCCTATCTCTTGCAGATCATATAATTCATTTAATGATGGTACTTACAGTAAAAAGTTAAAAATTAATAAAACATGTAGTAATAAAGTAAAAAGGTCAATGACCATAAACATAGTTCATCAAAACATTCAAGGATTATCTAGAAAAGACTTAGAAGTAGAATTATTTTTTGATAAATATAATGTTGATGTGCTCTGTATCACAGAGCATTGGCTACAGGCCCACCAGTTAATTTTTAGTAAAGAATTTTATTCTGCTAGAAGTGTGTATGTAAGAAAGAAGTCAATCCATGGAGGGTCCTTAATATTTATTCGTAATAGTATTAAATCTAAAGAACGGAAAGATATTGTAAATTTGTCTATTGAGCGCACTGTAGAGATTTCTTGTGTAGAATTAGAACACCATATTATAGTTAGTGTGTATAGACCACCTCAGAGTGACTTTAGCATTTTTGAGATAGTTATGGAAGAAGTACTGAAGCGTTTATGTGTCAGTAGTAAGGTTTTGGTAGTTTGTGGAGATTTCAATGTTAATTTAATGGAAAAGTGTCCTATCAGTATACGTTTAGTGAGCCTGTTTAAATCATTTGACTTGAATCGTTTATTTTCTGAGGCCACAAGAATTACTTCTCACTCGGCAACTTGCTTAGATAACATCTTTTGCAATGGGGAATATTTAAATAAGTCAATTTTAAGTGATTTAACATCTGATCACTGTGGGCAATTTGTTACATTGCCTTGTATAAAAGAAAATACAATAAACAAAACCATATTCAGACCCATTACTAGTAACCGATTATTAAATTTTAGTAACAAAATTAGTGAAAAGGTTTCCTATTTAGATTGGACTGAAAGGGATCCGGATAAGCTTTACGGCTATTTATTCAACATGATAGAATTCGAATTTAATAGTATATTTAAGTCAAAAACAATAATGCAACGACCCAAAATGACGTTCTGTGATTGGGCGACGACGGGAATATACAAGAGTAGGGAAAGGCTGTACGATTTGTATGCTGAGAAAAAAAGTAATTTCGACCCAAAGTTTCATGAGTATGTTAGAAGTTACTCAAGGATCTTTGGGAGAGTGTGTGGTGTGGCGAAGTCTTTGTACATCAGTGATAGGATTAAGTCTTCCAATAATAAAATAACAACTACATGGAACATAATTAATAATGAAACTGGACGTAGTAAACCTCGAGATAATGATTTAAGGTTAAATTTCAATAATAGGTTTATAACAAACAACTTAGACATAGCTGAATCTTTCAATACCTTTTTCACAAACATACCAGTTAGTACAACAAGTACCTTGAATTCTTGTGCGTCCAGGTCTGAACTGTTGTTAAGGGCCAATGTAAATGAATGTAAGAATATATTTCAGTTTGAATACATAAACCCCACAGATATTATAAAAACGTTTAAGTCTCTTAATTCTAAGAAAACTGGGGACTTATGGGGGATTTCAGTTAAATTAATTGAAACTATTATAATTGATATAGCACCTTTTCTAGCTTTAACATTCAATCGATGTGTTGATTCTGGTGTTTTTCCTAATCTGATGAAGTATAGCAAAGTAATACCTTTATTCAAGAAGGGTTGTACAACTGAACCAAGTAACTTTAGGCCAATCTCAATCTTACCGGCTATTAGTAAAATTTTTGAAAAAGTTATTTTGCAGCAACTAGAAAGCCATTTTAATCTAAATAATTTATTTCATAAAGAACAATATGGCTTTACAAAGGGTCGTTCAACAGTTGATGCGGGTGCAACTCTTTTGAGACATATATTTAATGCATGGGAGAATTCGCAAGATGCGATAGGTGTATTTTGCGATCTCTCAAAAGCTTTTGACTGCGTAGAACACAACACGCTTTTTCTCAAACTTAGGCATTATGGTGTAAATGGCATTGCTTTGGAACTAATCGTTTCCTACTTGAAGGATAGAATTCAACATGTAGATGTCAATGGTGCGAGGTCTTCTGGATTACCCGCTACTATGGGCGTCCCGCAGGGGTCTATACTGGGTCCTTTACTTTTTCTCATTTATATTAACGACTTACCATATTATTTAAAAGATCTCTGTAATATAGTTCTATTTGCTGATGATACGTCACTTATTTTTAAAGTCGATCGTAAGAAAACAGTTTTTGACGATGTGAATAGGGCACTAGATGATGTATTGAATTGGTTTACAACTAATAATCTCCTACTAAATTCAAATAAAACAAAGTGTGTGAGATTTACTATGCCAAATGTAAAACAACTAGGCACTCATCTAACAATAAATAATGAAATCATAAGTATTGTAGACTCGACAGTATTCTTAGGAATTACATTAGACAGTAAACTTCAATGGGGAGCCCAGATAGATAGCCTTGCGGGTAGACTTAGTTCGGCAGCTTATGCGGTTTGGAAGGTACGTCAGCTCACTGATACGGACACAGCTAGGTTAGTTTATTTTAGCTACTTTCACAGCGTCATGTCCTATGGCATATTACTCTGGGGCAAGGCGGCTGAAATTGAAACGATTTTTATTCTACAAAAACGAGCCATCCGCTCAATATACAATTTAGGTGCTAGAGTCTCTCTTCGAGAGTTGTTTAAAGAAATAGGTATTTTAACTGTTGCATCACAGTATATATTTGCAAATATTATGTATGTTAGGCACAACATTAATGACTTTAAGAAAAACAGTGATGTACACAATATTAATACAAGAAACAAATCTAAACTCGTTGGTACCTATCATCGTTTACATAAAGTACACAACTCATTCGAAGGTCTTGGTATACGTTTTTATAATAGAATTCCTATACATGTAATCGACCTTCCTATAAATAAATTCAAGCTAATTATAAAAAATCACCTTATTAGGAAAGCCTACTATACGATCAACGACTATCTAAACGACAATCAGTCATGGGCTTAAGGTGTCATTAGATAGATACACACAAACTTCTTTGTTATATAACTAAGCTAAATATTAACAAACAATTGTTAGTTGAGGGTAATGCGTGGCGATTATCATGGTAATTTAATTAGTAGTGATTTTTATCAGTATCTCGACTATGGTCTGTCATGCTCACTAAAATATCATTGCTTGCGGTGTCGTCGTGGGGCGGGTCGTTTCTTTCCCTCTGATATGGCGAAGGAGACGATGGCTGGTCCATGCGTCATACTCGTGAACGGGTGCTGCTTGGGGTGATTGGTCGGCCTAGTCAGCGATGCTTTTGACATACTATTATTTTGGTTCGTTCAACTGCAACTGTAGCCTTTTAATCTAGTCACGAATTATTTTCAACAGCAGATTTTGCAACTGATTGTAAGTAGATGTGCACCTTGAATGATTTCTATGTTTAATAGACTAAAACCTTTAACGTTATCAATGAGTGATTTTTCTTTTCTTTTTTTTTTGTTTGAGCGTTAGATTTTGGAGCATTTTAATAAAAGGAAATTCAGGTGGCAACAGCTTGCATACTGTTTACCTTACATGTAATACTAACACTATTGTACCTGAAAATCTGACTTTGAAAAGAGTGGCCATGAGTTTCTTTGCCAGTATTCTTCTCATGAGGCTCTACGCATTTTGGAAACTGGAAGTTATAGATCGACACAGGCAGGCAGTAGATTTTGGTGTTTTCACCCAATTTACCTCGACAATACAGCACATGCTGTGGCGTCTGTTTGTGTCGGTCTATGATTCTTAACTACAGCTTCAATTTAACGTTCATAAATGTCACTTAGTGTCTTAATTGAATAAATGATTTTGAATTTGAAAATTTGAATTTGAATTTGAAATTAACCATAAAATTATAAATGATTTAAAAATATCCACTTACATTGGAAAACACATTTTAGGAAGAAATTTACTCATTTTAAAATCTTAAAGCCTTATTATTTTGGATTCAAACTGATCCCGCTTCGAATATTACACCAAAATCTATCACATTATTTACAACGAAATTCAAACATATAGACACAACAAACCGACTAGCTATAACCCCAAAGTACCCAAACGATTAACATATGAACGAAGCACAAAGAGCCTAATCATATTATCAGCTTCTAGATTAGCGGTAGGAAGATATAAAGGGTCCATTGTAGTACGGCAGAGTTGGCGGAACCCCCTCCGCCCCCGAGCCTCGTGCCCACGGAAATGGCGGCGGAGAGCGGAGACAGGGACATCCGGAGAGGTGAAGCTAGTGGTGCCCGGTTCAGCATAAACTCCGGTATTGTTAGACGAACACCTAGTAAGAGCCACTTTTAGAAATTTGTATTATAGCCAGCCGCCATCGCACGATTGCTTACTAACTGTACTTGTGAATTGTAATATCATATTTTGTTTGTGATCGAAAAGGCTACAAGTGCAGACAGTTTACATTTGAATGTTGGTGTAAAATTCATTATAATGAAGTAATAACAATAAAATGCGACATAACAGTTTAATTTTCCCCTTACTGTCAGCGATTAATGACTATAAGTAGCGAATACATATAATACACAACTGGTTCTGTACCGAAGGGTTAAATACCTAGTCTTTAAATTCGTATAAAACCAGCTCAAAAAACATAATAATATCCTAATACTCACATCCCCGAACGATAAACATAATCGTATAAAACACTAAGATATGCCTCGTTTTTTCTTTTTACCCGACTACGGCAAAGCCAAAGGAGGGATAAGATTTTGACAGGCTATGTATGTATGTATGTATGTATGTTCATTTGTTTCCTCATATCTCTGGTTCTGGTTATAGGCTATATGACGTGTCACTGAATCTAATGTGGCGCCCTGTAGCCGACATAAAGTACTGTATTCAAAAAATAAATTTGAGATAAATGTGCCGTGTTTGATAGCATTGGAAAGGGCGTTACTTGTACATTTCAAAAATATATATATTATTAGTATTTTCTCTTGACTTTGTCCGTATTTATTCGATAAGTGTGATATTTCTATGGTATGCTTGTTTGTTCCCTCATTCTTTCTAAACTACTAGTCAGAATATGACAAATGAGGTATCGTTAGAAGTGTCTTGATTGTCCGCTGATTATAGGTTATATGACGTGTCACTGAATCTAATGTGGCGCTCTCTAGCCGCTATAAAGTACGGTATTAAAAAATAAATTTGAAATAAATATGCTGTGTTTGGTATCATTGGAAATGGCGTTACTTGTACATTTCAAAAATATATATATTATTAGCATTTTTTCGTGACCTTGTCCGTATTTATTCGATAAGTATGATATTTCTGTGGTAACTATTTAAAATAGACTTTGCACAGCAATAAATATTATATAGGCACCAAAACATTTTAAATAAAAAAAGTAAAAACTAAAACCCAACTACGGCAAAAAACGACGCTGAAAAAGTATGAAAAAGTTTCTAAAGCCGTAGTCACGCGTTGTTACAGTGATTATGCATATGTATGTATACATGGTACATATACCAAAAATTTAGTTACTTTTTTTTGTCAGTCTGTCTGTCTGTTTGTTCCGGGTAATCTCTGGCACGGCTGGACGGATTTTGAAGGGACTTTCACTGGCAGGTAGCTAATGATCCAGGGAATAAATTAGGCTACTTTTTTTGACTAACTTTACGTTACTCGCAGTACGACGATAACCGCGGGTAACACCGCGGGGTTCAGCTCGTCTATACAAATAAATAAAATTGGAGTGTCTGTTTGTAATATTAAAATGACCGCTTTTTACTTAATGCATATGTATGTATACACGATACATATACCAAAAAATGTAGTTAAAAAAAATGTTGTCTGTCTGTCTGTCTGTCTGTTTGTTCCGGGTAATCTCTGAAACGGCTGGACGAATTTTGACGGGACTTTCACTGGCAGGTAGCTAATCATCTAGGGAATAACTTAGGCTACTTTTTTTGGACTAACTTTGTCCCGCGGCGTTACCGCAGTACGACGATAACCGCGGGTAACACCGTGGGGTTCAGCTAGTATGAAATATGATTAATTGCTAAGTGACATTGATAGTAGAGAACACACGGTGCGTTCAATGACCGGTAGGAAACTAACTATCAATGTTGTTGGATTTGCTGACGCGATGTTTACAATTTCGCAATGTACGGTTGCACCGGACAAACATGCATGACATGAACATGATGATGATGATGTGAATGAAGTCAAAACATACATTGTTTCTGTAGTTTAAATATCTAGACAGAAAATTCAACATTGTTTACTGCTTGATCTGTTGTTTGTTGTAATCACGGAGATATGCAATTATTTAAATAGGTCAATGAGAAAAAGTTTTTGAGAGATCGCTACACAAAGCGTGTTGTAAGTAATAAAAATAACATCGTGTGTTTATACCTACGTATTTAATAATTCTAATAATTAATTACTTGCGTCAACTTTCAATGAAATTACTCGAAAAAGACACTGCTGTTTCAACTTTCCTTTAATTATCATGGTAATAATTTTAATACTGTTATTTAGTATGCATGTGTGGCAGAATAAAGACTAATTTGTTAAAATAGTACAATGTATTATAAATGACTATTAAAATTTGTGACCAACGCCATCTAGTTTATAGTTCACAATATTCTTGTTACTAAAGAGAGCGCCCTCTACCTAAGAGATGTTGTACTAATTATATAGAGGGGTAGTATGAAACACAGACTCAATTGCACCCTCCCTGTCGTAAAGTTACAGTGATAGTTTAGTATAGATGGGGTCAGAGTTTCGTTAATTTCTGCTGGCCTTACAATATTCTCATTTATAAAGAGGAAAAGTTCGTTAGTTGCAGGTATTATGTAAACTGAATTTAAAGCAAAATATGCATATGTATGTATACACAGAACATATACCAAAAAAAATGTTGTATATCTGTCTGTCTGTCTGTTTGTTCCGGGTAATCTCCGGAAAGGCTCGACCAATTTTGACGGGACTTTTACTGGCAGGTGGCTAATGATCCAGGGACTTAGTAGGTAGTAGGTAACTTAGGCTACTTTTTTTAGACTAGCTTTGTCTCGCGGCAATACCCGCTGTACAACAATAACCGCGGGGTGCAGCTAGATTTTAAATATAAATGAATCACCGCAATGTATGCACGCGCATAGCTTTAAAACGGCTGCATCAAATTGCATTATTTTTTATGTGTGCGTAACTGTCAGAAACTGGAGAAAATTATAAGAAAACGGAAGGGTTATATTTTCATAGTCCACGACTGTACACTACCCGTGAAAACCTGAGGCGTACCTACACAAATACTAAAACAAGTTTTTCGACAACTTGGGTCAATTAGTAAGCTTAGAAATAATAGGCACATGTTGGGTAACATACTTTCTTGCAATGAAAATATAATGTTAAGAATTTTGGAAGTCTAGCGTAAAGAATTTAGTAGTAGTACAATAGTAGTTAAAGGCTTTCCACTGTGGCACTAGAGAAACGGCCTCAAGAGTACTCGCTATATCGTCATCATCATCAACCACTTTCAACAGTCCACTGTTGGATTTAGGCATTTCCTTACTCATTATGAACAAAAATTGTGTTGGCACAAAATTATTAAAGACTCTAAACAAGCTACTTTCAGTAGAAAAATTTATAGGTGAGTTGTGTGAAATTTATAGTGAAATTTACAGTGACAGAAATATCGAAAGCAAAAATGTCACTTAGTATGACTAAAACTGTATTTTATACTCATATTTTAAATGGTTTTTTTTTCGCTACAGTTACATTTGGTTTTCAGCTTTGAATTTCACAAAAAATAAAAAAAAAAGTAATAAGAAACGTCTTTTGTCCATTCACTCTTAAAACTTTCAAAAGATCTACTTATATAGTCTTTTATATGCAAATTACGGTGCTAATTGAACTGTGTAGTTGCGAATTAATATAATCAATAAACTAGGGCGTTTATTAAGTGTTAGTGAGACGTTATTATTTTTTTCCTAAAGCTTTTAGATGATATATATATTGAGAATCCAGCATAAGCTTATTATCTGCAGCCTTAGGTCCCCAACGAGAGTAAGACATATACCAATTGGTGTACATTTGATAATCAAATGGATCTAAATACACAGACGTTTCATTCTCCATGACTGCCTGCAATATTTCTTCAGGTTTTAAGGGTCTATATGCTAACTCAGCCATTCGTTTACCAGCCAATAGTTTTGTTACAACTTCTATAACAGCATCGATACCATATCCTCGTAGAGTTTGAGCTACGGAATGAACGTTAAACTCTCGATCAACACCGTGATATTCCATGAGCATTTTCTTTAAAATATATGACAAGCTTCCGTAATCAGTTCTTGGAAACAATATTACCTCGGGGAATACTTTATACATCTTTGCTTTTGCCGATAACCATGGCTCTGAAGCTGTTCCTAAAACTAATATTTTATCTTCTGCTTTAAGTGGCTTTATAACTTCTTTGAAAAAATCTCTAGAAAGTCGCGTGGGGTCTAACTTTTTTTCTTCTGCTGGCACAGCTTTGTAAAACAATTTATCAGCCTTATCCACAAAAATTATTGTTGGTTGCATCATTCTACTAATTTTATATACATATGTCCACAAAGTTTTGGTGTTTTTTGGACCTGGAAATTTATTGTACACCGAAAAAGGAGAAAGATCAATCAATAAAGCATTGCACTCTGTAGCAACTGCGTAAACCAATGTTTTTTTGCCACATCCTTTAGGACCTACTATCAATTGCGTTTTTTGTTCACTGTCAGCTCCTAGGCTCAAAAGGCATCGAATTCTGACTTGTTCTTTGACATCACCAATACATGCTGGTGGAAATGTTGGTGTCCAGGCAATAGCTCTACAATCAGCAGCTGCATAATTTCTATCACCCCAAAAGTCATCAAGTGTCACTCGAGGATATTGTCTGACTATCCCTTCATCAGCCAAAGATTGGAACATAACTTGTGGAGTAATTTTTTCCGGTTTAGGTTCTTTAATTTTTCTTGGCTTTTTTCTTTTTAAAGTGATGGGTATCTTGGCGTTAAAGCTGTCATAATCTGCTTTTAATGCCTTTTTTAAAATTTCTAATTCTAATCTCATAACTTCGTCAACCACAGGCCTTAGTTGCAGCTGCACATCCTGATAGGCGTCTTCTGTTACCAGTTTCATAATATATCCTTTTATTGCATCGTTATCTGCGTCCGGCTCGTCAATATCTTTCCACTGAGTTTCATAACTTTCCCAAGTAATACCTAGATTTTCAAGATATTCCCCTATATTTATATAAACTCCAGGGTCTGAATCTGGATTAAAACGTGATTTCTTATATTCCAACAGACGTCTTTCTTCCTTGTCTCTTGCTTCTTGGGCCAAGCGCTTCTTTTCTTCCTTAGCTGCTAATTTTTCAGCTTTAATTTGTTCTTTCGTTTTTTTAGCACCCGCTTCGGCTTTAAGTCTTTTATCCTCTGCATCCTTCCATTCAATATATTCTTCAATAGTAAACGTCTCACCTTTTACTATTAATATTGACCCGCCTTCTTCTGGATAAGGAAATTCATCAAAAACACGAACAACTTCAAACCACTCACTAAACCACTGTCTTATTTCATCTGATATATCTTCCATTATGTCTCCTTCTTTAAATTTTAATATTCGTGTCTTTTCTGTTACTTTTTTTTCCATCCATTTCTCGTAGTAAGCTTGTCTAAATTTGCGTCTTGTTTCTTTTACTTTTTCTAACTGTAATTTAGCTGATGGTGGTTTGAATGAAGAAATTACCATATCGAGCTTCTCCTTAACTTTATTTTCTCGATAGTGTTCTCTTTTCATTTTCATGTACTGTCTTAGTATATGTTGTATCAACGTACATGCTTTTCTTCTTAACGCTTCTTTAGCAGCTGGTTTTTTAAGAGCTGCTAACTCTAAATACATGTTTTCATCTTTATATTTCTTATGAGATATTTCTTTTGTAATACATCGAGCTCTTTCCATTCTTTGGATATTAAATACATGACCTTCATACTCTTCCCTAAGTCTTTTTTCTTCTAATTCTTGAGGAGTCAAAACACAGGTATCCGATTCCACGTCAAGTTCTATTCCTAAAGCCATTTTTCTTCTTATCTCTGCTTCTTTTTCTTCTTGCAGCCTTTCGTCTTCCTCTCTTTTCTTTTGTTCTAAGAGCTCTAATTCAGAAGCTGTCGGTGTTGGATCACCAATGCGATTACCGGCGTATATTTGATCCATTATATACTGCATTTCGGCTTGACGCATTTCAAAAGAGTAGAAGAAAGGGCAAATAATTTCCACATCAAAAGGTGTTATTAACAATTGTTGGCAAGCATTATCTGTATATGTGTATTCGTAAACTTCAACCGATTGTAGTATTTCTTTTAGTTCTATGATTCGACAGGCAAGTGCATCTATAATGATTTTAATGTAGGGTCGTCTCTGCACTTGTGTCATTTGATCATAACAATCACACATCTTATTATAAAGCTCACAATATTTACCGTATACTCTGGCCACAGTTTCAACAGCATTTGACTGGGGTTTGATACCTATGTAGTTAATAGCTATTTCTTGCAGTCGTGCATCTTCTGCTAATGTTTTTTTGAAATTTTCTTTCATTTTCAACCAAATTGCATAATAATCTTTGGTAGACATTTTTATATACTATTTCTCTCAGTCTATTTTAACTCCTAAAGTGTGCAAATCTAAATGTACTTTAACAACAAATTCTGTATATATTTGCAAGATATTCCCCTATTCCCCTCAAAAAAATATCTAAAAAGAACGAAGAAAATTTGTATCACATTGTCAAATTATATGATGTCAGTTGTCAAAATGGACCTTTACTATAAATGCTTAAGGTCGGCGCTCTAAGTAAACCTTCATCTAGTGCTTTTAGAATTTAAAAAATTACTTTAATTGTCAAACAATAGATTATACCTAAGATAAAGAGTATTCTTTATCTGAGGATTATACAGAGACGCCATGAAACGGCAAAATCCATAGAACTGTTATAGATAGAGCAAGGGAGACAGTCCTCCAGCCGTCCCTCGATTAGAAAGAGAGAGACGATCGCGGTACCTATCTGTCTCTCTACACTCGCGTATGCGCAATTAGCGCGGAAAAGCATCATGGTAGAACGATTCGAAGGTTAATTGTTGCGATTGGATTACCATTAATAGCCATTTACTGTTCATGAGTCAGTAGAGAAAGACAGATGGGTACCACGATCTTCTCTCTCTTTGTGATGATGTGATGTGTGCGATGAACATTTGTGCGATGTGGACTATAATTTATTTAAGAATATGAGTGAGTTCAGTATAACGATCATGAGGTTAGAAACGTAGGTAAGGGAAGTCGTTTTAAAAAAAAAATCTGATTGATATCTGTGTGATGAGCATGTTCATTTATTGTACCCTCCAATGTAATTTATCGATAATATATATTTACTAAGATTTTTTTTATGAAATATTGGGCAAACGAGCAGACGTATTACCTGCTGGTAAGCGATTATCGCCGTCCGGACACCCGAAACACAAGCGGTGTCACAAGTGCGTTGCCGGCCTTCGGGGGAGGGGAAGGGAGAGGGGGATGGGGAGGGGTTGGGGTATGGGCCTCCGGTATCCTCACTCACTCGGTGAAACACAGCGCAAGTGCTATTTCACACCGGTCACACTGTGAGACCCTGGTATCACTCCGCTTGAGTCGGCACATTGATGCCGAAGCGTGGCCCTCCCACAAAGTAAATACAAGTTTTGAATGTGAAACCGTGAAATAAAATAGATTATTATATTTGAATAGAATATGAATCACAAAGTATAATTTACCCTCCCACCCGTTTATTTTATTAATGGATATAGTATAGTATAGTATACTAATAGAGAAGATTGAGTTTGAAAACTTTTTCTTGAGGTAAATTATAGAAATATAGTGATAATTATATAATTTAGAATGCATTTGTAAACATAACATCTTGAGAATTAATGTCCTGCCTTTTATCAGAAAGGATAGGAATGGGCAGAAAGAAAAAATAACGTTATGTCTTCGAAAAAGTACTTTTTAGATATTTATTTATTCCTGCATCTATCATATTTTTATTTAAAATATTATTTAAACTCATAAGAATATTGTGAAAAAAATAAGGATGTCAGAAAGAAAACTACTACTATAATGCAATGACATTTCTACTTTTACTCCATTCTACCAAAGCTATCCATTTCAAAATGCGTATCTTGTAAGGGTGTGATAACAAAGAGACGACCAATGGTTACAGTAAAAATGTTTTAAGTGTGCCTCCGTACGTTCCATTGAACATTTGAATTGTATGCGCACGCGCACGAGCTCGTCATCAACGTCCGGTGCATGATGCCAACTATTAAATATGATTGGATTCAAGAAGTAAGAGGGAGCGGCAAAAAAGGTCTAAAATTAAAATTAAAAATAGATTTTTTATCAATACGTTCATTTGTATTGTTCTGGCTAATTCTATGTAATTAATTAATTAATGTAATTCTATGAATTACATGAACTTATTTTAAAAGTAAACTATTTCTTTGTCCTTTTAAATGTATTTGAGAACTGACCGCACTTAGTATTCATTACCAATGTAAAATCAGGTGTGATGGTCAAAATAATATTATTATCCCCTCAGATGGTACGTCACTTTACGTACGCTAGTGAAGAGAAACGATGCAATAACGCAAAATAAGTCGACTAAAAACAGCGGTAAAGTTGATCGGTCACTCGCGGCCAGTGACTGGCTGTGGACCCTGTAGCCTATAGTGCACAGAGATTAAACTTTGGTTGATTGGTGGAAACAAAATGTCATCAGATGTCAGATGTCACCTTATTAGGATTTTTCGGCGTCGATATTCATAGTTTATTATACATATTGTGTTTAAGTCCTATCATATCATAGTCGATATTCATAGTTTATTTTACATATTGTGGTAGTAGTGTTTGTGAGAAAAATGGTTTGAAACTCTTTTGAAGTGGTGATTTCTAATGAATATCAAAATGTTAGGCCAATATGTTAAAGACTCATATAATTTAACTTAAATATAATTTGTAAATTAATAGATTAGAAAGCGAGACATTGTCAATTAAAAGTTTTTAAAATGATGTGATAAATTTTTATTTTTTCACTAAAGGTAGCATAGTCCATTTTTGACACAAAAATACACACACACACACACACACACACACACACACACACACACAATTCCTTACTTGATTTGATCTGTATAGCAATTAAAACTGAAATATATATAGTAACTGAAAAGCTGATAGTAAACAAACATGGACGGAACACGAAATGGTAGAGTTTGAATGGCTTTTTATTCAATGTTTTAAATTTCACTTTGAAACATAATTTACATGTTTTTAAGCTTATTTTATGTTTTTTCTACGTTATAAACATGAAATAAAATCATATCTATAAATTCTTTTTAGTATCCAACATTGATGAATGACCTTTTCCCCACACGCTTACTTCTATCAAAACTGACGTATAGTAAGCCCTTAACCAACAATTATTCAAAAAAAAGCGCACTGCCTACATTCTAAGCCAATTAAAGTATTTGTAGAAAGCATCATGCAAAAATTTTTTGGTAACAGTCGTAGTCTTATTCTATGTAGAAATGGCTTTCGGAAGTAGTTAACTCGCTAAGTCGCTCCGCTAGCCGCTGTAGCTTATATTTTAAGTCAACCGTTTCCCCAAAATGCAATGTAACAATGATTTATTCACCAACCCTCGCATGTATTCATTACTGGTGTAGAAATTTAAGCTATTTATTTTGTTAACTCTGTGCCGGGCAATAAACGCCAAAGGGGACGATTTTAAGGGATAAATGTACAAATAGTTTGTAATCCGTAATATGGTATCTCCTTATCATTGTTTGAATATATTTCAAGATTGAATTATATTTATTTTGAGAAAACGACAGTGTTGACGTATAAAATTATGAAAATTTATTTTAAGCACATTTAAAAATTGAACTTGTCTGAATAATTTTAAAAGTTACAGTTTCTTATGTAACGGTTTTCAATTATTTACTAGCAGTTTTAACTATAGGTAATTGAAAACAACTTTTATATTGTCATTTTGGATCTATATTCACATAGATCCACATAGATAACCGTAGGTTGTGGCCACATTATCTATGTGGTACACTGTAACATTGAAGGCAGCTGATTTTATTCCCACTACAAATAATTTGATAGTACCTGGATGACCAAGCTCTGATCGTTTTATTTGGTATATTTTTTCTAAAAACGAATCCTTGCTACCTTCGAGATACTTTCATTAATGAGGAAGGACATAGGCTAGTCTTTACTGCGATAACCGACAAACACGTGGACGGAACCGCGGGCTATCGCTATTATATATATATTTATACACCTTCAAACAAAAGTATACTCCTTCTCAAAAATTGTGAAGACTCTGGTGTTGCGGGTGTCTATGGGCGGCGGTTAGCGTTTATCGTATTGTATCAGGCAATACGTCTGCTCATTTGCTCCTTATATTCCATAAAAGAAACACAAGAAGAATCAATAGTTTATAGATATTAGATAATTAGTGTAATTAGTAAATGGTTCTACCAATATAACACTTTAATAATGAGTTGTTATTATCACTACTAGTTTTGGTCTTTACATCTATGTTTATAAAAATGAATCATCGAAATTTATGAACGCGCATAACTTCCGATCTGTTGCACCAAATAAAATAATTATTTTTTATGTGTTCGTTTTTATTTTTGAACAAGAAAAAAAAATATGATAAAAGAAAAACCAGGAAAAGTCTTTTTTTTCTCCGCGACTGCACATTGCCTGTGGGTGGAAAACTGAGACTGATATTTAAATATGGCGTTTGTATAATTCTGATATCATCCAGGGGAATGTATTCAGATATCAAATTGTTAATTGTGGACTAAAATTGTATCCAGAAATAAGTCCCGATTACTTCTGGGTACCACCCATACATTTATTTACCACCGGAAAGTAATGGCAGAATGATTGACTGCCTAATAGACTGCTACAGAGGGGTGCGAGGCTGCTTATTCAGTGTGTGTGCGCAATAAATATGTTTCTACATAATATTTGTTGTTTTAATTCAGTTGAATATAAATGGAAGTGTCTATGAATTAATAGTGACCGATAACCCTTGCTAACCATGAACGACTCCATTATCTATTATACTAATATTATAAACGCGAAAGTTTGTAAGTTTGGGTGGATGGATGGATGTTTGTTACTCTCTCACGTAAAAACTACGAAACGGAGTGATATAGCTTATATGTACATCAGTATAACATATGAGCTACTATTTACCGCAATAACTGACATATACGCAAGCGGAGCCGCGGGCAATAACTAGTAAATAATAATATCTTCACAGATCTTATACACAGCCGTCTCATCTCAAACTAGACAAAGCCTATGATGGGACTAATCCCGCCCACAAGCTCACCAATATAACTCCTGTACACCAGGATCAACAACAGAAACCCGCAAACACACCAAGTTATGACACTTGGGAAGTCTCAGGAAAAAATTTAACTGTCTTGGAACCCGCAACGAAATTAATCCGAAGAAAAACTGAAGGAGTTGGAAATATAACTAGATAAAGCCTGTATTATGGTAAACCGATTGCTGATAAACATACTTATTAATTTCTAAATACATACATCATCATAACCTTTATTATTCCCAAGATTGTTTTGGGTCGGCTACTAGTTCAACTGGTTTTACCTGAATATCAGTTTTTCCACGTAGCGACTGTCATCGGACCTCTGCAACCGTGAGGGTGAACTAAATTCGAAGGTCTAACTAGTTATCAGTATATTAGAGATCACTGACAATAATAAACAATAACCATTGCCAATGATGTTCAAGACTACCGGGACAGCTTCCATAAGAATTTCTTATAATAAAAACCCAACAACAGTCCAACCCGGGAATCGAACTTGATACCTCTTGATCTGTAGTTGCTTACGCTAACCACTAGACCAAGGAGGCAGTCAGTAAATACATACTTGTTATAGATAAATTATACTCACACAGAAGAAATTATCGTGTTCACCACACAAAAATTTGTTCTGTGTAGATATCGAACCCACGTCCTCTGGCTTGGCAGCCAGGATCACTAGCCACTAGACCAGTACATTTTGTTGAAAAAGACGTTTCCTGATCGATAAATCAGTAATGAAGCTAAGAAGCTCTATCAACATGATGGAGTTCTTCTAAACGCTGACGATGAAAAGAGTGTTATAAGTTTGACACGTCTGTGTCTGTCTATGGCATCGCATGTCTATTATTATCATCAAGAGGAAAAACCTTGAAGATAGTGATGTAGTTTAAGCACACAGAATTTATTTTTTTAATCAATAGTTATAAAATGAATTATTTAAGCGTAAAAAGATAATGAAGATAGTTCCCAAAACAAACATCATAATAGATTGGCATCATCTATAGCAAAGGGCTACATAATTATTGAATTAATTCAACCCTAAAATATATCAGTGCGGTCTTTTGTACCACATGAGAAAAAAATAACAGCGTAATTCACGGTTGTCACCGCAAAATTGTAACCGTTCAATGATCGCAGGGATCGTCACACGCGCAATAATTTGATACGCTTGGTGGGGTCTGTCAGACCCCTTCATATTTGATGGTATCAGGACATCTACTCATGTAGAGTGTGTATGTAATAATTTGTTTTTGATATATTCATTATCAGTTCCAGATAAGCTATTCGAATTTTTCAAATTGAATTTTGTTTGATAACAAGTTTTATATGTATTACGGAGACAATACTTTAACTTAAAACCAAAGAAATGTTTGTGATAAATGTGTTACATACAAGTATTTATTAAACCTGTTAAGTGTTAACTAATTGGTAATTAGAAAGTTTTCTCTGGAGAAGGCCTTCACCTCGGGGGTTCTCTAATATTATAATTTTGTTTTTCTTAATTTACAACTATGTTAAACTTTAATTTAGAGTATAATAAGGGATTTTTATTGTATTTTTTATTTGATTTACTTTTTTTTTATGTTTCGCCCTGCCAAAATGACTCTACTCTGCCTGATGGAAAGCATGAGCAGAATCTAAGAGTGGTCACCATACTGCGAATGCAGACAATGCAACAATGCAGCATGGTGACCCACACCATGGCGGGCTAGTGATGCTTCTGCATCATTGGGCCTCCGGTCTCGCACTCACCAACGAAACACGACAGCATGATCGCTGTCATTTTACGTTGATTTTCTGTGCGAGTGTAGTACCGCCCCGGTCGAGCCGGCCCGTTCGTGCTGAAATCAGCGTGGCTCTACTACCTTGATTTTTTTTTACTTATTTATGTTTAGAGACAGTTAAGATACTAGATTACATTAGTAAATTTAGTTAGTTTTGAGGTGAGAAATGAGAAAACGAACTAAGAAATACTAATGTGAGACAGACACAAGTAATTTACATTTAATTTTAAAGTATATTATTCACGTGTTACTGAACGTAAGTAACATTACTGAAAAGAATATTTATTTTTACCTTACTCAATAATCTACTGTATAAATGTGCCAGTTCATGTATGATAATCATTGAAAATAGATTGACTACTGATTTATCTATATAGATAAAAAATCTATACAAATAATACAGATCCAGCCACAGATCAAACTATATTAGACGCTCCATATGATAAATTAGTAGCCGACCTGTGAGACCTATTAAGAATTGGCTATAACCCTTCAAAGGCTCCTTTGCAAATATATATAACACATGTAAATATTGATTGGTATTTGTAGGTATGTATGTCTAAATGCCTAGCGTGTTAACCCCAACAAAAGCGAACACCAGCCACTCCCAACCGATTCCACAGAATTATGTGGCGTACGTATTGACAGCACTCGGAAAAATTAGAACAGTATCGAATCGTGTCATATAAAGCGCTCGAAAGCTCTTAATTAACAGCGTAACCCGGCGCGTGGCGGGTTTTAGACACGGTACTGTATGTAGCCATTATTATTGAAGTGCTATGGATGGTTCTCAGGGTTAAAACAAGCATGTATAATTTGCGATGCTGAGAGTTCATTATACAGGCAGTATTTTATTCCAATATATTTTTATTTCGATTTTATTTTGCAATTTCTTCGTGGGTTTTTGAAGTTGGAACTACTATAGACCTCGTGAACAAGATAACAAACACTACGTGAAATGCCATTATATAAAAGTATTTATGGATTTATTTGGGAATTATTTGCAAGTGAAAAGACTACATTTAAATCACTTACAAAAACTTGATAGCTTTGTGTTTTCGTTTACAAATTTATTTAGACATATGTGTATTCAGGTGTCTATTCGAGGGCCTACATGAATTAATTTATTGTCCAAAATAATGATCTTTCTTTAAAAAGTATTAATTCGTGTAATATTACTTTTTGTGTATGTTGCAATGCAAAAAAAAACATTCATACTTCTAGTATTTTTTTTTGTTTTATTTTGTTTTTTTTCGGGCAAGTGCGAGTCGGACTCGCGCTGGAAGGGTTCCGTACAATTGTCTATAAGTACATTTCAAACGTCTACCTGTTACCGTTATCAATATCGAGCAAAAACGAGCAAAAACAATCGCGTTTGTAATACGGGAGCCCCCTTAACTATTTTTTTTTTTTTTTTAGTATTTGTTGTTATAGCGGCAAAAGAAATACATCATTTCTGAAAATTACAACTGTCTAACTATCACATTTTACCCTTGGGTAAAGAACCCTAAAAAGGGAGCATTGTCAAAACAGAGATGCATGCTAGCTAATCTTTGAAACATTTTGATCCATCTCAAGGTCACCTGGAATATATATTGAATCAACTCAATTTTTTCTGACAGTAGTCTAAGACAGAGTAATAATTTTATTCATAAATATCATTTTGTACACTAAGGTATTTCATAAAATACAATTCAAAAACTTTAATCGTTGCTTCAATGTGTCGTATTATACTTCAAAATACCAAATGCATAATAATAGTCACAGGGAATCGTCTTTATAGCGTTTGTTACCATTGATCAATTCCAATGCAGAATATTTTGAACTTTCCGCTATTTTATCGCTTTGCTGAGCGTAATGAGAGTCTCTTTGATGGTAACTTTTAATTGCAGCCCTGTATGGCCCAAGGGCGCTTTGTGTTCACGCTTGAGGAGACCTCGACTGTCATGAGTTAAATCGTCCAGAATATTCGAAGTGCTTTGGTTAAAGAGAGATGGAGAAATGACTTAATAGTAAGTGATACTTTGATACTGGTCGACAGAGTCACAGAACAAATGAATTCTCCTTTTCTGTGGATAGTGTCATACGATAGACAGTGTGTTAAATTGTTTATCATAAATCGTGTTTAAATAATGAAATTTAAAAAGAATACCTGCAACAGATTGATGGTGACGTCTAATTTAAAGCGGATTGAAGAAAACGAAGATTTTTATATTTTTTGTTTTTTTTTTTATGGCACACATTTTCAAATGTGATACGAGTTTTTATAGTATCTGTTAAGTAATCTTCTTTTTCTATGAAAATTTTTTTGATAAAATCTACTTTATCAAGGTGTTTACAATTTTGTCTTTTTATTTAAAAGGATGCAGGCCGCTACCGACCGGTCGCTTTAGAAGTCAATGGGGGAGGCCTACGTTCAGCAGTGAACTTCTTACGGCTGATATGATGATGATGATGATAATTTATAAAGATAACACTCGCATACTATTGAAATACATTTTATCATTTTACATACTTATAAAAAAACGAATCATTCGAAATGCTACACACATATATCCATAATATGAATTGTTATAGTTATTAGTATAAATATCTAAATAAGTAATAAATCTGGGTAGTACTTTTTTTATTTCACCCTAAATATAAGGTTTCTGGGTCCCGTAAAAAGAAGGATTATCAGTCCCTTTTTACCTACAAACAGCGTGTTTACCACCAATGGACAACTTTTAAGGTGAACAAAGGCGACATTTTAATGTGTTTCTTTGATAATTTTGTTAGTCTCGTTTCTACGTATTTGATGACAGCTCCTATTTACCCGACTGCGAAAGAAAAATGGTTATTTTTTCCAGTGTACCTATGTATCTATGTTTGCATGTATATTGCTTTGGCACGCCCTAGAGCCTAAGCGGCTTTTCGTATTTTTATGTGAGTGGTGTCAATTGTTATCGATTCGCCTTATTCGTGAGAGTGACACTGGGTACATCACAATAAAAATATGTTTTTTTTTCTTTTCAGTTCTTTTTAGTTCTTCAATGAATTTAATAAAGAAAATATGACAGATTTTAAGGCAGTCGGTTTATCTTAACCAGTACAATTTTAACAAAAATAAAACCGACTTCAAGATTCGACTCGATTTCTCTTGGATGCCATCATCAGATAAAATGTCCTTATCATGGTACCACCGTTGGGACATCTCTTTTCCATTAAAAAAAGAATCATCAAAATCGGATCATAAACGACGAAGTTATCCACAAACACATATAAAAAAAAATATATATATACGGTCGAATTGAGGAACCTCCTTTTTTTGAAGTCAGTTAAAAATAATATGTTACTTGTTTGCTACGCTTTTTACTGTTACCACAACAGTGTTCAAACTATACGATACATATTCACATTAATAACATGCTACATGCTTAGACCATTTGATTAATTTAATTGTAAAAGTATGTCATAATAGTACAGTTTAATTAAGTAGAGTACTGGAGTTTAGTAACATATTTAAACTTTGCCGAAAGAGACATAGAGCATATATATTATACCTTATCGAAAATGTTAGTAACTTTATACTTTTTAAGGCTTATTAGATACATTTACAGTTTAATTCGATACATGATTTCGTGCTGTCTACTTCAAAATATAAAGACTTGTAATATAACGCAGTTGGTGCGAATGTTAATAACTGACCAATCATAATTATTATTATTTTTATGGGAATTAACGCGATCACTTATTTAAAGGTATTACTAGCCTTATAAGAGTATTATTAAGTCATTATTATATGTCACATAATTTATCGACAAAAATATCGACTGCCAGAACTGGGCCAAATGAAATTATTGAAATGGGACTATACGGGAAGCACCAACTTTCAAATAAAAAGAGAATCGTCAAAATCGGTTTACCCAGTCGAAAGTTCTGAGGTAACAAACATAAAAAAAATACAGTCGAACTGTAAACCTCCTCGTTTTGTGGAGTCAGATAATGAATGTTGTCTGCTTTGTTAGCAGTATTCATAATGTAGTTCATACAAGCCTCTTTCCTTTCTTTCTATCTCTTCTTCTTTCGCGCAGCAAAAGTAACCTTCAAATTGCAAGTTGACAAAACTGCTTTTAGACATACATACCTGAACATTTTGTAGCCCGTAGCGTATCAGACAGTGTCGGAGTTGAGTAGCCTTTACTCAGCCCACCGGTGAGCTTGTCCGAACCTGTTTTAATAACGACTAATTATAAACAAGAAAAAATTTTGTCAAGTTCAAAGTCACCATAACTAAAAGTAAAACAAAATAGGATGACACTTTTTTTAAGTTAATAATAATACTTTTGAACAGTTTTAATTGCATTACTGTTCCACAATTTCCAGCTAACATAATTGACAAAAAAATCGCCAAAACCTCTCACGCTAAAGTCAGACGTATCAAATCACCCGAGCCGGCACAATATGTTTCAAACAATTTATTTTTCTATAATATAAAGGAAGGGCGCGGCGCGTGGTCACCGTGGCTCCATAAATCTAAAAAAAAATAGGGTAGAGATCATCATTACTGGTATCTATCGCACAATTAAGTTCGCATTGTCTCGGCCACGGTTCCCATGAAATGGTACACAACATTTGTGGGGCTCCGAAAACAGTGGGTTCAGAGCTGAACAGAGGTCAGCGCTGTGCTATACGATAATGAACCTTGTTTATTAATTGTGATGGAGTAAAATGATTATTTATCTAAGTTATTTGATGGAAATGATCAAATTTAAAGATTAGTCTTAATTTTAATCTTGGTATTTTTTTTATTTTTACCAGATGTACAGTATTCTGGTCAAGAGTATTATTTAACTTGATTATGGAAGTTAGTAGACAATATTTGTCTGTGTTCCGACGATTAATAAAAATATGGTTTTAAATTTGTTAAATCTACCTTACCTTTCAGAATAAGATAGACTAGTCCTTCTAAAATGTGTTATTTACGTTTAAAAAACATTTAATGAAGCTTCGCTTAAACTTATCTTGCTTGCAGTTCGAAAATATAAAGGAGCGCCTTACATGACCCGCCAATTTAGGGAGCCCGCGCAATGTTTACGGCGTGCGCGGGCGCATGCACCATACACACGCCATCTATTATCATCATTGCGAACTAACAGTGATGTCACTCTCCGTAATGTGCTATTATGACTACTGATTTACAATATTCACGCGCGACTACCCATTGATTGTATAATGATTGTTTGTTTGGTGGGTCACCCTAGGGATGAATCTGTGAGAAAGTGACAATTGGCTTATTGGCATTAAAGTTAAGTGCTTGGGGTGAGAGTGGAGTTTCAGTGATTAGCTATGATTATTTGTATTTGATTTTTAAGTGGTCCTCATGCATTTCACTGTTATGATGCGACTCAATTAACATTAAGTTCATGATACATGTTCGAAATATTACGAATAAAATTACAGGATGTATGGCACAATAGATATGTAGTCAATGTTGTTCGCTTCTGAGTTCTGACAGCTAGCGTGAGCTGTATTGTGAATGTGTAGAATGGCATGTAGGTAAGAGTTACGTAAGAAACCGAGAATACAAAAAAAGGTGCTAATTTTAATTTGAACCAAAAATCGAACTTACCTAATGTTTAAAAATTTTAAATTTCTAAGTGTCGGCAAAGCCACGGCAAAATCTTGTTAAGTATAATAATAATTTAGTTAAACTTATTTTATCCTATTCGCACCATTAGGGAAATACTGAGCCCATAAAATATATTTTAGGTAAATATTAAACAACTTCTTTCAAGATTTTCAAGTATTACGATTAGTAATAGTTTCTAATATAGAGAATAAAAGTTCGCAGATGGAAATGTAAGTGCTAAAATAATCGTTATTAGATGAACCGCATACCACGTTAATATTAATAAACAAAGATTTAAAACGATATAATAATATAATAACGTGTACTAATTAAACATCAAACCCCTGGTCTATTTAGTGTAATAAAGTCAGCGCGGACGGTCCCCTATCATGACTCACGGTGTTAACACTCAAAACAAAACGTTCCTTCATACAGCGTGTGGTAACTTCGTGCCGTGATTTGGGGGTTAGAATGTTTATCTGTATTTACAGGGTGGTTTTAAATTTGTTCTTTTTAGATAACCAAGTGAACTTTTGCATAGGAAGACCGTTGTCAGTTCATAATGACATTGATTTTCTTTTAATTTAAAAATGAACTTGATTTAATTTTAAGTATGTACAAAATGATAAAAGTATGCATGTTATTGTTAATCTGATTATCATAATATTTTTCATGCAGGATGTAATAGTCAAAACAGATAGTACTTAATTACACTACTATAATTTATCATTTTTCCGTAAGTACCTAACTACCTAACTAAACTAAATCTTTTCTCTGCATCGCCCAATCAGTCGTCTAGCAGAGATGTTAAGTCCACCAATGCATGTGCTTCTGTATCAACCTATCGATGTCCATTACTGAACAAAGGTGTCACGCATTTCGGCTCCACCAACCATCGGTTCGTCATGGATGTGTTTGCCCATAAAGTATAACAATATACCTTCATTCGATGTCGATGTTATTTATTCTTCTTCTTCTTCTTCCTAGCCTTTCTTATTCACAAGATTTGGGGTCAGCTACTAGTTCAACCGGTTTTACCTGAATATCAGTTTCTACACAAAGCGACTGGGGAACCTCCGCGACCCTGACGGTGAACTGAATACGAAGGTTGAACTAGTTTTAAATAAATAATAAATAAATAATAAATATTTTTCGGACATCTAACACACAACGCCATCTAGTCCCAAACTAAGCAGAGCTGGTATTATGGGTACTAGATAACTGATATAAATACTTATATACTTTTTTTTTGTAAATACATACATATTATAGATGGAAAACACCCAAACTCCGTAACAAATATTTGCAGATCATACAAACATTTGATCCGACCCGGGAATCGAACCCGATACCTCAAGAACAGCAGTCGCGTACGCTACCACTGCGTCACCGAGGCAGTCACCGTTGTCAGTATATTTGAGGGCACTGAGTTTCCAATAACGATTGCACTAGATGCTCGCGACAACCGGGACCGACGGCTCAACATGCTCTCCGAGGCACGAGGTTGATGTTATTTACTAATTTAAATAAAGTAAAACTTTAATCAAAAGCTTCTTAAAGATAGTATTCAAAAGTACAAACTATTAGTAAACTTTTATTTTTGTTTTGTAATATCTACATATCAAATAAACTGCATACTATATACATACATAGCTAATCATATAAAATTTCATTCTTTCAGCAGTTTTTGCGTGAAAGAGTACCTAACCAACATCCATCCTTGCAAACTTTTGGAGAAAGTCTATATGATCTGTACAAACTTGGACATCTACCGAAGCCAAGAACGGCGGTAACGAAACTTCTGACATCACCTGGAAATCGCCAACGACCTATTTCCCTCAGACGCTCACCGGCTCACCCCCGTCTGACGGTAATGAATATAAATTGTGAAACAACAACCCCTAGCCCTTTGGCAATAAACATTAAAAAAATCAATATACTCATATCGTACCGGTTGGAGTATGATTTATTGATATATATTTTATCACGATACCATCTAAAGTGCGGCGTCATAATTGATGACATTTGTACGGTACAGATCTCTGTGTATGATACGATACGCCGTCCGCTGTTGGGGCGTTCCACAATCATTTTCGATTTAACAACTCTTTAGGAGTCGTTAGAGGGTTTATTTTTAATACATTTCTCTTAATGACTAAGATTAAACGCTGTCGGCACGTGAATTTTTGCTCTTATTAGAATATTATGTAAATGTTACAATTGCTTAGTATTCTTGACTCGGCGATTGTGTTTATCAATGATGGTTCGTAATGGATGTTGTTGTGAGTGGTTAAGTATTCAACTTGATTTTGATTGTATAATTTCAAAACAAGTAAATTTTATTTCTTTTATTACATTTATGTTATACTTTTAAAAACTGCTGTATTAATGGCGAACCATTTCAGTATTCTAATGCACGCCTTAAAACGTACAAACATTACTACTTCTAAAACTGTAGGATGATACCTACTACTTTGCGTTATGGTGTAAGATCTGATATAAGACCTAACATCTAGCCGTCAACTCTAACACCTCGCTTGTTCGTAAGTAAATCGTTTCCTGGTGATTCTTTCATTGATGATACAACGCCGTCTTTTAAAGTTCTACTACAGACCCAAGGAAAAAAAAGTCAATAAGTGAATATTTCAGACATTTCCCAAACAACGCCATCTAGCTTTAATCTAAACAGATCTTGTATTACGATAGCTAGATTTACTGATAGAATACATTTAAACTTTCTTTTGTAAATACATATATATTAAACATAGATAACACCTAAACTCTGAAACCAGTAGTGGCTAATCATACAAACGTCTGGTCCGACCGGGAAATCGAACCCGAGTCACCGAGTCCCGAATATCTTGATCGACAGTCCCATACTACCGCTACACCGACGAAGTAGTCAAAATATTTTGTGTTTATCACTCACATCGTCAAGATGGAGTTTGAAGTCCCAGTTACATTTCTTCAGAATGCAACACTGTTTAATACAGAAAACATAACTACCTCAAAAATATCCTTGGTTATTAACATCAGTAGGTAGGAATCCTATAATTGAAGAGTGCACAGATGGTAACGTAAATATACCTACCTATTTTATAAATCAGGGATACTTTGTAACAACTAATTCAGCTAACAAGGTGCGCTGTAAGTAGTGACATATTAGTATTAAAAGAAACAATAAAAGATGGTACCGAGAATTTGTATATTTTGAACTGCTAAACTCTCTTTAAATGTAATACGTACATAAGAATCACAAAAAAATTAAAAGCTGGATAATTGTCAGTGTTTTTTGCCGATGATTTACATGTTAACGGGTTTAAAACAAGAAATCAATTTATATTGATACATAAGTAACGTTTTAGTACATAACAAAATTTGTGCACCCTACTACTTCTGCCCTAAATGTCACTTACTATACTCGTAATGTCCCTACAAAAGTTGTCTGAAAATGACCCCCAGTTGTCATGTTTATACATCGCAACTGTTTTATTCCATCTTTTATCTGTACAATAAAGATAAATTTAAAAATGAAGTTAGTAGGCACATATCGTAGTTTGGTATCTGATTTAAGTTCAAAAGTGGATCATGAACCTCGACTCTCATTTAAATACCTAGATACCTAAATTAAAATATTTCCATTTCGTTACGAAAGCGGAAAGCCCCGATCTCCGTGCCGTTGCAGCTTCAAGACAATGGTCGCTTCGTTTTAAATTTACATTTTTTTATGAATTGCGACAGTTTTTTAATGGCAAAAATCTTTATTGTCTTTTTGGAGAGCACTTCTTTTGTGCGCTGGCTTTTGTCGCGACCTCTGCCAGCACAAAGGGCTTTAGTACAATTGGAATATGCTCGTGCTGTATTTGAGTTTAATAAGATGGCCGAAATGCCAACTTAAGTTGTGAAGAGAAATGATGTATTTCTTTTTTTTACTAATAGAAGAAAATAAGTTATTTATCAATAAACATTACAAGCAAAAACCAATTCTCAAAAACGATGTGTAAGGTTTGAAAGGTTTCAAAATCTCTTAACAAGATTGTATGTCTATTTGACTATCTTCAGTCAATCCACCAGAATATTGCTCTACTATCATCATCATAATCGTCATTTTCATCAGAAGGAGATAGCCATAGTTACGTTAAAAGGAACTGTATTTTTCTCCAAGTGATTGAGGTCTCCACAAAGCTATGAACTACTAAAAGCAAACGGGGTAGTGACGTCAATAGCTTCACAGTTTTCGATGCAGATAAGGTTTTACTTTCTGAACCAAAATCATACCAAAATGAAACTTAACCTTAAGCCTCAAACGGCGTATTTACCAAAATTTAATAGAAAATTACATTTTCGAACCATTTGGGGTAGAGACGCTAGGTTCATGGGGTCCGAGTGCTCACGCTATGTTTAAACAACTAGCTAAGCCTTAGATAAAAATACCCAGCTAAACAACCGATTGACGTTTCTCGCGACCATTCAACGTGGAAATGCTGCCAGTCTTTTGGGAACGCTACCAGTAGGTGAAGATGTGGAGATTTTTGACTATGGCTATGACTATTTATTTAAAATTATGGTTATGTACATAGGTTTCTATATTATGCTGAAGTATAACCTCTATAATATCTTTACAAGTTAACAATTATACTTTAAAGCCCGATAGATGATGGCTGCACAAAACCTGTAAAAAGGTGAGTTTTGGAGGAGGCTTCAGACCAACAATTCATGGGCATCTTTTCTGAGATGACGATGATTTATACTTTGATTATATGATTAATATTTAAGATTTATAAGACACACCATATCTTATTGCCTTTTATACTTTCCAATGTACTACACAAATGTTGAAATAGTTATTATATAAATTGGTCGATAAAAAATTACTGTTCATGAAACTGATAAGGATATACTTGCAAAAATCATGAAATCTAGTTCACTCACTGACGTGTTATTTATTTTTATTGTTTTCATTTTATTTCATGAAGAGAATGCAGAAAATTTTACTGAGTGTGTTTTCCATGGACGGTATAGCCTTGGTTTGATTTGTTCAACTTGTGCTCAATTAGACTTAGGGAAGAATATTACAGACTATTGTTATAAATGTTGTGGTAATAGAACGTCACTAAAGTTTTCCGAGACGGGAATAAAAACTAAAATGTATCCTCGAGGAATCCTACAGTATACTATTTGCAAGTCTCCAATATATCCTGAAATTGAAGTATTTTTAAAAAGCGGCCAACCTGCTCAATATTCAAACCTCGAATTAAAAGCTATGGAAGATTTAGACCCTATGATTATAATGCTGAATGCGCAAGGTATTGTTGAACATAAAGAAGATATCAAGAACTGGACGAATAAAGATATTAATACTTTTTTGAATACGCATCTTGAGAAGATAAATAGATTAGAACCTATACGTTAGATATACATATATTATTTAAAATTCAATTTTTTTATATTTCCATGTTGTGTTAGTCAAAATGCAAGAAAAAATTGAAAAGGTGTTGCTGTTGGTCGTAAAAAGTGAAATAAATATGTACATAACACATACACATAAATAGACACTTGTACACAAACACTCACTCAAATACACAAGCACTAGTCATCACACGCAGTAAATATGGTCTTAAAATATTTTTTGTTCTTTCCTAGAATTATACAATCTTATATTAATAGCTACTACGTACTAGTAAAACATTGTTGATAGCAGTTGCTTACATATCATACAGATTACCAGGCAAAGCAAGCCTGGTAATCTGTGTGATAGGGACACCTAGTACGGATACTACTTGTTTTATGTTTTTATGTTAAGGAAACGTTTATAACCATTATAATATTAATGCCTGAAGTACATATGAAATTCGTACAGCATTTGTACTATTCCAAATTGACGATATGTATTAGGAAATTACATCCACTTTGTTGATCGTAAAATAATCTTTTGAGCAAACTTTATGATATAAAAAGTGAATTGTATTTCATGTCATATCCTATAGTATTTAGATATTCCTTCAAAAGAGATAAGTGATACTTACAGAAACCTCTAAAATTACTATCAAAATTAAAAGAGGTTGATCTATTTCAGATATCTTTACTCATTTAAGGCATACCTTTTACTTCGATATTAACCAATACCAAATAAGTCTAATTTACCTTTTCAAATGGCTAAATAAAAGTAGTAATCAAATCGAATAGAGTGCAATACAGGAAAAGGTCATTAGAGAAGTAAGAATTTTTGTTTGGCTCATCGTTCATAGTTGACAAAGTCGACTCAAGATCCCACATAGATATAGCGCACAGCTTCATTTGCGTGATAATTTCTAACTTTAAAAAAACGAACTTCTATGCTATCTTGAGTTATAACATTAGTTACTAATAATGGGGCTTTCTACGAATAAAATAATTTCCAAAATCAATTCTATTGATTCTGAGATTACCCTCTACAACCTTATAAATTCACAAACTTTACCTCTTTATAATATCAGTGTAGATAAGTTAGGTATATTCTCAGTTCTATTTCACAAACAAAAATGCAGCTAAAATTTATTTACGCACCCTCCCCGCGACTCGGGAGAAAGACTAACTTCCATAATAATGAACGGTGGCATAATAAAAATTTATATTCTCCACTATTTATCTCTGCGCGAGATGATCTCTAGGGCGGGGTGTGGGCGGGTGCGTCTCTATAGCAACCAAAGGGATGAAATCCCGTACGCCCCTTCCCCTTGATTGTTATCTGAAGAAGCCTCCCCACCTAGCCTCTTCTACGTACATCAGAATAATCTAAAAGGGTTTAGTTTACACTGGAATTGGAACCATGTTTTGTTATACTAAGGCTGAATTTACGGCGTAGTAGTCTTCGATCGATATTTTTGATGTTTCTCCCGTTGGTGCTATCGTCGTAAGGTTAGCTCATGACAATACACCTTAAAATTGAGATATGAATGGAAAACTGTGGGTGTAAAAGTTTACGTTTTATAGAATATCTTATCTGGTTGATACGGTGCAATTTATTGTGGGGATGATTATAGCTACTGACGTGACGTAAAAGGGGTATGTAGTATCTTGTATGGTAATAGAGTATACTGCAGTAAAAGTAGAGCAGACTTGGTAGATCATAACTGAGAAAATAAACATATATCGCTTCAGTCTTCAAGCAGATTCTTGAAGACTATGAAAATATGATAGGTATGAAAGGAAAAGTTCAATAATATATTGGTACCTGTAAGAATTAACCAATTGCAAATTAAATCAGGAAAAGGATTGGAATGTACAAATAATATTTCTCATAAAAGAATTGCTTGTACACTGCCGTAAACACAGTATAAGAAAAATAATGTTTAAAAGTTAAACATTTAGAAGAACTACTTACCAATACCTTTAGTCTTATCCATGGTCCCCAACATTGAGTCATCAGTCCTGGCCGTTCTCCCGAATCCGAGAGTTGATCCTGTGGCATCTTGACCTAACTGCCCTCCATAAAAATCACCGAAAGCTGTGGCAGTGCTTAAAAGCCCTGATCTGTCTTGTAAAGCCGCCTTGGCTTTCTCCACACTTTGTTTTAGTTGCTCGAAAGTAGACTGATGTAGTCGGTAAGGAGGCCATTCTGTAGTAGGCCAGGGTTCTTCTTTTAATGCACTTCTTTTCAGTTCAAGGGCTCCAGCGTAGGAGCAGCTGCTTTCGTACATTGCAGCTTTGAGACCAGCTCGGAGTGCAGATGCGCACTTTAATCCACGTAGATCAACCCTGGCGACAAAGGAAAAACTCATAATTACCATCAAGGCAATAGCACCAGATACTTGAAACATTATATTGAAAAGTAATATTGGTTTTTTTGTTCAAATTCTTAAGTAATAATACAATAATTGAAATAATTGACATCCAAATATTTAATTTAATTATTTTTTTTATTTTACCTATATTTGTATTTGGTGACTTGTAAAATTAAATTCATGCAACAAAATAAAGCATTATTATGAACCCATCAATCTGAATAAATTTGAATATTAAGAGATAAGTATTTTTCAAATTAGGATATTTAAATATATAAATAAATATTTCGTTCGTTTTTAAATAAATATTGTTCGTAAATAAATATCATCTAACACACAACACCGTCTAGTCCCAAGCTAAGCAGAGCTAGTGTTATGGATACTAGACAACTGATGTGAATGTTATTTTTTATAAATGAAGACATGTCATACATAGAAAACACCCAAACTCCGAAACAAATTATTGCAGATCTTACAAACATTTGGTCCGACCCGGGAATTGAACCCAAGACCTTGAGCACAGCAGTCGCTTACTCTACCACTCCGCCACCGAGGTAGTCATAAAGAACATTCATTTAATTTAGTCATTTAAAGTGAAGCAGAACCGACTTGGATGAAATTTACATTAGAAATCTATTGATACTTGAGGAAGGACTACTATTTACCACGATAACCGACATTCACGCGAGTGCAACCGCAGGCAAAAGCTAGTGTTTTCATGAATGATTTTAAAAATAGCAATACTGTTTATGCGCTGTATATAAAAAAGGATACAAGTTATTACTGCACTAGGATGAAGCAGAACAATCTGTAATTATTTAATTTGTTCAGCTATTTATCGAGATACCCACAGATTAAATAATTATGCTGCAACTGTATGTTACTTGCTGTAACTGCATGATTACTAGATTGAATCAAAACAAAGGCTCTTTTAAAACAAAGGTATGTGTTCAAGGAGTTTACTTCACTAATTTATGTATTGTACTTGTCCTGATTTTGGGGGTATCTTTTTTATGGGGCAAACGAGCTGACATATCGCCTGATGGTAAGTGTCACAAGTGCGTTACCGGCCTTTGGGGGATGGGGAGGAAAATGGAGGAAGGGGTTGGGGTATGGGCCTCCGGTATCCTCACTCACTCAATGAAACACAGCGCAGGCGCAGTTTCACACCGGTTTTCTGTGAGGCCGTGGTATCAATCCGGTCGAGCCGGCCCACTCATGCCGAAGCGTGGCTCTCCCACGGTACCTATAACTCCCACGGTTCTAAGAACTTCAATCTACAGTTCTGATTTCTAACCATTTTAAAATAAAACATATTAGTTGATTTCAGCACCATTTGCTAGCATCAATTGCTTCCTAAATATTTAAATTCAAATACCTGTTTATCAATTTACATTTAGATTTCAATTACATATACAAAAACAAAACGTGTTTAAGTTGTAATTTCTCGAACGAACTCTCCCACATCTTCTTTGTTAACTTCAAACTTGAATTTGGGTACAGATTTGATTGAAGTTGCAATTCCATTAGTAATACTTTTAAATTTGATAACTGGTAGCATTATAAAATTTTGTTTATCATCAGCCTCAGACGCTCCAATTGCACACCACTTGCTTCGATTTTCTGCTATAGCATTCCTTATAACTTCAATAAAATTTAAAACAAAACATCATGGTCTACAATGATTGCTTATTTACGTATTAAACTTTGAAATAGATTTTTATAAAACCACACGATTGCCACAGACTTAATGACGGTTGGCGCTCACCACAGTAATAAAGAACCAGTGCAAACTAATCGAAGCGTCAGTGAATTCAAATGTTTGTAAAAGTTGTTACTTGATTGCGTTAATTCCATTGTATGTGCATATTTAGGAGTGGTAATATTTTATCATGTAGTTGCCGACACATATTTTTTTGTGTTGCGCTAATATTATTTAACCGCCTCGGTGTCTACAGTGGAAGCATGTGCAACTAATGTACTTGAGGTCTCGGGTTCGATTCCCGGCTCTGATAAAATGTTTATATGATATGCAAATATTTGTTTCGGGGTTAAGATGCTTTCTATGTATTTATATCATTTTTCTAATACTCATAATACAAGCGCTGCTTGGGGCAAGATGACGTTGTGTGTCAGAAGATCGAAATTTTATTTCTTACCCCACTAATGCAAAGCCAAAGGAGGGTTATGATTTTGACAGGCTATGTATGTATGTATGATCATTTGTTCCCTCATAGCTCCTAAACTACTCGTTAGAACTGGACAAATGAGGTGTCGTTAGAAGCGTCATGATCGTATGTTGGTTACAGGCTTTATGACGTGTCACTAAATCTAATGTGGCGCCCTCTATCCCATGTAAAGTACTGTATTAAAAAATAAAAAATAAAATTTTGAGAGAATAATGCCGTGTTTGGCGGGTTAATCATACGAAAGTGCGTTACTTGTACATTTCATATATCGCTTCCCGGCAAGAAAAGTGTCACAACACATATTATGTACAAAATGACATAATCACAGCATTCAATAGCGCGTATTTCATTTGTCCGGCTGAAAAAATGTCGTTATTATGTTGCGCTTGGCTACCGCTAGATGGCACTAAGTTCTCTTTTTCACGGAGCCGTTTCTCTCCGAACACCGTCGTGAACAGTGTCACATTTGTGTTAATACAGAGTAGACGTTTACTGTGTCGCCAGAAAAGTGTTTTAACGTGTGATGTGACTTTTTATCGGTAAGTTATACATTCTAATATTCGAATTGTTACTAAAAAGGTGGCACAATCTGTGTTATGACTGTATTATTGACGAAAAAGCATTGTAAATATTGCCAGATCATACAAAAAACAGACATAACTTGTAAAGGGTCGCTTTTTTTACTGTTTCTGATCTATAATCGGGATTTAAGGAAATTTATAAAAACGCAACACATGTAATATCGTTTTTGTTGCAAACTTTTATAATAATCAGGAGTTATATGTTGTGTTCGGTCTTTTTTTCTGTATAAAATTGAACTCAATCTTAATGCCACATTGCGTATTTTATTTATTTAATAGTACTAGTCTTTACTAATTGTTTATTTTTTTAGGATCAATATGAATAATAATAGTCGGGCAGCATTGATATTACAACTGGCTAGCGAGAAATTAAATGAACAAAATATTTGTAATCAAAATGCTATGAAAGACGATGATGCTTTAATGCAAGGTTAGTGTTTTATAATTATTATAGTGAAATATAAATAAATGTAATGTATTGCCCCGATATTCTAGTGGTTTATGTACCGGACTAGGGTCTTGGGTTCGATTCCCGGATCAAATAAAAAGTATTTCGAAATTTCTAACTTAGCTCTGGTTTGTAATCACCAACCGGCATTTGCTAAGCGTAGTGATTTTCCCAGATCCTATCATTGTAGTGATGACATGAATTCAATGATGAAGGTCTTTGCCTTGCAGAGGGACAGGCTGATTAGTTTATTTTATGTATGTTTATCAGCTGCTTGATTACCATAATACAGTACGGAAGTAGACGGCCGCATGTCAGTTGTCCAGGGATACTTATTTATTTTGTTTTTTAGATCTCGACACAATGGCATCTACTTCAAAAAAATGTGAAAACAAGCAGTACGAAACTGAAGATCAAAACATAATGCATACGCAATGTAAAAGTCCAAGTATTATTGAGGATATTAGAAAACCTTTTTGTACAGGTTTGTTAATAGTAGTAGAACTGATATTTAAATTGTACTCTTACTTTAAGGTTTGATAAATCAAATTACTCTCATTGTTTTAGATGGAAATACAACATCAGATAAAGAAAATGTTTATTTCGAAGACAGTGATGACAGTGTTAAAGACCCAAATTTTAAAACTGACTGTGGGTATAAGAGTTCTACCTCAGACAGTAGCGTTGGTCGCCTGACTATAAGAAAACGTGTTAAGCGGAATTCACCAATATTGTTGGAAGAGGAGCATCAAACGCAACCTTACGTAAATAATGGTGCACCAGAGAATTTGGCTGTGAGTTCTTCAACTTCTAAGAATATTCCACGACGCAAGCGGTCTATATCTTCTGATTCCTCTTCATCTACTTCCTCGTCGAATAGTAGCAGCAACAGCAGCCGTAGCAGCAGCAGCAGTATCAGCAGCAGCGATGCTATTTCTAAGTCTAGGTCACCTGAAACTCTCTGTAGTTCTAATGATGCAGTACTATCCTCTCTGCCATGTAACCAAGAAAGACACGTACCTTACAATAATGTTCCTGAGCAAGTTATGAGTCCAATACGTAAATCTAGCAAAAAACGTAAATCTTGTGTGAACGAATGGTTGTCAAATAAAGCTAAAATATTAAGAAACACCGGAAAATCTTACACTTCTCGTTCTAAGTCACAAAAAAAAATGTCTGAGAGATGCTTAAAACCTCCGTGTGGGGAGAAATGCAAATTAAAATGTACCCAAAAAATAAATTATGTTAATAGATCTAAAATATTTGAAAACTATTGGCAATTAGGAGACCTGGCTGCTCAACGTAATTTCATTCATAAGAACATGAAAGCGATTATTCCTGCGTTTAGATTTACCGGTAAAACTCAACCACGAAAACTGAACCACAGCTTTTATTTCCAAATTAATGAAGAGCCTATTCGAGTATGCAAAACTTTTTTCAGAGCAACACTAGATATTAATGATCGTGTCATCAGAACAGTTATTGAAAAATCTAAAGACGGTTTTCTTGAACAAGACATGAGGGGCAAACATGGCAATCATAGCAAAGTTGCAGAATCTATTCGCCAGGGTGTCAGAGATCATATCAATTCAATACCAAGAATGGAATCTCACTACATAAGAAAAAACTCGTCAAGAGAATATATTGATGGGGGAAAGTCACTTAGTGATCTTTATAGAGATTATAAAACCTTGTGTGACTCTAATAACGTGCCCTATGTAAATGAAACTTTGTACTCAAGAATTTTCAACGGTGAATTTAATATCAGTTTCTTCAAGCCGAAAAAAGACAGATGTGAACTTTGTGTACGTTATGAGAACGCCCAAGGTGATACGAAGAAAGACTTAGAAGTCCAGTATTTAAAACACATTGAAGAAAAGGACCTTTCCCGAATTGAAAAAGACGCTGATAAAAAAAGTTCTGGTCCAAATAAAATGATTGCAATTTATGATTTGCAAGCAGTCCTGCAACTTCCACGAGGCAATACATCTATTTTTTATTACAAATCCAAACTTAATACCTTAAATTTTACTGTGTCTCTAATTGGTGTTGATAAAACCGATTGTTTCTATTGGCATGAGGGAGAAGCAAACCGCGGAGCTGATGAAATTGGATCTTGTTTGTTCAAGTTTATTCAAAATAGTGTGGTAAATTACGATGGACCAGGCTTAGATCTAATATTCTATTCTGACAATTGTTGTGGTCAGAACAAAAACAGATTCATAATTTCGATATACTTGTATGCGCTGTTAAAATTCCCTATAATAAAGTCTTTAACACATAAGTACCTAATTACTGGACATACACAAAATGAAGCTGACTCTGTTCATTCAACAATAGAAAAACAAATACAAAGAAGACTCAGGTCAGGTCCAATTTATGTACCCAGTCAATACGTTGAAGCTATTAAATGCGCTAAGAAGAAAGGTAATCCCTACACCGTGACAGAAATGTCATCTAGTGATTTTTATTCATTGAAGCGTCTGTCTGAGGATATTGGGTTAACTACCACAAAGTCTTTTAAAATTACTGAGGTAAAGATTTTCAAACTGTCGCAGGACGATCCTACGAAGTTGTTGTTTAAAACCTCTTTTAAAGATCATCAGTTCTCCGAAACAGTTTTAACGCGAAAAAAAAATCTTAATGCAATATCCCTCAAACTCGCGTATCGATCTAAACCGAAACTCAAAGAAAATAAACTGAAGGATCTATTGGATTTATTACAAAATAATCATATTCCACCGTTTTATGAGTCTTTTTTTAGCTTTTTTAGTTGACTGTAAGTTCACGTAAAAAAAATATTTTTACCTATAAAGAAGTTTGTGTTGATTTTTTTTCTTATTTTAAAAACATGTTAAAGAGAAGGTTTTAATTAGTTATTTTTTCTTATTGTAAGTGCCTAAATTTTATAAGTAAAGACAGTTAACCAATAAAAGTAATGACTTTTTATATTGTTATCGGCCAACAAGTGAATTAAGACTGATTGTTAATTAGGCCAAGATTAGCTAGTAATTTATAACTAATAAGTTATTTTTTGATGTTTTTATTTTATTTTAATGAGAAGTTTATAATTTGGTTACTTTTTCTTGATTTTTAATTAATATTGAAGACTTTTAATAATAAAAGTAATGATGATTACATACATTATAATGTGTATTATTTTTTAAACTACAGAAATTTTAATCGAAAAAAGAGTCGTAATATTCATCAAATTAAAAGTTTCTTAAAAGTTAGTTAAAAAAAAATTCAATTTTGCTATTAAATTTAAAGCCCTATAATAAATATATAAATAAGCTATTTACACACCATATTTCAGCAATCTGACTATTATAGTTTTTAAATTATTGACGTCTAGATGAACTAAAAACTATTAAAGTTACATTTTCTCGAAACAGCTATTTTTGTATTCTGACACTTTTTTTGCCGGGAAGCGATATATATATATATATAAATAATATATATATTAGCATTTTCTAGTGATTTCGTCCGTATATATTTGTCAATTGTGATATTTCTGTGGTACCTATTTAAAATATACTTTGCTAAGAAATTTATGTTATAGAGGCACCACATCGAAGTAAAAACTAAAACCCAACTACCACAAAAAACGACGCTGAAAAATCATGAAATACTACATGGACCACGGCTTTTGAAACTTAGTAAAGTACCGTAGTCCATAACACTTTAACAACGTGTGACTACGGCTTTTGAAACTTGTTTCATACTTTTTCAGCGTCGTTTTTTGTGGTAGTTGGGTTTTAGTTTTTACTTTTTTTATTTTTATATTTCATGAGTTGATCGTTTTATGATTATTTATATTTCACCTACACACCAGAAGAACATATTCTGCTTATTTCTATACCCACAACCAAAGCGCCAAGTTCAATGTATGATTATAGTTTTTTTTCTTATTTTTTATATTGGCAGTATTTAAACAATGGACTAAAATCATCATTATTAAAGAGGTACAGATGTACATGCTATAATATATATATATATATATATATATACTTTATTCGCTTAGTTATTTAGTTAGATTATGTAGTAATACCTAAGCTCATAACAGATGTAAAGAAGAAAATGAGTTGACAGACAGAAATAACTTTCTGTCAACTCATTTTCTTCTTTTATTTGGCCATATTAAGAAAATTAATAAGAGCCATAAAAGGAGTTGAGTTTTCTTGCTATTTATTAGCAATAAATAATTTAATAAATTACGGACAAATTTTGCCGCTAATTGGTGCTCGCTGAACTTATCTGCCTTCTATCTAAACACCGCAATAGGTCCATGATGTAGACAGCAATTACCTAAGCCAACATTGGCAAAGCTATAGTCACTTTGTGTCCCTAAACCAATATATATATTTAATATCATGGATGTCCTCACCTCATATCTGATATTCTTGTTCGTTTCGTTCGCTTTTTTATGTTATCGTCTCTTTCCGTCGTGGTAGCTGGCTTGTGGTATCACATGTCAGTGATACCACTCGCGTCATTAAACACACCCACTGGAATTGCACGCCAGAGTAAATACACAGTTCTTTTCAAATAATCACTGTATTTTAATGAGTGCACAGTTTTACGTAAATGTGTCCTTTGAGCAATCAGACAGGTAATAGTAAAGCAACGGTTGATCATAAACTGTGCGCTTGCGCGCGACTGGCGCAACAATTGAACGCATCCGGCTTAAAGGAAATATGTCCTACAATCAATTTAAATGTACCACTCGATTTGACCACGGACGTGAAATGTTGGCAGAAATGGGTTTTAATTCTCTATTATATGTTTTTGTTATAATTTTGTTAAATTCACTAATTACAGTGGGTATAGCTTGGTCACCAGTATCATTAGTTTTAGGATACAAATATCGATTCTGTTATACCTAGGTATTACACATTTATGTATTTATATTATACATAAATATTATAAATGGAGCTTATATAACCTATTAAATTATTTTGTTTTTTGTTATTTTAGACCTTAAATGATCCGTCTAACCGGACCGTCGATTTAGAACTCTTGTATAGCAAAACGAAGACAGGTAACAATAATAGATCACCTTGTCAAGGACTTTTAAGAAAAAATACATTACAAGTTTATTAGTTATACCTATCATGATTGTTTGTAACAAGCATTTACATGTGTAGGTACTGAAAAAAAGTTCTATATATATCTAAATAATAAAAAAAATATTAGAAAAATGAAGTACTAGTAAGAAACATATTAAAAAAAAAAAGAGAATTCGCAGTCAAGAAGTAGACTTAATAAAACTTATATAAACGAAACTACAAAAATTAACATTAGTTACATCCGACACTTATTGCGTCACAGTTCACTAGTCTACACTGTAAAAAATATATAAAAAATACTATTACAAGTAGTAGTCAACCATACCGTAGCAGCAAAATGGCGCGCAACAAGTGGGCGAACACCGGCGCGCGCGCCACTTAGCCGCAGGAAGTCTATATATAACCTTATTATATCCAGTAAAATGTGCCATCCGTCCGCTGTCAGCCGAACAGGTATTGGCCTTCGTAAAGACAATTGATCTAGATATAAAACTTTGAATGTATCTAATAGTGGATAATAATCTGTTATTGAATAGTATTGATCACTATTATCAGCCTGTTTCGTCAACTGCTGTGTTAAGGCCTCTTTCAAGACTTATTGGAGTGAGTTCTCATGGGGACTGCCCAAAATCGGGACGGTAAGCCAATTTCAGCGACCATCAGTCCACCTGGAGACATTATTAGCGCACTCCCACTACAGTGTACTAATTCTCCGTGCAAAATCTCAACTCAAGTTTCTTGCAAAACTTCTAGACCAGTCCAACAGTGAGTGTTCGCGTCGCGGCTTCGTCTGTCATTACGTGAAGGATGCACTTCAGAAAGTACTACTACTACCGAGGCTACTTGATTTTCGTGTATAAAATCGGGAACAATTGCGGGGCGCTAATGTAATGTTATTTGCACAGCTACAGTATAAAAACACGTACAAAACTAATATGTGTTTAACGAATTTAGGTACATTAGCAAAATATCCCTTTTGGTTTTTCATAGATTTGACTGCACGGTTGGCCTGGTTGTTAAAACGGTTGCCTCGTCGCTTTCAACTGCGCGAAGGTGTTGTGGGTTTAAATCCCACTTGAGACAACACTTTGTGTGATCCACCAATTGTTGTTCTGAGTGTTGTTTCATGTGTGTAAAAACCCCCGCGATAAAGGATGTTTATCCCTAATGTGGGAGTGTTTTTAAAAGAAGTAAAAGACCGGTCAATCAAGAAAAAGTCTCTCTCGGCAAAATTAACAAACAATAACTAAAATAACGTCTACTTTTTATATCAAACACATTTGATAATGATTACACATAATAAATAAATAAATAAGTATTTGGGACATCTAACACACAACACCATCTAGTCCCAAACATGCTTTGAAACAGTTTCTGTGAGAAAGCTCAAGCAATAACAAGTATGGAAAAGAATTTTCTCCCTCGACCCGTCGTCCATATGTAACTTATCATGAAACTAATCGAGTGAAAAATCGGACCGAGCTCTGTATTCACTCTCTCTCTCTCTCTTGTCTGTCTTATCAATACGTATTGTAAATGTATCCATGATACATTTCAAAGAATATTGATCTAGAACCTAATGTGTACGATGTCTTTTTAGTGTTCTTAAAAAAAGTGAATCTTTGAGTCTCTCTCCTTCCTTTGTTTTCCAAGTACAAAAGACTTTTTTAAGTGGTTTTGAGGAAATAGACGTCGCTATTTTTGTAATATGATATGATGTTGGAACATCGTTCAAGAATATTAGTAGTAGTTTAGCAATCACCATCATGCCAAAAAGTTGTAATACTATACATTTGAAGTTTACGATTTTTGTATGGAGTTTTCATTCAACACAAAACTACAGTTTTACAATTGTAGAGAAAAAGAATTTCCCCCGACAGAGATTGCGATTCATTCATTTTAATTTATTATTTCTTGTTAAACGAACACTACTTCCATTCTTGCTATGCCCAATATACGAAAACAGCTATCTATCTGATTATATATATTAAGTCTGAACTAGCTGACCCACGCAAATTCGTTTGCGTCTCATATTGCCCGTGGCGTAATAATTTTCCCCCATTTTCGGAACATTCTACATTGGTGCTCCACTCCTATCAGTATTAGCCTGATGATAGATAGATAGATAGATAGATAGGTATTCTTTATTGTACACCATAAAATGAAATATACATTGAAGACAATAACAAACAAAAACAGTGGTACAATGGGCGGCCTTATCGCAGACTGCGATTTCTTCCAGGCAATGATATATAGCCTGTAGCCTTTCTCGTTAAATGTACTATCCAACACGGAAATAATTTTCAAATCGGACCAACGGTTCCTGAGATTAGCGCGTTCAAACAAACAAACTCTTCAGTTTTATAATATTAGTATAGATAATATAATTGATAGCCAACCCCAAATAATCTTGGGAATAATAAAGGCTAGGAAGACGATATATTTCTGGTGTACGCAAAACTTGATTCTTCTTGTCAAATATTCAATTCAATTCAATTCTATTCAATTCATTCATTTACAGAAATGTAGGTATACAGAGATCTTAATTATGTCATAATAGTAAGTGACCCATTTACATTCTACCATTATATAATAGTGTGGAAATTTTTTTTGAATGTTCATTTAATCCATTAGAATTTATGTCATTAACTCGAAAAAATGATATCAGACAAGTGGCCGCCGCCGTAGTTAATGACCTTTTCGGGCGACAGGTTCTCGCATACCTGACAAATATTTTTATTAAGGGCTTCAGGAGTCTGAGGTGTGTTGATGTAACAACTGTTGTTACATCAACAGCCAAATAAAAAAGTAAAAAAATGAAAAAGTATGCAATTGAGAAATCGGGAGATGATGTGCATTTCTAGATGTGAAATGTGGCTGTTCCATTATTATATTATAACACCTCATTGTACAACCAACATAAATCCGTAAATAAAGATAGATTTTTTCAGTGAATATCGGTTGTGTCTCAAGCAGTGAGCGCCGTTATATCGTCCTGTAGAAACCAAATGTCCACCAGTCCCAATTTGTTATTCACGTCAACTAAAACATCTCGTTTTAGCCCAATTTCTTCAAAGCAAGAGGCGAAGAGTTTCTAGTTGATGTCAGACGGCCAGGAAATCTGCGACGAAATTCACGATACGCCAACACAACCAACAAACGTTTGCACAAAAAACATGGAAACAACTATTCTTGAGGAGTAAACCGATTCATGGCTTGTCGACTAATACTCTGTGTCTGTTTACTTCAGAAATATCAAAACCGAATTGAAATTTGGCGCCACATACAATAGTTATAGCGTCTTCTAATTGGTTCATTACTTTTGCCCCACCTATTTAAGTTGCTATGTTAGTTCTAAAAACTGCAGTTTTATTATGTCAGGTTATTAATAACAGGAATGGAATAAAATGAAGAATTAATGTCATTTGTTTTGAGTTGAGATTCAAAAAATCGTTGTGGAAATTACTTAACCTGATAAAGACTCTCAACCTTTGTGATTCCACTCTCATACTACTACATACTACTACTACGAATAGAGAAATAAACTATGTTTGAAAATTTGCTTAGAACAAATAAGTTACAAGAAATACATAAGAGTATTAGAGTTAGCAATGCTTAATTTTTTTTTTACATTTTCATTTGAAACCCCATAGTTTGACATACTAAGGATTCACAGAGATATAATCAAAATATTCATAGTCAAATCTACCCTAAACAAGTATCAAACTAAATCTTCCTCCCCTAATGACACAGTACAGTTAGAAGCAATAATTAATTCTCAACTGATTTATGCGAATATTATGCGAGAACATACATGTACAGTCGGCCCCACGAATGTCTACACGCGTTAGATTTATGCAACTATGGTAATGTTACTTGATGTAACAAGGCATATATTTGCGTTAAATAAAAACAAAACGACGTTATCTTTAAGAGCCTTTTAAGTTTTCTTGTTACTGGTTTAAAATGGTCTGGCATTATAAGGCATGAGGCATGTCTTAATACATTTATGGAAACCTAATCACGGTTTGCTTTTTATTGGCTTAAGAATAGATTAAATGGTTGAGTATTGTGATTGTATTTTGATCGGTAACTACCTATGTTAGATTCCTGGAAGTACGAATAATCTTGAGTCTTTATTTAGTCGCTTTATACTTACTAAAGATAGTATTGATGTCACACGTATTTATTTATTTGCTGAGTTATAATTCAGATAAGAAAAAACACATTAAAACTCAAATGGAAACACAAAATTCTTTAGTTTCTAGGATATTACCTACTCATACTATGGAAAAAGAAATGAATCCAGACATCAGTACAAGGACCTTCCAGTACCTACCAATATTACGTCATTATGGATCTAATTTTTTTAATACAGTACCTAATAGTGTCATAAATAAAGTGTATGAACTTAGCATTATTTAAAGCATTTTTTACGAAATTTATAATGTGAATGTGAGTTTTTATAACACCAGTAAATTAAGCAGTCGTCACCGATTTCAAAAATATTTATTTTATAGTTTACTAGCTGACCCGCTCAACTTCGTTTGCGTCTCTCCATAAGAAATATCTTTTTCCCATTTTCCCAATATTTTCGGTCGATACCCGACTCCTATTGGTCGTACATTGTTGTTACATAGTCTAAAACCTGCCTCGCTAAATGGGCCACCTAACAAAAGAAGAATTAGCAAAATCGGTTCAGCCGTTCACGCGCCATTTCGTGACCAAGTCAAATAGGGATTCATTTATATATTATATATATATAGATTTGTTTAGCAGATATTTTCACGAAGAGTGATTATAACTCTTGTTACTTCAATCTTATTCGTAAAAGAGAAGGTATCAACCTCGTCACACAAATGAAAAATCCACAATTGCTACTTTAAACATCAACTTAATTGAAAATGATATTCCAAAATATTAACAATACTCGTACTATCAAAACTGCATTAGCCACAATTAGGCATATTTATTTTAATAAAACTGTGGGATCGCGTGCTATTCAATATCTAGATACCACATTTATGCGATTTCCAAGTACAGTGCCAAACCCGCCGTGTTACTGGCAAAACACTTGTTTCTGTCAAGCTAATAAAATTTAAGTGCCAGTTACTCCATGTTATGGTAAATTAAGTGCTTGTAAATTGTCAACGGAAACTAAAAATTTGTTAAAATAATCCGCAAAAATATGGTTTGTGAAAACAATTTCTAAAGACTAACTACTGTAAGTACTGGTGTTTATTTTGGATTTATAACTACTAAACATACGTTTTGTCTTTAAAATGGAGTTAAATATACACTATAGTAGATGCAGAGTGATAGAATATACCAACCTTTACAAACTATAATCTAAGAAAGTGATCGCTAACGAAGAAAATGCCTTTTGGGGATTGGCGAAACATATATATTTAGATCTAATCTGAATCTGGAATTTGGGACATAAATAATTCGTTTCGTTTTGATTTCTAGGATCTTCGTTCTCATATCTAAATGAACAGCATACTTTATTATTCAAAACGTGGGGAAAACCTGTCCTGTTTGCTTAATCTTGCTATACTATAAATATTTGGTTACCCACAAGGCAGTTGTATTTATGAAAAAAGTACATAAACAGACCAAAATTATTGTGGACTAGCTAAACCCCGTGGTATTACCCGCGTTTGTTGTTGTAACCACGGGTAACGCGGTAAAGCCGCGGGACAAAGCTAGTCTACAAAAAGTAGACTAAGTTACTCCCTGGATCATCAGCTACCTGCCAGTGAAAGTCCCGTCAAATCGGTTCAGCCGTTTAGACAGACAAAACTTGTAAAAAATGATATTTGGATATATGTGTCGTGTATACATACATTTGCATTTAGTAAAAAGTGGTTATTTTAATATTACAAACAGACACTCCAATTTTATTTATTTGTATAGATGAAAGACCTATTGCAAATTTAAATGAAATACAAATTCATATTTATTATTGATACTCTCGATTGTCGGCACTTGATGGAACTTGTACTAATACATTCTAGAAATAAAGTCACTTGTACTTATTCCACTATTTTAGTTAATTAATAAACTTTGAGAATGACATAAGGCGAAACTGGTCAGGTGTAAATTTAATTAAAATAAAGAATAAGTACCTACTAGTGACTTTATTTCTAGAGTGCAAATTCATATTGTCTTATTTTAATGATCTATTAGGTAGGTATATTATTATTGAATTGAATCCCTATCGTATTTTGAGACTATCAATTTGATTCCTTCGTGAATATGTACATCCTAGTCCTAGTCACATTAACATATAAAGGTGAAAGTTTATGAGTGTGTATATTTGTTACTCTTTGACGCAAAAATAGTGAACGGATTTGAATGAAATTTTACAGTCAGCTATATATTTAGGTACAGGCACAGCTAGTAGCTATATATTTACGTTCAACCTCGGTTAGGTTAAATAATAAATCTATCGCTTATCACGTCACGTCACTTCCTTTGTGAGAATAATATGTATGTGTTAGTATTATATACCGTCACGCTAAGATTAGGATTACCAGAAGTGCGTTTTATTTATATAGAATAGGCACGTAATCCGTTTCAATGAAAATGTAAACTAATTGACGACCAATTATGACGATAGACGATTATAAATAATACCTACTCAGATAGATCAATTAGCTAAACACTTATTACACACAGCACAGCACTAATTACTTATTAAGATAGCACAAAAAAAAATTAGGGGTTGATAACTTTACTAAACAAATAAATATTTAAAATGTTCATAGAAATTAAATTTTGACAGACGATAGAGACATTTAGTGAGGCATGATAGTGCTTATCAAAAGACAAGAACCTTGACTCATCACATAAGAATAGTCGATCATCGACTCATAAACAAGAGAGAAACGCCTATGTGTGATCTATTGAAGATGTCAACTCACCTTTATTCAACGGCCTCCATCTCTCATACGCAACACTGAACGTTCGCGCGAGTGCCGGCACCGGACACAGGTCATCGCGGGCACCACCGACGGTCACCGATGCTGCGCCGGACGCTACACGGACACGAGACGGCACACGACACTCGGAAGGGACACGTCTGACCTATTTGTCTTGTTAAAAAAATAAACAAATCAATAAACCGGAGCAAAGCGAGCGTCCACCGACAGGAAACCGGGATAAAAGCGAGGTGCCTCGTCCGGTCGTCGGAGACGAAGGGCGGGGGATGCGGGGTGGCCGCCGGAAATACCGCCACGCCCCTGGGCGGGGTTTGTGCTCGCCTGCGCGGGTTATCCCGGGAGGGTTGAGGGCTTCAGCACAAACTCGCAGACCTCGCAGCTACCAACTTTTTGGCCTCTTTGTACTGAGATATGCTTGATACTACACAATGACTTTAAGATGTAGGTACAAGTCTATGTTTATGAGTCGAAAGCACTTGACATAAAACTTTTAACACTTCATACATGATACAATACAAAGAGCATACTTATAGTATGTACTTAGGTAGAATTTTCTTTTATGTAGGTACCTAATAATTATGATTTAGATCCACTCATTCAGTTTACCGAGAACTGTAGGTACAAGTGCACATATTATAAAATATAAATATCTTACTCAACTTACTGCTAGTCTCTTAAAATTAGAAATAGGAAAGTATAAATAACCATAAACCAACAAATTGTTTTTGCCTGTGAAGTGATAAAAATATAAATAAGTAGCCGATCCACGCAACCTCGTTTGCGTATCCTATTGCCCATAGCGTGATAAATTTCCACCGTTTTTGTAAAATTCTTCATTTGTGCTCCTGTAGGTCTTAGCGTGATAATATATATCCTTCTTCGATAAATGGGCTATCTAACACTGAAATAATTTTTCAAGTCGGACTGGTAGTTCCTTAGATTAGGGCATTCAAACAAACAAATAAACAAACAAATTCTTTAGCTTTACATATATTAGTATAGGTATAAAATTAGACTACCCTCTTTAAGAAAAGCGTGTTCATTATGGCCTCAAAAATCTATGATAGGATTTCTACTCACATAAAATAGTGTACGTAGTAAATATAAATGTGTTAAATATAAATTACAAATTCCAATACCTAGTAGACAACTGTTATTACTCTTTTAATGCATTTTTATCGACTACAATTTTTCATGTTGTAATATTTGCTGTACAATATTAGCTCTAGTGTACTGTACAATTTTAATCTATTCATGAAATTTTCTTTGACAATTTTATTATTTTGTGATTGTACTATATGAAGTCTTTTTTTCTTGCATTTTATGTAAACATTGATTATATTGCCACTATCTAATATATTACTTGACATATTTTGATAATTTTAAGTGTTCGAATAACTTGCGGCGAAGTCTTACCTCTTACGGTGACGTCAGAAACTGACGCGAGTTTAACATATTTAACCCATCACAAAGAAGTTTTCACTTCAAAAAGTAGCCTATGTGTTAATCCAGAGTGTCAGCTACCTGCATATCAAATTTTATAAAAATTGGTCCAGCCGTTTGCGCGTGAAGAAGTAACGAACATACACACTCACAAACTTTCGCCTTTATAATACATCTTGCATTATATTACATATCCTACTAATATAATATTATATTACATATCCTATAATATCCAACTAATAAAAGTTTGTAAGTATGGATAGATGTTTGTAACTTTTTCACGCAAAAACTACTGAACGGATATGTATGAAACTGTACAGTAATATAGCTTATATGTACATCAGAATAGCACGTAAGCTTCTATTTACCGCGATGACTGACATACACGCGGTCTTAACTGTCAGATCACAAAAGATTTCGATTTGATAAGTCTGGGATAGAGACATAAACATGTATATCAGATAGCCATATAGTTATATGGATGTCTTCTTCATATAGGAGAGCCACGCTTCGGCATGCATGGGCCGGCTCGAGCGGAGTGATTCCACGGAATCACAGAAAAGCGGTGTGAAACAGCGCTTGAGCGAGGGTAATCGCGATACGTCTGCTCGTTTGCCCTCTAAAATTCCAGAAAAAAACTTATATATCTAACTCTTTCTTGTTTTTATTACCTACAATCTTTATTGTATGTTCTCTGTTTTTACATCCTTCATATTTCGTAACGAATTGTAATATATTTTTCAATAGAGTGATTCAAGACGTAGGTTTATTAGTAGGTATATTGAAATAAATTATATTCTTGTAAACTATTAAAAAAAATGGGCGTTTTTTCATATAGGTATTTAGTAAAAAATAAGGTTTGAATGTTTTGTCTATCAACCAGAATAGGTATTTTTCTAATTATTTACTGAAATGTAACATTTGTTCTAAATGCCATACTATAATAGGTAAGCCCAAAAGATATTTGATAAGATACGTACGTCCAGTTCCGCCAAACTACTACACAACTATTACAAAACTGAGCCCTCGATTCAGATGCATAGTCCACATTTAAACACTTTAAGCTGTAATTTGTAATTCCAAACATTAAAATTAAAAAAAAATGTTTAAATGAAAAATTCAAATTGAATTTATTAAAATGTAATAAGTTTTGACTGCCTCGTTGGTCTCGCGGTAGACGTGTGCGAGTCAGCAGTCGCACACGTCAATCATGAGGTCTCGGGTTCGATTCCCGGGTCGGACCAAATGTTTGTATGATCTACAAAAATTTGTTTTGGAGTTTGGGTGTTTTATAGAAAACACATATTATACTTTTTTTTCGTAAATACATACATATTATACATAAGTATAATATGTATGTATTTACGAAAAAAATGTATAATATGTATTTATATCAATTGTCTAGTACCCATAACACAAGCTCTGTTTAGCTTGGGACTAGATGGCGTTGTGTGTTAGATGTCCCAAATATTTATTTAATTATTTATATAATAAATTGTTAAATTTTGTTTTAAGTCTACAACTAAATCTTTCAATTCTCTTTTGTTAAAGTTGAGTTAACTGATGATGATGATGATATTTCATATTGAAATCTGTAAGAAGTGATGACTATACTAAAACCCTTATTCTTGACTAAACCAAAATCTGTATAGTTACACTATAGTCTACCTGAGTAATCCAGTATACTTAATTCAAATAAACGAATATTGTTAAAAGGAATAAATTTTATGATTTTATGATTAAATTTTATGATTTTCAATAAAAAAAGAACAAAGAGCCATGACTGGCCAATATGATTAATTGATGTCTGAACCACGTCTATGGATAAAACAACACAGCACCTGGCTGTTTAGGGTAAGGTGTGGCCATAATATTATAACGGGCAAAACTTGACCCCTACTAACCTTTGTGTTTTGATCGAAGTAAACTCGAAAGAGGGTATGTACAATCAATATTTTCTAGATAAATAAATTGGGAAGTTGCTATTTTTAACCGACTTCAAAAACAGGAGGAGGATTTTGATGATTCTTTTTTTAACGGAAAGGAGATATCCTAACGGTGGTACCATGATAAGGACACTATGATCTGTTGATGGCATCCAAGAGAAATCGAATCAAACCTTGAAGTTGGTTTTATTTTTGTTTTTGGTTAACAAAAGTATGTTATGATTTTAAGCCGTATAAGAGACATGCTTCGGTGCATGTAGGGGGCCATTTCGAGTCATAGAATAGAATCCAAATCTTGAAGATCTGGTTATAACATTTTGTGGAATGTAGAGGCATCTCCAGTATCAAGTAATCGTCGTTATTAGCAAATTGCAGTCCACTGTTGGAGATAGACCTCTCTCACTGAATTATTATTATCGATTTTGGGCCACTCGTATCCAGCTAGTACTAGGCAAAAAAATGGCGTGAACGTGCTGCGTCATTGCGAGGCACGGTATCTGGTCGATGTTTCTGGTGACAGCTCGACAACAGCGGCGATATTCTCGGCAGAATGGGCGCTCCGGAGCCGGCCTCTCTTGGCAGCGTCTCGTGTGGTTCCATACTCTTCAAGGTTGGTGGCCAAACGGCGCAGTGTTTGCGCAGTCAGTGCCGGACGACCGGGGAATCGGCGATGGAATTCACGCTGCACCAACACCACAAACGAATTGTTACGCAAAAAAAAAAAACGCGGCTTGTTCACTTATCTTCTACATCTGTCTAGCTTACAAATATCAAAACAGATTTGACATTGGCCGCCATTTGCAAAAATAAGAGCATCTTGCGATATTTTTCAACATTAATTTCATTACGACGAGACTTAAAGACTTAAGACTTACGATTTGAAGACTTAACAGAAACATCTGATCCAAGAGATCCGGCTGGTTGCCATTTCATCAAAAGAAGAAGAAATAGAGCATCTTCCTATAAGGTGATTTCTTTTGGCCCACCTTGTAATGGTAATTCATACTATAGACATGAAATAACCGTTACTAGAAAGAATCAAAACAATAGCTAGATGAAGAAATGTGAAGAACTTTACTGATAAAACTATCACGATTTTGCAACACTCATAATTAATACTAAAACAAGTAAGCGCTGCAAGTTATCGCTTAGAGGCGTTAAGGGTCGACCCGCCTCGGGCCTCCCCTGCGATTACTGGCTGTTCATTGAACATTGCTAATTGCCTACGATGGGCTGTTGTCGCCCACCTCGCGTTGCACTGTTAAGTAGCACACAGTTTTTGTGAGTCATGGTGAGTAGCGTAGAATTTGAACTCTTTGAAATCATGTTTTTTTTTTACTGGTAAAGTAAAAGGGGCAATGACGGTTGGCTTAATTTGGTATGCCATTCCTAATATAATGGCAATACTGCCATTATATTAGGAATGGCCTGCTTTGCTTAAGGAGATTGTGTCAGTTAGAACTATGGTCTTTCCTGAACGAGAGCGAAATAGATTACATCTCTTCCTATTCGAAGGATTGGTTTGCTTGTGTTTATATCTAAGTTGCTAATGTTAGGGTTGTCACGCTTCCGCTGCTAACCCTTTTAAAACTTTTCGATGAAATAGTTATTATATAGGCTACTAGTTGTTGCCCGCGGCTCCGCCCGCGTATATGTCGGTTATCGCGGCAAATAGTAGCCTATGTGTTATTCTGATGTATAAGCTATATTACTGTAAAGTTTCATCCAAATCCGTTCAGTAGCTTTTGCGTGAAAGAGTAACAAACATCCATCCAAACATCCATCCATCCTTACAAACTTTCGCATTTATAATATTAGTAGGACTCATATAAAAAAAGATATATAAAGACCATATATAGCCAATATAGTTTTGTAGATTTATCTCGTAAATAGCCATAAATTTTTAATTAATCTTAGTATTGAGATAAAATTTTATGAAACAATACACAAACATTGGGTTACGATAGCATTTTTTTAAATAAAATACACCTTGTAAAGCTCCTTGTCGTAAACAACTCGTGCTCAGTAAGATACTACGGTCCATTCTATGGTATATATTTTCTTAGTCGACTTTCACAACATTCGCGAAAGCATTCTTAGCTGTTACTATTTTATAATAAAGTAGCTGACCCGGCGCACTTCGTATTGCCATATTTACATATCTGTTTCAGCTGCTAGTTGAGTTATAAATTGACTTTCCCATTACTTTTTTACTTTTCTTATACACAAACCTTGCTAACTGTAACGAACACATAAAAATAATTATTTAATTTGGTTCAGCCGATCGGAAATTGTGCACGTACATACATTTCGGCGATTCATTTTTATATATGTAGGTGTATACTTACCTATTATATAAAGAGGTAAAGTAAGTGAGTTTGCGACGTTGTGGGGGTAATCTCTGGATCTACTGAACCGATTTTGATAATTATTTTACCAATAGAAGGCTACGTTATTTGTGAGTGACATAGGTTATATTATAACCTGAAAAGTGAAAAGAGTTTTTCGTGGTAGCTGGATTTGTAAATCAAGTCGGAGAAAATATGTTTACCGCCCAACGAAGTTGGCACGGGTTAGCTAGTGTAATATAATTTAGTTATCTTACAGTAGAAGGTAAAAGTATTTTCTTAGTTGACTCTTGCCACCATCTATGACATTAAGTACCTATTTTGCTAGTAATAGATAAGTTCTGGATAGCATATCTGACAGATAGATTAACAATTTAATGGAAGATACGTTAAATTACTATCCTTAACTTATTTAGGTATACATATACATTACCTTACTCAACTATCACAATATTCACGAAAAGAGGTTGGCTAGTGGTATTCGCAGCTGTTGCCAAGTAACACCATAAATACATTGTGCCCGTAGGAACACTCAAAAACTCATCAAAAATGCTTCTTGTCAAAATGACTACTCTGCCTGATGGAAGGCATAAGCATAATCCAAGAGTGGTGATCACCATACTTATTGTGAATGCAGACAATGCAACAATGCAGTATGGTGACCCACATCATGCCTAGTAATGCTTCTGCATCATTGGGTCTTACACTTACCAACGAAACGACAGCACAAACGCTGTCACTTTAAGTTGATGTTCTGTGCAAGGGTAATACCGTCCCGGTCAAGCCGATCCGTTCGTGCTGAAACCAGCTTGGCTCTACTAACTAGAAAAGCTATACAACAAAAAGTAACAATATGGAACAAAATAATGTCTATGAGGAATAAATCCAAAATCGTATAAGGAAGTTTCATTTTAGTTCGCCGAGTTTTATTGATATACATAATGGGAGATTTTTTTTTCAGTCATTTGAAAATGAATACACTAAACAATTATCTTTATTAGGTTGAAGTACACGCAAAACTTGAGGTAACCGTCGTCGTTGAGTTTCTTCTACTTGCGTTCCATCTCCGTCATCAGTTTAACTAAGTTTTCATTATACACAATAAAAAAATGGCAGTTATAAGGATAGCCGATTGAAGTAAAAACTTATAACTTAGAATGTTATTTGTAAAATTGAAATTTCATAATGTTTAGAAAACTATATTTCAGCACATAAATTAGTAAGAAACATCATTTCAATATTAATGCATTTCAGTATTCAATATACCCTTGGCACAGGAGGTATCCATTTCACTTCGTCATCGAGAGTTTCGTCGATCACAGGTCTATACGTGATGGTCACGTTGCCTGTGCATAAATCTATTGTAGACAAAGAGTGTTTTCGCCAGTGTTGCTCAATCGGCAACTTCGTCTAAAAAAATAAAATAGGGTAGTTTTATGGTAGTAATAATATTAATAATAAAGAGCCTCGACCAACGCCTTAAGAGGCTCACGTTAGATGGCTGGATCAAGGGTCTGATGCAGAAGGCGGTCTGCCTTCCTTGACACGGTTCGTATTGTGAAGAGGTTAATGTCTTTGGTGCCCTAACCACCGGTTTCTTGGTCCCTGAACCCGAGGTCGGTGGTCCACTATTTTTATATTTTTAAATTTATTTGTTTTTGTATATTAAAAATGTAAATAATATGTTATAATAATTTTAACAAAGAGATTAATAATAACATATCAAACATGACCTATCGTGTGTTAAGAACCGAAAATATGTATATGAACTAGTTACGGCCAGTGGTTTCACTCACGGTAATTAAATTTTCCTAGGCAAAAATTACTTGCTTACGCAAAATAAAACTTTCCTTGAAATACTGAATTCCCTAAGATCTCGGTAGTATAAAGATAGTATACCTATTTGTGAAATGAATATTTGCTTCCCAATGGATACGATTTAGATGTGCAATATATTTATAGACTATATTTACCTGACCTTCAGTCGGTTTACTATAATCATATTCATCAATTCTTTTTGGACAATCATCCCTATAGTGCGCTCCTCTGCTCTCTGTCCTGTTTCGGGCACAAGCAACGACTTGAACAGCGCATTGGAGCATATTCTGAAGTTCCAATGTCTCCGTTAGATCTGTGTTATAGTTCAATTTACGATCAACTACCCGAATCTCGCTGAAGCCTCCAAACCATTTTTGAATCTGCTCCTGACCTGTAAAAGTATGATTAAGTACAGTGTGGTGGCTTCTTCGTAGGAATGGTATGAAAGGCATTGTGAGCTCATGAGTATTAAGGATGGAAACACAAACACAAAGAAACGGGTATACGTTAAAATATGGCTGCATGAATAGCGTAGTAGTTTGCACGAATTGTTGTTACGGGTCTGGATGTTCTCTGTATCCTTTTCATGTATGTTTGTAAAGTAACTCACGACACAGAATATACAGAAATATATCCTATGTCAGGGGACTTAATAGCCGGAGGCTGGATGTCTTTCGTTGATATCAATATAAATATATCTAACTCAGTGTGTGCCACTTTATTTTTATTTGGAAGCAAGTTGTAGCTTCGGTGGTTATGACTAGTGTCTTTCACATTTAGTTGCCTGCTAAATGCCAACTTTCTTTGGGGCTTAAGACTGAGAACCTATTGTACGGAATACTGTAAGAGTCAAATGAATTACGGGATGGAAAAAGCAGTTGGTTGAAGAATCCGGATAGTGTTTCCAGTCTTATCCTGGGAGAGGCCACAAAGACAGATCCTCAATGTAATCTTAAGTTTCTTTACAACAACTTAAACACAAAATTCGAAGATTTACAAGCGATAGACTAAGTAGACATGGATATCCTGATATAAATAATCCGTTAATCGTATAACTAATAATAGTCTAAAATTTATGAATTTGTAAAGATGCCTGTTACTTTGCGTAGATTTTTTTTAAGCAAAAAATACTATGAAAAAACAAGAAGAATGAATAAAATCAATATGATAGGCATACTTCGATAGAGGCTTAACACTCCCTGACAAAAAAAATCTATACTATTATTATAAACGTGAAAGTATCATATATATATATATACCATAGTATTTGTAAGTATGGATGGATGGATGGATGGATGTTTGTTACTCTTTCACGCAAAAACCACTGAACGGATTTGGATAAAACCTTACAGTAATATAGCTTATAGATTAGAATAACACATAAGCTTATATTTGCCGCGTTAATCGACATATACGCGGGCGGAGCCGCTGGCTACAACTAATCTATATATATAAAAGAGGAAGGTGACTGACTGACATACCCAGAGATCAACGCACAGCCCAAACCACTGAACCTAGAATCCTGAAATTTTGCATGTAGGTTCTTTATGTAACGTAAGTGAGCACTAAGAAAGGGATTTTTGAAATTCCACCCCTAAAGGTATAAATCAGGGGATGAAAATTTACGTGAGCGAAGCCGCGTGCAAAAGCTAGTATACCATAAAAGTATGTAGTATCTAAATATTTTCTTCTTACCTTCATCTAATAGTTTTTTATCTCTGAACACTCCACATTTTGACTGCATTGTCTCTCTCATAGCTAAGCGTAGTTCATGAGGGGCAGCGCAACCATTTGCACATCTTACTTTAAACAAATTGTCCAAGGTCGCATCACAAATGTCCTAAAATATAAATATTAAGTTACAAACTACTTAATGTAATAATATAGTCTAGCTTAGCTATGGGACAAGGCTGAAGACATTACACGTGTGTAAAATAATAATAATATTTTCTAACTTCTAACAAATTTTCGATTTCTAACAAGTCCCAAATTAATCAGAGTTTGTACTATAGGTACTAGACATTTGAAACCAATACTTTTATTCCTTTTTTTGTAAATACGGTCATATTATACATAGAACACCGAAACTCTGAAACAAATACCGTGTATGTCCTTACGTTCTTATTTTTTACACGTTTTTCCTCTTTTTCCCTAGGTCATGGCATTAAGCGCCAATAAATGGACCAGTTTCAGTCTTTCTAATTCTTTGAGTGTTGATAAGTATTTAAACGAGGAATGCAACATCACGGTTACTACATCAATAGGAGTGGAGCATAAATAAAAAATGATGTTAAAAAAAATATTTGAGAAACGCTTATCAAGTCGGGTGGGTTGGATATTAATTCAGAAATAATTTGATAATAGTTTAGTATACTTCTTATTAGTTTTTGGTAGTTGATTGCACGATGATACTCATTGCGAATGGAGACAATGCAACAATGCAGCATCTGCATCATCGGACCGCCGGTCTCACACTCACTAACGAAACACGACAGCACAATGCTGTCAAAACGGTAGTCTTCTGTAAGAGGATAGTACCAACTCAGACGAGCCGGCCCGTTGGTGCTCAAAGCTGCGTGGCGCTACTGCCTACATTTTCATGCATAATTTACACAGAATATTTTCAATGTGGGTGTTGTCATTAAGATCTAAAATAAATCACTACACGGAACCCCTATTAGGAATAATATACCTACGGGCTTAAGTTCATCTTGTTTGTCTCCGGGTTTGGAAATTTTCCCAACGTTGTCAGCTACGGATTTCCCAAATACCGCCACATCTAAAATGGAGTTGGCTCCGAGTCTGTTTGCGCCGTGGGCATTGGTCACAACTTCCCCACAAGAGTGCAACCCTGGTACCAAACAGTCTTTGCCATTTTGATGCATTATAACCTGGATAAATGTAATAAATCTTAAGAATATACTATGGAACCTGGTATCACAGTGACAGAGAATCACGTGCGCTCATAGTGAGTACCGACTGCTGATAAATACTCGTATATTAAAATTTAGATTTGCATACATGTTATCCATGAATAAAACTTAGACATAGCAACGGTTGTATTCATCGCACAAAGATTTATCCTAGGTGTGACTCGAACCCACGCTCTCTGGCTTAGCAGTCAGGATCACTAGCAACAACAGACCCGTCAACTTAAAATCTATGTTTAAATAGAACAGAAGTTAAGCTTACATAAAAGTACAGGGGCCAGTATGACCTCTGACGCTGCAGATCTATGTAGTGACAGTTTAAATTATAATGGTAATAAAAACGGAGATTCAAAACCATTGAGTTTGATCTATCAGGCGATTATTACCTCTCCTTTCCAATTAATGGGTACTCCACCCATAGTATAGTGTACTGTTGGCAAAATTGGTACAGGTTCTTTGCACACATCCACTCCAGTGAATGTGAAAGCTGACTCTGAAATTCCTGGTAAGCGTTGATGGATGGTATCGCAACTGAGATGAGTTAGTGTCAAGTAAGCGTGATCTTTCTTTGGGCCACAACCCCGACCTGTAATTATTTTAAAGGTAACTTTATCATTGACGAAAAGTTTTATTACGAATCTATACACCTCATTCATTGAAATCGATTCAGTACTTTAGATGTTACGGTAGAAGACGCAAGCATACTTAGACTAACTTTTAAACTTTCGCGTTCCACGATATAATAATCTGGAGGCACGTGCGGTGTGGTTACTTATTTTTACGGGAATTACGGGGACCACGGCCAGTGTTACCTGGTCGAAATGTCAGGCAAATCAGAGTGATACCTTAATACCTTTAACTTATACTTAATACCTTTAATAAAGTGATCGCGTTAGTTCCCGTAAAAATATTTTTTATTACATACTTAGATTATCAAAACTATTATCCTTCCTTTTGGCTTCGCCGTAATCGGGTAAAAAGTTGTCAGGTTGAAGGTGGTTATTATAATATGAATGTATATATATATATAATATATTGTCTTAGACTGGGGTATATGTTATTAGCCCCTATAAGATCTATGGTACACGAGCTTCACCTAGGTTCTCTTCCTATCTAAAACACAGGCAATAAGTGTATGGACCCTAGGTCCAAGCTGCAACTGAAGACATTATTATACAGAGATATAGTAAGTTTACCTTACTTAAGTATTTAACAAAGAGATACATTTATACAATAGACAGTTGTAAGGAAAAATAAGTGAAATTCAATACCTTCTCTTATTTCTGTCGCAATGGATCTAGACACAACGTCACGACTGGCTAACTCTTTGGCTTTAGGAGCATACTTTTCCATGAACCTTTTACCTTCACTATTGATTAGGTAGCCGCCTTCTCCACGTGCACCTTCAGTCATTAGGCAACCTGAGCCGTACATTCCTGGAATAAAAGCAAGTTGTATACAACACATCAGTGAAAATATAATAAAAGATATTAAAAAAATACGGGGTTTTCCTCGGAAGCCGAAAATTACAATACAATTACATTTTACTATACTATATTTATCATATTAAATTATGTAGACGTTTACATAACAATCATGGCACATGCATCGTTCCTCATCATCAACAGTCATAACAGTCTACTACCGGACATAGGTCTCTCCTTAAAAAGGAGGTATTAGGCGCTAATCAGCGCGACCCGCATCGGATGGTACAATGTACAAATGAATGTAAAATTGACAATGTTTTAAATTCTTATACTACAATCTTACTGTTTTTGAATAAAGTTTATTATTATTATTATTATTATTAATGTGTGAAGCCTATACAGCGCGTTCAGTGATAGGCGAAGCTATTCGCGATGCGGACGGTCCGCGTCGCACTGAATGGCGCCTTATAGTTAACAAACTGACCCGACGAACTTCGTGCTGCCATATTTTTCCTTTGTAAATATTTTCTAAATTTCTTCCCATGACAAGCTTCCCATGGTGCATCCGTGGACGAAAAATTTTACCCGTTAACTTTTATATTTTCTAAAGAATCATCCAATTTGATGCAGTCGATCGGATGCGCAAAGGACACGCATCCGATCGACTTACCACTGATAAGATTTAAGCATTTCCAAACCTGTGGGGTGAAACTGGATAAATTCCATATCCTGGAGCGGGATACCAGCTCGTGCTGCCATCGCACATCCATCGCCTGTACACGTGTGAGCAGCCGTACAAGAGAAGTACATCCTTGGGTAACCTCCTGTTGCCAAGACTGTGTTTTTAGCTTGAAATCTGTAGCAAGAAAATAACGAAAGTAAATTCTTGAGCTTGAAAATCACTTGCTTACTGTGGTTTCTCCGAGTGACTACTCATAAAGATATGGGATACCCTGACAAAAATCTAAAAGGCTTCAAATTGCGTAAAATATTATTTTTATAAATTGTTAAAGTTTTGTCATATCTTATCCTGACATGGAATGGTAATGGAAACTTCACGGGAGTATACCTTTTGCAATATAAAAGTAATTTCTAAAACTTGGTTCACACATGACGAAGACATCGAGTTAGGCGACGAAGATATAGATTTTTCTATCGAATGAATTGAAAACCTTTTTTTTTTACATTTGGATCTACTTTTTTTTACTTTGCCTGATGGAAAGCATAAGCAGAATCCAAGAGTGGTGGAGAAAATATTTTCGGACATTTTAAACACACAACGCCATCTAGTCCCAAGCCAACCAGACAACTGATACAAATACATGTATACTTTTTTTTGTAAACAAATACATATTATACATAGAAGACACCCAAACTCCGATACAAATATTTGCAGATCATACAAACATTTGGTACGACCCGGAAATCGCACCCGAGACCTCAATACAGCAGTGGCATACGCTCCCACTGCGCCACAGAGGCAGTTAATTAAATTAAATTAACAGAATCAAAGAAAACAGTTAATACCTGTGTAAAGTGCTATCATCCATGTCCATTGCCAGTGCTCCAACAACAGTCCCATCGTTCACCATAAGATCTAGTACAAAGTATTCAGAGAACAGCGTCACGTTACTGAACTTGGTGCAGTATCCATACAGAGTATGAAGTAACGAATGACCGGTTCTGAGAATGAAAATGGTTTAGTTATTTTAATGACAAGCTGACCCACGCAATGTCGTTTGCGCCTTAAATTGCCCGTAGCGAGAAAATTTCCCCCGTTTTTTAAACATTCTTCATTGTTGCTCCGCTCCTATTAGTAGTAGCGTGATGATATATACCCTATAGCCTTCCTCGATAAATGGACTATCCAACACCGAAAGAATTTTTCAAATCGGACCAGCGGTTCCTGAGATTAGCGTGTTCAAACAAACAAACAAACAAACAAACAAACAAACTCTTCAGCTTTATATATTAGTATAGATATAGATTATAATGTAGGGCCGAGTACCAACAGCCCCTAACAGCCCACTGTAGGACATATAGTTCTCCTTGGAAAGGAGATTTTAGATGTTCAGTAAATTTCAAATAGTACTAAATGTAAGCTTAGATCAAATAAAACGCACGGCCTTGTTCTTGTTAAAGCAAAAAAAAATTAGTTACTTCCAAGTAAACACACGCATTTAAGGCACAGCTATACAAACACCCCGCGGTGTAACAGGCGATTATTGTTGTACTGCAAGTAACGCCGCGGGACAAGGTTAGTTTAAAAAAAGTAGCCTAAGTTACTCCCTGGATCATCAGCTGCCTGCCAGTGAAAGTACCGTCAAAATCGGTCCAGCCGTTCTAGAGAATACCCGGAACAAACAGGCAGAAAGACAGACAGACAGACAAAATTTTTTTAAGTACATTTTGGTTTATGTACCGTGTATAGATACATATGCATTTAGTTAAAAGCGGTTATTTTAATATTACAAACAGACACTCCAATTTTATTTATTTGTATAGATATAAATGTATATGCATACTATATACAATACCGAATGCATATACATGCCTAAGAACAATACATTTGGATTACATAGTTTGTTATCGAATGTAAGGATAGGTACCCACGACAAATCAACACTGAAAGCAAATGCTTAACTATAACGTCACACGGCTAGGCTCGGGTCTCCTTTTAGGAGAGAGAGTTAAGGCCATACGTGCGGTATAGATATTGCCGCAGCGGCTAATGCTTCCACGTCCATCTCGAAAGTCGTTAAGAATTTAAGATCACAACTGAATATCGCCATCGTGTAGTTGCGTCTCAACCATCGCATGGCCATATCGATGGGCCAGCGTTGGCCCAACATGGACAGGAGCTTTCATACGAGTAGTATCTTACGTAGACCAGACTATCATGTTTGTTAAAACGTTTTTACTTACTTTGTTACTAAAGGTGTTATATTTATTTTATTATTTTAGTATTAACCTAATCGTCAGCAAGTGGGAATCATGGGCTCTTGCTGTAAATTGACCGGGGTTTAACGAAATATGAACACTCGAGTCACACGACAAGATTTAATTGCAAAGGCCGCCCATTGTACATATCTTCTTGAATTTTATAAGTGTAACAATTTGTAATTGGTGTGCAATAAAGTATATTCTATTCTATTCTATTCTATTCTAATTTCGTTTGCGAGGTAACACAGTTAAAAATGTTTTATGCCTAAACTTGACTTTTGTTCGAGAGTGGAACTTCTGTACGTAACTACTACGGGTATTAGTTATTCTGTGGCCAGACGTATAGTTAAAGTTTTTCGTAATGTGGGCAAATTTATACAAATAAAAATTAAAAAACTAGTAACTGGTAACTAAAATGACAGCTCTTGGTGAAGTTATCAAAGACTTAAGTTAAAAAAAATCTATCTGGATTTTTAAGCAATAAAACGCCCTCTTTCTGCGGTCATGAAAACTAATTAGAGCGCGTTTACCTACCTAGTTTTTACTACCACCGAATAGATGGCACCACGTATTACTTACAGAAAAGTTTGTAAAGGCGACCTCTTTTTATCGAATTTTAAAAAAGAAGGAGGTTCTATGTTCCACTGTATATTTTTTTTCTTTTACTTGCTCTTTCTTTTTTAAGTAAGTATGTTCACCGATTACTCCTTCAATTAAGACCTCGAAGAAACTTCGCCCAGCCCAGTGCTGTTACTCGTGGTTGACTACTTGAACCATAATAGCTCAAATGCCATTCATATGCTTACAGAAACAGACTGTTTAAGGTTTTTGGTTCGGTTTTTTATGCAAGTTACAATGCAAGTCCCGTTAATTTGCTCCTATTTTTTTTTTTATTATAATCATTGTACGATTAGTCTAACCTATCACATGATAATATACCTATTCCTAGTGCATGAGTAGATATTTAATTTTAGGACTATAATATTATAACCAAAATCATCAATAATCATCATCCATACAAATAAATAAAATTTAAATACTTTTTGTAACCAGCTTTTCGCTAAATGTATTCACGGTACCTACATCAAAATAACAATTTTTAAATAACTTGTCCGTCTGTCTGTGTTTATTTTGGTTAATCTCCGGATCGTCTGCACCGATTTTGATGGGACTTTTATTTATGACTATAGACGTAAATATAGATGGACTTTAACTATATTGTGTTGTGACTGTATCTGTACACCTCTTTTAACCTTAGATATATATATATATATATAAACCTTAGGAGGTTTTCTTGATTCTTTTTTTTAATATTAATTCGATTTGACTTTATTGAGCAGGATTAGAAGGATGAGAAAGTAAGGTGAATGATGGCTGAACGCACAAAATATTCAAAAACGATAAAAGCGCCCTCCTTTTACGGCTATGAAAACGAAGCTAATCAGAGCGCGTCTACCTACTTACTGGCTTTTACTACCACCGAATAGATGGCGCCACGTATTACTTTCAATTTTTTTTAAAAGCGAACTCTTTTAACCTTTTACCCGAGTTCGGCAAAGCCAAAGGGGGTTTACTTTTTTAACAGGCTATGTATGTATGTAAGTATGTATGTTCATCTGTTCCCTCATAGCTCCTCAACTACTGATTAAAACTGGACAAATGGGATATCGTTAAAAGTTTCTTGATCGTCCACTGGATAGGCTATATGACGTGAAACTGAATCTAATGTGGCACCCTCTAGTGGTCATAAGGTGTGTTATATTTAAATAAATTTGAGATAAATATGCCGTGTTTGATATCATTGGAAAAGGCGTTTCTTGTACATTTCAAAAATATATAGTGCCTTTGTCCGTATGTATTTGATGAGTATTTAAACTATACTTCTCCATAAAAAACGACACTGAAAAAGTATGAAACAAGTTTGAAAAGGCGTAGTCACGCGTTGTTAAAGTGTTGTGGTACGGTTCTATGTACTTTCTTGTTTATTTTTATAAAGACTAGCTTCGTTTATAGTTAAATTAAATGAAACATTTAGCTTAATTTATGGAATATACTGGCTGATCCAATTTTCCAAAAATCAGAATGGTCCGTTTTAAAAAAATAAACCTTTTTAACGACCGCGCATACTATCGAGGATCGATTAAAATGGCGAGCAGTTTGAGAGGCTATATGCAGCAGTGGACTGCGATAAGTTGATGATGATGATATATAGTTTTAATACCTGTCGGCAACAGCACAAGTCCTCTTAGCTATCTTCTTCCCATACTCAATAGTACCTCCACCAAACGGTCTCTGGTAAATTTTCCCTTCCTTAGTTCTCGAGAATGGCATTCCCCAATTCTCAAGCTCTCTAGTAACATTTGGGGCCTCTCGGGTTAAGTAGTGGATAGAGTCCTGTGAAGTATATCATTAAATACGGGTATCATTAAAGGTTAAACCTAATGTGGCGACTTCTACAACGGTGGTAACAAAAACATATGACAGCGCTATCTACTAAGTACAGATACTTCAATCCAAGGGACCAATCATCTTCATCCAGGCTTTTAACGTTGGACTTTACCTGATCTCCCAACCAATCTGATCCTTTGACGGTATCGTAAAAATGATATTTCCAAGTGTCTTCATGCATGCTGCCTGTTAAGAAAAAAACATCGTTAGCTATATATTAATACGTACAGCAAAAACGTTATAGCTACCTCTGTTTACGACAATTATTCGCACAATTGCATATCTAAATTTGGCACAGTTGAAGTTTATATGGAGGAGAAGTATAAAAAGATAAATATGTATAATGAACGAACTTCGAACATTGATCCATCACTAGTACAAAATATTAGTTTTTATACTTAAACTGTTTACGATGAAAAAGTTTCCCTACAAGCAAGTCACAATGTGTAGACATAACAGATCTTGGACCGTCATTGTGTGTCTGTGTGTATGCGAGTATTTATATTTATTGGTACAATTAAAAAAATTATTTCGATGTAAAATAAATATCTACAGGACAGTTTTCTTTACCTAGGACAAATTCCTTCCCACATTCAAGTCCATACAAAATCTAAATTATCTTTGTGGATTCGCAACGAGACGTGTTTTAGTTACCTAAGGCAGCATTCATGCCTCCTTGCGCAGCAATTGTATGAGATCTCGTTGGGAACAACTTTGACACTATAGCAACTGAAAAATTCTGCATCGCCAGGCCGACTGCCGCTCGCAGACCGGCTCCACCAGCTCCAATTACAAGGCAGTCATATTTGTGATCGTGTATTACGATACCTCGGTAGAAACCTGTTGAATAAGGTGGCTTTGTTTCTTCAAAATTACGTGCGATGGATATGTAAATACCTATAAAGGACCTCAAACCCTCTAAAGACTTTTAACCATCATCATGATAAGCCTTTAACATTCCACTGCTTGTCGTACGCCTAAATATTTTTAATTAATAAATTGGTAATTAATTGGTAACAACAGCAAAAAAAAAAAATTTAGAAAATTTGAAAAGCCATGAGTGCTGTTGCCTATTCCGCCGCAATTACTTATCAGCCAGGTGTGTCTTATCAGCCGAGAATGCAACAACACCCATGGCTTTTAAAATTTTCTACACACATTGCTGTAATAGGAATGATGTTTTATTCAACAAGATGTTGTTAAATAAAATATCACTCCTATTCCAACTATTATTACCTATTATAAAACTATTATAATAATAATAAACTATTATAATAATAATAAACTATTATAAAAAAAAATCGTACCTGATGAGGTACGAAATTTTTTTTGGAAAAATATTTAGCAATTTTTTTTTTTAAATATTTACGGTTATTTTTTAACTGGCATTCTGTTATCAATGGATTTTCCTATTCAAAAATGAATGTAGAAATTTGAGTTTTTAGTATCCGCGTGATGTATGTGTAGAATCAGCCGGATCTTAGACTATAGTGAAGAAACTTATTACCAAAATTGTTAAAACGAGCACAAAAAGCTCTACAAAGACAGGCACAAAAATCACAAGAAGAGTATAGAGCAGTTTAATGCACTGCATTTTGTAATTTAAAGCGCTTGGCTCTGCACTTTAATAATGATATTTTCATGTTTTTTGCTCTATACTAACTGGAGAATTTTTATTACATTATGAGGGCAATAAGTAAATCAGGTCTAAAAGGGTTAAAGTACGGTTTTAAGCCTTATCTAACAAGACATACCTACGATGTCCAAGTGTATATAATCTCATACTCTATGTGAGACATCTCCTATAAATTATATTATCACCATATGGAAAACATTACTTCATAAAATTTTGCAAACAGTCGCGAAAGTAAAGGACATATACCGGCGCAAAATGACATAGTATGGATTGATACATACCTTTAATTGGTACACGTTTTTGAGCTGCAGTGGCCAAATTACAACAAACCTTCTGCAATAGAAAAGGAAAAGAAAGATTTATTGTAAGATCCATAGACTTATCTAATTGTATAGTAATAGGTAAAGCATATTTTAAATACAATATTGCTATTGAGAGATCTATGTTCAGCAGTGAAGTGAGATACGCTGATGGTGATAAAAATTCCGTGTGGTGTCGTCGGACACCAGGTAGGAACGAAGTATCTTATTATAAAAATATTAATTTCAAGTTCTATTCGAGGTATAAATAAATTAATTATTCGGGTATACATTATTATGCTATGATTTTTTATCGATAATAATTAAAAAAAAACTACTTTACAAAATTATACTAACACCTTTATTTTATTTAGAATGATTTATAAAAATATATAACAAACTGCAATAATAATAACAGTTATCACGTAGACTATGCATTAGACACTGTATAGCCATTATACATACACTATACATAAAAATCTTGCGCTTTTTTAACGTTACGGACGTTTTTTGCCGGCTAGGGTACCCTCCGCATAGAATCTTAAAGAAATTCGTTTCAATCACAGAACAGAGAATATATTCAAAAATGCTATATTTATTCTACACATGGCACACTATGTAAGTGTGGTGACGTATTAAAAGTACATAGGTAACTAAGTAAACAAACTATACAAGACAACATAGTGCAAAAAGAAGGAAAACTAGAAATAAAAACTACACAAACACCAAATCTGGCCAGCTAAGGCTGTGGACTATTAAAAGATGTTGGTTTGATGGATAGACACGCAGTTACTCACATAGCAAAAATATATTAAAATAATTAGATAAATGATAGATATCATAATAACAATTTACATTAATATTAGGTACGTAAAACACAATTATAGTTACTATAGTAAACAGTCATAATAGCAAATAGTAGCAAATACAAGAATATATTTTATACATATTTTAAACAATTTAAAATCCATGCAACCTGCTTAAATTTTCATGTGTCAAAGATTTCTCGCTACAAATAGTTATGAGGTCATGACTACACAACATTCAAGAAAAGCGAGTGCCAACGATGTTTTAGCATTTTTGGCCTTGCAAAAATAAATAATACAATGAAGTATACTGTCTACAGAGCTGACTACCTAGCCTTTACTAGTCAGAGAGGGTCGAGGAGAGTTCGCTGACAAAAACGCATCATAATTCTGTAAATTGGGAAAACCGACTTTTGTTGTAGACCCCTCTATATCTGATATTATGTATGATTCCTCAACTAGTAATAAAGTAATAATTTCACATTTAGGTTGATACTATTAAGAATACCACTAAGTCAACAGAATACTTCACTACAAGTCTAGGAAAGCTATATTGTCATGTTCCTGCGGTACCGACTTCCGTTGAGAAAAATTTTGTGCCAATATAAATGCAACATCTTACCTTTGCTAAAAAAATCATGGTTTATTCATAAAACACAGCCCAAAAAAATCTAAATTTCATTTATCACAAATCCATACAATAAACTGACAGTTGCAAAATTTTTTTTATAATAAAAATAATACCAGCCAGTTTTCATGAAATGTCATAGGTGACAAATTCTACCTTGAACTTTGGGTATAATATAGGTATAGGTATAATATTACATAACACTAGATATACTAATAATAGAAGGTAGAGGTAAGTGAGTATGTATAATGTGAGTACCGAATTTTGCCAACGGATTTGAGTGAAGAAAACCTTTTGAGTTTATCGCGAACAGACAGACAGACCGGCGGAGGCTTTGTTTTATAATATGTCTGTAGTGATTTGATTATGAAAAGCCGAACGGTGATTTACGTCCATGACAAATTCCACAATGTCAATTTTCTGCAAATTGTCGCACAATAAATAAATAAATAAATATTTCGGACATCCATCACACAACGCCATCTAGTCCCAAGCTAAGAAGAGCTTGTGTTATGGGTACTAGACAACTGATACAAATACATATATACTTTTTTTTGTAAATACATACATATTATACATAGAAAACACCCAAACTCCGAAACAAATATTTGTAGATCATACAAACATTTGGTCCGACCCGGGAATCCAACCCGAGACCTCACTATCAGCAATCGCATACGCCAACCCTGTACTGTATTATCTATGCGCCAACCGCAAGACCAACGAATTTGCTTCGTGAACGAGGCAGTCCAGTCCTTGTAGTTGCAAAAAAATTAAAATATTTTGTATTTCATCTATACTTATAAAATAGTAAGTCCTGACTGACTGACTGACTGACTGACTGACTGACTGACTGATTCATCATCGCCGAGCGTAAACTATGATAGTTAGGGCTATGAAATTTGGTGAGTAGGATCCTTTTATTGAGTAGACACGCACTAAGAAAGGAATTTTGGAATTTCTACCCCTAAGGGGGTGAAATAGGGGTTGAAAGTTTGTATGGAAGTCCGTCATTTTTTAAGTTAGAAACCTGAGACTTTACTTTTGGGCTGCTGATTAAAAATGAGTAAACACGTATTTCAGCGTTTTTGAATATTCAACCCCTAAGGGGTGAAATAGGGGTTGACATTTCGTACATAGGTTAGTCTGGAAGTACGTCATTTTTAAAGTCTGAAACATGAAACTTTATTTATGTGTTACTGATTTAGAAAGAGTAGAGACGTATTTGAGCGTTTCTTGGTATTCTACCCCTAAGGGGGTGAAATAGGGGTTGAAAGTTTGTATGGAAGTTCGGCATTTTTTAAGTAAGAAGCATGAAACTTTATTTTTGGGCTACTGTTTAAAAATGAGTAGATACCTATTTAAGCGTTTATGAATATTCTACCCCTAAGGGGTGAAATAGGGGTTGACATTTCGCATATAGGTTAGTCTGGAAGTCTGTCCTTTTTGAAGTTCGAAACATGAAACTTTGTGTTCGGGCTACTGACTAAAAATGAGTTAATACGTATTTAAGCGTTTCTTGATATTCTACCCTTAAGGTGGGGAAATAGGGGTTGAAAGTTTGTATGGAAGTTCGTCATTTTTTAAGTTAGAAACATGTTACTTTATTCATGTGCTAAGGACTAAAAATGAGTTAATACGTATTTAAGCGTTTCTTGGTATTCTACCCCTAAGGGGGTGAAATAGGGGTTGAAAGTTTGTATGGAAGTTCGGCATTTTTTAAGTAAGAGGCATGAATCTTTATTTTTGGGCTACTGTTTAAAAATGAGTAGATACCTATTTAAGCGTTTATGAATATTCTACCCCTAAGGGGTGAAATAGGGGTTGACATTTCGCATATAGGTTAGTCTGGTAGTCTGTCATTTTTGAAGTTCGAAACATGAAACTTTGTGTTCGGGCTACTGACTAAAAATGAGTTAATACGTATTTAAGCGTTTCTTGATATTCTACCCCTAAGGGGTTAAAAGTTTGTATGGAAGTTCGCCATTTTTTAAGTTAGAAACATGTTGCTTTATTCACGTGCTAAGAACTAAAAATGAGTTAATACGTATTTAAGCGTTTATGAATATTCTACCCCTAATGGGTGAAATAGGGGTTGACATTTCGCATATAGGTTAGTCTGGAAGTCTGTCATTTTTGAAGTTCGAAACATGAAACTTTGTGCTTGGGCAACTGATTAAAAATGAGTAGATACGTATTTAAGCGTTTCTGGATATTCTACCCCTAAGGGATGAAATAGGGGTTGAAAGTTTGTATGGAAGTTTGTCATTTTTAAGTTAAAAACATGAAACTTTATTCATGTACTACTGATTAAAAAGGAGTAAAGACGTATTTAAGCGTTTCTGGATATTCTACCCCTAAATGGGTGAAATAGAGGTTGAAAGTTTGTATGAAAGCTCATCATTTTTTAAGTTAGAAACATTAAACTATATTTTTGGGCTACTGATTAAAAATGAGTAGATACCTGTTAAAGGTTTCTGGATATTTTACCCTAAAGGGGTGAAATAGAGGTTGAAAGTTTGTATGAAAGCTCATCATTTTTTAAGTTAGAAACATTAAACTATATTTTTGGGCTACTGATTAAAAATGAGTAGATACCTATTTAAGCGTTTATGAATATTCTACCCCTAAGGAGTGAAATAGGGGTTGGAAGTTTGTATGGAAGTTCGTAATTTTTTAAGTTAGAATCATAAAACTTTATTGGTGTACTACTGATTAAAAAAGAGTAAAGACGTATTTAAGCGTTTCTGGATATTCTACACCTCAGGGGTGAAATAGGGGTTGACATTTCGTATATGGGTTAGTCTGGAAGTCCGTAATGTTTGAAGTTCGAAACATGAAACTTTATTTATGTGTTACTGATTTAAAAAGAGTAGAGATGTATTTGAGCGTTTCGGGGTATTCTACCCCTAAGGGGGTGAAATAGGGGTTGAAAGTTTGTATGGAAGTTCGTATTTTTTTAAGTTAGATACATGAAACTTTATTTTTGGGCTACTGATTAAAAATGAGTAGATACGTATTTAAGCGTTTCTGGATATTCTACCCCTAAGGGGGTGAAATGGGGGTTGAAAGTTTGTACGGAAGTTCGTTATTTTTGAAGTAGCAAACATGAAACTTTATTTTTGGGCTACTGATTAAAAGTGAGTAAATAAGTATTAAAGCGTTTCTGCATATTCTACCCCTAAGAAGTGAAATAGGGGTTGAAAGTTTGTATGGAAATTTGTCATTTTTTTAGTTAAAACCTTTAAACTTTATTCATGTACTACTGATTAAAAAAATGTAAAGACGTATTTAAGCGGTTCTGGATATTTTACCCCTAAAGGGGTGAAATAGGGGTTGAAAGTTTGTATGGAAGTCCGTTATTTTTTAAATTAGTACCATGAAACTTTATGCATTATCAGCATTAATGCGAATTCTGTTCCTAAAAGGGATGAAATATGGGTCGAATGTTTGTATGATAGTTCTTTTAAATGGGCTATTGATCAAAAATAAATAAATACGTTCAGAAATATGAATAAATTACTGATACATACTTTTACACAGTTTTAATTAAATACATAAAATCAACTTCCACGCGAGCAAAGCCGCGGGCAACAGCTAGTTAATAAATATTTTGGACATCTATCTAGTCCCAAGCTAAGCAGAGCTTGTGTTATGGGTATTAGACAACTGATATAAATACGTATATACTTTTTTGTAAATACATACATCATAAAATACAAATGCATCAATAACTAATGTCAAAATAAAAATGAGTATCTACTACTTTGCCACTAGTACTTAGTATTTATGCTTGAATTCGCTGATTTGTCATATTACGTAGATTTACATTTTTGATAACAAAAAATATTTCCTTTTTTTAATTTAAGAATCCACCATCACTTTTACCATTAGAACAAACTATAAATTATTACAAAAAATGTCATTGAAATGACTTTCATTCTCATGTTACTCAACACATTCCCTTTTCGAATAAGAGTAGAGTGAATCAAAAAAATATGGACCAAAAATTGTCCGGCAAGATCCACATTCTTAATCTTTGACCTTTTCTTCACTCAAATCCTTTGGCAAAATTCGGCACTCACATTATGCATACTCACTTACCTCTAGCGCCGGCACTAAAACACCAAAACAAATATATTTGCAGATCATACCAACATTTGGTCCGACCCGGGAACCAAACCCGAGACCTCAAGCACAGCAGTCGCATACGCTAGCACTGCGTTATCAAGGCTTTTTTTAAATAATTTATCCATTTTAACGGACAGTTCGTGATACACACAACCATAGATATGAAATTCTACATCTACATAGATGACACACACAACACACTACAATTGACGAAAAGTCTTCATACTGTTACCAACTCAATTTGAAAGTAGATGTGGAACAATACCGGTTTTTTAAAACATTTTTATCAACTACGGCTGAAAGCAACACGCTAAATTTACTGTAATAAAGTATCACTCAAATAAAGGACAAGCCGACTGACATTATTCAGACACTTTATGAATTTAAATGAACAAATTTTGTTGGGTATATTTAATGGAAATTTTTGGTAAGAAGGGATAGCAATGTGAGGACAGGGAAATTGATTATATAGATGAACTAGCTGAGCCCCGCGGTGTTACCCGCGTTTGTCTTTGGACCGCAACCATGGGCAAATCTGCGGGGCAAAGCTAAACTAAAAAGTAGCCTAAATTACTCCTAATACCGTCAGCTGTCGGCCAATGAAAATCCCGTCAAAATCGGTCTAACCGTTCCAGAGATATTTTGGCATATGAGACTGCCTCTTTGGTGTAGTGCTTAGCGTAAGCGACTGCAGACAAGACGTCTCGGGTTCGATTCCTGGGTCAGACTGCTATTGGGTTTTTAGTACACGAACTTCTTAATAGCAGCCCGGAGTGTCGAAGATGGGGGTGTTTTCCGAGGAGAGGACGTTAAGCCGTCGGTCCTGGTTGTCATGAACATCTATGGCAATCGTTATTGGGAAGTCAGTGCCCTCAAAAATACTAATAACTTTATTTTTCTGATATTCAAGTAAAACCGTTTCAACTAGTAGCCGACCCCAAATCTTGGGAATAATAAAGGCTATGAAGATGATGACATTTTGGCATATGTACTGTGTATACATACATATACATTTAGTACAAAGCAGTAATTTTAATATTATAAACAGACACTTCAATTTTATTCATTTATATAGATTTAATACGGTCAAAAAAATCAAGTATTGCCGGTATGTTATTACATAGACCATAGTTTCTATTGCCGATGTATTTATCGGCAATAGAAGCTAATGTCTGTTAGTGAGCCGCAACTAGGTACTGGGCGACAGATTCTTTGAATGGCCGGACTCTCAAAATCCTTAATCATGCACAGCATTTAATAATTCACTGCTAGACATAGACCGCCGCCCATGGACACCCGCAACACCAGAGGCGTCACAAATTCGTTGCCTACCTTTGGGGGGTGGGAAAAAGGATGTGGGGAGATGTTGGGGTATGGGTCTCCGGTATCTTCAATCATTCGGTAAAACACAGCGCAAGCGCTTTTTCACACCGGTTTTCTGTGAGACCGTGTGAAACGTGGCTCTACCACTTAGAAGAGTTTTAAGTCTACTATACGATGCTGCCCATAATAGAATAGAATAGAATAGAATAGAAAATACTTATAATGTTAGGTACAGGATTTGTTTCATGTTTTCCGTCTAATTGCACTGAAGAGTTTGTTTGTTTGAACGCGCTAATCTCCGGAACCGCTGGTCCGATTTTAAAAGTTCTTTCAGTGTTGGATAGTACATTTATCGAGGAAGGCTATGGACTATATATCATCACGTTAAGACCAATAGGAGCGGAGCACCAATGAAAAATGATTCAAAACGGGGTAAAATTATCACGCTACGGGCAATAGGAGACGCAAACGAGGTTGCGTGGGTCTGCAAGTTAGCTATATTAGTCTCTCTTAGTTTACGATACCATGGTTGCATGGGGTGAGTAATGGTGGTAACACTCCATTTCCATACGGACGATCCTATTCATTTTATGATAAACAAAAAATGTAGCCGTTTGATTTAATCAATACACAACCCAATTCACCTCTGGCGCACATGACATATACAGAACTTGACAGTTCTTGCGATACAGAAAATTACTTCATACTCGTTCTTGTAGTTGTTACATGTCCAATTCAATATTTTCCAAACGTAATATTTTATTGACAGGCCACACATACACAAATACGTATACCAAAACAATAGTTAAATTCAAATAACTAGGATAGTATTCGTATTACGTTTAACTTTTGACCAATGGCTTTCTGGTTCATAGGTTCGATTCCCACTCATGAGGACTATGACGCTATGTCCAGCAGTGGACTATTAAAGTCTGAAAGATGATAATTAAATAATGTTACGAGGTAACTTATTATTATAGTAGGTACTGGCCTTTTAAACCATTATTTTCAAAAGAAGTAAATATTTTGTACAGTATATCTTTTTTGTGATGGGTCGCAGAATCCAAGAGTGGTGGTCACCGTAGTGCGATAGAAGAATATTGCAATGTAAACATATTTTTAGGTGAATATAGCTAACGAGCAGACGGATGGCCTAATGGTAAGCGATTACCGCCGCCCATGAACACCCGCAAGACTAAAGACGTTACAAGTGCGTTGCCGTATTTAAAAAAGAGTACACTGTAACAATGAAATTATCGAAACGTAATTCTCCTCCAGTACCAGGCACTCATAACAGAGAGGCAGCATATACCATGATTTTTCCAAACTAACAAGGTAATTACTCCCTGAGTTATCTTATTCAAAAATCAATCAAAACACCTAAAGATAAAGTCCGTTATTGGCCGTAAACGAGTGAAGCTTAAGTCATTGTGGTTCAAAAAGACACTGAAATTTATTGCAACAAAATTTGTTTCCCGACTTAATTTTATATCTTCTTCTTTTTCCTTTATATCTTATGTATATATATTAGCATTTAATTCACTAAAGGAAATGAAAGTATATACGATACTTCCGTCAAAAAAACACTTTTTATTTTTTGTCTTTCTGTCTATCTGTTTGTTCCGGCTAATCTCTGGAACGTCTGTACCGATTTTGACCGGACTTTCATTGATAGGTAGCTGATAATACAAGGAGGAACTAAGGCTACTTTTTTAGACTAGCTTCATCCTGCGGCGATACCCGCGGTTATTGTCGTGCCGCGGATAACACCTCGCGGTTCAGCTAGTTATCTGTATAAGTCAATAAATTCGAAACATATATAATTTGGTTTTATGTTATGACTTTAAGTTAAACGATGCTAAGTAAAGTTAGATTTGCAGGTGTGATACTCGACATGATATGTTGCGGTGGAGTGGGTAAGCTGCGCGAATGTATCGAGGTGGGTGGAGGCGCGTAGCAAAATGGGGTAGATCTGCGAGTCGGATTTACTTTTAAACATACCTTTATCGTAACTTCAATAATTGCAATGTATCGGGAATCAGATGCTGATTAAAACGATACCAAACACACTACTGTATATTAATAGGATGTTATGAATTCCATTCCTTGTGAAGTTATAATCTAAATATACAAACTCGCTCCCTTGCTCTTCTCTCTCATCTTCAAATTAGTCATACTATTATCCCTTTGAAAAAATCATTACTATGGTTTGATAACATTCATTTTCATACCTTTAATTAGGAAGCAAAAGAGGTGTGTCAGGACTAGGATCGTAGTAAATAAATAAATAAATAATAAATATTTCGGACATCTAAACACACAACGCCATCTAGTCAAAAAGATAAGCAGAGCTTGTGTTATGGGGTACTAGACAACTGATACAAATACATATATACTTTTTTTTTATAAATACATACATATTATAGATAGAACACACCCAAACTCCGAAACAAATATTTGAAGATCATACAAACATTTGGTCCGACTCGGGAATCGAACCCGAGACCTCATGATTAGCAGTCGCTCACGCCAACCGCGAGACCAACGAGGCAGTCAATGGGGATCAATTGCCTCAGCCTACCCCACTGGGAAACAGTCGTGACGGTATGTATGTATGTTAACAATTAAATGCACTTGTTTAATAACTAAATAAATAAAAAGCTTTATGTAGATTTGGTTTATAAGATTTATTAATGATATTAAACTCGCATACAAAATTAATATTTTACTTAATTTACACATGTACATTAAGTAAAATAAATATCAATTTTGTCACTATTCGTTCCAGAAAATACTAAACGATTACATTAATAAACTATGAACATTTATAATTAAGATTTAAATCAAAATGTTCCTTTTAGTTGAAGTGAATATGAGTTTGTATAAGTTGCGGCTAATATTGACGAAATTGTATGTTCAGTGGGATGAGTACCGTGGGCGTGGGACTGAAGCGAAAGGCGTTGCAGACGAAAAACATCAGCGTGCATTTACTTTTTAAAACAAAGATAAATTATGATTGCGGAAATTGTGTTGAATAGGAAATGACACGCTGATCAAATCGAGTCCAAATACGACAATTCTATTGTAAGTTATTAAGAAGTTAGGTGTAGCAGGTTTACACGTAAGTTTCTGAGGAATTCTAACAATAGTACAACTATTCGTATCCACAATGAAACATACATAAAAAGGTTTTGATAAATTTTTAATATGTATCATACTTTTTTAGTTAAAATGAATTCTTCATTTTATAAGCAACGTATAATGCGCCAGTGTAAAACCACAAGCAATTAACCACCAAAAAAAAAAATTATATAGTTTCCTAACAATCTACAAATAATAAATAAATATTTTTTAAATAAATATTTCGGACATCTAACACACAACGCCATCTAGTCCCAAGCTAAGCAGAGCTTGTGTTATGGGTACTAGACAACTGATACAAATACATATATACATTTTTTTTTTAAATACATACATATTATCACTGACGAAATATATAGTATAGACTTCTCCTTTACTACGAGAGACCTGTACGCGGATTGATAGTAAGCTTAATGTTCTCTAGATGTCACTAAGTGCATCAAATCGTGAATTTGAAGGATATTTTCCGACCTACACCAAAGTACGAACCCAAAAGTCAACTGACAAGTTTATTGTCATGCAAAATGTGCCACTAGATGTCGTTTTCCAAATAATTATATTAGTAATTTATGTGATATTTTATTAAATCGTCAAAGAGCCATCTATACACACAAACAAATAAAATAGAAATGCCTATTTATAATTTCAAATAAACAGCTTCATAATAACTGCTTCTTAGTAAATACGGTACATGAATAATTTTTTTAAATTAATTTTTGTATGAAACTTTTTAAATTTTCACGTAAAACTTTCTATGTAGGGTTTAAAATTGACTTTATTTAAAATTAAAAAAAAAAACAAAAAACATCAAAAATGATCTGTTATTGACAATAGAGCAAAAATATGTCCTTCAATTTTATAGAGGACAATAATGTACACAAAAAAGTCCACGATACCATAATTATCTCTAACTTTTAAAGATATGTTACAATAGCCACTTCATTGTGTTAAGATAATCAAAATTTGTTGAAAAAATCCATATTATTCAGTGATGAAAGCTCAATAGGCTGAAGCCTAGGCCGGCTCATTTTAGGGGGCGGCATATTAAACGATTTGAAAAAACTACATTACTGTAATATAAATGGAGAAAATAAGTCTTGGCAGTATAAGAAAAAGAAATAATGTATTAATAATACTATTTAAGAAAGTCTATATGCTTGTTAATATACATCTTTGTAAATATCTGTTTATAAGACATCTCAATATCAGTTAAATATTACTAGTTAAATTAGTAATTTTAACTATTTTTTTTCTTGATTAGATTGGTGGGATGGCATGATTTGCTAGAATGCACCGCGGCGTCCGTTTTAGCGGGTGGCGGCAAATTGGGTTCAAGTAGAAATTGTCGCACTTGGTCCTTTCCGCCGCCTCTTTCTGTGCAATGTTATCTTCGCAGAAGGTAAAACTCTGTTGCTATCTACTATGGAGCATAACATGGTTGGGAGCGAGAGGTACTCTCTCATAACAGCATTCTATATCCAACGCTGCGATGCTCAAGTAATGGCACAGCGAATCGGCTCAATACAGCAGAAAGAATTCATTTTTAGTAACCCGCGACATCTAGTGTGTCCGTTCGCACTCCCCTTTCGCTTCCCCTGGTTGACCTTCTCGGGTATTTTTGCTGGCCTGGCCCCCCTAACTGCCAGCTGGGCTGCTGAGCCCACCTTAGCAGCGGCCGCGTAGGTTACCTCGTTTGGGTGACACGCCCAGTCTTTGGTGGTTGGCCTATTTTTTTTTGCTTTTACTATTTCAACAGCGAATCAACTAAAGCATCGACTACTGAGGTACGAACTAAAACTTCGTTCCACCCTGGTGTCCCTTGAGACCTCTCAAGTTATTTAAATAGATCAGGGCAAAAACCTGGCAAACAATCGGATTTTGCTTGCCACTTTCGGAGTTTCGGATTGTCTTTAGAACGGCAAGTACTATACCTTGCCGCCTTAGGAAAAATAAGCTTTATATTTGTATAATAATAACAAGCTAAATTTATTTTCATCTTCTTCGTAACCATGATGTTCGTAGCTGCATCAATGCCAATGCTCTAGAAACCTTTTCTGAACTCTTTAGATTTTAAAATACTGTCATCAGGTTTTATTTTTTGTCGTAATCTATATAATAGGAATAAAAATTTGTTGGAAAAAAATGTAAGTCATAGAGCCACGCTGATTTCAGCACGTTTGGGCCGGATCGACAGAGGCGGTACTACTCTCGCACAGAAGATCAACGTAAAATGACAGCGTTCGATCTGTCGTTGGTGAGTGCGAGACTGGAGGCCCAACGATGCAAAAGCATATCAAGGCCGCCATGGTGTGAGTCACCATTCTGCATTGTCTGCATTTGCAATGAGTATGGTGACCACCACTCTTGGATTCTGCTTTTGCTTTCCATCAGGCAGTGTAGAGTCATTTTGGCAGGCCCAAAACATAAAAAAAAAATCTTTAAAGTGTATAACAAATTATATTTGTTTCTCGATCCCCTGACTGATTTAATGCGATTTTAATATTACCTGTTGTACAAATTAAAATATATATTAGAAGTAGAGATTATACTTTTCAGTTTGATCATTTTATTAAAAATAAATTTAATGACCTAAAATTTATGAATTATGCCTTATCAGGCAGGCAATAAAATCGCTCAACGTTATTATCTACACCATATACGTGATCGAATAAAATATATTTAAATTAGGGGGCTTCCATTAATTACGTAAGGTATTCTATATAAATATATTAACCCTTTACAAATCTCACTTAGGTGGGAAGGCCCCCCCCCCTTGGGTTATTTGGCAAATATGACGTAATTGTGTGAATTTGAAAAAAAAAATTAAAGAATAAAATATGGACCAATTTGACAGAATAGTGCTTGTCGTATTAGTTCGAACTCTGCAGAGTAGCAAAGTAGCACTCGATTTTGCTTTGCTAGTCTTCAATAAAAGTAATAGAACAACTTCAATAATCCAACACGTTTACAGCCTAAACATAAATTTGAAGAATCTCACGTGAGCGGACGGGGCAGGGAGTTGACGAAAATCTTACGATATCTCACAAAGGCGGGACGGGGGATCGAAAAATTCTCAAAAATGCCTCACGTAATTAATGGACGCCTCTTTAAGATGTTTCTTTGAAATCATTTGTTACTTGTTTACTTATTCTTCGTAAGACAACCAACCATTTGGCATTTCAAAATCTGACGTAATTGTAGCCACTAGGTGGCGCTATCATCGCGCATCCAGCGAATTTAGTATTTTGTATGTCATAACAATAACTTATAAATGTGACATCTAGCGTAATAAATAGGTCATTATTTTCAAGTTTATTTAAATCGATTGTAACGACATCTCCTAAAAATAGGTTATAACTTGTACTTACGCTATTGAAAAAAAAATTTTTAAAGCAAGCATTAGAAAGCAAGATTTATATACGTAAAATAATTATATAGTTCCTAGAATTGAAGCATATAAATAAAATAGTGTTGAACTTTGTTAAACGGTTTTTTATATCTTATTTTGTAGCGCCATCTAGATTTAACGGATCTTTTCTAGCTGTTTCTGGTGTACAGTATTGACCAAGGGAGGGTCGGTCTATTAGTATATTGTGTCATTGATATTATACATAGAAAATACCCAAACTCCGAAACAAATATTTGTAGATCATACAAACACTTGGTCCGACACGGGAATCGAACCCGAGACCTCATGATCAGCAGTAGCACATCAACATCAACCGCGAGACCAACGAGGCAGTCAATAAAAAAGTGTCTAACACTTACAAGGAGTGATGATGCTCATGGTTTATCAACATTTACAAGAATATGACGGCGCTTCGATATTTTAAGAGTGGCAAGAAACGTGAAGACTGGCAGCTAACATTTTGACAAGGACGGGTTGACGTTTCTTGACTCTTGACGCAACTCCGGGCTCTCTTAACAGAAGAAATAGACGTGTTCGGTGGAGCGTCGTATTCTAATTATATTGCTGATTGTGATTCTGTCCATATTTTGCTATAATAATAATTGTTGCATTGTTAATCATTTACAATACGTGGTTATATTTCTCCTCGCCCGCTTACCCACGGTAGCTCGGCGGCCGCAATGAACCCGAAACCGACTAATGATGACCATGTGTCGATAAATATATTTTTGTGAAGCACACAAATAATGTAGGTTATCTAAATGTGAAACAGAATTATTAAACTTAGCTCAAGAATTAAGTTTATAAATTAATTACTTGTAGTTGAAACTTAATTCCAACATCAAAATATGTCTAAACAATAGGTTTACTAAATATACATTTAACTTAGTAGACAATAGTTTATGAAACTGAAATATTGATACTTAAGCAAAAAATAAATATTCACACTCGTGTATACTTACATCGAAATATATAGCGAAATTCCAATAAAGAAAGATCGCTGTTTGATGCAAAAATCTGCCAAGCATAACGGTGTCAATTCTGGGTAAGGTTTTGCTATTAGCATTGCTAAATCCTGACTACATCGGGGGTGATATTACAATAAATGACTAAGAACACTGACGAAATGTAGTATATTGTGTCAGTGATGTAAGATTACTGTCGTGTCCTGATTGATTTCTCTGCTCTTCTCTATTCACTCAGTGTTTGTTGAAAGAAAACTTAATTTTAGAATTAATTCACCTTTGTACATAACACTTCCTTGTACCGTTTATATTTATGTATTGAGTGTATAAAATAAACACTAAAGGCAGTAGAGTCACGCTGTTTTCAGCACGAACGGGCCGGCTCGACCGGGTCGGTACTACCCTCGCACAGAAAATCAACGTAAAATGACAGCATTCGTGTTGTCGTGTTTCGTTGTGATGAATGATTCAGAAGCATCACTAGGCCGCCATAGTGTGGGTCACCATGCTGCATTGTCTGCATTCGCAATGAGAATGGTGACCACCACTCTTGGATTCTGCTTATGCTTTCCATCAGGCAGAGTAAAGTCATTTTGGCAGGCCCATAAATAAAAAAAATACAAATACAAATTTATTGAGCATTTGTTTAAAGTTGCATCGCTTAAATAAATGTTGTTAGTAGTATTGTAAGGATGCTGATTCACGTAGAACATAAATAATATCAGAATCAAAATACTAACTTTTGGCTTAACTGCAAAAGGTCCTACAATGTTGATTCGACATTGAATCAACCACCGGAGATTTTTGTTCGTGAACAATGAAGATTCCACGACCCAAATTCGTGATCACAGATTTATTCTTGTAACAATTTTGATAAAATACCTTTTTCTCTTGGATAGGACTACATCAATCAGCACGGTTCATGTCAAAAGAGCAAGTAAATATAAAACACTCATCTTATCTCTCTCTCTCTCTCTCTCTCTCTCATCTGAACTTTGATTGTATTGTAGGTATAGTAGAGGAACGGATAGCATGTCTCTCCAACACAAAGGGACGATCCTACGATAAGGCGAAATAATCATACTGTGGGCAACTGCCAGCTGCCAGCAACAAATCTTCTTAAAATTGGCACCTCTTACATTAAATTGGTTCAGTAGTATAGGTGGTGCGATGGAACACACAAACTTACATAGACTACAAAACCTATTACCCTGCCTTTTGGCTTTGCCATAGTCGAGTAAAAAAGATATGAAACTTCACATATTAAAAAATCAATACTACGCAATTTAAAGATATCTAATGTAATTAATATTTATGACAAAATAATAGCATACTCAATTAAAAGTTTTACAACCTAACTAGCCGACGCCCTTTATTTCGTCGTAAGTACCTCGTCGAATAGCAGTGAAATAAATTAGAGGTACGATTTCGTTTGTGCGTTTCACACAAGAATGTAGCAATAGCAAAGCTACATGCAGATGTCATTATCATAATCATCATCAGCCTATTGCAGTCTACTGCTGGTCGTTTGCCTCTCCCATGCAAATATATGGCATATGACGTAAATATAAATAAATATTTCGGACAGACATGGACAACGCCATCTAATCACAAGCTAAGCAGTTATAGGTACTAGACAACTGATATAAATACTGACATCCGCTACCACTGCGCCCCTGAGGCAGTCTTGAAACACAAAGGAGTATACATCATCATAACAACAGCCTTTGACCGTCCACTGATGAAAGGAGGTTTTGGCCAGTTATGCTATACTACGCTGGTCATATGGGTAGGTATAGCGTCAGGTTTTCCTTCTCTTAGCAGTGATATTGTCCTACTTCATTTGCTCCCTTAGTAACTCACATCTAACATGGGCCTAACACCCACGGGATAAATATTAGTGGTGATTCTTCGTATTCTTAATCCACCCACAGACTTAATTACCTCGCTTGGTAAAAAGTTTCTTCGAACCTTTGTTTCTGTAGAAAAAACTCGACTCCCGTTCCTCCACACATTATTAAGGAATTACTATCAAATAAATTTGCTAAAACTAGATGAAATCTATGAAGCGTATCAAAATCATAGAGGTATGACGAAACACTTTTTTCTCAAATGAACACCAGCTTTTACATGTAAAATGTAAAAGTTTAACGGGTTATCACTTTATCAGAGTATTGACAAAGGTATTGTAAGGTTTACTACAACTAAATAAAGTTGATAGAATTTCATCTGCGAAGTAGTATGGATCTCAATTGTACCTTAGGAAGTAAATCTCTCAAAACAGGCAAAAAGTTGTGAAACCCGACATCTAGTAAGGACATAACATCCAGGTTCATAAACTTAGTCAATATACCTTTCTAATATTAAATGTGAGAGACATTGATTCTGATTTTCTTTAAAGATATGCTTGCAAAATGTATCAAGCTTGCGTCTGCTATAAGGACATATTATTATTCTCTTTAGAATGGGAACGTAGATTTATCAATATAGGTTACTACTTTATAAATAGTACTGAGTAAGTTGTCTAACTTTTGCTGCGAGGGTAAAGGTATTAAATACGACTGGGAAGACCATAGCAACAATTTTTTGGAAAGGATAATCACTTAAGGAAAACTAAGAGCTACCTGCTGAATATGGAGAAAAATACGAAGCGAATAATAGCAAACGAAAGGATGGTTTATCTTGTAATAAGTGACAATGGCGGTCAATGGACTTTTACAAGTCAAGGTTTTACCACAGAAGGAGGTAGGACAGTTTAAGTCCTATTTTCCATGGACATAAGAAACTCTTTTGCAAGATGATATGATGACTTCCCACTACTTGGAGATTGCCTTGCATTCATCGGAGCTTAGTAGATTTTTTAGAAATGAATTTATTATTTATTTATTTTATTTATTTATTTATTTATTTATTTCTGTTCTGACGCTGCGCTGGAAATGTGTGTGCGACAGCCCCGTGATGTGTAAGGGTGCAACGTTACTGTATACTTAGTATAATTCTAATTTTGACTTTGATTGGGGGTTTAATTTTGATTGGGATTTTAATTTTGGTTTTAACTTTAATTTTATGTTTGAATTAACTTTAATCAATTTATTTAAATGTTAATTTTATTTTACATGTTTTAATTTCATTTAATTTTAATCTATAACTGTGCATCTGTATGCATGGTCCAAATATGGATATATTCTATCTGAAATAAATGGATAATGATAGTATACGCTACAATAGTTAGGTACAGTTTCAATAGTTTCTAATAAAGTTTCAGATTACTATCTGATGTATAACACTATTTGACAAATAAAAGTTTATGAATTGTTTATTATTATGGTATCTGACCTCAGATAAAGAATACCATAGATAGATCAAATTTAATTTAATTTAATTTTATTTATATATTGGATCCTTAGTTGTAAACGAAAAAGGAACTGCAGACTCGCAGCCTTATTGCTTAAGAACAATCGACCTATCAGGCAGTCAGACGAAAATCAACATCGCATCTTTCATGTCGCATGTGATTGTTCGATTAATAAGGTGCAATAAGGATATGGTTTCTTATTAAAATGATGACAGTTTAAAAACTAAACAATGTTAGGTATTGTTTAGTGGTCTACTGATTATTAGAAATTAACTGCTCCTGGCAGAGGTTGTTCTGCCTGTTTGCAAGGCTAGTTACACGTCTTAACCATAAAAAAACCCATTGCTCGAACAGTTTTTGTATACACAGTTACCCCATTGAACCCACAGTTAAGAAATGGAACTAGACCAATTGCTCTAAGAGCAATGGGTTTTTTTATGGTTAAGACGTGTAACTAGCCTTGCAAACAGGCAGAACAACCTCTGCCAGGAGCAGTTAATTTCTAATAATCAGTAGACCACTAAACAATACCTAACATTGTTTAGTTTTTAAACTGTCATCATTTTAATAAGAAACCATATCCTTATTGCACCTTATTAATCGAACAATCACATGCGACATGAAAGATGCGATGTTGATTTTCGTCTGACTGCCTGATAGGTCGATTGTTCTTAAGCAATAAGGCTGCGAGTCTGCAGTTCCTTTTTCGTTTACAACTAAGGATCCAATATATAAATAAAATTAAATTAAATTAAATTTGATCTATCTATGGTATTCTTTATCTGAGGTCAGATACCATAATAATAAACAATTCATAAACTTTTATTTGTCAAATAGTGTTATACATCAGATAGTAATCTGAAACTTTATTAGAAACTATTGAAACTGTACCTAACTATTGTAGCGTATACTATCATTATCCATTTATTTCAGATAGAATATATCCATATTTGGACCATGCATACAGATGCACAGTTATAGATTAAAATTAAATGAAATTAAAACATGTAAAATAAAATTAACATTTAAATAAATTGATTAAAGTTAATTCAAACATAAAATTAAAGTTAAAACCAAAATTAAAATCCCAATCAAAATTAAACCCCCAATCAAAGTCAAAATTAGAATTATACTAAGTATACAGTAACGTTGCACCCTTACACATCACGGGGCTGTCGCACACACATTTCCAGCGCAGCGTCAGAACAGAAATAAATAAATAAATAAATAAATAAAATAAATAAATAATAAATTCATTTCTAAAAAATCTACTAAGCTCCGATGAATGCAAGGCAATCTCCAAGTAGTGGGAAGTCATCATATCATCTTGCAAAAGAGTTTCTTATGTCCATGGAAAATAGGACTTAAACTGTCCTACCTCCTTCTGTGGTAAAACCTTGACTTGTAAAAGTCCATTGACCGCCATTGTCACTTATTACAAGATAAACCATCCTTTCGTTTGCTATTATTCGCTTCGTATTTTTCTCCATATTCAGCAGGTAGCTCTTAGTTTTCCTTAAGTGATTATCCTTTCCAAAAAATTGTTGCTATGGTCTTCCCAGTCGTATTTAATACCTTTACCCTCGCAGCAAAAGTTAGACAACTTACTCAGTACTATTTATAAAGTAGTAACCTATATTGATAAATCTACGTTCCCATTCTAAAGAGAATAATAATATGTCCTTATAGCAGACGCAAGCTTGATACATTTTGCAAGCATATCTTTAAAGAAAATCAGAATCAATGTCTCTCACATTTAATATTAGAAAGGTATATTGACTAAGTTTATGAACCTGGATGTTATGTCCTTACTAGATGTCGGGTTTCACAACTTTTTGCCTGTTTTGAGAGATTTACTTCCTAAGGTACAATTGAGATCCATACTACTTCGCAGATGAAATTCTATCAACTTTATTTAGTTGTAGTAAACCTTACAATACCTTTGTCAATACTCTGATAAAGTGATAACCCGTTAAACTTTTACATTTTACATGTAAAAGCTGGTGTTCATTTGAGAAAAAAGTGTTTCGTCATACCTCTATGATTTTGATACGCTTCATAGATTTCATCTAGTTTTAGCAAATTTATTTGATAGTAATTCCTTAATAATGTGTGGAGGAACGGGAGTCGAGTTTTTTCTACAGAAACAAAGGTTCGAAGAAACTTTTTACCAAGCGAGGTAATTAAGTCTGTGGGTGGATTAAGAATACGAAGAATCACCACTAATATTTATCCCGTGGGTGTTAGGCCCATGTTAGATGTGAGTTACTAAGGGAGCAAATGAAGTAGGACAATATCACTGCTAAGAGAAGGAAAACCTGACGCTATACCTACCCATATGACCAGCGTAGTATAGCATAACTGGCCAAAACCTCCTTTCATCAGTGGACGGTCAAAGGCTGTTGTTATGATGATGTATACTCCTTTGTGTTTCAAGACTGCCTCAGGGGCGCAGTGGTAGCGGATGTCAGTATTTATATCAGTTGTCTAGTACCTATAACTGCTTAGCTTGTGATTAGATGGCGTTGTCCATGTCTGTCCGAAATATTTATTTATATTTACGTCATATGCCATATATTTGCATGGGAGAGGCAAACGACCAGCAGTAGACTGCAATAGGCTGATGATGATTATGATAATGACATCTGCATGTAGCTTTGCTATTGCTACATTCTTGTGTGAAACGCACAAACGAAATCGTACCTCTAATTTATTTCACTGCTATTCGACGAGGTACTTACGACGAAATAAAGGGCGTCGGCTAGTTAGGTTGTAAAACTTTTAATTGAGTATGCTATTATTTTGTCATAAATATTAATTACATTAGATATCTTTAAATTGCGTAGTATTGATTTTTTAATATGTGAAGTTTCATATCTTTTTTACTCGACTATGGCAAAGCCAAAAGGCAGGGTAATAGGTTTTGTAGTCTATGTAAGTTTGTGTGTTCCATCGCACCACCTATACTACTGAACCAATTTAATGTAAGAGGTGCCAATTTTAAGAAGATTTGTTGCTGGCAGCTGGCAGTTGCCCACAGTATGATTATTTCGCCTTATCGTAGGATCGTCCCTTTGTGTTGGAGAGACATGCTATCCGTTCCTCTACTATACCTACAATACAATCAAAGTTCAGATGAGAGAGAGAGAGAGAGAGAGAGAGATAAGATGAGTGTTTTATATTTACTTGCTCTTTTGACATGAACCGTGCTGATTGATGTAGTCCTATCCAAGAGAAAAAGGTATTTTATCAAAATTGTTACAAGAATAAATCTGTGATCACGAATTTGGGTCGTGGAATCTTCATTGTTCACGAACAAAAATCTCCGGTGGTTGATTCAATGTCGAATCAACATTGTAGGACCTTTTGCAGTTAAGCCAAAAGTTAGTATTTTGATTCTGATATTATTTATGTTCTACGTGAATCAGCATCCTTACAATACTACTAACAACATTTATTTAAGCGATGCAACTTTAAACAAATGCTCAATAAATTTGTATTTGTATTTTTTTTATTTATGGGCCTGCCAAAATGACTTTACTCTGCCTGATGGAAAGCATAAGCAGAATCCAAGAGTGGTGGTCACCATTCTCATTGCGAATGCAGACAATGCAGCATGGTGACCCACACTATGGCGGCCTAGTGATGCTTCTGAATCATTCATCACAACGAAACACGACAACACGAATGCTGTCATTTTACGTTGATTTTCTGTGCGAGGGTAGTACCGACCCGGTCGAGCCGGCCCGTTCGTGCTGAAAACAGCGTGACTCTACTGCCTTTAGTGTTTATTTTATACACTCAATACATAAATATAAACGGTACAAGGAAGTGTTATGTACAAAGGTGAATTAATTCTAAAATTAAGTTTTCTTTCAACAAACACTGAGTGAATAGAGAAGAGCAGAGAAGGCTAGTTACACGTCTTAACCATAAAAAAACCCATTGCTCGAACAGTTTTTGTATACACAGTTACCCCATTGAACCCACAGTTAAGAAATGGAACTAGAGCAATTGGTCTAGTTCCATTTCTTAACTGTGGGTGGCTCAAAACTCAGGTCACATTATCAATAAGTCGTATCCGATTTATTTAAAAAAATATTAATACAAAAGGTACACTTTTTTCTTCTATTGATCATATTTCATAAAGAATTAAATAACCGTCTGCCGGCACTATAATATTTTTTTAGTGTGTTACATAAACAACAGACACTTTACAAGACATACATAAAATAAAGTTAACATAGCTCAAAAACACATGAAGACAAATTGTATTCATATAGAAATTTTGATATTACCAATCATATTAAAAAGGAATTATGGTATGTAAGAAACTAAAATAAAATATACCTTTTGTTGTGTTTACTGTGGCGACTGGTATTGACTTGGCAATTTAATATCGATATGACTAAAAACTATACATCACTATGTAGTGATATTTCAATTAGTAGAATCAAATAGTCAAACTGGCGACATTCGATAGTTTTCGACCCACTTGAGACACTACACATCTCTCTTTTAAGGAGATGACACTTTGCTTTTGTAAAAAGGAGAAGGAACATGTTTGTAAGTACCGGTTAAATATCATCTATCTAGTAGTATTTTTTATCTGAGGTATCTGACATATTTACCATAAAGTTAGTATCTGACATATTTATCACTATCCGAGAGTTGTGAAACCAAAATCTGTAGCTATCGTAAATGAGTTGAAAATCATCTATCCGGAACTTTATTAGCAAGTAGTGAAACTGGGCCTATCTATACTTATAAAATAGTAAGTCCTGACTGACTGATTCATCATCGCCGAGCGTTAACTATGATAGTTAGGGCTATGAAATTTGGTGAGTAGAATCCTTTTATTGAGTAGACACGCACTAAGAAAGGAATTTTGGAATTTCTACCCCTAAAGGGGTGAAATAGGGGTTGAAAGTTTGTATGGAAGTCCGTCATTTTTTAAGTTAGAAACCTGAAACCTTACTTTTGGGGCTGCTGATTAAAAATGAGTAAACACGTATTTCAGCGTTTTTGAATATTCAACCCCTAAGGGGTGAAATAGGGGTTGACATTTCGTACATAGGTTAGTCTGGAAGTCCGTCATTTTTGAAGTCTGAAACATGAAACTTTATTTATGTGTTACTAATTTAAAAAGAATAGAGACGTATTTGAGCGTTTCTGAATATTCTACCCCTAAGGGGTGAAATAGGGGTTGAAAGTTTGTATGGAAGTTCGTCATTTTTTAAGTTAGAAACATGTAACTTTATTCATATGCTAAGGACTAAAAATAAGTTAATACGTATTTAAGCGTTTCTTGGTATTCTACCCCTAAGGGGGTGAAATAGGGGTTGAAAGTTTGTATGGAAGTTCGGCATTTTTTAAGTAAGAAGCATAAAACTTTATTTTTGGGCTACTGATTAAAAATGAGTTAATACGTATTTAAGCGTTTCTTGGTATTCTACCCTTAAGGGGGTGAAATAGGGGTTGAAAGTTTGTATGGAAGTTCGTCATTTTTTAAGTAAGAAGCATGAAACTTTATTTTTGGGCTACTGATTAAAAATGAGTAGATACCTATTTAAGCGTTTATGAATATTCTACCCCTAAGGGGTGAAATAGGGGTTGACATTTCGCATATAGGTTAGTCTGGAAGTCTGTCATTTTTGAAGTTCGAAACATGAAACTTTGTGTTCGGGCCACTGCCTAAAAATGAGTTAAAACGTATTTAAGCGTTTCTTGATATTCTACCCCTAAGGGGTGAAATAGGGGTTAAAAGTTTATATGGAAGTTCGCCATTTTTTAAGTTAGAAACATATTACTTTATTCACGTGCTAGGGTCTAAAAATGAGTTAATACGTATTTAAGCGTTTCTTGGTGTTCTACCCCTAAGGGGGTGAAATAGGGGTTGAAAGTTTGTATGGAAGTTCGTCATTTTTTAAGTAAGAAGCATGAAACTTTATTTTTGGGCTACTGATTAAAAATGAGTAGATACCTATTTAAGCGTTTATGAATATTCTACCCCTAAGGGGTGAAATAGGGGTTGACATTTCGCATATAGGTTAGTCTGGAAGTCTGTCATTTTTGAAGTTCGAAACATGAAACTTTGTGTTCGGGCCACTGCCTAAAAATGAGTTAATACGTATTTAAGCGTTTCTTGATATTCTACCCCTAAGGGGTGAAATAGGGGTTAAAAGTTTATATGGAAGTTCGCCATTTTTTAAGTTAGAAACATGTTGCTTTATTCACGTGCTAGGGACTAAAAATGAGTTAATACGTATTTAAGCGTTTCTTGGTGTTCTACCCCTAAGGGGGTGAAATAGGGGTTGAAAGTTTGTATGGAAGTTCGTCATTTTTTAAGTAAGAAGCATGAAACTTTATTTTTGGGCTACTGATTAAAAATGAGTAGATACCTATTTAAGCGTTTATGAATATTCTATCCCTAAGGGGTGAAATAGGGGTTGACATTTCGCATATAGGTTAGTCTGGAAGTCTGTCATTTTTGAAGTTCGAAACATGAAACTTTGTGTTTAGGCTACTGATTAAAAATGAGTAGATACGTATTTAAACGTTTCTGGATATTCTACCTCTAAGGGATGAAATAGGGGTTGAAAGTTTGTATGGAAGTTTGTCATTTTTTAAGTCAAAAACATGAAACTTTATTCATGTACTACTGATTAAAAAAGAGTAAAGACGTATTTAAGCGTTTCTGGATATTCTACCCCTAAAGGGGTGAAATAGGGGTTGAAAGTTTGTATGGAAGTCCGTTATTTTTTAAATTAGTACCATGAAAATTTAATTTTGGGCTACTGATTAAAAGTAACTAGACATCTATTTAGCGTTTCTGCATATGTTTACCAATAAGAGGGTGAAATAGGGGTCAAATTTTTTTATGAAAATCCGTCATATTTAACTTCGAAACCTGAAACTTTACTTTTGGGTTGCTGATTGAAAATGAGTAAATACGTATTTCAGCGTGTCTGAATATTCTATCCCTAAGGGGTGAAATAGGGGTTGACATTTCGTGCATAGGTTAGTCTGGAATTCCGTCATTTCTGAAGTTTTAAACATAAAACTTTATTTATATGGTACTGATTAAAAAAGTGTAGAGACGTATTTAAGCGTTTTTGGTTATTCTACCCTTAAGGGGGTTAAATAGGGATTGAAAGTTTGTATGGAAGCTCATCATTTTTAAGTTAGAAACATTAAACTATATTTTTGGGCTACTGATTAAAAATGAGTAGATACCTGGTAAAGGTTTCTGGATATTCTACCCTTAAGGGGTGAAATAGGGGTTGCAAGATTGCATGGAAGTCTGTAATTTTTTGAGTTACAAACATAAAATATTATTTTTGGGTTACTAATTAAAAACGAGAATATGCATATTTAAGCGTTTCTGGATATTCTACCCCTAAGGGGAGAAATAGTCATTGGCATTTCATGTATTGATTAGTTTGGAAATCCGTCATTTTTTTTAATTTAGCAGCCTAACAACTTTCGTTTTCATGTTTCTGATTACAAATAGATGAAATACTTATATCAGTATTTATGCGAATTCTGCTCCTAAAGGGGTTGAAATATGGGTCGAATGTTTGTATGAAAGTTCTTTTAAATGGGATAATGATCAAACATAAATAAATAAATACGTTTAAAACATGAATAAATTACTGATACATTCTTTTACACAGTTTTAATTAAATGCATATGATCAACTTCCACGCGAGCAAAGCCGCGGGCAACAGCTAGTTTTAAATAAACCTTTAGTTCTAATGACAATGCAATTAGTATTATTATTAATCCAAAATGACCGCAGTAACGAAATGGGGGCGTACATGTTTCGGAATAACCATCCAATATGGGCATCAAATTGAAGGGCTTAGAGTTAGATTTTTTACGAAGAAGTAATAAAAGCTTGATTTAAAAAAACCTTTTGAAATTAATCACTTTTTCTTATTATAGAAAAACTTACGGCTAAACTACAGTATACAAACTAAGTGCGAAAAAAACTAAAACCCAACTACGATACCAAACGACGCCGAAAAAGTATGAAACAAGTTTGAAAAGCCTTTTTTTATATAATATGTTTTGGTGCCGTAATAATATTAATTTATTTGCAAAGTATATTTTAAATACCATGGACACATCACAATTATCAAATAAATACAAATAAAGTCACGAGCAAATATTAATAATACTTATATATATTTTTGAAATGTACAAGGAACGCCCTTTCAAATGATATCAAACACGGTATATATATATATATCTCAAATATTTTTTTCAACACAGTGCTTTATGACCGCAAGAGGGCGGCATATTAATTTCAATGACAATTAATGCAGCCTATAACCAGCGGACAATCAAGACGCTTCTAACGATATCTCATTTGTCCAGTTCAAGTAAGTAGTTGAGGAACTATGAGGAAACAGATAAACATACATACAAATATCCTTACTATCCTGTCAAAATCATAACCCTCCTTTGGCTTTGCCGTAGTCGGGTAAAAAAAGAAGTGAAAACTAAAACCCAAGTAATCTAAGTATCTAAGGCTGAAGATAAAGCTGAAGAGTTTGTTTGTTTGTTTGAACGCGCTAATCTCAGGAACCGCTGGACCGGTTTGAAAAATTCTTTCTGTGTTGGATAGTACATTTATCGAGGAAGGCTAAAGGCTATATATCATTACGCTCGGACTAATAGGAGCGGCGCACCAATGAAAAATGTTTCGAAAACGGGGGAAAATTATCACGCTACGGACAATAGGAGACGCAAACGAGGTTGCGTGGGTCGGCTAGTTTTTTATAACGACATACCTGTCATTCTTACCAACGTCTTACTTAAAACAAAACCGAAAGATACAAAAATTATGGTGAAGCGACTTAATCATAAAAGAGTATGTTTGCAGAGTAATTTTTATCCACTTATTGCTTTAATAAAAAAACAAACCACATTTTTTGTAGTTTTATTAGAAAGAGAAAACACAATGTAATATCATTGACAACGTAAATAACACAACAACGGCAGCACCAAAGTTCGCATGCAATGAACTGCACCTGACAGGCAAGTAATATATTCATCAAAAGCTGTGTGGAAAACAATTCATCAACTAAACCTTAATAGGACTTTAAAGGTAATTAAAGGCATAGTGCAAAAGAGTGTACCGCATGATAATAGACGAAGGTACAGAGCTATTCAATTATTCCATCCTTTATGCACCCGTTGGCTCTCACGAGACTTAAAGTAATTATGGCTAAAGTCAGAAATTACTTGAATTGAATATTGGTAAGACTTGTTTACGGATGTCCGCTTTATTTTATTTTTATTCCTTATGCACGAAAGTACAAAGGCGGACTTAATACCGTAGGCATTCTCTAACAGTCGACCTTAGGGCGATGCCCTAATTATTTTCCTTCTTGTAAAGATTCAATTTTGCTTCTGCTATTATATGTTTATTTTGCTATACCCTATACAGTCGATATTTTTATGATAATCTACATCAGTTGACTATCATCAAATGTTGGGATTTCAGACCGAATAATAGTGTTAAACATCTTCATACCTGGATATCAAAAATTATGGTAAATTATTCAAATATACGCCCCGTCAGAAAAAAACAACAAAAACGGAAAACAAATTCCTTTATGATGAACTCACAATAACAATAACAAAATGTTTACATAATTTTGTTTTATATTTTTTTATGTATCGCCAAAATGACTTTCCTCTGCCTGATGGAAAGCATAAGCAGAGTCCAAGAGTGGTAGTCCCCATTGTGGTGGTCTCATTGCTCGTACAGACAATCCAACAATAAATAAATAAATATAAATATTTTCGGACATCTAACACACAAAGCCATCTAGTCCCAAGCTAAGCAGAGCTTGTGTTATGGGTACTAGACAACTGATACAAATACACATATACTTTTTTTTTGTAAATACATACATATTATACATAGAAAACACCCAAACTCCGAAACAAACATTTGTAGATCATACAAACATTTGGTCCGACCCGGGAATCGAACCCGAGACCTCAAGATCAGCAGTCGCACACGCCAACCGCGAGACCAACGAGGCAGTCAGATGATTGCAGAACAATGCAGCACATACTATGGCGGCCTAGTGATGCTTCTGACCAACGAAACAAGACAGCTTGAACGCTGTCATTTTATGCTGATCTTCTGAGATGCGAAGGTAGTGCCGCCCCGGTTGTATGTAATTCTAATGGAAGACTTCAGTGCTGAGGTGTAAAACAAAAAAAAAAGAATACGTACTGAGGGATTATGGACAAGAGAAAAGGAGCCCAAATGGCGAAATGCTTGTAAGGTTCTTACAAGAACATAACCCTATACACTCCATTAGTAAGCAATCACTTTGTCATCCTAAGCACGACTGAACACTGCTTCTCAAGGCTTGGCCTAGTTGGGAATCAATACTATTATCTACACTAGCATATTAAAATAAACGATGTTCCTACTTTGAAGCATTATCTTGTAATTCTTTGAAGCAAATAAACATTTTTCATGTCTGTATGTATTTTTTATCTTTGTAGCCCAAACAGTCTTATAGATTTATGCATTGTTGTTAGATTCGTCTGAAGCCAGCCAGTCAGACAGTTTTAGCGCATTGTGCTTAAAATAATATCGGTCACGCAATGATTTTATCATCCGACAGTGTAGGTCTAAACTTAACTCAGCACATTGAAGAGGTATTTGAGCCTGAATTGGATACCACTTGTAAAATTAAAACCAAATCAAGATTTAGGGTGAGCTACTTAAAATACTTCCGAGTGTTCCTTGTTAACTGAAAGAAAATGTAAGCATGTTTTGAAAAGACAAAAACACATTTAGAAAATATAAAAGGTAAAAAATTCAACTTACTACTATACCAGTATTATAACACTGTGGGGGTTACCACGCAACCTCGTTTGCGTTTCCTATTGAGTCCAAGCAAACAAACATACTCTTCAGCTTTATCTATACATCTATGCAAATAAATAAAATTGGAGTGCTTGTTTGTAATATTTTTCCTCCTAAGTTTTCATCATTCCATTTCATCATAAATCATTTGTATATACACGGTACATATACCAAAATATCATTTTTTTTATTGTCTGTCTGTCTGTTTGTTCCCGGTAATCTCTGGAACGGCTAGGCCGATTTTGACGAGACTTACCCTGGCAGACAGCTGATGATGTAAGAAGTAACTTAGGCTACTTTTTTTAGACTAACTTTGCCCCGCAGCGTTACCCGCGGTACGTTGATCGCGGATAACACCGCGGGGTTCAGCTAGTATATTACTGTAGATTTAATTGTATGATTTATTGAACTTTACTAAATTTATTTTCATTAATTTCTTGTGAACCTGTATTATTTTTATGGTATGATCCTATACAAACGCATTAGACACTATCATGCAGAGAATTCTAAACTGTATTCAAGTAAAGAAAAAAATCTTAATATTACGTTTTAAAGTATGAAATTGTCGATTTGTACCAATAAAATAATAACTCGTGTAATATATAATATGTAATATATAATAAATAATTAAGAAAAGAAGTTCAGATTAAAATTTGAGATTTGAGAACAGATTATCTATTGAGAACAGGTACAGTCGCAAACATTAATACTCGCAAGGTTCGGCTCTATTTCCTCATGTCTAGGACACGTGTGGAAATGGAATCCATTTCCTGGATGAATTATAATGAAAACTAGTTCAGACGGACTGCTATGATGGAAACCGGTTGCGTTAGACATGTAGCATTAATAAATCGAAATAAAAATCCATTTTAGTACCTGGTAGCTGAACTTTACGAAACCTTATTTTATTTAATTGACCAGTGTAAATTGAATTGCTACTGTAAGACTTATAACTGTGAAATCACTCACTCACTATTGCTAATAATTGCATTAAAACCCGTTGAGTAGTATAAAAGATCTAGCGAACAGCTTTGTAAACTAATATTATAAATTCATAAATAAATATCTGTCTGCCTGTCTATAATATTTTCACGGCTAAATCGCTGCTTTGATTTCAATGAAATTCAGTGAAACCGCTGACAAAAGCTAGTTATTTGAAAAACTTTAAACATAATCTACAATAAATAAGACAAAAGAGAAAACATTAGTTATTATGTCTGCGTGAATATCAGTTTTCCCATGGAGCGACTGACATTAAATCTCTGCAACCCTGACAGTGATTTGAGTTCTAAACTTGAACCAGTTGTCAGTATATTTGAGGGCACTGAAGTAGTTCAAGGAGGTAAAATGTGAACGTGGTTTCGACAAGAAAACATGTAACACATTAGAATAAGATGACAAGAACAGTCTTCATACAATCATTTTAGCTTATTGTGTAAATGTTATCGTCCCAGGTAACAAGCCACTAACTTAAAACAATATGAAACTAGGCTGACAGAGTATGTAAAACAGATAACTAGTTGATGCACACTACACTAGTTGAGTTAAAGTTCATTTTAAAAACAGATTTCAACAATTCAACATTGGGACATTTTTGCAATTATATTATTATGTTATGTTATATGTTTGTCTTCTGGTTATAGGCTATATGACTAGCTATATAACAAAAACGAACACAAAAAAAAATTTGATGCAGTCGATCGGAAGTTATGCGCGTACATACATTTCGGCGATTCAATTATATATACTCATCTACTAGTTGTTGCCCCCGGCTTCGCCCGCGTTAATGTCGGTTATCGCGGCAAATAGTAGCCTATGTTTTTTTTTTTTTGTTGTTCTGATATATCTATACATATATATTAAGCTGAAGAGTTTGTTTGTTTGTTTGTTTGTTTGTTTGTTTGTTTGTTTGAACACGCTAATCTCAGGAACCGCTGATCGGATTTGAAAAATTCTTTCGGTGTTGGATAGTCCATTTATCGAGGAAGGCTATAGGGTATATATCATCACGCTACTACTAATAGGAGCGGAGCAACAATGAAGAATGTTTCAAAAACGGGGGAAATTTTCACGCTACGGGCAATATAAGGCGCAAACAAGGTTGCGTGGGTCAGCTAGTAAGCTATATTACTGTAAAGTTTAATCCAAATCTGTTCAGTAGTTTATGCGTGAAAGAGTAACAATCGTCCATACTTCCATCCATACCATACTCATAAATTTTCGCCTTTATATAATCAGTGTGATTCATCGAAAAACCGTAGAATTTAGTCAAAAAACGTGAAAAACTTACTAGAAATCATTAATCATTTTTTGTGAAATCTGTCATCCGTATCAAGCTATATTTTAGAGGTATTTGTTTTTATTTCGCTCGCTGGTTTCGAAAACGGGTTAGCGTTCCCGCTCCGCTGACCGCTGACTTCGGAAACGCGGCCTAAGACTTTAAGAATTTTTTAATTATGAGTCATTCTTGTGGATATTGTTTTTCTTTTTTATTATTATTTTCAAACAAGATTTCCTTTTTTATTTCTTTACACAGCTTTGAATGTTCGTTCAATAAAAGCCGCGTACTCAAACAGTTAATGTTAACAGTTTTCTTGAATAATATGAATTATACCACTGACTGATACCCACTTTGTGTTGTACTTTGTATTACATTCGTATAAATCAAAGCAGTACCGTTCCCTTTATGAGCCTATTTCATTTTACATCAAGAGAATATTTAACAAAGGTTGGCTGTTAAATGAGAAATTAATTGTATTTGCTCATTTTCACGCCTATGTAGGCAATTATTTTCATCGGAATATTCAAGTGAGATTATATTAATTTTCGTTTAACATTGACATTGTATAAATATATTATTGATAGCAATTACTGTAACGAAATTGTTTTGTTAGTAACAAATATTTGAATCGTTATATGAGAAATATTTAGCAGTCATTAATTAATATATTTTTTCTATGCTATCTCTTATGTTGGCATGTTTTTCTACGTTATATCTTATGTTATCTCTTATTAATTTTGAATATTTCGTCCTCGCCCAAGGGTATTCATGATGGTAACATTTTTATAATCGCGTACGTTGGCTTCATGTAATATTAAGTAGAAGATCAATTAAAAATTCTTTCAGAATTCAATACCGAACTAATGAGATTGAGAGTAAATGAAATTTAATATTGAATGAATTCTTATAACCTTTTTGATGCTACGAAGCTAAAGAATACCAGCAAGGCTACTACAGTCTTGCTGGAACACACACACACACAAACAAAAAGACATAAGTAATAGTAGAGCCACGCTGATTTCAGCACCACGGGCCGGTTCGACCGGGGATGTACTAGCCTCGCACAGAAAATCAACGTAAAATTACAGCGTTCGTGCTGTCGTGTTTCGAGCTCCCACTCATAACTACGATGCGAGTCCGCATCGTAGAAACTTGTGATGCGAATTGATACGATATGAATTCGTGCGGCAATGCGTTGGTTCATGTGACCATGCTTTCGACAACAAAGAGATATCCTAATGAGATTTTTGTATGTAATGGATGATGAAAAATAAAATAAAAATAGCAAATAAAAATAACATAAATGATTTATGGATATAAATAAATAAGATTTTTTTTAATTTTTTTATTTTATTATTTGAAACAAAATAAAATAACATCTTAGACCCTGCAAATTATGCGTAGCGTTACCGTTACCGGTACCGGTAGCGTTACCTAGTTAGGTAACTTTACTCTACATATGTATAAAATATTAATACTATAATTATTATTATTTATTATATTTAGGACATCTAACAGCACTATCTAGTAAAGGTAAAGTAAAGAAAAAAAAAGAAAGAAAGTAGTGCCGTTTAGTAAAGTCTCAGAGAGGACCAAAAATGTTGTCAACAAGTGTGACGTAACATCGCACGAATGCACGATGCGAATTATATGATTACATCGGACGTTCTTTCGAATTCTTCTCTCGAATCAGGCATAGTAGATTCATTTTGACAGGTGTATACATAAAAAAGTGTATAGTGTTCCCTTCCTCCTAATGGACACTCAGAGGATTAACTCCGTCAAACTCACTTACTCACTGAATCGTAATGAAAGACTAACCGGTTTTCAGCCGACAACGGCGGAGCCAAAAATAAGGTTAATACTTTTGGCAGTCTATATATTATGTTTGGAAGTTCCGCCCTAACGCCTAAACTACTAAACCGTTTGTGATGCGTAAGGTATCAATAGATTCGTAGAAAAGACCCGAGTGACATAGCTTATCAACTTTTTCTTGTGTGTGAGGTTGTGGTTTCGTTGCCGACTGCCTCGTTGATCTAGCGGCTAGCGAATGCGACTTCCGATCACAGAGCTGTCGGGTTCGATTATTGAATCGGTCTGTTGCTGAATTTTACGAAATTCACTTACGAAAAATCTTAATAGTAGCCCGGAGTATGGATGATAGCCTTGTTTCACGCCTCGAAGAGCATGTAAAAGCGTAGGTCCCAGTTGTCATGAACACCACTCGATAATGGGAAGTCTGTGCTCCCAAATATACTGACAGGTAGTTCAACCTTCGAATTCAGTTCAGATTTCGGAGGTCCGATGCGAGTCGCTCTGGAGAAAAACTGTTATTTAGGTAAATCCGGTCAAACTAGTGAGCCGACCCAAATAATCTTGGGAATAATAAAGGCTAGGTAAATGTGTGGTTGTGGTTTCACTCTGATCAACTCGTCCATGTGTTCTGAAGCATAGTTCTCGCACGGTAAAATTTTAATAATTTCGGTGTTTTACAAAAATTAAGCAATTTTGTTTTAATTGCCGGCTGTACTTCTTAGTGGAGTGTGGTTACCTTAAATGTTATATTCAGGGGATCGGCTTTTCTATTTTAATTAAGCTACATCGTGTAGTGTTTTATTGTTTATCGATTTGTGGATGTTTTACTTAACGTTGGCGTCTAAACGTTTTTAATGTCGTATTTTATTTCATTGAAAAGTAAAAGTAATTGTTTACTAAGAGATATTAAACATGAAGAACGTGAAGAGCACCAGGAACCGACGATATGCATGCAGCGATTGGTGAATGTGAACGAAGCAAAAGAAGTGTGTAAAGACCGTAGTAAGTGGAGATCAATTGTCTCTGCCTATCCCTCTGGGAAAAAGGCGTGACTGTATGTGTTATCTATACAAATAAATAAAATTGGAGTGTCTGTTTGTAATATTAAAATAACCGCTTTTTATTAAATGCATATGTGTGTATACACCGCACATATACCAAAAATGTAGTAAAATTTTTTTTGTCTGTCTGTCTGTCTGTCTATTTGTTCCGGGTAATCTCTGGAACGGCTGGACGGATTTTGACGGGATTTTCACTGGCAGGTAGCTGATGATCCAGGGCGTAACTTAAGCTACTTTTTTGTAGACTAACTTTGTCCCGCGGCTTTACTCGCGGTACAACAATGACCGCAGATAACACCGCGGGGTATAGCTAGTGTTAAATATACTGAATCCCTACAGTTCTATCTAACTCATAAAACCACCAATAATACTCGTATTTGTCAAACTACTGTCTAGCAAATGTGTCAGATTTCATTAACATCATTATACCGATCTATTTAATCCTGATCGTATCATCGTTCTAAACATCTGTAAATAAATTTCGAACTAGTAGTCAATAAAGACCTAAATTGTTAATGACAATAATTACAGGTTGGCGTATCTGATTTTATCGCTGTAATGAGTTTTAAATTACTGACAATACGATCGAATAGAATTAAACGCCCTTTATTGATCCCTGCTCACCCCACAACAATCAAACATTTGAGCGAGTTTACTTTATAATTGTTGGACAAAGTAACATTTTTCATAAATAAATACAAGCGGTATTTGATTTCATTTTTATAAAGGAATGAATAAATAACATTTGAATGCCGATTGTGGTATTTGTACCTATTGAACGTTAAAAATTATGAGGTTCGAAGCCGATTGTTTATTTAGCAATCTTTAGAACATTAAAAGATTCAAAGAAATATTAGAGGTATTTACTTTTGCTTCTTCCTATTTTAAATATACTGTAATGGATTTCTAAGTACCGTTACACAGAGTAAATAAAACCAGTAATACCACTTGTGATTCTTCGATCTTATTTTTTTCTTTCGTTTGGCTATTTTTTTACTTATAAAAAGGAATGCGTGGGTCGTACTGAAGTGCAGGTATTTGGCCGCATCTCTGCAGTATATAACCAGTATATAAAGTTTACTGTGTATATTTGTTCGTTATTTGAGTCTCAGAGTCTACTATTCACTATTTCTCTCATCATCATCAAACCTCACGTAGTAATTCAGCTCTTGGCACAACTCTCTGCAGATGGAACTCTCTGCCGCTGGTCTTCTATTATTTTCGGTACAGTTTCCCGTTCTGAAGAACCATGCAATCCCATTTTTTCAATAAGCTTTAGTAATAGATGTTGATCTTCATGTGATTCCGTAGAAAAAAGGGGTGTTACTTGGAGTGGATAATATAACAGTTACAAAACAAAACAAAAAATATATATAAGGAATCGGCACAAACAAAATTGTCTATACAAATAAATTGGAGTGTCTGTTTGTAACATTAAAATAATAACTTTTTAATAAATGCATATGTATCCATACATGGTACATGTGCCAAATATTTTTTTTTTCATTGTTTGTCTGTCTGTCGGTCTGTCTATCTTTCTGTCTGTTTAGTCCGGGTGATCTCTAGAACGGCTGTACCGATTTTGACGAGACTTTCACTGGCACTTTCACAGCAATCGCTGATGATCTAAGAAATAACTTAGCTACTTTTTAGACTAACTTTGTCCCGCGGCGTTACCTGTAGTACGACAATAATCGACCCCGCGATAAACCGCGCGGTTATTGTCTTACCACGTGTAACACAGGACAAAGCTAGTCCAAAAAAGTAGCCTAAGTTACTTCTTACATCATCAAAAAGTTACCTATCAGTAAAAGTCCCATCAAAATCGGTCTAGCTATTCCGGAGATTAGCCGGAACAAACGGACAGAGAAACTGACAGACAGATGGAAAAAAATGCTATATGTACCGCGTATACATATATATGCATTTAGTAAAAAGCTGTTATTTTAATATTACAAACAGACATTCTAATTTTATTTATTTGTATAGATGAAAAACTACGTAAATTCATTAATTAAATTATCACGTGTTCGCTGTTGACATTCAATGAACGCCGATTCACAGGTCAACGCATCAAGACATAATAACCCAACTTCTTCAATTCCAGTAACCGGCTGCTCCCGTACCCATGGCGACCGTCAATCGATACTAACCAAAGTGAAAGTACCGGTGCAAAACTTTTGAAAAACTTTTTAAGTACGTTCGTTAATACTTTCAAAATATTCAGTTCAGGCTTAAAGTTTCAAAAATATTTATTTCTATGTCAGAAAAACTTCTACGTTAGTGTAATGTCAGATATATTAGGATGTTTAAACAGGGATTCTGAGTAAGTTATGTCTCGTAGTACTGTGACGTCACTCATTGAGGGACAACAACAGGGGCGAGGCCCGCGTCGCGCATGCGCAAAGATGACTATAAGTGACGCATCTGAAATGAGCCATTTTGTGAACTTTACCCTATCCGCTCAAACCTGTCAGGATAATTCCTTTCGCGAGTTAGGACGAAAAAAAGTCTGCGAAAAAAATATTTAAAGTGACATCTACCGCGTACTAAAAAAAAATAAGTGACAAAAAATTTGCAACTTTCGCACGTGATTTCAAGTCTTTAGCGTATAAAGTAAAGTCAGATTGCGCCAAGTACTTCCTACAAAAGTACTTACAAAAGTACTGTCAAGTACTTCCTGCACATTAATTTTTAGTTAAAATTATATATAAATATATAATTTTAAAATGCATCTGTGCTTCCAAAGTTAGCAATATTTTTCTTAGAAAGAATAACTGAATTTCATAAAAAGTTATTGCGGTAGTTCTACCGGAAGTGATTAAATAGAACTATCATATTTGTAACTTGGATTATATCGAATAATTCAGAAATGCCGTCCCTTCGTATTTTATCGTGTTCGAAACTAATATTTCATTGCTTTAATTCAGCTGACATTAGTGCCTTATAAAACGTCAGCAATAAACACGTGCTACACAAGTTTATAATTGGTGACAGCAGCCACATTCAGAGGGTAAGTACCTAGATTAAGAGCACACAAAAAATCGATACTGATTTAAATCTTTCTTTAGCTAGCTCAAGAGGATTTGTCCTGGTAAATATCGACTGACTTTCAACAGGAAAAGGAAGACAAAAATATACATACAAATATTTTTTTTTTAAATTTTCTTAATTATGTTTTAACGTATCTTAAACAAAGTTTGAAACAAAGTTTATAAAGTAATGGAGAGACGATAAATGTTTACTGTACGTAGTGAAACACATTTTACGTCGGGCTTCGTGGAAACGCTCGATACCGATAGCGTAGAAATTGAAGTACTCGCCACCGACGCTTCGTTTGGAATAACATTGTAACTTATATTAATTTTATTTTGTCAAACTTGACGCTTTTGCGAAAGTAAACGATAGATTAAAATTGTTGCGACTGACTGTACCTGTAATTGTGTACCTGTTATGAAATATGAACGAGTGATATTGAATAAATGATTGACTATCATGCAGTACAGTATACGGTGTGGTTTCAGATACTTTTGCTTTTTAAATTTAGACTTTGGATATTATGGGAGAACAAAATTATTTTTTAAGACTTGCGTTGCGGTTTTATTGCCTGCCTACCTCAATCTTTCATCTAACGTAAACTCAAGAAGATTTTTAGATGAAATATGTATAGATTGTAATTACCTATGGTTATAAAATAACTACGAAGATAGATATTACTTGGATCATTCCTAGCGACAAATGATACATGATATGTACCCCGGCCTACCTCTACTGGAACCTGTTTCGGTAGTCAAAACGGGTAACTTATGAAGTAGGAGAGGTATTATGTCGTGACTTCTGTCTCTGAACAATATAATATCGCGATTCCTATAACCCTTGGGATTCCATTGCAGTCATAATAAATTAACTTATCTCCAATGCCAGCTATAAAATCAATAAAAACGTCGTCTTAACTTCGTACCACAGAATTAATACAATGCTGTGTTCATTTGTAGCATGTTTTTCGTGGAAACTGATACGGAAAATTTACTACAAGGAATCATTTATGTAATTTTGATTTCTTCTAGAGCTGAGTGACCTCTATGCGGTGTCGACTTAACCAGGTGTTATATAATACTAAGATTTATACTGTAGGTACTTATTTATAGTCCAACATATTTTTAAATTCTAACAATTTATTACGTAATGGGTTAATAAGCATAACTAGGACAAGGTGTTCAGTGCCGCAAGTCTTACCTCTAGATCATTTCTGAGAAAGAGTCTTAATTACTTTTTAATGTAGACTTTTTCTGGCATTACTACATATGTAAGAAGGACCACAACTATTCACATAATACACGATGCGTAATTATAACGTAGTATCTTTTGGGTTAGTTCCAAATCCAATAGAGGCTGTACATATCAATGATGACCTATATTTAGCATAGAATCCATTCTAGACTATTCTTAACATTACGCAAATAGTCAACGATTAGATATTTTAAGTTAAAATATCATTATTATTACTCGAATCTGGTGAATGTTACTTCAATAGTCAATCAACTTACATAAAATATTTACTCGATCCTAATGACATTTCCAGTTATGACAGGTAATGAGGTAAAATTAAACAGGTGATTTTTTGATAACGTCTTAACTGGACTAAACATTATACGTAAATTCGTTTCATTTATCTAGCCATTAGGATTTTCTATTTATTTTATTTTCATGAAAAATAAACTGCACTTATTGGCTTGAACCGAGTGTAGTGAAACCTTAACTAAATCAGCAATGGCCATGGGATTGATCACGTAATAATAATATCTTATTAAAAACATTATTGTGAAATTTAAGCCAAGTTCAACATTGTGATATATGCCTTGTTCACTTCAACGATAAAAGTAGTGAGATCTAAATGGGTACCGAGTTCAATGGTCAGTCCTGAAATTTATTAAAACAACATAAAGTATTTTATAACAACTTAAAATATCATTTCTTCTTAAAACGTAGGATAATATATTAAAGCCTAAAGTCTGAATTATCTAGTTTTCATATACGAAATATTATTAAGTACCTACTAACATGTCATGGAAGAGCCTTATGTCCGATGGCTAGTTTCTACCAGCAAGTCAAATTATCGGACGAATAAAATAACAGTTTTACTATTTCAATATTTATTATTTCAAAATGTTGAACTTGGCTCTCATTTCACATTTGTGTTTATGATGGGATATCAATTCTTTTTATACAGAAATTATTAGCTGGTACTTATCTATACTAATATTTTAAAACTGAAGAGTTTGTTTGTTTGTTTGAACGCGCTAATCTTAGGAACTACTGGTCCGATTAGACAAAATCTTTCAGTGTTGGATAGTAAATTTATCGAGGAAGGCTATACGCTATATCATTACGCTAAGACCAATAGGAGCGAAGCACCAATGAAGAATGTTTTAAAAACGGGGGAAAATTATCACGCTACGGGCAACAGGAGACGTAAACGAGGTTGCGTGGGGTCAGTTAGTTCGTAATAAAATTAATACCAAATGGTTTTTGTTAAGTTACGTATTTTCTTAAGTTTACGTTGTCTTTTTGTATTATTTCTATATTTTCTTGTATCTTCGAAATGTTTAAGTGAATTACCCGTTCAGTACCTGGGTTCTTTTACGCTCGGGGCGGTATATACGGTTCTACAATATACTTCTCTTGTGCCTTGGTATGACTTGGATCTAAATTGTTTGTACTCCATCTAAGGTTTTAACTCTGGAGAGTCCAACGTTAGGCTTCCGTTTATCGAGAAGAGCCCTTTGTACTTTGTGCAAGTGTGCCGTGGTCTGAAATACCTATTATTAAATTTTTCATGATGGGCGTTAAATATTGTAATAATAATTAATATTTAATCCCAGTTAATAACGCTATAAATACGGAAGTCGACTATAGTTTAAGCTATAAGTACCTCCTAAAACTGATAAATTAAGGTTAAAATTCTACTTGTGTATACTCACGTGAAGACCTTGAAATCCATCTAAAGACACGCTGTGATCAATTTTGATTGCTGATTATTGATTATATACATTACAGGCACATTAAGTACCTAAGTATTCCTAATAGAATCAATTTATTGAAAAATTATAATAAAATGATTAAAATTTACTAGTTTCTGATTTATTCCTATGTATTCACCCAACTACCCATTTGGTTGCCAAATTGGAACTGGGTTAGAATTTTTATCTAAAGGTGTGTCAGTCACAAAAATGACGTTTTTTGACGTTAATATCTAAATAGTTGTTTAAGGTGTGTTTATGAAATTAAAAGGACATTAATTTGTATCTCGCAAGTCTAAATATATATGTGCCAAATTGGACATGTTTATGTGAAATAGTTTTCGAGTCAAGAGGGTGTTAAATGGTTCGTGTAATATTACATACGATGCTGATCGCCAGTACTGTTAGCTTAAACTTGGCTTGACACGCTACCGAGTGTCTAGATATACTTTTTAAGTTGTAAAGTCCATGGTCTATACCACTAAGGGGCTTTAGTATAGTAATCATCATCATCCTCTTACGTGTTTGTCGCTTATAGCAGTAAAAATTAGCCTATGTCCTCCCTCAAGAATTAAAGTATGTCCATGCCAAATTTCATTGAAATCAGTTCAGCGGTTTGGCTGTGAAAGTGTAATAGGCAGACAGAGGTACTTTCAAATTTATAAATTAGTGTGGATAATTTGGGTAGCTTACTACCGGTACTACTAGCTTGGGATCTGCAGGTAGATTAAGTGATTATAATAGTCGTGTTGACAAATCTCTATTAAGGGTTAATTTACTTTACAGTTTACCTATCATGCTATTTTATATAAAAAGTAGAAAAAAAACAATAAGTTATCCCACGAAATAAGTCTCTCGACTATATGCAATTGAATTTGGGTGCAAAGTAAATCACATGAACTTGGAACCAAAGTACGACGCCTAAGACTGGTTGTTTTATTAGATACACTACACACACCAGTAGGAACACACACACACAGGAAGGAACTGAAGCCTCGGAGGGGTAATAAACACATTACATACTCTTACTGCTAAAGTGACTCTACTCTGCCTGATGAGTGCGAAGAATTCAGGAGTTGTTGTCACCATACTCGTTGAGAATGCATACTTGAGACAATGCAGCATGATGACCCACACCATGGCGCCTATTGAGACGCTTCTGCATCACAGAAAAACCGTGTTCAACAATGCTTGCGATGTATTTCAACCATGTACTTAGGTTATCATTACTTCTTAAAGAAGAAGAAAAAATGTTTGGACCCACTTTACCACGCTGTGCATACTGGTTTTTGTAGTGCTATCCATAATTCTGATCTTGGGTTCTGGCTTTTTTAAACAACTAGGTAAATTCTCTTCATAAATTATTCAATGGTGACATTGACATGACGTAGTTTGTGATAAGTTAGACTAGTAGTGGGACTATCGAAAAAATTGTTCTCATCTGCTACTGGTCTCGGATACCGCTGAAAAACCTTGCGGAAGATTAGTAAGGAGGCAGTCGTTGCGATGATCTCGGAGATAAAGATCTCATCTCCAGCTCAAGCCAGCCCTGACTCAGCGAGCTCCAGGGCTTCTTTGAAGGTACAGCTCCTAGACAGTAGTAGAGTGCTGTCGGCGTAGCACTCCATACTTACTTCAGGAAGGCTAGACTGTGTCATACGTGAAGTTCCACAGAAGTAAAACAAATGAAAAAGAAACAAAGATTACTGCTAAGGGGTAGGGGCCAACGATCAGACTTGTCACCTTATGGTTTTTATGTTTTTATGCCAAAAACGTTGCAGAATCACCCCAATCCAACCAGCCTTGTGTGCCAAACATGGTTCTCCCACAATTAAATAAATGACATTTCCATTGTAACAAGTTAATTGGAAACACTAACTTATGATTAAGAAACAATTAGATGTGTTGAGTAGTACAATTAAGTCATTATGTCCAACTCAATGAGTGTTTCAAACCGTCGCGGCATTGTCACAATACTTAGGTATAATTTCAATGTCAACTTTATCCAAAACATAATCAATTATTCAAGGATTGAAACGTTTCAATCTTGCTAGCTTATAAAGTTTTGAATAAGTAATTAAGCAATTTTAGGCCTAACAAAAGATTTAAAAGACAAAGATATCAAAGCTTAACTCAAACTACCACTTTTTAATTATGCAGAGCCAAGTACCCCAAACGTCTAATCCTGGTAAGGTTGATTAACAGTATTTATTTATTTGTACGTTATCTGTATAAACAACTAGTAGCCTGACTTGTCTTGGTACTGTTTGAATTAACATTTGAAGTAGCAAAATCTCTCTCTTCTGTCCATATTTTAATTAATCCCTCCAGTTAAGATAAACTGAAATCTAAACCTGACTGATGCCATAGCTCAGAAATCTGACGATAAACATTTTACTGGTTGAGTGAGATTACCGGAGTCCAAACCCGAGGAGGCTTAGGGTCCCTCTTATTCTTGGGGAGGAACTGGAAAGGCGGTAAATCACTTACGACTCTGGAGCGAGAGAACACCTGCATGTCCACGGGTTTTTATTTTTAAATTTTAGTCGGGTTGTGTGTTTGTTCATTTTAATCTCTGGAACAACTCGATTGAAATTGACAAGACTTTCACTGCCAGATAGCTGATGTTATAAGGAGTAACTTAAACCACTTTTATTTTATAAAAAATAGTAGGGTTACACGAAAACAAAATAACGTATACTGTCACTTTCGGGATATCTATCGTACTAATTCATTATCCTATTATAACTGCCTCGTTGGTCTCGCGGTTGGCGTGTGCGACCGCTGATCATGAGGTCACGGGTTCGATTCCCGGGTCGGTTGTATGATCTATAAACATTTGTTTCGGAGTTTGGGTGTTTTCTATGTATAATATGTATGGATTTACAAAAAAAAAGTATATATGTATTTGTATCCGTTGTCTTGTACCCATAACACAAGCTCTGCTTCGCTTGGGACTAGATGGCGTTGTGTGTTAGATGTCCAAAATATTTATTATCCCTTTAAAATCATCCTTAAATGATTACAATGGATTATCTGGGTACCTAGATATACAGTAAGCGACTGTATAAGTGTACATGTAGGTAAGTATAATACACTCAGCGGCAGAAAAAATGACAAAAAGATGATGTAACTTTTTTATATTCTCTCTTTCATTTACATAAATACGTATTATCTAATTGTAATTTATACGAAAGAAACAGATTTATTTTTGCATATTACCTATTTTGCAATTTGCAGAGACATTTTTTAAAAAGCGGCACACTATCAGTCACTCACAATCAGGCACACATATTTGACATATTGACAAAAAACTGCTTTCTCTTGTTCTACGTGTGTTGTCTACCTTTTTTTATTCGATTTGATCTGGGGATATGGCTGAGGTACACAATATTAAAACATTGAAGTATTCATTAACTGTTCAAATTTCAACCAAAGCCATAATTACTCGTCTGTTGTTTTAAAAACAACTATTTAATTGTATGGTTCCAATTTGAAAATTTCTATATATCGTGCTCTGTTAGTTGAACGCAAACACAAATGCTACCTTATAATTTGAAGCCAAACCCTCAGTTTGTTGTCAACAGATTCCGAGTTTACATACTGAAATTCAGTATCATTTTGAAAATTACTTCAGTGTTTTACTGATACGAACATTTTTGGTTTAAGTTTTTTGATTTTACTGATACATTAACGAACATTTTTAGACCCGATATTTCTTATCGTCCTCCTTGTTCCTTCCTTGTTTGTAGTTTGGTAATTTATCCTTAATTGAACTGAAGTAGGGCCTTAGGCAAAAACTGTAATACAAAACTTTACAGTAATTAAATAGGCCCTTAAGCTACTACTCACAGAGATCCAAATGGTTTTGTGAACCGACTTCAAAAAAAGGAGGAGGTTTCTCAATTCGACCATAAAAATATATTTTTTGTTTTTATGTGTGTTCGCGGATAACTTCGTCGTTTATTAACCGATTTTGATGATTATTTTTTTAATGGAAAGGAGATGTCCCAACGGTGGTACCATGTTGGGGACATTAATATCGGATGATGGCATCCAAGAGAAATCGCGACGAACCTTAAAGTCGGTTTTATTTTTGTTAAAATTGTACTTGTTTTCGCCAGAATCCTATCTCCTTCCTCCTATCTGCCCTTCCCCCCATCTCCCCAAAGGCCGTCAACGCACTTGTGACGCCTCTAGTGTTGCAAGTGTCCATGTGCGGCGGTAATCGCTTGCCATCAGGCGATACGTCTGATCGTTTGCCCGACTATTCCTTAAAAAAAAAAATTGGCTCCTCTTCAGCTAATTAACTTTTTGTACTAGATTAAGGGAATAGAGTCATGGTGATTTCAGCACGAACAGGCCGACCAGGGCGGTAGTACTCTCGCACAGAAGATCACCCTAAAATAACAGCATTTGTACTGTCTTGTTTCGTTGGTGAGTGTGAGACCTGTAGCCCAATGATGCAGAAGCATCACTAGGCCGCCATGGTATGGGTCATCATTCTGCTTTGCTGCATTGTCTGTATTCACAATGAGTATAGAAACCACCACTCTTGGATTCTGCTTGTGATTTTCATCAGGCAGAGTAGAGTCACTTTGGAAGGCCCATAAATATAAAAAGGGGAGAAAAACTATTTTATCGTAGCGTACGCGACTGCTGTTCTTGAGGTCTCGGGATCGATTCCCGGGTCAGACCAAATGTTTGTATGATCTGCAAATATTTGTTTCGGAGTTTGGGTGTTTTCTATGTATAATATGTATGTATTTACAAAAAAAAAGTATATAAGTATTTATATCAGTTGTCTAGTACCCATAATACAAGCTCAGCTTAGTTTGGGACTAGATGGCGTTGTGTGTTAGATGTCCGAAATATTTATTTATTTATTTATTATTTATGTGTAAATTCCACCCTTCACAGTACTGCTGCCTTGTAAGTCACAAACATATTACTCCAGAGATGGCCTTATGGCACCTATTTTTATACAACGTTGCCGTGGCCCCTGCTTAAAAGATTGTTGGAGTTGTAAAATATTCACATGTTAGTTACGGTTTGTTCAGACTTCCGTATGATTATAACGATGTTGTTGATTATGCTGTGTATTTAAATATAAAAAGTATTAGATTTTTTTTTACAACTTAGAGAATGAAATTTAAAATTTTCTGTATTGCTATATGTGCTGAATTCTATCATCTATGTTTAACTAAACACAGCGCTGTATTTAATACTAGTTGTTGCCCGCGAGTCCGCCCGCGTCTATGTCGGTTATAGCGACACATAGTAGCATATGTGTTATTCTGATGTATAAGCTATTTTATTGTAAAGTTTCATACAAATCCGTTCAGTAGTTTTTGCGTGAAAGCATAACAAACATTCATCCATCCATACTTACAAACTTTCGCATTTGTTATATTAGTAAGATAAAGAACAGATGCCATTCAAACTCCATAGTACGTCGAAGTTGCATACAACGTTTATTGCCCACTTTAACACTTTGAGAGTAAAATTACAAAAATCCTTCAGTGTTAGGTGCCCATAATATGAGTAACCTTCATTTTTTTTATTTTATTCATGTAGGCTTCAGCGCTTCAGCTGTCAATTTCCTAGTTTTTTTAGCTCAGTGGTCTGGCCTCTGCGTTAGTATTGGTAAATCGGTCAGTCAAGCCAAATAATTTATACCTATACATAGACCAGCTGACCCCGGCAAACGTCGATTTGCCATAAAAATATTTTAAGGATGGGTGACCCTTACCATTTAGGGGGATGAAAAATAGATGTTGGCCGATTCTCAGACTTACTCAATATGCTCACAAAATTTCATAAGATTCGGTCAAGTCGTTTCGGAAGAGTATGGGAACGAAAACTGTGACACGAGAATTTTATATATAAGACTAGCTTTTGCACGCGGCTTCGCTCACGCAGACTCCCCTGATTTACTCCCTTAGGGGTGGAATTTCCAAAATTCCTTTCTTAGTGCTCACTTACGTTATATAAAGAACCTACATACAAAATTTCAGGGTTCTAGGTTCAGCGGTTTGGTCTGTGCGTTGATCTCTGGGTATGTCAGTCAGTCACCTTACTCTTTTATATATATAGATGTAACTTGTTACATAAATTTATTGATGCCACTGCAAGTTAACGCTTGGCAAATTGATTGAGACCTAATTTCATGTGCGGGGAACTATTTTTAGAATAGGTACACACAACAACAGTAGACACACTCAAGAGCATTGGACTTGAGTCACATAACGATTCTTGAAAATCTTGGACACTCCATAAATTAATTTTCACCTCTTGTAGGTCGTTCGCAATGCGACCCTATTACTCTCGACTATACTTCAACCTTACAAGAACACGAATATACGAGTACCTATGATTTGGCAAACTTTTATTTCATGTAGGTAGGTACCACAGAAAAGAGAAAATATTCCTTTGTTCTGTGGCAGGTACCTATGTTATATAAAAATACGGTTATACGTTACGGTACGGTACAAACGTACGGTTCCAACATTTGATAAAAACAAACTTACTGAAAAGTTTGAAAAGTTCAAACAGAATATTGAAAATCCAATAATGTTACTCAGAAGTTCTGACCTTTGTGGGGTGTAAGTAATAATGGAATTCTTGTTTTATTAATCCAATTTTTATAAAAAACTTAGTAGGTCGTTTCTTTATGGAATATAGGGCAAAAGAGCAAGCGTTTTATCTGAGAGTTAACTTCACATTATTACCGCTGCCCATAGCCACCCGTAACACCAGAGGCCTCACAAGTGTGTTGCCGGCTTTTGGGGGATGGGGAAGGGGATTGGGGAAGGAGTTGGCTATGGGCCTCCGATAATCACTCGGTAAAATACAGTGCCAGCGCTGTTTCACACCGGTTTTCTGTGAGGCTGTGGTATCATTTTGGTCAAGCCGGCCCATACATGACAAAGCGTGGCTCTCCCTCGGTAAGTGTTGTGGGACAAAGCACACATGGAACAAAATTTTGTGTAATCCACTTATTGTTGTTCTGGTCCAGGTGTTCTTTGTGTACGTTTCATATCTGTTAATAAACTCCCCCCAACACAGGATTCATTTTTATATTTAGACTAGCTGAACCCCGTGGTGTTACCCGTGGTTATCGTCGTACCGCGAGTAACGCCGCGGGACAAAGTTAGTCTAAAAAAAGTAGCCTAAGTTACTCCCTGGATCATCAGCTTCCTGCCAGTGAAAGTCCCGTCAAAATCCGTCCAGTCGTTCCAGAGATTACCCGGAACAAACAGACAGACAGACAGACAAATAAATTTTTAACTTCATTTTTGGTATATGTATCGTGTATACATACATATGCATTTAGTAAGAAGTGGTTATTTTAATATTACAAACAGACACTCCAATTTTATTTATTTGTATAGATAAGATAATGATAATAGTTCTAACTAGTCGTTTTATTTATTTATTTATTTATCTATCTTTATTGTTTACACAAATTAAATTAGTACAACAAAATCAGTTACATAGTATGTGTATCAATTGGCGGTCTTATCGCTCACGGCGATTTCTTCCATTAATTTGTTTTATATTACAGAACCTCCTTTCGGTCTCGCAGAATACTGATTAAGTCTGTTAATGACAATAAAAATGTAGTTTTTATGAAATAACAGTTTGATACTAACCTAAGCAGACACAACACAACATACCTAATAGAAATCCAATTTAGGCTGATGTCAACGAAAATGCTGAATTAAAAGAAAGCCGGATTACAGAAAAAACGGAGCGTCAAAAACTGGGGCACACAATATATGCGCACGAAACTATTCGTGACCCCACACGAGTGTTTCATGCTTTGGTTTCACGTCACGAAATGGCGGTCAAATGCACCAACGAGGTTGCAATTTTTATTGAAACATAATGTGACTATGGTTATATGTAACTCTTATTTTATTAATTTTATTTTTGGTCTTAGTTGTTTTCTTGATAGAAATACTAATAGATTGCTTAATGTTTATGAAATTAAATAGCAAACAGTGAAGCCAGCTACAAAATATAACAAAGAATATTTTTGCAGAAAGATGTAGCTTTTAGATGTCAAGTAATCTTATTTTCACTAATACATCATACCTGGAAAGTTTGTAAGTGGCAATCTGGTTAGCCACCGTAGTTAAATGTGGATTTCCAGATACTAACCCATCAATTTATAAACATGTTACACGTACCTACATTTTATCATCTTTGAAATCTATATTAATGTTTAAAGGCTGAATAGTTTGTTTGTTTGGTTGGTTGAATGCGCTCAGGAAGTACTGGTCCGATTTAAAAAGTTTTTCACTATTAGATAAAAAAGTTACTGAGGAAGGTTATCAGTTATCATCACGCTGCGACCAAGAACGGAATATTAATGAAATATGTTTTAAGAACGGAGGAAAATTCGGCGTCCATTGCGACCGCTGCATAAACGGTTCAAGTTTCACAAAAACAATGTACAAAGACCTAAAAAATCCGCAACACAATATGTCTATCTTTTGAAGTTGGATCACTACAGTGGCTTATAGGCTCCCACATATAACTGCGAATTCGCAACGCATCGCAATTGTCTGCAAGCTCGCACGAATGTACCGCAGAACTCCCGATCTGATTCATCCGACGCCGCATCGCATGGCATGGCATTATGTGTGGGAGTCCTAAATAGTAACCATATTTGTTGAGCCAGATGAATTTGCTTGTCAACTAGTATGATTATAACTTCACACTACTTATATACGTGTGTGGGGTTTTAGACTAGAGCCAGCGCTGTCGTAACCAGACTGGTAATAAATTTACTCATATATTTTTAAATACATACATTGTACTCTGCCTACCTCATACTAATTAAATTACTGAGCTTCTTTGTGGTGGGTTCTTCACTTCACACACACCACAACCCCTTTACAAATTCATCATCAATAACCCATACGTCCCACTGTTGGGCTCGAGCCTCCCCTTAGGAGACGCTGGCCAAGTGCGGGTTGGGGACTGGCAAGACAACGTTGTGGCTACGTAATTTTACCTTTGGATGTTTTTAAGCCGCCCAAAGACCTAAGATTCACGGCTGGTATCATATGATAACAACCCGGACCGACTGCTTAACGAGACCTCCGAATCACAGAGACGCTCATGGTAACATGCCATTAGCGGTCATCCATCCAGATACTGAACGCGCCGTCGTTGTTTACACTCGATGATTGTTTCTAATCACCGAGTGCAACTGAGCTTAGAGCGCCACTCATACAAATACAACTACAATTCAAACCAGAAGCCGGAGCGGATTCCCGATATACGTACTACACACACCGAGCACAATCTCTTCGTGAGGAATCCCACGACAATTACATTACGTTAATTTCAAACCAGTAGCCGACCGTTTCACACTGAAACTAAACCTTTTCAATTACTTTTATTCATTATACCGGCGCGCTATAACACCATCCGCAACCAAAGTTCAAGGTCATTTAACTTTTATTACATTGTTGCACCCCCGCAGACATACAAACCATCAATACTCAACCAACACTCCCAAAGCGAATTATTACAATTACCGATCAAGCTCTGGGAGGATTTTACAATTAATACCGCCGTATATTATTATACTAGAAGGGGCATTTCCTTAGAGCATATAATTTTACATTGGTTGGCGATTTGGTATCGAACATACATATTGGAACGAAGTTCCTTATCGCGCGTTGTGAAAGGGGGCTAGACGGAATGAATTCTCACGAAAAGTTGTAACAACACCTTTTGCTATAATAAGCTATTGTAAGCCATGCGTCGTGCGCATGTTTCTGTCTGTCTCTCTCCCTCTCTCTCTCTCTTACAGAAAGCGAGCCAAATATCTTCATTTCTATTTCGCATTGAACAGTGTGGTGTCGCGACGATTATTTTTGTTGAGTAGTATTATATAGATTATGTTTGTAGTGTATTTATTATGTACAAAAAACCTGTACACACAGGTTTTTTGTATATATATATATATATATATATATATTTGTAATAAATAATAACAATAATGAATGCTGACAGTGAACTTCGTTCCATCTGGGTGTCCCTTGACACCTCTCAAGTTTTTATTATTATAACCAAATTACACAAATAACCGTGTTCGTTCTTGAATGGTTTGTACTGGTTCTCGCTTTACTGTATAATTCTAGTAAATTCTTCGTCTAGTGGAAGACCACTAGAAAGAAAACGCAAAATTAAAAAAAAAAAACACAAAAAAGCACTTTATTTTTTAGTCATTTTAACATTAACACCACATATTGCTGTGTCTGTCTAAAATCGGCTATTAAGTTCAATATGTACTGATTGCAATCGTGCTGTGACTAGGGTACAATTGTATGATTTCTCTCTGCACTCTAAACGTGACATCTACATTTTTAAGTTGGAATCAGATACATTAAACGTGAGAGAGCCTTGTTAAAACCGTACTGTGAACATAATAATAATATAATAGTTTCTTGTCAAGAAAATAATACAAAATTTAAACATTTACTGTGTGTGTGTGTGTGTGTGTGTGTGTGTGTGTGTGTGTGTGTGTGTGTGTGTGTGTGTGTGTGTGTGTGTGTGTGTGTGTGTGTGTGTGTGTATGTGTGTGTGTGCGTGTGTACATACTCAGTCACCGTTGCGTTGGCCAGTTATATGGACATGAAAATACATGGTAATACCAAAAAATAACATCATGAATATTGCTAAAACAATAATAATGCAACACAACTTTCTCTTTGTGAACGTGCTGTTATAATTTAATTCATAATCGTCGTCAGGCAGCTCATCCTCAGCAATTTCGGTGTCACGGTCCGAGTAGTTTTCTAATTCTATCGATATCATTTTTTGTAACTGGACTCAAACTTGTTAACTGAGACCTGAAACAAACGTAACAAACACTTTAAAAATAAATCATAGGTTGGGCATTTTTTTTATTATTTTTTTGTTTTGGCCATATAGTTATTGTCTTTTTTGACAATGTCATTGGGCATTTTAGGTATAGGAGAAAATCCCAAGTCTCAAGAGAAAAAGTACAGAGATGGACAAATGCTAAATATTGGAGACTAATAATATAGCTTGTGTATAAAGTACTTCTTATATAAAAACTGTAAATAAAAAGTTTTTTCAAATTTCACAACGGGCTTTAGTGTATACTAACTTTTTTTTATATTTTCACGATTTTAACATAAATCGAAGTATCTGTAGACAAAAGAATAAAACCTTTTAAATAATTGAATCACAAATAATATTATAGATATGTACTAGCTTTCGCCCTCATACGCTACGGCTACGGCTTCGCAAGCATTTTTTTTATACTATCCATTTTACTTCTAATAGCTCCAAGAATATGTGTTCAAAATTTCATGATGATCGGTGAAGTAGTTTTCACGTGAAAGCGTAATAAACAAATTTACTTTCACCTTTAGACTCGTAATATTAGTGTGACATGATTAGGACTAGAATAAGTAATACACATTATCACACTAATATATAACGTTTGTGAGCGTGTATGTTTGTTACTTCTTCACGCAAAAACTACTGGACGGATTTAGATGAAACTTTACAGTAATATACAGCGACAGCTAGTTATATTTATATAAGAGATATTATACATATGTATTATTCGACGTTGCACAAAGTCCTGGCCTTAAGTTACAACTAATGTAATCGATAATTCCAAACTGTAATCGTTCAGACAGTAACCTAAATAATTATTATAGAACAATATCAGTTATTTCTCATTTAATAAATTGGAAAATCTACGCACACAATACACCGCATAAACAGTCTTGCTTAGGAGCTTTAAGAAGTTTAAATACTGTACATATTTTTAAACAAGAAATTAGTCTTAAATCATCACGCCAGCTTATGTTAAAGATGAAAATTGTCTCATAAATGAACCACAAGCAATACTAGTACCTGGAAGTCGCAAGCATACATCATGATTGTACATCACTATAAAGTACAAAGTCGCTTCCGCTTTCTGCCTGTCTCTATAAACGCTTAGATCTTTAAAACTACGCAAGGGATTTTGATGCGGTTTTCTTTGCTAGATAGAGTGATTCAAGAGGAAGGTTTATATGTATAATACATGCATAATATAGTTAAACACTGATAACTTTAGAGGTTTCTAATGTGATGTCATAAATAAACTATTTTTTTTGCGTTTACATTGCAAACGCAGGCTGAAGCCTTTGAGATAGATCAAAATAATGTACTACAGTGTTGTACACCGTAAAAAGGTCTACAAAAAATCTGCGACGGTATATGTCTGTCTCTTACGGATAACCCACAATAACCATGTTTTTTCCTTTACTTTTTACAAGAAATAATGGCTTTTTTACGAAGCGATTTTAAGCAATACGGCATTTATCCTTATCCAATTAAGTACCTTAAATATATTGTGCATTTAATATAGATCAATATGGCTCTTTGCAGTGTGTAATTTAAATAAATATTTTCGAAGATATTACAGAATCAAAGTGCAGGGACATAGCGGTTGCGGCGGTACCGGCTGAGGAGGCCGGCGCGTGGCGCGTCGCGGGCGTCGCATGATCCGTACTTATTAAATAAGTAGAAACGTAACAATAAATTAAAAAAGAATATATTTGAAATTGCAAGATAGCTGACCCGGCAAACGTATTTTGCCATAAACAATATTTAAGGGTGGGTAACCCTTACTATTTAGGCTTATGAAAAATAGATGTTGGCCGATTCTCAGATCTACCCGATATGCACACAAAATTTCAAAAAAAACGGACCATCCATTTCCAAGGAGTTTGGTAAAAAACACCCCGACACGAGATTTTTTTTATATTAGATATTTAAAATACTAAAATGTAATATTTTTTAAGACAAAATCTGCTTTTCAAACGACTTTTTTTTGAAATTCCATAATCGTACCTTAGGCGGTATTAAGGTTAATTTTTAAACCGCACTTATCAAGAGTCACTTCTAAAATGACAAAAAGCTGTAAACGTTGTATATAAACTTATAAAGACATTATGTAGTATATATTTAGTATCAGCATTGCACCCGTGCGAAGCCGGGTAGCTAGTTATTTTGGCGATTGGCGATAAAGCCGCTATTTTACCTTCTAGCTGTAAGTTACTTTTGTAATTAAATCTGGTTTAGGTACATTATAGCGACTATTATTATTAGACTCACTTACTAAACTTTATTCTAATCACCACAAAGTGCAAAAAAGGAGTTGTGTTATTTACGTTGAGCTACTGGACAAGCTCCGTATCCCAGCTGTTATATTTCAATGTTACGATAGCCTTAGTCACTTGGCTATCGATCCAGAAATGAGCAAAAACGGAAAACACAATCCATGTTACAACTGTTTCGCTCTCATTGTATAAATGCAAACTGATCGAAACGTATGGCAGTTAGGATTTATGCAAATTACTCTTTCATTATGTTTGTATTCACATGAAAACAAGCAAATTACTCTTTCATTACGTTTGTATTCACATGAAAACTTTATGTATGCATTCGTTATTATGGTGAAATATTAAATGTATGTCTAGTTTGCGAAAAATTGAACTTTTTAACCGACTTCAAAAAAAGGAGGAGGTTTTTCAATTCGACCGTATATATTTTTTTTACTTTTCTGTAATATGGGTATATATTATTACTTTAATTTAATGGGGGCTTTAGTGAGATGACTATGTCGTCATTGAACGAACTAAAAACCATACACCGAATCCGCGACGTCTTGGCTGGAAGTACTCTGGAAACTAGTCCCCCTAGCCAAGTTAACACTCAACAAAGGGAAACGTTATTAGAAAACTATAATAATGGGAATGACGTCATCTCAACGCTAAATCACGTGGTCCAAACAAAATTTTACCCAATAATACTTGGGAATAGAGACGTTAGCGACTGTAGAAAGAAAGAGAATATTACAAATTTAAAATTAACTCTATCTGTAACCGCTAAACCCATTTCAATGAAATTTGTCATAGAGATACTTTGCTATTTACCGCAATAGCCGACATACACATTTGCGGAGCCGCGGGTAAAAGCTAGTGGATCTGTATATATACTCCGTTACGCTTTAAAATCAGAAATGATTATGGATAATGTATGTCAAGATTACTTGCTCCTTCTAGAATCATATATAACTAATTTATCTTCTAATATTATTGTTGTAAATGAAATACCTTCTTGTGACACCAACATGGCGTAATAAGTTGAATCCTGAAAATTTTAAATAATTAACTACATATTAATCTCACTAAGGTCGGAGGTGTATAGTTATAACTATGATATTGCAATGTCTTTTTGAAGTTATGATAGTTCGTTGCGTGTTTAAAATTAAATTTCCAACATTGTTTCGTGTGTTTATATAACCCCGCCGCAAACATCACCCGAGTGTCTGTTTATTTGTGAAGTTTGGGAACAAAATTAATCGATTTTGATATTTATTGAGAGTGTTATTAGATCAAATTCACAAAGCTTTAGCCCTCCCAAAATTATTAGTTGAAGGGATTTCAGAGGAGAGGGTGTTTTAGGTTTATAATAATAGATGGTGAAGAAATTTTTATCACATCGTAATATTTCAATATTTTGTAGGCACGATTGATAGCTATTATATTTCCATTGAAAGTTTTAACATGAAAACCCAATCACTTCAAAAACCATATCACTAACATTTATTAGAACATTGCATTTAATAAAATGTTTGTCACATAGAAGACTTTGAAGTAAATTTTCAGAGCTTAATTAAAATAGAAGAATTTTCTTTTTTTTTTAGAATCTAAATCTATTTTTTAAAACACCAAGTAACAAGCTAGTACCTTCGTGGCAATGTGGATGACACTGATGGTCTCCGAAAGCAAATGGTCGAGCTGACTGGCCAAGCCGGTTATTTCAGTGCATAATATATTATTGCCCAACGACTTTTCATGACGCCGAGGGCATATGATTACAGACAATTGGCATTAAAAAATAAAAAAGGTCATAGAATAAAAATGCATCAATCTGTATAGTATGTGAATCAAACACCTGCATAGTACTTTTACAAGAGTAATTATTAGACCGTGGCATTGAAAAGGGAAAAGAAATAAATTGATTTTTTTATGATTTACTTTTGCCCGTGGTTCTGCCCGTGAGTATGTAATTTAGAAGTGTATGTCCTTCTTCAGGGAAAGGGTTCTTAGGGAAGATGATACGAGATTCTGTGAACTGCAGCGTAGAGGCAGGTAGTCGAAGTTTCCAGACAGGACCCTAGGATTAATGAGGTAACGGTTTGAAAATTCACCTGTAACTTCGTCGGCAAAAAGGAGGCTAATCAAGAGATCAGTAATCTCGTACGACACCACCGCCGGTGCCCTAATTCTCTTTCGATCGAAAGAGAGGTCGAGCAGAATCGGGGTCAAAATTGTTAGTACAATCTCTTGGGAGAAACCAACTAACGCAGTTGTCCACAACAAGTGAAGAAGTTATCTTCTGAAACCGTTGGTTATTTCTGAAGTGGAAAATCAAAATGGCAGAAACGCTGCAGGACCTTTAACAGATGCTAAATGATATAGATGAGTCCTCTACGCGTATCGGCCTACGGATGAACTTGGTCAAAACAGGGTCATATTCAACGAACATGTTCTACCGGTTGTGGTATATGTCTACCTGTCTGTTCTGGAGTGGGACCGCGTCTCGGCAAACGTACTGTAGGACGCCCACAGACCATGTGGAGTGATGACTAGCGCAGGATAGCTGGTAAAAAATCGATTAGACTGACACTTTTACGGCTTAACCGCTGCACCGATATGGAGATACTTTGATAGGCTGCTCTACAACAGTTGGTAGAGCCGCGGGAAAAGGGTTTATATTCATTTATAACATTTGTAATAATTGTACACTTTAATTATTTCCTGGACCTCATAAAACTTTTTACCGCAATAAGTGCGGGCGGAGACGCGAGCATAAGTTAGTATTTGTATGTTTTTATTACTTAAAGAGGCGGTAATAGGTAGAACTTCTAATTGGTTTCTAAATAATTTCACAATTGTTGTAATTTGTCTTGTTATTAAGTGATTTGCTGTGCGGACTGAGTATATGGGCTCAACTATGGTTGAATAGGTCTAGGGCTGATTCATGCATCTTACTTTATTTTACGTTTGTGACATTTTATTGATTATTTTATATTTGGACATATTACATCTTTGGAAATTTGACTGTGAGTTAAAGAGCTATTTTGATTTTATTCTCCAAAAGTGGACCTCACAATATAAAAATCTTGCAGTTTTAGTAATAACGGTGCGTGATTGGTTAGCTCATGGCGGTGCAGCAATGACTCAAAACTTTTTGTTTTGTTTTCTTTGGTCGATTTCGTTCTCATTCAAGTCTAATAGTTAAGATAAAGAAAATTGAAAACGCAATTTTTTTTTAAAAAGAGCATCAATGGAGTTTCTTGCCAGATTCTTCTCCACGAAGGGCTGCGCTTGGAACTGGCGACTAGAATCACTCGATTTTTAAAACTGACTTTTCAAAAGTGCCTGTAAATAAGTGCCTATTTGAATAAAATCTTTTTGACTTTGACTTTGACTATAAATCTGAAATGAAAATACAATTAAAGTACAAATTCAACCAGAAAAAAACAAAGAACAGTGTGGGTAGAAATTTATAAACGTACATGAAAATATGAGTAACAACATACTTTTGAGATGTGTTGTGTCGAACAACACATTGCTGCAGGGTGGCGTGTCGACACTATTCTGTAATCTGTTTCTAAGCATACAAAACGTTATTTTAATATAAAGCCAATATGGTTTTGACACGAATCGACACGATACGACACAACAAGCCACAGCAGTGTATTTCCATCTTTATAGTGTAAATGTAAACATCGATGTGTTCATTCGTATCGTCTATCCCATCTCTTTCCATTAGAATGAGTTCGACCCTTGTTCTCTGAGCCATGTTATTGAAAATGTAGAATGTATTCACCCGTACGAATAGAAGAATGTTCACTAGCATCGCTAGTTGTAATGATGGACACAAGACAAAATAAAATTATGAAAATGATGATTTCAAAATTACTCAATGTAATAGAGCTACGCTGATTTCGACACGAACAGTTCTACGGGGGCGGTACTACCCTTTAATAGAAGACCAAACTAAAACCATAACATCATTCGTGTCGTCATGTTTCGTTGGTGAGTACCGGAGACAATTGGCCGCCATAATGTGGATCACCATGCTGCATGTCCCGAGAATCGAACCTGAGACCTCAAGCACAGCAGTCGCATACACTACCACTGCGGCGCTAAGGCAGTCAAGCCAATAAAAGCAACTTCATTTTTATACTATGTAAAGAAGATATAAAAGACATTTATATTTTAAGTAAATAATTTTGTAAAGCGAATAAAATTTTGACTGTGTGCTTACCTAAACCTGTTGTCGGAATTGGTGTGTGTGAAGTTTATTATCAGCTTGAAGGGTTATTGGCAGAACGGCTTCAGGGTTAGGGTTACGTGGTAGATCAGCAGGTCCGCATTCCTTCACCAATCCTGTGAAATTTAATATATTGTTACCAAAAATGTTGTATTGTCTTCATTCGCAAGGAGTATGGTGACCACTACTCTTGTATTCTGCTAATGCTTTTCATCAGGCAGAGTAGAATCACTTTGGCAGACTCATATATTTAAAATGCGTGCATTCGTAAGGCTTACGATGGATCATTTAAAGTGGTCTTACGTTGGTACGTCTGCGTGTTCACGGAATTAGAATATGAACTGTAGCTAACACTCTTTTTTTTGTTCGGAAATCCCAAAACCACCCCTATTGTTTTTTAAATTTTTTCGGACATCTAACACACAATGCCATCTAGTCTCAAGCTAAGCAGTGCTTGTGTTATGGGTACTAGACAACTGATATAAGAACTTATAATACTTTTTTTGTAAATACATACTTATTATACATAGAAAACACCCAAACTCTGAAACAAATATTTGTAGATCATACAAACATTTGGTCCGACCCGAGAATCGAACTCGAGAACTCAACTCAAACACAGCAGTTGCATACGCTTCCACTGTGCCACCGAGGCAGTCAATTCATTCCAAAGGTTTCACAAGTACACAGTAACGCACTCCAAAGAGAAAAACTTGTTCGGCCAGCCTGGAATACTAGGCCAAAACTTCTTTCTAGGAAGATACCCCTGTCCAGTGGAGTATTGGTAATTGTAATTGATTGATAGATTCATCGTGTTATGTTTATATCAAAGTTTTCTAACCAACAAAATAGCTTGATTAAATATTTTGACATATATAATACACACTATGCAGAATCCATATCAAAAATTAGTTTGGGAAAAAATATCTTCTTATATATAAAAATCAATTGCTGTTACTTGTCTCGCTAAAACTCGACAACGGCTGGGCTGATTTAGCTAATTTTGGTTTTGTAATGTTTGTCGTAGTCCAGGGAAGGTTTGAACGGTAAAAAATTAAAAATAACTTGAAAATCCAAATGTCACATGTACGAAGTAGCCGGGCACAGCTAGTAATAAAATAAAAAAGCCTCGCTTCCAAAGATCAATTGCTTGATCAGAAAAGGTGTTACAATTAAAAGTTATAACATATAACTATTCATTCGAACAGTATTATTTTGTTTCATAATTAATTGGGCTACGAAGACCGGCATACAGACAAGATACCCTACCAAGGGGTATCTTATCTTTATAATTTCTTATTACTGTGTTCGTATTTTATCGTCGACGCACTAAGGTACGTCGACCAACTATCATGCATTACGACTATCACATATATTTTACATACACAATGCAAAAAATATAGTACAGGACATATTAGGTTTTTTTCCTCCGGTTCCGTGTCGAAACCCTTATATTTTCATCATGTCCATCCATCCGTCCGTCCTCAGCTTCGGTTAGTACCAGAAAGATGAAACTTTGCATGGATATGTTGTGTATATTTACCACGTCGACAAATTACTAAAATAAAATCACGGGAATTATTTTTTGGAGTACAAAGAGTGATTGATGACTGATCGTTAATAAACAAGCTAGTTAAAATAAATATAAATTGCTTTCATTCATCAATATTGTTGACTATTTTTCAAGAATTCAACGACTGCCTCGTTGGTCTCGCGGTTAGCGTGTGCGACTGCTCATGTGGTCTCAAGTTCGATTCTCGGGTCGGACCAAATGTTTGTATGATCTACAAATATTTGTTTCGGAGTTTGGGTGTTTTTTATGTATAATATGTATGCATTTACAAAAAAAACTGTATCTATGTATTTGTATCAGTTGTCTAGTGCCCGTAACACAAGCTCTACTTAGCTTGGGACTACACACAGGCCTCAAACACAGGTCTTACCTAGATCAGGAATTTCACTAATTTGAAATATTTACCATACTTAATAATGAGATTAAAAATTTGTAATTTGATAGTAACAATAATAAATACCTAGTTCAAATCGTATAAGCACTTAATAAATAATAATAATATTTTGCTCATATTAAGATAGACGTCGAAAAAAAAGAAAAAAATGTTTAACATTTTGCAATTTTTTATTTTAATTTTGTCTTCTCCGTAATGTATTGCGCCGCACCCTGAAATACAGCAATTTCCGCTCGTAAGAGCACGGGAAGGTTAGAATTAAAATTTCAATATTTGCCCAAAACATGTCCTAATTGGAACGTCTGGAAGAAATTCTGCTTAATTTTCTCCTAACCTCGTCGTGGACGAAATCAGTCGGTAATTCCCTTGTAAAATATTCAGGAGGATTCTTTTCCCTCCTTGAAGATGAAACATGGGTTAGAAAAATCACAAATAAAAACATAGTAGTATTATGGATTTCGGAATCAAACATTGCAGAGAAAATAAGTTATGTTAAAGTAAACTCGCTTATTGTAAGTGCCTACTTATAAAATTTCCTTCAAAAAATTAAGTTCAGAATTTATAAAAATAAATTATATTTTTGACTGTTAAGTATTTAAAGTACTGTTTTTTTTAATAACTGCTCTGCGATTAAGTAGTAATGGTAAAAGCGGTATTAAACTATAGCCGTCCACAGGTGAAAGAAGGTAAGACGATGGCTTTCCTGGAAATGGTATAATAAAACTATTACTGAAATGACAGCAGATCTTAACTTTTCAACTTCTACGTTTCAATATTCTTCAAGTCAGAGCCCGACCTTAAAGATCAACTTAAAATAGGAGAAGATGGTTATAGTTCAGTGTACTCGTACCATATCTAGTATGTATACGTTTATTAATAAAAATTCCAACCTTGCTAATATTTACCATTAAAGTATTTTAAGCTTTACATTCTTCCGTGAGCAAAGTTTTGCTGAAAAAGGGGTACAAACAAAGAATTCTTTTCACATTTCATAGCTAAAGTAGAGTTGGTACGTCTGCGTGTTCACGGAATTAGAATATGAACTGTAGCTAACACTCTTTTTTTTTGTTCGGAAATCCCAAAGCCACCCCTATTCTTTTTTTAATATTTTCGGACATCTAACACATAATGCCATCTTGTCTTAAGCTAAGCAGAGCTTGTGTTATGGGTACTAGACAACTGATATAAGAACTTATAATACTTTTTTTTGTAAATACATACTTATTATACATAGAAAACACCCAAACTCTGAAACAAATATTTGTAGATCATACAAACATTTGGTCCGACCCGAGAATCGAACTCAAGAACTCAACTCAAACACAGCAGTTGCATACGCTTCCACTGTGCCACCGAGGCAGTCAATTCATTCCAAAGGTTTCACAAGTACACAGTAACGCAATCCAAAGAGAAAAACTTGTTCGGCCAGCCTGGAATACTACGCCAAAACTTCTTTCTAAGAAGATAGTCCAGTGGAGTATTGGTAATTGTAATTGATTGATAGATTCATCGTGTTATGTTTATATCAAAGTTTTCTAACTAGCAAAATAGCTTGATTAAATATTTTGATATATATAATACTAATACACACTATGCAGAATCCATATCAAAAATTACTTTGGGAAAAAGTATCTTCTTATATATAAAAATCAATTGCTGTTCCTTGTCTCGCTAAAACTCGACAACGGCTGGGCTGATTTAGCTAATTTTGGTTTTGTAATGTTTGTCGTAGTCCAGGGAAGGTTTGAACGGTAAAAAATTAAAAATAACTTGAAAATCCAATTGTCACATGTACGAAGTAGCCGGGCACAGCTAGTAATAAAATAAAAAAGCCTCGCTTCCAAAGATCAATTGCTTGATCAGAAAGGGTGTTACAATTAAAAGTAATAACATATAACTATTCATTCGAACAGTATTATTTTGTTTCATAATTAATTGATGATGGGCTATGAAGACAGGCTTACAGACAAGATACCCTACCAAGGGGTATCTAGTCTTTATAATTTCTTATTACTGTGTTCGTATTTTATCGTCGACGCACTAAGGTACGTCGACCAACTATCATGCATTACGACTATCACATATATTTTACATACACAATGCAAAAAATACAGTACAGGACATATTAGGTTTTTTTCCTCCGGTTCCGTGTCGAAACCCTTATATTTTCATCATGTCCATCCATCCGTCCGTCCTCAGCTTCGGTTAGTACCAGAAAGATGAAACTTTGCATGGATATGTTGTGTATATTTACCACGTCGACAAATTACTAAAATAAAATCACGGGAATTATTTTTTTGGAGTACAAAGAGTGATTGATGACTGATCGTTAATAAACAAGCTAGTTAAAATAAATATAAATTGCTTTCATTCATCAATATTGTTGACTATTTTTCAAGAATTCAACGACTGCGTCGTTGGTCTCGCGGTTAGCGTGTGCGACTGCTCATGTGGTCTCAAGTTCGATTCTCGGGTCGGACCAAATGTTTGTATGATCTACAAATATTTGCTTCTGAGTTTGGGTGTTTTTTATGTATAATATGTATGCATTTACAAAAAAAACTGTATATATGTATTTGTATCAGTTGTCTAGTGCCCGTAACACAAGCTCTACTTAGCTTGGGACTACACACAGGCCTGAAACACAGGTCTTACCTAGATCAGGCATATCACTAATTTGAAATATTGACCATACTTAATAATGAGATTAAGAATTTGTAATTTGATAGTAACAATAATAAATACCTAGTTCGAATCGTATAAGCACTTAAAAAATAATAATAATATTTTGCTCATATTAAGTTAAGTCTACTCTTAAGAAACACAAAAACCTTGTACATTGAGTTTGGAATAAAATTTATTATTATAAATTTATTATTACATGGCGTTGTGTGACAGACGACAAAAAAATAAAAACAAAATGATAGACATTTTGCAATTTTTTATTTTAATTTTGTCTTCTCCGTAATGTATTGCGCCGCACCCTGAAATACAGCAATTTCCGCTCGTAAGAGCACGGGAAGATTGGAATTAAAATTTCAATATTTGCCCAAAACATGTCCTAATTCGAAGAAGAATTCGTCTGGAATAAATTCTGCTTAATTTTCTCCTAACCTCGTCGTGGACGAAATCAGTCGGTAATTCCCTTGTAAAATATTCAGGAGGATTCTTTTCCCTCCTTGAAGATGAAACATACGTTCAAAAAATCACAAAAGAAAATTCATAGTAGTATTATGGATTTCGGAATCAAGTGCCTACTTATAAAATTTCCTTCAAAAAATTAAGTTCAGAATTTATAAAAATAAATTATATTTTTGACTGTTAAGTATTTAAAGTACTGTTTTTTTTAATAACTGCTCTGCGATTAAGTAGTAATGGTAAAAGCGGTATTAAACTATAGCCGTCCACAGGTGAAAGAAGGTAAGACGATGGCTTTCCTGGAAATGGTATAATAAAACTATTACTGAAATGACAGCAGATCTTAACTTTTCAACTTCCACGTTTATAAATTTGATAGAATATGATATAAGCCTTTCAATATTCTGCAAGTCAGAGCCCGACCTTAAAGATCAACTTAAAATGGGATAAGATAGGTATAGTTCAGTGTACTCGTACTATATCTAGTACGTATACGTTTATTAATAAAAATTCCAACCTTGCTAATCTTTACCATTTAAGTATTTTAAGCTTTACATTCTTCCGTGAGCAAAGTTTAGCTGAAAAAGGGGTACAAACAAAGAATTCTTTTCACATTTTATAGCTAAAGTAGAGTTAATAAGTTACCTACAGTTTATATATCTAAAAGTTCAGAAAGGTTAAATTGGAGAGCAACGGGTGTTATAGCAAAAATATGTACAAAAGACTTAAGCTATCGGGTTGCAATATATTTTGGCCTGTCATACTGTGAAACTGTATGCAATAAGAGTAGAGTTAAACTGGTTGATGAATTAGAACAAACTATTTAAAACGGTCGAAATTCAATCGCAGGGTGACTTCTACTCGTAGTATAGGCTATATTGAAGGCGATGTTAGGTACCATTTAGCTCATTAGTAATCAACGTCGAACGAGGATTACAGGGTGTTCTCACTCCTATTCATCTAATAGGTGCCGTAAGAGACGACTGAGGAAAGACCATATTTGTACATATAAAAACTACCAAAATATAAACTTTCAGTTTAGCACATTTTCTATTGATGACAGTAAACCTTTTTTTTATAAATGAAGATTGATATTACAAAGTATGCGAGCTAGTTATCGATTAAGAATGGAAGAATGGGATCATACGAACTTATAACGTCCCAGATGTCTAGTGCAGTGTAAGTACATGTGATTGATCCCCCGTGAAGGCATGTCGCCCTAGTTTATCTGGACGTCGTCCAAGTATTAGACAAAACCTATTTGTTACCCACAGCCAAGCAAGCAATCGGTGCACTCTTGAGGGTAGATATCTGCGTTATTTATGTTGTATACTGTATATAAATCGTGTAAACAGGTCACCTGATATGTGAAGTGGTACCTAGATAACACGTAGCTTGTTATTCGCACATAATGAATGCTTACTTCAGGACTAAATTCGATACTCAATTCTTTCAGAGACAGTCGCATAAAGTAGTTTATTGAAGTACATACTCTATGCTAAAGACCTAGAAATGCTCGCTTTGTACATTAGCTCTTACAGGCGTCAACTGCCCCACTTATATCATTGATATCGTATTATTTATAGAATACAGTAGCGCCGACCCGGCGAACTTCATACCGCCATTTTATTATTTACATATCTGTCTCAGTTTCCCACAGGCAGTGTACAGTTGTAAAAAAAACCATTATATTAAAATTTTTCTTGTACACAAACCTTGTCCTAACATAAAAAAAAGAATTATTTAATTTGGTGCAGCCGATCGGAAGTTATGCGTTACATACATACACTTGCAGACCCACGCAACCTCGTTTGCGTCTTCTATTGCCCGTCGCGTGATAATTTTCCCCCGTTTCTGAAACATTTTTCATTGGTGCTCCTCTCCTATTGCGTCTTAGCGTGATGATATATAGCCTATAGCCTTCCTCGATAAATGGACTATCTAACACTGAAATAATTTTTCAAATCGGACCAGTAGTTCCTGAGATTAGCGTGTTCAAACAAACAAACTGTTCAGCTTTATATATTAGTATAGATATAGATATAGATTTCGTCGATTCATTTTTATATAAAGAGATGAATGGCAATACAAGTATTTGTGATACAGAATGTTATAAAAACACTGTCGAAAACAGCAAGAAGCAGACAGAAGTAGTCCTAATGATATTTTTGATGATAGATCGATATAAAATCTTTTTGGGCATTTTTCACGCGCTTCTCTGTCAGCTGTTTTATTTTGTTTTCGTTGCGGTTTTCTTACATAAAGTGATATAATATATATTTTATGAAACTACCGTTCACAAATATTTTGATAGATGTACAAAACTTTCTTGAACGAGTATTTAAGCGCCACTCTGACACTGACTCTTAAACACACGTTCAAGAAAGTTTTGTATTTAAAGATTGTAATTGTAACGAGTGTAGTAACGATTATTAGTTCGAGAAAAAACTTGACAGGGAGATCGTTTTTAGGGTTCCGTAGCCAAATGGCAAAAAACGGAACCCTTATGGATTCGTCATGTCTGTCTGTCTGTATGTCACAGCCACTTTTTTCCGAAACTATAAGAACCTATAATGTTGAAACTTGGTAAGTAGATGTATTCGGTGAATCGCATTAAAATTTTCACATAAAAATAGAAAAAATATGAGGGGGGGTACCATACTTAGAACTGAAACTCTAAAATTTTTTTCATCGAACCCGCCCATGTGGGATATTTACGGATAGGTCATCAAAAATGATATTGAGGTTTCTAATATAATTTTTTTCTAAACTGAATAGTTTGCGCGAGAGACACTTCCAATAACTTCTAAAATAAGAAGATATAACTAAAAGAAAATAATTATATGATATACATTACCATGCACACTTCCACCGATAATTGGTTTGAGAGACTGACCTAGTCAGCAGTTTTTTTTTAATACGTCATAAATCGTAAACCGCTATTTACCTTTCATTCAATCTCAAATACAAAAAAAAAATTATAGTATGTTACTTGCTGCTACGGAACCCTTCATGAGCGAGTACGGCTCGCACCTGGCCGTTTTTTTTTTGTTTTTTCGAAAGACGATCCACATTTCATCTCATCCATATTTTTTATACGTTTTATCATTAATTTCATTACGATGAATACTTAACTCGAAGTAGGCAGACAGAAGAACCCTTAGGTTAACTACTTGCCGCGATAACCGATAGACATGCGGGCGGAGCCGAGGGCAAAAGCTAGTCTTTAATAAATACGATATGAAATACAATTGATTTGTAGTGATAATGACGAAACTTTTTTGCATTCGATTCGATTACGCGGAAGACGACTAAAGTATGGAAACCGCGGGGGACGGGGAGAGACGAAGTGACAGTTTCTACAGGCATCTATCTCCGCGGACAAAAAGTCACCCAATTGTCACGTATCCAAGCGTGCACCTTCATTATGGGTAACTAGCTGACCCACGCAACCTCGTTTGCGCCTTATATTGCCCGTAGCGTGAAAATTTTCCCCGTTTTTGAAACATTCTTCATTGTTGCTCTGCTCCTATTAGTAGTAGCGTGATGATATATACCCTATAGCCTTTCTCGATAAATGGACTATTAACTAACTAACTAATATAACACCAAAAGAATTTTTCAAATCGGACCAGCGGTTCCTGAGATTAGCGTGTTCAAACAAACAAACAAACTCTTCAGCTTTATATATTAGTATAGATGTACGCGGTGACAGTCACGGTTACAAAAATCACTAGTGTGCGCAGGGCCTAACAGTCCACTGCTAAACACAGGCCTCTCCATAAAAAAAATCGTTTTCATGTAAACCGATATACTTCCCGTTAAGTCTTATTAGAAAAGGTTTGAAATCGGTAATATGTATCGGTGTACCTTTTGTGAAATGAAAATTAAATAAATGAAATGAAATACTCGGATGGCAGAGGAAAATGTGAACAAGACAGCAGTTATTCTATCTCAGTAGGCTAATGTTCGTCGAAATTTTGGCAAGCGTAATGAAACGAAATAAGGCCGAGGGGTCAACGTCCTTAGTTAAGGTTTTCTGTTGGGATCTGGTAAATTGCGTACTCAGAACTGCCCAAGATTAGATTTTTAGATTAGATATTTTACTTTTAAATCCCCTGGCACGACGATGTTTATCTGCCAGCAATCATGCGTTTATAAAATTTTATGGATTCTTTTTTTTGTTGACTAACAATTTATAAAGATTTTTAATAAGTACTTGATTCCTTTTCAGTTATCAGTAAGATCATCAAGTTCTCTTCCCTAGAAACTAAGCCTACATTACTCATCTTTAAATTTACCATATTGCATTGTATAACTTACTTAAGAGTACTGAAGTGGGCTAAATCAACGTGTTGGCTATAATCCTCACAAGGCCGTCTGATCCCAAACTAAGCAAAGCCTAAATCCGGGTTTTCACAGTAAGAGTTTACTAGGAGCTAGTACACTCCTACGAGTTGACTTCATACGAGTGTACACGGATAGTGGTTTACACACGATAGTAGTGCACTCGTATTGTGGTCATTTGTCTCCTTGCACAATCAAGATGTCGCCCACTGATCTACCGCTGCGAGGTATAGAAGTTGTAGCAGATTAACATTCTTCCTTCTATGTGCAGTCTGTTCTTCTATGTAATGCGCTCCCTGCTGAAATCATGATGTCTACAAACCGTCTTTCGTTCGAGTCGAAAGTACGTGAAATTCTTTGGAATGAATTGGCAGTACAAACACAACCTTAGCACCTGACTATGTTTCATATACCTATGTATGTTATATTTATATTTATAGTTCATTTATTAATATAGCATGTAGCGGTAAATTTATGTATTTCATTTTTATTTAATATTATTTACAAAATTCTATCTCTGCACCCACCAGATCTTATTTCTACTAACTATTACTAAGTAGACTTAGGTCTACTCGGATTAGATAAGATCAGATTAGATTAGATTAGATCGGATTAGATGTTTACATTATACGAGTACCATACGACTATATTTCCGTGTGCACTCGGTCCGACCAACTGTTATTGTGTAAATCCGGCTAGTTAAGATAAGCATAATATTACCATGGTAACTAGACTATTGAGAAACAATCTTTTATATTTCTAAATACAATCATACTCGTATTATAGACAAATTGGACAAGTGAACATCGACTTTAACCTTCAAATTAAAATACCTAAGACTTAACTGGAAGTGTATCGGTTTACATGAAAATGAATTTTCTAGCGAGAGGCCTATATTTTTTTATGGTTTACTGCCGCCCATGGACACCCGCAACACCAGAGGCCTCACGAGTGCGTAGCCAGCCTTTGGGGGGTGGGGAGGAGTTAGGGTATGGTCCTCCGGTAACCTCACTCACTCGGTGAAACACGGCGCAAGCGCTCTTTCTGTGAGGTCGCTCTATTTAACAGTGGACTGCACCTGGCTGATGATGATGGACAAATCTATTCTTTTAAATCTCAACCAGTCATTATTGGAAGCAGATACGTTTACAGTATACCGAACCATTCTTCACTAACTCCAGCTTTACAATATTCTGCGTCTTCTTTGAAAAATCTTGAGGTGGTCATTAACAGTCACATGTCAGGGATTATAATTCAGGTAACATAAGTAGAAGTGGAAGACTTCCTAAGGTATACACGAGTCACTTGCAATAGACCCAAATGTGACTGAACGCGAGCATAGGTGATTTTAATCGAGTCGATACTGGGTTACCACTTTAATAAGTCCTCCGGTTAGGGTATACCATTTTTTTTTTAAATTACGTAGAAACGTATTGTTGTACTGCGAGTAACGCCGTGGGGCACAGTTAGTCTAAAAAAAGTAGCATAAGTTACTCCCTGGATCACCTGCCAGTGAAAGTCCCGGAACAAACAGACAGACAAAAATTTTTTAACTACATTTTTTGTATATGTAGCGTGTATACATACATTTGCATATATTGTATATATGCATGCAGTTATTTTAAAACACCCCAATTTTATTTATTTGTATATATTAATGGAAATGGAAGAGCTTTCAGCCTTTAGTTTTACCTATTTTTCTGTAAAGTATCTTGATATTTTTTTTTCTAACTAACATCCTTTTTTCACAATACCTTCTCTTTCCATATTTTGACAAGCCTGCCCCCCAAGCCAAGATGCAAGCGTTCTTCGTTCTGCAATCGTTAACGCCTAAATTACTCTCGAGTGTCATTGGCTAATCTTAGACAAAGGAATCTTAGGCAAAGTAGTAACTGTGTGTGTGTAAATGACGCACGAGCACGAATTTAGGCGTTAACGATTGCAGAACAAAGAACGCTTATAACTTGGCTAAGGGGGCTGATGTCTCCTTTGCCGACATTACTGACATAAGAAAGCATGAGTGCTTGCAGTAGAAGGCATAACACTCGCATAATTTACTATTCTCTACATAATTGATCCAAGAACCTATAGCCATATATGAGAATTGCATAAGAAACTGATATTTTCCCCGTTTGAGGAAATGAAGAGGTTAAGCATACTTTCTTAACTATATTTCTTTATAACTACCTTCCTGCGGTTTTTTAATTGCGGTAGGTACGATTTTAGATATATTTTTCCTGTTCAATACGCGATATTCCCTATTTGTGTTCTTTTCTCCTTAAGAATAACGAGAATGATGTACTTATGATTGTGTGTATTTGTATTTCAATAAAGCTATTCGCAATGAAGTGCGTAAAAGGGGATGATGAATGATGGAGGAAAACGGGAAAAGATAACTCATTGAATCGATCCCAAATTAAATTGAGAGTTGGGAAAGAAGGAAGGTTTTAATGATAGTTAATTTGTAAATGTGTAATTCACGTGTTTATATTGCTGATATGATGAAATGTATGTTCACTGTTGTAGCATACATGTAGGTATGTAGGTATAGAACCAAGCGGTCCTGGCCATTACGTAGGTGGTTGATTGCAAGGGCCCTTGTCTTTGTAGACTTAGGAACAATTTCACTAGTTCCTGATAAAGACTCAGATAGCTGATATGTATATTCCGAACTGATAAGTAGACATTTGTATATCAGGGGCTTTATTAGTAAGTGGTGACACTGACTCTTAGTCTTACTAGTAGTAATACTTGAAGTAACAAAAATGTAACTCATCACATACTACGTATCTAACATAAAAGCGTAAGTCGACGACAGTCTACACTGAAAGTCTATCAATATGACAGGTGAAACAAGACACGACAAATCCCCATTGATGCCCCATTAATTCTCCGCAAGATCATTGCATTAGCGAGGCTCCGTAAGGTTGGCCTGGTCATCAACCCCAAAGGCCGCCTCTGGGTATGGGTATAATACATTAAGATACTTTGTTAATATTATAAGTGTATTTATTGTATTTCGTTATAAAGGGTTTTTTATTTTTTTCAAATATAATAACTTTGGCTTTTGTTATATTCGCATGCGATTTCTTCACTCCTTAGGTTTATGCGAAAAGGTCTATAAGTTATTATTTTTTTTGTGAGGACCATTTCCCTTACAAATTATATGCAATAGTTTTTCAGCTCAAAAAGAACAAATAAACACTTTGCATTAGTGAATTCTATGATATGTAGAGGAGGCGTGAAGAAGAAAAAGCTGTCATTTATGCGCGGAAACTGAATAAGTCGGGTGATATCTCGATTTCAGCAATCAGTAAAAACATATTGAAGAATTTTTATTATTTTATTTAGGTGCGAACCTGCCAAAGTAGCAGTACCCATAAGCGTATCATAATACGCGAACGACGAGAGCTATACGAGGGCATACATGTTTAAACAATCCGAACACGAAGCGAATCGTAGGAAATGTTTATTGCCATTGCGATAGGCGTAGCGTACTGGCGTAAAAATGCAAGCGTAAATAAAAACTGTTTATTATTTTTTTTCAAATTTAACAGGTTTTTTTTTTTCGCGCGGGTAACACCGAGGGATTCAGCTATTATCAATATAATCTGACTGATCAATTTACTGGTAAAGTGATTAAATTCGTGAAACTCGTTAGAATATTCTTACCTATATAATAACTGGATTAATGTATACAAATAAATACACACGGTACATATACCAAAAATATAGTTTTTTTTTTGTCTGTCTGTCTGTCTGTCTGTTTATTCGGGGTAATCTCTGGAACGGCTGGACCGATTTTGACGGGACTTTCACTGGCAGGTAGCTGATGATTCAGCTTACGCTTTTTTTAGACTAACTTTGTCACACTGCGTTACTCGCGGTACGACAATAACCGCGGGTAACAACGCGGGGTTCAGCTAGTATTATATAATACTGGTCCATAAAAAGCAAGAGAATTACTGGGTTTCAAAATTTAATTTGCCAGTCATCGCGAAGCTGGATTAATAATGAAGTTCTATCAACGTGAAGATTTTGCATTGTATTTTGGAACTATTATTTGCCGCGGCGTGGTTACAGTCTTCAGTTTGGTAGAATTCGTGATTTCAACTGAGATCTTACGAAACTACACGTCTCCTCGACGATTCATTTGTGGAACACCGCCGGTAGCTTACGCATAGCGTCGTAACGATACGCTTATGACAAGACTATGCTAACGACCCGTGTGCGAAGGGTCTGACTCTGCCTGATAGAAAGCATGAGTAGAATCCAAGAGTGGTGGTCACCATATTTATTGCGTAAGCGGACAATACACCAATTCCGCATGAACAGCACGAATGCTGTCATTTTAGGTTGGTCTTCTGTGCGAGGGTAGTACTGCTTCGGTCGTGCCGGTTCATTCGTGTAGACATCAGCGTGGCTCTACTACCTTAAACACTACTTCCACCACCAATACATCACTTCTTTTAATTGTTTGTTTAGTAAATTTTCAAAATGTTAATGTGGCGACTCACACATACAACGATAACATATGTCTCTCCAACACAAGGGAAAGATCCTCCGACCAGGCGAGGTGATCATGCCTGGCGGGCTACTTCCCAATGGTTGATGTTGGGATGTTGTCTATATGATAATCGGCGCGAGTACTTCTATTGCGCGATGTAGGATTGATAGTAGTTCTTCGTGTGGTACATTACTCCGTACAGTGTATCTGCGGTATATGGCGCGGTCGTATATTTCAGTTGCGCTGTATGTTGAAGTCGTCACAGTGAATTTCACAGCACTTAGGTATTCCGTATATGTAAGCACAATGTTACGTAAATATATAATACTTTTTTTTGTTCGTACTATATTTTATACTTGAATTTAATAAAAAAGAAAGATTTGTATGGTTGTATTATATAAACTCAAAAACTACGTGACCGATTTAAAAAAAAAAGCATTGTAGTGCTTCATTATTCCTGAGTGACATAGGCTTTACTCGCATTTAAAACATCAAAACTTCAATAACGTAAGAAAAATGGCTTTTATTCACGCTTTTATAACATTCGCTGTTTAAACTACTTTTGATAGAACCCTAGAAAAATTTCTGAAAAAAGTTCTGGCAAACTCTCTGAGCGTGTTATTGAAAAATAAAAAAAAAATTCGCCACTGGATAGCAAAACTTTGTGTAATGGGAAATAAAAATACAAAGGTTCTTAGAGCTGAATATTTTAAAGTTAAGTAAAGATGTTGAAATATGTTCTGCATTCTTCCTGAAAAATTTTTTTATGCAAAATATACTGAAAAACTTTAATGAAATTTTTTTTGTATTTTTTTGTATTCTTTTTTAAACAGACTGACATCTATCGTCATTTATCAGAGCAAAAAGACAGGGTCGCAATTAGAATCCAAATATTTTATAAATTAATAACTAGACGTAGAAATTTTATGTATACCGATAATATGAGGGGATTTTTTAACATTTACTGAAATTGTTACATTTGTAATTTCTTCTACATTTTCATCCAAACATTAAAGAGAAATGGTTTAAAAAAATAATAGACAAGACTTGACTCCAATAAAAACATCATTTATTTCAAGCATTAGAAATATACATTCTGTGTCGCGCGGGACTTTACAAACATATATGAAACGGACACAAAGAACACCCAGACTCAGTAGAATAATTTGTGGATCACACAAAGTGTTGTCCCATGTGGAATATGAACCTGCAACACTTGGCGCAGTAGAAAGCAGCGTGGTGATCGCTTAAACCACTGCACCAGCTGTGCAGCCCAACCCATATTAAGCAAGAATAGAATAGATGAGAATATTAGAGACATATGTAAGTATGACCCAAGTTGTCTGTTTTTAGACTAGTTTATTTTCTCAAGTTAGCGTATTTAATGGATTTTATTTATAAATTAAATGATGTACACTATATTTCATTTATTTCTTGTTCACTCTCAATATATAAATAAATAATCTACCTGTAAACCAAAAAACTAAGGTTATAACCAAGGTTATGAGGTAGAAAGAACACATAAACTTTCACTTTTGTAATATTATTGGAACGCAGTTCCTTATCGCGCGTTGTGAAAGGGGGCTAGACGGAAAAAATTCTTACGAAATGTTGTCACGACACAAAAATTCTTACCAAAAGTTGTTACGACACTTTTTGCTACAGTAAGCGATTGTAAGTCGTGCGGCGTGCGCATGTTTCTCTGTCTCTCTCTCTCTCTCTCTTACAGAAAGCAAGCCAGACATTTTCATTTCTATTTCGCATTGAAGAGTGTGGTGTCGCGACGATTATTTTTGTTGAGTATATACAGGTAACGTTAGACAAAAAATAGAACAATCTCTTGTCTGTTTGTCTATCTGTCCGTTTGTTCTGGTTGATCTCTGGAACGGCTGTACCGATTTGGACAGGACTTTCACTGATAAGTAGCTGATGATATAAGGAGTAACTTAGGCCACTTTTTTAGACTGGCTTCGCCCTGCAGTATAACCCACGGTTATTATCGTACCGCGGGGTTCAGCTAGTATGAAGGTAAATATTAGGGTGACGACCCGAGGGGGCTTCCACACGTAAAAAAAAGTATAAATGTAAATATGACTGCTGAGCCTTTACAACAACAACCACGGTTAACGCCACGGGGCGAAGCTAGTATAAAAACGGCTTAAGGTTTCTCTTTATACCATCACCTATCCGCCAATGAAAGTCTTGCCAAAATAGGTCCAGCCATTGCGGAGATTAGCTGAAGCAAACAGACAGACACATAGATAAAAGTTTTGATAATTGTTTTCTTGATGTTAGCACCGTTTATACTTTCAAATGCAAACAAAAATTCTGCTACCTACATTGAAATTACAAACACTACACTTTAAGTTTAGTTATTTTATGTAATTACTAGCTTAACCCCGTAGTATTAACCGCGGTTATTGTCGTACCGCGGGTAACGCCGCGGGACAAAGCTAGTCTTAAAAAAAGTAGCCTAAGTTACTTCTTAGATCATCAACTATCTGCCAGGAAAATCCCGTCAAAATCGGTACAGCCGTTCCAGAGATTACCCGGAACAAACAGACAGACAGACCGACCAAAACTGTAAAAAATGTTATTTTGGTACATGTATACATACATACATATACATTTATTAAAAAACGGTTATTTTAACATTACAAACAGACACTCCAATTTTATTTATTTGTTTATAGTATAGACTAGCTGAACCCCGCGGTGTTACCCCGCGCTTATGTGGTACCGCGAGTAACGCCGCGAGACAAAGTTAGTCTAAAAAAGTAATCTAAGTTACTTCCCGGGTCATCAGCTACCTGCTAGTGAAAGTCCCGTCAAAATCCATCCAGCCGTTCCAGAGATTACCCGGAACAAACAGACAGACAGACAGACAAAAATTTTTTAACTACATTTTTGGTATATGCACCGTGTATACATACATATGCATTTAGTAAAAAGCGGTTATTTTAATATTACAAACAGAAAATCCAATCAAATGCAATTTTATTTATTTGTATAGATGTGTACCTACTAAAAAATAAAGTCTTAGTAGCAAGTAAAATAAAAAAACCTTTCATTTAATACGTGGTGTGGTTTTCATATTTGTTAAGAAAATGGACTGTTTGTGAAAATAAATTGCCCCAGAACCACATAAATATTATTATTATAACGAACTTGAGACTGAATTATTCCCTAAGGAATGGACGTACTGCATAACCTCATCACGAAGTGAAGTTGACCGTAGCGGTGGACATTTAAACGTGGCTGTATTTCTAAACTTCTAATATGTCTCACTACATTTACTTTCACAAATATAAATTAGTAACTTGCGACCCGTGCGATATCTATACTCGAAATTGAAAAACAATTACAAACGGCATGGCCGTGTTTTAGTGATATTTCGTAAAATGACTACTAGGTGGCGCTCTAAAATTTCAACACAAAAAGTCTATTAAAAAAAATTAAGTTAAATATTTATAATAATCATGTGATCTGAAAACTATAAGTACGACTGTTTAATAATACTTATCAAAAATAATTAATGATTTTACAGCAGTTTTTTTAAATTTATGTGGTAAAGCAGTTGTTGGGACTTTTTAGTTCAAAGGTTCGCGTATAGATGGCGTATGTTGAGGTGCATCGTCCTGTTATCCAACCCATTTTGTTTCATAATTACTTACGCCATCTTTGTATTTTAGCTCAATGTAGTTCCACTTTCAAGAAATTGTATGCAACCTAGACTTACAGATTTTCAAGCAAGAAATAGATGTCGCCTCTTTACAGCAGAAAAGTTATCGTGGTTGGATCTGTCAACAAATTAAAGCGATAATAATTATAACAAAAGGAGATGGCCAATTTACCTAGCTAAGGCACTCTGCCTAGCATCTAAAAATTCACGTAAATTAACGAATTTTGCTTTGTTTTGAATTAAGTATGCTAATAAGTTAAAGTAACACAGTTCAATAATGCCAGATTTCTTAGAAATTAACAAAAATATGTCTTGGACTCATATTTGGCTACAATAAGCTACCGGGAGGTTCCCGGTAGCTTATTGTAGCCCTTAAACACAGTTACATACAACCAACAACGACAGTTTAATAATGTATGAAATGATAAAATAAAAATAATCAATTAACTCTAAACGTAATTTTGATTCAGAACTTGCTATTACAATATTTACAATGTTTATAGTAAGCGCCGGGAAGTTGGTGAAATGATGTTTCATTGACCCTGCTTCGCATGTGACACCGCTTGTCACCAGTTAAAGGTTAAATGGAAATAATAATTGCTTCTAAAATCATTCACTATTTAGATAATACAAGAGAACTTTTTCTTTGTACAAGTACTATTTTAACAAAAATAAAACCGACTTCAAGGTTTGACTCGATTTCTCTTGGATGACTTCATCAGATATTAATGTCCTTATCATGGTACCACCGTTGGGACATCTCCTTTCCATTCAAAAAAGAATCATCAAAATCGGTTAATAAGTGACGAAGAACATATATAAAACATACTTATAAAAATATATAAATATAAGGTCAAATTGAGAAACCTCCTCCTATTTTTTAAGTCGGTTAAACAGGCATGTCTAACATGTTTTCTTAGCTGTCCCGTTGTTATACCGCAACAACATATTCTTATCTATGTACCGCAATTAATACACTTCATTGTAAACAGTTCACAATGTCCAAAACGTATAATGAATAAAATTGGAGTGTCTGTTTGTAATATTAAAACAACCGCTTTTAAATAAATGTATATGTATGTATACACGATACATATACCAAAACTTTAAAATTTTTGGGTTTGTCTGTTTGTTCTCTGGTTTGGTAATATCTGGAACGGCTGGACCGATTTTGACGGGACTTTCACTGGCAGGTAGCCGATGATCCAGGGAGTAACATAGGCTACTTTTTAGACTAACTTTGTCCTGCGGCGTTACTCGCGGTACTACGATAACCGCGGGTAACACCGCGGGTTTCAGCTAGTCCTCTAGAAATATAGTCTATAGTCAAACTTTCCACAGCGCACGCGAAATATGGATTTTTTTGGGTATTTTTTTACACCTTCGAAGTTTTCATAGAGACCTCTAACTTTATCGCAAATGTAATATAGCCTATGTTACTCGGGTTACTTTTAATGTTGAAAGGATTTTACAAATTGGTCAAGTACTTTTCGAATTAAATTGTTACAAACAAACGAAAAAAATTAATAATTTCTCTTAATATAATATTAGTTTAGATAATACCCACAGGACAAAGGAAATTCTCTTTTTCTGTTACTCTCTCAGTTTACTGTCAGTTCAGTCACTTGAGTACATTTTCTTAAATTTCATTTTTCCGACCGACTATGAAAAGGAGGAGGTTTTCAATTTGATTGGTATTTTTATTTACTTTTACGTATGTACACTGATTACTCCGTCAATTGAGAACCGATTTTTAAAATTCTTTTTGTATTCGAAAGGGTATGAGTCCCATGTAGTCCCATTGCCACTATATCAGGACCTGGTGATGGGTTCCCAAGGAAATTGAAGCAAATCCTCAAATTTGTTAGGCACGTACTTTGTTTTTCATATATTTTCCAAAGTTATTGTAGTATTTATACCTGGTAGTCATCATATCATGATGATGAGCTGATGATGGAAGATACAACTCCTTAACGGTTAGGAGTTGGAAGATAAATCTTTAAATATCATGGGCATGTATGTTACCGTTGCTCGTATTCTTTCAAGTTACTTAGATGAACTGAAGATGAAAGGTACAATTCCTCAACAACTAGGAGTTGGAGGATAATTCTTTCTTTTCATACGTATCTCTAGATCTATAGTTGTACTAAATAGATTTAGTTGTATTATTTTTAGTTGTTTAGGTGATCTGACAGGTAAGATCTGATAGATGAAACTTTAAGATACCGATCTAATAACTAGTAGCGTGGTACCTACTGTTACATTTAGCTTGGCACCGACTTCAAACCTATGAATAGGTAGCACATACAAATCATAGTGTTTCATCAATATTAAAGGTTTGTATATATAGTATATTTAATTAAATCTTTATTAAGTTATTTTACACTTTTAGTTTTTGAAGTCGGTTTTTTAAACTTTTTTTTTGATAGATATTATACTCATCATAACTTTTAAATAGTATGTCCGATTTGAATAATTTAAAAAGTAATTTGTAGGTACTGATATAGCCTTAATTATGAAGTGATTTATTGATTTATTGGGATAAGGATTAATACCAAGGTACGAATAATGAGGCCTAGTTTGTATCGACGTAACTCTCACAATTTTTAACACGAAGAAGTAACTATTGTGAACCACCTGTGATAATTAGACATATGGTACCGTGGCCTCTTGTGGATATTACTAGTACATCATTTTGCTCTATTGTCAATTATTTTCACAGCGCACGCGATATGTGGATTTTTTGGGTATTTTTTTACACCTTGAGCTACATTATCGAAGTTTTCATACAGATTCCAAATTTTTTGTAAATGTTTTATAGTCTATGTTACTCGGGGACTATTTAGCTTTCTAATGGCAAATGAATTTTTCAAATCGGTCAAGTACTTTTCAAGTTAAATCGTTAGAAACAAACTAAAAATCAAATCTGTTCTCTTTATAATGTTATTCCTCTTTATGTTATTAGTTTAGATAGCATTAACCTGCGTTTTTATAACATAACAATAAGCATTTCTGTAATTATCGGTTCTCAAGGAATATTAAAAGCGAATCAAGGTATAGATTCGTATAGCATCGTTCATTGTGTTTAATAAATTTAGGAAATTAAAAATAAACAAATTTCGTCAAACCATCTCGGAAAGAGTATTTTTGCGATATATATATTTCTTCGATATCCGAGTGTAAAAGTCGTTTTTATCCGCTAGAGGATAAAGTAAAATTGAATTTAGAACATCGCGTGCACTAAGGTTGTGAGTTCAAAACATCATTAAAGCTATTTACTTTTAACTCCATGGTGCCGAATTTAGCATGCGATCTTTTTTAATTTGTTAAGAACTCAGACTCGGAACCTTCTTGGGATACTTTTTTTTGATTTGCCTTCCCCGCGTCATTTTCTTTTCACGTCATTTAGTCATTTCCTCGCTGAGGTGGAATGAAAAGTTACGTGTTGCACTCGAGTGCAAAGATTTTTCAGCTCGGGTTCTTTTTTGAGTACGCGGTTAAAAAGCAACTTTGCACTCTTGTATAACAAATAACTATTAATAAATCAAAAATGCACAACGTTAATGTACATGTTTTTACTTCTGCCGGTACTCCCGGAGTGCAATCCGTTTTTTATTTGTTTCCACATAACTTTTCACTGAGTGAACAGATTTTGTTTTTTTTTTCAAAAGATTGTTTTCCCCGTGTTGTTCCATTTCAATTTGGTCCTGAACTTGAAGTCGGTTATTTATTTTAATTTATTTGCAGCGCTGTGGTATATTTTGCTCTTTGGTGTCCTAAGAGCTTAACCTAAAACTGTGACCGACCATTGTGAGCTTCTTTGGTGTTTAACATTTGGTCAAGTCATGTAAATAAAACACTCAAACGCAAATGAATCGTTAATGAATTCTTACCTGGCTGAAGTGTTTAAACCTAGCGAGTTTTTACCAAAACCAACCAACCACTACGTGCGTTTATCACAAAATCAAACGTTACTTAAATGAATTACTAGCTTTTGCCCGGGGCTTTGCTCATATTTAATAAAAAGTAGCCTATGTAACTTCTAATACCTCCAAGAATATGTGTACAAAGTTTCATAATGATCGGTTTTGTAGTTTTCGCGTGAAAGCGTAACAAGCAAACTTACATACACATTATAAGTATACTTCACACTACTATATAAAGGCGAAAGTTTGTATGTTTGTTACTTCCTCACGCAAACAATACTGAACGAATTTGGATGAAACTTTCCAGTAAAATAGCTTATACATCAGAATATCTCGTAGGCTACTATTTGCCGCGATAATCGACATACACGCGGGCGGAGCCGCGGGCAACAGCTAGTAATATAAATACTACAGCCCGTCCCGGCTTCGCACGGGTCGACATAGGTTTTGCCCAAAAATTTCAATATTATAAATTTTAACACGCTCTTAGCATTCCTTTGTTCTGTGCTCTAAGCAAACTTTCCAAGCTTAGAACACTTGCCCAAGTCTGGTTTTGACAAAACAAATACTCTAAAGACTTTGCCATAGTACATGTTTTTCTAAAAATCTTTGAGTAATTCTTAACGAACTCATTCAATTTTGGATAAAAATTACTTTGTTTTATAGCATATAAAACACACAGCCTTTCTCTACTTTTGTATATTCCAGTTGTCGCACTTGTCGGCCTTTGCATGTTTGTTTTTAACTTATAGTATAATATATTGTTAAATTAGCTTTCTATCATATTGAATAAGTAGCCATAAAGCTTGTTCAAAATCTTTTGAGTCCCAACTAAAATGGAAACCTTATCGTTATCACTAATGTTATTACTAAAATTAATTAATCGGTTACTAGTAATGGATCTGTATATAGTTTTATATGTTCTGTTTTCTTTTATATAAGGAAATGTAACAATTTGCCAACAGTGATCAGATGTTAAACCACTTAAAATTTACCTGTTTAAACATTCCGAATTACAAAAGATGTTATCTAAGTAAGTTGCCAAGTAAGAAGTAATTCTTGTGGGCTCAGAAAATAAGTGGTCAAGTCAAATAATTCGAATAGGCTCACTAATCTCATATCTACTGATAGGACACTTTTCTAATAAACAAATCAATATTGCAATTTTAATAAACACAAAACAACACACAACAAAAACGCTTCAATACTTACATTTAAGATATGCTTAACACGGAGATGTTAATGTAATTGCTGCAAATATTGGTCAACACGTTAACTTGCTTTTGTCTTTTGTCTTTCACGAGCTCGTCACGATAAAGGTACATGCATGAAAAAACGCAGTGTAGCACCGAACGTTTGCAGAGGCTTACTGCTGTGGGCACTGTGGCACATAGATAACGAACATCTAGAATACGCACCTCACAATAATGGCTCAGATCAGCTTTCAATTACAACCATATATCTATATCTATCAATATATATCTCAAGATCGATTAGGCTAAGCAGAGCGCAGTAACTAGTGATGTAGCGAATGTCCTTTTTTGAACATTCGCGAATGCGAATGCGTATATCTGCTATCGACGTTCGCGAATGCGAATGCGGATGCGAATATTCAGTTTTTGTTTTCAAATTTGGCGCCAATTGTATATGGCTTGATGGAAGTTTGTGCGAGGTCGTGCGTTCCCTTAGAGCATAATATATATCTGGAAGGGCAGTCGAACGGGCGGAAAGAGTGATCGGAGTAGAGGGAGAGAGAGAGAGACTGAGTTTGGGTAGTGTCTATCGAAAGAGATCAATCGTCGAATCCAACTCGGCTGGGCAGCGTTCGGAAAGATGCGTGACATCTTCTCGTCCCATATTCCGCAGTGTCTCAAAACGAAAGTTTTCGACCAGTGTGTATTGCCAGTAATGACCTATGGTTCTGAAACGTGGTCACTCACGGTGGGCCTTATAAGAAGGCTCAAAGTCGCTCAAAGAGCAATGGAGAGATCAATGCTCGGAGTTTCTCTGCGTGATCGAATCAGGAATGAGGAGATCCGCGGACGAACTAAGATCACCGACATTGCCCGCAGAATTGCCAGCCTCAAGTGGCAGTGGGCGGTGCATATTGCTCGCAGGCAAGATGGCCGTTGGGGCCAAAGAGTTCTGGAGTGGCGGCCGCGTACTGGTAAACGTAGCGTGGGTAGGCCGCCTACAAGATGGTCCGACGACGTAGTGAGAGTCGTGGGAAGTCGCTGGAATCAGATAGCACAGGACCGATTGTTGTGGGGAGCCTTGGGGGAGGCCTATGTCCAGCAGTGGACGTCTTCCGGCTGAAAGAAGAAGGAAGAAGAAGTGTCTATCTCTCTCACGCAAGTTTATGATTAGGCTTCTGATTTTCCCACCTAATCAGTCATGCATGCAATTGGTATGTGCGTCCATCAATCAGAAGCTTGCGTGAGAGAGACAGACACTCCTCAAACTCAGTCTCTCTCTCTCTCTCTCTACTCCGATCACGTTTTCCGCCCGTTCGGCTGCCTCTCCAGGCACATATACTCTAAGTGCCTCACAAGTCTTCCGTTATTATTTTATTCCAGAATTTAGCACATTTAGCTCGACTCGATTCAAGACTGATAAAAGTATAATTTGTGTTTTATTTATTGAGAATTTAAGAGAACTGCCTCGTTGGTCTAGCGGTTGGCGTGTGCGACTGCTGATCATGAGGTCTCGGGTTCGATTCCCGGGTCGGACCAAATGTTTGTATGATCTACAAATATTTGTTTCGGAGTTTGGGTGTTTTCTATGTATAATATGTATGTATTTACAAAAAAAAAAGTATATATGTATTTATATCAGTTGTCTAGTACCCATAACACAAGCTCTGCTTAGCTTGGGACTAGATGGCGTTGTGTGTTAGATGTCTGAATATTTATTTATATTTATTTATTTATTTAATATGGAAGCTTTTTCAAAGTAATAGAAATAACAAATTTTGTATGTTTAACTATGATTCCTAAGCAAAATTATTTTATTAATAGTTAATTGTAGGAGAACAATGTACACATCTCAACAAAGTCTAGGAATATTTTATATTTCATCAAATATCAAAAAATCTAAGTAGAATTTTCATATATATGGAAGAAAAGTAGCTTATTTTAAGGACTTTAATAAAAGAAGAAAGCGATTCGTGGTTCTTTTGTTTTTAATTAAAAAGTTAACTTTTTTAATTGTTGTAGAAAATTGGTACGAAAATAAATGTCATAGAATATTTGTAACATTAAGTAATAAAATAATTAAAAATGTCATAAAAAGTAATGATTAATTATCAGTGTTGCCACCTCTTACATTAATTACACATCGACATCGAATTTTCATACTTGAATTTATTTTTCTTGTCGTAATGAATTACCGACAATTTTGCCGCCGTATTTTCTTTTTAGCATTGTTATTCTTTTTACATTTTGTAAATAGAATAAAAGAGGTTTCATTTAGGTTTTATTTATACACTTTTTATGGAAACTAAAAAGATTTTTAACTATAAAGTCGTCAATAGTATAGGATTACGATATCCCTAGACTTTGTTGAGGTGTGTTTTTCTTTGAATATTATTTTTAGTAAAATATAAGAGGATGATATTACACTAAAAATAACTGATAATTTGAATTGAAGAATTAGTTTTTGTTTATTTACATTGCATTAAATATTGTCTCATAAGTAGTTATAAGTTACTACTTGTGCCCGCTACTTCGTACACATGACATTTGGATTTTCAAGTTATTATAAATTGTTCACCTTTCAAACCTTTCCTGGACTACGACAAACATTTCAAAACTGAAATGAGCTAAATCGACCCAGCCGTTCTCGAGTTTTAGCGACATAAAAAAACACCCATTGATTTTTAACTTGATTTGATTGACTTGATTGACTTTAATTTGATTGGTATTTTTTATGTATTTATATTTAAGATTATATAGGTAAATTCTTAATGTACAACATAGCTTATGTATGTGGGTGGGTGCTGTTGTTTTGTCTACTTGACATGTACATGCGCTTGCCTTCCCTTTGTTGTTTTGTTTGAGGTTTTAAGTATATTTGTGCTAAACTGTGCACATTTGATTTTGCTGAATAATATATTTTATAGACCAACTCCCTCTCACCTAAAAACCCTTTTGTTTTAAGCGAGAGAATCTCTCTTTGTATACCTATGTAGAAAATGTTTAGAATAATAAAAAAACAAGTTTTAAAGAAGTCGGTCCTTTCTCAAGAATCAAAGTATCTCCTTGCCAAATTTCATTGAAATCGGTGCAGCGGTTTGGTCGTAAAAGCAGGACAGACAGACAGAATTACTTTCGCAATTAAAAGTGTGGATTTGAAGAAATACTCTAAGGTAGGTAGATGACACAAAACCATCTAATAAAGAGACGGGCAACGGAAGCTTAATAATATGGTTCTACTGACTCTCTTTTATATTAAGTACGTTTGGACAATTTTTAACGGTCTCCATCTCGAACTCACTCACCAGTTACGTCCTACCGGCCTCATAGGCCCAATAGTTTTGGCCTCTTGGTCCTTTAATAAAATAAAGCATTAAATTACCAATTCTTTTGAACAAAAGACTTGGTAATTAATAATTAATGAAATACTTTCAATGAAAAACGATTATTTATTTGAATTATAGATCTCCACAGTCTCCAACATAGTTAAATCCATTCCACTTTAACTCTCATAGTTCCACCATGATCTTAGCATGCTCGGATAAAGGATTGGAAGTAAATGACAATACTATCTATCTAATAAAAAATCTATAGATCGAGAATGGTCACTGTCCTGATATGACATCCTCAACGTAATTTTCAGTAGTCCCCCTTGACAGATTAAATCGAGGACACACTAGCAGTGGGATTACCAACCCTGGCATACCTACAAGATTAATGCGACCAAGAATAAACGGAACAAAACTGGTAGGTCCACCAATCAAAAATCATATTGTCATATATTTTCTTTATAAATGCATTAGCTGAACCCCGCGGTGTTACCCGTGCTTATTGTCGTACCGCCGGAAACGCCGCGTGACGAGGCTAGTCTAAAAAAGTTTTGCCTTGATATAATTTGATATTTTGGTACATGTATCGTGTATACATACATACGCATTTTTTAAAAAGTGGTTATACTAATATTACAAACAGACACTCCAATTTTATTTATTTGTATAGATAAATAACGCTCGGGTTGTCATTGGAGTTAACTGCAATTGCGCGTTACATTATTTTACATTATTTGCGTTATAAATAAAATAAAAAATAAAAAAGCCTTTTATTCCATGCATTTACCAGGTTTTTTTACAATATTAGTGTTCGACTCGGATGTTTGGTTGGAATTTAGGGGGCTTATTATTTTTATTATATTACCGTTAAAAAATCTTAATCTCTTTATTATCATCTTATCATTAACAATTATTATTTTTATTAGTATCAATTATTATATTGTTATAATAAATTATACTATTAGGTATAAGTTTTATGCATGGACTCCGCTCAAGTGAAGGCCTCCTCCAAAGATTTCCATTTATCTACCTATCTCTGTTTACTTTTAATTGTTTCTTTGGAGGATGATGATCATTCTCTTCCACGGTGACCAGCCGGCTTGGAAGATGGTTTTCTTTAAAGATTTTTATATTTATTATGCTTTTGAGATACTTTTTGAGAGGGGGTACCGATTGCTATTGGTTTTGATTATTTTTTGACAAAACTTAGTTTATTTGATTTTTATTCACAAGATAGTTGAGGATTGACTATATCTTCCGAGTAATCGGTTAGGTTTTGGGAGGTGTTTGATGTACGTTTATGTTTCTTTTTTTGGTTGAGTACTAGGCGTTGCTTTGTTGCAGTTATGGGTTTGATATGATGTTGGGACGGATCTTTTATTGTTTTCTGATGTATTATTTGCTTCTTGTTTTCCGATTATAACTATTTTGTCGTACTTTAATATTGCTTTGTTACCCTTCTCCCTTTCAATGTTTACTTGCTCCTGTAGCATTCTCATTTTCGCTAAAATATGTTGTGGGTAATCTTCCTTAATGTATTAGTTTGTATCTTTCAATAGCTTTTTTTGTTTGACCACTATGGGCCTTGGTTTTTCAGCCTTTTTTCCTATTTTTCTGATTTCTTGAATTTCGTTACGTTCTATATTTACCTACTCTGAGATTTCTTATATGAAACTAATAATTTCCGTTTCTAAATCAGAGTAAGCGAAGGGTGAGCTATGTTCTTCAATGCCAAAAAATACAACATTTCGGTGTCTTGCCTGTTTCTCCAATATATTTAGCTTTTGTTCTTGATTTTCAAATTGTTCTTTTAAGGTTGTGTATTTTTGTTCCAGGTGATTTAGTTTTTCGTCTAAAATCAAATTCATGTTTTCCGTAACTGTTTTTGTAATTTCCATGCTGTTTTCTTTTATAGAATTTTTTTGGTATGATCTACAAATATTTGTTTCCGAGTTTTGGTGTTTTCTGTGTATGTATTAACAAAAATAAAGTTTATATGTATTTATATCAGTTGTCTAGTACCCATAACACAAGTTTTGCTTAGCTTGGGACTAGATGGCGTTGTCTGTTTGATGTCTGAAGTATTTATTTATCATACATATTATACGTAAATACGAAATCTCTTCACCAAAAAGATTACGATTAGGAACTTGCTTGCAAGCTGGCGATTGAGAGTGTTTTAAACCTTGTGCAAATTAGCTTGATCTTCTTGACAGACGGACTAGTGATGGGAAACAGAAAATATATATCTAGTAGTCCAAAAAATAACGTTTTAAAATACTTGTAACTGTGACGAGATGGTGTGGGTGTATTGTGTATGTGTGAAATTCTTTATTTCACTAGACATAAAACATTCGGTATATCAGCGACGGTGGGTCAATATTCATAATAAGTACCTATTTAATATTACAGGGTTATTTTGTTTTTCGCTTTTCGACCCGTGTTTCTTTGGGAAAGTTGTTTACTTTCATGGTCTGATCCACCTATTTAATTTTGGCGGAAAGTCCAAAAATAACCCTGTATGTAAAAATTAAGGCTGAAAATATGTTTTAAAACAGTTTTTATTAAGGAAGCGGAGCACAGCCAAGATCATCATCACCAGAGTCGTCGGAGCTTGTCTCATCATCTCGAACTTCAATTGTTATTACGCGTTCAATAAAATTGTCGAAGTGGACGTCACGCATCCAGTCAGATAATATTGCCTCTTTGAGGTGTCGTTATTCCCCCAGTTTTCAGCGGTCACTTGACCACAAGCTTCTTCCATTAAACGGAGCATTTTGTTTGCGGTGAAGGGAGGAGATGTTTTGGTACGTGCTGCGTTTCCTGTGAATAAAATAAGTGTTTGTTAAAATAATACTATTAATGAAATAGATGTTAAAAAAAATATTAAGATTTTTTTTTCTTTTACTGACCTTTGATCTGTGCACATATCAGCTCTATGGCATTATATTGACAATCATATGGTGGCAATCTGATCAATGTGTAAGGGTTGCTTTGCTGCTTCGTCCAGTAAATATACTGGCTACCTCGGTTTCTGTGTGGCCATTAGATCAAGCAGTTCGCAATTGAGTATTGTAAACTGGTATAGGCTTTAAAGAGAATAAACAGAAATAGATTTAAAACACTTTAAGTTATATTTGTTACTACTTATTACACCAAGCTCACAAAAATATATAATGATATCTTTAAGAAAATGTCTTTAGAAACCTCGCTTTTGATACATTACTTTCTATTAAAAAAATGATTCTCTGATTGGTTGACACAGATAGTAATCAATTAAACATTAATAATATAAATTATAAACATGTAACTTTATAATTATGTTTAAGAGCTGAATATAATAAAGTGTAATTTATAGTATCACTAAATTTGAAAATAAGATATTAATAACAAAATTACATAACAAAAAGAAGCTTTTTATTCTTCTTTGATGAAATGGCAACCAGCCGGATCTCTCGGATCAGCTATTTCTGCAAATTTCAAGTGTTTATAGTCTTCAAATCATAAGTCTCAAGTCATTTAGTCTTCGTCGTGATGAAATTAATGATATAAAATATAAAAAATGTGGATGAGATGAAATGGGGACCGTCTTCCGAAAAAACAAAAAACGATCACTCAAAACGAAGCTTCTCGATTGTAGTTACATTACAATAATTCTGATATGTTCAGAAATAATTGCCATAGATTAAAAATGAAAACAATATCAGTTACTTTAAAAAAAAAAAACAAATAATATATTATATCTCATTGGTATTCGATGCACTATAATCTATATGAAATTCACGTGTAACAGTATTGTCATGTCGGCATTTACGCCTTTGTTTATGAGCCACTCTATTATATCGGCTTTTTTGTTTGCCGTCGTCGGAGCCTTGTCAAGTTGCGTGGAATGATAGGATGCATTATCCATTATTATTATAAGAGGATCATCCAGGTTATCCATCATTTTATAAAACCATACCGTCCTTTAAAAAATAAAAAACCATTCCAAAAAGTTTCGAAGTTCATCTCTTTGTGACACTAATTCGTTTTTTTATTATTTAAATGCCAGTAAACAGTTAGGCACAAAACCTTGGGCAGTACCTGCTTGGCAAATCATCAGTCCCTCCCCTTTTCCTTCTGGTACTTTTGTAAACGATTGGGCAGTATCATCGTTCCATGTTTTTCAAGTGTGATTGGCATTCAACCAAGTTTCGTCTAAAAACACAACTTTTTCCCAATCGGTAATATTTTTGGCTTTTTTTAAGAAATCAACTCGTTTGAGGGCAGTATCATTCCTTTCCATAAGAATCCTGCGGCTGCGGAGACCCCAACCAAAAGGACCCCCCCCCCACCCCGCTCATAACAATAACTTAACAATAATCTGTAATAATGATTTTTAGTAATCGATATTTGTAACACTTACTGCCTATTATTCTTATTTTGAAGCAATAAACAATCTTAAAATTATCGGATAACGCTTGAATCTTTAGGGATTTTTGTGTTATAAAATAACCAGTTTATTTGAATATAATTCAGTAAATATAGCCAGCTAACTTGCTAGCTAGCTAGTCTTGCGTTGTTGTTGTCATGGAAAATGTATTTTTTTAAATAATGTTGCAATATTTTTTTTTAAAACATTAAGTTAAGAAAATAATATGTTCGTCATTGCAAAGTTATGTCGATCAGAAAAAAATATATCAAATATAAATTTGTCAAAAACATCAAGCTTATTTGTACAGGGTATAGGGGAAGAGTACTAGTGCGACTAGCACTTAAAATATAGTTCCAGTTTATTTCTTTCATTCATAAAACATCACCTAAACATAATTTATAATCTAAACATAAATAAAACATTTATTTACAATAATCTTTTAATTCAATAATAAATTTTAAGTAAGTCCTAGAATAGTTAATAAAGGTAGATTTTCGTTACAGCTTTTGTCAACACTTAACTAATTTCAATTTTTGCTCATTAAGTCTAATGTTTTGTTAATAAGCAAAAATAATCTGGAAAGCACAAAAAGCTTGTGGCTGCCAGAAATACCTAATGTTAAATTATTTATTTGTTAAAAAAAATACTAAAGTAATATATAATAGTATATAAATATATGAAAAGAGTTCATAATATGGAATACGTTTAAATCCAAAGCGTAGCCAGGTTTTGAACGACATATTAGATAGTTTCAATCGTCCACTTTATTCCTTGACGAAAGCTCTTTGAATTTAAAGTACCTATATCTATATTACACACAATTTGTGGCTTTACTTAAAAATACGTACCTACGTTTCACAATAAATGTATTAATAATTTAAAGATCTATATAAAAAATCCAACATAGTTGGGGAGCGCGAAGTAACAATAACATAAGCAATTTATGAAATCGTTTTCTTTAATTAGTTGCAAAATAATGAAATGCGGTAATTTCATAATGACCAAACAGCGTAGGTCTATATCGTTTGGTAATAAACTACGCCTTAATTAATATTTGGAACAATTTCAAAGTAGATGTGATAGCCCGTAAGGGTAAACATCGGAGGTAAACAATTTAGTACCTACTATTTTTTTATCAATTTGTTTAGATATTTTTCTCAGCTTTGGGACGTGGGTAATTTTCTATCGAAGTTGCTACGTTTCCTTTAGAAAGACTAAAATAAAATGTTTTTGTATTAATTATTGCAAGCCTTGCCAAGAAGCGGTATATTTTTACTCATTACTTACATCAATCATTAAAATATATAAAAAAATACTTTTTTGGCAAAGTGTTGTTTATTTTATCAAATTAACCATAGCTATAAAAAAGTAATAATTTTGTTTTCCACGTTGTGCGTAACAAAATATCTTACACACTAATCTATTATCATTAATATTAATATCACACCAAAATGTGTGATTTTATTAGTTCATAGATATAGTATATAGACGCAAATTAGTTATATCAATACAAGACAAGTGTAAATTGTTTTGTTAATTATGGACTCGGGCTCCCCGACTACTTGGGTATTAACGCTAGTTTACACAAAAATACTTAAAGTAAAGCAAAAAGAACATCGAGGACGATGCTCCCTATGACCGCTTGCTTGCCAGAGGAATACAAACTCTTTAAATCTAGCAACTTGACGTTGTTAAACATTGCATAACGAATGCCATTAAAGTAATGAAACGCAAAAGGGTAGCCCAAAATTAATTTCAACAAAAATACGCTCATAGTCCCTAAATTCATGCTTTGAATAATACAGACGTATGTCTCCACACCATTGGATAAAAATAATGTTCCAAACGACATCAGCAACGCGTAGGCTGTTAACATTGAACCTGAAACAGAAAAAGAAGAAGTGAGATCGTGTTGACTATTTGAATATGTTTTTTGTATGTATGGGCCTGCCAAAATGAATCTACTCTGCCCGATGGAAAGCATAAGCAGAATCCAAGATTGAATCTCATTGCGAATGCAAACAATGCAGCATGGTGACCCACACCATGGCAGCCTAGTGATGCTTCTGTATCATTGGATTTTGTGAGTGAATAGGACCTGTTAACCGCTTGCACTTTATTTGTTCTACTAAATTCGGGATTTTTTTTTTACTTAAGGGAATTTATAGGGAGGTAGGTGGATCGAGTCTACTTAGCCTGATGGAAAGCATGAGCAGAATCCTAGAGTGGCGGTCACTATACTCATTGCGAAAACGGATAATGCAGCATGGTTGACCAAAACTATCTTGGTCTAATGAGATGATTCTGCATCATCGGAATCAGGTCTCGCACTCACCAAACAAAACACGAAAAAATTAATACTGTCATTTTAGGTTAGTCGTCTGTGAAAGAATAGCACTGCCCAGCCGAGCTGGCTCGTCCGTGCCGAAATCGCCGTGACTCTACTACCTTAATCTTAACTTTTTTGGTAGCAATGTGGTGCAATTTCCTGATGATTATTAGGAAAAAATACTCACGTAAAAGCGAAAGAGTGTTCATTAAACTATACTCGTATAGATACTAGCTGACCCTGTAAAGCCGGTTTTACCGTGGAAGAGCCACGCTTCGGCATCAATGGGCCGGCTTGACCGGAGTGATACCACGGCCTCACAGAAAACTGATGTGAAATAGTGCTTGCGCTGTATTTCACCGAGTGAGTGAGGATACTGGAGGCCCATAACCCAAACCCCCTCCCCCTATTTCCCCTACCTATCCCCAAAAGGCCAGTAACGCACTTGTGACGACTTTGGTGTTTGCAGGTGTCCATGGGCGGTGGTAATCGCTTACTATCAGGCGATACGTCTACTGGTTTGCCCGCCTATTACATTAAAAAGAAAACTTCGTACTGCCATATTTTTTAAATTTCTGTAAGACTTATTTAAGTAATTGTGCCCGCTTCAGTATCGTACAGGTAGTGAAAAAAAAGCTTTTAAGGTTATCTTTTAATTTTCTTCTATACAAACCTTGTCCAAAACCAGGTATTATCCAATTTGGGATTGTGCAGAAATGTATTGGAATTTAATAAGTACGCTATGTAAAGGCAAGCATAAATCAGAAATCATTTTTTATGGAATAGAGGACATACGAACGGACGTATCACCCGATGGTAAGCGAAACTGGCGGTGTTCGCTTACCCATGGACACCCGCAACATCGGAGGAGTCACAAGTGCGTTGCCGGCCCAAAAATAAACAGTACACACTTTCCTCTTTTTCATTTATCTTTTTATGTGAATTGGAAAATTTTCGTGCTGAAATGAATAAAATTATCTTTTCTCATCTATATCTATACTAATATACAAAGCTGAAGAGTTTGTTTGTTTAAACACTCAGGAACTACTGCTCCGATTTAAAAAAATCTTTCAGTGTTAGATAGCCCATTTATCGAGGAAGGCTATAGGCTATATATCATTATGCTAAGACTAATAAGAGCGGAGCACCAATGAAAAATGTTTCAAAAACGGGGGAAAATTATCACTCTATGGGCAATAGGAGACACAAACGAGGTTGCGGGGGTCGGCTAGTTTAATACATTCATGCAGGATTGGTTAATACTAGTGGGTGAAATTCAACCATAACTCGAATTTTTTTATATTTATTTTTCTGGCTTTCTACATTCCCTACTCCGTATAAACTAACTGTGCCAAATTTCGTATTGCTCCGTTCGCATAATTTTTGCAAAAAGGGTATCCCCAAAGTTTTTGCATCACATATTTATAGATACCATTTCAATTGAGGACCTTGCTCCCGTGACTAAGACGTATCCCAAATTAGTATATTTTACTCGAAGAATCATTAACTTTAAATTATTTGTTGATATAAACTACAGTTAGAAAAATAAAAAAGAACAATCCAATTTGGTGTAGTTGATCGTAAGTTATGCAATATTATAATTACATTTCAGTAAGTTATTTTAATTAATATGGATTTTGTTATCGATATATACCCTTTTTATGAATAAATTGTTCTATTATAAGAAAATTATAAGAATGGAGAAAAACCTACTTATGTTTAGAAATAGCAAGACTGCTACAAAATGCAACTGTATAAGTGATGGACTGCCTGGTTGAGTTTTAGCTAACTACATTTAACCAGAGAGTTCAAAATTTGTTACTATAGTCAACCGTGCTTATCACATCTGCAAAATTAATGGACCCGTATTAACGTATTACAAACAATGCCTTCTATACATCAAAAGTATAGTGAGCTACGAAAAGCCTCACTTGGTTATTTCCACAATAAGCCAACATTAGTTAAAGCCATTAGGTATTTTGTTTCCGATATTAGGGACTGGTAAAGTATATGTTCATCTGAAAACGGATATATTTATAACATCAAACATCAGTGGCCGATTGCGTTAGGGATATTTAATTATTGCGAATTTTCCTATAGAAGCAATAATATGAAAATTAAAAAATAAAGGATGGAGATTATAAAAAAATACATGCAATTCACCAAAATCAGTTTTTCCCATTACTGAATATTTTGTTCAGAATAATATATCTCTAGAATATTCCATTGTTAAATTACTAGGTTTATGTCCATTATAGTTATTTAGCTGTATGTGAAAATCTTGTGAAAATATAATTACAAGTTGTTGACTGTTTTATTAAGGTCTTAGGCGCTACACAAACGCAGACACTTTCTGTTGCCAACACGACACACTATCACTGGTAACCGTAGTTGCTGTGTCCGGTGGCGGCAATCGGACACAGTTACCGGTCGCTACTACAGGTCACAATCCGTAGCTTGTTTTCCGTTAGCCTCGCGATGGACGTAGATGAATTGTAAGGAAATCTGTTAATGTTGCTTGTGTCTTTAACTGACGACTTTTAGTTTCCAGTTACCGACACCGAACACTTTTTGATGTTCATCTGTATGTGTTTAGTGGTAGCAACTGGACACAAAAAATATTCATGTATTCGCAGGGAGTGGATGATTTCATAATGATTCTATGGAAATCAGATTTTCATCGGTAGCTTGTGTCACAAGACATAAAAGTGTCCACGTTTGCGCCTCGCCTTAGCCTGTCATAATATGTTACCGTTGCGTGATAGCTTCGGATATGTTTACGAAGTCGCGTAACATCCCTGTTTTGCATCCATTGTAAACATATAAATATTTATTAAATGTATTTCACACCTTCATTTTGAATCATATCACAAGGGATGTTTCCATATACACATAAAACTCGCTATTGGAAAATATGTTTCACTCAACAAAATAATTTATAAAACCACCTAGTGAAGCATTCTATAATCTTCTTTACCGACAAAAACCTGTAAATAATTAAAAATTTACAAAAGGGCAAAATAACTATTTTACTAAAATGGAAAAGTTTCGTAATTATTTGTTTTTGTATATATAAATAAAAAGTAATATCAAAAATGTATGTACACCCATAACTTGATCGACTGCACCAAATTGAATAATTATTTTTAATGTATTTCCCGGACAAGGTTTGTATAGAAGAACATAAAAAAGGAGATATTATCTTGGTCCGCTTAGTTCTGTACACTGAAGCACTGCGTAAAATTTGACACGAGCTTACTAAAGGTTTTTCGGTAATTTACAAAATATTTACAAAAATAAAAAGGGCAAAGTTCGCGGGGTAAGATAGTTAGATTGCTTACCATTATTTGATTGCACTGAAACTTAACATACATAAGTTGAGCGAGAATATTGTAATAAACTTTTATTACAATATTCTCGGATACTTATTGGATACTTATCCAAAGACTAAAAACCACCACAGCCACTGAGACATGAAGAACATGATGTTGAATAATCACAAATTTTAACAAAGAAATCGACTTCAAAAACTGGATCACACGGAAAGCACTAGCTTTCCTTTAAAAAAAGAATCATAAAAATCGGTTCACCCAGTCGAAAGTTATGAGGTAACAAACATAAAAAACAGTCGAATTAATAAACGTTTTGAAGTCGTACTTCGAAACAGGAGGAGGTAATCAAAAAGGATTAACTGGATGAGTAGTTACGCAATTGATATGCATAAACACACACATACACACGGCATATGCGCCCCCTTGCAAACACGGAAACACAATGCATGCACACACAGATATACGCACGCACGCATTCACAAATATATACACGTACCAGTCGAGTGGTTTCTGTATTACTTCTGTTTTTCTTTTTCCTTTCCTTAATTATTGTAATTGACTTTTTGTAATTGACAAGTTATGTGAAATAAACCTATTTAGTGTATAGCGAAGACACTGATCCCTGAAATTCAGTTTACACTAGCTGTCCAGGTCCAGAGAAGTCACATAAAATGTATCACCTTTATAATAGACTAGCTGATGAGCTCCGCGGTGTTACCCGCGGTGCAAAAACAACTGCGATTAAAGCTGCAGGACAAAGCTAGTCTAAAAAAAGGCCGGCCGTTCCAGAGATTACCCGGAACAAACAGGCAGACAGACAATTTTTTTTAAATACCTTTTTTGGTATTTGTACCGTGTATGAATTTAGTAAAAAGCGGTTATTTTAATATTACAAACAGACACTCTAATTTTATTTATTTGTATAGATTCGTTATTATGGCCCGGGTGATGTTGTTTTTAAACTTTTTCCTTTTCTGCAGTGTCTCCATTTTAAGTAAAGACAGAGGAATAGAAGAACTATAAGATAAACTTATTATGTCCGTCTGATGAAGGATTAAGAATAAAATGGTATCGTGAAGCCGTAACCCACCCGTATCGTAAGGGAGCAAACTACGTAACCCACCCGTTTAGCGAGCGTGGTTTTAGTGGGCCGAAACTTCGTTTGTAAGGTGAAGCCTATGGCCGGTAGACAATTAACGATTATTGATGACTAGCTGACCCACGCAACCTCGTCTGCGCCTTATATTGCCCGTACCGTGAAAATTTCCCCGTTTTTAAAACACCACCGCAACCACGTTTGCGTCTCCTATTGCCCGTAGCTTTTTTTTTTTTTATATTTGACCCTGCCAAAATGACTCTACTCTGCCTGATGGAAAGCGTAAGCAGAATCCAAGAGTGGTGGTCACCATACTGCGAATGCAGACAATGCAAGAATGCAGCATGGTGACCCATACCATAGCGGGCTAGTGATGCTTCTGCATCATTGGGCCTCCGGTCTCGCACTCATCAACGAAACACGACAGCATGATCACTGTCATTTTACGTTGATTTTCTGTGCGAGGGTAGTACCGCCCCGATCGAGCCGGCCCATTCGTGCTGAAATCAGCGTGGCTGTATTTCCCCCGTTTTAGTAACGTTGTTTATTGTTACTTCGCTCCCGTAGGTTTTGGCGTGATGATATATAGCCTATAGCCTTCCTCGGTAAATGGGCTATCTAACACTGAAATAATTTTTCAAATCGGACCAGCTGTTCCTAAGATTAGCTTGTTCAAACAAACAAACTGTTCAGCTTTATATCTATACTAATATATAAAGCTGAAGAGTTTGTTTGTTTGTTTGAACCGCTGGTCCGATTTGAAAAATTGTTTCAGTGTTGAATAGTGCATTTATCGAGGAAGACTATAGGGTATATATCATCACGCTCGGACCAATAGGAGCGGAGCAGCAATGAAAAATGTTTCGAAGACGGGGGAAAATTATCACGCTACGGGCAATAGGAGACGCAAACGAGGTTGCGTGGGTCGGCTAGTATTAGTATAGATAGATAATGATCATCGACCGAATGCAGAATACAGACAGTAATTCATCTTGCTTGAAATGTTCATTTAAACATTGCCAAGGTAAACCAGCCTATTCGGTATTGATACAGATGACTCACAAAACCTTACCCGAATTAGCCACAGGACCACCCACAAGCTGTTCTTCGAGTTTATCCTCGATATCTTAGTATTAGTCTTAACATTTCGTTAAGCATAAAACTGTTAAATTACATATTCGGAAGTTAATAAACCAGCAACATGGAAGGGTTCCAACCCTTCAACTGTCTTCAACCCTTCAATGTGTAATGTTTTGAATTAAGTAAACTCGGAATTATACCAAAGCAGTTATTGTGAAGAGGGGTTGTAACTGTTATTGAGTAGGACTTAATCACCGATTGTGCAATTAGATACGTGTAATTGTTCGACAATTACTAGCTAGTACTCGTGAATAATTTGAATAAGAATGGAAATATCATTTCTAATTGTGGGAGAACCATACTTCGGTACACATGGCTGGCTCGAGCTAACTGATTCCAATCATCATCCAGTCTTTAAACTCCTGCTGAACATATGTCACGTTGTTACAAGTATTTTTTCTCTTGGGAGAGCTAGGCTTCGGCATGAATGGGCCGGTTCGACCGGAGTGATACTACGGCCACACAGAAAACCGGTGTGAAATAATACTTGCGCTATGTTTCACCGAGTGAGTGAGGATACCGGAGGCCCATAACCCAAACCCCCTCCCCCTATCTCCCCTCCACATCCACAAAAGGCCGGCAACGGATTTGTGACGCCTCTGGTGTTTCAGGTGTCAATACAACATATAGGTAAACCATATTTCCAAGGAATAAATCTTATTTCATTTCATCTTAACATTTGCCGCAACGCTGCTGGTAAAAACCTAGGTATATAAAATAAAAAATAAAATACGAGTATAATAATAGAATATATTAAAAGAGCAAATAGTAATAAAAACTAACTAATGGGAGGTATGAAACTGTTTTTTTTTCATCAATTGGTTGATATTAGCCCCGCTCGAATCGAAGCTCGCTCAAATTCTCGTGTGTCATTGGCTAATACTTCATCTAGAATTACTTTGTGTAAGGTTAGCCAATGATATGCGAGAATGTAGGCGTTAACGATTGCAGAAAGAAGAACGCTTGCAACTTGGCTAGGGGGGCAGGTTTGATAGAAGACCATTGAAGTCTCATATCAGGTTCGGCGTCCAGTTCATTGCGGTATTTTGTTTCCTTGCTGCATATGTTAAGAATCCTGTTTCACACATATATGTTTTTGGGAACCGAAGAAGAATATTCAGAGCTATTTTGGCAAACATTGGATATTCATTACGAATTCTGTACCAAAGTACCAAGTTGAGAGGCGTCGTTTTGAACAGTGACTGCATGCTTGTGTCTAATGACATTTATAAATGTCTCGTTTAACATACTTTGGGGCTTTTGCAAGTTGGGTAAAAAAGGATTATGAATCCATTAGTTCAGTTTCATTTTTGTATTCTCTTCTTCCGGAAAAGACGTTTCAAAAGAAGCGCGCATCGAAGTGGGTATTCCGCCAATTCTTGAAACATATCATCTTGAAACATATCTGAGTCATTATCGCTAACAAACCCTCTGAGTGATGTAAAACTATCTATTTGTCTCTTATCAACGCAAATAATCTAAAAATCTAATTGTCCTTTGAAGGCATTTATTTTGTTACAGGCCTGGAACACCGTTGTCGTTTTACCTTGCAATGATAAATTCAATTCCTTCAGTTTTTGAAATAGCCTTGTTAAAGTTTTACCTCGAGACAGCTATCGAACTTCGACGTGGAGCAGCAGTGTTTTGTTTGCTGCCATAATCTTCACACAATAATGAGAACAACTTTTCTTCACTGCAAGTGCTTGTCTATGCAGGTTACAATAGCTAGAACTACAATTAGGCGCTTTGTTTTTTATTCGTGACACTACTCCTGCTGTATTACCCCGTCATCGCCTTAGCCCCATATGTACAAATGTTAATGCAATCGTTCCAACTGAGATTATTTTCATCAAAAAATATATATATTTTATTTAAGCTGAACCGCGCGGTATAACCCGCGGTTATTGTCGTACCGCGAGTAACGCTGCGGAATAAAATTTGTCTAAAAAAGTAGGTTACTCTCTGTATCATCAGCTACCTGCCAGTGAAAGTTCCGTCAAAATCGGTCCAGCCGTTCCAGAGATTACCTGGAACAGACGGACAGACAAAAAATGTTTTAACTACATTTTTGGTATATGTGCCGTGTTTACAAACAGACACTCCAATTTATTTGTAATATAGATTTCTTCTCCGGTAGTGTTTTTGGGCAGCGGCGAACACATAAGCATGTCTTCTTCAAAACAATTTTCATATGGATATCTCCATCTCACGATAACCAGCAAGATAGCCAGACCAGCGACATCAGTCGACTCATCCATTTACAAGACGAATCGTGTTTTTTGTATACGTGTAATTAGTTCATGTTTGACGTAGTTTGCCAGATCATGAATTCGCCGTGAAACATCGTTTGATAGCGCAGTAGAAAGATGCTTTGCAGATTTTTCATCAAGCATTCATTTTGTTATGTCCATCACACAGGGTTTTATTAAATTCTCAGCAATAGTGTGCGCTTCACCTGCTTGTGCAGTGCGATAGCTAGCTAAATATGATATCTTCGTGGCCTTTTCATTAATAGTTTCGGTTACATGCATCATAGTTTTTTGACTTTCCAATAACTGTTCTTTTCTACGTACAATTTTTTTTTATCTTTGAGTCTTTAAACTCGGGGTGTACAGTTTCTAAATGTCGGCGCAACATGGCAGATGCCATGGAGCTATTAGGCAGCAGTTTACTACATATCATGCGGAGAGGTGAGCCGTTGGAATCAACAAATCCGAAACAGATATATGATTCATCATACTATCATGTTTTCGCCTTTGGAACCGTGGAACTTGACGTCGTTGCATCATCGTCTGGATCGCTAATTGATTTCGAACGTGCTTCCTCGCTTCCTCCGTCCATCCGCGCGGAACCCCTACAGGGGAACGCGAGGGGTGTCGCGGAACTCTGGGGTTCCGCGGAATACACTTAGAGTATGGCTGACCTAGATATTTCCTTTTAAAGTTTCACAATCTGTGCACACATTAGTTTAAAAAAATATATGTATGGGATGTATCTGTATGTGTGCTGTTGCTTAGTGCAAGTTAATCAAATGTTTCCTTATAAACTATCATATAACTAATAAATACTAATATACATGACCGTCTCATCCCAAAGTAACTATAATAATTTATACTAAGATGACCAGACTGTTGATAAATCACTACATATTATAAAACAAAGTTCTAGGTCGCATCTGTCAGTTCGCGATGAACTCAAAAGCAACTGCACGGATTTTGATGCGGTTTTTACCAATGCATAGAGTGATTCTTGAGGAAAGCTTTTGTATGTAGGTAGTAAGTAAAATTTTTGAAGACGTCGGAAAAAATAAAGCACGTCTTCTCGAGGTAGACTATACTATTTTCCCGTAAAGAGCCCGCACGTGCAAACTACGCGTCGTGTGAAGCCGGGGCAGGTTGCTACTTATCTATTTGTTTCTAAGTTTCATAATACATCGATTTATGTAGGTATATATATTGAACGACTGAAATGAAATAAAAATAATAGAAGTTCTGCCAATACTTAACCTTAACCTTCGGAAGGCAAGACTTTTTTATCTACGCAAATTGCTATTGAGTTGGTGAATCACCCGTCAATTTTAAAATTGCAATAAAACAATAATAAACTAAAAAATGCCATACAAGCAACTCATTAGGCCATATTATGGGTCACTACATGCAATGTTACATTGTCTGCATTCGAAATGAATATGGTGACCACTTGTCTTGAAATCTGGTTATGCTTTTCATCATCATCAGGCAGAGAAGGGAACTCACTGCTGGAACATCACTTTCGCAGGCTCATATCCCAATTATTATAATAATAAGCAAACAAATAGTTTGCGGACATATGACACACAACGCTATCTTGCTTCAAACTAAGCAGAGCTAACACTATGAAAACTAGTTTATTGACCGAAAATTGATATACTTGTTTTGTGGTTTTTGCTATAAATGTGGACTCCAATTTCCGTTATAGTACAATTTTCTTTCAGAGCGAAAAATTGTCATCAACTGACTTCTTAATTGGCTCTCAGCCGCTGTGCGCTTTGACGAAACTTTTTGCCTCACACAAGCGACCTTTAAAACGAATTGATACCTGTGGAATTTCCAATTTGATTCAATCTACATCAAAGGCCATACTTCAGTATCAAATGTCGGCAGAGCACTTGTCATTCGAATTGCAGGTATCCGTGATTGGTGTTAGGCCCAACAGCTGTAATAAAACTGCCAATACTGGTCATCGTTGGGACAAATTACCAGAGGTGTTCACGTTAGTAGAATGTCAACTAGGCTAGGGAGCAGTTTTGTTCATAATCTCTCATCATTACTACCACAATGATAACACTAGCGAAGGTACAGCTGGTTTAATATAAGTAATTGAAATAATGATTCATGACATCGGTGCATTAATATCTAATGCATCGATATTTTCTTAATTAGACAGAAAGGAATCTGGATTTTTGATGACATAGGGAATGGTGATAATTCTCTTGTTGACATTGCTAAACTAAAATTCACTAAAATTTGTTGTTCTATTATATACTTTAATCTCATCTACTTAGAGTAAATTTTTTGATCGGTCAACACTAAAACTGCCCCTGCGGGTAATTGTGCCGTAATAAAAAAATTAGCCGGTTGGGAACAAATGTAACCACTTTTAGTGGTGGCCTTCGGGAATAAGGTAAATAAATCTTATTCCCAACGGGCACCAATAAAAGTGCCTACTACAAACATGAACGAATTAGACAACTAGCAAATGTATGCCAAATACATCTCTCAACGTTGGCAGTTGGCACACGTGCTGAAAATAAAATACCTATTATACCTACTTTATACACAATAACTGAGACTGAGACCTGCCCATGAATATTTAGGGCACAATAGAAAAATATATATCATTTTTTTTATTTTAAGTTATAAAAGAATTGAAATCCTTCAAGAATGAATACACAATATGAAATTTTTCACTACCATAACCTGATTTTTTCAAAGCTTTTTAAAGTTTTTTTTTAAAGACGACCTTGATAGCACTGCTATCTATCAAAATTCATAAAAAGTCTACAATGCTTCTAGTATTTTTCAAAAATTTATGAAATTAATTTTAATCCCTAAATTTTTTGAAGGTTTTTTACTTTTAGCCAACTTTAATTCATTATGGGAAAAATTATAAACACTAAAATGGCAAGTTATTCTAAAAATTTACGCAACTAATTAAGATTTCAAAATGTTATAAAAGCAATTTGCGCTTTATTACTAAACAGTATATAAATAATAGTAATTTCAAAACAAACGGTACAAATAATTTTACGTGTAATTTAATACGTTATTGACATTGCATACAGCTAAAGTTCGAATTGTTTGCTAGCAGTATTAAAGTGTTATATAAATATAGTTTCATACCATTGGCTATTGGCCATTGAATTCAATAGGACAATGACTACTCGTTAGCTAATAAAGTTATACGGTGAGCCTGTCCAACCGCTCGTTAGGATCAAAGATATACAAAGCCTAAGTAAATACCGATATGGACGGAGGAATTACCTGTGAGAAACTGATAGAACGGGGCGGAGAGCTTCAGTAGTTGATTTTTCTACAATTTTGAAACGTCTGTTTGCGGGACATCCTACCAGGCTCGACTAAACTCTACACATCGCTGTAGGCTCCAAGATTTTGACTTAAGAGTGACGGTGATAAAAGTCATGCATGTGCTAATCTAGTTTATGAAAACGAAAAAGTAAAATGAAACAAAACAAAAAATAGCAGTTTCAAATAACCCAACCCCCGAAGAATGTATTGTTGAGGATATCAAACCACAGTATTCGAAGCGTTCTGATTTCTAGTCTGTTTATTCTAACTCAAAATATTATAAGTAAATTTGATCGATATATTAGGTCGATGGAAAGTTGTAATTGTTGTAAAAGTGTTTGCAGTACACCCAAGCCGGTTAAACAGCCAATGATTCAGTTACCGAATTTTAGCGGGTTATATAGTAATTGATTAGAGTTCCGTGAAATCTTTACTATAGTCTGATTCTCATTGTTTAATATTGACACTTTTTTTTAAAGAGTCTTCGATCTCCCTAAAGGGATTAATAGGACAGCGTTATGTAAGAATAGATTAAGCGACACTATAGAGAATTTCAGAATATGAGCGTCAAAGATTTAAAAATTAAAATTGTCGCTGTGTGCTCATTATTTATTACTAGCTGTTGCCCGCGGCTCCACCCGCGTGTATGTTGGTTATCGCACCAAATAGTAGTCTATGTATTATTCTGATGTATAAGCTATATTATTGTAAAGTTTCATCCAAATCCGTCCAGTAGTTTTTGCGGGAAGAAGTAACAAACATACACACTCACAAACTTTTGCCTTTATATATTAGTGTTTTTATGTTTGACCCTGCCAAAATGACTCTACTCTGCCTGATAGAAAGCATGAGTAGAATCCAAGAGTGGTGGTCACCATACTGCGAATGCAGACCATGCAACAATGCAGCATGGTGACCCACACCATGGCGGGCTAGTGATGCTTCTGCATCATTGGGCCTCCGGTCTCGCACTCACCAACGAAACACGACAGCATGATCGCTGTCATTTTACGTTGATTTTCTGTGCGAGGGTAGTACCGCCCCGGTCGAGCCGGCCCGTTCGTGCTGAAATCAGCGTGGCTCTACTACCTTGTCTTGTGATATGTTTTGTAATATTATATGTTTCAAATTTTTACTTGAAAGTAAGCTGTGTGTGTAATCTCGATTAATTAATATTATATTAAGATACAAACAATAAGCATTAAAAGTTATAGCGACTTTTCCGCTTAATTTGTTATTGTATTTTAGCTATATTCCGACTGCTTAAATTAATCAAGAACGTATCATACGAGTATGATATCAAAGTCGATTGATCCTTTAATATGGTTTGTTTTAGGAGAAATTAAATGCAGTAAAAGATTTAATTCCAACATTTTTTGTAAAATTCATTATTTTACAAAAAAAATACCATTACGTTAAGATGATCTTGTATGTCATTGCCAATTAGAAGACACGCATAAATTTTAACATTTTTTATAGTTAAAACCTGAATAATAACACAATTTTTGCTTATCTCGATATCCTTTGTACCTAAACTAAAACTCTTTTCATTAGTTTTAAATCTTTATTTATAAATACGCTTATACTATTTTTTATCTCGTTATCACCACCTGTATACTAATACTATTCAAGCTTAACATCCTACTTATTTTATAAACGCGAAACTTTGTAAGTATGGAAAGATGTTTGTTACTCTTTTACGCAAAAACTACTGAACGGATTTGGATGAAACTTTACAGTAATACAGTTAATAGACTAACACATAGGCTACATTTGCCGAGATAACCGACATACACCGCGGGCAACAACTAGTCTATAATAAACTAAAAACACACCTTCTCAAACTAAAAAAACTGCAAATAATTAAAAAAAATATGTACCTAGTTGACATAACCCACGAAAAAGATATCTTTGTGACACATGCCTGATATATACGTTCAAAGGTTGAATCTCCAATATGTCATAGTCATTCTGGTGTCTCATTTCTATTTGTAAGAGACGAAGCATTATTTATCCCTGTAGGCAAATTAGTTGGTAATAGAATATTGTGATGACCTGTGTACGCGCGTCGCCGACTGATTGAGTATTTTAAATGTGACTTTGCATTTGCCTAGGTGTTTTAGTACAATATCTAAGTTGGTGCGTTTAAATATGTTTATATGTTCTATCCTTTTGTCAATAGGGCGCTGGGCGTGATGAGTGATTGTGTGTTTATGTGTGATTTGAAACCAACCAAATTTATGGTTTACCCGAGCAACCAAAGTTCGATATATTTTTTAGTTCGTTACAATGAGCAGACAAAAGTATGGGATCTTACCTCTATACTCACACATTTATTTATCTGATTTTCATTTTCTAAATCATTAAATCCTGTCAAACTTTCTTAATATTATCTGGCATCAGATGGAATAAGAATAAAGTGATATATCAGTAGATATATGTAGGAATGTGTCATACCATCCAACTTCAGCGGAGTTTTCAGTCTCCCAAAATTGCTACTAGAGACCAGACAAATGTAATGAGCCGCTCTTTTTCGTAAAGTAAACCACCATGAGTGTATAATATTAATTTCACATTTATTTATTTAGTTTTCAACCAGATTACAGCATTTCCTTCTATATCTTTTAAGTGAAAAGTGAAAACTTCTTTATCCGCGTTGAGCATTTTTGGTAGTGGAAAATCTTATGAGTTCGCGTCACCGACATCTTAATGTTATAGATATTAGATAGAAGTTGCGTGCGAGCAGCGGGCACTGGGAGTGACTTTTGAATACAAAAATAGCTCAGTACATAGTTTATTATGCCTGGAATCGATCTGCATTAAAACTCATTTTTTTTTAAATTTGTCGCTTAATTCGTTCTTACATAACGCAATCCATCGATCAAGTAAATAAAGATTTAAGAGCTTTGGAATCGTTAGGAGAACCTGTTCAACACTGGGGTACACTTTTAATATTTATTGTAACTCGTAACTAGACCAAATAACGCGTCGTAAGTGGGAATGTGCAAAGGCAAATTAGATACAGATAGTCCCATTACTTTCGACATATTTTTACAGTTCTCACGTAACCGAATCGATCTTATCGAAATTCTAGAATTGTCCAGGTTATACACTCAGACTACCGGTAAATTTGGTCCTAAACTTAAGTTTATGATTTCTACAAAACCTATGGTTCCGATTCAACTGTTAAAGTATGCCCCAAATGTAACAATCACCATTTCTTGCACTTAGTAACGACGAAGGTAAAAAATTACTACCCACACCACATCTGTATCTATATATAGACTAATACATAAAGCCGAAGAGTTTTTTGAACGCGCTAATCTCAAGAACTACTAGGTCCGATTTGGAAAATTCTTTCAGTGTCAAAGTCAAACGAGTGGGTCAGCTAGTGATAAACAAATGTACTGTGCCACTGTATAAATGTACTGTGTATTTCTACTACACATATAAATAAAATAAATAATAAATAATGAATTAATATTTCGGACATAAAACATACAACGCCAAATGTGAGATGATGTCATTAAATGATTGTTTTGGCTTTCAACTTAATTGTTTCGTGTTGTTGTTGTTCTTAATCTATATACTAATATATAAAGATGAAGAGTTTGTTTGTTTGAACACGCTAATCTCAGGAACCGCTGGTCCGATTTGAAAAAATCTTTCAGTGTTAGATAGCCCATTTATCGAGGAAGGCTATAGGCTATATATCATCACGCTAAGACCTACAGGAGCTGAGCACCAATGAAGAATGTTACAAAAACGGGGGAAAATTATCACGCTACGGGCAATAGGAGACGCAGACGAGGTTGCGTGGGTCGGCTAGTACCTTTATATAAGTGATATATTAATTCCCGTAAAAAAATATTATCCTGCGTTTTAGGTTCCACTAATATGTTATATCTGCGAAAGTGGAAAAATGTATAGAACAATAGTTTTACACCCGTCGGATAAGCACTTACAAATGATTGTTTGACGTGACAATGATCGTGATACTAATACTATTTTTAAATTAAACACCGTTACGCTCGAGACGCGCTGTCTTAAACAAGTCGAATTAGATTGTAGGGACCCTAAAATATCTGAAATCATCAGAGTCATAGTATCATAATATCGCTAAGTCATTGTCTCTTTTAAATAGTTTGCGTATTCCTAGGATTGTAGTTTGTAGTTCATATAAGGAAATCGAACTGCAGATGTTCACTGAAGTGTCTGAGTCCGCGTATGGTGCTTTCGTGTGCATTTGGGCAGGTTGTTGAAATAGATAACTATTTAGTGCGTTTATTAATAGCCGAGAATCGAGTGGCTCCGATAAACCCACGACCATTCTGCGACTGGAATTGTGTGGTGTTGTAATAGGGATGATGCAAATATAACTTTGAAACAAAAAAGCTGAAAATTAAACTAATTATGATCGCCTTTCGATCACTGGGCGTCTAGCAGTATATATTTAAATTACATAATCATAAAATGTGATCCTAGAACGTCGCAGGCTTTCGAACAATATAGGATCAATATTTTGTGACTAAATTGTAATAATAACGAATTAAAAGTACTCGTAACGTATTTTAAAATACCAATCAGCATTTAGTGACGTCACCAATGTTTTGACAACAATTTAAGGTTATAATCGTAAACGTAAACAATATTTTATTGAATCAACAAATTACTTTTTTCTAATTAAAATGAATGTTGGCTTTTAAATCATACTTCAGAAATCTAACGAAAGTTAGTTGTTTTTATGTGTAGAAATAAAAGGGACTAAGCTATTACGGTATGTACAAATTACACTGAGACTTAGTATTTTAGATCAACAAAATCTTATTGCGACAATGTCATCGGCTTTATCCAGATCAATAAAAAAGGAAAAAAAGGAAAAAATCTGTAAATTACGTAAAGAAGGTTATCGTGTGACAATCACCTTGATTATTTTGATGATGATGCGAAGATTGTGCAGCTTCTGAAGAATTGAAAACTTTAAAGTTATATTTAGGCCAGTTCATATTATCAATACAAATTATACAAATAGATAAAATTGGAGTTCCTGTTTGTAATATTGAAATAACCGCTTTTCTCTAAATGCATATGTGTGTACACACGGTACATAGGTATACCAAAATAACATTTTTTTTACAATTCTGTCTGTTTGGGTCGGCTAATTACTGGCAAGGCTTCACCGATTTTGACAGGACTTTCACTGATAGGCAGCTGATGATATAAGGAGTAATTTAAGCTATTTTCTTTAGACAAGTTTTGCCCCGCGGCGTTACCCGCGGCTTACACACGGCACGATAATAACCGCGGGTAACACCGCGGGGTTCAGATAGTCTATGGAAAGAAATAAAATTGGATTGTCTGTTTATAACATTAACATAACCAATTTTTATCAAATGCATTTGTATGCATATACAATACGTATACCATTAGTGTCTGTCGGTCTGTTTGTCTGTCTGTTTGTTCCGGCTAAGCTCTAGAACGCCTGGACCAATTTTGATGGAACTTTGACGGGCAGATAGCTTAAGTAATAAGGAGTAACTTAGGCTACTTTGTTTCCAACTAGCTTTGTCCCGCGGTGTTACCCGCGGTTGTAAGGGTACACCAATATCCACGAGTAGCATCGCGGGACTCAGCTAGTTCATCAATAAAATTAAAAAACTTCTGACAAAAAAACATCATAGTCGTGATATCCGTCTAGCCGTTTTTCCATACTAATATTATAAATTCGATAGTAACTCTGTCTGCCTGTCTACCGGTAATCGAAATAGACGCGGTCGGGGCCGCGGGTTAATGCTAGTTACAACTAAAATCTGTATTCAGGTGGCTGTAAAAATGCTGCTGCCCTATTGCTATGGTCGTGGCTTTTTTCGGAATAATAGTGGCATTTTATTTTTTAGATTTATACGAGTAGTAGCTTGATGCATCTATTTATTAAAAAATATCACGAGATTCCTAACTTTAAGAAACTACGGAAGCCAGCGCGAACAGTTGACGAACAAACACGGCCTATAACATACAAAGATGACGTCGACGTTTTCGCTAGAAGTTTAAACTGTCAGTTTAAAACTGTAATTTTAGGAAATAAATTAAAGTATTTTAATTTTTTATTATACTCGTGGTCTGTTCTACATGAATATTTTTTCATAAGGATTAGTATGAAACAAAGTCAGTCGGAATCATTCTCTGAATACAATTTACTTTTAAATAAATAGAGCTTTCCCCAGAAGAGATCCCTTCTCAAATTTAATGCTTATTTAGATAATAAGAATGTCATGCGCGTAGGAGGACGGCTCTATAATTCAATTTTTTCATATGACACATCCCATTTTATTACAGTCCACTCACCCTTTCACAAAACTCTTATTTAGTTTTGAACACAAACGGCTTATGCACGCTGGCCCATTATTATTGTTATCATCCATTAGGGAAACTTACTGGCTAATCGGTGGTCGCAACTTGGCGAAGAATTGTTATTTTTTTTATGGAATAGGCAGGCAAACGAGCAGACGTATCGCATGATGGTAAGCGATTACCGCCGCCCATGGACACCTGCAAACACCAGAGGCGTCACAAGTGCGTGGCCGGCCTTTGAGGGATAGAGAGGGGGTTTGGGTTATGGGCCTCCGGTATCCTCACTTACTCGGTGAAACACAGCGCAAGCACTATTTCACACCGGTTTTCTGTGAGGCCGTGGTATCACTCCGGTCGAGCCGGCCCATTCATGGCGAAGCATGGGTCTCCCACGGTAAATCAAAAAATTGTTATCACAAGTGCGTTTTATGTCGCTGTCTGACGGGTAAGGTTGTGTTGTTTCCATCATGGGTAACTTATCGTCTGAACGTCTTCGTCCAGTGCTCAATTACTAGCGCCAGTCGTCAAGGTCGTGGTTGCGCGCGTGCGCTGGTAACAGCCGTAACGACGAATATTTTTTTTAACTACATTTTTGGTATATGTACCTATGCATTTAGTGAAAAGCGCTTATTTTAATGTTACAAACAGACACTCCAATTTTATTCATTTGTATAGATAATAGACTTAGTAGTACTACTCTACACCTTTCAGTCTATGTAAGTGTAATTACTACAGTAAACTAACTCCCTATAGTCTTAAACAACACCATCATTTTTCAGATAGGTCTCAAGTCTTCTTGGTATGTGCCTAAATGAATGTAGTTTTAATTTCACACACTTTTCACTCATATGTGGATGGCACTTACTACCGCTACTAAATATTACAAGGCTACTTCAGAGGCTATGCACTACGAGTACGCCACAACACTTGCATAACTTTGTTAATGCTCTCAAACAAATTTCAAACGCAAAATACAGGATGTAGTTATACTGTTATAAACAATTACGAGTAGAATTTATGAACCACTTTTAATTGATTCTATAGAAGTATCTGATGATGGCAAAAGTGGTTTTGAATACAGTCGAGAACAATGTTTGTGTTATCTTTGCAATAAAAGCTTTTACGTAAAATATATATTTCTTAGCACAAATCCCTACATTTTAACAGAGGTGATAATTCTAGTTTAATGCATCTGAGACAACTAAAGAAATACGTGACGCAAAAACACACAAGGAATATGAAATTTGGCACAGGTTAAAAGTTATATGAAAGAGGATGGCAGAGGGTCAAAAAAATATCAACCATGAGGGATCCCAAGTTATAATAAATAAAACAACGGCCGATTAGTTACATATGCTAATAACTGATGGACAGCTTTACATATATAATTAAAGAATAATTAAAGAAGGATAATTAACGAATTACATTTTATTTTTTGGATTTTGCTTCACGCTTAATATCGGAACAATCATTTAATATTTCAAACATTTCCAAAAAATTAAAACTAAAAAAAAAATTTTGGACTGCCGATAGAAGTGAAAACTTCTAACTTAGAATGTTATTTGTAAAGTTAATGTGTAAAATTAGAAATTTCATAATCATAAAGAAGGTAAAAGAAAAACTGTGATGGGAATGAAACTACGAGAAACTGCATTTATGTATAAACTAAGGAATAAGGCCACGACTAATAACATTGACCTTGGTCACAGATTGACTTGCAACTTTGCACGTGGTCAGGTTACTTACTTTTCCATCACGAAATGGGAAAGTTTAAATCGTAAGTTTTTAATTGAGTAGGCCACTCCGCGGATGGAGGCCGCCTTTCATGTGATTTCCACCCTACCTCACTTATAGAGACTACATACACACACACAGCTTCATGCGTTGAAGGGTTGTAGGAATCGGATAAATTCTCGCAACCCAATGCTAATTGATATTGAAATCGATATTGTGAGTCGAAATCGTTTGATTTCACTAGCTTTTTTCGTTTTAATTGACTAGCTAACTCGCACAACTACGTCTGCGCCTCTCGTCTATACAAATAAAAATGAAACATCGAAATTTGTGTAGGTACGCTCATAACTTTAGAACGGTTGCATCAAATTGGATGACTCTTTTTTATGTTTGTCTCTGTCAGGACATGGTTTTTAGAGAAGAAAAATATAAGAAACCGAACGGGTTTTCATATATTTTCATAGTCCGCGACTGTACACTACCTGTGGAAACCTGAGGTGTAGATAAAAACTAAATCAAGTTTTTCGGAAACTTAGGTATATAATATTTAATACTAGCCGACCCACGCGACCTCTAGCGGTAAGAAGTTCGCCGGTCAAATAGTAATTAATATTTTGGTTTTTCATTGATGCTCAGCACCTATTCGTCTTAAAGTGATGTTTTATAGCTTATAACCTTTCTCAATAAATTTGCTATCCAATATTAAAAGGAAATGGAGGAAATGGTCCAGATGCTCGCGTGTAACGCCGTGACTAATGGAAATATGGATTCGTTTAAACACTATCACTAACATTATTATAAAATAAAGTCCATCGCTGCGTCTCTCTGTCAACTCAACTCAAAAACTACTGCACGAATTTTGATGCAGTTTTTACCAATAGGTAGAGTGATTCCTGAAGAAGGCTTTTGTGTTTATTTTTTAAAATTTTGAGTATATTGGCTAAAATATAACTATATTTGTTCAAGACATCGGAAAAAATTAAGAACATCTTCTCGGGGTAACATGGCTATATTATAATTTCCGTAAGGAGCCCGTGCGAAGCCGGGGCGGGTTGCTAGTACACATATATTTTGCTTACCTAACCCTAACTAATCCGGCTACTAATAATAGTTTCGTACAATCAAATATTGTGTTTAGTTACCGAGAGCAGCGCCACTTATCACGTCTAAATATACACAAAAAAAATAATTAAATTGGCCCAGCCGTTTAAGAACAATTAAGTGACAAACACCCGTACATAAGAGTTATTTTAATAAGATATGTATAACTAGGTAGGTGATTACCATATTCCGGCATTATTGCATTCTCTGCATACAAAATCAGTACAGTGACCGTACCTTGGATTCTACTCATGCTTTCCATTAGGCAGACTAAAGTCAATTGTATATAATATATATATATATGTATATACTAGCTGGCCCCGGCAAACGTCGTTTTGCCATAAAAATATTTTAAGGATGGATGACCCTTACCATTTAGGGGGATGAAAAATAGATGTTGGCCGATTCTCAGACCTACTCAATATGCTCACAAAATTTCATGAGAATCGGTCAAGCCGTTTCGGAGGAGTATGCGAACGAAAACTGTGACACGAGAATTTTATATATAAGATATGTTTTTTAATATATATATATATATTAAAAAATATAAAAGTCTATCAGAGACCCAGTGGGGGAACGGGCATCATGGACCTCCAACACTAAAGGAGGATTCCTCCAATCAGGCGAGGTGATCATGCTTGGCGGACCACTGCTCAACAATTAATGTTAGGAAGTTGTATATAATGCTAATGCGAGAATTTCTATTGCGCGATTCAGGATTATACCACGACTTTTAATTCGATTCCACATTTGACATTAGCTACTGTCATTTTGTTAAATAATGATACCACATATAATAGTGTAGTGATGAACACAAAAATTCATGAACAATCGCGATTTTTGTTTATGTAATCATAATATTGGTGTGCCAATTAAAGACTAAATTATTGATTTTTATTTAAATAAATACATAATTATTCATAACAATTATCTATTAATTAGTAACCGCTGTTTTATTTTATAAAAAGTTAGTATTTTTGTATTTTATACTAAAAACAAAACTTATAATAAAAGAGAATATTGATGGATAATGCACCTTACCACTCCCGAAAATTGGAAACGGCACCAAAAATGAGCTGGAAAAAAAGCTGGGATTCAAGACTGGCTTTTAAATAAAAATATTCATTACGAACCATATATGGTTAAAGCTACGCTTTTAGAACTGATTCCACATAACGAGTCTTTTAATAAGTACGCTGTAGACGAAATGGCAGCACAACATGGGATCCCGGTTTTACCCCCCTTACCATTGCGAGCTAAACCCTATCGAATTGATATGGGCGCAGGTAAAGGGACATGTAGCTCAAAATAATAATACTTTCAAATTAACAGACGTGCGAAATTTATTTGAGGAAGGCATTCAAAAAATTACGGCTACGGAATGGTCTAAATGCGTATCCCATGTTGTCAAATAAGAGGAAAAAATTAGTAGGCTAGATATGTTAATTGACAATATCACAGACACATCGGGAATAAAATGTTACAGAAAATGACAGCGACAGCGGTAGCGATGACGGCGATGATTTACAAAACAAAATATTACCTACATCTATTGGTTTTATTTCTCATGTTCCTTCATGATCACATTTTTTTATTCATTTCACACACAATTATTAAAGAAAACTCTCAGAGCCTTAATAAAATTAATCGTCATAACTAAATTATCAGTTCAGAAATGTTTAATTTCCTAGCATACTTAGTTTTTATTAAAGTAGTAGTTGTTTAGACATACTACTATAAACCAGATAAATCGATCCGGAAATCGTCCATTTCCGTATCGAATAATTTCGCAACGTCACTATTTAGTACTTGTCATAACGTTGCAACACTGAAATTGTCAAATCTGGAATTGAATTAAAAGTTAGAGTATAGTAGTATTATGTACTCCGTGTAGTAACGTCACTTTGTAGTTCGGTGTAATATGTTGTTGTTCCGCTGTATGTGGAAGTTGCCGCAGACCCTAAGCTTACTCTTATTATTATACCAGCCGACCCACGCAACCTCGTTTGCGTCTTATATTGCCCGTAGCGTGACAATATTCCCCCGTTTTCGAAACATTTTTCATTGGTACTCCGCTCCTATTGGTCCTAGCGTGATGATATATAGCCTATAGCCTTCCTCGATAAATTGGCTTTCTAACACTGAAAGAATTTTTCAAATCGGACCAGCGGTTCCTGAGATTAGCGTGTTCAAACAAACAAACAAACAAACTCTTCAGCGTTATATATTAGTATAGATATCACTTACCAGTAATACGCTGCATGATCGACAGCATTGCAGGGAGAGTCGGCGCGTATATAGTCACATGCGGCGACATTGGCCGCTTCAGTTTCATGTTCTTATGATCGTGGTCCTCTTTGGGGGGAAACTGGTAGGGCTTATACTCAATTTGGTGCTTTCCTGCATTTGTGCATGATGTGGTCAAGCAGTTTGCAGATATACAGAAGAAGTTTATCCTGAAAACAAACGGCTAGTTAATGACTAGGTACTTTAGTCACCTAATCAACAAGCTTTGATAGTCCACTGCTAAAATGTTACACCGATTTTAATTAAATTTGGCATGGAGATACTTTGATTCTTGAGGAAGGCCTTAGGCTACTTTTTACCGCGATAACCGATATAAAAGCGGGCGGAGACGCGGGCAAAAGCTAGTACTTAATAGTTGTTTAGTAATTAGTAATTACTACATTTCATTAATGCAGATGTGTAGTGAAGTTTGATTCTCTAAGTGCGTTAAGTCTCTGTAATCCTGCTCATAATATTATGAACGCGAAAGTTTGTAAGTATGGATGGGTGTTTGCTACTCTTTAACGTAAAAACTACTGAATGGATTTGGATGAAACTATATAGTAATATAGTTTATACATCAGTTTTAGCAATCTAAATAAAAAAAGTGAATAATAATTTATACTTTATATGTTTTTTTTGCGTTTTGTAAAATATGTACATTTTGGAAACAAAGCGCAATGTAACAATAGTTCCACAATGTAGTCACACCCTTAATTTGTTAAAAAAGATATTTGACTGCTAATCTGAAGTTTTACTTGTCTCTAGAGCGATCACCCTGATTGTCTCTCTGCAAGCAAGCTTAGCCGATAATATTCGTGTCATAAGACCAGTTACACCCACACCTCCCTATCTGCCTGGTCTACTAGTACAGCGGGCAGCAGCCAATCGTATTCGGGAAGTCAGTGACCTCAAATATACTAACAACTAGTTCAAATTTCGAATTCAGTTCACCTCAGGGTTGTGGTAAGTCAATTTAAAGTAAATGCAGTTGTTCCGTGGTAAACCTGATATTCAAATAAATCTGGTTGAACTAGTAGCCAACCACAAACAAATCGGAGATTAATAAACGCTAGGAAGAAGAAGTTACGCATCGTATACATTTCTTAAAATACAAAACCTTTTAGGTGCTTTAAGTCTCTGAATCTATTGAACCCGTTTTGGAAAATTCATTCACGCATCGAAAGCCACCTTATTCGTGATTTTCATAGGTTATATATTATGTTAACCCATAATGGTATGGCAGTTCGTCATTTTTAAAGTTAGAAATAATCAAGTGTATGTTGATAATATATTCGTAGCCAAATCACTGAACTGGATAGAAAGGGGATCGACATACAAAGTCAAGCTGAACTGGCAGATTGACAAGTCAAAAGAAATCTTACGTCAATTTGACGGTCTCTACAATTGCTTCAAGAACAAAAACAATAAGATCAATTGACTGAAGTTTTATAGTGGGATCTCTCCCCTACCGAAATGTTTCCACACTATTAATATTATTTAGAGTTCTCATTTTTTTCATAATTATATTTCGAGACATAGTCATTTTTATCTTGGAAACCCCGAAAATAAAACCTGGCAACGCCCGTATAGTCATGAAATATATAGTATTGATTCTTGTCTCTGCGAGTAGTCTAGTATAATAATTATAATAATTACAAGGAGATAAACATCATCTTATAATCTTCTTAAATGTAAAAATGAATTGTTGTTCGTTTGTCTCGCTAAAAGTCGAGAACGGCTGGGCCGATTTAGCTGACTTTGGTTTGAAATATTTCTCGTGATTCAGGGAAGGTTTAAAAGGTGAAAAATTTAGAAACTAACTTGAATTAAGATAGTAAAGAATCAATAGCTCCAGCAAGCAGTAGTTATTGTAAATAGTCGGTTTCCTGAAAAATTCTGAAGATCATAATAAATAGTGTCTGCTGATAATAAGTATAAGTTTTTGGGAATTTTTAACTTTTTACCTAAACATACAACCAATAGAAGTTTTTTAATTCGCTACGCTACGCTATCAATTTTTCACAACCTAAAAAAACACGGTAGTAAATAATAAATTGAATTACACAGGCAAAGGTAAAAAAAATATTCAGCTTCACATCAAAATATTCTCGGGAATCAGAATTCACCGGGACGTATATTTTGTAACTACAATCGAGACTGGACTACACAAAGATACCAGATTCAAAAACAACGCCTAAAAATCGTTTTGCTTTAATATCGACGCTGGAAAGCGTAATTGATGAAACCCTTGAAACATCGAAAATATGTTTTACATCGTTGGAATCTAAAAAAATCTGCTTCGAATTGTTTATGTGGTACAACATTTTTAGACACACCCGGGTAACAGCGTTTATGCGGTGTGTAAGTAATATACACCGCAAAGGTACAACATTTCAAATAATGACGTTAAGACAGTAGCAGAGAAGACTAAAAATGATAATAATAAACAAGTAATTAATTTAAAGTTTTTTTTAAAAAAACAAGCTTTTATTACTTGTGGATTTTTTTATATATATAATTGCATTGTCATCAGAACTAAATCTAGAAAGTGGGTCAAATGTCATGGCCTGTTTCAGTCTAGTTACTCAGTGGCATGTAAATTAATGTACGCCTAATTATAAATAAATAGAAATAAAAATTACAAAACTATTTACATTTTCGTACAAATACAGAAAAAATATTTTAAACGTAAATAGCTGTTTTTCGTTCCTTCCGTATCGAGATAACACGCCATTTTGGATAAACGTTTTTTTTTCCTGTAAAGGTAAAACATTAATGTACCATCAAAGTAATTTTAAAAAAAAGTTCTAATGAGTAGTTAAGGAGCTATGAGGGAACAAATGAATATACATACATATATAGCCTGTCAAAATCATAACCCTTCTTGGGCTTTGCCGTAGTCGATTACATTACACTAAATGGACCACAGCTTACAAAACATAGTAATGTACTATAGTCCATAACACTTTAACAACGCGGGACTACGGCTTTTGAAACGTGTTTTCTGCTTTTTCAGCGTCGTTTTTTATACTAGTAAGTGATGATGACGAAGAAGTAACATGACGTATATATTATACTAACCTTTATTGATGGAAATTAATTTCGATTTCATTCAGTATAAATGCAATATTCGATTTAAAATAAATCGATTACCGTAATCTGTTCGCCTGCTTGACCCACAAATATGTTTCACTCTATATTATACTAGCTGACCCACGCAACCTCGTTTGCGTCTACTATTGCCCTTAGCGTGATAATTTTCCCCCTTTTTGAAACATTTTTCATTGGTGCTCCGCTCGTGTTGGTCTTACCGTGATGATATATACATCATATATCATAGCTATAGACTATAGTCTATAGCCTTCCTCGATAAATGTACTATCCAACTCTGAAAGATTTTTTAAATCGGACCAGCAGCTCCTGAGATTAGCGCGTTCAAACAAACAAACTTTTCAGCTTTATATATTAGAATATAGATAATATGTAATTGCTCGTTTAAAGGTATTAGATTTTTTATTGCCTGCCAAGTTTATTCACGATTAGTTGTTGCCCGCGGCTCCGCCCGCGTTTATGTTGGTTATCGCGGCAAAGAGTAGCCTAGTGTTATTCTATGTTTAAGCTATGTTACTGTAAAGTTGCATCCAAATCCGTTCAGTAGTTTTTGCGTGAAAGAGTAACAAACATCCATCTATACTTACAAACTTACGCGTTTATAATATTAGTAGGATAAACTACGGCTAACTTATTAACTTCAGTTCGTCGGCATCCGGCCAATTATTCTTAAAAAGCGGGACAAAACCTGACCCGCGTGGGGCATTACAATTTAGATTTGAAAGTCGGGACGTGCTGCTAAAATCGGGACGTCAGGCAACGCTGGGAGTAAGGGCTCCCACACATAACTGCGAATTCGCATCGCATCGCAAATATCTGCGAGCTCGCACCTCAAAAACTTCACGCCGCATCGCGTCGCATTATGTGAGGAAGCCCTAATACGAGTGCAGAGGACATTGAGGGCGACAGTACAAAACCCTAATAGCATTCACCGGTAGTCCCCTTTAAATCGATATGTGTATTGGAATAGTTCGTGTAATAGGATATAACGATTTGCAATCAATATAACTTGGTCGGCTAATGTGCGACTACAGGAAACGCAAATACTTGTCCTTATGTAGGAATCTAGGTGAGAAACGTACTTTCAATGTTGATCACTAAACCGCTAGGCTAGTAATAGTGACTGGTCTTGGGTGCGATTTCCATCCGTATTCTGATATTCGGTTATTTATTGTCGATTATCGCGCTAATTGGTAGTCTGTGTGTTATTCTGATGTCTAACCTACATTTCTTTAAATGTTCAACTAAATCCGTTCAGTGGTTTTCAAGTGGAAAAGTAATAAACATCCATACATAGAGGATGTCCAACTTTTGCGTAAATATTATGTATGATATTCATGTTTTAAAAAAGGTATGACTACTAATATTATCAATATTTTTTGTAAATATACACAACAATTAGTAAACATTACATCTGCTAATCCTGTGAGCTATGTCGATGACCTTGGTTCTCTGCCGGATCACTTCATTTCTGTTGCGATCCCTTAGAGAGACGCCAAGCATAGGCCTCTCCATAGCACGCTGAGCGACTTTGAACTTGTGGACCAGTTATGCCACAAATGTCCACGTTTCGGCTCCGTATGTCGGAGAAACCGCGGCGGCGGTGGTTGGCAGGAGCTGGATGCGAGAAGCCCAAGTTCGAACTAAGTGGCGTGCAATTGGAGAGGCCTATGTCCTGCAGTGTGCTGCGATAGGCTGATGATGATGATGATGACATCTGCTAATAGACACGTAAAAAAAATCGTTTAAAACTTGTAATAATAAGATCAAACAAATAGATTGGTAAAGAAGATAACTTAATTATATTTGTTTTATTATACTTTAACAATTATATATCCTCCTTTATCCACGATTCTAAATTTCTAATGCGTAAGTCCTATCACGCCCAGAAATTTTTGTCCTATCAGTTCGTCTGTAACAAGATCACAATTATTTTGTTCTTGATTTCTCGCGGTTTCTAATCTACAAAAAGTAGCCTAAAATTTAAAAGCATCCAAACATTACAAAATATTTATTCGATTGTAAGTACCGTATAAGCTTTCATATATATTTAACTAAAAGCTGTTAATTTGAAATTACAAACGAACTTCAATTTCATTTATTCTTGTGGGGTAAGGACAATGGTGGCAGTAGTGTCTTCTACATAACCTTAATAGGCTAGGCAGTAATTTAAGTATACTATTTCTCGATAGTTCTAATGGAGGAATAAACTAATACTGAAAACATAGCTGTGCCGTAGGACTACAGGTAACTGACGAATAATTTAATATACTGCCGTCGACGTATAATTCAATAATGTTGACATATTGTCCCTTATACCGTCGCCTTCCATGATCACATATTGATCATTTAGAAATATTTATCGAGCGCAACCTACATTGCAATCATTCGTTAAAAAACTTAATTTGTCTATCGGCATATTTATCAACGTGGAATGATCGAAGATTGTGATTAATTTTTGCATTGGTTGTTTGGCGTTTTTCCATTACCTACTGTTGAAATAACCCAACTACGACAAAAAACGACGCTAAAAAAGTAAGAAACAACTTTCAAAAGCCGTAGTCACGCGTTGTTAAAGTGTTGTGGACTATCCTCTTACGATCCGAATGGCCGCTACCCGCCACGCTTGATTTAGCTTGGCTCTATAGAGGAAGGAGGCCGATAGGCACTTGGCCCACATCGGCGCTCTATAGATGGATCGTATCACCGCACCGTCGAGGCAGCGAACTTCCTCCCGTGGACTCCCTAAATTAGGCAACAACCTTCTTGAGAGCCTTACAGAGGTGTAGGGAGCCGGCCACCCACCGTACTTGGAAAGCTAGAAAACATTGATAAAATGAAATTCTCTAAATCTGCAGCCAACTTCATGTCATTTATGTAGCAAAAATGTTCTGTATTTTTCACAACCACTACAACCGTAGTTCATAAAAATATTGAAGAACATGTTGTATTAGTTTCGGAGATATTTTTTGTTTTCATTAAAAAATTGAATGAATGCCGAACCCGTTTAGGCGAATCGAAGAGAGGTCGTTACTAGGGTTGCTAACTTTTTTTACAAGAAATAAAGTAAATAAACAGTATTATATTTATTTGATGTTTTTCATAAGATTTTTTTTAACACATTTCTATCCTCCTGCCACTTTGTATTCATTACTGGAACAATCCACTCACGACCTGCGGGTACCATACCATACTCACTGCAAAAGCAGACAATGTAGTATGGCGTCCCACACTGTGGCGGCTTAGCGAGATGCTTTTTACACGCCTAAAGCTTAACGAACCCGTGATCTTAGAGGAAGGGAAAAGCGTGCGCTGGTAGTGAGTTCCCGTTTTTAACTGCTCGGCACAGGAAGGAAAACGGCACCGTTTAGTTCGAGAACGCTTTCGCACAAAACGGTGTGATTTGTGGTGGTTCTGGTGGAACAACACGTGCTGGAATGGTAAGTCACCACCTCAGAGTCGTAGAAATACGTATTTCATAAACTGTGCTGCCGTCTGCATAGCAATGAATGTTGCCAAAGGTTAATATGTCATTAATACGCAGAAGAAACAGTGTGGAAGACAGGATGGAGACCTGCGGTACTCCACGTTAATCGACTAAAAATCGGATGCCACACCATCGCAAAGAACTCTGATGCGGCGCTGGTGCACGAATGTGGCAGCCCAGTTGCAAAGTCTAGGGGGCAAACCGAAAGCCCGTAGTTTGTACAACAACAGTTTTTGTTCAACAGTTCAAAGTATAATGTTGTGGAAACAAGTATAATCCTGATTTTCACAATTTAGTTGGCAACCCTAGTCGTCACAGATCAGCAAAATACGTTTAAAATTCAACCCACCTAAAATAAATCCCGTTCATTCCAAATACGGAACAATATCAATTTGTAAGGGTCCGAATGTTTGCATAGAACACATATGAAAACACATGTGTGTTTATGCTTTTTATAAGTACACTAGTTAAAACATCGCTTAGTTGACTTCTGGAAACCGCTGTGTACTTATGTCGCAGAAAGTTATATTATACTAGCTTTCGTCCGCGGCTTTGCTCGTATTTAATAAAAAGTCCTATTTTACTTCTAATACCTCCAAGAATATGTATACAAAGTTTCATGATTGCCGGTAAAGTAGTTTTAGCGTGAAAGCGTAACAAACAAACTTACTTTCACCTTTATAATACTAAGTATGATAGTGTGAAGTGTGATTGAACTACACGTCCATTACTTCATGAATAGAACCTCACGACCAGCTGTTGCTGACGAAATATAATCTGTACAATCAATCAATCTGTATAATCTAAACAAATAAATAAAATTGGAGTGTCTGTTTGTAATTAAAAATAACCGCTTTTTAATAAATGCATATGGATGGATACACGATACACATACCGAAATAACATTATTTTTAAAAATTTGTCTGTCTGTTGGTCTGTCTGTCCGTCTGTTTGTTCCAGGTAAACTCTGGAACGGCTGGACCGATTTTGACGGGACTTTCACTGGCTGATAGCTGATCTTCTAAGGAGTAACTTATATAAAAATTCCGTGTCACGATGTATGTGACATTGGTTCAATAGTTTCAATAAAGTCCGAAACTACTGAATCAATTTTCATTAAATTGTATAAGCACGTGTAATTTGGTTCAACTTGGTCGATAGGGTCATTTTTATCTCAATTATTGATCTCAACATTTGTTATTACAAATTAAATGTTTGTTAAATGACTTTAGTATGTATTTTCGGTTAGTTCTATACAATTCTAATAGGTTTGGCATCTAAGTTGCACAGATATTCGGTAGAGGGCACCGTATTTATTTTTCTAGAATTTACGTAGAAAATAATTACAAACAAAAAAAATGTGGCGGTACGAAGTTTGCCGGGTCAGCTAGTGACATATAATTATGTTTACTGGAATTCGTAAAAATTCAGTACTTAGACGCTCATTGTAGGTAGGTATTAAGTACATACCTTTGGAATCCCTGACATGGACGATCATTTTATTGTTTACAAACAAAATGTATTTACGTTCATTAAGTGAAACTTAGTATTACAACAACATCGATATCTTGTGACGCTAATTAAGACGCACCTGAGGCGATCACTAAAATAAATAAAAATCTTCCACTAGCAGTTTCTTTTTAGACGAAGGTACTTACTAAGTAAACAAAACAAAATTATCAGAAATCTATTTGATCAATTCAGTAGAAAAGTATAAAGAATGTTTTAAAGAAAAACATGTTACAGTATTACTAATATATAAAGCTGAAGAGTTTGTTTGTTTGTTTGAACACGCTAATCTCAGGAACCGCCGGTCTGATTTGAAAAATTATTTCAGTGTTGGATAGTACATTTATCGAGGAAGGCTATAGGCTATATATCATCACACTCGGACCAATAGGAGCGGAGCAGCAATGAAAAACGTTTCGATGACGGGGGAAAATTATTACGCTACGGGCAATAGGAGAGGCATTTGAGGTTGCGTGGCTCGGCTAGTTTGTGATAATCTTATGTGCTTAGTCTAAAAAGTATGGAATCTTAGAGGAATTCTTTAAACGACAATTTTGGGAAACTGATTTGAAACGAAACACAAAGGAATGATTTCTGTGGTAACTTCCATTTGTAAATTGGCACAACAAATGCAACTTGTAATCCTCTTTACCTCTTTGGTAAACCATCGTAGAGTAGCATGAAAGCTCCGTACATACATTTTATGATTACACGGCTCTGTGCAGCAGTGTGTTAAAGAAATGTGTTTTCGCACACATGCGATAAGTATTGAAGAAATGTACGTGCTTTTAACATAAAGCTATACATGTATTGGTGAATAACAAAAGCATTGACATCAGCTTTTCTTCGACGTTTCGCTGTAAGTACATATTGAAGGATAAGCATTGTTCTTAAGAAAACTTATGCATATTATCCACCTTCACAAGGTGCGTGTAATTTGAAACAGATAGAAAATGTGTTTTTATATCAATAGCGATATGGAGAGGTTCTTTGTGTCAATAACAATGGGGTCTTATTGTCAGTTTCTGTGAAGAGAAGAGACATGAAAGGTATTATCTGTGATAACGTCATTATCATTAGATGTCATTGTCATTCTTAATGGAGTACAATATCAAACACTAATGCATCCTTTGAGTTATTTTCCTTTCATTAAAAATTCCATGAACTCATGATACTATTAGTTATTATTGTTCATGGTAGCCACGATAGGTATATTTTACAGGTTCTAACCAGTTTTTATGATAAAAGGACTTAAAAGGAATAGAAATGAATAACGTCATGCATGAACGGGTACAATAGTACAGGAGTCACGGAACAAGTACGCTTTTTTCACAAAATTTTAAGTGTAGTGTTGGTCCGAAAACACTACATACGTCAATTTGCTCCACATTCTGGATGAATTTCGTGAACCTGCTTTTTACAATCGTCACCCTCATCATATACACGTTGTACAAAATAGGTTTAAAAAATTTGCTATTAGTGGTGGTAGACAGATGGACTAAACCTTAATCTGTACTAATATATGAAGCTGAAGAGTTTGTTTGTTTACTTGAACACGCTAATCTCAGGTATCGCTGGTCCGATTTGAAAAATTCTTTGCGGCTTTGCTCGTATTTAATAAAAAGTCCTATTTTACTTCTAATACCTCCAAGAATATGTATACAAAGTTTCATGATTGCCGGTAAAGTAGTTTTAGCGTGAAAGCGTAACAAACAAACTTACTTTCACCTTTATAATACTAAGTATGATAGTGTGAAGTGTGATTGAACTACACGTCCATTACTTCATGAATAGAACCTCACGACCAGCTGTTGCTGACGAAATATAATCTGTACAATCAATCAATCTGTATAATCTAAACAAATAAATAAAATTGGAGTGTCTGTTTGTAATTAAAAATAACCGCTTTTTAATAAATGCATATGGATGGATACACGATACACATACCGAAATAACATTATTTTTAAAAATTTGTCTGTCTGTTGGTCTGTCTGTCCGTCTGTTTGTTCCAGGTAAACTCTGGAACGGCTGGACCAATTTTGACGGGACTTTCACTGGCTGATAGCTGATCTTCTAAGGAGTAACTTATATAAAAATTCCGTGTCACGATGTATGTGACATTGGTTCAATAGTTTCAATAAAGTCCGAAACTACTGAATCAATTTTCATTAAATTGTATAAGCACGTGTAATTTGGTTCAACTTGGTCGATAGGGTCATTTTTATCTCAATTATTGATCTCAACATTTGTTATTACAAATTAAATGTTTGTTAAATGACTTTAGTATGTATTTTCGGTTAGTTCTATACAATTCTAATAGGTTTGGCATCTAAGTTGCACAGATATTCGGTAGAGGGCACCGTATTTATTTTTCTAGAATTTACGTAGAAAATAATTACAAACAAAAAAAATGTGGCGGTACGAAGTTTGCCGGGTCAGCTAGTGACATATAATTATGTTTACTGGAATTCGTAAAAATTCAGTACTTAGACGCTCATTGTAGGTAGGTATTAAGTACATACCTTTGGAATCCCTGACATGGACGATCATTTTATTGTTTACAAACAAAATGTATTTACGTTCATTAAGTGAAACTTAGTATTACAACAACATCGATATCTTGTGACGCTAATTAAGACGCACCTGAGGCGATCACTAAAATAAATAAAAATCTTCCACTAGCAGTTTCTTTTTAGACGAAGGTACTTACTAAGTAAACAAAACAAAATTATCAGAAATCTATTTGATCAATTCAGTAGAAAAGTATAAAGAATGTTTTAAAGAAAAACATGTTACAGTATTACTAATATATAAAGCTGAAGAGTTTGTTTGTTTGTTTGAACACGCTAATCTCAGGAACCGCCGGTCTGATTTGAAAAATTATTTCAGTGTTGGATAGTACATTTATCGAGGAAGGCTATAGGCTATATATCATCACACTCGGACCAATAGGAGCGGAGCAGCAATGAAAAACGTTTCGATGACGGGGGAAAATTATTACGCTACGGGCAATAGGAGAGGCATTTGAGGTTGCGTGGCTCGGCTAGTTTGTGATAATCTTATGTGCTTAGTCTAAAAAGTATGGAATCTTAGAGGAATTCTTTAAACGACAATTTTGGGAAACTGATTTGAAACGAAACACAAAGGAATGATTTCTGTGGTAACTTCCATTTGTAAATTGGCACAACAAATGCAACTTGTAATCCTCTTTACCTCTTTGGTAAACCATCGTAGAGTAGCATGAAAGCTCCGTACATACATTTTATGATTACACGGCTCTGTGCAGCAGTGTGTTAAAGAAATGTGTTTTCGCACACATGCGATAAGTATTGAAGAAATGTACGTGCTTTTAACATAAAGCTATACATGTATTGGTGAATAACAAAAGCATTGACATCAGCTTTTCTTCGACGTTTCGCTGTAAGTACATATTGAAGGATAAGCATTGTTCTTAAGAAAACTTATGCATATTATCCACCTTCACAAGGTGCGTGTAATTTGAAACAGATAGAAAATGTGTTTTTATATCAATAGCGATATGGAGAGGTTCTTTGTGTCAATAACAATGGGGTCTTATTGTCAGTTTCTGTGAAGAGAAGAGACATGAAAGGTATTATCTGTGATAACGTCATTATCATTAGATGTCATTGTCATTCTTAATGGAGTACAATATCAAACACTAATGCATCCTTTGAGTTATTTTCCTTTCATTAAAAATTCCATGAACTCATGATACTATTAGTTATTATTGTTCATGGTAGCCACGATAGGTATATTTTACAGGTTCTAACCAGTTTTTATGATAAAAGGACTTAAAAGGAATAGAAATGAATAACGTCATGCATGAACGGGTACAATAGTACAGGAGTCACGGAACAAGTACGCTTTTTTCACAAAATTTTAAGTGTAGTGTTGGTCCGAAAACACTACATACGTCAATTTGCTCCACATTCTGGATGAATTTCGTGAACCTGCTTTTTACAATCGTCACCCTCATCATATACACGTTGTACAAAATAGGTTTAAAAAATTTGCTATTAGTGGTGGTAGACAGATGGACTAAACCTTAATCTGTACTAATATATGAAGCTGAAGAGTTTGTTTGTTTACTTGAACACGCTAATCTCAGGTATCGCTGGTCCGATTTGAAAAATTCTTTGTGTTAGATAGCCCATTTATCGAGGAAGGCTATAGGTCATATATCATCACGCTAAGACCTACAGGAGCGGAGCAACAATGAAGAATGTTACGAAAACGGGGGAAAAATATCACGCTACGGATACGCTACGCAATAGGTGACGCAAATGAGGTTGCGTGGGTCAGCTAGTATTACTATAGAATTTATCAGCCCCTCTAGTCAACTTGACTTGAATTTTATTTTGAATCATCATCTTAGTGACTGACAACTTGCGTATGATGGCTGGCAGAAGCTGGATGCATGAAGCCCAAAAGCGATCAGAGTGGCGTGTAATGGGAGAGGCCTTTGTCCAGCAGTGGACAGAAAACAGACTAATGATGACGATCTACTTAAATTTCGAGTGCCTTTTAAAAGAACGTTGAGAAATATTTGAATGTTTTTGCTTAAAGGAATTTTAATATTCCTAAACCGAAATTAATATCCCCTTTGCTATTACAAAATTGAAATGAGTTCACACGGGAAGGACCAGCTTTCAAATAAAAAAAGAATCATCAAAATCGGTTCACCCAGTCGAAAGTTCTGAAGTAAAAAGCATTAAAAAGCGACCAAGTGCGAGTCGGACTCGCCCATGAAAAGTTCCGCTTTAACAAATAATATTTTTATTTTATTTTTATATTCGTGTTGATTGAATGAAAGGTAAATTGCAGTTTACGATTTATGACGTATTAAAAAAAAAGTACTTACTAGATTTCGTTCAAAACAATTTTCTTTGCATTTTTATGTACATCATATTTTTTTTAAATTTTATCATTCTCATATTTTAGAACTTACAGGTAGGGGTACACATTTTACCAATTTGAGTTTCAGTTCTAGTATGGGGAACCCCAAAATTAATTGGTTTTTTTTTCGATTTTTGTATGAAAATCTTAATGCGGTTCATAGAATACATCTACTTACCAAGTTTCAACATTATAGTTCTTATAGTTTCGGAAAAAGTGGCTGTGACATACGGACGGATAGACAGACAGACAGACATGATGAATCTGTAAGGGTTCCGTTTTTTGCCTTTGGCACGGAACCTTGAAAATACAGTCGAATTGAGAACCGTATTATTTTTTGAAATCGGTTAAAACTAATCCAGATCTAAAATATATATCCCGTCCGACTGTAAAACAACACTCCTTGTTTACATTTTGTATAAAACATTTGTAATATCTGCAGTAATGTCAAACGTCTGTGTACTTTTAATCCACCAACTTTATTCATTTTACATCACACCGAGGTACACTGGCAGGGAATGCTATTAGTATATGTCTGACTCTGTACACATCGAGTATAAAATATTATATGAATTCGTAATGAGAAAACTCGGACTCGAATGGCAACTGGCAAAATTAAAACTCGTAAATTTGTAAAACGTGGGATAAATAAATTTTCAAGAAAAACTACTTTTATTTTAACAACTAGCCGACCCGGCAAACATCGTACTGCCATATTTTTAAAAACTGAAATAAACTTTTAAGGTATCTTTAATTTAGTTTTCTTCTATATAAACCTAGTCCTCACAATAACAAACACATAAAAAAAAAGAATTATCTATCTATCGGAAGTTATATAAAGTAGGCCGTAAATATATTTCGGCGACTCATTTTTATTTATAAAAAAATAAACAAACTTTAAACAAATGAAATATAAAACAGTCAGTGTTATCGAATTCAAAGCCGCGGCTCTCGGCGCGCTTTATATACCCGCGTAAAAGTTAACAATCTACAAACATCCAGCAATTGATTCTTTAAATTGGCATAACTTTTTTATTTATTAACCGATGTTAAGTGAAGCTTACCACAATACATTAATGAAAACCACATCTAATTCGGATAAGCCGTTTCGGAGATTAGCGTGCACAAACGCACATGCAAACATATCTGTTTGCCTGTGCGTTACGTGCGTGTGAGACAAAAAAAATCTTTTGGGTTCCATTGCGTTCACAAAGCCTTTTTACTTTGTAAATCTTCCATGTACAGACAGCGACCACTTACGATTTTATTTTAAGTATTGATTGATGATGATGAATGATGATTGATGATAATGTATTGATTGTAATAGTATGATTCAATATTTCCTTGTTACTAGCTGTGCTCGTTACTTTGTAGACAAAGCGTTTGGAATTTAAAGTTATATTAATTTTTCACAGTTTAAATCTTCCCTGGACTATGACAAACACTTAAACCCAAATCAGTTAAATCGGCCCAGTCGTTTACGAGTTTTAGCGAAACAAACAAACAGCAATTGAGTTTTATATAATATAAAAGAGACTAGCTGACCCGACGATTTTCGTACTGCCTCATTTTTTTGTAAATATTTTCTACATTTCTGAAAAACTTGTTTTAGTGATTATGCTTAAAAAAACACAAAGAAGTCATGAGAACTGTTGCCAAAAGTCTTTAACACTATAAACAAAGTATTGTTTAAGTTCACCTAAAATTAACCTCTTTGCTCTTTAAATAAAATCTGCTGTTACAAAAAAAATAAGGTTAATGCTATACAGTATCTAGACACGCGGTAGCCTCCCTCATAAATCAAAAATTATTTCACGTAGACATGTAAATTTTTTTCACGTAGACATGTCAAATTTGGCTCATATATTAAGACTTGCGAGATACACGCGTACTCTATATTTCATAAACACACTCCATACGGCTGTTTAGATATTTACGTCCAAAAATTGTGATTTTTATCAATGACTCACCTAGGGTACTTCACACTTACACCTAGGGTAAATGTGGGATGGTTTCCACCTATTTTGAAATAGCGGCTTAACTTATAGAATATGAGTATTTTAAAATTATAAACGTTTGTAATCAGTTGTGTACCTATTAATGAAAAAAGAAATTAAAATAATTTTACATTAATCTATTGTGTTTGTTTAGTAAAAACGAAATACAAAAGTCTTGTAATTGAGGATAGATGCCTACTGAATGCCACCATAATATTTTAAACTGTAGGATAGTTGCCCTATGTAAATAACTAGCCGATCCACGCAACCTCGTTTGCGCCTTATATTGCCCGCAGCGTGAAAATTTCCCCCGTTTTTGAAACATTCTTCATTGTTGCTCCGCTCCTATTAGTAGTAGCGTGATGATATATACCCTATAGCCTTCCTCGATAAATGGACTATCCAACACCGAAAGAATTTTTCAAATCGGACCAGCGGTTCCTGAGATTAGCGTGTTCAAACAAACAAACAAACAAACAAACTCTTCAGCTTTATATATTAGTATAGATTAAACATTATTTTGGGTTTACCAATTTTAATTAACATTATCTGTTACAAAATCACAAAACTCTTTGGTTTATTTAAAAATGGGATATGTTTAAGTTTCTATTTAAAAAATATTAGCGTCAACATGCAACTTCCTTACGTTTTGACATCTTTGGAACACATTTTTCCCTTAAAAAAACTGCATCATTGGGCCTCCAGTCTCCCACTCACCAATAAAATACGCCAGTTCGAATGATGTTACTTTAGGTTGGCCTTCTGTGAGAGGATAGAATCACCTTGGTCGAGTCGACCTGTTTGTGCTGAAATGAGCATGGCTGTACTACCGGGAGAATTCATACATTTCAACATGGAATCCATTTTCTTTGTAAGAACACCAGAATTATAATACATCGCACATGAATCTGTCTCCTCTGAAGCTGTTCTTGACCTTTCCTTAGTCAACCATATTAGTGCTTTACTACTCTTGCACGGTATGTTAGCAGTAGTTTCACCTTTGATTTAGATTTAGTAGCAATGATTTCTTAATAATTTAACACTGCAGCTGACCGTTTTTCTCATTTTTATAGAGGTAACACAATATTCGGAACAGGGAAACTATTTACGTGGCATATCTAAGTAGATGATAGATGAAAAGGATAGATGCCACTGAGGGCATTTATACTCACAGAAATCGTGGCATCTATCCTGTTTTGAAGGGATAGGCGGGCCTTCAATTTATTAATCACACTAAAATAATATATGCAAACTATTATTTAATACATATACAGTTAAGAAAAACAGAAATATAGGTACTTACTACAGAAAATTAAAAGTATTGAGCGCAATTATTGAAGTCATCAATTCAAATCTACAAATTTTTTGACGGATCAAGTAAGTTTTGCCTCAAGTCACAACTCACGATTCATAGTTTCCAGTGAAGCGCTTGTGTGCACTGACCGACGGTAAGGTAATCTAATGTGCATACATGTGTTACTACTACGTGTTACATGCGGCGTCTATCCCACTGGGGCGACTCTCCCAAATTTACCCTATAGATCAAAATTATAACCCAGTTCTAGATGACCTAGAAAGTTAAAATTTTGCAACCAGATAGGTAGTTGGGTGAATAGATAGGAATAAATAAGTAATTGGTATTTTTCAATTAATTGTGAAAACTCTTAGTGCTTTTAAGATAAGAATTAGGAATACATAGGTATAAATCGGAAACATGTAAACTTTTATAATTTTATTAAAATTTACAATTAATTGTATGTTTTATTTAGGAACACTTACTTATAGTACTTGTAATGTAAGAATCAGCAATACAAAAAATAAAAATATTTTAATTTAATTTAATTTAACGTGAATATATAACTTGTGGAATCCCACCCTTAATTTATCAGTTTTAGCACTTAAAACTAAGAGTGTAGTCCACTTTCCTATTATTACGTTATTAACTGGGATTTAGCATTAATTAGTAATATTTATTACTTCAATATAACTTAAATATTAAGCTCGAATTTTTTTATAAGTCCCATCAACAATGTAGGAACATCATACTAATATTATGAATGTGAATGTCAGTTTATTTGTTCCTCTTTACGCGAAAACTACTTAACCGATTATCATAAAACTTTTTACACATATTCTTCGAGGTATTAGAAGTAACATAGAATACTTTTCACTGTTACTATTATCACAGCCTGTCTTTTAAGTCTAAATAAGTGTGTGAATTCTAAGGTCTTCACGTGACTATTACACCTAGTAGAATAAACTTTAATACTTTTAACTATGTACTTATAACTAAGACTATAGTCGCCTTTCGTGTTCATTTCACTAGAACTAGGATTTTGTATTTTTTATTATTTCAATATTTAGCGCCCATCAATAAATTTAATAGTAGGTATTTCGGACAACGGCGCACTTGCACAAATCATAAGGTGTCTACGCACCAATCAACACACGTGTAAATGACGTGATGTGTGTTCCGCCAATGAGAGACGTTGGGACTGAGTGACCATTTTTATAAGTTAATTTGTTATGTACCGCCCTTTTTTGAACTTACTGTCTAACAGCCGCACTTGAAACATGTTTGCAATGTACTTTTGTATTTTAAATTAATTATACGAGTTCACGACACAAAGTCTTAAGTCTATTTTTCACCTACGCACCCAACGCAACAAGCTATCGAACGAACATATGGTCCTTTGCAAGCCGGATATACCAACGCAAGTGGGCTGCCGACCTGTGGACTTATTAACGTGGACAGACTTGGCGCTTATGCAGCTGGTAGCATACATTTGCTTTACCTAACGCTTGATTAGCTGGAACTTGAAGAGGTGGCTTACATCATATCATTGCGCATCATCATCATCATACGGTACGGCCATCCATCTTACTTTCCTTCCATAACCATAGCTGTATGCCTTCCAATTCTGTGTGTGTCTAACCAATATTTCATTACAAGTTACCTGTGCAGTACCTATCAGTGTGTCCGGTGTGAGACATCATAAACGTGAGTGAACTTGCTTTATTAGTACAACATGACCACATTAGAGTCAACTGATACGAGTAGGGCCAGATCGCCGGTCAAATTAATGGCTCCAGGCGACGAAGCCATGTATAATAATCTTATTCGAAAACGCGGTATAACAAAGGGTAGATTAACTAGATTCAGTAATTATATATGTAGTTTAAAAAGTGCTAGTATATTGTCTCCCATCGAGAAGGTAGATTTAAAATTACGCATTAAAACAGCTGGTAGCATTTTTCAGGAGTTTAACGACCTTCAAACGAAAATAGAGGAATTAGTTTCTAAAAATGATCTTGAGGAGCAATTAGATCAACGCGATCAATTTGAAAGCACATATTACAGTATAGTAGCTCAGGCGGAGTGTTTAATGAATGATTCGGAGGTTGTCGAAAGTTCTAGTAGTCATAGTTCTAGAATCGACTCAGTGAAATTACCAACAATTACGCTCCCTACATTTGACGGCTCATGTGAACACTGGCTTGAATACCGAGATACCTACATGTCACTAATTCATGAATCTCAGCATCTCTCAAATATACAAAAATTTCATTATCTTAAATCGTCATTAAAAGGAAGTGCCGCCTTAGTGATAGAACAACTAGAATTCTCCTCAAACAATTATAACATTGCGTTAGAATTACTTCAGAACAGATATAACAACAATAATTTATTAATACATAATCACGTTAAAGCACTATTCAATATTCAAAAGGTAACAAAAGAATCTCCTATCTTATTACGAAAATTAATAGATTCTATTTTGAAAAATTTACGTGCCTTAAAATTACTAGGAGAACCAACGGAGTCGTGGGATACCCTTATTAATTTTATTATTGTCACTAAACTAGACGATATTACAGAACGAGAATGGGAACAGCACAAAAATATAAAATTTAAAAATAATAACGATTTGAATAACAAGGCTAAAGTGGATGATTTGCTTGATTTTATAAAATCGCGAGCGGATATGTTGGACACGTTAAGTTTAAATCACCACGGGTCAGCTCATAAACACAATAATAAAGTACATTGCAACATTTCAACCAATAAGTTTGATCGGCACTTATCACGAAATAGGCAGTGTTTAATGTGCAAGTCTAATCATTCGCTTTATTCATGTGAACAATTTTTAAACGCGTCGACTAACAAAAAACTTGAGTTCGTACACAATAACAAATTATGCGAAAATTGTTTACGATCGGGTCATACGCCAAAAGAGTGTAGGTTCGGAACTTGCAGATTGTGTAACAAAAAACACAACTCTTTACTACATACGAACAATAACACAACTAATGAAAGTATTACGGGCCTTATCACAAATGTGAGCAACCGAGAAACCGGTTTGAGCGCAAAGATGCACTCGCCTCAGGCAGCCGTTAGCGCCGAGTATACAAACGTACCTATAGATTTGACTGTTGTCAATAACATTCAAACATCTAAGCGCAGTACATTCTCGCATTCTACTTTGTTGTCTACGGCGTTAGTTGAGATAGCGGACCGGTTTAAGGGATTTCACGTAGCACGTGCGCTCCTCGATAACGGTAGTCAACGCTGTTTGATTACGGATTCGTTATGTAAAAAACTACACCTTCCATTAATACAGTCCACTCACGAAATAAAAGGCGTTGGTAGTTCTGTGATACAATCAACAAACAATTGCGATGTAACTATTCGGTCGCGATACAATAATTATAATAAGCGCATTAAGTGTATAGTATTACCGAATATTACATCTGAACTACCGACTATGCCATTAAATCGCGATCAATTTGTGATTTCGAATGAATATCAGTTGGCGGATCCTTCATATTATGAAACGCAACCCATTGATATATTATTAGGCGCAGACATATTTTGGGATTTACTCAGAAAGGACAAAGTGCGTTTGCGCAATGGACCTTTCTTATTAGATACGAAGTTGGGGTGGGTAATTTCGGGGCCTATCCACCATGAGGCGCGAAAGGATAGCAGCATTATCCACTGCAATTTTACTCAGTTCATAGATGCACAACTACGTCGGTTTTGGGAACTCGAAGAAATTCCTAAAATTCATGACTCACGCACGGAAGAGGAGAAGGCCTGCGAAAAACATTTCTTAGAAAATACAAAGCGCGATTCTAACGGACGGTTTATTGTAGGTATACCTTTTAAGGAATCTCCTCGAGTTTTAGGGACCAGTCGGGAACAGGCTGAACGTCGTTTTTACGCATTAGAAAAACGATTACAACGCGACCCTATATACAAACAGCTTTATTGTGAATTTATGCGCGAATATTGTGCCTTAGGCCACATGTCTCGAGTACACACACACTCAAATCCTCATTATTTTATGCCGCATCATGGTGTGTACCGCGAGCACAGTACAACCACAAAACTGCGTGTGGTTTTTGATGCAAGTGCCGCCACAACGACTGGTAAGTCGTGTAACGACATCCAGCTTGTCGGACCGCCCATACAAGGGGATCTATTTTCCATACTCTTACGCTTCAGGCAGTATAGGTATATAGCATTATATATATTATATTATACATTATATAGCGGGTCGGGACAATAAAAACGATTTATTGCAATTATGTACCAGGGTCTCCAACGTCCTGCAGGGCGGGTGTTTCCCGTTACGAAAATGGACATTCAACTTTAAATGCGATAGATCACAAACTTCACTAGATATTTCAAAATCGTTGTCACTTACAGAATGCACTCATAGTAAAACATTAGGTTTAAATTGGTACAATTCAACAGATGAATTATATTTCACCACTCAATTAGTTATGAACAGTGACCAAACAATCACGAAACGACTTATATTGTCGTCGGTTTCACAAATATATGACCCATTAGGATTACTGAGTCCCTTCATAATGATTATTAAAATTATTTTACAAAAGTTATGGTTGTTAAAATTAGGATGGGATGATGAAGTATCACAAGAGGTTATTAAAATTTGGCGTAAGTTCGTTAATGACTTAGTGTTTCTACATACTTTGCGTGTAGAACGACACGTTATACCAAATAACCCAATGTATTTAGAAATGCATATATTTACTGACGCCTCGCAGACAGCGTATGGCGGTTGTGTTTATGTGCGCGCGGTGAGTGATAATGGAACTATATCGGTTAGGTTGCTATGTTCGAAGGGCAAGGTGGCACCACTTAAACCTGTAAGCATACCCCAACTGGAGCTGTGTGGTGCATTATTAGGCGCTAAACTATTTCACAAGGTTCATGAGTCGCTGCGTTGTAAATTTAAATCGGTAACCTTTTGGACGGACTCGACAATTGTCTTAGGATGGTTGCGAATGGCACCTAGTCTATTACAAACTTTTGTTCAAAATCGTGTCGTCGAAATACAGGAATTAACTCAAGGTTTATCATGGCGTCATGTCAAGGGTAAAGACAATCCGGCTGACTTAGTTTCGCGGGGTGTCAGCTTGGATAACTTAATCTCCTGTGATGCGTGGTGGCAGGGACCACTTTTTCTTCGCGATATCGAGTTTAACAGTAACGCTTACGTGACGTCGGAACCAAATCTCCAACATGATGAGTTACCCGAATTAAAACCAGTAAAAATACATACTTTCATGTGTAATAATAACAATTCTTCAGATAATGTGCTATTTCCATTTCATAGATTTTCTCAATTCCGCCGTATGATACGTGCATGCGCATACCTACTACGTTTTATTTATAATACGCGCAACAAAACTAACAGGCGTAGTGGAATTCTCACTGTGGAGGAATTGAGACAATCACAGTTAGTTTTAGTCAAATACAGTCAATTAGAATCATTTCCGAATGAACATAAGATATTAAGTAATAATGGCTGCTTAAACAACAAAACCTATTTGTCAAAACTTAATTTATTCATTGACGAAGATGACGTCATTCGTGTGGGTGGCCGCATATGTAACTCTGTGTGTTTTCCATTTGACGAAAAACATCCTATATTACTCTCCAGTAAACATTTGTTTACCACTTTATTATTTCGCTTTCATCATAAAAAAATGTTACATGTGGGACCCCAGACACTTCTTTTTAATTTAAGAGAAACATGGTGGCCACTTAGAGGTAGAAATCTAGCACGAAAAACAGTTCATGAATGCGTTACTTGTACTCGCTTTAAGGGTAAAACATTTACCCCACTCATGGGTAACTTACCCGTGGAAAGAATCACTGCTAATTTTCCTTTCTATAACTGTGGCGTCGACTACGCCGGCCCCGTGTACATAATGAGCCGCAGAGGTAGGGGGGCTAAGACGTTTAAGGCCTATATTTGTTTATTTATATGTTTTGCTACATGCGCTGTACATTTGGAATTGGTGTCCGATTTAACTTCCGAAGCTTATTTATTAGCACTTAAGCGTTTCATATCACGTCGTGGAAAACCACAACAGGTATTTTCCGACAACGGAAAGAATTTTGTAGGCTTAAAGAATGATTTTGAAAAATTCTTGAAATCATGTTCTTTAGATATCGTAGAATACGCTAACAGTGAAGATATTCAGTTTAAATTCATTCCGCCGTACGCCCCTCATTTTGGTGGTTTATGGGAGGCTGGCGTTAAATCTTCTAAGCACTGCCTCATGAGGGTTATAGGTAATGCACATCTGACCTACGAAGAGTTCAATACAGTACTCACACAAGTTGAAGGTATACTTAACTCTCGTCCCTTAACACCCATGTCCACTGATCCAAATGATCTCCTTCCATTAAGTCCTGCTCACTTCCTCATAGGCCGTCCGATTACTTCTCCATTATGTGCTCACCCAAAAATAGCTGAAGATGACATGCGCAGACTTCCTCGCTATCAACGAGTTGAACAGATTCGGCAACATTTTTGGAAGAGGTGGAGCACAGAATTTATATCGGAAATGCAAATTCGAAGTAAATGGAATCACAAAGGCAGGGACTTACAGCAAGACACACTGGTCATCATCAAAGAAGATTGCACGCCACCGCTAAAGTGGCAACTTGGACGCGTTGTGGCGACTTGTCCAGGCAAAGATGGTGTTTCGAGGGTGGCAGATGTACGCACTGAGAAGGGCATTGTGAGGCGAGCATTCTCAAGACTCTGTCCATTGTTCCCGTTGGAAGCTGCTTCTTCCAAGGCCGGGGGCATGTCTACGCACCAATCAACACACGTGTAAATGACGTGATGTGTGTTCCGCCAATGAGAGACGTTGGGACTGAGTGACCATTTTTATAAGTTAATTTGTTATGTACCGCCCTTTTTTGAACTTACTGTCTAACAGCCGCACTTGAAACATGTTTGCAATGTACTTTTGTATTTTAAATTAATTATACGAGTTCACGATACAAAGTCTTAAGTCTATTTTTCACCTACGCACCCAACGCAACAAGCTATCGAACGAACATAAGGCCTTAGCCTTGACAGCGCTCTTCTCAACTTAGGAACCTCTATATTTAGTAGGTAAACGGAAGGCTCACATTGGACTCTCCAGAGTTAAAACCCTAGATGGAGTACATCTTATCAATTTAGATCCAAGTCACAAGTAAAATCAAGGCACAAGAGAGTTCAACTGTAGAATACAACTATCTGCTTATGTTAAACCGCCCCGACTTGGCCAAAATAAGTGTACACAGAAATCGCGTAAAAAATACTGAATGGTCAATTCAGTATAATACAAAAAGACAATTATAGCACGTAAATGATTAATAAAAATCATTTGAAATTAATTTTGTTACGAATAAGCACCTACTAATATTTCTGTACAAAAATTATTGATATTACATCAAAAACATAAATGTGAAATGACAGCCAAGTTCAATATTATGATATAGGTATGCCTTGGTTGTTCACTATAACGACAAATGAGTACCAGAGTCAATAGTCAGTCCTAAAAATTATTTATAGCAATATTTAATATTTTATAACAACTTAAAATATCGTTTCTTCTTAAAACATAAGATAATGTTATGTTGAAGCCTAAAGTCTGACTTGGTTAGTTTTGTAGGTTAATGCTATACCGTATAAACATATTACCCGGGTTTTCATCTAGTATTTCACTATTTTTTCGTCACTTTTTTCATTAATAGATGTACTTTGTTCAATTTCCACATTATAAACACTGGATGTACACGAAATTAACAAGTATACAGACAGTCGAGCCTAAACTCTACACTGGAGCTTAAATACATCTATTAGGATTTTATAGAACTAACTTATAAATACACACTAAATTCGTATAATAAACATTTAATTTGCAAGAACAAATATTTAGATCAATAGTTAAGATAATACCACCCTGTCTCCCAAGTTGGCCCAAATTGCTATATTCAAACGTAGAAATGCGGCGCAATCCATTGGATATATTTGCAACTTAGATGTCAAACCGCCATCTATTAGGATTTTATAGAACTAACCTATAAATACACACTAAATTCGTATAATAAACATTTAATTTGCAAGAACAAATATTTAGATCAATAGTTAAGATAATACCACCCTGTCTCCCAAGTTGGCCCAAATTGCTATATTCAAACGTAGAAATGCGGCGCAATCCATTGGATATATTTGCAACTTAGATGTCAAACCGCCATCTATTAGGATTTTATAGAACTAACCTATAAATACCAACTAAAGTTGTTTAATAAACAGTATTGATATCGACAATTGAGATAAAAACTACCATATCTACACATCACATCACAGTACCTAGTAGTTTGACAAAATTACAGATGCTTACAAAATTTGGTAAAAATTGGTTCAGTAGTTTCGGAGTTTATCACGCACATACACGAAATTTTGATTTTTATATAATATTTGTGTAAATCGGTCCAGCGGTTCCAGAGATTACCCGGAACAAACAGACAGACAAAAATTAAAATTTGAAGATTGTTATTTTGGCACATGTATCGTGTATACATCCATATGCATTGATTAAAAAGCGGTTATTTTAACATTACAAACAGACACTCCAAATTTTATTTATTTGTATAGTAAATGAATCGTCGAAATGTATGTATGCGGTTAATTTCCAATCGGCTGCAGCGAATTAAATAATTATTTTTTATGTGTTTGCTATTGTTAGGACAAGGTTTGCGAATAAAAAAATTTTAAAAGATGACGGGAAGTGTTTTATTTTGACTACGACTGTACACTGCCTGTGTATGGGGGTACGAAGTTCACAGGGTCAGCTATAGTGTATCCAATCGTTTATTTAACTTTTGACAGATCGCTCACATAAAGTTTTGTAATAATTTTTGATACAATGTAATAGTACAGTATTCCCTAATAATGTACTTCATGGACGGGCTCCGGCCACTCAGAGATGTGTCATTCATTAATGACCACATACTATAAAAACGGTTTTGAAAAAAATCGATTTTCGATTATATTAGTAAAACATACAATAATATTATTGTGATTATATTTCATATCAAATCACATAAAAACCTTTATTATTTTGCATTAAAATGCCCTAAATGTTGCGTTTTAATGCATAAATAATTCGCGCAATGAAAACAGTTCCATCGTACTCGTACCTAGTAATGGGATCGATTGTATTTGCTGCAAATTAATGAATCTAAAATAATCGTTTAGACTATGTCCATTCCTTTCTTTTCTTTTTGACAGCCCATGCCTTGAAATACAATAAATCATACGATAAAAATAATTTATCATAAGATAAAATAATTTGACTTCATGTAAGTATTGTTTCCGTAAATTTTGTGAATAATAAAGGTAATAAAAATAGTTTCTATGACTCCAAGATTGATTATTTGCAAGAAATTAAGTCAAAATCTTAGAATTTAAGTTCAAACCAAGAGTAGAGAACAATAACTGTGTGCATTTATTAAATTACATTTTTGACGTCTGCATTAAAATGTTAACTATGCACGCATAAGTGAAACTTAACTTTTGTGGTTAAAATGTGATTAATAAAGTCGAAATCAAGTTTAAATAAGACTTATGAGCAAATATACTTAGAAAATCACATATCTTACTACTTATTTATTTAACAAACTAGCTACGTAATTGTGAATAGAAATGAAACAAGTAAAATGATTAAATACTATATAATATATACTATCACTAGTACTACTACTTCTATCTATCTATCTACTATCTATCTATCTACTCTACAATATATATATATATATATATATATAATGTTGCTTGTGTCTTCAACTGACGACTATTAGTTTCTAGTTACCGATAGCGAACAATTTTACTGATTTTTTAAAACTCTACATTAGCCCTTTCCACATTGCAGCTAGATTGTGGATTGCCCACCCCATCTACGAAGTCGCTGCTGACGGTCGCGAGTATTCATAATATACTTTTCTAATGCATTTTACGAATTTTCTATCGGGAGGGACTTGGTTATTAAAATCTGTCACTGGCTCCTGGTCCATATGTGTTAAATGGAAGCAACTGGATACAAATAACGTTTACGTATGCGCAGGGAGTAGATGATTTCATACTGGTTCTGTAAAAATCAAATATTCATCGGTAGCTTGTATCTGACACAAGACACACCTGCTTTATTGATAATGCTAACTTTTGCCCGGACGAAGTGACGTCCTGTGTTAGTGGCGCCACTTAGTTTGGTACAAGCGTAGCTCGTTTCGTGATCCGATGATATAATATATATTTAGAACATCTTGTATTAATAAATGACACCATTTTGAACAAATTTTGATAAAACTTATCAAATTAAAATTCAATATCATTTATTCAATTAAGACACTAAGTGACATTTATGAACGTTAAATTGAAGCTACAGTTAAAAATCACATATCGACACAAACTGACGCCACAGCATATGCTGAATTGTCGGTGTAAATTAGGGGAAAACACCAAAATCTACTGCCTGCCTGTGTCGATCCATAACTTCCAGTTTCCAAAATGCGTAGAGCCTCATGAGTTGAATACTGGCACAGAAACTCACGGCCACTCTTTTTCAAATTCAGATTTTCAGGTATAATAGTGTTAGTATTACATGTAAGGTAAACAGTATGCAAGCTGTTGCTATCTGAATTTCTTTTAATTAAAATGCTCCAAAATCTAAGGCACAAAAAAAAGAAAAATCACCCAGTGATAACGTTGAAGGTTTTAGTCTATTAAACATAGAAAGTATTCAAGGCGCACATCTACTTACATCAACGTTGTAAGTTCGATAATTGATAGACAAAAGGTCTTAAAAATAATTTCTCTTCGTGTAGACTTTCTAGTAACTTTAATTAATAAAGTAAACAGCACGCGGTATTTTTCATTAGTATTTATTTTTATCTTTATCTAAAGTAGATTAAATTGATAAAAACCTTTAATAGGCCAGCCAATTTTAATTCTAATTCGTCTAGCCAGAATTATTTACCTATCTAATTTTATATTCATTGACCCGTATTACACTTAACTGATTTCATCATTACGTTTAATAATTTCATCATACAGTATTAACGATCATCATCATTAGATACCAGACACGAGTGAAACTGGACTTTATTTATTTTATTTTCTCGCAAATAAGTCGGCATGACTATAACTGGAACTTTATCAACAAGCGGTGAAATTGACCCCTACTTTAGTAAAATAGTTGCATTAACCGTTACAGACACAGGACATTTTGCAGCTTACACCTAAGTCAATGTTGATCTATTCCCATGTACTGCTATCGAAATAAATAAATAAATAAAATAACGTTGATGATGATGATGTTGCGACGTTTCTTTACAGAGCTCCAGCATCAGATCAGCTCTATATCTCTATGATATTGTATTATCACGCTGTATACATTTGCTTGCAAAATTTCAGAAAAATCCGTTCGAGATATCTGCTTCAAAATTGAGTTGCAAGATTCCACCCAAAAATACATGCATGCATACATACATACATAAATTGCGTTAATTAAAAACTTAATTAAAAACTAAAAGTTAATTAAAAACTTGTAAAATAAGGGTCTTTGCACAAACAAGCGACGTAGATATATGATAGAGTGAACCTTTCCAGACAGGACGACCCAACACAGCTTACTACAAAAAACACAAAAGCTACATACATCAGTACATGGGAATAGAACATCGAAGATACGTCAAATTATTTGTGGCCGGTAAAAAAGTCTTAATGTTATTCAGAACATTAATTTGTGGGAACGGACCGAACGTCGTCTGAATCTATTGCACTGATTTTGAAAATTCTCTTCTATAGAAATCCACATTATTTATTATTTTTATATTAATTTATTTATTAAAGAATATAAGCTCGCAGTTCAATGCACCAAGACGCTTACATGTTGTGTGAAATGTTTGCATATACATTAACAATAAAAGAAAAGCAAAATAAATTTCAATTTCAAAACTTCAATATACATAATGTCTACAAAATAAGAAAAAAAAGTCTGTATTTTCAATTAAATGTTCATGATACGTGTATGGAAGTGAATATGGGAAGCCTAGGTTCAGCAGTGGACTTCTTACAGCTGATATGATGATGATGATACGTGTATATCAATAAATGTCAGCATCAAATTAAAATTCAATTCATGAAAGTTATTTAGGGTATGTTAAATTACATTACTACAATATACACCAGTGTTATCACAAAATTATGTCAGCACTTCATCATCTATGAGACTGATCGCTGTAAGGATAGAGACTATTACTAGTTTTTTAACCGACTTCAAAAAGGAGGAGGTTATATGTTGCACTGTACGTTTTTTTTGTAATATGCCAAGAATACGCGAGCAGTGTATGCTGTCTACGACTACAATCACGCAAAAACTGTCAAGTACGTAGAGATGTACAGACTCACCGCACCGATGGATTGTCAACTTTATTATTTAATAGCAAATAGTAGTACATTATAAGCATATACTTCCGTCCAAGTTCTAGAGTGTCTCGTGTTTATAATATCTATACGTATGTTTTACGAACCTCTAGTTTTATACAAAAATAACCACCCGGCTTCGCACGAAAGTCTTTCAAATTCTCGTTTTCTCTACTGTATGTATGTTTTACACAATACACAGAAACCATCTTCTTGAATCACTCAGCATTAAAATCCCTTGAGTAGTTTGAAACATCTAAGCGGACAGGCAGTGGGAGCGAGTTCATTTTATACTATGTATAAAGATATAGATAACAATTGCGTTGATATAGGGTGGTGTAACAAAACAATACACAGAGTTAGAAGTTACGATTGGAAGCATGCCGAGTACACTGACTATAGGCTATTTAGCCAGTTTCTTTGTGCGTTGTAAACCATCTTCTAAGCGAATCGTCGCCACTAAAATAAGAGTATCAATCCGGACATAATAATATCTCCCTATGACAACAGTCACTCAAAAGTTGGGCGATAAAATGTTAAAAGCTCCGTAGCTTTTTGATATTAAAATATTGCAGTACATATAATAAGTTAGGTAATGCATTTGTATGTCTGTTACAACACACTAACGATACGAAGTAAAGAGGAATGAGCACTGTGTGATTAAGAGAAGAATCTTGTCTTTTAATATCGTTTAATTCATAAAGACAATTTTTTTAACTATCAAATGACTGGACTATAGTATTAAAAAACAGCCCAAGTGTGACTCGGACTCGCCCATGAAGGGTTCCTCAGCTGCAAGTAACATAATTAAATATTTATTTTATTTTTATATTTGTGTTGATTGAATGAAAGGTAAATTGCAGTTTACGATTTATGACGTATTAAAAAAATACTTACTAGATTTCGTTCAAACAAATTTTCGGTGGAAGTTTGCATGGTAATGTACAATATATATTTTTTTAGTTTTTCATTCTCTTATTTTAGAAGTTACAAGGGGGGGGGGGGGGCATTTCACATTTTTTTATGGAAGTAGACTATTCAGTTTAGAAACAAATTAGATTAGATAATTAGATACTCCACTAGTATGAATTTGACGAAAAAAAATATTTTTGAGTTTCAGTTCTAAGTATGGAGACCCCAAAAATTAATTGTTTTTTTTACTATTTTAGTGTGAAAATCAGGTAAAACCGGTTGAACTAGTCGACCCCAACTCTTGGGAATAATAAAGGCTAGGAAGATGAAGATGAGGAGTGTGAAAATCTGAATGCGGTTCACAGAATACATTTACTTAACAAGATTCAACATTATAGTTCTTATAGTTTCTGAAAAAAATGGCTGTGACATACGGACGGACAGACAGACAGACAGACAGACAGCAACAGACAGACAGACATGGCGAATCTATAACGATTCCGTTTTTTGCCTGGGCACGGAACCCTAAAAAGCAGCTAATGAAAACAGCCATGTCTCCTAAAAAGGTATTCAATCAAACGAAAAGTATTGTAGTCTTCTAAATATGAAAACCCAAATAATGAATTACGGAATGCTGGAAAAAAACTTATTTAAAAAACAACGGAATTGATAACCGAAGAATTGTATTTACATTCGTGTATTTGTTTTTATTTCTTATTCTATTTTTATTGTTATAGTTTAGCATTATGTGTAGGTTATCCTACTATTATTATAAACGCGAAAGTTTGTAAGTATGGATGGTTTTTTGAAACTTTCAAACTTTACAGTAATACAGCTAATACATCAGAATAACACTTAGGCTACTATTTGCCGCAATTACCGACATATTAGCGGGCAGAGCCGCGGGCAACAACTAGTTGCTAATAAAATAACTACCTTCTATGATGTTTCTCGTTCCGAAGAGCAATCTTTTGTTGCGGCAACGTTGAGGTAACGTACTTAGCGTTCCTTAACAGCTTGGTCGAGTACCACGTCTTTAGACGAGCAGTCACACCGGTACTGGAAAGGAAAAATAATAGTTCAATGGAATATCATTAGCAGTGTATGTGCCAAGGTGATGTAGACCGCACTCAGTTTTAATTAAACTTTTGGCGAAATATTCACACACTAAAGTCTAGAGGTAAAACAGAGTTGCGTTGAGTACACATTCAATAGAATTAAGAGAGGTTTGATCCTCCAGCTACGAAATGCAATTTTATGATATAACTCTTAATATCACAGATTTTATTGCATCCTCATTCTATCGCTTCGTATCATGCAATCATTATAAGCTGATAGTTTCAGGTATATTAAATTTATAACTAGCATATATGAGTACTTAAAATCCAAACTTAAATCAATTTTGTATCACTAAGTTTGTTTTTTGAAGTTTATACATTTATTTGAAACCAATACCTCCTGCCTTTTTGCCTTTGCCTGGTTGCCTGGAAGAGATCGCAGTCTGCGATAAGGTCGCCCATTGTACCACTGCTTTTAATCGTGTAAATTAGACATTGTATTTTTTTAACTGGTGTGCAATAAAGAGTACCTATCTATCTATCTATCTATCTATCTATCTATCTATCTATCTATACCTCCTTTCTAAGAAGAGACCTATGCCCATCAGTGGACTGTTAAAGGATGTTGATGTGAACTGTGTGAAATGATAATAGTATTTTTGGGACATATAACATGCAACTGCATATAGTCCTAAACTAAGCAGAGCTTGTACTAAGAAAAAAAGTACAAAAGCTCATACACACTCCATATTGAAAATCCAAAACTATATTATAAATGCGAAAGTAACTTTGTCTGTCTGTCTGTCTGCTTTCACACATAGGGCATTTTGGCATGTGGATACTTTGATTCTTAAGGATGGCCTATGTCCGTAGGCTACTCTTTGTTGTGAAAAGCGACAAACACGTTGGCGGAGCCGCGCGCAATAGCTAGTATTAAATATATACCTTCTTTTGTATAAATACATGCATGATAATGGAACTGAACGATGGTGTTTTCTCAAATTTTTAATAGTACTTCGAGAACATGTTTTGTCTTACTAGTCATTTTTTCTTACTACCGAAATTGTAAATATATATAGAAAAAAGCCGAAGGTTGTAGGATCGATGGCCACTTAGAACATTTAATTGATGAGTACGGTCACTTGCTACATGTCTACAAACAAGTATTTAGAAATATTCATCCGCAACCTGGTTACCATAACTCAGGTTGCAACTAGCTTAGGATGAGACTGCCACGGCATGCCGTGTGTGCGGTTTATTACGTTACTAGCTGACCCACGCAACCCTGTTTGCACCTTATATTGCCCGTAGCGTGAAAATTTCTCCCGTTTATGAAACATTCTTCATTGTAGCTCCGCTCCTATTAGTAGTAGCGTGATGATATATACCCTATAGCCTTCCTCGATAAATGGACTATCCAACACCGAAATAATTTTTCAAATCGGACCAGCGGTTCCTGAGATTAGCGTGTTCAAACAAACAAACTCTTCAGCTTTATATATTAGTATAGATTATTGTTGTAGACTATTTAAATCAGCACTTGCACTTTTCTTTCTACTGCACCATCCATTAATACATATATTTATATGACGAATACTTACCAGTCTTCTTTACAAGAAGTAAATAGTATACCCCTTGCGTTGCGAAAATTAGCTAAAATTATCATTTCAATATGCGAGTTCTATTTAATGTGTAAGATTTTTTTACAAGTTTAACATAAAATACAGTGGATGAAGAAAAAACTATTTTTGACATTGATTTATTTTTCGTAGTATGACTTTTGATAAAAATGGCGTGTTTAAAAAGGTTGCTTTAAAAATAGAAAAACGTGGATTCTACGCAAGTAATGATGTTCGCGATGACTTCATAATCAATCCATTGATTTTTACATGAAAAGCATCTATAAAATATGACGGATCTGCATAGTAGATTACCAACCTCTGCAGACTTTAAATAGGTACATAAGTAGGTACGTATGTTTTTGTAACTGTGTATTTGTATTTAAAGATAAGTACTCAAGGGAAATGAAAAATTGTAGATATTTTATGTATGAGTAAATAGATTTTCATTCATCTATGAAAAGAAGCAGAGAAAATTGTTGAAAATGCTGTGTTATGAGTTATGACGAATCATTTCAACATCTGGGACGTGCAAATTATTCCAAATAATACGATTATCGAGAATTTCCCATAGATTTAAGGTACGGGATTTTATAAGAAAGATATCTTCTAGCCTTTTCAAGGTCAGTAACTTTATTATGAGTCTTATGAAGTTTCAAACATCCGCAGCCTACGGAAATTGATAACTACCCGGTTTGTTTTCTTTTTGTTTTTTTAGGGACACCTACCGCATTGGGAATAAACATCCTATGTCGCGGGGGACTAAAGATATACATGTAACCGATAAAAACTTATTAAAGGTAGTTGAGCCACGCTGATTTCAGCACGAACGAGCCGGCTCAACGGGGGCGGTACTACCTTCGCACAGAAAATCAACGTAAAATGACAGCATCGTGCTATCGTGTTCCGTTGCTGAGTGCGAGAGTCATCATACTGAATTGTATAGTCTGCATTCGTATACTACAATGAGTATGGTGACCACCACTCTTGGCAGGCAGAATAGGGTCATTTTGGCAGGGCCAGACATCAAAAAACACCCATATTTTTTGGGTTGTTGTACGATACTTGGCGCAGTAAATAGCGGTGTGGCGAAAGCTTAAACCAGTAGGCCGGCCGTGCAGTCAAATTATCATCAATGTTGTATAAAGAAAGAATACCCTGTTTAATCAAATGCTGAGAATTATTTTGACACCGGACCTTAATTACATTAAGCAATTTTATAAATGTATTAAACACTATGTTAGGTAACATAACATATACATAATACGTATATATGTATATACGTATACTTATGTTATAAGAAGACGTATTTTCATTATCGCGTCGATATAAGAATAATAGAATGTCATTGAATATAGATAAATGCTTCCACATGAAAAAAACAAAAAAAAACAACAAGTGGGTAGATATAGCATCGATAGAATTTCTATTCAAAGTAGGTACAAATAAGGATGTCTAGTCCTTACTTCCTTATACGTACCTACTGTGAAGAGAAATTCTAGGCATCACAATAGATGCAGATTTAAATTTCAATATTCATATTGTTGACACAGACGCTGGAACTTTCATGTATTGGGATTTGTATTACGAAATGGTAAAGATTTTATCGTATATTTTTATTTAACTTACTTGTTAGACCAGGGTATGGAATCCTCACAATCCAATGTAAAAATAACGTCTTATCTTGAAGGTGTTCGAAAACGATTTCTTTATCATCGATTAAACATTGTCTGTCTACACCGAGTTCCTCTAACACTGCAATATGTAATTTATTCTCACGACTGTCGGCACTTGATGTCACTTGTTAAAATAAATGCTAGAATTAAACTGACTTTACTTAACATTGATCCTGATCGGGCTTGTGCACCCTTAATTGCCTCAGGCAGTACCTTGATGCAAATCGTTTGTAAAAGTTGTATATCGGTTATACAGACTGCTCCAATCTGAAGAGGAGGCTATTTATAAATAGTGGTCGTCCCGTATTTATAAACTTCTGCTCTTCTCCTCCGTATAAACATTAAGTGCTCCCATACATGCAGATGAGATAGCAGCCTACAATTTATTCTCTGTTGGTTTAGCGAAACCTGGGTTCCTGGGTCATAACATCGCTGTGCCAAGGCTTTACAGCCAATAGGTCTAAGTTTTAAGTTATTTTTTAGATGAATGTCATCTAAAAAATAACTTAAAACTTAGACATTTCTTCATTCTATTCAAACATAAATGTCCCTTTATAAGAATGTTACCTATGTGCCTATTAATAATATTGTTTGCCATAATATTGTTAAACTACGTGTCAATTTACTGGCCATAATTATCACCAATCAATACATATAATAAAATAGTAACTGGTCGCTGTCTGTATATGGAAGATATGTTAGGAAAACTATTATAGAGGGACTTTATGAACGCCAAGGCCATGATTTTCTCAATGTTTGTCTGTTTGTCTGTGCGTTTGTGTGCGCTTATTTCGGAATCGGCTTAACCGATTTGAATTGGGTTTTCACTAATATATTGTGGTTTGCATCACTTAACATTTTGTGTTTGTTTCATCTAAATCGGTTCATAAATAAATAAGTTATGTCAGTGTTAGAATTACGATATCTGACCTTTCGCGGGCAGGCAAAAGCCAGTGTTGAACTATATTTATAACTAGCTGAACCCCTCGGGGTTACCCGCGGTTATTGTTGTACCACAGTTAGTCTAAAAAAAGTAGCCTAAGTTACTCCCCGGATCATCAGCTACCTGCCAGTAAAAGTCCCGTCAAAATCCGTCCAGCCGTTCCAGAGATTACCCGGAACAAACAGACAGACAGACAGACAGACAAAAAAATTTTTAACTACATTTTTCGTATATGTACCGTGTATACATACATATGCATTTAGTAAAAAGCGGTTATTTTAATATTACAAACAGACACTCCAATTTTATTTATTTGTATAGACTAGCCGACCCACGCGACCTCGTTTTCGTCTCCTAATGCCCGTAGCGTGATCATTTCCCCCGTTTTTGTAACATTATTCATTGTTGCTCCGCTCCTGTAGGTCTTAGCGTGATGATATATAGCCTTCCTCGATAAATGGACTATCTAACACTGAAAGAATTTTTCAAATCGGATCAGCGGTTCCTGAGATTAGCGTGTTCAAACAAACAAACAAACAAACTCTTCAGCTTTATATATTAGTATAGACTAGCAGACCCACGCAACCTCGTTTGAGTCTCCTATTGCCCGTCGCGTGATAATTTTCCCCCGTTTTTTTTGGTTGGATAGCCCATTTAGCGAGGAAGATTTTGGGCTATTTAACATAACTCTACGAACAATAGGAGTCGGCCGAAAATGTTGGGCAAATGGGAAAAAATATTTCTTATGGAGGGACGTAAACGAAGTTGAGCGGGTCAGCTAGTGCCAGATAAAATGCTGAAGCGGTCGCCAACGTCCAAACCGCATGAGGATTATCATGTTAAACGATGCTATTCGATTTACAATCAAAATTAATAAGTCAAAATTTCATTACATTTTTCATTATCTTAATCGACTGAAAAATTTAAAAGTTAGTATGTTATTAAGATGTATTTTTTCTTTGAGCTCTAATGTAATTAATCATGTTAATATCATTTCATCGCTTAAAATTTTGAGGGAGGCATATGTTAATTAAGGGCCATTTTCAGTTGATATGCTGATCGCGAGTATCGTTTCAGTAAACAATTTTTTATGGCCAGCAACAATTCTTTAAGGCTTTTGATGATAACATAATTTCTAAATCAACCTTTTATGAAATTTAAATAACCTATAAAGAGATAGCGACTGGTTAAAACAACAGAGTTATACGAGAAACTCTGTATGCATTAGTTCATTTATATTTCAAGCAAAATATTTTACTGGATCTAAGCGCTTCTCTTTGGCTCTTTGAGCAGGTCATGGAAAAATAAATATTTATTTTAATATGAAATAGTAAACAAAGTAGATTTATATTAAAACTAATTGACAACACTTAGGTTTTATAGCTCGTGTGTGATTCGTTTTTATATGGGAGTTTAGGCGCTGCGCAAACGTAGAAATTCTTTGGTACCGACACAGCACACCATCACAGGGAACCGCAGCTGCTATGTAATAGCTCCAGTACACGTTTGACCAAATGCACTCGGCAGATTTTTGTGGTTCTGTTCACACGTTGCCGTATTTTAGGCAAGTTACTTACCGTATACCGTGGGAGAGCCACACTTCGGCATGAATAGGCTGGGTCGACCGGCGTGATACCACGGCCTCACAGAAAACCGGTGTGAAATAGCGCTTGCGCTGTTTTTCCCTGAATGAGTGAGGATACCGGAGATCCATACTCCAACCCCTCCCCCCATTCCCCTTCCCATCCCCCAAGGGCCGGCAAGGCACTTGTGACGCCTTAGGTGTTGCGGGTGTCCATGGGCGACGGTAATCACTAACCATCAGGTTATACGCCTGCCCGTTTAGGCCCTATTAATAAAAAAAACCTTACTTTGGTTTTATTTTTATGTTGCTTGTGTTTGGGATTCCATACAACTGATTCATTTTGATAGCAATCAATGAACCGAAATATATCCTCATTCCTCTATGTCGTCATGTTTGTGAAAAAACTAAGTGCAACATGGCCGTCTAGTTTGGCGCGTAATTATGGAGTAAGCATTCGGCAAACCTATGAACTCTGTTTGCAGCTTGCACTAAATATATTTGACCAGTCGATCCACGCAACCTCGTTTGCGTCTCCTATTACCTGTAGCCTGACAATTCATTGGTGCTCCGCTCCTGTTCGTCTTATCGTGATGATATATAACCTATAGCCTTCCTCGATAAATGTACTATCCAACACTAATCGATTTTTTTTAATGGGACCAGCGTTTCCTGAGATAAGCGCGTTCAAACAAACAAAGCTTTATATATTTCATTTTCGGTCGATTCCCGGCTCCTATTGGTCGTAGAGTTATGTTACATAACCCAAAATCTTCCTCGCTAAATGGTCTATCAAAAAAAATAAGAATTAGCAAAATCGATTCAGCCATTCACGCGTGATGTCGTGACCAAGGCAAATAGGGATTCATTTTTATATATTTACTAGCTGACCCACGCAACCTCGTTTGCGCCTTATATTGCCCGTAGCGTTAAAATTTCCCCCGTTTTTGAAACATTCTTCATTGTTGCTCCGCTCCTATTAGTAGTAGCGTGATGATATATACCCTATAGCCTTCCTCGATAAATGGACTATCCAACACTGAAAGAATTTTTTAAATCGGACCAGCGGTTCCTGAGATTAGCGTGTGTCGCTATTATGTAGCGGTGATCGGACAGTCACCAGTCGCTACTTATGGCCACAATTCGTCGCTTGTTTCCCGTCACGTCCCGTCGCGACGTATTGCCACTTCAGTGATTTCGTTACCAGATTTAGTCAATTTTAGGAGTGAAACAGTCATATTCTAAAAAATAAAACACTGAAAAATTATTTGATGACTTTCAGTGATATTTGTAGAATCTCAGAAAGTTTAGAAAACTCATATTGGCAACTCTGTTAATCCTTTGGTAAAGGTCCTGAAACGTGTTGGTAAATGGGTCTTATACCGATACCACATTGCCTAGTAAAAATATATGTTTTGGAACGTAGCTTTCAGATGTAGATGACAGACAGAGGCAGATGTCTTGCCGCAATAGATTGGCGGCAAATTTATTCTGCTGATCAGTTTCCGTATTTACTTATTAATAAATGTGTTTTAAGTATAACTTACTAGCTAGTGCCCGCTACTTCGTACACGTGACATTTGTATATTTAAGTTATTTTTAATTTTTTACTGTTTAAACCTTCCCTGAACTACGACAAACATTTCAAAACCAAAATCAGCTAAATTGGCCTAACCGTTCTCGTTGTTTTAGCGTGACAAACGAACAGCAATTGATTTTAATATGTAAGATTGTACGCATGCTTCTTTATCATAGTTATATAGATATGTAGGTGCATAAGCTGCTTCCTTGTCCATTACGCAAGCGATTTTATAATGCAATATAATACTTTTTTAAACACACAATGCTATTCTAGTCGGTAACAAAGCAGACCTTGTATCATGGGTACTAGATGGCCTTTCTTGTAGCAGAAGTGCTGGTCGAATATCTCGACATGCCAATATTAACGACATTATCCGTCGTGCTCTTGTTATTGTCGGCGTTCCAGCTGTATGTGAACCAAATGGTCCGGTACGCGACGATGGTAAGAGACCAGATGGTATGTCGGTACTGCCGTGGAAGATGGGTAAACCTTTGGTGTGGGACGCAACTTGCGTTCATCTCATCTTCCAAGTACTAGCTGGTCATGCCGGCGCTGCTGATGCTTCAGCGGAAAGTCTCAAACGGCGTAAGTACCAAAATTTTATAGGTAATTACATTTTTGAACCGTTTGCGGTAAAGACGCTAGGTTCATGGGGTCCGAGTGCTCGCGTTATGTTTAAACAACTAGCTAAGCAACTGTATGACACTTCTCGCGACCAGAAGGTCGGCCTTTTTCTAGCACAAAGAATCAGCTTTACTGTTCCACCAACCATTGGAACCAAGTGAACCATTCAACGTGGTAATGCTGCCAGTATATAGGGACCGCTACCAGTAGGTGAAGATGTGGATTTTTTTTGACGCTTGTATGTAGATATTGTAACTGTTCTTTTGAATTAAGGTTATGTACATAGGTTTCTATATTATACTAGCTAACCCACTCAACTTCGTTTGCGTCTCTCCTTAAGAAATATTTTTTTCCTATTTGCCCAACATTTTCGCTCGATACCCGGTTCTTATTGGTCGTAGAGTGATGTTAACTAGCTTAAAACCTTCGTCGCTAAATGGCCTCTCCAACAAAAAAGAATTAGTAAAATCGGTTCAACCGTTCACGTGTGATGTCGTGACCAAGGTAAATAGGGATTCATTTTTATAAATATAGATGTATAATAGGAATGCTTGTATTGTACTTTGATTCATATTATACTTAGAAAACACCCAAACTCCGAAACAAATAGTTGCAGATCATACAAAGATTGGTCCGATCCAGGAATCGAAACCAAAACCTCAAACACAGTAGTCGCATATGCTACCACTGCGCCAACGAGGCAGTCAAATAATTGAGTAATTTGAGTTCTGCCCATTGAGACAATATTGTAGTCACACACACAGTTTACAAAAAAAAAGTATATATGTATTTGTATCAGTTGTCTAGTACCAATAACACAAGCTCTGCTTAGCTTGGGACTAGATGTACGAAATATTTATTTATTTATTTCTCTTTAAAGAAAGATAATTGCTATACAGCAGAAATGCGTCATTTGATGTACGTCGATGAGAGGAATCGCCTTTATATGTGTTTTTAAGGACATCTTGAATGATGTCCAAATTGATGTTAAGATTTTTGAAAGTGAAGACTCCAATCCAGTTGCCCTTCTAAACACGTTAATGACATTGCTTCGCTCTATTTGCAGTAGAGTACGGATGCTGACAGCTTCAACGACAGACAAAGAATATTTGTTCATTCAAATTGAAGCTCATTTGAATCCGGTATCGTATTTAGGATATATTTTTAAACACAAATACAAAAGACCACTTTACCCAATGATGTAAAAAGGCCGTCAGAAAACGTTGTATTGATTTCACAGTCAAATTAGGAAAATAGATTCAGCAAAGACTTCCCTCTAACTATATTATTTTTAGAAAATATGTCAACTTAGTGTCGAAAATACACTTCGCCAAGGCAAAGACGAAGCAATAGATAAACTGTTACAGCAGTGGCATGGTATAAGTTATGTTAAATGGAATACTGAAGTGGAAAGGGTTTTTAGTGCTGTGAACATCGTAAAAAGCAAATTAAGAATAAAATGACTGCAAACACTTTAAATAGCATTCTTTTATAACAAATCAATTAAAGATATTGAAGAAAAACTGGTATAGTTATGAGCTCCCGGCTGATGTAATTACTGCTATTGAAAGCAATTCTAAATCTATAATATATAAAAGAGGAAGGTGACTGACTGACATACCCAGAGATCAACGCACAACCCAAACCGCTGAACCTAGAATCTTAAAATTTTGCATGTAGGTTCTTTATATAACGTAAATGAGCACTAAGAAAGGAATTTTGGAAATTCCACCCACTAGGCGGTAAATCAGGGAATGATGTCTGCGTGAGCGAAGCCGCGTGCAAAAGCTAGTATTTACATAAATCAAAACAGTCTGACAGAAATGATATCTATCTCGGTCGTCTACATCTGCAATAATAATATCGATGAAGATGAGGAAATACCAGCAGAAGTATTTGAAGTTGTTTTTTATCTTTATTGTTATTCAGTGTTTTTAGAACTAAAACATTTTTATTTTGACTTATTTTGTGATTGATTTTAAATCTTAAATGAATTCTGGGGATTTTTTAACTAAAAAATATCCCTAAACTGGTGAAATTTCAAAACAAATCTAGTGAAAAAGTTTTCTGCAAGGTGGCAACACACGATGGACGTCGATGAAGAAACATTATACCTTCAGCGTGCATAGCTTGTGTCGCATACACGAGACGGGAACCGAATGCAACTCAGTGCAATTCTAGGAAATTTGTTAATGTAGTTTGTGTCTTCAATTGACGAATTTTAGTTTCCAGCTACCGACAATGATCTTTTTTTTGATCGTCATAATAAGTATGTGTTAAGTGGAAGCAAATAGGCACAAAAAATGTTTACGTATGCGCAGAGAGTGGATAATTTCATACTGGTTCCATATACATCAAATATTCTTCGGTAGCTTGTATTTGAGACAAGACACAAAAGTGTCCACGTTTGCGCCCTACCCTAATTAAAACGTGTATGTATGTAATGGCGGACAAGATTTCACAATTGTGTGTGTGGTGGTCGCAATGAAAAAATACCTAAATGTAAATCGTAAGACGTATATTTTAAAAGGCACCTTCTGATATAAAAATTAAAATATTAATGGTAATATACTGAATCTCCATTTAAATTTAGTGACTTTTAACTCTTTGCCAATAAAATACAAATCTATTGAAAAGTATACTTAACGCATGCTACAGGCCTCATATTGAGGAATCAAAATACAGACATCTCATCTACAAAACTTTATAATAGACACAAGCTAAAGCCTGCAAAAGCGGTATGAGAGAATCAGATTTTGTTCTGTGCATAACCAGTATTGTTTTCTACCAACAATCTGCGACTACTACTTCTAATTGGTTTGTTATACTTTTAAACTATCCCGTTTCATAGGAAATAGTTATAAGATTGAGTTACGTGGTCGAAATGTAAGGTATCATTGCTATAGTATTTGCAATTGTATAAAGAATCGATATAATGTAGTGCAAACTTTAATTTATTTCCTTATATTTGTAGGTATGTCTATAGGTAGGGATTATTGCTCTCCTGGCTAGTGATCCTTGTCCCCTTAGCTAAGACGCAAGTTTTTCGCGTCAATGCCGTATGAGTACGATGAAAAATTTTTTTTGTGTTTCATTTCTAAGTATGGAAAGCCCCCAAAATATACTGTTTTTTTTGCTATTTTGTGTGAAAATCTTAACACGGTTCACAGAATACATCTATTTACCAAGTTTCAACATTATAGTTCTTATCGTTTCGAAAAAAAGTGGCTGTGTTGGACGGACAGACAGACAGCTAGATAGCTAAATAGTTACTTATATTTATCGACAAATTTTACCACTTATTAAAGAATTTAGATTAAAAATTATTTTACTTAATATAAGTTTTCACAAACTCCTCTAAAATAAACAATTATTAACAATCTACGTCAATATTATACTTTCTCTCTTTGTATTATAAGATCACAAAATGTACACTTAGTAAGCAATAAAGATTTTTCATTTTGATTATGAAAAAAATACTAAGAAAAGGATATAATAGTAATAATATTATTTGACTAATATAATTGGAGGCCTTATTGCGTTGTGACATTCTATTTAATAGTTTATTGCCGGTTTCATCATTTGAGTCAGTTTGGTGAAGGATTATGAATGCAAAATATCACCACCCCTGTCCATGCCATAGGTGTCATAAAAGATGGCTTAGGCAGCCAAATATGCAAGACAACATCACTGCAACAGAGAAGGAAAACTAGTAACAAATCTTATAACAACCCATCTAGCGTGCTATCAGCTAGCGTGGAGAAAATCTCCTTCCAAGGGGACGCCTATTTCCAGCAGTGCACTGTTAAATGTAGTTAAATGATGTGACATTATAGTAAAATACAGATCAAGAAATACATATAACGTTTAAAAATCTGTTACATGTAGTACATGTTTCATGTTCACTCAACTAACACTCCATTCAAATCCTTCCAATTACAAATTTTAGAAAATATGTAGAAACTTGTGAGCGTGCATATTTATCAAGCTTAAACATGTTTGTTATGTCACTGCTTCTCCATGTAAGAATTCCAGGTAAAATATGCTTCCATGCGCTATACTTGTTAAAAGAGGTGTAAAACTTACTTCTCATATTAATATAATAGGAAAAAATCTTTGTTTTAAAATTTTGGATGCTAGATAATATCAAGTATTGAAGGAGAGAGATGCAGGCAAGCTACTCGTAATGAAAAGTTAAATTGACGTGAAGTTAATAATTAAGTTAATAAAAATTTTAAATAGGCAATATTTAGATCCGTTAAGTGTTCTCTGCCGATGATTCCGACAGTGCATCCTTACAATTAAATGAGAAGTAAAATTGAATGTAATTAAAACTCTTGTGACCAACATTTCTCAAAGACATACTGAACTTAACATACATTGTAAAGTATGAAGAAATTACACTCAGAAGAACGCATTAAAGACAACATACAAACCTTGATTTGTACAGATAAGCGGCTTTAGTGACATGTGAAACTCACTTCACCCCATATGAATGATATGAATAAGATTCCTGTCGCGTCGGGAACTAGCCGGACATCTCGATATTACACACTTCTATAAACTATTTATCCTTTATGTGACACGATATGACGTATTTTAATTTAGATACTAGCTGTGCCCGCTACTTCGTACTCGTGATATTTAGAATTTCAAGTTATTTTTAATTTTTCACCATTTAAACCTTCCTTGGACTACGACAAACATTTCAGAACCAAAATCAACGAAATCAGCCCAGCCGTTCTGCAGTTTTAGCGATACACACGAACAGCAACTGATTTTTATATATTAGAAGATTATTATCACAATCCGTGTTAAATTATACTACTTTTCTTTCAGTATTCCAACTTCTGCTTCTGTCATTACTGATTTAAATGTATTTTTCTAATTTAATCTATACAAATAAATAAAATTGTAGTGTATGTTTGTAATATTAAAGTAACCGCTTTTAAATAAATGCTTATAAATAAATAAAATAATAATAATAATATATGTATACACGGTACATAAACCAAAAATATAATTTTTTTATTCTATTTTATCTGTCTGTCTGTTCCGGCTAATATCTGGAACGGCTGGGCCGATTTTGACGCAACTTTCACTGATAGGTATCTGATGATATAAGGAGTCTTGCCCCGCAGCGTACTACAATAACCGCGGGGTTCAGCTAGTACCTAATAAAGAAACTGTATCAATATTTTTCAATACCAAAGCAAAGTGAGCCTAAAGTCATAAAACATTATGTTACATCGTGTGCCTAAAGAGGATTAGTGATAGTTTGGTACAAATTTGCTAAACATGACCTTTATTATGGAGGTACCAGATTTTTCTACATGTTTTACAATATATAATTGCTCTATTAAATAAATTTATTATCATTTTCAAAAAATTGGATGACTGTAAAGTCGGTTTACGGACGATTTTTTTTTTTACTCTGCCTGATGGAAAGCATAAGCAGAATCCAAGAGTGGTGGTCACCATATTGCGAATGCAGACAATGCAACAATGCACCATGGTGACCCACACCTTTGTGGAATAGTGATGCTTCTGCATCATTGGGTTTCCGGCTCTCGCACTCACCAACGAAACACGACAGCACGTTAAACGTCATAAGAAAACATTAACAAAAAAATCTGCGTCACAAGCTGGACGCTTAGGCCGATCGTGCCTCTATCGTTTGTTCTGCGCTCTCGCTTGCACGCTCGGCTCAGGTGGAACGTGATAAACGTCTAAACGCGATAAGCTCAAATGTGACAAATAAAAAAGTAAAAAACTATGACCTGACTACATAAACACTGTTAGCAAAATTTATAATGTAGCTCATGTCACCTGGTCTATTACTAGGAAACTATTGCTACCTCATTTATTAAAATTTTGGCTCAGGGAACACACAAACTGCCTCGGTGGTGCTAGTAGTAGCGAATGCGATTGCTGTGCTCGAGGTCTGGGATTCGATCGGACCAAATTTTTGTATAATCTGCAAATATTTGTTGCGGAGTTAGGTGTTTTTCCACACAGAAAAGGAGGATTAAGGTAGAAATGCTATGTAGGCGGGGCAGGCGCGCCGCAGTTAAGCGCCGATACCTCTAATGACTCTGCTGGCAACTGAACGCTTTATTACACGTAATACTTTCGTTGGGAACGTAGCTGCGTAAAAAAATATTGCTATGCCGAACTGCGCGATAATTACGTGCCGAAAACGAAGATATCAATTTACTCAAAGGAAACATATCGTATCATCAATGAGTCTAGAAACTTTTGTTTTTAAGCAATATTAACAAAAAACTATAAAGGATTATGTAATACACATACAAACCGTTATATTATAATCTATTAAAATTATCATACATTACGTATTAAATTTAAGTATGATTTGTATAGTTGCCAAGAGAGCAAGCAATGAACTGCATTTTCTGCGGAAATGTTTTAAAACATTTGGCATGAAAAAATTTAGTAAAAGTAATGTTTACAATTAATTAATCGAAATCTTAATAAACGTTAAACTTTTCGATGGTTTTGGTTTTTACAGTAATTTTACTTTTGGTATCCGATTTATATTGGTTTTTAAAACAATATATGACTTTGTTTAATCGCAAAAACATTATTAAACTTATTTTGGAGATATATTTAAAAATAAATGTTTTAATAAAAAGTTTAAAAATATTTCATATACCAACATTTTACAGCCACCAGACAAATAAACAGATTTGATTAAACAAATGATAGTGTATAAGTATTTTTGATTAAATAACAGTATACGGTAACCAAGACTGGAACAACAATTTGTTAATTAAAGTATTGTTCTCCGCAGTAAAATGCATAGTCGTTTTTTGGGTTCCGTGCCAAAGGCAAAAGATGGAACCCTTATAGATTCGTCATGTCTGTCTGTCTGTTCATCCGTCCGTATTTCACAGCCACTTTTCTCTGAAACTATAAAAACTATAATGTTGAAACTTAGTAAGAAGATGTATTCTGTGAACCACATTAAGATTTTCACACCAAAATATAAAAAAACAGTACATTTTTTACCCTTACTTAAATTTTTTTCGTCACACTCATACGTGTATCTATTGATAGGTCTTCAAAAGTGATATTGAGGTTTCTACTACCATTTTTTTCCGAATAAACCGAATAGTTTACAAGAGAGATACTTCCAAAGTGGTAAAATGTATGTCCCCTCCCTGTAACTTCTAAAATAAGAGTTACACTAAATACACAAGTATATAATTTATTTCAGGTAGATAAGGGAGTTGCAATGTTTTGCAACAAAATAATTGTAAAGTAGAATGAAAGTATATCAAAGTATCGGCCAAATTAATATTAATAAAAAAATCATTAAACATAATTATACTCGACAAATGTCAAATTCACCACATCCCTAAGGACCGCCCACTAACTAAAATACGCAAGTGAAACCCTACCTTAGTTGAAAGGTATAAGGTTGTATTTAGTAACATTGTAAGTGGCTTTTAGAACTTATATTCATAACATCATTTGGACGAATTAGGATATTCTTCTTTATGTGTGTATAATATTATTGATCGTTAACGTGTGCGTTTAGGCGACACAGTGTACCTTGCACGTGCTGCTCGTCACCACTTCTAAGTATTATTCTTTTGTTCTGTTTTTCCATGTATAATATGTATGTATAGATGTATTTATATCTATATAAAAGCTCTGCTTAGTTTGGGACTAGATAACCTTGTGTGTTAGATGTCAGAAATATTTATTATTTATTTTAAATAAACATAGATTGCTAAAATTAATATCCATCTTTTTGGTTTAGCTGTAGTCGGATAAAAACAGATTTTCGCTAGTGTGTGGCAGTATATAATGGGAAAATGAAAGGTGGATAAGTCATTATGTATTTTTAGCTTTTTACACGGTCTAAAATAATATATGTACGATGGTTGAAGCTTTAAACCAATTCTAACATTGTGTTCAATGACTTTGTGAAATATAATAAAACTATAAAAACATATTAATTTTTTAACAATACTACAACTAAATCTTGAAATGAGGGTTCTATTGGGGTACTCATTTACGAATCTTTGAATTCAACTATAGCAACCAACAGACTGTACACATCTGAATATTCAGTTTTAAAAGAATAAGAAATATCAATTTTCCCACGGAGCGACTAGCATCGAACCTCCGCAATCCTGAACTGAATTCGAAGGTTGAACTAGTTGTCAGTATATTTAAGGGGCCCGACTTCTGACTTATTTAAATAAACCCTGAAATCAGAATAAAATAAATATTTAAGGGGGTTTCTAAACAAGAAACGTGATTTTTTGCACATTTTTGCTCGATATTGATAACGGCAACATTTAGACACTCAAATGATAATGATAAGGAACCCTCCCGAGTCCGACTCGCACTTGGTAATTTTTTTATTATACGATTATGGCAAAGCCAAAAATAAGAAATACAGTTTTGGCATTCTATGTATGCTTGTATGTTCCAACGTAGCGCCTATACAACTCAACCGATTGCAGTGAATGAGGTGTCAATAGATTTCTAATAATGGCCCGGGTGACATAGGCTGTCGAAATTTAATCAAATGATTTTACGTAAGGTACGTAAGGAACTCAACCTTTTACATTGAAGTATATTCCATTCTATTCTACATTCTCCTTTTCACCAGAAATTATGTCTAGTTATATTTGTATACTATAGTCGCATGCCCTAATACATTAAGTATACATTATACGAGTAGTTTAATTAGCTCAGCGATGCACTAAACCTGTAAAAAGAAACGAACGAACACAGATATTTGATAAATTCTGATTTTAAATAAGATAACGAAGAAAATCATTTTATTAATATTGAAGCTAACTCGTAGAACTCGTAGAGGCCGTAGCATCGTATCGGTTGTTGCATCGGTAAGACCTGTCCTACGAGAGTTGTAGATGAGATCAATTAACAAAACCTTTACTACGAGTAACATTTAATTTATTTAAAAGTATCATGGCTTCCTCCAACATCGGCATGTTAATTCAAAACTTATTTCGAGTATATTATCAAGTTCAAACATGGCTATGCAATCAACTGAACCCAGAAGACTGGGGTTGGAAATTGATAGATAATACTCTGGAACCGATTCACACTTTATTCACACTTGCTCTAGAAAAATTCCTGAACACTATTTTTTGCAATTGCAAGAAATGTTGTAGTCCCAAACGTGGCTGTAAAAAAATCGGGTTGCTGTGTTCTCTAGCGTCTAATGCTCAAGTGTAAAATTGATTGATAGAAGAAGGTTCCTATCATTTTAATTTAAAATTTTAAGGAGAGGAAATCGAAGAAGACATGTCTGTTGAAGTACACTTTCAAGAGTATGAATCTAATTTAATTATCTAAAGAAATCAAAACAATACTTAACCCATTAGCCAATAGCAATATCAATAACCAATATCAGTAATAAGGTAATATCTATAACTTGACGGGTACTGTGTCCTTAAATTATCCTAAAATTGACATAACAGAGTAGGCATACAGGGGAAACCACAGTAAAAAAAAACGTGCCTAGTACACCACTTCACAGGTGGCGTAAAAATATGTGCATATCATGTATAATGCGACTCTTAGAATCGCGATATCTCAGAAATGGTAACTTTTATAAAAAAAATATGAAGAACATATTTGTAGAAAATTTTAAGATCGACATCTCGGGTTTGAGTTTTTTTTGATAAAACTTAAAATTTAAAAAAAAATCCAAAAACCTTTAATTTTGACCTTTGACTCAGAATAACTTTTGTAGCACACATATGATTGTTGGGATTTTTAAAACTTTGTTTGGTAAACCAGCTCTCCCCCAATATTTGGCTCTCCGGGAATTGTTGTTATTTCAAATGTCTATATTGACCAGCCTATAAATAATAAAAAAAATAAGTAAATATTTCTTTCAACGCCATCTAGTCCCAAGTTGAGCAGAGCTTGTGTTATGGGTACTAGACAACTAATATAAATACATATATACTTTTTTTTGTAAATGCATACATATTATAATAAAGCGTGTGTCTCACATTGTTGTATAGCATTCGCAATGAGTATGGTGACAACCACCCTTGGATTCTGTTCATGTTTTCCACCTGGCAGAGTAGAGTCATTTTAGCACATAAAATAAGGATAAATGCTAAAGCTACTTACATATAAAACTAAGGTCTAACAAACTTCTCTAAATTATGGTATGGTAGAGAGCAAGTGCCTAACCACCTTGAACAATGTTCTATAACTTACAAGTAATTTTAAAATACTTGAGACGTCTGAAAAAACAATGCTAGTTAATTAACAAAAGAAAAATAAAAAAGATAGGTTTTTTTTCCAAGTAAGTCTTCAAGACTTACTTAGAGAAAAAAACCTATTAAGTAGCCATTAGATTGTTTGTTCTCATAATGTAAACGTTAGTTTTAAATCTAATCTTCTTTGTTACAAATCGTTATAATCTTTGAATTGATGTTTTAAATATTCTTTTAACATTTAATCAAATTCTAAGTTGAATTTTATCTTAAAGATTATGTACATGTCTAGATCGAAAGGGTACAGGTACTTCTAAAGTATTGACTCTCATAATTCATCAAAACTGTTTTATCAACTTATATAGTTTTAGGCATTTACGGAGCAAGGGACAAGACCAGGGCCAAGTGATGATACTCCCATATCCTTATCTGTATTCCGGTTAATGTGTACTCAAAATTTTATGAAAACGTAATTAGTTGTTAAGGATTCACAAACAAACAAAGAAAAACGAATTTACGCTACTTGAACTTGAACTTGAACTCGCGGGCTGGGTTTCCGCAACTCGACGACTTTGTTGCGCCTATTTTGCGTAGTGGGTGAATTTGCGCTATTATAAGCTTTGACAATAAAAAACATATCACGTAAACGTTAAATTGATTATATTCTGTTTAAATGTTAGATTATTGACTGAAATCTAAATATAGATACTAGTACTGGCAGATCCAGGAGTCGGAAGGCTTCGGTGCTTCTAGAACGATTGCTTACGCTTCTTGGGTTAGCTTAAATAGCCAACCTCACCACGACACATATAAGATCTATTACACACTCTAAATTCGTGAACTGAACCCCACCACCAATATCAATATTCAAAAACAATGTAAATAATTATGTAGTTATTTAACGAAAAGTATATGGGCATCTGTACCCGACCCGTAATATTTGTACTATAATTCGTAAAAAAGAAAAATACATTAAGTAAAAATTACAACTGGTAAAAGTTAAACTTCCTAAGACTTTACTTCAAATCTCATGAAACCGTGGAATAAAGGTAGTGATGAGTTTGTTTGCATAAAATACTAGCTGACACAATGAACTTAGTAAAGAAAAATTGTTTTTTCAAAAAAAAAATCCGTTTACCTTTACATACATTTCGGGGATTAATTTATATACATATATATATAGATTTCAACTACTTCAACTCCACTGAGTGGCCACAATCGAGATTCTCCTAAATTATAAAACTTATTTTATAACATGAAAGTCTATATCTATCTATACAAATAAATAAAATTGGAGTATTTGTTTATAATATTAAAATTACGGAAAAGGACTTTCACTGGCAGGTAGCTAATGATCCAGGTAGTTACTTAGGCTACTTTTTTAGACTAACTTTGTCCCGCGGCGTTACTCGCGGTACGACGATAGCCGCAGCTAATACCGCGGGGTTCAGCTAGTTTATAATATAATATTAGTTATTTTAATATTACAAACAGACACTCCAATTTTATTTATTTGTATAGATGAAGATTTTAAACAGAATTTATTTGTGCCTTCTCAAAAGGTATGTACTTCAATTATGATATTATTCCAGAAACAAAGACTCCTTTGTGAGAAATTGATACCAGCACTAATGGAATTCTGATTGATTAACTGTTATCAGATTCTATGGCAACTATTACCTTTTCAACCGACTTCAAATAAAGGAGGAGGTTTCTTAATTTGACCATATAAATATACATATTTTTTTTATGTGAGTTCGCGGATAACTTCGTCGTATATGAACCGATTTTGATGATTCTTTTTTTAATGGAAAGGAGATATCCCAACGATGGTACCATGATAAGGACACTAAGATCTGATGATGGCATCCAAGAGAAATCGAGTCAAACCTTGAAGTCGGTTTTATTTTTGTGAATTTTTTATTTTATATTGTTGTTTTTAATAGAACAATATTCTACAATTTTCTAGTAATGAATTTACCAGAATCCAATCCTCCCTCCCCCCCCCTCTCCCCTATACAGGTGTGTGTAGAGGAAGGTCGATTCTGGAATCGGCAATGCGCTTGTGGCACTTGAAACCTAATCATGTTGACCTGAGCAGGTAAATTAATACGAGACCCTGGGTAGACTATTTTCCTTTATGTAATAAGTACTACCTGGATGACCGAGTATTTATTTTTTGGTAAATTTTCTAAAAATAAAATTAATCCTAGCTAGAATGTTTTTATTGCACCCGAAACCCCCTGCATACTGAATTTCATGAAAATCGTTGTAGCCGTTTCCGAGGTTCAATTTATTTATGTATGTATGTTACTATAAAATCCCGAATTATTTATTTATTATTTACCTCAAAGGTACGGTAAATGTGGAAAAAGACATTTCATAACGTGTTTGGCTCATCGTCTCGTACTCGTTGGCAGTCTGCAATCCAAGCCGTGATTTTATAATTTCAGCAGCGATCTATCTATATTTATATATGTCTATCTTCTATGTACTTATATCTATATTACATATATAAAAGAGGAAGGTGACTGATACACCCTGAGATCAACGCACAGTCCAAACCGCTGAACCTAGAATCCTGAAATGTTGCAAGTAGGTTCTTTATATAACGTTTAAGAAAGGAATTTTTGAAATGCCCACCCTACGGGGGTAAAATAGGGGAGGAAAATTTTTATGAAACGTTTTATTCCTGTGATGAATTACCTTAATTTTTTTTTAAATTAAGGAAAAGTTGTAATAACGAAATACGTATTTTAGTATTTTTCAAAATGCCGCCGCTAAGAGAGTAAATTAGGGGATGAAAGTCTGCGCGAGAGAAGTCGCGGGCAAAAGCTAGCTAGCTATTATAATAAAACGGTAGATTGTCAATTGACTTAATTTCATTCAATTTAACGGCCTTCTTTTAGTGGCATTGTAAGTTTAGGTTAAGATTTTTTTTGTTTTATTTATTAGGAAGATTTTTCGTTTCAAAAGAAATAATAACCTAACCTAACAGCTAGTTTTTTATTCTCAAAACCAACATTTAACAGTCGTCACTGGTAAAACCTAGCATGTATTAAATTCTAATAGTAAAGGCCCGAAAAATTGATTCATTTTAAAAATGTTTACATTTAAAAACTCAAGTCGGTAAATCCTTAGATTCACTGGTAAAACTTAAGATAAAGATGATGATGGGAACAAAAACATAAAATTATAGTTGATAGAAGTCTGTTAAACCCAGCTAACTCCATAAACCATTCCATCGCCATTCCAACTTTATCAAGAGTCGATATCGCCGCAGGAAACGGATTCACACCAGCTAATCACAATACCTACAGTACAATAGAACCCTGCCTCGGTTTGAGACTTCAAATTACTTCAGAAACAAACACCGTCTAAAGTTCTTCATTAGTTAGGTATTACATTATTATTATTTTTACATTTACATGGTTATTATAATAACGAAAATTAAAATATACCATCTAAATGTATTTGTAACTTTGAATTTGGAATCCTTAACCAACGAGGATATAATTCAGATCAAAGTTGCCATTGCGACAAAACGCCAATGTAAGAACCTAATATATATAGCTTCATCAACAACCCATAACGTCCCACTTTTGGGCTCGGGTCTCCTCTCAGGAGAGGGTTAAGGCCATACGTCCCCACGCTGGTGGAGTGCGGTTTGGGGACTAGCAAGACAACGTTGTGGCAATTAATTATCATCAAAATCGGTTCACCCAGTCGAAAGTATTGATGAAACAAACGAAAAAAAAACTTCTGGAATCACTGAGGCGCCGCTCACGAGTTTGCACGAGTGACATCGCGTGTCGCTATGAGTGCATGGTCAAATGAGCTACCTATGATCCACAATAAAGAAATATTCAATTGAATTAAATGCAAGATATTTAGTGGCAGTTATAATAATTAATTATTATTTTTTAATCAAAAGCCAATATTTCGCCACTAAATGAAGGATTCAAACCACCAGTTTTTGGAAAATCCACTAAGTTGGCAACAATGCAGCAGCCAACGTGTGAGTGCATTCAAGTTTGTTAGCGACTGCCAAGTCCTCACAGGCGTGTAAACGTAGCATAAAATGTTCTAGCATCTTCTGTTTTCGAACGATAACAAATATGTGAAGGTAATATCTGGATGGCGTATGGAACAATAACAACAACAAAGGAATATTAACTCTTTGTTTGAAGAAAGAGTGGGCTGATGGAAAGTGACAGCCATTACTCATGAACGCCTGCAACTATATACTTAACATGTACCTACTTACACTAGCATATATAAAGCTAGGATTTCACCACACGCGCCATCGTTTCACAATGCAAGAATTCATTGTGAAACGATGGCGCGTGTTTTCACATAATAGTGTTGTGGCTTGACTTAAGGATGTTTACTAGTTTCTATGTATAACATGTGTGTATTAAAAAAAATATATAAATGTATTATTACCCGACTACGGCAAAACCAAAGGAGGGTTATGATTTTGACAGGCTATGTATGTTCATGTTCCCTCATAGCTCCTTAACTACTCATTAGAACTGGACCAATGAGGTGTCGTTAGAAGCGTCTTATCGTCCTCTGGTTATAGGGTATATGACGTGTCACTGAATGTAATGTGGCGCCCTCTGGCCGGCATAAAGTACTGTATTAATAAATAAATTTTAGATAAATATGTCGTGTTTGGTATCATTGGAGAGGACGTTGCTTGTACATTTCAAAAATACATTTATAATTAGCATTTGCTGGTGATTTTGTCCGTATTTATTCGATAAGTGTGTTATTTCTATGGGATACTTGTTTGTTCCTCATTCTTTCTAAACGACTTGTCAGTGTAATGTTCATAACACTTTAACAACGCGTGACTACGGCTTTTGAAACTTGTTTTCTGCTTTTTCAGCGTCGTTTTTTGTCGTGGTTGGCTTTTAGTTTTTACTTTTTTATCAGTTATCTAGAACCCATAACATAAGCTCTGCTTAGCTTGGGACTAAATATTGAAGTTCTGTGGTAATTGAAGTAAATGTTTTAATTTAAAAAACCTGAATAATTATATTAAATTAATATGCATACTGTGGTGGCAACAACAATGTAGGACAAACGAACAGATCAACCATTACTTGTTTTCCCTTTTAAGTTCTTTCAATTTCATATTGGAAAAAATGTACAATGTACAAAACTGATGAGATTAAATATACGGTTTAATTAGCAACAGTTTTTTATGTTGGCATCTACAAAATATTAGTCCATTCGTTTAAAATCGGCCTACTTAAAAAGTTTAATAAAAAAAACTTCGTTTAAAAAAACTGACTTCAAAAACTAAAAAAGTATGAAATAACTTAGTAAAGATTTAATTAAATACTTCATATGCAAACCTTTAATATTAATGAAACACTCAACACTCGCCAAGCAAAATACCACACTCGCTATATTTCAAGACGACCGTCAATTACGTCGACGACAACGACGTTTTGTTCTACACGAAGAGCAGCTATCTCGCTCAAGGTCATGCGCGGCGAGTGCTGCAGTACCTACTATTGCATTTTGGCTTGGCACCGACACCAAATCTAGAACAGATAGCTCATACAAATAATAGTTTTTCATTAATATAAAAGGATTGCATATGCACTTCATATTTAATGAAATCTTTATTAAGTTTTTTCATACTTGTGGCGACCGCCACATACAGCGGCAACAAAATCATATGACAGCGCCATCTATCGCAGATACACTGAACTACGAAGAACTACAACACGAAATAACTACCAATCCTGAATCGCGCAATAGAAGTTCTCGCGCCGATTAGCATATATACAACATTCCAACATCAACCGTTGGACAGTGGCCCCGCCAGGCATGATCACCTCGCCTGGTCGGAAGATCCTCCCTTTGTGTAGGTGGGGCATGCCACCTGTCCCTCACAATACTCTTTAGTTTTTTAAACGGTGTTTTTTTATTTTACACGTTTTAGTGTTTCTAGGCAGGGAGTTCTGTTTTGATGTTGTTTTAGAGTAGATTTAATAGCTTTGAATATCGTTTCTTTTCTACAGACTACTAGTTACTAAACCGGTATCTTATTTCCTAACCCTACCTTTCAGATCATCTAAACAATTTGAAAGAATACTACTAAGGCCCTATTTGAGTATTTGGTACAACTATCGATCTATAAATACATATGAAATTGAATGAGATAATTCTTTCAATTCCAACTCTTAACTGTTGAGGAGTTGTACCATCTATCGTCAGTTCACCTAAATAACTTGAAAGAATACAACTAACGTTAACATACATACAGAAGACATTTAAAGATTTATCTTCCAACTCCTAACCGGTAAGGAGTTGTATTTTTCATCATTAGCTCATCATCATAAAATGATGACTACCAGGTGTAAATACTACAATAGCTTTAGTCTATATATGAAAAACATGTATGTGTCTAAAAACATTAAGGGTTTCTATCGGTTTCCTTGGGATCCGATCATCAGATCCTGATATGGTGATAATGGGATTACATGGGCAGCATACCCATTCAAATACAAAAATAGTTTTCAAAATCGGTTCACAATTGAGAACCTCCACCTTTTGAAAGTCGGTTAAAAATAGGTGTGCACGAACTCAGTGATCTTCCATGTTATTTTTTTATTTGAAAGGTTTAAAACCGAGGTCAATCCGGGTTGACCTAGGATAAAGGCTTTAAAAACTTTCATACACCACTACCACGCTCCTTTTTAAAGCAGTATCTGCAGGTAATGCGGTAAAAATAGCAAATATCCTTCCTCAAGAAACAAAGTATCTGCTAAAAAAACAAAACATGTGTCTGGAAAATCATACGTTATCAGATCTACAGAAATAGAATGTTCCTTGACTATGCAGGCGGTACATTTACCAGATGAATAATCAATTATTGCAGTACAAGAAATATGCAATCAGTGAATCGAACTCATCGCCGTCGCTCACTCGATGAAACTTTTTGCAAGCTCCTTATTCAAACTACTAAGTGGATGTAGTTTCTGAGTTCTTTATTGCAGGGAAGAATGAACATAACGAAGGTATTTCGCGTAGTCAAAGAAACATTTACGAACATGCTACGTGTAAAACTTCAAGAAAATTTCAATATTCTCAATAGTTTAGTTGCAAGTATTTATTTTGAACCTGTTTTTAATTGGTTTGTTCTTTTTGCTTGTGATTTGGAAATTCTCCCAACACACAGCTAGTGCCATTTTAGAAGTCAGGGCTTTACTTACATTTTTTTTTGGTTTAAAAGATTGCGTAATGGTAACTTCGACTTAAAGAACGAACCATGTGGAACACTGCCCACACTGGTACCCAATTCATTGTTAGAATTGAAGAAGATGGTGGAAGACTATCCAAGTCAAACTTATCAGGAATTAGCGGCATTGTTTAACGTTACTTTATCAGCAATATTGATTAATTCATTCATTCAGCGAGCATTTGTATCAATAATTTTATAATAATATCAATAATTTAAAAAATATGAAAAATGGGTGTCTCATGATTTGACTGATCTGCAAAAAGAAAGACGTGTTGAAACATGCGTGCCTTGTTAAATCGGTACAGAAATTAAGAAACATATTGAATCGGGTTGTGTCATGTGACGACAAGTATATTACACAAACTATAATAAAAAAAGACAAAGAAACGCACACACAAACACAAGAAAAGTAAATTTAATTAAACACAAGTAAATAAATATTTCAGTCATCTAACACAACGGAGTTAAACAGAGCTTATTTTATGGGTATTAGACAACTGATATACATGTATTCTTTATAACTGTAAATCAAAGGAAAAGCATCGTGTTTCCTACACAACATATAATATTTTTATTGATTTTAACCTTTTCATTAATATAAAATATTGTTGTAAAGAACTTCATACTTTCGAAATTCCCTAAAATAGTTCAAAATAAAATCTATTAAATTTTAACTTACGTGACATTAGTGCACTCTAATGCACTCATCGTACATCGCATTACAGTGCAGGTGGTCTGTAAAGTTTTGCGAATATTTTGAAGGCTAAGGACTTACTTGTGAAGTGATCTTTTACACGCTGCTGTCTGTAGATTAGGAATACGGAATGTCATCACTCCTATTCAATCAGTGGCCATAAGAGCTGACTTAGGTCATAAACTACGTAGGACAATATGTGAGTAATGACTGAAAAGAGAAGGAAAACTTGACACAAATCGTTTTTTTTTTTTTTTTTTTTTAACCTGTGGAAACCCCCTCGGGCCTTCACCCCGGTGTGTCGGAATCGAACCGACTAAATCACACGGTGACACAAATCATATACCAACCTGTCTGGTTAGAGTAGTACATTTAGCCATAACCTCCATTCTAAAAAGGACAGGACTGGACTATTAAAGGCTCAGACTATAAATCCTAATGTCTTTTTCAACACGTAATGTCGTTTAAAACACCATGATTATTAGTTTTTTTTTCTAGTAAATATATACAGAAGCAAGAAAATGTTTACACGTATTTCAATTCATGAGAGTTCATAACTTACATACGCGTGCCAGACCCAATCGAACTTTTGCCTGCGAGTGAGATGCTTAGCAATACTTTGCTAACTTTCGTTTGTGTTTGTCAGACTAAATTAAAACATGTTAAATTTAACCTCTTAAAATCAAGTTATCTTAAAACTTCACTTATCTTAAAATTTCACTCGTCAGAGTGCCCGTAAGATTTACTTTTTGGATTTTATCTATGTTAAGGCTATGTTTTAAAGGTACGCGGAACATTGACGAACGAGATTAGATGAATGTATTAACGAGGGCTCTAAGCTTTTTCGATTATTGAAAAATCTTTGATTTTACATTCATACTATGTGCGTACGATTCTGTTGAAATATATACAGCAGTTGGAACAGTCATAAGTATATAACAATATAAGAGTCAGAAATAACCAAAATAAAATAACGTTCAATATTTTTTACTTTCATAATTCTATTGTCAAACCTGTAAGTATTGGTAAAATAAATGACAATTGAATCTTTGATAAACAACTTTGATCTTTGAAAATGAATTACTGACTATTAAGAATCAATGAAATATTGAACGAATTGCTAGAAAGGTCCCCCAAGGCTTATTTTGTTTTCAACAAGCATCACAATGTGACACCAACAGTACTTATAAACTTATGCGAATTATGTTTAAATGAAGCCATTATATTAATATACTTATCAAAACTTGTTTGTGCTTAAAGGTCGCCACGACGTGGGTACCGAGACAGGTGGTTTTTGTATTTATTTTATACGCAGGTACTTTATTAAGTAGCTGTTCCCAAAATTTCAGCTACGTATTCATTGTTCCGTTTTTGAACTATATGATTTGAAGAATAACCGTTCTAACAGTGGAGTTATCAAGTGTATTTAAAATAATAACAGAACGTCCGAAATATATTTGCTTTCAACAGAATGTTAAGCCGATCATTCCGCTAACTGACCCCGCGTATTTGGACCACCTTTGTTTATAGATATTTATTTTTCGTGAAGGTTCGGTGGCCCCTTCTACCGAAATACTGAATCCCTGGTTATAACTACCACTCTGAAATCTGTTACAACAATAGTAATGATTGTTATTTAAGCACATACGCCATCACTAAGACGCTATATATACACCTCAAGCGTTAGACAGACTCAAATTAAGTACCATAATTTCGGCAACGATCATTTTGTCTCAGTGCCGTCGTAAGACCGATAGTAGTGCTTCTATCAAATACTTGAGGTGATTATAAAGAAGAGGAAATGTATAAAGGACGATTGTCTTGTTGTTAGATAATATTAATGGAATATTAATGTGGTTTCCCTAATTACGGTGTATTCCAAAAAATTCAATGTTCCTAAATTAAATGATGCATTAAATCTATTGAATGCATCAGTGTACACATGTTTTCTGTATTATTTTTCAATTCTCTAAATAAGTATATATTTTCGCAATTCCTCTGTTAATGGATATGCAATGTTTTATTTTCAATTTTACGAAACGATTCGGTGCGAAATACTGTTTTATAAACAAAATGACAAGCTGCTTCTTCCATTAGCAAAAATAAAACGAATTGGAAAGCATTTATTTATAATAAGAAAAATCAAAAAAACGTTGTCTCATACAATATCCATTACTAACAGGTTATAGGTAGGTACCTACTCACTGAAAGGGCGTTTTGTCTCTATTGCCTATAGCTGTCTAGATGGCTCATAGTTAAAAGTCTCCAGTTGGACAATCACATCCTACTTATTTGAGTTTTATTCGAGTTATTTGTATAACATATATTAATAACTAACTGAGCCACGCAACCTCGTTTGCATTTCCTATTGTCTGTAGCGTGATAATTTTCCCCCGTTTTTGAAACATTCTCCATTGGTGCTCCGTTCCTATTGGTCTTAGCGTGATGATATATAGCCTATTGCCTTTCTCGACAAATGTACTGTCCAACACTGAAATATTTTTTTAAATCGGGTCAGTGGTTCCTGAGATTAGCGCGTTCAAACGAACAAACAAACAAACTAACTTTTAAACTTTCGCGTTCCATGATATATTAACAATTATTTTTACGGGAATTAACACGATCACTTATTAAAACGGCCAGTGCAACCTGGTCGAAACGTCAGGCAAATCAGAGGTATGTAATACCTTTTAATAAGTGATCGCGTTAATTCCCGTAAAAATAATTGTTAATAAACAAACAAACTCTTCAGCTTTATAATATTAGTATAGATAGTCTCGATTCTGATAGTACAAAACTTGGTCAGTTTTAAAAAGAGAAGAGTTAAAAGTTATTGTAATTTAGTTTCTCTCTTTCAATCAATATATAATTTGTATTCAAAAAACATATGTCTAAATCACATTAGATTATCATAACAAAAACTGTGTAATCATTTATCAAAGTGAAAGGTTTTTAAAGTGACTCTGACCTATGTAATAGAAAGCATAAGCAGAATCCAACTATAGTGATCACCATACTCATTGCGAATGCAGACAATACAACAATGCAGCTTAGTGAAAAACTTTACTTAAAGTATTTGATGCATGTACGAATAACTTAAATAGTATCCAGTAAATCAGAAATTTCCAAAACAAATCACCTATTTAATATGATAAATTAACTGTATTTGAAACCGTTCAGGGAGAATATTAAAGCAAAACTAAATAATAATCCAAATATCTTCTCGTAGCTAAACTAATCTCAATCTATTCTTCTATTAATATTAATAATAAAATAATATTTAAGTAATTCTATTTAATTTTATTACTAGCTGTGCCCGCTACTTCGTACATTTATATTTTCAAGTTTTTTTTTTTTTTTCACCGTTTAAACCTTCCCTGGACTACGACCAACATTTCAAAATCAGCTAAATCGGCAGCTAAACAGCAATTGATTTTTATGTACAAGATTATATTCCATTAATATATATTAGTCTATTCTAATAATTAATTATTTTTTGTAGGCCTGTTTGCCAATCGGCAAAGGTCTCCTCCAACCTTTTCCATTCCTGTCTATCTCGGGCCACTCTATTTCACTTTGCTCCTGCTACTTGCCTAATGACAGAAAAGGTGGGATACTTTTCTGTGGTCTGCCCCTTTTCATTTTCCCTTCTTTGGATTACTATCGTGTCACAATTTTGGTCTATTTCTCTTGGCCTCTTATGATTTTGAATTGAATTTGAATTTGATTTTGAATGTTATGTCTATGACCTTCGTCTTTTTTCTGATGACATGGATTTTAATTCGGTCCGATCTTTTCACATTCAGCATACTTCTTTCCATTGCATGTTGACGGGTTTCCAATTTCTCCGTCGTATTTTGTGTTAAAGCCCATGTCTGGCTATCATACATTAAAACAGGTAGTACGCAGGTGTTGAAAAGTTTTTTCTTTACATTAATGTAAAGAGTTTTGTCTTTCAAGACCTCTCTCAGACTCCAGTACCTCTTCCAGCCATTTGTAATTCTTCTTTCAACTTCTTTGCCTATAGGATCCTCCTGTATTATTAGCTGATACAGATAGATGTATTCATCGGTGTAATCGATTTGATCCTTTCCTACTCGTATATGTATGAAGGATTTCTTCCCGTTTAAGCGATGCGTCTACGAAAATTCAAATAAAGTATCATCAAGTATCAAATGGTATCATCCAACGGTAAGATAACGTAGACACAACGTTGTCTAGCCAGTCCTTCAGTCACTAAGCCAGCATGGGGACGTATGGCCTTAACCCTCTCCTGAGAGGAGACCCGAGCCCAGCAGTGGGACGTTATGGGTTGTTGATGATGATGATGGTACTGATAAAAATTATACCAACTGATCGTAGGTACAATTAATTACGAAATCGTCATCAGTCCGTAGCACTACATTGCTGGTCATAGGCCTCTCCCAAATAAAAATACTGAATACATACATTATGATATCTATACATCTATACAAATAAATAAAATTGGAGTGTCTGTTTGTAATATTAAAATAACCACATTTTACTAAATGCATATGTATGTATACACGGTACATATACCAAAAGTGCAGTTAAAAATTTTTTTGTCTGTCTGTCTGTCCGTCTGTCTGTCTGTCTGTCTGTCTGTCTGTCTGTTTGTTCCGGGTAATCTCTGGAACGGCTGGACGGATTTTGACGGGACTTTCACTGGCAGGTAGCTGATGATCCGTGGAGTAACGTAGGCTACTTTTTTAAGACTAACTTTGTCCCGCGGCGTTACTTGCGGTACAACAATAGCCGCGGGTAACACCGCGGGGTTCAGCTAGTAGTAATATATAATATAGATAGGTATATTAATTTATTCAATTAAGATCAGTGCGACGTGTTTTCGTCATACATTCTTGAAACTTTTTCGTGATGTATCGCGAGACACGATTCACTGCTTACTCCGTTTCATATTCCATTTTCGTTAATAAATGTCTAGTAGAAGTTAAACTAAATTGGAGTTGGTGCTTTTTGACTTCAACTTACTCAATCATTTTCGTTTACTTACTACGTTTCATTCTATATATATATATATATATATAAAAATTAATCGCCGAAATGTATGTACGCGCATAATTCCAAATTAAACAATTGTTTTTCACAGCTCCAAAGGACAATAAACCTGAGTATTTGATAAAAAAATTCAGCTTGACACCTCCACGCGTTTCTGTCAAAAAGGGTCTTGACAGATAGACAGAGGGACAACAAAGTGATCCTATAAGGGCTCCGTTTTTGACAGGTTTTTACGGAACGGAACTTTAAGTAAATCAAGCTGTTTGTACAATTCAATCCTCTAATGCCCGTTTTCACCAACTATACTTAAACAATATCTTAACTAGGTACGTAGGTAGCTCCTAAATGTATATCTTACTTAATTTCGTTTTCACCATGCTAAGGGACACCTAAATAAGGGCTTCCTATTTTGTAGTGATTTCGAAAACCATAAACATGCGCAAGTAGATATCAATTGTCTTTTTTTTCAATATTAAATTAATAAATTGATGATTATTACTAAGTAATAAACATAGAACATGAAATAGAATATGTTTTTGTTTAATTAGAAGATGTTATCACCAATTTTTATAATATTTGACTTTTATTCCAATGTTTCGAAATGTCAAACCAAAACTGACAAATGCCAAAAATATATACAATGGGTCACATCGACGGCGAGTCGTTGAGGTTATAAAGTTAATATGAAATTACTATGCCTCCTATAAAATGTTCCATGTTAGTTTTTGTTATTTCTCCACTACTTGTTTAATATTCGAGCTGAAGTAATCACTTTGATTTACAGTAAAGTGTAAAAATAAAAATATTTGGTGGTTGTAAAACTTGGTTACACATAACTACTTATTATAACTACAAAATTTTGCAAAAACGCAAAAATATTACTTTCCATTTTTTTTATGTATGGCTCTGCCAGGTTAATGTGTAATATGTATTAGTAGTGTTTGGGCTTGTACTTCTTATTATCAGGATATTCCAATATTTTTTCAATTTAATATAATGAATAAATAACACCCCTTGGTTCACCTAAATCATGTAACAAAATCTATAACGCCATATTTTGTAAATAAAGCTGGTCTATCTTGATGTATTGATTATACTAGGATTATTTATTATCTCATTGTATTGGAATCATCCCATAACTTCTCCATTTCAATAATTTTAAGCAAAACGTACATCAAGATTATTTATTGTTATGGGTTGGTTAGGTGGTCAACATTCGGGCCCCTAAAATTTTAAGAGACTTAGGGATCTCTTAAAATTTTGTGGCTCGAATGTTGGCACTTAACTAACCCCTAAAGGTTGGTGAAAACGAAAATATCGCTAAGGGTTACCTAACTCTCACTAAGTGGTCCCTTAAATTAAGGGAACATTGGTGAAAACGGACATAAGTTCCTTTAATTTTGTGAGCAAGAGGAGTTGTCTCATTGTATTATTTTACACTTGAAGAAACAGGAAAGGATCCCACTTGGCACTTGCGGTACCAAAAAAAGAAGTCTTGCACAAGATAATTGTAACAGGGAAAATTACTATACAGGTTAGATTCCTTTTGGAAGGATTTGAAACCGATCATTGTAACTTTAGGAAATACGTAGATGAAAACATCGAGTATTCCCAGAGTGAGTTTTAGAAAATGCCGCCGTCTTCTAATCCTAAATCCATCTGTAAAAATATGTAAATCACAATGTGGCACCATGTCCAAGTATATCACAAACTCAATTTATATAAACATGCTTAAATGATCATTAAGGTAAGAATTGCTTTACAATCAGAAGATTTCGAGTATGCAATAGCCTAAAAAATGGACGAGAATCCAATGTAGGTAAATTGTATCCCTGTAAAGCTGAAGCTACCAGTATTATTCTGTAAACCGTTATTTATATTAACTTGCAATGCCTAAGAAAAGGATGTAGGTATAATCAAAAATATGTATCATTTTAAATATTTACTTGGGATATATCTTCTACTCCGAGAAGTGCCCATAAACGTAGAAAACATACATTTGAAAGAGAAACCTATTCACTCTAGTCTTAAACATTTCAGTTTCCCTAGTCAAGTTGCATTTAGCAGACATAAACGTTAATAGAAAACTAACAACCGTATTAATGCAAAATCTCGTAGGGAAAACAAAATATTAGCCATACAATACAGGAAAATAGAAGTGTTAGCGACTGTAGAAAGTGCGTTTGCAGGATTGTTACTGATATCAATACAGAAGCAGACAGTTCATTTCACAATGAAATATAGTTTATGTGTACATATATTATATAAACTTTATTTATGACATTTGATTTGCTTAGTAGATATCACGAGCTCTTTCAGTACCTTGACTAGACTCCAATTAATGAATACACAGCAAATGGTAATGTCTGTCAAATATAAGAGCAGGAAAAGGATGGATGCGCTGGCGTATTGCGTGTAGATAATGCGTTGCGAATTGATTAGTTGCTTGCATTTGTTACAAAATTAGTTTAGGCCTAAAAGATTTAAAAAATATACCTACACCATACTTATGCGATGTGCATCCCTATTAGACAGTCGTTATCTGTAATAACTCAGAATGCACTGTCAAAAGTTACTCAACATTTTTTTCATTTTGTTTTTACAATTTGTAGATGATATTTATAAATTACTAGCTGACCCGCTCAACTTCGTTTGCGTCTCTCCATAAGAAATATCTTTTCCCATTTTCACAATATTTTCGGTCGATACCCGGCTCCTATTGGTTGTAGAGTGATGTTACATAGCCTAAAACCTTTCGCGCTAAATGGGCTATCCAACAAACAAAAGAATTGGCAAAATCAGTTCAGCCGTTCACGCGTGATATCGTGACCAAGGCAAATGAGGATTCATTTATATATATATATAGATTAGCTGCCCCGCCAAATATTGTTTTGATAAAAAATTCATTATTTAATAATAGGTGATAAATACTATCTGTCGTATCAATCCAATCAAAACGTGAAAATCGTTAAGATCTAAAAGCCTCTATAAAAATTTGTTGCCATATTTTTGGGCGTCTAGTGAAAAATATGAAAAAAAATCGATTAAATTCGTAAACAATTTTGCCTTAGACATTACTATTAATAGCAGTTTAGTATTTAAGATATTCCAAGTTGACAATTGACATATGTATTTTTGTCGTGAAATAAAGTAAAGATCAACATAAAACATAAATATACTCATATTAAATGCCTAAACAAATAAGCGGTAGACATTACTTTTATTGAAATTATAAAAAATATCTACTAGAAATTCGAATGAACTAAAGATAAAACTAAGAAAGAAGTATTCTTTATTTACGGCACAAAGACAATATTTTCATTGTAATAATTGCCAGACTTGACATAAGTCCAAAGAACTAATATGATTTTAGTCCAATAATTACAGTCGTAAACTAATGTATCTAAAGAATGTCAACTATTTTTTTTTATCATTCTTAGGCTTAGGCCGCGCTACGGTTTTTTCCCGACACTACGGTAAACCGACGGATAAAAACCATAAAACTGGCCACGATTTTCACAGTTTGAAGATGGATTTCAAGAGAGCTGTATGTGTTGTTGCTCTAATACTAAGAAATAGAAAAAGAAAACATCATCAACAATGTCTTAAACATTTGGTCCATCCACTGACAGTAGAAGATTTGAAAAAGGTTCTTTCATAAAAAGTATCAAGGTTTCCAACGCTGGTCTGTATCTCCACTGTGATTTCTAAGGATAAACATCCATAACTTAATTCATTTGAAACAGACTCCGATTCATTCGACGAAATAGTGCCGACACGACAATAACAACACACCTATTCTTCGTGACCAAACAATGACAGAACCGCCCGCTGGTTGCCACGTTAAATGTGTGCGGGCCAATTTAAGTTTTATAAACTACAAATTTTGTCGCTATTTTTCCCACTAGCCATTCTATAACAAGTCGCGGTTTTAAAATCAGTCGCGGGAAAAAATTGTTGGTGCGGCGCTTCCATAGTTAGGTAGTAAGTTTTCTTTACTGATAAAATTAAAACGGGTAAAATCGGCGGTGGTTCAGCCGTAGTGCGACCTAAGCCTAAAGCATATTTACAAAACAAAAAAGTAAATACATAAACATTATTTGTATTGAAAGTAGTGAAATATAATATAAGTTAATCAAATACACTTTTTTGTGTTAACTTGTTTTGTGTCTCACTCGGGTCTTGATACAAATGAAAATAAACAGGTTAAATGATATTTAGAATTCATTTAAAAAAAGACACTTCGGACCCTAAATAATTATATCAACTGGTTTTGCCATTGTATCTTGGCAAAAAAAAGTGGTCTAATTGCCACACCACCACTACAAGTGTTTAATAGATTTACATGAATCCTAAACTATTTGCCCTTAATTTTATGCTGAAATTAGTTTGTTATGCAGATTATGTTATACCTATTTTGTGTAGTTAGATTATTCGGATAGTACTGAAACATATACAACTGAGATAAAGACACAAATATCTTGCCAAATCATATCAAAGTTCTAGAAGTACTCAACTCAATATTGTTAAGTGTAAATAATTATATTAACGATTAATATTTCATGGATACAAATGAACATGAACCAAAATGACTGGAAAAGACTACTAAACAAATACGGTCGTAATTGCAAACATTAGCAGGCAGAACTCGCTCATCAAATCCTTTAGCGCGCACACAATATCCGCGGGAAGACATTCAGCGTTGTTATTCTGGGCTAACACCCCATGGCACAGCTGCATTTTACCTTAGTAACAAGATGAAAAACACTGATCCGAAGGTGAGAGAGTTGGGTTACACTTCATCTTCTCTCATCAACTTCAATCCACTTTCATTTTGGCTAATTGTAAAACTACTACAACTACTACAACTATTCTGCATTCCTTGATTTTTTACACTTAAAGAGTGTTTATTTTTCTAATTATTTAAAGGGTGTTTAAAGGCTGTTTATTCTTCTAATAATTTAACGTGTTTCCTTCCAAATGATAATCATCAACAACCCATAATGTACCACTGCAGGGCACGGGTCTCCTATGAAAATACCTAACGAAAAAACGAATTTACAACTTACACCTATTTTTAAAATGTAATTTATACTCTCCGTTGTCAGCACTTGATGGAACTTGTTGCAAAACATTCTAGAATCAGACTCACTTGTTTAAACTTTGAAAATGCCTTAAGGAGAAACCATGTGGAATAAGTACAAGTGAGTTTGATTCTAGAACCCATTTTTGTAAGCAATCTAAAATATATTTTTCAATATCAAGCTTAATACAATATTTAATAGTTTTAATACTTATACATATTGAGTGCATTTTCAAAATAATTTCAAAAATTCGGTTAGATTGACAAGTTTGCCTGAAACAAGAATGTAAGTTAGAATATGAGTGCACCTAGCCAACTTGAGTAGTGTTGTAGTCCTTTTTTTTTTTTTTTAACGTGTGGAAACCCCCTCGGGCCGTCACCCCGCCGGGGTTTGCGGCGGAGCGGTGTGTCGGAATCGAACCGACTAAAACCACACGGTGTGCCACTCTGCGCCTGAAACGGGAGGGATCCGGGAACTGCTGTTATTAACACATCCGGACCCCTCCCAGCGCCTGCCCGCACTGAAGCGGGCACCGTCTGCTGTTAAAAAACTCTCAATTTAGGCGACGTACGGCACACGCGTAACGTCGCCCCCTCGCGGGTGACCACTAAAGCGGATGGTGGGGAAAACCCATCCCGACCATCCGCGGCCACACTCAGGGCGGCATGAGGCGCTGATAGGCGCGCCTCCGCCGCCCGGTTCGCCGGCGGCGGATCGGGTCCGAGTGGATATCATCCTCCCGGGCCTTCTCCGCCGCCTCCTTCTGCGAAATTACGTCTTCGCAGAAGGCTGCGACCGCGGTAAAACTGCTGTCGCTACCGGCCATGGAGCGAACGACGGCCGGTAGCGAGAGATCTCCTCCGATGACTGCAGTGAGGGCCCGACGCTGCGACGTCCATGCGGGGCAGATCGCCAGCGTGTGCTGGGCCGAGTCCTCACTGCAGTCGCAGTGGTGGCAGGCGGGACTCAGTTCCCTCCTGGCGACCGAGTGCAGGTACTTTCCGAAGCATCCGTGCCCGGAAAGAACCTGCGTCAGTCGGAAGGAAAGGGTCCCGTGCTGCCGCCCTGCCCACTCGAGGATGACCGGCTGGAGAGCCTCCACGGCGGCAAAGCCAGCGCGTGGAGTCTCCAGCCGGAACGACCAGCGAGCCATCGTGGCTCGACGGGCGGCTTCACGCCACTCGCGTACCTCTTCGGGCGGAGGGCGAATGCCTCTCTCCGCCCGGAATTCAGCCACCCGTCGATAAACTTCGGCGAGCACTTCCGCCTCCAAATCCCACGGAGGTGTTCCGGCCAAGGCGCACGCCGCCTCGGTGGACACCGTGCGGTATCCGCGGATGGCTCTGACCGCCAATACCCTCTGAGGCCGCCAGAGGCGGGCCTTATTGAGGGCAGTCAGAGCCGCCACCCACACCGGTGCCCCATACAGCGCCATCGACCGGACCACCCCCATGTAGAGGAGTCGCGTTGCGACGCTGGCTCCACCCAAGTTGGGCAAAAGTCGACCAAGGGCAGAGGCAGCGTCGACCAGCTTCGGACCAAGCTGTCGGAAGTGCTCGTCGAAGAGCCACCTACCGTCGAGGATCAGGCCCAGATACCTCATCTGGGCCCGAACCGGTACGGTACGGTACGGTGTTGTAGTCCTAAATTAACCAAACTTAGAAGCTTGGTTAACTCGACGGCAAGTGGCGGCTTCGAAACAATATATAAAGTAAACGTCATTCATCCAAAGCTCTTCTAGAACATCGTCTGTGGGCATGATTTTAAACAAGCCTTCAAATGTTATACCACCGCGGCGCGAGTGTCAACCTGATGATAACTTTTTTTATGTTCGGGCCTTGGGGCCCATGGGCGAATGCAGACAATGCAACAATTCAGCATCGTGACTCACACTATGGCGGCCTAGTGGTGCTTCTGCATCAATAGGCCTCTGGTCTCGCACTCACCAATGAAACGCGACAGCATAAACGCTGTCATTTTCCATTGATCTTCTGTGTGAGGGTACTAGCGCCCCGGTTGAGCCGGCCCGTTCATGCTGAAATCAACGTGGCTTTACTACCTTGATGAACTACTCGTACAAACTGATATACTTTGTAAAGGTCTCTGTTTTACAAGTTTTGCAAGATGCACTCAAAGTAAACCATTAGACGATGTAACAAGATTATAAGTGAGAAATTGAACTTGAAAATTGACGGATTTTGTTTATATGATCTCGTTACGCCGGAAGATTACATAATTAATTCTAAAGAAATATAATATCAATGGTATTTATTTATATATTATTGGAATGTCTGAAATTATTCGAACAAATCAGGGTAAAAATCGTTTAGATAAATTATCATGATTTTATTAATATGTTTTAGGCATTTATACATCCGATATTAATTATAATACTTGTGTGTGTTCGTATGATTGTGTACGGCTTGTACTTAATCTTATATCACAACACTATGAATATATACTATGAATATGATTCCTATGTAAGTATAATACGTATGTATTTACAAAAAAATAATAAAAATTAATAATATTTCCTTAAATATCACTATTTTAGAAGCATGGAGGGTAGACGTAAGGAGAGTCATAGGTAGCAAATAGAAAAAAGTGTACAGCGTAAGCTGAAAATAACAGTTCAAAAACCTTCCGGAATGGCGCTGGTGTAGACACAGGGTATGGTATGAATGTAGCAATTGTAAACGAAAAAAAATAATATTATTGTCGACTAAAGTAGTTACTTATTGAAAATGTCAACTATATACTTGCGTATTACAAAATAATGTAGTAAATATAACCTTAAAGAGTTATTATGAGAAAAGGTCATGGAGTATAGAGGTACTTTTGCTACAGTGGCGTCGCCTATTTAATGCTTTTTAGTGGACACTTTTCTATCTTAGAGATGGTACTCCTTTACCTCTATACTCCATGTTTAGAAGTTAAAAACAAAAAACTAAATACCTTGTTTCCAAAAAAAATATTAACAATAAGTTCATATTTTTATTATGTGCTAATAAACCCTTAAAAACATTTACTAGACGTCATTCCGAATCGCACGTATTTTTAGGAGCTTTATTTCTATTTAACACGTTTTTGAACTTGTTGACTAGTCTAATAGGGATGATAATGACTATTAGCTGAGCCGGAGAAATTCGTACCGCCACATTTTTTTGTAAATATTTTCTATGTCTCTGAAAAAATTGTTTAAGTATTTATGCTCGCGTCAACTTCTCACAGGTAGAGTACAGTCACGGACAAAAATAAACTTTTTTTAACTTTCCTAAATTGTTATTCACCGTTATGTTATCTAAATACGGCTTAAGAATCCCTTATTAAAATGTATATTATGCATGAAGGTACAGAAGACAATGTATGAATTTATAATATGTAAGATGTTTATGCCATTCCGATGATGGTTACTTGTGAACTTACTGAGCTGTAAAAGATTACGTCAGCTCTCATCGCGTCGCACAATATGACAACTGACGTCACTTAAGTCTATCAAAACCCATTAAATCAGGTATCACGTTCTTTGTTATAGGTGTCGAGACGACCCTTTGACATTGTTTATTTACTGAATTATTCAAGTTAGGGTTCAACATGATACGAGTAACTGTACCTAAATTTATTATATATATTTATAATAGTGACTGTAAAGTTCATAAAGGGTAACATTAGGAATAATTCATTTTCCTTATAAAAGAGGTTTTGGTATACGTCACCACGCTGGCGAAGACGGGTTTGTATAGGGTTTGTTTGAGTTTTCCTGCTCTTTGCAGTAATGTTGTACTGCGTAGTTTGCTTCCTTAATAGCCTCTTACGACACCCACAAGATGAGCAGGGGTGGTGACCATTCCATAATCTTAATTCGCCACCGACTAGACTAAAAATAATTACTGTGCGAAATTTATACATATTGTACCTATTTACAAAGAAATCCAGCAGTTTACACAAGTTACTCAGAAGTTCTGACCTTTGTGAAGTGTAATGAAATTCTTGTTTTATTAATCCAATTTTTATGAAAAACTGAGTAGGTTTCTTTGTGGAATACAGGGCAAAAGAGTAAGCGGATTAGGGGATGGGTGGGGGGTAACGTGTTGGGTATGGGCCTCCGGTATCCTCACTCACTCGGTGATACACAGCGCATTTCGCACCTGATTTCTGTGAGGCCGTGGTATCATTCCGATTGAGCCAGCCCATTCATGCCGAACGTGTCTTGCCCATGATTACGGTTAGTTGTACAACTTGTATATTACAGCACAACTAAATAACAAACCTTGAGAAGCCTGGTCTTTAACACATTCTTAGCGGGTCAAAACCTCTATTCTTTTATATCAATGGGAAGTACCTACTACCTTGTTTTTTATTTAATTGAAAATACTGGCAAAAACATATTGAAATGTTCGTTTCAGTTACGTTAACTTAGTCACATGAATTTGTACCATAATGTAGAGAGAACGAGAACAGTAAACGATAATAATAACAGAAAACAGATGTTGAAAATCTATTCGTCATATAAAATACTATTGAATTCATGATATAAAAGGTTTTCTAATTGTTTACGAAATACACAATTTGCGTTCACAGTTCACACAAAACAGTAACGGTTTCTCCATTTAAGATAATCAATTTCGGGCTTAGTAATGAGAATATAAAAGGTTTTTATAACCAGTCCTTAGGTATATAACGGAAATATCTGTAACCATACATAAAAACATAGTATCTGGATAATCGAGACGGTTCCCGGTGTTTTAGTCAACTTTGAAAAAATATATTCTAGCTAGAACGATTTATCGCCCCGAAACCACCTACATGCAAAATTTTACGAAAATCTACCCGTTTTCGAGATTTAGAGTATATAGGTATATACAAGAATTGCTCTTTAAAGGTATTAGGTAGATATATATATGTCTAAATATATAGACAAATAACGAACTAGACACTCGTAAGTTGTCTGCCGGGCCTGGAGATCTGTCACACAGGCTTCGAGCCTAGTATGGACTTCAGCTCTCACTAAAGATTTTTTAGATTTTTTTATATTTTTACTCAGATATCCTGTAACTAAAATTATATTTACCTTGTCAGAGAACTAAAGTATATTACTATTATATATTTACACTAGCCGATCCACGCAACCTCGTTTGCTTCTCCTATTGCCCCTATTTTCCCACGTCTTTGTAACATTCTACACTGTTGCTCCGCTCTTGTAGGTCTTAGCGTGATGATATATAGTCTACAGCCTTTCTCGATAAATTGGCTATCTAACACTGAAAGAAGTTTTCGAATCGGACCAGCGGTTCCTGAGATTAGCGTGTTCAAACAAACACACAAACTCTTCAGCTTTATATATCAGTATAGATTATAATGTGTATCTTTGTAATCAATATTGTATTGATTGTAATTTGCAACTTGTTTTATTTTCCTTTAGCTTATAGGAAATTCACTCATATTATTTAACTAAAGCTTTATTTTTATAGCCATTATTGACATATGATCTCCTAATTAGTTGTATCTGCCCTCAAGTAATATCTGCCGTCTATATTTATTTGAACAAATTGTTACTTCAGAGAATATTATTAACCTTTGTACCTACTACTACCATAGTTGTGCCAAATTTCAGCACAATCTGTTCAGTAGTTTGAGCTGTGCGTTGATAGATTGGTCAGTAACGGTTGCCTTTTATATATATAGAAGACTAGCTTTCGCTTGCGGCTTCGCACGCATTCAATAAAAGTATCCTATGTTACTTCTAATACCTCCAAGAATATGTGTAGAAAGTTTCATGATGATCGGTTAAGTAGTTTTCCCGTGAAAGCGTGACAAACATATTTACTTTCACCTTTATAATATTAGTGTGATATGTGATAGATATACACTTGGTATGGAATTGTTTGCAAGTCGACTTTAACTCAGTCAATCGTACGGAGAATATTGTATTAAGAGTTTGTAGTAAGATGATAACATCTATCGTTTGACTGCAAATATAATTGAGGATTCCGAAATGCACCTTTGATAATAATAATCGATGCGAGGAAACCTTAGCATTTCAATAATATATATTAGTAGCTGAACCTCGCGGTGTTACCCGCGATTTTATTGTACCGCGACTAACGCCTAGGGACAAAGTCAGTCTAAAAAGAGTAGCCCAAGTTACTCCCTGGATCATCAGCTACCTGCCTGTGAAAGTCCAGTCAAAATCCGTCCAGCCGTTCCAGAGATTACTTGGAACAAACAGACATAGAGATAGACAGACAGACAGACGGACAGACAGATAAAAAAAAATTAACTACATTTTTGGTATATGTACCATGTATACATACATATGCATTTAGTAAAAAGCGTTTATTTTAATAATACAAACATACACTCCAATTTTATTTATTTGTATAGGTGATATTATTATTATTATATGTAAGGTACGTTTGATGAAAATTACTGTATATATGAGAATTGCCCCGAACAGTACCTATAGTTGTTTATACTGTGAAGACCTGCAGTTTGAACTTTTAAGTTGACTAGCTGTAATACTTAATCTAGTTTGTTATACCGTGGAGTGATATTATATAGCGTACATAAAGGTACCATAAAAAGGTTATAATAAACCAACGTTAAAAGATAGTCAAATACTTTTGCCGACATTTCTTAGAACTTTTTAAGGAAAATAATTCTTTCCTACATTTTTTTTACGAAACCATTTACAGAGCACACGCTATGGAAGTTCTCGACAGTAATAATTTTCCCACTTTTTTACAAAATTTTTCATTGATACTGCGCTCATTTTGGTTAAATCGTGATGAAATTTAGCTTATACCTAGCCATCCTGGATAACTGGGCTACCTAAAACTGAAATATTTTCAATTATAACAATCAATTGCTGCTCGTTTCTCTAGCTAACACTGGAGAACGGCTGGACCGATTTTGCTGATTTTGGTTTTGAAATGTTTGTCGTAGTTCAGGGAAGGTTTAAACGGTGGAAAATTTAAAATTAACCTGATAATACAAATATCACGTGCATTGTTATAGATATCAATGACGAACAAAGCTACAGATGTTAGAAACTTCTTTCAAGATGAAAAGTGAAAAATATAAGTATTAAATAGATTTAAAACTTACTGATTTAAAAAGATAAAATTTTCAGTTACCTTATATTTTTTTGTTATTATTTATTATAGCCTTTTTATTTCCTTAATATTAGGTTAATACAACATAAATTTAGTTTCTTTAATTACAAAAAAATTATACAATACATAAATAAAATTATACATTGAAAAAAGTGAAATCATTTAAAATAAAAACTGCACAATATTATATAATTTTTACTTTAGATAAGTATTTAAAATTGCTTAACTATTAAATATTTGACATTTATTTCATTAATTATATTTTTATTTAAATCAAGGACCTCTCAACGAGTAAAGGCCTCCTCCAATTCTTTCCAATATTCTCTATCTTTTGCTTTAGTAAACCAGTCCATGCCTGCCACCTTGTTTATTTCATCTATCCATCTTTCTTGTGGTCTTCCTCTACTTCTCTTACCAACGGGTCCAGCCCAAACCGTAACTTTTTTTGTCCATTTTTGTTTGTTCATCCGATTTATGTGGCCAGCCCCCTTCCACTTTTGTTTTTTACAATGTTTTAAGGCGTCTATAACATTTGTTGATTTTCTTATATCTATACAACTGATCTTGTCTTTCCGTTTTTATTTAAAATGCTACGTTCCATTGACCTTTGACATACTTGTAGTTTATTTTTCATTTGTATGTTATATATCCAGGTTTGGCAGCCATATGTGAGACATGGTAAGATACAGGTATCCAGAACCAACTTCTTTAGTTTTATGGGGATATTTGATTTTAATATTTCTTTGTGGCTCCAGAACTTACTCCATGAATTACTAATTCGCCTGTTTAGTTCATCCTGAAGTCTACTGTTTTTAAATGAAATTAATCTACCCAAATATATGTACTCTTGTACATATTCTAATACCACATTATTGACTTTAATAGGCCTCGGTTGAAAGTTAGTCATAACTTTTGTTTTTATTGCATTTAATTCCAGGCCGATTCCTTTGCTAACAGTATTGAGTTCATTCACCATGCACTCAAGCTGGGTCGCTGTTTCTGAAAATAATACAATATCATCAGCAAATCGCAGGTTACTCAGGTATTCGCCCTTTATATTGATACCTTTCGTGTCCCAATTCAGGTTCTTCATGATATTCTGAAGTACGGTTATAAATATTCTTGGTGAGAGGGGGTTCCCTTGTCTAACGCCCCTCTGTATACTTATATTCGTTCCAAATTTCTCCATTTTTACACGACTTATACTTTGCTCATATATATTTTTTATAAGACAAATGATCTCTGTTGGAACATCACACTCTTGTAGAGCTGTCCACATGCTGTTGTGGGAAATAGAGTCAAAAGCTTTGGCATAATCAATAAAAGCTAAATAAAGATGTTTCTTAAACTCTACATATTTTTCTATGATGAGATTAAGTGTGTGAATGTGGTCAGTGGTAGAAAAGTTCTTCCTAAAACCTGCTTGTTCTGGGGGTTGTTCTTTTTCGGTGTAAAATGCAATACGTTTCTCTAGGCATGATGCAAACAGTTTGTATAAATTAGATTGAAGGCTAATAGGTCTATAATTGCCAATGTCAGCTGGATTTCCCTTTTTGTAAAGTAGAATTATGTATGACTCTCCCCATATTTTTGGAATTTTCTGTTCATCCAAAATTTTATTAAACAATGTCGTTATGGGTGCCGCGAGCAAAAATCTGCCTGTCTTGATTGATGCGTTTGAGATGTCATCCGGTCCAGCACTTTTATCAGGCTTTAAGGTTTCAATTGCTTTCAGGATCTCTGTAGTAGAAAATATTTTCACACAAGGTAAGTTCTCAGCGTGTAGCGTTGGCGTTTGTTGGTCGCTGTCTTTTAATGAGTACAGGTTTTCATAAAATTTTGTTGCTGTTTCTATTATTTTAGGCCTAGAGTAAGATTTTTCGTCAGTAGACTTTTGGTTTAGACAAGGTATCCATTGTTTCGTATTACTGAGTGCCTTATATTCTTTTTTTAGACTACCTGACTTTTCCAATTGAGCTTTTAGTACGTTAATTCTATACTCTTGCCGTTCTTTCTTTAAAAGTTTGTATATATGCTTATATAAAAAGCTTCGTTCTTTCTTTTCCTCTTTTGTTAAATTATTCTTTCTTTTCAACTCATTTCTTCTAGATATTAAATTTTGAATATAGCTCGGAGTTTTGTGCTGTTTTTCTATTGACTCTAATTTAATACAACTCAAGCTATCAGATATCAAATTGTTAATTTTATTACAGAGAGTTTCTATATTGTCATTTAAATTTAACGAGTTTATTCTAGATTGTAGTGCTTTAGTGAACACATCTTTTTCCTCTGTTGTAATTAATTTCATGTTGTCATTTCTGTTTTTTGCTCTACTTTTTCTAGGTTTAACAAATTTTATTACCTTAGTTATCTTATAATATGAACCTTTATTTTATTTTATTTTATTTTACAATTGTAGGAAAACTTACAGCTGTATTGTTACATTATACAAACTTAATACGAAAAAGAAGGCCAATTACAAGTTTTCACAGATAGCTAAGCTTTTATGTATCTTTGAAATTTATTCATAACTAGAACTTCGAATAGCCATTCTCGAGTTAGAAATGGTGTAGGTAATAAATTTTGTTTGTAAATTTTCTGAAAATGAATCCTAGGTAGATCGATTTATCGCTCCCGATACCACTTGCATATACAATTTCATGAAAATCAGATGATTTATAAATATACAAGAATTGCTCGTGTTAAGGTAGGTATTAGATTCAGTAAGATACGCAAGCCGTAATGTTTGTCAACAGTCTGGTCCCCCTAGCAACGGCTCAGTCTAATGGACAGAGACAGGGTCGTGTGAACTATGCGTCAATTTTTTTGATATTTTTAACTTACTTATTGGGGCGACGGTTGACAAGATTTGCGATTGAGTAATCGCAAGATCGAACCTCAGACACCATACTGACAAAAGAACTGTTAATCACTGTGAATACGTTACTATTACATTAGTTTCAAAGTTGACTAAGTGGGTAGACAGAACTATTTTACAGATATGTATTAGCACTATATAAACACTTTTTAAACTACGACGCGTTGTAAAACTTGAATGCGCTTTAAAGCGGTGTCTGACGGGTCGCGGGCATGCATAGACTGGTAGATGCGGGAACATCATTCAGGAGGGACAGCACCATATACCTTCTCATTTGCCCTTTGAGTAGCTTGCGTAGCCCTACGGAAAACTAGCGAACTAAGTTTTCCGACCTATCTATAGGTACAAATAAATTACTACTACTATATTAATTACAAGTGAAGTGTCCTGTTTGTAATTTCAAATATTCAAAAATTCAAGGTAGTAGAGCCACGCTGATTTCAGCACGAACGGGCCGACTCGACCGGGGCGGTACTACCCTCGCACAGAAAATCAACGTAAAATGACAGCGATCATGCTGTCGTGTTTCGTTGGTGAGTGCGAGACCGGAGGCCCAATGATGCAGAAGCATCACTAGCCCGCCATGGTGTGGGTCACCATGCTGCATTGTTGCATTGTCGGCATTCGCAGTATGGTGACCACCACTCTTGGATTCTACTCATGCTTTCCATCAGGCAGAGTAGAGTCATTTTGGCAGGGTCAAACATAAAAAAAAAAAAAAAAAAAAAAGCACCCTTGCAGTAGGTAAATGAATATGAAAGTATATGCGGTACTTAAATAAAAAAAATGTTTGTGTTTGTTTATTTGTCTGTTTATCCCGGCTAATATATTTTCTGACTCTTGACTTTTAATAGCATTTATCTGATTATTTAGGGAGTAATTGAGGTTAAATTATTTAAAAAAATAATATAGTGTTGCGCGAAAAAAGTACAGTGAAATTGTTAATTAATTATATTTTTCCTTTTTTCATTAGTTTTAGTTAAATATTCGCGTTTTGTACACAATATTCGATTTAAAAGTAATAAAAACTGGGGATAATAGAGCGGGACGCAGCCAGTATTCCCTACTATATTAATAAATAGTAATATTTCTTAGCAATAAAACTTATGTATGCAAGCAATTTCCTCGGATGTCCATCGGCTTTCATGTATGTATACGAGTATATATATTTATAGAATAGAGAGCAAACCAGCAGAGGTATGGTAAGCGATTACCGCCGCCCATGAACACCAACACCAGAGGCTTCATAAGTGCGTTGCTGGCCCTTGAATGCGGAAGGGAATGGGGGAGGGGTTGGGGTATGGGCCACCGTATCCTCCTCCACTCTGACCTAATCCCTCCACTCGGACCCAATCCGCCGCCGGCGAACCGGACGGCGGAGGCGCGCTTACCAGCGCCTCATACCGCCCTGAGTGTGGCCGCTGATAGTCGGGACGGGTTTTCCCCTCCATCCGCTCTAGTGGCCGCCCACGAGAGCTGTATATTGAGAGTTTTTACCAGCAGACGGTGCCCTCTTCAATGCGGGCAGGCGCTGGGAGGGGTCTGGTAGTGTTAATAACAGCAGTTCCCGGATCCCTCCCGTCTCAGGCGCAGAGTGGCACACCGTGTGGTTTTAGTCGGTTCGATACCGACACACCGCCGCGTGACGGCCTGAAGGGGGTTTCCACATGTTAAAAAAAATGGACCACCGGTATCCTCACTCACTCGGTAAAACGCAGCGCAAGCGCTGTTTCACACGGGTTTTCTGTGAGGCCGTGCTATCACTCCAGTCGAGCCGGCCCATGCATGCCGAAGCGTGGCTCGCCCACGGTTATTTATAACTAAGTTTACACGTCACATGAGTCTTGATATCACGCGGTTTATAAAAAATTGTAATAATATTAGTAACAACGTAATTTTGTTATTAAAAAAAAAATCTTAGATGTTATGATCTAATTTAATAGTTGAAAAACCAACACGTAAGTTATGACCGTATAACCTACAGAAATACCCCTGCGCTCATGTCCCTTTCCACTTAGAATTGCTTTTATCAAATTAAATTATTTTATAATTTTAATAAAATTTTTATCTGTAAATGTAAAAAAAAACAAGTTTAAAAATAGAACAGCTTAGGTTTCCAGACAATAAAAAAAATGCGGGAAAACCTCTCACTCCCATTGGTGGATGTTTAAATGAATAGCCAATCCGGTGTCAGTGTGCGTGCCGAACACCTTCATTCGCCATTCCTACCAACGTTACTTACACAAGTACACAAATATTGACAGACTAGTAATATCGTACTGGTTTACTACAATAAAAAAATATTTAACGTACGTACAGGTTCTAAAGTCGTTCAAAAGAATAGTGAAATGTGGTTAAAAAAAATACTCCAAAATCGATTAACGGGTACATAAAAAGCAACACCATTGACAGACTGGGCCGTTCGCTGCCCAGTGTAACTAAATCATTCCCCTAACAGGCAATATACCATGAATTAATACCTTAGGTCAAGAAACCGATGTGCAGGTATTTCATAGACGTTGTTCCATTAAAAAAAATACTTTCAAGTAAAAATATATTTGTTAATTAAAAAACTTATTCACCATTTTATATGAAGACAAACGAATATTTTATTAATAGATAAGTTATAACTAGTATATTGTATACGTAACGCACACATGTAAGGTGGTAGGCGTGCACTATGCTGCGAATAGTGCACGCCTCTTTCGCCACCTACGTCAATCGCAACACTAATAAATACCCGTGCACTAGGCGATATTAGTAACAGACCCATCTGAAGCTCCGTAGTCACGGTTGAGTCCTAGGATTGAACGGTCGCGACTCTCTCCTCTCTGGACACAACCTAGACGCTCCTATCCGCGATAAACTCACTTGTACTCGACTTAGACTCTTTCGCGAAATTTTCATAAATCACTTTTAATCTGTTTGAAGTGTTTCATAATTAATAAAAAACTGCGGTTAAGTTACTTGTAACGGACTTAGAATTTTTTGTGAATTGTTTATAAATCGCGTTTACTTTTTTTAAAGCGTCTCCTAATTAAAAAAAAAAATATTTTCTGAGATTTCGTAATATTACTACCTGTTTTTTAAACATAAATTTTTTAAACGCGTTATATACTTCGAAACATTTTAATTAACAAATTTTTCTCCATCGGGCAGTCTAATGCATTTCTTTGTGTTCTTAGTTAAATATTTTTAAAAAAATTATATTAAAATTGTTTCTTTCAAACGTCTAACAAAATTTAAGATACAATAAATTTTTAAAAAATAACTCCGATATCTGCGTTCTTTTTTAAAGTGCTACTAAATTCCAAAAATAAATTTCGAATAACTCTTGGCGGTCTACTGAACTAGCTATTCATCATCATCATCATCATCAGCCTATCGCAGTCCACTGCTGGACATAGGCCTCTCCAATTGCGCGCCACTTGGTTCGATCCTCGGCTTCGAACTAGCTATTGCCGCTTCATAATCAAAAGTACTGGAAAATTCGATTGAGTTTCAAATTTTAAATTTTTCGAAGTTAAAAAAAAAACCTGAGTTTTAAAATTTTTAAAAATGTCGGGGCAACGCTTCCCATCGTTCTATGACGGCTATAATGCCGAGATGTACCATGCAATGTCGAGAAGAGAGATACGACAGAATTACTGTAACCCACATCAGTCACGCAATCCTCATCGTACAGATGCAGAAAACACATCCAGAACACCTTCTACCAGCGCTTCGCGACAAGACCAAGCCAGTTAGTATCGTATTAAATAGTTAATTTTTTTTGCTGAATATATTTCCAACATGATTTTATTTGAATTTCTTAGCTTGCTTCTTTTCTGATTTTCCTTCTTTGCCTGCTTCTTTTTTTCTTTCATTATTGCTTAGTAATAATATTTAAAAAATTGTTCTAAGTGTTAATGAATGGAAGTTTTAGTCAACTGAAAACTTAATGGGAATTTCGTCGTTCATCATTTGTTGCGGCTTCATTTAGAGCAGAAATCTTCAGTGCGACTACTATAAAAACGTCTAGAACCAGGAAAAGTAGACGATTTTGTAGTAAATCTTTTAAAACACTTTTATTGTTATTTTAATTTACCAAAAGTTCATCGGTAAAACGAAGTAACTCGCTATGGGGATGGGAAATGCTTAGATGAAATTAAACTAAATAGTCAAGTCAAAAAGTTCAAAAACGTGTTAAATAGATATAAAGCTCTTAAAAACATGTGCGATAGCTCATTCGATTAGGAATGACGTCCAGAAAAATGTTTTTTAAGGGTTATTAACGCATAAAATAATGCGATTGTTATTAACAAAATGAGAAAAAAAAAAGGTATTTAGATTTTCGTTAATACTTTTAAAATACTGATATTTAAGGAATTTTAAGGAATGATCCTGAAAGACGAGGAAATTTCCAATAAAAAAGTCCTAACTTCTGAAACTATATCTCTATTGTTAATAACTTTTTTAACGCTAAAAAAACTTGTTAATTAACAATGGTGTAACTTTTTCAAAAATGGACATAATGTTTTTTTTCATCGTGGTTTTTTTCGTTCAAGTGTCTAGATCACACCATAATTTATTCAAATTTTTAAAAAGTCATAAAATACTATAAAAAATATTTTAGGTGGTATACCGGCTTTTCAGCCGGCGCGCCTATGCCGTAACGACATCGAAAAGCTCTTGGCGTTTAAAAAAATTGAGATATAATTTTTAGGAGGTTTATTTCTATTTAACACGTTTTTGCACTTGTTTATTATTAAATAATGATATGCCACAATAGAGAAGATATAACAGATTTTATACACGTACGACGTTTTGAGTTGATATCAGTGGCGCGCACCGATCTGCTCATATTTCTTAAACTAAACTGTCTGTGAAAATAGTTGTTGATGTTAGCTGAAGCATCAGTCGTGTCGCGACAGCATCGAAGAAACGATGGCTGTACGTTTTATAATCACCTTTTTAGAGGTAATTGTTTTCGCTGGCTTGGTATACTAAAAATTTGATTCAGGTGAATCCCTTTTTTCATGTATACTTTAAACTATCATATTTAAAATAAAAAATAGTAAATATTACATATAGTAGATTTCAGTGGAAAATCTAAATATTAGATTTCAGTGGTATTGAATTCGGTGTTTTCCGTGGCAATGTGTCCACCTTCTACTAACTTTTTAAGACCCTAAATCATAAAATATTTATCGTGTTCTAAAATTACATTATTTTATCTTGAATAGCATTATGTTACGTTCATTGTACCAAAGACTACTCTTTCTCAGAGAATATGATGAGCTGACTGTTATCTGCTAGAATCAAGTATTGAGCATTGCCACAATGTGTGACAAAGGCGAATCGACTAATTTAAATGAGTTATGTAGTTTGCTCTTAAAGTTACCTTGGCCTGTGAGAAATTGAGTGACACAGAGATCCAACTCGAGCTATTCCCTTGACAACCGTTCGCGAACAGATGGAAAAAACTGGTAAAGGTAGCGCCCCTTAGATTATTCGTCCCACCTTTGTTGCCTTACATCCATGAGGTCGTTATAGAAATTGGGCTGACTAGAGTTGACTCACTCTAGAAACTAATAAAAAGCCAGATAACAAATTCATTATACGTAGACGTAAATACCGCATGAATATTTATATATAATTTATACATCTTGTATGAATTACAGAGAAATGTAAAGGCCCCACATTTTTGATTTATACACTTAACTTTTTTAAGCTTCATGCCAAAGTCGATTGTAGTAAGTTTATGTAACGTAATAAACAACGTATAAGTAATTAGATAATTATTTCATAATAATATATATCAGAATTCCCCTAACGGTATTAGTTTTGCTTACCTGAGTTTATAATAAAACACATGTTTTAAATATCAAGTAGTAAGTAAGTAATTTGAAAAGATAAATAACGTTTTAGATTTCAGGAAAAATAAAGTGGATTTCGGAGCACGCCATATTTTAAAAATTAAATATCTTCGTAAACCGTTCATCCACTAAGAATGCCTCCAGTACAGATATTACTGTCCAAATTAAATACAGTATTTGAATTACTTACTAATATATTGAAATTTAGAAAAAAAAATCAGCCACCGAAGTCAACTAAATAATGAGCTACTTGAGAAATATCCTTTTATATATTCATTGTAACTGATAAAGATGTTCACTACGTAGATTTAATTATTTAATTTACCTAAATAATCTAATTATACAAAATTTTATTAAGTTTTACAATGTCCTGTCTTTGTGAATTTTATTTTGCGTTCTATTTCTGATTTGCTACTTTTTCGTATTTTTTAGAATTTGTGATTTATATTTCTTCAGTTTTCAGATTTTTAAACCAAGAAGAATCTGCAAGAAATATGTTTTTTGTCACTCATTATCACTAAAGTCTTAAATAATTAACATTCTATAATTAAATATTAAAAAAAAATCATAATCACTAACTTGAAAAGTCTAAATGAATTTATTGAGTTCAGTAAATATTATTTTGAATCTTCAAATTGCTCACCTGTACATTATACAAATTTTTATTACTGAAAATATTGAACAAACTATTTACTTTGTATTTTACCGCTATCTTTTAATCGGTAAAATTTGGCTTATCAGTTTCGTTCGTTCAATTATTGTCGGCGCTACGTTTCACCGAGTGAGTGAGGATACCGGAGGAGCATACTCGGGTTACCGGCATGCTCAGAGTACTATATCGCTTAAAAACTTGCTACTTCCTATTTAATTTTCCTGTTTTTTTTTAATTTTTCTTGTACACAAAGCTTGTCCTAACAATAACGAACATATAAAAAACATATTTAATTTGGTGCAGCCGATCGGAAGTTATGCGCGTTCATACATTTCGGCGATTGATTTTTATATGTATAGATTATGAATGGAAAATCTATAAAACTCTGTAAGCAAAAACAACCTAAATTAAAAATTAATTATAAAACCAATTGAGTTTAGATTTCAAGTAAAACAATTTTTATTTATAAACTAATATCCGAAAGACTTTAAACCGACTCATTCTCTATAATATTGACCAAGTACAATATCTATACAAATAAATAAAATTGTAGTGTATGTTTGTATTATTAAAATAATCGATTTTTACTAAATGCATAATTATGTATGTATACACGGTACATATACCAAAATATCATTTTTTATTAAATTAGTCTGTCAGTCTGCATTAGTATACACACATGCATTTAGTAAAAAGCGGTTATTTTAATATTACAAATAGACAACAATTTTATTTTATCGTTACGTGTTCTTCAGGTAATTGTTTTATTTTGACTCAGTCAGTCAAAATAAAACAATTAATTATCAGCAGTGGTAGCGTATGCGACTGCTGGGCCTGAGAATTCGGATTCAATTCCGGGGACGGACCAAATATTAGTGTGATCTGGAAATATTTGTTTCGGAGTCTGAGTGTTTTCTATGTACATATAATATGTATGTATTTATAAAAAAAGTATGTACGCATATCAGTTGTCTAGTACTCCTAATACAAGCACAAATGTTAGATCACCGAAGTATTTACTATTATTATTTACAATTAATACAATACAAATTTTCACGATATGTATTTATGTTAACGTGTTATTTTAACTATTTAGCTTAAAGGTAGACGATATTTGTAACAAATATTGATGGAGGTAGGCAAATGAAATAGACTTAAATAAACTCTCCGATTTTATCTGTCAATATGTACATCTTAATGTTTGTTCTGTCATATCAAAGTCATAAGATGGACTGGAAGAAATTGCTATTGGCAGTAAGGTCGCTCTTTGTACATTACACATCTGACATTTGACATGCTATCTTAAAATTCTCTAATATTGTGTAAATTTTATATAAAAAGTTTTCTATGTATTGATTTCGGAATAGTAGCAATTCAACTGGCATGCGCACCTATAAACCGTTCCTGGCTCAATATTTTGACACTTTTGTAGACTTAACAGAGATCTACGCTCCGATACCTCGATAAAAATAAGACACGGAAAAAACTACAAACTCCATCCATAAACTCAAAACGCGGAGAAAATTGCAGGCATAATAATTGTTTTCCTAAATTAAATTGGTTCAACTTGCAAATTTTTACCTTGTTCTATTTGACACGAGATCAATATACAGGGTGGATACTGATAGTGGAAAATACGACCTTAATTTGAACTAGACCTATCTACACATAATACAATTTCACCTATAAAATTTCATTAAAATTGATTCAGTTGTTTATCCATAGGACGCTATTTTTCATTTTTTTTATTTTCTACACGACGTTGTTAGATTAATGACCGATGTTAAGCCGCATCCGGTTTTCTTTCTTTTTTGTTATTATAGTGACTGAGTAATTAAAAAAACGTGAATACATAATATTGCTAGTACTATTTAGCTTACGTCGATAAAGTATGTATCTACTTTATCAACCTACGTTGCGCGTCGTTTAGGTAACTCTTCACCACCGCCGCCGGCGACCGGGACCGCGGCCACTCAGGTTAGTGAACTGAAATTACAAATGGTGTCCTTATTGGTTTAAATTTTTAAGTCATTTAGTTTGTTTGAATTTTTCTTGTATCTGTTTTCGGATAAATTAAACAATATTAAAGTAAACCAACACATTTAAATTTTAGTTTCATTGTAGATCGTATTGTCATATTCATCTTGAATATGCTCTGCTCGTTGGTCTAGCGTTTGACGTAAGCGACTGCCGATCAAGACGTGCGCGCACGTCAACACCACCGTTTGGATCGTGCGAAAAGGTATTCTTCAATATTCACTTTGGTCCCCGGCCTTCCACTGGGCTTGTTATGAAGGTCGAAATTTTTTACGAAAACGTTGGTACTAAAAACGAACCGCGTTTTCTTTTGCGACACCAGCGCCATACACATCGTTAATCCTTCGAGCTGTTTCTGTAGCACTGGCGCCACGGTTAAACTTGTACTAGTAAATAAAAAATATATTTCACGTTATCCATTGTGCGAGATGAGCGATGCCAAAGAAAAAACTAATGAGGAAAAAAACAAATTAATGTCTGTTTTCAAAACTCAAACATACCAGCTAAATGGATGACTATGAAACCTAGGGTCGAATCCAAAACAGACAACACAATTAGATAAAAAATTAAGGTCATTTCCAGGCGCGAAATCTTCCCGCTACGTAACGACGTACAAAAAACGGCTCGTTTAAACGTACTTTGAATTCTTGTGTATATTGGAAGCTGATTAACTATATAATCTTTTTACGACTAACTCATAAATCAATAACTGTGGTCTGTTTCAAACCTTCGGTCACTCTCAGCCCCTTCAATAATGCAAAATGAGAAAACACAATTTTAATTCTATGTTTATAGGTTGTTGTAGCCACTTCAACACAAGAAAAGCCTTAGTATCAGGAGAATTCCACTAGTAAAAGTGTCACAGTAAATGGGTAACAAAAGAATAAAAACTAGAGAATTTAATAGAGAATTAGGTATATTGTTGTTCCAAAAATTGATAGCCACTGAATAAATACAATCTATTCTTTCATGAAACTATTTTGCTTTGACTGAAAATTTCAACACAAACCTCCTTCGTGAAAATCACTGGTCACCTATGTGTAGTTTTTTTTAATATGTTTAAAGATTAATTGTCTGTCACTCTTCTTTTGTTTGCAACAATGGCAGCAAGGGAAGCTTTTCTACTATGATTATAAACGAAGTTTAAACTTCAAGGAATCCCAAGAATTTACAAGCTGCTTTTGGGGAGTTTCGTGAATTTAAATGTGGTCGAGAGAACTTTAACGATGACCCTAGACCCGGCCGACCACCAACTGCAGTTACTCATAAAAACGTCATCAAAGTGTAGCTATTGCGAAAAAATAGACATATTACACATCGAGAGGTACAAGCTGAACTAATCATTAGATCACAGGCAGTTTCCACCATCCAGCACGACCACCAAAGTTGTTCGCGGCCAGAGAGTTAATAAATCAATCATAGCGGTTTTTTTTGACGTAGTGGACCAGTAGTATTAATTCCGCTAGAACACCGTGGAACAGTTACTAGTGAATGGTATAGCGAAGTCGGTCTCCCTCAAGCTTTCGGGGAATTGGATTGCGAGCGGCTAAGGAGCTGCGCGTCCGTGGCCTTCTCTTTCTCCAAGAAAACGCGCCCACTCACACAGCTGCTAGAACTATGGACTATTTGTCAACTTCGGGGTACAAATCTTAACGCATCCTCCGTACAGCCCAGATTTCCTCGGTGGCGTAGTAGTATCGTACCTATGCGACTGAAGTGCTTGAACTCTCGAATCCGATTCTTGGGTCGAACCAAATGTTTGTATGATCTGCAAATATTTGTTTCGGAGTTTAGGTGTTGTCCACAGAAAAGGAGGATTCCTTTGTTTGTGGTGTTGTCTATGTATAATATGTAGGTATTTACTAAAATAATAGGTCTTTACCTATAAAATTGCCGTTTTGTGTGCAATAAGTGAAAGTACCTAATTTTTGCAAACTTTTTTATTTCTGTTATTCGAAGTAATCACCCATGCAATCGACGCATCTTTGCCAACGCATTGGCAGTTTATTGATATATATATATATATCACCTTCTTGTAAAAATCAGCTGGACGGGAGGCAACAAACTCTTCAAAGGCATTTTGTACTGCCTCTCAGGAATTGAATTTTTTACCCACAAAAAAGTTGTCTACATTTTGGAAAAAGTAATAGTTGGTAAGTGCAAGGTCTGGTGAGTATGGCGGATGAGAGAGAGCTTCCAACCCTAGCTCTTGCTGGGTTGCAGATGTGCAAGCTTCTCCATCATTCTCTCCAGTTCTTCACAGTACACATCTGCATTAATGCTCATGCCGTTTTGTAAAAAGCTGTGGTGAATCACTCCCGCACTAGATCACCAAACAGTGACCATCACCTTTTTAGGGGTCATTTTTGGTTTAGGGCATTGCTTTGGTGCTGAACCAGGGTCTAACCAACTTGCTGAGCGCTTTTGATTGTCGAACAGAATCCATTTTTCGTCGCACGTAACAATTCGTTTCAAAATTCCTTCGGCAGGTCTCGACGTGTACGTTGCGCTGACGATCGTTAAGATCGTGGGGCAAGCTTTTTTACCTTGCTAATTTGTCGCAAATGGATCAATATTGTTTTGGTGCTTACATTAAAAGCCGATGCCAGCTCAGCTGTAGATTGAGTTTCGTCAGCTTCCACAATCAATTTAATTCATTATTGTTAACCAAAGTCTCCGGACGACCACGAGCTTCATTTTTCAAGTCAACATTTCCAAAACGGAACCGGGAAAATCAATAACGGGTTGTGCGTTCGTTTGTACAGTTCTCTCCGTAAACGTTTTTGATGTTACGTGCCGTTTGTGTCGCGTTGGTGCCACGACGGAACTCATATTCCTTAATTACACGAATTTTTAAAGTATCCATTATGACGAAAAATGTTCAAATGTAATGAATATACAACGCTAATCAAAAAAGAAAAGGCTGTGTTTGTAAATAGAATGTCATGGTTTTAAAACAAAATTAATTTGAATTTAGAATACAGAGCCATTACAATCTTTTTTTTATTTGAAATGACCAGTACTGAAGAAAGGCATTTCATAGGTAAAGACCTAACATATATAATGTATTACTTATAACACAACCTCTGCTTAGATTGGGACTCGATGGCGTTGTGTGTTAGATGTGCAAAATATTTATATTCTATTTAGCTTCATGCGATTTTTTTTATTTCCCACGGTATAAAAATGCTTCGTTGGCAAAAAATTTTCTAACAATTTATTCATTTCACAAATTATTTGTGGAACTGCTCACGTTTATATATATATATATATATATATTTCCCTTGGCCATAGCATAACCCATGAACCGCTGGACCAAACTCGCTCATTCTTATAGTATTAGATAGGATATTTATTGAGGTGGTTAAAGGCAATAAAACTTCAGGACAAAACAGGAGCCGAGCATCAATAAAAGTTGTTGCAAAAACTGAGAAAACACATCTTTTGAGAGTCGCTGGCGAAGTTTATAATTGTGGTCACAAATTATTTGATCTTAACCGATTAAGCTTATCATCATTTTTAAAGAGCAAGAAAAAAAATCCAACAACATTTTTATTTCAAAACAAAATATATAATGAAAAAGTGTATATATGATTTAGTAGTGTGAGTGTATATAGTTGTCATTCCAATTTCAACTCCTTGATGACACGGTCTTGCTGTTGCGTTTTCAGGTGTGGATACAAGTGTTCAAGATCAGGCACACGTCGTTTAAGTTTTGCACTGTATTGATCTTGCTCGGTCCGGTTGTGACGTGAGAAATTGCCTATATATGGCTTAAATGAAGGATAGTAACTGACATTATAATTTTCTCCCACAGACTCAACTCCCTCGACACTAACAAGAGCCTCGCCCTTACCAGATTTTAATAGCCCAGTCAAATCACAGCCACGAACTACAGAAGCATCGCCTGTGGGTTTGAGTTTGACCGAGAGTTTATCTTCTGAATGTAAATCGAAAATATACCTTTCGAAGAGTAAAAAGCCCAATAAAGCTACTTCAAGTAGAAAATCTAAGTCTTGTGAATCAATTACACCTAACAACTGTGAAGCAAAAAAAAAGTTTTTTGAAGCAAGAAATAAATTGAAGGCCTCATTCCTCGCTGTTTGGTTTGGATCCAAACCAACATACTTCCCTTCCTCACGGTCACCGTCACGTTTATGTAAATTACGTAATCTGTTTCTTGATTTCACGAGACGGCACAAAGTTGAAAAGGAGGAGGAAAATAATCAACAAGAGTTAACTGATTCTCCACAATCGTCACCATCACAGGTTTCTAATTCAAGTAAAAACAAAACAAAAGACACTTCCTACTCGGAGTCCAGGAATAAAACTAATTCTACTTCAACTACTACTGCTACAACTACTTCAACTACTACTGCTACAACTACTTCAACTACTACTACTACAACTATTTCAACCACTACTCCCACAACTATTACTGCAAGTAGTACTACAACTACTAATAACAAATATACTCCTGCAAACGTAGAAGATATACAGGACTCGAAAGACTCAAAGACTAAACAAGTTATACCCAGTGACGACGCAGCACATCGACTAAGCACTCCTTACTACGAAGATCAACCCCGGCTCCCACATTACGACCGGACCGAACAGGTCCAATGTAATGCTAAACGTCAGATTAAACGACGTGTGCCTAATCTTGAGCACTTGTATCCACACCTAAAAAACGCACCATCTCAGCAGGAATCGTGTCATCAAGTTCAAAATAGGCACGACAAATATGTTGAACCTAAAAGCACTGTACCAACAGATAATGTCATAAATGATTGCAAAGTATTAAATCCCTACTCAGATGAACATCTTCCACTAACTTATTACTCTTACTCGGAAGGGACACAACACAACGTCAGGGATCAACCTCGGCAAGGTCAAGATGGATCGCCTCCAAATCGTGCAGTAACTCGTCAACATTTACAACAACATTCCATTGAATCAGATGAGAAAGAAGTCTTATCAAGTAGTTACAATAATTCAGAAAAAGTCAATGAACAAATAGTGCAACGTCAATTCGAAGAAAAGAGGTCCGATCAACGAGCTGCTGTGTATACACCTTGTAATCAGGCAAACCCAGAACAAATCAAACAAGATTATTTTGAACAATCACCACACGGTGCAATAAGACGTCAACCATTACAACAACCTCGGTCTAAGAGGGAAAAGAAAGTTTCAAAGAAAGACGAACAAAACACTCGACGATTACAATACGATGCTATAAGCCACGAACAGTCCCAAAGAGATTTTGAGTATATAAAGCAATATCGATCAAAAGTAGAAAAAATTGAAGACAACAAAGTAAGACTTGTTAATTTAGAGCCAGATATCAAAAATAATTTAGAAGAGCATAGAGGTAATGAGCTAAGGCATCGAAGATTGCAGCAAGAACAACACAAACAAATCCAATTGAAAGCTGATATCTATGAGGAAAAAACCGAATCAAAACAACAACAACAGAATACACCACAATCAACAGCTTCGCCAAAACGAATTCTTCCTAAAATTTCAGAACTTTTAAAGTTCCAGTCTCGTGAAAGCAAACAAAATAAAAAAGAATATACATCACAGGTAGCAAAACATGATCAGTTACCGCAGCAACAGTTGCCAAAAAATAGTGTAAAACAATTACAAGGTCAAAGACAGCAAATAGAACACAAACAATTAGAAGAACAGGGACACGTACAGCAGTTAGAAGATCCTATCATATACTCTCAGAAATTCTTCTGGAGACGAGAGTATCCCTATGGATTACAATTAGATAGTCCCCACGATTTCGTTAAATCGGAGGTAGAAGATATTAATATACGAGTAGAAGATATTCATGTAGAAGAAAGCCCAGAACCTCCTCCTGAGTATCCTAATGAATCTTTAGAAACTCATTACCAGGAAAATTTACCTCAGGAAGACATAAACGTTACAGAATTAACCGATTTTCAAAATCAGATATTTAGCGAACACCGCATGGGAAGAATGGGATCTCTAGAAGATCACGAACGTAAAGTTATAATTGAATTCTGTCATTTACTAGAGAAATCCAAACAGCTTTTTAATGGTTTGAGGTGAGTTCATAATATATTTTGCGGGTACATATGTATAGTGTGAAATCTCTTATATACTGATGTCCCATCGTATTATGTCGTGTCAAAACTGTGCAGGAAAACAAATATAAAACATTAACAATACTTTGATTAATTTTTTCAAACGTATAAGTAAATACACAAGTGTAGAAATGAAACTCTATATAAGCATTTCTTCGAATGGGGAGGGTGCGACACTTGTTGCATGTCATGCCGAAACTCTTTTCGCTCAATAGCGTTCCGTATTCCGAGTTACTTTATGAAGTTAAAGTAATTGACTTGATTTATTTTAGGGAGCTACCCCAGTACGGCCATAAGCAATGGCACTCCTACTTTGGTAGAACTTTTGACGTGTATACAAAGCTTTGGAAATTTCAACAACAGCATAGGGCAGTGTTAGACAACAAATATGGACTGAAAAGATGGCAAATTGGAGAAATAGCCTCGAAAATTGGACAGCTGTATTATCACTTCTAGTAAGTTTGCGTAGCTTTTGTATTCTTTTAGTTTATTACAAAGTGTTGAAACTCACAATTTTATCGTTTTTAGTTTAAGAACAAGTGAAACTGCATATTTAAACGAAGCATTCTCATTTTACTCCGCAATCAGAGGTAGAAGCTATTATACAAAAGCAAGTAAAGAAGATAAATGCGAATTAATGGTCAAGAAACTTAGATACTATGCACGCTATATCGTGGTCTGCTTACTAATAAAAAAAGTGAAGCTAGTACGTGAACTGATAAAAGAACTAGATAGACAGATAATCGAATACGGGAACACTTATGATCCTGATGACCAAGCTGAGTGGAATATTGTGGTGGAGGAAGTAAAAGCGTTTCTTCAAGCAGAACCGGTGGTATCTGTCATACATCCTGATAACTATACTATAATCCTCTCACACCGGTAAGCAAGGTTATTTTATTTCATAGTTATTTCTTATTTTGTTAGGTTATACAGCTATATTATTTCAGAATGCAAACTTAGTACGAAAAAAGAAAGTCAACCAAAAGTATCCAAAGTCCTTGCATATTTATTTAACCTTGTTTTTCTAAGTCTGCTACTTTTTACAGATTAAGTACCACAGCTACGCCTTTAGTTGAGAGAACTTCGCAAATGAATCTCTCTTTGCAAGAGGTTCTCATCGTCGGAAGTAGTTCACAGCAGGTCAAGTTCTCGGAGTTAACGATGGACATGTTCAGAATGCTTCATACCTTAGAAAGAGAACATAATGCAGAAGTACAACAGATGTATGACGATTCACCGCGGCAGAGATTCAATTTAACACCAAGTAACTTGAATACTAAAGGTAATAGTCGATTTTATTATACACTTAAGATTTACTGCAATGGTTTATTGTGTGTTTTTATTATTATTTTCAGCGATTTGTAAACTGACTGTGCGGAAAAAGGTTGTGCAAATATTTTATTGTAACATGCTATGTTACCACAGCGTGAGCATAATCAATTATAATTTAAGTAACTTCAGTGACAAATGTCATCATAACTTATTATAATCTTTAGTTAGACTGCTTGAACTCTAAACATATCGTTATTATTTAAAATGCTAATATGATGTGCAATGCGTGAACATAAAAAAGCCAAGACATTTTATTGCTGGCGTTTATCTAGCTTGAATGAATAGCTTGCCAGAATTTGCGGAATAACTTAAGCCAATTAAATTACCGGGGGATTTCGCAGCACCTCAACCAATTTTTGTGTTTTAATAAGCAAGCGAACCTTTGTCGTTTTTTATTGCGCTCGCGTTAGACGAAAGATACAATGGCATACAACACCGAGATGCTTGTATTTGTTGTAGGATACAACTTAGAAATGGCTGCACCGCGTTGTGAAAATCCACACAAATATTTATTGTTCAAACCGACACCGAGTCAAATACTCGTATACCTTGCATCGGGATGTAACGACCTCCCACCAAACGGAGCTCTTCTTCTGTACATCTCGGCCGACGGACAAATTGTCCAATCTTCGAAGCATCCTGAAGATGGTGAGTGATGTACTAGTAGCCACTATTACATTCATTATCACTTTATGTACGATCTCAACTCAATATTTTATAGTAGGATATGACATCGGAGGCCTAATAACAACATCTAAGACCGATTTTTATCGAGACAGCAACAGAGAAAAAGGGAGTCAGTCTAAGTATAAAGAAGGGCAATGTTTGCATCCAGGAGATTTGTATCCGTTTACTAGGCGGCCATTATTCATCATCATTGATTCCGATAACTCGTACGTGTTCAACAACATGCCGAGACACTTCGGGCAGCCTCTCGTGGTACTCATGTCACCTATAGAACTGCCGTCATCACTGTACGGTAAGTACGAAATTAATATTTTTATGTCTCGGATATTTTAGACACTCTCTCTTAGACTCTCTTTCTAACGCATCATTTTTAGATCAACGCTAAACTCTAAAACAGTTTAAAGAGCGATCAAGTGTAAACAAAACTTATATTACAATAAAAGTACAATTTGTGTAAATCTATGTGTTACTAGTGGTCGCTCAGCGCGACCTCTGGTAACACAATTGCTTTGTTTTAGTTATTTTAACCTTTTTTAACTTTCTGTACTGCTCCTCAATATAAAACTTTACTGCGCCAAATTTCATACTCTCCCGTTTGCATAATTTTCGGAAAAAGGGGTACAAAGTTATTGCTTCACGTATTAAATTTAATATATCTATAGACCTCGAATGGATGCAATTTAGATTCTTATGTGGTGTCAGTGTAGAGTAATAAAGTATTTATTTATTTAACGGTCCAGAACGAACTTTATTAAGATAAGTTTACGGCGACCATAGGCATAGAGCATATATCTGCGGTGCCGCCCGTGTATGTGGGTTATCGCGGTAAATAGTAGCCTATGTCCTTCCTCGGGAGGCAACGTATCTCCATGCAAAATTTTATCAAAATCGATGATATGGTTTAAGCCTAAATGTGTTACAAACAGACAAAGTTACTTTCGAATTTATAATGTTAGAGTATACATATGCAATCTGATATTTTTACATAATATTACAGTGTCAGAGAGGAGACACCAAGGAAATCTATTCACTCTGTTTCTGCATGCGCCACTGACAGCATTCTGTCATTGTTGCGATATTCACACAATACCCTTGGTGCATTGGGACCGGGCACAAAGTTACATCGATGCCTTCATAGGTGAGGCATTGCAATTACTCATGAGAAGTAGAATTGGTAAGTGTTTCTTTTTTCTGCCTTTTTACTGACTACTCCCGCTCTAGGAATATAAGCTGTGTCTCGGACTTATTGAACTAAGTGTTTAATGAAGAGATTGAAACCATAACGTTTCGCAAAGTAGTAAACGACAAGCTGACCGCTTAAACAGCTATGCGATCCATATAATCTATACTTACTTTGTTTGCAATTATTGTTCTACAGTCAACTATTATATTTTACTGATGTGTTTATTAATCTATAGATATCTAAAAGAAACCCTGTTTCTTTTGGCTGGACTAATTTCGCTACTTCCTTCAGTGTTGAATACAACATTTATTGAGTAAAATTAGACATCATGCTAAAAACAACAGGAGCTAGAATCAATAATAATGTTGCAAAAACTGTCTTTTTTTTTTTCTTTGAGACGCAGACGAATTTGCGCGTGTTGACTAATAGTAGGCATAATATACACCCTTAGTAGAGACATTATAGATTTTAAAAATGAAATTGACGATTAATTTGAACACAGAACGGCGGAGCACTTTGACGTTTCAATTAAACGAATGATTGGAACCGCATCTATCTGGGGCCAGGTCCCTGTCAATTATGAAATAGCATTCTCTCAATCTGAATAAAAATACATACAAATTCACAGTTGTTTTTACTCACTATAGGCAGATATTTCCAACTCCTCCTGTTTTTTTCTTCTGATTAATTTTGTTGCGGGTTCCAAGACAGTTATTTTTTTCCTGGGACTTCCCGAGTGTCATAACTCGGTGTGTTCGTGGGTCACTGCTGTTGATCCTGGTGTACAGGCGTTACAGTGGTTTTTTTTAAATTTATTTCTTTCGTTCGTAACGCGTGTATTTACTTGGAACAACGCTACTTTTTTCTGCTTCAACAAGAACAAGTCGGTGCAGTATCTACCTTTTCTTATTTGATCTGAGCCGTTAGGATGCTAAACAAACGTACACTCTGCCTAACAATAAACAATAATAGAAATAAATTGTAACCGTTAACAACACAGTTGTCTTGTGTTGACTTGTGTGAAAGACATCTCACTCAATTTCATATTAAATATTTTATTTGTTAAACTAATAAAGTAGCTAATAAACACACGACTCAGCTACTATTGTAAGACAACCGGTGTCTATAAACATATAACAATCGAACGTTGCGTACCCAACAACCTTCTAAATGATAAATCTGGTCATCTGCAGTCTTCAACAACGTACAGGAACAGGAACAGATACAGTCTACCAAAGTGAGTTTTCTCTAGTTGATGGAAAGCATGAGTAGAAACCAAGAGTGTTGGCCACCATACTCATTGCGAATGCGGACAATGCTTGTAGCATAGTGACCCACATTATGGCCTCGGTCTCATAAAAGTTGACAAGTCTCTAGGTAATCATTTAGTGATGAAAGAACGACTCAAAATCTCCACAACTTTCCACAGATATGATGATCTTGTGCTTCATGAATGATGACTTCCTTCGGGTTTTGATGCTACGATTTATCTTCTGCGAAGTGGTGCTGAGAATGCACCGCGCATTCAGAGCCCGAACTCACTTGACTCGCTGCTCTCCGCCACTTCCTGATGATTTACTGGAACATCCTGCGCTGACACACATCGTTATGGACCTAGCTGCACATCTGCAGGTAAATAATGTATTTATTTCGAACGTTATATCTACATGGAAATCCAATTAACAGTTTCTTACAGAAAAATCCTTAGGAAATTGAATTATATGTCGCTTTCATTGAACGAGCAGACAGATTTCCTGGATGCGAAATAAAGATCGAGCCCCGTGCTTTTGGTGTGTTGATGATGATGATGCTGAGATTAGTTGATCAGGGAAAATTAGGGTAAAGGTTTACTAGGTACTCTTGTAGATATGTTATTATTATTACAGTGTTGCGTTTATTAGCCCGTATAGCCAGCTTGTTAATAATAAATAAATAAATATTTCAAACATCTATCACACAACGCCATCTACTCCCAAGCTAAGCAGAGCTTGTGTTATGGGTACTAGACAACTGATACAAATACATATATTTTTTTGTAAATGCATACATATTATACATAGAAAACACCCAAACTCCGAAACAAATATTTGTAGATCGTACAAACATTGGGTCCGACCCGGGAATCTAACCCGAGACCTCACGATCAACAGTCGCACAAGCCAACCGCTAGATCAACGAGGCAGTGTTACGTCATAACTTCTCATTTCTTACTAATTTGTATAGAAATAACAGATTCCAGTTTCGCAAAGAGAAACTAATTGAACGAGATTTCGATCGTTATTTTGCATCGTCATCGTCAAACAGGGAATATGTAGTGACGTGTTTATTACAGCGCCAGGGGGCACGATGGCCGGGACATCAGTCAACGTTTCTGTACAAAGGGAACACATTTTACATATTAAATAAATTACACATCAGGGCACATCACTTCCCTAGCAATAAGGACATTGCTGACTGCAGACATTAACACATAAGCTACTATTTGCCACCATAACCGACATACACGCGGGCGGAGCCGCGGGCAACAAATAGTTATAAAAGTAACATTCTCTGAAACCAATCACAAAAACTAAAATTAGCGCCTGAAAATGTGGTATTGTTATGTTACTACGCCATCTATGACGGTTTTTGTAAATTAAGATACATGACTGTCAAATGAGTTTCTATAGTTCGGCATCAGATGGCTCTTAACTCAAACTAGAAACTATAAGTAATGCTTTTATCAGCACTGGATATTTTATTGATTAATATTTCATAAATTGCCGTCGAGTTCCCGTTGTGAGACAGTTTATAATGTCTTCATCGTTGATAGCTCAATAAGAGTAAAAGAACGTGTTATACCTGTGCTTGTGTATTTAATATCCCGTGCATAGTCCCAAGACCCATCCATACCACTTTACGAAAGGTACGTCTAAAAGGCTCTTTCGTATAGAACCGATTTCAAATTATGCCATACAAACTGTATAAATTTAAGTATTCAGTTTAGTTAACGACAAAAGCAGATACATTTTTAGGGTTTCGGACTATTAGCATTAACTCGAGTTATTCAAAATAGCTGGTTCTCTGTGGGACAACAATAGAAAACGTAGTTTGACTGATCATGGCACAAAATTCTATACAATGGTGCTTAGTCAAAATTTGTCTAAAATTAGATTTGTGACATTAAAACAGATGTTTTCTGAATGCATACCTTCAAAAATAGTATTTTGGAAAATAAGAGAAAATAAAAAAAAATGTTTAGTGAGACTGTAGTTCTCCTCAGCAACCACCAATATCAGTTCAATTGATACCAGTTAATAGAAACAAAACTAGGCATTCACAAAAGTCAGATGATGCGTCTGCTCGTTTGTCCCCTGTACCATAAAAAAGTCTAAATTCGATTCGCTGTTTCAAATATCAACCTACCAATTTCAGGTTCGAGGGAACTTCCATGATCCGTCTGCGACTGCAGGACCCGCAGATGATCGACGGCCACCCAAGGAATGATACAGTAAGGTCTCCTCGGTGTCTTTCGCTCCACAATAAAGGGAAGAAAACCTCAATTTGGTGAAGTGTTTTATAACATTGTAAGTAGCCCGAGACTTCGAGAGACGTGAACATCTCTTTATTTATTTAATTATTTCGATTAAAACGAACGCGTCGAATGTAGAGAACAATACGTACCTAATCGAGTTTAAAATTATACCATTGTCGATACACTTGGAGTTTGATAGATGAACATTGTGGCTTCATTCCAACTGGCATTTTTAAAGATAACTCGTGTGTGTGATCTGCCTGTACGTAGTTCTCTTATCGCTGTTCATGATATGCTATATTCATGAGAATAGTTTGTCACACACTAGTAACATGCAAGTGTTTATCTAATAAATAAATCCAAGTCGATGATTGAGTCCAAGACACGAAGACAAGAAAAACGTAACTCTGATGAAACGAGTTGTAAATCTTGAGACTAACTAAATTATGGGTTAAACAACATTTGTAAATAGAAATAAGAGATGAGAGAATGATTACTGGAGACCAATTTGAACCATATGGTACTTGCAACAACAACCAAAATGCACTGTCTAATAATTGGAGCAATATTAAAGGAGATAAGAGTCTTTGGAAGAATATAATATAGAATTTGAACTACCTACAGTCGTGATGAGTAGAATACAAAATGGATCAGCCATATTGGATAACCGTGAAAGTATTAAGGGGAATGTGATAGTTATTTCTATTAAGGAAACTTTAGAACTGTACATTCTGTAAAATATAATATGGATTTATAAATACTCAAAAATGTAAATTTGTAAATGCAGAGTTAGACGTATGTAGATAGGAAAAGTAAATAATATTTTTTTAGGTAATACGCTACAGCACCGGTTACTATATGAGGATAAATTAACGTATATATGTCTAAAATTGTAAATATAACGTCCAAGTACCTTAAAAGTACAGAATATAAATAGATATTACGAATATTCCATTATAATATATATATCTTCTAATAAATAAAATCATTAGTCAATAATGATATAATTAATCATCGTATATTTGAAATTCATTTCTGAATGCATAAAAGACAGTCCCAAAAGCTTTCAAAATCATGAGATAACGTAAATATTAAAAATGTATATTTAGAAAATAAAAATCTATACAGTAGGAAGTATAATCTAGGCATCTCTTAAGATCTCAATAAAATTGAATCGTTACCTTGATGGCGGTAGGCACTTAACATTATCTAGCCTGATCTCTTAATTCATAATAATAAAATATTAGTATAATAATAAAGACACATATATTTAGGAACTTTGGACTTGATTCCAGTTTTTTCGCTAAGATAGTTAGGGTATTAAAGTATATGTTGAAAATTGGTAGAAAAAGCATAAAATGCGTAGAAATTAGTTAAACTTTAATCAAAAACCATTCTATTACTTAAAATCATATGTTTAAAAATTCTCATTATAAGAATTTAAATTTTTTTTAACTCTGATGGATGTGTACTGTGAGAGAAAGGTAATCATACATTTATAGTTAAAAAGCTTTTCAATATTTACCTACAAATATGTTCAATGCCCTCGTAAAAACATTTAATAGCTTATATATAAAAATTGAAACACCAACTTGTCCAACATACTTATACGCGCAATATTGACAAATATTGATCTCAGATCTCTGTCTGATTGTGGAATCTGAAGGAATAGAGCTTTCAGATTCTACAAGACTCAGATCTCTGTCTGCAACCGAAACCTACAAGTATCTTGGTTTTTCACAGTCCTTGGGAATACCGGAATCTGACATGAAACAGTCGTTGCGGGAACGCTTCTTTGGCCGCCTGAAAAAAGTACTTAAAAGTCTTTTATCAGGCGGTAACAAGGTGCGAGCCTACAATGGTTGGGTCATGCCGGTTCTGATGTATTCCTTCGGTATACTTAGATGGACTCAGACTGAATTAGATGCCCTAGACAGGAGAGTCCGTACATTGCTGACTGCATTCCGTATGCATCACCCACGTTCATCAGTTATGAGGTTGTATATCCCGCGAAAGTTTGGGGGTCGAGGTCTATTAAATGTCAAGACCCTACACAATCGCGAGATATACAACCTCAGAGAATATTTTCTTCATACTGATGTGGGAGTGCATCGCAGTGTAGTTGCAGTGGATACCGGACTCACTCCGCTCGCTCTGGCTAAAGAGAATTGGCGCAAACCTGTAGTACTTGGTACTAATGAACGCAGGGAGGTATGGAAGGGCAAAGAACTTCATGGACGGTTTTATCGGGCCCTTAACGGGTCCGATATAGACTTTAAAGCCTCAACCTCCTGGCTACGGTACGGTGACCTCTTCGGAGAAACCGAAGGTTTTGTTTGTGCGATTATGGACGAAGTTATCATGACGAATAACTATCGGAAATATATCCTGAAAGATGGTACGGTTGACATATGTCGGGCATGTCACCGTCCCGGGGAATCTATTAGGCATATTATTTCTGGTTGTTCTCGTCTTGCTAACGGCGAATATTTGCACAGGCACAATCAAGTAGCCAGGATAGTACATCAACAGCTTGCCCTTAAATACAAACTTGTGAGTTCAGAGGTGCCATACTACAGGTATGTGCCCGACCCAGTTCTCGAGAATGGTCGTGCTACGTTATATTGGGATCGGTCTGTTATCACAGACAGGACTATTGTTGCCAATAAACCTGATATTGTGGTGATAGATCGATCAGAGCGCCGCGCAATGATTGTCGACATCGCCGTTCCTCATGACGAGAATCTCGTGAAAGTTGAAAAAGAAAAACAAATAAAATATTTGGACTTATCTCACGAGATTGTCGAGATGTGGGATGTAGATTCGGTGATCATTGTTCCGATAGTTGTATCTGTTCACGGATTGATAGCCAAGAGCTTCGACCAACACCTTAAGAGGCTCACGTTGGACGGTTGGATCAAGGGTCTGATGCAGAAGGCAGTCCTCCTAGACACGGCACGTATAGTGAGGAGGTTCCTGTCTCTGGAGCCCTAACCACCGGTTTCTTGGTCCCTGTACCCGAAGTCGGTGGTCTACTATTTTTTATATTTTTAAATGATTTTTTTTTTTTTTTAATTTGTATATTTAAAAATGTAATCAATATGTTATATATGTAAAATAAAGAGAATAATAATAATAAATATTTCAGACATCTAACACACAACGTCATCTAGTCCCAAACTAAGCAGAGCTTGTATTATGGGGTACTAGACAACTGATATTAATACTTATATACTTTTTTTTTTGTAAATACATACATATTATACATAGAAAACACCCAAACTCCGAAACAAATATTTGCAGATCATACAAACATTTGTTCCGACCCGGGAATCGAACCCGAGACCTCAAGAACAGCAGTCGCGTACGCTACCACTGCGACACCGAGGCAGTCAAAATCAGAATACATGCAGAACTATGCACTTATTAAACTCAAAGAAAAACCAAGCAAGGGTCAATTTAAAGATCAGAATACGGTTAGAGGACCCGACTTCCAGGCTACCAGCCAGTCGGGTTACAGGCACGCGCTCCTGGCCTACTCAGCTATTGCTTTACATCAGTCCGTAAATGCAATATCCTATATCCTTTCAGTTGTCTTCACTTCGACTTCACCTAATTATATTGGCAAACTACGGGTAATGTTTACACTAATTACTGCGTTGCCTACTTTCAAAGTTACACTAGAGAGTATATATACAAAAAAAGGTTTTTTTTTAAAAAGTGTTTAGTTTGAGTTATCTGTTAGTTTTTTACCGTCGTATTTGTATGTATCTACTCGTCAGATTTAAGAACCTTTTGCATTTGATCAGCTATTGTCTAAAGAGGCTTTAAGAACCTTCGAAATTTTGTTAAATTTTAGGAAACGTTGAATTTTATTATAACTAAACAATATACAAGGGTAATGTTATTTAGTTTCAAAGCAATTCCAAAGATATCTTCGGCAATAAACCGTCGCATCGCGAGCAAAGCTATGACGCATCACAGTACGTAAATTGGGACTTAGTCTGAAAATATATTTAACAGTCGCAACTAGAACTAGATATTTCAGCCATTAGGTAAAACATTCGAGCTCGTTCTTCTCTCGTTGGAAAAATATTATTAAAAATCATTTAAACGCTACTTTCTGTTCGCAAAAATTGTATCATGATTTTAAGCATTCTAAAATCTTCAACCATATTGGAGGTTGCATAAGTGCAAAAAAAACTGATCCGACAAGTGATTAAATACTAATACGACGGCAAAAAAAACGAATAATTCTTGAAATGAGGAACTTTTATGTTTCATATTTTTTTAACATTAATTTCTAACATAAGTATATACATATAAAATTGCAATAGTTACCTCATACCCCAATCCGTTACCCTATTAATCCCTTATCTAATATTTAAGAAATTAGTTTTAAAAGTATATTTCAATCGATAACTATTTTTTTAGAATTAAAATTGTTAAGTAAGCGTTTTATCGGTATTCTAAAGCTGTAGCAAAAGCTTAGTTTAGTTTGGGACTATATAAAAAAACTTTTATTATTACTAAAGCCCTGGATATAAGTCGGTATTAATATTTATTAATTCGTAAGCCAAGCAACTTTAAACAATTAGCTGAAACGAAAACAATGCCAAACAACATAAACATTTGCAATTTTACTGACAATTTGTTTGAGGGTTTTATGAGAACCGTGTCTGGCACACGTATGTGCTCGGTATGTACTGAATATCGAAAATTTATCACTCAACAAATAATATAGTGAAAGAACACCCACGCGTTGATAATAAAATAAAACGGCAATATTGAGGAGACATCGCCAGACATAATTTTCACATGTCAACTAAATTAGACAATCATCTTCGGTAATATTACTTGTTTATTTTACTTTATTAGATATCCTTGCAGATACTTAAAGTTTGATACTTATAAATAAACTTTCTTTGAACAGCATTAATGATCCCATTAATATTGTTTAAAAAAAGTTACGAAAGTACTCTAATAAAAAAATAGAAGTTACGAAAATAAATATCAAAAACAATGTTTTAATATCGTAGTAATTCAAATACCTACCGTGGATGAGCCATGCTTCGGCATGCATGGGCCGGCTTGACCTGATTAATACCACGGCCTCACAGAAAACCGGTGTGAAACAGCGCCTGCGCTGTGTTTCACCGAGTGAGTAAGGATACCGAAGGCACATAACCCTACTCCTCCCCCTATAAAGTCTAAATATCTCAATACAATTGTCAGATGTGATTAAAATTGATAATTATTATTTTTTTTGTCATTATAATCAGTTTCATTTAAAGAAACAATATATTCTCCGACGCGCGCTATTTCACCTTTACATGTAGGAGCGAAGAATATTTAATCAAATTAGTAGTTAGGCGGTTATAACAATATATTCTTAGATTCATATATTCCAGTTCTCATAGTAATATATTCCCAATATATTTTAGATTTTAGCTAGGTTTTAGGAGATCAAACTATTCAAAAGAGGTATTCAATGTTATTTTAAAAGTTATAAGTAGTTTTACGTAAGTAAGCGGTACTAGGACGGTTGCGGGCATAGTCGGGACATCAATAAAGGGAACATTTATCTGTACATACGTTCCTTGTAGTGTTAGTGAAATATATACTCTTAGATATTAGGTTATACTCGTAGAGAGACATGTTATTTTATTTCTAAATCACATTATAATGTATATTCCAATTCTGATATTCATAGTTGTAAGCAATTTATCGTAGATGATAGTTACTTCAAAGATCACTAATATCCAACGTAACATTACAATGTAGATAGAGAATATTAGTAGTAGTTTAGTTTGATGGTAGAGGTATAACAATATAAACACTTATTCACTATATTCCAATTCGTATTTTCTAAGATATATTCAGTATTCGGTTAGTCGGTTTAATAATTAAAACTATATGAGGTTGTTAGTATCCTATATAAAATTTGACAGATCCCGCTGGTTGTATTTTAATGATTTTAAAATACTTTGAAAAAATTTGAAACAATTGAACAGAACAAAACTCTCGCGATATAAAAATAAAAGTTAATTGAAATGTAATAGATATATTTAAGGTAGTAGAGCCACGCTGATTTCAGCACGGTAGGGCCGGCTCGACCGGGGTGGTACTACCCTCGCACAGAAGACCAAGAAAATGACAGCCTTCACGATGTCATATTTCGTTGGTGAGTGTGAGACCGGAGGCCCAATCAGCCGCCATAGTGTGGTTCACCATGCAGCATTGTCTCGGCGCGCTATTAGTATGGTGACCACTTCTCTCGGATACTTCTCATGCTTTCCTCTAGGCAGAGTAGAGTCACTTTGGCAGGCTTGTATATAAAAAAATAGTTATAAGTTTAAGTGAGCAATTAAAAGAAAAAAAAAATTATAATCCAAAAAAAATATAAAATTAAAAAATTATAAAAATATTGTATTTTGTCGTAAATAGAGATATAATATAAGATGTATTAGAAATATTCGTCTAGATTATATACATAGTTTGTAAGGTAGATTGTTAGGTACATGAATTGAAAAGTAATCAGGGATGTAACAAATGTCCGACTTCCCACAATCACAAATGCGAACGCAAATGCGAATATCGTTGAGCTGCTATCATTGGCCCGAGGTTGGCCTCATTGAATACTAACAATTAAAAATGAACGGTGTTTATTCGCGTGTTAAACTACGCTGTATGTGACTTTAATTCATGCGATTATCTTAATCTTTTGCGACTATTGAAATTGTATAATGAGCGAAACCGGACCTTTGTTTTATACCTGATAACTAATCGATACATCAAAAAGAAATAAAAACTGAAATAAAGTAAAAAAATAATAAAATTGCGAAAAAGTAAAAAAAACCTTATTGTTACGTATATAGGTGTTTTAAATGTTTTGGTAGGTAGATACTTAGCGTAAAATGTATCCTTAGCTTCGAGCGAATGATATGAATATATTAGAGGTTGTGTTGCGGACACAAAGGAAATTTAATTTAATTTAAATGCGTATAAATAAGAGTATCTATTAATGTATAATTACAAATGCGTTCGTATTTATTACCGATACCAAATAAATAACATAAGTAAATTAAGTAAATGTTTTTCAATGTTATGTGTAGCCAATATTAATGTTGTTTAGTTAAATCGGTGTAGTTTTGAATGTCCCCTAAACTAAGAATAGATTTACATCTTATTTATGGACTTACAATGATTATTAAATTAGAAAATAAAAAAATAAATGTTAGTCTAACACCTAATATAGTAACTGGTTCTAAACTCTACTAAGTCGTTAATTGAATCTTCTGTAAAAATAAAAGTATTTTCTAGGTCAAATAAGGGGTACGTCACAACCTGTACAAATAGGAATCACTTCACATACTATTTGCATTTTGACTGTACTCAAGTAGGACTCGAACACACAACAATTAAAAAGGCTTATGCGGCTATCTTTGCAGTCTGAAAGCCAAATAAAAATAGAGATAGCTAAGACATTTAATGTTAAAGCTGGTTTATCTTATATCTTGAAAAAAAACCCTATATCGCATTAAACAGTTGAGATGTGATATATTTTAGGTAAAAAGCAACTATATAATTAATGAAATTAGGTTAATAACTCAGATTATATAAAATGTTGTATGTTATTCAATGTTATTAGTAGATATGTGTTAATCGATGTTCTTTAATGATCTATGTTTTAAAGTTTAACTATCACTTGGCAATAGCTGTTTCTTGATATTATATCATGTTTAAGATTTTCACGTTTTAAATGTATGTATCATCTTTTGTAAGGGTCAAAGCTTATTAGAATCACCTGGCACCCGGCGTCACCACTTCGAGTCTGATCGTTATTTGCTGCAGCAATGCGTTATGCCCATGCGTGGATGCTGCTGAATACTCATCGTGCTTTTAAAATGCGTAAATCAACGGTGCCATGCGAGTAAACCAGTGAATCATCAGTGCTGTCCTTTCACCGTCAGCTGGCGAGCGACGCGATGCGATGGCTGTTACCGATGCAAGACTGATGCGTTTCTGATGCGTTACTGATGCGTCTCTGATGACGACTGCTGCGGTGGCTCGTGTGCCAGAGTGGTTCTAATAAACTATGATCTTAATATACACGTTAGTAGTAGCTACGTACCATTCACAATTTCAGTAATAAATGACTATTATAAATATTGTATCTGTATAAAAATAATAAAAACCTTCATTGCAAACTTGCGTCTTTTTATTAAACGTTGCACGTCTTTACTCTTTGTTCTTCGTTCTCCACTTTCCTTTCTAAACTCTCCTAATAAGGAGACTGCTGATTTACTCTTATAATTTAAACTCAGGAACTTATTTATATATACTATATACCATTACTATTTATTTTAGGATCAACTCGAACCTGCAAACGCCAAATACTAATCACAAATATGTCGATAAATAATATAATTAAGCCGTGAATGTTGCTATCTCGTAACAAAAGTTACATTGAAAAGATTGATGACTTCAGTATGCCACAAGCTTCAATGTAAAATTAATTAGGGTTGGGATCTTGCCAATGATCTTGAGCTTTTGGGTGGAGCGTCTTTCCTATAGCTCGGCGTTAACGTATGTATAAAATTTCACAGATGCGAATAGACGGTTGAATGATATTCAAATTAAACATAGTTGCCATTCTACTAACGTAAAAGTTAATAGACAACCAAGAAATGTATGGAAATGGCATCTCTTAACGCTAATTGTTTAGTGATTATGTGTGTGTAATAATATCAGGCACTAATGCAACAGAATATAACCGTTAGCATTTGTAGAAATGGATTCGATGCGAAAAATATGCACCTTTGCTTAGTGGCCTGTTCTGAAATATATATTTCGGACATCTAACACACAACGCCATCTAGTCTCAAGCTAAGCAGAGCTTGTGTTATCGGTACTAGACAACTGATATAAATCCATTTATAATTTTTTTTGTAAATAAAATTTGCATCAAAAATTACATTGAATTTTTTTATGTCTGTCTGTTTGTTCCGGAAAATGTCTGAAACGGACGGATTCTAACGCGACTGACTGACTGACTTTTCTCTAAAATGGCTGAAGTTATAACGAGTAACTACTTTACATACAACGCAGTTACATAAAACGCAGACGAAGGTGCAATAATGGTGGACACTATCATTGTCACCTATCATTCCTCTCTTAATATAAATAAATACAATTATAAGAAATAAATATAACACAGGTATCCATTAGATGGGTAGCATGGTTTTTTCGCAATCTTCCACAAGAATAAATATAATAATTATCTACTGTTAGAAGAACTTTGCTTTAATAAAGCTGGTGAAAGTGGTGATTGATTTTTATTTTTTATAACTTGTGTTGTAATAAAATTTATTATGATTAATATGAATACATTATCATGATACTGAATACTAGTTGTTAACCAGCCACCATAAAAAATAACACAAAAAAACGAATTCAAGAACTGGGCCCAGTTAAAATGGGACTACACTACTGCACGGGATGCACCAGCTATTAAATGAAAAAAAAAATTAACAAACTAAACAACACGCTTATATAAACAAACCAAACTAAAGAACGGAAAAAAAATTACTGCAAAAAGTCTGAGGCGATGTTATTGAAATATTTTTTGAAAGCAGCCAATGCTTTTTCACATAAAAATTATTATCAAATTTTCTTATAGTTTTTTTTTCAAAGTATTTTATTGTCATCGGCCCTTGACTCCTGTGCAAATTGTTAAGTTAATCAGACTCCTAGCAGTAGTTGAAAATGAAGTTAAAACATTCCGTAACATACACACAGATCAAGTTAATAAAAGCGTTTTAAAAAAAATATAAAGATCTATTCACCCAATCGAAAGCACCCAGTTTGAGCACCCACTCCATTTTTGAAGTCTATTTATTTATTTAGGGAACACAAACAGCAGTATGTCAAATGTACATATGGTTGTTATAAAAACAGCGAAGCTTTTTTTATGTATGTGCCTGCAAAAAATGACTCTACTCAAACAAAAGCTGAATCCAAGAGTGGTGGTCACTCATTGCGAATGCAGACAATGCAACAATGCAGTATGGTGATCCTCACCATGGCGGCCTTTTGATGCTCGAATGCTGTAATTTTACGTTGATCTTCTGTGCGAGGGTAGTACCGACCCGTTAAAGCTGAAATTAGCGTGGCTCTACTACCTTGAAAAATGGAGCTTAGTAAATATACTACCCACTACGTTTTCAACAGTTTACTTATGGGGTTCAAGTATATAAGCAAAGTCGGCAATGAATGAAAAACATAAAACTCTCGCTGTTTATAAAATTTAGTAGTAATTTGCCATTAGCGACATATTAACTGGTACTTCTCAAGAGTGTGAGAAAGACTAGTAACAACAGTACTGCAAATGTAAAGATCAGTAACATCTTGATACATTGCGTGCTGGATGTAAAAGCATTGAAAGAAAAAACAAAGCAAAAAATTAATCGTGTTCATAAAAATTATCTAAAGCCGTTAGGCCCACTACCGATCGCTTAAAACTTCAATTGCATATTTTTTTAAACCGCTTAATTATGTCCCGTTTTGATCTAAAAAATAAATGATCAGTTTATGGATACGTATTGTTTTGCTTAATTTGTATTAAATATATATAGAGATTATGGAATAAATAGCCCAATACATTTACAACTATAATTTAAACGGAATTACTTTATAATTCTTTAGATATTTCACACGAAAAGAATCTATGAGATCTGATAGCAAAATTAACTATAGGTTTACTTAAAATTCTATGCTTTTTGGTATGTACAATATTGTTTATGGAAGCAATAAACCAAACTGTTACCAACTGTAAATCTGCATACACTATGTGATTAAAGTGACATTTTAAAATTGTTAAGTTTGAAACATCATTTATTATTGTAACGAATTGTATCGTGCATTATTCCTGATTTATATTAAAACTATGACAAGTGATACTCATGGATAACATCAACCTTAACACTAAAAATATACCTACAAATTTAAGTTATGACACCTTTAAGATAAAAAAACATATCTACACTTGCATAACATTGTACTAGATGTAGTAATTACATACATAAATAAATAAATGTGTAAATGAAATAGTCACGAGCAAACAGCGCCCGACGGGCAAGCGATACAGACATTTGGACTTCGTTCAAGGTGCACTGAGTAAGTTACAATCTTTATATCTTGATGTTTAACTGCTCAATCTCTAATACTCCATTCATTAACTAAATTATCCCCTCATTGTAATTACAATACCACAGTTAGGTTTGCATAAAAGAGAACGTCCCATAGTTTTAACTGATGACGCGAAATGTTCACCAAAAATAAATTCATGCTCAATCTTATATTTAGCGCGCTTGCTCCGACTAAGACGTTTCGGCCAGTTGAACCGGGATTCAGTGTAGATCGCCAATCGTTTCGTATCGGTAAAAAACAAAAAGCGTCTTGTGCATCCCATGTCAACAAACAAACACCATTGATGATGAAGAGAAGACTCACAAGAGAAGTAGCCTGAACGCTTCAAGGTAACTTCGGTGCATTAGTTCAAAATAATCTGTTGGCCAGTGATCATAGTACACAAATTGTTCACACCTATTTCTACACGAGCCCACGCAAACATAACGTGTTTTCAGTAACATATTCTCACATTGACACGATGTGTTGTGTTCTTAGTTTATACGGTGTAAAGTGAAATTGTGCTGGGTTCGTGCTTTAAATATTTCAATAATATCATTAATTTCTTAATAACATATTTGTTGATTGAAGAACATAAGATTTTAAAAAGTAACCATATCAAACTCCATAATCAAATAAACATATGGAATCTGAATTGTTGCCAGATAAAGAAAAAGAAATACCACCAGTGCCAATAAAAACATATCAATGGGAGGATCTGAGAAGAGATCGTGAAGCGGGAGGATATCCTTGGACGCATCTTCTCAAGGTGCCGCTTCAAGGTGAAATAACTGCTGAAGATATCATCAGAGAGACAACACCTAGAAGAAGTATGTCACGTGAATTTTCCAAATCGCGCACTCACTCGCCTATTGACCATGATGTTCAAAGGATACTTAATCTAGATTCCTCACCTGGGAGTAGCCGCAGACATGGTGAAGAAGGTGAAGATGAGGGAGTACAAATACCAAACTTCTCAAAAGAAGTATCTGTTGATTCCGAAGATGATACATTAAACCCAGTTATAAAAAGTTATGTAGTAAGAAAAGCCTCTGAAAATAAACCAAGCCCCCTTTTGGCTACTCCAATAGAAATACCGAAAAGTGTCTCTCCGAAAGGTATTCTGAAGCGTCGCGTACCAGAACAACAATATAATATAGGGGTCACATCCGAAACAAGAGAAAAAACAAAATGTTGTCATCCCTTGGTAAACAAAATAAAACACTTAGCCGATAAGACTTTACATAAACTTGAGAGGAATGAAAATGAAAAGTCACCTATTCCAAAACGAAAGAGAAATGAAGATCAAGAAATTAGACAGCTGAGATCATCTCCAGGTGCAGTGCGTAGACAAAAGTTTAGCGCTATCAAATTAGGAGATTCAGATGAGATGAGTAAAACGATGAGCATTGACACACCGCCACCCAGGAAAAGAAAAGAACATATTTACGAAGATATAGAAGAATCAAAGGAATTGGAAAAGTCCTTACATTTTTCACCTGATGTCAATGAAAATAGTCTTTCTAAAACTGAGGATGAAAGTAACAGCAACAAAGAAAATGAAAGTCTGTTAGAGAAAAAATCGATTGCTTCTCAAGATCCTAGCTTAGTAACAGATGATACATCATTAAAGAATGAAGATCATGTCATGGAAAAGTTGCACAAAGTCGATAACGTGGACAAAGAAGCAGTTTTACTAGATGATGAAATGGACCCAGATGAACCTAATGTGGATGAGATATTTCAAACTCAATTAGATGAAAGGGGAACAAATAATGAATCTCCTAACATAACTATCACAGAAATTACAGAGGAAGATGCATCTTTAAACGGTCACCAGCCTTCTGTAACACCCATTGAAACATCACCGACTCCTAGCCCTCACGATGCTGACGATCGCAAAATCATCAAATTCCCAAACAGAAGATGGTCTAAACCTAGCAGGTAATGTACCTTTACTATTTTATTGTAGAAGTTACCCCTTTGTAGTAATACGTCACAAGTAACGGTGACATAACAGCTGTGTTTCAACACATGTAAAAGCAAACGCGCTAGCTTCTGACTGTTTGATAAATATAGCACTGTTCAACCGATCTTCCTGTACATTGGGTAAGCTCTTTAAAATTGTCATCAGTGATCAGTGCTCGCGGCTGCTTTCACGTCTGTGATTAGTTCATTTACTGCCCGGCTTTGACAAACACGAATAATGACTCATTGTCTGCGTACAAATGACAGTTTGAATAGGAGTTTAAGGGAAACTAATAATTTATAAGTATGGCCGGGCCCGCTAAACAGTAGTAATGACTACGCTTCGGCGATGGACTTCCGAAGGTGGCACTCCTATAGAAAGACCAGTGAGACCAACACGTGAAGGTAGCGCTCAAGTGTTCACTCCGGACGTGCGATGCGCTTGTCAATTCTTCCAATGTGACTCACTTCTACCAGAGAGAGTAAATCCAGTGGGTACTAGACCGACGTCGCGAGCTAGTAATTTTATTTCGAATGACAGGTAAGTTGCACACCTACATAAATTTCGGTGGTTTTGACGAGGTTTATAACTAAAATTACGGACCGTAAAATAAATTTCAACAACATCTCATACCCGGTGGCTGCGTCTAAAACGAGCGCCGGCTGTTGGCCTAATTGTGACTCGAGCAACTTGTATGAAGTTTAAATATAACTCAAATCTTCTGCGACGAATCACATTTTTTTGCGATTTGCATTTCATTTTTATAATTAAATGCTCTGTGTTATTCTCAAAGCTCTGCGAATGATTTATTGTAATTTAAATATATTTTAATCTAGTAGTACTAATACGCAATTGCGAAATAATCTGAAGCTCGTACTGCAATTAACACCAATGAATTAATGATACGTAATGGTTTTTCAGTGATCACGAATATGAAATCATCGAAAAACCGACGCCGAATATTATATACACCGCCCCAAGTGTAGATGAAAAGCCACATCAGATGGTTAAAACAGATGATGAATTGTCAAGTACCACATCTCTCGAAAGAAAATGTTTACAGCATACATCGGACGAGGAAGATCAATTAGACGAAAAGGAAAATTTACACTATGACAAAAGTGAAGATATGCTAAACGCAGAAACACTTCAAAAGGACATTGAAGACCGATATTTTGTTAACACTCCATCAACACCTTCGCGTACTGAGTGTGAAGTCAGCACTAGTCAAGTAGACTCATCTGCATTAGAACAATTGCCTTTAAAACGTGATAGTAGATCCAAAAATACTGAAAACAGTGATAGCAGATTTCAACAACGGTTTAAGGAGGGTACAGGTAAACTGAAAACACAAGCTGGAAAACTTAAAACTAAGTTACAAAATATTAAAACCAAACAGTTCGCTATGCCTGAAAAAGCAAAGTTCACTTTACCCGATCGCCCAAAATTTAAAATGCCACAAAGACCTAAAATATCACTTCCCGATAGACCTAAGTTCAAATTACCTGATAGGAGAAAATTTAGTTTACCAGATCGACCAAAATTCAATTTAGCTGAAAAACTGAACCGCTCTAAATTTACGTTACCGGACAGACCCAAATTTAATGTTCCAGAATTTAGTGTTCCAAAATTTAAAATGCCAGATAGACCAAAAATGAACTTCCCCAGCTTAGGTAAAAAAAAAGAGTACAAAGTGACAAATGACACAGATTCAAATGATGTAGCAACAGATGTAGCTACAGTAGAATTTGAAGCTAGAACCTATCCAAGACTATTCAGTAAAAAAAAGAAATCAGAATTACCCAAAACTTCTTCATCTCCAACACTCAACCGAGAAGATACGCCGCCACCCACTTTTACCTTCACGCGGTTTAAAAAGTCTAAAGAAAAACCAACTTATATCCCCGATAGTCCAGAACAACCACGAGAATATGGAACTATAGCAAACGATGAAGAAAACTTTGATAGGCAGGAAAATGACCGTCATGAAACGACGTATGATTTTGACAAATTAGATACAGAATACATGGATGGGGAACCTGAAGGATCTGATTTGCAAGACGATCGCATTGCTACATTAACAGATGAAATATCACCGTCTAAACAAGAATACACACATGTAATAACCGAAATAAATAATGACGAATTTTTCGTGCGACCGAGAGGTATTTCTCGCGAAGATATTCAAACAAGAGAATACTTAAGCGATGAAACTCGAAAAGCGTTTCAAACTCCCAAGAATATCCTTTCCGTAATGGGAGGACATTCGGGATCGAACGACGAAAATATTTACATCAATGATCCTGACGCTGATCCTGAGATGATGATCGATGATAACGAACCGATGAGGTATTCAACTGAAGATTTGAATGATAAAGATGACGGTTATTATACATTCCCACCGGTGAGGCCGTCACGGGCAAAGCGAAAGAAGAAAGAACTAGATCATACTCCATACATCGATGAGAGTGTTAACGCTAGCCTACAATTCAGTGAGGTAGACTTAGGATTATCAGAAGACCAACATATAAATTGTGAAATCGATGATCATATGGATACGCACGTAAACCATCACCTTGATTTCACTCCAACTACTGATTTACACTCGATACATGAATATGCAAACGATGATGTTATTCAGTATCCAGAAAACACCCCGATCCAGTCTCAAACTCTGCCGATGCCACCGAAGAGAAAGAAGAAATTTGGGAAAAAAGATTTCAAACATTCATCTCTAAATGACTTCAACAATGTGCCTGTATCGGAGCTGTGGGAGGAGCCGCATGAAAATACGGATGACGTGAGTGTTTCTTTTTCTATTTACCTCTTCTAGTAAACACTGATAACCTACTTATTAGTTTAAAAGTGTATGTATGTAAAAAACGGTTTCAGATGTGAATTATTAGCAAAAATAGCATTTCATAATTTTCATGTTTTATTTCAAAGTTATAAAATCATGAAAGTATTATTTAACATAATAATCAAACATATGATTCGTATCGTATTGTATTCTATAAATATTATTTCATTTACATTGAAGAGAGTTTCTCTTCAATTGTGTAGTAACATTTTGAGGTTCGGTAAAAGAATCTAACCGTAATTGCCGTAAAAAAAGAATCTATTACGATATTTTTTTTCATTCGTAAAATTGAACTAGTAATGATGCAGCAAGCAATAAACTCTATTTCTTTGCACTTTGCTAAAGTTAAGTATACATATAGCTAGTACCTACACGTTATTCTGTAGGTACTTTATACAGGATCAAAATCGTAGTGTCGTTTAAAATGCCTGACCCAACTGCAGAAAATTTAACGATAGCCGGTTGAGTAGAAATTTTTTTAGTTCATAAATATAGGTATAGTATACTTATCATTACAGGCAGGACGTTGAGATATAGGTAAACATTTACAATAATAGCAACAAGCTAGGAATAGAGTACAAGTAAAATCAATTGCAGTATAATATGAATATAGAAATAACTTGAAATTCTAGGTTTACCTAAACGCTTACAGGAGGTCGGTGCCCAAAATAAAACTCATATTACTGATACAGGGGTAGGTTTGCCTAGAGAGAATGTAGGGATTTAATTTAGAAAAGGGCAATATTTATATTATATTCTAATGTAATTAGGAAATTTTATATATTTTTTTATTTCAACTGAACATAATTAAAGTTTTCAATTTTGTGTTGGTCAGTATTCAATAGGTTCGGAATTGAAATAACTAATGCCAAAAAGTACCGATAAGCTTTGATCGGTATTTCTTATTTGTAAATATTTTGTAAATGAATCCTAGCTAGGTCGATTTATTGCCACCGAAACCTGTTGAAGCTGTTTTCGAGATTCAGATGTTGTTCAGATAGATATTATAGTATAATTATGTATATGTCGCAGTCAACAACAGGTTAGCTTAATTCGCCGTTCAATCAACAGCCTACTAGTACCACTTACCTGTTTACTAAACTAGCGAGCGGCCGTGCTACGAATGGAGGAACTAGGGAAAGGTTATGTTAGGTATTTTTTTCTTTTGCGAAGAAAAAAAGAACTTATGGAAACCCCCACGGGCTGTCACCCCACCAGGGTGGTTTGCGGCGGGATGAAGTGTCGAAATAGGTACCTCACTTAAACGCTAGTTGAACGGCGCGGCGGCGCTGCTTAGAAAAGAGCTAGCCTAGGTCGTTGATTGAACGGCTAATTAAGCTATTTGGCTGCGACAAATACAATAGTTGCTCGTTTTAAGGTAGGTATTAGATGTCATTGGTGTACTCGCCACTCGCTCAGGTCGCGAGCCTATTGACTGGGCGCAGGAAATCGTTGTGAACGGTGACGAACTAATTTGGAGATTTACAAGTGACGGCTCAGTCAACGGATGGGGTTGGAGATTCACCGCTCATCCCATACTGCCGTCTCACTCTCTTACCGAGATTGGATCCGATACATTCTATCGTGCCCGTCGGTAGAGCTTGCATGGCGGTTACTTAATGGTCCGTTGTTAGCCACTATATCGATCGACCATCGGCTAGATTGTACCTGCCTATACCTAATGCATTTCTTAGAGTTCTATATCATATTTCTTTTAATTGAAGGAAATATAAAAGATTTTCGGATGCCGATATTGGCTGGTCGTCTGGCGTGCCTACGCCCTTGTATCGAAGTAGAAACTATTATATAACCGGTCGCCTCTGTCGTTTATTGTACACGTGTCACGTAGCATAGTCAATGTACTCATAGGAAATAGTCTATTCAATATTGATCAGTGAAACAGCGATTGACTGTTCACACTTCCAACTTTTTTTAAGACAACTCCCACATTTACCAAATAAATAAAATTGGAGTCTGTGTGATATTAAAATAACTGCTTTTTACTAAATGTATATGTATGTATACACGGTACATATAACAAAAATGTAGTTAAAATGTTTTTTTTCTATCGGTCTGTCTGTCTGGAACGGCTGGACGGATTTTGACGGGATTTTTACTGGCAGGTAGCTGTTGATTCCGAGAGTAACTTAGGCTACTTTTTTTAGACTAACTTTTTCCCGCGGCGTTACTTGCGGTACAACAATAGCCGCGGGTAACACCGCGGGGTTCAGCTAGTTAGGAATATACATCCTGTGTCATACAAACATACATGAAACGCACACACGGAACACCCAGACTCAGAACAACAATTTGTGGATCACACAAAGTATTGTCCCATGTGGGATTTAAACCCACAACACTTGGCGCAGTAGAAAGCGTCGTGGCGGCCATTTACACCACTATGACAAATGTGCTGTCATGAATTGATCAAACTGAGATCGAACCTGATGCCTTTCCCACATTATGTAACCACTTTTTGCAAGAGGTTTTGCTATTTTTACCTTAAAAATTACTAGTCAACCGTTTCTATATGAACTGTAACTAAACTATTACTATATGTAAGTATGCCTAGGTGTGACAAAACCTGATTATAATTTTTAAAATTCATTAATTAGTTACGGATTGACAGTCCGATAATAGCCTCAGTACAACATATTCATATGTATAAACATAGAATTTAACTGGCTATATCTTTAAAGTAAATAGTAAAGCAATGCTAGAAAAGAGTTTATTCTTCCCGCGCTTTACTTAACTCATCAGGTTCAATGATGGTTACGCAACCGTGACCTACTCAAGCTTTGCCCTTGCCCTTGGTTGCAATTATTTGGAATTGTTCATTAATAATCACATTCATTGTTTATCTACTACTCTTTTTCTTTCAATTTTTTCATCCTAAAGTACCTGGTCGTTGATACTCTGTTACGTAATCAGGACCAAAATTATAGCCGACAAAATATAGAAACGTAATACATCTCTGCCTACGCCTTCCAAAATACGTGCGTGAGTTTACGCTTGCATGAAAAACACGAAGAAATAAATGTGTTACACGGTGACCCCGAAACTTTCCATTCTTTAAATAATAATGATAGGACTCTTTATTTTTTTCATTGTAAATAATTTTCAATAAATAATGACAATACAGTAAATTCAAACTTAAAAAAGTTTTTTTTTTTAAATTAATATATTACCACACATACGCATCGCAATATAAAATATAGTTAGATATGATATTCTCTCTGGCGAGTCATTTCGCATTGGCCGACATCCAACAACTGACTGTAGTTTTTTATAGACACTGATGTATTTTTGGAAATCCTGTTTCAACGAGATTGTTGACCTACTTGCAGAAGCAACAATATTCTTATAGAAATATGCTTATGAAATGTGTCTGCTCTAATCTCTGTTATAACATACCAATGTAAATCAAGTTCAGGCTACTAAAATATAAACACTAACATATATTTAGTACAATGTTAAATAAGCAAACAAATAACTGAAAAAACTATCGCTGACTTCAAAACTCTTTAACAAAATTTTAATCTTACTCCTTTAATTCACCTTCATTCTTAGCAGTCGAATGATTTCTTCAAAAGGGATGGCCCTTAAATATTAGGTCGCGTAGGGAAAACAGAGCAGCTCAGGACAAAAGGGGATCTATAGGTTATAAGAGTAGTAGTAGATATTGATCTATACAAATAAATAAATTTGGAGTGTCCTCCTCTTACTAAATGCATATGTATGTATACACAAAACATATACCAAAAGTCATTTTTTTAAATTTTTGTCTGTCTGTCTGTCTGTTTGTTCCGGGTAAGCTCTGGAACCGCTGAACCGATTTTGACGGGACTTTCACTGATAGGTAGCTGATGACATAAGGAGTAACTTAGGCAACTTTTTTTAGACCTTCGCCCCGCGACGTTTCGACAATAACTGCGGGTAACACGACGGAGTTCAGCTAGTTTACTACTGTAATTTCTCCCTTTTTATAAAACTGCGCCAGGAGAGCTACATTTTTCAAGTGCATTTATGTAAATAAATAAATATTTTGGACCTCTATTATACCATCTAGCTTCAAACTACGAAAATCTTGTACTGTGACAGCTGGTTTGATTGATAAAATACTTAAACTCTTTTTCATAGAACACTTATTCATCCAAACGCCGGAGCAAATATTTGCATTTAATACAAACTTTGGTCTGACCCGGGAATCGCACTCGCCACCGAAGACTACGATACTCTTAATCCAGGTTTTGAAAGCACTTTTGGCGGTGCTGTTAACCTCCTCACATATCAGGTTGTATTTATAGAGGTTGAAAAGCCTGTGTGAATAATCCCCCTGCGTCACTCCGCATTTCAATCCGTATGCATTCGACTAAACACCAGCTCACTTCTCATAAATATTCTGATTGTTATACCAATACCTAAGTCCATCATATATGTTTGTGTCTGGTGTCATGCGATAGGTTCGTCCATAGACACCCTAGAAAGTGGGGTGAAGTTTTTAGAGAGTGCCATTGTGTCTTCCATGAACACTGTAAGAAGCTTGGTAGATGACCTTTGAGAGGTTCAACAATTATACAGTGGTGTTTCCCTACTTTTAGGCTCTAGTCAGTTTAGAGTTCTTTTAAGTAGGTTTTGTTTTAACATCAGGTGTGTTTTATGTTTCCATTGAACATTACCACTTATTTCCAACGGCCATCACTAAAACCGCCACCAGCAGTCACAACAAATATCGGAGTGAAGCAAAACTCGGACTTTTTGGTCCTCAGTTGTATTACTTTCGTGATGCCATACCTCAACAATTGTACTAGTTGAAAGCCGCAGTGTTACCCGCCGTACGACAATCGCGGGTAACGCCGCGAAAAAGAGGAGCCTAAGTTACTCCTTATATCATCAACTACCTATCAGTAAAAGTGCCTTCAAAATCAGTATAACAGTTCCAAATCAGTATTATTCGGTAGTCAAAAAACAAACGTCGAATGTTTTATTCTGAAGAATTTATAGAACAAACATTTATTCTAACATTCATCGAACATGGTCTGCTTTTTTTATTTTATTAAGTAGGTTTTTATGTTTTAGTACATAACATTTTACTTTTTTCTTTTCATTGTGATATTACTGAAAGCTGGCAGGACGGTATAATAGCTACAAAGAGCAGGTAGTATATTACCTTGAACAATTTTGTATATTATGCGTATACCGCATAGTATGCCTTATAAATAATAGTAACTCTACAATTATACAAATATAATTATATTATTTAAGAACAATATCAGACAAAAAAGCTCTTTTTAACCGAATTCAAAAATGAGGAGTCAATCTTTGATTGATTGAATTATAACTGTTCCTCCTGATTGAGGAGGAGTTATAATTTACTGAGACCTTATATTAACTACAATTTAAAATATTAATTAACATCATTACATAGTTTTCAGTTTTTTGTAGAAATTTTTCGAAGGCAAGTGCAAAGCTTTCTTCTGTCCAGTTGATGTTGCGTGGCACCACTGGTTTTCGCTTATATTTGCGAGTTATTTTGCTTACCTAGAAAAAATATATATAACAGTGAAGTGGATATTTATTTAATTTACAACAAGTTAGGTTCAAAGCAAATTCGAATAAACAACATAAAAATAAAATCCGTTTTTGTTTGTTAAAAAATTTTTGTCACTATATGGGCAACTATCCGCTACTATATGAGGGCGACTATCCTTTTTGATACTTGCCCTTGCCCTTTTTATTGTTTTATTGCTATTGTTTTATTGCTAAATATAAAATAATTAGCAATAAATCATAATAAACAATGTTATTTAAACTCTAATGCGTGCAAAGAAACAGAAAAGTTGTCTAAAAACACGTTTCAGTAATAAAAATGTTAAATAGAAATTTCTTACCAATAAAATTATTACGCCCGTCAAAGTTCCGCCGCAGTTAATTTTTGCTTACACGGACAAAACCCGTGCACCTATTTCGATGGCTTACTCAGCATTGAGGCCTGCCGGCGGTCACTACTTATTGTAGTAAAGCGCTAACACAACTTATATTCTATGTATCCGTCGAGGCCACAGAAGAGGAGAATTTATTCGTATGTTCTGTGGTCGAGGCAACTATCCGGCTTTTACCCTATGTACCGTGTATACATACATATGCATTTAGTAAAAAGCGGTTATTTTAATTTTACAAACAGACACTCCAATTTTATTTATTTGTATAGCTTACATTAGCTGTCTGCAAGTGAAAGTCCCGTCAAAATTGGTCCAACCGTTCCAGAGATTAGCCGGAACAAACAGACCGACAGACAGACAGACACACAAATATTGAAAAAAAAAATTGGTACATGTAGCGTGTACATATGCGTTTATTAAAAAGTGGTTATTTTAATATTTCTAACAGACACTCCAATTTTATTTATTTATAGGATGTATAGACTAGTTGTTGCCCGCGGCTCTGTCCGCGTATATGTCGCTTATCGCGGTAAATAGTAGCCTACGCGTTATTCTGATGTATAAGCTATATTACTGTAAAGTTTTATCCAAATGCGTTCAGTAGTTTTTACGTGAAAGAGTCACAAACATCCAATCCATCCATCCATCCATACTTACAAACTTTCGCGTTTATAATATTAGTATAGTTTTATTAATGTACGTATGTATTTGCAGCATTCGTTTGAATTAGATTCAATCAACCGGTCTTTGACGCCAATTCGAATTTGAATTGCAATGATTGGATTACAATAGCAAAACTGTTCTGATGGTGAAACGTGTGCTAGTTGTCTATTTTGCGTTCATTGAAAATTCTCGACTGAAGCTCTTTGAGACGAATGGACAGATATGAATAGATATGTTCTTTTTATTGGATATCGATGTATAAATATTATAAACAGCTAACACACAACGCTATCAAGTGCCAAACTAGGCAGAGCTTGTATTAAGGGTACTAAACAAGTGATATAAATACACACACCTACACCTGTATTTCTATCAGTTGTCTAGTACCCATTACACAAGCTCTGCTTATTGTGTAGTGTTTTTTGTTGTGTGTTAGATGTCCGAAATATTTAAATAAATATACCTATATTTTTTTGTAAAAACGTAAGTACATATTATATGTAGAAAACACCCTAACTCCAAAATGAATATTTTGCAGATCATGCAAATATTTGCTCCGACTCGGGAATCGAATCCGATACCTTAAGCACATAAGTCGCGGAGGTTGCATTGCGCCAACGATGCAGTTTCTTATGCTTAATCCACACGCTCGGCAAGCAATGGCGAACAGCAAACAACGAACAGTAAACACGGACATGTGGATGGGTGTTTGTACGTGTTTCCCTCTTCTTGTTTATATTCTCTTCTGTTTGGAGTTGGTGTCGGTTTCTTTTCATAGATCAATGGCTTTTCGGCAAACAGGTCGCGATGCATTCAGTACATTCAGTATTGCACGCGCGCTTACTGGCGGTGGACATGTCGATTCATCGATCGACTGCCTCTATGGCGCAGTGTTAGCGTATCCGATTGCTGTGCTTGTGGTCTCGGATTCGATTCACGGGTCAAATCAAATGTTTGTATGACTACACATTTTTTTTGCGGAGTGTGGGTATTTTCTATGAATGTGTATGTAATTTCAAAAATAAAATATAGTATGTCAAGACAAACCTGTCAAGGTTTTGTGATGTTCTATAGATTACACCTAAATTGTATATATTGTATCAATAAATAAATAAAAAAACAAAAAAAAAATGTATTTATGTCAGTTGTTTAGTACCTATAATATAAGCTCTGATTAGTTTGGGACTAGATGTCACTGTATGTTAGATGTCTAAAATATTTATGTCCGAAATAATGTTAACCAAATATTCAAATTATACAAAAATTCATACGGCATAAGTTATGAAACTTGTCCTAATGGTTCAAAAATAAATTGTGAATTTTTATCATACGAAATCGCCTACATCTTCTTCTTTAGAGTCCATTTTATTTCTATTTAAATTAAAAAGATTAACGCGAATGTGCTAGCTGCTACTAGGTCGGCGTCCGTCATTTTTGCCGAATAAATAAGTACTGGCACGTTCGTCAAGCGTGAGGACGACTGTTTGTGTTTGGTGATTGTGGTCGACGTTTGGGACTTTGTTCGTCGTGTTCGATATTTGTGGCAAACACCACGCATGTGGATGCGGCTTTAGGTTTTATTGGAAAATCTTAGAATATACCGTAGTTCGGGATTTTACAGTAACATAAGACCTACCTTAATGTTTATTGTAGCATAAAACAGACTAAATATAATACTCAGTGCAAATTTACAATTGGTTACATTGTCGGAATCTATTAGTGAATAGGTCAATAACCAATAACAATTGCAAAACCATTGTGTTATATATAAATAGCTTAGTGCTATAAATAGAGAATTTACTACAGAAAAGGGAACGTTTTCCTTAATTATAACTAGATTTTCCAACTGTAATTAGTAAGTCTTAAGTGATGACTGCGCAAGACGGTTGGCAGGAGTTGGATGTGAGAAGTCTGGGTTCGAACCAAGTGGCGTGCTATTGGAAAGACCTATGTCCAGCAGTGCACTGCAATTAGCTGATGATGATGATGATAATGATGTGTATAAAGTACTAGCTGGCTCACACAACTTCGTCTGTGTCTCTTCAATTATACAATCTACCTAACAACCTCCTCTTTAAACTTGGTTGGATACCACAAAAAATCTTGGAACTTTAAATAAAATTGCAAACCATTTATATCATTAACAAATCTAAAAAAAAAATACCTACCAAGAGGTTTAGATGTACCTAGTATTCGAATATAAAGAATGAAATGAAATAATTTAGATTTTCTCGTAAGAAGCTGTATGTTTGTTTGATTTATTGTTTTTTATAAACACATACATATTATACATGGAAAACACGCCATACTCCGAAACAAATATTTGCAGATCATAAAAACATTTGGTCTGGGAATCGAACCTGAGACCTCAAGCACAGCAGTCGCATACGCTTCCACTGCGCTACCGAGGCAGTCGATATTAGATTGATATACATACATGTAATGAACGATAACTGAAAGATGAACATCTGCAGAAAGTCGTGACGTAGGTACCTACCGTAACATTTATTTATTAAATTGAGCCATTAACAAGGTCAGTGACACATCTGTTAACTAAATTATGATGCGATTCCATTAACTGTAACAAATGAAAGACAAATATATTAATTGACAATTAGACCCTACCGCTATTATCATTATTGGTTCCATTAGTTTTCTATCGGCTCAAATACAAGGTCGTAGTATTGTTTTCATAACCACACGTAGAGTTGGACGCAGGGCACTAATTAAGACAATAAAAGACAAGTATGTTATGTGATGTTAGAAGAAAACAGTGTTATTGACAATTTGTAAATTAATCGCTAAACTATTTAATGATAAAATACAATTTCATCGTAAATAAACGAGATTGGACGTAATGAGAAGCTTGGTTGCATTATATCTACATTTCAATTGGTATTTAAAATCGAAGATCTAGTATACGACTTAATAGTCAAATGTATCATAATTTTAATTGTAAATGTCATATTTAAAACATATATTTTTTTACATTTCAGTACTGTCATTTTTCTAGCCTTAAGCAAACATCGTAGCCACTGTTCGTTCTGAAACACCAACTTATTTCTCACATATTATATAGGTATATGGCAATGGATTATACAAGTTTATTATTTGTCACGTTTCAGATAATTGTATACCGCACTGAACATGAGTACACCGTGCCACAAGATTACGTGCAATCAACAGCCACCGGGCAAAGCCCCGTGCCTCCAAGACGCAATCGATCAAGAAGCTCTAGATGTACGTCTCTTTGTGACGATGATCGTACGTCTCATGGTGCTGAATCTCTTATCCTCGATACGAATTTGCCGCCACCTGATGATATTGACATTGAGAGAGAAATCCGCCACGAGAGCCCCGGTTACGCAACTGTCGATAAAGGTCCTGCCGTTCCCAGTAAAGGAGCTAGACGTTCTAAAAGTAAAACTCCACCCAGGCAACGAAAGAGTAACAGTTCAGAGCGCAAATATTATACAGTAGGGCCAACAAAACCGGTAGGTCCTGACCGCCCACCTAGAAAAAAGTCTTCTACTAGTCTTGTTACTTTGGACAGCTTCACTAAGCGCTCTCTAAGTGGAGATCTAACTCAATATGTTGAAATAGATGAACCATTTGAAGAAATTCATAAAAACTTAAACTCTGGGGAAGTGGTCAACAAAATGAAAGACAGACCCTTACCGCCTCCACCACGTCCACCCAGAGGGTCAAGGCGTGGTAAAAAAGATAAAGATGATCCAGAAGAGGTATCTTTAAGGTCGGAAATACCATTGGAATTTTCACAAAGTTATGAAATAGACCCCACCAAAGGTGATAGTGTAATGGAAATCGAAGTTTCTACTCAAACAGATCCGCTTCCAGATGACGTAGATTTTGATTTGGGATTGGATGAAAATTTTGATATGTCCATATCCAGCTCATTAAGGGACATAATTGATGAAGATTCTATGTTAAGTAAAAGTCAAACAAAGCTAGTAGAAAGTAACCGTATTTCACGTCCTACATCGAGGTCCGAAAAGTCTCTGAAGTTGTCTGAACCAAAAATATCGGAATTATCAAAACCAAATATAGGGCGTACATCGCCTACGGTAATATTAGTGGAAAGGCGTGTTTCAAGTCCAACAAGGATCAACGAACGGGATGAAATGTTGACTGAAGCTTCTTTAACTGTTCAGCACATAGATATTGACCAATCTCAAATTCCAGATGTACCTCCACTACCAAGGCCAAGAGGCATTTCAAGTACATCTAAAAAATCTAAAAATACTATAACGGCAAGTGACGACAGGACACTTGAAAAAGTTAATGAAGCAATCAGTAAAGACGTACAATTAGATAATTTAATAACACAGCGACTTCAGGTAAGAGATTTAGATGTAGGCCGTCTTAATGTTTCCGAACTTCAAGCCAACAAAATTTTGGTTTCGGACATCGAAGGAATGACATTACAGGTAACTGAATTAGATTCCAAATCTGGTCACATTTCCGTCAATGGTATTGAGTTCTCTCAGTCTGTTATAGATGAGATAGTCAAAAAGTTTGCAGAGATATCAACAAGCCATGCCCCACCTCCCGTACCTCCACAGACAGTAGCAAATTTAGAAGTAGTGGAAACTCCTAGACCTGTGAGTAGAGAAGAGCAAACACAAACAGATAATGTCCCTGAAGAACCCGAAGAAACCAAACCCAAAGCTGAGGCCCCTGAGCAAGAAGCGACCCAGTCATCGCCCCCACCTAGACCTCCGAGCGCAGAAGATACAGTTGGTCCTCCTCAGAGACCTCCACCTCCAGATCTTACTCCTTTATTGTACTCTTATCTACAGGATATAACCATACCACCCATGTCATTCTATCCTCCACGGCCTTTACGAGACCGTTCGTTTCCTGAATTTAACGAATCACCACACCAGACTCCTGCCCCGCCCACGAGACGCGCAAAAAGGAAACCAGCAGCACCCCATTCAGAGTCCAGTTCCGAAGATGGAAGACCCCGTCCCTCTCCTCGGCGAGCGGGTGCTCCTCTGAGAACACACGAACCTACGATTACTGAGGCAGGTGCGCAATTCCTTCGTGTTTGTCACTCTTCTATCAGTAGGACTTTAAGAAATATGTTTAATTCCTTTATGTCATACATTAGCGGTGCTGAGGACAAGAAAGACATCCAAATGGCTATGGTTATATTCCTTGTGTTAATTGCGGGACTAATCATGTTCGGTCTGAGCGACAGCCGAGCGATTCATCATCATCACTGGGAGTTTTTCAATCCACCTGACGGCAAGCCGTGATCAATAGCCTCATCGTGTATTGGCGCAGTTGTGCATTGTTGTTATTTAATACGAGGAAAGTAGCTCTAAGTTCGACAGACTTGTTTAGCGCAACTTTTATTTTCTTACGAAAAAGTTTCGTTTTAAAGGATGATGTCAGTCTGTGTAACAAATCAAAGTTGTTATTTTAGTACAGTCGCCCGTTAAAATCATGTTATTTTAATTTATAAGGTTATTTATTTTAAATTAGGAGATAACTAGTCATTGTTGATATAAATTAGATTTTTAAAGGCACGGCACGATGGGCATAGTTGGTTTTTGGCGTCTAAACAAGTCTGATACTATTTATTGTAGAATTGTGAACTGTATGAAAGAATTTACCAAAACAAATAAGCATTTTATAGAAACCAGACTCCACTGCAGTTTATTTTTAATAACTTAGATTCTATTTTAATTTTAGATATATTTATTCATTTGTTTTTTAAAAGATGTTGGCGGTACCCGAAATTATAATATCAAATTTAAAATAGTAAGCTCAAATTTCTTTAATCTAAGATATTACGTAGAAGAATAGAAGAGAAATATCACAAAATTCTAAATATGTGAATTCAATTGAATATACCTAATACTCTATAGGCCTATTAATAATATGTAGAATTTACTATCTTACGCAGAATCGATAAAACTAAGATCAACAAGGCTAATAACATTATAAAAAAATATTCTGCCAAAGACAACTGTTTTTTTTTATATTTTTGAAAAAGCTTAGTGTAATATCGTTGGAGTCAACGATTTATGACCGATATGTAGTAATACAAAAATCCAACACGTGGTCTCCTGGTAGCAGTTATTTTAGTACCTCAACAGTCTGTTTACTTTAATTATATAAGCATATAAACATATTATTACTTTTGTTATTTATTTATAAAACATATTAACCGCACTGTTTACTATAATATGTAGTGTTTCAAGCGATAAGCATTTTTAAATTTCATTATTTTGTTGTGCAATTGTAAAGGATAATAAAATTTGTTAACTTTTAACTTTGTGTTTTATTTCAGTTAAGTTTGTTTAAATTACCACAGCCACCAGAACATGAAAAGCAGAGGTTTGGGCTTCAGCAATCTTATTGGGTAAATAGCATCGGCAAAATTGCTAAGCACTGGTTTCTGTTACTTAAAAAAAAATCTTTTAAAGTGACTCTACTAAACCATAAATTCAAGAGCGGGGGCCACTATGCTGACTGCGAATTCAGTATGGCGACCCCCCACTGTGGCAGTCTAGTGAGATGCTTTTTCACGCCCCGATTAAAGGACCGGGATTATAGTAGGAGAGTAACATGTGCGCTGGCAGTCAGAGTGATAACAGAAAACCAGTGTGTTTTGAAGTTGTCAAGTCTTGGCATCTACAGACGATGTTTGTTAGGCTTAAGACATAACTACAAAAAGTATTGAATACAACAAGTACATATTTAAAATAAAACCGACTTCAAGGTTCGACTATTTCTCTTGGATGCCATCATCAGATATTAATGTTCTTATCATGGTACCACCGTTGGGACATCTCCTTTCCATTAAAAAAAGAATCATCAAAATCGGTCCATAAACGACGAAGTTATGCGCGAACACATAAATATACGGTCGATTTGAGAAACCTCCTCCTTTTTTTGAAGTCGGTTAAAATACGGTTTACAGGGTTATGTTCAACCAATTAGCTGATGTGTCGCTGTCTGTCAGATGACAGCGACTGACGTGAAAGCCTGAAAGCCTGAATTATTTTGCTACATGGATAATCTGCATCACACGCCACAAAAAAACATCCCGTGCAAAATGCTGAATAAAGGTTTAGGCAATCTTTGGAATGGAACTGGTGTCAAAAATAACACATGATCAGTTTTCCTAGGTATTTTTATACAGAGATTTAACCATGCGTAGGATTTTTTACTCCTAAGGGGGTGGAAAAAGGGGGTTAAGAGTTTGTAAGTAAGTCTGTAATTTTTAAAATAAGAAACAAGAAAAAATATTTTTGTGCTACTGATTAAAAACGAGTAGAAACATATTTAAGCATTTCTGAATATTCTACATCTAAGGGGTGAAGTAGGCTTTGTCATTTCGTATATTAGTAGCCGGAAACTATGTCTACAGGCTTTTAATCTATACAAATAAATAAAATTGGAGTGTCTGTTTGTAATATTAAAATAACCGCTTTTTACTAAATACATATGTAATATACACGCTACATATACCAAAAATGTAGGTAAAAAAATTTTTGTCTGTCTGTCTGTCTGTCTGTTTGTTCCGGGTAATCTCTGGAACGCCTGGACGGATTTTGACGGGACTTTCACTGGCAGGTAGATGATCCGGGGAGTAACTTAGGCTACTTTTTTTTAGACTTACTTTGTCCCGCGGCGTTACTCGCGGCACCACAATAACCGCGGGTAACACCGCGGGGTTCAGCTAGTTACAAATAAATGGATACTAATATCAACATTTATGGGAATTCTATTCCAAATGGAATTAAAATAAGCATCGAAAGTTTCTATGAAATTCCTTTTTAATGGGCTATTGATTAAACATAAGTAAATACGTTAAACTTGAATAAATATTCAAACATACTTACACAGTTTTAATTAAATACATTTAATCAATTTCCACGCGAGCAATGCCGTGGGCAACAGCTAGTAGAAAATTAAAAGATATTTATAATTTTGCAAGGCTACAAAGTTTGAACAAATAAGTTCTTTCACTTATTGTATACAAAACGGCAATTTCATATTTAAAGACCTATTATTATATTTTTGTGTGTTATCTTTAATCGTATTTCTTCAAGTTATTTAGGTGAGTTGATTACTAGGATTTATATTATTTTTTTCCGTCACTCCTAACAAATATTGTTATATTTTTGCCAATAAACACAAAAACTTAGCAAATTATATATCTAAAGCTTCCTCAAGAATCACTCTATATATTAGTGACATACAGACAAAGTTGGCGGAGGACCTCGTTTTACAATATGGAGACGGACGGAAGGTTACTCCTTCAAATACCTATTGGGCTTAGCACTGACTTCAAACTGATTGAGGGTGTCCCTAGCACACATTATAACACTATGCAGGAATGCAGGAATTACCGTGGATAGTTTTTAGAAATGGTTTTTTTTTGTTATTTTTTTTGCAAGTGTCTGCATTTTCACAAAATCGTATTTTTTTGTTTTACCTACTGATAATCATTTCTATATAAATTACTTTTTTACAAAAAAATATTCTCCTTAAATCCATTATTTTCAGATAATGTAAAAAATGGATATAATGAGAAAAAAAATATTCTCATTAGATCCATCATGGATCTGGTCAATAGATCTATTGAGAGAAAACCAGGTGATACACTTTAGGCTATAGTCTGAATCTCATTCAGTGCAATCACATTTTTTGTTTGCTTTCAAGAGAAACTTCGTCATCTAATCAAATTCCTGTGAAGAAATAGTAGGATCGAGGTGAGACGATATACTGCAAGGTACGTATAATCTTAGCTAGATTATATGTACCTTGCAGTATTTCGTCTATGATTATACTAAACTCTTTAAGGTAGCCACCAATTTCACCAGCGCCCAGATGCCTTGAATATGTGGGAAAATTGATATCTCACTTCGTTTTTTTAATGGGATAATGGCATCATGGCATCAATCACACGTGCCTTTCCGGCCCTTTAAGAAGGAGCACGCTCTTTTTGTGAAGGTCTGAAGGTCGTATTAGTCCGGGTAGACTGCAGGCGACAGTTCATATGCTTCAATAATAGAAATTAAAAGTGGAGGATTTATGTAGGAAACCTTATTATAACAATTTAAAATTAGAATTGGTCCGACGACCTGGTGAAGTTCGTAGCAAGCCGAAGGGTGCGGGCAGCACAGGACCGGTTGTGAAGAAACTTGGGGTACGCCTATGTCCAGCAGTGGACGTCATTTGGCTGAGATAATGATAATGAAAATCAGAATTCAATATCAAGCACAATGAATTCTGCCATGTATGAATAAGAAGTAACAAAGTTCAGTTCAGATTGTTACCAAGAGATGGCTCTGCAAGCGTCTCTAGCATCGACATTAATATGGAAAAGCAAATCACTTAAAAACTGTTAAACTTTTACCTATTTAGGTACGAGTGACCGAATCTAAAAAAAATATTGACAAAAAGTAATGTTTATTAGAGACTCAGACGAAATTACGCAAGTCAGTCGGAAATCTATAAAACCTTTAATGACTATTAGTTGCCTTAGATTCCTTGAAACCCTTTCTAAATTGATGATAATAATTATGATTTACTTTAGATAAAATTCTTGTCTAGACATTCAAGTGAATATATAAAAATATTATCAACAAAAAATCAACCCAAAGTTCCTATCACGAATAATAGATGTCACGACTTGACATTTATCCATGTTTTACAATAGACACGCTCATTACAAGCCTCTTATGTATTAATGTTCTAACTAAAGGCTAGACAGATATTAGCTAAATGCAGCATAATAATAAATAGGTTTACCTCGACCCACATGCATTCGCCATTGATTGAGAACTTGGTGGTCACCTGTGAGGAAATTGTTTGTCGCTATTTGATGGCTAACAAGTACCTACTTACGTTTCAAAGTAAATCATAACGATATTGAGACGAATCAATTAAAAAAAAAACAAAAGATAAACGTAGGTATTTTAAATTTGAAAGAAAGAGACAAAACAACCAAATCAATACAATTGCAATTTCGTTATTAGGGGTATTAATTGCGAACAAAAGATTTTTGAAATGTTTAGCTGCCTTTACAGCGGACCGGTACCCAATGATGCAGAAGAATCTCAATAGTGTGGATCATCATCATCATGCTGCATTGTTGCCTTGTCTTCACTCACAATGAGTAAGGTGACCAGTACTACTCTTGGGTACTCATGATTTCCATCAGGCGGAGTAGAATCACTTTGGCAGGCTCATATACATTTCCGTCTGTTACTTGAAAACTCCGTCATCTACGAATCGATTAGAAACATTTTTTACATGAAACGGTATACATACCTCCCGTCCGATGAAAAGTAACAAAAGAAAAAAATGGCAGTCATAAGGACTGCCGATGGGAGTGGGAACTAATAAATGATGTTTTGATTCCTTTGGACCAAATGTTTGTATGATCCGCAAATATTTGTTTCGGAGTTTGGGTATTTTCTATCTATACTAATATATAAAGCTGAAGAGTTTGTTTGTTTGTTTGTTTGTTTGTTTGTTTGTCTGTTTGTTTGTTTGTTTCAACACGCTAATCTCAGGAACCGCTGGTCCGATTTGAAAAATTCTTTCGGTGTTGGATAGTCCATTTATCGAGGAAGGCTATAGGGTATATATCATCACGCTACTACTAATAGGAGCAGAGCAACAATGAAGAATGTTTTAAAAACGGGGGAAATTTTCACGCTACGGACAATATAAGGCGCAAACGAGGTTGCGTGGGTCGGCTAGTGTATAATATGTATATAGTTACAAAAAAATTGTAAATGAAAAAAAAGGCAATATTTATTTATTAAGTAGAACAGCAATATTTTGTTGACGGACCAAAAAATCGTAAACGAATGGTTTTGATTTTAAAACTGTTTTTAAACGCCATTTTGATGACAACAATGCCGATTGATTTGTGATCCATGTATTTCATCTATACAAATAAGTAAATAATAAATAAATAAATATTTCGGACATCTATTACACAACGCCATCTAGTCCCAAGCTAAGCAGAGCTTGTGTTATGGGTACTAGACAACTGATTCAAATACATATAGTTATACTTTTTTTTTTGTAAATACATACATATTATACATAGAAAGTACCAAAACTCCGAAACAAATATTTGTAGATCATAAAAACATTTGGTCCGACCCGGGAATCGAACCCGAGACCTCACGATCAGCAGTCGCACACGCCAGCCGCGAGACCAACGAGGCAGTCGTAAATAAAATTGAAGTGTCTGTTTGTAATATTAAAATAACCATTTTTTAAAATGCATATGTATGTTGACAGGGTACATATACCAAAAATGTAGTTAAAATTTTTTTTGTCTGTCTGTCTGTCTGTTAGTTCCGGGTAACCTCTGGAACAGCTGGACCGATTTTGACGGGACTTTCTCTGGCAGCTAGCTGATGACCCAGGGAGTAACTTAGGCTACTTTTTTTAGACTAACTTTGTCCTGCGGCATTCCTCGCGGTACGAAGATAACCGCGGGTAACGGGTTTAGCAAGTTGTAATCTAAAAATTAAATGACTTTTTAGCACAATCTTCTTATTATATGGAAATTTAAAATGTTATTGTCGCTGATATTATGCAAGTCAACTTTTACAACCCTCTTATTAGTTTTAGTACCAAGTCCACCATAAGTGAGGTCACTAGAGGTGCTGTCGTCGCGCAAACAGTGCAATATGAAGACTAAAATAAAAAAATAAAGTAAAGACTAAAACCCAACTACGTCAAAAACGACGCTGAAAAGTATGAAACATATATCCACATATTCAAGTTTGAAAAGCCGTAGTCACACGCGTTACATAGAAATGCCCATGTTCAGATGACGAGCGCTCAACGCGCGTTTACAACTAGGTACATGTAATTTCTTTCTAAGAGAACACATGCTAACGCGCGTTTTTACATTTAGTTGTTACGCATTTTGTTAACGCGCGTCGACCGCTCGTCATCTGAACACGGCCTTACACTTTAACAACGCGTGACTACGGCTGCTTCTCAACATTGAATACGTGTATCTATACCTACGTAGTGTTCGTAGTTAAATCTAGTATCCTGAAAATAGTTTTGATACTTTTTCAGCGTCGTTTTTGTTCTAATTGGGTTTTAGTTTTTACCTCTTTTGATTTCAAACGTTTTTACTACTGTTAAAATTTTAATTTATTTGCAAAGTACATTTTAATTGACGAATCGAATCAAGTAATAATCAGTGTATACATTTGTGATGTATCAGTGAAACCCTTTCTGATGATACCAAACAATTATCTTCATTTATTTATTAAGCTTAGTTTCATTAGAGGACAGAGAGGAGAGGGCGCCACATTAAATACGTAACACGCTACACGCTGTCTATAATTAGCGGACAATGAAGACGCTTCTAATGGTACCTCATTCGTCTTATTCTGGCTTATTAGTTTTGTTGTAGTTGTAAACTATTGTTTAGAAAGTAAAAGGTAACACACAAGCAAACCGTATAAATTTCACAATTATCGCATAAATACAGACAAAGTCACGAGCAAATGCTAATAAAATATATTTATTTTTAAAATGTACAAGTATCGCCCTTTCCGATGATTCCAAACACGACATATTTATCTCAAATTCATTTTTAACACAGTACTTTATGACATATAGAGGGCGCCATAATCAGTGTAAACGTCATAATAGCCTATAACCAGCGGACGATCAAGACGCTTCTAACGATACCTTTGTTAGAGGTGAGGAGCTATGAGGAACAGATGAACATACGTGCATAAATACACACATACATAGCCTGTCAAACGCTTGGCTTTGCGGTAGTCGCGTAATAATAAATTATTACAATAAGATTTTCAAGAAAAAAATTAGAATACCACGATCCGACTGTTCCCTGCCTAAGTCACTCGGGCCAATACCAACCTATTATGAATTTATTGACACCCCATTCTTTAAAAATTGGGATGGGTTGGCGCTACGGTGGAGTCTGTGGAACTTACAAACATACATAGATTGCTAAAACTAATACCCTTCCTTTGACTACGCCGTAGTCGGGTAAAAATTAAAAATATTTTTGTACTAATTAATTACACGTACGAAGTGCGGAATCAATCTGTTCCTGGAAATTAATATAAAAAGTCCAATTATCTGAAGATCTCATTATAGTGTAGGAAAATACAGGAAAAGCAAGGGCCTGCAACTTCTGTTATGGGTAATATATGTTTCACATATTTGATTATTACAACTGTGGCAGCAACAGCATCATAATTTTCATTCGTAACTACTATGTCTGTATATGAGATTGTTATTAAATCAAAAATAAAGGCAACAATCCTTCTTCTTCTAACGCGTCGAAACGTGTGTGTTGACTGTGTTGTTCTGTATTTCATCCAAAATTGAGGTTACACCTATCGGCCAATCAGAGAGCGACATTGCAATTGACCGAACTATCGAACTAAAGAGTGAGCGAGAGAGCATTTACTTCACTTACAAGTGAAGTGTATCTGTATCTGACTTCACTCCGAGCTTCATCGTTGGAGCTCATGGAGTCGTCAGTCAGCGCGGACCACTGCGGCTGGCCGCGCGCTGAATAGTTTCACGCATTTCATCGCGAGAGAGTAAACTCTCACATCGGGTGTTTTGCCGCGAATAGCACATATTCTAAGATAAATCTCTGCATTTTAGTAAAAATGTACGCATATTTACTTTATCTATCTAATGGTAGTGTTGTTAAATAAAATGCACCATAGGAAGTAAACATGTGTTGTTAAAGGTGCCGGGAATTGATTCCAAGATGAACCCGCCCAGGCAATTTTTTTTCAAAGAGACTGAACCAGGTGGTGGTCAGTTTAGAATGGAGGAGGGGACGATGGCGAGGTGTGGATTCTGCTCCTTACTCTCTGGCCTGCTGAGACGCGCGATGTGCGTCGGCAGCAGGCGCGGTAGCAGTGAAAGCTACTACAGGGAGTTAGGTGATCAGGATACCCTGGTAAACATTTTAATTAGTTCTAATCGTAGTTAAACATCGCTTTAAAAGCACTAAGCACGTTTTGTTCATTCATAGTATTGTTTATTTCACGTTCGTACGTCTACGTCGTGCAACGCTAGGCATCACATGTTTACTCATCTTTAAATTAATGTGTTATTATATTTACATATCGCGTAAGACCGTAGTATGTTAATTAAACATGTGTAGTTCCATCATGACTAATAATCTTTAAGCTATGTGCACTATTATTGTTATACAGAATAGTGTTGCAATATCAATTTTGACAGATCTGTTGTTTTATGTATAAACAAACAAATTGTCTATGCTTTTTGTGTGTAGTGAAAGTGTGTAGTTTCACTTTATGTTAGTCATTGCTAATAGTTGTGCTGTTAGCCTCATAGATGTGTATCTAGATGTTGTGTGAAATGCTATTTTAAGACTCCTTGTAATATTTGCATCAGAGACTCTAGATAGTGCTAATTTGGGATATATTCAATGACTGCCAATGGTTACAAATCCTAACTCTTTTATAATATGGTCATGTCAAACACACCAGATTTAATTTTTGAACACCAAACATGGTGATAAATCACCATTTTGTACTGGATACTTTATACAAAACCAAAACAGTACCTAAATGTACAAGTTATTGCGCTAAAAAACACATATTTAATTCATACATTTTGATTGAATTAAACAGAGAGGGACATTTTGCTAGAACTGATGGGCTCAGTTAATTTAAAAAAATAATTAAATGGTTATGATAAAGCCATTTTGGAATACACCCATATATTTGAATGCTTTATGCACAGTAGTAGTTGAATGCTTCGTAGAAAGGTCGTGAAGAATCTTTGATCAGGCAAATGACTAAATATTTTTAAAAGAATGCATGTTTTTAATGTTCCAATATGCTACATTTTTGTTTTTGACAGTAAAATATAATCATATTAAACATACTTATAAAGTTTATTTTTATTCTTCTCTCTATAGACTAGTTCTTTTACTATCTGGTTGTATTAATGCAACTTTAAACCTCCTATCATTAATTCAATAGACAATGAAACTGGAAGGTACACATTTAAAAATAAAATTAACTAAAATGTAGTGAAAACCTTGTCTTCTTTAAAGACTGCTTGAAATCATTAATGCTGTGCTAAAATACATTAGCGGCAGAAGCGTACATTGTGAATGAAACACCTTATTTATTTCAATCTATTCATGGCAAGTTCTTCTAAATGGCAAATACTTGGCTCTAGCCTCCCATATTAATTTACTAATATAGAGTATATTAATATATGTCACATATTATATAACATACATGATACCATTAAAATGTTAGTTTGGGTACGCTTTACTAAAATGAGGTACCTATATAGGCCACAGATATTCCAAACCTTCCCTTAAAAATAGCCAATTAAATCATAGACAACAAAACTAAAGAAGTTATTTATAATCACTTTAATACTTTTCAATATAAAAATAAAAAATAAAGAAAAATATAAAACAATATACCAAGGTAATTTATTACTAACATATTTCTTTTGTTCTTAAAAAGTAAGTCTGTTATAACTGAATCAAAATAATCATAGACAACAAGAAGTTTTTTATTTATAATTACAATAACATTTTTGAATATATATTTTTAAATGTATTTGAAACCATAAAGCAGTATTATTTTGTTCCTAAAAATCTGTTATAAACAAATCAAAATACTATAAAAGAAGAAGTTACTAAATTAGAGATTTTATTGAATTTAAAATTAACAAAATACAGGTTGAAATAATAATAAAAATAGTAATTTCTCAAAACTGAACTTCATCCTCATCATCGGCCCGATCCAGTCCACTGCTAGACATAGGCCTCTACCAAGGTAAAACATGCCTATCAGAATTTAATTATTATTTAAAAACAATGTAATTTCTAGAGAAGGGACCTCCCAATAGTTCTGGAGGCATATGTAGCACTAGCTGACCCATGTAACCTCGTTTGCGTCTCCTATTGCCCGTAGCGTGATTATTGTTCCCCGTTTTTGAAACATTTTTCATTGGTGCTACGCTCCTGTTGGTCTTAGCGTGATGATATTATAGCCTTCCTCGTTAAATATACTATCCAACACTAAAATATTTTTTTAAATCGGACCAGCTGTTCCTAAGGTTAGCGCGTTCAAACAAACAAACAAACTCTTCAGCTTTATAATATTATACATAATATAATATAGATACGACAGTTACCTCTTACGGAAAAAGGGGTACTCCCTTTTCCTGAAGGGATAACGTACATATAACTCCTTAGTTGCGTTTGTTTACAATGGGTGTAGGTTTCCACTTTCCATCCGGACCAGTCAATTTATTTGCCCTACTTGACTATAGCTCGCCCCAAAAATCGCTAAAAAAGGTAAAATATTTTTTTAGGTCGCATCATCGACTCTATTGATTTTCGATTTAAATACTCGAGTACAAAATACTATGAAAGAAAAGGCTTTACTAGAAGTTCAACATGAGAGGCATTACGAAACATAGGTGACAGTCGAAAGAAGACAGTGAATCGTGGGCGTCGTAGATTACTAAATTCATCAAAGTTAAACTAAAAGTTTATTATTCGATTACTTCAATTGAGTAAATTCTACAATTCTTCCCTATCTTTTCCCTGCTAACTTCAGTGCAGTCACATAAACGTGTACCATATTTTGAAGGTGCCGAAAAAAGTCCGTACTCTTCAATTTCCTTAGTATCTATTATCCTATAGGTAATACATTAGTCTCACTTCAAACAATTCTCGTTTCACAAATCGTATTTGAAATCTTTTTGTTACCTACATGAAACAAAATTTATCATGTAAATATTTGCGTAAAGTTAATAAAAGATAACAACCTAGAGCAAGTAACTCAATATGTGTAATAAAAACATTGATAATTACACAGAAATTACTGCGTTTACATAAAAGAAATTATTTCAGCGGTTAACTGGCACTCCAACTTTATTTATTTGTATAGATTACAAATAAATAAAATTGGAGTGTCTGTTTGTAATATTAAAATAACCGTATGTGTCTGTCTGTCAGTCTGTCTGTTTGTTCCGCGTAATCTCTGGCACGGCTGGACGAATTTTGACGGAACTTTCACTGGCAGGGAGCGGATAATCCAGGGAGTAACTTAGGCTACTTTTTTTAGACTAACTTTGTCCTGCGGCACGACACGACCGCGGGTAACACCGCGGGATTCAGCTAGTTAATAATGATCAAGGACTCCTAGCCGATTTCGGCCTTGGCGGCGAATATCAATAGAGACCAGCCAACTACACAAAAGGCACAGGTGCACTCTCTGTTCCCTCACTCTCATAATCTGTTAAAACGGCTATCCGACACGACGGATGAGAGATCAGCCGCAGGGGGCACGGGCGTTAAGACTCTCCAACTTCTAACCTCCGGGCTCTTATTGAGTAGGTATTTCTTTAATCAGAGAAACTCAATAACACTTTTTGTCCCGACTTCGGGAATCTGGGAATCGAACCTCTTGATCGGCAATCGAATAAGCAGTCTGGTCATCTATACCCTACTGGTATAATATAATGGTAATTCTGAACTGGGCAGTAGGGATGTTTCCATTGCTGGAATACCATTATTGTCACCAGATAGAGATCTACTCCTTAACAATCCAATATGAGCGTTGACTATAGTGGCTCATAGTTCGCACTTATCGAACTGTTTCGCCTCGAGCAATTTTAAACTAACTCTTGATGGATCGATTTTTTCTAGTAAGTAATTGTTCTAAAAATGCGTTTTAGAAGGATAGTGACAGTTTTGATTCAAAATATTGATTAAATACCCAACATAAATTACCAATAGAGTGTAACCAAATACAAATAAAGACTATATATCTAACCTATGGGCTATAGCTATAAGTCATATGATCTACCAATTAAAATGAAATGAATAAACAATTTTCAAAGGCCGATTTGATTCATTGGAAATTGTCCATAGCAGTTATCGGCGAAATGAAAAAATTCTAAAAGGCTCGCTTAGCATGAATTCCAATAAAGAGTCTTTTGTTAATCAGAAAGTTATCGAAGTCGTTGAAACTATTGACTCCAAAATATCCACAAAAGTTTCAATATCTGCTAAAAATACAATTGCCTCCTTTGTAATTATTTTCAAACTCAAAAGTTAAGTACAGTCGTATTAAATAATATATTGTTTTCAAATTTGGAAACTTTGTTGATACCATTTTACGCCACCCAAATCTTTTTACGATGTTGAGGGCATAAAGGAACAAAACTTTCTATTTTCTTAAAGAAATGTTATTTACGCTATTGAATGTTTCATGTTTTAATTTCTTAATACTTCGTCAAAAAGAACAGACGATGACTAAATGTACTTTACTAAAATTATACGGGCTAATTCAAGTGAATGGTGATTATTATTCCAGTCACATTGTGTTCGGCTTAAAAAAAGGAGAAATAAATAACATAAAATAATGATTTAATACGATGGAGGGAACATTGTCTACTTCTTCTTTATTGAAGCCGAAGAAATAGTTAGCTTTACCGAACTTGATTCTCTATCCACATCTTGGATGTGATGCTTTAACCGCAATAGCTTTTGAGAGCGGACAAGTATAAAAGTATGCGGCATCAGTTGGCTATCAGGTAAAACTGCAGAATACTCGATGCACTTCTGGGGAGGTATGTTAACCAGTAATAAGGAAGAATGTTGTTAGTCTCATACATACCTCAATTATATTGTTGTATATATGAAAATGTATCTATTGTTTATATATTTTATACCAGTTACAAATTAATAATTGTTAATAACATACAAGGAAAAGATGATATATTGATTACATTGTGAACACATACGACTTAATACATTACATTTATCTAAATTAGTACAAAACTGAATTATTGTATGCTTTGTCTTTTTTGTGTCTGGGAAGCACTACATATTATTAAACAAAGTTGCTTCCGCTGTCTGTCTGTCCTATGCTTAAATCTTTAAAACTACGTGACGGATTTTGATACAGTTTCCTAAATAGATAGAGTCATTCAAGAGGAAGGTTTTTTATGTAGAATACATGCATAACATAGTAGAGAAACACTGATAATTTTAGAGGTTTCTAATGTGATGTTGTAAATAAACCTATTTCTTTACGATTACATTGCAAATGCTGGCTGAACTCTACGTGATAGACCAAAATAATGTATTACAATATATACACTACAATATATACACTTTAAAAAGATCTATATCTAAGGGATAACCCAGAATAACCATTTTTATTCCTTTCTTTTTACGAGAAATAATGGCTAATTTTCGAAGCGATTTTAAGCAATATAGCATTAATCCTTATCCAATTAAGTACCTTAAATAGATTAATATATTCGAAGATATTACAGATTTAAAATGCACAAATCATGTCATCGGTGAGTGCATCTGAAATCCACCCGTGTGAAGCCGGGGCGGGTGGCTAGTACACTATAAAAATTAACCGAATTTGGTAACTATCCTAAACCGGTCTATCGTAAAGTTAAGGAAGGTTATATTGGTTCAGTTTCGTGATGGTTTCGACGACACAGAATACCACACACACATGCACACACACCCACACACACACACACACACACACACACACACACACACACACATACACACACACATACACACATACATTCACACATATACTCACAAAGAGAGTGATACTCATGGAGATGTGAGATCATGCTAGGGCACAAATAAGCTGACTCGGTCAATCAGTCAAAAACCGTTAAGCAACTTTTGCGTCAGTTTTTCATTGGGTCAGTAAGTTAACCGAAACCCAAACGTCTCGTCAACATTAAATCGCCTAAAATGCAACACTAGAGAGAGCATTATGGGGAAATAGATATCCTTCTTGCATATGTACTCCTTAGAGTGATAATGTCCTTTATTTTGACTTTTGATTTGCGTAAAACATAAAAAAAGTAAAAACTAAAACCCAACTACGACGAAAAATGACGCTGAAAAAGCATGAAACAAATTTCAAAAGCCGAAGTCACGCGTTGTTAAAGTGTTATGGACTATGGTACATTACTAAGTTTCAAAAGCTGTAGTTCGTAACACAGACAACAACAGAAAAATAAAAGAGCAAAACATAGAGCATACAAAAAACGACGCTGAAAAAGCATGAAACAAGTTTCAAAAGCCCTAGTCACGCGTTGTTAAAGTGTTATGGACTACAGCTTTTGTTTTGGTGAGGCTTGAGGCTCAATGATGTAGAAAGAAGCATCTAAATAAGTCGCCTAGTGTGGGTCTATGCTGCATTGTTGCATTGTCTGCATTCGCAATGAGTATGGTGACCACCAATCTTGGACTCTGATCATGCTTTCAATCAGGCAGAGTAGAGGCACTTTGGCAGGTCTATATATAAAAGAAAAGAAAGTAGAAAACTCATTGCAGTGACCTCGTATAGATTTAGGAAAAGAGAAGGCATATGATGAAGTGATAAATAACGTGTGCAGGTTAACCATCTATATGTGAATACATATACATGGCTAGCAATGCAATTATAAACAGACGTACACATGAAAGGTACTAAACCTTAACAAATATAGCTAAATAGTACGAAAAATAACAGCTATACCTAATACATCGGAATTAACGATCGATTAGTTTAGAAATCACGTGTAAAATCTCTTTCTCTCGACGAAGAGAATGTACTTTATGACATTTGAGGTAATGGATCGTGATTGCTTGCAGGTCAGGTTATTTATATGTAAAGAACTGTTGATTCATCGTAAACAGTGAACTGTCGTACGGGTGTCATACAAGCACTACGGTTATTCGCATGCCGTTCTATATTATATAATAACTTGCTATATATCTGATTACTATCTTATTTTCATTTGTTAAGGACAATTGAACAAGTCTAGTCTCCATTTCTACTTATATTATACATATAGCTGAAGAGTTTGTTTGGGTGAACGCGCTAATCTCAGGAAGGTTTGAATTGAAAATATTTTTGTTTTGAAGATCCCATTTTTGAAACGGGCTATCTAACATCACGATAATAACAATAGGAACTAAGCATGAATAAAAAATATTGCGAAAGCGAAAACGAAGAAAATTAATTCCTTCTGAATAGCGCAGATGAAATATATGGTGATGCTAGTATATGATTAACAACAAAAATCTTGAAATTGATTGATTGTTTATAAATCAGAAGGCAATTAGTTTACGAGTACACACAACAAATAACGATCTAAACAAATTAAGAAATGCAATTGAACTTAAAGCAGCCTCAATCCGCTAAGCCGACTCTCCATAATAAATAAAAAAAATCCCATTTTCCCAACATATTCGGTCGATACCCGGCTCCTATTGGTCGTAGAGTGATGTTACATAGCCTAAAACCTTCCTCGCTATATGGGCTATCCAACAAAAAAATAATTAGCAAAATCGGTTCAGCCGTTCACGCGTGATGTCGTGACCAAGGCAAATAGAGATTCATATTTATATATAGATAGAGCAGTGAAATAATGTTAACTGACGTGTTACTTATTCTAATTCACTCTTTTTAACCGACTTTAAAAAAAGTAGGAGGTTATCAATTCGACTGTAGTTTTTTTATGCTTGTTACCTCATGGTAACAACATATCAAAATAAAACTTTCGACTGAGTAATCGGATTTTTATGGTTCTTTTTTTATTTGAAAGCTGATGCTTCCCGTGTGAACCCATTTCAATTTGGTCCAGTTCTTGAAGTTCGTTTTTTTGTTAAAATGTTGTATTATTAATATATTTACAACTGAACCCCGCGGTGTTCCTGCGGTTATTGTTGTACCGCGAGTAACGCCGCGGGACAACGGGAGTCTTAAAAAAAGTAGCCTAAGTTACTCCCTGGATCATTAGCTACCTGCCAGTGAAAGTCCCGTCAAAATCCGTCCAGCGGAGAGCGCAAAAGCGGTTATTTTAATATTATAAACAGACACTCCATTTTTATTTATTTGTTAGATATGTAATGTATAGTGTTTATGTATGTGTAATTAATGTCCACATACCTACTTCAATACTCGAGCCAATACTTCAATTAAATGTCATCACAATGGAATTGGAAGGAAACGACTCCTCGTTTCCTTCCAATTCCATCCACAGACTCTCCAGCTTAAACTAAACGTTTGTTTGGAATGGGTTTACGTTACAGCGTAGGGTAGGTAGGGTTCGAATCTACATTCACACAATCGCAAGTATGACGACTAAGCCGCTACTACCGCGTCATTAATGTTTCCATGAATTAATTTACAACATACGCGCGTGTTATCAGTTAACTATATTATTACTTTGGTGATACTGCTATAGGTTTAATATACTGACTTCTAAAGTTTCATTGAAATCAGTTCTATTGTTTTTTATAATATAGGGATATACTAGGAGACGCGTCACCTAAACCTTTCTCTAGGACTATTGTGGTCTATTGACTTTACTCTATGAAATCTAAATATAAAGCATTGGTAACACTTTGATTAATCCAGTCCTTTTTTGAAGAAAGTCTGTCCCGCGGTTAATATGTTCTCTTTTCTTTTATTGTAATAAAACTGAGTATACCTACTTATCCATTGCATCATAAGTATAAGTTATCAGCTTGCGCGCCCATGATCATCCCGCAAACAAGCGCTACGTTTGTTTTCTTATCTTTTCCCTCAGACAGCATGTCTGCACCTTGAAAACTGACACTGTATATAATATGTATTACGTATGTGTTATATTTAGCGAGCGAGTTTTAAGTGATGCTTAATATGAAGAAGCACTTAAAAATTGTGTATGTTAAGAGTTTATCACATCGTCGTAATAGTCTAGATATGGTTTGGTTAACATTAATGTATTTAAAATTTAATTGAGACTTAATAAACGAAACAAAATTTTAATCCCAACATCGAGGTGTAATTTTCAACTGAAATTAGTACTACTACTAGTAGTGTGATTTTATTTCATGACTACTAGGTGTGAGGCTCTAATCTACAGCTCAGTAAACTAAGTATTAACTGTAAATATATGTGTGTATAAAAAGTTCAAAAATATTTTTTAATTTACTCTTTTTTGCGTCGCGCAGTCGGGTAAAAAGTTGTAGCTAATTAATTCGTCTTGAGTTCACAGTACCTCCACGAGACGAGCAGTAACTTAAGTTTATTTTCGTTTCAACTCCCTATTTTATTTGATCGTAAACAAAGTTGAGTAAAAGTGATCTTGTCACGTTTTTAATATTCTGTAGTTCATTTCAAATAAAATAAGAAACTGACAAGGAAAGATCCTTTCGAAGCGATGCACAATTCAATTCGCTATTCATTACACGTATAAATCGAATCTTTGTAACGGTTGTATTTATTATTCATTTGGAGCACTAAACGCTGTCTTTTTCAATATTTTTTTATGCAAACTAGAAGACTAGTCACTTAGGAAATGACACCGGTTATGGATCTTAGCTCGTTCTGGACTTTGAGGTGGTTCACTCTTGTTTTAAGGCTAAGAGCTCATATAAGTAAGCTGAACTATATGTGCTTTCCGGGAATTGCTAGTAATGCCCAATGATGCAGAAGCGTCACTAGCACACCATGGTGTGCGTCACCATGCTGCATTGTTGTATTTTCTGCATTTGCAGTATGGTGACCACCATTCTTGGATTCTGCTTGCGCGTTCCATCAGGCAGAGTAGAGTCATTTTGACAGCGCCAAATAAAATATATATAATGAGTTATGAGTACCTACCAGGTAATCTTTTGACCATTTTGTTTTCTTTTTGAAGTGTTGCTTGCATTCTATTTGACTGCACAGATATGAAATACAAAGTTTTTCGGAACGCAGTTACCTCTTTCTCGTCTTTGCGATATGAAGCTTATTGTGAACTGTGATAGATTGGTCTGATGTCATCATCAATACTGACAAGTCGCAGTTATAAGCAGCTATTTATAGCCGGCCTTTAACAGCCCACTGCTGGATATAGGTCCCTAATTACACTTAATTTAAGTTATTCTCATATAAATATCTCATATAATATCCCTCATGCACATATCTTCATTCCACCTCACCTGTGACTTCCTACTACAGTGACACTACGTTTGTCGTAACACGTTTCCACTCAAACATTCCTTTACGACTGTCAAGAAATGTAGATTGAATGCCATCCTCCCCTTTATTAATTTGTTTAATTTACTTGGACCGATAATTCGTAAAATTCATGAAATAACATGTATGTTAATATCTTTTATTAATATTATAACTATGTCTTAATAAAACCTGCTCTGAAAGAGAATTTATGTCATACGTATGAGTATATATATGCCAGAGATTATTCCTGTTGAAAATACACATAGTTATGGCAACAAAGTTGATAAATAAATTACCCATATTCTCTGTTCATTGTGGTCCAATGAGACGCGAATAAACACAGAAATAGTTTCCTCAAACGCTATGAACAACTGCGTAATTCTGTCGCCATTATCATTTTAGAAGATGTGCAACATCAACTACTAAAGATAATGCTAAGTTAGACTCATACTTCAGTCATTCTCTCAAGAAAATAATAAGTTAGTTTCATATTACTCTAGGGCAGTCTAGGATTTCGTAGGCTGAAACTCTGAACTCAAACTCACATTAGAACAGTTGAGGGTAAAGAAAAGAACACAAATATTTTATTGGTCATCTTAATGGGGAAATTGAATTTTGATCGCCAAAATCTACTTTCCTTATTCTTTTATTTTTCTGATTTTAATACTGCATAAAAATAATACTGCATAATAAAAATAAAGCACTACACAGCAATACACTTAAATTATTTTGTAAAAAATGTAACAGCTCATAATTTTTTTTCCACATCTTCTGTGATTTAAGTACTCTAGAAATCATCAAAATGTAATGCTGTAGATGTCGTAGACTTAGAGGATGCCGTGATGGCTGTTGTTATCTATATAAATATATATATATATAAAGTTTGGTTATAGATTTGAAGTGCTTTAAGATGCGTTAACGGCCTCGTTTTTCATGTGTTTCTTTTCCGTGCCGTTTTTCTATATTTTACCTCTTCTCTAATATATTTCTATTCCATAGTAAACTTATAGAGCCTCTGACACGGACCCCATATACCGCATGCATATACCGCATGCATAGGACAGCATTTCACCATCGATGATGATATTAGTTGTTATCGTCCCTATTTGTAAAATCGTTGGACAATGGATCGTTTTATTTTACTTAGTTGTCAAGAACAATGCTATATCACAAGTTAACAGAATATCAAAAGATTTTTGTGAGAAAATAAATTCGACTGTTATTGACAAAACGTGACAGCGGGGTCCTGCGCCTAAACGGAGCGACGCTGGGCATCCAAACTATGTTATTGAAGTAATCGCGTAATATTAGCTTGTTGATGGTTTTTTCAATGTTTTTTTTTCTGATTCATGTAGGTTAAGGAATATATATAGTCCTTGTATTTTTAAATTTTTATATACAAACTTTTTACACATAATTTTCTTGCTTTTCTTTCAACATAATTTGCATTTGAATATCATTCCTTACTTAACTGCTTACTCCCTTTCCAGCTATATCCTCTTTTTACGCAGTCTATTCAACTTTTCTTTAATTATCATTCAATTTCTATATGGATCCTTGATTGCACGATTGGCTTAGCGATGATCGCCAAACCGCTTTCTACTGCGCCAAGTGTTGTGGCTTCAAATCCCACATGGAACAACTCGTTGTGTGATCTACAAATTATTGTCCTGACTCTGGGTGTTCTTTGTGTTCGTTACACAATATGTATGTTTGTAAAGTCCCCAACGATACAGGATTGTATATTCCTAATGCGGGAGTAGTCTTATAAAAAAAGGGAAGAAAAAAATATTTAATAATAATAGATACATAGGTATGTAATGTATGTACACTGAGGCCTCATTCCCGTCCAGGATAGACAGAAACGATGGAACGCAATTTGCTGCGATCCTAACATACAGCCCGCTTCCATATTCATCAGGCTTTTCATAGATTCTTCGGCCGTAGGTAACATACATAGACGCTTTAACGAGGCATGTCTTCGGTATATCTTTGCAGATCGACAGTGATACTATTAAGAAAAAGAGAAAGGACAAGCTGAAAAATTAAAAAGACACCCTATGCAAGCACTTAATCGAGTAATCATTTTGGAAAAGAGCTGATATTCTTACACTGCTGGACGGATATTAACCAAAAAGAACTAAGAATCCGAGCAATGAAACTGGCTAACAAAAGAAAAAAAACGCGTTGAGATTAGTACACCAGTTTGAGAGCTACGATGCCACAGATAGACATAGACAGACATCAAGGTCAAACTTATAACACCCCTCTTTTTGCGTTGGTGGTTAAAAACAGATAGCTCTAACAAAATCGATTTTAAACATTATGCTGCACTGTAGTAATTAAAGAAGGAAATTGTCTGTCCTCTTTTCTTATTCCACAAAGATGACATCAGCTAAGGATAAATGTCAACGAATTACCATGTACTGGGAAAGTAAACCGAGTCATCCTAATACAGGCTCAAACTTTAGGTGTGTCAAATAATAATCCTCTATAGGAAAGTAATACTTCGACACAAATTGAGTTTCCCATATAAATTCATAAAAGATTGGTCATAAAATAACACAATAATTTAATGAAAACATGTAAAAATGGGGTTTAGCATGATAAAAATGATATTTTTATAAGTAAATTGATGCATGAAAAAATACTTACGCTTAATACGATTATAGATTCAGCGTCATACTGAAACATTTTAAATATTCTGCTACATTTCTTGATAAATAAACATATTTAAATCTATACAAATAAATAAAATTGAAACGTCTGTTTATTAATTTCAAATTAATAGTTTTTCACTAAATGCATATGGAAGTACGAGTATATTATACGGCACTTCAAAAAAGCCATTTTTAAAAGTTTTGACTCTCTGTTTTTTCTGTCTAATCTCTGAAATGGCCGGACCGATTTTGAGGTGATTTTCACTGACAGATATCTGATAATATAATGAATAACGTAGACTACTTTTATTTTAGACTGTCTGCTTCCCGTTGTTACTTGCGGTTGTTGATATAAGGTACAACAACGAGCGCAGGGAGCAATCAGTAGGTACCTAATTCAATATTTTTATTGCACTGGAATGAAGTATTGTTTTAGTTGAACAGTAACAAACAACAATCGTTATGCACCAACAAATGGCAACATAAATCTTTACTAGCTGTAATGAAATTGAATTTAACGTCAATTGACTTTACTATATCCTGCCAACATTTGCGTACCTACGTTTACTACTTTTATATATATATATATACATATGTCATGTATATATATTATGGAATATTGGGCAAACGAGCAGACGTATGGCCTGATGGTAAGCGATTACCGCCATCCACGGACACCACGCAACACCAGAGGCGTTACAACTGCGTTGCCTGCCTTTGGGGGAGGGGGGGAGTGGTTTTTAGTATAGTCCTTCGTTGTTCTCACTCACTCGGTGAAACACAGCGCAAGCGTTGTTTCACACCTGTTTTTTATGAGGCCGTGGTATCAAACTGGTCAAGCCGGCACATTCATGCGGAAGCGTGGCTCTCCCACTGTATCATTATTAATTTAAATTCAGAAAATGAATGAATTAAAATACACATTGTACTATTTAATTTAAAATTGTCATTAACTATTGTAATTGAAAAATACTTAACGTGTGAATTAGTACAACACACTTTATGTAAACCACAAATTGTTGCTCTGAGTTTAGTTATTCTTTGTAGATATTTCATGCATGTCTGTAAAGTCCTCCGTGACACAGAATACATGCCAATTGCGAGAATTGTCTCAATCACAAAAATAAAAATAAACATAAATTTACTAAAAAACTTCAAGAACTGTACCAAATTGAGCACCAGCTTTCAAATAAAAAAGAATTATCATAATCGGTTCACCCAGTTGAAAGTTCTGAGGTAACGAACATAAAAAAAAATACAGTCGAATTGTGAACCTCCTCCTTTTTGAAGTCGGTTAAAAATAATTATTCGTCGTATCCCGTTGCTGTTAAGAAAATCTATTTTCGGTTATGATATACTTCTGTTTTTCTTTTACATTAAATCACGTTAAAGATACAAAGGTACAAAACATCAACAAAATAGCAACACGTGCTTCTCGAATTGAAACGAGCTTAGTCCAAGGTGTGACTGACATGTCTTAATTTGAATCTATTTTTATATTTGTACTAGTTATAGCGGCGGCTGCCCATTTGTATGTCGGTTACCGCGGTAAAGAGTTTCCTTTTTCAAGAATCAGAGTATATCTATGCTAAATTTCATTGAAACCGGTGCAGCCGTTTAGCTGTGAAAGCGATACAAGAGACACAGTTACTTTCGAATTTATATTAGTATAGATCCAACACAATAGTTTTGATGATATGATTTACCTGATACCTTTAAATAAATCCCTGTAAAATGACAAACTGCCTTTTTTTCTTATTTCACCTGTACATATATGCTAAGTGGTGATCTTCCTGCAGTATTACCTCTGTCACTTTAATAATTTCTAGAGCATTATCGAATACTATGATAAGAAAGACGTAGACACAGGCAAATGCTTACTGCAGATTGAAAAAAGAAGTAGCTCATATTATTTGTAGTCTCAATTATCAAGGTTGCCTAGAGCTTTATAGAATTTTTGTTCACGTGTACTTAACCTGACGAATGGCATTTTACAGGGACCTTTCAATAATATTTACACACTTTTACGGGTTTACTTATGGTGTTAAATATCAAACGGGTGTATAATTTACCAAAAAGAAACTGGATCGGATTTGTTACAAAAATGTGATCCATTGAATTTTGGCGGTTGCACACATCAAACAGATCCTTCCCTTATTCTTTATTTACTCCAGCTTCGAACGACTTTGCCCGACTTATTCGAATAATGCCTATGATATCATCAAGTCTGTTGTTAGAATATTATATACAACAGTGTTTCGAATATGTTATAAATCAACTTCACTTTATTTATTGTCAGTTAAAAGCCTTTAAACAAAGAAATCGATTACCTTGAAATTTATTGATTTTACAACGTTTTCTTACAGTTGTCGCAGTTTGTATGCCTGGCGGTTAAGTTGATAATATGCGTTTATACCTACCTACCTACCTACCTAATTTCATTTTTACTTACGCGTTACCACAGCCTAACAATTCTTTCGGATTATAATTACATAGCGGTCTTGTTTGACAAAATTGTTAATCGATTTTGTTGTGCATTAACTACGTTTTAATTTTTTAATAATTCTGTAATTAAGAAAGTGCTAAGTTGCCAAGTGCTATTATATGTGGTTATTAGTAATTTTGTTTCAAAACAGTAACTCTTCACCCAATTTGAGCGGTTACCAGTACTCATAATTAAAGTTTAAAAAACAGCTGTAATTCCGGTTAATGCGGTATTCTGTGTGTTAAAGGGCACTGACCTAGTGAGGAGGGTCAAATTTGAGCGGCATTCTGCTGTGTTCCATCACTGTATAAATTACATGATTTGTTATTTAAATTCTTTATAACACGAGCGGGTGTATTATTCGTTATGTTTATTCTTTTATTACGTCACTGGTTATTGTCCTTGCAATCTAAATGTAATACTAACGGAACCCGCGGTGTACCCAGTGTAAAAGAACTAACCTTTGTTACTACTTATGTTAACAGTTACCCGACAGTAAAAGTCCCGTCAAAATCGGTCCAGCCATTCCTGAGATTAGCCGAAATAAACAGACAGATAGACTCGCAAAATTTTTGAAAATTGGTTTGTTTGATGTATGCAGATATCGTATAAAGTTTCAAATGCATCTAGTGAAAAACTGTTAATTAGAAATTTCAAACAGACATTTTTATTTTATTTATTTGTATAGGTTTACATCAAAAACGTGACACACTGACAAAAATTTAAAGATTTGGTGCCAAAATCTGTCATAGAGATACAAAGAATAAAGGATCGCCCGAGTTACTATCCCGTAGCTTAAAACGAGTAAAATAATCTTGCATGCTCTTCGTCAGTTGCATGCTTTCTAGCGCTATCGAAATCTATCTAGTCATTTCCGAAGACCATACCATAAATTTCCTTATTATTATATAACAGACCATTATCGAGTATATAACAATCGCCTTTCAGTTAAAAACTTAGTAATTTGCGTTCCACCTTTAAAACTATATACTTTAAGGGGACTAGTTTTTGAAAGACTAGTTTCAGAGAAACGGACTTAGTTAGTTACCTTTGAATTTAGTATATTAGTATAAATGTGGATAAAACATCTCATAGGAAATCACACAAAACAATGAATTTCTACGTACTGTGTTATCTTGTATTTCAAGGAATAGAGAGTTCAATCAATGAATTATGAGTCATGGTATGATTATGAGGTTTAATAGATCATAGAAGAATCCATTCTATCAGTCCTATGCAAATATACAAGATTTGTTTGAACCAATATTGAAAATTCCATGTTACTTGAACCAAAAAATATATTTCAACTCCATGAAATGACAACTGTCATAGGTTTTAACCTAAAATATTAATTGGAATAATTTGTTGTTACAGAAAATCGAAGACCGATCAGAGTTATCCGACAACGTCGATGTTGATGAAGACGAAGAAATTCGTAAGTATTGAAGACCATTCATCATATCTAGTTTTGCCATAAATATTGTTGCAAGGGAAAATCTTTTTTTGCTATTGTACAGATATTACTGTAATGTGTGTTAGTTTACACATTCATGTACAACATTAACAAGAAAAAACGGTAATAAGAGGACGATGAATCTATTGACACCTCATTCATTAATATCGGTTCAGTAGTTTAGGCGCTACGGTAGATCACACAAACAAACATAGTCTGTCAAAAAATATTACCCTTCCTTTTGGCTTCGCCGTAATCGGAAAAACTAAAAACTAAAACCCAACTACGACAAAAAACGACGCTAAAAAGGTATGAAATAAGTTTCAAAAGCCGTAGTCACGTGTTGTTAAAGTGTTATGGACTATGGTACATTACTTGTTACCTATTGCTTCATACTTTTCAACGTCGTTTTTTGTCGTAGTTGGGTTTTAGTTTTTACTTTTTTTTATTTAAAATATTTTGGAGCCTCTTAAATATAAATTTCGAAGAATATTTTAAATAGATACCATAGAAATATCACAATTATCGAATAAATACGGATAAAGTCACGAGAAAATGCTAATAATATATATCTTTGAAATGTAAAAGTAACTTCCTTACATATGACACCAAACACGGCATATTTGATTAATACAGTACTTTACGTAGGCTAGAGGGTGCTACATTAGATTCAGTAACACGTCATATAGCCTAAACCAGCAGACGATCATGACGCTTCTAACGGCACCTCATTTGTCCAGTTCTAATGAGTAGTTAAGGAGCTATGAGGGAACAAATGAACATACATACATACAAAAATAGTCTGTCAAAATCATAACCCTCCTTTGGCTTTGCTGTAGTCGGGTAATATAAAATATGTAACTCGTTCAACGTTCGAAAACTGCAAATTAAACATGGAGACCAGTAATCTATGGAAACACGAACTCTCTCCATAGGACAATTCTTATAGATATATTTAGGGGCTCCAAATTATCGTGACGTTTAGAGCATGCTTTTGACATGTTTTGACATGAAACTGACCATTGCTCGCAATCCAGCGGAGTAAGGTTGAGACTAGATTATGGCTAGTCTTTAGCTTTGATAAAGTTAGAAACTTTTAGTTATGGAACACGATGTTGATGAACAATACCTACTTTGCGTTGTGTCGTATCCATTTTTAATTTTATAATGACAATCATATAAGAATGACAGATTCGAAATTAAATTGTAATACAGATTTTCTTTTTTTTATTGCAACAGTATTTATGGCCAGACTAAATATCTATATCATAACGTACACCAAATTATGCCATTATAAATTATACACCCGCGCTGTAGACATTTTTTCCTACGCTTGACCAACACTAATTATTCTGTAATGAATAGTTAAATTATGTATTACTATCTGCTTGTATAACATGTTCACGCGGTTCGGAAGTTGTTATCTGTTTATTTCCTAACAATAAGCCATCGTGTATGTAAATGAACATTGAACATTATACGTACAATTTTCCCATAATCAGCTATTAAATGTTCGTGTGTTGATGCTATTTCACAAAACTGCGACTCACCATGTTCCATTACAATAGAAAGCCTATCCGACCCAAAAACCTTCTATTCATATCGTCAACATGACAAATATACATGCGTATGTTTGAATAGTTTTAACTAAATTGTCTACTTTATATCTATGTTAACATTGTGATAAACGTAATATAAATTAATCTTTCAACAATAATGAGCAATTGGAAAAACATTTCAGTGACAATCAATCAGTTTGATAAAATAAAGATCTGTGGAACATATCGATTGATTACAACCAGATTGAATATCATTATCATTATAACGTATACATTCGGCGGCACCTGTATTACAATTTTTTTTCTGCGAGTAGCAAACTAATAATAAATACGGTACTAATAAAATAGTTGAATACTCAATAAAACATAATAGGTGCACGGGAAAGGAACAGTTGTCGCCACTGTCCCTCGGTATGGCATATTGTTACAAGAAAAACATTATTTTTATTTTTTGTATGATACAAAAATTCATTATTAACTTAGTGTACTTAGACTATACATTAATTATATAGCACTTAATAGTGTTAAACCTCCTTGAAAATATTTCTTCATCGATACAATTCTTTAAATATGTATATTATTGATTGAGTTTGATTGATTGATTAATTATTGATTGAGGAATGTGTACCTTTTTGAAAATTCTCTGGAAGCTTTTGTAACTCCTAATTATCATACGGTTTAGATCCTTCTAAAAATACATTAAATTATAATCTAGAATACTAAAGGCTCGGATGAGACGTCGATTTAAACTCTGATGATCTAAAAACGCTCCGTTCACAGCTGCCATTGAATAGATCGAGCTTTATGAGATTGAGCTCGGTCTTTCTAAATCTTGGGGTATCTCATAATAGCCATCAGTTCCCTCTTATCCTTGGCTCGCTCCAGCACTTTTACGGGACATTTATACTACCCTCTTACTGAAGATCAACGGAAAATGACATCGATCGAAGTGTAGGTCGCCATGCTGCATTATTGCATTTTCTGCATTCGCAATGAGTATGGTGATCACCACTCTTGGATTCTGTTAATGCTTTCCTCAGGTAAAGTAGAGTCATGTTGGCAGTGCCATACATAAATAAATAAATAATATGTAAAACTAGTCCACGGTATTTTAAACATCTTCCGCAATAACTACATCTCGAAAGCTTGCAGTCGGTTATAGATGTCTTTCCTTAGAAATCACGTTTCACACACATAGAACAGGGTGGACCAAACGTAGCATTTCATGACGCGGTGCCTCAAAGGAAATGGGATTTATAGGTTGCATAAAACCTTAAACACTTTGAAGAAAGATGTCTTTCTAAACATTGGTCTTTTTTACATATGACATATGGTGCAAATAGAAATCAGCTTTCTATTTACACCATGTTACAACATGTTTCACACCACCACCTTTACAGGAATCGCATTTAATAGTGTCAATACAGTACACAACCAACGTGAATCAAAATATGCCCGCTAAAAACACAACACTTCATAGCATAGCATTTTCAATTCCCCTTCATCCCCTAATTTTGCTCGTATATGAAATACTATTTGCGCTCCTTACCGCGGCTCCGGCGCCTGTATATGTCGGTTGTTGCGGCAAATAGTAGCCTATGTGTTATTCCGGTGTATAAGCTATATTATTGTAAAGTTTCATCCAAAACTATTCAGTAGTTTTTGTGTAAAAGAGTAACAAACATCCATCCATCCAAACTTCCAAACTTTCGCGTTTATAACATTAGTAGGTAGTAATATTTGCCGTTACCGAATATTACTACCTGAATAAGTGTGTATTGATATAAAATTTTCAATGAAGTGTATTATCGACCTGACAGAACGGTTCTGCTTTATGTCTTTACGCTGCTTTGATTTATTTATAACTTAACACACCGCTGTTATTGCGTTAATTGGCAATTGGCTATAGGGAAATGCACTACAGCTCTTAGTCAATATTGCATTTTCAAAATGTTTGGAATTTTTCCAATGTAAATACTATTGAGAGTATCTTCCAAGATCTGTGCTGTTCTTATTAATGTTGTTAATCAGCATCATCATCTTCGGTCTTGTTCTAAATTTTAAATTTCAATTCAAAGGGTTTTCGTGCTTTCTGCAAAATAACTGGCAGTCTTTCGAAAGAAATAACATTATTGTTAACCTTTCTAGGTAATTGTTTTCATGCTAGGCAAAGGTAAAAGGCAAATGTGAGCTAGGAAAACGAATTAAATAGAAAATATCAAGGTTATTGTAAATCTCGGACAGCTGCAGTCGATGAGGTCGGGGTTGTTCTGTGGTTGGAAATAGCACTAGGACAGGGGCATCAACTGGTTAAAATGCAGTTAAAGGTGAACTTAAATCGCATTCAGGGACTTAGATTATCCTTGTACCTCATATTACCATGAATTATTTAACAACCGTGGGAGTAGTTTGATTTGTCACATATGGGCCGAGGTTGCATGCACTGTCGAGGGCTATGTTTTGTTAATCTGTGTTCTGAATATCTCTGGCCATCGATTATTACACACTTCAGGTTTTATTTGGTCGTTTGCCCCCCCTATAAATCCCAAAGGTGGTTGTGGTCGGCTTTAAGAAACTTTAAGTATACTACAATAGCAATAGCAACTGCCATCAAACTCCATCGCATACCCAGATGTAGGTACTTTCATTACTGAGGCTCCGTCAGCTAGTTTAAGAATAATGCACACACATTCTAACTGATTTCACATAGTACTTAATTTTCTTAGATTTTCCTTCTATTGACGTATATTGTAAATTAAAATAAAGTAATCATAGCACGTTTCTTACAAGAAACAACTATGCTACAAATCCTTTACCGCTGTCTGTTGTCCCCGCAGACTGCAATTAATTGACTTTAATCCGAATGGTGGCTCTTATTCGTAACTACTCAGCCCCGCCTCTGAGAAAGGCGGAGTCTCTTATTTGTTAATTTTTTCGACTTATTCTCAAATCATCTAGCGGCATCAGAAGTAAAGGAACATCTACGCAACGACACCTGCATTAATAGTAGTGCAATTCTCACAATTTTTATTTTAGGACACACATCCCGCCAACTTATATAATTTCTGCAGTAGACATAAGCAAGCGTTTTTAAATTTTTTGTATATCTGTCTGTCTGTTTGGCGAGACTTTCACTGATAGGTAGCTGATTATATAAGGAGTAACTTGGACTACTTTTTTTAAACTTGCTACGCCCTGCGGGGTTCCGCTAGTGCCTAATATAATATATGTATCTAATAAGATCCTAAATAACTACTTTATTTTTTGTGTCTAGACATAAGTAATAATTAATATCTACCTATTTAATAAAAATATATGATATTATATTTTTATTAAATGGAGTTGATAATGATTTCGTTAGTGAAAAGTTAATTTTGCAGCTTTTAAAAATAAATACTTTCGTAGCGTACTGAAGTAGTTATGATTTAGTTTAAACTTGAAAACAATTAAATAGGTCATTCAAAGAGTTTAATTAATATAGTTGACATTTAAAGATAATTAAAATTTTAGAGACAATATGAATGTGATAGGTAGTTGGAAACTATACATTCAGAGCTTAGCGCACGTCGCAAACTTGTTCGTTCGTTCTAATTGGATCATATTTTAATAACTTTAAATGTTTTCAAACTTTCATGATTAGTATACTCAACATTAAATGGGTCAATAATACATACTATCTAGTATACTTTAATACATAATCATGCCCACGTAAGCTGGATGCGGCGTGAAGTTCTCGCGGTGCAATGTGCGAGCTCGCAGATAGTTGCGATGCGTTGCGAATTCGCGGTTATGAGTGGGAGCCCTATGTCCGTCCGTGGACTGTTATATGCTGATGATGATACACGCATAATATAAGATCGCTATAGATTTTTGCAGCCGTTGTAGAATAACTGGGATGAACCGATTTTTGCACGTCTCGGCAAATACGAAAAGTTTTGCCTGAGTACCTACACATTACATAAGCATTATAGAACTCATTTGAATAATAACAAAGCTTAAATAGTGTTTCCATTGTTAATCGCACAAACCTCACCTTTACCTTCCAAGTTAAAACACGTTCTGGCATTTTCCTTGTGCAGATAATTATCTATATTAACACTATTTATTCCATTCAAACTCCAAAAACGGTACAATATGTCTAGACGATGAGATGATAAATATGCCTATGTTATGGGATACAATGAATATGCTAAAGCTTTGAACGCGATTGATAATATTCAGAACAGATTTATTGTCATTGACTAACGCATGTAGATTACAAACCGTCATAGTTGTTTTATTTTAAATAAGGAAAAGATTCCAACCAGAATGCTAACCCCGCGACCTCTTTGGAATTCATCCAACTACATTGCCAGCCTCTTCATTCTTATCCAAATTGTACAAGTAGTAGATTCATTTACTTATTCCATGAAATGAATTGTTAGAATATAAGAAATGGGTGGATATAAAGCCTACATCATATCACTAGCCTTTAACAATCCAATAATGGAAATAGGCCCGTCTTTATGAGGTTTTGGTCCACCACAGCTCTCTGGTCAGACGGGTTGGGGTTATTTCAAGTTTTTCTTCTCTTTGCCGTAACGATATCTAGCGTAGTTTAGTCCTTTAGTTGTCTCTTAAAACACTCATGTGATGAATAGCGGTACATGGACATGGACAATAGGTAAGCTTTGAAAGTAGATAATACCCATATCAAAAATATGAAAGGTGATTACGTTGAGAAAATTTATTCTGATCTTGTTCTAGTTACTGGCTTTTCTGCATCAGCAAATAATATTGATATTTTGTCCAGTGTATGGTCCCGCGATAGCCAAAAAGGAATGATTGAAGTGTATACATTTGTCACCACGGACAATGCCATATTTATTTACATGTAAACGATATAAAATAAAATATATATTGTATCACTACTCGTATCCTTATATACCTAGTCTGAAAAAACCTTCAAAACAGTAGCTTTTCTTAAGTTCTTATCTGAGCTATGCAATGTTAGTAAACGCGATTTCGCTTTCTATGCAGCCTATTTTAACGACTAATTCACGTGTCAATTCAACGATTCTCGTGTGTCATTGGCTAATCGTAGACCAAGAAATCTTAGACAAAGTATTAGCCAATGACACACGAGAATTTAGGCGTGAACGATTGCAGAAAGGAGAACGCTTGCAACTTTGGCTAGGGTTAGAGAGGCAGTAGGCAATAGTATTTTTAGCAAGGGTGTAGCCAGGACTTGTTTTAGCGTAGAGCATAACCAAGAAATGACGAAAAAATAACTTGCAAGGATTCTGGCTATATTTGTTCTTTTATGTCAGATCGGGCGAACGAGCTGAAACAAACTGTTTAAACTTGACTCAACATATTTCGGTATATCAGTAGTGTAGAAGATAGGTACTTAAAGAAATATTAACGCTAATACAATGGTTGAAACATTGGTTTTTAGTTTGCTGAGTGATTGGCGTATGGATGGGATTAGGCATAACGGTAGTGTCGCACGCGCTACATAGCGAGGGGAGTTGTTTTTCCCATCATTCAATTACATTTTTATTGTTTTTAAGGTTCAGTAAATTAAAAAAAAATGTTTTGGAGTATCCATAATGGGTTAAGCACTTCACTAAACAGAGGTAGAGGGAACCCACACTCAAATTTCTATTTCGTTAGGTATCTAATATATAAAATTCTCGTGTCGCGGTGTTTATAGTTAAACTCCTCCGAAACGGCTCGACCGATTCTTATAAAATTTCATGTGCATATTGGGTATGTCTGAGAATCGGACAATATCTATTTTTCATCCCCCTAAATAGTAAGGGTGACCCATCTTTAAATATTTTTACGGCAAAATAACATTGCTAGGTCAGCTAGTAAGTAATACTATAATAATATTGTTTTTAATAAATAACTTATAGTTAAAACAAACTAATCACGCTCAATATCAATAAACATAGAATATAGAAAATAATGCACGGGCAGGCTCGACCACGGCCTTACAGAAAACCGGTATGAAACAGCGGTTGCGTTGTGTTTGACCGAGTGAGTGAGGATACCGGAGGTCCATACCTCAACTACTCATTGTGTTGTTAATGAACGTTGCTATAGCCGCTTACGCAACATAAATCCAGGTGTATAAGTTGACCTATATAACATACCTTCTCTGAGATAATCATCGTTTCCTATTGGATGAGCACGATTCTATCTATTAATAGTTTGGGCATTACTTATCTTTGATCGAAAGCCGAGAAGCTGAGGTGCGTCTTGTTACCCACTAATCGGGCACTAAGTCCGCCTTTGTGCGTGAATATGTATGTAGTGTGAATGATATGCGGCTTGCTGCTTTAACATTGATGCGGGGCAACTGTTGTATCTTTTATATGTTCTAGTTTTATTCTAAATATGTTCTATATTTGAATGTTTTTTCTTTTTTAAAATATACTTTTTAAATGCTGAAATTATATTATATCTAATATCTATATAATGTTAATCTCATGAAATACTTGATTACTGATCGAGTGCTAAAAGGTTACCTTGTTTGTCTATTTGTTCAGATTAAAGTTATGATCTTGATCATAGATACACATAATCTGTCGAGTATAAATACTCCGCAGGTCATACCTTAACCACGACCAGTCGACGGTGTGACCTAGTATTTAGAGCCATTTAATACAATGTGCTTATTGTCAAATCCGCTATATGAACAAGTTAATCGCTTGTCGCTCTGAACGCGACCTCGTTCTATAAACCATAGTTTTATCTCATAGTTACCATATAAGGTTGACTACTTAGTTTTACACTTCGTTAAGGTGCTGCGTGTGCGCAATCACATAGAGAAATATTGCTCGAACATATTATGGCTCTAGAATGTTATCAAAGTAATCAAATTTAATTAAACTCAATTGACAATTGAAATATAATAATGATGTATTCCAGCGTCCCAAACCTCATCATGGTTTTCTCTATGAAAATGTTTTAATATCTCGAATAACGGAATGCAATGATAACAATTGTGCAATAGACTAAATTATACCAAAAAAAGTTATGTAACTTACAAAGTAAAAACTTTAATTTGACTTAATTATTTTTATTTCGGATTGGTGAAAGAGCTCTTATAAAACTACCGAAGTCAACCCACAGCACTCGGACTAGTCAAGTCAACTCTCTTCATGACGAATTAACAACGACTTCCAACTAAATTAAAATTTAGCGATGCAGAGATATAGAGGTCGAGGAATGCTACTAAACGTTCTATTCCTTCATTATCATCAAGAGCCTTTAACAGTCCACTGCTAAACATAGCTGGACTCTCCTCAGCAATGAGGTTTTTTATACTAACTATACCACGTTGACCAGACGGCTTGTACCTTAGTCTCCTCTTATGACACCCACGAAATGAATAGCGGTGACTTGGTGACACTCTATACTTTTAATATGTATGTACCAAATGGATATGACCATAATAATAATTAATTTTACGGGAATTACGCGACCTGACGTTTCGATCAGGTTGCACTGGCCGTGGCAGTGCAACCTAATCGAAACGTCAGGCAAATCAGAGTTATGTAATTGATATAATAAGTGATTGGGTTTATTCCCTTAAAAATAATCCTACTAATATTATAAATGCGAAAGTTTGTAAGGATGGATGGATGTTTGGCTGGATGTTTGTTACTCTTTCACGCAAAAACTACTGAACAGATTTGGATGAAACTTTACAGTAATATAGCTTATATATCAGAATAACACATAGGCTACTATTTGCCGCGATAACCGACATATACGGGAGCGGAGCCGCGGGCAAGAACTAGTAATTAAAATATCATGGAACGCGAAACTTTAAAAATTTGGATAAGACCACTATTTTAACTATTTTATTTTCCACATGCGCTTCAATTAAAACTAACAAAATCTACCAAAGTGTTCCACTTTCATCAATAAAGCCTTAAAGCGAACGTTAATCGGCTTTAAGATTTTCAGGATGTTGTTATAGGGAAACAAAGCAGAACTTCCACCGGACCATGAATTTTGAACGCCACATGATTCTCGGTGAACTAACTTCTGTAAGCTTCTGAACTTACTTGACTGGGAATTATAGTCTGTAATTATTGTTATCTTTACCAGGTTAGGATGTTAAGAAAAGCCCTCAACAAAAAAGGGTGTTGATACATGAAGAGATTTGTATAATAAAGATTTTTATTTATCGGCTCCTGAGATTAGCTCGTTTAAACAAACAAACAAACTCTTCAGCTTTATAATATTAGTATAGATTATCGATTGCACAGTTTTTTTAAAGTAGTGCGAAAAGCTAACATGTAAACGTTCGATTACATCAAGCAGGTCTGTTTGTTAAAATATGGGGGTCGAGCAAGTATTTAAGGACCTTATTAATTATGCTGGACATTCTATCTGCATTATTTCTAGGTATAGTTATACTTTTAGATGTAGATACCGCCAGACGAGTACAAATTTGCATTTAGCATAATATCATAAACACGTAATCTATACAAATAAATAAAATTAGAGTGTCTGTTTGTAGTATTAAAATATATGTTCCGTGTATACACGGTACATATATCAAAAATGTAGTAAAAAAAAATTGTCTGTCTGTCTCTCTGTTTGTTCCGGGTAATCTCTGGAACGGATGGACCGATTTTAACGGGACTTTCATTAAGTAGTAAGAGTGTAGAGTAAGAGTAACTTAGGCTACTTTTTTTAGGCTAAATTTGTCCCACGACGTTACTCGCGGTATAACAAAGACCGCGGGGTTCAGCTAGTTATGATATAATATCTCTTTTGTGTTTGTGTATTGTGTTCGATCCCCAACATAAAGGTGAAACTTCCACACATGTTATTCCGATATTATCGACGCGGCGCGGTTCGATGTCATTATTCGCAACACGATAATTGTTCATTATATAATACGCGATTACGTTTTAAGGAGATATAAGTATTTGTGCAAGTAAATATTGTAAAGGACCACATTGTTTTTTTACTGAAATAATATTTACCATATTCATAAACGTCTTTAAACATTAAGCAACGATTCTGTGTCATTTTCATCAACTTTATGGTTCTAAGTTCAAATTTGAAAAAAAACAGAACTTCTCATTATTAATTTAAAATTTATGACTATTTTAAAATTAAATTAAGATACTAGGAAATAATAATAATAAAAAAAACAACAATATTTACGTACAAGCGTCACGTCCGCTAATCGCTAAAAGGGGTTATTGTTTAATCAATTTTTCATACAGTGAGTAGTCAACAAAATTGTACATTAAATGCCAATTGATATTTTTCTAGTCTTGTTCTAGTATAGTAGAACGAATGACTAAGAGTTTATAGGCTGTAAGTGTATGTATGCATGTTCACTATTAGTTCACGTCCTCGTTTGAGTTCATTCGTTTTATAATCAGTCAGTTTTGAACCTTTATTGGTTAATAAAATATAATGTTATTTGTACTAACTTTCACATTAAATTATATATAATTAATACTAGCGGACGGGAATTAATGAGACTAATATGTACAGTGTACTTTTTAACCTGATTGTGATGTGATGATTTTTTTGATGCTGGACCGCTTCTGATCTAACCAACAGCAGTCTTGGTTATAACTGGTCAAAGGTAATAAAATTAGTTTACGTACGTAATAATACAAACGTTGAGCGTTGCTGCGACCTGAAAAAAACTCCACTTCTAGGAGCTGAATATACAAACACCAGCTGTGACTAGTATTCTGTTAATCTTTTGTTTACTTGTTAACCTACTTTTATACATAACAAGTAATTAGTGCATACTTGTCTCCGTCGCTGATAGTGTAACTTTTTTCTTTTAATATGATAATATATATATGGGTCATGTTTAACATTTCCGTGATGTTAAGTGATGATGTAGTCTATGATAGAACTATCTTATCTAGAAGATTACTACAAAAATTATCAACCACACACTCCGGTGAGACGGTGCGTATACGTGTAACGCATTTTTGTAATTAGGTGTTTAATTGGAGATCTCGTGGGCGTAAGAGTATAACACTTGGGTAGTGTAGAACTGTAGACTACTGAAATACTAATCAGTGTATCAGTAGATGTTTAATTTGAATTTAATAGTGATAAATTTCACATTGAATAGATATCGCGATCAGGATAGATAATATTAAAATAGATTAGATATTTAAGAACACTCGATCAAGTCATCTTTCGATAGTAGTAAAACTAAATCAAATTATATTATAAGTTTTAGGCCTATGTATACCACAAACAGACACAGCGAAATTCAGATTCAGTTTTTGCTTCAGAACTTATAAAATAACAGCTGGTCTATAAGTATGTGTGAGTAGCATTGGTAGCGACCGAGTTTAGTTTTAAATATTTTTCATATCGTGTGTTCATTACCTGAAAACCTGCGAATTGCGTACATTAATCTTAGTGATAACATCATTGGCATGATAAGAGATACGAAAAATAACGTGATTTAGATGTGTCTGCACTACCTCTGAATCACATACAAATATACAAATAAATACAAAATTGAACAGGATGGGCTTGTACATCAGTATGGGTTGATCAGGTGGTTAATATAACTAAAACTAACGTCTTCATTGGTGTAACTTGAACTATTTTTCACTAATATAATCTTTCAGATGACCTTTGTAAAAGATGATCCGAACAACTACAAAAAATATCAACTTAAATTTAAATTTATATCGTGGTAGAGCCATGCTTTGGCATGAATGGCCTGGCTCGGGCAGAATGATACCACGGCCTCACAGAAAACCGGTGTGAAATAGTGCTTGTGCTGTGTTTCACCGAGTGAGTGAGGATACCGGAGACCCATAAACCAACCCTTCCCACCATCCCCCACCCCATATCCATATGGCCGGCAACGCACTTGTGACGCCTCTGGTATTGCGGGTGTCCATGGGCGGCGGTAATCGCCTATTAGGTGATGCCTCTGTGCGTTTGCCCCGTATTCCATAAAAAAACTTTATTACAGATTTCGATATTTAAGTCAGGTTTTATTTAAATTCATTTGTAGCGTATGTGGTTGAGTATTGACCATCCCGATCGGTGCATTCACCCACGAAGGAAACTCTAACCGCGAAACATCGGTAATAATCCCACATCGTGCATTTAAATGAAATACATAAGTACACTCAGAAAGATTGCTCATCGAATAATGTAAAATCATTGATCTGTAAAAACATTTGTATTATCTCAATATATTGCAAGAAAAACCACGGCATTGTGGTCAACAATTAAAAAATATTTAATTAAATTGCTTTGACTGACTGCACTAATTAATTAATTAAAAAGCACTCAAATATATTAATTTAAACCAACGAGAAACTAATGAGTTTGTTATTGTTTCATTAAAATATTACGTAAAAATTACAATGTTGTTTATTAAACGAGCAAAAATTTGAAAAATAGTAACTTTACAAGTGTTGTTGACAGGCATAGCTAACAACAGCCACTACATGAAGAAAGCAGTAAGATAAAGACTAAAACAAAGATAAAAGCACGTAATATGCAAGATATATCATTACTTATGTGAGAAACTCACTTTATATTGTACATTTTTTATCAATCTTAAATGCCATTAAGTCACAGACGACTTATGTGATTTTGATGTAACTACCTAAAGCTAAATTCGAGGACATTTATTATTTCACAAATATACGCCTACTTTTATGTTTTCTATGTATAATATGTATGTATTTACAAAAAAAAGTATATATGTATTTGTATCTGTTGTCTAGTACCCATAACACAAGCTCTGCTTAGCTTGGGACTAGATGGCGTTGTGTGTGATAGATGTCCGAAATATTTATTTATTTATTTATATTAAAAAACAATGAAGAAACTTTTAGAACGCTTACATCAGAAGGGATATAAAGATGAGAGAGAACACTTATCTGACCTCTTTGTGAATCCACGTGTATTTCATTAGTACTTAACTAATAGCGGTCAGAGTTACCGTGGAAGAGCCACGCTGCGGCATGAATGGGCCGGCTCGACCGGAGTGATACCACGGCTTCACAGAAAATCGGTGTGAAATAGTGCTTGCGCTGTGTTTCACCGAGTGAGTGAGGATACCGGAGGCCCATAACCCAAACCCCCTCCCCCTATGTTCCCTCCCCATCCCCCAAAGGCCTGCAACGCACTTGTGACGCCTCCAGTGTTGCAGGTGTTTATGGGCGGCGGTAATCGCTTACCATCAGGCGATACGTCTGCTCGTTTGCCCGCCTATTACATAAAAAAAGAGTAATATGAAATTATTTTCAAAGTACTTTCTATTTACATTAATTAAGTAATTATAGCCATTGGTACTTTGGGGAAGGAAATTAAAAGCAGTTGTGAGACAACAAAGACACCGTGTAGTTGCTTGCATATTAACAATTTTATACAAAGTTTAGTGTAAATACATAAAGGCGGCGCTTGTTCTCGCCGACATTTTAATTTTAATTGCCTCACTCAACCACACTTTAGTGCTATATAAAGACGTCTCAATTTACATGTAACACGTTTTCTATCAAAATAATAATTTGATTCTCTTTTCGCTTGTCGAAAACGGTGAAATTGATATATCGGCCCTCAAAAACTCATTCATCTTCATAGGGCATGTCTTTGAAATGTGTTTATAGGGACGAGTACCTGTGTTTCTTGTTTTGGTAACTGAATTTAGAAAATTTAGTTCACTTGAAACTAGATGTTATGAAATTATGCATATTCCAACGTGCAAATTGCATGCCTTAATGATTGATGGGTGCCCTTGGTCTGTTCGTGGGATCGCAATTTAATTCCAACCGTAGTTGGAATTAAATTACGATGAAACTTGTTAGAATTTGTACTGACCTATTCTAATGTATGACACAAAGTCTATGTGGTTTATGGATATGAATAATGTTCAGTTATTTCTAATCAAATTTGAAACTAACGGCTTTAGTTACTACTTAGCTATTTATATCTGCTGCTTAGATGAACAGATCAGCGAGAGCTAACAGGTCGCCATTGCACGTACGTAAATATCTGAGGAAGACAGTTGTTGCCTTCGGTTACTTTTACAGCCCCTTTACCGTCGTAACTGTTAGTGCCATAAACTACGTTAGCTTGCGTATCTTAAATTGCGGTCTATTACTAAAACCATTAGATTATAGCCACCGATTAACGCTTAATTATGGGATAGAATTCATACATATTTATAAAATAATTCACGTGTTTACATTTTACAAAGTGAGGCAATAAAAGAAACCATAATAAGCGTAACATTAGATGGTAACATCGCGTGATTGATAAGATTTCACGTAATCGTGAATTATTTAGATAATGTTTACAATTAAGTTAATCAAATCGCTACTGTATCACAGCTATAGGCACTATCTCTATAGAACACGGCGGCGCTATCATCGATTCGTAACGAGTTTGTATAATAACACGACATTATAGCAAGGCTGATCTACGGTAGTCGATATATAATATTAAACCTGTTTAGTTGTACATTATATTAAACCATAAAATAACGATTATATTGTTTGTAGTTTCAAATGGTCCAAGAGCTGATAATGAATTTTGAGAAGGTTCTTTAGGGAGGCAACTAGTATCGGATATAATAACGGACAAAAACGTATTGTTTCTTTTTTATTCTAGAAATAATTAATTAAAATATAAAAAAAGATCCAAGTTGTCTAAAACATTTTTTTTTGAAGTTCTTTTTTTTGCAAATTTTATATACAGTAGTATATTATAATTACAGTACAATTTTATATATAGTAGCGCAGTAGCGAAATAACCGCTAACTTGCTAAAAAACTCCCAGGACTGGATTCGCCAATTTACGAAATTGTAACCTTAAAATTCGTTATCAGTTCTCCGTCTAAAAAAGAAACATCACATGTAGCAAATGAAAAAATAATGCGAGATCTTAAAATACTAATATTCCAATTAGTATTAAAGTATGTACTTAATAGAAATTTCACTATTGTATACTTCATTCAGTTACAGTAACTACGGCGATAGGTTGATTTGATACTATTAATCACTACCTCCTCATCCTACATTATCAGTTTATAGATTTAAGAAAGAAGAATTATTACCAAGTAAGACATGAAAACATAATTTTCCCCCGTTATAAAACCATCCTGAACAGATTAACTATGAAAATGGCAAAAGCCCCATCAAAATTGATCCGTTTGTTTTGAACTACACTAACCTCTCAAGGCAAAATTATAAGAAGCTCTTGGGCTTTTCGATAAGTATACATACTATCAGAAATGCATTTTGATTAGCATTCGAATGCTTTGTGATTTCGGAAATTAATAACTTATCACTTGAAAGTGCCTAATTCGTATGTTTCAATCGTATTAAGGATTATAACAAAATATAATGCAGCGGCGTTCATTGACAGTGGATTATTAAGTTTTGAGTTACAGCCCCCCTAGCCAAGTTGCAAGCGTTCTTCTTTCTGTAATCGTTAACGCCTACATTCTCGTATGTCATTGGCTAATCTTAGACAAGGTAATCTGAGACAAAGTAGCCAATGACACAAGAGAATTTAGGCGTTAATGATTGCAGAACGATGAACGCTTGCAACTTGGCTAGGGGGTCAGATATCATTTCTCATACTACTTTTTTGCTTAGCAGCCATATTTTCTTTGGTCTTTATCTACGCTCGTCAATTCCAATTTGCCTACCAATTTTTAATTGTTGTTGGCGTGATTGAGTAACAAACTTTCGAACATCAATCCTTACAAACTTCGCGTTTATGATGTATCATAGATCAATCGTTATATTGTTCCAATTGAGATATAATTTTGTTATGACACATAATAAATATTGTACATACATAAATAGAATAAAAAAAATACGTCCATGTTCCATATCGATAACGATAGTTATCAGGAGTTTATCGACACTGATCAGCCTTGCTCGTACGTCGTGTAAGTGTCGCCAATCCGTAACGAACTCGTTACGAATTGGCGATAACGCCATGTTCTTTATAGAGATAGTGCCTATAGCTGTGATACAGTAGCGATTTGATTAACTTAATTGTAAACATTATCTAAATAATTCACGATTACGTGAAATCTTATCAACGATGTCGATGTTACAATATAATTCTAATTATAGTTTCTTTTGCTCACATTGTGAAATGTGAACTCAGTGCGGTGTATTAACAGATGCACTTTTTTATCAAATACCACAGAGAAATTGTGTTTCGATTCGAGACTCAATTAATTTAAATGCAATGCAGATAAGTAAAATAAGTAATCTGTCACATTTGAACACTATTCATAGAATAGCATAAAATATAATAATATTATTGTCATATCGCCAAATTTTTTACTTTTAACCAATCCCTGAACTGATTTCAATTATATTTGGCATGGAGATACTTTGATTCTTGAGGAAGGACATAGGCTACTTTTTGCTGCTATAACCGACAAACACGCGGGCGAAGCCTCGCGTAAATGCTAGTACATATATATCTTACAACAAATTGTCAAGTGCTCAGAATAAATATGTAAATCATATCGGCCACAGATTACAAACATAACAGCTATTTAGCGCTGTGATAAAGCATCATATCATTAAACCATTATGAAGTCTACGCATTTAGAAATCTATTTGTTGTTACATATATTCTACACTACTCTTCAAAACATACAGCCATAAAACACCTTTATACTAATTTTGGTGAACTAATATATTAATTGAAAATTATTCGAGGTACTACGTAACGAGAGGTGTAAGTCTTGAGTCGTGTTTGCTGTGGAGGTATCGTGGGTTTAAGGCCTTAAGTGGACTTGGAATGTTTCACTGCATTTAAATGCATAGTTTTTTTAATCACCTAAAAGAGGAACTAGATTCGCAGCTTGAATTGAACGTATAAATAATTATTCCAAATACAGTGACATAATCCAATTATTTTGGGATATATATATATCAGCGTAACATACAATGTTTTGTGGTGTTATATAGTTAACCTGTGGCAATCTAGTAATATTTAAGCCTTAGTAGGCTGATAGGTGGGTGGCCCGTTAGCAACAAGCTATAGGCACATCTCTGGCTGTACAGATTACCTATTGACTTATTCTTTTATGTACCTGCCTGCCAAAGTGACTACTCAGCCTGATGGAACGCATGAGAATCGAATAGTGTTTGTCACTATACTCATTAAGAATGCAGGCAATGCAATAATGCAGCATTGTAACACGATGTCGGCCTATTGAGGTCCTTTTTTTATGGAATAGGGGGCAAACGAACGGGCGTATCACCTGATGGTGAGTGATTACCGCCGCCCATGGACACCCGCAATACCAGAGGTGTCACAAGTGCGTTGCCGGCCTTTGGGGGTATCGCACCAAACCCTGGGTTCAAACCCAGCGCAAGCGGTATTTCACACCGGTTTTCTGTGAGGCCGTGGTATTACTCCGGACAAACCGGCTCATGCATGCCTAAGCGTGGCTCTCACACGGTAAGTTCGGCTTCGACACATAATATATTTATGTGCCATTGCGCCTCCGGTTATTACCTACGAAACACGACAGCGCGAATGCTGTCATATCAGGTTGGTGTTCTACGAGGGTGTAGCACCGCGCCGGTCGAACTGGCCCGGTCATTCTAATATCAGCTTGGCTCTACTTGTCACGGAGCAATTCCTTCATGTATCCTTATAGAATTTAACATTATGATATCTTATCAATCTTATCAAGGGTCTATTGGTTTAAGTGGGTTGTGGTCCTAATAGCCTCAAAGCTATCAGGATCGTGGGTTTGATGCCCATCCAGGACAAAATTTAAATAACCACCATATTTTTTTTTGTGTACCTATGGGTGACATTGTCTATTATAAACACATAAATGAAAACAGGTCTTCGTTTGAAAAAGGTGTCTGCCTATTTTGACTTCATTTTGTCTCCAGCTTTGCTAATGAAGGAAGTGGACTCCAACTCCTCCTCTTTTTCTTTTGATTAATTTCTTTACGAGTGTCATAAGTAGGTGTGTTCGTGGGTCACTGCTGTTGATCCTGGTGTACAGGAGTTACAGTAGTGGGCAGGATTAGTCCCATAAAAAAAAACACTTTTAAATGTATTTAAAAATATACGAATACTTTTATCAGCAGTATGGTTTCCATAGCACAGGCTTTACCTAGTTTCAAATCAGACAGCCGTGAGTGAGATGTGTGAGGTCATTATTATTTTATTATCACACTAGCTGTGCCCGCTACTTCGTACACGTGACATTTGAAATATTTTTTCACCGTTTAAACCTTCCCTGAACTATGACAAACATTTCAGACACAAAATCAGCTAAATCGTCCCAGCCGTTCTCGACTTTTAGCGAAACAAACGAACAGCAATTGATTTTTCTGTATTGTATAAGAAGAAGATTACCTGTAGGTATTGTCTGGATTTGTGACCAGTACCAGTCAGTGAATTTATTGTATACCTACTCATAGATCATACGCTTAAAGACATATGATACAATTTTTATGCACAAATTTAACTGCAACGAGGTAGAAGCGTGTATTGCGATTGCGTTTTCAGGACATCGAGTTTTTTAAAGTCCAATCGTATAAAGTTTAGGATGATATGGCAAAAGCTTACTTACACATTTGATTCTGTTCGTCTTGTTGCTGCCCGACTTAGGTAGTTACAACATCGCCGCAGGAAAGCCTGATGTTTCACCCAGAACAGGGTCTGTGTAGATCTTGAGAGCTCTATTATAGGCTTGCAAATCAACAGATAAAACAATAAAAACGATACCATTTTCGAAAGGTAGTAGAGCCACGCTGATTTCAATACGAACGAGCCGGCTCAACCAGGGCGGTAATACCCTCTCACAGAAAATCAACGTAGAATGACAGCGATCGTGCTTTGTCGTGTTTCGTTAAGTGCGAGACCGGAGGCCCAATGATGCAGAAGAATCACTAGCCCACCATGGTGTGGGTCACCATGCTGCATTGTTGCATTGTCTGCGTTCGCAGTATGGTGACCATCATTCTTGGATTCTACTTATGCTTTCCAGAGAGCTTGTCAAAGAGTAAAGTCATTTTGGCAGGGCCAAACATAAAAGAAAATACCACCAGGCCGGTTTGTGTGACAGTATAGCATAGTTCAAATATTTGTTTCGGAGTTTGGGTGTTTCTATGTACAATATGTATCTATAAAAAAGTATATATATGTATTTGTATCAGTTGTCTAGTACCCATAACACAAGCTCTGCTTAGCTTGGGACTAGATGGCGTTGTGTGTTAGATGTCCGAAATATTTATTTATTTATGGTTAAGAAATGAACGATCAGATATCAATGATATCTATTTAGGTTGTATATTACGGCAATCCATATTGCGAATAAATTCAGGGACATTCCATTCAAATAGCGACGAATTAAGATATTAAATTGAGACGATGATAGTGACATTACTTGGATAAACGTGTTGATTGATACTTTAATTAAACAGAAATCTGTACCCGAAATAGCTAAAAGAATTATAATGTTTAGATATCAACCGGGAAATCGAACCGGAAAGTTAATTTGAAGGAGAGGCACGTGATTTCTCAAAGTTAATCTTAAATAACTATTCCAGATTGTTTTGGTTAAGGTCACGACCTTATTGTCGTAAAGGAAAAAAAAGTGAGGGAATCTTTCGAGTTCTTTAATATTCCGTTGGTAACTAATCTTGATGTATTTTGATCAAATATAAACGTATTCATATAATGGTTTTACATTTTTTGAATTGTACAAATATGAGTGTGTATTTTAAGTGAAAAGGTAACCATTGGGGCAAGTAACCATTAGTCGTTTTTAGACCGCCAATTTTGATTTCAATAGCAGTTTATAAAGGTCTTGACGATAAATTAATCTGTGACTTTTTTGTTTTCAAAGTGTATATCAACTCTTCTAGATTAATGAGGTTGCCTGTTAGAAATAGCTTTTTAGTGATAAGGCCGCCATTTGTACATGGTTATTATATTGTTTAGTTTATAAATATAACTGTATCAATTAGTGTACAATAAAGTTTATTTTATTTTATTTTATTATTATTTTATTAATGAGTAAATACAACACACACACACACACACACATATATATAATAAATCAAAAACATTTTCTAATCTGATAAACCTATCTGGCTTCCCTCCAATTGAGCCTTTACGCGGACGAAACTTCAAATGAAAGAAATTATTCCAGCGAGTATTCTTAGAAACAAACGATTTTGTACTTTTACAATAAAAGCCATATAAACATAAAAATGTACGTTTGAGGATGAAGGTATGTTAAGTGACTTCCAATACTCGGTGAAAAATCTATGCATCCATACCTTAAAGAATAATAATCTTAAATTTTAACAAAAAAAGAACTGACTTGAAGAACTGTACCAAATTAAAATGGCACCACACGGGAAGCACCAGCTTTCAAACAAAAAAGAAACATCAAAATTGGTTCACCCAGTCCAAAGTTATTAGGTTAACAAACATATTTCTTTTATTAAATACAGGCAAATTGATAAACTTCTCTTTTTTTAAAGTCGGTTAAAAAGAGTATGCGAATCATCTTAATATCAGATATATGTTTTACAAATTTAAATACAATGAATAATGTACAAATTGCTTATAAAATAATTGTTATAATGGTTTTTCCAAAACTTAAATGGTCTGTTAAATAGCAATTTAAATTCAATTGGATTTGGTTCAATTTAAAAAAAAGACACAGTTTGGCGAGTTCTTAAGCGTTACCTCATCGTTGTATTACTTAGCTTGGCCCAAACAGCTGCTTCAAAGAGTAGCTGATAATGAAATAAAAACTTGACACCTCTCACACACCGCCATTTGTATCCGGGCAGAGCCTGTGATAAACCGTGTAACAAGACTTTAGTTTACCCCCATAAACAACAGTATCGACATTACTAAACTATTCCGCCCGCTATGTGATGAACGGGTGGAAAGACTTTCTTTCGCTTTCGTTGCCTTCGACTATTTGTAGTAAGAAATAATTTAAGGTTTTTGATAGATTTCAAAAATAAAATAATTGACGTTCGGGTCTATAATCCCAGCAAGACTGTTCGATATAACTGAATAGGAAAATTGAGAGTTTTCATTTCTGATTAGGTTAGTTAGTTTTCTGTTAATTATTTAGTGATTTTGCTCTAATTAGTAAATTAACACCGGTAAACAGGAGTTCGGTTACATATTCTGGAACCGAGAAATTTAATTTACTTACAATGATAGAAATAAGAATTCAGGAATTTTCTTAGAATTTTTGGATTTTGCTTAAGACAACCTTCAACCAACCTTCTTGGCACCTAGAAAGTCTTTTATTCACAAAACACAAACTGACTGACGGAGTGAACAAACTGACACGTCTCCTGATATAAAGTGACTGCCGCTGCCCATTAACGCCTGGAACTCAGGGCTCAGACGATTAATAAATCTATAGTACTGCTAAAAGAATAAAATATCACGCCACGATATTACTAAATAATTTACCGTTAATATTGTAACATACCTAATAATGAACTTGAAAATAGGGAAGAATATATATAACTTGTCAAAACCATTTATATTAACGACGAGAAATTTCCGTATATCTTGAGTTGTTTAATAAATAAACAGATATTTCGAAATCTGCAATATGCAATTTGGCGCTTGTAAGTACTGATCTTGCAACATGTGCTTCGCATTTTCCCCGGGATCCGTCTAAATAGTTGGCACCAACTGGCTCTACTTTGTCAGCTGTCTATACTCTAATATGCAGAAGATGAGAAGTATTATAGAAACAGATCTTGGTATTTGTATAGGTAAAGAAACCTACTTTCGTTTGGAAATATAATACAAAATTCTTTATCTCATATTTTCATATATTCCTAAGGCCAGTAGTTTTTGTTTGGTAACAATGCATATCTGTCCCAAACCAATATTACTGAACATGTGAGACTGAAGTATATGCAGTAATACTTCAGTTGGAATCCTTTTCTACTAATGGAATAACGTGTCTATTATTTTTTAAGTTGCATAACTATTATTTTCTATTCCCTTCGTGAATAGTGGAATATACTGGCTTGTTTTGTGACGACACCATAAATATCTACTTAATGTCCACTTTTCATCTTGCAGCATTAGACATCTGACAGTTTTGACATTATCGCTGTCCATGCCTGAAGTATTATTACACTAATCGGTTTGTGCTTGACCATGAACATTTCAAATTAACTTTTAATGAATACTATTTAAGAGATTTTGGGAACTTGCTCACATGTTCTCTACAGTGTAAATGTATATAGAAAGACTTAGTTTCTTGACAATAGAATAATTTAAATACACAAGTCAATCTACTATAGTATTTACGTGAACATTATAATTACGTTTCTTAACTACATACTTGATTTTATAAACTGTTGATAAATATTTCAAGTATCCGACCCTCAACAGTGATATTACTTCATAAGTAAGTTTTGGACAAGCCACATCCAATGGGGACAAACACGTGTGTCCAACTGTCTTTAAGTTTTCTCTAAGTAATGTTTTTATATACAGTTAGATATCTATTAATCTTTTTTGAAATAGTAGAATAAACTAACCTAACGACTGATTAATGTTTTACTTGTATACTGTTATCTAAACGTTCTTCTGTCAAATACGTCACAATATCATTAGAATATTATCTGTTAATTCATTGTCAATATCGCCAAATAGTTTGTCCAATCTACTTAATTGTTGTTACGATTATCAACCAATGCTAACCAACGACGCCCAATTAATTGAATTATCTTTTTATGAAGACTTGGATGATAGCTGACACCTGACTTGGCCTTAGTCTAATAACGGCGGCAAACATTGCCACTCGCTTTATATATAAGCGTGTTTGTCCACTTGGATAATTGTGTTTTTGCCAATTAAGGCCTATACAAACACTAGCACGTGGCCACCATTATATTTTATGAATTTTGTGTTGTCTTTATTTTTTGGTGGGTTATTAAAACTGCAACAAAATGATTTTAAGTATTTGAAATGACATCAACTAGTAGTGGTGTGTAACTAGTGAAGTGCCTGCTGAAGATCGCGGTAGTATGTCTAGAACATAACGTTACTAATTATTTCTAGGTTATTAATAGATGATATATAATGATGATGATACGCTTGCAAAATTCTCAATTTCTATACATACCTTCTATTCTACTTATTAGATACTTGGCAGTTCTTGTTGGAGACCTTCATTAAGCATTGAACGGGACGCGATAGGTTTTTTTTATGGAATAGGTTACAAACGTGCAGACGTATCGCCTGATGGTAAGCGATTACCGCCGCCCATGGACACCCGCAACACCAGAGGCGTCACAAGTGCGTTGCAGGCCTTTGGGGGATGGGGAGGGGGAGGGGTTGGGGTATAGGCCTCATGTATCAACTCACTCGGTGAAACACAGCGCAAGCGCTGTTTCCCACCGGTTTTCTGTGAGGCCGTAGTATCGCTCCTGTCTGGCCGGCGCATGCATGCCGAAACGTGGCTCTCCCGCGGTATTGTATTGTTTGTACAATACTGTGGGAGAGCCACGCTGGTATTGTACGATTGATATGTACTGCTAATATCTAAAAACAAGATATAATAGATTAATCTAAATCACTCTAAGGACACGACCGTCTCGGAAATAAGTTCAGACTTTGTAGCACTCCGTTGCTTTCTAATTAATCAGTTCATACATAATTTGGGAACTTTGTAGGAACTATCATTATAAACCCAGATCGCTTGTTTCTTGTCACTAATTCATCTATACTAATATATAAAGCTGAAGAGTTTGTTTGTTTGTTTGAACACGCTAATCTCAGGAACCGCTGGTTCGATTTGAAAAATTCTTTCAGTGTTAGATAGCTCATTTATCGAGGAAGGCTATAGGCTATATATCATCACGCTAAGACCTATAGGAGCGGAGAATGTTACAAAAACGGGGGAAATTTACACGCTACGGGCAATATGAGGCGCAAACGAGGTTGCGTGGGTCGGCTAGTACCCGATAATGGGGCAGAGGGGGGTTGGTAACGGAAGTAAACAAGATAATTGTTCTAAACTGACTGCACGGCTGCCCTAGTGGTTTAAGCAGTCGCCATGCTGCTTTCTACTGCGTCAAGTGTTGTGAGTTCAAATCTCATACGGGACAACATTTTGTGTGATCCATAAATTGTTGTTTTAAGTCTGGGTGTTCTTTGTGTCCATACATATACATATATTCTTAATGCGGTAGTTGTCTTTTATAAAGAAAAACTTTTTTAACGTGTGTCGTTACGTGTTTTTTTTTATGAATAGTTAAATAGTGGAAGAAGGAGGCTAGGACACCTTGCCCGCGTCGATTTAAAAAACTACCTCTGAGTAGAGTGCACTACCTCTAAACTACCATGAGGTTAAGTTGGTAACTTAAGGAAATAAGCAATATAATTTAAATTGTTATTAAATTTAAATAGATTGTACTTAGTAGGCGAATTATAACTTAAGACAATCAGATAGGCCCATCTCTAAATTTTTAAGATTACCTAACTTTCCTACCCTTGTTTTTTAATATTCTAATTTATATGTGTCTAATGAATCCACTGCTAGAAAAAGTATATTCTATTTCAGAACCACTTTGAAGTTCTAGAATAAAACTCACTTGTACTTATTCCACTATTTTATTTTATTTTACACCTGACCGGTTTCGCCTTATGGCATTCTCAAAGGTATATAAGGCGAAACCGGTCAGGTGTAAAATAAATAAAATAGTGGAATAAGCACAAGTGAGTTTTATTCTAGAATGTATTACAACAAGTTCCATCAAGTGCCGACAATCGAGGGTATAAATTACACTTTGAAATTCTTCTATCGATACTAAATGTCTTTGTATTATAAATTAGCTACAATAGCTTTTTTGTTAAGCTCAAAAGGATGAAAATGAAATAAAATTTCCTTGAAACATTACTAAGGCTCAACCGTTTCATAACTATTAGAAAATTGAAGTGACGTTACAGAATTCCCTGGTAATGGCATATAAACAATAAATTTCCAATTCAGGGAGTGGGATAGGATTTGCCAAATCATGATTTCTGTAATAAAATACTTCTATTCATACATTTTGTATATCATTTTGAATTAAATTAATAAATTCAATCGTTATGAAAACACATGGGCTCATTCTAAAAGTCACTATGGTTAACAAGCCAAAATGTCGTAACTGAATTTGGTAGCTAATCTATGCAGTGGCTTATCTTTATCAAGATGTTCCTCTAAATCTATCTGCTAAAGTCTCATTTCATTTCTAAGATATTGCTTCGACTACGTATAAAATGGCTAAAAAAGTCTGTTCAGTAGCAGATGTCTTAATACTTTAGTAATGGCTTGCTACAATTGGTATCTAACCTACGAAGGTATACAATTGAAAGACTATAGGAAATTTTAGAAACAATAACGTTAAAATCTATTAAAACTGCGGTGTTCAGCACTTATAGCCCATCACGTACTATTAAGCAGCAGGCCTTCCTTGACTACGACAGCGCAATATTGTGGATGAAATTGTTCGAGAGAGCGACGATAATTTAAATAATGCGAGAGACAGCTTGATAATATTAGCATATACGATTATTGATTTAAACGTGGGTAATAGCATGCATACTAATTTGTCAGTCGAATGGAGACGAAAGCATTACCCCGTATTAGTTTCTAATTGAATTTTATAAATGAACTAAGCAATATATATGTTACGGGCAATTCGATTAGCCCGGGCACTATTAACAATTTCCGGTCTGTATTGATAATGCCCGACTCAATTGGGAAATGTGATTAAAACAGCATGACTAATCACTTTACCCGGTCATTACGAATAATGCCCACCCTATCTTAGGCAAAGTAATAAAATAGATGAACTGTAGTGTTTTTGTTTTTTCTATTTAAAAAACAAAAAAAAACTAACCTAACCACAAAGTTAATATAACCATAAATTAATGATAATAATGAATAAGCTGCGAGCTTTACAGCTGCATTTCTTTCTTATTACTATGGTAAAAGCCGGATAGTTGCCTTGATGGGATGAGGGGGCCTATGTTGCAAGGCAAGGCCGCGGCCCAATTTATAACATTGCCCGACTACAAGTAGGGAATTATTCATACTACCCGATTTAAGTGATAAATTCAAGCTTCTACATACTACTTTTCGCTTTGCCACTTGCCTCCGTTTAGGAGCGCCTTGTGTGTATCCGCATTTTTGTCACTGTGGAGAAGCTGTTGACAGTTTCGGCCATCATGGCCTTTCTTGTAGCAGAAGCGCTGGCCGAATATCTCGACATGCCAATATTAACGATATTATCCGTCGTGCACTTGTTACCGTCGGCGTTCCAGCTGTACGTGAACCAAATGGCCTGGTACGGGACGATGGCAAGAGACCAGATGGTATGTCGTTACTGCCATGGAAGATGGGTATGGGACGCAACTTGCGTTGACATCCTCGCGCCGTCTCATCTTCCAAGTATAGCTTAACAATTATTTTTACGGGAATTAACGCGATCACTTATTAGGTAAAGTAGTAGTAGTAAAGGTATTACATACCTCTAATTTCCTGACGTTTCGACCAAATTGCACTGGCGTTTGGGACAGAGACGCTAGGTTCGTAGGGTCCGAGTGCTCGCGCTATGTATAAACAACTAGCTAAGCAACTGTCTGACGCTTCTCGCGACCAGGAGGCCGGCCTTTTTCTAGCTCAGAGAATTAGCAAGCCATTCAACGTGGTAAAGCTGCCAGTCTTTGGGGAACGCTACCAGTAGGCAAAGATGTGGAGTTTTTTGACGCTTGTATGTAAATATTGTTACTGTTCTTTTTAATTAAGGTCATGTACATAGGTTTTTATATTATGTAATAAATATCACGAAGTAAGCTATCTCAAACACTGACTTCTTACATGGAGCACGGGCCGTCGGGCAAAGTGATAAATTAATCACTTTGCCCAATGCTCTTAGGCATTATTAATAATGACCGGTCCTGGTTAATAATGCCCAGGTAATCACGTTGGACGTATCATATAACTATTTATTAAATGTCTATCATAGATAACCTTTTCGTAAATTTTTATCAAAGGTTTTCTAGAAATGTGCTATACTAATTGTAGGCTATGATATTGATCGATTTATCTCTATATTTAATGAAAATATTGATTGTAAAATTGCTAGTCATATTTGCGGACCGATTTACCGTTTTATGATTCACATTTAGATGCAACCTTGATGACTTGGATCGCCAAACCGATGGCTGTCAACTATGTCACACTCTCTATTACTACTATCCAGATGTTTAATAAGAGTCGATTTTTTTTGTGGGTGGCGTCTTTGTTTAAAATCATAGACCACGTATAATTTTCAATTTAGAATGAATTCTGTAAATATTTGAACAAAATAATAAAAAAAAACACTAAATCTATAAGGACATGGTCTTGAAATATGTTAAAACCTAAATATAAAAAAAAACATTATACTATACCAAAAGTAATATAAAAAATTAAAAGAAAATGTAGCCGTAACTTATATTATAGAAATTATAAATAGGTTTCTTTTAAATCTAATAATTTAGATAGGTGCCAAGGTTTTAATTTTTATGTCTCTTCATAATCGAGGTCACTACATCAAAATTTTGAAATGATGAAAATGTAAATAAAATCAATCACTCAATAAAGCAATGTAATAAAATATTCAATAATGGAAAACATTAATACCAAAAATTATGTTGTCGAGTTGTACCTACTTGCTTGAGTTATTAATACTATAATAATAGTGCTATTCTGAGTATTCAAGTACAGCAATTTTAGTTTTTTCGAATAAATATTTAATCAGATTAATACGCTGCGAGCTTTACATCTGCATTTCTTTCTTGTTACTAAGGTAAAAGCAGGATAGTTGCTTCGATGGGATACCTACTTGCCTCGGCTTTGAAAAAAGTATGTTAGGTATGCATTTGCTATTAGAGCTTAATTGTACCTCTAAGCACCTCCAAAGTAGACCTTAGTGCTATATAGGCTGCTGCAGTAGTGGCACGCGATTTGTCAATGAGAACGAAAATCTTCCGTAACTACATCTCGATATTGATAATAATGTTTCATGAAAAACTTTACCACTGATTGAGGTTTCAGTTTACTTTTTGTTTCTTTTTATGTCTTAGAGTTTAAATTGCAATATTTATAACGGTTTATTGTTTATTTTTTGATATTTATTTCGTAAATAGTAAGGCAAGTACCCGTACCAAAAATATACATATTTTTTGCAGACAGCCTCTAGAGCAACCATCCACATATTTCACTTAGGTATTTTTTTTAATTATCTAACCTTATTGTATTGTTGATACTTCTAGGAAAATACCATGTTCCTGGATCTGAACATGAAAAAATTGGTATTTCATATATTAAAGCTTGTAGACACGGTATTACTGCCTGAAAGAATTGTATTATATTGTTGTTCACCAATAATCTTACCAGTTTTCCAAAAAGGGAAGTGTTGAAGTTCATAAAATAATAAAATATTTTTTATAATTTACTTCAAAGCTTATAGTTTCAGTAGCTGCCATGTTATTACGTCAAACGGCTTTGTAAACTCAAGTGTCAACCGAACAGCGTATGTTAAATATCATCAGCGCATTTATTTTTGTTTACAAAGGCAACTGACGTCAGTACCACAGAGTAAAATAGCGTCCACTGCGTCCAGCGCAAACTTTGACAAAGTACGCGCGAAATTTGAAAATGTAAAATTTTAATGCATTTTTATGGCACTAATTAATTGAATAATTTTTTTGTGTCTTTTAGTGGTTTAATAGCACTATAGTATCTAATTAAGACACTTTAAAAATGGGTGTTATACTCTATTGTTTACCGTTTCATCTTAAAATGTAAAAACAGTGACTTTTTTTTGGAACGATGTTCCTTATGGGCTGTTGCGTAGGGGTACCCTAATCAACAAAAAGCGTCCGTAACTTAAGATTACTGCCTCGGTGTCTCTAGCGTATGCGCATGCTGTGCTTGAGGTCTCGGGTTCGAATCCCGGGTCGGATCAAATATTTGTATGATCTGCAAATATTTGTTTCTTCGGAGCTTAGATGTTTTCTATGTATAATATGTATGTATTAACAATACATGTTTGTAATAGTATTGATGTATTTACATCAGCTGTTTAGTACCCATAACACTGCTCTCTTAGCTTGGGACTGGATAGCGTTCCGTTAAATGTCTGAAATATTTATTCACTTTTATTATATATTTTTAGAAATCATATTAAACAAAATAAAGGTGTTAAGACAATTTTGTGGTTTTTAAAGAGCGAGAACGAAAAATTTAGTATGGCGCCATCTGTAAATTGCATGTATTATTATATTTTACCAGCAGACCCATGCAACCTCGTCTGCGTCTCCTATTGCCCGTAGCGTGATAATTTTCCACCGTTTTTGTTACATTCTTCATTGTTGCCTTCCTCGATAGATAAGCTATCTAAAAATTAAAGAATTTTTCAAATAGGGCCAGTAGTTCCTGAGATTAACGCGTTCAAACAAACAAACTCTTTAGCTTTATAATATTAAGTACAGATGATAAGGAACTTCGTCTTCTATTGCCCGTAGCGTGATTCCATTGCTAAATAATATCACTGTGTACAATTATTCTTTTTAAACATATTAACAAATATATTTGATTAAATTCAGATTACATTATATGGCGTCGATATCCTATAATAGTTCACTGTTGGGTCTTTCCTTTGAAAGCAGGTTTAATAAAAAGTAGGTAATAATGTTTATTTAGCCAGCAGCCAAACCGCTGCACCCATTTCAATGAATTTTGGCATGGAGATACTTTGATTCTTGAGAAAGGACATAGGCTACTCTTTACTGCGATAACCGACAAACACGCGGGCGAAGTCGCGCGCAACAGATAGTCTTGTAACATAGTAATAAATTGTACAATTCTATAAAATGTATTGATGTTGTATTTGTGAAAAGTCATTAACTGTAACATTCATTTATAAAATATTAATGGATTGAATTTTCGATGATTAAATCATAGGTATATATAAATACGAATATAAAATAACCTGCCAATTACGAATAATATAATCAAGCTAAACACCAGTGTTCATTAAATAACCAGAGAACCGAAAACGGATCAACACAGGCAGGCAGTAGATTTTGGTGTTTTCGCCTCATTTACACCGACAATACAGCATGCAGTGGCGTCTGTTAGTGTCGATCTAAGATTTTTAACTGTAGCTTCAATTTAACGTTTATAATTGTCACTTACTTTTTTTGAAGAATTTAAATTGAATAAGTCATTTATTATATCCTAGTACTATGACACGGAATGCTCGTGTATGTTTGCGAGAGTGTACATGAATCTCCCAGTCCGATTTGAAGTATTTTTGGATAGCCTATTTTACTTGGGTAGGTTACGAGTTCTAATACATAAAACTACGAGCCGTACAAGCAGAGCAGTAATCATAAACGTCGACCGATTCAATGTAATGTAAGCAACTATATATGCGAGTTTTATAATAAAAAATACGCTTTGATAGCGCGAGCAAAACAGTGTAACTGACCTTTAATTATATGTACACAAGAAATATTTTCGTTTCAAGTTTTAGAAACAATCAACTTGTTAAATATATAAGTGAACCGTTGAACAGAATAATTCGAATTAGTGTAACTGATATTTGAAACGTAATATCTTGTAGCACTTTCCTTTTCGTGAGATCGGAAGCTCGGAATTTCCAATTAACTTATTTTTACTCCAAATGAAATAGGATTATTTAGTATCCACTACTGCAATACTGATGAAAATAACTAAAATACTCAAAGCAGTTATCATGGCCCAAAGTTTCCCAAAAAATACACAAAAATTATGTACTCATCGTTTTTTTTACTTAGATGTAGACTATCTTCGCGGTGGCATTTTACGGCGAATCAATCGTAATCAAACCAGTTTATTTAAATTAGATTTGAATAGGTATATGATAAATTTTCATCCTTGTCCGTCTTTCGCGGGACGAATATTATAGGTGGCCGTCTCTTCGAAAGTGACTAATATATATTTTTACCTAGATTCATTGCCTGATCCGCTTCTTTGTTCACTTTGGGCTTTATTTTATTTCAAATAAAAAGTATATAATCGAGTCAAATATTGTAATGTTAATGCTTCGTGGTTAATGCAATACAATAAACAAATAACTTGCAAAAGTGTTTATATAACCTAATTGCAGAATAAATGATTTCATTTCATAAAAAGGCGTCTTACGAGTTATTTACCAATTTATTTACATATATATCAATATAAAATTACATTTAGTAGATACTAAATCGTAATATCCTCCGCGAAAGACCCGACCTTCCGAAAAAAATACTTATTCCCGACTTTCGCGTAATGTACCGTTCTCAACGAATTTTCAAGTCTTCATCATTCCACGAATCAAAACCCGGCGTCAAAGGAGTCACGAACTTTTTGAGGAGCTTTAGTTAAAAAGCTTTTTTGCAAAAGTCACGTTGTATAATTTTCGTTCTATCTCTCCTGAGTAAAATTTTGATATTTTTGTGTATGTTGGATGTTCATCTATTTTTCAAATGTCATTATTGAGCGGTCGCTATGTTATCAAATCAGCCAAATGAAATTTTAAAGGTAGATCTAACATAAAATCCTTAACAAGTATAATTTTAACAAAAATAAAACCGACTTCAAGGTTTGACTCTATTTCTCTCGGATGCCATCATCAGATTTTAGTGTCCTTATCATGGTTCCACCGTTGGAATATCTCCTTTCCATTAAAAAAAGAATCATTAAAATCGGTTCATAAATGACAACACACATAATATATATATATATGGTCGAATTGAGAAACCTCCTTTTTTTGAAGTCGGTTAAAAACTATAAGAGATCTATTCGTAATTAGACTAGATACCTCATCGAATATATCAGACTTCTGCTACACATCACATCACATCAACAACCTTTAACAATCCACAGCTGGATATAGACCTCTCCTTAGAAAGGAGGGAGATCCTATGAGAATTGCACATCTATACAAATAAATAAAATTGGAGTGTCTGTTTGTAATATTAAAATAACCGCTTTTTACTAAATGCATATGTATGTATACACGGTACACATGCCAAAAATTTAGTTTAAAAAATTTTTGTCTGTCTGTCTGTCTGTTTGTTCCGGGTAATCTCTGGAACGGCTGGACGGATTTTGACGGGACTTTCACTAGCAGGTAGCTGATGATCCGGGGAGTAACTTAGGCTACTTTTTTTAGACTAACTTTGTCCCGCGGCGTTACTCGCGGTACAACAATAGCCGCGGGTAACACCGCGGGGTTCAGCTAGTTTTCAATATCTTTTTTTGGACACGAGTTTCTGAAGTCTCATTTTTTTTATGAATACAACGACTACCCGTAGATTGCCGTATGCCGGCGCTCCCCTACTGGATTACGTTCATATTAAATTATTTTAATTGAACTCACTTGAATAAATTTCTATCTATGAGATCAATTATTATTTACTCTTGCAGATATAAGAATTATTGGAGACTATAGAGAAGTATTATAATTAAATAAATCGCAAAAATTTGCGTCTCTATCGCGCTGAATGTAGGCAGTTGAGTCACGTACGAAAAATAAACACAACATTATAATAGTGATGCGGACATGTGAAAAACGAATAGCCGCTGGAGTTTTACGACACTCTGGCAACGCAGTCAATATGCGCCCGCGCAATCATTTGCTCTCTCTAAACTCAATAGTAGTTGATAAACAGTTTAATAGTTTTAATACTTGACCGCCATAATGGGTCAATCGAAGCATTAAATGACCTGGCCTCCCGCTCGATAAACACTAATGCTATTACTTCGCATTGGAATGCCACAGCTAAATGTGACACATCTCTATTTTTATTTGAGATGTATTCTGATTTACACATACCTACGTGTCTAGAAATAGTAGTTGTTAATTTTTTTTATTAGAAAACCGTCACGGCAGCACTCTTGAAACGTAGTCGCCTGTCCGCGTATTCCTACACATGTGGTCTGTAGCCACATTTCCACAACACTATTATCTTATAATTGATTGTAACATGGGTTAGTTGCTTCGGTCGATTGGTTTATCCTTCTTATAATCACTACTTAATTACTGAAGTAACATTCCATATAAAACCTGCCTTAAAGTGGAAAACCGACCCTTGGTCAAGTCGAGCTCATTCCCGTCCCAACCGCAACAATATCGGATACCAAATCAACCTACATCCAGTTGTCAAATTACACCCTTAAATATTATTTTGAATACAAGTTACAGTCAAAGCAAAATAAACTTTTTTTGGATGGATATTCGATATATTATAGCTTATACGAAACAACAATACCTACATTTTGATTTATAGAATGTCGATTTTATTTCTTCCAAGCTGATTTATACCAAACTATATAGACTTGCTGGCTAAGAATTATTGTCAAATTCGATTTGGCGGCGTTGTTAATATTTTCTGATGAGATAGATTTTTGTGATTTTCAAGTGATAATGTCGTCCGGGAAAAGTGACTGAATAACATTAAAAATATTAATGACTTTCAACAAAATTTGGACGCAGAAGCAAAAGTTTGGCGAAGTCTTGATATATATCCGTCGTGTGGCGTATTTCTAACATTGCATGGTGTGAGAGCTCGGCTTAAAATCGTCATACTTCGTATACCCAATAAAGTAGGCCAAATCAGTTAAAACTCGATCGCGTGCCATCTTTGTTGGTAGTTTTCTTATCTAGTAAAGTGTTAACAGAAATGATTATATTTACACTCCGAAATAGACTGCATTTATTGATCAATCAATTATTATTCGTGACATGATAACAGGTTCTTAATATTACTACTGTTTGCAAAATAAAAGAAGAAATATATAAAAATAGGTACAGGTAAAACCCTTTTTTGTATTGACTTCTAATTTACGTTACCCTTCCTGCAATATTTACAATTTTCCCATATTAAATTTTTGTAAAGTGCTTGTTTTGGGAGTAGAAGGTATTCCCATATTAGGAGGTTGGAACTAAACAGAATTTAGTTGTGTTTAAAATGCCTATCCCTTCGGGGATACATTCATGAATTATTTCTAAAGTAGTGTAGTAAACAAGTTCAATCCACAAGTCCACCTTAGGATGAGTGTTTACCTGTATAACCAATTGCAACGCTAGTGAAAATAGTAGAGCCACGCTGATTTCAGCACGAATGGGCCGGCTCGACCGGGGCGGTACTACCCTCGCACAGAAAATCAACGTAAAATGACAGCGATCATGCTGTCGTGTTTCGTTGGTGAGTGCGAGACCGGAGGCCCAATGATGCAGAAGCATCACTAGCCCGCCATAGTGTGCCACCACTCTTGGATTCTGCTTATGCTTTCCATCAGGCAGAGTAGAGTCATTTTGTTAGAATGTTAATGTACTATGATGAAACAGTCATAATAATTTAGTTACATGTTATTACAACTTACCACGCATGCTATCAAACTTTCATCTCCCGTATTTAAATTACACACGCGAAGTATTCAAGAGTTTATTATTAGTTACGTGTGACTGGCGAGTAGAAATAACATTCATAACGTAAGCAGTCCCAATAATAAATTCAGTCGAATTCTGTTCCAAGTTGAACGCGATAAATATGACAGTCTATCAGTCCGTGACTACGAGAATTTAATATTTTTCATCATTTTTACATGTGTGTTGATTTGTCGCTGCGACTTCCTCGATGGATCATCGGAAGAATTCAAATTTTAACAAAAATATATATTTTGTCTCATAAAACTTTTGTATCTTTGACTTTTTTTACAAACCGGCTGTTTTTTTCTGTCAACTTCAATGTCATATGTTATATAAACAACGGAGTTGCATATTCCGTAAATTTAAACAAGAGAATTTAGTTTGATCATACATAAAAACACTAGCGTTTGATAGAAATAAAGAAGGAAATACGAGATAGAATCTGATTAAATACTTAGTCTAGCTGTTACTCATATACTAGTAAGAGAACATTTCTCCAAAATCGTTAATTCGTTGTCTTAATTCACAAAATCAATATTTCCTACGAATGTCCACACAAAACCAGAAGTAGACAATATCCTTTACTAAAATATCAAAAAAATCATCTGTTGGCAGAAATTCTACTACACCAGTGAAAAATTAATATTAATTAAAGTACATTCATTAAAGTTCGCGTATCTCAAAGTAAAGGATAATAAACTCTATATCAAAGATTTCTGTTTGCCGATGACTGCGCGAAATGAAAAATAAAATAAAAACACAAACTCGTTGTAAGAAAACGGTGTACTCTGTTTTTTTGATCAAACTAGACATCTGGTTATAGTTCTATTAGAATATGAAACAAAACATAAAAATAGACATATTAACAAAATTAAAACAACTGTGCTTCAGATTTGTATCTGAATAACCTCTTCAATAAAAGAAAGATTGTTCTTTCTTTTATTGAAGAGGTTCTTTTTACATCAAATAATAATATCTATGCCAACTTGAATTAATTTTATTTTATCTATATCAAATTTCTGTTACGGGGTGCTTTTAATAATGCGGGATGTGTTATCCAACCGATGTCTTAGTGAGAAAGATTTTCCCAAGAACTGCAGCGGTATCAGACACTTCGCGCAAAATTTCACTGTCTCCAGAACACTCGGTTGACAATGTAATGGTTATCGTGATCGCGTACTGCGTGTCCTTAACTTTCATAAGTATTCTAGAGTACAGAATGCAATTAAGGTACATAAAGGAATATCCAGGGAATATCAAGTTTGTAATGGGAACAAAACAACCTTTTATTATTAACCTTTTTGTCAAGCTCCCTTTCGAGGCATCAAATTTCCGTCGAAGACTTAATTTAACTTTTACAAATTCGTTAAACGGTTTTCGTATGAAAGTTGAATACCGCAGACTTTACAAACGGCGTTAATTTAATAGTCCTAAACCTCTGTCTTACTCAAGTCTGCGACTAAATTCCTTCGTCCATTTTCGTCTGGCAAATGTATTACGCCACCTCTCGAAACACACTAGTAACTACTTTAATAACGAAATGGAATTTAATTACAACCTTTAATTTTTTTTTTCTTTCCGCTGCTTTTGATGACGATTTGAATGTAATGTGTAGGTAGGTAGCTAGGTGAGACTTACTAAATTGCACGCAAATTACGTACCCCTTCGTCGAACAAGTGTATTTCAACACGCCTGTATTAGTATGTAAGGAAGGGAAGCGAAATGTTTTATGTAGGTAATACTTGGATACTAACTTTAGAATCTTTAAATTGATCTTTTACTAGAGCTTGGAGGTGTAAGTATAGTGGAACTATTACGTGGCTAATGGTGAACCCGCCTAATTGGGTTCAGGCAAATCGTTTATGAACCCAAAGGTTTGCGCTTAATGTGTTTTATAGTTTGATTAAACTTCAATACTGTTAAAACTGTATTATGGTAAAACAATCTGATGTATTTCTTTTATATGTTATACTTATACAGCATAAGTATCGAAGAATGTGTGTTCGCAAACCAACACGCGACGGCACACATCGGAAATATAAAAAAGCCAATGTTTTTAGTTAAAAACATACAAATTAAAGCTCATATCAATGACCCGATGTAAACTAGTACCGCTTCGCACAGCCAGTGCGCCAGATATTTAGGCATACGTCATGTAACAACTGCAGTAGTCATAGAGTCCTGTAGGTGGAGATGCGTATTCCGGCCCCATTCCACCGTGTGGTTATTACTAATATGTGACATAACCATCTGTTGAGTAAGATATCTATACTAATATTATAAAGAGGTAAAGTTTCTAACTTTGTTTATATGGTTGTAGGGGGTAATCTTCGGAAGAACTGATCAGATCCTGACAATTATTTCACTAACAGAGCAAAGAAAGCGACCCTATTCACGAGTGACATAAGCATATTATTTTATTATGATTGAACAAAAATTTCAATAAAAAATAATAGTATTTGTAAATAAAGTCGAAGAAAAGCGGTCGGTTAACGCTCAACTGAGTGGGCACGGGTTGGCTAGTATTTTATAAATTATATCCACATGATCGTAATTCATTCGATACCGTAGCTACATTTCCAAATACAAGTTGCAAAATGTAGGTATGTTTTTTATGTGGTTCCAAGCTAAGCAGATTGTTGTACTTGTATTACGGGTACTAGACAACTGATATAAATCAAAACTCGAGAACTGCTGGGTCGATTTACCAGATTTTGGTTTAAAAAAAATTGGTAGTAGAGCCCTACTGATTTCAGCACAAACGGGCTGGCTCGACCAAATGACAGCATTCGTGTTGTCGTGTTTCGGTGACCACCACTCTTGGATTCTGCTTATGCTTTCCATCAAACAGAGTAGAGTCATTTTGACAGGCCCATAAATATAAAAAAAAGGAATGTATGTCGTAGTCCAGGGAAGGTTTAAACGGTGAAAAAACAACTTGAAAATCAAAATGTCACGTGTACGAAGTAGCGGGCACAGCTAGTTATTAAATACATAAAAAAGACCCAAACTCGGAAACAAATATTAGCAGATCATACAAACATTTTGTGATCACACACATCGAAGACCTCTCATGCACAGCAGTTCCCTACGCTGCCACTGCGCCACCGAGGCAGGCAAAAGTTAAATAATTGACGTTGCAGAGTGGTCCAGAATAAATTGAATTGTCCATGTCAGGTCAACTTACACTGGACTCGTTTAGTCAAATGTAGCCGTTTTCATGCCATACATTTCAAATTTTACATTTCTCCAATTGAGAGTTTTCTTGGTCACAATAAATTATCTTTACTTCCTATAAATTGCAAGTACATATAACAATTTATATCAAACGATTATACAAGTATGTTTTTGGTTTTACAAATTAAATTAAAAAACACAAAGCAGCCATGAGGACTGTTGACAGAAGAGAAAACGCAAACTATAAACGAACTTACAGTTGTTTGCTCTTTAAATAAAATGCGCGATTAAAAGAAGTAAAATATTCCTTGAAAACCGATAAGTACAGAAATGCTTATTGTGATGTTTTAAAATATAGGTTAATGCTAGATAGTATAAACATATTACCCGAGCGAAGCTGGATTATCATTTAGTATTTTTATAAAGTACTCCCTCATTTTCTTTTACTATTTCTTAGTCACTTTTTTCATCAATAGATGCACTTTGTTCAATTTTCATATTTTAAACGCTTATTTATTTTACAAATATATTGAACATACAAAACGAATTTATTATTATTTAATTTACGTCTTCGCTAAGAAACAATAATGGTTTTAATGAAAGTGACGGCCTTGTTGACTCGTCGCCAAGGCGCTCTGCGCCGCCATGCTCGTGCAAGCGCCCTGCGCTGTCTTAGGTCAGGTCGCGTGTCCTTACGCGAGTTAAAGACTTAACCCATCCCATAACATTTAAAAAGTGCACAACGCCGCTAAAGAAGTTTTCACTTTAAAAACATACATACAAATATTTCAGTAATATATTACAATTTTAATCCAATAAATAAGCTGCCTTTTTCTACGCTAACGCTACGCAAAGTAGGTATAGGTAGACTTTAGAAATATTGTACGAGTATTACTGCTCATCCAAAGAACACAACCGCAATTTCAACAAAAGTAAATAAAGACAAGACATTTTTATGCAATGATCCCTCGAGACTGGTCGGGCCAACCAGCATAACATATTTGTGTAAATGCTCGTGGCTTTCTTTTCAAAACAAAGAAAAATGATAAATATATTGCAATGTGTAAAATTGTCCTAAGAGTAGGTTGCATTCGATCTCATTAATAAAAGCATAGCATATTTGGTTCAAAATGACACTCTTGTTTTGCTATATTTTTGAGTTTATAAAACTATTTAAAATCTTTTTCAAACTAAAATTTAAAATTTAGTAACTTAAATTATCTAAGAGAAGCGATTTTTTATAAAATTTGCGCTGTAAATCTTCGAAGTTTAACTTCGTTTTGATTATAACGGGCCTAAGAGGCCCTTTATTATTTAAAGCACTCACTTCGTATTACTCACTCAGAATAAAATTGTTACCTTTAACGAAAACATCAAAAACAACCAAAATATATGTACGTTTATAAGTAAATTGATTTAATAAACACGAGTTATTAAATTTCTTATTTTTCTATTCATTCTGGCCAAACTTGTGCTACTCTTGCTTTATACAAAACCAGAATTTAAATGTTTAATTTCAAAAGTTCACCATATTTGAATAATTTCTATTATATCCATCTAGTTCATTTACTCCGTATGTTAATGTATTGAAAACTAGTTATCACTTGAAGGTTCTTCGAAAAGTAAACTGCACTGCACAGTGCACTTCAACTATATACATTTGAAACAAGGAGGGAATTATGAATAATTAAAGCGTTATTAGGTGTTTGATCGTAACGTGTATCTGAAGATACGAGGTCTGAATTAGAATAGTGTTGAACTATTAACGCCGCCAATAACAAACTCAATGCATCTCAATGAGGTTGAGTCATTATTTATTATTTTTAATAGCACCATTGTACGTTGCAAATTTATTAGTGTTTGTAAATTTCAAAAGCTTAATGTAGATAGAGCTTTCATGTTGTCAATGTACGAAATTAACCCTCTAAAATACACAGTGTACCGTCACAACGCGTAATAGCCAGCGGCGAGAGTAAATTTAGGGCGTCTTTATCGTGTCTCATTGTTATTCATTCACTTGGATTTAATGTTGTTAGCATTGCATTGCTAAACAATATAATTAATGAAACGTGGACATTGAAGCAAGACACGCACTAAGTATATGTGACTCGAATTGCACATAAGGTAAAATAAAAATGGTTGCATATCAAATATGCCATTTCCAATCCTCAAAAGCAGAAAGCTCAGCGTGTAGTGACTACAAAGTTCGTCTAGCATTTCAAATTTAAATCGCGCAGCATATTTATTCTTTCGGACTGTAACTTGCTTAACAAATTTATGGATACGGAAGATTTAATTTTGGCATGCCATTAAATGTAATTACTTTTGTATTGCTGTACTTCACTTGCCTGGCGATGATAATTGGTTCCCTGTTCTACGTGTAGTCCCAAACTTTCGTCCTTCGGCCTCTATACACGAGTATACACGTTATGAAAAACAAATTGTAAATATATGTATTTATAATACTTTTGTGTTTTAGAAAACCGAACAGCAAGAACTAACCTACCGAACTCATTCTCAATTCTCTTTTTAATTAGCTACATAAACAACACTGAATACATAGCTATTGTTTTTATAATTTATTTGCGCATACCAAGAAATAATGCATTAAATTCAAAACAAACCGCTAGAGTAGATTGCGGCTAGTGCAATTTGAAATAGATTGCAAATAAGTATATTGGCTACATGGTTGCTCTCATTCCAGCTGCACACATACGTTGTACACTGGGGATATTTGTCCATCTAAGGATTAATGCAACTATTTGTCTGCTGGTACTCGCTCGACTCCCAAAGGTCGTAAGGAGATTGTATAATATGTTTACGAATACGCCACCGCTTTGAAGTGTTTTCGCAACATTGTGGAACTTACACTTTAATAGGTACATAATTTCAAACAGTTTAGATTCCATAAAATCAAATAATATGATCTGGTATAATATGAAGCTTTTACCTACTGTTTAATTCCTTGCTTCGGGCTTTGGCCCTTGGAGCAAGGGAACTTCGATATCAGCCTCTACGGGTCCATCAGAATAAAAGCTAGTCAATCAAAGAACTATCCTCCTGGTGAAAGCAGTCAAACCAAAGGCGTTTCACCTCTTTGTAATATAATAAACATTAACTCACAATTGTCTTGGTGTATGTGGTTCTTCCTGGTGGGTTCGCTGTGGAGAGAGGTACCTCTTTTGATGCCAGCTTCACTTGAACCTTACACATACTACAGCATCCGTACACATCAAACCGTTATACAATTTAATGAAGGACCGGGGCAGATCCCAGAATCCGTTCTACTCGACTCGGGTTACAATACAATTAACTGAGTTTGTACAATGGTACCGACCACACCGTCCGAAACACGACGGTCACTCGAAAGGTATATAGTTAACTCGATAAACAATAACACCCCCGGCGGGCAACAAACTATCAATACACTTTTATCAATTATACACATTAGAGGCCGGTCCGCAACGACACGCATCCGAAAGTGATAACCCATATTTCCCGAATAAACGCGGCCCGCCCGCCATTATTCGATGCTACCAGAGCCTTCCTTGGTCTCAACTGAATGACATTTTGACGTAACCTACAATGTCATGTATATCAAACCCTAGTGTGAGCACTAAAAATTACGTTTAGTGCGTTTGGTTTCGAACATCTACGAAGTGTGTACAATACCATAATAGCGTTATAGAAATATTTAAATGTTTTGAACGCATAATGCTATATTACATAGGCCGTATTTCATAGTCGGGACATAAGTCAATACAAAAAGGTTATAATAACCAAGTACTTACGAGATTTCATTTCCTCATAGATATTAATTTGGGTAAGGTCTGAAATTCTTACTTGAATTTACGATGTTACATTGAAAATCGATAATTAAATAAAGCTTTAATCCACAAAGACCAAACTGTTTCCTGGTGCCCTGCCTATTAACTTAATACTAGTATTGACATGATAAGTCTCCTGAACTAAGAAAACGGCACGAAATGTTATCGCGTACTGTTCCTCCGGACACGCTTTTCTCGCCTTCAAAGGCGCTGCTGTATAGCCTCTTATAGATATTGTGTACCACGAGATCCGATTGCACACAAATCTGTTTAATTCCCTTCTCGTTGTTAGGAGACCGTCGTCGCTTTAATATATTAAAATACTGTCGCATTTCCATTCCATTTCTATATTGAAGATTTAAAAATAAATGGAAAGTTCTATGATATTGGAATAAAATGTTCTCTAATAAAGATACCAGTATGTATTGTGATAAAATACATTAGTCTCCAGATAGTTGTCTGACACTATGATGTGACCAAGAGGTCGGTTTTCCTCAATTCTTTCGCTGTCCTCTTAAAAGTTAATGTTCACTTTTGTTACACACATGATACATGTATGTCTTCTTGAATTGCATGTCGAAATTAATAAAAATATTAATTTTGATTTATTTATCATTTTCATGACTTTTTACTAATTTCGACATCCAATTTTATTCTTTAGTTTTCTCCACTGAGTGGGAAAAACGAAAGAATTAAATACGATAATACGAAAAACCTCTTTTGGCCAGACGTTTTTCTTGCTATCAGTAGAATTCACGTGTTCTAGTTCAGCAGTCTGAATCACTATAACTAAATAGATCACTCTGAGTACGGTGCTCAAGTAGGGACTTCTGAAATGCTCTAAGGCAAAACCTTAGGCGCAATAGGATTCCAACACTACTAACAACAACTGTATCGATATAGAATAATTTAGTATAGTAGATCTTTATCTACTATGGAATCATTGAACATAAATTTTCGATGTAATTGTTTTTCTATCGAATTAGATTACTAGGATATACTTGATTTGTTTGCCAAAGAAAGAGTAACTAAAATATGATAACTCTTTTTTTGATGGTGTATGAACATTTTTATTAATAAAACCGTCTACTAGTCCAAGAGGGAAGTGGCAAATTATCCAATACCGATCGGCCTGACGCAATCATGATAGTGACGCCTTGACGTTGTCAAATCAAAACCTAAGTATAAGTTCACGTGTCACCCATTTTATGTAAATACTCCATGTTTCCCATCCTAGCAGTCTCAACTGTGCTTATTTGCAATTATATAGACGTGTATTTGTTTGAACAAGTTAAGTATGTTAGCTATTGCTCTCACTTGCGCGTTGTTTGTCGTGACCCTCCGTGTTAATAAGGGTCTTTATGATGCTTTATTGCGTACAACATAATACAGTTATGTTTCTTCGGTTAGGACGTGGTGGTTTTGCAGTTAGGTCGTGGAAGAAGCCTCACAGAGTAATAAGTAGAACTATACTAATAATACGAAGAGGAAAAGTTTGTGAGGTTGTAGGGGTAATCTCCGAATTTAAAAATTCTTTCGCCTATAGAAAGCCACATATTTGTTAGTGTCATAGGCTATTACCATGATATCCGACGTACACGCTGGCAGAACCGCGAACATTTCCTTTCACCGAGTGACTGAAATTGCCAAAGCTCAAAACTCCGCTTTTCTTTACACCCTGTACCGATCTTGAGTGCCGATAGTCTCATATAGTCTGGTAACACATCGTCCTCCTTTGCTTCTGATACCATGAAAAATTACATTTTAACAAAAGGGAATATAACCAAATTGCATAGATTACTATAATTCTGATACATTAGTCCGATCGTCTGTCCATCAAGTTATTATGGAATTTAAATCGAACTACAGCAACGTTAAACTATATACACATTCAATGCCATTAAGTCACTAACTACCTAAAATTAAGCTATAATCAAATCTAATTAAGTTCCATTTACAACAATTTTTTACTAATATTTGAAAGGCAATCCTTACTAAGCGACACATGTAAAATAAGTTTTTTGTACTAACCGAGTTGTGGAAGTTTTCAGCGTCATCCGATATATGTAACTCATTTTATGAACTTTTGTGTAGCTTAGGAAGGATTGCCTTTTAAGCGCCGATATGTTTTATCAATGTATATTTTCATATTATTGCTGTGTCTATAGATGTTTGGTAATATTAATACATGAAATGGCAGAAAAGAAAATACCGCGAAAATTGATAGAATGTCTAAATAATATTTAAGTAAATAAGTTAAACATTACACGATGCGGTTTCTTTAGTATCTACATACATGTATGCATACATATTAATTCTATACACAAACACGTGGACGTCGTATGTATAGTCCAGAGATGAATATAATGCAGTTTGGATTTTAGAGTCGCTATAAACGGTAACCTGCACAGAAATAGATCAAGATAGAATGGTGATGAAAGTACTTAGTCATATAAATCCTGCGTGGCAACAAACCAGGAAGCCACACCCTTAAACGCACACGATTAGTCAATGCATGATCGTCGACTAGTGAAGTGTCACACTTTCTTGTTTATTTATCGAAGAATGGAATCATTTCGAAAACTGAAAGGCTGCTTAATATTTAAGATAATACACACATTTCACAATTAAGTATAAAAAGTAAGTTCGAAAACTAAACTTGAAAAAAATCTTTATAAAAAATGTTATAAACTATTAGAAAAGCTCTTTTTTTTTTAATATTTAATATAACACACACACACTTTAATATACACTTAATTTAGGTATGCCATGCATGTTTTTAAATGTGCTAGTAAAGCCTTTTAGGGTTCAGTAACCAAATGGCAAAAAACGGAACCCTTATGTATTCGTCATGTCTGTCTGTCCGTCCGTATGTCTCAGCCACTTTTTTCCGAAACTATTAGAACTATACTCTTGAAACTTGGTAAGTAGATGTATTCTGTGAACCGCAGTAAGATTTTCGCACAAAAATAATCTTAGAACTAAAACTCAAAATTTTTTTTTCATCATATCCATACGTGTGCGGTATCTATGGATAGTGATATGTATTGAGGTTTCTAATATTTTTTTATTCAAAACTGAATAGTTTGCGCGGGAGACACCTCCAAATTGGTAAAATGAGTGTCGTCGTCCCACCCCTTTGTAACTTCTAAAATAAAAGAATGATAAAACTAAAAAAAATATATGATGTAGGTACTGCAAAATTTCACTGAAAAATGGTTTAAACGGAATCTAGTAAGTAGTTTTTTTTAATAAGTCATAAATCGTAAACTGCTATTAACCTTGCATTCAATCAACACAAATATAAAAATAAAATAAAAATTATATGATGTTACTTGCGGCAGCGGAACCCTTCATGGGCGACTCCGACCCGCACTTGGCTGCTTTTTTAATACAGAATTTCTGTTTTATTTTAACTTAGACTTACATTTTTAAAGTTGAACTTCGGATGATTTCTTTTTGTCCAAGCTTTTAGCGCTTTCAACAACAATTAATAAATAGTACAAAAATCTTTTGATTGGTTTTTAAAAAGCAGCAACTTATCCAGCTTATAATTATATCAAATACCAAAATTCATTCTAAAAAACTGGTAAGTAATATATATATATACATATAACTAGTTATAATATTGGTCACCAGTATAAACTTTAATAACCTGCTATGCTGTCTCGTTGCTTAATTTTCATGACCGAAACTTTCTAAAGTCCTACCTCGTACTATAAACTAAAATCTTATTAAACATAAAATCAGTAAAGCATAACAGTTTTGTTGGAAGCCAGAGTGACTATTTCACATGCGTCCAGGTAATACACAAAGCTTTACCGCAACAGCGAAGCATCAAAGTGTAGGTATATTAGTCGTCGGTGGTGTCGCAGTTCTCGCATTCAATTACTGGAGAATGCGATATCTTCACTGTGTTCACCATTATTTATATTGTCAGCACTATTTCCTTTTGTATTATACCGTTTTAGAATATAACGGTAATAGAACTATAAGACAATAATACACCGGAAGAAAGTTCGTTTGATAAGGTGAAGGTTTCTTTCTTATGGCGAATTTAAGTTTGATAACTGCCAACATCCTTAACGTCAGTATCAGGGCCCATAATTACATTAGGATTATTATCTTCTAAACTTTTTTTTTATAATAACTGAACTGTTTAAATGTTTGTATTGTACGACAACATCGCACACATTGCCGTGATTCAGGCAGAAGTATTTGATATTTCAAAGTTTGCGATGTTTTGTTTTAAATATGTATTTGCCATATCAGTTTCTTTGCTGTAGTATCCACTAATAAATATCAATTACTAATACCAAATCGCAGCTTTTTTTTTAAATAATGTGTGTTTAATTAAAAAATTGTGGCAATTTCGACCTTACCTAAAAATAATGCTGTCAGTTCTGGACGAAAATAGCCAATTAGAGCGTTTTTTACTCAATCAAAGAAATTCAATTTAAAACTCCGTCTCTATACTTTACGAATTTGCTTTCACAAAAAGTACCTACACGAATATTTTTCCTCAAAATCATTTAAGGAAAATACATGCCGCCTGTTACCTACAATATAGCCAAATAATATACATATATAAGGAAATAATTATGAATGTAGATGAGACAAAAACCTCAAGAGAGGATTAAAATTCATGTGACCATGTATACGCCGAAAGCTTGAAATCATCATCCTCTTACTATCTTTTATTATTCCCAGGATTATTTGGGGTCGGTTACTAGTTCAAACGATTTTATCTGAATGTCAGTTTTTCCACGAAGCGATCGCCATTAAACTCCGCAGCCCTGAGAACGAACAAAATTCGAATGTTGATCGGGAACCTCGGATTTCGTGATACTTAGTGCTTTTTACAACTTGATATCTCAAACCTTATATGTGATTAAATAAAAAGGTGTTTAATATAAGCAATTTTTTCTCGAAAGGGACTAGGTCGTCGTCATTTCGTCTAAAGCCTAAGGGTCACGTCTGCCTAGTGATAAGCGTATTAATTATCGCGATTTAAACAACCACTAAGTGCTCTGTAAGATAGCGCTGATTGATCACAGTCGATCAGTTTATCGTTATCATCATCAGCCTATCGCAGTCCACTGCTGGTCATACACCGCCATCTTCCATACTCCGGGCTGCTATTAAAAATTTCTTGTAAGAAAATCCCAACAGCAGTCCGACCTGGGAATCGAACCCGAGACCTTTTGATCTGCAGTCGCTTACTCTAACCACTAGACCAACGAGGCAGTCTATAGTTCTAAAGTAATAAATACGTACCAGCATCTATTGGGGTTCATTTATGATACGCGGAGCAGACGGACAATTTTTATGGTAAGTCACTAGCTCCCCTACAAACACCTGCAACTTAGTTAGAATTATATAATCTAATTAAATCGATCTATTCTCAATATATGGTTTGATTAAAACAAGAATTGAGGATGTTTTACAAAATAACAACTATACATTTATTGACGGTATATTATAAGGAAAATAATTTCTCATGACGCTTCTACGTATTACTAAAACGCGACTCAATACCTTTTTAAAACTGTAAGTGTCATTGCCACTGTCACATAAGGTAAAATGTAGAGACAAAATGTGTAAGAAGAATTGAAATAAGTAGGTATCTGACAAATTCACGTAGATAACTGACAAATGTTTTTATTTTAACATTATGGACCGCTTTTTTAGCATATGTCGTACTGTGCCAATAAACAATAAGAAATCACGCATATTTATCAATGCTTCTTATTAAGTCCAGTCATTAGGTGAAATCGGGAGTAGCTTTTGGTATGTGTTCTTTGGCAAAGGTATGGTTTGCATACCATACTTACTTTTTACTATTACAACCAGAAATATTCCTGTGTCGCGGGGAATTTTACAAACATATATAAAACGGACACACAAAATGCTGTCCCTGTAGAGTTTGAACCTACAACACTCAGGGTAGGAGAAAGCGGCGTAGCAACCGCTCAAACCACCATGCTATCAGTACATTACCTTAATATCAACTTCAAATTCCTTATTCCAATTCTTTTAAGGTATGTGCAATATATTTTGTGATGAGCTTTGAAAATAATCCTGTATTTATCTACACTTAATGTCTCCAATAGTAACTTCCTGCAATAAGACTTCCACAAAACATATTCACATGTACAACCGGTTATCGTTAATGAGGATTTATGTTTTTAGATATCCTGTACTAATGATCTATAGCGACATTTACAGGAACTGCCTTATAAGGTTATTTTTAGAGAGAGAGAGAGTTTAGAAATTACATGAACTTATCTTCTTATGTGTTAAGAGTATACTATGAAGAATGGATAAAAAAGTCGTGTGATGTCGTGAGACACTTGATAGGAATTAAGTCCCTTATCATAAAATATAATAATATATGCAACTTACAGGTGGCGCTATACATTTTTTTTAAATCTTACGTTTTTTTTTTAATTGACGTTACGGACGCTTTTTGCCAGCTAGGTTATCTCTCCGCAACACCCCATAAGGAACTTTCGTTCCAAAATGTCTTATATTATTCTTCATTTCTTCACTGTACTTTTTATTAGTTGGAATACGGGACAGTATGTAGTCCCCGTGATTCACCCAGGAAGCAAATCTGGGTGAAGTACGTTCTACGTACGTACGCCCCCATGTGATTCATGTTTGAATTAGCAATTGTAACAAAATGGAGATTCTCAAGCTATTCGTACGAAATTAATAATATGATGTTGATATTACTCGTATATCTTAATATTATGGATTGGTTATTATTACTTTTATTGATGTCATTTGACAAAAAAAAATCTTCAAGTTGTGTGCTAGTGTTCCGAATAATAACCCTCTACTTGCATCTTCCCAGCGTATAAGGACCTGCTAAAATTTACACAAAATACTTTTTTCATATACCCATCGCAATTTTTTTTTGCGTCTTGTATTTTTTAATAATTATGTGTGTTAATTGCTGCCATAATATATTGTGAATAGAAATGCAATCTGTTAAAATATCTGGAAGTCAATCTTATATCCAAGCTTTACTTATGCTTTATGCAAGCTGTAACTTGTACGTATAAGACCTCCAACCTTATTATAGAACCAACGGTAAGTTACAATTGTATTTTTTTTATTAACGGGTTGAAAGACCTTAGGAATTCATCGTGCGAACAGATACAGGCCCGAGAGGCTGCTGCACAGTGTTCCATTGGCGCTCATAATTTTGATTCTCTCTCCCTCGGCTATTGGCAAGGCCTAGGAACACACACAGGACATTACAGATCAATTTCTATGGGTGTCTCAAAGGCGCAAAAGTGTCTGAGCCTTAAGTTTTTTTTAAATTAAAGCTATATCAATAAAAACTTAAATTGTTTTTGCTGTCGCTCATATCTTTATGGTAAGCATATCACTACTACTTGTAATTGGCTCACTATTATCTACTCGATTGCAAATGTTATTGTGTTAACTATAAGTCCTCCATAAAGTCAATAAATGAAAAAAAACCAGATTGGTTTTAGTCGGTAAATGTCCTTCGCCTATATTGGAGTCTGTCGTACTCTTACCGACTAAAAAACGCCCCAGTGTTCCTCTGCTTGCCAATAGACGGGGGAGCGAGAATCACAATTACAAGCGCCAACTTCTAGTGAGTGGTCACACGTATTGTAATTTGATTTCAATTTGAATCCTTTATAACGCGTTTCCTGATTATTTCATTGAATTGAACGTCACATGGTGGAAGTATAAAGTAAAACAGTTATTGAATAGGCAACCCATATATTATCCACTACTTGCGAACTCCTTTGCTTCTGTGTATAAATATTGTATTTGTTCAATACGGTTAATATGAATGATTGACCGGGTTTCTTCATTTACTACTCTTCACGTAATATCCTCATGTTTTTCAAAAGTCACACGACTTTCCTCCGAAATTATTCTTTTGCCGCTATCGATCCAGCCCCACTGATGTATTCCTTCTGAGACAAGTAATCTACTCGACGTAACTACTTTTTATAGTACAACGTATCTTATCCCCATTTTGTTCTCACATTTTTGTTTGTATGATCTTTGAAATGTTATACCTGTAATAGAATATTTTATTAACTATCGATTTTAATAGTTGCCTAAATGCAATAACTATGTATTGGTGTTTTTTTTTGTCAATATAAAGTTGATCTTCTCTAAATCATACCCATATTTCTAAGATTGCTAATGAAAACTAGATTCTACTAAAGTAAAGGTTCATCATATGACATGAATTAAGCATAGGTTGTCAAGTCGTAAATGTCTATACCTTATAAGGACAGCAAGATTAATATGGTATCAATGTCCTAACAAGATATGAATCAACTTGGTTCGTCTCATAACTATCTTCGTGTAAAAGAAAAACAATATAATATGTGATCTGTGTCTAAGTCATGCAACATACCCATTTATACGGGAAGAATACTTCCAGCTTTCTATTCTACAGCATTTAAAAATGAGTAAGTACTTTCTTTAAGAAAATAACTCAGATTTAAGACCTAACAGTACCTATATACATAAATCAGTAGATCACAAATGATGCTTAGATCGCCTTTCACCTTTTTTAAATCAATATGCCGGCGTGTAACCAACTAGTACCGCTCGGTTTTCCGCCATGAGAGAGACAATTTCCGGGAGTTCATATTAAACTGTCCGATGAAATTCCTGAAAATAATTATAGTCTAAAGCCACCTGCCAACGGCAAAAGCTCTCGCCGTGGTGGGAGGGGACATCGCCTCCCTTCCGTTACAGAGGCCTAACGCCTCTGCGGAACAGGTTGCGCCACTTGACCTGTGAAACAGACAGAGACTTGCAATACGAACTCAATTAATTTCCAAGTATTTGAGTACCAGAGGCTGAATTTGAATTTGATACTGATCTTGTTACTTTAATCAAAAATATTTATCTGTTCGGAATACACATCAAAAACTTGATGAGAAATACACTTCTGTTGTAATAAAACTATTATTGAGTAAAAACGATAATATCCATACTAATATTGGAAAGTCGAAAGTAACTTTGTCTGTCTGTATGTTACGCTTTCACTGATAAACCGTTGCACCGATCACCATAAAATTTGTCATGGAGATACTTTGGTTCTTGGGGCCTTCCCCAAGAACCAAAGTATCTCCATGACATAAAGGCTCCACTTTACCACGATATCCGACTAACATGCGGGCGCAGTTGCGGGCAAAAGTAAAGCCATGAAATGAGAAACCTGTTTTTTTTGTTTGGTAAATTTTATTTATCTTTGTTCCTCTACATAAAGAATACCAAATTGAGACCAAAGTCCGCAAAATCTTTTTTTACAGACTTGGTTTTAAAATTTAAGTATTTAGTTGTAATAATAAAATATATTATGATAAAAACTTTTATACGAGCGGAGCGAAGTTTACTTACACAAATTTCTTCCGTTTAATAAATGTTTGTAGGCTATATTAAATATGAATAAACCTTTGTTATGCAAAACTTACTTCGACGTACTTCCGAAATAGGTAATGACTGGGTTTATAGGATGAGTGTATTTTTTTTAATATAGAATTTAAGCTTCATTTGCTTCAGAAAGATTGGCTCGATCGAACTGATACAATAGCCGCATAAAAAACTAGTGTCAAGCAATTCGTTCTCCTCCCCCACTAATTCCTAGTATAGTGTATCCTTACATATCCGCACTAATATAATTGTCCCGGATCGGGCCAAAGTGTTAATGAGTTTTTCTGATTATAGAAATACTTAATAAGAGCTCGGAGTTTGGAAGTTAGGGTCTGAACCCCCGTACCTCGGAGAGCACGTAAAAGCTATTGCTCCTGCGCTTGATCTCTCCCCGATCGCGTCGGTTAACCGTCCCATCGGTTTATGAGAGTGAGGGAACAGAGAGTGCACCTGTGTTTGCGCAGACACTTGTGCACTATAATATCTCCCGCGTAGCTGGCTGGCTGGCTGATCTCCGTCGAGACTGACCGCCGTGGTCGTTTTCGGCTAGAACATCATTATTATTATTAATATTATTGTAGTAACTGTGTCTGCCTGTCTCTCTATCGTCTGTTTGTAACTTTAATTAATAAAAACTTTAATATTAATTAATGCGGCGATTTAGCCAAAAAGTTCAATGAAGCTTGGCAATAAGATACGGTTTTTGAGGAAGGACATAGGCTACTCTTTATTGCGCAGACCTACATACACATAGAAGCTAATCTTTATATATATAATTCTTCTGTGAGTGTGTATGTCACTGAACTACTCTCAAACGACTGGACCGATTTTGATGAAATTTTTTGTGTGTGTTCAAGGGGATCTGGGAATGGTTTAGATTCACAATTTTGTCCGCTGTACAATGTTTTTTCAATTAATTTGTAATTTATTAGTAGTTATGGCAAAACGACGTTTGCCGGGACAGCTAGTTAAATATATAAATATAAAAGTACCATTAGACAAGGTACATAATTCGAAGGTAAAACATATATAAATACTTCGTGAGTAAGACTTTCATTAATATGTAAGTACGTTTTTCTTTGTTTGAATAATAGCAAGGTTATTATTATGTAGTATGTACAAAAGCAGCCTTTGTTTAGTTGAAAGTTAGTTTGTTTTAAACTTTGTACAAAGGACATCAATAACTTGTAAGTCAAATTTGATTAGCCAACATCATGGGCTTCTTTTTGACCTCCCCAATTCCACTAACGGAACATTGTTCCTCGTGTTAGAGAAGACCGCCATTATTTCTGAACTTGAAAGTTATTGAGCCTTTGTTATGAATATTTGTCACGTTATTGTTGGTGAGCGTGTTCGTATCGTAACTATGTGTAGTTTAGGAATATAAACGTCAGGAAAAGTATTTCATTTCACTTCATTCATTAAGAATACAGATTTTTGTAGAAAATCTTTTCTGTATTTATCATTTCGTCCAGAAATTGTCTGCCTACCCCTTTGACAAATAAGCTTATACATATATAGAGTCAAGTTTATTTGTCAAAGGGGTAGGCAGATAATTTATCTCCACTTACTACGGTCCTGACACACCGCTTTTGCTGCGTCCACATTCATCAATCGCTGTATGCATGCTTAACGGTTCCTGGTGGTTTTCACATAGTACTTTTTCAGAACATTTCCAATAAAAAACGTAAACGATAGTAATAGATTAGTAATAATGGCCATATTAATTTTATCAAATGATTTTACGTAATCAGGTTATTTTTTCTTTTAAAACAACTGTTTAACGTTGATATTGTTTCGTTTGATGCCACTATGCGTTGCTGAGAATAAAGGGTGTATCATACAAACAGAAAAACGAACTACGAAGTAATCTCAAATCATATTTCTATGAGCTGAGGAAGTATAGGTGAGGGTTTGATTTTCTTTTTGAAGAACGGAACCCTTAAAGTGAAATTGTTAGGAGGCAATACTTTTTTCTTGTTTTGCATTTAAATATTTTCTTTGTAGATTGGAATGTACATATTTAAGAAATCTCATTACTGACTCAGTACTTTCATATTATTCGAGGCAATCATTTTATTTCTTGGAGTAAGCGGCGAAGCGTTTAGATATTTGTATTACATGGTTTTCCCGTGACAAGGATTTTTAACCGACTTCAAAAAAAGAAGGAGGTTTCTCAATTCGACCGTATATATATATATTTTTTTTATGTGTGTTCGCGGATAACTTCTTCGTTTATAAACCGATTTTGATGATTCTTTTTTTAATCGAAAGGAGATGTCCCAACGGTGGTACCATGATAAGGACATTGAAATCTGATGATGGCATCCAAGAGAAATCGAGTTGAACCTTGAAGTCGGTTTTATTTTTGTTAAAATTGTACTTGTTTATTTTTAAAGTGATTAGTTGAGTCTAGAGTCTCTCTTAAGTTACGAGAATTTATATTACCCTGAAAATGTTTTTTACTTTTTATTACTGAATTTTAAGAATAATGCAATAAACTAAACTTATTGTAATTTAAAAACAGTTGTTTTTGGCTAGCTAATAGTAGGTTAGCACTTAGAGATGTACATTGTGATGTACTTTATAGATGAACAGTAACAGATAAAAGACGGTATCAAATAAATAAATTACAATTTTTTATGTAATAAACTAAAGTTGATTTTATTGATGATATGAAAATGCACAATTAACTTGTTCTTTGAGCCCTATAGAAAAAAAGGGTTTCGTCCACTAGGATCCACTGCTTAGATCCCCTGCGGGATTTATCTGGATATTTTGTCAACACTGAATCCCTAGGGAATCTTTTGAGATCTTAGTGGACGTTGTGTTTATTAAAAACTTCTAAACTTCTAAATCTCTAGGGGTCCTCTAGGGGACCAGTCTAGACAAAAGATCCCGATAAATCCCCCAGGGGATCTAAGTAGGGGATCCTAATGAACGGAACCAAAAAAATAAAATAATAATAATAATAACACCGTCAAAATCATACCCATAATAATCTCATCAACCGGACTCATTCCAAAATCATTGCACACATCACTCACAGAACTAGACTTAAATAAATATTCATACATTGATTTACAAAAGTCGGTAATAATTGACACCTGCTCCATAGTACGACGATTCCTCACATCCACCACTCAAACCCCTACAACACTACACAATTAACCAACCCACTTGGCGTAAGCCCGTGCTAGGTTCACAGTTCACATTTACCAGCATCAGCTGAGATAAAATTTGCCATAACCCATAATAATAAATATTTCGGACATCTAACACACAACGCCATCTAGTCCCAAGCTAAGCAGAGCTTGTGTTATGGGTACTAGACAACTGATACAAATACATATATACTTTTTTTTTTGTAAATACATACACATTATACATAGGAAACACCCAAACTCCGAAACAAATATTTGCAGATCATACAAACATTTGGTCCGACCCGGGAATCGAACTCGAGACCTCATGATCAGCAGTCACACACGCCAACCGCGAGACCAACGGAATAATTACCGTAATTTTTAAAGCATACCTAATAACTTTTAATTAATAGAGTAACTTCAATATTCTTAGTTTGCTTAACAAATTTCAGCTTTCTAGCACTTCAGGAAGTACCCTAACAGTTTTGATGATCATCAGTGTGTCAGTGACGAAATCGATGTTTTTAAATATCAATAAAATCTAAAATATCAAAGCTAAGCAATTGAAACTATGTATGTTTAATTAGTCTATTATTGATGTCATATCCTGAGAATTTGAACGATCTGGTGTATCGGAAACCAAAGTTATGAGGGTTCAAATAACGACAAAACACTTCCAGAAAAAATAGGAGCTCCACCGTGCTCCTAAAGACACAGAAATTAATTTGGTCCTCCGATAAAGAGCACTCATACCGATCTCTGAGGTAATTTGATGGCTGGCGAAACCCTGACATAAGCTCGCGGATCAATATTTTGCATTAATCAACTGACTAACTAGACTGCATATGTAAATTATTATATGTATTTATTTGTAGTATGTTGAGGGCTCGAAGTTTGTGGTAAGAGGTTGTTCGAATAGCCTTGCAACCGATACTGTCTTAACGAGCACGATCTATCATTACACTATCCTTATAATCTACTTAGGTATTTAGAGAGTTAAATATCTATCTTTTAATTATTTTATATTATACATTTAATTCTCATGCGCGCCTGCATTATAGCAACGGACTTATCTATACTAATATATAAAGCTGAAGAGTTTGTTTGTTTGTTTGAACACGCTAATCTCAGGAACCGCGGGTCCGATTTGAAAAATTCTTTCAGTGTTAGAAAGCCCATTTATCGAGGAAGGCTATAGGCTATATATCATTACGCTAGGACCAATAGGAGCGAAGCACCAATGAAAAATGTTTCGAAAAGGGGGGAAAATTATCACGCTACGGGCAATAGAAGACGCAAACAAGGATGCGTGGGTCGGCTAGTGACCTATATAACGAACGAATATAATATGATCACATGCACGCGCTATAGTAGGATTACTACGCAAATACTATATTTTTAATAATGATAAAAAAATTATAAGGAGCATGTAGAGCCAACCTTTCAAACACTTTAAAGGCAAATTAAAAACGAATAAATGAGAAAACTTTAGCAGAAGTGCAATCAATTTGATTCATGGAACTCATCTCCGCTTTTAGTTACACGAATTAAATTTCCTAGTACACTTTAGCCAAAGCTTCTTTCTATTATGACTTAGTTGTGATTTTTCGACATTCGAGCAATATTTGAAGTTATAGTTACGAAATGTTAGTGTTCGGTCATGATTATCTGATTTGAGTATTGCATTATAATACAGTACAATATGTTTAAGCTTCCCATTAATGTAACATCAGTTAACGGGGAAGCTTACATCTGGCCATCCTTTACTCCTGATAACTGATGACTGCCTTTATTAGGTGAGCTTACATTCGTAATATTATTGTGTGTATATCAGATGTAACGATAAGCTAGTCGATAAATACTACTATCAAATTCAAAGAGCGAATTACCGTAAACGAAAACTTAAACATCTTTAAACGCCAATAAGTCTCATGAAATACTAGGCTAATTTACTTTATATATTTCCTAGGAACTCTGCTTTTGAATACTATTCAAACAATGAGAATGGTAGTCAGAAAATCCAATACATATGAACTATTCATAGAATTTGAAGTTGAAATACGGACACCAAAATTGGTTTAAATTTCAGCCGATATCTACACAAAGGCAAAAGTTAGATGGGGAGGTGAGAGTTTTATACGAGACAATATAGTTAGTATTTGAGTAGTTTAATATAAAGTTTTACTACCCATTTGATGGTTAGTAGTTTATATTATTCAGACCTTATGCTCTACGGGACAGCTACTACTCAGAGTTAAGACTGCCAGAAATTGCTAGTTCTAATTTACGTGGTTCATCATTATGAATAACCATCGTCCTCTGCTAGACATAAGTTTCTAATAAGAAATAATGTTTTAACCTACTAGGATACTATCTATACTAATATATAAAGCTTAAGAGTTTGTTTGTTTGAACGCGCTAATCTCAGGAAGTATAGGTCCGATTTGAAAAATTCTTTCAGTGTTAGATAGCCCATTTATCGAGGAAGGCTATAGGCTATATATCATCACGCTAAGACCAATAGGAGCGGAGCACCAATGAAGAATGTTTTAAAAATGGGGGGAATATTATCACGCTGCGGGCAACAGGAGACGCAAACGAGGTTGCGTGGGTCAGCTAGTAATATATAATACTGGTCACACGGGGTGGTTGTTTGTGGTGTTTCGGCATATCCTATACGCAAGTAATAAGTAATGCTAAACAAAATTGGCTGTCAGCCATAGCGTTGGAAAAGTTACTTGTGTATGTACTAATGATGCCTCACATTCAACTGATCTCGGTATAATATAGTGTGGGTATTTTAAAAATTCTGTTATTAAACGCTTAATATATAGGACTAATAAAATATTTAAATATATCTCTTCTCGTGGGTGTTTATATAATTCGGGGATAAAACGTAGAATCTTCACATGTATACAAATGTTCTCTTGATTATTTTGAATTGGCACTCATAATGATATCTGATTTTTATTAACGTCTGTCGAAGAACCTAGAAGACCTAACTTGCAACTCTATAGGACATGATATGAGAATGGCCAAAAATGTCTAAATATTGAAGATTAATTTTAGTTTACCATAATTATTTATTCAATAAATAGGTACATGCAAAATCAGCATATGATACCCAATGGTATCTGGTACAGAAATAGAAAAATAAAGTGTTCTTTATACATCTGACAGAAAGAGGTAGGTGTCAATTTTATGCATCTTAGCTCGTAAATCCACCATGATTCGAAATCCATATTCTCCGACCGTTTCTATCTTTGTTCGCCAAGCGATCAGTCAAACTTTTATATAATAGTAAAGGTTTTTAAAGTGATCACGGGCTTTTGCCCTAGACTGTTATTAACTCAAAGTAAATTCAAATAATATTAATTAATCAACAAAATTAAATTTACTGTGTTGAAATTTTAGATTTTAGCGATTTCACAACCCGAGGTGCGTTAAATTAGTTTGAAATACGGACCTTTGTACACTTATAACTTTTAAGTCACCTTGTATTTTGCTATTGTGCTTCCAACGTTTTATAATAATTCAACAATTTGAAATTATACTTTACTTCCGAAGCAATCACAATACCGATTCTTTTAAAGTACATAATTTGACTTGCGTACTTTTAAAATGAAGACATATAATAGGTCTTTACCTATGAAATTGCCGTTTTGTATGCAATAAGTGAAAGTACTTATTTTTTCAAACTTTTTTATTTCTGTTTTTCGAAGTAATCACCCATGTAATCTACGCATCTTTGCCAACGCATTGGCAGTTTATTTATGCCCTTCTTGTAAAAATCAGCTGGACGGGAGGTAACAAACTCTTCAAAGGCATTTTGTACTGCCTCTCGGGAATTGAATTTTTTACCCACTAAAAAGTTGTCTAAATTTTGGAAAAAGTAATAGTCGGTAGGTGCAAGGTCTGACGAGTATGGCGGATGAGGGAGAGCTTCCAACCCTAGCTCTTGCAGCTTGGAGACTGTCTGTTGGACGGGACAGTCTGTCAACAATAAATTCAATTCCCGAGAGGCAGTATAAAATGCCTTTGAAGAGTTTGTTGCCTCCCGTCCAGCTGATTTTTACAAGAAGGGCGTCAAGAAACTGCCAATGCGTTGGCAAAGATGCGTCGATTGCATGGGTGATTACTTCGAATAACAGAAATAAAAAAGCTTCAAAAAATAAGTACTTTCACTTATTGCATACAAAACGGCAATTTCATAGGTAAGACCTATTATTATCGCTTCCATAAATACGAAATAAAGTGTACATTAACTGAAACGTAGCCACGGGCAAAAGTTATGAAACAATAGAAATTGAAATAGTTTGCATTCAGTTCTAAGTAGTCTTTATGGAAACATTCATGGCCTGAAGCCGGACACAGCTTTTACGTTAGTTGGCCTCTGCGACTGATGTGGCATCAGTTGTGGTTGGTGGTCGATCCGAGCTCGGTGTCCCTAGAGTTTGTCGGTTATATACATATATTTTATTACCTATAACTAGATCGATGGTCAGTTTATTAATTTGTAAATTTAGGCTCTGCGTCAAATTAAAATCGCGTACGGTATTTTGTTAGTGATTTAAAAACGCTGCCGACCCAGTGCTGGGTGAGTGTCTTCATATTTTGTAAACACCAAGTCTATTTTTTTTTTTAAATGTTCAATACATCACATCAACAGCCTTTGACATTCCTGCTAGACGTAGACTTATCCTTAGAAAGGAGATTTTGGCCCTCTATGTCACGCTAGCCTGGTATTGTTACGTCTTCCATTCTCCTTCTCTGAGTCAGTGGTCAAGTTGACGAAGTGGACATCAAATCAAGAAATTATCTATATATATATATTTGCCTTGGTCACGACATCACGCGTGAACGGCTGATCCGAATTTACTAATTCTTTTTTTGTTGGACAGCCCATTTAGCGAGGAAGGTTTTAAGCATTAATGTAACATCACTCTACGACCAATAGGAGCCGGGTATAGACCGAAAATGTTGGGAAAATGAGATTTTTTTTTTCTTATAGATAGACGCAAACGAAGTTGAACGGGTCAGCTAGTTCTTCATAGAAATGTCTAATGTGTTCTTATTAATAGTGTAACGTATTACATTTCAAAATCTGATAACTAATTTGAATAGTATATTTTCTCGGAACGCTACGGTATTTATTATAAGTTAAGTGAACCGATTGGATATGACAAATTACAAAACAATATACATACGAGTATGTATATAATTGTACATAACTTACCAGCGCATCTAATACAAAGCCTTGTACTTGTTTCAATGCTCATTACATAGTTAAATAACTATACTATAATGTGTGAGTATCCTTTCTCCTACAAGTGTGTATGAATAAATAAATAAATGTTTTGGACATCTAACATACAACGCCATCTAGTCCCAAACTAAGCAGAAGTTGTATTATGGTTACTTGACAAGTGACATAAATAAACATATACTTTTTGTATATATATACATACTAGCTCCGCCCTCGTGTATGTCGATTATCGCGACAAATAGTAGCCTATGTGTTATTCTGATGTAAAACCTATATTACTGAAAAGTTTAATCCAAGTCCGTTCCGTTCGGTCGTTTGCGCGTGAAGAAGTAACAAATATACACACTCATAAACTTTCGCCTTATAATATTAGTGTGATAAGATAGGTATGCTACTTTATTCAAATATAACAGAGCATTTTATATGTTAAAACATCTAAAAATATATGTTTGAGATAACTTAGTCAAAAATCGTAACAAACATAGGTTCACGGTCATAAACTTTCGCCTTTATATATTAGTGTGATTATACATAAAAACCACCCAAATTCCGAAACAAATATTTATTTATTATTTATAATATGATACCCATTTAATGACGAACCTACAAAGTGATAAAAATCGTTTCTTAAAGAAAAACAAAACAAGAAAAAAATTATGTATAATTAGCAATAATAAAAGGAATAAGTTATGTAATTTAATTGACGACACTTTTTATTTGTATGATTACTGCCACTACCTATATGCAGGCGGTGATATTCAACAAATGCTACAGGGCATTGATAATAAAGTAAAGAACTTTAACAAAAATGATTTTTGTGTTATTATATTAGGAGAGATGGACTTCATACGGACTGGAAACTATCACGACATTATATTTCTTATTAGAGAAACCATTGGGAAAATTACTAACACGAATGTGATTATTTGCCTTCCGACCTACAGATACGGCAATTATACAACAATATATAATGCAAGAATTGAAACGTTTAATAATCTTTTATATCTAGACAACTTAACTTACGAATATGCTTACATACTGGACTCTAATGCAGAATTAACTTGTGGCTATCAAATGTTCTCTGCACCACAAGGACACATTAACGGAACAGGAATGAGAAATATTTTCAGTAATCTCCAGAGGACTGTAACTGAAATCGATGCTGAAAATAATATAACATCTAATTCTTTTACCTCAGAAATTGAACATTCAGACACGTTTTTTCTATAATTATTTGATTATTATGCATCAAAACATTGCGGGACTCATCAACAAGGTGGATCAACTTACACTACATCTGCAAGAACTAGCCGTACAAAGAGACAACATAGACATAATTTGCGTCACGGAACACTTTATGGAGCGAGGACACGAGCAGCTTCTCTCAATACCTAATTATAAATTAGCCGCTTACTACACAAGAAGAACGAAAAGAGGAGGAGCTTGTATTTTGCTGAGATTTGGTCTCCAATACAAAGAACTTGCGGATGTCAGTAAAATGTCAATTGAGGGCGTTGTCGAAGTTTGTGCAATTGAACTAATACCACATGACACAATTATTATTTGTTTATACAGGGTACCAAAGTTAAACAATTTAGAAGTTTTTTACTCAAGATTAAGCATTATATTATCAAAATACTGTTACAAATCGATCAATAAAATAATTCTATGTGGAGATTTTAATATTAATACTTTAAAACAAGATAAATTATCTCTTGAATTTACAAGTTTCCTATTGAACTACAATTTATGTTTACAAATTAATCAACCAACTAGATTACAAAGCAATACGTGTATTGATAATTTTGCACATAATATTTCACGAAAATGTACTCACAATGTTCTTGATCTGCACATGTCGGATCACACCGCACAAACTTTAAAGCTTCCAGTAAAAAAGACATGTTTAATCAAAAGTTGGAATATAAAAGTGCGTGACTATAGTAATGAAAACTTGGTGAAATTCAAAGACTGTTTGAAATCAATTTCTTTTTCTGAGGTCTACCTTACTAAAGACTCTAACGTAGCTTATAACAACTTTTTGGACCTATTCCAATTGTTTTATGATTTATGTTTTCCGATTATCTACAAAAAAAGAAAGTTAACAAAGAATCCAAATTGGCTAACACCTGGTATTAGACGGTGTAGCCACATAAAAAGACAGTTGTTATGGCAACATAGATTAAATCCATCTAAGATAAATGTAACAAGACTTAGAAATTATTCAAATCGACTTAAGAAAATTATAAAACTTACACAATTAGCAAAGAATAATTATAAAATAAAGACAGCATATAATAAATCGAAAATGACATGGAATATAATAAATAGCAATAGAAGCAACTCTCCGCCAGAGTATATAAAAGAAATAAATTATGACGGAGTTACATACACTACTCCCAAAGACATAGCAAATACTTTCAACGACTACTTCATAAGTCAAGCAGAAAAGCTTTCCACTACTTCGATACAACCTACCACTGACAATAAAATAGATTTCTCTGCCCAGTCAATGTTTTTGGCCCCTATTATACCAGACGAAGTAAATAGAATTGTAAAAGAATTAAAAAATAAAAATAGTGTAGGGTACGACAATATTTCAACAAAGGTTCTAAAATATGTTTCAGAAATAGTGTCACATCCTCTCAGCTTCATATATAATTTATGTATTGAGTCTGGAACCTACCCTGATAAACTTAAACCTATTGTTATAAAACCTTTATTTAAAAAAGACGATGAGAAAGACATTAAAAATTACAGGCCAATAGCTCTTACTTCGGTAATATCTAAGATATTCGAAAAATGGATCTATAGGTCCATAGAAGGATACCTCAACAAACATAATATACTTGTGAAAGAACAAAAAGGATTTAGGAAAGATCACTCAATAAATATGGCCATATATGACTTTCTCAATGATATCATAGCTAACATGAATGAAAGAGTCCCAATATCAGCGGTATATATGGATATGACCAAGGCATTCGATTTGGTCAATCATGATATACTGCTGAGCAAGTTAAATGCTTATGGGATAAGAGGAAATGTCTTATCACTCATAAATTCTTACTTAAAAAATAGAACACAATATACAGAAATTAGACGAATTTGTAAGCGAAATAAAACTGTTATAAATTATAAATCTAAAGAAAGAATTATATCTTATGGAGTGCCCCAAGGCAGTGTGCTAGGGCCTTTATTGTTTCTTATATACATAAATGACTTCCCCCAGAATATACCCTATCCTATGACATTGTTTGCTGACGACAGCACTATCATTATTAAACATGATAAAAACAATAAAGACTTTGAAGCTAACATAATCGATGCATTACAACAAGCTGTTATCTGGCTAGAGCATAACAACTTAATACTAAATTTGAAGAAAACAAAAATTATGAACTTTCACCAAAGATTAGCTAATCCGGATCTAAATTTAATCTTTAATAATGAAAAAATTGAAGAAGTTGCAAAAACAAAATTTCTAGGTTTAACAATCGACAATCAACTCAATTGGAAACAACATACTTCATTATTAATTAAAAAAATTAGTAAGTTTGCTTTTGCTTTGTATAAACTAAAGAAAGTAGTCAATCAAGCAGCGACAGTAACGGCATACTATGGATACGTCGATTCTATACTACGCTACGGAGTCATGTTTTGGGGTAACTCCTGCAATAAGGACATGGTGTTCAAGGCGCAAAAAAGATGCATTAGAGCTATTACCGGTATAAAAATAACTGACAGTTGCAAACCTTATTTTGTATTGTTAAAAATAATGCCTTTACCTTGCTTGTACATATTTGAGACTGCTTTATTTGTTAAAAAAAACATGCATCTGTTCAGAAAAGCATCTGAACATCGCTATAAAATGATTAGACAAGAATATAGACATGAACTATGCATTAGACCATCAAAGACCGCTTTCATGCACAAAAGCATACTTTGTATGGCCCCAAAAATTTATAATAAATTACCAAATGGAATTAAGGACTTAAATATTATTCAATTCAAAAATAAATTAAGACATCTATTATTGGAGAAATGTTATTATACCATTGACGAATTCCTTAATGATAAATTGTAAGATATTTGACATTGATATTTTTATTTTGACATAGTTTAGTAAATAATTTGACATTGATATTTATTAATTTTGGCGTTTTATTATTATTATTTTAATTATAGTTAGTTATTTGACATTGACATTTATTTAATTTTACCATTGCATCATTATCTTATTTTTTGTTATAATCCTTAATCTAATTTTAATTATGTTGATTGCTCTTATTTATAATAAATTAGAAAATTATGAGAAAGAGTGTACACCTTCAAGGTAGATTTTTCGAGGAACTAATTTATTTATTATTAAGATCTCATGTAAAATGTACCAAAAATCACACCAATAAATGAATTTTGAATTTTTGAATTTTTTTTTTTGAATTTTTTGATCTACTATTGTTATAGTTGACATTTTTTTAAATTATCTTTGCAGATTGTTATAGTTGTGACTCAAATTGTAATTATCGCTTTTTTTTATTGATATAATGTCTTTTGTTTTATGAAAATTGTCTGAATTTTAAAAGAGACGTTGATCCCTGAGTTTGTTTCGTCCTTTCTTCTCAGGGCTAGTCCAGTTAGGAAAGGCCGAACTCATCTGCTCAAAAAAAGTTTAACTTGCAAAAGTGTTTTGTATAACCTAATTGCAGAATAAATGATTTCATTTCATTTCATTTCATTAAATGCCAAGTTTGCGATGAACCTATTGATAGAGTTGACCCTTGGTACAATAGTTAACATTTCACAAATTAATAACTGAATGCATAACTTTCAACAAATATTTAGTGTAAGTAATGTACATATTTAACTAATAATTATATTATCAATAAGCTTCTAGTGAAAACATTCCCGAAATATTTCAATATTTTTTGCCTAAGTTCAATAATAAAACCGATTGTCGGTATCAAATACAGATATAGGCTCATAAATTTATCGAATTTGTAAATTGACTTTAGGTAATTTCATTATAGATATTACAAAAGTTCGGTTTTGATTCATTACTCCAAATTCTCTGTGTTATTAAGAATTATTTCACACAAAGGGTTTTCTTTTTTTTATGGAATCGTGGATAAACGAGCAGACGTATCGCCTGATGGTAAGCGATAACCGCCGCCCATGGGCACCGCAACGCAACTCTAGAGACGTCACTAGTGCGTTGTCGACCTTTGGGGGATGAGGAGGGATTGGGGTATGGGCCTCCGGTGTACTCACTCACCTGGTAAAACACACCGGTTTTCTGTGAGGCCATGGTCACTTATCTAGTTTACTTTTGTAAGCTTTATGATGTAGGCAATTTAAAACAATTATCCGTGAGCTATTGAAGTAGGTTTGCGGACTAATTTAAATGAAAAGCCTTTTTGCTATTGACGTTGGCCGAATACTGTAACATTAGAATGGAATGCGATGATTCTCTGCTTTTCATGATTATACTTGGTCAGAAAAGGGATAAACCTAAGGTAGCTCCTACCTCCGCATGTATGCTACTTGATTGGCCAGTTATTGTATAAGGAACTAGCTGACCCACGTAACCTCGTTTGCGTTTCCTATTGCCCGTAGCGTGATAATTTTCCCCCGTTTTTGTAACACTCTTCATTGGTGCTCCGCTCCTGTTAGTCTAAGACCGTCGTGATGATATATAGCCTTTCTCGATAAATGGGCTATCTAACACTAAAAGAATTTTTCAAATCGGACCAGTAGTTCCTGAGATTAGCGTGTTCAAACAAACTCTTCAGCTTTTTATATTAGTATAGATTAGTATTAGTATAAATTAATCTTACTTATTCAGCTTAAGTGCATAGGATGCAATGATTTTGAATGGACACGAGTACGCATCCGTTCAGCTTTCCGCGTCTATTCAGCTCTGAAACAAGTGTACAAGGACGACAAATTTGTTTTTATCATGCGAGTGTCATAGATAGAGTTCAGAGCTATTCCGCCGCGTTCAACACTGTTCGGTCGCAATCAACGTCGAACGCAGTCCAACAGCGCTATATACGGACGGACGGCTCTTGACTTCCTGGATAGCTCCGCAATCTTGTTATATTTTGCAATATTCAAGCGAAAATACTCTTTTAATTTATTATTATTTACTTTTAATTCAGGTACCAAAATCACGTATTCTCCAACACAATTTAAACGGTATTTTTCCTAATAGGGTCTATCTTACACCACGGTAAAATCTATGCCGCAATTAATGTTTTGACTACCTTTAAAATATGAGAATACTGCTCTAGCTTAATCCCCAATCCCTCCTTGACCACATTCGGCGCAAGCTGATCTACGTTAAAGGTATTTTTGACTGCCTCGGTGGTGTAGTGGTAACGTATGCGGTATCTAATTCGATTTCCGGGTTGGAGCAAATGTTTGTATGATCTACAAATATTTGTTTTTGAGTAAAGTATATAAGTATTCTATCAGTCAATCTTGCTTTCATAGTACCAGATCTGCTTAGTGTAGATGACGTTCTGAGTCAGGTGTCCAAAAATATTTTAAAAAAGGTTATTCTTTAACTATTTAACTTGATTAAACCATAAATTTATCAAAAACATTTAACTAGATAACATAATTATTTGATAAAATAATCATAACTAGTTTGATCAGAAGTCTGATATCCGTGAAAATGTTCAGGCACATAGCTGTACCTACATAGAGAAGATGATTGATTTCAGAGTTATAATGTTTATGATCTGATTTATTTTTAGTTAATGTGTGTTGCCACTACCATAAAAAACCGAAATTACCAGCGCACCTAAACCTCGTAGGCAAGTAGAACTGAGTATCATTAAACAAGGATTCAAGAACGAACTATACAGCCAAATATGAAATTATTTTGTAGTATTTAAAAAAAAAACGTTGTGCCGTCACGACACCCGACGACGTTGGACGCCTGGCAGATGTGAAACATCGAAATTGGTTTGTAAAAAATAAAATGACTGTTTATTACATTAACTTTTATTAAATATTCAAAATTTTAAAATTTATTTGAAATTACGTCTTTAAGCCATATTCTTATAGTTTAAAGAATTTGCTGATAAATCTTTAAATATAGTCCTCATGGGTCTCATTTTCCCACATTAATCTATTTAAATCCCTCTGACTAGCTAAAAACTTATTCCTTAACCGTGTTTCTATTGAACTTGTTATCGATTAGGTACTTAGAAGCCGGGTGCTAACGTTTTTAAACGAATTCAATTAAGTACCATGCAGAAGCGTATGAGAGTAAAGAGAGAATTGCAATGATTGTTTTAAAATTATGTTTTTTAAAACCTTTGTTATTAACGCATTGGAAAATATTAGAAAAAAACTTCATATTATAATAACTAGCTTTTACCCGCGGCTTTGCTCGCATGTAATAAAAAGTACCCTATGTTACTTCTAATACCTGAAAGAATAGGTTTACAAAGTTTCACGATGATCGGTTAAGTAGTTTCGCGTGAAAGCGTAACAAAAAAACTTAGAGGAGGGGAGAGGTTGGGGTATGGGCCTCCGGTATCCTCACTCAATCGGTGAAACAAAATGCCAGCCCTATTTCACACTGGTTTTTTGTGAGGCCGTGGTATCACTCCGGTCGAGCTGGCCCATCCATGACGAAGCATGGCTCTCCCCCGGAACAACTATTTTTAGAACATCGATTTAGTTTTAATAAATAGAATAGATACGATCGAACTTACAATGATAAACTGATAATAAATTATAATTGATCAGCTTGCTAAAACAAACGGCAATTAGTTGTCCATCTTTGGATGTGCTCGTTGTTTTCTTAGTCTCGCGAGTAGTCAGTCATTTATATGCAATCACATTCGTTCTTCGACAAAATATGTAGTTAAAACAAACTTAACTTAAAAATTACATCCTTACTAATATTAAAAATTTGAAAGTAACTCTGTCTGTTTGTCTGTTAAGCTTACACGGCTAAATCGCTGACCCGATTTCAGTGAAATTTAGAATACGAAGATACTTTGATTCTTGAGGAAGGATATGGGCTAATCTTAACTGCGACAAGCGATATGCACGCAGGCGGAGACGTGCAAAGACTAGCATAGGCTATAGCATATAATGAATCGTTTACTGTTTAGAAACGTTTTATCTGAAGATGAAAACCAGTGTATTTATATTACTCATAAATATATTGTATAACATGTGAAAGAAAAAGTTAGTGTATTAGCTTATTATATACAAGGAGAACTTTCACGAACATTAACTGTAGTATACATTGAAAGTTTACAACGTTAAGTAGAGCATATTAATTCTGTATTAATATGAATATTAAACACTATTAGATCGGCAATTTCGAACTAATATTTTGTCTAATTTGAAAATATTCCCCCTAATATATATACCAAGGGAGATTATACCGTTAGGTTTCCTGGTAATGTAATTTTTTTTTCTCAACAGTATCAGTTTCAAATAAGCATACTAATCACATGCAAACAATCGATTGCCTATGGACGTTGCTTCTTTTAATTTTTAGAAACACATTCATAGTCGTCTACATGAAACTAAACAATTCTATTGACATAAGTATAAGCAATGAATTAGCGCTACAAACACTAACCGCAGATTTACAGATCTCTGCTTTCATACGCAGTCTCCCATTGGATTTGGCACTCTTGCAATTCTTATTTTAGTAACGCATGCTACGCACCAATATATAGTTTCTTTGTCATTCGAATCAAATATATAAGTTATATATATAAAAATAAATAATCATAAAATAATGCCTATTTAGTGTCGGTATTCACCTCGGCAGGTGTACGTTCGCGGAGCCAGATAATAAACTTCACAGGAGTCTGTAATCGATTGTAAACTACAGCACTCACATATGCAAAACTATTCAGTGTCCTACGTACACGCTTTTACTGTCATTTTTATCAATGCTTTTGTAAACAATGTGCTTGATAAACAGCTATGTTCCCTGATATACATTCCTATCGCTATCAGATTGTTAAATGAGAAATCGTTCATTGTCACACACCTCTTCGATCGCTCGGGTTTTAATATTGCTACACTTGTCAGCTTCAATTTACATATTTTCTGTTTTTCCAACCTTGTCACATGTAAGAGCACACCACTAATACTTACTATGTTCTGCACATGCACATTAAATAGTTCTGGGAATTCAATTTTCAATTCATTTTCAATTCTTTTTTACAGGTCCAGAAATTCATACCCAACCGGGAGAAACGTTACATGACTTGACCAAAATGAAACCCAAATCTGTCGCTGACATTAGATTTCTGACAATACACAAGAGGAGAAAAAAGAGGCTCTTGACAAGATCTTTAGAAAAAAATAACGCACTGCTCGACGATCTGTCCTTGGGACAAGTGCAGGTAAGTGCACTTGACACCACACGCGAACTAATACCGAATGACTGCGGACTGAACACAAGCGCCTAAAATATGAATTTTATCTAAGTGTCTAGTTATAGTTATCAACTATCGGTTTATCAACAATCTCGATAAAAGTTCATTCGACGCGTGGGAATCCGAAGCTGCGATTATGTACCGTTATGACATTTAGCTTTTATATTAGTGTAACAAAAGGTACATGTCGACATGTGCGCTATAATTGACATGTTTAACACGTCAACGTCACGTTATTGTTGCGCCCATCATGGTCATTTCGCAGTCCTTCGTTATACGACGCGTATTGTTCATAGCTCCGCCGCAAATTTAAATGTCGTTTGTTTGTATTCAAGAGTCGTACTCACGCACTATTTGTAGGCATGTTCTTGTGACATATTGTCACACATCGTTCTGCGTTCCAAATAGTTATAGCAAGGACGTAGCGACGCGAATGAATTCTTTCTTGAAGCATCTACTTAATCGCACTTGATATTTCATTTAATCATTCATGGATGGTGTTTGTTTTTATAAGATACAAATAAAACCACTCCATTATGTGAGAGAGAATGAAATTACTGCGCTCTCTATTTTGAAAAATCTTTACATATAGACTAATAATTATAATTATTAATTAAATAAATTATTGCGATTTACATTTTTTTTAAATAGTGTTTGCTGTGCGTCCCTTCTATGTGTCAACGTCACAAGTACCGAATGTTAATAGATACGTTAAAAATTATTTACACGATGAAATTTAACCATAAATAGAACTGCGGACAAATAAATATGTGCGCTTTAACTATTTATATTTATGGGACGTTATTTATACCGGGAAGTGTTTATGAGTGTGTGTGTTTACTTGAGTGTACGTATGTGACTTTGACATTTAATAATATTCCTTCCTGATGCACCGAGAATTGACGATTGGCCAAGATTCCGTGGAGTAAGCGCGGATATCTGATTATCCACAGCCCATGTGAATCACAAAAAGGTCGTTGACTGAATACGATGTGACTTTTGTGTGTTTCCTTGCTTTGCGATGCAATGTGCTGAAGCGATACTTGCGATCGGCCGAAGCGATGCTGTTTTTATTATTAATTTTTCTGCTTCTGTTACAGTGCATACTCAACCAGGCAGTACAATGGCGCTTCAACGCCTTCACACTGGACGTCGTATCAGGAGGTAATAACTTATTTTTATTTATTAATCCGATGAAACCGGCATAAATGCTGTCTTTGTGCATGATTTATATTTTGGAACTCATTATGTCTTTAAATATATATCTTATATCTTGGCTGCATTTCAGAGGAACTAGCAATATCAAAACAATTTACGACTCAAGTAATAGTTGCTCTTTTACTGCATTTACGTGCTCTTTGCAGGAAAATGAGATGTGCACGTGACGTAGTCTAACCTCGCGTCTTAATTGGCATACAAGTGTCGATCAATGCGCGAATATCCATAAGCCATTCAGAGACCGATTACCAAGACGACGTAACAGTAAACGGTTATGAAGATTTTGTGGCCCCTATCGGCACACAGTAAATAGACACGGTACACGGTAGAAAATTTACAATTCTAAACTTTGAGAATCGCTGCTGGAAACGTACTTACAGTAGTTCTAGGAGAGGGAATTGAGGAGATCAGTCTCTAAAACAGGTTTATGTTCGTTATTTTTGTAAGAGATATTATTAATAATAAATAATAATAATGAATATTTCGGACATCTATCACACAACGCCATCTTGTCCCAAGCTAAGCAGAGCTTGTGTTATGGGCACTAGACAACTGATACAAATACATATATACTTTCTTTTTTATAAATACATACAAATTATACATAGAAAACTCCGAAACAAATATTTGTAGATCATACAAACATTTGGTCCGACCCGGGAATCGAACCTGAGACCTCACGATCAGCAGTCGCACACGCTAACCGCGAGACCAACATTATTATTATAGAAGTAAACTCGTTTAACTTATTGTAAGACAGTTTTACAGATACAGATAGATGTCAGTCGTCTTAACCGGTAGGTATAAAGTTTTTCTTATCAGCTTTGTAAGCGCCTCAGCTCGTTCGAGGCATGTTTATCTGTCTAAGGCGAAGCTAAATGGAAAGCTAATATTTTTGGCAGTCTATGTATGTTTGAATGTTACCACCGTAGCGCCTAAACTACTACTGCACCGGTTTAAACGAATGAGATATCAATAGATTCGTAATAATAGCCCGGGTGACGAAGGCTATACAATTTCATCAAAAGTTTTACGTAGTCGGATTATAGTGTTTTAAACCTTTGCTGCTCTAAATTCTTCAAAATACTATGTTCTTTACATGTTACTTAGCCGTTCTCTATATGATTAGTATTTTTTAAATTGATGATTTTAAAACAACGAATAGTCGAACAGACATTGATTTCTGTATAATACCTTCAATGAAGAACGTTCGTGTTTTTATATTATCTATACATCTATACAAATAAATATTTTTTAAGTGTCTGTTTGTAATATTAAAATAACCGCTTTTTAATAAATACATATGTATGCATACACGGTACATGTACCAAAATATCATTTTAACACAAATACATACCTAACTATCAAATACCAACTATATACCGCATTACACACAATGCTTGTTCATAAAACGTTTCCACGATTATTTTGAATGTTTTACTTCATGCGGGCACAATCTAACAGACAAACTCGACGTTTACAGATTTATTATATGTATAAATAAATCACGGAACAATATTCAAAAGAATGAATGAAATCGGACTATGTGTTATTGAATTACAACTCAAGTACATATTTTGACTTTCATCCCCTCTCTCCTGAAAACCGTGCTGAATATCGGGATAAAAAGTATCCAAAGTCCTTCCTCGTAGTATGAAGTCAAATCATGCCAAGTTTCATTTGAATCCATTCAGTATTTTCGGCGTGATGCGCGGCCAAGATACAGACAGACAGACAAAAATAATGAAAAAAACATTTTGGCTTCAGTATCGATTATAGAGCACTCCAAAAGTTTTTTTTTAATTATCTTTAATGTACAGAATTGGTCCTGTTACATTTTATTATAAGTATAGATTGCTCACCCAGCGAACTTCGTACCGCCATATTTACTTATCAGTCTCAGTTGCCCGTCGCGGACAAAATAAAAGGACTTTTCACGTTATCTTTTAATTTTTCTTGCACACAAATCTTGTCCTAACAATAAAGAACACATTAAAAAACAGAATTATTTAACTTGATGCGGCCGATCGGAAGTTATGCGCGTACATACATTTTGGCAATTCATTTTTATAAATAGTCGGGTAATACAAGAGAAGATTACTATATTCGCTTGCGCAGCTGACAAAATGTTAAACACAGTTCACCTTGCGCTCTAGTAAGAATTTAAATCGCCTTCAACCGTTTAATCTATGAACAGTTTTCATTAACAAGTCATTCCTAAAAGTGATTTTTAAACCGTTTGAGGTCTCTCAATTAATATTGAACTCTGTAATTTCATCCACCCATTCCCATCATAGATAGAAAATCTATACAAATAAAAAAAAGTAAAAACTAAAACCCAACTACGACACAAAACGACGCTGAAAAAGTATGAAACAAGTTTCAAAAGCCGTAGTCACGCGTTGTTAAAGTGATATGTACCATGTGGTACATTACACTACATGGACTACGGCTTTTGAAACTTATTAATGTACCATAGTCCATATCACTTTAACAACGCGTGACTACGGCTTTTGAAACTTGTTTCATACTTTTTCAGCGTCGTTTTGTGTCGTGCTGGGTTTTAGTTTTTACTTATTTTTATTTAAATTGTTTTGGTGCCTCTATAATACTAATTTCTTTGCAAAGTATATTTTAAATAGATACCACAGAAATATCACAATTATCGAATAAATACGTACAAAGTCACGAGAAAATGCTAATAATATATATATATTTGAAATCTACAAGTAACGCCCTTTCGTATGATACCAAACACGGCATATTTCTCGCATATTTATTTTTTAATACACTACTTTATGTCGGCTAGAGGGCGCCACATTGAATTCAGTGACACGTCATATAGCCTATTATCAGCGGACAATCAAGACGCTTCTAACGACACCTCATTTGTCTTATTCTGACTAGTTTAGAAAGAATGAGGGAACAAATAAGCATACCATAGAAATATCACACTTTTCGAATAAATACGGACAAAGTCACGAACAAATGCTAAATATATATGTATTTTTGAAATGTACAAGTAACGCCCTTTCCAATGATACCAAACACGGCATATTTATCTCAAATTTATTTTTTAAGACAGTACTGTATGTACTGTATAACGTAGTGTGGGACGCCCTCTGGCCAGATGGCGGGACGACTTGCAAAGAGTGGCTGGCAGCGACTGGATGCGGAAAGCAACAGACCGGGCTCTGTGGTGTTCCTTGGGAGAGGCCTACGTCCAGCAGTGGACTGCAACGGGCTGATGATGATGATGATGATGATAACTGTATGTCGGCTAGAGGGCGCCACATTAGATATAGCGACACGTCATATAACCTATAACCAGAAGACGATCATGACGCTTCTAGAGACACCTCATTCGTCCAAATCTAATGAGTAGTTAAGGAGCTAGGAGGGAACAAATGAACATACATACATACATACATACATACATAGCCTGTCAAAATCATAACCCTCCTTTGGCTTTGCCGTAGTCGGGTAATAAATAAAATTAGAGTGTCTGTAATATTAAAATAACAGCTTTTTAAGGAATTCATATGTATGTATACATATACCAATAAAAAAAAGTAAAAACTAAAACCCAACTACGACAAAAAACGACGCTGAAAAAGTATGAAACAAGTTTCAAAAGCCGTAGTCACGCGTTGTTAAAGTGTTATATACTGTGGTACATTACACTACATGGACTACTTTGGCTTTTGAAACTTAGGAATGTTCCATAGTCCATAACACTTTAACAACGCGTGACTACGGCTTTTGAAACTTGTTTCATACTTTTTCAGCGTCGTTTTTTGTCGTAGTTGGGTTTTAGTTTTTACTTTTTTTTATTTAAAATGTTTTGGTGCCTTTATAATATTAATTTCTTTGCAAAGTATATTTTAAATAGATACTACAGAAATATCACTATTATCGAATAAATACGGACAAAGTCACGAGAAAATGCTAATAATATATATATTTTTGAAATTTACAAGTAACGCCCTTTCCAATGATATCAAACACGGCATGTTTATCTCAAATTTATTTTTTAATACGGTACTTTATGTAGGCTAGAGGGCGCCACATTCATTTCAGTGACACGTCATATAACCTCTAGTCAGCGGACAATCAAGACACTTCTAACGGTACCTCATTTGTCTAATTCTGACAAGTTTAGAAAGAATGAGGGAACAAAAAAGCATACCATTAAAATATCACACTTATCGAATAAATACGGACAAAGTCAGGAACAAATGCTAATAATATATGTATTTTTGAAATGTACAAGTAACGCTCTTTCCAATGATACCAAACACGGCATGTTTATCTCAAATTTATTTTTTAATACGGTACTTTATGTCGGCTAGAGGGCGCCACATTAGATTCAGTGACACGTCATATAGCCTATAACCAGAAGACGATCATGACGCTTCTAGAGACACCTCATTCGTCCAAATCTAATGAGTAGTTAAGGAGCTAGGAGGGAACAAATGAACATACATACATACATACATACATACATAGCCTGTCAAAATCATAACCCTCCTTTGGCTTTGCCGTAGTCGGGTAAAAATGTAGTTAAATTTTTTTTTGTCTGTATTTCTGTCTGTCTGTCTGTTTGTTCCGGGTAATCTCTGGAACGTCTGGACGGATTTTGACGGGACTTTCACTGGTAGGGAGCTGATGATCTGAGGAGTAACTTTGGCTTCTTTTTTTAGACTAGCCTCGTCCCGTGGCGTTACCCGCAATATAATAAAACTGTGGGTAACAGTTAAGCTTTATACTATAACTTTAGACACAGAGCACACCTTACAACATTTTTCTGGTATACCGCTATTGCGATGCGAAACATAAAAAAAACAAGTAAAAACTAAAACCCAACTACGACAAAAAACGACGCTGAAAAAGTATGTAACAAGTTTCAAAAACCATAGTCATGCGTTGTTAAATTGGACTATGGTACATTAATAAGTTTCAAAACCCGTAGTCCATGTATTGTAATGTACCATGTTAAAGCTATTGCATAGCACTTTCATCAACTTATGCAAATATAATTATTTATTTAATTTTAACTAGCTGTTGCCCGCGGCTCCGCCTGCATTTTTATCGGTTATCGCTGCAAATGTAGCCTACGTTTTATTCTGATGTATAAGCTATATTACTGTAAGTTACATCCAAATCCGTTCAGTAGTTTTTGCGTGAAGAAGTAACAAACAAAGACACTCACAAACTTTCACCTTTATATATTAGTGTGATTTATGCAGTACGTATAGGTACATACTATTGTGAATTGTAATATTGTTTATAATATTGTGAATGAAAAATACTACACTATTTTTCAAATGCTCCATTGCAATAGAAGTACACCGCCGTTTAAATAATTGGTCCCATGGTATGTTTGGAGTTACCAGACCGTTAGAATTTATCAAGTAGCATAAGAACAACAATTTTAACATTTAGCAGTACTGAGTTATTGGCTGGAAGGTGTACGTGAATGATTTATGACGAAGGTGCCTCAAGTTCAAATCTCAACTGGGCATTGTCGTCTTTTTGTGAATGTTGCCTTTATATTGAGGTAAAAGGTATTAATTAAATATTTAATACAAAATTACACAAAACAAAAAAGATACGAAAACTTCACAACAAGCAACAGAGGGCGCTGAGTGTGGATTTCGGAGCAGCTCGTCTCGATCCGTGCGAATTTCTGGATTTGATCGCCGCGCTCAAAGGCCTCAAAGCCCGCGATAAAAGCCAATAACTTAAAAAATAAAAACTCGTATTCGCGTCATATGTACACACGCGCTACCCACGCTTCATCTGTATTTGACACCTCGAAGCTCTGCATTATGTAAATATTGTTATTGTTTTTTAAATTATGGTTATGCACATAGGTTTAAATATTATGTAATAAATATATTTAGGTATTAAAGAGCATTGACCATGCAAAAAAAACTTTACTCTCGGCGTCACCGATCGTAAATACAGCAATTTTAGTTTATTTTCATAAAATGTAACATACCAGAACCAGACGACAATTTCCGCTGACGAGAAGTTCCTGGCCTTATTTATATTATCAAAAATAGTTAATTATCATAGACTCTGCAGTAAGTGCTTGTGCCTAATGAATTTATGAACAGAACTAGCTGAACCCCGCGGTGTTACCCGCGGCTATTGTTGTACCGCGAGTAACGCCGCGGGACAAAGTTAGTCTAAAAAAAAGTAGCCTAAGTTACACCCCGGATCATCAGCTACCTGCCAGTGAAAGTCCCGTCAAAATCCGTCCAGCCGTTCCAGAGATTACCCGGAACAAACAGATAGACAGACAGACAGACAGACAAAAAAATTTTTAACTACATTTTTGTTATATGTATCGTGTATACATACATATGCATTGATTAAAAAACTGTTATTTTAATGTTACAAACAGACACTCCAATTTTATTTATTTGTATAGATAAATACTCCTTGCCTGTCTTATGTTCATTTTTATTGTTTTCTCTGCATACTTTTATGTGGGTCATATCAAACTAAAGTAGGTATGTTGTATTATAACTTTGTCTGAGATCACTGCAACATGTAACATTGTTAAGGGTTTGGCCGATTCCTTTTATGACCAGCTGCCTGTCTGACGCTAACCCTACTTAAAAATGAAATCGTTTCGGTTCAGAAAAGACAAGGAAATAAACCGCAAGTTTTAGATTCGGGACTGAAACTGCAGTAGCCTAAACAAGTTAGGGTCGAATTAATTGGAAAAGCTACTAAATATTTGCCTTGATTTAGCTACGAGGGAGTGTTCCAAAGGTTTTGGTAGTACGTGTCAATTGTTCCTAATTCATCATCTCCGCCAAAAGATTTCTACTGATGGAAATACGCGTCCCTGAAGGTTTCCAACAACAACCGGTCCGGTGTTAACCACATGCAACAGCATATGAATGAATATGTCTGTATGTATGAATGAAAATACAAAACAAAGCCATCGTTCAGAAGGTCACTTTAATTGACCATATTAGAATTTATTTTTCTAAACAATATTTCAAAGTCGCAAGCATGTACCAATTGTACGACAAAATTATACATAATTAGTTAGATCACAGGCTATCCGGAGTAGCACAACGTCCAAATCTTTGTAGGCTATTGTCTAACATGGCCGCCGAATTTCACACAATTCTATAAACAATATTAGCATTACAAAGACGTTGATGCCGGTTACTTATTATCACATACGAGTGTTTGCGACACACCGCATTCGTGACGGGTTCGTCTTACTTCACGCACATACGGTATACCCGTGGTTGTCGTGCGTTACAAAATTCTACACTACTACATTTTACACTCGACCTTCATAATAATGTGGAGCTATATAAACGTACGATTATCTGCATCGTCGACTTGTCGCGACATATTTCTGTGCTCATAAATACAAAACGTTATTGATTTTATGTTAACCAGGCTTTTACCGACGATACTGATTGATTGCAGTTTTTCAGTATGAAAATTATATGTACCTGTGACAACACATTAGTATATAACATTTCTTGCTTATCATTTAAACAGGTAGGGCTTGAAATCACATCGAAATTATCAAACTCAATTTCATATTTATAAATTTAGTTAGGATCCAGAAACACGTATCATCTACCCACTCTGGTGATTTCACGAAGTTGCAAATTAAAAATAACAATCTAAGAATAAATGGCAAATGTCATCAGTCGCCGAAAGAGTTCTGTTTATATACAGTTTAAAAATGTAATAATTTTCAATCTAAATGATTCACGTTTACGTTTCGGGTTGAAATACAGTCTTCGTTATACCCAAAGTCAAATATCTTAAAGGTGTATGTTATGAACATTAAAATTAACATTTTATATATTTATTTAATGTGATGTGAGTTGTTTTTATGAGGACACAAAATGGGGCAAAAGGATTCTCGCCATATTTTATCAGTGGTCTAGTATTATAAAAGCATTGTAAAAATCCCAGGGGCACCATTTTAAAGTTTAAACAATCCATACTTATATTATAAACGCGAAAGTAACTCTGTCTGTCTGTCCTGCTTTCACGACGAAACCGTTGCACTGATTTCAATAAAATTTGGCATGAGGATACTTTGATTCTTGAGAAAGGGCGATACTGCGATAACCGACAAACACGCGGGCAGAGCAGCCCGCAAAAGCTAGTCTCTAATATTTTATAAAGGGTAACCGAAACAAATCATTTTATCATCAAATATTTCTTAGTATACCTATTAAGATGGAATCCTTTCTTGGTGTGTTTGTTTGAACACGATAGTTAATAATCTCTGGCACTTTTAGTCCGATATTTAAGTCGTGATATTTTTGTGATTTTCGCAGATAAAATGCTAATTAAGGTATGTGATAAGCTATACAGCATCACGCTACAACTATTGGGAGCAGCCATAAATGTCGGTGAAATACCAGCGAGTGAGGGGAGGGTTATCTATGTGCTAGAGGTTTTTTGAAATTTATTGGTGTTACAATTTTATAAATAGAAAGTTTCCTAAATTATCGCAACCATGAACGTTGCGGTTAAAAGTGTCTAAGAGAGGAGTGGCCGTAGACCGCCTGTTGTCTCTGTTAGTTGTGTGTGAAATGGGACCCTATTAAAATTTTCACCTCTAGCCACGATGACGTGGCTAGAGCTCACTATGTAGTGAGAACTAGAAATTTACTTGTTCATTCAGAAATGTATATTCTAACTCTAAACACGACGACATCAAACTTATTGTGGTAGCTAGTAATAACCACGATTTCACGCAGTAGTCGCTGGTATACACGCTTCTGTGCAGGTAGAACGCTATCTTTGTAAACGATTTGTTTCATTTTACGTCCTATTGTATTAACAGTATTGGCAGTACGTGAGATGTATGTTATTATACTTTAGGCTGAATGGCGTTTTACTACCTAATAAATTAATGTTATTTTCACCCCTTAATGCGCGGTATTACGATATGTTCAAAAGGTTAAGAATGTGTGTTATTCGAAGAATAAACACTTGATGATATTGATGTAGCTAGGCCTATGTAGACGTCACGTGTTGTGCCTTTGAGGTTTTTTCTTAAACACACGTGTTAATAAAGAACTTCTCACACTATTAAAATAAATGGTGACCATAATTGAAAATATCTTTATTTGATATAATAAGGTTACAATTGAGAAAACCGATGACCTGATGGTAATCGACCACTCAGGCCGTGGACAACGGGAAGTAAAGAGTCTCAAATGCTTGCCACCCTTGATTGCCGTCTCTTCTGAATTTAGGACGACGACCTTCTCATTCATTCACTCGGTAAAAACATCAAAATAACTACTTAATAAACGTTTCCTGTGAGTCCCTTAGTATGTTCTGATCAAGTTGGATTTTCAATTTAGAAGAGCCACCCTGATTTCAGCACGAACGAGCCAACCCGACCGGGGTACTACCCTACCCAGTCACAGAAGACCAACCACGACATTCATATCATTTTCAGCATTCGTACTGTCGTGTTTCATTAATGCGTACGAGACTAGAAGCCCAATGATGCAGAAGCATCTCAGTAGGCCGCTATACTGTGGGTCACCATGTTGCATCGTTGCATTTTCTGCATTTATAATGAGTACGATAACTACTACTCTTGGATTCTTCTCACTCACAGTTTGTAAGCTCATATACATATATATGAACTTCATTGTGTTATAATAAGACAGATTCATGATAGCACAAGTATAAACCTTGGTGGTTTTTAGTTGCTATTAAGATCTAAGACATTGTAATATTTATTTTGTAAATCATACATAATTAAATAAAAAATATACATGTGCATGAAAAGCAGTCCTATTTTTACTGAGCCGGTTATAACTTTCAGCTAAAATTGCAATGAAACACCTACCTAAATAAACCTACTCTTTTGATAAAAGATGCAGCCATTGATATAACATATATGTTTAAAAGAAATATATGTAACACCTCTGCATAAATTTACCAGTCTTATAAGATAGTAAAAATCAACATATGTTGAGAGAAATTAAGAATATTACAAGTCATTGATTGTTTTCTCAGGTCGCTGCCTACCAGTCTTGTGCGTCCACCTGTTCCACATGTACGGCTTAATATCGCACTTCAAGCTGGATGCGGCGAAAGCATGGAAGCTGTTTAGCTTAATTGAAGAGGGCTACCACAGCACCAATCCTTATCACAACTCGATCCATGCTGCAGATGTTACTCAGGCGATGCATTGCTTCTTGCAGCAAAAGAGGGTAAGTAAATATAATAATATTTTTATTGACAACTACTGTGTTAAGAAACATTACATTTAGCTTGCCCAGAGTTTACCAAGAAAAAGGTCCCTGCGTATATGTCTTTTTAACTAAAATTGCGTTTAAATCACTCATACTGATATGCTTATTATTTACATTCTAGAATAAAACTCACTTGTACTTATTCCACTATTTTATTGTACACCTGACCGGTTTCGCCTTATGGCATTCTCAAAGGTTATAAGTAAGGTTAAGTACAAGTGAGTTTTATTCTAGAATGTATTACAACAAGTTCCATCCAAGTGCCGACAATCGAGGGTATAAACTTATTATTTAGATTTAAAAAAAAGAGTTGAATGTAAGTCTCATCTTTGAGTAGGTAAGAAGACATTCGTAATGAAACTGATATATACTATATATACCACATATACTATTAACTATGTAATATAAATACGAGCTTTTTGACTACGTATCTGCAATAAAATACATATTTTATGTAGACGTAAGGGATATTGTATGGTTTTTGATATCACATCAAACATAAGAACTATCGAAGTCTTCAAACAACGGGCACAACAAACACAGAGTCCACTACTATTTAAATGCTCTGAATAACTATTTGTAGACTTCACAAATATAAATATATGTCCCGTGTAGAGACAGAAACCGCTATATTCGATGAGATAATATAGTACCTTACCTAAGCAGTCTTAATCCTAAATTTGGAAAAATCAAGAAGAATATAAAGCCGAGTCTCCGACACGTGTTTAACCAATACGAGGTTACAAAAGTTTCTGTAATTTCCTTGTATTGGCAACAAAAATTGACAACAAATGTTGGCAACCCTGTTTTTGTTTGTGGCGGTAAACATTACAAGAATACGCTTCTTGCAGACATTTATTGGCTCTGTTGAGACCATAGAGGTAATCTTTATACTTTCTATAGTACCTCTATGGTGGAGACGCTTATTTGGAATGTTTTTCAAATTACTGGCGATTCGGTGTAGACACAATGGAAACAAAGGTTCGCGATTTTTAGAAGAGTTACCAACAGTTGGAAACACTGAAATTGCCAATAATTTCGGTGGAGACGCGCCTTAAGAATTACATAATTTTTGAAGACGTAGCGTGGATAGGCCCTCTGCAAGGTGGTCTAACGAACTGGTGAAGTTCGGGGTAAACCATTGGATGTGGGCAGCACATGACCGCTTGTTGTGACGACCCTTGGGAGAAACATATGTCCAGCAGTGACTTTCAGCTGAATTGATGATGATGTATTGTTTGTTTATGTCAAAGGAATGATTTTTGACACGCTTTTATTGGCTCGAACTGTATCTGTCTATCAATGTAACGGAATCTTTTAATGTATGTTTACAACATATTATTTACCGTCTTCAACACATTAATTTGTTTAATTTTTTATAGATATTGTTTTTTTGCTGAAGTTTTTTACCAGGATCGTTAGAAGTAAAAAAAGTTATTGTTAAGATTAACCGTATACAAACTATTAAATAATGTTTTCAAGCTTTTATTTCATCGTTGTGTTCCTGCGACAATACAGATTTCTAGCACTAATAGTTTGTGAGATATAGTGTGGACAGACGGACGAACGGACATGGTTACGTTTTTGACATTTTGGGTTAGGAACGGAACAAATGCTACTCAGAATCTTTTTAAAAAAATGGTCACAAGAACATTAAAAGTTTCGCATCATCTATAAAAATAAAAATGAATCGCCAAACGTGTTGCTAGTTGCTAAGCGAGAACCGCTTCGATTTAATTTTTTTAAATTTTCGTTAATGCACTAGGAAGATTCTTATGGAGAGGAGAAACTAAAAATTGCGGGGAAAATAGTAAAAACAACATTTATTTATATTTTCTATTGGACTCCGACAGACCAATAACTACGAACTAGAACGAAGTCTGTGATAAAACACGAAAGTGTAACTATAATATATAGAAACTTAACCTAATCATCCTGTCTTACAAATATTATTTTTCACAATATTAATAACGTATAGGATTTAAAACGTGGTATAAAATGCAAAGAATGGTATGAGAAACTAACTTGCCTTCGCAGACGAAAGCTATAAGGGAACTGTATCGATTTTCTCGAATACCGCCAGCAACTCTTCCGTTAATGAACACTTTAACGCTTCGAGTAAATTTTTCATATTAAGGGCTTAAGGGTATTCAGAATCTAAGAGGGGAAATTTCAAACGATTAGTACCTAACAGATATCATGTAGATGTAGTGTATTTACATATATGATAGTAAATTTGTAAGATATCGTGATCCAGCTAAGATCTCTCATTAAACTGTTTTTTTTTATGTTTCTATATTGTACAATACTTTTTAGGGTGCAATCTTGTTTGATTGCACTCCAAAAAGTGTACCGTATAGATATTTTTAAGCTATTGTATAGCTTTTATCGCGGACTTTGAAGTCTTTCAACGCCGCTACCGAATCAAGAAATTCCGTAACACAAAATTCCATTCCATACTGACAACAAACATTTGTTTGTTGTCAGTATGGCACCAATTATATAGATGTCGGTGTACTTCGAATGCAATGGAGCATTTGAAAAATAGTTTAGTATTTTTCATTCACAATATTAAACATAGTGCATAAATAAAAAATGATTAAATAATCATAATTGCATAAGTTGATAAAAAATGCTATGCAAAAGCTCTACCGCGGCAAACCCGAGTGTCACACGTCTTTTTTTGCATGACAGAGTGCTGTGCAAAACAAGCTATTGTTATAGTTACCGACCGTCGTCTGTACGTGGTAATGTAAGATTATGTACAAGTGAGTTTAGACATTTACAGCCTATCGGTGGTTGTAACATTAAAATGTTCAAATTTAAATTTCACATATTTGTTCATATGTTTACACAGACTTGTGCGAACAGATATATAGTATAAACTCAGTGTAGGTTCGTCCCACGCGAGAGACGCTTTGTTACATATTCGAACGCAGAAAAATAATACTCATATATTCCGTTTTCAATCACCATATTAATATAATACTCGTAGACTTTGAAATTATTTAATTCCTCTTTATCGTATTCCGTTCATTTTAGCCCAAAAATATGTGGATTTTAGAATCTTTCACTATAAAACACTAGTACTCGTACACATTTGTTTTTTTCAGAATGATAAAAAATTTACAAGTGATTGTTCGAAAAGTTCAGTCACTCGAGGTTATTTATATCAGTCGGCTCGGGTGCTTTCACATGTTTTGTTGTATACAAAATTGCGCATCTAAATATACGGATTTACGTAAAATCCAAACAAACAATAACGTATGCACGTATTGGCACAAAAATAACAATACGCACAAACGTACATATGTTTTAAAATTTTGTTTATCGAAGGAGGTCATGCTGCCAATAAATTGAAAGTGGCATATAGGTATGTTACAACTATCTGTGTGTTTAAAATTGTAGTGAAAATTCGAGACTGGAAAGAAAGCAGGAATACTGGTACAAAAAAACGTTGCTAGCTGCTTTAATAGCTAATGCCATTAAAAAAGGCCTTTTTCGAATTCGCAATTGAAATAGACGTTCATCTGACAATCCACATCAATAAATAAGTGACGATTTAGATGAAGCAGTTATTAAACAGAACCAGTTTCCACTATTCTTAAGCGTTGTAGAATTTTTAAGTCTGGAAAACGAAGGCCATTTTCATGTTTAGCATTTTTCAATAAAAAATGAAGTGTCAAAACATCTATTTAAACTTTTTGGTGTTCCGAAAATGAAATCGTTGAACTTTATAACATGCTACAATGTTAGCGCAGTGCTTGCATCCATCTAGGCTCATAACAAATATTTTTTTTTACAAATGACTAGCTGTCCCACACAACCTCGTTTGCGTCTCCTGTTCCCCGTAGCGTGATAATTTTCCAGCGTTTTTAAAACATTCTTCATTGATGCTCTGCTCCTAGTGGTCTTAGCGTGATGATATATAGTCTATAGCCTTCCTTGATAAATGTATTATCCAACACTGAAATAATTTTTCAAATCGGAACAGCGGTTCCTGAGATTAGCGCCTTCAAACAAACAAACTCTTCAGCTTTATAATATTAGTATACTGATTTGACTGCCTCGTTGGTCTTGCGGTTGGCGTATGCGACTGATCGTGAGGTCTCGGGTTCGATTCCCGGGTCGGACCAAATGTTTGAATGATCTACAAATATTTGTTTCGGAGTTTGGGTGTTTTCTATGTGTAATACTAGCCGACCCACGCAACCTCGTTTGCGCCTTATATTGCCCGTAGCGTGAAAATTTTCCCCGTTTTTGAAACATTCTTCATTGTTGCTCCGCTCCTATTAGTAGTAGCGTGATGATATATACCCTATAGCCTTCCTCGATAAATGGACTATCCAACACCGAAATAATTTTTCAAATCGGACCAGCGGTTCCTGAGATTAGCGTGTTCAAACAAACAAACAAACAAACTCTTCAGCTTTATATATTAGTACTAGCAGACCCACGCAACCTCGTTTGCGCCTTATATTGCCCGTAGCGTGAAAATTTCCCCCGTTTTTGAAACATTTTTCATTGTTGCTCCGCTCCTATAAGTAGTAGCGTGATGATATATACCCTATAGCCTTCCTCGATAAATGGACTATCCAACACCGAAAGAATTTTTCAAATCGGACCAGCGGTTCCTGAGATTAGCCTGTTCAAACAAACAAACAAACAAACAAACAAACAAACAAACTCTTCAGCTTTATATATTAGTATAGATGTATGGATTTACAAAAAAAAGAAATATATATGTATTTGTATCAGTTGTCCGTTACCCATAACACAAGCTCTGCTTAGGTTGGGACTAGATGGCGTTGTGTGTGAGATGTCCGAAATATTTATATATTTTTATTTAGTATAGATGAAGATATTTCTCTATGAAACTGCATGTTATCCCTAGTAACGTGTCTTTACTCTACAGAGATACTGTACGGCTACACTTTGCAAGACATGAGCTCGAGTGCAAATTTTTACCTTTTCTTGTAATTAAGTATTATTTATTATATTAAATGACTTGATCCTAAATAATAATTAGTAAGTTTAACAAGAGTCATAACCGTAAGATTTCGAAATGTTTAGAGAATATTAAGTTAACTGATATTAAAATACTCTAGGTTCATGATGATTGCCTCCAATATATATTAGCACTATCTTTGATATAAACTTGGCATGTGCTTCCTGAACTTTTCGTTTCACTAGTTAGATCGGTCGGTAGGAAACATGTGGTATTAATGTGTCACATATAAAATGGTGGAAGTTCACCCTTCATGTGTAAAAATCTTTGCAGTTCCTATAGATAATTGAACTTATTTGTAAACTACTGTAGAATAACTTTACAACCTGTGAATACGTTGTCTTTATCTGTAAGGTCTTCACAAATAAACCATAAGTCATGTGTTGTCCTGTGTATGTCGGAATAAAGGATTTTTCTTTCTTTCTAGTGGCAAGCCTCGCTTACGTACCGAAATAGGTATTCAAAAAGCAATAATCAGTAGCCAAATATATAAACCATTAAACTCATAGAAAGCTTAAACCACTTTCTCAGTTATCTCGTTTCAGTTCACTGTGAAAATAGTGTACATCTTATCTTTTAAAGAGTACCTGTATTTAAAAAAAATCACGGACCAGCTTGTATGAAATCAAATATCTGTCCCGTCCCACTCTGAAAAGTTCCAAGCTGACTGCTCATGGTTTACTTAAGTACTTGTAGTAAATCTGAGCTTTATGCCTTCACTCTAAAATTAAAATGTTCTAAATGTGGACGATTATATAGTTTTCTCTTTCGCCCTTTATTTTAAATTTTATAGTTTTACTAGCTGACCCCGTGAGCTTCGTACCGCCATATTTACATATCTGTCTCAGCTTCCCATAGGCAGTGTACAGTTGCGGACAAAAAATATGTTTTCTTATACACAAACCTTGTTCTAAGAATAGAGAACGCATAATAAGAAAGATTTTTTTAATTTGGTGCAGGTAAAGTTATGCGCGTACATACATTTCGGCGATTCATTTTTATGTATAGTATAGATATATATAGATAAATAATTGAAAATGTATTTCTAGACAAGTTTCATTTAGTGTTACATTTTAACCACATGTAATTTATTTAGTGTTAAATAGCAATTAGTAACTTAAACGTCGTTATTTCTCAATCCAATCAGTAAAATTACTTCTAAAAATGTATACCATCGTCGTTCTATCGTAAAATTCTAATAAGCTTCTCAGACTGACCAGCAAGACGTTGCCTCTGTCGCATGAATTTATAAAACCATATCATTATCCATTGCCTTACCGTTTCACTTGATATATTAGTTAAACTACGCTGGAAATAGTCTCTCACTTGAGTAAAAAGGGTCTTAGTAAGTAATTTAATTAAGGAGTTTAAAGTGACTTAATTGTAAAACAATTACTTCTACTAATAGTAGTATTTAAAAACTAGAATTATTTGACTAGCAACAATAATTTTGCATTGTTACTAAAGATATCTGAGCTGAGCAATCGTTTGTATTATCTATTTAAAACATTTAGAGTGTCGTTACAGAATCATTGTCCCAATACGACACTATAAGTAAAAATAGATACAATTATAACAATAGTTATTTGTTATAAAAGAGTATAAAGTTGCTTTTAAATCGCGTGCTCAATTTTGATGACCGAGAATGCGAAGGATTCTAAAATTAGAAATTAGAATCCTGAGCGTTAGCGAGGGAATAAAAGAGCATGATTTGAAAAATCTTTGCACTTGAGTGCAACACGTAACTTTTCGTCCCACCTCATCGAGGAAATGACTAAATGCAAATAAAGCATTTAAGATAACAAGATACTTTTATTTCATCGCGTCATTTTATGAACAAAGCAAATAAAAAAAAAGTACACCAAGAAGGTTCCGAGTCTGAATTTTTAATAAACTAAAAAAGATAGCATAATAAATTCGGCACCATGGAGGAAGAAGTAAATAGGTTTAAGGATGTTTTGAATTCACAAACTTAGTGCACACGATGTTGTAAATTCAATTACTTTATCCTCTAGCAGATAAAAACGGCTTTTGCACTCAGATACCAAATGGCAAAAATACTCTTTCCAAAATGGGATGAAAAGTATCATTTGCATATATACCTACTACTACTACTGTTAATATTCTTACTATATGTGTAGGTATGTACTTTGTGATACAGACTCGGAGCCTCAAAGAAGTGAGTAGGCACGTTGGTTTGCTCTCTATAATTATGTTCCACTCATGAAATAAAGGGCAAACCTAGTGCCATAACCAAGCACTATTGAATGGAAAGATGAGAAAATTAAGAGTATATAAATAAGGGTAGCTAGCTAGTAGCTACTCATGGTTTTCATGGTAAAAACAACGTTTGCCGGGTCAGCTAGTTCAAATATATATTACTAATCCAGATAGGTAAGGCACTACAAGTGTAGTCAAAACCCAAAAGCAGATTTACCTGTTAACTGTAGCTGTGAATACATTCTTCATGTGTAGTTCTTAATTTGGTTTGTAGAAGCGTTACACATTGTGCCAACTTTTAAGTTTTTAAACCGGTAGTTGCTTTATTCATACTGTACTTTAGATGGCTTAAAATAATTATAGCTATTATCTTTTCTGGTCTCACAAACAATTCGAAAGCTACAGTAACGATAACTAAGTGTTAACAAATTGACGTAATGGTAACAGTGGTAGATAGGATTGATGTGGACAATGGGTCGCTTTGTGGCAGAATGCGATAAAGCCAGCCAATAAATAAACGATAATTGAATAGCAATCGCAGATACAACTGCCACAAAAAAATATGGGACTTTCACATACGTAAAGTTTTATAGCATACTATTAGAATGAGTGGACGATATTATTGATAAACGACGAATGTGTATTTTTTTATTCTTCAAAGAAATTCTAATATTCATTCACATTTATCATGTTTTAAAATCGTTAAAAGAAATATAAATCAGTATACACGTACGGTAATTAAAATTAATTACTTTCGCATCTCAAAATGATTGTGTGTTTACACACGCTCTTATTCAAATATCAAAATAATAACTTGTAAATATATGAATGAATATGATGATACATTTTAATATTAAATGTATCATAATTGTTTAAAAGAAAAGAAATCGGTATTAATCATAAACAATGTCGTGCCAGTTCGGGCCAGTTTTAACCTCGGAACAGGTTTTGATTTCGACATTAATATTGAGGTTCGCGTGTCAGTAAAGACCGATGCTTCTTTGAATTTAATTGTGCGATACATTGATTTTGTGACAGATATACGTAGCTGTTAAGCTGTTAATATTTTAATTATTTTTGGAACAAAGTTTCATATGGGGCGTTACGAAAGGGTACCCTAGCCGCCAAAAATCGTCCGTAATGTTAAATCAGAAAAGCGTAAGATTTAAATAAAAGTAGTATAGCGCCATCTGTATACCCTAGTCGGCAAAAAACGTTCATAACATTTTATAAAAAAAAGCGTAACATTTAAAAAAAATGTACATTGTAGCGTTTATATAGTATATAACGCCATCTGTTTACCCTAGCTGGCATCTGTAAGTTGCATGTATTATTATATTTTACTAGCTGACCCACGCAACCTCGTTTGCGCCTTATATTGCCCGTAGCGTGAAAATTTCCCCCGTTTTTGAAACATTCTTCATTGTTGCTCCGCTCCTATTAGTAGTAGCGTGATGATATATACCCTATAGCCTTCCTCGATAAATGGACTATCTAACACCGAAAGAATTTTTCAAATCGGACCAGCGGTTCCTGAGATTAGCGTGTTCAAACAAACAAACAAACTCTTCAGCTTTATATATTAGTATAGACTAGCTGACCCACGCAACTTCGTTTACGTCTCTTATTGCCCGTAGCGTGATAATTTTCCCCCGTTTTTGAAACATTTTTCATTGGTGCTCCGCTCCTATTGGTCTTAGCGTGATGATATATAGCCTATAGCCTTCCTCGATAAATGGGCTATCTAACAGTGAAAGAATTTTTCAAATCGGACCAGTGGTTCCTGAGATTAGCGTGTTCAAACAAACAAACAAACAAACAAACAAACTCTTCAGCTTTATATATTAGTATAGATGATAAGGAACTTCATTCCTATCTGGTGTCCCACGACACCACACGACTTTTTTTAGTTAGTGACTATGTATTCGTGAGATGACCAAATTGTGATATCAAACTATCAAACAATGCGATCTAAAACCATTCTACTTAGTATTATTTTGATAATTTTGACTGCGCCGTTGGCCTAGTGGTTTAAACTGTCGCCATGCTGCTTTCTATACTACGCCAAATGCTGTGGGTCCAAATCTCACATGGGACAACACTTTGTGAGATCCACATATTGAAAATCTGAGTCTTGGTGTTCTTTCTGTCCGTTTCATCGTCGTCGTAGTCGTATATTCCTAATTCATTAATTTATAATTATTAAACATACTTCTTATATATAATTCTTCTGTGAGTGTGTATGTCACTGAACTACTCTCAAACGACTGGACCGCTTTTGATGAATTTTTTTGTGTGTGTTCAAGGGGATCTGGGAATGGTTTAGATTCACAATTTTGTCCTCTGGACAATGTTTTTTTAATTCATTTTTAATTTATTAGTAGTTATGGCAAAACGACGTTTGCCGGGACAGCTAGTTTATATATATAATTCTTCTGTGAGTGTGTATGTCACTGAACTACTCTCAAACGACTGGACCGATTTTGATGAAATTTTTTGTGTGTGTTCAAGGGGATCTGGGAATGGTTTAGATTCACAATTTTGTCCGCTGGACATTGTTTTTTTAATTAATTTTTAATTTATTAGTAGTTATGGCAAAACGACGTTTGCCGGGACAGCTAGTACTTCTTATAATAATTGCTTAAACTAAATAAACATTGTCATAAATAATCTAACTTTTAGGCATACATAAATAACATTACAATAAAAATTAATAAAAAAATATATCTATAAGCAAAGGTAGAAGATTTTATTGGACTATATTCTGAAATAGACATCAGGGTATAGAGATCTAGAGTTACATATCACGTCCTAACCTAAATGTCTGTACGATATCTGTGAGCCTCTCGCCTTCACAGTCCCTATAATAACGTACAAATAATACTACTACTCGATCTCTCAACAATGTTCCAACAAATACTAATAACTAAGCCTCTTACGACTTATAATCTAATTTAATTATCTTCACAAACTGAACATACCAGGCAATCTTACTGTATATTACAATCACGTAAATTTTTAATTTCTATAACGTCTTCAGAATATTTCAAACATATTGCTGGAGTCATTGCGAACACTAAACACTACTCCTGTTTTATTTATATTTATAAGTTGGGAAAATGTTAAAGGGAAAAGAAAGCGGATTATAGGTGCCTCTTTATGAATTTCATTATGTTTGAAATATGAAAGGTTTGTGTGCCTGCCTCGTAAAAATCGAAGTTCGCTCCACCTCAAAGTTTATTTTTAGTACATACCCGTTATCCTAAATCTTTATATGTACGTTCTACACACATCTTAAAGATGATTCTAAGTGAATATGTCTCGGTGTCTAGAATATAGCGATAATATTAAGAAATTACACAAACCTAGTACTATTATTAAGAAACTACTTAAGGAATCATGAGTAAATTATAAATTAAGTAAGGTCTTCGATTTTCGAGACATACAAAGTGTTGATGTATTTTGTTTTGACATATGATCACCTCAATTTTCCATTCCATTAGTTTTCCATTTTCTACGAATTCTCGTTATACTGTACCGCAGAGATTGTTGTGTAATAGGAGGTTGACGCTCATTGCTTTGTTTTTTTTTAACCCCCGACGCAAAAACAGGGGTGTTATAGGTTTGACGTGTCTGTCTGTGGCTCCGTAGCTCGCGAACGGATGAAGCGATTTCAATTTAATTTTTTGTATGAAAGGTGAGTTACGGACGAGTGTTTTTAGAAATGTTTGATTAAAATCGGTTTAGTTGTTTAAAACTTGTGGGGGGGGGGGGATGTGGGGAAGAATAACCGAATATCTGCAAATATAATCGAGTGGGGTCTCAAATCACGTGCACATGTGCACATTACAAAATAATATGTTCAATGAAAATCGGTTGAGCCCTGAAAAAAACTTTGAGGGTAAAAGTGGGGAAAATACTCAATATATGCAAATTTACGTGGTGAGGAGGAAATGAGAATGGAAATCCGAATGTCAGAAAATTTACCCAAGTAAGATGGTGAAAATCTAACCATTTAGTAACAATATTACTTATAGAAACAAAAAATATTAATCAGTAAGTAAGTAAAACTAAAGCGAACAAGCTGAAAAATTTCGACTAGAATCTATGTATGTAGATTTTGTTAAGTTAAACTTTACAAAATCTACATTATAATAAGTGTATGCCTATAATATATATATATATATATATATATATATATATATACCTATAATATGTATATATATAATAAGTGTGTACCTAAAAAAAGGATAAAATAAAAATTAAATTAAAATTTTTAAAAACCCCCGACGCAGTAACCTGAGTTCCCTCTTTAAAATTGAGTTTCTTTCATTATTTTATACTTGAAAAAAACTCTTACACTGCTTAACCGATATTAAACAAACATAGCTAAAAACCACCGCTAGGAAACTGGCTTTCAAGTGACAAAAACCGTATCAAAATCAATCCATCCGCTTGGAAGCTACGATACCACAGACACATAGTCGTGAAGCTTAGTTGATGGCCTTTGGGCGGTTTTAAAACATCCAACGGCAAGATTATGTAGTCATAACATTGTGTTGCCAGTCCCCAACCCGCACTTGGCTAGCGTGGGGACGTATGGCTTTAACCCTCTCCTGAGAGGAGACCCGAGCCCAGCAGGTGGATGTTATGGGCTGTTGATGATGACATATAAAATCAATTGCTGTTCGTTTGTCTGTCGAGAACCACTGGGCCGATTTAGCTGATTTTGGTTTTGAAATGTTTTTCAAAGGGAAAGGGAAGGTAAACGTTGAAAAATTTAAAGTAACTTGAAAATCCAAATGTCTCGTGTACTAAGTAGCAGGCATTTTTGTAGTAGGTATATTGTTACCTATTTGTTGTGATAATTCGCGTAACCTTTATGAAAACATTATTATGAAACTGTACTAACATGAGTATGACTGTAGAAGTAGATAAAGTTATAAATGTTTTATTTACGACTAACTGAACCCCGCGGTGCTACCAGTGGTTATAGTTGTATAGCGAGTAACGCCGCGGGACAAAATTAGTCTAAAAAAGTAACCTAAGTTACTCCCTGGATCATCAGCTACCTGCCAGTGACAGCGGAGATTACCCGGAACAAACAGACAGATAGATAAATAAATAAATAACGGCCACGGCGGCCAATCTCAACGGAGACCAGTCAATTACGCAGAAGATATTATAGTGCACAAGTGTGTGCGCAAACACTGGTGCACTCTCTGTTCCTTTACTCTCATAATCCGATGGGACGGTTAACCGACGCGATCGGGGAGAGATCAGGCGCAGGACCGACAGCTTTAAGTGCTCTCCGAGGCACGGAGATTCAGACCCCAACTTCCAAACTCCGAGCTGTTATGAAGTATTTCTATAATCAGAAAAACTCAATAACACCTTTGGCCCGACCCGGAATTCGAACCCGAGACCTCTCTCGATCGGCAATCGCATACGTCAACCGCTAGACCAACGAGGCAGTCAATATATATAATAGGCAGTGGAATATGTACCGTGTATACATACATATGCATGTAGTAAAAAGCAGTTATTTTAATATTACAAACGGACACTCCAATTTTATTTACTTGTATAATGTTTTTCAAGTTTGTCACTCAAATGAAGTTTGTCTGTTCGGCTAATCTTTGGAACAGCTGGGCCGATTTTGACGGAATTTTTACTGATAGGAAGCTAATGATATAAGGAGTTACTTAGGCTACTTTTTTTAAACTAGCTTCGCCCAGGGTCGTCACCCGCGATACGATAATAACCGCGGCACTCAGCTAGTCTGTTTTAAAAATATTTTGTTGTGACACTAACACGTCGAGATCGGCGACGGCAACTTAAACTCCTATATGACGGCACTCGTCTATTCTACGTCAATTAACTGTCAAGCCGTATACTGACCCCTACGGCCGTGGCCGTTTGACACAATGAGAATATCATTTAAACTAATATATAAAGCTGAAGAGTTTGTTTGTTTGTTTGAACACGCCAATCTCAGGAACCACTGGTCCGATTTGAATAATTCTTTCGGTGTTGGATAGTCCATTTATCGAGGAAGGCTATAGGGTATATATATCATCACGCTACTACTAATAGGAGCGGAGCAACAATGAATAATGTTTCAAAAACGGGGGAAATTTTCACGCTACGAGCAATATAAGGCGCAAACGAGGTTGCGTGGGTCAGCTAGTATACAATAACTCTATCGTACAGTACCTTTTTACAACTACCCATTTGTCTATACAGTCAAGCGTCCGGCTTCTGATGAATAGTCATCGGATCTACACACGTCATATGTAGGTATATTCTCTTCTCTAAATTAATGATCCTACTTAGCAGCCGAAAAATAGAATGTGTTTATCACTGAGAATGATAGTACACATCTATAGCTTTTCCTTAGCAAAGAAGATTTAGATTGTCTACTGTTTGAGAATATGTTTCACAGTTAAAAACTTGAAGACCAACTCATTCGTGCCACTAAAAGGAATACCGTACTGCGTTCAAATATAAGGATTAATCAATCCTTATTGTGCATGTTATATAATGTGAAACTGTAAAGTAAATGCAAAGTTGATTGTCAACCGAGAATGCACGGAATCGCTCAGAACTGAAGAAAGAGGACTCGACTTATTTAATACCTCCGTGCAACTCCTAGGATTTAACAAAATTCATTAAACATATTGCGAGAGAGCTCTCGCGTCAACAGAATTGCTTCGAAATTTATATACACATACACTTGGATATACTGTTTTTAAATAGTTTTTTTTTTCGTAGGTTTTATAGGTAAAATATAAAATCAAAGGTTGGTTCCTTGAACCTGAAGACCTGATGACGGAGAAATTAAGAAGCTGTGTCAAAATCCTACTGACTGTGAAGAATAAGAATTTTTCGAGTTACCTACTGTGAAATCATAACTGTATTTGAATATATGTGACAAGCACCATTCTTAATAATACACGATTTAATATCATCCACATCAACAGCCTTTAGCAGTCCACTGCTGGACATAGGCCTCTTCTTAACAAGTATATTAACATAACAATACTGACAACACGCACTAAAATGGTAATGTAGCAAAAGTATTTCTGAAATTTACAAAATGTCCTGAAAATAATTATCTTAATAACAGAATCTTAAGGCTTAACATATAAAGTGTTTGCCATTTCGAGGTCACAGCCTGAACTAACTTAACTACCAATAAAAAAAAGATTATAAACAAAATAATTTGAACGGTATAGTCCAAATCATTTTATGTCCTCATGTTATCATGTTTGATATGGAGTGAGTGCGCTGCGTAAACGGTTCACTTTGTATGTATGTATGTATATGTAAGCTAGTTACATATATATGTGAACCTAGCTTTCGTCTAAGCCAATTTTGTTTCACAAATAAGAACTTACGCTTACTAACTTACTTCATCTCTTATTGTAGCAAATTTATAATTATTTGATAAAGTATTAATAAACGCGTAATAATCGAGACAATTTCTCAGCCTACTATCCACTTCAGGCCAAATAAAGCGCTTTAATGGATTTTAACCAATTAGCTTTACTCTATTTGTTATTTGCTCACAAATTACAAATTGTATTGCGTGTTATGTTGAAAATCAAAAATGTACCATTTTGCTATCATTTCTTTAAACACACTTATAGCTAAGCGGCACTCCTATTCGGATTTCATCTACTCATGTCCAACGATTCGTTTATCGTCGATTCATTCAGCGGCCGAGCGTCCCACGCTGTTTTCAACGAAATAGGAGCTTTTTCGTTAAGTACCATTTACGTCTATCATCGAGACTAAAAATATAAATGATAAAGCCAGTCCCCCAAATTTACTTCAGAGTCTATACCGTATTTCCTCCGTAATAAATTGTTTTAATCAAAATTAATAAAACCATTTGATCCGTCTCAATCGCATCTAATTGACGGTTTTTCATCGAGGTTATACCTACTTAAGTAATACGTAAAACCGAACGGTTGTATTTAAGTATGAACCCCGCGGTGTTACCCGCGGTCATAGTCGTACCGCAGATATCGCCACGGGGTGAAACTAGTCTAAAAAAAGTAGCCTAATTTACCGCTTCTATCATCAGCTACCTATCAGTGAAAGTCCCGTCAAAATCGGTCTAGCCGTTTACCCGGAACAAACAGACTGACAGACAAAAATGTAAAAAAAATATTTTGGTATATGTATTGTGTGCATATGCATTTATTAAAAAGCGGTTATTTTAATATTACAAACAGACACTCCAATTTTATTTATTTGTATAGATAAAAAAGCTACCACGCTCAGTAAAATAAAACCGAGTTCATTATTTATGGAAGTATACATCTTCAGAAATTTTGTTTATACATTTTAATAAAATTGGAATATTTCCATTCTAAGAACTTCACGAGCTTATTATAAGTACCTATTTGAATATTGTAAGACAATCGCCGGTGATAAATTGTACATTTCTGGCGCTATCAGTCAAGTACATATTAGAGGCGGTAAATTATATTCATCGAATAGCTCTTAGGCTTTGTACCTTTTAACGTTTAGGCATTTATTATTTTTTGGTAGTGATACATATTTTTACTCAAAGCTATGCCTTATCTAGAATTCGAATCTACGAATAAGAATCCTGTGCATTCCAATGCGAAGAGGGACCTTAAACCAATATCCCGTAACGCCTGTTGCGATTGTGCACTTAGACTAATCTGGATTCAGTTTTGATAAAAGTAAGACAGTAACTCCACTAAATAGGGCCTTGTCTAATATCCTTCTACTAAGACAACGATATTCAATATATTTTCCCATACACATATTGTATAAAATATATAAAAGTAAACGAAGACCTTTATAAACAAACCGTTTTCTCTTTAATATTAATTAGGTATGATTACATTGTTTACCAGCAAACAACATTGTACTGACTGTGTGTTTTACAAACTAAGTGAAATGAATGCTTATTAGTTAAGTAAAAGGTTTATTCAAACGTTTGATGCAGTTTTTAAAGCTGTTTTGCCAGCTCAAATAAAAATATGGTTTTGTGTATTATACTATGCATGCTTTGATTAGTTCATTTTTAGTTATTGCGACATTTATTTTTTTGATTTTAATCTTACAACCGTATTTGTAGATGACACCATCTCTTGTTTCCAAAAAAATATTTCGCTTAGTCATCAAGAGGTGCCTAAGTCTTCCGAATTCATATGAGTCACTCTTTATGTTATCCAAAATTCAAAATTTTTGCTTCACAATATTTTTAAAGGAAATGAAACCACCTATCTATTTAATTTTAAACAAAACAATGGATCATTCAAAATTCGATCTTACAAACGCCAAATCTCGTATTAAGACTAAGAAGTAGTATTCATTGTCGAGATGAAAATTGTTTTTTTGGTTCTCTACAAATAAGCTGGCATGTAGCATCAAAAGTTAGTAGCCAGTAGAAGCAATTATTTTGCCTTGGTTGATCAATTAACTTTTAAGTTCTAAACAGCTGTATAATACGCACCTCATTGTGAAATTCTAGGCCACGAATACGGTATGCGGAATTGTCCACATTATTGTAAAGTATGACCCATTCATTCATTCACGTCGTTAATTATGCTAGTAGGACTGTCGCCAGTAAATATACAAATTTAATTGACTCATCGCTTCGACTCATTCTGCGGTATTAATATTTACTAACCACGCTATTCATTTCATTGCGTAAATCCATTTTTACGGTAAAATTTAATAACGTAATGTAAATTGCAAATATTACTAACCTCGGGTATGACCGCTTCTCAGCTTAACCTTATGTATATACACGACCCTTGCCCTAAGACACGAAGTAACACCAGCACCAAACAGAAAATAATCGAAATAGTGCTAGATATTAATGTTATAGAAAAATAGTGCTTCTATTTTTCTATCTAAAACGTCTTTTGCAAAACGTCTAGCATATTCGTAGTTGTCGGAATCTATTTTCATTACCTTGAACAAAATATCCTCAATGTCTGTTTGAGGCAGACAGCGTTTTGAATTCCAATTTGTTCGACTACGATCGCTATTTTGTCAAGTCACGAGTTACACTCATCCTTAAGGCAGTTTATTATACGCATCGCACACATGTAGAACATTTAATTTAAGCCGTGGACCGTAAAAGAAATATAAATTATTCTGTAAGATTATTTAATTAGAAATGTGACTCGTTGGTAACATTTTTATACAATAAAGATCTACCAGAGAATAGATAAAAAGTCGCCGTTTATCAACTTAAACACATACATTTATTCAAATTTTTTGCTTCTTTAAAAAGTTATATTGTTTTAAAAATGAGCGAAAGCTCTTAAGAATGAAAATTATTTATGATTTTTTTTATTGTAAAAGGTTAAAACGGTGCAAAATCATACAATGCTTGCAGAAAATGCTTTGAGTGAACGAGGAGTCGCTTGCTCGATTTCGTTCTAAAAATTTCGATATCTGAGATTCACTTCGGTGGTTGGCTTGATTGCCAGAAACCGGCAACGCAAGCTACCGAGAAATGAGGAGTAACTAAACATAAACCACATGGCATTTCGAAAATGGAAAGACGCAAGCTTTACAAATAAGGTTCATTTTACGGTTCCACATGAACGTGTTTTCGTTATGCAAATATTTTTGCAGTTAATTTCTAAATTGATAAAATAGAAGATTTTCGAAATCAAGCGACCACGGTCAGAGGCTTACCTTTAAGACACTAGGCTAGACAATCGGCAAACTTGATATGTGACAATCGGCAAACGTGATTAAAAGGGGAATGTTTATTATAATCTTGTGAAACTTAACGAAAACTTAACTGTTTAAATGAAGCAATACATTTTGAATTACCAGAATTAGCAAACTGAAAAAAAGCCTGAACCGAACAATGTCTGATTATCCTTTGTTTATGTATCTTGATCTATATCTATACAAATAAATAAAATTAGAGTGTCTGTTTGTAATATTAAAATAACAGCTTTTTAATAAATTTATTTATTTGTACAAAAACAATTTACAGGTTCAAACTTATCGACGGTTTCCGCACTAAGCTCGAGGCTTGTGTCGCGGCAACCAAGAGCAGATCATTCATTATTGATTGGTGCTAATTCTGATGTTCCAAAATCTCTTCAAACAAAACCAGAAATCAAACTAAAAATTTGTGACGTTCAAAAGATTGATTAAAAAATGTTATTTCGGGTTTTGGAAATTAGTAGTTAGAAATTAGTCAGAAATTAGCATCATATCATCACTATGACAAGGACAGCAGTTCTAACTTATAGAGTATATATACAAAATGTATGTGTTAGGTATGTAATTTAGTTGTAATAGAATATAATATAAAATCAATACAAATTCAGAACAGAAATGCATATGTATACACGGTACGGTACGCCAAAATTTTTTTTTTTCAATTTTCCCCTGTCTGTCTGTCTGTTTCTTATCTGTAATCTCTAGAATGGCTGGACCAATTTTGACAGGACGTTCACTGGCAGGTAGCTAATAATCTAAGAAGTAACTAAGACTACTTTTTTAGACTAACAATGTCCCGCGGCGTTACCAGCGGTACAACAATAAAGGCGGGTAACACCGCGGGGTTCGCAAATCAAATGTATAGCCACCTCTGAAAATTACTTTGCTAACATTTTCGGAAATAAACTATAGAAGTTTCACTAAAAAATATCAAAAATGTAAAAGATAACAATATACAATAATTAATTACAATTAATTTTCACTAAACAAAATTTTTGTTCGAATATTTTAAATGACTTTTTATATTGGCTAATTTCAGTAATGTTCCCGAGAAATGGAAAATTACTTAATCGGGCAAAAGTTAATTATAAAAAGCATCTATTTTATATGAAGGTTTTATCATTCCATTTCTGGTGATTGGTTGGTATACCGTGAGTGTAAACATCAAGACTCATTCGCTTGTAATCTGTCAACAAGTCAAGGTTACATACATCTCGTAATTATATTTTGCCCACAATTAGTTGATTAGTGTGCCTACACATAAAGAAATAACTACTAATATATTTCAGACTAATTTGAAATAGTTTTTCTCATAATTAATTGACACCTTAATAAAATTTGTTAAGTTGAAATTAGCAGGTACGCAGGCCACTTATCTTCATTTATCTGTTTATGTTCAGATTAGCTGAGCCCCGCGGTACAACAACAACCACGGGTAGCGCCGCGGGGCAAAGCTAGTTAAAAAGTCTAGCCTAAGTTTTTCCTTATATCATCAGCTATCAGTCAGTGAAAGTCCCGTTAAAATCGGTTCAACCGTTCCAGAGATTAGCCGAAACAAACAGACACACAGACAAAAATTGTAAAACATATATTTTGGTATGGTATATGTACCGTGTATACTTACATATTCATTTAGTAAAAAGCGGTTATTTTAATATTACAAGCAGACACTCAAATTTCATTTATTTGTATAGAAATGGGTATAACACTCAGAGGCCCACTGGAAACTGATCGAAAGTGTGTCCCATTACACTTTCGATCAGTTCTGAAAAAGTGATCTGAGACTGGCACTGATCGAAAGTGTAATGGGACACTTCGTTAAAACACTCCAACTTTATGAAAGGACGACGATCAATGACCAAGACTATTTGAAGAAATAGTTTACTATCCTATTTACATCAGTGAACCAGACTATCTTTTAAAATCTGATTTGGATTTTGTACCGTTCAATAAAAAGTTCGGTAATCATTTCTTAACGATATATGCATAGCTTGAGTATGTTTAGGAACAGTATGTTCTAGATCAACAAACATTGTGATATGCTCTCTTATTCCCAATATCTACTACGAGATCTACGCTTCTATCTAGATATTAATGACCTACAACGGCAGTTGGGTTAGTTAAACCTGCTAATGGATATACAGAACAGATTCACTTATCCTGTACATTTCACGGTACTGTGTGAATTGACCTGTATTGCTAATGGCTATTGGTTTCGACAGTACCACAGTTAGTTCAAATCTAATAGGGCTTACATCTATCCCTAGCCATATAATTGACAATACATTAATTATGTTTCTGTGAACTTAGAGAAGCAGAATATTTTTAGCAGCTGCAGCTAATCATTAGCAATTATTTGCTGGCAACATACCTATGAGAGTGTTTTTATATTTAAATGTGTCTAAATTTATAATTGGCCCTCACCATTTTATTGCTATTCTAAAAGTGTAATTTCTAAAATTCATAAGTTTCCTTAAAACTGTATAAAACAAAATAACTAGGAGGGTCAACCTGTAATAAATGCCCACCATCGCGTAAGAACACCGGCACCCCTAGCTAAGTTGCAAGTGTTCTTCTTTCTGCAATCATTAACGCCTAAATCCTCGTGTGTCATTGGCTAATCTTAGACAAAGTAATATTAGATAAGGTATTAGTTAATGACGCTGCACCGCAATAGATACTAGGTACCTACTCTTTTACTGATTTGAAAATAGTTCAGTAATAACCGCAGGCGATAATTAGTTCAATAGCGATAATTTGTGCAAGACGAGTTTATTATTAAAATATGCTCAGTGAAATTCGACAAACTAAAAAGATTTGTAGCGAGTTTATTCATATTTTGCGTTAAATTTTGCCTCGGATATCAAATATGGGTACAATAATCGCTTAGACTAGAACCAATATAAGCTTTTACTACCATCTATACAAATAAATAAAATTGGAGTGTCTGTTTGTAACATTAAAACAACCGCTTTATACTAAATGCATATGTATGTATACACGGTACATATACCAAAAATGTAGTTAAAAATTGTTTTGTCTGTCTGTCTGTTTGTTTCGGGTAATCTCTGGAATGGCTGGACTGATTTTGACGCGATTTTCACTGGCAGGTAGCTACTTTTTAGACTAACTTTGTCGCTCGTGGTACAACAATAACCGCGGGTAACACCGCGAGGTTCAACTAGAAGGTAATAAAAACTTCGGGTTCAGAAAATTAATAAAGAAAAAACGTGTACATAACCCATTTTATCTTAAAAATAAATTAAATAAAAAAAACTCCTATATAAGTAAAGCTAATAAATATGTATAAAATTTCTGTAAATATTTTCGATATAATCCGTGAAATAAGTCTTGATATAACTACTCATTTTTCTTAATTAAATAAAAATGATACGTATGTAAGGAAAGCTTAAATATATATACATAATATCTGTCAATACTTTCGGCATAGTGAAATATTTTAGATACAATTTTACAAAATCGATGAATTTTCAATGCACATGAGGAATAGCGGTAAATTGTGAATTTTAGATATAATCTTGCAACTATGTACTAGATACCGCACCTAACGCATTTCTTTTGTGCTCGAAATGCTTTCTCAACACTAACCGAGTTCTCACAATAAGAGAACATATGAAAAGTACAGAAGCCACGAAGTAATGTTATGCAGAAATTGCTTCCGCGGAAATACGAATAGGTACGTGAAGCTTTATGCAAATACTCGTATACTCCACAGAATCCCAGTTACAGTATCGTACCACAGTTATCACAAGACATGATATTGAATTTATTTTATCGAAATGTATTTTACATTTTTCATGCAAGGTGTTATTTTTACCCGACAACGGCAAAGCCAAAGGAGGGTTTTGACAGGCTATGTATGTATGATCCGGATGTGTTAATAACAGCAGTTCCCGAATCCCTCCCGCGCCACTCTCAAGCGCAGAGTGGCACACCGTGTGGTTTTAGTCGGTTCGATTTCGGCACACCGCCCCGCCGCAAACCCCGGCGGGGTCACGGCCCGAGGGGGTTTCCACGCGTTAAAACAAAAGAAAAAGGGCCATGTATGTATGTTTCTTTGTTCCCTCATAGCTCCTTAACTACTCATTAGAACTGGACAAATGTCCTCTGGTTATAGGCTATATGACGTGTCACTGAATGTAATGTGGCGCCCTCTAGCCGACATAAAGTATAGTTTAAATAAAAAAAAAAAAGATAAATATGTCGTATTTGGTATCATTGGAAAGTGCGTTACTTGTACATTTCAAAAATACATATATTATTAGCATCTCGTGACTTTGTCCGTATTTATTCGATAAGTGTGGTATTTCTATGGTATGCTTGTTTGGTCCCTCATTCTTTGTAAATTACTAGTCAGAATTAGACAAATGAGGTATTGTTAAAGGCGCCTTGAATGCCCGCTGGTTATAGGCTATATGTCGTGTTACTAAATCTAATGTGGTGGCTTCTAGCCGGCCTGAAAAACTGTATTAAAAAATAAATTTAAAATAAATATGCTGTGTTTGGTATCATACGTTGGTATCATACGAAAGGGTGTTACTTGTACATTTCAAAAAATATATATTATTAGCATTTTCTCGTGACTTTATTCGTATTTATTCGATAATTGTGATATTTCTATGGTATCTATTTAAAATATACTTTGCAAAGAAATTAATATTATAGAGGCACCAAAACATTTAAAAAAAAAAGTAAAAACTAAAACCCAACTACGACAAAAAACGACGCTGAAAAAGCAAGAAACAAGTTTCTAAAGCGGAAAGGCACCCTAGCCAAAAGCCGACAAAAAGCGTCCGTAACGTAAGTTTACGTTCGGTTTAGTACAGACTTAAGATTTACTAAACACATTCGTGATGTATTTTAAAAAGCATATCGTAATCCGGGTTTGCAAATCGTTTCACAAATATCCCAGCTTTGAGAGCTCTTGTAGACTCGTAAAAAGCCACCTCGAATGCAATTCCGGTATCTGCTCTCCATCCAAAATGAAATATAAATTGACGTTAAGTTAAGAAGTAAGCTTTATGGTGTGTACCTAGGATACCCGTTGTTGTATCCTACACTGTTTGTTTTGGACATGGTGGAAGATTTACAAGTTCTAGGTTAGGAGAGGTCATGGCCACACATATATGTTTAAAATGCCTGATGTCACATGTACATGACCCAGCCGTGCCGCGGGAGATCTGACTGTGTGCGCCAAGTGATTACGATTCGCTTCGGCGCGGTACGGCGCCCGTGCCTGCTAGAGGTGGCGCCGGCGCGCACCAACCTGCTGCAGCGCGCCCGCTCGCGCGCGCTTCCTAAGTCCAAAATGGTGGCGAACGTTATGATAATATTAATTTGTTTTCGTTTTCTCTGAATGAATTTTCACGGGTCGATTACTGCGTTATAAGTTATTATTGAGTAAAAAGATGATTGAACAGATTTATTTATTTTTCTTTCAATTCTTTCTTTTGTACTGTATTAGTTGTGTTGTATGTATAGTTTCTTTTAATTTTTTGTAGTTTTAACTGTGTTGTAGCATTTGAGTAGTGTTAGGCGTGTATTACTTATTTTTATTCTTTCTACTGTTTATTGTGTTGCATTGTATGTATTGTTTATTAGACTGCAACAGGCTGATGATGACGATGATGATGATGATGTATGTATTGTTTATTTTTGTACTACATAATGGTGTAGTAATACAATGGCATTAGGTGTAATCTGTAATGTTAGTGTATGGTATAGTAGTAAATAGGTAAATAAAAAGTAAGCGGCTTTCTCTAAATGAAAAAAAACGTAATAGTAATCCATGTTCATTACATAGATTCCTAAAACCATAACGGCTTAGGTAACTTTGTTAGATCAGGAGTTATAGAGGCCTAACTTATAAAATACGCTTACTTAGAAAACGTCATGCAAAAATAACGTAATTGATAAGTAACTTTGGCCGATATCTTCTTAGCTGTAAAGTCCGACTTATAAAAATATCTGTAAAGATTTACTTACAAAATAAATATCATTTATAGTAATAAATACTAACCCTGCCTTCTAAATCCACGTGCCATTATGAATGACTATTCCCCTAACCCTATTCTATGCGTGGCCTGACACGCACTTAGCCGGGTTTTTTTGTGTAGAACCAAGGGTGTATGAACCTTAAGTATCGATACAAATAAATTAAATTGAAGTGCCTGTTTGTAATATTAAAATAAGCGCTTTTTACTAAATGCATATGTAATATATGCAATACCAATTAAGAAAAATATCATCAAGACGAATCAGAACAAAATTGTTACTATAGTACTATAAAAACTATTTAGAAATATTTAACATAATTAATTTTACGAAATACTTTTACTATCAATTTAGACATAACTTGTCTAGATCGAGTACGAAGATAGGAGCGCTTAAATATATCCTTGAATAAATGCCCAGAATGGAAACTTTTTGATTGGTGTAGCATTCGCTTAAAACTTTACAAAGTTATTCCGTTCCCAAGGGAGACGCGTACTGGTGTTAACAAAGGCAAGGAACTGGACAGAATACGTGGCTTTAGCTCTGTTAAGCTTTGCTGCTGCTGCTTGCCAAGTAAACGCATTTTGTAAGTTAGACCCCTATTACACACAAAGTTATCTAAGCCAGGATAGTTATCCTTCAAAATTCATTACATGGACTGCCGTCATCTGATTTTTCGGGCCAGCCGATCAGCTTTTAGGCCTCCCACACATAACTGCGATGCGATGCGATGTTGCGTAAAACTCTTGCGGTGACTTCGTGCGAGCTCGCAGATATTTGCGATGCGATGCGAATTCGCAGTTATGTGTGGAAGCCCTTGGAGGCGGGGAACGCCCTATTTAAACAAATAAATCCGTTTTAAACTTGAATATCGTGCAAACGGATACCTAAATCAAAAATTGTCTTAGTAACGTCTTAATGTTTTTTAAAATATCTATCTAATAATTCTTCACACTATGGAGTAGACGCTAGAAAAAAGACATCTTTACTTTACGTGTACCTAATATTTTATTAATTACATTTTATTTTAGCACTTTATCGACGTGGCAAATACACATGTCCATGCAATGTTTCATCTTTCTAGCACTACGTAACTTAATAAAATGGACTTTGAGAAGAGTGATGAGTTTAATAGGTACTTATAAAGGAGATAATTTGCTTAAAATACTCCCGTAGACCCGCATATATTTTTATTATTTTAGTTACTCCCGTGAATATTAAGGATCTTACAAAAAAAAAATAGACGAATTGGTCCAGCCATTCTCGAATTATGCGCTTAGCAACATTCATTTTTATTTACATAGATATAAAGATGAGATGTACTCTGGTGTAACAAAATGAATAACCACCATCACCGCGATTATACACACTCACCCGCTATATTAGCGTAATCAATCACACATTGATTGATCAGGATTATGACATTGACATTTATTGTGTTAATTACATTTTTATAAAGTTTAATTACGCGTAAAAAATTATGTTCAAGATTCCGACGTAATCATATCGTATATAATATATATTTATGTTTATAATAAAGGTTTATAATAAAATCCTGCCTAGCATGCATAAATGAGCAGTAATTAAGCAATTTCCGTGCGGGAGTAGGTAACAGTGGTTTACAGCGTATGTGAACAGAACATTCGGAATATACTGCTTTATAGTAAAACTGATATACCATAATACCATTGTCCATGATCTTCCTAATTATAATGTTTAGATATAAATTAAATCATCTTACGAATCACACAATCCAATTAGTTTTAAATTCCTAGGTAAAGGATACGATTCTTTTTTACTTAAATAATTCAGTTTAAATATATATATATATATATAGCTGCGCCAAAATGACTGCGCTGCCTGATGAAAGCATGAGCAGATTCCAAGAGTGGTGGTCACCATCCTCAATGCGAATAAGAACATTGCAGCATAGTGACCCACACTATGGCCGCCTAGTGAGATGCTTTTATACGCCCCGCTTAAAAGACCCGGGATCATAGTGGGAGGGAAACACGTGCGCTAGAAGTGAGTTCCAGGTTTTGACCGCTCGGCACAGAAAGGAGGAACCGAAGCGATGAGTACGAGATCGTATCCACCACTCTGAAGCGGTGCCATTCAAGGCCAGCACGTGTTTTCCTGTAGAGGAAGGGGGAAGGTGAAACCAGTTGAAAGACCTCTTCAGAACACTAACTGTGATGCAAGCGATAGAGTACTACCATAGAGGCGAAAGTGAAAGATTGCCACGAAATAGATAATTATTAATACTTACGGTAAATGTTTACATGAACAAATAACAAATTATTCAGCTATAAGTCAAGAATATTTTCTTGATTTTCGTTGTATTTATAAACCATACGCTGTTAATCTAATCCTTTGAAGACCGTAAGTTGGCAATATAGAAGATTGGCTAACTTCCACACAAAGGAATGACAGGGCAAAGGATTCACTTAATAAAATTACTTTCTCGCTTTACCTCTGACCACGCAGTACTTTCTGCTTGAAACACAATTTACTGTGAATGCAGCAAACTTCAATACTATTAATTTTTTTTTGCTTTGTACTTAATTCTTATTTGTTTTATGTTATTTCTCAATGGAACTCACTTTAATCCAGGAAAACACGGAATAAATATAGATATTATTACTTTTCAGTGGCACAGTTTTGTTATTGTTGAATAGCACAAATGTAATTATATCTGTTTACACTCTTTGTGGCATTCTAGAAACACATTTTGGAACGAAGTTCCTTATGAGGCGTTGCGGAAGTGTACCCTAGCCGGCAAAAAGCGTCCGTAACGTTAAATCATAAATTTTACGTTAGTAGGATTGAAGATCTTTAATTAAATATTGATTATTTCGTGAACGAAAAATTTACTTTTATAGTAAGGAATTTCGTTCCTATCTGGTGTCTCACGATACCACGCGGTTGTTTTTTTTTTTATCAGCAGTTGATTTAAAACAGTTGTGAGTCTCACTCACGCTATCAAGTTATAAGTTAGGTATACGAGTAAGTAGAGCAAGTAATAATAAACTCAATAATGGTAATCTAGTCGTTCTGTGAATAGAATGCAGCCTCGAGACTTTATATAATTATCAGAAGCACAAACATTATAGTTTTCATTTTTCTTTCTCTTGTTTTTATTCCCTGTGCGGCTAGCGTTCCACTGGGCTTTTTTCATCAAATATTCATTAATACAATAAAACATTCCATCAATCATAGACTGTTATCGTCCAAAAAAATTTTTTGATTCAAAGTTTTTTCGAGAATGTCCTTGAAAAAACTTTCAATTAGACCAAATTATTATAAAAACTCCGTTCTATAATCATAAGGAAATTAACTGTAGTCCCAAAGTTTTTGTATTTTAAGTCCACACGATTACATTTAACACATTATTTTAGATATTATTGTACTACTCAGTTAAAATATGCAAAAATATAAAATGTTTTTGGTCATTTTTCTTTCATAATGGTACCCACTTACACTATAAAGACCGGATTATAGATTTTCACTTGGTTCTGTCTCAAGATTTCCTAATAATTGAGGTGTCGACTCGCGTCGCCACGGATATTGTGAGAGCACTGATATCATCTTATTTAGATCGTAAGTGATTTTTTTGTTGAAACATTCAAAAATCAAAAGCTTGTAAAATAACTCCTTGAATTTTAACAAATGTTATTGTGCATCTTATCTTTATATAATCACAATTTGATTTAGTTATAGAGTGTTTTATGTTAGACAAACCTTTGTCAGTGTTTTCCTAGACAACCGGTTGAACGCGGTCTGAATCCTTGATTTATCGACTTTACATTCCCAGCAAAGCAAGTACACTAGTCAATGCCGAAGTCGCGTTGACGACCCTTCGGCATTGAGTGAAAGTCGAGGATGAGATCTCGATTACTTAGACGCTCAATTTACTCTCCCTCGAAAGGCACACGTCGCCTTCTGATTGGAATTGGTTTCACCCGAAATGTCCAAGAATCTTGTTAACTGTTCCCAAATAGATTAATCGGCTGCATGATCTGATTATTTGGATATTGTTTTTTTTTATTTTTTGGGGCAATACTTGCAAAGGTGACACTGAATAATGTTTGACACAGCCAGCTACATGTATCAGTATTTAATAATCGTGTAATGGAAAGCTGATCTAAAGACGTTTAAATCAACATGCAAATGAATGCCGTTTTTTCATGTATAAGAAGCGCAGTACATTTTTACAGTGAATTTCTTGGGAACTAATTTCTTTGCATTGAAAACAACAAGTAGGTTAATCATAAATTGCAATATGCAATTTGAAAGTGTTAATTTTCGTTTGAGTGACTTACTGAAACCATAAATTATAAATTGTGTACGACATCGCCGCACACGTCATTGAATACACAATTCGGTTATACAATACATTATAACATTTACCAGTTTTGCATAAACAGGTAGAGAGGAATGACATCTATTGATAGTGAAAATCTCATTTACTTATATTAAAAAACAGAACAATTAAATTGTTATTTGATTCACTTAAGGAAAACGGATTTAAGTATAAGCTTGACTATTAATTGTTTTTACAAGCTTTTTATTAACTTGCAATGTATGTATGCTTGTATGTTCGGGTGTAATCCCGGAAGGAGGAAGTTTTGCAAGCAGATGTATACAGCGTGACAATACAATATTATAATGACATGGAGCTGATGTGATGCTGAAGCTGGAAGGTGGCCATAGGAAAGCTGTAAAGAAGCGTCGCAACATCATCGAGTTTGAGTTTGAACTCGTTTGATTCGTCTCGAGGCATTCCAGTAAAAGCTTGTTTTTGAAAATCTTTGTTGAGTTGCCCTCACAATATTTGACGTCTCTGAGTCTTATTTTCTTTCTTTAATATAACTTTAACAGTTGTATAGCTATATACAATAACATCATTGAGAAATTGACAAAGGGTACGTGTATCACCTAATAGCAGAGATGTGTGGTCTGGTGAAGATGTTACCGCAATATTTTATTAGACGTACGATAAGAGTGAAAATAACTGCCTCCAGGATGAGTGGTTTTCTTTATGCGTGTAAAATGATATACCACTTAAGGAATTGAACGCACTTACCTTACCTATCGATGGCATCCTATCGCCTACATATACCTGTTTGGTATTTCAAATAATCTTCAAAAACTTATTTGAAATGCAAAATCTATATGAAATATATCTTTGCCTACAGATTCGGGACCACCTCAAGCCTCTGGAAATAATGGCGTCACTTTTAGCAGCAATTGCCCATGATATGGACCACCCAGGAGTTAACCAGCCGTTCCTCATCGCCACATCCAACCATCTCGCGAACCTGTACCGAGTAAGTACTAAAGATATAATTATAGTAATAAATAATTGATGTCTAACATTGTTGTACTCCTATTCATGCAGTCTGTCGACAGAAAAGGACGTGTAGCAGTAAACAGGTCCAACGTCAACTATTTCTCATGTCAACGGATTTTAATAGTTCATTGCTGGATACGAGAATTCACTCCCTAGAGGAGGCTTTCGCCTACTGTACTAGGGGTTGTTGTAGAGTTTGCGTCAGTATATATGTACGTGCTACATAGCTAAACTCTCAGACGTCACATACATCTATCGAATTGGAAAAAATCTGGAATTTGCTGAGACTGAATACATTCTAGGCACAGTCAAAATAGGTCTGATTCTGTAAAGTACTTGACCATCATCAGCCTATCGCAGTCCACTACTGGACTACGATAGGCTGATGATTCGATCTAAATAAAAAAATAGTCGTTTGTGTAACTAACATAAACGAGATCAGTTTGTAATTGTCAGAAACACTCAGTATTAGTAATTAGAAGACGATTCTACCTCTACTGTTGTATAGGTACTCATCAAAAACATAATTAGTTATTAGCGTTTGATGTTTGTGGCTTTTGTGAAAATGACACTTCTATTACACAGAAATATCAGATTCTAGTCTGCAGTTAAAGCTTCCATACAAAGGGTAAAGTCGATATGTTATACAATTTGCTTAATAATACGAAAGCTAAAGGAATTGGTTCTTAGTTATATGTTAGACAGACAATCGTTTAACCCTTTGTATGATATTATAAAGCAAATCCAGTACGCCCACAAATTCGAAGCCGATTCTTATTCGTATTCTTATAAAATTACTAACTTTATTTCCACAAATACAACGTAAAGCTATGTATTACACTTAATATTTACCATGCTGATAGATATTATTGCTTCTTTTAAACTGACCGTCATGAGTTCACGATCGTTCGTATAGAATATTTGTTTTAATCTATGTTGAAAGCAACCAACCAAAGTTTAAAGAGCCAAGGTGTCAATAGCATTAGCATGTTTTTTTGCGGTGCCATTGAAAAAAGGATAGAGATCGTTTTAGTAATGCCCAGATACAAAAGCCACAATCTATATTCATCCCTAGATTCCTCTATGGACAAGCCCGTTTAATGAGCGTGTAATACGGTCACAACGTGTCCCTATTCATTCATAGAAGGACATACCTTCAGAACGTTATTAAAATAAAAAGTGAAAATATTTTCTTACGAATGATCCTCCTCCTCGCATCGTTACCCTCATTACCGAGGGTGGTGATTCCCCGGGTGATCTTATGCAGGACAGTTGCTCGCTTTGTTCCTCTACTTGGCCGGATGAAGAGCAACGTGTATATTGGTGTCCCAACGCTGTTCGAATCTGGTCAATCCACTTAATAGGAATACATGCTCTTGGTTTTTTGCCGTCAAATTTGACGATGTCTATAAGTTACTCGAGATTGTTCCCTTCTTACTAATAATATTTTATATACCTAGGTTGTTCCGAAAATTTATAGCCACAGAATAAAAACAATCTCTTCTTTCATGAAACTGTTTTGGATTGACTGCTAATTTCAACACAAACCTCCTTTGTAAAAGTCACTGGTCACTTATATGTAGTTTTTTAATATGTTTAAAGATTATCTGTCACTCGTCTTTTGTTTGCAACAGTGGACGTCTCGCAGTAAGCTTTCCGTGCTATGATTTTCTATGATTATAAGCGAGAGTTAAACTTTAAGGAATCACAAGAAAATTTACAAGCTGCTTTTGGGGAGTATGTTCCTGGGTTAGCAACAATTTCTTGTTGGTTGCATTGATTTAAACGTGGTCGAGAGAACTCAAACGATAACAGATACGGCCGAACACGGTCTGCAAAATGAAAACATCAGGGTAGAGTGGTTATTGCGAGAGAATAGACATATTACACATCGAGAGATACAAGCTGAACTAAACATTGGATCACAGGCGGTTTCCACTATCCTGTATGAACACCTTAAAGTTAGCAAGCAACCGTGGGAGAGCTACGCTTCGGCATGAATGGGCCGACTCGACCGGAGTGATACCACGGCCTCACATAAAACCGGTGTGAAACAGCGTTTGCGCTGTGTTTCACAGAGTGACAGAGGTTACCGGAGGTTTGTTGATATAACAAGTTATCTAATAATAACCCTTTATTTGGTGACTCTATGACACATGTTGTGACCCGTTTTGTTATCTTTAGTTATTAAACACAAATCTCTTCTTGTCGCGCTTTAGTTTCAAACACAGTAGTTGGAAGCCCACCAGTTCACACTTCTTGCTTTCTTGTCTACTACAGGCCCCATTTTCTGCACAGTTTTATACCTGAGGTTAGCATGAAACTCTCTTTCTCTCTTTTAGTTAATACATTTTCCAACTGCATGAAGTTTAAACTACTGAAGGGCTATCCTAGAACTCGAAACCAGTTCCACTTGGGACTGAATTATCTCGGCACCAGTCACGGTGAAACTTTACTCATAAATTTTAGTCAGGGTTCTGTGTTTTCTGATATGTAGGAGTTTGATTCGCACGCCGAAGGTTCCGTAGAAACTTACATGCAGATGGTTATGTTGCACTCTTTGAAATGCATTTGCAAAGTTTTCTGTCCATTGTTATTCCGAGCAGAGTTTTGTGAGCACAAAACATTCCATTTTTGTTATGTTGTAAAAGGTCGTCAAATTTCATCACTATGTCAATGAGAGGTATGCTAGATAATTATTGATTGACCTTATTCAAATTAACTAAAACAAGATTTAAACGCAAATTTGCTAGCTTGATTTTGACAACTTAGAACAGATCGCTCACTAAATTATAAACAATACAATCAACATTATATAGATATTTTATTGATTTTAACTGGATATCTCCCTTATTTCTGAAAAAAGTACTTTAAGGGACAAACTGACGGTCAACAAAAACACAGTTTTTTCTTTAATCTACGGATCCTAAATTTATATTTAAAAAAAAAAATATTAGACAGCGTTAAGTCACATAACATTCAAAATTCATAACATTATATTTCACAAACACAGTGAAATTTCATCAAAATCGTATTAAAAACAGGCTTTTCCTGGTCTTTGTGGATCAAAATGTGGACTTCAATACATTCTATTATTATCTTTTCATCTCCCAATTGTAGTGGGAGTCATCGCAATGTGTTAGATCACGAATAGTTGGGCTTGTTATTTTTATTGCTAGCTGCATGTCTGACGCCAAGCCTCTTGGGAATGTAGTAAAACCAAAACTATTTCAGACAGAACTAAGGAACGACCTAAATAAAACGGGTAAAGAAAAATATGTATGGTACGGGAGCTAGAGTAAGAGATACCGTAAGTCTCCTATGGGAATAGCACTGAAATTGCAATACTTCAAGAGTTCGGAGTCGCGTGTCCCTATGACCTTCTCGTAATTATAATTAGATTGTCTAATATGACAGGGACGCTGCATCAACTAGAGATAAGACAAAATATGAATTAAATTTTTCTCACCAATCACACTAATATTATAAAGGTGAAAGTGTGTTTGTTACGCTTTCACGGGGAAACTACTATACCAGTCATCATGAAACTTTGTACACATATTCTTGGCGGTTTTAGAAGTATCATAGTAGTATGTATCAAGTATCATAGAAGTATCATCATACTTTTTTTAGAGATGCGAGCGTAGCTGTGGGCGCAAGCTAGTACTAGCTAATATAAATTGCCGCGCTCGAATTTAAGCGCATTCAAACTCAGTTGAAACATCAAATGAGAGATGAGAGACAAGACGAGCTCAAAATTATGAAGCTTAACTAATGCATTGAAAGTTTCTATTGCTCCTAAGATTATCATCACTAATATTTTCTGACTTTGCCCGTTTAGTATTCCATACTTCTTTTTCTGAATATAAATATTCTATGTCAGTTGATGAACTATTGTGGCATATCCACATTCCACAAGCGTCAGAAAATATAACTCGCTTATTAAATTTTCCGACAGTTGCGCGATACATATTCAAAAACTGAAACGTATTTATTATTACCTCCCATATCCATTTTATTTTATTTTATATGGATGTAGACACATTATTTATAATTAATGTGTCTATTATAGTATAAAATACCATTTATTTATATTTCGGGTTAAATTACTACCTGGGCCTACCGTTACTAAGAAACTGAACCGACAGCCTGCCAAAGTTCCCCTACTCTGTCTGATGGTAAGCTTAAGGTAAAATCCAATCTTGTATAAGAACTGTTCGCATCGCATCATTAGTGGAGAGGGATTTAAACCCGTAACCAATTGAGCAATAACCAACCAGGCAACTGACGCTTATTTAATATTTGACTGTTAACTTTTATTTCTTATATGGTTTAACACTTAGAACTTCTGAATTTACGCAAGATAGACAACATGACGGTGAAAACGAAGTACCTATCCATAGAATCATGGGATAACAAATATATTTATTTATTTATTTATTTATTTATTTATTTAATACATTATGCACTTGTGGTGCATTGGCGGACTTAATGCCTCAGGCATTCTCTACCAGTCAACCATTGGGCGATGCAGAGAAAACGGAAAGTAGGTGCTTTTTGATAAATAGTTGTATTAAAATAAACAGTTCAAATACCATATCAAGTACACATAATATATATATATATATATATATATATACATAAACCTAACGTATCCACAGAAACTAATACATATTATACATGCAACTAAATACACATTATAAACAAGTTCATACAATACACACACATATACAAAAAGGTGTAATAAAATAGTTGATGTCAGTTATGAGGATGATGATTCTGCCAGTTCATAAAGATATTGCTTTACTTTCGTCTTAAAAGAAATAATATTGGTGGCCATCCTGATTTCGAGTGGAAGCTCATTCCAAAGGAGAACAGAGCGAACATATATAAAGTTTTTTCACATATTTAAAGTTTTACAAAGCCTTGGTTAACAATATTACCAGCAATTTAAAGCACCTTTGTTATTTTGAACTGAACTAGGTTCTAAGCCTTTTAATTTTTGAACTAACAGCAACACACTTCAACATCGGGCATATTCACTAGAGCACATTGGATATTGGTTGGCACAGATTTTCTTCAAATTAAACTACCAATTTGCTGCGAAATCTGCATCATACTTTATATCCTAACCATCAAGAAAAAATCACTAAAGTGAAAAGCTAAGCTAAGCTAATATGAAATATTGTAGTACTTCTATAGATTCGGGCAACTTAAAATAAAATTTAAAATCCTTTTTTTTTTTATTATTTCTTTTTAAAATAATTTTGTACTTTCAAAAAAGTAATAACTCTTTAAATAAAAATACGAACTAATTCTCTAACTATCAAGTATATTGTGTCAGTGTGTAATTTAAGCAAAACTAGTTACTACTCAGATAAATGAGTTGCCGTGACTAAACTTCTCAAGGGAAATGTGTGCAAACCTTCAAATAAACAAAACATTAAAATAATTAATTACATTACGAACATGCGTGGGATTAACTCAAGTGTAAATGACCACAAACATGCATTAACAGTTGACGTACGGTCAGGTATCTATGTACCTACGTAAATTGTTATGATGACCGCCAGGAATGTGAGCACGACCACAATTATACCTAGATATGAAACTACACACATTCACTCACGCCTGTATAAGTCTTCGAATGTTTAGGTAGGAATGTATTCTATAATTAGTCGATTATCTGGGGGCACAGTCAGCACAGTGGGGGGACCCCCCACCAAGACGAATCAAGCGGAGCGCAAAAGCACTACCTACCTTTTCTCGAAGTGTCTCACACTGAAGATTTTAGTAGACGGACTTTTTCGCAACTTACAAAAATAAATGAAATCCCAGCAAAAACATTTTCAAGTAAAAAGTTGCCAAGACGAGGGCATCTGGCTTACCCTTTGAAAAAAATATCAGATCTCATGTAGAGCCCAGCTTCTGAATCTACACGCCCTAACTCTAATAACCCTAACTTCACATCTCAGAAAAAATGTATGGCTTAGCTGTTTCGTTACTTCAGACACTAAATATTCGCATAACACTTAACTTCAGAAACTAGATATTTGCAAACACAAAAAACGTTCGTTTCGCCTTCGCGACTGTAGCGAAACGGCGAAGCCATAAATTTTTACTAAGAGTTCGTGAAGTTAGGGTTGGTAGAGTTGGGCATGCTGTTATTGCGGCGATAAGACCCATTATGGAGGATTGGCTCGAGAAGCGTCACAGGACCCTCTCATACCGTCTGACACAGGTGATCACTTGTGAAGGATGCTTCGCAGGTTACCTGTGTCTGATCCGCAAGGAGTAACACCTGAGTGCCACCACTGTGATGACCAGATCGTGGACACGGCGCTCCACACGCTGACAGAATGTCTGCCGTGTTGGGAGCCGGCGCGTGATCTCGTGGTGGCCATCGGGGTGGTGGTTCTCTCGCTCGGTAACATGGCTGTGGCCAAGTTGCGGAGCAAGAGAGAACTCTGCCGTTTCTTTCTGCGAGCAAGTTTTGATTGCCAAGAAGACGGTGGAGCGGAACCGGGAGAAATTTAGAACTCTACCGCCCCGCCAGGCCTGGGAACGGGCCAGATACCGCAGGCGAGTCAGGCGCCGGAGATCTCGCAAGCCTGAGCACCACTTGTCCTACTGTCTACTACCTGTCACCCTAGCAGAAGCAGGCTAGGGTTAAGCTAGCGTGCGCGCCCCGGGAGAAAGTAACGGGAACATCGGGGTTCCCACACAGTTGGGGGCTACTTACGAAAATGTAGCTGGCCCGAGGTACGTCGAGGTTCCATGTTTTTCCATACTAGGGCGCACCTCGTTCCCCGGTTTTCAGTACCCGAGACTGCGAGCGGTTTTAGTTCGTTCGAGTCCGACATACCACCAAGAGGTAGTAAAAAAATGGTTGCTAGAGTTAAGGTGTGTAGATTCAGAAGCTTGGCTATACATGAGATCTGATATCTTTTTCAAATGGTAAGCCATATGCAGTCGTCTTGGCAACTTTTTACATGAAAATGTTTTTGGTGGGATAATTTGGTTTGGATCTTTTCTAACTAATTTGATGGCTGAAAGCATATAATTTTAAATAAAAAAATATTGAAATTTAGATTCTATTATTTTTTATTTAGACTTTCCATATTAGTTTTTATATAAATATATTTTAATACTAGCTTTCGACCGCCGCTTCGCTCGCATTTAATAAAAAGTATCCTATGGTACTTCTAATACCTCCAAGAATATGTGTACAAAGTTTCATGATCATCGGTTGATTAGTATTTTTTCATTCATGCCGAAGCATGGCTCTCCTATGGTATACTATTTATATCGCACGGTATGTTTTTTGAAAGCGTAACAAATTTACATTCACATTTATAATAATTATGATTCCCTTCTGTGTGTCACCACACCTTCTACAAGCTACACATAATTTTTAAAATCTTTTAATTATTACCATCCTGTTAACCGGTCCAAATATAATTTCAAAAAACTTAAGAATACAAGAATCGCTACAGTCTATCTCACAGATCATAATATGATCTGAGGTCTATCTTGAGTTGTAAGTGGTATAACTAGGCTATTTAATTTTGAAAACTAGCTGACCTACGCCAATTCTTATGCGTCTGTTTTCAATCATTCTTGATTCCTATTTTTCTTTCTTTTTCTTATTGCTCTTAGAGTGACATTAACTATCCTTACCTTAGGCAACTTAATAAACTATTTACCAAAATCCCGTAGTTACACCAATAATGTCCTTAGACTATTGGAGCTCGTCCATATGTACTGTATTTAATTATTATTTGATTGTAACATCTTTAACCATTATAGACCGTAAGTCTGTACCAGTTATCTCATTCATTCAGGGTAGAACTTCATGGATATATTAAAATCAAATATATTATTGAAAACCATGTTAATATTACGAGTCGAGGATCCAACCAAATGCCGTGTAATTGGAGAGCTCTACTTATACCAGCAGCGGACTGTGATGGGCTGTGATAGCCACAGATGATATATATCTCTACTCCTTACTATTGAATAACTACCCTCATATATTTTTTCCGTTTTCTTTTGAAATGTAATATTATCAAGAGATGTTTTAGTAAAGCAATTCACATTCTATCTATGAAACTAAGAACCCTAGTCGTCGAGTTTGCGCAGTCTCATTGTTTGTAGACATAGACGCGCATATTTTAATACTTAAGACCTTGAAGATCTAACGATTCCTTTGACAACGGAGAATTAATTGATTGCGCGGGCACGTTCCTGTTTTATACTCAGGATACACTTGTAAACGTTTGAGTAAATGCAAACTAGAGCAGCAACAAGTGTTTGGTCCCACCCAAAGGCATTAAGTTTAGCTTTTGTGTCTTACACAAACACAAATTATATTGAAGTACTCTAGAGTACTTCAATATAATCTGCCACTGTAAGACACAAACGCTAAATAACTACAACTACTACTAACTAAGAAGATATATATAGATATATCTTCTTATCTACGAAATTAGAAAGTGTAAGAGATTATACAAATACAAAGTGCTCCATACACCAGTAATTCCTCCAAACCAGGTTGGAGTTGTCGTTCACTTTACTATGACATGACTGAAGTTCAATTTTTCCCTCCGACCATTAGCAACAGATTTTTCCTTTTCGTAACTTAGGCTAGTGCTACTAAGATGTAGTTAATAAGTATGATATTGGTCGCGACAAACAAAAAATATGTATTGTTTTTGGCGACTGGTTGATTTCCCCTTTAGCAACGAGATGCCCCCTAGATGCGAATCTCAGTTGCCAATATGGCCGGATGGCGATATTTTACGTGGATTGAGTACTATTAGACCTCCACAACACAAGTAATAGGCAATATCCAAGTTTAACATTCTCGAACTTTTTAGAATTCCGACTACTACCCGTAACGATTTATGATGTCCGTGTGGCAACCGAGACCGACGGCTTAACAAGCTCACCGAGACACGAACAGGTCTCAATGTATTAGGCACGATCACCTGTCAATAGATTGGCCTGGATTGTTAAACTTTGCAATATTGTAACTTACTCGCTAATAACTTAGCCACGAGCAACTATGTATATGTATGTATTATATTTTTTTGGTGTTGAAATGATGTGTATCACTTTATATATATATTTATATTTTTCAAAATTAAAAAGTGTTTTGCTTTTTCGCTGTTTTTCGCATAGGAAGTCAAACAAATCTAAATAACGGTGTCATTATCATCCCAAATCTTATCTTAATTTACTTGTATGTATACTCTTAAAACTGGTCACTTGACCTATGACTAGACTACTTTATGAAGTGATTTCTTACATTATATTTAGACTAAACAATACCGTTTAAACGTCAACACTTGATAATATTTGACCTTCCTTGAATAAACTTGAGAAAATGAATTATTAAACATGCTCTTTATTGAAAAAATTAAATTCTTACCACTGGAAAATGTATACGAACTTGCATACCGGCGACTTTCAGTTTATAATTATCCTGTACTCAGTGTCACTTTCACAAATAAAACGATTTTAATGACATGCCCCAAGCCAAATCGTCCAAAGTCTTTTAAATTATAGAGTTTGCCAAAGAAATAAGTAAAATATATAAATATTCTTAATACAAAAGAGACTTATACATTGCTCTTTTAAGATGTCTTCATAGCGATATCATTCATTGCAATTGTTATTTTTATTTGGTTATTACCATTCACTTTTAAAACCCTCGCATAGAAAATCAACGTGAAATGACAGCGTTCGTGCTGTCGTGTTTCGTCGGTAAGTGCAAGACCGAAGGCCCAATGATGCAGAAGCATCACTAGGCCGCCATTGTGTGGGTTACCATGCTGCATTGTCTGCATCTGCAATGAGTATGGTGACCTCCACTCTTGGATTCTGCTTATGCTTTCCATCAGACAGAGTAGAGTCATTCTGACAGGCAATACATAAAAAAAAACAATAAATGTTTCCACATGTCGCGCGCGCTGTCCATGAATAATTTAAGTATTCTACAACGTGATCACTAACAAATTTACCATTTCATTAAATTTATAAAGCAGGATACAACATTCGTAATGACAGGCGAACATAGAGAGGGTTAAGATTTATATAATGCATCTTTTGGAGTTTAGATTCACAATGAAAATAATCCTCATCATTAAAGGTGACAAATGATTTCAACACAAGTTTTAAACAATAGGTTAATCTTTATAAATATCAAAAGCACACGAAACAAAGCTCTATCAAAAAAGGGGTTCAGTAAGGTTCCATATTTTAAGTTTAATTTTCTACTTTGTGTTAGTGTTTAGTGCTTGAAAGTAATTAAAATCAAATTTATCAATTCCGGTAAGCTGTAGCTTAAATGCAATATACAACTAAGTTATTATAGTTTTTAATTACGGCTTTATGTATAATAAATCACAACTGCCGTGGTCGTTTTGATGACTTGCACACATGGATACTAAAGAACCCTCGTTAAACTTAAAAATAGCTCGCACTCTTACATGGACGAATAAAATTGCAGCTACATACAAGGAATGTAGTATATCATCATATACGACTATGTCATCGTCGTCTGTCGGTAGATATTGTCCCTACCGCGTCTTTGCTCGTTTAATTACATTGCGTTTCTCAAAGTTTTATTCAATATCTTCTCGTGCAAACATTACGAACGGCCAGACGTGCTATTCAATCTGACCTTTTCTTACGTTGTAAGTAGTTCTAAAACTATTAAAGCCTTAGTAACAGGATCGGAAATAATTCTAGCGGAGTTGAAGCGATTACCGTTTCAAATGAAGACGCGTAAGACCAATATAATGGAAACTAGTGAACCTAAAAACATATAAGTTTTGATTAAGTAAAATCCTTTATTGAGTTTCTCGGTATTTTAATAAACCAAGGGTTAGTTCTAACTGGACTGTCGAGCCAGCAAGAAGATTAATGTAGATGTGTTAAAGCTTATCCAGTTCTGAAACTATATTAACTATATTTCTGGCTAGAATAGCGTAAGAAAAAGAAAAATTGATTTCATAATAGAGATACTTTATAGGTTAACTACTTTCTTTCTTTATTTTTTAAAAAGGCAGCCCCCACAGTAGGAATATACATTCTGTGTGGCGGGGGACTTTACAAACATACATGAAATGGATACAAAGTACACCCAGACTTAGAACAACAATTTGTGGATCACACAAAGTATTGATCTGTAGGATTTGAACCCGCAACACTTGGCGCAGTAGGAATCAGCGTGCCATCAAAACTATCTACTACTACAATAATATATATATAATTTTATCTATAAATGTATTTTAGTAATTATTATGTATTTCCATTAGGTAATCTTAAAGCTCCAACATAATCCCAAAATGGACTGCGACAACTAGATCTACCTATTTAAAAAATAAATTAATACAAATTTACGTTTTAAAAAATTTTTGGGTCTGCTCTATTTTTGTTTAATATTTCAGACATCTAACACACAACGCCATCTAGTCCCAAGCTAAGCAGAGCTTGTGTTATGGGTACTAGACAACTGATATAAATACATATATACTTTTTTTGTAAATACGTACATATTATACACAGAAAACACCCAGCTCCGAAACTGCCGTTGGCGCAGTGGTAGCGTACGCGACTGCTGTTCTTGAGGTCTCGGGTTCGATTCCCGGGTCGGATCAAATGTTTGTATGATCTGCAAATATTTGTTTCGGAGTTTGGGTGTTTTCTATCTATAATATGTATGTATTTACAAGTGTTGGATGTCCGAAAAATACTTATTTATTTTATTTAAATATTTGTAGACCACACAAACATTTATTCCGACCGAGGATTTGAACCCCAGACCTCAAGGAAATCGTTATAGACTGACACAGGCAGGACTGGTGATATCTGTTTTCTATTCAAGAAAATATAGTTGGGTAATTGGTGAACTGTTTACCAATGAACTTGAAATTCTTCAGAAAAGTTGTATTTTCGCTGACTTATTGAAATCAACAGGAAACAAGAATCAAATTTTATTTAACCGTAGATTTATAATCATACAACATTCCGACATAGCACTCACTAACATTGAGAACCACAGGTGTTTTTTCTATTCATTCCGAAGCCACCGGACCTTTGTTTTCTTATTTCTTATTGCTTATGTTGTTATTAACGTGGTACTAGCTTTCTATCATCATATTAAACTGTTTTTATTAACTGACTAGCTGAACCCCGCGGTGTTACCCGCAGTTATTGTCGTACCGCGGGACAAAGCTAGTCTAAAAAGTAGCCTAAGTTATTCCTTAGATCATCAGCTATCTGCCAGTGAAAGTCCCGTCAAAATCCGTTCAGCCGTTCCAGAGATTACCTGGAACAAACAGACAGACAGACAAACAAAAATTGTAAAAATCGATGTTTTGGTATATGTTGCAAATATACATATGCATTATTTTAAAAGTCGTTATTTGAATATTATTACAAATAGACACTCCAATTTTATTTGTATAGATAGAGTCGGTTATCGCTCCACTGGGCAAATAATGTTTTAATCTAATAACTTTTAAATATTTTGCTTACTGAACTTATGGACTTCATTCATATAGAACTAAAGTTGTTTTCTGCGTCGTTTAGTGAAACTTACTTTTAAATTAAGTTTGATTCTAACTTTCATTTGTTATTTTTTGTTAAGTTTGTTAAAGTTAATGATGGTGCTTCCTAATATTTTTATAAAATGTAAGGATTATCGAATAAAAACCAGCACTCTAGAAATATGGTTGAATAAATAACTTTAATAAAATTAATCTTTTAGGAATGTAGCTCATTGAACATATTTTGGACACTTAATTCTTAGCTGTTTGACATTTTGTATAATTGTCCTTATATAAGTCTATTGCCAAACGATTGGTGTTCGTTTTCAGAGAACTACATGGATTACGTCGGCGGTATATCATGCGAAATCTAAAGTTTCTTCATTAATACATATATGGATTGAATACATTTACTTAGAACTTGGCTAAACCGTTAGTTAACTTTCTCAATAGCTTCATCGCTGAATTCTTGTGTAATCTATACTTCATATCTAAAATTAAACCAACCGTGTATAAATATATGAACTACGAGAAATCTTAAACCTTCCTCTAGTTAGTTAATCTATACAAATAAATGAAATTGGAGTGTCTGTTTGTAATATTAAAATAACCGCTTTTTACTAAATGCATATGTATGTATACACGGTACACATACCAAAAATGTAGCTAAAAAATTTTTGCCTGTCTGTCTGTCCGTCTGTCTGTTTGTTCCGGGTAATCTTTGGAACGGCTGGCCCAATTTTGACGGGACTTTCACTGGCAGGTAGCTGATGATCCCAGGAGTAACTTAGGCTACTTTTTTTTAGACTAACTTTGTCTCGCGGCGTTACTCGCGGTACGACGCGGTAACACCGCGGGGTTTAGCTAGTTAAGATAATAAAGGAGAAACTTAAATCGTTATAAAACAAAAAAATATGTTGTACGACAACGGGTTATAAATTATGAAGAATCAAAATTGACTACCACACTTCAAAGATCCAACATAAGTGCATTAATGCCCAACCTTTGTGCGGTATATAAATTCTAAAGAACACAATTGTTTATTCCCTAAATTCTACAGTTGCAATAGCTACGTTATCTGCACTATTTTTAGCGGTAATTTCCGCTTCAACTTGTTAGAACCGAGTACTAACGATAACAGATCTGTTGTGCTATAAATTGCTGAATGACGTACATGAAGGGACTGTCAACTCAGGTACAATTCAGTCGGATCGAACCTTATATTTTCTTCCTCTTAAAGAATGATGATTGTAAAAGAAAATTCTGATGATATGAAGACGACAGTTGGTCAATTTAAAAAGTATTATTTCAAAGTATTAAAAAAGCCTAAGTTACTCCCTGGATCATCAGTTACCTGCCAGTGAAAGTCCCGTCAAAATCGGTCCAACCGTTTCAGATTTTACCCGGAACAAACAGGCAGACAGACAACATTTTTTTAAAATACATTTTTGGCGTATGTACCGTGTATACCTACATATGCATTATGTAAGCTGTTATTTTAATATTATAAACAGACACTCCAATTTTATTTATTTGTATAGATTAAATTGCTGTTCGTTTGTCTCGCTAAAATCCGAGAACGGCTGGGCCGATTTAGCCGATTTTGGTTTTGAAATGTTTGTTGTAGTCCAGCGAAGATTTAAAGGTTTAAAGGGATAAATTTAAAGTAATTTGAGAATTACAATGTCACGTGTACGAAGTAACGGGCACAGCTAGTATTATATAATGAATTGCTGTTCGTTTGTCTCGCATAAACTCGAGAATGGCTAGACTGATTTGGCTTATGTTGATTTTGAAATATTTTTGCAAGTTCGGTAAAAGTTTAAACGGTGAAAAAATTGAATTAATGAGTAACGAAAAATACTCAAATTGATAATTTAATTTTCTCATACACACTGTTTCTAGCTTTGAAACATTTAATGTTTTTTGTCTTTCTCTTCTTCTTTTGAAATGAAATGGCAACCAGCCGGATCTAATGGTTCAGCTATTTCAGCCAATGTCAAGTGTTTATAGTCTTCAACTCATAAGTCTTTAAATCTTCGTCGTTATGAAATTAATGTTAAAAATTATATAAAATATGGATGAGATGAAATGGGGACCGTCTTTCGAAAAAACAAAAAACGGTTCCCAAGTTTTTCGTCTTTTTGGAAATTAAAAATTGTCACTTGGTTGTCACATATTTATGGGTGCGTTCAGAAATTTGTCTCCACATTTTACACAAACATAATACATGTAGGTGATACGAAGTTCACTAGGTCCTCTAGTGTAAGATAAAAATATAACCCATCCTTCAACTGTCTCGAGAGAAATCTTAACAGATTTCTATTCTCGTCAAGACAACGAAACGTGGTCGTAGAATACCACTGGGTTAAGATTACACCTACTTTTGTACTTTCAGTGTCAGTTTCACCACCTTTTGATAAAATCTCTGATAGACTAACATGATCTTAAATGTCCAACAAATACAGACAGATGCATACCTATAGGTCAGAGATACACACATATATAATATACTAGCTGCCCCGGCAAACGTCGTTTTGCCATAAAAAATTTAAGGATGGGTCACCCTCACCATTTAGGGGGATGAAAAATAGATGTTGGCCGATTCTCATTGATTACGGATAAGCACAAAAAATTTCATCAAAATCGGTCAAGCCGTTACGGAGGAGTATGGCAACGGAAACTGTGACACTAGAATTTTATATATTAGATATACTATATTAGAACCTTTGATCTGTTAAAGTTATATGGCAGAAAACTATCTGACACTTTATCAAGAACTTATGAAACTGAGGCTTAAATAGAAATTATCTCTCTTTCTCTCTCTCTCTCTCTCTCTCTCTCTCTCTCTCTCTCTTTGCCATTTACAATCCTTTGAAATGACATCGCTCACGTTATTTTGTTCACAGCGAGATTTGACTAATGTTATGGAAGGTGGAAGCCATAAGTATTATGATAATACTGACTCTAACATACCGAGATCAACGTAATAATATCACGAAATTTCAGGCAATTTAAAGGTATATAGTATCTGTAACAAGTCGCTTCTCTTGTATAAATGGAGAAAAGTTTTCAATTTATTCGATATCATTTTAAACTAGTACGGAAATAGCTGTTCAATTCTAGGAAGTAGCAAACATCAAATATATCGTATCTCTACGGACTCACAATAATCAAAACGACCCATAGTTTGATCCAGAGATTATATATCCTTATATATAACCTCTGGATCAAACTATGGGTCGTTTAGTTACACAACCTACACTCTATTTATAATTTTATTTGCATATCTTTTTTTGCTAGGGACAAATACTTGTAACTTAAATCTCGTTTACAGTAATCTAAATTTGTTTGTTTGTTTTAAAGCGTTAATCTCAGAAACAGCTAGTCCAATTTGAAAAATTCTTTCAGTGATTGATAGCCCATTTATCGAGGAAGGCTATATATCATCACGCTAAGATCTACAGGAGCGAAGCACCAATGAAGAATGTTTCAAAAACGGGGGACAATCACGCTAGGGGCAATAAGAGACGCAAACGAGGTTGCAAGGGTCGGCTAGTACAATTATAAACTTCTTTATATGGTAACAAATAATTGTAAGAATAAATCAAAATCAGCATAGTTGTTTTATTCTAAAGATATTGTAAAATTTAACTTTATAAAGATTGATCTACATTGTTGCTAGTCTTTGCGGTGGGAACAATCTGAGTGAGTGTGAGGGAGTGTGCTCTTATCGTATATATTTTAAAGTATTGGGGACGTATGACCTAATTAAACTCTCTCCTGAGAGGAAACCCGAGACCGGCAGCAAGATATTATGGGTTATTTAAGAATGTAATATATAAATAAATATTTAAGTTAAACGATTTTTTTAATGAGTATGGTTATCTTCATCTTACTTCAAAGTGCGTATCGATTTGGTCACTTTCCTCCTTGTCATCTCGCGTTTCTGTAAGCAAGAATGGTTATGAAACTTTATTGTCATAACATTTTATTTATTGTATGATATAAGATTAAAAAGAAAGCGTACCCGAATCTGTAGTATCCTCTAAAATGTCAGGTGTAATGAAAATATATTCCTATGCTTCGGGAAGTTGGTTACCAACAAACCAAGTGGTCTCTAGCTTTCCATTCGCAGCCTGTTAGTGACATCTCAATAACGATGCGATTGCGGAGTGGGAAATATACGGTTCTCAGCAGCTGTACGCTCCACACTTACTGATCACTTTAGCTTGATTGCCTTGGAATAAGCGTCGGATTATGTTTTTGCCGTAATCCGTGCTTCAAAATCATCATCAATACATATTATAACAAAATCGTAACTGGTCGCTGCCTATACATGGAACATATATCAGAACCCAAAACAATGATTTTTTTAATTTTGTCCGTTTGTCTGTGCGTTTGTGTGCACTAATCTCAGGATCGACTTAACTGATTTGAATGCGGTTTTCACCAATTTGTTGTGGTTTGCTTCACTTACATTTAGTGTTTGTTTCATCTAAATCGGGTACTTAAATAAAAAAGTTATTTCAGTTTGAAGAATCACCGCGATATCCGAAATTCACGCGGGCGGAGCCGCAAGCAAAAGCTAGTAAAAATCTTAATCTGAAGCGTTCCAGTATTTTTAAAGATCGATTTATTTTTACTAATCTGATCGGCTGCCCTCACCGCACGCCCCTGTATTAATGGTTCATCGGGATCATACAACATAACAGGGTGCAAGGGTTTGGTCCCTATATAGTCTTACCGAATAAAACCCGAAGTCATCCCTTGGGCTCCGCTACTATTAATTCCTCCAAAGATATTGCAAAAATGTTAAATAACGTTTAAAATTAGATATTAGATAATTATAAGTAGATAATGTACAAGCACTTGCACACCTATGTTGGTACGAGAAGTTGAAACAGCAAATATAATTTCGATTTCAACTCACGTCGTGTTTAATATAACGTACTCAGAATAATTTTCATACAAAACAACTATTTCTAGGTTAAAAGAACTGTATTTCTTTTAGTATGGAACAATCCTATTCATTCCTCAATTCCCAAGTACTAATACTAATTCAATCGTATTATCTATTTACGTAGACTCTTTTTGATTTGATTACCCAGAAATTTTCAAATATGTATACCGATGTAGAAAATTGTATGGGTAAATTCTGAGCCATGTAAAGGCAAGCGAATGCTAAAGTATTTTTGGGTATGAGTCCTTTGTGCCGCGCCGTTATCCCGTCCTTGAATGAGGAGAGCTCTGCTGAAAATATGGGATAAAAAATATAAATAACATAATAAAAATACCCTTACAATGTTTAATTCAATGAACACCGCGTTGGATATCTAGAAAATGTATAACTTGGAGATATGAGATTCGGAATTTCAACAACAATAGGTACGTCAAAAACTAGCTATATACGTAGAAGTACATAATAGATCTTAAGAAGTTACCATAGAAAATCTCAATATAACAAAATCATGTTATGAATAAAAAAAACGACGTGTGACGAAGTGCGATTCGAACTCTTAAACGACTTAAAAAAAGGAGAAGGTTCTTAATTCGACTGTATATATAGTTTTTTTATGTGTTTGCGGATTATTTCATCGTTTATGAACCGATTTTGATGATTCTTTTTTTAATGGAAAGGAGATATCTCAACGGTGGTACCATGATAACAATACTAAGATCTGATGATGGCATCCAAGAGAAATCCATCGATTTGGTCGTTTTTGAAGTTTTTTATTTTGTTAAAATTTTACTTGTTTTATTTAACAAGTCGTCATAACCCAAACAGCTTATCTACCAGTTATATCGTAGTTTGACAACGTAATGGTAGAAATGTATTTATGATCGTATAAAGCTTTTACAGGATATACTTTAATATGTACAAACGTAAATTTAATGAAAAGCATTGCCTAAACAATATTTCACACTAGCATTTTCTCAACTATTGAAAATATAAACTCAAATAGGTTAAGGTCGAATACTTCTAAACTTTCTTTTCCATTTTGTAGATTTTTGTTTCTACATGGAATTGGATGAGATCACATGACAGCTTATGACCACATGGCCATTACAATTGGGTCGATGTGCTAGACAATTCTCAGGTATTAACCTGATCGTGTTAATGCGATGATGTTAATGCCTCAATGTGTATAAGGTACTAGCCGACCCACGCAACCTCGTTTGCGCCTTATATTGCCCGTAGCGTGAAACTTTCCCCCGTTTTTGAAACATTCTTCATTGTTGCTCCGCTCCTATTAGTAGTAGCGTGATGATATATACCCTATAGCCTTCCTCGATAAATGGACTATCCAACACCGAAAGAATTTTTCAAATCGGACCAGTGGTTCCTGAGATTAGCGTGTTCAAACAAACAAACAAACAAACAAACAAACAAACAAACAAACAAACAAACTCTTCAGCTTTATATATTAGTATAGATTATATACGTTTAAGGGTTGTATTTTATGACTTTTGTATTGACATCCTACTTTCTTCCTTTGCGCAGAATACTTCGGTGCTAGAGAATCACCATTGGCGTTCGGCGATCAGCTGCCTTATAGAGAGTGGTCTCCTGGATCAGATGCAGGAGTCAAGAGCTGCACTCGAGCGTCAAATTAGTTCGCTTATCCTGGCTACTGACATCACAAGGCAGCAAGAATATTTATCTCAATTTAAGGTTAGTCAAAGCCCATTATACTATTTATTTGCAGTTTTAATGTGATTTTCAAATCACAAATTGTTTTATCTTAGATGACGTACAGTCAGCAACGAAGGAAGTCTTATCACTTTTTTAACTTTGTCTCATATTTGGATAATTTAAAAGTTTCATTGTTGGTAGTAAGAAATGGAAACAAGAAAAATTTTGGTAAACTATAATCCGATTACTGGATGCGAGAAGCCGAGGATCGAACCAAGTGGCGCGCAATTGGAGAGGCCTATGTCCAGCAGTGGACTGCGATAGGCTGATGATGATGATGATGATGATGATAATCCGATTTATAAAATTTATATCACTTAAGTCACGGAGGCCATTGTTGGGAATTTATTGGCAACATTTCATTAAAATCATTTCATTAGTTTAGACGCTGTGATGGAACATACAAACATATATAGACTGCTAAAACTCTTACCCTTTTAGCTTTGCCATAGTCGTGTAAAAAAGAACTTTCCTCGACAATGGAAACACGTATTATTAAACATAGTATAAAAATAAGCAATAGATGCATAAATGACCTAAGGGAACATATAAAAAATACAAAATTTCGGATTCTTAAAATTTTTTAATTCGTTTATTGGGTTTCATAATGTGATTTAATTTTAGAGCTGAATTAACTAACGATATTTTATTTAGATAATCTAGTCTCATTCGTTGCTGACTATTCCAATGACACGTTACTCAATATGTATTACTTACACCAGTCCTACTTGGAGGCGAGAACCTTTTAACTATGATAGTACTGCTAACTGTACCCACGTAAACCATGATGACTATAATGTGCAGTCTAGTTAGTACTAGATGTTTGTATGGGGAACTATAAAAAATATTTACTAATTCATTTTCTGAAGACAAAAACCAACTTATTCTATAACTAGCTGAACCCCGCGGTGTTACCCGCGATTATTGTCGTGCCGCAGGTAACGCCGTTAACGCGCCGGTAACGCGGGGCGAAGCTAGTCTAAAAAAAGTAGCTTAAGTTACTCCCTGGATCCTCAGCTACCTGTCAGTGAAAGTCCCGTCAAAATCAGTCCAACTGTTCCAGAGATTACCCGGAACAAACAGAAAGACAGACAAAACAAATTTAAAGTACATTTTTGGTATATGTACCGTTTTCACTTACATCTGCTAGCAAAAAGTGGTTATTTTAATATTACAGACAGGTACTCCAAATTTATTTATTTGTATAGACTAGTTAAACCCCGCGGTGTTACACGCGTTTATTGTCGTACCGGAGGTAATACCGCGGGGCGAAGCCAGTCTGAAAAAAGTAGCCTAAGTTACTCCTCAAACCATCCGCTATCTGCCAGTGAAAGTCCCGTCAAACTCGGTCCTGTCGTTCCAGAGGTTACCCTGACCAGAACAAACAGACAGATCGACAGACAGACAGATAAAAATTGTAAAAAAGAATATTTTGGTACATGTAACGTGTATACATACATATGCCTTCATTTAAAAGCGGCTATTTTAATATTACAAACAGATTGTAACCCCTGAACCTGTCAGGAAGTCACCTCACCGACTAGCCAACCGTAGACCATGAGAATCTCCGGGCGCCGTAAAGAAATAAGTTAAATAAAAATAAATAAATTTAAACAAAGATGAATAAATAAAAGTTAAAAAAATAATATGTGTGGGTGTGTGTTTGGGATACCAGGGTGCTCTTCAGTAGAAACGAATACTCCTCAGTGATGCATTCATATATTAACAAATAAGAAATATTAAATACAGGTAACAAGATAATTACATAGGTGGGTTGTCACTGGCTTAAGAAATATATTATTCTACAGTAAAATAACCACTCTTCGGTGTCGCTGGACTCCAGACAGACACCCAGATGAACTTCTAACCCCTTTCAGACCTCAGGCGAGGGTCTATTCGGGCTTCTTATGATGATCTTGAAAAAACAGATTAAATTTTATCACCTTATGTGGGTGAAAAATAAAAAAAGTAAGTACTTTGTATTATATGTGTCCCAATGAAGAATCCTTGGGACACGTAAGTGAGCTAGGTGGTGAGATGCGGGCTGCCTCAGACGATATCCCTGCCAGGACTCAACCTCACAATCCAGGATGTGTGCTCCGTAATCTACTGGTTCTGTCCGCAACCATGAACCCTACACAGAAAATACATCTCCTAGACACACATTCAAAGAAATAAAGACATGGTTAAGATTAATTTATAGGTTATATTTGATTTTTTACCTCAGACGGGGAATTGAAGATTACAGCAGCGTTTCACTATACACAGCGAACAACAATCACGAGGCTTATGCAGGATAATCACAATAGGCAGAGAACTGAAGACAGTGAACCTGTCATCCACAAAATCCTCGTTTATATAGACTTGGAAACGAATGTTCTAGAATCTCCCACCAACTTTCTCAGCTAAACATGAGCACCACTCACTCCGATATATTCTAATGCAAGGGCACTATTTCGCGAAGTGAACAATTGCATATCAATTAATACTGAAACAAGGTTATTCTTAAATTTTGCAAGATGCAACTGTCAACAGTGACTGTATGACGCAGTGCAGAATAACGCCATCTGGTGCCTCTTGGATGAACTGTTCGGCCAGTCGAACCAATAGCAAGAGCGTAACTCGCCGTGAGGGCGCCGTGCTCACCTTTTTGTGTTGTTATAATACAATGAAATAGAATTAAGAAAAACAAATGCTACACCACCCCCTTCCTCACAGAATTCCCTGAGTTGAGCACGAAGGGAATACCTAGCACAGAGCAAAAATATAGTCCACTCTGGAAGAATACAAAAACTGAACTAAAAAATATAACATAGGTCATTATGTTGATAGTGAAAGGACTACTATAAGATGCCCATACATTGACTCCACGCCCTACATCACTGTATGCATGTCACATAGGTGAATTGCACAGTGTGGAGAGGTGTGTGTCATTAATTATCGTTCAACACAAAAAGTATTACATTACGTTCGTATGAACGACTTAAATATAGAAGAGATACAGTGGGGAGAAGGAACAGAAGATGGTTCCTCTTCACTGTATTTTAAAATGTCTTTAATATGGTATGTCCCCAAATTCTTACCATCCAAATCTGATAGTTCATAGACCAGCGGTGAGCGCTTTGCGGTGACTATGCACTTAAAAGATTTAGGGGCCAACTTGGAAGTGATGTTCTTGTCCTTGTTGGAAAGATAATGGGTTCTCATATAGACAAACTGTCCCACCTGTAACTCCACATGCCTTTTTCTGAGGTTGCAGTACTCCTCGTTACGCCGGTGAGAAACATTCAAACGTTTGCTCACCTGGTCGCATACACGACGAAGATCCCTCAACCTCCTGCCACAGGACACGGGACTGTCAATGGAGACAGAGTTAGGATGGGAAGACGTTAGGATGGAAGGTTTCGACACACGTTTTGGGTTACCCATTAGGCCAGGACGAGCAGTGTTTACAGGTTTGTCCTGCTTACAAGTTTCACACTTGCCCACATATTCCTTAACGCTCTCATACATCTTGGGCCAGTAGTAGTTGAGGGCCAAGCGTTTGTGGGTTTTCCGAACACCTCCATGGGCACTCGTGACGTGGTCATGGTACTTGGAGAGCAGGGACAGCCTGTCCTCCTGTGGCACCACCAGCTTCCAGCTAAACTCTGACGTTAATGTGTACTTGCCTTTTGACAACCTATACAAAGCATCGTTGCGTATGTCGAAGCTAGGGAAGTTACTGGGGTTATTCTTCACACTTTTTAGAGTGTGAAGGTACCAAGAATCCTTGGAGACACTGGTGTCTATTGCGTCAACCGTATCAATGACATGATGCACCAGGGATGTACGTCCTAAACCTACCTTGTCAGTGTTGATGTTATTGAACTTCTCAATAATGCTATTTATAATCCGCTTCTGATCAGCGGTCAAATTATCGTAATCCTTCAAACCACGGTTGAGAGCCAGTGACTCAACAGGAATTACACTTTTCAAAATTAGAGAGATTGATATTTCGAGATGTCAATCTATCCCCTATATGAAATCGTTGCCAGAAGTCAACACCAAATATCATAGGAGTGGTGATTTCCGGGACAACATAAAACTTAATAACTCTGACAGCAGAGTTATAAACTATAGGAAGAGAAATACAGCCTAGACAAGACAGAGATGTGCCGTCTGCTGTAGTTAAACTAAAATTGGGGCTGATGTTTTCAAGTTCAAACCCTAATTCAAAAAATTTGTGGTGCGCACCCTTACCTAAGATAGAGCAGGCCGCACCCGTATCCAGTAGACCTAGAACATTTAAGTTCATGATCTTAACTACTAAATACGGTCTAATATCATTATCCCGTTTATTAAACAGGACCCTATCAGAGGAGAAATCAGACAGAGTAGAATGCACTGAACTGATGGGAAAGCTCTCAACAAGGCCCTGACTTACCCGCTTTTTTGGCTTGTTGAGACACTGGGAACATTGCGGTGCTCTGACTCCTTTCTGACCAAACCGGAAACACACCACCTCTCTTGATTTTGTGCAGCTGGGAGTGGTATGACCGCCCTCACCACAGCGAAAGCAATGGTGCTCGCTCGAGGTTGATGGACGAGTCACTGCAGAGACCTGTTGGTGAGTTTTATATGGAGATTTTGGTTTAAATTTTTGGTGGTGTAGATCCACAGTGATACTGCATTTATCAAATGCTGGCTCATGGAATGCCTCAGCCCTTGCACGAGCAAGTTCCAGGCGCTTCCCCAATCGCTTCAGGTCGGTGATGGACTTGACGTCATGAAGAGCTAATTCCTTCATGTAGTCAGGCCTTATGTTATGCATCAGAATGTCCAGTTGTTCCTCACTGGGCATCTTGCATGAGAGTCTAGAGAACATGGCCTGCATCGTAGAGATGTAATTGCCCAATGTTTCAGATCGAGCCTGTGTACGCTGCCTGATTTCGTTTCGGAGACGATAATCATAGTCGGGAAGGTCGAAGTTCTCCCTCAGCTCTTCCAACACAGCCTCATAAGAGGTAAGGTCCACCCTGTTGGCACGGAACCAAGATAGGGCTGGACCCTCCAAAAGGTCGGAGAAAGCCGTGAGGATTTTGTCCTTAGTGACTTCCCGAGCACACCTGAGCTCCTCAAGTCTTTCGATGAAAACACGTACACAGGTAGATCCATCAAATTTTAAATTAAAAGAATTGAGATTAATGGGTTTATCCCTTATTACCATTGTCGGTATGGAATCGGTAGCTATTGCGTTAAGTCGCGTCGAACGGTCCCTCCTTGGCACTGGTGAGGTATAATTGATTTGGTCCGCTACAGGACCTCTATCTCCCTCTGAACCATCTGAGTCAGAGTCAGTTTCTGTTTCAGTTAAAGATAAAATTTTAACTAACCGGTTACGGATCCCTACTAGTTCTGAGCAGTCCAAACCACACCTTGCTAACCTATCGAGAAGATAATTAGCCCTCAAGGCAATCTTATTACGCACGGTCATATTAGAAAAGAAATCACCTGAAGAAATGGCTCCTTCCAATTCAATAACCTTGGGCTCGCAGAGAGACAGTTCTGAAGCCGCAGAAGCAGTAACTAAAGCGCTGGCCTTAATGCTGCCACGCCGAATAAGCCGTAAAGCAGTTCGCAGCTCACCCCTCAAACTAACCACCGTGTCTTCAGGATTAGCTGAAATGCCCATAGCAGTCAATTCGTTAATAAGTTCATCCTTTTTAAGGTAATTAATACATTTAACCAGTTGAGCCATGGTGTAAATGGACAAGATTAACTTTAAATTTTACAGCAAATGAAAAGAAAAAATATAATATAAGGCACTAAAATATCCTTAGTGCTTAAAGAGAGTTAACAAATACAATCTAAAAAAACTGTCTTAGTCTGTAAAAAAACTAAATATACAGTATTATTCAGTTAACTCAGTTAACTACACTGTTAACTGAGATGAAAGTAAGTTTTAAAATTATTTAAAACAATTAAATTATGATTGTGAGGTATCAAGAAAATTTTTTGATCACCTTTAAAAATCTTCAAATTGATAATTCACTAACAAGAATACAATAATTAATCTAGTTATAGTCACTATATAAATTGTTAACAATGTATTCTTGCTTCTCAAACAGTAAAGTGTTAAAATTTTATCTTTGTAAAAGTTTTCCTTACATTAATTTAAAAGTAGGGTAAGACCCACATGAAATTAAATTAACACAACTAAGTTAACAAAAGCTTCTTTATAAAACTAGATAAAAGGAAAAAACAATATATCCTTTTTATTACAACAAGCAAACCCACTATTTGGCTTGATGTAGTTTAAAGAGAAAAAAAAAGATATACACTTCTTTTGTTCGAAGGTATAATCATAAAATTAAAAGTACACTTTTCAAATGCACCTATATAAATGAAATGCTATGTATGCATCACTATAATAATGCAGATCCCATAGGGACTGACCACTAGAAAAAAAGAAAAAAAATAAAAAAGAAAAGAAAAAAAAGTTTCTAATAGGAATCCAAAACTTACCAAAATGTGTGCAGTTTTAATTTTGTTTCAATTTAGAATTTAGCTCAAAGCTTTTCCACACCGTTGAGATGGAGGTATAGGCTGAAAAAAGCAATGAGAGATTATTACATGCGTACTGCACCCGCACAACCAATTAACGTCCTGGGAAGTCTCGGACGGAGGGTAGACGTTTCCTCCAGAGTGAGCCCAGGAACACCCACACAACACACACACACAAAGTTCTAAAAGTAGCCCCACGTTGGGCGCCAATTTGTAACCCCTGAACCTGTCAGGAAGTCACCTCACCGACTAGCCAACCGTAGACCATGAGAATCTCCGGGCGCCGTAAAGAAATAAGTTAAATAAAAATAAATAAATTTAAACAAAGATGAATAAATAAAAGTTAAAAAAATAATATGTGTGGGTGTGTGTTTGGGATACCAGGGTGCTCTTCAGTAGAAACGAATACTCCTCAGTGATGCATTCATATATTAACAAATAAGAAATATTAAATACAGGTAACAAGATAATTACATAGGTGGGTTGTCACTGGCTTAAGAAATATATTATTCTACAGTAAAATAACCACTCTTCGGTGTCGCTGGACTCCAGACAGACACCCAGATGAACTTCTAACCCCTTTCAGACCTCAGGCGAGGGTCTATTCGGGCTTCTTATGATGATCTTGAAAAAACAGATTAAATTTTATCACCTTATGTGGGTGAAAAATAAAAAAAGTAAGTACTTTGTATTATATGTGTCCCAATGAAGAATCCTTGGGACACGTAAGTGAGCTAGGTGGTGAGATGCGGGCTGCCTCAGACGATATCCCTGCCAGGACTCAACCTCACAATCCAGGATGTGTGCTCCGTAATCTACTGGTTCTGTCCGGAACCATGAACCCTACACAGAAAATACATCTCCTAGACACACATTCAAAGAAATAAAGACATGGTTAAGATTAATTTATAGAATATATTTGATTTTTTACCTCAGACGGGGAATTGAAGATTACAGCAGCGTTTCACTATACACAGCGAACAACAATCACGAGGCTTATGCAGGATAATCACAATAGGCAGAGAACTGAAGACAGTGAACCTGTCATCCACAAAATCCTCGTTTATATAGACTTGGAAACGAATGTTCGAGAATCTCCCACCAACTTTCTCAGCTAAACATGAGCACCACTCACTCCGATATATTCTAATGCAAGGGCACTATTTCGCGAAGTGAACAATTGCATATCAATTAATACTGAAACAAGGTTATTCTTAAATTTTGCAAGATGCAACTGTCAACAGTGACTGTATGACGCAGTGCAGAATAACGCCATCTGGTGCCTCTTGGATGAACTGTTCGGCCAGTCGAACCAATATCAAGAGCGTAACTCGCCGTGAGGGCGCCGTGCTCACCTTTTTGTGTTGTTATAATACAATGAAATAGAATTAAGAAAAACAAATGCTACAAGATATTTCAATTTTATTTGTTTGTATAAATATGACGGTACATCAATTGGCAATAAAGCTGTATCCATTTACACATATTTAAGTAACCGTTTAATAGTCTACAATTTGCATCAGTAAACAAGCTACCGAAGGCGAAAATAAAGTGTTTAAGCTAAAAAATACTTCATTTTAATAATATATCTGCCATTCGAGGAATATTGTCAAACGGTTTTGACTCATTTATAACTTCCAAGTAGTTTGGCAAGTGCTCTTCAACATAGAGTCTATCTAAATTCGCGTCTCGATTTCTTCAATATTAAACACTCCATCGCTCAAAGAGGCACTTCATTTGTAAACAAGAGAAATCCATTAACATACTCATTCAGAAAATGATTGTTAAAATTTTAATGTTCGGAAAGCACAAAAAAGACGCGCCCATTTAAGGTGCGAAAATTGTCTGAATCTGATGTATGTGTACGTATGTATAATATATATATATAACTAGCTGAACCACGCGGTGTTACCCGCGGTTGTCGTCGTACCGCGAGTAACGCCGCTGGGCAAAGTTAGTCTAAAGTAGCCCAAGTTACTCCCTGGATCATCAGCTACCTGCCAGTCCAGCCGTTGCAGAGATTATCCGGAACAAATAGACAGACTGACAGACAAACAACTTTTAATTAATTTTTGTATATGTACCGTGTATCCATACATGTGCATTTAATATTACAAACAGACACTCTAATTTTATTTATTTGTATTGATTTATATACTTCGCACTTTTTGATGGGTAACTTAAACGTTGTCCTCTTGATGTCAGTCTATCACTGTCTAAGTAATCGGACGATTAAGAATGATTGAGATATGTACAAGAACTTTCAAACCGATACGTCTGCTTCGACTGTGCGAGTTCCCTAGTGTAAGAGTTCTGCACTGCTGTGTAAAGTTGATCTTTGTATTCTTACACCTCACATACGGGAAAATTTATATATAAACTTTTTACTCACTTAAGTATGTACCTACTAGGAATGAATTACTTCGATTCCTACAAAAAAAATTTAACTGTGACCTGTGATGACTGTGATGTGTGTGTGTGAGTAGTGGTTGTAATTTCACCACCCTATTCTTTTTTAAGTTATCAGTCGAGAATTTACCAGTGTATCACTTATAAGCTGCAATAAAATATTTTACTTTTGGACAGGATTTCTTAAAATTCAAACTGCCTCGGTGGTGCAGTGGTAGCGTACGCGACTGCTGTTCTTGAGGTCTCGGGTTCGATTCCCGGGTCGGAACAAATGTTTGTATGATCTGCAAATATTTGTTTCGGAGCTTGGGTGTTTTCTATGTATAATATGTACGTATTTACAAAAAAAAAGTATAAAAGTATTCATATCAGTTGTCTAGTACCCATAATACAAGCTCTGCTTAGTTTGGGACTAGATGGCGTTGTGTGTTAGATGTCCGAAATATTTATTTATTTAAATTCTTTCCCTTACTGCTTTGATCGCCTTTTTCGTACGAAGTACTACGTAGACGGCCGGATCTTTTTCTGTCACAAACAAAGGAAGTTCCATTGTACCTATCAATAGCCCGGTACACAAACATAGATACGCGCGAAAAACATAACGTTTTCTTGGTAGACAGGTAAAACGGGCTGAGGCTTACTTTTACCTGCTTTGTAACACTTGTTCAGCTCAAGACTATCGGGAAATTATTCTTAACACTATATAGAACTTTTTTTTAGGTGCTACTGGGCTTTTCGGTAGATATTAAATTTCAAGAATATAACGATGAGTTGTTAAAAGTGACAATGAATTTTTTATCGCCATATGCATACATTTTTAAAAACGTGGTGTATTCAAAAGTGTCTATTGACACGTTCAGCCACCAGTTAATCCATTTGATATTCTGTAGAAATCAAAAAGTTGCTAGCTGCGTGTTTGAATTTAAAGCGAAGTAGAAATTGTTGTTTTCTAACCCCCAGTGCAAAGAGTTGAAATGTTAAATTCAACGTATTTGCCGCCGTACGAATAGCAATAGCTCTGTTTCGAACTTTGATAGGAGTTTTTTTAATTTTATTTTACAACTTCATACGCTTGTGTACATTGACGGACTTAATGCCCAGGGCAATCTCTACGTGCCAACCTTAGATATAGGGGTGTAGATATCTAGGAAGGTAGGCGCAACGAGGTTACAGTTGTAATTAGTAACAGATACAATTGACAAACTACCAAAGACAAATATGCATATAAATATACTTAGTCTGGCCATAAAGACTGTTACAATAAAAAAATAAATTAATTATTACTTAAAGATATAGGGTAATATTATTACCCTCTTGAGAGGAGCCCCGAGCCTAGCAGTGGAATGTGTAAATCTTTAATTTTTAAAAGATTGTTTATTGTGTTTTCTTATTTTCGCGCCAATATATTGTAAAATATTGTGTGATATTTAAATAGAGTAGGGTGATAAAGAGAACTCAGATTGCACTACATAAAGTGGGTATGGACCCAAATACATTTTTTTAAATCCTCCATATGCTTGGTATTAGTCAAATGTTTGTGTATCGGGCTATTGATAATTATAATGAAACCTCTGTTTGTAACCGAAAAAGATTTTGCTACCAAAACTTTTGCTTTTCTTTGCAACACTATTTATGGCAAGACTAAGTATATCTCTCAGGTAACTGTTATGATTATTACTTCCAAATATATATTTTAGTTATTCCAGTTCTCGAAGATTGTATGAGCCCTGCGTGTTGATACTGCGATGGAACCTCTCATAGGTCTCAATAACAACTGCGTGACGTCATCAAAAAATTACAGACAACAAAGAAATCTTGTCTGTTTGATACGTTTTCATTTATAAACCTCACAACTAATTTTTATGGACAGTTAAAAAATAACACCATGTAGTTATTAAATCAATGTTTACTACAACTTAATAATTCTAGACTAATTCTTCAATTTTACTCATATTATCGTCTAAATCAGAATTTGTTTCAGAGTCCGTTGTGTCAGATTCTGCCGTATCGATGATAAATAATTCGTCAGTCATTCGGCCTTTACGCCAGTATTCTTCTTTGAGTCTCTTCACGTGATTAATTTATTTCTTTCAATCGTCTGGAGTTATTGACGCCAACGCCTCCAGGGTCATAGATTAAATTTTACATTCTAATTGTTCTACATTATTTTCTGAAAATCTTGGTTGGACTGGGTTCCAAATATATGATGGTATTGAGGTCGCAATTATATGATGGCAATTTTATTACTTCATGGCCATCGTCAGCTCACAATTTGTCGATTTTATAATGTTTCGGCTTTGAAATTAACATGTCCTCAGTAGTATTCGAAGAATTTTTAGGGTACGGTTTATATTTTAAATCAATACCTTTGAGTCCTCTTTCTTGTTTATTTCACGACCACAGCTGTTATTTAATTTCTTACTTATTTTAAGAGAATAAGTATGATAACAATAACAAAACTTAACAAAAAAAACAGCATAACGAAAATAAAAAGCTATTAAAAATACGTGGTAAAGATACTCAATATGCGTAAAAACTCTGGCTGATACTGACAGTTCGACGTCACCAAGATGGCCGCCAATCGCAATATCAAAGTGCGGGGCCTTCTTATTAATAAATTTGTAAAAACATCCAACATATAATATATATAATAGACAAAATACCACGTAGGCGACGTTGAAAATTGAAAGATCCAAGGACGATTAAGTAAGACTTGAACTTCTGTTTTCTTTGCTTTCCCTCAAAGATAACTAAACTGACTTCGTAGCTCGATCCTGTTTCATACTGCTGTCAATAAATAACTATTACGACCATCGCTGCTATTACTTCAATGTTCATCTAACTTCTCCATTCAAGTGAATAAGTTCAGTAGTATATTAAAGCTTATTTATTTACTTCACTGACTTAACTATTGAACTGAATAAATAAATTGATCGACTCAGCCGAGTGAACTAACAGCATTGCACCGATTTCTACTAGTATATTTGAAATAAAAATATAAAGATTTATTATTTCCAATGAAGTAGAAACAGCCAATATTCTCGTTCTTGATGGAGTCTTCTAAACAGAGCGTGGCGCGTCAGTATCTCACTACATTTGTGTCACTACCACCTTTAACTAACTTTCGAACTTCGACCAAAGTGCGTTATGTATACATACGAAGTCTGTGAATAAATAAAGTCTAACTTCTGTCTGTATAAAACATAGGCAGTATATATACTATTACTGTGACTAAAATTCACACACCTTGAGTGAGCCGTTCTTAACCTGGTTGAGATTATTTTAGTTTCTTCTGATGTAATTATTGACTTCTAAATAGTACACCTTAAAGTCAATAGTTAAAAAAATACTAAGACTATTCTACGTTCACGAGTCGACCATAGCAGTGCAACGAAAGATTTTTCCTCCTTAACGGTAAGTTTGTCTTAGAATAATAAACTAATAGTAACCAAATAGTAATGATACTGCAGATGTGACAGAAACTTTGTGTTTTTTAGATCCAACATTTCGGATTTTCCTCCATATAAATTCGTTAGCTAATTAAACTTAGTCCAATCGTCACACATTTCCATAATTTATGGTAAATTCATTTCTCGATATATCGTTACATCGTAATGAGTAAGACCTATCACGAGGTTATAACTTCGTCAACGCTGCAGATAATTTAAAAACAACTTTATAATTGAAACCTATTAACTTTTTAATTTTAGTTGCTTCACGTACAACTCTTGAGTAAAAGTGAAATTCGTTGGAGCCGTGAAATTTAATCCTGTGATGGTGTCTGCTCCCAGCGCCTGTTACGTGATCGCATTAATTACAGTTAATAATATTATACATTAACTTATAACAGCCAAATTGTTACATTCACTTGTAGTGTTTCCTGTAATGTGATTATTTCTTTTAAATTAATGATCCCATTTTGAACTGTTAATTGTGTTAGAAAATTAATATTTAAAATTTGGGACATCTTCTAAATATAAATATTAGAACATTTTAATACATTAAGATATATAAGCCACCACTATCACATTAGATGGATACTAGCACAGATCTCCTAACGTAACTTTTCAGTTGAGCAGTGCACTGAAGAGATAATATATAAATGAAATACCGTACTTGATTGCCTCATTGCTTTCTCTAATGTAAGTGAACGTATATTGAATCGATTTTCGGATCCGACATAATGATATAAGGTTAGCGCAGAATCTTAAACGTGCCAGCAGATGGTAATAAGATGATTTTATAGTAAGCGTAAGCAAAAATACAGGGCACATAGATTTAAGAATTTTCAGTTGTGAGCATAAAACTTTTGGCTGGTTGTATTATCGATTCCTTTGCCAGAGACAAGTCAAAACTAAAGCTAATTTTATTTCAAATTAACTTACTGCTGAATACGGACCTCTTTTCTGATTTAGAGGAGAAAATAGGTTTTCTGTGAGCCCGTACCATAGTTCCGTGATGCTACTTTCTTTCACCTACTAGTTTACATGCATTAAAAATCTTGTATTTTTCGAATTAATGCCACCATTAAGATGATCTTAATTTATAAATAAATACTCTGCCTTGTTCAGTACCCACCTTATACTATTTTAGTACAATGCAATAATCCGAGCAATTTATCTTCTGCCTACATAACAAAAAACACTATTTTGCTCTAGTGCTGAAAACCCATGGAGTTCATCTTTCTTGTCAATAACTTACCACATAAAAATCAATCTAATATAGATCATACTGAAATATGGCCTACTCGTCTTGCAGTTACTTAGTAACCGTAATGAAACTGTTACGTCTTCATAATTCCTTTGTGGCAAAATAATGTGATATTTTACCACATATCATATTTTAAAACTAACCAAACATAAAGTAAAATCTTTATCAATCTGCAAATACACTCTTATCCATCTCTTAAAAGATTCTCGAAACACGTCTAAATACATTAAAATTCTGAATTCTTAAATCTACAATTCATCTGGAATGAATAAGCTTCCGATCGTGAGAGCTTCCAGCCATTCCGTAATTATGTTCACCGATTTATACGAATTCAAAAACTGGTATTTATATAATCCATTGGGAATACTATTCTGATGGCTCACAGAAATACAATACGTCGATAACTATTCAGATAGTTGTAAGTTTTCACTCACAAGCAACTGATGACCGCACCTCGAACTAAAACTTACCCACTTTGAGAGAATTTCAAATTTAATACCCATGAATAAACTATTTCTAGACTGCTTACGTTAATCATCAAAATAACTTTAAGTTATGATAAGCAAGAGGGTTAAAGATGCTTGAAACCTGTGCTGCTCAAAATGATGACGATGTCCTCTATTTTTAAGTTGTATACCGACTTCATAAAAGGTCCTTTCAATGCTTAAAGAGGATAATCAATAAAAAAATTTAACTTAAATTGAATTTATTGAGTACAATTACTTTGAAAGTCATTTATAAATCAATCTTTCGTTCTTCGAATCCTTAATTCTTTCTTAATACCATAAATAAATGTAAATGAATGTAAGTTTGTTCAATCATCATAAAACTTTATACACATATTCTTGGAGGTATTAGATGTAACATATGATATTTTTTATTAAATGCGAGTAAAGCCGCGGACGAAAGCTAGTTTAATCTTAAGTTATTGAGTGAACAACCTTGTAAGAATACTAATTACGACTAACAGACTGTAATATTCTTCGCTACTGATTTAAGCCGAAACTATATACGCATTATCACGTATGTCAAATGTTTGGCAAGCGGTAGTACCTACATACGAATACCGCAAACATTGGACTAATATCACCACTTTCTGGCACACTATATTTGGTTTGCCAAAGTAGTCTAGCAAACAGTAAGTCTCGCATGTCACGTTCTATCCACCCTTGGTGACCGGCACTAATTAACACTTCATAAAATAAAAGCTTCACGGCCGTCTGTTGCGTTTTCATTAAAAAAATAGAAGGTTTGACCTACAAAAATATACCTACCACTTACTTTAATGCTTCTGAACCTTGACAATGATGGTAACCAGAGATTCGAATTCGGTACATAAGCAGCTAGTATATTGAAATATACACACCAAAAACAATCATATTTAATACTAGCTATTGCCAGCGGCCTTGCTATCAAAAAAGTTGAAAAAAAATACATGTAGTATTTTATTAAAATTTGTGTAAGTATGCATGAATAATGCATTCATGTTTTTAAACGTATTTATTTTTAATCAATAATAAGGACCCATCAATAAGGACTTTCATACATACTTTCGACCCTTATTTTAACCCGTTTAGGAGTAGAATTCAAATAAATGCTTTTATAATTATTCATTTATTTGTAATCACAAGCCTGAAGACAAAGTTTCAGACTACTGGCTTCAAAAATGACGGACTTCCAGACTCACATTTATACGAAATGTCAACCCTTATTTCACCTATGAGAGAGCAGAGGCATGAGCTCTTACTAGTCTTCAGTGTATATTAAATAAAGCCCTAAGTTATTATACATATAAGGTATCATACATATAACGTATCATACGGTTGTTTCATCAGCAGTCCAATGTCTATAATGGCCTCTAGGCGAATGGCAACAATATAGAACCAATCATCTAAGCCGCGCCACCATTACCAGTTCTTTCCATCTCTGTGCTAACGGTTGTCAAGGACATGACTTTAGGTGGAGCACTGTGTCGCTCAATTTCTAACAGGCCACGGTAATTTTAAGAGCCAACTACACTCATTTAAATTAGTCGATTTACCAGTGTGTTATCACAACAATCATGGTCAACAAACGGCAGACAGAACAGTATGTTTATCTAATCCTCTGGGAATGTAGTCTTTGGTACAATGAACGTAAAATAATGCTGCATAGCTTTTAAATGAAATCTGGGGTGGTATACTGTATGGGCATCTTGTATCAACTGCGGTGAATTTCCGTGCGTTTAGGCGATCTTGCCGTACGAGCTATTATAATCAAATATAGCTACTTAATATATTTCCAAGTTCTCTAGTTTTTTCTTATTAATGTCTTTGCGGGTTCCAAGGCAGTTTAAACTTTCCTAAGACTTCCCGAATGTCATAACTCGTGATCGTGGGTCACTGCTGTTGATCCTGTTGTATAGGAGTGGTGGACGTGTTAGCTGGATTATTCCCATTTAAAAAGAAAGTATAGAAGTCGCGTTGTCGGTTTGACTTAATATGAGGGTTGATGTCGCATTGAGCAAGTATTAGCGTTAGTTCTAACAACCTTAGTAAAGGTGTAAAGATTTGATTATCTTTATTGAAATTAATAAACTAACTATCTAAAAAGAAAAATATTTTAATAGAAACGTAATTGAAAAATCAGAGTAGTATTTTAAAGTCCTGATTATGTTAAGCGACTAAAACATTCTCTTCACAAAAATAGTTTTTAAATATATCAACGTTTCTTTTGACCGTCTTTTGAAGATGATAGATATTTAAACTTTTTCAATTAAAATTTTGTTTATTTGGTGAAAGTCAACTAAACTAACCCTAACTTCTAAAGTGATAGTAAAATTAATGTAGAGACCAAGACTCTTGAACTACGTTAGAATGTAAAGTAGATAAGAGTACTTTGAGGCGGCTCAGAGATCTCTTTATAATCAAACATTAAAATCTCTTTTGTAAGGGCTTTCTTTAACTAAAACAATAGTTCAAAAATCATAACGAAGTGTAATTTATAAGAAAATGTAAACCTCCGAATTGAGAATCTCATTCCTTTAGAAATCGGTTAAAAGGCACATGCCTTAATAACTTATTTACGCATTCTTTGCTAGAGTAAAAGTTTTTCAATCGTGCCACCAAATATTAATTTGCAATGCATTTAATTGAATTGATGCCAGCGCAGTTATCCAATCCTAACTAATATTATAAATGCGAAAGTAACTCTGTCTGTCTGTCTGTCTGTCTGTCTGCTACTCTTTCACGCCAAAAGTACTGAACGGATTTGAATGAAATTTGGTATACAGATATTCTAGACCCCGAGATAAAACATAGGCTACTTTTTATCGCGAAAAAGGGGTTGTAAGGGGTTAAAAGGAGGGGGGGGAAAGTTGTATGGGATTTCATAATTTTTAAAGATAAAACCATGAAACTTTATATTTAAGCACTTGATAAAAAATAATAAAACATTTGTTCTAGCGTTTTTGAAATTTCGACCTGTGAGGGGATGAAATAGGGGTTGAAAGTTTGTATGAAGTTCGTCATTCTTTAAGTTGGAAACCTGAAACTTTACTTTTGGGCTGCTGATTAAAAATGAATAAAACGTATTTCAACGTTTCTAGATATTCTACCCTTAAAGGGGTAAAATAGGGGTTGAAAGTTTGCATGGAAGTTCGTCAGTTTTTAAGTTCGAAACATGAAACTTTGTTTTTGGGCTACTGACTAAAATTGAGTAGATACGTATTTAAGCGTTTCTGAATATTCTACCCCTAAGGGGTGAATTAGGGGTTGACATTTCGCATTTAGGTTAGTCTGGAAGTCTGTCATTTTTGAAGTTCGACAAATGAAACTTTGTGTTTGGGCTACTGATTAAAAATGAGTAGATACGTATATAAGCGTTTCTGGATATTCTACCCCTAAGAGTTGAAATAGGGGTTGAAAGTTTGTATGGAAGTTCGTCATTTTTTAAGTTAGAAACTTGAAATTTTATTCATGTGCTACTGATTAAAAAAGAGTAGATACGTGCTTAAGCGTTTCTAGATATTTAAAATATGTGAAATAAGGGTGGAAAGTATGCATGGAAGTTCGTCATTTTTTAAGTTCGAAACATAAAACTTTGTTTTTAGGCTACTGACTAAAAATGAGTAGATACGTATTTAAGCGTTTCTGGATATTCTACCCCTAAGGGGTGAAATAGGGGTTGACATTTAACGTGTAGGTTGGTCTGGAAGTCCGTAATTTTCGAAGTTCAAAACATGAAACTTTGTTTTTGGGCTACTGACTAAACATGACTAGATAACTATTCAAGCGTTTCTAGATATTCTACCCCTAAGGGGTGAAATAGGGGTTGAAAGTTTTTATGGAAGTTCTTCATTTTTTAAGTTAGAAACATGAATCTTTATTCATGTGCTACTGATTAAAAAAGAGTAGATTCGTGCTTAAGCGTTTCTGGATATTCTACCTCTAAGGGGGTGAAATAGGGATTGAAAGTTTGCATGGATGTTCGTCATTTTTAAGGTTAGCAACATTGAACTATATTTTTGAGCTACTGATTAAAAATGACTTGACACCCGTTAAAGCGTTTCTGGATATTCTACTCCTAAGGGGTGAAATGGTTAGTCTGGAAATCCGTCATTTGTGAAGTTCGAAACATGAAACTTTGTTTTTGGGCTACTGATTGAAAATGAGTAGATATGTATTTAAACGTTTCTGGATATTATACCCCTAAGGTGGTGAATTAGGGGTTGCGAGATTGCATGGAAGTCTGTCATTTGTTGAGTTAGAAACATAAAATATTATCTTTGGGTTACTTATTAAAAACGAGTAGATACATATTTAAACGTTTCTGGGTATTCTACCCCTAAGGGGAGAAATATATAGGCATTGGCATTTCATATATTAGTTAGTTTGGAAGTCCATAATTTTTTAATTTAGCAGCCTGAAAACTTTCGGCTTTATGTTTCTGATTACAAATAGACGAATACTTATATCAGCATTTACGCAAATTCTGTTCCTAAAGGGGATGAAATATGGGTCAAATGTTTGTATGAAAGTTCTTTTAAATGGGCTATTGATCAAAAATAAATAAATAGGTTTAAAACATGAATAAATTACTAATACATACTTTTACACAGTTTTAATTAAATACATATAACAAACTTCCACGCGGGCAAAGCCGCGGGCAACAGCTAGTTATCAAATAATCATTGCCGAGAGCCACTTATGAATGAACCCGCTTATCTCTGATGGGTTAATGAATGCTTCTTGCTTCGACGTTTATTCAAATAGCATTTATTAGAGTTCACCTATAATTATTCTATATTTATATTAATCGTGTAAGAGTTGAACGCAAACTTATGATCATGTTTTTGAAACCGAGCTTAATTCGATACAAAAAATTGGCTTACCAATTATTGGTTAAGAAACTCCTCGATTATAAGAATAGGAAACAAACACACATATTGAATTATGATAGCTACATGTTGGGTACTTTACAAAACGAGGAACTTTATAATAAAAACTATTTTGAAATATCTCGCGTTTTTATCTTGCTAGCTGTATCCAAATTTCATAACAGTCCGAACAGGTTCCCCTTCGCAATTATTTACCTCCCAATTATTTTAAAATTTATCGGAATAAATGGTAACAGGCTGCATTCTTCTACCCTTATACTTTTTGGTGGTAGCTCTCTTATGGAAAAAAAAACTGGCAGGATTCCCTTGTTAAATAAAAAATAAAGATTAGATTTATTTAAGTTTAGGTTTATGAGATTGATACATATTTATTTATTTTAGTTTTTTTATATTCTTATTTTTACTTATTAGTGCTGCATGTTTCATACATGTATCAATAGTGTAAATCTTAGTAAAAAAAACTGGCTGATTTGTTAGAATATTCAAAATAAAAAATTGGAATAATTTATTTTCGATAACCTCGTGATATACCCGTAGTTGTTGACGACATAATATCTACTCGTAAATGTCAATTACACAAAAAGCAACCTCAAAATCCTAACCACCAATACCTACAGTGCGAGCCCCGGGCCAACAAAGCGGCAGCAATACTCGGTTTTAAGTGGATTTCCGTGTATGCAATATTAATAGATCAATTTGAATCATTACAATAATTGATTGATTGCTACAAAGAGAATATTAATTCACGAACAACTAGCATGTGAACTTCATTACTACATAACCTGAAATACCATTTTAAATTTAGTTTATACTAGCTGAACCCCGCTGTGTTACCCGCGGTTATTGTCGTACCGCGAGTAATGCCGCGGGACAAAGTTAGTCTAAAAAAAAGTAGAATAAGTTAGTCCCTGGATCCTGCCAGTAAAAATCCTGTCAAAATCCGTCCAACCGTTCCAGAAATTACCCGGAACAAACATACACACAGACGGACAAAAATTTTTTTAGCCACATTTTTGGTATATGTACCGTGTATACATACATATGCATTAAGTAAAAAGCGGTTATTTTAATATTACAAACAGACACTCCAATTTTATTTATTTGTATAGATTGTTTCGTTACTACTTTTTTAGGTTTAATATTGCGAAAGATCATCAATTCGTTCCAGGAAAATTTAAACTGAACCCACACAAAGTTAAATATTTAATAAATGTTTGCCTCCTCGGAAGATTAAAGAGTAAAATAAAAGGTTAAAAAGCAAGTACTGCCGTTTAATATATAAACATTTTCCTTTTGCCAGAGATAAAATGCAAGAAATCGCAAAAAAATACAGGTTATTGCCCAGACTTATTAAGCTGTGATGAATACGGCTTAAAGTGAAGTAAAAAGTAAAGATCTTATTTGAAATAAGCAAGGAAATGATTTGCTTTTTTTAACCGAATTCAAAAAAGGTTTAGGTTCTCTATTCGACTGTATTTTTTTATGTTTGTTACCTCAGAACTTTTGACTAGGTGAACCGTTTTTGATGTTTCTTTTATTTATTTGAGAGGTGATGTTTCCCGTGGGGTCCCATTTCAATTTGATCCATTTCTTGAAGTCTTTTTTTTTGTTTGTTTGGGTTTGAAACCACCACGGGGTTGAAGTTTGGGTGAAAATTGCAGGGTTTCACATTTACAATGGCATATGAGTCACAGAATTTTATTATTGTTTTGATTGCATGGTTGTCCTAGCCGTTTAAGCGGTCACCACGCCGCTTTCTAATGCACCAAGTGTTGTGGTTTCATATCCCACGTTGTGTGATCTACAAATTGTTGTTCTTCGTAAAATCCCTTGCGACACAGAATATAAATTTCTAATGCGGGAGTTGTATTTATTTTAATGTTGAGTTGTGCTTACTTCGTTGTGATTGTATATTTCTTTTGGTCTTCATACGAGTAGATACAAGAGACGTAGTTCATCATGTGGTATGGCGCGTACTTCATAACTTATATTATATACATACACCGTATATGATAATCAAGGTCCGAAATTAACAATATTCGACCATAATTAGAGTTAATTGTAAATATATTTAATAAGAAAAGTATATGGTAATGAAACAATAAACTAAATCATTATTCAACATCAAATACCATCAATGTTTGGTATAGAAAAGAAAGAATATAAACGCGAAAGCATTGCTTTGTTCCTACTCCATCTAAAAAAAACATTCTTAACTCATTTATACATATTATACTTATAGGTCTAATACATACAGAAAGTTGCTTACATTGTTTAACTATAGAAAATAGTTCTCTACATATGGATTACAAGAAAAATCAATTATGTTTCATCGCACGGAACCCTCATCACGAAAGTTCAACTCTCCTCTGGCCGGTATTTTATTTTAAAAAGTTAAGGCGAGTGGAAGCTTTCCTCGGTTTTCTTTATGCCTTATTCACTGCCTATAGCGAAAGAATACACATAACGCCTAGCTTAATGCATGCACGTCTTGCATAAATCAATTACTGTATTGACGTCTCGATAAAAGCCTTGAGAATGTTTTGGTATGAATTTCGTCAGAAGAATCTCGATAACTAATAAGGGGAGACTAAAGCTCTTTTGGTAAAGAACTTTCGAAGCTAGGAGTAATGACAAGCTGCGAACACGTGTCTGCTTTCGTGTATAAAATATAATGCCAACTATGCTATACATATGTAGAAGGCAGTTTAATAAAGTGCTATTCATGATACGTGAGAATATAATTAGCTACGAATAAACAACTTAATAAATGTTATCCTTTAATATATAGTAGCGGTAAGAGATCACTTCCCCATCCCAAGCTACCGAGGTGTATCCGTTCGTAGTATACAGTTAATGATTTTGTTAGAATATTACATATTAAGCTAAGTAAACACTAAGATGTACAAAAGAAGTACAAACAGTAACAATAAGTCTACGCAAACATTTTCTATTGATTGATTAAAACGTTCTATAACGCTTTTAATATTACCCTTTCAATATGCAATTCGAATATGCTTTGCAATGCAAACAGGTTTCGGAAAAATTCAACTGTAATATTTTAGTGGATATAAATTTACGCGCGATGTATTATTTGAAGACATAATTTAATTAGTGGAAGTGAAGTTTTTTCTTATTTCGTTTAATCGTATTCTGCATTTTAACATATCATTTTGCTGAAAATTCAGATAAGGTGATGGGTCATACAGGTTCCCAAATAAAAAACTGTATGTACTTCTAATGAAAATAAAAGCTAAAGATTTTATAAACATAACCAAATGAGTAACAAAGTCGATCAGAGTGGCGTGCAAAAGGAGGGGCAGGTTTGTTTAGTAGAGGTATGTCCAGCAGTGATGATGATGATTATTTCATACCACCGAGGTTTTCCTTATTCTCTCTCTCTTATTCTCATCTTACATGATTCAGTCCTCCCGGGTTGGTTTCATTATTTATTCTCTACTAGTATTCTAATTTTAGCACCTTAGAAATGGTTATTATCATTTTTCTTTCTCGTCCAGTTTAATGTGCATTTTTGTGGGAAAGACTTTTTGTAACATAACTGGTCCAACATAACTGGTAAATAGTGTATTTACTGATACTTGTATCCTTTTTTCACATTTTCTTCGATACTAGCAGTGTGCACTCCTACAGTAAGTTAATATTTTATGGCACATGAGTAAATACTTCGTGTATTTGTTTATTTTATTATTTTTGATAAAGAGGACCAAAAGTTGAAAACATCAATAAAATAGGCAATAGTCCATAGCAGTATTTATATGTTTCATGTACATTTTAAAAGCTTTCAAAAGCATCCAGTCCAGCTTTCAAATGCATTTAACAAAAAAATCCTTTCAATGCGCTTGTGATGTCGATTCAGTTATACGAAACATATTTTTAAGCATAGGGCATTTTAATGCTTAGTACTCACATACGGTTTTACTCGATCGAGCAAACATGTCGAGTAAAAACCACGGCACGGGATTTCGTCCACACATTCGTCATTGAACGATCGAGTGACGCATCTTTTGGCTCGACGTTCAGTATTCAAAGAACCGTTCGAGCCAAGCGATGTCTGTTCAACAAAGGAGATGGTGGCTACATTTAGCAAATGGAGCAATTCTTAATTAATTAGAAACATTTAAGAAAATGAAAAAGAGAAACGTAGAAGGAGATTGAGCCATAGAGCTGGCTCGATGCTTCCTTCGAGTTGTGACTTTTGCGCTCCACGCGATAATTTTTACTCGTTTAGGAGTAAAACTATCGAGTAATACCGTATGTGAGTACGGACCACTACATGAACAAAAAATATTTGAGAGCACAAAGGATTCACTGAATATAGTGCTACCACTTTATTTAGAGGTTTTGTCAATACGGATCAAAATGTATTACTAAACATTTTGATCCGTATTGACAAAACCTCTCCGTATCAGTAGGATTACTGCCACTTTATCATTAACTAGCTTTTTCACGCGGCTTCGCTCACGCACGACTTTCATCCCCTGATTTACCTCCTTAGGGGTGGAAAAATTCCTTTCTTAGTGCTCACTTACGGTATAAGAAGAACCTACATGCAAAATTTCACGATAGGAGGTCGATCTTTGGGTATGTCAGTCAGTCAGTCACCTTCCTCTTTTATATATATAGATATTGTTCTCAAAATCTGCTCATCGTAAGTAACGTGAGACGGGGAATGTCTACTACCTCTGACACATTCTTATTACCGCAAAAGTTAAAACTTAGCAAAACAATAAAGCACAACCCTGTATCAGTCTGGTCTGCGTGGTATAAGTAGGCCAAAACTTATTCCGAGGGAGAGGCTTAGGACTATTAAAAGCTGTTCATGTAATGTGAACCCTACTGATTCGCTAAAAATAAAGTCAATAATTTCTTAGCGTCGATTTTTGATGAGGTGCTCATTACATTGATTGCCAAAGAGAATTGAGGATATTGAAGCTTAGTGTAGCTTGAGAAAGGAAGAAATTACTAAAGTTTAAAAAAGGTACTGTGGGTACTTGGTTTTAGATAGGTTTTAGGTGGTAGGTTTTAGATGTAAATGTTTTGGGTAAATGTAATCATAACCTTTGAGAATGCCATAAGGCGAAACCGGTCAGGTGTAAAATAAAATAAAATAGTGGAATAAGTACAAGTGAGTTTTAATCAAGAATGAAGCACGCTATCTGTTTTCTTTTGAAATTATTACTCAGTTAATTTGCTTGCATATAAGTACTATGGTATACCGCCAAATACAGTAGCTCCAAAATTAGCGGCTATTTTTTGACAATTGGCGTGCAAATCTCGACACCTGAGGTTGTTCCTTAAGTAAATGTTAAGTGAAACTGTTTAGTAGAATTAATTTGTGTGTGTGTTTTTAACCGACTTCAAAAAAAGGAGGAGGTTTCTCAATTCGACCGTATATATATATATTTTTTTTTTTTTTTTTATGTGTGTTCGGGCATAACTTCGTCGTTTATGAACCGATTCTGATGATTCTTTTTTTAATGGAAAGGAGATGTCCCGACGCTGGTACCATGTTAAGGACATTAATATCTGATGAAGGAATCCACGAGAAATCGAGTCGAACCTTGAAGTCGGTTTCATTTTTGTTAAAATTGTTGTAGTTGTTTTTAAGATGGGCGACATGAATTTAATACTTTATGTTGTTAAAATCTGTTCAATGCTGATTTAGAAGGGGTGGCCAATTACTAATTTGTACATTTGCTTTATTTAGTAAATGGCCACCTATGCCAGTTACTACTAAAAAAAGTTTGCAGTCAATCCCTCGTTAAAATCAGTAACTGGCACAGGGGGCCAGTTGTCTGGTCAGTTATTAATTTCTAACTGACAATAGGACATGGACAGGACAGGACATCATTTAAATTTGTATACCATCGAGTCATCGATTGCATGTGCCTGAGGATGAGGACAATGATTTATTTTTGTGTCATATTTGCTACCAAGTGAGTAACATTGAGTCCTCTGATTCGGAAGCTGGTTTCACATCACAAACAGTACAGATCTCTTTAAATAACTATAAATAATAAAAACAAATAACTTATTAATATTGTTTTATATATAAAATTTTAGGGCAATAAATATTCCTACAAAACCACGTAGTTTGAATGTTTATCATGCACTATTCAGTCACTACTGATTTCAAGGTGCCAGTCACTGAAAAGATGTATGCCAGTTACTGAATTTTGTGGCCAATTACTGGAAAAAAATGCCATTTATTGTTTAGTAGATTTGTATAGATAAACGCTACCGAGTAAAGCATCTATGTCTAAAGTAGTATGTAAAACCATGATTAAACCTCATCCATCTTTTTTTAATTGGTTTTTGATTCCGGTTTGTTTTTTTTTATTTTTGGCAAACGAAATCTGTGAATTTGATAAATGGGGTGTCATCGCTTTCATTATAATACTATCAAGCACACGCCAGTAATTTTATGTTGATAAATACCCGTAACAAAAGGTAAATCTTAATTTTTCTATCTAAATGATATACCTGGTCACTTTGTTAGGTGATCCATAGTAAGTCATTAACCATAGTTTTATAGCCACTAATTATTATTTTTCACATGGACGCTGTTACCATTCTTGTCTCCACAATGTAGAACACCACAAGAGAATAACATCTGGACTACTGTCACATCAGCTAATTCTATGTTAATAGACTAATTCAATTCACGACTTGAATAAATTCATTACAGGACATGTGAATGATAAAGCACATGAATTGTTGAAGTGAATCCTCGTTGAAAGTAAATATTTGTATTACAAGTCGAGTTGTAGTGCAATTTCAACCCTACCCTCACACGAGTCTGTCAAAGTTTATTCTGGTAACTCGATTTCTTTATATCACACATTCTCTAGACCATGTTGACAAGTGAGGCGTTACGCTACCATCGCGTTCAAAGTATACTATTTATATCTCCTTTTAATTTTCCAGATAATAAAAAGAACATTAAGAGCATTCTCATTATTTCCTATATACATTAATGGTTGTGTGATCTGGATGTAGGTCTACGAACCGGTCATTACGCCAATAGGTAGGTAGGTCGTCGGTACGACGTTATGTACTTAATCCTAATCTCATCTGATTTCAAGTAGGCGGTCCTATTTGTTTGTTCGGTCTCAATTCGTAGGTGATGCGTGCGAGCACTAATCTATTTCAGAAGTGTTTGGAAGCGTCTCTGGGTCACCATTGGGCTTACCGTTCTCTAGAGCGGACTTATAAAAATAGATAAGCGGTGCCCATTAAAGAGACCAACGTTTGGGAAAATTAAAAAAAAATTTTTTTACTAATTATTTACTAGTTGTGCTTCTAATATAAGGAACGTGGTTGCTATCCATTCCCTCTGACTTAAGGCAAAAATAGTTTTTACATGAAATCACGTTCTGTTTTTGAACGTGACACTAATTACTTGGTGTTTTATTTGCTATTTCATCCTTTCTAACAGAATCGTCCTTCGAGCTCTTTCTGCTTGCACTACCCTCACATAGTTTCTCTAAATAAAACTGCGAATTTCTTTTTCTGATTTAACTTACGATGACGCTCTCACATATGATAACTTAGAAGATCTTTTGTGTATCTTTATTCTTTTTTAAAGGCATTAATTGGATTGGTATTACTTTGAATATCAGCAGGATAGGTGGTTAAAAGTTATATTGTAAAAAATACATTCTGTAACCGGCCAAGTAGGTATAAATTTTATCACTAAATGATAATTTAAGAAAAAAAATATGTGCCGTCACGGGACGCCTGGCAGATGTGAAACTTCACTTTTTTCCACTAAATAAAATAACTGTTTATTACATTAATATTCATGTTTATGAAATACAAAAATTCTATTTTTTTTATTTTTTTTTTATTCAACAAGTCAATTATTTTCATCAGTGATTCGGTAAGGCGAAGGGGCGAGCGTAGTCACGTCAAAAATCAGTTTCACCCCTCGCCTATAGATGTTTCACATCAAAAATTTACTCTCGTTTCTTCTCCATCATTGTAGTGTTTCGATTTTACGTGTTAGTACGTTTCAAACAACCAATTCTCGCTACAGAAACATTTAATAACACAAGTATTTTTAGTTTACATTGTAGTATGTACGTGGTTTTAACGTACACGAATCGATGATAAAACTGTTTAGTTTGAATTCTTTCAGTAATAAATCACAGTTTAATTAGTACATGTATGTGTGGCACAGTTTGTGACCGATATTTGGCTCAAATTCGGAGATTGTAAAATGATTTCACGGCGGGCCTTTATTTATATACAAAATTGAAAACACCTTTTCAAATACGGCAACCAACGCCGGTACTTATTGAAATCTATACAGTTAGGTGGTTAAGGAAACCCATTTAAACGTACCAGAGTGACGTTTGTACAAGTTTTCAACCCACTTTCAAGTGGAAGTTATAAAATATTTCCTTAGCGAGTTTTGCGTTAACATACATCTAAATTTTATAGTGGTATCGTGACCTATTTTAATCCAGTTTCTAGATACAGGATATAATATGGTCAATAAATTTAAGAAAGCTTACAAACTGAAAACAAATAAGATTTTTACTACATGATTTGATTTTATAGAATACTTTAATATCACACAAAAATGTATGTACAATAATAAAAACAAAACTATACCATCACTATACAGGTTCTCGTCACGTGATTTATTTAATGTTAACTATACTGTTTCAAAAAATATATAGGCTCATATTTACCCAACATTTTTTTATATGTTAGGAATTCGCCACATCTTTATTGTTTCTCATACTTTTTTTTGCCATGGCAAAAAACGGAACCCTTATGGATTCGTCATGTCTATCTGTCTGTCTGTCCGTCCTGTAACACAAAACAAATATTAAAAAAATATACTGCCTTCGTGGACGCGACTGACTCGCACTTGGCAGCTTTTTTTACTACTATCCTAGTACATTCTTGATTAAAACTCACTTGTACTTATTCCACAATTTTATTTTATTTTACACCTGACCGGTTTCGCCTTATGGCATTCTTAAAGGTTATCCCTCAAAGGTTATTGTGGAATAAGTACAAGTGAGTTTTAATCAAGAATGTATTACAACAAGTTCCATCAAGTGCCGACAATCGAGAGTATAAATTATACTATTATCCTAGTATTACCGATTTAGAAGTGATGACGTGTTTCGCTTATGGCAATCATGATTAGAATTCCGGAATGAATGCAACATCGACATGCTGCCTGAGGCGTGGCAGGCTAATGCATCGCGGCGGCTGGCAATGAGTGCAGTGCTGTGTCCCAAAATTAAAACGACGTCTTGTGACAGACGTCGAGGCGTCGCTTTAGTTTTAAGACTTGCCTAAATTATGATAATTGATACATGAAAAAGGGTTTTGTAAATAACGCAGGACAAACCTCGTTCTCAAACGCATGTGATCTGATAATGCGTATTTGCGGATACTAAATAAGAATAATGAAATTATTTGCAAGTAGTGCCTAAACACGCTTTTCGTATTAGATTATTACACAAAAGAGTATATGAAAATAAGTAAAAACTAATACCCAACTACGACAAGCAACGACACTGAAAAAAGTATGAAACAAGTTTCAAAATCTTTGAAATTTATTAAAAAGTAAATTTTAGATAAATATGTCGTGTTTAGTATTGTGGTGACTTCCACATACAAAGAAAACATACTATAGCACCATCTAGCGGATAAACACTGAACTACGGAGTTACGTACTACACAATACTACTAATCCTGAATCGCGCAATAGAAGTTCTCGCCGATTAGCATATATACAACATCCCAACACTAACCGTTGGGCAGTGGCCCACCAAGCATCGCGTCGGGGTCACCACTGTGGAGAATAGGTGTGTCATGTCCCTCTACCACAAAGGGAGGATCCTCCTACCAGGCGACGTGATCATGCCTGGTGGGCCACTGCCCAACAATTGGTGTTGGGATATCGTATATATGCTCATCTGTCTTATTCTGTCTAGTAGTTTGGAAAGAATGAGGGAACAGACAAGCATACAGAAATATCACACTTATCGAATAAATATGGACAAAGCCACGAGCAAATTACGACAACGCCCTTTCCAATGATACCAAACACATATTTATCTCAAATTAATTTTTAAATCAGTACTTAATATAGGCGAGAGGGCGTCACGTCAGTGCCACGTCATACAGCCTATAACCAGCAGACGAAAAAGACGCTTCTAACGATACCTCATTTGTCCAGTTATAATTAGTTGTTAAGGAGCTTTGAGGGAACAGATGAACATACATACATAGCCTGTCAAAATCATAACCCTCCTTTGACTTTGCCGTAGTCGGGTAATAAATATTTCACTCAGCTAAGTTCTCTGAAGTAAATATGTGTAGGTTGTGATGGAGGGCACTTGTAAAAACAAGACGGTTGAAGTTAAATTACTAAACAGAGCTTGTGTAATGGGTACTAGCCGACTGATATAAAAACATGAATTCTGCTTTCTTTTTTGTAAATACATACATATCATAAATAGAAAACATCCGAACTCCGAAACAAATATTTGTAGATCATATAAACATTTGGTCCGACCCGAGAATCGAACTTGAGACCTCAAACACAGCAGTCGCATACGCTACCAGTGCGCCACCGTTATAGAACTATGTATGAATTAGAAAATGAGATGTAACAAAATAAATAGTTCCATGTTATATTTGTATATATGAGTAGGTAAAACTGTGTTAGAAAAAAATATTAATACAATAAAAAAAATGTAAGGATGTTGGGCAAATTATACATTGCATTGCATTGTTCGCGGTAAACTATCAATAAAAACGATCTCGACTTACTTAGGGCACTAAACAATCATGAATTACTATAATTATTGAGAGACTTGATATTATAATTAAAACAACTAGATGCCCTAACATCTCTCTTTACGTTGGTACGGTATGGTATGGTATAAAGGTATGCAATATTTTTTGAACATAAAGAAATATTATAAGCAATATTGTCTCATCGTCTATGCCCATTTAAATTTATGCTTAGGTTCGAGACTGCGAGTCGAGCCTCCTTTAATTTTTACCCTTACACTTCTAAATACAGAACGACCGCGTGCTTACACAGCTTGAAAGAAATTAAACCCCCTAATGGAGCTCCATAAGAATCGGGGTCGATGGTTATCGAAAAAAGGAAGGCAGTGTGTATTTTACATAATTCATGTAAAATATAACATAAGATTATAAATATTAAAAGTTTGTGAGGTTGTAGAAGGTAATCTCTGGGTCTGCTGAACCGATTTTGATTCTTTCAGCAATTCTTTTGCCAATAGAATGCCACATTATTTGTGAGTGTTATAGGGTATATATTAACCCTAAAAATGATTACTACCATTCACGCGGTTAGCCGCAAGCAAAGGTTAGTACATCATATAAAATAAACCTACATTTTACCAAACAACTTGATTTAAACTTATAATAAACATGTTCATAAAGTTTAACATAATTTCCTATATCGCTCGAAAATCATCACTAAAAAGCTCTCTAGTAACACGCTTAACAGGTGACTGGCAATATTGGCACTGCTAATGAGGATAAAATATTCACTATGATACATCTAGATAAATCCCTACGTCATCAAGATGGCTGGTATTAGATTAATCTGAAAATTTACACCACGTAAATGTGTTACGCTCTTGTTATTTTATTTACTATCGTGCCAAACAAACATGAGTTATAGTACATTTTACCTAGCTCGTTGGTATCGGTTCAATGTCTTGCGAACAATTTCATACGCGTGTATGTAATATTGATGATTAATTAACGAAAATACCTTTAATCTACAGCTCGTTTGTAATATTCTGTAAGTCAACACCTCTCAATTCTCAAATCTTACAGAGGCTAATTTTTAATATATATATTTTTTTTAAACGGAAGTGTAGTTCATATTGCTAGGGGAAGGCGTGAAGTTCGCGGTAAACCACAGTATACGCGGGCAGCACGTGACTGGTTGTTGTGGGGAGCCTTGGGGGAGGTATGTGTCTAGAGCTGGACATCTTTCTACTGAGATGATGATGATTAATATATAATATACAAAGTTATGCAAATTCTGCATAAGTTTGTATCTAGAAATGGGTCTACTTTGACAGTGTATTACCTGGGGATCAAACCCTATATTCTTAAAATCTTCAAAGCCTTAATCCCTTTGCTACCACCGCTAAGTTATGGACTATATATTGTAACTGAAAATGGCCCATGTGGGTATTACCAAAATTTAAATAAAAGAGTGTACTTATATAGATTACATATTAGTTGATAAAAGTTACGAATCTCTAAGAAAATTGCAATCAAGGCATCTAAAATTGCCATAAAGTAACGACGTTCGGGGAATAGGTCGTTTGGGCAATTAGATGTGCGGGGAATTAGACGTTTTAGGAATTAGACGTTCGGGGAATTAGACATTCAGGGAATTAAACGTTCGGGGAATTAGACCAACTGAACCTACTAGACGTTAAGGGAATTAGACGTAAGCGACCGCTCCGTCTAAATTGCACTCTTACGTACGCAAAAAATATAGGTACTTTCAAAATAAAAAAAGGTCAAAATCTTTACGTCAAATTTTAACACGAATGAAAAAATTCGTAAATTTGGTTGCAGTCTAAATAATTAAATACCATAGTATTCAGAAATTATTTGGAATGTTGAATCTTGTAAGAATCTTTTCTCTTAATATAAACACAAGGAAACAAACTAAATTCCAGAGATTGTTATAATATTTTTTTTATAAAGAATATTGTTTCCTAAAATGCGCCTTTGTTCAGTGAACAATAACTCGACAATGCAGTCTGCATTGTCGGGATATTTTTGTGATGTTTCTTTGAACAAGAACGATGAAATTAAAAAGGAAATGAAAACGTAATAATAAAGGATTTTATAGTATTTCTACGGCTGTTAGTTTAAAACTTATTTGGCTACTAGATGTCCCTGACTAGTATAACTTGAAATTTCATTACCTTCGTTTTAACGAGTACTCATATACTGAACCCCTATGGCTATTTAAACTCGTTTATAACACATACATATGTGTACTTTTGCTTTTCTCTTTTTAAATTTAATTTAATATTGCTACTGCGAAAAGCAATGTAAATTTTAGAGCGTTCTTTTTCTCGGATTTTAAAAAGGGTAAACATATGCCTACCTGTATTAATGAAAGAAGTTTAAAGTTATATGTTTCATCATCATCATCATCATCATGATGATGATAATGACAGCAATAAATAAAATCTTCAAGTTTGTTTTGTTTAGAATAATAGTCCGTAGCGGTAGCATTGTTACATTTTTTAACTTCATTGTACTTGCTTAAGTTTTCAAACCGCGCTTATTCAAAGACTGCATAATTCTCAAGCCTCTTTCTATGAACTATTTCATAATTCAATATTTTATATTCCGTTTAAAATATTTAAACGTGATGATAAATCTTTCCAGCCTGACTTCTATAGCTGATATTTTTATATAGCTTGGCTAGGTGACAAGCAAAATTCCATGTAACATTTCAAGTCTTCTATATGGTAAAACAATATTGTTTTCCGGTTGGGAACAAACTCGGTAGAACAAAGTTATTGTGAATTCCCAAAATTTTGGTACTATACAATACCCTTTTATATAGTCACTGAGAGAGAAAATGATTGTTGAAATTGTGGAATTTTTTTGTTATGAACTTTCCACGAACGAAGCCCTACAAATTACTTTTACCAAATTGCAAAATAAATTTATGAGAACTCCCTCATTTCTTTTCTTTACACTAAGGCCATGTTCAGATGATGAGCGCTCAACAAGTGTTATGCTAACGCGCGTTTACAACTACATGTAATTTCGTTCTAGGAGTACACATTCTAACGCGCGTTTTAAAATGTAGTTGTTAACGCGCGTTTACAACTACATGTAATATCGTTCTAGGAGTACACATGCTAACACGCGTTTTTACGAACGTAGACACGAGTCCGACATCTGAACATGGCCTAATTCACTCAAGTAGCCGGTAGGCAGTCCTCTCAATAATTTTGCAACTAAAGCAGTAGTCAAACTCGAGTATTTATTAATAATGTTTCAAACGTCAGTGGTACCATTGATTATCAAATTTTACAAAATCGAATGGAACAATAAAATATATAAATTTAAATCTCTATTGAAAGGCTGAACCTATCAAACAGTTAGACTATCTGCCAACTAAAGCTATTCAGAACTGTTCAAGAAAAACCGACGGTTATGAATACTCCACATAGCCCGACCGGGTAGATGCAACCTCCATCGACTATGATACTTAGAAACCATTTTCCTTGTTCAATTTCGTCACAATATTTTGAAATACAATGTTTCTCAATTGAACACTTATTCCTTTATTCATTATTATAATGTACAAAACTATGAGTATATAAATATTAATGGTATCTTTGATAATACAACTTGGTCTACTTGCTTTTCTTGTGTTGTTGATTTAAAAACATTTCAACATTTATCTGAAGCTGAAGTATAAATTAGAATTTTTTTAAATAAATAGTAGATTTTTTTGTAACATAAGTACCTACTTGAATTGGTAAATACGACAGGTACGATATCTCTTATGGTAAGCGGTTATAAAGGTGCGTTAACCTGCAGCTTACAAAAGCTCTTTTGTTTCTTGCCAACCATACTCAGCTATGGAAATCTTTTTCTAATTTTCAGCCCTACCTAAAGATTGGCAGTATTAAAGTAAAAAAAAAGAAATACCCCTCAACACGCAAATAGAAATTTTGTCATATCGTTGCCAAAATCTAGAAAGTGAAGAAAGACAAATTCTATGTGAAGCAAACAACGCAAAACAATAACATTTTAAAGAGAAGAAAAACGTCTGGCCTTATTATGGAAACATTGAAACCATACTTACTAATTCATATAACAAAATCTATAAGTATAATACTTATTTACCGTTACTGTTACCGTTAAAAAAAATACCGAATCTTTTTTTTACTGCTAACGGAACATAGTTAACTTATATCAAATCAAAATAGAATAACCTCCATTTGATTTTTATGTGTTATATTTCTCTTCTATTTATCAATAACTAAATAAAATACATAATTATGTCAAGTTTATACTAAGCGCAGTACATGTCTTAAAGGAGTAAATGCGGATCACACTATGACAAGTTTATAAATAGGAAACGAAGCAATGATTGTATATTTTGGACTTCAGGATTTTCCACCTTGGAAAGTCCAGTTATCAAATAATAGTTAATTTTGTCTATTTTGCGACACCTGGATGCAAAGCGATGGACTCATAGAAATTATGAAAACAAATAAAAAATATAATTTATACTCTCGATTGTCGGCACTTAATGGAACTTGTTGTAATACATTTTAATACATATACATACATAATACATTTTATTATATTTTATTTTATTTTATTACACCTGACCGGTTTCGCCTTATGGCATTCTCAAAGGTTATATCAATAACCTCAATAACCTAACCTTTGAGAATGCCATAAGGCGAAACCGGTCAGGTGTAAAATAAAATAAAATAGTGGAATAAGTACAAGTGAGTTTTAATCAAGAAACAAAAAATAAATTTGAAATTCGTATCTAAATAAGTCATTAAGGTTCAAATAATATGTAAAGGTTTAATGTGCATTTTTAAGGATCCAGTACACCACTAGGTAATGAGACTGACGGTACCATAGGAAGTTTCCGAGAGTACCACTAGGCGTAGTCGCATTATGCATTTTGTGATAGTTTTTTTTTATAGTTATACTAGCTTTTGCACGCGGCTTCGCTCATGCAGACTTTCACCCCCGGATATACCCCCTTAGGGGTGGAATTTACGAAATTCCTTTCTTAGTGCTCAATTACGTTATATAAAGAACCTACATGCAAAATTTCAGGATTCTAGGTACAGCGGTTTGGGCTGTGCGTTGATCTCTGGGTATGTCAGTCAGTCACCTTCCTCTTTTTACCTGACTACGGCAAAGCCAAAGGAGGGTTATGATTTTGACAGGCTATGTATGTATGTATGTATGTTCACTAGCCGACCCACGCAACCACGTTTGCGTCTCCTATTGCCCGTAGCGTGAAAATTTTCCCCCGTTTTTGAAACATTTTTCATTGGTGCTCCGCTCCTTTTGGTCTTAGCGTAATGATATATAGACTATAGCCTTCCTCGATAAATGGGCTATCTAACACTGAAAGAATTTTTCAAATCGAACCAGTAGTTCCTGAGATTAGCGTGTTCAAACAAACAAACAAACTCTTCAGCTTTATATATAAGTATAAATTAGTTCCCTCCTACCTCCTTAACTATTCATTAGAACTGGACAAATGAGGTGTTGTTAGAAGCGTCAGGATTGTCTTCTGGTAATAGGCTATATATATAAAGCTGAAGAGTTTGTTTGTTTGTTTGTTTGTTTGAACACGCTAATCTCAGGAACCGCTGGTCCGATTTGAAAAATTCTTTCAGTGTTGGATAGTACATTTATCGAGGAAGGCTATAGGCTATATATCATCACGCTAGGACCAATAGGAGCGGAGCACCAATGAAAAATGTTTAGAAAACGGGGGAAAATTTTCACGCTACGGGCAATAGAAGACGCAAACGAGGTTGCGTGGGTCGGCTAGTAGGCTATATGACGTGTCACTGAATCGAATGTGGCGCCCTCTAGCCGACATAAAGTAGTGTATTAAAAAATAAATTTTAGATAAATAGGTCGTGTTTGGTATCATTGGAAATTACTTGTACATTTCAAAAATATATATATTGTTAGCATTTTCTCGTGACTTTGTCCGTATTTATTCGAAAATTGTGAAATTTCTCTGGTACCTATTTAAAATATACTTTGCAAAGAAATTAATATTATAGAGGCACCATAACACTTTAACAACGCGTGACTACGGCTTTTGAAACTTGTTTCATGCTTTTTCAACGTCTTTTTTTGTCGTAGTTGGGTTTTAGTTTTTACTTTTTTTTTATATATATACTAGCTTTTGCAGGCGGCTTCGCTCACGCAGACTTTTATCCCCTGATTTACACCCTTAGAGGTGGAATTTCCAAACATCCTCTCTTAGTGCTCACTTACGTTATATAAAGAACCTACATGCAAAATTTCAGGATTCTTGGTTCAGCGGTTTTGGGCTGTGCGTTGATCTCTGGGTATGTCAGTCAGTCACCTTCCTCTTTTATATAGATAGATAGATTAAAGAATCCATAAACTTACCTAAGGTTTACATTCCAAAATAGTGACAACAGTGTAGCTTATGAATAATCTTGTTGAAGACTGTTCAGGTGTGTACTAGGTCCACAAACCTGTGGTGTATCTCTGGGATAAATTTACACAAACTTTCTCTTGCCCTCTTATCAATTCTGAAACTTTAGGATAGGCAAACACAAAACGCTTGAACTATTGAACTTAAGAAATATTCCACGGTATTAGTTAGTTTAGTTTAGATTGACGACCATATATTATTAACTTAGTATATCGTCGTCAATCTAAATTAACCGGAGCCCGTGTAGCTCTGGTGAGAAAGCTTTATGATAATAATGTGAAGGAAGTATATTTAACCACTATAATCTGAATATATTCACCGATCTAGAACAATCTTATACCTATCTCCAGAAACGGGAATCACGCTTGACTTATATTACCTTTGTACCTACCTACATAGATTGTCGAAATCATTGTATGTCATGTAGATAAATAAATAGAAAATATATATACGGCATATGCTTTGTATATATCGACGTGTAACTAACGTAATGGAAAACGATAATTCTCAATTTAGAGAGATTGCGGTAATATGATTATATTATCTGTTTTTCGTCTCTGGTATATGACGAATTTCTGAATTATAACTTCTACTAGAAAATGGCGCACTAGGCTGGACTGAGGTAAATAATATCTAGTGACCTAGAGGGAATCGCACTTTGAACTAGTCGTAGTCTATCCTCATTTCTCCATATACTGTAATTTTCTACAACTGCCTAAAATTTGGTCAAATGTGCTAACTGCAGATATTGGGTCAGATGCAAACTTGCCTTAATCAGAACCATACAAATGTTCTAAGCGATCTGATAATCAGATAAGCTTATATAAAGAAGATATAAAGAATATAGTTATTGTAAGCAAAAAAGACAGCGCAGAGCAGCTGGATGCGGATGGCCCAAGAGCAGAATGCTCGGAACTCTTTGCAATGGACAGCAATAGGCTGAAGCAGAAGGAATATACTTTTTTGGGTTCATCTGTTTCTATTTATCCAATTATTTTTTCCGTTACTCCACTGCCATTCCGAATTAAATGACTACAAAAGACGAGAAATAAAAAATAATGATAAAAATTATGCAACATAGTTTATTTAAATTTTTTTTTCTCTTTACGATGCTATTATTCTGCATTGTTTTTTCCCTTAGTCGGTATGAATAGGGAAGGTAACATTCCGTAATATAGTCAATTAGCATACGGATGATATGCTTCCATCATACATATTTTACAATATATGATAATTATTATAAATAAGGCCTGAACTCAGGACAGACAAATAGTAACTTGTAGCATTAGTAAAGATATCGCAAGTTTGTGGTTACGAGTTTGAAACTCCGTCTAGTGTGCTACCGATGTGAACCGACTCCTAACAAGAATCTTTAGCTAAGTTATTGCTTCACGATATACCTGAATTGTTTCTACCCCATTCTGAGAAGTTAGGTATTCTTGGAATAGAAATAACAATATCTCGAAGTGCACCTAGGATAGAATTAAATTGCAAGAATTATTCAGTTGCAACCTCTATACAGTGAATTGTTTCTGACAGAAGAATGAATATACAATAATTTCAGAGCTGGCTTTAAATAACAATATTATTCAATGGTTTAAATAAAGTAAGCAGTAGTAAGTACTTTGTTTGTAAATGGGTAAAACCTTACTTCTAGCTCTACCGGAGTCCAGGGCCTAAAACTTCTTTAGGTCTTTTAAACAAAGCCTAAAATCATCACGTTGAACAGAGTTGTGTACTAAAGTTAAAATAAATTGTTAAACCGTCCTCATGACAGTAACTGTGACATAAAACTATGAAATACTAAGGCCATGTTTCACCCGTTATAGATAAATTTCGGGCAGTTTATCTGATGGATAATTTAACGTATCTTACATTTGAATTGTGTCTAACCATCTGTCAGATAACCGGCTTATCTGTAACCGGTGCAACACGGCGTAAGTATATATTATTATCTTCAAATCTTTTTGTGTATCTGTAAACCTATATACTTTTATATATAAAGATTTTTTTGACAGTCAAATACTAAATTGTAACTATGATCTGAGCGGATAAAGTAAGGCTGACAAAGTAAATGAACTCTTGAACTTAGTAATGGGATTCCTCGAAAGGCTACATAATACATAGCTATTATTCCTATCTTTGGGTTTCAATAAAGGCTTCAACTTCATCGCTTTTAAATATAAAGTACCTGGATGACCGAGCTTTGCTGGATATACTTTTTTGGTAATATTTCTAAAAATAACTACTAGCTAGATCCATTTATCGCCCCCGAAAGCCCCTGCCATTTCATGAAAATTCAAATTCCATGAAAATCATTGAGGCTGTTTCCATGATTCATATAATATAAAATGTATATACAAGAATTGTTCGTTGAAAGATATTAGATTTGAAATTCGCAGAAGTACCTTTGTTATTATTTAAGATTTAATTTATCATTAATCATTATCAAATTTGAAAATATTGTCTGAAAAAAAGATAAATAAACTTTTTTTCAAGTTATGTCCTTTTTTAGTTCAAGAAGTACCCATTTTCACTGTAAATAAAACCCATATTTAATATCTGTTTAAAGACTCCGCAATAAATACCAAAAGCTTAATAAAAACAAATTTATGAAGAAATTCCGTAAGTCAATTTAATATTCCAGACATATTATTAGACTTTCGAGAAAATTTTAAGATCTTAGTACCTACAATTTTCGGCAATAGGATAATTGGTCTGTGTTTAAACGTATAAATATTTATCTACATCTAAAATATACTATCGTTGTGTGGGAATATTGTACATAGAATTTGAACAACATACCAAAAGTTTGTTTATTTGAGTAGTGGAAAAATATATACCCCCAATGAGTGAAAGATTATGATCGCCTACCTATACCTACTTTCAGAAAAAAAATACAAGTAGCGCCATCTATTATTACCCGCTGAAATTTCTGACACAATAAAGTATCTAGCAAGTCCGAAACCGGAGCCGATCTGTGCCTTCAAGCGAAGTACATTTTGAACAATACTAGCGCCATCTAGCGGGCTCTCTGTACAGCTCATAAGGTAGGATCGCTGCTAAATATCGGTCGGATTGGAGTATACTTGTAAAAGACGGTGCTCTTTCATAGAGGTCGCTAAGCATCTTAAAATAAAAACACATTATGGAAGAGATAAAAGAAATGCTGTTAAAAATGCAACAAGATATGGCACAGCAAAAACAAGACATGTTAGACATGAAAGAAGACATAAAATGCACAATAAACAACAATATCAATGAAAAATTTAAGATTTTAGATCAGAAAAATGCAATTTTGGAGAAAAAAATGGAAGAACAAAGCTTAAAAATAATTAGCCTAGAAAGACATATAAGACACAAAAATCTAGTGATGTTTGGAGTGGAAGAATGTGAGAAAAACTACCATGAATTAGAAGATGTGGTGTTGGATATTATAAACAATTATTTCAAATTCTCATATGATAAATCTCAGTTTGAAGCAATAAGAAGACTAGGGAAAAAAGGTGAAAAAACCAGACCAGTTGTAATTACATTCTCTACAGTGGGCTTTAAACTGAAGGTTCTAAAAAACAAATCTTGTCTACAAAATTCGTCGTATTATGTTAAAGAAGACTATCCAATAGATGTCTTAAATAAGCGTAAAGAACTACAGTCCCAGCTACAAAAGGAAAAAGAGGCAGGAAATACTGCCTTTATAAGATATGATAAACTGATAGTATTGAGCAGCAACAAGAGCGAACATCGGCAACAAATAAATAAAAGAAACCTGTCTGAATCCCCGGAGATATTACCATCTCACTCTGGTGGGCAAAGAGCCCAAAATGATAACAAAAAACCAGCAAAAAAAAATAAAGCTTCAAATATGAGAGATTATATACTTCAAAAACCTAAACTAGCCCACACTCAAACTATTACCACTCAAATGCAAACAAATACATCGCAGTTAAACTTAGTATAGCCATCACAGTCGGACCCTCTACTCCACGATCATCTCCCACCACGGCTGGTCACCGCGGGAGAGATAGACCAAAACCCTCCAAAGTGCAATCTCTCTAGAGAGAAAAACGTAATAAATATTTGTACCCTTAACGTGAGATCACTATCAACACCTGAAAAACTGTTAGAATTAAAGACGGCTCTCTGTAACATAAAACACGACATTCTGGGCCTGAGCGAGGTGCGCCGGCTGGGTGAAAATATAATAGAAGATGAAAATTATATCATGTACTACATAGGACAAACAAAGGGTCTATATGGCGTAGGTTTCCTAATCAAAAGAGAACATAAAGAAAATATCATCAATTTTTCCGGTATATCGGAAAGGGTTTGTATATTAGAAATAAACTTAGGAAACCTACACTTCGCAATTATACAGGCATACGCACCAACAGAATGCTCCACACAGGAAGATTTGGATATATTTTATAAAGACTTAGAAAAAGCTCACGATATAATATCTACACAGTATATAATCGTCATGGGCGATTTTAACGCACAGATAGGGAAACCAAAGAGCTATGAGAACAAAGTAGCGGGCATTCATGGATTCGGAAACAGAAGCAAGAGAGGAGACAGACTAATTCAGTACGTTTACGAACAAAATTTGAAAATAATTAATACAATGTTTAAATTAAAAGCTGAACGAAGATGGACTTGGATTTCGCCTGATAAAAACACTAGGAAAGAAATTGACTATATAACAACAACTAAACCTAAACTGTTCACAAAATACCAAGTGTTGAACTCTTTCTCCTTTGGCACAGATCATAGACTTTTAAGAGCGACGCTTTGCTTAGACATGAAAAAAAAGAGCAGGAGAAACTTTGGTAGTCCCAGTAATTCACTAAAAACTTTAGAAGAGATAAATACATACTTAGAAAAATTAAGAGAATTTATACCCGAACTAATCGAAAATCAAGAAAAATATACAGTCACGGCATACTACAATAAGATAGAAAATTCAATATTAACAAGCCTGGGAAACAAAAAGCGATCGAGTAAAAGAACAATTCTATCTGAAAAAGCAATTCAGTTAATGGAAAAAAGAAGAACACTACAAAATAAAAAGAATCTCACTAGAAAGGATAAAGATGATTTAAAAAATCTATACAAACAAACAAATAAAGAAATCAGGAAATGTTATGAAAATCATAGATTGCACATACTGGAAAAATGTATGGAAAACACAAGATCCGCTAAAAAAGCGTACAAAGAATTAGACAGGTCAAAAAAATGGATCTCAGCTCTTCAGCGAGGGCCTACAATCTGCAAATCAAGAACTGATATTATACACATAGCCAGCGACTTCTATGCAAGCCTTTATAGTTCTACAATAGACTCAAGTGAAAATACAGAATACGATCAACATAATAATTTCATGACGGTACGGAATTTTAGTGAAATCGAAATTCTAAACCAAATAAAGAATCTAAAGTCAGATAAAAGCCCAGGACCGGATAATTTAAGTAACGAGTGCATTAAGCACGGCAGAACGCTACTACTATCACCTCTTACTATATTATTTAATAAAATACTCGCAGAAGAAACTGTACCACAGCAATGGACGGAATCGGAAATCATTTTACTGTATAAGAAGGGTGATCCTAAAGACATAGAAAATTACCGACCAATAAGTCTCATGTCTTGTATATATAAACTCTTCGCATCCTGTTTACTACACAGAATATCCTCAGAAATAGACTTATACCAACCTATAGAACAAGCAGGATTTCGAAGTGGATTTAGCACTACAGACCATATCCACACCGTAGACCAAGTCATCGAGAAGTATGTAGAATACAAAGAAGCGCTCTATATAGCTTTTGTAGATTACAAAAAAGCTTTCGACTCTATCTCCCATGTTAGCATCTGGGAAGCATTAACAAAACAAAATGTAAACGCAAAATACATAACAATTATCAAATATATATATACTAATTGTACTAGTAGAGTCAGGCTGGATAGAGTAGGCACCAGTATAAACATTAACCGAGGAGTCAGACAAGGCGACCCCATCTCGCCAAAATTATTTATAGCAGTCTTACAAAATGTAATGGAAGATTTACCATGGTCAAAACAAGGAATCAATGTGAATGGGAAATATTTGAGTCACCTACGCTTTGCGGATGACCTCATTCTTTTCTCTGAAAGTCCCTTTAGGCTCAACAAAATGATTAACGAACTTCAATCTGCAAGTGCTCTTGTGGGCCTTGAAATGAACTTAAAGAAAACAAAAGTTATGACTAATAGTAATTTGACGCCAGTACTTGTTAACGAGGTGCCACTCGAGTACGTAGAGAGCTACATTTACCTTGGAAAACAAATCTCATTCAGGAAAGATCGAAACATGGAAGAAATAAACAGGAGAGTAGCTATTGCATGGAAAAAGTACTGGGCCCAAAAGGAAATTTTAAAATCTAGTCTACCTATTAAATTTAAGAGGATGATTTTAGACATGTCAATTTTACCATGTCTCACCTACGGCTGTCAGACATGGACCCTCGATATCAAGGCCAGACAAAAAATACAGACCACTCAGAGAGCAATGGAAAGGAGCTGCTTAAACTTGAGACTGAGAGATAGAGTAAGAAACACAGAAATTCGGAAAATCACCAAAGTCAAGGATGCTCTAAATTTCGCTCAAAGTCTTAAATGGAGATGGGCTGGTCATGTTGCGAGATACGCTGATAACCGATGGACAATCATCACCACAAAATGGAAAGGACCGATTGGCGTGAGAAGGAAAGGACGACCGTGCGCCAGGTGGCAGGACGAGATTGTAGCAATCGCAGGAAGAGATTGGACGAACACCGCCAAACATAAAGAAGAATGGAACTCATTGGAGGAGGCTTTTACCCTAAGGGGGTCCACATTAAAGTAATCGTTAAATATTTTTTTTAAGTTTAGGTATTTCATTTAGTAGTAGATTGCTTGATATAAAAAAAAAAAAAAAAAAAAAAAAATGTATTAATGTGGAACAAATAAAGCTATTTTATTATTTATTATTATTACTATTGTATAAAATATTCAACAACGTCTCAAGAATACGTTTTTACCACGGATTTTTAAGGAATAAAATACATATAGCAAAACTAATTGATATTCTAATTTCAAATTAATACCTCTTCTTGAAATGCATATGAAAGTACATACTGTACTAAAATAAACAGCTCTCTTCTCTGTATTAAATACAGCTAGCTAGCTAGCTATTTTTAATACGAGAAGTGTTATTTAAATAACTGCAAACAACACGTGAATGTAATAACTGGTTTGTTATCTTCCCACATAAGTTATTCAATTGAATAAGTTCCCCGCTTTTATAAACCGATTATGAAGAAACATTTGAATACGACAGTATGCATCTAGACCAGTGGTTCTTAAACTTTTAGTGACGGAGGACTCTTTGAGTCAATTTTGACTGAGCCTGAACCCTCAAATATCGGTCGTTGAAAACCTAATAAGGTGTAAGGTAGGCGCATTAACAAACGGAATTTAAAATGATCAATAAATTTATTAATGGTATGAAATATATGAAATTACCTAACCTTTATCTATATAATATAAAACCATGAATACTATGCTACTAATTATAAAAGCAAAAACAACTGAATGGATTGAGATTTAACTTTACAGTAATAAGTCTTATACATCAGAGTGGTATAACTAATCGACATACACGCGGGCGGAGTTGTAGGCAAAAGCTAATTCTAATCAATACCACTCTCAAAAGTTCTGATTCCAATACTTTGTTTAAGTGACATGTTCTCGCCATATTTCAATAAGGGAAAATTATGGTGGATGTATTTCTAAGCATCGGATTTTGCATAAAAAACAAAGCCAGTTTCATAAAACCTCTGCTATTTTATGCACCACTGTGGAATATATCTTTCGTATGAATTGTCCCAGATTTGTATGGGGTTGATAATTACAATTGTAAAACTTAAAATGGTTACGAATATCCAATTATTTTTCACTTAATCAGTAAATTTGAAATATAACTGCGTTTTTCGGGTCATAGATGAATTCCATAAATTTGTACTATAGTGGTAACATATCCCTTATTCCCTAGTAATATACAAAACACGAAAAAAAATCCTCTTGTACTAAACTTAAACTCAGAAATTTTAATGAAACTTTGAAAATACTTGCATCGCAACCGCAATTTGTAAATTACAGCTTTTGTAGTTTCACTGCAATAGACATTTGACTTTGCGAGCACAGTCATTAGGGAACAAAAGCTGTCGACCACCCTTTTCTAATTATATTGTCTAGTATAATTATATCCTATGAACCGTGTAATTGTATGTATACGAATTTCTAGAAACAACGGCGAATGCAACTTCTAAGTCTCAAACATAATTACCACCGCATCATAGACATCTCGCAAAGTCGCTTATAAGGAATTTAAATGTTAATGAAATGAAATTAAATGTTAATAATCTTAATGAATTTAAATATCCACGCCACACTGGTTCCCACCAGACGATCCAAATTGGATATAATTAACATCTTTTGGTCCCATAAACATCTAAATTCTTTATAATGCGATTTTAGACATCTCTATGATGTAGTGGATCGCGCGCTGCAACGATAGGATACTACCGTCTAGCCAACACTCGCCGGCGCACGGCCTCTTATCATATTTAACTAAATTTACCTGCTGCCATCATTGTGACAGAGGGCGCTAAATTTGTGTAAGTTAAACGTAGACACGTTTAACTAATTTTGTTTAGTAGCTATTCAAGTCAAACGTTGTGCAAGTCGCCCTTATACTTATTAGAACAGATTGTGTATAATGGACTTCAAAAAAGGAGGAGGGTCTTAATACGACCGCATATGTTTTTTTATGTGTGTTTGTCGCCAAACGCGGGTAACTTCGTCGTTTATGAACCGATTTTGATGATTTATTTTTTAATGGACAGGCGATATCCCAACGGTGGTACCATGATAAGGACACTAAGATCTTATGATGGCATCCAAGAGAAATCGATCGATATGGTCATTCTTGAAGTCGGTTATTCATTTTGTTAAAATTTTTGTTATTTACAAGTAGCTTTGCTCTCATTTACTTACATCTATCACTGAAATATAATATAGCCTACATTACTTTTTGACGAAAAAGGTTTCGAACATGGATGCTGTTCTGTGTGCTGGATGTTCAAACGACTAGATATGTACTGAAAAAAACAGTCACAAACCTACTAATAGATTTGAACTATTCTCAGACTGAACAATTTATAGCAGTTTCTTGAACAAATCAACACACACCCACAACCACACACACGCACACACACACACACACACACACACACACACGCGCACACAAACACACGCACGCACACACAAACACACGCACGCACACACTCACACATCACACACAAAGACATCAGCAGTGAGCACGCACGAACACTTCCAACTCCATGTACTCAAACTTTCAGACTAACATTTTTTTTTTTTTTCTGTGATGAAAGAGACTGGACCTCACAACACAGGGGATCCTAGTGTGGGGCTCCAGCGCATGTTATAATAAGACTGTAAAAAACTTTTTGAAACATAATAAACTTTATTATTATTATTATTATTATTATGCAATTTTTAAAATCAGTTTGGTAGTTTCATAGTTTATTGCTATAAACGAACTAATCATTATTCTTTATAATAGTTGTATACTCAGGAATAAAACTTTGTATTCATTCGGCATATACGCAATTGTACTGTTAATTCAATTATTTTATACATCAATTCCAAAACAACACGATTTCGTTTTAAACTTTCATGAATCTGTCAGTGCTCCGACATGTCGAAGTAGGTCACATTTCAATTGTATTAGTTTGCAATGTTTTAATTCTAACAATAAATTTCAAACATATGAGTAACTTGTGAATAAAACATACTTGACTGCACCTATTTTAAATAAATTCCTAATTGAATCTTCACATTGTTAAACATGAACGATCTTCTAGTTTGTGTAGTTGCTAGCTGCATAATTTTTTTGAGTAATTCAGTGTTTAGGATGATAGTCCTGAAAAGAAAAAATGAGCTAATTGGATGACTTTGAAGAGGTTTTCACCAAACGCGTGGACATATCAAGTTGAAATTAATGTTAAATACGTAAAGCTTTGGTTTTATAAGTCAACGTAATTAAAAGATAAGTACGTCCTGTATCATCGACAATCCATAACCCTTAACGTCGTCGAGTTTTTCAGTTAACTCTATACACAGTTGTATATTTTTGACTGCTAAAGTGCTATTCATTTTAAGTTAGTCAGTAAGGTTTTAGGAACACGTAAGTATATTTATCAGCTCTCTGGTAACAATAATACAGGCTCCTAATTTATTTTCCACCTTCAATTTTTGTTAAAACTAAACCCCGTTAAAGACGTATAGTTAATCAACAAGGGCTTTCTTGGTCAACTTTTTTCAGCAGTCTCCGAAAATTATGATTGAGGTGACATTCGATGCGGATTGGAATTTAGATGATTTAAAAAAAATTAAGTTGCGCTTGCAAAAATTGATAATGAATTAATGGATTATTAAATAGTACCCAATGTGCTATTCTCACGTATAAGCTATATTACTGTAAAGTTTTATACAAATCCGTTCAGTGGTTTTTGTGTGAAAAAGTAACAAACATACACACTCACAAACTTTCGCCTTTATAATATAAGTAGGATGTAGGATACTAAGATAATAAAACTGCCTTATGTGATGCTATGTATATGTTAACATATAGCATTGCATGGTATTTTTTAGTGGCAAATTTTCTAAAAATGCTAAATTTCGTGAAAATCGTTCGAGCCATTTCAGAGATTCAAATTATATACATATATTTACAAGAATTGCTCGCAAAAGGTAAGGCAAAGGTATTAAATGTAGCACTGTAAATTAATGTGTATTATAGCTACGTCTGTGACAGGATTTATTCGTCTTAGCATCGGATACCTATCGTCCTACTTTATAGCTAAATCCGTATCTAATACTTGATGCTATGTCGCAACGTGAGTCTAACGAATTCATAACACACTACTTACATTTTGATCTGCAGATTATATTATCTTTTATTTATACAACGCGTGAAAATTTTGTGCTCAATACAAAGTCATGTTTAGGTAATCAAGAAATCAATAATTTATAAAAGATTACTTTACTAGGCTGTTTAATACTTTATTGCGTATTGTACGCAGTTGCATGTAAACACAATTTTATCAAATATTCAACTGCGCAACCGTTGCATATTTATTGTATATATAATATATGTGGTTCTATTCAATAATTTGTAATGTCGTACCTTGTTGTGACACTAGATAAGACTAACCACAGAATTAGATCAAGATAGAATAGTGACGAAAGAATTTTGCCATATAAATCCTGCGTGGCAACTGGCAACAAACCACGAAGCCGTATCCCTAAACTCACCCGATTGGCAAATGCGCAAGGGTCGACTAGTGAAGTTTCACACTTTTTGGTTTATTCATCGAAGACTGCAATCATTTGGAAAACAACTCAATATTTAAGATATTATTTCACAATTAAGTATATAAAGTAAGTTCGAAAACTAAAAACCTTCTGCTAAAAAAAATATTTATAAAAAATATTACACGTATTTTATGTATATCTTGGATGTTTTTGAAATGTACAAATTAATTATTTTTATTCAATAGATCCTGGTGACTTTAAAATTTATATATTTATAATGTCAATATTTTGAATACCATACTTATTTACAATATTTTGAATATTAATTTACCAAACGTATTTTAATTTCAATTAGGAAATAAGTTTCACATTCTCAAACACAGTTGGCAGTTAAAAAATATAGAAATAACACTACCAGAATTAAAGAGTCTCATGGTTACATAATAAGAATTTATCGATAGATTCACGTACGTAGTGTACAAGCTCTAGCGCAGGTCGTCGCCGCGCCGTGTCGGAAATTCGGCACGATTGTTTATTTCGATATTCATTTCGCGGTCACTTCACGGGAATAAGTACGAGTATTGTATATTGAACGTGTTGGATACAGTACGTTAATGAAAAAGTATATAGATATGCTTCTGGTTGACAACACAATACTAGTTGATAGAATTTGTTTTTACTAAAAAGTAACAAGTACTCACTGTTGAAACGATATGCTTCTTTTCTTCAGGCTAACTTCACTATTCTTAATGGGACGAAGTTCCTTATGGGGGGTTGCGGAGGGGTACTCTAGCCGGCAAAAAACGTCCTCAACGTAAGATTGACGCCTCGGTGTCGCAATGGTAGTATATGTGAATGCTGTACTTGAGGTCTCGCGTGCGAATCCCTGGTCAGATCAAATATTTTTTTATGATCTGCAAATATTTTTTTTCGGAGTTTAGATGTTTTCTATATTGTTTATTGGTCAAATTTCCGAAATATTTATTAATTTATTTCGTGAACGAAAAAGTTAGTATAGCGTAGTAATCTGTAAGTTGTATGTAAACTCTAAACAGAACTTGTTTCAGTAGAGATTATTAGGTGGCAGCACAAGTGATCAGTTTAGTTGTATTTTTTTATTTTATCGATATAAAATCGTTATAAAATATGTATACCTGAATAGTTATTTGATTGCACAATACGGCATCGTAATGAAGTTTTTGTTGTTTTTTCAACGCTGCGAACGCAATCACGCTGCGGGCGGCATTCATACTATGCACTCACTTTAGTACGTGCTTTCGGCACACGTGCCACGCCTCTTTCGCCATTCTATCCTGATTTATTTCTGTGAGACTAACACAATGTAGAGGCAGGTTTTCAGTATTTATTTTATATGACAATTTTATTTAGCATAGATTCTAGAGACCCTTTAAGAATGCTTATAATGTGAGTAGAAGGCATTAAGAGTAGGCATACATTGTGAGAATGAGGGCATAATAAAGGCAAACATGCTCCGACGAAGACATTTTATGAATGCATTTGTTATGGAAATGATGATACTAGGCAATGTAGACTTTATTGGAAAAGCACATATCACATTGCATTGATATTGTGCATATGGCATTGTTGACACTAGTCTTTTATTTAGTTAGGTTTAAATTTTGTAAGGTGGCTGATTCCGAGTCTGTACTAAGAACCATCTTACATCTCCAATAAGTATCAATATAATAAAAAAAAAACTTTATTTATGCAAAGGTTTGTTCACAAAATACTGTACATAATTTATCAGTAGATATAACTATTGAACAAAAAATATCTCTGGTCCCCACACTAGGATTCCCTGTGTCGTGGGGTCCAGTCCATTTCGTAAGCTTTAAAAGATTAATATGTGATTAATAAATATTTATTTTATGTTTCAAATGGTTATGGGAAAGTAATTCTTCGACAAAAACAGCTCAACCAGAGTGGTATCACAGGCTCATTAAACACTGGCGTGAAACATCTCTTTCTGTTTCTTTTCACAGAATGAGACTTTAGAAGCCTTAATCCCTTTCTGCCTGATTCTAGGAGAGAACCCTTTTCTCACCAGGAGTAAGTTTTACTCAGAAGACGGTGGTCGTGGTTTTTGAGTAGTAATTATGGACTAGTAGAAGATAGTTAGTTACTTGGCATCATTTCCCTACTAATACTGTAAAAAATGTGTTTCCGATTACTTGAATAAAAATTTAATGAGATGTAAGTACCTAAGTCTTGCTTATGAGCAAGCGAACACATTGAACCATGTAGAAGCGTCCGTGTTTCGTTTACTTTAAAATTACGTAGAACTTTTGGCCCAAACCTTTCAATTTTTTCAATGATAACAAAATAATATGAAATCCAATGTAGCGGATCTAAATAAAATAGTCTGATCCTAGTGCACTTGTAAATAACTCATGTTGCCAAGTACTTACATCAATATTCATATCTTAAATTCTTCTTCTATATTTTTGAAGAAAGTATATGATTAATAATAAACTTACAGACTGCAAATTGGCTTCTTGCGCAAGCTGCAGGGAGTGAATGCAATGGGGACCTCATTATTAACAGAAAATGCTAGAGAGTAATTGGTCCCTTATTTTATAAGCGTCTTACTTGTACGGGTGCTGAGACGCCGCGCCATCTTCTATACATCTGTACAAATAAAATACAATTGGAGTGTCTATACCGCATTTTACTAAATGCATATGTATGTATACACTGTACATATACCAACTTTTTTTTCAATTTTTGTCTTTCTGTCTCTTCATTCCGGCTAATCTCTGGAACGGCTGGACCGATTATGACGGGACTTTTACTAATAGGAAGCTGATGATATAAGGAGTAACTTTGGCTACTCTTTTAGACTAGCTGCGCCCCGTCGCGGTACCTATGGTATAACAATAAGCGCGGGTAACACCGCGGAGTTCAGTTAGTAATAAATAAAGAAAATAGACTACAAAGCGTAAATTTTATATAACATTACTCTTATTTCTCAATATGTCAGTGGTAAAGTTGAAATAAAAATAATATTGATTACATTTGCTCTCAAACTCGAAAATTGAGTAGGTTTTCTGATACAACTTTACATTTATTTAGTAATACTTATTAACAATGAATAATAGAAAAACTCAACAATTGATTCTCAAATACTATTTTTCTCTTTTTTAAAAGATAACTCCCGCATTAGGAATATACATCACATACGTGCAAACATACATGAAACGGACACGAAGAACATCGAGACTCAAACAGTTTGTGAATCACACAAAGTATTGTCCCATTTAGGATTTGAACCCACGACACTTGGCGCAGTAGAACACCTTTATTTACCACTAGCCGACCCACGCAACCTCGTTTGCGTCTCCTATTGCCCGTAGCGTTATAATTTTCCCCCGTTTTTGTAACATTCTTCAGTGTTGCTCCGCTCCTGTAGGTCTTAGCGTGATGATATATAGCCTATAGCCTCGTCTATAGTCGTATATAGTCTCGGTCCTAAGAACTCACGACCTGTAATTCCGCAGTGAGGATAGCTAAGTACTGAATCCACAGGTCTGTTAAATAGTTTATTACGAGCGAAAGAATCGCTCTGTTCCATACATTTTTTTACCACATAGTAAACAGGACTCAACACGTTTGGTACGAAGAGGGTTTAACCTTACCCGACAGGAACATAAGAATATATGCTTAGGAAGACAGAAAGAACTTTCTTCTAAACTCTATCTCTCCTAAAAGTAGTATAAAGTAAAAACATAATACCCCAAACCCATATTGAAACCTAGCCTCCAGGTATTACTTTGTAAAAATTTTAACAAAAATAAAACCGACTTCAAGATTTGATTCGATTTCTCTTGGATGCCATCATCAGATCTTAGTGTCCTTATCATGGTATCACCGTTGGGATATCTCTTTTCCATTAAAAAAAGAATCATCAAAATCGGTTCATAAACGACGAAGTTATCCGCGAACACCCATAAAAAAATATACTCCTCCTTCCTCCTTTTTTGAAGTCGGTTAAAAATAGATGAAATTTAAAAAAATATTTTATCTATCTACAAACGCAAAAAGAAAATAAAAGTTTATAATCACTAAATAATCAATATCAGAAGGAATCATAGATGAGGACAGGACCACAAATAAGGTATCTTATCATGAAATAGTAACTCACTCTTTTGTACTATATTATTATCAATCAACCGCAACTGAAAGACACGTAGTTTGTCCAAATGTAACTGATATGTGACATCAATAGAAGGTTATAAATGACGTTAGCTTTGTGAACTCAACCGATTCATCGCATTGGATCGGGGTCAGACTGATCTCCTGTCATCATGGGTTATGTGGGTTTTAACAGTAGACATTATATGGTTTCTTAACAGTGATTGTTCTAAGTTTTATACTTCTCGATGCAACATATGGCGACCGATGAAGAGTACTTAAATGACAAAAACCTATTTATTATTACAATCAATTAAAGTCAGGTCGATTTTCTTGCAGAATGTGTTACATATTTTCACAGATAGTTTGTACTATTCGTTAACAATTTTCATAGTCATTGGTTGAAATTAATAAAAAGTATTCTTTACAGAGCTACCTCGATACAAACACTCTTGATATGACAAAGGCCGACCATCGACACCTGGTCCTTCAGATTGCCCTCAAATGCGCAGATATTTCCAATCCCTGCAGACCGTGGGAAATAAGCCGAAAATGGAGTCTTAAAGTTTGTGAAGAGTTTTTCCGACAAGGAGATTACGAGAGGAAACTTAACCTGCCGGTCACAGCACTTTGTGATAGACACACCACCTCGATCCCAAAGATTCAGACTGGTTAGTTCAAATCTACATGTAAATTTAGCTACTGTGTACAATCATCTGATCTCTTAATATGTACCTTATTCTTTTCCAGGATTTTTTAAATTCGTAGTCACTCCACTCATAAAAGAGTGGGACCGGTTCTTAAAGAACGATCTATCATCTCAAATGCTAAGTAACCTACTGTATAATCAAAACAAATGGGATACACTCGTAGCGGAGGAGTTAGCCGAAGAAACAATTACTGAAATTTCTGACGCTGATATGGTGGACGATGATTTAGATACTTGTTCTGGAACTAATATTTCAGATAGCTCCGAGCTGCTTTTACCTCCACGTCGAAGTTCACTAAATCCTGCTAAACCAGGAGCGCTTAAAGAGCAACTGAGACGTTTCTCTGTCCCACTTAACGTATTCCAAGACTCGAAATTCAAAACGCGAATCGACAAGACTCGTGCGTCCTCAATAGTTGATCCTCAGAAAGCTGAAATTGCTAGCGCTGCAGGAAGCGAGCACTCGATACATTCGCAGCTTAGTGTACGCGGACATTGCGATCATACACTTGTAAAACCTGAAAAAGTACTAAGTACGGCAAAATTATTACCGGATTCATCTATTGCTTCTATAACAACCACTGTTCAAGCTACGCGACTTAACACAGTCATAAGAGGCGGTGGAACTTGGAAGTTGGTGCGACAACAAACTTTCCCACCTTTAGAGCCTGCGAGGGATCATTATCGCGTTTCACGTTCACTTCACACCAGCAACGAAGATGCTGTTTCTCGTCTTAAAACCGACTTGCCTAGATTTGACCTTTCTGCATACCGACAGGAGGGGAAATTTAGCAATTTATTTACTAGATTAGATACTGATAAGACTGATAAAAGTGCCGAAGTTTCACAAAGTAATGTAGAACTACAGGAACCATCACTTAGTAACCACAAAGAATATGAACCAAAAAGAAAAGAATCCACAGCAGTAGGAAGTCAACTGAGGGATAACCTGACGTCAGTCCAATTAGGAGGACTCGACTCTGATCACCTGTCACGTCGTAGGAAGTCTATGCCTACCGATGTAATCTCATTTGGTAAGTAAGGTTAAATTTAAAATGAGTACTTTATTTTAGATTTTTTTATTATATGCAAGTTAATGTATATCGTTTTTATTTAAAGCTCCAAAAGATAAGATAGTTCGAGAAGTAACAGCGTTACCACAGTTCCTGCGGCTCACAGTATCAGGAAAAGAGTCTTGGACACGTCGTCGGGGTTCCGCTCCTTCGCCTATAGCACCATCCGAATTACGTGGTTTGACTTCCTTGGGCTCACTGCGCCATAGTGTCAATGGGGGACGTCGAAAACCGAACCCGGTTGTAACTTGTCAACAATGGCTGGCTAAAACCAATTACAGCGTTCAAGAGGGAACGTTCAAGAATTTACATCGCCGAAGTTCACTTCCTGTTGAGGTGATGACAGGTGCTTAATGGCTTTGTGGCTTTTTTATTCCTTTTTTGCATGTCCGTACACACTTTAGTAGTGCGCGACGCCATGTTTAATATTATTTCAATGCACTCTGTTTTATACCAACCACATAATGAGAACAAAGTCTCATCGCTTTCAATGTAAATTTCTTTGTCTTTGTTTAATAATGTCGTAGAATATCCATAAATGTTAATGAACACACGGCTTGTTAGAAAGATGACTTATGACAGGAATTTTCATTCGACATGCTGTTTTCATATACGTTTAATCACTTGCACATAGCCATGTTAAAGCAGATTTTTACCATCCTCGGGGCTTATTAAAGTTTAAACAATCTCACTTTAATACGAATCGCGTATGACTACACTTATGAAGTAGTGATTTAGTGCTTCCACACATAACTGCGATGCAGCATGAAGTTGTTGCAGGCATTCGTGCGACTACGCAGATATTTGCGATACGTTGCGAATTCGCAGTTATGTGCGAGAGCCCTTAAGCGGTCGCCACGCCGTACCCTAAAGCACCGAGCACTGTGGGTTCAAATCCTACATGGAACAACACTGTGTGTGATCACAAGTTTTTTTCTGGGTCTGGCTGTTCTTTGTGTCTGTTTCATGTATGTTTATAAATTCCCACGTAATTTTATCACACTAATATATAAAGGTGAAAGTAAGTTTGTTTGTAACGCTTTCACAGGAATACTACTTAACCGATCATCATGAAACTTTGTAGACATATTCTTGGAGGTATTAGAAGTAACACAGGATACTAGATTTTTATTAGATGCGAGCGAAGCCGCGCGCGAAATCAAGCATAGGATATATTTGTAATAAGGAAATTGTCTATATTTCAAGAAACAGAAAGAACAACACTCATTTTACTCGAAGTCTTTAATTGTATTTTTTTCATTTTACAGGTTTATAACTTTCACGAAGTGTTCAAAATTAAACCTAAATAGTGTTTGGTTGAGCCTAAACAGGCTCATAAAAATTTTGAACACGAAGATATAGACGTAGTTGATGATGAACTGTTGTTAGTGTTAGATCAAAACGTAAGTTTAGTTCGCGACGATCAAGATTATGACGGCGATGTCGATGATGATGATCAAGAAGATGATGATGTGAATCCATATTTAAAACCTAAAAGAAAAGAGAAAAATCTTCCTGTGCCTAAGGAAGAAAATCTACCTGGATCCAAGGAAGATCAGAAATACCCTGTATATGAATTGGAAGATCCAGAAAACGATCCTGTTGACGATGAGATATCTGAAATTGACGAAGTGTTATTCTTCCAAAAATATGGGCATAATATAGGAATTGAAAATATGCGTACTTTGAATTTCGGCCCTATTCATGGCCTAGATACAGATGATGATGATGATGACGACGCAATCGAGATCGACGACGAGGATATTGACGTCGATGACGACGACGACGACGACTACCTAGGCATTGGTAATGATGTTAACATTGGTATTGGCAATAACGCAATCATTGACAATGAAGTTAACAATGGCAACGGCAATAACGTTAACAATGAAAATGACGTTAACATTGACATAGGCAATAACGTAAACATTGACATAGGCGATGACGATGATACCGATACTGATATTACATCGTCAGAACTTGATGACTCGCCATTCATCCACATAAAACGCGCAAATTCTATCTAAGTTGCCGCTTAATTTTATTCCTTTCTCATTTATTTCTAAGCTTAGATATATGTAGACCTAAATAATGCTTTTTCAACAAGCCAATGTCGTGTTCTACCTCCTGGTAGGTATTCTATGTGATATTGTGGCACTTTATATTTTCTTAATATATAGTTATCCGATCAAGCCACCGATGAAGCATGCAAACCCTCTCTCCTCCCCCCGACTATCCTTCTAGTCAAATAAGTTGAACGTAAAAACATTAAGTTATTTTAAATAAAGATTCAAAATTTTGCAGTTTCTTATGACGTTATTCTCTTGACTCGGCTCAAATACGCAATCGTAGAGTCCTATAGAAAGGTACCTACTACTGACATTCTGCGAATACGCTCAAGTGCGTTTCAGCACCAGAATTACACTTACTGTCGACATAATGTTGACATTATGTCGAATTAATTATTATTGTAGAATTATTAAATGTGTAATAAATGTACAATGTATCACTATATGTATGACAAAGAGAGACATGTGTCAATCAGTATTGTCAATGTCAATTGAGGCCAAAAAGATTGGGAAAAGAACGGAATGAATGAATGGTTTTGAATGATTAACATTAACGGTTGACTGTGCTGGATAACGGTAAAATTTAATCATTTATTTACTTTTTATGTTCACTTTAGGTAGGTAACACATTTTTGAATTGTGTTGCCATTTTACGGCAACTGTCTTAATATTTTTTTTAACAACAGAGTACAAAATAGTGACCGTTAACTATTTTTTTTGTTAAATATTATTTTAGGGTTATATTTTGCCATATCATCTCATAGGTTAAACCGATCACAATTAATTTTAATATTAACAAAATTTGTATTTAATTTATTAAAAATCACAATAAAAATCCAAAAAGGCACAAACCTTTATGGATATTTGAGTCTCAAGTAGTATTTTCAAATTTAAATAGTCATAGTATAAGTACGTACTTAATAAAAGATAAGACGATAAGGGTAGTCGCTCTTTTTGGGCGGACCGGGCGTATATCTGGCGGGTGATGCATTTCATAAGTATAGAACATTTTCAGTATTACAATGACAGCTTAGAACCGTTCTGTTGATCGCTGCACCAGTCTACTGTCTTAAATGTGTTCAGGAACTTTTTAAGATGCTAAACTTAACTACATACATATTATTAATGACACACAAGTAATTTACACATTATACAAACAATTTTTTTTTCATTTAACCCCACACAAAAACGGTGATAAAGTGAAAATGATGTTTTCCTTAAAGAAAATTTTGAATCTTAAATTTTTTTCCTAAAATTAAACAAAAAAAATACAACAAAACCGACTCCAAGAACTGGATTAATTAAAATGGGACTACATAGGCACACCAGCTTTCAAATAAAACACGGTTCACTCAGTCGAAAGATAACAAACATAAAAAATAGTCGAATTGAGAACTTCCTTTTTTGAAGTCGGTATTAAGTTTAGAGGTTAGAAAATCTTGAACTAATAATAATGTTAAAAACAAATTAAATCAGTTCTAGCAGAGGAAATGAAAAATAAGGATTTCTTCCTAGCGGGCTAATACTAGGTTGACCTCTCCTCTTTAAATCCTATGTTTAATTCGCGTGATCCTAGACACTTATTTCTTGATTTTGATAATATTTCGGAATTAAGCATCGTATGTAACAGAGTTCTTATCACCGAACGCCCTGAGACCGAGCATTCTGAATATGACAGTTGGCACGCGTAGAAAAGGGTGTTGTAAATATATGTGTGTAGATAGCAACATTTCAATGTCCCAATGTTAGCAATAATGTTCAATAATAAACAGTTATGTAAATAGTAAAAATTGCGATCAATAGAATTGTGTGAAGTTACCTTCAAATACAGTTATGTTACAACTAATAGTTGGTTATTTATTTATTTTCTCTATGATCTATAAACACGGATAAAATTAGTATAGTATGTTCAATATACATTTTTTTTCATATAGAACTGATCTACTGATCTTTACTACCATATATCAGTACCGTTTTTAAATATAATCTCAAAAGCTTTGGTAAACCAATGCAGTTACCTGGTTGTACGATCACTCTTCGTTGTTTGCTTTAAAATTCGTTCGAAACCAACAACGACGTTGATTGGTGTTGAATTTTTGATGTTCTGGCATTTCTGTAGTGCTTGTGGTAACACTAGAGGCCATCTCGCAAGATTTTATCAAATCATATTTTTATTATTCACTACACACACTGAATAAACAACTGCAATTCTGAAACAATTTTGCACAAAAATACAATTAGAGTGTAGCACGCTGGTTCGCTGATAAATACCAGATGAACACTCGGTCAACACTCAGGTTGTAGTGGTATCAAGTATTTCTGAGTACTAATAATAATACAGGAGTTGTATAATAATAATAATAGGTTGAAACCCATTTTGTCCAATTTTACGTAATTAGTGAGCATAGCTCTCATGAATAGTTTTGAAAAAAAAATCTAAAGATATTGGAGTAATTTTCATGATTAATATATATTTACTCTTAATTTTGATTATTATATGATCGTAAAGAAACCGAGCTCTTCAAGGGCGGGGTATGTTGAACATCGAGAGTGATTTTTTAAATAAAATTTGTATTTTTGCAAGGGCCTCTAGTGTTCGCAAGTACCTACTTCGCGAGGTTCATATTTGAAAGGTTCATTCGTATCTTTGACTGTAAATATATACGTGTATTGATAAATGCCGATCTATTAATTTATTTGTGACCATGTCGAAATAGTCATTAACTTGGCAAGTCGTTTTACTTTTAGTTCTAATGCGCTGCAAGAGTCAGAAACATAACCTACCGTATATTCTTTAAATAGAACATAATTGTAGGCAGTAGGTACACTATACAGTAATTAAATGTATTTATACATATTATTCTATCTAAACACTACTGCACTGATTCATCAAATTAAAAAAAAAGTACCTTTTTGAAATGTCTAAATATTAAGTGTAGATGCATAATATTGATGTACGTATACTTCATTACTTGTTTTCCTAAATTTGAATATATTCTCAACTAGAAGTGCAACGGTTGTTTACCAGGCTAAATTATTAAAATTTAAACGTATTGCGCTCCATATTGATTAAATACAAAACAAAATTGCTATGTGTAAATATTGTCCGATAGACAAGGACACACTCGACGATTGTCTCGATTTAACCCCACACGAGCATTTAGACACGAGGTGGCGTCCTAGCTACTAGCCAGTACCTTACTATTAAATGTAACATTTATATGTACATAGCATTAGATACATCTCTACGACCAATGTTTCTGATCATTACTTAATCTATTCGTAACTAATAAGTGTTAGAATCACTTGTATATAGTAAATAGAATTCAATGTGCTCAAGTCCAAATGAAGTATTATTAAAGGACCTTTAAATTTTTTAATAACACACGGTTTTTTTACTACATAACTTACTATTCGTAATTTGTAGTGTATCTACTTTTGAAAGTTTTCTATCTGACTCAATGCCCCAACATAGTAGTACCCTTTTAAAATATATTTTATCAAATGTATTATAATATACAGTAGGTTAATATGGTCTCAAATATAAGCTATGGATCAAATGTAAATCTGGGCTCAATTTGTTTTTAACTTAAACATTATTTAAATAATCTACGGCTACTTCGTATTGCTCATGTTAGTATTGTATGTATTCAACCTCCTTAAGTTTGGTTTTATTGTACAATAGCTTCGTTTAGCCGATTAAACAGAATTACTAACGCAAAAATACAAATCCGGCTAAATCGTGTTTCCAGGATTCGGTAATCTCTTATTTACAACAGGCGTGCAATCATTTAACTTTTATTTTTTTACCACTTGCTAAATTACACTTTTCTGGTACTAACAATCTCTAAGCTAAATTGCAGACGGACGTGAAAAACTATAAGGGTTCCTAGTCCTACTACCAAACCCTAAATTGTAATAAAAAGTTAAAATTGATATTTAATTATGTGGCCAAATAATTCCTTCGAGTCACCAATACTAACGACGTGAGCTAAAACGAAATAAAATATTAATCACAATAGGATGGTTTTCAGAATATAATAAAATAGTAGGTAATGTTAAACACATGTTAGACTCAATTGACATTCCCGCCAAACGGAAAAGCGTCGATTTAGCGAGTGGTGTATGATTTTCACCACCTTTCTTTAAAGCCAGAAAGGCCGCTAAGTGATTTAGTCTAGATCATTTACTCGACAAAAATGCCCGACTTAGATATTAATTCACAAACGCTACTACTTACAGAGAACGGGTGAATTCATCTAAAGATCTCTTTTCGACTCGTCTCTAAGTTCATTTCCATGCCGTTCCGCGGTTATGTAAATTGGCCCTTACGAGTTGTGGCAAAGTCGGGCAGCGCCCATCTTGTATGCCCTAAAGCCCTTTCTAGCGAGTTTATCTTTAAGTAAAATATCAATGTTGTCACAATTTTTTGAATAGTTGTAATGTAGTAAGCAAGTAAGCTGTAAGTATCTACAATAGATAAAAATACTTTCGTGTTTATTGTTGTTTCTCTGGATAGCATAATATGTAGTAAATATGTTTGGAACCGTCAGGGATGTGGTGTAGCTTACTGTAGGCGGCTTCGACGCCCGCTGCGGACCAGTAGGTGTACGCCAGATCGCGACGGACCTGTCGCATATAAATCAACTGCATCAGATCAGATCATTTAAAGCTCGAAGATTCACTCCAGCGTTCAAGAAATATTGGTAGATAAAATCTTTTGCAGTTGAAATATAAACGACGTATTTTTTTAAGTAACTAGTTTAAATTGGGGTTTCCACTGTATCAATAGAGTGTAATTTACTTATAAACGATAACCACCTGACAGTCAAATTGATATTATGAATCTATGTAGTGGAGATATCATCAAGGCTATAATATAAACGATTGATGCATGTATAAACCTGTTTACCTCGGTTATATACTTGTCATGTAACTAAGACACGATAAAGTATTAGATAGGGTTCATAGGATAGGGAATCTTACACGTTGTAAGTCGTAGAGAGCACCGTCAAATACAAATTGTTTTGTTTTTTAAATCGCTTGTGTTCGGAGTAATTATAAAGAATGAAATGATATAATAACTTCTCACATTTCTTAGTATGCCGTTTGATACCAAACTGGTCATAACTTGTATTTTAAATCTGCTGATAAACCACTCAAGGCAAACTGTTCAGGTCTACATAATTATGTAGGTAATAAAAAATTCCAACTTTATAATTACTCTGAAAAATTGTTATAACTTGTAAATTAGTTATCAATAAGGTTCCCTGTTAATATTGTGTATTTAATCGGTCAAGATAAATATTGTAGCCACCTTATATACTTAAATATGTGTGTTAAATATCTCAAATGCATACTTACTCTCTAATAGATGTTCATATATATTATACACTATGTTCTAAATAGCGCTTGTACACGATGGGTGAACAAAAACATATCACAACTATTATTATGGTTCATATAATCATGACATGGCAAATTTTCATATTCTCTACCATTACCAAATTCATGTGGGGTCCACAGAACGAGTTTTCTTCTATGCCCTAAGTGATGACTCTTACTCCTTTTCTAACCATATCCACTCCACAGTCCATCCATTGTTTCCTTGACCGTACTCACTCTTCATCCGTATACTTCCATACATAAAACTACCTTTACTACATTTATATTTTCTTTTATTCTTCCATTTTATAGCCAACTGCAGTAATTGCAAGTAATTTAGAAATGCCAAAAAATCACAAATGATCCGATCCTTCATCGTTTTGGTCGATGGTGTTAACATACGCATTACAAGTACCTTCTTTAATGATCAGCCAGTGCATTTGCCATCAATGTACACTATTTCATATACAACATTAAGCATTTGCTAACCCACGTGAAAAAGAAGCTAAATAAAAAAAAGTAGAAGATATTATGTCAAATTCGTCGAAAATCTGACTCATGTAATAAACGCCCTGCTTTACTTCCTGTTCTATGATTCAATACAAAGCTTTGAGAGGCATTTTATATTAAATTTATCCTTAAATGTAATGTATATCGATACCGTGGGATAATAGAACAAACCCTAACATTTTATTCCTAAATGAAACAACAAACATATTAAAAGACTACTTCGAGTAAATGAAATAATTAGTATCAATCAATATGATTACGCTTCTTTATCGGTATATGCACACCAGTGTAGAACAAGAACAGAATGTAAAGGCCCATTTTAATAATGCACAAACTGACGAGGAATATTATATCAAAAGCGTTAGTTGTATGTTCTACATCGAGTGCATGTCAAAATCGTACTTAATTAGTTAAATTAATAATAAATGTTTTTTTTATTGATTTTGTTTTTCTTTATTTTTATTTCCTAATTCATTGAGTTTCTTAATATTGTTTGAAAAGAATGAGCTTTTAAGACAAACAAACAGTCGAATTTACAACATTTTTACTAATATTTATCATAAGAAATCTTCGACTTAAACTTGATTAAAGACTGTTGATTTGATATAACTATAGGCCCTTGTTATTGTAAGTGAGAACGGAAGTTCGATCAAGTATCAAATCGACACAGTGTGTAGGCCCTTCTCATACTAATATCGCTATATGTGTATATATATATCTATAATAAAATTACGACTATTGTCAAAATTGGTGTTTATCCGTGTGTTAACCCCCTTTGATTTTAAATATAGTACCTAATCTATGTGATGAAAACCGAGGTTTTATTTATCTACCTATTTCCTCTAATTTAAGATTGAAATGCTTCCTCAATTTAATAAAATTATGAACAAGAAGTGACTGGTGTCGGAGTGCTCCTTGATGAACAAATCCTAGATCCTGGTTGGTTGAACATCTGTTCAAATCTTTTAGATGATTAGCCACAGCATAGATAAGTGGGATGATGAGCTTGGAAAAGGACGAGAATAGGTACATCTGTTACATTTGTTATCTTCTCTCTATTGTTACAAAAAAGTGTGTCTTCAAAATGAACAGCCTCTCCTTAGAAAAAAGTATTTAGATTAGTGATGTATACAGATTCTGCGAAAACATTTTTGAAATTTTCTGACTGACTTGTATGATCACTTAGACGGTCACACAATTATTCGAGTACCTATTCTCAAATTTACTCCTCATTTAAGCCTTATATTTAGAATTAATAAAATTATTTTAAAATTCTTAAGTATATCAAATGGGTGCAGTACCAGAATAAGATATCGCGGGGGGGCCTTGTTTTGGATTTGTTTAACTTTATGACATTAAATAAAACAATTTTTACTTCATTTAAAAAAAATACCTACTCTTTATTTCGACTTCAAGAAAGTCATTTTCAAAATTCATTATAGTGAGGTTTTTTTTGAAGGCCTGCTAATGTGACTGTAATGATCAAGAACTACGGAATATTACCATTATTCATCCCATAGGTATTGTAAGAGGCGACTGAGGGAGCAAATTATTTAGGACACCATAGCTGCATAGAGATGTAAAACTTGAAACAATACATATAACAGCCCCTGGCAAGCGTGGTATGGAAGGCCAAAACGTCTTTAAGCGTCGGCTTATGTCTAGCAGTGGATGTTAAAGACTGTTATGAGAAAGAATATAGGTAATAGGAAGGAAGGAATATAATAATATAGTTCATACCAATTAGGTATGAGTACGTACTTAGAAATGTGGTGTTTTTCAAAACTTTAATAAGTATTTCAACATATCAACAAGCTCTGATATACATACACCATTCAATTACACAGGTACGTGCTCTCAAGAGTATCAAACCACGAAAGTTCAAAACACAATGGCTGAGGCTCGTATGCCCTCTGTACCTATGGACGGGCCGACTTAAAACTATGGTCCTTTCCTCAAAAGGCTAACTCAGATCCTACACTATACCGGCACAGATTTTTTGTTTTGTTCACGGATTTTAAAAAAAGACCTCTGTGGTTGGCTTTGTGGCATTTCTTCTCAGAGTAAGTGGAAATGCCGGCCTCTTCTAGCTGTAAAAAAAAACGGCGTGGAAAAATACCTGTAAAAGATTTACTTACAAAATAAATATCATTTATCACAAGAATTTTAAAGAGAAGTATTGAAGTGAATAATCTAATCATTTTACAGTAGAATGAATGAAAAACTTTTAATTTTAATAACAATGGTTAAGTGTCCATGAAATACTGTGGCGCAGCCGCGTAGATGTCTAAGCTTATTAAGTAAAAGCGTGGGGTTAATGTTGAATTTCTGACAACTAGTTCATGGCTATACTCACTGAAAATAAACATAAGGAAAAAGTCTTTTATAAGTATAAAAATATTTTTCAAGTTCTTCACGGCTTCGCACGGGAATCTTTGCAATTATCAGAATTTCCTCTACTATAATATGCATGTATTGATGATGACGTTCTCCTAGCCGATTAGGGCCACGGCGGCCAGTCTCAACCAACCAACTACGCAAGAGATATTATAAATGCACAAGTGTGTGCGCAAACATAGGTGAACTCTCTGTTTCCTCTCTCTCTTAATCTGATGGGACGTCCCCGACACGATCGGGGAGAGATCAGGTGCAGGACCAACAGTTTTAGGCACGTACTCTCCGAGGTATAAACATTCCTCTTGAATCACTCTCCTTCCTCTTGAAATCCAGTTAGTAGTTCAAAGGATCTAAACGAACAAGTCCTTAAGTCCTTGTCTACTGGGCTAGATTCCTGCCCTAAAGAAGTCAGTATTTGCTCCTGAAGTCAGCGTCTTGTAATGAGGAACGCAGTACGTAAGTATATGTGTATTGTATGTGTACTGAATTATTTACCTATCATATTTTTTGTTTCATTTTTTTAAACTTAATACATTTAAACGAGCACTTCATGTGTATATATATATATATACATAATCTAAACCTCGGAAACGGCTCCAACGATTTTCATGCAGTTTAGTATTACCTATCATTTTTTTTTTAAATATCAAAAAACCGAGCAAAACTCTGTTATTCAGTTATCAAATATTAAATTCGCAATAGGCTATTTGACAATATTGAAAATAAACTATGGATTGTGGTCATCCTATCAGATAATAACCTAAAAAGACATATTTCACTATAAATCAAAGAAAATAATGTAAGTTTCTCGCAGATTACACAAAATAAAATTATCAATTTTTTTAAATGTTATCGGCGACATGAACGCCTCGTGATTTGTTGCAACTCTGGTGACGTCACATGCTAGTAAACGAAAGACTCCCCAATTGAGTGTTGTTTGCGTTTTATGTATTTTGGAGTGGTAATAGTCGATCTGTGAGCTATTTCTGAAGTACCTACTTTTTGATAAACTATTTAATAAGTGATTTGAATTCACTTCGAAACAAAATGGAACCAAATTTTGTAAGTGCCGATAACAGCAACGTACATAAGATAGACGCGATTTTGGTTGCAGTTGTCTATACATAAATATATAATTCTTCTGTGAGTGTGTATGTCACTTAACTACTCTCAAACGACTGGACCGATTTTGATGAAATTTTTTGTGTGTGTTCAAGGGGATCTGGGAATGGTTTAGATTCACAATTTTGTCCGCTGGACAATGTTTTTTTAATTAATTTTTAATTTATTAGTAGTTATGGCAAAACGACGTTTGCCGGGACAGCTAGTACATAAATATAACGCTGATTACTATGCTGCGGAACTGAAAAATGTTAAAGCACCTATGTTGTACTTACATAAGTACAACCGTACACCGTTGTTTCTGTAAAAACCTCTAAAAAAATTCACTCATTATTTCTGTAAAATATCATTTTACTTTTAGGTGGATAGGTATATCTCAATGCTTTTAGGTTAGGTTTTTTAAAATGCTGCAAAGCTCGGTATTTAAAGATGTATTTGTTCACTGTGGCCTACACACCATTTATTCGGCATTTTATATAATAAAATTGGAGAAAACTGATAAAATTCACTTATACTTCGCTGTTTTGTTTTGACTAGCGATTGAATTTGTTTACTAGCGTATGACGTCATGCGTTTCATGTGTCCAGCGCCATTAAAGAAATATCGTTTTTTGACGTGGTTGTCAAGTTTGAACTTTATCATAGATTTTAATTCATAATACAGTAGAAATTCCGCAAAATATTATCGCAGTGTGCTAATTGTGTAACAAAGAATCATTTAAAACGATTTCCAAAAATCAGTCATATAGCCTATTAAAAAAAAAACAATGTTGGATTCTCATCTTTTACTGTAAAATGTACAGTTTGTCAGTGTTACTGCATGTGTGTAATAACGTTTAGCACATCACTAACTCTCGACAATTTTCTACCACTACTACCACAGTACCTACCACTACTACCACTAAAATGCGAAACAAATTATTATTATTATTCATTGCGTAATCCCTTTATTTTTGTAATTCTAACTAAGTGCGAATAAAGTCGCAAATTATACCAGTTGTACTATTTATTAGTAAGGTTATGTTTAAAAATTTACTTTTATCAAAACATCAATAATACTAAATATAATTCTTACCGATATATAATAAGACCGAAAATTTTCATTTATTTATTATGTCAGCCAAAGCGCTACATAAAAATGTGGCTAAATTAATACGAGCGGTTTTTTCACACTGATCAATACAGATTATTATCTGCAGTATTGATCAGTGTGAAAAAACCCGCTGAATACTGCAACTACAAACTGCAGAAAATAAGCCTTTCCTTCCTTCCAAGCATACCATTTTACTGGTATCTTATAATTATTTTTATTCTTCATTGATTCTTGACCGAGACCCATATTAAATGTGTTGTGTGTGTAATGTTAGTTGCAAAAGTCTTGACCAAATTTTAGTAAAAGTGGTCTAGACACTGTCTGAAATTTGTTAGTTTATCAGATCATGTTTTTCATGTCTTAATTAACTAATTTAGAATTAGCATGAATACGAGAAAGGAAAGCCAATATGCAAAAAAAACAATTCTCGAGATATGATTTTTTTACTAAATCTACATTCATATGAATAAATCCGAGAGCAAAATTATTTAATAAACAAATAAAACATAAATTTTCTAACATGATCTATTTAATAAAATAACTATAACGAATGTACACTACATACAATCAGACGGGGGGCCCCTGGGGCCCTGTCTCGGGCTTCGCAGACGGGGCTCCGATGGGCTGTGAGTCCGCATCAATCGTGGCATCTATCTCCATGTTTTTCAAGCTCTGCTCAAACTCCACGGGGTCAATTAGTTTCTTCTTTGGAAACGGAGGCGCTCCAAGTATCTTTTCAACATCTTTGTAATTCAACGTTTCCTTTTTAAAAAGTTCTTCGGCCAGCTACAACATAACACATAAACATGATATTAACACCTCGATTTAAAATACCCAGAACACTATTTTGTAAACGTTGTGATTGTTTTACTCTACTACTAAAAATACGTTAATAACAACAGTAACCGCGGCTTCTCTAGAAAGAAAGTGCTTTTCCTATTTAATATTCTTCCCATGGACAAACGTTATTATAAACCTGATTATCTACATTTAATTACGAGAAGCAAAAACATACCCCTTTTTACGTAAATTTTACGAATGCAAATTTCATACTCCTCGTCTGAAATTTGCCACAAATACAGTTTGTATGGAAGAGGAGTGGAGAAAGTATAAAAAAAATCATAATGAAATGAATTACAGTCGAAACTCGGCAACTGGGCGACAACTAATATTATAATTTGATTTGAATAGTGTCCAGTTCCAATTTCTTTTTATAATAGACTAAAATTGCTGTTTCACTGACAGTTTTATTCCATTTTTACATCCAGTTTACGCGACTGTAGCATAATATTATTTATGCTGTTTGGAATCGGACCCACGGCGCATGAGTAAGGATCCCTAACCACTTGAAAAAATAGTCCATTCGCTTAGATACGATCACTTTGATCGCGCCGCCGCGCCGTCGCATGTGCGGCTTATTGTCAAAGGGCCGCTGCCACGACATCAAAGAACCCGCCTGCTGCCTACACCCACAAATAAGTATGATTTGTCAGTTGACGCAGTTGTATGAATTAATATATGTATTCGTATTTATTTTACGTGCGGGAATACCGACACCATCTATACGAATGCGCTATACTTACATTGGTGAGCAAGTCGAGATTATCACGAAGTAGTTTCTCAGTGGTGTAATATGCATCGGCGATGAGTTTGCGCGCCTCGTGGTCTATCAGGTTCTTGAGCTTGTTGCTGAAGGGGCTCTTGCTGCGGTCTTTGAGGTTGGGGAACGACAACAGCCCCACTGTAGGCGACATGCCATACACTCTCACCTTAAAACAAATACAATTCTTCGTGAACCTAGTTTATCACCGTTTCACTTCCAAAAATCTTAACGTAATTTATACAAGGTGTATCTTCAGCAAAGACAGTTACCGAAATCATGGCTTTAAAGTTAGACCATCGTTACGAACTATTTGCCCAAATAACAGATTTTTCTGAATAAATTTCAAAATATTTTTTTTATTTCAATACTACCAATCCTCCGACCAGTGTTTGTTTGTAAAGTCGGAATTTTAGTTCATCTGGACACGCGTTTTCTTTGGGAAAGTTATTTAGATTAATGAGCTGAAGTCAAGATTTTACTAAATGCCTTAAACGGACACATCTTGTATAACATTGCTTTTAACGCGACTACAGCGAAGCCAAAAGGATAATAATATTGGCAGTCTATGTACGTTTGTATGTTATATCCTAGCGTCTAAACTACTGAACCGATTTAAACGAAAAATGGGTCAACAGAGCCTACTTATATTATAAATGCGGAAGTTTGTAATTATGGATGGATGTTTGTTACTCTTTCACCCAAAAAGGATTGAACGGATTTGGATGAAACATTACAGTAATAAAGCTTATACATCAGAATAACTCATAGGCTACCATTTTCCGCAAAAACCAACATACACACGGGCGGAGCCGCGGGCAACAACTGGTTTGTAATAATGTCAAGGCTGAAATAGGCTATATAATTTTTATCTAAATATTTTACGTAGTCGAATTATAGTTTTTTTAAATTTACTTGATCCATTCTGCATCTTCTAATTTGTTTTTATTATCAAAACCCAGAAATAACTACAAAATAGTAAGTAAAATCTATTAAGAAACTCAAGCTAATTCATCATTCTACTCTTAATTTTATTCGAATATGCTCAGTAAAATTTCATAGCATAGTAGGTCTCGGGTTCGATTTCCGTGTCGGACCAAATGTTTGTATGTTGTGCAATTATTTGTTTCGGAGTTTCGGTGTTTTCTATGTAATATGTATTATATATAATATATATTTAAAAAAAAGTATAAATATATTTATATCAGTTGTGTTCTATCACGACAAGCTCGTAGATTAGCTCGGCTTAACTTGTACGTTGGTGTTTTCACCTAATTTACTTTGACAATACAGCACAGGCTGTTTGCGTCTGTTTGTGTCGATCTATAATTTTAACTGTAGCTTTAATTTAACATTCATAAATGTCACTTAGTTTCTTAACTGAATAAATGTGTCAAATGTGTAATCAAATACCTGTGCGTACGCAATTTTAGTGACCTTCTCGAGGTCGTTCTGTGCTCCGCTCGTGATTGAGTTGAAGACAACCGCCTCAGCTGCGCGACCGCCCAACGCCATGCACATGCGATCGAACAACTACAGATAACGGCAAAAAGAACCTTCATTTTATCTTCAGAAGTAAGAGTATTACCGTCTCAAAAAATAATTTAGTTTCTGCAAATCTTTTCAAAACATATATTATTCCACCGTGGATATCAGCCCTACTTTGGCCCAATAGGACTATTTTTTGTTGCTTTTCAATTAGTGACTGAAGATACATGACCATATCAGAATTAAGAGAGACACTATCATGCCGTGGTTACTTACTGGGCATAGAAATCTCCTTAGGAAGGACCTACTATAGCAAGCTGGTTGACGAATTCTTAATTTGTGTCCATTTTTCTGTTTCTATGGTGGTCCCGCATAGTTTGTGTGGAGGTAATGACGCTTCGTATTATCAATACGTCACTATGATAAGCAAAGGACCTGTAATGACTAAGAATACGAAGTATCACCATCCCCATTCTTCTCGTGAGTTTCGTAAGATTCGATTGAGGGATAAAACTGGGCACGACAACACGTGGTATATAGGCGAAAATCTTCTTTCTAAAGCTGTCCTTGAGATCTATGTCCAGCAGATAACTATTAAATGCTATTAATGATGATACATACCTCTTCTTTGGAGTAAAGCTTCTGATCGGAAGTGGTGTACTGTGCGAAACCGAGGGCCATGTTGGTGCGTGGTACTATGGTGACCTTGAGAAGTGCGTCAGTGTGTTCGAGCAGCCAGCCTGTCAGAGCATGCCCTGCCTCGTGGTACGCCACTATCCTCTTCTCCTGCGGTGACATCGCGTGGCTGCGCTTTTCAGTACCACCTTCAACCGAGGAGACAGTCATAAATCAAGATAGCCATATTTTCAGTATGAAGTATGAATCATTTGTTGAAACAACTTTCCGATTCAACTGATACATAAATAACTTCTAATACTGGTCAGCCTCAGCTTGGACATGGGTCTCCCCCAAGGCCTGACTCACAATCATCAACCGAGAAGAGTCATAAGTCAGGATAGCCACCAACACTATAAAACACAAGTTAAGCGATATCTATTAAAACAACTGGCAAAATTAACTGACAAATGAATGTCTTCTAATACTAGTCAGCGTCCACTCCTGGACATGACCCTCCTCCCTCTATGCGCTTTATGAGCAGAGCTTGAAGATCATACAGATAGCTGCCACGACTGATGTGAACTCGTCGGGGCCCCGTAAGTGAAGCCCGAGACAGGGCCCCGTAAGCGAAGCCCGAGACTGGGATCCCATTACAATAATGAAAAAGAAACACATAATACGTACCAACAACTCTCTCAACAGCGTATTCCAGGTTTTTCTGTTTTACGATGAACTGCTTGTGGCGGGCAGCGTGCAAGGCCGCTTCATTACACACATTGGCAATGTCCGCCCCGCTGAACCCAGGAGTTAGGTAAGCAAGCCTGTATGAGAATGTACTGAGTGAGTATATGGTATAAGAGGTCAAATAAACAGACAGATAACCTGATAAATGTTATTTATTTTAAAGTAAGTAAATCTTTTACAGATATTTTTACACGTCTGTAGGGACAACATGTACTTTACAGCTAGAAGTGGCCGGCATTTCGTAAGACTCACTCTGGGAAGATATGCCGAAACAAACCACAAAGCTGTCTTTTTTTAAGTCCGTAAAAATTGGTTAAATTAAAACTGTATGGGTCTGGGGCCTGAATTCATAGAATCAGGAGTTAAAAATAAAAATTCGTGTATGACTTGGCATTTGCGTAGTCTACATATTTCCCTCTTTCACACGGCCGTCTGATTTTAAACTATGTAGATCCTGTGCCATGGTATTCAGACTGCTAATTACTAGATGTATACATTTAAAGGTAAATACAATCAGGTACAGAAAAAACCCGCCAAGTGCGAGTCGGATTCGCGCATGAAGGGTTCGCTTCCAATTATAAAAACGGCAAATAAATCACGTTTGTTGTATGGGAGCCCCCTTATATATTTAATTTATTATATTTTTCAATATTTGTTCTTATAGTGACAACAGAAATACATCATCTCTGAAAATTTCAACTGTCTAACTATCACGGTTCATGAGATACAGCCTGGTGACACACGAACAGCGAAATTTTAATAATAGGGTCCCGTTTTACCCTTTGTGTACGAAACCCTAAAAAGATCGTGAGCATCATACAATTATATAATCTAGGAAAGAAAAGAACACACCCCCCTCTGGGTTTAACAGTCAGAAACAATAACCACTAGGCCAATACTTCTAATTGCCCATATATGTGGTACTTAAATTTACATTTTGAATATGATGATATGAAATTGGCTGTATATGAATATAAATATAAAGAAAAAACAATGGGTATAATCGTTACCTCTTCACGTAATGATCAGGCATCGGTTCAAGTACGATATTCTTGAGATGCCTCTCGAAAATCTCCTCGCGTTCCTGCATCGTCGGCAGGTCGATCAGGATGTGACGGTCGAAGCGACCTGGACGGAGCAGAGCCTGGAAAGGTCATATGACTTATTAAGCTCTAATTGTTTTTTGATTGAGATGGAGGCTTCGAAGATAGGGCGAAAATGGACATGTTATCCGCAGTAAATCCTCATTACGTCATCCTGTATTACGTCGATGACGTCATCGTCAACATCTTCGTCGCCTTGAGACGTCATCTCGGAGAGCACACAGTCAAGACCAGTTATCAAAAACATCTATTACAATCGATATGCAATATTGGAAAGTCAGTGCCCTTAAGTATACTAGTAACTAGTTCATCCTTCGAATTCAGTTCGCCCTCAGAGTTACGGAGGTCCGATGGCAACCGCTCTACTACTAACTAATATTCTGTTAAAACCGGTTGAAGTAGTAGCTTAGTCCTGAAGTGTTACTCGCGGTACAACAACAACAGCGGATAACGCCACGTGGAGACTAGTCTAAATAAAGGTAGTATAAGTTACTGCTTATCATCAGCTACCTGTCAGTGAAAGTCCCATCAAAATCGGTCAACCCGTTCAAAAGATTAGCCGGTACAAACAGATTTTATATAAAAGTATGTATCTTTGATGAGGTATGTATATACATACATTTAGTAAAAAGCTGTTAATTTGAAATTACAAACGGACACTTCAACATTATTTATTTGTATAGAGAATAAAGGTTAGGAAGAAAGGTTCTTACCTTGTCCAGTACATCCGCTCTGTTAGTAGACGCGAGTACCACTACACCTTCGCGACTCTTCATGCCGTCCATCTCGACTAGCAGCTGGTTGAGGGTCTGCTCGCCTTCCCCCCCTCCCGGGCCGAAGGACTGAGCGCCCGAAGACCTCGCTCTTCCCACAGCATCCATCTCGTCAATGTATATGATACAGGGGGCACGTTTGCACGCTTCTTTAAACAGGTCCCTAGAAATAAATACACCTATTAATTTAAATTCGCCTTGACCGGGGTGGTACTACCCTCGCACAGAAAATCAACGTAAAATGACAGCGTCCGTGTTGTCTTGTTTCGTTGGTGAGTGCGAAACCGGAGCCCCAATGATGCAGAAGCATCACTGGGCCGCCATGGTGCGGGTCACCATGCTGCATTGTTCCATTGTCTGCATTCGCAGTATGTTGACCAACACTCTTGGATTCTGTTTATGCTTTCCATCAGGCAGAGTAGAGTCATTTTGGCAGGGCCAAACATAAAAAAAACTTCAAAAATAGTATTGTGTGTTTTGTTATTACCCGACTGCAAAAATGAGGGTTTTTTTCTTCTAGTGTATGCAATTTCTTTGTCCTAGTTTTAAAAGATCACGAACCGAAATAAAAAATAGTTCTTCTCAATAGAATTTAAGTTCAGTAACAATACGACTTTTTGAAATATCACTTATGGTATAAGATCCGAGGTAAGATCGACCTTCACCCATCTGTTATACGGATGTAAATTATATTATACTAGCTGAACCACGCGGTGTTAAGCGCGATCATCGTCGTATCGCGAGTAACGCCGCGGGACAAAGTTAGTCTAAAAAAGCTGGGGTCGGAAGCTCTCCCTCATCCGTCATACTCATCAGACCTACCGACTATTACTTTTTCCAAAATTTAGACAACTTTTTAGTGGGTAAAAAATTCAATTCCAGAGAGGCAGTACAAAATGCCTTTGAAGAGTTTGTTGCCTCCCGTCCAGCTGATTTTTACAAGAATGGCATCAATAAACTGCCAATGCGTTGGCAAAGATGCGTCGATTGCATGGGTGATTACATCGAATAACAGAAATAAAAAGTTTGAAAAAATAAGTACTTTACTTATTGCATACAAAACGGCAATTTCATAGGTTACCTATTATGAACCTATTATGAACACTCTGTCAGCCAACACAATATTGACAACTGATAGTTAGATAATTTGACCACTTTGAATGCGTACAATAATTTGAGTGCCATGTCTGCCAATATAAAATTGAATTGCCGTGCCAGCATAATTTTGAGCATTCGAGACACGGAGAAAATACAAAGAGGAGATGCCCTAATGAGATTTTTGTATGAAGCAATGCGTGACAATTTGCGGGGGTGAGGGGGTGTTACTTTACACTTTTCCATCTACCAGACAATAGCAAAAATTCTTGCATCGTTGAACGAGTATATTGCTATGTAGTTTAGCCAGCTGACACTGGTGTGGATGTACTCAGAATTTCAGGGAGTACATTTCTCAAAGTCGATTTTGTAAACATCTTGACATGTAATACAAAAAACATCATTAGTAACGTAAATAATATAGCAAAAGTGAAAGTTTTTATTTAGGTACTTTTATTCTAATAACCCTATATAAAACATTGTTTTATATGTTTGGTTTACACGTGGATTATGTAGAACAAAAAATAATATATGTAGTGCACATCATTAAATTAATTTATATTTTATTTCACTTAGGAGTTGGAATGCTTAAATAACGCCAATCTTAGGAATTCAACTAATCTAAATCTGAATTAAATGGTCATATCAACGTTGTCACTAATATCCACATCTAATCACTTCTAATCTTGTCTAATTGGGGTAATAATAATAATAAGTTCTTTTCTCGATTTTTTTTATGATTTTTCCTTGAAATGGTAAAGTCACTATCATAACAACGGGAAGTACAAATCTTATTGTATTTTGTGGGAGTCCGGTCTTGCTTATTATTTTATTGATTCATTGCTCTTTAATACTATCTTTAGATGAAAATTTAGAATCTATACTAATAAATAAAGCTGAAGAGTTTGTTTGTTTGTTTGTTTGAACACGCTAATCTCAGGAACCGCTGGTCCGATTTAAAAAAATATTTCGGTGTTGGATAGTCCATTTATCGAGGAAGGCTATAGGGTATATATCATCACCCTACTACTAATAGGAGCGGAGCAATAACGAAGAATGTTTCAAAAACGGGGGAAATTTTCACGCTACGGGCAATATAAGGCGCAAACGAGGTTGCGTGGGTCAGCTAGTATTACCTATGTACTGTTACATTGTATTATTTTAATAAATTAACAAAAAACACTTAAGTAAAATTTCTTTCATTACAATGTTTGAAGTAACTACTTTCAATGCAAGATTAATATAATCGTGACTTGATAAAATAGTTGGATTCTAAATACGACCCTGTCTTTTTATTTTAGAATAGATGTCGATAGATGTTAGTCTTCACAACATACTTATGAAAAATACAAAAAAAATACCATGATGAATAAAATTTCGTTAGGAAAGAATGTAGAACTCATTTCCGTATCTTTTTATGGTTTGTTTTATAAATATTCAGCTCTACCTACCATTGTATTTTTTTTCCAGTAACACAAAGTTTTGCCATCTAGTGGCGAGTAAATTTAATAACATTTCAATAAGACACTAAGAGATTTTTCTAGAACTTTAAAAAAAAAATTATAAAATTACTTATAAAAGAAATATGATGCCACTCATGGTACCAGAACGTTTGTTCGCGTAATTTCTACATGATAAAATGCAACACTTTAACTTTAACATTTTTATACCGAGAAAATATAAAGATTTGTGATTGTTCGATACAGTTCTAGAAGATTAACGTTGACTGTCATTAATCATGAGCCGCGTCAAGCGCGATGACGTCGGGGCCTGTATTTTGTCATGGGGCCTATCCCCTTATGCCCTCTCCTCTTTGTATTTGCTCCGCGATTCGAGAGCACAAATGATTATCATGCTGACTGTACATAAAAATTGAAAAATGTAATCACCTATTTGTCCAATTTGACCTTAGTCAAATTAGTTACATTTTAGCACGTGTCAAATGATAACTTGGTAAAATGTACTAAATACAAACTTGTGACGTCACTGTTTTAGCCTACTCAATGAGGAATATGCATAAAACTTTTATTTGTCTCAATCTTTTTTCTAGTTTCTTTATTTATTTATTAAAAACTTTTTGCAGATTTGTACATTGGCGGACTTAATGCCCAAGGCATTCTCTTCCAGTCAACCTTAGGGTGGTTTAGAAATCTAGTAAGGTAGGTGGTGCACAGAGGTTACATGATTTCTTTATTGTCTTTACAATATACTTAATAGGTATTTTTTTTATTTAGTGATTATTTAAACCCAGAAAATATTAAATAAAAAGTGAAAATTAAGGGAGGGAAATTCAAACCTACAAAACGCGTCCTATTGGTCGAAACGAAATGTGACGTCGATTGTTACATTATCGAAATTATCGGCTTCGAAATTCCTACTCTGATCGTAGTGTTTGCGAGAAAAAATAACTTCTTCCATGATTTTTATAGCAATTAAAACTGTAAATAAGTATAACTGAAACACTCAACAGTAAACAAACACGAAATGACAACGACGTCATTAGATTTGTCCAAAAAACGCCCACAAAATGGAGGCGTGTGAATAGTTTCAAATTTAGTCAGTGTTTTAAATTTCACTTTGAAAATTCGTTTGACTATTTTCAAGCCTATTTATATATTTTTTTCTATTTTATAGAGATGTATATTCCCTATTGAGCAATATGTTTCAATGTTTCATTGTTTAAAATTTGTAATAGAAATGAAAAGCTGTAGTAATTATATTTTCCGAGATGTTTTGTATTATTCGTTTTAATAAAGCAGACATCAGTGATACTGTCATTGTCTATTGTCTTGGTCGATACTGTGAATTAATTTTTGCTCACCTGACCCTGGCCGCTCCCAGTCCTCCTATCATCTCGATAAACTCAGACCCGTTCATCGAAAGGAAGGGAACGTTGGCTTCAGTGGCTACAGCTTTAGCGAGTAATGTTTTGCCACAACCCGGTGGACCCAGCAACAAAGCACCTTTTGGCACCTGGGGGAAATGTAAATAAAATAACAATAAACAATTGTCTATCATAGGTTGGAATCTGTCGAACTACTAAGAGTTTGTTTGCCTTTTCTTTTCATAAGGATCAATCTCTTAGAAATAAGATAGATTTAGATTCACGGAGGCATACGATAGACTTTCTTTAGCTGTATCTACATCTTTAGCTTAATATTTTAAAGTTTTAAGCGATGATTTCACATTTCTTATTTTTAAAGCATTCCTTAAGAAAAGTTTTTCATACTTAGCTTGCAGTATGAAGTTCTTTAAACAGTAAAATCGAGCGTTTACTAAAAGTGAGGCGTTACGCTGCAGCGCTTTGTCATTACTTATGTCGTCTAACAAACTATTAAACTAACAGCGCTAGAATGCTTATTATCAGGGATTGTTTTCTTGCGACCAAAAGGACGTAAGCGCCGAGAATTTTATGGCGCTTTAATTATTAAATAAATTCAAGATTAATATTAAACTTATTGAATTATAGACAAAAGAATACACCAAACATTTTACCTTGGCGCCCAAGCTCTTATAGTGCTCCGGTCGCTTGAGGTAGTCCACAAACTCCATAACTTCAATCTTTGCCTCTTTGAGGCCAGCCACATCTTCAAATTTGACGCCCTTCCCCTGGCCGCTCATCGCATCCACCAATGTGAATTTAGCACGACTCAACTGACTCTGAAATAGTGCAGCAAAATAAGTTAGATGGGTGATCAACATGGGCGTAGCTAAGAGGGGCTAGGAGGTTTCTACACCTCTCTTTTTTATAAAAATATTACGGTTAAAGGGACATAGTTATTTTATTCTAACTAAAACCTGACTATGCCCTGGTATGTAAACAATAAATTATTAGAGAAGAATATGTAATAAGTGCGATGTGAGAGCAAATACTCACAAATATATATGAAAACTAGCTGAATCCCACGGTGTAACCCGCGGTTATTGTTGTACTGCGGGTAACACCACGGGACAAAGTTAGTCTAAAAAAAGCCTACGTTACTCCTTAGATCATCAGCTACCTGCCAGTGAAAGTCCCGTCAAAATCGGTCCAGCCGTTCCAGAGATTTCCCGGAACAGACAGACAGACAGACAAAACATTTTTAACTACATTTTTGGTATATGTACCGTGTTTACATACATATGCATTTAGTAAAAAGCGGTTATTTTAATATTACAAACAGACACTCCAATTTTATTTATTTGTATAAATATATAACACTAGCTGCGCCTCGTGGTGGTATCCGTGGTTGTTTTTGTAAAGATACAACAATAATTCTAAAATATAAATAGCCAAGTTACAAAATCAGCTACAGATTACTGTCGTTACAGAGATAATCCGTAACAAATAGACAGACATATAGATTGACAAACAATTTTAAATATTGATTAATCAGTGTCAGTACCATTTATACTTTTATATGCATTTAATTAAAAGCTGTTAATACATGACAGAATGGTTCTTAACCAAGTAATATATAGTAGACACTACAAATAAACACATATTCTAAAAGAACATTTGCAGTACCTTCTATAGACATCCGAAAGCATAAATACACATAATTTAAGTTAAATAATGCATTTTGTACACAATTGTAGCAAATCTAAGAATCATTTCTAATTCTATTAGTCCTGGTTATTTCAATATCAATTGCTGGTATATTACAGTCTGTCTTTTATCTCGAATGAAGTGCAATCAGTACTAGTAACATTATAGATTCGAAGGAAAATCTTTAATGTCTGCTGCACCGATTTAAATGAAATTTGGCATGGAGATACTTCGATTTTTGAGGTAGAAATATTTACTACGATAACTTTGCACGCAGACGGAGCCGTGGACAAAATCTAGTACATCTAATACGTAAAAATCTCGTGTCGCGGTGTTTGTTATAAGACTCCTCCGAAACGGCTGGATCGATTTTTATGAAATTTTGTGTGCATATCGGGATGGTCAGAAAATCAACGAACATCTATTTTTCATAAACGATAAGGGTGACCGAAGATTTATATTTTTTTATGGCAAAACAACGTTTGCCGCGTCAGCTAGTTATATATATAAAAATTTACACCTAAAATGTACCTCGTAAGTTCTAAAATTACACTAGTGACATGTGTCACAGACATCAAGCTATGTTTTAAGAACTATATGAATTTCTTTATTTAAAAAGTGGAAATAGATAGTATTTAGTGCTGCCACACATAGCTGCGATGCGGCGTCGCACGATGCGAATCAGTTCGGAAGTTCTTGCGGTGCATTCGTGCAAGCTCGCAGATATTTGCAATGAGTCAAGAATTCGGAGTTATGTGTGTCAGCCTTTAGGTACGTAGGTACGAACTGAGAAGGATCACATGATAGTAAGTGCCTACCGCCGCTTCTGAACACATGCAAGACAATCCATAAAAGTATTAAGTAAGCGATACACAAATTATTGTTCAGAGTCTGGGTGTTATTTGTGTTCGGTTCCTGAATGTTTGTAAAGTCTCTAGCGACACAGGAGACATTCCTAATTCGAGCGTTATCATTTAAAATAAAGAAAATACAAAGAGACTATGTTAAAATTTTGAAATCATAATATTTGGAGTTGAACTTTATTTTGGGCCTGCCAAAATGACTCTACTCTGCCTGTTGGAAGGCATAAGCAGAATCTTGGAGTGTTGGTCACCATACTCATTGCAGGCGATGCAACAATACAGCATGGTGACCCACACCATGGCGTCTTAGTGATGCTTCTGCATCATTGTGCTTCCGGTGTCGCACTCACCAACGAAACACGGCAGCACTGATGCTGTCATTTTACGTGGCTCTACTACCTTGAGATATTCACACAATCGGACAGATATACGATACTGGTGAACGTGTTTAGATCTGTTTTCAATAATATATTTTTCTTTAATACCTTATCATAAGCAATAACTATACTACAGTACTACACATACAATATTCCAGCAATACAACATCCCAAAAAAAACACATTAAAACAATAAGTACTTACAAATCCGCCGAGACTGATGTTAGATCTCATTGTTCTGGTAGAATACAGGAAAGACAGAATGATGGCCGTGATCAGCAGAGTGGTGATCACCTTACCGGCTGTAGTGCCGTTCCTGTCGTATATCACTCGGACACCTGGCGGACACAAACTTATTTATCATCATCAGGATCTTCATCCTCTTGTCCACATCCCTATTTGATTCATCCATCTATGTTATATCCAGCCACGTACTTCTATTTCATTTCCTTCTTGTCTATATCAATATAATATCTTTTTAAATAATAAAATATTTTTTTAGAGTTTTAGCATTTAATGTCCATATAGTGATGGATTAAGAATATGAAGTGTGTGGTGATACTATTCAGCCTATGACTATAGTAAGATGGTGATACTATACAGCCCATGACTATAGTAAGATGGTGATACTATTCAGCCCATGACTATAGTAAGATGGTGATACTATACAGCCCATGACTATAGTAAGATGGTGATACTATTCAGCCCATGACTATAGTAAGATGGTGATACTATACAGCCCATGACTATAGTAAGATGGTGATACTATTGAGCCCATGACTATAGTAAGATGGTGATACTATTCAGCCCATGACTATAGTAAGATGGTGATACTATTGAGCCCATGACTATAGTAAGATGGTGATACTATTCAGCCCATGACTATAGTAAGATGGTGATACTATACAGCCCATGACTATAGTAAGATGGTGATACTATTGAGCCCATGACTATAGTAAGATGGTGATACTATTCAGCCCATGACTATAGTAAGATGGTGATACTATTGAGCCCATGACTATAGTAAGATGGTGATACTATTCAGCCCATGACTATAGTAAGATGGTGATACTATACAGCCCATGACTATAGTAAGATGGTGATACTATTGAGCCCATGACTATAGTAAGATGGTGATACTATTCAGCCCATGACTATAGTAAGATGGTGATACTATTGAGCCCATGACTATAGTAAGATGGTGATACTATTCAGCCCATGACTATAGTAAGATGGTGATACTATTCAGCCCATGACTATAGTAAGATGGTGATACTATTGAGCCCATGACTATAGTAAGATGGTGATACTATCTGACGTCGGACTAGAGGTGAACTAACGTTTGATGTTTCTTATAACTAAAAGTCCTACCTTCTGTGACACCCAAATTCTTCTCAGTTTCTCGTAGTTTCTCTTCGAAGCGATGAATGTCTCCAACATTCATGTGGAAAACCCGATGGTTTGTCTGTAAAGAAAACGGGTAATGTTACACAAAGAGTTTATAAATGACGAGTCTACTGGTCTAGTGTCGAGTGATCCTGACTCCTGACCATACCACCAGTGTTGTCTTTATCTTTTCTTAACCAACTTCAAAAATAAAAGGAGGTTCTCAATTCGACTGCATTTTTTTTGTTTGTTACCTCAGAACTTTCAGGTAGGTGAATCGATTACAATGATTCTTTTTTTTATTTGATAGATGGTGCTTCCAGTGTGGTCCCAAATGTTCTTAACTTACGACATCATTACTTAACGGCTGTATCAATTTATACAATTCTTTTAGTTCATAGAAATCTGTTGCTTCTGAAAGAAGCAGACGTACTTGCGCGATATACCTTATTTTAATGTGAGGCTACCAAAGTGTCTTTACTCAGCCTGATGGAAAGCATGAACAGAATCCAAGAGTGTACCATACTCAATGTGAATGCAGACAATGCTACAATGCAGCAAGGTGACCCACACTATGGCGGCTTATTGAGATACTTTTGCATCATTGGGCCTCCGGTCTCGCACGACAGCACGAACGCTGTCATTAACACTCTTTTATTAGCTTGAACTGTACGTATGTATCGAAATCTTTAAACTTCATTTTCACCTACTTCTAGGAGTCAGATTAACTTGAAAATTCGCACACGGGTCAAGGGTCGATGACAATACAATAATTTATAAAAAAACGCTTTTATAAATATACCAAACTAAAAGTAGAAAACAAATTATAGTTTAACTAACTTAAAACACTCTTTAATAGCAATCGACCTAAAAAGTAGAAAATAATTTTAATGTAAAAAGCGTAGGGTGCTTTCTGAAAATATGTCAATAATGACGCCACACGCTTTTTACATATTTTTTTTCTTTTTTTAGTTCGATTGCTTCTAAAACGTGTTTTTTAAGTTTGTTAAACTATATTTTTTACGTTAATCTTCTGTGCGAGGGTAGAACCACCCCGGTCGAGCCGGCCCAACCGTGTGCTGAAATCAGCATGGCTCTACTACCTTGAAAGCTAGTAAAATATACAGTTAAAAAAACTTACTCGTTTGCCTTTGATAACGGCACCCTCGTGCAGGATGATGGTGACTACTTCTAAGTCAGGCCTCACTATCAGTTCTTCAACTTCGCCCTTCAACAGCATAGAGTATACAAACTCATTCCACGACACATAACGTATTAACTGCAAAAAAATATTTATCTTCGTATAAAGAACAAAGTGTCAGGTCCGTAGTAAGTAAAAATCCACAGTCTCTGCCTACCCCTCTGGGAAATAGGCGTGGCCATTGGGCCACGCCTATTACCGCCTAGACCGGAACATATGTCTTTGAGTCAGGGTATAAGTAACAATTTAAAGAACTGTAACCCAACTAAGTAAACACTTTTGATTAAATCAATATAGCATATGCCATCCGAGTCATCAATATGAATTTGTTAAAACCTCATTCATTAATATCGATTCAGTAGTTTAGACATCACAGTGGAACTTACACTCTACTCTTTCTTTTGGCATTGTCATAGTCATGTAAAAATAATCTTACCTCATTTTGTGCATTATCTCCAGGCAATAACAACGAACTCATTAGAATAAGAATGAAAGTTGTGAACATCCAAAAAACAGCTTTCATTAGTAAAGAAGACATCTCTTCGTTCTTTTTATTCTTGTCTTTATCATCATTCTACAAAAAAAACAATACAACAAACATTAATCATTAAGTTGAATGCTGCTTTGCCATGGATAGTAATAAAGTGTATATTTCATTGATTAATTTCCGTCTCTTGGGTGGATAAGAAAAAACATGCAAGGAACTAAAAAACCCTTTAATATGAGAATAACTTTTATGACATTTGTATGATAGAGAGTAGATCGGCATGTATATTAAAAAAAAAAAGAGAATTGGCTTTCCTCTTTAAAGATACATACTGAAGGGCCTCTCGGTCTATTGTTTAGTGATCCTGACTGCTAAACAGGAAAACGTGGGTTCAATTCCCAACCAGGACAAATATTGTGTGATGATTTTTTCTGTCTCTTTAGTGAAAAATGCCTATGAAACTACATATATACAGTGCTTATACATAAAGTAATTTTAAACATTATAGTCTGTGTGTTTGCTCCGGCTAATCTCTGGAACGGATGGATAGGTAATAGTGAATAACTTAGGCTACTTTTTAGACTAGCTTCCCCTGCGGCGCTACTAGCGGTTGTTGTTGTACTGTAGGTAACACCGCAGGGCTCGGATAGTCTACACAAATAAATAAAATTCGGTACGGTAATTCCGGGTAATCTCTGGAATGGCTGGACCGATTTTGACGGGACTTTCACTGGCAGGTAGCTGATGATCCAGGGAGTAACTTAGGCTACCTTTTTAGACTAAGTTTGTCCTGCGGCGTTACTCGCGGTACGACGATAACCGCGGGTAACAGCGCGGGGTTCAGCTAGTCTATAATATGTATGTATTTAGAAATAATTCTTGATCAGTTATCTGATTACCATAGTAAAAACTCTGTGTAGTTTGGGAAAGACTTCCTAGTGTGTGATTTGTGAAGAAGCTGGCTTTTATCCTAAACAGTGCTAATAATACATACCTTATCTTTATCACTCTGGTTATTAGATGCTGAAGTATGAATTCCTTTGATATCATTCTTGAAAATTGAGTTAATAGTTGGCAAATTAGACCTTCTCAACAAAGCGCAGGCTGCCTTATACTCCGAGTTGAACTTCCTCAGTTGCTGTGAAATACATACATAGTCACTTAATTTATATGAGTTTTCCATCAATTTCTAAATATACACATTAAGAGAATGAAATCCATACTTATATTATAAATGCAAAAGTATCTCTGTCTATCTCTCTGTCACACTTTAACAGTCTGCATGAATGAAATTTGACGTGGAGATACTTTGATTCTTGAGGAAGGGCATAGGCTACACTTTACTGCGATAACCGAGAAACAAGCGGGCGGAGCCGCGGGCAAAAACTACTAGTAGTACTTGTTCACGATAAACTCCTAACCTACCTAACCAATTTACACGTTTTTTTTAATGTGAGTGTGTGTGTGACTAAGGTAGGATAATTAACATCACGTTAGATTATCCTACCTTAGTAGTAGAAGTCAATCATGATTGAAAAGGTACATAGAACAAACTCGCGTGGATTGACTAGTGTAAGTATATTTAATAATAGTGATAGAACAATGACTTGTTATAAATCTCCTCCTCCTCTTGTTCCTTAAAAATTTAGAAGTCAGGAGAATATAATGGTTTCACTACAAGTCACCTCGATGACTGGTCTCTGGCACCTTAGTCCAGGAATTACAAGTTAGTCATAGTAGACAGAAGGCAGGACGTAGGTATATAGTCATATACTAGGTATCACCACTTACACAACAACACACTTAATAATAAATAAGTGGGTAGTTGGCTTATCGGTGATGGATAAGTAATGCAATGTATCACCATTTCTATTCATCCAATAAGTATTGTAAGAGTTGACTAAGCAAGACAACAGCAATGCAAAGAGCAGGAAAACTTGATACAAGCCCTGTACCAAAGCATCTGGCCATATGGCCATAGGATAATAGGCCAGAAGTCATTCCAAAAAAAAGAAAAAAGAAATTGTATGCTTAAATTCAATAGTGTGCATAAAATCTTATTATTTTATTAACGCACAAAAAATGTACAATTAGATTAAACTGCCATTGTACCCTGGGCTACTGCAGAAATGATAGATGCAATAAAATAGAATGAAAATTTCCAAATATATATACGAGGCCAAAGTGAAGAAGTAGAAAGCAAATATTGGTAAAATAATTATGTTTAATAAAAAGTAAACCACAATTTGAGGAACATTTTAAAGTTTATTTTAACGTAACTGAAATTGTTTCATGACTTTACATAATATGAAAAGTTTTAAAAATATTCTAAAAATCATAACGCAAAAGTATTTGTCTACCCTTGTCACTCACGCAAAATAGTTCGTATACAATTAGTTGTGACGCCTTTGCTCTCAATGACAGCTTTAATGAGAAGAGGTATGGTTGCAACCAACGCTGCCCAATCCTCAGGCGTAATTGACTCCCAGATAACCAAGAGTTTAGCCTTTAAGTCACTCTTTGATCTTGATGGATTTTTACAGAGAAAATTTTTCATTTTCCACCATAGGGTTTCAATCGGTGACAAGTCCGTGCTGTTAGATGACCTTTCGATTGTAGGGATGCTTTTCTCTAGTAGCCACGTCTTTGTTGTCCTTGCAGTATGGCACGAAGCACCATTCTGTTGAAAAGTGAAGGAATCTTGATGCTTAAGTGAGAGAATAGAGGGCAGTAAATTCTCTTCCAAAATGTTTTGATGATGATGATAGAACCATCCACAAACTGCATACCACCAACACCTTGTGTGGACATGCAGCCCCATATCATATGAGACACCGGAAACTTCACTTTGCGTTTGAGACAATCAGTATGAAATGATGAGGCATTTTTGTTCCGAATGACTGTTTTCCTTTCATCGCCGACTGACACTTCAAATTAGGACTCGTCACTCCAAATGATACTACACCACTGATCGGAAATCCAATTTAAATGATCACGAGCATGTCCTTCCATTGCCCCGTGAGTTCTCCAGCTCGAGCATAATGATTACTTATGATAATTTTCTTCAGGATTCTGTTTTCTACTGCACTTGCGATGAGTGGTCGACCAGTTTTCTTCGAACAAGAAGTCGTTCTATTCTTTTACTAGTGCTGAATGATAGATTGGACTGTAGACCTGGGCAGTAGTCTTTAGATATTTGGTAACTTGATTTGCCAGCATTAACCCCCCAAACTATTCGCTTTCGATGCTCTTCACAAACGGGTTTGCCACGACCCATTACTATTTGAAAAGTAATGACAAAAACTAAAATTTTCAGAATTTATACTGTCTCATTTGACAAATGACAGAATTACTTTTACAAATTTAAATTATACAACATAATTGTACAAAGAAGGAAAAATCTTATTTAACTAACCAACAGACAAACTCTTTTGCATAGATTTAAAATTAGATGAACTATTTCGCTTATAACTTCTTCCAATTTAAAATAGGATATGTATAAATTAAAAGAGCTAAAATAGTTTATTGGTTCATAATTAAAAAATGGCATAAGTAATGCAACCTGTGATAGTAGAACAGCTTAACATTTCATATAGATATACAAAAATAATGAAGTTAGAAAACATCTCACACGGAAAATTTCCCAATAGACAAACTATTTTGCATAGAGGCTCGTATATATATCGAATGAGACATAATTAAGAAAAACATTCAATGTTAGAACTATTGTTTATGTGCAAGTACACTTTTGATATAAAATTTGAGGAATCACGATCAACATCTACTTCAACTGATTTACACATAATGGATAAATCCATATTTCACATTAATATCATATTAAAAAAAAAGGAATTGGCATGGAGAACAACCTCATTATGGGTTAAATAGTACGTAGTGGTAAGACAAGAGATTGTGCATGCCATTTAAAAGGAACTTGCAGATTCAAACTGTTCAAACATTTCAGTGTGCCTACACATTATGTTGTGCAATTGCACAACACTTTTATCAAATTAATGATAAAATGAAGAAGAAACAATATATTTGCAATTCTCTATGCAAACATTTGATGACTATTAATTTCCCATGGTGAAAGCACTGGCTTTAAATATTGATCATAGTGATAACGATTAAAAAAAAAAGAAATGAGGTAGATTTTTGATGTAGAATATTTTGGAAAAAACTGTTATGGAATTGTTATGAAATAAAAAAAAATAAAGAGCTCACCGGATTATTCCTTTTACTTGTTAAATTGTGCAACACAGAGAATGATCTGCATAATTTTATTATGTTATTGTGGCAATGTTTATTTACTACTTTTTCCACTGCACCACTTATAGGCCCAAAGTTTAATTTAGCCTGTACTTTGGACACAGATAATGCTGGTAGTCGCTTAACAGACAGCATTTTTGCTGATTTTTATTGATCTATGCTTAAAACCGCAGTTTACAAAATCATCTTTTATTGTTTCAGGTTAGACCAAAAATCCGGATTTTAGGGATTGCTTTTGTACCGTCAGAGTGACAGTAATGACAATGACAGTCCGTTTCATTTAGCGACAAGACAATTCTACATTCCACATTTTTTATCTTTTATATCATTATTTTCATCACGACGAAGACTTATTGACTTGAAGACTTATAACTTGAAGACTCTTAAACACTTGACATTGGCAGAAATAGCTGATCCGAGAGATCCGGCTGGTTGCCATTTCATCGAAGAAGAAGAAGAAGACAATTCTAGTCCCAAACATTTACGGATTCGTATCCTTAGAGTTTCCCTATCATGTTCAACACAAAACTTCGTGTACTCGCAAATTCACGGAACAGTTTTATATTAATATTTCGTAAAATATTTAAACCATCCTACTAGTTAGATATAATAAAATATATTGTGTATATTATCATCATATTCAATAAACTATTCCATTCCATTCTTTTTTGAGTTTATGTTATGGCGCGTCACCACCGAAATTGTTGGTAAATCTTCAAAAAATCGCCAACTTTTGTTTCCATTATGTCTACATCGAGTCGCCAACAATTTGAAAAACATTCAATTTTTGTTCGGTGGAGACACGGCTTTAGACAACCGATCCTAAAAATGTCATTTTTCCTAAAATGGTCTGGGGTGACTGGGATCTCAGTCGATAACCTACTAATAAAAGTCATCAAAACATCCAACCTGCGTAGCGTATACCAAACACGAGGTATGTATGTATGATGACTCATGGAATGCATGAACTCATATTCCGTCCATTTATATGAATATACAATATTTACTGGTATTAGTAACTACCTCGGTGACGCTCCTGTGCTTGAGGTCTCGGGTTCGATTCCCGTATCGGACCAAATGTTTGTATGATTTGCAAATATTTGTTTCGTAATTTGGGTGTTTTCTACGTACAGTATAATATGTAGGTATGTATTTAAAAAAAAAGTATATAATAAGTATTTATATCAGTAGTACCCATAATACAAACTATGCTTAGCTTGGGACTAAATGGCGTTGGTCCGGATGTGTTAATAACAGCAGTTCCCGGGTCCCTCCCGTCTCAGGTACAGAATGGCACACCGTATGGTTTTAGTCGGTTCGATTCCGACACACCGCCCCGCCGAAAACCCCGGCGGGGTGACGGCCCGAGGGGGTCTCCACATGTTAAAAAAAAGGGACTAAATGGCGTTATGTGTTAGATGTACGAAATATTTATTTAAATTACAAAAGTATTTTTCAAATGAAAAGTATAATAACAGTATTTCTAATAAATTATTTCAGATATCAGTGCAATCAGTTTATACGATCAAAACATAAATATCAAGTACCCCGCACTGCGGTGTCTATTAACAATGTTATAGCTACAAGGAGCATAAAATCCGCGTGTAGAAGTTTAGAGAGTTTCTAATTTTCTATACAAATAAATAAAATTGGAGTGTCTGTTTGTAATATTAAAATAACAGCTGTTTAATCTATACTAATACTAGCCGACCCACGCAACCTCGTTTGCGTCTCCTATTACCCGTCGCGTGAAAATTTCCCCCGTTTTTGAAACATTCTTCATTTTTGCTCCGCTCCTATTAGTAGTAGCGTGATGATATATACCCTATAGCCTTCCTCAATAAATGGACTATCCAACACCGAAAGAATTTTTCAAATCGGACCAGCGGTTCCTGAGATTAGCGTGTTCAAACAAACAAACAAACAAACAAACAAACAAACTCTTCAGCTTTATATATTAGTATAGATATAAAGCTGAAGAGTTTGTTTGTTTTCTTCGAATTCTTTCGGTGTTGGATAGTCCATTTATTGAGGAAGGCTATAGGGTATATATCATCACGCTACTACTAATAGGAGCGGAGCAACAATGAAGAATGTTTCAAAAACGGGGGAAATTTATAAGGCGCAAACGAGGTTGCGTGGGTCGGCTAGTAAATGCATATGTACGTATACACGATACATGTAACGAATTAACATTTTTTTTAATTTTTGTGTCTGTCTGTTCCGGGTAATCTCTAGAACGACTGAACCGATTTTGATGGGACTTTCACTAGTAGATAGCTGATGATTAAGAAGTAACTGAAGCTATTTTTTTACTATCTTTGTCGGTTATAGTCGCACCGCGGGTAACGTTCATAGTTAATCAATTTCACTGATCCAATACTAATATTTTGTCAGTGGTAAAAATAAATGGAACGTACGACCGTAAATAATCTCAAGAGAAATACAATACTTTTATCAAGCTGCTCCCTCAGACTTTTTTTGTCAAAAGTTACTGTTTTTTATTCTCCTTGTAATTCTTATATTTTTCCTCTCCATTGGTCATCATAAGATTCATAAAACTAGGACTTAGCTTTACGTGCTCACTGTAGCAAGGGTGTGAAACAATATTCAGGGCAGTTGCTCGACCCGGGAATTAAACCCGAGACCTCTTCATCGGTAGTCACATGCGCTATATCATAAAAATGTAATAATAAGAAAACGCTCAAGTATTCGAAATTTTATTTTGCCCATCAAAATTACATGGTTCTTTTAGCCATCATGTACCAAAGCAAGATGATAGGAGCCCATAAGCCAAGACCAAAGAAAACTGCAAAAAAAGCAGTCGCAGCATACCTGAAACAAATATTCTACATCAATAAACTGGTTCTCGAACCCAAAGATGATTGTGTAAGGTGACAATAGCATATAATCATTACATGTAAAATGCATAAAAGGTACTATAATACCTTAAGGAGTTGCACATCACTGTAGCGACTATCTATGCCTGTCTAGATTATGCTTTATATGTCATGTCACTGACTATTCGTGTGTTTCGTGTGTGCTGTATGTGTTCGTATGTGTTTCGGTATCAACGTTTATTTGGTTTTAACGGATAGGTAGGTACTAGCAGAATGTCTAGTACTCCTGGCTATCTTCATGGTATAAAGATGGCACGCACTAAAGAACGTCTGTCTATACAAATACTTTTTTTTTAAATATGATATCTTCCTAACCGATTACAGCCATGATGAACAGTCTTATTAACGGAGACCAACCAATTACGTAGGAGATATTATAGTGCACAAGTGTGTGCGCAACCACAGGTGCACTCTCTGTTCCCTCTCCCAATCCCATTGGAAAGTTAACCGACACGACCGGGGAGAGATCAGACCGACAGCTTAATGTGCTTAAAATATAGATAGTCAATGAAGTAGAAAATAATATTATAAATTCAATCTTACCGATTTGGAATCGAAAAGGGCATGTTGTCGAAGGGTTGTGGAGGACCTTCTTCTTCAGAATGACTACGTTTTTGAATTTTGATTGGTGTTTTAATTTTGTTTATCAAGGGCCTAGCTCGCAGAGAAGTAGAAATAAGGGATCTCCAACCAATCATTTTGCTTAAACACCTCCGAATCAGAAGTTTTTATGCTTAGTAAAATTTACTCGATCGTTTGGTTTTGATTGTCACTGAAGACATTAGGTAAGAATTATTTTTAATTGATTTGAATTTGTCAACTTCCAACAAAAGGTCGTATATTGGTGATCCATACCATGGTCTAAGAAAACAAGTAGGTACCTACCTAGGTAAGTAGTTTAGTAGTGCAAAGTATATTGTTATACCCACTCAGTGTTTTTTTGTCATTCTTCTTGGGGGCAGGCAAATTTTAAAAAGTTTCCATATTTTTTATAAAATTACCCCCTTCCTCCTTTACCTCTGTGTTTTGCGGAAAAAAATTAGGTCTGTGTCTTTCGATAAAAACTAGAACTTACATGTACTTAACTAAAAATAAAATATTTAACTTTCGTTGTCAATATTATACTTTATCTAAATAATCGCGAAAAATCGATTAATATTTTAATATTTTAATCCAAAAGTTTCATCATTCTTCGTGTTTCACTAGTGAATGCGAAACCGGAGTCCCAATGATGTAGAAATGGGTCCCAGAGTAGCGAGGACCGTCATACTATACTGGGCTGGGTGACTGGTCAGCAGTAGGTCTAGCAATGAAGGCGCTTGACTCGACATGTCTGGTATCCTCTTGAGCTAGTAGGTACTGCACCTGCTAGCTGGGTGAGTCAAAACGTGAGAGCGAATGCGTGGATAACTCGACACGCGTGGTCAGTTCTCGAAGATCATATATAAATCACTAAATATATATAAAAAAAAATGTCTTTTATACCTTAATTACTTATTATCACCAATGATTTATAACTTGTAAAAGTATTTGCATACAATGTGAAAATTGTTTACTGAACAAATAAATGAAATATCATTTCACATTTTGAGTGCATAGGTGTTGAGTCTGTCGAGAACCAACACAAGTGGGAACGGCTCAACCCAGACGCAACTGTCTACGTGTAGACGAGGCATTACGCTTTTACGGCTAAGCCGTTGCACCTATTTCAGTTTAATTTGGCAAGAGTAGGTACACGTACTGTTATTCTTGAGAAAGGACAAAGACTACTCACACGTAGGTGGTGCTGCGGGCAATAGCTAGTGCACTAAACTATTCAGTAGTAATTATATAATTATAGAACTTCATTAGCTTTGAGCAACTGTGTTGTGGGTGTCCATGGGAGGCGGTAATCGCTTACCATCAGGCGAAACGTCTGCTCGTTTGCTAGTTTTATTCAATAAAAAAAATTGTTGCAGTCAGATAGATTGTAAATAGCTAAAACATGTTCTCTTTGTCCACCACTCTTTCCAGTTTAGCTGGGGCCCCTTGTACGTCTGCGCCAGAGAACTCTGTACTTACTGGGTTGTCTTTGTGCTCAGATTCTCTTGCCGGATCTCTACTCCTTCTAATGATTCTTAGAATCGATATTATACAAGTTGATAGATGACTTTGTACCAAGAAGCCAATATGTATTGAGGCACACTTCATAATATGCCACATCCAGATCTACAATAGTTACAATGCGAATTCGTTATTGGTTCAAGATTCAAATTGTAGATACAGAAAGCGAAAAATTTATTAGGTACTTGCATATTTTATTTTTATTACATTGAGATTATTAGCGAAAAGCGTTTAATAATAATAATTCTAAAAAATACATCGCGTTGGGGCACCGCTCCTACTTACCTTGACTAACTTGACTTTAAAAAGTAGGAGCGTCCCCCAAAGCGATGTATTTTTTTTGAATTATTAATACTCGTACATATTATTACCTAAGGTAATAATAACTGCCTACCTGGTGGTGCAGTGGTAGCGTACGCGACTGCTGTTTTTGAGGTCTCGGGTTCAATTCCCGGGTCGGACCAAATATTTGTATGATCTGCAAATATTCGTTTCGGAGTGTGGGTGTTTTCTATGTATAATATGTATTTATTTACAAAAAAAAACGTATAAAGTATTTATATCAGTTGTTTTAGTACCATAATACAAGCTCTTTCTCTAACAAAGAATTAAATTTTCACAAGTTAATTATATAAAACTTACAATCACAAAACTTTAAATAAACTCAAGTATGTAGTAGGTAGTCAGATAAAATATACCCTACCACATGTTTACGTGCCGACTTATTTCAATAAAAGCCCCGAAACACAATTCTATATCAAATAGAGATAAGAATAAAAATACCGTCATCTGTCTATCTATCATCATCAGTCCATTGCGACTGCAATAGGCTCAGGTAGGTAGGTAGTATATATATATAAAAGGTAGTATAAATACGTAGTAACCAATATTAGTTCAATGATAAGCCTCACAGAGTAAAATGTAAATTAGGTATATAGGCCTCTACCATTTCACGCCACTTTCACACCTATCTAATCAAGTAAATAAAGTTGAAGTTTCTTTTGTAATTTCCAATTAACAGCTTTTCACTATTTGCATAAAGAAGTTTAAACTGTACGTCTTACAGCTTACGTAAATGTGTTGTCTTTTGTGCTTGCTAATCTTTTGAACGGCTGGACGTGTTCTTCCGTAACTTTCAATATAAAGTAGCTAATGTTGTGAGAAGTAACGTGGCTACTTTTATTTTATAAAAATACTTTTTTGAACAAAGTTAAAACCAATAGAGCAGTGAAGAACATTACATTCAAATATTTTTGCATCCCTACCCGACCTATTTTAACAAATTTTTATAGACATTTAAGATGCAATATAACACTGTTTAGAATCTCTTGTATTGCAATTGATTATTACTATTGAGAGTTCTGAACTATTTTTAGGTTTTTCATTATCACTCTGCAAATCTTGCTAAAAATAGTGTCCATATTTAGTGTTACAATGAAAGTACACATTTTCAAATATCAATAGTTTTGTAGGCAATCAGACGAAAAACCATGTTTGATTCAAAATATGTTTCCTTGTAAAAATATTATTTGTTTCTTTCTGTTTCTTTTTTTTTTTTAGTCTTTATTAATTTAGAGACTTTTATTACATGGTAATATGCTAGTCCCATCGTACCTTATCCTATGTTACATTTATTTAATATTATAATATTAAGTCAAAGCTTTTGATGCGTAAATATTTCAAATAAGTCAAGTGTTCTGTTTCTTTTTAATCTGTATTTGGAAGCAAAATTGTACTGTAGTACTTACTAATAGTAAGTAATGAGGGCAGTCGTTGTATGTAGGTTCGCGTCGCAGTGCATTATGCGATGTCGTGTCGTATTGCTCGCTCACTCTTAAGCTATTTAAAGATAGATATACAACAGGGAACTTAGAGAATAGTGAGAAAACAGAGTGGTGTTCTTACTAAGAAATTAAAGGCAAATAAAAGACATCTTAATCACACTAATTTATTGCTGAAACATAATAAACTATAGATTATAAGTTGATAATTTATAAGGGCCAGGATGGTGGGTCCCCTGGCTTTACACGTCCTCCATACAGGGCAGACTTGTCTCTAAAGTTGGTCATCCGTAGTGTTTCTTGATCATCCAAATATTTGCCAATGAAAAAACCAGTCATTGGCACTGCAAACCAGAGGTATCGTGGGGTGATTCCAAAGAGAGCCATATTTTATTAATTTTCTAGCTCTTTCAGGGATAACTTCCACTTCCTGGTGTGGTTCCAGTCAGCAAAGATTGCAGAAATAGTCAGCACCGGAAAAGTGATACTCACCAAGTTTCGGCGCAGAAATCTTGGTAACGCCATATACCTGAAATTAAATTATTTCTTATTTATGCTTGTGGTATTTACAATGTTATAATGTACTGTAATATTATTGAAATTTTTTCATTTTATACTTGCAGTACAGTATCTCTTTTTTAGGAGTCAGGGTAAGTGATACCGTACTGGAAGTGTCCTTATCTGGTTTAAATAAGATTGAAAGCTTCAAAGAAACCCCTTTTGTTATATCAGATACTACACCAATCTCTAGCTGGCTAGAAAGATAGAGAGTGACAAAATTATTGTTTCAAATCATGAATAATTTTATTTTTTCAAACTATACTTCACATATTATTGTTACGAGTAAGTCTTGTGTCCCCTTCATATATGCTTGAACACAAAGACATAAGAAAGAAAGCATACTTAGCAGTAGTAAAACTAAATTAAGAAGATCAAGTGGTTTATGGATCAACATAATTTATTACAGTAAAAAGGTTAAGCTACCCACATTTGAACTTGGAAGAAGTAATTATTTAGAAATTAAGATTGTTATTTTTCATTATGAACAATAATATTGTTTTTAAACATCAGAGGTTGTCTAATGGAATATGGTCACTTTGGTGGTGTCATATTATGACCAAAAGTACTAAATGTTGCTCCAATCTAACATTTTTTATATGACCATTAAATCTAAATTAATACATTTCATACTACTGATTTAAAATCAATTTTAACTGACAATCCTGTAAGCACCACAATATAGAAATTGTCATGCCAATTAGCTTAAACACAACAATCATTGGTCTGCGGTCCATGAGGCATGATCACCTCGCCTGATTGGAGGCCCCTCGCTATGTAATGGAGGGACATGACATCCATTCCTACATTATTAGTATTAGAAAATTTAATAGAAAAATATTAAAAATCACGACACACTAACATTTGATTTAGTTGATTTTCGACTCTAACTTAACAAATTTACGAAAAAAACACTATTGTCTTTAACTCTTAGAAGAAATTTTGTATTAATAACAAATGTTATATAATTGATTGCATTCAACTAAGAGCGTTTTAAAATACGGCAATGGATGAATTTATGGTATAGATTGAGAGTGGCATATAACCGTTTAAGAAACACATACCTACATTCCACTTCTACAATGAAAATTATAATAAATATACATACGACTAAGACTGTTCAAATTCAGATTACAATGTCAATTCCATTAAAATAACTAAGCAAAAAATACACTCTACAACGTGTTATACAATTTCTTTCATTTTAGGGGTCTACTTATTGGATCTACAGAATCAATAGTTAATGTTTTTTTTAAAATTATTCAATATTATTCAGAATAAAGCTAGTAAAACTAACCTAAATCCAAAAATAGGTGATTCCGTATTCCGTAACCTCTTTGACTTTGACAACCTTTGATTGACACATTAAAAAATAAAACATAGACAAGACAGTAGTAGAACGAACAATGGAAAACATGATCAGGACAGAAGGTGGAGTCTTAGAGCATATTTACCTGCAGGGGCAGCCGAACAGGCAGAAAGAGTGACCGGAGTAGAGACTGAGTTTGGGTAGTGTCTGTCTCTCTCACGCAAGCTTTTGATTGGTGGACGAACTTACCAATTTGCATGACAGATTTGTCGGGAAATACGCCAACTAATCGGAAACTAACTTTTCTTCCCAAATAACTTTTTTGTCGGCTCTTATGATTATGACACATCCGATTGTTCGTCAGTTCCTTTTTGTTTCAGCTACAATTATAATATTTTTCATAATTTTGGCTACAAAAGTAGTTCAATTTCATTGAGTCATAAAACTGTAAAAAAAGTATCTATGTTTAAAGTGCGGCCAAACAAAATTTAAACACATGTGATAAATGTCCTAGTTTTCCAATTACAGCACTAGAGCGCATTATGCGGCATAATGCATAACGTTGAATGTTTCAACTACAGCGACGCTTCGCACAATCGAGCACTCTCAAAAGTAGTGTTTTTGCGTGATGCGTGCAATCGATACCAACTCAGTGACAAAAATTAACAAGTGTTTTTTCTTTAAGGTGGCATTGATCAAAATGTTTTATTTATATATTATCGTTAGTAATATTATTTATTGTTGAAAAAATTTTTAAAGCTTTCGTTTCGTTGCAGTTTTTTCGAAATAATCAAAGTTAATTCAAACTGTGTTAAAAAAATAAATATAAGTATGGATGAAGGTAGAACTCATTTAAAAAAATTACTCAAAACAAACAAATGTTAATGTAATTATCAAAATCCAAATTACTTAAAATAACCGTAAATAGTTTTCAACCAATTTTTATGTATACCACTTTGCTTACAAATTAATGAGGTTATTGCTAACTCTGAATATTTTTTTTTTTCAACACTGAACTTAGCGCACTCTGCTGGTGCATTTGAAAACTAATTCACGTTCCAATTGAGCATCAGCATAATTCGGCATTGTGCGCCACTGAGTCGCATTATGCTCTGTAATTGGAAAACTAGGTGTGTGTGCAGTATGCAATAATAAAGACTCATCTTCGGAAAATTCGTAGGATTCCTTATTCAATTCATAGAGAACTCGTTACAGGTAGATGTGTCAGAAATTCTTTGAAACTGGATCGTTCCAATATCCTATTTAAGAGAATTGATTTTTTTTGTTGATTGATAATAATTTCCATTGTTTACTTTGGTAAATATAAATTTTAGTATAATCATCTTCAATCTTTTTATTTTAGTGAAATGATTTCTAAAATGCTATTTTTGTGTGCTTGTATTTAGATAACATCCAAATTTAGAGAGTTTTCGAATAACAGAGTTAGCACCAATCATTATACTACGTTTCACAAAAGAAGTCCCCCAGACCCAGACACCGTGTTGCAGTCATGCGAGTCTTCACTTTTAGATTCCCTAGTAAGCTGGTGGATTCCTGGTAGCAATGTAGCAATTCTTTTGTTTATATATTATAACTAGCTGTTGCCCGCGGCTTTGCTCGCGTGGAAGTTGATAATATGTATTTAATTAAAACTGTGTAAAAGTATGTATCAGTACTTTATTCATTTTTTTGAACGTATTTTTTTATTTTTGATCAATAGCCCATTTAAAAGAACTTTCATACAAACATTTGACTCATATTTCATCCCCTTTAGGAACAGAATTCGCATAAATGCTGATATAAGTATTCATCTATTTCGAAAAATGACGGAATGCCAGACTAACCTATGTACGAAATGTCAACCCCTATTTCACCCCTTAGGGATAGAATATTCAGAAACGCTGCAATACGTATTTACTCATTTTTAATTAGCAACCCAAAAGTAAAGTTTCACCTTTCTTATTTCTATGTATTCTTAAATATGACGGATTTCCATAAAAAAATTCAACCCCAATTTCACCCCCTTAGGGGTAAAATATGCAGAAACTCTAAATAGATATCTAGTCATTTTTAATCAATAGCCCAAAATTAAAAAAAAATTGGTACTAATTTAAAAAATAACGGACTTCCATACAAACTTTCAACCCCTATTTCATCCCTTTAGGGGTAGAGTATCCAGAAACGCTTAAATACGTCTTTTCTTTTTTTTAATCAGTAGTACATGAATAAAGTTTCATGGTTCTAACTTAAAAAATGACAAACTTTCATACAAACTTTCCACCCCTATTTCACCCCTTAGGGGTAGAATATCCAGAAACGCTTACATACGTATCTACTCATTTTTAATTTGTAACCCAAAAACAAAGTTTCATGTTTGTAACTTCAAAAATGGCGAACTTACGTACAAACTTTCAGCCCCTATCTCATCCCCTTAGGGGTAGAATATACAGAAATGCTTAAATAAGTATCCAGTCACTTTTAATCAGTAGCCCAAAAATAAAGTTTCATGTTTGTGACTTCAAAAATAACGAACTTCCGTACAAACTTTCAACCCCTATTTCACCCCCTTAGAGATAGAATATCCAGAAACGCTTAAATACATATCTACTCTTTTTTAATCAGTAGTACATGAATAAAGTTTCATGGTTCTAACTTAAAAAATGACAAACTTTCATAGAAACTTTCAACCCCTATTTCACCCCTTAGGGGTAGAATATCCAGAAACGCTTAAATACGTGTCTTCTCATTTGAAATCAGTAGCCCAAAAATAAAGTTTCATGCTTCTTACTTAAAAAAAGACGAACTTCCATACAAACTTTCAACCCCTATTTCACCCCCTTACGGGTACAATATCCAGAAACGCTTAAATACGTATCTACTGTTTTTTAATCAGTAGCACATAAATAAAGTTTCATGTTTCTAACTTAAAATATGACGAACTTCCATACAAACTTTCAACCCCTATTTCACCCCCTTAGAGGTAGAATACCCAGAAACGCTCAAATACGTCTCTACTCTTTTTAAATCAGTAACACATAAATAAAGTTTCATGTTTCAGACTTCAAAAATGACGGACTTTCAGACTAACCTATGTACGAAATGTCAACCCCTATTTCACCCCTTAGGGGTTGAATATTCATAAACGCTGAAATACGTGTTTACTCATTTTTAATCAGCAGCCCAAAAGTAAAGTTTCAGGTTTCTAACTTAAAAAATGACGGACTTCCATACAAACTTTCAACCCCTATTTCACCCACTTAGGGGTAGAAATTCCAAAATTCCTTTCTTAGTGCGTGTCTACTTAATAAAAGGATCCTACTCACCAAATTTCATAGCCCTAACTATCATAGTTTACGCTCGGCGATGATGAATCAGTCAGTCAGTCAGTCAGTCAGTCAGTCAGTCAGTCAGTCAGTCAGGACTTACTATTTTATAAGTATAGACAACAAACAAATCCTAAAGGAAAAGAATTTTGAAATTTTTGAAGTGAAATCTTCTTTAGCAGCTTCTTGCACTTTTTTGGGAAGGGTTAAAAATGTTAAACTCACTTCAGAAACTCGCGTCAGGACACCTGATCTGATTGAATATTCGTAAGATTGAGACGTGGTGTAGGAGAGCAAGTAATTTGCCCCTCTCTTTCTACCGCGCAGCGAAAATGTGTGCCTGCTCCTGCTGTTTCGTTTGAACGGCGCTGGATGCCTGCGCGAGTGTGCCCAGCTTCGCTCGTTTAATACGTTTATTATTTATACTGTATAGCATTAACCTATATTTTTATAACATCACAATAAGTATTTCTGTAGTTCAGGCGAAGTTCTAAGGGGGAGAGGGGGTCACAGGGGGCGCTCGATTAAGACGCCCTTGAATATCACGGGGTGCACCCTTCGTGTCTGCATACCATTATATAGAGGCCTATCTGCGCGACAAGGCAGTAAAATTTGTCGATCGAAACGGAGTAGCAAATCGAAGGGAGGTGTGTTGTGGTATATACCCCATAGGCCATAGACAAAGCAGTCCCGAACACCCTTAATGTCCAATCTACAAGAGCTGAAAAACTTACTAAGTGTCTTATAGGACTGAAAATCCAGCGGCGAGCAGTAAATATCGACATGGTCCCAGTACTTACATACATTTTCAACCAGAATAATACCTAAAAGCCATAAACATAGTTTAGACATTTTAGAAATGCCACAACCTTCATTACACCGGCTTCAAACAGCAGTTTTAACACCACTACTTAAACATGATTATATTTGGCTTCAGCCCTTGAAATCAGGCAATTTAACCCTATTAGTTACTATCCTGAGATCACCAATACAAAACTAAAATAATATTATTTAACAGTTTTTTAATACTAAAAGAAATGGCAATGAACACAATGACAACATCATTTGACAACGATAGCCATGATTCGTGACGAGTTCATGACCGTTACACCTAGGTTTCCTACTTCAGTGGTTACACCCTGTTACATTCTTTATCTGAGCCTGTTACACCGTTACCATCTCAGATAGACGTTAGGTGTTATTCTTTAACTGAGGTTACCATGCCTTAAAATGTTAAGCGTCATGCACGTTAGTTCCATTTATCCTCGTGAGACTTCTTTCGTGAGAGGGAGTATAATAGAAACTTCTTCCTTTTAAATAATTGATTTTTTAATGATTGAATTAAATATTTTTTATGTGCTGTTATTGATGAATGTATTTAAATTAATTTTTCCTAATACCACACATTGCATTCACAATGCTATCCAATTTTTAAGAAATTATTTCGTCCGTTTTGTCAGTTTCTCACCACTATTACCTTTCTTCTTCTTTTGATGGTGAGTTGGCAACTAGTCGAATCAGCTATTTGAAGCCGGATTAGCTATTTCTGCCACTGTCAAGTAGGTATATTGTTAGTCTAAATCGAGTCTCCTAAATAATAAATAATTATAATATAAATTTTCGAAATAAATACTAATTTACTACTAGCAACATTACGTAAATCGATTATTTGGTCTGGTATGATGAAATTGGTCCCCCCGAGTTCCGTTCGTGAACAAGCGCCGTGCAAGCATTAGACTTGTGCTTGCTCGGACATTATAAGGAGCGATCCGATCTCGTTCCTTGAGCCAAAGGAACTAGTTCAGTACTCTAGTTCCTTTAGTACATTTAGTTCAGTGTTGATTCAGAGCAGCAGAGCAATGAATAGTTTGAGGCGATCGTTCTTTCGCCGTACTCTAGTTCTTTTAGTACTCTAGTTCTTTTAGTACAGTAGTTGATTCGGAGCAGCAGAGCTATGAATTATGTGAGGCGATCGTTCTTTTGGTACTCTAGTACATTTAGCACCTTACAGCGTAGATGATCGAGTACTTTGGATATTATTATTTGAATTGAATTATACCTACGGGTATAATTCAATACAATTGAATTATATTTTGATTTTACTTTATACTTTACAGTCTTAGGATTGCGGTTCTAATATAATTAAATTATTGAAAAATATACAAGATAGGGTTTTTCGGTCTTATCTTAACAAAACAAGCACCGAAAACTAAAAAAACTAAACTTTTCAATTTCCAAATAACATTGATAGAGAGAGAAATGAACTAGAGAACTAATAAACTTAAGTGCTTTTAATATTTTTTTTCCAAATTAAATAACAACTGCAACGTTGCCTAACTTTTGAACTTTTATTTTAATAGCTAAACTAAAATAATAGCTAAGGTAATGACAATAAAGACTAGAGTTCTGTGATTCTGTCATGTCGAAATATCCTAAATTTTAAAATTGTTATCTACGCTGCTCGTTCCTATATCAAATTCCCATATATTCGTCTCGCTCGTTCGTTTGTGCCAAGGCGAGGTGCAAACACTGAGCCAACAGCAGCCGGTGAGCCGTGTACTATAGTGAACTAAATGAACGAAGTACTATGAGCTTTGAGGAATAGTTCGTTCTAGTTCTTTGACAGGAACTAGTTCCTTGTAGTACTTAGTTCACGAACTACACAAGTCTAGCAAGCATTCAACGAGAATGGACAGAGTGAGCGAGCGAATACCCTCGTCATCGTGTTCTGATTTTCGAGTTGCAAATTGCAGTGTAGGGTGCTAAAAATTATGTTAATGAAGTGAACAATAGAATTGGTGATGTTGGCCTTAGGCTTATTGTTATTTCGTAAAAAAACTGTAAAAGAACACTCGTTTACTGTAATAATTCGTCAAAAATCGAGAAAGCTTCAAACGTGTTTGAAGCTTTCGTTTTTGCATTAATGGAACTATGAACCTGGACTCTTTAACGTTTAGCTTATCGCAAATCAATTATCTCGTCGTAAATTTAAGTAAGAAGAACTTCAAGCAAACCAATCAAGAGTTATCTCAGGTGAGAAACTGCCACTCTAAATCTATTCTTTGTTTTCTGTTGTCGCCATATTGTGAACACTGAAAGTCATGATCGTTTGGTAATAGCGCGGAACTATTGAAATTGTCATGGATTTGCTATATTTACTGCTGCCTTTTATTGCGATGCTTGATATATGATGCCAAATCATGTATTATTACGTGAATCTTTAATCTACCATACGATATGTGCAACGGACGTGGTTGGCTGCTTTCATAGCGTTGCGGGCGTTCCACCGTTATCTAGTCTTTGTGTGGGTTTCATTTTCAATTCTTTGGATGAAACGGTGTGATTAAATTAGTCTTTCAATAGATTTACTTATTGGTATTCTATGAGATGATCATTCTAAAACTGTATTAGATTTCTATAAATGTAATATTGCAAATTAGACTATTCCTTTTCCTAACAACAAATGTCGAACAATGTTAGTTATTAATATTAGGTTAACAATATTGAGTCATACTGGGAAAAAAGTCAGATGGTCACTTTCACGAAAGTTTTGAGGGTAATTTGAAATTCAGTATTTTAAAGATTCAAACTGAAATATTATTAACATCTTTTCTTAACATTACTGATTTTCATTTTTAGACACAAACTAATTGTAATATAATCTCATAAGCTGCTAGTTATAGAATTTTTAGTGGAAAAGTAACCTAACTTAAAAACTTGAATGCATTACAACTAGTAGCTTTGTTCACCATCTTATCTTAATTTACTCACAAGCTTTAATAAAACCCTATCAGTGTTTCTGGGAACAAATATATTTATATTATTATTATTGTCCTCAATATGAATAAGAGTTGAGAACATGTCATTGATAGGCCTCATGGTCTTGTGGTAAGAAAGTGCTCCGCCAGAAGACAATCTAGATGTAATAAACATCATGTACCAATTCTGTTATTTTCGACTTTAAACTTACTGCCTTAAATTTGAATATAACACAAAACCATTGCATAAATTAAATACTGTTTATGAAATATGGTTTTTAGGCAATCTTTATATATATATAAATCCTCTGTGTGTATGTGGCAACTCTTTTTTTGTTTCTATTCCTGAGGATTCGAGAATGGTTTAGATTCACAATTTGGCATAAAAAAACCTGCAGTGTTACCTGCGTGTGAAGTTACCACATTACAGCCTCTGTTTACTTTGGAACTAGACTATCATCGCGACTGCTGTTCTTGAGGTCTTGGGTTCGATTCCCGGGTCGGAGCAAATGTTTGTATGATCTGCAAATATTTGTTTCGGAGTTTGGGTGTTTTCTATGTATAATATGTATGTATTTACAAAAAAAAAGTATATAAGTATTCATACCAGTTGTCTAGTACCCATAATACAAGCTCTGCTTAGTTTGGGACTAGATGGCGTTGTGTGTTAGATGTCCGAAATATTTATTTATTATTTATTTATTTATCATCTGGCCAGGTTAAGCTAGACTGCTTTCCTGTGATAATAATAAAAACTTCACACACAACTATGTGTGTAGTACTTCTTATTACCTCAGACTTTATTAAATACATATCTATGTGATTTGCTTATGTGTTTCTTATAAGGACTAATTAGAGACTACTTATTTAAATAGAGTATATAGTCTTTTTAACCAACTTCTAAAAAGGTGGAAGTTCTATGTTCCAGATACATACAAAATATATACATTTTTTTTTAAACTTCAAATATTATAAATTTGGATACTAGAATCCGTCATTAACAGTGTGTTATTGAAACTGCTGCACATTGGCCTTGGAAAATGAGATTTTGGCCTATTGTAGCATGCTGGCCAGATAGCTTGGCATAGTATATAAGATACAAATCAAAGAGAACTGGTTGGTATAACTATATGTCATAATTGTAGGTTCTGAATAAGATTGAATTAGAGCTATATGTATATAAAATCTTGTAAATCTTAAAACGTAATAGATATTGGACTTTGCGGCTCAGCGAAATCTATTAAATATAATTCTTTTGTTTTAATGTTGCTCAATATGAACTAAAACTATCCAACCGAATCAACCAAAACCGAAAGGTTTATTTTTAAATGTGTTTTGCTGGCGTGCCTGAGATAGGAAAGTTAACATCACACTTAACAAATAGAAGCTGTAATAGAAAAAAGACATACACAAAGTTGAATGGGTTACCTTGTTATATAAAATTTACAATCATGACTATACTGCTGTGCTATTGATGACAACAACTGTTGTCTATGATTTCTATTATCAATCGATACAATATGATAATGTGATGAAAATTAAGTTTTTATGTTCCTGAATGATACTTAGGATTGTCTAGTAAATATTAGGATTTACCAACACACAAGTTAGAGAATTTAAGATCTTTTTAAAAATGAACTGTATTTTCATCAGGCAGAGCATAATGATGTGTTAATGATCACTGTTCGAACCTATGATTCATTAACAACATTTTATGGACATTTAAATGTATGTAAATCTTAGGGTGCTCCCACACAGCAGTTATATAATGTTATAAAACATTGTGTAACACTATAACATTTTATAACATTTGCTACAACAGTTACATGATGTTGTCTAACATTACTAACAATTTATAACCTAAAATGTTAGCCAACATTCTCTAACATTATATAACGGCTGTGTGGTGCCTTAAGATTTACAACAATATTGAAAACTAGTACCAGTTCGAAATAAAGGAAGATCTAATGGTTTTTAGAATTGTAACTCTTGAGAGTAAGTAAATTTTAGCTTTTACTGGAAAATGAGTAACATATGATAATTAACATTATGTTTGTTGATTAAAGACCTACGACATATATTATAATTAAAACTGTGATCATCTGGGTCTATAGGCTCTGCATACTTTTATAACATCAAAGGACTTTCCAGATTGTGACTCAATTGAAGACAAACGGAATCCTCTGGTTGCAGTCAGAGCTTAGAATAAAAATTATAGTTTAGAAAAAGTAAAATTTTTTTTTACTTATGCCTTATGCCTTAATAGCAATCGAACTAAAAGTAAAAAAAAAGTAAAACTAAACCCAATTACGACAAAAAACGACCCTGAAAAAGTACGAAACAAGTTTCAAAAGTCGTTGTCACGCGTTGTTAAAGTGTTATGTACTGTAGAACATTACTAATTTTCAGAAACCATAGTTCATGTAGTGTAATGTACCATAGTCCATAACACTTTAATAATGCGTAACTATAACTTTTGAAACTTGTTTCATACTTTTTCAGCGTCGTTTTTTATCGTAGTTGGGTTTTAGTTTTTATTTTTATTTATTTATAATATTGTCGTGCCTCTATAATATTTATTGCTGTGCAAACTTTATTTTAAATAGGTACCATAGAAATATCACGCTAATAAAATCAAAGAAATGCTAATAATATATGTATTTTTGAAATATACAAATAATTTATATATAATAATTATTATTCTGACTAGTTTAGAACGAATGAGGGAACAAAAAGCATACCATAGCAATATCACACTTATCGAATAAATACGGACAAAGTCACGAACAAATGCTATTAATATATAAATTTTTGAAATGTACAATCAATACCCTTTCGAATGATAGCAAACACTGCATATTTATTTCAAATTTTGTTTTTAATACTTTAGTACTTTATTTCGGTTAAAGAGCACCACATGCGTTTCAGTGACACGTCATATAACCTATAAGCAACAGTCAACAGACACGCAAGGCACTTCTAAGGATATCTCATTTGTCTTATACTGACTAGTAGCTTAGAAAGAAAGAGGGAACAAACAAGCGTACCATAGTAATATCACATTTAGTGAATAAATACGGAAAAAGTCATGAACAAATACTAATAATATATATATTTTAAATTGTACAAGTAACGCCCCTTCCAATGATACCAAACACGGCATATTTATCTCAAATTTATTTTTTAATACGGTACTTTGTCGGCTAGAGGGCGCCACATTAAATTCAGTGCCCATGTCATATAGCCTATAACCAGCAGACGATCAAAACGCTTTTAACGATACCTCACTTGTCCAGTTCAATTTTTTATTTTATTTATTTATTTATTCATATATAAAAAGAATTACAAAAGTGCTTATAATTGACGCAATCACAATCTTATTAGAGATTTTCCGTGCATCAAGGTCATCAATTACAATAAATAAATTACAGAATCACTTTACACAAACGCATTTCGTGGGTAGATTGCTAAATAAAAACCCACATCAAATACATAGGCGCGTGCAACGCTCACTGTCCGCACTGGCCACTTAACAGAATTGCCTACTTGTGAGGGTATGATTAGAAAAAAGTAAGATAGAACCAAATAAAACAAAAAAAATACTGCGATACAGGTTGTTTCCTGTATTAAACACGTTAGTAGTAACATTTTAATTCACCTTTTTAGGATGTACAGCTTTAAGTGGTCTTGTTTTGTTATGGCAAAAAGTGTTACCTTAATTTGTTCTTTAAAATATTTTTAATTATTGTGTCTCTTAGAGATATTGGTAGCTGATTGATAAGGTGTGGAATTATGTAGTGTAGTGTCCTTTTGCCGTGTTGATTGTTATATTTCGGGAGTAATAATTTAGAGTTTGTAAGGCTATGTGTCCTAATTTCATTGTCTTTAATTATTTTGGTTATTTTGAAACTTTCGTTAAAGAATTCTTCCGTCAACAATACAAGCTTACTTTTCTCATGTATGGTCTAAGAGTAGTTAGTTAAGAGTCGTTAAGGAACTATTAGGAAACAAATGAACATACATACATAGCCTGTCAAAATCATAACCCTCCTTTGGCTTTGTCGTAGTCGGGTAAAAAATAACTTCAATGTAAAACAAATAGTGGGGCGACATTATTGAAATATTTACAGAAAGCACCCCACGCTTTTTACATTAAAATGTTTTTTTACGTTTTATGGCTAAACTGCTGCACATATTTCAATGAAATTTGACATGGAGGTAATTTGATTGTTGAGGAAGGTATAAAAGTACTCTTTAGTACGATAATCATAGACGCGGGCGGCCCGCGGGCAATATGTAATAATCTATACATTTAAAAAATCATAAGAGATGTTCAGTAACTTTCCTTCACTGCCTAATCAAATGAATTGCTATGTTTGATAACAATTTCTTGATAAACTAGTCTTATATACAACAACATACAACAACTCAAATGAATGAGTCATTCCTATAAAATTTTACAAAACAAATATTGTTTTACGTTTTGAAAATAATCATTATAAAATTAGATAGTCTCTGTTTCATTCATAATATAATGTACATACATGAATTTAAAGATGGATTCACAAATCAGAAGTTAATTTTGAAGTATAAATATAAGTAACAATCTGTGATTGTCGGTATTACTATTCAGTAACATAAAGGAAAAAAAGGACTGAAAATATCTAGAATGATACTACTAACAACTAGTTAAATAAAGTCATATGGTAATCTTATAATTGAACTAGCTGACCCACGCAACCTCGTTTGCGTCTCCTATTGCCCGTAGCGTGATAATTTTCCCCTGTTCTTGTAACAAACATTCTTCATTGTTGCTCTGCTCCCGTAGGTCTTAGCGTGATGATATATAGCCTATAGCCTTCCTCGATAAATGGGCTATCTAACACTGAAAGAATTTTTCAAATCGGACCAGCGGTTCCTAAAAGTAGCATGTTCAAACAAACAGACAAACTCTTCAGCTTTATATATTAGTACAGATTGGTATTCTGATCACACACTATTATATTTTACTACCCTTCATCAGGAACCCAAGTGACAAGACAGACTTAAATACTTATCTCTCACAAAGACTAATGAAAGAAAAAAAAGTGTTGGGGTATGGAAGCCATTTTCAACTTGCCTCAGCACAAAAATTTAAAACTTATAACATCTGTTAGCATTTTCGTGCTCACAGCAAATTGAAATATATTTATTACTATCTAATGCCCACAGCTCAGCCCTTGTGTATATTGTTTATTGTGGCAAATAGCAGCCTGTGTGCATTCATTAGTTTTATGCATGAAAAGTAACAAACAAACAAACATCGACAGTGTATACTGATGGATTTAGATAAAACTATATATCCATTCAGTAGTTTTTGCTTGAAAGAGTAACAAACAAGCAAACATCCTCAGTGTATTCTGATAGATTTGGATGAAACTATAAATGCAAGTAGTTTTTTCATGAAAGAGTAACAAACAACCTCACAAACTTTCACATTTATATTATTAGTAGGATATCTACTACTTTTTTACAACATCCCTCATGGGACAACACTTTGCCTACAAATTATTGTTTTGAGTCTGGCTGGTGTGAAGTGCATGTGATGCTTATTGCGACAAGGGAGTTCTTTAAAAAAAAAGTTCGGCGGGGTTCAGCTAGTTAATAACAAAATTTAAATAATTTCTATTCTTTCTATGTCACATCTACGTAACAGACAACACATATTTTGTGCATATCCACATGTGCATGTTCTATTAGGCACGACCATCTCACGGGAGTGTTTCTAATAGTTTGTTAATTAATTGGTATAAATGTTACTAATATGTAATTATATTTGTTCATTCCTTTGTGTTTCAGTAATTGTTTTTTCTTTTCTAATTCTTCAAATAACTATGATATAGATGTTCTGATATAAATTTTCATTACTGCCAGTCACTAAAGCGAAAAAGGAATAGTGTGATAGTCATTTCCTTTCACTTCTTTCACAGTCACCTCATATCAAAATCACAAGTTTTTTTATTACCAAACTATCAAAATGACTCTACTCTGCCTGATGGAAATCACAAGTAGAATCCAGAAGTGGTGGTCACTATCCTCAATGTGAAAGTAGACAGAGGAGCATAGTGACCCACACTATGGTGGCTTAGTGCGATGCTTATTCACCCCCCGTTTAAAGGACCCGGGATCTTAATGGGATGGGAACACGTGCGATGGTAGTGAGTTCATTGAAACAGCAAATAACAAACTTGTCATATAGTCTTTATTTCCAGGAAAAGAATATAGCATAGTTCATTATTGATTACGGTTTCATATTGTAAAATGGAAACTAAATTTAAAGTCCCACATGTGATCATTTTAGTTTCAATTTTGCTGTGATTATACCCTATTGGTAAGTCATATGATTCCTCAGATATGTTTTGGAGTTGATTAATAATACTTTAATACGAAGCACATAAGGTATATTTCTCATATGTTAGGTTGATAGGTATGACGCCATGGCTACGTGGACTAGAAACAAAGTGACAACTATTGTTAACCCTAGTCTATTTGTAGTATTTTAAGTGCCTTTTCAAAGTAAATAACGGTAAGATGTTTTCGCGTTAGAACAGTGTATAGTAAGATACATTTATAAAAAAAAAAAGGGAAATCGACTTTGCGTGTGGGTAGTCCGTTATTTTTGACTCTCGTGGTGTGTTTATACAAAATTGCCGGTTTAAACTGTCGTCTTTGCATTCCAACTCCAGCTGTAGCCTAGCCATGAGACTTATTAACATGAATCTACCTAGGTATGTATGTATGTATGTAATGTTTATAGCGATTATATAACTCGTTCATAGTTTGCGCGCAACAAGTTTTATTTTATACGAACTATTTGCGCTTTTACTGGCTCACGATGTTCACAAATTTATTTATCCATAGGTGGAAATCGTCTATATTAAATTTCCTCTCTCGACTAGTAAGAATATTGAACATTTTCCTCCAACGAGTAAATGTATTGATTGTAAAAGGGTCTACATGTCTATTTATTCACAAACATTACAAACAACTCAAGGTAACCTCTTTCCAGTAATTTGAGTGATTCTACTATAAATTTCAAGTATTGTTATTTTACGGTACTTTCCACTTTCTAGTTAGGTAATAAACGTAATGTTTATTAAAAAAATCTACACAAAGTATCCACGACGCAGTAGTCTGACAAAGTGTTTACTAGGTTAGAGCTAATGACGTAAGTATGTTTGTCTCAAATCAAATAAAAAAAGGTAGATACCGCACGTAGAAGGAGAGAATGAGGCAGTTTTTTTTGTAAATATGTATGTCAAACATGTGTGAGAAAAACTGATAGTGTTGCCACTTTTTAAAAAAAATGTCCCTGGAAATTGCGAAATACGTAATATGCAAAGATAAATCTGTTTGTTTCGTATAAATTACAATTAGATTATACGTGTTTATGTATATGAAAGAGGATTGTATGTGTGAGCAGAAAAATGCGGGAAGGTTATTCGAAGATTGTTTTGTTATGATTTTGACTTGTAAACATGTTTTAAAACAGTGTTCACATGTTACAACTGAAAGGGCAAAATGTGTATATTTCAAAACATAAAGATAAGTTATATTCGCCAATTACAAGATGTGAGAGTTTATGTAAATACATGTACTTATTATAATCGTTTTCTTAACAGTATAAAATAATGGCCAGTATTATAAGTAAACTTGCACAACCTATGTATTTAAAGAAATTAAACAATCATGTCCATTTATCCATCTGTCCACTCTTCTTCTTTAATCGTTTGAGGCATTGAATTAAATCATTGGGTATTCATAATTATCTACCTGTTTGAAATAACTATATGTTAAGCTAAAGTCTTTCATTTACCGTTGTGAAATTTTAAAATTCTCTGACGTAAAATGTGATTTAAAATTGTCGTTTTCAAACGGTAGTACGCCGCCGATTCGTCGGAAATGCGATGCTGGCATTCTCATTTGCGTAAACAGTCGTTTAAGTGCCAATCTACGTTTTCTATTCATTTTGTTGAGTTTTGTGTTAGCTTCTACTCTTATGTAATACAAAATCTACTTATTATGTCACCCTGACAATTTAACTGTATTCAATCAATAAAAAACTACTTACTTACTTCTTTGTAAGATTGGTACAAAGATCATTGTAAGTCGTATAGTAAATATTTATTGATTTTTAGTAGGTCCATTTTTAAGTTAAGAACAGTAATCAGTTAATACTACTAGGCTGAGGCTCAAGTTTATGAGTAACTAGCTGACCCACGCAACGTCGTTTGCGCCTTATATTGCCCGTAGCGTGAAAATTTCCACCGTTTTTGAAACATTCTTCATTGTTGCTCCGCTCCTGTTAGTAATAGCGTGATGATATATACCCTATAGCCTTCCTCGATAAATGGACTATCCTACATCGAAAGAATTTTTCAAATCGGACCAGTGGTTCCTGAGATTAGCGTGTTCAAACAAACAAACTCTTCAGCTTTATATATTAGTATAGATAGATTGTGGTAAAAGTATGTCATCATGTTTGACATCATCAATTCTCTCTTCAGTAGTAGTTCATTCACGTTTCGATAATCTCATATTTATATGTGACTTTTTCTGTCTGAATTGTTATGTTTTAGACCAGTAGAAGAGCAATAACAATTAAATATTCACTAGACTTGTCAGTCTACAGCCACTCAATAAAGAAGGAAGAATATATTTTTATCCCACAGCTTCAAGATTGTCTTTACACTTGTTTTTGAAAAGTCCATAAACAACTGTCACCGATTTTTTCTTACACAACTATCTAGTTAAATTTCAATAGATTCACTAATGCAGTAATGCCAATATGATACACCCAATAAACTGTTTTAGAAAAGTACAAATTACAAGAAATGTTCTTATTGGGAACAAGTAAATATTAGTCGTTTGATCTGAAGCCCAAAAACTCGGTCTGTTCTTAGACAAATTAAGATATTTTGTGTCAGTCAGAGTGATCCATTTGGAGTAGACGATTCATTAGTTGGGTTGATCTTTTCAGATGCGTTATCGTGTTCACTAGAAAGAGTTTCCTGACCTTCTGATTGGATTCGACTTTGGCACAGGTAATTCAGGTACAAATGAGGTTTTCGTGACTGCTGTCTCCTCTCGCAATCACAGCGCAACTGACGCTTGCACAGAGACGATCAATATCAAAATTTATATTTTTCGTTTGCAAGGACAGCGTGGAAACCAGCACAGTTGTCCAACATACACTTGCGGTGTATGTACAGGCAAACCTTTAGTTGTAATACTTTGTGTATAAGGTTTCTAACAAGTCAATAGAGATTAATATAACAAATAACTACTGTTCTTTATCCCTATCTCATAGGAGTAAAACGCATGTTCCAATAAATAAGTGTAGAGTACCTATTCGCTTTCCTTACAAGAAAAAAAAAAAAAAAAAAAAAGATCCTACAATGTCAATGAAATATTGAACCAATCATAGGGTATTTGAAAATAATATGTAGACATCTCCAGTTTTAACTAGAAATAGCTAATGAAATCGGTCTTGAACCATACACCCAAAACTAATTTGCGAGGGGTATGTTTAAATTATCCTTACATTCCTTGTATTTTTATATTATTTAGTTATTAACTTGATACCACAACTTTTGTAGTTGGTTTAAAATACAGCTTTAGTCCAATACCGTAGTTATCCAGCATTACTTATACTAGACCCGTATACAACAATAAGTTTAGATGACTTCCAAGTCAAAATAGTATCTTTGATTAGAGGTCACAACGACGTGTGACGTCATTCCTAGCTATACACAAATAATTTACTCGTAAAGTTGACAACATATGACAAAATTAAATTCACGATTAAGAACGATTCATACTGCACGTCCATTATTTAATAATACAACGAAATAATTTATTTGAAATATATGAATTTACGATAATAATATAAGATATGATTAAGATATATTTTCTATACGTACACATTCAATTAACACAACACAATGCAATTAAAATTAATTAATTTCCTCAAACACAGGTGCTTCGCTTTGTAATGACTTGAATCTGAAAAGCGATCACGTTGTTCTATGTGTTTGCCATTGCATTGTACCGACTGTGGCTTCATACACACATACATACACACTCGCTCGCATTTGCGTATACAAACATTGCAACTTAAATATTTGTAGGGTTGGGGGTCTGGTCCGAGTTAATTTTACATCAATCGATCGTCGGCGGCGTCCGCGTACGGCATTGCGATTGGTTCGCACTCTGATCTCTTGATTATAATTTATACAGATATACAGTGATCTGAATGTTTATTCAAAGTTACCTGGTACTTTCGATACTTGGCTGTTCTATCTGTCGTAGATGTTCTCTGACAGTGTTTCGGAAAAGGTTTGAAGATGAATTTATATTTATGTTTTATTTTTTATGACATAGTTTCTGCTTAGTTGACCTCTGTCCACTCATCGTTAATGGACGTTTCAGTGCTAAAGATAAATCCAGTAAAGGCCCAAATATGTAATTGTTTAATTGTGTAATTTTTTATATTGTATATAATTTTTTTAACTATTTTCACATTTTAATATCACATTATTGATTGGATGGACCTAAATGTGCAGACCGGTGACCTAAAGGAAAGTGGGTGGGTAACCTTGGACCTCAAATGCCATCAGTGCTTGCTCCTAAAAATACAGGAGGGGGTTGGAGAGATTTGAATTTCGGTTTGATTCTCGTTTTATGCACTTTATTTTATACAAAAATACAATAGATAATTAATCCTTCAGTGTGTAAAAAAATGATCTTAAAACAAACTTGTTTTTGAAACTAGTGTCACATAGTGGATGTTGATTGCCAAATATTTAATAGTCCCTATGATTTTAACTCATTTTAATAGCATTTATTGAAGGTGTAGTGTCGATTGCCTCGGTGGCGCAGTGGTCGTGTTGTGTTCGGAGTTTGGATGTGTTCTATGTACTATATGTATGTATTTTTTTTATCAGTTGTCTTGTACCCATAACATGAAGCTCTGCTTAGTTTGGTGACTAAACGGCGTTCTGTGTTAGATGTCCGAAATATTTATTAATTTTGTGAATATAACCTAAAAATCTCGAACTTTAAATGTGTTGCTTGCAAGTAAATGGTGATTAGTGATTACATTATTCAAATGTCTAAACTGCGGGTTGTGTTCCATTTTTTTTATGATTATCGTAGTTAAAACTATTTAATAATGTCAGAGTAAAGAGAACGAAGTTGATGTGATGTTAATTTAACAGCTTTAATTTGACTTCCTTAAAAGTAAAATCTTTCCCCATCTGAATTTATCCAGATAAAAGTTACCCTACTACTACTACATTTGACACAATAATGTGTATATATATATAGATATATGTATATCCTAACTAATATTATAAATGCGAAAGTAACTCTGTCTGTCTGTCTGTCTGTCTGTCTGCTACTCTTTCACGCCAAAACTACTGAACGGATTTGAATGAAATTTGGTATACAGATATTCTAGACCCCGAGATAAAACATAGGCTACTTTTTATCGCGAAAAAGGGGTTGTAAGGGGTTAAAAGGGGGGGGGGGGGAATTGTATGGGATTTCATAATTTTTAAAGATAAAACCATGAAACTTTATATTTAAGAACTTGATAAAAAATAATAAAACATTTGTTCTAGCGTTTTTGAAATTTCGACCTGTGAGGGGATGAAATAGGGGTTGAAAGTTTGTATGAAGTTCGTCATTCTTTAAGTTGGAAACATGAAACTTTACTTTTGGGCTGCTGATTAAAAATGAATAAACACGTATTTCAACGTTTCTAGATATTCTACCCTTAAAGGGGTAAAATAGGGGTTGAAAGTTTGCATGGAAGTTCGTCAGTTTTTAAGTTCGAAACATGAAACTTTGTTTTTGGGCTACTGACTAAAATTAAGTAGATACGTATTTAAGCGTTTCTGAATATTCTACCCCTAAGGGGTGAATTAGGGGTTGACATTTCGCATTTAGGTTAGTCTGGAAGTCAGTCATTTTTGAAGTTCAACAAATGAAACTTTGTGTTTGGGCTACTGATTAAAAATGAGTAGATACGTATATAAGCGTTTCTGGATATTCTACCCCTAAGAGTTGAAATAGGGGTTGAAAGTTTGTATGGAAGTTCGTCATTTTTTAAGTTAGAAACTTGAAATTTTATTCATGTGCTACTGATTAAAAAAGAGTAGATACGTACTTAAGCGTTTCTAGATATTTTAAATATGTGAAATAGGGGTTGAAAGTTTGCATGGAAGTTCGTCATTTTTTAAGTTCGAAACATAAAACTTTGTTTTTAGGCTACTGACTAAAAATGAGTAGATACGTATTTAAGCGTTTCTGGATATTCTACCCCTAAGGGGTGAAATAGGGGTTGACATTTAACGTGTAGGTTGGTCTGGAAGTCCGTAATTTTCGAAGTTCAAAACATGAAACTTTGTTTTTGGGCTACTGACTAAACATGACTAGATAACTATTCAAGCGTTTCTAGATATTCTAACCCTAAGGGGTGAAATAAGGGTTGAAAGTTTGAATGGAAGTTCTTCATTTTTTAAGTTAGAAACATGAATCTTTATTCATGTGCTACTGATTAAAAAAGAGTAGATTCGTGCTTAAGCGTTTCTGGATATTCTACCTCTAAGGGGGTGAAATAGGGATTGAAAGTTTGCATGGATGTTCGTCATTTTTAAGGTTAGCAACATTGAACTATATTTTTGAGCTACTGATTAAAAATGACTTGACACCCGTTAAAGCGTTTCTGGATATTCTACTCCTAAGGGGTGAAATGGTTAGTCTGGAAATCCGTCATTTGTGAAGTTCGAAACATGAAACTTTGTTTTTGGGCTACTGATTGAAAATGAGTAGATATGTATTTAAACGTTTCTGGATATTATACCCCTAAGGTGGTGAATTAGGGGTTGCAAGATTGCATGGAAGTCTGTCATTTGTTGAGTTAGAAACATAAAATATTATCTTTGGGTTACTTATTAAAAACGAGTAGATACATATCTAAACGTTTCTGGGTATTCTACCCCTAAGGGGAGAAATATATAGGCATTGGCATTTCATATATTAGTTAGTTTGGAAGTCCATAATTTTTTAATTTAGCAGCCTGAAAACTTTCGGCTTTATGTTTCTGATGATTACAAATAGACGAATACTTATATCAGCATTTACGCAAATTCTGTTCCTAAAGGGGATGAAATATGGGTCAAATGTTTGTATGAAAGTTCTTTTAAATGGGCTATTGATCAAAAATAAATAAATAGGTTTAAAATATGAATAAATTACTAATACATACTTTTACACAGTTTTAATTAAATACATATAACAAACTTCCACGCGGGCAAAGCCGCGGGCAACAGCTAGTATATATATAAAGCCCTAACTTGAATAAATTTTTCCCGTTCTTGCAACATATTTAGTTAATACTCGGCCCCTCCCGATTGTAACGTGATGTTATATCAAGATAAACGGGCTATCCAATAACAATAATTGCTCAATTCGACCTGGCTTTTTATTTTTTTTTATTTAGCTTCACCTATCCGGATGTTTGTCTGTAATCAAATCTTACAAGTTAAATTTGACCCACTTCCCGAATTCCGATTGAGCTGAAATTTGAAATATACCTTTAGTTCTGATGACGATGCAATTATATACCTACATATTTTTTTTATCAACAAGTAATAAAAGCTTGTTTGTAAAAAAATCTTTTTAAATTAATTGTTCCAATAATATAAATAGTCTGAAACGGCTCCAACGATTGTTATGAAGTTTATGGGTTTCATCAACAACCCATAATGTCCCACTGCTGGGATTAGGGTCTCCTCTCAGGGGAGGGTTAAGGCCATATGTCACCACGCTAACCCAGTGGGGAGTGGCAAGACAACATTGTGGCTACGTATAATCTTGCCGTTAGATATTCTTAAGCCGCCCAAGCGCCCCCAACTAAGCTTCACGACTATTAACCTATGCTTACAACTGGAACCGACTGCTTAACGTGACCTTCGAATCACGGAGACGCTCAAGGTATCATGTCACCAGCGGTCACTCATACAAACCGCGCCGTCGAAAAACCTAGCAACTGGGCTATGAGCGCCTCTTAGGGGTTTCGGGGGCAATAAATCGATCTAGCTAGGATTCATCTTTAGAAAATTAAAAAAAAAGTACCGAGCAAAGCTACTAGGGGTCCTTCGAGTATTAATTTGAACATAAGCGTTTCTGGATATTCTACCCCTAAGAGTTGAAATAGGGGTTGAAAGTTTGTATGGAAGTTCGTCATTTTTTAAGTTAGAAACTTGAAATTTTATTCATGTGCTACTGATTAAAAAAGAGTAGATACGTACTTAAGCGTTTCTAGATATTTTAAATATGTGAAATAGGGGTTGAAAGTTTGCATGGAAGTTCGTCATTTTTTAAGTTCGAAACATAAAACTTTGTTTTTAGGCTACTGACTAAAAATGAGTAGATACGTATTTAAGCGTTTCTGGATATTCTACCCCTAAGGGGTGAAATAGGGGTTGACATTTAACGTGTAGGTTGGTCTGGAAGTCCGTAATTTTCGAAGTTCAAAACATGAAACTTTGTTTTTGGGCTACTGACTAAACATGACTAGATAACTATTCAAGCGTTTCTAGATATTCTAACCCTAAGGGGTGAAATAAGGGTTGAAAGTTTGAATGGAAGTTCTTCATTTTTTAAGTTAGAAACATGAATCTTTATTCATGTGCTACTGATTAAAAAAGAGTAGATTCGTGCTTAAGCGTTTCTGGATATTCTACCTCTAAGGGGGTGAAATAGGGATTGAAAGTTTGCATGGATGTTCGTCATTTTTAAGGTTAGCAACATTGAACTATATTTTTGAGCTACTGATTAAAAATGACTTGACACCCGTTAAAGCGTTTCTGGATATTCTACTCCTAAGGGGTGAAATGGTTAGTCTGGAAATCCGTCATTTGTGAAGTTCGAAACATGAAACTTTGTTTTTGGGCTACTGATTGAAAATGAGTAGATATGTATTTAAACGTTTCTGGATATTATACCCCTAAGGTGGTGAATTAGGGGTTGCAAGATTGCATGGAAGTCTGTCATTTGTTGAGTTAGAAACATAAAATATTATCTTTGGGTTACTTATTAAAAACGAGTAGATACATATCTAAACGTTTCTGGGTATTCTACCCCTAAGGGGAGAAATATATAGGCATTGGCATTTCATATATTAGTTAGTTTGGAAGTCCATAATTTTTTAATTTAGCAGCCTGAAAACTTTCGGCTTTATGTTTCTGATGATTACAAATAGACGAATACTTATATCAGCATTTACGCAAATTCTGTTCCTAAAGGGGATGAAATATGGGTCAAATGTTTGTATGAAAGTTCTTTTAAATGGGCTATTGATCAAAAATAAATAAATAGGTTTAAAATATGAATAAATTACTAATACATACTTTTACACAGTTTTAATTAAATACATATAACAAACTTCCACGCGGGCAAAGCCGCGGGCAACAGCTAGTATATATATAAAGCCCTAACTTGAATAAATTTTTCCCGTTCTTGCAACATATTTAGTTAATACTCGGCCCCTCCCGATTGTAACGTGATGTTATATCAAGATAAACGGGCTATCCAATAACAATAATTGCTCAATTCGACCTGGCTTTTTATTTTTTTTTATTTAGCTTCACCTATCCGGATGTTTGTCTGTAATCAAATCTTACAAGTTAAATTTGACCCACTTCCCGAATTCCGATTGAGCTGAAATTTGAAATATACCTTTAGTTCTGATGACGATGCAATTATATACCTACATATTTTTTTTATCAACAAGTAATAAAAGCTTGTTTGTAAAAAAATCTTTTTAAATTAATTGTTCCAATAATATAAATAGTCTGAAACGGCTCCAACGATTGTTATGAAGTTTATGGGTTTCATCAACAACCCATAATGTCCCACTGCTGGGATTAGGGTCTCCTCTCAGGGGAGGGTTAAGGCCATATGTCACCACGCTAACCCAGTGGGGAGTGGCAAGACAACATTGTGGCTACGTATAATCTTGCCGTTAGATATTCTTAAGCCGCCCAAGCGCCCCCAACTAAGCTTCACGACTATTAACCTATGCTTACAACTGGAACCGACTGCTTAACGTGACCTTCGAATCACGGAGACGCTCAAGGTATCATGTCACCAGCGGTCACTCATACAAACCGCGCCGTCGAAAAACCTAGCAACTGGGCTATGAGCGCCTCTTAGGGGTTTCGGGGGCAATAAATCGATCTAGCTAGGATTCATCTTTAGAAAATTAAAAAAAAAGTACCGAGCAAAGCTACTAGGGGTCCTTCGAGTATTAATTTGAACATGTGAACATGAACCAACACTTTTGTTTTAGTATTACCTATTTAGGATACAGATTTGAGAGGTTACCTTACACGAAAATATAGTAACAAATTGCTGAAGTCTTTGAAGACATACTTTTTAAAGTCACGTTTTTATTAGTCCTACATTTCATTTTAATCATTCGAAGTCGTGACTAGTTAGTCGACCTAGTTAAGTTAGAACATGTGATAGTACATTTGATACTTACCGTGAAAGACATCAACAACTTTGCATTATATTACCAGTTTTATTCTGTGTACTTCTGTTCTTACCCATATTTATAATTTAGTAGATGAGTGTTATGGTCACGTGTTGCTAAACGCTCGTTTAAATCACATTGAACGGAACGTGTTGTAACAATCATTGAGCAATAACAAAACGTTTCACGCCTTGCTCTGACTACAGACGGTCAATGGCGTTTGCTGTTAATATTTCTGTTCGTTGATTATCAGGTCTCGAAGTCTATTACAGTATTAGTGTGTGTTACGTATTATCTAATGCTTTTGTAAGTTAGTAAAATTTATTATCTCACTCATTAATTAATGTGTCATTTATCAACGAGTTAAATTGTTCTCTGCATTTACTTGTTATAGGTATGTTTTATTTAATGTCAATAACGTTCTCGTATCATGTTTCAAATAACAATGTACTAGAGGTGGTCTGGCGGTTAAATTTGAGTCGTTTTAAGTATCTAGTTTTATTTTATTGATCAGTCTGTCCTAAGCGTTAGAATGTAGACCTTTTTTATAAAATTTTCAACTTTATCTAACACCAGCTCCCACTCAATTCGTCTGCGTTTTTTTCAATCATGCTCGTCTCTTATATATATATACACACACACACACACACACACACACACACACACACACACACACATTTAAAAAACCTGAAAATCAGTTAGATTGTTTCGGAGTTCATCGTGAGAATTATCGATATAAAGAATCGCAAAGTGAGTTACTAAGAGTAAAACTCGAGAACCACTGCAAATTCGGTATTTTTTTATATATTTTCATTAAGGTGAAAGGTAGTTTCTTATGAAGAGAAAAACGTAAAAATATATATAGTAATATATAATATATATAAAGAAAATAGTAAAACAACATTAATTTGTTTTTTCTATTGGACTGTGACAGGCCAATAACTTTCCAAAGAACAAGTCTGTCAGAGCAACCAATATTTAATATTAATATAAAATTTTAGCTCTGTATTTCAACAAGCAAATAAATAAACCAAATTTGTTGAAAAGATCTTTACATAAATTTAAATGTCAAATTAAGAAACTTTATTATATTACTTTATAAAAGACATAAGGATGATAATATCAGTACCTACATTGATTAAAGTTATTATACATAATTTATATTAAAGTCATAAATAAATATTATATGTTTAAAACATGAAATCAATTCAAACTCCGTATGGATGTTAATACACATTGGTTTGTATATTTCATTAAATTAAAGGCCATCGTCATTCTCTAGTTATATTCAGCTATGTATCTACATGTTCCTATAGTTTCCTATGTTTGCTATTCTAATTCAGGCATGCAGTTCATTTTGGTCTAAGAACACTTGCCCAAAAATCATTTAAACCTTTGCCTACTTGTAGTACTGAATTGTAGGGAGATAATTAATACTATTTTGTGAATAAAAAAGTTATGTGCTCATATCTTGAGTTGTTATAGCTGTGCGATATGTTTACTTGGCAGCATAACCAAAGCATACATAAATATTTATGCTCCAGAGCTAATTGATGTATATTATATGTAACTGCAAATAACTAAGCAGATTATAATGTTATAATTCTATTTGTCCCTCAGCTGGTCAGTCTATATGGGCTGGAAGCAGAAAATCAACTCTTGAGGTGCTTGCTTAACGAGGCAGCAAGGACTTCTTGGGACACTGAGCGCCCCGGGAGCTCACCGAATAATAGTATACACGCGTCGCTCCTCGCGCAGCATCTAGCGTCATTACTCAATCATCCGGCCAAATCCACTGTAATTTGCCGTGCAGTCGATCAGCCAACTCGCTCTCTCCAGAAGGTAAGTACTTGTGACTGTTCCAATGGGTTACCATGTCCTTCAAGCTCAGCAACTGTCCTTTTAGTTGTCCATTTATATTTTAATAGTTATACATATCACCTGTATCGTCTGTTTGTCCTGATCTCATGTCATTTTATTATATATCACTTTTAGTTTGACATACCTCTTTGTGTTCACATAGTGTTTATTGTAAATTAAATATTTGATAAAGATTCTTTAAAACTATGAATGTAAGATATTAAGAATGTTTTATAATTTTTGGTGTAAGATGTTCTGTGAAATATATTTTGTTAACTGCAGCTGGCCGGGAGGCCTTGGAGAATATCATAAGCACAAGGACATAACACACCATACAGATGTAGGTACTCTGAGTTTTTACTGTCAATGTCATATTAAATTGATATGGTTTAGCCGTTCATACATTTGTAAACAATCCATATATTTCATCGAAATCTCTATGCACTGGAATTTCGACAGTAGCCGAGCATTACTATTTGGCGCTTTTTTATCTTAGCTATTATATATTTATACTTCTGTGAAATAAAAGTTATTATTTTTCAGATATTAAAACCTACAAATACCTTACTCAATCGACTGTCAAGATTGCTAAAATTAACTACCGCCGAGGATGTTGCCTTTTCTTTGGTCTTGAGAAGAAATTCGTCGAAATCTGAAATTGTTACCCTAGCAAAGACACACCTTAAAAAGAGATTTTTAGATCTTGTTCAGTGCTACCTTGACGCAGGTCGGTTACGCTAATAAATGAGTTATCTATTCTAGTTACGACAGATCAGATGATATCATTAACGAATCTTTTGTATCCACAGAGCGTGGACATCAGGTGGAGCGTGCTGGACTTCAGGAATGCAGCCCTGAAGTTTTGCAAACTCTCTTGACGAGTCTTGCTCACGAGAACTTTCGCTTGGCAGCAGTGACAAGGGACTTGTTTTTGAATAAGTTACGAATTGATTTTCCTCGTGAAGTAGTGCCTATAGTGCTAGCACCACTGCTTTATCCCGACGACACACAAACACCCCTTGAGGAAATGACGACAGCTGACGATATGACCGCAGCCATGATGGATAACTCGTTAGCTGAAATTATACGGGACATTGGCTACACCTTCACCTCATCTGTGGAGGATTGCAAAAATAACATGCTTAACTTTGGTGTGCGGGAACCGACTGCCACAGATGTCGCTAAAATCATATCGACTATGGTGAGGTACCATACCACCGTTCAAGAGGGACCACCTGTACAGACACCAGGTAACTTCTGGGTGAGTCATGACGCGAAGAAAGATCAAAATCCACAAGGTCATGGGGAAACCTGGAACGCAGAAGTATTCGTACAAACACTAAAAGAGCTAGCTTCAAATTTGAACTGGAAGGAAGTGATTCTGCAACTAGATCATCCAGAATTTTTCGTACCTGATAGGCAAGGAATAAGCTTGCTTTTTACAATCTTACGGCTAGGTCTTCAAAGTGCAGGTTACCCGGCTAACATATTTCCAGTGGAATACCTGTGCCGCCGATGGACTAACCTAGAAGGACAAATGAGTCTCATCACGAACATACTAAAGTATCCAGATATATTTAGCTTTGCTGATCATCCATTTCATCCAGTTTCAATTGATCTACTCAAGTCACCTCCTGAAGCCGACAATAAGGACGTTGCGACATGGCGATGCCTGTATTTGGTTGAGTTGCTTTTGTTCGCATCAGAGCGTGGCTATTATATGCAGGTTCATGAATTGTTTAAGATTCCACTTCAGTACTGCCCTGACGTTTTGATGCTGGCTTTACTCCAGATCAGTCCGCCTGTAAATGTTGTCAGACAAGAATTATTCACAACGCTAATCCCAATATTCTTGGGTAACCATCCAAATTCAGGAATCATCTTACACCACGCCTGGCATAACCAGAATCCTAATATTAAGGCAGTCATCATGCACTCTATGGCAGAATGGTACATTCGCGGAGATTGCGATCAGTCCAAACTCTCCAGAATATTAGACGTTGCACAGGATTTAAAGGCGCTGTCCTTGTTGCTAAACGTTCAATCCTTCCCATTCGTCATCGATCTGGCTTGTCTAGCTTCTCGCAGGGAATACCTGAAACTAGACAAATGGTTAACGGACAAAATAAGAGACCATGGCGAAGCATTTGTTACTTCCATGGTGAAATTTTTACAAAGACGGTGCCCGCAAGTTCTTGGCAAAGGCCCAGAAGAGCAGTTACCTAAAGCAGCTCAATTACCGCACGAGACAATTACGACGATGTTGACATGTTTACAATTATGCATTCCTAATGTCCAACAAGAGCTACAGGAAGCGATTTGCAACGTCATTGCCAACTGTCAAACACTTATTCTCAGTAAAACAAGACAAAACATAACGGGCATCGCACGTCCCCACACAAGAGTTCTGGAGACGCCTTTCCCAGCTGGATTAGGTGGACAACTTTTTCCACCCCATGTCGATCCTATTGCTACTTTAACACCGAACGTGGCGAACATGAGTCTAGGTGCTCCTGCTAACACAACATTTATGCCTGGAACGCTGGGACCACTCGTTACCACTCCTGGTTCTCCGTCGCGCCTTATGGGCGCAGGGCCTAATAGCCCTTTCGCTATGATGCCAATACAACATACAACAAATGTCGCTAATATGGGAATAGCCAGGATGGCTCCGGCATCTGCCATGGATAAGCCTCGCCTCCCGGATCCTATTCATTTTCCTGAGATGATGCACAATGTAGCTAAGGAGATTGAAGACGAAGCTAATGGATACTTTCAAAGAATTTATAATCACCCTCCGCACCCGACCTTGTCTATAGACGAGGTCCTCGAAATGCTCAAGAAGTTTCAAGATTCACCTAATAAGAGGGAGCGGGAGGTGTTCTCGTGTATGCTGAGAAATCTCTTCGAAGAATACAAGTTTTTCCCTCAATACCCTGACAAAGAATTACACATAACTGCCCAACTGTTCGGGGGTATAATTGAGAAGGGATTAGTACCCAGTTACGTTTCGCTTGGTTTAGCTTTGCGGTTCGTTCTCGATGCCTTGAGAAAACCCGAGGGCTCCAAAATGTATTACTTTGGTATAGCTGCTCTAGACCGATTTAAGTCGCGTCTTAAGGATTATCACAAGTACTGCGAACATGTTAGAGCTATACCGCATTTTAACGAATTTCCCCCACATCTCATAGAGTACATAGAGTACGGTCTTCAGAGTCAGGAACCTCCGACGAAGCCACAGGGGGCTGTTTTACCGACCAGTCTTGCTAACATGTTGAACCAAAGTGCAGTTGTAACAGTAGCTGCGCCTTACAGGTATGTATGACTTACAATTTTATTTACATAAATTTTATCAAATTGTCTTATCCATGATAAATGCAATCTGACAGTATGTGCGTGTAAATCAATACTATCTTTGACGTAAACTTTAGACTTGTGTTAGAGTACTTAGTGATAAAACGCGTGATTTTTGTCTGTGGAGACTTGTATTCTAATTTTTACACACGTTAATGAAATGTATGTACTTTTACAGAGCCGTTGCACCATCGATTTCAGTCATCTCGAAAGTGACCAACGCTGCAGGTGCAATGGGCAGTCGTCCATCTATTGCCAACGCCACTAACATTGATACTCTACTCACGGCCACCGACAGGGAAGAGAAGATCAACGCTCCTCCGGAGCCTATTCAAGACAAAACAGCATTTATTTTCAACAATTTAAGCCAGCTCAATTTGTCAACTAAATGTGAGGAACTCAAAGAAATAATCACTGATGAATATTATCCATGGTTATCTCAATATCTCGTCATGAAGAGAGCTTCCATAGAGCTAAATTTTCATGCATTGTATTCTAACTTCCTTGACGTTCTGAAAGTAAGAGATGTCAATAGAATGGTTACTAGGGAAACATACCGGAACATTAAAGTCTTATTACGCTCCGATAAAGGAATAGCGAACTTTTCTGATCGATCGTTACTGAAGAATCTTGGTCACTGGCTTGGCATGCTGACTCTGGCACGTAACCAGCCAATATTGCATGTGGATATTGATCTAAAAGCTCTGGTACTTGAGGCATACCACAAAGGGCAACAAGAACTTCTATACGTAGTGCCATTCGTCGCAAAAGTCTTGGAATCCTGCGCTAAAAGTGTCGTTTTCAAACCACCTAACCCGTGGACCATGGCTTTGATGAACGTATTAGCAGAGTTGCATCAAGAGCCAGACCTGAAATTAAATCTAAAATTCGAAATTGAAGTATTATGTAAGAATCTCGGCTTGGACATCTCAAATTTAAAACCGGCCATTTATTTAAAAGATCCTGAGAAATTAAGGTTGATTGAATTTCAACTGTCACAACCTAAACAGAACAAGGAGGTACCGAATACAGTCATACCTGTGAATCAAGCAATCGTGCAAGCGCCGCCTATGCAGATGATGCCACCACAGCCTCCAATGATGCCGACAGAGGAGATGACGGTGGTAGCGACCGCACCAACTCCCACCAGCGGCCTTGTCGCAAACGACCCAAATCTCATGGGAGTAATCGGCCTTCCTGAACCCAGATTTAATTATCTAGACGTGAATGTATCTTCCACGTCTGCTTTTGGCCAAAAGATCTGCTTCAACCCTCACATAATACTATTCCAAAACTACCCACATCTAAAACAGTTCGTCAAGCCCGCGATCGAACGGTCGATCCAGGAATGGATTCACCCGGTCGTGGATAGATCGATCAAGTACGCTTTGACTACTTGTGAGCAGATAATAAGAAAAGACTTCGCCTTGGATCCTGATGAAGTGAGGATGCGTACCTGTGCTCATCACATGATGCGGAACCTGACTGCTGGTATGGCGATGATCACCTGCAGGGAGCAGATCATTAGCACCATCAGCACTAACCTGAAAGCTGCGTTCGCCACCGCTCTGTTGCCTTCTACACCCCAACAGGTTGGTATTGTGTGAATATAGTTTACCTATCACTTTAATACATTTTCACTGCAGAGTTCGGTTTTGCAAGAAAAAAAATATGCTAACCCCCTCATATATCCCTTACATGAAAATGCAAGAAAAGGATTTGAGTTGTTGCTACTATTGTATGAAATTGATAGAAGCGTCATCTGGAGCATATGCTATAGACTGGTAAAATTACTGTTTATTAAAATCACTTCGTGATAATCCATTGAATGTATCATGCATCACATTAATAAAAATAAGATATTTGCAGTATTGATTGATAGTTCTTTGGTATGTGGTACAGTTGACGATTCATTTTCAATTAGATTACTAAAATATCAATACTGAATATATCAATATATCAGCTCTCTTGCTGAACCTTTCATTCATTATTGTGGTGACTGAATGCTTTATCACAGAAATCGTACAAATCACTTGCGCTTTGAACTAAAGAGAGGCTGAATAGGCACAACAACAACTAAAAAATAATTTCTTTTCACTTATCTTATTTTTTACCCTGTTTGTTAGAATAACGATTCTAGGTCTAACTTTGTAAATAAGTAATCTGAAGTTTAATATTGCATTTCTAAGAATTACTAATAAGGTGCATGAACTAAATAAACACTAACGAGATCGTAATTTTAAAATTTTGTGACTACTAACTGCTATAATATACTAATTCCACTAATTCTACTAATAAACATGCATCTTGGTATAGGGTTCCTAAAATTGAGCAACCAAAAAATATTTTATTGTCGTATTAATAGTTTCTGGTATTTCAGAAGGAGATTATAGAAAGCGCAGCGGCTGTTCTAGCTACCGAAAATATGGAGCTGGCGTGTGCGTTTATCCAGAAGACTGCTGTTGAGAAGGCTCTGCCGGAGTTGGACAAGCGTCTGCTCAACGATTACGAGATGCGGAAGTTAGCGAGGCAGGAGGGCCGCCGGTATTACGACCCGATGGTGCTATCGTACCAAACGGAACGTCTACCGGAGCGCGTCCGACTCCGCGTCGGCGGCCCTACTGATATCCAAATACTTGTCTACGAAGAATTCGCTTGCAATATTCCTGGTTTCACACCGGTTCGCGACGTTGGCTTGTTTATTCCTAAACCCTCGGCTCAGGAGCAAATGTCCCAGCTGAGCTTTAGCCAGGTCATGAACCCGACACAGGTCTACGGCACGGACGAGATGAGTGCGCTAATTTCCGCTGCTGAGGTGTTTATTGGCAATTGCATCGCTGTCACTTCGCTTGCAGTTCAGGTCCCTAACATGCACTCCTTGCTCGAGTGCCTCTGCATTGCAAGACGGAATAGAGACTTTGTCTCTGGATGCACTTTATTGCAGAAGGTAACATTGTTATTGTTAATCAATAAAAATTTGTAACTTGTGCGAAATTACATTAACTGGTTTTTAAATCTCCTTTAACATAATCTTGACAATAGTTTAAAATTGGGATTATTCTTCTAAATTAAAAACTCCATAGCACAAGTTACAAATTTTTAAAACATTTTTATTATTATTTTTTGAGTTTAATTTAATTTTGTTGTACACATTTCAGTTCCCAATTTTGCCAATTTTGTTCAAAAAATATTTATTGCCTAATTTTTATTCTTTTTGCATTTGAAATGTCTTTAGTTTTCTTATTTTAATTTTCGCCGCAACCGAAACTAAAGGTGAGAGCTAGTTGTTTTTGAAAATAATTCACATTATTGACTTGGAGTATTATACTTCTTCATAGGCGGTTGAGGGGCTACTAGACGGACACATCGTACAGCCAGGCATGAACAGCGAGCATGTCGAGATGATGGCTCGTTATCGGGACATCCACCTTCGCGTTCTCAAGTTGCTGGAGGACGCCCGCCTGTACGGGCACGTGTGGACCACAAAGCAGATCACCTGCTGCCTCACCGAGTGCAGAGAGGAGCTTCGCTACAACATCGAAGCTGTGGACTGTCTCATCAAGAATCACTTGATCAACTTACCTCAAGTTAGTAGACATAAACCTTGTAGTAACTGTTACTACCAACCAACTATACAACATATTGTAATAAAAATTAAAGACAAGTGAAATAATAGCCATACTCTTTGTTACTAGAATAGCCTAAAATATCTGTAATACATACACATCTAAAAATAGAATGCATTGCTTTAGACATGAAGAATGTACTTTCTGAAATAAGACTGCTTCTGACTAATGGTAGTAGCCCTTGTTTTGGGTTACTCAGTTTAGCGTATCTCTCTGATTTACCATAGAACACAGTTCTTAGAAAGTATAATTACTAGATGTTTAGATATCTCAAAGGGATTAATCAAAGTTGTACATGTAAAATAACCCCGATAACGACACGAGTCAATAGTGCCCACATTTGTTTGCAGTACGACCTCGCCCTCGCACATATGATGGATAATGGAAACAATTACATGGCCGTGGCGTTCGCCATGCAGTTGGTCCAGCTCTATCTAGTCGATGACAGGAACAACATCTACGTGAATGAATCCGACTTGTATCACACAACCGAGATGCTTGTACGAGTTATGTCCCACTCTCGACAAGCACCGCCCGAAGGTCTCGGGTCATTGATCGAGACACTCAGAGTGAACCAAGATCCTAGTGCATATCTCGGTGAGAGGTCTCCACTAGGACCCACCGCTCACATTCACTCTGGCATCCTTCAAGTGAGGGTAAGTGTTGTGCTTTAATTTCTATATTACTATTTTTGCAATTACAACAAAATGTGTGAACCTGGTAACTGAAATTTCAGCGTATTTATTGTTATGTCTCTAGCTCCCATTGGAAAAAGTATAACTTTTAAACCAGTGCTCTGTAATAATCAGTTAGCGTTAGCAAGAGAAAGCAGGGTGTCATAGTAAATACCAAATTAAATTTTAAATAACATTAGTTGCATGTGAAAAATATTAATTTGATTGTATTTGCAGCATTTCATTAACAATTATATTTATTTCATGACAGTCACAAAATTACGACGATCCACCTGGCTTGCAAGAGAAGACAGAGAACCTCCTCCGTGAGTGGAGGAGTGTCCTCCTCAGTGCACTAACTGAAATTGAACTCGCCCAGAACTTCAACTTGTACGTTCACCGTATGAACATGAATGGCATCCTCAAATCCGACGATATGATCACCAGATTCTTTAGGATTGCCACCCAAATGTGTATTGAGAACGTACACCAGCAACTGAACGAAGACAGGATGAACCCTCCTCCCGTAGCCCCTAAGAGGGACAAATACTACGCCATGTGTGATTCGTTCATCAAGCTGGTGTCACTGTTGATCAAGAACACAGCTGATGGTGGGAATCCCACTCCCAAGCTGAATCTTTTGAACAAGGTAACCACTCAACTATTTGTGTTCAATATATCATAAGGCATATCTTTCAAAAGAAATGGTACAGAAGGGAAAGATTGGACAGTTGATGTACTAAAAATGTAAGCTCTAAGTTTCGACCACATTGAAAGCAATAACTGCAACTATTTAGAGATTTCTATTCACTAAAATAAATATTTATGTTCATAAAAAGTACCTCAATTGCCTCAAATTGTACTATTAGTTATTAGACCAAGTTTTCAAGTTTCAAAGAAATTATCTTTTAATTTATCTTGAATATTTGGTCACAATATCTTTAATTATCTTTTTGTTTTTAGATTCTGGGCATTATAGCTGGATGCCTGCTCCAGGACCACGAGGAGCACGGCACAAACTTCCAGCAACTGCCGTACCACCGTCTACTTCTCATTCTCTTCCTAGATATGAACATGGCGGAGCCTGTTCTAGAATCTATGAACTATCAGGTCAGTACATATACTAATTGTGAGATGTAGCATTAACTATCATAATGACTCGTGTTTTAAGGAATTTTGTATAGCTTAAAAACATCACTATTTTTATTACTCTGCATCTTATTAAATTTTTTTTCTTCTTATTATGCAGCGGTATTAGTCCTTAGAGTCCTAAAGATTCTCGTTTTCAATAGCTTTCTATTAGATGTTGTAATTTTTAAATATGGCTAGTTAAAAATTACAAAATTAAAACCTTCAAGAAACGAGCGTACTCCTTCTTAAAAGGCCGGCAACGCACCTGTGACGCCTCTGGTGTTGCGGGTGTCCATGGGCGGCGGTAATCACTTACCATCAGGTGATACGTCTGCTCGTTTGCGCCCTATTTAAATAAAATAAATAAAATAAATAAATAAAATTATATATAGATAGCTATAGATATGTGAATGATACATATAATAGCCGTTGTGATAGAAAATAAATATGATTGACAAAATCTTTGATATCCAACCAATTTCTGACTGTTGGCCCTGTAGGATAGAGGCCCCCTGCATATGTTCTTTTTCGTTATTGTTATAGGATCAAATGATTGTATGATTAAATGATTGATTGATGATCAACAAATATGTGTTTCGGAGATTGGGTGTTTTCTATGTATATTATGTATGTATATACAAAAAAAAAAGGGATATATGTCTCGATATCAGTTGTCTAGTACCCATAATACACATTCTGCTTAGTTCGGGACTAGATGGCGTTGTGTTTTAGTTATATTTATTATACAAAATGTTTATTATTTCTATTTATTATGATTGATTAAGATAGTCATAACAAGTGTGTTGTTGCCAGGTTCTAACTGCTTTTTGCCATACATTGAGGATTATCCGTCCCAGTGTTGCACCTGGCTTCGCGTACGCTTGGCTCGAAGTGGTCGCGCACCGAGCATTCATAAACCGCGTACTTGCGGTTACACCGCAGCAAAAGGTATCTATCTACTACATAACATTTAGTATATAACATATATATTTACTAACCTTTCTAACATTTTAGGTATTTGTCTGTTTCAGAGACAGAAAATTCAAATGTTTTTATTTCTTGTTGTCTTTTGTGTGTAAACTCCTACACACCATAGACAAATTGAATAAGGACCAGTGCTTCACCCAGGTTCTCTTCCTGGGAGAAGCACGGGGACTTTACAGGGTCCCGAGCTCTAACTGATGACATTATTGTTTAGTGATGTTGTTAAACTTTCCCAATAGGTATGGTTCAAAAAATCTAAAGATTAATTATTCTTACAAGAGGACAAGTTATATTCGAACCTTAATAATATTATGCTAATAGAGTTCGAAGTCCAAATGATCTGATTGATGAACACTGCTTTTTTTATACAAAGCAAACAAATAACGTTTTATTTTAGATTGACTAAAGCAAATAATGATCAATGGATTTTTTTTTGAACCTATTTTTAGAAAAACCTTGTTAATTGGCCCTGCAATGTGTTCTTGATTAAATATTAAGTAATGACTTGACATGAAAATGTGTGATGTGTGAAAAATTTACTACTCACAAATCATCAGTTGGAGCACAGGGCCAAATATATAGGCCCCATGCTTCACCCAGGTGGAAGACCTAGATGAAGCACGGGTCCATCCTCTACAAATATACTAAATTTTTTCGTACTTTACTTTTGTAGCTATCGCTAAGGGATGGCTGTCACGTCCAAGTATTTAACTTTATAGTAATTACATTTTGTAAATTAAATGAGTAATGAAAGAGCGATACGTTGAAAGTAATGCTTTATTTGAAAACAGCTACCTCAGAGTACTTAACAGTTGCATCTCACCCTGTGGAGAGATGGTTGTTAGTTAAATGTTTGTGCATGACACTACAGCATGCAGTGTGTGTTGCTATTGCCACCCTCGGCAACCTGCTTCTCTGTGGATGCTGTACCAGCAGATAGTTAAGCCTCGCTTTACATTACAGGGCTGGGGGATGTACTCGACACTCCTAATCGACCTCTTCAAGTTCCTGGATCCGTTCTTACGCAATACAGAGCTCGCATCACCAGTCATGATGTTATATAAAGGCACATTGAAGGTGCTTCTTGTATTGCTTCATGACTTCCCTGAGTTCCTTTGCGACTATCATTACGGCTTCTGTGATGAGATACCACCGAATTGCATTCAAATGAGAAATCTCATCTTGTCTGCATTTCCACGTAATATGCGTCTCCCGGATCCGTTCACACCTAATCTGAAAGTTGACTTGCTGGCGGAGATCACTCTGCCTCCTCGTGCTGTTATTAACTACACTACGATTATCCCAGCATCTCAGTTCAAGAAAGATTTAGATGCGTATCTAAAAGCGCGATCACCTGTCACCTTCTTGACCGAGTTAAGGAGCAATATGCAGGTTAGTCCACGCTCTTCATATCTTACTAGAGCCTATTCCATTCATACGTATATACTCATATATAATCATGTATTCATACATACATTCATCTTTATACAATTAGCAATAATAACAAATAATATTAAATGTAAAGAGTTCATTCATATTTTACCGTAACTATGTATTTTAATGGTCTGGGTGTATATTATATAAAAATGTATGTATCAACAAAAAGAACTATTCTAAATATCTGCGACTACTTATTTTTTATCTAAAGTTCAAGCACTCTTTAGATCGGACCTAGATGGCATTCTGTGGGTCTGGTAAAATACTATGTATCAGTCAGCTTTTCACATTTATAATTTAGCTTTTCACATTCGTCATTTAGCTGTTCACATTTGTCATTAAGCTTTTTATATTTGTCATTCAGCTTTTCACATTTGTCATTCGCTTTTCACGTTTGTCATTCAGCTTTTCACATTATCAGCTTTTGTGACTTTTAGTTATTGAAACATTATTGAAACAATTCATTGTATAGGTCGTGAACGAGCCGGGTCGTCGCTACAATAGCCAGCTAATGAACGCGGTGGTGCTATATGTGGGCACACAAGCGATTGCTCACATCAGGGCCAAAGGTCAGACACCAAATATGTCTACGATTGCTCACTCTGCGCACATGGACATATTCCAGAACTTTACGGTCGATTTCGATTTTGAGGGACGGTAAGCGTAACCTTATTTAAATACGATTAGAAATTCCAATAATTTTATATATTCTTAACCGACTTCAATTACATAGGCAGTTCTCAATTCGACTGTTTCTTCTTTTATGTTTGTTATATCGTCGAGTCGTCAAAATCGGTTCACAGAAAACCGATTTTGATGATTATTTTTTTATTTGTTAGCTGGTGCTTCCCGTGTGGTCCCATTTCAATTTGGTCCAGTTCTTGAAGTCGTTTTTGTTTGTAAATTTCTTTATTAGATATATTTTTTTATATTTTGTGAGAATAATGACTAATAATAGTAAATATTATTACAGGTATTTGTTCTTAAACGCGATCGCTAACCAGCTGCGCTATCCGAACAGCCACACGCACTATTTCTCGTGCTGCTTGCTGTATCTCTTCGCAGAAGCCAATTCGGAGGCAGTACAGGAGCAAATTACGCGGATGCTTCTCGAAAGACTCATTGTGAACCGGCCACATCCTTGGGGCCTGCTGATCACGTTCATTGAACTCATCAAGAATCCGATATACAAGTTCTGGTCGCACGAGTTTGTTCACTGCGCTCCTGAAATTGAGAAGTTAGTATCTTTATTACTTAAATATTAAAAAAACATTACAAAAATCTGGTATTGTCATCCTTTATATAAGAAATTTCAAGTAAATAATAAAATTAATGAACAGAATTTTAAAAACATGGAAGCCTTGAAGCTAATTTTACATATTAGTATGATAATTTTGGTACAGAGAAAGCCAGTATTATGACTAGGTTTCACTTGTAAATGATAAAATGTAAACCGTCTAGATAGTATGATCAATAGTCATACATAATGCATACCAGTTGAACTGTATGTCTGTACACAAAGTATATTTATTGCAATTTTAGCTTCATATCTAACTCAAGTCATAAACAAACATTAATTTTTAAATAACTAGTATTTACCCGCAGTTCCATCTGCGAATATGTCAGATATCGCCACAAAAAGTAGCCTGTTCTTCTGCAAAGTCCAATCTATCTATACCAAAATCTATCCGAATCGATTTAGCGGTTTAGCCGTGTCATAGTTACTTTCGTATTTGTAATATTAGTATTGATATAGGTCCACAGCTAACTGGACTAGAAATAATATTATATTTAACCGACTTTATTTAATATCAATGTTGTATTATGTTAGATTGTTCGCGTCAGTGGCGCGTTCCTGCATTGTGGACAAGATGGGTGCGGGAGGGGGAGAGAGAGAGATAACCGAGTAGCGTCAAGCCAATTGGGAGTCTGTCCATCGACACTTGTTTGCAAGTTTTGTTGTAGAGACAGGTAATTGTAAACCCATTTTATTAATCGCTTCCAAAAAAGAGAAGGTAATCAATACGATTGTTTTTTTATGTATGCTAGCTCAGAACTTTCGACTGGGTGAACTGATTTTGATGATTCCTTTGGAATTTGAAAGCTTATGCTTCATGTGTGGTCCCATTTCAATGTGGTCCAGCTTTTCAGTCTTCTTTTTGTTAATACTTGTTACTAATGAAATCATTTTATTGTTTCCAATAGCCTTTGATGGTCGATTGCTGGAAATATGCTCTTTTATAGAAAGGAGGTCTTGGGCTATTGTACCATGCTTGACAGGGGTGTATGTGGTATAGGTATGATGAGTATATATGGTATGTGGTATAGGGTTTGTATCAAGTTTTCCACCTCAGCAGTGATGTCATCTTGCATAGTTTGCTCCCTTAGTCTTACTTACGACACCCACGGGATGAATAGGGTTGCTGAGACAGCGTATTCTTCTACTTAGATAAAAATATTTAATACTAGCTTATACTCGCGGCTATACCCGCGTACATATCGGTTACCATGTTAAAAAGTAGCCATGTCCTTTCTCAAGAATCAAAATAGCTTCATGCCAAATTTTATTGATATCGGTGCAGTCGAATTTGTAATATTAGTGTCAATTAGAATTTCAAAAGCGTGTGAAGGTTTTGAATCTATTAATAAGTATATGTGTGTTGTTGTTTTACAGGCTTCCAATCTGAGGCAGGACCTAGCCATGTCCCACAGCCACAGCCCTCCACTTCTGCTCAACCCCCCAAACCTCTCTTGCAGTGGAACAAACTGTTTAAGAAGTAAATCAGTGATGTGATGAACAACTATTGTGCATACTCTATTAGCTTAGTTACTACATAAACTTTACAGTGTTATATTGACAATTGATTCGATCAATCTAAACAAGTGTTTCATAATATTTATAGTGTTGTAACATTTTGTCAATTTTTAATAGTTTCGTTTTTCAAATATGTAATTTATTTCCTTACCTTATGAACTGCACAGTATAATTTTTGTTTCTTAAAAGTAAAGTTAAAGTTCAATTAATCTCACAAAGAATATAATCTACATTCTGTGATAATTTAAAGGAAAAAGTGTACTGTGCACATTTGGATTGCTATAATAGGGTAGTTGATACCTTAGTCAAATTAGTTACTTTTATCATCTGTCAAAACGATCACTTTTTATAAAAAATGTACTAAAAACTGGATTGTGACGTCACTGTTTTACACTACTCAATTGACATATATTTCAATGTTTATTATATTTTCCGATAGCTGTATAATAGCTGCGATAATTATATTTTCCAAGATGTTTTGTAATATTCGTATTAATGAAGGAGACATCGGTACTTATTTACGATACGTTCAACTACCCTGTTTTGTTTACAACTTAAACTTATGCTAACGTTTGTAATTTGTAAATATGTTTTGTAGAGAGGATAACTGTTCGTTAGGAATTAAATTTTGGAAAATTTCTTGGAGTAGTTGTCTTTCGACACTCGTACAAGGTTACATTCGGAAACAGTAAATAGTCGGTAGATATTTGTAAAGTGATATAGTCTCTAGTAATATTACCAGTACCTTTAACGGGCCATTCACCAACAACTGTTCAACAATAACATGTTTGCGAATGACCCTTAAAAACACACAGAGCACTCATTTCGTCAGACGCTAATATGCGGAGAATAAATTTACACAAACAAACAGAAAAGCAGGAGAACAAATTTAAACGACTCGTATATCAAATCTTTTCGAATCGAATTATTTTTATTTCGTGCTTTGTTAAGTCAACAACATTGATAGAAGTATATCTGTGTTACAAATAGATAAGTGAAGGGCTATGTGCGGTGGTACATAGCTGGGTGGTTCGGTTCTTTCTCATAATATTAATGTTGAGTAGCGGTTAGATACAAAGGTACTAGTGGGCCTATAGAAACAATGCTTTATTGTTTTGTATTCTCTAATTTTTAACCTTTGTATTCTAGATTTATCTTATTTAAATTTTCTTTTGAAATTATGAAAATGTAAATTGTAATATACTGTAAATATTGTTCTATGGACCGCTTCCACTAACGAAACTGTCATTCTGACAACATAATGATAAACTTGGACGATTCCTTGGACTTGAAGTACAGGACGTTGATTTGTGTACCGTTGTTTGTAGCGGCACCATAACCTTGTGAATACATGTTGTGATACTGGATACGACAGAACTTCGGACATAAAATGCACAACACTAGAATGTGACATTCTAGCCCTCGACATAGACATTTTCATATTGAATAGAAATCATGAAAAACAATATAATAACGTTATTGCAACGATTTTAGTCTTGGGAAAATATAAACAGTCATTTTGATATGATAAAATTATTGTAAACTGAACTAGATGTGTAATCATTTCGCGGTTAAGGATAGCTGATGTTGACGTTTCACTGTTGAGATCACTTGGCGTAAAACGGGTGGCATAGGTTCATAAGATGAACTTTGGAATTGCTCCTCTGAAGCTGGCAGCGAAGTGTGAAGCGGGTCTTGACGTAACCAGCTGCATTATGTGTACGCCCTGACCCGACTCACACCTCGCCCCACACACCTGTGATAAAGCTAATTTACACTAAGTGATACGGAGTTTGTCGAATAAGTTAAGTCGACTGATTAAAAATAACCGCAAAATCATTTGTTTAGAATTAATAACTTGTACTCAACACGTATTTTAATAGTTTGTTTGAAACAGGTGCGCTTACGCGACAACTGTTTAATTAAAAAACATTTGAATGTTAATAATAAGTTTTGATGAGCGTAAGTTCAGAATGTAAAGTTTTTTAGATGTGATTAATTAATGATTTAATGATAGGTATTTGCACACCGACAGTGAGGCGAGTCTAGCCCTACACCGGCCACTTGTATCCGCGCCGGTGTCTGCACTGTCGGTCTTAGTTTATAATTTTATGCTATAACTATTTCACTTTGTCTAAGCCATGTAATCACCTTTTTTAATGATTGTGTTTAACAAAGGTATTTTTTCAATTATTTCGTTGTTTCTATTCATACCTCAGTCCCTTCAAACTCCTATAAAACACAACCCATGAGCCTCGTTTCCTTGCTACTAAAATACCCTTAAAATAAAGAAATATGAATTAATTATACATTACACCCATTGCACATTTTAGGCTTAGATCGCCGGCTAGGATCAGAGTGGCGTGCAATAAGAGAGGCCTAGCGGCGTACTGCAATAGGCTGATGATGATGGTGACATATTATTAAGGAAACTGGCAGAGTTTGGATGTACAACACACCTGTTACAGTTTTTCGGTTGCTAAGGCCAAGGTAGTAACTTGGAACCTCTCCAATTTATTATTATGGTATACAAGTTACAGGAGATCGTGAGACATGGCTCCTGTTTACTGTATGCAGATGACCTTAAGTTATTACTAGAAGTCAGGGATGAGTCAGACTGTGAACGAATGCAGGATGACATAAAACGAGTGGTGGTGGATTGGAGCCATGAGAATAAACCCGTCTAAATGCTCAGTGATGACTTTTACTCGCGCAAGAACATCTATTCAGCACGAGTATAAAGTAGGAGACGCGCCCATGCACCGAGTTTCGCAGGTGTGGGATTTAAGTGTATATTTCACTCGGGATCTAAGGTCGCGAACATGTAGTGAATATATGTAAGAAAGCCTACAGAAGCCTCGGTTTTGTGCTAAGACAGTCTCATGGTTTCACCAACATTACAACTCTGAAGGTATTGTATATCGCATTAGTTCGTATCTACAAAATAGTGCGGTCATTTGCGCTCCGCATGAACCAAATATTCTGACATGTTAGAGCGGGTTCAGAATAAGTTTCACCTTGGCCGAAACATCTCCGTGGGATTTGGAGGCGGAAGTACTCGCCGAAGTGGCTGAATTGCGGGCGGAGAGAGGCATTCGTCCTCCGCCCGAAGAGGTACGCGAGTGGCGTGAAGCCACCCGTCGAGCCACGATGGCTCGCTGGTCGTTCCGGCTGGAGACTCCGCGTTCGGTTTTTGCCGCCGTGGAGGCTCTCCAGCCGGTCATCCTGGAGTGGGCAGGGTGGCAGCTCGGGACCCTTTCCTTCCGACTGACTCAGTTTCTTTCCGGGCACGGATGCTTCGGAAAGTACCTGCACTCGGTCGCCGGGATGGAATTCAGTCCCGCCTGCCACCACTGCGACTGCAGTGAGGACTCGGCCCAGTCCATGCTGGCGGTTTGCCCCGCATGGGCGTCGCAGCGTCGGGCCCTCACTGCAGTCATCTCATCGGAGGAGATCTCTCGCTACCGGCCGTCATATGCTCCATGGCCGGTAGCGACAGCAGTTTTACCGCGGTCGCCACCTTCTGCGAAGACGTCATCTCGCAGAAGGAGGCGGCGGAGAAGGCCCGGGAGGACGACCTCCACTCGGACCCGATCCGTCGCTGGCGAACCGCGGAGGTCCGCCTATCAGTTACGCGTGTGCCGTACCTTGCCTATTTAGAGAGTTTCACCAGCAGACGGTGCCCGCTTCAGTGCGGGCAGGCGCTGGGAGGGGTCCGGATGTGTTAATAACAGCAGTTCCCGGATCCCTTCCGTCTCAGGCGCAGAGTGGTACACCGTGTGGTTTTAGTCGGTTCGATTCCGACACACCGCCCCGCCGCAAACCCCGGCGGGGTGACGGCCCAAGGGGGTTTCCGCACGTAAAAAAAAAAAGGGTTCAGAGTAAGTTTACCAGACAGTTATATTTGAAACTGTACGAGGTATATATACCCATTCTTCCTATTGATGTACCCAACTCTGTTTGTGCTGAGTATGGTTGGATGTTACAAACTTAGAGTGCGACGTGAATACACGCTTACTGTGTATGTAATAAAACTTGTACGTGGTCTATCATATATTTGTTATCCTGGGGCACTAGGCCACCTGAAGCTTTTCGTGCCTGACCGGTAAGTGTGTAGGCGCCGACGCCCGCCTCTATTGGCTGTGCCAGTAGCCAGGACTAACCTATTTAGGGTAGCACCCCTTACGCAAAATATCCGTCTAATTAATGAAGTTCACAAAGATTTAGTGATGTTTTCGTGTTAATTGAGTGTACTCGCAAAATGTCTTGTAAATTTAATTTGTTACAAGACATAAAAGTTGCAATATCTTGTTTAATATTTTTAATCGTAAGATAGTTTGCAACTTTTTTGAGTTTATATATCATTACTATACTAGTATATGTTTCCTTGTTCACTTCTAAAACAATGTATTTAATATTAGAAATGTAAGTTAGCCTCTCTATCGCCTTAGGGTAACCTGTAATGATAGTGAAGGTGATGTTATAATAAATAAATAAATAAAAATAGGTGATGATGACATATAACTACATAAGTGCTACATATTATAAAACAAAGTCCTCCGCCGCGTCTGTCTGTTCGCAATATAGGTACTGCATGGATTTTTAAGCGGTTATTACCGAGCTTGGAGACTGTCTGTTGCGCAGTATGGGGTCGCGCGTTGTCGCTTGTGCGCTGCAAGAGCTGAGGTTGGAAGCTCTCCCTCATCCGCCATACTCACCAGACCTTGTACCTACCGACTATTACTTTTTCCAAAATTTAATCAAATTTTTAGTGGGTAAAAAATTCAATTCCCGAGAGGCAGTACAAAATGCCTTTGAAGAGTTTGTTGCCTCCCGTCCAGCTGATTTTTACAAGAAAGGTATCAATAAACTGCCAATGCGTTGGCAAAGATGCGTCGATTGCATGGGTGATTACTTCGAATAACAGAAATAAAAAGTTTGAAAAAATAAGTACTTTCACTTATTGCATACAAAACGGCAATTTCATAGACAGATATTAGTTAGTAACATTTTTTATAATATCGGTCGAAAACGTCGAAAAAAATGAAGCCGCACATCTCAGAGTAGCATAGGCTATATTATATTTTCCGTTAAGAGCCCGTGCGAAGTCGGGGTGGGTTGCTAGTATAAAGTAAATAGAGCGATGCTTTGAGATATTCAGCTACTTCCTAAATACGCAAGTGTTATACTAGAATACTCAGATACCAGACTGCAACTTTACTCATGGACGAAAAGGGTCGCTGGGCATTCCCCTCTGTTGAAACATTAGAGCATATTATATATATCTAGAGCGGCAACCAAACGGCCGGAAAGCGTGATCGGAGAAAAGAGAGAGAGACTAAGTTTGGGTAATGTCAGTCTCTCTCACGCAAGCTTTTTATATATGCTCTAAGGTTATAGCATAGGCCCAAATGGACCTGCGCGATAAATGATTATCATACAGAATGTAATAATGCGTGAGTCCATAGTGATAGGCGATTGCTTTGTATGTGAGTCTAAACTGTGTATGTGTGAGATTTTCCCCCTCGAAACAACATACTGAATCGAAACGAAATCGAAACATCGCAAGAAGATGATACGGCTACTCCCCTTCGTTCGGTGTCCCGTGAATCGTGATGCTCTAGGTGAAAACTAGATGGCTTCTGATGTGAATTTTGTCAGATTTTCGAAAATATTCTTATTCCATTATAATATTTTAATTGTGTGAAAACTTTTTATATTGATAGAGAGTTCCAGGGTTTAACTGCTCAGTACAGAAAGGTAGTGCCTAACCGTTTAGTTCGAGAGGATTTCTAAGGGCAGCACGTGTTGTCGTGTAGAGAAAGGGAGAAGGTGAGAACAGTTGGTAAAGCTCGTCAGAACACTCTCCATGATAAAGGCAATAGAGGACTGCCATTGAGACGACATTTCTTCGCAACTGCACTGTATCAAGAGATTCTGTAGCTTCGGGAATGCTGATTATGCGGAACCGTCGCTGGAACCGATCGAGAGCATACATCAAGAACTGTGCCGATCCATCGCAAAGGTGAAAACAGTACTCCATACAGCAACCTGGGTCTTATAAAGAAGACACAGGTGCTCGGACGAGAAGAACCGTCTCACCTTGTTCAGTATACTTAGGTATTTATTCCGTATTGAGAATTCCACGAGGCCGCCTTAGTGAAGTTCTCAACGTAGTCGCGCGGGTTAAGATCCCGGCAGATATCCATACCCAAGATGTAGAGTCTATGGCAGTGTTCTGAAAAGTGGGAAGGATAAGGAATGGAGACTTTTTGATGGAGAGCTCGTACACCTGTGTTTTCTTGGCGTTGTTCTCGACCAGATTCTCATAACCCAATTGAGAAATGCGGGCCAGAGCATGGTCGAGTAATATATCCTAACTGTATAATAGTAACTGTGAGTTATAACATTTCGATAATCGATATTTATTTAAATATCGATTCAATTCGCGGCTTTATATCGATTATCGATGGATATAAAGCCGCGTACACATAGCGGCACGGCAACGCAAGCCCGTTTACACACCGCCCTTTTTTTTTAAGTAGCCCAAAAACAAAGTTTCATGTTTCTAACTTAAGAAATTACGAACTTCCATACAAACTTTCAATCCCTATTTTACCCCCTTAGGGGTAGAATATCCAAAAACGCTTCAATACGCCTCTGCTTTTTTTTGAATCAGTAACACATAAATAAAGTTTCATGTTTCATCCCCTTAGGGGTAAAATATGCAGAAACGCTAAATAGATATCTAGTTATTTTTAATCAGAAGCCCAAAATTAAAGTTTCATGGTACTAATTTAAAAAATAACAGACTTCCATACAAACTTTCAATCCCTATTTCACCCCCTTAGGGGTAGAATATCCATAAACGTTCAAATACGTCTCTACTCTTTTTTAATCAGCAGCACATAAATAAAGTTTCATGTTTGTTACTTCAAAAATAGCGAACTTCCGTACAAATTTACAAACCCCTTTTCACCCCCTTAATAAATCAGTCGAAATTGGTATCAAATTGAAGATATTTATTAATATCTATACTATTATATAAAGCTGAAGAGTTTGTTTCTTTGTTTGTTTGAACACGCTAATCTCAGGAACCGCTGGTCCGATTCGAAAAATTCTTTCAGAGTTAGATAGCCCATTTATCGAGGAAGGCTATAGGCTATATATCATCACGCTAGGGCCAATAGGAGCGGAGCACCAATGAAAAATCTTTCAAAAACGGGGGAAAATTATCGCGCTACGGGCAATAGAAGACGCAAACGAGGTTGCGTGGGTCGGCTAGTTATATATATTATGTAAAATCATAACTCTCCTTTGGCTTTGCCGTAGTAGTATAGGCTTTACTCATCAAATGTTATAAATGCAAAGCCGAGGATCGAACCATGTGGCTTGCCATTGAAGAAGGCTATGTCCAGCACTGGAACCTTGATAATACTTGTATTATGACAAAAGGTGTACCAAAATAAGTACTGGTGCACAAGAGACCACTAACAAGTTAATGAGTATTTCTACATAGGCCAGCAGAACATCTCTTTCGAAGCATACCTAAATGAAATAGACAGAACAAGAAAGCAGGCTTGAAGTGTTTACTGGTCCCACAAATATATCTTTAAATCCCAGATGAAATAAAGTTGCTTTTTACCCGACTACAGCAAAGCCAAAGCAGGGTTATGATTTTGACAGGCTATATATGTATGTATGTTCATTTGTTCCTTCATAGCTCCTTAACTACTCATTAAAACTGGACAAATGAGGTGTCGTTAGAAGCGTCTTGATTGTCCTCTGGTTATAGGCTACACGACGTGTCACTGAATGTAGTGTGGGCGCCCTCTAGCCTACTGAAAGTACTGTATTAAAAAATAAATTTTAGATAAATATGTCGTGTTTGGTATCATTGGAAAGGGCGTTACTTGTACATTTTAAAAACACATATATTATTAGCATTTTTTCGTGACTTTGTTGGTATTTATTCGATAAGTTTGGTATTTCTATGGTATGATTGTTTATTCCCTCTTTCTAGTCTAGTCAGACTAGCCAGAATTAGACCAATGAGGTATTGTTATAAAAAAAAGTAAAAAAAAAGTAAAAACTAAAACCCAACTACGACAAAAAACGACGTTGAAAAAGCATGAAACAAGTTTCAAAAGCCGTAGTTACGCGTTGTTAAAGTGTCATGGACTATGGTTCATTACTAAGTTTCAAAAACCGTAGCCCATGTAGTATAATGTACCATAGTTCATAACACTTTAACAACGCTTGACTACGGATTTTGAAACTTGTTTCATGCTTTTTCAACGTCGTTTTTTGTCGTAGTTGGGTTTTAGTTTTTACTTTTTTTTATTTAAAATGTTTTGGTGCCTCTATAATATTATTTTCTTACTATAAAAATAAAGGTACCATAAGAATTTCACAATTATCGAATAAATACAGACAAAGTTACGAGAAAATGCTTATAATATATATATTTTTGAAATGTACAAGTAACGCCCTTTCGTATGATACTAAACACGGCATATTTCTCTCAAATTTATTTTTTGAAACAGTACTTTACGTCGGCTAGAGTGCGCCACATAAGATTAAATGACACGTCGTATAGCCTATAATCAGCGGACAATCAAGACGCTTCTAACGATACCTCATTTGTCTTATTCTGACTAGTATTTTAGAAAGGAGGGAACAAACGAGCATACTGTAGAAATTCCACACTTATCGAATAAATACGGACAAAGTCACTTGCAAATGCTAATAATATATATATATATATATTTGAAATGTACAAGTAACGCCCTTTCCAATGATACCAAACACGACATATTTATCTAAAATTTATTTTTTAATGCAGTACTTTATTGCGTTACTTGTACATATTCTCGTGACTTTGTCCGTATTTGTTCGATAATTGTGATATTTCTATGGTGCCTATTTAAAATATACTTTGCAAAGAATTTAATATTAACCAAAACATTATGAATAAAAAAAAGCAAAAACTAAAACCCAATTACGACTAGTTATTAACGTCTTATGGACTATGGTACAATACACTACATGGACTACGGCTTTTGAAACTTGTTTCCTGCTTTTTCAACGTCGTTTTTTTGTCGTAGTTGGGTTTTATGACATTGTAGTTTTGCCCACTTTATTCTATGGATGCCAAACTTATAAGCCCCATTGGACTTCTAATAAATGATCGTAGAAAAATTGTCCACACACCAGACAAATAATGATTTGTCTGCATGATGGGCAGCAACAGAACTGACATCTGAAGGGGATGATCTGTCTCCACCGATCGGTGTCCAATGTATCTCTTACGACCATGTTAAAACTGCACGTTTATTTAGACATACATAATCTGTACTGATTTCTAAAGCTTAAGCGTTTTTTTGTTTAGTAGAAAGCGCTAATCTGAGGATCTCCTGGTCTAATTTGAAAAATTGTTTTAGTGTTGGATAGCCCATTTATTGATAAAGGCTCGTCAATCAATCAATCATCATGCTACGACTAATAGAAGTAGAGTATTAGTGAAAAATGTTGCAAAAAGGAGGGAAAATTATTTGTTTTAAAACTTCTTATAATAAACTATGTTCACGCTGTATAACACGCTACGGGCAGTAAGTGTCGCAGAGGTGGCTTGACATAGATTGTTATGTTGATAAGGCGATAACACAAGCCTTGTCCAGTTTGGAGTTCCTATAGTTCAGACAGTCATTAGATGTTTGGATATTATTATTAACGTATCTTATTAATACCGATACAGATTGCTTTCAATACAATACTAATAATGATTAAATAGGGTACCATATTATACAAAATATCAACAAAAAGTTCACCTTAAAGAACTAGACAGAATTGAAATGAGTCCACACAGAAAGCACCACCTTTCAACTAACTAAAAAGAAACATCAAATTCGGTTCACCTAATGGAAAGTTCTAAAATAACAAACATTAAGAAAATAGAGTCGAATTCGAAGTCAGAAAAGCACAAATAATAGGTTATTAAATATTGATGTCATGGAGCTGGCAACATTTTTCTTACGGACTGACAACCTATCGAGGAATGAAGCGTGCTCGCTCACACAATTTCTGTCAATAGTTTACATCGTTAATATGCACATAGTAACTTGTCCGTAAACACTTCAAACATGAAACAGACACGTATGCTAAGTTTATAGTATTTGGAACTGGCAAATACTCCTTGAGAGAGGCATGCTTCAGCATATGTACGTCGGCTCGACCATGTGATACCCAGATACAGATGAGGCATTAAACGCGCTTTAGACAACGTGCCATCGGCGCCTTCAGCCTCTCTAGCATCCATACAATTTACAAAATGGTGGTTTTCACATTTTGTCACAGACTATCACTATCTATATCTATACTTATATATAAAGCTGAAGAGTTTGTTTGTTTGTTTGTTTGTTTGTTTGAACACGCTAATCTCAGGAACCGCTGGTCCGATTTGAAAAATTCTTTCAGTGTTAGATAGCCCATTTATCGAGGAAGGCTATAGGGTATATATCATCACGCTACTACTAATAGGAGCGGAGCAACAATGAAGAATGTTTCAAAACCGGGGGAAAATTTCACGCTACGGGCACTATAAGGCGCAAACGAGGTTGCGTGGGTCGGCTAGTATGGGTATAAAATGAAAAGGCTTGAATAGTAGAACACAGATAGCGTCCCACTGCTGGGCTCGGGTCTCATCTCAGAAGAAGGTTAAGGCCATACGTCCCCACGCTGGCCAAGTACGTGTTAGGGCTTGCCGTAAACGACCGGGCGATGATAACATACCCTATGATAACAGCCGGGACCGACTGCTTAACATGACCTCCTGAATCACGGAGGCAAATATGTATGTATTGCCCTGACAAAATGTCTCTCCTCTGCCTGATCGAAAGCATAAGCGAATCCAAAAGTGGTTGTTTCATTGCGAATGCAGACAATGCAACAATGCAGCATGGTGACCCACACTATGGCGGCCTAGTGAGGCGTAGAGTCTGCATTACTGGGCCTCCGGTCTCGCACTCATCAACAAAACACGACAGCACGAACTCTGTCATTTAATAGTAAGTTTCTGTACGAGGATTGTACAGCACGGTCGAGCCGCCCCGTTCGTACTGAAGTCAGTGTGGGTCTACTGTATGTAGATATTTGCTATATACTAAATTTTACTTATATTTCGATTATTTTTTAGAGTAAACTTGCGTCGGGTGTTGGAGCTGATGCACACACTTTTTTGTCGGGTGTATGAGGTATGGGAGCCTAAACAATGAAGGTGGGGTTTTTGACACCTGTAATTCTTGAGTTACAGGTGATCCCGGGCAGTTGGAGTCACTAACTATTAGGTGTCCTTTCCTGTCTCCTCATTTTCTATAAAAGTAGCCTCCGTTCACTAGAATTTCCTGCTTAGATTCCCTGGGGATTTATTTGCATTAATTGTCTACATAGAACCCTTATGATATAAGGGTTGGCGTGATGTGGTGGATTTAAATGATTTTTAGTAGTATAATTTATGGGGATATTGCATTTAGTTTAATTAGTTAAAATTTCAGTTTAACCAAAAGGAATAGAAGTGGCGCGGAGGAGAAATTGTTTGTCTGAAAATCATTATTCTTAACACGTTTGCTGTAAACTGTAATAATTAAAATGTGCAATAACTTCAATGTCTGATAGTCCGAAATTTTGTTTTACGTAATTATCTTTTCCTTCTAAAATTATTCTGTCTATTTAATTGAATGTCATTGAGAGTTGAAACAAACTTGTGTCTGAAATACAGACCTCTTTGGAAAAAGTCTCAGATTGGGGTAGACTGAATTTAATCCAAGTCAACCCCTCAGAGACATAAATTTGCGCGTTCACTAAAAAATTGCGTTAGGTCTTAGGTATGTCCTCAGTTTGAAGATACTCCCTTAATCGTCCAGTTAACATTGGAACACTTGGTGTCAACATATCGAGTGAAGTCCAGTTTCGTGGTCTTTTGGAGGGTAAGGCCAAATCGGTCTTGAAGAAGCTCAACGATCGATACAGTGTTTCACTCCGGCCCACCGCCTACTCCTTTATAAGGCACAGGTTTGGCCTCACATTAAATACTATCCTCATCTTTGGGCGCCTTTTGGCATCCCAGTACCAGCTCCTTCCTCTGGACCGCATTCAACGTAGAGCGACTCGAATCGTTGATTGTTTCAATGCGGTTAAACTCTCTTGCGCTGCGTAGAAATATGTTCGTTTGCCTCTATTCCATAAAAAAAACTAATACTTTTTTCAAGGGCGAATGTAAGGCGTATCCAACATTAATTTATGAAGTATTAGACTACTATACTATAGTGTTCAGACGGTCTGATACCGGGGTTGTTTCAAGTTTTGTTTTTCGTTTCAGTGCTGTTTGTTTTCATGTGTAGTTTGCTAAGTCGGCTCTTGGGTTATGAATTCGTCACAAGAACTGAACATCAAATTGCAACATACTTCTACACAATATTGCCATGTTTATATATATTAGTGCGCAGACCTGTTGTACTTTCAGGGTTTCGAACTATTAGCTACTGACTATAATCTGAATAACTTTTGTAGGCCTGCGTCTTGAAAACTTATTCATACAGTGACCGACAAATGATAACAGGATCTTGATTGATCTAGTGAATTCATAATTAAGACATTGTGATTTATGGTGATATATATAACAGTGTTAGATTTATTTTACAGTTTTTATATTGTTATGACGGCGCATCTGTGGGTAAACCCACCCATTAGTCCTTAAAAAAAATGTCCATTACTATATAGACCACGGTACAGTATTGTTTCAACTCGAAAGGTGTTTAAAAGAGTTTATGAAATAGTCAAATGTTAAGTTTAAAAAATAATTATATTATTAATAATTATATTATAAAGTACGTAAAGTTTTAAATGTATAATAGGTTTTACCTATGAAATTGCTGTTTTGTATGCAATAAGTGAAAGTACTTATTTTTTCAAACTTTTTATTTCTGTTATTTGAAGTAATCACCCATGCAATCGACGCATCTTTGCCAATGCATTGGCAGTTTATTAAAGCCCTTCTTGTAAAAATCAGCTGGACGGGAGGCAATAAACTCTTCAAAGACATTTTGTACTGCCTCTCGGGAATTGAATTTTTTACCCATTAAAAAGTTTTTAATTATTTTTAAACTTAATCTGTACTAATATTTAAAGCTGAAGAGTTTGTTTGTTTGTTTGTTTGAACACGCTAATCTCAGGAACGCTGATCCGATTTGAAAAATTCTTTCGGTGTTGGATAGTCCATTTATCGAGGAAGGCTATAGGCTATATACCATCACGCTACTATTAATAAGAGCAGAGCAACAATGAAGAATGTTTCAAAAACGGGGAAAATTTTCTCGCTACGGTCAATATAAGGCGCAAACGAGGTTGCGTGGGTCAGCTAGTACAATACATAATATTATGTATTGTATTAAGTCTGTCTGACTGTCTGTCAAGAGAAGTTATCTCAATAAAATATGAAGTTATCAAGTTAACACCCAAGATTTATATCTCCGTTGTAGATAATTTGCAAAAAAGTCCATAATATCAAAAGGTGTTAAGATATTTAAATAAAATGACTTTGTATTGTTTGTAGGTACCGATATATTTATGAAATCAATATGACTCTGCAAGTAGAAATTTTGTTGATTTTATGCGAAAAAACACAAATTGTATCTATAAAAATTTAATTATTCAAAGTATTATAATGATTCAAAAACAGTAAAACAACTAGTTATATAAAAAAAAATCTTTGGTTAACACGACTGGATAGCAAAGATTTAAAAAGAAAGAAAATATTACGCCTATATAGATAATAGCGTTGCGCGTTGATGTCGATTTCATCAATTTCTTCCTCTTTATTAATACTCGGTGAGAAAATGCGATTGAAATGTATTCCCAAGTTTAAAAACTTATGACAAATCATCAGGTCACATCAACAGCCTTTAAAAGTGCTGCTTGACATAAGCCTCTCCTTAGCAAGGAGCTTTTGACCTTCTAGAACACGTTGGCCAGACGAGTTAGGGTAGTCAGTTCGTTTAGATAGTGTCGCTACACCCTAAATACGAATATAATTGTATATACAACGGTGTGAACTGACAAATCATACCTACTTATAGTGGATTATAGAGAGTTTTTTTCAAGTTTTATTTCGATTTGCAGTGTTCTGTTCCTTCACCGCCTCTTACGACACTCATAAAATAGGTGTGTGACACTGCCTATTATTTATTATAATTATTAATCCGTCGCTATACCGACATAACACATCATTGCGTACAATAAGAGGACTGGGTCTCTGGTAAACGGTTCTATTAATAAATCTTCAACGTCAATATTTACAAAAAAGTGACGTCAATAGTAACAAATCATGACGTCAGTAGTCAAAATTACCATCAAGTTTCATAATATTTTGCAGTTGTTTTAGTCAAATCGTTCGATGTAAAAAATTCGAAAGCTGGATTATAATACTCTTAAGTAAACACTTTCTTCACATCTGTCGAATAAATGATGTATGAATGCACTCCTGAACTTGAACGACTTCGCGATGTTTGGAGTAAATTATGTAAATGTTGGGCAATTTCTTGAATCATGTATGTCACTGTCATCTTACAAAGGTCTTGTAAATGTACGATATGTTTTGTTTTATTTAAAGTTCCATGAGCTTTTGCAAAAGTTCTGTTAGCTTTAAACTTATGGCACCATTTGTTTTTAAAATTAGGGACCACCCATATTTAAAAAAAAATATAATGTGTCTAAGCATCAAAGCACGAATTAGCCCAAATTGATTGTATACACACTTATACACGTGATACAACACACTTATTCGATATTTCTTCTCTATTATGAATACGCTGATTCCAGCACGAACAGGGGTAGTACTAATCTCGCACAGAAAATTAACATAAAGTGATAGCGTTCGTGCTGTCGTGTTTCGTATAGTGAAGCATCACTAGGCCGCCATGGTGTAGGTCACCATCCTGCATTGTTCCTTTGTCGCAATGAGTATGGTGACCACTTCTCTTGGATTCTGCTTATGCTTTCCATCATGCAGAGTAGAGCCATTTTGGCAGGCCATACATAAAACAAAAAAACATTAAACTACCGTACCTACTACTACTGCCTATTCATGCCGTAACGTGGGAGAGCCACGCTTCGGCATGACTAGGCCGGCTCGACCGGAGTGATACCACGGCCTCACAGAAAACCTCTGTGAAATAGCGTTTGCGCTGTGTTTCACCCAGTGAGTGAGGATATCAAAGGCCCATACACCAAACCTTCCCCACATTCCTTTCCCCATCCCCCAAAGGTCGGTGTTGATGGTAACACTGGACATTGTCAACAGCCTTCCGGTTCCGTTAGTACACGCTCTCGGTCAGTAATGGCGACAATAAAGAAGTGCATAATTTAAGTAAGTTTTTATTAAACCACTTAACCATATAAATAATTAAACATGATGTCAGGTGTGTTGCTACCTCCGCTTCCAGAAATGGATTTTAATGGTAACTTATCAAAAAATTATGAAAAATGGATTCAGAGGCTAGAAATATACCTCGTGGCCAATGGCCTCAACAAAGAGGACGATGAGCGACGAATAAATATATTGTTGAATTTCATCGGGATTAAGGGACTGGAGATATTTAATACATTCAACGTAACCGAAAAGTTAACTTTTGAAGATATTAAGCAAAAATACAAAACTTATTTCGAACCACGTAAATCGATAATAATTCAAAGGAATGAATTTTTTACTCTCTGTCAAGGAAGTTTATCTTTGGAGGATTACTTTCAAAAAGTAATTAATCTCGGAATTTCATGTGAATTTAAGGAATTAAGAGAAGAGCTTACTGTGAGTAAAATCATAGCAGGATTAGACAAAAAATATAATAACCTAAAAACTAAATTAATTGCTGAAGATAAACAAGTAACACTGGAATATATAATGAAATTTTTATTAAGTGCTGATGCGTCAAGAAAATATGTAGAGCAAATACAAAGCGTAGAAGAACAGACAGAGCATGAAATATTTTATTCAACAGCTAGAAAAAATAAATTCAAGATAAAAAAAATAAGGAATTGTAGAAATTGTGGACAAAGTCATGAAATTAATAATTGTCCAGCTTATGGAAAGACTTGCTTTAAGTGTGAAAAACCAAATCATTTTGGGAATGTGTGCCAAAGTAAACCCAAACCTAAAATAAATAAACAACATGTTAACATTGTTGAAGCTTATGAAGACAATGACTTCTTCATCGGGACAGCATCTTGTAATGAAATATTACAGACATTTAAGGTGAGAGGTCATCAAATACCTATGAAGATAGACACAGGAGCAGCTTGTAATATTATAAGTAGTGAGGTATGTGAGAAACTTAATATAAAAAATTATGAAATTCAGCCCTGTAGTAAAAATGTTACCCAACTGGACGGAAATAGTGTTTCAGTACGTGGCTCATGTGTGTTAGAAATAACTCATCCGAATCAACAGAAATATAAAGTTGAATTCATTATTATTGAAGAGTCAGTACCTACCTTATTAGGATGCAAGACTTGTTTAAAGTATAACTTTATAAGCATAAATCCCAACCTAGTGAAAGTACTGACTGTAGCTTGCAATGAAAATGAAATTAAAAAGTTAACTTCAAATTTAAAATCTTGTTTCAGTGAACTATTTGATGGTGGTCTTGGTTGCTTACCAGGGTCTGTACAAATACAACTTGATGAAAATGCAGTACCAGTAGTACAAGCGGCACGGCGTATTCCCTTTTCATTACTGCCTGAATTAAAAGAGGAACTTTCAAAGATGGAGTCCATGGGGGTTATTGAAAAGGTACATAGACCCACAAAATGGGTTAATAATTTAGTTCTAGTGAGGAAACCTAATGGTAAACTAAGAGTATGCATAGATCCAAGAGAACTTAATAAATACATTGTGCAACCTAAATATCAACTAACAACTGTAGATGAAATTAAAAATAAGATGAAAAATGCCAAAGTATTTGCATTATTAGATGCATCTAATGGCTTTTGGATGTTAAATTTAGATGAAAAAAGCTCTGATCTATGTACATTCATCACACCATTTGGGCGATATCGTTTCCGGAGACTTCCATTTGGTGTAGCATCTGCACCAGAGGAATTCAATAGAATCATCAGCCAAATGTATGAAAATGTTGAGGGAGTCATTCCATACTTGGACGATTTATGTATTTATGGAGAATCAGTTCATCAACTAAATGGAAGATTACAGAAAGTCTTACGAATTGCTCAAATAAACGGTATAAAATTCAATGAAAGTAAATGCAAATTTTTTGTTTCAAAATTACTTTTCGTGGGTCATATTTTCACATCACATGGGATTTCCCCTGATCCTAACAAGATACAGGCAGTAATGAATATGGAAAGTCCGAAATGTAAAAAAGATTTAGAAAGGTTTTTAGGGATGTGTAATTATTTGTCAAGATTTATACCCAACTACTCAAAATTAATAGAACCGCTAAGAGTCTTACTAAAGAAAGACACAGTGTTTTCCTGGGACAGCAACCAAGAGCAGTCAGTAGAATTACTAAAAACTGCATTATGCAGCCGTCCATGTTTGTCATATTTTGATACAAACAAAGATATTGTTTTGTCAGTTGACAGTTCTTCAACAGCTTTAGGTGCTGTGATATTGCAGCATAATCAACCTATAGCTTTTGGATCACGGGCCTTAAATGCCACTGAACAAAATTATTGTCAATTAGAAAAAGAAATGTTAGCAATTGTTTATGGCTGTTATAAAATGCATCAATATATATATGGTCGTAAAGTTCATGTAGAATCAGATCATAAACCTTTAGAAACTTTATTCAAAAAACCATTGAACAAAGTGCCTGCACGACTACAAAGAATGATGTTGGCTGTACAGGGTTATAATTTAGAAGTTAAGTATAAACCTGGTCGACTTTTGTATATTGCAGACACATTATCACGAAGCTGTTCAATGAATGTTGAAAAGAAATTTAAACAACTTAGGGATAACATAGTTTGTCATGTTAAACTTCAGAGAGATTTTTTACCTATCTCAAGTAAACAGTTAGTGAAAATACAGAGTGCAACTAAAATAGATCCTATATTAAAGCAAATAATGTATTATATCAAAAATGGATGGCCAAAAACTATTAATGAGATTAATAAAAATTCACAAGTTTTTTGGACATTTAGAGACGAGTTAAGTCTTTTAGATGGAGTTATTTTAAAAAATAATTTAATTGTTATACCAGATTCAATGCAGAGGCAAATGTTAAAAATCATACATGAAGGACATGTAGGGTTAAGTACTTGTAAAAGAAGAGCAAGGTCTTGTGTATTTTGGCCAGATATTAATAAAGATTTAGAAAAAATTGTATTAAGTTGTGAACCTTGCGCTAAGCATAAACCTAATTTTCAACAAGAACCTTTAATTAATCATCCCGTAAAACAAATTCCTTGGCACAAAGTGGGAATTGATATATGTACATTAGATGGTAAGGATTTTTTGGTATTCATAGATTATTATTCAAAGTTCATTGAAGTATGTAAACTTGAAAAGTTATCTAGTAATTGTATTATTAATAATTGTAAATCTATTTTTGCAAGGCATGGTATACCTGAGTATGTGGTTACAGATTGTGGTACTCAATTTACAGCTAGTGAATTCAAAGATTTCTCAGAAAAATATTATTTCACTCATATTAAAACAAGCCCAAAACACTCACAGTCAAATGGGCAAATTGAAAGTGCTGTTAAAATTTTCAAAAATATATTTAAAAAATGCAGAGAAGATGGAAGTGATCCATACTTAGGCTTATTAAATTATCGAAATACATCTAAAGCGTATATGTCATCTCCTGCACAATTACTTTATTCTCGAAATTTAAAATCTTTGTTACCTATGTCTAAAAGTCAGCTCAAACCGCAAATTGTTAAATATGACCAGAAATATTATAATCATGTGGAAAATGTTAAGAAATATTATAATAAACATGCTAATCCTTTGCCAGAGTTGAGTGTTGGTCAAAATGTTTATTTTAAAAAAACCCTTGACTCTGATTGGGTCACCGGTAAAATAATAAAACAGTGTGAGGAACCACGCTCATATCTGGTGGGGGATGAGAATGGCAAAATATTTAGAAGAAATAGGTTGTATCTTAACAACCGATATGATTGTAACAATAACTTAGACAAAAATGCTCCATTAATTAAAGAAATTAATTTTGATACTGATAGTGACATTTCATTAAATGATGAAAATCAAAATTACCAAGAACAGACAAATTCTGAGTTCAGTAGTAGTGCAGAAACCAGACAGGATAACCCTACACAGAATAATAATGAGTATATCACCCGTAGTGGTCGTATTGTTAAAAAGCCTAGCAGATTTAATGATTATGATGTAAAGTAATTAGATATAGCATCTATTGATGATAGTTTTAAGATTGTTGTAAAGAGGGGGGATGTTGATGGTAACACTGGACATTGTCAACAGCCTTCCGGTTCCGTTAGTACACGCTCTCGGTCAGTAATGGCGACAATAAAGAAGTGCATAATTTAAGTAAGTTTTTATTAAACCACTTAACCATATAAATAATTAAACAGTCGGCAACGTACTTGTGACGCCTCTGGTGTTGCGGGTGTCTGTGAGCGGTGGTAATTGCTTACCATCAGGTGATACGTCTGCTCGTTTGCCACCATAAAACAACTATTCTCTCTCATCCACCTGGTCAGCGTACTATAACCTCCTTGCTATTATGTATTGCTACGAAAGAGACTCTCTATGAGGGAGAATCTCTCCTTTAGAGAGGCCTAAGTCTAGCAGTTGACTAAAAATGTCAATTTGATAATGGTATGATTTGATGATGATGACAATATTTAAAGTTGATAAAAATGTATGTTTTTGTTTTATTTTTATTTATACATAAAACTTTCATTACGGATTTCCTAAAACATTGATTCATCATCATCTTCCTGCCTCGTTGGTCTAGCGGTTGGCAAGTGCGACTGCTGATCATGAGGTCTCGGGTTCGATTCCCGGGTCGAACCGAATGTTTGTATGATCTATAAATATTTGTTTCGGAGTTTGGGTGTTTTCTATGTATAATATGTATGTATTTACAAAAAAAAAATGTATATATGTATTTATATCAGTTGTCTAGTACCCATAACACAAGCTCTGCTTAGCTTGGGACTAGATGGCGTTGTGTGTTAGATGTCCGAAATATTTATTTATTATTTATTTATTCCTAGCCTTTATTATTCGCAAGATTATTTTGGGTCGGCTACTAGCTCAACCGGTTTTACCTGAATATCAGTTTTTCCACGTAGCGACTGTCATCGGACCTCCGTAACCCTGAGGGTTAACTGAATTCGAAGATGGAACTAGTTGTCAGTATATTTGAGGGCACTGTCTTCTCAATAACGATTACCAGAGATGTTCATGGTAACCGACAGCTTAACGTGCTCTCCGAGACATGCCTAAAATATTATATTATATACTAGTTGTTGCCCGCGGCTCCGCCCGCGTGTATGTCGGCTATCACTGCAAATATTAGCCCATGTGTTATTCTTATGTATAAGCTATATTACTATAAAGTTTCATCCAAATCCGTTCAGTAGTTTTTGCGTGAAAGAGTAACAAACATCCATCCAAACATCCATCCATCCTTACAAACTTTCGCATTTATAATATTAGTAGGATTTTATTATAGTAAGATATATTGATTAACCATTGTAATTCACATACAAATTGTTTAATTGTTATAATGGTTTCTACTACAATTATTATAAGTGCTACAGTTGGCCGTCAGATGGTGCGTGAGATGTCAGTTGTTACACGTCATATGCGACTGCTTTAGGCCCGCGCGTTTTTTTTATACAGGGTTATTTACTCCTGCACGTGGAGGATAGCAAGTACTGCATCGTGAGTCACAGCAATATGATATTTATAGTGCTAAAAATAGACACTATTTTGATATGGGTACCAATTGATTGTTAGACTCTTTGGCTCTGATGAATGAATAAACTCTTTGGTAATCTTTACTTAATGTAAAATGAAGTTGCTTCCCGTTATTCTACTATATTCAAACTCTGATTTTTAGCAATATTATGTATAATTATGTTATTATACAGCTTCGCCCGCGTATGTATCGGGTTTCACGGCAAATACTAGCCTATATGTTAATCCAGGGTAGCAGCTTCCTGCGTACCAAATTTTATCCAAATTGGTCCAGCCGTTTGCACGTGAAGAATTAACAAACATACATACATACTCACAAACTTTCGCCATTATAATATTAGTGTGATGATGATGATATTGAACTTATGCGAGGCCGAGTTGCTAGTAAGTAAGTGCGAAGACTAAGGCGTAAGTATAATAAAATTAATAAATAAATCATGAACAACTTTTACTAGTCCAATGCTGGACATAAAACCTTTCCTCCGAAAGGAGGTTTTGGCCTGCTATACTTCGCTGGCTAGAAGGGTTGGTACGGGGTTTATTTCAGGTTCCTTGGAGAGGTCCGGATGTCTGGCAGGGGTCCGGATGTGTTAATAACAGCAGTCTCCGGATCCCTACCGTCTCAGACGCAGAGTGGCACACCGTGTGGTTTTAGTCGGTTTTGATTCCGACACACCGCCGCAAATCCCGGTCCAAGGGGATTTTCACATGTAAAAAAAATGGTTTTATTCAGGTTTCCCTTCTTTTCGCAGTGATGTTATCCTACTTAGTTTGGTCCCTTAGTCGCCTCTTAGGACACCTATGGGATGAAAAGGGGTGACAGGACAGGATAAAGGACTTATTTAAAATTTTCCTGCAGTGGTCTATTCCTGCATAGTTTATTCCCTTACGGTCGTTTTCAATAACTGTCCGTACTAAAAACAGGAGATCCTACTAATATTATAAATGCGAAAGTTTGTAAGGATGGATGGATGTTTGGATGGATGTTTGTTACTCTTTCACGCAAAAACTACTGAACGGATTTGGATGAAACTTTACAGTAATATAGCTTATAAATCAGAATAACACATAGGCTACTATTTGCCGCGATAACCGACATATACGTGGGCGGAGCCGCGGGCAACAACTAGTATTCTATATTTTTTTTTTCAATATGATTGATTCAATACTGTCATTAATATGCATGATCAATTTTTGTTTTTTAGAACAGATATAACCTTTTTAAAGCAAATTCAGACGATTTTAATGACTTATCTGTAACTAAAACTGGAGATAGATTATTGCAGTCGTCTCTTGCGACACCCACAGAATGCATAGGGGTGACTCTCCGTATCGGTGATAAATAGAATGATAGAATCATTTTAATAAGAAGTCAAAGAAGTACTTAAAGATGAAGAAAAAACCACGTACAAACTTATGTTATCAAGAAAGCTGACTGATAAGGACAGATAAACTTATTTAAAAGCGATAATATAATACTGTGGATACTCGCATTCTCAATTGCTTGTGTCCGTCATCCGTCATTATTATGTCCCTATATCAATTGGTTAGTGACTTTTCACAACTGTGTATTTTACAAGAAACTTTTTGATTAACAGAAACAAATTTTTGAGTGAGTTATATTTTCCAAATTTTTAAGAAATCGACTCCCTTTTATTACTATACTCATTTTCGCTCCAAAGCTCGTTAACGCACTCGATACGTACTAAATATTTGATGAAGCTGGAAAATTTTGATAATTACACGAAATTCTCATAGTGCTAGCTATAAGAATAACACTCTCACACTAACTGAAAAGCCCTGTATACATAAAATATATTTTAATTTTGGCATATATTGACCGTGACTCTGTTTAGTTACACAAAGCTGAAGATATGGTAAACAATATATAAAGGACTACTAACTACTACTACTATTAACACTAGTTTTTGTCTTTATTTTGTGATAGATAGATACCTAAATATCTTACAATGCTCAAGGAATGGTTAAAGATTGAAATGAGCTGACACATTATTATTCGTGTTTTACCAGAATATTAACCTTCACAAAACTACCCGTTGTCGCTATGACTTTGTGTTTCTTCATCTGCAATAAATCATCATCATCATCATCTCCCTACCCTTTGCCCAACTTTATTTGGGGTTCGGTGAAAAGTTTTTCTTCTCCACTCCCCTCCATCACTCGTCAATTCACTGCTTACTCCCTTCCTGGAGATATCCTCTTTTACGCAGTCCATCCATTTTTTCTTTGATCGTCCTCTACTCTTATATTCGCCGACTTTCATACTTAACACTTCCTTAACTACATTTTACACATCTCTACGCATCAGGCTTTCCCTAAAATAGTCATTCTTCACATTATCCATTCTGTTTAAACCACACATACGTCTCAACATTCGCATTTTAGCTTCAGCTACATGCAGGCGTCTCTCATCCGCTTTCTTTGCAAGAATAAATAATTTTGAACAAACTACATTAAAAAGACAATGAATGACTGGTTTTCGATTCTATGAATGATATTAATTTGATTTGAATTTACCATGCTTTATGTTGATGCTGAGTATCTAACTAGTAATGTAGTTTTTACTTACCAGACTTTTTTACATAGCATGCGCTTTACTGGTACATAAGTTTCAACTGCTACAGGATGTTGGCACTTTTATTATCGTAATGTTATAAAACTTTTTACGTGTACTGTACGATTATAGATAATTAAATATCTAAACGGCATTTTTACAATCCGGTATTCAATGGAATTTTTTTTTTACTTGCGGAAACCTCCCTGGGCCCTCACCTCGCTGGGGTTTGCGGCGGAGTGGTGTGTTGGAATCGGATCGACTAAAACCACACGGTGTGCCACTGCCACTGTGCCTGAGAAGGGAGGGATCCGGGAACTGCTGTTATTAACATCTAGACCGTTCTATAGAATACCTAGAGGAAGTATGAAATAAATAATACCTTGTTGCTTCAAGTTGATATAAATATTACATTGTTGCTACAAGTATTGCCTAGGTACTGTATAGAATACCTGAATTATACACATTGCCGGTAATAGATTTACATAATACTCGTAATACATTACGTTATGATCTAATCATAAACGACGGAAATTCACCGCAGTTGACACGAGATCCACATAGTATATACCGCTCCAGATATCATTTGTAAGCTATTTAGCATTGTGTTACGTTCATTGTGTTACGTTCATTAACTGCCTCGGTGGCGCAGTGGTAGCGTACGCGACTGCTGTTCTTGAGGTCTCGGGTTCGATTCCCGGGTCGGAACAAATGTTTGTATGATCTGCAAATATTTGTTTCGGAGTTTGGGTGTTTTCTATGTATAATATGTATGTATTTACAAAAAAAAAGTATATAAGTATTCATATCAGTTGTCTAGTACCCATAATACAAGCTCTGCTTAGTTTGGGACTAGATGGCGTTGTGTGTTAGATGTCCGAAATATATTTATTTATTTATTGTACCCAAGACTACTCTCCCAGAGAACATGATGAGCCGACTGTTCACAGCTAGTATCAGGTGTTGAGCATTGACACAGTTCTAAATCAACGGCAATTTAAATGAGTGTAGTTTGCTCTTAAAGTTACCGTGGCCTTTAAGAAATTGAGCGACACAGTAATCTACCTCGAGACATATCCTCGACAACCTCGAAAGAACTGGTGGAGGTGGCGCCTCCTAGATGATTCGTCCCATCGTTGTTACCATTCATCCATTAAGTTGTGATAGACATTGGACTGCTGTTGAAACAATCTTATGATTTATCACGGTCACGTACGCCCAAAAAATCGCATTCCATGCTGTGTAGTGTGCAATAGTACATGGCTGCACGTCTTTGCACCTCGAGATCGACCGGAAGAACACCCGCCAACACCTGTAAAGCCTCAGTACTAACCGTCCTATATGCTTTGCACAAGAAGATCAATGCAAGTCGTTGGCCTTGTAACAGTTTGCGACGGACAGCCCCTACAGTCGCTCTATCGGCCCGTACGGGAGCACCATAGCAAATAGCACCCAAATAAGTAGCTCCATACATGATTTTTAATGTATTATGTATTAAATGAAAGACCCCAGTGGCAGTTGATATCCTCGTCAGAGCAAAGAATTTTTTTTAACTTTTCGTTAACTGTTATAATATGTTCGATAAATGAAAAAAAAATATTTCTAAGACCAATCCCAAATAACAAACCGGGGTTTTATTTTTTATAGTAACATTTTGAAACTTAATACACATAATGATTTGAGGTTACCTTTCAGAAGTAGCTGGAAGGTTTTTTTTTGGTGCAAAAGTCAAGGTGGGTGTACGTAATCACACCCCAAAGAGATACCAAGTTCAAACATCTATTAGCCGGACTCTCAAGCCCCGCTCTAGTATCAGATTCCACCAGTAATAAACCGTCGTCCGCGTACGCGTTTAGGGTACATCCAGGTGGTATAGGTAGAAAATAGTCGAAGCCTATATTCCACAAGTTTTGACCTAGCACCGAGCCCTGAGGACATCCCATCGTAAGGCATAGGATAATTGTCGTGAGGCTTAGTTGGAGGCCTTTGGGCGGCTTAAAAACATCCAACGGTAAGATTACGTAACATTGTCTTGCCCGCCCCCAATCTGCACTCGGCCAGCGTAGAGACATATAACCTTAACCCTCTCCTGAGAGGAGACCCGAGCAAAGCAGTGGGTCGCTATAGGTTGTTGGTGATTAGTCACATATCCCAAATTAATATTATAGGCGTCGCCTGATTCGGGATTAGACAGTAGCATGTAAGAAGCATTAGGAAATTATTATAGGTAGGGAAAAGTAAGGCGATGTAATTAAAAAAAATAGCAGCAAAGGTATTTCGAAAAATTTAATTTAATAAAGAGTTATAAATTTAGGTTAATTGGAAAATAATGTCCTAGGCATTAAGTCCGCCGATGCACAAAAGTGAAGAAATGTGCGTCGGGCGTTTCCTTGTGCACTGCGTTCTCGCCACAATTGTATCGGCATGGCTTCGTAAAAAAAAGGCATGCGATGCGAGGTCCAGACGGGTCTAGCGACGCGGCGACGGCGGCAAAGCGGGGCGCGGGGGCGCGGCGTCCGTGTTCCCTGGGGTCGCCGCTGAGCGCCGCGGCGCCACCGTCGGATGCCACCTGTAGCGGCGACGGCGCTCGTTCCGTTAAACATTATTGTGACTCCTGCGCGACGCCGCACTTGCACTTCCAACATACAGGCTTAAAAGTAAACGAACTATTTTGACAGGACACGCCATTCAAGACCGGTAAGTCTTTTACCTCTTATCACAATATAATTATGTGACATAGCATTGCGCGCGCGCACGAGCCTTTGTTGACAAATAACACATGTGTTTTTTTTTGTTTTGTGTATTTGTATCTTTGCCTTTATTGAAAAATCTTTGTTTTGTGTATGTAAACACTTTCAGATTCGACAAAAACAGAATTAATTTTATTTAAGATATTTATCTGAATTAATTCGATCTGAGATCTGAATATACAATTTTTGTGTCAAACTGTATGTAAACAAAAACTTATCATTTGCACCCAGGCGAGTATAACTTGATCAAAATATTACTTTATGTTGATATGAGTTCTTTAGATTTCAAGTTCGCTGTTTCGAGTTTACTAAGGCTCGACTGTCCGGCTTGCATGAATCAACAAACACGTTTACGGAAGATTGTGTTCTAATTGAGTGTGTTAAGGGTGATATTTGAGTGGGTGGTGCAACAACCTTGGGGGAAAGGGACGTCGCGCCGTCGCCGACGCGCCGCCATCCCAGGTAGGCTTGCACCGTTGTTGTAGATTAACTCTTATACAGAAAGGATACTCCGCTGCGTAATCTTATTAATCTTCCATTTAAAAAAAGTTTCATATTTGTTTATGACTTGAGTAATTTTTTTAATAAAAGGGGGTAGGTATTGCCTTGTCAACTTGTATTCTATTAGAGTTTATTTAGTAGTTAGAGGTTATTTTTCTTTTTTGTTATTTTGCCATCAAATTTTGATATAACCCTTTTTCTGGAGTTCTTAATATAATTTGTAGGTTTCCTTATCAAACTTTTGTAATAGGGGGAGGGCTGGGAGGGGGATGAGGCTGTTTTCGCCGGTTCCTTTTATCCTATTTTTATGTAGATTCACTGCTCAAGGAAAACAAATGCGTTGTAACGTATATTTTGATATAAAATAAGTATTAGATTTGGACCTGACATCGTGCAAAAGTCTGTACAATTACAATTTAAGTAATATTGGTCAACAAAAGAAAATAACATATTCAAACGATCTAAATTCAACCTTAGGCTGATCTCTTGTTTGGTAATGTATAATAGATGTAAACAATTTCGCGCTATTTTTGACATCTACTTACTACGCTGCAAATAATAGAGACATTGTATAGAGCGAAAATTAAAAATTGCACCATTATTAGGAACCTTAGGACATTTATATTATTTAGTAACAACAAAAAAAGTATTACCAAAGACTAACCCATTAGTTTTATGGAAGCATTAGCAAAGTTAACACATTTATTATCTTCACTATAAAGTATTATTCAATATTTACAGCTGTCTATATTTTTTAACTTAAGCGATAGACAGCTAGGCACAAAACTAAAGTACGCTGTCATATCTCGTGCCTACTTAGTGTTTGTCAACTGCAGTGACCGAATGGCGAGAGGCAAGCCAACCAGAGTTTCTTCTAGAGCTATAATTTCAATTAAGTCCAAGCCTTAATTAACTATTGTGAAACGTTAAGTCCTTAATTGAATTCATGTTTGTTTATATTTTTTCTTCTGTCCGTCATCTGATTGTTTTCGCTTTCCCTCCAAGTTTGAGCTAGAATTGTACTTGTTTCGTTTTTTTTTGCTAATTTTGCAGAGGTCCTGCCGTGTAGGTTCACAGTATAGCAGTTGGAAAGAATGCCGTAATTAGTTCCGCCTTGTACATGAGAGTTTAAGTTATTTATAAAGCAAATTTATATTCATACAATGGTCCTAATCGTTAAAATAGTCCTCGTGGTGTGTTAAAGAAATGTATATAAATAAATCTCATACGCGCTCTTAGAAATATCCGAGAAAACAGGAACGTGAAGTTATGCATTCTTAAGAGTAAGAACAGCAAAAACTATCAATTTTTATTCATATAAGTTACATTTCTTTTTAAGTCGGAAGTAACTGCATCAGTTTATACATATACAGTTTGTATGTTGACATCGTGATATGAAATTCAATATAAATATAGACGGAATATTATTAGCTCGTTGGTCTTGTAGTTAGTGGACGCTGGACAGGACTGTTCAACTTGAGAGCTTGGGTTCGATTCCGATTACGATCTCTTGCTCGGTGTTTGGGTATAGTTTGTCTTTAAAAAGTATGTTTTTAGAAATATAAGTATGTGTGTCGACAGTCTGTAAGAAGAACAGGCTCGGCCTTATTTGAGATCTGATTACCGAGCATGCAACTTATAATAACTTGCGTCGATGACTTCACATGGTAGAGATAAAAAAAAACCTTAAAATCAAACTATTAAAATGATTGTTCGGGATTTAATTAAAAGAAAGTTCATTATAAGATTGAATGTTAGTAAAAATATCTCATGAAACGTTAAGGTGGCATCTAGATTAATCTAATAACAAGCTGGCGAAGCTGACATAGAAAGCGGGAAGTCATGCAACAACACTTAGCTTGTTTGCTTGATTGTTCCCCCCGAATATAATAGATGGCGTTGCTAGTATCATTTCAAACTTTCCGTTTATTTGTTTTTATAAAAAAAACTTACTTTTGCTCACGGCTCCGCCCGCGTGTTTAGCAGATATCACTGTAATCATTTTTATATAAAGCTTCACAGCCTAGTTGCACTCGGTGATTAGAAACAATCAGCATCATCAGGTAAGCAACGACGGCCAGGTCAGTACCTGGATGGGAGACCGTTGGTGGCATGATACCATGAGCGTCTGCCTGGTTGGGAGGTCACGTTAAGCAGTTGGTCCCAGTTGTTATCGTAGGATAACAGTTGTGAAGCTTAGTTGAAGGCCTTTGGAGGCTTAAATACGTCCAACGGCAAGATTACGTAGCCACAACGTTGTCTTGCCAGTCCCAATAATATAAATAATGTGAATTTCAATTGGTAAATTAATATTTAAAATCGGTTCAGTAGATCTAGATAGGTGGTAAATCCCCCTAAAAGCTCAAAAGCTTACTTCTTTATAACTCTAGAGCTTGCGAATGGGTTATGCCCAGTCCGCCATGACTTTTGTGATTTCATTTAATACATCCGATTGCAATGTATTTATCAGTCGAGGAATATTGTAGGCACTACGCAAGAGCTTGCGAATGGGTTATGTCCTGTCCGCCATGCTTTTTATGATTTTATTTAATAAATCAGATGGCAATGTATCAGTCGAGGAATAATGTAGGCACTATGCAAGAGCTTGCGAATGGGTTATGCTCTGTCCGCCATGCGTTTCAGCGAGGTGATGAAATAACACGACTGGTCTGTTTATACTTGTTGTGTGTAGGTGTCTGTTGTTGTTAGTGCTCCCAACTATTTGGCCATGAATAGTTGGTTCGAATTCCGCCTTGGACCAGTTTATTATTAGGTACCATTAATACTACTATAAAATACTTATATTATCATATCAACAGTCTTTGACAGTACACCGTTGTACATGGGCCTCTATTTGGAAAGGAGATTTAATACTAATAATTATACTTATATTAGTATCATAATTCTGTGTATCTCTACATACAATTTGCTAGTAGGTATATGAAAGTATACTCGATGATTATATCTGTATTTTTACTATGTGAACTAGCTTATAAGGCTCGCTTTAGCTCTAGATAGATAACACTGTGTAATATAAGTGACAAATATACAACAGGTATATTTAATAACTAGCTGAACCCCGCGGTGTTACCCACGGCTATTGTCTTAGCACGGGTAACGCCTCGGGGCGATGGTAGACTAAAAAAGTAACCTAAATCACTCCTTATACCATCAGCTACCTATTATATTTTACCTATTATATTATATTATAGAAAGTCCCGTCAAAGTTAGCCGGAACAAACAGACAGACAGACAGACAAAAATTTAAAAAATAGATATTTTGTTAAATGTTCCGTGTATACATTTAGTAAAAAACTATTATTGTATTATATGTATGTATAGATGAGAAACTCAAGATTTAATCAGTACACTATTAGCTTCTTTTTTTATGTTTGGCCTTACCAAAATGACTGTACTCTGCCTTATGGAAAGCATAAGCAGAATCCAAGAGTGGTGATCACCATACTCTTTGCGAATGCATACAATGCAACAATGCAGCATGGTGACCCACACTATGGCGGCCTTGTGATGCTTCTGCATCATTGGGCGTCTGCGTCTCTAGTCATAGCGTGATGTTATACAGCCTTTAACCTTCCTCGATAAATAGGCTATTTAACACTGAAAGAAGTTGAAACATATCCAGCCGTTCAGGCGTAATACTATAACCAGGGTGACAAGGATTCCTTTCAATGTAGATATATCTTATACCTTTAAACGAGCTATTGTGATATACAGGGTGGCATTTTGTAATGTCACCTGAAGGGAAAGTACTCTTAATATACTAGACTAGCTGACCCACGCAACCTCGTTTGCGCCTTACACTGCCCGTAGCGTTAAAATTTTCCCCGTTTTTGAAACATTCTTCATTGTTGCTCCGCTCCTATTAGTAGTAGCGTGATGATATATACCCTATAGCCTTCCTCGATAAATGGACTATCCAACACAGAAAGAATTTTTCAAATCGGACCAGCGGTTCCTGAGATTAGCGTCTACAAACAAACAAACAAACTCTTCAGCTTTATATATTAGTATAGATAGATAGAGAATTTTACTCAAAGGCAACATGTCTTTGTTTGTGAAAATTTTAACAATCGACTCTATTCCTCTTAAATGCCATAATTAGATCATACTGTCCTTCTCATGGTACCACCGTTGGGATATCTCTTTTCCATTAGAAAAAGAGTCATTGAAATCGGTTCATAAACGACGACGTTATCCACGAACACAAATAAAAAAGAACCTCCTCCTTTTAGAAGTCGCCTAAAAAGCAAGAAAACTGCATTCAAAGATTTCCGAAGATTCGCTTGCCACACCCGGGAATCAAACCGACTAAAATCTGTAAATATTACATCCTGTACTTTTATTGCATCGATCGTCAGGATGAAGTATAAGAATGAAATCTCTCTAGCAAACTTTATAAGTCAGAGACAGAGAACCATACAATCTTAATGGATCTCTCAAGAAATGAGTGCACCAAATGCCTACATTAATAACTATTTTAATACCTGGATTGGAACAAACGGCACAATCAAATGGCCTGCGAGATCACCAGATCTCACCTTCAGTTTTTTTTTTGGGTGGATATGTTAAAAAACAAGTTTACATTAAATCTTATGCGAATTTAAACGAGTTTAGAGTTGAAGTTCAGAATACGATTGACAATATTTACCACAACACGTTATTAAAGGTTATCTATATATGTAAAAGAAAGTAGTGTTAGTTACACTATTTATAACTCAAGAACGGCATAACCGATTTGGTTGAAAATTGGTGGGGAGGTAGCTTAGAACCAGGAGATGTACTTTGTATTACTTTTTATATATTTTTTCTTTCTTTTTATTGATTCGCCCCGCGGCGTTAACCGCGGTTGTGTAGTACCGCTGCCACGGGTAACACCGCGGGGCTTAGCTAGTTAGAAATAAATTCGTTAGAAGAACACATCTGTGTATCCAAGAAAATGGAGCCCATTTCGAGCAACTAATTAGGTAGTTAGTTTACCATTTTTTGTAAATAATTAAAATAATTTAAGATTTCATGGTTTTCCTTCAATTTGATTCATCAAGTTTGTTAGAGATTTCATTCTTATATTTGACCCGTTAGTCTAAAAATATTGTTCAATAATAACAAATACAATATGGCCGGGTTCTACAGCGGTTAAAATTTATATTCCACTCTAACACCTAGGGAACAGCCAAGGGTACAACTACAGAAGAGGAGTTTTGTTCTGTGGGTACAACAGTAAAGTATTGCACTTTGTCGCACTTCTAGACATAGAGCTCACTTGGTTCGATCCTCAACTTCTCGCATTCAGCTCCTGCCAGCCAACTTTCGTAAATCACATGTATCTTTGTTAAATCGTAAATGAATAATTTCAATTTCTTTTACATTTTTTAGCAGATAGATGTTTCTTTTTTCTGTCTATTATTATCTCATTGTAAAGAGCAGGTACTTAATATGGGTTTATATGATCCCTGTTATGTATTAATTATCTATGCCGTCATAATTTACACTATAAATATTATCAAATCTCTATAAACCAACTAAATAAAAATGTGTGTTGATTGGTATGTAGGTATACTTTTAATAACGGGGTGATATTTTCTATTACTAACTAGAATAAGTATCAGAAATAGGTTCATTTATGATTTTACTACTTATTAATCAAGAAACTAATCAAGTTTGGTAATTAAAATGGTTTGTGGTACTGTACTCTGTAATAGTTGGGGCTACCTACTTACTTGATGCAATCTTACTTTATTTGTTAATTAGAAACTACTTCGTTTAATATTAATGCGTACTTGATTATATTTATACTTTAATTCTTAACTATTTGAACTAACTGACTAATTAACTATTTCAATGGTTCATAAGCTTTATTATCGACTAAGCGATGGTACAATAATAACAGATAGCTACCCGTTTCATACCGCGCAGTTTGAATTCAAAACCACATTATCATTAGCCGCTTGTAGGTACCATTACGCACTGTCGTTTCATAATAATTGTAATTCGTTTTTTTAACATCTTGGAGTAGCAAAACTAACCTAAGAAGGATTTATGGAAGGTCTCTAATTCTCCTTAGAATATGTCTGAAAATGTTTGATTTCTGGCAAACACGCTCAGACAGTGAAAAGCAACGACAAAAATGGTTAACAGTGATTTTTTTACTAGGCCATGGTATCACTAACTCGCAAGATGTATATCTGTCGTGAATAAGGGGCGCATGGCTCTGCCACCGTGTTGTGGTTACCAAAGTGATTCTACTCTTCCAGATGGAAAGTATAAATGGAATTGCTGTGGATAATGCGGGCAATGTGGTAACCCACACTATGGTAGCCTAGTGAGATGCTTTTTCACTCTCGGCTTAAAAGACCCGGGAAATCATAGTGGGAAGGAAATATGTGCGCTGGTAGTGAGTTAGTAGTATTATATGGAGGTTGTTAAACAAAATTTAGGGTTGATGGTAATATATTTATATATCATAATTCCCAACTATCCCTTCAACGCTCGTCAGTAGCGCGACTGTTTCCACGTTCCATCATTTTACCTATTTTACCGTGGGAGATACACGCTTCGGCATAAATGGGCCGGCTCGACCGGAGTGATACATGGCCTCACAGAAAACCGGTGTGAAACAGCGCTTGTGCTATGTTTCACCGAGTGAGTGAGGATAACGGAGGCGTATCCCCAACCAATGATGATGATGATGATGATGATGCGGTGGTCAGCAATGGGTTCGGGTTTGATTGGTTGGTGCACGTGATTACATAGGTGTTATGGTGACAAGTCACCATGAGGCCCTGCAATAATGAATAAGTATGTTCAAGGAATTTGGAAGTTGAAAACTTATTTTTCAAAAGTATATTTTTAACTGACTTTAGATAGACTATTTACACTTAATTCAGGTTTTTCAATTAATGTAATCAATTATTTATAACTGACACTTAGATTTTGGTAGTTAGTTTTTGCGTTCGCTCATTATTTTTTCAACGGTGTTCATGTTAAATTTCTATTGTTTATTTCTTGTTAAAAGTTATTAGCGCATTTCGTGACTGTTAATGGCGAGATAATTGGCTCAAGATTAATGACTTTATTATACCTATGTTCCAGTGCCGCAATCAAATAATTGTTAACAATTTGAAATAAAAAGGCGACGGTATTGACTTATAAACTAAGAAATAAATCAGAGTCTTTAGCAAAAACCCACTTTTGCTCGCCCGTATGTCGGTAAAGAGTAGATAGTCTATGTAATTCCTTGAGAATCAAAGCATCTTCATGACAAAGGTGCAGCGATTTAGCCGTGAAAGCGTAACAGACTGACAGACTTACTTTCGAATTGAAATTATTAGTACGGATATTTTGCTTCACCGCAATTTGGACATTACTGCTACTAGTTTCGTAAGTGATTATGAGTTAAAGTTTCTCACTAGATTATAGTTAATAGTAGATCATACGTATCATTGATTAACCGCTCAAATCGGAGGAGCATTGTGCAATACGAGGTATTAATTTTTTACTAAGATAATTGTTAATTGTTATTATTTTTTTTTGACTGCCTCGTTAGTCTAGTGGTTAGCGTAAGCGACTGCAGATCAAGAGGTCTTGGGTTCGATACCCGGATCGGACTACTGTTGGGTTTTTCTTACAAGAAATTCTTAATAGCAGCCCAGAGTATGGTAGATGGCGGTATTTCCCGCTCGTAACTCGGAGAGCACGTTAAGCCATCGGTCCCGGTTGTCATGAACATCTATGGCAATCGTTATAGAGAAGTCAGTGCCCTCAAACATACTGACAACTAGTTCAACCTTCGAATTCAGTTCACCCTCGGGGTTGCGGAGGTCCGATGCCAGTCGCTTCGTGTAAAAACTAATATTCATGTAAAACCGGTTAAACTAGTAGCCGACCCCAAAATCTTGGGAATAATAAAGGCTAGGAAAATGATGATTAAGATAGATAGATAGAGATAAGATTAAGCAACCAGCCGGGTCAGTTATTTCTGCTAATGTCAAAGCAGTCATAAGGACTGCCGACAGAATTGACAACTAGAAATAACGCACCGAGCTATGTATGTACATATAGTACATATATACACGGTAAACGTAGTGCTTATGGGAAGCGTGCGGTGATGACGACGTGAGTTTCACGCTTTTTCTTCACCGTAAAAGTGCACGTATATACACAAACACAGTATAGATATAGCTCACGGAAAGCATTCTGTGACGATGACGCAAGTTCGTTTAAAGAAATTTTCACTAGAAACATATAAAAAATGTGGATGAGGTGAAACGGGTACCGTCTTTCGAAAAACAAAAAACGATCTGCGTTTCAAATTATGTACGTCATACAAATAACATAGTTGTCAAAACCATGAATGAGTTGTGTGGTTATGATCCTCGTCATACAAAATGTCTATTTTACATTTAAAACAAAATCATTGTAAACAGCTGTAACGTAAATAGTATTTTTTATGATTAAGATCAAATTAGAAGTTCTACACAAATAATTAAAAAAGCATCTCGAAATGGAAGTCAACTCACTTCTGATTCTTCTGTCTGAATTTCAACCAAATCAAAAAAATGATTATTATTATACTTATTTATTCTTTATGTCTATCAATCAATCAACAACCTCGGTTGGTCCACAACTGGAAATAGTACCACATGTATCTGTATGCAATACTAAGCTGATCAGACGGGTTGATTTGTTTTGTTTCAAGTTTTCCTTTTCTATGTAGAGATGCCCTATTCATTTGTTTACTTAGATGCCTCTTGCGGCACTCAAAAGATGAATAGAGGTTTTGACACTCGTTTCTCAATCGTACACGTGTTCTTAATCTATCATCACATGTCATCTTCCTAGCCTATATCATTCCCAAGATTATTGGGGGTCGGCTACCAGTTCTACTGGCACTATACGCATACGTCACGTTATTTCTAAGACACTGGGATGTTCCTCAATTGTTGGTTGATAAGAAAATAGTTAACATAGACTATAATGTAGCCAATACATCACATTCGCCATAACATCAGTGCATATCATCCCGCAGCGTTCCCGATTTGACCTAACAACTATTTAACTAGTGCAGTTCGTCCGTCACGATAATATTTATAGTTGCCAACAATATAATATTAAAAGGCATACATTTATGTTCACTTAATACGTTTAAGATTATACGTTGGGAACGGGTAGATCGTGGCTTTTACAATAAATAAATTCAGTTTTGACGGTAAAATTGTATTATGCGATTTAATAAATACCGATAATAATGACAGGCTTTGAGCGTGCAGATTGTAAGCGTGTTCTTGTTTTAGGAATAAGTTTGGTTGTTGTTTATTTTTCGAGTTGGTAGTGTTGTTATATTTAATGTGCGGTTAAGCTACGGTACCGGGGCTTTGACTGTGGATGGATGAGCAGTTTTGAATAGTTCAATTATTATTGGTATAGTCAGGTTTAACCTCATCATCATTTCATCTAACATATTAAACACATACAAATATCCCTAACATATTTTCAGAGATTTTAAAGAGAGGAGCTCTGATGCGCATTAATTACAATTATCTTAGAAATGAAACAAACATCTGCAACCTGTCAATTAGTAATATTTCTATTATCTTTTTTATCCCTTATTTACATCTATATTGTGATTATAATATTTGAGTGTCGCACAAAATTACCAGAAAACACGTTTGCTAATAGAATTTTTGATCCGTGTAACATAATTTCGGGGTAGAGTGAGCACCCACCACGCCTTAAAACCAAATTTTTATATGATTTGCAAGTACGGAACCCCGCTGAGGGGATTGTATTGAAGAGTTATACTTTGAAGAACCCTCCGAGACCGCAGGGCGTGCTCTGCGGGCTTCTAATAGGTTGTTTAAATATATTTTTAACTATTTCAACCCCCTGTCGCGAAGTAATTGAAATAGACAAGTTCGTTTTTGGTACAGTTGCTATTTTAAATATTTTGAGAGAAGGTTATACTCCTTTTAAATTAAACCATGATAAGGGATTCTATTATTTTATAATAATTGGGATGAAAAGAAAGAATTTTAAATATTTCCTTCTTATGTTGACTACTTGACTGCCTCGTTGGCGCGGTGGTAGCGTACGCGGCTGCTGTGAATGAGACTGCGGCGAAGCTACTAAAAAAAAAGTAGCCTAAGTTACTCCTTATATCATCAGCTACCTATGAGTGTAAGTCCCATCAAATCAGTCCAGCCGTTCTAGAAATAAGCCGGAGCAAACAGACAGACAGACAAAAATTGAAAAAAATATTTTGGTATCTGTACCGTGTATACTTATGCATTTAGTAAAAAGCGGTTATTTTTTTAATATTACCAACAGAAACTCCAATTTTATTTATTTGTATTGTTTAAGCATAGGTAAAGATTTTGGTAAAACACAAATAATAATGTGTTCAGCCCATTTCGATCTTTAACCATTCCTTGAGCATTGTGAGATATTTAGGTATTCACATAATATAGATAAAAACTAGTGTTAAATAAGGAGGCTTATGTGAAGTAGTTAATTATTGGAGGCTGTTAATGAGACTTGACTTGAAAGATGAGACATACTTATGCATTAAGTAAAAAAGCGGAGGCCTGATCTTGTGAGTTGCCGGTTAAACCCATGCTGTCATGAACTCTTGAGTTCTACATTTGAGCCAGCAATAAGTTTGTTAAAATTTTAGGTATGACTTTCGTAATTGTAGGAATGCATTAAATTAATTTTCTATGGATTGAATCTAGCTTAATAAAGCTGAAATATCATATTTGTCAACTCTTTTGTAAATACAAATAAGTTTATTGATGATAAAAAATGTTTTACTTAATTACTTAGACTGGTTGTGAAATAAATTTTGTCTATATATACATACTGTGAATAATTACGTTTAATTATTTAATAATTTAATGATAATTGTATTTACCTTCAATGACTTGTACAATGATTTAAGTGTTAACTATATAGATGTAATAGGCAATTATAATTAGAAAGTTAATAACTTTCTAAAACATTATGGAAACATCTCGATAATCAGGTTTCCTCCTATACTAAATGCCTGTTTAAGTGTATATTAGGTAACAATGTCAAAAAAATTTTTTTTAATCTTTTTATATCTGTCTTTTTTTATGTATGGCCTGCCAATATGACTCTACTCTGCCTGATGAAAAGCATAAGCAGAATGGTGGTCACCATACTCATACACACCATTGCAGCCTAGTGATGCTTCTGCATCTTTGGACCTCCGGACTCACACTAACCAACGAAACACGACAGCTTCTGTTTGTTCTAGCTAGTCCCTGGAACAACGGCTGGACTGATTTTCACTAGTTTTAGAAAAAAAGAGGATCAAAATGAACCTACGAAACAATGAACATCAGTCGACCTGGAGTAGTCACCCCGAGACCCCTAGCTGGGGTCTACAAGAAGAACCTGATGATGATGATGAGTGAACATCATATCCATTTAAAAAAAAAACGAAAGCACGGCTAGCAGCGCTTTATATAACACTAGTGTTATATAAAGTATCTATATAATTATTTAGTTTTAAAAAAAAGCAATATTGTTTTAATTTTTAACAGTAATTAATTACAAAATGCAATACCTTTTAACGTGCTGTGGCTCTCGGAAGAATTCTGAATCTCGGGAACGGTCCATTTTTGTTCACCTAGTTACCTGATTACATAGTTTTTTTTTGTTAAATTCCATTTTATATAAGAGTATCGAGTCTACGGAAAGCGTTTAGGTATTTTATTTAGTCTGCTCTATCATTATCCACTTCGTACATTTCTTTAATTGAAAAAATATCGTTCATCATCATCAATAACAACATTAACAAGCAACTGCATACATAGGTCTCAGAGAGGACATCTATGAATAAAAATAATGAAATGTTTCATATCATTAATCGACTTCACTTTCAAAAATTGTTTTCCGTTACATTACCATGAATCAAATCAATGAATTTCATTTCACCAGTGAGTGGGGTAGGTTAGTTCCTCTCTTCCTAACGAGGCTGTTGTGTTGTAGATAACAACAGTGTCTTACAATCAGATAAAAGTCATAAAATACATAAGATACAAATAATAATAAAGTTAATGGTCGTGTTCAGTTCTCACAAAAGTGCAAGTAAACACGTCATGGGGTTCGCTACGCCAGCCAAGTATGGGCAAATCGTTCGGGTTGCAACATGTAATTCAATCTCATAAATATTGTTGCAAATAATACATATCATGTTCAAATCGCAATGTGATTGATGTAAAACGTTTGCGATGTGAGTTTGCGTCGTTTAACTACGTCTGCCAGCTGGTTTTCTCTGTGTTTTGGAATAAAGTTTGTGGTAACTGACTTAATAAATAAAGGGTTAGGTAAGGAAGGAGTCTTCAGCTTGATACGTAAACATAGTTATGAAATGCCTATGTTTAGAGTGTAAACAGTGTCATGATCCCTGAACCACAAGTACAAGTTGGTCTTAATCTATACAAATAAATAAAATTGGAGTGTCTGTTTGTAATATTAAAATAATCACTTTTTACTAAATGCATATGTATGTATACACGGACTTTCACTAAATACTTTTTTGACTAACTTTGTCCCGCGGCGTTACTCACGGTACAAAAAAAGTAGCTTAAGTTACCTGCCAGTGAAAGTCTCGTCAAAATCGATCCAGCCGTTCCAGAGAATACCCGGAACAAACAGACTGACAAACAAAAAAATTTAAAGTCCATTTTTGGTATATTTACCGTGTATACTTACATATGCATTTAGTAAAAAGCGGTTATTTTAATATTACAAACAGACACTCCAATTTTATTACAAACAGACACTCCAATTTTATTTATTTGTATAGATATTATTTTATTTTCTCAAATTAACGTTTGAAATCTTGTCAATGTAAATAATGTGATTGTTCTTCATACTGAGTGTGATTAGATTTAACTTGGCTCTATATTACTCTATTCTTGGGCTTGGCAGTGCCTTGAGGAAATTTCAATCAATTTAGCCAACGACAATGTGACTGGTGTTAAAGGATTTTCCCACGGCTTTAATCCAACGTTCACTTTATTGTTTCAAAACTGTTATAAGAGTCATAAGAAGTTTTACAGAAAATTAGAAATTTTTATTTAGGTTGCACGTTTACAAATGTGTCCTTTAAAAATGTTACTTAGATATCAATACATCATCATCAATATACATATAAATAAAATTGGAGTGTCTGTTTGTAATATTAAAATAACCGCTTTTTACTAATTACATATGTATGTATACACGGTACATATACCAAAAATGTAGTTAAAAATATTTTTGTCTGTCTATCTGTCTTTTTGTTCCGGATAATCTCTGGAACGGCTGGACGGATTTTGACGGGATTTTCACTGGCAAGTAGCTGATGATCCAGGGAGTAACTTAGGCTACTTTTTTAGACTAACTTTGTCCCGTGGCGTTACTCGCGGTACGACGATAACCGCGGTTAACACCGCGGGGTGAACCTACTAGCTGAAGCTAGTATAAAAAAAATGAATGCAAGACCTATTATTCGATCGTGTTCATTCCTGTATTTTAAAATGGTCATTAAAAATATAACACTTTCGGCACCTCGTCGGCTTAGCTTGGTGTTTTTATTTATTGAATAAGTTTAAAAGTTCAATGCACCATTGATGGTTTTTGATAAGAATCGTATTATATAGATCGATTAAACATAAAAGTAAGAGACATGCACGCTGCACTCAAACTAATACAACTTCAGTTATTAGAAGTGGTTGTTATTAAAAATATAGTGTAGATAGGTATATCAATGACAGCACCACAGCCTAGTTATCAATAAATGGGAAAGTCACATATTGAGAAATACGATCCATATTAATATAATGGTTGGTGGTTGTAAGCATGCATGTTGCATGTTCAGTTCCTGCTTTCGACGCATATTTTTGTGTGTCGAGCACGTTATCGTTTGTTCTGTGTCTAGGTATAACTTATATCTTAAATACATATATATAGAAGTACAAGTTGTTGACCGCGGTTCTGCCCGCTTATATGTCGGTTATCGCGGCAACTAGTAGCCTATGTGTTATTCTAATATAAGTTATATTATTGTAAAGTTTCATCCAAATTCGTTCAGAACTTTTTGCAAGAAAGAGTAACAAACATTCATCAATCCATACTTACAAACTTTCGCGTTTATAATATTAGTAAGATCATAGAATAGGGACCGTGAACAAACGTAGCATATGGCGCGTTGCAGTATGATGAACCGGATTTAAAGAAAGTGGCTGGTAGCGGAGGGACGGGACTGCCCTAGAAAGGGATAGTTGCTGCTCTTTGGGGAACAGTCAGCAGTGAATGGAGAAAGGTTGATTGAATATATTAACATCATCAACAACCTCAGGAGAGAGTTAAGGCCATAAGTCCCTGCGCTGGTCAAGTGCGGGTTAGGGCCTGGCAAGACAATGTTGTTCTTGCCGTTGGATGTTTATATACACATATACGAAGATAATCGGTCAGAATCCACTACTTTCCTATGCACTAGATAACTGTAGATTCTAGTAATAAGGAAAGTCTTGATACTTCAATCTTTCAAAATCCTAACAGAATAGAATAGAATAGAATAGAATAGAATACATTTATTAGTCACACATAACATACATGTAAAAGAGAAAGATAAGACATTTAACTTAGAGTAAATAACAACAAACAAGATACAAAACAAACAAAATAAAAGCAGTGAAATGTCTAGCTGTGTGACCAAAAGGCCACAGCTCAGCTTATGCTGCGGTCCTGAAAGTGACCACAGCGCTGATTTTCAGCTGTAGCCCAACTTAACACTTCACGAACGCGTGCACAGTAATATTCTACATTCCCATAACAGGGAATGTAGAATATTACTTTTGCATATTTTTATGAATGACCGTGTACCTTAGGTCGTCGTTGGTTTCATGGAGACGAAAACTTGCCTTTACTAACTTTGCTATATTCTCCTCGCTATATCAGTTAGTGTTTCACGTTTCGTTTTTTACCTCGCTGACCATACCAAAGTAAACACATCCATTAGCCAAGAGGGGTGCGAAAAAGTCTACTACGAGTAGAAACAAATGAACTATATGAATGTACATACTTACAACTCGCGTAAAACTGATACATATGTCAAGATCAATTTAAGCGCTTGCTAAAGCGCCTCGAGCGGTCGCACTCCCTAATTACGAATTATAAAAATATAATATAACCTTGTACTTACTACTTTTTGTTTCGGTAGCTGAGGCCTACCACAAAATTATCATGTATTAAAATAGGCTGGGTACGATTGCGAGCGGGCTTCGCCGACATTATCTCCGAACCGGCAGTTAACTTGTGTCAATAAATTTTTATGTTTTGTTAATTGTATCGAATTATTTTTGTTTTACTTTTTATTGCGATTATTTTATGGTGGCCATTATGATGCTAAGCATTACATTGTTGGTTGACACCTTTTTTAGTCCGCGACGCAAAAAGAGGGGTGTTATAAGTTTGACGTCGATGTCTGTCTGTCTGTCTGCGTGTGTCTGTCTATGGCATTGTAGCTCTCAAATGGATAGACCGATTTCGATGCAAAATTTATCATTTGAAAGTCAGTTTCCTTGCTGTGGTTCTTAGCTGCTTCTTATGCTTGGTTAATATCGGTTCAGCAGTGTAAGAGTATCAGCTCTTTTCTGTTTTTTACTAATTATTTATATTAAAGGCAGTTTTTTTTGCAGTGACTATTTATTTCTCTCTTGTCATATGAAGCGCAAATGTTAGTTCGATACTTCAGACTACTACTTATTATAATTTTTTGACCTCTCTCTATATGAAAGATACTTTATATATCAAAACAAAGTTCAAAGTAAATCATCGGTATACTATTCCTAATTACCAGTTTGTTACATTAGAGGTCTTCTAGTCGGGTTCTTTGATGACCTCGGAGCGACATATCTAAGAGTTTACTTCGAATACAGACTATTTTATCAAATTTGTTGTTTGTATCAATGAAATGTGTAAACATTGGAGATTACATAGTACGGACACAGATTATACTGATTATCTACATGCTAAATGTAATACTTACGTCTTGATACCCGCTAGCGATGAGACGCCAGCCCTAACCGAAGCGTGAGCTTCTATGACTTTGTTTAACCGTAATTATTTTATTTTGAATTGCTGTTCTTAGTCAGGTATTTAGTATTAAATATCGATAATACAGAGGCTCGTCGGATCGACTGACTGTGTTATTTAAAAATACAGACTAGCATGCAACTTAGTATAGTAGAGCCTGTTTGATGTCTGCTCGTGAATTCAACTCCTACCAAAGACAAATAGTTTTGAGATGTCAATAGGTGTAATGGTGAGTACCGACCATTAGATGTCTAACGGACTCCTTTACCTCCTACTCTATAAAAATTGCATTGATTATTTTAAAAATTTAACCAAGTGAATAATTAAACGCCATGTTTGAACTCAGAAACGTGTACAATATGTAAAATTACCTGATGCTTGAACAGCAATATGTATAATATCAACGTTAACGTGGCTTTGTTCACTGCTAACTGGAACTGAATCTGATCGATGTTATTGACACTCAAACTAAATGTTTCCGCTGTAAACATAGTTTTGCTTACTTGTTATAAATGAACTATCTCAATGTATCGATTCAAATCGATCCAGTTAGAGAGTATGTGTGTGAATATAGTATCGAATAATATTAGTATGATTAGTAAGGCCTCCCAAGCTTCATTCATGATTCAGGAGCGTTTTAGTGCGTCGATTCGTCAAGGATAACCAGTGAAATTACATTCAAAGTGTAGGTGGCTATTAGGAACATTTTAGTGTAACAACGAAAGTCCATAATAACAGCAACATTTAGCAGTCCATCGCAGTAGCAGTAGTATATTTAGCAGTATATTCAATGTTTTATTTTGTAAGTAATATTTAAATTTTTACAAATATTATAAAACTGAAGAGTTTGTTTTGTTGTCAGTTATGAAATATTATTTTTGTGTTCGCACGAACGGGTCGGTATTACCCTCTCACAGAATAATAACCTAAAATGACAGCACACGTCTTGTTGTGTTTCGTTGGTGAGTGCGGGTCCGGTGGCCCAATGATGTAGAAGCATCTCAATAGGCCGACGCGCCGTAGCGAGTGTGGGTCACCACGCTGCATTATTGCATTGTCTGCATTCGCAATGAGTAGGGTAACGACTACTCTGACTGACACTGACTGACTCTACTCACGTTTTCCATCAGACAGATGTAAGAGTTTATTGAATGACAATGTTAAAGTTTACATAAAGTAACTAACAATGAAAGATGTTACTAAAACAGAGGATTTTTTTCCTTTTGAGAAAAGTAGTTTGCATTATACTATACACTACATGTGCATCACGTCTTTGTCCAGGCAATATCTATATAAAGAAACAGTTTTTATCTCTCTCCTGTTCACGTCATCGTATCACTGCGTGTCCTCCGGAGATATTAGATACTGAGTCGGTAAATAACCACTTAATACCAACCCGTTTATCTATGACGTCATAGAGTCATTGTGAGCGTCCCCTTTTATGAAGGTTTCTACTTGACGTTAAGATTAAGTATTCCTTTTTAGACAGCATACAGAAAGAAGTTTGTTAATTCTAGTAAGATACTGATTAGTAAGCTATCTAGGAATTAATTTATTAATTTCTAAGCCTGGATTACACCAATACTCCGCATAATTAATATACATCAGTCTGCAGAGCTACATTAAGCAGTAAAATGTACTAGAATACTAATAAGATCTCATAGAGGTCGCATAAAGGACGTAGTAATCCTGTGTCCTAGTCAGTTTATGTTTGAAAGTTGGTTATTATTCTTGTATGAAAAGGCAGTATATGTTTTATTACAAACTGGTAATCATTAACATATGAACGTACTTAAACCAGCTCACTATCTTGTACTATAAAGAAAAAAGTTAATCTCCTAGCCTATCTGGAGATCGTGAGAAAGTCATAATAAACATATCAATTTTAAGAATCGACCAGCTTTCTCGTGAGTCCTAACTGTTTATTAGTACCCTATATAAGGGTTCCAGTAAGTATACCAGCGTTCCCCGGTAGCCATTTATTTATTGAAATTACTTACAATTTGATTGTGGAGTGTAATAATGGCCTGCAACTCCGTAGCTCCGCTCGCCTCGATATTAAGCCAGTGTTTTGTTTGAAACGACTCGAATTAGTTGGTTTATATGTTAACGATTGGGTCGGTCTGCGGATCGCGATTCACGGACATACCTATATTATATATATCTATAGATTAGCAAATCAGCTCGTGCATGTTGTACTGCGCTAGATTGTGGGAAATCTACATTGTTGGGCTTCGAATAGTAGTAGTAACCAACAAAGGCATAATAATATGTTCAGTAAAGGATGTCAGAAATCTATCAAAAACGTATTTTTTGCAAGCTTATGCTCGCAACTGCGCCCGTGTGTATTTGAGTTCTCGTGATGAATTGTGATCTATTTATTATTCTGAAATAGCTACTTTACTGTAAAGTTTCATCTAAATCCGTTCAGTAGTTTTTGAGCGAAAGAGTATCAAACATCCACCTCCATAAACTTTCGCATTTATAATAGTAAGGTTTGAGACTACTGCAGGAATAGACAACTGCAATTCAAGTAGCATTTGTGTACCCTTTGTCTCTTCCTCCTGTGAGTGTCAGGGGAGGAAAGAAGTAGGTATCCGAGGGGATATCCGCACGAAAAAAAAAATGGTAGGAAAGAAGCTAGGGCTATGATAATCTCACGCACTTCGTGAACAGCAATTTCTTAACAGAAGTTTTTAGTGAGTCGCTGGTTTCATTGAGGCTTTACCAAAGAACTTTACGAACTAGTGTATATCTGTTCCTACTCCTGAAAACTTGAAAAAAAACCCCCTTCCCGCTAGGGTGGAATAGTACCCCAAAATCGTCTAAGGAGAGGTTTATTCATTTATATATACATTTATATAAAAAAGCAGAACAACCTTACAGTGTTTTACCAAACCGTTTGTATGCTTTGGAGCTACATGTTGCGTCAAAAATGGCAATCCAAAACCTATTAATTAATTCTCACAATGTCAAAATTTATACACAAATAATTGTCAATTTTATATCAGATATTACTATGAAAAATGCAATTTGAAAGAAAAACAGAAAATTATTACAAAACAAAGAAAATAATTAATTGGTTAGTCAACATTTATGCCAGTAATTAAAACTTTATATTTAGTTGCAAATAACATGTGAAAATAGCACTTGGTTTGTCAAAAAATATGTCTATATCTGGACTATTTTACAGGAAAATATTTAGATATTTGATTGCTCTATCCGTGGGCCATTATGTGCTTGAGGAGTGCGCCAGTTGCAAGGCAGGTGAACAACCGATGCTGTCTTCATTCTGTGCCACTTATATACTTATCTATCTATACTAATATATAAAGCTGAAGAGTTTGTTTGCTTGTTTGTTTGTTTGTTTGAACACGCTAATCTCAGGAACCGGTGGTCCGATTTGAAAAATTCTTACAAACTACCTACAAAAGATTAAATTCAATTAATTAAAAAACTTCGATTCACGAGCCATATGTTCAGCAGTGCTCTACAATGTGATGATGACTAAAATTAAATAAATATAGAACTACAAATTATATAGTCAGTGACGAAAACTAATTAATCATGACAGATAAGCCACCATGTGTGAAGCGGGTATCACATCTTACCATTACTCAGAAAATACATGGATTTGACCACCATGTGCACTACCTGATTTTATTTGCTATATAAACATCGAGAAGAACCCTATGTTCAACATTAACAACTTACTTACATTGCTCAGGAGACGACCACGTTCTTAAACTGAACACGGAACGTGTATAGTTCATCCAAATGTAACAAATACTGTCCTAAGATAATAAGGAACATGAAATTATTCGGCACAAAAGTGCCACACGTCAACCGATCCACGTTTCAAGTAAAACAATTTTGCATAAAAACTATTAAACAACACATTCAGTATTCCATGTTCGGGCGGTATTCTGTCTAATACTTATTCTTATTTGTCTAGCTGGCTCGTTGAAAGCCAGGCATGCCGAGCGCGGGCCACAATTAATCATTGAGATAAACCCTACCAATGAAGGAAGGAAGTATGCTACATTTATATTTTGTATGACAAAATACCTAGCGGTTTGATCCGGACATAAAAACTCTAACAGTCCTCATTGTAGGGATGCCAACGATTGTTACGACTATCGATATTTTTAATGTGTGGTATCTTTCTTCTCCATATTCTGCGATCGGTTGGAATAGTTTTGTGAGAAGATATCAAATCTTTTGTTCGTACAAGAAAGCCAGAAAAACACACCTACTTAATTTAACCAATGAGCGTCCGTATACAGTGGGGTTCAGTTCAGGCTTTAAAATGGTACTGGGACACCAACTAAAAGAAGATCACTGTTAACCGATATTTTGTCGTTATTGTTCAACAGAGTACTGAAATATGTATCGAAAATCATATCATAGTTATTTAGCTAAAACAAACAACTATTCTATGTATGTTTGAAAGAAATTACACTTTTCGTATGACGTTGTTAAGATAATAATAATAATATTTTATTTACTCAAATACATGGTGCAGCTTACAATCTATTAGGTAGGTAGTAACAATAATTGATAAGACACAAATAGAAATAGATAGAGATAAATCGTTCGTGTGTGTGTCACATGGTACAGGAGTCCATTCGCTATGCGTTCGCTATATACTTGTAGAACTCGGAAATGTTTTGTTACTCTCATAAAATGTTTAATTTAAAATTTACTATTATATGTCGTAATGTTATAACTAGCAAAGACGTTCTGCCCAACAAAGAAAACAAAAACTTTCATACGTACCGTAAATTTTGTAAAAATATTAAAAATTTCCTAAAGTTTTCCTTGGGATTGCTTGAAAATGTATGAGTTGATGTAGTTTTTTTTTGTATATCTGGGCCTGCCAAAATGGGTCTACTCCGCGTAATGGAAAGCATGAGTAGAACCACAGCATTAGCAATGAGTATCACACAATACTCATTGAGAATGCAAGAATGCATCATGGTAACCCACACCATGGCAATCTAGTAATGCTTCTGCATCATTGGGCTTCCGGTCTCGCACTCACCAACGAAACACGGCAGCACGAACACTGTCATTTTACGTTGATCTTCTGGGCGAGGGTAGTACAGCCCCTGTCGAGCCGGCCCGTTCGTCCTGAAATCAGCCTGTCTCTACTACCTAAATGCATAGTTACTCAATTAATTCAGTCGATATTATTTCGTGTGTAAATGAAATATAAAATACCATCGATATGTTGTGTTAGTAGGTGTGATAGTCCCATCCCTAGCGTTTCACATTTGAGCCTTTCGCGTAGTCGCTTATCGGTGGCGTTTTACATTTTTATTGCAAGCGGATACGGGCCGCGCTGCGCCGACGTTATTATTCCTCCCCGCAATTATTGCTTAGAGAAGTCCGGCCGACAAGAGTCGCGCGATTGTCGTGCGACTGTTGTGCGACTGTTGTGGTGTGATCTTATATTGCTATACATACGTGAAAGTAAAGTAAGTTTGATGTATTCAAACAATTACATAGTTACCAAATACCTAATTCTGGTAGTGTGACATGTCAGCGAAACTAACAAAATTTAGATAATTTTCAGCTAGTGTCCTTATTCGGTCACTTCTATTGCAATTTTTCGCGAGAATTTACAAGGCGTTATTTTGAGATATTTTGACTTCAGTTTTTCGAAGATTTTAATAATTGATATGATCCAGCTATCTATTAAAGAGAGAGGCATGTAAAGATTGAACCAACATTAATATCACAAAACTTTTATGTATTTTTATGACAAAACAGGAATGAGGTAACCTGATGATATGTGGCCTCCGCTGCCCACGAAAGCCTGCAACTGAGAAGTCACAGGCACGTTGTCGGCCTTTGAGTGTTCGAAGGTATGAAACTCGAATTAGTCCGAGAACTTCAGAGGATAATCCTACTGCTACTAATATTATAAATGAAAGTTTTTGCGAATGTTTAGGTACTTGTTACTCTTTAAATCAAAAACTACTAAATGGATTTATTTAAAACTAGCTGAACCCCGCGGTGTTACCAGCGGTTATTGTTGTACCGCGAGTAACGCCGCGGGACAAAGTTAGTCTAAAAAAGTAGCCTAAGGTACTCCCTAGATCATCAGGTCCCGTCAAAATCCGTCCAGCCGTTGCAGAGATTACCTGGAACGAACAGACAGACAGACAGACAAACATTTTTGTAACACTTTTTTTATATATGTACCGTGTATACATACATATGCATTTAGTAAAAAGTGGTTATTTTAATATTACAAACAGACACTTCAATTTTATTTATTTGCATAGATATACAGTATGTCTCGTTAATACGCGACGCGCGAACGGAGACGCGAGTAAAACATAGTCTGATGCATAAAATAGTTATGATTGTGTAATATAGACGTTCCCAAGTTGAAATTGATTAGTAATTAGTAAAATCACATAAAATGTTGCAAGCCTTGTTTCTACTTTGCCACCCCACACAAGGTGGATTCTAATTATTCATGGGGAGTCATTATTCTTTTCATACGAGTTTATTATTAGAATTAAAATCTATTTTAATTTCAATAGTGTTTCAATTGGGGAGTTTTGTATATTTTAAGCTTTAGTATCTAAACATAGTAGATCGATATAGGGGGATAATTAAACATAGTTGAAATTGAGAGCTGAGTTCCGAGTAGTGCGCATGCACGCGTGTGGGCTACACCGCTGGTTTCATTACGCTGATGAATTGTACTCTATAAATGTTGACAGTGGATGTTCCCTGAAGTAATATTCTGACATTCTGTTATGATCTAACTCGATATTTACGTATTAGGTTTATCTTGATTGTATTGACTGCCTCGTTGGTCTAGCGGTTGGCGTGTGCGACTGCTGATCATGAGGTCTCGGGTTCGATTCCCGGGTCGAACCCAATGTTTGTATGATCTACAAATATTTGTTTCGGAGTTTGGGTGTTTTCTATGTATAATATGTATGTATTTATATCAGTTGTCTAGTACCCATAACACAAGCTCTGCTTAGCTTGGGGCTAGATGGCATTGTGTGTTAGATGTCCGAAAAATTTATTTATTTTATTTTATTTATTACTAGCGCGCTTTAAGTTACATCAACATCGGTTCACCTTTTTCTTAGATATGTTATTTCTCGAATTATTACGAAGTGTTAAAATTATTTAAAATACGACCTTTTTAACCGACTATTAAAAGGAGGAGGTTCTCAATTCGACTTTATTTTTTTTATGTTTATTACCTCAGAACTTTCGACTGGGTGAATGAATTTAGATGATTCTTTTTGATGGTTTTTTTGATAGTGCTGCCCGTGAGGTTCCGTTTCACTTTGGTCCAGTACCTTTTTTTTTTTAAATGGTTACCACGCTTCTACAAATCCTATGTCGCGGGGGAATTAACAAAGATACATGAAACGGACACAAAGAACACTCAGACTCATAATAACAATTTGTGGATAACACAAAGTATTGTCCTATGTGGGGTTTGAACCCCCAACTCATAGCGCAGTGGAAAACCTTCAAAAACCATAATCTTCTTCGCGCATTCGAATAAAAAAAAAACAGCATTCAACATCCATTCGCTGTATTAAGTACTCTAATCGAAATCAACAACCCTTTCTGCTTGCCCTCTTCAGAAATTTGCCGTAATTCGCCTGTGTCTTAAAAATATCATAAAGTACTTAAATAGTATTAAGTGGTGCTAAATTTTGTATACTTACATGATAATTTATGATCTTAAGAAGCTTGCTCACGGCGGACATATTGTTATCGCCTCGTAATATCCCGCGCGGAAGTCGACCAGACCTCCCCTCTAAACCTCCATCGATGTACTACCTCCCAGGAGCTCTAAGATTTATGCGAGATTAGGCTTTAAGGAATATTCAACATAGATGTTATTGAATAATATAAGGTATTTAAATACTAATCAATATTGCCCCTACTTGATGAGATTTTCCCAAATATTGACTCGCCAGATGACCTTATTTACAAATGTTATTTAAATTTTAGCAGCAATTTTTTGTAGGTTTAAGGTTGAAAATAATATAGAACCTTTGCTTAAAAATAAATAACGTTCATAAAATAGGCCGCTAGCGGTTAGTGACTGACTGCTAGGATTGACTGGAGCTTGAGGTCAAAAGTTAGATTTCCACTTAAAAATGCTAGAAAACCTTCAAGAAAAGAGTGTACACTTTCTTAAAAGGCAGGCAACGCACTCGTGGAGCAATGCTTACCATCAGGCCATACGTTTGCCCGTGTGACTGCTATATCTTAAAAAAAATGTATTGATCATTCGTTCTGTGTCTGGGTATAATGTCTGTATGTAGAAATATAATACGTTTTAATTTATCAGTCTGTACCTATCTAGTTTGGGATCAGACAATGTGAAGTTATTGATACATTTTGAATTTTCCTTTCATAAGTTTTGGTTATTTTGTTTTTTTTTTTTATTTTCATAGGTGGTGTTACATGCAATTGGGGCTAAGGCGTCGAGTTTGCAAGACCAGTTCTTTGTGGTTTCAAACTTGAACACTGCAGACGTGAACTTAAGCAAGCAAGCAACTACAGTATTATTGGTAGAAGAATAGTAGGCCAGGCTCTCTCCATACTTCAGGTAAGCTAAAAGTATATCTGAGCTTCGATTTGTTGTGCCCCTTGATGAGTTTGTTCCAAGACAACTTGACCGCTGTCAGCTACATTAAACTTTATGGGGCAGTATAGATTTTTATCTATCTTTGTAATGTCTTTAAACGATCAATTCTTGCATATATGTTTTATAATCTGAAGCACGGAAATGGATTTTACTGAAATTGCATTTACTGAAAATGCAGGGGGTTTTGGGGGTTTTTTACTTATACTCAGCGCCTTTACAAACGACTAAATCACATCAAAAGCCTTTAACAGTCCAGTGCTGGACATAATACTCTCTTTAGAAAAGAAGTTTAATAACCGACTAAATTAATACCTTTAATTCTATCCATTGACCCCAAGCAAATGTGAAAGAGTACTAAAAAGTTACTTCATATATTAACGTGTCAAGAAACTTTTACTAAAACAGTATTTCAAACTACTATAATAGAGCCATAGCAACGCATGGCTGGGGTCTTCTAGTATATATATACGTTTAGATTCGAATAACCATCGACCCGTATTACCATCCAATATCTGTTTATTAACGTATCAGGAGGTGGGTGAAAATTAAATAATCTTCCCCACGAAAATAAATTGCAATAAGGCGAAAACCGCCACCGTCAAGTGACAATATTTTAAATTATATCAGTTTATGAAGCGCCAATGGGGAGGCGGGGAACTTGAGAGAGCGTGTCATCTCACCAATAGGATAGTAGTATTTGATTTTGGAATTTTACGCTTTAAAGCACGTATCTGTGTCTGTAATTGTTGGTATCGAGTAGCCTTGCGGCGAAACAAATCGTTGGCAACGATTTTGTTGATTTATTTTCATATAGCAATTTTGACTTTTGTTTTCTATTCTTTCAGTCTTGCTATATATATAGTGTAAGTCAATGATCATATAATAGTCCTTTACCTATGAAATTGCCGTTTTTTATGCAATAAGTGAAAGTACTTATTTTTTCAAAGTTTTTTAGTTCTGTTATTCGAGGTAATCACCCATGCAATCGACGCATCTTTGCCAACGCATTGGCAGTTTATTGATGCCCTTCTTGTAAAAATCAGCTGGCAAGAGGCAACAAACTCTTCAAAGGCATTATGTACTGCTTCTCGGGAATTGAACTTTTTACCCACTAAAAAGTTGTCTAAATTTTGGAAAAAGTAATAGTCGGTAGGTGCAAGGTCTGGTGAGTATGGCGGATGAGGGAGAGTTTTCGACCCCAGTTATAACCTCAATAAGGTTGTATTTAGTAACATTGTAAGTGGCTTTTAGAACTTATATTCATTACATCCTTTGGATGAATTAGGATAGACTTTGTTATATGTGTATAATATTATTGATCGTTAATGTGTGCGTCTAGGCGACAAAATGTATTTTACCCTTAGGCGATAAGCACTTATTACTCGACTTGCACATCATTGACATCTGGATGTCGAGTCCTGAGAGTATGAGAGCATGACACTCTACTTACATTGATCTAGATATTTACAGCAAACTGTAGTCTGAAAATCTAAACTATATTAATATGTATTTTGAAAGAAATCATCTGCCAGAATGAAAATCTTAGGCATCCAATTTGTGACTGTATCAACAGGTACTTTCCCTAACCATTTTGTATAATTAGGCAATTCACTAAGAACATTGCCGTTCTCCTTGTGTATTAAAGGTAGAAAGTGCAAATGTCGTGTCTGCAAAATAGGTCTAAATATTAAACAATTTTATATATAAATGAGCCGAAAATGTGAATGTTAAAATCTATGTTAAGCGATACAGGCAAACAGGCCAAGATAATTCAAGGCGCATAAAAATAGTTTAATTAATACTAGAATAGTAAACTTCCGAACAGGTACGCTAAGAGATAATTTATTCACTATAAACTTTAAAGGAAACTAACTTCTCAGTTTGAGACGTTACGTTGGTCTTAAATTGAGCTTTACCGGTTTTACCAATTCAGATTTTTATTAGTTCAGGTTTCTACACTTTCATCATTACAATATTCACAGAAACAGGTGATTTCAGTAAAAAAATATTTTGAGAAAAAGACAAATTTCTTAATTCTTAGCATATTTATTCATTTGGTTCTAACGGGTTGAACTGAACAAAAATGGATGTTATGTAATTTTAACAGAAATTAATTAAATCCTTAAAAATTCATCGAGGGTTGAGAACATAGTGTGGTGCGTATTAACTTAAAATTAGTTAACTGCACATTTGTTTAGCGACATAGAGCAATACTGTAGGAAGTAGGAATAAGCAGGCGTTCTCTTTCAAAGTCATCATCTCCACAGCCTTTTCCCAAATTTATTTGGGGTCCGTACAATGAGTTTTCCTCCTCCACTCTCCTCTATCACTCGTTAGTTCACTGCTTGCTCCCTTCCTGGACATATCCTCTTTTATACAGTCCATCCATGTTTTCCTTGGGCATCCTCTACTCTTATATCCGTCGACTTCAATACTTAACACTATCGCAACTACATTTTGCTCATCTCTACGCATCACATGTCCATACCTTTTTATTTACTGGTGCTACTTTTAGGCTCCCTCTAATGTATTCTTCACCTTATCCGTTCTAACCACACCACACATGCATCTCAACATTCAGTCGTTCAATACTGGTATTATGTAATATACTTCGCCGGGTATAGCATTCCGAGACACAGTGATGATGTGGGTGATGCGAGCCTTATCATTACCACTACATCTACATTCTGGATAGTTCATTTCATGTTATGTTGCTATAAAGTGGTTACTGGATAGTGACGTCATACTGTGTCACTCTCGAATTGCGAGACCTTGTTTTTTTAGACCAGTGGCAGACTGTTTTGTATCGAAAAAAGACGCTATGGCTACTACCCTCCGGTCGTTGTGATGCTCTATGATTTAGCGATCAATAAACAGTTATTATTATTTTTATGGTTCAGTTAACTAACTTTCATATAAGATTTAGGTAACTTGTATTTTTGAATGTGCAATATGTACGAAAACGTTAGAAACCGGTGTAGTGTCTCATGCCTGCTATTTGATTTGACAGATGCGCACGCGGTGCTAGGGTCGGCCGCCGGGTGATTGACAAGATGCCAGATTACATGAGACTAATGTGAGTTTTTGGTTGCAGATTTAAACTGTCGGGGCACCATCACATTAACTTACAGCGGGATCCATAAGCAAGCATCAAGCACAAGGTAAGATAACAGTTTTTATTGTTGATTGATAATCGGTAACATAGTTTTCTTAAGAATCTTTTTAACAAGCACGAAAATCGGTCAGTTTCAATTTAATTCAGTATAATTCAAAAACATTTATTCAAAATCATTTTAATGCCTAAGAGGCCTGGCTGATGTCAGTAGGCTCGCCTCTTTTTTATATGAGAGGGGTTTTTAGAGTCGGCAAGATATGAACATTCCAAACGCCTCTGCTTACCTCTGCCTTCCTATACTGCGTAACTGCCTCAGTGGCGCATTGGTAGCGTATGCTGAGATTATGGTCACGTGACTTATGACCGTAATCGACCCATTATATGATAAGTATGTTTTTAGAAAATAAAAGTATATTTGTATTAATTAATATAAAATAATAATCATCTAGAAATCATAGTACAAGCTTTGCTTAGTTTGGGACTAGATGGCGTTGTGTCTGATGTCCGATACATTTATTATTGTTACTAGTAGTTGCCCGCGGCTCCGCCCGTATGTATGTCTGTTATTGCGGCAAATAGTAGCCTATGTGTTATTCTGATGTAAAGCTAAATAGTAACTATAACTACTGAATGGATTTGGATGAAACTATACAGTATAATTTCATCCAAATACATTCAGTAGTTTTTGCGTGAAAGAGTAACAAACATCCATCCATCCATCCATTCATACTTATAAACTTTCGCGTTTATAATATTAGTATCTTTTACACCCCATTACGTCCCACTGCTGGGCTCGGATCTTCTCTCAGAAGAGGGTTAACGCCATACGTCTCCACGCCGGCCAAGTGCAGGTTAGGGACTGGCAAGACATCGTTGTGGCTACGTAATCTTGCCTTTGGATGTTTTTAAGCCGCCCAAAGGCCTCCAACTAAGTTTCACGACTGTTATCCTGTGATAACAACCGGGACCAACTGCTTAACGTGTCGACAACTGCTCAACCGAATCACGAAGACGCTCATGGTAACATGCCATCAGCGGTCACCCATCCAGGTACTGAAAGCCCCGTCGTTGCTTCCCTCGGTAATTGTTTCTTATCACCGAGTGCAACTGAGCTATGAGCGATTATATTGAACAATTATAATATTAGTATTGATATAAGTAATGTCTGTTTGTATGGAATGTATATTAGGTATGTGATTATAATCAACTATTACTGATCTGTTGCTCTACGAAGACCGACATTGTAACATGTTTGAACAAATTCTTCCTAGTAATTATATTCTACTACTACTTATTATAAATGCGAAAGTTATTGGCGAAGCTTATAGATGAGAATAACACATAAATACTACTATTTACCGACACACGCGAACAAAAGCTAGTGTTTAATGAACTCTTGAGCTCATCATCTCTATTGTGTTAATTATCAATTATTTTTTCATATATATCTAATTTACAATTATTTCAACGCAGTATTAAGCTAAATTAACTGAGTAACAAACTAAGTACCTACTAATTACTGTGCGGTATTTAACGTTACTTAGTAATAGACCCTAAGTGCCTAATGTAAGATTAATTCGTGATACTTCCTCCATCTTAAGTTTTTGCTCTAATTTTAATGCATTCTCTTTCTTACCTTGAAGACGTTTAAATATTGTGAAGCCAAAATGCAAGTGCCTGGTACGGAAATGCTTTTTAAATTTAAGCCAAAGACCATTTTAAGTAAAAAATTCTTTTTTTCTTGTTTGATTACTGACAGTCGACAGAGCTAATGTGTGGCCATAGCCAGTCCACTTTAATTTAACTTTCATATTAATGCTGAATTTATTTTGGACTAATTTTTGGCTTTGTTCGGTCATCCAGGTAATATTTTTAGGGTTCCGTACCCATAGGGTAAAACGGGACCTCCGTTCTCCATAAGCGTAAACCTGAAGGTGGCAGGTAAGGCCACCAGGCAACCTAGCAGAAGCAGGCCTAGGTGGCGGCGTGAGCTTTATAAAGTGCTCGCGCCCTCTTCTGTACAGAATATGAGTATTAGGGTTTCTACACTTTTGTGTAGGGGGCCACCTACGAATAGTGAGTGGCCTGAGGTACGTCGGGGTTCCAGGGATTTTCTTTCGAGGGTGCACCTGGTTCCCTGGCTTCTAATACCCGAGACGGTGTGCGGTTTTTAGTCGGTTCAAGCCCGATATAGCAACCGGTGGTCTCCGAGGAGATTTCCGCACAAAAAAGGGTAAAACGGGACCCTATTACTAAGGCTTCGCTGTCCGTCTGTTACAAGACTGTATCTCATGAACCGCGATAGTTAGACGATTGAAATTTTCACAGATGATGTATTTCTGTTGCCGCTATAACAACAAATACTGAAAAATTAAATAAAATATTATCACTAGATATTAGAAAACAAAGTCCTCCACCATGTTTGTGTGTCTGTCTTTGACACGGATTTTGATGTGGGTTTTCCTAATAGATAGAGCGATTTTTTAAAAAAGTTTTCATATTTGTGAAAGTTTTGAGTATATTGGCTAAAATATAACTATATTTGTTGAAGACGTCGGAAAAAATCAAGCCGCTAGTTTTCTCGGGGTAACATAATCTATATTATATTTTCCGTAAAGGGCCCGTGCGATGCCGGGCCGGGTTGCTAGTATATAAAATTATGAGTATTTAAATAGGCTCCCACATAGCAAACGTGTTTTTTTTGCCGTTTTTATAGATAAGGGTATGAATCCCTTCGTGCGCCAGTCCGACTCGCACTTGTCACCTGCCAAGTACTTTTTACAAGAATTTTTCATATGTGACATCTTTTTTCTTAACTAAAAACATAATCATAAATTAAAATTAAAATCCCCCACGCAGCTTTAGGTATGATTATGCTTGTTTGTGCGTGTTTAATCGAGTAATCATACGCCAAGAATGTTTACATTACATCATTTTGGAAAAGAGCTGATACTCTTATACTGCTGAACCGATGTTAACCAAACATAGCTAAGAACCAGCGCACGGAAACTGGCTTTCAAATGAAAAAAACCGCTTCGAAATCGGTCTATCCGTTTGAGAGTTACGATGTCACAGACGGACAGACAGACATCGACGTCTAACTTATAACACCTCTCTTTTTGCGTGGGGGGTTAAAAAAAGTCACTCTCAGTTCAACTATGAACTTCCATGCCTTGTGATTTTAAATTTCTTATCATACTATTAGCGTGACATTAAAGTTCAGTTTCCTTTAAACAGTGGAAAGATTTCCTACCCAAGAGATTGGGCCCCCTATATATAAGTACTCCTTCGCTTGATACCTTCGTCGCTGTCGATCACTGCGCAGTTTTCGATTTCCGCCGCCGTGCTTCACTTATAATATTGAGTTGCCGGAATTACTTCCCTCATCTCCTCACCATCTTACTTCTATGTACATTGTTCTCTATCATCCAATCGTATATTAGAAAGAGACAAAGTGTTTTACAGCATTTCTATACACACTTTGCTTGATTTCTTTTTAGTATTCGATGATATCGTTATGTATGAAAATTAGATTTTTCTTAATGTAATTTGCAAGGTAAGTATTTAGTTTTGTTTATATACATATAGTACAGCTGCTTAGATATTTTATTTAGAACATTAGTTAACGACCAAACTATATTTTAAAGTTGTACTGTATTATTTTATTATTCGTATTTATTTATTATTATACTGTATTATAATAAAATTGGAGTGTCTGTTTGTAATAGTAAAATAACGGTTTTTTAATAAATGCATATGTATGTATACACGATACATGTACCAAAATAGTATTTCTTACAATTTTTGTCTGTCTTTCTGTTTGCTCCGGGTAATCTCTGGAATGGCTGGACCGATTTTGTCGGGACTTTCACTGGCAGATAGCTGATGATCTGAGGAGTAACTTAGGTTACTTTTTTATAGACTAACTTCGTCCCGTGGCGTTACCGCAAAAACCGCGGGTAACACCGCGGGGTTCAGTTAGTAAATAATATGGCTTAGCATATTATTCGATTTCGCATATTATACCGCGATATCCGACGTACACGCGAGTGGAGCCGTGGTTTAAAGCTAGTCAATGATAAATTTGCTTGTACTATAAGAATAAACTACCTAGCTAACCTACTAGCTGGGCAATGGTTTGTTAGCGCCGTCGTGTCGCTGATAAAGTTTCTGTTGACCCGAGCGTCCCGAGCGAGTTTTGTGGAATCTTGATTAGTTACCAATCGTATTAGAATGGAATTCTGTCGCTGAAGATCTGTATCGTCCCTAAAAGTATATGCTCTTAATTTTTCCTAGATGCGTTCAACATATAGCAGTAGTCTAAAAATACTAGTAGTATTTAATCTATTAGCAATAGAACGGGATGTTCGACAAAACATTATTGACTTAGACGAGAGGTTCACGACTCGATTCCCACCCAGAACTAATAACGATAAGAACGGTCATTTATTCTATGTCTGTATGTAATTAATTGAGAAATTGGACAGAAGTCTGGTTAACATAGCTAGCCTCTTTCATTATAGATCAGGCAAACAGGGTACTTTAGCTTAAGACATGCCAAATCATGATTAAATATTGTCATATCTACCTACTCAGTTCTCTTCAACATCATAAATTCTAAAAATAATGTTCAGTAGCATGTTATAAAAAAACAAGAATATTATATAGTGAACGTACAAATACTCATAAAGTGTGTGAACAGAGAGCAAATGTTTAACTGGCCTAATGATTGCGAGGGCGGTGGTATAATAAACTAATACTTTATTGGCCGTATGTTTGTACGCCTGTGCGTCATAGGCGCGCCCACCGACACCTCTACCTGTCATATTTTTTTTCGTTCCTAATTTAAATAGACGTCAAATGGCCGTTTCGGATTACTAATTGATTTTTAGCTTTTAATAATTTTATGGCTGTTGGACCAGTGGCCAGTTGCAACCTTTTATTAAATGGCGGATAATTTTTACTTTTAAATGTTAAATATTAATATATATGGCCTTTTATGTAAATGTTTACGTATCTAGTCATAGACAGCGTATGTTTTTACTCTTCTTTCATGAAATAGGCGTTTTTCTTTCAACTCACCAGATTGAACGATGAACACACACCGTTATACAGAGAGACATATAAGAAATCTACAGCAGCTGTGATCCATTATAATAAAATTATGACTAGCAATACGTTCTAGACTTTGACGATGCTAACCAAAAAATGGCTGTCGAAGCGTTTAGTTTACCTAAAAAAAAAGAGCAAATCTTCTAGTAATTGTATTGAGTAAAGGAGTTCGGACATCTAACACACAATCTCTAGTGCTAAATATCTAGTGCTGAGCTAAGCAGAGCTTGTGATATGGGTACTAGACAACTGATGTAAATACATAAATACTTTACTAATACACGGAAAACACCCAAACTCCGTAACAAATATTTGCAGATCATTCAAACTTTTGCTCCGACCCGAGAGTCGAACAAGAGACCTCAAGCACAGCAATCGCATACGCTACCACTGCGCTACCGAGGTCGGTATTGATGTGAAATTATTGCAATACAAAAATAGTTTAACCTTCAACAATTTCTGAATGTCAATACTATCTAAATAAATAGCTCTTTAAATAATAAATATATTGAAGATTAGTACCGAAATAACTGATTTGCACTTCTGCATTAGTTAGTACATGCAATGTAGCCTGTGTTACAATATTCACATCGCAGCCGGTCCTCGCTCCGGCTAAATCTTTAACCGTACCATCGGTGGTTACGGATAAATATATTAAGAGTTTCTAATTGCAACGTATCTTGTTCCGTGGTAACTGTCTCATTATTTATGTGTAGGACTGGGAAAACTTCATTATATACTATAATTTTTTGGAACAGTTTAAATATTTTATTAACTTTTTGTCACCGATTTTATTAAACGGAGGTTTTTGCCGGATGTGTACGTTTCATTGAAATAGGTAAAAACTTAATTGTTATGACGATCGTTTATGGCTACTATCTACTTCTAAAAAAGGTGTGTATGTTTTTTCTTCATGGTTTAGAGGTTACAGATAAGGAGGTTTTAGTTGTGTGTGTTAGTGAATAAATTTTGAAAAATGTAGTGTGACCCGATTGAAATTAATGCATTTTTTTCAAGTTATTAAGTTCTTCAACGTCCATTTACATGCATCCTTTGCCTAAAGAATAAATAGGAAGAAAATGCCTATTCTCTACCAGTCCACATTTGGGTATTGTAGAAACCTTGTGAGGTAGGTATACAAAGTATCTTAAATATATAAACTATACATCATTACATATATAATTTATTAAATTTTTTGTTGATGTGAAACATCTATAGGGTAAACCTGATTTTTGGCGTAGCGAGTGGCAGTGGTATTTTTATTTGTATTTGAATTTTGTATTTAATATAAATGAATATCAAAGTAATAAACAGTCATATTTTTATACAAAACAATTTCGATGTTTCACACCTGACAGGCTTGCGTTTTTTTTAAAGACAACGCCCACATTAGGAATGAACATCCTGTGTTTCGGGGGACTTTACAAACATACACGAAACGGACACAAAGAACACCCAGACTCAGAACAACAATTTGTGGATCACACAAAATGTTGTCCCGTGTAGCATTTGATCCCACAACATTTGTCTCAGTAGAAAGAGGCGTGGTGATCGCTTAAACCACCAACCCATACGCATCTGACACACACACCAAATTAGATGTATTTTTACCCGACTACGGCAAAGCCAAAAGAGGGTTATGATTTTGATAAGTTATTGAAATAAAACGACGTGTTCGGTTGACGAAAAGCGAGCAAGAGAGAGTTTATTTCATTTTATACAGTTGGCACTAGTGTTGCAATGACATATACATATTTTGATTAATTACCAACACCCCCACTATCAAAATATTATATAGTTTCAATACCCAACATTTTCATAAATTTACAGTGTTTAGCTGGACATAAACTTTTTGTCAAAATATCCGCTGGCATGTCACCTGTTGGCAAATACTGCATGTTAATTAATTTATTTAAAATAACTTCTCTACAGTAGTGATGTTTAACATCTATATGTTTTGTTCTATTATGGAATGCAGAACTTACCGACAGTTTCAATGCACTCTGATTATCATTAAATATATCAATAGTATACAATTTTCCTGTAATTTCATATTGCAAATTCCTAAGATATACAGCTTCTTTACAAGCTTCTGAAATAGCAGTATATTCTGCCTCGGTACTAGAGAGAGTAACACATCTCTGTTTCTTACTTCCCCATGATATTACAGACCCCATTAACATGAAACAATAACCAGAATATGATTTCCTATCATAAGGATCATTTGCCCAGTCGGCATCAACATAACCTTTAATTTCTGGTTTACCCGTTTTACAATATTTTAAACCAAAACTTTTAGTTTTCTTTAAATATTTCAATACTCGTTTAGCATATGACCAATGTTCATTACTGTGACAATTATTAAATTGACTGAGATATCCAACAGCATAAGCTATATCTGGTCTAGTGAGTACAGCTAGATACATCAAGCTACCTATAAGTTGTTGATATGGATTTTGACTTTTAGTATCTATACATTTTTCAACATTTAATTTAATGTCCATTGGTGTATTAACAGTTTTACATTCTGTCATATTAAATTTACATAACAGCTGATCTATATAAATCTCTTGACTTAATGATACATTTTTATCTTTATCAATATTAACACACATGCCTAGGCACTGTCTTATTGGACCTAAATCCTTTATTTTAAACTGAGAACTTAAAATTTCTTTTAACAGTTTCATTTCACATTTATCATTTGAAAAAATAAAGAAATCGTCGACATATAGAGTAACTATAGTCCTTTTACCATTACTTATTTTTGTATATAAACAAGGTTCCAGTTTAGAGTTTTTATAACCATTCTTTATCATACAAATATCAACTTTCTTATGCCAAGCTCTGGAGGACTGTTTGAGACCATATACAGCCTTTTTTAGTAAAAGAACTTTGTTTTTCTCATTTTCAGAGCATACAAAACCGTCTGGTTTCTGCATATATATGGTTTCCTTCAGTTCTCTATTAAGAAAGGCTGTCTTGACATCTAAATGTGCTGTATCTAGATTCAATTGAGAACACAAAGCAAATAACAATCTTAATGTTGTATGCCTTACTACTGGAGAAAAAGTTTCATTGTAATCGATACCACTTCTTTGGCTACAACCTTTTGCTACCAGTCGTGCACGATACCTAACCTTGTTATCACTATCACTTTTCTTTTTTAACACCCACTTACACTTCACAATTGTTCCCTTATCTGGCACATTTGAGAGTTGCCAAGCATGATTATCTTCATAACACTGTAACTCTTCTTTCATAGCCTGCAACCAATTTTCCTTTTCAGATCCCTGTAATGCCTCTTCAAATGATATTTCACTTGTATCTATTTTACTGTTGCTCATACACATGTTGGAATAACCATATCTGTTTGGTTTTCTTCTCTCTCTTTTACATCTATCAGTTTCAACAGGCATAACATCGTCAATGTCTTCATTTTCACTAGGTATATAAGTACTATCGTTCGGATTACTAAGCACAGAAGTAAACGAAATGTCATCTGATAGACTATCATCCCCCACTGAATCCAAACTTGCCTCTTCAGGATCTGACTTCAAATGTTTTTTCTCTTGTATTATAATTGCCTCTTGTTCTTGAAGATTCCTTTCAATGATGATTACATCTCGACTAGTGGTTATTGTTTGTGTTTTAGGATTATAAACTCTGTATCCCTTTGTGTCTTCAGAATAACCCATTAAAATGCACTTTTCTGATTTCTTGTCCCACTTGAGACGCTTCTCCTTTGGCACGTGTACCATAACAACACTGCCAAATATTCTGAGGTGACTTATATCAGGTTTGGTCTGCGTCCATAACTCGATTGGAGTTTTATCTTGCAAAGCAGGTGCTACTGTTCTATTCTGCAAATAAACAGCAGTATTAGTCGCCTCTGCCCAAAATTGCTTACTTAAACCAGCTTCAAATAAAAGACATCTAGCCTTTTCAACAAGCGTTCGGTTCATCCTCTCGCACAATCCATTCTGTTCCGGCGTGTAAGGGTTAGTCTTCTGATGAATTATTCCCATTGTCTTAAGAAATGTGTCAAATTCATGATTGCAGAACTCTTTACCATTATCAGTACGCAGAACCTTAATTTTTCTGTCGAGATGGTTTTCAACCTTAGCTTTGTAATTTTTGAAACATTCTATGGCTTCACTTTTATTTTTAATAAAGTAAATATAAGTCATTCTACTGTAATCATCAATAAAAATAATGAAATACCTGGATCCTCCAATGGATACATTTTCCATTGGCCCACAGATGTCTGAATGTATTATGCTTAATAATTCAGTGCTCCTACTGCCTTCCCGAGGAAATGGAAGTCGACTCTGCTTGCCCTCACAACATATTGCGCAGGAATTCTTATTGGTTTTCATTGTATTATCAATTGATAAGCCATTAACTGCATTTTGCATTTTACACAAGTAAGTATTGTTCACATGTCCCAATCTACGATGCCATAATTCACTCGTCACTACTGCGGCTATTAACTCAACTGATGTATTCAGTTTATATACTCCATTTACGAGTACAGCTGTCGCCACCAAGATTCCTTTTCTGTTATATATCTTACAACCATCATCTTCAAAAGAGACCTTGTTTCCCTTGTTTATCAATTGACTTACAGATAGGAGGTTTGTAGTAAGACTAGGAACACATAAGACTCCTTCCACTGTAACGTCATAATTGAATTCTTTTGTATATGTCCTGATCTGCACGTCACCAGAGCACGCTACAAGTACTTTGTTTTCGTTCGCTACAATAATTTCTTTCGGAAAACCGGAATGTGACACGTTTTTGACCCAATGCTTGTTTGTTGTCAAATGAACACTTGCTCCAGAATCTATATACCAATCTGTTTTACTGTAACATCCATTCAAAAACACTGCACTGAATGCGTTGGTTTGCCTTTCTTTGCTCTTTGTTTCTATTCTATCTGTTTTTGTGCATTGATTCTTATAATGTCCGACTTGTTTACATCTGTAACATTTTATTGGTTTGATATTAGAGTTTGACTTTGACATCTGGACGCCGCCATCATGGTTTTCTCTGACCATAGACTTTCTAATTCCTTTATGTTGGTATTTCTGAAATGCTACAAAAGCGCCATCTACTGCCGTATTTTCGGTTACCGGTTCCATGTCTAATAATTTGGATTTAATGGCGTCTGTTGTGATTGTCATACCGGAATGTTCAATGGCCATTATCATGGGCGAGAATTTTTCTGTCAATCCAGCAAGTAATAATGACCCGATCCACTCATCACTTATGTTAAATCCAGTTCCAGCCAGCTTTTGTCCAGTTTCAACAATTTGTGTAACATAAGATGACATCGTGTCGCTATTTTCAAGTCTAATTGAAATGAGATTTCTAAGCAAACTGATTCTTCTCGTGAACCCTGAATCATCATACAATGACTTTAGCTTATCCCATAGACTTTTAGTTGTCGTAACATTCTTTATGTGTACGTAGATAGACGGATCGATCATCAAAATCAGTTTTGCCTTTGTTCTGGCGTCCTCTTCGGCTCCTATTGCTGGTTGGTTCGGCTCCGGTTTGATACATTTCAGCATGCCTTCCAACACTAGGACGTTTTCTACTGCAAAACACCATTCACTGTAGTTTTCGCGGCCTTTCAACTTAGGCACATTCATCATATAATTATGACTTGTAGCCATTTTGATTCTAGTCCACGAAAAGCCACGAGGCACTTTATAATTTGTTTTAAGATTCTAATATTGTTCACCACTTTAGCAATTTAATGACTGTAAGTCCACACTTAAAACAATATTTAACACAGTTAGAAAAAACTTATCTGCCGCGAGAGATATCTAGGCCCATAACCTGAAATAAAACGACGTGTTCGGTTGACGAAAAGCGAGCAAGAGAGAGTTTATTTCATTTTATACAGTTGGCACTAGTGTTGCAATGACATAGACATATTTTGATTAATTACCAACAGTTATGTATGTATGTATGTTCATTTGTTCCTTCATAGCTCTTTAGTTAAAGAGCTATGAGTAGTTACTCATTAGAACTAGACAAATGACATTACACTACAGGGACTACGACTTTTGAAACTTAGTAATGTGCCATAGTCCATAACACTTTAACAACGCGTGACTTAAATGTGTATTGTATGACTAATATTTATAAGGGAGAAAATAAATAAATTATTAGGTACTATTACATTTTCAAAAAACTTAATAATTAAATGTTGATGGCTCTTACATTCAACTATCACTATATATAATAGGTCTTTACCTATGAAATTGCCGTTTTGTATGCAATAAGTGAAAGTACATATGTATATATGTATACCTAGTATATATATGTTTAAGTGATAAATTATTCTGCTACCCAAAAGAGTCCAGCAATTCTGATAGTTCTATTTATCTAGTAAGGTTTAGCAATTCGGTACAAATATCCCCTTCAATTCAATTTTATCTGCTCAAAATTGTCTTTTACCCTGGACATATGGCAGACCCAATAATATTATAAGAACGCTGGCGGAAACATAAGACATCAGAGAGTCCAATGGAAGTGTTTGTATTTCAAAGACAGTCAAGCATCTACTTATCAAAAGAAAAAAGAATTAGCGGACGTCATCTCACGTCACTTAATTTATTTGTAGAGGTCTATTGACCGTGACAGTCACTTACCAGTAAGTAACCTACTTACAAATAACGACTAAACATTAAATTGTGCAGTACTAACAGTTATTACATAAACAGTACCCTAGTATAGGTACAGCAAATATAGTCTGATAATTCAAAACAAATTTCTAAGAACGTTCTCGATATAAAAGCTGTTCCATTAAAAATAAAGTGTACTCTTTGAACAGCACATTCAGAACTACCTCTTTCATTACATAGGAACACCCTTACACTGCTATACCGGTTATCCTTACAACAACCCTCTGTATTGCGTGCGGGGCTAAAAATAGCGCAGGCATTCTATACAAATCAATTCATCAAAGTTTCAGTAAGACTTATAAAGTACTGAAGATGCAATTAGAAAATGTTCATTGTTTATTCCCTTAGGAACCGGAATAGCTGAGCTATAATTTATTTATTTCATAATTTTGCCAATGCTCTATTTGATTGTTGAGGGAACGGGTGTCGTGTCCCTCCAACACAAAGGGAGTTTGTAAATATTCCAAATATTCAAGTATCTCCTAAACTTTTCTTCCACTCTCCTTCATATCGTCCAACAGACAGTCTCCAAGCTGCAAGAGCTGGGGTTGGAAGCTCTCCATCATCCGCCATACTCACCAGACCTTGCACCTACCGACTATTACTTTTTCCAAAATTTAGACAACTTTTTAGTGGGTAAAAAATTTAATTCCTGAGAGGCATTACAAAATGCCTTTGAAGAGTTTGTTCCTCCCGTCCAGCTGATTTTTACAAGAAGGACATCAATAAACTGCCAATGCGTTGGCAAAGATGCGTCGATTGCATGGGTGATTACTTCGAATAACAGAAATAAAAGTTTGAAATAATAATTACTTTCACTTATTGCATACAAAACGGCAACTTCATAGGTAAATTATTTTCGGCGTATAAATAGTTTGAAAATCTGTATATTATAAACCGTGTACATACACTCAGAAGACTTAACTACATATAGGAACATTTATGCAACGTTTGAAATTCAAGCAAGCAAACCAAATCAAACGTTTCAAGCAAGTCCCACAGGTCTTCGTCAGAGACTAGCTGTACAAACAAAGAGCTGTAATACAATATACGTGACACGTACGTGACATACTTAATTACTTATCACAATACAATCCATTTATCCCTCACAATTGAATACAGTATAGAATGGACAGGTTTATTAATATCCAATCCAACCCCCCCCCCCCCCCCCCTGATAAACGATTTAGGATCAAACAATTAGTGGGACATACAATAGCCTAAGCAGAATACATAGCCTGGAATATACAACAGTCTTCGGACACTCAAATGCGTTGTCTTATAGTGGGTCTTGCGTCAGGCGTGCACTCTGTGACAAATAAAACCAATCACTAGATTCAACAGAACTTGTACTTTATTGGCATAGAGATAGGGGTATTTGTGTCGGGAATTTGGTATTATTGACACGACAGGTTGTAGGGCCCACACACGTTCGCCTTTCACGAGTCGTGGAGCGAATCACGACAGTCACGTGTAAGGGAATAACAATAGGGTGACCACACTTCGCCACGAAATGGTTTGGTACTTCTTGTGTTGTATTGTTTCGGTCGTTTCACGTATTTGTCATTATTATAATGTAACTCGTATGCTTAATATGCTAGAAAGTGTTCTACGTGAAACAGTAGTCAAAAAATATTTGTCCATATATTAAGAACAGAACAAAACTCTTTGTTAGACAAATATACATACGTACATATTTGAATTATGCTGCGGATAACGAAAATTACAAACCTTCTAGAAATATATTTATAGATAGTAGAGCCACGTTGATTTCAGCACGAACAGGCATCTCGGCAAAGGCGATGATACTACGCTTCCTCATAAAGACCAACCTCAAATGACTGCATTCGTGCAGTCATATGTCGTTGGTAAGTACGATACCGCCAATGCCCAATGATCGAGACACGTGTCAATAGGCTGCCATAGTGTGGGTCACCACGGTGCATTGTCGCATTGTCCGCATTCGCAATAAGTATGGTGACTGTAACTCTTGAATTCTGCTCATGCTTTCCACAAGCCAGGGTAAAGTCCATTTGGCAGGTCCATTTATAAAAGATAATAGATTTAAGGTCTAGCTAGGTGATCAAAGACCCAGGTACAAAAATAATATGTCCTTAGGTCGCATATCGAATCTAAATAGACGTATATCTTTACACATGGAGTTCAATCAATATTTGCTGCATACGTACTTGTTATATGAGGGTAGAAATTATAGACTCTTTGTGCAACGTTGCTGGTAAACTTATATTTTAGACATTTTAAAAAATGTCTACATCACATTTTTTGTTTATTGTAAAAAGATAATTACATCTAAAGTAAACTACGTCAAGAAATTAGTAAATGCATCTATTATGTTTTAGCAAAATAACTCTTTCTCTATTTCAAGCACGATCATTACGAAACAAAGAAAACACGTACATCTTTGATAAGTCGGTAAAATTCACGGCCTTGTTAGACATTTACTACATCCACCTTAGAGCCTGGATCTTTTGAGCTAGTATTCAATACTTAATTGCTTTCATCATGTAATTTTACAGTTGATATAACTAATATTAAGTGACAATCATGGAGCATCTCGTGCACAGAAGCATAGAAGAGAGAGAGCTGTGAATTATTTTTGATTATGTTTATATATGTATTTGTTTAATTTGTTAGATTTTCAATCACAAGTACACTTAGAAACTTCAGTTATAAGATTTCGAAGTGTTCTGCACTTAGAAATTTTATAATTGAAATTTTATTTAATATAACTAGAAATCATAGAAAGATGTATTTCTTCGATGAATTTCTTGAATTAAACGCTTTTACACATTGATCGTAGCAGTGATATTGTGAGGAGCACGGTCGGTGGGCTCTTGTGGGCTCCCCTGTGAGGGCTAGCGAAGCTCTATGTAGGCCACCGGTTATCGGAGCAAATATAATAAAGTTGCAGTGTAGTGCCTATGGATACGTACGTACTGATTAATTGAAATCACCTTAGTAAGTCCACCAAACAAAACTAATCATGCTTACCTTTCTTTTGATACTGGTTGCTTTCAGTTTGGAGCCAACGGTCAAAGATATTGGCGCTGCTACCTAAACCAAGCCCAGCTGCCATAGTGCGGGTCGCCATGCTGCTTTGTGCTTATTCGCTATGAGGATGGTGACCACCACTCTTGGATTATACCCATGCTTTCCATCAGGCGGGGCAGAGTCATTTTGGCAGCTCACTATAAAAAAAAAAAAACAAAAAAAACGTATATACGGTACAAGACTTACATCTACAATTTAAACTTAAATGATTGACTACTTACTGACTACAAAAATTGCATACTAAACTCTATTTGAAATTCCCATTAAGTCTACAAAACAAAGCGTTAAAAACTTAAAAAACCTAGGTTTAAAACATTCAATTTTAGTATCACTAGTGATACGATTTTCAATCAAGTTACCGTCTATGGACCGGCGAGCCGGTAACCGTTCGTGATTGACAAGACAGTCCATTGGAGTCTCACCCCTTTACCGCTGTTGTCTTGACCGACCAACACGAGAATTCGATTAGCTGCAGGATAATTGGGCCACCCCACATATCAATATGAACTTGCGACCCCATCTGGGGCCACAACTAACGTATTGTAAGGTCTGAAACGCCTTTGTGTTTACCCAACTAACGTTGTCTTTTGCCTTAAGTCTAAGTGCTCTCGGTAACAGCATCGATGCACTTGGAATCCAATTACCAGAATATCGTTTCGTATTATACGGTTTACCTATAATCTGCATATATAGGATGTCTCAATGGGAGTGCACTTTTTAAATTTAGTGTAATTGTTTCTTAGTGCATGTGGCAACTCTGAAATTTTGCAGTTTTAACATAATTATATTTATTCCGATTATTAAAATGGAGCGCTTTACGAAAAAACAACGCGTTGTAATTATGAAAAGTTATAACAAAATTTGGAATGTTAAAGTGAGACCGTTCGCACACTTTAAATAATTTTCAGTCGAGACAGTGCATCTTTTTTCTTAGGGATTTAGTGAAATCTCGGGTTTATGCAAATAACAGACATGGGAAATCATGAAAATTATAATGACCCCTCATCAGAGCCGTGACCCATTTGACGGATATTTTGGTCCATACCTTATCGGAACATATCTTATTTACAATCCAATAAAAATCACAACTCTCAAAAAAAAACGAGTTTTTATTTAAAATTTAAAAGTGCACTCTTACTTGGACACTCTTTACATCTATACAAAAAATAAAATTGGAGTGTCTGTTTGTAATTTTAACTTTTTAATAAATTTAGGTAAATGTGAAAATTTTGAAAAAACATCAGTGAAACTCCCGTCAAAATTGGTCCAGCCATTTCAGAGATTACCCGGAACAAACAGACAGATAGAGAGACAAAAAAAAAATGTATTTTGGCACATGTATCGTGTATACATATGCATTTATTTAAAAGCCGTTATCTTAATATTACAAACAGACACTCCAATTTTATTTATTTGTAGTGTAGTTAAAATCGGTTATTTTAATATTACAAACAGACACTCCAATTTTATTTATTTGTATAGATTTTTCTCTCTATTTTCTTCTCCCTTTCTCAAGTTCAACATGTATTATTACGAAATTGTCACTGACAGTTATCTAGAAGAAGTAAATTAAGCTACTTTAATTTTAAACTGGCTTCGCCCCGCGGTGTTACCCGTGGTTATTGTTGTAAAGGTATACACAGGTATATATCCCAACCGCACGATATTCTAAATATATACACATTATCTATGAACTATATCAAGACACCGAAGAAATAATTCTGCTCATGACACAATATTATCCTATATGGAAATCGAACCCATATAGGATAATATTCGGTCGAATCGACCTCTGGACAGCAGTCAGGATTGCTAATCACTGGACTGACTGACCAATCGAAACATTTTCTTTCTAGAAAAATGTAACTGAAAATCTTAAAATCCGTAATATTCTGAAGTATTCTTGTTAAAGGTCAACAAACCTCCTAGAAGGGAATGTACCACAAACAATCATCCATTTCATTAGCGTCAGTTTTACTAAAAATAGAAACAACTTGTGGTCATTTTTTTGGTGCAATGAGGGCGTCGGTCGACGGCTTTAGTCAAAGTATCTACTTTAAAGGTTTAAATGGCTCAAACCTTCAAAAGTATCATTGAGTGTTTTTTTATTGGAACGTTAGCTTTTAGACCATTTTAATAAAATGAAATTCAGGTGGCAACAGATTGCATTCTGTTTACCTTTCGTGTTAACTACTAATACTATTGTACCAGAATATCTGACGTTTAAAAAGAGTAGCCGTGGGTTTCTCTGCCAGTATTCTTCTCATAAGTTTCTTCGCATTTTGGAAGCTGGAAGTTTATACATCTACACAGACTGGCAGTAGATTTGAGTGTTTTCATCTAATTTACCTTGACAATCAAGCACATGCTGTGGCATCTGTTTGTGTCGATCTATTATTTTTGACTGTAGCTTTAATTTAACGTTCATAATTTTCCAAAATCCTAGCTAGATCGATTTATCATCCCTGAAACCGCCTGCATATTGAATTTCATGAAAACCATTGAAGCCGATACCGCGATGTAGATTTTTTTCAGATTTTATTTAGTTTAAAGTTATTAAATGAATGTAAAAAATCACGCAGTAATAGGTAGGTACTCAATTTATTACACCGTTAAGCTGAATACTGGAGTAATGATTAGTGATCCTAATGCAAAGATGCAATGCAAAGAGCAATATCTATGTTATCTATTAACAATTATTTTTACGGGAATTCACGCGATCACTTATGAAGAGGTAGTACATACCTCTGATTTGCCTAACGTTTCACTGCTTCTGATTTAACAAAAAAAAAACTATGTGATCATTTATTATGTGTCTGGCTGGAATTTATATATAATATCTATGTTTTTAGAAATAAAAATAGTTTACACACTATTTGCAGGATTATTCGTTAATTAATGTGGGTGAATACAGTATCGGGGTGAAGGGAGAAGCGGTCAATGGCTGTTTCTAACGTACCTCATGCACATTTGGGATTAGGCTTTTAGATTAGGTTTTGATATGTGCATTTGCGCGTAGGATACATCTCATCCCATTTTACACTCGGATAAGTATGCTTTATGAATTAGAGTTTTTGAAGTGAAAACTTATTCAGCCGCGTTGTGCACTTTTTGGTAAGGGGTAGTCTTATGAGTTCGCATCACCGCGTCACCGACATGTAACGTCACAAAACTTCTTTGACCGCATTGAACACTTTTTGTTAGTGGAAAATCTTGAGTTTGCGTCACTGCATCACCGACATTATGATTTAATTTAGACCGTTATTTTTCCAAATAATATTTTAAGTTGTAAGTTTTTACTTCTATCGGCAGTCCTTAGACTGCCAATATTTTTATTTTGCAAACGGGCAGAAACAAAAATATGCCAACCCGTCTAGCGAGCGTGGAATAATAGGCCACGACTTCCTTTATAAGGAGAGGTCTATCCAGCTGTGGGCTAATAAAGGCTGTTGTTGATGACGTGACGTATACCCTCTAAGCGAGCGGATGGGTCGGCTGATGATAAGTCATCAAGGGATTTCACTTCATTGCATATCTTTGTGTATCGATTTTCATTTCATTTCACATGGATGCAAACTTAAGTTCTCAGTAGTTCTGTAGACCGGTATCAATTGTCAGGCCACAACATAAATGATTGGGCCGACAGACCGGGGGAAGCCCAGGCTTTGCCCAGGATAGAGCCTGGATGGACGCGTCGTCGATCAATGAGGGACCTGAAGTAACAAGGTCCGGGACCTCCTTAGGGCATCTGAGACCAGCCGTGTGGGTGGTTTTTAGTGGAATCACCACAGACCAGGCTCAAATTCAAATTCAAATTCAAAATCATTTATTCAATTAAGACACTAAGTGACATTTATGAACGTTAAATTGAAGCTGTAGTTAAGAATCATAGATCGACACAAACAGACGCCACAGCATGTGCTGTATTGTCGAGGTAAATTGGGTGAAAACACCAAAATCTACTGCCTGCCTGTGTCGATCTATAACTTCCAGTTTCCAAAATGCGTAGAGCCTCATGAGAAGAATACTGGCAAAGAAACTCATGGCCACTCTTTTCAAAGTCAGATTTTCAGGTACAATAGTGTTAGTATTACATGTAAGGTAAACAGTATGCAAGCTGTTGCCACCTGAATTTCCTTTTATTAAAATGCTCCAAAATCTAACGCTCAAACAAAAAAAAAAGAAAAGAAAAATCACTCATTGATAACGTTAAAGGTTTTAGTCTATTAAACATAGAAATCATTCAAGGTGCACATCTACTTACAATCAGTTGCAAAATCTGCTGTTGAAAATAATTCGTGACTAGATTAAAAGGCTACAGTTGCAGTTGAACGAACCAAAATAATAGTATGTCAAAAGCATCGCTGACTAGGCCGACCAATCACCCCAAGCAGCACCCGTTCACGAGTATGACGCATGGACCAGCCATCGTCTCCTTCGCCATATCAGAGGGAAAGAAACGACCCGCCCCACGACGACACCGCAAGCAATGATATTTTAGTGAGCATGACAGACCATAGTCGAGATACTGATAAAAATCACTACTAATTAAATTACCATGATAATCGCCACGCATTACCCTCAACTAACAATTGTTTGTTAATATTTAGCTTAGTTATATAACAAAGAAGTTTGTGTGTATCTAATGACACCTTAAGCCCATGACTGATTGTCGTTTAGATAGTCGTTGATCGTATAGTAGGCTTTCCTAATAAGGTGATTTTTTATAATTAGCTTGAATTTATTTATAGGAAGGTCGATTACATGTATAGGAATTCTATTATAAAAACGTATACCAAGACCTTCGAATGAGTTGTGTACTTTATGTAAACGATGATAGGTAGGTAGGCTCCCCGAGGAGCAGGAGATTCAAAGGGATTTCCCACCCCGTCAACATAAAAAAAAGCAGAGCATGTGCTATGGTAATTAGACTGCTGATAAACATACTTCATCATCGTAATCATCAGTCTTTAACAGTCCACTGCTAGACGAAGGCCTCTTAGAAAGGAAGTTTTAGCCTGCTTCATATACTACTAGCTGAACCCCGCCGTGTTTTCCACGATTATTGTCGTAACGCAAGTAACGCCGCGGGGTGAAGCTAGTCTAAAAAGTAGCATAAGTTACTCCTTATATAATCAGCTACCTATCAGTGAAAATCGCTTCAAAATCGTTTCAAAATTGGTCCGGCGGTTCCAGAGATTTCCCGTAACAAACAGAGACAGATAAAAGTGCAAAAAAAATGGTATAAAAAGTGGTTATAAAAGTACACTCCTATTTAATTAAGTTTTATAAAATGTATAGAATAGATTATAAATAAATTCTTGATTAAATGTATAACAGAACTTTGTATAAATGGACGGGAATGTCTAAACCGGACCCAATGCTGTACGTGTTGGGTTCAGTTTAGACGTCCCCTTTTCAGCAGAGGTTAGACCCACATGAATCGATACATCGTTGCTGAGCTGAGTACTGAATGCATTCGAAGGGTCGTATCCACAATTAATCTTCATGACTAATCAAAGGGATGTACCCCGCTTTATCAAAACGGCAAATGTGAGAGCACATGCATTTCGTGAAGTTAACGTTTGTGGCTGCGCTTTGTGTAGTGCCTTACAAGGCAACGAGTACAAAGCGATCCTGTTTGTGTCCAACATTCACAACGAGAATACATCTGATTCTGTTTTCATTTAGTCCGAATAATAAGAGATTTGTTTGTACAATTGTAGTATTGTTTTATAAAATATATTGTGGAGCAAAGATTGCCCTACGTTGCAACATCCAAAATTAGATTTTATTTTGTATTTGCGTTTTTCATGTAGTTGGAAAACTATGGCTTTTGTGAGTCAAAACTGATTTTATACTCGTCGAAAGGTATTGAACATTTTTATTGGGCGTTGTTTTTATTATTTTAGGTACTAGCATTTGGTCGCGGCTCCGAACGCTTGTATCTCCGATATCATGATATCATTTTTCGGGACACTCACAAATTACGTGACTTTCTATTGGTATAGCAATTTTCAGAAAAAAAACAATAAATCCAGAGATTATCGCCTACAACCTAAGAAACTTTGACTCTTTATTAAATTTGTATGGATTATTATTTTTCTGACTACTACTGAAAGTTTTTATTATAACCCATAATGTCCCACTGCTGGGTTCGGGTCTCCTCTCAGGAGAGGATTATAGGCCATTGGTCCCCACGCTGGCCCCGTGCGGGTTGGGGCAGTCCCCAAGGCACCCGACCTGTCGGACGCCCAATTCGGATTCCGAGAGGGGCGTTCGACGGTCGATGCCGTGATGCGCCTTAGGGCCGTGACCGAGGAGGCAGTGAGCTGTGGCGGCGTGGTGTTGGCGGTGTCCCTGGACATCGCCAACGCCTTTAATAGTCTGCCATTCAGCTGCATCGGGGAAGCACTCCAATACCACGGAGTGCCAGAGTACCTGAGGCGGCTGGTGGCAGACTATTTGCACGTGCACAGCACGGGACCCTTTCCTTCCGACTGACGCAGGTTCTTTCCGGGCACGGATGCTTCGGAAAGTACCTGCACTCGGTCGCCAGGAGGGAACTGAGTCCCGCCTGCCACCACTGCGACTGCAGTGAGGACTCGGCCCAGCATACGCTGGCGATCTGCCCCGCTTGGGCGTCGCAGCGCCGGGCCCTCAGTGCAGTCATCGGAGGGGATCTCTCGCTACCGGCCATCATTCGCTCTATGGCCGGTAGCGACAGCAGTTTTACCGCGGTCGCAGCCTTCTGCGAAGACGTAATTTCGCAGAAGGAGGAGACGAGGGAAGGGAGGACGACCTCCACTCGGACCCGATCCGCCGCCGGCGAACCGGGCGGCGGAGGCGCGCATACCAGCGCCTCATGCCGCCCTGAGTGTGGCCGCGGATGGTGGGGACGGGTTTTCCCCTCCATCCGCTTTAGTGGTCACCCGCGAGGAGGCGACGTTACGCGTGTGCCGTACGTCGCCTAAAATATGAGAGTTTTACCAGCAGACGGTGCCCGCTTCAGTGCGGGCAGGCGCTGGGAGGGGTCCGGATGTGTTAATAACAGCAGTCCCCGGATCCCTCCCGTCTCAGGCGCAGAGTGGCACACCGTGTGGTTTTAGTCGGTTCGATTCCGACACACCGCCCCGCCGCAAGCCCCGGCGGGGTGACGGCCCGTGGGGGTTTCCACACGTTAAAAAAAAAAAAAAAAAAAAAAAAAAGTCCCCAAAGCAAGACAACGTTGTGGCTACGTAATCTTGCCGTTGGATGTTTTTAAGCCGCCCAAAGGCCTCCAACTAAGCTTCACGACAGTAATCCTATGATAACAACCGGGACCGACTGCTTAATGTGACCTCAGTGTGAATCACGGAGACGCTCATTGTAACATGCACTGGTGGCATGTTACAATGAGCTCACCCATCAAGGTACTGACCGCGCCGTCGTTGCTTACCCTCGGTAATTGTTTCTAATTACCGAGTGCAACTGGGCTGTGAGCGCCTCTTTTGTTTTATTCTTACTATTTTAAAACCACAAAACTGTTAGTAATACTGAGAAATTAATTTTTTCTAAACTATTTTTTTGTGACAATGTAAATTGCAACAAGTACACTTATGTTTTAATGATACCTGCTGATGTACTTACCACTGCCTATTGACAACAACATTTAAAACTCACAAGTGTGTTAATTGTCCTCACTTGCTACCTATCACCAACATTTTATTTATATTTACAACTTGAGAAGGACTTCATCTATAAAATATTCTTGTTATTTAGAAAAGCTAATAGACGTTGTTTCTTAGCAGGGAACGTGGCGTGGCGAAGTGGCGCGTTGTGGTCACACGCGGAGCGGCACTGCACGGCACGGCTCGGCGTGACACAACACGGCACTGCTCGACGCGGCACGGAGCGGCAGGGCGTGACCACACTCCTTCGTGAAACTTCGTGTGCAACTGCGTCATTACCTACGTCTTCTCTAGAAGCATTTTTGAAGTTGTCAGTTTGTAAGTACTGTAGCTAATTTGTGTTTTGTTTTCTTAATATAATGTTCTGTTTTTTTTGTGTTTCTTTAGATAAATAGTAAGTAAAGAGTAAAAGTTGTGCTAAACTGTTAACGTTATGGTTTATCTACACAAGTATCACAACATCACGCAAACACTTGTACAAAATTAAACCTTTAGATCATAGGAAAAAACTCCCTATTGCGCTTTACCGTAGTAATAACGTAACGTAACCGCAGCAGTCAGGGTTGTTACTAAAGTTTTTTACTTAGTTACTTAATACACTATCCTATTGGAAGAGTGAACCTAAATGTAAAACTTTTTCGTCACTTATATTGTTGAAGTTTTATTTTGATTCCTACGTTCACGAAATACGTGTGAATTAATGAGCCAATCACGTATATTGATTACTGATCATATATATATATAAACTGAAGTACTTTCACGTATGTATATGAATTCAAATTGGAATGCATGGATAGCGCAGTGGCTTAAGCGGTTGCCTCACTGTTCTCTAAAGAGCTGACTGTTGTGGGGTGAAACCTTACATGGGACAGCACTTTGTGTGATTTACAAATTATTTGTATTCATTTCATGTATATTTGTAAAGTCCCCCGTGACACGGGATTTATTTATAATGCGGGAGTTTTCTAGCAATAAAAAAAAAATATAAATAAATTATATTTAATTGAGCGCGAATTTTGAAATGTAAAATTTAAATGCATTTTTATGACACTTATCGATTGAATATATTTTTTGTGTTTTTTTGTGGTTTGATAAAACTATAAAATCTAAATATGTAAATTTTCAAAAATGGGTGTTTAATCTATTGTGGTTATTGTTGTGAAATATGAATATTTTAATTCATACAACGGCGTTAACTGACAAATCATACTTGCTACGTATGTACGTACGCCGCAGATGTGCCCTTTGATTATTTGTTCGCGTCTGTTTGTACCAATGTAGAATCTTGAAAACAATTTAACTATGCACAATATTGAAACTAGCATCGGAACAATAATGACAACAAATAGTCGCACAGTGGTCGAAATTTGAGCATTTTTTTTAACTTTGCGCATTCCCCCTCAATATAAACTTTAACTGAGTATAATTTCAAACTCTTCCGATTAGATAATTTTTGTAAAAAGGGGTACAAACGGCATCGATTAATATTATATAGATAATGCCAAAACATAATTGAAAACAAACTGACATTCAGTGCTTGAGATTAGTTTAAATTGAATAAAACTTCAAACGAGTTCTATAAGAATATCGACTATTGATCTGAATTGAACGAACTAAACTAATTTCAGATAATCAGAGTTCAACTGACACTTGAGACGTCTTTCTAAAGACAGGCATCAATAATCGTATCGTATCGTAATGCTTTTAATCGTGTGATTACAAAATTCGATCACAGTGCACTAAATACTGCTGGTGCTAACTGGTAGGAAGCTGAGGTTGTCGTGAGTCTATGCACCACAATATTTGAACATGTCTTTATCAATCGATTTTATTGAAATATCGATTTAGTTTCATCATTCTATTCTGTAATGGCCACTATAATTTCTGATAGATTTGCGTTGTTTCCATGGAACGTATTGCTCTATAGTTGTTTCTCCTGACCATGTTGCCAAAATTAACTGTTTATGTTAATAAATTATTTCGCAAACATTATACCTATGAGTGTTCACTTCCCTATACATGCTTTATTAAGATAATTGCGATTACTTACACATTTGTTATTAAAACTTGTTTTTATAACTTTTACATAAATTTTATCAGTTGTCTAGTACTCATAATACAAGCTCTGCTTAGTTTGAGACTAGATGGCGTTGTGTGTTAGATGTCCGAAATATTTATTTATTTATTGTAAGTAAAAATCGTATACTATACAGTCGGTCTCTAAATACGTTATTTAACCACTTGAATGTTTTGAATTTTTCTCCAAGTTGAATAAATTGTTATGAAAACAAATTGAGCAAAAATAAATTAATCTATTTCCATTTCCCTTTGAGTAACTTTTTCAAGAATCCATACATTTCATTTCTCATAAAAGGTAATGAAGGTACAAAGTACAGTTAATTTAGGAATATTTTTTTATTAAAACCGAGGGTAACATGAATTCGGAAGCCTTTCCACTAGTGGTCGTTGGCATTGTCGCTATGGGAACGGTCCCTCACTCGGGCATTCACTGATTTTGGTGGGACTTAGAGATACGTGTGATTCTCTAGTCACGAACAGAAGGACATTGTTAGGATTGTAAGAATAATCACAAGTTTTAACACAAACAATGAATTAAGAACTAGAGCTATTGGAATGGGACAACAAGGGGAGCACCTTCTCAATCGGTTCACCCAGTCTAAAGTGATGAGGTAACTCTAAAGTGATGAGGTAACAAACATAAAAAAAAATGATTTGATAGCCTCCTCCTTTTTGGAGTGGGTTGATAAAGAATGCGACCTTGCTTTAAACGCTTTAGGTTTAAGCAGAGTGGGTACATTTGTAACTTGCAATGCAAACAATACTTACAATACATTGCCATGTGTGATGTGTTTATTCTTTAATTAGCTGTTGCCCGCGGTTCCGCCCGCCTGTATGTCGATTATAGCGGCAAATATGTGTTAATCCAGGATGTCAGCTTCATGCATACCTACCAAACTTTATGAAAATTGGTACAGTCGTTGGTGAAGAAGGAACAAACATACACACTCACAAACTTTCACCTATATAATATTAGTGTTACGTGATATTGAGAGGACGGGTAAGTTATTAAGATGTATAATATATGAGAATATGATAATAAAAAGTAACCATATTCTTCACCTTAAGGCGTGCAAGAAGTATTAACATTTTAGTCAGGTTATTTTATGAAAATATGTATCTCAATTTAATAAAAAAAATAACTTCATCATTAACCATCAATGCTAAAACCGTAGCACTCATATCTCTTGAATTGCTAGTGTCTACGGCAATAGTCACTAACTTCATCTGGTTATCACTCGCTGGCGATTAAAATAAAAAAAATAAAAAACCCCTACGCAAGCACTACCAAGGCAAGCATACCTTACATAATTTGCCAAAAATGCCTGACATCATTTTGGAAACAAGCTGATAGCCTGACACTTTTGGACCAATATTAACAAACATAGCTAAGAATCACGGCAAGGAAACTGACTTTCAAATGAAAAAACCGCATTGAAATCTGTCACAGACAGACATACATCGACGTCATACTTATAACACCCCTCTTCTTGCGTCGGGGGTTAAATAAGGACTGGACGTATCTTAGGAATTGTACATCTCAAACTTAATAAACCTTATGTTACTTGTTTTTTAACTTTACATGCCGCCGTATATATATCTATCATATCTGTTAAATTGTATTTCCATTAATATATTTGATGTTGATTACATTTCGTATCATGTGTGACCACTGACATTCAATAACGTGTATTGTAATTAAACGGACAAATAGGTACAATCCTATCTGTAATATTAATGGTGGTTAGTGACTCTTCAGTGAATACCGTCGATGTTCCCTGCATGTTATGTACGTAAATTCGTGATCGCACTGTCAGTACGATGCTAATATTAAATTTACACAGATCAACTGACATTTGATTAGCTACTTTTAATAATAGTTAGTAATATTTAGTATGAATTTTAGCAAAAAAAAACAGAAATGGGAAGTTTTTTTAGCTTAGAGGGGTGTTGTTATAACCTAACGTGTTTATGCCTCTGTGCGAGGCATCGTAGTTCTTAAAACAAACTGCCAATTCTGATACGGTTTCTTTGTTAGAAAATTAACGTGATTACGATTCCTTTTAACTATCCTACCTTCTGAAGATCATCAGTTCAATTCTTAGATGATGAGGAGATCTTAAATTTAACGTGGGAGAGCCACGCTTCGGCTCGACCGGGCTGATACCACGGCTTTACAGAAAACCGGAGTGAAATAGTGCTTGCGCTGTGTTTCACCAAGGGAGTGAGGATACCGGAGGCTCATATTTTTAATTAAAGTTTCATTACCAACTCATAATGTTCCACTGCTTGGCTCGGGTCTCGTCTCAGGAGAGAGTTAAGGTTATACGTCCCCACTCTGGGCGAGAACGGGTTGCGGACTAGTAAGACTGCGTTGTGGCTACGCAATCTTGCCGTTGGATGTTTTTAAGCCGCCCATAGGTCAACTAAGCTAAAAGACTGTTATCTAGGATAATAACCGGAACCAACTGCTTAACGTGACCTCCGAATCACGGAGACACTCTCACTCTCACGGAGACGGTATCATGCCACCGCGGTCACCCATCCAGGTACAGACCGCGCCGTCGTTACTTACTCTCGGTGATTGTTTATAACCAGCGAGTGCAACTAGGCTATGAGCGCCTCCTACAGTTTACTGTAGTTTTATATGATAACCCCACATAATGAACCACACATTCAGGTTATAATTAACACCGGTAGCAGATATAACAAAATATCAATAATTAAACAGGCTTCTGGCCTATAAAATATTATTTTTGAGCCACCATACAATGTATTATTCATGTTTCTTGTGTGAATAATTTTACAACAAGTAATTATACTTAAAATAACTTCGAAGGGAATCAAGTCTCAGTCGATAAAGATTGGCCGATTGCTAACATTGTCAGTTATGTTAAAAATTATTAAAAAAAAACTTGTTGTAAACGCGTGTAACCAGATCGATGGAGTGGTTTTGAATTACAAAATAGTTGTAAAGATTAATAATGCAGAAATCCTTATGATATTGTTGATGAGATAGTGTGTTTGTATGTATGTTTATAACTTGATGTTTAACTTAAGGAGAACTTATGGCAGACAGCTTGATAAGTGTATCTATAGCGATTCAATTTGCGATAAGTTAGGGGTGCCTTGTAAATTTTCTCGTTTTTGTTTAAATAAATTTATTAACGATATCACATTTTTTATTGAACTTGACTTTTTATTCAATAGCGTCTTTCTTGTTTGAATGCTTGTTAACAAGTAACTTTACTGCCTCGTCCTTGGGTTGTTCTTTCGTTTCAGTGAAACAAGGACTGGTCGTCACAGTTATTGAAAATATTCTATTTAGTCCCCATCATCAACAGCTTTTAGTAGTCAACTGCTGGACATAGGCGTCTCTTTAAAGAGGAGGTTTGTTTCTCTTCTTTTTCCATTGATGTTTTCTGCGTAGTCTGCTTTCTTATTCTCCTCTTACTACTCTCATGGGATCAATAAGGGTGGTGATTTCTCGTATTCTTATGCCGTCTCCCACGCATGCTAAATAAAGTTTCAAATAAATAAAGATCATCCCAGATCGGTTGGAAAATAAAGGATTGATTGAGGTGACAAATAGATTTTATGCACAACCGATTGAAGACCTCTGTCTTCTTTTGAAGTCAGTTGCAAGGTTCTGTAGTCTTTTGATTTACTAATGAGATGTAATAATAAATAAAATATTGTTCATTGGCTCAAAGGTGACATATTAAGTATGTACTGATACCTAAACTAGGCTAAAGGCTGCCAAATCTTGGGAGCCAGTGTTCAGTCGCACAAAAGGTAGACAGTACTGTCTGTTTCATTATCTTGCTACGTATATGTGCATGTGTGTGAGTGTGTGTGTGTGTGTGTGTGTGTGAGTGTATGTGTGGATGTGCTTGTGCGGTGTTGTGTGAGTGTGCGTGGGATTGGAGTCAAAGTTTATTCGATTTATGTCTTAAATGTAAGTAGATTTTCAGTTTTTTCGTAATCTAGTTGTTGTAGAAACTTGTAACCTTCATCTTTACTTCATGGCATACATAAATTTAAAATTTTATATAATATTCGATCACATCCATTAGTGCATGTATCGTTGTTTTAGAGCAATGCGTGGCGATTATTAATTCTCGTTGTGGCCGTCGTCCTCTTCGCATATGAATCAGAGATTTCAGATCAACCGTCAATCGTGGGCCCTCATTATTAATGCCATTAATTGCGCTGTTTGTACCCTGTAACATTACCATATTTTGTTAAGCATTATTATGTGCATGCCTGGATCGGTATATTTAGTCCGGTTGATTGTGGTTTAACGGGCGATATGATTTCGAAATTGTTTCTCTTTGTAGTGGTTACAGTTGGATTGATATTTTGTCAAATTATTTTCTTTTGTAAACCTTATTGTTATTTAAAAAAAAACACTTAAATATTCTACCGAATATTTGCATTTTTTTTTTTCTGTTTGTTAAGATGATAAATCAATTTTTTTTTTTTTATTTACATCAAAATTTGGGGAAAAATACTTACTCTACACGTGTAAAGCTAAGGAATAAGATTTACGTCAATTCCTCTTTAAGTTCATTATACTTTTTGACCCCCGACGCAAAAAGAGGTTGATATAAGTTTGACTTCGATGTCTGTATGTGTGTGTGTCTTTCTGTGGCATCGTAGCTCTAAAACGGGTGGACCGATTTCGATGCAGTTTTTTTTATTTGAAAGCCAGTTTCCTTGCAGTAGTTCTTAGCTAGGTTTGGTTACTATCGTTCCAGCAGTGTAAGAGTATCAGCTCTTTTCCGAAATGATATCAGGCGTTTTTGCTGTATGATTACTCGGTTAAGTGCTTCACGCGTGCCTGTAAATGCTGAACGACGCTAAATGACAATAAATTGATCACTTCTGCATAGGGGCTTAACTCATGTTTTTCTGAAATTTTAGATTCCTGTATTTAAAAACCTATCCATATGATAGCGATTGAGTAAATGCAAGTATTTGAATTCGTAGCTCACGAGATCACGTAACGTAAACTGGCATCTTCATTAAAGAAAGTCGTTCAACATCACTTTAGTAGTAAGTCCTTCTTAATACTTTCAGTATTTAATACTAATTGTGTGAATTTATATCTTAAAAGATTTAGTTAATGATATAAATGAAGAACTATTGCATTTTGAAGAATACTCTTCTTCTACTGCAATTTTAAAGTATTGAAAATAAAACGAATGTTTCAAGTAGGAGAAGAGCTATGGATTTGGTTTTTGACTGCGTTCACATACTAATGGATTTCATTTAGTACACGTCAAATAAGAGATGCACGCATATCTGCGTTAGTTCGTGATGTTCTTATCGCAAACAGACGTGTTAAACGATGAGACAAATCATTTACAATTAAAAATGTTTTAACTATAGTATGCTTTTCAATAAACAATAATAATAAATAAGTAAGTATTATATAAATAAATAAGTATTTTGTAAAACTGAAACCTGATTTAATATTTATTTGACGGCACGGATGGCTTATTGGTATTTAGCGGTCTCCACGCCGTTTTCTGCTGGTTTGAGTGTTGTAGGTTCGAGCGCTGCATAGGACAGCAGTTTTTGTTATTCACAAATTGTTGTTCTGAGTCTGGATGTTCTTTGCGTTAGTTTCATGTACACACATATATATATATATATATATATAAATATATATATATATATATATATATATATATATATATATTATATACTTCTTTTTAGTACATACTAGTACGTACATACTATTAAATATACATTTAAATACGGTTTTATTTCTAGTGCGGGAGTTCTCTTTCTTAACGATTAGATGTTCTTATTTCTTCTTTTCCCTCTCTTATCTTTAAAACGATTATTTTAGAGTAAATACAAGAAATACATTTCTATATATAATGTGTATGTATTTACAATTAAAAAAGTATATATATGTATTTATATCAGTTGTCTAGTATCCCTAACACAAGCTCTGCTTAGCTTGGGACTAGATGGCGTTGTGTTAGATGTCCGAAATATTTATTTATTTAATTATTTCCCTAGTAGGTTACTCGGACTTAAAAATACTTTTAGTTTTATTTACAATATCTTGTTTAAACAAGTCTCATGAACAAGGTTTTGTAAATAAAATAAACAACGTTATGAAATATGATGAAGTTACTCAGCACATACAGCTCTTGGTCTAACTATTTTCAGCAGTACAAAATGCAGTCTGCGAATAAATTGTATTTAAAAAACAATAAAACATTGCACCGCTGTACGAAATTGAATCTTATGGTCATCTGTCTGTGGAAATAAAATCGAAGATTGAGTTTTCAACGGAAATCAAGATAGGGGCTTAATAAAAGCGTTGAGGATAATACACCGGGTTTTCTTTTATTATTTTCTATTTCACAAAAGAAGAAAATGTAAGCCGGTGTCTGTCAGTCAGTATAGGAGCGTTGCCTTATTATTTTCAGGAACGTGTAATGGTGGTTATTCTGTTGTTGCTTCACTAAACTAATTTGTGGATGACAACAGCAAAAATTAAGCAGCACAACTTCTTAGAGTAACATAACGTAAATAAGCCGTGCTTGCTTGTACCCATATTTTTTATTGATGTGTTCTATTATTTTTTAAAACTTTTACGCACAGCGTATGCCAGTTCCATCGTATCCTGAAGAAGTTACTACATACTTATCATCCAAGAACAATCAACACGAATTTGAACGGAGCTTCCGCATGATCGCTATTTGGTTCCGATATAATATTCTGAAACATTCCTACGTCGGCTCCATTCAAATTCAAGTTGAACACAAAAAAAATTAATCCCTCTTATTTTAATTAAACGATTTCCAAACTAATTTTTATATGTAAATATTTAGAACGTCGTTTAAGAAGATTAATCTAATTTTACAGTTTAGGAAGCTTTCGAATAATAGAATTAGCAGCAATATCAAGTTAATAAAACACCAAACATGTAAGCGCGCGGACCATGGGAGGTACAGACACAAATAGTAAGGCAACTATGTGAAATGTGTCAAAATAAGGGGTGTAAAAAGATGGCGATGTTAGCAGTACTGTTATCTATACTAATAAATAAAATTGGAGTGTCTGTTTGTAATATTAAAATAACCGCTTTTTACTAAATGCATATACCAAAAATATAGTTAAAAATATTTTTGTCTGTCTGTCTGTCTGTCTATCTGTTGGTTCCGGGTAATCTCTAGAACGGCTGGACCGATTTTTACGGGACTTTAACTGGCAGATAGATGATTATCCAAGGAGTAACTTTGGCTACTTTTTTTAGACTAACTTTTTTCCGCGGCGTTACTCGCGGTACAAAAAAAAGTAGCTTAAGTTACCTGCCCTTATGTAGAATGCTTTAGGCATTTTGATATTATGCAGCACTTTTGATTTCTGCGGCTAGAGCTTTGTGTAGACTGATTTATTAAATCAACTATAAAATAAAAGTAGGTAATATTGCGATACAATACGATAATAATAGCCTCAAATTAAGTAGAGCTTGTACCACGAAAGCTAGGTTGACTAATAGAATTATATTTATACTTTTTTTGATTTATCATTTTCTAGAATAAATTTTCCTTATTACGATAATAAATCGTTTGCAACAAACTCTCATACGCGATTATACGAGTACCCTCAAGATTATTCTACTTATCTCTATTTGGTTGTTTTAGTTTGTTACTTGGTTAGTTTTTCTCTCTTCCGTATTGACGGACCGGACGAATTTGTAACCCCTGAACCTGTCAGGCAGTCACCTCACCGACTTGCCAACCGTAGACCATGAGATCCCAGGGCGCCGTGAAAATAAGTTAAATAAAAAATAAATTTAGACAAAGTAGAAATAAATAAAAATGATAATAAAAGATACTGTGTGTGGATGTGTGCTTGGGATACCCAGGGTGCTCTTCAGAAGAAACGAATACTCCTCAGTAATGCATTCATATATTCACAAATAAAAAAATACAGGTAACAAGATTATAAATATTATATATGTGGGTTATCACTAGCTTAAAAAATATATTGTTCTACAGTAAAAAAAAACACTCTTCGGTGAATTAAATTAAATGATCTAATCTATACAAATAAATAAAATTGGAGTGTCTGTTTGTAATATTACAATAACCGCTTTTTACTAAATGCATATGTATGTATACACGGTACACATACCAAAAATGTAGTTAAAAATTTTTTTGTCTGTCTGTCTGTCTGTTTGTTCCGGGTAATCTCTGGAACGGCTGGACGGATTTTGACGGGACTTTCACTGGCAGGTAGCTAATGATCCGGGGAGTAACTTAGGCTACTTTTTTTAGACTAACTTTGTCCCGCGGCGTTACTCGCGGTAAAACAATAGCCGCGGGTAACACCGCGGGGTTCAGCTAGTAATATAATAAATACTTTGCAGGAGTCACTATTTTGTTCTCTGCGGTCATAAAATCGAAATGTTATACAAAATATGCTGACATCATAACTACGAACATATGTTCGGTAGTATTCGATTGTGCTTTATCAAAACCAGTTTCTGTCATCGACTACAATTTTCCGCACAGACACAACTAACACAGTATGTATTTCGACGCCGATAATTAATATTTGTAGATGTGTAGATATGTTAAGCCAAGCATCTGTAATTTATAGAGATTTGTCTCAACGTTCTCAATTGTTTTCTTTATGTTATATTTTGCATAAATTTAGTTTTATTGAAATTTATTTGAAGGACAATCTTGTTAATTATCAAAATTTTGCTTCTACTTATAGTCTATTTTATTGTCCATCTTTCTAGCGTTCTCCGACAGTCAAAATCATTGGCAAATCTCAGATGACTAATGAGTATATACGAGTATATATATATATGAAATTACAATAATAATAACTTGATTTTTTTTATCCCTGACCCTAAATTAGACGGAGGTCCAATGATACAGAAGCATCATTAGGCCGCCACGGTGAGGATCACCATACTGCATTGTCTGTATTCGCAATGAGTATGGTGATCACCACTCTTGGATTCTGCTTTTGCTTTCCATCAGGGAGAGTTATTTTGACAGGCACTCACTTAAAAAAAAAATGTACCTGCAGTACCAAGATTGATAATAAACACTTTTATACTTTGAAATATTTCTAAATATACCCAGAACTAGCACAGAAGACCACTGTGTTTTCACACGTTTGTTTGTCCTAGTCGGGAATCAAACCCACTCAGCAGTCGGGATAACTAACCACCAGAGAAGAGGTCCATCTTATTTGACTGCATCGGTGACTCAGTGGTAGCGTACGCAACTGCTGCGTGTTTCAGGTTTCGGGTTTGATTCCCGAGTCGGTCCAAGTGATCTGTAAATAATACAATAAATAATTACAAAGTTTGGATGTTTTCTATGTGTAATATGTATGTATTCACTTAAAAGTATATAGGTATGTATTTATAGCAGTTGTCTAGTAACCGTGGTAACAAGCCCAGCTTAGTTTGTGAATAGATAGCGTTGTGAACTTCGTGGTTGTGAATAACTATGTAAAAATATAATACGTTATTGAAATGTATACATTGCTCCGCAACGTATTTCTCTGAGTAAAAAATTATAATAACACAATTTAATTCGAATGTGCCATTTTATAGTCTATCAATAAATTAATGGGTAAAAATACTTTCCAAGAACTACAACACTATACCCGTATACAGTAAAACAGGTCTCAAGACTTAATAACATGTATTGTAGAGCTCTTTTCTTTTATAAAAGTAATAAGAGGGTTTTATAGTTTTGACATGCATTGTCTTGTTTTAATAAAATACAAGTCAGTAACTGAACAACTGTTTTGACCGAGCGACATCAAACAATCAACAATATTTCCAATATGGTTGTTCTTTCTTTTTTTTCTTTTTTACTTGATATCTGATATCTTTTTGCTATTGGTCATTTGTGAATCAATTTAAGGAAATCCCTTTTTATTTTGGAAAATTTACGTTCGGTTTGGTTCATTTAAAAATTTAGGAAAAACATAATATTATTTTATTTTAAAGTACTATATTATATTAGTATACTCGTTGGTCTAGTGGTTAGCGTAAGCGACTGCAGATCAAGAGGTCTCGGGTTCAATTCCCGGGTCGGACAGCTGTTGGGTTTTTCTCACAAGAAATTCTTAATAGCAGCCCAGAGTATGGAGGACTACGGTGTTTCCCGCCCGTACCTCGGAGATCACGTTAATCCGTCCGTCCCCGTTGTCGTGAACACCTATGGCAATCGTTATTGGGAAGTCAGTGTCCTCAAATGTTTAAATATTTCGGACATCTAACACACAACACCATCTGGTCCCAAACTAAGCAGAGCTTGTATTATGGGTACTGACAACTAGTCCACCCTTAGAATTCAGTTCACCCTCAGGGTTGCAGAGGTCCGATGCCAGTCACTCCATGGAAAAACTGATATTCAGGTAAAATCGGTGTAACTAGTAGCCGACACAGATCTTGGGAATTATAAGGCAAGGAAGATGACGAGTTTATTACAGTAAAATTACACAATTTTATGACACAGTTTTCATTTAAAAATGAAAAAGCATAAAAAGATTGAAAAGTGGTATACATTTAAAAAAAAATGTTTATCACTTTATGAATCCCAATTCAAAGGGATATGAATTTATGCGAATAGAAAATTTTGAGTCTTTTTTCAACATAGTCTTGAAAGACAATTGAAAAAAGATATTTTATGATTATTTGTGGTTTATTGTTTACTTTTTGTGATAATGTCGATGATTATCATCAGGAAAGAAGAAAGAAAGCCTCCCCCAAGGCTCTCTAGAGAGATACTTCTTTATGTGCCAAGTTTATCGGTAACAAACTAATATCACGCCCCTTCTTCATACGTCTTAACCTCATATCAAAATCATAGTTTAGGTACACCGCCTTGCATTAAGCTTACATAACGTCATATAATCTAGTCCGTTTGTCTATCTAGCGTGAAAGTGTATTGTCGCAAATTGTCACATAATATCTGTGCTGTAACGGAGCATCAATGTCATCGTAAAGCACATAGACAACACGGAGTTACGAGCTCAGGTACATGGCACACCATCATGGTAAACAGCGTGTGACTGTACTAAAGAGAAATTATAATCCAACAGCTGCATAACTATGGGTTAATATAATTAACCACTTCCATTATTAATAACTTACGTGCAGACTGCAGAATAGGTACTGTCGTCTACATTAGTGCTTGACTATTACTTAGGTTAGTTTTGTTGCTTTTATTAGTTTGTAGAAAAAATAAGCAGAGCTGATATAGGATGTTACTCGTCAGATACTTGTAGGTATATATAGACTCTATCTCTTCCAGAATACATGGAAATGCATTCGAAACTTCTTCATTGTCAAAAGAAATTTGCTACAATAGCAATATTGAAACAAGTGATACTTAACTTAGTATTGCCTTATGATTGAAACTTAAATTTTAGATTTAAAAGCTAATTATTAAGTGGATCTGAATTATGTTTTGCATTATAACTTTTTTCATTTTTTTTCCTTAGATAAAGACAACTTCTTCATTAGGTACATACATTCTGTGTCACGGGGGACTTTACAAACATACATGAAACGGTAACAAAGAACACCCGGACTCAGAACAACAATTTGTAAATCGCTCAAAGTGTTGTCCCGTGTGGGATTTGAACCCACAACACTTGATGCAGTGAAAAGCGATGTTTCAACCGCTTAAACGACAAGGCCAACCGTGCAGGCCAGAATTATTTTAATACTATTCACTATTGTTTTCTATAATTCATTCTTTCGTTTTATTCGCAAACTGCATCATAAGTTAAGTCGATATGGACACCCCTATTCAGATCCTACCTCTAATTAAGTGTTAAATTATCACGCGATGAACCTGAAAAAATGTGATACTTTTAACGTGCGAAAACCTTACTTCGAGCCATATGGAGTATTACCTTGACTTTACAGAATTAATTAACTATTTAACACAGGGTTAAGCAATAAGTCTATCGATGTGCTTTATGGAGGGAACGAGTTCCATTTACATCTATACTAATGATATGAAGTTGAAGAGTGTTTCTTTGTTTGGTTGAACGCGCTAATCTAAGGTACCCTGCTCTGATTTGAAAAATTATTTAATTGTTAGATAGCCCATTTATCGCGGAAGGCTGTATATTATTACACTTCAACCAAAAGGTTCGGAGTGTCAACAATGATGCAAATACGAGGGAAAATTATTCCTTTCGAGAGCTCAAATTGAGCGCGCTGTGCAAATAGTAAAAATTTTACTAAATTAGTGTATGAATGAATTGCTCCGCTTTAAAGTTCTGGAAAAGGCTCTTACAGAATATGATTACCTTTTAAGGTTGGCTCAAAAAACCTTTGTCCTCCAATCACAAAAGATTAATATATAAAATGGCGATGACCTTGTTTTTTTTTGGATGCCCGCTTAATATTAGAGACAGCTCTAGGTGGTTTGTTGAAGTCATACCGCCACAGTACCAATGATTTACCATTTCCAGTACAGTATTAAAACAACAAAAATTTTACCAAAAAAAAAACACGACTTCAAGAACTGGATAAAATTGAAATGGGACCACACGGGTAGTACTAGATATCAAATAAGAATCATCAAAATTATCAAGGGTTTACCCAGACCAAAGTTCTGAGGTAACAAATATAAAAAAAACAGTCGAATTGAGAACTTCCACCTTTTATTAAAGTCGGTGAAAAAGATCTTGGGCTGATGAAAATCATCAATTTGTAAGTTATGTACATGTGTAAATTTTCACATCGACAAGTTTTTGCCCGACTGTGGCGAGGTCAAAAGTTTTGGAAGTCTATTCATGTTTGTAAGTTCCACCGTAGCGCCTGAACTACTAAACCGAATTTGGTGAATGATGTGTCAATAGATTTGTAATAATACAACAAGAACATGGGATATATAAATTTTAACGTCGTTGTTTTAAAAAAAGCGTATTATTGTTTACAAATTTTCTGGCAGACTAGTAGCTAAATAAATAGATTTTAATAAAATACTGTGTTCGGTTACACATAGCTATAAGTATATACACAATTAAATTATAAAGTTGTTTTCCTGTAATAATATAATTGTTAGGTACATATTGTGCTGTGTGTAGCGTTGATGATTGTCGTGTAATAACCCCCTGCATCATGGTTTCTTGACATGTGTCATTATGGAAGTGCGATTTCTACCGTTCTTCTAATATTTACCATGAGCGACGAAGATTTTAGACTTTCGCGACATTTACACATACTTTTTGTTATATAGCAATATAAATTATTACCTTCTATTTCCCGACGTTTCGAACAAGTTTTGGTCACGTATCCGTTACGTTACGTAGAAATGTTAGTCTATCGACTAGTGTCGGCTTAGCGAGGCCTTCGTGGTACGCTGGGTGAGCTGACTACCCGTACATCGTCGCGTTGATTGTTTGTAATGTCGGTATTTCTAAATACTACACTAAAGACATCTGCCATACTTTGTTTCGTCCATACGCTCAGATCAAATAAAAAAAGTTAAATAAGTAGTAGTAAGTAGGCCTTGTTCTTGTTGAAGCAGTAAAAAGACGTGTAGTTCCAAGTATACACATGTGATACGCTCTAACTATGTTATAAACAACGATACTTTTTATAAGTATCGTATGTGTGTGTCAGGAGCGTAATATAAATTAATAACCCTTTATTAAATAAGTGTACTCGTATCACATAGCAGGCTTGCTTATCCACAGATATGTAGATATTATTTATATACCAGTTGATTTACAGAGACTAGTGGTCGCCGAATGAACGAATTCCAACTGAAATTAATTAAATATATTTTGTGTATCATTCTGCACTCCCCCCATGTAAATTTTAACTGTGCCAAACGCACTTCTCCGTTAGCGTTATTATCGTGGGTACAAAGTGTTTGCTACACGCATTTATAATCAGTCACTTAAAATCTACATCTGTTTAATACATTTAAATGAGCAATTCTTGTATATTTATAGTTCGACTGCCTCGTTGGTCTCGCGGTTGACGTGTGCGCCTACTGATCACGAGGTCTCGGGTTCGATTCCCGGGTTGAACCAAATGTTTGTATGATCTATAAATATTTGTTTCATAGTTTGGGTGTTTTCTATGTATAATATGTACGTATTTACAAAAAAAGTATACATGTATTTGTATCAGTTGTCTAGTACCTATAACACAAGCTCCGCTTAGCTTGGTACTAGATGACGTTGTGTGTTAGATGTACGAAATATTTATTAAATATTTATTTATTATGTATAAACTTATTCTCAGAAACGGCTACAACGATTTTCATGAAATTTAATATGCAGGGGTTTCGGTGGCGATAAATTGATTGTTCATTTTTAGAAAATTTACCAAAAAAAAAATCCGGTGGAAAGTTCGGTCACCCAGGTACTAAGGTTATAATAAAGTGACTGAGAGTATTGTGATGAATTAAAAATACAGAGTGTCACTACATGTCACACAGTCATTGCAAAGAGAAAGGAAAACTAGAAATAAATTCCTTTCTAAGCTGAGGCTTATGTCTAGCAGTGGACTGTTAAAGCCTTATGATGATGATATCTATTCTTTGGCAACACCTTGGTCATTCTCTTATAACCTAAACTGTACCACACAACGGCTACTCCATAAAGGGGCGTCCATTATATATGTGAGAGGTTTTGAACGATTTATCGAACTGTAAGATGAAATTTGGATTTATTCTCCCTCCAAACTTCACACGTAATTGTTGGACTTCCCTGAACGATAGATTATTGCAGCGGTTTGATATCAAAAATGAAGCTCAATTGGTGCAAAACTTTTTGAGTTTTTGAAGCACAAACAAACCTTACATTTGATATAATATATTTATAAATATATTTCTATATCACTTTCCTAGCCTATATTATTCCCAAATTTATTTGGGGTCGGCTACTAGTTCAACCGGTTTTACCTGAATATGAGATTTTACAGGGAGCGACTGGCATCGGACCTCCGCAACCCTGAGGGTGAACTGAATTCGAAGATTGAACCAGTTGTCAGTATAATTGAGGGCACTTACTTTCCCGTAACTAATGCAATAGACATTCATGACAACCGGGACCGGCCTAACGTGCTCTCCGAGGCACGGGCGGGAAACATCGCCATCTTTCATACTCCGGGCTGCTATTAAGAATTGTAAGAAAAGCCCAACGACACTTTCAGCCTGACCCGGGAATCGAACCCGAGATCTCTTGATTAAAGAGGCAGTCTGTATAGTTATTATAAATATGGATATTGATATAATTAGGAGACATATTAGTACTATCGACGCGATCATTACAGTCGAAGTGAGTTCCCCGAGGTGGTTACTAATGCAATAATAGTCTGAATTTCATGGCCCACTGAATCAGGAAATGCGGACTAAATAAATTGATTATACCATTTGCAAGTCTGACTGAATGCATATCATCTCTATGTCGCAAGTTTGTGTATATGCTTATGAAGGCACTGGGTGATTGTATGTAGAAGTATACAAATAATTAAGGATAAAAAATAAGTCAGTCTAGTCAGACTTCTATGAAGGTTTCCGTATCATCATCTAAAATTACAACATTAGCACTATATTACAACCTCCTCTTGTATTTGTTGTTCTAGCAGGAATAGAAATTCATTATCTGTGAAAATTTAAACATTGATAGACAAAAGCACAGTGGAGCTCTAGCAATAGAGTCCCGTTTTTACCCTAAGGGACGAAACCCTTATGAGTAATAGACTTCAATGCGCCTACATCATGATAAAATATACTATACTAACTTTTGCACGTGGCTCCGCTCACGCAGACTTTCATCCCCTGATTTACCCCCTCAGGGATGGAATTTAAAAATTCCTTTCTTGCTCACTTGCGTTATATAAAGAACCTTCATGGAAACTTTCAGGATTCTATGTTCAGCGGTTTGGGGTGTGCGAAGATCTCTAGGTATGTCAGTCAGTCACCTTCCTCTTTTATATATATATAGATATATATTTGGATAAGACCGCGTGAGCCGCCTACCATCTCAAATCAAAACATATTCCGAATCGATTTAAAGTATGATGTAATTCTGAGATAACTGACACTGAAAACAGTGCAACCGAATCGAAAACCTCCTTCATTGAGCCGATAAAAGTTTACTTCTATTTTAATGACTTATGTATTCAACGAATAATCTTGTCAGTCTATAGTAGCAGTAAACAAAAAGAAGTGAAAAATAATCATTTATTTTAAATTTAAACTTTTTCATATTTAAATTTAAACTTTTTCAAATTTTGAAAGAAATAGTGGGAGGTTTTTTGTCTAGAAAAATATGTTATAGAATTACCTAATCTATTTTAATGGACTTAGACGGGTGTCAAACCGACGTCTTTTAGATTTGCAGTTTTAGATTACTAATGAACGTACAACACGTACACAGCGTAAAATATTTAATGTCAATTTTTAATGAGAAAAATAAACCGACTAGTAAATAATTCAATCGTATGCAGATTAAAAATATTGCTAAATTGAACTCAACTCAGGACGTTCTATTGATTAAAATCATTTTTAAATGTGCCATTAAGTTAATTAAGGAAATTAAGGTAGCTGCCGGCTCCCTGAGTGCTTCCTTGATGTTAATATTACTAATTGAAAGTCATACCGAACATGTTTAAAAACCAGTTTTAGTTCGTCACCGAGTTCATTACCATATACTAAGCTGGTTACGGTATCGTGAAAAAAATATCTTAATTCTCTCAGGGTTTTCTGAAAAGGCTTAAATACACGTGTGCGTTACTTTTAATGTAAATTGTATTATTGTTTGCTTTAAGGTTCTTAATTGGGTAGCAAAGTTGTGAAAGCGTTAAGTAGTTAAGTTATATAAACAACAGTAAGTCAAACTCATTGAGTTATGAATTATAATAAACTTTTTAATGCTATGTACAACTGCGAATTGTAAGCTTGTGTGTTATGTTTTGACTCTATGCCCCCGAATTGCGTTAAATATGTTTGTTTTATTCCTGTAATGTCTAATTCTCGCTATAGTAGTAATTTAAAAAAATAGTTGTAGGGAAAAACCTTGTTTTTTGGAGATAATTTCCTGGTTAATTATCCAATTTTCTTACTTTATTATCATTATTTTCTAATAGATTTTGCCAGCGACTCCGCTGTCGTGTATTTCAATTATCGTAGGAAATATTTAACCAATGTGTTATTCTAATGTATAAGTAGTAAGACAGTAATAAAGACATTACTGTAAAACTTATATGAATCTGTTCAGTAGTTATTGCGTGAAAGATAAACATCCGTACCTAGATTTATCCTCGCAAACTTTCGGATTTATAATGTTAGTCTGGTATATCAAATAATCTATATTTACTCGTACGCCCTGTCCTTGCAAATAGAACACAAAATTTATTCTTAACTTTTTGGAATGAGGGGATATACAAGCAGACATTTCACCTGATGGATGGTGACTGACTACCAACGCACGTGAGCACCTGCATGTGAAGACTCACAAATGGGTTTTTTCAGGCCCTCTCCTAGAACCAGCGGGTTTGGGAAGTTCATGTTCTCCAGTAATTTCTGAAACGATAATACGTGCTGGCCTCGGAAATCACCGTATGAAGTGACATTCATAAATACGATCTTGAAATAAAAGGTTCAGCCTTTCCTTACTGTGCTGGCTGAGGTCAACAGGCACCAAAAGCACCTCAGACATTTTATTATTATTATTATTTTTTATTTGAAAGCTTTTGTTTCCTTTTAGTTTTAGCTATATTTGGTTAATATCAGTCAAGCAGTATAAGAGAATCAGCTCTTTTCCAAAATGATGTAAGGCATTTTTGACGTATGATTAAGTACTTGCGTGGGAGGTATTTTAGACTTTAATTTTAAGCTTGTTTAAGTTTTTAGGCTTCATAAAGCATATAAGCATTCTGCTATATATCATCAGTAAGAGCCTTCAGTAGTTCAGTGCTGAACATAAGCCTCTTCTTTGCAAGGAAAATAGAAATTAATTATGCTTACTAAAAACCTATTAGATTTACGAGTTTAATTAGAATATTGATAAATGTACTTTCTTTATTATATACATAAGTAGTGTGTAACCTTCTTGCTCTAATATAATCGTATCGGACAAATGTTTTAGTCAAATGATCCATGTTATTATTCCGGGCAAACACTTATGATACATTATAATTATATCATCCAAGGCACATTTTTTTTCTTCATGTATTCTATTGTTCTTATGGATGTTACTAAGATATTGATATCGTGAAGTTTTAAACATTTTTATAAGTGCAAAGTTTATAATTTGTGTGACTAATTTATACATAACATTAAAAAAATCAACTAATCGACAATTGAACTGCTATTTTCAAATAAAGACCGCGTGTTTTACTCCAGTAATTACCGGAGGGGGTATGCAGGGGTTCGAGGCGGGGTAGGTGTATGGCGAAGTGAAAGCGAAGCAATAGTGGTAGGTGGCGCCCTCAGCGATTTATTGTTTTTAATAATAACGTGAACCCGTAACAAAGAGGATAAAAGTCAGCGGTGCGCCGAGCGCTGTTCCCCGAGTCACTCAGTAACTCCACGTCGCATAGATGCGGCATTAATTACAAATTTAATATTATAATCTAAACTTCTATGTACGATTACTTCTCACTGAAATGAGAAATGAATCCATGTGGTGACGTATTATGGCTGAAAGAATTTATTAATCAGCAATAGAATCAAACTTCCTCGACGAGTATTAAGTTTATTTATTACCAGCTGAATCCTGCGATGTTACCCGCGGTTATCGCTGTTGCCGCTTGTCAAAGTTAGTCTAAAAAAAGTAGCCTAAGCTACTCCCTGGATCATCGGCAACCTGCCAGTGAAAGTCCCGTCAAAATCGGTAAACCCGTTCCAGAGATTACCCGTAACAAACAGACAAACAGATACGTTTTTGGTAAATATAGACATATATGCATTGATTAAAAAGCGGTTATTTTAATATTACAAACAGCCACTCCAATTTTATTTATTTCTATAGATTAGATCATTTAAGTCTCTATGACATAGTAAACGATATAAATAGTCTTGAAAATGGTCAAACTATTTTTAAAAGTGTAATTTAAAACATTAACCGAATTTACGCTGCCATTTTGCGTGTGCTTTTGGCAGGCCCAATGACATCGTGAGCCGTGTCTCGTGTTTTGTTACTATTCAGTATTTTAGTTTCTTTATACTTATTTACAGTTTTAATTGTTGTACAAATCATGGAAGAAGTGAAATACAAAGCATTACAACCCCTATTCATTCACGTATCTGTTGTAAAAGAGACTAAGAGAACAAACTTCTCAGAAGAACATCACTGCAAAGAATAGGAAAACTTGAAACAAATTAAACTCTATACTAACCCGCCTAGTAAGTGTGGTGCCGAAATCTATTACCTAGTATCTATATGCCTATATTCAGCACTAACCATTAAATGCTGTACCTATTGCGCAGTGATACAATGAATAAACCACATATTGGTTATTTAACACTACCATTCATAATAACCATTTACGCCGCAATATAAATATATATTTCGGACATCTTCAACACCATCTAGTCCCAAACTAAGCAAAACTTGTATTATTGGTACTAGACAACTTATATAAATACATATATACTTTTTTTTTGTAACTACATACATATTATATATAGAATAGAAAAAACCCAAACTCCGAAACAAACATTTGCAGGTCATTCAAACATTTGGTCCGACTCGGGAATCGAACCCGAGACATGGCAGCCACTTAAAGCATCACGTCATTCGTGCAGCTGTCTTTGCAGTACTGTTGTCTTGTGTAGTTTACACCCTTTCTCGAGTTTTGCGATGATCATGGCAAGAATAGAGATACTGACACTCTAAATTCTTAATTCGTCACAACTTATTATTAAATTAAATCAATAAACGCAATTAAAGGAAGTTCCATCGATATACCTACCGCATACGTGTTTGTATGTACGTCATTGTACATACTTATTAGAGGTCTATTCAACTGTTGACAATGTGTAGTTGCAAGGGTCTCTACTCCTCAATTAATGTATCTATTACCATGACTTCTGATTAGCGATGGTATGTAAGCAGTTATAGTGAAAGAGCTTTTGTAATTAATTATTTCCTTTTACTCTATAGATTTTGCTTTCATATTGATTTGTTGAAAGAAAACAACTTTATTGGAAAAATGCCTGCATGTGAGATTATGTCTCTACGGGCTTGCTTTACGGTTCCCATCAAAAATGTGTTTAAAATAATAATTATCTAAAATGTTTCTTAACCCTTAATGGTTTTCACGTGAAATGGTATTTTGATGATTTGTAAGATTTTGCATCAGTTCTCCTAGATACAGGGTTCTATCAGCTGTTACTGTTATGTATACTATATTTTCATAATCTGAGACCAATCTGTCGCCATCTACTGTTGAATTTCATTCAGCAGTAGACAGCGATAGATGGGTATCCCCAAGTGCCAACTATCCTGGTCTTAGGCCTTCCGCATTCATTCACTGCCAGGCACAATCTTTCATATTAATTTGCTGAAAATAGAAACAAAGTAAAAAACCGGGGTTATGTCTCTTTCGGAAGAAGTAGAGGCAACTTTCGTGATTTCAGATCAAGTATCTGAATTTCATTAAGGGCCTCATCAAAAATTGAAGTTATAATAATCTCCACTTTCTTCCACTTTTTGTCATAATGTATGTCTAAGCTATAAGTGATAAGTATTTTTAAAATTGCTTACCGTGTATCGGTTTTCTGCCAGGCCGTGGTCTCACTCAGACTGAGACCTGAGACTGAGTTTCTTGTGGAAGTGTGGTCCGCGTAGACCACAGTTTGTGCTGTAGATGTAAATGAGTAAATACCAAGTCCAAAAACCTTTTAGTACATCATTGTATTGGCTCTATTCTGAGTCCCGGTGGGGCGGTTCGCGGTCGCAATATTAACATTGGTACGTTTTCATCTCACTGCACTTTTTGCTATTATTTCCTAACTCTCAAACGTCTGTCCAACTATGATATCTGAACGGGCTACGCGCTTTAATCGCCCTGCTACACTATAGGTGCAATATACATAAAGTACTTGTCGTATAGAGATGAATCTATTTTCAATGTTTTGTTTCTCCACAGTAATACTTCAAAATTGATTGGAAGTGGCAGATCTCATTTCCTGATGTGGTTTTTCTTTTATAGAATCTACTCGACCAGAGAATGAAATTTTTAGTACTATCGTTCGTTCAGGCAAGTTTGAGACAAACTGAAACTATAATTTAGAACTTGTTAAGCTTTTTAGTACTGCGGTTTGTTGAAGGTATTTGTGTGCTCAGTTTAAATACTTAGTATAATTACAGTATAAATTAGATTAAGCTATTTGTGTTTTGTTCCAGTACCTATGAAAAAACATAATATTAAAATTTATCCATACATACGAATCCATGTCGCTTAGTGGTTTCTTAATAAACAAAGATACTAATTATTATAAAAGTCATCAGTCTCGTTGGTCTAGCGGTTAGCATATGTGACTGCCGAACATGAGGTCTCGGGTTCGATTCCCGGGTCGGGACAAAAGTTCCTAAAGTCCTACTATACCGCACTGGTTAGACATATTGATGTTAGGTTTATTTCAAGTTCGCTTCTCTTTGTAATACTATTCTTCTGCGTAGTTTGCCTCTTCACTCATGGTCTTATTTCCCGAGTAAAATTTTCTTACGTGTTAGGATTTTGGGAAATAAACCTTCTGCCGTGTGAAAAATAATTTATTAAAAACACCCTTACAATCACAATATCACTCCGCATAACAATCTTTAATGATCACCGAGGTCGCTAGCGGACTGCGGCTCGCGAGAGTTTATGTTTAATACAGATTTTAACATTTTGCTAGCGCTTTCGAGAAACGCCTCGAACATACCCCATACCAAGGAGACGCCCACTGGCGAACTCATTGTGAACAATCGCGCAACAACCAATCGATATTCGACGCTATTCATATCGATATAAGGTGCGTTATTCTCAAAAATCTTCTTTCTCGTTCGTTGTTTGCTAATAATCAAGAAAATTCTCGATCGTTGTTCGCGGATAATATTTCCACATAACAATTAGTTTTTGGTGTTTTATTTTTCACTCAGCTTTTATAATTATTATGATCAACAAGACTTGTCTTTGGAGCGAAGCCGTGAACGCTTTACCCATTTAACAAATGACTCGTTGAAATCTTATTGCACTTGGTTTTTTTTTTCACTCCAATGAGACATTGTTTTGTTTTCTTTAAAAAAGAAACTCTGAAAAAAGTCGAGTTGATTTGTGGCGTGGCTCTGCCATCCAGTAATTGAATTATATCATCGATTTTCCATTAAAATGGTTTATGGAATGAAATGTAAAAGTCTAGGAGGGGCGACGACTCCTCTTTCTTTTATATAAGCTAGTGGCACAATGAGTGCGGTTAAAAACAACATAGGTTATATTTTCACTAACACACATTTAAGAACACAAAAATCACACTAATTATAAAGGCGAAAGTTTGTGAGTGTGTATGTTTGTTACTTCTTCACGCAAAAGCTACTGAACGGATTTGGATGGGACTTTACAGTAATATAGATTATACATCAGAATAATACATAAACTACTATTTGCCGCGATAACCGATACATACGCGGGCGGAGCTGCGGGCAACAGCGAGTAAAAATATAATATCATACAAGTTCTCGCTTTCCGTGATACATAGGTCCAGATTGTAATACTTATAATATACTTTTGTTAGCTTCATTCGCATGTATGTAACGAAAACTTTGAACATTATTTTAGCGCCCTCCAAAACGTGGCATTAACTCGAAATTTGGCTGACGTATCAAGGACCAATGACAATTCAATATTTAAAACAGTAAGACTCGTTTTCATTACCGATTACCTTAGGGATTAACGGTTTTTTGTTTTCTTAAATGGTGATGGTATTTTATTAAAAATACTAAACAACACTTTGTCGTTAAAATTACAGAGACAATAGGTAATATGTTCATTTTCAAGAAATCGTTGAATTGATTTCGTTTTACCCGTTCAGTGAGTCCCTGTCTTAACTCGAAGACACTTAACAGTCGTGTTGATTAATTGTTCTGAAGCTTACTGTACACAGCATTATCGAAGCAAGAGTTTTCTTGCGCTTATTGTAATATTGTTAAAAAATAGCAAGTTTCTGCTATCTCAGATGAATTAAGAGAATTTTGCTCATGCTTTCCATCAGGCAGAGTAGAATCACTTTTGCAGGCTTATAAAAAGTACACCAGAATGATTTTATCGCTATTGAGCAATCTCTTACAGGTAATTTCCAAATGCACAAATAGATGCTACGAATTATTTGCGAACAAGCAAATTATTGAAATTTAGTTGTTAACAAAAGATACGTGAAAACCATAACTTCAAAATTTACAAGCGGTGATTATAATTCTTATAATTTTCTTTATAATACTTAGCCAGTGTCACTTTCTCAATTAAGACTCTTTAATAAACTCTCTGTCTCATCTTAATAATCTAACAGTACCTTAAGGGCGCCCATAGCCCAGCTGCACTCGGTGATTAGAAACAATCGCCGAGGATAAGCAACGATGGCGCGTGGGTGACCGCTGCTTGCATTATACCATGAGTGTTTCCGTGATTCGAAGGTCACGTTAAGCAATCGGTCCCGGCTTAGGCGGTTAGTTGGAGGTCTTTGGGCGGCTTAAAAACATCCAACGGCAAGATTACGTAGCCACAATGTTGTATTGACAGTCCAAAACCTGCGCTTGGCTAGCGTGGGGACGTATGGCCTTAACCCGAGCCCAACGGTGGGACATTATGGGTTCTTGATGATGAGTATCTAAAAGTATCTTAAAATGTGCCAAAAATACGTAACATATTATTTTGTATGTATGCAACATACAAACACTGACATCCCAAAAAGTTATTATTGAAAGTGAGGAAATAGAGCTTCTACTAACATAAAAAAAATAGATGAGACAGATAACATACAACTATTCTCCCATTGTAATCGTTTTAAAATTCGCTTTCTCGCTAGAATCCATTTTTTATTCCTTCAATTTACTCGTCACCTAACAGAACTCACATTTATAGATTTGAATGCTGGCGATTTCAATTAATGTCTTTTAAAAAAAGACGCCAAAAAAGCTGTGCAAAAGCCTTGTACACACATATCGACACGTCGCGACACCGCGGATCGTCAGCCCGCCCTTTTCCAATTAATCGAACGTCAGTACGAAATAGTAGGAACACTCTCGTGTCACTGTTAGAGCAGACTAAAAAACATCTTCACGCTTTTTAAATAATTTTTGTTTCAATCTATGTCCATGCATAGAGACGTAATCTCATTGGTAATTATTATTTGTTTTCTCTCTATTCGCTCGTATTATTAGCTAATTTTATTTTGACACGTTACTTAGCGTTAAAATGACGTCATCGCCATAGATTTATTGAAGTGAAAAGTTCTTTAGGCGCGTTGAGCAGTTTTTGGGTGAAATCATGGAACTCGCATCATCGTCACCGAGCACTTTCCATGAGCTATGTTTTTTTGCTTCGCTTTATCTCGCAATTTATTTAAAAAGCAAAGAGGTTTATTTCAGATAAGCTTAAACAATTGTCTATTTATAATTTGGAGCTTTCACTTCCGTCAGGATTATGACTGCATTGTGATTTTTTAGTTATCTAAAAAATCTGAATAGCACCTAAAATCATTTCGTAGAGGCACTGTAAGTGACATATAACATGTTCATTTGTCTTCCGTTTTCTCTGCCATTAAGCCTTTGCTAACGAGTTTTTCGAAAACCTTGTAATGTCACAGCTTAAAAATTGTGAAGTCTGCTCTACTGACACAATGACACACAGGCACGTAAGACACGCCTTATTATTAGGAACAATTTGGTACCACTACCTGATGGCTACCAAATCTAGTTGATAAGCATCGATATGCTTAATAATTAGATTCGGTTTGTATGTTCCTTGATGAATAGTTTTCCTACTATTATAACTCCTCTTTCTCGTTTGTTTTGTATATTGTTTGTTGTTATTTACTCTAAGTTAAATGTCTTATCTTTCTCTTTTACATGCATGTTATGTGTGACTAATAAATGTATTCTATTCTATTCTATTTTATTATGTAAAAGAAACAGGTATGTTCATAATGTAGTCAAATAAAGCATATTTTTGACCATAATGCTAACGATTTGAATTATATCATCAATCACCAACCACCCATAATGTCCTATTGCTGGGCTCGGGTCTCCTGTCAGGAGAAGGTTAAGGCCATACCTCCCCACCCTCGCCGAGTGCGGGTTGGGCACCGCCAACACAACGTTGTGGCTACGTTATCTTCCAGTTTGATGTTTTCTTTCAAGCCGTCCAAAGGCCTCTAACTAGCTTCACTACTGTTACCCTATGACAAGAACTGCGACTGCTTAACGTGATCTCCGAATCACAGAGAAGCTCATGGTATCATGCTACCAGTTGTCACACTTGTCACCCATCCAGGTACTGGCCTCGCCGCTGTTGCTTACACTCTGTGATTGTTTCTAATCACCGAATGAAACTGGGCTATGAGCGCCTCATTAATTAGGTATATAGTTACAAATAATTAATGTAAATTAAATAAAAAATTATAACTTTTTGATAAATATTGTTAGGTTTCGTCATCATCAACCTATGACAGTTCCCTGCTGGACATGAGCCTCTACGGCTATGTTTAACATATACATTTTTTAGTGCTTCCAGCACTTTTAGTCCTTTAACAATATTTCTAATAAAATAGTTCTGTAATGGTGTTATATAATGAAATAGTTCTGTTACAACGACTATAAGCTAAATTATAATAATTATGCCACACACAATTATAATATATATTTGAATAAAAATATGTTACAAAACTAGCTGTCCCGGCAAACGTCGTTTTGCCATAACTACTAATAAATTAAAAATTAATTTAAAAAACGTTGTCCAGCGGACAAAATTGTGAATCTAAACCATTCCCAGATCCCCTTGAACACACACAAAAAATTTCATCAAAATCGGTCCAGTCGTTTGAGAGTAGTTCAGTGACATACACACTCACAGAAGAATTATATATATAAAGATTATGTACAAACTCAAAGACATAAAAGAATACAATAACATAAACATAATATATTACGTCTGTGTTACATAAAATGTCGAATAAAAATTAAAAAAATTTAAAATCAACAATACAATACGTGTATACCTAGACATGTCATTATCGCATACATAGTTATGAAGGTACTATATATACTACGAGTAGATACTGCACTTATAGAACGTAGTGGTTCAAACGATCACCTCACAGGTTTTTTCTTACGATTGTAAGTTGACAACAATTTGTGTGATCTACAAATTATTGTTTTAGCCGTAGTCACGCGTTGTTAAAGTGTTATGGACTATGGTATATTACACTACATGGACTACGGCTTTTGAAACTTATTTCATGCTTTTCAGCGTCGTTTTTTGTCGTAGTTGGGTTTTCATTTTTTTACTTTTTTTTGTTTAATATGTTTTGGTGCTTCTATAATATTAATTTCTTTTTTCGTCTTTCGTCCTCGTTTTTCGTTTTTTATCGTAGTTGGGTTTTAGTTTTAGCTTTTTCTTTATACATGGGATCCCAGACAAGTTGCAAACGTTTTTCTTTCTGTTTTTTCTTTCAAAGTATTAGCCAATGACACACGAGAATTTAGGCGTTAACTATTGTAGAAAAAAAAACCGCTTACAACTTGGCTAGGAGGCTGATGTTGTTAATAGAAAGAAAACGAATCATTAAATAGTGTAAACCATTCTAGTAAAACTATACACTGTTATCTATACATCTATACAAATCAATAAAATTGGAGTGTCTGTTTGTAATATTCAAATAACCGTTTTTTACTAAATGCATATATCGACGCTGGAAAGCATAAACGCTGTAACCCTGAAAGTATGAACTTTACACCAGAGCCATAAAACCTATGAAATTTAAAAAAAAATCATAAATCATGAACGGTTACACCTACAAGCAGTAAGCAGCAGAAAGCATTAAGTTTCAGCAATGTTCTGCAGTTTGGGCTAAGCTGTAATAAGCTCACTACCTATTTCATCTAAAGTTCCCTGTACAAGATTGAATATGGGTTACAGCAAATATAACTTTCTCTGAGACCTTGAAAACGCTGTAACCTTCTTAAACAAAGTATGGAAAATTCATTTTGTCATGTTTTTTGGGAAAGCATAAACGTCCTAATTAGCATACTCTCTACTTTAAAATGTTTAAACAAAATGTAATGCGGTGACCAATGGGACAGACTATACTCAAATGTCAATAAAATGTTGTAACTATTAGACTACCAACCCGTGTCAAAAATTGATGGCTTCTGTAAACCACCAGGTGATCTTTTTATAACATTCAGCATTCACCGTCACTTGTAAGCTGTCCAACTTAGTACAGGTGAAGGGGAGTGAGTAGCAACCCCCGACTTTTCTCCCTTGTCACGTGATTTTTGTACGGAGTTGCGGAATAATGGATTAGAAGGGGTATTAAAATTGTATGGAACTGATGCCATACAAATATATACGCCACAAAGTTGTTTCTTTTTTTATTTTCGCGGTGATTTTCTCGATCAATTTTGTCATTTGAATTCGTGCAACAACAGCATTAACCGCGTCCTTCGAAAGTTTAAACCCGAACCAGTCATCACAGACTGGATCACTGAGCTGTTCAGTAAAAGGGCAGTACAGACAGCAGTGAATACTGGTAAATCTTAAATAATAATTAAAAATATACTATGAGAGCAAGGGTAGTTAGAGGATGCCCACAAGGTCAGGTCCTATCACCGCTTCTATGGAACATAATAGTATATAGCCTCATAATGAGACTACATTATCGAGTTACATTACTATCGGTTATGCGGATGACCTAACTATTCTTATAAGCGGGAGCGCGAAAAATGTGCTATGTGAGGTCATGCGTTCGGCTTTTCAAATTGTAGAAGAATGGTGTGACACAGAAACTGTCAGAAAAGCCGAAAAAAACAAAACTCATCCTCTTCACCAACGAAAGGAAGTTACTAGAACTAAAGCTACCAAAATTATTCAACACCAATGTCTCCCTGGCGTTATTCTTGACAATAAATTGAACTGGGCGAGTCACATCAAAGCAAAGACAAGAAAGGCTGGTATTCAGTACAATACTCGTATAACCTTCATCAGTTTAGAAGACTAGTTGGTAAAAGATGGGGTCTTAACCCAAAGATCATACTTTGGTTATACACTGCAGTTATTAGACCCTCCATTACCTACAGTTGTATGGTGATCAGATGTATGGTGGCACAGAACGCAACCAACCACAGCTTAAATAAAACTCCAGAGTCTACACCACTTGGCCATAGTAGCAACTACTTGATGCATGAAAACTACTAAATCAGACGCATTGGAGTATCTCTTGAACTTGAGATCACTAAATCTGGTCATCCAACAGGAAGCGATAGCAGCTCTACTAAGACTACGATCAAACGGACTGTGGAAAACAAACATATTTCAAGGGTTACACCGTTTACGCTTTCCAGGGTCGGTATATGTATAAATGGTACATACACCAAAATATCATTTTTTGCAATTTTTGTCTGCCTGTTTGTTCCGGCTAATCTATGGAGCGGCTGGACCGGATTTGACGGGACTTTCACTCGCAGATAGCTGATGTAATAAGGAGTAGCTTAGGTTTACTTTTTTTAGACTAGTTTTGCCCCGCTTTGTTACCCATGGTTGTAAAGGTATAACAATAACCGAGGATAACACCGCGGGACTTAGCTAGTTTAAAATAAACATTGTTCATTACGGTAAACGGGTGAAGACTATTAGTTTATTAAAACACACAAACTTTTAAATGTTATGATGTATATTAGATTAGTTCACCGTCATGTATACAAACGTATCATAAAGTCTGTTCTAAGCGCAATAAATTAAATGATACACCCCGTAGATATTGTTTTATTGTGTACAAATGAGTCACATTTTTGTGTTGGGGGATTTTTACAAGTTAATTAAATAGCTTTTTTTACTGATGGAAGGGGGAAAAGATGAAATACCCATGTGTCCCGTTCCCGGGTCGGACCAAATGTTTGTATGATCTACAAATATTTGTTTCGGAGTTTGGGTGTTTTCTATGTATAAAATGTAGGTATTTACAAAAAAAAAGTATATATGTATTTGTATCAGTTGTCTAGTACCCATTACACAAGCTCTGCTTAGCTTAGGACTAGACGGTGTTGTGTGATAGATGTCCGAAATATTAATTAATTTATTTATCTATACTTCAAATATTTGTCATTTTTTAAAACATACTAAGGGAAGTCACACACAAACGTTGTAACCGATTATAATCTCAGGAGTATTCACCTGCAATAAACAAAGCAACATTATACTAAATAATTATTATTAGTGACGTTCATAACTGAAGCTACAGTTGCAATACAATTTTCTCAGAATCCATTGTTTTCAATTAATACACGATTGGATTTGCGTTCTATTGACTATGTTTCAGCTAAATACATCACTTGTTCGTTGCGCGAAGTCTGTCTGAGTTAAGCGGGTTTGCACGTCATTCGATTGATACCTGAATGGAATGTAATGTACTGTGTAGGGTCTTTTGTGGCGTGCTCTCTCACATGCACTCAGTGCTTAAATTTTAATCGTGTTTATGTGCCGACTGAGGTATAGCACATGGGTGCAATTGATCTGGAATGTAACCAATGTACGATTTACGTTCATGTTAATTAGTTCTACGCGTGCCTATCTATCTGTAACTATGAGTAGCCGATAGGGTTCGTGGCCTGTAATAATCAATCAATCAATCCCTTAAATTGATGAGGGAGAGGGATGTGATGACTGGAACCTGGGACCTACGAAATGATTTTTAAGCTTTTAGAACATTGTTTTCAATAAAACCGTTTTTTATAATCTTTATTCATAATATTCTCAAAGTAAACTGCCTCGTTGGTCTAGTGATAAGAGTAATCAACTGCAGATCAAGAGGTCTAGGGTTCGATTCACGAGTCGGAAAGCTGTTGGGTTTTTCTTACAAGAAATTCTTAATAGCAGCCCGGAGTATGGAAAATGGCGGTGTTTCCCGCCCGTGCGTCGGAGAGCACGTTAAGCAGTCGGTCCCGGTTGTCATGAACATCTATAGCAATCGTTATTGAGAAGGCAGTGCCCTCAAATATACTGACAACTACTTGAAGCTTCGAATTCAGTTCACCCTCAGGGTTGCGGACGTCCGATGTCAGTCGCTCCGTGTAAAAACTGATATAATAAATAAAATATTGTTTATTGACACAAATATGACATATTAAGTATGTACTGATACTGAAACCCAAACTAGGCCAAAGGCCTGTATCTTGGGAGCCAGTGTTCAGTCGCACAAAAGGTAGACAGTACTGTCTGTTCATCATCCTGCTACGTACATGTGTATAAGTGTGTGCATGTGTGTGAGTGTGTGAGTGTGTGTGTGGCTGTGTGCTTGTGCGGTGTTGTGTGCTTATGTCTTAAATGTAAGTAGATTTTCAGTTTTTTCGTAATCTAGTTCTTGTAGAAACTTAGTAACCTTCATCTTTACTTCACGGCGACTTAATGTAACTATACTAAGTTTTTTATTTATATCGTTGTATAGCTTAGCACCCATACTGTGGTTTGGCTTCTTGCAAAGGTGGTCCTGCAAGTAAAACGAGGGCACACAGATGATAAGCTGCGTTTATTATGGTTTGGACGGGGCACATCACGATGTTTTCTAAGGACAATTTTCAATATGTACAGCTGTCGAACTGAGAGAACCTTACATTTTGCATATAATTTCGCCGTTGGGTATCTGTAAGGTTTGCCCGTCATTATTTTGAGGACCGCTCTCTGTGCTCTCTCTAACCCAATAAGGTGCGTTTTTGCTGCACCACCCCAGACCCGAATGCAATATTCTGTTACAGACTGACAAAGAGATAGATAGACTAATATAAGTTTGCTATGGGGTAGTGTGTCTTTTAGGGATTTAAAGATATATATTAACCGCCTTACTCTGGATGTGACTAAATCTATTTGGTTTTTCAAGTAAATTCATATACAAGTAAAACCGGTTGAACTAGTAGCCGACCCAAAATCTTGAGAATACTAAAGACTAGGAAAATGAATATTCTCAAAGTAAACACAATCGTCATCCATATGTGACCCGGATATTGTTATTGGACATCGATAATAAAGGTTTTGTTCATATATAAATAATAAATAAATAATAAATATTTCGGACATCTATCACACAACGCCATCTAGTCCCAAGCTAAGCAGAGCTTGTGTTATGGGTACTAGACAACTGATACAAATACATATATACTTTTTTTTTGTAAATACATACATATTATACATAGAAAACACCCAAACTCTGAAACAAATATTTGTAGATCATACAAACATTTGGTCCGACCCGGGAATCGAACCCGAGACCTCACGATCAGCAGTCGTAACTGGATTGCAGGTTTACTATAATGTACTGTTAAGACTGCTCTTCGTATTTTTTCAATCTGTTATCTGTATATGTACCTATTAAATAAAATAAAATAAAAATAAAATAAAATAAATATTCAACCTAAAAATAAGCCAAACTTAAAGTAATGTTTTGTCAAAATCGTAGTAATTAAAGATTTAATTTTATATTTAGTAGTATTACTTAGTTGACTGCCTCGTTGGCACAATGGTAGCGTACGCGACTGCTGTGCTTAAGGTCTCGCGTTCGATTCCCGGGTCGGATCAAATGCTTGTAGAATCCGCAAATATTTGTTTCGAAATTTAGATGTTTTCTGAGCATAATAAGCAATATTTACAAATATATATACATAAGTATTTATATCGATTGTCTAGTACCCATAACACAAGCTCTGCTTAGCTTGGGACTAGATGGCGTTGTTTGTTAAATGACCAAAAGTATTAATATATTTCTATTTTTATTTTTTATACTTGCTAACTCCCTCGCAACTTCGTCAGCATCTCTCGAAACATGCAACAGTTTTTTATTGATACCTACTTGTCTCCTATTGGTCTCACCATCTATACAAATAAATAAAATTGGAGTGTCTGTTTGTAATATTAAAATAACGGCTTTTTACTAAATGCATATGTATGTATACACGGTACATATACCAAAAATGAAGCTAAAAAATTTTTTGTCTGTCTGTCTGTCTGTCCGTCTGTCTGTCTGTCTGTCTGTCTGTTTGTTCCGGGTAATCTCTGGAACGGCTGGACGGATTTTGACGGGACTTTCATTGGCAGGCAACTGATGATCCGGGAGTAACTTAGGCTACTTTTTTTAGACTAACTTTGTCCCGCGGCGTTACTTGCGGTACAACAATAACCGCGGGTAGCACCGCGGGGTTCAGCTAGTGAGGTTATAAAGTCTATAATCTTCGTCGATAAATAGGTTAGCTATTATTATAAAATAGCATAATTGGTCCAGCCGTTCATCCGAGGTGAAGTGACCTAGGGAAATGTGAATATTTTAATAGATAATACTTGTTCAAGTGGTGATTCGTTGTAGGAGTCAAAATTATAAAATTATGTGACGTAATTTAAAGACTGGCCCTAATCGAATTTTAACCGTTGGCCACTCGCAATAAGGTTCGAAACCTCTCAACGACTCCATCGCTGCACCTGCCTGTATTCTCGGAACATAGAGGGAACGTTTTACAGGAAAAAACTAAATCCGATGAGGCGTTGAAAAATGCTTTTAAAAATGCATCTATTTTTCCAGTAACAGGATTCCTATAGAGGCGCCAATGAAATTTCGTTAAAATGGAAAGAGTGCATCGGGGCTAATGGACAATATTAAAAAAAAGTATCGAATGATTTTTAGTAGGAAAGAAAAGGGGAGCTTGCAGCTGAAAAAAGATTTGATCAATAGAGCTTTGAACAACGTTGTCCTTTTACAATACGGCTTATATAAGCCATATTGTAAAAGCACCAGAACTTTTACAATTCGACCCCTGACACGGTAAGCTTCACACTACACTATTTTTTGGATCGTTTCCTCTGAATACCGATGTACATATTTTTAATACCAAATATTGAAAATCTCGTTGTTAAAGTGACGGTAGGTATATATATACATAAACTAGCTGCCCCGGCAAACGTCGTTTTGCCATAAATTTTTTTTAAGGATGGGTGACCCTTACCATTTAGGGGGATGAAAAATAGATGTTGTTCGATTCTCAGACCTACTCAATATGCTCACAAAATTTCATGAGAATCGGTCAAGCCGTTTCGAAGGAGTTTGGCAACTAAAACTGTGACACGAGAATTTTATATATTAGATATACAAAGCAATAAAATTTAATTGCCTATTTGTTATTTCAAATTAACAGCTTTTCAATGTGAAACTAAATATGGCGCTTACATATATATACATTTTTAAAACATACAAGTAACACCCTTTCGAATGATACCAAACACGGCATATTTCTTTCAAATTATTTTTTTAATACAGTACTTTATGTCGGCTAGAGGGCGCCACATTAGATTCAGTGACACGTCATATAACCTAAAACCAGCAGACGATCAAGACACTTCTAACGATACCTCATTTGTTCTAATCAGTACTTAAAGAGCTATGAGGGAACAAATTAACATACACTCGATATATACTCGATCGTTACTACCAACATACATTGTAATATGCTGAGCTTACAATTAATTCATACATAATTTTGTTGTGTTAAGTTTATTTGCTTTAAAATATATGTACTTATATGAAAAATATAATTTGCTGCGTTATTTTCAATGTATTGTACAAAGTGTGTGAATATGTCTCACAATAAAGCGAATATAATCGAAAAGATACATTTTGTGCTCGATATTGTGTTATTCACACAACATTGGTTAGTATTTATCAACAAGTTATGTCAATACTAGGAAAAACATCATTCAATTGGAAATCAAAAGGAATCTGTTTAAGTGTGTGTAATTAAAGCAACATTTTCAAATGAAACTTAAAACAATTGGTACTTACTTCGATAACTAAATTCAAAGGAACGAAAAGTTGTGATTTTTGTACAACCAAATAAGTGGAAAGGATTTTTCCTTATATAAATATATTATATAATATCTAAATCTCGGAAACGGTTCTAATATTTTCATGAAATTTTGCACAGGTCCTCAAATAATAATAATAATAATTTATTTCTCAAGGTAATTGTAGTACATAACACATAATAAATGTACAGACTTCAATTTAGCTAGTAAAGTGGTCAGAGCGCTGTCTCCTAGATAGGTTTTGAAAAAACCTGTATTAAGGAGTAACAGTCCCAAACCCCATGCGATGCTAAATATAAGAATACAAACATGCTTTATATACCATACAAAATTCACATATGCTATTTTACATTTTAATAATAAAAACTGTGTGCGTGTGCGTGTGTGTGTTTGTGTGTGCGCGTGTGTGCGGGAGTATGAGCTTGTCAATTTTATGTCTTACTAAGCGAATAAAAAATATTCTTCCGTTTCCTCGTAGGTTGTGTCTTGTAGGAGTGCAGTTAGCACCTTTTTGCAATTGTGATATGATAAATTATTAATTAAATGGTTGTTTTGATTCTGGATGTGATTTATAACTTATCCTTTGTCCTTTGAAAAGGTAATCACTACCCTCTACCTCGTCTTTGTAATTTAACAGACATCATGGGTAATAAGTATTGATGCACACAATTATTATTCTGCCAAACGTATTACCTTCCAACGCCCTACACTCGATGTGAATACGGAATATTGGTAAGATTACTAAACTGAAGGCCCGAGACCGTTCCTTCAATTAATTGCTGATGATGGCATCCTAACTAGTAGGTACTGGTTATTGGCTTAGAATTACGTTAGTTTAATATTATTATCTATTAATAATTTCAATACGACTAGACTCTTTGGCGCTCATATACTATAGGGAGTGTTCCGAGGAATTGTTCGGACTGGTTCCTGCCGCCTCTTTCCGCCATCACCCCCATCACTTAGATAGCTGGCAGTCGACAACTGTGCAATTTTATAGGAACTTTCTGCCAATTGCAAAATTATGGAATGAATTGTCGCCTGCGGTATTCCCGGACCAATACGAACTTCAAACCTTCAAGAAAAGAGCGTACTCCTTCTTAAAAGGCCGGCAACACACTTGTGACGCCAATAGTGTTGTGGGTGTCCATAGGCGGCGGTAATCACTTACCATCATGCGACATATCTGCTCGCTTGCCCCCTATATATATATTATTTAAAAAAACCTTGGATGACCGAGCTTTATTCGTTATACTTTGGTAAATCTCAAAAGGAACGAGTCAAAGGAACGATCCAATAGTATTATGAGAAGTTTGACTCGTAAAGGGCTTCCTCTTTGAAATCTCGGTCCGACCGAAAAAAAATTGTTTTTTACTTTCCCTACTTTTATTGATAACTTTTAATTTAGTTGGCTTCAACGCTACTTCGATACTTTTCAATGCCGTTCAAAGGTTTTTATTTGCAAGTAAAACGTAATTACTTCATATTCAAGAATCTTTGTTGAAAGCTATGGCTGCTCGAAATGATGGTTGCCATTCTAAGTAGGTTTAAATTATTTTTAATTTAAGAAAATATGTGGAGTTTTGAAAACAAACTGTTATGTAATAAAACCGCTGTGGGGTTTTTATACAAACATAAAGTATACATTTCATTAATAATATGGTTGTTTTTATGAGATTATTTATGTGATTTATGTGTATTAATATAAGATGTCTAGTAACCATAATATAAGCTCTGCTTAGTTTGGGACTAGATGACGTTGTATGTCAGATGTGCGAAATATTATTTTCATTGTCATATTTTTTTATATACACCTACATCCATCACGATTCGATCGATTTTGGTTAATTTTTACCCCATTATACTTCTTTTTTATATATAAAAATCTATTGCTGTTCGTTTGTCTGGCTAACGGCTGGGCCGATTTAGCTGATTTTGATTTTGAAATGTTTGTTTTTAGCCCAGGGAAAGTTTAAATGGTGCAAAATTAAAAATAACTTGAAAGTCTAAATGCCACGTGTACGTAGTAACGGGCACAGCTAGTAAACCAATAAATCTTTGTCCAGACATCTGCGAATGCAAGTTGTAGCACAGTCATGATAATTGGTATCTAAACAAGCAACGTCATAACATCCTAGTGACCGAGACCGAGTGAGCCTAGCGGTTGCCACGCCGCTTTCTCCTGTGCAAAGTGTCGTGGGCTCAAATCCACATGGGACAATTTGTGTGATCCACAATTTGTTGTATTGAGTCTGGTTGTTTTTTGTGTACGTTACATGTATGTTTGTAAAGGTACCCGCCACACAGGATGTATATTCCTAATGTGGGAGTTGTCTTTTAAAAAAGGAATAAACGACACGAAACGAATCCTACACAGATTTAGTCTGGGGTCGTACCTCGCACTAGTTACATCACAAGTAATGTTTTGTGTCTCTACCTTGCTTGATGGAAAGCACAAGCACAAAGAATCCAAGAGTGGTGGTCACCATATTCATTGCGAATGCAAAAATACAACTATGCAGCATGATGTCCCGCAACATGACGGCCTGGTGATGCTTCTGCATCATTAGGCCTCCGTACTTCAGATTTTGAAGTAGTACATCACAATAGTCACACTACTTCTAAGTACACACACCTCATACACAATCTAATCCTAAGTTTGGTAGAGTTCAGTTTCAAATTCAAGTTCACAGGTCTAATCCTTATTTCAGGTTGCGCTGGCTTTCGGGCCCTAAGGGACTGAGGGACTAAGTGTTTTGACTGCTAATTTACATACTAAATATTTGCCTGGATTTGCCACGGTTGCCTGGAAGAGTTTGTACTTTGAGCGATAAGGCCACCAATTGTACTGACTGACTGATATTTGTTTATCTCTGTACAATAAAGAGATTTTTTATTATTATTAGATATAATTTCAAATATTTACGTATTATAGACAAATTACACCGAGACATATAAGAAATGATTATGCTCATGGCACAACTTGGCGGGGTCATTAAATACTAGGATATTGTCAGGGGCTTCTTTAGGGCTCCCACACATAACTGCGAATTCGCAACGCATCGGAAATATTTGCGAGTTCGTACGCACTTCCAATCTGATTCGCATCTTGCATTCCTGCGATATTACATGACACTTGTTGATTCCATTTTAGTCCGCCCTGGGACAGCGGAAGGGAAAGACGCAAAGAAACCAAAAAAGCAATCGTTAAACGCACGGGAAGATCAAATTAATTCACCTCCTACTAATAATAATTTATTTCACCTATAGCGCAATGTCAACGAAAGAAGAGTTTAATATTACCAATTAAAATGTGAACAAATAATTCAATTATATTTTACTTTTACTAATAGTCAGTCTCAGCATTCCCAAAGTTAAAACAGGAATTCTTCCCTTGTACGACTGGTTTTGTAGAGATTGTGACAATAAACTTTAATAAAGATATGTTCATTCTAAATTTATCGAAAAAAAAATATCTTCTTTTAGTCTTAAATGGATGAACCCAAAATCTTCTTTTTCTATATTTCTTTAATAATAACAGCAGTGAAACAATCTTTTTGCGATCTATGTCACTATTCCTAAAAACACCTCCAATATGGCTGACTATCGTCGAAAGTATGGTCACCTGAATCACCGCTTTGCCGCACAATTTCGAACCGCAGCAATTATTCGTATCGCAAGTTCCTGCGATGCGGCGTCGCAACGCATCGAACCGCAGCTATGTGTGGGAGCCCTTAACTATAGCACAGGGTGTGCGGTGCACACGGGTGCACCAGAGTTAGGAGCGCAGGTCGCGGCACTTTAAACGAATCTGCGCGCTAGCTAAAGCTCGCTACTCTCACTAAAGGGCGCTAGAGTAATAATTACACACGGGCGCTTTACGGGCTATGGACGCTTCTGATTATTAACTTAGGGGTTAGTGATCGTTAAAATAGGCGTCACTTTAAAATTATTTTTTTCCTGTTTTAGATTCTTATGTATTGTACTTACTACTACAGTACTTTTATGAAAATATTTATATTCTCTCTTAACTTCATTAAAAAACAAATACCACAATGATATCAAACGCTTCAGTTAGTTTATTTGATAAAAACAATAGAATTTTACAACATCAAAAGCTTTGACTGGCCAGTATTATTTTAGGTTATGAGAGGTCAAATACCCAGTCCGAATGTCAACAAAACACGTCATTGGTCTTATATTAAACCGAAACGATACAATGACCTTACAGAAAACACCAAATGAGGTCGCTGGAGGTCCAATTCAGTGTTCTCCTCTTCGTTACTAGGGGTGCATCTCTTCGGTTACTGCACCAGATGATTTACCCGTTTTCTCGTTTGTCCCTTCTCACGTATAAAGCAGAACCTTAACAGCTCTTCTCGACAAAAATTCCTGAGTCTTAGTGCAGAATTAATAACATTTGATTTCTGTGTACAGAATCTTTAAGACTGGACTTTTCTGTATCCAATTTCTCTTAACCTATGTTATTAGTTACTTCACAAAGTTAATCTTTTCAAAATGACCCAGGAAGAGTAAGTTCTAGGTTTGACTGCTCGGAACAGTATCTACCTAAGGAAGAGTCGACACGTTTAGTTCGAGAGCAAGTATCTCTTCGAACTCAATTCGGTCACTGTACATTTCGACGTCCTCATTTAGCGTACCTATTATTTTTTCTTTATTTAGCTAACCTCTGTGTGTGTGAAATATATCTCTCAGGATTTCAAAGTTTCTTAGATTTTCTTTTAAAAATACTATTGGTGATGTTTGAAAATATTCTTTATTTTATTTTAATTAAGTTATCTCAGGTATTATAGTATTTTGTAGCTCAATTTTGCTTGCAATCAGATTATATTTTTTTAGTTTAAAAGTGAGATAAATACCAAGAGCAGCAGTTATACACATCGCCAGTACACTAAAGCAATTCAACATTTCAATATTGATAGCCAAACAACTTTTATCTTCGTTTCATTAATAAAACATAATAGACAACTTGTTGGAAACAAATTTCCATCGAAATACGTTATTTTAAACACCTACTTCTAAATGTAATACAAGCATAAATATGTGTAGGTACGGATTATATAAGTTTACGACCAATGCCATAATAGTTGTTATAATAAGCTAATGTGACGTCAAAATACTTGATATTACGTAATTAATTTCCGAGCGTAAATCGACGAGAGACGCGACCGAGTGCGAGCCAATGGCGCTAGATGGCGTTGTGACTTAGTAGCGCCCCGCCCCAACACACTTTATAGATCCATAAATATGCTAATACAGCTATGACTTTTTTATAACATAATTAATAACGTGTTTGGCCGACGTCGCCCGCCGAGATTATGATTTAGAACATTTTATGTGGTACAATTTAATTGATGTTCTGGTAGCTCGCGTGACCCGCCCGAGTCTGTCGTCACAGGCTCTTTATAGCTGATGTAAAATAATGAAAAATACCTCGACTCACGGTTTTATATGCCGTTTGATTTACCACCCGTGTTGTTTACGAACTTTGCTTATAAGTGAAATTTGTAGTGATAATGAATTACATACTTACATTAACTTGACACTGGTATGTCGTGTTGTATGCGTATACATCTAGTGAAGAAGGCATACCTAATAAATGTAACATAACAATGATTAAATTGGTTAGATGACCAGGAACCGACTAGTGAATGATGAATGTGGACGAAGCAAAAGAGGTGCGTCGGGAGTCAGGACCGTAGTAAACTAGTAAGTGGAGATCAATCGCCTCTGCCTGTCTGGAGATCATTGCATTAGTTATACCTACGTCACTATTAAACATATGAAGTGTCACTATCCCTAGATATTTATCCTTTGTAGGAAGGGAGTAAACTACACAATAGGTACTAAGCAATGCAAAGACAAAGACAACTTGAAACCAACCCTTCTGGCTAGCGTGGCACTGTAGGACAAAGCCTCTTCTAATATATAAAATTCTCGTGTCACAGTTTTAGTTGCCACACTCCTCCGAAACGGCTTGACCGATTCTCATGAAATTTTGTGAGCATATTGAGTAGGTCTGAGAATCGAACAACATCTATTTTTCATCCCCCTAAATGGTAAGGGTCACCCATCCTTAAAATTTTTTTATGGCAAAACGACGTTCGTCGGGGCAGCTAGTTTCTATGTAAAATCTTATGTCCAGTAGTGGCCTGTTAAGGGTCAATTTTCAGCGTCAGCGTCAGCGATTCAACAAAATGTGTGTGTTCCCATCCCATTATGATCCCGGGTCCTCAAAGCGGGGCGTGAAAAAGCATCTTACTAGGCCGCCATAGTGTGGGTCACTATGCTGCTCTATCCATATAGTGTGGATATGAGTGGTGTGTGTGTGGATAGTGACCACCACTTTTGGATTCTGCTTATGCCAGTAGAGTCATTTTGGTAACTTGACCATAAAAAAAACTGATCTCATGTTATGTGATAGGTTAATCTATACAAATAAATAAAATTGGAGTGTCTGTTTGTAATATTAAAATAACCGCTTTTTACTACATACATATGTATGTATACACGGTACATATACCAAAAATGTAATTAAAAAAAATTGTCTGTCTGTCTGTCTGTCTGGCTGTTTGTTCCGGGTAAACTCTGGAACGGCTGGACGGATTTTGACGGGACTTTCACTGGCAGGTAGCTGATGATCCGGGGAGGCTTATTTACTTAGGCTATTTTTTTTAGACTAACTTTGTCCCGAGGCGTTACTCGAGGTACAACAATAACCGCGGGTAACACCGCGGGGTTCAGCTAGTGTTTAATTAAATCGCACCTATGACCACTATTTTACAAATTTTGTTAAAGATAGATAACCTACCGTATAGCACTCACTGTAATAAATATATTTTCATTGTAACAGTCTCGTGTCCAAAAGCACTAGAGAGTATAGATACAACAGATTTCGCCGTCCGACCTCAATGGTGGTCCCAGACACTCATGATTTTAGTTTCCGTACGGTTCTCCTGCAACAGAATTAATTGTGATATTCCATATTATCTGGTTTTAGGTTGTGCCGATTTATAGATTTGCCACTATCTCTGGTGTTTCCGATTAATCTACATTGTATACATATATAATCCGAATCTCGAAAACTGCTCAACGATTTTCATTAAATTAATATGCAGGAGGTTTCGAGGGCGATAAATCGATCTAGCTCGGATTAACGTCTTGAAAATTTACAAAAAAAAAGTATCAGGCGAAGCTCGGTCATTCAAGTACTTATAAGTAAATTGGGTAATTTATAAACGTGTAGTTCATAATTATAATACTTCACACACATTCACACAAAGTGGTCTGATACCGAACCAGGCAAAGTATTTACCTACTAAAAAAACCAGACAGCTGATTAACATATATATTTTTAATTACATAAATTTTATAGATAAATTACACCCATACAGAACAAAAATAGTCATCGCACAATTGTGTGTCCTAGGTAGCAATTGTACCTACTACCTCTAGCTTAGCAAGGTCGCTAACCAATCAACAGGCCTTACCTTTGTAAATATTTTATATCATACTAGTTGTTGCCCACGGCTCCGCCCGCGTATATGTCGGTTATCGCGGCAAATAGTAGCCTATGTGTTATTCTGATGTAAAAGCTATATTGCTGTAAAGTTTCATCCAAATCCGTTCAGTAGTTTTTGAGAGTAACAAACATCCATCCAAACATCCATCCATCCTTACAAACTTTCGCATTTATAATATTAGTAGGATTTTCATGAACGACAGCTTTTCAACTTTGACACTATCATTACAAGTGATAGGTACTAATGGTTCCTTGTTTTGATGACTCGGTGGAGTTCTGGTGAAGTGTAGAGCACAAACAAACGCCACTGCCGGTGGTCCGGCACCGCGTCCCGGTCCGGCTTCACACAATACTATTATTAACTATTTGAACGGACCCAAAACTATTAAAATATTTGTACTATATACTTACACCACTATTTCTTTCCACCCTGGTGATTGTAGACCTTATAATGTTTAGAAAAGTCTGCATTTTTGCTCTTAAGCCATTAACAAGTTTTTTGTTTTGTCAGTAACTAAGAATCCACGTATTTATTTTTGAGCTTTTTTATAAAAAATATATTCGAGTGTAAGTTAGTATCATATTTTGGGATGCAATAAAATTTAATAAGACATTTAGGGTGTGCATTCAAACTAACAAAACTAGGGATTTGAGTACGAACAGGTGCTTGGATATAGTTATCGATAAAATGATTTTAGTTTTATTTAAGTTATAGGAAATAATCAAAAACTTCAATAAAGTATCAAACTATAAGCGCGACGAAGTTAAGAAAGTAAGTTTGAAAGGTATGTAACTTTTCCTAAATGTTTTAAATGAAAAATGAAAATTAAATTAAATGTTTTCATTTTCTAACAGTGTTATTATTTTTATAGAATAACTAAAAGTATTTGCTTATGCTCACTTAAAAAATTAAGCGAGAAACCTCTATTATTTACCAAAAGAATATATTTTATTACTTCCTATTCTTAATTATTATTTTATTTTTTATATTGAGCGTACTCTAAATCCATACTACTAATATTATATATTCGAAAGTAACTCTATATGTCTGTCACGCTTTAACGCTTACCTGCTGTTACACTGATTTTAATCAAATTTGAAATGGAGATACTTTCATTCTTGAGGAAGGACTTGGGCTACTTTTTACTGCGATAACCGAGATAAACGCGGATGGAGCCGCGGATAAAAAGTTAGTACTTGATATGATTAATTGCCCTGTCTAATAGAGTTGTAAGCTTTGCGTCGAGCATGCGTTACTCTATATTTGTTTGCAGTCCGCGGAGGGCTCTTGTATATTTTATATTGCCCCTGTCCAAATACAAACGACTGGTTTCGTAGAACGGCTCGATGTAGCCGTGGCTCGTGTCCCCACTTTTGTCTTTGATAGACGCTGCATTCTATAAGTTTTGTCTTAAAACAAATGTTCCAGAGACCTCGTTTAAAAAAAAAACTTTAACATAAGTTACATCACACATTAGTGGTGTTCTTGTTAAGCTTTTCACTTAAGCTAAAATGAACGTAAAACATTCTGTTAGAAGTGGGTTTACGTTAACACTAGGTTTACAGTGTTTTGTAAAACATCTAATGTTTTTGCCTTGGTGTCGCGATTAAATTTTGACAATCGCCTTCATTATGTTAATAGGTTTTGAACAGGTACACTGATCTAATTACATATTTGATTCCTACATAATCAGTGCAGTTGTATCATTTGCGACTGGTGTCCCGAAGTCTTGGATTCGATTCAAAGGTTTGACCTCTTTGGTTTGCTTGGAGCTTTGGTTAATTGGCGTTATGTGTTAGGTATCCGGTACATTTTAACCTTAAAAAAAGGAGGAGCTTTCTCAATTTGACCCTATATATATTTTTTTTTCTATGTGTGTTCGCGGATAACTTCATCGTTTATGAACCGATTTTGATGATTCTTTTTTTAATTGATAGGAGATATCCCAACGGTGGTACCATGATAAGGACACTAAGATCTGATGATGGCATCCAAGAGAAATCGGGTCAAACCTTGAAGTCGTTTTTATTTTTGTTAACATTTTTACTTGTTATGACTAAAATCACAAAAAGGGTTCCTTTTACCTTGACAAAAACGCTGTCCGTGAAAAATGAAAGCAGGTACTAGATCTGTATTTATTGATAGGTATATTATTTTACGTTACCACAAACAAAACAATACTTTGAGCACTGCTTTGTTTCACACATTATTCAATTCCAAATGATTAACAGATATTAGTGTAAAGAGTAACATGACATCAGACTTCAAGCTTTCAATGTGTGTTTAACATTTTAGTTAATTAACTCATTTCAGTTTAAGCTTCAGCTAAGTTTAATAATAATTAATTTCCTATTCCAAAATGGTTTTGAATGAAACTTCATTAGTAAGCCCACGTTGATCTGTCCGTCTGTCTGTCAGTGGGATGCATCTCATGGTACTGAGCTTAAATTTTCAGAATACGTATTGCCATTGTTGATTATTGATTATCCACCTTTTTATTCAAATTTGAACGGATTAAAGTAGATAAAGGACTTATGCCCTCACAAATAAATAAAGTAGGTATTATATAAGTCGGCTGAGGTATAAAATGAATGTACCTATATAAAAACTCAACGAAATTAAGAACCTCTCTTTGAAATCCGTTATAATTTTTTTTCGTTGAGTCTTACATATTAATAACAGTATATAATACCTAAAGTTGGTAATGTAAAAGTTAAATTAAGCGTCCCTATTTTGTTCAAACAGCGCTAGCGTGGGAGAGCCACGTTTCGGCATGAATGGGCCTGCTCGATCAGAGTGATACCACGGCCTCACAGAAAACCGGTGTAAAATAGCACTTGCGCTGTGTTTCACCGAGTGAGTCAGGATACCGGAGGTCCATACCCCTCCCCCTCCCCCATTCCCCTCCCCATCCCCTTAAGGTCGGCAACGCACTTGTGACACCTCTGGTGTTGCGAGTGTCCATGGGCGGCGGTAATCGCTTACCATCAAGCGATACGTCTGCTGGTTTCCCCCATCTATACAAATAAATAAAATTGGAGTGACCGTTTGTAATATTTTTAGACTAACTTTGTTCCGCGGCGTTACTCGCGGTAAGACGATAACCGCGGGTAACTCTGCGGGGTTCAGCAAGAATATAATATGAACAAAAAAAAACAAATGAGTAGGTATGTATTCATTTGTTTTTTTGGGGCGGTACTGATTCCCGACCTACAGCTCACGCTAGTGTGGGAGCCAGGGCTTGCACTTGAAATGTATCCATACTCTGTTAGGGCGCCCACACAAAACTGCGAATTCGCAACGCATCGTAAATATGTGCGAGCTCGCACATTCGTCTGATGTTACGTCACACTTGTTGACAACATTTTTAGCTAACCGAACCGAACCGTAACCCAATGGTGCAGTAACATCACTAGGCCGACATAGTGTGGGTCACCATGCAGCATTATTGCATTGTCTGCATTCGCAATGAGTTTGGTGACCACCACTCTAGGATTCTGCTTATGCTTTCCATCAGGCAGAGTAGAGTCGTTTTGACAGGCCCATACATAAAAAAAATACTGAACCGGTTTAAATATGATTTGGTACACAGAGAAAGACGTGACGGTATACACGCGGTATACACATAAATCAAATTGAAAGAAGCATACCCGTAGGTATTATTTATATATTTATATTGTTTGATAGGTTAGTGGTACATTTTCTCGTTCGGTCGGTTCCTGCCCAATGGAATGGAATCAAATATTAGTACCTGTGCATTTTGTTGGTTGCACCCGTCTGTGCATTTCTGTTTATGATATAAGAATATTATTATCTATACAAATAAATAAAATTGGAGTGTCTGTTTGTAACATTAAAATAACCGTTTTTTAATTAATGCATATGTATGTATACACGGTACATATACCAAAAATGTGGTAAAAAAATTTTTTGTCTGTCTGTCTGTCTGTTTGTTCCGGGTAATCTCTGGAACGGCTGGACGGATTTTGACGGCAGCTTTCACTGGCAGGTAGCTGATGATCCGGGGAGTAACTTAGGCTACTTTTTTTAGACTAACTCTGTCGCGCGACGTTACTCGCGGTACAACAATAACCGCGGGTAACACCGCGGGGTTCAGCTAGTGAAATTTATAATACCGACTATGTATAGTTTGGTTCCCACTAACGTTGGCAACCAATAATTATAGTGTGACAGTTTAAAGACTTTCGCGACTTTTACTCATAAGTAGTTATAGTTGTATATTATGACGTTACTCGCTGGACTTTCTTCATCGCGGGACGTACCTATTCTTATAATTTAACGTGAATTAGTCCCGCTGTGCTATAATACTATTAGTATATAAAAATTCAATGTAGGTATGTGAAAGTAATTCTGTTGTTGTGATCACTCAACTAAAATTCACTTAATTTTTTTGTTGGATTTTATACTTTAATCTCATTTGCTCACAGTCCAATTTAGTGGAAGCTGGATGTGAGACATAAAGCTTACACTAAATTTAGTTCAGTACCAACTAAAATTTGATCAGAAGTACACGCTTGTGTATGAGTAAAAAAACTAAACTCTAAATGTAAAAATAATATTATGTAGGTAAGTAATTTAGTTGGCATGTATTTATACTGTCTAAGTTTAGTGCGACCTGCCAAGTTTTACGTCACACGTTACACCTTTTAAACGATCAACACAAGAATAGCAAAAGAAACACTAAGGTCTAAGTTGAGTAGTTTAACTAATTTTGATTATGTCTGATTAAATTTAACTTTTTCAAGAAATAAACAAGCGTGTATCTTTGATTAACGTTCATTACTTTGGTACTGAACTAAACACAGTGACAGTTGAGATGTGAAAGGTCGAAAAATGGACTGTAAGCAAATGATGTAAAGTATATAATCCAACAAAACAATTTTTTGTGAATTGTAGTTTACAGATGACAATAACAAATTTATAATTGTGAATCAAATTATAATTATCGCTTTTTTTTATTGAAATAGTGTCATTTGCATTTGTGAAAATTATCTGAATTTTAAAAGAGACGCTGATCCCTGAGTTTGTTTCGTCATTTCTTCTCAGGGCTCGTCCAGTGATGAAAGGCCGAACTCTTCTGCTCAAAAAAACCTAATTGCCGAATAAATGATTTCATTTCATTTCACCACCTTTACCTACTTACAAAAATCTATAGGTATTTTGAAACGTGAAGCATAAACTTTGTACGAAAACTTTTTATGATTGTGAACAGATTTGGCACAGTAAAGTTTAGGTAATATTAAGAATAATAAATATTTCGGACATCTATCACACAACGCCATCTAGTCCCAAGCTAAGCAGAGCTTGTGTTATGGGTACTAGACAACTGATACAAATACATATATACTTTTTTTTTTGTAAATACATACATATTATACATAGATAACACCCAAACTCCGAAACAAATATTTGTAGATCATACAAACATTTGGTCCGACCCGGGAATCGAACCCGAGACCTCACTATCAGCAGTCACATACGCCAACCGCAAGACCAACGAGGCAGTTAATAAAAGATACAATGATGATTGGCGATTGCTTACATCTTCATCTTAAACTGCTATCGACTCAGTTGGTGATGTTCTGAAGGAGTACCATGTGAAGAGCACCAGGAACCGACGAGCATTCATGGAGCGATTGATGAATGTGGACGAAGCAAATGAAGTAAGGGTCTTAGTAAACGGAGATCAAGTATCGCTATCTACCCGAATGGGAAATAGGCGTGAGACATTACCTACGTATATACCTAGGCAATATCACCTATATACCTAGGCAATTCTTTTAACCGACCTTACCTTTTGGTGACTTGACTCCTCGTTTGTCCCCTGTGCTATGAAAAAAAACCGTATCAATTGGGTTGTAAAAGCTAGCCTTTTGCCAGGTCTTTAAATACTATCTCGAACTCGCTGTCTGTTCTGTTACCCTAAATAGGCTAGGGTATTTAGAAACTTAATCACCTACCTATAGGTAGATATCAGTACCTTACTCATTTTATAAAAGGAAATAGGCAGGTACATTGGTACTACACAGTTTTAATGAAAACATGTTTAAATAAAGTAAAGATAATTTTTTTTTTACCCTTTACTCATTTTTTTTTAAAGAAATTATTTGACTTTAATTATTTGATAGGTAAAGTTCATTTATTTATTTAACAAAGTAAAAATTGCGACAGATAAGAAACAAGCCATGATAATTAGTTCTAACGATAATAGAGCTTTAGTAAGTAGGTATTCTTTCTACCCTTTTGTCTTAAAAAATAAATCTACTAACACAGTTATACATGTACATCCCGAATTGATTTGAATGTAACAATATACTTGCCAATATTAGTTGGTTGGTTGTGAGCAATTTAAGTATAGTATTTAAGTACCTATCTATCATTTATAATACTAACATACAACTAACTAAGTACTAATAGATAATAAGTCTATCTATACTGTTTTTTTTTGTCTTGATTGATGTAGATTTAAATATTCTAAGTATTAGGAATATTATCTTTCAAGTAGGTAATAGGTATATTTTCCAAAAATTGATTACCTAATGATTAATGTAAAAGAAGTAAGCATAATAACAACACTAATACCTAGTGTTACTGAACGCGAGCATTGTGCAGCGCGCTATTTTTAATCACATTAACATATTCGCAGTTGCGGGGCCTCAGTGTAGCCCAGTATGTCAACATTGACTTCCAACAACACCAATAAAATATTGATATTTTCGGTCCACGTATTAACGAAGCCGTCATTTAATAGTAATTTATGGCGACATGTAACGCGAACGTTGCACAATGCGCGCGCTATGCGGCGCTGTCGGCGCGGAGGTGCGCGCGCGCCGGCCGCGCTCGACGGCGAGGGAGGGCGCGCGGAGCCGCGGGCGGCGCGGGGCGGGGGCGTGACTCTCGGAGGCGGCGCGCCCTCTCCATTCGCCGAGGACGGAGGCTCGCTCCGCCCCCGCACGCCGCCCGCCCCGCGCGCCGCCGCTCCGGCCTCAGTCGCGACGCTCAGTGCCTCGCGAAACGTCGTCTGTGTCGCGTGCGTAGCGTTCTCATTCTGCGCCTTCCGCTGCAGATGCGATCCCGCTGCTGTTAAAGTGATGCCTGCCGAGGAGGACCCCGCGGCGATGGAGTGCAGGGAGCCGGTCGACTCCCCGCAGCAGTTCTGCTTGCGGTGGAACAACTACCAAAGCAACCTCACCAGCAGTTTCGACCAACTTCTACAGACACAATCCTTCGTCGATGTGACTCTGTCTTGCGACGGACAAAGTTTGAAAGCACACAAGGTGGTGCTGTCGGCGTGCAGCCCCTACTTTCAGTCACTGTTAATGGACAATCCTTGCCAGCACCCGATTATAATAATGCGCGACACCAAGTATTGTGACCTGAAAGCCGCCGTGGACTTTATGTATCGTGGTGAGATAAACGTCTCGCAGGAGCAGATCCCGGCTCTGTTGAAAGTGGCCGAGTCGCTGAAGATCCGCGGCCTGACGGACGTGAGCGGTGACCACGCCGTGGTCCAGCCTGGCGGCATAGACAGGCGCAGCTCTAAGAGAGGCGAAAGAGCCCGCGAGGCAGACTCGCCGCCGAAGGCTCGCCGCAGGATGTCAGAAGACCGAGCGAGCGTGGGCTCGAGCCGGGCGCACATGCCGACCCCGAGCCCCACGCCTGCCACGGAGCTGCTGCCGCCGGCGGAGGCTGTCAACTCGGTGCCAGTGATGCCGCCCCTGCACCCGGACGACGTGGACATCCGCCCGGGCATCGCCGAGATGATCCGCGAGGAAGAGAGGGTGAGTACTAAGTTAGAGATTACAGCGGCAGGTGGCGGCTCGCAACTTGCGCCGCTGCAAAAAGTTTTCCCGCCGTTCGGGTGGATCGGGCGGCCCCGCGCACCCCTCCGCCCCCCCGCTCGCACAAACTTTCCCTACAGTATCGCATTACGAGATTAATTTATTTTTTGACACGTCTTTGGTGTTGGTGATATAAAACCTTGAAGCTTGTCATGTTCACGTTTTAATAGCTCGGTAGGTGTAGGCTGATGAGTTGCATAGGTAAAAACCTAGGAGTCTCGCTGTGCATTTGGCACGCTATCACATATTTTATGGCTTCCAAGTAAACATTTTAAGAAACAGTCAGTTGATTGTATTTTCCATGATGTTTGAAAATGTTAGATGCCTACTTTTCTGGATTGGTATTAAGTATGTATTTTACAGTTGTTGAAATTATCGAGTAGGTTTATAGCTAGGTACGTTAACCTCGCACTTAGGTACTTTCCGGCATAACTTAAGCGTTGTAATTTATATTCTTCTTTGTAAATCTATTAGGATTAAAAAAACCCATAAATTTATCCAATTATTTATATAATACAAGGACTGAATAAATTAAAACTGTTCTAGTCTGGCAAATAGTTTACGCGAACATTGACTAATGCTCGTAGGTATAGGTAATTATTAATAAAATTCAAGTTGTTTTCATAAAATTTTAATCATTCAACTAAATATTAATTGGGTATCTACTGTCTAAAGGGTATCTACTTATGTACAATACCTTACCAATACCAATAGTCACCTACCTATTATTGAACAGTTAGGAGAATTTTAATACTTAGGTACCTAGGTACAAAATTATGCAAAAAATTAATTAGAAAATCTATTTAGGAGTTCTTTATTATTTTGATGTTAAATTAATTTAAGCAAATTTTAATAACTACATATACCTACCCAACGAAGTTTAATACTTACTTAAATATATTTTCTTACAAACAGGTTTTAATATCAGAAGAAATAAAAAAATCTAATAAACATTTATAAATATTAACTAACTTTTAATTTTAATTTAATAATGAAAATATTCATAACAGTAATAGGTAATTGTATAAAATATATTATAAAATTAAAATAATTTAAAGTCAATCGTAGATAAAGGTGAACGATAACACATACTCATTCAGAAAGTCATTGTTTTTAAAAGCGCTTGATAAATATGAACAATGTTTATTTATCAATTCTTCAATAAGTAAATACAATGGACATCACTTATAATAAATAACAAAACAATCATTAAGAAATAAATGACAACTGGTTCACAAAGTAATAATTGTACTAGTGAGGGGACACCTGACAACCTATGACAGTTTCAATAACTCGAAACCCCTTTACAACTAAAAGGAATGGTTAACTAATATTTTGAGTTAGCTGTTTTATTTTCTAGCCTTTTATCTTTATTAAATTTTCTTTTGCATGTGTCTACTAAAATATTTTTCTTCTTTAACTATACTTTCTGAACTAATATTAATTTATTTTTAGCATATTGGAACTTTTCTTGATTAAAAATAATTACACGGATTTATATGTATAATAATTTTATAAAATTAATATGTGTTACCGGTAATAAAAAATTATAACTTTCAAAATTAATATTATAACTTGAAAATTACGGAATTCAGAGTTAAGATATTCTGGTTAGATAAAAATCTAAACTGTTAAACAAAGTGCTCTTTATTTTACTAGAAATAATAAATGAAGGCTTTGTTTCAAACCTGTTAACACTAGATAAACAGTAAAATACTTAACTGAATCGACATTACACCCTAACTATTAATTAATGTTATAAATATTTTAACCACAAAATTTTAATGACGAAATTAATTTTTATTCACAATAAATAAAACATTGGATTTATTTATAATTTGTCAACTTCATTTAAAAATAGTTAAGTAAATTTATTTAAATAATGTTTTTATTGTTAATACTAAGTTATTTTTATTCGCCAGCGTCATAGTCAATAGAATACAATTCTTAAAAAAAAATTAAACTGCACTACAAAAAACAGTCATAGAGAAACGTGAACAAGTTATTTAAACAACCTATTTTGATTAACTTTTAAAGTCGTAATCTGGGAATTTGTTTTTTAGTTTTGATCTTTCTGGTTTTCACGTAGAGCATATAGTTTCGATACTTGCTTCTTTTAATCATTTTAATTATTGACAATTATGTTTTGTTGATTTTTATGTTTAATTATAGTACAAATAGTAAATCGGCATAAAACAATGAAAGGTTGTCGAAGCTACATTACTGATCAAACAATTTAGTTCACTTTTATAAGTTGTTTTATAAAAAAGTATACGAATTCTCTATTAGAAATTCTGTGTAACGTTGGTAAAATCACAAAGGAATTGTTAAACATAATTTTTTGTTGAAAATATAAATAGTAACCGGCCATTGTTAATGCAAAGTTGTATAATTTAGCATTTTGCGACCAAAACTAGGTCTTTCTTGTAACAAAAGGATATTGTTTCAGTACAATTAGCAATGCAATCAACATAGATAAGTGAATGTTTTGCGTTATTCCAGTGCCTACTTTTGTTAAAAAATGTTACGATTATTTAACGGTGTTTGTTACCATTTTATCGCTAGGAAACGGGGTCTTAACTGGGTAGTAGATATGCGCGATACTCGCGGACGAGGACCGAGGCCGAGGCCGAATAATAACATAACATTACCTACATTGCTATAGCCCACCCCTCGATCATGTCTATGAACCACCTATTTTTGCGCTCATTTGTCGACAACTACAAATGTAGGTACATCTACAACATTTTTGATTTCACATTCATTGATTAAATGTAGGCATGGATTACGACTACATAATCCACCACCAGGTTTATGTGTGTTATGTGTTGCTCTGCTGTGCGTGTTCTTTATGTTCGTAACCCAATACAATAAATAAATAAAATATATCTAGTGCAGGAGTGGTCTTTAAAAAAACTTAACTTAGTAATTGATTCTTAGCAAAACAGACGAAGACGATTAAGATAAATATTGAGTTCACAATTAATGCGCTGCCGTGGCGTTTATCCCGGAAAATGCCGGGAGCAATAAACCATAGACAATTAGAGGTTCAAGGCTTTTTCTTTTGTTTTTGGTTACAATAGTTTGGATAGGTTTATTTTATTCGCTTATAACAAATATTTATCGTTAACCTGACAATATTGCATCAACCTCATCATAACCCTTCAAAATTATTAATTATTCATTATATGATTAAAATAATTACGTTACTGTTAAATATCCTACCGCAGTTTCATGTAACTACATTTGTAAACGCAAATGAAAAATAAAGTTGGTTAAAAAACGAAAAGCACGCGCATAAGTAAAACTACTGCAGTATATTATTGAATCATTATCGTAAAATCAACGAGCATATCTTTCAATTATAATTTGTTTAAAAAATGCGTTCAGTATTAATACAATATATCTGCGATTTTGCACGCTTTTATTTTGCGATATTTAAAAACTCGTTTCATAACATATTAATATACTTATATAGCAATACTATGCTGAATAATATCTAACGGAAAATGTAACTGTTAATTGAATATTAATCTAATAAAACACGCAGATATAGTTCACATTTGAATGCCACCAAGCACTTTTCTACAGTGCGTCTCAATATTATTTTTTCTGCGAATTAAGGTGATAACAGGGAAAAATACAATTGTTTTCTTCAATGTAATTAGCAATGTGTATACCCATTGTTGGAGATCCTCGCGTAAATAAGAAAACAGTACCAACATTAACACTGTCAAAGTGACACCTTGTCGCGTACATTTCTTTCGCATTCATAATAAATTTGTGCGACGGAATTCTGTGTTTGGAATGTTGAACAATATTTTATTATCAAACTTTTTACTTTGTCATCTCACGTCTAAGCTTTTTTATCAAGAAAAAGTTGATAAATATCTCTGTTACATAAACTTCTTAGATATTTTTCGTAATAACTTTATGAACAACTAGAGTTTGACCGCGGCTCCGCCCGCGTTTATCTTGGCTATCGCGGTAAAAAGAAGTCTATGTCCTTCTTTAAGAATATGATGAACGAATAATGAAATTTGGTATCTTCATGCCAAATTTCATTAGAATCGGTGTTACAGTTTAGCCGTGAAAGCGTGACACACAGACAGACAGAGTTACTTTTGAATTTATAAAATTAACTTTGGGTTGTATGAATATTAAAACTGTAATAACATTGCTTATTATTGCAGTTAACCTCCTTTCTATGGAGAGGGATATTTCCAACAGTGGAACAGTCCACTGTTGGAAATATCGTAGAGTAATAATAATAGTTATGACTATTGACGTATGCACGTCTATAGTCTAGAAGGGGTAAGCACCAGATGCGTAGTGTTAATTATTTGGCAATTATTATATTTTTTTTTTCACTCTGCCTTGTATTGTATTGTGTGTATTGTATCCCACTGGCACTAAATGGGTTGGATAAAAACTAATTTCGGACATCTTACAGACAACGTCATCTAGTCCCAAGCTAGCAAAGGATTTTGATGATTCTTTTTTTATTGGAAAGGAGATGTCCCAACGGTGATACCATGATAAGGAAATTAATATCTAATGATGGCATCCAAGAGAAATCGAGTCGAACCTTGAAGTCGGTTTTATTTTTGTAAAATTGTACTTGTCATGATTATGTATGAGATAGTCATGATTATTTAGTACTAAGTAGGTACCTACTGAATAATGAAAAAGTTCAATGACATTCGGATTAAGTTATGTCTAGTGTCGACATTCGTTGCTTAGGATTTTTTGTGTGTGTGTTTTTTTTTATATATTTCACTGCGCCAAAATGACTCTGCTCTGCCTGATGGAAAGCCTGAGCAGATTCCAAGAGTGGTGGTCACCATTCTCAATGCGAATTGATTGAATGATGTTTTATAGGGCTAGTCTAGGCCGTTTATAGGTATCGAAAAGACACTACAAATCGATGAGACTGGCATGCAATGTTAGAGGCCAATGTTCAGAGGCCTTTGACCAGCAGTGTACTGCAATAGTATGCTGGATAAAATTATTAACCTTAAAATAAAAGTATATAATATAAAAATAAAAAAATAAAATTAAAAGTATTTTTAACCGACTTCAAAAGAGGAAGAGGTTAACAATTCGAATTAATTTTTTTTATGTTTGTTACCTCGTAACTTTCTACTTTCTACTGTGTGAACCGATTTTGATGATTCTTTTTATTTGAAAGCTGATGCTTCCAGTGAGTCCCATTCCAGTTCTTGAAGTCGGTTATTTGTTTTTGTTGAAAGTTGTGAGATTCTGATATTCTCCGGTCAATTGTCTACGCGTTGTCAGCTCTGTGTTAGAAATTATATTTCTTTATGTAGTAGTGGGTTGTTTACATTTTTAGTTTCATTATTAATTCCATTAATGATTTTATGAAAATCTTATTATAATAAGTGTCAAAATAAGTTTAACGTTTATTAGTCTTTTATTATTTAGAAAGAAATCAATACCAATATGAAAGTGTTATTTTGAAAGAAAACATGTTTGGTATTTTTCTAGAAAAATCAATTTTTTAATTAATGAAAAAGACAATCAAAAGATAAAAATGGCGTCAGTGAATTATTCGATTTGTTCGTAATCTCTGTATCCTAACATTAAAATCTGTTGATTTTAATTCAAGAAGTATCAAGTTTAACATTAATTCCGCATATGAAATCGCCACGAGCATGCTGATTTCAATTAACGTCTGTAATTAAAAATGTAAGTAGGGAGAATAAAAAAAAATATAGTATTAAGTAGTAGATTAATTTATGCTGGTCGATATGCCTATTTATTATACTTGTTGTACGATTAATTCTGTTAGTATCCAGTGGGCGAAGGAACATTGATAAGCCGACCGATTTTTTAACTGTACCTACCCACTACGATCATATTTTAGTTACGTACTTACTAATTTCGGAAGGACGGCCTCACAGAAAACCGGTGTGAAACAGCATTTGCACTGTGTTTCACCGAGTGAGTAAGGTAACCGGAGGCCTATACCCCAAACTCTCCCCCCTCCCCCAAAGGCCGGCAATGCACTTGTGACACCTCTGGTGTTGCTGGTGTCCATGGGCGGCGGTAATCGCTTACCATCAGGCGATACGTCAGCTGGTTTGCTCCCTATATTCCATAAACAAAAATTGCCTTTATTTGCGTCTCTGCCCATGGTAAAGATTAGACTACTTTCTTCCTCAAGAATTTAAATATCTCCTTAATTATATTGAAATCGTTGCAATGGTTTAGCTGTGAATGAATGACAGAGTTATTCTCGAATTTATAAACTTAGTATGGATGAGTTCGGTGACTTGTCTTTTTATCTATATGACTGCCTCGTTGGTCTCGCGGTTGACTTGTGCGACTGCTGATCGTGAGGTCTCGGGTTCGATTCCCGGGTCGGACCAAATGTTTGTATGATCTACAAATATTTGTTTCGGAGTTTGGGTGTTTTCTATGTATAATATGTACGTATTTACAAAAAAAATAAAAGTATATATGTATTTGTATCAGTTGTCTAGGACCCATAACACAAGCTTTGCTTAGCTTGGGACTAGATGGCTTTGTGTGATAGATGTCCGAAATATTTATTATTATTATTTATCTACCTAATACCTTTAGACAGACTAATGACTTTAGTCACCGTGATATTTTGTGACTTGAGGTGACAGTGACGAAACTTTTTTGCATTCGATTCGATTATGCGAAAGAGAACTAAAGTATGGAAACCGCTGGGGAGAGGAGAGACAAAAGGACATTTTGTTCTTACAGTCATCTCCGCGGGCAAAAAGTCACCCAATCGTCACGTATTCACCTTGATTACGGTTAATGTACGCACTGACAGTCACACAACAGTCACGGTGACAAAAACTACTACTGTGCGCAGGGCCATAAACGAGCAATCTTGTATAGGTATATATAATACCAGCTGACCTACGTAACCTCGTTTGCGTCTCCTATTCCCGTAGCTTTAAAATTTTCCCCCGTTTTTGAAACATTGTTCATTGGTGCTCCGCTCTTATTGGCCTTACCGTGATGATAAATAGCCTATAGCCTTCCTTGATAATTGGGCTATCTAACATTAAAAAGAATTTTTCAAATCGGACTAGCGGTTCCTAAGTTTAGAACGTTCAAACAAACAAACAAACTCGGAAACGGTTTCAACGGTTTTCATGAAATTAAGTAGGTATGCTAGGTAGGTATGGATACATTTTTAGAAAATCTACCGAATAAAAAAATCGACCATAGCACCGTCTGGTTTTGTACGGACATCTTGTGTATTCTCTTCAAGTAAGCAGGGAAATGATAGAGTAGAATGGGAGAAGTAAACACGAACTTTTAATATAGGCTTTTAATCTAACTACGAGTGCAAGGAAATGACTGCTAATATTAAAGTTGAAGGAGGCAGTGTGAATATATGTAGAAATATCGATATCATAAAATATCTAACTACGATGGGTAGGTACACCGATCTAGTAGGAGAACAATGCCTAGAAGATCTGATGTTACAGTTATTTAAATTACTTGTAATAAAATTTCCATACATTTGAATAGTTTTCTAGTGCATATTCATTTTATTTGTATATATCTACATACATAAGTACGTATATAACAATTAAATACAGTTTGTTACTAAGCTGATCGGTTAAGTTCGATCGAAGGTATTTTTAAATCGAAAAATCTATTAGTTTTTGTAAAAAATACCTTAAGTAATGTTTTCAACTCCCGACGCATAAAAGGGGTGTTATAAGTTCAGTGTGTGTGTGTGCGTGAGCGTGTGCGTGTGCGTGTGCGTGTATCTGTGTCTGTGTCTTTGATTCCTGAGATAGGACATAGGCTACTCTTAACTACGATAACCACAATAAACGCAGTGAAAAGCTATTAATAAATAAATTAATTAGTATCGTCAGCCCTTTTATACTTAGTAGAAACTAAGTACCCTGAACTAACGTTTTCTAACAAGAAATGGGGGAACTGACCCCGTGTTGTGGGGTCCTTAGAAATATGTTTTTTTTAATTGCGTCTAATTACCTATCGTTCTTGTTGTGTGGTGTTCACAGCACCTTGCTTGCTGCTACTAATGTGTAAAAACTATAATTGTATCTGATTAAATTGTAAACGAATGCCCACTGAAAATAAATAGCTGTAGGTTATTCCTAAGTACTAGTTTATTTTCTATTAAAGTTTTGAATTATCGGAGGTTACCGACCCCTTTATCCATTGCTAAAGTAACTCTCTTTGTCTGCCTATTACGCTTCCACAACTGAACCGCTTGACGGATTTGAATGAGTTTCTGTAAAGAGATTGATTTGACTTAGGAGACGCTACTTTTTGTTGCAATAACCTGACATACAAGTGGGAGGAAGCAAAAATATACGAATTCGTAATTGATTTCTAAAAAGTAATTGTGAAATGCATACCTTATGCGTCTTAAACTCTAAAATGAATAAATTAGCGGAATAATAAACAGGCAGACAGTATTGGAATTATATTTTAATGAAATCTCACTAATCCAATTGCTTTTGAATTTTACTTAAAGATGACCAGTGTAATAAATAACCGTATGGCTATTCACATGGCCCAATGAACACGGAGTAGTCCATACTTTTCATACTTTATTTATATTATTAATGCAAAAATAACTCTGTCTGGCTGTCACGTTTTTATGGCCAAACCGCTGCACTGATTTCAATGAAATTTGGCATGGAGATACTTTGATTCTTAAGGAAGGACATAGGCTACTTTTTACTGCGATAGCCGACTAACAAGCAGACGAAGTCGCGGATAAAAACTAGTATTAGATATTGATTGATTGAGAAAATAAACCTTAAATATATCAGTTACTTATTTTTAACCGACTTAAAAAAAGAAGGATTCTTTTTTTTGGGATTTAATTAGTTAGAATATTGTCTGTCTTTTTAACCGCCTTAAAAAAAGGTGCTGGTTCTCAATTCGGTTGTATTTTTTTTGTTTGTTACCACAGTACTTTCGACTGGGTGAACCGATTTTGATGATTATTTTTTTCATTCCAAAGCTAGTGCTTCCAGTGTCGTCTCACATTACCTACTTCAAAAGTTGCTAAGCTTTTACTTTTCTTTTTAAAAAGATGATTCTCTCATTAAGAATATTTTTGCCGGGGATATAAGGATCATAAATCACCCAGACAGAACATAAATTTGTTGACTACAGATTGTCGCATATAGGGATCGAACTTACAGTAGGAAGCAGCAAGATGACTGTCATCGGTACAATCAAATAAGAAAAGTCCCGAACATCGTGTATTATGATTTGTAACTAACTTCACAACAGTCAAGTAATAACAGTTTATCAAACAAATTAAGCAAAGATACTTCATAACTATGTACAACTTTACGTCTCTAAATCAATAGGTGTTTCTCGTTTCATCTTAATCTGTTCAGAGGTGAGGGCGTGGTTCAATAAAAACACCTACTAACTGTGCCCCACGGCTTTACATCGTCTATACCTCGCTTTACACGCTACTTGATTAACATTTACGGTGCGAATTCCGCTCTTATGGGTTTGCAGTTAGTTCTATAATAATAAATTTATCTTAAGCAATATTATTTACATTAAAATTCTGATTGTAGTAGGTACATCATTCACGATTCTAAACGAAAGATCGAGCTTTATAGTAGTGGCATTGGATGCGTAGCATCTGACCTCTAGCACCGTGCGCGCTCATTAGTCCAATTGAATAGAGCGCGAATTTACCCGACTTGTTACTGACTTCCGTCCCCGAGGAAGAAATCTCTTTCACAGATTGGGGGCAAGGTACATGAAAGTTATAATTTTATGGTTAATACACATCAACTAACTCTTTTAACGTTGACTGGATTTCAATTCAGTATGTTTAGTGTATATCAATGACTGGGGTGGCACCACCGCTTCACAGAAAACCGTTGTCAAGAAGTATCTTCATAGAGGCTACCATCACCCATCTGTCCACGTATTTACCACCCTTTTCCATAAAAAAATTTTTGAGAATCTTCTGGTTGGAATGGTTTTCCATTTCAACTATAATTGTTTAAAAATTGTCGGAGAATGTTTCCACAGCTATACAGTTACACGTTTTAAACTTCATATTGGATCATGGAGGTTTTCTATTAAAAATTTCATATTCCTGATATGCACCACACAATAAATTGCTCGGTATTCCGTATAAGGCATAAACACTAAACTACGAACTAAATACTTTAACAGTCTAAAGTTAAGTAAGAGTACTAGAACATTCTAAATCGTATTTAGTATTGTAACACTTATTGTCTAGTATGCATTCAGACATTCTTGTCTATTTGGAATATCTCTTTGGATTTAGAAACTGACACGTATAACGATATATATATAATAATGTATAGGTAGATAAATACAGGTAATGGACTCAGCGATTGTTATTGCAGTATGCGTAAAGTCCAGATGCTTTTAAATTTGACCAATGTGTGATGGACTTTGTATAAATTTAATTGAGACAAGTAAAAAATATTCGATAATATTACAAAGTAGGTTTTAAAAAATGTGTTTTAATTAAGTTCTCTTAATAATATTAGGACGAGTTTTCTAGATATAAAATCGGCAGGTGGTGCCTAGTTACATTTTTATTCAATATGAAAAGCTTCACACTCGTAACGAAGTATTGTTTCGTGTAGTACTACAATGCATTTCTAAAATGATAGGACGGACACTATTTTTTATGTAGGAATTCCCTAACGGAATAATAACTATTTTCTACCAACCATTTTCTAAGAACAACACAAAAATTCTTGAGTGGTAGGTCGGTCATCCACTTGGGTATTGTGTTATATATAAGTGGAATCATATACACGCAATTTTGTCTAAATAGTTCGATTCCGGATATTGACACAGCTGATTTATAAATATCGATTTAAATTATAATTTTTATGTAATTTATATTTTTTTATAATACCTGACCATCTGACGCACAACGCCATCTACTTTTCAACTATTTAGATTTTAAACATGGCAATGGGTTCGATGACCAAGTTGTTCCACTCTACATTCAATCGACGAGATAATAAGACAGTGTTACTTTGACACATTGGGTTGCACAATTTTTTTAAAGATCAATAACTGAATAAATCAGTCTTCACCACCTTTACAATTATATCGACTTCTAACTGTTATAAGTATCTTAGGTCTTTACGCGCTCTGCGAATATCTAAGGCGTGTGGTTTGTTCAGAGCAGTTAGATTTATTTCTTAGAAGTTAGTTTAAAAATTTAGTGTTAGATTCTGTAAAGTTGAGTCCTTTACGCTCAAAGCTGTTATTAAATTATGCTCTAAGTGGAATGACCTACTTTAAACGTTGAAATAGAACGAAACGAAGAAGGTGCCAGGTTCTCCTCCTCAGTACCGTCGCCACTGAACAGAGGCTCTGAATATCCTCCTGCTATTATATGTGCCACTCCAATACCCTGATGCACACTTAAATTGTAAATGGCATTTGAATTATTCATTATCACCAAACGAGAGCGCTAAGCAAACATAATCTAAATAATCGCTACATATTTTGTTTGTTATTTTATTAAAATGAATGTCGTTTATTTATATTAGGTATTACAGGTGAAATATACACAGATTTACCTAATTCAGACAATAAAAGTAAAAACTAGCAAATAATTTAAACTCGAGGTTATTTGATATTACTTTGATTTTATTTTTTATACTAGCTGAACCCCGCGGCGTGACTCGCGGCACATCAATAACCACGCAGTTACGCCGCGGGACAAAGTTAGTCTAAAAAAAAGTAGCCTAAGTTACTCCCTGGATCGTCAGCTACCTGCCAGTGAAAGTCCCGTTTAAATCGGTGCCGTAAAAAAAAACTTATGCATTTAGTAAAAAGCGGATAATTTAATATTACAAACAGACACTCCAATGTTATTTATTTGTATAGATTAAAATTAAATTCCAGGACTTCTGTTAGTTAATTCCTAACAGACACTAAAAGTAGTGCTTTACTTAACAGTTAAAATTTGTTTAATCCACTTGCCAAGATGGTCGCTAATTCTTTTCCTAAAACCCTTTACGTCTGTAGTATGTCAACTTGACTAGCGATTGACAACAGCAATAAAGAGTTCTCATCATCATGAACTTTCTGCTCTCCTAATTCCGTTTGAATTCCCTACAAGCTGTGATTTGCAAAGGATGTTGTTTTCAAGACCTGGCTTCTATCTAACGGCAACCTTCTTGGGTAGGAGTTCCTATCGTGTTCAAATGTAACGAATACATATGATAAGTTTTTTTTGGAACTTAACGGATCGAAGAAGATAAGAGATGCCATAAATTTCGAATAAAGAAAACTAAACTCTAAGAGTTAAAGAAGCCAGGATCAGCCGTCCTATAATTGTAGAGAACCAGAAATAGAAAATGGCGACAAGTTGAAATTTACTTAATGAATAAAAATGTTAACTTGTTTTACAAATTTCCGATCGGAATGTCGAAAGCAATTCGTCGTAAAATGGTTTAAATTATGCAGCAACAACTTTGTTACATCGGTCCGCATGATAGAGTGGAAAAATACATGAAATTCAATCACGACAATTTATCTATACAAATAAATAAAATTGGAGTGTCTGTTTGTAATATTAAAATAACAGCTTTTTAATCAATGCATATGTATATATACACGATACATATACCAAAAATGTAGTTAAAAATTTTTTTTGTCTGTCTGTCTGTCTGTCTGTCGGTCTGTCTGTCTGTCTGTCTGTCTGTCTGTTTGTTCCGGGTAATCTCTGGAACGGCTGGACGGATTTTGACGGGACTTTCACTGGCAGGTAGCTGATGATCCAGGGAGTAACTTAGGCTACTTTTTTAGACTAACTTTGTCCCGCGGCGTTACTCGCGGTACAACAATAACCGCGGGTAGCACCGCGGGGTTCAGCTAGTATCAAATACATTAGTAACCTGAACTTCACTATCCACAGATAAAACGGTAATGTTATGTTAATTTTAGTGCAAATGTTGTATTGCTGAAACAATAGTTGAGCCTTCAGTACTCATAAAGATAAAGTGGTAATTACTTTCTTAATGGTTGTGATTCAGTGGCTTTTGACCATTAGGTAACTCTGTTTGTGAGTAAGCGTTGAACTGTTTTATGGTGGTGACTGTGCCGACCCACTTATTAATATCCATGACTATGTGTCACACTGGTCATATTAAATTAAATACAGCGATAAAGGATTATTTTATTTTTGTGAAATAATGATTCAACATTATCGTTACCCGTTTTGATTATTGAGAGTTAAATTTTTAAAAGGTTTGTAAAGACAAATGAAGATAACATTGAATTGACTAATAGCGTAATATGAATTAGTCAATTCATTTCATGATATTAGTCAAAAAAGATTGTTAAATTATATCTGTGGTTTCTAAATTCATGAAGATTATAAAATAAAGTAATTGTGAAATAAAAGCTAAGTTAATTATAATCACCATAAACGGCATGGAATTACTAAACTATAGACGATCGATGCAAAATATTTTTATGTATGAACTACTTTTAGAACTTGTAGTTAAAGTTTAACACCTTATCTTTGACACAATAGGTCATCAAATCAGAAGTTTCCTCTTTAAAATCGTATACTTATTTTGATGCAATTGTAAATAATTTACCACCGTAGTAGGTACATAATCTTGCATATTACCGGCGTGAACATTGGCATATATATGCAATCACGACTTTATACAAGAAGGGGTAGGTAGAAACGTTTTACTAACGTAATTCGAGGCGAACTTATAACGGTCATACTTCTACCATACCATACCTAGTAGTGATTACATGGGAAAATTGAGTGTCTAGTGAAAGGAAAGGTAAAATAAGATTGGACGGCAAGATAGGAAAAGATATGCTCATATGGATGGTTTGGGAAATATGAGAAGGTCACGTATCTATTTTTCAAGGTTATTTCTTTTTTTGCTTTACAGTTTTACGTTATTAAGTAGTAATTTCATTTATAATTTATAATATATCTTACATCAGTGGAGAGAAGATTCAATTCCTTTTTTATTTAATTTAATCCAGCGTCATTGTGGCTTCTAATCAAAACTTGGCCGTTGTTGTCGGGTATATTAAACCCATGTACATTATTGCACATTATATCAAGCTTATATCAGTACTAGTTTTCTACATAATATAAATAATAGAAATTATTTGTAAAAATTATACATTTAAATAGATATACATATAAAAATGAAACACTGAAATGTACGTATGCGAATAACTTCCGATCGGCTGCACCAAATTGAATAACTCTTTTTCTATGTGTTCGTTATTATTTGGACAAGGTTTGTATAGAAGTAAAATCAAAAGTAGTTTTAGAAATTTAGAAAATATTTACGAAAAAAAATTGTGACAGTACGAATATTTCCGGGTCAGCTAGTTTATTATAGAATAAACACACTACCGGGAACAATGTCGACGGGTTAAACATATGTCTTTATCCCAAATAAAAGGTGTTTTCTGATAAAGGTTTTGACCAAGTGGTTAGTTAATTTGAATTTAAAGCCGGAGGTAGTGGGTTCGATTCCCACCCAGGACAAATATTTCAATGATGAGCTTGATCGTTTAATTTTGTTCTGTATGCGAGTGTAATTTATTTATTAAATGTATGTATGTTGTTGTATTAAAACTTGAGTGATGCCTATGTTAAGCAGTGGAAGTCGTTTGGATTTTTTTTTTTTTTAAAAAGCAAACTCCCACATTAGGAATATAAATCCTGTGTTGCGGGGGACTTTACAAACATACATGGAACGAACACAAAGAACACCCAGCCTCAGAACAACAATTTGTGGATCACACAAAGTGTTGCCCCATGTTGGATTTGAACCCATAACGAAAGCGGCATAGCGACCGCTGAAACCACTTGACCAATCGTGCAGTCGCTTAGATATAATAATAATAAAAATCATAAATATTTCGGACATCTATCACACAACGCCATCTAGTCCCAAGCTAAGCAGAGCTTGTGTTATGGGTACTAGACAACTGATACAAATACATATATACTTTTTTTTTGTAAATACCTAAATATTATATATAGAAAACACCCAAACTCCGAAACAAACATTTGTAGATCATACAAACATTTGATCCGACCCTGGAATCGAACCTGAGACCTCATGATCAGCAGTCGCACACGCCAACCGCGAGACCAAGGAGGCAGTCAATGATTATGATTCAAAATATACATAAGTATCTACGTATGTTTTTCAGCAGTCCACTTACAACAGTACAACCTATGGCTAGTACTGAATATGGTTGCCTTGAGTGAGCTCTATGAAATTATTATTTACTTTACTAGGTCATTTATAGATGTATTTTTCCCCCGGTTTGTCGGCTATAACCACCATTAGATTTCGTTTTAACTCAACAATAGGTTAATCCTCTCTCAAGAGTGCATAAACATGCCCTCCCTATTATCGCGAAAGGTCGCGGTACAAGTCCGGATGCTTCTCATTTAAGCAGATGCAAGTGGAACAGATTATGGGAGCGCATCGCAAGTACTTTGACTGGCATTCAGTATACTAAACAGTGTGTTCATGACCTTATTGTGACATGTTATTCTACCTGATACACTAGCTACAACGATGTATTATTTTCTTTAATCTTCTCTTTCTTCCTAAGTTTATGTTTACGTACTTACCTTTTTTTGACAGGTGATTAAATGGTTTCGATTCTCGAATCGGGTCCAAAGTGTTGTTGGGTTTTTCTTATAAAAGTAGCAGAAAATTTTAATAGCATCCTGGAGTATGAATGTTGGCGGTGTTTCCCGCCCGAGCCTCGGGGAACACATTAAGTCGTCGGTCCCGATCCCGGAGTTGTCATGAACATATTGGTTTGGTTTCGGTTTGATTGGGCCCTGATACGTGGGTTTAGTCATCTTCTTACTCCAACCATCCTAGATCATCTCAGCAGCTAACCAACCTTTTTACGTCGCTATTTGTTTCCGAGGATATCCGCCCGTTGATCTGTCACACTTCTACATTCTGTGAGAACGTGTTATGGCGTTTCTTCTGCTTCCATCCCCTGCACAGAAGGCTATTTATTGCGACTATGGAAAATAGTTGCTTGTTTAGGGGATGAACATATATGGCATTCGTTTTTGGGAAGCCAGTGCCCTCACATATACACATTACTAGGTCAGCCTTAAAATTCAATTTATCCTCATGGTCATTCCTTGGAAAAACTGATATTCAGGTAAAACCGGTTCAACTGGCCTCCACAAATCTTGGGATTCTTGGGAATAATGAAGGCTAGGAAGATGAGGTGATGGGGTATTTATTAGAAACTTAAAAATCTACCATTTAGTAGATTCTTGCTTTTCACTCCTAGATTACTTGAGTACTTGAATACATTTAAAGTTATTTATTAATTAGTAAATAACTTTATGTGTATTATGAATTATTAATGCATTTAGCCATATTAGCACTTACGGCGTTTGAGTGTATAAGTAGTAAAAAATAAGCAGACTATAAAATCCCTTTCCATGAATGTAATGTATTATTAATACATTTAAACGCTTTTGTAATTACAAAAACGTGTTTAGTTTAGTTAACTAAGTTTTCTTTTATTTGTTATTCTGTAGTTTCTAGAAAGAGGTATACCTTTATTCTACTTATTTGTCCTATACGTAAAGACTGCACTATGAGACGTCCTCCAATTACCAACAATATTTGGCAGGATCTGAACTCACGTGAGTGCATTGAGAGCATCACCAAGGGGCCTCGCAGAAGTTAGGTATACTGAACAATGTGACCCAGGTTCACTCTTGTGTGTAACACTGTTCTCAGCTTTGCGATTGGCTTCACGCTCTCGATCAGTTTTAGCGGCAAGCAGTCCGCATTATCGACAGTCCCGAAGCCACCGATTCTCTTGAACCTCTGCGGTTTCGAAGAGATGTTACCTCTGTGGCAGTCCTAGTCCGCCTTTATCACCATTCACCTTCTCATTTCGTCTACACAACAACAAATGCTGACTTTGGAAGTCAGCGTGACAAACATTCTCGAACTAAATGCAGATGCAAACTTTTCCAGGCTCTGGTTATCTAGTACCTATGATTGGTATAGTATTTGTAATGATAATACTATATATATATAATAATAGAAAAGGTAGTAGAGCCACGCTGATTTCAGCACGAACTTGCCGGCTCGACCGGGGCGGTACTACTCTCTCACAGAAAATCAAAGTAAAATGACAGCATTCGTGCTATCGTGTTTCGTTGGTGATCGATGCGAAAGCATCACAAGGCCGCCATGGTGTGGGTCACCATGCTGCATTGTTGCATTGACCGTATTCGCAATGAGTATTCTTGAATTCTGCTTTTGCTTTCCACCAGGCAAAGTAGAGTCATTTTGGCAGGCCATATAATATAATATATACATACAATATATATATATATATATATATATTTACATAAAAAAAATACGATGGAGTTGTTTTTCGAAATAATTTTAGCTGGTGATTAGAATTGAAGATTGAGTGTTGATTGTCTGCGCTGAAAGTTTCAACGAACCTCATCCAAATATTGCATTAACATTAGTTATAGCTAGTAACAGTAGGTAGTTTGTCTACAGGGCAGCAATCGCCTTTTAAATAAGTGGAAAAGATGCACATAATGTTCATTTATTGAAAATTTAAAAAAACCTTATGACGTTCTAATTATAATAAGCACATTCAATGCATGACATCTATGAAGAAAGTTATTGTAGTTGAATAATTTATTAGTAGTAGCTATAGATAATAATCATTGCATGTATCGTAATAGAGTGCAAAATAGAATGACATGGAAAAGGGTCGTGTAGCTTATAGCAGATATTCCTTTGTTTTCAACACTATTATTACTTTCATCCCTTCAATTATTCTAAGTACTTGGCAATAGCCTGCCATTATATCGTAGTAGCCTTGCTTTTTAACTTCGATTAGTAATTCCAGTATAAATATTAAATAAACTGATTTCATGTAATAAAAGCAGGTATTTAAAGCTAAATGGCTACAAACGGTGGACTATATTTTTTTTTTATCGATTCTAATATTCATATATGCAATTATTAGCCGTGCAAAAGCATTCCTAGAAACTTGTTATTTGGCTTGATCGGAGTTACAATGGCCTCATAGAAAGCCGGAGTTAAGCAAAGTTACAGGATCTCAAGCCCTACCTCCCCTGGATTCGATGGAAAGGGAGGGACGCTTAAGAACTGGCACCGTAATCGCTTTTCTTGGGTTGTCGATGCTCAGGAGAAGGTGTTACCATCGAGTCATTCGTCTGCTCGTTTCAATTTCATGTAATATTATATACAATAATAGTGTCACGTTTTTTTGACGATGGAATATCAAACCATATAACCAATTTTCTCATTTTTAAATGTATATTTTATTGTTGTGTCTAAGAGAGGATAGTTAACATCACGCTTATTACATAGGAGCCGCAGTCGAAGTTGCATGGGTCGCTATTCGAAAACATAAGCTAAATATAACTGCGTATACTTGTTTCAAATGTTAGCAGCACAAAAACAATGTGACGCTTAAATACCCTTGAACTTTGGCGACATAAATGTTGGCATTTGCATCATATCATCACAGTTTGTTTGCTAATATAAGCCTTTATTTAATATAATAAAGATAAAGCCAGTTAGCACTTCATTGTTAGTGTAAAATTGACGCATTATATAAATAAAAAATATAGTTTTGCAACCACTTACCGTTCTATGTTTAATATATGGTACCAAGTATTAGGGTTAATCTGGTTTAGTAAAAGGGCTGCAAAGGTCAACGGGTCGTCTACCCTTGGGGACATTTTTGCACGAATGACTGGTAACAGATATGTTTATGAAACTTACTCGTAGCCATATTGAATTATGTTTACATTGTTTTGATTAAAAATATGCGCTAAACTCTTTTTTAAGAAGATGTCGATGGCTATCTATGAATTAGGCCTCTGATGTACTCACTCACTTGGTGAAACATAGTGCAAGCACTATTTCACACCGGTTGCCTGTAAAGCCGTGGTGTAACTCCGATCGCGTCGGCCCATTCATGCCGACGCGTGGATCTTCCACCTTTCTTCTTGTTGTTTAAAAGTCGCAGTTTTATTTCTATAACATATGTTGCCGTTTATGTTTATTTGTTGTACTGATAATTTTGGTCACTAATAGTTGAAACTTTAAGTAAGTATGTAGGTAGCCAAAACGCTTGTCCAAATCACCAGAATTATGACCACACATATCGCCCAGTCGGCTAAATATTTCAGAGATAAGATTAAATAATTACGAGGCTATTATCAGTCTGTTGTTTAAACTAAGATATAATCTTATGTTGTCTGTGGGTTTGAAATAAACCGCTATGTGTTAATATATGTTGGGAGTGTAGCAATCATTGTTCAACATAAAACGTATTTTAATAAAGCCCTATGCAAGTGTAAAAATGGCTTAAGTTGTAATACTACCTGAAGGTCGAAGGAATTAAAGAAAATATTTATATTTAACACTTTATAAATGCTACAAATTCCTATTTTCCTTGGTAACGGCATTACGCTGTGACCAATAGGAGCCTAGCGACTCATTCATTATGAATGATTTTCGACATTAAAATTTTTAAGTTAATCGAACGTTATAGATATTTTTTTTTCTATTACGTCATACGGGCAAAGGCATCACAATAAGCGCTTAAAACTTGACCAACATCAAAACGCCTATGAGTATGTAGAGACAAATATTTTTTTAATTCTTGTGACAAGCACAAACACTCCATTATAAAGTTGTTGGCACACGAGCGGTCACGAGAATCGACATGTCAATAGAAACTTAACCTGAATTCATAGAAACTTACACTTTTTTATGTTATCCGTGTTTTTTTTTTAATTAAAGAGATATCCAATGTATGTAGAGGCTTAATGAAAGGTGTAAAAGCGGTGCCGCCTTCGTTTGTTCTAGACAAATTGTGGCGTAAGTATCCACGGAGATAACATAAAAGATACCATCCGTATTTAGTAAGACTTATGACTATGCATATTAGGTATTTTATATTTTTTAAACTGTTGAGGTGAGAAACAAGGATAATGAATGATCGGAAGTGGTTCTTTAAAGCGTTTCACAGACTAACGATTTATGAAAATCGCAATTACATATTGACGTACACTTTCATATTTGGGTGGCTTTTATAAGTACACTACTATAAATAAATAATAATAAATAAATAATAAATATAATAAATATTTCAGACATCTATCACACAACGCCACCTAGTCCCAAGCTAAGCAGAGCTTGTGTTATGGGTACTAGACAACTGATACAAATAAATATATACTCTTTTTTTTTTGTAAATACGTACATATTATACATAGAAAACACCCAAACTCCGAAACAAATATTTGTAGATCATACAAACATTTAGTCCGACCCGGGAATCGAACCCGAGACCTCACGATCAGCAGTCGCACACGCCAACCGCGAGACCAATGAGGCAGTCAAATAAAATAACTAGATTAATGAACTATATTGAAATGTGATTGGTTCCTATGTCAAATCAGAGAGGAACAATAGCACGAACTTTTTTTTGAGACAACTCCCTCTTTGGGAATGTACAATAGATCCTGTGTTGCGGGGACTTTACAAACATACATGAAATGGCCACAAAGAACACCTACTGTTTTAGACTTTGGGGATTTGAACCCAAAACACTTCGCGCAGTAGAAAACGGCGTGGCGACCACTTAAACCTTTATACTACCCGTTCAGCTAATATTCTTTTCAGCAATTAAGGTTTGCTGATGAATCCTTACCACTATCACTACTCGAAGTACTATCACCAAAAATGTCGTCTCATCTAATTCACACGAAACTGGAAGTTTATTATGAAATGAATTTTGAAACGTATCAAAACGATAACACAAAACACTAATAAACCAACTTTAAAAGAACTGAATTATAAAAAAAACACTTAAAGTATAGCATATTTCATCCCCAATTTTTCACCCTTCGCGGTGATATTTTTTGGAGGTAGTACGTGAAAGTGTGCCCTTCCAAATAAAAAAAGAATTTTCGAAAATTAATGATTGATGAGTTTAGAGGTAGCAAACAAAAACGAAACGGATGGGGATCGATTAAAAAAGTGTGCTGCGACGAGCATTTTCAATTTGCAGTGGAACATCTACGTTTTGTCTTCGAGGTCACAGCAGCTTACGATGTGTTGGGAATTATGGGAATAGGAAATAATCTTCCATCATCAGAGGTATCTGAGATAATATCACAGCTTATATAACTTAAAAAAAAAAAAAAATATAACTATTTCTAAAGCAGATTTTTAAAAGTCTATGATAATAGGCATGAGCTATTCGCGTATTAACTTATTAAGAATTGGAAATCGCCTGAATAAAAATATTAGTAGGTATCTCAACTAAAATACAGTCGAATTGAGAACCTACTCCTTCTTTGAAGTCGGTTTGAAATAAGTCAATACTCTTACTGTGAGCAAAATATGGTGTTTTGGGCATGGGAGTTGAAGTGTACAAGAGAAGAGGAATACCAAAGGATGGCTGTGTTAGAAGACATGGCTCGGAAGGGAGTTAATAGTGAAATGACGAGTGACTGATATAATGTACCGTATTACGCCGTACCAAGCTTCAATAGCTTTGTACGGCATAAGTACTAGACTTCATCCTTGTTTTTTAGAACGTCAGACGACTGAGTCACACTTTAGAATGAAAATAGTGATAGATAAAACATTAATACAGCAATACTGTTGAATATCAGATAAGATCAAGTTCAGCATCTTTTGGCCTTGACCGTAAACTTCCAACATCGCATGCATGAACAATATTACAATGAAAAGTAACAGGGCGAACCCATACGACAATCGATTACATTTAAATGTCAATGGATTGCCCCAGAAGAGGTCTTCAATCATTCATTTATTCGATCATTGATATGTTTGACGCTTTAATCTTATCACACCTAAATAACCCCTAGTGAAATATTAATATATTGCAATATATTTGCTCGTAGACCCAACAAACTTTGCATCCCCGTTATTTTATTATAATTATATTCCTGGTTGTTATGCACCCGTATGTCTGTGTGGATGGTGAATAATACTGTAAAATGTATTGTATGTTATGGTTCTATAATCAGGGTGACCGTTGGAAAACAAAGGGTTACTGTTCAAGATTTGCATGTCTTAATTCTCAAGTACTTGCCGGTAGTATAATGTGTGCAGTGACCATTCTGTATTCGTTTTATTTTTTATTAGTATCAAAGGTCGCACTCATAAAAGCAGATGTTTTGCAGACGAACAGCACTAGCCCCTTTTCCAAGACGCATTCTACAAACGTTAACGTTCACAGTAAACTATCAAATGTATGAGAATGACGCCTCTCAACGTTAAGTCACGTGATCAAAACAAAATATTAATAAGATAATAGAGGGGTAGGTAAGCAAAAAAAGATAATTATAATCGAAGCGAAACACTTGAAACTTGGCTAAAGGGTAGATTAAAAGGATAGAATAACGAAAAATAAGTAAGTATATTTGATAATCTGAATCCCAAATGAAAATTCGGATATTTATTTTTTTATTGGCTTTCATTTAGGTAAACGCATCACAGGTCTCCATTTGAAAGTAGTTTGGGATAGTTGATCAGTGTGTACTAAACTTTAGTGACTATACCTAAACCTCATTTTGAAGAAGAGGCTTATAGCAGCAGCAGTAGACTATTCAAAACTGTCCATGAAAACAGAAGAGTAAAGCCAACAGGAAGTTTTTTTTATATTTCGTATATTTAACACACAACGCCATCTAGTCCCGAACTAAGCAGAGCTTGTATTATAGGTACTAGACAACTGATATAAATAAATATATATATTATTTTGAAAATACATACATACTATACATAGAAAACATTTGGTCCGACCCGGGAATCGAACCCGAGACCTCAAGCGCCTACGCTGCCACTGCGCCAACGAGGCAGTCAAATAGCCCACCACTTACATGCCTAAATTACAGTAGGTGAAAAAAACATCAAACACATATATTATTAAAGCTTATAAAATCTGCATATACCGTGAATTTTAATATCAATTCATATATTTTTTTAATTTCACGGACAAATAAATATTAATTGAACATTATAAAATATCTCGTTACGATTATTAATATTTTCAAAGATTTTATTGCGTTTCTGTCGATAACTTGAATATTAATCCGTTTAAACAAACTGTTATTTAGTTTGCAACCATAAACATTGCACTGAATATGGGTTGGATAAGGCACCTTACGAATAAATTGTTTGCGCTGCTGTTTAATTGTTTTTTTAGCAAGTGACCGCCATCGAAATGGTTTACACATAAAGTGACTAAGTCTGTAGGGTTCTGTATCACCGTACAAAATTAAAAACAAACAAACTATTATCATTAAGCCGTAGGTACTGCCGGTAGTGTTGGCCAATTCTACCGTAAATAGTGGCAAGGAATAAATACATGTCTTATGTGCTTGGACTACCTACCTAATAAAAATATCGGCCAAGTGCGAGTCGGATTCGTGCATACATTTCAAACGTCTAAGCAAAAAATCACGTTTGTCTAACGGACTACCACTGGACGGACAGCGAAGGCTTAGTAACAGGGCCCTGTTTAACACTTTGTTTACGGCACCCTAAAAAGAAACAAACTATTTTTAAGAATTTAAACGAAAAGATTAATAACTCGACTCGACTCGATTTTAATGAATAAAGTATCAATAGATTCGTAATATTGGCCCGGATGACAAAGGCTCTATAAACTTTTCTTATGAGGGAGGGATTTTAACAAAATATCGATAATTTGAAAGTTGTTTTGTCAGTAAGACGTAGGTATTATTTTTCATCAAGAACTTTGACATTTTTTTGACACACTAGGAATAAATCCTGTGTTGCGGGGGACTTTACAAACATACATGTAACGGAGACAAAGGACACCCAGACTCCGAACAACAATTCATGGATCACACAAAGTGTTTTCCCACATGGGGTTTGATCCCATAACATTTGCCTCAGTAGAAAGCGGCGTGGTGGCTTAAACCACCAAGCCATACGCATCTGACACACATACACACTAAGTTAGATGTATTTTTACCCGACTACGGCAAAGCCAGAGGAGGGTTATGATTTGGCATGCTATGTATGTACATTTGTTCCCTCATAGCTCCTTAACTACTCATAAGAACTGGACAAATGACATTACACTACATGGACTACGGCTTTTGAAACTTAAGGCGTGGCGACCGCTTAAGCCACTTGGCCAACCTTGCAGTCAATTGTTAGACACTAGTGATTTATCATGTGGACGAAACGAAATGAGTAAATCGGACATTTCTGTAGTAGAGTGTAGAGCAGTGGGTAAACAGATGAGTGTAGGCGCGTGCGCAGTAGCCGTGCACAAACAAACACACAGTGTGCGCAGAGATTTAGTTCACTTATCATTAAGTATTGTTCCGACGTTTTGTAACAACATTATTCCGTTAGTAAAGAAACTGCGGATGATAGCACTACTTTGTTATTTATTTGTAGTAGTCAGTTATTTAGTTTTTGTGTGAATATAAATATTATATGTAGGAAGGTATATCTACCCTGTGTCCAGGCTTAACCATTATATAACATATGATAATTACAAATTTTAACAAAAAAAAACTGACTTTAAGACTAGACATAATTGAAATGGGACCACATGGGAAGTACCGGTTTTCAAATGAAAAAAAATCATAAAAACGGTTTACCCAGTCGAAAGTTATTAGGTAAAAAACATAAAAAAATACAGTCGTATATTCTCCTCCTCTTTTGAACTCGGTTAAAAATAGCCTAAAGTTCGGTAATTGTTCAAAATGTTTAAATATTATTACTAGTAGCACTGACCCGAACATTTCGTGTTTCTTCTGTTGATCTTCGATTCCAATAGCCAATGTTTGAAATCATATATACTATAGCTTTCCTCAATAAATGGGTTATCCAAAATTAAAAAATCGTTTTCGACTGCTTGTTTTGAGGTATCGGGTTCGATTCCCGGGTTGGACCAAATGTTTTTATGATCTGTAAATATTTGTTTCGGTGTTTTCTACGTAAAAGTAAAAAAAAGTATTTGATGTGAAACATCTATAGGCGGATAAACCTGATTATTGGTGTAGCCGTGGCGACGCTCGCCGCTTCGCCTTACCGAAGTCATTGATAAAAATTATTGAGTTGTCGCGATTTTAATTTTTTTTGTATGCAATATTTAATAAAAATGAATATTAATGTAATAAACAGTCATTTTACTTTATGGAAAAGGGCAAATTTTTTTTATAAAATAACTTATACGAAACAAAATCGATGTTTCTTCGCCGCGTGTATGTCGGTTATCGCCGCAAATGTATAAGATGCATTACTGTAAAGTTTCATCCAAATCCGTTCAGTAGTTGAAAGAGTAACAAACATCCATCCATCCATTTATCCATCCATACTTACAAACTTTCGCGTATAATATAAGTACCAGACATCCTACTTCTTACTAATATTATAAATGCGAAAGTTTGTGAGGATGGATGGATGTTTGTTACTCTTTCACGCAAAAACTACTGAACGTATAATATCATTAATAATATAGCTTATACATCAGAATAACACATAGGCTACTATTTGCCGCGATAACCGACATATACGCGGGGGAAGCCGCGGGTAACAACTAGTATATTATAAACGCGAAAGCTTATAACACAAGCTCTCCTTAGTTGGGGCTAAATGGTGTTGTGTGTTAGATGTCGAAATATCATCATTTATTCAATACTGTAAATTTGCATTTGCAATTTTTTCATCTACCTATATGATATAAATAAGTATAGATTTGAATGCTAATCAGTTATTCAGTATAAATAATGACAGCTTTAGTCATTGAGCCATTCAAGCGCCTCCACGTCTGCGCTTTCATATTAAATTATATGTCGTTCGTGCTATATTATTTTCCTTACTAATTGCTTTGCTAAATGGCATAGCAATCAGTTATTGAAGCTTTCTAACTATAAAAAGGTGTGGCGTAAATGTTACTTCACATTATACCGCTTTTCTATAATCGATTGTACGTTTCCCTTCACTCAAGGAGGTAGCCATTTTTTATTAGCACACTTGTAAGCTGTGTTGCTATTATACGTAGCCATAGTTATAGTGAGGTCATCGAAAGGTTCTAGAGCTGTTATATGTACATGTATGTAATTACATGGGTGGTATACGGGGAAATGAGGAGATAGTTCAACTTATAATAAGTGGGTACACCTACGCCCATGGAAATCTGTAACTTGAAAGAAAGAACTGCATCTTTGAGAATCCACCCCTAAAATTTTAGGGAAAGAGGGACGATTTACTTACAATCAACATTAAAGCGCAATTACGCCTTAGTTTTTAGGTGAAACTTGTAATTGAACTTTTAAAAATAATGCATAGATGGCGTAAGAGGTTACATAGTCGTTTTGTACTGCGCTGGGTGTTGAGGTGCAAACTGTGCAAGCCAAAACATGGGACTACACTTTGTGTAATGCACAAATTATTATTCTAATTCAGGGTGTTCTTTGTGTCCCTTGTATGTGTGTATGTTTGTAGAGTCCTTTGCGATACAGGTATATCCCTAGTGCGAAAGTTGTCTTGAATTGAACTGATCCAATTTGAGCACATATCAGTCGTACCCTAAATTAGAATAAGAAATACTAAATGTAATCACACTAATCATAATACAGGTTTTCACAAGTAAATGGATATAAAATATAAGCAGCTAAGAGTATCTTGTTAATCTTTTAAAAACATCGATTTCTCACAAATCGATATGCCTATAATCGAGTAGGTAACTCGGTACGAGTCAGCAACATTCAAATCACTAACGCAATCGAAAGATTCCCATATATCGATATGGCATCGATACAATCGAATTACTTTTTTTATATTAAAATTATTCATATTGGCAATACATTATTGGTGGGTCGCCGGTGCCGATTGATCCAGCTCCAATAGGATTAAATAACTTGAATACATGTGAAATTATAATTAAAATATACCCTTATGAATATTTTTTGCATTATCCTGTACGAGATGGGCAAACATTTTAAGTTTTTTAATGTCGACATTTGCATTTAAAACGTTAAGGGATCATGTGGTGAATGTATGACTAAAAATGTTTGTCTTAATTTGTCCAGACGTTTTTAGTTAAAGTATTATATAACAGATGTTCTAGTTAAGTATTACTTACTTTGTAATTCAGTGCAATTAAGTGAAGTATGCAAATAAGTGGAGAACTGATAATCGTTATTACTCTATTATCTGTGGTTTCATTAATAAGTACCTGCATAAAATAATCAATTTAAATTATTTGCTCAGTTATTTCAAATATTTGTTTTATGTATTTCTATTAAATGTTGAACATATTCATTTGACCTTCTAACCAAAACAGTTCGGTTTTTTCCATAGAAGTGAGGAATGTCATATTATTATTAAAAACTTTACAAAATTAAAAAAATAATCAGGATTGCGAATTTAATTTATAAAATAGCAATACTACAACAATCACTAGGTACAGGTATGAACATTTTTTAATTTTGTCTCTGTCTTTCTGGCAAATCTGTGAAACGGCTGTACCAATTTTGATGGTACTTTCTTTGGCTAGTAACTGATGATGGGCTCAGCTAGTTTTCAATATAAATTTGGTTCCAAAGATTTTAAAATATACATCACTTCACACGGAAGTCTTTAAATTATTGGATTTCTTTTACTGTAATATATGTATTACACATATAAACCTTCCTCTTGAATGACTCTATCTATTGCTGAAAACTGCATTAAAATCCGTTAAGTAGTTTTAAAGATTTATTTATTTATTTATTAAGGCCCACCAACAATTGTTTACATTTTCACCTTAAAAATACTACAAATTCAATTTTATGAATCGTAATGTAACAATTACTTATAGGTAGGCACAGCATGGATTATTACAAAAAAAGAAGTATAAAAATTACAAACACCAGAAAAGATCTACGCGAACAGAATAAAGATACCATTTAAATACGTATTGGATGTTTTTTTTTATTGTAAACGTTTAACTAATATCGAGTAAAGTAATAGTACGCGTTTCGTACGACGCATACCCACAGTATAAAGCCCACCTGGTTGGGCAGAAGGACTTGTACTCAAAGTTATTATTCGCAATTAGTCTGAGGGGTAAAACTAGCTCACTTCTCTCTATCTAAATTACCTACTTGTTAATAAGTAAAGGTTAAACTGTTTAAAACTGAAGTTATTTAAAGTAACAGTTCGTTTCATAGTTTTATAAATTAAATGCTCAATAACCCTATCTTCGTTTCATATTACGGTAGATAGATGATCTATAATTTATCCTTTCATATTATTTAAATTGTTATTTACTCAGAGTCTAGTAGAACTCCTACCATTTTTTTTTTCTTAGGAAGACAAAGATTAAATTTTATTTAACTGCCTCGGTGGCGCAGCGGTAGCGTACGCGACTGCTGTTCTTGAGGTCTCGGGTTCGATTCCCGGGTCGGATCAAATATTTGTTTCGGAGTTTGGGTGTTTTCTATGTATAATATTTACGTATTTACAAAAAAAAGTATGTAAGTATTTATATCAGTTGTCTAGTACCCATAATACAAGCTCTGCTTAGTTTGGGACTAGATAGCGTTGTGTGTTAGATGTCCAAAATATTAATTTATTATTATTATTTTTTAATAATGGTAGTTCTTTTAAATATACATGGGCTTGCTAAAGGAACTCTACTCTGCCTGATAGAAAGCAAGAGCAGAATCTAAAAGTAATGGTCGACATACTCATAGTCAATGCAGACAAAGCCACATGCAGTATGGTGACCCACACGCCTATTGAGATGCTTCTGCGTCATTGGTCCTCAAGTCTCGTACTCATCAATGAAACAGGACAGCACGAATGCCGTCATCATAGGTTGACATCGTATGAGAGGATAGTACCGCTCCGGTCAAGCCGGCCTTTTCGTATTGATAACAGCGTGGCTCTACTATCTATAAAACGTTCATACCTTCGTACGAGTGTGTTTTGATGTTATTAAGCTGAACAAATAAAATTTTTTTTTTTTTCAAATTTTCGGTGTTAAAGTATATTATCAAAGTCTGAAGAAACTATTTTAGAGTGAGAAAGATTAAGGCAAATGCATCTGCAATATTGGTTTATTAAAAAACATCAATGTACGTACCTATATGATTCATATGTGTATTCTCGGATATTCGATAACGATAATAAAATTATCAACATTATTAAAAAGTTGCTACATTTGCATAAAAACTACCACGCTTATGTTCGTGCAATTTAAATAAAATGTCAGAGCCACGCTGACACATTGAGTTTCTCGGACTTAAGATAAACTAGTACATAATAATAATTCTAAATGTTTTATCGAAAAGAGTCAATTTAAAATAAGTCGCAATACTGGAAATGTTACCTTAGGCCGGCGTAATATATGTTAATATTAATAGTTCTCGAAGGGCAACACATGAAAATGTATGAATTTGCATAAATAAAAACTGCATTCGAGATACTGAGCGGACAAGTCAATTTAAAATAATGAAGTTATTAGTATATTAATCAATGTTTTAATAAATTAACATTTTTGTTTCACATTTCGTTAATTGGTAAATGAGATACTTATTACCCGACTGCGAAAGAAGGAGGGTTATGTTTTTCGAGTGTATGTATGCATATTTCTTTGGCACGCACTAGCACTTAACGGCTTATCGTATTTTTATATCAGTGGTATCAATAGATTCATCTTATTTGTGAGTGAGGCACTGGGTAAATCAAAATAAAAAAAACACAAAATAAAAAAGAAATTAAAAAACACATGGATTTAATAAACATGGCGGATATTGACGTTTTACTTGTTTTAAGTTATCGGTTGTTTACCGCACCTCCTTGTAAACTAGATAATATTTTTTCATCAAGGTTTGTGCTTGGAATACCTATTAAGGAAAACCTTTGACAGCAAGAACTCCTTTCTTTTGAAAATTAGTCGTATGAAATGGAACACTGGCTAATGTGTTCTAGAGACCAGAACTTCGAAATATAAAAACACTGGCTGAATACATAAGTTACAATAATAGTATATAATTTCAAAAGAATAGATAAGATTATTCTAAAGGTATTAAATCAATATGTCATTTGAGAATACCCCGCGGTTTGCTTACGCAGTTTACGCATATAGAGAATATAACCCGATATATCTATAGACGTTAAAATGCAAAATTGACAAAAATATTGTCTTAAACAAAACATGACTTTAAAAGACAACATTTTCCAGCTTGCAATTTTACCAAAAAAAGTACATATATACTAATTCGACGATTTTATCAACAAAAGACGCAATAGTGTTAAGCTCAATTCCATTCTGGATATTTCAACTTCTTCTTAGTTGTCCACTAAAGTTGCCTCTAATACAACTAACTTTACTCGCTAAAATTAGCAAAACCATAACCTTAAACTATATATGTTAATCTATGTATCTTTCTTCCACCGATACCCATATTGTCCGCAGGTATTCTAAGATAGCACTGAATTAAATATTATGCTATAAAATATTACACAATATAAAAACCGTGTGTAGTCCGATACAAACTAACAATAGTAAGTTACAAAATAATTAACCGTGTGTAGCTTTACGTGTAAGTGGGAGCTGTCAAAATAACGTCGGTGTCGACAGTATAGTATAGGTCGTCGTGCCGTCGGTATGTTACGTCTGGATGGGTGCCCGACTACACGTGTTTAACCGCGACGAGGATAAAGATTAAGATCTTCACACACCTACGCTTAATGGATACCGGGGTGTCCGGCTACTGGCTTTCTTGTAATGATGTTATTTATTACACTGGCGCTTGGACATATTGTTACTTCGTTGATTTCTTTATTAATTTGTTTTGGACTGATTACCTATGAAGGATAATAAGCCACGAAAGATAAAGGCATTATGGAAAGGTTTATGGCAGATTGAGAGACGTCTATATTTAACAGTATGCTTATCAAAGGTTACGCTGTGTTTTAGGCTTTACGCTTAATCTTTCATCATCATTATAAATAGCATAATAGTTTACTACCTGGACTAAGATCTCTTAGTAAAGAGGAATACACGAACACGTATTTAGTTAGTACCGTAAGTACTTAGATATAGGCCGGCAATGCCTTTGTGACACCTCTGGAGTTACGGGTGTCCATGGTCGGCGTTAATCGCTTACCATCAGGCGATGCGTCTGCTCGTTTGCCTCCTATTTAATAAAAAAATAAAGACTAATTCTAAGAGTATTTAGAACTGACTAGATACAAAAACGTTCATATTCCCCGTTGCAAACAATGGTAATTTAAACATCAATTTTAATAACATCCTACAATGACACATGCATTTATTTATTATCCCATGCATGCATGATGCATTGACAGGTTAAACAGCTATCATACCGAGTGCCGGTACTCGCATTGTAAAAAAAAATCGAGAACACCAATTATATCAGGTACACCATAAAAATTAGTATAATTAAATTACATGTGCTGTATAATATGTGATCGTTCTACTGTTTGTCGGCTGTAATCATATAGTTGTAATGGTTAGGCCGAAACCACACTGCACATTAATATGAAGCTTATATTTTTTTTAACACGAATGAGTTAAGTTTCGTTAATAATATTAAGTTAGGTTCCGCAAGGAGTACAGTTATTTTAAAAAGTATTTTACCTAACAAATAACTGTTGAATCACAATAGCATCAATTTTTAAATCACATAACAAATGTTTATAAAAACATGCACATTATCTATGAACGGTTTAATCCCACAAATTAGGGTGAAATGGAATTCAATGTTTGATAAAAGAACTACTCGAAAGGGAAAGTCCCGATTTCTCGAAGAAAGTCTCAGTCACGCAATATGAGTTCATAACAGTTTTGTGCGTAATATGTGTTTGTAGGACGATCAGAACTCGTTCGATTAGTGAAGAAGGTCAACAATCCGGGACTAATTTAACTCATCGTCATCATCAACAGACATAGGCCTCATTCTAAGGAGAGAGAGAAAGAGAAAGAGAGAGTTCTCCTTAGAATTGAGGTTTTAACCTACTAAACTTCGATGACCAGACGTGTTGGTACAGGGTTTATTTCAAGGTTTCCGTCTCTTTGCAGTGATGTTGTCCTGCTTAGTTTGTCAATAAATCGCCTTTTACGACACCCACCAGGTACATGTACTTTTACTCACAACAGAGAAAATCTGTGTCCTCTACAAAATAATGTATTTGTTTACTACTTAAGATGAATTAATTGCGTTACAACCGTTAATATTTCTGGATTGATGAGTCTTGGAAGTATAAATAGATTTGTAAGCAAATCTTGAACATTAAACAATAAGAAATGGTTGTGAAACTATATATTTCAATCTTGATAGCCACCCTTTGATAGTATTTCGTTTCTTGTTAGTACCCACGATGTATAATAATAATATAATAATAAGTTTATTTATTAATTACTCTTTCTTAAAGCTATTACAAAAAATACTTGAGATTGTTACAATGATGTGTATTTACAATACATCAGAAATGACCAGAATTAAATCGTTGATACACCTTTAATCACATCAATCATATTCATGTTAGGTATGTTTAATCACATTCACCAAACTAAAGGGCTTTTCACTAATGTGTTCGAAATGTCGGGTTATTTTACCTTAAAGTTCAAAGCTGATTTGAACGTGCTTTTCGCGTCAGTGATGATGTACAAATCAACGTGTACAAATCATGTTCGTATTTAGGAATAAACAGACAAGCCGCTTACTGAACATGGTTATGTGAATTAGTAACAACAATTTTAGAAAATTTATTAATGAAACATCGATAATGATAGAAATGATTGATAAGGAATTTTACTTTATTAAACAATGAATGTCACTTTCTCATACTATTTGATTCTATATTTTAATATAGAGTCATGTAGAGAGACTGTTTTTATTAAAAACTGGCTGACCCACGCAACTTCGTTTACGTCTCTTATTGCCCGTAGCGTAATAATTTCCCCCGTTTTCGCAGCATTCTTCATTGGTGCCCCGCTCCTATTGGTCTAAGCGTTATGGTATATAGTCTATAGTCTTCCTCGATAAATGGGCTATTTAACACTGAAATAATTTTTCAAATCGGACCAGTAGTTCTTGAGATTACCCCGTTCAAACAAACAAACTTGTCAGCTTTGTATATTAGTATAGATAGATAAGGTCACATAGGGACATCAAAACATTATATTTTTTTCTTAAAGACTGCCGGATTAGCACAGACATCTATTTATTTTGTCACGTATCTTTATGCCTTATAAAAGAAGATAAGATGAGAAAATATAAAACACGGTTTCTTTGATACTAGGAATAGCTAGAGCGAAGGTGATAATTAGAAATGCTTTAAAAATGCTGTTGAAGCTAGCAGATTAAATTAAAAGAAACTTAATAAACATTAAAAAAAAAACATCTTGGCATACACTGACTGTAATCATCAAATCAACTTTTCAGTTACTTTTATTACTGAACATTTTTTATGAAATATAACGAGCAAACAAACGAGCAGACATATCGCCTGATGATAAGCGATTACCGCCGCTCATGGACACCCGCAACACCAGAGGTGAAAAAGTGTTTTACCGGCCTTTGGGAGATAGGGGGAGTGTATAGGCCTCCGGTATCCTAACTCAATTGGTGAAACACAGCGCAAGCACTATTTCACACCAGTTTTCTGTGAGGCCATGGTATACTATTCCGGTAGATCTATTTCCAATAGTGGTCGAATAGCCCACAATTGGATATAGGTCTACCCTTACAAAGGAGGTTCTTTATACTATAACCACGTTAGTCAGACGGGTTTGTTTCGAGTTTTCCTTCTCAAAATAAAAGGTACAATTCTTATTTCTTTTTGTTTTTATATGTACTAGTTACTAGGCCTTTTACCAAACTCGAATCGCTCACGTAGGTAATAAGCTCGTTTTATTCGATTTTCAGAACTCATGCACACAGGAAAAGTTTCGATGCAGTCACCTGGACACCAGATAGGCACGGTTACCCATCTTTTTTTTTTCTTTTTTTTCAGTTGACAATTCTTTTTAGTTGACTACGAAAAACGAGGAGGTTCTCCATTCGACAGTATTTTTTTTAGTTTGCTACCTCAGAACTTTCGCCTGGGTGAACCGATTTTGATGATTCTTTTTTATATATGATAGCTGGTGCTTCCCGTGTGGTCTCATTTTATTTTGGCCCAGTTATCGAAGTCGGTATTTTTTTTGTTAAAATTTATGTTGCAGCGTAAAAAATTCATCTCAATATTTCCTTTTATCTAAAGATTTTACTTTTAAAAGTTCAAGCGGAGAATTTTAAAACAAAACTTTAGACAAAATAATTGAAGATCAGTTCGGTGCAAGTTTACTTTTAACCGACTTCAAAAAAAGGAGGGAGTTTCTCAATTCGACCGTTTTTTTCTGTTTTTTTTTTTCGCGTATAACTTCGTCGTTTATGAACCGATTTTGATGATTCTTTTTTCATAGAAAGGAGATATCCCAACGGTGGTACCATGATAAGGACACTAAGTTCTGATGATGGCATCCAAGAGAAATCGAGTCAAACCTTGAAGTCGGTTTTATTTTTGTTAAAAACTTTACTTGTGTTACAAAACGTCGTATAAAATGTCTGTGTGATGACGAATTAAGAATATGGAGTGAGACCACCCCTATTCATCCTATAGGTGTCGTAAGAGCCGACTCAGGGAGTAAACTATTCAACAACATCACTGCAAAGAGATGGAGAACTTATAATACTTATAACAACTAACAAAATCTATACCAACCAGTCTTGTCAGCGTGGCATAGTAAACAACAATCTCCTTTCCAATCAGAGGCCTATGTAAGCTGTTGATGACATGGTAGAAAGACAAGGAGTAAAATAGTTCAAAGTCAACATTTTTATTATCTAACAGGAGATTAAATATTGAGAAAAATCGGAGAGAGTTCTTTTATATGGAATAGGGGGCAAACGAGTAGACGCATCGCCTGATGGTAAGCGGTTACCACAGTCCATAGACACCCGCAACAACAGATGCGTCACAAGTGCGTTACCGGCCTTTGGGAGATGGGGGAAATGAGCGGAGGGGTTGGTGTACGGGCCTCCGGTATCCTCACTCACTCGATGAAACACAGCGCAAGCGCTATTTCACACCGGGTTTCTGTGAGGCCATAGTATCACTCCAGTCGAGCCGGCCCATTCGTGCCTAAGCGTTTCTCTCCCACGGTAAAAATTGAATTATACAAACCTTTTTCTAAAATATGATTATTTGAAATTTCATGCAAAACTTAGTAGACAGTTAAAATTGTAAAGGTGGAATTAATGCTATTGCAATTTCTTCCAGTCGAACCTAGGTCGATAGTTCGATACAGAGCTTAAAAGTAATGTGCAACGAATCCTATACCGTTATTAATAATTAATTTCCTTCGAGCGCTGGTGCGTGTGCCTTAAGGGGTAATGAATTGATGGGTGGGCAACATCATAACGGTGACATAATTAAGTGGGTGAAATTGCGCACTTGGCTATCAGCGTGCGCATCGGTGCGCGAACTACATGTTGAGGTACATGTGGCCAAAGCGAGGTTGACGTTAGAAATCAATCCTACACAAAAAGTCGCAATAGATTTTCGCATATAACTGCAGAATTTTAGTTTATTACTGAGTTGTGGGCGAATATCCCCGTATGGTTAAGATTGATGATGTTATAGGATGTAATATTCTTACTTAGACTCAAGTCTGTGTCTTTAAAGAAGTGTATTAAATATCCGTCAGCAACAGTCTTTCATAATACACTTACATTATCATAATATTTATTAGTTTGTAATTTCTTCAATAAATACTAGAAATATTAAGCTAGAAATTGCAACAGTTTAAACACTGAAACTGCTACTTTTTTATTATAATAACTTCATAAATATCATTAAATACTGTCACGCTAACCACATTGGCCTTTACATTTAAAGCAATTTATATTTTTTTTTCAATCTTATTATTATTTTATACCGAAGCGCCTTCAGATGCCATACCAATTAATATAAAGTTTCCCAACAAAGAACTATCTTTTATTCCTGCTTAATTGGTTTCTTGTCTTCGGGGGAAGAATAAATTAGTTTGACTATCGCATCTGAAGCACCGCCCACTGCCCTTTATCCGTCGTTTTTTTTTCTATCACCGTTAAACTGTTGCTATCTTTATAGCAAGAGCCTTTGCTCTTACGCACCATCGCTTTTATGACACATTAGCGTGATCGCAGAAAACTCTCATTTTTCTCCACTAGACCGTAATTAAGTTTTCAATGTAACCTTTTTTATATTTAATTGCTTATTTGTTCATCTTTCATATTAATGTTATGGGAAAGAAGAGAAAAACTGCTGACGAACGTTGAATAGTAATATGTGGAACGAACGAGAATTTTTAAGAAAATAAATTAGTTACCACTACTACATAATATACTAATACTTAAATTACGTATACTAGCAGCTAGCAGCAGTGGACTCTCGGCCCTTCGCCAAAATTTTGATCTACCAAATCTCCCTGGCTGGACGTTTTAGTATAAAGTATCGGGTTTATTATTAATATATATTATATTCCTTCTTTAAAGAAAAGGCAGCTACAACATTGTAAACAATGCAATATTCTTCTGCGCAGTTTGCTTTTACGACAACGCATTAACACCGTGCATGATAGTGTCATGCACGGTGTCTTAATCTATACTACTAATATAATCTATACCTCCAAATAAATACAATTGGAGTGTCAGTTCGTAACATTAAAATAACCGATTTTTACCAAATGCATATGTATGTAAACACGATATATATATCGAAATAACCTTTTCTACAATTTTTGTATGCCTGTCTGTCGGTTTGTTCCGGTTAATTTCTGGAACGGCTAGACTGATTTTGATGGGACTTTCACTTGCAGATAGCTGTTATAATAAGGAGTAATTTAAGCTACTTTTCTATACTAGGTTTGCCCCGCGGTGTTACCCGTGGTTGTAAAGGTACAACAATAACGGGAAACACCGCGGGACTTAGCCAGTCTATAACATTTAGTATTTCCTTATTGTTTTAGCTAAAAAATTAAGTATAAAATGCGTATCTAACAACATATCTCATACATTGATACCATCACATTTATTCACACCTAAAAGGTACCAAATATTTAAATAGGGTGACCTTATCGTCTATAGTAGGTGACGCTTAATTAATAAGTTATGAAAAGGGTAAATTTTACAAATTAATTAATAGGTGTATAAAAGGGTAATTTTAACTTATTTAAATTCTTCTAGTGTAGTTCTTTGTTATCTTCTTGAGTTTCTCGGAGTGAGAGGGAGAACGATGCATCTTCCTGTACAAGTCCTTTGGGATGAGATCTGGTGAAACATAAACTCCTGTTACGATTATCAATAAAATAAATATTGTAGCTTTAAGAAATCTTTTGAGCCACCCTTGACTTGTATTATTAGCGAGCTTTTGCTGCAACTCCGCCCGCGTGTATGTCGGTTAATCGCCAGTAGCCAATGTCCTTCTCTGAGGTCCTGTTTATCTGTTCGTTCATCGGTTTAGTCGTGACAGCGTAACAGACAGACATGTAGAGTTACTTTCGAATTAATATATTTTTCTTGTTAATAAGATAACCACTGTACTAGATATAGGTACATATAATATGTAGGAACATATAGAATCTGTGTAGCAATTTGTTGATCATACAAAGTGTTGTCCCACATAGAGATCGAACCCATACCACAAAACAGGAATAAGAAATGATAGCTTAATCCACTAAACTATTCGTAAAGTTTTCCCGAATTGCCAAGTCCCTAAATCTGATGCATTATCTGTTCAGTATCTAGAAAATACATACATTTTAAAGTTATTTCTAGAAATATGTCTTTAAGTTAAATGAATAATTAACATTCTTAGAAATAATTTTCTTTAACAGGTGCTGCATAGAGAAATGTATTTTATGTAAATTGGTTTAAAACGAGTTTTTCATTAAATTCAATGCAATAGTTTTACTGATAGCATACCTTGAATTAATTATAGCTGTCAATATTACAAAAAACATAAAAGATATAACAAAAAATATTTAAAATGTGATTGTAGCCCGTATAAGCGATTGTTTTAAAATGCCTTGTAGTTACTTTGTTTCTGAATACATACATATGTGCATAAATTCACGCTTAAGCCCTGGAGGGATCAGCAAAGGCGTATGAAAATCCCACATTTTCTATCTTTAACCTGACACTTCTTAAATATGTACGACTGATTTGATAACTTACTGAGATTGACTTGTAGTAACCATGACGCGTGATACCACGGCCTCACCGAAAAGCGGTGTGAAACAGCGCTTTTCGGTGCGGCCGTTGCGTTGCGCTGCGTTTCACCGAGTCAGTGAGAGTACCGGAGACCCACAGTCCAAACCCCTGCCCCCATCCTCGGTGAGCCCCGCGGTGTTACCCATGGTACAACAACAAAGCTATCTTAAAAAAAATAGCCAAAGCTACTCCATATGTCACCAGCTACCTGCCTGTGACAGTCCCATCAAAATCGCTCAAGCCGTTTCAGAGGGCAGACAGAGAAAAATTGAAAAATATAGGTATTATTTTGGTAAATGTACCGTGTATACATATAGGTACATGTACATTTAGTAAAAAACGGTTATTTTATTACTGCAAACAAATATCCCAATGTTATTTAAAAGTAATAGGTTAACTATGTATTGGTCTAATCTACGATTAAATTATTTGTGATTAATATTAATCATATTTGTCATTCGTTGAGGGTCTAAAAATATGAAAAAATCCTGTATCTAAGTAATTGAGCTCTCATTGGATACCGTTTTGCCATGTTTGATACGACCTGTTATTCCCGTCCTAGGAATTCAAACTTATGCATGATTTAAACCGAAAGTAAATCGTATATTATATCTATTAATATAAGTGCCCAGCAGTTATACATAGTTGTGCGATTATACAAAATGTAATCGAGTCAGTCAATGTGCGGATTGACCGGTTGTTTAGCATATTCTCGTTTCACTGGCAAAACCTCTTTTCTATAAGGACTTGATGACTTGCTCGTATGTTTAGAAAGCGGAAAATATTATATACGGGTTATACATACTCTTACTGCGTACATTTTATTTGTATTTTAATTACTAGTGGGGTGGTAACGGGGTGACTGTTGTTGAAATTTAACTATAATTCGTATATATTTTTGTAGTTTTCTTTTTTTTCCTTATACATATAAATTTATAATAATAAACTTGAAATATCATGCCAAATTTCATATATCTTCCGCTTGCACGGTTTTCGTAATTCCAAGATAACATAAATGCAGTTCGTGCAGTACTTGAGTAAGCCTCAAATAAGCAAGAAATCTACAGTTAGTAGCGCAATTTTGTTATTCGGCAACTACTTACTGCAATATATCACGTATAGGTATCTATTAACTCACTAAAATAAAATGTCCAATATTCTTAACACACCTATGTTAAGTTCTATGTCATCCCATCTAATGAAAGTATCACATATCTAAATACAAACAAAACAACTTAAAGATGTTGATTCAACTTTCTACATCTTAATTCTTCCGATCATTCCTCTGTCCACGTCACATTTCGCACAAGTACCATTTAATCATATGATAAAGACGCAGTACCCGATGACGTCATGCCATTGGCCGAACGCCAAATTAGGCAATTTTTGCTTCTGTTCTGATGATATACTTCAACAAATATCGAAACATTAAAAAGTAGAATGTAATAAACGCGGAACCATTATCTTTGCAAGTAGGTTAAAAGAAACTAATGTTTTAATAGGAAAAGCCAACAATATACAATAGAATCAGTGGAAAATATTTGTTATTACGATGACGTGGACCCTCGGGTCAGGCAAGGTCTTGTTGTAAGCGGGTAGCTTAGCGGAGCGAAATTATTATATCAGGGCGTTGTATATCATTCATGCTTAAAATAAGACCGACTGAAATTCTTTGGATCATTCGCTTATTATCTTAAAATAGTAAGAAATTCATGAAGAAGTCAATGATACTCAAAGTAAAATTATTTTTTTTGTATGTATGATTAGCTTTTATATACTATTTGGATTTGATATATTGCTGGATCTGTTTATTTTAATACATTTTTTTTTTTTAAAAAGGCACCTACCTCTTGAATTCTCTGCATCACCGATGGTTGACTGGTAGAGAATGCCTTAGGCATTAAGTCCGCCAATGCACCTAAAGTGCATGATGTATAAAATAAATAAATAAAATCCACTAACGTGATTCAAAATTCTAAATAATATGTAGTAATAAAAGTTTTAATTTCTGCCACCCAGTAAGTATGATCGCAGTGTGAACCCTATTTCACAAAAAATGTTCAGGAATTGTGTTTATAAAAAACAACTACTTTCTTGAAGGTTAATGAGAGCTACATAACATAGATAATAATACTAACCCATATAATTATTATCCAGATCGCTCTCAGTGATCAGTCAGATCGCTGTCAGTGGAGTGAAGCCCGAGAATGATTCACGATCGGTAGCGGCGCGTACGCACATAATGTGCGTTAATTTCATCTAAAAATAACACCCATTCTTTGTTTGTTAGATTTTTACGAAATCTGCCTGCGTTTATTAAATGTGTAATTCGTTGTTCGGCCTTTTCTTGTTTTATATTTGTGTTAACAAAAACGAAATGCAACCGAACGTGTAATTCAGAGGTTTTATTATCTATATCAGTTTTATTGTATACTTAAAAATATCCATAAAGTTTCACATAAATATATTATTATAATATATGGAGTATAAAACATTTAAAGTTATTATGAAGTTAGTGTTTTGGAATAGATGCGCGTTTAGCTTTTATTTGCGAGTAAAAACTTTATTTAGTTATGCTTTGACTTATGAACTAGGTTGTTCATTCGTAAGCATACGCTTGAGAGGAGTTGTTGAAAACTTCTATTGCATGTTTCATTTCTTAGATTGACAATCATTTATTTACTTTAGAAAACATTTAAGAGTAAAAATTCACAACGCGTGATACTTTGTTGAAGCGTGAGAGAATCAAATGATCGAATGATCCACTTTAGCATTAGGATATATACTGTGTAGCAAATAAGTAGATAAATATATATGAAACGAACACAAAAAATACCTAGACTCGGAACAAAAATGTTTGGATCATACAAAATTTGTTCCATGTGGTGTTTGCAACCACAATACGGCGTGTAGTCAACCTGTCTCGGATTCTAAGAGACTGTATTCTGTATTTCTTAATTTACCGTTTTTAGAAGTCGTTGATTTTTTTTAAGTAAAATTTTCTTTTAATTTGAATGGGATCAAATAGGAAGCATACAGAATAAAAAAAACAAAACGAAAAAACAATTCGGCATTGATGAAGTTTTGACGTATTAAATTTAAATACCCGAAATGAGAACGCCCTTCAATACTTGGAGTCGGTTATTAAATTATAACTAAAAACATGCTTACATTAGTCGATTACAAATGATAATAGAAGAAAATATTTGTTGCCTAGTTTGGGTGGTTTTTCTACGTATAATGTGTATGTACTTACAAAAAAAGTATATATGTATTAATATCAGTTGTCTACTACCCATAACACAAGCTCTGCGTTGTATTATTATTCGACCTCTTCGTGATTCGGACGGCATGATAAGCCATCGGTCCCGGTTACCTTACAAATATCTTTGGCTATCGTTACTATAGTAGCACTTAGCAAAGTGCTCATACCTTTACACTGCTGGACCGACATTAACCAAACATAGTTAAGAACCACCGCAATTAAACTGGCTTACAAACGAGAAAACCCGCATGGAAATTGTTCCATCCGTTTGAAAACTACAATGGCACAGACAGACACACACCCAGATTGAAAGACAGATTATATTAATAGTAACGTTAGGTTATGTTATTTGTATTGTGTATTGTATTAATAAGAATACAAACAATGAGGACATAGATTCGTTGCTCTTGAATAAAGTCAAATACGATATGTTATCTCAAATATTTGTAGAATTACTGCGCTGTTTTCAGAATATACTTACTTAGGAAAAAAATCTAGGCTGTTGTCTACATGTTAGGTATAGAAATTAGATAGGTACCAAAAGACAAGCAACTGTTTTTTGTATTCTACCTTCATGGTAACTCCCAAAGTTTGTTCTCTACTCGATTCTAGAAGGGGTGGGCAAACGTCGGCAAAGCGCTTCTGACTTAGGAGCTGATGTATATAGATAGCGGTCGTCACTGACCATCAGGAAATCCATCTTCTCGTTTGCTCCGTAAACCGTAAAAAAGACTGGTCAATTGTCCATGTCCAGCCAAAAGAATTTATAATAATTACCGCCAAAAAATTAATTCTCTTAATTTTATCTAAGAAAGTACATTTTTGTAATACATGTTAATTAAATAGCGTCTTAAAAAGAACCATCTTTGTTTCAGGTACGTACATACATTATTATTTTAATGCTATTTTAAAAGCAATATTTTTGAACCAGAAGTTGGAGTCGAGGTAAGTTTATTTTTTATTTTCCATACAATATCATTACTACGTACAATTAAAGGCAAAAGTGTTGTCTACAATTTATATTCTTAGTTTTCATTTTACTACTGGACCGTAATTATTTAGAATGAAAAATTAATTATGAGTATTGAAGTGAAATTACCTTAATGGTTAATACAATTGATTTCACTTGCAGACAAATGGGCTATTAGTTCACTCAGATATAATTTACTACAAAGGGTTATGATTAAACAATTAAAGGAATAGAATATGAATTGAATATAAGAATTTTAATAATAATTTTCAATAAAATAGGCGGGAAAACGAGCAGTGCCACTAGATGGCAAGTTATTACCGTCGCACATGTACACTTGTAATACGAGAGTCACAAGTATGTTGTCGTTGGGTGGGAGGGGATTATTCTTCTGATAACAATATGTCAAAAGCAATATAGAAATAGATAAACTATATAAAAATTGATAAATATAGAAATTTATAGTTTTTGTGAGACCGTACTATCGCTCTAGTCAAATATTTAGATTATGAGCCAAGGCATGCCTGTCTCACGATAATATTTGCTCTGAATCATTAAGTAATTTAAAGAAAATTAATTATAAATTGATAATGTGTAATTTTATCAACATCATAAATAAAAAAATAACCCATAAATAATTATTAATACTTAACTAGAATTAATAATCAGGGAGATTTTAAATATTAAAGATTTTTACTACTCACAAGCTACTATTCTATCTATATTTCCGAATTGAAATGAATGAATGCTTCAGGTAAAAACTATGTAGATATAAGTGGAAGCCCTCAAGAACAGAGCAGAATCCCACCTGAAACCCCGGCGACTCACTCATGGCTCTTGTATGTATTAAGTAGACCAAAATATTCACATTGATGTCGTAAATGCTTATGTATATACTTTTGCGTTTTATGAATGTTCTAGTATCATTGCAGAAAGCTTATATTTTTTTATAATTCTCATTGTTTATTCATATTATTATTTAGAAATACTAGTTGCAACCAGATGCAACAAATTCGGGATCGTAGCCACGTCTTCTGACTTAACAGTCATGGCGACCTACCACGAACCCGACTAAAACATGCCAGTCAAGGTCTCGCTAGGATTTTATTTTGAAAGAAAAAAATGGCAGAAAACACTTTAGCTTGCGAGTGTACATTTTAGCTTAATTATTCTATTACATTTTTGTACAGTATTACAGAATATATAATGTTCTACAAAATCTGTTTTAATCCCCATTTAATTATGCATATATGTATATGTATACTTCGAGCCGCTTGTAATAAAGCCTTATCTATCGTTTGATCAAAATTACACACAAAGTGGTACCGCACTATGTACCGTGAAATGGAGATGACATTTTTATAGGTATTTTGTCTATTGGGACAGCGGGAAGACAAATTGTGGGAATCGGGAACGATTTAAGGGAACCAGTAGTCGTAGATGGACTAGGCTTGCTTAAGAGCGAATACTGACATAGGTCGATAGACTTCTATATCCATATATTTAAATAATATTTTTATTTTTATTTTTATTAATATTTTTTTAATATATAGTATATGTTAAAAAAATATTAAGTATAGTAGTTATTTTAGTTCTCTGGCTAATTTTTGAATGATTAAACATGTTATTTTAATTCATTTCATTTTTACCTACAAAGGAACATTAATAAATTAAAGACATGAAGTTTTATTATTTTCTCTGTAAACGAGGAACTAATATGTATTTACTAATTTGTCCTTTGAGTATATCCCGGGCAGTATGGCTCCAGTGTACTCAACCATTCGGTGAAAAACAACGAAAAAAAATATTAATAAAGATTTTCTGTGACTTCGAAATTCCTGTAGAGTCAGCCAATAGCATACGTGCAGACTATCATTAGTTTTTTAATACGAAAACCACTAATTGCTGTCGAAACATATGTTAATATATATTTTATTAACATAATTAGTATAGAGATTGTTTCTATATTAAAATTTATATTCTCGTACGCGATGGTGGGCCGATAACACTATTGTTTAATCAACACTTAAGTATCACTGTTGCCCCGAACATATTTTTAACTGCCTAACTAACATTACACATATATTTTACGCCGGCCGTTTATTACACCGAACATTAATTATAACAGTTAAATGAGCGTACAATAATAAAAATGTACATCGCTCCCGTTTTTTTATATCCTCGATCTGTGGATACTAATTGAAATGTCAGTTTGTCTGTTCTTGAAACTTGAAGAAAAAGTAATTGTTTTGTTATTTTTTATCAAACCAGTTTGTTTATACATTTAGTTAATAGTTCTGTCACCTTGTGTTCCTCATTACTATGCTATATGCGAGTCTGGTCGTGTTATTAGTTGCTAAAAGGTATGCTATTCCAGAACATAATCTATCTCCGGGTCAATTTTTTTGTAAATCTGTTAAGCTTTTATGAAGCGTTTGATGACTGTTAACAAACATCTATCAAAACTACGTAAGATAGCCTTCAGTATTTCCTTAAAACAGTTGGCCCTTTTAAATTTCAATCGTGGCCAAGTTCCTTAAGAATGAAGTGCTTACGTACGTCCGATAGAACACAATGGAATACTCTGCGTTTCTTATTACCTGTAACGTGATAATTTTACCCCGTTTTTAAACATTCTCCATTGGTGCTCCGCTTATTTTGGTCTAAGCGTGATGATATATAGCCTATAGCCTTCCTCGGTAAATGTACTATACAACATTAAAAGAAGTTTTCAAATCGGACCAGCGGTTCCTGAGATTAGCGCGTTCAAACAAACAAACAAATAAACTCTTCAGCTTTATATAGGTATTAGTATAGATTATTGGGTACAAAATAGTTAAAGTAGAAGGGCTGCTTCTACTTTTTAAAATACAATGAAAATTATTACCTGACGGTTTCAGTAAAAGGCAGAATCCATGTTTTAGCTGACCACTACGTGGTCATACGAATCATCAAACATAAAACGTAATTCATCGTTTGAATTCTCAACAGTTATATTATTAACATTTTGAAACAATAATAAACTTTAAACTACAAGCAAAACCGCGAGATCGAATCTGTCTGTACACTAATGGTTTTATAGATGTTATTTTATGGTAGGGTTGTCTATTAGTGTATTTTTGTTTGACTTTCAAAAGTGTTGTAAATTTTAATTTTTGAAAGTGTAAAAATAGAAATGAGCAAATGATGAATAATGTTATTTTGCTCATTAAATGATTTATTGCGACGGTAATTATTTCATTAGCGTGCAAAATTAATAGTACAGTATGTATGAATTACTGCAATCTTATCGAAGATATATGCATTCTTTGAGGGTTGCTACGTACTGACAAAAATAAAAACAATAAAATATTTTCATAATAATCAAAACCTTCGGACTATTTTGGTTTATCTTTTCTTATGTTGCCATTTTCCAACATGCCTTAGATACAGCCTCGTTAATTGAATATCTAATTAATATTTTTGTGTTATTTGACAACCCTATACGTTTAGAAAATTTGTATGAAGATGTGTTTTTGTAAATAATTAGGTTAAGTATTATAGTGCAATTGTTCGAGTCTATTTCAACCTGAAAGTTATTAAAATTCTCGATAGTATGTATTGCGTTTTAAAATAACACAAAGTTGGCTAAGACATATATTATTATAAGATCTAGCTAACAGCAAGCGGTTACAATAGCGTAATCAAAATATTATTTAATTATTTATTAGCTGTTGCCTGTGGCTCCGCCCTCGTTTTTACGGTTTTCGCTCTAATTTTTTTTTAAAGTAGCCTATATGGTAATCCAGGGTATCAGCTTCCTGCATGTCAAATTTTATCCAAACTGGTCTAGCCGTTTGCGCGTGAAGAAATAACAAACATACACACTCACAAACTTTTGCCTTTATATATAAGTGTTAAGTGTGATGTGATTAGATGAGCCCCGCGGTTTTACTCGTAGTTTTAGTTATACACACCATAACAATCGGGGGAGATAAAAAGAAAAAAGTAGACTAAGTTACTCCTTATAGCTTAAACTATCTGCTAGTGTGAAACCCGTCAAAATTGGTCCAGCCGTTCCAAGGACAGACGGAGAGACAAAAATTAAAAAAAAAACGATCTAGTTCAAGTTGGACTCACCCATGAAGGGTTCCGTAGCAGCAAGTAACATAATATAAAAGTTCTTGTAGTTGTAATTTGGATCGATAAATTGCGGTTTACGGTTTATGGCGTATTAAAAAAAACTATTTACTACATATCGTTCAAACCAATTTTCGGTGGAAGTTTGCGTGGTAATGTAAATCATATATTTTTTAAGTTTTATCATTTACTTATTTTAGAAGTTACAGGAGGGGGACCACTTTGAAAGTGTTTCTCGCGCAAACTATTCAGTTTAGAAAAAAATAATGATAGAAACAGGTTTGACGAAAAAAAAAATTTGATGTTCAGTTCTAAGTATGAGAAACCCCCAAAGTTTATGGTTTTTTTTTTAATTTTTGTGTGACAATCTCAATGCGGTTCACAGAATACATATACTTACCAAGTTTAAACAGTATAGTTCTTATAATTTCCGAAAAAAGTGGTTGTGACATACGGACGAACCGACAGACATGACGGAACCCGTACCTACCTACTTTCACATGGATGTAGTTAAAATCTGTTATTTTTAACCGACTTCAAAAAAAGGAGGAGGTTTCTCAATTCAACCGTATATAATTTTTTTTTTTTTACCTTTTTTTTATGTGTGTTCGCGGATAACTTCGTCGTTTATGAACCGATTTTGATGATTCTAAGGAAGAAAGGAGAAATCCCAACGGTGGTACCATGATAAGGACATTAATATCTGATGATGGCATCCAAGAGAAATCGAGTCGAACCTTGAAGTCGGTTTTATTTTTGTTAAAATTGGACTTGTGTAATGAGTAATGACAAACAGACACTTCAATTTTATTTATCTGTAAAGGTTCTGTATTAGCATACCTATACTTATGCCTTTAAATCTAAATATTCAAAACATTTAGAATAAAAAAAAATGCAAAGTCAAGTATTTCTTTCGGTGTTCAACCCTCCCTCGTACTTTGGGAGAGGCAACCCAAAAGCTGTTGTACACGTATCCTTGGGCGTCGCTAATCACTTAACACCAGGCTACCTCTAATACCAAAGAACATCATCATCAATAGCTTTTAATAGTCCACTGCTGGACATAAGCACGTCTGGCTGCACTGGCGTAGTAGTTTCAGTTGTCGCCACGCCGCTTTCGACTGTCCCAAGTGTTGTGGGTTCTAATCCAAACTGGGACAATACTTTGTAAGATATGCATTTTTTTTTATACAGTAAACATCTCGAAGGATGTCTTGACGTACAATATCACACTGGCCAGGTGGTTGGTTTACTTTGTGTCAGGTTTTCCTTTTATTTGCATTAATGTTGTCCTGCGCAGTTTCTTCCTCTTGTCTGTTACAACACCGGTGGGATCAATAGGAGTAGATATTCTCTATCCGTCACTACATGGATAGAAAATGATGATTTATCACACTAATACTATAAAGGCGAAAGAATGATTGTTTGTTACGCTTTCACGCGAAAACTACTTAACCGATCATCATGAAACTTTGTACACATATGCTTGGAGGGATTAGAAGTGATATAGGATACATTTTTATTAAATACGAGCGAAGTCGCGGGCTAAAGCTAGTTACATTAAAACTAGATAACGCGGCGAGCTTCGTACCGCCGTACCTTTCTTTCGTAAATATTTTTTTAAATTTCTGAAAACCTTATTTTAGTAATTATGTGCGCCTCAACTTCCCACAAGTAGTCTTTGAATTTTTTCCGATAGAAAGATTGTCTTAGCAACAACGAACTCATAAAAAAAGAATGATCCAATTTGGTGAAGTAGATCGGAAGTTAGGCATACATTTCGGCGACTAATTTTTTTATAGTTATTTGTTACATTTAACACCTAAACTGCTGAAACAGTTTTGATGAATTTTACGTAGGTACTTAGTCGTCGACTGGCGAGTTGGATATTCAATGCCATGAGAATTAACGTCACTATCTTATTAAGAAACACTATTATTTAATACAGATTAGTCTTTTGTGTTGCTTCGTTAGTCATTGTAGTTACCGTTCTAAAAATAACACCAAGGTCCGCATTCCCATTGCTTTCTATTATTTTTTTAATTTCTGATGACGTCAACTCGTCTTTGTTCTACATTTGGTCATTACTGACAATCCCTCAGCTTGTTTAACGACAAAGAAAATTATTAGTCTTAAAAATTTAATAAGTTTAATTTAGAACAAGCCCATAGTTATTAGGATACATATTTTACATCAAAAACTATTGATACGATACAAAAAAAATTCACACCATCTTCCTTTTACTGAAGTCAGGTAAAAACACATAAAATGTCTCAAGAATTGAGCTGCTGAGCGGCACGTAGGTCGGTGTGAGGTGCCCCCGCTTCTGTACACGTCACACGTAACTACCAGTTTCCGCTGTAGCTTATTTTGTCTGTCTGTTTGCTCTCAATTATTGACTTTAATAAGGCATTGACAATTCACGGTAGATAGTGCACTCACATACTAATACTGTTTGTTTTCCAACTGTATGTATTGTTGTTGGTTAACAGATAATGTTTTATCTTTACGTGTCATTATAATTATGGGGTATTAATTTGGCAAATATTATTATTCTAATGTCAAGGGTCAGTTTCACCAGATAAGCTTATCTGAAACAACACTATTTGACAGTTAAAAGATGCATATATAATATTTTTGTATATATAAATAATCTGAATCTCGGACGCCTCCGGTATCCTCACTCACTCGGTAAAAGACAGCGCAAGCGCTGTTTTACACCGGTTTTCTGTGAGGCTGATTTGCTGTGATACCATGCGATGCTATGCGTGGCTCTCCGAAGGTTCAATCCATCTCAATAAATCAGTAGCCATGTTTAATTTATTTAGTTTTACATATTCTTTATTTTGTCACAAAGCACGATCCATCATGAGTGTTTTGGCACGAGTTGTTTCAATAACCTTGAGTTAACATTAAAATGCTATTCAAACTAATAACGTATTAGAAAAAAAAATATCTATTTTAGTAAATGAAATAATTTTCATTCTACTATACGTTATTACAATTTTAAATAATGTTTTGTCTACGGATGATTTAGTGAGGTTTGTTTAGATAAAGTTGGTGGCTATGCGGGGTTGGCAGTCGACTGTCATATTATGTACATTGTATAACACGAGATTACAAAAAGAGTAAATTATGTCTGCTATTTTTTAAATAAGGCTTTCAAAATGATCTACTTACTCTTCTTCTCTTACTTTACTTACAAGGAATTCTTCAAATCCACCAAAAGAAGATTTTCCTCAACTCGATTTAGTTTTAAAGCGGATCATTGTTTTATCTTCTTCTTCGGCCTAGCGTTTTCCCTGCTTAGTGCTGGGGTCCGCTTTCGTACTTAATCTTCTCCACTTTGCGCGATCTTCGGCATCCTCAGATGTGAGATCGTTCACTTCCATGTCCTATATTAACTAAAAAAACAAAGATTAAAGTAATCGGTTAATTTACAAACAAAACTACATCAATTTTTAATATTTCATTCTTGTCTGTCGATAGTAATGTTATCCATCTAATATTATATTTTGTATGATGTAAGTTGTAATATTAAGTGCTTAATGCAATTTATAATAAGTTATACATCAAAATATAAAGAAAATCGATTATTCTCAGGTCCCAACTGATAAATGGAAAAATAGAAAACTCTTAGATATCATGACAACATAAGGCAATAATTAAATATGAACTGGCGACCCACACGGACTTTACGAGAACAGTAGAACATATTCTAACACAAAATGATTTTAAAGTAATACAAATATAACGCATGGATCTTTCAAGAAATCTCTCTGTCCATTGATTAAATCTGCATTAAAATTGGTTCAGTAATGTTTAAAATATACCTTTAGTTCTGATGACAATGCAATCATCTACAATCGATATTATTAGGTATTAATCCAAAATGGCCGCCGCGCCGTAACAAAATGGCGGTGTACACATTTCTGAACAACTTACCCAATATAGGTCTCAGATGAAAGGGCTTAAAGTTATTTTGTTTATTAACAAGTAATAAAAGCTTGTTTTTCTATTAGTAAATTGGAATTAATCAGTTGTTTTATAATTATTAGTGATTTTGATAGAGCGACGGCGACGTTTTACCATAGTAACATCACAAGAGTAGAATATATTTAGGTAATGTCATTGCCGCAGATTCGACCCGACCTATCATGACCAATTCTTACTAATTGGTGAGTGGACATCTTTTCACGAAATACATTTGAAAGTAAATACCATTAAAAATGATTTCCTATAATTTTTGGTCCGGCTGGACCGATTTGAACTAGACTTTCACTGGCAGATATCTGACGATATAAGTAGTCACTTGGGCTTCTTTTATTTTGGCTTTGGTGTATGGCGGGTAACACCGCGGTGACACAGGTAGTGATATGTAAATGAAAGTGCTTTACCTAGTAGAATATACAAAGTTAAGTTATACGTTTAAAGTTACGATGGTCGTTTAAATTTCTTGTGTGGAAGGTAACGTCACATATGTTTAACTAATGATGCGGGCTTGTAATCAGTAACTGTCGTCATAATTTCATACCCCTTCTATATTTATTACATACTAGCTGAACCCCATGGTGTTTCCCGCGGTTATTGTCGTACCGCGGGTAACGCCGCCAGACGAAACTAGTCTAGAAGGGAGCTATCTGCCAGTTAAAGTCCCGTCAAAATCGGTACAGCCGTTCCAGAGATTACCTGGAACAAACAAACAGACAGATAGACAAAAAATGAAAAAAAATGTTATTTTGGTATATGTACCGTGTATACATACATATGCATTTAGTAAAAAGCGGTTATTTTAATATTACAAACAGACACTACAATTGTATTTATTTGTATAGATGTATAGATTACGGTAAATCTATAATAATATTATAAAAGCGAATAGTTTGTACTTTCTAATGCAAGTTCAACAAATAAACTATTCAATTCGATTACACACACACACACACACACACACATACATACACACACACACACACACACACACACACACACACACACACACACACACACACACACACACACACCACACACACACACACATCCTAATCCTAAATTATACATAGCTGATACATATATGATGCTAAACTTGTACTTGTGTTATACGTTTACAACAACAATCGTTGGTAATATCGCCACGTGTCCTCAAAATTATTAGTCAGTCTTTTAATTTCGGGTAAGAGTTTCTAAGAATAAATAAAGTTACTCTGTTACTGTTTATTACTTTTTCATTTTTTTTTATTACAAAATTTGAAGGTACTCAGAAAATTTTATTCTTAACAAACCATTTAATACCTAACCATCACGTGGACTTATTATTTTTTCTGTATTGATAACATATTTTACATTATTTCTAGCAAAATTAGAAAAAATTTTATTAAACTTTCTTTTAAAGTCAATTTATAAATGTTAATAACTGTAAAAGTAATTATATTTTTCATTACAAATGCACTACCTTCACACGTGTTCTTGAAGCGACTATTTTTTGACATCGACACTATGGTTTATCACTATGATGACAGACTCGTTAGTTTGCTCAATTAGTAGTAGAAATAACCGATTAACAAAGGTAATACACGGTTGAACCAGTTGTCAAAGCGGTTTACCGCGGTCGCAACCTACTGCGAAGATGTCATCTCGCAGTAGGACGACCTCCACTCCGACCCAATCGGCAGCGGAGGCGCGCTTACCAGCGCCTCATGCCGTGGGGGTTTTCACACGTAAAAAAAAGTTTTTTCTACTGTGCCAAGTGTTGTGGGTTCAATTCCCATATGGGACAACACTTTGTGTGAACCACAAATTGGTATTCTGAATCTGGGTGTTCATTGTGTCCGTTTCATGTTTGCTTTTAAGTCCCCCGCGACGGAGGACGTATTTCTAATGCGACAGTTGTCTTAAAAAAAGCCAAACATAGCGTGCACACACATACGCACTCATTTTAATCTATCGCTTAATTCAATCAAAAACTATATTTTACATATCCCACGCCTGTTCTAAGCTATCGATGAACACAAACAGCAGTAGCGTGTTTTATCTCAGCACACAAAGACGTCATTCGTCCACGCCTTCGACATAATTGGTCGACATCCATACCGGTTCTTCTAACAGTGGAGATTACCACTAAGGAGCAACGTTCTGTTTTCATAGTCGTATAAGCGGTTATTTATCTGGCGCTAAACCACACTGGTTAAAGTATCGTTAGCTTCGTGCCAGTCTTACGCATTTGATGTAACAATTTTAGTGGTAATTGTAAACAAATATATGTTCAAACAAGTTGCTCCCTATTTGTTTTAGGTAAAACATTGGAAAGTGTTGGTGTTTGAATGGTCATTTATTTCTTATGGTTTAATCATTGTTTTTGGTTAAGAAGTTTTGCAATTTATTTAATGTTCTAATGTTGAACTTTATTGATTGCAATTAAATAAATTTAAAAAATATTCTATATATGTTTATTACAAAGAGGCTAAATATAAAATTGGTTAATTGTTAATAGAGAAATCAATCATTTGCGAATTAAATTCTCGTAATTAAACATCCGTAGAATGAGTTATAAAGATATTAACACTAATAATCATATCAACTTTATGTGATAATACCATTGCATTGCAATCCAATTTTGGCATATATACAAATTTTAATTCAATCAGAAATCAACAAGTGGGTCAAATAAGGACTGCAAAATTTGATTGTAGGCAAAAAGACGGGACAGGTGACAAAATAAAAGCCATTGCATAGATCCTTATCACTAAGCCCCTCCTATTCATGTTAAGTCCGGCTGTTACAATAACTGGAAGTGACCTTATCTACACTTGCAAAGGGGTAGGCAGAAGCGAATAAACGCCCACATTTTGTTGCCTACTTGTAGTCCCACTTACGTAAAAGAACACTATTATCGGTAGCTAGCACATTACATTATAGGCACCTCCTCAGATAAAAAAAAACACAGATAACGCACGGCCTTGTTCTTGTTGAAGCTAAAAAAGTAGCGGAGTTAGTAAAAAAAGTAAAATTAGTACGACGAAACTACGCTACTTTGACGACTTTTTTTGCTTCAATAGGAACAAGGCCGTGCGTTTACTACCTTTTTTTTTATTTGATGTGAGGGCATCTCCTTAGAGAAGATATTTTTAAGTTATTATACCACCCTAGTTGGTATAGAGTTTGTTTTTAGTTTACCGTCTCTTTGCTGTTGTTGCCTTGCGTAGGTTGCTCCCTCTTGCGGCGGTCGTTACTACTACCACTAGATGTAGGTATAGGGGTGGTTTCTGCCGTGGGAGAACCACGCTTCGGCATGAATGAGCCGGCTCGACCGGAGTAATACCACGGCCTCACAGAAAACCGGCGTGAGTGAGGATACCCCAACCCCTCCCCGTCACCCTAAGGCTGGCCTAACACGTGACGCCTTTGGTGTCGCGGGTGTCCATTGGCGGCGTTAATCGCTTACCATCAGGCGATACATCTGCTCGTTTGCCCTTTTCAAAAAAAAACTTCGTGTTAATAAATAAATAAATAAATAAATATTTTGGACATCTAAACACACAACGCCATCTAGTCCCAAGATAAGCAGAGCTTGTGTTATGGGGTACTAGACAACTGATACAAATACATATATACTTTTTTTTTTTTGTAAATACATACATATTATAGATAGAACACACCCAAACTCCGAAACAAATATTTGTAGATCATACAAACATTTGGTCCGACCCGGGAATCGAACCCGAGACCTCATGATCAGCAGTCGCTCAGGCCAACCGCTAGACCAACGAGGCAGTCCGTTAATAGTCCGTCACCACTTGATAAAATGCAAGTTAAGTAGGAATGGAAGGTAAGGAACATTGCTTATTAAAGTAGGTCAAGGTGACAGAGACATGTTGTACGAAAGTCGAGTATCCTCCCACATAAAATACGGTAAAATTAAAATAAAGCGCTAAATTATTTTTATCTTGTAACCTCACGTGTTTATACAAATTTGTACTAACATAATCTTAACTAGAGATCTAATTAGTTTAATAATTACTGTTTTTAATAACCGTCATTATTATACTAATTATGGCATAGAAATCGCCAGCTGAATATATATTATATAAATGTATATATGTAAAAGTAACTTTGCAAGTTTATTACATTTTATTACGAAATTTCTGCATCAAGATGAACAGAATATCTCAAAGAAAGTTCGTAGTAGTAAACATATTAGTGTACGCTGTCAAGGGAAATTAAGCCTTTTGTCAAACGAATAGAGAAGATTGGTAATTTATTGAACTTAGCTTTCAGAGAAGAATTTCATTTCTTAGTGGCTTACTTAAATATTACAGTTTAATAGAAATAACCGCAACTCGACGACTTTCTTGTGCCTATTTTGCGTGGTGGCTCAGCACTATACATGCCAACCTAGTTTCTCCAGGGAGCCTAGCAGATCCTTTGCGTTGCTGACGACTTCTTGAACTGACCTCGGCGATCCGAGGTGTCTCGCCCGGTATTCTACCACCCTAGGACTTGCCATGATGTGCATAAAGGACTGTCTTTTACACCTAGAGTGAGAGACGGCGGCCTTTTGACTTGCTTCAGCTTAACTTTGGCTGTGGATAGTTTGGTCCGTGGCCGCCATACTATCGCGCCGTAGCTTACCATTGGTCGAACTACTGCATCGTAGAGCCATAGAGTGATTTTGGGGTTTATTCCTCAAGTTTTACCTACCATTCTGCGGCACTGCCAAAATACGACTATTGCTTTTTCAATTCTGTTATAGAGGGGAGCACTCCAGTACAGTATTTGGTCGAATATTACCCCTAGAAACTTTACCTAACTTAGAAATAAGTCTAATAATTAGTTCTTTTTTCTGTGATTAGACCAGCCTTATGTTCGCATAGCTGATTACGGGCACAGCTGCAAGTCTCAATAGAGACCAGCCAACTACGCAAGAGATATTATATTGCCCAAGTGTGACACACAGGTGCATTCTCTGTTCCTCACTCTCATATCTGGCAATCCTCTCCTCAATTCATCAACAACTGAGATTCTACGTAAATTCGATACCACAAAACTTTTAAAAAGAAATAAAACTTATATATTATTACCAGTTTTCAAATATTGAAGTCAGTTGGCGTGTTTATCTTTTTTGTACCGGACGCATCGAACCTACACTGTAGTATTTAAATGTATAATCAAACAAAGGGAGAACACAGAGCGTACGGTGTGAAAGGGCCCTGCGGTATCTACTACTATGTATTGTGCCTAATTGAAACACTGTAAAGTGTGCGCGATGCTTCTTGATACTTGGGTATAATATCTGGAATCTGACGAACCGTGACATAAATTAATTTATACAACTTTAATTCCATGCTTCTATCAACTTTAGTTGTTTTGTGCACAATGAGAAAGATAAAATCTAAAAATTAAAACGGTTATGACTTTAAAATAAAAGGTTTTTTGTTTTTTTTTTTTTTAAATAAGATGCCTATTACAAGTACTATTATGTGTTTGAGGGCACCATTGTTTTTTATTTTTATATTTCGATTGCAGGGTACTACAGGGTAGAAAAGTATTGTTTTGTTCCTCCCAACTTATTTTTAAAATCTAGCAATAAGTTTTAGAAATATCACGATAAGTAGATAACATTTATAATAAAGTACACTAAAAACATTTGCCAATGCTTAATTTGTTTTGTGTTATAAAAAGTATAGCATCCTTTAAAATATAAAAAGAACAAATTAGTTAAGTTAATCTGATTACAGGATTACTAGTCATATTAATAGTCAAATATTATTTGTCCTCACCCTTCAAAGGTAACTATATTTTGTTTAGTAATTTTTGTTATTGATTAAAATGGGTAATGGGTCAAAATTATTTAAGATCTTACTCTGCACGAATGTTGTATAATGAAGTCAGCTCTATTCTCCCATTCTATTAAAAAAACTAAGAAGTGTTTATGTGATTACAACATATTATATTGAGGTATTGAAGTGCGATTTTCAGCTTTTAACATAAAAATTAGGTACATCAAAGCGTCTTTATTTAAATAAACTTTTATGGGGTAATATAAATCCATTCCTTTGTTGTTTACAATTAATTATTCTAAGCGAAAATGGCATTAGTAACTAGACATTTCAAAGTTTATCTTATAAATGTAAGATATTGCTATAAAACTTTTGTCTTACTGGTTCGTCTAAGTTACCCAAGAGCAAGCACATTTTTTTTGTAATAAGTGCGTCAATTTACATTGTAAACGTACATTATCGCTGTGTCGTCAAATATAGAAAAATAAATCGCTAAAACATAGTTAGGGATAACTTATTTTTGTTTACATTTTCATTGAGAAACAACAAAACGCAAATTCCCTCAGGAACCATTAATCTGTTAGTTTGCGGAAATGAAAAATGATAGCATTACCTCTCATCAGCAACACACACAAGTAGCCGTAAACTGTTTCTTTAAGGTATATTTTATGTTTTCTGGGTCCATTTAATGCCCTGTCTTAAAACAACTGTTCCTTTGGTATAACATTTTTTTTTGAAGTCCAAATCCTTATTTGGCTGAATAAACTAAAAAAATTTATGTATTCAGGGGAGCTCTACACAATCTACTCATAAGGCTCTAAAATTTAATTATCTAGAAAAAAAATCAGCGAGGCATGCAGTAATAATTTAAATCTTCTATTAAAATGTCATTTTAATAGATACTTTTTACTTACTACTACTTAACTTACTTAAGAATAATATTATAATAGGGCATGATGAAAATATCAAGATGGTTTGGACTACGGCGTCGGGTCTGGCCGGCCAGCCTTAAAGTTTACTTATAATATTAAGATAAATATTTCACATGCCCTTGTGAAACTGCTTTATGGTTTGAGAATATCACTTTTAAATCATGCACGGCCTCCAGTCTCGCCTGTTTTTATAACAATTAGACGCATTTTACCATCCCTTATTGTTATGTAACATTTGTGTTGATTGTGTGTCAACACTGTGGCAGCTTGTGTGGTTGGAACTTTTGTTCGGGTTTGCTTGTTAAAAATATAGACTACCATGTTTTTGGTTGTAAACAGACTACCTCGGGTAGTTTAAAGAGTAATACTAACACGTTTGGAGGTAATACCCCCGGTGGTCGCTTTAGAAGGCATATGTTATTACGCGATCGAATTTAGGAGTAAGTAACACTCGGCGCTACTGCGCTACTTGCCGTAACTTACGTATCTTTAACAGTTACTTAAGCTAATTATTAGGACTTATAAGCTATTTCAAAACTCCTTAGGTATATTGAAACTACTAAAATTCAGTCTCGTGTAACTTTTGTGCTGTGTTACAAACTTAAGTTTATTGTGCAAAAATCCAGCCATTAACATTAACAGTAAATATATGTCTCTGATTACTAATTTTATTCATCGTCTATCTGACTGGAACGTTTTTGTTGTTTTTTGTCTGTACATGTTTAAATAAATTGATACGCCATTCACAAGCGAGCAGACGTGATCTCGGAAATCCGTATGGCATGTATTTGCAAAATACTTAAATGTTTCCTTTATAGAAGCACGTTATGAAATATAATAATGAAAGCTCGCGGGCCCGGCTCGCCCGCGACTCGCTCTGTGCCTTTATCACCATAACGCTAGGAACTTTTCTCATTTTAATGTTGTTCAAGCAAAAGTTTAAATATAAAAATATAACGATACGGTACGCATTAGTGACTCATTGAACGGGCGAGTGCGTGCCGCCAGAGTTCCACCCCTCGCGTCGCGAATATACAAGTTAAAACAAATGGAAAATAAACTTTTCAAATAAAATAAAAATAACCCTCTTGGCGGCCGGGAGGTTGGGGGGCCCTCTCCAATAAAAAATATAATAACTTTTCTTTTTATTCGACGTAATGGCAACGATTGTTCCTTTCTAATATTGTTTCTGTCCCGTTTTCGCCCAGATTATTATAATGGGGTGCGGGGCGGCAGTGCTCGACGCGCGCTGCGATACGGTGCCACTTTCCAACTCAAACAATCGAACTACTAATGAACCTTTTATACTTACACGATGTGTTATGTTTTATCGAAATATTTCAATTTGGTTCGATACTATGAAATGTGACAATTTCATACATTACAAACGACATAATCAATTTCTGTGATTGCCATCATGTGTGAATGTTGCCTCAATGTATTAAATGCTAACATAATGTATAAATGCTTTCATGTTTATGATTGTCTTAATTGGGCTCCTAAATAGCACTATATACATTGACATTTGCTATTAATTGATTGTGATTTACGAATGGTTGTAGCTCTTGAACGAAATGAAAACTATTTGTTTTAAATACATCATGTTCACGGGTGTAAGTGCGTGTGTATGTGCATATGAACTCGGTAACTCATTAAAAGTACTTCTACAAATGTTTAAATCATGTTCAATAGCTTATTACGTACACAACACTAGTAAATCAAGTTACTATATATGGAGGTACATTGAACATATTTATAAAACATTAAATGTGTATTACCGTAGTTTATTATTTTTCATTATTAAGGCGAGTAAAAATGAAAATAAAGTACGTGGAAGTTTAAAAAGACACTTGTGCTAAAGTATTTTTATACTTTCATTTATGTACTTAAAATTAGATATTTAACATGATTATTATCTAAATGTAGTGATATCAAATATATACATATTTTCCCTTATTTCGGCAAGGTTTGCATCCTAACCGGTCGTGCGTCCTATAGTCGGAACTCGAACGATCGCTCGCTCTGACCCTGTGTCATTCATTCTTGTACAGCTTACATTTGATAACAGTTATTATGATGCTTTATAGCGTCCTCACAATCTATACTGACATTAACTAAGATTGCCTAAGATATTTTGTGTTCAATTCGTATCCCTTTTGTGTTTCTCTATTCCGAAGTCTCACTTTTCTGGACACTATCTCGCCCTCTCTCACTCTCTGTATGGTTTCTTTGTTTCTTATTTTTTTTATGACATTTCAAACAGTTATGAGTTATGGTAATAGGTACTACTCTAGTTTCTTCAAAGTGAGGCACAGAAAACTCTAAATGACACTTTGTTCTGTAAAGTAGTCAAGTCATTTGACTATTGAAGAAATATTTTTAATACCATACACCCTTTGACAAAATATCCTGTTGCTAGATAGCATGGCATTCACCTACATTTTTTTCTGGCGGTCAGATGACCGCAAAATACCTACTAGTAAATTGAATAGTAATAGTAAATACTGAACTCCTCGTCCTCATAAATACTACTTAAGTTTAAACTTATATCTTAACCTTTCAGTTTCAAAGTCAACATATGCATATTGATAAGGGCAGTACGAATACAGCATTAGGGTTAGAGTATCAGACCTTGATGTGGCGACAATTAATTAAGTAACTAAAATAAATACCTTTTCAATTTTAAAATGATATCGTTAAACACTCACATTTAATTTAATAAAAATATTTATACTTATATTAATAACTTATTAATATAATTTAACAATAATAATCACAATTAATAAAATAACTTTCTTATATTATTTTGTTTGAAATAAAACATTCTTACAATGATGTGTCTTGGCGAATGTTAGATAGAGAATTGCGCGAACCGGAAGCGGAAGCGAATATATGCTAATTATTATTATATTGTGTTAACTGAAAACACAGAATTTACGATGAATTTACTAGAAAACAGTTTCGTTAATTTAATGAACCTATAACTTCTGTCCACGGCTCCGCCCGCGTATATATCAGTTATCGGGGAAAAGGCAAGCCTTACGTCCTTCCCAAAGAACCAAAGTATCTCCATGCCTTATTTATTGAAATCGGTTTGGACGTGAAAGCTAACAGCCAGACAGATTTACTTTTGAACTTATGGTGTCTTCTTCTTTAATTGCAGAGTACCCTATGTAGATTTCATAATCCACTTTAAAACACTTAACCAATCGAAAAGATAAAACCGGATATTTTGTCTTAAAATCTGTACACAGCTCTAGGTGGATGCAATAATAATTAGTTGGGGGGACTATTTAAAAAAACTTACTTTAAAAGTAGTCGAATAACTTTACTTATTTATGTGTTGTTTGTTAGTTAAGTGTCCCCGCGTATTTAAGGGACGAGCGGCGTGGTCATCGATTCCCGCCTCCGCTCTTATCGAGGACGTTGCCTAAATGACATTGCATTCAAAATGCAACTTTATGTTATTGTTATACGTTATCAATAATATCTATTGTTCGAGATACATTGTACAGAGTCTGGTGTTTTGATTTCTATACGTATACAAATAATAATATTATATTTTGTTTCAATGTTGTCTGTCAGTTGTAAGGTCTAATAATTGTATACATATTTTATTAAGACTCTATTGTTATAATGTCAATTATCTTATTAATATCTTAGATATTATGTGTATACGGTATGATTAACAATGTGTGGTCTTTTCAATGAACGGTTCCTATCATTGTTCACAGGATGTTTTATATGAATATTATCCTGATCATCAACCTGTACCCTGCAGTGTTTTCGCCATTTCATTATTTACATTTAATACTCTTTATTTATGTATATAGTCAACATTTATCACATTTTATTCAATCAAATTTGAAGTGCTCGTATCACGCCACATAAACTCTTTATTAACAAACTTTTGCATGTGGCCCATACGTGTATATATCCGTTATCAAATTGCCTATACCCTTCCTCTAGAATCAATTTCTTTGAAAATCGGTTTACCCGAGAAAGTGTAATAGACAGCCAGATTAGAATTTTCAAAAAAGGTTGCGATAAAATTTAGTAAAATTTCTTATTTAATTATAGTTTTTTTTATTTAGATGAAAATAATAAACATGTGACAAACGTAAATGAACCCTGAGGGGATGTAGAACATGTTTTGATGGAATCTGCACGAAACCAACAACTTAGTGATCGCTTGCTTTGTGGTAAGTTAATGGATGTTGGAAGATGTAACAGCATCCTGACCAGCCCTTTGATGGATACAGCTAAGGCTTTTTATGACTTGTATGATGAATATTTAAGACTTGTGTAAAATAAAAAAAGTGTTTATGATGGAGCGACATAGTCGTAATTGTGGATTAACTTAGTAAATAAAAATTAAAGTTAACCCCGAGTGTTTTGGGTTCAAATCTAACATTGTGAGTCTGGCTGTTTTTGTGTCCGTTCTTTGTCTTTAAAAAAATAAAAATAAGTAAATCAGACACCTTCAAAGTACAGTTATGCATAAGGAGTTTATTAACGTACCTAACTCCTTCTATAATAATCAGTGCCATAGCTTAACAAACTCATCAAAGATACATAAATAACATCGCCCGAATATCTCGATATAGACAATTTCTCTTTTACATCTGCCATCGAAAAATATTTTACAAATTCAAATAGAACAAGCCATCGGAATACAAAACCAGATATTGACACTGATGAAAATAAATAAAATAAAAATTCAAAAACTCTCATCACAATAACACTGTTTGCATTGTCTGTTTGGATAGTTGGACGAAACTAAAAAAAAATACACCCGGCCAACTGAATGTCTATGCTTCTATTTAAACATACGTAATTTCGTTCCTAAACATATAAAACTCTTTTACGTCTGTTTATACTATTATGAATAACATCACGCATTTTACTTTAGAAGTCGAATCGAAAACTATGTACCTCGCTGAATTGTACATTTGTACATTTTTTTTTAAGCTTGTCGACTTGGACCACACATGCCTGTTTAAAGTCTAGGTTTAGATAAACTACCTTGAATAGGTATAAAGTACAGTTCAAACCGAGCTTTCGTATTAGTACGACTCGTCTGTTGGGGTAGTGGCTAGTAATCTGGTCTGCTGAATCGGAGTTATATAATAATAATATTCTTTATTAAATTAAATATATGACACAGATACAACTTTTTAAGGGCTAAAAGTATGCACAAAATATGAAAATTCTGTCCTTTGAACTAGGCTTTTTAACCTGTATTTAGAGGTCAGTGCCACGTTATATTAGACAGAAGCCTCTATATATGTTACATAACGCAATTTAAATACATCTTAAGAGTAACTAAGGTATTTAGTGTGTGTGTGTGTGTGTTTTTATGTGTGTGTGTGTGTTCGTAGATTCGGCTCCCATTCGAGATAAATAATCGTTTTGAGCCTGGGGATAATATAAGATACCTGTGTCTTTAAAATACACAAGTTTGTCTGTCTGTACTACACGACTAGCAAATTTGGGATAATATGAGATGTCGAGTTTTAATCACTGTACCGTAATAAATTGAATGATTGGTTCTTCTTAGATTAGGTCATTTCGGTAATTGCGAGTCTTCAATGAATATTTATGTTCAGTAAACACGCAGAACCTTATAAAAATACATTCCTGTACTCGTTCACATCAATGCGTATTATTTCGACTTCACATAAGTTGAAGCCTTCTGATAAAGGACGATGTTGAAGATGATACACGCATATATACCCTCCTGAATGCTTTAAGTAGTGATGCAATGATGAAAGTAATTGAGATATTAAAAGAGAGAGAGTTAGAGAGACAGTGAGAAGACAGAGAGATGAAGAAGATTATTGAGCCTTTTTATTGCGACTAATGAATCCCTAGGGTCATTTCTTCACTGTCAAACTAGTGTTATCAATTTTAATTGTATCTACTACTGATGTTTGAAAGTGCTATTCTTGTATATAAAAATCAATTGCTATTCGTTTGTCTCGCTAAAACTCGGAAAAGGCTGCGCCAATTTAGCTGAAGAGAAGGGAAGGTTTCAAAGGTGAAAAATTAAAAGTAACCTGAAAATCCAAATGTCACGTGTACGAAGTAGCGGGCACAGCTAGTAATCAATAAATAATGTTGGGATTTGCAGTCTGCAGGACATTTGTTGGATTGGAAAGATCAAGAATTTGAAATAAAACTAAATCTTAATCTCGTTCCTTAAGAAAGGCTTATGACCAACATAGGAATTTAAAACGCTAATGAGTAATGATAATGATGATGGAATGAAAAATAGGCATGGAGAGTAGATAATAGAACAAGAAGAATAAAAAAATGAGTGTCATATCTATACCTGTATTATTTTATATTCATTTTATTTAAAATAATAAGTTGAGGACAATATTTGGTTCAAGAATTTTAATGGCTTTCGCCTTTGAAGACGGACCTTTTTTTATTTGTTCGCTGGGGACCGTTCCGCCCTTTGTTTTTACAGTAAACGACTGACTACCCACTATTTACTTTACGCCATTTCTAAAATAAATTCAAACCGTGATGGAACTAACTGGGTTTGGTGGAATACCCGTCACTACTGCCTCATGTTGCTTGCACAGATATAAAAAGAGTGACATTCATTGTTGTTCTTACCCTTTCATTCTTGTTCCTATCAATAATCCATCGATGGACAGTGTAAGTTTTATTTAAGGCTTCTGGAATAACTAGAATTCTATTACTAGAATGTAAACTTAAGATTTTGCCCAATGGTCAAAATCTCAGCCAATTACTAAGATAATAAACTAGTCATCCTATTTTGTGACCATTTAATAGCAATTTATACATTATAATGTACTTACAAGTCCTAAATCTTTAGTTTTTTGCAACGTGCTACGTTATAAATGAGTAGGTACACTTGCTTACTGTATATCCAAAGGCAATCACTCAAACTGAATTTAACTGTATAAAAATCTATCTGAATCTGAATTACGATATTTTTATATTACTTATTTAAAATAACCTTCAGATATCAACGGATACATATAAAAGGCTTCTGGTCATCCAAACACAAGATATACCTATAATTTGCTAACGTGAAGAGTTATACTCTAAACTTAGCTTAGACACAAAAGAGTAATTCTTAGCAGACATTTATTATATCGGCGTGTATGATTATCGTATCATATGAACATTAATATATAATAATATTGTGGTACACACTGGCGGTTTCAAATTAGAAACATTATATGTATTTTAATACTGTGTTATTTGGCAGCCACAATAATTGCTTGCGTGTGTATTATAAGTTAAAATAATATGTCTATATTATTCGTTATGAATGTTACCGGCCATGTTATTATACTTATAAATAATGATACACAAATGTATAATTTACTGTTATGTTGCTTTATAGAAAATATTACAAGGTTTTATATAGTTTTGTGGGTGATTCAGAGTCCTAATCGCTTCGTCTTATTGGTGAATCCAATATTTTTATTGTTATTTTGGTGGTCAAGGTTTGAGAATATAACTAGCAAATCGAAGTATTAACATTTGGTAATTGGTTGTCGATTGCAATCTTGAAACAAATCGTGGAAATGGTCAATAGGTATAAATACGTATTTTAATAGGACTTGTTTATTAAATTATTTCCATAATATTTTCCATCAAATTTTTCAAAATGGACATATATTTCTTCACAAACAAACAAACTTCATCTTTATAATTATTAGTATAGATGTATATCGTGTATTAGAAATTGTATGCAAGGTGATGAACGACTCCTTTTAAAAGGAATGCCACTTAGTCTTTTTGGCAACTGCTAGTGCTTGAATAATAGGTAGACGTCTGTTAGTTCAGACTAAGCCCAAAGTGCTTATTCAGTAAATGGGCGTAAGTTAGTTCAACACTAACTGCTAGAATCTGGCCAAAACGATTAGACTAATCACTGAATTGTTTTACGCCATGACAATAGGAGTTTTAGTTTATGTAGGTTTACTTAAAACTGTTAGTCTTACAAGAGATTGCTTAGTTTCAAAAAATTGTGGCTCTTAAAAATGACTTGTTTCATTAAAATTATCCTAGAGCCTTAATTTCAAATAGGTTTTAGTAATCATTAAGTAGTAAATAACTTCAATTATTTTATCAGTGTACAAAAATAATAACGTCCTCGAAAAAAGTTGTGAATGACATTTAGAAAAACTTTATTTTCAGTAATTATGACCAAAACAAATAGATGTATAAATAGAATTCAAATAGTACTTTATTACATAATGTCATGAACTAAAAATTAGGTAGGTACAATACACTCCTTTGGTTTACCTGACGTTTCGATACATCTTTGGTTTGTCTGACGTTTCGAGGTCGTTATCAAACTGTGATCATTGCAATAACATCTAGTTCTTTCATGTTAATTTAAGAAAATATTTATCATAGTACCTGCTAATAAAATAAATAATAAATGCACTAGTCGCCCCTAGGAATTTCGAAGGTTTAACTCGATTTCTCTTGGATGCCATCATCTGATCTTAGTGTCCTTATTATTGTACTACCGTTAGGATATCTCCTTTCCATTAAAAAAGAATCATCAAAATCGGTTCATAAACGACGAAGCGAAGCGAAAGAAAAATACGAATCGAATTGAGAACCTCCCCCTTTTTTCAAGTCGGTTAAAAAGCTCTTTATTTGAAATTATAAACAGACACTTCAAATTTATTTATTTTTATAGAGTTAATGAACTTGTTTAAGTACTACAGAATGTCTACTTTTATTTAAGTGTTGAAACAAGTGAAGCTTTTGGTAGCTAAAGTAGCCAGTAAGGGGTGGTACTTTAGCCATAAAAAACCTATTCATATATTATTTTATATGCAAATTTCATTAATATTCACTTTTTTTGACAAGTCAAACTATGTTATAGCCCGGGGCGTAACAACCCTAATCCGGAGAACTAAAAGCTCCAACGTGGTATTTAACCCTCTGATGTTGGTATCGGGCCGTGTACCGTATCCATCGAACCGAGAGACCACTGCTATAATTATCTTCAATATAAGCAGCTACGTTATTAGCATCTGTTTTTTTCTCTGACATTGATATAAAAATTATAATAAAAAATATTATTGTCATGTGAATGAGGTTTTATTTTAACTGAACATGGGATTGATTCTTATCTTTTTTGTTTTGTTTTAGTAAGACGTCCGTTGGGCCTTTTCTCTTGCATTCTATGTGAGGGTTAATAATCAATATTTAAATTAGGGTTTTAGTTTTATGATTTAGTATTATGTAAAGTATTGAAAGAAATTGGAATGTCTACAATATAACTCATATGATAAAGGTGAACCTATTATATGCAAATTTCAAAATACATAGTAATATGGTATCTAAAAACCTTTCTAATGAGAAGGTGATGTACTTGTTGATGATGATTATTATTATAACTGCTGTGAGGTAGAACCTAAATAGTATGGACCATTCGTTTAGATTCTGTCGTTGCACGCGCACACAATTGTGCTTATTGCTGTAAAATACGAATATATTAATTCATATATATAAAGGCGTAAACTGACAAATCATACTTGCTTCTTAGTGTACGCCGCAGGTGAACCCTTTGATTTTGTGGTGACTTGCCGCACGTGCGACGAAGCGAATGGACTATAATTTAAATTTGGTGAGAATATTAACACGAACTTAAATCAACAGTCAGCATCGGTAACCATTAGACAATTTGATTAAAATAAGCAAAATGTTAGCACATTTAGAAAGCCTTTAAATATAAACCAGAAAATTTCGTACTTAGTACAAAATGAATTCTAATTCGAACATCCCATTGAACTCATACATGAAAGTGTATCTAAATATTAAAATAAATAAATATTTTAGACATCTAACACTCAACGCCATCTAGTCCCAAGCTAACCAGAGCTAGTATTATGGGTACTAGACAACTGATGTAAATACATTCATACTTTTTTTATGAATACGTACATATAAAAAACATCCAAAATATTTGCAGATCATAGACACATTTGATCCGACCCGGGAATAGAACCCGAGACCTCAAGTACAACAGTCGCATACGCTACCACTGTGCCACCGAGGCAGTCAGTCACCTAATTAATATGAAATGACTTTAAAACAAAAAGTGTGTGTGTGTGTGTGTCATATGACTTATGGTTTCAGTAACTTTTTTAAGGTCAACGACGTTTTATTAACAAGTTGTTATTTAGTTTATAAACAACAAAAATCATAAAGTCATATCTATTGATTTATTAGAGAAACAATATTGTAATAAGTCTGCAAGCTGGCTATTCCCGCCCTTACAGAGTAGGTACAGTCACGCGCTTAATCAATCAGTAAATATATTTGTAACAATAATAGTAACTTATGAAACTTTCTTTAGATAAAATACATTGACGTTCGAGTATAAACTATTCATAAAATTGCAAGATATATAACCTAACAGTTATTCACTACACATGTAGAAGGTCGGGAGGATTTAAAATGACAACCAAATAAAATACATTGAAAAAACCGTATTATTTTTATGGAATTACAAAACATTTAATGAATATGACAGAAGATATAAAAATGATATGTGAATGTGTATAAAATTATGTATATTTAAGAAAGTAAGGAGTTAATTCAGTGTGCAAAACCACCGTATTGATAAAATTCCAGTGAATATAATCGCAACTTTATACAGTGATAAATAAGTCTTTAAATGAAAGCAGTCAAGTTAACATTTAATGACATATACGTATGTTTCTTAACAGTTAGATCTGCTGAGGGCAAGGTCTTAATTACAAACTGGCTGTTGTGGTTGGGAAAGTTTGTTTTCATAGAAGTTGAATACGTTGATGTCTCTTACTATTGTTTATGGAACCTCTTATAAACTTGTCTATCAGGTAGTGCACACATTCGCTGATTTAGTTAAAAATGATTTAACGAAGACTAAAAGCAGTTTTCATAAAAAAATGTTGCCAAAGTTTGTCAAAAATACATAGATGAGTTACATCAACTATCAAATGGTCAAAATCACGCCGTAACACAAGCATATACGCGTACTTTTGTATACTATATTTTGTGTAATATAGTTATAATAAAACGTAATGCTAACTATTTCCCACGATATTCCAAGTATTTTTATTCGCGAGTGTACAAAGTTTCTAATGTAGTGCCGTTAATAACGTTCATTTTATTCGTTTTAGTGGCCGACCGCCGGCGGTACATTGGCCCTTAGAGTGTACTGTCATAGAGTAAATAAATACACATACATCTACAGTAGGTAACACAACTAAGATGGCTGATGATATTATAGACAGAGTTCATATTTGAATTAATGTCAACACTAAGTGACTAATCCAAACATAAACTCAATGTGATCTAAGTAAATCTATATTTATTGTGAAAACAAAGATATGTAATACGATATCAGATAGTTAGCAGATAGAAGTTAAGTAATCCTACAATACGATCCAATTAACGGGAAAACTAATAAAGAGGATAGATATCAATTTTTAATAGAAGATAGAATATACGACAGTAGGTATGAATGCGGGTAATTAAAACATAATGATACAAAAACACAATATGAAAGTAATTGTTAACGGCTGAAGAACAAAAAACAGTATACATTTATAAATATACCTAATAAAAATATAAGTGTCCTTTCTGGTTTTACTGCAGCCTAGAATTGTCTGTCTTGATATTTTTGTTCTGCCTACTCTTACTGTTACCAATGGTTCTTGGAGATATGAGCATTTGTTTTTTATTCTCCATGAAGACATCTATTAAATCTCATTAAAATAATCATTAATTTAAAATTTTACAAATACATCACCTATTTTTGTAACCATCCCTTTTCATTTTTTAGGAAAGTGTTCTGAATGAAATCACATACACGTGGGTTAATCAGCTAATATCATCTCATCTATACATAATGAAAAATTAAATATATGTACGCGCATAGCTTCCGATTGGACTGCACTAAATTGGATAATTCTTTTTCATGTGTTCGTTACTGACAGGGGAAGTTTTGTATAAAAAGAAAAGATAATCGGGATTTTTTTTTGTTAGAGATTATACATTACCAGTGGGAAGCCGTGGTGAGCATAATTACTAAAATTTGTTTTTCAGAAATGTAGAAAATATTTACGATAAAAAAGTGTGGCGGTACGAAGTAGTAAATATTGCATTAAATGTCACGGTTTTGAATAGCGTTCGTAGGCAGCGGTCGGCGCACGTGTCTCGTCTGTTTAATTATTTAGTCGTAGTTGATATTATTATACACTAGCTGAACCCCGCGGTGTTACCCGCGGTTATTGTTGTACCGCGAGTAACGCCGCGGGACAAAGTTAGTCTAAAAAAAGTAGCCTAAGTTACTCCCCGGATCATCAGCTATCTGCCAGTGAAAGTCCCGTCAAAATCCGTCCAGCCGTTCCAGAGATTACCCGGAACAAACAGACAGACAGACAGACAGACAGACAGACAGACAGACCGACAGACAGACAGACAAAAATTTTTTCAACTACACTTTCGGTATATGTTCCGTGTATACATATATATGCATTTAGTTAAAAGCAGTTATTTTAATATTACAAACAGACACTCCAATTTTATTTATTTGTATAGATGAATCAATTTATTCGAGCTCAGCGCGCGAGCGACTGCATATTTTTCAATTACGTCAATTTAAAATAATTCATAATTCGCCATTGTGAGTCATTGGGAGCATTGTGTCAGACGGCTCGTTTGGACGAATATTGTTGGATATATATTATGAATGTGTTTATTTGTGAGCCGTGGACCGCCGGCACAGAATTGACAGACTGTCTCTTCTTTTCATATATTTTAGGAACGAAGTTTCTTATGGGGCGTTACGGAGGGGTACCCTAGCCCATATGCGAATGCTGTGTTGGAGGTCTAGGTTTCGAATCTCGGGGCTTTTCAATAATTATTTCATGATTATTTGTTTTTTCAGAGTTTTGATGTTTCCTATGTATAATATGTATATATTTACAAAAAAAACATGACTGAAATATTTGTTTATTTCGTGAACGGAAAATTTAGTAGCGTAGTAATCTGTAATTGTGGGTAACAAGTACGGATTTACTCTATACAGAACCTGTTTCCCTGTTTTAGTAGAGATTTCTAGGCGGAGTAAGTAGGTGGCAGCACAAATGACCAGTTTAGTTTTATATTTAATTTTTATCGATAAAAAATCATAATAAAAAATGTTTATATTATACCTCGCAAAAAACTTTTATATAGTTTTATAAACCATTTTAAATAAAATAAAGGTCTTAAGACAATTATGTGGTTTTTACTCGTAAACAGCCTGAAATTTTTGAAAAGGAACTTCGTTCCTATCTGGTGTCCCGCGACACCACACAATTTTTGTTAACTTTTTTTATCTGGCTATATGCTAAATTTATTTGATAGGTAAATGGGGTACCGGATTAATGATTTCAAATAATATTTTCATAAGTAAAGACAGGCCTACGTCCAGCAGTTGACTGTTAAAGGTTGTTTGGTGATGATTATTGCTAAGTAGGTACTCTGTATGTCTGTTTGGATTAACTCCTGTTTGGATTAATTGCTCCCATGGGCGTCATGAGAGGCGACTATAAGGGAGCAAAGTACACAGGACTACATCACTGCAAGGAGAAGGAAAACACACACGGTGAACTCTTCTTGATTCTACGAACTAATGTATTGGTAAAATACATTATTGGTATAATATTTGGACTGTGTATACATACATATGTATTTAGTAAAAAGCGGTTATTTTCATGTTACAAATAGACACTCCAATTTTATTCATTTGTATGTATATAGAGTATAGATGAACAAGAAGTGAATAACTTTTTCCCGTATATACTCGTAATAAAGATGGCACAAACAAAAAGTACAGATAGCTTCAATCTTAAAACGACGTAACGACGAATTATTTAGAATAAGAGGTGTCACCATCCCTTTTCACCCCGTGGGTGTCGATAGACGCGACTAAGGGGGAAACTTGACCAACCGAAATACTATACCCAATTTTCCAGCCCGCTTTGAATAACAGCCCAAAAACCTCCTTTCCAAGAACAGGTCCAGCGGTTGACTGTTAAAGCCTGATGTACATCATCTTAAGATTTTACTTATGAAGTATGCTAAAAAGATGTTTCTAAGTATGTGTAGATTATCCATATACCTATACTAGCTGAACCCAGCGCTGTTACCTGCGGTTATTGTCGTACTGCCGCAGGTAATGTCGCAGGGCGAAGCTAGTCTAAACAAGCAAGTAGCCTAAGTTACAACTTATATCATCAGCTACCAACCAGTAAAAGTCACGTCAAAATCGGTCCAGCCGTTCCAGAAATTAGCCGGAACAAACAAAAATTGAAAAAAATGATATTTTGGTACATATATATATATATATATACACTAGCTGAACCCCGCGGTGCTACCCGCGGTTATTGTTGTACCGCGAGTAACGCCGCGGGACAAAGTTAGTCTACAAAAAGTAGCCTAAGTTACTCCCCGGATCATCAGCTACCTGCCAGTGAAAGTCCCATCAAAATCCGTCCAGCCGTTCCAGAGATTACTCGGAACAAACAGACAGACAGACAAAAAAAAATTTAACTACATTTTTGGTATATGTATCGTGTATACATACACATGCATTGATTAAAAAGCTGTTATTTTAATATTACAAACAGACACTCCAATTTTATTTATTTGTATAGATATATAACCGGTTTTTACTAAATGCATATTGTATGCGCTAAATACATATGCATTTAGTAAAAACCGATTATTTTAATACCACAAACAGCCACTTCGGTTTTATCTAATGGTATAGCTAGTTGTATAGATACGCATTTAGGTTCATTTGTAGTTACATTTAGCTTTCTCTTTCAATTTACACACATTTCATATTGTTCCGAGTTTATTCTAAACACATAACATTAATACAAAGAATTAATGTATGTTATACAAATTGTGTATACCATCACTTCCTTACATTTAGGTAACATGATGCGCTAACCTACCACACGATATTTTCCGGTGCACGATAAGTATATATTTTGCACTAGCGTAAATAAGTTTACAACGTTATGTCTTTGACATTACTACGATAACTGACAATCCACGTGTCAAATGCTCTTCATTTATCTTTTTTTTTATTTTCATGCTTTCTATCAGGCAGACGCAGCTAAAATAATATATAAAAACTTAAATATAATTACAAATTAGAAATTAATTCTGTCTTTCTCACGATTAAACCGTTGAACTGATTTAGATGAATTTAGGTATAGAGATGAATTGGACTTGGATTGGGTTGGAGAAGGACATAGACATATACGCGGTCAGAGCCTTGTGCAAAAGTAGTCGTAAATATAAAAATCTGTCTCGTTCTACGGTTTGAAAATTTAAAAAAACTTGCAACGTTTTTAGATCAATCACTTAATATGATACCACTTTGGAGAAAAATAATTATAATCATAGTATCTAGGTATGTTAATGTTTGTAATGTTTTTTTTTTGGGGTATCTTTATTTTAAGACCTTTTTCAGACTAGCTGAGTATCGCGGTGTTACCCGCGGTTATTGTAGCACCGCGGGTGATGCCGCGGGGCGAAACTAGTCTAAAAAAATATCCTAAGTTACTCCTTATATCATCAGCTACCTATCAGTGAAAGTTCCGTCAAAATCGTCCCAGACGTTCCAGAGATTAACCGGAACAAACAGATCGACAGACAGACATCAATCGTAATAAATGTTATTTTTGTATATGTATCGTGTATTTGTAAAAAGTGGTTATCTTAATATTACAAACAAACACTCCAATTTAATTATTTTCTATAGATGCGTAGATAAAAAAAATAAAAGTTTACAAAAGGAATTATGAAGTAGAGAAAAGCTATTTAACAATTTATAGTCTGCAGTAAATTTCATGACCTCAAAGGAGTCATTTAATAAATAAAATACTTATTTACGGTCCAACAGAACGATGGCTGGTGTAAGCGCTATTGCAATACATTGTACATGTATATGCATTACATTAAAGGCTGTCACATAGAATACAATAGTAATCATATTTTACTTATTTATGAGTATGGTGAACGGGTTCATAAATGGTTTGCAAACTGCACTGGTACTAATAATGATGGGTCGTGTGTGGAGTATCTAACACGGCCGGCCATATAAATATCCAAGTGGTTCATTTTAAATAAATGTTCCTATGTACGTGTGTACGAAGTAGTCACAATGTTACCCGAGTGTGTGCCCGTACTCGCTACTGTATTTGGTTTATTCCGTCCGTTTAAGTTTAATTAGACAATTTATATTCACCTTGCAATGAAGAGTGCCGCTTTATTATTTATTGAGCATATTAAAACAGAGAATGTTTCTCTTATGTCTAAATACGTACTAAATAAGCCTTGAATTTTTTGTAATAGGTTATTAAGAGTACTAAACTTAATTCTGTATTAAATGTACGCTGTGTAATGTAGTTGTTTGCGCTATCGACAGGTGAAATTAAAACAGTCGTGTTGTATACAATCTGTTTATAGAATAAATATAATGAATAAGTTTAATTCTCTGTTGTACATTATCGGTTAATTGTCATTAAAGAAATCAAACTAAATCACTTGAAGCGTCCAAAGCTTGTTATTATTTTAGAATTATAGAAATAAACGATGATATACGTACCTTTAATTTAATACATAGTACCCTGCACTTCAATGTTGAAATTTAGGTTAGCTTCTAGGAAAATTCGAAACCTGTAATGTTACCTATATTATTGGTGGATGCATGCAGCGATAAAAATAATAAAAACCGAAATATAGAGTAAAGGTAATGATCGCTGTTGAAATATTCGAAGTGTTTTACTTTGTTGAACATGCAATTGAACTAGTAAATCACAATCAAATTAATTAATGGTAGCCTTTTAGAATTATACTTGCGTTTTACTTATGTTTAATAGGTGTATTTGAAACATACACATACAATTTGAGGGTGGTTCTTTAGATCCTGAAACGATATAGAAAGTGCTGACTCTTGTATCATCCTGAGGTCAACATGGATGTCTATAGATTATGTTTTTTAAAAGTAACTTGGAAACTTCTAGAATAGACTCATTAATCTTTAATTCATCCCGTGTGGGTGTCGTGAGACCTGACTAAGGGAGTCAACAACAGCTCTGCAAAGAAAGGGTAATCTTGAAACAAACACAATACCGTGCACAGATGATCTGTTCGATTCTTATCGAAAGCCGGTATTATTGTTGCGGTAGTATTCTACAACTGTCCCGGGTAATGGATTGAACTTTTAAATTAATAAATATTTTTTTATGTATGAAGATGTAAGTTATTACCACTGTAACTCCTGTACACCAGGATCAACAGCAGTGACTCACAAATACACCGAGTCACGACACTCGGGCAGTCCCAGGCAAAATTTAACTGTCTTGGAAATTAATCAGAAGAAATCTGGAGTAGTTGGAAATATAATATTTCCACTTCCCTTCTTAGCAAAGTGAGAGACAGAATGAAATCAAAATAGACAGATAGCATTTTCAAACCTGGAAGCACCACGAATAAAATATTAAGGGCGCTAACGTAGGAGCCATAATGTACTAATTGAGATCACGATACTCATTGCGAATGCTGACAATGCTACAATGCAGCATGGCGACCCACACCATGGCGGCCTAGTGTTGCTTCTGCATCTCCGGTCTCGCACTCACCAACGGAACACGACAGCACGAACGTTGTCATCCTACATTGATTTTCTATACGAGGGTAGTATCGCCCTGATCGAGCCTTAGACCTACGGCTATCTTACATTATGTACATTTACATTTTTTTTCCGTTCAAATTAGGGTATATATGAAAATTAAAAGCAAGAAGAGAGAAGACAACTGTAAATAATGCTTCTTATGAAATCATTTATATTAAAACTAGCTGTTGCCCGCGGCTTTGCTCGCGTGGAAGTTGATAATATGTATTTAATTAAAACTTTGTAAAAGTTTGTATCAGTACTTTATTCATGTTTTTGAACGTATTTTTTTATTTTTGATCAATAGCCCATTTAAAAGAACTTTCATACAAACATTCAACTCATATTTCATCCCCTTTAGGAACAGAATTCGCATAAATGCTGATATAAGTATTCATCTATTTCGAAAAATGACGGAATGCCAGACTAACCTATGTACGCAATGTCAACCCCTATTTCGCCCCTTAGGATAGAATATTCAGAAACGCTGCAATACGTATTTACTCATTTTTAATTAGCAACCCAAAAGTAACGTTTCACCTTTCTTATTTCTATGTATTCTTAAATATGACGGATTTCCATAAAAATTCAACCCCTATTTCACCCCCTTAGGGGTAAAATATGCTGAAACTCTAAATAGATATCTAGTCAGTTTTAATCAATAGCCCAAAATTAAAGTTTTTTGGTACTAATTTAAAAAATAAAGGACTTCCATACAAACTTCCAACCCCTATTTCACCCCTTAAGGGGTAGAGTATCCAGAAACGCTTAAATACGTATCTACTCATTTTTAATTTGTAGCCCAATAACAAAGTTTCATGTTTGTAACTTCAAAAATGGCGAACATACGTATAAACTTTCAACCCCTTTTTCATCCCCTTAGGGGTAGAATATCCAGAAACGCTTAAATAAGTATCCACTCACTTTTAATCAGTAGCCCAAAAATAAAGTTTCATGTTTGCTACTTCAAAAATAACGAACTTCCGTACAAACTTTCAACCCCTAGTTCACCCCCTTACGGGTAGAATATCCAGAAACGCTTAAATACGTGTCTTCTCATTTGAAATCAGTAGCCCAAAAATAAAGTTTCATGCTTCTTACTTAAAAAATTACGAACTTCCATACAAACTTTCAACCCCTATTTCACCCCCTTAGGGGTAGAATATTCAGAAACGCTTAAATACGTATCTACTGGGTTTTAATCAGTAGCACATAAATAAAGTTTCATGTTTCTAACTTAAAATATAACGAACTTGCATACAAACTTTCAACCCCTATTTCACCTCCTTAGGGGTAGAATACCCAGAAACGCTCAAATACGTCTCTATTTTTTTTAAATCAGTAATACATAAATAAAGTTTCATGTTTCAGACTTCAAAAATGACGAACTTCCAGACTAACCTATGTACGTAATGTCAACCCCTATTTCACCCCTTAGGGGTTGAATATTCAAAAACGCTTAAATACGTGTCTTCTCATTTGGAATCAGTAGCCCAAAAATAAAATTTCATGCTTCTTACTTAAAAAATGACGAACTTCCATACAAACTTTCAACCCCTATTTCACCCCCTTAGGGGTAGAATATCCAGAAACGCTTAAATACGTATCTATCGGTTTTTAATCAGTAGCACATAAATAAAGTTTCATGTTTCAGACTTCAAAAATGACGCACTTCAAGACTAACCTATATACGAAATGTCAACCCCTATTTCACCCCTCAGGGATTGAATATTCAAAAACGCTGAAATACGTGTTTACTCATTTTTAATCAGCAGCCCAAAAGTAAAGTTTTAGGTTTCTAACTTACAAAAGGACGGACTTCCATACAAACTTTCAACCCCTATTTCACCCCCTTAGGGGTAGAAATTCTAAAATTCCTTTCTTAGTGCGTGTCTACTCAATAAAAGGATCCTACTCACCAAATTTCATAGCCCTAACTATCATAGTTTACGCTCGGCGATGATGAATCAGTCAGTCAGTCAGTCAGTCAGTCAGTCAGGACTTACTATTTTATAAGTATAGATATCTTTTTTTGAAATAGATAACACAGCAAATTAGTCTAAAAGTCTCTTTACAAACTGAAATCACCCCTAAAAAAAATAAAGAAATGAAAAATTTAGCTTTAAATTGACCTTGACCTTTACCTGTGACCCTCGATGTTTTAAGCATGCAACCTCGTTACTATCTATAGCGTAAATGTTAAACAAGCCCCATCGAACGGATAAATATTAAAATCGTATTGTAATCCAATGCGTTCTAAACTTTTAAATTAGTATACCTAATTGTTTTTAAATTCGACTGTAAACAGATACACTTCCTCTGATTTTAGAGAGAGAGAAAGTAGATCGCCTGCTGCTTTTCCCTTAAATCTCAATTCCAATCAGTTCACTTGATAACTCTTTATACTTGGCCTGTTTATTACAGCAGGTTTACATAATGCCATCATTCATGACAGTGAGATACTAATCATAAATGCTTTTAATACAACGTGACATGGCTACTAGCTTATTATAGGTACGTGTCAAATCAGCTCAGTTTGTGAATAGCTGTAATCATTTAATGCTGAAATTATGTAAATCTCGCTAATAGGTACATCACTACTGCCACACAAATACCAAAATGATAATACTTCACACGCAGAATCGAACCTAACTCGTAAAACACTGGTTCCGTCGCATCAACAAGTGGTTTTCCATTACACTCAAATAGTTTTTTATTCACTTCATAATCAGCGCTGGTATCGTGTGCACGTTATTTTTTACTTGCATTTTATTTCATTAATATATTGTTGTTCAGTGCACAGCTCGGCTATAAAATATTTTTACTATTATCTACACACTAATCTGTAGATATAATTCACTGCAACGCCTCACGTTTGTAGTTTTTTCTTTATAATAAAATTTGCAACAATACAACACGCATTTGTCTCTTTTTCTGCTCAACACCGTTTTCCCACTGTAGAATGTGTGTATGTGTGTGTATGTAGTACCACTTAATGTTTGTAAAGTGAATATACGAGTATTTCACGCGGTTTTACCTCTTCTGAAATCGTTGTCGATTGCACGGTGACGTCGTATACATATTTGCAGTAACTTCGCCACTTCTTACTGCACTGAGTATAGGGTGTTTGTGTGAGTGTAGACTGATTTTTGGAAATCGTTTTAAATTATTCTTTATTATATAATTAGCACACTGTAACCTGTAAGTTGCCGTTGAACATTTCTAATTATATTATATCAGAATTTAAAAAAAAGGTTTCATTTTTAGTACCTATTTATTGTTAAGAGTAGAGTATTGAAGAGTTAATTAATTTTGAATAAAAACATATTAAATAATCACTTATTCATCTTTCGTGCATTCATCTTTCTAATATAAGCATATTATATGCAGTTAACGAAATGTTTAATATCTTTCTTGAACGGTGTTTAACTTAATAGTACCCTTATTCGTCATCATCAGAAATAGAAATTAATAAAATTGTCGTTTAATTTATCATTTCCTTTTTATAATGCACCTACAATTAAATGTGAGACGTAAAATAATCGTCTACATAGACATTATGCATTCCTCACTTATCTTACCTATTTGAAATATTATAAAGCTATCTCTGTAATTTTTTTAAAAGACGTCTTTTGCATACCTGGAAGACCGAGCTCAGCTCAGTATTTTTTTTTGGTATATTTTCTAAAAATAAATTCTAGCTAGATCGATTTATCGCTCCCGAAACCCTCTGCGTACTAAATCCCATAAAAATCGTTGACGCATTTCCAAGATTCAGATTACCTACATATATACAAGAATTGCTTGTTTAAAGTTATTAGACCGATAGATTCGAATGAATATAGATTTGAATGAAAATCGTTTGACTTTGACTAGGATATACCCAGTCAAAGATTTGAATGAAAATCTTTTGACCTTGACTAGGATATACCTAGTCAAAGTCACAAGATTTTCATTCAAATATGCATTTGTTTTACAGGCACTTAAGAATAGTCAATATTTAAAAATCGAGTGATTCTAGTCCCCAGTTCCAAGTGGTACCCTTCATGGAGAAGAATCTTGCAAGAAACTCCGTTGTTGCTTGTTATTAACAAAATAAATAGGATTTAATTTTTTACTATGAGACTTGAATGTCTATGTCTGGGGACTTTACAAACATAATTATAACGTACACAAAGAACAGCCAGACTCAGAACATCAATTTGTGAATCACACAAAGTGTTGTCCCATGTGGGATCTGAACCCACAACATTTGACGAAATAGAAACCGGCACCTATCCCAACCGTAGAGTCAAAGTTCTTAATACTTAAGTCATTAAAAAAACTTCATACAAATAATGTGTGTTATTAATACGTTGTTATAAAAAGACTTCATGTAATTTACTTTCAATCATTGAATCGTTTACAAGTTATTTCATAAAGCTGGTTGAAATATAATTAAATTTTGTAAAATTAGATAATAACGGTGTCTGTATGGTGGCTTATATCACTTAGATATTACTGCCTTCATTTTTCTAATAATCAGGCAATTATCTATTGATTTATTATTGTAACTGTCGCATTGACGCTTTTATGTATGTATATACATACATACATGCATAGGAATAAGCCTGTCTAAGTCTCTGTCTCTCTCTTTACTCTGCATGGTGGAAAGCATGAGTAGAACCCAAGAGTAGTAGTCACCATACTCATTGCGAATGCAGATAATACAGCATGGTGACCCCCAATATAGCCACAAAATATTTATTTAAACTGACTTTCGACCTTATAGACAGTAACATTGACAATTCAACATTATTAGACGAAACGCTAGGCGACTAGTAAGTGCCTACTCGTAGTAGTAAACCATGACAAGCTACACTAAACCCTTGTGTTTGTTAAGACCTGTCTATATTTGATTAAAATATAGTTTACACTTAGCGCCAACCTCTAATTTCAGTGTAAATTTTGGAAATTCCAATTGAAAGAAGTGAATAAAATCATGATAGACACAGTTAAATTGACAAAAGAATGAGAGAAACAGAAAGATACCGGCTCGAGTTTCTTACACGATACGAAATTAAATCATATTTTATAGCTTCAACAGCTTGTACGAGCTATAAATAAATATAGTAGAAGCAACGTTATCTTAACTTTCATATAATATATTTAATGTATGTAAGTATAATTGCATTTTGTAGCACAATGAAGCGAGCGCACCAGCCATGAAGAATGTTATTAATAAATGAACATTTTATCAATGCGAACATGCGAGAACTGTTTAGTGTCGTCTACAGATGTTGTTGCGTGAGCTATTTTTTGTTAATAATTAATCTAATATCGTCTAATTATGTTAAAGAGAACATTGCACTGTTTAATAAACGCAACTCTAGAAGGCCAGGTTGTTTTTTTTTTTTTAATTTCAATGTCACAATGACGCCGATAACAGAATAGAAGTACTTACTTACTTTTAAACTATCGCAGTATGTAAAAACTATGTTTACAGAAATTAATTAGATTACGATAAGTTTGAAATTAAGTACTGAAACGTCTGAAGTTTCAACCAGGTTGTACTGGATCTGGTCACAGACAATAAAGACAAACTTTTAATCACTGAATAGAAACGTGAACACCTATAACTGCAGGACACAATGTCAATTAAGGAACAAGGTTTTATTCATTTTACAGATTCACAATTTTAGTTTAACTTTTTATGTTATTTTTTCTAGGAAAAGAAAGTAAAAAAATCATTAATTAAATTTAAACTTGTAGGATTTTAGCCAAAAATAAGTGTGGTTCGATTACACTGGTTAAATAAACTTTTAAGTATATTTAAGTATACAGTTTTTGCATTGTAGTCACAATAGCGTATCGATTTTACTACCGTTATTATTGTACACATATTCATATATTATCTTAATTGAAATATAAATTCCTTGTAACACGGATTTTTTGCAGCGCAGTGTGAGATCGTGTGCACTCACCTGCAAATAAACTGGATACATTAAATTATGTATTGCACAACGATGTATGCAATTAAATGAATTGCTACGCTGTATATTTAGAATTTATTCTCATATACAATATAAAATATTTTAACGGTTATTACTTCTCGGCTAACCGACTGTTATAGATAACAGTTCGAGTATTCTGAAATTTAAGAGTTTATCTCGTAAACAATTAGTCTTCTTTACAAATAAATAATTCTCGTCTGTTTGTAATATTAAAATAACCGCTTTTTACTAAATGCATATGTATGTATACACGATACATTTACCAAAACTGTATTTTAATTCTTTTTTGTCTGTCGGTCTGTTTGTTCCGGATAATCTCTGTAACGGCTGGACGGATTTTGACGGGACTTTCACTGGCAAGTAGCTGATGATCCAGGGCCCAGTAACTTAGGCTACTTTTCTTAGACTAACTTTGTCCTGCGGCGTTACTCGCGATACGACGATAACCGCGGGTAACACCGCGGGGTTCATTTTAAATAAATCTGTTTTTGTACAGAAAGAGATAGATATATTAAGTTACTTTTTTATTTTGAGCCAGCCAAAATGACTCTACTCTGCCTGATAGAAAGCATGAGTCGCTATTCTCATTGTGAATGCAGACATGGTAGCATGGTGACCTGTACTATCTGCCTCCGGTGTCGCACTCACAAACGAAACACGACAGCAGGAATGCTTTTATTTTAGGTTGGTTTTCTATGAGAGGACAGTACCGCCCGGTCGAGAAAGCCCGTTCGTGCTGAAATCAGCGCATCTCTACTAGCTTGCAACATATCGACATAGATAATTCAGTAAATGAATATGCAATGATGGGTTGCAATTTTTTTTATAAACTTGCCCTCCTTAAGCACATTTTCTTCATAATATATATCACAATGACAGGATCTCACTCATTACACTGTAGTAAATTAATTGTAGAGATGTTTTGTCAGTATTTAATTTTAGTGATGTAAGAATAAAGTATTACAAATTGTATTAAATTACAAATGCAATGATTTATATTTAACAATAGAACATTAAAAGAATTCTTCGTAGATAACCGCTTCCCCTTAATGTATTACAAGGAATTCCGCAATTAACTCACAATCAGTATAATTATGTATACTTGATATCATTATTTAAATCTCGCCAACATTGTATACTCGTGTTTTTTATTATAGAAATTATTGTACAGTCGTCGCCGGTGACTCGTAATATATAAAAAAGTTTTATTTTCATTTCAGTATTATATTTTTTTTATCTTGTAATCTGCGTTTTTATATGTTTTATCTTTTTATTTTATTTTTATGAACAGTTTTAATCTTAAACTTAATATGATAAATTTTGATGTTAACCTTTTTTATCATGTTTTAGATGCTTTTACCGGCCTATGGCGAAGCCACAAGGATGGGTTATAGCTTTGGCAGTCTGTGTAAGTTTGTATGTTGCACCGTAGTGCCTAAACTACTGAACCGATTTTAATACTTGAGGTATCAATAGATTCGTAATAATAGCCCGGGTGACATGTCAATATAAATTTTATCAAAAGTTTTATACATACATAGCCAGTTTATAGATTTTTGAACTTTTCCAACTTGTATTGTAGGTACCTGTATCTAAATCATTGGTTGAGTGGTATGCATGATAGGGGAATAAATTAAGAAAATATTATACTTATCATATAACAGCAGCACAATATAAGTGGCCAAAAATGGTCTATAGAGGAATGTGACTTATAAATAACAGCTTACACATAGTTCGCTTTAGTCAGCTTTAACTTATTGCATGGTAACAAACTTATTATACATTACAGTATTTAAAAATAGAGAAATATGCTTTCAATTCTATATACCTAATTTGTGTTACGAAATAAAATCACATGTTGTTTTTTTTTTAAGGTAACGTCTTGTAATCAGGTAAGAGCCATTAAGAATATCGAAATGAATCGACCTTCATGAGATCGTCCCTTTTCAGTGTAATGAGGTTGCCGATTAGTCTTTTTGATGCTACCGGAACTGCTCTTTTGTTTGCTTTCATGCGTCGTATCGTAATAAAATTTTCGTAATATTTCTTTGATTTAAAATTCGGGACCGGATCCGATATTAAACGTAAGTAAGTAACTGCATACTGGCCAATAGCAAACCTCTTAAGTATGCCTTCGAATTGTCCCTTTTGATGAGTGCAACAGATCAAGTTTTGTAGCAGTAATCTAGTTATAAACCTGGTAAGTAAGTGGTGGTAGTGTAATACTTCGTTACCCGACTGCGCCGGACTGAGGTTATGTTTTTTAAGTAAGGTTATTAAATTTTCTTTGGTACGCTCTGTGGCTTGTTAGGATCGTTTCTGTCGTAAGAGTAAAGTACCTATATACAAAGAAAACTGTAAAAATTAATATTGCCAGTATAAATATTTAGAATTTTTGTTTTTTTTTTTTTTACAATTATATTGCTATTAATAGTAACGAAATAAAACGCAAATGAAATAGTTACACATTGTTTTTTTCGCATCCAGATATTTTCATTCAATAACTCAGATGTCAATTACAAATCAGATCCATAACTGCGTTGGTTTCTCTTATACTCTATTTACTTATTCAGTTACATTGTTTCAATTAATACATAGTTCAATCTAATGACTGTACATAAACCAAAGAGAAATGTTCTTGTGTTGCACCTGGTTCGTAAAAACCACGTAACTTAACGACCTTTAGTGATTAAAGCTGAATTTTTCAATTGAAATTGTTTCAAACAATACAAGAAAGAAAATACCCTTGATTTCATACGACAAAGTTTACGGCAACTGCGTGGGGTAAAAATTTATAACGGAACTAAGAAAGAACGCATTACTCTGTGTCTAAAGGTTCGTATCAAGTAGTGTTGTATCCACGTGCATCAATGTATCCACAAAAACTGTAGCACTAGTAAATCATAATAATCGAGCCATAAAAACTTATTATAACCATAGAAGTGACCACAGAAGGATAAAACCTGGGACTAGTACATGATGTCCAAAGTGTACCTGACCGATTTGACTGTAACATCAAATAGAATTCTAAATCTGGAATAGCATAAAATGAGAAATGTTTTATAAGATCGAGCGAATTCTCAAGTGAACACTAGTCTAAAAAACTGTATAGCAACTCTAATAAAATAAACGAAGTAACAAACTTTTTCTTAATCAGTAACGTAACACAATAATAGTGCGAGATTGCACTTGTGCAGGTGACTGTACGACATATACGTACAAACAATGGATAATTAATATCGTTACACAAAAGTTACGCATCAATGGACCTTTAACAAGAAACTCGCAGTGTTTACCGTAAATCATATAGTGTTTTAGGATTCCGTTGGCTCAATACTTTATTGCCTCTTAATTTATTGTACTGTAGATTGAGCTACGATAAATTCGCAATCACGTACAGAAATTGTGATTTTATTTTTTGTTATATATTTTATAGTCATGAATAACTTTTCGTGGCGATTGTACTGTTTTGAGATTTCAATGTAATTATTTTTGCTTATGATTTCATATATTAAAAAATAAGTATTGGAAGTATTATTACGAATAGCGTAGTGGTTTAACTGGTCATCTTGTCACTTTCTATTGTGCTTAGTATTGTGGGTTCTATCCCCTCATGAGAAAACATTTTTAATGATTCCCAGATCTAAGTGTGGGTATTCTTCATGTCCGCTTCATATATGTACGTTTGTAATTATCTCGACACAGGATATATTACTAGTGTAAGAGTTGTCTGTTTATGAATAAAAGTCTCATCTCATCTACAAAAATGACAATATCAATGTTACTTGTACAAATATATATATTCTCTTAGAATTATTGTGATCAAATATAACTCATAAAAATCAGAACACATTTGCAGCATAAAAACTTACAGATCAAGCCAATAACCTGTTGTCCGACAACTGAGTTGAAAAACTTACAATAACTTACATATAAATATGAGGAAATAACACGCTATTTTGTAGCAAATAAAAAGGGCGACAGTAAAGACTGGTATTAATTAATGAGAAATCGAAATACAAAATGCATAACAGGGTTAGTTGACATTTGAATCGAATCCAACAACAACGGTGTGAGCATCATAGCGATCATACAGAACAATGGTGGTATAATCTGGATAGATTCTTCCTATATAAGTAACTTGCTATTGCCCGAAAATCCGCCCGTATGTATGTCAGTTATCGCGGCAAATAGTAGCCTATATGTTATTCGGAATTATAAGCTATAAACTTTCATCCAAATCCGTTCAGTAGTTTGCGTGACCGAGTAACAAACACACACACACATGTCCTTACAAACTTGCGCATTTATGTATTAGTGTGAAGTGTGATTAGAGTGTGATGGTGGAATGAATATTATAGTAGGAGGATGTTACTGAATGTTAAATAACAAAAATAATCTCAGAGACACATCCGCCAGATCTCAAAGTAGGCAGAGTCTATATAATGTTTACCAGACTGTTGATAAAAAGTCGTCATCACCATCACCTGCTAGATGTTGACCTTTAATCAGAAAGGAGGTTTCGGATTACAATACCACGCTGGCGAGCCTATTATCGAAGGGGTAACGATAATTTGTATATAGGTAGGTAGTAGGTTTATAAAATGTTCCTGTACCCTGATGCGGAGTGCGGTATACCGTCGATTACACTTGATAAACTCCATTATGTGGCGAAGGTCGATTTAATTTGTGATCCCTGTATTTGAACATGTTATTGGCTTACATTAACACGGTCCCAAATGACAACATACTTATAAACAGTATTACAAGTCAGTAGTGCTCTTCAATATTAAAACTCACCAAAGAGGCTACTACTTAAAGTTTAAAGGGTCAAAAGGTGTTTGAAGAACTTTTTTTAGGCAATAACCTATTCGAAAGTAACTGGAGGTTTCTATAAAGGAGGTTCACTAAGTTGCGATAGATCGAGGGCTGCACCATTGGGATGTACTGTATTTTGATAAGTTGATCCTGTTGTAATTACTAGCCAAAAGTTGCAAACATGATCTCTTACTCGGATTTACAATTATAAAAGCAGACAACACGTTGGCCCATCTATATAATTGACCCAAGAGCCTTGGCAGGTGTTGTGAGAAGACTTTTGCATTTTGAACCAGAGAGCTTTCGGATTTTCTCGATGAAAAACCACAATAGGACTGCGTAACGCCGCTTTTTTTTCTCAGATCCTAAAGTATAGTCAGTTCAATGGTACCGCTGCAGTTGAACTCATCAGTCTGCCCATTTGAGCCTAAGCATGGCTGTCTCACGAAGACCCTTTAGGTTATGGTTATTCATTGCTACTGAGACTTTATCTATTGCATCAAACCTTTTTGTAAACTACAACTTCACAATTCCGATAAGTTAAATGTTTACAAGTTCAAAGTTGTCTTACTGTTTTTAAATGAGCTTCTGACTCATAAACCGCGTTGGTGTGCGTGGGTATTTTAATATGTGTATGTGTGTGTTATTAGACGTTTCATACTCTGAGGTCGACGACTCTACCGTACAATTGTAATTGTAATTTATAATATATTTAAATGTTCCAACATTTGATAGATGTGTGCTTGATGCTGCAGTGTATTGCAATAACGTTTAGGGGTCATTCGAATATTCGTACTGATTTATAAATAGCATCATTCATCTTATGTTTTTAGTATTTATTGACTCGAGGCACTTTCAGTTGTCTTCAAATGAACAAGACATTAAACTTTTATATTAAGAGTATTTTCAATTCAGCATAGGATAAAGACAAAGGTTTAAGAATGTATGTTTAAGGGAATTACTGCTAACATGTACCATAAGTTATCACATATTATTATTTTACGTGTCTGACTTCTAGGCAGTTTGCTCTGGCCATGGTTAAATTCTGACTGGACACTAGTAAATCGTAAAGATAACATGATCGTCATAGATGGCATTGGTTTATTTAGAACATAATTGAATAATTTTCTTCCAATCGTTCCAGTTAAAGTCTCTGGATGTTATAAGAGACTGTTAGGCAACGGCATTGTTACCTATTTGTTTTTTCTAGTTACATCATAATTATATAATAGCACATCAATACATACATACATACACAACACATACACAAATTTTATCCTGATTTTTCCGATGAATATCGAATCCACTACCCCTGTCTTACCGTTGGATTAGTATTTTAGTGGAGTGAAAAATCCCTTCGGATCTCCAGCTCCTCGGAGACACAGGAGTTAGGAGTATGTGGTGTTGGTACAAAAAAACACCCCGGCGACCGGCCTCTGGCGCCCTACTTTGCGAGGACCCGAACCAAGTTATTTCAGGTCCTCCCCAAATTGATGCCGTGCCTAATCTGGCCCTGTCTTCGCTTCGGTGATCTCCTCGGCTGTGAGATTATCGCCGCCTACGAACGGCTTTAACTCTGGGGTCAGAAACGCATTGCCTACCTTTGAGGTAAAAGTATCCTCTTTTTTGAAAGTTTGGAAGTTATATCGATCTGAAAATAGCGCAGGTCTGTGACTATTTGTTTGTCATCAAGTTGTTATGAGTTAGAACCCCACTCACCAAACACTGCTACTCGTAACATAATGCATTTTACCTAGGCTTACAGGTTAGCTAGAAAACAAACATTTATCTGACTTGAAATAAAACTGTAATGGCTTAGTATATGTCCTTACATATTATACATTGAAATTACTTTATTGTCGTGCACATATTGGGTATACACTATGTATACCTATTGTTAATTCTTCACACATCTTAGGGTCATGACTTGTGACGTCAATCTCTATATTCGGGCGCTGTCTCAAGCTTTATAGAGAGAACTGTTTCTTCATAGTAATTGTATTTGTCCCGAATTCTTTTTGTAAATGAAAACCACACTTGATTTTGTCTAGAGGTTGTACTAGTCAAGGCATCTCTGAAGTACATAAATGCCAAACATACAAAAACCATACTCATAATTTTTTTTAAGAGTGATTGGTGACTCAATATAGGTAAAATAGATTGCACTGAACGTAGACACACGGCCGGATAAATTATCATACGGTAAGAGCCTTAGTGCTAGAGTTCAAGTTCCCTACAGTATCAAACATTGTGCAGTAGTCAGTACCGCATCACTGCATAAAGAAGGAAAACTTGAAATACATCCTATACCAACCCGTCTGGCCAGTTTGGAACAATAGGCCAAAACCTAATTTCTAAGGAGACGAGGAGTCGCTTATGTCTAACAGTAGCTGAGGATGTTGATGTGATGTGACGAGACGTGACTCACCGATGAGCAAATAAAGTATTGCTGAACGCCAGTCTTCTGTCAGACTTTAGTAACTTCGATCGAGCCCGCTTAAAAATACGCTATATTGTAATGAAGTATTCTTATTAATGTGATTTGCAAATCAAGTTTAGATCTACACAAGGCAGTACCCAGGCTCAATAAACCCACTTACATAAATATTTACAATAATACATATGTAATAATATATTATTTATCATTGTTGCTGAAACACAATAGATCGTATCATTTGAATAATTTTATCTGATGTAAGTATACGCAGCGAGCCGTTTGGCGTCGCGTACACTCTCACACAACGGGTGTTTCAAATAAATATTTAACCCCAAAAAGTTAAATGTTGCTTAAGAATATTTTATTGACTTTAAGAAAATAATCAATTTTTACCATTCGTACAGAATCCATTGTATAACATTACTGATATTACAATTATGAATATTATCAATGTTTTTACCGATAAAAGTATCAGTGTTTGTTCCTTTTTGTTAAGGATTTACTTTTATTTGGCAGATTTCGGAATTGTTAAATAGTCGACTGAGGCCCTTTTTCAAGGAGCCAAATGTCAGTGGTGTCAGGTGTCTCTAAAAGTCGCTGCCACCAATGCTTGTTGTTTGGGATAGTTACGTCTCTTTTCGTGACACCAAATACATATGGTAATTGTTTGGTCACGCATCATTTGAGTGTAGATCATAACATATTAAGCCAAAGCAGTTTTGCTAACTTTGATCTCTCAATTATTGAATTTGCAGACATACAATTTTAATGCAAAGTTTTTAATAGACGCTTCACAATATTAATTTGTCAAGCAATAATTGTATTTACAACAATGTAATAAAAACATAAAAATGAAAATTGGCAATCACACGTGTCATAAGACAATTTAATATGAGAAATAGGCCATAACACTAAATCAAATGTTACGACAGTCCTACCGAAACGTGGCCGACATAATATTTTGTTGGATATCGAATAATGCTCGTTTTAATAAATAAACGTCCAAATAATACGAGAACAAAAGCGTCCATTGACTCATCGTGGACATAAATTAGTCTTCCTGCCCTGATCTTGACCCCCTTATAAGTTATTTCTGCTGTAATGGCAGTCTAAATATATTTGCTCTTTTGTTTTGGGATAATTTTCGTCATTTATTATTTATTTACAAGTACACCTTAATAGTTATTTATAATACAAGAGCTCAAAGTTTCTTTTTAACCGCTTGCTCAAGTAAACCAAGAAAGTTCCGAGTCTGAGTATTTAACTAATTAAATCAATTTATATGATAAACTCGTCACAAGGTAGAAGTAAATAGGTTTAATGGTATTTTGAATTCACAAACTTAGTGCACACGATGTTCTAAAATCATTTTACTTTGTCCTCTAGCGGATAAAAAAGACTTTTGCAAAGGGCAACAATACTTTTTCCGAGATGTGGCGATGAAATGGTATTTTAATTCATTTTACTTCATTTATGTAAACACACACAACGAATGCTAAGTCATATAAAACGACTAAAATCCAAAGGACAGACATTTAGCGGCTTGTCGTAAGTATTATTGATTAAACACAAAAAACACAAATACATGCAGTTCCAAGAGGGGTTCAATTATTTAAAATTAAAACAGAGATAGAAAAAATGTCTGCAACTTTTGTAACAGAAAATAGCGGAGTGAGAACTGCTTTTTTGACACTTTTCTTCGCGATGGTACGCAAACGGCAGTTACCACTTAAAGTTTATGCTACTGTAATTTTGGTAAAATGTGTCTTAATCACACTACGATACGGTTGTTTTTACGTTATAATGATCACTTTCACTCTTGGACTGTCTTGTAGATAATGTTTAACGGCCCACGGCCACTTTTAAGACTATTTACGCATATATTAGATTGATTATAGATAGTATTGCAGTCTGTTTGCTTTCGCTGATCAAAATATAGTGGAAATATTGCATACAATACCCGGGGATTCTGATGTTTCAGTAACTTTAGTAATAGGGTGTAATAATCTGGGAGAATACTTTGAAATTACGCTTTGCTCTATTGAAAGGGTTACAAAAAATCTTTCGTGATACCCGCGATGCATCGTTTGTGTCTCAAGCGCGCTCGAGTCTGAAAATAGTGTGGTAAGGAGAAGTACTCGGACGACTAACACGTCGTACACACAAACAATACACTAAAAAAAGTTATTTCAAATAAACATCGAACCCTTCGGTTGCGTATGTACAGTTGGAGTTGATATTAATTTATTTGATGTAATGTGCGGTGGGCGCCGGGCGCATGCGCCGCCCGCCGCACCGCGAACATTCTGGACGCCAGTTTTTATGTGTTTATATATTCTAATTTTATTGTTTTCTTTATTTGCGTCCCACTTTTGTTTGGTTCGGAGCACGGCATTGTTCCCCGTCGTAAACGCCGATTTAGATGATAAAATGAAAATGTTGTATGGAATTTTTATTTGGTACGCGTAATTTCTTTGTCTGTCTGTCTGTACTGTTTCTCGTTTAATTTTATTATAGTTATGTCATTAAAATAAAATGTATTGCGAAACTAGTATCACAGATGTTTCGCCGTTGACGTATTTGTATACATTTTATGTGTGATTATCGTACTATTGTTTTTACATTATGATGTTACATTCTGTTTGGATTTTGAATAGTTATGAACAGATAAAGTTCATTTGACGTAACGTACTGTCATGCGCATAACGTTAAATCTAAATATGCCACATGATTGGTCTGTTTCTTGTACAAAACGACGGCCGTTAATTGTTTTAAATCACAAAGTAAGTTATTCTATAATTAAATTTAAAATAAGACACGGGTTCTGAGTTATAGGCGGTGCAGTGAGAACTCTTGTATCGGGCTTCGAGACCAAACCTGTTTTTATCGCGAATTAATATTAATAATGAATACTTGAAACGGGCGCGATTGTGAGTTGTATAGTTGTAATTAAGTGCGATTATAGCGGCACCGGCAATTACTGACAATGTCTGCGGCTTGCACCGACATTATGTTAGCGCTCGGAGACGCTCGGGGCTCATCGGCTCTGCTCGGGCTTAGCTCCGTTTGTATCTGACACAATGCGTTGAGTATTTTTAAATTTGGAATGTTTGATCGGCAAATGATGTACTTAGAGTGGTGATAATTTATGTTTAAACTTTATTTCTGCGACTGTACCAAAATTTTTATAAGTTTTCGTTGGCGTTTTGTCACACACACGCATACGTAGACAAACACATTGAAACAGACAATAAATAAGAGAGCACTCACATAATGGCCGCGTAACTTTTGCATTTGGCAGTTGTTCAATATATTTGTATTAAATAAGATAAATTACATTGTATCTAGGCATTAGTAGGTCAGCTGAGATCTCGTTTACGACTATAAGAGCAATATTGCGAATACGGCTCGCCACGGGGCGCTGTTCAGATTTCCCGTGGGAATTTATAATAACACTACATTATTTGGTATTAGCTTTCATTAACTATAAGTTTTAAGTTTAAATGCTTACTAAACCTCTCTATACCGTAATACACATTCAAAATAATACTATACTTTTGAACTGCCTGACATTTCGATCATCTTACATCGGCCGTGCACACTGTCCTGTGGGCTGTGACGTAGAAAGCGTTTTGACTAACCGCACATTTTGCTCTTTTTTCATAGACGTGTAATCGGTGTAATAGGACATCTTATGTGTTTAATATACACATGTGTTTTTTTTTCTAAAGTTAATAGGTACATATATAGTAAATTTATTATTGAATAATTAAAAGAAAAGGGTACAAATTTTCTTCTAATTATTCAATAATAAATTTACATCGTTACAGAAATATATAAAGAGAAAATACACAGACCTGTAATATAAATGTTTAATATTATTATTATGAGATCATGTTATTAATAGCTGACTGTACAATGACGTAGTACAAAAGTTTCACCAAAGAGAATAGAGAACGGGGGTAACAGCAGAGTGTCAAGTCATCATAGCGATCGATACACGAGGTTCAGCGAAACCTTCTATTTGATGGGCCGCTGAAATGTGTCTGATCGTTTTTATAATATTATTGACGGTGCTGTTAGTTCAGTGTTTAGTGACTGCTAAGTGGAGGTTGTGGGTTCTATACCCACCCAAGACAATTGTCTGAGTATAATTTAACCATAATACGAATATATTTAACTACAAAATAGTAACTAGTAGTAGTAGAGCCACGCTGATTTCAGCACTAACGAGCCGGCTCGACTAGGGCGGTACTAACCTAACACAGAACATCTACGTAAAATGACAGCGATGTCGTGTTTCGTTGGCGAGTGCGAGACCGGAGGTCCAATGATGCAGAATCATCACTAGGCCGGCATAGTCTGGCTCATCATGTTGCATTGTTGCATTATCTGCATTTGCATTGAGTATGGTGACCACCGCTCTTGGATTTCACTTAAGCTTTCCATCAGGCAGAGTAGAGTCATTTGTCAGGGCCTTATGTGTAAATGGCCCATGTAAACAAATGTTACCAGAAGTCTGGTTATGATAGACAGGCTCTGGTTTTTAAAAAAGTTGGTAATATTCTTCACCGCTGAGAAAAGATTGCCAGTGGTCACCAAATACAAAGACTTAAGCCTGTCCTATAGACATCCTTCTTCACTCGCATCAACGTCTTCCTGCCATATGGTTTTTACTCTGTGGCCAACTGAGGTCTCTTCTATTGTTAAGATGTCATTTATCTAGACAAAGCTGTCTGATAGTTTCCTAATGGCAAGAGGTTTAGAGAGTTTTCATGCTAGTATGAACAATCATGATTGCATAAAAACTCCTAATTCAAATACACTAATATTTGTTACCATCAAATATGTAGGTCAATATCGAATCAAATTATTACCTTTACTTATCGTCAAAAAATTTAATTATATTATTATGTATGAATGAATGCGATTGATATACTGCACGCAGACATATTATCAACGTTCGTATGCTCATCAAACGACATAGATCCTGGGTAGGAATCGAACCCGCAACCTTTGACTTATCAGTCAATATGTATAACCATACGACCTATTCGCCAATCAATTATTGCTGGTTTATTTATTGACTGACATTTATTTAGCTACTTCTAATGCTTTAATGTTTCCGACTGTACTTTATTATGCTGTTTACTAAAAATGGTTGTGTAATAACAGATAATATATATAATTTATTTTGTCTATGGTTGCACTGGCCACAGTCTTCGTCTTTCCTCTATGTTTAAACAAATGATACGTCTTGTATTAATGACCGACGAAGGATTATTTATTAATAAGGATCTCTAACGTAGAATACGTATAACTTATTCATTAACATAGAAGGTATTTTTAACTTAACTGAGGTGCTCATAGCCCAGTTGCACTCTGTGATTAGAAACAATCAACGAGGGTAGGCAATGGAAATCGTTGGAGCCGTTTCCGAGATACAGATTAAATACATACAAGAATTGCTCGTTTAAATTTATCACACGAGTTTTTATAAAGTTACTGCTATTATTTTAATTGATTTATACTCGTAAATAAAAGGCGACCACTTGTTTATTCAATTAATGAAAAGCAGACCTGAAAATCAAGAGGTTTCTAATAATATCTACAGGCAACCGATTGAACAAGCAGTATCAGATAAGTTATCAAAAGCATTTGAGCCTGTCAGCCTAGGAGCACGATCAGTACAACATGCTCGAAATGTCAGGCAATATAGTACCCATTAGTTACTGTAAACTTAAAAGTATCAAAATTAGTATAACTCATCAGAAATGAGCATTCGAGTGACCACAAACCATCACTCATTTATAAATTTTCAATTCAATCAACAGAATTTCAAACTAAATAATCCACAATATTTCACCTAATTCAAACCAAGCCGAAAAATCATAAACATTAAAACCGTTAAATAAATCTTGCCATCTGTGAATTTAAAGTACCAACTCATTTTAAGCGGACTATTTCATTCAAAGTGACTTTTAAGTACACACGCTCCATTGAATACAAAAATTTTGTAATCCGTCCCGCTAGTTTTGTCGACTACATCTTTAGTCCTTCCGAGTTGAGAACTGAGACTTACAAAACGTTAACACGAGTTACACTGCACCGTTTAAATACGCGAACGTACGGATCGATGCGAACAAAATTTTACGTTCTATTTCCGAAGAAACGCGAAACCGACACGAGCATCGGCCATAATAAATTTCTTGTCTTATAAAAATAAAAGTTTTCTTTTTTGTTCGCGCGGGGCGGCGCGTCACAGTGCGCTATCGATCAGCGCGTCAACACTTCCGCGTCACTCTCATTCGTGTTATGAATATGATTTATAATCTATAAACCCATTATTCTCCTCCTCACTATCTTTAATAAAGTTGTAAAAATAATTTTTCATAACACATGCAACCGATTACTAGTCTCATTACCGTTAAAATTTTCAAATTGTACAGTATAAAAATTTTAATATTACATTAAATTTTATTAGGAAACTTGACGCTGTATTGAGTTTTACACTATTAATTTAAAAGTTTGTGCGTTGATTTGTTGTTCCGTTTCGTAGTTGTACTTCTGGGTACGGTCGGGTGTTGGGGCACGGGGTGCAGCGGTGCGGCGGCTCGAGGCGTGGGGGGTACGCCCTGGCCCCGGTAAAGTTGTGAATTGGCCGCGCACACAGGCCCGGGGAACATTATCGTGATTCATATCGTTTATAATTTTATATTATGTTAAAATGGGGGCGGCGGGGCGGGGGACAGTGGCGGGGGAGGGGGAATATTAAAAATACAAGAGCCCCGCGCAAGTAGGTACTTTCCGCCCGGCACCGTCTGCATGGAAACCACCATTGTTTGTATTCAAAATATTGATCCGTTTTTAAAGTTAGTAGACATCTTAACTTGCAGATAACACCACATGCAAGCTGCATGCGAGAGTTTACACTACCACCCTACAGTACAGTTACATACAGGCTTAATAATTACGTAACAGTTTATGTGTATGTACTTATAAGTACTTGATTTTATATGTAGTCCCGCTAGCTACCTTGATTTGATATACATCAATCTATACATCTATACAAATTAATAAAATTGGAGTGTATGATTGTAATATTAAAATAACCGCTTTTTACTAAATGCTTATGTATATACACGGTACTTATACCAAAAATGCAGTTAAAACCTTTTTTGTCTGTCTGTCTGTTTGTTCCGGATAATCTCTGGAATGGCTATTTTGGACCTATTTTGACGGGACTTTTACTGGCAGATAGCTGATGATTCAGGGAGTAACTTAGGCTACTTTTTTAGACTAACTTTGTCCGGCGGTGTTACTCGCGGTACAAAAATAACCGCCGGTAACACCGCGGGATTCAGCTAGTCTATAATATAATCTATCACTGTGCTGAATTTCATCCAGATTCTTTCATGGGTTCCTACCTGATTTAGTAACATCTAATCACACATCTTACTCGCATACTACCATATAGGTATAGTATAGGCAAAGTTGCTTTATGCCTCTATTTAAACGAAATCTAAAAATACTCAACCGTCCTTAACTATTAAATAAAATAAAACAGGTAATACAGTAAAACAAAGTATTTATATAACACGTGCATTCAATCTTTGTCATCAATGTATAGGTAGTAACATTTCCTTTAACAACTATTAAACCACAAGTAAAAAAAAGTCGATAACCCCTAGTGTGATATGGCCCTTATTTAATCAGCTGAGCTCTCCCCTCATTCTCCAGTCGCTTTTATACAATTTAATATTATAGCATACTTATATTCTTGGCGTAACTATCTTTCAGCTAAAGTAAGTTACACACCGGCAACATACTTGCGTTTTCGTACCAAATATGGACCACCAATGGCCAATTAAACCGCCATATTATAATAAAAAATATAACAATATTTTTACACACCCAGCCCCGTGAAATGCAGCTTTTTATGTCCCCATAAAGAATTTCTTAATTGTTACCTTACGTCTTATATTGATAAGTAATGAATAACAACAGTTCTTATTTATTATGGACATTGGAAATTTCATTAACATTGCCATTAGAAAACAATAAAGTTGGAATTATATTATGCAGATGTAGATAACGTTTATTACCGTTGCGCTAAGGCACATTATCGCAAGGTTTTATTCAACCGAATTGTGACTTTACATAGCGTAAAGCGATGTATCCTAGGAATTAGGTAATTTATATTAGTGCAAAAACTATCGTGCTAGATAGATAGCACCTGTCAACGCGAGATGTCATAGTAACGTACTGCCAATAAAGAGAAATAAGTAGCTACACACAGTTTTTTTTTATTTCTAAAGGTATCAGGTTTTGTAGTCGTTGCTGTGTTACAACCGTATATCACCATTATTTTGAAGAGAATAACGAGAATATCAGTAACTAGTGATCCGCGTTATTAGGTTATGTTTACGTTACTTCCCAGTAACACACTTAGCTTGTGCAGGATTGTGCCTTGTCCTGTGTCTTTCGTGTGACAGTGGAAGGAGTCACTAATTAAGATTACTCTTCACTTAATTGAGCCAGTAAAGTAAATTCGACTTTTCATGATTAGTTTAACTCCAAGCTATCTTCTTTTAGTGAAGATGTAAAAACAATTGACGTTACTGAGATGATGACGGCTTAAGGATCTCACAGTCAAAACGCCAGATACTAACAAAAACGATTAAATTACATGTTTCATACCGGTATATCTTTCCTTGATATTTTTAAATGCAGTGTATAATTTATTATGAGCATTTAGTAAAACTAATTTATAACATTTCAACTTGAAGCCTCACTTAATCATTCTAATAAGATATAGAACCCCAAGACAAATTATTAAAGATAGAGATAAACTAACTAGCTTTAAATATTCACGTATAAATCAACTGTAATTGTAACTAATTTGTAACAATGTAACTAACAAATTCAACGTTATAAAAACGTTACAACCATTGTGCTATTATGTTAAATACCGTTACAATAACGTTACTGCAACGCGACTTTTCTTTTGACAAACACGGGTGGCCTTGATACTCCGAGTGATCTGCACTGCAACCCTTGCCTTGCTCGTGGTTCAAAAATAACCTTTACAAAGACAACAGGTCGCCTGACCCATGGAGCCGGCCACTGTCAGCTTCAGGAAGCATCGCTAATAAACAACAAGCGCCTATTAAACGGTCCGCCGAACCGAGAAACACGATATATATAACCATAATTTATATGCAATACAATTTCATTATTAGATGCCTATTTGTGACTCGTTATTTCTATTGTCGCTTTTTCTATTTTATTATCCAACACAATATGTGATTATAATGTGGCTTATAACAAATGAGGTATGTGGGAGTCGGATCGTTCCACACGGGTGGACGCGAGGCAGCTACTAAATTTTTGTATGTCATTACTGTTACAATTGGCGATACGCTGTATAAGTTTTTTTTCCTCTCGACGCTTTATTTTAAACCGAGTACAAGTATATTTTTAATTAATTTATTATATTTCATAAATGATGTATTGTCCGTACATGTTTGAGCCGTTGGTCTGTTTGCTCGCGAATATTGTAAGACCTTTCTATTTGTTTTACCAATGGTATTTCGTGTTTCGTTGTAATAATTAATGCCGTCGTTTCTAAAATAATTGTACGTTTTATTCGTAATGAGTGAAGGAACACGAATAACTGTCATAATACTGTGTAAAACAAAACTTTACAAGAATTTTATTGTGCACAGATGTTGGGTTGAAACGGACCGTATTTTTTATGCATATTTTAGCTGCGTCTGCTCTGCTTGATGGAAAGCATGGGCAGATTTCAAGAGTGGTGGTCACCATCCTCAATGCGAATAATAACATTGCAGCATTGTGACCTACATTATGGCCGCCTAGTGAGATGCTTTTTTTTAATAAATGTATGCAGTGTATTTTTTCTTTGCTGTATATGAAGAGTTCATAGAAACATTATGGGATACTTCGTGTTAGTCTATGTAGTTTGCAGTACCTAAAAATGCTAAACTCGCAACTCTGGGGTAAGCAGAGAACCGCTATTTGTAAGACTCTACAACACGTATTCGTCTGCTTGTCACCATTATTTTAATTAAACAGTGATGCTGTGTTTGTGTGTGCAAGTTTACATAAAGCTTATTGAGTATTTGAGTATACCATTTATACAATTAGTTTTCTATAGGTACAAATAAAAATAGAAATGTTTGTTTGTTATTTCAAATTAACAGCTTTTCAGTCTCAGTATATATATCAAATATTCAGTTTTTAATTTTTTTGTGTATCCGTCTGTTTGTTCTGGCTAAGGACTGGAACGGCTGGATCAATTTTGACAAGACTTTATCTGGCAAATAGCTAATGTTATAAGGTTACTAGCTAAGTTACATTTAGTTTAGAAACATATTATTTCAGAATATAATTAAAATCAAAACAATATCCGAATCAAACCCAATGAGTAAAGCTGTGGAGACGTGGCGCGGCGATTCTAGTTAACTAAATAAAACATCTCTGGAAGTAAATATGTAAAGATAAGTTTCTTTTATATAACTTAATTAAATTTTCTCTTTACTATTAAGCAAATTATGATTACAAGAAATGATTATGATTAATTAATTACTTAATACGTTAGTGATGTGACTACGCACGTTTGTCATTGACGAGTTTAACGAGTTGTAATGGTGTTTAAAATAGCCTTAATATGTCTTGTAACGCTACAATTGTTAAACAAACACATCTCCATGTTTATATCCGTCTGTTATATTCCACTTACAAAAAAAAATGTGACTGTGTATTTACCTGGGTACACGTTAAAACTCATGTATACTTACCTCTTCGTGAGTTTTTTTTTATTTGAGACAAATTCTGACTGCAGTCATAAAAGTTAGTATGATTTTTAAAAAGTAATAATAATTCCGTTATTTTACTTTCATCAATATTGAAGGCAATGTTGTCTAGAAACATAACCGGCCCACTTGTCGCTGTTGAATTGATGAATTTAAATAAAAAACTTTAATATTTATGTGACCCAAGTACCTCCCTACTACTTATACACATATTATGTAGAAAAGGGAGGGTCGACCTTACCTTCCATATATTCATATTTGTGATATTTCCTTCGGCGTCACGGTCTCCATAAGAAAAACACGCTCTCTCCTTATCATTTACCTCTAACTTCTCCGAATAGTATACAACCATAAAAAGTTTGTGAGAAATCTTACAGTGTGACTTGATTGTCTGTAATGGAACTCTGTTATCCAATGCCATACAGATGTAACTCCATCTAACTGCCAACCAATTACAGATCTTACCGCATCGGCAAGCCGTCAAAGTTCGATTACCTCTCATATCGTTTAAGACGTAATCCACCTGTATGAAAGAAAGATCGCAAATTAGGCAGACATTATGAACGAATTCATTCTTACGCTATTGTGATAAGATTGACTTTTCTTTGTACAGGGGCTTTGTGAATAAATCCCTATTGTCATTTGTAACAGAGCTAAGGAAATTGTTTTAATATAAGGCTATGTACATACGATGCGATTAATTAAAGTTATATCAGTGTCTGGGCCGTGCTGTTGATCTGAGCAAATCTGTTTGAACTTGTCTAATATCAATTTAGATGGTTGGAACTGGTTTCTCGTGGTGTCATTTAGATGTATTTAATGTATTTCTCTGTCAGGTCTAGGCTTCTTTTAACCTCTTTAAATTAAGCTTCATAGTAAGCAAGACTAAAAATAGAGTTGTGATAAAATTTCGGCGTTGAATACATCTCTGACTGTCCCCTTTGGGAGTCAATCTATACGGCCTGAGTCTCCCCTTTGGGAGTCAATCTATGAGACCTGAGTCTTACATACTTATGTATGAAAATTAAGAAAATAAAATATTAATTTTGCAGAAATGGTTGCTTTTGTGGTGGTAAAGTTATGATAATGCAATAAAGTGTTGAGTATTCAGTGATCTGTTCGGAAACAGAGATCGTTGTTTCGGTTCTCAATCACAGCAAATAGTTGTGAAATTAATTTTATTACATGTTCTGTTTTGGGTGTTATTTGTATAGAATCTGTGTGTATTTAGAAATATAATAGTTGCCATGGTACAGTCTTTGCCTAGTTTGGAATTAAACGGATGTGATGAGTTATGTCAAATTGTTATTATTTTCAAGATATATACTATATAGTTTGTCCTGCTCTTACACACTATTAAATACATAAGCAGCAACTTGTGCATGTGAAACAACACGATACCAATACATTTAGCAACATATGAACACTACCAACACCTGCTGGAAGGGAACAGGTGAACAACGTAATAGGTGACCACTCAAATTATATTTATACATGCATTTTAATATTCATTGAAATGTAGATGCAGTTGCAAGTTTAAAGCTGGGGCAGACAGCAGAAGGGGCGGTACGGACACGTGACGTAATGTATTTGTCGCTACAAGATGAGAAACACATAGCTGCCGCTAACTGTAAGAGCATTTTCACATTATCCGATCCGGCATCGGTGTCGGGCGCCGAAACGATATCGGAGGAAGTAAAATGTAAGTATGTGGCGGCTGCGTTATCCGATATCGGATCAGACAATGAAAGACAAATACAATATTTTATATATTTAACTTCCTCCGATATCGTATCGGCGCCCGATACCGATATCGGATCAGGTAATGCGAAAACGCTCTAACGTTACGTCGTCGTCCCACCCTGTGTCTGGTCCAACCTTCAAAGCTTGTATTACCATTGCAACGGCTAATTAATATGTGTCCGATTCTTTATGCTTTCATACCGCTTTAATTAAAAATAACATTATTTAAGTTAGCGATACCAATGCTGGAACACCAAATGGTGTTAATGAAGTCAAATAATTTATTAATGAAAGTGACACATCGGAAATAGTGAATGGTGGCAACACCTACTTACTTTGACACAGCATCATCAGAAGTTACTAATATTCCTAGTTTATAACCCTCTTCTAGGTGGAAGTAGACAATGAGGCTCTGAAATAATATATGCTTCATTAATTAGAGGCCATTATACCTATTCAATGTAAAGTATTTTTGGTAGCATCAAACATACTACCATACTGTATTCTACTATTTGGTAAATCAGTCATGCAAATTGGTATGTGCATCCACCAATCAGAAGCTTGCGTGAGAGACAGACACTACCCAAACTCAGTCTCCCTCTCTCTCTACTCCAATCACGGTTTCCGCCCGTTGGGCTGCCACTGCAGGTATATATGCTCTAAGTATAAAGCCATACTTATAAATCTGATTATTTTATAAAATATACCCGACTCTTGTTGAACAGCTAGAAGTTAAAAATATCAGTTATAACAGAAGCCTCTAAGGCTACATATAAAACACGTATGTTAAACTGTATTTCCGTTAGCTGCAGTCGAAAAGTAATTGACGTCCTTTTGATTGGTTTGATAGGGATAAAAAGTCTGCTTTCAATATCCGCCTGCGAAAAGCCTCCCGGACTAGTCTAGACTTTTCCAAAAGTTGATTACATATCTCCAAAATTCTACTAGTTTACTTTTTGATTGAGAAACTGTCTGAGATGTGAATTGTAAAATCTTTTTTTATCTCTTTATTATTTTTACGTTCGAATTTCAAATTTTTAAACCAGCTTGTTATGGAGAGCCTTCTGAGTGTTATAAGTCTAATAGTTGACGCCTTTTGGCTAAGCTAATGATGATGAAACACATGTAAATAAAAAGAAGGAAATAATTTGACTGCCTCGGTGACGCAGTGGCAGTGTATGCGAATAATGTGCTTGTGGTCTCAGGTTCGATGCCCGGGTCCTACCAAATTTTTGTATGATCTGCATATATTTGGGTGTGTTCTATCTATAATATGTATGTATTTACAAATAAATATATATGAATATATATCAGTTGTCTAGTACCCCATAACACAAGCTCTGCTTATCTTGGGACTAGATGGCTTTGCGTGTTAGACGTCTGAAATATTTATTTATTCAAACAAATAATCAGATAGTTTTGAACTCACGACTTCTGGATTAACATCAGGATCACTAACCAGTAAATCAACAGGTTCCTTGCGATTTGGAGGGAGGTGGATCAACCATATTATCATAAGCCCGTTACAGTCGACTTCTGAACATAATTATGCCTGTCACAACACACAACAGAGCTCGGTCTGTTGCTTCCTCTAGTCGCCGCTAGCCCTATTCCGCAAGTCGTCCCACCATCTGGCCAGGGGCCGCCCTACACTACGTTCGCCAAGACGCGGTCTACCAGCGGTTCTGTTCCATATGTGACCAGCCCTTGCCACTAACTTTCAGGCCTATGTTGGTCACTTTGGTTCTCGTCCAACCATGTAGCTACAAATAATTGAATCTGAAGTTCTGTTAAACTCAGACAGAAATACAATGTCGAGACAAATAATTAAAAGTTGTATAAACTTAACTACATATAAAGTTAGAGCTTTTAAAAACTTACATTATTTTTATATTAATATCAACTGGATGTTATTGGTTATATACCATACATAGCCACTTGTCGAGTAAATTTTAAATTCTTGTAATGATTAATAAAAAAAAGAAGAAACAAGTGTTGCGGTTGGTTTTTAACTTTTTACTTATGGCAACACTGTTGCAAGTACCCATTATAGTGGTACTAGGCATCAACTCAGAGCCTGTTTATTGTAAACGACTGTCGTTCACTTACCGTTACTGGTGCATTTTAATTAAAATTATTGTTTATTAGCGTAGTAGGTAAATTTATTTTGTAAGAAATGTATCGCATTGCTGTTTGATGCTTTTGCCAAATAAAAAATAAGATTCCATATTTAAATTTTATTAAGTCGTTCAAACTGAAGTCCTAAAATACAGAAGGAAGTATTGATTTTGGCACAGACAAGTTTTTTACTTGTCTGTGCAAGTAGATAATTCTAAATTATTAGCGTCATGTCGCAGTTGAACCATAACGCGATCCTTCTTATAAACACCCTGCAGCTAGGGGTCGATGCCCCGCCGAATGGTAGCACGTAGTCACTAATTAAAGTATATTTTATTGTTCCCCCAACTATTACTATCAATACAGACATGGCGAGCCGGCACGAATGCGGGCAAATAATTATAATTACATTTTATTCTTATTTCATTTTATTAATAGTTGCGACCTTCCTGCGTACGTAACAATGTTGACATGTTTGTGTGTTGGTCTGATGCTAGTTTTGTGTGCATGTGTGTATGTGCAAGGGCTCGTGCGCACGATGCAAGTCAGTACCATTTTCTACCCATGTGTGTTTCTGATTGTTTCTTGTGTAAGTGTCAGGAATTTACGCTATTTTTAAAAATGTATGTCTTGTCATAATTGAGAAACTTTAAAATTTACATTTTTATTTGTTTTCCTTTGTAGATAACTGAATTTATTTTGCAATACCAGTTTTAGTATGTTTATTTTAAACATGAAATTTTTCCATGAATAAAATGTAGTGTAGATTATAAATTTTGTGTTTGGAGTTTTCTGGAGTGATAAACGTAGGGTGGGAGGTACGTCTGCTGTTTTGGGTTACAGGCATATCATTTAAGTACTTGTAAATAGTTTGTAGTAGCCGGAATAGGAACAATTATGTGCCCTGTGAGGCATGCATGTTAATTTTATGTCGTTCGTCACCACAGCCATTCATTTTAGTGTATGAAATCTAGTAAATTATATGCCCAGAGGCTTTCATTGTTGGACAACCTGTACTAGTAATGCTAATAAATTTTAGTAGAGATCTCGCGGCGGTCGAATTTCGACCGTTTTGAATGTCTTGCTTTATTTCATTGACCAATATAACTCGCGCTTTAATCGTATAGACTTTAGTGATATGATAGGTCCAAAAGTATACTGGACTATTTTAATTGTATGTGGTTGTTTTTATACAATTTTGAACTTAAAAAAACATTAGGATCATATCATTTTGACTTACAACTTTTCCTCTACTTATTCTTAATATGTATAAGATATGCTTCTGGCTACATAGTCTTTACTTTCGTTTTTGTTTAACTTCGTTTCTTTGCCATATATACCATTAGTTTTGTTTCCCATAATTACTTTGATAAAGATTCTCATTCAATGAGTAGTCAACATGGTTCGGAAAATGAAAACGGATTTTCCAAAAACAAAACAATAAGTTAAAGTTTTCAACGCGTATTTACATTTACGAACATTTATTTAAACGTACATATCTCTGCCTCGTTGGTCTAGCGGTTGGCGTGTGCGACTGCTGATCATGAGGTCTCGGGTTCGATTCCCGGGTCGGACCAAATGTTTGTATGATCTACAAATATTTGTTTCGGAGTTTGGGTGTTTTCTATGTATAATATGTATGTATTTACAAAAAAAAAGTATATAAGTATTCATATCAGTTGTCTAGTAACCATAATACAAGCTCTGCTTAGTTTGGGACTAGATGGCGTTGTGTGTTAGATGTCAGAAATATTTAAAAAAAATATAAATGACTAGCGTTTACCCACGGCTCCGCTCGCGTGTCATATGGTAGTAGTAGAGTTACGTCAGTCCTTCTTCAATAATCAAAGTATCAATGCGAAAATCGACGTTTAACCATGAAAGCGTGACAAACAGACTTTGAACGTGACAGTTACTTTCAAATTTATAATATTGGTATGGATTAATAGAAGTAAGTACATTGTAACAAACACCAAAGTAGCTTGCGCCATGCAGCATCTGAATTTTGCATCATTCAATCTATCTCGCGTTGTTGGCAATTCTATTCACTGTTAAACAATAGGCTAATTAATGTTATACAACACGGCCCGTTATTATTTATATTATATTGTATCTACATTATAATTATTATTGTTTTCCGTTCGTTGTTGGTGTTGCTGATTCATTTATTCATGTTTTGTTTACGCTACGGTGCATACATACTTATATGGAGAATCTGATGTTTCGTTAAAAATATTTACATTGCATAATGATTGCGTTAAGTATTTAAATATTTTGTTTTAATATAGTTCAATTCTTTAAACCGAGTGAGTTACCGGAGCCCTAACTCCCCGGAGGCGGCAGTCAAAGGCTGGCCACGCACGTGTTGATAGGTGCTTACCATCAGTCCTGCTCGTTGTCCCTACAGAACGTAATAGCTATGGGTATCCAAGAATCACACATAAACACCACTTTAAATTGACTTTTGTAAACAATAAACAACAACATATATATTGGTATCTCAATTATCTAGTGTCAAGAAAATCATGTCTGTTTATAACACGAAAACAGCTTTGTATTTTGTTGTCTGAGTGCATGCGGAGTGCGCAAGGCCAAGTTCTTGGAAAGTCGGCCGCGAGCCACCGTCCCGTGTTTACAAACATCAACCATTTCGAAGCAATTTCGAACCCTCTATGTCCACACATGCTTCTTGTTAAGAGTGTTATAACCTTAATTTGAAACGTATTATTAAAATACATATCTGTAACAATTCTTTCAGTTTTACGTGTATTTATTTTTTATTTAGGTGAAATTTCGAGCAAAAAATAAGAGTTTATGAGAAAATCGCAGTAACTTTAATTTTATCGCACTAATATCTATGTAGGTACGACTTATTTTAACATTAAAATAGAAAACAAATATATTTCTTGCCTTAGTTTCAAGTTTTTACATACATTTCTTTTACAAAATATATTAAACTCAATTTAAAAATATAATTCAGGATACCTTGTTCTGTCGAAGCAACAATAAATTCCTTATCACATCAAAGCGAGATCATTTTTAAGAACTTGGCGTCACTGCCTCTGGCACCTCTCACCTGGGACGGTAGATCCATCTATTATTATGTTAACTAATATAACATTATAATATCTATTTTCATATAAATAACATCAAATATGGCTCGACAGATGGTATAATTCAGTGCGACGAGTACGAACTCTTATTTATAGGCGGCGCTGTCAACCGACGTACGTTCGGGGAAAAAACGTATTAAAATATATTGCGTTTAACTTCCTTCGCGTTTTGCACGAAAAAAAGAAGAAATGTTAAACACATAACTCTCTCATTTTCTTGGGATTTGATTTACAATTGCTTTGTTGAATTTGTTTATTTTTGTTAACAAAATTAAAACTGTTCCGTACGTTTTAGCGGTTTTAATGATGTTACTAAGAATGAGTGATACAGAACACACCCTTTGACGTCAGCTCAGCTGTTTATTAATATACATATCTTCTTTTGATAGTTTTAGTTTGTCATTCAATTGTAATCTTTTCCTTTGTTATGCCGCTGGACATTTTTAGTATTGCTGTATTAACATCAAATTGTTAGTAGTTTATAGAACTGACGTAGAACTGTCACCCTCAACAGCCTTTAATAGTCCATAGCTGGACATATGCCGCTTATTAGAAAAGGAGTTTTAGTCTACTAAGAGGGGTCCGGAGGTGTTAATAACAACAGTTCCTGGATCCCTCCCTTCTCGGGCGCAGATTTTTTGTTGTGTCTGTACACCCACGGGCCGACACACCTCCCCGCCACAAACCTAGGTGGGGTGACGGCCCGTAGGGGATTTCCACACGAAATAAAGGGTATGTTTTAAGTTCTCCCACGCCCACGCCACGACTAAGGGAGTCAGCTACTTCACTGCAAAGGTAAGGAGAGACTTATCTTTGCAGTGAAGTAGCTGACTCCCTTAGTCGGCTCTTTCGACATACACGAAATGAATAGGAGTGGTGACATTTTTTATTCTCAATCCTCACCACACTTAGTCTAAACTATCCCTAAAGCCGTATCATTCTTCATTTGTTAAACATATATTATAATTCATTTTCAACGTTATCCAATTTGAACGGAACATAAGCAGTTTTTTAATAAAAATACCTATTTCATTAATACGTCAGAAAAGAGTAAAGCGGAGTTGAAATTTTATAATTTCGATTCTCAGAATATGAGATTAAAATATTTCTTGTGTGGGGCGACGAGATCACATCGTGGCAGACCGACAGCCAAGACAGGCAACGGATGCGTATCATATAGATGTTGGTCGAGTCGAGTGAAATTTTTACTTTCCTAATCGTACCTAGCTGTTAGTATATCGCTCTTGTTAAGAATTTGTAATTTATAAATTAAAACCTAATTGCAAGCATTGTTATTACAGTGCCATAAGAATTTCACTAATAGTCAGAAGTGATAAACAAAATAATATTACATTTTTTTCTTTTAAAATTTACGTTAACAAGTTAAAAATAGGCAAAAAAAGATGAGGCTAACTTTTGCGGCCCGACCATGTGAACGGTACAGTCGCAACGATTAAACACTTGCATCTTTTTTGTCGCGAGCCCGCGGACCGCCCAAACGCCAGCTGCGTGCTACAATAAAGTTGAAATAAAACTTTTTGCCGGCTTCCGCCTCGGGGGTCGGCGTAAACGTACATTTTTATGAATACTTAAACTAATAATTAACGCCGCACTTAGTCGCGCTTAGAACACTGTTTACGACTAAATTTTCTTCGTATGCATTGTATGTTATATCCACAACGGACGCGTTGCGGTCCATTTTCCATGCGGCTCATTATTCCGTATCGGACACGTGCCACTTTTGCGCGCCATATTTTCAAATTGCAACATTTTATTCTTGAATACTTTTTAAATTATTATAATTAATGGTTTCACTGTATGTGGATGTGCCTGCTTGTACTGCTCACGAAGTGTAGCTACGCGTGGCGATATCGACTCGAACATTCATTATAATAAGGTATTCTTACTTAGTTACAAACTGAAGCTCTATTAGCCGACCACGGCTAAGGCAAAGAAGGATTATGATATTGACAGGCTATGTATGTTCATTTGTTCCCTCATAGCTCCTTAATTACTCATTAGAACTGGACAAATGAGGTGTCGTTAGAAGCGTCTTGATCGTCCTCTGGTTATAGGCTATATGACGTGTCACTGAATGTAATGTGGCGCCCTCTAGCCGACAAAAGAACTAAATATTAATAATAAATTTTAGAGAAATATGTCGTGTTTGGTATCATTGGAAGGGGCGTTACTTGTACATTTCAAAAATATATATATTATTAGCATTTTCTCGTGACTTTGTCCGTATTTATTCGATAATTGTGATATGTCTATGGTACCTATTTAAAATATAGTTTAAAAAAAAATCAATAATAAAGAGGCACCAAAACATTTTAAATGAAAAAAGTTAAAACTAAAACCCAACTACGACATCCTTTAAAAGGTAGTAGAGCCACGCTGATTTCAGCACGAACGGGCCGGCTCGACCGGGGCGGTACTACCCTCGCACAGAAAATCAACGTAAAATGACAGCGATCATGCTGTCGTGTTTCGTTGGTGAGTGCGAGACCGGAGGCCCAATGATGCAGTAGCATCACTAGCCCGCCATGGTGTGGGTCGCCATGCTGCATTGTTGCATTGTCTGCATTCGCAGTATGGTGACCACCACTCTTGGATTCTACTCATGCTTTCCATCAGGCAGAGTAGAGTCATTTTGGCAGGGTCAAACATAAAAAAAAAAAAAACCTTCCTTCTTTTTCAGTATCGTTTTTTGTCGTAGTTGGTTTTTTTTTTCTTTTGTATATTTAGAGTGATGGAAACGTAATAACGATACCGTTAATGGAAACGAAATTGCTTGATTAATTGTATACATTTATGTAATGATTAAATAAAAGGGAAATTACCCTTACGCTATACTTTTATCCAACCAATATTCTTTTCTCTTCAAACAAAAGGTCATGATGCAAAGCTTGATCACAAACAATGTATAATTTTATGGCGCTCTATTTTATAGAAGCTATGTGTGAAACTTCAACTTCATTTAGTTAACTCGTGGTATATTTTATTCTCAGGTTAGCCCATTTGGTGGACTATTTAATATTTAACACAGCAATGAGTAACATAGTAGTGTGCGTGAGTAGTCACATTGTCTTACCTTATGAGCGCAAGTGGCGTTCCGTTATTGTGAAGGGAAGGGTGACATCTGTCGGCAGTGCAATGCATTAATCCACCTTTGTTGTGCAGTAAAGATAGGGCTGCCAATAAAACAATTGAAGCTTGTTTTAATATTCTGTTTGCAATCAATCTTTAAACAATATTGAAACAATACTACCCTCGAATTCGTTTGTTTTGAATTTTACTCTCTTATTATGGTTTTAATATTCCTTGGAAACCAGATAGAATAGATATGTTGCAATTTAAAATACTACTAAAATGGTCTATATGTTTTAGTGATATAAATCTATACTCTATACTAATATATAAAGCTGAAGAATTTGTTTGTTTTTTGTTTGTTTGTTTGTTTGTTTGAACACGCTAATCTCAGAAACCGCTGGTCCGATTTGAAATATTCTTTCAGTGTTAGATAGCCCATTTATAGAGGAAGGCTATAGGCTATATACCATCATGCTCGGACCAATAGGAGCGGAGCAGCAATGAAAAACTTTTAAAAAACGGGGGAAAAATTATCACGCTACGGGCTATAGAAGACGCAAACGAGGTTGCGTGGGTCGGCTAGTTAATTATAAAGCTTAGGATGATCGACAAATGTTTGTTCGTATATAAGTAAGCCATATAAACATAAATAGCTTGTGTTTATATGTCTTACTTTAACTTTTAAAATGTGTAGTTACAAGCTGCATAACTTAGGAAAAAATAATAGTATTTAAGTTGGACATTGACGGATTATGAACTAACGAAATAAGTTTTGCACAACCCTAAACAAAATACAGGTGCATTGTATGTTAAAACACGAATAACTAAAAAATATAGACAGGCGTTAATAAACAGTATTAATTTTATTCGGGGATATTGATTAGAGGGGACCACGGCCAGGGTGTTGGGGTCAGCTGTTACTACATTGACGAATTTACCACTTTCATCGTCTCGGGCCTTAAGAAACATTAAAATACACTTTGAAATAGTTATCTGTGTCTTGGTTTGAACTTATGGCAACACTAGCGCTATAATCATATATAATCAAGTGCGTTCTAAATTTAAAAATAAATGACAGTAAGTCGTTGTCGTAATGAGTAGTCGTCAACTTCAAAGTTTGAGCTGATACAGATTAGTTAACTATTTACCGATATGTAATGAAATTACGATAATAATTGCATGTATATTATAATTATCTATACAAATAAATAAAATTGGAGCGTCTGTTTGTAATATTAAAATAACCGCTTTTTAACAAATGCATATGTATGTTTACACGGTACAATTACAAAAAATGTAGTTAAAAAATGTTTGTCTGTCTGTCTGTCTGTTTGTTCCGGGTAATCTCTGGAAGGGCTGGATCGATTTTGACGGAACTTTCACTGGAAGGCAGCTGATGATCCAGGGAGCAACTTAAACTACTCACTTTTTTAGACTAGCTTTGTTCCGCGGCGTTGCCCGCGTTACAACGATAACCGTGGGTAACACCGCGGGACAAAGTTAGTCTAAAAAAAGTAGCCTAAGTTACTAGCTCTACTAAGTTACCGGAACAAACCGACCGACAGACCAAAAAAAATTAACTACATTTTTGGTATATGTACCGTGTATACTTATATATGCATTTAGTAAAAAGTGATTATTTTAATATTACAAAGAGACACTCCATTTTCATTTATTTGTATAGATGTATAGATTATAAACTTAATTTGTTAATTTAGGATTCTTAGAGGGATTGTAGTATTTTTTTTAAATTAAAAATAACTTTTAAATCTGTTTAAACACATGTAATATACAAACTGATTATTGAAAGACCTAATCCAGTTTTGAAGATGATGCAATAAACTCTCAGTGGCCATCAGAGCATTTCACTTCAAGTATTCAATTGATAAAGAACGATATAACAAAGTAAATGTGATACCGAGGCATGCAACTAGATAATTTAATAGAATAATAAATGTTAACATCCGTATTAAGAGCACTAGGGGCATCGCATTGTATTGAAGCGACAACAATGAGTACGGCGAGGATAAAAGTACGTATTATTTTACTGTACAGTCGAGTGAAAAAGTCTTAGAGTATGCCTCGCGACTCGGCGCCAAAGTATGCTTTCGAGAACGCTTCAAACGCGCAAAGACGACGCGTCCACTGCTGGAAAGACGCGCTGAGATTTTGAAATTTTAAATTTTTTCCATCCAAGTTTAGCGTCAATTAAATAAAATGTAAGATGTTCATTAAGACTTTTTTCCACGGGCGTACTTATACGACAGATTCGTTCTGCCGTTGGACAATTAATATTAATTAAGATTTAAATTGGTCTAATTACATAGAGCCCAGCCCATCTCGAGCAGGCAAGCGGGCTATTCTTTCAATGCAAACGAAATGTTAAACATTTTTTGTCCAGTTATTAAATTAAATTACAGTAACTTTTTAGTGACAAGCGTTAATTTTTTAATAACAAATGATTTGTATAATTTTAAACTCGTTGACTAATCGATTTTATGTTTCTTTCCAGGTACGTAACATTACTTAATTAATTTACATTTACTTCGGATATACCTTTGGTAAGTTAATTTTCTCTATGCACAAAAAAAAAATACACTTCATGATACCTTAATGATAAAATCCATAAAGCAGGAATTTTATTCTTCCATAAGTATTTTTAATTTAATCTTCCATCGTAGGCACGTAAATGTTTTGAAGAATCTCTATTTTTCAATACATTCAAACTCTAATTAAACTCTTTTAATTAGAGTTAAATACTTGCAAAAGCCAGTCAGTACCTTTAGTCAAAAATACTGAGTGCTGATTGAGTACATCCACATTAGTTTGATCTCATGACTAAAGCTTTCATGTTTAAAATATCTTTGGAAAATGCAAACCGATATATACGTCAGCTCATGTCTAAAGAAATTTATCTCGTCTATGATTCAAGTGATCAATTAAATTATATACTTAAAAGCTATACACGAGAGTTTAATTTGCTTTTACTAACTTGAAATTATGTGTTGCGGTTTTCAAAGCATAAAAATAGTTAGAAATTATAGTTATCCCTACCTGTGAATTTCTGCTGCGTGTACTAAAATACGCATGATAGAAAAATTGAAATTATGCATTTAAAATTGCATCTACACTTCTTTAGGAGCATAAGTTTTGTGTGTAGCCTCTCATTTTTGCTAAGAGCGGTGTGAAGCTGTTATATATGAACCTGACTGTACCGCCAGTTACATACAAAGCTAACGCTAGCTTCATACATAATCGCTCTTTCAGAAGTTTGCGACAAAAATGTAGTGAACCATTAATTTTATAAACTTGGTTCCGCATGTTTGGGAATTTCGCACACATTTTACATTTAATATTCTTGGGATATGCTGGTATAGGGGGAAATGAGCAGACGGGGTATTTGAAGTTAAGTGATTGGCCGTCCATGGACAAATCAACAAATGGAACTCAAGATTCACAATTGCCGGTCCTCGCTCTGAGTCCTCTTACCTCAGGTTTTGAGGGAGAGTGTTAGGGCACCGGTAACTGCACTCACGAAATCTTGGTATTGTTTATGCGCCAGCCCATTTGCCAAAGCATGGTTACAGTACTGGTCTGTCTGCTGTCATTTAGATTAGTCGTCTGTGAGAGTCAAACCGGACTGTTCGTGCTGACTGAAACTTCTACTACCTATTGTAATGTTTTTTTTTTTTTAAAGAAAAACTATAAGTATCTTCTATAGAATGCAGATTATGATATAAATTATTTTTATAACAATTATGGAACATTAAAACAAGGCAGGTATACAAAAAAACACAAGGCATTATTTAGGTCATCAGATGTAATGAATTCACCAACAAATAAAAACATTTACAACAAAGTTAGCGGCCTACTTATCTCAACAGTAGTGTCTGGTAATAATAAGTACTAAAGGAGGTTTTATCTGGACTTGCAACATTGTCACGTTAATGAATCTGTATCTATAGACAATTACCTGTCTGTCAATGCTACGTTTAAATGGTGGTTAAACTCAATTTGTACGACCTTCATTCGTGTAGTTTTTCTTTTAAACAAAGTTATACCTGTATGGGTTTTAACGCGTAAACAAGCTTTTTTAAAAATAAATTCATGTTTGACAGCATTCATATAATTCCAGTGACTTTGTTGTATCAGGGACCTATATATATATATATATATATATATAACAGCGAAGTGGCGGTAATGTTTTTGCCAGTGCGTGTATATTTATTGATTAATAACTTGATGCACTTTTGTACATCGGCAGACTTAAGGCCCAAGGCATTCTTTACCAGTCAACCAAGTCAAGTTATTACATTACACAGCATTACATATATAGGTATATGTAAATACGACAAATACATAAAAACTATAAATATACGAGTATATAATATTACATATTCATACAAATATATTTACATTACATAAATACACTATAAATAACAAGAAATGTATTGGAGTGCTATCGTTTTGATAATTCTGCCATGCCACTGAGAAGCAGGTTATGTAACTACTTCTTAAATATGAGACGGCTAGTAGACATCCTGATTTCAAGTGGTAGCGCATTCCAGATTAGAACTGCTTGAACGAAGAATGAAGAGTTTACAGAGTCTGAATTGTGAGAGGGACATAAAACAAGCAGTACATTTTCTGAGCGAAGATTTCTGTTGTGATTGGAAGACAGCAAACGAAGGTAGGGATCTAGATAAGTAGATGAGGATGGCGAGGTGAGAAATGAAAACATAGATAACTGCATAACACTGGTTTTCTGTGCGACCGTGGAACTACTCAAGTTGGCAATATTTAAAACTAGTTAGACGCTGAGTTAAATTTACGCTTGCATTTTTGCGGAACCCAAATAATATATACATCGCACCTTGCGTCCCCGTGACGATTGTTCCTCAATTTACCGCGCCGCTTTAGTGGATCATTGAGTTTGCAAAGCTTTGGGTTAGCACCACAAAAGTGCTAGATCTCTCTCCCTTTTAATGGCGTGTTGGGAATGTTTTTAGTCACGTGACGTCACTATTGTCCTTTGTCGGCGCGCCGTGATAATTTGTCGTGTTGCGACGCCACATTTGAATAAATGTATGGCGAGACGCGAGTGCCTCAATTATATAGCATTACAGTTTTATATATTGCTGTTAGGGAACTCTAAGCGCTACCGACTGTCGTTCAAAATGTTTTGCACTGATTACGCTCACCTTTTTAATCACATGTGGGTATTATTAGGTAGTCCTTTTTAGTGTGATTTAGGAGGACGTGATATACAGCTTAATTAGAGAGGGATTGTCATCCGCTAATCAAAACATGGCCCTCTCCTTACCAAGGAGATTTTTGTACCATACTAGCCAGATGGGTTGATATATAATTGGTTCTGTTTGCAGTGAAGTTGTCCAGCTTATGGCACTCAGTAGGGACGATTCTTCGTCTGTTAGCACACGGAGAAATGTAATGCATACTTGTATTGTATTGGTGTATCTGCCCTACGCTACTTCCAACTTTATTTTTTCTTTTTTATGTTTGGCTCTTCCAAAATTACTCTACTCTGCCTGATGGAAAGCATAAGCAGAATCCAAGAGTGGTGGTGACCATACTGCGAATGCAGACAGCGCTGCATTGTTGCAGCATGGTGATTCACCAAGGCGGACTTGTTGTATGCGGAGTATGTTGTTCACGTCAGTTTAGTCCTACATTTCTTATTAATGTAATAACAATGTGCACAGCGATGCATATCCTGATACAGTTCCGATAGTTATTCATGTATGTAGTAGTGTTACGACGTCAAATAAGGCATATTTTGTATGTTGTGTATTGCTCAATAAAACCCTCAACTACGAGACCAGTTACACGAAAGAACGTCATTCATAAACGATCAAATTGATGAACCTATAATGCTGATAGCAATTTTAGTAAATGGACCCTGCTTGATAGATTAACCTATACGCTTATTGAGAAGTGTTTAGCAAATAAAATGTTTGACTTGACTGCACTGCATTTAAATGAAACTACGATAATTGAATTATAATCTTTTAAAACGGTAAAATTGATTGTTGCTCGTTGCACAGATATTTCTTTAAAAAAGGCTGACTAGGTTTTTGCGTTTATTTCGCATAGATGAATATTGTTCGAGGAGCACAATTTCTTTTCAGTTTTATTTTCATAATCTATTGTGATTGGGACAGCAGGTCCGTAATAAGTGAAGTACAGCAAATTGCAAACAAACAAAATATCTGCTTTTGTTGTGATCGACAACTATAATGTAAAACTTGTCAGCCAGTAATGACAGCCAGTAAATAAAAACATTTAAAATTATTAGACACATACACGAAGTTTTATTATCAATTGAGCTTAATTAACTAATTAATTGAAAGTAAGTTGATACCAGCTCTCCCTTTCATTACTTTAATATTTTTAATATCTGACGTGGCCAATAAGTGTTAGAGCAATGCTCTGAGCTGAGTATAAAGAAACAAAAAAGCGGCCAAGTGCTAGTCGAACTCATACTCGTACTCGTTCCGTAGCAGCAAGTAACATAATATAGCAGTTCTTATAGTTCGTTGTAACTTTGGTCGATAAATTACGGTGTACGATTTATGACGTATTAAAGAAAAACTACTTACTAGATCTCGTTTAAACTAATTTTCGGTGGAAGTTTGCATGGTAATGTATGTACATCATATATTTTTTTTAGTTTTCATCATCAGCCTATAGCAGTCCACTGCCCGGACATAGGCCTCTCCAATTGCGCGCCACTTGGTTCGATCCTCGGCTTCTCGCAACCAGCTCCTGCCAGCCCTTTTGCGCAAATCATCACTCCAGCTGGCCTGCGAACTTCCTACACTACGTTCGGGGAAATAACATCCACAACAGGGCCCATACCATTGCATCGAGGAGTGAGACAAGGGCCTCACTCCTCGATGCAATGGTATGGGCATAATATTACATTGAACTACGCCTGTTGGGATGGGTATACCGCCGTCGTTTGGTTGCTAAAGCCTCGATCGTCGTTCATCAGGATGTACCGCGTGCAGGTGAGATTGGCTTGGGGCGAAAGATTGGGGTTCACCCCCTTACATCACCTTACACATTTTTTTAGTCTTTTCATTCTCTTATTATAGAGAGTTACATGGAGGTGGGGACACACATTTTACCATTTTGCAAGTGTCTCACGCGCAAACTAAGTATTAAGTTTAGAAAAAAATGATATCAGAAACCTCAATATCATTTTTGAAGAACTATCCAAAGATATCCCACACGTACATTATTGACAAAAAAAAAATTTTGAGTTTCATTTCTAAGTTTGGGGACACCCCAATTTTTTTTGTTTGAAAATCTTAATGCGGTTCACAGAAAACATCTACTTAAAAAGTTTAAATAGTATAGTTCTTATAGTTTCGGAAAAATTGGCTGTGACATACGGACGGACAGACAAACAGACATGACGAATATACAAGGGTTCCGTTTTTTGCCTTTCGCACGGAACCCTAAAACTGCACTTGGGAAGCCCCTTTTTACATTTTTAATATAATACCCAAACATAAGGCACCCTTATACGTCACAACAGTTATAAAGAACACTCGAGATAGCTGCGCCAAAGACACCCGCGACCAAGCCACCGTGACGGTTTGGCGCGAATAAAAATTAGCCACAAGTTCAACACTATTTCCCTTTACCGTGTTTATTGCCTCTATAGAAGGTATTCAGGCAATGTTCGCTAATTCATACGCGGGTCGAGAGAGCGAGTTTCACACTTACGTCAGTCTGTGCGTAACTCAATGCATAGTGCTCCAACCACTGGACTAATTTAATGAGAGGGCGCTTTTCAACTGGCGCGGCGCTTCTATTCTGTTATACCTCGTATATAAATGCGATTAACATAGAAATGACATGATTCAGACGTTACACGATGTACTTTCAAGTTTTAATAGTATGTGATGTTTTAGTAAAACTTTTAAACTTTCGCGTTCCATGGTATGTTAATAGTAATTTTTACGGGTAATTAACGTCCTGCAAATCAGAGGTAGGTAATACCTTTTAATAAGTGATAGCGTTAATTTCCCTTCATGGGCGAGTCCGACTCGCACTTGGCCGCTTTTTAATCTCTACCTTTCATCTTGTGTGTTTCAACGGTGTCTTGGCTAGAATAAGCTCGTAAGAGCTCATTCTAGCCAAGACACCGTTAATATTTTGTTACTCTCAATGATATCGGTTACTTCACTATGAAATTCTCATAAAAACCTATGCAACTGTTTCGAATTTTAGGCACATCAAAGGGAAAAAATATTAGTAATATTTTTGGCATAAGTACCGTCCAAACATTCGCAAATAAATTTAAAGATTGACAGTTATTGGGACGTTACAAACAGACAGTTTTATTTCACATATTGATATTAATGCATTTCGTATTCCTAAGGATAATATTAGTCAATCAGTCTTGTTTATAAGCGTGTGTTACTCTTGTTGTATATAATTAGGGCGGGTGTGCGTACAATGCGTGGGGGCGCATGATGAATGCCGACTATCTGTAGGGTTGGGAGCCATGTTGGTCTTGCGCAGAGTGCGCAAATGTTGGCACTGCGCAGGCGGCGAGGTACACGCGCTGCACAACACAGCTCAGCTGTTAGGGCCGACTTGCTGTTACGATTGGATTCGCACGACCATAAGCCCGACTTGTTATTTGTGGGGTGCGTTTTTGGGTCAATTGCTTTGATCTTTTGTGCAATAAATTGAATATTTTTTTTGGTTTACGGCACTTTCAAGCTTTAGTTAAATTCAAAATTGCAGGATCACATTTTTATTTGATACTATTTCTTTGTGATGTAAAAATAAGCTTTAAATGAGAGCTTATAAAAATTGAAAAGACTGCACTGGATATAAAATGCTATGAACAATGATACAAATTATTTTAGTCCGTAATTATTTTGGTTTAAAATATTCGAAATCTGTAGACCAGGTAGTCTTTAGTACACCCCAAACCTTACCTGAAAATGAGATGCTATTTGATTTACAGCATTTGTTTTCGTCATTCAATTTTAAAAATACATATTTAAAAAAAAACTATTCGCCTAAAAAGATTCAGGAACATTTAAATTATCCGAAATCTTAATTAAAAATCGTTTTAAAGGTAATATTTATAAGCAAAAATGGTCTATTCCCACACGATAAGGTATGATTTTTACAAAACTGCTTCTTTTATTTTCCCAGTTTCATCTTAAATCGTCTATCGTAGATTCAACACTACAACTTCACAAAGTTCGCGTTTCCCCCACTTGTTTATCGATAACGATACAACACTGATTTAATCGCATAATAATTCGTCGAAGTTGTCGCTATCGAATAACTTAAAAAAATATCACAAACTGCTATTCGTTATCAATTCATTTCTCATAATACTTATTCAGTTTGGTACCTGAACTGTAAATATTGTTGACATTTCCTCAATTTGTTAAAGGTTAAAATATTTACCGATGGTATCGTTCCAGCCAATGATCGATAAAAAAAAACTATTGCTTCATTTAACATCATCAGTACAACTTATTTACTGACGGTAGGATACGTGCGGTCATCAATTCCTTACAATTTAAACCTACTTCAAGGGTATGTTTTGAGTCCTATATTAAGCATATTTCTATTATATGATGCGTTTTCGTATCGTTACTGTATTATGAAAGTCTATAAACTGACTGTAGAAATTATGAAACATATGAGATATTAACTGTAACTGTTTAATAACCCTTTCTTAACCCATTCCCTACCACCTCCAGTGGTCATCGATCTCAGTCACAAAAGTCTAGAAATGTTCTATGTTCACTAGGTAATGTTGCAAGGAATTACAATCACTCAAGAAAAGTTTAATGCGAGTATTCCTAATGCAGTCATAAAGTTTAATGTCAAATAATATCGATTGTAAAAGTAATCGATTGTAATAATAATAATATTGCTGTACTCAAGAAATTTAGGGTTTTCACGCTGAAGCTTATTAAAAAAAACAAAGCAGTCATGAAGACTGCAAAGAGAAGTGAAAACTTCAACTAAAAAAATAGCGCATGGGAAGCGTGCGGTGACGATGACAAGAGTTCCACTATTTTGTTCATCCAAAAAGTACACATATATAGGTACACAGTATTGATACCTATATATTAACAACTAGCTGAACCCCGCGGTGTTACCCACGGCTATTGTTGTACCACAAGTAACGCCGCGGGACAAAGTTAGTCTAAAAAAAAGTAGCCTAAGTTACTCCCTGGATCATCAGCTACCTGCCAGTGAAAATCCCGTCAAAATCCGTCCAGCCGTTTCTGAGATTACCCGGAGCAAACAGACAGACAGACACACATTTTTTTTTAACTGCATTTTTGGTGTATGTATCGTGTATACATACATATGCATTGATTAAAAAGCTGTTATTTTATTATTACAAGCAGACACTTTATTTGTATAGATTATTTTTACGGGAATTAACGCGGTCACTCATTAAAAGGTATTACATACCTCTGATATGCCTGACGTTTCGACCAGGTTGCACTGGCCGTGGTCATACTTTGCCTCAGAGTCACTTTCACCATACCTTTCAATAAGTGATCGCGTTTATAACGTACGCGATCACTCATTGGGTACTTTAAAAGTTAGTATTGATATAGCTCATGGAAAGCGTTCGGTGATGGTGACGCGAGTTCCATGAGTTTTGTTCGCCCTAAAAGTGCTCAATGCCTAAATAACTTTTCACTTCAAAAGTTAGGACCATGTGTTTGTCTTTTATCACTTTGATGTAACTAGTGGTCTTTAATTGACATCATCACTGTTGGGGACTAAGTGCTCTCTGAACCAGTTTACGGACCATGACTCTTCTGGAAATGACCAGTTATTCTTAGTGTTGTAGTCAGCAAACGTTCATTAGTTGAACCAAGAACCTACTTAAAGTTTTAGAGAATCGTTAACTGAACGCATCGCATGTATCACTTTAGTAATAATCAACTACAGATATACTTATGTGTTTTTATCACAAATATATGTATTTAAAAATAAAAATGAAGCGCCAATTGTATCGCTAAGCGCAAAACTTGAAAACCAATTCTTTTTTTTTAAATGTATTTGTTAAGGCACAAGGAAGGTTCTCATGAAGAGAAAAACAAAAAAACGTCTCAGCTAGTTATATATATACTAAATTAAGATACATAACAAATGAACATACTCATCACACAATATTCCCATGTCCTAGTTAGGAATCAAATCCACGAACTTTAGCTTAGTAATTACGATTGCTAATCAGTAGGCCAACAGAACAGAACTAGTAGAATAATTTGTACCGCTCTACGGTAATTAAAACTTATGAACGCTAAACTTTGACTCGAAACCACGATCGGGAATAAATTATATTTCTATTTTCTGCGTGTTAAGTTAGATTTTTCGTTAACAACTATTTAAATATTCGATTTATTCGATTGTTTATTCTAGTTGTTAGCAAATAGTCATGATAGTATTCGAATAATTTGAGTAGTAACCAAATTTGATTATAGCTGAAATCTGAATCCAGAGAGAGATATATTGAATTTGGTATTTTTCATCGTTCGAAAGTGGAGTTTGTTTGAGATATGTGTATCTATCAAAATCAGAATGCAAAAAAATATTTCAATATTTTTTGTATACCTACGATTATTTATTGTTTTTAATACTTCAATCGGAGTTATTAAAACAAGGTAAAAGCATTAAGTTTATTTATATCTTCAGTTTGATACTACAAAAAAGAAAAATAGTGATCTCTGATAACAATTTCTCAGGTACAAAATAGGTACACAGTGCGACAAATGATATTTGATGCGGTAGTATGACATATATAAAAATAGTCTAGAAAAGTGGGTGTTTCAGATAGGGTCAGATAAAACAAACTTTTCAACAATAACTGCAGAAATGTTCCGTGCACATCTTTGAAGAATAGTGTCGTAAGAAACTCATCAAAGTATTCTTTAACATTTATCTTCATTGTCGTTTGCTAAGGAGGGAAGTGGCATTTATAACTCCTTTAGTTTTCTTCTGATTGATTTCGTTTTGGGTACCAAGACAGTTTAACTTTACCTGGGACTTTCCGAGTGTCATAACTCGGTTTGTTCTTGCGTCTCCTATTGAGTCTCGTGTACAGGAAATACAGTGGCAGGCGTATGGGGATTAGACAAAAGAAACTTTACTTTCACAAGTTTTATATTGTTAATTGACACATCTCAGGAAGAACTCTCTGATAACCGGCGACTACCGAGACTGTACTGTGATACCAGTTCCATTCTAAGTCGGTCACAATTCAGTTTTGATCAAAATCTAATCAAAAAGCCGTCATATAAGTTATTTTTGTTGTAAAGTTATGTCATTAAATGTAATCGATAATTAAATCTTAATAATACTTTACAGTTATTTCACTACCGTTAGTGACAGTTGTGAGATCAGAATCTATCGGAACTGAATTTTAACGGAACTAAATGTGTCCATGACCGTCTAATTAGGTCGAAACGTCAGGTAATTCAAAGGTGTTTTACTTACAGTCCTTAAAATATAGCTTTATCTCTGTAACGTCTACGAAACTGATGAAATAACTTTAAAGAAGTGTTTTTTTTGCATCATCTATATTTTAATTATTTAGTTGCCAGTTTTCTTACAAACCAGCTGAGTCCCGCGGTGTTACCCGCTGTTAACGTCGTACCGCGGGTAACGCCGCGGGGCGAAGCTAGTCTAAAAAAGAAACCTAAGTTAGTCCTTAAATCATTAGCTACCTATCAGTGAAAGTCCCGTCAAAATTGGTCCAGACTTTGTAGAGATTACCCGGAACAAACAGACAGACATTTTTTTTTTAATACTGGTTTGGTATATGTACCGTGTACACATACAAATGCATTTAGTAAAAAACGGTTATTTTAATATTACAAACAGACACTTCAAATTTATTTATTTGTATAGATGGATACTCGTAGATGAAGTACAATATAATAAAAATTCAAACCTAAAATATATCTCGTAAGCTTCGATCATAAATAGTACTAGATTGCCGATAAGCGCTTCAAAAACGGCCCGAAAAATAAGACCACAAATAATTTTGTGGTCTTATTTCAAATTAGTATGGTCCAATTACAGCCAACGTTAAGACGTCAAAATGCCGCAGTGCGCGTTCAAAAACTGTGTAAATAACCACCGTAACACCAAGGTTTTGAAAGGAATATCTTTTTTTCGGTAAGTTTATATTATTATTAAGTGTTTTTCATAAAATAATAAACAAAATTATATATTATAGTAAATATAATTCAATAAACTAGTATTGAAATTATTTGGCCAATGTTTACTATAACGCACCAACTATTGTATCAAACATCACCTATTCTTGAACAGGGAATGCATGGAGTAGTGTTATTATTTTATAATGTTATTTTTGTTTGTAGGTTTCCTAGTGACCCATTTCGCTGTGCAGAATGGGTATCTATTGAAAGAAAGAGGAGAAGAAATATACAACCCTTACAAAAATTCTATAATATGTTCGATTCATTTTGACAGATTCGACATAACTGGAAATACGCAAAGGCGTAATAATAGATTAAATAAATTAATAGATGGCGAAATTAATAGATGTAAGAGACATGGGTGGTTTATGTTATGCTTCAAACGATGTGTTTGACATATGCATGAAAACCGAACGTGTTATACGCAACTGTCTTCGCATGAGTGGTGGCAAATCAATGCAAAAAAGTATGACAAAAACTTTATATGTGTAAATGTTTTAAACGCATATATTGAAAAGGATTTTTTTTCTGAGGGAAACGAACACAACCATAAAATAAGCCTAATTAAACTAATTATAGAAAAAATTATGAATGTAAGATTACATTATATTTGTAAAAAAGAAACCGCTCATATCAAAATTACTTCTAAAAGACAGCTTTATAACAAGCTGAATCTGTTTAAAGGTAATTAAACCTATATTACTATTTTAATTACTTCTGTATAAAGAATACGTTGAAAACATGTTTCTTGATTCCTTTCATATTTTTTACTTTATATTTTTTTTATTACCTATTTGTTGTAATAACGGAAATGTAAAATAGTATATATTACTTTTTTGTCACTTCAGCCTACTGATGCCCACTGCTGGACATAAGCCTCCCTCATGGCGCGCCACTTTTTTGAATCGGTCAAAAATATTTATCACCATACAAAACAAACCTAAAAAAAAATATATTCTGCAACTCTACGTCATTCAATACTTACTGTGTTCTGAGCATTGAAATGTAATACCAAGAACTAGGTACATCTAGTTCCACAATACAATAAGCACGAAATTAGAAACAAAATGTTTTTAATCTTAGACTTAGACTTTAAGTATCATTTTAGAATAAATATTATTGCACTAATGACTTTTTATTTTTAAGCGACATTTTAAATTTATTCCATAGTATCGCTTCTCTGACGAAAGGTCCTAAATAGATATATTTTGTAATGGTAATTAAACTTTATGTTTAAGCGTTAAGGTTTATAATAAACTGAAGTCATTAACATTTTTAAACTTTTTTCTAAGAATAAAGATGTTTTCGTGTCTGTAAACATGGCCACTTGAGAGTCTTATTTTTGTTCCTGATCCTTAGTCTAGTACTATTATTGATCGAAGCTCGTAAGTTCTAAAATTACACTTGTGACATACAACATAAATTAAACTATATTTTAAAGACTAATAAATGTTAGCGTTTTAATCCCAGTACCAGTAAGTAGATAATTAACAAATAACCCAGTACCAAGAAACGTTACAGAAAAAGTTAGAACCATCCTTTACCGTTGAGTTGCCAGATAATTGTCATTTAATGAAATGTCTTACCATATATGACGGCCTTGACGAAGTGGAACGTTTTCACCAATTCTCTTTAGCCGCATCAAGCGCCAATTTGACTTTGTGCGACGACAGGAACAGGCCGCGGATGCTCCCATTAGGCCACTTATTTAATACTTGAAAATAAAGGAGTACGACTATTACGGCGTAACGTAAGTTTCCGGACGATGCGGCGCATGCGTAGCGATCGTGCTGCGGCTAAATACACCGATGCAATATTTGTCTAGAAATGTATTAAACTAACTTTTATTGGCGCTTCTTGGGGAGACATATGTCTAGCATTGGAAGCCACCACTTGCATCTGTATCGTAGTGATTGTAATCAGCTGTAACCTTCAAGGGAAGAAAGTTTTCTTGAAATTTAAAGAAAGACCAAGTACTTCCTTAACACAAAAAAAAGTTCAAATCTATACAAATAAATAAAATTTGAGTGTCTGTTTGTAACATTAAAATAACCGCTTTTTAAATGCATATGTATGTATACACGGTACATATCCTAAAAATGTAGATAAATTTTTTTTGTCTGTCTGTCTGTTTGTTTCGGGTAGTTCGACCTCGAGCCATTAAAATGGATCAGGAAACTAGAGCTGTTCCAGCTTAATTAGTATAGTCATATGGGCGAACAGCTACTAGGTGTTATTCTCATTACGTCGTCAGTCAGTTGCACCTGGTTTCTCATCTTTGAATTATTGACCAAGGTATGAGGACATGGGTTTCTAATAAGGGTAGTTTAATATTTCGTTGATATTTCGTGATCTATGAAATCTGGATAGTTGCGAATGTTCAATTTAACGACACATTTTTTTTTTACACCAAAGACTTAATGTACTACCCTAAAGCTTGTTGATCGTCTTTTAAAAATAATATAATTGATCAAAAGATTTATATTAGAAAAATTGAAACATGCCAATACTCTGTGCCAATAATTAAACACTTAAAATAGATTTTTCTACTTAGTATTGTCTACTAAAATAAACCTATCGTCACTTCTTGTTATTCAGATGTCATTTGACAAATTGTTACCAGTCATGAAAAGGATAAAACAGATAAAAAAATGTTTGCCATTGAATAATGACCAAGGTGAAAAATAAAAACTAAAATCGAATCCATTTAAATGTGACGTTAGAATTCATAATTTAAAATAACGTTTATTTTTAAAATCTAAAAAAATAAGAATATTAAAGGTGGAATAGTGTGCCAGTTACCCAAACCGCCGGTCAAACGGAACTGGCCCACACAGTCATCAGAGTCTGTTAATGTGGCGCTCACCGGCGCTTCCTCTGACGTACTTTGATCATTCTCGTTAACGCACTTTATACAAGCACTTATGCCCTTTTGACTTTATTAACAGTCGAATTATATTGTTGTTATTTGCACGACAGATGAAAAAGTTAGTTATTGTCATTAAAATTTTAAAAGCTACTGTATAGTGTTAATTTCGTCTATTATTTCTCCTTGGTCAGTGGTCGTAAATTTAATAGAATCAGCCTATTGCAGTCCAGTCATCTATATAGGCTTGTCCTATTGCACGCCACTCTGATCGAATTTGGGCTTCTTGTGTTCAGCTTCTACCAAACATTTTACGTGAATTGTCACGACCCCTGACCTGGGCATCCTACACTACGTTTGCCAAGACGCGGTCTCCACTCTAGAACTCTTCTACCCCAATGGTTGTCAGTTCTAAGGTTAATATAGTCAGCCCATGGAATTCGATATACATTAAAAGTATTTTTTTACAGTTTCTTAACACCCCAATTGATTTGTGACCATTATCGTGTTGATCAAGTACCTATCATTTAAATATAAAATGCGATCACAAAACAGCAGAAATAGGGGACGTGTATAGACGTCTAACTAAAATGATACCGAAAAGGTGTCCGACACTGGAGTTATACCTGCCAAAGTACAATGCACTGACAACGAAGTGTGGGGGTACATTTTTAACAAACGTCTACTGACGTGACGGTGTACGTGATAATGCTATTACAAACTTTCACGTGTTTTTTTATTGTATTAGCGAAATGAGAGTGGGCAACTTCGTCCATTTTTATCGAGGACTTTTTCATGGCAACGTCATTCATAAATTACGCGAAGCAATATTTAATTGAAGCGATCGTACCTTTATAAAGAGAAGACTTTATCTTTCTAAAGCACTGAAGTGGAACGTTATATGATAAAAATGTTATAGGTGAACATAATTTTCGTTCTTATGATTTAATATTTTTTATTATATTTTTTTAAAGAACTGCCTCTTTGGTCTAGAGGTTAGCGCAAGCGATTGCAGATCAAGAAGTCTCGGGTTCGATTTCCGGGTCGGACTACTATTGGATTTTTCTTACAAGAAGTTCTTAATAGCAGCCCGGAGTATGGAAGATGGCAGAGTTTCCCGCCCGTACCTCGGAGAGCGCGTTAAGCCGTCGGTCCCGGTTGTCATGAACATCTATGACAATCGTTAATGAGAAGTCAGTGCCCTCAAACATACTGATAACTAGTTCAACCTGCGAATTCAGTTCACCCTCAGGGTTGCGGAGGTCCGATGCCAGTCGCTACGTGGAAAACCTGATATTCAGGTAAAACCGGTTGAACTAGGGAATAATAAAAGCTAGGAAGATGATTTTTAAGAACTCAATGGAAAAGTAGACTGGAAGTCAAGTAATAATGAAATTCCAAAGAAACTTAAATAAATGATATAAATTGATTTCTAGTTTATATTTGTAGTACGCCCACTTTTCCAATTCCCGGGGGTGTACAGCAAAACATTCTTACTCAAGACTTGCAATAGATTTCTCTTTATCTAAGAATAGATTTGTTGACGATTTACGTTCTAGGAAAAGTGTATTTACGCCCTGTGACGTCCAATTAAATAACAGCATTAGGTACAAGACAACTTGCATATAATTTTAAATAGGATTATTATTTTGTTTAGATTTGCAAGATTGCAGTTAACTTATTATATTTTTGAATAACAATTGTATCTTGTGAGGATGAGCTCCCAATACTCTGCATATACTAGTAATGACTACCAACGCACATTTTAAACTCCTCTGGGCTCCATTTACTAACATATTAATTATTGTATCTTCTTAATTCAGAAGCGTTGAGTAATAATAGTAGAAGCTTTAGGTCAAATTATCTTATAGGCAGATTTTAATCGTAAGAGGTGGGATGCCGTAAAATTTATTTATTAGATAGGTGTTCAGGGTTTGGGTAATTTATTTTGAGAACAGATGGTTATTGTTATATCGCATTGGAAATTGCAGATATATTTTTTGTATTTAAAGTTGACGAATAAATTTAATCGGCTGAAAACGTTTCCTGCACCTTACAAATTGTACCGATTAAATAACACACTTGTGTAGTACCAATAACGTTGTTATTAATTACTATTATAAGTTGTTGTAAAGTTGCGGATAATCGGCGAATGTATGTAAGCACTCGGCGCAGAGGGCCTGCATAAATGCATTAAACACAAAAGCGTGTAGCAAACTTCACTTATAAAGCTATACGTAGGTGTAATTTCTAAAATAATCGATCCCCCACCCTACACATTAACTGCGTCTGCCCGGCATCGTCGCGAGGGACCCATCGTTATCGACCAAATTTTTATTATGCATATTTTTTAATTTTATTTTTTGTTCAACCCCCTACCCTCTGGTTGTGACTTCACGTGCGTATTAAATCAATACTCGCAAAGAGATTTTGTTTTTATTTGTTGGCCGAAGCGCTGCGAGCTTTTTTGGCGGTCTCCTCACCTTCTAAACGCGTCTGTGCTCCTATTGCCGTCCAATAGAGCTCTGGCTAAAGGGCGTTCAGGAAATGTACATCCGACTGTTTTCGTGTACCCCTTTTTTAGCGCAAGTGCATATTCGGATTTTTTAAAATATTACAGAAAAGAATAACGAAAACGCTATATTTGTTTATGTTGATAGCGATTTTTAGGAACGCTCTAATATTTTCTTACTTTTCTCAGTTCTGTATAGCCGTCAGTTCGTTTACCTACTATTGATGTTTAATAATTTATAGGTATAGTAGTAGTAAAGGTTCTCACACGGCTACAGTGACGTGCAAACAATGCGAGGACCCAAAGTTTGCTTATGATAATCATATTTCGTCTTTTTATGATATAGTGAACAGACGGTGATTCATCTCAGGTCATTCAGCTGGTCAGTGTCATCCGCAGAATCTACTCCTAGAACAAGAAAGCTTAAAAAACGACTGAAGTTTTAACACATCTGTTGAAACATTACGGGTACGCGTAATTGTGCGCACCAAAACATTCTGTATTGTTATATTAAACTTTATGATATGAGATATTTGAATTCTTTTCCACTGTCCTCTCCAGATGCATTGTAGAGAGAAACGGGCAACTGCGTTCCTATGGCACTATTAGGCGGCCAAAATTTGGATGCGTTCGTATTGCTACGAAGAAGAAGGCTCTTAGAATAAGTTGAGGTTACAAGAATGGAGTTAATTAGAGTCCTAGTAAAATTAAACCGCCTTACTGATTACCTTTCTTAAGCTGAGAAACTATTTGTCAGGAAAATTGCTGGTTATATCCACCGTAAGAGGTGGGTCATTTATTTTTTATTAATGTTAAATGTCCAGTGAATAATTAACTCATCAATATCGCTATATTGCTGAGCTAATGGCTTACTGTTTAAACATGTTGAATGTTTTAAAGACATTTCTTTATACATTGGTATGTTATTAATGCTTTTATCAAATACGGACTGATTAATAGCTTAATAGAAAAAAGTGTTTACACAAGCGTACGTACGACAGTTAAGCTTATATAGAATGCATACTCTTATAGTTTTTTTATTAGAAAATATGTATCTGTTTGAAATAGCGGTTCATTATTTATTGAATAATGGACTTGTTGTTCAATGTTTTTTAGTTACGCCCGACTTTTTCATTTTTGAAGTGAAAACTTTTTAAGCCGCATTGAGCACTTTTTGGTAGGAGAAAATCTTATGGGTTCGCGTCACCGACATGCTGACGTCACCGACATGATTATATAACATTTGCGAATTGAAAACTTGTTTGCCCGCTTTTAGCACTTTTGGTCGGGCATAATCTTATGGATAACCAATATGCTAATGTTCGATGTTGATAATTTTAATAATTTGAAGTCACAAGTTTTCACTTCTATCAGCAGTGCTCATGACTGTAATTTTTCTTTTTATTTGACAACCTGCCTAAGGAACTCTGCTCAGCCTAATGGAAAGCTTGAGTAGAAGCTTGACAATGCAGTATGGCGTCCCACATTATGGTGGTCTACGGCGACTTAGTTCCTTCCTTAATTTAAATGAAGACTTATTTTCTTATGTTGAATTTAATGTTTGTGTTAAAAAAGTTCAGAATTATATTTTATCTGAGAAATGTAACACGAAAAATAATAACTTGATTATTAACACTTTATATAAGATTAGGTAAATGTTATGAATGTTTGATATAATATATTGTTAATAGCGCATTTATATTAAACAAGTGGCCACCCAGTGATCGAATTTAGACCAAAATTCATTTATTTATTTTTAGTTTTCTGCTCTCTTCCTCCATACAAACGTTAACTGTGCCAAATATCATATTCCTTCGTTCTCATAATTTTCGTAAAAAGGGGTACAACGTTTTTGCTTCACGCATTGAAAAATAGGTAAAATGTCAGACTGAATGTCGTCTTCAAAACTCACGTTTTTGGTTTTATCTGTAACTAAAAAAATAAAGATTAAAAAAAATTAAACTCCATAATCACCAACATTTGATACAGAGGGATTAGATCAGTCTCAGAACTATTATTCAGTATTTAATCAATTAAATTAGTTACTTTATATCAACGTATTTCTTCAAAATATGTAATCTGACTGACCTTTTCACGCCATCTGTCGATACAACGAAGAACTACGCGAACAGGTTTGTTTGAAAATGTTATTGTAAAACTTTTTTTTGATGTTTTTTTTGTTTCTTTGAGGTTTGGATACAGGATAAACGCTCATGAAAAACATTTTAGTTAAAATCCACAAAAGCTTTTAGAATAAACCAACTGCGTATCGATCAACGAGCAATTTAGTAGGTAATCGTTAATAGTAATCAAGCAAAAGATGTCCGATAATGTTTGAAAAAATAAAAAAAAAACTGTATTGCCAGAAACTCGTTTTAAACACGTAACACATTGTCTTATTACCCATTTTTTAAATACTTTTTGTATGTTTTTTTGGTAGTACTTTAACTCGGTATCGTACCTATGTAGGAACTTTTTTATCCTAAAACTTATAACAGTCAATAAGTACTGGTTTAAACCTACTATAGATTTTTAGAACTAACAGTTTCTAAGATTAGCTGCTTGCTCTGAAACGAATGATACTTGCCGAAATATCTTTGATTAAAATTGATATACCTACCAGCGATTATTGCATATACTAGTTTTAAATATGCTAATTATGCCGAAAGAAATTTGCAATAGATGTTCATTCATGGCTTGTCAAGTATTGTATTTATGATCGAAACGGGGCACGCATCTCGGAAGTTGTCGATTTTAATTATAATTATGACCACTGAGGCGACTTTCCTATTTCCCGCGTAATGTTTAAGCGGCATGAGAGAGGTGTAACAAAAAGTTCATATATAACTTTTCCGTTACTGGCAACATTATAACGTATGAATTATTAATATAACGATAGCCAATAATTCATTTATACTAGGTTTCATTGTGCGCGATAAATTTCGCGGAACAATAAAGGCTCTTAGATTGTTTCACTTTTTTTCGTGTTATTATTGCTTTGGTGAAGGCGTCCCGCTCGCTTCTGCGCACGCTATATTTTATTTAAAGTGTTAATAAATGGAACCATTGTGTAAATAGTCGTTTTACCTTTTGTATTTACCATAAACCAACCTTGATGTACCTACTCTGTGGTTCTGAAATCTGCAAATGATGTAATCTAATCGAATATTTATTCGAATGAATTAAATTATCTTATTTTGGTAATACTCGTTTTTAACATTATCTATCTGTATGTTGCTACAGTAGCGGTACTTATGAATCTATTTTTAAAGACAGTGACAATATTAACTTTTGTCGCCAAGGTCCGTCATTAGGTCTCCGACGACCCCACACTATTTGCAATACAAATGTGCACATACATAATTGGCAAATTTCGATGTACAGCATAGTCACGATTTCGATAGTATGGATGTACAAGATAATGTGATTACAAATACGCCCATGTTCTGCTACCTGATATCCCTTTCGTCCAAAATTCTAACCAGCGGCCACCGGCAAGCCTCGGAGTTTTGAATTATTGAATTTTTTTATAAATATTCCCTCCATATTTTTGGAATTCCAAATGAGAAGCGCCTGCTATTTTATATACAAACTTTGTTCGTTTATTTCAGCAAAAATAAACCGGCGTATTTTTTAATGTTATTAACAACGATTTATCATGTTCTTTTTTTTTTAGATTTATTTGCTTAAAAAGTGTCAGATGGTTTTGTTAAATCATGCGTGTTTCGTGTCACAATCTATTTCCATAGATATTGTTACAATCACAAAAAATATAATTTGTTGCTGCCTAATGAAATGTTATCAGACTATGATGTGGACACAGGGGTTTTACTCCGCCCTAGAGTATCAAGAAGTTTTTTGCCTTGCCTTCGCATATAGAGAGATATCTCACTGCTATGTGCAAAAAGATTTACTCATATGTAGAAATAAAAGTGGGTTTACTATACCTACTCAAGTAAAAAAGTTGTGAGTCAACTATTAAATCCAAATTTAAACTGTAATTAGCCGTTACAAAAATAGACCAGTTCCACCTGAATGATCCCATGGTCTCGCAAAAAACTGATTAAACTTTTCAGTGAGTTCTATGGTTACCTTTGCCTAAATTGCTGATTCTGGAAAGGAGGAACGGTTGGCAACGCACTTTGAGCACAAGGAAAACGTGATCACTTATTTTTAACTTGATGACAAAACATAAAGTTTTAAACTTGTGTTTTTATTCATGAGGGGATGCAATCGGATCAATAGGACGTGGTCAATTTATGTAAGGGTGACTATTGTTTGTTTTGTTCCCCTCCGACTGTTAGTTATTCTATGCCTCCGTGTCTCGAATAACGCACTAATCGGTTAATCGCTAAAAGTTATAAGTTAATCTTAGAAAATAGCAAAAAAAAAACATTTAATTTCACCATCTCTACCGTAGTGCTAGATCGTTAGAACTTTGTTTAATTAGAAACAATTGGAAATAAAATTGAGTTTTTAATCTTTGATACCTGTGTTTTTATCCATAGAATCCTACTATAATATTATAAGTGCGAAAGTTTGTAAGGATGGATGGATAGATGGATGGATGTTTGTTACTCTTTCAGCATAAACCACTGAACGGATTTGGATGAAACTTTACAGTCATATAGCTTATAGATTACAATAACACATAGGCTTTGCAGCGATAACCGAAATACACGCGGGCGGAGCCGCGGGCAACAACTAGTATTTCAATAAAATATCGCTTACTATGGTCTCTGTTTTATCAGGTTTAACTAGTTAGGGGATTAAGGTTTTAACATTTGTATGTATGTTTATTTCTTTGACATGCTCTAAAAAACTTAATAGATTTTAGCTAGATATGTGTTGTTAGATTCGTCTTCATTATGAGAATATACTGGGTATTTTTTTATGCCTGGCCATAATGACTCTACACTGCCTAATGGAAAGCATAAGCAGAATCCAAGAGTGGTGGTCATTGCCACTGCAGACAATGTAGCAAGGTGACCCAAACTGTGGCGGAATAGTGATGTTTCTCCATCATTAGGCCTCCGGTCTCGCACTCACCAACGAAACACGACAATACGAACGCTGTCATTTTAGGTTGATCTTCTGTGCGACCCTGTTTACTACCTGTGAGGGTATGGGCAAGTTATAAAAATTGAAATTTGTTTTGTGAATTTTAAAAATCTGAACCTCTGAAAATTTTTACCTCAAGTTTTTTTGAATAATTACTCTGTCTGACCATCTTGATAAGGTTCGTCCTCTTCACGTAAAGTTTAAAAGCAATAAAACTTGAAGAAAGCAGCCAAAACCTTTTGAAATCTTACATTTGGCGCCAATCCCGAATATAATAAAAAAATAAAACTTAAAACTATAGTCAATAAAGTATATATGTATATATGTATTGATATCAGTTGTCTTGTACCCATAACACAAGATCTGCGTAGCTTGGAACCAGATGGCGTTGTGGACATTTAGTCCGAAATATTTATTCATTTATTTCATTGACAGATATTTCAAAGAGAATACCGAAAGTTATTCTCAGTTTAGATATTATTTTATCAAGAATATAATATCGATTTATTAATTATTTCAGCATATTATAAGGACTAAAAAAAGCTGTCAAGGACTTATTAAGAATAGATGAAACAATATTATTAAAATGAATACGAAAGAAACTCTATTTGCATGCTTTGCTTTCACGGATAAACCTCTGCATGATTTTCAATTAAAGTAATGGAGATGCTATAATGAGAAAGGACATAAGCTACTCTTTACATAGAGCCGCGGGCAAAAACTAGAACTTTGCATTTTCTAATATCTGTCAGACTTATTCTAAGTTTATTGGCAGTAAGTTTTAGAACAGTAACTATTAATTATGAACTTAATCATCCACTTAGTTTCAACCCCTTTGGAACTCCCTATTAATGTTTTCTATATCAGGGTGGAACATGTCCGGTTTTAATACTGTCATGTATTACTAACGAGGTGCAACAGGAACACAGACATTTTAGCAACTATTTTTAGGTGTTTACTTCGGCTCGATATAATAGGTCTTTACCTATGAAATTGCCGTTTTGTATGAAATAAGTGAAAGTACTTATTTTTTCAAACTTTTTATTTCTGTTATTCGAAGTAATCACCCATGCAATCGACATACATACACACAAATACGTATATACGTAACGCACAGTGAAAATAAAAGCGCCAAGTGCGAGTCTGAATCGCCAATAAAGGGTTCCGTAGCAGCAAGTAATATAATAATATAATAGTTCTTGTGGTTCATTGTAATTTTGATCGACAAATTGCGGTTTACGATTTATGACGTATTAAAAACTACTTGCTACGTCTCTTTCAAACCAATTTTCAACAGTATAGTTCTTATAGTTTCGAAAAAAAGTGACTGTGACATACGCACGAACACACACATGACGATCCATAAGGGTTCCATCTTTTGCTTTTTGGCCACGGAACCCTGATAACGACGTCAAAGCGAGTATAATTAAGAATTATCTGTACAAATAAATAAAATTGAAGTGTCTGTTTTTTAATTTTAAAATAAATGCATATGTATAGGTACAAAACAACATTTTTTTTTTCGTCTGTCTGTCTGTTTGTTCCGGGTAATCTCTGGAACGGTTGGACCGATTTTGACGGGACTTTCACAAACAAACAGACATACAGCCAAAAATTAAAAATAATACATTTTTGGTATATGTACCGTTCATGATACATATAGTAAAAAACGGTTATTTTAATATTACAAACAGACACTCTTGAATTTTATTTATTTGTATAGATATTTGTTTAAGGTATCTTTAAAAAAATTATAACAAATATTTTCTTATGTCCCGAATACAACTTCATAGCCATTTAAAATAGATTCGATATTTTTTAATCGCACATTTCTCCCTTAACTGTACTCCATAGTGTGTAGGTAACGAATAATTAAAAAGTCATCTCTATAATAAATTCATCGGTGCGGCGTGTCGTAATACACCGTGCCCCACACATTCCGCAGTTCATTTATCAGGCCAATACTATTTGATATTTTAATTGAATTCCCACCTCGGTTTTACGTCGATCACACGAGTTTTACACAAAATTTAATTCATCATTTCTCAGTTTTTAACTGACATATTGATGGACTGATGACAGTCGAATTATATTATTGTACCTCCTTCGTGCATTATTTAGTGGTTTGACTATGATTGGGTATGAATTGTTTTTGTGCATATGATTGACATTTATAGCGTATGATTTTTAGGTCAAGCATGGTCTCGTGCTGATGAAATTTGCGAAGTTTTTAAATCAATAAACAATATTGGTGTGTTCAGTAGGCTATCGTGTCTTTAGTGAGCTGTTACAGCCATTCAATCTATACTTTCGTGTATTTGTTGTTTTGTTTGTGTAATATAAACCTTCTAACGATTTTCTCTCTTTGGGATAAACGCAAACCACAACCACTTGCCTTAATTCTTAGTACAATGAAGTTTGAAATCGGCTCGACCGCAGTAACCGGACTCACAGAAAATTAGTGTTAAGCTGTTGCCCTCTACGTACTTCTGAGTTCAAAGAAAGACAAGTTCCCTATTTATAAATCTTAAGTGTTAAGTTCTAGATGTCCATGGGTGGCGATAGTCAGAGAAGACGTAAATATCCTTCTTTAAAACGTCACTAATTTCATTTTCATCACTAAATGTCGCCTCTATAATAATACAATTAATCATAAAACGGTGGTAATAAATACAAATGAGGCCTCAATACAAACTATTACATTAATAATATTTGGAATCGCTGACCAACAAAACCCGGCTGCTATAAAATTTATATCAATCAAATTTAGTTGCAAAAACTAATGTCCAGCAGAGTTGGGTGCGAAAGCGGAAGTTGGTGTATTCATGGGCTATCGCGTAAACTGTGTCGACATTATACAGTACAAATGTGTGGCCGGGGTAAAAACTGTTTAATTGGGCGATGTGTGCGCGATGCCGGATCATTCGCTATCACCGCTTGTGTGCGTACGGTTTTAGTGATGTTACCCGGATAGACCTTTTTGTTTGCAATGCCTTTTTATCTTGTATTTATTTCACCGTATGTGTTTTAAATGTCTTAGTTGTTGTTTCTTGCCTAAGAAACATGAGTACGTTACAACTTTTAATTTATAAATTTTACTTAAACTGTATTACGTCAGATAAAGTTGCTTAAAGGCGAGCAATTAGCTGCAAGTAATAAAAATGAAATTTATGTCAATTGAAAATTAAAAACATCCAACCTGGTCAAACTTGATAAAACTGTTTACCAGTTTCGAGAACTTAAATGATTCATATAGCCAATGTACTTTAATAAAAGATACAAAGTCGGTTGTTTATTTCAAGGATTCGCGTCGAAAGATACACAATATAAATTTTCCACTTCTTATTTCCATAGCTGATCCTTCTCACGAGAAGGATCGAAATTATCACGATATAAAAATCACAAAAAGGTAAACAAAACAATAATACGTCGCGAGAATTTACATATTTGTAAGTGCGATAACCAACAGGTGTGACGTGTCACGCCACTAGCACGGGACACGTAAAAATAGTGGGCAAATCTGGCAACCTGTTAGTAGTGGCCGCCGTGAACGCGAGCGATACCACGCCGACCGCTATCCTGCCGCAAATACTATAAACGTTGCGCGGGACCGGCCCATCACTTGTCACGAAAAAAATTGAACTGTTTTCTATTTGTTATTGTTTTGTTTTGAAAGTGTCCACTTTAAAACCTGGCTACTTTAAGAATGATATGAAAGAATTTTGTTCAGTTAGTTTTTTTTTCAAGAAATCGGTACAAGAGCGTTGTTGCTCTTTGAGAGTCTTCCCAGAGTTAGAATAATGAGTTTCAAATCAAGACATATAAAATTACTTACCAGTACAAACTTACTGATTCATGAACGCAGAACTCTAGCAGTTTACGTTTGTAACCTCTAGAAGGTTACAAACGTAAACTGCTAGAGTTCTGCAAAAAAAAAAGAAATTTTGGCATTGGATGCTTTTAATGTTGTAATCAAACACTAAGAAAGGATTTACGGAACTTTAAACTCAAATAATATTCTTTAATATTATAAAGGCGAAAGTATGTGAGTGTGTATGTCTGTTACTTCTTCAAGCACATACGACGGGACCAATTTTGATAACATTTGGTATGCAGGAAGCTGACACTCTGCACTAACATATAGGATATCTTCTTTTTATATATCTATCATCTTTTTGTATATATATTTACTACTATGAGAATAACACATAGGTTATTATTTTCCTCTAATTCCGATACACACGCGGTCGGAGCCGCTAGTAAAAAATATCGCGCGGATTAGCTAGCGTGATTACGTTAGCGAACCCGCGGGCAAAAGCCTCTTGGAAGGCCTTTCAACTTGCTGAAAGAAGTTCACACATCATCAATCAATTAGTACATCTGTGTTTAACAAAGAATGCCGCCAATATCTAATTAGGTTGTTAAAAATTAAAACCACAATCGAATACATCGCGGCCAGTGTGTGCCCGCACGATGTCGTTTTGCATTCTCAAATAGTTTAATTTCATAACTATTGGTTGTATTCGAACGCACCTGTGGATTTAGTCCGGTCCATTGTATCAAATGCATTGATTTTCTGATTTGAACAATTTTGATTGGAGATTGGGTACCAAAGTTTATGTTTTGCATTTTCTTTAAATCGGGCTATGTGTTCTTATTAATGGGTACTTAGATCTAGTAAAAGAATGGTCTCGTCTAGTCTATTTTATGGAATAAGGGACAAACGAGCAAACGACACCTATAACCTGAGAGTCAGTAATGTAGGGTCGCCCTTAAGGTGGTCTCCCTAGAATTATCAGGGCACGGTTGTTTCTCCAATAACCTTGCTAAGGCTGTGAAAGGCAACGAAAATTATTTGACACCGGCATTTTTATGAGATCCTAGGCACAAAAGCAATGTATTTGGTTTTTTAATCAAAATAGTGCTTCAAAACTGTGTATACAAACTAATTGAAAGACTTTCAAGAGTTCAATTATTATATCACAAAAAAAAATAAAGAATTAGTTACTTTTTATTCACGGGTACAGAAAAATAGTAAAGAAAATATATAAAATAGTTAAAAAAAAAAACAAAATTCAATGTAACGACTTATGAATAGCAATTACATGAATAAATACCATCAACGGCTTGTTAAATAACATAAATATAAAGCTAACTCAAATCGGTTCAGCCGTTCCAGTGATTACCCGGAATAAACACACAGACAGACAGACTTACAGACAAAAATTTTAAAAGTACATTTGGTATGTGTACCGTGTATATACATATGCATTTAATAAAAAACGGTTATTTTAATATTACAAACAGACACTCAAATTTTATTTATTTGTATAGATAATCAAATAATTTTTAGTGCAAATGTGAACAAGCTAGTACAGATATGTAAGGGCTCATTCCAACATAGCTCAAACACCATAGATACACTAGAGTCGGGGCATCGTGCTTCTAGAAATTTGATTACGGCCGATGCCCACGTCAATGACTTGAATTTCAATTAGAACAAATTATCAAGGGATACGGGAGGCAAACTTGATTTGCTGGCGGTTACGCCCTATGTTATCTAATGTAGCTACAGTTGTACAGTACAAAATTCACTGCACTACATAACATCCTAATCATGGAATTTTCGGTGGTTGTGTTTTGAGATGCGATGAAATATGCTTATCACACGACCAGTGTCGATTAAAATTTATGCAATTGTATCGAGTATTAATGAGTTTAAATCGAAACAATATTTTCTGTTAATGGCGAATCGATGTATTGTCACTTTGATTTAATTATTACATTTTATGTTTTGTAACTTTGATTGAACAGACATAATTACATTACATAGAATAAAATGAAATTGCTTTTTAACCGACTTCAAAAAAAGGAGGAGGTTTCTCAATTCGACCGTGTATATATATATTTCTTTTATTTGTGTTCGCGGATAACTTTGTCGTTTATGAACCGATTGCGATGATTATTTTTTTAATGGAAAGGAAATATCCCAACGGTGGTACCATGATAATCGAGTCAAACCTTGAAGTCGGTTTTATTTTTGTTGAAATTTTACTTGTTTCTTATGGACTTATCTTGAGAGTACCGTTGGGTACTCTGAAGATTTAAAATTTGAATTCAAAGTCAGTTAACTTCAAAATCAGTGTCATTAACTACTTAATCAATATGCAAAGTACCATGCATATTGCTGATATGTCAATAGATTAAAGGAAAACGTGCTGGTTCCATCATCTCTTTCTCCTCTATCACTGCCGGTCCTGCATATTGTCTATGACCATCGTACGCCGAGTTAGTACCTGTTCTACGTAATTGACGTCATGCCGTCCCTTAAGACGTGCCCAACTGAACTCAGTGCCACGTAGACCGTATTGCGTAACCCTGTCGGAAGCAGCTACTAATATATGGTATTGATGTCCATTGCGATTAATTAAGGGATGATATTGAATTTCTCATACGGAAAATAGCAATGTATAGTGAACTATTTTGATTATGGTATTTAATATGTAAAAATTTCTAATAGGCATTCATATATAATATTTCCCTTCTCCTACCTTCTTCTCTTATATATAAAAAATAATTGCTGTTCGTTTGTCTCACTAAAACTTGAGAATGACTGGGCTGATTTTGCAGATTTTTTTTTGGTTTTGAAATACCAACAGTATTTTATATCGGGTATATAGATATCGGGGTAATTTTTTTTCGACATATAATAGCCTATAACTGCTTTCTATTGGTAAATAAATACTTTATAAAATCCGTTCTCTAGATTCAAAGATAACCCTCCCCCCTACAAACGTTGTGTAATGTTTTTTTAAGCCACTTGGTATTACTGACTATTAGTTTTTCCAAAATTTAGACAACTTTTTAGTGGGTAAAAAATTCAATTCCCGAGAGGCAGTACAAAATGCCTTTGAAGAGTTTGTTACCTCCCGTCCAGCTGATTTTTATAAGAAGGGCATCAATAAACTGCCAATGCGTTGGCAATGATGCGTCGATTGCATGGGTGATTACTTCGAATAACAGAAATAAAAAAGTTTGAAAAAGTAAGTACTTTCACTTATTGCATACAAAACGGAAATTTCATAGGTACCTATTACAAATGTTAAAATTTTATGAAGAAAAAGACGAATTTATTGATTGAATCAGTCCAATGTTTTATTGCATTATTGCAAAAAGAGTCGAATTTATATATCACATGACTACAAGCGAGCACTGTTTGTTGATGACTCTGTTGTGATTTGTGAAGACGAGACGTCGTCGTTCGCATGTGAGATATATTGACCTCTGACACTATGCTTGACGTTCAGACGTCGATCAGAACGTTTATGCTGTAGTCAAACGCCGCATATAGCTTTTAATAGGAGACCAAGACCTTATTAGTGCGAGTAACACTACTGCTACTACACTCACCTCGTCAATTACTGAACACTTTCCCATACCACTGATGGAAGAAGCACCTCCCCAATATACAATCAGACGTCCTTGTCTGTACGCAACGAAATATAATTTAATATTCCAATATCATCTGTGATTGAATGTAAGCGCACGTATGGCGTCTGAATGTTTGCAGTCAGCACGGAACAGGGCTGTATCTGATATAATCAAGCAGCGATAGATGATTCTAACGTCGAGTGTGGACATAACACAGATGCAAACAACCCCGCCTGGCTATTACTTAAAATCGAACCGTTTGATGCGCTCCTCCCAATTACTACATACCTTAGTTAGCTATTCGCTTTGGTATTTACCCGGTTATACGTCATTGCTTTGATAGAAATGTCAATATCATTATGATATTAAGTTTTAGCAACACCTGTGCCTTCTGTCTCGTTATGTGTGTCATAGGACTTCGTTTGGTTTTTAACAGATTTAGTAAAAGTCTATTTTTAATTAGAGGGGTATACTTTCTAGTTGGTTTTATTGCAATTTTCATTCATTCGACACGGTAGAAGTGTATTGAAGTCAGTGATACTTAATAAACATTAATTTTCGAGGTGCTAAAAAGTCGAGCTGAGCTTTTATTAGCTGTTCACTCCAGTTGACTTGAACATACACACTATACAATATGTACATTAAAATTGTATAAAATCAAATGATGATTATTCCAAGTTTTTTATTTTAAAACTCCACTCTCAAATAGATGTTGGAATATCTATCTGTAAAAATGAATCTATATGTACTTAATAGTCCAGCTTTTAATTTTTATATTAGTGTCAGCATCGGTGGCCTTTAGTTATTTATCTCATATAACGCTTTGAACCAAATGTAAAACATTCATTGAATATATTAGTTTACAGGAAAATAACCTATTAACTAGAACTAACACTCCTGTTGCGCACGTACGATTCAACCCTAACTAAAATAAGCAATTGAGACTGTCCTTTCGGTTACGTTAAAATCCTTTGACACTAGAAGATAATAGAGGCATGTTATGCCACAATGCTCATGTCATCCCTCGTGGACATCAGCTCTGTTTCATTGTTGTCGTTTGTGGCGTCTATGCGAAGTTTCCATTGTGTGTCTGTGTGTAAAGTTTGAGCTATCGACAAGCCGATAACGACTGAGACTCGTTTTGTTAATGGGATCCTCGCACTAAGGAAATTAATTGTGCGAATGGCACTCTAACGATTTGATGCTTAATTAGGGCAGCTATTTATTTTTAATTAAAAATTATGCTCTTAAAGGTGTTCTAGACTTATATGGGACACATGTACTGTTATCTATAACCTTGTAAGGCTCAGCAGAGAAGTTGAATGTCTTCGTATTACTGACTAGAGTTGTAGATGTTATTACATAACAGAAAGCAAGTCGTTGCTGTCAACTGGATTTTTTAAGAATGATAATTGAGAGTAAAAGGCAAAGTGTATTTGGACAGGTCTGTGTCGCATTTAACTTAGAGTCTAAGTCCTAACCTAACAAATTCTTAATTTTACTTAAAATATCAACATTGAAATGAGCAATTTGCCATCTCAATTCTGACCAATCTTACCTTTGAAGAAACAGCAATTTAAATAAAAACGCTTTTTAATATACGAAAAAGAAATTCAAACATTTAGATCAAAAGCGAGTTTCTACAACTCTGAAACGGTAACTTCCAAGGTCAGCACGTGTTGTCCTGTAAAGGAAAGGAGAAGTTTATCGTCCTTAATAAATTTCAAACACAAATTATGTCAGTAACCAGCGCAGCTGATTTCCTAAAACATTACGTAGCGTAACTTGATTAATATTAACATTGAAAGTTCCAACATAAACGGGAACTTGCCAGCGAAAACAGGTGCGCTATAGTACGATGCATGAGGACGCTGTTTCACAATGCAATAAATATAGTAAGGTGGTCTCGTCGGCGCTTTTCATACAATATGGATGGTTGGCGCATTAGTGCCCCTGTAGATTAATAAGCTTATGCAGAATTGCTGAGCGACTTTGCTTATGTATCAGGCAATGTGAGTATAACACTGCCAAATACACCTGATAGCGCAATTCACGATAGACGAAAAAAGAAAAATACGACAGCTTTTTTTTCATCATGAGGTCGCAACTACTATATGAGGTTTAAGAATATTTTATTCACAATTTGAGTTTTATTTCTAAGGGCGCTCGCCCATCGCGACTTTTTGCAGCAGCGAGGCTGTCGCGCGTTCGCATTGATACAGTCGCGATGCGGTCGCTAGCTGTGTGCCCTCGCCCACATAACCACGATTCAGTCGCGAAGCTGTGGCGCTTCTGTCGCGCTGCAAACGCGATTCAGTATTTTCAGTATCTATAGACTAAAGGTCGTCAGTACCGATGCTATCGCGCGTTTACGAAACGCGCTGCAAAAAGTCGCCTAAATTATGACGGTCAAATATTGAATTTGTAACAAATCTTTCTCGTCAGAATTAAAAATGACAAATCGATTGATAAAAACCGTTGTAATGTTTTTGTTACAAAATTTTTGCTCTTATTATGACGAAAATTTAATGTCGTAGAAACTATTACACGGAAATGTTAAACTAAGCATACAACATCATATGTAAGCTGATGTTGTAGTTAGTTCAAAATAATTAATCATGGAGAACACAGTTTTCATTAGTTAAACGCTATCGGTACGGCGAGCGGCGGCTGTGGCGACCGGTGCGTCCCTTCAGAAATCCTTATTAATCATTAATGAAAATTGCAATACATATAACGTAGCTCTTTAAATATTTAAAGGCGTAGTTTTCCTCTTCGGGATACGGCCGGGCCCGGCGTAATGGTGTTGCTGAATTATTTATTGTGAATTTTATGATACGTCTCGCGCGCCCCACTTCGTAAATAATACTTTTGATTTTCTTGGAGCGAACGTTAGAGATGGGCGACATAGCATTGTATCGGCGTGACTCGATTTTATCGTGTTGTCGATCAGTTTTAGTTTAGAATTCTTAATTTGTGAATCATCCTAGACCGTATTGAAAAAACTTTTTAGTAAACTAGGTTGGAGTTAACTTGAAACTGGAAAATTAAATTTAAAATCATATTCTTATGTTTATTTATATTCACTCATAGATATAGCCCCACATATATTTTAGACCAACTATTACCAAACACATTTGCAAAATCAATTGCACATCTTCAAGTAATAAACATTCACAATGGTCTAACAATTTGACTAATTAGTGAAGCATAAATCGGATTAGCGACATTGACCAAATGACAAAGAGAAGCGAACTGAGAATAATAGATACACTTCAGCTTTGTTACAGAGACACCGTTTGGATTATTATGCGAATGCTAATTTTAATTAAATCGATTTCACTTGGCAAATCGAGTATTATTTCATTAGGCATTCCTATATGTGCTCAAGTTTCACCCACTCGAAAGGTTTTGAGTTATTTCCGTTCATGTACGTCATTTGTTTGGACTCTGTACGGAGAAATAAATTAAGTACTTATTGATTTAACGCCACGATTAATACCGATTCGATAATATCAATTTCTTTTATTATTGTAATCTGGTTTTATGCACATGTTCCATTTGCTTCGGTTCTTTGCGATACTCGCAAGGTAGGCACAAGAGTAATTTATCTTAAATACGTTTTCGTATTTCGCTATTTCTAGTGTTTCTAGTGTATTCCGGAATCCATATTAAAAGAGTTAGTTAATATTTTAAGTAATATCTAAACTGCGTAGTTATAAAAAAATGACAAATGATTTCAATATACATTAAATACTAGCTTTGCCCGCGGGCACGTTGATTCTCGCGTTACAGAGTAGCCTATGTTCTTCCTCAAGGCTTAAAGTATTTCTATGCCAAATTGCATTGACACAACACAGTACTAGATAGACAGAGAGAATTACTTTAGGATTTATAATATTAGTATATATACCTCATACGACTTACTGGAAGTATGAAACTCCATAGTGCGATCGCCGCGCTGGTTTAACTTCGTTATCAGTTATTTTTCTATCGACTTAAAGTAAGTAGAGTCGGCACTATGGCAAAGTACTTATGTACATACATATTACACCCAAAAAAAGCAAAAGAAAATGTCCAAACAAAGAAAGAAAAAAAACATTCTAGGATTCAACCGAAGCTAAAACATTTGACTTGCCAGGATATTTGACTACGAAACCCCATCGAATTGAGAACCACTTAATTTTTTTAAGTCGGTTAAATGTACATGTAACTTACAATTTGAATACAAAATGACTTGCAATTGAATGATGAGATATCATAAAAGACAGTTAAAAGATAATAAAGTCAAAGTAAGTAAACATCACAAAACAGACACATTTAACAATAGATATGTCCAGTTAATTATCTGCACCAACAGTGGTACACAGTAGGGGTGGTAGGGTCTCGTTGCTCGTCGCTCGGGGAGTCGAGTTTGGCGAACAAATGCGCCTGATTACCTCCGCTTTGTCGTCCTCCCTGGCACCGTCATAGTGATTTGAGAACAGTTTTATCGGCCCACCACCACCCACCTGGCCTCCCTGGGAAGGTATAGGCATAAAGACTGTCGCTAAGGTCAACTATGCGTTGGTTTATTTTGACATTGAATAATTAACTTGAAAACAATAACGACTGTAATGGATTTATTTCATGATGATTACGTTAGTTTTCCACGTTCAGGAAAGGTTAATTTTCTTTGAAACTGCGCTGAACAAGAATTATATACTCCTGATTAAAAATGTATTTTTCAAACTGTTAAAAATAAACCTCTTTCTTTTTCGAACATTATTAAATGTTATCTTTCAATTAACAGGAAAAGTAACAGAAAACCAAAGTTTTATCAACCAAATCAAGCATACTTAGCTGTAATCTACTTACATTTTCTATATAATGTTCAATATGAAATATCTAACTGCGTATGGAAAGACTAAAATGTACCCTGAAAGGAATCATATCAACTCTTGGCGTTACAGCCCCAAGCATGATCGATAGGGTTAACATCCAGGCATGTCGTTGGTCCCACCATTAAGTTAATTTTTACCTCTTGAAAGCAGTCATATATAATCCGACCCGAATACGTTGCTCTTGAGTGTATAGTGTTTGTTGTTTTGGACTATTGGAAAGTTATATATGGTGAGCACGCAGATACCGTATGAGTGTGACCTAGGTATCTACTTCTCAATAAAAAAAAAACAAAATCGAATTGAGAGCATCCTCCTATTTTGAAGTCGGTTAAAAATCATTATCACTACCATTGTGAATTTATTACTATTTATTATATACATAAAGCCAGATTGAAATAATAATAGAGGAGATTAACATTAGAAAAGTAATTTATTTAGATACGCCACTATATAAAACAATAATGGAGACATAAAACCTGTCATTTGTATTAAAAGTATGTATTTTTATGTAATCTAATGGAATAATGATAAAACTAATGATTGTAGCATTTCTTTATATAATTGACAAACAATTTTATTAACAAACTGTTGGTTCTAAAAAACAATTACTTCTTTGTCTCTAACTCTCAGCTCAGTATACTTTATGTTCTTCGGGCATCTTTTTTAATGAAAGAGAACCTAAACCTTTTTTAAATCTTTGAAACGGATTCCAAATATTATATTGTTTAGTAAGTTACTGCATCTTGCTAAAGCAACTATCATAGATTTTGTAATCGATATCTATCTATACTAATATATAAAGCTGAAGAGTTTGTTTGTTTGTTTGTTTGAACACGCTAATCTCAGGAACCGCTGGTCCGATTTGAAAAATTCTTTCGGTGTTGGATAGTCTATTTATCGAGGAAGGCTATAGAGTATATATCATCACGCTACTACTAATAGGAGCGGAGCAATAATGAAGAATGTTTCAAAAACAGGGGAAATTTTCACGCTACGGGCAATATAAGGCGTAAACGACGTTGCGTGGGTCAGCTAGTACTAATATATAATGCTGAAGAGTTTGTTTGTTTGTTTGTTTGAACACGCTAATCTCAGGAACCGCTGGTCCGATTTGAAAAATTCTTTCGGTGTTGGATAGTCCATTTATCGAGGAAGGCTATAGGGTATATATCATCACGCTACTACTAATAGGAGCGGAGCAACAATGAAGAATGTTTCAAAAACGTGGGAAAATTATCATGATACAACTCCTGCATTAGGAATATATACGGACACAAAAAACACCCAGACTCAGAACAACAATTTGTAAATCACACAAAGTGTTGCTTTGAATTAAACCCACAGCACTTGGTGTAGTGGAAAGCGGCGTGCCCACCGCTTAAACTACTAGGCTAACCGTGCAGTCGCATTTGCAATGAGTATGGTGACCACTCTTGGATTCTACTTATGCTTTCCATCAGAAAGAGTACAGTCATGGCATGGCTATACAAAAAAAAATAGCTATAATTATTATTTATTAGCTGACCCTGCGGTGTTACCCGCGGTTATTATTGTACCGCGGCAAACGCCGCGGAACGATGCTAGTCTTATAAAATCTGCCAGTGAAACTCCTGTTAAAATCGGTTCAGCTGTTCCAGAGATTCCCCGGAACAAACAGACAGAAAGACAGTCAGGCAAAAAAATTTAAAAAATCATTTTTGATATATGTACCGTGTATACGAGTAAATATGCGTTTGTTAAAAGCGGTTATTTTAATATTACAAACAGACACTCTTTTATTTATTTGTATATAGTAATAGATTATAAGATACGAAAAGGTATTTAAAAACATGTGAAAATACATACTCAAAATGATAAGGAAACTAACTAAGACTGGTATACTCGTAGTAGTGTATAATGATAGACATGGCGACATTGACTAAGTTTTAAGCTCAGCAGTTGCGGCCAGTCCAACTGACTTGCCTCTAATTCACTTTTAGGTCGCACTTTGGGTTTCATGGAGCACAATGAGCTGGCAATCAGAGCCATGCGGGAGATCCAAACATCGATAACGCCGGCTCATCTCTATTTGCTATGGGCACCCAACAAAGGATTATTTTGATTTCCAATCCTCGTGAAGCGTGTTTGTTGGGATTTCTGTACTTTGTTGGTCGCTTTCATGTACCGTTGTGACGTTATTGTGATGTCTAAAGTTTACAGTATTCTCAGATAGGATCCCAGCAAAAAAACCATAGACAATTATTTTTAAATACATCCTCTGCTGTTTGAAGAAATTATAATTATTCATAGTCTTCGTGTTCCGGAACAAGTGGTGTCTTATACAGTTATGTACGCCTGCAGCCTATTTTTTTTTTAATAATGTGTATAGTGTAATGGATAACAATGAGTATGGCCATTATATTTAGGCTTAAATCGCGTCAACTATAATTTTTCAAATCGCTACGGCTACCGTCTCTGTAACACAAACACCAATATGAAATTTGGCTCCTAGAAGCAGACATACTAGAAAAAAAAGTTGACCAATTATTATTACAAGTTTTTATTTAGCTTCACCTGTCCGGATGTTTGTCTGTAATCAAATGTTACAAGTTAAATTTGAACACTACCCGAATTCCGATTGAGCTGAAATTTGAAATATACCTTTAGTTCTGATGACAATGCAATTATATGTATATATATATTTATCAACAAGTAATAAAAGCTTGTTTTGTAAAAAAAAACTTTTTAAAATAAACTACTTGTTGCAACCTAGACTCAATGGACAGTATCGGTGCTCGGGTAGCTGTCAAACAAGAAGTCGGTCCGCGCCAAAATATACGGTACAAAATTCCCTCCCATGGAGTTTGCTCAACATATGAAAACAATACGATTGTGAAATGCTGCTAATTAGTTGAAATGTTGCTTTAAAGATTTTAATATCCTCAGCTATAAGCGTTTATTTACTTTGGTTTACTTTAATATTACGGATGATGTAGAATATAGTTCACAAAAAGGTTTTTCTCAACTATAGTCCATTTCGTTAGTAGATTGTGTAATATAGTGAAACTTTATCTTGATGGACTTGGTCTTGGGGTGATCCTGACTACTAACTGAGAGTTTGTGGGTTCGATTCGAATTTGGGTGTTGTTTCATGTTTGAACGCTACTTGTCTAGTATATGTATGCCATTAAATATAAATTCATTGTTGTAACTGTAATTTATACCATTTAGACTATAATAATAATAAAATAAAATAATAATTACTATATATTTTTTTTTATTTATATGAATGCTATTAAATATAAATTCATTGCTCTAACTGTAATTTATACCATTTACACTCAAACTAAACTAAACAGTATCTACTGTTAAATTGAGTTGAGGTGGTTAGTGGTGGTGGTGGTAGGCGGTCAGGTAGGAAATAGGAAAAAGTTACAGGAAATGCAAGGCGTTCGTGAATAAAGACGTCGATTAAGAAAAGGGCAGAATAAAATGCACCGACCCCAAATATATTTAAAAAATAATAGGAAAATGATGATGATATTGTACTTTTACAATATAAACCACAAATATGCCTCTCCTTTGACCTACTTGTTAGAAAAACTCGCTATCGCATACTAATAAAGACAGTATAATTAAGAATTTGTTTTGTATTTCGTAGCTGCTACGCAAGTCTCGTGTAGCTCGTAGCTCGTAGATGTTAAGTCATCGCTCGTCATGTATCTATCAGTCGGGGTCGTTAAGTAAGGCTCTTGTAACTCGTTTGACGTTAGATTGGTGTCCTGTACGCGCGACGTGAAATTACTTTCAATTTAAGTAAATGTTGCTTAACTCGTGTCGATATGTCTTGGCTGATGTTTTGGTTGGCAACACTCAAATATGTTATTGAAGCAAACAACAAACTTCGAATTCAAATTTGGAATAGTTTTATATTCAACTCTAAGCAATTGCAATAAACTAACAACCTTAAACAATGGTAACATAATTCATATTTAATAGTCATTATATAGGTAGGATATCTTAGTCAAATTAGTTACTTTTTAAGATTTGACAAAACTATAACTTTGTGTGAAAAATGTACTAAATACATACTTGTGATGTGACTGTTTTTAGACTATTCAATTGAGCAACATATTTCAATGTTGATTTTATTAAAACTGGTAAAAAAAATGATGTTTTGTAATATTCGTTATAATGAAGGAGATCCGTATTTATTTACGATCCAGTCATCTACCTAATTATAAAAAAAAAAACTTTTTGATAATTTAAATTGCTAGACTTAAATAAAACTTTTTCATTTGATATTTAAATAGACGTTTTTCTTTGATGTAGACGAAAACGGGCTGAATTAACAGAACTAGAGAAACCTTTTCAATTCACTCTTGAACGTTCTATTTTTATATTTAATTAGTTATCTGTAAATTAGACGTAGGCGGTTCGTTCTGGACTTAGAGTTGGTGTCTTTGTGTGGTAATTTTATTGAGCTCCTTCGTACGCATAATACATTTAAAACGTAAATAGATGTAGGAAAACTTATGGTAAAGGAAAGTTAATTTGTCTAAACCTTTAAATACGGTATGAATTTCTTCCATTTTTACTGTAATGTTATTATTTTTACCTGACTACGGTGAAGCTAAAAAGAAAGGTAACAGTTTTGGAAGACTATCCATACGTGTTTTTATGACGTACTGTAGCGTCTATAATACTAAACCGATTTTAATTAATGAGGTTTCACCTAATTTACGTTGACATTCCAGTACTGGGGGGGAGGGCTGTGGCGTCTGTTTGTGTCGATATATGACTTTTAAGTGTAGCTTCAATTTAACTTACATAAATATCACTTAGTGTCTCAATTAAATAAATGATTTTTAATATGTGATTAAATAATGTTATCTTCTACATATTATTTGAAATCGCTGTGTTCCTTTATTAACCGTAAACTGGAGATATTCCCGTCCGAATGTTATATTGTTTCTCATTACTTGCTACTTTCATGTTATTTTTCTATCGTAAACATTTAATAGCGCTTTTTATTCGTGGTAGTGACAGGTTTGATTGGTGGAATATAAGAGACGTAAGCAAAACTACCTACATTTATATCGCTGTATTTGACAGCCTGAGTGATATTATTCAATTATGTGTGTACTTCCGTAAAGTTTAAAACTTTTAGAAGTATAATGGCCAAATATGAATAGCCATTATGGTGTAAATGTAACCAACTTAAGCTACTAAAATGTAGCTGTTGACTCTGAGAATATAAGCATAGAAATCCGCCGAAAAGAAACCCATATCTGAGCATTCAACGTACAATGCTAACTCAGAACTAATACGGATTAAAAGACAACTAAAATCATACCTATTTATTTATTTTATTTTTGGTCTAGTGGCGACACTGATCAAGAGGTCTCGGGTTCGATTCCTAGGTCGGACTGGTGTTGAGTTTTTCTTACAAGAAATTCTTAATAGCAGCCTGGAGTATGGAAGATGGCGGTGTTTCCCGCCCGTGCCTCGGAGAGCACGTTAAGCCATCGGTCCCAATTGTCACGACCATCTATGGCAATCGTTATTGGGAAGTCAGTGACCTCAAATATATTGACAACTAGTTCAACTTTCGAATTCAGTTCGCCCTCAGGGTTGCGGAGGTCCGATGCCAGTCGCTCCGCGTAAAAACTGATATTCAGATAAAACCGGTTGAACTGGTAGCCCACCCCAAATCTTAGGAATAATAAAGGCTAGGAAAATGATGATTTATTTATTAATCTTAGGAAAACTTACAGCAATACACTTAAATCCTATATATTAAAATCAATAGCTGTTCGTTTCTCTCGCTAAAACTCAATTGCGGTTGGGCCGATTTAGCTGATTTTGGTTTTGAAATGTTTGTTGTAGTCCAGGGAAGGTTTAAACTAAGAAAAATTTAAAAATAAGTGGAAAATCCAAATGTCAAGTGTACAAAGTAGCAGGCACAGCTAGCAGTTATAAAAAAACAACAATACGCCATTAACAAGTTTCCACAGATAGATACTAAATTTTTAGAAAAGTAAAACCTTTTGCAAAAATGAGAAAAAATAAAGTATTTAAAATTCAATAAGGGTTCAATAAAAAAAAATCTACTCCTCATAGTACTGCTGATGCTGCGATAGGCCACCCATTGTACTATTGTTTATTTTTTATATTTTATATTTTTGGTTACTAATTTTTCTGGTCTACATTAAAAAACAACTGTACATCTATCCAAAACCAATTCTCAGTAAAATATTGACACAGCTACGATCTGAAAGAAAGTATAACAAATGGCCCACTTAACGCGTCCTTGGCAAGCGTGTCAAGGTCACGTAAGAACCGGACACTACCTCGCCTCTAGGCAGTGTGCGTCTCGGAAATGATCGCCGATCATTTGTATCCCGTACTAGCATATAATTGATACACATCCGTACTGATAGTGTATCAATTGTACCTAATCGGTAGAATTACTCCACAATTGATATGCGGTATTGAATCGTAACATTTTTTATTACAAAAGACATCACTTACACACAGAATACATTTTGTTTCTATTTGCACTGGAATAAAAATTTTACCGTCGGAAAGCGCATAGGTATAGGCGCATATATCGATCATCTTGACCGAAGTATTTCCACAGCAGTAAACACATGTAAAGAATTGTCTTTAGTTGCATTTCAACGATTCAGATTTTTGGCCTAATCCCTCTTTGCTAACCCTGAGCACTCAAGACAAGGGTACTTCTTGAGTTGCCAGGCCCATTGGGGGCTGTAGTCATAGGAAGCTTGATATGGAAATAATACTTATATAGATTTATAGCCAAATAACTTGTGCGGCCGCCGCTACCGACGTTATTATCTGTATTAGTATCGTGGTTGAACTCATCAGCTGCAACGTAAAATTCGCTTTTCGGTTCTCACGTTTTGTTTAATTTTATAATACAATTATGTACTTAACACACAATATGAACGTGTTGTGAACGCTTCTAATACCATCAATTAGTACGGTTAAAAGCTCAAAGCAGACACTGTTCTCAACAGATTAATCGAGCAATTAACGTTGTCTATCGCGTTTGGCCATAAACAATTAAACGCGCGTGGGGTAGACACGTTTTATCCAACTAAAATATATACATATATCGCCTCTACCTACCCTCGTTCTAATCACGTCGGTACTCATGAATTTAGATTCGCCGCCTGCTCGTCCCACACTATAGGGTTGCCACGAACGCCATTATCTTATACTATTCATAATATGTTATATAAAAATATAATAATACTAAAAAACTAATTTATTATGGTACGCTGTTTTGAACAATGAAAAATCAGAGTTGAATATATATTAGAATATATACTCGTCGTAACAATCTGCACCTTGAAATAATGACAAAGGAGGAAGAACAACATAATTTTCGTTTATTAAAAGCAAACGAAACAATCAATATTCATTTAAAACGATCAAAATTCTCCCGCCATAAGATGAGAAGTAGCTCAAAAAGCAGAAAACTAGTATTTTACCACATGAAATGGTAGATATATAAGTTGACAAATCACGGTACGGAAAGCTAACATGACAGTTAATGTTCGAGAAACTTTACTTTCAAATGGTCTGTGATTCTTAATCTATTAACAGTCTTATAACATTACGAATTTCAAGATTGTTTTGTTTACATTTCTATGGAATCACTTAAATAACTCAACACAATTCCTCCGTTCTCCGTGTAATAGGACACCTTTGTTTACTTGTCGGCTCGAGTTGTCCTCACAGGGCCACTGAACTGATTGTTTCCTGGCATTCCTTCCTTCCTCAACGAAGTTTACATGTAGCCTTATTATAGGAAACCTATTTATTACCCGTCAGGTATTTAGGTTTGCGGCTAGTGGGAACCCTGTGGCCATCTATTTGTACTACGAGTTGTCTATGGTAAAATAGATGACGTTTAATTAATTAATAACGCAGTGTTTATGTCTACCCTTATTATTACTTATGTATAAACTTTCGTTCAAATTTGACCGTTGATCATCACTGGCACATTTTAGCACAAACTAGCTTACCACGTCACAGCAAAACTGGCGTTAAGAAATTCTTCGAAGGTATTGAACTACCTGTCACTTCGATTCTGGTGAGGAGGACTCCGAACAATGCAAGTGGGTCCATAGATGTAGGTCGTCACCTACCCACGGGAGACACGTCCACTAACCACGATGTACAAGCGGAGCAAACTCTATAACTTAATGAAATAGTTAAATCGTAAAAGTCACGAAGCAAATAAAAATGTGCAAAGCAAATTTTATGCATCTAAAAAGGTAAAGGTATAGTAAAAAAATGTATTCTTTATTTCAGAACTTACCCTTATTTTGTTTTTGTTCAAAATAAAAGCATTAAATGGAAAGTTAGTATATGAAAAAATAAAAAGTAATACAGAACTTTTTTTTTATTTTTTGTTTCCATCTTTTATTTAAATAAATTAATAAAATAAAGTGGTTTTCTCTATTTTTCGCACAAGTATTCGCCGGCAAACACGCACACTACCGGGCCAATAGTAACCTTATAATTAAGAACGAAGCAATGCAATCTATAATCACGTAATAATATTACACAAAAAAGTGAAAGCAATTTCACTGTACATCATTGTAATGGAAATATTACAAAGAAAAAATATAATAGCTACATAAAAATCAATAAATGTTTAAGGTCAATTGTTTTTCTGAATTCTAAACAGTAATTAGAGTATTAGAGGCATGTTTGTCACATTTTTATATTGTAGTCGCAAATTACACATTTCGTAGCTAATAATACTGTATTATACATAATACTATATTAAACAAACCTAAAATTTACCGTGGCAGAGCCACGCTTCGGCATGCATGGGCCAGCTCGACCATAGTAATACCACGGCCTTACAGAAAACCGGTGTAAAACTGAGCTTGCGCTGTGTTTCACCGAGTGAGTAAGGATACCGGAGGCCCAACCCCTCCCCTCATCCCCCATAGGCCAGCAACGCACTTGTGACGCCTCTGGTGCAGCGGGTGTCTGTGGGCGTTGTTGTTGTTGTTGTTTGCCTGTGCTGTTAACATAAAAAAAATGTGAACTATTTAATTATTGTAAAACGTTGAACGTTGAGCCGGATTATTTTTTGAAACATTGCATGCAAAAAAGGTCTTGCTTAATGATAAATGGTAGAAATTCTTGTGAATATAATGGAGAATAGTTCATAGAAACCTTTGTGTTTTTTTAGACAAAACTTTACATGTGTTATGGTTTGATGTGCATTTAGGCTCAAGAACGATCATAACTATCACTACATAATATAAATAAAAAAGCGGCCAAGTGCTAGTCGGACTCGCACATGAAGGGTTCCGTAGCAGCAAGTAACATAACATAACAGTTATTGTAGTTCGTTGTAACTTTGATCGATGAATTGCGGTTTACGATTTATGAAGTATTAAAAAACACTTCTTACTAGATTTCGTTCAAACCAATTTTCAGTGGAAGTTTGTATGGTTATGCACATCATTTTTATTTTTTTATTTTATAATTCTCTTATTTTAGAAGTTACACACACATTTTACCACTTTGGAAGTGTCTGTCGCGCAAACTATTAAGTTTAGAAAAAAAGATATTAGAAACCTCATTATCATCACTTTTGAAGACCTATCCATTGATACCTCACACGATTGAAAAAACAAAATTTTTGAATTTCTGTTCTAAGTATTGCCCACCAACTTCATAGTTTTTTTTTTTTATTTTTGTGTGAAAATGTTAATGCGGTTCACAGAATACATCTACTTACCAAATTTCAATAGCTTATAATTTCGGAAAAATGTGGCTGTGACATACGGACGGACAGACAGACAGACATGACGAATCTATAAGGGTTCCGTTTTTTGTCTTTGGCACGGTACCCTAAAAAAACCACTTTAAAACTATACAACGAATTTTGATGCGGTTTTCTTTATTAGATAGAGAGATTCAAGAGGAAGGTTTATATGTGTAATCAAATAGTAGAGAAACACTGATAATTTTAGAAGTTTCTAATGTGATGTCGTAAATAAACACATTTTTTTCCGCTTGATTTGCAAAAACTGGCTGTAAACTTCGATATAGATTAAAATGATGTACCACAGTATGTTTACAAAAAATCCGCGATGGTATTTGTCTATCTCTCAGGGATAACCCACCATAAACATGTTTGTTCCTTTCTTTTTCCGAGAAGTAGTGGCTTGTTACCATTTAATATAGATCAATATGGTCCTTTACAGAATATGATTTAAATGAACATATTCGATGATGATGATATTCGATGAATTACAAATTTAAAATGCACGAATAGTGTCGTCGGTGGATGCATCTGAAATCCACCGAGGCGGGTCGCTACTATGATATATATTTGATCGAATTCTCTGTGTGCTATTTCGTGATTTCTTTTTTTTTTAAATTATTTATTATATATAGCTTATCTGTGGGTATGCTTCGGCAATCAGGAGCAAGCTCAAATGCAGTGATACTATGGCCCTACAAAAAGCCGGTAGCGTTATAGCAATTTCTTAGTCAAACCGGAGCCAAAACTCCTAAACAATTTCCATCCCCAGTATCAGGGGTGATTCTAGGGATAGAAACTCAAGAAGCGATAACACACTTGTTACTCTTGAGTTGCAAATGTCATTCGGCCACGGTACCCACTTACCATCTGTTGATCAGTCTGCTCGTTTGCACTAAGTAAATAATTTTTCGAAAAACAATTTCTTTATAATATAAATCTTAAATTCGGCCTAAATTGTGTCTCACCTCGGCGCCGCACCACGTACCTAACCCAGCAAAATGCGTTCAGATTCAATTTTCACGCCACCGACCGACGGGTTTGTCGCAGCGGAAATTGACGAAAACCCTTGAAGCGTCACGGCGTAACCGACGTGCATCTGCGCAATTATGTTATGAAAGGCTCATTGGCCCGGCGCCACCTACCGGCCGAACTTTGCATCCCAATCAATTCACGTGTACAATAAACAGACTAATTTATAAAATCAAACCCTGTGCACATATTAATTGAAAATAATGGAGCGAACAAATTGTGCATGAGATCTGGGAATATTCGCATTCTGTCCATCTGCGAATAGTAATGGATAATGTATTATTGTTATTGATAAATAACCCGCAAAGTTTTACAATAAAAGCAAATGTGTTACAAAGAAAGATGCATATGAATATGGCATAACTTCTATTAATGTTTCTAGTTCCTCTTATGTCAGCGACCCTTTCTTGAAAAATACATTCATAATTTGATTTATAAAACACTAGCTGATCCACGCAACCTCGTTAACGTCTCCTGTAGCCCGTAGCGTAATAATTTTCCCTGTTTTTGTAACATTGTTTATTTGTACTCCGCTCCTATTAGTCTTAGCGTGATCATGTATAGCCTATATCCTTCTTCGATAAATAGGCTATCTAACACTGAAAGATTTTTTCTATACGAACCAGTAGTTCCTGAGATTAGCGCGTTTAAGTAAACAAGAAAGACTCTTCAGCTTTGTATATTAGTATAGATTTTCATTAGGTAATAGACGTTTCGATCTCTATCTATAAAGCTCCTTTTCAGTATGACTAAGGCCTAAGGATTTAATCCCTTAATTAATATCCTGTCAAATTCTTTTGACTCTATTAGGACCTGTCTTAATATTACACTTAGCACTGTCGGGGACCATGTATAGTACATGTATCTTCATTGGAGTGGGGTGCAAAAAAAACAATCTCCCCTTATTATGAATAGCTAAACAGTTTCTCTTGAAGACAAGGAGGCATAAACGTTAAACATAAACATTGTAAACACACGATCGAATTACAGCAAAACACTACAAGTAAGGACAATGAAAGTTTACATGTTAACAGAAATTGCGTTACATTATGAGAGTTTTGAATTTTTAACAAACAAATTCCTATCAACATATCATCGCTTCGTTACACTGAAATATACAAGTTTTCTAAATAAAACCGACGATACAATAGAGAGAATTTTGTTGACACACAATGATTACTGAATACTGTAGTTAACAACAGTCGCACGATTGAAATTGTTCACAACTTTGTCCAATTGTACCGGTTTGAAATAAAATTATATAGCTGTAGACCCAATGCCCCATATCTCAAATTTTACAACTAATTTGAGAAATTAATATAATTTTTGCCCACTAAACATTACGGTGGTAGCGATAAATGAAGTTAAGGCAGTTTCTCACTCTTTTTTTGTTAATCAAAGCGATATGGTCATTCTATTGATATGTTCATTTTGTGTAAACTGTTTGATCTGGTGTACAATAAAGTTTATTCTATTCTATTCTATTCTATTCTATTCTATTCTATTCTATTCTATTCTATGTTTTGTAGAAAATTGCATGACGTCATCACGTAGGAGAACTATGCTGAAGCACTGATGCTGACTGATTTATAACGCCATTTAGTCCCAAACTAAGCAATGCTTGTATTTTGGATACTATATAACTGAGTTAAATACATATATACTTTTTAGGGTTCCGTACCACAAAAGAAGAAAACGGAACCCTTAAAGGATCACTTTGTTGTCCGTCTGTGTGTTTATCAAGACCCTTTTCCTCAGGAAAGCGTGGTGGTTCAAGCTGAAATTCATATCAAATGCTCAGGTCTAAAGTCCCTTTAAGCTGTGCAGAAATCAAACTTCTAAGCCAACGCAATCTAAAGATATAGTCGTTTATGCTGCAAGTTTCAACATTCGCAAGGAAATCAAAACCTACAGGGTACTTCCCGTGAACTCAGAATCTTGAAAATTTGGTACGAAGCAACATCTTATAGCACAGGTAAAGGGAATATTGCGGAAAGCATAATTTCACATGTATTTTTTTACTTTAATGCTTGTTTGTACGAAACCCTCGGTGCGCTAGTCCGACTCACACGGTTCTTTTTTTAAATGCATACATATTATAGAAAATACCCAAACTCTGAAACAAATATTCGCAGATCATACAAACATTTGAATTGACCCGGGAAACACAAACACAGCTATCGTATACCCCACCACTGCGGCCACCGAGGCAGTCAAAGTATTTATAAGTGTCCTTGTAGTGACGAATTAAGAATACGGGTCGACACCACCCTTAGATTCATTTCAATCTGTTAAACTTTGACATGTTAATCAGAAATAAATAGACAAACTATGATTAATGTCGCTACTTATCGATAAATAAGTTGTTAGTACAAATAATTTAACGATATTTCGAAATGAATATGACCTTCAACATTCAAGTAAATAACTCCTACGCTTAATATAAGTACCCCTTTTAAATAACTCATCCCCCTATCAGGTGACCCTATAGCGAGCTTGTCGCCTCCGTCATGAAAACTTTTTTACCTGAGAAAAATGTGTAACAGAAACACACTACTTATAATGTTCTAGAAAGGCGATACTTCCTATTTTTAAGAATATAGATAAAGACGAAAGAAATAGTTAAAGTTAACAAAGCTTAAGCTCAACGCTTGTTATCGCAACTAAACCTTGACATATGTATAAAAAATACATGTTTTAAGACAAAACAAGGCAAGGTAAAACAGGAATAGAATATGGATCGTTATTTTGATTCTTGTTGAGTAAAGTCGCACTGAATTATGTTATCACTTTTAACCGGTCATCATTTTCTTAAACGTACTGGCCTACTTTTGATACAAATTCAAAAGCATTTATTCAATAAAGATATAAAGTATAAAAATATATGAAGTTTCTTAAGAAGACTTAAGCGTGTAGGGACGCGTCAATGAGCGGCGGTAATCGCTGACTGAATGACTGAATGAATCTACTCTGCCTGATGGAAAGCAAAAGCAGAATCCAAGAGTGGTGGTCACCATACTCATTGCGAATGCAGACAATGCAACAATGCAGCATGGTAACCCACACTATGGCGGCCTTGTGATGCTTTTGCATCGCTGGGCCTCCAGTCAGCACTCACCAACGAAACACGAAAACACGTGTCTTTTTACGTTGATTTTTTGTGCGAGGGTAGTAGTACCGCCCCTGTCAAGCCGGCCCGTTCGTGCTGAAATCAGCGTGGCTCTACTACCTATTAAAATCACACCTGCTTGTTAGCCCCCTATCCCATAATAATAAACCATGGTACAGCACTTTATGAATTACTCTTCATATACAAATACTTTCAATGATATTTATTGCTTTTTTATTAGATTTGAAACCTTCAACGATTTATTTGTATTGAAACAAAATGCTGAACAGACCAGTTCATATATAATAACGTTATCACCTGAATATTAGTAAATCTATCGGGCTGGTAGCATGTACGCACCGGTTCATTAGATATTTAGTGCGGTAGTAAGTAAGCACATTTAGCGCAAATAACACTAATATAAACTAGAATCGAACGTGGTGCGCTATCGATTAGGAGCTGGCGTTCACAACAATTAATGACCTGCATGTCCCTGGCCCGACAAAGCTATGGCAAAACAAATAGACGCCCTGCGCGCCTCCCTGGTACACAGGCTGTTGTGAAATACGAGCCGAGAAAATTGCACTATTTTGTATATTATTATGTTGCTTTGAAAATGTTTTGTATTCCTTATTTACGTGACACGAGTACCTATATTGTACTTTGTTTTTCTACTACTAACTAATGTATAAAGTCATAAGACATAATATAAAAGGTCGATTCGAACCCGAGACCTCTTGATCAGCAGTCGCATACGTCAACCACCAACGAGGCAGTTGATGGCATTATTAATTAAATGTTAACAATGTTGAAGTGAATGTTGTTTACAAATTAAATATATTTTTAATTTATGTTGGTACTGCATAATAACTGAAATTGGCCAAAGAAAAAAGAAGACCAATAAATCTGTCTTACTGTATAAGTAATCAATGGTAAATCTAAATGTCCAAAGTTTTAATCAGCGACGCTAAATAAGATAGTAATAAAGTAAAATGTCAGATAACTTTAATTATTGTTTTAATAATTACAAGTTTCTTTAAGATATTAAATATGAGTTATTGTCAATGAAAATTTAAGTGATCACGCTGTATATAAGCAGCGTGGGGTGCGCCTGACTAGTGTGCGTGGCTTGTATGTGTGCACGGGTTTAGGCAGCGGGGCTGTGCTTAGACAATTTTAGTATTACGTGTTTGAAATAATGCAGCGCGGTCATACTCTATGCATAGCCTGTCATGCCCGGCGTTGTTTATGCCGACGCCCTTGCTAAATGCCTTTTTTGTACGCTTTTAAGCGCATATAGGTCTTTTGTTTTGCTTTTTGATAGGTATGTTGATGTTTTGAGGGTTAATTGGTAGTTGGAGGTTCGTATGTTTGGCTTTTACATTTGTCTCACTGGGAATAAAGAATGTTCATGTCTTTCTTTTTAGGTTGGATAACTAAGATCTTTTTCGTAATCGAAGGGAAAGATAGAAAGTGAAATCATATTGATAAGTTTGTCTGAATATGCAGAAAGATAGAAGATTATCGGATAGCGCTAATAGGCTTGTCCTTATAAGTTAGACTTTTTATAGTCGGCAAAAGTATGCGTATTAATTAGCATCTCTCTGGCTACTCACTGATGAAAGACGTGAGGATATTTATGTATACATTCACTACCCCTATTCATTTTTTTTTTAATTTTGATCTCTTATATTTATGTCTGTACAAATAATTAAAGACAGACTGATGATTTTCAAAGTGTTTTCACAAGCAGATAACTAAGAATGTTACAAGCAATATAGGCTACTTATGTAAGAGATTTAAGTTCTATAGTCTGTCATTGTGACATTTGTAACAGATATATCTAACCACAACATGAGTTGTGATTAAATCTATGCATGGAAACACTTAACTACATTGGATTAATATGAAACAATTAAAACATGAACTGAAGTCGAACTTAGACAAGCAAAAGTTATAAACATATGTAAATTATTAACTCGGACGGTGCCCGATGAACACCGGGTTCATTAATAGATGTAACTAAACAGCCACACGAAGTTCAAGCGTAGGATGCATGCAATGATAAACTTGATTAATGATTTGATTTGTTGATCAGCTTATGTATTGATTGGTTGATGTTGTGCAAGGCTGAAAGGGCTGATTCCAAACTTGGTGCTCAACCACTAACACGATTAGTTACCAACTATTGATTGTACACCAATATCGATATAATTAAACGACTAGTGATAAGCGAATTATTGGCTAATTACGGTCAAACCAAATCAAAGTAGTAAATAAACATTTGATGTAAAATGTCTGACCTCAACTGTAATCTGTAACCTGATGATGAGACAAAATTACGTTGGCGTTCACTACGGGAGGGGGTATTATATACTTGAACCGTGTTTTAATATTAATAGCTATGTTTAAGTTATGGTGTGGTGACCGAATGACGGAGTATCTCCACCCTTATTTATAGTCGTAAGAGGCGACTAAGGCACAAACAAACTAATCAGGACAACGTCATTGCAATGAGAAAGGACAGTTTGAAACAAACCCTATGCCATTCTATCTGGATCAGCGTGGTATTAGTTAGTAGACTATAGCTTCCTGTATAAAGACTTACAATAATAATGATATAAATTTAGGTTTATATATGTGTTAGTTGCCCTATATTTTTATCTAGAAAATTGGCATGAAAATGAGCTTTAAGTACGAGGTATTATGCAAAATTGTACATAGGTTTAGAAATAATTTGATAAACATGTCAATTTTCTACATTCGGTCGTGCGTGCCATGTCGTGCAAAAATCCTGACTGACGCGTCATTTCCGTCGCCTGTGTAGCACCAGCCTAACAACGTCAGTTACTCTGTAAGGATATCAAGAGGCTATTGTCCAAATATAAAAGCCCGCTGTCGCCTTTTGTTCTGTGGTATGGACTGCGGAAGATTGCGTGGTTTTTTCTGTTATTTTATGAAGCTTCATATTGTGGTGCGAATAGAATTTTAGAAGTATATTCTGAGCCGATTACCTTTGCGTGTTTTTTTTTAACTTTTTAATGCTCGTACGGTTGTAGTGAAGCTCTGGATTTAAAGACTAACTAAATAACAGCTTTAGCTTTAGTGAATACGAAAAAAAATATTTCCGTCAAAGTTGTATATCAAATGTGTACATGTCAAATGTGCTTACTGTTGCGATATGTGAAATTAAAAGGTATATCGCGTCTCAATAGGTCGCCATTGTGTGTATGTCACAATTTTACTTTATCTGCATTTGCAATGGTTAAGGTGATCGACAATTTAGATTCTGCTCTTGCTTTCCGTCAGGCGTAGTTTCACTCACTTACATAAAAAAAAAAGTCTTATACAAAGCATATTGTAAATTATGGAAATTTCTTTACAGTCTGAGGTACACTTTCACCGGTTCCTGATAAACTTTGAGATAGTTATCGTACATGTAACAATATTTAAAAGATATAAAAAGAAACGATTAACATAATAATATGTATATCTGACATATACTTACATATTTCTGTATCCATAACTTGTGAAACCAAAACCCATAGTTGTCATTAGTCTTTCAACAGCAACTTTATCAGGGAGCTGTGAAACTGGCCTTTATTTTCACATACCTAATTGTCAATTATTTGACCACCTAAGTATTATAGATAGTATGAGCCATACTCGAGTACCAAGAGCAAACCCAAAGCAGCTTTTCACCACGGACCTCGGTTAACGTATAGCTTGTTAATCCAGCATAAAACCTATCTGTGTGCAAAATTTAATCCAAAGCCGTTCAACGGCAAGGGGGTGATTGAGTTACCAAAATTTACACTCCTGTAGAGACAAAATCCCTTTCAGTTACGCACACTTTTTAAAAACCTTAAACTGGGATAATGTTACTTTATAGAACTCTGCTTATTATTGAAGAAACAAGTTCTGCATACAGTAAATCGAAACAGGCCGTTACCCATTTGCATCAACTGTTTTAGGGCGCAAATGAGCAGACAAATCTCCTGATTGAAAATTACTATTGCATCTCATGAACGGTCCTACAGCTCAGAGGACACAAGCGCAATGACCACCTTGAGATCCTCTCTTGTTAAAGGTTAAAAAAAAACAATGAAGAATGCAGGCAAACAAAAAGTGCAGTTCCAGTAGCATCAAAAAGACTAGCCCGCAACCTGATTAGACACAAAAAGGGCGATCTCAGGAAAGAAATCTCTCGAACCTAACCTAACAGGGCATTGTCCCCTAAACCAGCGCATATTCACCATAGGTGCAATAGACAGTCCCTTGTGCAGGGGATGTTTGGAGGCAGAAGAAACGCCGCAGCACGTTCTCACGGAATATAGAAGTATGACAGATGCGTGCGGACATCCTCCAATCAACATCACTCCAGGAAACATGTAGTGACCTGAAACGGCTGCAAAACTTTTGGGATGAACTAGGATGGTTGGAGTACGAAGATGAAAACCCCACGTACAACGGCCTAATCAAGAGGCTAAGTGTGGAAATGGCTCTGTCAAACAAACAAACAAGGTCTTGAAGGGATCAGTACGGAAATACTGCTGACATACGGCACAGATTGGTTGTACGAATTAAGCGACTTCGAAAAATCTTACGTGTACTTTTCATATCAAACGAATTTGCATTCTGATTATAATTACAATAGGTCTAAAATTGATTGAAATTAAATGCATGCTATGCCTCCATTCAAGGTGTAATTTGAAATCATCGCTAACACACACAAATGGTACCAATAACATTTATATAATTAATTCTCGTTGTTTCCAAGAATTAATAGACACTGCACATTTATCACGTGAAAATTCACTTGTTTATAACTATCGTTTCAATTAAGAATTCCTAGGGACAAACATTATTGTTGATTGAAGTAATTGTTTAGTAATGACTCTGCAATATTAATATTAGGTATACTATAGGCAAACATGCGTTCAGAATCACGATAATTTATTAAATATTAACAAATGACTTTATTGAAAGATATAAAAAACTAATATTTATTTATGGTATGGAAGTATACTGCCCATGAACGATAGAATTCTGGAGTCGCAAGACTTTGATATAAGTGTACACTCTCTTCCTAAGGCTGGGATCGTTCCATCGGGATGAGGCATAATGACTGTTATATGTTATGGACTAAATTTGATTCAATTAGTAAATGTACAAAAAATACATACTTTAGTTCCTACATTCAATACAATTCAGCTATGATGTGAAAATGAACAATTTATAGGAATTCCTGTATCGCTAACCAGTTGAAATTCGAACTGCAGTGAGTGGATTCTTAACAAGGCCTCGGGCTGTAGTGGCTAACTGAAAATCTCGAAATCCGACCGCACTAGTACCGGAATATGTAAGGTATTTAGCAAAATGATGGTTCGTCGCACGACGGTACATCTCCTGTCGATAAACTGACATTCCTCGAAGCTATTTGAGATGTGTTTTTGGAACTCGTTGATCAATGTAGCCAGGTTTAGCAGTTCTGTTCGCAATTGTACTTCACAGTGGATATGATAACAAAATACCACGATATTTTGAAAAAATTGTTATGTTTTTTGTATTATTGTTTACACTGTCAGGAGAGAAAACATCAAACAGAGTATTCTGAAGGTTTAGTTCGAAATTGAATTTATTCAAACTGAATTTATTAAAACCATTAATCATATTTTATATTATTATAAAAACACAGAGAGTTACGCGGGATTCACGTTTTATTAATTGAAACAGATCTGATAAATGTATGTTCTAAGGTTAAAATGCATTAATAAATTACATCGATGAGTGCTTATAATTTTATACCTATAAACATAATATCAAAAAAAAAAGTAAAAACTAAAACCCTAACTACGACAAAAAAAGAAAGTGAAAAAAGCATGAAACAAGTTTCACAAGCCGTAGTCACGCGTTGTTAAAGTGTTATATAGCGTCATATAGCCTATAACCAGCAGACGAGAATGACTTCTAATGACACCTCATTTGTCTAGTTCTAACGAGTAGTTATGGAGCTATGAGGGAACAAATGAACATACATACATATGTTTATACATAGCCTGTCAAAATCATAATCCTCCTTTGGCTTTGCCGTAGTCGGGTAAAAAGATGATAAGATAGTAAAATAATTCTAACGTTGTCAAATGACTCTACTCTGCTTGATGGAAAGCATGAGTGGAATCCAAGAGTGTTGGTCACTATCCTAGTTGCAAACGTGGACAATGCAGTATGGTGCACACCATGGCGGCGCAGTGACATTTTGAGTTATACTTTCCGTATTTGTATCCCTTCTTTTATTTAGAATTCTAATCATATGAATGCAATAGACTTTTTGACTTCGATTTTTAAAGTACTATTTTTGAGATGGCGTAAGAAAATTAGAAACTTATCCTGTGTGTGCAAATGTATTTATTGCTGTTAAACGTTCTGCTGGTACTTCGATAAAAATTTCGACATAAGGGGTATGAGTGGCAAAATGAAGAGATATAATAATTAAATTACCCTATTTGCTCCCACACCAACACCTATTAGAGAAAGAAAAACATTACTTAAGTATACAATATTCCCTACAGTTAGAGCTCCACAATAATTATATTAAAGTGTACAAAAAGCAAAAGAATCGTTAAACTGTGTGAAAATTCTTAATACAGTTATATTGCGTGTGATATTGCTTTATAATAAACTGATAAAACCTAGTATCGTAATAGTTTAATTAAAATGTATCGGGCTTCCCGCATTGTAGCAAGTTACTAGACCGTCTACTACGCTCATAATTGTTCGTGTACATTTATAAATAACGAATCATTTCATACGCCTTTCATTATTAGTGATTGTAATAGGACTTTTTTCTTTTTCAGGTAAGTTGGCCATAATAAAATCCGACCTGTTTAGAATTCCGAGCCATTTCGTACCAGTAAAACAATGACTGTGAGTATTTTTATGTTTAATGTGTGCATGTGTGGAACATGGGCCTAAGTATACACTTAAACTTAAGCGATGTGTACACACACACTTATACCGCAATACAATGAACGTCTCAAGCGTTGATTGTTACCTTTACTTGGAAATACATTATAACGTATAAAGTAGTTTGAGCTAGATCATCTAAGTTACAAATATTGTGGACTAAATCTATACTTATAAAATAGTAAGTCCTGACTGACTGACTGACTGACTGACTGACTGATTCATCATCGCCGAGCGTAAACTATGATAGTTACGACCATGAAATTTGGTGAGTAGGATCCTTTTATTGAGTAGACACCCACTAAGAAAGGAATTTTGGAATTTCTACCCCTAAGGGGGTGAAATAAGGGTTGAAAGTTTGTATGGAAGTCCGTCATTTTTTTAGTTAGAGACCTGAAACTTTATTTTTGGGCTACTGATTAAAAATGATTAAACACGTATTTCAGCGTTTTTGAATATTCTACCCCCAAGGTGTGAAATAGGGGTTGACATTTCGCGTATAGGTTAGTCTGAAAGTACGACATTTTTTAAGTTAGAAGCATTAAACTTTATTTTTGGGCTACTAATTAAAAATGAGTAAATACGTATTTCAGCGTTTCTGAATATTCTACCCCTAAGGGGTGAAATAGGGGTTGAAAGTTTGTATATAAGTGCGTTATTTTTTAAGTTAGTAACATGTAACTTTACTCATGTGCTAATGATTAAAAAAGAGTAAATACGTATTAAAGCGTTTCTGGATATTCTACCCCTAAGGGTGTGAAATAGGGGTTGACATTTCGCATATAGATTAGTCTGGAAGTCCGCCATTTTTGAAGTTACAAACATGAAACTTTGTTTTTGGGCTACTGACTAAAATAGAGTTAATACGTATTTAACCGTTTCTTGATATTCTACCCCTAAGGGGATGAAATAGGGGTTGAAAGTTTGTATGCAAGTTCGTTATGTTTGAAGTAGCAAGCATGAAACTTTGTTTTTGGGCTACTAATTAAAAATGAGTAAATACGTATTTCAGCGTTTCTGGATATTCTACCCCTAAGGGGTGAAATAGGGGTTGAAAGTTTGTATGGAAGTGCGTTATTTTTTAAGTTAGTAACATGTAACTTTACTCATGTGCTAATGATTAAAAATGAGTAAATACGTATTAAAGCGTTTCTGGATATTCTACCCCTAAGGGGGTGAAATAGGGGTTGACATTTCACATATAGATTAGTCTGAAAGTCCGCCATTTTTGAAGTTACAAACATGAAACTTTGTTTTTGGGCTACTAAATAAAAATGAGTAAAGACATATTTCAGCGTTTCTGGAATTTCTACCCCTAAGGGGGTGAAATAAGGGTTGAAAGTTTGTATGGAAGTCCGTGATTTTTTAAGTAAGAGACCTGAAACTTTATTTTTGGGCTACTGATTAAAAATGATTAAACACGTATTTCAGCGTTTTTGAATATTCTACCCCCAAGGGGTGAAATAGGGGTTGACATTTCGCGTATAGGTTAGTCTGGAAGTACGACATTTTTTAAGTTAGAAGCATTAAACTTTATTTTTGGGCTACTAATTAAAAATGAGTAAATACGTATTTCAGCGTTTCTGAATATTCTACCCCTAAGGGGTGAAATAGGGGTTGAAAGTTTGTATGGAAGTTCGTTATTTTTTAAGTTAGTAACATGTAACTTTACTCATGTGCTAATGATTAAAAAAGAATAAATACGTATTAAAGCGTTTCTGGATATTCTACCCCTAAGGGGGAGAAATAGGGATTGACATTTCGCATATAGATTAGTCTGGAAGTCCGCCATTTTTGAAGTTACAAACATGAAACTTTGTTTTTGGGCTACTGATTAAAAGTGAGTAAATAAATATTAAACCGTTTCTGGATATTCTACCCCTAAGGGGTGAAATAGGGGTTGAAAGTTTGTATGGCAGTTTGTCATTTTTTAAGTTAGAACCATTAAACTTTATACATGTACTACTGATTAAAAAAATGTAAAGACGTATTTAAGCGGTTCTGGATATTTTACCCCTAAAGGGGTGAAATAGGGGTTGAAAGTTTGTATAGAAGTCCGTTATTTTTTAAATTAGTACCATGAAACTTTTTGCATTATTAGCATTAATGCGAATTCTGTTCCTAAAAGGGATGAAATATAGGTCGAATGGTTCTTTTAAATGGTGAAAGTTCTTTTAAATGGGCTATTGTTCAAAAATAAATAAATACGTTCAGAAATATGAATAAATTACTGATACATACTTTTACACAGTTTTAATTAAATACATATAATCAACTTCCACGCGAGCAAAGCCGCGGGCAACAGCTAGTTATTCATAAAAACGCAATATTGTTAGTTAAAAGTGCAAATTTACGAGCGTTTTATAAGCATTAGCGCTCGCTCTAAGCTCTAAGTAGATTTACAAGACCATCATTTTCTCGGTCTCTGTTCATCTGAGAAGGGTTATGTTTTCCTAGTTTTTGATGTGTTGTACGTATTGTAGGTTTTTTCCTCGCAAAAGAAAACTCTATTTCTCAAATTGCTAACCATACTAGTTTGATATTCATTATCAAACCGTTAGGTTGCGCATAATTTTCTTCATATTTATGTCGCACTTTGCTAACGCGGCAGTAACATAGTCGAGAGCTCCCGCGGCCATTTTGATTTTCGTCGTCGCACAAACAAACGCTTAAACTTAAAAGCAGTAAAAAGCGCGGGCTGAGGGGGTACCTATTAACACATTACTCACACAAACGACAATGACAAACGGGTTAAAACAAAACACGGCAGCGTACCGCGTCGAAAAAACTTCAAAAAGAGAACGTCGATTTCGTATCGAGCGAAGTTCGGTGCGAAAGTTGGCTTCGTATTATGGCAAACGGTTTGCCAGTCTTAAAATGGATATTAAAATGAACATATACTCCTATAACGTACATAAAATTATTGTTGTGCTCTCAAAAGTCTTTCGAATCTATCTATACTTACATATAAATAAAATTGGAGTGTTTGTTTGTAATATTAAAATAACCGCTTTTTACTAAATGCATATGTATGTATATACAGTACATATACCAAAAATGTAGTTAAAAAATTTTTTGTCTGTCTGTCTGTCTGTCTGTCTATTTGTTTGTTCCGGGTAATCTCTGGAACGGCTGGACGAATTTTGACGGGACTTTCACTAGCAGGTAGCTGATGATCCGGGGAGGAACTTAGGCTACTTTTTTAGACTAACTTTGTCCCGCGGCGTTACTCGCGGTACAAAAATAGCCGCGGGTAACACCGCGGGGTTCAGCTAGTATATATATAAAAATGCATCGCCAAAATGTATGTACGCGCATAACTTCCGATCGGCGTCCGATCACCAAATTAAATAATTCTTTTTTCATGTGTTCGTTATTGTTAGAACAAGGTTTGTATACAAGAAAATTTAAAAGATAACGGGATTGTTTTTCCGCAACTGTACACTGCTTGTGGGAAGCTGAGACAGATATGTAAATAAGGTGGTACGAAGTTCGCCAGGTTAGCTAGTCTACACATACAAATAAATTAAATTGCAGTGTCTGTTTGTGATATTAAAATAACTGGTTTTTACTAAATGCATATGTATGTATACACGGTACATATACCGAATATGTAGTTAATTTTTTTTTGTTTATCTCTCTGTCTGTTTGTTCCGGGTGATCTCTGGAACGGTCGACCGATTTCGGCGCGGAGTTCAGCTAGTTTCAAATAAATGTAACAGCTCAACTTGGGTTTGTTCGAACTCGAATTTGGAACTATCCAAGCTTAAAGTAATTGTCAAGTTCTATTTTTGTGAAGTTATACCTTATTTTTGTATCAATATTGTTATTTGTGAAAGGAGTTCATGTTTTATGACAATAAAGACATGTGACCTTTGCTTGTAGTGTTCATAAATATACCTTTGAGGTTTATTGTCGTCACTAAAAGAAGTTTAAATATTTATTAACTGTTCTGTATATACCTGTTCATTCGTTTATATCCTTTTTGACTGCTTGCTTGAGAACTTAAACATTCAAAAGTTTCTTAGCAATGATATTAATATCATTGTTTCTTAAATTACATCATATGTAGTATAGGTATTACAGATGCAACAGGACTCATAAACTGTCAGTTTAAATATTAATATTTTCAACGAGACGATAATATATTAATATCCAAAAAGAGATATGAAATTCTGTATGAAAGTCACTAAATTAATTGTGTTAGGAATAGTTAATTATATTTGCAATAACTTTAAAATACAATTTTATTTTATTTCATAGTTGTAAAGTACAGTATCTAATTTGGTTGGTAAAATGACAATCATTTTTTCTCCAAACCAAGTTCAGTTCTTAAAGTAATAATAAAAAACGAGTGTACTTTAGACCACACGACTAAAGTAAAACCTCAAGAGGCACAAGGCGGAAGGCCTGCCTGCGTGTGTCTTATATATACGAAAAGTAACTGACTATGAGAGAAAAGAAAGAAAATGTGTGCTCGCACTTCTCTCTCTTGCAAATACAGTAATATACGAAACATAACTCTCTTTCTGTCTATCTTCACTTTATCTCTCTCTCAACTTCCGTTCGTTTCTACCGATCACACTTTTCGTAACGCTCTCCTCACGCATTCACCAGCTTACTCCCCAAATCGAGCGTGCGCAAAGAAGTTTTACTTCAATTAACTTTGTAGTTTTCTAGACAATAATTTTCATATACACAACTGTTTATTAAAGTAACTGTTAAATTAAAAAAACATTAAAACAGCGAATAATGTATTGAGCTATAACATTATGTTGTTAAAAGCATTAGTTTGTTACAGTTTTTGGCCTCTTCCAGCAAAGAATTTTACGTGAACTACATCAGAACTGTGGGAGAGCCTTGCTTGGCCATGAATGGGCCGGCTCGACCGGATTGATATCACGGCCTCACAGAAAACCGGTGTGAAATAGTGCTTGCGCTGTGTTTCACCGAGTGAGTGAGGATACCGGAAACGCATAACCCTAACCCCCTTCCCCTATCTCCCCTCCCCATCCCCGAAAGGCCGGCAACGCACTTATGACGCCTCTGGTGTTTGCAGGTGTCGATGGGCGGCGGTAATCGCTTACCATCAGGCGATGCGTCTGCTCGTTTGCCTTTTGCATAAAAAAAAGAAAGAATCATTATACTACAAATGTGCTGCCTCAGCATTTTCTTTATAAATTGCTAATTAAAAGTAAAATATTTTGAGCACAATGTATGTCGATAGTAGCTATTGGTAGTGAGAGTAATGGACATTCGCACACAAAAGTGCCTCGTTGTAGAAGAGTGGCTGCGGGGGCACATACAGATAGAGCAGGCGTCACCTTTGTTGGCGGTTGTCGAGGGCCACCGAGTGCACCTACACACAATTCCCGCGTTCATTTTAAATAAGGATATTTCCTTTTTTTTCATAAAATGAACACATTAAAATGTTTCCTTGAACCATAAATTTGTGTTAAATACTTCTGTTTGTTTACACTCATTATAAAGTTTTATATGCAAAATTATGAATTAAAGTCTAACAAAACAGATTAAAGTAAGCTCGCATGCAGCTTGTCCATCGCTCGTCTGTCGTTGCTGTTTAAAAAATATACGTTAAAACGAGTGCATACTTCATTATCTAGTAAAGTTGCCAACAAAATAATACTCAAAGCGATTTTAATACGGTTATAAACTTTTCAATACACATACGTTGCTTATTAACGACCGTGTGTGTGTGTGCTTATGTGTTGGGAAGCTTTTTTTAAATTTGTTCCCAGTTCAAAACGGGCAACTTTGACGTAGAAACTTTTTAATCGTCGACACGTAGAACTAAGCGTTGCCTCTGAACACACGAACTCAAGGCTTTTATTGGTTTAAAAACGTATTTATATGAAATTAAAATGCAAATATACTCTTACCACATCAAACGTTTTAGTTATTTTTTTATTTAGCTTTTATGAAATAAGTTTCCGCTGATGATGCAAGTTTGTGTGCTTGAAAGTTTATGGTTTCATAACGAAAGCTAATATCTTTATGGTAAGTTATCCCTCGAAAAAATTACTTTCGCATGCTATCCCAAAAAGAAAAAATCTTGATTGGGGAAGTTGAGGGGGATGCGAGGGTGAGAAGGTGGTCGCGGTAACGTGTAACACAAATTATAAATAATAGGTGAACGTTATTTTTTCGAATACATATTTCATTTTATATTGTACGAAAACGCGTAGCGGGCGTTGCACGGGTGGGGGTTAAAATAAAGAGAAGCGCAATTGAATTTTTAATATTTCATGAAGAGGGACGCGAGTGGGGCCCCAAGCAGTTTTAATGGGGTTACGGCGAGCGTCGCGTCGCGGCGCACCCGTCGTTGGCCGAGCTAAACGAGCCCGTCCCGCGGGCAACGCGACACCGACACGACACCGATCTCCGTCAACGCTGAGGCCAAAACATTTTTTTTAATACCACACACCACCTTTCAGCCATTACACTTATTTTTCCTCTTATTGTGTATATCTCTGAATGTAATGCTAAATGTAACGTATTTTTGGTACTGTATTTCTTTCGTATTAGGCGTTTTATTAAAGTTAATAAATAGAATTTCCGTGGGAAATGACAAACTTGTATATAATTATTCAATCGATAGAAATAATTAGCAAATAGAAAAAAAAACTATTGATTGAATTTAAATACTTAAGCATATTACGTTGTTGGAAAAATTCTTAGATACCGTTTACTTAGTACTCTTGAATATTAAATGGTGCACGAACGGCGTTAAGTACTCGTAGATAGTCACTTTTCCATCGGTGGCTAAGACAACTATATATCTCATTAGCATATATTATGTGTGTGCACTTTAAGTTAAATTATTTTAAATTGAAGCCATTTTTATTTAAACGACCATTCGACCTAAGTAGTCTACAGAATATTATAGTTTTTAAATTATACCTACTCTTCAGTTTACTTTAGTTTAGTCTATTTGTCGAGAGACACGTTATTCATTAAAAGTTGGGTAATCTAGCTCCGAATTTAGAATTACTCTAAAAGATCGAAGAAACGCACGTACTCATATTCACTTGGAAAACATAACCCTTTCCTACGTAACTGACAGTTTTTCCGTAAATCCATTTTATCTAAGAAATACGTCACATACCACAAGATTGTTACACAAGTCAAAAGTTTAAGAATAGGGGGGAAATATTTGATGGTTGTTCACAAAACTAAACAATAGGTAAGTATTACAATGTCTTATGAGGAGTCAATTTATCATATCCGCGGTATCGCGTGGCGGTATCACATGGCCCATTCACTACATATAGTTTTGTTATACGATCATAATATCCTGCTCGGCATTATATTGTTTACTTTTCACATGTAACACTATATATAGTGCGCATCTATTCCCCTTAAACGTGAACAACGTTTGACTGATAAAATATTTACAAGCGCTAAGATGTATGTACGCGAATGTACACCCTTTTGCAACTTTTTAATAGTATTAAATATTAGAAATGTGTGATGAAACTGTTTTTTATTGGCTGCATAGTCTTTCTATGTGTTTAAGATTAATATAAATTTCCTTTCTTGTTTTTAAAGGTCTTTTTTTTTTAAATATATCCTCTTACTACACGTTTACCTATCTATCGTGCTGACAGGTAATTATTTATCTATCCATTTTTGTTATAAAAGTCTAAAAAAACAGTTTTTATCGTAATTTTATCTTATTCAAAGAAAACATTGTCACGCATATTATACGTTTATAAAATAATACGTACCTACTTCATCTCAAAAGCTTAGAGTGAGTGTTATGGGTTTAACGCCCACCTCTGTACATCAAAAATGAAAAAGCATCAAAAGCATCAATATTCGATAATGAAGTTGCAAAGTAAACAGGTCACGAGGTACGTCTGGACTCGACTCTGTGACCCACATCTGAACAATATGCTTCCGCCAAGCGCCACGCAATTAAGCTCTACACCAGACATAAAAAATTACCGAAACAAAAGCGAACGGGGGTCAACTCAACCCCCTTCGGTTCGCCGCAGTTACAATTTATCATAGCAAATAAAAATACGCGGAATTAAAAGTAAAAGGAGCAAGAAATTGGAGCGGGATGGGGCATAACTACAGAGCGATTCCGAATGTTCAAAATAATACTATATATTTTTACTAGCGCTCCGAGGGGCCAGTGAGGGGAGACGGTACGTCGGTACCCAATTAAAAAAAGTATTGCTCGCTCGATTAATGTTTGATGTATAACTAGAATCGTGAAGAATTTGTTCCTTCTCTGGCCGTATCGACCAGAAACGCGGCATGCACTCTTTATAACACCTACTTCACTGCTTCGAAATCATCTCCCCGATTTTGACAGACTAAATAATGGTCGTCAGCAGATATATTATAGGATATATTGGCGATTTATTTCACTGTTACTCTCAGGGGAATTTGTAGGTAATATTCTAAATGTATGTACATTTCTTACCTTCTTGATATTTAAGAATTATTTTCTAAAGTAAATCTTGATTGATTCAATCTGCAAATAGCTATTGTCGTAATCCAATCGAAGGCCTTTTCTAAAATTAACAAAACAAACACTTAATAATTAGCAGAAAAAGAGATTGATTCAAATGCTGGTATACTAGGTAACTACCAGAAGTCTGAGTTTATCACATACGTTAAAATCGAAGTACGATTCGAACTCAAGGATCAAAATTTGGATAGGAGTGGTTGTAGATTGCCAGCGGCAGAAAAAATATTTACAGATGCCCAATTTGTTGATTATTTTTTTTTTACTAACAAAATAAGTAGTTGTAGCATTATTTTTAGGATTTCATTAAACAACACAACTGTTTATTAGGGTTAAGAATCGGTGACTGCTTTTGTTTGTTTTGTTTAAAATCTTTTCGTTGTGTAGGTACTTTATAAACAAGTTAAAGACATTGTATTTGCATTTGATTAAATCTACATCACACTACCTGTACTTGATACCAGCTTAAGAGGACCAAGTTTATTATCGTCTGCCGGAGAGCTTTCCAAACTCTTCAAAATTGGCTATTACTGGCGTGATCTTATGCAAACAGGCGTTACGTCAACACGATTGCTCAAAAACTGACTTAAATTTGTTTTATACATAAATGTGTTACCTATCTAAAACTATCAAAAACTTAATATTGAAATAAACTTAGCTTGTTATAATAGTTTACATTTCGAATTTTATCAAATTAACGCCAATGACGTCAGGTCCCCATCAAATTTTCTTTATGGCCGTCCAAATTACTTCAATAAATTATTTAGCCCTAATCAAACTATAGGTTAATTATACTTGTAATTAATAAATTATACGCGATAGCCTAGCTGCGGCCATATTGTCTGCTAGTGGCTTAATTAAAAAAAAACTATTTATTATTTACCTTATTAATTAACGATGTATATTGAGGGATTTGGTAAAACACACGGAGCTTTTCGTTTAAACTTAGATTTTTTGTTTTAATTCTATTAACATATTATGTTTTGTGAGTTTTCTATTTCAACCTGTGATTATTATTATCCCGGACCCATAGAAAATATTATTTTCAATTTATTAAAACCTTTTTATATTACTTTTGGTTTTGCGGTATAAAAACCAGAACGAAGTTTAACGGTTGTGTAATTAATGGATCGCATAAACATCACCCTTCTGCGTGAAAACTAGATAAATGTACAATATAGTGGTTGTAATGTTTATGTAAGGTGAAATACTTAAAGCCAGCATTTTTATAGCAGACACTAACGTTTACAGCGTATAACTGACCAGGCATCTTTTAAAATAAATATAACACTTGAACGTCAGGGGCTTGTTATAAGCCATACATCTCTTACATTGAAAATTTACCATCATATATTCTCAAAGATGAGAGGGGTGAGCTTATGAAAAGCTTATTGGCAAACAAGCTACTCCTCGATACAAATTCAGTATTTTTTTAGTCCATACTCTCATCTCGATGGAGTCTTCTAATTAAACCCACGGCTTGATCTACAGTTTTGAATTGGTAATCATTTCGAATCAAAGAAATCTATTCATCTTTCTCGGCTACCCACAGCTGTTGTATAGGTTGTCCCCTGTCGGATCCCAATTAGTTTTGTTTCACTATTGCATCTGTACTTACATATTGATGGGACTCTCTAAATAAATGAGTTGCAATTATTTTCTTCATAAATAAGCGTTTCTTACTTATTTATGAAAGAGAAACTTCTTAACTAAGTGAAGATTCTTCGTTTGTAGCTTAAATAAAGAAAATGATCTCATTTTTTTTTTGGTTTTAAAAACATTAACATTGTCCTATATTTAAGTTTTATGCCCAAACCTCCTTTGTGTGGAAAGTGAACAAATGAACGTTGTTGATGATGTAGAAAAAGGAAAATAAGTCAATTGTTCGTTTTGTTTTCGAAAACAAAATCATGCAAATCTCATTTCTATTAAAATGATTTTTAGGTTATAATGTAAGACAGATTTAAAGGGAGATAGAGTAGGTATTACCGTATTATTTAGACCTCCAGTAGGTCTTTATAATAAAACATACTTAGATTAGGTTCTTCTGCTTGTATTTATATCATTATTACTTTTAGCTGGATAATTTGTAGCCATTTAAAAAGTTATGTTAAGTGTGACATTACACGCGTTGGATTACTGTTTAGAATGAATTGTATAAAAAGTAAAGATTACTTAAACAATACTATAATTAAAACGATTACTATAAGATTTTACTTGCGGAATATCTCAAAAGTTCTTGTATCCCGTTGCGAAATACGCCAAGGGATTCAAGAACATCATTTGTCTTGTTTTAATTCTACGATTAATTTGTTTTTATGAGAAAATAAATTATTCTTTTTTATCTTTCATGCTAATCTTTGAACGTAGCTGGTAAGTTACCCGTCATTTAACCCTGAATGTGTTAGTTTCTCCTAAGTGTTTAGAAGTACAGCATGTAACTCCCTCATATGTGTTCAAATTAAGTGTTTCGTTATAAGCATTAGAGGTAAGACACTAGGTGTTTTATCCATTCCATCTACACCTACACTCATTATTTACTCACACTTAGACAGCACCTGGTTAGAGTAATCAGAGCTTTAGGATATTGTCATCAACCTAACAGTTCCATAGGAGATTTGAAACTTATAATATCTGTAAAAGATATAATACCCATAAACATTGTGATCTAAATAAGTCAATAGTCAATTTTGACTTATTTGCCTACTGGATATGTAACTTTTAATATCTGTTTATATATCCCTGTCTAGCCAAATAACAACGTGTAAAAGAAACCTCTACTGTATACAAACATAAGATGGCGACTTATTGCGTTGTGTTTCGACATACTAGTTTATATTGTAATCTTCATGTGACATACAGTCTTCTTTATATTTTTAAATTCAAATAAATGATCAATTTTTACAATAGAAAATTTTAAGAGGCCTGCATGAAGGACTAGCGCGTAAGCCGCAGATTTAACACGGCCATGATTATATTTGAAGTGGTAGGGTGCATTCTCTCGTAAACACACTGTCTGGTAGACACCCAGTAATACCCACTAAAGAGAACAATGAGATATCTCACAGACTACTCGTATTACGTCACGGTGTCTACCTAACAATAAATACGGCGTTATGGCGGGAGGGTGATGAGGTATTTGTTCACATACACACTGTTTACGAATTCATGTATTTTGTTAAAGTTTTTGTTCTACTTAGTTTTCTTTCTTACCTGAATGATTTATGTTCGCCCCAATGTTTGTTATTTGTTGTATGAATGTCAAATTACATGTTGTCTTACGAGTATTTTTGTTTCCCCGCAGGTAAGTTGGAAATGATGTTTCTGTTTATTGATATTCTTCATTAATATTTTTTTTGTCATAGCAGGTTTGATCGTCTCTTGCGATGTTGTTGGCAATCCTGGCTACATATGATACTTAATGTTGCAATTGATTTTAGCATCATATCTAAAGACAATAACGTTCTTTGTAAAATAGTATTACGTGTATATTTCCTAGGTGGCACCGCATCTATCTTATAGTATTACATAAAAAATGTCAACGTCAGCCTACAGAAAAGCCAATGCACCTTTGATCTTTGCACAGTGCAAGCCTCTCGGAGGCTACTCCCATTACTGTATGCAGATTTTATACTTTGTGTCATTTTTGTGCGAGCGGCTCTCAGCGCGTCCCCACACCACGCGGCACCGCTCCGCGCCGCACCGTGCCGAGTTGCGCGCTCCAACAAACCCCCCCTCGCACCCCTCCTCTGCCCTTCGCGGGGTGCGCTACTTAGCTGATGACTTATTAAGAGTGCATTCTTCAGAGGTGTCTGCCTGTCGCGGCGGGTTTAATGACGTGGGTGGCGAGGTGCTCTCCGATTTCGTACTTCGAGTATGTCCCACTTTTTGTTACAATGCTTTGCGGTGAGGTTGCGCGTGACATCGTGTTTTTGTTGACATTTATTAGACAAACGGTTTACATACGCATTGTATTACGCAATAATTTAATTCTAATGAAAATGGAACTATTGTGGTCATTTTCAGCTTAGCGTTTGCCTCTTAAATTCGCTTATGATTGCATTTAAATACTGTGAGAAATAATAATGATAGCAATGAGGAAAAAAAAGCACGGATCGAGCGTGGCAGCCCTACGGTACATCGCAACTGATGCTTAGAAACTTGCCAGCCCAAATTACAAGCCAGGGTTATCAGTGTCGATGATAAAAGCTATCTGACAGAAGATCATGGAAAATTAAAAGGCCCCCCTTTATTTGTTCGTCATTTCCGATTCGTACGCACGCGATCGCGTTATGTTCGTTTCTGTTTTAATTGTTGATAAGGAAAAAAGGCTTTGAAAGCTTTTATTTGAAATGTATCCTCATAGATCTGATTTAAAGCGTGTTATAGTTTCGTTGCAGTATATTAGGAACCCAACGAGCGACTACCGTGGCCCGAGGACACCTGTGACTTACGAGATACAAGTATGTAAACGTGTCTGAAAACCGTCAGAGGTGAATTTCTCCGATAGCCTTCCTCGCTTGGTGAAAGCAATGCCTTGGTTACTCGTACTGTACTGGCATATAGTTTCTCTAATAAAAATAAAATGGTCAACAAAAACAGCCTTGGCATTTTCACGTTCTCGAGTTTACGCATTTGAAAAGTGAATCTTATTCTCCTGAGAAATACATACAAGAATATAGTCACGTCTCTTTCCTAGAGGCGTAGGCAGAGACAATTGATCTCCATTTACTACGGTTCTGACACATCTCTTTTTATTCTCTTTTGCTTTATCCACCGATGGTATAATGTCACTGGTTTGGTCGGTAAATGTTCGCCGTAGACGGCCTCTGCCGACACCTCCATGCATTTTTGCTCTATTAATTTCTTTCGTGAGTCTTCTGACATTTATCCTCTCTAAGTGCCCAAACCACCGAAGCATGGCCTTTTCAGTCCTTGTCACTACATATTCTTTTAGTCCGTTACGTTCACACTTCTCGTACTTTTTGGAGAATATACATTAATAGAGAATTAATGCTATAGGAATACTCATTTAGCATTAATTCTACTTTTGTGTCTCTTCTGCCATAGCCAAGATTCGCTACCATACATAAGGTTTGGAACCAGCACACCACTGTATTTCGTGAAGAAGGACAAGGACCATTCACCTTATTTCCCGCTTTTTTTATAATTTTCCTCCTCTACCAGAGAAATATGAAATCCTCTCTATATCTCTATAAGTCTCTTGATTATTTATCATTATTTTTTTGTGTTCGCTGTCTATCAGCAAGACTCGTTCAGGAGCTCGAAGTTTAAACAACTTAACTATTTCCCAAATAGTTCTGAAATATAGTTCGAAAATAACCTTCGAGATATTGTGTACTACATCTAGGTCAATCGACTTTGTTCAATTTAATGAACTGTATGAGTATGTTTACATGGGAACGTTTTAATATTACGTGTCAAAATGCATCCGCTTTAGGCCATTTCTCATTAAAGCTGGACCTAACTAAACGTATCTCTTTATTTAATAATTCAACCTGAACGTTCGCTTAATTTACTAGTGAATACATTCAGTTTGAAGGCTGTTTTGTGGCTCTTTCGATAATTATGCCCATGTTTATGCTGAAATTTGGGATGATAAGTCTGTTATTAACATTTATCATAATCAGCAAAAGCAACATCACAGTTACTACCACGTTCTTCTTTTATTTCGTGTAGAACGACAGATCGTTCGGGCCTTGGAAGTCCCCGTTTTAGAGCGGTAGATATACGTTTTCAAACTAGACAGTTTGGTTCTTCCTGCCTGTGACAATCAATTAAAACCTGGAATTCATTACTACGTGTTTCCCTTCTACTATGATACTATGTCTTTTAAACGGGTCTTGAAAAGCATCTAACTAGGCCACCATAGTGTGCTATATTGTCTGCATTCGTAATGAGGATGGTGACCACCACTCATGGATTCTACTCGTGCTTTCAATCAGGCGGAATAGTATTTTTAGCAGCTTAATATATACATACATAACACAATTTAATCGTCGTCTGCTGGTTATGTCCAACAGAATACTTCTCCTTAAAGGTACTACGGGCACAAACGTTGCGTCGTAGTATAGCGTTTGGCTAAAGTTATCCTTCACGTTGCAATGATCTTATCCCGCTTCGTTTGCTTCCATAGCCGCCTCTTACTACACCCCATGAATAAATATCTTAGTGACACTCTGTATTACATTTATGAATAAAATTGTAAAATACAAAAAAGGAAATGAGATTACAATAGGCAGTAAAGTAGTTTCTTTTATATTCATAAAGATAGTACCCTGAAACCAGGAATTACGATCGAATCGAACCATTAACCTTTCAAAGGCTTACCTACAACAAATGTGTGATGAATGTAATACGACTATTTTAATAGGGTTGTGTGGTTCATTCGTCTATAAATTACTGTTAATGTTGTAGATGAACGACTTTTCTTTCATTGTCGGGAATTGTGACTTTTTGTTGCTGTAATTACTGGCTTTCGTTCATTGCTGTTGACAACCCTATGCTGTTACGTAAATTTAACTTCTTTACCACCTCTAACGTTTCGAAGGTAACTTTATTCGTTTTCTTGAAAGAGTATTAGTACCTATATTCAATGTTCATATTGAATATGAAAATGTAAGCTAGTAAATATAATTAAAGTTTATTTAAAAAATATATAGGTGTGATCTTACTAAATTAAAATGTTTTATCCAGTGTCTAGTTTAGGGTAGAAGGGTTTTTACTGTTCTGTCAGAAGGGTCTAGGTTATTATAGGTAACTATCTCTAAATCTATTAAATAAATGAATACTGATTATTTGCATTCGTGCTTACTGGAGCACTTTAAAGCATTTATAAAATTAGATCTTCTTAGTAGGTCTCAGTATTTAAACTATGAAATAGACCAAATATTGAAAAAGTTATGAAAACTTAAGAAATCTACACAGATTATGTTGGATAACTTCTAGCAAACTCGAACTCGAACCTACTAAAAACCGTTTGCTGTCTCGGGTTCTTTCCTGGTTCCCCGAATTCCTGAGTAACTGTGAGTAACGACGAGCTGAGTAACTCGACGTATTTATTGGTAACTACATTGAATGTATTAATGTTTTACGACCAGCTGAGTAACTCGACGTACCTCGGGCTACGAAGCTTGTCGCAGTAATCTCGATTTTGCCATTAAGTGAGAGACCTAAAAAAAAAAATTTCATATATATATAGCCAACCCGTAAAATTTTAGTAGCCCGAGGTACGTCGAGTTACTCTCGTAAAACATTAATACATTCAATGTAGTTACCGATAAATGCTTACCTAATTGGAAATAAAACAAAACCATAGACATTACCAATGTACCGACATTTTACAATAAAGCATAGACAACCCACAATCACAACAATAACAGCCCACATCGCAACAACAAGCAGAAAGCTCTTACTTACAACTTTGTTTTAAATCGATTCACGTGTAATTAGTTGCAGTGACTAATCGTTCCCACTCTCCCCCGCGAGTTTGAAACGATTCAAACACTTTATTATGACGGTGTAAAATTTAAAAGCCGCCTGTGGAGCGCCTGAGTTACACTTTGTGCGGCTCTCCTCTGTCCTTTAAACACAAGGATCGCGTGCAGAGCTGTGTGAAAATGGAAGTTTGTTTCAAATGAAACATGGTGTTTTTTTACCCGCAGTTTCCGATATGAACGTTTCAAAGTTGCACTGTACCATTTTTAATATTATTTTTCAACCTACCCCTACTGCGAAGCGTGAGCAGTACTGAGGATATAGGGTATACGAAATTTGTATTCGATACTGTTTTTTAATAATTTAAGGCAGTCATTTTGTAGAAATGCTTTTTTCTCAGTTTCAATCGTTAAAGTTGTTACTTTATCGAATCTCTGCTTGTGGTATTGATAGTACTTTATTATACGAGTATTATGCAGTCATAGTGGCTGCATAAATTAATAATTCTCCTTCAAATTTAATGGCTCTATGGTGGAGTGTGAGTGTGTGACCACACTTTTGCCAATTTTGTCAAGCTCCTTTTCAAATTAATTTATAATTGACTAATTTATGAAACAAAGCTAAATGAAACGAAGGATGTTTTAAATTCATTTTATTTATTTGTCTCCTGAACTAAGTAGAAAGTAGTGTATAATTCCTATAATGTACTAAGGCTACCTGACTACTACCATATGATCCCACTTATGTCAAGGCCAAAGATTTTGTTAGTTGCGATCGTTGTTTCAGATCGATATCGATTTTAAAAGAGTAACTTATTGAGTTTCTGCCCGATTCTTCTCCATAGGAATGTTATTTTGGAACCAGATTCGTATAAGTATGTAACGAGGGTAATTTCGAAAGTGCCTGAAAACACGTACTTGATATAATAGCATTCTGATATTGCATTTAACCACAATAAATGTTGTCAGAAAAACTAAGTATAAGGTATTCAAGTAATTTAAATAATAATAATAAATATTTAGGACATCTAACACACAACGCCATCTAGTCCCAAGCTAAGCAGAGCAACTGATACAAATACATATATACTTTTTTTTTGTAAATACATACATATTATACATAGAAAACACCCAAACTTCGAAACAAATATTTGTAGAGCATTCAAACATTTGGTCCGACCCGGGAATCGAACCCAAGACCTCACGATCAGGGTCGCACACGCCAGCCGCTAGACCAACGAGGCAGTCAAAATTAATTTACATGGAATCTGGTGATACAACTTAAATGCCTGCCAGATTTCTGACCGAATGGCTTTTGTTTATATAAAGAGCGTCTAAAGAGTTGTTTTCGTCGCGATAACTTAATATAATCATATTAAACGATAATCTTACAAAATGTGTAGTTTGATTTAAGTTAGGTACCTCTTCGTTCTAATGAAATTTAAAATTCTTTAATTATTCCATTGAATGCTATTTTGTGTCATAATGAGGACAATCCTACGACAATGAAGGTTTAAAATACCCCTTTGCCTCTGGCTGACGACCAAAAATAGGCATGTTAAAAAAAACCAAGGTCGTGTTACATATCAAATAACCGTGGGAGAGCCACGCTTCGGCATGAATGGGTCGGCTCGACCGGAGTGATACCACGGCCTCACAGAAAACCGGTGTAAAACAACGCCTGCAGATGTATTTCAACGAGTGAGTGAGAACGTACCGAAGGCCCAACAATCCCCCTCCACATCCCCCACTTATCATCAGGCGATACGTCTGCTCATTTGCCACTATTCCATAAACAAAAATAAAAAATAAACCATGCCTGCTATCTTACTTGCAACTACTCTTCTGTGTGGGAAAGCACTAGACTCGCAATAAAACTAACTAAAATGTTTTTACTCAAAAATTTCTTCACTTAATCCTATGTAGATAAACTCTGTTTACTTTTAAGCCCGCTTTACCTCTCAGCTTCCTCTACGGCACATCGTCCTAAGCCAACTCTGCATATCGTTATTCAATCAGTAGATCCATTTAAAAAAACATTCATTTAAATTGTATAATGCTGCCGCCCCAACTCCACGCCCCACTCATGGAATGTGACTTGCAAATTCCCGTGTCGTACCATTGATTCGATATACGAGATCCATTCTAATGATATAAATTCGAAAGTAACTCTGTCTGTTGCGATTTCACGGATAAACAGATTTAATTAAAATTATGCGTGAAGATACTTTGATTCTTGAGGAAAGACATAGGCTAATCTGTATCGTGATAGTATAAATACATGCGGGTGGAGCCGCGGGCAAAAGCTAGTAGTAAAGACATGCTAGTAGTGTAAAAGGCACGTGACGTCACGTTCACGTCTTCATTATAAATAATTAAAAGCGAAACCTTTAATTAAGCATTGTGCGCGCAATATTTGTGTACAAATGCACATTCCCCGAGAGCCGCTCGATACATTCAACATGTCTACATTAAGTTAATTATATCAGAATGTAAAAGACATTGTTTTGTGCTTCGATTATGATTCGATACATTTTTATAGCGATCACATGGTGGCTATTGTTGTGCGTACCGTTCTCGCCTCTCAGCCAGCTTTATTGCTTTAATAAAGTGATTAAATACCATGGCGTAAAGCCAGGGCTCGATACAGGCCGAGCTAATTTCGAAAACTTGTATTCGCTCCCTTTTAGGTCGGTCGGTTTTAATGTCGGGTCAGTGACTGTACTGATCCTGAATTAGAGTTGTATGTTGGACTGAAGGAGTCGCGAATGTGCCTTTCCCCATGCAAGTTGCGACAATACGACAACCTGAGTTATAACATTATTATAGGACTATTACATTCCATACGTCCAGTTGAGAAGACTTGACTTATCTTGGCTTTGAGAATTATATCTAGCAGTGAACCTTTCTCGGCTGAGATGATGATGATAAGAAAACCTGCATAATATGCTCAGGTAACTCTCGTTCCTTAGATACCATTTAATATAAGTAGAAATGAATGGACACGAATGCAAGTATTACAAAAATTCATGCAGATTTGTTACAATTTCCAGACAAAAAGTAAAACACTTGCAGTGTCAAAGTGTATATAATGGGTGGGCGATAACGATTGATACTTTTTCAAGCTTTGCATGGCTCTCTGTGTAGCAAGTAAACGTATTTATCCTATGGCGTGCAGGCGTACCGAGGACAGTGGCACTGCGGTCCCTGCTAGGTGTTACTAGGTGTTACCGGCAGCGCCTACTGGTGTGTGGAAAGCTACTCAGCATTGGGCGGCAGGAACGACAGTTGAAAGCCGCGACACCCTCCTACTTTTAATTTTGTTGCCTTTTAATTTTTCCATGTAAAGGTCCACTCACTTATTCATGCGAGCCGGATTGTAAATTTTTCTTCTTTTTGCATGCGCCATATATAGATATTTTGGCTACCTCCTATTTTTTCGTGACTATAAAACTGGGCCGGGGTCGTGCGCTTTTTTCGTGGCGCCCCAGCACGGCCGAGGGGTGTGGAGGGTGCTCGCAGTTAGAGAATTATTCATTGCCTACCCCCGCCAAACCGGCTTTCCGTTATTTCTGTTTGTTATGAATTATGTCCGATGACTTTGCCCGACGCCTCGTTTCTTTCGTTTTCACTAATTACTTTTTCTGTAGAAACTATAAATCTTCATTTCTTAATTCAGTTTAGAGTTGTACCTCAGCGGCAGTGCCTAATGACAAGAGTCGCGTGGGCCGAGCACGCCCTCCTCCTCGCCCTATGATAAATATATTCGTTTGTTTTAAAATATTGTTTTCCTGTATAAACTGACGTACTAAATGTTAACAAAAGATTCAAATTCACACTCTGCTGCCTACTAAAATATGTAGAAGAGCTCGCTCCCGGCTCGCTACAAATTTGAATTTCATATGTATGTTTCACCTATTACGGATGCACTCATTAATATCTTAAGTGATGTGTGAGAGTTCATGTCGTGCAATTTTCAACTTTATGACCGTGTAATAGGGTATCCTGCTATCGGATCGTTTATGTCTGTCTCCACTTATACAGAGCACGCGTTAAGATTATGTCGGATGAAAAAATGCTGCAAATTGTATGACCCCCATGAAAAAACATTATCATTACGGTCGCATCCGGCGCGATAGCTTTTCGTATGCAAATCTTGAGTACTCACACCGCCACTGTTGAGCACTAGTGCCTACAAATTGTTCATAGTAAGTGTATACGAACGCGACGTTGATAAACCTGTCTATGTAATACGTTTAGTGTTCGCCCTGCGCGGTTAAGCGTTTTGTCATCTTAGAATATTTGGCAAATGGTAAGAATTTGACTGCACGTATGGCCTAGTGGTCTAAGCGGTCGCTACGACGCTTTCTACTTTGCCAAGTGTTGTGGTTTGAAATCCTATATGAGGCATCACTTTGTGTAATACACAAATTTTTGTTCTGAGTCTAGGTGTTCATTTTTTTTTAAACCACCCAAACTCCGAAAGAAATATTTGCAGATCATACAAACATTTGGTCCGACCCGGGAATCGAACCCGAGACCTCATGCACAGCAGTCGCGTACACTACCACTGTGCCAACGAGGCAGTTAAGCCTGTTGTTTGCGTGTTACATATATGTTCGTAAAGTCCCACGCGACATAGGATTTATATCAGCAGGAGAGGTCTTTTTGAAAAAATGAAACTTAATTAAATTTGTCAGTGGTAATATCTTAACTATGAAACCATTTTTTTCTAAATAAAAAATACTCCGTAAATAAACCGCGAGATAACTCTAGTCTAACAAATAGTAGCCTAAGTTTCCCCTAAGATCAAGCAAGACAAACATTATTTTTAACTACATTTTTGGCACTTATACCGTGTATGCATATGCAATATGCATTTAGTAAAAAGCGATTATTTTAATATTACAAACAGACACTCCAATTTTATTTATTTGTATAGATAATGATTCACTGTTGAAGATATAATTTAGATCATTAATGATATAATATCTAAACTGAAATTCGAAATATAGTGAATGGGAATCAAAATACGCGCACTCGTATATAAAGCAGGTAGGTAGGTAGGTCAAGGTAGTAGAGCCACGCTGATTTCAGCACGAACGGGCCGGCTCGACCGGGGCGGTACTACCCTCGCACAGAAAATCAACGTAAAATGACAGCGATCATGCTGTCGTGTTTCGTTGGTGAGTGCGAGACCGGAGGCCCAATGATGCGGAAGCATCATTAGCCCGCCATGGTGTGGGTCACCATGCTGCATTGTTGCATTGTCTGCATTCGCAGTATGGTGACCACCACTCTTGGATTCTACTCATGCTTTCCATCAGGCAGAGTAGAGTCATTTTGGCATGGTCAAACATAAAAAAAAAAAAAAAAAAAAAAAAAAGCGATGCGTTTGCTGCTGATATAGTGAACTGATTCTGCTTTTGCGCATATTAATAGAAAATTTCCACTAATGACGGAAATATGTAGCAACAACAAGCTATAACTATTCTACAAGATAGTCTAAATAGTTTTTTGAGCATGCAGACCGCAAGTTTAAAGTAATATTTGGTCTTCTTCTCTTTTCGTTACATTCACATTAGAAGAAAGAATTACTACCCTGAGGGTATAAAATTAAGGATTAAAGAAAACAGTTTACTACCGTTTATGCATTGAAGTCAGTGAAAACTATTTGACTGCCTCGTTAGCGCAGTAGCAGTGTATGCGACTGCTGAGCTCAAGGTTTCGGGTTCAATTCACGGGCTGGATCAAATATTTGTATGATTTGCAAATATTCGATTCGGAGAATGTTTTAATTTTTTTTTATTAAATACTAGCTGAACTAGGAACTAGGCACAAAGCTGGTCTAAAACAGTAGCCTAAGTTACTCCCTGGATCATCAGTAATATTACAAATAGACACTCCAATTTATTTATTTGTATAGATGGGTTCGATTTGACAAATAATAACAGCCAGGCATAAAACAAATATAGTGCTTATCATACCATAGGGTTGATGAGACCTTAGACAAATTAGTTACTTTATATCATATGTCAAAACAATAACTTTGTATGAAAAATGGAGTAAATACAAACTTGTTACGTCACTGTTGTAGACACAAATTTGTAATAAAAATGAAATGCTGCAAATAATATATTTTCCGAGATGTTTTGTAATATTCGTTTTAATGAAGGAGACTTCGATATTTATATACGAGATAGTCAACTACCCTATTATTTGTCCTGGATGAGAATTGAACCCACAACTTTCGGTATATCAGTCAGTATCAGAGATCCATAAGCGTTTAGATTAAACGACGCATATCAAAAAGATTAAGACTAGCTTCACCTTGGTTATGAGTATAGTTAGTATGTAATTCAGCGACTGGCAATGTCACAAAGACGCGCTTTGATGAAAAGGACCTCGGTGGCATTCATTCATATAGTGTAGGTACGAGTGAGAGAAATCGCCCCGCCGTACCCTGCACAGTAACGGACTTGGAACACTTCATAACAAATTGGGTTGTGTATTTTAGCATAGGTATATAACTGAGCGGAATAGTGGTGGATGTTTCTTCAACAAGAAGTTTTAGGTCTTGGAGTATGAGGGTTGCCTACAATAAATATAAAGGCTTAATACGAATATAGGTTCCATATTCTTTTAGAAAAGTAAATAAAAAAATCTCTGTAATAAAAAAAACACAAAGAAAAAATTAATCATACCTATACAGGCATACATACTTATATCACGCCTATATCCGATTACCATACAAATAAACATGGTTTTTTCGTAAAGTTACGATTTTGCTGAAGTCATTATGCATTGTAAAGGGGTGTGTTTTTGCGGTCTGCCGTACATAGCTGAAAAATGTATGTCAGATTTACCACAAAGTCTACAGGTGATTGTTCCACTGTAGACTACTGGAAGAAAATCACGCCGATTCTCAAAGTAAGATCTTCTATTGCCCAATAAGTAATGAAACTCTTCTCAGTTTGTCGCTTCAATTTATTTTCATATTTTGTCGTTTAAAATTGCTAGTGCATTCTAGTCTATTTAAATAAAAGGCAAGTTCCCTTTGCACTTCTCTTTAAAGTTTGGAAGTAAGCGTAAAATGGAGAAATTTCTTGCGGAGTTTTGTTTTGATAATTATATTGAAACAAAACTCAAGTTCGTCCATCTGCATTGGTAGAGGTTAAGTGAAGAAAGCTGTTTTCAGCGCTGGAGAATATTTTCTCTCTGTCTTTGCTGCGTGCGCCTCTGCCACTTTGCTTGTTTCTTGTTTGTCCATTTTAAGGATATACCTTATATATTTACCGGTAATAACGTAAAAGTTATTATTAAAATAATAATAAAGTCACACATCTTACACGCAAATGTTAAGAATCAGTTTAAAACGTACGAAATCCGTAGTATCCATAAATACGGAAACGCCATTTCATTTGGTGGTGAAAAAAAAAACAACATAGTGTGAAATATTAATTAGATAAATCAATAAATATTTCACACATCTAACACACAACGCCATCTAGCCCCAAGCTAAGCAGAGCTTGTGTTATGGGTACTAGACAACTGATACAAATACATATATACTTTTTTTTGTAAATGCATACATATTATACATAGAAAACACCCAAAGTCCGAAACAAATATTTGTAGATCATACAAACATTTGGTCCGACCCGGGAATCGAACCCGAGACCTCATGATCAGCAGTCGCACACGCCAACCCCGAGACCAACGAGGCAGGCAGATGCTAATTCACAAACAAAAACTAATAGGTACATTTGCCAAAATCCCTCCCTGTTTGTCTTAGGTCGGCTCGGCATTAATAGACGTATAGCTCGTGTTCTCTGATGTGCTGACAAAGAGTGACGCGAGACGACTATTTTTATTAAAACCCGCAACCAGAGTCATACTTTTTTTAATAACTTATGTACGTAGGTGCGGGTCGAGTCATTTGAATTGCACTCCGGGTTAGTTCGCGCTCGCGGCATGAGATTTTTTTCCCAGAAAATTGTTGAGTGTAGCCCTTTGTGAGCGCAGGCTTTGCCGCCTTGAGTCGCGCGAGCTTGTTTCAAAATGTTTTCCTTTTTAACCCCTTTTACATATGTTGTCACGCGCTCGGTATCGCTCTTCTACTCGATATTTGGTGTATTGTTGTAGATTTTCTATGATCTGTGATATATCACTACATTTTTATGTAAACGATAATCAAATCGTAATGTTTCGAGTAGACGGATCACTCGATTGTAAGCACATAGACATCTAAAACTTATAGTCACAGGTGCTTTGCCCTCATTCCAGTACTGGTGAAAGGGTTTAGACTCTAGTAACCTCACTCACTAGGTATAAACCAACGAAAGAAACAAACAAACAAAAATATTTGAGATGGCACCTCTTGACAACGTTACACCGGTATTCTATGAGGCTGTGATGACGTAGTGGTTAAAGCGGTCACCTCGCTGATTTCTACTGCGCCGAGTGTTGTGAGTTCAAAACCTACATGAGACAACACTTTGTGTGATCCACAAATTGCTGTTCTGAATCTGGGTGTTCTTTGTGTTCATTTCATGTATGGTTGGTCGGTGGTTGTTGTACCGCGGGTAACACCGCGGGGCTCAGCTAGTTTAACGTAATAAACTTCTTCTACTAAGTACGTATTACATTTCTTCTTAAGACTACTTACAGGAAATGTCGACATCATTTAACAATCAAGATGTAAAAATGTCTGAAGAATTTTTCAGAACCATTTCTTTATCATTTACAGTTACGTCGCTCGTAACCTCATTACTTTGCTTCACCTAAATACTAAAATAAACTACATAATTATTCCTATAACAAAAAAAAACATATTATCTACACAATTGACATCGATGCCTCGGCATCGGCATATCTTTTCATATTTAAATTTTGCGCGCAAACACAAAACATACAATCTTACACGCACTCATTCACTAATACCTGCAATTGTGGCACACTTACATAACTAACCTGAATCGAGTTCCAACAATGCCATAGCTAAAAATAGGTATTAAAAATAAATCATAAAAATTCATACCAAACCTTTGACATGACGAAATTTCAAAGCATGAATGAGGAAGACGGCCAGTAAAAATATTGAATAGTGTTGCTATATTTACATTGCGCCCGTGATGTGCGACGAAACAACTCCCCCATGTCTTTCATCAATTCCACTCTAACCTTTACATTCTTTGACAACAACTCCACCTGTACAACCTATTTTTGCATGTTACTTAATCTTTTGAAAGTACATTCCACAGATTTTAGTATCCGCAAAGAGTTTACATTACACTTTTAAAGAAAAGTCATAGACGTACATTATCATAGGTTTTTTACTGTGTTATAGACAAAACTATGTACCTCGGTTCGATAACGCAGGTTTAAAAAAATATTTCAGAACTTACTGGTTAGTAGTCGTTATAAATTAATTAAAAGGCACCAGGTATACCGATAAATGGACGGTAATGTTATGTTACTGCATATTGTACAAATCATTTAGTGACAGGTATGAATGAGTATAACTAGAATATTAAAGTATCCTACTTTATACGATACCATATTAAGCTACAATTGATGTCAAAAGCATAAGGTAATAAATACTGCTTTTGTATGTTTCTAAGACAATTATTGAAAACAAAGAGTTGTTAGATATTTAACTACTATTACTATGTTATGTTTGGGGTTATGAATTAATTGATGACAATGTGTCAAATGGAATGTATTAGGTACTCAAGTTTGTTTCCATTTTGACATAATTATTGACAGCAATTATGGTGGTGTTCTTAATAAATTGGATGACTACTGTCATTCTTAAAAAAAGGTGTTTTAAATTTCCATGATGATGGCCGTCAGAATCACATCATATTTTTTTCTAATTCTTACAAAAAAGCGTTTCCTCAAATTTTTTATCCCCGACGCAAAAAGAGGGCTGTTATAAGTTTGACGTCGACATCTGTCTGCCTGTATGTGTGTGTCTGTCTGTGCCATCGTGTCTCTCAAACGGATGGACCGATTTCGATGCGTTTTATTTAATTTGAAAGCCAGTTTCCTTACGGTGGTTCTTACCTATGTTTTGTTAATATATATATTGTTAATATCCAGTGTAAGAGTATCAGCTCTTTTCCAAAAGATATAAGGCATTTTTAGCGTATGATTATACGATTAAGTGCTTCACGTGTGCAAGTATAATCGTTAAGTAACAATTAATTGATAACTCCGACCTGATGCTGCGTAGGAGGTTTTTTATTTTTTATTTATTATTATTTATTTGTTAAAGTGCACCTACTAGTGCGACCTTTACAACTATTTGATGTTGAGAAATAAATATATATCGTCAACAACCCATAGCGTCCCACTGCTGGGCTCGAGTCTCCTCTCAGGAGACGGATAAGGCCATACGACCCCACGCTGGCCGAGTGCGGGTTGGGAACTGGCAAGACAACGTTGTGGTTACGTAATCTTGCCGTTGAATTTTTTTAAGCCTAAAACTAAACTGAGCTTCACGACTGTTATCATATGATAACAACTGGGACCGACTGCTTAACGTGAATTCCGAATCACGGAGACGCTCATGGTAACATACCACCAGCGGTCACCCATCCAGGTATTGACCGCGCTGTCGTTGCTTTCCACGCTAATTGTTTCTAATCACCGAGTGCAACTGGGCTATGAACGCCTAAAATATATAGTTTTAGACAAACAAGTTCTCTGTTTATCTAAGTAAAGATAACACAATGTTTGAAGGACTTCATAGAAAAATTTGCCGGAACTAGCGAAACATTTTTTAACGACTCTGTATCAAATATGATAATTTCTGTTAGTTTATATTCTATTGTGTAAAGTGCTTTTTAAATATTTTAATGAGTCATTATCAGCGTAACATGTTTTACATAGTCAGAATACTTATCTTCACATACATTAACAACTAGCTGAACCCCGCGGTGTTACCCGCGGTTATTGTTGTACCGCGAGTAACGCCGCGGGACAAAGTAAGTCTAAAAAAAATAGCCTAAGTTACTCCCTGGATCATCAGCTACCTGCCAGTGAAAGTCCCTTCAAAATCCGTCCAGTCGTTCCAGAGATTACCCGGAACAAACAGACAGACAGACAGACAAAATGTTTTTAACTACATTTTTGGTATATGTGCCATGAATACAAACATATGCATTTAGTAAAAAGCGGTTACTTTAATATTACAAACAGACACTCTAATTTTATTTATTTGTATAGGTTATTTTTACGGGTTTGCAATCTTAGTCCGAATGAAAAAAAATTCGGACAAACCGTTACATTGCAAATGTTTATCCAAAAATGAATGTTTATTCTTTCAAATTGCCAAAAAGTAATATTTGCTTATAGGTCAGAACTTTAAACACAGTTTTGTGTTAAAAGTGTTTTTTCAGAGTGATTTTTAGGCCGTATGTAAACAAAGCTCAATCAGTGTTTGTACTAACGAACTAAACAAAGGTCACAAGTTGCAAATATCAATGACGTAAACTTATTCTAAACGAGTACGAAACAGAAACAAAGGTATTTAAAAAAAAAACAAGACAAATCAGTAAATGACAGTTCATTTTTTTAAAAAGAAAACAGCAAAAACAGATTAATAAAATAACAACAAATAAATATTTGTATTTTTTTTAAGTAGGTACTGTTGAATAAAATGATTAATTTATAAAACAGCACATTCAAACAACCCAACCCATGTTCCAATTGTTTTGAAAAAAATAGCACGGTTAAGAATATCATGACTTCAAAATATTGTCATTGAAAAACCTGTTTACCTTATCAGATCTCGATAGTTAGTCGTCTTTGAATACCTACTAACCTATTTAAAATTCATTCCATTTTGATGTAATTATAAAATTTTATCTGTAGTTGACAAAGCGATAACCTTCTAAATATTTATGAGTGCATAGAAATTCAGAACATGTCCCCAAATCTTCGAATTCGTTTAAATCTAAATATATTCCCGTTAAAATATTACGCAGGTGACACGTATTACAATATTGCTGATTGACAGATAGACGTTCAGGTACCTATGATCAATTTTAATTCTTTATGCCAAATGCGCATAAGTTAGCGATCCATAACATCTAAACGTTTGTCAATGCTGTTTTATGGACATATTTTATGTCATAATATACAAAGTTATCTAGCTAAATTTCATTGAATGTTTTACAAAATCACTCGAATTAAAATGACGGTAAGCGTAAATAATCGATTTTATGCAATGTTCAGATATTAATTTCGGTGAGAAATTTAACAGGCTCAACATAGAGGACGGCCGCCACTCTTCTCATAGTAGGTATCTCATCTCATATTAGTAGATCTAATAGTATCTTTCTTATATACCTAGTACTCTTAATTGTATTGAAAAAATGGCAAACAGGAACTAAACTGTGTTAGATTATAGTATGACAGATGACTGTGGTATCTGTTCATAATCAAATATAATAAGACAAAGTACTCGTATGTAAATGCAACAAATATAACTGATAAGATGACGAACTCATAATATCCAAAAAAAAAAACGAATATACCAAATTTAAAATGAAAGGACTGTATTGAATTACATGTTTGCCTATTTGTTAACAATTTACATACTAAAAACAACCGAGCCGGCATCAAAATTGTTTACGTAAATCCTCAATTATAAAGCGGCACACGGAAATCGTGGCATTTATTATTAGTAGGTATAAAGATAAGTACACAACAGCTATAAAAATCATGTCTACAGTTCAAGATTTCCGTCTTGGAGGGAAATTGTCGAATTGAAGGAGCGAAGCGCCCGTGCCATCGGCGGGCCTCGTGAATATTTCATTAGACAACATCGCGCATGCGCGCCGACCGTCTCAAGATGACAAGTTCAGACTTGGACTCCTGTATCGAAATCAAACGTCCCAAGATGAACCGACGTTTTCCGAATTTTGTTAATGTCACATTAACTTTCAAATTAAGAATCGCGGAAAAAATGTTTTTTTTTTATGCAGGTGTACATCTAATCTGTCAGTTGTCTCAAAACTGTCTGATATAAAAATTCGAAGAACTAAATATATAGTATAACGTTTGGATCAGTACGTACAATGAGGGTTTAATTACATAGATATTTTATTTTATGTCTACATGACTTTTTTGAACTTCAGGAAATCGTTTTTTTTTTGATTTACGAAATGTCAATTAATTTTAACGTATGTCATTAACGTTATACCTTTTCTTTAAAAGATAGAATATTTTGCCCTTACAGAGATGATAAGTTATATTTATTTTTAAGACCTATAACTTTAAGACGACATGTTTTTTAAAGGCATAACTAGTAGTTATCCTGACTGATAAACTATAAGTCGTGGTTTATATCCTATCCAGAATTTGTTCTGTCTCATATTTGAGTACCCAAGGGATTCCTGTTTACAGCACTTAATTGATTGAAAATAAGGAAAATCTATGTCAGTGAACCAGATCATTGTCAATTGGAACTAATGAACATCTTGCAAACATTCAAGTTTATTTGTAAACGATCATCAAAAAGGAAATGTGTGAAAATGGACACGCGTCAGATGTCCCATTCCACCAGACGAAAGACGTCTGGAATTAAAAGGAATCAAATATGAACGCACTATACATGTTACATGAACAAGCGGGGGCTCTTGGCGGCCGGGCGCGCGCCGTTGCTCTCCGACAACTAAAACTATACATTAATAATGCGTTTGCTTACAATGCGCTTTAAATGTAGATCCATACGCCGTCCCACTTCCAAGCGTTGCTCTCTCGCTTACGCAGCGCACACGACGCGCGGCGTTCATGCAAAATGTACGAAGTAAGCGACTAACGTACCCCGCTTCCCTCTCAAGATAATGCTGTTGGCGGGATACCCTCCCAGTTCAGGGGTAGTCTCCCTAAACAGTGGCCCACCCTTATCGGTCTCATATCGATGGTCATCGTACAATACCCGCTCGTTGCCGCGGCTCATCAAATCATCGCTCTGTACGATGCATCGTCATGATATCGGCGTATGACGACACACGGACATATCATTCACGATATCTCTAACAGTACCTCCAGCCGAGACGGCGGGCGCGTGAAATGTTAGACGAATTTAATCATTTAATGGATTCCTGGAAACAACAAAAATCACTACCAATGATAATATATGTTTCGTTATATGTACTGCTACTGTAAGTGATAACGACGAGTTGATACGAATTCATATATTTAACTAAAAGAAAAGTTTATCAAGAACAATCTCTTAAATTACCAAAATGAATGTGATTAAACTTCAGATTCACAGATGTACGTGTAATATAATGACTATACATTTCAAAATGTTTCAAAAAGAGAAATAAATATTCAAAAAGCAATGTACTTGTTTACATGTACTTAAGAAGGTATTTTCTTCTAAGTAATATTGAAACAGTAACTTAAAATAATAAACATAAAATTGAAAACAGTTCTCTTTTATGTGCGCCATATTAATTTAAAAAAAAATACCAAGTCCTGTAAAGTTAACAAACTGTTTAAATATTTGATAAAGCTTCAAAGTCAACCATACTTAGAACTTTTAATTGATTAAATTGAATAGTGTGCTAGGAGCATCAACAATTTCCGAACGATTCCGAATTTGTAAATCCGCCATCTTAAAAGTGGTCGGAGTACATGCATTTACTCTTTAGCTCAACTGTTCAACATTTTTCTAGAGGATATAAATAAATTTGTCACCTGTCTCCATCGAGACAACTACTTTGTAATTAATGTTTATTTTTAAAATCGATTAGTATTAAAATGTAACAGTTTATCGTATCTTTTACTTTTATGGTTCCACGTTCGGTGCAGATAATTGTTCAAGTTTAATTAAACGATCTTCGCTTTTATTGATCGAGTTGATGAGGTCGAAAAACAAAACACAACTTTTTCTTATGATATAGCTTAGAATATTTATAAGTAGAGATGAGTATGGGACAGCTGGCATTTTTTGTAATTGATAACCCTACGTCTTTGTGGTATGGTTGATTGGGTTCGAACCCCGACCGATTCACTACCGATGTGACTTGAGCATTTCAGTTTAGCCAGATAATTTAACAAGGATACTAGTAACAGGCAATGAGGGTCCCACCTTACTAGATTTAAAATGAAATTAAAAGGTGCAGCATTTGTATACAAGCCGCGTGTTGGTTTCTAGTCAATTATTAATAAATGGAATAGACTTCTAAATTTAGAATGTACAGAACTTAGACAACAGCGGGTTATATTAGGTTGGCTATTAAAGTTTAATCGTTTAATTATACGTTAACTACAGCAGAAGTTGCTGAATAAGGAAGTACTTCCAACCGATAGAATGAAAACTGTACGTTTGTAAATGAATATCGTGTATTTTTATCGGGAAATCGTCAAAACTAAATTAACTGCTGTTGCTGCTCAATCAACCAATCAATTAGTCGTTGTATCCTGATTATTTTAAATGGTTCTTTGGAATACTGTTACTGCATGTCTCTCAGTTCAGTGTGCTTCTTAATATAGGCCTCCTCTAATATTTTTCATTGCTTTTCGTTTCTAGCAACTTTCCTCCATTTGGGCCAGGTTGTTACTTTTATATCATACTCTCATTTCATTGTCGGTTCTTAATCATCTCTATATTCATTAATCATCTTGCTCTACTTTTTACTTGATGTCGCTATTTTGTAGTTGCTGTTGCGTAAGCAACCTTATACCAGAGAGCTGTCAGTTAACACAAGTATTAACCCACAACTTGCCCATATTGGTCAAAGAAAGTGCTTTCATCTACAGGCCTGATTCTCATTCTGATATGTTATTCCTCTTCCTAACCTTTATCATTTCCAAGACTATTTGAAGCCGTCAACTAATTCAACCAGTTTTACCTGAATATCAATTTTTCCACATAGCAACTGGCATCGAACCTTCTCAATCGTAAAGGCGAACTAAATTCGAAGATTTAAATATTTGTCAGTAAATTTGAGTTCACTGTTACCCATATCGATTGTATGCCAATTGACAACCGTGACCAAATGCTTAATAACATCCCGGAGCACAGAAGTTTGGCGGTGTTTTGCAACCGTTCCTAGGAGAGCATCTTAAGAATGTCTTGTTCAAAAAATCTAACAACACATTTGGTCTGACCCAGAAATCAAACGCAAGACCTCTCGATCGGCAGTCGCATGCGCTATACCGCTAGACCAAGAAGGCAGTCCACTCATATCCAGAGTTATAATTCAGTGGGTGAAATATAATGATATATTTTAATTTCTATCTGAAATAGGATAACGCTTGCATATTCTGGAACAATCTAATCTAAATGTCCAATATGCATACAATAATATAATTTTATCTACTAAATATTAACGGGCTGTAAAACTGGGGCACAAGAGGCGCTATTGTCTCCAGACGTAAATAAGGGTGTTATAAATTTATCGAGTTTTTCTTTTTGTATGTTACGAATAAAAAAAAACAAATTGAAAATGTCCTACTTTTCAAGTCGATTTAAATACAAAAATTAAAAAAACATTCCCCATTATATTTCGAATCAATATACTTATTTAGCTATTACAACCAAAGCGCGCCAGCTGTATAAATAAAATATTCGCTAGTACTATTTTTTATGAGAAAGTATTAATACGTTACCAAGTTGACAAGTGATTATTATATCATCTACATACTGTTGTTATATGCATATACAGCCAATAAGTACAGCCTACAGTAACTTGGGAATGTGAATCTGAATAAATCATGAGACATACCGCTTACCACTAAAATATGTAATAGTTTTGTGTAAGTTGAACGCCTTGGGCGGGCGGCACACTAAGTACCACGCGATATTTTATTAAATAAAGTTACTCAGTTACGGTGTGTTATCCAACATAGTTTGTGTGGTTTTCCACCTATTTGTGTAGTGTCCGGATAAATGTTAATGACTAGGACAGCTTGGTGTACGCGTTACACTATTTAACTTCGTGTGTGCCGTGCTGAATGTATTTTTAATGTTCCGAGCTGTACTGCCGACTTAGTTGTGTTAAGCTCTTAGTTGTAAAAGTGTTTTATATTGGCTTTCTAAAAACCTATTTCTAATGTTTACACTTTGTTACATTTAATATTTAACGCATTCTTAATAGAGTGCTTATACTGTACTATTAATATGAACAATGAACATGTTTTGTGACAGATTATACTCATGTAGATTTTGATATAAAATTTTAACAAAGTGAATAATTGACTTCAAGAACAACCAAATCGATAGATTTTTCTTGAATGCCATCATCAGATCTTATTGTCCTTATTATGGTACCACCGTAGGTTTCGGATATAGCCTTTCCATTAAAAAAATCACCAAAATTGGATTGAATTGAGAACCTCCTCCTTTTTTGAAGTTGGTTAAAAACGGTTTGACCTGATGATTTGATGCATTCGCAACTTTTAAGTTGTAGATCTATGTGGGTAGTCTAACTATTAAAGTATTTTTTTCGGTTCCTATACGAATATAACAAACCAATAGAATAAGTTTAATAGTGTATGTATCTTTTAATTTTCTTTAATACTATATCATTTGTCCTCTTTATATTTTCCCTTTCATGTATTTCTTCATGTTTGAAACCTGTTTGCGAATGACTGTCAATAGTTCTGTAGTTATTACTTTTAGGATCTAAAAAGTGTGTGAATAAATATGTTGGACATCTAAGACACAACGCCATCTAGTCCCAAGCTAAGCAGAGCTTGTGTTGTGGGTACTCGAAAGCTCCGAAACAAATATTTGTAGATCATACAAACATTTGGTCCGATCCGGGTATCGAACCCGAGACCTCATGATTAGTAGCCGCACACGCCAACCTCTAGAGCAACGAGGCAGTCAATATGCTCTTGGTGTTCGTAAAATAAAAAATAAATAAAATAATAATAAATAACTCGAGTAGGAATCAACGTATGACTGTACAGTTCTGCAGAAATTAATACCATATCAAAATTAAGTTTTGACAAGCGCTCCATCTATTAAGCAATGGACTGTTACTGTCCATATTTATTATTTATGAAGCAAAGCTCCTGATACGAATAAGTGAATTAGCCTGTCTTATGATTACAGCTGTTAATAATGGCTTAATTTCTTTTTGCATTTAGGATAACTAATAAATTGACTCTTAAAGTACAGTCCACATTAAATATTGTAAATCCTTATCGTAGCATACACAACTTCGTCGTACTTTTTGATAATATCCTGTCCTTTGATAATACATGTTTATTAAATCAAATGATACTTCAATTATATTATATACTAAACACCTACAGAAAACTCTGTTTTTCCATTAAGAGCTTCATCACTTCTGATATCGTACGCTGAATACGAGTATACCACATACAGATTTATTCAATTTTAGAAATGTCATATGATCCTGTGTGAACTGTGGCGACCAGGTAATTGGGAAGAATCACGTTCCTCGTAGTTCATCACTCATAACCCTGATAACCAATCAAAACATAGAACTCGCTTTGAAATTGGAATGATAGAGACGATGTAACAAATTTCTTCCAATATCAAGCGACAAAGCTGGATGATAACGAAGTTTAATAGTTAATACCACGCCTCGTGTACACTGCACCGAATAAATGTTTTATTATTCAGCGTTTTAGGAGTTTCATTAATTAAAGATAATATAGAAGATAAACGTCCTATCAATTACGAGATAAAAAAAAACTGAGTACACGATAATATTTGATATTTTGTACTATGCCATTGAAATGTCAGAAATACTAAATAAATTCATTGGAATTATTTAACTAAAGCAATCTCAAATAATTTTTGCCGCTTTTTGCCGGCTATGATACCCCTCCGCAACGTACCCATAAGGAACTTCGTTCCAAAAATATTTACATAGTTTGTTGAAATAATGGTAATGAAAAGAAAAAAAAAGGTTCTAAATCTTGTCCAGTACTCCTACGAGTATACCATATTAAACTTTCAATAACAATATAGCATTTAGATAGAAATCTATAAATAGTATACTAGCTTTTACCGCAGCAAAGAGGATCAGCAGGCTATGTCCTTTCTCAAAAATCAAAGAATCTCCATGCCAAATTTCATTGAAATCGGTGCAGCAGTTTAGCCGTGAAAGAAGAACAGACAGACAGAGTTACTTTCACGTTTATAATATAGGCATGGATTCATTATGTATGTACATCTCAGAGGCCATGACTATGTCGAACATAGACGCGTACAACACCGAACTTAAATTCCTTACTTTCATAGTTTTCAAGTCACGCTACTTTATATTTTCTGCTTCAAATCTGAACCAATATACGACTGCTTGATCGACTTAGTGGTTTAAGACGTTACCACATCGTTTTGGCTCAATGTTGTGAGTCCAAACCCCAAAACACTTTGTGTCAACCACTAATTGTTGTTCTGAGTCCGGGTGTTCTTTGTGTCCGCTTCAATTATGTTTATAAAGTCCTCCGCGACACCGAATGTATATTCCTAAAGTAGCAGTTGTTTTTTTAAAAAAGAAAGAGAATATTCACATATTCAGTTATGACACTTTCTTAATAGCTTGGTCTCTGTTGAAGTCTCTTGTCAGTTTTCCATACTAATCTCACAGATAGAACAGTTATGAAAGAATTTAGAACTGATACACATTTCCAATTTCAACAGATAACCATACTATTAGTGGCACGGCACTATCTTGAGTTTTATTTTCTGGAAATTCATGTTACATACGGAACTATTACAGAAAAAGATATGGAAACATCTAGAATCGATTTCACAGACAACCTCACCAATAGTAGTGATAGTCATTAAAATTTCCAACGAAACTTTATCTTTTGAAGCAACTAGAATTGAATCCTAAATGACTACAGGACTGATGGACAAGTATCGGTTGTAGAAGCTGTTAAAGCTTTTAAAACATCATTCTAATTTTAAATGTCTGCGGGATCAGCTAGTGTCTGTCAGTTTCGAGCTGTCAACTAATGTTGGGTAGATGTGGAAGACAATTTGCACTCAGAGTTTAAAGTCCAAAACGCAAACGTGTTCTGAGTGCACAGGCTCGGATTTGGACGTTTTCATTTGTTTTTTGTTTCTTATAAGGGGCAGGGGACAAACGAGCAGATGGATCAGGGGACTTGCAACCCAAGAATCACAAGTGCGTTACATCTGTTTAATCTTATATAGACTGTATTGACTAATCAGAATATACACTACCTAGGTAACGACTCTATTTCGAAGGTATGAATGAATGCAGTTTTTTTTTTAAATTAGGAAACTATATAAATAACAAACAGCAAGTCAAATTGTATGTAATAGATCGATTTTTTTACTTGGTCTAGTAGTAGGCACTAGTGTAAGCGACTGCAGATCAAGAGGTCTCGGGTTTGATTCCCGGGTTGGACTGCTTTTGAGTTTTTCTTACTAGAGATTCTTAATAGCAGCCCGGATTATGGAAGATGGCGGTGTTTACCGCCCGTGCCTCGGAGAACACATCGGGACGTCAATCCCGGTTGTCATGAACAACTATGGCAATCGTTATTGGGAAGTCAATGCCCTCAAATATAATGACAACTAGTTCAAATTTATTATTCCCAAATCTTGGTAATAATAAAAACTACTATCAATTATATAATACCATATACCTATTACAAATTTTCAAGAATATATATATATGATTGTAACTTTCAAAAATAATACCAGAGTACTTACACATTTCAGGAAATTATAATTCACCTTTTTTTAAAATAGAAATATAAAACCGGGGTTGCCCGTTCTAAGTTCGTTCCTATTACGATATTCACATGTTGGTCAGCTTTAACCACGCACCGAGTCCGCTTGCGAGGGAGTAATCGATCCTAAATGTTTTATTTTCACGTGGTCACTGTGACATGGGAAGTCTCCTTGTACTGCTTTTGGTCGAGTCCTCATTCAATAAATGAATTTCACTTATCACGTTGATAATTAATACATTAATTAATGAAGGGAATTTGCTAAAACAAAACAATGGTCAAGCAATAGTCAGAAATGATATCGATTTTACGGGATGGAGTGTGACTCTTCGGGAAGTAGGTTAAGCTGAGATAGTTTATTTTGCGTTAATAGTAGTTTACTTAGAAACTCAATATAAGTATGTTAAGATATAAACTAGAAATACAGAAAACTAGAACTAGAACACACAACTAGAACAGAAACGAAATATTTAAAAAAAAAGTAACACACGTTACGTAGAAATGTACCATAAAACGCGTATACACTATAATTACATCGTACTCATAAGTCAGTGGAGGTTCTATGCTTAAAAGTAATCGGCACTAAAGTACCCAAAGACATATTCCTTTTTCAATTAGAATCATACTACAGACCGCACGTTCAATATCATCATTTGCCTTTAAATTCGAGTAATAATAAAAAAAAACAATTATCTGTGTTCCTGACATACCAATTACGTACGCAGTTCTCGCTGACACGTCCCGTGAAAATCGTTTAAAGTGCTGGAGTATTTGCCCGCGCAATCTGAGTTGACACTAAAGGTACTAGCTTCTGTACTAAACATAAATCGCAAAGAAAAACCGTTATCTCTGAAGTACACGTGTTACTTTTGTTTTGATCCTTCCCTTCCACTTTAGGCAAGACTATTCGAAGCGGAACCATATATAATGAAGTTTCAGCCGAATCACTATACATGCCCGCCGGTCGAACGTGTTTTTTTTTTGTACTTTCATCACCAGCAAAAGAATTCTGCAACAGGATCGGGTTTATTGGATTTCAAATTCGTTATTTCAAGTGCCTTTTTCACTTTGGAGGGGTGAGAGATTTTTTCCGTGGTGGACACATCGCGCAATTGTAACTATATTGCAGTCTATATTGCGTTTTTCCGAGTTGACAGTCGTCATTGGAGCGAGTTGGACATCAAACAGAGTGTTTTACGGCTTTTGTAATAACGCGTCTGTTGTTTGACGGTATACCACTAGTGCGGGCGTGCTCTGATGAACTGTTGTTCCCCACTAATATCCTGTTAAATTCTAACCTATAGTTGGCTGAAGGGTTTATTGTTCAATGAAACGCCTGTCTTTGTTGATTTATCAAAAAAATCTTTAATTCCAACTATTACCTGAGAACATAGCAAAACGAGATGACCAATTTACCTAAGGCACTTGGCCTAGCATCAAAAGCTAGCTGTAAAAGTTACACAGTTTTCAGATTTTTTAGAAATTGACATAAACATGTGACATGAACATGGTCATGGACCTCCCGTTAGCATATTGTAATCTTAAAAAACAATTTAACAAAATATAAAATGATATTAAACAACCAATCCGTAAACTCTAAATGTAATTTTTAATAAGGAACTTGCTATTACAATGTTTGTAGTAAGCCCCGGGAAGTTGGTGAAATGATGTTTCACTGACACCGCTCGGCCCATGAGCAATGGCTAAATTGAAAAATAAATGCTTCTACAAATTATTCGCTCCGCAGTTTTGATAATACAAGAGAACTCTTTTTTTGTAAAGGCATGTCTAATGAAGACACAACATGCTTTCTTAGCCGCCCCGTTGCTATACCGCAATTAATACACTTCATATGCAATTTTTCATAGTATATTACTCTTATGGAACATTAATACTTTAGCTTTACAGGGAAAGGAACGTTGATCCAATAAGTCGCGTTCTCTCGACCCGCCAGAAACGAAAAACGACTATTTAAGTTTAAATACTTTTTCCGAAGTTGTACGAAAATGTAAATAATTTTGTAATTTTTTATTTCTATTTTTATTTATTTCTGATTAGGCGTACATTAATGTATATGTCACTGAGTGACTAGGCTGTAACTGGCCATGTCATTTATATATTCATAATCTATAGTAATTATGATTAACTGCTTACAAAATGATTAAGCAAGGAAAATACAGACAGGTATATGATCTATCCTTTGGCTTTAATACTAGCATGTAAAGTATGAAGCACTTTCTCCATTTTAACTCCAAACTAGTCAATAAACATTCGGCTCAAATCATGTCTCAATCGGTCACATAGAAGAAGTAATTTACGTCTTCAGTTTACTACACAAGATAAACATAGCTCTGATGATCGATGCCAATAGCTCGACGGTATTGACAACTAAATTGAGATGTCATTCATGGAGATTTGTTAAAGATGTTTAGTGGTCATAACTTCGTATTGAGACCAGTGTTTACATGAGAACGTAATTGGTTTAGACGTGATAGATTTCCGATCGCAACGACGTTCAACTTACTCGACTTTGTGCATATTTTAAAGTCAATTTGGGTGGGTCAGTGGAACGTAGGAAACGTAAGCCGCGTCAGAAGGGTTAACATAGCCATAGCATAAGGCCATTTGTAGGCAGGATTTTTAGTCTCAATTGTAAGGATGTTTCTTTTTTACATGTAAGTTTTTTATAGATATTTATCTACTATTGCATATATATGTACTTAATTTCCACAACGTCCATTGGTTATTTATAACCTCGTAAAAAGAATATTCTTTTCGATTTAGTTGGGTCTTCTTTTATGTTTGTTGAATCAGATTTATGTCGTTTATGAACCGATTTGAAAAAAAATATTTCTATCTTATCTTAAAAGAAAAATACTACGTTTGAGGTGTCAAAATTTATGAATTAATAGTATAATTCATTACAATCTATACAAATAAATAAAATTGAAGTGTCTGTTTGTAATATCAAAATACCCGCTTTTTACTAAATGCATATGTATGTATACACGGTACATATACCAAAAATGTGATAAAAAATTTTTTTGTCTGTCTGTCTGTCGGTCTGTCTGTCTGTCTGTCGGTCTGTCTGTCTGTCTGTCTGTCTGTCTGTCTGTCTGTCTGTTTGTTCCGGGTAATCTCTGGAATGGCTGAACCGATTTTGGCGGGACTTTCACTGGCAGGTAGCTGATGATCCAGGGAGTAACTTAGGCTACTTTTTTAGACTAACTTTGTCCCGCGGCGTTACGCGTTACAACAATCACCACGGGTAACACCGCGGGGTTCATCTAGTTTATCATAAAATTAATAGTTTCATATCTTGACTGCTTATAAAAATCTTTTAACTATACTTAGGGTTCTGAATATGTAGCAAACGAGCAGACGTATCGTCTGATGGTAAGCGATTACCGCCGTCCATGGACACCCGCAACACCAGAGTTGTCGCAAGTGTGCTGCCGGCTTTTAAAGAAGGATTACGCTCTTTTCTTGAAGACTTGATGGTCGTATTGGTCCAGGAATACAGCAGGCAACAGTTCACAATTTCTGGCGATAATTAAATTAAAATTATTTATCTCAATTCTTAAAATTAAATAACTACTTTTTTAATGTAATACGCGGGCAAACGAGCAGACGTATCGCCTAATGGTAAGCGATTACCGCCGCCCATGGACACCTGCAACACCAGAGGCGTCACAAGTGGGCCTCCGGTATCCTCACTCACACGGTGAAACACAGCGGAAGCACTATTTTACACCGATTTTCTGTGAGGCCGTGGTATCACTCCGGTCGAGCCGACCCATGCATGCCGAAGCGTGGCCCTCACACGATATATCCTAAATATGTGACGAAAAAGTAAATATTAAAAAGCTAAAAGCACACTCACATCGGTCCGCCACAAATGTACAGGTGAAGTTAATACAGGCTTTTGCAGAATTTTGAAACATATCATTGAGAAATTCCTCTGCATATCTCGCTCATAAACTATCATTCATTAGAAGATCCAAATCACCATTAAAACCTGAACACGGAATTTAATCGTGCTTTGATTTGGTATTGTGCCTGCAGCAAGTATATTTCGAAAGCTTCCAGGAAATTGCACTCGAACAGCAAACTTGCCATAATGGGTTCACAATTATACACTACACATAATACTGATTATCTTCTAGTGTCTAAGTAATCTCGTCTTTCTTTTATATTATTAATTTTCTTTAATTAAATACTAGCTGTCGCCCACGGCTCTGGTTATCGCGGAAAATAGTAGTTTAAGTCTTTCCTCAATAATCAAAAGATCTCAATACCGAATAAAAATTTAAATCGGTGTAGAGACTTAGCCGCGAAAGCGTAATAGACAGAATAATATTTTTACTCTTGAATTTATGATATAAGTATGTATAAATTATATTTTCACACGTATAACTCATCCAAAAATACATTTAGAAATAAAAAATATAGTGTCCCTTTAGTAAGGTACGGAATCATATATGTGGTTGGGGCTCCAACTCCAACAAGAATTCTCCTTACAATGGAGTACCTATGGAAAAGTCTAGCTTTGTGCATCGTACTCTTAATCAATTATTATTAGTAATTGCATTCCAGTGAATAAGTATTAGAATATTATCGAAGTATTTATAAGTAGCTTTTGTGTGAGGCTTTGCACTCTAAATCGTATGTCATACAAGAGGCTTGGTGGCCATGTGATGGTTAAGGTGACATAAAGTGAGAGAAGTTACAAACTCGGTCACTATAATTTACAGATTCTTTATTATCTACGAGAAAATATTACAATTTATAGAATAATGTAGTTCGCGAGCACAGGAGACATAGATTAGAGTCAGGGCGAGGTTCTAGGTAGTTCCATCAGCCATGTCCGCCCCGTGAAAAGCCAGGACCCAGGCGTTAGTCCAGTGGACCCCGGCGAGAGATGAAAGTCCCAGGCGCGGTATGGGCATGGGCGCGCTAGCGCAGCAGTTGCGCGTGACTCGTCCCTGTTTTGTTTCAAACAGCATTTGCAGCATGAAGCACTTATCTTCTTCTATTAAAATCTATTCTATTAAAAATAATGATGCAAATAACTAATGTTTTATTCATTTATTTCATGTTTGTTCATCGGTTGTGTACTCAATTAGTCAGCCTTCCGACATCTAGGTTTAAGATAATCATACTCATTTATGTTCAACTGTAAACAGTTCTGCTTTAAGACTACCTCAAATGCTCACAACAAATATTTTATTAAAAACAAATAACGTTGCCTAAACTCAGCAAACAATAATTTATTTTACAGCTAAAACCAATCCATCAAAACATATTGTATCCCATCCCTTTAATCTGTACAAAAATTCATAAAATACTGAACGAAACAAAACAAAAAATACGTGAAAATAAAAACGTTACGAATATTAAAAGTTTCACAGCCGCCGATTAGCGGACGTTTAAATGGCAGAAATTCCCGAACACAATATTGGCGCGAGTTGGGTTATCTTTAATTTGTAAACCAATAAATGTTAATACATCAGTCCGGAACATGGCAATCGAATTGGCAGTTCAATTCAATTTTTCACGTTGCGAAACTAATTTGCGAACTATACACGTCGCTTTTGGGCCCTGGTTTTGTTACTACAGTAATTATTTTGTTTGCAAAATGTTTTTCACGTGGGAATTGTGACGTGTTGATCTGTGGTCAATATTTGATCACGCACCATGCTCGCTCGCCACGTCCTGCCACTTTGCGTTGACATTATTTAAATTTTATTCGTGGTAATTTCCCTTTAAATCTGTTGATTTTTTTGCTCAGTTGATTGACAAGCAAACTTACAGCCAGCAAACATAAGTCAGTTTAACAGTCACAAAGTTTTTATTTGCTTCACAGTTTATAATGTTATCTATAATATCATGAAAATCTAGCGATTCTGCCTAAAGCCTGAGAAAGATACTCCCTAATAACAAACAAGAGCTATGTTCTCCCTCAGAGGGGAAATAGTGTGGTATCAATGTTCATTACGTAAATGCGTTATACTCAAAAAATATTGTTAAGTAAATTCTAATAATACTAGCTAAGCATGTGTAAACTTTATCTATCATCTCCATGTTATATATTTTCTAACCCGCTGTGAAAATGTCCATATATTTGAAAGGAAGTTTACAGATAAGAGTAAATCACAGTTCGCAGGGTTTTATTAAAAATGTGTCCACTTCAATCTCGTTGACTTTGTCTATGTTTGACGGATCGCGTAGCGTAGATTGCAATAGGCTGGTACGAAGATTTGATACAGAACGTGACAAAATTGAATCTCTAGTAACTGGGGTTCGATTAAAATTTGAAATTCATTCTTTGAACCACGGTTTTGATATTTTCAGGATAAACATATTTTATAATTCGTTAAGTTATCATCCAAAATTGCAATGAGAGATGTCTATGTTCAGTAGTAGACAGCAATGGGCTGACGATGATGATAGCAGTATCGTATTATATTATTTACTAGCTGACCCTTGTTTGCGTTTCCTATTGCCCGTAGCGTGATAACTTTACCCCGTTTTTGAAACATTCTCCATTGGAGCTCCGCTAATATTGGTCATAGCGTGATGATATATAGTCTATAGCCTTCCTAGATATATGTACTGTCCAACACTGAAAGAATTTTTCAAATCGGACCAGCCGTTTTCTGAGGTTAGCGCGTTCAAACAAACAAACTCTTTAGCCCTTAGGGTCATAAATAATGAATTCATGTGTGTGTGGCATATATTATGCCTTATAATTGTTCACACATTTGAGGCTTTTAAATAAATAAATATACTATAGAGTAACAAATAAAAAAAACTTTGAAAGATTAATTAATAATTTATAATCTGTTAAGCACTTTGACTGCCTCGGTGGCGTACTGGTAATGTATACGACTGTTGTGCAAAAATTTTTGTATGTATTTACAAAAATAATACTAGTATTTATATCAGTTGCCTAGTATTCATCATACATCGTACAAGTCTTGCTTAGTTTGGATGCCCGATATATTATTATTATTTTAAAAAGTTCAATATTCTATGATTAAAAAAATTCACAAATGAGTTTTAATTTGACTAGTAAGCACAACAATAATAAAAACAACTTGATACATCTTAGACACGACCATCTAATCTCCAGTTAGCCTGTGTCATTACTAAAGTTCCTTGTTTTTTATTTAGGTGGCAATAGCTTGCATACTGTTTACCTGTCATGTAATACTAACACTATTATACTTATGAGTTTTAAAAAGATTGGCCATGAGTTTCTTTGCCAGTATTCTTCTCATATGGCTCTACGCATTTTTGAAAATGGAAGTTATGGATCGACACAAGCGGGCAGTAGATTTTGGTGTTTTCACCTTATTTACCTTGACAATCCAGTACATTCTGTGGCGTCTGTTTGTGTCGATCTATGATTTTTAAATGCAGCTTCAATTTAACGTTCATAACTGCCACTTAGTTTTTTAATTGAATAAATGAGTTTTAACTTAGTAACCAGATTACTATCTCTTTTTCCAATTCTATTTACTTATAAATCATTATTTAACTAGTATGCTACGTTTATCTCCATACATGGTCATTAGAAACGTATATATATGATAGATGGAAAGACCCTGAAGTACCTGTAAATAAATAAAAATAAATTTTATGATAAAAGTAGATATAATAAGTACAGTGTACGTCGACACGTCCAATGGTTTTCGCAGGTTGATATATGGTTGCAATCAACGCGACCGTTGCACGTTAAACATTTAACAACTCCATATAGATTTCATTTTATTACGAGACTCGGTAGTAGCCCACACCAATGAATTGTGAGGCTGTAAATAGGCTACACTTTAAACCGTCGATTTTTATCAGTTTAACGTAAATATTTCAGAATCAAGACGCTGCAGCTCAATATAAACCTGTACTTAGGAAGTATGTTTTAGCATACTTTCGCAAGAAAGTATTTTTATGACATTATAATAATCATGGTTCAAACAGATGGGTCACGTGATGGTAAAAGACTACCATCGCCCAAAGACAACTTGATCCTCCATCTTTAGAACAGTAGAAGTCCTTGTTAAATCAGAAGTGTAGTGCTCTGGCTCCGGTAACTCTGTGAAAAGCAGTTTTCTGACGGTTCGAATCCGTTTAGAGTAAATCAAAAGCTGAATATCTAACACGTAATGAAAAACAATAACATTCACACTAATATTTTATATTTGAAAGTCAGCTTTCACAGCAAACTCAGCAAAACAAAAAAGCTTTCTGACTGCCTCGTTGATCTCGCGGTTGGCGTGTGAGACTGCTGATCGTGAGGTCTCGGGTCGGACCAAATGTTTGTATCATCATGATCAGCCTATCGCAGTCCACTGCTGGACATAGGCCTCTCCAATGGACGCCACTGAGTTCGATCCTCGGCTTCTCACATCCAACAAATATTTGTATGATCTATAAATCTTTGTTTCGGAGTTTGGGTGTTTTCTATGTATAATATGTATGTATTTACAAAAAAAAGTATAAATGTATTTGTATCAGTTGTCTAATATCCATATCACAGCCTTGCTTTGCTTGGGACTAGATGGCGTTGTGTGTTAGTATTATTCTCTGTATTAAAATTATTATAAAAATAAACGATTTCAATGAAATTTGACATGGAGACATTTTGGTTCTTAAGAAAGGTCATATTCTTCTTGCCACCGCAATAGCCAATATACACGCGAATGGCGCCGCGGCTACAAACTAGTTGTAAAATAAAATAACTAATAGTGTGACTATTCCAATAGCAGAATCTCTTATGCAACCAGGCAGTTCGCAATTGTATTGACTACTCGCAAAACCAAACCCGTTAGTAGAACACACATAGAAGGCCAATTTTCATAAGTCTTAGTTTCAGTTAGTTAGTTACCTCAACTACATCTTACACCTCTTTAAGTTATTTTTCACATCAACGCTTTGATTTCATCCATGTATCTCTATAATTAAACATGTTGAAGTAATTAGGTTCAACACTGTACACTAATAACACGAGTCTAATACACAGTTTTTACAACTTATGCATAAGTTATTATACATTTCTTGATTTGAAGCAAAGTTAATTAGGTACATCATTACTTGTGTACTCATTTTTTACGCAGAAGTAAATACCATAGCCCGTACTGTTTAATAAAACAGTTACGATTTTAACTAAGAAATCATTTAATATGATTTAATAAATGATTCATTGAAAACAATTTAAGATCTTACATTTTCTTCATGAGCTACCCCGATGTGTGTACCTCGTCTAGATAAATACAATAAGATTAAATTGATAAAAGGCATACTTTTCCAGTTTCCTTTGAGCATCTCTTGATTTCATTTTCTTATACGAGTGTGGAAGTTTGTTCAATGTAAATGTTATTGACAATGAAGTCAAGTATTCCATTTAGGAGTTCATTTTAAAATTATTATATATTTAAACAGTTTATAACTTCATAACACGAATGTGACATAAGTATAAAGGGTATACAGGTAAAATATGATAATTATTGCATGTTAAAATTTGTGCAGACTTTCGGAAAGGGTTTTTACAATTTGCCATTTAATCTGCGTTAAAACGATTTTTTTAATTTACTTAATTTGTTTTTAATAGTTCTTAAAATATTTTATAGAAAAAACCTGAAGTGTGAACCGCATCGCGAGCATATTCAGTAATATTGTACACCCCGAATGAGTATTTTATCGCTCATAGTACATCCAGTTGGTTAATGAATTAAGCCAGGCGAGGGTGAAAACAATTTTGTTCGTGCAACAGCGATAATACGAATTTATTATATCATTTAAAACGTCGAAATGTTAATAAAACTGTGATAGGTAGGACACTATTGGACTGCCATCCGTTTGTGAGGGGGGTTAACTTGAATTGTTAACAATGTATACATTCAGATAATTTACTGGCGATACTAGAAGGATACCAATTCTCTTGCTTCCTGAAGTTAAATTTGGTTCTCTCTGTACGAGAGACACCAGGTGACTGTAAATCTAACTGCGACCTTAGATAAGCTCACATGAAAATAAACTAAATTAAAATGCTTTTTAAAAACAAGCGTTTAGAGAGCAAGACGAATCAAACGAATCCAAACTCGATGATGTTGCGACGTTTCTTTACAGAGTTCCTATGGCCACCTTCCAGCTCCAACGTCAGATCAGCTCCATGTCATCATAATATTGTATTGTCACGGTTCAAGATTTGCAAGATTCCACCCAAACATACAAGCAGACTTACATACATTGCAAGTTAATAAAAAGCTTGTAAAGTAAATAATTACTGCAGTATATACTCGTAACCGCAACTATTCATACTTTAAAATCTTAGTCTCTTCTTAAATCTTTTTATGAGACACCTTGAATTTGAGTTTTTTTTTTTTTTATGTTTTGGCCTGCCAAAATGACTCTACTCCGCCTGGTGGAAAGCAAAAGCAGAATCCAAGAGTGGTGGTCACCATACTCATTGCGAATGCAGGCAATGCAACAATGCAGCATGGTGACCCACACCATGGCGGCCTTGTGATGCTTTCGCATCGTTGGGCCTCCGGACTCGTACTCACCAACGAAACACGACAGCACGAGTGCTGCTATTTTACGTTGATTTTCTATGCGAGGGTAGTATTTTGAAGAATTATTTATATGTATTAGCGGTTCTTCGCAGTTGCCAACTTTTGATCTGTTGATTATCTAAAAAAAATATTTACCTATCTATAACTCCCTTTTCTTCGGAGATGGAGTTCAAAACTCGCAAGTATCTAAGTACTTTCGTAGATAATAAAAACTGAAGGAGAACAGGATAACTATAGTTAATGGAACAGTTTAGTTAACATGACAGAATGGTAATGTATCATTCAGTTTTTAGACAAATTCAATAAAAATTGTAAAAAAAGGTATGTTTCGAACAGTTACCATCAAAAAGTTTAATTTTGGTATACCACACCTTAAACGTTGACACTGTGATTGTCAATCGGCCGCGTCGTGGGATATGCGTCGATAGCGGTTTAAAATTCGTGTCAAATTAAGCCATTGTGTGAATGTGCGGGCGCCGCGGCGGGCTAATTGCCCCGAACAATTACCGCGGCCCGTATCACTGTTAGTTTACGATATCTGACCACTACCGCCTTTTTCACCGGCCCGAACTAAAATCTGTGCAATACTATCTGTCTATACCGTTATTAAAATGGAATCGGCGATAGTTCGCAGTCAGTACGCGCGCTGGTTAAAAATGGGAAATGTAAAAAAAAAGTATAAAAAGCTCACGTCCTGTTTCATTTGTTCGTGTTCATTTCAAAGACTAGGCTCCTATCCTATAGGATATAAGCTAGTGTCAAATATATAAAATAAAGGTAGATATATAAATATGTTTATGAGAAAGTCTACATCCAGACAATAAACTCATTCTCATTGTCAAAAAATTTCAAAACGCTCAGTCGTTTGGATATTCTGCAATATTTAATCAGCAACACCAAACTAATCAATTAGTGTTTTTTTAATTTAAATGTTTTTTTTATTTAATATAATTACATTTTAGTCCCAAATGCTAATCAAAACATATAACCCGTATCTATAATGATGGGATAATGAAGTGAATATTCTTCGCAAGCTCTCATTAAACAGTAGCTAATCGTGTCTAGCAGATTGCGCGACACATACGTTATCCACAGCTAAATTACAAGCGGCCTCCCACCTCCCAAAGCACCCTCCAACTCCCCTACCGTGGTTAATTGCCAAAACAATTAAACCATTTATCAACAACACAAAATATAAGTGTCCGATTTCGTTGAACATAAGCGGCGCGCCCTGACCTGTCGCGCCCCTCATTATTTCGTTGTCCGTTGACCAGCCAGTCACTATACCTTACATCTTCAAATAGAAACTACTATTGTAACAGTGGAAGCGATGATTCGTTGAATTTAACTTGGTAATTAGTTTGTCGATTAATTGTCGGATATATTAGCTGCGCCCGCTTTGTTACTATTGATATCGAGTTGGACAGACTCTAGTTTTATTTCATTCTTGAAGATATTTTTTTCTATTTAGAAGGCAGATAAGTCTCTTGTCTGGCTAATTTACTATTCTACTGAGATTCTGCGTAAACACGGAATCGTAAACACGAAAGTTTTAGTTTTAATAGGGTTTTTATTGTTCAACAAATCTCGAGAATCACGTCAATTCCTTAAAAGTCATTCATGCTTTAACGACATTACTATTTTTTTAATCACACGTGTCGTAATTAAGATGGAACAATATTCATCTGATAGTGTTGCAATAATAAAAAAAACAGGTACAATTACGTAAAAGTCATGTTAATACGCATTCTTTCGGAGAAATCCCGCAGGGGAGCTGCCATTCAGTTTTTCATATCTATTTTCAGTTGAATGGATATGTACATATAACAGATATGCTGATTAAACATTGCAATACATTTCTACATACACACAGATTTGTTCTGGTATATTTGCTTATCCACTGTTCAGAGTTAAATGAATAAAATAGGAATTCAAATATGGGGAACGAAAATAGCTGTAACAAAGTACAATACTAACTAGAGAATAAGTTGTGAACTGTATGTTTTCAGTTGTGAAGTGAGCAAATGAAGCTTTGGTTATTTTAACTTTGAGTAGATCTCAAAAATTATTTGCTTTTAAATTAGTTATAGGTACTTTCTTTTTTATTTTATAAAATAAAGTCCATGAGCGAAAATGGCGAAATATACCGATACTTGAAATAATTGTATTTCAGGGAAGTTTTGCTATTAAATCCATACTGAAAATAAGTAAGTCACCGTTACATAAATAAGAGGCTAAATACCTGTAGCCGCGAAGTTAAAGCCTCTTACGTAATGTACTTAATGATGAAATTATTGATGTACTAGGCTGTTGCCCGCGGCTCCGCCCGCGTTTATGTCGGTTATCACGGTAAATAGTAGCCTATGTGTTATTCTGATGTCTAGGCTATATTACTGTAAAGTTTCATCCAAATCCTTTAAGTAGTTTTTGCGTGAAAGAGTAACAAACATCCATCCATCCATACTTACAAACTTTTTCATTTATAATATTAGTAAGGTTATGATGATAAACTAAAAAGTCTTGTTTTAGATTTTCTTTAGAATGGAGATATTACAATAATATAGTGGAGATATGCTATATAATACATATATGTATGTATGTATGCACAATTTGTAATCAGTACTTTGCACAAACAAGAAAAAGTTTTAAAAACTAGACTACGTTTTAATAAAATGTATAAAGCCCATATCATCCGGTCTATAATTGACACCTCATTCATTAAAATCGGTTCAGTAGTGGAGGCGCTACGGTGGAACATTGCCCCTGTGGCGCAGTGGTAGCGTATGCGGCTACTGTTCTTGAGGTCTCGGGTTTGATTCCGGGGTCGGACCAAATGTTTGTTTGATCTGCAAATATTTGTTTCGGAATTTAGGTGTTTTCTATGTATAATATGTATGAATTTACAAAAAAAAGTATACATGTACCTATTTATATCAGTTGTCTAGTACCCATAACACAAGCTCTGCTTAGCTTGGGACTAAATAGCGCTGTGTTTAATATGTAAAAAAATAGAAACAATATTTATCTGATGGTGTTGCAATAAGAAAACACAAAAAAAACCTGAATTTAATAAAGATGGCAGGTATTGACGCAGTCGGTTTTTTTCTTTAAATAATTATAGTTGTTTCGAAGGTGTAATAGTGAATATCTTTTGTTGAAGGAGAGCATCGACCTGAATTGCTACGCATGGAAATGGTAGCAAATATTATTAACATTTCCCATGAGTTATTCATGTTCCTCCAAACACAACGAATATTATTCCGACATTATCTACAATCGTCATATTATACTATACGTGAATATCTTAAAGTATATGTTATTGTTAAAGAGGATTACTTTACAATATAATTTCTATTCAGTGGTTTTCCTTGAACACTTATCTATCAATACAAACCATTTTCCTCAATTGACACCGTTCAACATTAAACTGTGTAACTGAAAATGGCTTTCTACACAGATGTATGTTTATGTATGTGTGTGTTTTTATTACATCTGTACTAATATATAAGGCTGAAGAGTTTGTTTGTTTGTTTGTTTGTTTGAACACGCTAATCTCAGGAACCGCTGGTCCGATTTGAAAAATTCTTTCGGTGTTGGATAGTCCATTTATCGAGGAAGGCTATAGGGTATATATCATCACGCTACTACTAATAGGAGCGGAGCAACAATGAAGAATGTTTCAAAAACGGGGGAAATTTTCACGCTACGGGCAATATAAGGCGCAAACGAAGTTGCGTGGGTCAGCTAGTAATTAATATTTTATAATGTTACTAGCTGACCCGGCGAACTCCAGCGAACCATTCTTACATACCTGTCTCAGCTGCCCACAGGCAGTGCACAGTCGCGTACAACAAAAAAAAACAAACTTTTCCAGTTATTTTCTTTTTGTACATAAACCTTGTCCTAACAATAACGCACACATAAAAAAAATATTTAATTTGGTGCAGCCGAACGAAAGTAATATGCGTACATAAATTTCGGCGATTCATTTTTTTATATATGTTTATATATAAACACACACGTATACGAACACACATCTGCCCACATACACATATAACAAGCACATAGTCCCACGCACAATAACATAAATATATATGTAAAGGTCATTTTTTAATCGAAATAACTTGGTTAGCATCGATAGCGTGCTAAGTACAACTTATTACGTCACTACCCTTCAGACTACGTAATCACATAACCTAAGTCAAAAGTACATACCATACAATTAATTAGTCAACAACCTTACTTAAGGTACTTGTATTTTTTCTTTATCATTACTAGAATGTTGATGGTATCTTTTAAAATATGCAACAGAAGCGGGGCAGAGCTGTATGAATAAGTTAGCATTGCTATACCAGCAGATAACGTGTACAATATTATTTCAATATAATATTTATTGACTCTGAATATTTTAAGCGCTCTTAATGAATTTCAAATGGTCTGTATCACAAGACTAGTGGATCTGAGCGTTTAGAGATTTCATTATTATTTATATATTAACACTCTAGAAATATGGCGCATTTAAGCATAATATCATCTTTAGCATAATGACTGCCTCGTTGGTCTAGCGGTTGGTGTGTGCGACTGCTGATCATGAGGTCTCGGGTTCGATTCCCGGGTCGAAGCAAATGTTTGTACGATCTACAAATATTTGTTTCGGAGTTTGGGTGTTTTCTATGTATAATATGTACGTATTTACAAAAAAAAAAGTATATATGTATTCATATCAGTTGTCTAGTACCCATGACACAAGCTCTGCTTAGCTTGGGACTAGATCGCGTTGTGTGTTAGATGTCTGAAATATCTGAAATATTTAAGCATCTTCCTCGCTTTTATTATTCCCAAGATTTGGGTAGTTCAACGGGTTTTACCTGAATATCAGTTTTTTCCACGGAGTGACTGGAGTCGGACCTCCACAACCCTGAGGGAGAAATGAATTCGAAGGTTAAACTAGTTGTCAGTATATTTGAGGGCACTGACTTCCCAATAACGTATTAAGATAAACAACAAACAATTGTATATACAACTAGCCGACCCACGCAACCTCGTTTGCGCCTTATATTGCCCGAAGCGTGAAAATTTCCCCCGTTTTTGAAACATTCTTCATTGTTGCTCCGCTCCTATTAGTAGTAGCGTGATGATATATACCCTATAGCCTTCCTCGATAAATGGACTATCCAACACCGAAAGAATTTTTCAAATCGGACCAGCGGTTCCTGAGATTAGCGTGTTCAAACAAACAAACAAACAAACAAACAAACAAACAAACAAACAAACAAACAAACTCTTCAGCTTTATATATTAGTATAGATATGCAAAAGGGAGTTGTTAGATTACCTGCCATTTAGACCATTTAAATACGCCCCGTTCGGTGTGGAAGTTCTCAAATCTCAACCACTCGAGTACTATATTTAAACGTACCATTTCAATCTATTTTAAGATCATTTCTAAACCTGGATCGGAAAAAGGGAAATTTCGTTCACGCTCCTAAAAGCCTTTTTACGCTACATACCAACGTAAAATTTCTAGCTCTGAAAATCATACATTTTTGGGGTCACTGGCGTATCATCAAAAATCAGTATTTCCACTATGAAAGCCTTACTAGAGCTCTCAGCCTTTAGTTTACAGGGTGTGACGGCTTGTTAAAGGATCTAACTAAAAATCTAAGTCCTAATTAGTTTGACTTGATGTTTGCGCTGGCCACATTCACTTTATATTCCTACATGTGACGTCAAATAATTAATATAGGTAATGTAATAAAAATAATGTTTTAAGAATAGTAAACTATTACATTTTATTTACAAAAAATTAACATACTTTACAATACAGGCAAGCGATTTTGTTTTAGGTTCTATTGATGAAATTTTTTTAATCGCAAACACTTAAAATTGCATTGACATTTGATGTTTGATTTTATTAATATTAGCCCAGGTTCAGATGACGAGCGCTCAAGGCGCGTTTTGCTAACGCGCGTTTACAACTACATGTAATTTAGTTCTGGGAGTACACATGCTAACGCGCGTTTTTACATGTAGTTGTTAAAGCGCGTTAGTAAAACGCGCGTTGAGCATTCGTCATGTGAACATGGCCTTATGCCTACCATATTCTGAAGTAAAATCTACATTCGTACTAGTGGCTTAGTTAGCACTTTACATCTAAATTCTATCCTCTGTTTTATGTAAAGTTAGTTCAGAGAGACAAACTTTTATATTGCTATATGTACGTGTAATATGTATCAAATAAACCAGTATAGTCAACCGGACGCACCATTTAAAAATAAAAGGGAAAATACACTTACATATAATTCGCAGTTTGTTGAGGCAATTGTAACCTCGCGTGCGGCTTCATGATTTTTTATCAACAATAATAATTATTGTTATAGGAATTAATTGCGTTATTATGTAGCAGGGGCACCGAACCAACAATGTTGCTAACCGACATTACTTATATTATTTATTATAGGGATGAGTTAATTCTAAACAACAATTATCATTTTTTGCCTAGAACGAGGCGGACGCTCCAGAGAGAACATTTATTAAATGTTAATCTTACTTCGAATACAAATTAAATTGATGGCAGAAATAGTAACACAGAAGTGGCTTGGACTTAAGAAATATTGCAGTGCTAAGAGCATATATATTTGAGGTACAACTAATTTGAAATTAGGGAAATTTTACTCTAAGTTGAAGTAGGGGAATTCCCGCTTTCTGTAGATTCTTCTGAGTTTTACATTTTGACTCTTCATTAACGGTTTTAACTGAAGCGTAATAATATAAATATAATTAATTAATTAACAGTTACCAGTCCATCCAGGAGGGGCACGGATATACCAGCTTATATCATTAACGCATCGCAAGTCAAGTATCATTTTAGTATAAATGAAATTCCCTAAAAAAAGTATTCTGTCAATTTGTCAAACTTATTCAAGAATACATGTCGATACCACAAGAATAGCTAGCTATAAATAACATCATGACTACGTTTTCAAAACAAAAGAGAGACAGCTATAAGTATGTATCTGTAGCAACATATTTGTCTACTTTAATTAAGTACCTCATCTGACCAACTGTCCAACCCATAATGTGTTCCTATCTTTTTGGTTTCAACGCCAGTGGAAATGGAACTTTTTCTTAACTATGTTTCTGATCGTTCAGAAAGTGTATGGGAATAAAAATTTCATGTTTTACACTCTATTGTTATATACGGTATTTGAGAAGATTTCTTTGATTCCTTTCAATCATTTCCAAGATAGACTCTTGACTTTTTGAAATAAGAATCATCACAGTAGTTGATTTAATTTTAATTTACTTGTATGGTATGAGGTATAAGAGTGAACGGTTTGTAACTGATCGCAGACTGAGTCGCAAGTGCGTTGCCAGCCTTAAAGTGTCTCTAACAAACTTATTGTTGGACCTCCTATAACGTCACTCATTTGATGAAATACAAACTTCATTAAACCTAACACTGGTTTTCTATAAGACCGTATTAAATATAAATGTTTCTTTTTATTTAACTTTTCATGTAACTGTTTTTTTTTTGTTTTCTTACCCAGTACAAGTGATAAAAAAAATAAAAGGTATTAGACATTGCAAAATTCTTATTAAGCAAACAGAAATGTATAAATAACCGTCCTTAACTCTCTTTTTTTTTTCGCTTTACTGGTCTTATTTAAGTTCGTCTCGTGTTTATGTAAACATTTAACCCCATAGTAATGCCAGTTTTAGGACTAATCATTTTGAAGGATTCTGTGGCCGCGGGATACAAAATTTGTGTAATCACTTGCTGACTGTTGATCAAAGAAATGGAACTATGTGTAACTGGTTTCGAAAATGAACAGGTAATTTAAAGCTGTGCATGTAATTCATATGTTAAGGCAACTGCATTGCTGTTTGATGAGTGATTTAAACGTTAGTTTTTTTAACTGACATTTACAGGTTGTTTCAATATGTTTTAAGATTTTTTTATTATAATTCTATTTTTTGTTTTTATATTTTTGTTTGCCAGTATCACTCGTGTCTTGAAAATATCGCTACTTACTTATTTGATTCCGATAGATTTTTGTTAATTTTTTTTACGTTTTTTTTTTCTAAAATACGAAAGTAACTATTTTTTATTAAAGAATATTTTATCTCCCATATTGGGTAATGGCAAAGATAGCACTATACGTCCCTTAGTCGACTATAGCGTATATTTGCTAATAGACTTTTAGTAAGTCTATTTACATGTTTACAAGTTTTGATGTTCAAAGAAGACATCTTTTGTTCTTTACTTATGTAGTTTTATTATTTAAAAATCAAACAAAGTAATTACTTCTTACGTCTCGTCTGATCCCAAACTGAACAAAGTCAGAATGTACAATACTAACCACCACATTATTACAATAAAATTATTCTTATATGAATAACTACAATACAAAACTTTTTCTGTTTACATTGTAGTGTGTGATACATAACTTAGTTGTTGATTTACTGTTGATGTGTTGCACCTGTCCGTCCGTTCATTGACACGGTGCGGTGTGATAGTCGGCCGCACTTGGCCATCTCACGCGATAATTTTCTCTGCTGTATTGAATCCTAGTTATTTTTATTGTACCACTTACTCAGAATAAATAGCCGATAATAACAGCGAATATATTTTAAGACCACGCATTTTTGTTCGATTATCGGCTTGTGGAAGTTAATGTTAACAAAATATATAGATTTTCGACATCTAACACACAACGCCATCTAGTCCCAAGTTAAGCAGAGCTAGTATTATGAGTACTAGACAACTGATATAAATACATATAAACTTTTTTCTAAATACATATATATTAGACACAGAAAACACCCAAACTCCGCAACAAATATTTGCAGGTTATACAAATATTTGATCCGACCTGGGAATTGAACCCAAGATCTGAAGTACAGCAGTACGACAGTACAAGTGGTACTGCAGTATCTGTGCGCCACTGAGGCGCCACCGAGGCAGTTGATTGCTTAAAGCGCTTAACACTTACGCTGTATTACGTAGAATAAATTTCTTCTAAGTATTACTTAAATACTGATTTAACCATCTGACATTAATAACACTTATTTGATTCCTTTATAACACGTTTTTATAAATCTGTTTTTAAGAATAAATTCACGAGCTTATGAAATCTAATGAATAGTGATGTTATTATAGGTTAGTCCTTTAGGTCTAAAGTATGAAGGCATCTGAAGAGCACTGGTAGATATAGGGCACCTCTTCAGATCAGCAGCTCATAATATCTTAACCCATTTAGTGCCACAACTACAACTTAGATATTTGGTTTCTTTTCTTTTCACACGACGTAGCGCCTCAACTACTGGACCGATTTTAATGAATGTGTCAATAGATCCGTAATAATCGCCTGGTTGTCATAGTGTTTTTACGTAGTTAAAGTTTATGAAACTTGTTTATGTATATTTTTCTACATATGTTTTTTTCTTTTTTTACAGGTAAGTACTTCGTCGAATATACATTCCGAATATTTCCTGAAGACGTAAGTACGAACCTTAATTCAGATTACAGTTAGTAAAGACACGTAGGGGCCTAGCGTGAGCCTATTTCTCATAAACTCACTCTCGACAGAGATCTCCATACAAAACTAAATTCACAAAATACTAAATGATCTATCATACTCATATAAAAAACAGATTTAATTTATAGATTTATTTATCGCCTCTAAATATTATGACATTTCAAACACTATTATTTTTAAATTCTATCCCACAATTAAAAAAACCTTCTCAAAGGATATTACTAAAAACGTACAAAAGAGGCACGATCATTCAAACAATACGTTCCACAAATTGCAATCACGTGTCTCGCAGATCCCATAGAGATGCGGCGTAGGGGTACCCCTCAAGTCCTTAATAAGTACAATAGCTACAGTGTATTTTCTAATGGAGCGGTCCGAACGCATCCCCCAATTAGCTCACCACGTGTGAAGTTAACTGAAGCAAAGCAGAACAGATAAAAACTCACTCCTTCACTGAAACGATCGATCGTGGACATAAAAAGAACAATACGAAGTGCATCGCCTTTTTTCGAAGTTGGGCGGCGTGGGTGGCACCGAGGGTGTTGGGGACCGCTGCCTCCCCCGCAGAGTCGAGTGCTTAACGCGCCTGGAAAGTGCTTTTCGGGTGGCCGGATGACAGAAAGGCGTCAACGGCGCCCACAGTATCTAGGAATTACCTTTGAGAGCTGTTCTTGACGGCTCGAGGGTGTCGGCAACGTGTAGACAGGTCATCTATATATAGTAATAAGCTATGTTTGTGTGGCTTTTTAACAGACATATTTTCCACTTCTAATACGTTAATTTGAATTTAAAATTCATTTGGAATGTGTTTTGTAGTATTTTTATATAAGATGTCAGTATAATAAGTAATCAAAAGAAACCTTAAATTAATTTATCGTGCGACGACATTAAAAAAATATCGCAAACCAAAAGACGTCGCGTTTTTTCTTTAAAATTGCGCAGTTAAAAATTAAACCTGAATACTCATTTACCTAATTAGATTCGGGAAAATAGAAAAATGATTTTAAAAATCCGCATTCAAAAGCCCGAAAAAGGTAAATGTCCGCTATTCCCCGCATTGTAATCCGGTATTAGCTTCACGGAGTTGTTTCGGCAGAAGAGCAATTGGGAAATTTCTTTTACCATTGATATTTGGTATGGATTTGACTAGTAGTCTTAGGATTTATAAATTATGTTACCACGATCGTTTCTACTCCCCCTTTATTTCATATCATCATCCCCAGCTTTATTTTATATCGTCTGTAACTAGACATGTTTTGACTGCACGGTTGGCCTACTGGTTTACGCCGTTACGCGGTCGCTATACCGCTTTCTACTGCGTCAAGTGTTGGATCCAAATCCAACATAAGGCAACACTTTGCGTGATTCACAAATTGTTGTTACGAGTCTGGGTTTTGTTTGTGTTCATTTCATGTGCGTTTCTAAAGTCCCCTGCGACACAGAACGTATACCTATTCCTAAGGCGGGAGTTGTCATTTTAAAAAAAAGACAGATGATATAAAATAAAACTTGGGATAATTTTGCAATCAATTAAATTACACATAAAAAGGTATTAAGTTATGTAGGTATTTTATCATATAACAAAGAAATAAGTTAATGATTATTGCAATTATCATTAATAGATTCTTAAACTAATTAATAGTCTTATTTGCCAAAGATCGGTAAACCCGGCAAGTTACATATTTATCATTTTTAGATTTAATTTCCTCATAACTAGACAAAGGTTTGTGCATTTCAATAATTCCAGCGTTGCTTCAAACATAACAATGTAGAACTAAAAAGCATTTTTGGCTCAAATACACTTGTTGAATAGAGAGTATTTTTATGTCTTGTTTGCGTGTAAGTACCAAAAAACTGACACAGACGAATGATCACACAGCGTGCGTAAATAAATTATTAAATACCAATAGTTCTGATTTGCTTCATTAAACTTTTCTTCATACCGTCGAAGAAAAAAACGGAGTAAAAAGTAGCCAATAAGTTATTACAGGCCGTTAACACGTGGCAGGTGAGAAACTGCCGCTTGCATGTAGTTAAAACCTTTTTTTATATAAAAAAACTCAAGGCCCTGATAGAAAATTATATATCCTTACCAAAAACAGATACTTTACGGTAATTTGTACACATGGGAACACGGGTCAGAACCTTTCTTTCTAATGTAACTGCGTGTCCGTTGCTAACAAACGTTTCCTACTAATAACCATTTTCACTAAAGTAAAATATAGAATAACATTATGTATAGGTTTTATTACTATTTGAATCAATTTATACACCTTGTTTTATTCCATTGGCTAGTTAAGTTGAAATGTCATTGTCTTTACTAAAATAAAGTTAGCCCCTATAGGTTTTTGTAGCCTTTTTACAACTCGTCTCACTAGGCCGCCATAGTGCTGGTCACCATGCTGCACTGTCATTGTTCGCATTGAGGAAAGTGGCCACCACCCTTGGATTCTGCTTGTGCTTTCCATCAGGCAGGGCAGTGTCAAAAAAAATGGCCATTTATTTGACTTTTTCAACTTTACACAACATGTTTCAATTTACCATTATAGTAAAAGAAAAAGGTTCAACAGATTCACAGATTATTAATATTTGTGACACAATATTTTGTTATTTGACGGTATGATTTTCTCTACTAAATGTAGTTTTTTGTCTAAATTGGGGAAGATATATTTTTAATAAACTAATTAAATACTATAATGTCTGTGTCTAGTGTAAGGCAGCATACATAATTGTTTATACTGTTATGGTAAAACAGCTTTTCTCATCGACAACTCTCTCAGATCTTTAAAACACTGTTAATAAGTAAAAGTTATTAAGTAAAAACTTCTAGATAGAACTACTACTAATAAGATTATTATCAATATATTATTATGAAAGTAAGACAGCAGTTTTTGTACAGAACTTGAACATCGACTAGCACTTGAGCTGTGGTCTGACATCAGTCGCAAAAAAAAAAACAAGTTCAACCATGTTATACTGAAAACGGACCCCAACCTAGCTTGGGCAAAATAGATGATTATTAAAATACTATCAAGAAATTGTTGTTGAATTAATACAGTTTTAGGTATTTGAATCACTTTAACATAATGCAAATTAATACAAAACAGTTGTAACTACATTCGATATCAACTTCGTAACAGAAATCGACCGTATCACAAAAATGTCTGCATGATATAGTTTTACTCGATTGTATAAAAGTACGAGAATAGCCCCAATTTAAGCGTGAAAACGTGTGTCGGTGTAGCGGTGGCGGTGAACGTCACTCTTCTCCCGTTGTCAATCAATGTGGGCTAGTGTGAGTTTATTTCACATCAACTTGTTCTCGACGACCGCCGCATTTGGCGTTGCAATTGCTGAAGAATTCAGTGCGGGACAGTCGTAATGCCGAATGTGAAATACACTCAGACTAGGTCTCCTAATCGCACTTCCACCCTCTAAGTAAGGTAAGCTTGTAACTAAAAAGACAAATAATTTGTTAGATTGTCCTTGGTGTTTAGTTTCAACAATCGGATTTAAGAGATTGATGCACAGTCAAGTGACTGTGCTTAGTCTGAGACTGTGCAAAATCTTTGAATCCTTCTCTACCTCCCCAAAATTCAGTAGGTAGATAGGGGTTCAGGGAACCTCACTCGCTCGGTAAAAAAGCAAGGAAAGTAAGGTTTTCTGTGCGGCCCGGTATCTCCTGGTCACACCAATAGAGTCTATCCAATATAAATCAAAGCATGGCTTACCTGCCCCGACACTAGTATAAAAAATGCCATTCACTTGTAACAAAATAACATCTACGATATCACGATAATAGATTGCCTTAAAATGTTTGAGTAAACACACAGTGTGCTATTGTGTGTTAAATTACTACAGGATATTACGGTACCCTGAAGTAGAAACCTCGGACAATTAGTGGGGAAAAAATCAAGCTTGAAAAATTGAGTTTAAGTGGTATCATAGGTTTTAGGTTTAGTTAAGGATAGGCAACAGATATGTTTAGCTGGTCCATCGACATCCATTAAAAAGTACTCACTATTTTTACGCATTCGCTGCTTGTAAGTTTTGAGGCTTTGAGGCTTGATATATTGACTGTTTTTTTAATTTTTTGGATACATATTTCTGACAGTTTTACTATTTATGTGTTAAAATTTGCTTACATTGGTAAATAAGTTAAGGTAATAAGTAAGTCAATGATTAACCACTTCTAGATAGAACTACTACTAATAAGATTATTAAAAGCGCAAAAAGGTACGCAAAATCGTTTGCGTTACTAATAATTACATTCATATTTTAAGTACCAAACCGTACATTTTTGATTCAAACATACCTTAAAAAGTAAAAAAACACGGAAAAACAGTTCAAAAGCGTAATAGACACGAGTTAGTGCACATTCGTTCCAACACTAATATGTCCAAGCTACACTTGCAAGCCGGACTGTGTCGGAAGCCACAATATGCCTCAAGTGGGCCGCCTAGTTGGCCCGTAAGACCGCCGGATATTCTACGTCCCGGCCCGGATTCAAGCGGATACCACCAAAGCTACTGGCAAACCGGAAGCTTAATCTAAAGACCTGACTTGGCTGAAATTTGCTCGTGTTAATTTGACACATTTTCTCAAAGATCTTTGCTTACATCAGTAGAAGAACTCCTGAGTTACGCTTAAGAATAGAATATAATAGTATAAACTTTATTGTACACCAGATCATAAGTATATTTTTAACAGTGATACAGTTTACATTTAGGAGCATATGAATTTAACGACTATGTATAAATGGCGGCTTTATCGCTAAAAACCAATTTCTTCCAAGGCAAATCTTGATCAGACATTTATAACCATGTGACTTCCTGGTTTAGTTTTAGGATCTAAAAATCCAACAGGGACCGTTTAGTTAAGGAGCTAAGTGACCTACTAATACACATGTACAACCTGCAGAAACTTTATTCATTAACTGATTATTTACTTAAGGACTAGGACTAAAGCTGATAGTTGTTTTTTAGGTCTCGGGCAAAATTCGACTTTCATAAAAATACTTCAAAGTCTAAATTGTATGTGAATGTGAATGAATGAAAATACATCTTTCCTTGAATCACTCGAGACTATCGTCTCGTGAGCGCCGACTTTTAATTTAATGAAAGATGTGGGTGGATCCCCGCGACCATGATAAATTAAGCTAATAAGTTCAGGTAGGTAATTTGTTTTACATTGCATTTTTTAACGTTATCGATAAACAGCCTGTCATCGTGTCGCAACAATGTAAGCGGTCTCTAACTAACCTTCCGTAATTACTAGTATACCGTTTTACTGATAGTGAACACACATTTGAAAAATTAGTTGAAGATTGTTATCCACCCGATATTCGATTCGTGTCGCATTAAAGAAATTATCGCGTGATACGAATTGAACGTGTCCTTTAGTAGAGTTAATTGCTGAACTGTATTTATTAAATGTTAATTGAAATAATATTCAACTTTGTTGTGAGTTATGAGAAAGTGTTAAATATTGTGGTAAGTAATTTTTTAGTTTCGCTTTCTGGTCTCGTAGTTAGTGAACCTGAATGCTAAGCCAGTTCAATACCTAACCTGGACAAACAATTGTGTGATGAGTATATATACCTAAGTATGTTCACTGATAAGCATATAGGTAGGTACTTTTCCATAGCACAAGCTCTGCCTTGTTTGGAATCAAACGGCCGTGTGAGAAATATATAAAGTTATTAAAAAAAACGCAGAATTGAAGTTAAGCGGTACAGGATTCTACATCTTGGTGAATCGAGCTGAAATGTTGTATAGCAATGTTATGCCTGCCCTGCTTGAGTTAAAATAAAATTATGTGTGAAAGAACTTACTAGAAAATAATTTTCCACTTTGGTGATGGAAACTCGTTTATGGTCTAGAGTTTCAACTATCCAAATGCGATAGTACTTAGACACTTATCATTTACTAACCGTGTAGTTACTTCACAAAAAGTCCACGCGCCATATTAAACTTTACAAACAATTATAGTACCTCACTGGAGTTGTACAGTCTCTACCAATATATGTTACTACTAGCTGAACCCCGTGTTCTTACTCGCGTTCATTGTCGTACCGCGTGCGACCCCGCGGGGTGAAGCTAGTCTAAGAAAATAGCCTAAGTTACTCCTTATATCATCAGCTACCTGTCAGTGAAGGTCCCGTCAAAATCGGTCCAGCTTTTCCAGAGATTAGCCGTAACAAACAGACACACAAACCGACAGACAGACAAGAAATGTAAAAAAAAAATTTTTTATATATGTACCGTGTATACATACATATGCATTTAGTAAAAAGCGGTTATTATAATATTACAAACAGATGAAGTAGTAGATATACTCGCTTCCTTATAACCAACTCCGCCGCAAAGAGGCGGATGTCCCCCATTCCCGGTCATACATATGGATGTACAGTATCCACATCACAATTATATTTTACATGTACTTTGTGCATCACTAACTACGTGATGCCTTCATTTTTTATGTTGTTAATTTGCCATTGTAACGTTCTTTTTAACAGACTTGCCTTGAATTTCGGTTAGTGCCTGAGTTTCGTTAATAGACCAGAACAGGTTGAGGGGTTCGCCTTCCTATATCCCTTTTTGTGAGTAAACGGGTCTCTTAACGGTAAATAGCAACCTCTGCCAAAGGAAACTCCGGAACTCTGAAGTCACAAACGGGTTTACGATCTTTAAGATATTTGTACGTTCTTTTATTGAAAAAGGTAGTATTGGATTGTTTTATAGCCTTTTCGAATATCCGTTTGTAATATGAGTGATACCGAGTGGTACGTACCTTCTAGGTACTACTGTTTACTACTCATATCTTTTATGGTATTATATTTATTAAGGAATGTATCATAGACAGGTACAAAACTTTAATTTTAATCTGTTAATTAGTAGCGTGTGTCACTAATAGTGTCCACTAAGGGGTTATAAATAACACACGACATTATAGCTTACTAAAGGTTTCACAATAAAAATATTTTTGTGTATTTGTATAACATATAAAATTCAATGTAAAAAGCTATTTATTAATGGTTTTGTAATGTCAAGTGACATATTCATTAATTGATAGAACATTAGCGCAGTTAATGGCTATTATAGTAAGTGATATTCCTTTAAACCCTTTTTCCATTATTGCATACAGTCTATACAATATTGACATTTAAAAACACGATATTATTTTTATAATAATGCATTGTAATACTAAGTAGTGTTGAATACTGTAAAGGAATTCTCACCTGCTTCATCAAGGACCAACGACACCGGAACAGTTATTAAACCGTAAAGAACACCGTCGGAGAACGACGCTTCGGCATGCATGGGCCGGCTCGATCGGGATGATACCACGGTCTCACAGAAAACCGGTGTGAAACAGCGCCTGCGCTGTGTTTCACCGAGTGAGTGAGGATACCGGTGGCCAATACCCTAACCCCTCCCCCCTTCCCTCTCCCTATCCGCCAACGGCCGGCAATGCACTTATGACGCCTCTGGTGTTGCGGGTGTCCATGAGCGGCGGTAATCGCTTACTATCAGGCGAAACGTCTGCTCGTTTGACCCTTTTTTATTCATAAAAAATAAACTACTGAAGTATCTCGTCATCTTTATTATTACCTAGATTTGATTTGACTGCACGTTAGTCCTAGTGCTTATCGCTGCTTTCTACTGCACTGAATGTTGTGGGTTCAATTCCCACATGGGACAACACTTTGTATGATCCACAATTTATTGTTCTAAGTCTAGGTGTTGTTCGGAGTCGTTTCATGATGTACCAGATTCCCATCGATTGACAATAAAGATATTTAAAAGATAGGAATTATTCATATGTAACTAAACAGATAGAACTATAGATTTATTGAAGAAACAAATAATAACCTAGAAAATTAAGGTATAGAATAAATTTTCAAGTATTTTCAAACACACACACAGACAGAATATGAAATTTCAAATACTCAGGTAAATTTTATCTGTAGAAGAAATGAAGTATCCCTTAGAACAATATGCTATACCTAAGTTTAATAGTGACATGTGACAGCTGTTACATAGACCTATTACGTAGATAAGTTTACCCGCTATGTTTGAATATCTAAACTATCATATTGATAAACAAAATAAAACTTAAATGCCAGACAATCCCTAATAATAATAACGTATTGTTTACGGTATCATCATCAGTTGGCATAATTAAGTTACTCAAGAAGAAGAGTTGGGAGATTTTATTTCTAACTCTCGATACGGAAATACCGCAAAGTTGTTGAAAGAGAAGCCATTGATAAGCCAAAGTCGCTCCCGACGTTTCTCGCTACCCACTGTGTCTCAAGGTGAACGACCCTTACTTACCCGCCCGCCCGACCACGTGACCCGCCCAACACTTGAGCTAGGTCAGGGTCGGCCCGCGACATCTCCACCGACTTACGTTGACCTCCCGCCGGATACAGCGTCACCCCACACGGGGGCCACTTCTCAATGGGTACTCCTCGCCTTATCGCGCCGTCGACCCTCCCGATTTTTCCGTTCGAATAGTTTCTGATACGTCCAATGGGCTACGTTCATTGACCCCTTACATGGACTAGGTCAAGGACAAATTCAGTTATATGATTGAAAATGTCCTTCAAAAAATGTATCTTGTAAATAATAATACTTGCAACTTGTAATTTGGCGGTGTCCTCTAGGTAAGAAAATAACAACTATTTGAAACATACGTTTCATGTCATATAATAATATGTAAATCATAGTTTTTGTCTCATCTGTAATTTAATGTTTCCTTTTAGAAGATCTCCGACTCTCGTGTCTTGTGGATTTCGACATTGATTATTTGCCTGGTTACATACATTATACACTAACTTTTATTTCCACGAAGAGGTAGAGGACCAGCCTATTAATTGACATCAACCGGATAGAACCGGAAAGATCATATTTCATTTTACAAAGTAAACGTAGAGAGATAGATGGATAGAAAACTATTTTTTTTTACACGGAGTTGCATATTTGCAAGAACGTGTATAAGATGCCAAATATGTAATGTACAAAGGGCGGCTTTAGTGTCAAAAGCAATCTCTTCCCCGCAACTTTGAGATGGAACAAAATGTATCGTAACAGCTGACGGTGTAATGAATAAACTTAATACACAATTACATCTAAATTAACTCATCCTTGATCGCTTCCGGAAAAGGTGTCCATTATATCAACTTGTAGCATTATCGCGTTGTGTGGCAATGTCCAGCCTTTGCACCAGGAACGAGAACAGGAGTCGCCGATAACCTCCATACAGACAACATTTCTAAATACGTAATATATTAAACACTAGCTGAATCCCGCGGTGTTAGTTGCGGTTATTGTTGTACCGCGAGTAACGCCGCGGGACAAAGTTAGTCTAAAAAAAGTAGCCTAAGTTACTCCCCGAATCATCAGCTACCTACCTGTGAAAGTCCCGTTCAAATCCGTCCAGCCGTTCCGGAGATTACCCGGAACAAACAGACAGACAGACAGACAGACAAAATTTTTTTTAACTACATTTTTGGTATATGTATCGTAAAAAGCTGTTATTTTAATATTACAAACAGACACTTCAATTTTATTTATTTGTATAAATAAATGATATCCCAACAGAACAAAAAAATCGTCCTCATCACAAAATATTTGTTCGGCGTGGAAATAGTTGGTATGAATAAATGAAAGTTTTGGGTCAGTATTGGTAACCACTGAACTACGAGTTCTTGCTATCAAGATAAGATATACTTAAATTTATTTATATCATAGACACACTCTTCATTAAAATTAGTAATAAACTTAAAGGCTTAGCTTAAATTGCTGTCTGTTTCATTAACTAAAATCACCATTTAAATGAACATCAATAATCGAGAGTTAAATAATCGTATGAACACATATTTATCGTCGATTGCTACCGTCGCCTCCCCTTTTAAATATATACGGGACTTTAATGCTTCCAGCAATATTAAAGTTGCATCATTTCTTAATATGCAGGTAGTGATAAACTTACGCCAATAAATGGTGCTTAAATGATGAAAATTGCGTAGCGAAGGATAGCAGAATGAAGTTTAAATGCACATCTTTATATTAGCAAGGAATAAATCAGTTACGGGAAGGCAATTATATCTAACACTTACGTAAATCACTTAGTGTTTGTTGTATCTACCTTTCTTTCAAAATATAATTGTTTTCTTTTGACTACACGGTTGACGTAGAGATTTAAGCGATGGCCATGCCGCTTTCTACTGCCTAAGTTGTTGTGGTTTCAAATCCTACACGGGATAAGACTTTGTGTGATAAATAAAGTGTTGTTCTGAATCTGTGTGTTCTTTGTGCTCGTTTCGTGTAAGTATATTTGTTAAGTCCCCCGCAACATAGGATGTACATTCCTAATAAGGAGTAGTCTTTTAAAATTAAATAACAATACGAAGTCCTAATTTGAGTGAGTTTTCATTTCGATGACAATAAACTGTTGATGTACAACACTGTATCACCACTTCTTCTTCTTCTTTTGATGAAATGGCAACCAGCCGGATCTCTCGGATCAGCTTTTTCTGTCAATGTCAAGTGTTTATAGTCTTCAAGTCAATAAGTCTTCGTCCTGATGAAATTTATGATATAAAATATAAAAAATGTGGATGAGATGAAAATCGATATCACCACTTTATTTTTAGTGTAGAACACTCATAGACAAGCAAGATATTTAAACCGTAAGTATGTCTATGAGCTCAGCCAATGCAATTAGGTCGAAACGTCATCGGTCAAGTCATAGGTTTTTAGTTAATACCCGTCTTCAACACGTTAATTGCCGTTACCAATAATCACCGGACATGGTAGCTTAAAAGTTAATAAGACATCAAGCTTAACTTAATGACTAATGTTAAATCTACTTACATTATTTAAGTACATACAAAGATTATGAAGCATTTGTTAGGTACATCAAGCGATATAATTATTAAAAATCCGTCGACTGAATAAGTAGAAGAACAATTAAAACACTTTTTTTAGGTCTCCTCAATGTTGTGGAAGAATTAACTATGGAAGTTTTCTAATTTAAATTCAACACTAGATGAAGATAAAACTCATTGATATACACCAATAAGAATACAAATACAAAACGAGGCTTTTAAAATAACAGAAGCTTATAATATAAAAAACCTGAACACTTATAATAATATGTAATGATTTGCATAAAATATGTTAATGATTAACGATTTAACCGCAAAGAATTTGTAATAGCGGTCGCTTGTAAACTATACTGTTAATATTTAAATATGGCCGTTATTCGATATCCTTTAATCGAGTTTCTGAAAATACGTAGGACAGCTTACTAATGATTCCTGTCGGTATTATTAAAACAAAACTGTTTCCAGGACTTTCCAAGCTACAAATTAAACGTTCAATGGTTTTGACATATGTTCACCTTTTGGTGTATGCATGTAATATTGCAAAAATAACTCTTCCCACTACTGCTACAACATTTTTATGATTGCTTAAGCAGTTAAGCTATTACAGTGGGATTAATGTCTCATTTTGTATCGATGGAAAGTAGGTGTGAATTCGAATATGTCCGGGGGACATAATTGCTGTTAGTAGGCCTCAATCGACAGCATTACCTACTATCATCCAGTGGTCCTTTCTCAAGTTATAGGCTAGTCTACTCTATCATCAAATCCGATGAATAAAAGAAACCTGGCAAGTAAATGTCCTTTAAATTAAAGGCTGTGAATAAATAGCCGCACGATTATTCTGTGCTTCATTGGGATTTAAGGGAACGATATTTTATTGAGTTCCTATAATGGCCTTATGCCTCCTAAATTTTTATACGTACAATTTTCTCCTGTTACGTTAATCTATAATTATCTGATTACTGAATGTCTGTTAACACTTATTTATTCATTATCAATAGATGACAGTGTTATGAAAATTGCATTACTGTTGGAACTTCATTCTTGTTATAGGTACCAAATTATACTGATTAGGTACACTTAACATAGAATGTTGGTTATTTACTTACTATGGTTCCCTATTAACGCGTAGACAATCACACAAATAACTATAGTATATATATTTCAATAATTTTCTTTGCGTGTAAACAGAGGGTCCTTTAAAAGAAAAAGCTTCACCGGTAGCATTTGTTTCCATATACGTAGTAAATGTTCGTAAACACATGCCTCTGATTCAATATAAGACTTCTATTATACAAAGCCGTTCCGCAGTGTTTTTTAGAAACCACCCAATTACAATAGACATAAGTGTGCGCGGATGAAGCGTGCGATTTGTATAATATTATAATTTTATTATTAATTTAAATATACCGTACGTTCGTACAGTGTGCTGGGGCAATTTCATTATTATTTCAATCAACTGAATGTAAATTTATTCAACAATCTCACGAGGTAATTGCGATGTTTTCGTCTCGCTCTCTCGCGGTGTCGTCTCTGTCCGGTACACGGCGTTATTCGCGACTCCCCACATTCTTATGCGTTCAATCAAACCTAAGTAGTGGTACGCAGTCGCGACTCCCTACATCTCGCCGAGTCGCATTGTTCCTTCTTTTTGTTTTGCTATGAAAATTAGACGTCGACGTCCGATCTATGTTCTTGTGGCAAAAGTAACACGCTTTCGCACACTGAGAACACGCTGTCTATCAGCTACTGTCGATCAGTCATAAGTAACGTTCCGTATACGAAGTTCGTACGGAACGACACAGTTGGAATGAAAATTTATTTCGTAAATCGAAATGCTCTGAATATTCTTGTACGGGTATAGCTCCTGTTAGAGCAATAGTCAGAGAATTCTGTCAAATGCTGTAGATACAACATATACAGGCTTAAGTGTCAAGTTGAAAATTGACGGTTATTTAGTTGTTACCGTTTTTCATAGATAAATAAATAAATATTTCGAACATCTAAACACACAACGCCATCTAGACCCGAGCTAAGCAGAGCTTGTGTTATGGGTACTAGACAACTAATACAAATACATATATACTTTATATACTTTTTTTTGTTAATACATACATATTACAGATAGAACACACCCAAACTCCGAAACAAATATTTATCATACATATATTGATATTTTCACATTTTTATTTAAAGTTGGAGTTAAGTTATACAATTGGACTCTATGGCAAAAAGTTCTGGCTCTTTTTTCATAGCCGACCGTCTATTTGACCCAAATCTCCTAGGGAACGCAGTCATTTTTAGACGGGAAAAGAAAATTAATCGTAACGAAGTTCAGTAAAAGAATTCAGAATCACATGCCTAGAGGCTGCTAGAACAAGGTCATCAAAATACACAAGTACATCACCAACCCCGTTCCCAAAGAATTTTGAGAGTTCTTTCTTATGTGCTGACGAACGCTCAATGCGCATTTATTTATTCTTTTACTTTTTAACTGTCATTAGATCTTACCATAGAGCTTGTACCATGTATTTAAGTCTACGTATAATCCAACAGACATACTCACATTTGTAACATTAGTTTGCGTAGGTTATTTTGCACGTCGTATGGGACTGTGTCCAATGATCCATATATTACAAACGCCGGTAGAACCTTCGATCGAGCTGTACGGATTCTCGTGTTGTAGCTCGTTACTCGAGATACACGACATCGTTTTTTTTTTCATGTGCTATTTTTCTTAGTTTTTCGGTGGCCAGCTACATTTTTTGTATCAGAAATTTTATAAGAAACTACTTGCACCTATCATAGTTTTAAGATTTTGAGCATTAGTATGTTAGTATGTAACTTAATTTTATTTATTTTTAAATAGGTACATGTAATTACGGTGCTCTATAACTAACTGTAACTTCTGAGAGAGATAAAAGATATTATAGTATCAAAATATACCTACATAACTTAATAATTCAAAAAAAGTTTTAATAATTCGCCCCTAAGGGTTGCTGATAGCACATTATCTCATAAGTAGGGTATTCAATATAAAATGACACTTAAATCATACTATGGTTCTGTAATATATACTACACTAGCTGACCCACGCAACCTCGTTTGCGCCTTATATTGCCCGTAGCGTGAAAATTTCCCCCGGTTTTGAAACATTCTTCATTGTTGCTCCGCTCCTATTAGTAGAAGCGTGATGATATATACCCTGTAGCCTTCCTCGATAAATGGACTATCCAACACCGAAAGAATTTTTTAAATCGGACCAGCGGTTCCTGAGATTAGCGCGATCAAACAAACAAACAAACAAACTTTTCAGCTTTATTATATTAGTACTAGTTGTCCCGGCAAACTTCGTTTTGCCATAACTACTAATAAATTAAAAATTAATTAAAAAAACATTGTCCAGCGGACAAAATTGTGAATCTAAACCATTCCCAGATCCCCTTGAACACACACAAAAAATTTCATCAAAATCGGTCCAGTCGTTTGAGAGTAGTTCAGTGACATACACACTCACAGAAGAATCATATATATAAAGATATAGGACATTCAACATTAATTAAATCTCTATATTACGGTTCTAGACACCCGTATTACAAATATCCTTTATGTAGACATTCATTTATTAAGTACTTTAATATTAATTTCATATATTTAAAACTCGATGGTCATATTTCATAACTACCTACTTAAACAAGACTTTCTTATCATATATCTACATTTAAGAATGTTAACAAATTTAAGGAATAAAAGCGTGTGACAAGATATCAGTTTGCAAGGGTGTTAACTTCAGGGTGAGTTAACCCCCATAGAAATTAGTTGTTTCAAACGTGTCGGCGAGGGTGTGGACCCGGACTTGTTATAAACTTCTACCACTTCAGACATTTGTAAATGATAAATGAATGTTGTTTTGCATATACGACTTTGCAGATACTTATGCCTCGATTTGTTGTTCAAAGCTTAAGAAGTAACGCCAGAACATTTACTGAATCTGTACCTTAGGCGTCTAATATAGTGGTACAAAGGTATCCTTTCAGCTTTGAGCTAACCAATCAAGACATCCAGTATTCTAAAGACGGAGTTTCATCATATCTTAAATCACGTCTCCAAACAGCAATTCGCTAGTTAGACAGTTTGTAAAGGGCCATATCAAAGAGGAATCTTGTTCAGTGCAGCACACATAATGAATAATAATTATCCAGTGTTATAAAGTATGTAGCTACATTTAAACAAGATCTTAGGGGCTCTCTAAAAAGATTAAGGTATCCTGTAAGAAATAGATAGTTCTACCTTTATATTAGTAATACCAATATTTGGAACTATTTAGACCAATTTCCTTTAAACTTAGAAAAAAGTGGTAAATCCATTGAAGGATAGTATCTTTACAGTGTAACATTAACACTCAAAATGTTATGTACCTTAAATATAACATTTCTTTGCGCATATGAGCGTCGACTCATAGTGTGGGGTCACCGTGCTGCATTATTGCATTGTCTGCATTCGTAATGAGTATGGTGACCACCGCTCTTGACTGCTGCTTCTGAATGCTTTCCATCAGACAGAGTAAAGTCACTTTGGCAGAGTACACAAACTACCTTGGACTATCGTATCCATTCGAAACAAGAAGACTTATAATACAAACAGATTCGTCATCACAATAAAATAAAGAGTTGACGTTCACGTTGTTGTCAACATGATGTCCGCTGAACCTGTGCATGGAACACTTAGCACCACAGAACGTCTAGGTAATACTACTAAGATACATTTAATTAGTATTTCAAAAGCGTATTACTAATATTCGGGTAAAATTCTAGCTAGTCACAATCTACTTAAGTCGCATGATTCAGAACTACACTCCATCTAGCGAAATTAAACCAAACTTTTTCGGTACGACTGATCCATTAACGCACAAAAGAACTTCTTACACTGATGATTAAGACCTAATCTGGCCGGATATCTATCTTATCTTATATCTAATTTCGGATATAAAGTCATTTTTCTGATAAAAATAACAGTAAAAAGTTTATACTCAGTTTTTTCCGAAGAGATCGTTTCATTTATTTTGCCATAGATTTATTTTTTAATCTCTTCATTAATTATATTGTTCAGCGTTTAGATGATATGCACACAATTAAAAGTCAGCAAAAATAATTACCGCTGATATTTTGACGAAATGCACCTGACATATCACGGACTGCGCACAGTGTCAATTGCAAGTGTTCAACCCTATTTACCCCTCGCACAAAGCTTTAACATCCATAATTATCCACTAAAAAGGCCTGCATTAATAGTCATGCGTTTCTTGAACTGTAATTAATAGGAAAAACCAGATGTCTTCAAAACGTTTGAATAGATTTGAACCTTATATACCTAGCCATCTTTGTTATGAGCTTTGATTATTTAATTCAATTTAAGAAGTAGACTCCATGATATCTTTAAGGCCTTTGACCCATTCTATTGAATAACTTCTCAACTTTTAAAATGGTGTACTTTAAAAGGGATGGTGATCTTAAAACTTTCCAAAAAAGTATTTTCCTAACATGAAATGATATTTGATTTTTATTTGAGTAATTCCAGTTATTTATTATTTAAGATATGCCAACAGTAAATTTACATAATATCCTTAAATTCAAATGTACTCGTAGACCTAAAAAAGGAATGCATGCAGCATATAAACCAATATATTAACTTATCATAACTAACATTACTATTAAAATTAACCAATCTCAATATGAATCAGTTACCGAAAACTTCATACGACTCTGAAGCACGGAAAGAATTTATCTGCTATTTTCTGAAAAATTGCAAAAGGAAAAGTTGATCCATCAATCGCTTTATTGCCAAAGGAACGTTTTTGACATTTGGCATGCAGTTTATGCTGTATTATATCTCAAAAACGGTCAAAAGACGTTATTTACGAATCGCAGTCCATTCGACCAGTCCACAGCAAATTAAATTGTCGAAAAAGCAAATATGAAATATTGAAAACCTTTCAAGATTTTTGTCCAACTGCGCCGACATTTTACTCTATTTCTATTTGTCCAAAAATGTTGCAATTGAATGCAATTCGGTATGGAATATTGAAACCTCAGTGGGCGATGCGGGTATTCCTCATGGCTCGTACGTGTGCACGCACCGCGGGCGCGGAGGGGAGGGTGCGAGGTGCACGGTGCAGGGGGGTAGGGTGGGTGACCGCCGCGTCGCCACCACCACCAACCTACCTCCTCCTTTCCTAAAGCTACACGCAAATACTACGTACACGTTTGCTTGGCAACATTTCATGCTTAGTGTGTACAAATATTGTTCGGTACTGCAACAAACTATGCAAAGGGAATAGCGATGTAAGTAGCGGTTGCCGTACCTACTGAAATCAAACTTAACCTCAATGACTCATATTACTATAGAGACCCGCACCTCGCCCGCCCAATCGACTTGGCTTCATTTCATGTGCAATTAAAATGCATGAATTCCTTTCGGGAATATTTGTACTAAGGGAGAACAAACGGAACCTCATCTAAAATAAATTAGTCTTTAGTTTAAAAATATCTATATCTATTAATACTCTGATTATTATATTTTTGCACAATTTTAATTTCCTCAATTGTTGGTAAGCATACAAATCGGGACTTATAGTTAAAGGCTTCAAACTTAGTTTCTGAATTTTTTTGTTGTTGTTTCAAGTCGGTTAGTAATCCAGAAAGAAATTACTAATAGTTTAAAAGACTATCAAAGATGCCTTCATTTTGTACAGAGTAGTCACATTCAAAATTGTAATTTAATATATTACTAACGAGCTTTTACCCAGGACTCCGCCTGCGTTTATGTTCACTACAAAGAGTAGTCTATGTTCTCCCTCAAGAACCAAAGTATATCTATATTAAATTTCATTAAAATCGGTGCAACGGTTAAATCGTGAAAGCGTAACAGAGAGATTTAGTTAATATCGATTTTTAATATTAGTATGGATAGCATGAATGTTAATATCAATATGTACAAATGTTGTTGGATGACCTGACGTCGTATTATGTGGTTACTTTGTGTGAGTTACTTTTGTTACTCATATGTTTACACAATTATGATTAACTCCATATCTCACATTTATGATGTTCTACATTAATATATTTTACTATTTAAATTGGCTATTCTCAAGACTTGTAATTTCTGAACACAAATTCAAATGTAAATAACAAACAAGAATTAAGCAAAACATAGTAAATGTTTTTCTTATTTTCACGTATATATTTATTGTACGGATCTCTCTTCATGCAATGTCAATTTGCAATTTTATTTGGTAGATATATTCCATAGCTTTTTATAGAATAAGCACTGTTAAATAAAGGATGAATTAGATGTACGATAATTTCCACCGAATGGTTCGTATCGCATCTGCACATATTTTTCAATCTTTTAACGAAATAAAGTCGTGTCCACGGTGATTAAAATCTATATTACTTAGTCGCACACAACATCTTAACCGTGAACGGTTACAGCGACATACGATAACTGAAAGTATTCTTTCCCCAATCAAGCGCGTCAAGCGATAATTGACGATCTCATTTTTATCTCTTTGATCTCAGTTACCTGCTTATCATCAAGAAGTATCCTTGTTTACTTTACGTAGCAGTAAAATCTTACAGTTATACTTTAGTACAACATTGCGATATGTTATCATGGGAAGCTTTATTTAAATTCTAAAATTTCACATTGTAATGGTAAAGATATCGTAGCTATATGAATATACTTGTTAAAAGTAGCAAGAGGATGATATAATTTTTAGATTCCCACGTTTACGTAGTGACAACGCACTTCTAACGTTGAAAGTAATAGACCACATGGTAAAATATTGAAGACAATCTCTCGTACGGAACTACACGTTCACGTCTCCGGAAATTTAAAGTCTATTTTTCGTGATTTTCACCTGAGAAGCTGTCTTATAATGCTAGCGCAACTATAATCTCAGTTTATTAACTCTCTTAAATCTTATTACGAAAAGCGGTAGATGCATTATGAGTCCACACCACGCATAGCACCACCACCACACCACGCAAGATATTCGCTCGAATTAAATTCGTAAAGCACCGCACCAAATTACATTAGGTACATCTGCACCCGCGACGGTTCCGCTCGCTTGCACATATTAATATTTTTGGCGCAGAACCATAATCCTTTTTTTAATCCTAAAACTTCCTTAACTTGTAATGCCTTTTACTAATATGCCAGTGGAAGTCAAGTGAAAACTGGTCTAGTCTACTTGTACTAGAAAACTAGACAAATTACTTACATTAATATGAAATGTTTTCTGTAGCAGTAGTCCACGAACATTCAGAAAGCTTATTCAAACAGAGTCTAATTATACATTCCGTGTAATTCCAAATGTTATGGAATTACAACCACATCGGACCCTATTAAAAATTCCCTAAAGACACCAAATGAAGCAATGAAACCACAGACGCACATAACAATACTGGCGACCGTTATGCATTAGCGCTCAGACGAGGCGGCCGTCAGCGTACGGAATCCCCAAGCGCTTGGACAATTCAGCAAAAGGCAGAATCCACAATCTGCCTGTGACGTTCACTCATAAACACTACAGCTCCCCAGGGCTTGCCGCACAAAGTCTGACTGATTCGCAATGCAAAACGCATCGGACGCCCACCTATCTAATATTGTCCGATGTATTTTGAATAATTGCTAGGCAGCAGGCACGCGCCGACCGCTGATTGCGTCCACAAAGAGACACAAGGGTTGGGGGATGTCTTCCTAAGGATTTGATGAAACGACAAACGCACTTGATTTTGCGATGCAACCGAAGATCGGGTGAGTTCCTGTACCTCCGTGGTCCTCATAAACGTACACACATGCTTTACACATTAGTAAAAACAGATTTTAACCCAGACACAACATATTTTCTTTTGCAGGTTCTTATTCACTCCCAAAACTGCAACAATGACTTTGCTTTTCTTTATATTAATAAACTCGTCTTCTTTTAGTTTTCTATGTATGTACTTGACGTAAAACTTTCTAAGAATTATTCTATAATGATGGCGCCAACTACTACTTATTCTTTATCATACTCTCTGTGTAACAACATAATAGTCAAATACATTTAAATATAAAAACAAGGTTGAATAAAGCTACTAAAGAATTCTAAAGTGAGATTGTGCTTTAATTCTTAATGTCGTTCAACTCGCAAGGTACATTTTTATTACGTCGCTTTTCTAAACGTTATGATAAAATTCAGTGTGGCGTGAGCGAGCTAGCCGAGCCATTTAACACTTAAGTTGGCAAATAAGCTTTCGCAACTACTTTATGATAAAAGCGAGATCACTCTCACATTAATGAAATTGACGCGACAGGATAATACTATGTACATTTACAAAGTAGCGTTTTCCTCCTGCTTAAAATAGGAATAAAAACTTTTGCTTTTTTAGTAAGAGTCGCAAGTCACTAGTTTTGTTTGTATTACAAGCTTATATTTAGTTTCACCTGTCCCGATGTTTGTTTGTAATCAAATCTTGCAAGTTAAATTTGATCCACTTCCCGATTTCCTTGAGCTCAAATTTGAACTATACCTTTAGTTCTGATGACAATTAAACTATATATAATCGTTATTATTATAAATCCAAAATGGCCGCCGTAACAAAATGGCAGCGTGCATATTTCTGAAAAATCAACCCAATGTGGGTATCAAATGAAAGGGTTCAAAATATTTTCGCTTGTTTTTAAAAAAAACTTCTTAAATTAATCACTTGCTTATACATGAATATTGAAAATGTAATAGTAATCATAGGCGGACTTTTTTCATAAATGAGAATGTCATTGACTTTTTTTTATCTGTCTTCAACCAGCAAAAGTTTGAATTGAAAGCTGTTAAAGGATTTGACTTTATATTCTAATTTTGAAAATATATTTTACACCGTCATTGTTTTTGAAATTTATGAATGTATTGGTACGGGAGCTAGCAACGTTTGAAAAGTAAGAATTTTAGGTCAGCTGATTTTGTGATATGTCGTCCTTCTTGCACTTTCGGTTAGAGTCTGGGCTATCTGGCTGGCGGCAGCGGTTGCGTTCATTAGTGCGCATCCTACCTGTCCAGGTAATAATCCCGGATTTTAAAAACATTTTAGTAGGCGTAATTTTTAATTTTTTGTTTTTAAATAAGTCTACCTGACATACTTTTTTTATTGCCAGACATTTTTGACAATGCTAACTATGTGCCATACGCGATTTTTAAATTTTTTTTTATAAAAATTTCAAAGTATTTTATAATGTCTGTAATTTTAATATGATGTTATTTAAAGATAATAAAAACTTAAAATAAATTTGCCAGACATTAATTCGATTGTTAAAAGTCTTGAATTAAAATTAAAAAGTCATGAAAAGTATTGCAGTATAATGCTAGTAGTCCGAGAGAGACAGTTGCAGGATAAGTCGAGAATGATACAGGGAACCATTACGAAAGTAAATTACTTTTCACTTTTTTTTTTTTTCTTTATTTTTGGCCCAGCCAAAATGACTCTACTCTGCCTGATGGAAAGCATAAGCAGAATCCAAGAGTGGTGGTCACCATACTGCGAATGCACACATGGGTGTGACCCACACCATGGCGGGCTAGTGATTCATTCATCATCATCATCATCGTCGCTGTCTTTGTCAGTGTCATTCATATCATCTTCTTGAGAATGTTTGACCCTGCCAAAATGACTCTACTCTGCCTGATGGAAAGCATGAGTAGAATCCAAGAGTGTTGGTCACCATACTGCGAATGCAGACAATGCAACAATGAAGTATGGTGACCCACACCATGGCGGGCTAGTGATGCTTCTGCATCATTGGGCCTCCGGTCTCGCACTCACCAACGAAACACGACAGCATGATCGCTGTCATTTTACGTTGTATATTCTATGATTAATTTTGCAATATTGATGGACCGTAGTAAAGTGGAAATATAGATATTTTTTTACGCTTTATATTAATTTAACAAACTGTACGAACACGTTTATTTAGTAATAGACTTTTGATATCATTGTAAAAAATTAATAAATATATTAAACAACACACAAATAGAGTGGTATTTAATAGGTAATTCCTCATAATACTAATTACTAAATTTCATTTAAACCTTCATATTTACCAAATGAATTAGTTTATTAATTGAAAGTTTCATTATATTCACAATTCTCAGTATTTTGGTTACATATTCGGTCTGGTACGTCATTGATAGGATGTTTATTTTAATACTAGCTGAACCCTGCGGTATTACCCGCGGTTATTGTCGCAGGTAATGCCGCAGGGTGAAGCTAGTCTAAAAAAGTATCCTAAGTTACTCCTTATATCATCAGCTACCTATCAGTGAAAGTCCCGTGAAAATCTGTCCAGCCGTTTCAGAGATTAGCCGGAACAAACAGACAGACAGACGAACGGACAAAAATGTTATTTTGGTATATATACCGTGTATACATTCATATGTATTTAGTAAAAAGCGGTTATTTTAATGTTACAAACAGACACTCCAATTTTATTTATTTGTATAGATTTTGAATTGAAACGAGAACACTACACTTTTAGTAACTAAGGAAAACTTAATGATTTTGCTTTCTTTTGTAATATGATGCTTTTACCTTAACACAAAGTGTGGATACCCACATTCACTGAAGCTAATAAGGCTGAGGAGAAAACACATTGTAAGGAGGATGACAGCCTCGATTCAGTGTCATGTTTCAAACCGGTAAAATGTTATTACTCTATTCTTCCCGGTTGAATAAAAGTGTGCTTGAAATTGGACAACAGTAGTTATATAAAATCCCATTATCGACATCAAAAATGATAACAGACGGTATGCTGTCATACACGAAAACTAAACCTCTTTTGTTTATTTTCTAAGTTCTTCAAATCTATACAAATAAATAAAATTGGAGTATCTGTTTGCAATATTAAAATAACCGCTTTTTAATTAATGCATATGTACTTATGTATACACGTTAAATGTACCAAAATATCATTTTTTTTTAAATTTTGTCTGCCTGTCGGTTTGTGTGTTTCTCTGGGACGGCTGGACCGATTTTGACGGGACTTTCACAGGCAGGTAGCTGATGATCTAAGGAGTAACTTAGCCTACTTTTTTTAAACAAACTTTGACTCGCGGCGTTACCCGCGGTACAACAAATGTTAATAATAAATCTTCTATGTTACATTAAATAACTTAGTTCGCGGGTTTCTTTGAAACAGACCCTAACTACTACTCAAATGACGTATATAAAAAAGTTATAGGACTAATAATACTACTACCTTACTTCATCAGCTCATCATCATTAAATGATGACTACTGATGCAAATAATAATGATGCAAATTCAAGAGTATTTTCAGAAAATATACGAAAAACGTAGTATGTGCCTGAAAAAAATTAGGGTTCCCCTCGATTTCCCTGGGATGCCATCATCTGATCCTAGTTTCCTTGTCATGGTACCACTGTCGGAACATCTCCTTTCCAACAAAAGAAGAATCATCAAAATCGGTTCATAAACGACGAAGTTATCCGCGAACACACATAAAAAAGAAAAAAATATATATATATACGGTCGAATTGAGAAACCTCCTCCTTTTTTTGAAGTCGATTACAAAAAGTTTCTTACACACAACGCCATCTAGTGCCAAGCTAAGCAGAGCTTCCATTATCAATACTAGACAGCTGATATAAATACAAAAATACTTTTTTTTTATGAATACATACATAGAAAACACCGAAACTCCGAAACAAATATTTGTAGATCATGGAAACATTTGGTCCGACTTGGGAATCTAACCCGAGATCTCAAGCCAAGCAGTCGCATATGCTACCACTACGCCACAGAGGCAGAATCGATTAAGATTTCTTGTCTTACTCGTAATATGAGTATGTACTATTCCGTTCTCCGACTCTGTCTGTCAGTTATGCTGTCACGACCAAACTGCTGCACCGATTTCAATGAATTTTGGTATAGAGATACTTTGATTCTGGAGCAACGTTACTCTGTACTTGTACCTATAACCCTTAAATAACAGGTGGGTGTGAAGAATGCTTGTTAATCAAGCACTAGTTGTGCTTGATTAACAAGCATTCTGCCTCAAAAAATATTTTCAAAACTGAAGCGGGAGGCCTGGAGATTGGCGCGTTTACACAATTTCTTTAGTTTATTAGATGCATAGATTTAAATCAATATGTATCCGTTTCAATATAGAAGTTTAATGTTTTCTTCAAATAAGGTTTTTTGATGTTGTGCCAAACAGCAATATCGTAATCTGCGAATCTACCCACATATTCATATACAAAGCTGTTTGGAATATGATGTTTTAATTAAAAGTGTATTGAAAGAGATCGAAATGTAATGAAACTTTACTAGCAGTATGTTATTACTAGCTTTCGCCCGACTCGTTACGCTCGCATTGAATAAAAAGTATCCTATGTTACTTCTTATAACTCTAAGAATATATGTACTAAGTTTCATGATGATCGGTTTAGTAGTTTTCGCTTGAAAACGTAATATTATACGTTGTATTTTTTTCTACATTTCCTTACTTTCCGTTTGCTCTCCGTTCCCATTATTAAAAATTAAAGTAAGTAATATAAATTAAAATAATAAGTGTAAAATCAAATAACATAAGATACCTATAGATTTTTTAATTCGTTATAATTATAATGAAGGCTGTAAGACTATTATGAAAGCTAATTATAATAAAATATTTGCTTGAAACTATACGCCAAAGAATTTTATTTAAAACAAATGAACTGATTAAAAAATCATTTAATAATTTATTTATTATTTATCTTTCTTAATCTTTTAACATGCTTGGTAAATTTGCAAAGCTCAAAAGCTTATTTAAACAACCGACTTTCCGGAAAATTCCGGAAAAGTGGTGTATTACTTGAAATACTTAATAAGATTTATTACATTTTGTGATGTAAAATATTACTTTTGTAATTAAAATTTCTTACAATAAAGCAGTGATAATAACATAATAAACTTACATATGACACACGGCCGTCTTAAAAACAAAGTTAAATAACTTTTATTTCAAATTGGCCGAACCTCGCGGTGTTACCCACGGTTATTGTCGTACCGCGAGTAACGCCGTGGAACAAAGCTGGTCTAAAAAGTAGCCTTCGTTACTTCTTAGTGAAAGTCTCGTCAAAACCGGTCCAGCCGTTTCAGAGATTACCCGGAACAAACAGACAGACAGACAAAACATGTTAAAAATGTTATTTGGGTACATGTATAATAGTAGTAATAAAAAGTGGTTATTTTAATATTACAGACACACACCCCAATTTTATTTATTCATATAGATGTATAGATAAACCTTTTCATAGCGCGGTCTGTACTTTGATGGGTGCCCGCTAGTGGCATGACGTCATGAGCGTCTCCGTTATTCGGAGGTCACGTTAAGCAGTCGGTCCCGGTTGTTATCATAGGATAACAGTCGTGAAGCTTAGTAGGAGGCCTTTGGGCGACTCAAAAACATCCAACGGCAAGATTAAGTACTAGGCAAGAGGCTTGAGAAGAACTGGAGAGAAGTCCATAATTTATTCTTAAAAAACAGTTTTAAATTTTTGTGTAGGTACACTATTCATGTATGCAACAACAACGAAAAATATAAAAAAATGTACTAGCTAGGGTCTACCCTAGCTAGTACATTTTTACACACATACATCGGTATTTATTTACGACTAGCTGAACCCCGCGGTGTTACCCGCGGCTATTGTTGAACCGCGAGTAACGCCGCGGGACAAAGTTAGTCTAAAAAGTAGCCTAAGTTACTCCCCGGATCATCAGCTACCTGCCAGTGAAAGTCCCGTCAAAATCCGTCCAGCCGTTCCAGAGATTACCCGGAACAAACAGACAGACAGACAGACAGACAGACAGACAGACAGACAGACAGACAGACAGACAAAAATTTTTTTAGCTACATTTTTGGTATATGTATCGTGTATACATACATATGCATTGATTAAAAAGCTGTTATTTTAATATTACAAACAGACACTCCAATTTTATTTATTTGTATAGATACAGTAATCTATTACTGTATCGTAAATAAATACCGATGTCTCCTTCACTAAAAGGAACATTACAAAATATCTCGGAAAATATTATTATTACAGCTTTTCATTTCTATTACAAATTTTAATCCAATAAACATTTAAATATATTGCTCAATTGAGTAGCCTAAAACAGTGACGTCACAAGTGTGCATTCTAAATACAAAGTTATCGTTTTGACAGATGATAAAGAGTAACTAATTTGACTAAAGTGTCATCATCCCTATATAATTAGAATGATGGATGCGATACCGGAAAAATCAAAATATCTACATTTACTAAGCTTTACATTGTTTATAGACATACTAAGGTATAGCAGTAATAAAAACTGCCTCGTTGGTCTAGCGGTTGACGTGTGCGACTGCTGATCATGAGGTCTCGGGTTCGATTCCCGGGTCGAACCAAATGTTTGTATGATCTACAAATATTTGTTTCGGAGTTTAGGTGTTTTCTATGTATAATATGTATGTATTTACAAAAAAAAAGAAGTATTTATGTATTGATATCAGTTGTCTAGTACCCATAACACAAGCTCTGATTAGCTTGGGACTAGATGGCGTTGTGTGTTAGATGTCCGAAAATATTATAAATATTATATTATAAGGTAAAATAAGAATATAAAAAAAATAAAAAATATTTAAGTGGTCCTAAAGCTTCTAAGAGCAGTAATACATCAGCAACGGTAACCAACAAAACAAAATAATCTGGCAGACCGCCAGGAAGACCACATGTGCGGAGAAGACTCCTCCTTGTACATTTTTTTTTATATTTCCGATATCTTGTAATCAACGCCATCTATGTAGTCCCAAGCTAAGCAGAGCTTGTGTTATGGACAACCGATATAAATCCATATATATATTTTTTTTTGTAAATGCATACGTTTTATACATAGAAAACACGCAAACTCCGAAACAAATATTTACAGATCATACAAACATTTCCTCCGAACCCACTTGCGAAAGCAGTCGCATACACTTCCACTGCGACACATAGGCAGTAAATTTTAGTCATTAATTTTATGTGTAGGCTAAAAGAAAGAGTTAAAGTTTCTAGCTCTGTTTGTATGGTTTTAGGGTGTAATCTTCGGAATTATTGATCCGATCCTGAAAATTATTTCACTAACAGAAAGCGACACTATTCAGGAGTGATATAAGCCATATTTTATTGTTTCAAGAAAAAAATGAGTTAAAAATTATAATATTTGTAAATGAAGTCGAGGAAAAGCGGGCGGTTAACGCCCAATGAAGTTGGCACGGGTCTATTAATCTTAGCTGGAGCCCCAACTGATGGGCCTCTATTCAGCGTGCCTGGTGCAGGGCCAGCTACCCGCTCAGTGGAAAGCTGGTCGTCTGGTCCTGCTCAGGAAGGTGGGGCGCCCTGCGGACTCACCGTCCGCGTACCGGCCCATAGTCCTGCTGGACGAGGTGGGAAAGCTATTCGAGCGGATAGTCGCAGCCCGCCTGGGCGCTCCACTATTTCGGCGATTTCGAGAGTGAGAGACCTGGCGGAGGAAGCGGTGTCCCGGGGCGGGGTGATGTTGGCGGTGTCCTTGGACATCTCCAACGCCTTCAACACTCTGCCCTGGAGTTGTATCCGGGAGGCGCTGCGCTACCATCGGGTGCCTCCCTACCTCCGCCGCATCGTTGGGGCTTACCTGACGGAGAGGTGTGTCACATATCTGGGACGTGATGGCAGACACCAGCACCTCATGTCGTGCTGTGTTCCACAGGGTTCGGTCTTGGGCCCACTGCTGTGGAACATCGGTTACGACTGGGTGCTGCGAGGTGAGCTCCAACCGGGGGTGGACCTGACGTGCTACGCTGACGACACGCTGGTCACTGCCCGGGGGAGCTCATACAGGGAGGCAACGTTGCTAGCGACGGCGGCGGTCTCACAGGTGGTGAGCCGCATACGGCGCCTTGGCCTGGAGGTGGCCCTCAACAAGTCGGAGGCCATAGCTTTTCATGGCCCCCGATGGGCGCCGCCGCCGGGATTGTACATGGTGGTTGGAGGGGCTCGTATCACTGTCGAGCCCACCTTAAAATATCTGGGACTGGTGCTCGACAGCCGGTGGGATTTTGGCCCCCACTTCCGGCGGCTGGCGACCAAGTTGATGGGCGCGGCGGGAGCGCTAGCATCGTTGCTTCCCAACGGGACGGACCCGAGCGCCGCCTGCAGGCGGTTGTACGAGGGGGTCGTGCGATCAATGGCCCTATATGGGGCCCCGATTTGGGCGGCTGACCTGACGGCCGGCTCAATCGCCGTTCTGCGGAAGCCGCAGAGGGTGATGGCCGTCAGAGTCGTTAGGGGTTATCGCACGATCTCCTTCGAGGCGGCTTGCGTACTGGCTGGATCTCCGCCCTGGGACCTGGAGGCAAAAGTCCTCGCGTCAATACATTGGTGGCGTGAGGACGCGCGGGCTCGCGGCGAGGGACTGACGCATCGAATTGTCGAGCTGCGTCGGTCACAGCTGCGGGAGGTCCTGGTGGCGGAATGGCGGGACAGACTTTCAAGTCCTTCCGCTGGCCTCGTCACTATCGAGGCCATCCGGCCAGTGCTCGACCTCTGGCTCGGGAGAAGGCACGGCTCCCTTACGTTTCGTGTGACACAGATCCTCTCGGGGCATGGCTGTTTCGGGAGGTTCCTGTGTCGCATAGGCAGGGAGCCGGACGCCCGGTGTCACCACTGCGTCGACTGTCGGGAGGACACGGCGCGGCATACGCTGGCAGAGTGTGTCGCTTGGGAGGGGCCGCGCCGTGCCCTCGTCTCTGTAGTAGGCAGTGACCTCTCGCTGCCGGCCGTAGTTCGTTCTATGGTCGACGGCGAGGAGTCCTGGGACGCGGTGGTGTCCTTCTGCGAAACAGTCATCTCGCAGAAGGAGGCTGCGGAAAGGGAAAGAGAGATCCTGACCTCTCTCTCGGCCCGCAGCAGGCGCACCGGGCGTCGGAGGAGGGCATACGCTGCCCTCCACCGGCCTCCGTAACTGGGTCTAGGGGCGGCGGACTTGGGGATGTTCGTTGCCCCCCTAATCAACTGGACCCGAGGTGGCGGCGCGTAGTGTTCCCGTGCGCCCCTCTAAGAAGTTGCGAGGAGAATTCTTCCCTCGCTGACGAGAAGTGGCCCGCAGAGGCGGGCCGGCACCAGTCGGGGATTGCGGTTGTCTCTCAAGTTCCCGCGATCCCCGGCGTAGGTGAGAGTAGGAACACCGGGGGGTTTTAGTCAGTAGGAGTCTGACAGACCCCTTCGCCCTTTCCCCAGGGCGAAGGACATCCATGAGGATTTCCCCCCGTAAAAAAAAAAAAAAAGAAAAAAAAAAAAGGGTCTATTAATCTTATATATAAAAATCAATTGCTATTCGTTTGTCTCGCTAAAACCCGAAAACGGATGGGCCGACTTAACTGATTTTTGAAATGTTTGTCGTAGTCCAAGGAAGGCTTAAGTGGTAAAAAATTTAAATAAACTTGAAAATCCAAATGTCACGTGTACGTAGTAGCGGGCACAGCTAGTTTATTAAAAAACGAATAGAATTCAACAGAAAAGATTTAAGTGTTAATTTTGTATTTTTTGTATTAAATTGTGGTAATAACTATTCACATAAAAAAAATCCGAACATACATTATATTTATATTCTTTATAATGTATATTGATGGAATATGAGAATAATATGAGAATATTAATTTCTTTAAATGTGTATTTTAAAAACTCGCGAAGACTCTAGCAATAGATCGCTCTAATCGCTGGTGTCCATAAGATAAATATGGACTCCACATGGACAGCAGATTTATCGAAGACAAATATGTACTATAGGTACATAAATCTAACTAGTATTTAATACTCCAAATAAGAAACACCATATGGAATCATTAACAATGACTCCTAATCTACGTGTAGCTATAGACGCGTCGGTTCGGCCTGCATTGAAGGGGGTAACGGGTGGCCCAGGCACTAGGCACTAGAGTAGGCTAGAGTTAGGGGTTAGGGGGCACAGACCACCGTTAGATCGATTCCTACAATGGATATTATTCTGTGGTAATTAGAATTCGCGCTTCGAGATACAACTTGTTATAGCGCAATGGCGTCTATGTATGGCTAATGCCTAATACCGGCCATGTGTGCCGCGTTAACTTAATCTACCTATGATTTATCTGTATCCAATGACCTTATTGTACAGTACACACGTTGTATGTTACGATATGCATACACTCATTGATATCGGTGGAAGTTTTTTTTCGAAAGAATTTTTGATAAAGGAGTATTGAATGGTATTTTTTTATGGTAAGGGACAAACAAGCAGACGATTACTATGATGGTAAGTGACTAGTGAACGACTCAAGAGTCACACTAGTGTTACCATCTTCTGAGTCCTCCTGAGAAGTGGGAGGAGGGATTCGCGAGTGCGAATGAATGAAAAGCAAAGACAAAATGGCTATCTACACTAATATTAAAAATTCGCAAGTAAATAAATAAATAAATAAATATTTCGGACACCTATCACACAACGCCATCTAGTCCCAAGCTAAGCAGAGCTTGTGTTATGGGTACTAGACAACTGATACAAATACATATATACATTTTTTTGTAAATACATACATATTATAGATAGAAAACACCCGAACTCCGAAACAAATATTTGTAGATCATACAAACATTCGGTCCGACCCGGGAATCGAACCCGAGACCTCACGATCAGCAGTCGCATACGCCAACCGCAAGACCAACGAGGCAGTCAATTGGTCTGTAAGTCTGTCTGTTACGCTTTTACGACTAAATAGCTGCACAAATACCTATGAAAGTTGTTACGCAGATACTTTGATTCTTGAAGGAAATTGCCTACTATGTACCGTGATAAGCTACATACACGCTAGTCAAGTTATGGGAAAAAGCTCGTAAGTTATATGGGTATTGAACAGTATGTATGCATTATACCTACTTAGTAAGCAAGTTTATTTTGTAGTACAAAGTTTTTCTGGAGAGTATGATCATTTTGATGGCTTTTCGAAATGAATTTGTTCCAAATATGGTTGAACTGTTTCGAAATTACAACAACAAACAACGGGTGCACTCAATTATAACACACGGGCTCTGTCTTTTGTACGCTTAGCTTGCAGAAATGTTATTTTCCTATCCCTTTGTAGTAGAACGATTGTTTGTTCTGAATACTAGGGAATACTACCTTTCTCTGGCAAAACCATTGCTCATACAAAGCGTCCGCTGTTGTAAATCACTGCATAAATAAACTTTAAATAGCAGAATTTCAACTTAACTGTAATAGTAGCAGCTTTTGTTTTGAATGACTCTACTCTGCCTGATGCAAATATCTATCTGAAAAATCGTGCGGAAATTTTTAAATTCTCTCTATCACCATCTTCCATTCTTTTTCCGTATCCCTGGTATACAACCCTTTCATAATAACGAATATTCAAAAAAGTACATTAACACAACACCGTGGTACCATACTCGTTGGATATAAAACACGTGACCAACTCACGGTACTTTTAATAGAGTTATAGACACAGGTCGAGAGGCGAGCTCGGCTGAGATTCCGCGCTGCAAGCAGGAAAAAAAGTACGGGCCACGCTACCCTCCATTAGGCTTGCTTTCCGTAACATAGCTGAATAAAAAAAAATAACTAAAACCCAACTACGATACTACATTTTGGTGCCGCTAAATTTAAATATCATAATTATCGAATAAATACAGATAAAGTTACGAGCAAATAATATAAATAATTTTTTGAAATGTACAAGTAAGGCCCTTTTCGATGATACCAAACACGGCATATTTATCACAAATTTATTTTTTTATAAGTGTATGTACTTTATGACCGCTAGAGAGCGCCACATTAGGTTCCATGACACGTCATATAATCAATAACCAGCGGACGATCAATATGTAGTATTACACTAGCTTGCATAAGGTCATTCTGTAGTTAATGCAGCCCTTCGTATTTCGAAGGAGTTAGATTAAATTCTTAATAAACATACGTAACGCAAAGTCTTTCGACAAATCTATGAACACTTTTACTAAAGAATAAAAACCCGCCACAAAATAACTTGTAAAAAAGTACACAAATCGAATCCATCATATTACGAGACAATCATCATACAATATTAGACTGCTGGCGTAGTAATTTTAACGATTACCTCGTTGTTTCATGCTGCTCTGATTGTTATGAGTTCGATCCTCATATGGGACAAAATTTAGTGTACTCCACAAATTGCTGTTCTGAAGCCGGGTGTTTTTAGTGTTCTTTTACAGGATATATTCTAGTATGGGAGTTATCTTTTAAGCTGATAGTTAATCATCGTATTTTGTTTACTTATTTAAGCTTGCACGTGTTGTACAATGGTTTACTTAATACTATGAGGCGTTCTCTCTCAGGCAATCTTTAAGTAGTAAAGTGACAATAGATAGAAACATATTGTCATGGAAAAGACAAAAAAACATTTATACTTACACACACACTACACTTTTCTGACAGTCACATATCAATGTTTGTGAAACGTAACGTAGGTAAGAATCCTTTATGGAATGCGTCGCTACGTACATTTAACCATTAGCCCATTTGACTTAGCAAAAAGAGTCACGCGTCCAAACAATAAGCACGGGATAAGTGCCTGGTCTTTTTCCGTGCGACTTCACACACGCCGCTTTGTTCAGACTAACACACGATAGTGGCATAGAAAAGTGTACTTGTATTGGGGAATAGTGACACAAAGTTCATTAAAGGCGAGCTAGGCGTGTTGGAGTGCCTGCCTCCGAGAGGGGGCGGCCGTCGCCCGTTCGCTTCACAACACTGCACCCCTTGCGCCTGATATTTTCGATATGATTATCTTTACGTATTGTTGTATATTACAATTACTGCATGTTACCCTAAATGCATTTGTTAGAGATTAACAATAAATAAAAAAACCAGGTGATTTTCTGCTGTGTTCAGGTTTGCACTGTATCTAATTTCGACACCAATTTTGCGAAATCTACAACACTAGTAACCTACAAAAACGACTGACATTTGTAATCTAATATCTAAGTTTGCGATGAGTTCTTGGTAATCTTAGTTTCGAAGCAGTTTCATATAGGAGATATTATTAGTAGATACGTGTTTCACAGTCACTGCGGAACTAGTCAATCGCTATTTCCTTGTCACAACCCAGTTTAGATTAATGCAAAGTGTCAGTAAAGTACTTCAACTCAAATTTATTTGAACGAGGCGATTCTCGAGTACCTATCATTTAAAAAAATGAAAATGAAATATTTTTTTAATAACTAACCTTTTCCAACAACTTATTTTGTTTTTGCCACACCAGAGATCTTTCCTACCCTTTGTGTAGGAATACAAAGAGGGTTACACTTTTCCTATTTTCATTAACATTTGTTACATCTAAAGTGATGCAAAAATGTGTGCCAGCAGCTATCAATTTTGAACGCGTTTGTGATGCGCAATCATTGTCACTCACAAAATGTAGAAGCGCTTTGAAACTGTGAAAAAGTCAATATAATTTAGTTTCTTCCTCCATACCTTTTAGCTTGGTAGCAATTTAGCTTTTAGACTGGCTCTATACACTGTCTGTACCTATTAGTTTTTTTTGTATCTACACCCTTTTCCAATAAATAAATGTCACAGTCGGTCGTTCCACGTTCATAAGTCCAGGCACACTTTTGTGAGTATCTAGTAGGACCTACGACCTTTTTCTACTACTTTTAGTCAACTCTAATTACACAAATACGTAAATATTCTACGTGTACATGGATAGATAGTAATATATAGGTGAAAAAAAAATCTAATTTTAAATTTAATCCGTAAAACACAAAGTGTTCGAATAAATTCAACTATAAGTCTGCCAATTCCCGTGCCCAATCCACATTAATTTTTTCTACCAAGAAATATTCTGTGGTGTCAGAGTTCGGGAATGTTGGAGTTGTGCCCGAAGTATGGCAATAGGATGAAATATGAGGTTGGTTAATGTACGTGTGGGGCTGCAAGCCGTGCAAAGAAGGCGTGATATTTGCCTGGAACTTAACTAGTACTTTATAGGAAAGGATAAATGTGTAGAAAATGGGGATCAAATTGAAAATTTTAATAGTTTTGTTTCAGTAATAATAACGAAGATAGGAAATAAATAGACGAATTAACACATTTTTCTATTTTGCTTATGTAGAAATCGTAAATACGTGCTGATTATAGAGTAGCCAATAAACAAATATGTAGATATACCTACTGAATTATAAGTAAATCAAAACTACTAATATGATATTTGACTGAACTTTAACTGAAAGAGAAGATAATAAATAAACAAGTTTATATACAATAGATAAAACGCTTACAAATACTTTGAAATAAACTTACGAACTGTTATTAAATAAATAATGCTTTGTGTCGAAGTTGTCGTCGAACACGACTTAAAATATGCTGCGGTGCTGTTAAAATGTCACCACTCTATTGGCGATGGTTGAAAGTCCCCTGAATTGGGGTCCCGGGCGTATCTTTATCATATTGTCACGACACTACTAGCAGTCGAACTGAGAAAATTTGAATAAATTAGCTATAGTAAATGATCACGTGGACGTTTGTAGTGTAAGTGTATTTGTCAATATCATTTTCTTTTTTAATGGCATAAAAAGGCCAACGAGCAGATGGATCACCTGATGGTAAGTGACTACCGCCGCCCATGACACCTGAAGCTCGAAAGTCGCAGGTGCATTTTTGTCCTAGGTATCCCTCTCCTTAGAGTCTGAAGAAGGGTCTGAATAATGTTTTGTGAATTGCCTAATAATGCAGTATTTTCAAGAAAGAATCGCACAAGATTCAACATATTTAGAGTACATTAAAAAGAAGTTCCTTTCAATAAATCTGTTTCGTAATCTTTGAACTACGATATACCTACCTTTGGTAAAAATTACCTACAGAGTTTAGAGTTTCCCATTTCAATCCTATCGTGGACCGCCATCTCACTATACGGTTTCGGATTAACGCTTTTACATCAAATTTGACTGGTACTACGAACGATTAAAACAAAATAAAAGCTTCATCTTTCAAATGTCATCAGTAGCTACTTTACATAAAAGATTTTCATAATATTTGGATTGATACCAATATTTACATGTATATAATAGATACCTACAGCTGAAATATTAAATATCGTAACTTTGCAGTTAATACTTTACCAAATAGTTAACTTCAACAGTAAATAGTGCAACTAATCAAACAACAACATGCTTATATTCAATAAGGATCCATAAATTCAAACATTAACTTGTCCGAAAAATGTAAAATAATAGCGTGTTGTGTTCCCCTGACTGTGCGATAATCGTAGAACATTCACCAAAAAACCAACCGGGAGTGTAAAGCGCAACCCGCAACGGTTTCCAACAAATCTAGCCTCCAATCGATTCGGTGAGCAATTTAAAATCCACTTAAAGACAACCACAACTCGCTAATCGAAAACTTCGTCGGGCCCCATCCAACGGGCACCTCTAATTGCTTGTATTAAAATAACTGACTTATGTCAAACATATCTGGGGCGCAGCGAGCGTCGCCGCCTGGCACCGAGCTTCACATGTTAATAATCATTATGATAGCATCAAGTGTACGATAGCCGGGTCTTTCACTCACCCCCGGCCCGGGCTCGCCCGTTACTAGTGTTGCGCCTCCACCGCACGCCACATCCAACACGCCGCCCTGGATACCGCGAAAACCGCAAACTAACTTTTATTCGTTTCACTATCGTACGTACTTGTGGTTTTTCTTAAGATATACCGGATTAAGCCTAATACTATAACAATTTGTGTCTATTAAGACGAACAAATAGCGATTATAACACCAACTGTGGACATTAGATTTATGTCAAGATCTTTTATTCCCATAATCGCATATTTTAACGTTATAATTTGACTTGAAATATAATTTCTTGTCAATTTTAGGATTGTTTGATGTAATTAAAGATTAGCTTAACGGGTTATCGTGCATATTATAAAGATATGGCATTTAATTCTAGACTTATATGGATAAGATATATGTAGGTATGTAAGCTGTAAGTATAGGATGAATGTCAAAGAAATAAAGATTAAATATTCCACAATATGTGGATTAGGTTTTATTCCAAGTTCAAATTATCAGTAGAACTATTAATGTAGCGTTTGAGTAGGGTGGATATGTAAGTCTTCCGTGAAATTTTATGAACTCGGGATAAGATTGTAATTGGGGGCAACTCTAGTCGCGGCCCCTCGCAGCCGCGGGGAGTGACTGAGCCAATATTTTGCAGTTACCACTGGCATTACGTGGCTACTTTGTATGTGTTAACTGTTTTGCACTTTGTTATGAGTCAATGAAAGTAATTCAGATATAAGGAAACATTGATATTGTGGCAGCTTTAACTTTTTTAAAGTACACATCGCCACGTCACTATCAGCGGCTTAACTGTTGGTTTATATACCTAATATTGATATGATATATATATTCAGTACCATTCAAAATAACATACAAATAGTTTGTACTGTTCGCTGAATCCAATTCTAAGTTCCAATAAATCTCACAGCCTACAGCGAAAATATATATTTGTATTGTTGCAAAATTTCTATAATATTGTTGACACCGCTGCTAATGGCGAACATAATTATTAGCGATGTTCAAAGGTTTACCCCGACGCTGTTACACACACAAACCCCCTTATTACATTGTCGATTGATGAGACGTGTAGTTGAGCAAGGCCGAACACAAACACGCCATGAGTAGAGCACAGGTTGATCTGAGAGAGGTATTGTGACGCATGGTCAGTTCAAGCCAAACTCATTGGCCTTTAGAATGACGGTCGCCGCGCACAGGCAAAGGTCTTTGCATTTGACTGTGGGGGCTTTACAATCACGCTTTAATATCCTATGCCGTAGCCACTATGTAAAGCAATCTTGTTTGATTAATATTGGCGATTTAATTATAGAGGGTGACTGCATTGCCAAACATGCTGGTAGAAGGAACTGAATTCTGGGAAATTTACTTCGGAACCCGATGTTATTTATTACAATAACAAATATTATAGAATTGTTAAGTAGATTTGTTATTTGCTTACGAATACAATTGAAAATTATTATTACAAATAGTTGTTCCCAAAGACTTTTCAAACCATGTAGTGAACTTTTCTTTTTAAGATATTTTTCTGTTAAAACGAATGTGCTATTCTGTGAGCTCTAAGCTAAGGTTAATCTGAGACAAATATGCTTTCGTCGGTGTCACTTTCCATGGTATCAATGTTATAATAGCTGTAGACTTGCGAAACAGTACATACATACAATGACATTTAGTAGGGTCCTACAAAAGAGAAATTAAAACGATATTGCTGTCTTTGCAATTTGTATGCCTGTGAAACGAGGCATTAATTTTATAAAATATCCATATGAATCATAAATTAAAAAGTATTACAAACTTTATTAAAAACGAGGCTCATATTCGAGATAAAAGTCACGAATGGCATAACTTCAAAAAAAGCGCAATTATCACCATAAATCTGAGTCAAAAATTACACGTGAATATTTTTATTAAAAAAGGCAATTTATAACTTATTATGTAAACAGAGCATAATAAAGTGTCTGGCCGACGGACGCCGCTCTTTCCATCTCGACACCTTTTAAAATGACGGCAAATGGCGCAATTTCCGCTACGATTCGATACTCGTTTCTCGATTATTTCCCGACTGATTTTCCGACTCCATGCCAATTGAAAAGTCGATTTGGTAATAAGCTACTCGTTATTCATATACGTGATAATGTTAATTCGGTTGTGTTTGAAACGTACGGCTTTTGAAGGTTTATTTATCTTGACGTTTTTTGTCTTCGGGAACATTTTCTCGTGTCGGAAGTTCTAAGGAACTGAACCAGTTTTATCTATACAAATAAATAAAATTGGAGTGTCTGTTTGTAATATTTAAATAACCGCTTTTTAATAAATAATACATTAATAATAATATAATAATAATATAATAATAAAATATAATAATAATACAGATACCAAAAATGTAGTTAAAAAAAATTTTGTCTGTCTGTCTGTCTGTCTGTTTGTTGCGGGTAATCTCTGGAACGGCTAGACGGATTTTGACGGGACTTTCACTGGCAGGTAGCTGATGATCCGGGGAGTAACTTAGGCTACTTTTTTAGACTAACTTTGTCCCGCGGCTTTACTCGCGGTACAACAATAACCGCGGGTAACACCGCGGGGTTCAGCTAGTTTATAATAATATTATAGAGAGGTAAAATTTGTGAGATTGTGGGAGGTAATCGCTGAATTTACTAAACGGATTTTGAAAATTCTTTAAAACTCGAAACCTGATTACGGCAGTATGCGACATATATGCGGGCCAAGCTAAAAGTTGGCAAAAGATAGTAAATAACGAAACACTTTTTTTTAATTACACTATTTTTAGTTTTTTTATGTAAAACGATGTACAAATAAAAAGATTTCTTTCTATATATCCACGTCAACTGTCCATGTGAGTAATTTCATAATATTTCAATTTATTTTAGTTCGATAAATGTGTGTATATTGTGACACAAAAGCATTTCAATTACACAGAATACTCGACAAAGCAGAAGTAAAGCCTACAGTTAATATTGCATATACGTAATTAATTAACTAATGGAAATTGATTGTTAAATACGTTGCCTTTAAAAAGTGTTCTTCATTAATATGTTACAATTACTCTTGAGCAATATGTTATTTATAAATAAATAGTACCATAAAGAATATTTTTGTTTTGGTAATTTTTTTATGAATGAATCCTATCTAGATCGATCCCCAAAACCCCATGCAAGCACACAAATTTCATGAAAATCGTTGCAGCCTTTTCCGAGATTCAGATTAATTAAAGGTTTAAGTTTTTAGGTTTATTCCTTCTGTAAATTAGTGGTAAATATCTATACAAATAAATACAAGTACAATTTTAACAAAAATAAAACCGACTTCAAGGTTCGACTCTATTTCTCTTGGATGCCATCATCAGATATTAATGTCCATATCATGGTACCACCGTTGGGACATCTCCTTTCAATTAAAAAAATATACGTTCGAATTGAGAAACCTCCTCCTTTTTTTGAAGTCGGTTAAAAATTGGAGTCACTGTTTGTAATATTAAAATAACCGCTTTTTACTAAATGCATATGTATGTATACACGGTTCATATACCAAAAATGTAGTTAAAAAATTTTTTGTCTGTCTGTCTGTTTGTCTGTTTGTTCCGGGTAATCTCTGGAACGGCTCGACCGATTTTGAAGGAACTTTCACTATACAGAACTTACACAGTACAACAATAACCGCGGATAACACCGCCGGGTTCAGCTAGTTTGTTATAAAATTTTGACATCAACAGTCTTAGCAAGGAGGCTTTGGCCCAGTACCTACTCTGAATACACTTTGGTTAGAAGGTTTGAGAAGTACATCTACAAGAACATAATCAATAACACATCTTTACATAAAACAGGGTAGGTATATTAAGTGGGAGCAAAATGGGGGAGCGTTTGCGTAATTGTTGGAAATACGGAGATACGGCCTGCTAGTTTATTCTCGATGAATTAAAAATATCATCCTTGCTTGGTCAAACACCGTGAATACTGTCCAAGTATTTATAGATATGTAAATAAATCTTGAAATTTTACAAATAAGCTATACAACTGAGCTTTATACTTTCTAGTTTTCAGGTTAGTTTTACCAATAAGGTACTCTTAAAGCGCCTTTTACGCAATTTAACTATACGAGATAGTAATTTTTTCTCCCTAACCTATTCCTTTGGTTTATTTATAATTTAAAACGTTTTTTTCATGTATCTAATACATAAACTTACAATTAGTTAAATTAACAAAGTACGTGTATTATTAAATGTTCGTAATAGTCTTAAAGAAGTTGTCTTACTGTGTTTCATACACTGTAGCAGTTTAAGAGATGTGCATTGTTTGTATAACAAAGAGTACGTATTTAATTATTATACTTGGCATTACTTTGTATGCAAATTGAGTGCGTTGCATTAATATTCATTTTTATATTGGATTGTGTGTCTATGAGGGGCTCAACAACGGGGATATACGCTGTGTTTGTTTGATGATGATAATTGCTACATTTAAACATATACCTCTATGTTGAAAGGTCATTGATCTGTCTATTCTGTTTAGAAAGAATAATTATTAACCCTATCACTGTTTTCAAATTGGCTTAAGCGAGTTTTTCATTTTCCAAAAATAATTCTACTACTCATGTTAAATGAGGTTTGTACAAAATAGTGTTTGTGTCATATTTCTCATATAGTATTTTTAACAGTATTGATATAATTTAACAGACACATTGTCCTACAAATTGCTTGGTACGTTATCCCGGTCCAACGCTTTTTTCCCCTGCTACCCCTGTTAGCCAGCACAATCGAAAATTTTGGAAGGTGAAAGGTCTCATCAAAATTAAGCCACTTACAAAAAAAAACTTGATAGTTATGACTTGTAAAATTTGTTCCGAGGATCCCGGACATAGTCGTAACTCATAAAGACTTTGACCCAACTTTATTTAGTCAAACCCTAGTTTAGAAATCTACATTTTGGTGGTTTTAATGTAGAAATATGTCTTCATAGCTCAGGTAGATCTTCTGAACTCGGGAAAAGGAATTATAGCTAAGCAATAACTAAACTTAACTGCAATTAAAAGAGATAATTTTAAGCATTAACTTTCTGCAATACGAGTAAATAAAATTATGAATATTTGCGGATAAATATTACAAGTGATTTTACACATAGAAATTACACTCACATTTTCTACCAATTTAAATAACGACACAAACATCTATAACTGCACAAAATGAGCTAAAATATTACTGATTTTCTACTTAGAATTCTAACATGAAAACATCTACGATAATGTCATTAACGCTTTAAAAGCTTTTTCTATTATCTATGTTGATGTCTTTTGTCAACAGTTTATTGTCGCATGTATTAATGCATCAAAAGACTTTATTGGCTTTCACCTTTCGACTTTGATGCAACAACTAACGTCCATATTTCCACGAATTAATAATACCACAATAGTGAACGAGGCCTTTTTCCCTAGAACTAACGTTATAACCCCGTAAATAACGTTTGCTCCATTTTATATCGCGATCCTTATACTGAAATGTCTTTTTAAAACTGTGAATAAAGTCTGTGAATGTATTATATATAATAAAATTCCCTTTAATAATAGAATAAAAATTGTTTTGCCCATACCCAGTTGTATTGCCAGTATTATCGCCCTCAATGTAGTAATACGAGTATTCCTATTAAATTTCTCTTTTAGAAACAAAATATTTAGACAGTATTTATATAAAGTTTTTGAACACTAAAAAATTATATTGTAATCTTCGATCACAAATAGTACTAGATTCCCGATAAGCGCTTCAAAAACGGCCCGAAAAATAAGACCACAAATCATTTTGTGGTCTTATTTCAAATTAGTATGGTCCAATCACAGCCAACGTTAAGTCGTCAAAATGCCGCTGTGCGCGTTCAAAAACTGTGTAAATAACCAGCGTAACACCAAGGTCTTGGAAGAAATATCTTTTTTTTCAGTAAGTTAATTTTTTTAAGTGTTTTTCATAAAATAATAAACATAATTATATAATAAATATGTTCGAATTAATATTACAATTGTTTGGCCAATGTTTGATTCCACACACAACTATTGTGTCAAACATCACTTATTTTTGAACAGGGAATGCATGGAGTAGTGTTGTTATTTTATAATGTTATTTTTGTTTGTAGATTTCCTAGTGACCCATTTCGCTGTGCAGAATGGGTATCTATTGTGGCGAAAGAAAGAGGGAAATAAATATACAACCCTTATAAAAATCTAAAATATGTTCGATTCATTCATTTTGACACATTCGACATAGCTGGACATACGCAGAGGCGTAGATCACTAAAAACAGCGGTTCTTAAATTGCAGGTAACGTTTTGTTAAAGTTGTTGATTACGCATATATTGAGATGGATTTGTTTTTTGGGCGAAACAAACACAGCCATAAAATAAGCCTAATAAAACTGATTATAGAAAAAATTATTAATGTAAGATTACAATTCGTGAAAAAGAAACCGCTTATACAAAAATGATTTCTAAAAGACTTTATAACAAGCTGAATCTGTTTAAAGGTAAATAAAACCTACATTACAATTTTTTTTAAACCTTTAAAAAATATTTGCCACCATACAAAACAAACCTAAAACAAATATATTCTGCAACTCTACGACTTTCAATAATTACTGTGTTCTGGGCATTGAAATGTAACCAAGAACTACATCCAGTTTCACAATACAATAAGCACGAAATTGTAAACAATATGTTATAACCTTAACACTTAAGGTTTAAGTATCATTTTGGAATAAATATTTTTGTACTGATGACTTTTTATTTTCAAGTGATATTTTAAATTTATTCCATATTATTCTTTCTCTGACGACAGGACCTAACTAAATATATTTTGCAATGGTAATTAAACTTTATGTATAAGCGGTAAGGTTTATAATAAACCGAAGTCGTTAAAATTATTAATCTTTTTTCAAAGAAATGAAGATGTTGTCGTGTGTGCAAACGTGGCCACTTGTGCGTCTTATTTTTGTTCCTGATCCTTAATCTAGTACTATTATTGATCGAAGATTGTAATTGAGTAAATACCTATTGACTTTTTAACTATTGTCTTTGAACCTTTTATAGAACGACCGACGGAGATTAGACTCACTTCTTAAGCTTAAATTACTTTATTCAAAAACTTCTAAGATCTATTAGTGTCATATTAATTCAATTCAACGGGCAATCATATTTATATTTGAACCCTACATTTCTAATTAATTCAAGCGTATCACTTTGAGAACAAAATCCTTCGATGGTTGCATACACATTAATGAACTATCCTAAATTAAAGGTAAATGTGATAAGATGGCAACATTCGAATGCACTTGCATGTACTCTCTCATCTATTCGTATCTGGGTGCAGGATATTAATGAATTTCCTCGTCAGAGCGGCACGTGATTAGTTCGCTAATACGATTACTTGTCTCCTCCGGTGCGCTCGTGGGCATTGTATCGGGTAACGCGACCATCGATGTATGACGTACACCGCCCCACACCGGCCGTATAGTACGTCACAACACCACTTATTACTAGCACTAACAATCGGAATAATTAGTAATACGGGTGCTTAAGATGGGAGCGGACATTATGTACGAGCTTGTTATGTACTTGAGTAGGCGTTGTCACAACTTGCTACTGTCTTCGTCACAATCAACTATGCAACTTATTACTAAATTACAGTCGACGCTCCAACGTTTCTAACAGGTTTTCGAATTGTATTGTACGCTTTACTGATGTCGACGGCTTTCTTTAATATACATGTGCCACTGGTTTTGCTATATTTTTATGAACTGCTAACCGTTGATCATCAGGTGAGAGGCCTCATTGTTTTACGACAGAAAATAGATAAATAAAACATTAATTGCACAATTAAATATTTATGTATGATTGAGTCAACTCAAAAAAAAACGTTATTATGTACGGATTTGCGAATTTTTTTTAATTTAAATTTTATTTTTATTTTATTTTACTAACAGAAGGTCGTAGATAGATACTGAACCTTATTGCATTTTTTTGGTGAAGAATCTCAAAAACTGTTGAATTAAGTAGAAGAAATTTGGAAAAAGGGAGAGCAGCCTAACAAATCACACAAATATATTACATCACACTAATATATAAAGGCGAAAGTTTGTGAGTGTGTATGTTTGTTACTTTTTCACGCAAAAACTACTGAACGGATTTGAATGAAACTTTACAGTAATATAGCTTATACATCAGAATAATATATTTGCCACGAAAACCGACATAAAAGCGGGCGGAGCCGCGGGCAACATCTAGTTAAATATATGCCACTGTTTAGAACAATGTAGGTGTTATATTGTTCTAGTCTTTAATATTTAAATGATAGATTTTGTCATCGTCCGCATCGCTTAACAACCACCAGTAACAGGCAATATATTAAAATATAGGTTTCACACTATTCATTGTATGTTGATTACCTAGCTTTAGGCGACTTAGTAGACTTAGGCCAATAGACTTACATTAACACACAGATTTGTGAATTTACCAGAAAAACGGCTAATGAAGAACTGTATAGACGTTATGTAGTACATACATCGATTATTTTTGTAATGCATTTCTTAACGATAATTAACATTACCGCTTAAAATATGGAATTGCTTGAATTAGTAAAGAAAAACAAAGTTACAAAGAGCTACAAGTACTTGTTACTAGTAAAAGGATTTTTTATTGTTTTATGAATATAAGCACCATAAATAAATATATATATATATATATCTATATATAAAGCATAAAATAAGTAAATAAGTAAAAAGTTTATCAAGATTATCGTTGATTTTTGTAACAGAAGTCGCTACAACGCAAAATAACTCTCCAAAAAGGGATAAACGTTTTCAACCGAAATGTAACGTGTATACACATATATCAGATTCGAGGTCAATTGGTGCGTTATAAAGCGGTAGAATTTCAAGCATTATGTCGCATTGTTTAGTCATAAGTGACCAATTAAATTGTACAAAACGAGACTCCATACTTACGTACGTATATAAGTGTTTTCGTATGAGAGTTTTTATGGGCCTCCCATGAGGGTAAACCGAGCGAATAGAGATATAAATCAAGTTCATTTTGTGATTTTGCAAGACTCCTTGCAGCCACAATACTCGATATTTACATATAAACATTATTTTCGTGTGTTATATTTGTACGGGTAATTCAATATTTTCGAACCAATACGGCTAATAGGCTGGCATCCGATTACGCTACGGTATTAATTCATAACACAGGCACTTCATTTTCTTATTGTTGAGTTTTTTTTTTTCTTTTATTGTGCTTGATTTTACTGAGAAACGGTGTAATGAAAGGTTTGAAATTGCTGCTCTGGGTACGACTCAGTCTACGTATACGTGTGTGATAAATAAATAAATAATTTCATTTGTGGCCTGTAAGACAGCTTAACTCTACAGAGACTTGAGAGATAAAATTTTGTATCGGTTAAATATATATTATAAATATATAAAAGAAAGTCGTGTTAGTTACACTATTTATGATTCAAGAACGGCTTAACCGATTTGGCTGAAAATTGGCGGGGAAGTAGCTTAGAACCGGGAGACGGACATAGAATACTTTTTAAATAGCACTTTGTTTTATTTTTTTTTATTTTGCCCCGTGGCGTTACCCGTGGTTGTTTTTGTGGCGCGGGTAACACCGCGGGGATCAGCTAGTAATATATAAAAATCGAAATTCAATACGATGACTGAATCTTTTAGACTGTCGGTCATAGTAATGTCTATAATTAATCAAATGCAGTCGGTCATAATTAGTTCTAAAGCGTACTTAGCACACTGTCTATTCTAGACGACAGCGGTGTCTGCAAACTTTTCACTCGTTAACTGAGCGACGGGAAGCTGTAGAAATTTTTATCTAGATTAATTCTCAAAGGATTTTTATTGAAGAAGATTTTTATTAGAATACCGTCGGAACTTCAACGTCTAACTCAATATGTAGCTCGTTATTAAGGTACGCTATTGAAAGCAGATTTTTATTATTAAACGCGGTAGGAAACCACATCACTTTTATCTTCTAGCGTTTTATATTGAACCGTAAGAAACGCACATTATGAGAGCGTATCTTTTTTTTTTTTTTTTTAATTTTTCGGACCTCTAACACACAACGCCCTCTAGTCCCAAGCTAAACAGAGCTTGTGTTATGGGTACTAGACAACTGATATAAATACAAATATACTTTTTTTTTGTAAATACATACATATTATACATAGGAAACACCCAAACTCCGAAACAAATATTTGCAGATCATACAAACATTTGGTCCGACCCGGGAATCGAACCCGAGACCTCATGCACAGCAGTCGCGTACGCTACCACTGCACCAACGAGGTAGCATTCTGGAAAGCGTTTATGAAATGCAAGTTTAAATAAAAAAGAATAAAAACCACCTACGCAAGCACTTAATCGAGTAATCATACAAATGTATGAAAAATGCCTTGAAAAGAGCTGATACTCTTACACTACTTTTTTACCGATATTAAATAAACATAACTAAGAACCACCGCAAGGAAATTGGCTTTCAAATGATGAAAAAAACGGCATCAAAATTGGTTCCTCCGTTTGAGAGCTACGATGCCATAGATAGACACACACACAGAGAGAGACAGATAGACAGACATCGACGTCAAACTTATAACACCCCTCTTTGCTTCGGAGTTTAAAAAACGCTGGTTGGACCAACGGAAAATTTGTTTTTTTTCGTAAATTTTAAGCACAATAAATATTTGAAAAATGAGTTGAATATAGAATTTCATAAAATCACGACGTAAACACATTAACTTGTTGTTGGTTCATCATCATGATCATCATAAACAACCTCTAACAGTCCACGAGTGGACTGGACGAGTGGAGATAGGTATCTCTTTAGAAAACATGTTTTAGACCGCCACGGTAGTCAAATGTTTTAGTATAACGTTTGTGTCAACTCTTCTACTTACAGTGATGTTTTTCTGTGTAGTTTTCATTTTTAGTCGGCTCATACTGCACTATCTATGCGAAAGTTTGTAAGTATGGGTGGATGGATGTTTGTTACTCTTTAACGCAAAAGTACTGAACGGATTTGAATGAAACTTTACAATAATATAGCTTATACATCAGAATAACACATAAGCTACTATTTGCCGCGATAACCGATATACACGCGGGTGGAGCCGTGGGCAACAACTAGTGGGATATATATTGACCAGACTTCCTGATTTTAGTAGGACGTCCCGATGTTTGAATCAAAATAAAATTCAAATGAAAATTGCTAGAGCTAGCTAGAGAAAATAGAGCTTTATCGTTAATGAAATAGGCAGGAAATAAAAAAAATTAAGGCCCTACCAATTCTTTCAAGACTAAGGGATGATGTAGCAGACTCTTACTCATGTGTCGTAGTTTCAGATTGGATAGGTTTATTTTGTCCCGCATTGGACGAAAGGATCCCATCTTTTTTCTGCAAAGTTTTAAAATCCCGTTTTCACAAAAAAAAACAGGCAACGCTGATATTAATACTCCATATTTTTAATCCGTCACCAAACCTGTTACTTTTCGTAACGTAACTATTTTCAGCCCCCACAAGACTACACTGTACAACACTTGTCTTGATGTTTCAATCCGATTTCCAATATTCAAATACAAATTGACACAGTATTTTAGGTGTATTTTTTTAATAAATCGGTGAACTCCCACCACCTGTTATTGGACACTATCATTAAACAAACGACATTGTGTCCGTTATAATTTTGGTATGGATGTACCACGGTACAATTTATAATTGCTTTATTAAATTTAATTGCCCGTTACATTGTATTTTTTCATAAACTCCTAAGGCATAAATAAAATAGGACGTAGGTTTGGGGGCTAAACTAATTGGTACATATTTTGTAAGGCCCATTCAGTAGAAATATTTTCTTGTGTCGCGGGGACTTAAGACTTATAAATAAACATGAAATAAACACAAATAAGACTCAAAACAATAATATGTGAATCACACAAGATGTTATGCCATATGGAGTTTGAAGCCACAACAGTAAGCTGTTGAAAATGTCAACGTGAAAGATTAAACCACTGCGCCATATCACATGCTACGTTTTCTCAACGATTATTTAACATAATCGGTGATGTTATTAGAATTCAATATTACTGTGAAATTGTTGGTCGCAATAATCGATGACACATTCAATGCCATTGTCCTTGTCATCCTTTCGTATTATGTTCAGGAATTATAGATGAGATACTTGGCTACAGTCAAGGGGACATAACGTTTAGTATAAGGGTTAGAAACATGCAGTTATAAATCAAGATTTTTATGAAAAACATGTGAACTTAAGTACTTTTATTCTTGAGAAAGTGTCCTGTCCTTTAAAAAAGTAGAGCTAAGATAGTGTGGCAATTCGTACTTCAAATGAATCTAGATTTAGAACGAAAACCACCCCTATCCCTTTCCAAAACCAAACTATCCCTTGGGCAGTCGCCTCTTTACATTCTTCAAATCTTCAGTCGATCGTGTCGATAATTTGAATATTAGAAATTGAACCTTATGGAACTAGAGATAAGGTGACTTATTATTATAGAATACCACCAAGTATATCTAACTGTCACTTTCATCGTAGTTTTGTCCAATAGTGAAAACACAAATGTGAATGTAGCGTAATCTATGGTAAGCATCGATAGTCACTTACCATATTATGTTTATCGAACAAAGAAAACAAAACAACCAGAAACCATACGAAGCATTCAAAATAAACTTCTGTAGGTATATATATAATCATTCTACAGCACTACGCTGTATTTTAGTTATTTACACAGCGTATGAAAAAAAAATATTTATAATAATATTAGTTAGAGATTGTACCTACTGTAGTAATCTGAATTCTGATAATACCTACTACTTATAAATCTCTAAAAAAAATATAAAATATTAGATAAATAAGATCTGCACCTTGATATAGAACAAAATCAAACACCGTTATTGTTTGACCTGGATTGGACTCTAAAAATCGAATACCTCTTCTATTTAACCTATTTATTTATTTTTATTTTAAATGCATTGCATTTTGCCCGAAAAAAGAAAACAGAATTACATACGTCACAAATTTACTCACAATCGTTATCTTGAAATGATCATTTGACGACCAACACAAACGTTTGCCATCTGAATAAATAAACAATGGTACTGTAAGTCATATTATGCTGAGATATTTATATTCAAAGAATGAACTCAAAAGACCCACGTTCTCGTTCCAATCGAACCGTTTATGCTCCCTCAATTATATTGTGCCAAATTTAATATTCACAATAAATCGCTATAGTTCCTATATTTGTAGCAACAAGCCCACGACATGCGACCTCCGAGACTCAAATATAAATAACTGCCATATGTGTAAGTGTGTGTGAAAGATTTGTGTGTGTTTACAGCACACGAATTACATTTCACAAGCAAGCGAAACAATACGACTTTGTTAAACCCGCGACGCAACACACGCGTAAATATATAGAAATATACTTTATCGCTAAATGAACATATCATTCAAATCTGTTCTTTTATTTAATCATCTGAAGCTCAATATTATCTGTTAAAGTCACAGGGCGCAGCTCCAGGCATTCCCGTCCGACTGCAGTAAGGCCGAATATGCAAAAATTTGATAAAAATAAAGTATAGATTTTATTCTTTGTAGGTTAGCAAAACTTTCTTGATACTTCGTTGCATGGAAAAAAAGGCATATTATCTAACTGTATTATAACGGTTTCAAACATTAAGATTGTCAGCCTTTCTTCCGCCCATGTAGGCGCTCATTCAAAGTGACTCATCATTTCAAATTTATCAGACATTGACTTGATATAGACTTAGACTTGATATAAGAGAAGATGGTTAAAATAACTTTCATAAATTGAAGCAATTTATAAAACCATTTCAGATATTTTTATTTCCCCTACCGAAATGTGTTGTTAAATAAATTTAATAATAATATAAAATAATATTAAAAAAAACAAATAACTCCTTTAGCGACGACACTGCACTCGTAACATGCGAGATACATTCCATTTTAATTTCAAATTAATGCAATAAATCTCAATAATGTCTGTCAATAAGATACATTACAATATGGAACGATTTCGCACTTTCATTAAAACTGTTCACTTTTACAATATCATTGTAGATATAAAACGTACGTAGCTGGACGCAGCATTTTAGCATCGTGTCTTTGTGTGTGGCGGGGAATTAAACATTAAATGCATGAAATATGCTCTGATTTGAAACAATGGCAAAATATACATATAATAACATCAATGAATAACAATGGAGTATAAATTATCATTTAAACTGTTGTATATTTTATAAAATATAGCCCTTGTGTTTTGTTTAAACAAAAATACAAGCATATAATTTGTTTGAGTGTATGTTAATAGCGCGAATTGTGGAGCTGCACCCATTTTGTATCAATTTCTTGTTATAATAGATCTAACAATACGAAGAATGTAATTAATTGTTGATAGCCCAAGTATGTCTGTTTATTACATTTTCAGGACAAAGAACTAGACATCTCAGTTTACTTTTTGGCACGAGTATTAAATTCAATAATCAAACCTAGTTTAGAAGTTGCTCTCTAAAGGTAATCTAATGGTTCAAAAACAGTAAATCTCTTTTACAGTTTACAAAATCGTGTAAGTAGATCGACATGAGCGTAACTCGGTGCTGCCAAAATAAATACATTTTCAATTATGACACGTAATGGCCGTCAGCGCTGAGCGTGCCCGAAGAAGTCATAAAACACGGGCCGTCCGTCGCAGTGCACGGCCCCCGGTACGAATAAGAAGCAGAATGTCCCCCCCGCGACACGACTACCGTGGTCCGACCGCACGACTAACTTGTAAGATGATTTTTTCGTGATCTGACGTTCATTGTTCAGTAGCAGTTACGATTCGATCTGAATTGTTTACATCGACTACTGCGGTGGTCGGTGTAGGTATCTAACGGCATGGCATTACGGATGTCGTGATTTTTATACTGACACTGTTTTTTACAAGGCGCCGTCGCTGTAATTACTTGCCTGACTACACGAAAGATTTCTTTTGTTTACAAGGAAGACAAATAGGTAATTTTCGAAAGTTGCTGAAAATCATTAAACCATGGACATCTTCATATATTTTTCTTCAAACTTTTTGCTATTTCTTTATATATATAACTTACAAGGTATAGGCATTTGAAAGTATAAAATATCCATTACGTCACTTCTCTAAAGCTAAAAACGTCATTCATTTCAAAACAAAGGCTTGTGACAACGATAAGCACAGTATTGAGGCATTTGATGCAACGACAAATACTCGTATAATAGACTAACATTCTATTCAAAAGGTATTTCAAAGAATTTTCCACTATACCACGTTGCTGGCGCGTAACGGCACTGTTAGTTCAGTTATAAGAAAATGCCAATCGTAATAGCCTCCATACGATATGGAAAATAGAGTACAATAGCAACAATTTGTGTTTCACAAACGGAAACAATGTTCCAGATATCTTCAGGTGGGTACAATCGTCGGCGAAAGTCTAGCCGGACCGCCAATTAATAACTACTTTTAGAGAAGCTCGCTCTTGCTTCGGTTTAGAGAATACATTTTTAAGTGTGTGTATGTATAATAAGTGGTTTTTCTTCTATAATATATATAAATTTATTTTCTGTGAAGAGTAATATACATTTAAAGTGCACAGGCGAGACAGTATTCTTACATTTGACAATTTTTTATTTTGAGGTTTATCATTATTGTAACTCGAGCATTGACTGCCTCGGTGGTGCAGTAATAGTGTATGCGTTTGCTGTGCTTGAGGTCTCAGATTTGATTACCGGGTTGGACCTAATGTTTGTATGATCTGCAAATATTTGTTTCGGAGTTTGGGTGTTTTCTATGTACAATATGCACGTATTTGCAAGAAAAAAGTATATATGTAGATATTTATATTAGTTGTCTATTACCCATAACACAAGCTCTGCTTAGGCTAGGGACTAGATGGCGATGTGAGTTAGATGTCCGAAATATTTAGTTATTTATTTAATATTTCACTTTTGCCACTTTCAGGGACTCTTCTAGCAAGTTCTCTTGATTAGAGAAATTGTAAGTCTTCTTAAATTACAGCTCGGTGATTCATCTTTCTAACCTTTATTATTCCCAAGTTTTGGGATCGGCTACTAGTTCAACCGGTTTTGCCTGAATATCAGTTTTGACACGGAGCGACTGGCATCGGACCTTCGCAACCCTGAGGGTGAACCGAATTTGAAAGTTGAACTAGTTAGTATATTTGAGGGCACTGACTTCACAATAACGATTGTCATATATGTTTATGACGACCGGGACCGACGGTTTAACATGCTCTCCGAGGTATGGGCGTGACACACCGCCATCTTTCTTACTCCGGGCTGCTAATAAGCATTTGTATTGAATAAGGAAAACCCAACATAAGTCCATTTCGGGAACCGAACCCAAGAAAGACGTATTGATCTGCAGTAGCTCGCGCTAACCACTAGACCAACGAGGCAGCTCGGTGATTACGACTAGAAATATAAGTACAATTTTATGAAATAGAAATAAATAGGAATAATAATATTGCTAAATATCAACTCACACATATATTAATAGGAATCCCATTAAATGGTATTCTAATCATAACATTATTTTCGTTTTTTTCTCTATTCATACAAAATTAACGATGCAATGGCAAACTTCATCAATTTGAATTTCAAATACGACTCAAAATACGTCAAAAATTACAGGCAGTCGGAACAGGGCAAAAGTGTTGAACGGCAAAAAGTCTTTATTAGCGCCATTACAATTTTTACAAGTCTTTTATTGCACTTTAGTAGGCGACTGTACGTGCCTTCAGCAAGCCTCTCGGCCCTACACTTAATGCAGTTATGCAAAACACTGCAAATATCTCGTTTGCCTCCATCTACTTACTTGGACTGCCCTGTTTTTTCTTTTCCCTGTATTTGCCATGAAAAATACATTTTCATTATCGCTCCGGTACTTGAAGTGCCATACTTCATTAACAGTACCATTTCTTTGAATGCTTCAATTAAATATTTTATGCCATATTGTATAAACTCTTTTATATTAATGCCAGTTTTACAAAATAAATAAACGTTGTATTTGTAACAAAAACTGATCATAACTTTTATTTAATTCGCATATAGAAAATAAATATTATAATTAATTATAACATACAAAATACCCCCTTCATCGAAAGCCTATTATAGTCCACTGCTGGACATAGACCAAAGAACCATATATCTGATAATTTAATTTATTTATTCTCATATTACCTGCTTAGAATTCAAATAATGACAATATTCGCTGTGTGTAAAAACTGATATTCAGGTAAAGCCGATTTAACTAGTTAGTAACCGACCCCAATTAATCTTGGAAATAATAAAGGCTAGGAAGGCGATAACTGCATAGAATTAAGACAAAGGTCATTTACAAATTCATAATTCCTTTCTGTAAACAGAGTTTTTATTTCTCACAATCAATCAAACCACTTCATTATGGCGAAGGCTCTCTTCGGACTAATTGGACCCTTACCTTTCCTACATCGGACTACTAGATGCAGACAATGGTTCCATCTTTTTATTGCATTGTCAAACGCTTTGACGGATCCTTTTTGGTTCGGGTCACCGAAGTATGGAGTGAAATTCCGTCCTCTATTTTTGCAGTCAATTATAAACGTTCAAAACCAGAGTGCTTAGCTGTGGGAAAGTAGAAAGAAAGCTCTAAAATTAAAAAGTAACACTGAAGGAGACAATTAGACGTTTATCTATATCTATAAAAATGACTGTATGTTCTTTATAGAATAGTAAACTTTGCATTTGATCATATCACGATCTTAAGCAAAAGTGTTGTGCAAGAGCCGACAAAGGTTTCTGAGATGGTTGGCCGACATACACGCAGGCGGAGCCGTGGGCAACTGCTAGTGAAATATAAATATTACTAAAACATATGCTATGCCCACTTAAAATTAATAACTTTTTGAATTCCATTACATTATATGCTGTTTATCGTGTGATAGCTATACAAGTTCTTTCGTAATATTTTAATTACTAGCTGTGCCCGCTACTTTGTACACGTGTCAATTGGATTTTCAATACTACGATTACAACAAACATTTCATAACCAAAATCAGCTAAATCAGCCCAGACGTTCTCTAGTTTTAACGATACAAACGAAAGCAATTGATTTTTATATATAAGAAGATACCCTAATACACTTTCTATAGTATAACATTAATACATTATCAATTTAACGCTCATAATCACATTGAAAACGTAGAACAAAATACGCTCGTACTCATAAAAGTAATTTTCGATCCGGCAGTTATGCAAACACGCCATTGTTTGATATCTCGCGATATTTTCACCGTTTTGGTCTGCTCTCCCGCCAATTTGCCGGTCGGATGACCTCACTTAGACCTCTTTCCCTCACGCGGAAGATGCAAACCTTCCGTTGCGTCACTCTCGTCCTAATTTAAATAACATTAGTATTCAAACAATTGTATACTTTCTTCGTATTTGTGAAATATTATCAGATTTATGCATCGACAAGTTAAGATTGGCACTCATTGTGGATGTGGAAAAGTTGTAAGGCTTCGTTCTTATCTGTAAAGTTTCGAATACAATTTATATAGTATTCAGAGTCTTCGTACGTAATTTAACTTTGAAAACAACATTCTTATTACTTTGTTTAATTAAGATTGCGTTGAGAACAGTTTATTTTCGCGGTGCAGAAACTTGTAGTGTGCATGTTCTAATTAGTATTTTGAATCCAATATCAACTAAATAAACTTTAAATAAATTCAATTTATGAAGACAGTATTGTATAAATCTTTCTGCATTTCATGAAAGAATACAAAATAGCTACATTGCAATTCAAAACTGTTAAGAATTTGCTATTTAAATTGCATCGCAAGTGACAAGCACCTTGGCTGACATTGATGTCAATGTCTTAAACTCAACATAGGTCATTACTTGTTAGGGAAATCGTTCTTATATATGTACAAAAGATTTAAAAAACAGATAATTACACGGTCACTTACGACTATCAGCCTGTCTTCACATTTCATTTTGCAAGTTATCTTCGGCTCATTCCAAACACGAAAAGTCCCGTGATCTTAATACGGTTGAAAATGTTTGCTTTGTATGATCCTACAACTAGACTGACTAGCCGACTCACACAACCTCGTTTGCGTCTCCTATTGCCCGTAGCGGGATAATTTTCCCCCGTTTTCGAAACATTTTTCATTGGTGCTCTGCTCCTATTGGTCCGAACGTGATGATCTATAGCCTATAGCCTTCCTCGATGAATGTACTTTCCAACACTGAAATAATTTTTCAAATCGGACCAGCGGTTCCTGAGATTAGGGCGTTCAAACAAACAAACAAACTCTTCAGCTTTATTATATTAGTATAGATAACCATGATTGTTCTACAGCAGATTTTATAATTTGAAACAACATGTAAACGATACCAGGCTTGTTAATCAACATTCAAATTTTCGCTTTCCGTGACGTGTACTCAAAATAAATGAGATCTTATTATCGAATCGCCTTTGATTCAAAGGTATGCAAACGCTATTGAAGCGTGAAAGCGAGATCCCCGGACTAATAACTATAGAGGCATGTTAATCATTTGTATATTAAACACGGAGAAAGTATCATTTATAGTTAAGTATTCTGCAGGAATTTAACATGTTATTAGTTCATTTGAGATTTATAGATTATTATACATATTATAAAAATACAATAATGAAGTTTATACACTATAGTTAACTTTAAGAATTGAAAAATTCAACTGGTGAAAAGATTAACATTTCCAAGAAGGTGCAAAGATAAATTGCTGCCTTTAAATGAGAATTGTTTTATACATGTCATGAAGAACTTGCTTTTACTTAAAACTCTTAATATTTGAGCACTGGTTTTAAATATTGAACTATATTTTTCTTCTCTATTTAATAACATGACTGCGCGAAAATATGATTCTAGTTATATTTATAGCGGTCTGTCAGTTGTCTTTGTACGTTTTGAAAATATTAAACGATTGAATAGTTTATTTTAGGCACGGCTCGCACAGGACATTGCCATGCCAGTTATACAGATGCCATGGTCTTAAAGATCTGCGTTATGGTTCTGTGGTTTGATTTAACCTCCATGAAACTACCGAAATTCCGTTTTTATTTTCGTTAATAATGAACTAAGTGCTTCTGTAATATTCGATTTTAAATCCATTATGTGGAAACCACTAGTTAGATTGAGATGGCTGTCGTTTGGCGGGCGGACGACTGGCGCCGCCGGCTCAGGTCCGGCTAAATATATATTTTCTATCTGACATTACATTAGTGTTAGGGTTACGATGGTAATTATTAAACTATTTAATTTGCTAGTTTTCCTAACGTTTTGAAGTCTTTCTGTCATTCAAAAAATGTAACTGTAGTACAGACAATAATGTCGTTTTTTAACCGACTTCAAAAAAGGAGGAGTCCAATTTGACTGGGTGAACCGATTTTAATGATTCTTTTTTTATTTGAAAACTGATGCTTTCCGTGTGGTCCAGTTGTTGAAGTCGATTTTTCTCTGTTAAAATTTTATTTGTTTTAATAAAATTATTGCCTGCGTTCGTCCTCTCATTTTAATGTCCTTAATCAAATTTTATTCGTAACTAGCATTCTTTTTAAAATATAAAAAATATATTTTTTTAAATATAATAAAATAATTTTTACTCATTTAAAAAAAATCCCAATGTGAAATACGAACAAGCAAACATGGATTTCTACATAAATATTGAGTCTGCTGATTGAATAAAACATCCGCGTAAATGAATACTATTTGTGTTAAAATTTCATACCGATCAATCGGTCAACCTTAAAAAATCGATTTGACTAAAAGAACGGCAACTTGAAATACATATCGTAACATTGAAACACTAAGTGCCAATTTAACCGGTTTCTGATGAAGATATTTAAGAATTAAGATATAAAATTTGTTGAAATGTATATGGTTATCTGACAAATTTGTCTCTATCTGTGCTCTTGAGAAACCGGAATCTATAGTTTTCAAAATAGTCTATTAGAAATATTACCAGTTAGTCATGAGCCTGTCCCTAAACTATCAAATTATTGTAGTTTCTCATCTTGCCTACAGAAACCAGACTACAGATTTAATAGATTACGTGAAATACTGTAACATAACCAACGGTGATATTTCTATGTTAATTTTGTTTAGCATTCCATCACCAATAAATGAATGTTTATTTTTTCGCATCTATATTGCTGTATAAAAGATTGTCAGCCTCAGAATCGTGCCAAAATTTATGTTTTGACATAAATTAAAATGGCGATCCGCCACATCATCCCGTAATGTACTATTTAGCAAAAGTAAAACATAATGCTTGCGGAACGGCCCAGGGCTGGCTCTCCATTTCAAGTTGTGGTGGAAAAAAAATTAATGAGGAAAAGTAATGTATTGATTATTATACTCGTATAAAGTTATGGTCATAACTACAGTGTATTGCATCTCATTGTCTGATAAAATGCTTTGGAAAAACACTAATCAAAAGCAAAAGAAACTTTCGATTTTAAGAATAAATTACCCCAGACAATTTTTATAAGAGTGCTTAATATTTTTATTAAAAAAGTGCAGTTGAACTTTATTCGAAATCTTTATAAACGACACCAACAAATGGCAAATAATAAGCAATACACAGTCGTTTATGTAGATATCTACTATATAAAATTCTCGTGTCACGTTGTTGCTCACAATGAACTCCACAACTATCTAACTTTTTTTAATGTGTGTTGCTGACTATACGTACGTATAGTTAATATCACGCTTAGACCAATAGAATCCAGACATGATTGAAAAGAGAAAACTTTATAGATAACATGGTATGTATGCTCAAGATATCAGTAATGTTAATAGATAGAACTCATTTCCGAACATCAATTAGCAATTAAATATTCCCTATTTGTTATAAACATAAATGATTTATTTCCAATATTTGTGATTTCATTCATCTCATTAAGCACAATATACACGTATTGCATCATTAGATACAGGTGCGGTCAAGAGACACATCACAATTAAATTTATGCATAGAATCATTGAGTCCTGTGTCGCACTGTGTCCACGCCAGACTGACTAGGTATACGCTAGTGTGAAACCCTTTATTTATATGGCAATTATATTAACTACTAGCTGAACCCCGCGGTGTTACCCGCGGTTATTGTTGTACCGCGAGTAACGCCGCGGGACAAAGTTAGTCTAAAAAAAGTAGCCTAAGTTACTCCCCGGGTCATCAGCTACCTGCCAGTGAAAGTCCCGTCAAAATCCGTCCAGCCGTTCCAGAGATTACCCGGAACAAACAGACAGACAGACAGACAGACAGACAGACAGACAGACCGACAGACAGACAGACAAAAAATTTTTTAAGTACATTTTTGGTATATGTACCGTGTTTACATACATATGCATTTAGTAAAAAGCGGTTATTTTAATATTACAAACAGACACTTCAATTTTATTTATTTGTATAGACTAGCTGAACCCCGCGGTGTTACCCGCGCTTATTGTTGTACCGCGAGTAACACCGCGGTACAAAGTTAGTCTAAAAAAAATAGCCTAAGTTACTCCCTGGATCATCAGCTGCCTGCCAGTGAAAGTCCCGTCAAAATCTGTCCAGCCTTTCCAGAGATTACCCGGAACAAACAGACAGACAGACAGACAGACAGAAAAAATTTTTTAACTACATTTTTGTTATATGTAACGTGTATACATACATATGCATTTAGTAAAAAGCGGTTATTTTAATATTACAAACAGACACTCCAATTTTATTTATTTGTATAGACTAGCTGAACCCCGCGGTGTTACCGGTTGTGTTATTGTTGTACCGCGAGTAACACCGCGGAACAAAGTTAGTTTAAAAAAAGTTAGCCTAAGTTACTCCCTGGATCATCAGCTACATGCCAGTGAAAGTCCCGTCAAAATCCGTCCAGCCTTTCCAGAGATTACCCGGAACAAACAGACAGACAGACAGACAAAAAAATTTTTAGCTACATTTTTGGTATATGTACCGTGTATACATACATATGCATTTAGTAAAAAGCAGTTATTTTAATATTACAAACAGACACTCCAATTTTATTTATTTGTATAGATGTAGGCGAAGGGATGCAGGGTAGTTATACCTACTGCTGTCGAGTTAGAAGTAGTCAATCTATTAATTAGTGCGCTGTTAAATTGGACTGGGGCAATATCGAGAAGCTAATTCTTAATTTTAAATTTGTTTAAGATATATTTCTAACACCAGCTCTTAGTTTGGACTCGTTCAATCATAACTAGTGCCCTATGGAAAACCCCAGAGAAGGACAAAAAGTTTGTAGAAGTCTTAGTACTTGTTCAACGATATTGGAATAGATAAGGTGATTTAATAACTGGTTTAGAATGTTATATTAAGCCTTAAAAATATATGGTGTGAGGTGGTTTTCTTTAGCACTTTAATAACCGATTAGATATATGATAAAACTATCAGGTAAATTAAAAAATTGCGCAATGGTTGTCGACGTAGGGTGTCATCCCTGGCGATTGTAAGAGACGCGAGCGGGAGGCGCCAGCCGCTGACGGCGGCGAAGGAACCTCACAAATATATAACAATAGTGGAGATGAGAGTGAGTCGCTAGATCAAAGCCGGGCTACGCCGCCGACGCTCTTTGTTTACGCCAACGCCGGCGAACCATCGACTAATCAACCAACTGATTAATTTAATTAAACATTACGAGAAAGTTCTGTTTATTTTACGTTTCCTCGGGCCCACATGCGAGTTCAAAGGAAATACACCGGGAATGTAAACACGAGTATATTGTTGGGACGTTCGTGAAGCGAGACGTATTGTATGCGACGTGACGCCTATGTGACACCTTTTCTATAAGACGTGAACGCGTAAAGCTGTAGTTGACATGCTCCTAGCAACGCTCAGCGTGATTCAAAATCGGAACAATATCAGAAGATTACCTTTGCATTTGTCAATATTCAGCCGGAGCAGTTTACACGATAAATGAGATCAAAATATTATCTGAATTATCCTTTATCAGAAAGCTAGTCCATCAAAATAATACTATTGTCGCAGTACCTAAAAACAGCAGTACCTAACTAAACAATACATTTCATCTAAATGCTTCAGTTTGTAAGTTAGTAGGTTCACCTCTGAAGCTTATCAGCATACATATCAGCGGTAGCTAATTGAAACAATGTAAACAGGTCCCCTAACTACATCTACATGAAGTTACTATAATTTTTAACCAAGAGAACTAATTGTAGTCACTTGTGATCAAATTTTTACTCAAATACTCTAATCATTGCGATATAAAAAGTTGTCATTATTATACATTTACACACTTTATATTGAAGCAATTATAGTACATACATATATTCATATCATGCGGTATTTGTTTCACGATAGCGGAGAAATCAGTTTTCTGAATTTTCAAGCTTTATTACCTTTAAAAATGGCCTGAACTGCAGATGATTGACTTAAATAGGACCTAAGTGTTCCATTTTTCCAAGAGACTACGGGGCTCCAGTCCCTTAGTACGTCATCGGTAATAATATTAATTATGATTAATAACAAAGAAGGTCGGACGTTAAATAAATCGGAATTTCATTCGTCGACGGCCACGCTCGACAACTAATGGCACAAATTGAACGATAACACAATTATTGTACTAATCGTCTGTTAAGATGGCGCGGCGTCCGGGAGAGCTTCTGCACCCTGTTTATAATTAATTTACAACATTACTACCGCATATGTATGTATGTACGCCGTGTGTCTATTGTTATGTTTTAATAACGCATGCAAACACTGACGCCGTCGGTTTGCTCTTGTTATCATAAAATCATCTTATTTTGTTTCTATTTTCCTTGAGCAAATGGCGGGTAATGTAAAATCGTAATTTGTAACTCCTCGATTATACGTACGCCCATTATTCATGATTTTGTAAATTAACATGAAGCTCATTCCTTCAAATCACAATTATTAATTAAAACTCTAAGTGGAATTATATCAAAAGCGAAAACGTTTTTGCGTTTATGTGAATTGTTATAATAAACATTAAAACTTTCCAAGCGGATTGCGGACTGTCCCTCAATAGAAAAGGGTTGGGGAAAAAAATAACAGTTGAATAAAAAAGTGGAAAACACAAATGCGCAGAAGTTTAAGCGGCAACTAATTAAAAAACAAAAGGCAAGAGCTTCATTCAACGTGCGGGTGACTAACTTCCCGAATTATAAAACTTGCTTCTTTTTCGCGCGGTGTTGCTTTCGTCCACCTAATTAGGGTTAAGGAGAATCGTATGTTTTAAATATTGCTTCTCGAGGTCACCTGTCGTAGCGACACCTTAAAGATTTACGTGTTCATATTTTTCAATGTACATATTGCTGAATAAAGCGACTCACGTACGTAGAGCGTCACGACTGCACATGCATTGCATTTTACCAATATTTGGTTTAAAAACAAACTTTCGCTTGTTTTGTTTATTTAAAAATTTTATAAAATTAAGAAATGATGAACACAAAAATGTATATTACGATTTTCATCTAATAATCGTCACGTCGAACTGAACCGCGTTTAAGTCGATATTCAACAATTAGATTGTAACCGTACCGACATACATGCCTGACATTTTCAGTCAGTTTTAATTGAATTTAAACGCTACAGGGATCTCGATAACTTCATTGATGCTCAGCTGTTGCCTGCCGGACTTTACGAAAATGTTTCGTCGATGCTGTCAGGTACATAATATGTATGTATTTATTTCAGAGGCATAAGAGTGACTCTTATCCCTCTGAAATAAATATACAAAATAGAAATTATTAAAGAATACTGGTGAGATTTCTTTAATATTTGCAGTTCTCGGACAACTCTTAAAGATGGGGGTAGACATCGTTCTTAGCGGAATGTATTTCCTGCTTCTAATGGTTACTTTAATTTGGCTGTGTGATTGCATTAAGACTTATTAATATAAAAAAGTATGAATTGGCTGAGACAAATTGGGATATTAGTTTTGTATTTGGTTGGGATTTCAATTTTGATTGTGATATTGATTTTGAATTTTGATAATAATTTACCAATGTTTTTAATGTTTATTTTATTTTATATGTTTTAATTTCATTTCTTTTTAATTTGTAATTGTGTAATTGTATGTATTCTCCAAATATGGACATTTTTTGTCTGACAAAACATGGATATTAATATTATAATAATTATAAAGCCTAATTTAAAAATCGAATTGTAATGTGAAAATATATGTAAAGTATTAATTGGCTGTGTGTAACAACAACTTTTATGAGAGAATGGTTCATTTTGACAACACTAGCTTGTAGTTTATTGACAGAGCACAAGTGAAACATCTAATATGCTTTTTGACGTTTGTTGGAGAATAAAATAAATAGATACGCGAATCGAAACGTTCGCGTCGTGTTGTTTCAATTCGAAATTATGAAATAAATCAATATCAAAAATTATTTTCAGTAAACGTATGTTTATGAATATGTGTAGAGATTATAGTGTGTTTTATTTTTATAACATTTATTTTATCTGTAAATATCAACACAAATATAATGACCAACGACGGAATTATTCAATAATCCCTTTCTAAAGCTTCAAATAAATTAAATTGAAGTGTTTGTTTGTAGTTTTAAATTAATCGTTTTCACTAAATGTATAAAGTATATGCGGTACTAATATCAACAAAGTTTTTTTAAATGTTGTCTGTCTTTTTTTGCTCCGGCTAATCTCTGGAACGGCTGGACGGATTTTGATAGGACCTTCACTGGCAAATAGCTAATGATTTAAGGGGTAACTTAGTTTTTAAAATATATTTTTTAAACTACTTATCGACTATAAAACAGCTTTTGACGTCAAGGAGCAAGTATTAAAGTTAGTTTTAATTATAAAACTATCATTCAATATTGCACCAAAAAATGAGTCATTATTTTATACTAGCTGTTGCTCGCGGCTCCGCCCGCGTGTATGTCGGTAATCGCGACATATAGTAAGCCTATGTGTTATTCTGAAGTACAAGCTATATTACTTTAAAGTTGCATCCAAATCCGTTCAGTCGTTTGCGCGTGAAGAAGTAACAAACATACACACTCACAAAATTTCGCCATTATATATTAGTGTGATGTGATTAGTATTATTAGCAAATATACTAATAGGTCTTTACCTATGAAATTACTTATTTTTTCAAACTTTTTTATTTTTGTTATTCGAAATAATCACCCATGCAATCGTCGCATCTTTGCCAACGCATTGGCAGTTTATTGATGCCCTTCTTGTAAAAATCAGCTGGACGGGAGGCAACAAACTCTTCAAAGGCATTTTGTACTGCCTCTCGGGAATTGATTTTTTTACCTATTATTTGTGTGAGTTAATGATTACTCGTTATACATATTTGTTAACAAATGACTATTAACGTAATCTATCTATCTATCTATCTATCTCAGCCTCTTTCTATCCAGTTTTGGACGTAGGCCTCCTCCATACTCTGCCACCTCTGACGGTCTTGAGCTGCCGACATCCAATCTTGACCTGCATGTTCTCTGATGTCGTCCTTCCATCTCATTGGTGATCTGCCCCGCGGTCTAATATGTGACCTCGGGCGCCACTCCAGCAGTAGTAGGTGTAAGCTGTTTTTTGGTGAATTGATCTATAAGTAATTGAATAATAACAATAATAATACCAGAATTCTTTATAGAACAGCAATTATAATATGTATGCGGCTATTTGAGTTCTCAATAAAATGACACCCTACGTACAACAAAGCATCCAACCATAAAACTTTTTATTAAAAGTGTAACAAATAAACATAAAACGAGTTCCAAATACATTTAAAAATAATACCTACATTGTATACGTTCATATTGTTTGTATCAAAAATATAAAAGTTTAACGTTTGTTTATCTATGACACAATTGTATACGCTCGCAGCTGACGATGTAAATAAAAAGAAAATTCTCTTTGACAAACTCCAATTCATCCTTCGAAATATGAATATCATAGTTTATGGTTTGGACAGTGTATTTATTATTTATACGTATTCATATCGTTTTAGCAGCTCAAACTAATAAGTTATGGCTATATAATTTTGTCGTTATCTTTACATGGATAATAGTCGTTTATAAATTAAATGTACGTCAAAGTTGTATTGAATAATTCACGGCGTTCTTCAACAGTCCGTGTTGTAATTGTTAGAGCTATATTCAGGGCTGCTGTAATAATTTATTGCATATCAACATCAACTGTATGCCAATTATCCGCTATAAATAATGAACAGATGGCGATTGGGATTTTTTGGAGATATTGTTGAATTAAATCATTATTCTTCGTGTTGATACTCGCGATGACATGGTACACGGGGCGACAGCTGCCTCAATTCTAATATAGAACAATTCAGAAATCGTCATAATTTATTTATTTATAGTTTTGATCACAGTTTCATCTAATAAACTTATTCCAGTGGAACTTGAAGTTAGGTTGATTGTAGTGAAAATAGTGTAAGACAGCGTACATACGGTCACCAGTCAGTCCTCGCAAGTTATACTCCTCAACGAATATCTCGACTGCCCGAACAGGCTACACCGGTATTGGTTACAGGTTACATATAATATACGGCCTACACGACATAAAAAGATAAAACTTTATTAAAATGTGATAGTCGTAGTTCGAAAATTATTGTATTAATTAAGAAAAAATAAAAAGTTTCAAAACGGTCCCTGTTTACCTTACCAAATGTAAACTTGTAAAAATGAATCCTAACTAGATCGTTTTATCACCCCCGAAATCCCTTACATACTAAATTCCATGCAAATCAGATTATACGTATACAAAAATTGATCGTTTAAAATTATTAGCTTTTTATTAAAAAGAAAACAGGTTATTTCTTTCCATGTAAATTATATATTTAAGGAAAATGAGAAAGTAATTTGAAAGATCCTGTTTCCTTACAAATATTTAAACAAATGAGTAATTCAAAAGATATGTATGTGGCTGGTGGCAACCCTACTGTGTGCAGGCTGCTGGGGTGGTTTGGGGGTTATACGAGAGGGTGAAAATTAACATGTTTGTCTTGCTTACATTGTCGCTAACACTGAAACTACGCCTAAGTCAAATAAATTTCCTCCCGTTTAACATAAGTACATACAACTAATGTTTTAAGCAAACGAAGCACGGTGGAGCCCGACTTGCGTTTGTGCCCACTAATTAATGCTAAGAATTTAAACTTTTTGTATGTTCGTATGATTTTACCTAAGTTTGTTATATTGTTTGTTTAGGTGATATAAGATTTACACTCCCGCCTTTGTATTTACACAGTGAGTCGTACATTTGAATGTAAGACTTCTGTATTATTCATTACATGTAACGTATCATTAGCTCGTTGTCTATGAAAGGAACTTTAATAATTTCTGTGTGGTTTTAAAATGGGAACAAGGCATGACAATGTTGTTAAAAAAATATGAATTACAGCATAAAAGGGAAAAACTACGCATAATTCGGTTAAAATGACGATCGTTTCTCCATCTGTGCTTCAGATTTTTATAAACATATTGAGTTTATTTAACTAAATATTACTATAGCACTCAGATCATCTAAATACAAACCGGAATATTTGAAAAATAAATTATATTTGTCTAAGATATAGGAGAAGTCCTTAAAATATTTCTTGAACTTTGTAGCTACAAAACCGTCAAAATAACTCAGAATAAGTGTTTTTTTTAAATCACTTATTCTAAGTTAAGTTAAGCAAAGTTAAGTTTGTTTGGAAAACTAAATTAACGTGAATATTTCTACGAACAGTTTGACAGTGCGATACACGCCTAAGTGCCGTAACCATAACAAGCCTATAATAAACCCATTTTAATATTGTAATTCCCGACAATAGCTTAGAAAGAACCAAGGGCTTCATTATAAAATGATACACAAAGAGAAATTATAGTAAAAGCAACATCACATACTATATTTTACTTGGTAAACCATACAGTTGTCAGTTTCACTCAACTAGATAGAACAAATACGTCCCATTGTGTCCAAATTATTTAATAATATATTCTAGTCACTCAATAACAACGCTATTACAATATTAATAGCGGAAAATTGTGTATCTCCATCGTAAACAAAGTAATAATTTGACGACAATAGTTTATACCGCTATATCTACATATAATATGTACATTCACTACAGTAATCGGTAAGCTGTGTCATATACAGGCAGCGGGGAATAAAAGTGCTTTTGGAATAGTAATAATTTCTAAGCAATGTTTTTAAAATAACCAAATATTAAATATAAGTAATTTTCAAAAGCTTCTTATATTGTAGAAAAATAATTATTATTATATTTCTAAAATAATATTGTATTGAATATATGAATTAGCCCAGAGATTTCCAATGCTGGACATAAGCCTCCCCCATTGAACCCGGCTACCTCCTTCAAGTTATAAATCCCTCTAACCATGAACCGCTGAATTCATATACGCTGTCTTCAGTCTAGACTTAGGTACTTAGTTTTATTCGTCTTACTTAAACTAATTTACTTTTTCTTCATGTCATAATAAAAGTCGTCTAGTCATCATAACTTCTGAAGATGAAGATGTCTCTCATATTTAAGATTATCTCAATGCCTTACTTAATGTACGAGACACGAAATACAGCTGTAATCTAATATTTAATTACTGTCTATTTATTTTTAATGAAGGTAGATGTGGTCATCTCACCAAGTGACTGTTAATCTGACCAGAATTGTTAAAGATAGTATCTATCATAGTAGAAGTTATTAATTAAATGTGATAACAATCCAATTAACTTATTAGAAAATCACCTCCATGTTATTCGATCGCTGCTATGAATGTCAATATACCCTTATAATCATGTGAAACGTAAATATCATTTTCATTGTAAAAAGAAAGCTTGGGCATACGAACAATGGGGCGTATGTGTAATAGAGAGGCAAAGTGCCTATCAAGCCTTCAGACGCTGTAAACATATAAAATGAAGGCGCTTATTGTTCTTTCAGTAACAATAAGAGGTGCATTTTTCCACAATCGACTGAGGCCATTTCGAGTGAGACGAGTGGAAATAATAACCAGTGGATACCGCATCGACGCACGTTTAAACAATCAAACGGAGAACAAAAAGATAGTAATGTGGAAATGGATAATGCAGAAGCGACTGCGAGGGTGTGTGGCCGAAGCGTCAGCGGGCAGCGATGCGCTTTTCATATTATACGGAGCTAAAGCTTCAAATGTACCCGTCCAATGCAAAAATGTTAGCCATTCACGAACGTGTTGGCCATCAACGTAAAGTTTAGATGTTATCATAACCTAACATTTTGCCTATATTGTTGAAATTATTTTAAGAGGAACTTCTCTCTTCTCTTTAGCTTATTGCCTATTCTACTCTATTAAGTGGGACTATTAGTACGATTTCCTCAAATCTCCTTCTCACGATAGTCATAGATTCGGGTTTCCTCTTAATATCGAAATATCAATTTTAGTTCCAATTTTGACATTCCAATACTACTTAATAGGCTCGCTAACTAATCGCTTTAAGTCTTTTCATGGATATGGTAGAGAACTCTTTTCTTAGCAGATAATTAAACTCTGGTTTGTTCTTTGAATTCCAAAGTATCTTTAGAACACGGTACGGGTTTGCCCACTTGTGGGTGTTTAGCGTAGTTAATCAACATCTTCCTACTTGTAAATTTAATTTTTGCTTTACCACGTTATAACCTAGTTTTTTCATCTGACTGCAGCGTAATCATATACACCCTCGACCTCTACCCTCTCATGATTGATAATTATTAACAAACTGCAATTTTGAACCATAGACTGTAGACCTGCCGTAAATCGTCGTTTCTTTTTTACAGCTAGTTACTGCCTCCCGCTGCCATCTATCAAAGTGACCCCACACGACTCGCTATGAAGAGGATGTGTGATTAGTTTTATACTTCGCCCCTTGCAGCATCGCCCCCGCACCCCTCGTTTGCCTCCCTCCCCGACCTCGCTCGCGCCCTTCTCCCGCTATTCTTCGCCAACTGTATCTCGTAACAAATGAATCATCCTGTATGAACGTGGAAATAGCATAGGCATTATTATAGCAAATTGAAATCAATTTGAAGGACGCCATTAAGTGATATTAACATAAAATTCACAAACAACTTGCAAAGTTATTATTACAAATACAATGTTAAGGCCATGACAAATTGCGCTTTATTTTGTGTAATATGTCTATTAAATGTGAACACGGGATAGCAAATTGCGTGGGAGACAGCACTCTGATAAAAAGAATGGTTCAAGTTAGAAAATATTTATATATTCTTTTATCTGTTGTTGAAAGTTTCCATCTTCATTTCAAACAACTTGAAAGTGCTTTCAAGGAGGGAATAAAATGTAACGAATAGTGTAGTTATGTGCAGTAAACGAATCGTACATAAATGATATAGCATCTGATTAAATGAATACGTAAGACAGTAAAATTGCTTACAAATATTGACGATTCAGTTTATAATCATGACAGTGTCAAACAGCATCTATTTAATAAATTAATTGATAGTCCAGTTATAAATAAAAAACTATGAACAGCATGCAACAATGAACTAGTGATTTAACTGCAAACAAAACAAAAAATCAACCAACGTCATTAAAACAACGCTGGAAACTTTATATTTTAAATTTGTAATAACTCGTGCTGTCACTTGACAACAGCTAATTGATCTTATCTAATTCTACTACAGAATCAATCCAATATACAATCTAAAAACTGGAAAGTCACAATTGTACTCAACATTGTGACCCATTGAAAGTCGTTTTAGAAGTTCGCAAGTATCTTGTTCGAATTTGATATTAAATTAAATTAAATTTCGCTAAATATCGTGAACAGTGAGGGCTGTTGTGCACCTATCGCTGAGCTGCAAGCTACATATATGAACATACATACCAGAAGCGTAATTGCGCGGTACCGCGGAAGTTTATTATTGCGTTTCGTACGCAAAGTTTCGATTAGAGGGCTCCAGTGCCGCGCCGCCGCCGGAATAACATAAATAATGACTGACTAATACTGGATTGCACTCATTTGCTATCTAGGAAGTTATCCGACGCAGGTGGTGCTACACCATTTTTGTGTAATCACCTTTAGATTGTAATTCGATTATCATATTTCTCCTAATTATTGCGGTTTCGGCGTAGGTAGGTCTGCAATCTACATTATTTTCTTTTTAATAAGGCAACTTTTGCACTACCTGTGTAGCGGGGGTTTAGAAATTGCGACTAAGAAAACCCACTACTTTGCCAACTGTGCAGTCTTTTGTAACTAAATTATTATGAATTATGAACGTAAGAGATGATATTTGATTTCTAGAATCGTGGACTTCCAGTGAGGCCTTATAAATCAAACTCCTGAAAATACATTACATGACTATGACTCAATGCGCTTCATTTACATCCTTTCAGTTGCAGAGACGTAAAGTAAACATTTAGTTAAAACCTTAAACTTAGTTTACAAGTAACAAATTGTGCAAGAAAATTTTTCTTGTACAATTTGTTTCGTAGCTCTAGCTCTCATAGTTACGAGTCAAAATTAATGACAAAAGACGTGCTATTCCCATAGTACCTTTAAAACACGCTAATATTTTTATCCATCTATACTGTGACTGATATGATTTCTGATGCAATAATAATTCCCTGTAATAATAGAGTAAAAAATGTAGATTCGGTGATCATTGCTCCTTTGGTCATATCTGTTTGCACATCACCAAGAGCCTCGAACAACACCTCAAGAGGTTCACATTAGACGGCTGGATCAAGGGACTGATGCAGAAGGCAGCCCTGACTTCTTCTTGACACTGCACTTATAGTGTCTTTGGAGACCTAACCACCGGTTTCTTGGACCCTGTAACCGAAGTCCGATGTCTTTTAATAAATATATATATTATTGTTTATCTTTTTATGTCTTTAAAAATGTTGTATTATGTAATAGTAAAAAATCCTAACAGTTGACATGGGTCAGAATCATAACTACAGACCAAACTACTAAGTATATTGTACCTAAGCTTTGAAGTACTAGCTAGTTTACTTACGTTCAGTTATATGTAGTTGGGTTTAAGTCCACATCCGCAGCTTTTCTAGGTCCAAAACTTAACGGAATTGTCTTGAGAATGAACGGGCACCCGTGACATAAATCTGTATCATCAGTATCATCAAATTCAATTATACATATAGCTTGAATTTCTAAAGCAACAATCCAGGCTTTTATGAGCTGTCTCTAGAAGAGTGCTCATATTCTAGAAAAATTAAGCCGGAGAGTAGGTTCTTCTTGTTCTTTAACTATTTTCATCATCAGCCTACCGCAGTCTATTATTGGACATAGACCTCTCCAATTGCACTATTTTACGTGAAATGTATTCTAGGTTATTAGATGCCTTGTAATTTATTTGCGTATTTTCTGTTTACTAACTTGTCTTGCTTGTTTACGTTGTCCAGAGGTGAACTTTTAAAGGTTGTTGATAATTTGAAGTCTACAATAATACTTAAACTTTTCCAATCAATCACACGAATGTAACATCGTTTCCATTCTTCCATGTTATCGAACGGAACTGCAAAACAAAAAGTTATATAAAATGTGCACTATGCTCGAATTGGAAGTGGACTCCAAAAAAGAGTTCGTTGATTGTCGACATCTACAATATTGATCGGGCGACAAGCTCGGCTGTCTCCAACGTTGTTATTTACAAATATGAATTTTTTATTTAGTTTGCATAAGGACGGCGCCAAGCGACACCCCCAAACTCCCCCTATTAATAACCTAAGCGACTACTAAATGACACCCCTATTATAACAGCTGTAGATCCAGCACCCGCCTGAACAGTACACTCAGTTTCACGTTATATTTTGCTACAAGTGTGGCTTTAGCATTACCTCTTAGTATCACAATTAAATTAAGAATATATGAAAGCATTTTTTTTATATATATGCTCACGGTTTCCTCCCTTTGGTGTTGGCAGAACCAACATCTCGTCATTTACATACACATACACCATTCGCCTTCGTAAAGAATCTTTTTTAAGACCTCTGTTTGACTTAACTTCATTGGAAGCTTAAATGGGTTTAAAAAATTTCACTATAAGGTTTTTATTTTTACTATAAGGTAAAAATAAATGAAAAAAAAATAGGCTAAAAGGGCTTATGTCCCGAAAAAGCGACGAGTCTTGTAAGACACTGTTTTTAAAGCCCCCTAATTTAGGATTTTCTTATCCATTCCTCGTAAGGAACTCTAATATACGCTTCCCAAAGGACATTAAACCCATGATTGTAAGAGACATAATTATAGTGTAAAAGTAAACAATTAAACAAAATAAACATACTTTGAATATTACGTGAAGTAGGTAGGATATTCACGTAAAGAGACGAAAAACAGAACTTAAGAACATAACTATTTGCAGATTTTGAATTTATCGTCTACTAGCCGACCCACGCAACCTCGTTTGCGCCTTATATTGCCCGTAGCGTGAAAATTTCCCCCGTTTTTGAAACATTCTTCATTGTTGCTCCGCTCCTATTAGTAGTAGCGTGATGATATATACCCTATAGCCTTCCTCAATAAATGGACTATCCAACACCGAAAGAATTTTTCAAATCGGACCAGCGGTTCCAGAGATTAGCGTGTTCAAACAAACAAACAAACAAACAAACAAACTCTTCAGCTTTATATATTAGTATAGATACAAATAAATAAAATTGGAGTATCTGTTTGTAATATTAAAATAACCGCTTTTTAATAAATAAAATGTCATTTTTTACAATTTTTGTCTGTCTGTCTGTTCCGGGTAATTTCTGGAACGGTTAGACCGATTTTGACGGGACTTCCACTATCTAGCTGGTTTAGCTAGTTCAAAATAATTCACCGAGTAGTTTGCAAGTCTAATACCGTAATACATACGTAAAGCGCTAACTGCCAGATGAACGACACAGCAACTTATATTGCACCTACTGCAAATATTTTGAGAGTTATAGTAAAATAATATAAACCAGTGTGGAACATTGCTTTGCCAACCAAGATGAACAACAAAACTTAACATATAGTTAAATTGTCTTGACCAGAATTTATTTAAATCGTAATTTTCATATGATTTTCCTACATAACAATACGGCGCAACAAAATACAAATAACATCAAACTAATATATTTACGTTTAACAGAAAAAGAAGTTGTTATGAAGATTTTAGGTTGTGAGAATGTTGTTAGTGATGCGACTTTCCCGCTCCACTCCGCCAACTAGGACAGTAGTATGCGCCAAGCAATGATGTGCGCTCGCTACGGTTCAACAAATCCGCAAACTCATACTCTGTACCAGCCTAGGACCGGTAAACGGCCCTAGTTACTTCCACTCGCCATAATAACTCTTACTACAAACGTACACACGCGCCAGCGTTCGCTGACCGATTTCTTCGTACGTTATAGTCTTGTCCTTAATCAAATGCAATAACTGCCTATAAAATTTTAACAGATTGTAATTTAGTTGACCGAGTGTACCTAATAATATTATCGGCGTGGCAGTCGCGAGCCCCCTTCGCCTCCCTCGGCCCTCGTGACCCCGCTCCCGCCCGCGTCTACATAAATCTATTTTATCGTACACCGGCAATAAATTTTATTTCGGGATCTTTAATTCTTTGTTATTGAATTGGATTTTAGTGTTTTATTCGGGTAAACAAACAATACATCGGAACGTTTCAACCGGTACTTAGGACACGTGTGCTTTCGTAAACATGACTAGCGGCGCGCCCGTCGTCGCCCGGCTAACTTAATAAAAGATTTTATTTGTAGATTGGACTGCGTTCCGTTATTGCTGCTGTAAAATGGCCGGCTTTTGTCTGCGTTCACAATTAAAACTTGGATAATGTTTAGTTGTAGCGCTGGGCACAAAGAAATGCCGCTCTTTGCTTTAACAATTACGGGGTGGACGTAAATAAACTGTAGTGCGCAAGCGGCGCGGGCGGCGCGTCCGACGAGATCTACAGTAGCGATCGATAAAATGTGCAATCGTAAACTTCCTGTACGAGATGGGAAATTGTAAATTAACCGACGAATTGTTCTTTTTCATCTGACCGTTATTATTATTATACGGTAATTAAGCCGACTTGTTAAAAGCTGGTAGTCATGCAGTCAGCGCAAGATTTAGTGCGGCATTTTTAATTCAATTCTTTATTGTCTTCAGTACCCGCTTTACTGTAAATATCTAGTGATAGAAACGGTTTGTTCTGTTAGTTTATGAATCAGTTAGTATCGCCATCCAAGTCGTAAATATTTGTTTTCCCTAAATTCCTTTCTTTGTCTATAGAGAGCCATGATATCGTATGTCAAATATGTTAAATTTTATATTTTTAAATCATTATAATAACGAGTAACTAGCCTATCGACCTCCTTTTCACGATTAAAGTGTTTTTTTAATCAAAAATTGATTTTAATGGAAAGAAACAACAAACAAATATTACATAGATAATAAATGGTTTTAAATCGAATTTACCAACCACACATAATCTCAAATTTTATTTGCCTTTACAATCACTTACGAGTTTATTAAATAAATAAAACTAAAGAGAGAAAATATGGCCACTTTAGATTAAGTACTAACCATTACAAGCATTCTATTACAGCTTTATTGTTCACTTAATTATATTTCATTGCGACTGTAATGGTATAATATAAACGTTGTCTTAGCAATGCTCAGATATTTGAAACAGTTTACGTTCATCATTACACCTTTGCCTGCAGTTTAAAAAAATACAATTCCACACAATATATATGCTCCTAACTAGTCTGTAAGATCATCTGTGAAAGAATTAAAAACAGTCGGGACATTTTCATTTTGTACATATTGTTCAAAAACGTGTTGCCTCCGACACCGTCGCGTCACCACAAGATGTCGACAACAAAATTCATGTAAACATTTTGACCACCAAAATGTGACATATAGAAAAAACATATTCCCGGTTCATCCGCTTTCGAGTTACATTTCAACTGCATAATAACTTGAATTGGCGCATAAATACACCTTTTTATTTACCTCTTTAAAGCAAAAAAGCGGGGAAAAGTGAAAAATAAACCATTCTTTTTGCATTGCAGTTGACTTCTTATTTTCAATATAGCTACGAACAATACACACATACTTTTACGTATTTTGTATTTTGTATTAAACTTTTTGTGGAAGAGTTTAGTTAATGTCAAGATAATTTCATTGACAAAATATAGCTTTATTGTCGCCATTTTCAATAATCATTTTGCTTAAATACCATTGCATTGCATGACTAAAATAATATACATAAATGCCTTGTTAAGCAGCTCTAGAATTTCCAGTCAAATGTCTTAAGATATCATTACCGAAGAGGTGTTTGCTCTCTATGGTTAGTTGATTTGTCGATACAAGTTCATACAGACGAAACCGCACTCTCGATGTAATTCTTCAATTGACAAACCACTGAATGACCTGAACCTTGTTTAACTAACGGACAAACTAAAAGGAAATCTTGAAATACCTAAGAACGTACATAACTAGGTACATAAGTATATTTTGTAAAATCACACTCATCGTGGAATTTACTTGGTTATCAATTCTTTATGATATTTTTGACATCTGTCAATAAATATGCATACTACAAAACCTTATTCTTTTCACACCTATGTAATAAATGAGAAATATGAAAAAACAAACTGTTTGAATATTAAATAGTTTGCATAATTTTTTTGATTAAAATATATCCAATAACTTCATAATTAGATGAGATATTTAAGAAGATTTTTAACACTTGTATTTATCGAATCTGTTTTGTTCACAGGCAAAGATGATCGAGAATTCCCAAGCCTGGCTGGGCGCTTCAACATCTGCAGCAATCGCAGGTTGGTTTCATATTTAAATTTCCCTTTAAATTACCTATAAATATGAAAAAATACTATCCATGTTTAACAATGATTATTCGGAAAACCAGTTTGGACTTCAGTCTCGCATTAATTTTTCAATCGTTAACTTAATAAGCGCTCTTACTTGTGTTTGTGTGTGTATTTAATTCAATCATATTTTCATTGGTTTACACTTTACTTTTACGTTATTGTAAATTTATGTTGCTTTTTAAGCCGTATAATATACTGTGAAGTATCTTCAAAAACTAATATTGCAAAAAAAATTTAGTAACAAATTAACTAAGTTTAAATTAACACATCAAAAAGAACAGAAACCTAATTTGTATTATGAGTGTTAGTTCAAATTGTTATAGTTATTTTCGTATATAAATGTAGGTACATCGTTCGAGCAATGGTAAATGTAATCATACACACATGATATGACACTAGAAACTATTAAAACCTGCTACTCGATAGCACACGTGTTGTATGAACTCCCTTTATCGCGCCAATGGTATTTCACGGTCTGATGGTACTCATTCATACTTTCTACGAATTTTCCAGACGTTAAATAGTATTTCCTTGAACATAGAGTCGGTATAAATAGCGTAAAAACTTAAATGTATATCGAAACATATTATTTTGTATGTACTTGCAAAATTATTCTTGACAGAAATAAGCTTTTAATAGGCTCAGTTAAGTTATAAACACATATTTTACTTAACGAGATTAAAACATAAGTAGTTGTTCATAAACTCTCATACATTATAATTTCTCATAAAATAAAAACACGTCATAAATAAGACAATAATCTATCTAATCTATTTACCGCGAATTTTTCTCAGTCATAACATATGCTTAAAGTATTTTATGTGGCAACGTGAGAAAATAATATCGAAACTATTATATTTCTCTATTATAACACTGTGCTAACGTTACTACGTATTGTGTTAGTGAAATGTATAGTTTAACGATACAAAAAGTGTCATTGTATTTTACTTAACACATTGTGAAGTAAACGATTATGATTTCCGATTTTCCGTCATAAAGTTTCATCACGAATCATGGCCTAGATCGGCCAATACAACGCGACAAGAATCTATGACATTGACAGCATCAGTTAAATGTTGCCAGTATTTAGTGCCTTTCTTGTCAGTAATTAGTACAAATAACATTATAAATTGTAACTTATAGTTTCTGTTCTTTTTTTTTAATATATGTAATTTTAGCAATATAAGAGGCCTAAACGTTTATGTAGAATTTAAACGTGCCTTTTAAATACGCTAAGTAGAAAATTTAAGGCAGAAACTTTAACTTTGATAGTTAATTAATAAGGGTAAACCTTGGTTATACAATTTTTAACATTTAATTAGTCTCGATAAATATGAATTGCATGAGAGGCTATGCTGCACAAATTTACTGTACTAAGAACACACAATTATTAGTAAAATGTCACCAACTAGCCAAGCTTTATCCTACAGAGCAACATCCTACTTGACCTTACAAGTACTGCCACAATATATCATACGGCTTTCTATATGTTTCTGTTGAATCGTCCTATTAGATAACACCATCGGATCCAAATCCCGTAAACTAAAATCACCGACATGGACACAAAGGGAGCTGCAAGAAGCCATACACGCGGTCAGCACACAAAAAATGAGGTTCACTCAGGCTTCCACGAGCTACGGCATACCAAAAGGAACACTATATGATAATATTTTGGGTAAAGCAAAACGAATGGCTGTATTAGACGAAGCTGGGATATTACCCAGCGAGGAAAAAGCTCTATTAGACTTCTGTTGCGACACTGGTGTTTCTCCCTATAACAGGCGGACTAACAAATCATTAAAAGAAGTGTTGCCATTTGTACAAAAATTACTGAAAGCGAGAAATGCCAGTTATGACTTCACGGGTCTAACTGGGTTCAGATGGTGGTGGGCATTTTGTAAAAAGCATTCTATCGTTTCTCTGTACTATGACGGAGCATTAAGAAATAAAAAATCAAAGCGAAAAGAAGAAGACGAAGAGACGTGATATTACCTAATATTGATATTAGTGAATACGCATATGCTGCTCTTAAATCTGCTTCTGTTTGCTTTGCAGCATATAACTGTTTATTACATCTTTTATATTATTAACGAGACTGAAATTGTTTAGCTGTGTTGATCGAGATCGCCATGTATCTTTAAGTCTTGTTTGGGTTTATCATTTTTTTTTTTTTTTAATTCTTGTAGTCGTGCTATTCCATTACTTAGGTAATATTAAATTTGTTTTAATTTCAACTCCCGGATGAACTAAAATAATTTTTGTACGTACTTAAAAGTTCTCATATACGTTTTTATACATCCCAAAGAGTTAATAAATATGTTGACATCACAACGTGGCATAGTGACTTAATATTATAGACAAATGGAAAAGCAAGATTCAAATAACAATTAATTTAGTTTTAAAAAAAATGTATAAAATATAAACATAATTATACACAATGCCTGTACCAGGTATAGTTAACTTATGCTTAATGTTACGTATTGTTACAGTTTTTGTAAATAATCTATTAATTCTGACATTTTAGGTAGGTTTAGGCAGTAGGACAGACGTCCTACTTTAGTCCGTATAATAGTACTAAATAGTTCCCAATGCTATTTAATTTTAGAGTCATTCATGCCAATGTCGTTCACCCCTTAGGTGAGTGTCAACTTTTATTGGATAACCAAGAAAACTACCATATATTATTGCGAAATTACCATTAAAGTATTTTTCATCACAAAATAAAATAAATGTTTAGACATCTGACAGAAAGCGCCATCTAGCCTCAAGCTGTGCTGTACTATGCTATGAAAGCTAGATTGACTGATAGAATACTTATATACTGTTTTGCAAATACATACATCTATACATCTATACAAATAAATAAAATTGGAGTGTCTGTTTGTAATATTCAAATAGCCGCTTTTCACTCAATGCATATGTATGTATACACGGTACATATGCCAAAAATGTAGTTAAAAAAATTTTTGTCTGTCTGTCGGTCTGTCTGTCTGTCTGTCTGTTTGTTCCGGGTAATCTCTGGAACGGCTGGACGGATTTTGACGGGACTTTCATTGGCAGGTAGCTGATGATACGGGGAGTAACTTAGGCTACTTTTTTTAGACAAACTTTGTCCCGCGGCGTTACTCGCGGTACAACAATAACCGCGGGTAACACCGCGGGGTTCAGCTAGTATTAACTATAGTAGATAAATTTGTATTGAAGTAGTATCTCCCACCTCTATACAATTTTATAAAAATTATACGCTATAAATTAGTCATCTAAATAGACTGATACGTGCATTAATGATTTTATAAGGTAACGTGATATCTATAATTATAAGTAAACTATCAATATCAGCTTTTAATTGTTCAGTGCTGGACCTGATTCCTATAGTGGCATTGGCCTCTAGTTACAAAGAAGATTTAGGTACCACGCTAACCGGACGGGTATAGTTTGTTGTTTGTCTGTTTCTTAACAGTTTTCCTTCTCATAAATACATCATCATATTTGTCACAATATTTACTTAAGTAGAGTTCATATATAATTATATCAAGTACCTGGATAACAGAGCTTAGCTACTATATTTCTTTTTGGAAAAAAATCTATACATGAATCTTAACAAGATCGATTTATCAACCCTGAAACCCGCACACTAAATTACACGTAAATCGTTGGAGACGTTTCCGAAATTCAAATTATATATCTTTATACAAGAATTGCTCGTTTTAAAGGTATATTTGATACAGTAACAACACAAAAATATTTAGTACAATATTCTGTGACTCACTGTGTTCTTAAGTCTGTGACTCACGTACTTGCATATGTACTTAATTACATAGAGAATCCTGAGAATGCCTGACCTAAGTATTTTCTTAATTTTGGGTAATTGTAAGCAAATAATCCAATATGATAATTATCTCTTAGTCAAATACGGCCACGGCGGCCAGTCTCAAAGGAGACCAACCAACTACGCAGGAGATATTATAGTGCACAAGTGTGTGCACAAACACAGATGCACACACTGTTCCCTCACTCTCATAATCTGATGGGACGGTTAACCTCTTGATTAGCAATCGCATACGTCAACCGCTAGACCAATGAGGCCACTCCAATATATTGAGTGTACGAGACTACGAAACCACAACGAAGGTAATAACTTTGGCAGTCTAACTATGTTTGCTGTATGAGCCACAGTAACTCATTAGCTACGAAACCGATTTTAATAAATGAGGTGTCAATAGATTTGTAATAACGGTATAGACTAGATAGATTTACAAGTCGGGTGATAGTTTTTAACACTTTTAATGGATACTCAAGCAGATCTGGTATTTAATTTCTTCCCTAAAAATACCTAGAAAATATAAGTATAGTAAGTGATTCGTGTTCCCAAATAAAATTGCACGCGGCTTCGCTCACGCAGACTTTCATCCCCTGATTTACCGATATTTTGAAAAATACTAAAATACGTATTTCATTACTTTAAACCAACTATATTTTTAGAAAATTTTAAGCAAATTCATCAAAGAAATAAACAGTTTCATACAAACTTTCATCCTCTGATTCTGAGAGGATGAAAGTTTGTAATCTTAGTGCTCACTTACGTTATATAAAGAATCTACATGCAAAATTTCAGGATTCTAGGTTCAGCGGTTTCGGCTGTGCCTTGATCTCTGGGTATGTCAGTCAGTCACCCTCTTCTTTTATATATATATAGATATTAGATACTTTGATTCTTGAGGAAAGACATAAACTACTCTTTAACGTGAAAACCGAGATGTACCGGGTGAAGAAACGGGCAAAAGCTGGTATTACAATAATGGATTATTATAGATTACATATGCGCTATTACTATAATTGGCAAATAGTAGGTAGATACATACATTCCTGTTCATAACTGCTACATTTAACAATAATTTCTCTTCATACATCTATCATAAAAAGCTACCGTACACTCATAACAATTTACGACTAATAAATTTTATATAATATATGTCGGTATTAGCATAAAGTAAGGGTTCGTATCACCTGTACCACTACGTTGATGTATATTTTATAGACATTTGAATAATTAAAACGTTATACAAATTACATATTCGCTACTAATATTTAGCTGCCGGTTTTCGGTCGTTTTATACGAACTTCCCTTTTGGCGGCCATTTATTTGTTGTGCGATTTGTATTAGTTCTGTTGAAACTTGAATAAAAAACTGATTAATAAATATATACTACAAATAATAATGAACTGTTTCAATATCGTGTTATATTTTTTCTTTGGAATTTGATAATACAGGTTATGTTTACCATAAAATTATGAAGGAACTATGTAAATTAAGGATTCGCAGTAATTTTATAAAATATTCTGTAGCATGGAGAGAGGCCTGTAGCTAATGTATGCATGCATTGATGCAGATCCAACTGATTTGCATTGGAGTACTGCATAATACTGTACTCGTGTTGATCGGAGTCCCTCCGAGGTTTATATAACTTTGTTGCTGTTGTATAGTAATAATTTTGCTAAACAACATTAATATCATTTAAAACTACTATATGATAGACTATATAATAACAATACCTATCCTTCTTATTTCAATTGTAACATAAACCTCCATAATAGGGTAGTTAACTGTATCCCAAATAAATACCGATGTCTCCTTCATTAAAACGAATATTACAAAACATCTTGGAAAAAATAACATATATCTAACATTGTAATATATTACTCAATTGAGTGGTGTAAAGTGTACGCCACTTGTTTCGATCCTTGGCTTCTCATATCCAGCTTTTCGCTCTACAATACATGACGTGATTGATAGTTACAGAAAAATAAAGTGACATTCAAATTATCATAAGGTCTGCTAAACTGTAACATTTAGTTACGACGGCGACATTCGATAGTTTAACAGATACACAATCAAGCTGTCCCTGATATTTTTTTTATTGTCGGATGTTGGACAGCTTCAACGGACAAAACAATTCCTAATAGGCCTTATGAAGCATCTAAAGTCTAATTTGTTCTTAATAATTGCTCAAAACAAACATATACATAGCTTATATATGTTACCGTAAGATTGTCAACCCCGTTAGATTGTAATCTATCTCCCGAGATTGCAAACAGTCGAAAGGTTGTGAAACGGTATCGACGAATCACAAGTCGCGCGCTGTTTGGTTGAACAGCATATGTCCCGCGCCGCCCTATTTGATTGTTAATTCGTCTTTATTGCCGTATGTGAAGTATTTTTGTGATTGTAAATTAATTTCATGTTGGAAATACCTCACAGCTTTAGAATTAGTAATATAAAATTGTTGCTACAGTAAAATTTATTTGTGATTGATTAATTAAAGAAGTTCTAACTTTTTTTTTACCTATCCTAGCCTAACTCTATGGCGTTTGAACAGCCTGCTGTAAAACCGACTAATCAGGGACAGTTGGCAATATCACGCCCGTAAGCAGTATATCACAGTTGACAATCTATCGATAATTTGCAATCTCGCTAGGTAGGTAGATTATAACCTAACGGATTTCACAATTTTACGGTGACATATACATACATTTTATGTGCCACATAACTGTAAGGGCTCCCACACATAACTGCAAATTCGCAACGCATCGCAAATATCTGCGAGCTCGCACGAATGCACCAAAAAGAACTTCACACCGCATCGCATCGCATCGCAGTTAAGTGTGGGAGCCCGTACAGCCTTAGTAACTTGTTAGTCGTATAATTATTAAATGTGATATTTTGAATAATAATTGTAGAATTTTGTATCTATATATGTTAGTTAGTTAATAGTATTAGTTGGTTCTTAGTTATACTTTGATATTTCGTATCACTTTGAAGAAATATATATAATGGAAGATATAAATTAATAAGTTGCAATACATTTACAGATCTCAGAGAAAATTTATGTAAATTTATACTTTTTTGATATGTAATTTTAGAAGTTATAGCACAAGTCTGGTCACTATTAATGATGATAACACGCACATTTTACACACGGTTATATGAAGTAATATTTGTAAGTTAACAACCTTTTCTATACCCTACCATTAAGCGTCAAATTAACAGTAAAAAAATGTAAAAATGTTACAATATATTTGATTCACTCATCAAAATTGCGCAAAAGCCATTCGCAACAGGAAACAATGCACTTTTTGCTGCATAAATAATTTTAATGAAATACTCAATTATTTCTTATCGGTAAATATAAATGAAATGCACGCTCACATTTAGTTTCTTTCTACTTCTTGCACAAGACCCTTCTTGCGAGCCGATTGCGTTTTTTTTATCAAATTTACTACTAGCTGACCTACGCAACCTCGTATGCGTCTCCTACTGCCCGTAAAAAAGCGTTCAAAAACAGGCCCACCCGTACCTCTTCAGTTTCGAAAAATTTGTATAGATTACTGCATACCATGCTTTTATTAATATAGATTTAAAAATATTTTTTAACAATTGCTTGAGGATTTTTTATTTAATACACCTACTTAGTTCTTGCGTTATATGGTTTCGTTCTTTATAATTAAAATTACTCAATTATTTAATTATTATATCTAAAAAATATTTATTGGCAAGTATCAATTATAACTGATACTCAATAATAACTAAGTAATTTGATTTGTCATATTCACACTAATCATATAAAGGTGAAGTGTGTTTGTGCGTGTGTATGTTTGTTACTTCTTCACGCAAAAACTACTGGACGGATTTGGATGAAACTTTACAATAATATAGCTTATATATCAAAATAACACATAGGCTGCTATTTGCCGCGATAACGACATAAACGCGGGCGGAGCGAGCAACAGCTAGTCAAACCATAAATAAGTTAAATTTATCACAGAGGAGATTAATATTTAATTAAGAATAATGTTAACAAAAATTAAAGTGACTTCAAGGTTCGACTCGATTTCTCTTGGATGCTATCATCAGATCTTTGTGTCCTTATCATGGTTCCACTGTTGGGTTATCTCCTTTTCATTAAAAAAGAATCATCAAAATCGGTTCATAAAAGACGAAGTTATAAGCACAAAAAAACACACATAATTTGTTCTGACCTTTTATGAAGCCCAACAGCTTTAATTGTCCACTGCTGGACATATGTTTGTCCTAAGAGGTTTTAGCCTACTATACCTAGCAGTCCTGCCTAGCTGGTTAGAAGCACATTTAGCCATAAGGCTCGAACGCCAACGGACAATTAAAAGAAGAAATAAGTCGTAGGGATATGCAACGGGGATTTACAAGGCAGTAGAGCCACGTTCATTTCAGCACGAACGGGCCGGCTGGACCGAGGCGGTACTACTCTCGCACAGAAAAGCAATGTCGTGTTTCGTTGGTGAGTGCGAGACCGGAGGCCGAAGCAACACTAGGCCGCCATGGTGTGGGTCACCATGCTGCATTGTTGCATTGTCTGCATTCGCATTATGGTTACCACCACTCTTGGATTCTGCTTATGCTTTCCATTAGGCAGAGTGGAATCATTTTGGCAGGGCCAAACATAACAAAAAAAAAACAAAGCGTCACTTTTAGCGGCTATTTGTGTTAACAGGTTAAAAATGTTCCGTATTTGAGGTTGGAATTTAAAAAAAATATTTAAATTTTACACACACTTTAACGTTGCAGGACTTTTTTATCGTATTGATATTTAATCACTCAATGCAAGCGAAGAACGACCATTAATACCTATTTATAAAAATATTGAAACCTAAACGATCTGAATTTCTACTTCTAATTCCAGAAATTCAATAACAGAATCCAAGAGTAGTGGTCACTAAACCCAATAATTTGGTGGCCACTTCTCTTGGATACTTTTGCTTTTAATCAGGCAGAGTAAAGTCATTTTGGCAGGCTCATTTAGAAGGAACTTTCATTCGACTATTTTCGACATCAACACATTTTCTGACAGGTTTCTTGTGTTTTAACGTGAACGCCGTTTAACTCGAGTATATTTTTATTTTATTACTTTATCAGGCGTGATCAGACCCATGCTATTTTTTTAAAAAATAAATTGCTAAGTATATTAATTGTACATGTAGATATATATTTCACTGCCAGATACCACATATACCTATAGTTTTATATAAGTTTGATTAAAGAAAAACATATAGATTTCAAAAGATATCACATTTTTACTGTACTTAGAATATGGTGTTAAGTTTGTTTTTATATATTTGTAGCCACAAGTCACAAATCACATATGTAACCAACTAACTATGAGCTCTAAATTAGTCAATCTAAGGTCCAGTTTTATCAATACTGAATCTGTCAGATGACAACAAATTTCAGTTTCACTAGTCTCGGATAGATGTGTATATGTCTTATATCTATTATATAATCTTACATTGCAATTATCTACCCGTAACTTTATCAGAAACTGGTGAAACTAACACTAAACATGACCCACCTACTTGATTTTTTTGCATTATTTGCCAAAGGAATAATAGGTCAATGTGCCAGCATTTTAATAAAAGGAAATTCAGGTGGCAACAGCTTGCATACTGTTTACCTTACATGTAATACTAACACTATTGTACCTGAAAATCTGACTTTGAAAAAAGAGGCCATGAGTTTCTTTGCCAGTATTCTTCTCATGAGGCTCTACGCATTTTGGAAACTGGAAGTTATGGATCGACACAGGCAGGCAGTAGATTTTGGTGTTTTCACCTAATTTAACTCGACAATACAGCGCATGCTGTGGCGTCTGTTTGTGTCGATCTATGATTCTTAACTACAGCTTCAATTTAACGTTCATAAATGTCACTTAGTGTCTTAATTGAATAAATGATTTTGAATTTGAAAAAAAAAAAAAAAAACAATTATTTGCTGCTAATTATATGCTGTAGGTAACAAGATGGATTATTCCCTTCCAAAAAAATTCAGACCGGTTCATAAAACAACGGCTTGTTCAAATAATAATGAAAAAAATATTGCCGAATCGTAAATCTAATTCTTATTTCGAAGAGTTGTCATAATTAGAACTAAACAATTAAGGGCCTGTTTCACCGATTATAGATAAATTCGGGGTAACTTATCCGACAGATGTTTTGACACAATTTATATAGAAGACACGTCAAATTATCTGTCATATAAGCTACCGAAACTTATCTGTAACTATTAAAAGACGCCCTAAAACTTAAAATATCCAAGGGATATAAATAATGACATGATATATAACATTATAACTGTGTGTATGTGTGTGTAATGCTTCATACGTGTGATAATTAATGTATAATTACTCTGTAATAACACATCAAGTGTAAACATTGGTATTATATGTTGTAAACCGAGTAATATCATTCCTTATTATTCCTTTGGCATTATCTATACTTTTTTAGATTAAGCAATTACTGTAATATCATAATTCAGAGACATTTTCTCCCTCGCATTATGAATTATGTGTTTTATAATCAGAATTTCTTTTTGTTTCATTGATTGTAATATAGTATAGTAATACAAATGTAGAATAGAATTTATGTTGCATTTAAGCGTTTCAAACGTAAATGTTACTCGTCCAATCAAAAGACTCCGTTTTTTCTTCATAAAATGTTATAAAATTTATTTTGATTTTTTATTTTTTATCCACTAATAAGCTTTTTGATTTTTAAAATAACAGGTTTCTTCAGGAGGTCAGTATTTAGGTTTTTATTTTACGTTTTTTAAGTTGTATTTTTTTAGAGTGTATATAATGTACACTCGTTTGTAAATTCTTGGCTCTTACTTACTCTCTTAAATATAGATAAGAATTATTACAATACATGGTATAAAAACAGTTTGTATTTAGAGATTGAATATGATTTGTAGATTAAAATGATTTAGTCGATAGCATTAGTCGATTTCTTAGTCAATTGAAACGATCCTAGATGATATTGTGTTGACATTAGAAACTCACTCACACGTCACCATTCTTCAGTTGACCATATGTCATAAATTATATATACTTACATACTTACGTATTTATTGCTTACTCCAAATTAAAGAGGATTTAACCAAAATCCGCCGAAATCCAAAGTATGGCATTTTCGAATCTTGCTACTACTGTATAAATGCCATAAATACCTGGGGATTAGAGAAACTGTCTTTTTACGTATTTGAGTATATCGATATTTCATCATAGCAGAACACAACGCCCTCTATGTTGATAAATCTGCTTACTATAGCAATACAATAGCGAACATTCGCTGTTTCTATGATTTTGCATATAAAATTATTCATCGTGAGATAGTATTTTGGTCAAGGATAAACTTTAATTAAATAGAAGTAACTTATTTAAACGTTTATTATTACACTTTAATAGGAGTGATATGTTATCATGTGATTTATGTTTTTTTCAGGTTATTAATTTGTTGATAAAAAATGAGAAATAACTTTAGCAATGATTTCGGGTATTAATAACAACGTAACTGTCTTGATATAAAAATATGGCTACGGAGGTCATTTTACTTTACTTAGTTTCTTTTTCAACAAGTTTGTCCTATAACAGCGTGCTATAAAGTAATTCTTCTCTATAAAGCTCTTTAGTATTCTCTCCATAAAATCCTATTGCCAGATTAATTCTCTTAAGTATGAATATTAATGTTTGTCCTTATTCCGTTTGGCAGATAGCTACCAATACCAGCTGCAGTCGATGTGGCAGAAGTGCTGGAACACGCAGACTCTCGTTCACAACCTGCGCTTCAGGGAACGCGGACCGCTCAAATCCTGGCGTCCAGAGACAATGGCTGAGGCTATTTTCTCAGTGCTTAAGGAGGGACTCTCGCTATCTCAGGCGGCCAGAAAATATGACATACCGTATCCGACATTTGTGCTCTACGCCAACAGAGTCCACAACATGCTGGGCCCCAGCGCTGATGGCGGTGCAGGTATGTTTATTAACATTTGTGTCTAAAACTGAAAACAATGGTACAAGCAAATTCAATACAAAAATCTGCTTATTACCCAAATTCTCACTTGGATAGCAGAATTTGAGAAGCAAATTTCTCCAGAGTGTTTTCAGTTTTAGACATGTAAACACTTTTATAATTTACATTTGGTGTATTAATTTGAATGGCATTGCGGGAGTTTTTACTGGATATATAAATTACAAGTAATTACATGAACTCGACTAAATACTCGACGAAATAGATTGAGTGGTAGATTGTACTGTCTCGTACTGTATGTACTAACCTACTGTCTGAATGTAGCTGGATGTTTGTGGAATGCGGTTTCAGTTGACATTCCACACGGACAACTTATAGATTGGTATAGGAATTGCAACGTAGAGGTATACAACTTTATTTTTTCGATGAGCAACTAATTTATATTATTCATATTGCTTGTTCTAAAGTTGCCGGGAGCGTATAACATACAGTTATTGAAGCCAAGTGGTACAGACCATGTCCTGTTTCTCAGTGAATTCGAATAGAGGAAAAGCAGTCAGGAAAATATATCTCGATAATCCTATCTATCACAAAGTATCCGGGTCCTTTAAGCGGGGCTAGAAAAAGCACCTTACTAAGCCGCCATAGTGTGGAATGCCATACTGCTCTGCCTACATTCGCAGTGAGTATGGTGGCCTCCGTTGTTGGATTCTACTCGAGCTTTCCATCAGGCTGAGCAGAGTCACTTGGCAGGTTTTCAAATAAAAAAAGTATTGTAGGTTGGCTTATTCCCAGTTGTTACTTGGATACTTTTATTCTTATATGTGGTTTATCATCTTTACTTTTTCTTTTCTGTCTCTCCGATGTCCCAAAACCAGTCTACTCTGACTCGGCACAATAGTAATTGAAAACAGCAACGTTATTCCCTATAAAACAAACTAAGGTTTTTTTCGTAATACTTATGATCGTGTGGCAGTAAATGATTTTTTAGTCGAGCATTAATTAATTTAAACATAAGAACAAAGAGTAAGAAACCTGCAATGTTACGTTCAAAAATGCCATTTTCAACATTAATAGTGTTTATTTTTTAATATATAAGTTGTATGCGAATGAACGTGAAAAATGTTCAAGCCTTGCGAGATGTCTGTGCTATGCGGTTGCTCAGCGCAATACTTTTACTACTCGTTTTATTTCTGAATGTCTACTTCAAGTATGAAATTTCCTACGTGTCTTATGTGAAAACGTGTACACGGCTTATATACATATCTGTGTTCCTATATGTATATGTTCCATCTACCTCTAAATTAGCAAAAACGTCATGAGAAAACATTAAACACTACATTATAATTCTACTAATATTATAAACGTGAAAGTTTGTAAGTATGGATGGATGGATGGATGTTTGTTACTTTTTCACGCAAAAACTACCGAACCGATTTGGGTGAAACTTTACAATATAGCTTATACATCAGAATAACACATACGCTACTAATTGCCGCGATAACCAACATACACGCGGGCAGAGCCGCGGACATAAACTAGTCTTCTATAAGTTTTATAAGTTTTAGATTTGTCATATATTCTCATATTAAAAGAAATAGTAAAAAACATTTTAGTGTTTTTAATAAAATAACTTTAAGTTCGTTAATCTGTACAGAATCTATAAGTCACTAAAATGCAAACATTGTTCTAACAACGTACAGTACATAGTAGGAGACAAGTCTTTAGAAGTTTAGAAATTGGGAGTAATATAAAAAAGTTAGATCGGGAGGTAAGTAGAAAGAAGCTTTAACGGATAAATGGAGTAACGAAACTGTAGCTGCAGCAGCGTAGCAGGTCATAGTCCCACACCTGTATCTGGAACTGAGAGAACCAACCATCTTTGGGTACAAATGGTTCCATCGATGTTAGGTACGAGGTGCTAAGCTAAGCAGTACCCTCATTGCAGTTTTTTAATAGTTCTTTTTTAAATGTGAAAATGTCTAACAAAGTGCCCTGAAAACAATAATTTTGCTCTGCCGTTAGGTATATGATGAAGTAGATTAATACGTACTCATGTGTCCTTATGGATTTTTTACGATTATCCTGTCATTTTTCCAAATCCTCTACAACTTTCCATCAGGCAAAGTAGAGTCATTGCGACAGGCCCATACATAAAAAAAACTACACTAAGGTATACCGTGCGTAGTAAATATTGTCAAAAATATTCACAACATTAATAATATTGTGTAATTTATACTTTCGATTGTCGATACTTGATAGAACTTCTTGTCATACATTCTAGAATAAAATCACTTGTACATAATGTAAAAGGTACAAGTGATTTTAATTCTAGAATGTATTAATAACATTATCAAATGCATATTTTCAAGAAAGTACGCAGGGCTGAAAAATTACTTCAGTAAATACAATTTGAAAAACAACAACAAATGTTTTATATTATAATAAGGTAATAGGCATTCAACACGTAAAAGATAAACATTTTCGGACGTTTTCTCGTGACGATTGCTACAATAACATACACATATCTCTGTCAACATCTTTCCTAGAAATGATTCAAAATAAGTTGTAAATAAACAATACCTACGCTTTAATTTATTTTGAATGATATATTTAAAGAAGAACAATGAGAATACCTTACATGTTCACGTTTTACTATTATGCGATTTTTCAGATTTAAGACCAAAGGGAAGGGGACGGCCGCAAAGGATCTTACTGGGTGTTTGGCCCGACGAGCACATTCGCGGAGTAATCCGCGCCGTGGTGTTCAGAGACACCCACGCGCCCTGCGCCGCGCAGGCCACCAACCTGAAGGAGCTGGAGCTGCCGGGCTACCCGCCCATCGCACCGGTCAGTATTGCACATGTTGCGCGGACACGTGCCCCTGTGCTCGCATATTCCGTCTTTCTTTTTGTCGCTATCTTATGTCACGCCACGTTCAGGTACGCCAACACGTAAATATCTATTGAACTGTTACCGCGTATTTGTTCCAAAGATTACGATTTAAAGAAATATGGATGTGTTAAAGTGTTATTAGCTAGGGAGCTACGTAACTACAGCCTACTGCGATTATGCTATTGCGATTGTACAAATTTGAAATATTTCATCTTTTACTTGTTTCTTTCAGGCATAATTTCAAAGAAAAATGAATTAATATCAAAGCGGTAGCGTTTGTAGTGTTATAATTAGGCTAAGCGCTGCGAAGGTAAATGTAATAACCAGGCATTGTATATGGGCGTATGCCTGTTACAGGACGGCGTCGCCGTATCAAACGCTTACATCGGATGTGGCAACGGGCGCGAAGGACGCATGTCACCCAACGCTGCGGCTGCTGCCGCCGTGGCTGCCGTGGCCCACGGCCTCCGTCGCCAAATGTGCAACATGGTAGCCGGCCAGAGGGGACCCGAGCATCCCCAGCATCTCGGCCCCCCGATGCAGCCATCACCTCAACTCACTTCACCGCTCTCCACTGGGCTGGAATCACCGTTATGCTCGCCGCCGCCGCCCGGCCACGCGCTGGAGCCGCCAAAGCACGCCGACCCGTTTCGTCCATTCGCCTCACCGACCGACCGCTACGGAGACCGCGACACCTCCTCGGACATCACTGAGATGGGCCCGCCCAAGAACGGGCAGGGCATCGCTCGCAAGGCGCCTGGCCAGGGCACCTCTCCCTCCGAGCTGGAGCATGCGGCTGATGCGCGTGCGGACATCTGAAGGGAGGCAGCGGGCGCGGCGCCGGCGCACACGCCGATGGTTCTGCCGCCGCCGCCGATGCCCGCTTACAAGTACTTTGTGCCGAACGGAAACAGCTCCACCTATTATTAACTTCAATGACGTAAGATGCACCTTAGACCCAGTCAGCCTACCGCTCTTTTGAATGCTACTTACACTAGTGTTTAAGAAAACGTAGTTGTCTCGGTCTGAGCTACTTACGCTTGAGGTATTGATATGTTACTCTCTTTGTCAAATTGAAAAGCTGATATTATCGACATTGTTTAATTTGATCACCGCAGTACAGTCAGCATCATTAACCGAGGTAAGTTCAAATTCAATGCATTTACTTTAAACTTGAACGACACTTTAAATGTTGCTGACTGTATCTAGAATAGAAGAAAAAAGTGAATTTAAAACGTTACATATTTCGATTTGACGGAACAATCCTCAAAATACTTTAATAACTTTTTCTTCCTTCAACCAATCGTCTGTCACAAGTCACTTTATACGAGAAGAAATATTTATGTTCCATACGAATACTGCGGTGAAGTAAACCAAACTAAAATTGATAAAAATGATGTGTCCCAGAGCGGGTACATTATTTTGCGACATCATCCGAACTGAAGCGAACAAGTGCGAGATGCAAGAGTAGCTGCAGCACTAGCTGGCTTGAGCTTGTAAACAGAGCAAAACAAATATACAGTGTGGTGTGTGTCGGTATTGTGCGTCCTTAGCACATTCCAAGGATGAAGCGGAGCTGTTACCAATCGGGAGCCGAGAGCTTAGAGACGATCACGTGACGGGCCCCCCAGAGGGCCCTTGTTTTATCAATATTTCAAATCGGCATTAATTTACGATCATATTTAATAAATTATTGTGGACTCGCTGTGCAATACAATGCTTTGTTATTAGTTGACTTTTTTAACATTATGGATTTATTATTATTTTGATCATTATGTATTTGTGTTCCAATGAAAATATCTTAAGTTTGTTCGTTGACACGCAGTGACGAGCGCGGACTCGCGCTGGCGCATCGGTTGCCAGAGGCGCGGTGCGCGGCCCGCTCTCGTTCCAATATTATTATTATTATTATAATCATAAGTAGAACTTCGACATACGTGTAAGCTTAACTAATTCATTACAATCTAAATCCATCTATGAACGTAGGGGTTGTCAAAATTTTAAAGTTTAATATATATGTATATATATATATATATATTCGGCCCGATTTAAAAGACTGTTCGGTATACCTATTCATTATAATTCAGCAAACATATTTAAGAAATTATTAAAAAATATGGAATTAATGTTAGATGTAGGTAATCCTTTAAATGATAGATATCATATCGTTTAATGTCAGATCGATGTCAATTTCTCTATTAGCCGTTATTAGTGGATGTGTGTTGTCGCTTGCGGGCGCGTCGGAGCGCCCGCGCCCATGCTCTGTTCACTGTTCGTGCAGCGATTCACATACGTGTAGCATTAGTGATCGCCAAATGTAATATAGATGTATCGTTAGTCAGTAGTCATTGTTCCAAATGTTAGGCTAAATTAGACGTTCGCGTTAGTGCCGCCCCTGCCTGTTAACTCACTCAATCCTTTTTTGTCACTTGTCACAAAGATGACCTCTCGCACAAGTAGTATGGTGCAGTGCACAGCCTGGGTGAGGTACTTTACTTAAGTACAGAATGGCAACTTTTCTTTCTACCTTAAATGAGCACAATCAAACGAAACAAAAGAAACCTTACAAAGGAAAGAAAAATCTACCGATGTTACCTCTTTGGCAATAGGAATTCAATTTAATTCTCACTAACGGTCATCATCTATGGCCTAGGTAGGTACAGACGACACGACGAACTGTAAGACCTTCTTTTGTTATTGTAAATATTTTATTTTAAGTAAGTACGCTCTTACGATTGTCATTGTTAAATTAAGTACACACCAAAATGTACATTTTATTAAATATAAAATTATGTGCTAATAAGATTCATTAAGAAAGTAACGTATACGATTTATGTAAGAAGCGTGCAGTGTATTTTAATTTTTAATATATTTTTCAAATTGATTTCACAAAAGTATAATACATCCCAGTAGTTAACAGGCCGAGGCGTGGCGCCCTCTGCGTTAGATTTAGAAGCACTAAGATCGCCAAGTACTGAATGTTCATCATTCTTTTGTCTGCTAAACTACCTATGCATAGTTAGTGTATACATTTCAATTTACTTAGATTAGCTATATAACGATTCGTAGCGAACAGAATCAGTGTTATTCGACGTTAGAGAGCCCGGTGAAGTGCTGGCGAGTGCCGAGGGCAAGTGCCGAATGCCGAATGCCGAACACTGACAGTCGAATGCCGGAGCCTCTACGTCGCTAGAACTTTTAAGGTGTATATGTACAAATTTGTTTTACCAATCACTACTTCCCTGGACGCAAAGTTTCGTTTCGTAACTAGTTCGGATGAAAAATTACTAGTGTTACCTTCTTGCCGCAGGGGTATACCATAACTTGTTTTGTTGGCGGATATTGTTGGCGTTCACGTATTCACTTGTCGTGTTGTAGGCAAGACCGGCGAGGACTCGTCGCAGAACATGGTGTCCCGTGTTTTATAGTAAGTCTCCAAGTGGCCTTGATACTTCACTATTGTTTGGTATTTGGATTGTCTGGTTTGGTTCAAGTTTGGAATTAGTGTATAAAAAAGACCAAATTATAAAATTGAGGGGAAAAATTAATACATCTGCAATTCAGATCTAGAATTGAAAATATTTGGCTGTCCTTTTGGAAATAAATATATAATCTAGGTAAAAAAAGTAAAAAGTTATATACTGGGCCTATACGTTTCGGACGAATTGCGTAAATTTTGGTAAATGTTATTACGCATATTTTCTATTGTGTAAGTCTAGGCTAATGTGTTCAAAAAATAAATTAAAATTTAAAATTTTTGAAAAAAGTAGAAAGTGCCTTCCAAATTTTTGACCACAGTAAGTGTTGGGGTTGATGCGGCGATGACGGGCTGGAGGCGGCGGGCCGCGGCGCGGGCCTTGCGTATGATAACGCCAGCGCAGCACTAGACACTAGACACGCACTGTGTACCTACTGCACACTGCGCTTGCGCCGTCGCGCGCCGCTCTCAACGTGCTTATCTATAAAATTTAGAATAAATAAAATTCAAAATTATTATATAAAAATAAATACATATGACTATTATATAGAAGAAAATATACATAAAATTATATATTTGGCCGTGTGGTGGTACCCTGACAGGCAAGTGTTAGATGGCTATTCTATGTTACTTTAAATAGACGACAGCTAAAATCCATTGAGTAAACAATGCAGATATGCAAGTGCCATTTGTTTTGGGCTGTATCGCTTACAGCCCAGCGTTTTTGTATCACAATGTGGATTTTGTAGTTATAATTAAACATTAATTTATTGTATTGGAAAAATATACGTTTCGCATTACATAAATAACCTGCGTGTTATTTCCGTGATAGATAAGAAAAGAAAATCTTTTAGTAATGTAATACACACCTACAGAGGCGGTTTTGGTTGGTTTGTAATTTATAGATGTTAATTTATGATTTTTTTTTATATTAGTTAATCTAATCGTTACTGGCGCCCTTAATTACAATGTGTTATACTGCATGACAAATCTTAACTTTTTGTGATATACATATATATGTATATAGTTTTTATATACAATATAGTATGCCGTAATGTTTGCTCTTTTCTATTATTTATTATGTTTGGTGTAAAAACCGCCGCGTTGGGCTCAAATGAACGGATACTTTGGTATCCAGTCCATAGTAACCAAAAAAAACTTTTACTAATATAATTCCAATGTTTAACCAGTGACTGTTTAGTTATTAAGTAGCATTGTCGTTAAGTATCTCAATGTAACGATATCTAAGTTAATACTTAGATTGCTTTTTACGGTAACACAATATTATATTACTTGCATATCAAAGCAGCGCTACAAATTTGTTTTGTCACCCTAAAACCTACCAATATGCGTGTATATGGTGAGTAATTTCTTACCTTAAAATGTATCGGCGATAAAAAAAAACATCTAATTAATATCTGGCCAAATTTTCGGAGAAAAGAAAACAGGCTTATGTAAAATTATATTTCCGAACAAAATAAATATAAACTATTTTCGTAATGTAATTATAGTTTTAATATCTAATTCTGTGTAAAATATCCTTGATTAGTTACCATTTGGAAAAGTGTTTAATGTATTAATTTACTTTTAAATTTAGGATGACAAAATGCAATTTGAATGTAACACAATTATAAAAATAAATACATATGTATTTTTTATTTTAATGAATATAATATATATAAAGACACGCAAATGTTAGCTCGCTCTATACATATAATATAAGTATTTATACGGAGTACGAAGTTTAAGTATGTGTCCGGTCGAAGTACGCGACTGATCAATGCAAAATACAAGATACCCGCGTCATACCGTCCGAACGCATACTTAGATTCCTTGTCCTAAGAATTATTTCTCGTCACATAATTTTGCTACTCTGTGTTCTTGATTATGGCGTAACTTTATTTGTATGTAGGTAAACACGTATAATTAAAGTATCATTAAGTAATATTTAGGCTGTTGCCACTATATATTATATCCATAGCATTATCGAAACAAGCCCATTGTTTTTTTCGACTAGTTTTTTCTTTCTTTTCAATTTTGTTACATATATCGCGATTAGTTACTTTCATATTACACGCGGATTTGTTATTTATTTCTCCCGTTTATGTTATTAATATTTTTCGTTACAATTTTTTATGTGTAACATCTTTCCGTTCTGTGGAAGTGATTTAAAAAGGGACGGAATTTTGATACGAAGCCAGTGACGCGCACGTTATTTGATTAGTCGAATACGCACGCGCAGTACTTTAAAGTAGGCGGTTAGTTCGTTGGCAGGATGTTACACAGTTTGCGAGTGCTGTGAAACTCGATTGTTTTTAGTTTCTCGTTATATGTATAACCAGAGAAGGTGCATAAGTTGAAACTAAGTGGGTTCGCGGCGATAATCCTACAGATAGATGGTACAGCAATAACGATACAACCAGTGTTTATCTTAAGTACAATTTGTGGAAATTGATGTAATCTTTCATTAAAAACTGTTACTCATAATACATGTTAGTAGTAACAAAGAGAACACTTACCTAAGTCTTTGGTGTCCGTTGATCTGAATAAATTGTATGTAGTACTATCTGTCTCAATTGAATTCATTAATTTAAGTTTGTTATTGTCACAGTGTACCGTTGTCTGAATAAATAATATAATATGAAAATAGAGCAAACAATGTTGTTTTATTTTGAAGCCAGTTTTGTTTGTATTCACCCTGATATAAGTATTAGCTTTTAACTGGCAAGATGGCTGAAATAGATAGAACCGATAAAAAATACAACACAATTTCAGTGACAACAAAACTATTATGGGGAGAAATGATCAGTTGATAGTTTTCCTAACTGCGTTAAAAATGATACGGCGCGCCAGGTTTGACACAAAACTAGCCAGTACCTGTACCATGGTCATGAAATTACTGATCAACATTACACTTCACAACAATATATAAAGGTGACAGTTTGTGAGTGTGTATATTTGTTATTTCTTCACCGAAAATCTACTAAATAGATATGAATATCTATTTAGTAGTACCTCAGAATAGCACATAGGCTACTTTTGGCCGCGATAATCAACATAGAGGTGGGCGGAACCGCGGGCAACAGCCAATACTTACATCTTTCTAAACGCGTACATAAAAAATGACACCAGACTTAGAACAAGTACCTGTGGTCGCCGAACATACATAGCTGCTGATTAAATATTCGTAGCAGTCCGAGCCTTCCGAGCCGTTTGGTGGCGGATTAAGAATACAGAGTTTCACCACCCAAAATACTCTCATGGGTGTAATAGGCAACTCCCTTAGTCCTTAGTCGCAGTAAAAGTTAAAACTTCAAACAAACCGTATAGTAGACTAAAATCTCCTTTCGCATTAGAGGCTTGTGTCTAGCAGTGTCTAGCAACTGTTGATGATAATGGTGAGTCCTAATATATCTATCAAAACAAGGAAGAGGGCGTCCATAAATTACATGAGGTGTTTTTTTTTTATTTTCTGTACACTGACATCATTGAACAATAAGTGCTCCACTCCAGTGCTCCACATACGCCTCTTCTGAAAAAGAAGTTTCTGATCTAACAAAACGAGCTTTTCAGTTTTCCTATTCTATGCAGTGCTATTTTCCTACGCAGTCTGGTCCCTTAGTCGGCGTTTTTTGACTTTTATGTTTTGAAATATTAGAGTTTTTAAAAGTATTCCATACTTGAAGTAATTAAATTATGGAATAGCGCCATCTGTGGAGTTTATTGCCAACTACCAAGTCAGTAGTAACAGAGCCAATACAAAGAGAGGGCATCAATGAACCTATCCAGTGACTAAAGACAGGCCCTGACGTCATCGTAGTTGATGCGGCTTATATTGTAGACTAACTGAACTCCGCAGTGTTACCCGCGGTGTTTGTTGTACCACGAGTAACGACGCGGGACAAAGTTAGTCTAAAAAAGTAGCCTAAGTTATTCCCTGGATCATCAGTTACCTGCCTGTGAAAGTCTCGTGAAATCGCTCCAGCCGTTCCAGAGATTACCCGAACAAACAGACAGACAGACAAAAAGTAAAATACATTTTTGGTATATGTACCGTGTATACATACCTAATGCATTTAGTAAAATTCGGTTATTTTAATATTACAAACAGACACTCCTATTACTTGTATAAATTGTCAATGTTAATCTTCTAGAATTGTATTTATTTATTTATTTATTTATTTATATCAACTGCTCACTACACTCACAGTTACCCAACACGTGTAGCGAGCCATTATAACATTGGTGTTACAAATATGGTAATTAATAATAAGAATTCATAGTCGTCCGTCCCAAACCAGGCAAAGCCTGCACCAAGGCAACCAGCCATTTCCAAACACATACATATTTTAGGTAAATTAGACCCAGACGTAGAACTATACATCATGCTTATCACATAAAAGCTAGTCATGGGTGGGAATCGAACCCACGACCTGAGGCGTTTTGCAGTCAGACTAGAGCAACAGGCCCGTCAAAATTAAAACCTAACATTTAAAAAAATCATACAAAATGTAACAAATGTACTTAATTTGGTAAAGAATAAATCAACATCTGGATACTGAGCAATGAGGGAGTTAAGCAGTCTAACTTCGAAAAGTGAAACCTAAAGTATTGTATTTTATCGTGTACAAGCTGAACCCCGCAGTGTTACCCGCGGTTATCGTCGTACCGCGACTAACGCCGCGGGACAAAGAGTCTAAAAAAAGTAGCCTAAGTTACTCCCTGGATCATCAGCTACCTGCCCGTAAAAGTCCCGTTAAAATCAGTTCAGCGGTTCCTGAGATTACCCGGAACAAACAAACAGTCAGACAAAAAAAAATTAAATACATTTTTGCTATATGTACAGTGTATACATGCATATGCATTTAATAAAAAGCGGTTATTTTAATATTACAAACAGACACTCCAATTTTATTTATTTGTATAGATAAACCACTCGGATACACATTCTGGAGCCTTGAATGACATCACATTTCATTTATTTATATTCATTTCATGTAAAGCTAATTTCGTAAATAGTTCTATGTTTAAACCTCTCTTGAGACGAGACCCGAGTTCAGCTATGGGACGTTATGGGTTGTTGATGATGGGAAATCTCTTCATGTTTTATTGAAAGACTAGCTGTGCCCGCTACTTCGTACACGTGACATTTGAATTTTCAAGTTTTCACTGTTTAAATCTTACCTGGAGTAGTGCAAGGTTTTGGTTTTGAAATGTTAGTCGTAGGACGAACATTTTAAAACCAAAATCAGCTAAATCGGCTCAGTCGTTCTCGAGTTTTAGCGAGATAAAGGATCAGCAATTGATTTTTATTTCTAAGAAGAAATTTAAATTTATTCGCCACTAGTTGGAAAATTTTATGCTATCGGAAATACAAAAGACAAGTTGAATAGATGCGATTATTACTGACAACATAAGTATGACCGAAATTGTGTTAATTCAGTTTTAAGATTGCTTTTCTCAGATTGGCCTTACTCAAGCATTTGGGTGCTAAAGTTATTATTTTTATTAAATGAAGTGATATGCACTATATACATATGTCTATGAATAACTGCCTCGGTGGCGCAGTGGTAGCGTACGCGACTGCTGTTCTTGAGGTCTCGAGGTTCGATTCCCGGGTCGGATCAAATGTTTGTATTATATGATATATATTATATTATATGATTAAATGTCCGAAATATTTATTTATTATTTATTATCTACCCGAACACGAAAAATTTAAACTTTAACACAAACTCACTTTTTAACTAAAAAGGAAAAGAGATAATACTCTTACGCTGCTAGACCCATATAACAGAAAGATACAAGTAGAAATGACTAGTAGGCGTGACGCGCGTGCCACTAGTAAGCGTTGCAACGCATACCTTTTTGAGTTGTAGGTATTTTGTATGACAGTCGTATTACAACGCTGCGTCGAATCATTAAAATGTCTACCTCAACTTACTAAAACAGTGTTTGTTAGCCAAAACTAGGTCTTCTCAACAGCCATGGCCTTGTCCAAGGGCGGCGTTACTCTTTTTCCAACAGTTCATTTAATTCTTCTACTAATAGTGGAATGAGTAACTTTGTTTATTTTCTAACTAGCAGACCCACACAACCTCGTTTGCGTCTTCTATTGCCCGTAGCGTGATAATTTTCCGTTTTTGTTAAATTCTGCTTTGGTGCTTCGCTCCTATTGTTATTAGCGTGATGATATATAGCCTCTAGCCTTCCTCGATAAATTTACTATTCAACACTGAAATAATTTTTCAAATCGGACCAGCGGTTCCTGAGATTAGCGCGTTAAAACAAACAAACTCTTCAGCTTTATATATTAGAATAGATTATCTTTTTATGATCCATCGTGTCCGAATTGTAGTCTCAATAGCCTCTACGGGCCCGTGTCGCAAAAGTAAATGGGTCAAGTGAACCACCAGGATACCTTTTTAGAAAGATACAGGGGCATAAAACAATAACATTCAGTACTATGACGTCACTTGTAAGCTGTGTAGCACGTACGGTCAGGGCATAACACTGCGACTAATGTTTAATTTCAGAAAAGACAGAAAAGAGAACACATTTAATGTGATACTTTGCCGGATTTCAATTTTGTTTCATTAATCCATTATTATAAGCGACATTAACTATATAAGCGACATTAACTATAAAAACAACATATAACCGCTAGCATAGCAAAATAAATAAAAACAAAGTAAAAACTTGAAAACAATTGAATTTATTATTTCATAATTATACATAAAAGCAAAAGGAATTGAATTAAATTGAAAATAATAACAACCAAAACATAATGGTATAACACCGTTCACATGATACATTTGTTGTATTTTTGTTCAGGGGAGGGCAAACACCGCAACTGCGCACAAACGAAAGGCTTACCACTAACACTATTAAACACATGTAACTTCACCATGAAGTTAAATAACATATACGTGACGTATTAAAAAACAGTATATCGAATAACCACTTGATTAATTCAACAAAATATAGAGAAAGTAAGCAGCCATCCGTGTATGCGCATTTGCTACAATAAAATGTATGTTTTAGTGATCAAATCAGCCCACTTTATTCACATTCGTATTTTGCCCGAACTAAAATGTAAACAGTTCCGATAGCACGAGCTCCCTCGTATAAGTAGGTTTTACAGAATCAACTGGTATTATAAAACTGTACTATTGTATAGACATTTTAAGATACAGGCTGCAGTAGGTCGGGGTTAGAAATAAAACTATGAGAATACTTGAGCAATATTGAATGTGTCTCTAGTGTTAAGTATCGAACTGTAAGTCACAAAACCCCCGCGACCATGCAACAACAAAAAAAAAAGCGAACCATTTAAGGGTAACACATAAAATATCATTTCTAATCCCGACAAAGAAACATTTTGGTTTACAAATTACTTAAACATATAATAATTACAATTCTAACTAAAAATACTACAATAAGCCGTAACTAATTCGAATTTTCATTGATTACTGTTCCGACGGTCATCCGTCACTACTTACAAACTATATATATATAACAAAAAAAGATACCGATTGTTTTACAAAAAAAAAGAGTGTGGAAGAGTTTAGACAACAAAGACATACATACAGCCGAGTGTGATGGTAGGTAGTACAGGAGTAACTACAATTTAATACTTTAAATATTACACTATAACTATGCTTCAGTCTTCGTTCAATTATTTATAAGATTACAGCCATTTATGAAGAGTAGCGGCTACATTTCGCGACCTCCAATGACCACATTATATTTTGTATACATATATATGTATATATATACATCAAACAAATCCGCGGCGTGTGTCTGTGTATATAGCCACGCACCACGCTCACACGAGTACCTACGTGATACATATTACACGCCCCGTAAGCATGCACTAACACCACAAAATATTTATTATTATTTAAAATTGTTTAAATCTTAATTCGGTATTATTATAAGTCTGAAATGTTTACAATTAGACACATAGTATATTAACTGACTATTAAAGAGGTTAAGAGATAAAATTGCTGGCCATTACAATGAGATATTTGGGACTACATCATATTAATTAAATTGAATACAAATTAAATTGTAAAATAAATAACTTAAAAAAAAAAGTGTTGGACAATACAATAACATAAATTATTCACTACATATAATATATTTGCCATTTGGCAGACTTTACTGTCTCGCGTCAAGGAAGTAAAACAAAATATGTATACATAGAAACTGTAATCTCTACACATTAAAGGTGGCAAAGTATTAACAGAATGTGTAATTACTCAACAACGTGGCACGTGTAAAGGATGTTGAACAGTTGTTCCACGTTACCATCGCATTCAATTATACCATCAATTAAATAAAAATATAATTAATTATTATGAATCATTATCAATGTCATTAAAATAAATAAAATAATTCTAACCAATTAATGAGAGTTAATTTTAAAAAAAAAATATGATGAATGGTAGTAGGATCAAGGATATTGCATTGTCGTCTATAAATCAATATAAAAACAAAACACAAAGAAATTGTGAAGCATTTAAATAATAATAAAAATAAAACTTAACATCTAATTCCGATTATCATCTCTCTTTGGACTGCAGAGTATAAAATAATGGAATTTGGCAATGTTGAGATGGATCATTAGCCACCATTTTTATCTACTGAACATATTTAACAACTACAACTAGAGAAATGGTATTGAATGGATTAATATTGAGTACATCATGGATACTTTGAGTTACGCAAGACTATTATATAATATGATATTATGTCCATTGCACGTTGCGCATGAAAGTCCGGTGGGTAAACTGTTCCACTTACACACGACGACGTCAAACACTCGCACAACCTCCGCTTATAGCCCCTACTACACCGTCGGTCGAGCCAAACACCCACTTACAAACATTATGATATGCATTCCTATATAATTGTCCCATCTAATCGGTATGAGATTCTAAATACAGCGAATTCACGCTCACGATTTGTTCAATCCAGCCCTTTAAATAAACAGAAGAAGAGAGAAGATGAAAAGATTAAAGTACAGTTAAAAGATCATGTTGAGAAGTCATATCTAATTAATTATTATCGGTAACATTTTAACTGACGAAGGGATTGAAGAGAAACCTGGCCATATTCGACGAATATTAGTAAAACCTTAACGTTATGAATACACGTACATATATGTAGTACCTGATTAATAATATAAGTGTTTATCAAGTCATAACATATATCGGCATTTGAAGGGACTATTTTAGATAGATAGTATTTGAAGCAAGCATTTCCGTAACGAGTGAAAATGCATTTATATGATGTATTCACGGCTGGTGGCACGACCGACGTATGTAAACAGCTTAACAATGCCAAGGGGCGTACAAATTAGCGTAGCGACGCAAGAGGCGTCGGTTCAGTCGCTGCTATTCATCACACTTGCGGCAAGCGCCTGGCACGTCGAAGTCCAGGACGAGGAGTTTGGTTTCCTCGGTGCCGTTGCGAGAGCCAACAGCACAGATGAGTTTGGTAGCCGAAGCCCTGATACGCCAGACCACTCCGCCAGATCCACCGGAACTCAGCTCCACGAGGTTGCGGATAAACTCGCCAGTTCGCACATCCCACAGTTTCACTGTTCCGTCGTCCGACGAGGTGATCACGAATCGGTTGCTTGACTGCAGACAGGTCACGGCAGACTGGTGTTTATTGGGCCCTAGAAATGGAAGGTAATTATTAATTACAATTGTGTTGTTATTTACATTGATTCATATCATGAACATTGATGATACATTTGTCACACATCTACATAAATAAAAATTATTCACTGAAATGTATGTACATAACTTCCGATGGACTGAAACAAATTGGATTATTGATTCTTTTATGTGTATTTTACTGGCAGGACAAGGTTTATATAGAAAAGAAATTAAAACAAAAAGTTAAAATAAGCGAACTTATTGATAGAGAATATAAAAATTTGTACCTAGCATCCCATCCCGATTTCGCCCTGGTGACATCACATTACATTTGTTTTAAATTTTTATATTTTCACGACTACATTGTCCATATAATAAACATACAAACCTTCCCCTTAAACCGCTCTCTTTGATGAAAACAGCATCGAAATCGGTAGTTTTAAAGATGTAAGCGTACAAGAATGGGGAGCGACTTCATTTTATCACATCTATAACTCTAACCCATGACAATTTTCGTTACAATTATATAATCGTATATAATTTATTTTAGTAACATGTATAAAACAGACACAAATAACACCCAGATTCAGAACAACAATTTGTGGATCACAGTCTTGTCCCATGTGGGATTTGAACCCACAATGATTCTCCTTGCCTTCTTAATTCATGACATGATGAGACTGTGGTTGTACCACAAAACCATTACTTAAAGTTCACCAAGACTCGATTTAATTAAATAAACTACTCACAAATATTATTTTAAGCATTGCTTGCAAGCTTTGTGTATAGAACCCTTTCTCAGACCTACAAAATTGTAAAAAAACCTATAAAATGTACAAACAACTTCAACTAACTTATATTTTAGTCACACTTAATTGAAACACAATTTCGTAAACCAATTTTAATCCGTGCGTTTTGGCGATTCAGCCATACATACTATAGTAATCAAATATAGCTCACTTAGGATCCATAATATTTTATCCGTTGTGCTTCCCGGTTTAAAAAGCTGTCTTTTTTAAACCGGTGCCTATTTTCTCATCATTATGTCTCCCACTTTGCTAAGGAGGGAAGTGGACTTATCATATTTCCAACTACTCCTGTTTTTTCTTCTGATTAATTTCGTTGCTGATGCCAAGACAGTTAATTTTTTCCTGGGACTTCCCGAGTGTCATAACTCGGAGTGTTACAGCTGTTGATCCTGGTGTACAGGAGTTACAGTCGAGTGTGGGCGAGATTAGTCCCAAAAAAAACCATTTTAAAAAATACACATTCATGATTCATAGTGTATGTTTGGTGATGAGTAAAGAATATGGAGTGTCACCCCTATTCATATCATATGTGTCTTAAGAGGCGGCTAAGAAGCAAACTACACAGAACAAGATTACTGCAAAGAGAACAAAACTCGACTGCTTTCTAAGAAAAGCGTGGACTGTTAAAGGCTACTGATGATTGATAAGTTACTCACCTGACAGTGTATGCAGGCAGTGGCCAGTGGTGATATCCCACACCTTAACAGTGGAGTCAGCATTACCCGACACCAATATATTTGAGTGCAGTTCCATGCCGGATGTTAGAGACTGGTGACCAGTCAGCGTGTGTTTCAACTGTCCTGACTCTACATCCCACACCCGAATCGAGGTGTCTAAAGAGCCACTCACAACGTGGATACCGTCAAACTGAAAAAAAATTAGATACATTATTTTAGTGTCTAAGGTTTTGAGTATTGTCGTAAGTACTAGACTACAAATTATTCCCTAAGTATGTAATAATAACTTACAACAGCCACCGCGGGAGACGCTACGTGGCGAAGCCTAGCTCAAGATATCATCAGCTATCTGCCAGTGAAAGTCTCATCAAATCAGTCCTAGCTGTTGTAGAGATTAGCCGGAAGCAACTATTACATACTACTTTCATATGGATTTAGTGAAAAGCTGTTAATTTGAAATTACAAGCATACACTTCAATTTTATTTATTTGTATTGCCTGTATAAATAACTATAGTTGTTATTGGTAAATTTATTGTCAGTAATAATTTCTGACCCTGTTAACATTCAATGATACATTTACTTTTATCCTTGATGTTGATTGAAATGCTTTAAAACTCTATTTTAAGTTGATTTATTTACTCTAAGACCTAAGATAACTGGTTGGCTTACTTTATGCAATGTAATGTGATATACTTTAGCAGGTTACATCACAATTGCAAGTAATTCTTTCACATGTTAAATCTTTCCTAGAAACAAAATTTGATATAATTACTACACTCTTATTTTCTACATTAATTTGTTTCAACAATAAAGAATCATTACATTCCTAAAGTCACTTCTTGCGTTACACAGGTGACCAGTCATAAAAGACAAACACAAAACCATTTCACAATGAAATTAAGTACTGAAAGAGGATGTCGAGTGAAGGAGAATGGAAGAAGTAGATTCATTGCACCAACTTCAAAATCTTATTGAAACATAAATATAATATAGCTGGCCCCACTTTGCCTGCTTCTTTTTTCTCTGCTTGTCTAAGCATGATGTTAACCTTCCTATCTTAGGCACGTCAATAGTATATTAGATATCTATACCTGAAGACTGTAGACCCTGTTGGTATGGCCAGCAAGAGTGTGAAGGCAGTCTCCGGTCTCAGGGTTCCAGACTTTGACGAAGTAATCGTAGGCTCCAGACACCACAAGCTTGCCATCGTACTGCACACAGCGGACTGCGGCTAGATGACCGATTAGCACTCGGAGGCAGCGTCCGTCCGGAATGGACCACACGCGCAATGTCGCGTCTCGAGATCCTGATACAACCCTGAGGACAATACAGAAATGATTCAATACATATTACTTACCTTTGTAGCTAATAATAAATATCACATAACAAAAACATAGTACATTTTACATTTGAGCAATTTATTTAAATTTTGTACATATACGCTTAGGAATTTACGCATGTGTTCGACAAACCAGCCGTAAGGGTAAAAATACTATTCTCATACCTACCAGAAATATTATAAATATATTTAAATCGGTCTAGCCTCTTAGGAGACATGCGACAACAAATAACAATATTCAGATATTTGTTTTTTTTTTTAATATCTTAGGGAAATGACAAACAGCAAAGAGGTGGAATAGCACATAAGCGTTCCCTTTGTCAAAGCAAAGAATTTACAAACCAAGGTCGCATTGCATGCATGACAGTATATCTAGTTAGTTTGTTAGTATTTGCTATCCAAACCGCTGTCAACGCTCGTAAAATAGACTTGGTGCATCACGAGGTTTACAACTAAACAAAAACATGCAGTATTTCATTGAGATTTTTTGCTATTTGTGACCAGATTTAGAAAATATTTGTTAATGAATGAAAGAAAATTAAGGACTGTGGTCGAACGTCGTGGTAGTTTTAACCTAACTTTTAAAGTATAGAGAGGTTTCGCACAGACTTTAAATCACGCTAGCATAAATTCGTAGTAGATTTGCTACTGCGCAGTTATGATTCGCACGTAACACATTAACAAACAAATGCCGAGAACTATATTGTATTTTGATACACATTGTTATCATTATTATTGTGTAATAAAAACATAATTGAACTGATATCATATATATATGTATACGCAAGCAACGGTTTGTAATTTTGGCTATCAAAGCGAAATGATGATAGTAAAATTCAGATAGGATATTTTTTCACACAGCACATGAAAATTTTATGAAACTAATAGGACAAATTACCTACGCACAGCTAAAATAAAATATTTTAATCAGTTATATTATATTAAAATCGCAAAGTAATATGACAATGGTATATTGATCCGAAATAAAAATAAATTTATATAGATTTGAGCCAAGCATTTGATTCAATAATTACCTATTTTGGAAGAGATGCATGCAGCGGACGGTTGAAGTGTGTCCAGCCAGAACCTTAAGGCATTGGCCAGACTTGGCGTTCCACACGCGTAGGGTACGGTCCGTGGAACCGCTGATGACCAGGTCTCCCACCATCTGAGAGGACCACACACCGCCTGAATGACCAACGAGCGTGCGGAGGCACTGGAAAAAAGAAAATTAACACATAGTTTTTAAATAGTTATTAATAAATAGACAAGCTAAAATTTAAAATTTAAAAACCCCCTAAGCAAACACTTACATCATTTTGGAAAAGAGCTGATATACTTAAACTGCTGGACCGATATTAACCAAACATAGCTAAGAACCAAACATAGCAAAGAAATGGTTTTTTTTGGTTAGAGAGCTAAGGGGCCACAGACAGACAAATAAACATATAGCCAGACATCGACGTCAAACTTATAACACTCCTCTATTTGCGTCGGGGTTAAAAACACACGTATTCAATCCATACTAATTAATATTTTCAATTCGAAAGTAGGTCAGTCTGTCTGTTCCGTTTTCATGGCTAAACCCGTGCACAGATTGCCATGAAATTTGGCATGGAGATACTTTGACTGTATAACCGACATTCACGCGGACGGAGCCGAGAACAAAAACTATTATTAGTCAATGAATTATTCGTTAATATGTCTTCCAGAAGAGCAATTGGTCGCATACCCTGGAAAAGGACGCAGGAAGTTGTTGAATGAAAGTAGCACAGCAAGTAATTGTGACTCACCTTGCCAGTAACCGCAGACCACACTTTAAGGGTGGTATCATCACTGCCGCTTAGGATCCTGTTGCCATAGAACTGCAGGCAAGTTATCACGTGGTCGTCGTGGCCTCGCATTACTATGGGGGTAGTGACAGGTTTGTGCAGCCAGTTGTTCTCAATGAGATACTGGCGCATGTAGGCCGCTTTCCATTGACTAGCACAGCGAGGTAGCGAGCGTGGCATCTTCTTCAACGTCGTGATACCAATGCGTCTGCATTGCTCCTTCCATAACAAGTTGTCTTCCGCCAAGAATCTGGACAAATAATTAAAAAGCTTATTTTTGTTCCTTTGTTTATGTGTATAGTATTCAACAAATATGATAATCTAACGTTCCTAATGGTTTTAGTAAGTCACTATCTGGGTTACTGCTTAGCTAGTAGTACATACTATGTAAATTGTTCAGCTAATAACTATGCATCTCCTTAATACTTTGTTTCTATTCACTGGCAAAAAGGAAAATAAGTGGAGTCAGCAGTCTTTCTTGAAGTGCAAGTATGTGAAACATTATACACATTATCTGTCATCCCTGTTTCTTAAAGCATCTAGTTACTTGTGTGTTGGCTTCGAACCTCAAATAGGTTTGTCAAGAAATTTGGTAGGTTTAGAAATACAAATCTATTAAGGATTTATTTATTGAAGTGTATGTTTTAATACATATTTATTCCTCAGAATAGCGATAAGTATCTAGTAGTAGTAAATGAGGAGAGTCAATAGACAATTTACATATCTGCTGTGTTCAGTAAGACAAGACGTGTTGTGTATGTTCACAATGAAAATTTGATAGTGATTTATCGTATCTACGTAAGCAATTCACAAGAATACATTATTCATACTATTCAAGGTACAACACAAAGACTTTAAAGTTTAAATAGTTCATCCTGTTGCCGAAATCTGAAGCATTATTAAGTTTAAACGAGCATTGTATGAGCGAAGCGATAGCGTTCTCAAAATAGAAGTTACACAACATATTGGTATTGAATTGCAAATTTGGCAACCTATAGAATTTGGCCAAATCTCCAATGAAAAATAATACACTCAAATCAATTTTGTGAGTTGTTTTTAGTTTATTTTTTGGCTAGCAACAGTTCTAAGCTCCATTTCTTTCTTCCTCAGAATTTTTGTTGTTGTTGGATTAGACTTGGCATCAAAAATTCAACTAATTTTCACCCATGCATATTAATACTAAAATATTCACTATAAATCAATTTTGCAGCAAAACAGCAGTTGCCGAGTCATCTAATAATTACATAATGAAAGGATTTATATTTTTTTATTAATTAAGTCTCAGTAAGAAAATGGTAATTTGTTTTATATAACTTTTTCTAATTATATTTATGATTTGGAATTTACATTCGACTCGGATGTAAGAAAGAACCTAAAAGTTCATCTCCCTCAATCTCACGTACAATAACGTCCATCAACATTTAAAGTTATGATGAAAAACATCATAACTTAGAGTTTGTTTCGACATTTCTTTCCAAGGCTTCGTTATTAGAAGTACGGAAATCACTAAGCTTTTCAAACAAATTACAATTTAAAAGCGTCCATAAAGACCTGGGTATTGAAGTTTTCCAGACTAAACCTAATAATAAAAGAAAATATTTTTCTATAATTTGACGATCTATTTTCACCTACTCATAATACTTCAAAGACAATGATACAATGTGTCAAACACATTCAAACTATCTATCTGTTATGTTGTCACGGCTAAACCGCTGCACCGAAGAATGAAAACCATCATGCCCTGCCTGCCCGGACACCTGCACGAAATGATGGCTGCCACCGACAATGCAGTCAGTGGCCGCGTTCTGGTCTGCTACGATCTGACTACACTGACACGAAACGTTTGTCGTCGAAACGCTAAGAAGAAGAATGACTGAAGAAATGAAATGAAGTTTGGCATGAAGGACTGAAACCGTTGAATGAATTGTCGCCTGCTTATTCCCGGACCAATACGACATTCAAGAAAAGAGCGTACTCCTTCTTAAAAGGCCGGCAACGCACTTGTGACGCCTCTGGTGTTGCGGGTGTCTATGGGCGGCGGTGATCGTTTATCATCAGGTGATACATCTGCTCGTTTGTTCGCTATTCAATAAATAATACAAAAAAGGATTCCTGAGGAAGGACATAGGCACGTTGAGCACTTTTTGGGTGAAACAAAAATCATGGAACTCGCGTCACTGTCACATAACTCTTTCTATTAGCTATATGTATACTGAGTATATTTTATTTTATTTTATTTAAGACTTCATGCATAATTGTTGCACAGGCGGACTTAATGCCGTAGGCATTTTCTAACAGTCGACCTTAGGGTGATGCAGAGTCAAGAATGGTAGATGCACATTGTTTAGAAATGTTAAGTAATAATCCCAACACAGTCATATTTCCAGAGTGAGAGAGAGATCTTACAAAGGTAAATGACATAACAATAATCTTACATTATTAATTATACTATATCTTTAAGGAGGAGGAGTATATGTATACTTTTTGAGTGAACAAAAAGGGTAAAACTTGTAAAGTTCCTTTTTTTTTTACTTAGTTTTTACTTCTATCGACAGTCCACAAAGACATTTTTTATTGCGATAACCGACATTTTTTTATATATATGGCATGCCAAAATGACTCTACTCTACGTGGTGGAAAGTATAAGCAGAATCCAAGAGTGGTGGTCACCACACTCTTTATGAATGCAGCATGGCGACCCACACCATGGCGGCCTAGTGATGCTTCTGCATCATTCATACAGTGCAGTTAAGTTAGTCTCTCATCTCTTCCTAGCCTTTATTACTCCCTAGATTTTGGGTCGGCTACTAGTTCAACCGGTTTTACCAGATTATCAATTTTTACATGTGCGACTGGCATCGCACCCCCGCAACCTTGAGGGTGGACTGAATTCGAAGGTTGAACTAGTTGTCAGTATATTTGAGGGCACTGACTTCCCAATAGCGATTGCCATAGATGTTCACGACAACCGGGACCGACGGCTTAACTTCCTCTCCAAGGCACGGGCGGGAAACACCGCCATCTTCCACTCTCCGGGCTGCTATTAAGAATTTCTTGTAAGAAAAACCCAACAGCAGTCGCAACCTGGGATTCGAACCCGAGACCTCTTGATCAGCAGCCGCTTTCGCTAACCACTAGACCAACGAGGCAGTTAAGTTAGTAAGTTAATTAAATTATTAAAGTATCTCCTTACTTCCAATAACGGCAGGTCTGCGCAGCTCGAAGCAAATCTTTCGGTTGTAGGTAGCCAAGTACGGTGAGGGCCAGCTCCTTGGGCAGTAGAGATATGAAATCACGCTGGAAAAGAGGCTCTATGGCCTTCATCATGTGACGGACCTGACTCGGGTCGCAGCAGTTTATCAGTTCATCGATCGCTTGGATCTTCTCCCCGTTCGACCATGAATGGAACCTGCGAAGTGTAACGTGAAAATGAAATATGTTTAAATTTAATTTGCACTACTCTATATTTCATAATAGCCTTAGACTTCTTGGCACTATATTATTTCAAAATCTTTGTACCCTTAAATGGCAAGTGATTGCCACATCCATTTGATCCCCTTATTCTAGAAACGAGTTACAGAATAATATTTTAAGATACATGGGCCCCTAAACTAACGTAATAATTAACGAATTATTAAAAAAAACCCGAACGCGTCAATATCTGCCGTCTCTATTAAATTCATTAAAGAACTGAAAATGTAAGTTTATTAATATTCTTTTTTTATTATTTTTTTATGTACCCAGTGTCACTCTTACGACTAATATAAATTAATGGACACACTCACATAAAAATACGACAAGCCGTTTAGGCTCTAGGGCGTGCATAAGATATATACATACATACATACATTCGAAAAACATAACCGTCCGTCTTTCGCAGTCGGGTAAGAAATAAATATTATTATTGAAATGATTTATTATAATATTATTATTATAACATTGATAAACAGTCTATCTAGACCTCCATATTCAGATGGTGTACTTAGGCAACTGGAAATTTATTTCACACAGTCCGGATGTCTTAATAAAGCTGTTCCCGGATCCCTTCTATTTAAGGCGCAAAGTGGTATACTGTGTCGTTGTAGCCGGTTCGATTCCTACACACCCCGTCGAGATGAGGGCTCGTGGTCTCCCCACGTAAATAACGGCATTTCATAGTCAGACAAACTTATCACTTAAAGAAACTCTCTCTTTCTCTCTCTACTCTACGTTTTATATAAAAACTAATACGACTATTTATTTTCAATACTATTCATTTTCAAAGTTATTGAATACTAGCGCTTGCGCGCGGCTCCGCCCGCGTGTATGTCGGTTATCGCGGCAAATAGTAGCCTAAATGTTATTCTGATGTATAAGCTATATTACTGTAAAGTTAAGTAAAGCTTCATCCAAATTCGGTTCAGTAGTTTTTGCGTGAAATAGTAACAAACGCACATTCTAACAAACTTTCGCTTTTATAATATTAGTAGCATATCGATAACTTTGAAAATGATTAGTATTGAAAATAAATGTGAAGTGATTAAAATGAGGTTGATTTAAAAAGGCATGAATTTCGCTTACTGTCAACACAAACGTCCGCTAAGTACGGTGGTTCGACTCTGAATAATTTACATTTATCTTAGTTACAAATACCTATTCAACCACTGCTTGACTTCTGGGGGCCCCTGGTTGAGTCCGCTCACGCCTGCCGAGCTGCAACTCGGGCTTGGCGCGGCCCATATGTCGGAGCTCCCTCCTGGCATCATGGATCCGTCGACGCAGAACTTCTTGGCCGACTGCGGCCGCGGTGGCTCATGGCGTCTCTTCCTCTGTAACATTATTCAATTATGTTTATAAAAATGCGATCGCTACAGTGACTGATATCTTAGACTGGTGTTCTTATAACAGGTATAAACAAAACGCGACTATTACCAAATTCGAACGCGATATTTTGGATTACACATTTATTTTCATAAAAAAATTGAAAATAACTAAAATAATTTACTTAGCAGAATTACTTAGCATTTTGAAATTATTTTCAAAATTTCCTTTGAGTATTTTAATTAATCCATCATTCTAAATAGACAGCTAACTATCGATGGAGTTCATTGTCAGTTTAGGAAACTAAACACGACTGTTTCAATGTCAATTACTCCGCTAATGTTTAAGTAGTGAATCATCTGGACTCCAAGGAATGAGGAAAAGATAATATAAGTATATCCAAATCCGGTAGTTACACAAAGAGGTAAGAGTAATAGGGATAATAGTTTATTTAGACGTAATGAATTATTACAGTTATCTATATACAATTCTCGTGTCACGTTATTACTAACGATAACTCCGAAACTATCTAACTGTTTTTCATGGTTTTTTTTTAATTTGTGTGTTTTGCTGGCGTGTTTAAGATAGGATAGAGCATCACGCTTAGAACAATAGGAGCCGAGTGTGATTGAGGAAATACGTAGACGAAGTTGCGAGGGGCAGCTAGTTTTTTTTTCTTTTATGTTATAGGGAGCAAACGAGCAGGCGTATCGCCTGATGGTAAGCGATTACCCCTGCCCATGGACACCCGCAGCACGTGCGTTGCCGACTTTTGGGGGATGGGGAAAGGGATGTGGGGAGGATAATTTTATGCCGTTTTTGAAACTTTCTCCATTGTAGCTCCGCTCCTATTGGTCTTAGCGTGATGATATATGAGCCTATAGCCTTCCTCGATAAATGTACTATCCAACACTGAAAGAATTTTTCAAATCCTGTTCCTGAGATTCAAACGAACAAACAAACTCTTCAGCTTTATATATTAAGTATAAATAGATTATTTTTGAACAAATTTAAACAAACGCGGCTAAAACTATATTTGAATTCCAAACGTTTTGAATGTTTTGAGTTTCTAAACTATGCATAAATCTATACAAATAAATAAAATTTAAGTATGTTGGATGGGAATCGATCACTCATGTATTCGATTTAGCATTTAGCAGAACTTAACAATTAGGTTCACTATTAACTCAACAAACTGGTCAATTATAAAACATATCTTCATAATTCACTACTTCCTATAATGACAGGCAACCAAAAGCTTTGACTAATGTAAAAGTTACTCAGGTCAGACCAAAACTAACATTTGCAAAAGTAAATGAAAAAATTGTCATGACAAGGTTTTGAAAGCCGCATCACGCGTCTGTATAAATATTCCGTCTCCTAAACCGCACAATCGATTTTAATTCAGTTTTCATCATTTTTTGCTATTGTTTCAACGTACCAATTTCATTTTCACTTGATGGAAGGAGATATTCACCATGTTTACGTAAATAATGATTAATTTAAAAAAAAAAATGTTATGTGACAGTTTCAAATATTTTGATGTTTCTGCAAGCAACCGTGATCATTCACGGATACACTAAATAAGTGCAGGTGGAAGACCAAAAATTCTGATGAACAGACAATATGTCTACCCCCTTTCTACTATAGTAATCAACATTAGTTTCACAACTACCACTGTTTTCAATGCTGTCTCGAACTCGATCGCGCGACTTTGTAAACTCACAGAATCAGGTTGATTATGAACTTGAGTTATTTATTAACCGCCTTCAAAAAAAGGAGGAGGTTTCTCAATTCGACCGTCTTTATACATATTTTTTTTGTGTGTTCGCGGATAACTTCGTCGTTTATGAACCGATTTTGATGATTCTTTTTTTAATGGAAAGGAGATATCCCAACGGTGGTACCATGATAAGGACACTAAGATCTAATGATAGCATCCAAGAGAAATTGAGTCAAACTTGAAGTCGGTTTTATTTTTGTTAAATTTTACTTGTTTTGTCTGTGCAAAGACATGTGACAACCATGTTGAAAACTTACTTTTTAATTGATAATGACCGTATATTGTATGGAAATCTGTACCAACGTGTAACAACGAATTTACTTTCAAGAGTCTAGATAATCTTTTTTGAAGAGATTGCAGAAGTTAACAAGCCGAGTATGATTTTCATGTTGTTTTTCAGTTTAGGAAAATAAGAGACTACATAAAGGAACGTAAAAGCTTTCAAAAACAAACTTTTGTTTGATCGATATGTAATTTTTATAAATTGTTAACTATTTATAATTTTATTTGTTGTTTTAGATGCAATAAAAGAAAATCAATTTCAAATTAATAGATTGTACGAACAAATATAACATTATTTTTGATGTTATTATAACGTGTACACACAAATATAACATTATTTTTGATGTTATTATAACGTTAAGACAACATGCACTTCTCTTATTGATTTGTGGCAAGAACAATAGTAATGATGCAACATTTATTCAAGGGCTCATAAACGAACTAGTAAGTAGAAAGGGGGTAAACAGATAAGTGCGTCCGATCTTCCACCCGCAGTTACTCAGTACATTCGTGATCATAGCGCTGGCAATAGTGCAGTAATATCGAAAACTATAACCGGATATAACCATGGTAAATATGCTGTTTATATTAACTTATACAGTTATATATATTTTTAAAAGAAAGTTCATCCCTGTCACCGAAATGTACGCGCTTAACTTCCGATCGAGTGTACCTAATTAGTTAATCCTTTTCTTAGGTGTTTCTTATAGGCAGAACGACGTTTATATAAAAGAAAATTTCAAGAAAACCAGAATTGTTATTATTTCTTAATTCGCGACTGTACACTACCCGTGGCAAACTAACGAGGATATAAAGCTTTTAGGAAATTTAAAAAATATTTACAAAAAAAGGGGGGTACCAAGTTCGTTGAGTCGGTTGCCGCTGTTTGTCCGCTTAGATCTTTTAAACTACTAGACGGATTTTAATGTAGTTTGTCAACCATAGATAGGGTAATTCAAGAGGAAGTTTAATATTTGTAATACATGCATATTATAATAGAGGACACCCGAAAATTTCAAAAAATCTTCCATACGAAGCCGGACTGTGTCGCTAGTAAAGAAAAAACAGTAGATCGAATATATTTTTAAGTAGGAATATCAACAAGTGTTTTGTAGCTAAAAATAAATTTCTTTTATAAGATACTTAAAAACTCTGTTCATTGTATGAACCTTGTTGGAAAGTAGATCTACTTAAGGTGTTATGAAAAAATTAGGTTCCATTGTATTGAGGCGAACTTTTACTTTTGTGGTGGTGGTTCTATTATTGTGTTCTAAAATAAATTTACCTAAGATACCTAAATATGGTGTAGGTGTGGCAGCCGGAGCGATAAATTTGACGTAGGAATACTTGGGCAAAATTAATTTCTTAGATATTTTATTATTTTCAAACTTCATTTATTTACGTACTTCTCAGAATGTGTTTTTGTATGCACCCACGCACCTAAACATTTTTACTTAACAGTCTTCACATTTAAAATATACCTACTAACCGTGCCCGCTACTTCTGTTGTTCGTTTGTCTTGCTAAAACTCGAGAACGGCTGGGAAATGTTTGTCGTAGTCCAGGGAAGGTTATAACGGTGAACAATTAAAAATAACCTGAAATCCAAATGTCACGTGTACTAAGTAGCAGGCACAGCTAGTAGTAATATATTATTTATACTATTACACTTTTGTCCGATTCCACTTTTTGGTAGAGCTTGTACTATGGTAACCAGACTTCATAATTACAATACATTACTATACATATTTTAGACTAGCTGAGTCCCGCGGTGTTACCCGCGATTATTGTCGTACCGCGGGGCGAAGCTAGTCTAAAAAAAGTAGCCTAAGTTACTCTCTATATCATCTACCTATCAGTAAAAGTCCCGTCAAAATCAGTCCAGCCGTTATAAAGATTACCCGGAATAAACAGACAGACAGACAAAAATGCAAAAAAAATGCATTTTTGTATATGTAGCGTTTATACATACATGTGCAATGAGTAAAAATCGGTTATTTTAATATTACAAACAGACACTTCAATTTTATTTATTTGTATATATTCGTATATAGACAAATTGCCCTCTATTTTTACCCGACTACGGCAAAGCCAAAGGAGGGTTATGATTTTGACTGGCTATGTATGTATGTATGTATGTATGTATGTTCATTTGTTCCCTCCTAGCTCCTTAACTACTCATTAGATTTGGACAAATGAGGTGTCTCTAGAAGCGTCGTGATCGTCTTCTGGTTATAGGCTATATGACGTGTCACTGAATCTAATGTGGCGCCCTCTAGCCGACATAAAGTACTGTTTTAAAAAATAAATTTGAGATAAATATGTTGTGTTTGGTATCATTGGAAAGTGCGTTACTTGTACATTTCAAAAATACATATATTATTAGCATTTGTTTGTGACTTTGTCCGTATTTATTCGATAAGTGTGATATTTCGATGGTATGCTTATTTTTTTCCTCATTCTTTCTAAACTAGTCAGAATAAGACAAATGAGGTATCGTTAGAAGCGTCTTGATTGTCCGCCAATAGTAGGCTATATGACGTGTCACTGAATCTAATATGGCGCCCTCTAGCCGACGTAAAGTAGTGTATTAAAAAATAAATATGAGAGAAATATGCCGTGTTTGGTATCATACGAAAGGGCGTTACTTGTAGATTTCAAAAATATATATATTATTAGCATTTTCTCGTGACTTTGTTCGTATTTATTCGACAATTGTGATATTTCTGTGGTATCTATTTAAAATATACTTTGCAAAGAAATTAGTATTATAGAGGCACCAAAACATTTTAAATAAAAAAAAGTAAAAACTAAAACCCAACTACGACAAAAACGACGCTGAAAAAGTATGAAACAAGTTTCAAAAGCCGTAGTCACGCGTTGTTAAAGTGCTATACACTATGGTACATTAATAAGTTTCAAAAGCCGTAGTCCATGTAGTGTAATATACCATATGGTACATATCACTTTAACAACGCGTGACTACGGCTTTTGAAACTTGTTTCATACTTTTTCAGCGTCGTTTTTGTCGTAGTTGGGTTTTAGTTTTTACTTTTTTTGAGATTTCATCATGGTACTAAAGCTCAAATGAAATTGGCCAATAACATAAGTTTAAGCTCGACGCACGTGGCGACCGCTTCAACGTCGTCGTTTTATACTGCGACGAGTTTTGTGGGTTCTGACACATTATGTGATACACAAATTGTTGTGTTCCCTGCGTCATAATATATATTTATAATGCGGGAATATTCTCAAAAACTCTAGTAAGTTGATATATAGACAAACACGAAACCGTTAAATACTTTTTCTTTTTGATTACATTGGCTTTTCTACATTTGAGTTTCATAAAATTTCGTAACATAGGTGAGTATTACTACTGAATGGCACAAGAACAATAAATTGATATCAATGTCAGTTTTATTCACATCAATATTAATGTACAATAATTATTTTCTCGGAATCATTCGTTATCTCTTTGCGAGATTGACGCAACAGAGGACACGCCACATCAATTTCTTGATTGATAAATTGAAAGTGTATTGGTACATAAAAAGCGCTTAAATTATTCATGTGCTTATTTCATCAATTAGAAGTCCCGCGCAATATTGTCTGCGCGTCTGAACGGGGATAAATTTTCCGTTTTTAAAAAATCATTGATTCTACTGATAGCAGGGTGATATATAGCCATCCTCTTATATATCCATTATAAATAGGTGATATATATCCATTATATATACTAATGTATAAAGCTGAAGAGTTCGTTTGTTTGTTTGAACGCGCTAATCTCAGGGACCGCAGGTCCGATTTGAAAAAAACTTTCATTGTTGGATAGTACATTTATCGAGGCAGGCTATATGCTATATATCATCACGCTAAGACTAATAGGAGCGGAGCACCAATGAAAAATCTTATCTATCTATCTATCTTAAACAACGACTCATAACGTCCCACAACTGGGCTCAAGTCTCCTCTCAGGAGAAGGTTAAGAGGCTATACGTACGTTCCCACGTAAAAATCTTAATAATGATGAATTGTAATTAATACACTTTTTTCTTCATGCTTTGATTTGAGGTGGTCATTCATTTTGTGGGACACGGGAAATATGCATTAGGCATTAATAATAAATCCACAACGGCACCAGAACAAAACACAACAACTGGATTGAGAACCTCCTCATTTAAGTCGGTAAAAACATTTAGGATGCAACAAAAACAAATAGGTGCACTGGGGTAATTAGGAAAATGGGTATATTCCAAAACCTTAAAAAAACCTAATTACAGTGAAAGGTTTATGAAAACAGTATATTTCGCGGAATATTTGTTTATTCGCAATTACCCCAACCTAATGTAAGCCGGACAAAGTGCCTAAAAATAACATTTACAAATACCAAATAATACCAAAAAATATTACACAATAATTGAATACACTACATTTAACGTATAATCTATATATTTATGAATTTTTCATTGTTTAAGTCGTTTTATTAATTTAACAAAGTCTCATACGATTTTCAGTAAAAATAAAACTATTTCACATAACTAACCCGAATGTAGATATCTAGCCATCTCGTAAAAAGTTCTGCCGAAATTACCCAAGTGCACTCTATTAAAAAACATACCAAACGATCCATCGAACAGTACAGTAACACAAACAGTTTATAACAAATGCAACCAAATCGACTAATGTATTCGATCCAAACTAATTTTAACTTGTAAAATAATCTCGATTTGTAAACTCTAAAACTTTAGAGAAACGAAAATTTCCACGGAGTACCGATCGCGACGGTGAATATTCAGCTTCTGAATTCCTATCAATCAATTTTACCGTGGGTCGAGTCCATTGTAAACAGGTATCGGTTAATTTTCTGATACCTGTATGCGAAGGCGGTAGCCTGAAGTTTGCTAGAAAGCTCCAAGACACAGGAAACTATGTCATTGAGATTAACTCAAGTTTTCCAACAGTAATTACTTCATTGAACTAATTGTTAAAATGTGCACTGTTACTTTGTTGTACAAAATTTTATAAGAATTAAATATATTTTTTTTACTAATGAATAAAACAGAGAGATAATGTTAGATTAAATTACCTTTTTATGTCCCATATATGCTGTGATTTATTTGATTTGAAATATTTATTTTTTCACCATATTTTGATTTAATATCGAACAATTAAAAACGTAATATTACCGTAGTATTGATAAACTTTTTCGATATTAATTCAAAATATGGTGAAAAAATAAGTATTTCAAATCAAATATGTAAATAACAGCGTATTTGGTACATAAAAAGGTAAGTTTTCACCAAATCATGTGGAAAAAAAAATTGTAATAGATACAAAATAAAAAACCCAAGATCTTGGTTTTTGATTTTTCACATAAATTTTGAGTTTATTAAAAAAGTGTAAATACAAAAGTTCTAGATCTTTTTATTACCTACAACTTTTTCATTTGCCTTTTTTCCATAGGACTTTTAGTTTTGCCGGAAATCGAGTTAAACCGTATTTTACCCTTAAAAACTCACCCCCTCCCCTTCCCCTGCCCCTGCCAACCTCAGATCACCCGTAAAAATTTTCCTTTCATTTTTATAATTCTTTCCTCCTTTTCATCATTCATCCTACTATTATTTTGTTTGGTTCAAAAAATTATCGACACTGGTCGTTTTTTTTTTTTTTAATTGTGTGATACCAAATAGAAAGTAGGCACTTTGAATTAATTAAGAAGGTTTAAAAATGACAGAGTTCATGAGTAATAACAAAAATAACCATTGCCTGTGTTCGAAGTACAAAAAATTGCCGACTTCCTTGCTAATATTTCAAACGAACTATGTAGGTAAATATCTATTCCGTCGCCGTGGGACCAATCGTTCTTCATCAATATAGTTGTAGCTAAGGTTCTCTACCACTACGCTTATGAGTTTCGGAACTTATTTATGTCCTCAGTGTAACTTGTACCAAACTCATTATATCAGTTTCTAATTTAATCTAAAGCATCCTTTATATATTTCCTTACACTAAACATTTTCTTGATACTTTTATCTCGCTATAAATACATTTATAATATCAATAGATAAAGACTGTTAAATTTCCTATACAAAAATTTTTATGCTTCAATAATGTTAATTAATTATACAATATTTCTTGTTTTGCACTTATTAAAAATAAACCCGCCTGTTAAGACAGAGGATGTGGGTTCGCCTGCCTGCTAAGACAGAGGATGTGGGTTCGATTCCCACTTAGGATAAATATACTTTGTTCATCCCGTGGGTGTCGTAAGAGGCTACTAAGAGAGCAAATCACGCAAGACAATAGGGTAGTTGACACTTTAGTCAAATCAGTTACTTTTTATCAACTGTCAAAACAGGTCAAAACGATAACTTTGCATGAAAAATGTGCTAAATACTGACTTGTGACGTCACTGTTTTGGACTACTCAATTGAGCAATATATTTCAATGTTTATTTGATTAAAATTTGTAATAGAAATGAAAAGCTGTAATAATTATATTTTCAGAGATGTTTTGTAATATTCGTTTTAATGAAGGAGACATCGGTATTTATTTACGATACAGTCAACTACCCTATTATCACTTCAAAGAGAAGGTAAACTTGACACAACCATATACCAAGTCGTCTGACCATCGTGGTATAGTAGACCTAAACTTAATTAATTCCACGCAATAGAGTAGTTGACACCTTAGTCAAATCAGTTACTTTTTATCATCTGTCAAAACGATGAACTGTATATGAAGAATGTACTAAGAACAGGCTTGTGACGTCACTGTTTTACACTACTCAATTGAGCAATATATTACTATGTTTATTTGATTAAGATTAGTAATAGAAATGAAGACCTGTAATAATTATATTTTCAGAGATGTTTTGTAATATTCGTTTTAATGAAGGAGACATCGGTATTTATTTTGGATACAGTCAACTACCCTATTATCACTTCAAAGAGAAGGTAAACTTGACACAACCATATACCAAGTCGTCTGACCATCGTGGTATAGTAGACCTAAACTTAATTAATTCCACGCAATAGAGTAGTTGACACCTTAGTCAAATCAGTTACTTTTTATCATCTGTCAAAACGATGAACTGTATATGAAGAATGTACTAAGAACAGGCTTGTGACGTCACTGTTTTACACTACTCAATTGAGCAATATATTACTATGTTTATTTGATTAAGATTAGTAATAGAAATGAAATCCTGTAATAATTATATTTTCAGAGATGTTTTGTAATATTCGTTTTAATGAAGGAGACATCGGTATTTATTTTGGATACAGTCAACTACCCTATTATCACTTCAAAGAGAAGGTAAACTTGACACAACCATATACCAAGTCGTCTGACCATCGTGGTATAGTAGACCTAAACTTAATTAATTCCACGCAATAGAGTAGTTGACACCTTAGTCAAATCAGTTACTTTTATCATCTGTCAAAACGATGAACTGTATATGAAGAATGTACTAAGAACAGGCTTGTGACGTCACTGTTTTACACTACTCAATTGAGCAATATATTACTATGTTTATTTGATTAAGATTAGTAATAGAAATGAAAAGCTGTAATAATTTTATTTTTCAGGACGTTTCGTAATATTCGTTTTAATGAAGAAGACATCGTCGAGTCGAATACCCTATTTTCAAACCTCCTTGCAAAGGAGATTACATCTCAGACCACTCCGTGTATGAGATTTAGAGGTGTATAAGAATGTTATTATTTTACGGTATTACTATCAACCCGCCTCAGCTGTGCACGGGTTCCTTACGGAAAATATACACGTAATTATAGCATATGTTACGCTGAAAAAGATGTGTAGCTTCATTTTTCGGACTTCGGCAACAAATGTCGTCATATTTTAGTCAATTATACTCAAAAAATAACAAATTATTTACGAAAACCTTCCTCAAGAATCCTCTATCCATTGGTAAAAACCGTATAAAAATCCGTGCAGTAGCTGTTGACTTTATCGCGAACTGACAAAAAGACGCGGCAGAGGACTTTGTTTTAATATGTAGTGATTAGTCCAAGATAAGTAGTATTACTATTAAATTAAGGTTTTACTCACCCAAAGTCTTTCAGGCTCTGGTTCCGGTTCATCATCTTCATCATCGTCCTAAAACAAACAATAAAATTGTTAGAAACAAATAAAAACTGTCCTTTTGTCAATCAGCGAACTTTATGCCCAAGGCGTTCTCTTCCGTCTTCCAGTCAACCTTACCAGCCAGTCAACAACATTTCTACACCACCCCAATACATGTAATAAAATCGTAAATGGTCGTTATTTGTACATGCTAAATATTTCAGAAGAACTATTAAACGGGGCGCTTTATGAACGCAATACAACGCAAAACAATGATATTTAGATTTTGTTTCTGTTTGTCTGTGCGTTTGTGCACGCTAATCTCAGGATCGGCTTAACCAATTTGAATGTGATTTTCACCAATCTGTTGTCGTTTGCTTCACTTAACATTTAGTGTTTGTTTTATCTAAATCGGTTAATAAATAAAAAGGTTATGTCAGTTCGAAGAATCATCGCGATTTACCGATCTTTATGCGGGCGGCGCCTTACTTACTACGTACTTAATGCTAGTTTTGATATAATTTGTAAGAAAAAAGGATGCTTTACTAAGATACCTTGTTCATTATACTCAAGTATTGTAACTAACAAAAATTATATTTTCTATTAAAAGTTATGTTTTGATGACAAAATTTTGAAAAACTTGAGAACTAAAGGCGGTTCCGAACAGCTAATTTTAATACAAAACCTCAATGGCATAAAAGAGCTATCATTTAATACCTAACTAGACAGTTACATTGCTAAGTGTACCAACTAAAATCTAATAAATATTATATATATATCCAATAATAATTTTTATACATACCTCATGGGAGGAGAGGCAAGTACACCACAACTCTTCAGTCACTTCATCACCTGAATCATACTCCCCATCACAATAATTGTAGTTCTAAAAGAATACATACATTTAATGACAATGTCGTTATTTACACATCTATGTATTGATTTTAAATAAAACTTGTGTACTCACAGAAGACTTGGAACTCCCCGGCTCATTTTTCCTACTGTCATCAAGACCCAGCAACTTCTCTGCATTAGACGTAGAAGGCACACTAAACTCCTTGGTGCTATCAGAACTTGCGCTGCCAATGCTGGATGCATTTGAACTCGTTCTACCAGATGGGCCGCTCACATCCATTTCACAACCTTCCTCGTTTTCACATATATCCATTTTCTCTGCTTTATATAGCTTCCCCTTTGGAAAATCTTTCTTCTCTTGGGTGTTACTACTCAAAAATTTCTGCATAAAATCCTCCTTTTTTTGCTCATGCGCATAGTTCCTAGAATGAATCATATTTTTAATAGTTGTGTTGCTATCATCTCCATCTTTACTGCAGCCTGGTAGACTAAAGCCATTCGCCATTATATTCGACAAGCTGGATATAGTTTCCGAACTAGAAGCAAGACTGGAATTTGCACTTGATAGGTTCCCGGAGTAATGTGCTGATGCTGTTATCTTACTGTCAACAATCATTCCTGAACAATGCTTTAGAATCCTGTTCTCTTCATCAAAGTCTGCACGTTCTATATCGTCAATCTGTTGTCTTACATCACTCTGTGATGAACTTGGTTTCTCAACTATATTAGGATCATTTTCAGTCTTTATCTCTGCAGTCCTTTCAAATGGGACCGGGTCCGCGCCATCATAAACATCGCATGTGTTTCGCGAACATGATGGATCCATTCTAGGGTATGGTAGCTGAAAACGATAATATATGTTGGAAATCTTTTCCTAATAATATCATAAATGCAAAAAATTGTGAAGATATATGAATGTATTACTTTTATGCAAAAATACTGAACGGTTTTATATGCAACTTTCGTTAATATAATATAGCTCACACATAAGAATGACACAAAGACTACTCTTTACCACAATATCCCACATAAATGCAAGCAGAAGAACAAGCAACTGTGACAGAATAAAAGACGACTGTAATTAACCATACCATTTTTCATTTGTAGGTTAGAGTTACTGTTTACTCACATATTGTTGTCAGCATCGGATCACTCCTTTCTGAGGCTCAGAGTGGCACACGTTGTTGTTTTATTCGGTACGATTCAGACACACCACCCCGACGCTAAGCCCGATGGGGTGATGGACAATGGGGGTTTCGGGAAGTCAAAAAAAAAACTATAAACTTACCTTTTTCTGTACTGATGAATTACTTTGTGCATGAGCAGGACTCCTGTGGACAACAACATTGTACAGTTTAGCAAATTGATTTTTCGTTTTACTATTACTATCTCAAAATACTTTATATATCAACCACGAGTACATAATATGTGAGTGTCTTTAATCTCAGTTCAATCACAGTCAACAAACTTTTCTTCAACTTGAATCAACATACCTACATCTTTACAAATGCACTACTATAATACTATAATAATAAATTTACTAAAAGCTGGATTTCTTAGGGCAATATAAAATTTCTATTACTTCTTTACATAGCTAGAGTTGCAGCAAGAAAAAATTTAATATTACAACTTCAAAAAACTAATAAACACTATGAACTTTTTAGTACATATGCAGTTTTTAACTAAAGAATGGAAGTCAGAACCTATAAAAAATAAAAAACATCTCTGGAATGACACAGTTGACATAAAAATAAAAACATCAGGAAAGGCCATAATTGACAGACAATTAAATAATAATCTATGAAAACAAAACAAAATAAAAAGGCCCAAAAGCATAGCATTTTAACTAAAAATTAATTGTATCAACCACTCTGTTGATGATGGAATGATGATCAAAAATTAATAGTACCATGGAACTTAATACTAAAAGTTAACTAAATGCCATCAAAACAAATGTAAACAATTATAATTATTACTATAGATGTATGATAATGAGTGAAGGACAAGGTAATAATAATGATGACAAGGTAAAGAAGAATTGCAAAACCTGTGATAACTGAAAAAAAAAACTTTTGGTGTCATGCACAATGATTGACTCACTTACATGTAACGCCTAGGGCGCTGACGAGGAGCGTACATCATTTTCCTTTTCAATGATATCACTTACTGTTTCTCATCAATTCACTCACACTTAACACACATAAACTATTCAGTAAGTAATTATGTATACTTCCCACTTATGATGCTTAAGAAAACAATGATATTCACAAATTTAACAAACAAGTGTGAATTAGGGTTACATTAACTATTTAACAATAGATAAAGTTACATTTCCTGATATTATTGACTTAGTAATAGTAATGCATTACTATGTCCCCGCTTTCTACTACAATTATCAGAATCTGAAATATCATAACCTCAAAATTATGAAATTGGTGTGGGAGTTTAAGCTGATATATACTGTGCTAAGTTCTTAGAAACCAATGAGGATTGAAATAACAAGCAATAATTGATTAACAAGAGATACATAGATGTAATAATAGAATTGATAAGCTGTGTTATTGTAATACATGTTTTTATCAGCAGCTTAATTGGCAATCTGTTGACAATGTTACATCTCATTAACAAATTTACACTTACTATATCCCTTTTCTTTTAACTAACACAATTGCTCCATTGTCTCAAAAACGCAACAGAAAGATAAATAACACTATTATATACTACTTGTTATCTTAAACAAATACATAAATTAAATTTTAGTAAAATCTGATAACAACATGCTTTAATAACCACTTAGCTGTGAAAAAATATGTCATTATAAACATATTAAAACAAGTTATTAGATATTACAGAGCCTGAGACGATAAGCCAATGGGGAAGTATACACATTTATACAAATGAAATCTAGATGTTTATGTCCTACGCAAAGATACACTGAAAATATTGATTTTGAGATTGCACATGAACACCAATTAATGTAATAATAAGATATGAAGGAGTCACAAGGAACAAGATTACAAGGCCATTTGCTTGAATTGTTTCTGTAGCTCAACAACTGTTGGCAATGTCATAATCAAGGCCACTACAATCATATGTTTTACAGTAAATACTTAAATCAAATTTCACTTTATAGACAACACCTTAGCAAAACTGCATTTTGAAAAGACGACACTGCACCGGCGCAAAATGTGGATCGAAACATTTGTATGCGCGGGCCCTGGGCAGAGCTAATACGTGCATCTGTACAGGAAATATCGCATGGACATAACTTCCTACATAAAAAGTTATAGAGAGAGAGATCGGGATCTACACCGTGAGAACCTTTTTTTTGACAGTCTCAACCTCTTGTCGGGATATACATACATCCGCTTGAACACAAAAAAAAGAGTATGTGTTTCTCAGTAAGGCAAAATTGTATGACCTTTGCATAATTACAACTTCAGAATTAGTTAGAACATACATGTGCTGACTATTTAAAGAATGACAAGCTGGATGCGCAGAAACGCATTTTGAGCTGAACAGTCCTGCCTGGGATTTTGAAAGGCGTGAAAACATAAAGAGGGATGGGAGATGTAATTACGTGCCCCACGTCCGCTGCAAAATGACTTCAAATAATAAACTCACCTTTTATGTGGCTATAATGGTATTAATTTCATTTGATTTGCATTATGTTTACTATAGCAACATGTTAAATTAAATGACGGAAATAAAAAAATATTGCAATGTGCATCAATCTGTATGATCGACTTCCTTCAAACACCGTGGTCGGCCATCGACCATAGATAACCTAAATACAATTGCCATATTTAAAAATTGATATCGTGTCTTTATTGTTGTTGATCTGCTCATCAAAGACACAATCTTAGAGCATTTGTACCTGGAAGGGCAGCCAAATGGGTGGAAACCGTGATCGGAGTAGAGAGAGAGACTGAGTTTGGATAGTGTCTGTCTCTCTCACGCAAGGTCTTGTATTCGCAAGAAAGGTCTCGCATTCCGAGAATGACACAATGTGACGTTACTACGTCAGTGTCACGTCAGTCCTTTACTATACTACGCATGCGTCAGTTGAGAAAGACAGATGGGGTACCACGATCTTCTCTCTCTTTCTAACCGTTGGACGTTTCCGCTTACAGGCCGTAGACAGAGAGTAAAGGTATCCTTTAGTATTCTCTGTCTACGTTACAGGCAGCCGTATGTCTACCCCTCCCTATCTAATAACTCTATATAAGGATCCGTGGACCTTACTTACCTGAGATAGGAGCACCGAAAATAGTAGACGCTTGTGTAATGTTACATTGGTCGAACGGATGGGACACGAATAACAGGCAGTAACTGTTACAAATATCGATTACAAAAAATCATTATTAAAGATCATTGTTAAGTTATTTTTGCGTGGGGGCCCTATTGGTTGGGGTCTCTTTAGCTGGTATAACACTTTTTAGAAAAATAAAGTCAAAAAATGTAATTCTAATTTGAATTACGCATTCGATCGTTCCATCGACTGGCCATTTAAGCCTAACGTTGGGAACACTCGGGGTCAGTAGTGTGAAGTAAAGTCAAGATGAAAGAAGAGGTCAAAGGAAGCAAGACTGCGTGCTCGTAACATTATTATTGTTGAATTTAAGTTATTGTTTTGGACTTTTGTTAAACATATTTAAAAGAACGAAAAAAACTGTTTTTTTACGCGATTATTTTGAGCGTGAGTCATAAAATGGATTAGCTACTATGACACGAATATCTACGAATAACTATGGCAAAGAAGGTGATGAGGAAAATAAACTGTCGTCTCCTAATAAAAAAACGTAGGCATATTCACAATATTGACGATTTTCAATGTGCGGCCATACGGAATCCAATTTATGGTTATTATTCAAGAAAAGAATTATTTTCTTTAACTGAGATATTATCTGACTGAATGCGCGACGTCCACTTCGGCAATTTTATTGAACACGAAATAATAATTGAAGTTCGAGATGTCACACGCTCCGACGACTCTGGTGATGAAGATCTTGGCTGTGCTCTTCCTTAATAAAAACTGTTTTAAAGATAAAAGTATTTTATTTTTAAACCTTAATTTTTACATACATGGTTATTTTTGGACAACCCGCCAATTTGAAATAGGTGGTTCAGACCATGAAACTAAACAACTTTTCTAAAAAAACTTAGGTCGAAAAGTGAAAAAATAAAAAATACGACCCTCCTATAGAAAACTGCTCGATCACGTGGTCGATTTCGTGTGGAAAATAACCCTGTAATATTAAATAGGTACTTATTATGAATATTGAACTACCGTCGCTTATCTACCCAATATTTTACATGTCTAGTGCAATAAAGAAACTTCTTAACATAGAGGTATTTTTTATCGATAGAGAATGATTATTTGTTGGTTTAAACTTAAAAACGCACTTGAGACAATGGTAATAATGATTCCCCATTTTGTGACTCACGCTTAAAATAATAGCGTAAGAGAATCACAACCTCACGTGTTTCAAAGTTGAGTACAGTTTTTTTCGCCGTTTTAGGCATGTTAACGGTTGAGTTGTACCTTCCATCATCAGCTTACCTAAATAACTTAAAAATAGAACGACTAAAGGTAACAAACATATGACATTTAAAGATTTATCATTTAACTCCTAACCGTTAAGGAGTTGTATCTTACATCATCAGCTCATCATCATAAAATGATGACCACCAGACGCAAATACCGAGTAACTTTAAAAAATATACAGAAAACATAGTACGTGCCTAAAAAATGAGGGTTTCCCATCATCAAATCGTGATATGGTGGCAATGTGACCACTTCAGAAGCATACTCTTTCGAACACACCTGAAAAACTTGACAGTATACAACTAAAGGTCTATAGATAACTATGACATTGAAAGAATTATCCTCCAACTCCTAACCGTTGAGGAGTTGTACCTTCCATCATCAGCTCACCTACATAACTTGAAAGAATACGACTAAAGGTAACATACACACATATGAAACTCAAAGATTTATCCTCAAACTCCTAACCGTTAGGGGTTGTATCTTACATCATTAGCTCATCATCATGAAAAGATGACTACCAGACGCAAATACTGGAATACCTTTAGAAAATATATGAAAAACATAGTACGCACGTACAATGACGTCCGAGACCACTGGTCAGTCAGTGTCACAATGAACCCCATTCACCCCATTCACGTTTTTTATGTTTTGCTGACGTGCCTAAGACAGGATAGTTACAATCAGGCTTAGAGCAATAGGAACCGAGCTTGATTGTAAAGGGATGCAGACCATGGTTTACCATGATGCAGACATGGTCTAAGAAGCAAAGAAGTTCTCGCATTCCGAGAGCAGCCCAGGGTGACTAGCTGAACCCCGCGGTGTTACCCGCGGTTATTGTTGTGCCGCGAGTAACGCCGCGGGACAAAGTTAGTCTAAAAAAGTAGCCTAAGTTACTCCCCGGATCATCAGCTACCTGCCAGTGAAAGTCCCGTCAAAATCCGTCCAGCCGTTCCAGAGATTACCCGGCACAAACAGACAGACAGACAGACAGACAAAAATTTTTTTAACTACATTTTTGGCATATGTATCGTGTATACATACATATGCATTGATTAAAAGGATCCGGCTGATTGCCATTTCATCAAAGAAGAAGAAAAAAACAACACACATTGTTTCCGTATCGAGCCAATATTACCTACTAACAAAAAGCGAAATGCTATAATTTGTCACTCACAATCAGGATCAAAACTTATGTATTCAAAGTATTTACTAAATTTTAATTTTTAATTGTTGACTAAATGAAAATAGGTTGTAAAATCTCTCCAAAAGTATAAAGCTTGAGAATCAGCGATAGTGATGATGACGTCGCCTCGACCTCTCTGTATTTCGGAATGCCATACCTGTATTGTTATACCATGACTAGCCGACCCACGCAACCTCGTTTGTGTCTCCCATAGCCCGTAGCGTGAAAATTTTCCCCGGTTTTTTTTACATTCTTCAGTGTTGCTCCGCTCCTGTAGGTCTTAGCGTGATGATATATAGCCTATAGCCTTCCTCGATAAATGGGCTATCTAACACTGAAAGAATTTTTCAAATCGGACCAGCGGTTCCTGAGATTAGCGTGTTCAAACAAACAAACAAACAAACAAACAAACAAACTCTTCAACTTTATATATTAGTATAGATGCAGACACACATACGAAGTTGTGAGGGTCAGCTGGTATAGTTCTTTTAAATGCGCATTGTACGCGGCTTCTTTGTTATTTGTTATCATTCTCTTATCGTAGCATTAATCCTTGATGACTGGAAACCAAAGTGGCAAGAATCCTTCTAAATATTATACGCCAAGAAGCTAGAACTGAATGAACAAACACCCTCAGTATCCTTCTAATAGGACTTTATCGGATGTTTCAGATTGGACAGGTGAAATAGAATGGCAGATCAACTCAGAAAATCAGAGAAACTTAAGCGTCTATTTGTAATTTCAGATTAAAAGCTTTACACTAATGTATGTGGGAGTATGTACGGTAGGTACTTCCGTTAAAAACTTATTTTTTTTGTCTCTTGATCTGTTTGTTCCGTCTAACGACTGGACCGATTTTGAAGGGACTTTCACTGGCAGACAGCTCATGTTATAAGGAGTAACATAGATGACTTTTGTTTTAGACTAGCTGCGCCCTGACCGCGGTACAATAATATTGTTAAGGTAAAACAAAAACTGCGGGGCTTAGCTAGTTAATTATTAAAATTTAAACAATCGTTTACTTTTGATAACTTTATTTAGCTATACAAAACGGTACAAAATTACAGTACAAAGCCTTTCACAAATAAACCAAGTGCACGCAACTCGGAAGCACAAACATACTGCACATTTTAATAAACGTTTTAAACATTATAGAGACAAATATACTTTAATCGATTAACGAGCAATCCAATGATAAATCCCTACTATCAATCGATAAATTATGGAATCTCTTCCAATTGACTTATAATACGGTCATACTGTACCTACCTACCGGTTACAAGGACAGTTGTGTTGTGTTCATAAGGACTGACACTATACCACTTGCTGCACATGATCAATCCAAATTGTAAAACATGGAAGATCACTGCAATTAGGATATGTAGGGACAGACTACCATCATTACCATAAACAAACAATTGAATTTAGTGAGTATGGAGCACCACTGATCCTTAGTTTATGTTGTTACAAAATTATTTTGTCTAATCAAAAATTCAGACCGCAATACGAAATATTACAAAAATCTGGATGAGATAATAGAGTAGAATTTAATTTAATACTGTATTAAATATTACGAATAATAAGAATGTTTTTAAAAAGATAAGCAAAAAACCTATATAAATAGTTGAATAAATCGCTGCTAATAAAGCTGTGTAATTTCTATACCAAACTCTAGTGAACAATTTATTTACTCAGTTCAGTGTCCAATATTTTTATTTGTTTCTAAACTTTCTTTTTTTAATGTTTTCCTTTCTTCCGAGGTCGAAGCGACCTCAAAGGTTCAAGATTAGTCTTTAAGATCAAATACTACCACTGCGACAATAAATCAAAGTCCGTCAGACGTTGCAATACAAAGCCGCGTTTCTTAACCTTGCCCTTATCTTTGTCTTTGTCATCACTATCTTTTCTATCATCCGCTGTTTTTTTCGCCTTTGTTTTAGTTTTTGCAGCTGCTTCTGATTGTTTGATTTTTTGAAGTTCGCACTCCATATCGAAAGGACATTCATCAGCTGGGTAAATCGGCATCATGATTACAGGCACATAGTTTTTGTTTGATTGACCTCCTGGTAGATTATTCTGTAAAAAGGCATCGAGTTACACAGGTCTAACTTTTAATTGAAGTAATTTACCAAAATTGATATCATTAGGTAATTACGTAAAAAAGGTTGTAAAATTAATGAAGTTATTTTCAAGGCGCGATGATAAATATGTTTATCTAAATCTACTTTAATTTTAAAACTAAATCGATATGATTGTTCGACCAGACGCGGTCTTAGAATAGATTTTTTTAAGACAAGTGTCTGATTGAAACTAACTAACTGTAAACACTAATATTTTAATATTAGTGTTTACAGTTAAAAATCTTAATTAAAATGGCACCTATTTAACAAGCTATATGTAATCGAATTGAATCGATTCACGTTTTAGACCGGTTTAAAAAAAAAACTGCTGTAAGTACGGCTTAACGTGCTCTCCGAGGGCGCGAAACGAAACACCGCCAACTGCAAGACCAAAGTACAATGTGTGTGCTAGTTGGTTGTTATTATAAGGGATTTCATGTACGAAACCCTCTTTTTTACGAATAGAAAAAAAAAATTGTCTCATGTACTTAGTAACGTAATACAAATAAATAAAATTGGAGTGTCTGTTTGTAATATTAAAATAACCTGGAACGGCGGGACCAATTTCGACGGGATTTTCACTAATATGTAGCTGATGATATAGGGAGTAACTAAGGCTACTTTTTTTAGACTAGTTTCGCCCCGCGGTTTCACCCGCGGTACGACATTAAGCGCGGTTAACACCGAGGGGTTCAGCTAGTTAAATGTAAAATGAATAGTGGATGCTTCTTGAAAAAAACTCTTCTTTAAACATTAGACTACGATAGCTGAATTTATAATTAAGTAAATTAGGTTTAAAAGACAATAAACAACCTTATTCTCTTGAGCACATTGGCAGCAATAGCTTTGAGCTGCAGAAATTGCCTTAGAATTTACCAAGTGTTGGACAACTGCTCTCAATCGGTCTTCTTCTAAGCAATCTGGTTTTGTGTTGGACCATTTTCCTTCAGGGTTCAACTGCACGATAACAGGTGCTGATAACCCTAAAGAATCGAAGCCCGGTTGTGCTAAGGGTCTGAAAAAATAGTGTATTTCGAAGAAATCCTCAAGTCAAGATCATTGGCTAATTTTATTAATGTTACGAGCAGGGTTTCAATTAAATAATAGTAGTCGATTGATTACCGAAAAATAACACAATATCTATTAATGACACTTTTATAAATCACTCGTTACTCGCACTAGAACACACTATGCTTTTCTAAGGCTATCAAAATATCTGGAATGATCCCTAGATATTCGATAAACCATTCTGAACTAAACAGAATCTCCTAGAGAAGTGATCAGCCACTTGCAGCGCCATCTAGCGTTGAAACTATCGAAATTATTATTCATAATCTCAACAGTCGTGCGCTATTTGATACTAGGTTACTATTATGCATGAATACCAGACGCTGTCCTCTCGAATCATCTAGATTATACGAAACCCATTTAACTCTATGGCGCAATAGTAAATTAGTTGTATAGTATCCCAAATACCTACTTTCCGCATTTGGTCACTATGTTTGTGCCTTATTTTTCTCATTGCCAACGGTAATAAGAGCTAAAGAAGAAGATTTCGGGCTTATGACACACAACGCCATCCTACCTTCAAACTAGGCAGAGTTTTTACTATGACAGCTAGATTGACCGATAGAATATATGAACTTGGACTATGATGTACAAACGTAGAGAAAAAAGTAAAAATTTTTTTTTTAAGTACATAATATACACAGAATACATCCAAACTCCGAATCAAATGTTTGCAGATCATACAAACACTTGATCCGACTCTTGAATCGAACCCGAGACATCGTTAAGGCACAGCAATCGCATAGTTCGCATACGCCACGACTGCGCCGCCGACGCAGTCATTAGTTACGGACTTTACACCAGTTGGATTTGTTACTCGCTTCTATCTCTTTTCACGGAATCACTCTCATCAATTTAAGAAAGAGAAGAGAGATGAAAAATGTTACACATAAAAATGCGCCAAAGTCCACAGGATATTTATAAAATGTTGTCCAAAAATCGGTACTTAAAAAGCTGCCTACGCATTAGACCCACTTACTATGTAGGTACCACTATATTTACGCAATGAATATACGTACAGTGATAAATTTCCACATAAAAATATTTTTAGACAATGGCAATGAAATCTATATCTATACATCTATAGAAACAAATAATTAAATTGGAGTGTCTGTTTGTAATATTAAAATAACCGCGTTTTACTAAATGCATATGGATGTATACAAGGTACATATACCAAAATAACATTTTTAACAATTTTTGTCAGACTGTCGGTCTGTCTGTTTGTTCCGAGTAATCTCTGGAACGGCTGGACCGCTTTGGCGGTATTTTCACAGGCAGGTAGCTGATGATCTAAGGAATAACTTAGGCTAGATTCGTTTTGGCTAGGCTTTTTTTTAGACTAGATTTGTACCGCGGCGTTGCCTGCGGTTACAACAATAAACGCGGGTAGCACCGTGGGTTCTGCTAGTACTATTTCTAGGCTACGTACTTACACATTAGCCAATTTCTCCATCAGCTTTTGATCAGCCATTATGAGACATCAAGATATTTATTTTATTTATAATACAAATTTTTATATTTTAAATATTATTAAATTTTTTATACTCTAGTTTTACATACTTAAATTTTTTATCAGTAACTGTTTTTTGTGACAAGTGACATAAGCTTTCTTCTTTTTTTGATAAGCTTTTTAAAAAGGTTTTAAAATAAATTTTAAAATGGACAGTAATAGTAATAAAGTTATGCAAATAGACGGTTTAGTTTGCAAATAGCTACAGAAAAAAACCTTATCTTCATATGTATAAAAATCAATTGCTGTTCGTTTGTCTCGCTAAAACTCGAGATTGGCTTGGCCGATTTAGCTGATTTTGGTTTTGAAATGTTTGTCGTAGTCCGGGGAAGGTTTAAATGGGGAAAAATCTATACTTATATTATAAATGCGGAAGTAACTCTGTCTGTTCTTCTTTCACGGCCAAACCGCTGTACCGATTTCAATGACAATTGACAAGAAGATACTTTGATTCTTGAGAAAGGATGAAGGTTACTCTATGTCGCGATAACGCCGCGCGCAGAATCTCAGATAATCTTTATCTTAGCGCAGAATCTAATAAAAAATAACCTGACAATCCAAATGTCACGCATACGAAGTACCCGCTACTTCGTATGCGTGACATTTGTTCGGTACACAGCACAGTAATAAAAAGTTCACGAAAACTTTTTATTACTTACAAAGGGGCGGGGCGTAAAAAAGCATCTCACTAGGCGGCCATAGTGTGGGTCTCCATGCTGCAATGTCCTTATTCGCATTGAGGATGGTGACCACCACTCTTGGAATCTGCTCATGCTTTCCATCAGGCTGAGCAGAGTCATTTTGGCGCAGCTAATATATATATATATATATAAAAAAAGAATTTGACCTTTGAATACAGTTCACCTTGAGGGTTGTGGAGGACCGATTCCAGTCGCTCCGTGAAAACTGATATGCAAGTAGACCGGTTAAACTAGTAGCCGACCAAAATAGTCATATTATTCAAATTATTTAATTTAACAGCCACATTGTCCTACAAATTAGCGTAGTAGCCTACGCTCAAAAGTTTAGCTACCACAATCGATTTTTTTTACAAGTTGAAGGGGGCCCTCATCAAAATGAAGCCACTCACGAAAAATTTGCCTGACAGTAATAACTTTTAAAATTTGTTCCGAGTATCTCGGACTATTACATTAGACAGATCTATATTTTTACGCCTAAGTACGTTTCAAGAAGTAAGTACCTACTAATTTTAAATAAAAAATAACAAACCAAGTTCATTTTAATTTTTTTATCATTTGTGTAGCATCAAGTACCTACTCAGAGGTACCTTCATTATTTCGTTGTCCCGTTCGTGTGGCCTGAAAAATGTTTTTTACTCACGGCTTTGCTCCAATATTAAGTACGGAGACTTAAGTGAATCAGTTTCTGACGAAATCAATCATCATAATTGGAAAATGTTTCTCAATTTTTTTATGTGCGTGAACGTGGTTGTACTTGTACATTCTGCGTTTTGTACATTTTGCGTGCGTTGCTCATTTTGCGTGTGCTCATTATACGGATTGTACATTCTGCGATTTGCACATTTTGCGTGTGGTGCTCTTTTTCGTTTCGTACATTCTGCTCGGAAGCGGAAAAATAGGGGCATAACACCAGTTTCGGTTCCAAGCTCGGAGAAAACCAGCACTCATTCTGCCTATTTCCAAAATTAGGAAGTGAGGATTTGATATTCTACAGGACTCACGGAATCAATACACATATTATTTAAGAACTAATCTTAAGTATTAAGAATAAAACGCATGATATGTATTGTCATTCTTTGATAAACAACCAGATTCCTTTAACTGACAATAATAGAGTTTAAAATTTTACATATTCATGAGCGTAGGTACTAATACAATTGGCCCACTACCATTGCGATAGTAAATCGAAATCTGTGTGTCTACTTAGCAGCCATGGTTTCGGTTTATTGAGAGGTCCACCACCTTGCTTCGGTTGGCCAGTCCTCTCCTTTTTCGCTTTCTTACATGAATGCCATATGAATCTGTAAATATAAATGAATTAATGACAATTGGCCCTCTGTATTCTATTGATGGATGGTGTACCTGTCATCAGCAGCCCTTAGTGGTGCATCGATAATTGGATTTTATGTGGAATATATATTGAGATTTGTACTCTGAATAATGTAGGGTGAAGAAAAGTATATCGGAAATTGTAAATATAAAACCAATACTAAAGATGTGGCGTTTATGACGATAGTAAGGCCATCTACTGCCTTCTATGAAAAACTACATCATTGCCCGACAGTTGTCGTAGTCTCGTAGTAGTTCCGAAATGATAACTAGATGCCGCGGCAAGTTAACATTTATTCTTTCTGTACCTTGGTGTCCTTATAGTTTCATTGTGCACAGGGCACTTAAATTCCCAATCAGGTAATTGTAAAATGTAAATAATTTCTTCATCTTGAGCGCTTTCTTTCTGTTTTTCGGTTTCGGTTTTAGCGTAAGGCTGCCGGAAAATAAAAACAAGTGTTTAAAGTACGCGTTTTGAGAGTCATGTTTAGATGTAGATGGCGCTAGTCGTACTTACGAAGACACTAGGGGCAGAAATGGCTTCGGATGCATCAAGATATCCGTCGAGAATTTGTTGGTTGATTTTAGTTTTACGATAGATATTGAAGTATCTGGAATCTTCTTGATCCATGGGAAATGTGATGAGCGGGCGTCTGTTAAGGAAATAATGACATTACATTATCACGATCAGTAATTTGTGGATTTATAAAAATTCCTTTAAGTTTTTTTGGGAAGCTAAACGAGAAGACGGATCGTCAGTGCGTCACTGGTCACCTAAAGACCTGTTATTCACAATGTGTTACAGCTGATTCGTCCTACCCCAGGATCAAGGGGAGAATGAGGTAAACTTACTCGGTGAAAGGTAACGAGAGAATGTTACTATTACTATCTCCTTACTATTACTACCTTGTTCCTTCTACAAGGCCGTGGTATCATTCCGCTCAACCTAGTCTCTGAATGATGAAGCGCTCCCACAGTTCCCCATAATAAATAAATAAATACATATTTCGGACATCTAACATACAATTACATCTAGTACCAAACTAAGCAGAGCTTGTATAATGGATACTAGACAAATGATTTAAATACAAAAATTTTTTTTTTATAAATTTATACATATTATAGATAAAAAACACCCAAACTGTATTAATGAAATATTTCTCCATGTTATCATCATCATATATATTCCATGTAATGACGGATTAAGAATACGACGTAATACCAGTTTTCAGGCATTAAGTCCGCCTGTGCAACAATTATGCATGAAGTCTTTAATAAAAATAAAAAAATAAATAATGCCACCTCTATTTATTTATGGCTGCTTGACAACAAGCGACTTAGGTAGCAAACTACGCATGACAATATCACTGCAAAGAGAAAGGAAAACTTGAAGTAAACCTAACCCTGTAATAATAACCAGTGTGGCTAACGTGGTGTACCCAGTAAGCTACACATTCCTCTTTAAAGCTCTCTTCAGCTTTAGTCTATGACTGATAAAGGCTATTTGTAATGATGTGAAAGAAATACTACCTAAAAGGATCAAGATACAATGATCTTTGTGGTAGCTTGAAATGTTTCTTGATGTACTCATCATCGAGGAGAGTTAAGTCATTTTGAGCGGAACTGGAAGACGCAGGCCTGGGCCTGTTTCCACCCTGGCTCGGTAGTTTCCCACCTTCGCGAGGTACGAGACATATTAGTGGCAAGGCTGTTCTTGGTCCGCCTCCCCTACTATTGCTGCCAGGATTACAAGCGCAGCAACTGAAACCAGAGTGTTTTTAATTAACTTTTTGGTGTCTGATTTTTTTTTTCTATATATTCTAGCCGACCCACGCAATCTTGTTTACGTTCCCTATTGCCCGTAGCGTAATCATTTTCCCCTGTTTTTGTAACATTCTGCATTGGTGCTCCTATTGGTCTTAGCGTGATAATATATAGCCTTCTCGATTAATGGGCTATCTAACACTGAAGTAATTTTCAAAACGGACCAGTTGTTCCTGAGATTAGCGAGTTCAAGCAAACAAACAAAAATCTTTAGCTTTATTTATTAGTATAGATATAAATACGTGAAGCAAAAACTTTGTATACCTTTTTACGAAAATTAAGCGAACGCAAGAATATGAAAGGTACAGTTAAAGTTTACATGGAGGAGAAGTGCAGTAAGCTCAATAACAAAAAAAAAAGGTAAAATTTCGAACCCTGGGCGACTTTTTTATTATTTAATTAGCTAACTGTGTAGTTTTTACTACACAAAGTAGATGTAGTCATATTATTAAGAAGTAACTTTTGAAATTCTGTTGTAGATTTTTATACGAAGATAAAGATAATAAATATTGATTTTGCATTTGTTACAATTTTATGTCATTAACTTTGAGATTCACTGGATGAGAAATGGAGTGCTTGCATTGGTATATTTTTTCAATGTTACGCAGTACGCTGTAAAACTTCCAATGCATTATATGGAATGGAATGATTGCAGTGCACATTTCGTTTCATAAATGTCGCAATATTATACTTTAAAATGCACGGATAGTTATTTTCATACAAACGAATATTTATTTATTTATACCTATTTATTAATATATTTTTCTCGAATACTGTAGGCAATAAATTGTAGTCAGTACAGAACTTTTGCAAATAAGTATAACATGGGCATAGACAGGTTTTAGTTTCGGGGGGGTTTAAAGATAATAAAATGACTGTCATAGTAATTTTATTATCTTGAAACCGTAATATTATTATAAAAAAATGAGAGGCGTGAAAAATCAATAGTGTAGTAACATTTCGGAAGGGGTTAAACCCCGAACCCCCCTCGAAACTAAAACTTGGCTACGCCCGTGATTAGTATTTTCATTTTATCTTGGGCTTTATGTCGATTGTGTCGAAGTATCTATATTGAGCTAAATTTTGTTAGCACATGTCTTAAATTTGGCTAGTAGTGGCCTGTCATTTTGACGTGGTCAGACATGGTCTCCAGTATGTAAAGTTTACGCTAGATCGCACAGGTAAAGCATTGGATTTAAAACGTTACATGCCTACCTATACGATATTTATGCTTTTTATGGATTTTTCTATATATTAATTATATGCAAAAGATGCATATATTAAATTGAGTTAATTAATTACATTTTAGTCACTTTTGGGCGCAGGCGACTACTATTATAATTTAATTGGATAATAGGGTAACACATGAAATACCGACAGTTCAACTTACGCAGCCATTTTTCTGCAAAATAGTGCTCCGTAAATAAAACCAGAAACCTTAAAATTTCATTTTAGAACATATTGCACTTTTTATGTATTTTTATCGGTTTTAATATTTTTTTATGAAAAAGTGAATATCTGCACTTGAATGACAACACAAAATTTAGGTGTATGTCATTTTGTTGTTTTACCCCTTTATTTTTTTCTAAATAGGCTTATCTTCAGCCATATTATTTACTAGTTTCTGATAGAAACCTTTTTACTGCATCATAGTTTATTTTTCACGTGTCAAAGACGTTGATACCTGTTTAATAATTTATATAAATTATTTAAAATAATAAGTTAATCAATTAATTTAAATTGAAAGCATAAGTACTCTAAAAAACAACCACACAATAATAATTGCATATGCATGTTTCATTTTATATCATTATAATCTGATCATTTACGTCTCTTTAACATGGAAAATAATATAAAAAGGCTTGAAAATAGTGAAACTAATTTTCAAAGTGAAATTTAAAACACTTACTAAATTTGAGCTATCCAAATGCCACCATTTTGCGCGCGCTATAGACATGACATCATTGACGTCATTGTCATTTCGTGGTTGTTTACTATTCAGTGTTTCAGTTACTTTATACATGTGGTGACTTCCACATACAGCGCATCAAGAAAACATATGACAGGGCCATCTACCGAAGATACCCTGAACTACGGAGTAACATACAATGCGAACTAACTACCAATTCTACATTGCGCAATAGAAGTTCTCGCGCCGATTAGCATATATAAAACATCCTAACATCAACCGTTGGGCAGTGGCCCGCCTGGCATGATCACCTCGCCTGGTAGGAGGATCCTCCTTTTGTGTTGGTGGGACACACCTGTCCCCCACAATACATATTAACATTTTTAATTTCTATAAAAATTACGGAAGAAGTTAGTTTTTCTCACAAACACTACTAACACAGTATGAATTTCAACGCCGATAATTTTGATGAAGTGACAATTGACATCACATTTCGTTTTGTAGTTTGAATGTCATCTATCATAAAAAGAAATAATATATACTCGTAGATAGTGGTTTAACTTATCATCGGTAAGTAAACAAAACATTAAGTAAACTAATATTCTACAAATAATAAAAAAAAAATTACATCTAAAAATTTATTAATTAATGAACAGAGTTATTGTCTTGGTCAAATAATAAATCTTGGAGTCATAGATATCTATGACTCCAAGATTGAATATTTGCAAGGAATTAAGTCGAAATCTTAGAATTTATGTTCAAACCAACAAGAGTAAAGATCTATAACTCTGTTCATTAATTAATCTATTTATTTCTTCTCTCACACAAAAATTACAAAAATCTGTTACATCAAAGTATACACACAAAAAAAAAACAGAAATAGAGGTCTGTGTGAGAGACTGTTTTCCGTACTAGGTAGAACCTGTATGACAGAATAACCACCCTCTCCTAACTACAGATAAGTAGGTACAGAGCCTTTCCAGAGAGTAACATGAATCAATGGCTTCTATAAATGTGAGATGAATAAACGAAAGAGTTTAGCGTGATTCAAAATGTGAGTGAGAACGTATTGTGTAAGTGTGTGTGTATGTGTGTGTGTGTATGTGTGCGCCTTAAAATGTAATTATGTATTCGTAAGTGATATTTAACTTTAAAATGTGGTTAATGAAATCTAAATCAAGTTTAAATCAGAGTTATGAGAAAATGTACTTGGTAAATCACATACCTTACTACTTTTTATTTAACAAACTTGCTACGTAATTGGGAATAGAAATTAAACAAGTAAAATTATTAAATATTATATAATAAATCCATCAAACTCTTCTTCATAATTTACTATTTTTTAACTTTACTATACCGTCAGTGGAGTTCTCGGTTACATGAAAAAAATAAGCTGTTCATTTATACAGTCAATCGTAGCGTCCCGATCCCAATCTAACATCATTATTTTTCTTGTGGGAGAGCCACGCTTCCGCATGAATGGACCGGCTCGACCGGAGTGATATCACGGCCTCACAGAAAACAAGTGTGAAATAGCGCGCTGTCTTTCACCGAGAGTAAGAATACCGGAGGCCCATACCCCTCCCCACATCCCTGTCCCCATCCCCCAAAGGTTGGCAGCGCACTTGTGACGCCTCTGGTGTTGCGGGTGTGCATGGGCGGCGGTAATCACAATCAGGTGATTAGTCTGCTCGTTTGCCCACAATACCAGAAAAAAAACCTTCGCCTTTGTAGGCTGATCTTCCACAACATAGTTATAAGAGATAGACGTTTAACCTCACTGATACGTCCCTCAAAACATACCCTTTTTTGCGTCTGGGGTTAACAGAACCTATCGACCATTGGCGTCGCAGTTGAACACTGTTCTCCCCGCTGCGTCCTCAAATCAAATAAAAAAGGTAGATATCGCACCGCCTTGTTCTTAAAGTAGTTCCAAGTAAACGCACGAGTTACGCACTAACTATGCTACGAGTATACACTACGCTACTTTTCGTCACTTGTATGATTGTACGATACTGACGAAGAGTAGCGTGGAACTACGCTACTTTTTTCTGCTGCAACAAGGACAAGGCGGTGCGTTATCTAACATTTTTATTTGATCTGAGGCAGCGCCATACAAAGTGAAGAGATGGTTTTTTGAGGCTTTTTCACATACTTCAAAAGTGGAGGTTGTGCTTATTTTTTGTGCGTATTTTTTATGTTACTACCTCAGTACTCTATCAATTTGGGTTATTTCATAGCAGGTTATTATTCCCGTTTACTATGATGTAAATTGGAACAAAAATATACTCTTAGGAAGTTAAAATTTAAAGTGTAAATTACTAACTGAATCTGGCAACTTAGTTTGCATCTTTCTCTGTTTTTGCGACAATTTTCTCTAATGTTTGATTAATAATGGGCATAGCGTGATGTCATTTTAGCCTTCCTCAATTAGTGGGCTATCTAACACTGAAATATTTTTTTCAATTCGAACCTATATTCTTGAGATTAACGAGTTCAACGGTGCAAACAAACTCCGGGAATAGCTTTATATTGTTAGATTATTTTGTCATGACTGAAGTGCATTGAAGTATACTTTTTACCTGACTACGGTGAAACGTAAAGGAAGGGTAGTAGTTTTGGCATTCGATGTATGTTCGACCGTAGCGTCTAAACTACTGAACCAATTTTAATAATTGATGTGTCAATATAATATCAGTGTCAATACATTCGTTATAATGACCCGGGTGACATCGGCTATATAATATTTATCAAAAATTATTATTATGTGAACGGGTTACAGTTTCTAAATTTGTTCTTGTTAAACGTTAGAAGTACGCATCTATTTACGTACGTATTTAATATATAATCGAACAAACTATCTATTTGTATATATAATATCAAACTAATCAAATTTAATTAAATGCTCAGCTAAAAACAATAGAGAAGTTAAATGGAAATGTTTATAGATCGACCTTACATAACATATTTTAAACGTAATAATTAGAAAAGTGAACGGTGAGCAAATATAATAGCGACGCGATCGCCCCTAGGCAATTAAACGGGAACAGTATTGACTCGTCAAAGAAACTTAAACAGTCACAAATCCCAGTGTAACATAATAAAGAGGATATATTGAATAGTGAGGCCGCGTGGTCGCCACGTGTGGGTAGTTCGCAGCGGTGAGAGATTTAGCGTCGTCTACTTCGACGCTGTTTGCCAACGGTCCGATATTTATCAATCACCCCAGGCAACGGGTTTATTGCTTTCAATATGTTCTCCGCCATCATTTCTATCACAGTTTCTTTCTTGTCATTTTTTGGAACGTAGATTCTTATGGGGAGTTTGCGGAGAGGTAACTTAGCCGGCAAAAAGCGTCCGTAACGTTTAATAAAAAAGGGTAAGATTTGAAAATAATTTTATAGTGCCATCTGTATACCCTAGCCGGTAAAAACGTCCGTAACATAAAATAAAAAAACGTAAGATTTTCAAAATGTTGTATATCACCGTCGGTATACTAGGGTACAAGTTATGTGTTATTATATTTTATGTTAAGGAACTTGGTTCCTTTCTAGTATTCCACGACACCACACCACTTTTCTAGCCTTTATTCTGCAATTTCTGATCGCAAATAAAAGTATTATTTTATACTTTTTTACCCGACTACGGCAAAGCCAAAGGAGGGTTATGATTTTGACAGGGTATGTATGTATGTATGTATGTTCATTTGTTCCCTCCTAGCTCCTTAACTACTCATTAGATTTGGACAAATGAGGTGTCTCTAGAAGCGTCATGATCGTCTTCTGGTTGTAGGCTATATGACGTGTCACTGAATCTAATATGGCGCCCTCTAGCCGACATAAAGTATTTTATTAAAAAATAAATTTGAGATAAATATGCTGTGTTTAGTATCATTGGAAAGAGCGTTACTTGTACATTTCAAAAATACAAATATTATTAGCATTTGTTCGTGACTTTGTCCGTATATATTCGATAAGTGTGATATTTCGATGGTGCCTATTTGAAATAAACTTTGCACAACAATAGGTAAGTAAGTATTATAAAGGCATCAACACATTAAAAAAAAAAGTAAACACTAAAACCCAATTACGACAAAAAACGACGCTTAAAAAGTATGAAACAATGTTCAAAAGCTGTAGTCACGCGTAGACTTTAACAACGCGTGATTACGGCTTTTGAAACTTGTTTCATACTTTATATGCGTCGTTTTTTGTCGTAGTTGGATTTAGTTTTTACTTTTCTTTATTTGGAATAGATTTGACATTGTACCGCAAAAGATTTCTGTTTATTTTTTTTTTCAGCAAAGAGTTCTACTAATGATAACAGCCTACTGGATGAGAAATTTATTATTATGTAATTCAATTGTTAGTGGAGAAGGTTGGTACCTTCTCTACTAACAATTCAATTACATAATCCTTTCTTAATATTTAATGACTTCCAAAAAAAAGGAAGAGGTTCTACCGTTTACCAACGCATATTTGACGATACTTATAACTAATTGAAAATAGATGTAGTAATATTGTTCAATAATACCTCTTTATAGTAAGTTCGTCTAATACCAATATTTATAGTACCAATACTTATAGTATTGACATATTTGTCAGTTTTGTAGGAGTAGGCACGTCGTAATTGATGATGATGACGATGATGATGTTCTCCTAGCCCGATAACGGCCACGGCGGCCAGTCTCAACGGAGACCAGCCAACCACTCAGGACATATTGTAGTGCACAAGTGTGTGTGCAAACACAGGTGCACTCTCTGTTCCCTCACTTCATAATTAGTGAGGAGTTAAATGTATTGATTTACAGCAAGTCGGTTTACCATAGATTTAATATTGTAATAATAATTATACCTATGTGTATATGTTTCAGGGTTAGAGTATTTATTTAGTAGTCCATTGGTTTTAATTCTAGACGAGAGTTAATATCATCCCCTGTTTGTTTAGCGCTGATGACAAATTGACCGTGTCGGTGAAAACATGTCATTGCTCGCTAGTGGCTGGGAGCGGGAGCTCGGAACTGAACCGGTTAAGTTAAGAAATGAGTTCTAATGTATTTATTTTTAACCGACTTCAAAAAAAGGAGGAGGTTTCTCAATTCAACCATATATATATTTTTTTTTGTGTTCGTGGATAACTTCGTCGTTTATGAACCGATTTTAAGGATTCTTTTTTTAATGGAAAGGAGACGTCCCGACGGTGGTACCATGATAAGGACATTAATATCTGATGATGGCATCCACGAGAAATCGAGTCGAACCTTGAAGTTGGTTTTATTTTTGTTAAAATTGTACTTGTTTAAAACTGTTTTAAACATTTTACTTATTGTTTTAAATGAATTTTCTCCTGAAGATAGTAACGTAAACATCGCCAGTTTGATCTTTTGCGTATTGATTCTTATCACTGCATATATTTGTGTATTTTTTTTAACCTTTTTAACCGACTTCAAAAAAAAGAGGAGGTTTCTCAATTCGAAAATCGAGTCGATCCTTGAAGTCGGTTTTATTTTTGTTAAAATTGTACTTATAATATTACAAACAGACATTTCATTTTTTAAATTAAATTATGTCTTTAAAGACGTTCTTTTTCACGTTTCTTCTGTACGCTATAATGCCATTACCAATAAATAAGGAAGTTAGCAAAACATAACAACAAAGTATTGTTTTCATATCATTGTAATTCGGCATAAAATAGTCACAAGTTAGCGGCTTAAAATAATCAACTCTTAAATTTAGAAAATGAATTTAAGGTAATGAACATAAAGCTTAAATTGCAACGATTAAAATACAATGGTACCTAGCGATAAGCTCACAATAGAACAAAGAGAGGAATGCGTATAAACAACATGTACCTGTGTGTCTCAAAGTGTTCAGGTGAAATCAATAATATATACTCTAACTTTTAATTCAATTCCAGATTTGACAATTTCAGTGTTGCAACGTTATCACAAGTACTAAATAGTGACGTTGCGAAATTATTCGATACGGAAACGGACGATTTCCGGATCGATTTATCTGGTTTATAGTAGTATATCTAAACAACTAATACTTTAATAAAAACTAAGTATACTAGGAAATTAAACATTTCTGAACTGATAATTTAGTTATGACGATTAATTTTATTAAGGCTCTGAGAGTTTTCTTTAATAATTGTGTGTGAAATGAATAAAAAAATGTGATCATGAAGGAACATGAGAAATAAAACCAATAGATGTAGGTAAGATTTTGTTTTGTAAATCATCGCCGTCATCGCTACCGCTGTCGCTGTCATTTTGTGTAACATTTTATTCCCGATGTGTCTGTGATATTGTCAATTAACATATCTAGCCTACTAATTTTTTCCTCTTATTTGACAACATGGTATACGCATTTAGACCATTCCGTAGCCGTAATTTTTTGAATGCCTTCCTCAAATAAATTTCGCCCGTCTGTTAATTTGAAAGTTTTATTATTTTGAGCTACATGCCCCTTTACCTGCGCCCATATCAATTCGATAGGGTTTAGCTCGCAATGGTAAGGGGGGTAAAACCGGGATCCCATGTTGTGCTGCCATTTCGTCTACAGCGTACTTATTAAAAGACTCGTTATGTGGAATCAGTTCTAAAAGCGTAGCTTTAACCATATATGGTTCGTAATGAATATTTTTATTTAAAAGCCAGTCTTGAATCGCAGCTTTTTTTCCAGCTCATTTTTGATGCCGTTTCCAATTTTCGGGAGTGGTAAGGTGCATTATCCATCAATATGCTCTTTTATTATAAGTTTTGTTTTTAGTATAAATACAAAAATACTAACTTTTTATAAAATAAAACAGCGGTTACTAATTAATAGATAATTATTATGAATAATTATGTATTTATTTAAATAAAAATCAATAATTTAGTCTTTAATTGGCACACCAATATTATGATTACATAAACAAAAATCGCGATTGTTCATGAATTTTTGTGTTCATCACTACACTATTATATGTGGTATCATTATTTAACAAAATGACAGTAGCTAATGTCAAATGTGGAATCGAATTAAAAGTCGTGGTATAGGTATGCAACAATAAAACCATTCGACAGCCTCGTTGGCGCAGTGGTAGCGTACGCGACTGCTGTACATGAGGTATCGGGTTCGATTCCCGGGTCGGCCCAAATGTTTGTATGATCTGCAAATATATGTTTCGGAGTTTGGATGTTTTCTATGTATAATATGTATGTATTTACAAAAAAATGTATGTATATGTATTTATATCAGCTGTCTAGTAACCATAACACAAGCTCTGCCTAGCTTGGGATTAGATGGCGTTGTGTTAGATGTCCGAAGTATTTATTATTTATTATTATTATTTACTTAATAATATTTACTTAATATTTTATAGAAATAAGGTTTGTGTGGTCGTAGGGGGTAATCTCTGTATCTATTTAATCGATTTTGATAATTATTTTTTCCTATAGAAACCTCAACAAATATTCTTGATGCGTACCATCTTTCTTAAAAATTGTAGGATTATTTATTAATGGAAATATAGAGAAACGCTTTTGTGTATGATAAATTGATAACAAAAAGACTAGGTGGTGATATTGGTTTTAATTGATGAGTTCGCGCGATTCTGGATGTTAGATCTTACACATTAGACCCAACTTCTGAATAGAGCTCATTTTTATTATCTGGGTTTTTTTAAATATATGAGCGTAATAAAGTGATTCAATGTTGATGGAAAGCATTAGTGGAATCCAAGAGTAGTGCGAATGCAGACAACATAATAATGCAGCATGGCGACCCACACTATGGCGGCCTAGATGCTTCTCCGTCTTTGGTCGAATCTCATTTTATATACGGGCGAAATAGCTCCTTTAATACTATGTTATCTGACTACCAATATTAGTTTTGTTCAAAGTTATTTGTCTGCAGATCCTTGATGTGGTTAATATAACTGACTGCCTCGTTGGTCTCGCGATTGGCGAGTGCGACTAATGATCATAAGGTCTCGGGTTTGTTCGGGTCGGTAATGTTTGTTTGATCTACAAATATTTGTTTCGGAGTTTGGGTGTTTTCTATGTATAATATGTACGTATTTACAAAAAAAGTATATATGTATTTGTATCAGTTGTCTAGTACCAATAACACAAGCTCAGCTTAGCTTGAGACTAGATGGCTTTGTGTGTTAGATGTACGAAATATTTATTTATTATTTATTTATTACTAGCTGAACCCCGCGATGCTACCCGCGGTCATCGTCGTACCGCGAGTAACGCCGCGGGACAAAGTTAGTATAAAAAATATACTATAGGTACTAATAATAGCCTAAGTTACTCCCTGGATCATCAGCTATCTGCCAGTGAAAGGCCCGTCCAAATCCGTCCAGCCGTTTCAGAGATTACCTGGAACAAACAGACAGACAGACAGACAGCCAAATTTTTTTTTAACTTAATTTTTGGTATATATACCGTGTATACATACATATGCATTTAGTTAAAACTGGTTATTTTAATATTACAAACAGACACTCCAATTTTATTTATTTGTATAGAAACTTATGCTGCCACTTGTTTACTTATTTAGCTTCTGCATCCTGCTCTCACTCCGTCACCTCACACTCATCCGACCAGAATTGCCAGTCCAATTGTGTCGGAGGGATCGGGGGACTGTCCTGGACCCTTTGGAAAAGCGTGACCAGCACTCTTCCTAAAAACTCCGGGTCCAGGGTTTTCGTCAATGGAGGGACCCATAGTCTGAACTTGCCTAGTACCATTTCATATGGTCGCCCCCATGGGTCCCTATCCAGTTCCGCAACGAGCTCTCTACAGGATCGAGTCTTGGCCTCGAAAATTGCATCGCTGAGAGCCTTTACGACAGCTCCATATTGCAGCCGTTCACCGTCGATCTCTTAGACTGTAGCTCGCCGTCTTCTCGGAGTTCGAAGGCACGAGCCCTTTCTGGCTGGCCTGACTCGGGTCATTGAGGTGTCGCATAGGGACGCTATAATGTTCCCAAACCAGGCCGCCAGATCCTCCGGATCGAATGAAACCATTTCCTAAGACCAATACGTGACGTAATATGTGGCTATGACCATTGCCGAGGTTCTTTTTCCTGGTACAGGCGGTCAAGGCGGCAGAGAGACACATCAAAATCATCAAATTCAATTTGCTGGTGGTCAGAGAGATTACCCACTTCCTTCGCCACCCGCTCTGTGGGATCGACGATGAAAAGATCCGACGAAGTTTCCCAAACGCTGTCCAACCCAGTTGAATTCTTCTGTTTACCTTATCCTCGAAGTTGTTTTTACCTAACTACAAAGTCTACACTGCACATATTTTGAACAAATTAGAGAACGGCACCGTGTACTACGACCGGTTCCTGTAGAACATGTTCATTGAACATGACTTTGGTTTTGTCCAAGTTCACCCGTAGGCCGATGCGCACAGAAGAATCAGCCAGATCGTTCAGCATCTGTTGTGGGTCCTGCAGCGTCTCTGCCATGATGATGATGTCGTCTGCAAATCACAAGTGAGAGATGTATTCACCATTGATATTTTATGCCACGTCCTTTCCAGTCTAGTGTCTTGAACATATCCTCAATTGCATTTGTGAACAGCTTCTGGGAAATAACATCCCCTTGTCTTGACTCGATCATATGGTGTTTTATTGGTACCATTCGATTGCTGTTGAGAGGCCCTTTACCACCGTATGCGACCTCTGCATTTCGATTTGACTTTTCCACGCGTATAGGCCGACATTACATATTTTTTGTCAATTTTTTTTTATTACAAGACCTTATTATTTTCACAGTCACAATTTTACCCTAATTTTATAGATATAATCGATAGATTTTGACGAGAGCGACGATTGAAATGAACGTTATAGCTTAACCGACTCGAAAGTTATACTAAATAGAAATCTCGATACGCAGCAAAATGACTTTCAAAATGGCGGGTCTGCCCCCTCCGCCTCGCGCGGTTTGTTACATACGCGTAATAAATTCTTTGATTCTGTAGCTATCCAGTTGTGTAATTGAAATTTGGATGGGATTGATAGATATGTAGCTACAACACTAAACTTTTGTTTTCATTCGTTTTTTTAATTGGAAGCAATTTTAAATTTACGTTAAAAGTGTAATGAAAAGAATCTTTGAGAACCACAAGTGTACTTACCACTCTACTCGTGTCAAACACGTACGTGTAAACGAAACACTGGCTATATCAACTATATAATATACTAGCTGTTACCCGCGGCTCCGCCCGCGTTTATATCGGCCATCTCTCAACTCGGAAACCTTTGTGGGCTCATGCACAACACTTTTGCTGAAGATCATGACATGATCAAATGCATAGTTTACGATTCCATATAGAACATACAGACAAACATTCATTTTATATACATATAGAAGATGATATTGACATATTGAAATTAATAATGTGAATACTCTCCCAAAGTTACATAGCTAAGTTAACTATCCTCTACTGCTTTGATTCGATATTAATATAATGTCGAAAATTAAATATTATAGTTACATTTCCTGTAAGAGGACTTTTTTGATTGATCTTTCGTACCAAAATACTCGTAGATAGATCGATAGAAAGCTCTTTATTTGCACACCATAATATTACAGAGTTTGTGGTTGCTGTTTCAGTACATTTCAAATTGCTAGGTTGCTTTAAAAAAACCAATGAAAAGTATAGGTTGTAATAGTTCATTGTATTAAAAATAACATATATACATTATATTTAAACTTTGGAAATAAAATAAATGGAAATAATATAAAAATAATATGCATCGTTATTCGTTATCCGGTGACCCGTGTTGCTCTAAGCTGTGAAGTCATTGTATTTACAATTATTCTATAGAATTTACTTTTGTTTTTTTTTGTGTTTGGCCCTGCCAAAATGACTCTACTCTGCCTGATGGAAAGCATGAGCAGAATCCAAGAGAGGTGGTCACCATACTGCGAATGCAGACAGTGCAACAATGCCGCATGGTGAACTACACCATGGCGGGCTAGTGATGCTTCTGCATCATTGAGCCTCCGGTCTCGCACTCACCAACGAAACACGACAGCATGGTCGCTGTCATTTTATGTTGATTTTCTGTGCGAGGGTAGCACTGCCCTGGTCGAGCCAGCCCGTTCGTGCTGAAATCAGCGTGTCTCTACTACCTTGTATATAAGGGCCGTTACGATTACTACAATTATAAAATGTTGCCAGTTAACAATTTGATTCGAAAACGATATCAATTCAATACAGTACAATACAGTATCACTCATTACAGTATACAGACTCCTATTTTTAAATCTTGGACCATTATTATCAATCAACCGTTTCAGGCAGAAAAGCAGAAAAGGCTTAGAAAGCAGCAGATGGGTTGATCTAGTATTTATTTCGCATTTTTCTTACCAATACGTTGTCCTGCTGTTCTCCTGGAACACTTTGTTTCCTTGGTCGTCTTATACGACCTCCCCACCCCCCTGTATGAGTACGAATACGCAGACCTTCAAACCTTCAAGAAAAAAGCGTACTCCTTCATAAAAGACCGGCAACGCACTTGTGATGCCTCTGGTGTTGCATCTGGTGTCCATGGACGGCGGTAATCGCTTACCTCAGGCGATACGTCTGCTCGTTTGCTTCCGGTTTGGAGGTGCATACTGCGTATTCTTAATCCGTTGCCATGGATTCTATAAATTTGTTATGTTTTTGATAAGATTTGTTCGTTCCATCAACTCGTCAATTTATTGAACCGTTAAGGTCTTCGAAGTGTACATTTTCTTCAAATATTCAACGTCGAGACCCTCTTTTTTATTTTGTATTCAATTTGATAGACACCCATTGAAAGACTGATAATGTTTGGATATTAAAATTGATGTTGATACTTTTACCCCCACGTAATGTTTATCAGGTTAACAATTGTTCTGGATTGAGACAGTTAGAAGAGTGAAACTTTCCAAGAGCCCCCACAGACTACTACAAATACTAGACTGAGCAATGAGAGTACTATTTTATTTTATCCAGCATTTCTTATGGTTACTTTCTTTTAAATGTTCATCAACAACGTTAGCCTTTAATAGATTACTGCTCATAGTGATTTTATGAAAACTAATGGAAGTATATGCAAGTAGATCTGACAAAGAATGCGTTATATTGTTCGACCAATGTTTGCCGTCAAATGAGGGTAATAATAGCAGGTGGGTGACTTGTAAGAAGTTACACTGATTTAAGGACTGCTTTAAAGGTCATTGAGTTTTTGTAATCTCAAAAATATCTTACATACTTTACAAATACAAGTAGGTGAGTGAACATCATAATATACTATATCAAGGTAGTAGCCACGCTGATTTCAGCACGAACGGGCCGGCTCGACCGGGGCGGTACTACCCTCGCACAGAAAATCAACGTAAAATGACAGCGATCGTGCTGTCGTGTTTCGTTGGTGAGTGCGAGACCGGAGGCCCAATGATGCAGAAGCATCACTAGCCCGCCATGGTGTGGGTCACCGTGCTGCATTGTCTGCATTGTCTGCATTCGCAGTATGGTGACCACCACTCTTGGATTCTACTCATGCTTTCCATCAGGCAGAGTAGAGTCATTTTGGCAGGGTCAAACATAAAAAAAATAAAATAAAATAAATATATATGTGGACGCAGGGGAGACCCTAGATCCGCCGGTGCGATCCTGAAGCTCCATATGACTGCACAGATGGCGTAGTGAGTTAAAATATCGCCAAGCTGCTTTCTACTGCGCTAAAGTACTGGGGGTTCAAATCCCACATGGGTTAACATCATGTCGTGTGATACCTACACAAATTGTTGTTCTGAGCCTGGGTGTATTTTGTGCGCGTTTTATTGTTTCTTTGTTAAGATCCCCGCGATACAAGTTATACGAGGGAGTTGTCTTTTTAAAACCAATAAAATTAAATTAACTGCAATATCTGACAACTTTCTAAAGTTAATTTTGACTGCCTTGTTGGTCTCGCGGTTGGCGTGTGCGACTGCTGATCATGAGGTCTCGGGTTCGATTCCCGGGTCGGACCAAATGTTTGTATGATCTACAAATATTTTTTTCGGAGTTAGGGTGTTTTCTATGTATAATATGTACATATTTACAAAAAAAGTGTAATATGTATTTATATCAGTTGTCTACTACCCATAACACAAGCTCTGCTTAGCTGGGGACTACATGGCGTTGTGTGTTAGATGTCCGAAATATTTATTATTATTTATTTTGTGTTATTAATTATTTAATAATTAGGGATATACGCTACTATGGTTTTTATTATTATAGGTATGACTATTGTTACCATTATAATACTTATTTTAAAAGGTGTGAATCAGCAATTATAACGTCATGTCTTACTATAATGTTGGCACTTTACATATTTATGGTATTTTATCTAGACACTGGGCCAGAAGAAAGCGTTACGAAGCGTGGCACTTCTAAAGGTTCGATGGGCTATAAGATCTTGTGTTAAGTTATATCTACAGAGTTTGTTTACATCGTGGAATATCCGACACCTGTTGAACGGTAAGATCAAACACTCGTTATCACTCGTTATGCCACTGTTTTGTTTGCACCCTTCAACTAACTTAGTATTCCTTTTGAACAGTTTAAAACGGTAATCTATTTGACTCATGGTAACTTTGTGTCATAAATATTAGTTAGAGTTTTTTTTGCGCAAGATAACTTTCTAATAGCGCTAGTACACGTTGGACTAACTCGCTCGGCGAGTGCGTTCGGCCAACGTATACTGGGCCGTTTTGTGTCTATTTGTCGATTGCGACCAACATTGGCCGATGACCCGATTAGTGTCTTTTTTTCGTGCACCGATCAAAGATCAAACACACAGATCAAAGTGTGAACAGTACCACGAAAATCTGGCGAGCTCACTCGCTGAGCGCGTTGGTCCAACGTGTACTGGGACTATAAGAAGCGGCCTGTGTCCGGCAGTGGACTATTAAATACTGTTGATAAAGATGATGCTGTCTTCCTCAGTAAATGGGCTATCTAACACAAGAAAAAAGTCAACTCGATCAATGAAGGCTCGATTGCAATGAACGTATTAATCTCAGAACTAGTAGTATTTGATATTAGTGCGTTCATTCTAAGAAACTCTTCAGATTTATAATGTTAGTATAGATACATTTCATACCTTATGTTCTAGTTAACTAACTAACCTTACAACACCAGCTATCTGCCAGTGAAACTCCCATCAAAATCAGTCCAGTTTATGTAAGTTCCCTGTATACTTTTATATTAATTTAGTGAAAAGCTGTTAATTTGAAATTACAAACAGATATTACATAAGTCTATTAGAATTAGTTCTAATAATGGTAGGTTTTGTCTCCATTAATAAACACTTTTATTTTAGTTACAGTTAATTACCAAAATTGTCACAAAGATTTATGGCTGTAAAATGTTATTGGACATCCGTAATACTGTCAACGGTCCCATCGTCCGATGCACATCTCTAACCAAATTTAAATAAAATTAGCTTCTAATTTTATGGTTGTGCCTCTTGAGACTCAGACACTTGAGAGGTAATGGGTTATAATTAAATTTCTGTTATCTATACTAATATATAAAGCTGAAGAGTTTGTTTGTTCGTTTGTTTGACCGCGCCAATCTCAGGAACCGCTGGTCCGATTTGAAAAATTCTTTCAGTGTTAGATAGCCCATTTATCGATGAAGGCTATGGGCTATATTTCATCACGCTAAGAGCTACAGGAGCGGTGCACCAATGAAGAATGTAACAAAAACGAGGTTGCGTTGGTCTGCTAGTATCTGATAAGAGAAAATAATAAGCGACTAGCTTTTGCCAACGGTTTCACCCGCGGGTTATCGCTGTAAATAGTAGAGCATGTGTTATTCTGATGTATGAGCTTTGCTACTGTTAAGTTTCATCCAAATCCGTACAGTAGTGTTTGTGTGAAAGAGAAAGAATCATTCATACATCGAAACATCTATCCTCATTAACTTTCGTATTTATAATACTAGCCGAAATCATGGTTGTTGTTGCCGCGTGTTTGCCACATGGGGCAAAGTTAGTCTAAAAAAAGTAGCCTATGTTTCTTCTTAAGTCATCCACTATCTACCAGTGAAAGTCACGTCCAAATCGGTCCATCCGTTCCAGAGATTAGGTGAAACAAACAGACAGATAGCGAGCGTTTAAACTAATACTATTATACTGTATTTTTTTTATAACTCCAGTGCTAAGAATTGAAATTAATACTATCTACTTAAAACTCTGTCCATAATCCGTATCGGTAAAGTTAAAAATCAATTGTTGTCCGTTTGTCTCGCTAAAACTCGAGAACGGCTGTGCCGATTTAGCTGATTTTGATTTTGAAATGTTTGTCGTATTCGTGCCATAAATTCCAGGAAAGATTTAAAAAAATAAAAATAACTTTAAAATCTAAATATGTCACGTGTACGCAGCAGCGGGCACAGTTAATATTTATACATTGAAATAATACTATTTATACGTGTATTGCTAACGTTTGAAAGTGCAGTGTACCATGGTTTTACCAATAAAATATTTGAGTTTCAGTTCAAGTGGGAACAGTTTTACTAGTGAGCAATTCAGTTCTTGATCAAACACTAAAGTTAGACCAGTAAGCGTAGATTAGTTCGGAACTAGTTGCGAGCATATAGACAACAAGACCGCTTCAGATTTTGTATTGAAACAGTCTGTCGTTACTGTAACGTGGGATTCTTTGTTCATTTATTTATATATATAAATAGTATTATGGATTTAGTTAGTGGATGACGCCCTCCCTCTTTCTCCCGACTTTGAACGGCAACGCACTTGTGACTCTAGAGTTACAGGTGCCTATGGACAACTGTACCCGCTTACCATCAGTTGAATAGTCTGCTCGTTTGTCCCCTAATCTAGTATGTTTGTTTATTTGTTTCATTTGTATGGCTTAACGCTGTGGCGATTATCCAATGAAACCTCATTTATTTAAATCAGTTTAGTAGTTAAGGTACTACGTTGGAATATACATACATAGACTGCTAAAACTACGACATACTACTGTCGTGATTCGTTGGTGAGTGCGGGAACGGATGCCTAAGGATGCTATAGCGTCACTAGGCCACCATGGTGTGGGTCACCATACATTGTTGGATTGTCTGCAGTCGCAATGAGTACATGACCACCACTCTTGGATTCTGCTTATGCTTTCCATCAGGCAGAGTAGAGTCACTTTGGCAGGCCCTTACATAAAAAAAAAACATTTTCCTTCCTATTGGCTTTGCCGTAGTGTGGTAAAAAAGGACCATAAAGCTTACAAAAATATAGAGACGGAACTTAGGTTTGTTATTTATTATTAAACTAGTTGTGTCCGCTACTTCATACACATAACATTTGGATATTCAAGTTATTTAAAAAAATTCAATGTTTAAACCTTTCCTGGACTACAACAAATATTTTAAAACGATCAACATGTAAATTGGCCCAGCCGCTCTCGAGTTTTAGCGAGACAAACGAACAGCAATTGATTTTTATATATAAGAAGATTATATTTCACTTGTATTTAAATAAAATAGGTAAACGTACATTAACTTTCGTTATTTTCGTATAGTATGTCTATATATAACAGGAATTAAATACCATTCGTACCAAATTTAGCATTAAATTCAAACCAGAGATAAAATAAAGCACAATTTGAATATTTACGATATTCTTGTCTACACACCAAAGAGAACACAAGCTATTACGCTACTGGAACAATTAAAGTGACTTACAACTATTACAGTTATTCGGTCAGCATTTTAATTGTACACTGTTTGCTAAAATCAATAACAAAAACGTTCACATAACCTCCATATTTTCTGAAAACAAATTTTTGGCGATAATGAAAGCCCATCAATACAAAACAATAAAACAACGAGGCGAATAGGCTTGATTGCGTCGGAAAAATCAATTGGACCGATTTTATCGCGATCAGCACTCGAGTGGTGAGATATACGGCGATAAAAACGTGCGATAATGTGGCGATAACGATGACAAACTGACTGTACTCCTATTGATAGTACGTTAGCCGAGCCGCTTTGTAAGCCCGCTAGACTGATGTGAATGCAGGGTTTGTACTTGATAATCGCGACGTTTTGAACAGTAAATGTAAGATTTTCAGTAACATAATAAGTCAGAACGTTATTGAAAACGATACTTATCAAATAACCGCCTGACTTAAAAGATAGATTTTGAAATGGTGCTAATAGTATTTGGCATATCTAACAAATTAATTTACGGTACGCAAGAAAAAAATAAACATGTTTTTGAAAATCAGTTTAAATGTAAAAACTAGCATTTGTCCGCGTCTCCACCCACTCTAAGGTCAGTTATCGCGATACAGAGTCCTATGTCCTTCTTCAAGGATAAAAGTATCTCGATGCTAATTTTTTATTAAAATCGATACAGCGGCTTAGTCGTGATCGCTTTCACGGTTAGGCCGCTGCACCGATTTCAATGAGATTTCCCGACAGTCAGAGAGACTCAGGACAGTTTCTTTAAAATTTAAATATTAGCATAGATTTCACATTTCCAGTTATGGTTTACCCTACTTGAATAAATATGAAACGCCACAAACGCTGTTGAAAGTCTTATGAAAAACAATAAAGTATATACTTTATGTTGTGTGTTGTAAATTTCAAATATAAAGCAATCCAGAAAAGTCATATAAGCCTTTTCTTATTTGAGTTATTTTTTAAAAGGTTTGTTTTTAAGGCTATTAGCATAGTCACCAGGCTTCACGGACAAGTTACCTTTGCTGAACAAAGACGATTAAAAATTTTACAACGTTTATTTGTTAATTTTTTTTTCCAGGAAAACCACTACGAAGGTCTACTTATCAATAAAATAACGTTTTTGAAATGATTGACAACATTTATAGAACGATAATCTTTTTAAAAAAATTTGCAGTGACTAAATTAAAGCATAACTAATGTTTGCAATAATTAAGAAGACAATGTAGAATGTTTTTATGCCTCTTATTCATTATTTCAACAACAAATATAAAACGTTTATAGAAAATAAAAATAATTTTATACCTTATGCACTTTTGTACATAAACAGATTTAAAGCCCAGAGCTTACTTTTCCAGACAAAATACACGTTCAAAATATTGAAGACTTTTAACCGACTTCAAACAAAGGAGGGTCCATTCGACTGTATACTTTTTTAAAATGAAAAAATATGTAACTCGACAAAAATCCAGGGAAGCCCTCTCCTAATCCGGTATGCGCCCCAATAACTTGGCCAATGAGTCAACTTTTTCTTCTAATTTAATAAATTAATTAATTCTTAGAAAAAAAAAAACACAGAAAGTCACGGTTGTTTATTTATTTACTTTTCTTATTTCTACGGAGGACATTATGAATTGGTACCAATACATGAAACGGATACAAAGAACACCCAGATTCAGAATTCATTTGTGGATCCAGTAAAACGCAGGAAAAGAATAAAAACTTACTACAGGAGCGACGAAAACGTCAAAAATTACGGAAAAATCATTTTTGGTTATAGGTCCCGGTGCCCACTCACTCACTCGGTGAGGCCGTGGTATCTCTCCGGTCGATCCGGCTCATTCATGCCGAAGCGTGGCTCTCTCACATTTCGGTCATGGTCACACACACCTTAAGTTAACACGTTAACTAACGAGAATATCTCTATACAGGCTCTGCATATCTTGTTGCATTATTACTTTCAGTGATGTTAAAGTCTTTAGACGACTCAAACAACTGAGTTCAAAGAAAATTTACAAGAGATTTTTGTAATTATATCCATTTTAAGGAGAAGCAATTTCGATAGTAGTCATCCATCCCGTCTCGCAAAATATGTAGTCACATAGCAGACGTCGATTTGCTGAAAATAGGTCGTGAATACCAACATCCCTCTAGTGGGTGTTAGGGCTGCACCAATATGTTCAGTGTCATGGAGGGCGGAGGGACAGAGGGTGGCAGGCGATGCCCCGGCACAATAGCTAGTACGAATTTATGCGTCTACTAGGGTGTCGCACGTGCGCTACATGTAGGGTGACTAAATTTTATTGAAGTACTATAAAGACATTTTTAATTTCAAATATTAAAGAACATCAATACTGCTAGAGTGTGAGACATGTTTAAACGGTTATTGAGGGAATATCATTTTATTCTCCTGCTTCGTTTTCAGTTCTTTTCACGCCTCATAATAGCTACGCCTAAATTCAACTTAAAAAAACACATCAAAACTAAAACAAATTGTATTTCTAGTGAATTCTATTAGTTTTATGTAATCTGAGCTAGTAAAAATAACACCATATGTTTTAAACTAGAATAAAGCTCATATTTATAGTGGAAAAGAACTTTTAAGACTAACATTTGTCCTTATATTTTCAATAATCTTGGTCATCTGAATGCTGTCCACCCGTCGATCGTCATTCCTGGCGCGCGACAAATGCTATTCAAAAGTTTAAGCTTCGAACGTTCCAGTCACGGTCAGTACAGCCCTCACCTGTTGGTACGGCATACCATTCCCCCTACTAAGATTTCTCCACCTGAATACTGTATCTGCAAACCGCATAAAAAATATATTCAGTAGATTTAGTCACACAGACAGACAGATGCGGCGTAGGACTTCGTTTTATAACATGTGTGTAGTGAAGTATGGATTTTTTGAACAATCTTGTCGCTGATGTACGGGCTATGGACCTCAGAGCTAAGAAATATCATCTTATATTAAGGTGACGCTCCGAATGACGAAGGGTTAAGTATACGAAGTGTGATTATCCTTATTCATCTCGTGTGCATCTTAAGAACTGGTAAAGATTACAAACTATGCAGGATAACAACACAACAAAAAGAAAGAAAGCTTGATACAAAACTTATACCAACTAGTCTGGCATAAATTTAAACCATTTGCGGGTGTCCATGAGTGGCGTTGATCGCTTACCATCAGGCGTTGCGTCTGCTTGTTTGCCCACATTTTATTTATAAAAAAACATCTAAGAAGAGGCCTGTGTCCAGCAGTAGAGCTAAAGTCTGTTAATGATGGTGATTTTGAATGATTGTGTCTAATTGAACATTTGAATAATATATTTAAGGACAAAGAAAGATGTTGAAAGATTAACTGGATGATAAACTTAACTCTACTACTAACTGTACCTTTAATTATGATGATGTTTCACCAAGCGGAACGGTAGTAGAAGACTTCATTCCATCTATTATCTAATTTTACCAAACGTTCATTTTGCATTGGGTTTGGCACCGACTTCAAGCAGACTAGAAGGTATCTGTCAATTGCGGTAATAATGTTACCTGTTGGAATGAGGGTCGTTAGTATTTTAGTTTTTGAATTAGATTGAAAATTATTTTTCCCTTCTCTTTTTTTAGTATTGATTGAAGTCGGTTCAACTTTTGTAAAAGGAAACTTATTATTTATATTTTCAAACAAATTATGGGAGGCTTATACCCAGTAGTGGTTCGACTGAGATGATTATAATAATAAAACTGGATATCACAAATTATGATAAAACACTTTCTATTTCGGGTAAACTTTTTAGTTTATCCATTGAAATGTTTTTTTAATACAGTTTAGTAAAATGTATTGTGACTCTGTAAAACGGTGTACAAATAAAAAGTTTAATAACCATAAAACACGGTGTCTGCCATTTGAACTGTCTTCTGTTTGCAACACCCAAACTAGCAAACAGCACGCTTTTACCCCCGAAGGGTAGATTATTCGCGAACACAGGGAGGTTGATAAGGTCATGAAGAAAGAAATTAATCATCCTAACTTAAGATTGTAAGTACTTTTGTAGAGTAAAGTGATTTGGTTTCATCTATTTTTCTTCGCACACTGAAATTTTGAGATACATTCATAAGAAATCGGCTATCGCTTAACTTCTAACTAAACAAAGCTTGTACTATGAAATTGAGATTGATTGTTTAAATACTTACATACCTTCTTTATAAATACACACATACATAAATAGTACTGTACCTAAATGATCGATGATGACCTGAATCGATTAACAAAATCTACGTTAATACGACAAAAGCGGCCGATAACAGTTAGATATAAATGTGGAATCAATAGTGGTAATACTTAGGTACATCACTGCTTTGTTTATCAGAGGTTTTCATCGCATTGCACAAATTGAGGGCATGACTTCATCTACCTACGAGTATCATGCTTAGAAGCGTCGAAAGTTTTAATAAAATCAAAGCTTATATTATAATTTTACTAACAACTCGCCGCGGGCTCTTTGCAAAACTCAAGGTAGTAGAGCCACGCTGATTTGGGCACGATCGGGCCGTTGCGTCGGCAAGTACGAGACAGGAGGCCCGGCAGAATCATCACAAGCCCGCCATGGCGTGGGTCCCCACGATGCGTTGTTGCATTGTTTGAGTATGGTTACCACTACTCTTGGATTCTATTTATGCTTTCCATCAGGCAGAGTAGAGTATAATACAGCCTATGTTGCTCTGAGAAGATACTCTCAATTGTCATTGCTTGGTGGAAATAGTTAAGAAATATTCTAGAATTAAACTCACTTGTAGTCACATATTTACTTTGATAATTTTACTTCAAATTACATTTCTTGTCCATGTGGTGGCATTCGTCACATGGGTGTCTTAAGAGGCGACTAAGGGAGAAAATTCGGAATAAACTATAAACTAACCCATTTGGCCAGTTTAGTATAGAGGGCCAAGACCACCTTTCTAAGAAGTAGCCTCTGTCCAGAGTGGACTGTTAAATATTAACATTTCTGGGGTATAGCTATAGGTACAACCTGCGATGAAAAGTACAAGATATTTACCATATTAATTTCAGGAATTAATTTCCAAATTTTGGAACTCTGTGGCTTTGTGTTGTAATCTATAAACATAAAAGTGGAAGGTGACTGACTGACTGACATACCCAGAGATCAACGCACAGCCCATACCGTTGAAACTAGAATCCTGAAATTTTGCATGTAGATTCTTTATATAACGTAAATGAGCACTAAGAAAGGATTTTGAAAATGACACCCCTAAGGGGGTAAACGAGTAATGTTGTATATACATATATGTATATCTCGGAAACGGGTCCAACGATTTTGAAACTTGAAATTTAGTTTTCAGAGGGTTTCAGTGGCTCCAGGGATTTCCTTTCGAGGGTGCACCTGGTTCCCCGGCTTCTAGTACCCGAGACGGTGTGCGGTTCTTAGTCGGTTCGAGTCCGACATAACAGACGGTGGTTTCCGAGGGGATTTCCGTACAAAAAAAGTGGGTTTCTGTGGCAATAAATCGATTTAGCAGGAATTTATTTTTATAAAAAATTACCAAACAAAAATACCGAGCCAGTGCTTGATCATCCATGTACTTACTTTTATGATAGTAATGCGTATGCGCATACTAATGCGACCATTAATTATTTCTTTTCAAATTATACGCTTTTGAAACTGCGAGTTACAAGTCGGTAATTCATTTACACAAGACGTTATTAAATAAGTTGAATCAATGCTTATTTAATTCTATCTAATTTACGCCGTTATACTACAGATATTATGACACTTCTAACCTTAGCAATATAGAGTTTCTTAGGACGAACAGGTTTATTGGTTTCAAATACGAATTCAACTTTCATTGAAATTATTCTAACGCAATAGTGTCTTTGCATCGTAAAATATAGTCAAGTGTTATTGGAAAACGTGGAGACACAAAAGATCTGTGTTTACGACATACTTCTAAATGTTTTAAGACCATATCTACGTTTCGTGAGTTTAAGTTTTGTAATAAAACTAGCTGACCCACGCAACCTCGTTTGCGTCTTATATTGCCCGTAGCGTGAAAGTTTCCCCCGTTTTTGAAACATTCTTCATTGTTGCTCCGCTCCTATTAGTAGTAGCGTGATGATATATACCCTATAGCCTTCCTCGATAAATGGGCTATCTAACACTGAAAGAATTTTTCGAAACATTTTTCATTGGTGCTCCGCTCCTATTAGTCCTAGCGTGATGATATATAGCCTATAGCCTTCCTCGATAAACAGGCTTTCTAACACTGAAAGATTTTTTCAAATCGGACCAGTGGTTCCTGAGATTAGCGTGTTCAAACAAACAAAGAAACAAACAAACTCTTCAGCTTTATATATTAGTATAGCTGTTATGTAATAAAATTAGTAAGTAACTTAATAACTGCGTTTTCGGTATTTATTATCGATTATATGTGATTATTGTGTCACGTTGTTACTAACCATGAACTCCAAAACTGTTTAACCGATTTTTATGTTTGATGTGTGTTTTGCTAGCGTGCCACAGGTAAGATAGCTTATAGATTATACGCTTAGACCAACGGGAGCCAAGCATGATTGAAAAGAGATGCAGACAAAGTTCCATGAAGCAGCTTGTTTACTTATAATCATTAGATTATAATATTTGGTAGAAAACAATTAAAGAAGTAGAATTTGCATTTTTTACCAATAAATCAAATAATCGTAATGCCTAAAAAAGGATATTATTATAATAGTTTACTACTGCAGAGGAAATACTTCTTTAATCGTTTATGATACTAAGAAATGTAATAGTATTGTATGTAATATATGGTATAGGATGTTCTCAGAAAATACACTATTTATCCAAGAGTGGTGTTCACCATACTGCGAATGTAGACAATGCAACAATGCAGCATGGCGACCCACACCACGGCGGGCTAGTGATGCTTCTGCAGCATTGGGCCTCCGGTCTCGCACTCACCAACGAAACACGACAGCATGATCGCTGTCATTTTACGTAGATTTTCTGTGCGAGGGTAGTACCGCCCCGGTCGAGTAAGCCCGTTCGTGCTGAAATCAGCGTGGCTCTAACACCTTCAAATTATTTTTCAGTTCTTTACCTACTTTTATTTAGGATCGGCATTATGTTTGTATGGATATGATTTATTTGTAATATGTAGGTATTTAGAAACATATAATATATACTATCTTTGTCTTGCGGCTCTGCCCGCGATTATGTCGGTCATCGCGGTAAAGATTCTTGAGGAAGGATATAGGCTACCTATGCCTTTCTTCAAGATCAAAGTATCTCCATCCAAATTTTATTAAAATCGGTGTAGCGGTTTAACCGTGAAAACTTAACAGACAACAACGAAAGAGTTACTTTCGAATTTATAATATTAGTATTAATTCTGTACGGTTGACCTAGTGGTTTAGGGGGTCACCTAGCCGCATTCTACTGCGCCAAATGTTGTGGGTTCAAATCCCACATGGTTCACATTTTGTGTGATCTACAAATTGTTGTTCTGAGTCTGAGTGTTCTTTGTGCTTCTTCAATCATGTCTGTTTGTAAATTCCCCCACGAAAACAGGATGTATATTCCTAATGACTTCTAAATTAAAAAGAAAACGTAATTATTTATTCATCGGCAGTCTGGCTACCATGGGTTATGTGTAGTATGGAATCGAACGAGATTGATTTATATGTGAATAGTTACTATTGTTATTATAGGTATATATGTATTACTCGTTTATAAAAATAAATTGCCGAAATGTATGTACGCGCATAACTTCCGATCGACTGAACAAAAATAAATAAATCTTTTTTTATGTGTTGGTTATTGTTAGGACAAGGTTTCTGTACAATACATATAAAAAAAGGGAAAAGTCTTTGTTTTTGTCCGGGGCGGGTAGCTGAAACAGATAAGTAAATATGGCGGTACGAAGTTCGCGGGGTCAGCTAGTTATTTACATTGATAACTGTTCTAGAATTTATTAAGAGTTAGACAGTATCTGTATATTGTTTGTATTCGTTGTCTTACAGGCCTCATGGAAAATCAAAACCATTTTATCAAACACATACATTTCCATAACAAAGTGAAAAAAAAAAAAAACAAAACACGTCCATTACGATCCACCTGCATCGCACATTCATAAACGAAACATAAACAATACCACCCTCATATAAGCTTCGGCACCCAAAAATTGTCACTGTTACATAAATTACACAGCAGTTATACGCTGTAATGAATCGTAGCGTCCCCACTGTATGCAGGGTTGCGCCATTTACGACGTAGGAGGCGCCAGACGTAGCCAGCTAGTCACGCGTAGCACCACAACTGGCGGGACGCAACCTGTGCGTTGCAAATCGACTGTCAACCCGTAGCATTGCGCGTTATATGCGCTTGAGTGGCCACGAGATATGTTGCTGTGTACCAACTGTGTAGTAGCTGTAGATTTGTGGTCACATAAACATTCAACAGCTATTTTTTTTGGTATTTATTGCTAACTAGCTGCAACGACAGACTTCGATCTGTCAAAAGTTTTTGGCCTGTCGCAGTCTATTAGAAAACATAAATAAGTTTTTTTACTATTTTCCTCGCAATTTTCACGTTTTTTTTCTCTACATAAGATCCTTCCTTGTGTTTTATCGAAAATATTAAAAAAATAACCAATTTGGCGCTTAGACGATTCTTATTTATTTTGTATATATAGAAGACTTGTAGACCAAATCGATAAGTATGATTTTTATTATTTCAATTTTACTTTCCTTTCTTTGAAAACTTTGTAGTTGCTACTATATTTTTGTTGTACATGTGCTTGATATATTAACCAAGTAATAAGATGAGAAACTTATTCAATTCTTATTCAAAGCTACCAATCCATATTTATATTGACAGCGGTGGTACACCAAATTTAAACAAAACAAAAACGTGGATACGGATATCGGAATCACGTCACTTATTTGTCAACGAATAGCATAAATGTAAGCGTAAATAAATAAAAAGTTTTGCATATTAAACTGTCCTTGTTCGTTTATCTTCATTACTTAGTACTTTTACTTATTAATGGAACTTTTGAACATTGATATAAAACGAAATTAATGAAACCTGTTATTTAATTAGTAGGCACAATTCGTTGTTGAATCAGTAAATATGACTACAGTCAAAATAATAAATTAATAAATTGACAATAAATATGCAGAACACAATTTATGTTTAGATTTATGTAGACTAATATTTTTCTATAACCAACTAAGTAATGCGAGTATGAGAGTGTATTAGCGTTAAGAAGTTATCTAGCAAAAACGCTGTTTTAATTGCCTTGTATAAATACGTCTCGGCTAGTTGGCACTCGCCCCGTACCCTGAGTTCCGTAACGGATTCATTTGACAAATAGGATAATAGGCAGCAACAATACTGAACATTCGGATCAAAGGTAATATAACTACTTACTGTGTGACGTCACAATAGACACTCGTTCACAGATAATTCGGTTACTACTTGTTTACGTCCACTTCAAAACAGGAGGTTTTAAATTCAGTTTTATTTTATTCATTCGAAACTATCTGTTTATTTGTTTGTTACGCTTACACGGTTAAACTGCTGCACCGATTTCAATGAACATGCATGGACATACTTTGATTTTTGAGAAAGGACATCAGAGGCTGCTCTTTACTGCGATAATCGACATAAACGCGGCCGGAGACGCGGGAATAGCTACAATCGATTTCGATTTTTTTTTGGTAGAGTAAACTTCAAAGACGACAATATTCTTTTTATACAATTTAAAATTATAAAAATAAAAAGTTATATAATAACAATATAGTTAATAAGAAAATAAGAACATAGTTATAGATAATAAGACTTTACTTTACTACTATTTATGGTAACGTAGGCATAAATTAGTGCACTTTTTTAAAAGATAACAATGTTATTGCAACCGAATAAACTCTAATACTGAAACTAAAAGGCCAAAGCAGACTTCCACCAGAGAGACATGAATGTTTCATATTAATTTCAGTTTCATGGGTGAGCGCGCTCCTGAAAAGGGGTGACTAAAAAGAGACAGGCGACAAAGTGAAGTTCTATTTTCAATTTAGAGGAACGGGAGTCTGTGACATTTAAATTTTTTTTTATGACGCGTCGACTAACGCACTGTACAGTCTGATCGACAGCTCATGGACCACTTGTAACAAGTGGGTTGCTAGCCTTTGAGGGAAAAGCGCGACTTTTTGACTGACATTGGAAAAATAAAACTTTTGCAATATAGCTACATTTTTTATTTTTGTTACATCGGAACTCCGTTTTTTCAAACAGATTTGAAAACTTCTTTTTTTCATTTACTCTTGTTTATGTCCTGAGTGATACCTTTTAATTTGTATTAAAAATTGTACCTTTGTATGTGACAATGTAGGGATGAAAAATACAGTAGATTATGGCCAAGGGAGTGCATTGACCTAGGTACTATTTGATAAATTAGTTATTTAAAATTAATAATACTTATTACATAAGGAAGTCTGAAAATTTTTCCTCGAAGACTGTTATGTAACTCCAAATAAAAGTAATCAATATTTCTATTAAACTTATCGACTTATGATTTTAATGTTAAGCGTATGTCAATAAAAACATATAAAAATATCTATCCAACGATGTATAATTTGGTATATATAGTTATCTGATTACACAAATTTATGTATATATTTGTATAATCTAATCTAATCTTTCATTAATCTAATCTATAATTATAATATAAAATGATAATTTATTTAAATATTTTAATGTTAATGTTAAAGAACATTTTATTTTCTGACAAAAAATATCTGACTAAATATACAAAATGTATTTTGACTTAGATGACTATGATCCCGATGCAGATCTTTGATACCACCTGCTAGTCTTAAATAACGTGAATTTAGTTAAAAACTATCGCAGATAAACGGACAATAATTTGTTGTGTGTAATTAAGGATCGTTACGATCAGCGGTGGACTTCTTACGGTTGATATGATGATGATGATGATGATGATGAATTAAGGATCACAACGGGATGTAAATTCCTATCTACCTTTAAAATTCATTCGTAATATTCGTGAACGTGAAGTGAACATGAAACGATTGTACAGTTTAATTAAATGAAGCCCTCTTTGAAAATGTATTCAAGACTATTTTATCGAAACATTTTTTATTACATAGATCGTTTAACACTTAGTAGAAAGCATTCCGTTGACTTACTGTTCTTAAACTCAAAATAATAAAAATCCACGAAGCTTGTTCCATCTGATCGCGTTTAGTTCATACAGGTACGCGAATATAAGACTTAATGTAACAAAGAAAGATAAAAAAGGATCTAGTAATACTAGCATAGCTTATATTGAAACATATAACAATTTTAAAAAAATAAATAAAAAAAGTAATTCAGTGAGACGGGTGAGATCCTCAATATACGACTGTTTTATTTGTCGCAAACGAAAAATAATCATAAACAATGATACAGGATTGCATAAAAGAAAGCAATAATATGAGATGGAGCTTTTTATAACTAGGTCATATTGAAAAATGTAAAATTCAGATATGAGAGATATGAGACGACTATAAATATTGCATTGGAAAATGTCAAGTGTAGTGCATTACTAGCTTTTCTTTGCATGAATGATAGTGGGGTGTAGACATGGCTTTATGATCGCCAGGTTAAGAAACTGACAATGGATGCGTTACGATATTTAATATATTGCACAAACCTGTTGGTCGATTCGGTTATGGTTTAAAATTCCATCCTTACTCGTCAAATAATTGTGGGAAGAGCAAGGTTGTTCCACGTGTGGGTATTTAACTATAATATTATGTATTTGGAAAAAAAAATTGTCTACTAGTTGTTGCCGCGGCTTCGCCCGCGTGTATGTCGATTATCGCGGCATATAGTAGCCTATGTGTTATTCTGGTGTATAAGTTATATTACTGTAAAGTTTCATCCAAATCCGTTCAGTAGTTTTTGCGTGAAGAAGTAACAAACATACACACTCACAATATTAGTGTGATATGAGTACAGACTTAGAGTATTTATCTATCTATCTATATAACTACTTTAAACAAGCAATTTTTCTATAAATATAAATAAGCTAAGTCTCGAAAATAGATTCTACAATTATCATGCTCAAATTTAGTATGCAGTGGGCTTCGGATGCGATATCATTCCGTTATTATTAATTTTTATAAAATTTGCCAAAATTAATATAGAACAAAGGTTGGTCATTCAGGTACTGTTCTTTAAATGGGAAAGGAGGAGAGAGGAGAGGTTGTCCTTAACGTTAGGTTAATAAGTAATGTAAAAGTTATGGTTAGAAGGGCCATTTACCACTGTAGTAAAAGACTAGAATAATACCGAACTGTACAATATATTTTACTACCTAATCTGATTGTTTTTTTTTTTAACTTTCGAATATATTAATCACCGCATCCGCGAAATTGAATGATTCTATTATTAAATGTGTAGCAATATGTTTGTGTGGGTACGTCGGGGTCTATTGTCATGCACCCTTGCACGCTTGCATGCACCCCACACGGGACGCGTGGTCGCGACTGCATTCCGGGGCACACGTGTTGCACCCCGACTTAAGCGTACTGCGAAGGCGGTACGATATTAAAATCAGTCATTATGATGGTGATTAAGGAATATTAATGTATGTGCATTTGCAAGTCTGAACAATTCGTTCTAGGTTTTTTCATGGTGAAAGTAATAGTTAGGTAATGAGTGATCGCCGTTCGTGGACACCTGCAGCTTATAAGATACAAGTAGTCTTGTGACTATCCTGACTCTCAAAGTTAGGGAGTGAGGATGGTTATTTTCTGTTTGACATGGTTCTCCTATGGTTAAATTATGGTTAAATGTAGCCATTGGAAGGGGTCCGGATGTGTTAATAACAGCAGTTCCCGGATCCCTCCCGTCTCAGGCGCAGAGTTGGCACACCGTGTGGTTTTAGTCGGTTCGATTCCGACACACCGCCCCGCCGCAAACCCCGGCGGGGTGACGGCCCGAGGGGGTTTCCACAGGTTAAAAAAAAAAATGGTTAAATGTAGCCATACACGGTAGGGTAACCTGACCGGTTAGCCTGTAAGTCCAATACTTGATCTTTATAGGAGCGTGTATGTTGCACAACTGTGCAAGTTTCTTCTCTACTCAGCTCAAACTTAGTTGATGGGGGTAACTATGCGAGTAAACCTGTGAGGTGCACCCTACTGTGTATGGCTATTTTAAGCTTAGTTGACTTAGTTGATGATGTTTTGACTAGCTCATAATTACTAGATGTTTATCTATTTTCTTCATTCTTTTTAAAAGTTCCGAACCTTAAAAGGAAAAAACGGAAGTCTTACAGGTATCAAGCTGAAATTCATATCAAATGCTCAGGTCTACTGTCCCTTAGAGCTGTGAATAAATCCAACTTCTTAGCCAACGCAATCAAAAGGTACAGCCGTTTATGCTGCAAATTTACGACATTCGCAAGGGAATCAATAACTACAGGGTACTTCCCGTGAATTCAGAATTTGAAATTTGGTACGAAGTAACGTCTTAAAGCACAGATAAAGGTTAAATTGCGAAAATCATAAATTTTTAGTTATATCATATAATATACCTACAGGTTTGTACGGAACTGGTGCGCGAATCCGACTCGCACTTGGGCGGTTTTTTTTATTGTAGAGTTTATTGATGAGTAGACGATAGTATAACGTTCAGGTACTTAAATGAGCAGTATATCGATTTTCGTATCAATCATTTATGAAATTTGGGTTTATGTTGCTAAACATGAATCACTTGATCTAGCGATTGTCAGAGTTTACTACCATTTGTAAGCAACTGGCAAAGATTTTTCAGTAGCTCTTACACAGCTCTATTTATCCGATTGAACTCTGACAAAAAGAATGAAATAAGAAAAAAGTTCTCTCTATTTGTTTGAATGATAAAAAAGTATAATAAACGGATCTAAGACGAGACTGAGATTTCTAGTAACCAGACTGTTCATAAATAATTATCAGTAATCGCTTACCATCAGGCGATACGTCTACACGTTTGCCCCCCATTAAATTAAAATAAATAAGAAAAAACCTCTATATGTGTTTCTAAATATGTACATACATATTGTAGACAAAATAAACTTAGCCTCAAAAATAATCAAGCTCATTACACAGCTAACTAAATGACCTTGGGGGGAATGTAACTCGTGACATTTGGTTTAGAAGTCAGGGTGTATAGTGTGAGTTTATTTACTTTCAACTTGACCGTCACGGTGATGGGCACTCTACACCAGTTAGATTTGAAGTAAACTCACACGAGGCCCTCAAGATCCACTAGCCTTTAAAACTAGATGCCAGTTGAGATCGATGCGATGTTAGTGGTTTTAGTTATATTCTCGTATATTAGATCTTCTACAAATGATATTAGGAACGGCATTGGCTTAGAAGTCGTTCATTTGTGCTCCGTTCATTTCATGTTTATAAAATAATACGTTATTTATTTTACATATTTATGAAACTATGTAAGTCTACTAAGTTGGCCAAGCACTTACATTCCCTAGCTTGTTTCCAAACTTTTACATGAGTAAAATTTTCGTTGATTAAGGTTCAATTATGAACCACCCGTGCACGGTAAAACCATTTCAGCATCAAATGAGCTACCTGTAATAAGGAGAAGCGCTAGTTTTTTACCTAAGACAACTTTTTTCAGGTCTTTGTTACATCCAACCTTTAGTAAAGGCACCGCCCACCTGACTAACTCGGTATTTTCGGCTTGTGAGGGCCTAGGGATGTTCGAGGAGAGGGCGCGGTTTGAGGGGAAGGGGGTCGTATTTCACAATTAAATTTTTCTGGCGCGATCTCACCGAGTGTGTACGCCAAGCAACGCCACCACACCGGCTATGGGGTGGGGTGACAGTGGTACTCAAAGTTTAAAAAAAAAAATCTTCATTTGTCCCCCAAACCATATTTTATTATTATTATATTTATTACAAGAGTGTTTTTGTTATGTAATAAACATATATACTAGTTCAGCAAAGTGTTGCATTCTTAGCCTTCGGTTTATTATATTGAATTAAATTGTATCTGTTGGTTTTCTTAATTTCAAAGAATGAAGTATTGGACATTTACAATAGAGAGTTTTGACAAACAATAAAACTTACCTATTATTTTTCCTGAGATATCCGGAATCCATTTTGAGTTTAGTCTTCCGTTTTTTCTTGTATTTCCGGTCAAGCGAGTCCCTCTTTCTAACGCTACTGGCGCCCTCTGCACGATTTGTGTGACAACTTCCGTTGGTTACCTCGTGGATTGCGCCATTTTACTTATCATTATACAACGTGAGTACCAGGTAGGAATTATCTGGATTCCGGATATCTCAGGAAAAATAATAGGTAAGTTTTATTGTTTGTCAAAACTCTCTATTATTTGTTCCGTCATCGATATCCGGAATCCATTTTGAGTGATGTGTTTGATTTCTCCTGGTACTGTAGATGTTTGATGCTATAATGTGTATTATGATTGAAAGGAGAGTACTACACGGTAGGTACACACAAACAAAAATTAAGATTAGCATGGATACAATTTATATTCATTTAAATCATTAAAAATAAACATTCACATTGCTTCAAAATATTGTGATAAAGAGACATTCTGGGGAACAGCTCTATTTACCTCTTTAATTTGTTTATGATAATAAGTCCTGAAAGTATGTTCTTGTTTCCAATTTCCAGTGGACATAATTTGATCCATTGTATAGTTTTCCAGCCAGTTTAATGAAGACACTGCTGAACGTACTGATCCAGGAGATGCTTCAATCCCTGCTTCTCGTAGTACCGCCTTTACCCATCCTCCGATAATAGTTCTAGTAGCAGGTTTACTCGGACCTCTTGTGGTAATAAATAGAGCAGACCAGTCTCCTTCATTGCGACGCCTTTGTGATAGTTTTAATAATACTCGGAGCCAGTAAACTATATCTAAATTTCTTTCTGGGTGTGATCTGATCTTCCAGCCAGACTGCTGATATTCGGCCGAATCTGTCTTAGAACCAAAGACTGGCCACATTAGCAGAGAATCTCCATTGTCAACTAAATGCTCCGAGTCGATCCTTAAAAGAGTGAGGTCGTGCACTCGCCGGCTAGACGCAAGCAAAAGTAAAATAGCTACACGTCTTGAGACTTGATAAAAACTTTTCTCATCTAAATTGTCAGCAATTAGGTGATCCAAAACGATTCTAGGGTCCCATATAGGTGGTTTAGGATTTTTAACCCTCGAAACAGATATAGCTCTTAAAATTTGTTTTACTAAAAAGTTAGATGATATCTCTTGTCCACTGGTTTTTGTTAATGTAGATATGGCCGATTTATGGACTAAAATGGTCCGGTATGCTAAGCCTTCCGTATTGTGCAGATAGGCTAGGTATCGGGCTACTACCGCCGGTTCAGCATGTTTAAAATCTATAGAGTGAGCTACACACCAACCTTTCCACTTTTTCCATACTGGCAAATAGGTGTTTAAGGTAGATTTTCTCCAGCTAGCTAACATTAAAGTTTTTTCTTCTGTTGTCCAATCTTTGATTAAGTCTGCCCACCCTGAATCAGCCATGCCTCCAAGAATGTGTCTTGAATGTTCGGTGGATGGCGACCCGTTTTCGTATCTATTAGTACCCGTGGAAGGTCCTGGACCTGATGTGGCGGCTGAACAGCTCTCTGTTGTAAATCGGCTCTCCAGAAAGCTTTCTCCCATAGCGGTGCTATTAGGATGTAAAGGCCTTGAGCCGAGTTGAGATGGGACAGCACTTGCGGTATTAGATTGGGTGGTGGAAACAGCCATCCTAGACTGTAATTCCAGCAATGGAGAAATGCGTTGTGTAATAGAGCTCTCCGGTCTTGTGGATCTATAGAGGCGTATGTCGGTACGACATGAGCCGTCCTGGATGCAAACAGGTCCACGTCCGGTGTGCCCCACCTCTGGAAAATTTTTCTCGTCGCTGTTGGTAAAAGGTGCCATTCTGGGTTTATTTTGTTGCGTGATAGAGCGTCTACTTCCATATTGTACCGGCCTGGGAGAAATCTCGCTGTTAAATTCACGTTCAGGCAGTCTAACAAAGCTAGAAGCTGTCGTGTTAAATTCAAGAGCTTCTTCGACTTCGTGCCCCCTTCTTTGTTTATGTAGGCCACAACTGTACGATTGTCCGTCTGCAATAGGATGTGCGAATTTTTCAACAGATGATGTTCGTGCTTGATTGCTGCAAACACCGCGTATAATTCCTTGCAATTGATGTGCCATGACTGTTGGTCTTCCGACCACTGACCTGACAATGTTAACTGTCCCAGTTGTGCTCCCCATCCTACGTCGGATGCATCTGTCGTAAGCAGGTGTGAAAGTGGCTCCGCATGTAGTGGTGACGAGTCGGATGCCGCTTTCACCCACCAACTCATCTCGGCAAGAACTAGCTCTGGAATCGCGAATCGTTGGTGAGGCAGGGATCTTGGAAGATGTCGACTGTAGTATTGCAGTGTTCGACAATGAAGCCTTCCTCTGCGAACGACGAACGAGGCAAAACTGAGTCTCCCCATTAGGGACTGGGCCTGTCTGAGGGACCAGTTGCCTAGTGAAATCTGTTTTAATAGAGCCCTGCGTAGCGTTAGGCATTTTGGTTCCGACAGGGACTTTGTATTGGTTTGTGTGTCCCAAGTAACACCCAGAAATTCTAGACGTTGTGTCGGAACCAGAACAGATTTGCTGAAGTTGATTGTCCATCCCAGGTGTTGCATCAATGTTATTGTAAACGTCATTTGTTCCTGAAGCATTTCGTACGATTGGTTGGCCAGTAAAAAATCGTCGAGATATACCACGCAGCGAATACTGCGTTTTCTCAGGTATTCCGCGATCCAATTTGTAACTGCCGCGAAAATACCCGGGGCTGACGATAGACCAAATGGAAGACAAGTCATTTGGTAGAGATTGCCATTGTAGCTCGCTCTCAGGAACCTGCGGTGCTGGTGATGTATAGGCAGGTGAAAGTAAGCTTGGCTCAAGTCTATTTTTACCATCCAATCCTTGCTCTGCAGAAAGGACGGTACGCGAAAGTGGCTGAACAATTGAAAATGTCTGACGTTTATGAAATTGTTCAGTCGTTTCAGGTTGAAGATTGGTCGAAAGGTTCCATCTTGTTTGGGTGTTAGGAAGAATGTAGATAGGTAACTTGGGGATATTTCTGCTTTTTCTAGAACCTGGTCGCGGATCATGTTGTCGATTTGTTGTGACATTTGGGTCGACTTCTTCGTGGCGAAGCTGGACAGGGCTTGGTCGCTCGGGTATATGAGTGGCGGCTTCATTATGAAAGGAATGCGAATACCCTCTAATAGCTTGCATATTTCTTTGGGAGCTCCCAGACTGCGCCATATACGCCGATATTGTGTCAGACAGCCGCCGCGAAAGTGTGTCGAGTCATGCCCGACGATTACGGTTTTTAATTGGAGAGCGAGATTGAGGTAGTCTATCCTTCGTTTGTTGTCCAGAGTTAAAAGCTTTGCCTTTGTAGCCTTTTGCCTGGTTAGATTTGCCCTTCTTGTTACTATAGGGACGAAATGTTTTACCCCTTGACTGCTTAGATGTTGAAGCTACGACTCGATAATCATTGCTATGGGTGATACCATTTGTCCCAGTGTTCGAATGCACTGGTATTGTTCTTTTTGTAACCGGAGCTATTGATAATTTATCAGCCCCCCCTATTTTTTGTAAGTAATTGGCAAATAATTCTGAATCAAACAAATATTCCGAGCTAGGTGGAACTTTATTCAAACTCGCTTTAAAAAATTCATCAGGTATTTGTTCGAGTACTAACTCTCTGCGCAAACGTATAAACTCCGCCCTTCTACCACAAGTTATTTGCAACATATCATCACTAACTTTCATAAATTCAGAGTTCTTGCCAAAGGATTTTTCAACTTTTTCAAAAAGAAGTGACGGTGTTAGATTAGTTTCTTTGTCGCCTGACCAATTTATTAAGTTTTGTAAGGTATTACGCAATTCTTCTCTTTGAATAAGCATTGCATGTGTAATAGCAGCGAACGAACGCTCTAATAAGTATAAACGGTGGTCTTCATTTTTAGGAGGTTCAAAACGTCTTAGTTCCTCATTAGATTTTAGTTCTATAAATCCGGGGGTAGACAAATAATTCTTTTGAGTTTCAGAAAAACGAATGGATTGCCAATATTCTGTTTTAAAATGTTGTAATACTTCTAACTTGCTCAGTAGTCTTGAATTTGATTGAGGGTACAAGGGATCTTTAACCACCGTAGTGTAATCCGAAATATTAAGTTCGGAATTTTCTGAACCGCTACCCGGGGGTGGTTGTAAAATTTTGTCAATCGAGGAATTAACTATGTTTGTTCCTACTTCCCGCGATGACTCCCCATTTTTAGAACACTGTATATTATTTATTTGATTTTGCGTAATCAAATTCGTTAAGAAAGCCACTTGCTGTGACAAAAATTCATACTTCAAATCACTTACTTGACGTGTCCGTTTCTGTGGTCTTTGAGAATCGTCCCAACTGCCCACAGAGCCTTGCTCCACACAGCTCGAACTCGAAGAAGAAGACTCCGACATAGCGCTGCTTCGCCTCTTCCTGGTTACGTTTATTCCATCGTCGTTGTTATTATCCATCACAGAAGAGAGGGACTATTTTATTTAAAACTTCTAACGAAGTGTTTAAAATTATTAAACTCTTATTTAAATTTGGAATATTTAAACGCTTCTTGACCCGAACACTACGAAAAACGATGCTATAATGATAAGTAAAATGGCGCAATCCACGAGGTAACCAACGGAAGTTGTCACACAAATCGTGCAGAGGGCGCCAGTAGCGTTAGAAAGAGGGACTCGCTTGACCGGAAATACAAGAAAAAACGGAAGACTAAACTCAAAATGGATTCCGGATATCGATGACGGAACAAATAATACACAATTTACATGTGTATTGTAGAAAGTTTACTATAGTAGTTTTTTTTACCTTATTATATAATCAGAATTGGGAATTGCAGTAAAGTACACTTTGTTTTACATAATTAAGTAAAATAAAACAGTTTCATTTAGGAAATCATTATCCTACGATATGTTAATTTCAACAAACAGGACTGATGGTACTGATGTCCCTGAATTATTTTTGATGACAACTCCCGCATTAGGGACATACAGCCTATACCGCGGGGACTTTAGAAACGGACATAATAAACACTCAGTCTCAGAATAACAAATCATTAGGCAAAGTCATCTGTGTTGCATCTTCATGCAAAACCCTTTAATGTGTTAAATTTAAACATTTGATGTAAACCAAAATTATTGATGATATAATTACTTACATTTTTGACCTACCTACCTACTTGATTTCTCTAATCAACTTCAATCCAACAAGTAAGTACCATAACAGATGACGTATAAAACTCATTTTATGTTATTGTGTTGACTGCAGGCTACGCCGTAAAGCCCCAAAGCGAACTGTTAACAGCAAGCCATTATCGAAGTGCCACACATAAAACTTTGAGCACCGCTGTCGCCTAGTTTAATATCGCAGTGGCGACGACACGGCGTCACGTGCACTCGCAAAGATACACTTACACACACATTTGTGTGATTACACACAAACACATGCCTAAGTTGTGTACGTGTGACCTGTCTGATTTCGGCCAGTGTCATAACAGCTGGAGGAAACTTCTTAATGCTGGAAGTAGAAATCTCACTTTTGGTACTACTCATTTATGATAGTTGTAAGAACTGGAACGGTTTAACAATAATTCGTATAGATGTTGTTTATCTATACTAATATATGAAGCTTAAGAGTTTGTTTGTTTGAACTCGCTAATCTCAGGAACCGCTGGTCCGATTTTAAAAATTATTTCAGTGTTGGACAATACATTTATCAGGGAAGGCTATAGGCCATATATCATCACACTAGGAGCCGGGCACCAATGAAGAATGTTTTAAAAACGGGGGAAAATTATCACGCTACGGGCAATAGGAGACGCAAACGAGGTTGCGTGGGTCGGCTAGTTTCTTATAAAATTACATATATCTAATATATAAATTTTCGTGTCACAGTTTTAGTTGCCAAACTCCTCCGAAACGACTTGACCGATTCTCATGAAATTTTGTGAGCATATTGAGTAGGTCTGAGAATCGAACAACATCTATTTTTCATCCCCCTAAATGGTAAGGGTCACCCATCCTTAAAAAAAAATTATGGCAAAACGACGTTTGCCGGGGCAGCTAGTATATCTATAATTATCTGTTTTAATTCGATTTTTGACAACTGTTAGTATCTACTATCGAGCTTTAGTGTGACTAGTGTGACCAGTAAAAAATTCAAATGCTTCTATATTTTTTTTGTATTAGATAAGTGGACAATGGCAAGTGTCCTAATGGTATCTCCAATCTAAGGAACGCCACTGTTGTGATAGTAGTAAAATAAAATAAACGTGTTACATGATCACGTTGATGAATGTGATAGTACCAGTGATGATGTTGAACGCGATAATGAGGATGACGATTATAAAGATTATGATGGTCATAATGAAGATAATTACGATGAGGTCGTGAAAGAATATTAGTTATTTGACAATGTTAAAGACTTATTGATTTAGTTGTACTCGTACTTAAGAATGCTTCAACCAATATATTTTCATTTAAAAATAAGGAAAAGAAGGAGAAGAAATTTTTAAAATACCTAAACCTTTTGGTTTAGGTAATTTAAAAATGGCTTCTATTATTACCTACTAGAACGCCGTACGGTCAAATTTCGACCGAATTGAATGTTTGACCGTGGTTTGACCTAAATAGTTTTGAACTTGACTTTAGCACTATGACTGGTCAAAATATATACTTGGCCGCAATACCTGTATGTAGCTATTTTTGCTGAGCTTTCAACTTTAGAACATATTTTAAAATATAGTAAAATATTTATTTCACATTCCGCTACACAGACACGTTAACAAAGCTTCTTAAAAGTTTTTGCTGCTGTTTCTGAGAGCTCTGTAGGAATGGAACCGACTAAAGTCATACGATTTGCGTCACATGTGCCTAAGTCTATTCAAAATAACTAGAAAGTCTATTCAAAAGCAATCACGAGTTGAGACGGAGGTAGCTGACATCCGATAGAAGTAAAAACTTGAAACTAAAAATTAAGTTTTTGTTTATACCAGTGAGTAACCCCGAAATTAATCCTAATTTTGGCCTTTGTCTTTTTAACACGCTGTTATTAGCTTGACCGGTGTGTATATATGTAACATAATCTTTTAACTTCATTTTCACCTACTTCTAGGATTCCGATTAACTTGAAAATTAAAAAAAAAATTATAAAAACATAGTTTCAAAAAACTAAGCAAACACGCTTTTATAAATATACCAAACCAAAAAGTAGAAAATAAATTATAGAAATAAAAGTTTAAGAAACAAAAAAACACACTCTTTAATAGCAATCGAACCAAAAAGTAGAAAATAATTATAATGTAAAATGCTTGGGGTGCTTTTTGAAAATATTTCAATAATGTCGCCCCACGCTTTATACATTAAAGTGATTTTCTACTGTTTAATTTGATTGCTATTAAAGAGTGTTTTTTTATTATTTTTAATAATAATTCATTTTCTACTTTTAAGTTTGATATATTTTGAAAGTATTTTTTGTCAAACCTACAAGTTCAAACTTTTCAGTTAAACTTCGCAAGTAAAATGGCTCATGATGAGTTAACTTATAGCTACAGATATAGTTTTAGCGTTAACACGTCACGTTACAATGTCGATTACGACTTACGTTAATATAAAGTTGAAGAGTTTGTTTGATTGTACGCGCTAATTTCAGGAACCGCTGATCCGATTTGAAAAATTATTTCAGTGTTGGATAGTACATTTATTGTGAAAGGTTATAGGCTATATATCATCACGCTAAGATATTCATTCTGACTCGTTTAGCAGGTTCCGAAAATTTGTATATAGTTATAATTTTTAAGTTGTTCGTTTTTTATTATATTTAAATTGTAATTTTTAAGTTGTTCGCTTTTTCTTTCTTTTTTAATTCTTAAGGAACGGAATTGTTATAGCTGCAAGAGAAATGTTGTTGCAGCCTATGTTAAATTTGGTTATTTGAAAGTTTAAATAAGATAAAGGTGCATGCGGTGCTTATCTGTTAGTGATTGTTACACTAGACTAAGATACCTTTTTAACTGTATTTTTTTTATATATACTCAGTGTAAACAATTGTTGGTGAGCCAATAAAGAAAATAAAATAAAAAATAAGACTAATAGGAGCGGAGCACCAATGGAGAATACTTCAAAAACGGGGTATAATTATCACGCTATGGGCAATAGGAGACACAAACGAGGTTGGGTGGGTCAGCTAGTTAAAAATAAACGTCTTTGCTTAAATCTCTTGGAGTCTTTTAATAAATCTTCTACCTCTATTTTACGGTACAAAAAAGAAACAATTTCATTAATAACCAAGACCAAGGGCTCCCACACATAACTGCGAATTCGCAACGCATCGCAAATACCTGCGAGCTCACACGAATGCACCACAAGAACTACACGCCGCCGCACCGCATCGTTTCGCAGTTATGTGTGGGAGCCCTAGAACAGCCGTCTTAGCCAAGATGTGTTTTGCATCGAATCTCTTTCCACAATCGCTAACATCTCTTTTCTCTTGTATTATCTATACTAATATATAAAACTGAAGAGTTTGTTCGTTTGTTTGAACGTGCTAATCTCAGGAAACACTGGTCCGATTTGAAAAATTATTTCATTGTTGGATAGTACATTTATCGAGGACAGCTATAGGCTATATATCACCCCCTAACCAATAGGTGCGGAGCACCGCTTAAAAGTGTTTTAAAAACGGGCGAAAATTATCACGCAACAGGAGGCGCAAACGAGGTTACGTGGGTGAGCTTCTTTACAAATAAAGATACACATTTAACTTATTTGTAGGTAATAGCAATCAGACCCTAGAACCGAAAGGATTATAGACTTTGTTTAAGTAAGATCAAGATACATAGAAAATGGACTTAGATCTTACCCATGACTTCATTATTGATATAGACGACATCGTTTTCCAAGTCTCAACTAGTCTCAAGTCATAGAAAAAACACCTTTGAGCGTATGAGCATAAGCATTTTTTTCGTCTTCAGCTGGAATAATAAACTTGTACCTACTATTTGTTTTCATAGTAGTGTAGTACCCTTAACTAAAAGACAAGACAACAATAATTGTGTTACATTACAGGCCCCTTAGACATGATGTGTTTCGCGTTAATTCTTTGCCTACAATCGCTAACAACTCTCTTTTGTATTAGTGCCTAATATTTTGTTTCGACCACGTGAGTTGGCTCTGAGATGACGTCATTTTCATGCATTGGACATTTTCTAATAGTGTTTATGTTTGTAGAATTACAATTAGGCTAGGAAAGCTGGAGAGACTCTAATACCGTTATGTAATATTGGCAAATTTTAACTAGAAGGCGTGTTAAAAGCATTGATATACAAAAACTGTATATCAATGGTTAAAAGTCAATAATTGTGTGATAACGGTTAATGACAGATGGCTTTCTACACTGGAAATAATTTTTAACTAGTTCAATTGTAATTCCAAGTATAAATGTATTATTGTCTATAAAACTGTATGTGTAAAACTCAATACCGCTTCTTGGTAGTTGAAATAAAAAATCGATTTTTCTGTCTTAGAACTAGATTTAATACCGAAATAGCATTAAGTATTAATCTCCACAGTCCATGCACTGACACGCTAATATTGTTTTAAAATCATCCCTAAAAATTAGGGTTGATCAGTCTCGCATATTACACCACCTGTTACGACCCCCCAGAGATCAACCCCAACGGCTTTTGATAATAAATTATTTTTGGCACATTGAACCAACTACTCGTTACACTAAAATTAGTTTTAACTCAGAGAGATAAGGTTTAGTTTGATTGTTTATAAATTTGTTTAGTTTTAATATAATCTTTGTAATGCGATTTAAATGTGTTCAATAAAATGTAAACAAATAATACATGTGTTCTGTAAATAAGATTGTTAGTAATACTGTCTAAATATCGAATCATTAAGTGCATTGACGTTTATATTTTTTTCAGAATGGCAACCCTCCCATTCCATTGAAGGAAGGAGTCGTTATTATATCAAACAGCAACCTACTTGTATTGTCTTGATATAGATGCAATGTTTAGATTTCTGAAATAGTGAAACTCTGATAGTAAGTACTAAACTAAATTAATCTGTCTTTATACAAAACCCGGAGACCTGGACTACATTTAAGATGTTCTGACTCCTAGTCTAAACTTTTGGTATGATATTACACTGATAAAAACTGTTTAAATAGTATGTGACCAGACTAATACAAGTTAAATAACTTGCATTCAAACATAAGAAAAAAATATAATTGAAAATTATAATACAGTGATGATTATCAACTGCGGTTTTGTAAAGTGTTTATGAACGGTTCATATTGGTTTTTCAGAACTCCTCGTGCTATTTTCTTGCGACGTGGTGTAAACCAAGGATTCAAGTCAAAACAATTCAATGCTTTTTAGAAAATTAAAATTAAATTAATATCTACTAGCAATTGCCTTCGAAAATGAAGAACTGGGAAAGAACCGTTCAAACCCTTATGCTAGATAAAATGATATATTAATAATTATATAGTTCTAATAAAACTAACAATACCTTTATTATCATCAACAACTCATTATGTCCCACTTGGGTGCTTGGCTCGGCTGCTAGTTCTACCTTTGTCAAACAGTGGTCTTGTTTTTTAATTATTTTATAAATCAATATAATGGACTAGTGCAGTGTTTTACCGAGTGAGTGAGGATACCGGAGGCCCATACCCCAACCCACCTACCCTATCTCCCCCCATCACCTCAAAGGTCGGCAACGCACTTGTGACGCCTCTGGTGTTGCAGGTGTCCATGGGCGGCGTTAATCGCTTACCATCAGGCGATACGTCTGCTCGTTTGCCCGCCTTTTACATAAAAAAAAATCATTAACACTAGTCATCATTATAGAATCAAAGTCATATGATAGTAACAAATTTGACACCAAATTAATGGATCGTGACCCCAGTGCACGCACAAGTGTGCAGGACGTGTGCTCGAATGCGCTTGCGCTCATCAATTACGTCGAACGAATTAATGTCATACCTCGTCCGCTAACAACCCTATTTGACACGGTTTTGTTTGATACAATTACACTGCAAACCTAATTTTTTCTTAACTACAGTATTACAATATATAGGAAAGTTAGACTATTTGGGATCAGAGTTAAGAAGGGTGACCGATACAGGCTTCTTTATATAACAGTATGGAAGATTTTATGTTGTAGGATATGAATTAAGATAAGTAGATAAACAATTAGAGAAAATAATGTTTAGAAAGAGAGAAAGATATTTAAGAGTACTTCACTGAATCATAAACAAATGCGTATAAAACATAATTATTTTATAGGCAAGTTAAAACTTCGATCATCGGTATACCTAAGAGCAGGATATATAACTGATTTTATTTCAGTTAAATATATTGAAATTTGGCCAGTCCTCAACCTGCACTTTGCCAGCGTGGGACTTATGGTCTTAACCTCCTGAGAGGAGACCCGAGCCCAGCAGTGGGACATTATGCGTTGATAATATTGAAATTTTGTATTTTTTGGTTCGCGATTTATTTAATTAAATTTGCATATGCTTAGCCATATGATGATGTTATTAAATATGTTTATAGTAAGTCATAGTCAAAATATCAGCAAACTCAGTATTGTTTACCTGATTTTTAATTTCTGTGGTTATGGCTTTCTGTAGGAAATCTAAGACTACTTAATATTAAGTTATGATTTGCTTACAGTTGTAACAATATTACTTAGTTTAGATTACACCTGCTATACTTTATAAAGGATATATCTATATCTATATCAGTTGTCTAATACCCATAACAAAAGCTCTGCTTAGCTTGGGACTAGATGGCGTTGTATGTTAGACGTCCGAAAAAAAAATAGGCTAGTGTACAACCACATTCAAACAAACAGCATGCACAAGATATATAGGATATGAAAACAGATAAACATCTATAATATCTATTAGATTTAAATATATAAGAACTTACGAATGGGAATCAAAACTACCGATTACCCGACAGTGCTAACTCGAATAATCAGAAGTGCTCGCCGAAGTTTATTGACGGGTGGCTGTGTGTGTCATACCGACCGTCATACGCTTCATGACTGGTAGTGACAGCAGTTTTACTGCGGTGGCAGCCTTCTGCATAGACGTAATTTTGCAGAAGGAGGCGGCGGAGAAGGCCCGAGAGGACGCCTTCCACTCGGACCCGATCCGCCGCCCTCATGTCGCTCTGAGTGTGGCCGCGGATGGTCGGGACGAGTTTTCCCCTCTATCCGCTCTAGTGCCCACCCGCGAGGGAGCGACGTACTAAATAGAGAGTTAACACAGACGGTGCCCGCTTCAGTGCTGGCAGGCGCTGCGAGGGGTCCGGATGTGTTAATAACAGCAGTTCCTGTATCCGTCCCGTCTCAGGCGCAGAGTGGCACACCGTGTAGTTTTAGTCGGTTCGATACCGATACACCGCCCCGCCGCAAACCCCGGCGGGGTGACGGCCCGAGGAGGCTTACACTCGTAAAAAAAAAGTTGTCAGTATATTTGAGGACACAGACTTCCCAATATCACGTATATTTGAGGACCCACGCAACCTCGTTTGCGTCTCCTATTGCCCGTAGCGTGATAATTTTACCCTGTTTTTGAAACATTCTCAAGTGGTGCTCCACTCCTATTGGTCTTAGCGTGATGATATATAGCCTAGAGCCTTCCTAGATAAATGTACAATCCAACACTGAAATAATTTTTCAAAACGGGCCAGCGGTTCATGAGGTTAGCGCATTCAAACAAACAAACAAACTCTTCAACTTTATATATTAAACTAGCCGACCCACGCAACCTCGTTTGCGCCTTATATTGCCCGTAGTGTGAAAATTTCCCCCGTTTTTGAAACATTCTTCATTGTTGCTCCGCTCCTATTAGTAGTAGCGTAATGATATATACCCTATAGCCTTCCTCGATAAATGGACTATCCAACGCTGAAAGAATTTTTTAAATCGGACCAGCGGTTCCTGAGATTAGCGTGTTCAAACAAACAAACAAACATACAAACAAACAAACAAACAAACAAACTCTTCAGCTTTATATATTAGTATAGATACAGTTATCTCCTTATGAGAAGAATAAAATGTCGATATACTAAGCAGACATTTAAAGCTTATAAGAACTATACACACTTAAATATATCCAAACAATATGAATGGTATGAAAACTAAAATCAACTGTTTTATGACAACAGTGGATAGTGATCCGCGATCAGACGGGAGCAGATGTCGCTAATCGGCTTACGTGTCACAGCTTGAGGACATGAACCGAAGCACGCCGGAGTCATCTGTGACGGAAGGGTGATTGGTTAAATCTCTTTTATACTGCACTCAATGAATTGGGATCAAGATTTAATACAACACTTTTTGTCTTATCTATCGTGTGTTACCGGTTTTTAGAGTGTTGCGACTCTTTGATGAAAACGTATGAAAGAACAACTTTCTTTCTGAGATACATGGTATCACTGCGGTTAAACCTAGCCTGTATGTGCATGAACATATCTCTAATATATTTAAAACTAGAGGTTGCCCGCGGCTCAGCCCGCGTGTTTGTCGGTCAACACTTTTGCTAAAGACCATGACATGATCAAATGCATAGTTTACGATTCTATAAAGGACATACAGACAAACATTAATTTTTATATACATAGATAGATTGTAATTTTTTTAACTCTTTAAGTAGAAGATGGATTAGTAAATACTTTAATGATTTATGGGACTACTAAACGATATAGATACCTAACTTCGTTTTTAAAACATATTTTGTCGGTGCCTATAGCACACTTAGTAAAGTCTCATTCAATAGACTAGTCCATTTCGTTCATCTCGTTGTCGATCCATGACAGATTAAGAACCGTAAGTGTCACTACCCCTAATTGCTAAGGGAACAAACGCAGGATGACATCACTGCGAAACGAAGTAAACCTTGAAACAAACACTACAAAAAGTTACCTGGCTAGCATGGTATAATCTAAGATTTTCTTTCGGAGGAGAGGTTTATGTTCAGCATTGGACTATTGAAAGCTGTCGACGTGCTGTGTTGATGTTCAGGCATCAACACGTCATAACATGCTTCATTTACGAAGTTAAGTATGATAAAAGGTGTGCAACGACATTAAACTGAGTGTGAGAATATGTCTCACAAATCAATTGAATAGCTTACGGAAGATGCTTTTAGTACAGACGCGACCAATTTACTCAATACATTTTAAACAACTGTACGAGCTTACTTTGATATGTCATAAATAATATTTCAATTGAATGTTACTTTCCAATAGCCTCGTTGAATATACATGAGGCCGCCATTTCTGTTCAAAACATTGTATTGCACTTTATTTAAACACAAAAATGGCAAACGCTCTTAAGACTCTATAGGTTCGATACCGTAGCTTGTAACTGTTACTCCGACTCATTATAATATCAAATGACTGTAGCAAATCGTACGAGTATCATAACTGCACGTCTTTTATTCATTCTATCATGGTTACTAATTTTATCTTACTGCAGTATTTTCACGTTTTATATTTATCGTTAAGTGTATTTGGTCGCACCTAGATGACGAGTGACGGCGCCTCGTGGCGGCTTCGAATGCTTTGAGACACTGACTCTACAGAAACAGTTGTAACGTTCCTTCCTTATAGGGACCACAAAACGAAGTCAGGTTAAAGCTGAAAAGAATTACTTTGCTCTTAGAAAACAGCGACAATAAAACTGGAATGCGCACTAGTGTTTCTCTATACGATATAATTTATGTTCAATTTTTTTGAAACTCTTTTCTTCTAATTTATAATCGTGGGACAGCCATGCTTTGGATGCTTGTGACGGAATCTTTTACTTACTTTTAGGGACCATCATCTCGTTTGACAACTTAGGTACATTATAAAAAAAAATCGTTACTTTATTGGTATATACAGTATATATATTGCCTGCACGGGTTCAAACCACACATTTTTTTTCCCGACTACGGCAAAGCATCTACACTGTCTATTGGAAAGCACGAGTAGAATCAAAAAGTAGTAGTGTATAAAACAAAGTTAATTTTATAATTTTGTTAAAGGAGATAAACGAGCTTTAGGTATAATACTTTCTGCTTTCGTTTATAATTTTCTTGATTTATATTCCTATGTCATGACAAAAGCCAATATAACGTAAGTATAATGAAAATATGAAAGAAAACACAATGAGTCTAAATTAAGCAGAGATAAGGAAAGATCTCCCAAATAGTTTAAATAAGATTTATTTATTTATTTATGCTATGTAGAGGATACATTGTTGCTCTAATGTACCTAACACAAATACTTTAGTTTAATTATATTTTGCATGGTTAAATGGCTAGCTTCACATGCCTTTAGTAAAAATTTCGATTTGAGCTGACTTAAGGTTTATAAGATTTCTTATAATTATACAGTTGAAGAGAACTTGCTTAACAAGTGTACTCCAGTAATAAAATAAAACTAGGGCTGAGTTTATCTATAAAAGAAAATGAAGTGTCTGTTTGAAATTTAAAAATGACAGCTTTTAACCAAATGCATATTAAACGTTGAATAATATGTAGGTATATCAAAAAAGTTTTTTAAAATTTTTGTCGGTTTGTTTTTTTTCAGCTTATTGCTCAGGTAATTGCAGCTCTTGAATAGATGGACTGATTTTGTGAGGACTTTCACTGGCAGATAGCTGATAATGTAAAGAGAAACTTAGGTTACTACTTATTTCAGACTAGCTAAACCCAGCAGTGGTGCCCGTGGTTGTTGTTGTAAGGGTCTAAGTACTTCCTAACATCTTGATAATTCTCTTACAAAATCATTAATTGCAGAAAAACTGTCTGACAAGGCATGACGTCTATTGGGTCAGGACCTGAAATAACATGGTCCGGGTCTTTCCAGAATAGGATGACAGAGGCCGGTTTTCGGTGAGTTTTAAGTGGAAACACCACATACTCCTGGCTCCTGTATACTAGAGGAGCTGGAGATCCGAAGAGTATTTCACTTCTAAACAAAAAAGGTAGCCATATTCAAACAACAGCTCTGTCGTATTTCAATTATTATGTTATGTGGAAAGAGCTCTCAAAACTGACACTTCAGTGAAATAAATTTTTAAGATTAATATATTTCGAATACATCAACACCAATAAATTAATATTAAATAACATTTTACAAAGAAATTAATCTAAAGGTACCACTTGAAAGAATTCTCTTTAACTGAAAAGCGGATAGAGACGTTGAAGGGGCGGTTTATTTAATAAGTTATCGCTTTTACTATGCAAGGAGCCAATTTCCATTTTATTAATCCTATGAAGTTAATTTTATTGAAATTAATTAATGATATGCGTATTAAATGAGACCAAAATGAGACTGGATTTATTCGTTTTTATTTTATTACGCGGTCCCACTAATATTGGGTATATGTATAAGATTTTTTGAAATGATGATAATCTTCCTTTTTCTTCTCTCGCTCTTGTGTTTCTTTGTCTTTTGCCCAAATCAGGTTGGGGTCGTTTTTAGGGTTCCGTACCTCAAAAGGAAAAAACTTAACCTTTATAGGACCACTTCTGTCTGTCCATCAAGAGCCTTTTTTTAAGAAACGCTTAGAGGTATTAAGTTGTAAATCATATCAAATACTCAAAACCTTGAGCTGTCCCTTGAAGTTGTGAAAAAGCCAACGCAATCAAAATAAACAGCCCTATGCAGCAAATTTTCGACACACGCAAGGGAATCAATACCTACAGGATACTTCCCGTGAACTCAGAATCTTGATATATGGTTTGAAGCAATGTCTTATAGCGCAGATAAAGGGAAAAATGTGATAAAAGATAAATTTGACCCATATACATATACAGTTTTGTGTGGACTCCTTGGTGCGCGAGTACGACTCGCACTTGGCCGGTTTTTCATTTTTAAATTACATCATGTATTTTTTTGGAGAGTTGTGATTTGTTTAGAAGACATGTTCTGATGTAATAAAAGATCTGTCAATATCACGCACGACTTTGATGACAGGTTATTTCTCTCTTTATTAAATGACATGGCCAGTGTCAGCCTAGTTACTCACTGGCATATAATCTAACTGGCATAAGTCTAATTATAAATGAATGTTGTGCGTTACTGTGTCAGTGAAATATCATCAACTTACTTTTATTTTATCATTTTATATATTATTAAACTGTTTTTAAAAAGTGCAATAAGCTACTGGTAGGTCCGGGAGGGTCATGACCAAGACATGTTTTTGTTAACTTCTAAGAAATCTAAAATTACTGAACTGTGTAACTTTTACATTTAGTTTAAGAGCATACTAAAGTCAAAACAAAACAAAATTCGTTAATGTACGTGAATTTTTAGATGCTAGGCCGACTACCTTAGGAAATTGGCCATCTTCTCTTCTATAACTATTTCTGGCTGTGGCATTATTTCACCGAGGCGCTCTGGATCTTGGATTTGGTTCAGGAAATGTTTCTGGTTTATTCTCATACACCCGAAATTTAACAAAATCCTAAAGAAAAAAGATGCAATGTCACCGCAAATTCTTCATAGTGTGTGAACGGTCTCAGTTTAACGTTTAAAATTTTTGTATTAAGTTTTCACAATTAGCTCTTCATTTTTAATAATCTGAATAAGCTTAAGGTACATTTGCAAAATTTCAGATTTGCTACGAGCACAAAGTAAAAATGACACTAAATTTAAAAAGTGCACTCTTATTGACCTTTAATACACTCAAAATAACTAGTTCGGCTGTGGCTATGTTTGTGTTATCTGTTCCTAGCTAAAGTGCAATAAACAAACGTGGACCGTCAAACACTCTGAGTTGTAACTTTTCAACTTTTACGTTCTATAATATACAGTAACTAGCTCTTGCCCGCTGCGCCCACTTGTTTGTCTTTTTTCGCAGTTAAGAGCCTATGCCCTTCCTCAAGCATCAAAGTTTCTCCATGCCAAATTTAATTGAAATCGGTGTAGCGGTTAGCCCGTGAAAGCATGACAGACAGACAGAGTTACTTTTATATTTGTAATATACGTATGGAAGTATGGACCTATTACTAGTCGCCCAGCGATCCAAATTCGACCTTTTCTTTTAAATAAGCTTTCTCCTCTGTATAAACTTCAACTAAGTATGCCAAATTTCATACTCCTCCTCGAATATTTTTTGTGAAATTTAAACATTGCGCTTCACTTATTTGTGTAAAGATATAATATACCTACTATAATAATACAACACAGAAAAGCTAGCTGGCACTTATTACACTAAACGACACAACAAAATTGTACAATACATATTTTTTAGCCTTTGCCAAAAAGACAAAATCCCAGTCTCTTAAATGCGGTAGCTATAACATCTCACAAAACCACAAGTTAAAGAGAACGAATCTGCAAAGATAATGTGGTAGATACCGATACAAACAGACATGACTATAACACACAATAGATTAGATATAGTACACGTAAATAAAACAGAAAACAAAACGTAACCATACCATCATCATCATATCATTTTGCAATGTATAATTGACCTTGTATTAGCCGTATTTACCTATAAATAAATTGTTAATTGATTTTGTAGCAAGCCTATATTCCAAGCTTCGTTGTAAACAATTGTTACATACGTGACTTACTTCCGTAATATTAAAAAATACTTATAGGTTTATTCATCCCTCGTCACCCTCGGGATTTTATCGTACTGTATAAAAATATATTTAAAATATGCGTGGCTTTGGAGTTCGGATAATCTATATTCAGGCACACTATTTCTAATACTTTTCCCCGAGGGAAGTCGCAACTCGAACTACATTTAAATTGTAGAAGGATTAGCAGTACGATGACAAAATCATTCCTTCCCCTGTGTCTGCTCTCGGTTTTCCCACCAGCCGCATAATACTGTAATAAATAATTCATACACTAGGTGACAATGTTAAGCCATTAAAGAGCTCCTATTTAATTTGTGGGCCACAGCGCCCCAGTCGGCATTAATATATCGCATTGTTGCAAAAGCAAATAATGATGTTATTGGTTTCTATTTTAAGGGTTCTTTTCGGTCAAAACATTATAGTGCTTACAGGTACTTAGGATTCGTATATTGCACTTAATTGAACCTTTTTCAATCAAAACAAAAAATATTACACCAAAAGGCGTTCTAATATCAGTTGAATGAAGAATTTAGCAATAAAAGAGTCAAGTATCTTTTTGTCTCCGGTATTTCAATTGATTTAATTATTTACTTCAATTGTTGCCTTCCACTTAACGTTACTTTTAACTAGCCGACCCACGACACCCGGTCTGCGTTTTCCATTGCCCGTAGTGTGATGTTCTAATAGCGTGAACAAATTTGTTCACCATTAAAAATGTTATATTGAACTAACCTTAAAATATTGTTTCATTGTGTATGAAAATCTTAATGCGGTTCACAGAATACATCTACTTACCAAGTTTCAACAATATAGTTCTTATAGTTTCGGAAAAAGTGGCTATGACATACGGATGGACAGACAGACAGACATGACGAATCTAAAAGGGTTCCGTTTTTTGCCTTTGGCACGGAACCCTAAAAAGTAGTACTGGCATTTCCAACTAGTATTTAAGTTCGAGGGTCTTAGAGACATTTTAACTTCTTCGGCACTACACATATAATTAGCCTAATTCCCATGACTTGTCTGCAAAAGATTTCAAGAGTTGTCGTCAGGCAGATAACCGACTTCAAAAGAGACTAGCCAAAGAAACTACTGGAAAATTCATAACTCGACTGCCTCGGTGGCGCAGTGGTAGCTTATGCGATTTCTGTGTTTGAGGTCTCGGGTTCGATTCCCGGGTTGGACCAAATGTTTGTATGATCTGCAAATATTTGTTTTTGAGTTTGGGTGTTTTCAAAGTACGAGTATAATATATGTACATATTTATAAAAAAGTATAAATGTATTTATTTTAGTTGTCTAGTACCCATAATACAAAGTCTGCTAAATTTAGGGCTAGATGGCATTGTGTGTTAGATGTTACATTATAGTCCGAAATGTTTATATGATACAAAAGGACACCTGTTTTAGACAGTGCCATCTAATCTTCAATCTTACTCTTCGTTTGTTCTGTTACTAGATAGCATTACCGACTGAACTTTTAAGGGTTATACGTGAGTATTGTCTGAATACCCTATATAGTCTTTTTACATTAAGAAGTGCAATAGGTAGTAGAGCCATACTGATTTCAGCACGAACGGGCCGACTCGACCGGGGCGGTACTTCCCTTTTTTTTTTTAAATACAGTCTGATACCCCCACGAGATCACGCCTCGGCTCCCCCCACGCCGGACATCCTGCCAGCCTGTGGAGCGCCGTGTCCACGGTCTGCCAGCCAATCCTCCATTACGGGTCTTACCGCCGTAATAACAGTGTGTCCTGCGCTCGGTTGCCCAAGTCGTTGCCTCCATTCCTCCACGAGAACCTGGCAGACTTGGGATTTCTGATCGTCGATTTCTCAAGTTTCAGGACTCATACCCAACTTCTGCGACTCCTTTGCGCCACTGGTAAAGAGCTGCAAGGGCTCTTTGCTTACCTGCAGATCCTATGGTGGAGTTTCAGCCAGGAGACTCACCGCCTTAAAGGAGATCGTGCGGTACCCCCTTATGATCCTGATGGCCAGCACTCGCTGCGGTAGTCGCAATAGCGCGATATCCTTCAGGATTTCTGCCCATACTGGGACCCCATAAAGGACCATGGACCGCACAAGGGGCGGTTCTACCCTCGCATAGAAAATCAACGTAAAATGACAGCGTTCGTGCTGTCGTGTATCGTTAGTGAGTGCGAGACCGGAGGCCCAATGATGCAGAAGCATCACAAGGCCGCGATGGTGTGGGTCACCATGCTGCATTGTTGCATTGTCTGCATCCGCAATGAGTATGGTAACCACCGCTCTTGAATTCTGCTTATGCTTTCCATTACTTACTTCTTACATAACTTTTTCCCATTCACCTTAAAAATTTGATTTATCTAAAAACAATTTCATATTATCGTTAATAATTATCCATAACAATATAAAGTCTAAACAGCCAATGTAAAGCATTAAATACGGCACAGGGTAATGAATAGGCAACCTTATTAAATATACCGAAACGATGTCACGGGATTTTCGACTTTAATCTCCAATGTTACGGCTCTATTAAAAATAATTTTATTAAAATTGTTGACCGTTGAAACTCCAACTCTATGTAATGGTATCAAGGTTGCTATTTAGGCGGCGCGTGTGATAACAGCGGGAGTTGCTATGATAGCGGGATCCCGCAGATAATTGTCAAAGGACATCTCAAACGCAGTATTATATTTTGTGAGATTCCTGAAAATGTGATACCACTCTATTTATGATCGATAACAATAGCATTGTGTATCTATTAAACAACTTTTAATGGAAACTAGTTTTTGACATAAAAATATTTATTTTATTAAGATAAATTGGTGTAGTTTTCAAAAGAGGGAAATCATTTTTTTTATTATGTAGAGACAGACAGGCACGGGAAACCTGCCTCCTAAAAGAGATTTGCTCTTTTGTGTGAAAGCTGTCTTTTTAGTAAGAATCAGAATGAGTATGTTAAGCTAGAACATAAAGTATCGTTATAGTGACATAACACATTCAAAATTAAGCAAATCCTATACTCATAGGTAGTAACCACACTACTAAAATGAACTTTTATATTTTAAAATATAGGCAATTTATGTGTATACTGAAACATTTAGAAATGAACCATTTCTAAATGTTTCAGTATACACATAAATTGCTATTGTCCAGTCTTTAATCCAGACCCTTGCTTTTGGAGTTGAGTTCAGATTTTCCTTCAGGTCTTAAGTATGACAGAAATAATCTATTATATTTTAAAATACAAGTTATACAGCCAAATAGCAATTCACCCTATATTGAGATACACTAGATGACGCGTGTTGCCAACGGCGTAGCCTGGCGTCGTGTGCACGCGTCCTTAAGCCGTAGCGAGCGCCGTCCGCCACTAAACGTCAAACGGTGCGATTGATGTCGGCTGGTGTACACCCGCCCTTGTTTGCCCGCGTTTTATTGCCCGTGGGATGTCGTCCATTGTTGCTCACAATAAATACTGTGTCAATTGACGTCCGATGGGAACGCATTTTCACTGTGATTTTAGTATTTGGTAAACACTAACTAAATGGAATTGAAAACAGCTATGATTGTTTATGTGAATTGACTTTGCCTTTATCGCGTATAACACTACTTATATTTCATCTAAAACGGCTTCAAAATATTATTGATTTTATTTAATACTAAAGTGGCAAAAACTACAATGATGTTGGATGATAAATCAGATGGTTAACCCCCGTAGTAAAAATTCGTTCAGTTTTGATATACTCTCTCTCTCTCTCTAGCACACCCACAATAGGGAAGTTGAATTTTTTTTCGACTGCTTTTATTTTATAGCTAGAAACGTAAACATAAGGAACAAAACTTTTATTCATTAATTTTAGAAAAAAAAACAACCTTAATAAGTTAAGTGTTTAATTTTCGCGCCTAAACGTTTCAACCTGTCACGTTGTCTTGATGACGAAACAGTGTAAAGGTCAAAGGCGTTAGATCAAAAGCTGTTATTGTTGAGTGCTATTTGTTTTCTCAGATATCATTTACAGACATTACATAAGCGAAAATAATGAATAGCAAGTTCTATAAGTATTGTTTTTATAAATTGATACAAAGATGTTTTCGCTAACTGTGCTGCACAAAAATTCTTGTTCTTAGTAAAGAATCTTGCCACCATCAAAGAAAGAAAAAAGAAGAAAATAATCTACTTCTGGTAAATTTAAACGATTTCTTTTGAAAAATCCTGGCTCAATCAGTAATTAACAGACCAAAAAGAATGCAACGAAACATGACAGTTTGACTTTGACAACTTTTTTTGTGGGTTTTGCAAGAGCATTTAGAAAAGTTAAACAACTTGTTTGTGGTCTTCATATATTGTGACGTAACGCGCTCCGATTGGCGTTTGCAGTCGCGTGATATATTTAAAATATTTTTAGATAATTTATTAAGCATATTTACATCTACAAAATATGATTTTCAGAATTCTAATATTCCCTGCTATGTCAAAAACATAACTTTTCATATATTCGCTATTTATGTCAACATTCCTATTGTCATATAAAGTAGATGGTATTTATTATTATATAAATCATAGCATTATTTATATACACTTAATTGTGAAGTCTACCTACCGTTGGGCGTGTCTTGATGTGACAACGTTAAAACTAGTTGACATTCGAAGACTAAAAAATCGATGAAGACTAATTGAATTCCTGATGCAAGCAGCTGGCTGGTGTTAAGTAACTAATTAGAATTCCGTAGAACCTTGCATCTACCTACTCTACTGCATGAAAAGTTATTTAATTAAGCACGAAAAGAGTAAGAAAAAATATCTACTAACTAACATGAGGTTTTTATCGGTCGACTGTCGGTAACTGACACAGTGTCATATACTGTTAGTTTTTAATAGACAAACCCACATTTATTAATTATTTATTCAAGTGAAGTAGATGTATAATAATATTAAAATATTTGTTAGCGGCACCCAAATTAAGCTACACTTGTATCTTGGTCTGCCACAAGTGAAAAATATGCAACAGTGGAATTAGACGAGTACAGTATAGATTTTCACAAATCATAATACTTAAAAGTTAAAATAAAATAAAATATAAAGTAAAATAAATAAGAAAAAGAAAAGCAAAAGTAATTATTAAATTAAAATAACAAAATATTGACAAATAGTTATCTTATCACTGTGTCTCCGTGCCTAGATAATAATCCCTCAGTATCGGTGTAATTCATACCCAGTTTAGCTTTAGTTGTGTAGATGGAGCAATCCTTCAGAGACCGTTTATATGGTAAATTTGTGTACATGTGTGGATGGCTGTATGATTCGAATCTTTTTGCGAATGTGGTTTTAATAGATGGTGGAGGTATCTCATAGGTATCTTATAGGTAAGACTAACAATGAAGTCTCAATCTGACCTCGTCCCCTATTGCATCCCATAATTTTAGTCACTTCTTTTGATGACACTTAAACTAAAACATTAACAAAAATTTGAACATCAGTACACCGGGCATTGAAATCTGGCTGTCACCATTTTAAAGCTGTAGTCAAATGAGAGTTTATCTCGTACGTTTTTACTTTAGACACTCCAATTTTATTTATTTGTATAGATGTATAGACTAGCTGAACCCCGCGGTGTTACCCACGGTTATCGCCGTACCGCGAGTAACGCCGCGGGACAAAGTAGGGCTAAAAAAAGTAGCCTAAGTTACTCCCTGGATCATCCGCTACCTGCCAGTGAAAGTCCCGTCAAAATCCGTCCAGCCGTTCCAGAGATTACCCGGAAAAAACAGACAAACAGACAAAAACTTTTTAACTACATTTTTGGTATATGTACCGTAAAAACATACATATGCATTTAATAAAAACCGGTTATTTAAATATTACAAACAGACACTCCAATTTTATTTATTTGTATAGATTAATTGTTTGATTGCTTAACTGTATACGTGACCTGAATATATTCGTACTGTTATATATATGTAATGTATATAATAGTGCCTGACGGCCCTATTCCTATCCCTTAGACAGCACTTTTGGTGGTTGTTAGTAATTAGACTGAAAAGACAGTTCAGTTCGATTCCATCATCCGCGCGTGACACTTGCCCTTTTCTCGAGTCCTTTTAAATTCAATAAACGACCTTAAAATATATAAATATCTTTTTTTAAAAAGAGCCTTCAAGTAGTTCGTATAACATTTTGGTGGCAGCGGTGGGATACCGAAGGTGAAGGTATCCTTGGGACGTCTCCTTCAGGACTCAGTTATTCAACAAAAAGTGTCAAAAGTGCTAAAACGAACTCGCAATTTTCAAAATAAATATATATTACCGAAAATATATCCTAAAATCCAATTCAAAGTCTATACCGTGGGTGTTGTGACAGTGATCTTGTTCCTGCTTTGTTCCTGAAAGAAAAAGTTCTAATTCAAAGTAAAGAGAGGTGGTCATGTTCCAGTATATTTTCTACGTGTTCCTGTAAGTCTCTACAACATTATATTTCATTACAAAGTGCGGCTCATCCCAGATAATTTCCTCGAAACGAGTGTGTGAATTCAGTGAGTGAAAAATTGAAAAAGTGTTCTATTCGTGTAATTAGTCAATACCTCTTGTAATTATTTTTACATAACTTTCCTATTGTAACTTTCTCACAGACATTGTTATCGTAAACTAATTCTCAGAATTTATCAACAAGACATTCGATATCCAGACGCTCACTCATATCTAGACCTCACTGTAAGTTGTAACGAACTCAGTGGCCGTCTATTACACCGAATCGTATTTAATCTCTGTTTTGTGAATATATAATTACTTTAATCTAACAAGATGACTCCCAAATTAGAAGGAAATGAAATCGTTCAAATTTCAACATTATTTAAATTCATTAAACCATTCGACGGCACACGAGAAAAATTAAATTCATTCTTAAGTAATTGTGATAATGCCATTATTCTAGCTTCCGACGCCCAAAAACCAATTCTATTTAAATTCATTTTGTCACAGTTAGAAGGCAAGGCTGAGGTAGCTTGCTCGATCAAAGAATTTGACTCTTGGGATCAGTTGAGTATCTTCCTTAAAATACAGTTTGGGGAAAGAAAACATTACGCTCATCTCATGACTGAGTTACGGGATTGCCAACAACATAATGAACCGGTTAATCAATTCGCATTACGTCTAGAAACGTGTCTTTCAAAGCTTTTAACAGAAGTTACTCTATCTAATAAAAAGAAAGCCGAATTAGTTGGTCGTATAGCGGCTATGGAAGACTTAGCTCTCCACACATTTTTGGTTGGCCTTAAGCCCGAAATTTCTAATTTAGTCCGTTGTAGAAATCCATCCACCCTTAATGACGCTATCAACTTCGCAGTGTCAGAAGAGAAAATTCTTAACTCCTATAGTAAACGTAATTCCCAAAACTCTATACCTTACCGCACTAATTCTAAACCTCAGAATCCTTCACGTTCTTTTGCTCAAAACACAAACTTTAAGCCGCAAATGCATAGACAGTATGACCAAAATAATCAAAATCCGTTCTGTCGCTATTGTAAACATCAAGGTCATACTATTGAAATGTGTAGAAAACGTGAATATAATAATAATCGATTCAAAACTAACCCATCATCCCAATTCCAAAAACAACTTTATCAGGAGAACTTTAAGCCCACTCGCGTTAATTGTGTAGTCAATGAAGATGATTATTATAATTCGGAACCACAACCACCCATGAGTTCAAACGAGACTCAAAATCATGAAAGCTATAATTTAAACGAATAATGGGCTCACGGAGGTGTCTCGTGAGACCCAAACCACAACTTCTCACTAAATCCTACCATTTCAATGGCACCCATACTAAATCCAAGGACCACACGGGTAACCAGCCCCAAACAAGTGTCCATTCTTCCAGTTCCAAGGACCACACGGGTAATCAGCCCCAAACAAGTGTCCATCCTTCCAGTTCCAAGGACCACACGGGTAACCAGCCCCAAGCAAGTGTCCATCCTTCCAGTTCCAAGGACCACACGGGTAACCAGCCCCAAGCAAGTGTCCATTCTTCCAAATCCAAGGACCACACGGGTAACCAGCCCCAAGCAAGTGTCCATTCTTCCAGTTCCAAGGACCACAAGGGTAACCAGCCCCAAGCAAGAGTCCATTCTTCCAGTTCCAAGGACCACACGGGTAACCAGCCCCAAACAAGTGTCCATCCTTCCAGTTCCAAGGACCACACGGGTAACCAGCCCCAAACAAGTGTCCATCCTTCCAAATCCAAGGGTCACACGGGTAGCCAGCCCCAAACAAGAGCCCAGAGTTATTCAACTACTGATAGAATTCCGGATAAGACTTTCTGTAAAGCAAATAAAGTGTATGAAATATCCTTTAAAGATAATATATCGTTACCTCATGTCTCTATTCAAACATCCGTTTCTAATAAACCACTCACCTTACTTGTAGACACTGGATCTTCGGTATGTCTACTCCAGAAGGCTGCTATTCAATCATACTCCGACCTAAAACTTGACGATAATATAATAAAGCTAAAAGGCATCGATAGTCGCGAAGAGGCCCTATCTACCCTGGGTAGTTTCAAGATGAACCTAATATTTAATAAAGAATCAATATCCTATCAATTTCACGTAGTAGAATCAGTGGACTTTCCTTATGACGGTATCATAGGAAACGATTTACTTACCCATTATCAATCCTCTATTGATTATAATCGCCAAATTCTTAACCTAGGAGTAAATAAAATAAAATTAAACTTAACTCATCCAATCTACCAAATACCACCCCGTTCTGAAATCATTGTAGAATGTTCAGTCACTAATCCCGAACTAAAAGAAGGTCTTATTCTTGACCAACATATAAGTGATACTCTGCTTATCGCGAATTGTTTGAATAAAGTAAAAAGGAATAATCGAATAAATCTTACAGTCTTAAATACCTCTGAAAATCCTGTTTCTCTAAATTCAAATCTTCAACTCACATTACATCCAATTGACTATGAACTCTGTCAATCACATTATACTAGTCAAACATGTATTAGCAGAACTAACGAAGTCCTTAACCTTCTTCGAGTCTCACACTTAAATTCTGAAGAAAATGAAGCTCTTTACGATGTATGCTCAAAATATTCTGACATATTCCATTTACCTAATGATTTACTTACCTCAACTGATGTTATTCAACACGAAATCCGCACGTCTTCTGATCAGCCTGTTAATGTTAAATCCTATCGTTTCCCAGAAATACATAAACAAGAAGTTAGTTCTCAAATGAATAAAATGTTAGATCAGAATATTATCAGACCGTCCTTGTCTCCCTGGTCTTCTCCAATATGGATTGTTCCCAAAAAGATCGATGCTTCAGGCCAAAAGAAATGGCGCATAGTCATCGACTATAGAAAATTGAATGACATAACAATTGGTGAAATCTATCCTATCCCTAACATAGTCGAAATTCTAGACCAATTAGGTAACTCAAAGTACTTCTCAACTCTTGATCTTGCTTCCGGTTTTCATCAAATCAAAATGGCTCCACAAGACGCCTGCAAAACTGCCTTCAGTGTTCCCCAAGGACATTTCGAATTTACTCGAATGCCCTTTGGTCTAAAAAATGCGCCAGCAACTTTCCAACGTCTTATGAATAATGTCCTTACAGGCCTTCAAGGCGAAAGATGCTTTGTATATCTTGATGATATTGTTGTCTATTCACATGATTTGAGCAGCCACATCCAAAATCTAACAGCTGTCTTTCAACAGCTTCGTAGTTTCAACTTGAAATTGCAGCCCGATAAATGTGAATTTTTAAGAAAAGAAGTCGGCTACCTAGGGCATATTATAACAGAAAATGGATTAAAGCCTGATCCAAATAAAGTTAAATCCGTTCAAAATTTCCCAATTCCAAAGTGTCCGAAAGACATCAAATCATTTCTAGGTCTTATATCTTACTATAGACGTTTTATTCCTGAATTTTCAAAATCATCTAAACCACTTTCCAATCTCCTTAAGAAAAATGTTCCATTTGTCTGGACTAACGAACAACAACTAGCTTTTGAAACGCTCAAAGATAAATTGATTACCGCTCCAGTTCTTATCTATCCAGACTTCACAAAATCCTTTAACCTTACTTGCGATGCAAGTAACTACGCAATCTCTGCTATTTTATCTCAAGGCCCAGTGGGAAAAGATCATCCGGTAGCCTATGCATCCAGAACACTAAACAAGTGCGAAATCAATTATAGCACAACAGAAAAGGAACTGTTGGCTATAGTATGGGGTTGTAAAACCTTCAGACCATATTTATTTGGTCGCAAATTCATAATCATAACCGACCATCGTCCTTTAAAATGGCTTTTCAATCACACCGACCCGAGTAGTAAACTGCAACGATGGCGTCTTCAACTTCAAGAATTCGAATATGAAATCATCTACCGAAAAGGTAAGCTAAATTCAGCAGCTGATGCCCTCTCTCGATATCCCGTTAACCCTACATATCCCGTGAATTTACCTGATACTGAACTCGTAGATCTAGGTCCGCTAGACCTTAGTCCTTTCAATGCAGAAGTAGGTGATTTCAGCCCTTTAAACATTCCAAGCCCAATAAACCTACCAGATCCTCTTCTTCCAGCAGAACAGCTACCAGACTGTGATATCCTTAATCCTTCTTCAGAAGTCTTAAATGAAGACTCTAATCCTGAAAGAGAATATGTGCCGCAGACTTCTGCTGATCAGTTTCCTGAAACATATTCTCCAAGTCCAAACTCACCTAATAATTCAGATACTTATTCAAAGTTTTTGAAAAGTCCTTCAACGGTCACCTATGACACCATTATTTCCGAGCACAATGATAGTTTGCTCAAAAGTCAGAACAAAATCCTAGTAATACCTACATCACTTGATCTAGACGAATCCATTCCCTACGTCCAAGACATCCTATCGAGTTTAGCAGATTCCGAATCGGTCATGAATTCCGAAAGAACTTTACTCTCCTTTAAATCCTTCTTGATAGCTGATAAAACGTACTACCTCTTATTCATTAAAGTACATCACTTTGATAACTGTTCCTATAGTGATATTTTCGAATCCCTAAAGAATTTACGTAATCATCTTATATCTCTTAATGAAACTGTAGATAAAATTAGTATTACTGACTTCAAAAATCCGTTTGATAAACATGCGTATATCAAAATCTATAATATGATAGCTTACCTCTTTCACAATACCTCAATTCAAATTCAGATATATCGTAACAAAGTATACTATCCCAGTCCTTCAGAAGTACAGAAAATCCTACGCGAAAACCACGATATTCCTGTCGCAGGACACCTTGGTGCAAATAGAATGTTCAACAAAATTCGAGAACAATATTATTGGAAGAATATGAGGTCAGAAATAGAAGATTACGTTAAAAAGTGTAATTCTTGCCAAACCAATAAAGCTCTTAGGAGAATTAACCGGGCACCCATGCAAATAACTAGTACTTCCACTACTTCCTTTGAAAGAATATCTCTTGATATAGTTGGCCCTCTTCCTGAATCCGGTATAGCTAAACTTAAATATATTCTAACTCTCCAAGATGATCTAACTAAATACTCAGTGGCATACCCAGTTCGAAGTACTACCGCTGAAGAAACCAGCGACTGCCTAGTCCACTTTGTTTCTTTGTTTGGTATCCCAAAAACTATTCTTACCGATCAGGGCACAAATTTCACGGCAGATTTATTTAAAGAAACCTGCAAATTCCTAAAGATCAAGCAGCTCTGGTCATCTCCATACCATCCGCAAACACAAGGCGCTCTAGAACGAAACCATTCCACCCTAAAAGAATACCTTAAATCGTATATATCCGAAAATCAAGACAATTGGCCAAAATATGTTTATACAGCTATGCTAGCTTATAACACAACTATCCATTCCACAACTAACTATACTCCTTATGAATTAATCTTCGGACATAAACCTATCCTTCCCAGTTCAATTTACGAGTCTAACACAAGTGCCTCTTATCCGGACTATATTAAAATGCTACAACACCGTCTTAAATGTACGCGAGATAAAGCCATTGAATACATAAGGAAATCAAAAGAGTCTTCCAAAGCCTACTACGATACCCGTACTAGACCCGTAACTTATCATGCTGGTGACTACGTGTTTCTTAAAAATCATCTCCGAATGCGTAAAGCTTTATCTCCGATTTGGAAAGGCCCCTACAAAATTATTAAGATAAATGGTAGAAACAGTGTAACACTACTGATAAATAGACGACACGTGTCTCACCATTTCGATGAAATAAAATTAGCTCATCGCCGTGATGCCATATCATAGATATAAGTAATACTATAAGTTTAGTTACTCTTAATATTCTTTATTCCTTATGTCACTATTTTAACTATTCTTTTACAGTTCTCTGTGTTCTGTAGATATTTCTTACATACAACCGCACATTAAAAATCTGAACGGTGTGATAGGCATCCCTAAGTTCTTATGCAAACAAACTGCTCTGTACACTGATATCGAATGTCTTAACTTACACTAGCCGTTATCAATAAGATATAACGACACATGTAATTGAAACAAAATCTGACCGTTTTAACTGATAAATTAGTATTAAAATTATTATAATGGAATTTTAAACTTGTTAGAAAGTAATAATTATGTTAACATTATATTTTAAGTTAGAAGATATTATAAACACTACTATGTTTAGTAAGTCTAATATATTGTATTCTTCTATTACAAGTCCGAAGCAGTTGTTTACAGAGCTTGCTGATAATTATAGGTTTTTAGCTGATTATCATCAATTTCCTATAATCCTAGATTAAGAAAATATATACATATTAATAAATATTTCAGATATTGCTACTTATTATAATTCTAATAAAATTGTATTTGTGTTAAAGGTTCCTTTAGTGAGCTCAAAGAGCTATGAATTGTATCATAGTATACCATATCCAGTTCCTGTAGCCAATCATATTTACACTATGATAATTCCATCGGCTAAATATCTAGCTATCACTAGAGATAGGTCCTATTATACTAAGTTAGATAATCTAAGTAACTGTAAGACTATACATAACTTATATTATATATGCGACGACTTAGACACCTATTCGAGTTCTAGAACTGCGATCTGCGAATCGGATATAATCTCGAAAGCATTAAAACAAGTGCCTAGTAATTGTAAAACTCAATTTCTTCAAGGCCAATTAGATATTTGGCAAACATTGTGTAATAACAAATGGGTATATGTTATTTCAAACCCGTCCAAATTATCCATAGATTGTCAAGGTTCTACTAGTACCGAAATCATAATATCAGGCACAGGTATATTAAACTTACCCTCGCATTGTATAGCCTTTTATAAAGACTCAAGGTTAATACCTAAATATTCAAAAACAATTAAACTTCAAATAATTAATACTAACTTTAATCTAATAAATGACTCTTGTTGTAATTCTGAAACATTATCGAAACTTAGGCCACGGATCCCCATCTTAAATCTTACTAATATTAACCTTGATTCTATTACTTCACAACAAAACATAGAAAGTAGTCGTATTATAAATAATCTTGATAAATTAATTGAAAAACCTCATATTGTACTGTATGGCGAATACTATTCTTATACAACTATTGTAATTTCCATTATTATTGTAATTTCATTGTTTATTCTTTTTTGTAAATTTATAAAATCGGGTACATGTCACCGCCTTTTAAACAAACAAAACTCTAAATTTGAAATTGAAAAAGCCGAAGAGCTAACAGAAGTTGCTGCCAATTCCTCAGACTTTCCAGCACCCAAAATCCGTACAACCTTTACGTAAACTTAACCCTTTCGGGATAAGTTTAGTCAAAACCCTGGGGGCTGTTATATATATGTAATGTATATAATAGTGCCTGACGGCCCTATTCCTATCCCTTAGACAGCACTTTTGGTGGTTGTTAGTAATTAGACTGAAAAGACAGTTCAGTTCGATTCCATCATCCGCGCGTGACACTTGCCCTTTTCTCGAGTCCTTTTAAATTCAATAAACGACCTTAAAATATATAAATATCTTTTTTTAAAAAGAGCCTTCAAGTAGTTCGTATAACAGTACGAGTCGTAGCAGACGATGTTTTGCGTCTGCAGCCAGAGCCTTGGGCGACGGCACTGCACCGCGTCACCGACGAAGGGCCAGTCCCCTTAGCCTCAAGGAGCCGAGCCGCTGGAAGCACCGGCTACCACAACAGACATGTCCATCCCGTACACGACAACAAAGTTTTTGAGCCGGAGACGACCTATCCACGATCCTAGCACATTTCTTCGGTTTAATAAAAGTATTAATGCTACCTTTCTAATATTAATGTATATATACTATAAAATACGTGTTAATTATTTGTATTCCTTCCTCTTAAAATTTGAAATGATAAATATCAATTATTTTTACTTGCTTGCATGTCTGGGAATGGTAAGAAAAATGCATGAACAGAATTTCGCTGGTTAGACCAGATAAGTCTAACGACGGACAGAAGAATTATAAGGTACTTTTGTTTTTACGAATCTTGAATACTACCGTTAAGTAACCCGACTGTTCATTTACTAGTCGGGTTGTTTTTAGTGGAGTCACCATAAAAAAAGGTCTCAGTTCAAGTTAGACCCAAAGTCAATGCTAAGTTCGTCGTTAAAATTTAACAAAACTTGGTAACTTTGTGCTTTAAATAAAAGTGTTCATGACAATAGACGAGAAATAAAGCAATTAAGGTAACCGATCATCAATAGTCTTTTATAGTCTACTATTGCACTTTGTCTCTTTAGAGACAACTCCCGCATTAATAATATACATCCTATGTGGACTTTCCAACCATACAAGAATCAGACATAAAGAGCAAACTCATAACAACAATTTGTGCATCACGTCCCATATAGGGGTTGAACCCACAACACTCTGCACAGTAGCGGCGTGGTGATCACTTAAACCGTAAAGTCATTAAGAAAACCGATACTGATCTCGAAATAAACTCACAATAGGCTCTTAAAAAAAGAAACATTAACAAAACTTAACTCGTCATTATCACGACAGATCAACTATTGTGGAGTGCTAACAAATACTTATATATTAAAATCAATTGCTGTTCGTTTGTCTCGCAATAACTCGAGAACGGCTAGGCCGATTTAGCTGATTTTGGTTTTGAAATGTTAGTTGTAGTTCAGAGAAGGTTTTAACGGTAAAAAAACCCAAATGTCATGCGTACGAAGTAGCGGTCATAGCTAGTACAATATATTTATTTGCATGAATTTGATATAAAAGTTCTTTAATTAAATATTAGTAAGCACAGCATTAAATAAATAAAAAAATGCACGATTAGTTACTACAATTCACCATGCGCAGAGGCATAACAGAATCCAATATCAGTTGTGTATTTTTGGGCATTTCGCTTCGGGCGTAGGTACGTGAAAAGCCAACTGTTATACATAAAGGATAAAACAAAAAGACCAAATTGAAACGTATCGTTTCATCACGAGAAACTTTTTCATTTTTGACCTTTTTAAAATTTTTTTTTAGTTTTTTCACTCTATTATGTGTCAAACTTAGTTTCATTGAGTATTATATAGTTTTATATCTATCTATACTTATAAAATAGTAAGTCCTGACTGACTGACTGATTCATCATCGCCGAGCGTAAACTATGATAGTTAGGGCTATGAAATTTGGTGAGAAGGATCCTTTTATTAAGTAGACACGCGCTAAGAAAGGAATTTTGGAATTTCTACCCCTAAGGGGGTGAAATAGGGGTTGAAAGTTTGTATGGAGTCCGTCATTTTTTAAGTTAGAAACCTGAAACTTTACTTTTGGGCTGCTGATTAAAAATGAGTAAACACGTATTTCAGCGTTTTTGAATATTCAAGGCGAAGGGGTCTAAGGGGTGAAATAGGGGTTGACATTTCGTACATAGGTTAGTCTGAAAGTCCGTCATTTTTGAAGGCTGAAACATGAAACTTTATTTATGTGTTACTGATTTAAAAAGAGTAGAGACGTATTTGAGCGTTTCTGGGTATTCTACCTCTAAGGGGGGTGAAATAGGGGTTGAAAGTTTGTATGGAAGTTCGTCATATTTTAAGTTAGAAACATAAAACTTTATTTATGTGCTACTGATTAAAAACAATAGATACATATTTAAGCGTTTCTGGATATTCTACCCCTAAGGGGGTGAAATAGGGGTTGAAAGTTTGTATGGAAGTTCGTCTTTTTTTAAGTAAGAAGCATGAAACTTTATTTTTGGGCTACTGATTTCAAATAAAAAGACACGTACTTAAACGTTTCTGGATATTCTACCCCTAAGAGGGTGAAATAGGGGTTGAAAGTTTGTACGAAAGTTCGTTATTTTTGAAGTAGCAAGCATGAAACTTTATTTTTGGGCTACTGATTAAAAGTGAGTGGATTCGTATTTAAGCATTTTTGGATATTCTACCCTTAAGGGGATGCAAAAGGGGTTGAAAATTTGTAAGTAAGTTCGCCATTTTTGAAGTTACAAACATGAAACTTTGTTTTTGGGCTACAAATGAAATATGAGTACAAACATATGTAAACGTTTCTGGATATTCTACCCCTAAGGGGTGAAATAGGGGTTGAAAGTTTCTATGAAAGTTTGTCATTTTTTAAGTTAGAACCATGAAACTTTATTCATGTACTACTGATTAAAAAAGAGTAGATACGTATTTAAGCGTTTCTGGATATTCTATCCCTAAGGGGGTGAAATAGGGGTTGAAAGTTTGTATGGAAGTTCGTCATTTTTTAAGTAAGAAGCATGAAACTTTATTCTTGGGCTACTGATTTCAAATGAGAAGACACGTATTTAAGCGTTTTTGGATATTCTACCCCTAAAGGGGTGAACTAGGGGTTGAAAGTTTGTACGGAAGTTCGTTATTTTTGAAGTCACAAACATGAAATGTTGTTTTTGGGCTACTGATTAAAAGTGAGTGGATACTTATTTAAGCATTTCTGGATATTCTACCCCTAAGGGGATGAAAAAAGGGGCTGAAAGTTTGTATGTAAGTGCGCCATTTTTGAAGTTACAAACATGAAATTTTGTTTTTGGGCTACAAATTAAAAATGAGTAGATACGTATGTAAGCGTTTCTGGATATTCTACCCCTAAGGGGTGAAATAGGGGTGGAAAGTTTGTATGAAAGTTTGTCATTTTTTAAGTTAGAACCATGAAACTTTATTCATGTACTACTGATTAAAAAAGAGTAAAGACGTATTTAAGCGTTTCTGGATACTCTACCCCTAAAGGGGTGAAATAGGTGTTGAAAGTTTGCATGGAAGTCCGTTATTTTTTAAATTGGTACCAAAAAACTTTAATTTTGGGCTATTGATTAAAAATGGCTAGATATCTATTTAGAGTTTCTGCATATTTTACCCCTAAGGGGGTGAAATTGGGGTTGAAAGTTTGTATGGAAGTTCGTCATTTTTTAAGTAAGAAGCATGAAACTTTATTTTTGGGCTACTGATTTCAAATGAGAAGACACGTATTTAAGCGTTTTTGGATATTCTACCCCTAAAGGGGTGAACTAGGGGTTGAAAGTTTGTACGGAAGTTCGTTATTTTTGAAGTCACAAACATGAAACTTTATTTTTGGGCTACTGATTAAAAGTGAGTGGATACTTATTTAAGCATTTCTGGATATTATACCCCTAAGGGGATGAAAAAAGGGGCTGAAAGTTTGTATGTAAGTGCGCCATTTTTGAAGTTACAAACATGAAATGTTGTTTTTGGGCTACTGATTAAAAGTGAGTGGATACTTATTTAAGCATTTCTGGATATTCTACCCCTAAGGGGATGAAAAAAGGGGCTGAAAGTTTGTATGTAAGTGCGCCATTTTTGAAGTTACAAACATGAAATTTTGTTTTTGGGCTACAAATTAAAAATGAGTAGATACGTATGTAAGCGTTTCTGGATATTCTACCCCTAAGGGGTGAAATAGGGGTGGAAAGTTTGTATGAAAGTTTGTCATTTTTTAAGTTAGAACCATGAAACTTTATTCATGTACTACTGATTAAAAAAGAGTAAAGACGTATTTAAGCGTTTCTGGATACTCTACCCCTAAAGGGGTGAAATAGGGGTTGAAAGTTTGTATGGAAGTCCGTTATTTTTTAAATTGGTACCAAAAAACTTTAATTTTGGGCTATTGATTAAAAATGGCTAGATATCTATTTAGAGTTTCTGCATATTTTACCCCTAAGGGGGTGAAATTGGGGTTGAAAGTTTGTATGGAAGTTCGTCATTTTTTAAGTAAGAAGCATGAAACTTTATTTTTGGGCTACTGATTTCAAATGAGAAGACACGTATTTAAGCGTTTTTGGATATTCTACCCCTAAAGGGGTGAACTAGGGGTTGAAAGTTTGTACGGAAGTTCGTTATTTTTGAAGTCACAAACATGAAACTTTATTTTTGGGCTACTGATTAAAAGTGAGTGGATACTTATTTAAGCATTTCTGGATATTATACCCCTAAGGGGGTGAAAAAAGGGGCTGAAAGTTTGTATGTAAGTGCGCCATTTTTGAAGTTACAAACATGAAATTTTGTTTTTGGGCTACAAATTAAAAATGAGTAGATACGTATGTAAGCGTTTCTGGATATTCTACCCCTAAGGGGTGAAATAGGGGTGGAAAGTTTGTATGAAAGTTTGTCATTTTTTAAGTTAGAACCATGAAACTTTATTCATGTACTACTGATTAAAAAAGAGTAAAGACGTATTTAAGCGTTTCTGGATACTCTACCCCTAAAGGGGTGAAATAGGGGTTGAAAGTTTGTATGGAAGTCCGTTATTTTTTAAATTGGTACCAAAAAACTTTAATTTTGGGCTATTGATTAAAAATGGCTAGATATCTATTTAGAGTTTCTGCATATTTTACCCCTAAGGGGGTGAAATTGGGGTTGAATTTTTTTATGGAAATCCGTCATATTTAAGAATACATAGAAATAAGAAAGGTGAAACTTTACTTTTGGGTTGCTAATTAAAAATTAGTAAATACGTATTGCAGTGTTTCTGGATATTCTATCCCTAAGGGGTGAAATAGGGGTTGACATTTCGTACATAGATTAGTCTGGCATTCCGTCATTTTTCGAAATAGCTGAATACTTATATCAGCATTTATGCAAATTCTGTTCCTAAAGGGGATGAAATATGAGTCAAATGTTTTTATGAAAGTTCTTTTAAATGGGCTATTGATCAAAAAAAAAATACGTTCAAAGAAATGAATAAAGTACTGATACATACTTTTACACAGTTTTAATTAAGTACATATTATCAACTTCCACGCGAGCAAAGCCGCGGGCAACAGCTAGTACTAATATATAAAGCTGAAGAGTTTGTTTGTTTGTTTGAACACGGTAATCTCAGGAACCACTGGTCCGATTTGAAAAATTATTTCGGTGTTGGATAGTCCATTTATCGAGGAAGGCTAGGCTAAGGTATATATCATCACGCTACTACTAATAGGAGCGGAGCAACAATGAAGAATGTTTAAAAAACGGGGGAAATTTTAAGCTACGGGCAATATAAGGCGCAAACGAGGTTGCGTGGGTCAGCTAGTATACTATATAGTTTTTTTATTGGTATTGTGAGTAGGTACGTATTAAATATATAGTTTAATAAATAATCACAACTAATCTATATTACATAGTAATATAGATTAGTTGTGAACCTATATACGAAACCTATATACGTATACATACACAATAACAATGTTTACATACAAGCGTCAAAAATTCCTCAACATCATCGACTACTGGTAGCGTTCGTAAAAGGCTGGGAGCATTGCCACCTTGGAGGGCAATGGTGATTCTCTGTGTTAGAAAAAGGCCAGGCTTCTGGTCACGAGAAGCGTCGATCAGTTGCTTAGCTAGTTGTTTAAACATAGCGCGAGCATCTCGACCTCAAACGGTTCAAAGATGTAATTACCTATTGGATATTGGTATTCACGCCGTTTGAGGCTTTCCGCAGAAGCAGTATCAGCGCCGGCATAACCAGCTGTACTTGGAAGATGAGACCGCGCGAGGGTGTCGACGCAAGTAACCACAAAGGCACAGTATTATAAAAAAAGATAATAGCACATTTCAAATTAATTATTTTTCTTTACGTTATCGTCTCCGTTGAACAACTGTTATGCTTGGCCAGTGACAAGGAGTCCAGGAAGCTGACGACTAACTTCAAGATGAAATCACGAGGCTCTTGAAAAAGAAGAATAATAGTTTACTTTATTGAGTGTATAAGTAAAAATAATCGTGACATATATTTTTGGAGTTGAGAAATATTTTAAAGCTATCACCATCATCAGCCTATCGCAGTCCCCAGGTGAATACAGGCTTCTTCAATTGCACGGCAATTGGTTCGATCCAGCTTAAATATTTATTTATAGTAATTAAAAACAGGGTTCAAAATTATAATAAAGAAATACAAAGTTAAATCTATATCTATACTAATATTTAAAGCTGAAGAGTTTGTTTGTTTGAACACGCTAATCTCAGGAACCGCTGGTCCGATTTGAAAAATTCTTTCGGTGTTGGATAGTCCATTTATCGAGGAAGGAATATATCATCATACTACTACTAATAGGAGCGGAGCAACAATGCAGAATGTTTCAAAAACGGGGGAAATTTTCACGCTACGGGAAATATAAGGCGCAAATGAGGTTGCGTGGGTCAGCTAGTAAAACATAAATTTGAAGCTGTGATGTCTAAAATTCTAATTATAAAACTTGACACGTTGGCGACTACGACAACTGCCACGCAGCTTTCTATTGCGCCAAGTGTTGTGGATTCAAATCCCACATGGGACATCACTTTGTGTGATCCGCAAATTATTATTGTGAGTCTGGATGTTTCTTGTGTCCGTTTCATGTATGTTTGTAAAGTCCCCCATCACACAGGATGTATATATATATGATCTAATGTGAGTGTCGTCTTAAAAAAAAAGAAAAAAAGTTACAGACGAGTTGTATAGCTGCCGGTATTAATTAATATACGCGGTTAGTAAAACTCCTGATGCTAAATTAATATTTTCTTTAGCCGAAACAATCAGATAGATAAAGGCACCTGTACAAACAAGTGAAGTTTACCTTGTATATCAGCCCTAAGCAAATACTCATTCAGATTCGGTACGGGCCGTAGATAACGACACTATTACAGATATTGATCACGTGTATTTTTTCCTCGATAATGGCAATGGTGGATATGGATTGCGCCTAACTTGACTGTTACTTGCACTTGTTATAGAGGGGGTGTTGTGTAATTAAAACACTTGCTTTTTATGAAAACACACCCATGTCACCCAGTACCGTTGTCTTCTAAAGGTAAAAAAGTTTTGTTTTCAAAGTTGGCAACTACCGCATTATCAGGGACATATATTGTTAATGAACTCCTGCCTTAAGATAATCTGTGCAACGAGGGACTTTAAAATAACCAAAAATGAACAAAAGGAACTCCCAGACCCAGAAGAACAATGTTTTGAATCATACAAATTGTTGTTCTATTTAAGGACAAAACCTTCGAAAGCGGTGAGTGATGTGGGTTCGATTCGATGATCACAGACCTTTTCAGCCATACGTGCAGTCACTTGAAAGTATATTGCGAGAGACCCAGAATACTCCAACAAAAAGACATCAAGAACACATCCTCACTTGGAGGAAAAGAACCTTTTTCAGTCTGACAATGAGACTATATTCTGTGTATTTCTAATACATTTATACCTGACCTGACACACTGTTAACATCACCAAAAGTTGTGATATGGTTCAGTGTTGCATCTACGAACAGTAATCAATATCCTTGAAGTGAGCCAGACCCACTTTACTTTGATGGTCGAGGTTTTTATATAATTAATTTTTGTAATTAAAAACTACTACAATGGTATTTTAATGTGGTGTTAAATTTTAAGATATATAGTTACATACAAACTAGCTGACCCACGCAACCACGTTCGCGTCTCCTATTACCCGCAACGTGAAAATTTTCCTCCTTTTTTTAAACATTCTCCGTTGGTGCTCCGCTCATATTGGTCTTAGCATGATGAATATGATGATACATAGCTTATAGCCTTCCTCGATAAATGTACTATCCAACACTGAAAGATTTTTTTAAGTCGGACCAGAAGTTCTCGAGATTAGCGCGTTCAAACAAACAAATAAACAAACTCTTCAGATTTATAATATTAAGTATAGATATAAGCAATAATATCATTGTTACATAATGCTTTTTTCTATTTCTTACTTATTAATAATCTTTTCAATAGACAGAGTATGAAAATTTTTACAAAATCGGTTGGGGATAACCGTTTTACAATATAAATTGTAAGTGTTGAACAATACTTTCCATGGATGGTAGTAGAATATTTCTTCGTCTAAAGAAAATTAAAAATTGAGTGAATGAAACTACAAAACATAGCTTAAAGTTTTGAGAAATAATGAATTCAGCGTATTCCACTTTGATGCTGTGAAATATACAAAGCGCAATGCGCCGTGGGTACTTAATGAAATAATCCTCACTTTGTGAAAAAATAAGCAATTAACTAAGCAAAATGTTTGCGAATTGACGTCACGGTTTTGTTGGAATGTAAAATTAGTATAAGATTCCTCTTAAAGCTTAATTATGAAATACTTCAAAATTTTGTTGTAGATAACTGTGATGCCTAGTTTGACTGCACGGTTAGCGACTATGCCAACTGCCACGCAGCTTTCTACTACGCCAAGTGTTGTGTATTCAAATCCCACATGAGACATCATTTTGTGACGTTTATCCCGGTCTTCGGCTGCGATGAATGCACAATATTGAAAGATACATTTTTAGCTTTGTATACGCTTCAGAAACGTACCAAGTAAAATTATAAAGAAAACAAAAATAAAAGTTTGCGCGCTATATAGTTGCTATATGGACTGTAAGTTCAGTAATCTGATCCATTCATCGTCAACTGAATCAGGAAAAATGAAGCACACACACATTCACAGAATAACATCATGCATCGTCAGAGTTGTAAACTACTGAATGGATTTCGATAAATCTTTACAGTATTAGAGCTTATACATCAGAATAACACAAAGGCTGACATACACGCGGGCGGAGCCGCGGACTAAAGCAAGTCATATTTTTTACAGAAGAACTTTGGTAACGAATTCAAATGTAAGAAATTAATTTTGAATTTCAAGTTCTGGCAACATTCTAGCACATTTTTCATTAATTTAGGTTCTAAAGTAGCACCTGTGAAGGACAGAACCACTTACCAGCAACTACAATTTTAACTTTAGTCACCACTAGTAATACATTTTCTTATTGGTTTTTCTTGTTCGTAATAGAATGTTCTTTTGACCAGACTATTATTAAGCTCGTGTTTTTTCAAAATTTTAAAAAATTTGGTAATGCAGCCATTGAAACTTAATTATTTAAGTGACTTTTTTAAATTTATTTGTATGAAGGAAACACTGCTGGTAGCAAAGTTTCGCCTTAACAACCGCATCCTATCCTATGCTAGCTGCATCCAACGGCTTTCCGCGATCTTCACCAGGTCGTCGGGATATTTTTAGGCACTAAAACTTCGTTTTGCCCTTTATGTCTACCAGTGGGAGACTTTGACTGAGAAAAAGAGAACATAATATTAAACATAAAATAATATTAAACATATTTCTCTGTTTATATCAGAAATTCATTCATTTATGGCAATACATTAGTATTGACACTCCGAGAATGAGTGTGACCATGCTCAATATTCAGGTGGCGATTCATCTTACATCATAGTATCCACTACATAGGGAGGCTCAATAAGCCAAACTGCAAAAAAGTGTTAATATTCAACTTTTCGATTGATTAACCCCTATGAAAGTGTTTTAGATCGCATCGCTATCACAATGAGACAAGTGCCAATATAGATGATATCTGTGCGCAGGCGAGTTCCCACGCGTGCCGGGAGCGTGCGCACATGTCCCCTCGTGCGCCCTTTTACCTGTAGGGATTAATTAGGGAACAGAGTGGATTTATCCGTGTAGGCAGAAATATAACTTGTATAAGAGCAATTTCGTGAAAAATTATTGAAATGTTTTAGAATTTTTGTTTGGAGCAGAGTGTCTAATGTTAGCGGTCAGAAGTTTGCCAGTATGAGATATATGACATGTTAAGATCGATTTGAAGGAGTATACAAGCTGGATATAACAATACGACATTAAACAAAACCGTGGGCTATTTTAATGTATTAGTTAACTTTGAGATTGTTTCAATTAACGAAAACCACAAGGTTTTAATTTAGTCATCTCGCATCGAGGTTACAACTGTAAGAGCTTTATCTCTATTCTCGTATCTTCTGGATCGTTTGTACAATAATCCGACTATTAGTACGTAGTAGGATAAGCGAACATTCTCCGTAAATTAATATTTTAACCTGTAGTAAATTATTCACTAGCCATAGAAGTCTAAAACCGATTGGAGGCATTGTTTCATTTAAATTCACACAAAATAAGATAAAGTTACGTAACAACTATCAAACTTAACTAATGTGCCCTGTCACTATAAAATCACTATGAAACCATTCTTATATACAAAATATCTATTAATTAATAACCAATATAACACAACGCGACACAGGGCTTCTAGTTCAAACGGAGCGCGTGGGACGACGAGACTCGGTGACAATAGGTAACATCGGTCATCGACCCAACAACATCATGTAGTAAATTACAAAAACGAAAAACAGTGTCCCATGGCTAAACTAATGAACCATTTTTTTGGGAATTTCCTAGATGGAATAGTGATATGTGTTCTAGGTCTAGTTCAAATTAATCTCGTAATTAATCTCGTATTGTCATCTCAAAAACTACACTATTTGCGTCGCTGCAATCTGAACAAATCTGTTCTAAATTATCGTCTGTGGTGTTTCTGAAGTGAATCTTTAATCATTTAACTTTACATTTTGAATATCAATTTATTGTTTTTTCGTTATCGAATCAACATTAAATACAAATAATTTAACAACACCTAGCTATGACTTCATCTATAGTTTTTTAATTAAATTGTATTGAGACTACAATATTGACGTTTAATAAAAAAATACTCATTTGACACAACAGTCATCTACCATATCGGTAGGCACGACAGTTTGGCTAGTAACTATTACGAATCGTTGCATTGTGCAGTGTCGTATCTGTAAAAACTATCATTGGCTGTTGTTGTATTATTTGTACTGCAAAATATCACAATGGTATTTGGTATGGGAACTAGTAAGTACTTGTGACGATCATAATCTCTGTTTGTATTTGACCGATAAACCCTTCGGTATAGTTTGATATTGATATTGTATATTAAATATTGCTAAAGTTATGAGTAGAATTATAATATTTTTGATTAGTTGCAGATATTATGAAACCTAAAGTATCCGCTACTAAACAAGTGGTATTTTTCGTTCTGTTGTTATTTAAGTTATATGTTATCTGTTTAGGAAAGGATTGTAAATAAAATTGAAGAAATAATTGCTAGTTTTTGTCAGAAGAGATTCAATACTTCAGCACAATTGGACCAGCAAGACTAGAGTAATAGTGATATTGCTTTAGTCTTGACGCTAAAAAACTTAAGCTTTTTTCTCGCTTTTTATCAAATGAGTGAGTCAGAGTGAGTGAGAAAGCAAATCCTACCCTCCATCCCATGATTCTGGGTAGAGGGACTCACAGGTCAGCCAAGCAATTGTGACTCTAGAGGAAGGCGGCGGTGGTCATTTATCATCAGATGATCAATCTACTCCTTTGTATCCCAAAACTGTAAAGAAATTAAGGTTTTAGGCCCACAGAGAATACTGCTCATTTTCCATTGTGTTACTGCAGACTGTTTAAAGTACATATCGACACTGGAAAGCTTAAACGCTATAACCCTAAAAGTATGAACTTTAGACTAGAGCTAAAAATCTTTCAAAAATATTTGTAAAAAAACCATACCTCATGAACGATTACACCTACAAGCATGAAGTTTTTAGCAATTTTGTGTAGTTTTTGCTAAGCTATAATGCAGTTACTATTTCATCTTAAGTTCCCTGGACAAGATTTAATATGGGTTACAGCATATAGAACTTTTTTACAAAGTATGGAAAATTTATTTTGTCATGTTTTTGGGAAAGCACGAAAGTGGCCCACCAGGCATGATCACCTCGCCTGGTCGGAGGATCCTCCCTTTGTGTTGGAGGGACATCACACACCCTGTCCCCCACATTTTTATTGCAAACTATCTTTTTAACAACAAAATGATGGTATATGTGAGTACGTCTAAAAATGTTGTACCGCATAAACATAGTAACCACGGTCATACTTAAGATTACGATCGATCAAAACGTGTTAGTATCTTCACTCAACAAAACACTACTTTTACGGTGGATTACAGTGTAAAGTGGAAGTGAATTTAAAGCCTGCGATTTTTGAAAAAAAAAAACAAAAAATTTACACTTAGACAATTTTTTTTTCGTCCTAAAGCAACGAGAGTCTGTTCATTCTATGTAGATTTCTCTGATTCTAACGATGTAAACTACATATTTTCGTTATTTCAAGGGTTACAACCACGAAGCAAATACAAAGAGGAGATGGCATAAGCGCATCACCCCCGTAACAAAATACCGCCCCCGACGTCATCGCAGTTGACGCAACTTGCAAATTATACTATTAACGTCAATGTTCTAGATCTGCATCGAAAAATCGTAATACTTGAATGTTCTCGGTACAATCAAGTAAAAAGATGAAGTGTTGTGTTTTATCTTGTACAAATAACTCAGATAGACGTTCTGGTACCATGAGTGGCATCATATTTCTTTTATAAGTAATTTTATAGCTAATTTTTTAAAAAGTTCTAGAAAAATCTCTTCGTGTTTTATTGAAATGTATATTTACTCGCCACTAGATGGCAAAACTTTGTGTTACTGGAAATAAAAAATACAATGGTACGTTGACCTGAATATTAATAAAACATACCATAAGAAGATACGGAAATCAGTTCTACATTCTTACCTAATGAATTTTTATACATCATGGTATTTTTTTTGTATTTTTCTTAAAACCATTGTGAACAGACTGACATCTATCGACTTATATTCTAAAATAAAAAGACAGGGTCGTATTTAGAATCCAAATATTTTATCAAGTTACGACTATATTAATCTTGCATTGAAAGTTGTTACTTCAAATATTGAAAAAAAAAGAAATTTTACTTATGCTGATGATTTGACGGTTTTTTTTTTAAATTCATTAAAATAATACAGGTAATGTTCTAAATTTTCATCTAAAGATAGTATTGAAAAGCAATGGATCAAAAAAATAATAGGCAAAACTGGACTCCAACAAAATACACCAATATTGGTTCTTCCCGTTGTGATTCGAAACGATAGTGATTCATTTGAAGGAAAAATCATAAAAAACCAAAAAAGTAATTTATTATCTAAACCCAAATTAGGCAAGATTAAAAGTGATTAGATGTGGATATTAGAGACAACATTAGTATGACCATTCAATTCAGATTTAGATTAGTTGATTTTCTAAGATTGGCGTTATTTAAGCATTCCAATTCCGAAGTGAAATCTAAAATATAAAATTCTCGTGTCACAGTTTTCGTTGCCATACTCCTCCGAAACGGCTTGACCGATTCTCATGAAACTTTGTGAGCATATTGAGTAGGTCTGAGAATCGGCCAACATATATTTTTCATCCCCCTAAATGGTAAGAGTCACCCATCCTTAAATTTTTTTTATGGCATAACGACGTTTGCCGGGGCAGCTAGTAAAATATAAATTTATTTATTACTTAAATAAAATGATTTGCACTACGTATATTAATTTTTGTTTTACATAATCCACGTGTAAACCAAACATATTGAACAATATTTTATTTAGGGTTATTTATTAGAAAAAAAAAGTTCACTTTTGCAAAATTATTTACGTTATTAATGATGTTTTTTTTTAAAAAAGCTTACAAAATTGACCTTGAAAAAACTACTTGAAATTCTGAGTACGTCCACACTAGTGTCAGCTAGCTAAACTACATAGAAATATACTCGTACAACGATGCAAGTAGTTTTGCTATTGTCTGGTAGATGGAAAAGTGTAAACTAACACCCCCTCACCCCCGCAAATTGTCACGCATTGCTTCATACAAAAATCTCATTAGGGCATCTCCTCTTTGTATTTGCTCCGTGGTTACAACCTTTATGCTTTCCAGGGTCGATATCACTTACCTCATTTATCGAAGTTTTAAATAAATAAGTGACTCTATTTCGCCTGATGGAAAGCATGAGCAGAATGCAAGAACGGTGGTCACCATACTCATTGCAAGGTGTGTGTATTTGATGCGCTCTGTTTTGTAGGTTTTAAGAGCTTTTCAAACAAGCTGATTCGGCCGGTCTACTTCAGTAGTTTCTGTGGTTTAAGCTCAATGTAACACAATTTTAAAATTCTTCAATGTGAAAATATATTGAAATAAATATTCAGCAACTGCCGGAGGTCGTGGTTTTTGTGCCTACCCAGAACAAATATTCTGTGATGAACAAGATCTATTAATCGATGTCTGAGTGTAGTTTATATATGAGATGTATGTACTTAAAATATTTATAAGTAGATACTCGCTGACCCGTGCAACTTTTGCGTCTATTTTCAATCATGCTCGTACCCTATTGGTCTAAACGTAACCTCTCTTATCTTACGCAGCCAGCAATACACATATTTAAAAAAAAAACGTGAAAATCGGTTGGATAATTTTAAAGTTCATTGTGTGCAACAACATGACACTTAAAAAGCAGCATAGTTTAGAATTAGACTGCCCTGTGTAATGTATGAAATTATTATGACTTAGAAAATAAAATGATTTTATAATCCTAATGAAACGTTGAATATTTTATCAGTTTTAAATTCAAAATTACGTGAGCGCAATTGCCCATTCACCATATTGGTTGACGTTTACGGTTACTGTTCCTTTCTTATGGGTTTGAGCGTATTCTTTTATAGCCAATACATTCTAGAAATAAACTCACTTGTACTTATTCCACTATTTTAAATATATCGAATTATCATAGTATAGTCTATTCGCTTAGATACGGTCACCTTGATCGCGCCGCCATCTCACAAGCAAGCCACTACAAAATCAGTGGGCCCACCTGCGGCGTACATCCACGAGCAAGTATGATTTTTCAGTTTAAGCTGTTGTATAGTGGAGGTTTAGGCCTACTATATATATAGGGTCGGTAGAGAGTTTGTTTTAAGTTTTTCTTTTCTTTTAAGTGCTGTTATACTGCAGGATTTGGTTGCTTGGTTGGTTCTTACGATACTTGCTACAGGATTGCACATTGGTGGTGACAATACGCAATATTAAACCGAATTCTCAAATTTGGTGTAGTTTAGTATACCCAGAAAGAAGATATTGAAATCAAAGCTTGTAATTTACCAATAGCAGTACTTAGAACGGATTTATTTCATTGTTAGGTGTAAACAAGTGGACACACAAAGCGTTTAAATTTGCTTTAGTATTTAACAACAGTAATAAAGTTCATTTATCTTTGAAAATGCTATACCAATGTACGTAATTACATGCCAAATCTGGGTCTCTCCACATTTTACATTGTACAGTAGGTACAGTCAGCATCATACTTTTTTGTGCACTCAAAGTGTTCAAAATTATGTGGAGTTCTAGTCATCAGTTCAATTGTATGTTGATAAACATGGCATTTTAATCTATATATGCATCCAGACTAGTAGATACCATTGAACAACATTTATATGATCACTCTGCCAGCCAACACAATATTGACAACTAATAGTTAAGATATTTTAACCATAACCCATAACCCTCTCCTAAGAGGAGACCTGAGTTGTGGAACATTCTGGGTTAATGATGAACCACTTTAAATGCGTACCACTTTTTGAGTGCCATGTTTGCCAAAATAAAATTGAGTTAATTCTTTTCTTGTAAATTTGAGCATTTTGAAAGCACAAATTAATATGATGCTGATTGTACCTGTAACATTTGATCCAAGTATGTCTGTAGCCATGCAATGTAGCAAAAGGAGAAATTAGTTTGTAGATTCACAGGTTTCGCTTCGCCGGGTCTGCATCAATTAGCCTTTGAATACAATTTGTAGTAATATCGTTATTTTCACGTTAATTTTCCACTCATAGCAAACACAAAGCAGACTTTGATCATGGTTGCCAGTATGCATTTTATAGTTAGAATATTTAACAGGACCGTTACAACGAAGTAACACAAGAGTCAAGAAGTGCATTATTGATGGACATAAATATTATTCATAGAGTCTTTAGAGCGGGAACTAAACATGACCTACAAATTCTACCGTATCATAAGTACCTACGCTAACTTACTGGTCCGTAAGCAAACGGGGTTAATACTGAATAGTAAGTTATTAAGATACAAAAATGTAAAACTATCCGAGGACTAAGTTAATTTCAGCAATGTACCTACTATTTTTCTTTCCCACGAAAGGATCTGTATCTCAATTAGCTTATCACCATTGCCTGCTAAACGAAGGTCAACAACACGCGAGTGAACTATACTATACTTATCTTTGATGTAGTTAACTGATGAAAAAAAGCTATTTAAGTAGTCGAAACACACACTTTTATAGAACATTTGTGTACGTTATGTGGGTACACATAACTGTCCAAGAACAGTGATGAAATAATCAGAAAAATATTCAACATTTTGAGCTCAAAACATTTGATATTTTTCGGTGATTAAGTAAACATTTTTTTAGTAAAAACTGTTTGCAAAAATTTTGTAACCAATGTCAGTGGAAATTCAATAATGGTGAGCGTCGTTGTTTGTTTTCGAGATGTTCAAGCTGATCGAGCTCTGGCAATAACGAGTGTGGCTATGAAAATTCGGTTGCAATCGTTTTTTTGCTTAGAACGAAAATATTGACTGTTTTAAACCCGCAGCAAACAAATCTCAAAATTCATATTGTAGGAACGATTCCCTATGTGACATTGAACTGCAATCGAGGCTTATAATGATTCTGTAACAAGTCGATTTCTGTAGATTGAAGATATTTTGATCGCTACAAAAGATGCGAATCCCAAACAGGAAATATATCCAAATATAGATAAGACCTATGTTCAGTAGTAGTCTGCAATTGGTTGATGAAATTTATAAATGAAGTTCTGAAGTGACAAACATAAAAATAATAAAACTAAACTTTAAAGAATTCTACTTTTTAACCGAAATATCCATAAATAAACCAACACCAAAGCTAGTTGGTTAGTATGAAAACTCTAGTTAACCAGTTATTGTGCCACATTTTTAAAGAGATAGAATTTGAGTGCTGATTAAAAATGACTTTATAGGAAAAAATACTTTAAGCCAATTCACATACCTACAAAATTTGCAAAATAAAAAACGGTTTCGGAAGAGCGGGACCACAAATATGGTGACATGAGATATTTATATATCAAACGATACTTAAATATGTTATACAACTTCGTCTTGTTTAGAGGCCCCATTGATATTGGCACTAGACACGGCGCCCCACCGTTCGATTACCTCTCGGTTGCTGAAGCAACAGACGCACTGTAAGTACTTACATTACTTTGGAGCTACGTAACACGAGTTAATGGCTGAAGGGCAGGCCCCTCCTTCTTATATTACAGGTACACTCCACGATACGACAAGAAACTTAATAAAAGAGACTATATAAATACACCTTATTATGTTGTGATGAAATTTAACGATCGCTAGTAGAAATTACATATTATACGCGATTACGGCGAAGCTAAAAGGAAAGGTTAATATGTTTAGTAATCTACATATGTTTGTACGTTGCACCAAATCAAAATCGGTTTAGTTGTGTAGATGCTACGTCTACACAACTGAACCGATTTTGAATGAATGGTTCGTAAAAATAGCTCGGATGACATACTCTATATAAATTCGCGTTTAGTTATTTAAACTTTTTCTTGAATCACTGCGTACTTTACATATTTCATTCCGAAATAGTTTTTTACACACAGTTTACAAAATGTTAAAACTTGAAAATAACTTGGCAATCGAAAAGATGTCTATTGATGGTAAAGTACATCTGCAACTCAAGAGGGTATACGTTATGGAATCTCTCAAATCTTTCATTTTTAAATCATTTTAGTCAGCTTTTGTTGTATTGACGTCATTGGTGCTAATTCTGTTGCTGAGTCACATAACTAAACTAAATAAAATTTCTCTAAATTTATCTTATTTTAGTGAAAGTATAATACTATCCTATAATATTTACGTACTTAGATGACGTCTGTTTTTGTGTGATATATCTAATTTTTCACAATCTTAGATAACACACACACACAAAGTTAGATAGGACAAAACATAAAATAATTAGCGCTATATATTAAAAATATTATATTCACTAAAGACTCACAAAATAATTAGCAAAAAATATATAGCATTTACATATTTCGCCGTTACAACGTCATCGCAGTTTTCACAGATAAAACGGTCATGAAATTTAACTTTTCATGCGCATCGTTCGATCAAACGATAACCCATAAAAGCGGCGCAGTAATTAAAACTAGTTCGGACCATCCTATACCCTTCTGATTGCACTGACTATTTTATTATTATATTTGCGAATATCTCCAGTGACCTCTTGATACGTCAGTTCTCAATCAAGCCAACTGGTCAATTCTGTAAGGAGCCCAGCAGGCGTCCCGTCCAAAGCCCTCACTAACAAATGGTTCAGATATGAATTATATACTTCATATCTGTATAATAATATGTGAAGCAAAAACATTGTACCTCTTTTTTCGAAAATTATGCAAATGGATGAGCATGAAATTCGGAACAGTTAAAGATTATATGGAAGGAGTGCAGAAAGCTACAGAAAAAAAGTTGAAGTATGGTTGAATTTCGACCACTAGGTGACCACTAGTTAGTTTAAAATAACTATCCTACGTTTTTCCATAAACATGTATAATAAAACTATCAAATATTGGACATGTTTCCAAAGCAATGACATCACAACATTGCACATCACACAACAAATGAAAGAAAACTGTTCTCGGTTCATAGAAACGCTGAATTCTCAAAAAGCTTATTGAACTAGAAAGTAAAAAGAAACTTAGAAAAACGTGGTATATTAGACATTATATATTTCGTTACTGAAAAAAGAAAGGTATAAAGCACGCCCATTGTACCGTTTTTTTATTTGTATTTTAATTCATGGGCTTCCGGTACCCTCATTCACTCGGTTGGTTTTATGTACGGCCGTGGTATCACTCCGATCGAGCCGGCCCATGCATGCCGAAGCGTGACTGCGTGTGTCAGTCACGCTTCGCTTATTGCAATACATTCTAGAATCAAACTCACTTGTACTTATTCCACTATATCTATTAAGTTTACACCTCACGAGTTTGATTGTTGAATGTAGAACAAATATTATTTAAAAGTAATATAATATGATGTAGAATATGATTACTTATAATAATATAATAAAAATGAATCGCCGAAATGTATGTACACCCATAACTTCCGATCGGCTGAACAACGTATTGGAGCTTGATGAATGTGGAAAACACGCGAGCTTTGCTTCAGTCTCGTGGAAAATTGTGTTTTATACTCTCTACCTACCCCGGACAGGAATAAGTCATGGATGTATTGTATGTCAAATTCTATGTATGTATAATAAGATGATCCTTTTTTTTTGTTTTTTAAGTCTCCAAAAGTAAGTAGAAGCAAACCTTTTTTTACATCTCTGTAAATAACCATTTCAGATTACTGACTTGATTTTTATTTATTTTAATTGCGGACATTATACTTCTCGCATAAACATAAGGTTTTATAATATTAAGAATATAAATATTAATAATAATGTTGTTACCGTTCCTTCTCTTCTGGGAATAATTACCTTCTCTTAGTACAGTGGCATGTATTTAAAAAAAGGTGCTAAGGATAGTCAATCTGTTCCCTTTTTGTAATAATTTAGGGGTCTCACCCCACCGATGTCGTGGACCCAGCATGAGATCCGACGATCGGTATAACTCGACGAAATTAAAAAGGTTCACAGCTGGAATCTAGAGACAAAAGGAGGATTGACGCGAAATACTCTTATGAACTATGAATTAGATGAGTATATAAATATAAAGATTATAAACACTGTATATTATTGTGATATTAACGTTTACTATGCTATTATCTATCTTGGTAGGTTTAATCCTAAGGTTACGAAGCCACTTAGTAATATAAGGATATAAAATTACAAGTATGTATTACATAATAATTTACTTAAAACTAATTACTGATTAAAATATGTTAAACTATAGTATTTCATAAAAATATTTATCGGGAATTAACGCGCTCAAGAACAACTTCTAGCCTTTTTTATCCGCAACATTATTTAGTGTCGAGTAATAGTTCAAGCGGTTTTAACTGAATATCAGCTTTTCCACGGAACGACTGACATTGTATCTTCACAACTGCATTTGAAGGTTGAACAGTACTCCTGGGGGCACTGTTCTCAATAAAGATTGCCATAGGTATATGATCGACGCCTTGATGTGCTCAAAAACTTACCTTTGAAATGCCTGAGGTTTCGACCAGGTTGCACTGGTTAAAACTGTAACACACTCCATAAAAACATCTTATAATAGAAAATGCACATACTTAGCTATTTGAATGAGCTATGTAAATCATCAACAATGTTAGAATATAGAATGTATCTATTGAGCAGTAGAGGCGGTCGGTTTGCTGATACGCTGCCGCGTCCTTGTTTGTGGGCTCCCACATGGGACTACGTAATGTGTTATCCACGCATTGTGGTTGACACTGTATGTAGTTTGTTTGTAGTCTGGATATATGTACAGGGTTTACTCTTTAATGTGTCCAAAGATTATTAGGTTATTATAATATCTTGTTCGTCCATTTACGTGGTGTGATTACAACCCACGACAAAAGTTTGTATGATGCACTCGTTTATGATCAAATGTAGTTTATTTGTGCATTTTTAGAAATATCCTACTAATATTATAAACGCGAAAGTTTGTAAGTATGGATGGATGGATGAATTGATGTTTGTTACTCTTTTACGCAAAAACTACTGAACGGATTTGGTAGAAACTTTACAGTAATATAGCTTATACATCAGAATAACACATAGGCTACTATTAGCCGCGATAAGCGACATATACGCGGGCCGAACCGCGGGCAACTAGTGTATTATAAGGCTTACTAGTGGTACAGTTACTGTAGGCTCTGCTAAGTTTGGGTTCAGATTGCCGTGTGTGTGAGATGCTTTTATAATCCTCTTTATTTCATTAAAATACATATAATTACATTCCAAAAAACATTTATAATAAAATATAAATAAACGATGATAATCATTATTGTAGTGGCAGTAAGTATCCTTTAAAATTTGATCACACGATTTAATCATTACACAAAAAAGCATTCGTAGGGCTCCGTTGCAACGCTACAAACATTTCTCACCCCACAGAGATTAGTTCACTTTTCGACTACGTAAACAGGTGCTATTCACATCAAAACAAAAACGATTACTGTCTCTTATATTTAAAGTGAGGGACGATAGTTTTTAGTTAAATCGAGACGCGTGACCAGCGCGTGCGCCGCCCCGCCTCGCTGGGCGCAACAGCTTTGTGATCGCTTTCCGATTGTAGGGGCGACACCGCTATTGCCAATCTGTGAAATGTATCTTGGGAAATTAGGCAATCAGCAGATTGAGAGAAGGTAATTTGTTCAGGCGAGGGATTTATCGCCAGTCTTGATATTTCAAGAGCAAGGATTTTCCTTTGCTTGATAACTGGGAAGTGTTTAAATAAAAATTATGCTGGCCTCTACTAGCTGCAGATTTTCGATATCATTTAACATTAATTTTATCATTAGGAAATCCTAAAATTAACACCAGAAAAGGAAGTAAGAATGTTTTCGCCGACCATTTCCTGACCAACAAAACTGAGAAAAAAATATGTAAGAGAATGATAGTTGTCGCTGTATTTTGTTGTTTATGAATGGTCAAAATGTATTAGGGCCTTAGTTTTGTGGACAAGAATTAATAACCAATTTGTTAGGAGACAGGCGGTAAGATACAAAACGGCATATACCACAATAAATATAATTGTAATTAATTAAAGCAACCTATGTTACGTGGTACCCAGAACTGTTATTTGGAGAGAGGCGCGTGTACCTCGACTATTCTATATGGAAAAGTGTAGAACTAATGCCGGTTAGACGTTCGTCTCTTCGCCGATTATTGATAACGTACTTACATTTCACATTTCATGAATTGGGTCATTTTCGCTCTCACTCAAACAGTAACAACACACAAAAAAGTAGATAACACATGGCCCCGTTCCAGTTGAAGCAAAAAAAGTAACTACTCTACTTTTCGTCAGTATCGGTCAAGTATCGACAACTTGTACGATACTAACGAAAAGTAGCGTAGTTACTTAACATATGTGTGCGTTAACACGTGTATTTACCTGGAACTACGCTACTGTTTTTTGCTTCAACAAGAACAAGGCCGTGCGTTATCTAGCTTTTCTATTTGATCTAAGTGTGTATTTGTATTGTTTTTTGTATTTTTTATTGTTGTATTATTTGTATTGTAATATACGTCCATTACCTTATCTACTCCAGCTACCACGTCGTGGACAATAGCTTATATATTTTAAACACATAATTTGTTAGATATTTGTAAAGACTGTAATTTAATGGAAGATGGCGGTATACCAGCTAGTGCCTCAGAGAGCACGTTATGCCGTCGGTCCCGGTTGTCATGAATATCTATGGCAATCGTTATTGGGAAGTTAGTGCCCTCAAACATACTGACAACTAGTTCAACCTTCAAATTCAGTTCACCCTCAGGATTGGGAAAGTTCCAATGCCAGTTGCTTCGTGTAAAAACTAATATTCAGGTAAAACCGGTTGAACTAGTAGCCGACCCCAAATCTTGGAAATAATAAAGGCTCGGAAAAAGAATGAATTTGTAAAGCTTGTAATGTATTTTGTACCAAAAAAAATAAAAAGGCACTAACAACGCAACTGTATGTACAGCAACCTGTAAATTTTCACTATTAAGCTAGGCTTGTAGTGAACATAGATTTGTAAACACATGTGTACCCATATGTGTGGGTAAGGGTACAGTTTTCACAAATTATGGCAGCCACCAATTTCCTTTGTTAGCTTTGTTCGCGTTTGTTCTAAAAATGTCAAAGGCTATTCCAGTACACCTACAACAGAACACAATGCTCCGGTACGGCTGCATTCAAAGTTTTAATTTGTGTTGTGCTCTTCCAAAACGCTGGAGATATTATGTGCCTTTTATTGAAATTGTTAATGGCATACCGATAGCAATATCGTGGGAACTGTGATTAAACCGATTTTCTACTCGATTTATATTTCCTCGAAGTTGTTATTAAATGAAATGGCGATGTCTGTACTCAGTATTACTCAGGTGCAAAATGTCGGTTATTTTTTATTATATCGTTATTTGTTTTGTTTTCGGTTTGTGTTTTGTAAGAAAGCTTTTTAATTTCATTGGTTTTTGCTATTATTAAAGAAGTTTTGATTGAATGCCATAAATTCTTTTGACTATGTCCGATTATATCATGATTATTGGTATTTGACAAACAGAATTTGATTTTGCATATATATTGGCTTTTGTTCTTATGCCTTTTGTTTCATGAAAAAATTTGTACACCATAGGCAATGAATACAGCATTCATGAGGAGAACACTGTAAAATTTCTTTGACCCTGAAGCCTGAAGCTTTGTTTACCCACCTGAATAAGTGTGTTCGCTTTATCTTGGTTAAACTCTCTATTACACATATCCCTTTAGAAATCCTACTGACCGCCTGTACAGGAATCTTCTGAAAAGATTTTTATTTTTAACTAGTTTTTGTCCTGGGTTTCGCCCATATATAAAGAGTGGCTTGTGTTCTTACCGAAGAATCAAAGTATCCTCATGCCAAAGCCATGAAAGTGTATTAGACAGTAGAAAAGTAACTTGTAAATTTGTGATGTTACTTAGAATTCCGAAAACTATTTCATAATAAATAAATAAAATCAAAAAAAGCTTTTTAAAAACAAGCTTTTATTGGAATGCCTCAAGACGAATCAAACGTGTCCAAACTCGATAATGTTGCGAGGTTTCTTTATAGAGTTCCTATGGCCACCTTCCAGCTCCAGCATCTTATCAGCTCCTTGTCATTATAATATTGTTTTATCACGCTGTATACATATGCTTGCAAATTTCCAGCAAAATAGGTTAAAGATATCTGCTTCAAAATTGAGTTACAAGATTCCACCTAAACATACATACATACATTGCAAGTTAATAAAAAGCTTGTTTAAGAATATCATTATAAAAACCTTTCACACTTTTATTCCTAACGTAATAAATCCAACAATCCCTACCAATGTTATCAGTAGATATACTATACATGTAGTAGAAGATTCCATATGTTTCCACCAGTGGCGATAATTGAAAAAAGTGGCAAGTACTCTACTAGTAGCGATGTATGGAAACGGGGTGGTTAAACAGCCCCATATCGTACTGCTATAGGTTCACCAGATATGAGTATAGATATTAGCAATAAGTAGTAGTAAGAATCAAAGAAGAAACGTATTGAAATTGTAAATTGCAATTGTAAAAGCATTGAAGTAAAAATATTTAAGTAAAAGATACGCAAACAGCATCGCTGAGGAACTGACTATAAACACTGTTTACCCATTTCTATATTCATATTACTGATTACGTTCGAAGTCGATTGTATTTAAAATTTGTCAAATCTACCTTAAAGGTGTTTGTCATAAAAGTTTTACTCGTTTATTTCATTGTAATAGATGATGTTTACTCACAAAGAAAAGTACCCGCATGACCGAGTTTTGCTCTGCTTTTTTTGTAAATTTTCTAAAAATGCATCCTAGCTAAATCGATTTATCGCCCATGAAATCCCTTGCATTCTTAATTTGATGAAAATCGTTGAAAGCGTTTCCGAGATTCAGATTATAGATTTATACAAGAATAACTCGTTTAGAGGTGTTACATAAGCTGGCAATCGCATTCGGCGTGGTATGTAGCTTATCCTAACCTCTCACTCTCAAGTATTGAATGATAGTCATAGCAGAGAATAGCATGAACCGATTTTCTTATTTTATTTTTTTAAATAACGAGGAAAAGTCCAGAAGTCGGCGCGTTGATCTGACCTGTTAAGAAGCGCACGGTCCTTTAGTGCGCCACAGATCAGACTAGTTAATAAAACTTCGGAATTATACATACATCATTGGAGCTTCTCGGAGGAGCGATTTATAAGTTGTGTGATTAAAATATAATTATTTGAAAGTTTTTATTCAGAACCATCAAGTAAGGTATTAGCAATAAATATATAGAAAAAAAATACGTTTGTACTTTAGTGAAAATCCCATAAATTTTAAATTGTGTTATTTAGTTCTGATGATTTGAATACTATCTTTTATATCTTGTACAAGCTTGTGAATAGTATACAGTGAATTCTAGCAATAAAGGTTTTGTACACATTCAGTTTCGCTGACATTAAAAAACAATTTACTAATTCTGTCTCGTTCCTGGTGCAAAGGATGTCCGTCGCTATACAGCGAGGAAACTTTGCTAGTATCATGGGCACTTTTTTGCCAAGAACGATCCAGGGTGGGTTATTATAATGACATAAATTATTTGATTATGTTTCATTGTTTTTAAATATTTGTACTAATTAATTGATGATTAAGAAATTTGCTGGTATATATCCATTTTACTCGAATAGAACATGCATCAAAAAAAATAAGTTTTTCACGTAAGATAAAATAATGTGAGTTTATTCTATTCTGTAATGTTTATTTTTTTTATTAAATGAAATAAATAAATAGTAATTTACTAAAAGTTCGCTTCTGCACACCATAAATTCATAATCTACAACAAAATATAGCCCTGTGTTTACGATGGGGGAAAGCGGGCCCCTTTCTGCATAAGATACTGCTTAGTTTATTCAAAATCTGTCCTTGTTTATGTTGTTTTAGGGATGAAAATGGATTGTGATGTGTTAAATACCCGGAATTTTCCGTATCGATGGCACGTGTGGTTCACGTCCTTTATTGAAGATTTTGCTCCTCCCACGTAGGGAGACAAATTAAATACCACCTGCTCTAAATACTTGCCCCCTCCTTATTGGTATGCAAAAAAAACGCCGTGACCGAACATACGAACCAATGTTTAAAAGTGAATTTCTTAGTTCGACTTAGTAGTAGATTTTGTCAGTGGTTCAACCATCTTTTTATTGAAGCCAATTGGAATGATTGGCGATGGGTCGGTAATGGGTGCAAATGGCTGTTTCAACTATCTAATGAAAAATATATGAATTTACCTTAAAAAGTTCTTTCTTTTTTTTGACCACTAAAACTTGTCGAAATAGGAATATGGATATTAATGATAGTATTTAATCAATCATAGTTATTGAGAAATTTGAAAATAACGATTGTATTGTCGTAATAGAAGTAGAACTGAAAGCATGGTTTAATACTGTAGTGGTAATGACTTCGGCAATGGTGGTATCATTTTAACTGGTATTATATATGTACATTTAAACCTTAGGGCGTTTATTTTATAACTAGCTAACCCACGCAACCTCGTTTGTGCCTTATATTGCCCGTAGCGTGAAAATTTTCTCCCTTTTTTAAACATTCTTCATTGTGGTTTCGCTTCTATTAGTAGTAGCGTGATGATATATACTTCCTCGATAAATGGACTATCCAACACCGAAAGAATTTTTTAAATCGGATCAGCGGTTCCTGAGATTAGCGCGTTCAAACAAACAAACAAACAAACTCTTGGTCTTTATTATATTAGTATAGATACAAATTAAATTCGAAGTTAATGTAGAGCAAACTTTTAATACTATCCAAGAACAAAAGAAAAACCACCCAAGTGCGTGTCAGACCACGCATAGAATAGCGTTCCGTTATCACCCTTACTTACTTTTGTACGAAGTTTTCCAAGAAAGCGCATTTTCAAAATTAGACCTCTTATAACTCCTGATCTAACAAAGTTATCTAAGCCGTAATGGTTTTTCTTCAAAGTTCATCACAAGGACTACTAATCGTTATTAATAATTACAGTAATATAGCTTATATATAGCTTATAAATCAGAATAACACATAGGCTACTATTTGATAACCGACAAATACCCGGGCAGATCCAGGGGCAACCCCTAGTAAATCATATATAAATCATGTAACAAAGTGAATATAGTAATAATATTTCAGACATCTAACGCAATGGGTTGGGACTAACTTACAACTGATATAAATACATATTTTATAAAAAAAATGTACATGCATACCTATTATTCATAGATCATACAAAGATTTGGTTCGACCCGGAACTCAAGCCCTCGATTGATTCCCGGTCCGCTGCGTGAGGTCTCGATTCGATTCTTATTTTGCTCATGATGAACACTGAAACTTTCTAGCCGATTTTAACATTATGTTTTTTTAAATTTGTGTTTTACTGGCGTATATAAGATAGGATGGACCTCACCTCACGCTTAAAGGAGTATCATTTACCATGATATTATGGTAGGTACGTACGAGAGACTTTACATCCAGTTGTTAAGGAGACAGTACTATGTTTGTGTTTTTCTTTTATTAGCTGCTCTTTAATCTGGCAGGATTATATATCTTAATTTGTAGTGTGTTCGTGTGGGTTGTGTGAGAGTGGGAGTCAGTGTGTGTGTGTGTTTTGTATCTGTGATTATATTGTATCAGTTAAGACAATGTGTGTATGTGGAAGGTCAGACCTTTAGAAGTTGGAGGGTATTCGTGGTGTGATGTCTAGGAGTTAGTAGAAGCATGTGGGCTTAAATTTATTTGGACAAATACTTTGAGTTTGAGTATTTACTTTAGGTATTTACTAATTCCTTGAAAACAATAATTAAATACTCAAACAAAAAATTACGATCGGAATGAAGAACACAAAATTGTGATCGAAAGGCTATGGATATTATGAGTGTAATTAAAAGTAAAATCCTACAGCAAAAATAAAAGAAATTGAGAATAGATGGAAAAGAGAAAACATTGCCAGTGTCAATAAAGGGTAACGTCAGGCAGGACCACGCTAAGGCCATGTTCAGATGATGAGCGCTCAACGTGCGTTTACAACTACATGCAATTTCATTCTAGAAACGCGCATTTGTACTCCTAGAATGACATTACATGTAGTTGTAAACGCGCGTTGAGGGCTCATCATCTGAACATGGTCTAAGGCCCGTATTTTAAAAGGCGTTTCAAGTATCCGTTGATCTCCGATCAGCTGAAACTGTTTCAAGTTCAAATCAAATCTCAAGCGTCGCTCTTATTATAGAATGCGTTTTAAGTTCTACTCAGCTAAAACTAGTCTCAATAACCAATCTCAACTCAACAGTCTATTCTCAATTACATTACTGCATTAATTATCGAAATTATTGTTCTGTATCATGCATTTATCATGTTTTGGTTTTTATAGATTTAATAATGTTATATTTTTGTCAAAAACCAAATGGTCGTGGGTTTTATTAATTGAAACAAGTGGTTGAATGTGCATTTTAAGTGAATTGAATTTCAATTTAATGTTAATTTAAGTGAATTAAAATGTGTATGATGTGTAATTCTTTCGTAAATTAAACAAGGTAAAGTGAATCTTTCGTTGTTATTCACAAAAATCATCATAAAATACGTTAAATTTCCCCTAAAATCTTCCCTTAGAAATTACCGCTTGAGACTAGATTGAGCTTGTCTCAAGTGCACAGATATCATATCTGTCAAAATCTATTCCTGAGAGGAGATTTTGACATAAGCATCGTTCTGAAATAGGCTGTTCATTGATCGTTACTCACTTTATTAACGATCAGTAAATCTCGTTTCAAGAGACGTTCACTAATAAAATCTCTTCTTAAAACTAGTTTTAAAACTAGATTCACGACTGAGACGCCTTTTAAAATACGGGCCTAAGAGTGACCGGGTGTCTGTGTGATAATGAAATGTCGTGGCAAAGAGAGGTTGACGTTCATTTTTTTACTTTTCTTAATTTAGGACTATACGATATATTTAAGTGCCATTTGAAAAAAAAAACAAAAAGGAACTAATATCAACTTACATTAACTAATAATTATAATATACTTCTCAAAACGCGATTAATTCTTAATAATACCTGACTTAAAAATTAATGAATGAAACTACAAAAACTAGCAAAAAATAAAAATATATATTTAATAATAATTTTAAAACGTACCTATACCGTTTGGGTCCATACTCTATATAAGGCAACTTACAAACATAAAGAAAGCAACGAATTATCCTCAACTCATTGCATTGAAACTCACATTATCCATTCACGATTTTTTAACAATATTTAGTAAACTGTCAATACAAATCACATTTGTATTGCCAAACCTATCTACAGGATAATTCGAGCATATTCCCTTTTTAATACTAACCCGTCAACCGCTCACTATTTTTCTTGATCACCACACCGTTTGACTTGAAGTGGTGAACCCACTGCGTACAATAGCGAGTAAAAAATGCACGCAGTGCTATTCATCGAATTTGAGCAATGAAAACACAATAATAATTCTATATGAATGAATAGATATAAAACTTCGAGGTTTGGATGTGGTATTGATAGAATATATTTTTATTTATTTCGATTTGTATTTCTTTAGTTGAAATAGAAGGAATTCGATTTTTTTTTATATATTTTATAGGAATTTATATTTTGTTTTAAAAATACTCTGCTTGTTTTGCTCTGCTTGTTCAGGTAGTTAAAATATGGTAGGCCAAGAAAAATGTAGAGAGCAGTCAGCAAAGCAATCAAATATTTATTTATTAATGTTTTAGAAATCATAATGAATTAAGATTGTGTAGGTTTTTTTTTAATTATAGATTCCCAAAAGTAGGTAGGTAATTTCTAGTAAATATAGTTGTTGGCCTTTGTTTGTTAAAACTGCTCTAAGGCATATCCACATGTTCCCAATTCTTTCATACACCGTTGATGTTTACACGACGGATGGTGCAAGTACTGGTTCAATGGGAGAATTGGCCCACTTAAAGCATAATAGCCCCCACGGCCCCTGTCGAGATACCTCTCGTGTCTACTAACCGACCAATAACATGTTTTATTCTTTTTTATCAACATAATGACTGCGAGACCCGTCCTAGTATTAGAGCAGTTTAGGGTTGAGTGCGCGTTGAGAACTTTCAATATGCCTAGACATTGCAGCTCATGATAGTTAGATTTATAAGATTGTGTCGTTGAAACGAGAATATTTTCATTAAAAGTTAAATCAAAAGGTTCTGTACATTTTGGAATAAATAGGTCTAAAATATCGACTAGCTAATTATTAATTATTTTTACCTGATATATTTTAAAAGTAGCTGCTCCCCGCGGTGTTACTCGATTTTGTTTTGCATCAACAACCGCAAGTAACACCACGGTGCGCAGATAATTATTCCAAAACTGTGTGTATGTTGGTTATCGCGGCAAATAGTAGCCTATGTGTTATTCTGATGTATAAGCTATATTACTGTAAAGTTTCATCTAAATCCGTCCAGTAGTTTTTGCGTGAAGAAGTAACAAACATACACACTCACAAACTTTCGCCTTTATATTTTAGTATTACTGTAAAGTTTCATCCAAATCCGTCCAGTAGTTTTTGCGTGAAGAAGTAACAAACATACACACTCACAAACTTTCGCCTTTATATATTAGTGTGAAGAAAGAAACCTTAGATTCACTTAGCAAAAGACGTAAAATAGCCAATAAAACTCTTATACTTGTAAGAAAATCCCCAAGACCAGCTTTACAGGTGCAAACAGCGTTACTAACATGTCGGTTTGTATTAACCTAAAAATAATAATTCTAGAATTTTTCTTATAAATAAATTAAAAAAACCTAATTTACATGCAATAAATATTTTTTATTTTACTTTTATACTTACAGAAATTGGTCACATCATCAATATTTGATACACTTGTCTGTGGCACAATAGTTCTAATTTTATTCGTTTTTACAATAACACCGTACTCATGCTTTGATTTAAATATTTTTTTGACTTTCCCATCGTTCTGGCTATGGCATATTACTAGCCGACCCACGCAACTTCGTTTGCGTCTCCTATGACCCGTAGCGTGATAATTTCCCCCCGTTTTTGAAACATTTTTCATGGGTGCTCCGCTCTTATTGGTTTTAGCGTGAATATATATATAGCCTATAGCCTTCTTTGATAAATGTACTATCTAACACTGAAATATTTTTTCGAATCAGATCAGCGGTTCCCGACATTAGCGGGAACAACACAAACAAACTCTTCAGCGTATTAGTATAAATTTGTTTTGATCCCACTATGTTCACCAATGAAACACCAGATAGAGATAGCAGCAGTGCTGCCTCTATATTTTACGCACGATCCCTGTACCAACTCGTCTCGCCAGCTTGGCATAGTAAACCAGCACCTCCTTTCTTTGCAGAGGCCTATGTCCAGCAATACATAAGGGCGTCTCCACATACCACCATACACCAGTGATATACCACTATACCACTGATGTAGGAAGGTGTGTGGTAGATATTAGTGGTAGTGTTTACAAACCTTTAATAAAACCCAACTACGACAAAAACCGACGACACTTGTTTCCTACTTTTCAGCGTCGTTTTTTGTCGGGTTTTAGTTTTAACTTTTTTTTTATTTAAAATGTTTTGGTACCTCTCTATTATTTTCTTTGCAAAGTATATTTTAAATAGGTACCATAGAAATATCACAATTATCGAATAAATACGAACAAAGTCACGAGAAAATGCTAATACCAAACACGGCATATTTATCTTAAATTTATTTTTAAATACAGTACACATACACTTTACTTCGGCTAGAGGGCCCCACATTAGATTCAGTGACACCTCATATAGCCTATAATCAGCGGACAATCAAGATGCTTTTAACAGTACCTCATTTGTCCTATTCTGACTAGAAGTTTAGAAAGAATGAGGGAACAAACAAGCATACCATAGAAATAATAATAATAAATAATAAGAATAAATAATAATAATAATAGAAATGTACAAGTTATGTCCTTTCCAATGATACCAAACTCGACATATTTATCTAAAATTTACAGTCCTTTATGTCGGCTAGAGGACGCCACATTACATCCAGTGACACGACGTAACCGTAAGCCTGTAACCAGAGGACAATCAAAACGCTTCTAACGATTCCACATTTGTAAAGTTCTAATGAGTCATTAAGGAGCTATGAGGGAACAAATGAACAGACATACACAGCCTGTCAAAAATCATAACCCTCCTTTGGCTTTGCCGTAGTTGGGTAAAAGTCATAACCCTCCTTTGGCTTCACCGTAGTCGGGTAATAGTAAAAGTAGTGGTCGGCCAGAGGTCGAATTTCGACCTTAATTCTTAAAACTTTTTAGTAAGACTTTAAGGGTTTCTTTTGTTTAAGATCGCACCTCTGATCAAAGATTTCATCATGGCTACTTTTGATATTCAGTACTAGCTGAGTCCCGCGGTTTTGGTCGTACTGACGTACATTAGTCGTACGCGGGGCTAAGCTGGTCTAAAAAATACCATTAAAATTGAGAACCAACTTCTTTTGGAAGTTGGTTAAAAAGTATCCTAAGTTACTCCTTATATCATCATCAGTTGTCCCGTCAAAATTGGTCCAGTCCAGTTCCAAAGATAAGTCGGAAAAAACAAACAGATAGACAGACAGACAAAAATTGTAAAAAATATTTTTTTGGTATATGTACTGTGTAAACATTCAGTAATATATATGCATTCAGTAAAAGTCTTTATTTTAATATTACAAACGCACTCCAATTTTATTTATTTGTAAGATGTAAGATGCAAGAAGATATGTACTGTGTATACATACAATATGCATTTAGTAAAATGTGGTGATTTTAATATTACAAACAGACACTTCAATTTTATTTATTTGTAGATAGATTAACTGACCCACGCAACCTCGTATGCGTCTTCTATTGCCAGTAGCGTGAAGTTATATCAGCGTAAAAAAATAGTTAACCATAAGTACCTAAGGCCCTTAGTGATATATCTACATTTGCTGTCGCTTACTTTCTTTTAGAACTTTTAAACTTTTATAACAAATTAATAAGTACCCTGTTTTTATTAATACTCTGCTCCTTTTGGTCGTAGCGTCTAACAGTGACAGACTTTTCTTAGATCGAGCTAGTACTTCGTGCGTGCGCGCGATTTGTTTAGTTGGTTGAACGTGTTAATGTCTAACACGTTCAACCAACTAAACAAATCAACACTCTAGCCTTTTAATATTAGAACCTCTGGAATGGATAATTTTAGAATTAAAGCAGAGAATTAAATATTGTGAATTTAGTAATAAAATACAAAAAAAAAATATTACATTAAAAAATCACCATGTCATCGTAGTGGTAGCTTTCCTAGAAGACGGGCAACTTGGCCACGTAATGTCAATGATAATTCCGTGTGAAGTAATAATAAAAAAGTCGTGTGTTCGTTCGTTCGTTTCTATCCGGTGCCGTAGGACACTAGATAGGAACGAAGTTCCTTATCATAAAATATAGAATAAATGCAACTTACAGATGGCGCTTTACAATTTTTTTTTAAATCTTACGCTTTATTGATTTAACGTTAAATACGTTTTTGCCGGCTAGGGCGAACAGATGATACAGATGACGCTATACAACATTTTTAAAATCTTACGCTTTTTTTTATTTAACGTTACGGACGCTTTTACTTCGTTCCAAAAAGCCCACCCTTCTAAGTTTTTTATTTTAATATTTAAACTTTGTAAACCGTTTTAACTTCCCTGGCCTAGATTGGTTCAAGTATTCCCGAGTAAGATTAACGAACGGAATTTTAAGTTTCTAGGGTAAAATCCGTATAGTTTATTTGTAGTAGGTACAACTGTAGTACAACTGCCTCGTTGGTCTAGCGGTTGGCGTCTGCAACTGCTGATCGTGAGGTCTCGGGCTCGATTCCCGGGTCGGACCAAATGTTTGTATGATCTACAAATATTTGTTTCGAAGTTTGGGTGTTTTCTATGTATAATATGTATGTATTTACAAAAAAAAGTATATATGTATTTGTATCAGTTGTCTAGTACCCATAAGACAAACTCTGTTTAGCTTGGGACTAGATGGCGTTGTGTGTTAGATGTCTGAAATATTTATTTTTATTTATTTTATAGTTGCTCCACTTTTTGAAAAAGCTTTTTTTTTAGATATGAACTTGCTGAAAATTGTTCAGTACGTATCTCACAACGTTGGTATTAAACTTCTATAAAAGCCTATTTTGTATACATAATTAACAATGGTTTTTAATAAATACTGTTTTATTTCATTTCTCAGAAGAGGGATAGTTGCCTACTATGAGGGATAGTAGCCTAGCGTGGAAAATGCTTCGGGGGATACTTGCCTCGTGCGGGAATAGTAACCTCGGTATGATTTTTATTTTGGATAGAAAGAAATTTATATCAATTAAAGTAATCTTTATTATTTATTTAACAGTCTTTATAATTTACTGAGATCTTTTATTAACTACAATTTAAAATCTTAATTACATCTTTACATAGTTTTCACTTTTTTTGTCCCAATTCTTCGAAGGCAAGTGCTAAGCTATCTTCTGTTCAGTTGATGTTGCGTGGCACCATGCCTGGAATTTACAATAAGTTAGGTTCACAGTAAATTCGAAAAACGAGAACAAATTAAATCCATCTTTGTTAGGGGCATAGGGGCAACTATCCGCGACAGTATGAGAGCGGTCCTATCCTTTTTGATACGGATATTAGACTTTTTTATTTTCGAAGTACTAATTAAAAATTATTTAACAATAAAACATAATAAACAATGTAATTTAAACTCTAATGCATGCAAAGAAACAAAAAGTGCCTGAAAACACGATCAGTTTTAAAAATATTCAATAGAAATTGCTTACCAATATAATTTTAACGCCCGTCAAAGTTTCGCCGCAGAATATTTTTGCTCACACGGACAAAACCCGTGCACCTAATTCGATGGCTTACTCAGTATTGAGGCCCTCGGGGCGGTCACTACTTACTGTAGTAAAGCGCTAAAACGACTTATAATCTTCACAAACTTTATTAGAAACCGGGGCATGAATCCGTCCGAGGCAACTATCCGACTTTCACCCTAATTAGACAAGATCCCAAAAGTTCTGCAGTCTTTTTTAACATGCGTTTGTGAGCTTCACCTATTTGTTGAAATTATATTGATTTAGTTATTAGTTTGAGTGTGTAGTAGTACCTAATAGGTATTAATCTAATAGTAGTACGAGATACAAATACAAAGTCTTATAGACAATCTATTACGTACCTATACTCAATTAAAAGTAGATATAGATATAGATATAGAAAATCGTTTAAAGAAAACTGAAACTCTTTTTTCAAATTAAACGGCAATGTTATTTATTTTACACACAATTTTTCGATCATTCAATTAATTGCACAAATAAAACCTTAAATAAGCATTAGAAAACGCATACTCAATGCACAATCAATTTCAATTCAGCGAAAATCGAATGTGAAACGCGTTAGCGCGATAACATTTATTCATCGCACTGGACGCGTTAAGTCCGATGAGAATTAAAACCTCGGTTTTGTTGAGTTTGTAACTACACAAAAATGATTTTTTTGCTTTGAGAGATCAATAATGAGCGGTACCGCGGCGGCTGTACTCCAAGGATTTTTTAAACGAAAAAACAATTTGCTGCCGCTTCAGCCGAGAGGCGAAATATCATCACTTTGAGCTGTCTAATAGGTAGGCTGGGTCTTGGGAGCATGGGGCGGGGCAGCATGGGGAGGGGGGCCCGCTATTGGTGGATACTTTAGAAGGGGACAGCACGAAACGTAGTACCGAGGGTACCACGCTGGTCCCAACACCATTGTACGGTCGGCCGGCGCGTCGGTAGTGTCTCGCGACAGTGAACAGTGACTTATGGACAATGTTAGAATTTTACACGAACATTAATCCTGGATTGATGCAGGAGGGAATTCAGCCGCCGCTTGCCTGCGCCGGGAGGACAGGTTAGTGTGATATGTAACCCTTGGTTATTTGTTCGATAACTTTTCTAATTTGTTGAAATTTGCCAAAGTTTAGAAAGAACAATGAGAAGTACCATCAATAAAGTGCATAAAATATGTCATATTTGTGAAATATTAAATATTTCTTAATACATTTTGTACACAAAATGAGATAAGGAAAACATTTCGTATTGTAATAATACATATGTATAGACGCAATTTTAAAGTACATATTTTACATTCAGTAAATTGCTAAGATTGCCCGTTACTTGATATATAATATGTGTATAACAATATAGTTTACTGCGAATTATTTTATTTTGTTTATAATCAAACAGTTATTGAAACTTATTTTTAGAAAAGTTGTCGACCGGGCTTTTATTATTAAGTTGAAATAATGCGAGATCTTTAGGTATTGAACAATTATTTATGACAAAACGCTATTATTTATGTTTGTTTGTGCAGTTGTATGTAATAACTATGGACAATAACAGGCAAATAGTGTACCTACTTGCATGTGGTGATATTGACTCGTTAAGAGAGAATTATTTCCTTGTTATAAACAAATCGCTTGAAATTAATTTACCTCAGTTTCCTGGAAAAAACCCCAACTCTTTTAGTCTTTCAACTATAACAATAACGTTATCTCTATAAAACAAATGCATTGAACCGTATTAAGAGGTTTACAAGAAAATTATTTTTAATTCGAGAAAAATGTGCCTACCTATACCTAACATTTGGACCTAACTACATATTTACAGGTAAGTATATTAATACGGGAAGAAAATTCGTATATTTTTTAAACGTTATTATAATATCTTATCTATATTCTATACTAATATATAAAGCTGAAGAGTTTGTTAATTTGTTTGTTTGTTTGAACACGCTAAGGAACCGCTGATCCGATTTGAAAAATTCTTTCAGTGTTCGATAGCCCTAAATGGGCTATCGAACACTGAAAGGCTATAGGCTATATATCATCACGCTAAGACCAATAGGAGCGGAGCATCAATGAAAAATGTTTCAAAAACGGGGGAAAATTATCACGCTACGGGCAATAAGAGACGTAAACGAAGTTGCGTGGGTCAGCTAGTATTCTATACTTATATATAAAACTGAAGAGTTTGTTTGTTTGTTTGCACTCGCTAATCTTAGGAACCACTGGGCCGAATTGAACAATTCTTTCAGTATTTGATAGTAAATTTATCGATCAAGGCTATAAGCTATTTGTCATTACGCTAAAACCAAAAGGAGCGGAGCACCAAAGAAAAATATTTCTAAAACGGGGAAAAATTATCACGCTACGGGCAATAGGAGACGCAGACGAGGTTGCGTAGGTCAGCTAGTATATATATAAAAACCTATTGCTGTTCGTTTGTCTCGCTAAAACTCGAGAATGGCTTGGCCGATTTAGCTGATTTTGGTTTTAACGGTGAAAAAAAAAATCCAAATGTCACGTGTACGAAGTAGCGGGAACAGCTAGTACTTAAAATAGAAGTACAAAAAGCTGAGTTATTAAACAAAATGTAAAATGAAAAACTACACAAATACATTTTTAGTTTAATATACATTTTGATCTGTAATGGTACGGTAATGTAATGTAATGTAATGGGCAATACAGAGATCACGGGTATCTTTAATAAGTATGTATTAGAATAGAATAGAATAGAATAATCTTTATTGTACATTAAATAATACAGTTTACATAAAAAAAAAAATACTTCAATTGACTGTCCATGTACAAATGGCGGCCGAAATAGACTTGTCAGCATATTTTAAAAGAACCAGACAGTGGTGTAAACGCCAATATTTTACCGATCTTAAAGGTATTTCTAATTTTAATTAATTACCCTTATGTAATATGTCACTCGCCTCTATAGAGGTCAACCAGGTACTTTTAAAAAGGGAAGACAGGAGAAATAGAAATGCAATGATAGAAAAAAAAAAGCTTTATAATACCTATGGATGGATTCTGCAGTGTACTTACCTAAGCTTGTGCAATTAATGGTCACGAACCTGTAATTCAAACTGAACTCTAATCTAATGTGAATAAATATTAATTTTCAATACATAAATATATTCTATCCATTTTTCTCTTTTAGATATTTTCAAATGGAACGTGTGAACGCCGCATCGCGTTGTAAATTGAAGTAGGAATTTAAAGCAAACGGTAGCATTGTTATTTTAAAATGTGTTAAAATAAATGTTTGTTTTACCACTGGAAGTGTATTATGTACCTAACGTTATGAAACATTTTACATGAAACTGTAGTTCATATTTTTAAACTTTTCTATTCGTGAACTTTAGCAAATCTGTAAATGAAATAACCGACGGATTGTTTTTTAATTATTGCTGGATTTTAACGTCACTCAAAAAGAGTTTTTAATATTTTTCATACATAAATTACATTAGTCTGTATATGTAGAAAGTTGATAATTCCGCTTTCAATGTAATTAAAACGACTTATAACATTTTTGAAAGCTAGTTTACATCAAAATGAGTGCAAGTAATGAGTCTTCATGATTCTTCATATATAATAAAATATTATTATATAATAAAATTATTCAAGACAATAAGTTGTAGTAGGCTGAACTTATAAAGTTTGTTATAACATGCCTATGGTAAAACCGAGATAGATGGCCCACTTTTTGAATTTCCGTCATCATTAAAAAAAAAGAATTTCAAATCAATAATTTCTATCGCTAGCTTAGTTATTCATGTTGAATTATGACTTGGTTTTGCTGACCTATCAGTTAAAGATTTCGCAAAATGTAGGTTTCTGTGGAACGCTTTTTTGAGATAGACGCCTGCAGTGCGGGATAGATGCCCTTCATACATTTTTTTTTTTTTATTGGGACTAATCCCACCCACACGCCCACCACTGTAACTCCTGTACACCCGGATCAACAGCAGTGACCCACGAACACACCGAGTTATGACACTCGGGAAGTTCCAGGAAAAAATTAACTGTCTTGGAACCCGCAACGAAATTAATCAGAAGAAAAATAGGAGGAGTTGGAAATATGATAAGTCCACTTCCCTCCTTAGCAAAGCGGGAGACAAAATGAAGTCAAAATAGGCAGACACCTTTTTTTAAACCGGGAAGCACCACGGATAATATATTATGGGTCCTAAGTGAGCTATATTTGATTACTATACCTAGTATGTATGGCAGAATCGCCTAAACGCACGGAAATTCACCGCAGTTGACACAAGATCCTCATAGTATACCGCCACAGATGTCATTTGTAAGCTATTTAGCATTGTGTTACGTTCATTGTACCAAAGACTACACTCCCAGAGAACATGATGAGCCGACTGTTCACAGCTAGTATCAGGTGTTGAGCATTGACACAATGGTGAATTGATTAATTTAAATGAGTGTAGTTTGCTCTAATGCCCTTCATACTGTGTAAAACAGCAATCCTCCTAAAACAGCAATTGTCTCCAAGAAAAATGGTCCGAATTACAAAAAAAATAAATTAATATGACACAAATAACCATATTTATTATGGTTATTTGTGTCATATAAAATTTTCTTTTTTATATCTTAAAATAATTGTTCAACAAAACTTATAATTCTTAGTTTTTATTATTCGCACCCGAGACCTCTTGATCGGCAGTCGCTTACGCTGACATCAACGAGCCAGGCCCAAAATATGATGTTCTCCTAAAGAAAAATACGCATGTTAATAAATCTATTGGAAACTAGTAGTAATAAGCTAAATAAAAACTCGTAACATCCTGTATTTCACGATGACGTTGTTCTTTTAGCAGCAAAACGCCTTCGCAATATTCTAGATGGAATCCCAAACGATCAGTATATTTCGTTTATCCCCCAGGTTTTTCTTTAATTTCATCAAAAGCTGACTGAAATACACACTTAATGAACCAGTGTATAGACGTAATGAAAAATACAACATAAATAATTACTACTTATAAAGTTATACAACGTTAAGTAAAATAGTGACTTTAAAAATTTCGACGTGATAGTGAAGTTCACCCCGGTGATAAATACGTGGATAAATTAGGTGACAGCGGCTCCTATTTATACTTTTAATTCATAGTTACGAATTTTGGAAGTTAGGTTTTTTGAAAGTGCGGCTTCTGTCCCGTTGCGGCATCTATCCCGGTTTTACCCTACAGCATATTTTAGAAACTGACGTCTTATGGCGTTCAGTAAAATATAAAGTAATCTAGTCCATTGCATTTATCTTATACTAGTTGAACCTCGCGGTGCTACCCGCGGTTATTGTTGTACCGCGAGTAACGCCGCGGACAAAGTTAGTCTAAAAAAAGTAGCCTAAGTTACTCCCTGGATCATCAGCTACCTGTCAGTGAAAGTCCCGTCAAAATCGGTTCAGCCGTTCCAGAGATTACCCGAAATAAACAGACAGACAGACAAAAAATTTGTACTCGCGGTACAACAATAACCGCGGGTAACACCGCGGGGTTCAGCTAGTAACTAATAAAATCATTCGATTCATTTAGAATTGCAGTTCTAGACAAAAGTCTTTGTAAAGCACGTATGTACTAACTTCATGGCGCAACATATAGCCATATAGATATAATATAGATTGGGCCAATAGGCAGAGGGAAGCCCAGGCTTCCCCAGGATTGAATCTCAGAAGGAGCGGCGTCGATCCTGGAGGGGACCTGAACTGGAGCACATTATTATATGCTCCAGTTCTCTACGGCGTCTGAGGCTGGTTGCCGGGGTGGTTTTTATGGAATAACCACTTGGCTCCTTAGTCCTAAAGGAGCTGCAGATCCCAAGGGATTTTCCACACCGTCAATAAAACAGATCAATTTTATTTTAGAAAAAAAATCTTTTAGAACAAAATTAAAACCAATTATTAAATATAAACCAAAAAAGTTGTGAACTATCACACGCGGCCTAATACCATCGCTCGGGATATTTCTAGAACAGTTTGCATAATTAAGACTCGATCAACGTCAAAAGATGTTATAAGCCTAATCGTTTATTTAAATATTTAGGTAAATATTTCACTAAGATATCATAATTGAAATTGTGATTTTCATATAATTGAATGAAATCATATGTTTTTATTAATCTTGCTAACTTTTCATATCTATACTAATATATAAAGCTGGAGAGTTTGTTTGTTTGTTTGTATGAACCCGCTAATCTCAGAAACTAATGGTCTGATTTAAAAATTCTTTCAGTGTTAGATAGGCGATTCATCGAGGAAGGCTATATTTAGGCTATATATCATCACGTTTAGACCAATAGGAGCGGAGCACCAATGAACAATGTTATGAAAACGGGGGGAAAATATTACGCAACGGGCAATAGGAGACGTAAACGAAGTTGCGTGGCTCAGCTAGTATCATATATTTCATATCGCTAACTTTTTATTATGAAATACTAGCTGAGCCCGCTATTTCGTACGCGTGACATTTACTTAAATAGTTCAGTTATTTTTAATTTTCACCATTTAAACCTTCCCTGGACAACGCAAACATATCAAATCCAAACTCAGCTCAATCGGCCACCCAACCGACAAACAAACAGCATTAGATAATTTTTTTTCATGTAAAGTCCTGCCAAAATGACTCTACTCCGCCTGGTTGAAAGCAAAGCAGAATTCAAGAGTGATGGTCACCATAGTCATTGCGAATGCAGACAATTCAACAATGCAGCATGGTGACCCACACCATGGCGGCCTTGTGATGCTTTCGCATCATTGCGCCTCCGGTCTCGCACTCACCAACGAAACACGACAGCACGAACGCTGTCATTTTACGTTGACTTTTATATAAAGAAATAAAATCGAACGAATCTTTCTAAAAATAAAGTAAACAAGGCAATAGTTGACTAACGGTCACTGACACAATCATTCAACTGTGATAATCTTTTATTCGAATAGGTACTTTTCATGTTTTGGATGAGTAACTGTATTTATAGAAACTTTACTCTACGCCAAGATATTGAATGAAATGTTCTTCTTCATACTTGAAAGCGGACTAATACACAACAAAACTTTGATAAAACAATTCTACCAAACAATTTCAGTATTATTTTGTTCAATGAATTTATTGAGATTATTTGTGTTGTATTTGGTAAACAGTAAATTAATTTAAGTTGTAAAATAAATGGTTTTGAGAAATCAATTATATATTATGTTTCTCGTATCACGATGTCACTGAGCATGAGAGAGATTTTCACATTTTTTATTCAATGTCGGTTTTGCTGGCGTGCTTACAATGGTATAAACTTATTTATAAAAATATATCACAACTAACTTAAGAGATAACAGTCATGGAATAATTAAATCTCCAAAGTGCATTTCAGGTAAAGTCTTTTACCGTTACTTTTAAGCAATGATAACACTATAATTCAAATCATATGCAGTTATAATACAAGCTGCTAAACATATTATCTTCCTAGCTTTTACTATTCCCAAAATTAATTGGATCGGCTACTAGTTCAACCGTTTGTACCTGAATATCAGTTTTTCCATGGAGCGGCTCGCGACCTCCGCAACCTTAAGAGTAAACTGAATTCAAAGTTGAACTAGTTGTTAGTATTGTGGGCAATTATAGTAATATGGCAAACGGTTGCCATAGATGTTCATGTAAACCAGGACCGGTTTGCCGTGTTCTCCGAGGCACGGGCGTGAAACACCGCCAAACTTCCATAGTCCGGACTGCTATTAAGAATATGTTGTGAGAAAAACTCAATTACAATTTTAACCACAGAACAAAGGAATATTTTTTGTGCTTTTGGGTTGGGCCCTTGATTCGAACCCGAGACCTCTTGCATACGCTAACTGCTAAACCAAGAAGGCAGCTACTAAAAGTATAATAATAATTAATTTAATATTATTATATAGTAATATTCTCATTCAAATTTGTAAATATAAATTATTTTTCAGTGTTGTCGAATTTTTCGAAAACGGCGTGAATTGGAACGTTATCGAATAATAATTTGCATTTACAATTAAGCTAATTTCCGAGCTCGTTAAGCTCCAATTGTCTGATGTACATTTGTTTAACTGGATTCTAGTAATTGCGTTAAATATTTCTAGGAAGTTATTTTTCGAAATAATATTTTTAATATTGTCACTCGACAGAGTGTCATAACACTGAGAGTAATAACACTATGAGTTATATAACGTTCAAATACTTTCTTGTTAACGTTTACAGTATCTTTTAAATTAACACAATTAAAATCAAGACTAATTTGGGTGGTACAATGTTTTGACTAGCAAATATCGAAACCATATCTTTCATTTTTGGTAATGAAATGATTTGGTATTGTTTTCTAAAGTGGAATCTTTTTTGATGGCTCAAAAATGTTAAACTCGCGTCAGTAACGCGCGTCAGGACTCGTCACCGTAGGACGGCACCGCAAAGTCTAGTGTTTGCGCGAGTGTGCGTGTGTACGGATGGTGACAGCTGATGGCTCGACTGTCTGTATACTTGTAAAATAAAATTCGTGTATATCAAATGTTTAAAATATGGAAATTGAACAGAACGCATCTATTAATGATAAAAGTGACCAAGAAAGTACTTTATAAAACTACTAGATGAAAACTCGGCTTCGCTCGGGTGATTTGTTAATACTGTATAGCATAACAATAGGGATTTTTTTACTTCTTTTTGGCGCATTTTATTTAAGAGCAAAGAGGTTCATTTCAGGTGAGCTTAAACAACTGTTTGTTTATAGTTTTGAGTTTTCACTTCTGTCGGAGTCCTCATGACTGCTTTGCGGTTTTTCTTTTTAATTTTTGTTGTAGGCGATATGTTCTACAGATATGTGTTAAAATAACGTTTTGGAACTTTGAACACTTCACCCAATTAAAGGAATAACAATGTAAACGACTAGCAACTGTCCCACAGTTTCACCCGCGTAGGTTCCGTTCCCGTGGTAATACGGGAATAAAATATAGCCTATTTCACTCGGGGATAATTTAGCTTTCTAATGAAGAAATATTTCTTGAAGTCCGGCAAGTGGATATTGAGTTTATGTGTTACATACAAAAATACAAATGTTTAATCTCAATGTAAGTGTACATGTAAAAAATAAAATGTGGAAAACGGTCCTTCTGATAACAGAAAACGTCTATTTTGTACTTACATAGAAGAAAACCAATCAGTAACAAGCTAAGCGGGTGAAATCAAATTTTGAACCTAGAGTTTATTTCTGGAAACTTATAAACATGAGAGAGCACTTTTCACAAAGATTTCCTACTAACTTAGAATGATTTGGCGTTTTTTATCAACTTATTAACAAGAGGTTTTCATCATCAGCCTATCGCAGTCCACTGCTGGAGATATTCCTCTCCAATGGCACGCCACTCGGATTAAACCTCCGCTTCTCCTATCCAGTTTCTGCCAGTTCTTATGTAAATCATACAACAAATCAAGCAATGTTTAGCCCACTGTCCAACACTCGATTGGTATGGAGGTTTGTTTCAAGATTTCCTTCTTTTTGCGGTGGGTGATGTTGTATGAAATAAAATAAATAAAGAACGTATGAAATAGATAAAAAAATGTATATGAGTCAAATTTTGAAGAAAACCGGTGCAGAAAGTTTTGAATTTTAAAACTTATACAAACTAACGAATTATTCTTATTATTACTCTAAGTATATATGATGCATACCCAAGCTAGGACTTCTTATGACGTCGACTGCTTATCTTGAACTACAGTTTTTTTCCCGGGAACAATGATTTTGATAACATTGTATTATTGCAAATAATACTATAAATAACATAGAATGTTTCACTGTATTAGTATTGAGTACGTTTAGTATGGGCTGTACGGGTAAAGCTTTGTGGTTTAAGAAGTCATCTCGTTTGAATGTGGTTCAATCATTACATGGGACAATACTTTTTGGTCTTTTTATGTATGAACCTGCCAAACTGACTATATTCTGCCTGATGAAAAGCTTGAGCAAATTCAAGAGCGTCACCATACTCACAGTGATTGCAGTGCAATGACGGTAACACATATCATGCCTATTGAAATGCTTCTGTATCATGTCCGTAACATGTATCATGTTTATCTTTGCGATGGTTCCGCACAGTACCTGTTTGACGCCTTCGACCGGTTGCAGCGACGAGCAATCATTGTCAACAGTCCCGAAGCTATCGAGTTCCTTGAGCTCCTGCAGTTGCGTACAGATTTCGCCTTTATGGCGGTACTCTTTCGCTTGTATCTCGGAGTGTGTTCTGAAGAGCGCTTTCAACTGGTCCGTCCTTTCCCTTTCCTTACCTACAGAACAACACGTGCCAGCCTTGGAAGTCACCACTTCAGAGTGGTAGACATACGATCTCGTACTCATCGCTTCGGTTCCTCCTTTCTGTGCCGAGCAGTCAAAACCTGGAACTGACTTCCAGCGCACGTGTTTTCCTTCCACTGTGATTTCGGGACCTTTAAGCGGGGCGTAAAAAGCATCTCATTAGGCAGCCATAGTGTTCGCATTGAGGATGGAGACCACCACTCTTGGAATCTCCTCATGCTTTACATTAGGCTAGCAGAGTTATTTTGGCGCTGCCATATATAAAAAAAAATATGATTGTAAAATCCGGCGACACAAAATTTATTCCTAGTGCCTGGTAATATATCTAAATGAAGTAACCATACCTTTAATGGGCCAATCTTACTTTACTGGTTTGCGTACAAATTAAGTATTTACACATTAATGTGACAGGATGCAGCGGAAATTAACTTAGTGACCAACGTATAAGCGCTATTTAATAAATAAATATTTCGGACATCTAACACACAATGCCGCCCATCTAGTCCCAAGCTAAGCAGAGCTTGTGTTATGGGTACTAGACAGTTGATATAAATAAATATACATATATATATTTTTGTAAATACAAAATGTTTGTATTACATACACATATTTGCAGATCATACAAACATATGGTCCGACCCGGGCATCGAACCCGAGACCTCAAGCATAGCAGTCGCATACGCTACCACTGCGCCACCGAGGCAGTTGTTTCGATTTCTAATCTATTTGGGATTTTACTGCTTACAGTCTATTGATATGTATTATCATTGATTAAAAAAATATTACTTAGTGTGTGTGGTTATATAATAAACAACCGGGACCGTTGGCTTAACATGCTCTCCGAGGGACGGGCGAGAAACAGTGCCATCCGCCATACTCCGGACTGCTATAAAGAATTTGTTTTAAGAAAAATCCAACAGCAGTCCGACCCGGGATTCGAACCCGAGACCTCTTGTTCTGCAGTCGCTTACACTAACCACTAGACCAACGAGGCAGTATCTATACAAATAAATAAAATTGGAGTGTCTGTTTGTAATATTAAAATAACAGCTTTTTAATCAGTGCATATGTATGTATACATGATACATATACCAAAATTGTAGTTAAAAATTTTTTTGTCTGTCTGTCTGTCTGTCTGTTTGTTCCGGGTAATCTCTCGAAAGGCTGGACGGATTTTGACGGGACTTTCACTGGCAGGTAGCTGATGATCCGGGGAGTAACTTAGGCTACTTTTTTTAGACTAACTTTGTCCCGCGGCGTTACTCGCGGTACGACAATAAGCGCGGGGTTCAGCCAAAAATTTGCCGCCGTGGTATACATGTAAGTACAATAAGGACAACAAAAAAGGTATTTTTTTTTAACTTTATAATTTGGGCACAAAGTTGGATTTTTTTTGTATGTAAGATAGCTGTGCTGCTAAGCGCTCCAGCATTATCTATTCTTTTTGGGACAGCCCTTATAAAGAAAGGAAAAGCTGTCATCAAATAAAAATTCCCGCGACATTTCTGATGTTATCTTCAAAAGAACACAATAAATAAGTTTTACCGTTGATACATTTCACTCTTCGCTTGCTACAAGGATACGTAGCTATTGCGCCGCTACGAGCCTCACATATCGCTCCGTAGACACGTCTGAATCAATAGTGCGTGCCGTTTAACCGTCGACTGCGATAAACACTGGTGCGATAACGCATAGCTTTCCACACACCGCGTTGATGCGGGGATATTAATTGAGAGTTTAATTTATTGAAGGTTCGAATTTATTATTTGTTTGTTACGCGTTTGTTTTGGTTTACTCAAATTTCAGACGGTAGATGAAGGGGTACATTACGCAAACTTAATAGAAGTGAAATACGTGATTTTAAAATCTAAGCAGTTACATTTAACTCACATAAACTATAAAACATAACCTAAAATTGCGTGGTACGTAAGTGATCCTATAAGGTTTCAATTTTTTACTTTTGAGGTACAGAACCCTAAAAATAGATTTAACAATAGGAAATGTATAATTCTTGTCGTCATTCAAATATTTTATTGCTAAAATACAGTTCTCCATAAATACTAGCGCAATAAATTTATTTCCCTTAAATAAAATGAGTGAAAACAGTGGCGGAATTTCTGAGATGAATGCGTCTTTTTACAGCCTGAAACGAGGCTAACCATTTGAAGCTCGGGGTGGCTTATAACCGAGCTATATATATTTACATTTGCTATAAGTACTCGCTACCACGCTGCAGGGGAGAGAAAAGGATGGAGATAAAAAGCGAATAAGAACATATTTGCACGTCTTAACCCAACACAGACTGTAGATTAGTATACTTTTTACGTTTAAATATTGAATAAGCAATATTTACATGTTTTATTACAGAAAAATATATACCTACACATACATTTTACAGCCAAAGTCAAAAGATTTTTATTCAAATAGGCACTATTATACAGGCACTTATGAATAGTCAATATTTAAAAATCGAATGATTCTAGTCGCCAGTTCCAAGTGCAGCCTATCCTTCATGGAGAAGAATCTGTAAAGAAACTCTATTACTGCTCTTTTCTTAAAAAAAAATAGGGTAAACAATATTTTTTTACTATGAGACTTGAATGAGATTGAAGTCGACGAAAGAAAACTAAAAGTTTGGCAAACGCATTTTAATACAAGGCACTTTGATATACCTCCATTATTTTTATCCTAGAAGTGTTCTATACGTGCTTATAGTGGCTCTGTGAAGTTGATAATAGAGGTCTCGTAAAGGCTCGGCCGAAAACAATTATACTAAACACGTGTAAAAGTTACTTACATTCACCCGCTCTTAGACACTGAACAAAGTTTCGACCAATGTACAACTGACGTCCAATTATTTTCGATGAGATCGAAAGTTCTAGAAATTTGTATGTGAATACTTTATTTAGTAATTAACATTTATGGCTCTTGTTAACCAAATTTTCAAGGTCACTTATATCACTTAGGTACAGGTATCGGCTATGTCACTTAAGTCTCCTAAAAGTTATCGAGTCATAGTTTTTTTTTTTATGGAGAAGGCGAGCAAACGAGCAGACCTATCGCCTGATGTTAAGCGATTACTGCCGCCCATGGACACCAGCAAACAACAGAGGCGTCACAAGTGCGTTGCCGGCCTTTGGGGGATAAGATAGGAGGAGGGGGTTTGGATTATGGGCCTCCGGTATCCTCACTCACTCGGTGAAACACAGCGCAATAGTGCTTGCGCTGTGTTTCACCGGTTTTATGTGAGGCCGTGGTATCACTCACACACACACACACACACACATGGTATGGACCGGCCCATTCATGCCAAAGCGAGGCTCTTCCTCTCTCTCTCTCTCTCTGGTTAACTTTACAGAATAATACTTTTTGTCAATGATCTGGACTCCAGAACATACAATTGTAACTTTTATGGATACAAAATTAGCTTTAAAGTATATTCGGAAGGTAAGTGTACCTACATTAAAACAATGGTAGATTCTTAACAGCTAAAACTAAACACATCCAAAATGACGCTCAAAAAGATATATACGCTCATTATTCATTTTGACTGTAGCAAGTAACTTTGACTTCCAAATTATGTAATCCAATAAATATTGTAAGAGTTTCTTGTAGAAAATCAATACATCTTAGCACAACATTAGATGAAGCGTTAACAGTACACATATCTAACTCACATGACTTACATGAGTACTTGAGAGGCGCTACCGACGTGGACGTGGTGTTGTACGTTATGTTTAAATGCTGCGTGGGATCACAAAGTCGGTCATCGATTAAGCGTCACAATGACGGTTGTTTAATGCCGACATTTTGTTAGGAACTTTGATAACCGTGACCGGGGTGACGAGGCACGCCCCTCCCTCAACCCCCGGGGGCGTGTCGTCGCCCCTCGAGCCGCCTAAGGAACGCGGTGAGGCGCCTTATTTTCCTTCAAAGCTTTCGGTTAACTCAATATAGTGGTCTATATATGTTGAACGTTGACTCCGTGGATCGTTCGCTTCTGCTTCATTTTGGATACACTCCGCTTTAATCAATAGTTAGTTACGGGCAAACGAATTCTAAATCCTTATCTTTTATGAACAGAATGAACATACAAAGAATGTCTTATTAGAATCCCATAGCACTTTCAAGATAAATTTTATTTTATGCCTCTGTGGTACAACCACAATGTCACATGTGTCATGTTATACAAAGGACAAGCTGTCAAACTTTGGTAGGATCTAGGTAGGATAAAACTATGAATAGTTCCTACCTCTATGGGATAAAAGTTGTGGTGGAAAGACAGTCCACATTTCATCTCATTCACATTTTTTATATTTCTTTATCATTAATTTCATCACGACGAAGACTTAAAGACTTAAGATTTGAAGACTTTAAACACTTGACATTGGCAGAAGTAGCTGATCAGAGAGATCTGGCTGGTTGCCATTTCATCAAAAGAAGAAGAAGAAAAGTTGTGGTAAAACCTAAAATTAATAGAATAGTAGAATTATCCTAATTGAATAAGACCCGACACTGGCAGTTTCAACCGTCGCGAACCATTAGCTCAACGAGCATCGACTAGTTAATACTGTCAATAATTATATTAATACAACAAGGTGAGCAATGATTGATTCCCTATATCTTGGGCTTCATAATATGAAAAAAAGAGAGTCTTGAGATGTACAGAAATATTAGTCTGGTAGTGGTATCACGGTGGCTCGTATTGATCATGAACTTTCAACTTTCAGACCAACCGACCGTACACGGGCAGGGAAGTTGCGTTATTGAGCAGAGGAGGGTTAGATTGTTCTTATTGACTGAGCTCGGTAATAATAAGAATTAGTGAATAATCAAAATGGTTGATCTAAAGATATCATAATAACGATAGTAAGAAACAAAAACATAATTCAGTTTGAAGAAACAAATATATCGTTGACTTTATTATATAATTTTCATCATTCTTTAATCTTAAACCTCATTGGTAGCGAATTTAATTGGGACTAAATGAAAAGTATTAAAAGGAGATAGATATATAGGTAGCTTAGTTATATCAAAAAGCGGCCAGGTGCGAATCGGACTCGCCCATGAAGGGTTCCAGGAAGGGCAGCAACAAGTAACATAATATAATTTTTATTTTATTTCTATATTTGTGTTGATTGAATGAAAGGTAAATTTTAGTTTACGATTTATGACGTATTAAAAAAAATACTTACTAGATTTCGTTCAAACCAATTTTCGGTGGAAGTTTGCATGGTAATGTACATCATATATTTTTTAGTTTGTATTCTCTTGATATTAGAAACCTCAATATCATTTTTGAAGACCTATCCATAGATACCCCACACGTATGGGTTTGATGAAAAAAATACCTTTGAGTTTCAGTTCTAAGTATGGGGACGCCCAAAAATTTTTTTTTCCTTTTTTGTGTGAAAACCTTAATGCGGTTCACAGAATACATCCACTTACTAAGTATCAACATTATAGTTATTTCAGTTTCGAAAAAAAGTGTCTGTGACATCCGGACGGACAAACTGACAGACATGACGAATGTATAAAGGTTCCGTTTTTTGCCTTTGGCACGGAACCCCAACGAATTTTTCATAACAGCTTCATAAAAACTCGAGTTCTTGTGTCATTGGTTCTGACCTAAACGATACTTTATAAAATTACCTCAGAAAGTAAATTTTCATGACGTAAATTTCGCGTCGCCACGTACTCGATTGTGCTTGCGTGATGCTTGATAACCACGAAATATTGTAGCGTGTACGTGGCCAATGTTGAACAAAATATAATTATTTGTTAGTCTATTGGTTCAATGGTCAATCCAACAATATTCCTACTTATTAAATAGATTTATAGAAACAAAAAAAGTATATATGTATTTGTATCAGTTGTCTAGTACCCCATAACACAAGCTCTGCTTATCTTGGGACTAGATGGCATTGTGTGTTTAGATGTCCGAAATATTTATTTATTATTTATTTATACATAAATCTAAACATTCTAACTTTACAATACCAACTTACGAATAGTTGCAGTAAATCGGTACACTATTTGCCTGATTTTATTATTTGGTAATGATTTATTTAATCTGCTTAAAGCGAATGTTAGATGCGAACACATTGACCAAGCACTGTTCTAGGACATTATAAACCACGACAAACTTGCAAGCATGTTTAATTTCTCTAGTTGCTATTATTATTTTATTGGCTAGATAGCAGCTAGAATTGTGACTTGCAAATTTTTCGTGACTTACAGTTTATGCTTGTTTTGAATTACATTTTGCTGGGTTTTATTATACTTTTCTATTGTGTTAAAAATTTTAACGAGTGAGTGAGGGTACCGGAGGACCATACCCCAAAACGTCTCCCCATCCTCCAAAGGCCGGCAACGTGCTTGTGACGCCTCTGGTGTTGCGAGTATCCATGGGCAGTAATCGCTTACCATCAGGCGATGCGTCTGCTCTTATGCCTATTCAATAAAATACGTCATGTGGTGTCGTGGGACACCAAATAGGAACGAAGTTCCTTATGATAAAATATAATAATAGATACAACTTACAGATGGCGCTGTACTAATTTTTCGAAATATATAATTTGGCGAAATAAATTAAATTAAAAAGGCTGAAGAAAAAGTTCATTATTAATATATTTTTTTTGTAAATACGTACATTTTATAGATAGATTACACTCAAACTCCGAAAAAACAAATATTTGCAGATCATACAAACTTTTGATCTGACCCGGGGTTCAAACCCGAGACCTAAAGCACAGCATTCGCATACCCTACCATTGCGACATGGAGACAGTAACCTTACGTTACAAACGCTTTTGTCGGCTAGGGTACCCCTCCGCAAGGCCCCATAAGGAACTTCGTTCCAAGAAAAAAATTAAATCTTTCAATGTCAATAACATCGACAAGTCAGTCATCTCCTTGTACAGAGCATCTGCTGTATCCTAAAAAAAATTTGGTATCCCTCTTAATAAGTAAATCTTTTACAATAAAAATAGGGAATACGTTATATGCAAGTCGTATATATTTTATACTGGGCCACATGTGAATATGAAAAAAGGTATTCGCACGAAGCCGGGAGTTTTCTTTTAGCTTTATAATGTTTTGATCATTTTTTTACAACGAATTTAGTTTCCGTTACTAAAAATGTGACCTCAAGATGAAAAATAATCACTTGCTGTACCTACCTATGCTGCCTTTATACTTCTTTATTAGACAGAGATGAATGAACAGACCATCAATCAAAATAAAATAGGTAAAAATTTTAGGATGGTTATCAAAACGATAGTAAGGCCAAACAATCCATTTGATTTAAGCCGAATTCAACAAAGTTTATAACTAAGTTTTGTATCACAGTTGTTAGCTCCGTATGAAAGTCTTTATGACTTGATGAAAACAGTGTGCAAAATATTCACTTAACTCTAGTATACTCACTAAATAAAAAAACATAATTCCTAAACACATATAGGTGAGGTTGAAATGTTATCGACAATTGCGAAATGATAAAATGTATTTTTATGTTTCAAATGGATTTTTGAGATACTTGTATATATTCGTCAGTGGAAAAACTAATACACTTCGATCGCTTGCATATTTTTTATAAAAATAAATCTAGAACCTAAATGCAGTGTTACTTATCTTGAAAACTTGTTTGAATATTTGGTCATTCATTATTATATTAAACTTATGCTTACTTAGCTTTTATGTAAGGTGCCACTAGGACTACATATAATAAAAAAAATTACTAAAGTTTCAACAGTTTTTTTAGATTTATGCTTAGCAATAAGTACCACACGCTACTAATCAGTGCCATTTTGCCACAGAACTCAGTGCGAGCATCAAGAGAGAAAAGATAGTCGAAATTTGTGAAGGATGCGGCCAGAAGATTCAAGATCGCTATCTGATGCGGGTCGGAGAGCTTTCCTGGCATGAACATTGTCTCAGCTGCTGCGTTTGCGGCTGTCCCCTTGCGCACACCTGTTACACCAGAAACGCCAAGCTGTACTGCAAACCAGACTATGATAGGTAATAAACGTTTTAAAAAACGTGCTCTTGAACTTATTATGATTTGTTCACCAAACTCCACTTCATCGTGTATAGAGCTGGGTCAAAATAACTAAACTAAGTTTCTCATTGCGAATGTTACATTGCGAAATGACAGCGAATTGCATCGCGACTAGCCCTGCGTTTATATAACTATGTTTTTATAATATTTCTGTCCCATAGATTGTTTGGAGTTAAATGCACCAGATGCGGCGATCGACTTTTACCACAGGAGATGGTCATGCGAGCACAGCAGTATGTCTTTCACATACAATGCTTTGTCTGCGTCATGTGCTGCCAGCCGCTTCAAAAAGGCGAACAATACGTCATCAGAGCTGGCCAAATCTTCTGTCGACAAGATTTTGAAAAAGAAATGTACTTGATGCAACATGCTGAAGATGATATGATTTTGGATGACTCTGAGCGTCCACGGGACGGTAGAAGAGGACCAAAACGGCCTAGAACGATACTAACATCTGCTCAACGGAGACAATTCAAAGCATCGTTTGAAGTGAGTCCAAAACCTTGCAGAAAAGTACGTGAAGCTTTAGCGAAAGATACAGGATTGAGCGTCCGAGTAGTACAGGTGTGGTTCCAAAATCAAAGAGCTAAGATGAAGAAAATTCAGAGAAAAGCGAAACAAGAAGGCGATAAGAATAATGAGAAAGAAAAAGACAAGGACGAAAAGAGTATTAAACAAGAGTCACCCTCTAGCGAGCACGGCAATTACCTGGGACTGGATGGTTCCTACTCGGCCTCAAGTCAACCGCTAAACCCTAATTTGCCGTATTCTCCTGATGGTAAGTTTTGTTCAAAATAACATTATCATAATTATGTAGAAAAATCATAGCACAACCAACTTTGTAGGTATAAAACTACTGGGCTGAGTGTTACGAGTCCAAACACTACAAGGGACAACATTTTGTAGGATTCAGAAATTGTTGTTCTGGGTCTCAGTGTTCTTTGTCTCCGTTTCCTGTATGTTTGTAAGGTTCTATGTGACACAAAAGTATTTTTAATACTTACAACATTCAATTTAACAAAAATAAGACTAACTGAAATATGGAAATCACAATATAATAAAAGAAACGAGGTGACTAAGTTTCACATTGGGCTACAAGCCCATATTGTCAATTATTCTGAGGAATTCCCCTATAAATTGATTTTGAGTATTGTAATAACAATACTAAAACGATATTTCATTAAAACAATTATGATAATAACTAGCTGCACCTTGCGGTATTACCCACAATGGTTTATGTAAAAATACAATGCGGCGGGTAACACCGCGAGGCGAAGTGAGTATAAAATAAAAGTTGCCAAGTTACTCCTTATGTCCATATCGATCCAGCTGTTTCAGAGATTAGCCGTAACAAATAGACAGACATATAGACATAAAGAAAAAAAATAAATATAAGTAGCATATACTTTCATAAAAAAACAGTTAATTTGAACTTACAAACAGACACTTCAATATTAATTAGTTCTATAGATTGACTAGTTTGAACTAGTTGACAGTATATTTGAGGGCATTGACTACCCAAAAACGATTGCCATAGATATTGACGACAACCGGGACCGACGGCTTAACGTGCTCTCCGAGCCACGGGCGGGATGCAAGCACCGCCATACTCCGGGCTGTTTACTCTTGATCTGCAGTCAAAATTGAAATAACTCCGTTTATCAGGATCTAATAGTGAACTATTTTTCTTTTCAGATTATCCAGCTCATTCCGGTGATAGTTTCTGCAGTTCAGACATATCGCTTGACGGTAGTAATTTTGATCAATTAGACGAGGGAGCATCAGACACTATGAGTTTGCAAAATTTGGAAGTACAGCATCACTCCCATCCCCACGCAGCCCATTCGGCGCACGAGCCACTCAACCTCGGCACAGGCTCCGTTGTGAACCCCATAGACAAGTTATACCTTATGCAGAATTCATACTTCAGTACCGATCATTGATTTAACGTCAGACGTGGCGCTGTAAGAAGACCTCGGTCTTCACAGCGACTACGCCTGCCATCGATCGCGGAGCTCTCCGCCCAATGCACCGAAACTAAGACTAGCCTTACATGTACTTACAGTGACACGATCCCTCAGATACTCCCCTTAAACTTTCACAAGTATTACGCTGACCCCTATTAAAAACTAGCCTGCGAAACGGGTCATTAGAAAATTGTTAATGATTTAGACGACATAAATTATAACATAAATTGTAACATAGGTATATTATAAACGAATATTGTGTTGTACAAAGGACTATTAATTTTATAACTACTTTAAAATTTCTAATGATCTTAGTAAAAGAATGCTTGCAGTTGGGTTGCTGCAAGTTCATAGCTTTTATTTGTTTATAACACTACAATAATATAATAAAATGGACTCGACTAAGCACAATCCTAGTGTGTATATAAACTGTGCATACATAAACGAACTATAAATAGATAAAAGACAATTATAAACTTCGCAGAAAATCATTATTCTTTTTCCAATGGTAGGAATCTAGTAGAGGTTTCGAGTTCTACTCAAATTTAACAATTGCAAGGTTAAGTGTTTACTACAAAAAAATTAATTGTAAATTCATATTTGCCTAGTTAATGTATCAGAATTAACATAGAGACATGTATTTTTGTGTTTGTTAATAACTAAATAGGTTACTGAATAGCATATATATACATTTAAACACATGTTACTGTTTTAAAAGCTGTGATGTGTCGATAAGACACAAGATAAAGCCGGCAATCCGAAATTGCTCATGTGACGGATCTTTAAACAAAGGAAAATACAAATTGTATTTGTAAATACATATTAAAATACAGTTAGCAGTGGAAATCACGTCTAAATACCATTGTAAATAGTAAAAATTTAAGATTACACTTTCTAGTTGATCTGGTTATGCTATGGCTGTTTAAAAGTACGATCAATAATATAATTATGTACATTGGATCAAGGTGAAATAAATAAAACTCGGACAAACACTGACATCATGAAATTGTGTTACAATCTTAGAACTCAGAGATTCAATTGGATCTGTAATATAAATTTTCCTCGCAATTCCTATTCTACCGTTCAGAAGCTATACGAAGTAAGAAATAATATCCGAAACAACTAATACTTATGATGTACATATTGTACAGGAATAGTTATTTATTATTAATAAAGTGAATGATAAAGCACTTAATTTTATTAGGCCGTGGTTGTAGAATTAGTCACTATGTAAGATAGTTCTGTACTTAATGTAGATATCAAACGGATTACAAAGCGTATAGCGTTAATAATATAATTTCAAAACATTTGGAAACATATTATGTATAAAGCACTATGAGTTTATAAAAGTATTGTTAGATTTCAAAGCTGTATTCCGTAACTAAGAGGGAGATAGGCAGGAAAAACACGTCCCTTATTTAAAATATCTAGCAGATCTTTTTACCTATACTAATGAATACTATAGTTTGAATTTTAGTGCAAATACATGTTATAAGAGCAATTGTTCATTTTCTATATAGTCAGAATAATGAATGTAATACACATTAGAAAGAATGGTTAATCTTTCTATTTCACATTATAACGTTGTTGTTATTTGCCGTTGTAACAATTATGTATTGCCTATCTATATGGTGAGATTCCTAGATTACATAATTACAGTATATAGCGCGATGGATTTTTTGCTCTAAAGTTTGACTCGTAATGTCTTGTATCTATGATATTGGCACAAGAACACAATTTAAAACTGCAAAAATATTTATTTTCGTAATTAATTACAAACCAAATACCTATCGTGCTGTCGTATTTCGTTGATGGTCCGAGATCGGAGACCTAAAGATGCGGAAGCATCTCAATAGGCTTCCATAGTGTATGTTACCATGCTGCATTGTTGTATTGTCTGCATTCGAAATAATTATTGTGACCACCACTTTTGGCAGGCACATATGTGTATACATATTACTCGATACATATAGTTAGATCTTTCCAACAGATAAAAATGTATATGGCTGTTATTATCCGTTATTGTTACTTTACTATAGAAGAAGCTGTTTGTAATCACGTATCTTAATAGTTTAAATATAATAGATGTATATCTAATGGATGTCTAGCAGCAAGTATTTCTTTGTCTTTTGCAATAGATGGTGATAGTTCTAGAAATGAAAACAAACAAAATTATTATGAACTGTGCTGTAACTCAAGCTGTAGTTATGTGTGTGTTTCCTATTATAGAAAAAAAACATGTGAATATGAGAATGTAGACTTGAAAAAATAATCAGGTGCAATGCATAAATAGAAAATATTACACGACATTGGCGAAATTGTAGTTACACTCTACCACAAAGCCATTAATCAAAAGTTGAACCGAAAACATGTCAGTTATATTTTTAACCATCTACGGAACCTTATTATATCCATCGAACGATATACTGTTACATAAATCAATATCCTGATAGCCTAGCACTTACATAAACTATGTTAAAATATTTTAAAGCTCCATACAGTATCTACTACACGAAAATCTAGTCATGTTGTATTTTGTTTGAAATAGTACAGTAGATATATTCGATGTAATTCTTGTAATATATGAATAAGTTTAGGTATATAAATTTAATCTAAGTAAAAGTAATCAAACAATTCTAGTCAAACTTATTTGAACGTTTATCCGTTGGTAACAACTACTGAAGATGTTACTGACTAACCGACGCATAATTTTATAAATTGATGTAAATTAAAACTTTAATAAGTTGATTTTGTTTCACTGTCTTCTTACTTTGAGTAGGAACCTATTTGTTTATTAATAGTCTATCGACTTCGCCCTTACTGTTCAATATCGTCGACATGTGGTTCTAAATTAAAATGGTCCAAAAAGTTTCTGTGTTATTAAGTAACTCAAGAAATTCTCGTTAAGCTTTCAACTACCTATTTTTGTATTATATGAGGGCCAAAAGAGTGAATTGATCGACATTAGAAAGTGTCTACCGAAGCCTATGAACGCCTGCTAGTTAGGAGTCTCAAGCTTTTGAGACAGGAGTACGCTTTTTTCAGGAAGATCAAATCGGTTCAAGAATACTCACGCGACGACGTATCGTAGTGAATTGTCAATTATCCATTAATCCATAGACGGTAATGAGAGATATGGTCCAAACAATTCTTTGTAGATTCTGCATAACTTTCTACTTCACCTCACTTAAATTTAATTATTTTTATTGCGTACTAATCTCCTTAAATTATTCTTAATTTTGTCGGTTAATTCTCGAGATGGCGTTGATCAAAAATATAGTTAGCAATTTTGAGATAGTTGTATTCGCTAATTATCAGAATATTTTTCGAAAATGCTATATCACATTGTAGTAATGGACTAAGAATACAGAGTCTTGCCCCACTATTTCACGTCATGGGCGTCGCAAGAACCGGCGATGGGGAGCAAACTCTGCTGGACATGACATGGCAAAAGGAAAACTCAAAAGAAATCCCCTAACCAGATGACCCCTTGACTAGACGACCGGTGTGGCAGACTAGGCCAAATCCTCTTATCTAAGATGAGGCACATGTCCAGTATAAGAGTGTTAGGTATAGGCTGTTGATAAATTTGATAATGATGATGACAGCATCCGACATCAACAAAATGAATGTCCTAACAAAATGACAATTTAAAATAGCGCTTTAATTGTTTATTGCTCCGTGTGAACAAATAAATTGGTATACCTACCGGTATCGGTGGATGCGGACTGCCTAAGACCGCGATGGTTGGTGGAAGGTCTCCACCAGATATTGCATTAAGCAGTGGATAACAATAAGTTGAAGTAAATAAATCGGTATATATATGCAAAATTACACAGCATACGTAACTGAAATCGCTCTATAATCTACAGAGTGTTTAGTATCTATAACAATACGTGATGGAAAATTTGATTAAATTTTTCTGAAAGTACATCCTACTAATATTATAAATGCGAAAGTTTGTAAGGTAATGGATGGATGTTTGGATGGATGTTTGTTACTCTTTCACGCAAAAACTACTGAACGGATTTGGATGAAACTTTACAGTAATACAGCTTACACATCAGAATAACACATAGGCTACTATTTGCCGCGATAGCCGACATATACGCGGGCGGAGCCGCGGGTAACAACTAGTATGCCATAAAGTAAAAAAAATTATTAAAACATAGCAGAATAAATTAACAATTATTTTTACGGGAATTAACGCGATCAGCCTGTGACCACGGCCAGTGCAACCTTGTCGAAACGTCAGGCAAATCAGAGATAAGTAATACCTTTTAATAAGGATCGCGTTAATACCCGTAAAAATAATTATTAATATATCATGGAACGCGAAAGTTTAAAACCTATGTTAAGAAGTTTTCTTTTTACTTTTATATAAAGAGAACAACCCGAGATCAGTCGCCCTTTCCTCCTAGCCTTGGAGCTTGGGACTCTTGGCGATAGTCACCATCACGTATCCTATACAACTTTATCCTATTAAGCTATAAAAAATCAAAACAGTCAAAATTCCACCTTTGATAATTTTCATAGGATAGAAAAAGATTTAGTTCAAGCGCCCTCTATGTTTTGATGCTTGTATTTGTTACGTGTAGACCTTTCCACTACCGAAACTCGGTTACAGTAAACTTCAAGATGGCGTTTGATCGTCTAACTTCTTTATTTAGTTACATGATTAATCTTCTTCTATCTTTATCTATTCAGATAGAAATAAATCGCCGAAATGTATGTACGCACATAAGTTCCGGTTGGCTACACCAATTTATATAATTATTTTTCTTTATGTGTTCGTTATTGTGAGTAGGTACAACGTATATATACAAGAAAAATTTAAAGAAAACGGGGAAAGTCTTTTTTGTCCGCGACTGTATATATATAAGAATTATTGACTATTATTCCAATGATACTGATGAATGAGAATGAATATTTAGTCAATGAATTCATACAATCAAAAACATATTTGCTTCAGTCGAAAGACTCCCACTCATCTTGCGTATATATTTTAACGATTATTTATGAAAAAAAGCTTATGACTTATTCCCGAACTGTAAAACAATCTTAAGAATGATATTTTCCTAGCCGATTACAGCCACGGCGGCGAGTCTCGATGAAAACCAGCCAAATACGCAGGAGATATTATTGTGCGCGAATACAGGTGCACTCTCAGTTCTCTCTCTCTCTCTCTCTCTCTCTCTCTCTCTCATAATTCGATGGGATTTTATGAGTTAACCAACACAACCGAGGAGAGATCGAGCGCAGGACCGACAGATTTACGTAATAGTATAATAATAATAATGTTATTATTCTTCTTCTCCAAGTGCCTCTTCAATCCTGAAGATTGGCCGTCAGCTTCCTGTACTCCTCCCTGTCACCGGCCAGGCGGAACAGTTGCTCAACGGAGGTAATACCGGTCCACTCCCGGATATTTCGCAACCACGATTTTTTCTTCGTCCAACGCGTCTCTTTCCCTCCACCTTGCCCATCATTATCAATTGAAGCAGCATGTATCTTTCGTGCCTAAGCACATGGCCGAGATACTCAATTTTGCGCTTTTTGATGGTCTGCATCAATAATGTTATAATCTTAAGAATATATAATAACCTTACCAATCACAAGCTGTGAAGACGAGCGCTCCTTTTCCAGGATGGCATATAGAGATTAAATACAGAATGACGATGTCAAACTCACGACTTAACCATTTATCTGTTTTGTTCCTAAATGTTGATTTAACTAAGAATCTAGAATGTAAGAAGTAAATTAAATATGCCGAAAGACAGTGTAGAAAGGTTGCTTTAAAGATTTTCAATATATTTACGATTGTACTAAACCAACATCAAGGCATAATATATTAAAATATTTCTGGGATATTCCGAAAATTGATGGCCACAGAATAAGGGTTAAACATCAAGGAATCTCAAGAAAACTTATGAGCTGCTTTTGGGGTGTCTGTTTCTACATTAGCAATAATCACTTATTGGTTTTGTGAATTTAGACATGGTCGAGGGAACTTAAACGATGACCCCAGTCCCAGCCGACCACCAATTGCAGTAACTCATGACAATGTCATCAGGGTAGAGTGGCTATTGCGAGATAATAGGTATATTATACATCGAGAGATGCAGACTGAACTAAACATTGGATCATTTGCAGTTTCCATCATCCTGCATGAACACATTGGAATTGAACATTTTGAAAAGCTGTAAATAAACGTATTTTTATATTTTATTTTTCATTTTACCAACAACATTTTTGGAACAGCCCAAGTAAATCAAATGTTTTACTGTCTTATTTTTTCCTATACTTTGAGTAATGAGGTGGGCTCAAAAGAAGTATTAGCCCAGGGCCCCTAAACTCACGGTCCCTGAAAACATCTAAAAATATATGATTGAGATAACTAAGACAACTGTATTTTTGGGGGATGGGGAGTGGGAGGGTAGAGGTATGGGCCTCTGGTATCCTCACTCACTCAAGCGCTATTTCACACCGGGTTTCTGTGAGGCCGTGGTATCACTCCGGTCGAGCCGCCCATTCATGCCGAAGCGTGGCTTTTCCATGGTACTTGTTGATTAAAGTGTCACTCTAAAGGTAAACTCATTACGTATGTGTAAGACCCTCGGATAAACACCTATGTCAGCCAAATGATGTTACCTAAGGTGGCATGGAAAGGTTGTAAAGCATACCAGCCTTACTGAGGGGAATATTAAAGAGAACATAAGGAATGTATAAAATGAAACAACAGGTTTTGCCTAACCTAACTTAACTAGTTTATTTACAACTTATGATCTACACTTAACCTAGTTATTGTGATGTTACCATAGAATAATTCACGAACTTGAAATCGGTGTTTGTAACTCTATAAACAAGCCTTACGTACTATATATTTATCGTGCTATATATACATATTACTAACCTGGATAATCACTATTTACACAATTATTACGTCTATATAACTACTGTTAAATGCATATTTGTACATGTAGTTTATAAATAATAAACTTATGAACTACGAGCATAAGGCATTTCCTCCAACGGGAGAATAATGAGGTATATCATTTTATGCTATTACTACTCTAACTTTAATAGCTTACACACAAACGAGACCTTGAACCGCACCACAGAAAAGAGGCACCAGTCTTCGACCTTAGGTATAACAACCGAATCTTAGAGTCACGAGTTTGGTTTAAGATGAAAAGGTTCAAGGTGATACGAGCCTCCTATGTTAGCGTTGACGACCAAATTGTCACTCTAAGCTACGGTGATGGTACTAGATGTTATTAAACCAGTGCAATGGTGCGATCAATCAACTTAGTCACCATTGTGTGTCCTTAAGTAAAATATATACGAATCATTTCCCCAAATAATATCTCAAGAATAAACCTTTCATTTTATTGTTTAATAAACAAAATTATTGCATCTAAAGTTGTATTTTTCCATTTAAAAACAAAGACGTTCCGAATATATTTTTATCTAAAGCTGCCAAAAGTAAATAAAATGTCACTTACTATTTTTGTAATATTGTTAAAGCCTAAATTGCGAAGAAATGGTTTGTTTATATTTTTTATTCTAAAATATGAGGTAGATAAAGAAGCCCAAGTCGAACCGCGTCTCATATCAGCCTTTATAACCTACTCAAGCCTCACTCCTAAATGTCATTCACAAAGACAATCTGAACAAACCCTTAAAAACTATATATGAGACCGATTCGCACCTGAACCATGCGTGAACGTACGCTCGTATTACTGTTGACTGAAAAAAAGAAGATCATTGCAGACAAAGAAGAACAAAATTAAACATACAATGGCAGTGATGATAGTTTATACTAAACATACTAAATTAATCAGAAGAGTGCAGAAGAGTTTACCAGGAGAGACTATTACAAGTAAAAGAAATGAACCTAATGGTGTACAGTTTGAAACGTAAACAGCGTGTGAGCATACGCGTGAGGTAGAACCGGTACGTGTATTGCTAGTGTACTATACTATGTAACAAGTTCCACACAAAGTTAACATTACTGATGGAAGCTCAGAATGAGGCAGTTTGAAATTACCATCTATTATTGCTTAACTATTCTACGTGCGGCGGCAATGTTTAACTTTGCGTGAATTGTCCATCGGCGCAAAATAACTTCATAAGTAAAATAAAAAAAAATCTAGGAGTAGGTATCGAATTCGAAATAATGATAAAAATAATAGGGTATTTTAAATCAAACACGTACGTGTAAAAATGAGATCAAACTTAGTAAAATTGACTTTAAACAGAACACATCAAACATTGAAGCTACTTGAGGTCGGAAGGTTTAATAATAAAATTACGCCTATGGACATTAAATGCGACACACACATACGACACCAAAATTGTTCGGAAGATGGGCTGTTGTTATATTTGAAACATGAGCCTCACCAGATTTACTTAACGCTTATATACATTCTAGATATTATGAAGCTATACCACCGGTTAGGCTAACAGGCACTTATTTAAGGCGTTTGACTAAAGTCAAATAAACATATCAAGTTGTAAATTATATATAAAGCAAATAAAATATAACTAGGAAAAACAATTCTTAACAATAACAATTATATCGTAAAATGAAATACAACAAAAGTAACAAACAAAATGTTAATGATAACTAAATGTCGAAAAGTAATCTGTGTACTTAAACCAATATTAAATGCTTCTACAGCTTTTAAACTGGAGCATGGTGTTACCCTCATTTGAAATCACTGGGGTTAATGGAAGGGTCATAAAGGAAAAAAATATAACTTATATAGTGTTAAAAAGGAGCACATCAAAGAGCTGCCCATGGAGATCGGACGATGATGATGGCGCGCTCACGTGGGTGATGTTACCCTTCGAATAGCTCCTTGATAATTCACTAAAAGTGATAACAACAGCACAACGTTCCCTTCTTAATCACTACGACACCAGAGCTGAACAGGTGGCTACCTCTTCGGTAGTAGATTTGGATTCACCTTGATCATGAAGCAAGTAACCGATTCAGGGTCACCTGAAAGAAAAAATCTGTATTAATTCAACTGACACATAAAGTGATGGCTTCCACGTTCGAGAAATCCTCAAGTAAGTACTCTGGAAATTATTCTAATATAATCAAAATGCCAATCATTGCATCTCCTACTCCGGCCTAAAATTTTCAACTCGCCTAAGTAGAAGGAAAAAAGTTATTGAAGTAACTTAACTAAAACTTAATATATTTTATTTATAGGTCTGAACGAAGTTAGCCACTGTTTAGCAGTGGACGGCAGTAGACTGAAGTAGTAGTAAAGCCTCATTCAGTAATGCGTCAGCCGGTCAGCCATTAAAGTTAAATCATTTATAAACAAAAGTTGACATTGTTTGTAGTCGTTAAAGTAATTCATGTTTGTACCTTTGCGTTCTTATTTCGAATGTCCCGGTCCATTTCTCGATCATCCTCATTGCAGAAACTACCTGAGGTGCCTGCGGCTTGTAGTTGGTAAGTGTACTACTCTGCCCACGCACTGACATCCCTGCATTTGTCCATGCTTGCATCTTCAAGGTGATTAAAATCTGACTTCTGAAACAGGGTAATAGTTAACATATGTTACAAAGACGTCAATAGGTGCTTCTTAAGAAGCAGCGAACTACTTCCCTCAAAAGTGAGATTTAGAAAGAGCGCAGGCTCTTAGATCAGAAAAATGACGAACTGCAGAATAAAACGAGAGCGGCAGCTACACTTCTGAAAATCCACTGGCTCTTGCACAGCCTTGAATCTTTTAAACATTATTCTACTCATGAAAAATTTGTGTTGTGTTGATGAATAACAAAATTTTAACGAAATCAGGAAAGCTTTTATTCCTTCGAATCCTAGCCTGTATTGTTTCTCAAAATCAAAATTCTGAGCTTCTATTACAATCCTGACATTAAAACAACCATTTTGGTTCTCGAAAACGAAAATGTCGTTTTAAATGTTCAAAATGAAATGTTTTTAATTTATATCTAACATAGGTTTATAGGTAGTTATTATTAGTTTAAATACGCACACATTTACGTATTCTTACAGTTTACTTTATTTACTTCTTTCAGTTGAAAAACCCCTTCCCAATCTTTAGCATCAATCAATACTTCAGTAAATTATGATAATGATAAATATAGAAGGAAGAAGGTGCCTCAATCAGTCACATTATTTGCCTGTTGTAACACTTTCACAAAAAAAAATAAGGTATAAAATAAATCAAAAGATTTTACGAAACAAAATGTTATGCGATGCTATATGTTATGCTATGCTAAAATGTTATGTTATGTTATAATATTCTTCGTAACTGAAAAGACACCTTGTATGGCTATTCTATTTATATAACATAATCTTCCTGCAGGACATACCTACGCGCTATTATCGATAACATCACAATAAATAGACGAATGCAAGTCGTAATTAAGATCTGCGCACCGACCTTTAATCAATCAATAATGCAACAGGCGCTGCACCTATTCTGCCCAAGCAAATTGCGCATCCCGTACTGCGCGCAAATTCATTTTCCAGAACCTGAGTTCTCTAGAACTTATATCTCGCTCTTATATAAGTCATCTCAAATAGATTATTCAGTACCCCACTACCTGTTATTGACGTGAGTTTTGGACATAAAGATTATTGACTCTTCAAACACAACAATTTGAAGAAAATGCGCAGAAAATTTGATGGGTGATTGTTTACCTTGGGAAAGAGTATGATGTACAAATTATATATTACACTAGCTGAACCCCGCGGTGTTACACGCGTTTATTGTTGTACCGCGAGTAACACCGCGCGACAAAGTTAGTCTAAAAAAAGTAGCCTAAGTTACTCCCCGGATTATCAGCTACCTGCCAGTGAAAGTCCCGTCAAAATCAGTCCAGCCGTTCCAGAGATTACCCGGAACAAACAGACAGACAGACAGACAGTTGAAAGACCTTGTTGAAATCAAAGTTAATTAAGATAAAAAATTCATTCTGAAGTTTTTGAGACTAAAGGCACAGGAAAACGGCAACGTTTCGGATGACATTATGATAAATTTAATATTAACAATTTAAACCTCACCTGATATTTCCTTCCTGAACTAGCACATTGATGTATTCTATTTAGTAATCTTGAGGTAGCCTCAGTGCACGTCACTTACAACGGTCTCTACAGCACTGACTGAACAAATCCTCGTCCGGCGGCCATGCGCAATGAAAGCCGCCTCAGAAACCTAGTTTAATCAATATAGCAAAGCCTACGTATTTCCAACACTAAGGCCGAGTTTTCAAAGTCAGCGAAAGCGGAGTTATGATAGCCACGTGGTGATGTAACCTTGTTGAAATGTTCTTGAAACCAGCGGGCAGGCACGTTGTGTTATAAGAAACAAGCTGACCCAGCGAACTTTGTCATGTATTTTTTAATTGTTGTTTTTTTTTAATTTTCGAATATCTTATAGTACTTATTAGTGTATGATCGCAGATTAAGAAAATATAACCTACCTCCTACGTGTCCCCACAACTTCGTCGTTTTCTAATAATTTTGTACTATACAAACCTTGTCTTAATAACAACAAACACATGAAAAAATTATCCAATTTAATGCAGTCGACCAGAAGTTATGCGCGTACGTACCTACGTACACTTCGGTGATTCATTTTTATCTAAATATATTACAGTCCGTAAAATACGGATTTGCGATGTCAAAAAGCAATGACTTGTGTCCAGTCTACTTATGTCCTTAGTATGTACTAAACAAATAAATAAAATTGAAGTGTCTGTTTGTAATTTTACTAAATGTATATTACATATACCATATGGTACACATACCAAAATAACAGTTTTTACAATATTTGTCAGTTTGTTGGTCTGTCTGTTTGTTCCGCCTAATCTCTGCAACGGCTAGACTGATTTTGACGGGACTTTTACAAATACGTAGCTGATGACCAATAAAGAGTAATTTAAGCTATTTTTTAAGACTAGCTTCCACCCACGGCGTCCTCTGCGGTACGACAATAACCGCGGGTAACGGCGAAGCCATAGAAGGGTTATGATTTTGATGGGCTATGTATGTATATATGTTCATCTGTCCCCTCATAACTCCTCAAACTCTTATTAGAACATTGTAAGCTTTTGTCTGCTGTGAGGGACCTTACATTAAATAAATAAACAAGCGAATATTTTGTTCGAGCGCCCTCTATGCTTTATACGTTGCTTTAGTCACTCCTAAACCCAGCGCTATTGCAACCCTACTCACAGTAAATTAAACATAATTACGTAATAAACCCATAGATGGTGATACCTACTCTTAATCTATCACCCCATGAAGAACATTATTTAACTCTGTTATTTCGGCACAATAATTAACAATATAGTATTATGCATTATCAAATGAGAATTGTGTGAACAGTGTTCTAGGGAGTGTTCTCAAGGTCTGTTCCAAATGGTCCCCCCTTGTCCCTTCCTCTACAGGACAACACGACTCGGCTAGACATATCTCTCTCATACTCGCGGCTTCAGTTCTTCCTTTCTGTGCCGAGAGGTCTAAGCCTGGAACTCACTGCGTATATTTTTACCTCCTCTATGAACCCGGGTTCTTTAAGCGGAGCGTGAAAAAGGCGGTAATGTGGGTCACTATGCTGCATAGACCCTAATCGCATTAAGGATGGTGACCATCACTTCTGGATTCTGCTCATTCATCACGTAGAGCAGAGTCGGTTGGTGGTCGGTTTGGTAGCTACAACATAAATTCTGATGCTTAATTATAGAACGAGAATGTTATAAATATTAATAATAGGTCTTTACCTATGAAATTGCCGTTTTGTATGCAATAAGTGAAAGTACTTATTTTTTCAAACTTTTTTATTTCTGCTATTCGAAGTAATCACCCATGCAATCGACGCATCTTTGCCAACGCATTGGCAGTTTATTGATGCCCTTCTTGTAAAAATCAGCTGGACGAGAGGCAACTAACTCTTCAAAGGCATTTTGTACTGCCTCTTGGGAATTGAATTTTTTACCCACTAAAAAGTTGTCTAAATTTTGGAAAAGTAATAGTAATAATAATAATAATAAATAATAAATATTTCGGACATCTAACACACAACGCCGTCTAGTCCCAAACTAAGCAGAGCTTGTATTATGGGTACTAGACAACTGATATGAATACTTATTTACTTTTTTTTGTAAATACATACATATTATAAATAGAAAACACCCAAACTCCGAAACAAACATTTGTTCCGACCCGGGAATCGAACCCGAGACCTCAAGAACAGCAGTCGCGTACGCTACCACTGCGCCACCGAGGCAGTTAATAATCGGTAGGTACAAGGTCTGGTGAGTATGGCAGATGAAGGAGAGCTTCCAACCCCAGCTCTTGCAGCTTGGAGACTGTCTGTTGCGCAGTATGGGGTCGCGCGTTGTCGCTTGTGCGCTGCAAGACCTATTATGTTTTGTCGTAGGTAGATCCAGATCTGTGCACGTTAGATATGCTACATTGGTTTTGCTTAATTTCAGAATTTATTTGATCAGTACTTCGAATACAGAGACTGAAGTCTGCTTGGTTCAATCTCAGGAGGGAGTCGTCTGCGAGAAATGGATGGCCCGAGCCACGTCGGAGTTCCAAGGTTTTCCTTTCTAGGGCCGGCTACAATTATGTATATGTACCTGAGATGGGGTGCAGTTTCTGGTCGGTTCGAGTCCGAACGACTAACCACCAGTAGATGATATCCGTAATACAGGATTCCAGTAAAGATAAAAAAAGTCTGAAATGTACCTACTGTTTTAGAGCATCGAAGTGTTAGACTGTATGTGTTAAATAGCGCTTGCGCTGTGCCCATACCCCAAAGCCTCCCCCAATCCTACAAAGGCCGGAAACGCACTTGTGACGCTGGTATCGCGGATGTCCATGGGCGGCGGTAATCGCTTACCATCAGGTTATACGTCTGCATGTTTGCCCCCTATTGCATAAAAACTATGAGGAAGCACCTATGTTAGGCTTCTGATTTAATGTAATGTGGCATCGGAAGGATGAAAGACATATTGAGGGGCATATTAAAGGGAAAATTAGAAATGTACGTAATAAAACAACAAGTTTACCTAACCTAACCTTAACTAGTTTATTTACAAATTATCATCTAAACTTAACTTAGTTCATACATAGCTATGTCATAAACAATTTAAAATCTTAAATATAGCTTACGTGATAAATTTCTGACACACACACTCATCTACTTTAGACATAATTATTTAAATATGTAAACTTAAATAAAACCCTACTCCCTTCACATCCCTACGCTAAGTACATATTATATAATTATTAAACAATAGTTAAATGCTACTATTTACAAGCAATTCCTTGATAGTGCCGTTTATACCTAATACTACGTGCACTTGAAAATATAATAAGTGCGTGAATAATTATTTATTTATCGCTTTGAGTTTAAGGCGTTTCCTTTAAGGGGAAAGTGACGAGGTATGTAATTTTATGTTATTGCTACTCGAATTTTAATAATATACACACAAACGAGACTATGAACCGAAATACAGAAAAGTGGCTCTTGTTTTCGGCCATAGAAATGACAATCGAAGCTTAGAGTCACGAGTTGGGTTCGAGATGAAAAGAAACAAGGTCACTCGACACACCGCATATGTTATAACGGGGTCTTATGTAGCACTCTGGAGACTGGCAGTTTCCCCAGGCACGACGCCACAGCCAGGTCGCTCTGTGAATAGAGTGCTTTAAACCGCTATTGCAAGCGTCTAACTTGCAGGAAGGTGGCCACAGTCTTAACTATTCGACGAGGATTAGTAGACGTGGACAGCTTACACAGCAGGTTGCACTCCGCGGGGAGGGGTTGAAGGGTGAGAAAACTAGAAGATTTCTCTTTTGCCTCCAAGTTGGTAAAGCGCGTACAGTTGTCCGAGCAAATTGTCCTTCCCATGGTGGTGATACGAGCCTTCTATATTAGCGCTGACGACCATGATGTCACTCTAAGCTACGGTAGTGATCCTAGATGTTATTAAATCGACGGACTTAGTCGCCTTTATGTGTCCTTAAATAAAACATATGCAAATCATTTTGTCAAATAATTAAAAAGGAAGAAATTACAGTTAGTGTGTTAATTAATTAAAATTATTTGCCTGAAGTTGAAAAAAAATCCATTCAACAACAAAAAAGTTCAAATAAATATTCTAAAGTAGTCTAAACTTCTAAAATAAAATTAAATGTCATTAACTGTTTTTGAAATGCTGTTGAGTGAGTGTATTTAGTGAGGTAGATAAAAAGGCTAAAGTCGAACCGTGTCTCATGATATCAGTCTTTGTAACCCACTCAAGACTCACTCCTAAAAGCCATTCACAAAGACAATCTAGACAAACCCTTAAAAACTGTACATGAGACGGATTCGCACCTAAAAGACTGAAAGAGAAGATAATTTTAGGCAAAGAATAGTAAAATTAAACATAAGTTGGCAGTGATGCTAGTTTAAACTAAATTAATCAGAAGAGTGTAAGAGAGTTTACTAAGAGAGACTACTACAAGTAAGACAAACTAATCTAATGGTGTTCAGTTTTAAATAGTCTCAGAGTGCGAGCACACACGTGAGATAGAACACCGGTATGTGTATTGCTAGTTTACTATACTATGTAACAAGTTCCACACAAAGTTAACATTACTGATGGAAGCCCGAAATGAGGCAGATTGAAATTACCATCTATTATTGCTTAACTATTCTACGTGCCGCAATGTTTAACTTTGCGTGGATTGTCCATCGGCGTGAAATAACTTCTTAATTAAAATGATAAATATTCTAAGAGTCAAACAATCCGAAATAATGAGATAAATAATGGGGTATTTTAAATCAAATACGTGCGTGTAGAAATGAGTTCAAACTTAATAATATAAATTTTAAACTGAACACTTCAAACATTGAAACTATTTGAGGTTGGGAAAGTATAATAATATATATAGGCCTCTGGACATTAAATAATACTTTAACACGACACTGAAAGTTTTCGGGAGATGGGCTGTTGTTATATTTGAATCATAAGCCTCGCCAGATTTACTTAACGCTTATATACATTCTAGATATTATGAAGCTATACAACCGGCTGGGCTAACAGGCACTTATTCAAGGCGTTTGACTAAACTCAAATAAACATATTAGGTTGCAAATTATATGTAAATCGAATAAAATATTACTAGAAAAACAATTCAAATAACAATAATCGTAAAAAAGAAATAAAACAAAGGTAACAGAATCTTAATGACAACTAAATATTAAAAAGTAATATGTGTACTTAAACCAATATTCAATGCTTCTACAGCTTTTAAACTGGAGCATGGTGTTACCCCTGATTTGAAATCATTGGGGTTAATGGAAGACCCATAAAGAACAAAAAACTTATTTTTAGTGTTAAAAAGGAGCACATCAAAGAGCTGCCCATGGAGATCGTACGATGATGATGGCGCTCCCACGTGGGTGATGTTATACCCTTCGAATGGCTCCTTGATAGTTCACTAAACGTGATAACAACAGCACAACGTCCCTCTTCTTACACACTATCACACCAATTCTGAACAGGAGGGTACCTCTCCGGTAGTAGATTTGAATTCACATTGCCCATGAAGCATGTAAGCAATTCAAGGTCACCTGAAAGAAAAATTCGGTATTAAATTGATTCTGCAAACGGCTGAGTGGTATTCAAGATGGTAGTAGCCTCCGAGAAATCATCGAGTATCAATAATTACAGATAGAAGATTCCATCTAAACCTCAAATTCATTCAACTCTACTAAGTACAAGGAAAAAAGTAACAACTTAATAACTTTGTCTTTTTCAATAATGCGTTAGTTAAATTTAAATCTTTAACATCAAAAGAAATATTTATTTTAGTTTAACGTAATTCGTGTATGTACCATTGCGTTCTCATTTTCACTATCCAGGTCCATTTCTCGATCACGCTCAGTGCAAAAACTGCTTGAGGTGCCTTCGATATTTGGTTGGTGAGTATACTGCTCTTCCTACGCATTGATACCCTTGCATGTGCCAATGTTTTCATCTTCAACATGATTCAAATTTCGATTCTGAAACAGGGCAATATTTATTTACTATCTCAAAGACATCATTGTGTGTGTGCGTGTTGTTGCATTGTGTTTATGTAATAGGAAAAACTGATATCATAATAATAGTATTATTTATATAATGCTTCGAGGACGGGAGGAACGTGAACACGTTACAACTGGCTTCAGAAGTGAGATATGAAAATGACACTGACTCTAAGACCAAAGCCTGTGCCCTTAGAATACTGCCAGGTGTATCAAAAAATTTAAAAATAGATTTTTTTATTAGTACTGTATAAACTTTCATGTGCATTCTATCGAATTGTGAGAATGAGGGTACAAAGAGTGCACCTGTGTTTGCACTATAATATCTACTGCATAATTGGCTGGTCTCCATTGAGGCTGACAGCCATGGCCGAAATCGGTTAAAGAGTAGGTAAATCATTCAGTTTATATACTTAAACATGTTACATCCTTGCAGTTTCCTTTATCTTTTTCTTTTCGTTAAAAATCTTTTCCTAATCTGTCAGTTTATAACAATGAGAAATGTAAAATTGATTGTTAATCTTTATGTTAATCATTCACATAAACTTTTTTCTTTTCAAAACTATCTTCAAAATAACTGAGATAAAAATAATTTGAATTATTTCAAGAGCTAAAATGTCGCTCTATGTTTCCCCGCCTCCACAGTCAATCAATACTGCAACAGACCCTGCATCGAATGAATGCGCACAAATACATTTTCCAAAACCTCAGTTCCTTCCATTGGCTCTCATATGTAATGGTCACGCAATACTAAACTGTCTCTATCTATTATAATTGTCCTGAGTTTGAGACAAAAACATAACCTTCATTGTTAATTTTCAGTTGGAAGAAAATATGTTGAAAATTGCACGGGGAATTTATTACTGACGAAACATGGTAATATATACGTAATATAGAGCAAATGCATTTGATAATTATGAATCTCAATTGTTCATTGTACATAAAATCACGACTTTTTCAAAAAGGTATTTTAAACGTCTACTTTTATCAGTGTTTTGGTCCTACGTACGTTTTTTTTTATATTTTAGCTGCGCCAAAATGACTCCGCTCTGCCTGATGGAAAGCATGAGTATATTCCAAGAGTGGTGGTCACCATCCTCAAAGCGAATAAGGACATTGCAGCATGGTGACCCACACTATGGCCGCCTAGTGAGATGCTTTTTTACGCCCCGCTTAGAGTCTCCTCTGTCGCATGCACCACTTGCAAGTGAGGTTAGTTTGGGGCTCTAAGTTCTTAGTGGGAACCCTGTAAGCTTTATAAAGTCAAAGTCATCAACAATCCATAATGTCACACGGCTGGACTCGTTGGGGACTGGCAAAGTCAAAGTAAAACGTATTAAAAGAAACAATACTGCAACTTTGAATTCATTCTCAAAATTTGCAGAACTTAAGACGAAACAAATATTCAATCAATAATTCCCAGGGTTCAACTCAATGATCTAATCTTAACATTTAGAAGTCAAACATATAGTAACTTAACTTTTCGGATAACATCACGATCAGTTTAGTATCAAAAATTTAAAACTCACCCGAGATTACCTTCTTGTATCAGCAAATTGGTGTGTTACTTGAGGCACTTTATCTGAGGTAGTCTGAGTGCACGTCTCTTACAACTGTCTGTCTATACTGCACTGAATGATAAATCTGCGTCCGGCGGCCATGCGCGATGCAGCTCGGCTATCCCGGCTGAAACCCAGTCTAATCAATATTGCAACGCCTACTATCTCAAACACAAAGACCTGCGCAATATAATAGTGGGCACTTGAATTCTTTACAAAACCTTTTTTTTAACATTTGTCTGGTAGTGCAAATAGCCAATCTGAAAATTAGAAAATTATTTCAAAATCAATCATATTAAGCAGCACTTTGGTTTAAAAAATTGACGAGTCTGTGTGGTTAGTCACCCTGAATGTTAAGCCGTGGGTCGAAGGTTCGATTCCTGAGCAGGACGAATATTGTTTTATGAGCAAGATAATTTTTTTATCTAGGTATAATTTATCTTAAATATGTAAATGTTTAGAAATTTGAGCCCTTGAAAGCAATATGAAGCCATCTTGAAGCTGTAAAAAGAAAGTAAAAACTAAAACCCAACTACGACAAAAATCGACGCTGAAAAAGCATGAAACAAGTTTCAAAAGCCGTAGTCACGCGTTGTTAAAGTGTTATGGACTATGGTACATTACTAAGTTTCAAAAGCCATAGTCTGTAGTGTAATGTACTACTACTTTTTTAGACTAGCTTCGCCCCATACAACAACAAGGTTATTTTTGTTGTTGATTACAACAATAAGGAGGTGGGGCAACGAAAACCACGGATGACATCGCAGGTCTAAACTGCATGTATCATAAAGCTTTTACAATACATTTTTCACAGAATATTCCTTATCATGTAAATGTCATAGTCATAAGCGAAACAATATTGCTCATGGTTTTTTTTATAATTTGGTACTTGTTTTGTTTGTTGGTTTTACTCGGGGCCATTTCCGCACTTAGCCTCTTGATTGGGCCATTGTACGTGAGTTTGTCATCTTCCTACTCCAACCATCCTAAATCCTCCCAGAAGCTCAGCAGCCTGTTCAGGTCACTGCATGCTTCCGTGAGTGATGTGGATTGGAGGATGTCCGCCCGTTGATCTGCCACACTTCTACATTCTGTGAGAACGTGCTGCGGCGTTTCTTCTACCTCCATGCATCCCATGCACAGAGGGCTGTCTGTTGCGCCTATGGTGAATAGGTGCTTGTTTAGGGGACAATGCCCTGTGAGGTATAATCATGTACTTAAGAAGACAATAAAATAAATTCAATTTCTGCTATGTGTCCATTACTGACAACAAGAGTACAAGCAACGGGAAAAAAGAAAGAGCTTGACTCAAAATGAAATTGCTTGCGCTGTCATTTCGTTTAGACTGTTTAAACTACTCATTGGATTTTAATGCAGTATTCATCAACAGGTAGAATGATTTATTTATTTCCATGAAAATTATAAAACACAATCTGACCAGCGCAGCTATGTCTGCATGCAAAAAGGAATTTTGTTGATTGATTTTCGCTTCCAATTAGTTAAATTATTATATACACCTTCCCTTGAGAAATGGGATACCTAAAACACATAATGTTTCCATTCGAACCAGTAGTTCCTGAGATTGACGCGTTTAAACAAACGAATCAAATTTTATAGGATAAATGAGTACCTAGCTATATTTCTTAGCATTAAATAATGAATTAAACCTATCTAGTGGGGTAAATTTTAATGTATTTAATTTAAACATATAAATTATTACTCTATTACTTGTACCTACATAAACTTGTCAATTAAATGTTTAAAGAGACTGCTTCTATTTCAGCTTGCTATAAAGCACTTTTTTCTTGCAATATTTTTTTTCAAGAATTCATATTCCCGCTATTTTATTGCGCAGAGATGAGATGATGAGATGAGAGAGCAGAGCAGTGTGGGTGGTGTATGCGCTGGAACATTGATTCGACTGGTCTTCCAATGGCAGAGGCGTACGTGAACTGCGCATGACTGGAGGGCGCGTCGGCGCGTAACTACGGCGTCGCCGCGTCGTCGCGTCGCGTTGGCGTCGTTGCTTCGTCGTAAACGATGCGATGTGCACTGAATCTACCTTACCAAGTGCAATATGTCACTGCACTGATGAAACAAGAAAATCAGATCAGTTTTTGATTAAATAGGTACTAAAACTAGTCTATACCCAGTCGTGTCCGTTTTTTAACCGACTTCAAATAAAGGAGGAGGTTTCTCAATTCGACCGTATATATTTTATAACTAAGTGTTTGACTTCTAAATGTTAAAAGCCTGAACCACACATGGGAGAATACTTGCGATGCGATACACAAATTGTTGTTCCAAGGCTGAGTGTTCTTTATATCCATTTTATGTGTGCGTACTGAACAAGGTGAGACGGTTCTTCACGACCGAGCATTTGTGCCTGCTTTATAAGACCCCAGGTACGCTCGTGCGTGGATTACTGTTATCATCTTTGCGATGGATCCGCTCAGTATTTGCTTGATGTTCTCGACCGGCTGCAGCAGCGAGCAGTCCGCATTAAAGAGAATTAAAGAAAAGAAACTAAAGAGCTCTTCCAATTGATCGCAGCTTCTCCCTTCCTCTACAGAACAACACGTGCAGGCCTTGGAAGCCACCGCCTTAGTGTCGTAGAAATACGCTCTCGAACCAAACGGTTTGGTTCTGCCTTCCTGTGCCGAGCAGTTAAAAACTGGGACTCACTACCAGCGCACGTGTTTCCCTCCCACTACGATCCTGGGTCCTTTAAGCGGGGCGTGAAAAAGCATCTCACGAAGCTGCCATAGTGTGGGACGCCATTCTGCATTGTTTGCTATCGCAGTGAGTAAGGTGGCCCAGTCTGTTGGATTTTGCTTGAGCTTACCATCAAGCTGAGCAGTCACTTTGGCAGATAATTTGTAAAAATAAAATAAAAAATGTAGGTATGTTTGAAGTTCCCCGCGTCACTGATGTTTATACCTATAGGCCGACCGTTTATCTGAGTTCTCGCCTGCGCGGTAACAGGGGCGCGGGGGTATGATGACAAAGGGGACTGAGACAAGTGCGGGCGACGGGCGAATTTTTGTAATCGCTCATTTCGATCACAACGCTGACTGCGATCGCACGTGTTAATTGTTGCGGAGGAGAGATACACATGTAATAACAATCTTAAGATGAATCGTCAGATCTTCGGTCATAAAGTGAATAGTCAGTGCAAGCAAATGGCTTTAAACGTGTACGAATATTTTAGAAAAAAGAAAATGGACCCAAATTCTGTTGAATATCAACAAGACATATATTTAAACAAAACCGTAGTGGAAGTTACTGGACTATCGGAAAAGACTGTATCTAGAATCGTACATCAAGGGAATTTTTTGAAAGGCAACGAAAGATTCAAATCGCCGAAAAAATCAAAACAGGTTCGCAAAAAAAGAGTAGAAATAGATGATTTCACAAAAGGAGTGGTAAGAAGAAAAGTCACTCAGTTTTATACAATTGATAAAAAAATATCTACTCTGAAAACGTTGAATGCTGTACTTAGAGAAGAGAATATATCACACTGCGGAAGGGAATATTTAAGACTGTTGTTACATGACCTAGGCTTTAAATTTAAGATATGCGGTTCTAAAAGGAAACTCCTTATTGAACAGCCAAATATAACATCGTGGAGGTGGAAATACCTAAGGATTATCAAAAAATATCGTAGAGAAGGAAGACATATTTTATATCTTTACGAAACATATGTAAATGAGTCTCATAACGTTTCAAATGCTGGCAATCCAAGGATGTACATGGCGTACTATCTCATATTTGAAAAGGGAACAGAAGGGAATTGATCATCGTACATTGAGGAGGTCAAACTGGATTTGTAGACGGAGCACTTGTGATATTTAAATCCAAATGTAAAACGATTATCACGATTCTATGAATTACGTGAATTTCAGTAAATGGAAAGCTAATGCCCAGTATACCACCAAATTCCGTCATCTTGATGGATAACGCAGTTTACCATTTGGTTTGAGAAGAAAAAAAGCCGACTATGGCTTCTACCAAGGCAGTTATGTAAACATGGTTACGACGACACGACGTGGTTTTCGATGATAAGCTGAAAAAGGACGACTTATCAAAATTGATTAAAAAGACATAAACTGAAGATATTTATAAAATTGACGAGTTATTGAAAAGAAACGGGCATGAAGTGTTGCGTTTGCCTCCTTATCACCCAGACATGAACCCTATTGAGTTGGTTTGGGGTGACATTAAGGGGCAATTAGCACAAAAATCTAGACCCAAAAAAAACTATATTATAGGGATTATTTGCTGAATATTCTGCACAGAAGTGGGAGCATTGTATTAAGCATGTAATTAATATCAAGGACGAGTACTGCAAACATGATGGAATTCGGGATGATGCTGTTGATTTTATTATTAACACTCTGGACGACTCTGATGAATCCGATGATGACTCCTTCCAAAGTGAAGAATCAAGTTCTACCGATATTGATATGGACATAACTGATTGAAATGTAATTTTGATGATTATTCTATATAATAAATAGTACAATAGTTTTTTACCAAATATTTTATTTATGTACCTTCATAGCTTTTAGTTAGTTAATTAAATTTTTGCATTATCTATACAAATAAATAAAATTGGAGTGTCTGTTTGTAATATTAAAATAACCGCTTTTTACTTAATGCATATGTATGTATACACGATAAATATACCAAAAATGTAGTTAAAAAAAATTGTGTCTGTCTGTCTGTCTGTTTGTTCCGGGTAATGTCTGGAACGGCTGGAAAGATTTTGACGGGACTTTCACTGGCAGCTGATGATCCGGGGAGTAACTTTTTTCAGACTAACTTTGTCCCGCGGCGTTACTCGCGGTACCACAATAACCGCGGGGAACACCGCGGGGTTCAGCTAGTCTAATGTATAAAATTCTCGTGTCGCGGTGTTTGTGGTTAAACTCCTCCGAAACGGCTTGACCGATTCTTATGAAATTTTGTGTGCATATTGGGTATGTCTGAGAATCGGACAACATCTATTTTTCATCCCCTTAAATGGTAAGGGTGACCCATCCTTAAATATTCTTTATGGCAAAATAACGATTGCTGGGTCAGCTAGTCATTAATAATTTTTCATTTAATAAATCACTATTTCTTTACTATGACGTCACATATATTAGGAACTATCTTGGCGCATTTCATCTCGTATGTATCTCACTAAGCGCCCACGCCGCCCGCACCTGTCTCAGTCCCCTTTGTCGTCATATCGTTACCGTAATATTTTTGTTTGTAATATATAAAAACCGTTTTTTACTAAATGCATATGTATGTATACACGGTACGTATACCAAAAAAGTAGTTCAAAAATTTTTTTAACTCTCTGTTGGTTTGTTTTCCGCGTAATCTCTGGAACGGCTGAACGGATTTTGACGGAACTTACACTGGCAGGTAGCTAGTTATTCAGGGAGTAACTTAGGCTACTTTTTTAGACTAATAATTTTATTTTTTAACTAGTTGAACCCCGCGGTTATTGTTGTACCGCGGGACAAAGTTCATCTAAAAAAGGAGCCTAAGTTACTCCCTAGATCATCAGCTACCTGTCAGTGAAAGTACCGTCAAAATCTGTCCAGCCGTTCCAGAGATTACCCGGAACAAACAGACAGACAGACAAAAATTTTTTTTAACTACATTTTTGGTATATGTACCGTGTATTCATACATAATATGCATTTAGTAAAAAACGGTTTTTTTTTAATATTACAAACAGACACTCAAATTTTATTTATTTGTATAGATATAGATAATGCCACTCCGTTTTGCTAGGCGTTGCCAATGAAAATAACTTATTATTAAAATCAACGCGGCATTCAGTATATTAGATTTTTGAACCAAAAAGAATTATCGAAATTTAAAAAAAAAAAGAAATCTTCTTCTTCTTTGATGAAATGGCAACCAGCCGGATCTCTCGGATCAGCTATTTCTGCCAATGTCTAGTGTTTATAGTCTTCAAATTATAAGTCTTCAAGTCAATAAGTCTTCGTCGTGATGAAATTAATCTTATAAAATATAAAAAAATGTAAATGAGATGAAATGGGGACCGTATTCCGAAATAAAAAAAACAAATGAAATCTTTTCATTACTTTCAATAGCTTTCAATATTAGGTTTGACACTAATGACAATTGCTGCGTGAAGCGGAAGAATTCTCGACCACATTTTTTTTCCACTACAAAATATACACACAACTTCGTTATAATTTTTACCAGCAATATTATCAGTCGAAGTATTTACATCCTCAGTTACAACATTATTAACAACAACATCTGTTTCAAAAACATTACCTACCCCTCTTGAAAAGTTGCAGATTGTAGACCTATTGAGATGTCGTGGAAGATTATGGCTATAAATAATATTCATTTTGAGATGTTGAAGGTGCTTCTATCTGTGATCTATTGACTGAGCAAATGAAATTAGTTGAGATGTTCAAGATTCTGTTGACGGTGACAAAGACTGGATCAGGTAGTTCGGAACTCAAATCGGAAATCGATGATAAGATTGGAGATGAGTTGCTTGTAACTACACAACTTACTTGCTTTTTGATACGTTTTCATTAGCTTGACCTAAATGTTGTATGTATGTAACGGAATCTTTTAACTTAATTGTCACTAACTTCTAGGAGTCTGATTAACTTGAAAATTTGCCCAGACGTCAAGGGCCGATGGCAATACAACAATTTTAAAAAAGAACAAACTCTTAAGTTTCTTTTTCCAGAAAAAAAGTAAGTTTTAAAAATCGAAACAAACACACTTTTATAAATATAACAAACTAAAAACAAGAAAATAATTTAGTATAATGAAGTGAAAAGCGTGGAGTGACATTATTTAAATATTTTCAGAAAGCACCCCATTCTTTTTTACACTAAATTATTTTCTACTTTTTAGTTTGATATATTTATGAAAGTGTGTTTGTTTAGTTTCTAAAACTATTCTTTTTCCTTTTTGTTTTTAAGCACTTAAAGGTTCAGACCTGAAATATTTTTTCATAATACCTTAAAATGCCTTCTCACATGCTCTGTGAAAACCACTTCCTATGTATTCACTAGGTAAAATAATGTCTATTTATTTAATGTTCAGTATTTTTCGTAATTTTAGAATAGTCTGTCATTTTTTTAAAGTGACTCGCACTATTTACTACGTATGCTCCTTACTCTTACAGCACACTTTGAATGCATCTGGCAAGATGATAGAACCGTCGAAGCTGTCCGTCTATTAAGGAAACATGTTTTAATCATTATATATGTAGGCAGAGGGTTAGAACCATACTAAGTGTCTGGCAATGAGCAACGCAAGTTTTGATATAGTAACGAATGAAATATAAAAAAAGATAGTTTCATATTATGATAAATATGAGGTGGAATTTTATATACCTTTGTTACCCAATACCTGCCAAAGTCATTACTATCCAATTATTATGGGTAGGGATCATTCTTACCCGTACTGGGAACACGCATTAAAGACAGTTCAGTTTTTATTAAAATCCGAAATTCTGGCACTCACGAGCTCTATGGACGATTAGCATTAAGTTAGTTATGTCTTTTGTGTTTTTTTTTTTCTTAATATTTCTTTCAGGAACATATAAACTATTTTTTTGTGTAAATTCTAGTGTTGAAACTTCATGTAACACTTCAAAATAAAACTGTAATTAGGTTTGAGTTATAAATGAAATCAAAACGTAACTTTGTATTCATGAATTATTTCAATAAGTAATTTAGTATAACGCTATAAACATTGCACCTAGTTATTGCGACAAATGACCATCGGGTTATGCGCGTAGGCAAGCACTTATACAGTGTCAGCGCATTCCTGTGTGCCTCGCTTGTACCCTAAGTTAGATTTTTAAATCTTAGAGTACTAAAATTGTAATAGATATAAAAAAGATTGTAAGAACGGAATGACTGTGGGGTCGCGATGATGCAATACTGGATGTGTAACGTATTACTTCGCGACCGCGATTCCATCAGTTCGCTCCGCCGATACGCAATGAATGAAGAAAAGGTTTGATGATTTATGTCGAATTTCAATGAAATTCAGTTGAATTCACCCAAAAAAAAAACGAAAAAGTTCAATTCCAAAACAACAATTTCTGCCGATTATATTGTAGGTTATGAAAAAAACACTTTCAGTCCACACTAGGTTTTTACACACACACACGTTTAAGGACTGGGCCCATAAACTTTCATTGTTTATAATCGATTAAAAACCACAGAATTCTTAATTTAAAACAGAATAATAATATCTACATTATTTAGATTACAACAATCTTGATTGCAATATGCAAAAATGCATTCACTGACAATGTATGAAATAAATTATGATGATTTATAAGGATTCAAATCTCACATCGGCACTTATTGAGATGACAGAAAGCCAAGTAGGCTTTTACTTTGGATTGTGGAATATAACTTAGAATCTAGATTAATTTCTGGTACCACCGTTAGCTAGCGCCTCGTCTCTCCGAAGATTTGCAGGACGCAGGGTAGGCACGATCAACTAGTTGTTTCGAACTTACCGATATATATTCTTACCAAAATATCAATACGAAACTATTTTTTCACGATTTTAGAGAAAAAATGGAAATTCTTCCGATTTACAAGCTTTTATTACACTTTAGGTCAGCTACTCTTTTCCGTTCTGTTTAAGGTTACGGGTAATCCCTCAACGGTAAGTATGGATGAGTAGTTAGTTATTGACGATCCCCCATAAGAATTCACTTGTCTATATGAACAGGAAGTCTGGATTTATTTGTTTATCATATTTTTCACTTAGCCGCGTCTAAGAAAAAGTATCACGCATTTAATAGTTAATGGACAGTGCTTAAAGAAAAAATATCTATACTAATATATAAAGCTGAAGAGTTTGTTTGTTTGTTTGAACACGCTAATCTTAAGAACCACTGGTCCGATTTGAAAAATTCTTTCGGTGTTGGATAGTTTATTTATCGAGGAAGGCTGCTACTACTAATAGGAGCGGAGCAACAATGAAGAATGTTTCAAAAACAGCGGAAATTTTCACGCTACGGGCAATATAAGGCGCAAACGAAGTTGCGCGGGACAGCTAATGATACATAAGAATGGGAGCAAGGATTCTCAGTCTGGCTACAAGACAGTCGTAAAGGCGTAAACTTTGCCTATTGTAAAGTTATAACATCGCTATCAACATTACATCAGGAAAAGACGCGTGAAAGAAACATAGTTCTACAAGCACGTGTTATCATTAAAGTATATATAATCACAGTCGAAAATATCATCATTAACCGTGGCAAAAACTCAAGAACCTGATATCTATACTAATATATGAAGCTGAAGAGTTTGTTTGAATACGCTAATCTCAGGAACTACTGGTCCGATTTGAAAATTATTTCAGTGTTGGATAGTACATTTATCGAGGAAGGCTATAGGCTATACATCATCACGCTAGGACCAATAGGAGCGGAGCACCAATGAAGAATGTTTCAAAAACGGGGGAAATTTTCACGCTACGGGCAATATAAGGCGCAAATGAGGTTGCGTGGGTCGGCTAGTAGTATATATTAGTAGGCTCTTTCCCAATATAGTGGTTGTTGTGTGGCTTAGCTCATTGAGTGGAAGCTATGATCGGCACTAAACCAGCTTAAACCCAAGCATTCTGTGGGCCCTGATGGTAAACCTACGTATATTGTCAAGGACTGCCGCGAGGTGTTCTGGGGACTATTATTTTTATTTTTACCTTTAATCTGTGCTTAAAAGAAAGTCACTAACCCGACCATTGGCAAGTCACGAGAGTAATACCGGTTCCGAAAGGTAGTGATAACGATGACGTCAATGGATGCAGACCGGTCGCAGTGCTGTCTGCGTTCGCTAAAGTATTTGAATCAGCATTGCACGCAAGTATTTATAGGCAATATAATTGTCACCTGACTGATGCTTAGCATGGTTTCCGGTCGGGGCGAAGTACAGCGAGCAACTTACTATCTTTTATAACGTACCTTACACCTATGTAAAATTTATGTCAAATACTCAGGTCTACTGTCCCTTGCAGCTGTGAAAAAATCAGACTTTTAAGCTAACGCTGCCCGTGTACTCAGAATCTTGAAATTTGGTACGAAGCAACATCTTATAGCACAGATAAAGGAAAAACTAAACAATGGAAAGTATAAAAGAATTGTTCCCACACGCAATGGAAGGTTTCGAGAGAAATAACTAAACCCGATTTTTAAAAACACTTGATACATTTATTGATACTCACTCCTATTGGTCGTAGCTATGAATATGCTATCTATCACTAAAATAATCTTTCAAATCGAACCAGTAGTTCCCGAGATTAACGCGTTCAATCAAACAAACTCTTTAACTATATAACATTAATTACGACTTTATACATAATGTGCAATGGTAAGGTTGACAGGCTTGCCAGCTTGCTCGAAAGGAAATACAAAATGATGATGAAACGAACATAAATAAAACAACAGGTTTTACTATTCTAAAACATTACTTTATTTACAAATATTTGCTTCCATCCAACGTAGTTTATATCAATCATACTTCACAAAGCCTGCGTTCCCATTGAGGGACCATATTAGAATTTTGAGCTTTAGAATGTAAGAGACTTAAAGTTTAATGATGGTGATCGATTGAGGAACCACCTTACATTTGCTTTATAAAGGTAGAAATTTAGAGCAATTCATAACTTTTAACTAGTTAACAAGATATAGATATGTCTCAGTCACAATTGAGGGACAACGCTTGACCGATTGAGTTACTGCTATTACAAAATATGAACGTAATTTACAATTATTTGAGAACTTTTCCTAAAGCCTGGTGCGTTCAAAAGCTCAAGGCTTGCTTGTTCAAGCTATGACCGTTCATAGGTAATGCAGGCCTTCAAGAAGTACCCGCAACTCAATATTACACTTATTCTATAATAATGTTTAATGTACAACGTATGTGACATTTCAATTATAACCTTAAATAGTAGATTTAAAAAGAAAATGACGTGCAACAAATATTACCTAATATTTGGAATTAATATTTTATATCACGATTAACTAGTACAGTTTAGTAGACAATCTTATCTTATTTTTAATCTTATTTTTAAACGATGACCTAAAAGGCAAAAACTATGCTAGCGTCGAATGTCGTCATGACGGCGGAGACTATTCAGAATACAACCGTTTTGATGCAACGAAACAGAACTAACTGTCGCTCCTTATATTTTGTTGAGTCAAATGCAGTTGTATTGTAAAGAACTTTAGGAAGAATTTAAAGTGTTACTGAATTCGTCTCATCGCCGTCACTCTGTCAGTCGGCGTTGAGCTTAAATGATTATTACACATAAAGCTACAAGTGTTCAATCTATATACAATACTGTCTCTGTAAAAGTAAGTAGTATATTACTCATACACATTTGAACTATTAAATCTAACGTTGCTAAATATTATTTACTTTCATTTAACTAGAATCAGATATAAACGTCTCATATCAATGTTTCTTCACCTACCTACATAAGGTTAAATTGTACTAACAAATTAGCTTAAGTGCTCGTTTTCACATTATTATTATATAATACTTTATATAATTAATTACTGTTAAATTTATCTTTACCTATATACAGATTGTTTCACTGTAACGTCAAACCGAGTTATTGTGTTTGCCGCACATGAAGTCAACAAATAACATCTACCGTCATTATAATATCAACTAGGTATAAAGTTTATTCAAAGTGCTGTTTTATCTATTATTATGACACTATATAATTTTAATTTATATAATATAGGAATAAATATTTGTAAATATAAAACTGTTATCGGCAAATCAATAATACACTTATAAGCTATAAGGCATATAAAACGACGAGGTATGTCATTTAACGTTATTGCTACTATGAAATTCATAATTTACATACAAACAAGACTAATGAACCGCGCCTTAGAAAAGATACACCGTTTTTATGTCACAGAAATGACAACCGAAGCTTAGAGCCTTGAGTATGGTTGATGAAAGAGACAGCGCATACGCATAGAGTTTAACCACCCCTCATTATCTCATGTGTATCGAAAAGGCGAACAAGGAAGCTAACTACGCAAGACAATATCGCAACCCATGTGGCCGGCGTGGTATATCAAGTAGTGGTGATATGTTAAAACCTTATTTTTAAGGCCTATGTTCAGCAATGGACTATTAAAAGCTTTGATGATATCATGTCCAAAGTCTAGAGCGGATAGATCCCGTTCTAGTGTTTCATAAGATAATAATAAATAAATATTTAGGACATCTAACACACAACGCCATCTAGTTCCAAGCTAAGCAGAGCTTGTGTTACGGGTACAAGTAGTACTGATATAAATACATATATAGTTTCTTTTGTAAATACATATATATTATACATAGAAAACACCCAAACTCCGAAAGAAATATTTGCAGATCCTACAAACATTTAGTCCGACCCGAGAATCGAACCGACCGATTTATTTAGATCTGACTTGTATATGTTTATCTATTAATGAGGTATTTTCTCAGAACCTGTTTAGTAAGCCGCGTCTCATAAATATCAGTCTTATGAGCCCTCTAGAACACCACTTTTGAATATCATTCGCAACGACAACCTAGATAAATCTTTAAAACTACATGGAGACGTATTTCAACGTCAAGTCATTCACGTCTAAACTTCGAGTTATATGTATTACTAGCTGAGCCACGCAACTTCGTTTACGTCTCATATTGCCCGTAGCGTGATAATTTTCCCCCGTTTTTGAAACATATTTCATTGGTGCTTCGCTCCTATTGGTCTTAGCGTGATGATATATAGCCTATAGCCTTCCTCGATAAATGGGCTTTCTAACAGTGAAAGAATTTTTCAAATCGGACCAGCGGTTCCTGAGATTAGCGTGTTCAAACAAACAAACTCTTCAGCTTTATATATTAGTATAGATTAGTACATATAAATGTAGCAAAAATGTTCCACGCAAAGTTAAATTTAAAATATGAGCTTACAGTATTATTGCTTATAATTGTTTGACTACGTGCGACGAGTAACGTTTATCTTTGTGTAAATCGACCTTTAGCGTATATATAACATCTTAAACGAAATAATTAACAAATTAGAAGTGGGACAATGTGAAAAAAAATTATAATAAGTTATTTAAAACCAAACACTTACTAAAGTGAAACTTAGCAAAATTGATATGTAACTGAATGCATCAAACCAATTCAACAACATCTGAATCTATACGAAGTCGGGAAGGTCTGATAACAAATATACGCCTCAGGACTTAAGACATACATAAGTACAAAATAATATTCCCGACACTAAAACTTTTGGGGAGTTGAGCTGTTGTTATATATAAAACATTTTCCTCCACAGATATCAATAACGCTTACGTATATATGTGTACAACTTTAACAATTCAAAATATTACTTTTACAAAAATATATATTTATGTTATTTGTCACATAAAATCTGTGCGGCAATATAAATTACAATCGATCGGGCTAAGGGGCACTTAAGACCAATCAAATCCATTCAATAAGGCAATTTTTTAGTCACATAACTACAACAAGTTGCGTGTCGTGTAAAGTCAACAATATTTAACTAGAGAGGAACTAGCAATATTGCAATTGTCATAGAAATTGAATACGACGACATTAAAATGCTTTAACAGTTCGAAAAACGATACGAAACTTACCATCTCTCAAAGTCTGGTTAGGTAGGGTCTTCATGTAATGATGTTCCTCTTCAGACAGCTACAAACGATTTACTTACACTATGATAACAACAGCTCAACGATACCCTTTTTATAAATAATAAAATCAAATATTGAACTAAAAAAAGGTAAACATGTTTCAGGTGGCTACCTCTTCATTTGGTGCTTCAAACTCCAACTTGACTTCTCCACCGAGCCCTTCGACATCCACTTCGTTCTCCGAAGCATTCAACATGTTCAGTGTTACCTTAAATTATAAATACCACATAAAATACGTTATTGACGGCACATTTAAGCATCGCACTTGCAAGTCGAAAGACCTTGCAGTTTCTGCGTTACTTAAATTTGTATGTACATGTAATAAATATTTATGGCTACCCAGATAAAAGCACACCGGAATTTGCAGTCTAATGTCTCCACGTTAGCGTGCCAATATAAAATAAAATATATAGCATTCAAACATCTAACAAAGATTTGAAATACAAGACTAGCTTTAAGTAGCGCTTTTACAGAATTTACGAACACCTACTGGTACTAGCGTGCACTGCTATCACCTTAAATAATAATATAATAAATCCAATGTGTATTGTAATATAAAACATACACATATAGATAATAAATACAACAGGGGGCAGAATACTACGTGTGCTTTCTTTTCGACCGTACTGGGATTCTTATTTCATGACGCAACCAGGGTACATCATGACTGTTACTAAGCGTGGCTAGAATCATTCATTTCTTTATGCGTATAATTACATAGAGATAGTTTATCCGCTCCGCAGCTATCATACTAGATGTGCTACAAAAATGCGGCAGTCCCAACAGTATCCTTAAGCAATTATTGTATCTTGAGTGTCACTAGTGATCGCTTGGCATATCTAGTCCAAAGATTTCTGATATTGTCTGATAGTATGTTTTAAATTGCTCGCTGACAGCCAGAGACTTTCGTTCATCATCAATATCGTCATGGTCTCTAAGGTCTCCGACATGGTATTTAATTGAAAGTCACGTATTGTTCACTCTAATAAGTGGATGGACCTGAGACCCCAAAGAACATACAGACACTCTTCTTTACTTTAAATACATATAATTCACAAATACGTAGCAAGCTTCTGATCGAGCCAGTCATACACAATAGCATAGAAAAGGCATTTTCCCACACCCCACATTCTAATCTACGGGCATCAGGCAAGCCATCAACCCTTATCACATACCGTCAATTTCATTATCATACCAATATTAGAACAAGATTTTGAGTTCGATAGGTATGACACATACAAGGAATGATATACATAGAAGTGGTGGTAGACACGCCGTAGCCTGTCTACCACTACGTATAGTATTGTGAAAAATTGACCTTTATGCAGTATGTTTAAAAGCTAATATGTATTGCACTCTCAATGGATAGATTGAGCCTGACCCCAAACTGATCACTATTGAGTTTAATTCTTTAGCAAACGAGCTGTAGTATGGTATTTATTATTACTGTTTTAATATTTCCACAACTCATCTACGATTTGTGGGTAACCAACCAAAGCTCTAGTGAGCTTTGGTTACCCACAAATCGTAGATGAGTTTGGCTTGGAAAAATAATTTAAAGGTAATGACCGTGCCACCGCTGTGTTAACATCAACTTAAACTATACTAAGGTCGGAATATGCTTATTTATAAAAAAAAAAAAGATCATACGCCATAATAAGCAAATAATAAATAGCTGTGGAAACCAAAGTAACTATATACAATGTGATGTTCAAGAAGAATAAAAAAAGAGGAGTCCGCCTAAATAATTGGTGAACTTCATATAAAATTTGATTTTAATTGTCGTGTCCATACCATTACGTTAACTAATATTACAATGAATTAACAAAAAATCGCGTATATTTTAGCTCCTCTTGACTTATACTAAATGAACAGAATAACAAATAAAAACTTAGCTCATGCAACCAGTAGTGTCCAAGCTATAAAAAATTCAAACTTCACTAACGAAAAAAAAAGACGTAACTAACAAAAAAAAGTGCTATTGGTTGCTTATAGTTAGTGAATGTCTGAACCTCTGCGTTCTTTCCTAAAACTGATTGTGTGTTGATCACGCTCAGTGTAGAAGCTACCTGAGGTGCCTGCGGCGTATGGCTGGTGACTGTACTGCTTACCTGACGTACAGGTATACCTGCATCTTCAAATGCTTTCTTCTTTAATGTGGTTCGAATCTGGCTTCTGAAACAAAAAAAGTGTGTCAGCCTCGACGCACGTTTGGAGTTTACGTCACGCCACAAGCTTCTCCGCCTAAGCGCCATGACATTCTCGTGCCCTACCTCATTTTGGTGGCTAATAAACTATCCCTAATAATAAGCGTTTTAGTGTAATTTGTTTTAATAGTTTGTTAGACGACATAATTTATGACAATGCAATGTAACGCTGCACTTTTAGGTTACGAGCGTTACCTATGATATGGGGCATAAAAAAATAACATTCAGCACTATGCTCTCACTTGTAAGGTGTCTAGCTGAGTACTAGTTCAGAGGAGGGGGTAGCAACCCTCGATTTTTTCCCCCCTGTCACATGATATTTGTACGGTGTTGCGGATTAATGGATAAGAAAGGTATCGAAATTATATGAAACCGATGCCGTACAAAATCAAATGACCAAACTGACCGAAAGATTGGATGGGTAATCAAAACAAAAAACAACTTTAGAAGTTGGCATATAGGGAATAAATGTATGATATTTCAGTAAAGTTGACATAACAAGAAATTCGGCACAAAAGTCATTATCTATTTGTTCTGGCTAATCTCTGGAATGTCTGGACCGATTTTGACAAGACTTTCACTGGCATATAGCTGACTAGTTGTTGCCCGCGGCTCCGCCCGCGTATATTTCTGTTATCGCGGCAATTAGTAGCCTATGTGTTATTCTGATGTATAAGCTATATTATTGTAAAGTTTCATCCAAATCCGTTCAGTAGTTTTTGCGTGAAAGAGTAACAAACATCCAAACATCCATCCATCCTTACAAACTTTCGCATTTATAATATTAGTAGGATGATATAAAGAGAAATCTACTACCTTTTGTAGACTAGCTAGATAGTTTGTACTTGTATTGTACTGCGGAGCTCAGCTTGTTTGGAAATAAACTGCTCTGAATTGCTTTATAATTTTCTACGAGTCCATCCTACAACTAACCTAATCAAGAATGCAAAGATATTGTCATGGCTATAGCCATTTTGCTCGCTATGCTGCATATTAACTAACATAAGTTTGCAAGCAAGGTCGCTACTGCAATGTTTACAACAACTTCGCAATTTATCTTTTATTTTTTTCAAATACTCTCTCTACCTACACTCATAAACAAAAAATTAACAATCAGTGGTTTGAGTAGGTACTAAAATGTATTATGGTGAACAGAATGTTCATGACTTTGCTAAAGAGGACTGTACGAAAAGCCAGTTATGAAATGATTTATTGAATCACACCATTGTAAATTTTCCATTGAAAGAAGTACCTATTCCTGACTTTGCTAAAACTTCAAGCACAGGAGTAAACAGACATCATATGTTTTTGATACCTTTCAATGTGGAATGAGCAGTGAGCATATCATTGACTCTGGATACAGATAAAGTGACAATATTTACACAGGGACTAAGATACAATCCAATCAAGCTTAGACGGGCTTTTTTGTTTCTATACATTATTTTTTTTTCTTATAACAATATGTTTAATAAGTTTCATTGTACTAAGTAAGAATAATCTGTTTCTTTGTATTATTTATTTTTCTTACAATAATATGTTTGATGTGTTTTTTATAGATTGTCAAAAGCTGCCAGGGGTTAATGTACTTAGTTTATTTATTACATATATTAATATAGATTTGCAACTGATCAGTGATGACTGTGTGCTTTGATATTGTTTTAATTTTAACCTTACCACAGTCATTGATATAAAGTACCTCCTACGTACCTTTATGACCGAGTTTTGCTTGTTTCGTTTTGGTAAAATTTCTGAAAATAAATCCTAGCTAAACATACTAAATTTCATGAAAATTGTTGGGAGCCATTTCCGAGATTCAGATTATATTTATATACCTATATATATACAATAATTGCTTGTTTCAAGATAATAGATAGATAATTCTTTACTTGTATACTCACACAGTCCTGTTTTTGATGTGCTGGCTGAGCTTATTGAGGTCAACAGCAAAACGATGAACGCACCCCCTCAGCATCTCAATCTCTTCTTCCGTCCATTTACCTCTGTAAACAGAGTCAATTTGTAAATACAGATTAAAAAACAACTGACCAGAGTTTACACATCATACAGAACATACTCTTACAATTAATACCTGAACTTAAAAAATATAACTTTGTAGAAATATTGATAGACAATCCACAGTACAATATGTGTGCAAAATTAGAACAATAAATGGCACTATAATTATACTATAGTCACATCCATATAGGGATAGATTAAGATTACATAGTGACATCACCTTTATTCATCTTAAGTGTGTCATATGCCCCTAAGTCAACTTTAGAAGCAACATGGGAGCAAATATTCCTGCAAAGAGAAGGAAAATTTGCCACATACTAAACCAAACCATCTGGTCAAAGCGGCATATAGTTGGCCAAAGTCAATTATATAAGAAGAGGCAGTGAAATGTTAGACATTGTTGTAATTGCTTAATTACTATTGATAATGTACTAAATCAGCTATCATGTCATATTGAATTACAAAAAAAAACATGCAAGCACAACACTGTACTAAGCATGAGCCACAAGCTGCCTGTTCAGTTAAAAATAAAAAATCATGTGCTCACCCAGGTTGAGAATCGCCCATAGGATGTAACAGCATGGTCATCTCTGACAGTTTATTAAACGCTGTACCGGCTTCCCGAAATATTTCCCCAACCTAAAATTAATGTAAGTCAACAGTTTAGATAATAGATTTGCCCTTTTACAGAAACGAACTGACAATAACATTAAAAAACCATGCAATAAAAATAAAGCTCATAGGTACTTACTTTAGCTGCGGAATTATCCATTTCAACAAGTGATTTACGGCTAAAATGAATGAATTTGAAGGCACTCCAAACTCCAACAACTGTAACGTCAAAATAGAAGCCTTTAAAATAAAATTCCAAGGAACGAACGAAAGCCATAACATGCCATAGACCACAGATTAATATAATGTAGCTCACAGATAAAGAAATGTAGCTAGCTACCATAGACGAAAGCACAGAATACATTGGAACAGACCACAGAGTGTTGTACACAAGGCACAGACCAATGAGACCAATAACTAAAATAACTTGAAATAACTACATTCTTTGCATAACTTCGTAAAAAAAACATTGGTGTAAACCATTTTTAAATGAAATAAACCTTAGTTGATGTAAACTATTAAAACAACTAAAAACCTTCGATTTGATCGAAGTTAAAAACATTAAGTTTTTCCTAGTTTTGAAAATTTTATATAATTTCAGAAAGATATCAGGTGTCATTGTAAAAAATACATACACAAATAAAAATGTCAACCTTTTGATATAATGCATTTATTAAAATAACATTTTTGTCTCCAAAGCTGACATTGCTGCGGATGGATGCTCACTGTCCAAGACCGGGATAGTAGGTGCTCGTTCGCGCGTTTCGTTCTGCAGTGGACGAAAGAATAAGAAGACGATAAATCGTGCTAGAGTAGAGACTGCGAATACGCAAACGTACCTAGTTATTATAAGGCACCCATATTAAACGATAAGTGGTAGTGCGGCTCAAATAGAACAAACGTACTTTCATGTAGCTAGCTGTTCACACGAAAGTTTTATTTTAACGCGGCGTATTCTTAGCGGGCAGTGCTCTATTTTGAGCGTTGCGTGTTGGTGCTGCCAACACTTAAGCTAGCTCTCCACTAGCTTCAACTTTTAAAATTGGCAGAAAACCACTAACAAATTTTGAACTGCATTAAAAATACACTAGTTAAGGCAAATCAACACAAAATTTATTCAATAACAACTATTCTTAATTATTTCGTCTTCTTCAGACGATTCAATTTTGTCTACACTATTATTTTCCATTTCAAATTGATATTACTCTTTTGTACCGAATTTGGTTTAAAGTGGTATTTGGAATCATTGCAGCATTTTCCGTACAACCTCAAATCATAGCATACTCTCAATATAACAGGTAAATCCTTAAACCTCGATTCACCAGTTTTATTGGAAAATCTACCAATTTGGCAGTACGTTGCTGTTCACACGGGCGTAAAAAATACAAATTCACACCCAACGCGACTTAAAAAATACGCATGTGCGAACGGCGTCTTAGTCTTATTCTAATCTGACATGACAAATTAATAAAATTACTTTCGTAAAGGTAAGGCTGTTAATCGAGGGGAAAGCGTGATCGGAGTAGAGAGAGAGACTGAGTTTAGTTAGAAACTTAAGAGTCTGGCTTTCTCACGCAAGCTTCTGATAGGTTTGCCACGCTTTCCGCTCGTTCAGCAGCCCTTCCAGCTATAGATGCATTAAGGCTTAGAGTATCTGTGACTTGAATGACTTATGACCGAACTTTAGATTAATGAACGATAATCCAAAAAATGAACGAGTAATACTTGCAGATGAAAAAACAATTTTACAGTCACTTTATTATTATTCTCTAAATAAATTAAAATGATAACATAGGATAATACCTACTTGTATGTTATAAAATACGAAGTGCCAAGTTCAATTTATGTTACTACGAATTAAATATGGTTTATCGTTGTCATTTTCTTATATGATTTACGATGTATTTTGCTGTAAGGACGCCACGCCTGCCGTGTTGTTGATGACTCTTTTTTAAGCTGAAAGTCATGAAACATTCTCGCAGTTCGTTACAAAGAAGGGAATTATTTCTTCTACAGATACTAAATGTGGACTCTAACATAATTCACGAGTTCAAATCAATGTCGTATATGTTGTGATTTTACTTACCAACAATGGAACTTGTTCTAATTTTATCATTGGTTTCTTTTGGGCTGGCTTACGATAAAGGTAAGTAGTTAATTTACTAAAATATAACATTATATGTAATGATATTAAACCTACACTTTGAACTGCAGCTAGGTTAATAACTATAAGTAACAGTAATACTCAATATTTTAAAAGTTCGTTAGCACAGTCTATAAATATAAACAAAAAGTATATTTCTTAAATATATAACCCATTGTATCTTAGACACACATTGTCTATTTAATGTTTATTCGTTTTAGATGTAACATAGAGCTATCCTTCACCCATTATATATTTATGGAAGCTCTAATTTAAATGTTGGCTCTGTAATTTTTAAAGTATTATTACTTTCATATCATATGTTTCAACAATACTCTTATAAGACAGTTGTTGTCATAAGGAACAAATAACTCGTTCAACTAAACTGAAAACTAATACAATAACTTCTAAAAGACAAGAATTATTGCTTTGTTTTAATATATATTTGTTTTTAACATACATTTAAAATGACAGTTTATAATGGAAAGCAACAAAAACAAGTATTTTATTTATGCTTTATCTAGTGCACCAAATAAGCCGTGAATGTGTAAAAGACTGACAGAGAGAGGGAATTTATAAGTATGGAGGATGGATCAATTTGTCATGAATGATGTAAATTTTCCCATAAAATGTGTTCCTATTTGATGTACTGTATCAAATAAATGATATATTTTATTCATATAAGAATCAATTCTGTATTTTAAATTCTCCACATATATCTGAAGTCCTTGGTCATCCACTTCTGAATTATAATTTTTAATTATTTTAGGTTGAACAGCAGCTTGAACAGTTGTTACCCGATTTTCTATTAGAGACAACTCCTTAGTTAAAAACTTATTTAAGAAATATTCATATTCATGTCCTGACAGGAAAGCATTGTGTATTGAACCAAACATTCGACGATTACATGTAAGGGCTTCAGCATCTTCAGCTTTGAATCTTCTTCTAGGTTGTAAGGGCATCATTTGTACTGATGATTGCAGAAGTATAATCAAAGTCATTACTGCAACATGTAAAAAATATATGTTAAGTGAAGAATAGGTATTTCATCATCGTCATCAACATATCTTATATCTATTTTATGCTGGACATATGCATCTCCCTCGAAGGGAGGTTTTGTCCTAGTATACCACTGACCACTCGCAAGTTTTCCCTATCTTTACAGTGAGTTGTCCTTTTCCCTTAGTCGCCTGTTATGAAACCAATGGGAATAGGGACAGTGACACTATGTATTCAAAATCCACACACTTAAATATGTCAGTGGGTTACAGAAAATAGTATAGACTAGCTGAACCCCTCGGTGTTACCCGCAGTTATTGTTGTACCACGAGAAACGCAGCAGGACAAAGTCAAAGTATAAACAAAGTAGACTAAGTTACTCCCTTTATCATTTATCATTATTTATCAGCTACTTGCCAGTGAAAGTCCCATCTAAATCCACCCGTTTCAGAGGTTACCAGGAACAAACATACAGGCAGACCAATTTTTTTTAACTATATTTTTGGTACATGTAGTGTGTATACATACATATGCATTTAGTAAATAGCGGTTGTTTTAATATTACAAAGTGAACCAAAACATTGTTGTAGCTTATTCATAGTGGCGTTGTAGATTAATCAATGTATGGCCTATGAAGTCTGATTTTTTGTACTGAATTGTAAAAAGGCAGAAAATATCACTGAGCTTCATTCCCAACATACTCCTTTCCATTAAATGTTGGCACTTGGCTAGTTTTTCACATTGGCTTTAGGTAAGCCACAAAGTTTTGCATCTTTCAGTTTTAATAATACCATAAATGAGGAGTTCATTTTTAGAATCATCCCTCTTAATTTTTTTTTATGACATATTAATGTTGGTATAGCCTCAGATCAAACTAACTGCCCATTTGTCTAACATTATATTTGGGCATAACCAATTTCACAATCAACAAACAATAGGCAACCATATTAAAAATTATAACTGTACCACGCCTCACTACACTGTGGTACATTTGGTTTGCAAAATATACCCATAAAACATCTTGGAAGAGAATTTATTTGATGCTCAAACTTTTTCATACTAAAAGTAAAATGCAGTTTTAACAACGTTTTAACAATACAATGTAAATTTGATACACAAGCACACACAAACTAACACCAGCCACTTTATTCACAAGCAATATTTAGCTTTAAGTAACAATTCTGTGTTTTTTCAACTTATAAATGTTGCTTAAAGTGAAATAACTTTTATGAATGAGATAGAATAGTAAAAATGTTTTGAAGCCTTAAATATGAACTAATAATATTCTCATACTGAGATTTTGCACAGAAATTTATTATATTGTAAATGAGAGAGAACTCAAAGTAAAAGTTTTAAATTACTTACAGAATTTTTGTAAAATACAAAAATAATGCATAACTGTAGTATTAAATTAGTATATTAGTACCGTGTGAAATGTTCTAGTAGTGTATACTGCAAAGAGCTAATGGAAAATGTATTGGTTTTCAACTATTTCAAGGGTTTGTTAATAAGTTTAATTGAAATGCCATGTTTTAATTAAGATTTCAATTAAAGTGTATGTAGGTATTGTTTTATGAAAATTGGATTAAGAATCTATCATCATTATCCATGCATGTGATTTTTTTATTTATAAATGTCGAAATAAGATGTTTTTAATAACTTGAATACATGATATCTATGATATAAATCTCGTGTCATGTTGAACTCCGAAACTATCCAACCGGTTTTCACGCATTTTTAAATATATTTTGTTGGCGCGTCTAAGATAGGATAGTTAACTTGACGCTTAGAACAATAATAAAAAAAAAAATTGTTCCCCAACTAAACCGCTGCACCGATTTCGATTAAATTTGGTATGGAGTTACTTTGATTCGTGCAAAACCATACACGGACGAAATAGTGTAGAGTAATACATCTATAGAAATAAATAAAATTGGAGTGTCTGTTTGTAATATTAAAATAACCGCTTTTTACTAAATGCATATGTATGTACACACGGTACATACACCAAAAACTGTAGTTGAGAAATTTTTTGTCTGTCTGTCTGTTTGTTCCGGGTAATCTATGGGACGGCTGGACGGATTTTGACGGGATTATCACTGGCAGGTAGCTGATGAACCAGGGAGTAACTTAGGCTACTTTTTTTTAGACTAACTTTATCCCGCGGCGTTACACGCGGTACAACAATAACCGTGGGTAACACTGCGGGGCTCAGCTAGTATATTATAAAATAATTACTGGTTCCAATTTCGCATTACTACTACTATATGTCAAAAGTTAGAAATAATTAAAGTGTTTTGAATTTAAACTTGAATGTATATCTTGTTCCAGCATCCTTTTACGGAGCCAGTTACATTTCGTACCCTCTACAAGAAGCTAAAGGCATTACTGACATAAGTTTCCGGTTTCGTACTCATTTATCTGACGCTCTTCTACTTCTGGCCGCTGGCAAAACTGATTACTGTATGGTAAGTATGTTTTTACATGTAATTTAACTCTGAGATATATTTTTTTATTGCTTGGAATCCCCCATAAGCCTTTTTACCTGGATAAAGTGGTATGTCAGGAGCTTCATTTCATGTGAGTCTATTGTAAGAGATTCAGGTATTCCTTAGCAAGAAAGTCTCTGAGAAATTGAAATAGACTTTGATAACTTCCCATAACTTTTAATCGTTATATTATTGTATGTGTATACTCTGAACTCAGTTTTAATTTATACAAATGCATTAACATATTTGTTTTTTCTTTGTACACTTTTTTATTTAAGGTTGGTGTAACAATAATGTCAATTTTTACTTATTTCTTTGCATAATATGTCATGTTAGATTAAAAAGCATAAATCAGCTAAGCAATTACGCTTACAGATACGTCTTGAAAGTGGCCGGCTGAAGCTTCATATAAACCTTGGGGCAGGTGAAAGCGAACTGTCTTCATCCAAAAACTTACATCTCAACGATACACAATGGCACCATGTCAGCATCATCCGTCGAGAAGCTAACCTGACAATGAAGGTAGGTACCCGTTTTCCACATTGTAAATTACCGCTGCAGCGATTTCAATGAAATTTGGCAGGGAGCCCACCTACATATGAGCCGCGGGCAAAAACATTCCTTAACTTGACCAAATATTGTTTATTGTCTTTTATAAATCGATTTCAATATTATTTTTTCAAATTCGGGAGTCGGTTACCACGGCCTTACAGAATATCTACCACGTGAGAGCGAAGCTTCGCCATGAATGGGCCGTGAGAAGGATGCCGGAGCCCCATACCCATCCCCCAAAGGCCGGCAATGCACTTGTGACGCCTCTGGCGTTGCGTCGATACGTCGGCTCGTTTGCCTCCTATTCCATAAAGAAAATGCATTTATATAAATACTTTTAATGACACTTGTGAGATCCAAGAGTTCAAGGAACTGAATTGTTACCATACTCTGATTACGAGAATTGGCCTTAAGAGAGACAAATAGAAAGAGACAGCATTAAAAGTTTATGTTCTTATTATTATTGACTAGCTGTTGCCCGCGGCTCCGCCCGCGTGTATATCGGTTTTCGCGCCAAATAATAGCATAATGTGTTATTCTCGTGTATAAGCTATATAACTGTAAAGTTACTTCCAAATCCGTTTAATAGTTTTTCTTGAATAAAAAGAAAAAATAGTTAATCCAAGGTGTCAGCTCTGCATATCAATATTAGTAAAATTGCTCCAGTCGTTTGCGCCTGAAGAAGAAATGAACATTCATATTTACAAACTTTCGCCTTTATAATATTAGTGTGATAGTGTGATAGTACATAGTATTATATGTTTGTCATTACAGGTTGACGAGACAGTGGTAAAGAAAAGGTTGCCAGGACGATTTTTTGAACTAAACATACACTTCGGCATTTTCTTGGGTGGTCAGGGCGACTTCTCTGAGCTATTTTTAGGCCACATGGAAAACTTTCGTGGCTGCATGGAAGATGTAAGTATTCAAATTTCCAGTGCTGTCCAACTGTACAGCTAGGCTTTGATTTTAAACAATATATCCATGAGATATCCTCATAGGCAGGACATTAAACCTCTCTTTAGAAAGGCGGCGCCAAACTCGTTAGTATAATAATAATAATAAATATTTAGGACATCTAACACACAACGCTATCTAGTCCCAAACTAAGCAGAGCTTGTATTATGGGTATTAGACAACTGATATGAATACTTATATACTTTTTTTTGTATATACATACATATTATACAAATAAAACACCAATATAGGGTTTGTATCAAGTTTCCTTTTTTGTACTGTGTCTACGTTCTCCATCCGTCTGTGTAAAATGGATTGAAAGGAGTGGTTATACTCCGTTTTTATCACAAAAAATAACGTTAGAATACATTGTGCCTTTATTCCACAGGTATATTACAACGGCGTGAAAATATTAGAGAAAGCACGCAGCCGCTCTGGCTCAGTTCACGTAGAAGGAGTCACATGGAACTGTGCACCGGAGTTTGATGCTGATCTCAACTCGGACATCAGTTTTGTTGACGAAGGCGCTTACCTCATACTGCCTAGAATCAATTCTAGGGCAGGTGGAAAGTGAGTGCAGATATTGTTTTACTAGTTCACCTCGCAAACTTTGTTTTAAAATATAAATTACTAGCAGACCCATGTAACCTCGTTTGCGTCTTTTATTGCCCGTCGCGTGATAATTTTCCCCCGTTTTTGAAACATTTTTCATCGGTGCTCCTCTCCTATGGGTCTTAGCGTGATGATATATAGCCTATAGCCTTCCTCGATAAATGGGCTATCTAACACTAAAATAATTTTTCAAATCGGACCAGTAGTTCCTGAGATTAGCGTGTTCAAACAAACAAACAAACAAACTCTTCAGCTTTATATATTAGTAAAGATGTTAGTTTATATTTTTGTATAGAAATGGCTAACCTTATCACTTAAAGGTATAAAAATAGCTTATGACCGTCAGGCTTATCAAATATACATATAAAAATAAGTCAAGGTTTCTCAGGAGTTTAATAAAAAACCTAACAAGTACGTGTCGGACTCGCGCACGAATGGTCCTTTATCTATAAAAACGGGCAAAAAAAATGTTTGTTGTATGGGAGCCCCCTTAAATATTTATTTAATTACATCATCTGTCAAATTTCAACTGTCTAACTATCACGATTTGAGATACAGCCTGTTGACAGACGGACTGACAGCGGAGTCTTAGTAACAGGGTCCCGTTTTGCCCTTTGAGTATGGAATCCTAAAAACACTGACACTAAAGGAATAAAGTTTCCTCGTTTTTGTAACATTTTCATCTTCTATCGGCCGTAGCATGATGTTATATAGCCTGCCTCGATTAATGGACTATCCTTCAAAAATTTGATTAGTTAAGCCGAAGAAGCCAAACCAGTTAAGTCGTTCACGCGTGATGTCGTGACAAAGGGAAATAGGGATTTTTTTTTGTACATACATATATGAAGCGTAAAGTTTTTTTTTTATGGAATAAAGGGACAAACGAGCAGAAGTATCGCCTGATGGTAAGCGATTACCGCCGCCCATAAACACCCAGAGGCGTCACAAGTATGTTGCCGGCCTTTGGGGGATGTGGAGGGGGGTTGGGGTATGGGTCTCCGGTCCATTCGGCTGTTTCACACCGGTTTTTTATGAGACCGTGGTATCACTCCGGTCGAGCCGGCTCATTCATGCCGAAATATACAAAAAAAGATACTAAAAATATATTTTAACTAGCTGAACCCCGCGGTGTTACCCGCGGTTATTGTTGTACCGCGAGTAACGCCGCGGGACAAAGTTAGTCTAAAAAAAAGTAGCCTAAGTTACTCCCCGGATCATCAGCTACCTGCCAAAGTCCCGTCAAAATCCGTCCAGCCGTTCCAGAGATTACCCGGAACAAACAGACAGACAGACAGACAGACAAAAATTTTTTTAACTACATTTTTGGTATATGTATCGTGTATTACACATGCATTGATTAAAAAGCTGTTATTTAAATATTACAAACAGACACTCCAATTTTATTTATTTGTATAGATTGAGTTGAATACCTGAATGAGTAAATGAATTATTGTGAAATCAACCTTGCAGATGGCAAATAGAGTTCAAGACTATAGCTCAAAACGCGATAATATTATACAATGCTGGTGGCGGTCGAGGCTCTGACTTTTTGGCTGTGGAGATTCTCGAAGGTGTTGTTCGTGTTAAAATGGCCCGCGGTTTGATTGTTCATACAGTGAGAGTCAACGATGGACAATGGCATAAAATGCATCTCTCGTTTTATCCTTCCATGATTGAGGTAATGGTCTTTACATTTTTTTTTTTTTAATATTTATATGCTGTGCGTGTTGTGCTACTGTGTGATTTAAAATAAAACGACGAATTTATCCGCGACGGACGCTAGCCCTGATCTACGCGCGGACGGTCCGCGTCGCTCTTAATAGCGCCTTAAAGTCTACATAAATGACAATAGCAATGTTGTTTTGTTCATGGTATACCAATATACTACGACAGGTATGGCATTCCGACGATCGACATGACATCTTTATCGCTATCGCTGGTTGGTTCTTTTTACTGTTGCTCTAACGTAGTAACTGAATAGTGACGTCACATCGAGCCGCTTTCGGAATGCGAGACCTTGCTTTCTTAGACCATGGTTTTGTTAGGCGCTATCCAGTGCGATGCGGAACGTCCGCGCGCGGATTAGGGCTTGCGTCTGTCGCGCGGAGGTGGCCGCGTCGCGGCTTGCTCCGCTTTGCACTGAACGCGCTGTATAGGCTTCAAACATTGTACCATCCGTCGCGGACATCCGCGTTGGTCAAACGCGTCGCACTGAATAGCGCCTTAATGTCTAAATAGTTTTTTTTTCACGTGAGTGTGTACCTTATCATAAAGCAGTTCCTATTTATTTTGCTTGTGAAGCTAATTTCGGTATGAACCTTTTTTATCGACATAAATTCTCCTATTTCATAAGCGATTAAATACTGAAGAATGTTCAAAGTGTTTGAATATTTCTAATTTGCCTTACTTATGATACGAATCATGCTGTTGCGTCGTGTTTTAACTCGCGATTTTGTTTTTATTATTTACCAGAAATATTTCAATGCCTTGCTCATGTAACACTAGCGAAAAAGTAGGCTATGCGTAAACGTAGGATCCATTGGGCACATTGATTACTACGTTTCTACACGAGAAGTAATAAACACACACACATTCACAAACTTTATCCCTTATAATATAATATTAGTGCGATATGCATAAACAGGCCTTCACAACACCCATACAGAATTACCTTGTGATCTGATATATTGCTATCGTCTTTTCTGGTGGTTTGGTCTGGAGGGTTTATTTAACTAATACAACAGTATTACTCATGCTTTCCATCAGTCAGAGTATTCATTTAGGCTGGTTCATATAAACAAAAGTATTAGTTCTGTAATAGCAATCCTCCAACATACTTAAAATGTATATGTTATTAGCTTTTGGTCTCTTGTATTTACTCAAATATAGGTAACAGAAGGGATAATTGGCCTCGAAGTTCTTCACGGCTTCTTAGCTAAGCGTAACTTTGATTTCATAACTTTAATGTGTATCATCCAAACTATGCGCATCTTTTAAAACATGAGCGACAATCTTGATCGATGTTTTTAGAAAACTTAAGGCCAAGAAAATTAATATATGTTTTTTTATGCCTGCCAAAATGACTTTACTCTGCCTGATGGAAAGTATAAGCAGAATCCAAGAGTGGTGGTCACTATACTCATTGCGAATGCTACAATGCAGCATGGTGACCCACACCATGACGGCCTAGTGATGTTTCTGCATCATTGGGCATGCATGAAACATGACAGCACGAACGCTGTCATTTTACGTAGATCTTCTGTGCAAGAGTAGTAACACCCCGGTCGAGCCGACCTGTTCCTGCTGAAATCAGTGTGGCACTACTACCTATAATTGTTTATTGAATCATATATATGTCGGAGAACGCGTAGTTTCTTTAAGTTTAAATGTGATTATTACGTCTTAATTTATTTACAGCTTGATTTAATAATGTTGGTTTAGTTTTAGTCGATTTACAGAATAGCAATATTAAATTAAATGTTACTAAAATGTGTGCGGGTAACACCGAATACAGTGGTAGGTGTCACCACTAGTTAAAGCGAGCAGCCGGTATAAAAGAGAGCGGCCGCACGAGTTGCGGGGCCACTAACACAGAGTACATTGTTAATACAGACTACTAACTTATTGGCTCTTCAACTAACTACCCACCGTTTCGTATTGAAGTAAAATAGAATCAACAGATCAGTTTAGTTCGAGCATTGTATCAGGAAGGACAAGCTGTAAATAAGCTAAGTACATAGGTTTCTTAATTATTGTAATTAACTGTCAAACGTTTGTAACTAATAAGTTAAGATGTAACTTTCAAAAGAGTGGCCATGAGTTTCTTTGCCAGTATTCTTCTCATAAGGCTCTACGCATTTTGGAAACTGGAGGTTATGGATCGTCACGGACGTTCGGTGGATTTTGGTGTTCTCACCTAATTCACTTTGACAATGTTGTGCCGATCTATGATTTTAACTGTAGCTTCATTGATTCAATAAACTATTGGAATTCAATATTGTCTTTGGCTGTGCAAATAAACCCTACCTACCAACGTGTGTAATAATGAAGATTGATTACTAGACTAGACTTGATTAAGAGCGATTTCTATTGCTTTAAATCATGAGTGCCACTTGACAAAATATCCAAGTGACGTCGGCAAAGCTGACGTCACCATTTCATAAAAAACCGCTTCGACCGATCGCCACACGTATGACTCCGACATCAGAAGTGGGATTACCTGTGATACCCCTAGAGATTACCTGTGATACCCCTAGAGATTACCTGTGATACCCCTAGAGATTACCTGTGAATTACCCTATGGATTACCTGTGAAATACCCCTGTGGACTACCCTTAGAGATTACCTATGGATACCCCTATGGATAAACCCTATGGGTTACCCCTATGAACTACCCATATGGGTTACCCATAACAGATCAGGCACAAAATACAGGGCAGATTGTTATTATTTTATTTTACGTTTACCCTACGTTAAAAAAAATCTTTTCGATACGGAATTAATTTGTGCTATACGAGAACCGCCAACTAGTGAGAACTACTCAGACTGTAAAAGTGAAGAAGTGATGTGTGAAAAATACAAGCGCTGTCACAGCTGTGCCAAAATCAAAAGGTTACGTTATCCAGTAAAGATTAGGACAATTTTAGTCGTGACAATATTGCTAACACATAATCTGAGATTTCAGATACTACCTCGCCTGGCAGTCGAAGGAAACCAAAGCGCAGAAGACGATTACTTGAACCTTATTCAAGTGTGCTGTCATAGATGCCGTTCCAATATGAATGCCAAGACAAACGATTTGCAAACCGAGTAACCAGTGAATGTCAGCTCCATCCAACCAGCTCTAGTTCAGCTCTAAGAAAGATTTGGTGAGAAGTTTTCATTTTGTTTCAAATGCTCTTTAATAAGACAAATTCTGTCAGATAGATTTCTGGGCCAACGACAATATAGTGCAGTAAGATTATTGAGGGTAGGTAGCGCCCGCCCTTATTGTAACATAGTATTGTGTGGTCCAAGAATTGTTGCTCTGAGTCTGGGTGATCTTTGTGTACGTTTGTAAGGTCCCCCGTGACATGGGATTTTTGTTCCTAATGGGATAGTTGTCTTTTTAATAAAACAATAAAAACAAGAAATTCTGTCAAGATATCCGGGTTAAAGAAATGCACTGAATAGCATTTCCTGCAGTAGGTACACGATTACTGTATTCCAAACGACATAATTATTTAAAGAATAGAATGAAAATGTGCTTGCATTAGGCTTTTCAGTTGTAATTTTTGAAAAGTTCTTAAAAATAATAAGGACGTTTCTATTGGTGCCTACGTTCTCTTATAAAATGAGGATCGCAATGAAATGAAATTAGACCCAAAGTATAAAGGTCCTTACGTGGTCGCCGAAATATTAGCACACATATTTTCTACCCACACATATTTTCTACCAACCATTGATCATCTACACTCGCAGTAATCAAAGTGAATACAGACCGTCAAATACCCACTAGTGAAGTCCCTATTGATTTGTCCGATGAACATGATGTAGAAAAAAATGATCTTTGAATAGTTTATTAAATTAATCGAAGTCTTTATTTTGTTCGTGAACAATTATTTGGAATGTATTTTGTGATGTTTAACCAGACCATTGTTGATAGAGATAGGATTACAATCTTTAAGTTTATTTAAATTAATAAACAAAGTTATTTAATTACAAGGGATGTAGTGTTGGTAACCTGGTTTCACTACCTCCTTAGGTCTCGCTGGTCATTTGTAGCCGTAGCTCGTGCAGTACTTATCTGTAGAGAGTGCGCGGTGCGCATCTGGCTATGCGAATGTTAGTCGCTGGTTAAGTGACAATAAAAAGATCTCGATCTCTGGATAAGAGTTGAGCAAAAAGCCGCTGGTGAAGTGGTTATACGCTGTTGCTGGTTAAGCGACTAAGTCAAAACGTCTTAACGCTGTTACTGGCTGTTTAGACAGGGGTGCTGAACCTAGTTTAACAATCATTATTGTTTGTACAAAGATTTTTGTGATTATGCTGGTAGAGACATAAATGAGCATGGTCAGAACCTTATCGTGATACTGACGTGAATAGAAAATCAAATTTAAAATCATGAAGGCAAAATAATTTGTTATAATTGAAATTGGTTTCTATGAATCTTTAATTTGGTCAGGAATAGCCGAGAGGACGGATTCACTGTCCAGATGATTCCTCAGTTAACAAACACGTAGACGTGTAAGTCTTATCAGAATGCCTGTCTGCAAGGCAATACCGGCCGAATAAATTGAGCTACTGTGGTTGCTTTTTTCTTTGTTTACAGATGACTCACACGAGGACGTGTGATGCATCAGGATGGCCGTGTCGGAGAACGCGTAGTTTCTTTAAGTTTAAATGTGATTATTACGTCTTAATTTATTTACAGCTTGATTTAATAATGTTGGTTTAGTTTTAGTCGATTTACAGAATAGCAATATTAAATTAAATGTTACTAAAATGTGTGCGGGTAACACCGAATACAGTGGTAGGTGTCACCACTAGTTAAAGCGAGCAGCCGGTATAAAAGAGAGCGGCCGCACGAGTTGCGGGGCCACTAACACAGAGTACATTGTTAATACAGACTACTAACTTATTGGCTCTTCAACTAACTACCCACCGTTTCGTATTGAAGTAAAATAGAATCAACAGATCAGTTTAGTTCGAGCATTGTATCAGGAAGGACAAGCTGTAAATAAGCTAAGTACATAGGTTTCTTAATTATTGTAATTAACTGTCAAACGTTTGTAACTAATAAGTTAAGATGTAACTTTCAAAAGAGTGGCCATGAGTTTCTTTGCCAGTATTCTTCTCATAAGGCTCTACGCATTTTGGAAACTGGAGGTTATGGATCGTCACGGACGTTCGGTGGATTTTGGTGTTCTCACCTAATTCACTTTGACAATGTTGTGCCGATCTATGATTTTAACTGTAGCTTCATTGATTCAATAAACTATTGGAATTCAATATTGTCTTTGGCTGTGCAAATAAACCCTACCTACCAACGTGTGTAATAATGAAGATTGATTACTAGACTAGACTTGATTAAGAGCGATTTCTATTGCTTTAAATCATGAGTGCCACTTGACAAAATATCCAAGTGACGTCGGCAAAGCTGACGTCACCATTTCATAAAAAACCGCTTCGACCGATCGCCACACGTATGACTCCGACATATATATTTTACAGAAGGTTTTAAATTGTCTACTGTTATTAAAATGTTGAGTACTAAAATAATTAGTTAGGTTAGTGTTTGCTGGCTTTAGGTGTTGCTCGCGATTTATCATAGAAAGATGTCACGGGAATGCTAGTATGCGACGTAGTAGTAGAAAGTAGCCTACGTGTTAATTTAGGGTACATTCGGCAAATCGGTTACAAACACATACACTCACACACTTGAAGTTTTGGTTTCATGTTGACCAGACGGGTTGGTCTAGGGTTTGTGTTTCTTTCTCTTTGAACTGCTGTTGTCTTTGCAGTGTTGTTAAATTATATTTGACAAATTATTGAATAATACGAGTACTACTTTGGTTGCGCAATGATAGCGTATGCGACTGCTGTGCTAAGGTCTCGGATTCGATTCCCGGGTCAGACCAAATGATTGTATGATCTACAAATGTGTTTTGAAATTGTAGTGTTTTGCTATGTAGAATATTTACACATACAACATACGTTTTGCTGAGCGGCTATTGCGTGTCTCCAGCGATCAGTGTCTTTATTTCTTTTTATGTATTTTAATATCAAATGCGCTATTAACTAAATAATTAGCAAAATTTGCAATAGCAATTCATATAATTATTTACTTGGCTATCGCCCCAGTTTTTTTTATTATTATGAATTGGCAACGCCATGAATTAACGGCAAAAGCAGCTATATTATTCTTATAAGTATTTTTTTCTCTTCTCTCCTGAAATTTAAATATCGGTTATTTTTATTAAATAAGTTAAGTAAGGCAAATTAAACTTATCACAAATTAGGTACATATCATAATTCGTAAGCGACTCAAGATTCAACACACTAATACATTTTAAGCATATATTAAACATTTGTTGAAGACGACTGTTTTAAATAATTAGTATTAAATTTATGCTTTAATGGATATTATAGAATATACCTATGTATATTTGTAATAAATTGTTCACGGGCTACCCATGACCAAGACAACCTGCTAACAAATCAACAATTAAAAGACGTGTAATATCTATTAATCATCTTAATTCTAGTACTAATTTTTATTTGTTATGGAACGCGAAAGATTAAAATGTATGAATACGATTTAATTTCTCGTGTGTGTATCACAAGCTTCGCGCCCGACTTCCCTTTCGTCCCAAAATACGTTGTTTTTGAGACAGTTCTAATAAACGTGCATGTATCAAGCTATAATGTATTTAGCTAATTTGAGCTAAGCTCTGCCAAAATTGATTTTCTTGGAATCAATTAATAGTACATGCAGAGACACGCTTATCTATATACGTGCAAGCGTATATGTAAACACTTTTAGTAACTACATGCAAATTTTAAAAATAAATTCGATAAGTTAAAGACAATGAAATTGTAGAGCCCTTAAAATATTACTTGATCTCTATGACACACATTTTATTTTATTTTGAATCATCAATATTTTATTTCTTTACATGCAAATTTACTAGAAACGAAGTGTAATAAAATCCATCATAAATATAAAAAATCACACATAAATTAACCTCGTAAGTTCTAAAATAATACTAGTTACAACTGTCACTGAGATCAAACTGCTTATTTATATTAGGCAATGCTATACAACTGAAATTATGATTTAATCACCGAGTATTCGATTACAGTTGTCCATAGACAATATTGCGATGCACACACGAATCGAGAGTGGCGGCACACGGTACTTGGATTTGTCAGATTCCTTCTACCTCGGCGGTATCGAGAGCGACAAACAACAGAAAGCCTTTACAAAGGGAATTAAAGCTGCTGACTCCAGTATAATGGTAAGTTTTTATACGTTACACACATTACCGCACTCAGAGTCCCGGTGGCGAGAACTAATCTACTTAAATCACAGAAATAGTACAAAGTTGCATTATCTATACAAATAAATAAAATTGGAGTGTCTGTTTGTAATATTAAAATAACCGCTTTTTACTAAATGCATATGTATGTATACACGGTACATATGCCAAAAATGTGGTTAAAAAAAATTCTGTCTGTCTGTCTGTCTGTTTGTTCCGGGTAATCTCTGGACCGGCTGGTCGGATTTTGACGGGACTTTCACTGGCAGGTAGCTGATGATCCGGGGAGTAACTTAGGCTACTTTTTTTTAGACTTACTTTGTCCCGCGGCGTTACTCGCGGCACAACAATAACCGCGGGTAACACCGCGGGGTTCAGCTAGTAGAATATAAAAATGTACTCCCCTTTACCTGCCTTATAAATTACTAAAATCTTGAGGCAAGGAGTGTAATAATTGTAATATTTCCAGGGCTGCATAAAACCAATTGAAGTGGATGACAAAATATACGGTCTACCAAATGCAGTAGTCACATATGGTGTTAGTCCGAAATGCGTGTGGTGGTACCCCTGCCACTCTAGTCCCAGTAATCCACCGTGTGTCACACAAGCTGTCTGCCAACAACACGGCGTCGACCACTTTACCTGCAAATGTGATTCAGACCTTTGCATCAATCCGGATTACGCTGAGAAATATAAGGTAAGTTTCTGCAATAGTTCTGTGAAGGGCTGGTTAAAACAGGCTATACAATCGAATACAAACAACAAAATAAAATAGCATAAAATATTTTTACCCAAATATAAAAGTGTAGTGTGTGTCCTTAGCTTTATTTATCATAGGAAACAAAATACAAGAAATAATAGACTTAGCACTACAAACCACTAAGGTTGTGTAGTTAAACAGACAGTCTGTATCGCATATCTACAGTAATTTATACATAAGTAGGGATATACGTTTTTCTAGGAAATCGCTTAACGTATTACTATACGAGAACTATACATGTCTCCCAAATGTGACCAATTCCATTTAAAAAGTTGTTTTAAAAAAATCATTCAATTGCACTTTAATGTGACTCTGTGTAAATTTACTTAGCAAAGCCGTTGACAGTTTGTTTATCAGACAAGGGATTATATAGTTAGTGGTCTTTTTGCCCTGCTTGTTGTTTCCGCGCACACATATACACAGTATGTTATTCGATTATGTATTTCAGTTTGTATGAAAAGAATATTTCTTTAAAAAATTTAAACTTCTTCGTTAACCCAAAAACACATTAAAATCTAATGTAATACAATTATTGGTATGTTATTTTATTACAGGTATTTTCAAAATCCAGCAGCGAGTTAGAACTAGTGGCCCTGTACCCTCTTACGGTTCAAGAAGGTGGAGTCTCAGTGATCACCACACAAAACATAGACGTCGTTTTAGATCATCACAAGTACGGGGTCCGACCTTCCGGCGTTGTTCTTCACGTTGCTCAATCCCCACAGCACGGTAGAATAGCCATCGATCTATCTCTACAGAGAAATTCGCAGCAGTATAACTTTATAGAAGGAGAAAATAAGTCTAAACAGTTCTTTACACTACTGGATCTTTCTAGAGACAAGGTAATTTGTTTGATAATTTGTTTTGATAATAATAACCTCACAGATCATACACACAATCATGTCATGGTACCTACGCTATAGTAGTCAGCAACCTGACTAACATGAGATTAACATATTACATACATCAGTTTAGGTGTTTTCTATGTATAATATGTTTGTATTTACAAAAGAAAGGTATATATGTATTCATATCAATTGTTTAGTACCCATGATGTGTTAGACGTCTGAAATATTTATTAATTTATTTATATATGGTTAAATAGCACCCAGACACAAAAGCAGGATTGCTGATCCAGCGTAGGACCTCTCTCAGCATCACTAGAGTTTGACTGTAAAAGACAAAGGAATGGTGTTATCTATACTAATATTCTAAATTGGAAAGTAACGCTGTCTGTCACCGATGGCAATTAAATTTAGCATGGAGATACTTCGATTCTTGAGAAAGAATATAAGGATAGCCGACATACAGGCGGGCGGGGCCGCGGGCAAGAGCTATGATTAAATTTAGATACTAATCTTAAATATGAAAAGACGTTAAAATTATCCGTACGTTATGGTTTCCTTTTTTTTAGAAGTCACTTAAGTCCGTTAGTGTTCAAGAAATTTAATCTCTGGGCTATTGCATTCCATTGGCTTAACCTTATTTGAGTGATAGAATTATTTAACAAAATTATCTATATAAATGGAAATGTATCGCCAAATGTCTTGCTAAGCGCAATACTCAAGAATAACGCTACGAATTTGGTTTTTATTTTATGAATTTTGATATCTTCTTATGGGAAGGTAAACCGCTTCGTTACGTTATGCGTTACGGCGCCAATCTATCTGGGTCATACAGACGGCAGTAGTAGGCAGGCACGTTCTCTTTAACCCACTGCGCTAGTCGTAAATAGCTCAACTTAGATTAGTTTAAGATATCACTTCTGTCGGGCGTACATGTTTTTTCATAATGTAATATTTGAATGTCTGAAGGAAGGTTTTTATGGAGGGAAATAACTTAAAAATTGCCAGGAAAATAGTAAAACAACACTTTTATTTTCTCATATAAACCATGCTGTAAATTTAAACATCTGTCGATAATGTCAACAGAGCGAAATCTGTCGGGGCAGCTAGTTATAAGTATAAATCGTTTCTATTTTAATTATATGACAAATTAGCTTTTACCTGCGGTTATTCCTTTCTGTGATCCTTTTAACTCAACATTAAATGTTAAGTGCATTAACATCCGCAATACCAGAGGCGACACAAGTACGTTGCCGACCTTTGGAGTATGGGGAGGGGCTGAGGTAAGGGCCTCCATTATATTAATTCACTCGATGAAAAACAGCGCAAGCGCTATTTCACACCGGTTTTCTGTGAGGCCGTGGTATCACACCGGTCGAGCCGGCCCATTCATGCCGAAGCATTTGTTTAGTCATATACATAATGACCATAGTACATACAGACTCGGCGTAGTTATAGACTAGACATCCTTGTGTGACTCGATTATATCTGTTCTTTCAGGTGCGTTATGTCCACGACGGTTCAGAAAATCACCAGGACGCCATAGTACTAGACATGGAGTTGATACCAGAGACCAAGTTCACGTTACCGAGCTACCTTCAAGGGAGGAACACCTTCGTCTTGCATGTCAACATCACACCGGTCAATGACCCGCCAGTATTGAACTTGCTGCCAGGAAAAGTGCTCAGACTCACACAGGTTAGTTTTCTAAAACATTCAGGAAGATTGTGCTCACAGAGCAACACGGACCACAGAACGGAGGGAAGGGGAGTAGCCATAGCGTCTTTTTCCGATACAAAATAGTTTGTCATTTTTGCAGAGGAAATCTTCACACATAGGCATTTTAGACTAATATACAAAAACAGTTGCCTGTCACTATAAACTCACACATAGCAATTAAAACTAACATTCAGAAGTTCAACGCACACATGAAGACATTTGGTGGCATACACATTATACATAGGCCAATATGATCTTATATATTGACAGAGGAGAACGCCTGCATTTGGTTGCTCCCTACCGTGTTGTTTTATGATTGTGGTGTTAGTACCTACCTACATAAATATCCACATATTTAATCTGGCAGAACTCACCTAGTAGATGTATTGTTCTTAGTTTGCAACACACTGTCCTAGATAATTTATTTTTTTGAGAGTTTCACCGGTTACAGATAAGTTCTTTATAGGTTATCTGAGAGATGGATTGACACAATTTATAATGAAAGGTAAGTCATATTATTCATATAGGCTACCCGAAACATATCTGTAACTGGTGTAATAGGGTCTTAATCTATGCATTTGATTTAGCTGTGATTGAGTTTAAATATGCAACTAGATTATCTAGATTTTGTTTCTTATCAAGTCTGTAATTATAGTGTGAAAGATCGCATTGTTTGAATGACATGTTATGTTGGTATAGACACCAATTCTGTAAGAGGGGTTTCTAAAAATAAATCCATGAGAAACTTTTGATTTCGAGTGATTATAACTCTTATGTAGCAAGGTTCATAATGTTGATTGTACACGAAATATCTTATTTTAAATTCTGCGGCATGGATTTTATGTGTGTGTTTTTTTAACTTTGATTGGCATGTCTAATTTATCACTACTTTTTTGTTAGATTTTTTTTTTAATCTTTGGTTACCATTCCGGTCCCCTATCCATGTTCTATCCATTCCATGTAGTAATGCCAGTTGAAGCAGAATAGATTCAGAGAATCAGAAAAGAGACACTCACTTGAGATATCTGGATTTAGTCGTCGTAGGGTATAGGAATTCCATATTTCATTAAAATCAGTGTAACGCTTTAGCCGTGAAAGCGAGACATACAGACAGACACAGTTACTTTTGAATTTATAATATTTGTATTTTTTTTTAACATGATGTTTAAGCCCAGTTAGGCTAAACTTAATAAATGTTTCAACACATTTATATGACGTCATTATTGTCCGCTTGTTGCGTCTATAACTACACATATATGGCTACCGGTAGGAATACCTGATTGTCAATGTCAATTCGTATACTAGCACAGAAAAGTTGTAGTTTATTTGGCTGCACACTACATTATAAAATTATTTTAAAACATGTGTAATTAGTAGTGTATACAGACGTAAAACTTTGTTTTGTATGAGACTATCAAAGTGATTCTACTCTGCCTGATGGAAGCATGAGCAGAATCCAAAAGTAATGGTCACCATACTCATTGCGAATGCAGACAATGCAACAATGCAGCATGGTGACCCACACTATGGAAGCCTATTGAGATGCTTCTGCATCATTGGGCCTTCGGTCTCGCACTCAACAACCTAACATGACAGTACTGTTGCTGTTATGTTACATTTTAGGTTAGTCTTCTGTCTGTGCCGAAAGTAGTACCGCTCCGGTCGAACCGGCCCAACCGCGCAGAAATCGGATTGGTTCTACTACCTTGATGTTTCATAGTTAATAGATATTGAATCTGTAAATAGATAGTAAACATATTTTTACTCTTGTCTGAGTAATAAACTAAATTTGTTACAAAAGTATAGCTCATTTTACGTAGATAGAAAAGTTAAAAAATTGGGAGGTATTTTTTTTAAATAAAGAAGATAATATTCTTAGTTGGCCGCATCGGGTCTATGTCGGAGTAATCACAAATCATTTTCCTTCACAAAGTTACCATACTCCCCAAATTTGGTTGCTTTATTATTTATGATTTTTTATTATTTTCAGAGTGTATCCAGTGCTTCAAATGTTTTGTATGATTTGCTTTAGTGTAGTTGTTGCATGTATTGTTATGCACGTGACCAACGAAAGCACACCAGATTAACATTGTAATCTTTAATCGTAAGTATTCTGCACGATGCTATTGATATAATACATTAATTTGCACTTGAAACATTGACGTTTGTCTAATCTATAATTTACTAATATATAAAGCTGAAGAGTTTGTTTGTTTGAACGCGCTAATCTCAGTTACCGCTGGTCCGATTTCAAAAATTCTTTTAGTGTTACATAGTCCATTCATCGAGGAAGGCTTTAGGCTATATATCATCACGCTTAGGCCAATTGGAACGGAGCACCAATGAACAATGTTTTAAAAACGGGGGAAAAATTTCATGCTTCGAGCAATAGAAGCCGCAAACGAAGTTGCGTGGGTCAGCTAGTTTGTAATAAATCGCTATGAAAATTTGTCAGAATTCGTCAAGTTATAAGTAGCTCATTTTTAATCTCCGATGTAAAGTGAGGGGTGTTATAAGAATCACTATGTATGTCTGTGGCATTATATGTCCTAAACGAATAAACCGATTTGTATGCGGTTTTTAGAGGTTTCTGCTATCAGTTTTACTTCGATTACTTAATATATTAGTTACCCTTTCTAATGAATTTTGTGGAAAAAGCAATAGCTTATGTCGGAAGATGAAAGTACCTACTACTTATACATGAGAGAAGCTGATCTCTCAGAGGGTCCATTTAAATTATGACCGTATAGTAGAAGGCCCGATGGGCCTTATTAAGATTTAGTGATGGCATGGTGGGTGATTTCTGCTTTTTGTGAACCAATGTGTACCACATGCTAACCTGTTGCGGTTCGTAAACCTGGTATTGTGACATCAGTGCCGGACAGGTTTGCTTGAAATAAGCTTCAGGGTCGGTCGTAGGAGAGAACACCTGTGACACAATGCCTCAACGTTCTTGGCAGTGTTCTTAGACTTTTTACGACTTTGAGTACGACGAACGGGACGGAAACGGGAGGGTAATTTTACAGTTTTGGCTGTTTATTTATTTTCCATTGTAACATCTAAACTTCAATAAATTCGTAATGATGGCCCGAGTGACATAGGGTATATATTTTTATATTATTTTGTGAAATGTTTTACGTAGTCGAGTTATAGCTTTAACTTTTTATAATATATATTTTCGGACATCTAACACACAACGCCATCTAGTCCCAAGCTAAGCAGAACTTGTGTTGGTACTAGACAACTGTTACAAATATATATACACTTTTTTTTTGTAAATTCATACATATTACAAACATAGAAAAGGCCCAAACTCCGAAACAAATATTTGTAGATCATACAAACATTTGGTCCGACCCGGGAATCGAACCCGAGACCTCAAGCACAGTAATCGCATACGCTACCATTGCGCCACCGAGGCAGCTACATGCTTAAGCTTAGTATGCTTGCTCTCGAGGAAAATGCTAATAAGAAGCAATGCATGTAAGTTGTAAGTGATATATCCATGGTTGCCTGTAAGGTATAACACATACACATCTATACTAATATATAAAGCTGAAGAGTTTGTTTGTTTGTTTGTTTGAACACGCTAATCTCTTTCAAATTTTGTTTTTAATGATATTTTAAACAATCTTACCGATTTTCAGCTTGGTGGGAATTTAGGTAACTTTACTCTTATTTTTTGGCCTAATTTGACCGGACAATAGGGTTAATATACTTTAAAAAGCTATAGCTATAGCTATAGTTTTTTGGTTAATATATACATATATGTATATATTGTTCACAAGTACAAGTTTACAATAATAATTCACAGTGTTCGTATCACATATAATCACAAATAATGCACTGTTGATACTTAAAGAGGAAAACCTGTGCTATAAGTACCAACAACTGTTTATACGGCACAGTAAGGTAATACAGCGCATTCATTTTAGGACAGAGTATAAAAGGTAATTCTGTGACCATCGCAACTGAACAATATAAAATGAAACTGATTTAAAAATCAAATAATAATAGTAATCAAAATAATGTATGTTATCTAGGTATATTATCAATATCTATACTCATTTAAAAAGCTAAAGTGTTTGTTTGTTTGAACGCGCTAATCTCAGGAACCGCTGGTCCGATTTGAATAATTCTTTTAGTGTTGGATAGTACAATTATCGAGAAAGGCTATATATATATATATATATATATATATATATAGATATCTCTTTTCGGCCCTTGTTGATCTGACGCGACGTGGCGTCAGTTAATTGTTGATCTGTTGGCGATTGTTGATCAGCAACAGTTTTTGTTGATCTAATGTGTATTCCGGCGTACTAATGTGGCTCCGCTCTGGATCAACAATTCCAACCCCTCTGTTGGCAGAATTACGAACTATTTACATCATTTTTATACAAATCCACACCAGCTATTGTTGATCCGATTCAAACGGACCAATCAGAGGCCACCTTCTCCACGATTGGGTCTTTTCTATGGTAGACTGTTTCCACTTTGCTTCACAATTAATTAACGAATTAATGCATAACGTATTATTGCCTAAGGAGCCTTCAAACAAAAAAAGGTACGTAATCAGATATAGTTAGGTACTATTTAACTTTACCAAAAGTAAAAAAATGAGTTGATACGTATTTAAGCCTTTCTGGATAGTCTACCCCTAAGGAGTGAAATAGGGGTTTAAAGATTGTATGAAAGTCTGTCATTTTTTAAGTTAGAACATAAAACTTTATCTTTGGGCTACTGATTAAAAATGACTAGATACATATTTAAGTGTTTCTGGATATTCTACCTCTAAGGGCGTGAAATAGGGGTTGAAAGTTTGTATCAAAGTACGTCCTTTTTTAAGTTAGGAAGAGGAAACTTTATTTCACGGTTATGGATAAAAAATTTGTGGTTACATATTTAAGCGTTTTTGGATATTCTACCTCTAAGGGGGTGAAATAGGGGTTGAAATTATATATATGTCGGAGTCACAGTGTGGCGATCGATCGAAGCGGTTTTTATGAAATGGTGACGTCAGCTTCGCCGACGTCACTTGCATATTTTGTCAAGTGGCACTCATGATTTAAAGCAATAGAAATCGCTCTTAATCAAGTCTAGTCTAGTCTAGTAATCAATCTTCATTATTACACACGTTGGTAGGTAGGGTTTATTTGCACAGCCAAAGACAATATAGAATTCCAATAGTTTATTGAATCAATGAAGCTACAGTTAAAATCATAGATCGGCACAACACTGTCAAAGTGAATTAGGTGAGAACACCAAAATCCACTGAACGTCCGTGACGACCCATAACCTCCAGTTTCCAAATGCGTAGGGCCTTATGAGAAGAAACCGGCAAAGAAACTCATGGCCACTCTTTTGAAAGTTACATCTTAACTTATTAGTTACAAACTATCAATAGTCAATTACAACAATTAAGAAACCTATGTACTTAGCTTATTTACAGCTTGTCCTTCCTCGTACAATGCCCGAACTAAACTGATCTGTTGATTCTATTTTTCGTCAATACGAAACGGTGGGTAGTTACTTTAAGAGCCAATAAGTTAGTAGTCTGTATTAACAATGTACTCTGTGTTAGTAGCCTCGCAACTCGTGCGGCCGCTCCTTTATACCGGCTGCTCGTTTTAACTAGTGGTGACACCTACCACTGAATTCGGTGTTACCCGCACACATTTTAGTAACATTTAATTTAATATTCCTTTACAGAATCGACTAAAACTAAACCAACATTATTAAATCAAGCTGTAAGTAAACTAAGACGTAATAATCACATCGTTAATAACAAATAATCAGTTTCTTCCTTTACATACACCGTCCAAACTGCCATGTTTCTCGATGCACAGTTTGACGTTTCGAATAATCGATTGAAATAAACACGAATTCAAATTAAAACTTAAGAAAACTACTCGTTCTCCGACACGGCCGTCCTGATGCATCACACGTCCTCGTGTGAGTCATCTGTAAACAAAGAAAAAAGCAACCACAGTAGCTTAATTTATTCGGCCTGGCCCACAGGCATTCTGATAAGACTTACACGTCTACGTGTTTGTTAACTGAGGAATCATCTGGACAGTGAATCCGTCCTCTCGGCTATTCCTGACCAAATTAAGGATTCATAGAAACCAATTTCAATTATAACAAATTATTTTGCCTTCATGATTTTAAATTTGATGTTTCTATTCACGTCAGTATCACGATAAGGTTCTGACCATGCTCATTTATGTCTACCAGCATAATCACATAAATCTTAGTACAAACAATGATTGTTAACCCAGGTTCAGCACCTCTGTCTAAATCGCTAGTAACAGCGTTAAGACGTTTTGACTTAGTCGCTTAACCAGCAACTGCGTATAACCACTTAACCAGCGGCTTTTTGCTCAACTCTTAGCCAGAGATCGAGATCTTTTTATTGTCACTTAACCAGCAACATATCGTAGTCACTTAACCAGCGACTGCGAATAACCACTTAACCAGCGGCTTTTTGCTCAACTCTTAACCGGAGTTAGAGTTCTTTTTATTGTCACTTAACCAGCGACTAACATTCGCATAGCCAGATGCGCACCGCGCACTCTCTACAGATAAGTACTGCACGAGCTACGGCTACAAATGACCAGCGAGACCTAAGGAGATAGTGTAACCAGGTTACCAACACTCAATAATATTACTGCACTAAATTGTCGTTGGCCCAGAAATCTATCTGACAGAATTTGTCTTATTAAAGAGCATTTGAAACAAAATGAAAACTTCTCACCAAATCTTTCTTGGAGCTGAACTAGAGCTGGTTGGATGGAGCTGACATTCACTGGTTACTCGGTTTGTAAATCGTTTGCCTTGGCATTCATATTGGAACTGCATCTATGACGCCACACTTGAATAAGGTTCAAGTATTAGTCTTCTGCACTTTGGTTCCCTTCGACTGTCAGGCGAGGTAGTATCTGAAATCTCAGATTATGTGTTAGCAATATTGTCACGACTAAAATTGTCCTAATCTTTACTGGATTACGTAAACTTGATTTTGCCACAGGTTTGACAGCGCTTGTATTTTTCACACATCACTTCACTTTTACAGTCGGAGTAGTTCTCTCACTAGTTGGCGGTTCTCGTATAGCACAAATTAATTCCGTATCGAAAAGATTTTTTTTTAACGTAGGGTAAACGTAAAATAAAATAATAGCAATCTGCCCTGTATTTTGTTCCTGATCCGTTATGGGTTATCTATAGGGATAATCCATAGGGGTAGTTCATGGGGGTAATCCCTAGGGGTAGTCCACAGGGGTAATTCACAGGTAATCCCTAGGGGTATCACAGGTAATCCCACTTCTGATGTCGGAGTCACAGTGTGGCGATCGATCGAAGCGGTTTTTATGAAATGGTGACGTCAGCTTCGCCGACGTCACTTGCATATTTTGTCAAGTGGCACTCATGATTTAAAGCAATAGAAATCGCTCTTAATCAAGTCTAGTCTAGTCTAGTAATCAATCTTCATTATTACACACGTTGGTAGGTAGGGTTTATTTGCACAGCCAAAGACAATATAGAATTCCAATAGTTTATTGAATCAATGAAGCTACAGTTAAAATCATAGATCGGCACAACACTGTCAAAGTGAATTAGGTGAGAACACCAAAATCCACTGAACGTCCGTGACGACCCATAACCTCCAGTTTCCAAATGCGTAGGGCCTTATGAGAAGAAACCGGCAAAGAAACTCATGGCCACTCTTTTGAAAGTTACATCTTAACTTATTAGTTACAAACTATCAATAGTCAATTACAACAATTAAGAAACCTATGTACTTAGCTTATTTACAGCTTGTCCTTCCTCGTACAATGCCCGAACTAAACTGATCTGTTGATTCTATTTTTCGTCAATACGAAACGGTGGGTAGTTACTTTAAGAGCCAATAAGTTAGTAGTCTGTATTAACAATGTACTCTGTGTTAGTAGCCTCGCAACTCGTGCGGCCGCTCCTTTATACCGGCTGCTCGTTTTAACTAGTGGTGACACCTACCACTGAATTCGGTGTTACCCGCACAAATTTTAGTAACATTTAATTTAATATTCCTTTACAGAATCGACTAAAACTAAACCAACATTATTAAATCAAGCTGTAAGTAAACTAAGACGTAATAATCACATCGTTAATAACAAATAATCAGTTTCTTCCTTTACATACACCGTCCAAACTGCCATGTTTCTCGATGCACAGTTTGACGTTTCGAATAATCGATTGAAATAAACACGAATTCAAATTAAAACTTAAGAAAACTACTCGTTCTCCGACATATATATATTGTCCTCTACTCGCCAATTGTTGATCAGGCCGAGATATGTAATAATTGTTGATCCACCTTTTTGCTACTATTTCTAAGGAAGTTTCCAGTGTAATGTCTTAAGGGCGCAATATAGTATTATACGGTTTGGAACGCTGTACCTAAGTCTACGGCAAAATCTTTATCTCGATTGACTCGGCAATTGCAGCTCTAATAACCGTTATCTTTTTCATATTTGATACTTTGTTGATCACTTTTTTCATACTTGATGATACTTTGTTGATGATATGATACACAACGTTTGATTAACATATGCCACGGGAACTAATATTTTAAAACGGTGTGGTTTACACTAAGTAGTTAGAGCAGAATTTCAATATTCATTCTGGTTAGTTTTTTTGTAAACGTGGAATCCCTTTTGCGTAGTAAAACCTCTTAAAACTACCTACTTGGAAAAGTTTTTTTAACTGTTTAGTTGGTCTAGGTAATAAAGTTTCATTTGTATACCTTAAAAAATGCTCATTCCCATAAATGCTACGATACAAGTATTCATTTATTTGTAATCAAAAGTCTACTTCGAGACTAACCTATATACGAAATGTGAACCCCTATTACATCCCTTAGGGGTAGAATCTCCGGAAACTCTTAAATACGTATTAACTTATTTTTAATCAGTAGCCAAAAGATAAAATTTCATGTTCCTAACTTAAAATGACGGACTTCCATACAAAGTTTCAACTCCTATTTAACCCCATTTGGGGCAGAATACCCTTAAATACGTATCTAATCATTTTTAATCAGTAGCTCAAAGATAAAGATTCATGTTTCTAACTTAAAAAATGACGGACTTTCGTACAAACTTTTAGACCCTATTTCACACTCTTAGGAGTAGTTATTCCAAAATTTCTATTGCTATATATGGTATTTAAAGAATCAGCCTCTAACTCAAAAAGAATACAAATTAAGATCTTTACGTACATGTAATATTAAAATCATCCTCTAATCCCTAACTGTTAAAGAGTTTAACCTTCTACCATCAGTTGAACTAAATAACATGAAACTACACAACTAAAGATCTATAGATGCATATGAAATCAAAGGATTATCCTCCATCTCCTAACCGTTGAGGAGTTATACCTTCCATCATCAGCTTATCTAAATAATTTGAAAGAATACGACTTAAGGTAACATACATACATATGATATTTAAAGATTTATCCTCCAACTCCTTACCGTTCAGGAGTTGTACCTTACAGCATCAGCTCATCATCATGAAATGATGACTACCAGACGCAAATATCGGTGTAACAATTTAAAATATACTAAAAACATAATACGTGCCTACAAAAAATGAGCATACCCTTTCGAACACAAAAATAATTTTCAATATTGATGATATAGTTTCAAGAGTTAGGACTTGTTCATTGAAAATTTGCTTGTTTTTCAGGATCTAGTTTCAACAATTCCTTAAATATTAGAATTTTAGAAGTTTTTAACGAAAAACTAAATACCTTGTTAATAACAATCGCAATTTTTTATGCGCTAATAAATCCTTAAAAACATTTTTCTAGACGTCATGACACTCATTACGAATCGAATGAGCTATCCAAACTATTTTTAGGACCTTTATTATAACAATAATAAACCTGTTCCTTTCTACCGAGGTTGCTGCTCCGGCCCCCGCGTTTTAAAATGCTAGTGTACGCGGCATATGTTGATCAAAACGTTGTGTATATTGATCAACAAAACATCATCAAGTATCATAAAGTTGACCGTTATCTGAGCTACAATTGCCGTGTAAATCGATGACGAGCTAGAGTATTTGCCGTAGACTTAAGCACAGCGTCGGAAGGCGTATAATACTTATATTGCGTGTATAAGATGATACACTGGTTACTATCTTAGAAATAGTGACAAAAGGGTGGATCAACAATTATAGCGTATCTCGGCCTGATCAACAATTGCCGAGTGGAGGACAATATATATATATATATATATATATATATATATATATATCATCACGCTAAGAGCAATAGGAGCGGAGTACCAATATTTTTTTTTTTCAAAAATGTGGTCAATTTATCACAATAAGAGACGCAAACGAGGTCAGCTAGTTAAATAATGAGTAGGAGCTGTGTAGTTAGAAACTGCGGCCTGGCATTAGGTGTTTATGACTTGTTATGTTATCTTTTTTTTGTTACGGAATGAAGGGGCAAACGAGCACATATATCGCCTTATGGTAAGCGATTACCGCCGCCCATGGACACCCGCAACACCAGAGAGCAGTAAAACAATTACATTATTTAAGGCATTTCATCATCATCATCAACAGACTTTCAAAGTCCACTGCTGGACATAGGCCCCTCAATGAAAAGGAGGTTCTGGCCTACCATACCACGCTGACGAGACGTGTTTGTGTATGTTTTTTTCACGTTTTCTGTGATCCAGCATAGTTGTCTATCCGTGTCGGCTCTTATTGCGCGTCTCCACCGAAATTGTTGGCAATTTCAGTGTTTCCAACTGTTAGCAACTCTTTCCATTGTGTCTACACCGAGTCCCCAACAATTCGAAAAACATTCGAACTAAGCGTCTCCACGGAGACAATAAATATCTGCAACAAGCGTATTCTTTTGATGTTTAACAGAAACATGTTTCCCAACATTTGTTGACAATTTTTGTTGCCAACACAAGGAAATTAAGGAAAATTTTGTCACTAACACGTGTTGACAACACAAAAGTTGACAACTTTTGTTCGTTGGAGACTCGGCTTTACGATACTTATGGGAGAAATAATGGTGCTGATACTCTGTATTCTTAATGAGTCACCACGCGAAGAGGTGTTAATTAAAAGTTCTTATTTGAAATCGCAGGGCACTCGTAAAGCAATCACTTCAGATATATTGAAAGCGGACGATCCTGACACTCTCCCCGAAGATTTACTATACACCGTGCTTCACGGGAAGAATGAGGTTAACAGGTAAGAAGCTGTTTATTTTTGTTTTTTTTATTATTATTTTTATTTGTTTTTTGCTGATTTCTAATCTTTATTGATAGTTATTTTTTGCTTTTATTTTTTGTTTACGTAATTTACTGTGTACATTTTGTTTGTTTTGTTATAATTAATTTAATTAATTAATTGAGTCTCATAAGGCTTCTGGACGAAAAGAGACTGGATTCCACGACACAGGGAATCCTAGTGTGGGATCCAGGGATCAAACGCTGTACTTGTAAAAAAAAATTTTGAACCAATAAAGAAATTATTATTATTATTTACACATTTGTTGTTCTCGAAATCTAAATTTCGGTATTATAAAGAAAACCACGGGCCTAGACCAAGTGGAGTTCATTTGAGTGATTTGGGACTGAGGCTATAATGTGTGATGTTGTGTCTTCCTGTAAAAACTTTCGAACGATGCGGCAAGTGTTTAGTATAGCGGCTTTTTGCATAGTAATGTATTATTATTATTATTTTAAGATGACGACATTGATGGACTTATTTACCTGTTTGTTATATCGCTTCGCACGATTTTCTACCCATTCATTATTGTCTTTGTTGTCCTTGATTTAAGTAAGTAATTACCGTTAGAACGAACTTTGGTCTTTGGTAATTTAATCTACATTGTAAAGATTATACAAATAAATAAAATTGAAGTATATATTTGTAATTTCAAATCAATGTTGTGCTGTTTGTTCCGGCTAATCTCTGAAACTCTTTGATGAGACTTTCACTGGCCGATAGCTGATGATATAAGGACTAAGGCTACTCCAATTTAAGACTAGGTTCTACCCGCGATATTCACCACGGTTGTTCTAAAAGATATGAATGAATGAGTCGTGCCTATGTGTGTGCGTGCTATACTAGTAGGAACAATCTTGTACGGGATACGAAGAACCCTTCATATGTATATGTAATCTCAAATAATTATTATCTTTTGTAGTGGACACATAGAAATGTCAGGACAACCGGTGGATTCCTTTACACAACAAGACATTGATGCTGGCATTATTTCCTACGTACACGGCTCGGTGACTGACAAGCAATTGAACAAGACTTCACTTAGGATGACATTACAAGTAAGTATAATATGTATCGCAAAACCAATAATCGCTGGAGTAAGCGTATTATTGAATGGACACCGCGTCTTAGTAGGCCTAGTGTGGGACGCCCTATGGACGACTTGAGTTGTGAGGGCTGGCGGCGATTGAAAAAAAAACAATCATTTATTGTGTCTGGGTGTAATTTTATCACACAGGAATAAGTCCTTATTATAACAATAGGACTCAAATCACCGTACCGTACATTTGTCGTACCGCGGGACACGGCGCGTGGGAAAGCTAGTCTAAAAAAGCCTACGTTACTCCTTGTAACATTAGCTACCTATCAGTGAAAGTCCCGTCAAAATCGGTCCAGCCGTTCCAGAGATTAGCCGGAACAAACAAACAGACAGAAATTTTAAAAATAACATTTTTGGTATAAGTACCGTGTATTCATACACATGCATTTAGTAAATAGCGGTTATTTTAACATTTCAAACAGACACTCCTCTTTAATTTATTTGTTTAGATTTTCAGGGTTAAACTAATATATAAAAATATATAAAATTGGTGTGTCTGTGTCGAGAAACGCAATAGGGAGTTTAAGTTAGCTCTGTGGTGAGTGGAGAGTAGAGAATGTCAGCCATTTATCAGTTATCATATGAATGTAGGTATATATAACTAAATTAATATCCCAATTTTATTTGATAGGTATCAGACGGAATTGAAACAAGTGGTCCCGGGATTTTGCGCATATCTGTAGTACCGTTACAAGTACGGCTAGTCAACAACACGGGTTTGCAACTTGTCCACAACTCGTATGCGATCATAACTGCCGACAATCTAACATTCACTACGAACGCAGATGAAACCAACGTACAAGTCAAGTAAGTTATTAACCTTAGATTAAACTGCTGTTTTTTAATCTATTTCTTGTCCTTAATACTAAATTTGAGCCTAGAAGACTAGTTTTACCAGTACTTGATAAAGATTCATATATTAATTGACCATATGACACTATTTAACAGATAAAGGTTTCTGAAATACATATGTTTACCTGACATGTATGTCTCTATCCGAAAATTGTGAAACTGAAATCTGTATTTATCTGGCAGATAGGTTCAAAGTAATAAAATACTTACTTCTTACCTTATACTATATTTCCTTAAAGGTATGACATAGTAAAACCACCACAATTCGGTGTGGTGGAGCGTCTGCGTGTGTTGGATGGCACTTGGCAAACGGTGGATTCATTTACAAGTGAAATGATCAACTTTGGCCGCGTCCGGTACATGCATCTACTTGGTAACCCATCACACGACGAGTTCAAGGTAATGTACCTTACCTTGATTTATTTACTACCGACCTGGACCGGCTTCTCATGGAAGTCTTATATTTCCTCTACTATAATATGTATATATCACACATATAAACCTTTCATTTGAATCCCTCTATTTATTGCTGAGAGCTGCATTGAAATCCGTTGAGTAGTTTAAAAGATCTACACTAACAGACAGCGGAAGCAATTTCATTTTAAACTATGTAAAGATTGTACAAAAAATCTTACATGTAATTCAAATATTAGTCCTCATAACTGGATTGGTGGTAGTTTAGTAATCGATTTTACTTTAAATTAATCGCATTATATATTAGAATTAGAATTTGTTTTGTTAAATGTTTGTGAATAATATGATATTTTTTTTGTAACAATATGAAGCATTGTTGAAGGTTTTCAGCTCTTTAAAGTTCCACATAATTATAACAATTAAGTAGGTATTAAAAATATTATGCTCTTTCATGTCAGCATTTTCAAAAGGGTGTAAAATTTTCTTAACTTTTTAATTGTAGGTATATAACCTACAATTAAAAAGTTTTACGAACTATTCCTTATTATTATCTTTTTTGTTGGCAGTTTAAAGCATCAGTCGGTACAATACGAACGAACACACTTTACGATTTTCGACTTACGTTCATAAAACTCGAACTATATCAATCGGTGAACGAAGAACTAGTGCTAAACAATACGAGGGAAGCTTTCATATCGTCACAACACCTCAAGTTCAACACGAAACCTCTCACTTTAGAGAACGATCACATAGTTTTCATGATATTGAGACCGCCTAAGTATGGAATACTACATCTATCATCCGGCAAACATCATCTACAAACGCATAGTACTTTTACGCAACAAAATGTCGATACAGACCAACTGTGGTACAGACTACACAGAAGGGCTTACTCGCACATTCAAGACGAATTCACTTTCGTGGTTGGGGCGACAGAGTGTGAAAACATCACGGGTGTCATGACCATACGACACACGCCGGGTCCCTTGACCTCTGATAGGTCGGAAGGTCGAGTGCACACTACCCTAGAACGTCTTCAAGTGACAGAAGGTTCCAGAATGGTGATACCCGCAACCCATCTCAATTTCCGCACGGATGCCATTACTAATCTAATTTTCAATATTACACATTTACCTAGACACGGAAAAATCGAAGTTATATATAACGATAATCGAGAAAAAATCATGAGAGACAATACAACGTACTTCACATTAGACGAATTAAATTCCGATAGGGTATATTATGCTCACGATGATTCAGAAAGCCGCCACGATTCTTTTCATTTTATGGCATTGAGCCCTGAGCCGGAAGACTTTCAGTACGTGGGGGTTTTCCATATAGACATCATATTAAAAAATGATAATAGCCCAGTGCGAGTCAACGATAACGTTTTTCACATCGTCCACGGCGGGGCAAGATTAATTACGGCCAGGGATCTGAGTTATACTGACGCAGACTTGGATACCAAACCCTCTGATATTATATATACGGTTCAAACTTATATAAAAGATCCACCAAACGGTGGTATATTTAGAGCCGACAATCCCTCGGAGCAAATAGCTCAGTTCACTCAGGACGATATTAATAAGAATTTAGTTTTATTTCGACATCAAGGCAAAGAGTACGGCAAAATGGCGTTTTGGATATCTGATGGGTTGTTTGATGTTAATGGCAATTTGGAGATACAAGCGTCACCACCGTTTATAAGGATGTACCCTTCGAATGGGTCTATAGTGGAAAATGGAAAGGCTGTTGTCATCACTGCTAGAGATATGCAGGTAATGTCATGATTTTGAATTATTTAAAATACAATTACCTTTAATCGTTGTTAGAGTACGTATATCTTAAAAATAATACTCCATACTTGTTGCAAATCATTAAGTGGATGGCGTAGTGGTTTAATAGGTAGTCGCCCGCTTAATACTGAGATTAGCGCTGTGGGTTCAAACCCTAACTTAAACAGGACTCTGTATTACCCACAAAGTAATTGTTCTACGTCTAGGTGTTTTTGTGTTAGTTTGTTAAATCCCCGCGACACAGAAATATTCGTTTACAGATGCTGCCTATTAAAAATAAGAAAGCTAGATTTTAAGTGATTATTTAAACCCAGAAAATATTAAATAAAAAGCGAAAATTAAGGCAGGGAAATTCAAACACGTACTTTTGGTCGAAACGAAAATTGACGTCGATGGTCCATTTATCGAAATTATCGGCGTCGAAATTCATATTGTGTGAGTAGTGTTTGTGGGAAAAATTAACTTCTTTCATGATTTTTATAGCAACCCAAACTGTAAATAAGTATAAAGTAAATGAAACTGAATAGTAAACATACACGAAATGACAATGACGTCATTGGCCGTGTAAAAAGCACACACAAAATGGCGGCGCCAAAAAAACAGTAGCTATTCAAAGCAAATGTTTTTTTATGATATAAGTGGCAAACGAACAGAAGGCCCACTTGAAAGTAAGTGTCTAAACACTACTTGTACACCTGCAACTCAACAATCAAAAGAGTATCGATTTCAGTCCAGTGGTGTTCTATAGATCAAACATTAAAATATTTGTTTCAATGTTTGATGGGTCTGTGGGTCTAGTGGTTCGATTCCCGCCCAGTATAAACCTTTACCTGATGAATACAATAATATGTAAGTGTTTAGAATGTTCATCAGAAGTTTGGGACCAGACGGCTGTGTGTGAAATGCGTGATGATATTATTAACTAGCTGTGCCCGCTACTTCGTACACGTGACATTTGTATTTTCAAATTATATTTAATTTTTCACTGTTTAACCTTCCCTGAAGTACCACAAACATTACAAAACCAACATCAGCTAAATCATCACAGCCGGTCTCTAGTTTAAGCAAGACAAACGAACAGCAATTGATTTTTATATATAAGATGTTTAATTTCTTCGTACCTATAAAGGCTTATAATAAGTAAATAATATGTTTTTTATAATATAAATAAGTAAAATTGAAGTGTCTGTTTGTAATTTCAAATTAACAGCTTTTCACTAAAGGCATCAAAAAAAATTTTTTTGTCTGTCTGTCTGTTTGTACCGGCTAATGCCGCGGGGTTCAGCTAGTTCTGAATAATTTTCGAAACCCGTTGCTATATTCTGAGATGAGAGACGACGGACGGACGGATCCCCAATGGGGCAGAAGCATCACAAGGCCGCCATAGTGTGGGTCACCATGCTGTATTGTTGCATTGTCTGCATTCACAGTGAGTGTGGTGACCACCACTCTTGGATTCTACTTATGCTTTCCATCAGGCAGAGTAGAGTTATTTTGGCAAGGCCGTACATAAAAAAAGGTAAATTAAAAATAATCGTCCTTTTTGCACTCAGGTCGATACGAACATGAATTGTTTAGAGGAAGACATCCGTTACGAGGTGACTTTGGAACCAAAACACGGCTCAATAGAAGTAGGAGAAGGACAAGGCGCTTACACCTTTACGCAGCTGGATATAGCTGCTGGAAGAGTCGCTTACAGACATCGGGAACCGAAGACACCTACTGACCAGTTCAGGTAAGACCAATTTGCATGACTATTTATTAATAATACAAATAAATAAAGTTGAGGTGTTGTTTGTAATTAGATTTTTTTTTCAACTGAATGATGTATAAAAATAAATATAACAAGCTGAAGAGTTTGTTTGTTTGCTTGATGCGCTACTCTGGAACTATTGGTCCGCTTTGAAAAATTCAGTGTTACATAGAACAATTGTGGAGAACAATAAGACCAATAGGAGTGAAGCACTAATGAAGAATGTTTAAAAAACGGGTGAAAAATATCACAATATCAGCAAGAGAACATCGGGAGGAATACGGGAACTGCTGTTATTAACACATCCGGACCCCTCCCAGGGCAACAGGAGAACCTAACCTAACATAAAATAAAGTTTTGAAGTTGAAATTTTTTAACGGCTGAACCAATTTTGACGGCACGAGATGACAGATCTGATCTAATCTGATGATATAAGAAGTAACTTAAGCTACTCTTAGTTTTGAAAAATAATAGTTTTACTTGAAAACAAAAATAAAAAAACCAATGAAGTTATGAACATCAGACAGACACAGACAAAAATTTTTTTGACTACATTTTTGGTAAATGTACCGTGTATACATACCTCTGTATATAAATATTACATACACAGGCACTCCAATTTTATTTATTTGTGTAGATTAAATTCATATTAAATATTTATTTCCTTTTTGTAGATTTAAAGTGATGTGCCTGGACACTTGGGGCGAAGGCGATTACTTCATCAAGATATTCCCCTCCAGCTTTTGGGAACCGCTCAAAGTGTCTACTAACACACCGCTTGTCGTAGAAGAATCTACCAGTGTTAATATCACCAAAGACATATTGGAGGTAAGACATTAATAGTTAACTCAAAAATTGGTCTTAATAATTAAATAAGATTTTTTTCATTGCTAATATTGATGGTAGTAGTGTATATCCTAAAAGTTACTGTATTGTGTTAAGCGGCCACCACGCCACTACTGTGTTAATTGTTGTGGGTTTATATCCCACATAGGATAACACTTTGTTGTTCTGAGTTTAGGTGTTCTTTGTGTTCGTTTCATGTATGTTTGTAACGTCCTCCGCGACATAGAAATATAACGGCGGGCGTTGTCTTTTAAAAATGGTTAAGAATAATACCACACTTCAACTGATTTTCGATTTAAGTCTGTTATATTAAGATCTATTTTCGACCTGCTAGCACTTATGCATCTTATGTTCAGTCATCCTATATTGCCAACAACTAGTAATAAACAAAACATTTCAGGTGATGCATCCACAAATAGAACCATCAAACATCGTATACCAAGTAACAGACGGCCCATACCACGGTTGGCTAGAGATTATCACTACACCAGGCACCTTAGAACTAGAAAACTATAACGAAGAACCCGTCCATATAAAAGTGTTTGATCAGTCAATTATCAACAGCAACAAGTTAGTTTACGTTCAATCTGGAGTGAACCGGACGAGAGACAGAATAGTTATGGACGTAACGAATGGAATAGTCTGGTTACGTGACGTAGAACTTCACGTTGTCATAATTCCGGAACATTTCTACGTACGGGCGTTGAACCTGACTGTGGTAGAAGGAGAAGCCGTCAGCCTAAGGCCAGATCTGTTCAAGACTGTCACTGAATACTACAAAGGAAGAGTAGTGGCGTACAAAGTGGTCGATAAACCGAAATACGGCAAGATCGTGATGGCCGACCAAGAACTAAATTTGCTGCCAGTGCTGAAGTTGAACTCGGGGAATATTCAGGTGTGTAATGTTTTTTTTTTTAAATAAAGGATTTATATACAGTTAAAGATCATTTCGGTACCAACGACTAATTCTAATTATTGTCAGTGAGCACACACAAATAACTTTAGACTGATTGTTTAGATAGTACTAGTGATGCATTGTAAATTTATCAGATATGTATTTTTTCTGTATTTATCAACATACTTCAATAGTTCACTGCTAGAGATGGGCATTTTATTAAAGAATAGGTTTTGGGTTACTCTACTATACTGGCTCGGCAGTTCTGTTGTTCTGCGTTGTTTGCTTCCTTAATAGGCTCTTCGACACTCACAGGATTAAGGGCTAGTTACATTCTGTAGATAGATAGATAATACTTTATTTGCACACCAGGGTTTACAAACAATATACAATCCTAATTAACAAAAAAAAATGTGATGGAAGGGCGGCCTTATCGCTCATAGAAATTTCTTCCAGGCAACCTTTGGATGGACAAGTTTCATTCTATGCTGGGGAGGGTATTTAAGTACGAAAAAAACAAAAAAAAATTTTCATATGTATAACAAAATTTTTACAAATTTAATAAATTATAATAAGAAAATAAATAAATAATAAAAAAAAACTACACATGTAGTCACATGAATATACATACATATATTTTCAAACCATGAAATACAGATAATCTCACATAACATAGTTTTGAAAGTGGTAACAGATTGGGCACGTCTGATAGTATTATTGGTAATGAATTCCATAAATATACAGCGTCTACGGGAAAGGGTTAGTATAAAAATTGGTAGAATGTTTTGGTACTTTCAATCGCAGGTTTTTAGAAGACTTTAGGCATTTCAAATGTGTGTCATGCCATTCTGTATTTAATCCGTGACCACATCTATATAAATAAATAGCTGAAACCCGCGGTGTTACCCGCGGTTAATGTTGTACCGCGAGTAACGCCGCGGGACAAAGTTAGTCAAAAAAAGTAGCCTAAGTTACTCCCTGGATCATCAGCTACCTACCTGTGAAAGTCCAGTCAAAATCCGTCCAGCCGTTCCAAAGATTACCCGGAACAAACAGACAGACAGACAGACAGACAGACAGACAGACCGACAGACAGACAGACCGACAGACAGACAGACAGACAAATTTTTTTTTAACTACATTTTAGGTATATGTATCGTGTATACATACATATGCATTGATTAAAAAGCTGTTATTTTAATATTACAAACAGACACTCCAATTTTATTTATTTGTATAGATAAAATTGAAGTGTCTGTTTGTTATTTCAAATAAGCAGCTTCTCACTAAATGCATATGAGTAGTTTATTGTGTGTCAGCTGTTAAAGCTAATCTCTCGAATAGTTGGACGATTTTTTTTCATTGGCAGTCAGTTAATGTAATAAGGGGTTACGTGGGCTATTTAATTTTTTTACTAGCTTCACCCCGAGTGGGGCTCGGAAAAGAAATTTCAAGTTTTTATTTTTCCTCAGTATGTGAACGACGGTTCAGAAGAATCTGCTGACGTGTTCAAAGTTGTTGCAATGACGGAGAACAGCAAGGAGAGCGAGCCTTTGAACGTGTACGTCAACATAGTGCCGGTGAACGACGAGCCGCCGATAGTGGCCGCTAACACGGGACTCTGTGTTTGGGAGGGAGGCACCTTCACCTTTACCACTAAAGAACTTTGTGAGTAGCTTCACAATTATGTCTTATGTGCCTGTGGTCTCGGGTTCGATTTCCGGATCAGACCAAAAGTTTGTATTATCGGCAAATATTTGTTTCGGAGTTTGGGCGTTTTCTATGTATAACAAGTTAAGGTATCGTATCAGTCAATCTAACTGTAATAGTATAAGCTCTGCTTTGTGTCATTTATTATTAACTTAAGTTTATTACAATTAATTAAGGATGATGACGTATTGAACTAAATTATAATTTTTAGATGTGAACGATATCGACACACCAGCTGAGAACGTGACGGTCCGTGTTGTGGATATAGTGTCAGGATATATAGCGATGAAGGGCGAGCTGGACACCGCAGTACACCACTTCACTCAGGCTGACATCGACCACGGACGAGTCGTGTTCGTACATAAGAGTGAGTACATACATACATACTGTCACGCTTATTATCAAGAATGATAGGTAGAGACAATTGATCTGTACTTACATAAGTGTGAGTAGTAACATAATGAACATTAGCGGTTAGGGTGTGCGACTGCCGATCCAGAGGTTTTGGGTTCGAATATCGGGTCAGGCCAAACGTTGTTGAGTTTTTCTTACAACTAATTCAACATTAGAATTCAGTTAGCCCTCAGATTAGCTGAGATCTGATGCTAGTCGCTCCGTGTAAAAACTGATATTCTGTTAGGCGAACCTAAATAATCTTTGGAATAATAAAGGCTCGGGAGATGATGAGTAACACATTAAACATATTACTTGTTACATATGTCACCGTTAGATTGTAAAAATGGTTAGATTATAATTTACCTAGCGAGATTGCAAACTATCGATAGATTGTCAACTGTGACATACTGCTTACGAGCGTCATATTGTCAACTGTCTCTAATTGGTCGGTTTTACAGTAGGCCGTTCAATGGCCATAGAATTAGGTTATAACTTCTTTAATTAATCACAAATTAATTTCACTGTCACAACATTTTTTACTTTCAACATGAACTCTATTTACAATCACAAAAATACTTTATATTTGGCAACAAAGACGAATTAACAAACAAATAAAGCGGCGCGGGATATACGCTGTTCAACGAAACAGCGCGCGACTTGCGATTCGTCGATACCGTTTCAAAATCTTTCGACTGTTTGCAATCTCTCGAGACAGGTTACAATCTAATAGTTTTGACAATCTTACAGTAACATATACATATATCTATACAAATAAATAAAATTGGAGTGTCTGTTTGTAATATTAAAATAACAGCTTTTTAATCAATGCATATGTATGTATACACGATACATATACCAAAAATGTAGTTAAAAAAAATTTTGTCTGTCTGTCTGTCTGTCTGTCTGTCTGTCTGTCTGTCTGTTTGTTCCGGGTAATCTCTGGAACGGCTGGACGGATTTTGACGGGACTTTCACTGGCAGGTAGCTGATAATCCGGGGAGTAACTTAGGCTACTTTTTTTAGACTAACTTTGTCTACAAAACACTAACACTACTACTAACTAACATTAACCGCGGGTAACACCGCGGGGTTCAGCTAGTAGGTTAATAAAACTGTTTTATTAGTAATCAAGTCAGTGACGTGACATAATGAGAATATTGAGTATTCTTCGTATTCATCCCCTGGATGTTGCGAGAGCCTACTAAGGGAGCAAATTAAGTAGTTCAATAGTTCTACCAAGAGAAAAAATACTTGAAATTATTTATATACGAACCCGTTTGGCCAGCGCTATTATTATTTGACTATTAAAAGCTGTTGATGTTGATTCACGGTTGCCTGGAAGAGATTGCCGTTGAGCAATAAGTTCGCCAGTTTTACTACCGAACTACGTAGTTTTAAGTTATGTACTTAGTTATCTGGTATACAATAAAGCAATTTATAATTATATTAATGATGACGAAATACACAAATACAGCTGTTTATATTATTTAATACACGTCATCGTCTATTGGTACGCCATTATATATTAAGCTGGTTAAGAGTTTAATAATACTCAGGTTCTCAAATCCTCTATAAGAATATATTTCTTTTTACAGATGGTACAAAAGGCAAGATGATATTCAACGTCACGGATGGACTACACGAATTATCAAAAATCACATTCCTTATAACCACAAAGACTGTATTTTTGAAACTCACCAGGAAACAGAACCTACGTGTGTTCCCTCTCATGAGAGAACCGCTAACGAGCTACATGTTGATGTCAAAATGCTCAGATCCAACTAGAACTATTACTTACAAAGTCGAAAGAGCTCCGACACTCGGCAGACTAATCTTACTAAATGGAGAAAACCACCACAGGTCAATAAAACAATTCACACAACATGATTTAAACAACTCAGTGGTGTATTACGAACACACGCATCCATTCTCTGACTTACACACAAATGACTCGTTCATATTCTCAATCGAAGCTTCACTAGCCAAACCGGTAACAGATCAAATATTTAATATAGACATCTCAGTGTCATCGGGCGGTCTCGCCAAGTATGTGTACGTACCGGAAACTAAAGTACAAGAAGGAGACAAAGTGCCTATTAAAGTTAATGTTAGCAATGTTATTACTTATTTAGAAACCCAGGCTGGACTCAGGCAGCCACAAATTGAGGCTCAATGGTCTCAACCTTCACACGGACAACTCAAACCTTTCATGACATCTCTTACACAAAGTCAAATAGAGAGCGGAGTTGTCAACTATGAACACGACGATTCTGACACTGTCACAGACCATATCGATATGTCTTTGTACTTACTACCTGATTATGTGCTTCTCTGCAATGTCACCATACCCATACTTATAATACCAGTGAACGATCAACCGTTCAGACTGTTGACGGACACGCCGCAAATACAAGTTGTACAAGGAGAAAACTACACAATAACCAAAAATGATTTGTTAACTGAAGATGCCGATACAGAACCCACTGGTATATTATACGACATTATAAGCGGCCCCACACAAGGAAGAATGGTTATGTTAGACAAAAACAAAACTATAAGCGAAGCCCATTCTATCAACAAGTTCACTCAAGACGATGTCAACAGTGACAGAGTTGTTTACGAACATTCAGGAATACTTCAAACGGCTACATTTTACTTCAGAGTTTGGGACGGCCAGTTCAAGCCAACTTACACAGTGTTTACGATAGACGTGATTCCAGTGATATTGAACGCTACTTCCTTACATCCCATATACTTGCAACAAGGTTCAAACGTAGCAGCGATAACGACAGATCAGATATACTTGGAAACGAACGCCAAGACATTCAAAGTTCTTTATAATGTAACACGACAACCTTCTCATGGCATGATATATATCGGCAGGACACCAGTATCGTACTTCACACAGAAGGACTTGATAGAGAAAGTAGTAATATATATGCAGAACGATATGACTACAGCGAACGATAGCTTTGAACTAATAGCGTACGTTCATAACAGTAATGCCACAAGACCGTTCACTATAGAAGTTATAGTTCAACCGTTGATGAATTTGGGTGATTTGCGGGTAGAAACACAAAAAGCTAGAATAACATTAAATACAATGGATGCAACAGGACTAGCTAAATTGACTGCCAGTGATCCTGTATACACTTTGTTAAGGAAACCGAGATACGGTACTATTAAGAAAATAATTAGAAGTTCGGGTGAGAAAACTAGTGCTAGAGAAAGGGAGGTAGCGTACTTTACGCATGAAGATGTTAAAGCTGGGGTGATATATTTTGTTACTAAGAAGAAAGTGTCGGAGTTGAACGGGCTAGAGGATAGTTTTAGGTTTTTGTTGGCCGCTACTATATTTCAGCCGGCGGTCGGAGACGTTAAGATAATCATAGGGAATAGACTGAAGAAAAATCTGCCGGGGCCAAATGATCCTGAGAGTCACGAAGGTGTACCGGTAAGATATTTTTATATTTACGAGTGTTAAGTTTTGACCCTTAGTTAGTGGTAATTTCTTCTTAAACTTTGGGTGGGACTAAACTGGAAGTATATCGTCCTAAATAAAACACAAGTAATCACCAAAGAAGTTCAATAGTAGGTACTTTATTTAACTGTTAGCTGACCCGTGCAACCTCGTCTGCATCACCTAATATTCGTAACATGATGTTAAAATAGTAAAAAAATATTTACCATGATAAAGGTTAAAGTGAAGTAACCTTAAAGAGATATGCGTTATTGTTATGAATCTTTAACCGTTTACGTGAGGCACGAAATTTAACACAAACTAACTGTTAAGTTAAAACAAATAGTTCTTCTGCATTTTTGCAACATTTTTCAAAAAATTTCAGCTCTTTTTTATATAGCCTATATTTTCCGATAACTGTGCTAACTACGAGTAATACTAAATATTTTTTTTAAATCGGACCAATGCTTCCTAAGATTAGCGCGTTCAAACAAACTCAATATCTTTATAATAATAGTATAGATTCAACATGACTAGCATAATAATTTTTAACTTCATAAAATTGTAGGTTGCAAACGGTGAAACGGCTTCGTACTACGTAATGATTCTGATGGCTCTATCCGGCACCGTACTGGCTATCGTCGTGATCTTTGGCCTGATAAAGTGCCGAAGGTACCTGATGCGAGATCAGAACGTGCTGGTCAAAATCCATGGACAGAGTCAGGGTGCGGTCGCTCCTATACCGCTGCCGAGACCACCCGACCACCTGATGCCATCACCTTCGCAAGGCACACCGCCTATAAAACGGTAACTATTAAACATTGAAACAAAAATTTTGTAGATTCAAAATGATCGGGAATTTAAAGCGGGATGAGACAGAATTGGAAGAGGTAGGGTATAGGAAGTAATAATAAATAAAACTTTCACTTAAATATCACTTTTATTTTTTCTGTGATAAAGAAAACTTTGAATTTCCAATTTTGTACGGGGCTAAAACGCTATCAGCGAAAAACCAAAAAAAAATATTTTGTATTATTTTCTTTACAAGTGGATTGAAAAACGGCGTACGATACACGTGTATTGATGATTGATTACCGTCCTCGGCTATCTTAACATCCTCACCTGACGGCTCGGGTCTCAATGGTGCCTCAGCGGTAATCACCAACATTACACACTTGTACCATAATGTAGTATCATATGTGTACACACACACGTATATATATCTGTTACGTGTGTACAACGAAGATAAAATAAATAAATTGTTTTCAGTTTCTATTATAAGCTTGATCTTCGTGACAGTTGGCACTAGTGTCGAGTCGATCTCGAGTGTCACGAGGTTAAGTTTAGGTGTGAATTTTTACATTATAGTGTATTGCACGTGTTATTTTATCGGTTTTGACAACATTGGTAGGACAATAGTGATCAACTTTTTAATATAAAATACTAGCTTTCGCTCGCGGCATTGTTCGCATTTAATAAAATGTATTCTATGTTACTTCTGATACCTCCAGGTATATGTATACAAAGTTTCATGATGGACGGTTAGAAAATAGTTTTAGCGTGAAAGCGTAACAAACAAACATACAAACTTACATTTTATAATATAGAATATCTGCCAAAATTACTCTACTCTGCCTGATGGAAAGCTCGAGTAGTAACCAAGAGTGGTGGCCACCATTTTCAATATATATAACTGTATTTCAAAGACTAATTTATTATTTGTGTCAGTCTTTTCCCCATATAAGCGACTACAGCAAAACGTGATAGGAAAAACTGGTTTTATCTAATACTAGCTAACCCTGAACTAGACTAACGCTTGTTTGAAACATTCTTTATTGGTGCTCCGCTCCTATTGGTCTTAGCGTAATGATATATAGTTTATAGCCTTCCTCGATAAATGGGCTATCTAAACACTGTCTAGTGATAAATCGGACCAGTAGTTCCTGAGATTAGCTCGTTCAAGCATACAAACTCTTGAGCTTTATATACTAGTATAGATTACTGGTATATTTTCAGTTATGTGTCATCCGAGCAATCAATGCACACGGGCGCTAGTACGCCTCTGCCGTCTGCAGGTAGCGTGGCGTGTAAAGTGACGCCACTTGCGGATGCAGCAGGTCCAGATCTCAACGCTCGGTACCCCTACGGGGCGGATGATCATACAGACGTGAGTATTATTATTTACTACTAGCTTTTATCCGCAGCTATGCTCACGTATATGTAGTTTATTTTTTTATATAGAATAGCGGGCAAACGAGCAGACGTATCGCCTGATGGTAAGCGATTACTGCCGCCCATGGACATCTGCAACACCAGAAGTGTCACAAGTGTGTGGCCGGCCTTTGGGGGATGGGGTAGGGGTGGGATATAAGCCTCCGTTTTTCTCACTTACTCGGCGAAACAGCGCAAGCACTATTTCACACTGGTTTTCTGTGAGGCTGTGGTATCTCTCTGGTGTGGTGGCTCTCCCACAAAAATATATCTCGGTAAATGTCCCTATGACCTTCCTCAAGACTTGAAGTGTCTCTATAACAAATTTCATTAAAATCAGTTTAGCGGTTTAGCCGTGACAGAAAAAGTTACTTTCGAATATATAATAGTAGTATAGATTGACCGGATTATGAACACACCTCTATTCATCATCGGTATCGTAATACTCGACTAAGGGAGCAAAACTGAGGATGACAGCACTTCAGACAGAAAGCAAAGCTTGTCGCAAACTAAATAAGTATTTCGGACATCTAACACACAACGCAATCTAGTCCCAAGCCAATCAGAGCTTGTGTTATGGGTACTAGACAACTGATATAAATATATAAATGCTTTTTTTTTGTAAGTACATACATATTATACATAGAAAACACCCAAACTCCGAAACAAACGTTTGTAGATCATATAAACATTTGATTCGACCCGTGAATCGAACCCGATATCTCATGATCAGCAGTCGCACACACAGTTTTTCCAGGGAGCAACTGGCATCGAGCAAACAAAGTTCAGCCTTCGTTGAATTATTTGTCGGTATACACTGGAGGGCACTGACTTCCCAATAACGATTGCCATATATATTAACTGCCTCCACGAACATGAAATAACGTAAGTTCAGTATGGATCGTTACAGGCCGAAGAGTGGAGTAGCTACGAGGCGAGTGAGTCTGCGTACCCTGTGAGGGCTCAGGGAGTTGCTCCAGCGAACCCCATGCTCAGACGCAACCAATACTGGGTCTGACCCACGGATACCTTTACACTCCTTCGGACGCCTAGACCAGGTATGATAATATTGCAATATACTCAGCAATGTATTGATTCCTATTTTTTATGTATGAGCTTGCCAAAGTGACTATTCTGCCTGATGGAAAACATGAGCAGAATCCAGAATGATGACCATAACAACTGTAACTAACATTATGTCGGCCTATTGAGATGCTTCTATAACAATAATATTTTCAATCTTTATATATATAATTCTTCTGTGAGTGTGTATGTCACTGAACTACTCTCAAACGACTGGACAGATTTTGATGAAATTTTTTGTGTGTGTTCAAGGGGATCTGGGAATGGTTTAGATTCACAATTTTGTCCGCTGGACAATGTTTTTTTAATTAATTTTTAATTTATCAGTAGTTATGGCAAAACGACGTTTGTCGGGACAGCTAGTACAGTTATAAAATAGCTAACTATAAACACACAACAACTCCTTCTTTCAAAAGGAAAAAATTAACAATATTTTTTATTAATGCTCGGCTCCCAATGGTCGTAACGTCATGTTTTGTATTTAATAGTCTTTTGTTTATCTTTATTAACACAAAGTAAAATAGTACAATAAAATGAGTTACAAGATTAATAAGTTTGTAAAATATTTGGCGGTCTTATCGCTCACAGCGATTTCTACCAGACAACCATAACATCGATATTATGTGTTACAAAATTTAGGGTAAGGAAAGAATCGTGTTATAATGTACCTGGAGTAACAGGTAAAGCATTACAACACGAATTTTTAAAATATCAGTAGGGATCCATATACAAATACTTAATTAAAGATCAAAAAGTTTGAACATCCAAAACTGACAAAGCAGTTTTAAGTTTATTGTTTATATTTCAGTAACAGTAAGAGAAGAAGAGAGATGTGTGACTCTTCATCGACGTCTGAAGCGGCGCGGTGTCGACCTGGTTCCTACACCTTTTCTATTAAGTAACTACATGGCACCTAAACACGCTCACTGCGAGATCACTCTGTGAGCAATATTCTATTAGTGTCGACCAAATACTCGATAAAAGACGGTTTTATAAAACTTATATTTTATAGGATGTTTAAGTTTTGACCTCATTTAGCCGTTCTTTCACTGAGGGATAAAAAATGGATTTATTTACACAGAACAGGAAAACAAATTTTAGATCTTATATGGAATGTGCTACACAAACGGTACAGAAACTGCATTCCAAACTAGCCTAAAATCTGTATTTGGAAAAAACAGTGTTCCGTCGCCGATTTACAATACTGCTGCAACTTATCTGTCAAATAAATATAGATATCGGTTTCACAAGTCTTGGCTAGAGACACTATATTCCTATTCCTATTCATCAACAACTTTTATCAGTTAAGTAGTGTTATAAATATTGCAGATAATTATCTGATACTTTGTCAGGAACTAGTAAAACTGGACCTTAATTTTCTGAATTAAATAAAAAGTGTATTTCGGGTGCTACAAACGTATACCAGATTTTTTGTAGCACAGCTTCGATATTTTTATTTCGAGTGTTGTTTTTCAGTTTTAACTTTTCAAAATCTTTATCTTAGTAAGTTTTTAAATAACAAGCATAATCAATTTAGTTTCTCACGTTAGTGTTGTTTATTATGAAAGTAATAAATTACTCATTTATAATTTACCTGTATTGTATTTCCCGCGGTTGTTGTTGTAAAGGTACAATGACAACCACGGGTAATACCGTGGGACGCTGTTAGTTATACATATAAACCTTCCTCTAGAATTACTATCGACTGATAAACACCACGTCGAAATCCGTTGAGTACTTTAAAGGATCTAAGCGAATAAAAAACGGAAGTGACTTAATTCTATGCTATGTAAAGGCATAGAGTATTATTTATACTTAGAACTATGAACTTACTATATGTATTCATAATATTAATGTGTTCATATATCGGCGCTACAAAATGAGGTCAAAGTTTAAGATTTCTTACAAATTAATTCGTATTTGTGTACTGTTAGGTTTGTTTATTATATTTATTTCATAATTAAAACTCCTGCTGAAATAACTGTGCTAACGGATTTGTTAAAATTGTAAACCTACTGCCCCAATGAGTACAACTGGATTGTCAAGTAATGCTTTGTTGTAAATATATCATGCATACTTAGGGCACACGGAAAACTAATCCAAACAACACACAACACCAAAAAAGATAAGACATTAAAAATAAAAAAAGCCAACATTAATATTAACAAAACTATAAAACACAAACAACAAACGCAAACTAAGAGAAACTTAGCATCGTTCAAGGAGTTAGTTTTGATATTTATAGTATTGTTATAGGCATCAGAATTTCAGTATTTTTAGCGTACATATATACAGATAGCTAGAAATAGGTAAACTCTCTAAAAATAACTCCCCTAAAAAACCTGTAGATCATAGTCAATTGACAGAAACATAAAAAAATGTCTAAAAAAAGTCTAAAAGCAATAAGCTGTACCTGTGTGTGGTTGTATTTATTCGAAACATTGCAAATATTTATCTATTCCGGAATTATTGAAAAAAGAGTTACAAAGGTAAACAAGAATCAAAGACAATGAATGGTATATTAAATCTACAAAAAAAAAATAACCAAAAAAATAAGTGTTGGTAACGTATGTTAGTTTATTTTTCTAGTACACGGATAGTATTGCTAGTAAACTTATAAGCAAACTACAACATACCTAATTATAGGAAATTAATCTGTTAACGAATGTCTCCAAAAAATAAAAGTAATAAATCAACATGGTAAACGATATATAAAAAATCAAATTCAAATTCTTTTTTTCGTAAAATCGGTAACGTAAATTGACAATTTTTAAAACGTAACTAATATTATTTATAGAGAAACACACACGAAATTAACGTAAAATAAGTTGCTTCGTTAACATAAATTTACTAAAAAAAAATAAAGTGCAATTTACTAAGCAAGAAATGTAAAAGTGAAATCAAACAAACTCACGCCCACACTGATTCATCAGATAGCATTAACAATAAAGTGAAATGTATTACAGCACTGTTCGGTTGTGCGCTGTTATGTTAGTAAGATTAATAATTTACACTTAAATTAGACATAACAATGAGGAAACTGAAATATAAGAGGAAATCAGAATCGAGAAGAAATGCAAAATATGTAACACATTAGCTTAATACAACTTTACACTTAGTATTTGAAGCGAGCAAGCCTCCAAGTAAACACAAACGTTTTTTTATCCTGAATATAGTTGTCACATGTGTAAACACATTTTGGAGTATAGAAGTAGATTAAACAAGTTTATATGTGTTACGGTTCTCAAAAAAAACAAATATATCATACATTTTTTTAAAAAAAACGTTATTTTTACCTCAACGACGCTCGTATCGCCCTCTAATGTAGCACGAAGATAGATCGCAAATCGGTCATATTTTTCCAGTTGAATACCATACTACATTATTCTATGAAAATCACTACAATAGACTAATCCAACTATCTTAATATTAGACGATTCCCGATCTTTCCATTGATGGTTAGAATTAAAAGCAATGCTTGTAAATTTTGTGTGACGCACTAGTTCCCTCACTCCCTTAGCCATTGCAGCAGTTTTCACTTGTTGTAATTTTTGGAGCGGCTGTTTGACTATAGAACGATCCTTTGTTAAACCGAATTATTATGTCACCACTGAACATATAACAACACGAACGGAGGGAGGTAGCCATAGCGTCCGATAGAAAACCACTTCACACACACTTTCGACACTCATGCAAAAACAATCGCCTATCACTCCGAGTCACACATAACAATTAAAACATGACGTTCAGAATCTGACGCACACATAAATATATTCTGTGCCATAATAGTATAACCCGTGGGCCCATTTGGGCTTATACTCTGAGAGAGGGCAACGCCTGCGTATGAATACTCTACCGTGTTGCTCTGTGCCACTGAATAATAGTTTATCAGGATTTTCCTGCAGAAATTACGGAATGCAATCCTCGTCTCTTGTACTGAATGTTTACCTAGAGAAACCTAGTTTGATTAATAAATTAAAATATCTTGCCGTTATTTACATATAAGTTCCTTGCATTTTTGCACTAGTGATGGTTTAAACTCCAAACTTGAATCAGTACACAATACATGTATTTAAAGAAAAGTTAACGTGCAGTATCCCATGTATAAGGCTGCAAGAGACTTAATTTGTCAGGTAACGATATATAGGGATTATTATATTAAATACGGATTTAAATAATTATAGTATGAAATAATACACAGTCATAACTACAATATACTAATTAATAAATAGATATTTAGCGGCCTTAGATGTAATTCGGGATTTAAACTAGAAGGATGATGTATTCTACTTAACATTACCTCATCAAACAAATATATTGGTGTCACATGATATCTACAACGATAATGATAAATATAGAAACGCCGTACAAATATAGCTAACGTTTTATATTTCACTGTTTTGCTGAGAGCTGTTTTTTATATATCTTAGTTATAAGTGATATGCAACAATGGGTTCTAGCCAAATAGTATTATTAGCAACGGTGCGAAAAATGAGTAACAATGGTGGTGATTCTATTGTTGTCATCACTAAACTAAAATTCACTAAAATTTGTTATTGGATAATATTCTTTTATCTTATCTGCTTACAGACCATATTTCAATATCTCAGCTTTCACTATATAAGTTGATGAGAGGTGCACGCTTTTTTATTAGTAATAAAACTAAACTTAACTCTAGATGTAAAAATTATAAGAAATAATTACGTAGCTAATTTAGATTAGACGACGTCTAAGTTTAGTGCGAGATGTCAAGTTTTACGTTACACGTGACACGTTTCAAACGTTCAACACAAGGATACCAAAACAAAAATATATTATGGTCTAAGTTGAGCTAGTTTTCGTAATGCCAAAGTAAAATTTACAATTTCAATTAATAAACAAGCGTGTGTTTCTGATTCATGTGTATTTGGTACAAAGCTAAAAACACAGTGACAGCTGAGATGTGAGATATTGAAAAACGGACTGTAAGTGGATGAGACTAGAGTATATAATCCAAAAACAAATTATAGTGATTTTCAGTTTCCAATCACCGCCAATATTACGAGTTGGTTGAACAAACATTTAATCAATACAAAAAAAAATCAAACTAGCTAATAGGTATATTTAACCAAAATATTAGCCTACACAATATAATACATGTAATAAAATTGTTAGGACCTCTGTAGGGAAACTAATCTTAGTAAATAGTGCTGTTGACTCAATATCGAAAAATCGTTGTTTAAAAGTCAGCTCATTCAGCGTTTGAAACACAAACAAAATAATTTTAAATATTGCTATAAACAAATCAGGCTATTTAAATTTATTTAGGACTTGTGTCTAATGACAGTTTATGGCCCGTATTATAAAAGATGTCTTAGTCGTGAATCTAATCTTAAAACTGATTTTAAGAAGAGATTTTATTATTAAAAGTTATAAATAAGAGTAAACGACCCATACTCAAGTAATAAATTATTTCAGAACGATATTTATGTTGAAATCTCTTCTTAAGAATAGAGGTTCATATATGTGATCTTGGTTTTGATGTTGGTTGAAGAAACCTAATTGAGAACTAAGTAAGTTCTAATATATGCTTGAGATTAATTTTAACTATGTAAAACTTAAAACGCAATACACTCGACGTTTTTTTTTTAATTAATATAAAAACTGATTACAGATAATCAGAGTTCAATCAATATTTGATACGTCGTATACATTACGGGCCTATGACGTCATATCTGGCTACAGTCCGTAAAGTTAAAAAGTTTTAAAATTATAGCTATCTATCTAATAGCTGGCAAATTAAAAATATCGTTTAATTGGGTTACGCAAGGTTCAATATTTTGCGATCCTCTGAAATAATCTGAAGAACACCAACGAATTTCCGATTACACAGTCTATACTTACCAATAAGTATCATTTTATATGTAAAGTTTTTTAATATTTAGTGTCGGATGTAATATACATACATACGAGTATATAGTTAAATTGAGAATACAGAAGTTTGAATGAATATTAGTTATATTAATATAGTAATAATAATTTTTATAATAATGTCATTTACTTAAAATTCTAGTGAGCGAATATCAAATAGAAATGCCAATGCGAGTGCCATCACATATTAATATAAATTAGTTTTCTACTATAATTTGTTAGAAAAATGTATATTCATTTTATACTATGGAATCTATTAGAAATATTAACATTTTACTTTAAGAATTCCTAATTGATATTTAAGTTTATATTGTTAATAAGTATATTTTAACACATGTTATAAGCTATTATTTAGAAAATTTGTGCCAATATTGTGCATGTTGCAGGCTCCATATTGTGATATCAGCATTAAACAGTATTACATAATAATAAATAGATCTTACATAATCCTGTAGTTTGATGTGAGTGTGTGGGTTGATAGGAGGCATAGGTTCATAGATAGCAGGCTCCTTAGAATATACACCCTAGCTAGGGTCGTTAGTTCAAGGTCGACTTGCCAATTGCGACAGAGACAAGCCCACCACAACTACAGTCTTTGATAGATCCCGCTGCTAGCTCCAAATATGGACTCTACAATTTGTATATGTTTATATATATTTATTAGCCAAATCATACTTAATTTTATATTAAACGTAAGTAAGTTTCGTTTTATTTAAAAAATAATACATAATGATATGGGAACTGCAGTGCCAAATACAAATGTAAACATATGGAATTGATTGTTGCACGTAGCATAGAAATGTTGTGTACGCTCTCGCACCCGTGTACGTCGATATTATTTCATTGGTGTACGTTTTGAAGTGCCTAGTTTTGTGGGTAATTCTTCGTTCTTTTAACTTCTAGGACATTATCACTAACATAATATTTTGAAAAAAAAATATCAATTTAAAGATGAACTGAATGTAATTAAGTTCTTGTCATTGTCATCATCAATAATATAGTGTTTTAGAACTATTACCAACGGTATATTACTTTACGGTATATAAATCTTTTATAAATAGAAATGTGTTGCTATGCGCAAAATTAGACAACCGCTCAACCGTTTAAAAAAAAACTAAAAAAAAATTGAGGAAAATAGGAATAACAACAATTATAAATTTTTCTGTTGATAAACAATAACTTTTGAAAGGACAATGTTTGTCAGAGCAGCTAGTAAAGAATGAAAAAGAACTAATTCTTACCCACATGTTATAAATATATATATAATCGGTTAGAGAAATACGTAAACAGAACATAACATTAAGAAATGTTAAAGCAACACCATTTTATATTTCGCATTCATTACAATTACTGCCGCCAGTAAGTTGTAAGACAGTACAAATTTGTAAAAGATTCAATTGTAATTTTATGCCAATTTTATTATTAATATTTATTATATTGTTCAACAGATAAATTGTGGTAGTTTCGTAAGCATCTTTAATTATAGCAATACATTAAACACCAATTTCAAGGTATTAGAATAATTTAAAAACATGGAAACATACATACAAAAACACCTTTTTATAACAAAAAGAAAAAAAAAGCAATATTTAAATAAGGATAGAATAGTCTAGAATGAACCCCTGACTTCTGTTCACCCTGATCCAGTCTTAAAATTTTGTTTTTAAATAAACATATTGGTTATATAACTTAAACCTGAAATCATTTTCCTCTAGCATTATATAAAATAACGATGTGTAAGAATGCGGCAGTAGTGCCGACCGAACTACACATGACATGTCTAAAGCCCTCAGACCTTAGACTTACTTTTTTTATCAGCATAAAGTTTTCAATCTTCCTAAATCTCATAGCACTTATAAACATGACAATTCTTGTATTGACACAGTAACATGCAACATAATATTCAACTGCTATATTAAGTAATCAAGTTCTAAGAAATGATCGTTTCGTGCGAAAATCTTCCCTTTAGAATATTTCGATTTACTGTTAAACATAACTTCACGCCTAAATTCTCAAAAATGGTCGCAATTTTGCTGATTAATTTTAGTCTCGCCCACAGATTATGGGCTGCGTAATTGCCGTCAAAGACACGTTAAATAATGAGAAGGTAGAAAGGCAATTATTGGAAAGTTGTATTGCTTGGGAGTGTTATAGTTGGAGCGGTTCATGAGGTGAATAACATAAATGTATTGCAAATTGTTGAGTTACAAATATACTTTCAAATAGCTTATTAGTAATAGAACAGATTGACAATATATATATCTATATATGTATACATATTTACAAGTAACTTTTCAGTAACTAATGTATGTAGTTATAAGGTGTGTACTGCTGTCATTTCTGCTGTTCTTTTTTTAAACGAGGCTTGTTAGGTACCCTACCGAAAAGTTTCTGTTCGTCGAGTTTAGTAACACTAATTGTTCTAATTACTATAAGACCTTAGGCACACATGTTATCGCACAAATTGACTATGTCATCTCAGGTACTTAAATTCTTTTTATACTCAATGTTAACATAATGCTAATTTTTATACAACAATTGTTGCAATTTCGATCATTAATTTCTTGTTGAGATAATGTTATAAGAATACGTTAATGGCTAGTGGACTTGCTTTAACATGTCCGTACGACTAAACAGTAACTAACGTGCCATACAGTTGCATTTTCTGTAAGTTTGTTAGATATACGACGATGTGAAATTCTTGTGTATTAATTTCTACCAATAGGTAGTTAATGGTTTTTTAATAAACAATCAAACAAATGAAAGTTTTTCATTAAAACACCTGTTTCATAAAAAAAGTACTTTTATTTTGTTGCCACCTTAACCGATTTTCTATACATTATAAACTATATTTTAAACTACTTTTTATAAAAGTAATATAACCGCATTACAAACATAGCAAATGCTCACTTATTACTTATATGTACACAGACACCTTGTTGTACTTGTTCATTGTACTTTGTCCTAAAAATGTAAAGAAGAACTAATCAGTCTAAATTATACACTTACAACTAAATTAATCTACTTCTAGTTTTCTGAAGTTTCCTGTTAGACCTCTCATAGCGTCTCCTACGGCGTCTGCGCCTGCGCAGGTGTTAGCGCCCGATTTAAGAGCGGATATAGCGCCCTCTCTCGCCGCCTCGCTATACATTTCAAGACGAACCGCCATTTTGTCGTTCATCAACAATGTGTCGCGTTTATTTGCTAGTTCTTCTTTCCATAAATCTGAAATAGAGAGAAGGCTTTATTTAAAAATGGGTTTTTAGCCAAATAATGCAAGAATTTATCATAAGTAAAAATACTGAAACTAGAATTCTTAGAAATAAAAATAAGTAAATGTCTACCAAACAAAATTAAATTTTAAAAAAATTACTAGATTTGGGTTTACGAACTAAAACCCAGTCAATTTATATTTCATTTAAGTATGATAGGTTAGAGACTTGTAACTTACAGTATGGATGTGCTATAGATACAAGTCTCTAGCATATCATCAGACATTAGGTACATTAAAGTATGGACGTGCAAGAGTTAAGTAATCAGTTGGTGCAAAAACAGCATTATCTGTCCGGCAGCCGAAAAACCAGCAACTATTCGGTTCGTTTTTGTAAATAAAAACAATTACCTATGAGTCTTATGACTACACATTAAATTTGTCCAGAAGTGGATTACTCGGGGCTGTTGATAATGACATTAGTTTTTTCATAAGTATATGTTGTATTATGTAAAGTATCTCATATAGACGCGAGCTTCGCAAGGAGTTCTTTAAATTGAATAATTTCGAATTTTCACAAAAACAACGACTTGAGAATACGATTTAAATTGAAATGGGACCACACGGGAAGCACCGGTTTTCAAATAGGAAAAGAATAGAACATAAAAAATGCAGTAGAATTGATAACCTCCTCCTTTTTTGAATTCGGTTACAAATATTCGTAAGCGAATTTAAGAACCGATATTAAAAATTCCTTTTTTATTTTTAATGAAAAATAAATTTTCTGTTTATTATTCAAACACTCACTTATCATCTCCCTCATCGGCATGTGACCTCCATACTCCTTGGGCAGCAGACTCTTCTCAATCTCTACTTCTTCAAGAGCACTGTAGAGCCGCACTCGTTTTTTTATCTTGTCCGATATGAGAGCCATGCCAAAGTCTAATGCAAATTTGACAGTTGGATGCACGTTGATGCCGTAAATCTCCTTGTGTCTCATAGGTAAAGTACGCTGTAAATATATAAGGAAATTATAATAACAAAACACCATTCGATTGATGGAAGGCTTATGAACAAAGCAGATGAGCTAAGTTGGAACCTCGCGTTGATTACGTCACACTTCGCTTAGGTACGGTATGCTAAAAAGGAATTCGCTATTAAAATACGGCTTTAAATAAATTAAACGAATGTCTGATAAAAAATGTCGGCTAAGTCAATTTTCTGTATTAACTGGAATGACAGGGCGATCACGGGAAGGTGAGCGGGGAAGTGGGACGGGAAGACGCATTCCAGCGTGGTGCAAACTTAGCTCGGTTGCCTAGAACGTTGCTTGTACCTAGGTAAGTGAAGGGAAGAAGTCTATACTTCTTCCCAAGTCATTGCCAATTCGGTTAAAAATGGATCTACACAAATTTTTTAACCGAATTCCCAATGAGGTAAGAGCCGTCAGCGTACCTTAATTAAACAAAAAGTTATTTTATTCCAAAAATATATCTTATCATTGGTTAACAAGCCTTCGGCCACGTTAGAAACTAATGACTAGAAGTAACTTGTAAGGAAATTCTTTCTAATAAAGGAGTTTGTAGATTTTTTTTAGGTATAGCGGGCACACGAGCAGAAGTATCTCCTGATGGTAAGCGATTACCGCCGCCCATAGATACCTGCAACGCCAGAGGCGTCACAAGTGCGTTGCCGACCTTTGGGGATGGGGAAACGGATGTGGGGATAGGTTGGGGTACGGGCCTCCGATATCATCACTCACTCAGTGAAGCACAGCGCGCTTTTCTATAAGGCCGTGGTGTCACTCGAACCCATTCATGCAGAAGCATGGCTTTCCCAGATATAAAGTAAATCTACAAAGAAGACACTTAATATCCTTGTTGTTATTCAAGTTAAATATCTTAACGATAAATTATTTAGTATACGATTATAAACAAATGTGTATCAAAAAGGAACATCTGTTCAGGATTTAAAATGTGTATCCAACAGGAATAAAAACGAGAATTTTCAATTATTTCTCATAGATGCACTATGGGGAATAATTCATTTTAAGAGTTTCAAAAGATCCAACATTCTGTTTTGGAAACTCGTTTCCTATCATCAGTTTCTAATGACCGAAGGCCTTATAACAATAAAGCGTCCGCAATGGAGTTGCCTATAAAATGCGTATAAATAAGTGTTATTCGAAAGCCCACTTAACGAAAATAAACTTACCTCTCCATTCTTAACAATCCGGACCGCCTCCTTGGGTGTGAAGAGTGTTAGATGTGGAAAACTGACGCCGCTACCATCTGCATAGTGAACCACACCTCGGACTTGATTCTCTTCATCTTCAAGTAGAGTCTCGTAGCAGATACCCATGACGCGACACATGTCCTGGTTGGTGTACTTGTAGGGATCGAACACACCTACACATGAAAAGGACTTTTAAATATAGCGGTGGCTTTTTGTATACATTTTGAGGGTAGTTAATTATTATACACACAGGATCTTATATTCCGGAGAAAGCCATACAGTTCAACTCTAGTACTCTTAGCTATCTATGGCTTGGCTGTTTCGTTGCTAAATATTGCATAACACATTACTTCAGAAGCTAGATATGTGCAAACACAAAAGGCGTTCGTTTCGCCTTCGTGAAGCTCCTTTCGAAGCGTATAGCTTTTTCACTGAGATGTAGAGTAGTAGAGTTTGTGAAGTTGACACAGAAGCTTGGCTCTACATGAGATCTGATATCTTATTCACAGGGTAAGCCATCTTCATCATCTTGTCAAAATTTTACATAAAAAAGGGCTTTTGATGGGATTAGAAATTTCTCCATGTCTTTGAAAATATTTCTGACTCGAAGTCGGGGAAGAACCTTTTAGAATAGAAGTAGTAAATTGTTTTGACGCTTTTGAAGTGCAATGCGCCGAAAAATAAGAACATGTTGGTAAGTGCTTATAGGCGCTGGTAAACCTTTACCTCCGAGTGAATCGTTTGCTTCTTTGCCAACTTCGCAACACAGAAAAACACTGTACACTACTACTGTACACTGTCATACAATGTGTATGTACATACAATGCTTGTCTGCATAAAATGTACAATATTTTACAAGAGTATCGTACTTACAAATGTTAGATATATTATGTACAAAGTCTACAAAGAGCAGACTTATTGCTAAGTGCTATCTCTTCCAGGCTAGGCCCTAGGCAGAGAGACAATAGAAATTTCAGGTGCGTTTGAGTTTTGAAAATGTGATTGAGATAAGTAGTATGAAAAAGGAAATAATTTTAACAATACATATTATACATATAAACTACAGTCCAATACGTATTTATATACATACTTATATTACATAAACAAATGTACAAATATACATAAACAACTTTTTAATTACCTGTACCTAATAAGTGAGTAAATGATTCAAATCGAGATAATGAACCATTATCACTCGTCTAATTTTAATCGAGAAGTGTTCCACAAGCTTACAACTTTAAAAATAAAATATCTGGTCCTAAATTTTGTGAAATGTACATACAACAAACAATATGTCTTTCTTTCTTTCTTTTTCTTGGAAATGGCAAACTGTGCCGTTGTCGACAATTCTGCCAATGTCAAGAGGGATGGAAATACGTGGGTTATGTGAGTGAAAGTAAAATGATTTTGAATTTTGCAGTCATCCAAAGTTCTTCCAGAATTAGCAGTGGACTGAATGTGGGGCTTTATTTTGTGGTTAGTAAACTTTACCACAAGGACGGCACAAAATAACAAAAAAAAGTCCCAATAGTCACAAAACCACTCAAAAAATAAAATAAAAGGTTTAGAGATTCTAAACACACGTGCTAACCAAACTTAAGACGCGGCAAGAATCGGATATTTAGTCTGTTTTCAAACAATATGTCATTAAGGATCTTGAGCCATTCCGGACAGCAAGTGGCTTTTAAAAGAAAATGGGATATAAGAACTATGTTAGGAGCGAATAAGAAACTATAGATAGATAGATAGAAAACTCTTTATTTGACACCATAATGTTACAAGAATAAGATGAAATGTGAGATGTAGTGTACAAAGAGCGGCCTTATTGCCAAAAGCAATCTCTTCCAGGCAACCTATTTGAGCTCAAGATGGAATTCAGAAATGGTTCTACTATAGGTAATATTTGAAACAAAATTAAATCGAATAATCTTATACGATTATGAAATGTAACCTTGATTTTGTATTTGTGCACATTTCCTTGTTTTAGAAGTAGGTATTCGTAAAACTTATGTACCCATGTTTTGGAGCAAGGTGCCCGAGATAGGCTATTGGGATGGCTTTTAGTAGAAACACCGCATACTCCTGGCTTCTGCGTCTAAGAGGATCAGGAAATCCAAAGAGATTATCTAACTCATTCATAAAAAATGTGTGTTTTGGAAAATAGATGAGATGAGTGTGTATACATATTATATATACAGAAAATCAGTATTCAAAATCGCTCTTTATTTAAATATAATAATATATATATATATATATGAATTATTACTTTTATTATACCTCTTTAAATAGAGACATATTAACAATAAATACATAACTTGAAATTTTATTTACGAAGTTCACTTCTTTAATGTTTACTATTTATTTATAAACTAGCTGACCCAAGCAACCTCGTTTGCGACTCATATTGTTCGTAGCGTGATAATTTTTCCCCGTATTTGTAACATTCTTGATTGGTGCTCCGCTCCTATTGATCTTAGCGTGATGATATATAGCCTATAGCCTTCTTCGATAAATGTACTATCCAACACTGAAATAATTTTTCAAATCGGACCAGCGGTTCCTGATATTAGCGCGTTAAACAAACGTAGGGGGAGTCCGGGAGAGTATACCCGCCTTCCACTTAAATACTCATAAACCTTTCTATATTTACAAATTGCTATTTTCTATAAATTGTATCTGAAGCTGCATTATTTATCTATATTTTCTCAAAAGAAAGTTTAATACATCATTCATAGTTAATGAGTAATTAACGATTTTTACCAAAGTGATATTTGGCTATTATCTCCCGCCTGGGTGGGAGACCTGACCCCCAAAGTAGGGAGCCTTTACCCGGGCTTAAAACTAGGTAAAATAATAACATAAACTTTAATTCTATAAAGAAATTTAATCATAAAATATAGCACATAGTATTACATACAAACAGGACGCGATTTCAAAGTGACGCGTTAGATTAATTAACAAAATGCTTCGTGAATATCGCAAAACTCTTGGCTGTCATCCATCCACTTGGACTGGAGTAACCCTGGTGAGCCTCGTGGTTCACCAATGACATAGGATTCGTTGTATTTAACCCTAAGGAAAATGAAACTGGTGGATTAACATCTCCCAAAGTATTTACGGCGAAGCAAACGGTCACGAGACTGCCACGTTCAGCTGAAGTAACTTGTCCTACTTGACGCACATGCTCATTCTCATATTACTTTGAGACACTCTTGTACAGTCGTACACCCTGTTTCATCACAGTTATAGATGATGTGAGCTTCAAATTGGTATTTTCTTAACTTCTTTAAGGTTTTTGAAGAAATCAGTAACTTTTTTTAAAGTTGGTTGCACTAGATAAACTGGTTGCTTCTGGGGTTCTCAAAATTAGTTCAGGGTTTCTGCCATAAAATCCCTGACCCTATTTTTTCCTGCTTAGTTGTTGAAGTCCGAGACTTTGAAACCTTTTTGGTATTCATTATTGCATATTCATATGCCAGCTTCATATCAGTCTAAGGCATAGGTTAAGCCATAATTCATTTTGCTGGCACTTAGAAGATTAGGAGAATTTAAGTAATGCTTTTTCTTCCTCAATGTTAAATATAGAGCTGTTTTGCACTGGCTTCCTTGTTCACTTATTTTAGTTAATTTCGACTTGTGTCTTCAATAATTTAGTAAAGTATTTCGATCCCTTCCGTATTCCAAAGCAAAACTTCTAATAGACTTTCCGATATCAATGTCACCTAAAGCATTTATTATTACTGTCAGATCTAAATTGCTTCTGTTTCTAGTTATTTCTTTTATATTTGGAGGGCATTTTGGATGATTATCTGGAAAATAATATGAATATAACAAATATGAATGAATAACACCCTGATTGCGGGAGAGATTACCCTGGTAAAGTATCCTCCCGACGACAGGGTAATATCTCCCACACCACGCCAAGCTGTACGTTATTACATTTTTATAAAAAACAAGGACACTTAAGTAAAAGTTGTCTGCCGTGAATTTTACTAGAATAATTATACAAACGAAGTGTATAAATAATGTGCAGGAATCTTTTCACAGTAAATAACAAAAATCAAATTTTGAAAATTCAAAAAATTAACTTACCGGGCACGAAAACACGTTGACACTTCTCAGTCCTAAACCAAACTGCCGATTGCAATGCCGTCACGTGAGCAGGGTGGGAGGTACCTAAGGAGTCTATGAAGTGTGGCAACGTCGCAGTATCTAGTTCTACAAAGATTCTATGAGCAGTGGTTATTGTCTCCCACCTGCTAAACTCTCCCGGACTCCCCCTACTCTTCAGCTGTATAATATTAGTATAGAGATAGTAACGGGATTTATGAAATCTCTTCCCCTGTATTAGCTTATACCCAACTATTTTTGTATGATGTAAGAGGCAATCTAGCAGACGGCTCACTAGGATGTAAGTGACAATCGCCTTGCGTTAACTATAACTTAAGTCATAAGTTGCCGTCCTTCGGGGTCCCCCTCTAGGATATATAAATAAAGGTTGTGCTCCGGTTGCATCACTTACTCGATGAAAAGCTTTGAAAGAATGCCTAAAGTCGGGATTTTCTGAAGCCATAACTAACACACATTTCATATGCCCAATACGTCCCGAAAAATGGTTTATAGGCTACATAATTTGAATGGCTTGATTATCAAAGCATATCATCTATACTCGGGTATTAGCGGTTCTATATGTTTTTTTAGTAAATAACTTATGCACGCTGTTTTCCAGAAACACAACCGCCAAAAGCCACAAAGTTCTAACCGTCGCGTCGTAACATATACCTACCTAAATACCTAAAATCTGTATTTGGAAGAAAACAGTGTTCCGTCGCCGATTTACAATACTGCAGCAACTTATCTGTCAAATAAATATAGATATCGGTTTCACAAGTCTTGGCTAGATACACTATATCCTATTCATCAACAACTTTTATCAGTTAAGTAGTGTTATAAATATTGCAGATAATTATCTGATACTTTGTCAGGAACTAGTAAAACTGGACCTTAATTTTCTGAATTAAATAAAAAGGGTATTTCGGGTGCTACAAACGTATACCAGATTTTTTTTAGCAGAACTTCGATATTTTTATTTCGAGTGTTGTTTTTCAGTTTTAACTTTTCAAAATCTTTATCTTAGTAAGTTTTTAAATAACAAGCATAATCAATTTAGTTTCTCACGTTAGTGTTGTTTATTATGAAAGTAATAAATTACTCATTTATAATTTACCTGTATTGTATTTCCCGCGGTTGTTGTTGTAAAGGTACAATGACAACCACGGGTAATACCGTGGGACGCTGTTAGTTATACATATAAACCTTCCTCTAGAATTACTATCGACTGATAAACACCACGTCGAAATCCGTTGAGTACTTTAAAGGATCTAAGCGAATAAAAAACGGAAGTGACTTAATTCTATGCTATGTAAAGGCATAGAGTATTATTTATACTTAGAACTATGAACTTACTATATGTATTCATAATATTAATGTGTTCATATATCGGCGCTACAAAATGAGGTCAAAGTTTAAGATTTCTTACAAATTAATTCGTATTTGTGTACTGTTAGGTTTGTTTATTATATTTATTTCATAATTAAAACTCCTGCTGAAATAACTGTGCTAACGGATTTGTTAAAATTGTAAACCTACTGCCCCAATGAGTACAACTGGATTGTCAAGTAATGCTTTGTTGTAAATATATCATGCATACTTAGGGCACACGGAAAACTAATCCAAACAACACACAACACCAAAAAAGATAAGACATTAAAAATAAAAAAAGCCAACATTAATATTAACAAAACTATAAAACACAAACAACAAACGCAAACTAAGAGAAACTTAGCATCGTTCAAGGAGTTAGTTTTGATATTTATAGTATTGTTATAGGCATCAGAATTTCAGTATTTTTAGCGTACATATATACAGATAGCTAGAAATAGGTAAACTCTCTAAAAATAACTCCCCTAAAAAACCTGTAGATCATAGTCAATTGACAGAAACATAAAAAAATGTCTAAAAAAAGTCTAAAAGCAATAAGCTGTACCTGTGTGTGGTTGTATTTATTCGAAACATTGCAAATATTTATCTATTCCGGAATTATTGAAAAAAGAGTTACAAAGGTAAACAAGAATCAAAGACAATGAATGGTATATTAAATCTACAAAAAAAAAATAACCAAAAAAATAAGTGTTGGTAACGTATGTTAGTTTATTTTTCTAGTACACGGATAGTATTGCTAGTAAACTTATAAGCAAACTACAACATACCTAATTATAGGAAATTAATCTGTTAACGAATGTCTCCAAAAAATAAAAGTAATAAATCAACATGGTAAACGATATATAAAAAATCAAATTCAAATTCTTTTTTTCGTAAAATCGGTAACGTAAATTGACAATTTTTAAAACGTAACTAATATTATTTATAGAGAAACACACACGAAATTAACGTAAAATAAGTTGCTTCGTTAACATAAATTTACTAAAAAAAAATAAAGTGCAATTTACTAAGCAAGAAATGTAAAAGTGAAATCAAACAAACTCACGCCCACACTGATTCATCAGATAGCATTAACAATAAAGTGAAATGTATTACAGCACTGTTCGGTTGTGCGCTGTTATGTTAGTAAGATTAATAATTTACACTTAAATTAGACATAACAATGAGGAAACTGAAATATAAGAGGAAATCAGAATCGAGAAGAAATGCAAAATATGTAACACATTAGCTTAATACAACTTTACACTTAGTATTTGAAGCGAGCAAGCCTCCAAGTAAACACAAACGTTTTTTTATCCTGAATATAGTTGTCACATGTGTAAACACATTTTGGAGTATAGAAGTAGATTAAACAAGTTTATATGTGTTACGGTTCTCAAAAAAAACAAATATATCATACATTTTTTTAAAAAAAACGTTATTTTTACCTCAACGACGCTCGTATCGCCCTCTAATGTAGCACGAAGATAGATCGCAAATCGGTCATATTTTTCCAGTTGAATACCATACTACATTATTCTATGAAAATCACTACAATAGACTAATCCAACTATCTTAATATTAGACGATTCCCGATCTTTCCATTGATGGTTAGAATTAAAAGCAATGCTTGTAAATTTTGTGTGACGCACTAGTTCCCTCACTCCCTTAGCCATTGCAGCAGTTTTCACTTGTTGTAATTTTTGGAGCGGCTGTTTGACTATAGAACGATCCTTTGTTAAACCGAATTATTATGTCACCACTGAACATATAACAACACGAACGGAGGGAGGTAGCCATAGCGTCCGATAGAAAACCACTTCACACACACTTTCGACACTCATGCAAAAACAATCGCCTATCACTCCGAGTCACACATAACAATTAAAACATGACGTTCAGAATCTGACGCACACATAAATATATTCTGTGCCATAATAGTATAACCCGTGGGCCCATTTGGGCTTATACTCTGAGAGAGGGCAACGCCTGCGTATGAATACTCTACCGTGTTGCTCTGTGCCACTGAATAATAGTTTATCAGGATTTTCCTGCAGAAATTACGGAATGCAATCCTCGTCTCTTGTACTGAATGTTTACCTAGAGAAACCTAGTTTGATTAATAAATTAAAATATCTTGCCGTTATTTACATATAAGTTCCTTGCATTTTTGCACTAGTGATGGTTTAAACTCCAAACTTGAATCAGTACACAATACATGTATTTAAAGAAAAGTTAACGTGCAGTATCCCATGTATAAGGCTGCAAGAGACTTAATTTGTCAGGTAACGATATATAGGGATTATTATATTAAATACGGATTTAAATAATTATAGTATGAAATAATACACAGTCATAACTACAATATACTAATTAATAAATAGATATTTAGCGGCCTTAGATGTAATTCGGGATTTAAACTAGAAGGATGATGTATTCTACTTAACATTACCTCATCAAACAAATATATTGGTGTCACATGATATCTACAACGATAATGATAAATATAGAAACGCCGTACAAATATAGCTAACGTTTTATATTTCACTGTTTTGCTGAGAGCTGTTTTTTATATATCTTAGTTATAAGTGATATGCAACAATGGGTTCTAGCCAAATAGTATTATTAGCAACGGTGCGAAAAATGAGTAACAATGGTGGTGATTCTATTGTTGTCATCACTAAACTAAAATTCACTAAAATTTGTTATTGGATAATATTCTTTTATCTTATCTGCTTACAGACCATATTTCAATATCTCAGCTTTCACTATATAAGTTGATGAGAGGTGCACGCTTTTTTATTAGTAATAAAACTAAACTTAACTCTAGATGTAAAAATTATAAGAAATAATTACGTAGCTAATTTAGATTAGACGACGTCTAAGTTTAGTGCGAGATGTCAAGTTTTACGTTACACGTGACACGTTTCAAACGTTCAACACAAGGATACCAAAACAAAAATATATTATGGTCTAAGTTGAGCTAGTTTTCGTAATGCCAAAGTAAAATTTACAATTTCAATTAATAAACAAGCGTGTGTTTCTGATTCATGTGTATTTGGTACAAAGCTAAAAACACAGTGACAGCTGAGATGTGAGATATTGAAAAACGGACTGTAAGTGGATGAGACTAGAGTATATAATCCAAAAACAAATTATAGTGATTTTCAGTTTCCAATCACCGCCAATATTACGAGTTGGTTGAACAAACATTTAATCAATACAAAAAAAAATCAAACTAGCTAATAGGTATATTTAACCAAAATATTAGACTACACAATATAATACATGTAATAAAATTGTTAGGACCTCTGTAGGGAAACTAATCTTAGTAAATAGTGCTGTTGACTCAATATCGAAAAATCGTTGTTTAAAAGTCAGCTCATTCAGCGTTTGAAACACAAACAAAATAATTTTAAATATTGCTATAAACAAATCAGGCTATTTAAATTTATTTAGGACTTGTGTCTAATGACAGTTTATGGCCCGTATTATAAAAGATGTCTTAGTCGTGAATCTAATCTTAAAACTGATTTTAAGAAGAGATTTTATTATTAAAAGTTATAAATAAGAGTAAACGACCCATACTCAAGTAATAAATTATTTCAGAACGATATTTATGTTGAAATCTCTTCTTAAGAATAGAGGTTCATATATGTGATCTTGGTTTTGATGTTGGTTGAAGAAACCTAATTGAGAACTAAGTAAGTTCTAATATATGCTTGAGATTAATTTTAACTATGTAAAACTTAAAACGCAATACACTCGACGTTTTTTTTTTAATTAATATAAAAACTGATTACAGATAATCAGAGTTCAATCAATATTTGATACGTCGTATACATTACGGGCCTATGACGTCATATCTGGCTACAGTCCGTAAAGTTAAAAAGTTTTAAAATTATAGCTATCTATCTAATAGCTGGCAAATTAAAAATATCGTTTAATTGGGTTACGCAAGGTTCAATATTTTGCGATCCTCTGAAATAATCTGAAGAACACCAACGAATTTCCGATTACACAGTCTATACTTACCAATAAGTATCATTTTATATGTAAAGTTTTATAATATTTAGTGTCGGATGTAATATACATACATACGAGTATATAGTTAAATTGAGAATACAGAAGTTTGAATGAATATTAGTTATATTAATATAGTAATAATAATTTTTATAATAATGTCATTTACTTAAAATTCTAGTGAGCGAATATCAAATAGAAATGCCAATGCGAGTGCCATCACATATTAATATAAATTAGTTTTCTACTATAATTTGTTAGAAAAATGTATATTCATTTTATACTATGGAATCTATTAGAAATATTAACATTTTACTTTAAGAATTCCTAATCGATATTTAAGTTTATATTGTTAATAAGTATATTTTAACACATGTTATAAGCTATTATTTAGAAAATTTGTGCCAATATTGTGCATGTTGCAGGCTCCATATTGTGATATCAGCATTAAACAGTATTACATAATAATAAAGAGATTTTACATAATCCTGTAGTTTGATGTGAGTGCGTGGGTTATAGGAGGCACATAGGTTCATAGATAGCAGGCTCCTTAGAATATACACCCTAGCTAGGGTCGTTAGTTCAAGGTCGACTTGCCAATTGCGACAGAGACAAGCCCACCACAACTACAGTCTTTGATAGATCCCGCTGCTAGCTCCAAATATGGTCTCTACAATATGTATATGTTTATATATATTTATTAGCCAAATCATACTTAATTTTATATTAAACGTAAGTAAGTTTCTTTTTATTTAAAAAATAATACATAATGATATGGAAACTGCAGTGCCAAATACAAATGTAAACATATGGAATTGATTGTTGCACGTAGCATAGAAATGTTGTGTACGCTCTCGCACCCGTGTACGTCGATATTATTTCATTGGTGTACGTTTTGAAGTGCCTAGTTTTGTGGGTAATTCTTCGTTCTTTTAACTTCTAGGACATTATCACTAACATAATATTTTGAAAAAAAATATCAATTTAAAGATGAACTGAATGTAATTAAGTTCTTGTCATTGTCATAATCAATAATATAGTGTTTTAGAACAATTACCAACGGTAAATTAATTTCGGCAGGAAAAGTATCACGCTGAAATTTTTTTTATGAATAAAAATATGTTGTTAAGCGCAAAAACCGACAACCGCTCAACCGTTTTAAAAAAAAAACTAAACAAATTTGAGGAAAATAGGAATAGCAACAATTATTAATTTTCCTGTTGATAAACAATAACTTTTGAAAGGACAATGTTTGTCAAGGCAGCTAGTAAAGAATGAAAAAGAACGAATTCTTACCCACATGTTATAAATATATATATAATCGGTTAGAGAAATACGTAAACAGAACATAACATTAAGAAATGTTAAAGCAACACCATTTTATATTTCGCATTCATTACAATTACTGCCGCCAGTAAGTTGTAAGACAGTACAAATTTGTAAAAGATTCAATTGTAATTTTATGCCAATGTTATTATTAATATTTATTATATTGTTCAACAGATAAATTGTGGTAGTTTCGTAAGCATCTTTAATTATAGCAATACATTAAACACCAATTTCAAGGTATTAGAATAATTTAAAAACATGGAAACATACATATAAAAAACATGAAGATAAAAGTAATGTTAGAAGAAAAACACCTTTTTATAACAAAACGAATAAAAAAAGCAATATTTAAATGAGGATAGAATAGTCTAGAATGAACCCCTGACTTCTGTTCACCCTGATCCAGTCTTAACTCACTGTAAGGACTTAAAATTTTGTTTTTAAATAAACATATTGGTTATATAACTTAAACCTGAAATCATTTTCCTCTAGCATTATATCAAATAATTATGTGTAAAAATCCGGCAGTAGTGCCGACAGAACTACGCATGACATGCCTAAAGCCCTCAGACCTTAGACTTACTTTTTTCATCAACATAAAGTTTTCAATCTTCCTTAATCTCATAGCACTTATAAACATGACGATTCTTGTATTGATACAGTAACATGCAACATAATATTCAACTGCTATATTAAGTAATCAAGTTCTAAGAAATGATCGTGTCGTGCGAAAATCTTCCCTTTAGAATATTTCGATTTACTTTTAAACATAACTTCACGCCTAAATTCTCAAAAATGGTCGCAATTTTGCTGATTACACAAGTTATGGGCGGTGTAATTGCCGTCAAAGACACGTTAAAGAATGAGAAGGTAGGAAGGCAATTATTGGAAAGTTGTATTGCTTGGGAGTGTTATAGTTGGAGCGGTTCATGAGGTGAATAACATGAATGTATTGCAAATTGTTGAGTTACAAATATACTTTCAAATAGCTTATTAGTAATAGAACAGATTGACAATATATATATATATATATCTATATATGTATACATGTTTACAAGTAACTTTTCAGTAACTAATGTATGTAGTTATAAGGTGTGTACTGCTGTCATTTCTGCTGTTCTTTTTTTAAACGAGGCTTGTTAGGTACCCTACCGAAAAGTTTCTGTTCGTCGAGTTTAGTAACACTAATTGTTCTAATTACTATAAGACCTTAGGCACACATGTTATCGCACAAATTGACTATGTCATCTCAGGTACTTAAATTCTTTTTATACTCAATGTTAACATAATGCTAATTTTTATACAACAATTGTTGCAATTTCGATCATTAATTTCTTGTTGAGATAATGTTATAAGAATACGTTAATGGCTAGTGGACTTGCTTTAACATGTCCGTACGACTAAACAGTAACTAACGTGCCATACAGTTGCATTTTCTGTAAGTTTGTTAGATATACGACGATGTGAAATTCTTGTGTATTAATTTCTACCAATAGGTAGTTAATGGTTTTTTAATAAACAATCAAACAAATGAAAGTTTTTCATTAAAACACCTGTTTCATAAAAAAAGTACTTTTATTTTGTTGCCACCTTAACCGATTTTCTATACATTATAAACTATATTTTAAACTACTTTTTATAAAAGTAATATAACCACATTACAAACATAGCAAATGCTCACTTATTACTTATATGTACACAGACACCTTGTTGTACTTGTTCATTGTACTTTGTCCTAAAAATGTAAAGAAGAACTAATCAGTCTAAATTATACACTTACAACTAAATTAATCTACTTCTAGTTTTCTGAAGTTTCCTGTTAGACCTCTCATAGCGTCTCCCACGGCGTCTGCGCCTGCGCAGGTGTTAGCGCCCGATTTAAGAGCGGATATAGCGCCCTCTCTCGCCGCCTCGCTATACATTTCAAGACGAACCGCCATTTTGTCGTTCATCAACAATGTGTCGCGTTTATTTGCTAGTTCTTCTTTCCATAAATCTGAAATAGAGAGAAGGCTTTATTTAAAAAATGGGTTTTTAGCCAAATAATGCAAGAATTTATCATAAGTAAAAATACTGAAACTAGAATTCTTAGAAATAAAAATAAGTAAATGTCTACCAAACTAAATTAAATTTTAAAAAAATTACTAGATTTGGGTTTACGAACTAAAACCCAGTCAATTTATATTTCATTTAAGTATGATAGGTTAGAGACTTGTAACTTACAGTATGGATGTGCTATAGATACAAGTCTCTAGCCTATCATCAAACATTAGGTATACATTAAAGTAAGGATGTGCAAGAGTTAAGTAATCAATTAGTGCAAAAACAGCATTATCTGACCGGCAGACGAAAAACCAGCAACTATTTTAAATTGTATTGGATAGTGTATCTATCTGTCTATCAAATTTTCGTTTTTGTAAATGAAAACAAATACTTATGAGTATTATGACTACATATAAAATTTGTCTAGAATCACTCGGGGCTGTTGAAAATGACCTTAGTTTTTTCATAAGTATATGCTGTATTATGTAAAGTATCCCATATAGACGCGAGTTTCGCAAGGAGTTCTTTAAATTGAATAATTTCTAATTTTCACAAAAACAACGACTTAAGAATACGATTTAAATTGAAATGGGACCACACAGAAAGCACCGGTTTTCAAATAAAAAAAGAATCATCAAATCGGTTATGAGGTAACAAACATATAAAAATGCAGTAGAATTGATAAACTCCTTTTTTGAATTCGGTTAAAAATATTCGTAAGCGAATTTAAGAACCGAAATTAAAAACTTCTTTTTGAATTTTTGATAGAATAAGATTCTGTTTATTATTCAAACACTCACTTATCATCTCCCTCATCGGCATGTGACCTCCATACTCCTTGGGCAGCAGACTCTTCTCAATCTCTACTTCTTCAAGAGCACTGTAGAGCCGCACTCGTTTTTTTATCTTGTCCGATATGAGAGCCATGCCAAAGTCCAATGCAAATTTGACAGTTGGATGCACGTTGATGCCGTAAATCTCCTTGTGTCTCATAGGTAAAGTACGCTGTAAAGGATATATAAGGAAATTATAATAACAAAACACCATTCGATTAATGGAAGACTTATGTACAAAGCGGATGAGCTAAGTTTGAACCTCGCGTTGATTACGTCACACTTCGCTGAGGTACGGTATGCTAAAAAGGAATCCGCTATTAAAATTCGACTTAAAAAAAATAAACGAATGTCTGTTACAAAATGTCGGCTAAGTTAATTTTCTGTATTAACTAGTGTGACAGGGCGATCACGGGAAGGTGAGCGGGGAAGTGGGACGGGACGACGCATTCCAGCGTGGTGCAAACTTAGCTCGGTTGCCTAGAACGTTGCTTGTACCTAGGTAAGTGAAGGGATGAAGTCTATACTTCGTCCCAAGTCATTCCCAATTCAGTTAAAAAATGGGTCTATACAAATTTTTTAACCGAATTTCCAATGAGGTAAGAGCCGTCAGCGTACCTTAGTTAAAAAAAAAATATTTATTGCCAAGAATATAATATCATATGATTGGTTAACAAGCCTTCGGCCACATTAGAAACTAGTGATTGGAAGTAACTTGTAAGGAAATTCTTTCTAATAAAGGAGTTTGTAGATTTTTTGAAGGTATAGCGGGCACACGAGCAGAAGTATCTCCTGATGGTAAGCGATTACCGCCGCTCGATTGCAACGCCAGAGGCGTCACAAGTGCGTTGCCGACCTTTGGGGATGGGGAAAGGGATGCGGGGATAGGTTGGAGTATGGGCCTCCGATATCCTCACTCACTCAGTGAAGCACAGCGCAAGCGCTATATCACACCGGTTTTCTATAAGGCCGTGGTATCAACCGGCCCATTCATGCCGAAGCATGGCTTTCCCAGATATAAAGTAAATCTACAAAGAAGACACCTAATATCCTTGTTGTTATTCAAGTTAAATATCTTAACTATAAATTATTTAGTATACGATTATAAACAAAAGTGTATGAAAAAGGTACATCTGTTCAGGATTTAAAATGTGTATCCAACAGGAATAAAAACGGCGGAGAATTTTCAATTATTCCTCATAGATGATCTTTGAGGAATAATTCATTTTAAGAGTTTCGAAAGATCCAACATTCTGTTTTGGAAACTCGTTTCCTGTCTTCAGTTTCTAATGACCGAAGGCCTTATAACAACAAAGCGTTCGCAATGGAGTTGCCTATAAAATGCGTATAAATAAGTGTTATTCGGAAGCCCACATAGCGAAAATAAACTTACCTCTCCATTCTTAACAATCCGGACCGCCTCCTTGGGTGTGAAGAGTGTTAGATGTGGAAAACTGACGCCGCTACCATCTGCATAGTGAACCACACCTCGGACTTGATTCTCTTCATCTTCAAGTAGAGTCTCGTAGCAGATACCCATGACGCGACACATGTCCTGGTTGGTGTACTTGTAGGGATCGAACACACCTACACGTAAAAAGGACTTTAAAATATAGCGGTGGCTTTTTGTATACATTTTGAAAGTAGTTAATTATTATACACAAGGGGTCTTATATTTCGGAGTAAGCCATACAGTTCAACTCTTAGCTATGTATGGCTTGGCTGTTTCGTTGCTAAATATTCCCGTAACACATTACTTCTACTACAACTAGATACATATGTGCAAACACAAAAGATGTTCGTTTCGCCTTCGTGATGGTAGCGGAACAGCGAAGCGTATAGCTTTTAGACTGAGATGTAGAGTTTGTGAAGTTATGGCGTGAGATACAAAAGCTTGGCTCTACATGAGATCTGATATCTTTTTCACAGGATAAGCCATATGCCGTCTTGGCAAACTTTACATAAAAATGTTTTTGATAAGATTAGAAATTTCTCCGCATGTCTGAAAATGATTTCTAATATTGGTGATAGGTAATGGTGAGGAAGTATAAAAAATATTTCTGACTCGAAGTCGGGGAAGAACCTTTTAGAATAGAAGTAGTAAATTGTTTCGACGCTTTTGAAGGGTAATGCGCCGAAAAATAAGAAAATGTTGGTAAGTGCTTATAGGCGCTGGCAAACCTTTACCTTCGAGTGAACCGTTTGCTTCTTTGCCAACTTCGCAACAGAGAAAAACACTGTACACATTTCTTCATACAATGTGTATGTAAATACAATACTTGTCTGCATAAAATGTACAATATTTTACAAGAGTATTATACAAATGTCAGATATATTATGTACAAAGTCTACAAAGAGCAGGCTTATTGCTAAGTGCTATCTATCTCTTCAGGTGCGTTTGAGTTATGAAAATGTGATTGAGATAAGTAGTATAAAAAAGGAAATAATTTTAACAATACATATTATACATATAAAATACAGTCCAACACGTATTTATATACATACTTACATACATAAACAAATGTACAAATATACATAAACAACTTTTTAATTACCTAATAAGTAAGTAATTGAAAAAATGAACAATTATCGCTCGTCTAATTTTAATCGAGAAGTGTTTGACAAGCGTACAACTTTAAAAGTAAAATATCTGGTCCTAAATTTTGTGAAATGTAGAAACAACAAACAATATGTCATTAAGGATCTTGAGTCGTTCGGACAACAAGTAACTTTAGGGTAGCTTTTGTAAAGGAAAATGGGGATATAAGAGCTCTGTTAGGAGCGAATAAGAAACAATTTGAGCTCAAGATGGCATTCAGAAATGTTTCTACTATAATATTTGATACAAAATTAAATCGAATAATCTTCTGACGATTTTGAGATATAACCTTGATTTGGTACTTAGCACATTTCCTTGTTTTAAAAGTAGGTATTAAAAAGTAGGTAGGTAACTATGTTTTAGAGAAAGGTGCCTGAGACGGGCTATTGGGATGGCTTTTAGTAGAAACACCGCATGCTCATGGCTTTTGCATCTAAGAGGATCAGAAAATCCAAAGGGATTACCTAACTCATTCATAAAAATGTGTGTTTTGGAAATTAGATGAGATGAGTGTGTATATTATATATATAGAAAATTAGTACTTAAAATCGGTCTCTATTTAAATATAATATATATATATATATAAATTATTACTTTTACTATATCTATTTACATAGAGTCATATTTACAATACATACATAATTTGAAATTTTGTTCACGAAGTTTACTTCTTTAACATTTACTATTTATTTATAAACTGACTGACACACACAACCTCGTTTGCGTCTCCTATTGTTCGTAGCATAATTTGAATGCCTTGATTATCAAAGCATATCATCTATACTCGGGTATTGGCGGTTCAATATGTTTTTTTTTTAGTAAATAACTTATGGACGCTGTTTTCCAGAAACAACCGCCGAAATCCACAAAGTTCTAACAGTCGCGTCGTGACCTATACCTACTATCTATACAAATAAATAAAATTGGAGTGTCTGTTTGTAATATTAAAATAACCGCTTTTTATTAAATGCATATGTATGTATACACGGTACATATGTCAAAAATGTAGTTAAAAAAATTTTTGTCTGTCTGTCTGTCGGTCTGTCTGTCTGTCTGTTTGTTCCGGGTAATCTCTGGAACGGCTAAACCGATTTTGACGGGACTTTCACTGGCAGGTAGCTGATGATCCAGGGAATAACTTAGGCTACTTTTTACAGACTAACTTTGTCCAGCGGCGTTACTCGCGGTACAACAATAACCGCGGGTAACACCGCGGGGTTCAGCTAGTTATACATATATACAATACAAAAATAGTATAATAGTCTCATAACTTATTAACCGACTTCAAAAGAAGGAGGTGTCTCAATTCGACCGTACAATATATATATACATATATATATATATTTATGTAACTTCGTCGTTAATGCACCGATTTTGATGATTCTTTTTTTAATGGAAAGAAGATATCCCAACGGTGGTACCCTGATTAGGACACTAAGATCTGATAATGGCATCCAAAAGCAATCGAGTCAAACCTTGAAGTCGGTTTTATTTTTGTTAAAATTTTACTTGTTTTATTTACCAACACCCATAGTAGAACAATGATTGAACGGCACATGTACACAAGCGATTTGTACAATTTATTGCACAGTTGCGGTTGTAGCTCGCAGCTTTTCCAACTTAGATATCAACATATCCATCCTATAATAATAATCATAATAATTCGTAATCACCAACAACCTTTGGCAGTCGACTTGATCTCTCTTTGATAGAAGGTTTTGGCCAGTTATGCCACACTGGCCTGACAAATGAGTAGGTATAGGGTTTGTGTCAAGTTATCCTTCTGTTTGTAAATTGTCCTATCTAGGTTGCTCCGTAAATCGACTCTTATGATGTCCACGGGATGAATAGGCTGACAACATTCCATATTCTTAATTCACCGTCATACGGATAATCTAATAATAATATTTATGTCAGATACTGTACCGTTACGAATCGTAATTACGATTTGTAAACTTGTTAGAGTGTTAGGATTTTTGTTAATATACATTTAAACTATACTATATGTATTTAACAGTGAGTGGTGTGCTTAATGTCAATGGTGTGAACAAAAATTACAATATATGATACAGTCAGCAAGGTTATCGAAGCAGGTTTATGAGGTAACAAAAAATGTTCGAGTATTGCAGGTGAAACGACTCGATAGAAGAACAGCTTTTTCTGTCATGAGTTAACCGCCTTTATGTGTCGAGGTCTTTATTTATGAAAGCTAATATAAACGTTAATTATTCGATGTAGAGTGTGGTAACAAGCGCGTGTTTAGGCAGGTACTTATTTTATTATATATACAGCTTATATTCCCATATAAATACATACAAACACCGTATAAATATATAATTATGAAATAAAGTAATTAAATAAAATGAATACTACTTGTATAGGTATTGATGATGATATAAAAACTTGTATATCTACCAGGCCTGTAAACGACAACGCGCCGTCCCAATTTGTCCTTGAACGGACTCACAAATATGTATCTGGAACAGAAATATGTAATATATTAGAGGGTTGTAATATTGGATAAGGTTAGGTTGTAATAATTAATAGTTTTACCTGTATAAAATAATTTCAAGACAACTAAACACAGAATTTCAGATAGGTAGGTACATAAGAATTCATTCTTGACGATTTTTTTAATATTCAAATAAAAAAATTACGAATATATTTTTAAATATTAATTTTATCACGTTTGTTTCCTAGAAAAGTGCTAAAGCATTACACACTTTAATTTTTTATTCAAACATACAAAAACAGATAATCACTTTTACTTTGACATCAAAAACAATTTTTGTAAGTAACAATTATTGTGTAGCTACTAGCTGTGCCCGCTGCTTCGTTTTAACGTTTAAACCTTTCCTGAACTATGACAAACATTTCAAAACCAAAATTAGCTAAATCGGCCCAGCCGTCTTCGAGTTTCAGCGAGACAAACGAACACCAATTGATTTTATATATAAGAAGAAGATTTAGACATGTAATATACCGTTTTTCAATTAAGTACTAAATATTGTTTGCTTGTGTACGTAGCAACAAGTCGTAACACATTCTAATATGATGATAGGAAATGTTATTGTCACATACTATTAAAACATTATTTTGTGAACTATCAAAGTGAATGCAAACTTCTCAATTTCTATATTTATTTTATCATTCTATACTGTTTAATTAAGAAAATATTGGGCACACGGAAAACGGCAGACTAGAGAGTATGGCGTGACTTGCAAGGTGAAGCTGTGGGCTGCAGTGGGTTGACTGATTCTCAAATTAAACTTCAAATAAGTGTAAAAAAGGTGATCTTGCACGTGTTTCAGAGGGTAAATTTTCCAGAGTTGATCCAATTCTTACCCCAATTCGATCAATTCCATCATGACTGGTAGTTTGTAGTCGAGCTGGTTGAATGCTATGCCCCAGGACTGACGGAGTAGAATGTATCGCTCAATCGCTTCCTGTGCCATCGGAACACTGAACTTCTTTGCGCGTAGGAACCTCAGCAGGTAACTTGAATCTGGAAACATAGATTTAATAAAAAAAAAGAAAAGAATAGGAATGAATCAACCTTATCATGTAGGTATGGGTATGAAAAAATAGATGTTGGCCGATTCTCAGACCTTCCCGATATGCACACAAAATGTTATAATAAACGGTCCAGCTGTTTTGAAGGAATTTAGTAACAAACTCCGCGACACGAGAATTTTAAATATTAGAAGAAGATGTCATTTGAGTTGTTATTCCGAAACACCTGTAATGTTGCACAGATTTGATAACTACAAGCCTTCGATAAACTGATACTAGTTTAACCATTGACTAACTGCATCGCGAAAATAATAGAGAAAACGTCTTTTTGTTTAAACTTTACAATCTTTTTTTTTTGAATTCTAAATTTAAAAATGATATGGAATAAACTACTTGACAGCTGAGCTCGGTACTAAATAATGGAATACAAAATTATAAGTATTTATGCTAATTACCTAAGTACAATAAATATTTACTCACATGGCTTATTTTTGTCGCTTAACGACATTTAAAAAAGTAAAAATGCAGCTGTCATGGACAGTTGCGTAACCTAAGCATATTTTATACTAATATTTAAAATCGATTAGAAATTTTTGATAATTTATAAATGAAATACATCTCTTTCACTCCCACTAGCGATCTATGATGTGTCGCGGTGGACTTTACAAACATGTAACGGGTACAAAGAACACCCAGACTTAGAGCAACAATTTTTGAATAACACTAAGTGTTGTCCCGCATAGGGTTCGAACCGAACTCACAACAAATAACGCATAGGAAACGGCGAGGTGAACGCAAAAACTTTAACTTTAATGAAACCATCTGTTTCTGAACGTACCCATTCGCACAGCCATGAATTTCGGGTTTTGCTCCATCCAGCTTCTTAAAGCCGTAAGGGCTTGAGACCTGGAGTTTTCTGTCTCGCGGAGCTCATCCTCTGCTATCTTTTGGGTCTCGGCAGACAGCGGACAGACGTATTCGTCAGCTTGGGTGAGGTAGCGTTTTGTGGTTCTCCGAGACATGGCTGTGTTCTGTGAAAGAAGGATATAGATCTATACAAATAAATAAAATTGGAGTGTCTGTTTGTAATATCAAAATAACCGCTTTTTACTAAATGCATATGTATGTATACACGGTACATATACAAAAAATGTAGTTAAAATTGTATTTTTGTCTGTCTGTCTGTCCGTCCGTCTGTCTGTCTGTCTGTCTGTTTGTTCCGAGTAATCTCTGGAAAGGCTGGACGGATTTTGACGGGACTTTCACTGACAGGTAGCTGATGATCCAGGGAGTAACTTAGGCTACTTTTTTTTAGACTAACTTTGTCCAGCGGCGTTACTCGCGGTACAACTATAACCGCGGGTAACACCGCGGGGTTCAGCTAGTCTTTAATAAAATTGCGAGAAACTTATCGAAACCTTCATAGGAAGTCAGAGTATATTTTACTGGCATTAGTTATTTAAAAAATAGTCACTTATAACTCAAGGAGAATATTTAAATGGAGTAATAATAAGCATTTATTCTGTTTAAGAAGTTACATAAATGTTACAGTGTTACAAATGTCAATTAATACCGATATTACACCGTTCTAAACTGGTTTGTTTAGAAAATAACCAATTATGGTCTAGATAAACCGGTTCAGAACGATGTACCTAATTAATAAGAAAGTAAGAATAGATGCTGTAGTTAATTGCAATGTACATTTAAAAATCAAAAATGTTTCATTAGCAAAGCATAAATCATTATTATATCTGTGTCAAACTAAGTAAAACTTTTAATATGAAAACCAAGAAGATTTCCTCTCGTAATTACATAATGTACAGACTATGCTTCACAAAAATAGCAACAATAAGAAAATATTGCCTTTTAAAACAATTTAAAAAGAGAAAGAATATTATAGTAATAATTAAATATTTATAATATATAATAAAATAAAATAAATGTTTATCACTCAAAACTTTATTTTATAAATATATATTATAAACTATAACTTTATATTATAAAACAATTATCTTATTAAAAGCAGTAAATTTCCCAGTTTTTTGGCTTTTTATAACCACTGTCCATGGATTTAACGTAGGTGAATAATCCAGTGTTGCTTATGATAATATTGGTGTTAGTAGAGTATATTTCAAAAGTCAACCTTGAAAGACTGGCATAATGTAGGTTAAGATTGTTTTGCGAATAATTTATTACCAGTTTGTAAACTTGTATGTTTTTTATCTGTCTAAAAATGTTTGTTTCGGAGTTTGGGTATTTACTATGTATGGACTGTGTACTGTACATGGAATCTGCTCATGCTTTCCATCAGGTAGATCCATTGCCATTTTGGCGCAGCTAAAATAAAATAAATAAATTATGGTTCCGTAGCCAAATGGCTAAAAACGGAACCCCTAATGATTCGTCATGTCTGTCATTCTATCTGTCTGTCTGTCCGTAAGCCACAGTCACTTTTTTCCGAAACTATAAGAATAGTAATGTTGAAATTGGGTAAGTAGATGTATTCTGTAAACCGCATTGAGATTTTCACACAAAAATAGAAAACAAACCAGTAAATTTTGGAGTTCCCCATACTAAGAACCAAAACTTAAAAAATATTTTTCTTCAAACCCGTACTCATACGATATTGAGGTTTCTAATATTTTTTTTAAACTGAATAGTTTGCGAGAGACTTTTCCAAAGTGGTAAAATGTGAGCTGTAATTTCTAAAATAAGAGACTGATAAAACTAAAAAAAAATGACATACATTAACCATACAAACTTCCACAGAAAATTGGTTTGAACGAGATCCAGTAAGTAATTTTTTTAATACGTCATAAATCGTAAACTGCAATTTAACTTTCATTCAATAAACACAAATATAAAAATAAAATTATATTATGTTATTTGCTGCTGCTGAACCCTTCATGGACGAATCCGACTCGCACTGGGCCGCTTTTTTTGAAACTATTTTTCCTGTATCTCTCTGTTTGCTCCTGCTGGAACGGCCGGACTGATTTCGACGGGACTTCCACTATCAGATAGCTGATGGTATAAGCAGAAAAAAGGCACTTTTTTGACTACCTATGCCCCGCGGCCATGCTCGTGGTTGCGGTACAACAACAACGGGGGAGATATCAGCTGGTTATTATTATATAATTATATAATTACAAATATATATTAGCTCAGTAGCTACTACAGCTGATTATCTCGATAGTAATATATATCTGTGCGCTGCATTCAGTTGGATTTGCAGGTCGGAAAAAGGTGTCTGTTGTTGAGATTTATTTTTTAGTTAATTATTTTATTATTAAAGCATGCCTCTTTTTTATAGTTAAAGTTAAAGATCATCACGCTAAGACCATTAGGAACGGAGCACCGATGAAGAATGTTACAAAAACGGGGGAAAATTATTATCTACATTACGGCCAATAGGAGGAGTTTGCGTGGGACAGCTAGTAGTTCTCAAACAAAAGTTTCGTTTTACGTTTATCCGTTGGTTTTTAACAAAACTTGTAAAAGGACAATGGCAGGAATGTATGGGATTCTTTTAGCGCTTGGATAATGGTAGGGATAGTATTTTTCGTTTTGTATCATATACAAAATACTCAATTTCGATCCGACGGATTCCGATCGGACGGTTTGTCTCCCAGCCGGTCTACGTTGCAACACAGCAGGCGGCGTTGAGCAACGATATAATTTTTGGTTACTTATATAACCGACTTGCAGTAATATTTATGAAATCTTATTTGAAATGCAGGTGTCACAAGATATTAACGTGAGATATTATCATCATTGAGATATGTATCCTTCTATTACTATAAATGAGAATGTTAGTTTAATTGTTAAGCTTTCACGCGAAAACTACTTAACCGATCATCATAAAATTTTGTACACATTCTTGGGGATACATATTAGAAGTAACTTAGGATACTTTTTATTAAATACGAGCGATGCCGCAGGCGAAAACTATCTATACTAATATTATAAACGCGAAAGTTTGTAAGTATGGATGGATGGAAGGATGGATGGATGTTTGTTACTCTTTCACGCAAAAACTACTTAAAGAATTTGAATAAAACTTTACAGTAATATAGCTTATACATCAGAATGACACATAGCCTACCATTTGCCGCGATAAGCGACATACACGCGGACGGAGCCGCAGGCAAAAGATAGTTGAGTTTATAAAAAAAATGCCTAAAGCCTGTGTTATTCTGATGTGTAAGCTATATTATTGTAAAATTTCATCCAAATCCGTTCAGTAGTTTTTGCTTGAAGAAGTAACAAACGCACCCACAAACTTTTTCCTTTAAAAAATAGTGTGATATGAAGTATGGGTAACTTAATCAGAAAAGAGTAGCTAAAATAAAAAACTAGACATAACAGGGTCAGAACATAATAAGGTAACTTTATGTGCAGTTTGAGCTCGTACAGTTGTCAAGCATCCTAAAGTGCAAGAGAAACAACGTGACAAGACTAAAGGTCATTCATCTCAAGCCTGCCAAGTGAACGTGAGAAAAATGATCAAGAACTTATCAACGCCTGATGACTCGCTTAACAAATCATAATACGTACTGAATACCTTATAAGAGGTCCTACTTTATTTGAGTACCATCTGTTTTTGATAAAAGCTATATTGCATTTTTGCATAAAATTATGATTATATTGTTGTTTATTGTGCACATTGTGCTTACCTATAACTCCTATAAGTATGGTAACTATGCCACTTCATAATTATTGTAAAAAAACTGTTAAACAGTGTATACAATAGTTAGTGAGCCTAGTAAATATATAATAAGATTATTTCTCAGATTGTGTAGTGATTAGAAGACTTCTGTATGAACAAAATACTCAGTTAAAAATACAAGTCCCGCGTTAGGAATATAATATACTATACTGTATCGCGGCGATTTTACAAACATGTAGGAAACGGATACAAAAAAAACACCTAGACTCGGAAACAACAATTTGTGGGTCACACAAAGTGTTGTCCATTGAGGTTTTGAACTCGCAACACTTGGCGTAGTAGTACCTAAACAAAACAGTCACGCAACACCTACCACCATTAAATTACAAATAAGTATACCAGTAATACGAGTAGTATACAAGTACCTAGAACATTCTCTATTTTACAATCAGTCCTATAAGCCCAATTTGATTGTTTCACGTAGGTACCTGTTGCAATTGTAGAGAGTAACAATCATTTCAGATTTATTAATCTATGTGATTGTAAAGTTGTTGAGTAACCACTTCAAGATAATTAGGCTAAAGTGTGTCAGCGTGGTGGCGTTGTGAAACTATTGCCGCCCGCGGCTATGTCTGCCTAGTATTTTACTAACATGAAAACTATTTTGTAACAATGTTAGCATTTGTAAGGAAATATTCTGCATTGACTCACATGATGAATGTGTCGGAACACTTTTAGCAAAGGGACGATGTAATACGTAACTTGGTAAATCGTATAGAGCTCTTTCAAGAAATCTGAGTCTAGTCATTCACGAACTTTTGAGCTGAAAACCAATTGAAGTTTAGGCTTGTTTTGTTGTATTGCTGCTTGCGTAGGTTCTCTTGATAATATTTTATGAAAAATGATATTTATTTTTAAGTAAATCTTTACAGATATTTCTACACGTCGGTCTTTATACCGGAATGTGGAAGATGGCGGCGAAGGTTCAATTAAAAAAGGTTGTATGATAAATTCGGCACGGGTAGAAGTACGAACTTAGTGCACACGATGTTCTAAATTCAATTTACTTTATCCTCTAGCGGTTAAAAACGGCTTTTGCACACAAATATCGAGGAGCAAAAATACTGAGGTGTCAATAAATGCGTAATAATGGCTGGGGTAAAATTGGCTATGTAAGTTTTATCAAAAGTTTTTATGTATTCGGGTTATAATTTTGCTTGAATTTTCTTGTTATCAATCAGTCTCTGAGAAAGCTAAAAGCCTGGTTGAAAGTTCTATGTGTATAATCATAATTCAATGTTTATTCAGAATGTAAACTTTTAATTTACCGTCTTGTGGCAAGTGTGGTCTTAGCTTTGATAGGACACTTAAAATAAATATTTCCTGCGCATCTCTTAACAGGTAGTCATTTCAGGTTCATGAACTATGTATGTAATTTTGAACTTTTACTATGATTAGTTTTATTTAAACATCGCAAGTTTAGTTCCGTAATTTTCATTGCAATTTACGTGTAATGAGACATTTTAAATGGTATATAGGTGTGCGCGAAAAGAATATAGAAACCGGTCGTTATCAATTTTCAGAAGTTTAGTTATTTGAATGCTGCTCGACATTTACATGTAACTTTGTAAACAAATAATTAGTTATTTTTTAGTATAGATATAGTCTACTAAAATTACTCTACTCTGATGAGTGGTGGTGAATATACTCTTGTTGCGAATGCAGACGATACAACAATGCAGCATGGTGACCCACACTCTGGCGGCCTATTAAGATACTTCTGCATCATTGGACCTCTAGTTCTGCTGTCATTTTAGATTGGTTTTCTGTGCCGGCCCGTTCGTGCCGAAATCAGCGTGGCTCTATTACCTTGGTGCGCTTAGTTTTTGCATTTATTTTCATGTACGTACTTATTTTCCGTCTTTAAATTAACACTATCTGCCACCAGACCTTCGCAATCCAAGTACTATTTACTACCTAACTACTAGTTACAGATTCTATTATGTCGTAACCAAAACATAATTTATGTTATGCTTTGTAATTATGGTGTAGCTATGGTGCAACTGTTTTTACTGTGCTTACTATATATTATTACTAGCTTTTACAAGTGGCTTCGCTCACGCAGACTTTCATCCCCTGATTTACTCCCTTAGGGGCGATATTTTGTAAAATACTAAAATACGTATGTTATTACTTTAATCTCACAATATTTTTACAAAATATAAAGTAAATTCATTAAAGGAATAAAAAGTTTCATACAAACTTTCATCCCCTGATTAACCCGCTTAAGGGTGTAATTTAAAAATTCCTTTCTTAGTGCTCACTTACCTTATATAACGAACCTACATTTAAAATTTCATGATTCTAGGTTCAGCGATTTGGGCTGTGCGTTGATTTCTGGGTATCATACATACATATCAGTTAGTCAGTCATCTTTCTCTTTTATAAACATAGATACGAGTATAAAAATGAATCGCCGAAATGTATGTACGCACCTAACTTCCGATTGGCTGCACCAAATTAAGTAATTATTTTTTATTTGTTCAAGGCAAGGTTTCTATACAAGAAAAGCTAAAAGAAAATATGGAAAAGTATTTTTTTTGTCCGCGATTGTACACTTCCTCGAGAAGCTGACACAGATATGTACCTAAATACGGCGGTGCGAAGTTGGCCGGATCAACTAGTAATTTATAATGATACATTGTTCTTCTAAAGTTCCATTAGAACGAATCTGGCATAATTTTAATAGATACAGAAACAGCAAATGGGGTCGGCAAATGTTTAAAACAAGTTGCATGTGTTTTATTATCAAAATCATTGGAAAGCATACTTTTGTAAATGATACAAGTAGACAGCTATCATAATGGAGTTTATGTTGGTATATTTGTATATTGTATATTTATATTTTTGTTTGTTTTTACTGTTTGGTAAATAAATAATTCGATACGTTTACAAAACTGCAGATGATCGAAGAGTCGTCGTGTGCCACTTTCATCATAATTTTGGGTACCTGATTAGAATCTACCAGTTTATTATCTGATAGATTGGTTGGTTGTTCTGAATGGTTGGTTGGTAGTTGTGAAATGTGTATGTTTTACTTTAAATTTTGAATTCTTAGTCTTTCCTAGATAAGATCGTCTATCTATAGCATAGCTAGCTTAGCTGCAGCTTAGTCCAGCTAGCTAGTCCACTTATCGAGGAAGGCTATATATCATCACGCTAAGACCTATAGGAGCGGAACAACAATGAAGAATGTTACAAAAACGGGGGAAAATTATCAAGCTACGGGCAATAGGAGACGCAAACGAGGTTGCGTTTTGTCGGCTAGTTTATTATATTATCGATTGAAGGGCTTTGACCACGTGTCAGAATGCCCACTTTACCTTGATGTAGCTATCTATTAAGCACTATGTGCTACTTAAATAATACTTTGAACTTTAGTGTGACCTTGTTTAGTTGTGTAAAGTGCACTCAAAATGCAATACCGCATGTAGTAATAGTTACTAATAAAGACAGGTAAAACGTGTTTCTTTGGAAGTAAATGGCGGGTCTCAATTGCACACATGACTACATATATATATATATATATATATATATATATATATATGTATGCATGTTATTGAGTTGCCGTTGAAATAGGTGTAGCAACTTTGTTCTACAATATATCTGTAGAATATAAGTGAATGTTGATTTGACAAGCGAGTTCAACATAGCTTCATAAGTAGGAGTTAAGTTTAAGTTCTTTATACTGTGTAATAATTACTCTGCGTCACCCAATGTTTGACTGGTAGATAATGCCTTTGGCATTAAGTCCGAAAATGCACTAAATGTGCATGATGAGTAAAATAAATAAGTTATTGTTTTATAATTAGAATTGTTATGTGAATAATTCTACTAATATTATAAACGCGAAAGTTTGTGAAAACTTATGTATGTATGTTGGTTACTCTTTCACGCTAAATTTAGCAGGTATTACTACTAGGTACCTATTATAAACGCGAAGGTTTGTGAGGATGTTTGTTACTCTCTTACACAAAAACGATGAATTTACCGAAAGTTTACAATAATATAACTCATGCATTAAAATAACATATAAACTACTTACGTGATATCAGACTTACACGGGGGCGAAACCGCAAACAAAAACTAGTAGAATAATATTTAGGTATCGACACGTTTAAATATTTTAATGTAACCCCAAAAATTCTGTTCAACATAAAAAAACTTAGTGAAAAATTTTCAAAAAAAAATGTTTATGAACTCACATTCAATTACGTCTGATGGCCAAACGACTTAACCTTTCGGCTGCCAATGGTTGAATGTCGAATAGGTTAATGGTAAATGTCTAGTATAGTGCATGGTCTAAGAAATATATTGTTATACCACGGTATAGTGTATTATTTATATCAAATAGTAAATGTTTTTGTTTTCATTATGTAAAATGTCTTTATAGAAGAAAATTTAAATTTTTCCAAAATAAAAAATCAACTTCGAGAATGACCAAATCGATCAATTTCTCTTGGATGCCATCATCAGGTCTTAGAATCTTTATCGCGGAAGCATAAAAAAAACACTACTTTTACTCCCTTATTTTGGCTAGTTAAATACTGTCAGTTATTTAGTTATTTACGACATAAACGATCGTGTCCAAGATTTCTGATTTGTAAGTGAAAACCTATAAAATATAATGTAAACAAATAGAAACGTTTGCGATACTAATGTTTTCAATAAACTAAATATGCAATAATATAGTCTGTAAATATTTTATGCATAGTGTAGGTTATTTAAAAAAAATGTATTATTTATATTCCAAATTCAAAAACCAGAGTCTTGTGTTATTTGGGTTTTCTCAAAGCTATTTTAGATTTACACTATACTCTTTGCACTTTAGCACGGTGCGGGTGACATTTCAGTAACGTTTCGTTTCACTCTTGAAAATTGCCGCGATTCACAAATTATGACTTAACATTTCAGCTAGCTACGCCGAGGAGGCGACTACATAGAAAACTTAGATTTAGGGTTTAAGATATAGAAATTAAAAGTGAAACTGTATGTACTATGTTAGAATAAAGGCTTTTTTTTCTTTTTTTTATTATGTTTTAGCTGTACCACATTCGCAATCTATTAAATCATTAATAAACTGTAGTAAATTAAAATAAACCAAAAAAATGTTCGTTAAGGCAACTGTCACCAGCACCACGCTACAAGCTTACTTTTTCGTTGTTTTTATAAGATTTAAAAGGTCAACACCTCCTTTCTAAGAAGTATACCTTATTAATTGCAATAAGCTGACCAGTTGCAAATACAAAAATATTTTTAAAGGAAGAATCAACTAATAATACCTAATGTTTATAGCAGAATTGCATTTTATTACCGTGTTATTTCTCGCTTAGCTTTAAAGGTGTTGCATGGTGTGAAGTAATTAAAAATAAAATATCTTTGTTTTATTGATATTAAATGTAAAATGACCGATATGGTAACTTCGATCATTATTGATCGAAGTATGGTAAAGAGAAATTTTAAAATTTATGGTACTTGTTTGAATTAAACCTTTTTTAAACCTCGTGGAGATTTTAAAAGCATAATTCTTTTTTTAAACCATTATTAATGTTCCTTTTTTCATAATCAAAACTATTCGTGCGGGATTCTTGGTACAAATTTCACAAGTTATTACTATCAAGTTAATTTTTCGTTAGTGGTTTCATATTGATGAGGGGCCCACCTTATCAATATGAAACCTTACAATAATTTACGATTGTGGTAGCTAACAGGGCTAGCAGGGACAAAAAACTTTGAGTGTTTAGGTTTACTTAGGACCGGGATAACGCACTGTTAAATTATTTAAATATTAACTAACATTTTTACTTATTGGAAGAAAATATTAAATTATATATAATTTTAATTAAGTTTTAAAGAATAATTTATCGTTTTGAATGATTACCGGACGATGCAAAACGTGTAATGATCTAGCAATCGAGTCAAGTCGTCAGTAACAACAACGTCACAGCATCAGCTTAGCGTTTATGTACAAAAGAAGATTGCGGATGGGTTAGTTATAATATTTCATCTTGATGTTCATGGTGACGCATATTGAAAGCCTCAAGAATCACGAAAAAGGCTCTAAGAATGCAGAGCGAAAGAGTTTCGTAATAAAGTTCTCATGGGGTGTCTATGGTATGTAAATGAAATGAATGAAAAGGGGAGATTTATCTATTTAAAAAATGGTCTTAATAATATAATGGTTAAGATGACAAATCTTTTACAAATTTATTGGGACAAAAGCTGTGTGTTTGAAATATTTGGTTTATGTACATAAAACAGGTTAAGTAAGTAGTATATAAAATGTTAATATGCTCTAATATATTTACTGATTTTTTTTTCAACTAAGCTAAAGACATGTCTTTAGCTTCACGTTGATACGTGGCTCGTACTAAGCAGGTACATCTATTTAGGTAGGTAATAAGTTTTGATTTGGATTGGTGTTTTTTGGCACTATTCTTATCATAAAGCTCTACGCACTTTGGAAACTGGAAGCTATAGATCGACACAAGCAGCCACTAGATTTTGCTGTTTTCATCTAATTTATCATGACAATCCAGTACATGCTGTCCTGTCAGTTTGTATCGATCTATTATTTTTAATCATAGCTTTAATTTAACGTTCATAAATGTCAACGAATGATTTTGAATAACAATTTGATCAATTTATAATATTTTTTTTGATAAATGTGTGATTAAAAATGTTTTGTTCTCTTTAAAAAGACAATATTAATAATATTCTTGTGACATTGTGTATAGTAATATGTTGTGTGATATTTAAAAAAAAGATTACAATTTGCCTAGATTTATACATTTAAATTAAAAGAAAATTATCGTGTATGTGTCACAAAATAAAAATATATATTAATTACACATTCAATCGCCCTGCATAATTTTGTTGGTGTAGAATATATCCAAAACAAATTCGCATAGGTCCATATCACAGCACATTATAAATATTTAAATATCACAAATAACACTTAATTCAAAAAAGAGTTATCTATAGAAAAGAAAAAAACTCACATGTCAAATTTCCCGCCAAAACAAGAGGTTCACTAAAGGCACGTTCACGTAGCACAGAGCGCGAGCTAATACTGTCGGTAAACAGACGAACGCCTGATATTTTGCTTGCAGTCAATGGTCATTGCACGCCACACGCCACCGCGCTGTAGATATTTAGATAATCTGCGGTTTTCAGTGAATGTTGCTTAGATCGACAACAATTTTATAATTTTTTTATTCTATAAAAGCGGCTTATTTTTGAAGGAGAAGCCTAGACATCCAGCAGCTGACTGTTAAAGGATATTTATAACGACGATTACTTATAAAAGTAAGTACATTAGGTAGGTATTTATTATAATGTAACTTTAATAAAAATAAATGAATTTTAAACTATAATATAGAAAAATAAATTTTACTCCAATATGGCACCAATTATCGTTGACTTCACATAATGACAAATCTTCAAATAATTATTTATCCCGGTCCACTCAGGATACTTAAATCGAACCCCTTGAACCAAATTGAATCTCACAGGCCAGTCGAATTAAACCAGACATGTCAAAGTCTTTATGTGTATCAATATGCCAATGTCTTCGCCAATTTACATAAGCGGTTTTCCCATAATTCAATCCACTGATTTTCTATTTATATGATATGCATTAATAGTATCAATAAAATATAGAAAACTTTTTTTCAGTACTGTTCTACTTCTGTTAGATAATGGCCTATTGTTATAAAAATACCATAGTGAATTTACACAAGTGTGCAGTGAACGAAACCTTGAACAAAAATGTTATTAAACTAATCATAGACAAAAGGTTTGCGATCACTGTCTTTTCTTGACGGTCATATTTATTGCAATTGTTATATAATAATAAAAAAGTAGCGTAGTCGATTTAGGACGACGCAGTGTATCTGAAATTAGGGGTAAATTACGCGCCACTAATTTCACTGCAATCGTTTGCTCGTCGTCGCTCGTTAGTAAAAATAGTACCATTAATTTCATATTAGCCAGTTTCCATATTTCGGGAGGGTTTCAAATAAGTTTGAAATAGATTAGTGGGTTACTCTGTGATCTACAAATTACGCTGTGTTACGGTGAAGGAAATGAGTAGTGTGTTGTGTAAGGTTTCGAAGTACTTGAGTAAAAATTTATTATGTGCTCTAGAACTCTTGGAGTTATTCAGGTAAGATATACGACAGTCAATAAACTTAAGAATAGCAATCACGTTTTGAGAGGAAGCTACGATATTTTATATTAAATCGTTATTTTTACAAGTGATGTGTTAAAATCCTGGTGAAAAGAAGATGTAAGAAAGTGTTCCCTCTTTTTACCACGATACTTATAAGGATGAGACACACAAAAAGACACGGTACAAATCGGCAAGCAACTGTCCTAATCATAAAGCCATACTTTGACACATCAGCCCACTACTCAACTTGATAATTTACAAACATAATCGTTATTACAGTCCATTTAACGTTTAGTAATTTTCGACACATAAAACATCTGCTTACTTCTGTTACCATAGTGTAGTGACTTTTCCAATTCACTATTACAATTACATATGTAAATCAAAATCGTTTACATGTACGAATAATCGAATTTATTTCTAAATAGCTGTTTTCAATCCAAACGCTTTTAAGCATTTCATAATATAAATACATGTTACCGTAAGATTGTCAAAACCGTTAGATTGTAATCTATCTCGTGAGATTGCAAACAGTCATCGACGAATCGCAAGTCGCGCGCTGATTGGTAACCAACATATGTCCCGCGCCGCCATATTTATTTGTTAATTCGTCTTTGTTGCCGAATGGAAAGTAGTTTTGTAATTGTAAATTGATTTCTTGTTGAAATACCTCACAGCTTCAGAATTAGGTATATAAAATTGTTGTGACAGTAAAATTATTTTTGTGATTAATTTAAGAAGTTCCTACCTAACCGAACTCTATTGCCATTGAACGGCCTATTGTAAAACCGACCAATCATTAACAATTTACAATATGACGCCCGTAAGCAGTATAACACAGTTGACAATCTATCGATAGTTTGCAATCTCGCTAGGTAAATTATAATCTAACGGTTTTTACAATCTTAGGATGACATGTTATACATTTCGACTGATATCGAATAATAGGGTATTTGACTGATTTTTGGAAATCGTTTTAAATTAAGCTTTATTACATAATTAGCACACTGCGTTAATATTTTGCAGAATTTCTACTGTATTATGAATTTAAATCTATACTAATATATAAAGCTGAAGAGTTTGTTTGTTTGTTTGTTTGTTTGAACACGCTAATCTCAGGAGCCGCTGGTCCGATTTGAAAAATTCTTTCGGTGTTGGATAGTCCATTTATCGAGGAAGGCTATAGAGTATATATCATCACGCTACTACTTACAGGAGCTGAGCAACAATGAAGAATGTTTCAAAAACGGGGGAAATTTTCACGCTACGGGCAATATAAGGCGCAAACGAGGTTGCGTGGGTCTGCTAGTTTAAGATAAAGTTCAAGTTTGACTATGTCAAAAACTATATTTCTGTAGTGGCGCTGGTCACATGAGACGCGTGACGTCACACGCTATCCAAAACAAAACAGAGCAGTTTAAGTGAATTTTATCAGTTTTCTCCAATTTTATTAATTAAAATGTCAAATAAATGGTGTGTAGTGCCACAGTGAACAAATCTACATCTATACTAATAAATAAAATTGGAGTGTCTGTTTGTAATATCAAAATAACCGCTTTTTTTTTAATGCATCTGTATGTATACACAGTACATATACCAAAAATGTAGTATTTTTTTTTTGTCTGTCTGTCTGTTTGTTCCGGTTAATCTCTGGCACGGCTGGACCGATTGTGACGGGACTATCACTGGCAGGAAGCTGATGATTCAGGGAGTAACTTAGGCCACTTTTTTTAGACTAACTTTATCCCGATGATGAAATAGCTCACAGATCGATTATTACCACTCCGAAAACATAAAACACAAACAATATTCAATAGTATATTCAATAATCTTTCGTTTCTTGCAACCAATCACAAGGCGTTCATGTCGCAGACAAATTTAAAAAAAAAATAGTTTTATTACGTGCAATCTGCGAGAAACTTAAATTATTTTGTTTCATTTATAGTGAAATATGTCTTTTTAAACTATTATCTTAAAGGATGACACACACACAATCCATAGTTTATTTTCAATATTGTCAAATAGCCTATTGTCGTTGGAAACTAAATGTGAAAAAGAAAGATTTTTTCCTTTTTACCTCCTACTCCTTGTGTCGTTATCCTCATTACGGTGGGTTGGGATTCCTTAGTGGTGGGATGATCACTTATCCATCTCCTTGGTCGAATGAAGAGCACGTCATGTAGAACCAAAGAAATCAAAAACTTTTCGCAGGCAGATTAAAGAGACTCAGGTCTTTATACTTAATATCTAGTGCAAAATATAGACATATTTATGCGGAAGGCCGACAATGGGATCTGATCATATCTCGAAAGCATCGATGCGTTAGCGATCAGATTTCTTAATGTCCAGGTCTCGCGCTCGTTACTGTAAAATACTAAGGTCTTAACTAGTTTCATTTTGGTTTTGCGGGAGATGTTAGGATATCTTCATATTCCCTGTAGTTGGGTCATCACATTTTTGGTCATCCCTATGGGCCCTTCTAGACGTTCATCATCCAAAAGTAGCGGAGTATTAATAAAAAAACGTTAAAAATTACTCCTTGCGTGTGCTGCGTTAAAAGGTTAAATTTTCAAAGAAACTGCATGAAAGATTTTTTCCTCCTCCAAAATAGTATGTCACTCTCTTTTTTATGTTTAACAATTTTTTTCTCGCTATTATAAATCACGCTACGGTTAATAGCAGACTCAGAGGTACATTTTATCTAATAACTAGATCCATGTTACCTCCTGCTACTTACGGCTCATTACTACCATATCCTACTTCCTACTAATATTATAAACGCGAAAGTTTGTAACTATGGATGGATATATGGATGTTTGTGACTCTTTCACGCAAAAACTACTGAACGGATTTGGATGGAACTTTACAGTAATAATTTTAACAAAAATAAAACCGATTTCAAGGTTTGACTCGATTTCTCTTAGATGCCATCATCAGATCCTAGTGTACTTATTATGGTACCACCGTTGGGATATCTCCTTTCCATTAAAAAAAGAATCATCAAAATCGGTTCGAAAATAAATGGTCGAATTGAGAAACCTTTTGAAGTCATTTAAAAATAGCTTAACATTAGAATAATACATAGGCTACTATTTGCCGCGATAATCGACATAGACGCGGGCGGAGCCGCGGGCTACAACTAGTGGATGATGATACCCTAATGATGCAGAAGCATCACTAGACCGTCATAGTGTGAGTCACCATACTGCATTGTTGCATTACCAACATTCGCAATGAGTATGGTGACCACCACTGTTAGATTCTGCTTATGCTTTCTATCAGGCAGAGTAGTCATTTTGGCAGGCCAGTACATAAAAAAAAGTTAAGTATATACGTCTAAATATCAGTTGTTTAATGCCCATAATACAAGCTATGCTTTGTTTGGAACTAGATGGCGTGGTGTTTTAGATGTGCGAAAACATTTATTAATTTATTAATTACTAACTGAACCCCGCGGTGTTACCCGCGGTTATTGTTGTACCGCGAGTAACGCCGCGGGAAAAAGTTAGTCTATAAAAAGTAGCCTAAGTTACTCCCTGGATCATCAGCTACCTGCCAGTGAAAGTCCCGTCAAAATCGGTCCCACCGTTCCAGAGATTACCTGGAACAAACAGACAGACAGACAGACCGACAGACAGACAGACAGACAGACAGACAAAAAAAAATTTAACTACATTTTTGGCATATGTACCGTGTATACGTACATATGCATTTAGTAAAAAGCGTTGTTTTAATATTACAAACAGACACTCCAATTTTATTTATTTGTATAGATTAAGGCCTTACATAATGGAGTTTATTCCTACGTTTTTAAACCGAAACAATTGTATACAGTGCGCTTTACATTGTGAAATATCTTTCCTGCCAATATTTGCACCGGAAACTGTTAGAGGTCTTGAAAAAGTACATAATTATCACAGGGTCGGCAACGACAAACACCAAGGATGTTCGTTTTGACGCAAAAGTTGCAAGCGTTCGTTTATTTTCTTTTTATACTAGCTGACCCACGCAACCTCGTTTGCGCCTTATATTGCCCGTAGCGTGAAAATTTCCCCCGTTTTTGAAACATTCTTCATTGTTGCTCCGCTCCTATTAGTAGTAGCGTGATGATATATACCCTATAGCCTTCCTCGATAAATGGACTATCCAACACCGAAAGAATTTTTCAAATCGGACCAGCGGTTCCTGAGGTTAGCGTGTTCAAACAAACAAACAAACAAACTCTTCAGCTTTATATATTAGTATAGATTACAAGCGGGTTTGACTTTTAACATATTATTATGGAAAATAATATAATCTGCACGGTAAACTACAGTTGAAAAATCTTTAAAACAAATTGAAATATCTGGTGATTGTAGTGTGTTTCGAAGTTAGTACTTTATTTTTAAAAGTCAAGACTATAAAGATTTCCATAAGTAGTCTTATGAAGTAGTTTGCCCACAGCTTATTTCGCGTACCTCTAAGCTTCGATTTATTTTAAATGTTTTATGTTTATTTTATAAGCGACTCTCAAATATGAGATGATCATGAAACATTGAAAAAAGTGTTTAAATCTCAGGAACTACTGGTCCGATTTGAAAAATTCTTTCGGTGTTAGATAGCTCATTTATTGAGGAAGGCTATAGGCTACATATCAACACGCTAAGACCAAAAGGAGAGGAGCACTAACGAAAAATGTTTCAAAAACGGGGGAAAGTAATCACGCGACGGGCAATAGGAGACGCAAACGAGGTTGCGTGGGTAGTAGCGTAGCGTAGTCACCTATAAGTAAGATGTCTAGATCTCAGCATTATTACTAGTACTACTATTGCTATAAGGGCTTCTGGGTATATTCGTAGACTTGAAGGTAGTGTCTAACTCCATTTTCATTTAGGAAATACCCACTTTCCACCCCCCCACCCAGGTCATTATATCGACAACTAAATTATACTTACTACTAACTGCACCCCGCGTAAAGCTGCGCGGCAAAGCTAGTCTAAAATAAAACTCATATCATCAGCTATCTGTCAGTGAAAGTCCTGTCAAAATCGGTCTAGCCGATCAGACAGACTGAGAATATATTTTTTATAAGTATCGTATATACTGTCGTATGTATTTAGTGAAAAGTTGTTAATTTGAAATTACAACCAGATAGTCCAAACCACCCCAGTTTACCTTTATTAAAAACGCCATTCGTTCAGCAGTAGCCTTGTTGGATCCATTTTCCAGAAGACTGTCTGCTCAAGTTGACGCCGACAAATCGCTCTGCGATTCCATTCTGCTGTGCGCTGGTTTGATTCTTACCTGAATAATCGCTCTCAATACGTGGAGATTCGTAATAAAGATAGATCAACCTCTTGTTCTACTGTAAAATCAGTGACGCGACCGTTTCCCCCGTTTTTAAAACATTCTTCATTGTTGCTCCATTCCTGTAGGTCTTAGCGTGATAATATATAGCCTATAGTATTCTTCGATAAATGGGCTATCCATCTCGTCTCGTCGTCATAGTATACGCTATTACCAAAGAAAAGAGATTCCAACATTAAAAAACTAACACAATCTCTACGAAATAGTGGTTCGTTCCGTGGTCAAAAATCTTCTTTGGCAAAGGTATTGAAAGACATTGAATTCTTATTCCGAAAATGTGACAAACGAAAAATTTTAATGGAACGCAATGATATTGCTTTGTATCGATGCGAATTTTGAAGACAAGCGAAAAAAATAGAAGATTGGTCTAATGTTGTTTTCACAGATGAAACTTAGGTAAATGCCAATCATACGCTGTCAAAAACTTGGACTGACAACACCGCAGGCTCCACTTCTACAGTACTAATGGGAAAAGGTGAATGACTGATTATTTGCCATACAGGAACAGTAAAAGGGTTTGTGCCAGACGCTCTATTAGCTTTCAAAGCCCAGAAAACAGGAGATTATCATGAAGAGATGAATTCGAACGTGTATGAAAAGTGACTCATAGAAATGATTACATCACTCGAAGAGCCATCAATAATATTTTTGATAACGTACCCTATCACTCTCGTCAAATTAATAAAATGCCAACACAGGCCAACAAAAACATGAAATCATAAACTGGCTCCATGACACTGGCGAGGAGGTGGACGACTCCCTACTGAAAGTAGACTTAGTAAAGATATTAAAAATAAAGAGAGCTGCTAAAACGATACCTAATAGATGAAATGGCAGCAGAGCATGGGCATACCTTCCTCAGAATTCCCTTATATCACTGCTAATATAATGCCATTGAAATGATCTAGGCACAAGTTAAAGGATATGCTGCGAGGAACAGGAACAGGAACGAGGAACCTTTCACCATAAGAAAAATACTGGATTAACTAAAAAATGGGTGTGAAAAATTAACTCCTGAAAACTGGGCGAATGTTATAGAAAAAACAAAAAAGGTGATAATGTTGGATCGGGATCGGGATGTTGCATTCGACAATTTATCTGTCCAAGAATTGATAATCAATATTTCTTAGAACTCAACTGATGATGATTTCTGGTCATAAGAAGAAGACGATTCTTTATAATTAAAAATAGTATTACTGTACCTCTTTTGGTTGTTTTATTTTTTAACCCCTAAAGTACTATGAATTTCAACAATTTGTACCTGTTCATTACAAGTAGGTACCGCAGTTCATTCGCATGCTTTTTATTTGAACCAACTACAGTTAGTCTAAAAGATTATTTTAGACTAGCCGACCCACGCAACCTCGTTTGCGCCTTATATTGCCCGTAGCGTGAAAATTTCCCCCGTTTTTCAAACATTCTTCATTGTTGCTCCGCTCCTATTAGTAGTAGCGTGATGATATATACCCTTTAGCCTTCCTCGATAAATGGACTATCCAACACCGAAAGAATTTTTCAAATCGGACCAGCGGTTCCTGAGATTAGCGTGTTCAAACAAACAAACAAACAAACAAACAAACAAACTCTTCAGCTTTATATATTAGTATAGATTCATTTATTTTGCAGCGAAAACATTCGATCCCATGACTAGGTACGAGTACGATGGAACTGTTTTCATTACGCAAATTATTTTTGCATTAAACAGATACTTTTAGGGCATTTTAATGCAAAATGGTAATGTTTTTACGTGATTTGATATCAAATATAATAACAATAATATCATTGCATGTTTTATTTATAATTAATTTATTTCAAAACCGTTTTATAGTCTGTGGTCATTAATTACGAATGACACATCTCTTAGTGGGCGGAGCTATGAAGTATAGTAGTCCGTAGTTAATACCCTATTATGTCGATATAGTATATGGTCCTAGACTACTCGCTAAAACGGCTGGTTTGGTTCAAAGTTTGGTAACGCGAAAGGCGTTCTGCACTCTGAACGCGTGTTAGCGTTACTGCTTTAATATACCAAGACGAGGCCGTGTTACACCTTTTCTGAACGCAGCTGGTATTTTAAAAATGCTACGGTTGCGGTAGCTACATTTGGCTACACTTTTGTTTGGCATTGTTGATACAAAACGCCGGAATATTTGTTTAAGAAATTAGACTGGACGGAACGCAAAATATTTATAAATAGAAGAGATGGGTCTGTACATTCCTAGACACAGAACTACAGTATTTAATGGGGGATTCCGTTATAGTGCAACAAAGTGCTGGCATAATTTCCCTTCGCAACCTAGTTATATAGTCATTATAATTTTAAGTCAAAAGTGTGTTGTTTTGACATTGCAATAATTTTGTGCTTTGTAATGTGTCTTAAATACGTTCCTGTTATTATAGTTTTTAACCTGTATTTATGTGTTTTATGTATGTTTTTAATTATTTCCTACTTTTTGGTTATTGAAACTGTGCACGAATCCGCGAGCGGGCTGTTGTGGGCTGTGCGATGATGTGCTTCAGCTGAAAATCAACGCTGTGGTCACTTTCAGGTCCGCAGTATAACCTGAGCTATTAGTCACACAGCCAACATTTCACTGCTTTTATTTTGTTTGTTTTGTATGTTGTTTTTAGTTGCTGTGGTAAGATCCCGAACCTATCTGTTATAGAGGGAGGGTTGTTTTATAAGACAGTGGATGCTGCAAAAGAAAGTTAGAGATTCTCATTTCATAGAGTCATCAGCCGTGCACTTTATCATCATCCTGTCGCAGCCCATTGCTGACATAACTGCACATAATAAGTAGGTGCATTTAAAGATGAAGGCAGGTAAGTAAAGTAAATGAAACGCCAGTTGATCAATGAAAAATCTTTCAAACTTTGCTTGTGGTCCGTGCGTCTGTTTTTAGTAGATGTTCATAAATTCAAAGTAACACTATAAATTTAAGATTGAGATCACTGAAAAATAATATTAAAATTAAAAAATTTAAAACCCCTATGCAGCATAAGATCAAATTTATGAAGTAATTAACTTTTAACGAATATACCGGTCCGCTAAAACACTTAATCGCGTAATCATGCGCCAAAATACCTCACATCATTTTGGAAAAGAGCCGAAACTCTTACACTGCTAGACCGATATTAACCAAACATAGCTAAGAACCACCGCCAGGAAACTGGCTTTCAAATGCAACAAAACCGCATCTTAATCGGTCCATCCGTTTGAGACCTACGATGCAACAGACAGACACACACACACACACAGACAGACAGATATCGACGTCGAACTTATAACTCTTTTCTTTTTGCGTGGGGGTTAAAAATTGGTTAAACTGAAATCAAGATGAGAAGCACACAGGCTGTCTGGGTTACCACATCATTGTGTCATGTAGAAGGTGGTGAAGGGCATTGACCTACATTCTGTATCTTTTTTGAACCTTTAATGCGCTCTCGTAAATTATTTTCTGACGTTTTGTGATTCACTTTAACTTTCACCTAGATTTGGACACCACATGACCTTGCCTTTTTAACATGTATTAATATTTATTTATACACGTAATTTAAAAAAAAAAACAAACAAATTCATGTTATGAAAGTGGATTAAAATTACACATGATATTACGATTCACACGTAACCGCCGATAACAATTACCTATGTATTACTAAAATTGCTAATTAAAAAAAATGCTAAAAAAAACTGTATACCGATATTTTAAAGATTTCCTCATTTGTTATTTTTATTTTGCTTTTCGTTAAAGAGTTCTATTTTGAAAGCATGTGTCCAAGAGTACACATCACAATACTCATTGCAAATGTATACAATGCAACAATGCAGCATGGTGACGTTAGACGTTCAAGAAGTAAGGCGGGAGCAAATAAAGTATATCTTCAGTAAATCACTTGTTTTATCCTATCACAATTTTATACCTTTACCTTTTATAACTATTTCTTGGGCCTCTGGTCTCATACTCACCAAAAAAACACGATAGCTCGATACTATCATTTTAGAGTGGTCTTCCGGCCCGGCCGTACGTTCGATATGTACTATCCTTTACATCTACATTACCCAAGTACATGTTTAAAATTTTGTACTGTGTGGGAGTATTCCATAGAGGTAGGAAGAGTATTCGTGTCTTCTTATCGATATAGATAATAACACGCATGCGTTACTTGTCTATGTCATTATTCGTATTCAGTCTGTATTCATTTTGATTTATGGAATATTTTTTTTTCTTTTTTTTTTTATGGTATAGGCGGGCAAACGAGCAGACGTATTGCCACCGTAAGCGATTACCCATAGACACCTGTAAACACCAGAGGCGTCACAAGTGCGTTGCTGGTCTTTGGGGGACAGGGAGGGAAGATAGGGGATCTCACTCACACGGTGAAACACAGCGCAAGCACTATTTCACACCGGTTTTCTGTGAGGCCGTGTTATCACTCCGGTCGAGCCAGCCCATTCATGCCGAAGCGTGGCTCTCCCACGGTAAATATTACTGCAGTTATTGAAACATACTCCATGTACTTACACAAGTTTGAAACTGTAGGCATAGATAATTTTGTAATCGCATCGCGGCGATGTTCCAGTGAATGCGTCTACGCAAACGAAAGACTATCGCATGTTTACACGACGCGCCCAACCCGTTCTGGTGACTACACAGCATGCAGTCAACGACACCCAACGAAAGCCATTCTCCTTACGGGCCAAGGTTATTCGTAAAGGGTATACGTATTTGCATAATGCTATACAACTCTTTGTTAATATCTGCCTGTTTTATGTCAGGCTTTTGACATCTACAAATATTCAGCTTTGTAGATAGATGTATACTGTTTATTTGCACTGTATTGTCTAGTGTAGTAGTTCAGGGTCACGTTCTAGGTCTTATAATCCATAAAGATAAATCTTGATTATGCAATTTATTACTGGCAAAAAATTGCATCAGGAATGTTGGTTTACTCTGTTGTTGTAACTGTTATTATAAATTACTGAACATAACAAAACATTATACTTATTTATCAAGATCATTTTAGAAATATGTGTTATATAAGTCTTAAAATATTATAGCCATTAAAATTATACTGACTTTAGTTTTTTGTGCGACTAATGCTTTTGTAATGACTAAGATGCTTAGTAAAACAGATTTGTTGATATTTTGACTCAAGCTTGAGCTTGAGTATTCCAAATTCCATTTAAAACTAGTTTAATTTACCCAAGCCGTAAGCCGCAAAGAGGTGGATGTTCGGAAAACGGCTTCTTCGATTTATAAAGCCCATTTGACTTCTAAAGTCTGAAATTTTCTTTGGACTAATGCTTTTGTAATGACTAAGATGCCTAGTAAAACAGATTTGTTGATATCTTGACTCAAGCTTGAGCTTGAGTATTCCAAATGCATTTAAAACTAGTTTAATTTACCCAAGCCGTAAGCCGCGAAGAGGTGGATGTTCGGCAAACGGCTTCTTCGATTAATAAAGCCCATTTGACTTCTAAAGTCTGAAATTTTCTTTGGGATACGGCACATTTGAAACGAGTTCTGACAGAACTTTTAACAATACGGTTGACTGGTAGGTTAAATAATGCAATGTGGTATTAAGTCCGTCTCGTGCAATTTTTATAATGCAGATTGTACCAATAAATAAATATAAAAATAAGGTCAATTATGATCGTAACAAAGACTATATTCCCATACTTCTGTTTAGGTAGTTACTCATCCGACTGACTGTCTGAAATCTTAACTTTATTTTTGTTATGAAATGAAAAAAAAAACTGTGATCCAATTGTGAATTTAATTCAGTATTTGTTACATTTGGTTATTTCTATTACATACATTTAACTACAAAAATATGTCCTTTGGCTACATATAAAAAAACGGCAGTGCCTATAGAAATCATGTCGTGAGACGTTGTAGTCCTGAAACTATTTTCTTGACTGCAAATGATTTTCGGAATTTGATGGTCACTCTGGAATAGAATTATAGATATTCAAATTTTTGTTAAGGGTTTCGGCTGGTTTATTTTAAGAAACCCCACTGATATCAATCCTCCTTGGGTACATAATTTTCCGGCGGGAAAAGCTTTACCAATTCAAAAAAAGAAACAATCCATTAAAAAATAAAAGGAAAAAACGCTTCGTAGTAAGATTGCGAATGCACTTATTTGGTTACGAAACGCTTTAAAATAATGATAGAAAAGATTAAATGTTATGAGTTTCACGATGACGTTTACTGTTATTATGTTTCTAGGAAGGTTTGCTTTCTTTAAAAGTTCTCATAACCTCACACAAGAATATTCAGCATCCATTTCAACGTATTTTAGGCCATCACAAACATATACGTTAATCAGGTCTGGTTATTTAGGTGTTATATTAAATTGCCTTTTAGTTACAAACTTAATTTCAGTTTAGTTTTCGATAGATTATAAATTTGGAGCAGTACAATATGTAAGAATATTGTAAAATAAAAAGAAATATGTAACGCAATTCAAATGTAGCAAATAGGCGTATTGTGTTGCACACGACATGAATTTCATATTAAGCCTGTAGCTGCAATTCTAAACAAAAAAAATGCCTCGAAACAAAAATTACTTTGAAACATATTAGTTAGTATCAATTTGGTAATGTACCTACTCCTTGTGGAATACATGTTTTCGGCATTGTGTTATTATAAGAAATCATCTATACAAATAAATAAAATTGGAGTGTCTGTTTGTAACATTAAAATAACCTCTTTTTACTAAATGCATATGTATGTATACAAGGTACATATACCAAAAATGTAGTTAATTTTTTTTTGTCTGTCTTACTGTCTGTTTGTTCCGGGTAATCTCTGGAACGGCTCGACCGATTTTGACGGGACTTTTCGGACTAGCTTTTTTTTGGCTAACTTTGTCCCGCGGTACGACGATATGATATGGGTAACACCGCGTGGTTCAGCTAGTAGAAAATATGAAGAGTACTCCTACGATTAATTCTGATCACAACATTAAAAAATAAATAAAAAATATACAGTACTATATAAATACATGGTTAGCTAACAAACTACGTAATATCGTAATTTGTCATTCGTGTGTAACCGAAGGCACAGTCAGCAGACCTTATCTCACGGGTTTAGGCGTACAAGCCGGTTGCGTTACCCCTGGTTACGCCTCCCAAAGATATTATCATGCATGCGGTTATTTATAAGCGAATTAGCGAACGCCGAGTCTCGCAAAGTAATCGGCATCGCGGGTCTAATTTTCCAAGGTCAGATTCGGTTTCGCGCACATAATGCAACTGTTGAATATTTGTTTACCTTAATTTTTGGTTACGCATTTTTAATGAGAATAGTCATAGTCATAAACAAAAAATTAGCTTGAAATGAAATTGCCTCATTGTGGCTTTTTCTTTTTTGGTTGGAGGTTTTTAAATGGCTAGTTTGTGATATATCTAAATTTTGCAAATTTCGAGACCATGTACATGTGACCTGTTTGTATCGAATACCAAATAATAAAAAGTAGCAAGCTAAGTTTCAACACAAACTTGACATATGCAAGTTTGGTTTAAATGTGTAGAAGAATTAGTGATATATTTCCCTTAATTCGGTTATTATGAAAACCACATCACAAAACATTTATAAACAGATATGTACATATAGTAGTCACAGTAGTGTGCTTATGAATATGTGTTGTGTTTTAAAAGAGAAACAGTGCGAACATGAGGAAATTGAGGACGACGCGGCAGTTTCAATAATAGCAGTGTTCAGCATAAGTCGTTGAGAGCACAGAAGAGGAGAACTATTAATTCTTTTGTCCTGTGGTTGAGAGCTACAGAAACAGTGAAATACAAAGAACAATACAATATACTAATACAAACATACTAAGACATAACTGCAATGTCCTTTAGAATAACGATTGTCGCGTGTAAACACAGTTCAATTTTTTCAACTTTTCTAAGCAACGTTTTTTAAAAAGTTTAGGATTATCAAGAAACTTACATCACAACAAAACTACATCAAAATCTTCTGTGTGGACGAGTAAATAGCTTGTACGAAAAATACATCATCAGTATCATTATGACGCACAAGGAGATTAGCCGCGCCAATACTGCGATTTCCACTCCAGTTACGTTTAAGCAGCATTTTTGACAGGCTCTATGACAATCTCTGCTGGAAAAGAATGAACGGTATTGGTTGAACTCAATTGAATATACCTACTTACAGTTTTCCAAAACTGCATTTGACTAGAAGTGACCACCACTGCTCATAGTTACTTTTGAGGTCTGGTATCACTTCTATTCAATAGAACATCACTGTGATGTAGAGAAGCACAGAGAGTATAGAATCTTTCAGTATCATACGAAGATATTTAAGGCTAAAGACGCTAATCATTACCCACTACTGCTGATCTATAACATATTATTAAGTTATTTGTATACTGAACGTTTCTACAACAACTCTTTTTAGTTGCACTAATTATAAAGCTTTAAAAGATTTTTGGACGACAGCATGTGACTCAATAAACATATCCATATTCACCAACATGTTTAAATACCTTCAAACAACAATGAACTTAAATTTAATATTCAAATAGTCACATCTGTCGACCAAAATGTCTTTGACTTGTTCGAAAATCATAACAATTTATTATGTAGTCAGAGTTGAAGAGTAATTCAATATCGCTAAACTTCATTCTCTGTCGATGTCATCTCGGTCGACAGATTTGGCATCGACTAGAACAGTGTCTTCAACTTTGTCTAGCAAAACAAAAAAACAAAACGGTTTAAAATTAAAAATATTAACGAAAGTATTTAGTTTTCTTATGTTGTTTTCAATGAAGTCACTGACTTAGCCCACTCAGACGAGATATTAAAATGTAGAGGAACTGACCATGTCTGTAGAAACTTTATTATTTTTCGAAGTTGTGACTTTTTGCGGAGACAATGTGAGAGCAACTGCAACGCTATGTGATCTCGATCAATCTTATTTTTTTGCATTCCAGGGTGGTGCATGACGTAACTGAGACAGATCGGTTATTAAAGCAACTCATTATAAGGATTGGGATGCCTTTATAGCAGGGAGTTGGTTAACTATCTTAGGCATGAAGTGGAGATACCAGTGCCATCCTAGTGCGAGACTAACAGTAGCTAAGCGTGCCTGTATCTTGCTAGATACAGGCACGCTTAGCTACTGTTAGTCTAGTGTTACTATTATTTTGGAACTAAAGTACTCCTTTAGTTCCAAAATCATAGTTACACTAGATTTCATCATAACCACTTATATTTAGCATGTTTGGCGCGTGTTTTAAGTGTACTAATTTGTAAGGTATGCATCTTAAGATTTTTATTTTTCCAGATAAAGTTAAATATGAAAACTAAATCACCTTATTGTGGTCTTCAGCATAACCATAGTAAACACATAGTAACACAAACGCTATCAATATGAATACCTAAAGCTAGTTAGAGAATTTTGTTGAGTCCTTTTACGCAAGATTTTTAGTAAAAATATGAGATAGGCAGAGGTTTGAGTGTCTTATTAGGTTTTTAACAAAACACATTCTTAATTTTAGACATAGTTAAAACCAGTAATTAGATATATTCGCTTACCTCTATAACAAAACGCTGGCAATGCAAGGAATCTTCGCTGAAAGCAAACCAAATAAAAATAAGTAGGTACGAAAACATGTCATGTAAAGAGGTAATAATAATAAGGAACTGTCTTAGTGTTTGAATCTCGAATTCATTCTGATCCTTATTGGTTACAGAAGGCCAACAGAGGCAAAATTTGATATAAAAATTAACATTTTTAATAGTACGAACAGTATAACAGACGACCAACTTAAATAGGAGGGTTTAATTCGGTTGCATTTTTTTATTATATTTCTAGAACTCAACAACTTCGTCATTAAACTTAAAATATTAATTTGGAGTGTTAAGTTTACGTCCTGTTTGATTGCATTGAATAATTAGTGAAAAAATTTGCCGATTCCGAGTCGGACTCGTGCACGAAGGGTTCCGTACCATTATTTATAAAAAACGGTAAAAAAACACGTTTAAGTATGGGAGCCCCGGTCACGGTTCATGAGATACCATATAGAATACTTTATTGATGTTTTTATAATGTAAAGCGGAATAGTCATACACAAAAGTAACTTAAAAGTTGCAAGCTGATTTTCATAATAAAATTTGAAAGAAACATCTTATCATGGTGTTTTGTTGGGATGTGGGCCAATATAACATATGATTGTGTAACTAATAGAAGATCCCATTGATGAGGTTTACTCGGCAGTAGATAGTGCTACTTAAGCTTGCAGGTATATTAAGTAGTTTTATTATACATGGCAGTAAATTAAGAAAAACAATAACCCTTATTTTACGCGGGGAAGGCTTTTCGCACCATACCCTACGTTGGGAGATGAATGTCGTGTGTGATGAATGTCGTGTGTGGGACTCCCGGAAGACCGGTCTACCCACCAACAACTAAACTCCGCGGCGGCCTACCTTGGCAGTCGGGAGAAGTTCCATAACCTAGATATCGGATGCGTGGAGAATAAGAACTCCTATGCAAGAAAAAAACAATTTACTCTACCCATTCTCAAGGCTTCTATCAAACAGTCGTTAAAATAATTTGTTCCTAATTTTCGGTAAACTAACCAATTCCGAGATTACTACGTAGAGATAATAAGCAAATAATTGTGTAAAGTTTGGATATCACCCACTTTCTGATGTGTGGGATGGAACTTCTCTTTCTCTCATCTTCTTGGATATCAAAAGAAGACAAAAGTAAAAATAGAACTGGAACTGTGATCCCAACTCCAATTTCTATGTTTTAATACTCAAATTATTTACGGTTCCTATAATCATTCACATCAGTGAACAATACAGTCCTGAAAATACTCTAACAGTAATCCAATCTTTAACAAGAAGTACCAGAGAAAAAATAACAACACTTTTTTAAATTGCAGTAATAGTGTTGCCTATATTTAGAAAGAAGCCAAACTGAGTTTGCCTTAAAATGTCAAAACCGGTATAGCGACAATTTTACATCAATAAATGTATGAATTAGACCTTCAAACATACTTTTACTTAAATCACTAACGCATTAAAAAAGTCGCAGGCCCATATTGAATGCACAAAGGTCTCAGTAAGCAACGCAAATACCCTTCGTGCGAATTCGAATGCTCTAAGGGCCTAAAACATTCCAGGCCATTCTTTGATATTTCAACATTACAATTAAAGTTTATGCAGTCTGGGTTTTTAGAATCAATGACAGACATTGGTGTGTGCGTTATTTATTGACAGATAACGATTTCCGAGATGAACTCCAGACTTCTAATATGTTTAAACGAGCCATTCTTGTACAAATATAATCTGAATCTCGAAAATGGCTCCAACGATTTTCATGAAATTTGGTATACAGGGGGTTTCGGGGGCGATAAATCAATCTAGTTAGGAATCAGAATTTTTAGATTATTTTAAAAAAACTAAACAAAGCTTGGTCATGTCAGTACTTATACTTATTAGAGATACAATGCAAGCAAAGCAAGAGTACCTATACAATAAAAATCTTATATTTAAAAACCATCAAGTCACGCTAACAAATCAATTTAATTCATAATCTCGTTCTGCTCTCGAGCCAATCATTAATGTCTCGTATTTGCGAAACATCACTGTTTTATTAGGTCACATCAAAGCTGCGCCAGCGCAACGATCACCACAACTACACGGGCATGACGTCACACCGGCTAGTGGGCCTATTACCCAACACTCATAACTCCGATCTCGCTGCACGCTCAAAAAATAATTCGGTCCGCTTACGTTACGTTAGTCGTTGCCAAACGACTATTGGGATCGTAATATGTTTCTCAATGGTGCTTCTCGTTACGCACTGCTGGTGGACTATGAAAGGGCAAGTACTTCTCACCATCTATACAACATGACTATATAGCTACATCTATACAGAACTAGTTGCCTCTTTGTGATACACGTTCTCTGTCATTATTCAGTCTAGAAAAACATTTTGAATTGCCTTTATTTAATTTTACAAAAAAGTTATCTACTGAAATCTTTTGTAGAAAAACGTTTATCATGTTTTGATCTGCCCCTTTATTCACGCACAGAAACGCACAGCCTTAAAGAAAATAACACAGAATTTTCTTGGTTAAAGTTAGATAACGTTTAAGGAGTTAATGTTAAAACTTTTCAATATCTATACATTTAATTTTCTTAAAAACCATTTATAAAACGGATGAAATAATACTTACAAGTCCATCTCTTATTTGAAAAAGACAGTTTTGGATCACAGCCGCTGAAATAAATGAAGGCAGTTAGATCAAAACTTATTTTTAGGGTTCGTTCACACTTAGTTGGGGGCTACGACCATGTAGGTGGCCCGAGGTACGCCGGGGTTCCAGGGTTTTCCTTGCTAGGGTGCACCTGGTTCCCCGGCTTTCAGTACCCGAGACGGCGTGCGGTTTTAGTCGGTTCGAGTCCGACATACCAACACGAGGTGGTATCCGAGCGGATATCCGCACGAAAAAATAAATAAAAGGGTTGGTTCACACAGGCCGACGCACGCTTTTTTCTTTTCAAACACACCTATCCTATACGCTTGGAATTGGCCGGAGCGGAGCCACAAACTATTTCACATTGGAAGAGATGTGGGCGAGCGCGAGCGAGAATGAGCACGCATTCGGAGCCGGTCGGCTCCTCTTATTATTTTACACGAAGCGCATTCAAGCACTCTGAATGACAAAAGGAGTGCACATGCAAAAATAAACTTTATTACAATTACTCAAAACTCTGTTTCCAACCTGATTAAGATCTGCTCTCCTCTCCGAGCTGGTCTGTGTGAACGGATCTTTAGAATACAGTACAGAAGAGTTACGGCGAATCGAAATGTAGATACTATTGACGTGAACTCAGTAACACAAGATTTAAGTGAGCTGGATGAGCTACCAAGAATGGAAGCCATAACCACCATACCGTTTTCTTTTCTTAAGTCCATTTGTTTGTCTCGCTAAAATCGTTAGGCTTCTTAATTTAGGTTTTATAAGACAACTAGCTGTCTCGGCAAAAGTCGTTTTGCCATAACTACTAATAAATTAAAAATTAATTAAAAAAACATTGTCCAGCGGACAAAATTGTGAATCTAAACCATTCCCAGATCCCCTTGAACACACACAAAAAATTTCATCAAAATCGGTCCAGTCGTTTGAGAGTAGTTCTGTGACATACACACTCACAGAAGAAATATATATATAAAGATGGTCTCATTCAAAGTTTAAATCCGCTTCCAAAATAAACCACAATACGGTTTTTATTTAAACGTTATACATTTTTGAGATGATGATGACGTGAGAGGACATGCATCGGCGATACAAATGGAACAGCTCGATTGGAGTGACAAACTGTCTTTTTTAGACTATTTGGTTTGTTTGGATTTCGATCCCATTCTGCCTATGTCTCAAAATTTAACGCTATTGAAAATCGTAGTGATTTGCCCTTTTTTGGAAATTCTTAATTTTTATTCGCAATTTTTATAAAACTGCCCCCTATGTTGACACACTGACCTTTTATTTATTGTTAGGGTTAAAATCGAAAGTACTTAGGTAGCTATTTGCCGACTATATACTTGAATACAACGAACTAAGTTCAATAGTTGAGTAGTCACTGGTGGGTGTATATTCTTGTCTTCATTGTATAATAATTGTTGCAGTAGCAGAATCCATGAGTAGTGGTATCATACTCATTGCGAATGCAAACAATGCGGTTGCTTCGGCATCATTACGAAGCGGCGCTTTACTTTTTCATTTTGAAATAGAAAAGAGCCACTACCAGATGACTTTTAAATTACTACATTGGACAATGGATGATAGCAAAACTTTTTAACCTACTTCGAAAAAACGAGGAGGTTTCTCAATTCGACCATATATTTTTTATTTCTTTTATGAACCGATTTAGATGCTTCTTTTTTTAATGGAAAGGAGATGTCCCAACGGTGGTACCATGATAAGGACATTAATATCTGATAATGGCATCCAAGAGGAATCGAGTCGAACCTTGAAGTCGGTTTTATTTTTGTTAAAATTGTACTTGTATGTTTGTTATATTGTCGATCGCTGGTACCGTAGGATGGTATGTTTACCTCAATTGGGCAGTGAAAACAAAATACCCGGACTAGGTTCTGTGAATAAATGTCTTAAAATAAGAAAACCTTCACTACTATTTTATGAGGTGTAATAAATATACGTTCTTTTACATAAAGTAAAGAGAAGAAAAAGATATCACAGCTGATGAATGAATCACAATTTGTTATTGACCTCTCAACGACCAAAATCAGTGTCGAAGAATGTTTGCCCAGATTCGCGAATATAAAATATATAAATATTTATTATATTTACATTTAAAAAATATTTTTATTTTAGAAGTGGTGATTTCTCTCTTCGTGAAAAATGTTTTCCTTGTACATTAACAAACATCAAGTAAGGGGGTCATAACAGGAATAGTTTCAAAGCAGGCTCATAAAATAGGCAAAACACGAAAAACTGTATCAGTTTCCTAAAATGAGGCAAATTACGCTACGATTTAATTGGGCATTAGATTTTGGGACAAAAGCAGATATAGGAATAAAACCAAACCGACTTCAAAAAAACATTCGATGAAATCGCCCTGCATAGGAACACTAAAAACCATAAAATAAACTGTCTCTTAATAACAATGACTATTCTTGTCTATAATTCTTTATTCATTGAAATAGTAGTATTATAATGTGTGCTAGGTACCTAAAATTTGTTTGAAGTGGTTTTTTTAATAAAAAGTTTATATTTTTACATTTTTAGTGCAAACAATCGTAGGCAAGTGGAAACTTGAATTATTTCATATATAATTTCATCTGATGCGTATAACTTTAGCGGTTTGATGACGTATTAAAACTGAGCTGACTTCAAAATTATGTTTAAATGCAAAATTTCTGTTACCGAGAATGTGGTCTACGGGGCAATGGGGATCGTGTCCAAGTTTAAATAGCCTGCGCTCTGTCGTGATGAAATAGAAGCAGGCGAGTTACTTAAAGCAAAATACAATAAGGGGTTAGTTATCATAGCGCCTGTGTCGGACGCCTATCAGAAGGCTACGGGGATATTAAACGGAGAATACTACTATTGCTAATCTATCGTTTGATAATAATGATACATCAAGTCCCGAGGGTCTAGTGTGACTTTATATCACGTCTAATCAATCTTCACGGTGACTGTCTTCGGTTTTAGATCGACGCATACCAAAATCTTCACCAATCGCATCGCTAAACGCGCTCACCGCGACAATCGAATAAATGTGAAACAAACTCACAGTAGACTCTCTCAACATTTCACTAACCGCAACGCGGTCACCAATCTGGCTGGTATAAAGTCAAACAAGACCCTCAGGGCCAGTAATTTATAAAAAAAATATTGCCACGAGTCGCGTAACCACCCTAGATGGTGTTGCTCTTTGCGACTTAGAACCCAACAAAATGCCTAACAACCCGCATGATGAGAAAGCATTACGCGAATGACAACAGTTGAGACTTACTGTCTCTCCGATTAATCCTAAGATTGCTTTCGGCAATAAGACCGCACTTTGTACATAATTTCTCATTTTTGTACTCTCTTTTAAATCTGACGGTATTCAAATAAAGAGTTTTCTATCTACTGTCTGTAATTTAATGAACCTACTAAGACAAAGGTACCTAATCCAAATATCAGCCTTGCATGATTGTCTTTCCATTTCTACAGACGACTACTACGTTACTAGCTCAGGATCGTATAGTATCATCTATCTCCTAACCTTACCTGTCACCTAAACAACTTGAAAGAATACAACTAAGGCTCTATATGTATATATGGTATTTGAAGAATTATCCTTTAACTCCCAATCGTTTTACTTTCTATTATCAGCTCATGTGAATATCTGAAGGAATACAAATAAGGGCTATACGTATGTGTGATATTAAAATCACTTCTAATCCCTAATTGTTGAAGAGATTTACCTTCTATCATCAACTCACTTGAATACCTTGAAAGTATACAAGTAAGGGTATATAGATACGTATGGAATTGAAAGAATTATTCTTCAACTCTTAACCGTTTAGGAGTTGTACCTTCCATCATTAGATCATCATCATTAAAAAATGACTACCAGACGCAAATACCGGAGTAGCTTCAGAAAATATGCGAAAAACATAGTATGTGCCAAAAAAATTGAGGGTATCCTTAGGTTTCCCTGGGGTACCATCATCAGATCCTGATATAGTGGCAATTGGCCTACCTCGGGAGCATACCCCTTTTAATACAAAAAGAACTTTCAAAATCGGTCCACAATTGGCGGAGTAATCAGTGAACATACATAAAAAAATACGAACAGTGGAACATAGAACCTCCTCTTTTTGAGGTCGGTTAAAAACCCAACAAACCGACAACATTAGTATGGGGATGTTTATCTAAAGCTTTTCAAAAATAGACATAAATGGCGTTTATGTGAATGTTTTGAAATCAATGTTTAAAGGTAGGATAGCCACGCTGATTACAACACGAACGGGTCGGGGTGGTACTATCCTCTCACAGAAGAGCAAGCAAGACAGCAAAGTGCAGCATCGGAGGCCCAATGATGCAGAAGCATCTGACGAGGCTACCTTAGTGTGGGTCTCCATGCTGCATTGTTTTGCATTCATAATGGGTTTGGAGATCGTACTCCGGATTTTGCTCATGCTTTTCATCAGGCAAAGTGGAGTCACTATAGCAGGTTCATCACATCACATCACACTAATATATAAAGGCGAAAGTTTGTGAGTGTGTATGTTTGTTACTTCTTCACGCAAAAACTACTGATCGAATTTGGATGAAACTTTACAGTAATATAGCTTATACATCAGAGTAACACATAGACTACAATATATCGCGATAACCGACATACACGCGGGCGGAGCCACGGGCAATAGCTAGTATATATATAAAAACAACTCAAAATATCAGAGAAAGTTAAAGCACCGATATATATTACAGTCTGGATTACCACATAAGCTTTATTAAGAAAAGAAAACAAAAAAAAATTAAAGTGTAGAAGACATAATAGTAAAAGTTACTGTTTAATATTAAAAGAGATACTTACAAATTACATTATTAAAAACCGGTGTTCATGAACCCTTCACTGAGGATGCGGCAGGTCTGTGTCAATAGGATAAGTATGAAAGTAAAGGCCACGCAAATCAAAACGGTCTCCACCAGATCAAACCTGTCGCAGACCGAACGAGCACGTGCTGCGGTATTCACTTTTGCCATGATGCTGATACTGAAATAACAATACTATTGTCATAAAAAATAAAAAATAAAACGCAACTACGACAAAAATGACGCCGAAAAGTATGAAACAAGCCGTAGTCCCACGTTACGTAGAAATGACGCGTGACTACGGCTTTTGAAACTTGTTTCGTAGTAGTAGCTTTTCAGTAAGTATATTATTGAGCACTATGCTATGAGAATCGAACCGATGACGAATGGAGATTACTGATAGGCAAGTGCAGCGCAGGAAGTCTACCAACAAAATGGATCTAAGAAGACTTGCAGGCCACTGTTGGCGGCAGGCAGGCGTTAATGAATGCAAGCCACGTCCACCAGTCTAGTTGAAAATCTTAGATGGAAGCGTATTTCCATCAGTGCTGGAACTTCAGCACTAAATTGGGAACCTCTGCTCGAGGTGCATACTATAGACGACAAGGTTTACAATTTTAATATGCTAGTAACTGACTTAGTACAATGTTATACGTATAGCGTAGTAAATGTTCTCCAGCCCGACGGTACTATGATTGAAATGATGAGGATCACTTTGAGACTAAATTATTAAAATTCTATTTACAAGTGTACTAGTGTATAAAATTATAAATAAAATTACTAACGTATCGTAGAACTGGTGTAGACAAACTTGCTAATATGAAATGGCAATCCGTTAGTGTTCAATGATGCCGACACAGACTGTTCAGCAACTGGACTGGAGATTATATACCTACTGCAAACATTAGAAATATAAAACAAAGTACAAAGACTCTACTGAAGTCCGTTAGTCCCTTTAGCTCCACAACATTTTCTATGATGGTACATAGGGAGCCGTTGAATGAAGGCAGCACGGGACCGGTTGTGTGGAGAGCCTTGGGAGAAGCCTATATACAGCAATGGACATCTTTCGGCTTAGATGATGATGATGCAGGTATAACATAGATAATCCAATCTCATCTTAAAATCTTATATCTAAAACTAAGCAGAGTTGAAATGTTTGTTGTGGTCCAGGGAAAGTTTAAACGTTAAAAACTTAATAATAACTTGAAAATTCAAATATCACGTGTACGAAGTAGCGGGCACAGCTAGTAAGATATTATTTAAAACTGCACGACATCAACATCATATCAGTATTTTTTACAGAAAATTGAAAGTAAAATACAATTTTTCGCATCACATAAAAAAGTCGAGTGTCTACAGTTGCCTATTCTTTGGTGTCGAACCAATCCTAAAGGTAGATTCAGACCACGCTTTTCATAAAAATGGGTTGTCCAATGAAATAGATCAAAATATATGAAACCCAGAAAAAAGAATAGACATCATTGATACTACAAGCTCTGCTTAGTTTTAGGGACTAGATGGCGTTGTATCAGATGTCCGAAATATTTATTTATTGATAAATTACATCCCGACACGAAACAGATGGTAGTGTTTATTACGCAATTATATGCCCTAGGTAGGAATGGAACCCTCGTGGGGATTGGGAACCTGGCTAAATTTTTTTTTTTTTTTTTTATGTTTGACCCTGCCAAAATGACTCTACTCTGCCTGATGGAAAGCATGAGTAGAATCCAAGAGTGGTGGTCACCATACTGCGAATGCAGACAATGCAACAATGCAGCATGGTGACCCACACCATGGCGGGCTAGTGATGCTTCCGCATCATTGGGCCTCCAATATTGTAAGTTAGCGTAAAAATAGCTAAAAAAAGACAGTCTGGAATATAAAAAGAAACACGTGACCTATGGCCAAGTAAAGAAACTCACTTTTCATACTTAGATCCTGGATGTCATAGGTTTTTAGGTTTCTCAAGCATTTCCATACCTGTTGGTGTAAATAAACATTTGCCCATTATATTGAAATGTACAATTATAAAACACCGATAATTAATAGAGTAATAACGTATTTTGTACAAAAACAACACAAAATTTTACATGATGAAACTAATTATAAATGTCACAGCTTGTGTCAAAGACTGTCTTTATGGCCGAAAATAATTTAAATTAAAAACCTTTTTGCAAATAATATAAGTCTGCTAAAAAAAACATTTACCACGGAATGAAGGTACTTGTCTAGATCACATTTATAAAAATATTTTTTGATTGTGCTTTGTGATTGGATTTCATGATTTTGGCATCTAATCTTTATACAATTACAATTTAATAGGTTCCCACGAAACATGACACTATTGACACTCATACAAACAATCCAATATGGACGACCTGCGTAAGTAATCTCTGACGAATAGATTTGTTAAATTATTATCTATACAAGTATATAAAATTGGAGTGTCGGTTTGTAACATTAAAATAACCGCTTTTTACTAAATGCATATGTATGTATACACGATACGTGTACAAAAAATGTAGTTAAAAAAAATTGGCTGTCTGTCGGTTTGTTCCGGGTAAGCTCAGGAACGGCTGGACCGATTTTGACGCGACTTTCACTGGCAGGTAGCTAATGATTCAGGGCTTAGGCTACGACGGCTTTACGCTTGCTTTTTTAGACTAACTTTTTGTCCCGCGGCCTTACTCGCGGTACGACGATAACCGTGGGTAACACCGCGGGGTTCAGTTAGTAATCCTATATAATTACTAATTGAGGAGTCGGGTCAAGTTTGATGAATAATTTTGCATTCAGGACGTAACAACACACATCACCATAGACGACGAAGGTAAAATTACATCTGCATAGCAATTTGAAGGCGAGCTTCGCTTTACATAAAGACATGAATAAGTATGTTTTATTGCGAATCTTTCTATCTTCATTACCCGACTACGGCAAAGCTAAAGGAGGGTTATGATTTTGACAGGCTATGTATGTATGTATGTATGTTCGTTTGTTCCGTCATAGCTCCTTAACTACTCATTAGAACTGGACAAATGAGGTGTCGTTAGAAGCGTCATGATCGTCTACAGGTTATAGGTCATATGACGTGTCACTTAATCTAATATGGCGCCCTCTAGCCGACATAAAGTACTGTATTAAAAAGTTAATTTTAGATAAATATGTCGTGTTTGATGTCGTTGAAAACGGCGTTACTAATACATTTCAAAAATATATACGTATTATTAGCACTTTCTCGTGACTTTGTCCGTATTTATTCGATAATATTGATATTTCTATGGTATCTATTTAAAATACACTTTGCGAAGAAATTAATATTATAGAGGCACCAAAACATTTTCAAAAAAAAAAAAGTAAAAGTAAACCCCAACTACGACAAAAAACGACGCTGAAAAAGCATGAAACAAGTTTCAAAAGCAGTAATCACGCGTTGTTATATATGCTGTGTTTTTTGTAGTATATGCTGTGTCATGGGGGACTTTACTAACACTATGAAACGGGCACAAACAACACCCAGACTTAGAACAACAATTTGTAAATCACACAACGTGTTGTCACGTTTTTGGTTTGAACCTACAACACTCAGTGCAGTAGAAAGCGGCGTGACGACCGCTTAAACCACTTAAATATCACATTTCCAATAAACAGTGGAAAATCTTAGGATAATAACGCCAATTACGCACTCATACATGCGGAAAATGATTATGGTAGTTTGAACTTTGAGTCAAAACATTTTAAAGCGACATCTGTGAAAGTTAGCATGCATTTCGGAGTACCTTGTGTGCTGGTGCGCCATCTAGTGGTATATTTTAAATGACGTGGTCAAACAACCTACAAACAACTGACAAGTAATAGCAAAAAGACGATAGATGTCACTATAATCAATTTACATTTCATAAATAAATAACACCTGTCAAATTTTCAAAACAATATTTTTAAATTAACTGTGTTATTGTAGGTAGTAAAAATAGAATGTAATATTAATGAAAGTGAGTTCATCTATTAAAATATTGTAAGTAGTATTAATATATTTTATAAATACGATGAAGTATTGTAAGGTTGGTTAGCACAGAACGGAACAGGTGGGTCAAAGCAAGCAGAATCAGTCTAACATACACCGCAATCGGTAACGGTTGCACGTTCGGTGTGCGCCCACCCATCATTGCACGATCAACTAGTTACGATCGTACTTCAATGAACTTCAACTGTATATAATGACTTTGACTGTGTTTTGCAAAAAACGATGTTTATGGATAATCCTGGCGCGGTCCCTGGGCTGGATGAAGAGTTCAGTAAACCAGTGGAATCAATCATGAGATGTGAAGACTTCAAGAGTAACTTCGCGAGGCGGTTATCGAACCGGTACACCTCCAGATCGCCGGTCAAGACTAAAAGGCAGAATTCTCTGAAACTCCGCACCGCCGATACCGAGATAGTTGACAATGTAAGTTTTTTAATGTACTATTTTTATAAAGAATATTTCATTGTGAAAACTTTATGTTATAACGGTTTTTCTGTCAGTAAATAGATAGTTTTTTATGATAGTTAGTTTTAATTTATTGTTGTCTCCGTGATAACAAAAAGGTGAAAGTGTCTGCGAATGGTTTTTGTGTTATTTCTTGCGCCCCGTAAAGATGCTTATCAATAAAAATGGAATAACAAGATATTATGTTGCTTTAAGTATTTAGTCTCCTTCATCGTCAACTAAATTGTTGTGACGTTAATGGTAAGCGGTTACCGGAGCTTACGAGTATTTATTATCTGTGGAATCTGGATACAAATGTAACTGTAATAACAAATAAAAAAATAAATGAAATGTAAAGAAAACAATATAATAACTCACTCAATCATAAAGCTATAAGATTGGATAAAAGCTGTATATTTGTAATGCCGAAAAGAATATAATATTTACAAAAATAGCCATAACTAAAATTCAAAACAGTAAAATTACTTGTATTCTTAGTTTTAAAATTTAAACTTATGAAATCAATGTAATAAAAAAGTCAATATTCCATTGCCTGGCGAAATTTACTTATGGTTAAAAAGAAAATGTATGTATGTTAGACCACGTCTTTTATGACTGACTATGAGATGATACCTCCTTCAGTTTTGCTATTTCTTTTCAAGGGTTGACTGTAAAATAATACTAATTGCTATTTAAAAAGAATAATACCAAATGCCGATATATTACTTAGTAAAATACTAGCATAACATTCGAATCTGAATATCTACTATGGTATATATTTTAAAGAAGTTTGTTTAGAAAAAAATAGATATAGTTCTCAAGACTCAATAAATTCATTTAATTATAAATTAAATAATTTATATTTTAAAAACTCTTCGTGATACAGACTTATATATTTTAAACAGTTTACCTTACAGTTCGACATCGAACATGAATCGAAACTAAAAACAGGTAACCTGCGGCTCCTCCCGCGTTTATGTCGGTGATTGCGGCAAATGGTAGCCTACGCGTTATTTTGATTTATAAGCTACATTACTGCAAAGTTTCATCCAAATCCGTTCAGTAGTTTTTGCGTGAAACTCTTTCATTTCCAAATATTCTCACAAACTATCGCATTTATGATATTAGTAGGATGTACTTACGCTGCCGTACCTATTTATATGTAGTACTCGCAGACCCACGCAACCTCATTTGCGTCTTCTATTGCCCGTCGCGTGATAATTTCCCCCGTATTTGAAACATTTTTCATTGGTGCTCCTCTCCTATTGGTCTCAGCGTGATTATATATAGCCTATAGCCTTCCTCGATAAAAGGGCTATCTAACACTGAAATAATTTTTCAAATCGGACCAGTAGTTCCTGATATTAGCGTGTTCAAACAAACAAACAAACAAACAAACAAACAAACAAACTCTTCAGCTTTATATATTAGTATAGATGTACGCCGCACGCATGTGGATGTACGCACGGTTTTAGACAATACATTACATTACAAATGTTACAAAAAACGGAGAAATTTATAATTTTATAGAGGCATAGATCAAGTTGCGTGATTCTGTTTATTGGTTTACAAATTCTTAATTCAATACGGCAGCTTTTCTTTAAGAATAAGCCTTACTATGTATATTTAGTGCCTAGTTTGTTCATGGAGCATCCAATCACCACAAATTATAGTTTATTACAAGCTGAACCCCGCGGTGTAACGTCGCGGGGTGAAGCTAGGTGCAAAAAGTAGCCTAAGTTACTCCTTATATCATCAGCTACCTATTATTAGTATACCGTTCCAGTGATTACAAACAAACAGACAGACTTTTTTTAGACTAGTTTTGTACCGCGGCGTCACCTGCGGTACGTTAATAACTGCGAGTAACACCGCAGGGTTAAGCTAGTTGATAACAAAACTGTTATTAGAAGTATTTATTTCTTTTGAAAAGTTTGTATTTATGTGCACTAAGAGTGTTCAGAGCGAATCATGAAATCTAAACGATAACCATTTCCCAATTTCCGAATAAGCTCATTGCGTGTACCTTTGTTGTATATCACGGTAAACACTAGTCTATATTTTATTCTGATGTATGAGCAGTCACATACATCAGAATAAAACATAGCTGCATATGAGCATGTACAGTCTATACTTTATAGTTTCATAAAATCCCTTCAGTACATTTTGTGTGAAAGAGTAACAAACATACCTACATCCTTTCCATCACAAACTTGCACATATATAATGGTACTAGGATACACACCTCTTCAGTGACACAATATTAATATTGGTATCGTGGAGCTGCTCTTATGAGCATCAAACCCTCTCTGCCCATACAAAATTTTTAACTAAATAAGAAATACGCATCGAGTTTAGGCTCATTTGCTAAACAAATTTATTTTAAACCTACTTGTTGCTCTTTGTTGTTTACGAGTTGATTCATGCACACACATATTATATGTGTGTGCATAAGTCAACCATCAAAACCATCAATACATTTTTAGAACAGGGATTTAAATGCATAGACATCGTTTAACTTTGATGTATAGACATACATACATCAGAGTGCACACGCGTACGTTCGAACGTAACGTAATACAAGTACAATTTTAACAAAAATAAAACCGACTTCAAGGTTCGACTCGATTTCTCTTGGGTGCCATCATCAGATATTAATGCCCTTATCATGGTACCACCGTTGGGACATCTCCTTCCATTAAAAAAAGAATCATCAAAATCGGTTCATAAACGACAAAGTTATCCGCGACAAAGTTACATACATAAAAAAAAAGAAAAATATACGGTCGAATTGAGAAACCTCCTCCTTTTTTTGAAGTCGGTTAAAAAAGAACGTCTGCAGACGTATGCGTACGTTGTTTTTAGGCAGATCATTTGAAACGTTGGGGCGTGATTGAATAACAAACATACATACATCCATACAAACTTTCGCATTTATAATATTAATAGACATTCAGTTAACCAAATTCGACGCCAATACGAATTAATTAATAATACATATATAAATAAATAATATTGAAATTTTCACCATTCGCCATTGCATAACTTGCGTAATATGTGTTCAAAATATTAAATAATACGGAACAGAGCTAATAACTTAATTAGACAGATTATCATCGGACATAAAAGCCATCCTGACTGAATATTATATCAACTTTCATTTTTAATTCGCATTGAAATTTGATCATTCTCTACGAAAGCTAAAGTCACAAATCTTAGATCATTAATGTGTCTAGATTCTAGATAGTGTCGAAATACACGTAAGTACACTGTAAGGAGTAGACATATGCAGGCGTTCCTCTCTGTTTAAGTACAAGCCCAAATGGGCCTACGCATTACACTATTATGACAGAGAATGTATTTGTGAGCCCTAATGCGGCCTATTGAGGTACTTCAGCATTACTGAGCCTCCGGCTTTAAACGAAACACGACAGCACGAATGCTGTCATTTAATGTTGGTCTGTCTGTTTGGAAAGTATATTATACTCGCTACTTCGTACACGTGACATGTCAAATTTTACCGTTTAAACCTTCCCTGGACTACGACAAACGTTTCAAAACAAAAATCAGCTAAATCGGCCCACTCGCTCTTGAGTGTTGGCGAGACAAACGAACAGCAATTGATATTTATATAATAAAATATTTAAATACTGTACTTACATCTAAAACTCAATTTTTAAAAGTTTAATCTGTCTGTCTGTTAATTCCATCCAAATCTGGAACGACTGAACCGATTTTGGCGGGACTTTCACTGGCAGATAGCTGATAATTACCTTTAATTTTTTTTTTGTTTGGGTAGTTTCGCAACACAGTATTATCCATGGTTGTTGTTGTTGTTATTGTGAAGGTACAAACACCGCGGGGCTCAGCTAATCAAATAATTTCAAGTTTTGTTTATGAGTATGTAAGTAGGAATACTTACTTATTGAGCATGTTTTGGATTCTTGAGCCAATTATGCGCTCGTAGCGTGTTACAATTGAAGCCAAATATGCACACATTATTGGTTTTAACTCAAGAAAGAAGCCAAAGGATATTACTATATAATTCATTATTTAATATGTAGTTCACTAGAAGAAAATTGAAGTGGATAGTACGGGATTTCTAACATTCTTGTGATCATATTAACTGCATGAATTGCATAGTGGTTAAAGAGGTCACAAGAGTGGGTGCGATTTACAAATGACAGATGTTATGAAGGTGTTCATTTTGTTCATTGTATCGGTAGCGATATCAAAAATCATTGCGCGGCGCTTCAATCGATCTAACACCACAATATCAGGCTTAATGGCAAAAATAGTCCTGTATGTGATAATAGATCGATCCCAATATAACGTAGCACGACCGTTCTCGAGAACTGGTTCGGGCACATACCTGTAGTTTGGCACCTCTGAGTTCACAAGCCATCTTGCCCTATTTAAGGGCAAGTTGTTGATGTACTAACCTGGTTGTGCCTGTGCAAATATTCCCCGAGTCGGTGACATGATCCACAGATATCATCCGTACCATCTTTTATTAGAATATACTTTAGATAGTTAATCGTCATGATAACTTCGTCCATAATCGCACAAACAGGGTTTAGGGTAGGTTTCGGTGGGAGACAGATCTAAGTTTTGTGGAATTTGAAAGCTCTATTCCTTCAGATTACACAATCACACCTTTTTCTACATACATGTCTGCACACTTGTCGACACCAAATTCCATTTAGTTAAAATTACAATTATTATATTACAATACCATATTTTTCGAATGAAACTAAATAAACGATGTATCTACATATTAACCCTCACAAAATTAGCAAAATAATTATTCAAATCTAGTTATGACTAAGTTATGAACCTCAAAACCTATACACCAGAACCTCAGAAAGATACCTCAATCGTAAGCAATATAAAAAATAATACATCTGATTTAAAAATCTCCTTCGTCTTTTGAAGTATGAGAAAAGATCAACTTAGTTTGGCAATCATAACAGACCTCGTTACACTCATACCATTTGTTATTTTAATCTGGACAATGTAGTTCAAATCCTAATTCCAGATTGTTATTTGACGTTGTAATAGGCGGCTCGTTAACCGCAATATCGTGCGTAGTTTAAATGTTTAATCACAATGTTTACTATTTATGAAACAGCACACGTTGCTTTGAAAACTGTTTCCATTTAGCTTCTTTTTAATATCTCTGAATCACAGATTTGTACGGCATTCAGAAATCATATGGTTTTATTGTAGAAAGTGGTTTAAACAATGCTTTATTTTATTAAAAGAAAATAATTAAATGAAAGATGTTATTTGTTCTGCAAAATAGTCTTGTGAGAACTAAGATCTGGAAATGGAAAGCAATGGTCGGATACGTAATATAAAACCTACTACTTACCAGAGATGAAGAGTTATATTTCTAGTTTCTCCTTTATCTGGTTTTCTGAAAATTTATTTTCTTTATAAATTACTTTCAAGCTTGTGTAAGAACTTCAATAAATGATTTGAAGAGTTAGACTAGCGTATTCATTGTTTTATTTTTGCATATTTTGCTATCTTATTGTTGTACATCAGTCTACTAAAGTCTAAAGAGTAGAGCTTAAACTATTACAAAGTTTGCAAGATATTTTGGCCCGAAATTGAGGTATAAACAGGCCTCTCCCATTGCGCGTCTCTGATCGATTTTCGGCTTCTCTCATCCTGCCAGTCATTTCACATGAATAGTCTCTCAGGTGTAAGTCCAACAGCGGACCACGACAGGCTGATGATGATGACGTCAGATGTCCTTTCACAAATCTAATACCTTTCGGCTCAAACGATTTTCATGAAATTTTATATGTACCGCGTTTAGGGGACGATAAATCGACATAGTGAGGATTCATTTCTAGAAAATTTACAAAAACAAATACCAAATGAATAGTCGGTCTTACAAGTGCTTCTATTTGTCTTTTGGTCTTTTGAATACGCTCTACTAAGTGGCTGTAATAGCAAAAATCTTGATAAACTTTATTATTTAACAATTTACGATGTGTTAATTTAGCCACATATTAACTGGCTACTGTAGGCAGGTTTCAACAAAATATGATCCTAAGAGTGGACTCTATTAAATACATATTGTGCAATAGTTCATAATGATGTAAAAAAACATGTAGGTACCTAATTCTTTTTTTGTTATATAAATTTTGTAGACTGGTTTCCAAGTGTTTGGCCAAACGTCCGAATTATAAACATGTTAATAAAAAACAGAATAGGTAGAATAAATTAAAAATATACAAAAGTTACTACTACTACGTCATCGTTGCCTACTTTTACTAATCCAGTGACCTTTTGACTCGACGTAATAACACACTGTTGGTATTAAACTAACGGTATACGCAAATGTAGGCGAAAACTAACCATTTGAATACTATGAACTACATTGTTATCTAGTTTATAAACTACGCTGACTTTTATCCGTGGTTTAGTTTGATAGCAGTTTAATGATACATCGAAAATCGTACTTTTTTTCAGGATGAAAGGTAGCCTTAATGTCGTAGATAAATGTGTTTACAAAACGAAGAACTATGCTTACTTACGTTTTTTGTGAGAATAATGTCAACTAGGAAACCAGCATATACATGGGGATAAAAAATATTTGTAAAGTGTACATTTATATTATGTATGTAATAATTGATGATTGCAGTCTTAGACCTGTATTTTAAAAGGCGTCTCAGTCGTGAATATAGTTTTAAAACTAGTTTTAAGAAGAAATTTTATTATTGAACGTCTCTTGAAACAAGATTCAGTGATCGGTAATCAAGTGAGTAAAGATCAATGAATCTCTGTTTGTAGCTTATTTTAAATCAATGTTCATGTCAAAATCTCCTGACAGGAATAGATTTTGATAGATGTGATCTAGGTATGTTCACTTGAGACAAACTCAATCTAGGCTTAAGTGGTAATTTCTAAGGCCTTTTAGGGTAAATGAACTTATCTTCTTCCACGGATCCGTGGTAAACTGACATGTAGGTAATACTGGTTGATCTAGTAGCCAACCTCAAATAATCTTGGGAATAATAATGGCTAGGAATATGATGAGGATTTATCGGAGTAAATAGATATGGTTAAACGCGAAATAAATTTATTTTCGTGTTTTATATGACTGTTAGAGTTACAACACTAAGATAATGCAACTTCCGGCGCGGTAATAATAAGTGCGTAATAATAAATAAAAAGCGAATGAAATCATCAAAATAAAGTTAAATTATGCAATAGTTAAGACTTTTTTTTTCATGAAACCCTGCTACCACAGATTAATTAAAATTTTATACGCCCTCGTTTTTGCTAACCTCTTTTTTATTAAATTACAAAATTATGCATAACCCATATAAAATAGGTGGTAATTATTTTTCTTATGAATTAATAACGCCATTAATAATATTGTGCGTGCGTGTGCGTCAATCATGCTCGGCTCCTATTGGTCTAAGTGTGATGTTAACTATCCTGTCTTAGGCACGCCAGCAAAGCACAAATAAAAAATAACCTGAAAATCGGTTGGATAGTTGCGGAATTCATCGTTAGGAACAATATGACACGAGAATTATATATAACTAGCTGACCCGGTGAACTTCGTACCGCCACATTATTTTTTTTGTAAACATTTTGTACATTTCTGTGAAACTTGTTTTAGTAATTATGCTCACCTCGGATTACCACAGGTTTTTTCATACTGACCTCCTAACAATAACAAATAAGAACGAAGAGTTACCCAATTTAGTGCAGTCCATCAGAAGTTATGTGCGTACATACATTTAGGCGATTCATTTTTATTTATATACTAGTTGTTGCCCTCGGCTCCGCCCGCTTATATGTCGGTTATCGCGGCAAATAGTAGCCTATGTATTAGCTATATTACTGTAAAGTTTTATCCAAATCCGTTCAGTAGTTTTGCGTGAAAGAGTAACAAACATCCATCTATCCATCCATCCATACTTACGAAGTATAGATAGATAGATGGTTAGAAACAAGGTTTAATTCCTGCGTTTGCACTGAAAATTTAATTTGTATCATGTGTATAAGTTTTAGTGTATGATAAGTTTAAACATGTGTATTTGATATATTAGGAACAACCTCAATGCATTTAGTTCCTATTTTCTCTGCATCAGCCAAAGGTTGACAGCATAAGTCCGACTATGTAGGTCCATGATGTATAATAAATAAAATTGTGTGTAAAAATATAGTAAATCAAAGTGACAACTTACACACAGTTCCGGAACTTGGGGATTCCACACAATAATCAATTTATGTCTCATCCGGGATTGAATGCTCCACACGCGATGGTAATGGTATCTAAATTGGCGATACGCAACTTTCACAATGCAACCTTGTTTGTAAAAGCGTTAATAAAAATAAACACAACACACATTAAAAAAAAATACAGAATCATGACTAACATATAATGATTGACTACTGATTTTGGGTTTCAGTATTTAAGTAACTTTTAAAATGCTGCCTCGAATTTCTGAAAGATCAAGCCGGTTCTAACTATTAATAATTAAAAGAAAACCGATAGTGTTAAATTTTAATTAGTCCGCGGCTGTACATTGACTACCAATGGGCAGCTGTGGCGGAAATTTAAAAAATATTCTTGAAAATAGAAATGACGGAGCAAAGTTCGTGTAAAAAAAATGTGATAATATATTTCAATTAATTTGTTGAAGATGAAAATTTTCATCTTAATGCAAAGTATAGTACAATAGTAGGTTTATTACGTAATATTTTTATTTTTGTGCAGCAATGCGTGATAAATAAAACTTATAAATAAGCATATGCGTTACATTTACATTTAATTAACATCTCGCTATTTCGGTCATATTCTTAATTAACTATAACACTGTATAAATATAATTTTACTGTCAGATTAATATTTCGACCGAACACGATCGAAGTCTTCGGTCAACAAACAACTTGCTTCCTCTATGCCTCTCCCACACCTCCAATTTTATCAAATCTTCCTTCTATGTCCAGTCAGTTCCGTCAGTCGTCAGTTCGTTCAGTCCGGAATGCACTCCCAGCCGAAATCGCTTTATATTTAAGACAAAAGTGCGCGAATCCTTCAAGGAGAATTGGCAGTACAGATACAAAGTATGTATGTGTATGCTTAAATATGTATATATGTATATATATGTTAAATATGTATATAAGTATGCTGAAATATTTATATTAGTGGATTTGTATATATTGATTTTATCTGATGTTGGTTTATCTCTTATTTACGTAACTATTATGATCTTAGTTTTTGTCTTTGCACCTACCGCATCATATTTCGATATACCAGAAGCTGCGCCTCCCGGTGGTAACCACGATTGGTGATTTAAAAGTACAAAAACATAGTTACACATATTAACCTTCCTCTTGAATAACTCTATCTGTAGCTGGAAACTGCATTGAAAACCGTTGAGTACTTTAAAAGCTCTGAGCGGACACACAGCGGAAGCGATTTAATTTTATATTCTGTAAAGATGGATGGTCCCTGTAGTGACGGCAAAGAATGCTGTGTGCTTCATTCATCACGTGGATACAAATATCGTAAGTGCCGGCAGGTAGCAAACTACACAGGGCAACAACACAGCAATGAGAAGGAAAATTTGAAACAAGCCCTAAATTTGTTGGGTTCTGCACGGGGTTTTGTCAAGTACTATTAGTTAATCCGTGGTTTTGTCTTCTAACTCATGTTTTTTTTTATTACATAGGAGGGCAAACGAGCAGACGTATCACCTGATGGTAAGTGATTACCGTCGCCCATAGACACCTGCAACACCAGAGGCGTCACAAGTGCGTTGCCGACTTTTGGGGGATGGGGAAAGGGATCCGGAGAGGGGTTAGGGTATGGGCCTCCAGTATCCTCACTCACTCGGTGAAACACAGCGCAGGCGCTAATTCACACCGGTTTTATGTGAGGCCGTGGTATCACTCCGTTCGAGCCGGCCCATTCATGCCGAGGCGTGGCTCTCCTACGATTAAGTATCTCCCACATGTAATTGACAACACGATTTTAGGATCTATATTTTCTTTTAGTGTTAAAGAGAAAGAGAAGAAAAACTAATGAAGTGGTTCTTTATTAAAGGAATATAGTTCAAAACAACAGTTTTTAGATTTTTAGTCTGTATGTTTGAGTGCTAATCAGAAGTGGGTTATCTGTTTTGACGATTTGGATGCGGTTTTCTCTTATTGTGCAACAAAATTAAACTTCACTTCACAGTTAGTGTTTATTTTAGTTCATTCAGTCAATTAAAAATGTTAGAACAATTTAAAGAATCACCACGATAACCGGCAAAGACGTGGACGGGGCCGCAGACAAAACTAGTAAGTAGGTAATAAAAATAAGCAAAGCCAAAGCAACAGTTTAACACATTTTTCTACTACCTTTTTTAGGAGCTATTGACGAGGTCAATTGTTATATTTATAAACCAAAACAACTTGAATTCGTTTTTTCTCTATATTTGATAGCAACTATCTTTGCGACTATAATTCATAAAACCGATTTTATATAGAAGTCGCGTAACAAAGCATAAATAAATTGTTTACCTTCATTTTGAGACTGAAATCTCGATATAAACTTATTATAGTATATACTGTTCCACAGATATATATGTATAAATTAGCTTATCTAATCAGAGATGGCCATCTGACATCTGGAAAATGTTGCTAAATAAAAAAAATGTGTGTTTGTTCCATTCCACTGACAGATACCTGATGTGAGATTTCAATATCTGGTTTTTCTATAGTAAAATGGGAGTTTAGAATCTTATACTCAAAGGGAAACGTTTTAATTCGAATGAATTTGTGTAGCTAAATCAATCAAATTTGCACACACACACATAAAATTCTTTAAACATACATTTTGTTTTACAAAAGGTACAGGGTCCCGGAATAGGCTTGCTCGACCGGAGCGATACCAAGGCCTCACAGAAAACCGCGTGAGTGAAACACAGTCCATGGGCAGCGATACGTCTGCTCGTTTGCCACCTATTCGATAAAAAAAAACATAAAGCCGTCATGAGGACTGCCGACAGAAGTGAAAACTCAAAACTATAAACAAACAGTTGTTTAAACTCACCTGAAATGAACCTTGATGCTCTTTAAATAAAATGCGCGATAAAAAGAATTAAAATATTCCTTGAGAACCGATAACTACAGAAATGCTTATTTAAACGTTATAAAGATATAGGTTAATTTCTTTCATATTTGGTATCATATCACACGGCAAATTTCTCTCAAATTAAGTTTTTTAACAAGACTATGCGGCCTTAGTCCAATGTAGTATTATCTATACTAATATATAAAGCTGAAAAGTTTGTTTGTTTGTTTCTTTGAACGCGATAATCTCAGGAACCACTGGTCCGATTTGAAAAGTTATTTCAGTGTTGGATAGTACATTTATTGTGGGAGCTTATATCATCATATACATCATCACGCTAAGGCCAATAGGAGTGGAGCACCAAAACAGAATGTTACGAAAACTGGGGAAATTTTATCACGCCGCGGGCAGTAGGACACGTAAACGAAGTTGCGTGGGTCAACTAGTTTATGGTTTAAAAGTATTTTTTTTAACATCTCTTCTGGCCTAGGAATATATATTTTGTCCATTCATACACTTGAACCTACAACACGCAGAGCAGTAAGAAACAACAAGGTGACTGCTGAAACCTCTATGGCATTCGTGCAGTCCAGCATCTCAAATATCTAAACATCATGTTCGAACATAAACATTCTTATGACTCAATATTGTTCTATTTTCAATCTTACAATAAGACTGGATAACCGTAATTTTTGAAGCTGACTGTACAACAGAAGTTTAAAATACTGAGTTTTTTATAGGTGTACACAGCAACTATATCACAGTTCAAAAAATACGATATTGAACAGAAATTAATAAGAAAAGACAAGACAAGACAGTCGACTACCTACCGTATTCTGGTATTTCTCGGTAGTAGTGTACCCGTGGACAATTCTTTGACCTAATGACATGTACTTATTCAAAGTAACACGGTAATCGGTCGAGCGGTTCATGCTTAAAAGCGTAACAGACAGGAAAGTTTACATTTGCAATTATATAATATATTATATTATTATAAGATTATAGGAAGTCATGCCAATGGTTTTACAGGGTAAACTTTTAGAATTACCCGTTTGATAACAGTACCAATGGTAAAGTCGATGGTTATTAATTACTATGTTAATCCCCTTGAGTGACTGCATAAAAGTACACATAATACCTACGTGATATGGGATATGCATAGGATGATAAAGTGGGCTCAATTATGCTGGTTTTATCATTTAAGAAGTACCTTTTTAATGCAAAGTTGTCTGGCACCCAAGCCGCACAAAACATACGACACCGGTGAACCATTTCGCTCACTATCAAAGTCCATTATGATAATTAATGCGGCAGCAACTCAAATCCCATATAGAAGGCAACCCATACATTTGTGTCTAAAGAATTTGCAAGCCTATTACTATCACACGATACCTAGCAACTCTAGTTGCATCGAAATAGGAGACAAAACTTCGTCCGGTGTTTAAATAAAGTGGTCATATAAGAATCGTCTAAATCCGTCTCCGTTGGTGCATTCATAACAATAGCTCACTTCCTTTACACAATAAGCTAGACAATCATATATGTATTGCAAAGGTTTGCATTTTAAAACCTCTTTTGTAATTTAACTGCAGAATTATCTAACAGTTGTGTTACGGCAGAAAGTTTTAGCAGTCTAAGATACGTGCATAATTACATTCAGGTTGTCTGGTGGTGTGATCTACTGGTTGCTGATAATTGCTGCCGAGGTCATGAATCTGATTCTAAGAAACAAAGGACTGCCTTGCTGGTGCAGTGGTGGTGCGACTGCTTTGCTTGAAGTCTCAGGTTCGATTCCCCGGTCGGATCAAATGTTTGAAAGATTTGCAAATATTTGTTTCGGAGTATGGGTTTTTCCTTGTATAGTATGTATGTATTTACAAAAAATAGTATATAATACGTATTCATATCAGTTGTATAGTACTCATAACACAAGCTCTGCTTAGCTTAGGACTAGATGGCGTTGTGTGTTAGAAGTCCGGAATATATTCATTAAATCCTTTGTTCAGTTTCTAGGTTTAGCTTATCGTATATCACACCAGCTGAATTATTAGAAAGGACCTCCTACACTAAACTGGACAGATACGGTTTGTTTCAAGTTTCCCTTCTGTTCACAGTGCTGTTCTCCTGCGTAGTTCATTCCCTCGGGATCAGCGCCGAGGACGGAGTGGCGGCTAATATACATAGACTAATATAGTTACATTTTAAATTTAACCTAAAGTTCTTCAGAATACTACTATCGCGAGCGACGGTTGGTTTTATTTTGTAAAATATGATGTGATGAATGGGAGTGACTTAAACTCGCGTCAGGACACGTGACGTGACCTAAGACGGCGCAGGGTGATTGCGCGAGCACGGCGGCGCAGGCACCTTGAAGATGAGTCAACAAGGCCGTCACTTTCATTAAAAACATTAGTGTTTCGTAGTGAAGACGTAAATTTGATAATAATAAATCCGTTTTTACCCGACTACGGCAAAGCTAAAGTAGGGTTATGATTTTGACAGACTATGAATGTATGTGTGTATGTTTACATTTGTTCCCTCATAGCTCCTTAACTATTCATTAGAACATTCACTAGAACAAATGAGATATCGTTAGAAGCGTCTTGATTGTCCGCTGGTTAGAGGCTATATGACGTGCCACTGAATCTAATGTGACGCCCTCTAGCCGACGTAAAGTAATGTATTAATAAAATAATTTGAGAGAAATATGCCGTGTGATATGATACCAAATATGAAAGAAATTAACCTATATCTTTATAACGTTTCAATAAGCATTTCTGTAGTTATCGGTTCTCAAGGAATATTTTAATTCTTTTTATCGCGCATTTTATTTAAAGAGCATCAAGGTTCAGAATTGTCCACGGGTACACTACTACCGAGAAATACCAGAATACGGTAGGTAGTCGACTGTCTTGTCTTGTCTTTTCTTATTAATTTCTGTTCAATATCGTATTTTTTTGAACTGTGATATAGTTGCTGTGTACACCTATAAAAAACTCAGTATTTTAAACTTCTGTTGTACAGTCAGCTCCAAAAATTACGGTTATCCAGTCTTATTGTAAGATTGAAAATAGAACAATATTGAGTCATAAGAATGTTTATGTTCGAACATGATGTTTAGATATTTGAGATGCTGGACTGCACGAATGCCATAGAGGTTTCAGCAGTCACCTTGTTGTTTCTTACTGCTCTGCGTGTTGTAGGTTCAAGTGTATGAATGGACAAAATATATATTCCTAGGCCAGAAGAGATGTTAAAAAAAATACTTTTAAACCATAAACTAGTTGACCCACGCAACTTCGTTTACGTGTCCTACTGCCCGCGGCGTGATAAAATTTCCCCAGTTTTCGTAACATTCTGTTTTGGTGCTCCACTCCTATTGGCCTTAGCGTGATGATGTATATGATGATATAAGCTCCCACAATAAATGTACTATCCAACACTGAAATAATTTTTCAAATCGGACCAGTGGTTCCTGAGATTATCGCGTTCAAAGAAACAAACAAACAAACTTTTCAGCTTTATATATTAGTATAGATAATACTACATTGGACTAAGGCCGCATAGTCTTGTTAAAAAACTTATTTTGAGGAGTCAAAATAGGATAGGAAATTTTCCACACAACGCTATCTAGATTCAAATTTGTACTATGGTCTTAATACAGATGCCTCTATTCGCTAAAGTATATTCATCATCATCTATTTTAACTTAACTATTGAACAGTCATCTCTTTTGCAGGTCTATTTATTTGCTAAAGAATACATATCACCATCTATTTTGGCGCTCTTATTTTTCACCTTAACGTACGTAAAATAGTTATGGAAATGTACATATGGTTTTATTTTTTGTAGGTGCTTTTGATTCCTAAGGGATGTAACATCAGCATCTATTTTCCAGTTTTGTTTTTCACCTTATCTATTGAACAGCAGAAAAAAACATTTTGGGTTGTAAGCAGAACGCTATTTCCCCGTCGGAAGTGGTACAGTGTATTGTAAACTCGAGTCTCGCGATATGAAAGGATGATAACGAGCCATTGTTCATCAAGCCATCCTCCTTGACTGGGATGTGGGAAACAGCAGACGTATTACCAATTATTATGGCGTTGTGAACTGGGCTCTGTTAATGGTATCTTGTATGGATCGCGTTTTGAATCGCTCGGCTAGAGGTTAACGAGTCTTTGTTCTTGAATTAGAAGGAAGAGAAATAATTGTTATTGTATACTTTTCTATTTTCATTCAAAACATTGGATATTTAAAAAAAAGTAGTGAAACTTAGTGTGACTGGTTTTGTCATGTTTGGCGTTCTTGTAGCAGGCATAAAGTTGTAGGTACTGTTTTTAATAGTCATAGGGAAATGGATAAACATTTTTTGGGCTAAATTTCATTGTCAACTTTTAAACATGTTTTGTAATGTTGTGTTTAACATTATGTTATCTAGATGCCTACGGTTCTCAATCTCTACAACAAGACTATTCAGGCTGTAAACCTTATTGTATTAATATTGGCTTAGGATATATATCTTGAAGTGTGTTATCCTCGTTATCGACTAACCCGAGATGAGTGTACTACAATTGCTATGAAATGAACCTACTTACTTTTTGGCAACACATAATGAACATAAGAGTTTCATTTTCTCAGTAGCGCAGTGGAAGTGTATGCGACTGCTGTTCATGAGGTCTCGGGTTCGATTCCTGGGTCGGACCAAATATTTGTATGATCTACAAATATTTGTTTCGGAGTTTGGGTGTTTTCTATGTATAAAATGTATGTATTTACAAAAAAAAAACAAAAGTATGTATGTATTTGTATCAGTTGTCTAGTACCCATAACAGAAACTCTGCTTAGCATGCCATTTCATCAAAAGAAGAAGAAGAACGTGGAATAGAATGTTGTGAAGCCGCATGGTTATTAAATTATAGAATAATTGTAAGAATTGTCGAGATGCTAGTAGCCATTTTGTGACGTTAATCGGGAAATAAAGCGGGCTCTCTCGTTACGGTCTAGAGGTGTTTGTAGCCGGTTTGTTGAATTGGGAAATTCGTTCGTTCGGGAAATTTGAATTATAAATTGGAACCGTTGTGTAATTGTGTATTAAAAGATATATTTCAAGGTAGTAGAGCCACGCTGATTTCAGCACGAACGGGCCGGCTTGACCGGGGCGGTACTACCCTCGCACAGAAAATCAACGTAAAATGACAGCGATCATGCTGTCGTGTTTCGTTGGTGAGTGCGAGACCGGAGGCCCAATGATGCGAAAGCATCACTAGCCCGCCATGGTGTGGGTCACCATGCTGCATTGTTGCATTGTCTGCGTTCGCAGTATGGTGACCATCACTCTTGGATTCTGCTTATGCTTTCCATCAGGCAGAGTAGAGTCCTTATGGCAGGGTCAAAAAAAAAAAAAAAAAATATATATAAAACACTAGCTGACCCACGCAACCTCGTTTGCGCCTTATATTGCCCGTAGCGTGAAAATTGCCCCCGTTTTTGAAACATTCTTCATTGTTGCTCCGCTCCTATTAGTAGTAGCGTGATGATATATACCCTATAGCCTTCCTCGATAAATGGACTATCCAACACCGAAAGAATTTTTCAAATCGTACCAGCGGTTCCTGAGATTAGCCTGTTCAAACAAACAAACAAACAAACTCTTCAGCTTTATATATTAGTATCGATGAATGAGATGAAATGGGGACCGTCTTTCGAAAAAACAAAAAACGATATCGGTTTAAATTCTTTCTGTAATATAATTAATTTTTTATATGTCACATTATAGTATGTCCTACAGTAGCGATGCATGTTGTCGCTAAGCATCGTCATGGCAATAGCCGGTCCCTGAAAGTAGTTTCACGTCAAAAATACTACCGATTCGAGAGCCTCCTACTTTTCTAAAGTAACTTTGTAATAAACCATTGAACAGTTAACGACGATGGCGATGATAAATAAATAAATAAATAAATATTTTTTGGACATCTAAACACACAACGCCATCTAGTCCCAAGATAAGCAGAGCTTGTGTTATGGGGTACTAGACAACTGATACAAATACATATATACTTTTTTTTTTGTAAATACATACATATTATAGATAGAACACACCCAAACTCCGAAACAAATATTTGTAGATCATACAAACATTTGGTCCGACCCGGGAATCGAACCCGAGACGTCATGATCAGCAGTCGCTCACGCCAACCGCTAGACCAACGATGATGAACGTAACTGTTGCACAAGGCGAATTGAGTTAAATACCTTTTCACCTTTAAACATGAAATCCATTTTGTAATACAACCAATTACATGAATCACCATTTTGTAATTAGAACTGCCGTTATTAGAACACCATTGTTTATACGCCATGGCCTCGATGCCATCGAACCTATAACTGTAGTTTATCTGGGACCTGGTTTTCTATAACCTGTGATGAGGGAACAATTACATGGAAATTGTCGCTCGACTTTTTCTTGTAGTGTGTGATTAATCGTTGGGTGTTGATGAGTGAAGGGCGCTACACACGGATGGGTTTAAGATTTTCATTTCACGATAATATCATAGACTGCGCGGATGACTGCAGTGTGTGTGTGTGTGATGCCAGTGATGACTTAGTTGTTGAAACGGTCACCTTGCTGCTTTCTACTGTGCTGAGCGTAGTTCCTGAGCGTAGGTTCCCACATGGGTCAATAAATAATTACTCGAACGAAGACTTCCCACTTGGGAACCCCGGGACGGACGGGATGTAGTATATTTATAGTTTCAAAACAATGACATAATTCAAAGCATTGCATATTTTAATTTACTAGGTTAGGCAATTGCGTTAAATTAGTGTTGAAATATATATAATTGTTGAGTTTTAACCTTTAAAACACTTTTTTCTTTACTATTCTGTTGAAGAACATAATTAAACAGAAACAAACATAATACACACAAGTAATAAAATTGGAGTGTCTGTTTGTCATATTAAAGTAACCACATATGTAAACTCATATGTATGTATACTCGGTACATATACTAAGTGTATTTTTAAAAAAAAGTGCCGGATAATCTCTTGAACGGCTGGACCGAGGAGGAGGTAAGGAGTAACTTTTATATATTCAGTACTAGCTTCGCCCCGCAACGTTATCCGCGGTACGATAATAACCGCGGGAAACACCGCGGGGTTCAGCTAGTACTGAATGTAATGTAACATGCCACTCGCAGTTTACATGTAGATCTGTATATCTGTTTTCGCTGTGATCATTTTTCGGGTTAATACCTATCGCATGATACTCACAAATAAAGTATCATTATTACATTTGTCTCTATCCAAAAATTGAGTGACCAAAATATAACTTGCCTTTAAAATAGTAATTCATTTCATTTCTGAGTTGAGCAGAAAGTCCGAAAAAATGAATTAAAAGAGGACCTAACCTCAAAGTAGTCGGATAACTCCCATAACTATGTCTTATCTAATGTGTAACATCAAACATTATTAACATCTAATTAAATAGCGCACACTTCCCTCCGGTTTTAAGTTACAAAGTTCCGTTTCTTTTTATGGAATCGATTCCACATATTTCGGGAAAGCGAATGGAAAGAAGTAACACAAGAAATAGTCAAATAATAAGAACTATATATACTTATATACTATATAACTGTATATACTTAAAATTTGTTGTAATATAGTGTATGTGTGTTTGTAAACTAAACGTTATCGGTTTTCATGTCAGTTCAAATGTTATTTTAAAGACATTTCAACAACATCCTTCATGTTCCAATAGAGTTCTTCCATGTCCAACTAATAGATTGTTAAAATATTAAGGAGAATGACTCTCCTTAATATTTTAAATTATATGTTATAAATTAAAAAAACCTAGCTTAATGGATTTATCGCCTTGAATCCACCTGCATACTAAATTATGTATACATATACAAGATTTGGTCGTTTAAAATATATTACATAGATATATGTCTGGCTCGGAAAATTGGCACTCTAAATAAGGAATTGTTTATAAATGTCCAAAATTTTTGAAGACAAGTCTTGTATTAGGTAATTTCTTTTACGACTCGCGTTTGTGTGTCACGGATATAAATGCATCATAAAACCTTTTTCATTAAGTGTCTATTTGTAAGTATTTGTTTGTGTTTATACTCGTATACCGTAACGAGTAGCGTCAACTAGTTACTTTCAAGAAACGTGTTTATCGCAAGATTTTATCTGCATTTGAATTCCTTTTTAGCATTAGTGATGTTATGACGTTCTATTATTAAGTAGTAAGTAATCAGTCTTTGTCCTTCTTAGTCGTTCGCATTCTTCAATTACTAAAGGTCGTCCTACAAATTGAAATATTACCACAAAAAATAGATCATAGGTCGTGGAATTCACAACAACAGTCAGTTTAAATTATAAATCTATACTAATATATAAAGCTGAAGAGTTTGTTTGTTTGTTTGAACACGCTAATCTCAGGAACCGCTGGTCCGATTTGAAAAATTCTTTCAGTGTTAGATAGCCCATTTATCGAAGAAAGCTATAGGTTATATATCATCACGCTAAGACCAATAGGAGAGGAGCACCAATGAAAAATGTTTCAAAAAACGGGGGAAAAATATAGGAGACGCAAACGAGGGTGCGTGGGTCTGCTAGTATATGTATATACTAGCTGACCCACGCAACCTCGTTTGCGTCTCCTATTGCCCGTAGCGTGATAATTTACCCCTGTTTTTGTAACATTCTTCATTGGTGCTCCGCTTCTGTAGGATTTAGCGTGATGATATATAGCCTATAGCCTTCCTCGATAAATGGGTTATCTAACACTGAAATAATTTTTCAAATCGGTACTGGTGTTTCTGAGATTAGCAAACAAACAAACTCTTCAGCTTTATACATTAGTATAGATTTATGTGGTACTAGCTGTCCCGGCAAACGTCGTTTTGCCATAACTACTAATAAATAAATAAATAATTAAAAAAACATTGTCCAGCGGACAAAATTGTGAATCTAAACCATTCCCAGTTCCCCTTGAACACACACAAAAATTTCATCAAAATCGGTCCAGTCGTTTGAGAGAAGTTCAGTGACCTACACACTCACAGAAGAATTATATATATAAACTAGCTGTTGCCCGCGGCTTTGCTCGCGTGGAAGTTGATTATATGTATTTAATTTAAACTGTGTAAAAGTATGTATCAGTACTTTATTCATATTTTTGAACGTATTTATTTATTTTTGATCAATAGCCCATTTAAAAGAACTTTCATGCAAACATTCGACCCATATTTCATCCCCTTTTGGAACAGAATTCGCATAAATGCTGATATAAGTATTCATCTATTTCGAAAAATGACGGAATGCCAGACTAACCTATTTACGAAATGTCAAACCCTATTTCACCCCTTAGGGATAGAATATTCAGAAACGCTGCAATACGTATTTACTCATTTTTAATTAGCAACCCAAAAGTAAAGTTTCACCTTTCTTATCTCTATGTATTCTTAAATATGACGGATTTCCATAAAAAAAATCAACCCCTATTTCACCCCCTTAGGGGTAAAATATGCAGAAACTCTAAATAGATATCTAGTAATTTTTAATCAATAGCCCAAAATTAAAGTTTTTTGGTTCTAATTTAAAAAATAACGGACTTCCATACAAACTTTCAACCCCATTTCACCCCTTTAGGGGTAGGGTAGAGTATCCAGAAACGCTTAAATACGTCTTTACTCTTTTTTAATTAGTAGTACATGAATAAAGTTTCATGGTTCTAACTTAAAAAATGACAAACTTCCATACAAACTTTCAACCCCTTATTCACCCCTAAGGGGTAGAATATCCAGAAACGCTTACATACGTATCTACTCATTTTTAATCTGTACCCCAAAAACAAAGTTTCATCTTTGTAACTTCAAAAATGGCGAACTTACGTACAAACTTTCAACCCCTTTTTCATCGCCTTAGGGGTAGAATATTCAGAAACGCTTAAATACGTATCCACTCATTTTTAATCAGTAGCCCAAAAATAAAGTTTCATATTTGCTAGTTCAAAAATAATGAACTTCCGTACAAACTTTCAACCCCTACTTCATCCCCTTAGGGGTAGAATATCCAGAAACGCTTAAATACGTATCTACTCTTTTTAATCAGTAATACATGAATAAAGTTTCAAAAAATGACAAACTTCAATACAAACTTTCAACCCCTATTTCACCCCTTAGGGGTAGAATATCCAGAAACGCTTACATACGTATCTACTCATTTTTAATCTGTAGCCCAAAAATAAAGTTTCATGTTTGTAACTTCGAAAATGGCGAACTTACGTACAAACTTTCAACCCCTTTTTCATCCCCTTAGGGGTAGAATATCCAGAAACGCTTAAATACGTGTCTTCTCATTTGAAATCAGTAGCCCAAAAATAAAGTTTCATGCTTCTAACTTAAAAAATGACGAACTTCTATACAAACTTTCAACCCCTTTTTCATCCCCTTAGGGGTAGAATATCCAGAAACGCTTAAATACGTGTCTTCTCATTTGAAATCAGTAGCCCAAATATAAAGTTTCATGCTTCTTACTTAAAAAATGACGAACTTCCATACAAACTTTCAACCCCTATTTCACCCCCTTAGGGGTAGAATACCAAGAAACGCTTAAATACGTATTAACTCATTTTTAGTCCTTAGCATATGAATAAAGTTACATGTTTCTAACTTAAAAAATGACGAACTTCCATACAAACTTTCAACCCCTATTTCACCCCTTAGGGGTAGAATATTCAGAAACGCTCAAATACGTCTCTACTCTTTTTAAATTAGTAACACATAAATAAAGTTTCATGTTTCAGACTTCAAAAATGACGGACTTCCAGACTAACCTATGTACGAAATGTCAACCCCTATTTCACCCCTTAGGGGTTGAATACTCAAAAACGCTGAAATACGTGTTTACTCATTTTTAATTAGCAGCCCAAAAGTAAAGTTTCAGGTTTCTAACTTAAAAAATGACGGACTTCCATACAAACTTTCAACCCCTATTTCACCCCCTTAGGGGTAGAAATTCCAAAATTCCTTTCTTAGTGCGTGTCTACTCAATAAAAGGATCCTACTCACCAAATTTCATAGTCCTAACTATCATAGTTTACGCTCGGCGATGATGAATCAGTCAGTCAGTCAGTCAGTCAGTCAGTCAGTCAGGACTTACTATTTTATAAGTATAGATATGTTGTTTATTATAATAATATTTTGAGATGATCATAGTAAACTTCATACCTACTAGTGTATTATTATATACCGAAGAAGACGTCGTCGGGTCCCTGAGGAAGAAGCCGCGCTGTATGAGGTGTACCGCGCGGCTAAGCAGGCTCTGCAGCTGGCCTTCGGTGAGGCGAAAACGCGAGCCAGGGAGGAGATGTTGGAGACTCTAAGCTGGGATCCGTGGGGGCGTCCTTATCTCTCGGTCCGAGGGAAAATCGGACCTTGGGCGCCTCCAATTACGGAGAGTCTCCAACCCGAGCTGCTGGAGGACGTGGTCGCAGCCCTCTTTCCGGCACAAGCGGAGTACACGCCGCCGCCGATGGCACTGCCCACAGCTGCGGAGTCTGAAGAGGAGGACGCCAACGTCCCAGAGGTGACACAGGCAGAGTTGGGGGCGGCCGTGTTGCGGCTCCGGGCGAAGAGCACTGCCCCGGGGCCCGATGGCATTCACGGCTGCGTGTTGGTCCTGGCTCTAAAGGAGTTGGAGCCCCAACTGATAGGTCTTTACTCAGCGTGCCTAGTGCAGGGCCAGCTGCCCGCTCAGTGGAAAGCTGGTCGTCTGGTCCTGCTCAGAAAGGTGGGGCGCCCTGTGGACTCGCCGTCCGCGTACCGGCCCATAGTGTTGCTGGACGAGGTGGGAAAGCTATTCGAGCGGATAGTCGCAGCCCGCCTCGTCCGCCACTTGTGCGAGGAGGGGCCGAACCTGGCGGAGTGCCAGTTCGGGTTTCGGCATGGGCGCTCCACCATTTCGGCGATTTCGCGAGTGAGAGACCTGGCGGAGGAAGCAGTGTCCCGGGGCGGGGTGATGTTGGCGGTGTCCTTGGACATCTCCAATGCCTTCAACACTCTGCCCTGGAGCTGTATCCGGGAGGCACTGCGTTACCATCGGGTGCCTCCCTACCTCCGCCGCATCGTTGGGGCTTATCTGACGGAGAGGTGTGTCACCTATCTGGGACGTGATGGCAGACACCAGCGCCTCATGTCGTGCGGTGTTCCACAGGGTTCGGTCTTGGGCCCACTGCTGTGGAACATCGGTTACGACTGGGTGCTGCGAGGCGAGCTCCAACCGGGGGTGGACCTGACGTGTTACGCGGACGACACGCTGGTCACTGCCCGGGGGAGCTCATACAGGGAAGCAACGTTGTTAGCGACGGCGGCGGTCTCACAGGTGGTGAGCCGCATACGGCGCCTTGGCCTGGAGGTAGCCCTCAACAAGTCGGAGGCCATAGCTTTTCATGGTCCCCGACGGGCGCCGCCGCCGGGTTTGCACATGGTGGTTGGGGGGGCTAGTATCGCTGTCGAGCCCACCTTAAAATATCTGGGACTGGTGCTCGACAGCCGGTGGGATTTTGGCCCTCACTTCCGGCGGCTGGAGCCCAAGTTGATGGGCGCGGCGGGAGCGCTGTCAACGTTGCTTGTCAACGTTGCTTCCCAACGGGACGGACCCGAGCGCCGCCTGCAGGCGGTTGTACGAGGGGGTCGTGCGATCGATGGCTCTATATGGGGCCCCGATTTGGGCGGCTGACCTGACGGCCGGTTCAATCACCGTTCTACGGAGGCCGCAGAGGGTGATGGCCGTCAGAGTCATTAGGGGTTATCGCACGATCTCCTACGAGGCGGCTTGCGTACTGGCCGGATCTCCGCCCTGGGACCTGGAGGCAAAAGTCCTCGCGTCATTACATTGGTGGCGTGAGGACGCGCGGGCTCGCGGCGAGGGACTGACGCATCGAACTGTCGAGCTGCGTCGGTCACAGCTGCGAGAGGTCCTTGTGGCGGAATGGCGGGACAGGCTTTCAAGTCCTTCCGCCGGCCTCGTCACCATCGAGGCCATCCGGCCAGTGCTCGACCTGTGGCTCGGGAGAAGGCACGGCTCCCTCTCGTTCCGTGTGACGCAGGTCCTCTCGGGGCATGGCTGCTTCGGGAGGTTCCTGTGTCGCATAGGCAGGGAGCCGGACGCTCGGTGTCACCACTGCGTCGACTGTCGGGAGGACACGGCGTGGCATACGCTGGCAGAGTGTGCCGCTTGGGAGGGGCCACGCCGTGCCCTCATATCTGTAGTAGGCAGTGACCTCTCGCTGCCGGCCGTAGTTCGTTCTATGGTCGACGGCGAGGAGTCCTGGGACGCGGTGGTGTCCTTCTGCGAAGCAGTCATCTCGCAGAAGGAGGCTGCGGAAAGGGAAAGGGAGATCCTGACCTCTCTCTCGGCCCGCAGCAGACGCACCGGGCGTCGGAGGAGGGCATACGCTGCCCTCCACCGGCCTCCGTAACAGGGTCCAGGGGCGACGGACTTGGGGATGTTCGTCGCCCCCCTAATCAACTGGACCCGAGGTGGCGGCGCGTAGTGTTCCCGTGCGCCCCTCTTAGAAGTCGCGAGGGGAGTCTTTCCCTCGCTGACGAGAAGTGGCCCGCAAAGGCGGGCCGGCACCAGTCGGGGATTGCGGTTGTCTCTCAAGTTCCCGCGATCCCCGGCGTAAGTGTGAGAAGGAACACCGGGGGGTTTTAGTCAGTAGAAGTCTGACAGACCCCTTCGCCCTTTCCCCAGGGCGAAGGACATCCAAGAGGATTTCCCCCCGTCAAAAAAAAAAAAAAGCGTGGAGGAATTAGTTCATAAGTAAAAAAGATGGGTTTAATTAAAATAAATAACAATGTTGATTATATCCCATTCGAGTCGAAAATTGTTTACTTTTGTAAGAACAATACCACTTCCCATCTACCGTGAGTGTAATTAGTAATTACTATATTCACTCAATATCCATACAATTTTACTTTACTTTTCAAATTTACTGTGCACACTCTAAGTCAACAAGCTCTCAAGTGGCTAACTGGACTTATTTCTGCTGTATAATTTCGGTGCCACTGGGTTTCGTAATTACTCAGCAGAATTAAAAAGTGATACTCAAAATAATTTTAAATTTAATAATATTCTGACTGTCATTTCACATCATCACAATGACTATAGTTTTTAAGGAATCTTTCTTGTAATGCCGTTGATTTATAGTCTTAAAAATATGGCTTGATTTCTATAATAATGGTAATTGTCACTAGTGTCATTTAGAAGTTACGAGATACATTTCAGGTGTGAATTTTTATATTTATATTGTTTTGCACTTAATCCGTATATATACTAGCTGACCCGCTCAACTTCGTTTGCGTCTCTTCATAATAAATATTTTTTTAATTTTTTCCCAACATATTCGGTCGATACCTAGCTCCTATTGGTCGTAGAGTGATGTTACATAGCTTCAAACCTTCCTCGCTAAATGGGCTATCCAACAAAAAAAGAATTAGCAAAATCGCTTCAGCCGTGACATACATACCCAGAGATCAACGCACAGCCCAAACCGTTGAACCTCGAATCCTGAAATTTAGCATGTTGGTTCTATATACGCAAGTGAGTACTAAGAAAATAATTTTTGAAAATCCACCCCTAAGGGGGTAAATCAGGGGATGAAAGTCTGCGTGAGCGAAGCCGCGTGCAAAAGCTAGTATGTGATAAAACTGGCACGTAAAGAAAAAAACATAGCTAATCTATACAAATAAATAAAATTGGAGTGTCTGTTTGTAATATTAAAATAACCGCTTTTTACTAAATGCGTATTTATGTATACTCGGTACATATACCAAAAATTTAGTTGAAAAAATTTTTGTCTGTCTGTCTGTCGGTCTGTCTGTTTGTTCCGGGTAATCTCTGGAACGGCTGGATCGATTGGTACGAGACTTTCACTGGCAGGTAGCTGATAATCCAGGGAGTAACTTCGGCTACTTTTTTTAGACTAACTTTGTCCCGCGGCGTTACTCGCGGTACAACAATAACCGCGGGTAACACCGCGGGATTCAGCTAGTACAAAATAAAATTGGTTGCGTAAAGTTACTTTTAATGGTTTCGTAGCCATATGTCGCAGAAATCAAGCTACATTTGGTTATATAGTTAATAACACTCTATAACTATTTGGATGTTTTTAGGGTTCCAGTTTTTTCCTTTTGAAGCACGAAACCCTTTATAGGCCTTATAGGATCACTTTATTGACCCGTCTGTCAGTCAAGACCCTTTTTCTCAGGAAGGCGAGAGGTATCAAGCTGAAATTCATATCAAATAATCAGGTCTACTGTCCCTGTACTGTGTGTGTACTGAAAAAATCAATCTTCTAAGCCAACGCAATCAGAAGATACAGCCGTTTATAGTGCAAATTTTTGACACAGGCAAGCGAATCCAAATCAAGGGCAGTATCCCGTGAACTCAGAATCTTGAAATTTGGTACAAAGTAACATCTTATAGCACAAATAAAGGAAAAATTTCGAAAAGCATAAATTGTAATTATATGCCTACAGGTTTGTACGGAACCCACTATGTATGAGGCCGACTCGCCCTCGGCCGGTTTTTTTTAATATATTTAATACTAGCTGCCCCGTTTTGTTGACATTATCGAGAGATATTTTAATTTACTATATAGTTTGTATGGGAAAACAAAAGTTCTAGTTTTACCATTTTCCTCTCAAGTTTTTTCTCTCCATAAAAACCTACCTGTGCCTTAAGGAGAATAAAAAAAAGCGTTAAAAGTAAAAGTGGATCTTGAATTTTGTGCTTAGCTACATATCTGGCAATAAATTTTTATTTATAGAGATTTAAGTCAAAATTGAGTTGCATAATTGGTTGTTTTTACTTGACAGGGAACAAAAGAAAATTCGTTCAAAACATTGGTATCACTGCTATGATACGAAAGTGAGTTTTTGACCTTCATTATTACCCGTTACTTGCTACTTAACTTACCATTATAATGTTACAATACCCAGTAATTAACTGAATAGCAATTGACTATAACCATATACCTAACAATCGTATAGTAACTTGAACATTCCCACCATAGATTTTCCCATACTACAAAACCGTTAACAAATACTAGAAAGGTCGAAAGCAAATAGATAAATAAATATTTCGGACTTCTAACACACAACGCCATCTAGACCCAAGCTAAGCAGCGCTTGTGTTATGGGTACTAGATTACTGATATAAATACATAAATGTATACTTATATTATTATACATAGAAAACACCCAAACTCCGAAACAAATATATGCAGATCATAGAAACATTTGGTCTGATCTGGAAATCGAACCTCACACCTCCAACCTCAAACACAGCAGTCACATAGTAAATAGTATTATCAAAATATACAATTTATTCATGTGTATTTAAGGCATTTAATTTAAGCATTATAGGTTTAATGACACCTTAGTCAAATTATTTACTTTTATCATCTGTCAAAACGATAACTTTGTATGAAAAATATACTAAATACAAAATTGTGACGTCACTGTTTTAGAGCAATGTATTTCAATGTTTATTTGATTAAAATTTGTCATAGAAATGAATAGCTGTAATAATTATATTTTCCGAGATGTTTTGTAATATTCGTTTTATTGAAGGAGACATCGGTATTTATTTACGACACCGTCAACTACCCTATGTCCATTTAGTGACCCTTTTTATACCATAGATGTCGTAAGAATTGCCTAAAGAAAAAAAACTACAGAAACAATAGTGCAAGGAGAAGTAGAACTTGAAAGAAACCCTAGCTGGAAGATCCGACCTTAGATCGACCTTCACTGCTGATAATAGAATAAAACTTATTTTATAATAAACTAGTCGTTGCTGTGCGGCTCCGCCCGTGTGTATGTCGGTTATCGCGGCAAATAGTAGCCTATGTGTTATGATATAAGCTATATTACTATAAAGTTTCATCCAAATGCGTTCAGTAGTTTTTGCATGAAATAGTTACAAACATCACTCCCTCCATCCATCCATAATTACAAACTTTCGCATTTATATTATTAGTAGAATTTAGTAACTTAGAAAATATATTAAAAACTAGCCGACCCACGCAACCTCTTTTGCGTCTTCTATTGCCCGTAGCGTGATAATTTTCCCCAGTTTTCGAAACATTTTTCATTGGTGCTCCGCTCCTATTAGTCTTAGCGTGATGATATACAGCCTATAGCCTTCCTCGATAAATGGGCTATCTAACACTGAAAGAATTTTTCAAATCGGACCAGTAGTTCCTGAGATTAGCGTGTTCAAACAAACAAACAAACAAACAAACTCTTCAGCTTTATATATTAGTATAGATAGGTTGTCTAAAAAAATCCTAGACAGAAATTTTTAGTTAATTTTTTTTTGTTCATAATGTAACTAATAAATAATAATGTAATTAATAGTCGATCTAGGGTCGGATCTTAGACCACTATAACAATCCAGCTAAGCAGTGCGCTTTAGTATTCCGTTCTGGAGTGAGGAGAAACGTATGTCCAGCATATCTATATGCTTATACCATCACTGCTATATATACATACAGCAGTGGTAGTATAAGCATAGATAGCGGTGAAAATGCTAAGTACTCTTACTACATATCGCCAATATTTATAATCATCTAGGTGTATACCCAAATTACACAAATTTATACTTACTATTACTTTTTATTTATACTTGGTCTCTTTTCAATTGTGTCTGCAATTAAAACTGTATGTACTCGTATTCTGAGTAACTAAATATAGAACTTAATTCAACAGAAGTTTCTACCATTTGTGCAGCTATATATATCCCAATTGGCATTAATTTATTAATGAAACATGTCTTCCAAGAACCTAATGTGTGTGTATTTTTTATGTATGATCCTCTTAAAGCGACTCTACTATGCATAATAGAAAGCAGAATCTAAAAGTGGTTGTCACCATTCTCACTATGAATGTCGCCAATCCAACAATGCATTATGGTGACTTACACAAGGCGGCCTATTGGGACGCTTCTGCATCGTCTGTTACTGAAATCGTAAAGTCATACTTAGAACATATATTTGGGAATTGAATCCTTGAAATTACACCTTATCGCTACAGTAAAACTGTCGCCGATAAGTACCTATTTATTGAGGTATACTGAATTTTAATTGATATAAACCTTCAGATCACGTGACCTTCTGTTGCCATAAAATAGCCCTGACCGATTTTTTAACTATGCTACTGTAATTACAGTTGACGATATTATCAGTTTTGTTTTCTTTCAAGCCATCTCTTAAAATGTAGGAGCTATTAGACGCAAAATATCAACAAAAGCTTCTTCATGTTAGCTGACTAGTAATTATAAGAGAGAGAGAGAGAGAGAGAGGGAGAGAACCGTCACATTAACAGCCTTAATCACGATATCGAGACAGGGTTAGTTGAGGGTTATCCTGTAAGCAGCTGATGATTGAGGTACATATAAATATTACAAACTAGCAGCCGGCCCCGGCTTCGCACGGTAGATATAGGTATTTAACAAAAAAATTCAACGTCACTCTCACAAATTTTACCATGAAATAGTAGTTAGTGTGACATACCTACCATACATGTGACAGACCATGATAGTAGTTAGACATATGGTACCACGGGCTTCTTTGTGGATTGTGAATGTTGTCTATAAAAATATAGTACCTACATCATTTGTCAATACTTTCCGCAGCGCACGCGATATACACATTTTTTTGCCAATTTTTTTACACTTTATGCTTCATTATCGAAGTTTTCATACGGACCTCTAACTTTTATGCATATGTAAAGTAGCCTATGTTATTCGGGGATGATTTAGCTTTCTAATGGTCAAAGACGTTTTCAAACCGGTCAAGTAGTTTTTGAGTTAAATCCTAACAAACAAAAAATCAAGCCTTTCCTCTATAATAAGTTTCGATAATACTCCATTTTGAAATCATTTTTTGTTTTTTTTTTGCGTATAGTCCTCATTACATGTATCATAATGTTAGTACATTTTTTTTCAAGAATCTCCATCATTCTCATATAGCAAGTCAATTTATATGACACTAAGGTACAGTTTTAAACTGTTTCTTGTGAATGACTTGACTTATTTTCTGAAGAATGTTGTATAAAGTTCTACATAAATTTATATAAAACGCAGTCTCACATGACTTGAAAGCGATGAAACTCATAGAAATCAAGTAGGCAATAATGTGCTGTTTTTATTTATATAATTTATTGGACGGTTAGTCTCGTTGGAACCTGGTAACTGATATACAAAGGGTATTCTTCATTCACGATGCAATGCACGAGGCTATCTTACGATCAACTTCTGACATGGTATTACAAGGCCATTGCAATATTGTACTGCACAATGTGTGGCAGTTTAATTTCAGATTATTCGTTGTGTAAATGCTTAAAATTTTATGTGTTTCAACAATAAGTAGTAGAAAAACACGTAAGTACTTCTAAGAATACAAAAGCATGACAAACCCTACTTTCAACTATCTTAAATTTTTTGCTGACCCGTTTGCGTCTCTTCATAAGAAATATTTTTTCCCCATTTCCCCAAGATTTTCGGTCGATACCCGACTCCTATTGGTCGTAGAGTGATTTTATATAACCTAAAGCCTTCCTCGCTAAATGGACTATCCAACAAAAACGCATTATCAAAATCGGTTTCGCCGTTCACGCGTGATGTCGTGACCAAAGCAAGTAGGGATTCATTTATATATATATCGTGTTTCGTTGGTGAGCGCGAGACCGGAGACCCAATGATGCAAAAGTATTACTAGGCCACCATAGTCTTGGTTACTTTGCTGCATTGTTGCATTGTAGTATCGTGACCACGATTCTTGGATTCTGGTTATGCTTTCCATCAGGCAGAGTAGAGTCATTTTGACAGGCCCATACATAAAAAAAAACCTATACCAACAAGTCTGGTAAGCGTACCGTATTAGGCCAAAACCTCCCTGCTAAGGCGAGGCTTATATCTAGCAGTGGACTGTTTGGATAATGTTTACGCCGAAGCGTGGGAGAGCCACGCTTCGGCATAAATGGGCTGGTTCAACCGGAGTGATACAGTCTTACAGAAAACCGGTGTGAAATAGCGTTTTCGCTATGTTTCACCGAGTGAATGAAGATACCAACTCCTCCCCCCTCCCCTTGCCCATCCCGCAAAAACCGGCAACAAACTTGTGACGCAGGTGTCCATGGTTGGTAATGGCTTACCATCAGGTGATACGACTGCTCGTTTTCCCTCTATTCCATAAAAAAAGATAATGGAAAGTTAGTTCAAGAAAAACGGTGACGCCAACATCACTTTTGGTTCTGTTTACCTAATTGAGTTATCACTGAACACTTGCGTAACCCTGACATCCTTAGCAGAGCCCCGAGTATCAATGTATGTACTTTAAAATTTTGCAATCAAACGATGTCCTAATAAAATAAACGGAGCCTCGACGGGCGGAAGTGTCGAAGTCCTGCAGCCATAATTCGGTCATCTACCTCGTCTGTTCTCTGATTGATCGAATATATTTGTGAGATCGTAACGAAACAAAATAAGCAGCCTGGCCTTATAATCGTACTCGCAGGCATGACAAAATAGTAAATGGTTAATTCAAGTAAAGGTCATTAATCATCGCGAGTGGTCTTACGATTGATACTCCGACTGCAGGGACCTCATTAAATCTGTTTTTAGAATAGAATAGAATAAACTTTATTGTACACCAGATCAAACAGTTTACACAAAATGAACATATCAATAGAATGATCATGTACAAAAGTTTTTATTATATGATATTTAATTCATTTTGGACGTCGCTCCCTAAGGCACTCGGTGTGATTTCAGTTGGTTCGATACGAACCCTGGTAGGGTGAGAGCCCGCAGGAGTTTCGATACGCACAACTGTTTTGTTTTAAACAGAAGCTGTATCTAAAGGTAACAAACATACATATAAATCCAATAAATAATTTCCATATATATAAAATTAATAATGAAATATAAAAATATTCCAATTAATCTAAAAATGTGCTTAAAATGTTACAAGTACAAGTAATGCCTCCCCACCAACATTGACGCAACAAAGTTACTGTATATAAAGTGCTACAAAAACAACCACGTAAAATTAACAAATTAATGTCAAACTACGGTTAAATGTGAAGGAAATCGAAAACAGCTGTGTCTGACCAAGGCCGGACATTATTCATTGTTTTGAAAAGATAGTACAATTATGTTATTTTTCGTTTTTGCAAAATCATCTGAATCGACAATAAGACGATTGAGGTCAATGAACGGTCACATACCTATAAGTATTTTAGTGAGTAGGTGGCACGTTGTTTAGATGAACATGCGGATATGATGTTCTGGTTTTTATGTTTTTAGTTATATATAACAGAATACAAAGCAAACAAGACCTCTTCGCAATTTAAGTTGTCGTCTGACTAGTGGCAACTTTTGCCGTAATTTTGACTATTAACCTCATAAGGTACTCTAATACTCATTTCGTTGAATTCATTGTATGTATAACTGATTTTTTAGGGTTGCAAGAAATACTAAAGTAATGTAAATTGTTTGTCTTCTTTGGTTCACTGCCAAATGAAGGTCTCCCCCTAGGAACGTCAACTATCCCGGTCTTCTGCAGTCCTATTTGCTTGAGAATTAGAAAATTAAAAGTTAAAGTCTAAACATTCTATAAGATTCCAAATACTACGAGTACAACAGCTGAAGCTGAAGATCTTTTTCGTCGAAGTATGAAATTGAACCAGATCTCGATGCTCAGCCGTATATATGTCAATTTTAACTTTTTAAGTGAATTATATGGAATAGATTTCATTTTCGACAGCAAAAAGTATGGGAAGAATAAGAACGTGTTAAGCGTCCTTCCAACCATGGGTGTTGCCATGATCATCTACATCTACACATACTATTATTGTAGCATATATATATACTGTTATTTCAAGATAAGCGTGTCGTGGCTCCTATAAGGTCTTCCCTCCCCCTCCCCTAAAGGCCGGCAAGGCACTTGTGACGCCTCTGGTGTTGCAGGTGTTTATTTATTATTATAACCATCAGGTGATAGGTCTGCTCGTCTGCCCGCCGATTACATTAAAAAAAGAGGTAGTTACTATTGTGTTGTGTACATTTAGTACTTTTTCTTTCACTGTTTACTGATGATTCTCGAAATTTTCAAACTACTCTCTGGTCTTGCTAACTTATTTATATATATTCAGCCTAATCTGCTGTTGTACTTGGCAGCTGAAGATCTTTATATTGTAACCATCCAATAATAGTCTTATTCGAAATTTTACACTTAAAAGGTATAATAAGGAATGAACGATTGTATGAAATTTTGTAATTAGAAACAAGAAATAAGATTGAACTAGGCGTGCTCGACAGCTCGTCTTGTTTGACACCGTCAGTCTTTTTGATTAAGAAATCGTTATCGTATCGCTCTGACAAACATTGACAATACTTATGGGAATTATCGCAATCACCGTGGAAAAATTGATATGAATGGGTGATAAGTGTCTCAGTTGGGTGAGATACTGAAGTAGGCACTCCTTGGACGCCTACATTTGATTGTCGGAATGTGTCCAGATGTATGACCTCGCATTCTTGTAGCTGATTACTTTATCTCGAGTTATGTTTGAATTTAGCATGATTTTTGCAGTAGATTGAGTGATAAATATTATGGTTACGATTGCGGAATCAATGCATTCGACTGCAATGTCGTTGTTCAATGTTATATTATATAGTGTAAATGTATTTGCTAACAATCTATTTCCTAAGGAGAGGTCTAAGTTCAGCAGTGAACGGTTGAATGTTGATTGAACATAGATAAAAAATGTTTATATCTACACATATATTTTATATGTAGTTATATATGTGCGCACAATCGACAAATTTGAGTGGATCGCAGTATTAATTATTCTTTCGAAATGATATATTTAATAAAAAAATATTTTCAGTGAACACATAATTAAATCCGTGCAGATAGGTACAAAACACAAATATGGAAAATTTTTGAAGGAAAGGAAGGTAACAAAACCGGAATAATTTAATTAAAAGTGAAATCGTGAGCTATGTATATTTAGATTTGCTGGTAAACTATTAATCGTTTTCTAACACATTATAAAATATATAAATTTTATTGTGTAAACAGCCTTGATTAAACCTATATCGGTAGGAACTTAATAAAAACACTATTTGAAGATTAAAATTTATACGAACATCGAAAATTCTGTATATTTTTCCGGTGTTTAGATATTAATATTTGCTCCAACCACGCAAGCTTTAGATTTTAGTTAATCAATTATGCGAAAAACAAAAAACGACCTCGATTGTTTTATAAATGTCTACACCGTTTTAATACTCGTACTCGTAATGGCTTTATGAGTCGCAACTTCATCGAGAATGTAGTAGATTATAAAGAGCATTACACGCATTGTTTACAACCTGTTTTGACCACATTCGCTTATAGCAATAGTTACTTGTTCTATAAGAAAGTTCTGCAAACACGAAAAGTTAGATGGAAGGCGGAAAGCCGAGAAGCTGATGAGCTGGAATTCTTGAAACATGGAAGAGTCCTCACACGTTTCAAGCCAGCTCGGGGCAAGGGCAAGGATGTGTCAGCAAGTTCATGGTGAACCACGGACTAACAGAAAATCAATGATAAAGACATCTACATTTCAACACAGTGAGTTAAAAAAGTATCTAAATAAACAGATCTATGGATGTTTATTTCTCTTTCACGCAAACACTACTGAACCGATTTATACAAAGCTTTACAAGTAATATAGATCATACATCAGAATAACACATAGGCCTTCTATTTACCTCGATATTCTATAGGTATAAGCGGCGGCAACCGCGCGCAAATAGTAGTAACGCTAGTAAATATTGTTTTTCAACAGTGTTTTAAAATTGCTATGATTTGGTAAGACTATGAACGTGATTATTTGAACCTGAAAGTCTATATAAATATAATAAATAAATATAAATATTTCGGACATCTATCACACAACGCCATCTAGTCCCAAGCTAAGCAGAGCTTGTGTTATGGGTACTAGACAACTGATACAAATACATATATACTTTTTTTTGTAAATATATACATATTGTACATAGAAAACACCCAAACTCCGAAACAAATATTTGTAGATCATACAAACATTTGGTCCGACCCGGGAATCGAACCCGAGGCCTCTCGATCAGCAGTCGCACACGTCAACCGCTAGACCAACGAGGCAGTCAAATGTCTATGTCTATGTTATTAGAGGGTTCGATCACAAGAGCCCCGGTATGCGTCCAGTAGTCTTAAATAAATTTTGATATAAGTTTTGAGTCATACAATAGTTTGTATGACTCAAAACTTATATCAAAATTTAGGTAGGTCTAGTGACCTACCTACTCGAGCTGCAATAACATTTCCTACATCAGCGGTATAAGCATCGTATTCGCATTACCATCATTTCCATTCAAGTGTTCAATTATAGTGCCCCTGCCTGGCAATATTCTTGCTTATTTCTATGAACACGCCTTGGTCTACTCTTAGCTAAAGATTTTCAGAATGTTTAGTTTCTATTCAATGAACAAACTACGGCATGAATCAATTTTGTAATCTTTAGAGTAGTATCTGCATCGGTTGCGCAGATGAAGCAAATGCGAATGCTGTGTCTGAGGTCTAGCGCTCGGACCATAATGTTTGTATGTACTGCAAATATTTTTTTCGTGTTTTCTATTTAAATACATTTATAACAAAAGAATGTCATTTTTATTAATATCAGTTGTTTTGTTGTTGTTGTTTTGTTTGTTTGTTACAAGCTCTGGTTACTATTACTAAATACAAAAAATGAGAATGACCTAGGAAATAAAGTAATAATTGGTAAATAAAATTACAACCAATGTGAAAAATTTGACTAATCTAATTTCAGAGATGATGATTTGATAATGAATTTCTTTCAAAAATGAATTTAGGAAAAATATTACAATTATATGTTTCAGAATTTTATAAGTACCTAGCAGTTGGTTAATTAAATACGTTAATTTAAAGGTATTACACAATGAGTATATTATATTCGAACCGAACAACAATATGCATTAAGTAGTACTAGCATATTACTATTTAATGCATATTGTAACATAGATAATAGTCGGGTTTCCACACTTTTCCACGTTTCGAATGGTTATATCTCTTCCTTCTTGTTAAAGTACCTATTGTGAAAACAGCATGAATTACTTATGTTTACTGTTCGTGTCTGGTGGTCGAAATTCAACCATAATTCATTTATTTTCTGCAGATTTTGTGCCAAAACTCATACTCCTTCGTTCGCATAATTTTCTTAAAATTACGCATACTTTTACTCACACAAATGTCAATAAATACAAACACACATTATTAAGTTCTAGAGTAAATATTTCTACTTCTACTACAATGATATGTCAAATCAATTATTACATGCAAATAATCGAAGAACGAGTATAGTAATAACCGCAGAAGAATGTGTATATTAACAGTTCCTTAACAATTATGTAATAAAATATTTTTCTCCGATCACCGTTATCCGTCCCATTTGATTGCCTAAAATTCGTCTTTCAATTTTTGTTTCCCATTGACTGTATTCATCAACACTTGTATAAAGACAAACGATTAAAAAGTGTGAGTAAACATGTACTCAGACCCTTTGTGTTTCGTGATTGACGTACCGTAAAACTTTTTCTATGCCAAGGCATTTGATATACATACATATTAAGATGTTCCGCACCGCTGGCCACCACTGAGTCTTACATACGGAGTTGAATCGCCTGGATCCGGTCTGGATGAGTCACGACCACCTGGCGGAGTGGCTGATGAAAAAACATTGTACCTCGTAAATGGCAAATTGTTTACATCGCCGGCGAACCGTAGTTCTATGAATATTTAAATTGTAGCAAAAATTGTACTTAATCGTGTTGAGGAAAAGGTTTTTGAACTTGGTTATTTACCGACTTATGTATATTTGTAATGGTTACCATAGTTATGAGAATGTTAACTTTAGCATTCTTTTTCTTCAAAATGTTATTTAATTTATTACGGTTCATATAACTATAAACTATATCCTTCTTTCTTTCCTTTTTTAGGTTTCTGCACTCCTTACCCTTACTTATGAAATTTAACCGTGCCAAATTTCATTCTCCTCCATTCGCATAATGCTCATTAAAACGGGTAAAAAGTTTTTGCTTCGTATATTGCTGTCTACGAGTATATGTAGGTAAGTATTTTTATCCTTGAAAGATTTACTTTGAAATAAGTAGGTTGTCTGAAATTCGTAGTTGATCGCAAAATTGTTTATAATTAATTGGTATGATCATTAAACGTGATAATATACGTTTCGCAAAATCGAATAATCTATTACTTGGTCGGAGACAAACGTAATCGTAATCCACGGAGGTATAACCTTCGCTGTATAAACAATACTCTAGTATTTTATACGAAACAATCGATGAAAAGGTTTATGATATGTTGATGATAATTTATTTATGTATTTGTATATGTACGTTAGTTATATAAATACAAGTGTAGCCTCTGTGACGGTGGGTAACCTTTCTTGATTTCTACACGAACTAAAGACTACCTGCCTATAGGAATGTGTATACGTGAATAAAGTTGTAAAAAAATAAATGTGAAACATACACAGATGACATTGATTAAGTGAAAGCACAGTTATATTAAAAAAACTAGCTGAACCCCGCGGTGTTACCCGCGGTTATTGTTGTACCGCGAGTAACGTCGCGGGAAAAAGTTAGTCTAAAAAATAGTCTACGTTACTCCCTGGATCATCAGCTACCTGCCAGTGAAAGTCCCGTCAATATCCGTCCGGCCGTTCCAGAGATTACCCGGAATAAACAAACAGACAGGCAGTTTTTTTTTATTTAAATATTATTTTTAACTAAATTTTTGGTATATGTACCGTGTATACATACATATGCATTTAGTGAGAAGCGGTTATTTTAATATTACAAACAGACACTCCAATTTTAGTTATTTGTATAGATGTATAGATGCACAGAACAAAAGTATTCTCCTCTTCTGTGTACAGATGAGTGAAGTTGACGTAGAATTGAGTTAAGGGTTGACCCTGAAAGGATGTCGAGATTAATTATTTGTGATCTTATTTTTAAAGCAATAGAAGTACCTATCTAATATTCTCTAAACAAACATTCGTCGTCGTCTTTGCATAGTATAAATAAAATAGAGTCGCATTCGCTGTCTGTTCGCTTAGGTCTTTAAAACTACTCAACCGATTTTAATGCAGTTTACAACAATAGATTGAGTAATTTGAGAGTAAAATTGATCTGGTGTAATACACGAATATAATAGTAGAGGAAATCCAAGAATTTTAAATATTTCCTTGCGAAGCAGGACCGGGTAACTGTTTAATGTAAAGCATGCAAGTATTTAAAGCCGATCCAAAGCTTAAGACTAATAATTTAAGTAAGATTTGTAAATAATTAAACGAATAATTATATTTATGAACATTTAATTTATGATATCCGCATAATACTTTTCATTAACGTGGTTTACAGTAAGTTAGAATAGCCAGATAAGTTAGGTAGAAAATTTGTTTATTGTTGCTATGTGGACACGTCTTCAAGTAATGGAATCAATCGTTCAAAATATTTCCCGTGTGAACGTTGAAGTAACTACGAGAATTTTTTTATACATGTATGTTCTATAATGATATTGCCAACGGTGGCTATAAAAAGCGTCCACGAGCATTTAATAACCGCCATATCTCGAAATTCGATTTGTTTTGTTATTAAAGTTCAATACTTTTTTGTTTCTACAACCTATCAACTAATCTTCTTTTAGCATATATTGGAAGTATCTTGAACGACGATACCTTCACGAGATCGCTTGACTACCTTGTGAGGGGGACTTGATCTTCTTGATCTTGAACTCGCGAGCTTGGTGTCCGCAACTCGACGACTTGTTGCGCCTGTTTTGCGTAGTGGGTCGGCACTAGTGGTGCCAACCCAATTACATGCACCCATACATTTATTTTTAAATGTATCTACTTTGGATAAAATCGATTCTGTTATTCAAAGACAAAAAGGGTAGTAAGCGCAACTAAAGATGATACTCTGCACAGATAAGATTAATTAGGAGTAGGTAAGGTTCCTTAAAAGTTTGATTCGAATAACTCGACGCCTGAGGTTTTATTAGACTGCTGTCCACGAACTACTACAATTGCTCTACCAAGCGGTTATATCTACACATATAGGAACCTAAAATCGACCTATGTGCTACCTCTCATACAGAAGTATATACTTATTACCTCTTCTAATCCATTATTCCGCAACGCTGTACAAAAATCATGTGAGAATGGAGAAGAATCGAGGGTTGCTACCCCCTCCTCTTCAACAGTACTCAGTTGGACAACTTACAAGTGACGGGTTTTCTAAAAAGGTCTCCTGGTGGTTCACATGACCCATAAATTTTTGACACGAGCTCGTAGTCTATTATAGATAAAACCAACAAGCAAAGCTAATATAAATGATGATATACCACGTTTGAATGTAAGGTAATACACGCCACCTAGTCGAGTTATACAAATCCTGATGTCTGTGTCAGTGAGCTTTGCACGCTGGTTGAATGCTAAAGCAGTCGTGACTGGTGTAGAACAATAGTTGCTAGTGAGGAAACTATTATAACAGCAATGTCGATTACTGTCCATTACATCGTAGACTAAGATCACGATCATATAAAAATACACGGTATTATTAATCTATATTAATAAGGTTTGAAACTGTTTAAGTATTCGATACAAATTGTCTAAATGTGTTGAACTGTCTCATATGGGATCGCTAAACTAATTTTATTTAACTTCATCAATCTTATTCAACCTAAGTTGTTCTAGAATTTCTCTCTATATAAACTTTAATAAACAGAATCATCATCAGTACATCGCTTTTCTTTTCTGGACATAGGCTTTTCCGATTACTCGCCACTCGGTTTGATCCTCGGCTTCTCGCATCCAGTTCCTATCAGCTATTTAAAGCAAATCATCACTCCACCTAGCCTACATTACGTTGGCCCAAACGCGGTCTCCACTCAAGAACAGTTTAAGTTTAAGTTTTATTCAACGATTATCGGTTTTGTGGCTATATATCCAGGCTAGAACCATAAGTGTCTATTTTGGGTACGTGCACCATGACGGGTAGGACGCACTGATTAAAGAGATTAGTCTTCCTAAACATAGTATTGACATAACGAACAGTAAAATAAAACTTTCCTCATAGGCGTATTTAAATCATTCTGGTAGTTCGGAATTCCAGAGCTTCTGATCGTTGACTATAGCGCCTAAAACCAGATATAATCTTTATTGCGTTCGTTTTTTTTCTCTACAAACTTAATATCTATGAAGTATATAAATACCCGTTCATCTTATTCTTTACAACTGTATACCTACCTATGGTTTTATACACGTGTGTATATTAAGATTGCTCGACCAGTTTTGGATCTTTATTTAAGGCTAAAAAGATACCTTTATTATAGTTCGCTTATATTATAAACTCGCTAACAATAGTTTTTTCCAACCCAACATAATACTAAATATATGTTTCAACCGCTTTGATAGTCAAAGAGGGTGCGTCCCTATTCTTCCTATCGTGGGAAAGCGGGGACACGTTTAGTACATTTCAATAACTTAGCGAATATGTAACTCAAGGTTACCAACTGTAAAACGTTATTAAAATCTCGTGTTTGTACGTATTAAACATTATGTATTAAATACGAAAAAAGTAAAAGAAGTAAGACTTTTTAAACTGAGTTTTTTACCAAACTAGCCGACCTCTGCAATCTCGTATGCGTACCCTATTGCCCACGGCGTGATGTTATAACAGTGTGAGCAGTAAATGAATGGTTATAGTTATCCAACTTTGAAAGACAGACATTCCAATCGTACCAGTACCTCTTGTGATAGACGCGATCAAACAAACTCTTTAGCTTTATAATATTAGTATAGAATAATAATCGACTTAGCGAGCTACTAAAAAACCGACCAAGTGTCGGTCTCGCGCATCGAGGGTTCCGCACAAAAAGTATTTTCTGTTTAAGTCTACCGATCAAGCTAGGCCCGTCCGAATTATTATTTACTTAGGCACCTTATTCTATAAATTTATAATTAGAAAATAATGGTTCACGGTTTATGCATAAAATTGATGTTTATGAAATTATATTAAAAAAAGATACTTACTCTAGTAATTTACAGGGGTGGGGGGGGAGACACATATTTTACCACTTTGGAAGTGTGTCTCGCGCAAATAATTTAGTTTAGAAAAAAATGATATTAGAAACCTCAATATAATTTTTGTAGACCTATCTACCACCACCACAGGAATGGGCTTGATGAAAAAAACATGTTTGAGTTTCAGTTCTAAGTATGGGTAACCCCCAAAATTTATTGTTCCTTTTCTATTTTTGTGTGAAAATCTTAATGCAGTTCACAGAATACATCTACTTACCAACTTTTAACAATATAGTTCTTATAGTTTCGGAAAAAAGTGGCTATGACATACGGACTTACAGACAAACCGACATGACGAATTCGTAAGCGTTCCGGCTACGGAACCCCAAAGAACACTCATCATGTTCTTCGCTGGATCCACTATAATTGGTCCGATTTAGTTTTTATTAATCACGGACATTTGAATAATATCTAGGACAAGTGCATTAATAAAAGCATCGTTTTGTTTTTTTTTCTTGTATTGGTAATGTTTATAACCCACTGCAGGATATAACATTTTTCATTTTTTGCAAATTATTGCTAAATGACTTCTAAATGTGTATATAAATTTATATTTGCTAGTAGCGGGACAAAACCTGTCCCGCGCGGGACATTATAAATTTGATACAGACGTCCCGCCAAGATCGGGACGTCTAGCAACGCTGATGGTGACCACCACTCTAGATTCTGCTTATACTTTCCATCAGGCAGAGTAGAGTTATTTTGGCAGTTTAAACATAAAACAATATACCTTTGTAAACGCGTAAAAGCCTTATTTCTTTTGAGATTGAGTGGGTCAACTAGTACCTTAATCATAGGATTAAATTAAGTTAGTAAGTGACCCACGCAATTTTATCATCTAATCCAAATTACATTAATATTATATAGTTAAAAGTTAGTTTGTTTGTTACGCTTTCACGCGAAAACTACTTAACCGTTCATCATTATGAAACTCACACATATTCTTGGTGGTATTAGAATCAACATAGGATACTTTTTATTTACTTACCTAGCTCAGGCATGTCACTAATTTGAAATATTGAGCATACTTAATTATGAGATTAAAAATTTGTAATTTGATAGTAAGAATACCTAATAAATACCTAGTTCTAAATCGTATAAGTACTTAAAAAAAAAAATATTTTGCTTATATTAAGTTAAGAAACACAAAAACCTTGTACTATATTTATTATTATTTATTTATTAAAGGCGAGCGAATCCGCAGGCAAAATCTAGTACAGATATACACCTAATACACCTAAGTCATAAAACAAGAACTAGAGGTACGCTACGTATTAATAAAAAATAACTTCCCTGACGTAATTGATTTCGATTTCACAGATAAAATTGTGTAACCGATTTTGTGTTTTTTTTTAATTCTTATACGGATCGTAATAAATGTGAAGAAAAAGAACAAAAATGAGCCATGAAAATACTTATCGTAAATCTATGCTAGTAAAAATCAAACCGTCTCCAAAAACAAATCATGTGGTCGATGAAAAAATGGAAACATACCATAAGTGCGATTTACCATCGTTGACATTAACAGTTACTAAATTCGGACACAAGAAGTAATATAAAAAAAATATACAACATATAATATGCACATAAGAATGAAATCATGTCTTACATCATGATGATATTGACATAAATAATTTCATAGAAATAGACCACATTATGATCACACGGCATAATTTCCATGCTACGATACACTTTGTATCAATCTTTATATCACTCGTTTTTTTCGACGCATTTAATATCTATGAAATACCAAAATACATATTCTTCTTATTTAGGTAAGTGTATACGAGGTGTACACATTTCTGAGCTAAGTAAAATTCCGGTGTTTAAAGTTCCGATAAGTGAGATTTATTCTCCTGCGTAGCCACGCGAGCGAATGGCTAATCTATGGATCAATAAGTGAAGAAAGTGATTTGTACCTCTTTCTAAATACTAAAGGAGTTTTGGTAATACTAAAGGTTATTTAGTAATAAGCCTAAAGGTGTTTAGTAGAAGTAAGGTGTTTAGTAGGTCTATACAAATACATTACAAGTTTACTGGCCATCGAAACAAAAACTAAGACAAATCTGTGACAAATTCACGTCATGGCAATCTCTACTTTCAATTATGTAATGGTATATTATTTCTTTTTATTATATTATTGTAACATTGTTTGATATAAGCAAGTTTCCCTGACCCTACCAAACGAACCGCGAAACCGTGTACACATTATGTTACTGACCGCGGTGGTAGTTACTGAATTTATAAAATAAATTATTACATCCAAGTCTTTGTTTATACTTACATTTTTAAATTACAATTTCACGCGGCATGTTTATCAATAAATCTCCGAATCGAATGAATAATTTGCATGCGTCTCCAAACTCGGTATGTGAATATGCGTGTTTGGTTACGCACTTTGCGTACAAAACAAAAGAAAACTAATAAAATTAAACAATAGGTTTTAATCATAGTATCTAATAAAGAGTATTTGTATTTGTATGTAGTATGCACAGTTGTAGATGTATCTACATATCCAGTTAACTTCAAAAGAAAAAAATTATGAGATAAGAGTAATCACATCTCATATTTCTAGGGTTTTAAAACTCTATTTGTGTTTCTTTATATGTTTGCCAGCTTACAATATAATCAAGAGGTCATTATGAATAATCTAGTTAACACCTATAATCAAGCCTCCTCTTAATTTAATGTGTGTGTGTGTGTGTGTATAAGAGAGAGAGAGAGAGAAATGAAGAAAGCCCCTTTTTTCAAATAGTTAAAAAAGTTAATTTTTTTCGTTAAAGATACACAATGTAGAACAATATTTTAAGTTCTGATTCTCTAACTCAATCAATACTCTAAGAAATACTTTAATTTATTGAAATTGCAACACAATGATTTAGCAATGTAGCCCAATTTGCCCTTCTCTCGTTCGTGGAGACTGCCTCTTTAGGTTCTGCCCTGATGAATCAGTCAGTCAGTCAGAGCAAGTAATTACAAATGTATACGATACCAACTGTACCCTGCCACTCTTTACTGCACTGAGAAATAAGAAATAAATAACAGTCTTTGATGCTGCTAATATTTCGTGTCAGATATTAAAGCCCAATTGGTCCAAAAATTTATTAGTAAATGCGTGGGTACACATACCAAATTCACAATTTTGTTAATAAATAGATAATGGATAAATGAGTGTTTACACGTTTAATAAGTTGGATGTATAAACTATTAAAATTAACTACACAGTCACGACTTTCTCTTTTGCGCTCATATCGATCGATATTACAACCAAGACGCCAGAGTGCATTTAATCAGTGAGTAAGTTTGCATTTTTAGTTTCTTTTAATGTTATTATTAAGTGAACTGTTTATATTATGTAAGTTAGTATTAAATAATTCTTCTATTTCTACTTCATTGGCATGCAAACATTATACAAAATTATATAAATGAATATGAGTTCATCAGCCAATGCTTGTACGTGTTTATGTCTGGACCCGTTAGGTAGAATGTTCTGATGATCTGAATAAGATAGCTGGGAAGATGACAATGACCACATTAGCAGAGTCTTATGGCCAGCATTGTATGTTATAGGCTAATTGATTAATAATAAACAGTATTACAATACGATAAGATTTAATTATGTCTCTAGGTAAGTAAATAAAGAAAGTGTTTATATTTTCACATACCTTGATTCAATGACCTGTTTATACGCATAATTCTGTATTATATGAGAGAGCAACGTCAAGTGTAGGTAAACCCGGTCGAAGTGAGATGAGAGCCTCACAGAAAGGTATTTAGCAATACTTTTATTGCATTTCAAACAACTCGAATTATTAACAGGCTCCAATCACCCACCCAATCCACCACCCACCTACACCACAGACCGGGCTCTGTGGTGTTCCTTGGGAGAGGCCTACGTCCAGCTGTGGACTGCAACGGGCTGATGATGATGATGATCACCCACCAAATATCATTCTTCCTTCCATCCTTTCATTCAATCAAATAGTCATGTATACACTATCCTTCGCCCTCAACATCCAGTTCAATCCAGGTACTTTGTTCAAGATATCAGTTGGAATCGGATTAGAGTATTCCACCTTTCGTTTGCTGATAATAAGTAAAATAAGAATAAATAAAATAAATAAATATTTCGGACATCTAACACACATCGCCATCTAGTCCCAAACTAAGCAGAGCTTGTATTATGGGTACTACACAACTGATATAAATATATATATGTATACTAGAATATTTATTCCAGGAAGACAAGAGATTACACAAATAAATGATCATGCACTAAATCGTGACAACCAACGTTACATAATGTTGCGGGTCTTCGCATGGGCATACATTTTTCCCACTTTTCGTATTCTGTGACTTAAATACTCTTTTGATGTTATATAGATTTGAATTATTATTAATAGAGTGTATTACGTTTGAAACACTAAAGTTCCGTAGTGAGTCCGTCGTTGTACATACTTAATATACAAAGCCCGGTGTACCGGATCTAACAGATAAAGCAAAGACACGAACATTGTGCGTGATGTGCATGGCAGTATCGACGCACGCACCGACGTTAGGGTATAAACACATTTCCTACTCTCCGAAGGGCAATAAGGCAGTGGCAAGCCGTAACAGGTACGCAAACAATTATTTGTATTAGAAAGTTGATAAAGCTTGCAGCAACAGTTGATAATTGGTTTTAATTCTTCTAACATCTTTGTATATTTTGTTGTAAGAGAAAATCATCTCTGTGTTGAGTTCACAGGCCATTAATAAGTAATTCTTTTCGTTTTTATTTGGTGTCATATAAAAAAAACTACCTTTTAACTTATTATGATAATCCGTCTGTGTGGTGACTGCTGACCTGACCTGGCACAAATTGCTGTCCTGAGTCTGGGTGTTCTTGGTGTCCTTTTCATGTATGTTTTTAAGGTTTCTCGCGACTCAGGATGTTTATTCCTAACGCGGGAGTAGTCATTTAAAAAAAAAACCGCCTGGTCAGCGTGGAACAGGTACAGAAGGCAAAAATCTCCTTACTAAGAAACAAAGAAAGAAAGATTAATTGGGAATGATCTATTATTGTAAGGAAAGGCTTATGTCGATACAGACTATGAAAGGTTGTTGATAATAATGAGACTGCTTGAACACGCTTAAATTCATTTACTTTTACAGACAGATAAAAAAAAATAACTACATTTTTGGTATATGTAATTTATTAAAAAGCGGTTATTTTAATATTACAAACAGTCACTCCAATTTTATTTATTTGTATAGATTACTCGTTTACCTAAAGGTACTTTAGTACCTAAATACATTTATTTGTGTTTAACTACTGTTTTTCAAACTATCCGCTCCATTTCGTATCTTATAGTGTCTATTTCGTTAAGGTTACTTATAACCTTCATAACAGACAGTCTTTTTTGGAAGTCGTACTTTTTTAATAAAAGTTACCTATTTGTTACGATTATCGCCTGAGTACTTTAAGTGTGAAAGCGTAACAAACAAGTCAACTCATATTGATTTTTTTGATATTGTTTTATTGTAATAAGCACTTGTTATGTACCGTAGTGTGCACCTTTAAGGGCTTATTTGTCACGACAGCGATGTTTAGTTCAGCCACTCTATCATGTGTATTATATCCGGTTATTACGATACTTTGGTCATCACTATAATGCTATGATTATGTTACGTAAAAAACTATATTAAATCATTTTCCGTAAACAATAATTTGTAGGAAGGCAATAAGATTATTGTAATTGGCTTCGGAAAATGCACGGCGAATTGTCCTTTTTGAAATGTAACTTTATTATATTAAAACTAGCTGAATTAATAACTGTTGCATTTAGTCTTTAGCAAATGGTAACATATCGACAGCAGCTCTACCTAGCGGGTCCAATGGTGTTTTTAAAACATCCTGGAACCCACTGAAATATACACACAAAATTTCATCATAATTGATCCAGCCTGTAGGAGGAGTTAGTTGACAAACATACGTACAGAAGAATTGTATACATATGTTTAAATAAGTTAAATATGTAGATAAAAATGTACGGTTTCAAAGATTTTAAAGTTATAGATTATAAGAGACTAATTTAACGTTTGTGTTTGTCTAGTGCATATAACAAGAACATGAAAAGCTGATAGACTTAAATGGTAGGGGTGTTTTAAGCTATAGCGGGGTGTACAAGGGCGCAGCAGTGTTAGGGACGCCGGCCGCGGTTCTTTTAATTAACCTGTTCATTTACTGAAGGGCGTTATGTCTAAAGGATTGATTGCACACGGGCCCTTCACGGGTTAGTGATACCTCTATCAAACAATAATAGTAGCAATAGTGCATTATTGCAAAGGCCGGGAAGTAGGCAATTGCAGGTCGAGTATGAGTTTGAAGGCCGAGCCGTAGGCGAGACGATACGAGAAAGGTAATTATATAGTGTACAGTGCTTTTCTCAAAAGAATGCAGGGAAATAAAAGTAGTTAAATTTCCATATTTTTTCAAGTTAATGCCGTTTTTAACATGAACCGTACATTTCAGCATGGAATAAATTGCCCATAATGTAGATGGCTTTTTACTTTTAGCAATCTCATTAAAATACGTCAAATATACTGTTTCGGAGAAAAATATCAACTTTTTATCATATTTCCAAATCATAAAATTTTCATATACTTTCATGTATTTTTCTTTTGACTGGAAGTAGGTTTTCCATTGCCAATTTGGCTTCTGATCTTAAATTTGGTGGAGTACAATCGATTTTCTATTTATCATCTGTGCCAAAAGGCAAACGCATTTACGCATAAAGCCACGTGAACGCAATTCGTACTAAGCAAATAGATTTTGGTATGCCAAGAATGATAAAAGAGATCCAATCGAAGAGTATAGAATTGGAGCGTTATAATGTTCGATTTTGCTCAATTGAATCATCAACTTATCTAGTTGTTAGTAAGTTACACAATAAGTAGTTGAACTTTATTACTTACTATTAAATAGTAAAAACAGCTACTGAAGGGTTAACGGTTTTTTTAAACTAAAACGACGTTGACTAGAAACTGACGCCTAGACAAAGTGAAGCGTTGTTTGCATTTTTCCGCCATTATAGGCTGTTTTCAATAACCTATTTAAAGTTTTAATTAGAGATAGGTTTATGACAATGGCCAACATAGCGAAAAGACTACAAAATTTTTGCTTAAGCCGCAGCTAACCTGCTCTCTCCATCTGATCAAATGCAGATCCAACGTCGCGACATGTCGCTAGAAATGTTCAACATGAATATACATAACTAATTTAATTACAATTCGCAGACTCAGAAGTTATCTAATTAATTCTAATTCTTGCAAATAGTCTTTCGACAACGATTAGCAATGTTTTAAAAAAAATATAGCGATTTCACTGTATTACTTTATGCAAAGATACGGTTCAAGTTATATATTATTTATCTATTTTTTGAGTATGTTCTGAGCTCTGTATTACATTTTTATATTCACTTTTGAAGATTAGTTAAAAACAAAAAAAAACTTTATTTAAAATATATTTGCTCATTTCCAGTACTATGCAATAAGATTCATCGAGGTCATAGCATTTGGAAAACATTATTATATATGTTATACACACTAAAAAACTGAACTGGTTACATAGCCTTATCCTACAAATAAAATAAGAAGAAGCTAAACCCCAATTACGACAAAAAACGACGCTGAAAAAGTATAAAACAAGTATTATACTTTAACGCGTTCCTAAAGTGTTACAGTGTTATGGTACGTTTCTACGTAACGTGTGACTACGGTTTTTCAAACTTCTTTCATACTTTTTCGTTTCATACTTTAGTGTTCACGGATAATAGGCGAAACCATATCGCGATCTCATTTAATAATAGAAGTTACATTGGACCCTGATAGATGGCGTCAGAACAAAATTAGATCGCACTATGGTTTCGTTACATTAACGGTTATAAATAGGTTTTTCTTGGTTTTTATTTTTGAGAGAGCAAGCAGCAAACGTCATTGTGCTGACTGTAACTAGTATACGGGCAATTCTTTGAAAATGTGCATATTACCTCGTGTTAGGAGATTGTATAAAATTTGTGACAGAACGCGTTCTTTGAGTGAATTTTACATTGCTGCAAACATACCTATAATGAAACTGTACAAGGGAACTAAGTGAGTTTTTTACTTTTTAACTTATAAGCGTTTAAATTTTTGAGTGAATGGTAATGATATTTACAGTAACTGGTAATTAGATAATGGTAAAGGTAATGAGAAATGGTAATTATAAATCAAATAGCAAGAAGACAATAGCATTAATTTTAATGTAAAATAGATTATTTTTAATACACTAAATATACTATAATGTATTTATCAGTCTTAAAATGTTGAAAAAAAAACTAAATTATCAATATAAAACAAGTACAATTTTAACAAAAATAAAACCGACTTCAAGGTTCGACTCGATTTCTCTTGGATGCCATCATCAGATATTAATGTCCTTATCATGGTACCACCAAAATAAAAAATATATTTATATACGGTTGAATTGAGAAACCTCCTCCTTTTTTTTAAGACTTCATTTACCTTTGTTTTGTCATTAATGAGCCTCAGAGCTTTAGAATTTGGACTTTCTAATCGTTGTTTAAGTCTCTGACAAAGTATTTGTAAAGTATACTTCTTTTCCTGTTTCTTATCTTCTTATTTAAGTTCTGAAAAATCGGATAGGCTTCGTTACTTCTTAGTTCTGGTTCTGGAATTGCTTCGTAGTCCTGTATCACGTTTTTCACGTTCCTCATCATTATCATTTCTTAAGGGGTCAGTATCACTATCACTCGGAGTATTAACATCCATAAGTTTTTGTCCTCGTTTCAGTAATAGTTTCTTTTGGTAGTATTTATTGAAATTTTTTCTCCATTTTTTAATTTGTAACTTTTTAGCTGTTGGTGTTAAATCTTTAATACTTAAAATTTTCTTACTATCTTTTCTTTTGAAATACCTTTGCCGTTCCTTCTCTTCTTAGTCGAGCGTATTTTTCGAGATCAGACTTAATTTTAACGTATCTTTCTCTCCGAGCTAATTTGGCCTTCTCTTCTTTTGTTCGCGGCATTGTGAAATTTCTGTTAAAAATACTTAAATAGTTAAAAAAACGCAACTAAAAACATTGAAATAAAAGATTTTATACGGATTTAAATTACGAATCTTGTTATTACAATTTGTAATTACCGTAATTTTTTTTCAGAACTTTACAGATTCTCAGTTAGTATTTGTTTTCGATAGTTCACAACATAAAAGTCACACTGAAAAAAAATATTATAATTACCATTTCTGCAATTTACTCATTACCATTTTCTTTTGAGTGACGGAAAATACGGTAATTATGCAAATGGTAATTAGGATTTCAACATTTTGTTGATGAAACAGTTCTTTATAAGAATTATGAGTTTATGACATACTTTACCTAAAAATAGATCTTATAGCAACTCAAATAAACGGATCAATTAGAAAAAATAATCATATACTTACCATAAAAACAGGAAATGGTGATTAGACTATATTTTGACAAAAGCACTACTACGACGAGAGACATCTCAATATGGCGCCAAAAAACGGTCTTTGACACTCGGGCTGTTTCCGGGCGCCGAGCGCAGACTGGCGCAAATTGTTAAGCCAGTTAAAGGTATAATTTCTCAAGTTTGTAGGTAGTAAATTAAGGCGAAAATTTTTGAACGGTAATTATGAAGTTACCCGAGGACATTTTTTAAGAGCATTAATTCTTAATAATTTATGTTATTTACAAAAAACAACTTATGTATAGGGCTAAGTAAACAATTCCTTTTTTAGAATATTGAACAATAATTACATTCTTCAAAAGGGATTTAGCTATATTGAATAAAAACTTAATGAAAATGTAAAATGGGACATGAATGGTAATGAGAATTCGGATGCTTGGAAACAAATTTCTATGAGTTCTATTTACAAATATTGTGTCTAATAGTCTAGATTAGATCTGTAAAACTTATATTTATAAGTTAGTATTATCAAAAGAAAAATATTTGCACTGCAGAAGATTCTTTATCATCCGCCGCATAATATGCACATTTTCAAAGAATTGCCCATACGTGATTAATATACAATTAGGAACAGTCTCAGTCTTTGATTTCCCAACCCTCTCGAAGTCGATCTCTGTTCATGGTCCTTCGAGCCGGATTGGCCGGGAGTGTTGTGGCAGTTTCCAGTGGTGATATCCACTCTTCGCGTCATTACTGGGCAGCTGGGAGCGCTGTCCAGAGCATCCCCTTTAGTTGGGGTACCAGGTGAGAGGTACCAGAAGGTGGAACCGGAAGGAGCCGGAAGATTCTGGTGGTGCTAGCAGCATTGGTTGTGCAGCGTCACTGGAGTGCGGTGGCTTTCGGAGGAGGCGCGAGGAAGGCAAGACGCGAGAACAAGTTGGCAGAGGGCGTCACTTGTATGGTGCAAAGCAACTTGCGTGTCGTTAACGAGTAAGATTAGTGAGTGAAGTGAAAAATCGTGAGTACAGCTTCATTAATATAATTGTGTTATGTAGTTCAAATTCATTGAGAAGAATATTTAAAGTGTAGTGGAATTTCAACCTTATTTTAAAGACTCTAAAAACTTTAGAATAAATTTAATGGTGTTAGGACTTGTGTTAGTTTAAGACAAAAGTGGTTCAGACGGGGAACCTACGCCCGATTGAAGTTAAAATTTAGCTTAAAAAGACTTGTAAAATTTTGACTTGTAAAACTTTACCTTAATTGGTTCTTCTGTTTACGGAATTGGAAACATATTTTATTGTGTTATAGTTCTTATTTTGATTTGCGATTGTGATTAAAACTTCTATTCATAATGGATCTGTTAAGTGATGTACAAGATGATGTAAAAGTCAAAATTGAAAAGGCATTGTCAAATTTTAAGAAATGCCCGAAAGATCGGCTAACGGTGTCGTATGTTGAAACACGGTTAGAAAGTTTAGAGCAGTTGTGGCAACTTTTTTCAAAAACACATGTAAAAATGATTAGTGATGTTAAAAAGTCAGAATTAAGTAGTTCCAAATATTACAAAGAAGGTGTTTATGATGAAGTAGAGGAACTATATATTTGTTTTAAAAGTATGCTAAAAGAAATTCTTAGAAAACATAACATAAATGTTCCTATCTCAGGCCCTAGTATTGCTAAACAGGATTTTAGTAATTTTCGGTTACCGGAAATTAAAATACCTACGTTTTCGGGAAAATACAGTGAATGGTCAACCTTTCGTGGTTTATTTGTTGGTTTAGTTCATAATAATAATAAACTAGATGATGCCCAAAAATTATATTATCTTAAAGGTTATTTAACCGGGGAGGCGGAACTCTTATTAAGAAATATAGATATAACATCGGAAAATTATCCTACCAGTTGGAATAAATTAGAAACAATGTACAACAATAAAAGGTTATTGGCAAATGGGATAGCAAAACGTTTGCTGAGTCAAAAACCTTTGGCCAGTGAGTCCGCGATAGACATTAAGAAATTAATAACTACAACAACCGATTGTTTGGAAGCCGTGAAAAACTTAAAGGTAGATCTTGCGTCATTGTTGATGGTACACATTATCACTGAAAAATTAGACAAATTTACTAGAAGGGCTTGGGAGTTAAAAATCGCGTCAGATCCAGGGGATGACCTTCCAACGTTTGATCAACTAAAGGAATTTTTGATGAGTAGATTTCGGGGCTTAGAAAATATTGAGTCGAAGGTTGATAGAGCTTCAAGGACTACACACGTACTTCACGTCATAGGGGATAAAAAGGTATCATGTGCGTTTTGCACGGGTGAACATCGAATAAATTCGTGTCACAAATTTAAAAAAGAAAGTATTGAAAATCGGCGCATCTTTGTTCAACAAAACAACTTGTGTTTTAATTGCTTGCTTAGTAACCACACTGCCAGGTTTTGCAAAAACACTCTCAAGTGCCAGGTGTGCAAACGTCGCCACCATTCATTGTTACACCCTTCGGGTGCGATCGGGTCGGAGGTTGGTGAAGGTAGTAGTGCTGCTCGCACGGAATCCTCATCGGTAAATTATGGGGAAATTAAAGCCGCTAATCAAGCGGAAGTGCCGGATAAAGTAGTCTCATGTCTTGCGACAGGAAGCAGTGCAAGCACTGTCTTATTAACCACAGCTTTAGTGAAGGCTGAGTCAAAGAATGGAACGTACCATATAGTTAGAGCTTTACTGGATCAGGGATCCCAGGGTTCCTTCGTTACAGAATCCATGGTTCAGTATCTGGGTCTAAGTAAAATTCCGGCGAGAAATACGATATTAGGTGTGGGTGGAGAAAATAGGGCAACTTCAACATCAATGGTAGTGATGAAACTTAGGTCAAGAGTGAATCCTTCTTTCCAAATAAAGGTTAACGCTTACGTGCTGAGGTCTGTAACAGCTCTTCTCCCATCTGCTAAAGTAGCTAGGATCGAATGGGCAGACTTGAGCAATTATGATTTGGCGGATCCTGATTATTACAGGCCTAATAAAATTGATGTTTTATTGGGTGCTGAGGTATACAGCCAGGTCATACAGCACGGCGTGAGGAAGAATGTGAGCGGAACTCTCTTGGCCCAAGAAACAACTTTGGGTTGGATTTTATCGGGTGCGTTGGAAGTTGACCAGGGTATACGTTCTCACTCAAAAATTACCGTGAAGCATACCAGTGTCCAGGAAAATGAATTATTAAGAAAATCCTGGAAACTAGAGGAACCATCTGGAACAAAAAGAATGCTCACTGAGGAGGAAACTAAGTGTGAACAGTTATTTACATCATCTACACGTAGGAATAAAGACGGTAGATATATAGTGAGGTTGCCGCTTAGGGAAACAAACTCGATTGAGTGGTGCGGTGAATCCAAAGGGATAGCTGAAAAAAGGCTTAAAGGATTAGAAACAAGGTTATCCAAAAATATTAAATTGAAAGAAGAATACGCGACGGTTCTAGAAGAGTATTTGACGCTTGATCATATGACAGAAGTAACAGGGCAAGAAAAGAATAATAGAAGGAGTGTCTACTTACCTCATCACGCGGTGATACGTGAAGATAAGGAAACAACGAAAGTGCGTGTTGTTTTCGATGCTTACTGTAAGCGAAGTAACGGGAGATCGTTGAATGATGATTTAATGATTGGCCCGGTTCTACAAGATCAGCTTCGTCATATTATTATGCGTTGGAGGACATATAAGATTTGTATAGTGGCGGATATTATAAAAATGTATCGGCAGATTTTAGTGGATAGGCAAGATACTCCATTACAACGAATCTTATGGCGGGATAATCCTGAAAACGAAATAAAGGAATTTGAATTGCTAACAGTTACCTTTGGCACAGCCTCAGCACCATACTTGGCTGTACGGGCTTTGCAGCAGCTAGCGGTTGATGAATGCAAGGAGAGTCCGAATGCTGCTAAAATAATTTTGAAAGATTTTTATATGGATGATTTGATGTCAGGAGCTGAAAGGGAAGAAGAAGCGTTCAAAATTTATACAGAGTTAACCCTAGTGCTTGCCAAAGGCGGATTTAAATTACAAAAATGGAAAAGCAACAGCCTGGAATTCTTAGGTAGAATAAGAGACGGCAAGGAAAAGGCTGTACAGATTAAAATAGATGAGGTTACAAAAATTCTAGGACTTACCTGGGATTCCCTCGATGACTGCTTCAAGTATTCTCTGGAACTCAAGCCGATGGATGAACCTGTAACTAAAAGAAAAATTATATCGGAAATAGCGAGGTTATTCGACCCATTAGGGTGGCTAGCACCAAGCATAATCATCGCAAAAATAGTGATTCAAAAGTTGTGGTTAGCAGGACTGCAATGGGATGAAGAAGTTCCGAAGAACTTAATAAAAGAATGGTGTACTTACCGTCAATCCTTAGTTTCATTAGTGGACATAAAGATACCACGTTGGCTTCATACGAAGAATAAACTAAACCGAGAACTATACGGGTTTGCGGATGCCTCTAAGGTAGCGTATGCGGCAGTGGTATACCTAAGAGTAATTGACGAGACGGGGAATATTCACATTTCTTTAGTGCCTTCCAAAACAAAGGTTGCTCCTATAAGGCAAGTGTCAATTCCGAGGCTCGAACTTTGCGGTGCGGTCCTTTTGACGAAGTTAATGTTGGAAGTAGCCGAAGCTATGACAATCCCTAAGGAAAATTTGTATGCGTTCTCAGACAGCGAGGTTGTATTAGCTTGGTTAAATAGTCATCCGAGCCGTTGGAAGACCTTTGTAGCTAACCGAGTTTCCGATATTTTAAGCAATTTAGATACACACCATTGGTCGCATGTCGCTTCAAAACAAAATCCAGCAGATTGTGCATCACGCGGGGTATCTCCGTCCGATCTCGTCGGTCTATCTTTATGGTGGGAAGGTCCAAGTTTTTTAAAGGAACCAGTAGTTGAGTCTAAAAGTCCCAAAAAACTTGCTACCCATTTGGAAGAGATTAAAGTACACACGAGTACTTTGGATGTCAATATTTGGAATCGATTTTCTACCCTATCAAGGTTAATTCGCGTGATAGCTTATTGTCGTAGATTTTTAAATTTGAGAAGGAATGTATCACAAAATGTTGGTGTAAGTACAAAGACACGACAGCTTACTACAGAGGAACTAAAGAAAGCTATAGAAATATGTATCAAGAAATGTCAAGAAGATAAGTTTGCGACTGAACTGGAAGAATTAAAAATTAATAAGTTGGGAAAGAAAGGCTCCAGTTTAAGGTCATTAAATATATTTTTGGATTCTAAAGGAATAATAAGAGTAGGAGGTAGACTTGAAATTACACAGCTCACTTTTGAGGAGATTACCACGGTATTGGCTCAAATTGAGGCCTGCCTCAATTCGAGACCATTGTCTTATATTGAAGATCAAGACAAATTAACGATTTTGACTTCGGGTCATTTTCTAGTAGGGGAGCCGCTAATTGTGCCTCCTGACGTTAGTTATGAGACTAGCAACGTGGGTGGTCTGAAGCGATGGCAACTGCATCAGCGGATGATGCAAGATTTTTGGCGGCGCTGGTCGCACGACTATCTCCAACAATTTTTACAACATTATAAATGGCAACACAAAGTCCCGGAGCCTGCTATTGGTGATGTTGTTTTAGTCAAGGACAATTTGCCCCCTGGCAGGTGGTTATTAGGTAGGATAGAATCGAAGCACCCGAGATCTGATGGGCTTAGTCGAGTAGTTACGTTGCGAACACAACACTCAACGATAAAGAGACCTACCTCTAAGTTATGTATCTTACCTGCCGCCATTTAATTATAAGGATTGTAATTTAGTTCATTTAAGTATAGATATTATTAAACCTGTTAAAAGAGTTAGAAACATATTTGTCATAGAAGTTCAAATTGTATTTTGTATTGTTTTTCTTATGATGGAACTAGAGATATAGTGTGATCAGTAAATTTTTTTGGTTGTTTAAGTATTAGGCACTGAATATTGGTTTTAAGGACATTTGTCATAATGTCCTTGGTGGGCGGCATGTTCACGGATAATAGGCGAAACCATATCGCGATCTCATTTAATAATAGAAGTTACATTGGACCCTGATAGATGGCGTCAGAAGAAAATTAGATCGCACTATGGTTTCGTTACATTAACGGTTATAAATAGGTTTTTCTTGGTTTTTATTTTTGAGAGAGCAAGCAGCAAACGTCATTGTGCTGACTGTAACTAGTATACGTGATTAATATACAATTAGGAACAGTCTCAGTCTTTGATTTCCCAACCCTCTCGAAGTCGATCTCTGTTCAGTCGTTTTTTTTTTTGGCGTAGTTGGGTTTTAGTTATTATTTTTTTTTATTTAAAATGTTTGGTGCCGTTATGACATTAATTTATTTGCAAAGTAAATTTTACATACAATAGAAGTATCACACTAATCAAATAAATACGGACAAAGTCACGAGCAAGTATTAATCTATACAAATAAATTAAATTGGAGTGTCTGTTTGTAATATTAAAATAACCGCTTTTAACTAAATGTACATGTATGTATGTATATACGATACATATACCAAAAATGTAGCTAAAAAAATTTTTGTCTGTCTGTCTGTCTGTCTGTTTGTTTCGGGTAATCTCTGGAACGGCTGGACGGATTTGGACGGGACTTTCACTGGAACGTAGCTGATGATCCAGGGAGTAACATAGGCTACTTTTTTTTAGACTAACTTTGTTCCGCGGCGTTACTCGCGGTACAACAATAACCGCGGGTAACACCACGGGGTTCAGCTAGTAATATATATAATTTTGAAATTTACAAACAACGCCCTTTCCAATGATACCAAACACGTCATATTTATCCATTTTTTAATACAATATTTTTTGCTTTAGCTTCTAACGCTATCTCATTTGTCTAGTTCTAATAAGTTGTTGAGGAGCTATGAGGGAACAGATGAACATATATTTGTTGCTTGAGCTTGAGAGAGAGAGAAGCTTGTCAAAATCATAACCCTCGAACCCCTTAAGCCAAAAGGCTTTGCCGTAGTCGGGTAAAAAATGACTGACAAAAACGACTATAGCGAGGAGTTTAAGTGAAATCGCTGTCAAAAAGTAGTATTTAGACTCTTATCTATACTTATAAAATAGTAAGTCCTGACTGACTGATTCATCATCGCCGAGCGTAAACTATGATAGTTAGGGCTATGAAATTTGGTGAGTAGGATCCTTTTATTAAGTAGACACGCACTAAGAAAGGAATTTTGGAATTTCTACCCCTAAGGGGGTGAAATAGGGGTTGAAAGTTTGTATGGAAGTCCGTCATTTTTTAAGTTAGAAAACTGAAACTTTACTTTTGGGCTGCTGATTAAAAATGAGTAAACACGTATTTCAGCGTTTTTGAATATTCAACCCCTAAAGGGTGAAATAGGGGTTGACATTTCGTACATAGGTTAGTCTGGAAGTCCGTCATTTTTAAAGTCTGAAACATGAAACTTTATTTATGCGCTACTGATTAAAAAACAGTAGATACGTATTTAAGCGTTTCTGGATATTCTACCCCTAAGAGGGTGAAATAGGGGTTGAAAGTTTGTATGGAAGTTCGTCTTTTTTTAAGTAAGAAGCATGAAACTTTATTTTTGGGCTACTGATTTCAAATGAAAAGACACGTATTTAAGCGTTTCTGGATATTCTACCCCTAAGGGGGTGAACTAGGGCTTGAAAGTTTGTACGAAAGTTCGTTTATTTTGAAGTAGCAAACATGAAATTTTATTTTTGGGCTACTGATTAAAAGTGAGTGGATACGTATTTAAGCGTTTTTGGATATTCTACCCCTAAGGGGATGAAAAAGGGGTTGAAAGTTTGTACGTAAGTTCGCCATTTTTGAAGTTACAAACATGAAACTTTGTTTTTCGGCTACAAATTAAATATGAGTAGATACATATGTAAGCGTTTCTGGATATTCTACCCCTAAGGGGTGAAATAGGGGTTGAAAGTTTGTATGGAAGATCGTCATATTTTAAGTTAGAACCATGAAACTTTATTCATGTACTACTGATTAAAAAAGAGTAGATACGTATTTAAGCGTTTCTGGATATTTTACCCCTAAGGGGATGAAAAAGGGGTTGAAAGGTTGTACGTTAGTTCGCCATTTTTGAAGTTACAAACATGAAACTTTGTTTTTGGGCTACAAATTAAAAATGCGTAGATATGTATGTAAGCGTTTCTGAATATTCTACCCCTAAGGGGTGAAATAGGGGTGCAAAGTTTGTATGAAAGTTTGTCATTTTTTAAGCTAGAACCATGAAACTTTATTCATGTACTACTGATTAAAAAAGAGTAAAGACGTATTTAAGCGTTTCTGGATACTCTACCCCTAAAGGGGTGAAATAGGGGTTAAAATTTTGTATGAAAGTCCGTTATTTTTTAAATTAGTACCAAAAAACTTTAATTTTGGGCTATTGATTAAAAATGACTAGATATCTATTTAGAGTTTCTGCATATTTTACCCCTAAGGGGGTGAAATTGGGGTTGAATTTTTTTATGGAAATCCGTCATATTTAAGAATACATAGAAATAAGAAAGGTGAAACTTTACTTTTGGGTTGCTAATTAAAAATGAGTAAATACGTATTGCAGCGTTTCTGAATATTCAACCCCTAAGGGGTGAAATAGGGGTTGACATTTCGTACATAGGTTAGTCTGGCATTCCGTCATTTTTCGAAATAGATGAATACTTATATCAGCATTTATGTGAATTCTGTTCCTCTAGGGGATGAAATATGAGTCAAATGTTTGTATGAAAGTTCTTTTAAATGGGGTATTGATCAAAAATAAAAAAATGCGTTCAAAAACATAAATAAAGTACTGATACATACTTTTACACAGTTTTAAGTAAATACATATTATCAACTTCCACGCGAGCAAAGCCGCGGGCAACAGCTAGTAAAATTATATAATTATGAAGGTACTTACTATATTTATATAGCAATAGAAAAATAGAAAACAGCTTAGCGTTATCGTTTTCTCAGATTCTTTTTTTTCGGTGAACTCTTTTAGTTTCTTTTGTTTAGTTATTTACGAGTTACGTTAAGACTACGTTACGTTATTGACGTTCAAGTAATTTATTTTGAATGAGATCTCCAGGGCCAAAACGAAAAAAACTGCTACACACATATAATAAAACGTTATATAGTTTTGACGTTGAATCTGATTTGGTGCAAGCGTTACTCGTTGCGTAAACCTCATCATGTATCCAAGGAACAATCGAAGTGGCAGACGCCGTTTGAATAAAGAATACTGTAAAACATAATGTGTACATTCGATTTTATTTGAGTTACGATTTCTGGATATATTAAGAAAACAGGCTAACTCTTTAACTGTTATATTTCTTTAAAGTTACAGATAATTTATCTGACATAGTATACCCCAATTTATTTGCAAGATATTATGTCTAATTATCTGTAACCAGTAGAAAAGAGTCTTACTCACAGCCCAACTTAAGCTTTTTTATGGTGATGTGCATACGAGCAGACGCATCACCTGATGGTAAGCGATTACCGCCGCCCATGGATACCCGCAACACCAGAGGCGTCACAAGAGCGTTGTCGATCTTTGAGGGATGGGGAAAGGGATATGGGGAGGGGTTGGGGTATGGGCCTCTGTTATCGTCACTCACTCGGTGAAGCCGAAGGCGAAACGTGATTCTCCCACGGTTTGGAGATTGTTCAGTCAGATAATGTGTATATAATAGGCTTACAAGTTATTACAATAGCAAAATGTCGAGGTTTTTTGATACGCGTCTCTTTATACTTCGGCGACTTAGACGTGAATGTATGTCACATGTATGTGGTACTATACTATAATTTATAACACTTTGATACGCAAAATCGGGAATTTCGTAACCGCAATTAAGACATCTCAAGTCTTAAAGAAGGAGATCGTTTTTGTTTACTCAGCAAATGATTACCATTTCACTTCATGCACATTTTTATCACGATGACTTGAAGATTTAAAACATTTAAAATTGGAAAAGACAGTTGATATTATTCGTCTGGTTGTCATCTCATCAAATATTTCTTCAATTGATAGTTCTATGTACTATGAGGACTGAATACCGCAATACTTTCTGAGCAGTTCTTAATACTTTCTGGAGTTTATGAGCCAAGTGACTTAAGCCGTATCATGTTAAAGGCTTGAAGTTTCATGTCTCATTACTTTGAACAATACAAAATAACGAGGACATAAATGTAAAATGTCATTTGATTGCTTAAGTTTATCTCACAGGTTAATAGTTAATTAAATAGAAAACGGAATTTGTTATAATATCACTAGATAATAAAGATGTTTCATTCAATTTGTTTATTTGAGAGAGAGACAATAAATATATTTCAATACTTTTTTTTTTTTTTTTTTTTACGTGTGGAAACCCCCTCGGGCCATCACCCCGTCGGGGTTTGCGGCGGGGCGGTGTGTCGGAATCGAACCGACTAAAACCACACGGTGTGCCACTCTGCGCCTGAGACGGGAGGGATCCGGGAACTGCTGTTATTAACACATCCGGACCCCTCCCAGCGCCTGCCCGCACTGAAGCGGGCACCGTCTGCTGTTAAACTCTCTAAATAGGCGACGTACGGCACACGCGTAACGTCGCCCCCTCGCGGGTGACCACTAGAGCGGATGGAAGGGAAAACCCATCCCGACCATCCGCGGCCACACTCAGGGCGGCATGAGGCGCTGATAGGCGCGCCTCCGCCGCCCGGTTCGCCGGCGGCGGATCGGGTCCGAGTGGATATCATCCTCCCGGGCCTTCTCCGCCGCCTCCTTCTGCGAGATTACATCTTCACAGAAAGTTGCGACCGCGGTAAAACTGCTGTCGCTACCGGCCATGGATCGTATGACGGCCGGTAGCGACAGATCTCCTCCGATGACTGCAGTGAGGGCCCGGCGCTGCGACGCCCATGCGGGGCAGGTCGCCAGCGTGTGCTGGGCCGAGTCCTCACTGCAGTCGCAGTAGTGGCAGGCGGGACTCAATTCCCTCCTGGCGACCGAGTGCAGGTACTTCCCGAAGCAACCATGCCCGGAAAGCACCTGCGTCAGTCGGAAGGAAAGAGTCCCGTGCTGCCGCCCTGCCCACTCGAGGATGACCGGCTGGAGAGCCTCCACGGCGGCAAATCCAGCGCGTGGAGTTTCCAGCCGGAACGACCAACTAGCCATCGTGGCTCGACGGGCGGCTTCACGCCACTCGCGTACCTCTTCGGGCGGAGGGCGATAGCCATACTCCGCCCGGTATTCAGCCACCCGTCGATAAACTTCGGCGAGCACTTCCGCCTCCAAATCCCACGGGGGTGTCCCGGCCAAGGCGCACGCCGCCTCGGTCGACACCGTGCGGTATCCGCGTATGGCTCTGACTGCCAACACCCTCTGAGGCCGCCAGAGGCGGGCCTTATTGAGGGCAGTCAGAGCCGCCACCCACACCGGTGCCCCATACAGCGCCATCGACCGGACCACCCCCGTGTAGAGGTGTCGCGTTGCGACGCTGGCTCCGCCCAAATTGGGCAAAAGTCGCCCAAGGGCAGAGGCAGCGTCGACCAGCTTGGGACCAAGCTGTCGGAAGTGCTCGTCGAAGAGCCACCTACCGTCGAGGATCAGGCCCAGATACCTCATCTGGGCCCGAACCGGTACGAGGACCGAGTTGACCATTATGGAGGCACCGGGGGGCGGCCCACGACGGGGCCCATGGAACAATAGGGCCTCCGTCTTGTCCAGGGCCACCCGTAAGCCCAGCGCCTCGATGCGCCCGACCACCAGAGAAACACCAATGGTGGCCAGGCGCGCCGCCTCCTGGAAGTTCGCCCCCCGTGCCGTGACCAATGTGTCATCGGCGTAACAAATTACGCCCAGCCCGGGGGGGAGACGACCTCGTAGGACCCAGTCGTATCCCACGTTCCACAGGAGTGGTCCTAGGACAGACCCCTGCGGAACGCCGCACGACATGGGTCGCCGTCTCAAGGCGCCCTCTCGGTCCTCGTACACGACGGTACGCTCCTCCAAATAGTCTGCCACCAGCCGCCTCAGGTACTCTGGCACCCCGTGGTATTGGAGTGCTTCCCTGATGCAGCTGAATGGCAGACTATTAAAGGCGTTGGCGAGGTCCAGGGACACCGCCAACACCACGCCGCCACAGCTCACCGCCTCTTCGGTCACGGCCCTAAGGCGCATCACGGCATCGACCGTCGAACGCCCCTCTCGGAATCCGAATTGGGCGTCCGACAGGTCGGGCCCCACCTCGCAGAGGTGCCGGACGATGCGGGCAGAGAGTATCCTCTCAAAAAGTTTACCCGCCTCGTCCAGCAACACGATGGGCCTATAGGCCGCGACCGAATCAGCAGGCCGTCCCGGCTTCCTCAGCAGGACCAGCTTCCCGCATTTCCAGCACTCAGGGAAGCGTCCGGACGCCAGGCTAGCGTCCAACACCTCCCTGAGGCGGTCTGACATATGGTCGAGGGCTCGGGCCATTACTCGGGCTGGAACCCCGTCCGGCCCGGGGGCGGTGTTCTTGGAACGGATCCGCAGAACAGCCGCCCCAACCTCCGATTCCCCAACGGGCGGCATATCGTCCTCTCGACCCCCGTCGTCTCTGACCGCATAGGCCATCGACGGGGGTGTGTGCTCCGCCCGCTGTGGGAAAAGGCCCTCGACCACTTCCTGCAGGAAGCTGGGCTGGAGAGTCTCGGTAAGGGGGGGGGGCGCCGTGCGAAGCTTTTGTCGCACCGCACGATATGGGCGACCCCAGGGGTCACGGTCGAGACTCTCCAGCATCTCCTTTCTCTTTTCGTTTTTGGCGCGGCAAATGGCCAGCTTCAGAGTTTTCCGCGCCTCGCGGTACTCCTCATGAAGCTGGTCCCCGCCACCGTCTCCAAGGTGACGTCGCCGGCTGCGGGTGTAGGACCTCCGGGCACGAGTGCACGCCGCACGGAGGTCCGCCAACTCCTGGGACCACCAGTAGACCTCCTTCCGAGGAGGCCGACGACCCTGGACGCGGGGCATGGCCGTATCGCAAATTTGCGTAATCGCATCACGAAAACGGCCAGCACCCACGTCCACGCCGACCTCCTCGGTCGGGGCCTGCGGAGACAGCCAAGAGTGAATAATGGCCGCCTCCTCTAGTAGGTCCCTGTCGAGCTTGGCGACAGCCCACCGCGGAAAGTGGGATAAATGCCGCGCCGTGTGACCCCTACTGGGGCCCTGGGACCGGGAGAGCTCGAATCGGATATACAAATGATCCGAGAGCGTCTCAACCTCTTCCAGGACACACCAGTTCCTTACTCGTGCGGCAACAGCAGGGGTAGCGAACGAAAGGTCCACTATCGACCCCCCCTGCTGTCGCACGCACGTATTGGTGGAGCCTCTGTTTAACAAACAGAGGCCCACCGAAGCCGCCCACTCCTCGACGGCCTCGCCCTTGGCATCCGTCCTGGGGGACCCCCACGCAATGGATTTTGCGTTGAAGTCCCCCAGCACGAGGACGTGCCCAGACGCTAATCGCCGCATCGAGGTCTCCAAGCTGTTAAGGAAGACCTCGAAGTCGCTCAGACTCCGGTTGGGGGAGAAGTAGACACCGTAAACAGTGATCCCCCCCCACTCAGCGGCAACATATCCAGAGCCCTTGTCTCTAAGCGACAAGGGCGGGGAATGAGCCGCCGCGGAACCGACGACTGCCACGGAGCCGTCCCAGTCACCCATCCAGTTTGGACGGGGTGGAACGTAATAGGGCTCCGCGACTACGGCAACACCGATCGACCACTGCGCCATGGTTTGCAGGAAGAGATCCTGCGCCGCGGCGCAGTGGTTCAGGTTCGTCTGGACAAGAAGGCTGCAGATTTGATCCATTACTGGACCATTTCTACAGCCTCCTCCATGGGCGTCGGCGTTGACGCACGAACTACGTCGGGGGTAGCCTGGGTCGTTTGGCTAGTCCCCGACGCTTGCCGAGAGGCTCGGGGAGGCTTGCAGCCCCCCTGCCCAATCTGGTGATTGGCGGGCTTATTACCCGCCGCACACATCGGGCAGTGAGGGGCGGCAGAGCATTCTGCCGCCTTGTGCCCCGGTCGACCGCAGCGGAAACACAATCCGCTGCAGTCAAAGCAACTTTGGCACTTGGTGCGAGTGTGTCCTCCGGCTAGGCATTTAAAGCACCTCATCGGTCTCGCGGCCAGCACTGTAACTCTGGCGCTCACGAAACCGACAAGGAGTCTGCCAGCGTCGCCCAAAATTTTGGCCGACGCTATGGGACAGCTCACCCATACCGCACCAAGGCCTCCCGGACCGGGGCGGATGGTGCCAGTTCTGATGTTGTCCGCATTGCTTCCAGTTTTCTCCTGGATCGCAACACGGACGTCCTCAGCCGTCACTGAATCGTCCAGGCCCGAAATGCGTAACTCCGCGCACTTTGTAGGCCTGGCAATCTTGACACCATCCGTCTCTGCGAACATGCCTCTGAGCCTGTCGGCAAATGCGTCTGCCGACTTTGCGCCTTCAGCCCCAGGGAACTCGAGGATTCGAGCTCCCGTCTGGGCGAGGCGCAATCTCACCCCTGCCGTACCGAAGTCACCCGCGAGGCTAGCCCGGGCCCTTTTGAAGAGGGCCGCATAGTTTAGCCCGCTGCTTACCGCCTCCGGTGACACGGTGACCACCACAGCCGCGGTTTTCGGCGATTGCAATTTCCGCGGCTTCTTCTGGCTGGCCTTTGTCACCGATGAGGACTGCGGGCCAGAGGCTGCCTTTTGGGCAGCCTTGTTAGCCCGCTTCTTAGCCTTCTTCGACTTCTTGTCCCCCCCAACTACCTGCCAACCCTCACTGTAGGGGGCAGTTGTGGAGGGACCAGGCAGAGATGTTGGAGTGGGGAGCGGAGTACGTTCCGCTCCAGCCTTTGCCACCGCTTTGGGTCCCGCTTTCGGCACAGCCGTCTTGGCTAGAGCCTTCGCCCGCTGCTGCGTCTTTCGAGCAGCAGCAGCGGCAGGGGCCGGCATCGATGTCGCCGCCGCGTATGATACGCGATCCCCCACCACGGGAAGAGGGGTCGGCGCCAACGCCACCTTCGGCCTCGGTGCTGCAAGTGGGGGACGAACAATTGGGGCGGGAGGCAGTCTCGCCTCCAGACCGGCCAGACGACCGTCCACCAGATTCCCCACCGAGACGAGGATCTGCTGCAGCATCAGCTGCAGGACGGCGTCTGGTACCCCGGGGATGGTAGGGACCGGCTGAGAAGTAGACGGGGCTGGCCGGGAGGCAGACGGGGCCGGCTGGGACGCAGACGGGGCCGGTCGGGACGCAGACGGGGCCGGCCGGGACGCAGACGGGGCCAGCTGGGACGAAGTCGGGACCGGCCGGGATGCAGATGGGACCGGGGCCTCACGCTCAGGGCGCTCCACCCGAAACTGGGCGAACTGAGCGCTCAGCTCCACCACTTGCTCCGTCAGCCGGTCGTTGGCCACCTGTAGACGAGCCACGTCTCCAGCCAGGGTCCCCACTACCCCAGCAATGGCGGATGAGGAGTCCTTGAGGGCCTTCACGAAAGGGCCCTTCAAGTTCACGGACTTGGTGGCCACCTTGTGAATTATGGCCACCGCCGCTTCTGCTCTCTCCTGCAGGGAGCACGGTGTTTGGGGCACTAAGTCCCCACCTACCGGCTCACCTATCTTGAGCAGGAGACCAGCAATCTCCTCCTCCGCCTGAGACTCGCCGTCAGCCCTGGCTCGCCTGTAAGACTCCGCCTTGCAAAAGGGGGAGCCCGACGGGGTCGACACCGGAGTTCGAGATCGCCCCCTGTGGCTACTCGGTATTTTAGGAGGCAACATCTCCTGAGAGATGTCGCTCTCGCAGCCAAGGGGACGCTCACGCTTTCGGTTGTCCGAATTCGTGTCAATCGGCTCCAGTGCGTCCGTCATCGCACTGGAACCGCTGCCCGCGACAACCACGGCGGACTTCGAATGCACACGTTCAGATATTCTTCGGCTCCCAGCAGTCAGATCGACTTCTGGGAGCCCCACCGCTATAGGCGTTCTAGGCACCGCATCCTCCTCCGCAGATGAGCGGTCGTCCGCCTTCCGGAACTGCCCTTTGGCATTCCTCGCCACCTTCCCTTTCCTCGTCTCCTGTCCAGTATGCTTGCCAGTGTTCGTTAGAGTTTGATCGATCGTATTTTCATTTTCATTATTAAATTTATCAGCTTCCATAATAAATCTCACGAGTCGGGGAGAACTAAAGGTCGACCCGGGCAGAGATCCCCAATACCCGGGCAAGCGTAAATTTGTGCCCAACCGAGGGGTCCGCAGGTCCCTGGCTGGGGGTGTGCTAGCGACTGAACTACCCATCAGCCATGCATCCCCTGGTCACACACCAGAACACGGGATTCGGGGTAATTTTTATAGAGGTTTTCTTCCTCGCGGTCCGGGCGGTTAAGCCAAGACCCACGGTCCCAGTCGAGTCAGACACTGACCTAACTCGACGTACCTACTGGGATTACGTTGTAGCGGCGAGGGCAACACAGGACTAACTCCTATGTTGCCCGCTCGGAGGCAGGGTGAGTGCTCACCGAGCTCGCCCTCTAGTCGCACTCCAATACGCTTTCTGCTTAAGCAGAGAGACGTTTGGAGTGCCCATCTCGGCAGTCTCGACAGACTCCGTCTGGTATCCCATTTAGTCTGGAGTCTCCTTCTGGGCCTATCCGGCATGAGTGGCTCTACCGGCATAGCCCCAGAGATCATCGACCCACGCAAGCCCCACCACGACGACAACGTAGGGATACATTGGGGGGAAATATATTTCAATACTAGCTGAACCCCGCGGTGTTACCCGCGGTTATCGTGGTACCGCGAGTAACGCCGCAGGAAAAAGTAGTCTAAGTTACTCCATGGATCATCAGCTATCTGTCAGTGAAAGTCCCGTCAAAATCGGTCCAGCCGTTCCAGAGATTACCCGGAACAAACAAACAGATAGACAGACAGACCGACAGATACACATTTTTTTTTTAAATACGTTTTGGCATATGTACCGTGTATACATACATATGCATTTAGTAAGAAGTGGTTATTTTAATATTACAAACAGGCACTCCAATTTTATTTATTTGTATAGATTACATTTTTTTTAAATTGTGTTTTACTAAAGCGTCGTAAGAGGCGATGAAGGAAATCACATAGGACAACATCACTGTAACAGGAAAGAAAACTTGAAACAACCCTCTATCACCTGTCTGACCTGCATTGTCTGTACGAGCAATGAGTGTGGTGACCATCAGGCAGAGTAGTCATTTTGGCAGGTCATACATAAGAAAAGAGGCCTGTATCCAGCAGTGGTCTCAAAAGGTTGTTGATATGATGTGATGATGTCAAATTATTATTATACACACACATATTTACATACATAGTATCCGGATGACGATGGTATTTTTTTGGTAAATTTTCGAAGAATGAATCCGTTAGATCGATTTATCGCACGGTCATACCTTTCATGAAAATCGTTGGAACCGTTTCCAAGATGCAGATTATATTTATACTATACTAGCTGTTCCCCGCGGCTCCGCCTGCGTGTATATCGGTTTTCGAGGAAAATAGTAGCCTACGTAATAATCAAGGGCATCAGCTTCCTGCATACCAAATTTTATCAAAATTGGTCCAGTCGTTTGCGCGTGAAGACGTAACAAACATACACACTCACAAACGTTCACCTTTATAATATTAGTGTAATATAAAAGAAATGCTCGTTTAACGGTATTAGATAGATATATTGATGTTTCTAAAACAGGCCGCTACGGACATCTTTTTTATATTTCGATGAGTAGAGTCAGTCGATTGGTCGTCAGTCCAGGTTATGAGTGCGTCTAACCCCATTTTTGTCGCGATCGTTGCACCGTGAATCCTCAAAGTAATGGCACAAACACGCAGAGCGTTAACAGCTAACTACCATCACATATTCACCGAATACTAACACAATATTCAACTAAAAGTAACCAATGGACATACAAGTCAAAATAACCTTTATAATAAATAAATAATAAATAAATAAATATTTTGGACATCTAAACACACAACGCCATCTAGTCCCAAGATAAGCAGAGCTTGTGTTATGGGGTACTAGACAACTGATACAAATACATATATACTTTTTTTTTTTTGTAAATACATACATATTATAGATAGAACACACCCAAACTCCGAAACAAATATTTGTAGATCATACAATCATTTGGTCCGACCCGGGAATCGAACCCGAGACCTCATGATCAGCAGTCGCTCACGCCAACCGCTAGACCAACTGGGCATAATAGAACTATCTGACCCCCTAGCTGAATCGTTTCAGCCATTTACGCTTGATGTCGTGGCCAAGGCAAAATAGGGATTCATTTTTATAAATATACGTTACTAGCTGAACCCCGCGGTGTTACCCGCGGTTATTGTTGTACCGCGAGTAACGCCGCGAGACAAAGTTAGTCTTAATAAAAGTAGCCTAAGTTACTCCCTGGATCATCAGCAGCAGCTGCCAGTGAATGTCCCGCCAAAATCCGTCCAGCCTTTCCAGAGATTACCCGGAACAAACAGACAGATAGACAGACAAAATTTTTTTAACTATATTTTTGGTATATGGTACCGTGTATACATATATATGCATTTATTAAAAAGCGGTTATTTTAATATTACAAACAGACACTCCAATTTACTTCATTTTTATAGATGAGAAGCCCAGTTTTTTACTTTCTGGGCGATTTACATTCGACGGGAAATTTCCTTTTAACATTAATTTTTCCAGCACTTGATTCGGCGTCAGAGATCAGACTTATAGAATTTGTGTATTTAAGGCGTCTTGTCTTACACACAAGACCAAGACAAGTCAACTACAAGATGCACTTATAGTTGAAAAAATCGAGTAGGTAAATAGTAGTGAAACGGTGACATAGTTACATAACTAATGAGACTTCTAAACGTAGGTACGTATGTTCCAGAATATTATTCCTCTTATCATTCTTAAGTAGAAGTTTAATGTTCTTTGTTTTGTATCCCTGTGAGCATGTTTTGTTAATGGATGCGGGTTGATAACATACAACACTTACAGAGAAATAGGGGAAATAGAAAAAAATAGTACACAAGTATTGCTAACAAAAAGGTAATAGTTCTGACTATATTGATAAAATTATTTAATTTAATTCACAAAAAAAAATCTGGCCCCGTTTACAAACTTTGGTGGCTGCTTTTGTAAACTGCCGACAATGCATGTTGACACTTAAAACGGGAAGCAGTTGAAAGAATGGACTTATGTCTTTTGAAACCTATGGACTTTAGTTATATTAATTCATGGCGCGTAGTTTTGTTGGGGAAGCACTAACGACCAAAATTTTGTTATATTCTTCCGTTTTGGAAGAACCTTGAATTTTATTCGAACCCCTGTTAAATTACATAATTTAACTAAGATTTATTCCTTAAGTCAGAATATGGATCACACTCAAATATATGGAACACATTCAAACAAGATTTGAAAAGTAAAAAAGTTGAGATTTTTTTGTTTGACATGTAGTGTGTAGTGTAGTGTTTTTGACATCCTACTAATATTATAAATGCGAAAGTTTGTAAGGATGGATGGATGTTTGGATGCTTGTTACTCTTTCACGCAAAAACTACTGAACGGATTTGGATGAAACTTTACAGTAATATAGCTTATACATCAGAATAACACATAGGCTACTATTTGCCGCGATAACCGACATATACGCGGGCGGAGCCGCGGGCAACAACTAGTCTTTCCTATTTCATTCTATAGAATCAGTAGCAGATATTTGCAAAAACGCAAGAATATAACATGAGGCCGAGGAAGAGAACGCTGTTGCATTTGTGCAATTGCAATCCCGATTGATTAATAATAATAAATATTTCGGACATCTGACATACGAAGATATCTAGCTTCAAACAGAGCAGAGCTTGAACTATGAAAGCTGAATTACCTGATAGAATACTTATAAACTTTTTTTACATTGAAAACACTCAAACTCCGAAACAAACATTTGCAGATCATACAAACATTTGGTCCGGGAATGGAGCCAGAGACCTCATGCATAGCATTCGTCAAAATTTTATGTCAGTCAAATGAGTTTGCTTTCTTTTTAACCGACTTCAAAAAAAGGAGGAGGTTTCTCAATTCGATTGTATATATATATATATATTTTATGTATGTTCGCGGATAACTTCGTCGTTTGACTGATGTACCGATTTTGATAATTCTTTTTTTTAATGGAAAGGAGATATTCCAACGGTGGTACCATGATAAAGACACTTAAGATTTGATGATGGCATCCAAGAGAAATCGAGTCAAACCTTGATGTCGGTTTTATTTTTGTTAAAATTTTACTTGTTATAGTCTGACTTTCAAATATAATACCCGGGTGGCACTAAAAGTTAATAAAAGCGTTATTACTCAATAGTAGGAAGCTATTAACATATCCGAAAGACTTTACTTCGGTGTCTCATTCAATGTAATTGTTCCGCTGCGTCTGACCACGTCACTCAATGATACAAAGGCGAAATCGCTATAACGTATTTTATTTCCATTTTTTTTTCACACGCCATAAGAAAGTAGTACGACTATTCATGTTCGCACGCTTATTAGTTTCAAAATAAACATACAACATTGCTATTTGAAATATAAACTAGGTTTAGATTGTGTACTTTCATATCGGTGACATCTTTACTTCTCTTACGCCTCATCATCTATAACTACTAGCTGACCCACGCAATCTCGTTTGCGCCTTATATTGCCCGTAGCGTTAAAATTTCCCCCGTTTTTGAAACATTATTCATTGTTGCTCCGCTCCTATTAGTAGTAGCGTGATGATATATACCCTATAGCTTTTCTCGATAAATGGACTATCCAACACCGAAAGAATTTTTCAAATCGGACCAGCGGTTCCTGAGATTAGTGTGTTCAAACAAACAAACAAACAAACTCTTCAGCTTTATATATTAGTACTAGCTGTCCCGGCAAACGTCGTTTTGCCATAACTATTAATAAATTGAAAATTAATTAAAAAAACATTGTCCAGCGGACAAAATTGTGAATCTAAACCATTCCCAGATCCCCTTGAACACACACAAAAAATTTCATCAAAATCGGTCCAGTCGTTTGAGACACAAACGCATCAGCAGTGTATGCAAAATTATAACAAATTATTTACAATCTGATTTTAGAACATTGAAATGAAATTAAATAATTTATTCTGCAATTAGGTTACATAAACACTTTTGCAAGTTAAACTTTTTTTGAGCAGATGAGTTCGACCTTTCCTAACTGGACTAGCCCTGAGAAGAAAGGACGAAACAAACTCAGAGATCACCGTCTCTTTTAAAATCCAGACAATTTTCACAAATGCAAAAGACATTATTTTAATAAAAAGAATGCGATAATATAACATTGAATATACAACTACATAAATTACTTATTACAAAAAAATAACATGATTAAAAGTGTTACTTTTACGACATCTAAAACAGAAATCTGTCTTGACTTCTCCTTTAAAATTATCATTAAAATTATTTCACAATCGTCAAAGAAATCACGTAACATACAATAAGAACAGTCTAATTGTGAATTTATTATTGGCGTCACCTTATAATAAAATTTCTCATACATAACTTTCTCTAATACTATTACGTCTTATGTGTATCCTAAAGCTATTACGGAACTGATATACATTAATTTAGAACTTTTGACTCGTGTTAGTGTCAATTAAAGAAGAGAACAACACATCTACCTATCAGCCGTTCTTGTATATATCTCGGCAACGTCTTTAACAATTTTCATTACATTTAGGATGCCGGGGGCGATAAATCTATCCCGCTAGGATTCATTTTTAGAAAATTTATTCAGAAAAATAGTGAGCGAATCTCAGTCATTCAGGTACGAAGCATGAAACAGTGAACCTGATTTAGTTTTTTTTTTTTTTAATTTGTATGCCAAAGTAACTCTACTCTGCCTGATGGAAAGCATGAGCAGGATCCAAGAGTAGTGATCGCCATACTCAACAATGCAGCATGATGATCCACACTACGGTGGCCTATTGAGATGCTTCAGCACCTTTGCTTTGTAGACTGACATTCCACGTAGACATATTAATGGCAACAGAATCATGCAACGTGTGAAAGAAGCAAATTTTCCTCGTTTCAGTTCCTAATGGTGATAGCGTAATATTATATAGACTTTAACCATCAGGGGCTCAGATGCGCTTTTCGCATCAGTGTTTTTTATATTAAATTATATTAAAAGAGACTCTGAAGTTACATAGGTCAGCCAGTAGACTATAATTACGACGGCAACCGTAGTTTCCTTTGGAGAGACATTACTAAAAGATAATCTTAGACTATTTGATAGCCGAGGATAATTTAATAGTAGTATAGGAAATCTTTAATTATAGAAACCTTGACGCTCTCTGACTAGACCGAGAAAAGGTATGACCATGCACCGAAGTCAATATTGCCAGCAGCTTAGCACTTTAAGGAACCAGGATGACCAAGCTCGGTATCTCTTTTTTGGTAAATATTATAAAAATGAATCCTAGCTAGATCGATTTATCGTCCCCGAAACCCCCTCCATGCCTAACTTCAAGAAAATCTAAGAAGATTCTGATCATATCATCCATCATCTTCCAAGCTTTTATTATTCCCAAGGTTAATTGGGGTCGGCTGCTAGTTCAACCGGTTTCACCTGAATATCAGTTTTTACACGGAGCTACTGGCATTAGACCTCCGCAACCCTGAGAGTAAACTGAATTCGAAGGTTGAACTGGTTGTCAGTATATAGCGCAGAGTGGCACACCGTGTAATTTTAGCCGGTTGGATTCCGACACACCGCCCTGCAGCAAACCCTGACGGGGTGACAGTCCGAGGGAGTATCCACACGTAAATAAAAAAGTTGTTAGTATATTTGAGGCACTGATATCCCAATAACGATTGTCATAGATGTTCATGACAATCGGGACCGACGGTTTTACGTGCTCTCCGAAGCCAAACCACAGACCAAACAGTTACAGAATGAAAAAAACCAAACGGAATCGAAATCTGGACCTCTTCATTAGCAGTTGTTTGCGCTATACGAGAATTGCTCCTTTAAAAGTATTAGTTAGATGGATTAATACATCATAATGCACTCTTAATACACGTAAATAAAACATCACTTTCGACTAAATGTCGTCATGGCCACGTCTCTTTGTTATCCAAAACAAGTGCCATTGTTTATACAATGCAATACAGTATCTCGCATCTTGAATATTAAAACCAGTTATAGTGCTGAACCAGTCTAACATGTTTGTTAAAATTAATAATCTTATCTTAATTTGTTCGTATAAATGTTTTATTTATTCATGACTTGTGTTTTATTTATATTACTAGCTGAACCCCGCGGTGTTAACGCGATTATCGTTGTACCGCGAGTAATGCCGCGGAACGGAGTTAGTGATCATCAGCTACCTGCCAGTGAAAGTCCCGTCAAAATCCGTCCAGCCGTTTCAGAGATTATCCGGGACAAACAGACAGACAGACTAAAAATTTTTAACTACATTTTTGGTATATGTACCGTGTATACATACATATGCATTTGGAAAGAAAGCGGTTACTTTTAATATTACAAACAGACACTGCAATTTTATTTATTTGTATAGATTAAAAGACAGACAGACATTGACAACACGTTAGATGCATAAGTATTATTTAGTATTTTCGGACAGATACGACCTTCAAACATTGTAAAAAACTTACCTACTCAATCAACAAATGCCGAGAATATACTTCTGAGTCCTGTGACCCGTCTGCTGGCGTTCTGCTTTTGTAGATTTTAAATTAATGTGGTATCCGACATTTTCGAATACAAATACATAAGAACAATATGAGCATTTAACTAAATAAGTAAGTTTTGTTTTTACCTGTCGACCTTGTTTATACTTGTACTAGCCGACCCACGCGACGTCGTTTGCGTCTTCTATTGCCCGTAGCGTGATAATTTTCCCCCGTTTTCGAAACATTTTTCATTGGTGCTCCGCTCCTATTGGTCCTAGCGTGATGATATATAGCCTTCCTCGATAAATGGGCTATCTAACACTGAAAGAATTTTTCAAATCGGACCAGCGGTTCCTGAGATTAGCGTGTTCAAACTAACAAACAAACAAACAAACTCTTTAGCTTTATATATTAGTATAGATGCTATGCGTTTTATACCAAAATCCTTTTCTACTTCTAATGTCATGAATAATATAGCCTTCCTTAATGATAAAATCAAATTATGCTGTTAATATACAAACGCGAAAGTTTGTAAGTATGGATGGATGGATAGATGGATGGATGTTTGTTACTCATTCACGCAAAAACTACTGAACGGATTTGGGTCAAACTTTACAGTATATAGCTTATACATCAGAATAGCACATAGGCAACTATTTGAAGCGATAACCGGGCCGGGGATATGCGGGCGGAGCCGCGGGCAACAACTAGTTTCAAATAAAATTAAGACATAGTGCATTAATAAGAGCATTATTAATATGTGAAGATGTCACTGGGATTTTTGGTTGAGATGTTACACTGAGGACCATTAAAGTGTGACTTGGCCACTATCCTAATCGAAGAAGTCGACGGTATGGATGTACAATGGGCGTTGCCTGTTGTAAAATTAAAAAAATAAATAGGATTTTTAACCTGCGTTACTACTATTTCCCTTTACATTGTAATAGGGTTGGGCGTTTAACGCTTCCGAGGGACCAGACCGGACGCAGGCGTCACGCGTCGCCGACTATGCATGACGGGCTTGCCACACCATGCTCCTAAACCGACTCATTCAAACGTCAGCCCCACTATCTCAACGCACAAACAAACAAATGCCAATCCAATTTAACTGCACTATCATTTTAGGCCATGACTCAGTCTTACGTAACTTTAGTGAAAATTATACCTTAGGAACATGTCGAGTTAAGTTTCTAAACTTTATATTTGTAAGCTGTAAGTCTAGCTGCAGTATGGTAATCATATTGAATACACGCTCGTTGTAAGCATTATTACTTATACGGTAATTTTGCATGGTTGTTCCTCGGAGGAACTTGTTAGACTGGGAAAGTTTATTTATGTTATGGAACCTTTACTACACCGAGTGTACCTACGATAGCGGATGACATCTCACATCCGACATGAAAATTTATTTCGTATCTTCGTTGCCAAGTTGAAAAAGCTTCTAATAAGTAAATGGTAATACCAGTATAGTGTCAAGGAATACCTGTAAGATAAGTTAGAAACTTCAAACTACAAAGTATCCCCACACACAAACTAAATGTCCTGTCTGGCACAGGGTCCGACTCCAATCTATACAAATAAATAAATTGGAGTGTGTATTTGTAATATTAAAATAATCGCTTTTTAATAAACGCATATGTATGTATACACGGTACATGTACCAAAATAACATTTTTTTTTCAATTTTTGTCTGTCTGTAGGGTTTGTTCCGGGTAACGGCCGGACTAATTTTGACGGGACTTTCACTTGCAAATAACTGATGATCTAAGGAGTAATTTAGGCTTCTTTTTTTTTAGATTAGATTTGTCCCGCAGCGTTACTCGCTGTACGACAAAGTTTATTCACTACGCGTAAGTTTTTCCCGCGACAAAAGCCGCGGGAAACACCGCGGAGTTCAGCTAGTAAATAAATAAAAAACAACAAATCAATGCATAAATCTAAGTAATAATTATGCGTACATCTGAACAACGACGCCAGGCTGAGCTTGTACTATGGGTACTGGGACAACTGATATAAACACATCAACTCCAAAACAAATATTTGCAGATCATACAGACATTTGGCTTGACCTGGGAATCGAACCCAAAAAATATAAATTTAAAAAGTTCAATGATTCTAGTAATTCTAAAGATCAAATGTTGATAGGATCTTGTTATTGCTCAACATAGTTTCTTGAACAATAGCTTAGAATGCTGTCGATTAACAAACTGAAAATATGTTACCCCAATATTGTAACCAATCTAATGGGAACCGGAGAAACAGAGAGAAGAGAATCATCATCATCTCATCGGAAATTCGTCCATCGCTGGGCAAAGGCCTACCCAAAATTCGCAACAACGACCGCTCCTGTGGTGTTAGTATCCAACAGCTTGCAAACAAAACATAGATTAGACATTAAAATTATTATCTATATTAATATATAAAGCTGAAGAGTTTGTTTGTTTGAACACGCTAATCTCAATAACCGCTGGTCTGATTTGAAAAATTATTTCAGTGTTAGATAGCCCATTTATCGAGGAAGGCGATAGGCTATATATCATCACGCTAAGACCTACAGGAGCGGAGCAACAATGAAGTACGTTACAAAAACGGGGGAAAATTATCATGCAACGGGCAATAGGAGACGCAAACGAGGTTGCGTGGGTCGGCTAGTCGTCAATAACCTAAAACTCCACGGGCATAGGACTCTCCTTAGAAAGGAAAAGAAAATGTTTTATGTTTAGATCTGAAACACATTCATTTGGTACAAATGTGCAATTCGTCTTCAGGTTAAAGAAAATAGTAAACAAAACGTCGACGTACTGCTATTTATAATATTTTTAGAATGTAAATTCAAACACACGATGTCAATGTCGTTACATCGTTCGACCTAGATTATATTATAGCTAGGACCCCCAGAGTTTTAATTTCATTTCTGTACCGCAATAACTATGGAAATTTTATTGTAAAACGAGACTGGTGGCCCAGTGGCCTTGTTCACGCGTGTTCGGTTCCATGCCAGCGATCCGGACACATGAGAATCGGAAAGCAACCAGGCTACAGCACCCTCCGATACCTGACACTTGACAACTTGACCGGAACGCTCAGATAAATAGGTTAAAGTGTTAAATTGATATATCACTCAGTAGATAGACTTACATCTGTCTCCTTCGTAAAGTTGCATTAAAATATATAAACTGATATTGAATGTCATTAAACTTTTATTGCTGGTATTAAATTGATTATGAACTAGGTTGGGTTATCTATCTATACTAATATATAAAGCTGAAGAGTTTGTTTGTTTGTTTGTTTGAACACGCTAATCTCAGGAACCGCTGGTCCGATTTGAAAAATTCTTTCGGTGTTGGATAGTCCATTTATCGAGGAAGGCTATAGGGTATATATCATCACGCTACTACGAATAGGAGCGGAGCAACAATGCAGAATGTTTCAAAAACGGGGGAAACTTTCACGCTACGGGCAATATAAGGCACAAACGAAGTTGCGTGGGTCAGCTAGTCATATATAAAATGGCCTACATCTTCTGACTAACTTAAATTTTATATCAGCATCGCTTATCACTTTGATCTGTTAAACATTAACACATCGTGTATAAACTTTTTAAAGATCTTTAAACCGAAACCGATTATTTTAATGTAGATTTAAAACAAACTAAAAAGGAGATAACGTCATGGTAACTGACGACTGCAACACCTATTTAGGATATTAATCTTTAACAAACTACTACTAGTAGTAAAGCTTATACCCTCGTCTTAGCTCGCATTTGATAAAAAGTACCCGATTTTACTGCTAATACCGCCAAGAATACGTGTACAAAGTTTCATGATGATCGGTTAAATTATTTTCGCGTGAAAGCGTTACAAACAAACTTATATTCACATTTATATATAAGTACTAGCTGAACCCCGCGGTGTTACCCGCGGTTATTATTGTACCGCGAGTAACGCCGCGGGACAAAGTTAGTCTAAAAAAGTATATAAGTATAAGCCTAAGTTACTCCCCGGATCATCAGCTACCTGTCAGTGAAAGTCCCATCAAAATCCGTCCAGCCGCTCCAGAGATTACCCGGAACAAACAGACAGACAAATTTTTTTTAACTACATTTTTGGCATATGTATCGTGTATACATACACATGCATTGATTAAAAAGCTGTTATTTTAATATTACAAACAGACACTCCAATTTTATTTATTTGTATAGATTTTCTGCACTCTTTTCATACTCATCTGAATAAACATCAAGAAATAAGCTCGTGTAACTGAATTCTTCCAAGTCTTTCAATGTGCTTTAAATTATTTATCAACAAATTCCAGCTAAAACATCATAACCTACTAACAAGTTGACACACATACTTAGAACAATTTTCATCTTAAAATTATACGAGAATTTCATAACTATGATCAAAGGTGTACTAAAACAGATGGCAAGTGTCCAAGTGCACTGGATTTTGAAATCTTCAGCAGTTATTCACAATGTATTTATTGAACCCAACAGCATTTCTGGATACTGTTCCGCTCGTATATCATACTTAATAGACTACATCCGTTCTCAGAATTAACCAATAAAAAATATAAAACCATTTTTTTATTTGACTGTTAGTTTCACAGATTTGTGGATTTGCTTTGGACTTATTTTCATAGTTCAGCGATACTCATCTCCATAACGCGACGGTATATGTGCAATTCTATTTTGTCTCTACCAAAAGTGTGAATTCGGACAAAGATAAAAGGCAATATATATATATAATGAGGGCGATGTTCTATAGTTAATATTACTATGGGGTGCAAGGTTTAACGCATTAAATTGACAGTATAGTGTTTTAGGCGTGTGTTGTCATGACACTTTAAACTTACCTGAAAATTCAAAACAATAGTATTATTAGCATACTAAGCCATTTTTTATCTATTTGCTCATTGAAAGTTTCAATTATCATAGAGCAGTTGCCATGTTACGTACAACGGGGGCAAAATAACTTTTTGTGCTGTTCACATACAGGTCATTATGAATAGAGCTAAAAGCGTGAGATGACTGTGACACTGAGATCAGTATACCTTGAAGATGTATAACCAATCGCTCTAACTTTTTATCAAGTTAACAAGAGCAGTTATAACGAGGTACCGTTATCGGAATTAACTGTTTTTATCAATAGTATTCTTTTCAAAAGCTGCCAGTTATATAACACAATCATACAATACTTCTCACAGAATTAAATCTATTTAACAAACGGTCGGTGATAATGGCATACATTGTCTAAGTCAACACAATGATGAGATCAATTTAAGTTTTTCATGTAATTACATGTTAGCTATTCCAGTAAGGTTCAATCTGTACTCACATAGCGAATTAAAAAGAAATAAACAAACCCATTGACAATATAGCGGTACTCACCACTAACAGTATCATTCGTATTTGGATGACACTAACAATTAGCTCCTAAGATGGTTTAGTGAAATCATTTCTAGTGCGTGAATCATCACCTTCTGTCGTCAGTTGGATTCAGTTCATAACACACGTTTCTATGTTTGCTTGTTGTTGACCATTACGATGCTTTGTTACAGGCTCCAGATAAAATTGAGCGCTGCTCTCAACTTTCCCAACTCAAAAATGTGGAGCAGAACGGTGAAGGAGTCAAGCCTCCAGATATAAAATTGAAGAATCATAAAATAAGGGACACAGAAGTGAGCGCCTTGAATATAGAAATCGAGACCTTGAGATGGCAATTGGCACAGGTATTTTTGTTTTTTAATTAAAGCTGGCGATTTGGTGCACCAATTATAAATTAAACGTATTAATTATTTACTTTTAATGCAATGCAAATTGTATAATTTATGCGATTTTTTTGCGAATTTATGACTTTATATGCTTGCATCGATTCAAAGTGTCTACTCCAGTTGTATAGCTTGTCAATATCAATGTAACTTATTTTCAGACAGAATCAAACAGGCAAATGCACATAGCTTTACTTAAGCAGGTAGTGACTTTTTTGAGCAGAGTCAAAGAACACATTGAACATCAAAGTCCCGAGCCCGATGTAAATAAGGAAATTACAACCACTGCTGAAAGTACGCCCAAAACTGCGAAAATTTCTGATTTGCCACGTTCTCGATCGGTGCTTCATGTAAATAAACACGAGTTTTCGCTGAGCACCAACAAAAAACTCAGCACACGGAAAATAAGCAAATCTATCAGCAACGTTAATGGCTACAAGGATTTCAACAGCACTTGGTAAATTGAATTAAATCTTAATAGCTTAAGTACTTACTAGAAAAAAATAAGTAAATTTAATTTGATTTCATATTTCAGGAATCAATCAAAATTGTCTTTGACACCTAACCCGGAAGGTGCTCAGAAGATAAAAGAAGAAATATCCAGACTGATCTCTCTTGCCAATTCTGTGCTAAGCACCAAATTACCCGATCTCACTTACAAATGCAACAATGGGAATGACACTTCAAAAGACACTTCAATGAAACTTGAAAACATTATTTATGACGAAGATATTACTACTGATACAAATGATTCTACTTCTTCCTTAAATTTTATGGACGAAGACACTACAAATGCATTTATACTTAACACTATATATGACAGCGAAGATGCTTTTCGTGGTCTTTCTCACAAATACGTAGATGTTAAAGATGAAGCATTGTGCGATTTTATAGTCTCATCGTCACCACGTACGTGCGGCTTAGAAAATGACTTGGCCAGTGTTCACGTGAATGAAAAATTTGAAAGTATTAAAAGTCAAACGGAAACTAAAACGAGACCAGCAGACAAAAGAACTGATTACTCCCACGTTGCGAACTTTATTGAAGACGAAAGTGGTTTTTCGTCAATGAGTTCATTTCAAGAGATCGGTATACCTATAATAAGTATAATACCACCGTCGCCGTGCAAAGAAGTAGAGTATATTGATGAGTTCACCAACATTTTAGATGAGACTGGAAAATGGGCGAGAGATACTATAGACCTAGATCAACAAACTGTCAAAGTATTTTGGGTCTGATAATGTTTGCCAATGTACAAATTTGTGCCTTATATCGTAGTAACGACTGTTAAATTATTGTATGTCAATTTTCATTTCTTGTGTACAAGTGATACGTCATAGAATTGTTTGCGATGTTTCGGGACTGTACTAACTCTGTAATATTGACTTGACATTGTAATTCTAATGCCTTACGTTTAATAAATACATTTAATTTGAATGTATGTTTGTTTCATGCTGGCTAAATATTTTTTTCCAGTTACAAAGATGTATTTATAGTATAAATTATACAAGACAATTTAATATTAAACTTTACATAATACAACACATCCCGTTGGGCTAGGAATCGTGTCATTTGATGGACTAGAGATATGAGTATAATACACACATATGCATTTAGTAAGAAGCGGTTATTTTAGTATTACAAACAGACACTCCAATTTTATTTATTTGTATAGATCTATAAGTCTTAACTGGGGTGGTTAGAGATTTCAATGGGAACATTCTCTGAAATATAGAAATTATTATATTCTGTCTACTTTAGAGAAAGTAAAACAATGTCGAGTACTCGTAACTACGTATTTACTGATCAATGAAATTAAAAATACTCTTTATTAATACTTTATTTGACTGCCTCGGTGGCGCTGTGGTAGCGTATGCGAGTGCCGTGCATGAGGTCTCGGGTTCGATTCCTGGGTCGGACCAAATGTTTTTATGATCTGCAAATATTTGTTTCAGAGTTTGGGTGTTTTCTATGTATAATATGTTGTTTTGAAGTATGGATGGATGAATTTCTAAAGATACATTAGTAGTATTTCCAAAAAAAGGATTTATGAATGTATACAGTTGTTTAGTACCCATAATACAAGCTCTGCTTAGCTTGGGACTAGATGGTGGTGTGTGTTAGATGTCCGAAATACTTTTTATTACTACTTTAACCAGCTGTAATCAGCTACGCTTCGCTGTGGCATATTAATGAGAAATAATGAAAAAAACTAACGTGAAAATACGCAAAACAATCTCTGGAGTATATCAAGTTAAAATTTGAAGTCAATCGTTATAGCTACAGGACATCATCAACAGACTTTAGCAGTTCACAGCCTGGCTGGAGATAGGCCTCTCTTTAGAAAGGACATAATATCTACATACTTAATCTTTAAAACTGTGAGTCTGGTAAACTTGGTTACTTCCACTTAAACATTTTATTTTTTTGGTATAGTCGTGCAAACGAGCAGACGTATCGCTTGATGGTAAGAGATTACCGCCGCCCATGAACACCTTTCCCGTATCCTCACTCACTCGGTAAAACACAGCTCGCTAGCTCTATTTTACACTGAATTTCTGTGAGGCCGTGGTATCACTCCGGTTAATTATCCCGAGATATTAAGCAAACATAGATTAAAAAGTATTAAAATAAATTACAATAAACTAGGTGAATGTCTATTTAACTCTTTCATTATCATTAAATGTAATGTTTAAAAATATAATCTTGAAATCTCTTTACGTACCTTTAAAATGTTTATACTCGTACGTTGCGAATCACACATTCTCAATGCATATAATTGTCTAAATGAGCCACGCAACCTTGTTTACGTCTAGGCTTTTTAAAAAATAAATTATTATAGTATGTATGACACAACTGCCTAAACGCTCGGAAATTCATCGCAGTTGACACAAGATTATGTAATGTAAAAGTGTCAAGTGTCTACAAATGATTTCTGTTTCTAAAGCCGCAAACCATGCATACAGTTCAAGACACTCTGGTGGCTCGTTCACATTTTGAATAACCTTCCCCGCCCCCTTCGGTTTTAGGGAGAGGCGTCGGGCCTCTGTAACCAAATTAACTTGGTATAATACCACGTAGAAAAATATGCTAAAGACTTGCAAGGCAGTAAGTCTTTCTACAAAACAAAGTAATTTGCCATTTAACCACATTGTTAAGTATCAAACGTAACTATTCGCTGTAAAATTCTTTCTTCATATTTACATGACTATCTTACAACCCAAAAGTATTCTTTATTCATCAGTTTCCTTTAAGTTATTATCGTTGTTTATGCTAAGTAGTAGCCAATGTTAAATTTTATTTTACGAGTAATACTAGCTGAACCCCGTTGTTATTGTTTACTTTACAACAACCACCATAGGGAACATTGCGGGACGAACCCTTCTTTTTTATCGTTGTCCCTGCCAAAATGACTCTACTCTGCCTGATAGAAAGCATAAGCAGAATCCAAGAGTGGTGGTCACCATACTGCGAATGCAGACAATGCAACAATGCAGCATGGTGACCCAAACCATGGCGGCCTAGTGATGCTACTGCATCATTGGGGCTCCAGTCTCGCACTCACCAACGAAACACGACAGCGTGATCGCTGTCATTTTACGTTGATTTTCTGTGCGATGGTAGTACCGCCCCGGTCGAGCCGGCCCGTTCGTGCTGAAATTAGCGTGGCTCTACTATCTTGAAGCTAGTCCAAAAAGTAGCTAAATTACCCCTTTTACCATTAGCTAGCTGACAATGAAATTCCCGTCAAAATCGGTGCAGCCGTTCCAGAGATTAGCCGGAACAGATAGACAAACTATGTGTAAGAAATGATTTTTTTCATGTGGGTACCGTATATGCTTTAATATACATTTAGTGAGAAGCTGTTACTTTGAAATTACCAACAAACACTAAAGTTTTAGTTATTTGTAAAGAAATAGTATTTTAAAAAAGAATTATTGTCAAACATGGTGTCTAATTTAGTACGGCCGACGTATCTTGGCTAATCCGAACTTCGCACAGAAGGTTACGCAATACCTTTTTTTAGTAACAAAATGGTAGCATGAGGCGACGTAACAGGGGTGGTGGACTAGGCTATGTCTCTATGTAGTCTGGTTAGTTCGTTTTTAGTTAGTTTTTTTAATTCTTGTTTCCTTAGTATTGTTAAGTTAGTGTTAAATAGTTATCAATAGTGTCTTTTTAGATACTTAGTCTGAAAAATTATGTTAGATAGATTTTAATTAATTCTATACAGCAAAATTGGTTGAAGGCTTTGTATCTATATTTTTCAATTTCATATTCAATTTCTATTTTTACTCTAGGAACATTAAAAAAACGTTCGATTTAACTGTCTACATTTAGGCTGGCCCTTTGAGGTAGGTAATTGCTAAAACGTATACATAAGAAATTCTCTGTTAAATCTTATTCCTACTCAATACTAGCACTAATTATTTATTTATCCGGTAAATATTTTGGTTTTCGACACGTCGGCAGGCCGTACTTATCAATATGGTTTGAAGAAGCCACATGGCTAAATATATTGACTCTGAGACTGTTTTATTTGCTGCCATTGTTGATTGAATCACTAAAAATAACAGAACCATAAAAACCTGATAAATTTGACACAAGACTCATGTTTTAAAATACATACATTGATCAATTTCACATGTAATTAGAGCGTTCTATAGTGCTCCAATTGTGCTTAATTTATAACAGACATGGCGACTATCTTTCGTATTTTAAACGTCACTCCTTAATTTTCTAACTAATAAAGCGTAAGTAAAGAAATGAAACTTATTTATACATTTTTAGGGATACAGAAAAGGAAACTCGAAGAGGAGAAGAGCAATGTAAGGACATTTAGGTTGTATTTTATCTAAAAGTGGTTTAAATTCGACTTTGGGGGTCGGACTATACTGGCATAGAACTAGAAGTAGTACCTAATTAAAACACTTTGATTTTGATTTCCCCGTTTCTTTGTAGTGCGAGTTTAGGAAATACTAGCGCCTTCTATCTGTAAATTACGACTTTCAAAATTAATTTATAAAAATAATATACTATACATAATATGTATGTTTATGTGGACTGTTAAAGGTTGTTGATGTGATAAACATATAGTACACATACATATAAATTACAACTATGTATGTACATATATATTATGCTCACACATAGATTAAAGGAGTAAGTTAACTCAAACTGAGCACTCACATTTTGCTCACGTTAATTTTAATCTCACACGCATAATATAGATCAAGTTTATAAACGCCAAAGGGCCATTATAGGAGTTAGTGAAGAAAGCAGTTGGTAAGATGCGAAGGCATTGTGGGAAACAAGAATTTAAAGGCAAGTGGTTGACAGTATTGATAGAAAGATTATGATAGTTGGAGTCTCTAGCCCGTGTGCAATCATTAATTACTGTAGCGCCCTTTGTAATTTTGTAATTTTAAATTAGTTTTTTTTTGCACTCCTACATAGAATCACTGATATGTAATCTGTTTTCATTTAGTAATAATCCTTAATGCTCATAAATATCCTTCCAAACTTTAAATTTCTTTTACAAAAAATGTTACATACAAACTCATTAAAATCTATATTAAACAGAATAGTATAGAATAGAATAATTTGTTTGCCGACTACCTCGTTGGTCTAGTGATTAGCGTAAGCGACTGCAGATAGAGAGGTCTCGGGTTCGATTCCCGGGTCGGACTGCTGTTGGGTATTTCTTACAAGAAATTCTTAATAACAGCCCGGAGTATAGAAGATGGCGGTGCTCCGTGCATCGGCATGTTAAGCCGTCGGTCCCGGTTGTCATGAGCACCTATGGCAAACGTTATTGGGAAGTCAGTGCCCTCAAATATACTGACAGCTAATTCAACCTTCGAATTCAGTTCGTCCTCAGGGTTGCGGAGGCCAGATGCCAGTCGCTCCGTGTAATAACTGATATTCATGTAAAACCGGTTGAACTAGTAACCGACTCCAAATCTATCCAATCTATAGAGAATCCAAATCTTGGGAATAATAATGGCTAGGAAGATGATGAGAATAATTTATTTACCATTAAACGCTGTACATAAGTAGTAATATTTACTGACTGACTACTGACAGGCAAAAGTTTATATCTATATAATAAAAATCAATCGCCGAAATGTATGGATACACCCTATTAAATATTTTTTTTAGTAGTAGTAGTAGCAGTAGCCGATCCCAATTAATATTGGAAATAATATTATTAAGGCTAGGAAGACGACTAATTTACAACAGATAACATGTTTGTTATTCTATGTAAAAGGGGCGAAAACCTCTAGTACAGCTTTATGACTTTTAAAAATGTATCAAAATAAAAATAAATACAAAATACATAATGAAGTAAATACGCAACAAGAAACAATACAATACACTCATAACATACACTCGAAATAACCTTGTCTTGTGAATCTTTACATAAACCAATAATTATAGAAAGACTGGGATTTAGAATTATTGGGAATAGAAAATCATACCTTTTTTTTTTTTTACGGGGGGAAATCCTCATGGATGTCCTTCGCCCTGGGGAAAGGGCGAAGGGGTCTGTCAGACTCCTACTGACTAAAACCCCCAGGTGTTCCTGCTCTCACCTACGCCGGGGATCGCGGGAACTTGAGAGACAACCGCAATCCCCGACAGAAAATCATACCTAGAGTAGGTACTTTATTTTAGGTATAACATTTTTATTACAAACTATCGTGTAATTCATGGTATAACAATATACTACGCCAGGTATGACATTCCGACGAACGACATGACGTCATCATCGCTCTCAGTGGTCTTTCGTATTATGTTGCTATTCGCTGATTCTGATTGGTTCCTTTCGTGTTATGTTGCTAACACGTGGTTCCTGGATAGTGACGTCACCTAGGAGAGCTCTCGGTATGCGAGATCTTGTTTTCTGTGTAATCTACAATACTTACAATATTGCAGGCCGCATGAAATGCCCAATGAACCTCTCTGAGAATTCCTAAAAAGTTGCTTTGTCTTTCATTTATTTCTGACATACGTCAAAATTTACAGTAATGTCACTACATAGTTTTTGATAAAAATCAATTTTAATGTTTTAAAAAAATTTTTTTTACATTTACAAAATCTAAAAGTAAAAATTATAAAATTTTGGACAAGAGAAATTAAATTCTAGTAACAATGGCAGCTGAAGAGGAGACCGTGGAAGTGAAGAAGAATGGTGAAGGAGACCAGGAGTCGAAGTCTGAACCGTCACTACCCCCCGAACCACCAAAAATCCCAGATGTAGAATTGCTAATTGACGGCTTTGGATTTATGCCAAAGAATATGAGGGTACTGCGGACATCTCGCACATCCCGCAGCAAAATGAGTAAAGTGCAAGAATCTGATAGTGAACTCAGATTTTCTTGTGCATCTAGTACTAATATAGATATCGTTAGAAGATATACGTGGAAAACCAAGAATAGAATGACAGTTCAGGTACAATGTTTATTCTAGAAGTAAGGTGATGTTCACCACCTTACTTCTAGAAAGTTTGTTTTGCTGTAACGAGCTATTACAATGGTTTATTGTATACTAATTTTTGTCCGCGGTTCAGCCCGCGTTTGTGTCGGTTACTGTAATAAAGAGTTGTCTATATTTGTCTTCCAGTAACAAATTTCATTGTAAGCGGTTTAGCTGTGAAAGGGTTACAAACAAGACAGAGTTACTTTTGAATTTGATATGTTATAAGAACTAGGAGAGAGAGAGAAAGATGATTGGTTCTAACGCCTCATAAATCTAGTTTATTTTTTCACCACTTGATCTTTATTGCTTATTCGCATAAGTTTGTAGGCTTGTTTAAAAATACAATCTATAAATAATGAAACATAAAATTTTAGGTGATTACATACGGAGCTACCATCACGACCATATCAGTCCCTGACAAAAAAGGTGTTCCAGACGATATTATTGCGGGATTTGATACACTTGAAGGTAAGTGCATTCATAGTTAGGTGACATATATTTTTCGTACTAAAGTGGCCTAAGTTACTTCTTGTAACATCATCTGCCAGCGAAAGTCCCGTCAAAATCGGATCAGCTGTTCCAGAGGTTGGGATAAAACAGATGTACTTTAAATGCTTTTAGTGTAAACTATTAATTTGAAATTACAAAACACACTACATTTTCTTTTATATAGACTAGAAGGTAAGATTGTTGCCTGGAAGAGATTGCTTTTGGCAATAAGGCCGCCTTTTGTACACTACATCTCACATTTTATGCACTCTCTCTTGTTACTCTGTAATAAAATAAAGATTTTTCATTTATCTTCTAAGGTCAGACATCGTTAGGTGATACTAGGATAGGTACCCCCACGACACAGGGAACTCTAGTGTACCTGAGATATTATTTTGTTCAATAGTTATCTACTGATAAATTATCAACAGTATTTTGTGAACAAACCTTTGTATAAGTAAAGATTATTATTATTATATTATCTCCTGCGTAGTTGACTGGTCTCCATTAAGACTGGCCGAAATTTGGTAGAATTTTAGTTAAAAGTAGAATGCTTGCACTTTTTAAACACCCGTTGCGTTGTTGTTCTAGGGATTATAATTGATTTAAATCTATTCTGATTGTCTTGAAAATTTTCCAGCCTTCGGTGGTTACTTGTAGTAGGCCAAAGTATCAAGGAGTAACAAATAAACATTTATTTCCATTAATAAAATCAAACCCATCCTTACCTAACCTAACTACCGAGGTATTGGCTTGTACCAGGCTATCAGAAGTTTAAAGGAGTTACTTGCGAAAGGGAAACCGAAACTAAATGTGATGGATGAATCTAGATAACCTAGAACCGGGCAAAACAATGTTTATCTCTTTTCACCCAAACCGAATGCTAATTAAACAGAATGAAATAGAATAACCATATAAATAGTCGTAACTACACATCACTCCAAAGGGCGGGAAAATTTTAGTAAGAGAGCCAAATGTATTTCTACAGCCATAATAAATAGCTTTTTAGGTCACGAAATAGTAAATGTACGATGAGTATAGCTTTTAGTACATTTAATGTCCACGTTGAGACCACTATTATCACCAGAAACTTTAGTCAGGTTAAACTGAGCAATCTCCATTGACATGAAATTTTTAACCTCGAAATATTGTTTTGTATAACTTTCTTTAGTTTTGACTGAAATTTAGACAAAATTATCATGTAGTCGAATTCGTTTCGGCTTAATTTGTAGTTGCAAAAATGTTTAAGGCATACAATCATTCTCAATATAACATAGCATCATACTAACCAGACTTGAAAAAATGTGGTTTAAGTTAATAATGCGACCAGCAACGATCTGCACCGATCTGAACGTTATAACTATACATCACGCGTTTACAAGATTAAACTTAACAATTATTATTTTAACAGTATATTATTATTTTGTAGCATTTTTTTTTTAAAACATGCATATGCCAAATAATATTATGGGTAGGTAATAATCATTATGCTGAATTTCTGTCGGCTAATGTAAATAATGATTAAACATTTTATGTATATTATAAGAAAACATTCAAACAGCGGGACAAATAAATATAGTTGGCTCTTAGACTACAAAGAAGTTCAACGATGGCCGCTCTTGGGACGTATATGTCTCACCCAACCCCCTCTAGGAACCATCGAATTTGTATCATGTATATAATATATATAAATATCTAATTTCAATTAAAAACTGTATTTCTTAGTGGAATATAACGATGATTTTGTGATGTAATTATTATTTTAAGAAAATATTTTGTATGTCATAGTTTACATCAAGTTATTATTTGAGGGTGACGAGAAGGGGTTATAAGATTAAATGGAGCCGCGCCCCCTTCACCGTTCCACCTCTTGGGTTTTCTGAACATTGACTGTTAAATATTCGACAGATATCGAGTAGACTGCATCTGGAATGTAATGATGCTCCACCCTGGCCCCACCCTTCGCGAAAAGTCACGCCCAAATAGAGCCGTTAATAATATCGACATCGACTAAATCCAAAGTTACTAATTTCACCTCACTATGATCGAAGTGCCTCATAATATGTTATGTGTTCCTAGTAACACAAACCGTGATTTTCGGTTCATTTTCGACCGAAACCTATAGCTACATATATATGTATATTGTTGCTCTTACGCAGGCGGATTTCAGTACTGTCCCTATTATTATCGACTAGCTTTTGCACGCAGCTTCGCTCACGTAGACTTTCATACCCTGATTTACCTCCTTAGGGGTGGAACTTCCAAAATTCCTTTCTTAGTGCTCACTTACGTTGTATAAGGAACCTACATGCAAAATTTCAGGATTCTAAGTTCAGCGGTTTAGGCTGTACGTTGATCCTAAAAATATGCTGTGTTTGATTATATAGCTATCGAAGTAGTATGCTAGGCATAAATGATGAAAATGGTAAATGATTCGTTAGAACTCGGTTGCCATCCCTATATCTCTAAGGTGTTTAGGCATCTTTGACAGAAAAGGCGTCAAACATTGCAAAGTCCGACGCATTGTGAAATTTCAGCAGGACAAATACATAAAGCGATCAAACTCCTTGATATTTACAATGAGGTAGGTACATGGTTTTTCCACTGTTTAAATTTGTAGATTATTCATAAGCTTCAGTGTTTTGTTTTCTTGTAGATCCTATTAAGTTTCTGTAAATATTTGCAGTTATATTGGCTTGCATACGCATGATACAATTCCCTTGTCACTTAGTTAATATATACAAATAAATAAAATTGGAGTGTCTGTTTGTAATATTAAAATAATCGCTTTTTGCTAAATGTATATGTATGTATACACGGTACATATACCAAAAATGTAGTTAAAAAAAATGTTTGTCTGTCTGTCTGTTTGTTCGGGGTAATCTCTGGAACGGCTGGACGGATTTTGACGGGACTTTCAATGCCAGGTAGCTGTTGATCCAGGGAGTAACTTAAGCTACTCTTTTAGACTAACTTTGACCCGCGGCGTTACTCGCGGTACAACAATAACCGCGGGTAACACCGCGGGGTTCAGCTAGAAAGTTACCGGCAAGAAGTGTTTGTAAACAAATCATCAGGGGTTACTATGTTTATAAGATATCTAAGACGTATTGAAACCTTGACTCGGTGACAGTTTTCGTTACAGATACAACTGCATCAGTTGTCGATTTTCCAACAGTAAACTCGAATTGTCTATCATGAAATTTAACTCCACCCGGTAGAAGCCGTGGTACTGTGAGACGTTCTGAACAAATCATTAGGGAGTTTAGTAAAGAATTGTTTATTGTACTTGTTACGTATGTAAGACTGTGATTGTTTTGAGTAGAAGTTTATAGTTAAGTTTTTTTGTGGTATAAAGGAACAAATGAGTAGATGGCGTCTGATATTAAGTGAATATCGTCGCACTTGCAACTCACGAGTCACAAGTGCATTGCCGTCCAAAGACTCTCACCCCTAAAGTATATCAATATGTCATAAAAGTTAAACAATGCTTATTAAAATCAACTACAAAAATCTTAGGTTAGGAGTAGTGTATTGATGAGCTGTTACAATAAGTCTATATGCGCACACACGCATATGCACGCACACAAACACACAAGCGCGCACACACATGCACGCACGTACGCCCATACCGGCACGCACGCGCAATCATATACACGTACACACACGTTCTATCTCTCTCTCTCTCTCTCTCTCTCTCTCTCTCTCTCTCTCTCTTTCTCTCTCTCTCTCTCTCTCTCTCTCACACACACACACACACACACACATGCTAGCATACACACACAATTAAATTACGAAGATTCTCCTGGAATTTACCTAACTTAGGAGTCATTTTGTTAAAATTATATTTGTTTTGTTACTAAAAATGCTCATGCCCCCGCATTTTTAGTAACAAAACAAATATTATTTTAGTAGCAAAAGTAAACTTAAGTCAACTAGTGGACGAACTTGTCCCCCAATGGTTATGTAATACAAAGCTTTTCTTTGTCTTTTTTAGAGTACTTCCAAAACGGGAACCCATACTTCGGCGCTACGATAGGTCGGTGTGCAAACTTTATCAAGGAGGCCACAGTGGTAGTGAGACCTAGCGGCAGAATGTACCTTTTATCGAAAAACGCAGGATACCACCACTACCACGGCGGTTTTCAAGGCTTTGATAAAGTAAGTCCCATCCATCATAAATTATTAGCTTTTGCCCACAGCTGCAAGAATATAAGTATCTCCATGGCTAATTTAACTGAAATCGGTGCAGCAGTTTAGCCGCAAAGGCGGAAGTTAGATCGGCTTTAGTTATGAACTCGTGAAAGTCAGTCACAAAGTGCGTTGCCGCTTTTCGAGTGTTTTTTTAAAGCGAGGAACGCTTTTCGCACCATACGCTTCCACCATTTCCAGTCTAGCCATTACACCACCACAGCGGCCTACCTCGGCAGTCGGTGAGGGGTCCAGGAATGCATCAGCGGCTTGTGGAGTCCCTCCTGCTGTACCTACCCCACTATGAGGTACATCCCGGGGCGACTAGAGTCACCCTCTGGGCAGGACGCAGTTGGCCATTGGCCTTTTGAGTGCTTACCAGTCTCAGTGGGCGCGGAGGGTTTTGTTAACCAACTTCGGTTACCTTACTCGTCGGTGATAAGTGAAGATATGAGTAGTGACAGACAGGGTTACAGTCTTTAAACCTAACTAAGGGCCAGTATCACCAGTTTCTGATAAAGTTTCGGACAGTTGTCAGCGATTTAAAACTGTTTATCACTTTTTTATAAATAAATATTTATCTGACGTATGTGTCTCCATCTAAGACTTTGAAACTGAAATCTAAAGTTATTCAGTTTCAGTTCTTTGTATATCAGAATAAGCTATTTTCTTTCTTTACATTAGTTTATCGGAAACTTTTTCAGCAAGTTGTGAAACTGGTTCTAAGTCTCGTATTACTATATCTAAGAAAATTAGTAACTAGCTAATTTACCAGAGGCATCTTTACCTATAATGTAGGGTGTGCGGTGCTCAGCAATATTAAGGGCGCTTTTAATGAATCTGCGCCTTTACTGAAAGGCTCTACGCTGACCAAGGGCGCTAGAGTAATGATTGCACACGAGCTGTTCATGGACTAGAGACGCCTTTGTCTATTACGGTTTCAATTGAATATTCAATAATTTTATGTTAGATATTTTGGAGTTTAAATTAAATAGGCCTATTCGAGCATGAAACGATATTTAATTAAATATATAGTTTCAAATTATCTGGTTACATTTCCAGGTTAACTGGCGTTCCTACGTGACGGGTAACAAAGTGATAATGAGCCACGTGTCAGAGCGCTTTCACGAGGGTTATCCTGGCACCGTGATGGCCCAAGTGAGCTTTGAAGTCACCTGTGACAACACCATCAAAATCGAGATGAGATGCACGACCAGCGAGCCCACTATAATCAACTTGAGTCATTCGCCTTACTTTAATCTAGGCGGACATGTGAGTAAAGATTTACATAACATAATTTTAATTGTTCCTGAATCTCAAAATTTACTTCACTAGTTTAACTACTAGTTCCAGCTTCATAATCAACTCCTGATCCATAGATGTTCACATTACAAAGCAATACAGTAAAGCAAAACAAAACAAACCTTTAATATATTATTATTGTTAGGCATTTAAGCGTAAAAAGGATCAAAAGCAAAATGAAACAAATGATTGCTAATTTTTTGCAAATCCACACGACATGATGATGATGATGATGATGATGATTCGCGGGCTTGGTTTCCGCAACTCGACGACTTGTTGCGCCTATTTTGCGTAGTGGGTCGGCGCTAGTGGTGCCAACCCAATTCTTCCAGGAAGCCTAGCAGACCCTTTGCGTTGCCGACGACTTCCTGAAGTGACCTCGGCGATCCGAGGTGTCTTGCCCGGTATTTCGCCACCTCAGGACATGTCAGGATGACATGGGCGGCTGTTTCGTCTTCCTCCATGCATGCTCTGCATAGAGGGCTGTCCGTTACACCTAGAGTGAAAAGATGTTTGTTTAATAGTGCATGACCAGTTATTGCTCCGATCAAGAGTCGAAGCGGCGGCCTCTTAAGTTGTTTCAGCTTCCGTGACAATCCGGGGTTGATCGTCGGGAGGGCCTCTTTGGTCTGCCTGCAGGTACAAAGGTTGGACCAATATATCTGATGTTCTACCTCGGTGTTCTGTTGCAGTGTCCGTCGCAGCCAAGCAGTTGGCAACGGCAGTATTGGTTCTGGGCCGATTGCCCTTGTCTCCGATCCGCCTTTTGCCAGTGCGTCAGCTGAGTCGTTCCCGCGTGAGTTGCTATGACCCTTGATCCACTGGAGAGTTATACTAGTTATAGTACTTACCTCTGTCAGGGCTCTGTGGCATTCGTAGATTAGCCCTGAGGTAGTCACATGGCTCTGTAGGGCTTGTAAGACTGATCGGCTGTCGGAAAGTATGCGGATGGGGTATTCCGTTACCTTTCTGGAGATGATCGCATGTGCTGCCGTTATTATGCCCATACACTCTGCCTGGAAGACTGTGTTGTGGGCTCCTAATGGTGTCGAGATGTGTATGTTTAGGTCCTCAGAGAATACTCCCGAGCCAGTGCCTGACCTTGTTTTGGATCCGTCCGTGAAGATTCTTAACTCCCTTGGGTTAAGTCCTTCTTGGGGATTCTCGTGCAGTTGTATTTTGTACTTTTTGTCAAAGACGAATTGCCTGGGTATAGTGTCAGTTACCGCTTCCATGAGCGGTTCCTTACCTATAGCCTCATAGAGGATTTCGGTGTGTGGTACCCTAGGCAGCCTCCAGAGATTTTGTTTCTTTAGCCGCGCTGCTGCAGCTAAAGCCTCCTGCCTTATGAAAAGGTGGAGTGGTGGTAGACCTAAGATGGCTTCCAGAGCTGCAGTTGGTGTAGTCCTCATACAGCTTGTAGCCGCCAGGCAGGCCAATCTCTGGAGTCGTTGTAGTTTAGTTTCGGCAGTGGATAGTTTGGTCCGTGGCCACCAGACTATCGCGCCGTAACTTACCATTGGTCGGATGACTGTCTCGTAGAGCCACAAAGTGGTCTTGGGGTTTAGTCCCCAAGTTTTACCTACCATTCTGCGGCACTGCCAGAATACGACTGTTGCTTTTTCAATTTTGTTGTTGAGGTGTGCGCTCCAGTTAAGTCTGTGGTCGAATATTACCCCTAGATACTTTACCTCAGACGAGAGTTGGAGCTCTGTATTGAACAACTTGGGGAGTCGGTAATTTCCCAGGTTCCGTTTGTTGGTGAACATTACCATTTCAGTCTTCCTTGGGTTGACTGACAGTTCGTTATCCACGCACCAGCGTTCCACTATTGCCAGTGCTGAGCGTGTTACATCGCATACTGTACCTGTGTGCATGCCGCTTGTTAATATCACTATATCATCAGCGTATCCGATGGTATAATGGTGATTGTTGTTCAATGTGGTAATAAGATCGTTTACCACTAGGTTCCATAGGAGTGGTGAGAGGACGCCACCTTGGGGGCAGCCCTTTGCCACCAGTGCTTGTTTGGTAGCGTCTGCCTCGAGTCTGATGACTCTCTGGCTCAGCATCTTGTTAATCCACTCTATCATGACAGCATGTACGCCATGTTTTACCAGTGCTGCTGTTATGCTGGTGAATTTCGTTTTGTCGAAGGCTCCCTCTATATCTATGAAGGTGCCTAAGCACATCATCTTGTTTTTGATCGCTACTTCAATTTTGGTTGTAACTGCATGAAGTGCTGACTCTGTCGATTTACCTGGACTATAGGCATGTTGGTTCGGATGTAGTGGTGCTTGTGTCAGCGCCGTTTCCCTCAGGTGCCTGTCGCATAACCTCTCCAGCGTCTTTAGGAGGAAAGAGGTTAGGCTTATTGGTCTGAAGGATTTTGGATCCGAGTAGTCGGTCTTACCTGGCTTTGGTATGAAGATCGCTCTGACGTCTCTCCACTGTCTTGGCACATATCTGTGTGCTAGACAGGCTGCCAGGACGTAGGTTAGCCGTTGGGTAAGTGTCTTCCCTCCCCATTTGAGCAGGGCTGGGAAGATCCCGTCCGGGCCTGGAGATTTGTATGAGTCAAAACTGTCAATTGCCCATTGCGTTTTATATGGGTCGATTACCTTATGGGCCAGCTGCCATTCCTCCTCCGTTGGGATGGTTTCTTCTTCTGGCCATCCGCCTGGACTGATTATTTCGCAGTCCGGGAAGTGTGTTGTAACCAGGATACATTCTGCCTCTTCCACTGAGGTGGTAAAGGAGTTATCAGGTTTTCGTAAAGACCCCAGTGACATGGCTGAGTTATTGGAGAGAACTTTCCTTACCCTGTTGGCCTGTGCAGTAGTCTCAATGTTAGTGCAGAAGTTCCGCCATGAGTTGGTACTCCTGTATCTGAGACGTTTTTTGTACCTGGACTTGGTGGCCTTGTATTTATCCCAGTCCTGGTCTGTGCCGGTGTTCATCGCCCTATTGAGTTGCTTCCTCATCTCTCTCCTGAGTCTCTCCAGCTCAGGCCCCCACCAGCTCTTTGATTTTGTTTGGCCTGCTGGTGGGATGGATAGGGGACATGTCTGATGGTAACAGTCCATCATAGTGTCTGTGAGGAACTTTACCTGTTTTTCGATTTCTACGGTACCTAGGATTCTAGTCGGGTTACTTCCCTGTGCCAGGAACTGGCCGATCCGCAGCGAGTATTGCGCGCGATCTGTATTTCTTGGGTTCCGCCTAGGTGGTGCCGTGAGTGTGCTTACCTGAAGGTCGAAACGAATCCATCTGTGGTCCGAACATGACAACTCGTTGGACACGTGCCAGTTTGAGATGTGTTTCGCTGCTTCTTCAGTTGCTAAGGTCAAGTCAATGATTGTCTTACTTCGTCTATTAACGAATGTTGGTACAGAACCTGTGTTTACTATGTTAAGGTTTGTCGTAAATAGGTATTCAACGAGCTTCCTACCTCTGTCGTTACCAGTAGACATGCCCCATAAGGCATGGTGCGCGTTGGAGTCGGTTCCCACGATGAGCTCGAGTCCCGCCTCCTCGCAGTAGTGGACCAGCCGCGACAGGTCGTGCGGTGGTGGGTCGTCGGCTTCCGGCATGTAGACCGATGCCATTACCACCTGCGCGAGGCCGGTGTCTTGGGCTACCTGCACCTTCATGGCACATAGGTCTCTGGAACAGAAACTGGTTAGAACCTGCATGTTTATATCAGCCGTAGTGTATATGCATGTGCGGGGATTTTCTGGTCCCGCGTGAACTGTTAGCTTACCTCCCATATTTCGGAGTCCGCAGACAGTGCCGTCTCTAACCCACGGCTCTTGGATCAGAATGACGGCTGTTTTGTTGTCCTCCAACCACTTCCTGATCTGAGCCGTCGCAGTTATGCTGTGGTGGAGGTTAGCCTGGAGGATGCTACATGCCGAGGAAGGAGACAGCGCCATCGGAATCTGATTCCTCCGTTGCCAAGTCCTCGACCTCGGCCCCATCCTCCTTTTGGATGGCCAGCTTGCGTAGCTCGTCCGCGCAATCACCCCCGCTGTCCGTGCGGTCGCGAAGAAGTTCTTCATCTCCCACATCGGAGTCGGGGGTGGACCGCGCCAGAGCCTGGGACTCAGGTGCCGCGACTGCGTCAGCAGCGTCCTTAGCCCCATCCGCAGTGTCCATTGGAAGGGTGCAAGCACTGTTTACTGCATCCCTGGAATCGGCTTCGGCTGGTGGATGCTCCACAAACTTGCCGCGGGGCCCTAGGAACTTGACGTACACCGTGCCCAGCATAAAGCTGAGCCGGCGGCCGTGCTCGACCAGGGGCCCCACCACCGTTTCCGGGATGCTGACAATAGCAAACGTGTCCGTCGCTTGCCTGTCCATCTTCAGTAGGAGCCATCTTTCGATGTCTGCCCACCGGTTTTGGAAGCGCAGCATGTGTGCTACCCTTCTGTGGTCCTCGTGGACCCCAGGGAGCAAGATGCCGCAGCGGACTCGCTTTGTCATCTCGCCTGGGCGCTTTACCACCAACTTCTCTCCTGTGGGGAGAGTGATGGTGGCCACGCTGCGCTTCAGCCATTCCAGCGTAGGCTGGTTCTCGCACCATAGTTTCAGGTAGCCGTCGGTCAGTACCGGCCTTCCCCGAAACGATGGGCCCTCTGAGTTACTGTTGCCCGGCTTCATTGATTCCTCGAACAACAGTTCCTCAATCCGTTTTTGAACCTCATCAGACTGACTCTGGCTTAGGTTTTCCATGGTGACAGTGGTTACCGCCGCCACCAGGTCCGCCTTGACCGCGCTCGCGTAGTCAGTCTGAGTGGCCTCCCCTGGTGGTCCGGTCCTCCGCCTCTTTGGCTCGCCTCTCGGAGATATTGTCTCGTCAAGACGCGCCCTTTTGGCAGAGTGCCGGCCCCCCTGGGTACTACCACCCTGAGGTCCTGTTTGCGTCCCCTTGCCCTTGGGAGGTGTGCGTCGTGGTGCTGAGGGTTCAGCAGGCGCATTGTTCCCTCCCTGCAGACTGGTACCCTGCCCTTGGGTTGGTACCGGGGTCGCGTCTGTTGCTGCAGCTTGTCGCTTCTCCCTCTCTCTGCGACGCTGCTTTTTGTTTTTCTTGCGTGCTTTAGTTGGTTCCACACAAGAGGAAGAAGCTGGGGGTTGGGGCGCCGACACTGTGTGCTTTGCCTTTTTCCCCTTCCTCTTCCTGGACATGGCGACTTGCCAGCCGGACAAGCTAGGGTCCGTGGCTGGGTCGCCTTGATGGGACCTCTTCCCCGTTGTCTGCTCCAGGTTAGTGGGCTGGGCCACGCCCGGAACGACTTCGGGGGCTGGCCGGGTACGGCCAAAGCTCGTGGAGCTCGCCTGTACCTGTCCAGCGGGCGCTTTCGCGTAAGGCTTCCTGGTCACCGGCTTGCCGGCGACCTTTCTGCCCTCCGCGGTAGATTTTGTCTTCGGTGTCGGTGCCGTGGGGGTGCCGACACGAGACTGCGTGTTCTTGTCTACCTGGGTCGCCAAAGCTTCCCTGTAGACTTGTGTTAAGGAGAGAGGTCCTACTGGACCTCTTCCTTGGGTGTCCGGTCCAGCTATTGCCGTACCTTCCACCTTTGGGGTTTGGGATTTGTTTCGATCCATTATTTGGTTGTTGTTATTTTCGCCTCTCGAGCTTCCCACCCTCCATGGAGCCCGCACCTTTGGGGATGTCCCTAAGGACACCAGGAATACCCGAGAGGTATAGGGTCGTTGGGTTGGGACTCATGCGCGACATCGGGAACTACAGACATGCGGCCCCCAGTTGTGCCTCATGTCCTCGCTCCGTCAGCATGGCCGGGCCCCAGTGTTCTCCCAGAGAACACCCCCCCCGAACCTCGCCTGCGGACCGTACCATCTCATCCGTACGGGACGCGTGTCCATTACCTTGTAGTGGCTAGCTACAAGGCTACCGTTTTGCCTGAAATCCGGACCAAAGAGGGCATGTTGCTTCCCGGAGGTAACTAACCCCGACCCCGTTCAGCTCAACCCCCCAGGACTCCTTCATCCTGGCTTACGGCGCTCGACTGCACAGGACTAGTGCAGGCAGGCATGATAGTCCTCCGAGGTCGCCTGCTGGCCTTGGTGGACCTGTGTGATGAAGTGAGTAAATGAATGAATGGGTGAGTGTATGGGTGAGTGAATGAGTGACTGAATGATTGAAGTGTGTGATTGGATTGGGAGTTAGGACATTAGACGGGAAAAACTAGGTCGGTTTCGGAAGGATGGGTGGTAGGGGGGGTAGTGTGGAACACAGGATTAGGGTAGTGGGTTATACCTGACTGGTGGTAATGTCCAGCCGGGCATTGGCCCTCCTCAACTTAGCTACTGGAGATAGGGGACAGGTGTTGCGGCTCCCCTCGTATATTGCGGATCTCCAGCATTTCCAGGGTGCACGACCCACTCCGAAATGGAGCAGGTTCCTCCCTGCCCGTGTGTCGACGGATACAGGTCAGACGTGGACGTGTGAGAAGCACTTGAGCGTACATGCCGATAACTCAGCGCCGTTACTGAATGTACATGTACGCCCCGACGCACCCCATCCACACGACATTAGATAGAATGAATTTGACGACACGCCTAATTTGAACAACCTCATAACTTTCTTCAACTAACGATTAATTGAAATATCAGGAGTACTACCCTAACATTTTATTAATCGCTAAAGATATCCCCATGTGTTCAAAAGCGTTTACATTTAGTTGTTTTCTTATTTTCCATAAGGTAATGTTATATTTACATACTCAACGAAGAATTCACCGAATTACTCTGCGAATAAAATTAGTAGCGCAACAGGTCCTATGGTATTCATTATTCGCAAAGTTTAGATACAGAATTACATACTCTTATTTCTACCTATTCGCCTGTACCTACCCGGCGAGTATTTTAATGTGGCGTAGAGATATTCCACTTTTATAGTACTTCCATATATTTTTTTGGTTTCCAGTCGTAAAGACATTTCCTTTACGTACCACTTCATCTAAGTTCAGACCTGCCTCTCTATCCAATTTGACATTCCACAAACATTAATGATTAGAGAAACCTAAAAAACGTATGGGATTAAGGAATGAAATCTCTTAATGCTAACTCACCTGGTTAAAACATTAATACAAGAAAAAGAGAAGTTAGCGATTGTAGACACATTAACTGCGAAACACTTGTGTCTTGGCAAAGGGGTCAAAGCCTAATCTTACCTTTTTAACCGACTTCGAAGGAGGAGGTTCTCAATTCGACTGTATTTTTTTATGTTTGGTACCTTAGAACTTTCGATTGGGGGTGCACCGGCTTTTGATAATTCTTTTTTTGTTTGAAAGGTCGTGCTTCTCGTGTGGTCATAATACGATTTGGCCCAGTTCTTGAAGTCGGCATCGTAGCAATAGGAAGTCTTGTCAAAATTATATTTTTAATAATTGTCTTTACAGTACGCTGGCCCAGAATCCATGTTTGAACACATCATTACCATCAATGCAGATAAATACACAGTCGCAGATGACGACAGAGTCGTGACAGGTAAATTGACTTTTACTTTAGTATTCCATCGATATCCATAAAAAAAAGTTCTTTCTTCATAAGGTGATCTAATAAAAAGCTTTCAATACAACGAAAATATTGGGAACCGTGTTAGCTCCTAATATTTTCGTTCTAAACTCGAGCAGCTAGAGTAATTAGTTGGTACAATGATTTTAGTCTTTATCTCGTACTAGTAGTAGCCAGCCCAGTGATCGAAATCCAATTATTATTCTTCTTCCTCCATTTAAACTTTAATTATGCATAATTTTTATATTCCTTCGTTCGCATAATTTTTGCGGTTCAAAGTTTTTGCTTCACGAATTATATTCGGTCTGTATTATTATCTTTTATTCGGTATATAGATTTACATAGAACTACTAAACTAAATTGGTATACTCTTATATCCTAACAGAACTAACATGAGAAAATGAATTTACAAATATAGTAAAATCTGTTGATGATCTCCAGGCGTAAAGGAAATCATTTTGTTAAGCTACGACTCAGTGTACTAATCGTAAGAGGGATTGGGTTTATCAATCTTCTAAAGATGATCCTTTGTAGAAAGTTGTCTATATTGCAGTATCAAAGGGTCTGTGATTGTCATCAAACTGGTCATGACAATGAATTGCATCGATCATTAATCGAACTTTGCCATAATATTTAATGTACTTTTAACTAGTCAATACTGAGACACGTGATTCATTCAAGTCAAACTTTTCTAGGTGAAAAGAAAGTTGTAGGTGGAACAGCTTACGACTTCAGAGTACCACGGGTTTTGAAAACAATGATATCTAAAATTCCTCTGGGTGGTTATGACGTGAACTTCTGCATTACACGAGGAACTGAGCAGGATATAGCCTTCCAAGCCAGGTGAGATTTTAAATTATTTAGAATTCATAAAAATGATACTCAAACGTAAAGAAGCTACTAACTGTGACTACGGACGTGAAACGTAAGATTCCCGCTGTATTTCTTCCCCAAATCATGAAGCGATGTAGTGTCTGCATACATACTCCTAATACGCAAAACGTACAACCTCCGTTTTTCCATGGACCTTCCTAGTTTTACTGCTCGGCCGTTTAATATACTGACGAATTTAATAGCTGAAGCTGAATTTTGTTTGTTATACTATAATAGCTGACCCACGCAATTTCTTCTGCGTCTCTTATCAATCAAGCACGGCTCCTGTTGGTCTAAGCGTGATGTTAAATATCCTATTGTAAATGTTGAATACGCCAGTAAAACGCATATTTAAAAAAAGAACATGTAAAAATCGGTTAGGCAGTTTCAGAGTTCATGTGAGTAAAAACGTGACACGAGATTATATACAATAGATAAATATTTCGGTGCTATATTAACCTGGAAAACGAAATCACGAATTCTTAGGTTTTCATTAGCCTTTTAAATATTTCAGAGCTTTACATCCATTATCAGGACGTGTATTGGAGGTATACAGTAATCAACCTGGCTTGCAGTTTTACACTGGCAACCTGCTACCAGATCCAGATAAAATAGTGGAGGTCAGTATCAAGCCTCTTATTGTCAGTTTATTATAGTAAACACTATTGTACCTTATTTTCAGCAGATGCACCAATCTATACTGTATTAGTATTCCTTAAAGTAGATTAACATGTGTTCATTTATTAAATTAAAATCAGTTGTATGAAGTAACAGAAATAATTAGGTTAATTTTAAAGTAAACATCAATAATTCTGATACTGAAGGTCTACTTTATTGTATTTATTTTCGTTTTCATCATAATCATGTCAGCCGAACGACGTCTACTGCTGGACTGTGTAATGTGCTCCACCCACTGCCACTTAAGCCTGGCAATTCTACGGGCAATATCGGTGACCTGGGTTTGTCTGCGGATCTCCTAATTTCTGATTCGATCACGCAGAGAAATTCCAGGCATCGGTTCGACACTGCTTGTAGACGTATCTTATCCATAGGGAAGCCTTAGTCTTCCCACTGCCTATCAGCCAGATCAGGCTGTCATCCTATGCCTACTTACTACAGCAATAAATCTGCCATCCTCGTTCACGCAGCTTGAGGTCCTGTTGACGGCCCTCTCACTCTCGACATCGTTCAAAGGCCTCGTAAATATTACAGTTTTATAGGGCTATTTGATTACAACGCTGACTGCTGGATTAGAAAATTCCTTGTCCTAACTTTCGTATTGAATGATGATTCTATTACGTAACTCGGTACGGTTTTAAGTAGGAACTAACACGATCAAAGACTTGTGGGAAGGAAGTATTTAGTTTCTTTTGGAAAATATCTGTAGTCAAAACAAATAGTTTGCTGTAGGAGTTCCCGGGCCTGGAAGAAGAAGATGAGGCGAAGAGTGAACAAGGCTCTGGCGAGGAAAGTGAAGGCTCTGAGGAGAGCAGTGTGGAGTCACGTGAAAGAGGGGAAGCGGAAGGAGAGGAAAGAAAGGTGATTGGACTTTTTTCTTTTAATGTTTAATAGTAGTTATGCATGTTGATTGTGTGGCTCCACTGGATTGATTTATTTATTAAAGGTAAAAAAATTATGATCTGGGCATAATTCGCTGAAATCTTTCGTTTTTATGAGATTTGACTACTGATTTATTTATTACATTGGAGTTCTTCCTTCAGTGACGTTTCTCGTTATCTCATGTACAGCAACAAAACCCGGCAGACCTCAGGGTAGAAGCCGCATCGTCTTTTTTCGATGCAACAGTCTGCCATTTTTTGCACGAGGAAATATTCACACAGACACATTTTAAACTCGCATATAAAAACGATCATCTGTCCCTACGAACTCTCACAACGATTAAATAATTCTGAATTTTACGCACACATTAATATTTACATTCTGTGTTCATGTACAGTGTATTACGTAGGTCCATTTGGACTTATATCTTGACAGAAGGAAACGCCTGCATAAGCGCCTCACGTGTTGTTCTATGCCTCATGCACGCTACCTCGAAAATTTATTGACTGTATTGTTAGTATATTTTCTTGCGATCAAAATATAAACACGAAACCAAATGCTTATTTTTTTCAAACACTTAATATGAACCCGTAGCTTTCAATTGAGAAATCATGCAAAGCAAAGAGACTACTAAACACTTTTTCAATTAGGATTATAGTGAAATGTATCACGTTTTTTTTTCAGGGACAAAAACATTATGGGTACGTGCCTTTATCGGGAAAGGATGGTACGACCTATAGAAAACATGGCCTCTTCTGTTTTATGCCACAGAATTATCCCGATGCAGTTAACAATGTAAGTATTTGTCTTCCTGCTTAAGATATATCTGGTCTGACTCAGACTTGCCATCTTTGGAAAGCACTGGTTCTGCCACAGCGCATTTCGAATCTAATAACCGTGCAACTAATAGTATACTGAAGATACTGGTGGAAAATAATAACCTTTTTTATACATGTTTCTTCTTCAACACTTAAAAGCTAGCTAGAGGATACGAATTACTTAGATCATTTAGACCTAGTACATTTATACAAATTGGTTTTTAGTATAGCCTCCTTGTTCTTCTATATAAATTAATTTCGTCGCGGATTCCAAGACAGACAGTAATTTTTCCTAAGACTTCCCGAGTGTAAAAACTCGGTGTGTTCGTGGGTCACTGCTGTTGGTGGTATACAGGAGTTACAATGGTGAGCGTGTCGACGGGATTAGTCCCATGCCGCACTTTCGGAGATATAAATGAATCGGCGAAATGTATGTACGCGCATAACTACCGATCAGCTGCACCAAATTAATTTTTTTTTTATGTTCGTTATTGTTAGGACAAGGTTTGTGTACAATAAAAATTATAAGATAACGAGATAAATATTTTTTTCATATTGTAAAAATATGGCGGTACGAAGTTCGCCGGATCAGCTAGTATTGAATAATTATGACTTGTTTTTACAAATTAAGTAACTTTAATATTCTTGTTGTCTTTACAGAGAAATTTCCCAAATTCGGTGTTGAATCCCGGAGAAGAGTACGTGCACAGAATACAGTACAAGTTTGGTATCCTGCTCGGCAAATACGTGTGATGTAATGAAGTCTGTTGATTTCTTGTCCTGTTGAAATAAACATTGTAACGTATGCAAACTTTACCAGATCTTTTATTGACTATATTAACCGGTTGACTGGCAGAAAATGCCATAGGCATTAAGTCCGCCGATGCATGTATTTGTACATAAAGTTGTAAATAAATAAATAAATATTGTACTCAGGATAACAGCAGTTCAAAGAGAAGGATATCTTGAAACAAACCGTTTTTTTTATTCCTCTCGAGCCGTCACCCCGCCGGCGTTTGCGGCGGGGCGGTGTGTCGGAATCGTACCGACTAAAACCACAAGGTGTGCCACTCTGCGCCTGAGACGGGAGGGATCCGGGAACTGCTGTTATCTTTAAACAAACCCTATATCAACTCGTATGGCCAGGGTGGCATAGTAGGACCTTGCCCTTGTCTTGAAGACTATAAAGAGTGTTGATAATGGTGACGATGAAGTCCATAAAGATTTGTGAGCTTTCCTCATACTGATTGACTTAAATTAATACCACTTACTACTATCTCGACCTTCTGAAAATTTCTAGAACATCTAGGAACACTTAACTCTGGCCGTGTGGTTTAAAAGGTCGCCACGCCGCTTTCAACTGCGCCAAGCGTTATCGTTTCAAATCCTACAAGGGACAACAGTTTGTGTGATTTACAAATTGTTGTTCTGAATCTGGGTGTTCTTTGTGTTCGTTTCATGTATGTTTGTAAAGTCACCCGCCACACAGGGGCACATTACCAATTGATAGTACCTACATACATAATGACTCAATATACATATATATATATACATATATATATATATATATATATATATATATATATATATATATATATATATATATATATATATATATATATATATATATATATATATATATATATATATATATGTATGAGTAATATACATATTTCATAATAACTGCAATCATAGCAACACGTAATACTTCATAAAATAGGTTATAAACATAACCGTAGCCAATATTAAGCCACAATGAGACAGATCTAATTACACCGTTGTGTGGAAAATACGCAGTTACAAAAATAAAATCGTTAAATTAACTACTTACGCGTACTAATGAAACTACGTAGACGCGATTACGAGAAAAAGACGTTACGATATGACCCACCTCAAATTTAACGTATTACTTTTATTATACTACCCTCAGATAAAGAATACCACTAGATAGATGATATTTAACCGAACTTACAAATATGTTCCTTCTCTTTTTTACAAAAGCATAGTGTCATCTGCTAGAAAGAGAGAGATATAGTAACTCTAGTGGATCGAAAACTATCAAATGTCGACAGTTTGACTATATAATTCTACTTATTGATATATCACTACATACTTCTTTTGTCATATCGATAGAAAATTGGCAAGTCAGTACCAGTCGCCACAATAAACACAAAGAATGGTATATTATATTTTAGTAATATGATTGGTAATGTCAAATTTTCAAATGTCATAATATTTTAAAAGAAACCTATAGACTTATTGCGTACGTGGATTCGGCAAGACAAAGAGTATGAACAAACGAACAATCACATGCGAGGTGAAAGACACGATGTTGATTTTCGTCTGACTGCCTGATTTTCGATCATGTTGATTTTCGTCTGACTGCCTGATTGGTCGATTGTCCTTAAGCAATAACTACAATCGAGACTTGCAGGTCTGCAGTTGCTTTTTTGTTTACGACCATAGATATAGAATACTATAGATTGGTTGTGCATTTCAATAAGCGAGACCAAAAAGGAAAGGCAATGGTGTGCGTCAAATGTGCACGTGCGTGTAACGTGCTAGTGATGTGCCATGCAAAATTATTTTTTTCGATAACCTGTACCGGCTGGTACAAATAAATCCACAGGCTTTCAGAGTTACGTATTCAGTGCGAATAAGTACAAGAAAACTACAAATTTAAAAAGACAAATCTTTATCGATAGAATTTTTAGTGGATGCACAAAAACAAGGGATAACTGTTTAAATGTTTAATGTGTTAAGTGATAATAATATTACGCAACATTGCTTGTTGTTTTAGAAACATAAATATTTAACCACAAACAATATTTAATCAATAAAAGCAATGTAAGCATGCATAGGAATTCATTTTCCTCCGAAAAATATTAATTTATTATAGAAATGTCTCAAATTTCCCTTTATTGCATTACACGACTTTGCCTCATATTTAATTCTAATAGACAAATATATTTCTATAATCAGTTTAATTAATATATATTTAAGATTTAGGAGGTTTGGCGAATCATCCTAAATCCTATCCTAAAATTTCTGAAATATTCCTGAAATACTTTCGACATAGAATAAGGCATTTAGCAAATTTTTTTTGAAAAAATACTTTGTTCCTTGAATGTTGCTGATGTTCGGAAAACTGGTTCACATTTTGAGTCTATTTCTATTATATCTTGAGATGGATAATAGTGCAGGTACTGATGCAGAACGGAGCTTTATTCTTCGTGCACTTCTGTTTACAAAACAGTTTTCTTCAAAATGACTGCTACAAATGATTCAATGTTTTTTTGGGAGCCAATCCGGTCTGTTCACCATTTTTAACCATTTTCTTCGCATGTCTACATTTTGAGCAAATCTGTAACCATATTAATTACCTTAAACAAAATACCAAATAGTCAGTATAAAAAAACTAATTGATGATATTATTGATGATGACTATTATCGATATTTTTATCGACATTGTCACTTCAAACTTCTAGGTACGTGAGGTTTGAAACAACATAAATTCACGTATTTATTTATTTATTTATTTACAACTTTATGCACAAATGCATGCATCGGCGGACTTAATGCCTAAGGCATTTTCTGCCAGTCAACCGGTTGGGCAATGTAGAGAAAACATGAGGTAGGTGCACTTCAAGGGCGAAAACTAGATGATAGTAGCTTTAAAACAGTTATACTATTTAATCTAATAATGCTAATACATACAGTAAAACACATATATACACATACATATATGATACATATATATTCATACATATACCACAATAGGAGATAAAATGCAAGGTTATGAACTAAGAGCTCGCCAGTGCCGCCAATTCACCTAGTAAGAGCTCCTTCACTTTCATTTTGAAGGAGTTACGGTTTCTAGCCATCCTGGCTTCCAGAGGAAGCGCATTCCACAAGAGGACAGACTGTACTATAAACGAAGAGCCGACAAACCCAGTGGTGTGAGAAGGACAAAGTAGAAGGAGATTGTTCGACGAGCGAAGGTTTCTGTTGTGGTTGTCACTTAAAAATTGAATTTGTGATGTTAAATAAGTAGGAGGGGATGGGGAATTGAGGATAGTATACAGGAATGTGAGAGCGCGCAATTTCCTGCGTTGACGAATAGGTAACCATTTGAGCTGGGAGCGAAAACTGGAGATATGATCATACTTACGAAGGTTAAAAATAAATCGAATGCAGTTATTGAGAAGACGGTCTAGCTTGTTGAGGAGATCTGCATTCAGGTCATAGTAGCACACATCACCATAGTCGATTAAGGGGATTATTTAATAATTCGTTTTATACGATGCCAAAGCATCTTAATTTATAATGAAACTAAACAATATTTTGTACCGCTTGTTATATAAAACATACGATATCGCATTGAAATAAAGCTTATTTAGTGGCAAATATTATATTGTTTACTTACATGTGAAATGAAAGATTTTGTGGATTTTCATTCTTGGAAGCGTTACATCCAGGTACTGGTCAGGTCACCATGATAAAACACGCTTAATAAATGATAAACCACAACAAAATACTCAAGATTCTGAACAATAATGTTTCGACCTCGACGGGCGCTAGGCCGATACAGGCTCATAGCGTATCGGTGTTTGATCTCGTTTATCTGTCACGCTCGTAACGCACACACGTAAACTCGTATTGTCTCTTTTCCGCATAGCCAATCTATGGTATTCTATTTCTATGGTTTACAACTAAGGATCTATTACATTATTTACACTCACTTATCTGCCTAAGCCAATATTGGAATACATCGAGTCAACACATCGAGTGAAGTCCAGTTTCCTGGCCATTTGGAGGGTAAGGCCAAATTGGCCTCGAAGAAGCTTGGCGTGCTCAATAGATCAAGACTGTATTTCACTCCGGCCCACCGCCGTCGCTTTATAAGGAGCAGTTTCGGCCTCATATGGAATACTGTTCTCATGTCGACGTGTGATCTTTACTGTACAGTATACCCACTTGTATGTGTTTTATTGGGAATAAATATTATTATAAAAAAATATTATTATAATCTTTGGGCAACGGCACCCTAGTACAAGCTCCTCACCCTGGACCGCATCCATATACTTCAAATTGGCTGGACTCTGTGGCGCTGCGTAGAGATGTGACCTCGCTATGCATGCATTTTCTCTCGCATTTACTATGGAGTGCTCCGAGAAACTATTCGAACTGATCCCTATCGCCTCTTTCCGTCAACGTCCTACGCGACAGCAGTTTCATCTCCATCGTTTAGATGGTTGGCAATCTATAACTAAATTGGAATAAACTGTCGTCTGCGGTATTACCGGACCAATACGACCTTAAAACTGTCAAGAAAAGAACGTAGGTGCTCTTCTTACAAGGCCGGTGACGACAAGAAAAGTAAAAAAAAAGTAATATAATGATCAACCGCGTTAATAAAGAAGAAAAATAAAGTGCGAATTGAACACGATAAATGAAGGAAAGGTTAGGAACTCAACTTTGATCGGAAAACGAAAGGAACAATTTCGAGCACACATTTTATTAACGTAACTAGCTGAACTCCGCGGTATTAGCCGCGGCTATCTTTGTACCGCGAGTAACGCCGCGGGACAAAGTTAGTCTAAGAAAAAGTAGCCTAAGTTACACCCTGGATCATCTCATCAACTACCTGCCAGTGAAAGTCCCGTCAAAATCGCTCCAGCCGTTCCCGAGATTACCCGGAACAAACAGACAAACAGACATACAAAAAATTTTTAACTAAATTTTTATTATATATAAAGTGTATACATACAGATGCATTTAGTAAAAAGTGGTTATTTTGATATTACAAACAGACACTCCAATTTCATTTATTTGTATAGATGTTTTAGAAGAGATTGTTCAGAACTAGTGAACTAGATGGCGTTGCCATAATCGTAAACATAGTAAGCTTAAGATAGCAAGTTTTAAAAGATTACTCAATCTAAACTAAATTCATGGCATACCTATAAAATCTTTCAAAATACATAGATAGAGTACAAAGGTATCGGTTTCGAATGGAAACTTAACCTACTCGATACCACAAAGTATCGATACTTTTTTTCGTGCCCCTAATTTAGATTGTAAGTAACGTGGGTGGGGGTGTTTGCTTCTTCACTTTTGTAACTCATTGAGTTAAAGACATTATCTGGAGAGTACTTACGTAGGTAAGTACCACCATATACAATCAAAGAAAGACCCAAGTTAATGAAACTAATTGCCAACGAAAATATATCATAATAAACCAGAAAAACAAGGTACGTTTAATAATACAATAATTCATTATTTAAGTGCATTCTCCTCGATTAACAACTACCTACAACTTTTTTAATAATTGATGAAATTAATTGTCATAGGTCCTTATGAAGAAAAATAACGAACATCATGGCCAGCGGTCTTCACAGACAGCGCCACCATCGGATCCAAGGATCAGAAAGTCTTTAATTCCTAGTACTTCATCTGCGAGTAACCAACAAGATGGAACGCGTAGGGACAATGTGTGGGGTAAGTCAGATGTGTGTTTCTCAGTCCAATTATCGCCGCGTTCTTAACCCAGAAATCATGAAAACTATATTAGGATTTTATCACAACTTTTTAAAGAAGTCGGGGTGCACCAGGCAGGGAATGTGTACCTACCTCCACATAGCAGTAAATATCACCTTTGTCATCATTACCCGACACCATAGGCATTAGATTCTAATATTAGGTGTTGGGCAAGAATTTAAATAAGATTCTATAAGAAATCTTTATTGTAAAAAATATTAGCTATGCAGTGTATAACATTAGTTCCTACCCTCATTTATTTAAATTGCAGTCTTCAACTTTAGATTTATAACTTACTAGTTGTTGCCCGCGGCTCCGCCCGCGTATATGTCGGTTATCGCGGCAAATAGTAGCCTATGTGTTATTCTGATGTATAAGCTATATTACTGTAAAGTTTCATCCAAATCCGTTCAGTAGTCTTTGCGTGAAAGAGTAACAAACATCCAAACATCCATCCATCCTTACAAACTTTCGCGTTTATAATATTAGTAGGATGTTATTATTTCTTATTACAGGGGCACGCCAAGTAAATAATAGTCCACCAATGGTCTTCCCTACTTTGCCAGATCTAGTGCCTGCTGTTGAGTAAGTTTTTAAACCATACTTTCATCTTTACATACGGCGGGTCAGCTAGTCTAATTATATTACTTACCACTCGCAAACTTATATATCTACTGTTGTAGCTTCTAAATACGTAATTAATAATTATTTTTAATTACTGTTGACTTACTGTCGTAAACTGTTAAGTTTTGTTAATTTATTTAGTTTTTAGTCAAGCTGGCCTATCCCCTAACTAGTGACTTAAACTTTTTTACAAAGGAGGTGCATTGCAGGTGATATAAAAGTATGCATATGTGTGAAGGAGTACGATAGATGGATACAAACCTCGTAAACTAATTCCATGGGGCCACATGATGAACATGATTTCATAGACATATATATTTTATTAAGATCATTAAATTAAAAATCAGTCTAGCCATGCTTGAGTTATAAACGATGTAACTAAGCCATTTTTGTTTTATAAATCAAGTAGCATATTATTTAGAACTAGCTGAACCCCGCGGTGTTACCCGCGGTTATTGTTGTACCGCGAGTAACACCGCGCGACAAAGTTAGTCTAAAGAAAGTAACCTAAGTTACTCCCCGGATCATCAGCTATCTGCCAGTGAAAGTCCCGTCAAAATCCGTCCAGCCTTTCCAGAGATTACCCGGAACAAACAGACAGACAGACAGACAAAAATTTTTTTAGCCCCATTTTTGGTGGTATATGTACCGTGTATACATACATATGCAATTAGTAAAAAGCGGTTATTTTAATATTACAAACAGACACTCCAATTTTATTTATTTGTATAGATTTAAAATTTTAACCAAAACAGAACCGACTTTAAGAACTGGTCCAAATGGGACCACACGAGAAGCACCAATTTCAAATAAAAAAGAATCATCAAAATCGGTTCACCCAGCCGAAAGCTATGACATAAAAAAAATTAAGTCGAATTTATAAATTTCTCCTTTTTTTAAGTTGGTTAAAAATATGTGCGATAGCTCATTCGATTCCGAATGACGTTTAGAAAAGTTCTGTTCTGTTTTTTAAGGGTTTATTAGCAAAAAACATATTGCGATTTTCATTTACAATAATAAAAAAACAAAGTGTTTAGTTTTTCGTTAATAACTTCTAAAATAGTAATATTTAAGGAATTTAGAAATAAGATCCATAAAGAGGAGAACATTTCTAGTATAAAGGTCCTAACTCCGGAAACTATATCTTCTCTTCATAATTAATATTTTTTTTAAACTAGGGCTCCGCGAATTCGTTACGACATAGACGCGTCGCCTGAAAACCCGCCTATATATCACCTAAAATAATTTTTCTATAGTATTATAACTACTCAAAATTTGGATAATTTGAATAAATTATGGTATAATCTAAAACAAAAACTTGAACGAAGCAATGAACGAAAAAAACCACGGTGAAACAAAACTTTTATGTCGATTTTTCAAAAAGTTACACAATTTTTAATTTACAATATTTTTTCTAATCTTTGATTTTATAAATTACAGCGTAAGGGTCAAAAAAATTGGTCTATAAATTTCCCACTTCGTTGAGCTATTCTTATTTAGGTACCTACTTATTAAAGTAAAAAAAATATAATAAAGTTTATTATTTTGTTAATCATATTTTTTTTTAAATTAACAAAAAGTGAACTTTCTAAATAATGTTATAATTTTTTTGCAATTCCATTTTTTCAAAATTCCTTAAATACCACTATTTTATAAGTTGTCGAAAAACTAAATACCTTGTTTTTTTTAATAACAATCGCAACTTTTTTGTGCTAATAAACCCTTAAAACTCATTTTTCTCGACGTCATTCCGAATCGAATGAGCTATCGCACTTTTTTATGTTGACTAGATTAGATAAAATAAATTGAATATAGAATATCGCACTAAGTTTGTGAATTCAAAACATCATTAAACCTATTTACTTCTACCTCCATGTTGTTGGTTCCATTATGCCGAATTTATCAAACAATCTATTTGAATTTTTTAAAAACTCAGCCTGGGAACCCTCTTGGAGTACTTTCTTTTTAATTTCCTTTGCCCACACTATTTTCATTTATATCATTCACTTTCATTTTTAACACTTTGACCTGTATGTATGTAACAAAATCTTTTAACTTCATTTTCACCTGCTTCTAAGAGTCCGATTAACTTTCAAATTTGCACAGGGGCCAAACACAATATAAAATTGTGAAATAACACAAAAGAAAAGCAATAGTATTTTCTCTTACAAAAAAAATTATTAAAACTTTACGTGTTGCACTCGAGTGCAAAGATTTTTCACCTCGTGATCTTTTGATACCCTCGCTGACGCTCAGGACTCTAATTTTAGAATTCTTCGCTTACTCGGTCATCCTTAAGTGGGTGATAGACGTGCGAGTAAGTACGCGGACTTGTGGCTCGACGACCTTTTTCACCTGTGTGTCACCTTAAAAACGCGTACTTTAAAATTGCCGCGCAAGTTCGCCGGCGATCCAACCTGTTTGAAATCTTACTCGTAGCTCGTCTCGGCTCGTACGTGTGGCAGCACTGCGAGCCGGGAGCCGCCATTTTGTTTTGCCTGTACGTGGATGCACAACGCTTGTGGTGTTTGACGTTTGTGTAATTTTTGTTATAATTGGTTTTACTGCGCAAGTGCCTAATCATTTAGTTAAGAAAATTCTCAAAATGAGTGATTTCCGAACTTATTCGCATGAACTGCTAACAGAATTTATAGAAGGTTTTCGAAATAATCCTTGCCTTTGGAAAATTAGAAGCCATGATTACAGAGACAAAAATATGAAGTTTCAAGCAAACAATAATTTATTAGAAACTAGCTGAACCCCGCGGTGTTACCCGCGGTTATTGTTGTACCGCGAGTAATGCCGCGGGACAAAGTTAGTCTAAAAAAAGGTAGCCTAAGTTACTCCCCGGATCATCAGCTATTTAATATTACAAACTGACACTCCAATTTTATTTATTTGTATAGATGTATAGATTATACGTAAGGTGGAAAGAGACGCTCTCTTTTCGTAATCCAGTGTTTTACCCACACTTGTCGATTTCGTCTTTTTTTATTAGTTTTTAAAATGTAGTAGGTATGATATAATTCCCAAATAACACAAAGCTTCTTCTCTCGACGACATCGCGATATAGTATGAGCAAGCTTCACGTGTGTCACCGACGTCGAGCCGAGTAAGTTCACGATCTTAAAAACCGCGTACTTTAAGTTCGTACGTCTATCACCCACTTTAGCACGCGGTTTAAAAGCAACTTTGCACTCTCGTAACAAATAACTATTACCTTTGCCAATGCAGTGGCAGTATATTGCTGCCTTCTTGAAGAATGACGAAAGACTTCTTGAAGGCAACAAATTATTCAAAGCCATTTTGTCTCTCTCGCGTATTCTTGACTGCCTCTGTGGCAGTGGTAGCGTGTACGACTGCTGTGTTTAAGGTGTCGGGTTCGACTCCCGGATCAGACCAAATGCTTAAGTATGGTCTGCAAGTACCTATTTCTTTCAGAGATGTATGTATTTATAAAAAAGTATATATTATATATTTATATCAGTTGTCTTAGTACCCATAACACACGCTCTGCTTAGCTTGGGGCAAGATGGCATTGTGTGTAAGAAGTCTGAAATATTTATTTATTACTAGCCGTCCCACTCATCCTCGTTTGCGTCTCCTATTGCCCGTAGCGTGATAATTTTTCCCCGTTTTTGAAACATATTCCATTGGTGCTCCGCTCCTATTGGTCTTAGCGTGATGATATATAGCCTATAGCCTTCCTCGATAAAATGGCTATCTAATACTGAAAAAAAAATTCTAATCGGACCAGCAGTTCCTGAGATAAGCGCGTTCAAACAAACAAACTAACTCTTCAGCTTTCTATATTAGTATAAGATTCTGTTTTTCCCACCAAATTTAAAAAACCTAGAAGTCTGTAAGTGCAAGGTCTATATAATTGTGCTTTATTTGTTACATGATAGATTTGATGCTAGCAAGCCGCCGCCTCCATTGCCATCGCTGTGTATAAATGGCACTATAAAAAGACCTGCTGACTCACCTGAAGGTAATGTAAATTGTATGTAAAGTTTTTGTATTAATATATGTTTTAGTATGCTTGCGTATTGGAGAGGCCTATGTCCAGCAGTGGACTGCGATAGGCTGATGATGATGATGATGCTTGCGTATTAAAAGTGAAAATACTTTTATTTTAAAGATGACATGTTTCGTTGTGATGGTTTTTTCAAGTAATGTTAAAATAATTTGATGGGAATTAGTGGCAGTAAATAAATAAGCACTACCTTCAAATTTAAATTTTATTAATTTATAACAAACCAGTACACAGCTATTGTATATTCCGTTCGTTTAGATACGGTAGATCACAAATTCTAAGGGCCCGCCTAAGGCGTACACCCACAAGCAAGTATAATTTGTCGGTTTACGCCGTTGTATCCTACTAATATTATAAATGCGAAAATTTGTAAGGATGTATGGATGTTTGGATGTTTGTTACTCTTTCACGCAAAAACTACTGAACGGATTTGGATGAAACTTTACAGTAATATAGCTTATACATCAGAATAACATATAGGCTACTATTTGCCGCGATAACCGACATATACGCGGGCGGAGCCGCGGGCAACAACTAGTGAATTAATATAATCGTATTTCACAGATTGCGTGGGGTTGCACCGACACATTCTAAACGAATGGACTATACAGTACATATAATTATATTCTCAAGCTGCAAGAAAAAAAAGGCGAAAAACTAAAACGAAACGATACGACAGATATTTCTTTTTTAAGCAAATATCTGTCTGTGTTTTATCAAATGTAATTTAGAAGTTCTAATATTTTTATTTATTGTTGTGTTTTAGTTTTTATTATAAGTCGCCGGAAACATTTGTAGGAAGTGCTTAAATGCAAAAGATTAGAAGCGAGAAATGGATACCTATACAGATATTTCCGATGCCATGTACGCCATACTTTATTTAGTTTAATTATAATCTTCAGTCTATCCTACACCTACCTAATATTAAAAAATAATAATATGCATTTAGCGGCAATGACTACAGCTTTGAAATAGCGCATAAATATATATTTTCTGTCTGTCTGTTGTAATTTACTTTATATAAATAAAGTAAATTATAACAGACTTTGACATGCATCATACCATACTAAACTATGCACATTTGTCGTTAAAAATTAACTGCTAAAGTCGTATGCTTAGCGCTTATTGATTTTGTTTTCAGATGGACCGAACGAAGAAAGCTGTGTGTATCAGTGCACACACAAACCGTGTCTGCAAAGCTTGCATCCAAGGGGAGTTAATTAAGATGATATTTATTACGTCTTTATTTCAAGAATATCTATCTGAACCACTGAACTTGTATTATAGATTCGTATTAGTTTGTGGATTCGTTAGAGTATATTCGACTTTCATATTTATTAAGTTATTACCTGGGATAACGAGCTTCAAATTAGCAAGAAAAGAGTGTACTCCTTCTTGAAAGGCGTGCAATGTAATTGTGACGCCTCTGCTCTATTGCCGGTGCCCATGGACAGCGGTAATCGTTTACTATCAGGCGAAACTTTTGCTCGTTTACCCACTATTCAATAAAAAAATAGTTTTATAAGTTCAATATTTAGCGCCAATCTAGTGTGAAAGATCATTACTTTATTTTTTTACGTATTTTGGACTACGGCACACGGTGTGGCGGCCATGGTGCAGCGGGGATGGGAACGGTAGGATGAAATTAAACCTACTCGATTATACCCCGTAGTTGTCTTTCTTGAGTTTAAATAATTTAAGTTACTTGAATTGTTACTTGAAAAAAAATGTATACGTACTTATAGTTACAATAAACATTGTAAACGTACTTGACATGATCTTTTATTGTTCTCTGTGGAACTGCATTGTAAATTGAAGGAAATTAAGAAACTAACCTTAAAGGTACCGACTTGTCTCACTAGTGTGGATTAGCTTTACTTTTTTGTTATAAATTCGTGTCAAAATTACTTTTTTCGGTCTGGTGGAAAGCTAGAAGCAAAAATGGCAATAATATCTTTCCCTACTGGGTCTTTTTCTGAGTAGGTAAAATTTCCTTACTAAGGGAGGCTCTTTGTCTAGCCGTGAATTATGAGAGACTGTTCATGATGATAAAAGTTAATATGTACTTACGTTATCTTCTTATTTTCCCCGTACTGATTGATTTGACTGCCGTTTTGACTATCTGGCAATTTCTAGAACATTTAGGAACACTGGTATGTTTGTGCTTTGCCTCGAGTATTTGAGACAACCAAAACACTAATAAATAAAGATAGAATGCAAAGGGATTATAAACTTGTTCATATATAATAAAAAATGTATGACTACTTCCTCAAAATATGTAGATAAATTTAACTATGCAGACACAAACATATTTTAGAAACACTGAAATAAACTTGTGAACTAGGTAGGTAGGTACTATTTTTTTGGAATTTACACTTTCTAGTATTTATCCTTTTACCATCGTCATCAGCCTCGACACGTCACTGTAAGACGGCGCCGCAGAGTCTAGTGCTTGCGCGAGTGTGCGTGTGGTGGTACCAATCTGCGGATGGTGACAGCTGATGGCTCGACTGTCTGTATACTTGTAAATGCTTTTCTCGGGTAATATGTTTTATAAAGATGTATGTAACTATTAGCTGCGCCAAAATGGTTCTGCTCTGCCTGATGGAAAGCATGAGTAGATTCCATGAGTGGTGGTCACCATCCTCAATGCGAATAAGTACATTACAGCATGTCCGGCACAAGAGAAGAACCGAAGCGATGAATACAAGAACGTATGTCTACCACTTCGAAGCGGTGACTTTATTTCAAAGTACGAAATCTTACCCACCCACCTTATATACTTTTCTCTTAAGCTGACCACGTGTATAGGTATAAAGTATAAGTATGTCGTTGAAAGACTTTCGATGAAACTATTTTGATGATACGACTTTCAGACGCATGTATGAATTTCAGGTCTATCAGAGGGTCAAATCTTGTAATCAAGTCTTTCAAATTTAAGTTTTTATCATGTTATATGGCATTTCTAAGATTTATAGTTGATCGAACTGAAGTTTGAGTAAATTTTTATTACAAGAATTGGCCGCCACCGTAGTCTTGCAAACCGAAGCGCCGTGTCTTCCTAATATATGGTCATCGTACGAGTAAAACTTGTATGTAGGTATATCAAGTTACTATTATTTTCATTTATATATGATGAACAGATTGAAATCTGTTCATCCGTTGCGTAAGTAATTTAGTGATTGCTGATACTAGGAAGCTATTATACAAAAAAAGTAAAAACTAAAACCCAACTGCGACAAAAAACGATCATCCTATTTAGCGTCGTTTTTTTGTCGCAGTTGGGTTTAATGCCTTTGCCTGCCATGATGCCTTTTTTTTTTTTTTTTTTTTACAAAGTAAATTTTAAATAGGTGCCATAGAAATATCACAATAATCGAATAAATACAGATAGTCAGGAGAAAATACTTATAATATATAAACTTTTGAAATATAACTAACTAAAAAATGTAACTTTATGTCGGCTAGAGGTCGCCACCTCATTTGTCCAGTTCTAATAAGTAGTTAAGGGGTCATGAGGTAACAGATGAACATACATACAAACGTACATGCTTACATACATACATACATAAATACATACATGCAAACATAGCCTGTCAAAATCATATCCCTCCTTTGGCTTTGCCGTAGTAAAATCATTTTGGTCTTATTGGAACCTGATGATTGAGGCTTCGAGTACAATCTCAGCTGCCTCTAAATATTTACGAAGCGATCAATAAAATACTAGGTGTTTTCTTATGTTACAATTATGTTTATTATAATAAGAGAAAGCTTCATTGCATCACATGTATTCATCAAACAGTAGGTATTAACAATACCAAATTTGTACTACTGTATTTATTGTTCGTAGTCTTATCCAGGTTTCAACATCGAACTTGGAGAACTTATCTGCAAAGACAATACAAAGATATGTTAGCCAATAACTTTACGTAACATATTACGTAAAATATACGATTGACCAATCAACAAATCTAAAAACTATTCAGACGAAATATCGAAACCTAAAAGCAAAACAAAAAACAATACAAACCTGGCATGAGAGAGATTCGTGTAAAATGTTCATATTATTATTACATCCCTTCCCCGAGAGTGTTTAACAAAGGATAACGTCTTCAATTGCTGTACCTTTAGTTCCAGCTCAGATAAGTTCTGTTCTCGCTTACACTAACTCGCCTGTGACTCGAAACTTCATCTGGAAATAGAAGGTATGGAAAAATAAATAATTTTATCGCCAGTAAGTCCCGCTATACAACGAGAACCAAGACAAAATAAGTACGTACGTACGACAAAGTAAAGCAAGTTAATGTGAACGTGTGTTCATGATGTGAAAATAAATAAATACAATACCTAAATGTTTCACCACATTGGTGAAACATTTATTAAAATTTCTAGTTAACAGCAAAATAATAAAACGTTGATATATCAAGGTATAGCGTAAACTGTAGTCATTGCAGTACACTTGGACCATTGGTCAGTATAAATAATAGCTATAACAAAAACAACGAGTTCTTATGTTCAATACATTTATTATTTAGTTTATCAAAGTAGTCCTTAATGAAGTATCCTGTCGCCAATTGTTGTACTCGTCCCGTTCAGTTAACACTTACAGCAAAAAAAGGGAACTGCCAGTTTTTGCGATAAGTGCCTTCTGAGCTAGAACTAAGAGTTGCGTGATAGCTTCTATCTCGAACACCTTTGCTATCCAGATCCTCCATGTCTCAATGCTTTGTGCTGTATATTGACTGAGAGTGAAGATGCATTTTTCTGACGAACTTTGCATCATCCCGGCTCACTATCAGTGGTTCTACTGTATCTCCATCCCTTTTTTCGCATCGCGGTGTTGTTCAATGGAATGAGTGGCCCAGACAGCTCTTCATAGCATCAGCAAACACGTGCACGGCATCTTCATCGTTGAACGTACAAATGTGAGCACCTAGTTCGTAATGATTGAAACACATTGAGAACTAAGGACTCACATCTGCTTCGTGTTTCCAGCTGGTCTGCAGTTTGGAGTTTTTCAACTCCACTTGCTTTTTTAACGTAGACAGTAGTCTTATCAAATTGTTGATTGCGTAAACATTTGTAAGTATAAATTACCTGACTCATACATACAATATGGTACTTAATAATTTGTTTCGAACTTACTTGGTGGAGTCCAAGGTTTTCGTCAATAAATACCTGTATCCTGCTGTTGAGTCTCACTCTCAGTGCGGATAGGGCTAGTTAATGGTGGAGAGGGGTAACTACGGAGTACCTTCAAATCGAAGTTGGACGTCTGAAGCTGATCGGTGTAGTGATTTCACGTTAGCCTCAGTATTCAGACATTCCTGATTAATCTTTATCATCAATATATCGTTGCACTACAATAAGGGTTCCCCTTTTGGAAGAACTGTAAATAAGACAACATAATACCTAGTTTATATAATATAACAAAATTTAGGCACTTTGTTACTCACAACATGAAATACAAGACAAAAATTTCAACCTAATTTTGGCATTGCCAAGAACACTACAAAAATGCATTACCTATGCAATTATTGAATATTGATATTTTATTGGACCTTGTTTATAAAAAATATTAATATAAATCTCAGTGGCTATAAATTAAGTAATGTATTTATTTTGCTTTCTTGACTGTACTGATCATCTGTTGGAGTACGGGACCATATTTATATGGGAACTATATAATTGCCATACTTCAACCCCAGTGGAAACCTTGGTGAAACATGGGTCTGCTATTCTTTACTCATGCTGTTAATTTTCTGCTGCCATATTACAAACAAACACTTCAATTCCATTTGTATTTGTAGGTATATTTAAATAGATTACTTAGGCACATTCTTCCCGTTAAAAATTAATGTCATAGATTTCTATTCTTCGTATTCACAAAGAACTATCGTCACTTGTTTATCGGGATATTGTGTTAACACAACTCCAAACCCTTTCTAATTAAACAAGAGTTAATTTCTTACCTCAAAATAACATCCTACGTTGATAAAAACTGGTGAAGTAACTTTTTAAGAATGTGAGACCTGCAGACACGAAGAGCACCGGATTTGAAAGGACTTTTGGATCGATATTGAACCGCTTGAGAAAGATTTAAATAATCCATTAGCTACAGTCTACTGTACTAGACCCCAGTTTGCTAGACCCGGCTGAAGTTAGGCGAGTCCGATGCGCTGAACGCAAAATTAAGGTATCTGTTGAGACGAAGGAGGTGCACGGGTGTACAGGCATCGATTACGGTCCCCCGCGCATCTGCTTCTACCCCGCGCGCCTGTCTCTGAGAGTATAGCCAAGTTCAAAATATACATTTTTGGTATCTGTGAGTAAACTATCTAAATTTTTTTTTTGTAGACGATAAGTCTTGTAATAGTCTTTTTCGACTCGACTGTACCATGCGCAAGGCTGCAGTGGCTCAACTTCATCAAGATCAAGTGAGAGCTGAGGGTTTTGATGTACGATAAATGTACCGATTCACTATTTGTTGTACCAGGAACGCATAACATGCGAAGAGCTTCGATTATTGTGATGTGAAAACTGGGCGTGGTTTCGGCGAAGCAGGACAGAGCATAAGCGCGTTCTAGATACAGATACAAATTGCAATGTTTAACATGAACTACACTAGAAACGCTGAAACTAATCCTATCTATCTATCCTATAAACGCGAAAGTTTGTAAGTATTGATGGATGTTACTCTTTCACGCAAAAACTACTGAACGGATTTGGATGAACTTTACAGTAATATAGCTTGCTAGCCGACCCACGCAACTTCGTTTGCGCTTTATATTGCCCGTAGCGTGAAAGTTTCCCCCGTTTTTGAAACATTCTTCATTGTTGCTCAGCCCTATTAGTAGTAGCGTGATGATATGCACCCTATAGCCTTCCTCGATAAATGGACTATCCAACACCGAAAGAATTTTTCAAATCGGACCAGTGGTTCCTGAGATTAGCGTGTTCAAACAAACAAACAAAACAAACAAACAAACTCTTCAGCTTTATATATTAGTATAGATACATCAGAATAACATAAAGGCTACTATTTGCCGCGATAACCGACATACACGCGGGTGGAGCCGAGGGCAACAACTAGTCCTAAATATTTGTTTTTATTTTATTAGAAATATTAAACCTACGATCATGGTTGCGCATTTTATACTTTTTACCTACATTTTATCAGAATTTTGTGTAGATTACTTGCATGTCATGTAACAAACCATGCCTTCCAATAAAAGACTCTCGTCTTAATAACTTCCATGTAAATATCGAAAAAAATATAAAAATCGAAATGTTTTATATAAGTTATTTGTTCCATAAAGTAAAATGACTGTTTATTGCATTAATATTCAGTTTTATTATCTAAAAAAATTATTAAATTTATTTGAAATCGCGACAATTCTATTATTTTCACCAGTGACTTCGTAAGGCGAAGCGGCGCCACGGCAAATCTCGCCACACCAAAAATCAGGTTTACCTATCCTGTGTGTCGGACTGCATACATTAATGAAACGGACACAAAGTTGGGACACCCATACTGAGATCAGCAATATTTGTTATGCTTATGATACCTACAGGATTCATACTATGTTCAGGATGTCGCAAATCAGGATATGGAACGCAGAAGACGCGGCTTCATTTAATCTCACAACCTGAGACTCCACACGCTCAAAATATTAACTTGTTATTGTCTAAGGAATCGTCTTCGATCCCACATTGCCTAAAGACGAAAGTCTTCAATCAGTGCGTCCTACCCGTCATGGCATACGGAGCCGAAACGTGGACACTTACGGCACGGCTGGTCCACAAGCTCAAACTCGTTCAGCGTGCTATGGAAAGGGCTATGCTCGACATTTCTCTGAGGGATCGCATCAGGAGTAAGGTGATCCGGCAGAGAATTCAAGGTCATCGACATAGCCCAAAAGATTAGCAAGCTGAAGTGGCAGTGGGCTGACCACATTAGCCGCAGAACTGATTACTGTTGTCATAAACGGGTTCTCAAGTGGAGACCGCGTCTTGGCAAACGTAGTGTCGTCGTTGTCGGTCGTCCACAAGCCAGGTGGAGTGATGATCTGCGCAAAACGGCTGGCAGGAGCTGGATGCGAGAAGCCGAGGATCGAACCAAGTGGCGTGCAATTGGAGAGGCATATGTCCAGCGGTAACTGCGATAGAATGATGATGATGATAAACTAACGAATATAAAATATTGTTTTGAAATAATTGTAACATAACAATATCGTTATCGTCGACTAAGAAATATACTTACAAAATATAAATTTGGTTACAAATATCTCCAAAATTGTAGGTACATTTCGGCTGTAGTTCGGGGGATGGCGTTGAGAAATAGACGTCATAAGATAAGAGAGGCCATGATTAATTTTTTGTAGTCTAAGAGATCAACTATATTTCTTTTAGAATTTTATTCGACTGCAGTTTGATCATGGTCCTGTTTAATACACAGTAGGTACAATAAAATAAAACAACACTTGTGTATGAACTCACTTATCTATTCTGTGACACTTGGTATTTAATAATCCATGCAGAATTTCGGAATTTCACACGTAAAAGCATTACAAATATCACTTAATTACTGTTGATTAATAAACGTTTAGGTAGGTACATGTGTGAAAAAAACCGTTTGTACATTTCGATTCTTAAATTAATAAGTATGTAGGTACTGTATACCACTACTTCTTAAAGGACAACTTTATATCACGCGCGTAAATATATTGTCGTTGTTATTAGTGTATTTCTCAGTTTCAGTTTTGATTTCTCTATCACTTCCAGACAAGTGAAAGAGAAATAATAACTGAAACTATTAAAAGTGATGGTCATTTTTGGTAGCAATGAATTGAAATACCTATTGAAGTTTTATCTATTCGTTACTAAACAGAAACTTGTATGTTAGCAGATATTTTGTTTAAAAGGGCCCATTCTGAAAATAGAAACTTCAAGGATAGAAAAAAGCACTGGATTGCGAGGTACTAGGCTATCTTGTTCTATCTATCATATTTGGCGCTGTTTTCCTCCGCACAAATAAGTTCTTTCCAACTTCTGCTAGCCTGGTACAAGGCTGGAGATATTTGACAAGAAACGTTTCACTAGTGAAATATACCGACGAGCAATGAATTCTAGTCGATTACAAAGTCACACATATCTCTGAAATTGCATTTGCAGTTAGCTTTATTGATATTTTACTTTAAATAATAACAATATAATCAAAATAAGAAAAGGAAATCGATCTAATAAGTTTGAAATACTGTCTCCAACTAACATTTTAAATAACTTTAGTTTTAGTATAGTAGTAGTTACTAATCTGTTTAAAATAATATAATAAAAGAATTTCTGGTACAAATTATTATTCATTAAGTCAATATTATTATTCCTCGCACCTGAAGAATGTACGAGAATCCTAGTACCTAATGTTGGAGAAATTTTCAGTATTTGAGCGCGACAGATTAGTCAGACCTATCCATACATTCTCATCTTGGTTTTGGTGTACATACGCATAAGTACATTGCGGTGACAGGATTACAATCCTGCAATAAAAACTATACCAAATTTTTGCAACTCCGACAGTTTCTGAAGGAATGTCTGTACATTACAGCATCTCAATAGGCCGCCATAGTGTTGGTCAATATGTCGCATTGTTGGCGTTCACAACTAAGTATGTAATAATGGAACTATGTGTCTATTTTCCACTTATACAGAAATACACACTCAACTAAAGACTAACACGTAGTCAAACAGCAGGTAGATCATCATAACCAGGATCTTTTCCTCTATCTAATGTGCGCAGGGTTTTTAAAACGTTGTTGTAGCATTATGAGTGATATTCAAATATGAATATCAAATGTTCCTGTAGAATGCAAATGTCTTGCTTATAACACTCCCATAGACGTCTGAAAAAAGAATTGTACCATTAATATTAATCATCTTGCAGTCTGAAATATTTCATGATTGTCTGAAAATGAATCTTTAAAAATATTTACTCACCAACTATTTCAATAGTCACGTCTCGCACGTCCGTACGAGTGGGTGAGTGCGGGGACACTAGTTGTATATTTTCTAAAAAATCAAATCAAATCAAACATTAAAAAAAATACAAGAATACCATTAATATTAATCATCTTGCAGTCTGAAATATTTCATTGCGATTGAATAAATAACAAAATATGTACCAGGTTGTGCAGGTGCATTCTGTGCACTTGTGCTTGGTGCACTTGTGCAAGGTGCACTAGCATTGTCTGCGTTTATAACACTCCCATAGACGTCTGAAAAAAAAAATTGTACCATTAATATTAATCATCTTGCAGTCTGAAATATTTCATGATTGTCTGAAAATGAATCTTTAAAAATATTTACTCACCAACTATTTCAATAGTCACGTCTCGCACGTCCGTACGAGTGGGTGAGTGCGGGGGCACTAGTTGTATATTTTCTAAAAAATCAAATCAAATCAAAAATAAAAAAAATTACAAGAATACACATGAACTTTTAGACAATAAAAAATCATTACCCAGAATAATAATATTATGATTTGGCCGTTCCTCTGGCATCATTATGCACGGCTCCAGTTCGGGCGATGGGACTCTACAAAAATAAAAGGTATGTAGTCGTGATTCAATTCCTAATTATTGTACATAATAAATTTACACTTACCTGCTTCTTTTACGAGGTGGCGCGTCGGGCAGGATACACCTTGCCGTTTCGGCAAGTCTCTTTCGGCACAAGAGGTCCTGCCTGACCGCCGCAGGCAAAGCTGCAACACGCTTTTGCGTGAGCTGCCGTTGGGCGCGGACGATGTCTAACTCTCTGTTACAATCAAATAATGTAGCAAAAATACTAAATCGAGAAATAGTCATACAATAAAACCTGTTCACATTATACTTGCCTCAATGTTTGGGAGGGTGGGCTATTATGTTCTCGCCCCCCAAGCCCCCCACGGACTCCTTGGCCTCTCCGGCTACCACGGCCACCGCGGCTGCCACGGCCACCGCGACCCTCCCTGTTCCCTCCTTCTTGAGGTAAGGCAAGTGGTAAGCCGAGGTGGGGCAGTGGTCGTGAAACTCCACGACCACCGCGGCCTCTCCGACCACCACGCCTCTCCACTTCCTCCGTAGTTGATGCATGAGACCTTTCAGTAGGAAAGTTGCAATTTATGTGTAGTTGAAATATTATTAAAAAAACTCAAGAAAAATTGGGTGCTTAAGCAAATAAAATGCGAAGATGAAACACGTGTATCTCAAGACGACAGAAGTAATGATTTTTGATAAAATAATAATAATAATAAATATTTCGGACGTAAATACATACATATTATACATAGAAAACACCCAAACTCCGAAACTAATATTTGCAGATCATACAAACATTTGATCCGACCCGGGAATCGAACCCAAGAACAGCAGTCGCGTAAGCTACCACTGCGCCACCGAGGCAGTTAATGATAAATAAATGAAATAAATTGAACACAAATAATTCTTCTTATGACTAGAATCAATATAATTACACTAAAATAGTCAAATTGAGAATCTCCTTTATTTGAAGTCGGTTAAAAACAAAGTGATGAAATTAATATCTCAAAACAAAAATCAATACAGAGCATGAATCATATATACCCGAAACCAAAAAAAAGTTAGTCCAAAACCCAAAAGCGCTACTGAATCCAATATTAGTATCATCTCGTGCAAAGAAATAACAATCGTGCAAAACAAAAAATATTGCGAATATAATTTCGACGTTAATAGCCAACCTTACTAGTAATATTGATGAAACGTCCGTGGCAACAAACGGTGCCACGCCCTACAAGCCTGAGGAACACATTATATTATTGAGGAATCTTCAATGAATTTAACATATTTTTATGTTGTTAAGATATTATTTTGCTTATTACGAAATCTAATTTGATATTTTATATGCAGTTGTGTATAAAATGTGTTAACAAAAAAGTAAAAACTAAAACCCAACTACGACAAAAAACGACGCTGAAAAAGTATGAAACAAGTTTCAAAAGCCGTAGTCACGCGTTGTTAAACTGATATGTACCATATGGTACATTATACTACATGGACTACGGCTTTTGAAACTTATTAATGTACCATAGTCCATATCACTTTAACAACGCGTGACTACGGCTTTTGAAACTTGTTTCATACTTTTTCAGCGTCGTTTTTTGTCGTAGTTGGGTTTTAGTTTTTACTTTTTTTTATTTAAAATGTTTTGGTGCCTCTATAATACTAATTTCTTTGCAAAGTATATTTTAAATAGATACAACAGAAATATCACAATTATCGAATAAATACGGACAAAGTCACAAAAAAATGCTAATAATATATATATTTTTGAAATCTACAAGTAACGCCCTTTCGTATGATACCAAACACGGCATATTTCTCTTATATTTATTTTTTAATACACTACTTTACGTCGGCTAGAGGGCGCCACATTAATTCAGTGACACGTCATATAGTCCATTATCAGCGGGCAATCAAGACGCTTCTAACGATACCCCATTTGTCTTATTCTGACTAGTTTAGAAAGAATGAGGGAACAAATAAGCATACCATAGAAATATCACAGTTTTCGAATAAATACGGACAAAGTCACGAACAAATGCTAATAATATATGTATTTTTGAAATGTACAAGTAACGCCCTTTCCAATGATACCAAACACGGCATATTTATCTCAAATTAATTTTTTAAAACAGTACTTTATGTCGGCTAGAGGGCGCCACATTAGATTCAGTGACACGTCATATAGCCTATAACCAGAAGACGATCATGACGCTTCTAGAGACACCTCATTTGTCCAAATCTAATGAGTAGTTAAGGAGCTAGGAGGGAACAAATGAACATACATACATACATACATACATACATAGCCTGTCAAAATCATAACCCTCCTTTGGCTTTGCCGTAGTCGGGTAAAAACTAAAATTGATCGGCGCGAAAAGCGCCTTCATTTTGTTCGAAGCATCAAAAGTTTAAAGCCAAAAATATACTAGATTTATTACATAAAACTGTAATATGTAAACATAATCGTGAAACCCAATTTGTCTAGTTTGTTTTGATGCATAACACTTGTAAGTTAAATACAATAAAACTAGAGTACTTACGACATATTTGCGGAGAGTAGTTCACGACGCGCACAACACTTGAGCGTCACACGAGTCAACTGATGTTGGCCAAATCTCACGGTCCAATCAATATATATCCATGGCCCTCTGGTGTTTTTTATTCGAATTAGTTTATTAGCTTCACATAGAAGCAATGAAAACCTACCAAGCAGTACCCTATTTCTTATAATGTAAGATTTAAATTCAACTGTGCGCCGTGCTGAGTAGTGGCAACGATTGTTGCCGCGGACGTAAGACACTACTTTTATTTTGGTAACACGTGTTGCCACGGACGTGTGAGTGGTTCCACTCACACGTCCAGCGCGCGCGCCGTGATTCCGGTCTAACGTCCAGCCGTTCGCGGCTCTTGACCGCCGTTGACCTTTGCAGCTGAGCCGCAATAAAAACCTACATACCTACGTAACCGTACAAGCTAGAACAAAGAAAGAGATATGAAAAGAAAGTTCAAAGTATGCAGAATAAACTTATCTACATTGTTTAATAGTAAATTACCATATAGAATACGTAAAGTCGGGTTAAACGTAGAATTCAGAAAAAAAAAAGAAACATTTTGATCTTTTTACATTACAAGGAGCGATTGTTGCATTTTTGTCAATAAAACAACTTTACAACAAACTAGACTTATTTCCCTTTCTAATGGTATATAAATTAATATATTTAATTAAATCTAAGTATTTAAATAAACCGAGACAAAACCACTACTCTTCAAAGTTTTTGCGTACAAATTTTAGCGCTTTCAACTTACGCGCGAAGGCGAAATAATAGCAAAATGGCCGCCCCTAAGGCTGTCCCACTCACGTAATTTTAATCAAATAAAGAAGGTGGTATTTATGAGTTGCATTGATCATCATATTTTGTGAAGTTTTTTTTTTTTAGTTTATTGTTTAGTTTTATTTATTAAAACTAAAATTTAATTTTTTACAAAGTTGTAATAATATCTATTTATTTCACTATTAATTGATTACTTTCAATATATTTGTATTAATGTAATAACTAGCACTAATTTAAAACTACAAAGTAATGTATCTGAAATACAATATGCTATTAACAATGGGCTCCATATCGCAAGAAGGTGGTATTTATGAGTTGCATTGATCATCAAATTTTGTGAAGCTGTTTTTCTTTAGTTTTATTTAACTAAACAACTAAATAAAATTGGAGCGTCTGTTTGTAATATTAAAATAACCGCTTTTATTATATGCATATGTATGTATACATGGTACACTTACTAAAAATGTAGTTAAAAATTTTCGTCTGTCTGTTTGTTTCAGGTAATCTCTGGAACGCCTGGACCGATTTTGACGGGATTTTCACTGGCAGGTAGCTGATGATCCAGGGAGTAACTTCATTCAAAAATTAAACCTCAATCTAGTAAGATTTGGTCCAGTGCATATGATATTTGTCAATAAAATATACCAAAGCATTCAGAATGTAATTAATTATGACAGATTTACAGTTGGAATATTAATCTTCTTATTTATGATACATATTGATACTTAATGTATCTAATATCTTTAAATGAGCAGTTCTTGTATTTATATAATACTATCCGCTGCCCGCGGCTCCGCCCGTAAAAAGTACCCTATGTGTTATTCTGATATACATTATATATTACTGTAAAATTTCATCCAAATCTGTTCAGTAGTTTTGGCGTGAAGAAGTAACAAAGATACACACTCACAAACTTTCACCTTTATATATTAATGTGATGAAAATAATCTGAATATCGTAAACTGCTTCAATGATTTTCATGAAGCAGTTTACGATATTCATGCAGGGGATTTTAGAAATAATACATAATTTCCCATAAAATATAATACCGAGCAAAGCTAAATGGTCATACAGGTAACATTATACTACATGCCACCACAGAACAAACGAATATATACTCCTCTTCTGTGCATGCCACAGTTGCAATAACTTTATTTGAACAATACAACTTTGTTTCCTTCTCTTTTCAATCACGCTCTGATCCTATAGGTCTAAGTGTGATGTTAACTATCTAAGATCAGCTAGTGCAAATACTTGTAGGTATAAGAGCTCTAAACAAATGTAAAAAGCTTTCTATATTTATATAATATATGCTCTCTATTTATATCTATATTATTATATAGAGGTAAAGTTTGTGCGTTTGTGACGTTGTAACATTGTAGGGGGTAATCTCTGGATTTACTGAACCGGTTTTGAAAATTCTTTTACTAATAATAATAATAAATATTTCGGACATTTAACACACAACGCCATCTAGTCCCAAGCTAAGCAGAGCTTGTGTTATGGGTACTAGACAACTGATAGAAATAAATATATACTTTTCTTTTTTTTGTAAATACATACATATTATACATAGAAAACACCTAAACTCCGAAACAAATATATGTAGATCATACAAACATTTGGTTCGACCCGGGAATCGAACCCGAGACCTCATGATCAGCAGTCGCACACGACAACCGCTAGACCAACGAGGCAGTCATTAATGTTACGAAGGCTATGTTATTTGTGGGTGACATAGGGTACATAATGAACTGAAAAGTGGAAAGACTTTTTCGTGGTAGCTGAATTTGCAAAATAAGTCAGACAAAAGAAGGTGGGCATGGGTCAGCTAGTATGCTATAAAGAACTAGATTCAAATGTTCCTTCTTTTGATGGTTTGCTATATGACAACCCGTCAGGTCAGCATAGTACAAAAAACCCTTTCCAAACCTAAACTTGATTGTTTTAAAGATTAGATTAATATAATCATCACCATATTCTCAGCTAAATGAGGTTTATTGCTAGACATAGGTGTAGGTAGGTATATTCTATACAAAGGTCTTGTGTTGCCCCCATCTCATGGATTTAAGAAAAGGAGCAAATATATTTGCTTTTCTTTTCTTTTTCATTAGCTACCATTGAATATTTAAGCAGGTAGAGTTAGAAGAAGTTACAAAGCAAGTGTAAACCAGATTATTTACATGAAGTTTTTGGGAATAACATGGTTAGAAATTTGGGGATATTTATGTTAGAACCTATGAAAAGGCACAACTGTACTTGCAATAACTATATATGGATTTTTATAGTTTGATTATCCATTGTATCAAATAATAATTATATTTCTTATTGTTATTTTTTACTGGAACTGTTTGCTTTTTACCCGACTACGGCAAAGCCAAAGGAGGGTTATGATTTTGACAGGCTATGTATGTATGTATGTATGTATGTTCATTTGTTCCCTCCTAGCTCCTTAACTACTCATTAGATTTGGACAAATGAGGTGTCTCTAGAAGCGTCATGATCGTCTTCTGGTTAAAGGCTATATGACGTGTCACTGAATCTAATGTGGCGCCCTCTAGCCGACATAAAGTACTGTGTAAAAAATAAATTTAAGATAAATATGCCGTGTTTGGTATTATTGGAAAGGGCGTTATTTGTACATTTCAAAAATACATATATTATTAGCATTTGTTTGTGACTTTGTCCGTATTTATTCGATAAGTGTGATATTTCTATGGTATGCTTATTTGTTCCCTCATTCTTTCTAAACTAGTCAGAATAAAATAAATGAGGTTTCGTTAAAAGTGACTCGATTGTCCGCTGCTTAGGGGTTATATGACGTGTCATTGAATCGAATGTGGCGCCCTCTACCTGATATATAGTACTGTATTCAAAACTAAATCTATACAAATAAATAAAATTGGAGTGTCTGTTTGTAATATTAAAATAACCGCTTTTAACTAAATGCATATGTATGTATACACGGTACATATACGAAAAATGTAGTTAAAAAATTTTTTGTCTGTCTGTCTGTCTGTCTGTTTGTTCAGGGTAATCTCTGGAACGGCTGGACGGATTTTGACGGGACCTTCACTGGCAGGTAGCTGATGATCACGGGAGTAACTTAGGCTACTTTTTTTAGACTAACTTTGTCGCGCGACGTTACTCGCGGTACAACAATAACCGCGGGTAACACCGCGCGGTTCAGCTAGTTTCAAATAAATATGCTGTGTTTGGTATCATTGGAAAGGGCGTTCCTTGTACATTTCAAAAATATATATTTTATTAGCATTTGTTAGTGACTTTGCCCGTATTTATTCGATAAGTGTGATATTTCTATGGTACCTATTTAAAATTAACTTTGCACAACAATAAGTATTGTATAGGCACCAACACATTTTAAATAAAAAAAAGTAATAACTAAAACCCAACTACGAAACTTGTTTCATACTTTTTAAGCGTCGTTTTCTGTCGTAGTTGGGTTTTAGTTATTACTTTTTTTTATTAACAACACAGTATTCATATTGAGGCCTCATGTCTTTTAAAAACAACAGTTACATAACCATAACTACTCAAATATTACCTAGAATAGAAGAAACACAAGCGATTCACATTTGATCTCTCAAATGAAATCGTCTACCGCTAAATTGTACTCTTCCACCTACTAGGATCTCTTAGCTTGTTTCTTACTAATTCACAAGCACTTATTTCAATTTCAATATTAGTTTTGCCACTTTAAACGTTAATCGAAGTTTGTTTTTATTTTGTTTTTGTTTTTGTTTTGTTGCTTTACATGTAGGCAAAATAAAAAAAAAACTTCAAAAGTGACAGTCGGCAACAGACAGACATAGACAACTGTACTGTAGTGTAGTGCAACCTATAAGCAAGCTGTAATGTAAAGTGTAAAATCATTTCTAGCCATAGATTTCTAGAGGATTTAAGTTATTGGCAATAATGATTTGAAGTCTTGACTATAAATAGATCACCAGAGTCACACAGTAACACCCTACTTGAAAAATTCAAACACTGAAGCTTTTGAAAACACTATTAATACATTATATAGATAAATAATATCTATAATAGATTGTCTCTTATCGGTCATCTAAAACAGTTTATTTACGAGATTTTTAAAGTGTAAACATTTTTAATGTCTTTACCCTAAGATTCCGGTGAACATATTTTGACGTGACAACGTCTTATAAATTGGTTTGCCGGGTGACACTTCAAGAAACTGCGTTACGCTCCGCTCACGTTATGCGCTCACAATGAGAGCGAGTGAAAGGCACGCGTCCCTTCCACTCGGGCATGGTTAGCCCGCCTAAGAGCGAGAGAGACAGACATAAAAAGTGAAAGGCACGCGTCCACTTTACTACTCAAAGTCGTTGTCACGTAAAACTTTCGCCCGTATACCGACTTTACAGGCAACAATTTTTTTTTTTTATTATAGATACTTACCTACTGTTCTTTCTTACAGTCATGTGATGACATTTTAATGGATTTTCTTTATTTGCTGACTATACGTGACTACCGTATTATATATAGGTATATGTATTCCATTCCTCATTGGAGTCCTGCATTGTATATCTTGTATATGTCTAATATGTGTGTGTATATGTCATATAAAAATAGTTATATAAGTTATTTATAGACGTAGGCTCTCAAAGCAGGTGAAGACGTTAAATTTAGACCAGTTGGAAATACGAAGCAGATGTGAGTCCTTTGTTTACAATAACCTTACAGGGCATTGAAAACAAAGAGCTTACGTTTGTTCGTTCAACGATAAAGATGCACTTCAGGTGTTAGGAGATGTTTGGGATGCCTATTTGTAATTGGAAAACCCCAGCAATATAGAGAAGTGCAACGAATGGAGAGGCTATGTACATTAATGTTTGTTTTATTAAGGTAATTTGCAATGTTTTTGCTAACACAGATTCAATCAACAATTTGGTGAAGGCACAGCAGGCACTGCTTTGAAAGCAAGAAGAGAAAATAAATTCCAATATTGTGAACAGCTGAATATGCTTAGCAGATGTGAGCCCCGTGTTCCCAATAACTTCCAAGTTACTGAGAACCAGGAGTTTACGTCTGCACGTTCAACGATGAAGATGCGGCTCACGTGTTAGCTGATGACACTTCCATTTGAAACTGAATACCTCCAATAACATCAAAATGTGTTTTACCTTTGAGTAAAGTCATTTGTAGTGTTTTTATTTCTCAGGTCTGGGTAGCAAGTGAAGATGAAAATATTTCCAACTGGAAATGCGAAGCAGATGTGAGCCCTTGTTCTCGATAATTCCCAAGTTATTGAAAACCAGGAGCTTACATCTCAAGATTAATAATGAAGATACGGTGCAGGTGTTGGGTGATACTATGCAGACTAAATTTATAATCATTACTTTCAATATTTCTACTTTAACGCCATAAAACGAGTCCGGTAAACATATTTTGCATAAGTTATTCTGTGCTTTCTTACAGTCACCTGTTAATCATCGTCTCCTAGCCTTTATTATTCCCAAGATTAGGGGTCGGCTACAAGTTCAACTGGTTTTAACTAAATATCAGTTTTTACACGGAGCGACTGGCATCGGACCTCCGAATATATGTAATATATGCTGTAAATATATATATATATAAATATATAACATGAAAGTGAGCGGCAGGTAATATATTGGTTACGATACGACAATTGAATTTTGCAGGCCCAGGTCTTCTGAGAGTTATTGATCAGTCACTTACTTAGATGAGCATTGCTACTAGATATGTATGATTAACATATTTGTGCTGTCTTTGCAGAGAACTTCCCCCAGTTCGGTGAAGAATCCTTGAGAAGACGACGTTCACGGAATACCTACAGTAGTTTGATATCCTATTTGATGTAAAGATGTAATGAAACTATTAAAATAAACATGGCGATGTATGAAACGTTTACCTAATCTTTTATTTTTCACTACACAAATCTTTGAACAACGGATGACTGAATGGGCCAATTTCCTCTTATTGAATCCAGCTAACAGTATATACCTAGTAGTTGACCGATGGTTGATATGATGAATAATATCGAGATGCTATATTACAAGAAATTCCTGTGCCTACTAAGGGAGCAAATTACGTAGGACGATAGCATCACATTGAGAAGGAAAACTTAGAAAAAACCCTACATCAACCCGACTGGTCATTTTAGTTATGGCTAAGAAGAAGTTATGGCTAAGAATTTTGTTCTTTCGGTCAAGAGACCGAAAGAACAAAATTCGAAAGACAACGTGCCCATCAGTTTCAATCTAATATTATTATAGCTTTTCTTTGTGATTGTGACTGTTTATGACAATGGTAAGGTGATGGTGCTTTTTGAAAAGTGGAAGAAATAGTGTCACTGCGTTAAAAGGCTTAGGAATATTAATTTCGGTTAATGAATATCATCTTTAATTAATTATTTATGCTATTAATAAGTACCATTGACACAATATACTATTAGTCAGTGTAATTACATAATATGTGTAAATTGTGCAATTTTAAAATTAAATAATTTGACAGCTACTTGTGCTGCCCTAGGTGGATATTTTTGGAACCTGTAGGCAAGGCTTGCAACGACTCGCAACCACAGAACACATTTACCTCGCAACAGACTTCATATCACTTTAAGCCAACAGATGTCGTTACATGTTCTGACGCAAGGCAATATTAACGAAAGGGTTCCTTTCGCTATTTACTCATTTACAGCCCCAACGTCGTGTTGTAGCTTGTTTTTTTAGCCATCTAGCTATCATTCGGTTGAGCTGATGATGGATGAGTTTGTGATCTTTAAGAGTTAGAGGATACCTACGCCTTTCAATAATAAGAGGCGTCTCCAGCCCGTGAAGCGCCCGCCGAATCATTACTCTAGCGCCCTCCAGTAAGCGCACAGATTAATTAAAAGTGCGACAGCCGGCGCCCCAAGACTTCTGCGCCCATGTGCACCGCACACCCTGCACTATAGGTAAAGACGCTGTCAAAAGTATAATCAATAATCATGCATTGTGGAACGATTTCAAAATTATTTTTGTATCGAAGTACACTCCCGATGCAGTCCCATTATCACCATGTCACTGATCTGATGATGGGATCACAGAGAGATCTAGGAAGTTGTTTCACCGACGATGAAGACGATCCGACGACTTGTTTCAGTTTATTTTTCTAGCTACACACTTTACAGGCGTTTGCGTTTAGTAGTTGAAACCACAATGAACAATATTGAGCTGATGATAGAAGGGTCCTTGACCTTTAGAAGTTACAGAATACCTACCTCTTTCAACTGTAGTTGATCTGTTTTATTCCTTCCATATAATATCTGTTACGTTTTTGTGATGGGTTTCAATGATATATTATATGCACAAAGTAATAAATGACATTCCGAAACATTCTGAGTGAAAATATTTGTTCCTCACCTTTTTTTATATGAGCCTGTCAAAGTGACTACTCTGCCTCAAGAAAAATATGAACAGAATCCAAGAGCAGTAGCCACTATACCAGTCATTGCGAATACAGATAATATAACAATGCAGCATCTTCTGCAGCATTGGGCTTCCGAGTTCCGGTAACTCACCAACGAAACACGACGTCGCGAATACTATCATTTTAACTTGGTCTTCTGTGGGACCGGGTAGTTCCGCCCTGGTCGTGACAATGACTTTGAAACCTCATGACATTTCCATTTCTAAAGCGATTAAGAAAATTCTATTTAATTTGGAAATGTACATTAGGAGCCTTTGTTTGGTTGGTTGCCAAGAGGTAACCGAGTAGGTTAGAACATTACAACGTTAAGCAATTCTAGCTAGGGTAGTCTATGGAAGGATAACTAATCTTGAGGAGCACGTAAAGCTGTCGGTCCCTGTTGCTTTATAAACAATCGTTACGGGCAGCAGGTATGAGCCTTATAACTGCTTCTAGAAAAATCTAAAAACTTTCATATAACTAGCTAGCTACATACATACTCTGTGCAGCCGCATCGCTGCCGATACCGACCGAGAGACGTCTTTATGTACTTAATGAAAATCTATACAAATAAATAAAATTGGAGTGTCTGTTTGTAATATTAAAATAACCGCTTTTTACTAAATGCATATGTATGTATACACGATACATATACCAAAAATGTAGTTAAAAAATTTTTGTCTGTCTGTCTGTCTGTCTGTTTGTTCCGGGTAATCTCTGGAACGGCTGGACGGATTTTGACGGGACTTTCACTGGCAGATAGCTGATGATCCGGGGAGTAACTTAGGCTACTTTTTTTAGACTAACTTTGTCCCGCGGCGTTACTCGCGGTACAACCATAACCGCGGGTAATACCGCGGGGTTCAGCTAGTATAAAATAAATAGTAACCCTATAAAAGAAAAAATATATTCATCTGAGTCTTCTTGTTCTATGTTAAGGACGTCTTTACCTATAGCGCAGGATATTTGGGGCACACGGGAGCAGCATCAGTAAGGGACTGGTACTGAAGAACGTTATTCTAACTAAATGCGCTAAAGGAATGATTTCACACGGGCACTTCACGGGATAAATAAATAAACCGACTTATAAAACTAGCTAAAATTAATATAAACTAACATTTTACATTTTCGTTATAGACATTACAGTACACATCATTTTAATTATTATATCTATCTACTTCTTACAACTATTGAGGTGATTCCCTCACTCACACAATCCGATGGAATAATTATCTAACACCACCGGGGACAGATCAAGCCCTAGACAGACAGTTTTACGTGCTCTTTGAGGCACAACATCTTCAAAGTATATACAGGGTGTCCCAAAATTCAACGATACGCGGGCGCCTAAAGGTAGACCTGCTAATGAGGACATAAGGAAAAAAAAAAAAAAAAATATACCTAGTTATTTTTTTAGTTACAAGAAAAATTTAGGATTTCTTTGAAAATTTATACCTTTCATGATATTTTGATTTTTTACAAGACCATGAGTCAAAGTACACTAAGAGTAAAAATATTTCATAATTTTAGGGGAAAAAAATGATTTTGAACGTTTTTTGTGTAAAAAATGCGGGCAATTTGGTGTTTTTCAGAGTTGTGGTGAATAGTAGCACTATTTAGGTATAAGATAAAAAAATAATCTTAAGCATATTTGAAAAATTGTCATCGTGGTCGTTCAAAATATCATGAAGGGTGTAAATTTTCAAAGAAATTCTAAATTTTTCTTGTAACTAAAAAAAAAACTAGGTATATTTTTTTTATTATTTTTCCTTATGTACTCATGAGCAGGTGTACCTTGTGGCGCCCGCTTATCGTTGAATTTTGGGACACATGGTATATGCAAGCAGTTATTCAAAATATAGATAAATAAATACATACTATATGTGTGCAACACAGAAGAGCGCGATTTCTTCCGATATATAAACTGAACCGATTGACACAATAAAGGTTGTGACAAGAACTTTTTAAGGAATACGTATCTCGAAGAATCTCTCACCCTAAGGGTTCCGTACAATAATTTTTTGTATATAGTTCCGATATTTTCACTGTGATAAATAAGAAACTTGTTATTTTTAACATCTTCAGAGGACTGCAGACACGCAGTCCCTAAATTTGATGTTGATTTTTTAATAAATATTTCAATATTGGCAGACAGACTAAGATGGTTAGCAAGGGGCACACTGACAATCAAGTTATGTTTTAAGGTTTCCTTTATGTTTTGAACTACGGAACCCAAAAACTATAGGTACAGAAGATCAACAAGGCTAACTTTGACAGTTCTTTGATGTTGAAATGTTAGAAATCTTAACTTAGCAAAGTTTATGAAAGTTTTGCCGTGAACTTTACACGTTCAATAAATCCAGATTTGTAGTTCGAAAGCGTCACTTAGGGGGCGTTCATAAAATAATATCTTGTATACAATTGCAATGCCAGAAAATGCACGCTGCTTCACTCGCGTGATATTTCTTCGTAATTCTAACTTTAAAAAGCGGCCAAGTGCGAGTTAGACTCGCCCATGAAGGATTCCGCAGCAGCAAGTAACATAATTTATTTTTTATTTAATTTTATATTTGTGTTGATTAAATTAAAATTAAATTGCAGTTTACGATTAATAACGCATTAAAAAAAATTGCTTACTAGATTTCATTCAAACCAATTTTCGGTAGAAGTTTGCGTGGTAATGTACATCATATATTTTTAGTTTTATCATTCTCCTATTTTAGAAGTTACAGGGGTTAATTTTGAAGTTACACACATTATTCCACTTTGGAACTGTCTCTCGCGCAAAGTATTCAGTTTAGAAAAAAATTATATTAGACACCTCAACATCATATTTGAAGATCTATCCTTGGATATGGTTTGATGGAAAAAAAATATGAGTTTCAGTTGTAGTATTGCTTTTTTTCAATTTTTGTGTGAAAATCGTAATGCTGTTCACAGAATACATCTATATACCAAGTTCCAACATTATAGTTCTTATAGTTTCGGAAAAAAGTGGCTGTGACATACGGACGGACGGGCAGACATGACGAATCTACAAGGGTTCCGTTTTTTGCCTTTGGCACGGAACCCTAAAAATGGCGAACATCCATACTTTTTCACGCTAATATAATATAACAGGCTGTACTTATGACACTCACAAGTCAACATGAAATTGGTCGACTACCCTTTTGGTCTAGTGGTTTCTACTTTCTACTGCGCTAAATATTGTGGGTTCAAATCGCAACAAGGACAACACTTTATGTGATCCACAAATTGTTGTTCTGAGTTTGGGTGTTCTTTGTGACCGTTTCGTGTATGTTTGTAAAGTCGCCTGCGACACAGGATGTATATTCCTAATGGAGGTGTCCTTTTCTAAAACAAAATACTATTTAACCTGTCTCTTCCTAAATAAGAAAATGCCAATCAGCTGAGCTAAACTTTGAAGTACATTAAAAAACAAAACTAAATATATTTAACTACGACCGCCAAGCAAGGTCACGAATTTTGGTCATAATTATGATGACTCGGTGTTATCTGGTATAAGACATAAGCGGCCTTGATTTAAAACCAGTTAGTTATGTAAATCATAACAACAATATAATTTAGGACATCAGCAAAAACTATATTACTTATACGTATAGGGAATTACTAAGTCTACAGAATTCAGATTCAGTTTTATTTTAATTGTACACTTGATCATACATAATAATAACTCACGGTGAGGTATTTCCTTTAGAAGGTGGTTGGCACCTGGTTCCCCGGTTTTTAGTACATGAGACGGTGTGTGGAAGTGATTATAACTTATAGATGACGTACAACATTAAGTACTGTCATTGTGTGTAAGTCAAGAAAAAAATCCAAAATATATTTATATTATTAGCATTTTCTCGTGACTTTGGCCGTATTTATTCGATAATTGTGAGATTTCTATAGTACCTACTTAAAATATACTTTCCAAAAAAAAAAAATATTATAGAGGCACCAAAACATTTTAAATAAAAAATGCTCAGATGAATAAAAAGTTAGAATTTGTTTAATCATGTTATAATTATTTTATAACTTTTGTTATAATTTGTTATAAAATGTTATCCAACAAATGTTATCCAACATTCTCTAACATTTTATAACTGCTGTGTGGGAGCACTTTTGTTGGATAACATTTTATAACAAGCTATAACAAAAGTTATAAAATGTTAATGATGTTCTACAACATCATTGAACATGTTGTAACAAATGTTATAAAATGTTGTCGTGTTACACAAGGTTTTATAACATTTTATAACTGCTGTGTGGGAGCACCCTAACATATGTCCTTCCTCAAGAATGAAAGTATTCTCATGCCAAATTTCATTGAAATTGGTTCAGCGGTTTACCCGTGAAAGTCTTACAGATAGACAGAGTTACTTTAGAATTGATAAAATTTGTGTGGATACTATCTAAAGAACATTGCATGTAATATTTCGATACGATAATTGGTGCTAATAAGGAGGTTAGTTAAAATTAACGTTTGATATTTGCTTACATGGTTAGTAACAAGGGGAGTTAATTGTAAAAGTGTGTTGTAGACAAGAATAAGAGCATATTGACTCGTAGTTTTTGCGTCTAAATGTTTTATTTCAACGTTTTAATGAATTTCAATTAGACCCTCGAAACATGTTCGTGCTTATGACCAAGTTTGTAAATACATATATGTAATTTTGTTAATTTTTGTGAAATATATTGCCTTTATATTCCTTTCGCAACATTTTATTTACCTGTTTGAAAGTTGGTTTAGTTCTGAACTTTGTTAATAGATGGCGCTATCAGTCACTGAAAAGAATACTTATTTTTTAAAACAGCTGGTGTGACGACTTTACACGCAAGATGACTGGCAGTAGTCAGAGAACGAGCCGAAAATAGACAATAAAGAACATAGGCTTCTCATATTGCATGCGACTCTCATTGATCAGAGTGGCATACCGCATGCAATATGAGAAGTCTATGTTGTACATACCTTTCGGTGATTCGTTTTTATTTATATGTATAGATTTGTTTAAGTTTATCATTTAGTATCGCTGTAAACAATAATTATCCTGATTTTAAATTAATAGTCCGGGATGCCAGGAACAAATGTTACAAGTTATAACTATCAAGCTAATTTTTCACCAATCTGTTATGGTTTGCTTTACTTAACATTTAGTGTGTCTTTCATCTAAATCGGTTCATTAACAAAAAAGTTATGTCAATTTGAAGAATCACCGCGATATCCGACCTTTACACGGCCGGAGCCGCAGGCAAAAGTTAGTCTATAATGAGTATATATTGGTTGTACCACGGTAGTAGCACAGTCCACTGTGATAGGTGTTTGGGACAGATTGGTTATTATTATGGCTTAAATTACCTACCTATATTTACATCTGACTGTCTGTATGTCCAGGTAATCTCTGCTACGACTGGACTGATTTTGACGGGACTTTAACTGGCAGATAGCTGATGATATATGGACTAACTTAGCCTACTTTTTTAGAGTACGTTCGCCCCACAATGTTACCCGAGGTTGTTTTTGTAAAAGTACAATAACAACGGCGGGTAACAACGCGAGGCACAACTAGCTGTCTATTAAGACAAAAGTTAAAATGGCGGCTATGCAGACATTTTCGCAGTATAAAGCACAGAACAAATATCCCTGTATAATAACATTAAGCGGCTATAAATCTTAGGGACACATTCTCTCCTCTCTCTGACCACCTGTTGCGCTTCTAAGTCTACCAATGGCTTCGTACGTACAGACATCACGCCTTTTCCCATGGGAATAGCTCGGTATACACAACACCGATCTAACTAATTTACTGTTTGGAACGCTTTAAGATGCTCTGTGTACAACTAATAAATAAAAACCCCGCGGTGCTACCCGCGTTTATTGTTTAACCGCGGGTAACTCCGCAGGACAAAGCTAGTATAAAAAAAGTAGCGTAAGTTACTCCCTGGATCATCAGCTACAAGCCAGTGAAAATCCCGTCAAAATCAGTCTAGCCGTTCGAAAGATTATCCGGAGCAAACAGCCAGACAAACAATTTTTTTGTAACCACATTTTTGGTATATGTAACGTGTATACATACAGATTAAGTAAAAAGCGGTTATTTTAATATTACGAACAGACATTCCAATTTTATTTATTTGTATAGATTGGTAACATAACCTTTTCTTTTTGTACGCCGGGAATGCATTGTGCACCATACCCTCCGTGGCTGGGACAAAGGGCGTGTGTGGGACTCACGAAGAACCAGTCTACGCACTTAACTCCGCGGCAGCCTACCTAGGCAGTCTGCTGGAGCTCCAGGAACGCATCAGCGACTTCTGGAAACTCCTGCCGTACCTCATGATTGAAGTACATCCCGGGGTAACCATAGTCAGCCCCGGGGCAGGTCGCTGCTGTGCCTCCTACCGCTCTACACAATAAGAGGCAGAATACCGACCAGCCTTAGAAGTGATAAGCTTTTTTTACATAACATTTATGTAGAAAAAGCTGCCTTAAAAGACCTAAGTATATTTTACGATAGTACGAGAAGTGTAGTTTTTCCGCCAGTTTTAAAATTAGGTTGACTAGCTTCGCCCCGCGGCGTTATTCGCCTCCCGTTGTAGTTGTATCACTTAAAAAAAGTTACTCATTATATCATTAGCTAACTGTTAGTGAAAGACCTATCAAAATCAGTACAGCCGTTCTACAGATTAGTCAAAACCAACATCAGACAAAAATGATTTTTTTAAGTGTAAGTATCATTTTGTAAAAAAACGCTAATTTGAAATTACAAACAATTAATTTTATTCAATTTTATTTATCTATACAAATAAATAAAATTGGAGTGTCTGTTTGTAATATTAAAATAACTGCTTTTTACTAAATGCTTATGTATGTATACACGGTAAATATACCAAAAATGTAGTTAAAAAATTGAACTAAAGACTCGGAACAACAATTTGTGGATGGCACAAAGTGTCATCCCATGTGGGGTATGATACTACAACACTCGGCAACCACTTAAACTAACGGCGGCCAACCCTGCAGTCAGTACAGTAATAACTAATACTCAAAAGTGTAAGCCTCCCCTAGAAAGCGCACATCAACGTGTATCGATTGTGGAGTACGTAATTTAATAAATTTGCCAAACTCGTTAACGGCCGATGAGAATTATGAATGCCATTGTTTCTGTAAAGCGAGTTACTTTTTCTTTTACAATCACGTGAATTTTATACACGAGTAGTTTGACAGTTATTTCATCACAATCAATAAGTGTTGGTTTTAAAATCTCAATAACATTATTAGTCAACAAGTTTGGTCAACTTTTTCAGTAGTCTCCTAAAATTATGATTGAGGTATCATTCGATTCGAAATGGCATCGAGATGATTTTTGAAAAAAATGAAGTTGTGCTTGCAAAAATTGCAAAAGTTAGTATCAATTAACTAAAAACACAAAAAGGGATTTAGTTTTTTGCAAATTTCTCGAAAATTAATTTAGATTTCCATATTTGAAAAAAGATTCAAAAAGAGGAGGAAATTTCCTAATAAAAAATTCCGACTCCCGGGATTGTAGGACCAATATCTATACAAATAAATAAAATTGAAGTGTCTTTTTGTAATATTAAAATAACCACTGTTTACTAAATGCATATGTATGTACGGTACATATATAAAAACGTAGCTAAAAAAATGTTTGTCTGTTAGTCTGCCGTCTGTCTGTCTGTATTTGTATAGATGAAAATAAAAATTGAAAAAGTTCAGGCGTTTGCAGGATAGATCAATGAACAATATCCGTGGTCCAAACATTTTTATCACGACTTTTCAATAAGTTATCTGTAAATAAAATATCTCACGAGGGCAGGATGGCTAAAACTACGCAAAACTTGAAACACTTGTTGCGAAAACATTGCCTACACACCTTATTCGATCCACCATGATATCATTATGCTCTCCATTTCGAAATTATATTGTATATATATTATATGTATGTGTGTATTAATATTTGTAGTGGTATGTATGTATGAATATTAATTTAAAAAGTTTTTGTTATGTGCATCTACCTTGATTTAGCTCTGCATCGCCCTAAGGTCGACTGGTAGAGAATGCCTACGGCATTAAGTCCACCTTTGTCACTGTTATTGTGCATAAAGAATAAATAAAAAAAATAATAAAAAAATATAAAAATAACAAACAATTTGTTGTAGGACGAATTAACATTGCAAGTGCGATAGTTGTTAAACTATTAATCTGAGATTTTTTACGGTTCGTGGAGCTATTTTTCAAAGGTCTTCAAATAGATTTCCGTTTTAATTTTTTTTTAAATTGTTTATTTTCGTTTTGTTATTAATTTACCAAGGTGAAAAATTATAAAGCTTTATTGATTGATTTTTTTATAAAAAAATTATTGATCCGTTTTCTTATGATCAGAAGCTACCTAAAAATATTTTTTTATCATTTTTATCGCCCATTGTTTAATTGTTATAAACAAATGTTTTGTTTACGTGATCATTAAATCTTTTTTTTGATAACATAACCTTTGTTGATAATTATGATTTTTTTAAAAACCGTTTATAAAATGATTTTTTTTTATTGCTTAAAAACGCATTTGTTGGTTAACAATTATTTTCTCCCACTTCTAATTAATATAAAGGATCCATTTAAAAAAAAACATCAATTAATTTTCTTTTTGATGTAATAAAAAAATATGATATGGGATGTAATGGGGCGCTCCTCTATCTTTCGCCCCAAGCCAACCTCACCTGCAGGCGGTACATCCTACTGAATGACGAACGAGGCTCTGGCAACCGACCAATGGCGGTATACCCATCCCAATATATAAGCTACGGCTGCGTAGCTAAATGCAATAGACCGGTGACGGGCAGCAGTGTCGCCGGTACAAAAAATGAGCGGCGATTACCAACTCGACTGCCCAGCGTGGTGCTTATGGGCTAAACTTCTCCATGCGTAAGCAACAGAAGATACGGCCCCCAGTTCCCGGCAGTCCCACTATTCTTGGTCAAGGTAGCGACCATGGTAACGGTGGGGCAGGGCGTGCTAAGATTCACCGGGTTACGGGAGGCCACCACACGCGACTGATCCTGGCGACTTTTAATGGCCGCACGTTACGGCTAGACTCGCATATGGCACAACTCGAGGTAGAACTTGAAAAGATTAGATGGCAAATCTTGTTTTTTTTTTATGAAATAGGGGGCAGACGAGCAGACGTATCGCCTGATGGTAAGCGATTACCGCCGCCCATAGACACTCGGAACATCAGAGGCATCTCAAGTGCGTTGCCGGTCTTTTAAGAAGCTCTTTTCTTGGAGGTCGTATATACCGTACCAGGTTTATATTAAAGGTCTTCACCTTTAATATAAACCTGGTAATATAAAATAAACAATAATGCAACAGGGTACTTTAATACTATTAAATAAATTAGTAACTTCACGCCAAATAAATAAAGTTGAGTTTAGATTGCCGCGGTACAAGGTCAGCTCGAAGGGCTCTATTAACGTTGTTACTGGTAACAGGTATCGATAACGATTATTAGAATATGTAGATACTTTTAACTCAATAGTTTCTATAAACAACCATGAATAGTTACTACTTTAATTTTTTTTAAGAACTTTGACTCAATGTGATCAGACTTTAGGATGGACACCAATTTGTAACTTGATTATCTAGTTACTCGGAGTATCTCTGGTAAATACATTTTCGTAATAAAAGAACAAATACATTAGGTACTGTACAGGAATATTTAAATGAATATCGGGTGATGATCGGTGATTTACTATTAAAGTAGGTAACGCACAGAAAATCTGCGTGAAATGACAGCGATCGTGCTGTCGTGTTTCGTTGGTGGGTGCGAGACCGGAGGCCCAATGATGCTGAAGCATCACTAGCCCGCCATGGTGTGGGTCACCATGCTACATTGTTGCATTGTCTGCATTCGCAGTATGGTGACCAACACTCTTGGATTCTGCTTATGCTTTCCATCAGGCATAGTAGAGTCATTACGGCAGGGCCAAACAAAAAAAAACTTGATTTTAAACTTTAATAACACGCATGAATAAGACTTTATGATAATGTTGTAACTACTTGATGTATACATACGCACTGTACGCAGTGATGATTCTAATCACTGCACCCTCGCTTTACAAATGATGTACAACAGTCGTGAAGCTTAGTTGGAGGCTTTGGGCGGCTTAAAAACATTCAATGGTAAGATGACGTAGCCACAACGTTGTCTTGCCAGTCCCCAACCCGCACTTGGCAAGCGTGGGGACCTATGGCCTTAACCCTCTCCTGAGATTAGACCCGAGCCCAGCAGTGGGACATTATGGGTTGTTGATGATGATAATGAAATGCACCAGAGCTACGCCAATGCCAAGGCTGTAGAGGAATATTTCGGGGACAAAACTTGAAGTATTCATACTGAATTGTGATGATTGACAATTATCACTGTGATTGATGGGTAGTACCCAAGAACCGTTACAATAGTATGTCGGTTATCAAGACAAAAAGTACCCTATGTAATTTTCCAAGGTCTAAATCTATCTCTGGATAAATTGCGGCATATTCATCCAAATTAGGTTCAGTGGTTTAGCCGTGAAAACGTTTACTTTAAAAATTTTAATATTAATATGTATCGGTGACTTTAATTAAGATTTCAACTATAACCTTACGTGTCGAAATGGTTAGCGATATAAGATAGTAAGTAATTATATGTAGAATATCTAATCGGTATAATTAAAATAGCATAAAAAACTATTATTTTATATATATATCTATTTAGCTACCTATTAAACAACAAAGTTCATTGTCCGTTGTTTAATATTTTTATTTGAAAAAAAATTTTAGATAACATTGGTACTGGTCTTAAAGATAATACCTAAATAGATACAAAACGTTGACCTTTTCAAGGCAAAACTTACTTATCATTGACTTTACGGGTCTGTCGGTCTAATGAATAGTTATGTTGACTGCTAAGCCAGCCATCGTGGGTTCGGTTCCTCCGCAGGTCAGATCTTAATGAGATGAACAATCACACACACAATCACACACATCAAATTATTCTGTGTCTGGGGATAATTTACGCCGTGGGGCAAAGCTAGTCTAAAAAAAGTAGCCTAAGTTACTTCAAATTCAAATTCAAAATCATTTATTCAATTAAGACACTTAGGTCCGTATCTGTTAAAGTGTGTTTTTTTAATATATTTTGTTTAATATAATTTGATGCGTGATACGGAACAATAATTTCGATAATCCAAAAACGGTAACTGAGAACAGACTGTGAGTTTAGATTAGTTATTGAGACTAGTTTCAGCTGAGTAGAACTTAAAACGCATTCTGTAATAAGAGCGACGTTGGGGATTTGATTTGAACTAAAACTAGTTTCAGCTGATCAAAGTTCAACGCACGCTTGAGACGCCTTTTAAAATACTGGCCTAAATTACATTTATGAACGTTAAATTGAAGCTATACTTTGCAATTATAAATCGACACAAACAAACGCCATGCGCCACAGCATGTGCTGTATTGTCAAAGTAAATTAGGTAAAAACACCAAAATCTACTGCCTGCCTGTGTCGATCCATAACTTTCAGTTTCCAAAATGCGTAGAGAGCCTTATGAGAAGTATATTGGCAAAGAAACTCATGGCCACTCTTTTTAAAAGTCAGATACTCCTTATATCATAAGCTATCTGCCAGTGAAAGTCACGTCAAAATCTTGTGTTGCTTGTGTTGTGGGTGATAATAATTGAAACAAATGGTTAAATGTGTATTTTAAGTGTATTGAATATCAATTAAAGTTGATGAAAGTGAATTGAAATATGTATGATAAGCACTGAGTAGAACTTAAGACACATACCATAATAAGAACGACGCTTGAGATTCGATTTGAACTTAAAACTAGTTTCAGTCGATCAGAGATCAACTGATACTTGAGATGCCTTTTAAAATACGGGCCTAAAAGTAAAATAAGTATTGCCCGACTAAATCAAGTCAGTACACACTTCTCTGTTTCCGTCACAAAGTAAACTTTCGTCATAAACGGAACATCTATTGATAAATGCAATATTGAATTGGGTTAGATCACATAGGTTAGGTTAGGCTATCTAGCAGTATGTGTGCTTAGTGTTAGTGGCATACTGGGACCCCAAGTTGTGACCCCAATTTTAAACGTTATCTTGTTCAAAAGAGGATACAGTTTAAGCACTTCGCGACTTCCTATTTCGTGAGTGTTGGTTCGATCCCCGCATAGAAAAACACTTTGTATTATTAATCATATCAACAGCCTACAGTTGTTTATTGATGGGCATAAGCCACTCCCCATCAAGGAGGTTTTTTTTATGTTCAAGCTACCAAAATGACTTTACTCTGCCTGATGGAAAGCTTGAGTAGAATCCAAGAGTGGTGATCACCATCCTCAATGCGATCGCAGACAGTGCAGCATGGTCTAGTGAGACGCTTTTAAGTCGACTGCGAAAGAAGGAACCCTAGAGCCTAAGCGGCTTGTTGTATTTTTATGTGAGTGGTGTCAATAGATTCGTGTTAGTCGTGAGAATGACAACGGGTACATCAAAATTAAAAAAAAAAACACAATTAAGGATTTTTGGCGCCAAAAAATAATCTCCAAAAAAATTTAATCAAAATACATCGAGTGTCGTGGGAGTGTGAGTGTGTTTGGAGACACAATAAATATCTTTTAACGGTGATTATTAGGAATAATACAATAAATATACGTTTTTTTTTATAAGATGAGTTTAATAAAAATGACAAATATTGACGCAGTCAGATTTTTTATATTTTAAATAATTTTACTTGTTCACGCCCCGCTTAAAGGACCCGGGATCGTGAGAGGGATTGGCTCTCTTAATCGTCTCTTAGGACAACAATGGGATTAATAGGGATTGTGACACCTGCTTCGTTATCACAATACGTCACCCCAAGGACAGATATATGTATTTCTATTAATACGAGGATAAATGCAGAAACTAAAAAAAAACATAGATAAATTTCGACCACTAGTATAGGCTATAGATCTAATACTTTTATACGAGCAATAAAATTCTTGTACACCTGTATAATTATATCATCATCTATATACTCTATACTAATATCTAAAGCTGAAGAGTTTGTTTGTTTGAACACGCTAATCTCAGGAACTACTGGTCCGATTTGAAAAATTCTTTCAGTTTTAGATAGCCCATTTATTGAGGAGGACTATATATATCATTACGCTAAGACCAATAGGAGAGGAGCACCAATGAAAAATGTTTCAAAAACGGGCGAAAATTATCACGCGTCGGGCAGTAGAAGACGCAAACGAGGTTGCGTGGGTCTGCTAGTTACCTTATAAAACAAAGTCGCTTCCGATGTGTGTCTGTCCCTATAAATCCTTAGATCTTTAAAACTACTTAACGGATTTTGGTGCAGGTATATATATATATATATATATATATATATGAGGCGTGATAGCTTCCTGCCCCGGGGGTGACTCCAGCCACCCCAGGATGTACCTCAGTCATGGGGTACGGCAGGGGGGACCCCAGAAGCCGCCGATGCGTTCCTGGAGCTCCTCCCGACTGCCGAGTTAGGCCGCCGCGGGGTTTAGTGGGTAGACCGGTTTTCCGGGAGTCCCACACACAGACCGGTTTTCCGGGAGTCCCACACACGCCCTTCGTCTCCCCAACAAGGGTATGGTGCGAAAAGCATTCCCGGCGTAAAAAAAAGTTATATGCATATAATACATGCATAAGATAGTAGAGAAACACTGATAATTTTTTAGGTTTCTAATGTGTGTAGTAAATAAGGCCGGCAACACATTTGTGACTCCTCTGGTGTTGGGGGTGTCCATGGACGGCGGTAATCGCTTACCATCAGGCGATACGTCTGCTTGTTTGCCGACTATTTCATACAAAAATAATCATTTTTCTGCGCTTTCATTGCAAATGTTGACTGAACCATTATGAACTACAGTATTGCACACCCTAAATAGATCTACAAAAAAGTTCGCGACGATATATGTGTATATCTTAGGAATAAACCATAATAACATGATCCTACTTACTGAATGCCTTCTTACCATGTCAGTGTGTGGGTACCAAGTAGGTGTTCTTGGCACCCACATGCCATAATATACAAATAGAGAAAATAAAACATCCCAGGCAATGCAGCTAAGCTGTAAATGTTTTAAAATAAATCAAATAAAAAAAATCTGGTCTAAAAAATGCAATTATAAGAACACGATGTTTTACGACGATTAATAACCTTTAATAAATAAATCAAAGAAGAAAATTTATAAAAGAGTTCATTCTTTTTTTATTTTCTTAGCACCACTGTTTATCATTTTTGTCTCTTCAAATAAGCATCAGTTTGATAAATTACAAAAGCTAAAGTAACTATTTTTGCTGATCTTGAGTGAAAAATCCTTGTCTTGATGTTCAAGAATCTAAAAATGCCTCCAGGGTACTTGTTCGCTTTGCCACGGGCATACAAGTTAAAATGGAGTATAAGTTAAATTAAAAGATCTTTCGTCGATGTCAGGGTTACGAGATACAAGTTATTATCTATATTAGAAAAAATGTACATTCCAAAATTGGTGATTAAAAAAATATTAACGAAAAATCTTAGAAATAACAGTAAATCAGAGCTATTATAAGTGCACGTTATCTTAATAAGGAATTGGGCACTTCGAATAAGTAAATAATAGCGATATCTTATTGAATCATTGCAATCCTCAGGCAAGCACATTCAAGACTCACTTGTTCTTGAAATAGAGAATAATTTGCCTCACACTGTGCATTTACACTTGAGGCTTTTTAATATATGATTATTACAATGTGATAAGCGCAGGAGTGGGGTCATAGAACTTTGCTGGACTTAACGAGCGAACGAGACAGAATATCTTTCTTTGAAATGATCCAGATAACAGATTGCATACAAACATTTGCATGCGAAAGTATGCAGGTCTTAACTACACCTTTATGAATAATAAGTTCATACATATAGATACCTATTTACTATTAGTGAGTTGTTAATTAGTTTGAGTGGGTTATATTAAGTTGAACTGAACTGGGAAGATGCAGAGGTAGCGTAGCGTATGAAGCGTTGCAGGCCGCCAACTTAAGGCGATGCGTGCGTTTCTACAGTAAAGTTATTACAGGCACGGGACTGCCGGAGAGTCCGTCTCGGCAACTCGAGGCGATAGCGATTCATATTCATTCGCGGTCCGACAGTGGAGCGGCGCGGTCGACGCCTGCGCGCTCGCCCATTTCGGATTAAACTTTTCAACATTCGTCTTTTTGCAACAACCGGACCACCATGAGGACCGGAGGAGTCACGAAAGGGGCTCTACTCCTCGTCCTCGCTATCACCGTACTACAGGTAAGTGCACCTTAAATCCTAGCCAAAAAGCCGGTCCACGACCAGTTGCACCGCACTTTCTGAAAAATACTTTGCACAAACTTTTTAAGTTCTCACCGTCTAGACTCTTGAGATATTTTATTTATTGTACTCCTGTTTTGTCGTGGCAAATCTTTAGTTATATTATTTATATTTAATATACGTAACAAATGGGTATCGATGACGGAGCCGGTTTCTGCGAGAACTGCACATTTTACTTGAGATGTTCGATTTACACGTCTGCTTACATATATTATGAATGAATATGAATACTTACAAAATGAATACTGTCTTTACAATAATTAGATAATGAATAAATTATTTTTAAACAACTGGACCACGTTTTGAAATTAGCAAACTGTTTGCTGTAAATGTTTCACACCTCGGTATCGGTTGATAATGGAAGATAATTGTTGTCGATAAAAGTGAAGTCAGTCCAATTTAAAAAGTTAGTAGTGCACACTTTTGTCAAGTACTTGAAGTGAGCATAATAATGGGGTCATAATTGTTTGCATTGCAAATAAATAATACGCCGACTGCATATAATTTTATGTCAATAAAGTGCTTATTGTTTGAGTGTATTTTTACAACTGCAAAATGTGACCAACCAGCGTATAGTTTAGCTGTGCCTATTGCCTACGCTAATTTCATTTCAGCTGAGTTTGCACTCAAGTATGTGCTATTGTTTTGTAACTTCGGTAGGTATCTAATTGATCAAGCGTGCAGACAAATGAGTTTAAAACTTTAGGTACAATAAACGTAAAGCATCGCTATAAACATAATTGTTGTATTGTTAACGAAACTGTTGGTTTTTTTTCCATAAAAAATTATGGATGAAAAGTAATAAAAAACTGGTTTTTATATATTCTGCCTATGGTTGAATATTAAGCAGTATATTTTAAAACTCTTTTAATTGGTCGATGGAATAAACACATACAGGCAGGGAGAAGGCTTAGCCTGGAACGCTCCGGCTGAACCACTTTTATCAAGAAGTTAATAGCAAGCTCAATAAAGCCTGGCTGTGCACATATAAGTACAACGTGTAAACGACTTCAGTTTTGTCTCCTTTTCACAAATATCTATGACATAAAATTCATCATAAATGTAACTATTCTTCAGATGAATCAGTTTCCCAATTTATACTACACCAAATGAAAATTGTATTTATTAAATATATAATTTTCATTCGTTTAAAAGCAAGAATTTAATAAAAATCTATAAAATGATAGGTAAACGTTAATATAAATCGCTACAATAATTGCCCAAAAGAGTGCCCATTAAAATAGTAAAACGCATAATATTAATTTAATCTTGAAATATATTTTTATATCGAAACGTTGTTGTTAAAGTGGTTCTAAATACTTAGTTTACATGTTTTATTAGATACAGAATCGGTAATACCACACAACACAATAATCTCAGATCTAATGGTGTAAATCTTGCCAAACTGGCTTCTCGGACACGTCATCAGTACATAAAGAAGCAAAAATTTTCATTAGTTTCCTAACTGCGTGTTTCTTTAAGTTTTTGCAAATAATGTAATAATACCTAGAATACTGAGCTTTGTTTAGTATTTTATTTTTATTTAGTTAATTTATATAAATGAAACCATGCTAAATCGATTTATCGCCCCCGAAATTATACCCCTTGCATACAAAATTTTATGAAAATCAAGAATTGCGCGTTGAAATGTAGGTATACGATTTGTAATTGTAATACACAATGGTGTAGTGGTTAATGACCCTGTCTGCTAAGACGGAGGTCATAGGTTAGATTCCATTACATATAATTTTGTAATGAAGATCATTTGTTCTGTTTCAGGGTGTTATTGATCTAAAAATATATTTATTTAAAAATAAAAAAGTTTGTTTTTTACGACTATAGTACTGGTCTAGTTAGGAATCACAGACCGCCTGTGTGAGATATGTGAAACTATCATGGTTACCTATACAAATAAATAAAATTTGAGTGTCTGTCTGTCAGTTTGTTCTGGCTTATCTCTGGAACCGCTGGACCAATTTTGACGGGACTTTCACTGGCAGATAACTGATGATATAGGAAGTAACTAAGGCAACTACTCTTAGATTAGCTAAGTTATTACTTAACTCACGCAACTTTTTTAAAACTAGCTTTGCGACGTGGCGTTGCCCGCGGTTGTTGATGTACCACGGGTAACATCGCGGGTTTCAGCTAATTGTTATTTTATGGGTAAGTCAGTGCAAATGGTTTTCAGCAAACACTCGACCACCGATAACTAAGTCCTCGTATAGTGCGTGAAAATTTGCTATTTTAAAAGTACGGGTCCCATTTTGTGTCAAGACCAACTCAATTTCCCCCCGCCGGCATATGTCTTAAAAGCTTTTCGTTTAACAAACCCCCTAACCACTCTTTACCGAAAGACATTTTCTATCGCAGTGATGAAATACCTTAATAATGATAATGTTATTGAAGTTTCATTCACTTGAAAATTAAAAATATGGTTAAGGATCATTACTTGGAGACATAATCCTAATCTCAGTGGCTGTACATGACTAAATGCTGTCTATATATGGATATGTATTGTGTTTATTTGTATTGTGTATGCGTTTGTGTATATGTGTATTTATGTATGTTTATGTATGTATTTTATAGCTGAACACCATCATAGCTTGAAAACACCTACACTACCCTTTATTCCGTTTATTTCTTTCTACAGTCAATATATCCATCCAAAGGTTGCCTGGAAGAGATTGCTTTTGGCAATAAGGCCGCCCATTGTACACATCTTCTTGAATTTTATAAGTGTAACAATTTGTAATTGGTGTACGATAAAGTATATTCTATTCTATTCTAAAGTATATTCTATTCTATTCTAAATTCATTTAATTTTAATGACACGCACATAATTATGAAGTAATAAATTAGTTCAGCGAATGTCTCCAGTTGGAAAACCAAGCCAGATTATTAATACCCTACATATTGTGTATCTTTATAACTATTAAGCCCCGCGGTGTTGTTTGTTCTAGAAAATCTCGAGAACGGTTGGACCGATTTTGATGGGACTTTTACTGGCTGATAGCTAATGATGTAGAGAGTAACTAAGGCTCTTCTCTAAGACTAGATTAGCCCCGCGGGTAAAAAACTTTCTGATCTTGGAGGGGGTGAGGGGTAGGGGTGATATACTCAACACGTCACTTTTAAGTTGCAAGTCCAAGTACCATACAAAAATTGCAATTCTGTCGGTTCCTCAACTGCTCATTGGTTATCTACACATCTATACAAATAAATAAAATTGGAGTGTATGTTTGTAAAATTAAAATAACCACATTTAAATAAATGCATATGTATGTCTACACGGTACAATATACCCAAATTTTTTTTTTTAATTTTTGTCTGTCTCTCTCGCGTTACCCGCGGTACAACAATAACCGCTATTTGGGCTAGGCATATCGTTTTTGTATGCGTAATTTCATTCATTCGATTATTGCATTCCCACTAACTAAAAAAAAGGTAAAGAATACTATAAAAAAGTTATTTGACTTAAAGTTCCAAAAATATTGCAGTTTCCGTTAACAATCGATTCTTGAAAATTAATTTTTACCCGACTGCGAAAGAAAGAGGTTTATGTTTTTCGAGTGTATGTGTATTTATGTATATTTCTTTGGCAGGCCCTAGAGCCTAAATGGCTTGTCGTGTTTTTATGTGATTGATGTCAGCAGATACGTCTTAGTCGTGAGAGTGACACTGGTTACATCAAAATGAAAAAAAAAAAAAAAAAATTAATAAAAATAAAACCGACTTCAAGGTTTGACTCGATTTCTCTTGGATAGGTCATCATCAGATCTTAGTGTCCTTATCATCGTACCACCGTTGGGATATCTTCTTTCCATTAAAATAAGAATCATCAAAATCGGTTTATAAACGAGGAAGTTATCCGAAAACACATCTAATATATAAAATTCTCGTGTCACAGTTTTAGTTGCCAAACTCCTCCGAAACGGCTTGACCGATTCTCATGAAATTTTGTGAGCATATTGAGTAGGTCTGAGAATCGAACAACATCTATTTTTCATCCCCCTAAATGGTACGGGTCACCCATCCTTAAAAAAATTTAATGGCAAAACGACGTTTGCCGGGGCAGCTAGTAATATATATATATATATATATATATATACTAGCTGTCTCGGCAAACGTCGTTTTGCCATAACTACTAATAAATTAAAAATTAATTAAAAAAACATTGTTCAGCGGACAAAATTGTGAATCTAAACCATTCCCAGATCCCCTTGAACACACACAAAAAATTTCATCAAAATCGGTCCAGTCGTTTGAGAGTAGTTCAGTGACATACACACTCACAGAAGAATTATATATATAAAGATATATATAAGTTGGTCATGAAAAACAGAATTTAATTAATAATTGTAACTTGATGAAAATTGACCATGAATACCATGACCAGATGGCAAGGCTGCCTTTGTTTCTATCGCCTTTTCAAATACACTATTAATGCAGTTCGCAATTTATCGACACTCTCTAAAACCAATTAGGATTAAGGTATCAGCTAGAAGCCTCTCTAATTACTTATTCTCTGTTAAGAGTTTCCGAAAAATAATTATTAATTATCTAGGTTATAGAATCATATTTGGTACAGATTACTATAGACGGTATACCACCCATATTTACTGCCAACAGAATGACTTTGAGATCCCAAGATTCGCGGCGGGAAAGGTGATTAACCGTACGCACTGTACGCATGGCTTAGTGGTTTAAATCCTCGCCCGTCGTTTTCTACTGTGCCGAGTGTTGTAATAATAATAAGTAATAAATAGTAATAAATATTTCGGTCATCTAACACACAACGCCATCTAGTCCAAAACTAAGCAGAGCTTGTGTTATGGGTACTAAGACAACTGATACGAATACATATATACTTCTTTTTTTTGTAAATACATACGTATTATAAATAGAAAACACCCAAACTCCGAAACAAATATTTGTAGATCATACAAACACTTGGTCCGACCCGGGAAGCGAACCCGAGACCTCAATACAGTTTTGATATATGTACCGTGTATACATACATATGAATTTAGTAAAAAGCGGTTAATTTATTATTACCAACAGACACTCCAATTTTATTTATTTGTATAGATTGTCATAGGCTATACATTAATGGATTACCGCGATACCTAACATAGAGGCGGGCAATGCTGCAGGCCTAGGCTAGTGCAAAATAAAAATTGTAAAACTATTTTTATTTTGCATTAGCTGAACCCCACTGTGTTACCCGCGGTTATTGTTGTACCGCGAGTAATGCCACGGGCAAAGTTAGTACAAAAAAATAGCCTAAGTTATTCCCTGGATCATCAGCAACCTGCCAATGAAAGTCCCGTCAAAGTCGTTCCAGAGCTTAGCCGGAACAAACAGACAGACAGACAAAAAAATTTTAAAAGTACATTTTTGTATATGTATCGTGTATACAAGCATATGCATTTAGTAAAACGCGGTTATTTTAATATTACAAACAGATACTCTAATTTTATTTATTTGCATAGATGAGTTAAAACAGTGCTCAAACTAACTTTAGTGAGGCATGTGATAATTTGAATTTAAACACGTCAGACGTAGGTCTGTCGTTGGTTCCCGATATAACTTTATACAGCTTAAAACCTTTTTAATTGAATTACGGTAAATTGAAAATGATTTTCTTGATGCAAGCAGTAAACAAGCCACTTTATATTTATAACAGTTGAGTTTAATTGGCGAGAGGAAAGTTTATTGTATTTATAGAACACCACTAGTTAACCCACGCAAATTCGTCTGCATCTCTTTTCGTCTTGGCTCTTATTTTCCTAAATAGGTTGTTAACTATCCTATTGTAGACAGGCGAGCGTAACACACTATTAAACAAAAGTCAAACATCAGACAATACGTCTGTTCGTTTGCCCCATCCTACTAATATTATAAATGCGAAAGTTTGTAAGGATGGATGGATATTTGGATGGATCTTTGTTACTCTTTCACGCAAAAACTACTGAACGGATTTGGATGAAACTTTACAGTAATATAGCTTATACGTCAGAATAACACATAGGCTACTATTTGCCGCGATAATCGACATATACGCGGGCGGAGCCGCGGGCAACAACTAGTATTACATAAAACAAAAAATGAAAATCTGTTAGACAGATTCGGAGTTCATCGTGAACAATGACACGTGACACGAGAAAGCGATATAATAGATAAGCCCTGCTGATCATCATCAACCTATTGCAGCCCACTGCTGGACATAGGTAGCTCTCATTGCACCCTAATCTGATCGATTTTGGGCTTCCCGCAACTACAGTTGACAATAGGCAATATGCATGTGATTTGGGAATGGCCAAAAAAAGCATATAAGTAATCTTTATTACTACAGAAATATACCCACATCAATATTTTTACAAATAATCATGCCTTTATTAATACACTAGGTGAATTTCCGTGCGTTTAGGCGATTCTGCCATACATACTATAGTAATCAAATATAGCTCACTTAGGACCCCTAATACTTTATCCGTGGTGCTTCCCGGTTTGAAAAAGGTGTCTGCCTATTTTGACTTCATTTTGTCTCTCGCTTTGCTAAGGAGGGAAGTGGATTTATCATTTCCAACTCCTCCTGTTTTTCTTCTGATTAACTTCGTTGCGGGTTCCAAGACAGTTAATTTTCTTCCTGGGACTTCCCGAGTGTCATAACTCGGTGTGTTCGTGGGTCACTGCTGTTGATCCTGGTGTACAGGAGTTACAGTGGTGGGAATGTGGGCGGGATTAGTCCCATTTTAAAAAAAAAAATAAAAAAATAATACACTAGCTGAACTTGTCGTACCGCGAGTCACGCCGCGGGACAAAGTAAGTCTAAAAAAAGTACCCTAAGCTACTCTCTGGATCATCAGCTACCTGCAGGGAAAGTCCCGTCAAAATCAGTCGAGTCGTTCCATAGATTACCCGGAACAGACAGACAAACATTTTTTTAATTACATTTTTGGTATATGTACCGTGTATACATACATATGCATTTATTAACAAGCGGTTATTTTAATATTACAAACAGACACTCCAATTTTATTTATTTGTATAGATTTTATTATTCAGAAGTATTATTTTTCAAATTCCCTCGCAAATTTACAAAAAGTGTTATATTTCTTTTCGGTACATATACATTTCTTTTACATAATTACTTATTTATACAAATAAATAAAATTGAAGTGTCTGTATATAATATTAAAATAACTGCTTTTTATTACATGCATAGGTATGTAAACACGGTACATATACCAAAAATGTAAAATTTTTTTTTGTCTGTCTGTCTTGTTTGTTCCGGGTAATCTCTGGTACAGCTGGACCTATTTCGACGAGACTTTCACTGGCAGGTAGCTAATGATCCAGGGAGTAACTTAGGCTACTTTTTTTAGACTAACTTTGTCCCGCGGCGGTATTTGCAGTACAACGATAACCGCGGGTAATACCGCGGGGTTCAGCTAGTAGAATTTATAAAAACAAAAATTCATACATATTCTCTATTGGCTAATCGAAACACATTTATGTGTAAATGCACTTTTAAAATGATTCCCTTTTAAACAGACAACCTTTTTGACGAAAACTATTTGAAATGATATAAAGTTTAAATATCCTCTCGGTGGAAATGAAAGTTTTGTATAGTCAGTCAGGTTAAAAATAGGTTTACAGTGATGGAGTGATTTCCCTTTAAACTTACCAATTTTCGAACTTGTTTATTTTTTACTGTTTGCAAACATATTTTTGGATTTAATGTTTATTTTTTACCGGACTATGTTTTTTGGCAGTCTAAGTATTTATGTTTCATAGTATCATCTAAACTATTAAATCGATTTTAATGAAATATATCTCAATAGAGACTTAATAGTGACCCAGGTGGCAGAGGCTATATATTTATTTAAGTCTTCATGCATAATTGTTGCATAGGCGGACTTAATGCCACAGGTATTTTCGACCAGTCGACCCTACAGGAGTCACTCGAGGGTGATGCAGAGCTAAGAATGCCAGATGCACAATGATTTGAAATTTTAAATAATACAATCCCATTATAGTATATCATATTTCCAGAGAGATAGAGCTCATATTAAATGTAAATTGTATGACTGCACGGTTGGCCTGGTTTAAGTGGTCGCCAAGCTGCTTCACGCGCGCTAAGTGTTGTGGGTTCAATTCCTACATAGGGCAATACTTTGTGTGATCCACAAATTGTTGTTCTAAGTCTGGGTGTTCTTTGTGTCTGTTTCATGTATGTTTGTAAAGTCCCCCGCAGCACAGGATATAAACTCCTAAAGAGGGAGTTGCCTATTTAAAAAAAAATAGGGAATAATTACATAATAATTAATTTTTCATTATTATGTATACCGTATTTGTTATTCATAAGGATATTAGTACACATAATATTTAAGTATTTATATACTCACGTATGTATACATATATATAGATACATAATACAATACATATTTTTGTTGTGGAGAGGATAAAATTAACATTGTGGTGTTAATATTCTTATGACATGTTTCCGCAACAACCTTAACACACGTAAAGGTTTGAAGAGTTTTTGCCATCCTGATCTCAAAAGGGAGCGCATTCTATAACAGAACAGATTGAACCAGGAAAGTAGAATGTACAAAATCCGAGCGGTGAGTAGGGCAATGAAGAAGTAAATTGGATTACTATTAATTAATCGAAGGTTTTTTGCGTGGTTAGCACCTAAATATTAATGTTGGGAAGTTAAGTAAGAAGGAGAGCTTGGTATGTAGAGTAAAGAATATAATGTAGTCAACACTCGTTTCTCTCTGCGTTGGCGAATTGGAAGCCACTTTGATAAGGAGCGATACTGAGACACATGATCATATTTACATAAATTGAGAAGACGTTCTAGCTTATTGAGCAGATCTGCATTCAGGTCGAGGAAGCACACATCACCATAGTCGATTATAGGCAATATTAGAGTCGGAACAAGCATTACTTTAGTTTTCAGAGGCAAACAATTTTAAGGCTGTAGAACGCGCGCAATGAGCCTGTAATTTTCTGGCACAAAGATGCAATTTGTTTACGCCAGCAAAGGGGTTTATATTCATATACAGTCCCGGGTTCTTTACACTATCACAGCATGGAATAACCATATCTTCGTAGGTGAATTAGGGATTTACCCACCACTGATGATGATGATCTGCCTTTTATTCGAATTCACCGAAACACCAAACACGTCAGATCGCTATTTACGATTGAAACCGCGGTTGAAATATTGTACAGTTCAGATTGATAGTATAATTGCAAGTCATCAGGAACACTGGATGGAAAATAGGAGAGGAGACAGAATACTCCCTTGAGAGACTCCAGCAGTGAGGTCACACCAATTGGAAGAAGAATCTTCCACAGTGACTGACTGCTGACGGTCCCGAAGGTAGGAGGAAAACCAGTCAAGAGTTTCACGAAATATGGAAATGGAATAGGATAGCAAGGAGAAGGTTATGACTGACGGTTTTAAAGGCCTTGGAAAAATCAACCAGTACTTCGGTTGTAATCTTTAAATCCTCCATTCCCACTTTAATATTGCCAGTCACTTTAACAAGATCAGAAACCGTAATTTACGTACCTATAATATGCGTGTGTTTAGAAATAAATAAATTTATAAGTATGTTTATTTAAAAATATATATTCACGCTTGACGTAGGATTACGCTCTGCTACTTAAGTGGGACTAAATTATAGTCTAAAGAAGCTTTTGCCCACGGCTCCGCCCGCATATTTGTCGGTTATCGCAGTTAATAGTACTTTAGATGTTATTCTGATGTATAAACTAGGTATATTACTCTGAAGTCCCATCTAAAATGGTTCAGTAGGTTTTGCGTGAAAGGTTAACAAAGATTTACACACCCATACAAAGTTTCGCATTCAAAATATTAGTAGGATTACAATATAGGCGTATAGTTCACTTGTTTATGTATATATAATTATATATATATATATACTCGTATGTGTTTCGTAAAATTTTATTGAAATCCATGATATGGTTTAACCGTGTAAGCATAAAAGACAGACCGAGTAACTTTTGAATTTAAAATATTATTATCAATTAAGAGTATATCGAATATCGCATATTATGAGTTTAAAATGCTGATCATGAGGTCTCGGGTTCGATTCGGTCGGTTTCGGAGTTTGGGTGTTTTCTATGTATAATATGTATGTATTTACAAAAATAAGTATATATGTATTTGTATCAGTTACATAAGCTATAACACCATAATACAAGCTCTGCTTAGCTTGGGACTAGATGTCGTTGTGTGTTAGATGTCCGAAATATTTATTTAATATTTAAACGTTCTCTAAAAGTTTCTTCTCAGACTGCAGACGTATTTGTTCAGTTGGTGTCTCGTTTAAAAACTGTATCGACACGCATATTTAAGGTGATTAATTACGAATAATGAAATGGAGCAGAGTCCACATGAAATATTTTAGTTAATAATAATATTATATTTTTCGACAATGTAACAACGCAATTTAGTCCCAAAAGAAGCGGAGATTGTACTATGCGAAGTAGAATACTGATATAACTACAAAGTACCTTAATGACCGAGTTTATCTCGTTATTTTATTTTTAGTAAATTTCCTAAAAAATAATCAAAGCTAAATCGAATTATCGCCTCCGCAACCGACTGCATGCTAAATTTAATGAAAATCGTTGGATCTGTTTCCGAGCTTCAGATTTATACAAGAATTACTCGCGTAAAGGTATTATAAAACACTCAACTGCCGAAACAAATATTTTCACTTATACAAACATTTGGTTCGACCCGCAAATCGAGCCCAACAGACTAATACGTTACCACAGCGCCACCTACACAGTATCATTACGCCATGATATCGGACTACCATCCCCCGACCCTAATTATTGTGAGTCTATTCTTGTGGGTGTCCACTTACCATCAAGTGATCCTTAGACTTGTTCACCTCCTACACTATGCTAATTATAAACTTATAAATTAACAACAGTTGAGATACCTAATTTGAAACTACAAACGGACTCTTTAATTTAATTTATTTGCATAGATACAATCATTAGACAGATATATATCTTAGGATTCTGAAACATCCCGATGTATCCAAACACATCCAAATGAATCCCGATATCATTAGGACCCGTTGTTGGGGAGACTTGTAAGGGGGAGGGGAGGGGTTTTTATATCCATCAATGGACATGAACATGATGACACATTTCATTCAATATAGGTTCCTATTGTCCCCTAAAAATAACTGTCATGGCTAGTATTTACCATAGATTATTCATATCGTCTACATTACGTTATTCTATTTAATTTAAAAGCTGCAGATCCTGCATTGGCATTATTTATGTTTAACATACGGGCAACACGTAGATAAGCTCGCTCTTTGATACCAGACAGGCTGACTTAGTGTGGCGACGACTTTTATTTTTATCTATATTAAGACGTGAAACAAAAACTTTATAGCTCTCTTTACAAAAATATGCGAACGAAGGAGTATATCAGAGTATAAACACAGTTAAGAGTTTATACGGATTGCAGAAAAAATAAAATTAATGCAGTAATGAAGAATGGTCGAATTTTGATCACAACGCGACCACTCGTTTATATTTAACTAGCTTTCGCCCGCGACTTTTCTCGCATTTAATAAAAAGTATCCTATGTTACTTCTAATACTTCCAAGATGTACAAAGTTTCATGATGATCGGTTAAGTAGTTTTCGCGTGAAAGCGTAAAAAACATACTTACATTCACATTTATAATATTATTTAAGGACATAATCAAGGATTAAGTCAAGCCGTGTCGGAGGAATATGGCAACGAAAACTGTGACACGAGAATTTTATATATTAGATATATCCTTAGACATTTAGTTTTAGCTTGCTATACCGCGCATGCTGGAGACGAGATAATGAAAGATTTCTTTAAAACTTTTATTCTCTTTGAAACTCCACTGTCCTGCGTAATTAGCTCCCTTAGGCGGCTCTTACTACGCCGGTGGGATGAAAAAGGATGGTAAGGCGTCATATTTTTAAGCCGTCACCTTAAACATACTGGAATATCTAAAACCTTTAAAGTTTAAAATAAAAAGCCAATTCCATACTTACTAATATCGAATATTCCATACTTACAATGTCGTTCTAGTTGGAAGACTAAGTCAACACTATTATTTCGAGTAGTCTAAACATCCTGCACCTAAACATTTTAACTTCATCCCAATCATACTAGGAAAGGAACTCGTTAACAATGACAGACATCTGGGATTGTATCTATAGAAATAAGTTCACATGACGTTCACATCCATACTAGTAATATAAATTCGAAGGTAACTCCAGCGTACTCCTTCTTAAACCTGTGACGCCTCTGGTGTTGCGTGTGTCCATGGGCGGCGGTAAACGCTGACCATCAGGTGATACGTCTGCTCGTTTGACCTCTATTTCATTTAAAAAACACTCTGTCTAAATCTTACGCGTTCATGGCTAAACCGCTGCACCGATTCCAATTAAATTTAGTTCTTGAGGAAGGACATAGGCTAGTCTTTACAGCGATATACGACAAAATCTAGTAATGCAGAGTTTATCTAAGGTTCATTGCTTTTTTGAGCCAAATTACTCTATTCTGCATGATGGAAAATATCACTATACTCATTGCAAATGCAGACAATGCAACAATGAAGCTTGGTATGACGGCTTAGGGATGCTTTTACATCATGGGGCCTTCGGTCTCGCACACACCAACGAAGCACAAAAGGTCGAACGCTGTCATTTTAAGTTGATCTTCTGTGCAAGGGTAGTACCGAACGCCCCGGCCGAACTGGCTTATTTGTGCTAAAATCAGCATGGTTCTACTGCCTTTGCTTATGTTGATTACCCAGCTTTTGCATTAAATATTTTGACATAAATAGCTGGTTTGACCGAAGTATTACTATGGCGTCATAGAAAACTTATGTTGAACAATTTTTCGTTTCTTTCCTCCGACTGAATGAGCCTCCCGAAGTTCAAATCTTTCTCCTCTAATTCTAGAGGGAACTGAAAGGTCAGAAATGTACGTGGCTCTTGACTCATGAGACATCACGTCACATCTTATGAACAGCCTTAAACAGTACACTGCTGAACACTGTTTTGCCTTATTATATCACCTCGGCTAGCCTGGTTGATATACTTGGTACAGAGTTTGTATCAAGTCTTCTTTCTTTTATAGTGATATTGTCCTGCATAATTAGTACTACATTTCACGCCAATTCAACCATTATTATTACATAAGGTGTATTATGATTCTATTTACATAATATGTATCCTAAAAAAATGGTTTTCATTCACATTGTAGCGTTCCTTTATCTACCTATAACGGGCTATTTATGTCCGCTATTAATATTCATATCCATTTAAAATCCTTTCCAAACATAAATTAGTTGTCATCAGGCTCTTTGAAAAATCTACGTCGTAGCCGACAAACAGCAACCCCCTACGTGAGAGTAGTTTGTTAGCTGAAACAATCAGTGTCGCTCATGTGCCGTTCAAAACAAAAAGGATATCCAGTAAACTAGATATGAAAAGCGATTACAAACAATCGCCGGATCCTTGTGTTTTAATAAATCTCTGGAGGGATTCCGCTGTGGTTTTAGAACAACGAGAGATAACTGATAGAGAACTGAAATTCTACAAATCCATAATTGATTAAGAGTGCGTGAAGTACATAGTTCACACAAAAGTCGTAAGATAAATACCAATCATCCGAACATCACCCATAACGTCCCACTGCTGGGCTGCATCCGAACATCGATTCCGGTTAATTAATTTCCGATTTATCGATCTCAATTCGACTGCATTTCTCATGTTAGTTCTGTCATAACTTTCGACTGGGTGAACCGATTTTGATAATTCCTTTTTTTTATTTAAAAGGTTGTGCTTTTCGTGTGGTTCCATTTCAATTTGGTCCAATTATTGATATCGGTTTTATTTTGTTAAAATTTGTGATTATTAAGTATTTGTTTGGTCTCAATATATTCATATAAATGCATTGTTATTTTCACATACAATACGTGTTAAAGAATTCTTATGCAACATTATGAATTCAAAACTATAGGTCCATCATTTCATTGCGAGGGAATATTAATTGGAATGAATTCGAAACATTTTTAACTTAATCTGCTCCGATATAATATTAATTCGAAGCGGGTTTAATAAACCCACTTATTTTGTTATGAAAATCAGTCTTGCGATAAATACATGTTAAATTAGCCACAATATATTAAAATTATAGTTTGATTATCAGCTTCATTTTATCATTTTCGGATCATTTATAGAGAGATATTTCGATTTTATGTCTGATTGATATATAATAGTTTTGCTAATTGAAATATAATATTTACGTAGTAATAATTAGTACCGGAAAGGGTCTAAAGTTGCCTGGAAGAGATTGCTCTTGACAGTAGGGTCGTGCTTACAATAAATATCTGACATACTCTGTAACACGGTGCTGTCCCTCGCAGACTGAAGCACATTGTGGTTGCAAAAAATAGGTAAAAAGCAACCGTTAGAGCATGTTTCATATCCTATCAAAGAGAGACATCTTTAGCGATTTTGTGACTCCTCTACCTCAGTTCCTGGTGATATTTGGCACAGCTTCCTGCCCCACAACCTAATCTCACGTAACATTTTTCATGATATGTAGCTAGTGTAAATGTATTGGTTTGATTCTAAAAAGGAAAAAAAATGTGCTTAACATTTTTATTTAAGGACTACCTGAATCCCGCGGTGTTACCCGCGGTTATTGTAATACCGCGGGACAAAGCTAGTCTAGAAAAAGTAGCCTAAGTTACTCCCTGGATCATCAGCTACCTGCCAGTGAAAGTCCCGTCAAAATCGGTCCAGCCATTCCAGAGATTACCCGGAACAGACAGACAGACAAAATTTTTTAAATACATTTTTGGTAAATGTAACATGTATACATATATATGCATTTAGTAAAAAGCGGTTTTTTTAATATTACAAACAGACATTCCAATTTTATTTATTTGTATACACCACCTCCCTCGGTGTAGCACTTTTTGATTTTTGGCAAAAATAACTCCCTCTTCCTGTATCGCGGGGACTTTACAAACATACATGAAACGAATACAAACAACACCCATACTTAGAACCACAATTTGTGGATCCCACTAAGACTTGGCGCAGTAGAAATCGCCGTAGCGACGCGACCGCTTAAACCACTAGAGGCCAATCGTGCAGTCAAAACTTGCTAAATTTACAGAAATAATCACAATTGTCATGTTGTTATCATGTCTATGTCGTTAGATGAAGCACATATGTTGATATTGTAGTGCGCGTGAAACTAAACGTCATGAGATCTAAAGTCAACGACCTACAGGAAAATTATTGATAAGAGATCTCCTTATCGCTACACTATATAACGATTTGAATCAATATTTCTAATATCAATACCACACATATCGTCGCAATTATTAAACAAACTAACTTTAAAGAATTTTATACTTTATATCGTAGGGGGGATGGTTGTTTTCGATTGTATGTGAGATGAGACAAATCTATTTAACGTAATTGCATTACAGTTAGTTAAATAACATTTTATTAGTGCGTGCTAATTTGTTGGTTAAATATTTTCAGAGGTTCTGATGAAATTTAAGGCTTTTATAGGCTATAGGTCTGATTTAGAATTTGATCAAGAAAATTGATTGAAACGAAGAAGAATAAAAAATTATATTGTTTAATTAGCAGACCCACGCAACCTCGTTTGCGTCTTCTATTGCCCGTAGCGTGATAATTTTTACATGTTTTTGAAACATTTTTCCTTGGCGCTCCGCTGCTATTGTCTTAGCGTGATGATATATAGCCTTCCTCGATAAATGTACTATCCAACACTGAAAGAATTTTTCAAATCGGACTGGCGGTTGCTGAGATTAGCGCGTTCAAACAAACAAACAAAAAACTCTTCAGTTTTGTATATTAGTATAGGTAACTGCGTCCCGCGGTGTTAGACAGGTAAATGTACAACAACACCACGGCCTGGTTGCATCTAGTAAAAATAAAAATAACCTAAGTTATTACTTATATCATCAGCTCTCTGCCAGTGAAAGTCTCATCAAAATCGGTAAAGCCGTTCCAGACATTACACGGAACTAATAGACAGATAGTTTTTTTTTACCTGTATCTACTTTCATACGTATTTATAGAAAAAATGTTGCTTTGAAATTAGAAACATATATTTTTATTTTATTTAAGTATTTGTTTACCTTGTCAGCCTTTAACTTCCTCGTTGGTCTAGTGGTTAGCGTAAGCGACTACTGATCAAGAGGTCTCGGGTTTGATTTCCGGGTCGGACTGCTGTTGAGTTTTTCTTAAAAAGAAAGTCTAGATAGCAGCACAGAGTATGCATGATGGCGGTGTTTCCCGCCCGTGCCTCGGAGAGCACGTTAAGCCGTCGGTGCCGGTTCTCATGAAGATATATGGCAATCGTTATTAGGAAGTCAGTGCCCCCAAATATGTTCATAACTAGATCAACTTTCGAATTCAATTCACCCTCAGGGTTGCGGAGGTCCGTTGCCAGTCGCTCCGTGTAAAAACTGAATATCATTCAGGTAAAACCGGTTGAAATAGTAGTCAACCCCAAATCATGCGAATAATAAAGGCTAGGAAAATGATAATTTGTTTACCTTGATATAGTTTTAAAATGTATATTGTTTTAATTTCAACTAGTCTTATATCTATAAAAATATATACTACAGAATTTTAAACATAGAACGTATAGTGACGTCATATGTTATTGATGTCGATAGATAAGATTAAAAACGGCTCTAGGCGCCACTCTGTTTTTGTCTATGGCTATACCTTAAAAATGATTCTGTTATCTATTCCTATGTTCCATATCTAGTTGTATAACTTGTAATATATTTGTAAAACTAGCTTTTGTCGTGGCTTTAGTTAAGTAAGTAACAATTTTAAATTTCATAATAATAATTGAACATCGTCACACATGACCTTCTTTCTGATCCGAAAATAGATAACCTGTAATATTGTAAACAGAATGCTGATAAACATATATAAATATATGTATATATATATATACTTCTAAACACATAATAACATCAAATATCTGAGTATAATGAACAAGAAACCAAGAAGGAAATGATCGAATTCATCATCAGCCTACCGCAGTCCACCGCTGTACATAGGCCTCTCCAATTGAGTGGTCATCCCACGAATATTTATCCTGGATGGGAATCTAACCCAGGACCTCTAGCAGTCAGGGTTTCTGGCTAGCCTCAAGACCAACAGGCTAATCGAAGTCACGACAGTATATAAAATATCAATCAAAATATTAGACTTAATTAAATCATATCATTACATAGTAAATTAGATCGTATATTTTATTAAATTATAATGTTTGAGTTCAAAACAAAGAGCCAGTGTATTTTAAACTTTTTATCGTTGTTTCTTATTAATTATGACCCCGCCAAATCCGCGTTCGTCTTTATCGGGGTTATCTCAGTTATAGCAAGATATGCCTACTTGGAGTTACTAACTCTCCATCTTTATATGACGTTCACTAAACAAGTTTGACATAACAAGATAAAAAAAAGACGATCACGACGAAAAATTTGTCGGTTAATTTAAAGTCAGTAAATTAACAAAACAAGAATTGATCTCATCGCCATCATCTACAGCCTTTAACAGTCCACTACTGGATTTATGCCTCTTCTGTAGGTCTTAGTCTAAAGGTCAGTGACCCTCAACACGAAGCTAGAGGTCAATTCTTACTCAGAACAAAATGGTTATGTGATGTTACCAGTTGCTGGTTACCATATAATTATTTTTGCTTTAGCTGGTTAGGCCTCTTGTGTCAAATTATTATAAAACTAACTTAACCCCGCGGTTACTGTCGTACCGCGGGTAACGCCGCGGGCTGAAGCTAGTCTAAGAAAAGTACCCTAAGTTACTCTTTAGATCATCAACTATCTGCCAGTGAAAGTCCCGTTAAAATCGGTCCAGCCGTTCCAGAGATTACCTGGATAAAATTGTAAAAAATGTTATTTCAGTATACAAACATATGCATTTATTAAAAAGCGGTTATTTTAATACTACAAACAGACACTCCAATTTTATTCATTTGTATAGATTAGCCGCTAGAATGACTCTACTCTGATGGAAAACAAGAGTTATGGTCACCATCCCCATAGACAATGCAGCACGGTACCCACACTACGGCAGTCTACTGGGATGCTTTTGCCCGCAGTTTATAGGAACCGAGATCGTAGTCGGAGGGAAACGCGTGCGCTGTTAAACACCCGATTTTTATAATCAAATTCTCTAGTAACCAATATAAATATAATCAGAATATATTTAGGTCACTTCCCGTTAAAACTATACCGAGCGAAAGGTCAAGAATGCACGATGTTTTTAAATAATTTATCTATGTAAGATAAGGACAATCTTGCGCAAGTGTAAATGTATGCCAAAAATCAATATAATATTATTGTTTAACTTAAAATGCATTATAAAGATTTTAATATCGGTTCGTGTTTTTTTTAATACAAACGCAATTAAATATGCCGTGTAAGCATCGTACGATCGACGTAAGAATTCACTAAATGCTGATTCGGAAATTTCAATTTTGTAGGTGAATTGCAATGCGCTTGGCAACAAGACTTATACACATTGACAAAATGTATCATAAATTGTAGGTACATGGTTTGATTACTGATGCCTAAAAATATAAATTGTACTAATAATGTTATTAAAAATCATAAGAATTAGCAGCGATGGTCATCATTTAATGTTTACCTAATAGTAAAATATAAAGTCCAAATTTACAAATTTTCACAAAAAAACTGACTTTAAGAACTGGACCAAGTTGAAATGGGACGACCACACGGGAAGCACTAGCTTCTAAATAAAAAAAGAATCGTTAAAATCGGGTCACCCACTCGAAAGTTATGAGGTAGTACATAAAAAAAACTATTAAATTCACAGAACAAAAGATTCTCCTCTTCTGTGATAAAATTGATAACCTCCTCCTTTTTTGAAGTCGGTTAAAAACACTTTATACTACCAAAAGTTAGTAATTTATCACAAAAATTAAAACCTTTCATTTAATGTTATTTTTTTTAAATTTAATCCAAAAGAATTCTGTCCTATACAGTAAAAATAGTAAATTACCGTTAAAGTTTTATTGAAACTACCCAATTTTTATCTGAGACCCCATTATAATAGCACTGCGCTCCCGAAGTGCAGTCGTATTTAACTGTTAACGATAAAAATATAAAATACAAACGCATCTGAACATGACTCAAACCAAAGCTAATGAATTAAGACAATGTTGGAAAATATATTTAAAAGAAAATTAACAACTGTTTGTTGGATTTAAACGCAGTTTTCATTCATAAAAAGAGTGATTCAAGAGAAAGGTTTATATATGTAATAAGTTCACATTATAATCCGAGAATTTCAAAGAATTCCGAGCGGAACCGGGCTGGGTTGCTAGTTGAAAATACGAAACTTAAATTCATATCTGCCTACAGGTCTTTCGCGAAACATGAGGTCACCGAGACGTATACTGCCCCAGAGGTTATCCGCCCAAGTTATCATTAATATAAATTAATCATACTATTTCTGTAACAGTACTGCAGATAATTATTAAATAAAAAATAAATGTATTTCGTGATTTCTTTTCTCGTTTCTGTTATCTGTCTGCGTCTTTTAGTTTATCGATGTGACCCTAGGTATAACGGCTTGCACAATACATGAAATTTTGATAACCTACTCAGTTTTCGTATGAAATGATGGAACAATGCTTATTATACCTCAAGCTGTGTTTAAGGGAACTGCAAGGCTGGGTATTATTACTTTATCTATACTTCTATACTAATATATAAAGCTGGAGAGTTTGTTTGTTTGTTTGTTTGGTTGTTTGTTTGTTTGTTTGTTTGAACACGCTAATCTCAGGGACCGCTGGTCCGATTTGAAAAATTATTTCAGCGTTAGAAAGCCCATTTATCGAGGAAGGCTATAAGCTATATATCATTACGCTAGGACCAATAGGAGCGGAGCACCAATGAAAAATGTTTCGAAAACGGGGGAAAATTATCACGCTACGGGCAATAGAAGACGCAAACGAGGTTGCGTGGGTCGGCTAGTCAAATGTAAAACTTCAACTAAGTCAAGAACGAAGAGAAAAAAAACAGAAGTGGACTGGTAATGAATGATGATTAATTCAAGAACAGGTGATAATTATCGGTGGTGGTTTCTCCTCTCAACTGGGACAGAAAGTGATTTTTTTTCTCATCTACACCTTGGGTATTTTATCGAGAAATGCGTTAAATCTGTATGAATTTTTAGGTTAGTAACTCAGTAAATTGTTTTAGTAACTTTTCTTTAATCATTAAAAGAAGAATTTTACATATTTGCATACAATGAACTTATTTAAATATGTGGAAAGAAAAAAAAAGATTAAGTGTTCATTTACTACAATAGTTCCCTCATGATAGTTATTCTGACTGGGTGTTTTAGAAAGTGTGAGGAATTATGATAACAACGCGGTGATAACGTCTTCGACCTACATCTTGCATTTTGTTGCCCAACCTGGATGAGACGCGGCGATGTGCATATAGTGCATACTAACATGCACTTTATATCCACTGGAATATAATTGAAAATAGCTAGTTCAAGTGCGAGACGCCGCTTCTCTTGTTTGGGACAAGTATGAAACCTGATTGTGCTTCATTTTCTTGAAAACAAGTGCTTTCTTGCGAGTGTGTACAAGGCGGAAAAAATAACGCAGGTTGTTTTTCAAACGATGGTGGAAGTGGTAACGAAATTAAGATTAATTTAACAGTTTATAATAAAACATGTATGTTAACTATAAATTTACCTACATAAACTCATATTATAAATTCGAAAGTAACTATGTCTATTACGCTTTTACAGCTAAACCGCTGTACCTATTTCAAATAAATTTGGCACAGAGATATTTTAGTGCGTCCCCACGCTGGCCGAGTGCGGGTTGAGGGCTGGCAAGACAGAGACCGTGGCTACGTAATCTTGCCTCCAACTAGGCGTTCACAACTATTAATACTATTATCCTATGATAACAACCGAGACCGATGTGACCTCCGAATTATGGAGACGCTTATGGTATCGTGCCACTTCCGATCACCCATCCAGGTATTGACCGCGACGTCGTTACTTACCCTCGGTGATTGTTTGCAATCACCGAATGCAACTGGGCTATGTGCGCTCAAATAATGTAGCCTTCTATTCGTTAAACGATTTTCAAAATTGGTTCAGTAGATCACATAGTAGATACAATCTCACAAAATTTACCTCTTTATAATATTAGTATAGACAGAATAGAAACTGTATGTGCATTTCTCCCTACGCTTAGCACAAACACTAAATAAAGCCTTATCAGTGATTGATAACCGATTCATGGAGCACGCTTGACATCGATCTTGTAAGGTTGTCTAGTACCCATAACATAAGCTCTGCTTAGCTTGGGACTAGATAGCGTTATGTGTTAGATGTCCAAAATATGTAAAAAGTGAGGAAAACTTAAAACAAATGAATGAGAAATGAATAACAAAACTGGCAAAGCAGTCTTTGAAGCAGATTATAGCAAAACTAGTTGTTGCTTGCGGCTCCGTCCGCGTATATATCGATTATCGCGGCAAATAGTAACCTATGTGTTATTCTGATATATAAACTATATTACTATAAAGTTTCATCCAAATCTGATATATTAGACTTTCATCCCCTGATTTAAACCCTTAGGGGTGGAATTTAGAAATTCCTTTCTTAGTGCTTACTTACGTTATATAAAGAACCTACATTGAAAATTTCAGGATTTTAGGTTACGCGGTTTGGGCTCTGCGTTAATGTTGATCTCTGGGTATGTCAGTCAGTCAGTCTCCTTCCTCTTTTATATCTACATATAAATATATATATATATATATATTTATATGTAGATTACGTCTTGTATTAATCTATTGCCGTCCACTACTGAACGAAACTCCCCAAGTCTCGCCACTATTTATCATAGAAGAATCATAAAGTGATTAGATAAGGTACGTCTGCGCAAATTTTAACCACCTTACAGCTATAAAACTCGTCATGACTATTTTGAACTGCATTATGTTAAGAACATTAGGCTACAAACAGTTGCACAAACGACTCATTATACATATTAATAAATTATAACAGTTACATAAAAGACGCCATTTTTGTACATCTAATTTAAACAACTCACGCGCTCATTATGCCTAAAAGTCCAGGGTTTTTATGGTATGGTCTTCATCCTGCAACATTTATAAGATACAAACAATTATAATTATACAATGTTATTGTATTCAAATTTAATGTATAATTAATACTGATAGAATCTATATTAAGCACAGACCTAATCTTATGAGTTCATCATTGTTCTAATATAACTAACTGAAACCCGCGGTATTATCTGCAGAGTTATTGACGTACCGCGGGTGACTACGTGGGGCGAATCCACTCTAAAAACTGTAGCCCTTAAAATTTTACACATTTAAAGTTTATATAGAGAAGCCAGAAGGACTGCAGAAAGCTAAAATAAGTCATATTTCGACCACCGGGCGACCAACAGTAAATAAAATATTTATCATTCTGTTTTAGAAAACATACAAATTTTTGTTTCTTAACTTAACTATCTAATTTATTTGGTTTCGTCTGACGCATTAATAGTATGTAGTTAATAATATAATTCAAACATGTTATGGATATAACTAGACTGCCAATAATTTATATTTACTTACCTACGTTTGAATAAAACACTTCAACAAATATGTGATGTTTGTTGGATACAACCGATTTTAATGAATGATGTGTCTATAGATTCGTGATAATAGCCCGGGTGACATAACTTCCATAAATGAAATTAATTGTTAATATATATGTAGTCGAATTACAGATCTTGAAACTTTTTCTTATTAAAATTATATTTTCTTAAATCCGAAGTTATTTTAGAACGTATTGGACTTAACAAAAAACCAAGTACATGTCATTAGCCTTAGTTAATTGTAAAACGTTTTGTTTAATCTGATCTTTTAATTAGTAAACACAGTAATTATAAGTTAATTAAATTATTAGATTAGTCAATCAAATATGAAATAATTATCCGTTCAACTGACCGTGTATATCACAAACCCATAGTATAACCAATAACTATATTGTAATCAATTTAGTGGATACTGTTTGTTATACGGTACAATATCTTGTCATTGTTACCAGAGATCATTTAATTGCCAGCCCTATTCATGTGATTAAACACCAGATAATTGGTTAATTAGACACGTTTTGAGCTATAATGATGAATGAATGGAATACCGCTAAGGAATATACATAACTAACTGACCCTTGAAACTTGTCAGCGTCTCTTACCCTTGATGCTAGGATTCTATTGGTCGTGGCATGATGTTATATACCTTTCACGATAGATGGGCTATCTGATACGAAAATAGTTGTTGAAATTGGTCCGGAAATAGAGATTCATTTACAATAGAGTTGTTCCAACTGGTCCCCCTTCTCCCTTCCTCTACAGGAAAACACGCGCCGGCCTTGGAAGTCACCGCTTCAGAGTGGTTGACATACGCACTCGTAGTCGCCGCTTCGGTCCTTCCTTCCTGTGCCGAGCGGTAAAAACCTGAAACTCCTGTCTCCTGGTACCTGCGTACGTGTTTCCCTCCAACTATGTACCTGGCTCCTTTATGCGGAGCGTGAAAAAGCATCTCAGTAGGCCTATTTGCAATGAGGATGGTGACCATCACTCTTGGATTCTGCTCATGCTTTCCATCAGGCTGAGCACAGTCATAGCTAAACATAAAAAAATTGTATGTATACGTGTGGTGACGCTTCATAAAAACTGAGTGTCACCTCTGTTTATACCGTGAACCGTGAATGTCGCTAAGAGAACTAAAACATGTTAGCAATCTTATAGGTTCGAAGCCGTCCAGCCAGTGTGGTATAGTGACGTCAAAATCTCCTTTTTACTGAGGTAGGTTTTTTTTAACCACCTTTGGGAATGGTGAAAGGTGCTTGTTTAGGGGATAATGTCCCAGTAAGGATACCTATGACCTTACTGATATCGTCCCTTCCAGTCTGAGTTTGCTATTAACAGATTAAAAGTCGTTGGATCTTATGTATTGTTTTCCGAAGGAGATTTCGTGTAATAATTATTTTTAGCGAAGCTATTATGAACATGAAACCCTCCCCTATATAACCAAATAAAAATTAAGCTTGAAAACAAATTAATGATGTAAGAGCTCAATATGGATAACAATCTTGCAGAGCAGCGCAGCAAACTATAAACTCTGATTTACTCTTAATATTATGGATTTTGTGAAAAGCTTCACTATTTTACTTTGAATTTTAAAATGTAAATAATTTTAGCTGAACGATTTTTATAGGCCTAATAGTTTACTAGTAAATCGTGCTGAATAATATGCTAAGAGTAGTGAGTTCGAGTTCTACTGAATGCAATATGGTCTTTAGGACAATAATTTTTGTTCTGTTTTCGGTTCCGGGTGTGATTTGTCTGTTTACTATGTAGGTTCCAAATTAATCAAGATTTTCTTAAACGGTTCATAAATGATTTAACAGACTAAGAAGTTAGCAGAACAACACAATATATAAATAACGAATTAGAAGCTCCTTCTTTAAATTCCTTGAAATTGTTCACACTATAAATCATGGACGTCGAGAACCATATTTCGAACACTGAATGTGTTGATAGATACATTTAGAAGTATGACGGCATAACAAGCGATAAAGACCAAATTACTGTGCTATTTCATGTTTTTTTGTTTGCTGACATGATTGTGAGCGGCCGATTGTTTTCATGGAACTTTGACACTTACGTAATTAGTTTTTATGTCATGCATTCTGTAAGAAATCTTAGACCTTGTGCGTACTGTTTGCTGTGTTTGGATGGTGTCAGTTGATATATTGACCCTCTCATTTTTGAATATGTTGTCAGTTTGCTCTGTGTGACGTTATGTCACTGTTGAAATGTTTATAAGCGTGTCTTTACATACTATACAATAAAGTCGCATCTGCTGTCTGTTCGCTTAGATCTTTTAATCTACTCAACGGATTTTAATTCAGCTTTCAGCAATAGATAGGATAATTCAAGAGGAAGATTTATATGTGTAATTCATGCATAGTATACATTCAAATTTGAAGAAAGCATAAAACAGGTTGCATTGCTTGCGTTTTGATGAATGTCTGTAAAGTGTTATTGACACAAATATTTGCGAAGATAGTCTAAAAATGTAAGCCAAATTACTCATTATATTATCAGTCGTTCGAGAAATCAGCCGGAACAAACAGACAGACAAACAAAAGTTTTAATATTTACTTTTGATGTTAGTACTGTATGTACTTTTTATGCATTTAGTGAAAAGCTGTTAATTTGTAATCATAATTCAATCTTACTAATTTGTATAGATTAAACTAATTAGTAGGAAAGTGGCTACCAGTAACGGCCATGAGCTTAGCCATTTGGAATTCTATATAAGTCTTGTGACTAAAATTAGCCTGATTTGTTTGTGATTAGTGCACTTTAGGTTATTCGCTAGTTCATACAATATTCAAGTTGCCAAGGGCACTCCATTGTGCACCTTATTAGTTCTGGCGAAGTCTTATTTTAGTTTGATGGAACTCGGATTTTCATTTACATAGGGTGTCAAATTTAAAACAGGATCTGTGTAATGGTTATTCCTAATTGTAGTGTATGTAGGTCCGTGATTAATGACCTAATAGATGCATGAAGGTTGCATACCTGTCTCTGGCGCTCATGACGCGTAGGTAGAGACAATAGAGGAGTCTATGGGAGAGTTAAAGGCGGGATAAGATATTAAGATACGCGTGTGTGCGTGTCTGTGCAGTGTCAGCTAAGTGGTAGTCAGGTTATTCTGTCCTCCACCTGCCTCCGTGTCTCGGAGAGTACATTAAGCTATCACGTTGGTCTCGGTTGCGATACGAACCTCTTTGGCAAGTGTATTTGAAACTCTAAGAAGTCCTACATCAAGTCTTTCTACAGAATTTCTATATCGTCTGTCTAGTACTTGGGTTGGGAGGTCTGATTGCTGTGGCTCTGCGTAAACAATCGAAATTCAGCCTTATCAAAGTAAGCTTAAAGTCGATCCCAAACTAATTTAGAAAACCGATTTGAACTAAAAAGATAACTAATGAATAGTAGGTATATACACGTACTTACATAGATGTATCGTTAATATTCCTTGTAAATATAATTCTTGACAAATGCAAATTTAATGTTACCTAATTGTGTCAAGTATTACATCATATTTGTAATGTTACATTGACGATGTTGAGAATCAAATATTTTAGGTGTTATCACAATGACGAGACGCGATAGATACTTTTCGAATCTCGTGTTGATCCGTTAAACTTTAGAATTGCTAGAATTTTTTTTGACAAAAATAACCTTCAATGATTTTATAATTAAGTAAACTCTTTGGTTTGAGGTTTGAGTCTTTGTAAGCTATTTAAAACTAATAGATTTAATAGTAGTATTTAATTTTCGGTTTTATATTCTTTATATTGTGACATTAAATAGAGAATTCTAGATTGCCCGACACTGTCGGTTTAAAAGAGCCTTTAGTCGATTTAAAGGAAAATTTACTAATAGACTAACAACTATTTTCGTGATTTATTATATTTACTGTTGTGGTAAAGATAGCATTTGTTCTTTCTCTTTAAAAATATATAATTTATGCTATAATTATTAGCCAGCGATTTTATACTTCCGCATGTAAGACTTAAGAAATACAATACAGACACAAAACTTATTCATAACTATAACATACAATGTGGTATATGTATATGTACCTATATAATTATATATATATATCTGTTATTAGAACAACAATCATTCGTTTGTAATCGTATTATCTTCATAGCAATCTTGGCGTTTTTAAGCTAGAGAATATTAACTTTTTTAGATGTTATGCGTGTCTTAATCTATACTTCTATACTAATATTATAAAGTTCAAGAGTTTGTTTGGTTCGTTGAAAACGCTGATCTCGGAAAGTACTAGTTCGATTTGAAAAATTAATGGACAACCGCAGCACCAGAGGCGTCACAAGTGCGTTGCCGGCCTTTGGGTGGTAGGAAGGGCTATGGACCCAGTGCCGTCTTTACCATAAGGGCACTCGGGGCACGGGCCCAGGGCCTCCATTCTCAAGGGGGCCCCGAGGAACCGACATTTTTTTCTCAGACAAATTATTATGTTCTCCTTATAAATTTTCGAACATATTACATTTTTTCCACAAAAAAAACAGGTAGTAGGTACATTAAAATAAGAAATAATAAACATAATTACTAGGCTTTCAATTTTTATATTTTTTTCGGTTAAAAAATGAAAGGGTACAATGTTGTGACTCTTTCACCTTTGTTACGATCATTAAGTCCTAAATTCTATATTTTCTCTACCTTTAGCGCTTTGCCTGAATTTAGTCATCTTATTTCAGTTAGTTCAGTTCAGTTTTTAATGAATTTAGTCAAATGTAATCTGCAGTTAGCAAACTAGCGTCTTCAGAAGCTAGGATGGTTTCTGACTGACTGAATCATTTAGAAACCTAATTAGAAACGCATTTAGGCAGGTGTAATCGCATTTAGTTACTAACTTCAATCGCCACGCAACTGTCCGTGCGTGAGGACGTATTCTTTTGTTTGGTACTCACTCACTCATCTTTTTATTAATGTGCCAGACATTTATGAATAGTCCGTGTTTCATGGGCTAGAAACTTAAAGAACTGAATTATGATAAATTTTGATACGAGTTTTCAGTTGTTGCAAGAAATCTTAATGTTACTACCAATCTTTCTTTTGCACTTATAATGTCTCGTAGCATAGTTCTTGCTTTTGAATAAACGGTATCACAAGATTTAATAACATGTCAAACGATCTCGAATCTATTCGTAGATTATTTCTGACACCAGTAGCACACGTCGCTATAGTCGATTAAACATGTTATTGCAGCGTTGGTTGGTAGGTCGGCGGTTGGTCATCTCTTAAGAACTTTATGACCCCATCGGCTTTCGTTTTTGCGAGCAATGTGCCTCGCCCACTAACAGTGAATTTAGTTATTTTCTTACACAATTTATAATATTAATAAAAATAACATTAGATTAGTGATATAGCATAATTCTATAAACATAAAGCACATATCGCAACGTGGAATATTTAATGATTTAAAGATTTTTCAACTACTACAATTAAGCGAATCCTAAAGCGCTTATTGCATTTGGCTGAATTTAGTCTTCGAAATTCAGAAGCAACTTAAAAGCAAGTTAGGAGCTTCTGATCTGACTGTCCTTATTTAGTTATTAAATCAGTTAAATCTGCAAATATTTGTTTCGAAGCTTTGGTGTTTTCTATTTATAATTAATGTGTATTTACAAAAAAAGTTTAGTTATTATGTATTTATATCAGTTGTCCAGTACACATAGCACAAGCTCTGCTTAGTTTGGCACTAGATGTCGCTATGTCCGAAAAATAATTGTTAATGCATTATCTATTCTTTTGTATTGTTCACTAATGTTTTATTTTGGTGACGTGAAGGAGGTTTGAAATGACGTTATTCCTATTTGTACTCACATTTGTTATGCTTCTAGTATACCCCGATTTGCCCCGCTTGGGCTTCGCAGGGTCGGGCCCTCACTGCAGTCATCGGACGAGATCTCCTTCTACCGGCCGTCATTCACTCTACGGCCTGTAGCGACAGCAGTTTTATTTAACGCGGTCGCAACCTTCTGCGAAGAGGCAAATTCGCAGAAGGAGGTGGCGAAGAAGGCCCGGGAGGACAACCTCCACTCGGAACTTATCCGCCACCGGCGAACCGGGCGGCGGATTAGTTTTGAGTGGGCCCGATAGGCGCGCCCTATCAGCATCTCATGCCGCTCTGAGTGTGGTCGCGGATGGTCGGGACGGATTTTCCCCTCCATCCGCTTTACACAGCGCTTTAGTGGCCAACTGCGATTAGGTGACGACAGACGCGTGTGCCGTACGTTGCCTAGATTAAGAGTTAACACGAGACGGTGCCCACTTCAGTGCGGACAATCGCTGGCATGGGTCCGGATGTGTTAATAACAGCAGTTCCCGGATCCCTCCCGTCTCAGGCGTAGAGTGGCACACCTGTGGTTTTAGTCGATCTGATTCCGACACACTGCCCCGCCGCAAACCCCGGTAGAGTGGCGGCCCGTGGGTGGAGTTTCCACACGTAAATTTACTACTTGTATACTGCTGCTGCTGTAAAAAAGCCCACAGGTGCGAAACCAAAAAAATCAGCAGCTGTAAAACGGAATGGAAACTAATTGCAGTTGACATCGCGAGCGGAACGAGAAAACCCGATACTTCTGGCGCTCAAACGGTTTTGATAAAGGTGCACTAGTTTGGCTGAGAGCCTGACGCATATGCATAGAAAAGCCCCAAAACTCACAGGGTCCGTATAAGGTGATTAACCGGATTAACGACGTGACCCGCAGGATTCAGCGACAATCGAGTTCAAAGTAGTGCATATTCACCACCTGGCTAAATATGGCGTGGTAACAATGGCAATGCTATCTTACGAAAAATGAACACAGCGTCAGGCACACATAGCGTCGAATATGGATTAATTGTTGTTGGTTGACTTGTTTACATTCAACAGCGTTTTTTCTGAACTGTTGAACTTTCCCGAATGATCTAGTAATAGTTTAATCTAGTATGAGAAGGCAGTTTAGTTTGAGTTACAGAGAGACAAATATCTGAGTGATATAAGTACTTAACAGAGCGATCTCGACAGTCATTAAGGACTACTAGTCCGAGTTATTCTGTGGTTTTAAGAGTGTTTATATAATAAAGTCTCTTTTACATGTCAGAAGGCTTAAATCACATATTCGTCTAACCTGAACACGTAATAATAAACAGATGGTTTTGTTTAACATAGAACCTCAAAGAAACCACTACTGTTATTTTAACCAAAAAACTAATAGCATACACGATTACTCATAATAAAAATTATCACAGTAGAAAAAAGGTTGGCATAATACACTTTCTTTAATTTCCAAAAGGGCTCCAAATTCTTATGTGCCCAGGGGCCCCAGCTTAGGTAAAGACGGCCCTGTATGGACCTTTGGGATCCTCACTCACTCGGTGAAACACAGCGCGAACGCTATTTCATACCGGTTTTCTGTAAAGCTGTGGTATCACTCTGATCGAGCCAGCCTATTCATGCCGAAGCGTGGCTCTCCCTCGATAAAACAGCAGCTTGAATTTATCAAATAACCGTAAATGTAATATAATATCTGAAAACTGATCTCATGATATCGTATCCATGCTTAAAATAAATATTTAAGTTTTTTTTTTATAAAATAAAGCTTTATACAAATTATTAAAACATTGTAGTTATCCTGTTGGAAACTAAAAATAAATGTTTTAACGTTAAACTAAAGTATGACATCATAACAAATTATTTCTTAGAAGTTTGTACAGAACGTAGCTAGCAGCTACTGTTTTGATTTTAACAGTCAACTGCTATGTTGGTACGCTTTACTCACATTTAAAGGAGGATAAAATAGGCATAAAATTATACCTTTGCTTGGACTCTTTCTGATTTTTTTTCTATTTAATTACATTCAAATAAATTGCACCCATTTAAAATATTCTCTCTTGTCTTTTACAAATAACAGTTCTATTCTTTACAAAAAGAATAACAATATCTGAGTTTGTGAAACCTTCTGCATACTGCTTTGATTGTCTTGTTTTTACATAGGTACTAATGTATTCTAGAAGTTTTATTGCCAGTTGTATAATGAAAGAATCGTCGTAATCGTCTCATTGGCCTTTATATTAGTCACTAGCTGAGCCCCGCGGTTGATGTTGTAACGCTACTACAACAACCACGAGTATCGCCGGGGGCAAATCTAGTCTAAATAAAGTAGCCTAAGTTTTCTCTTATACCATCAGCTATCAGCCAGTGATAGTTTCTACAAAATTTGTCAAGCCGTTCCAGAGATTATACGGCACAAACTGAGAGACAATTTTTTTTTAATTGTTTTTTTTGATGTACCGTCTATACTTTCAAATGTATTTCGTGAAAAACTGTTAATGTAAACAAACAGACACTTCAATTTTATAGATTTTATTTAGTAGCTAATATTTAACGATGCATGAACGCCTATCGTCTGTGACAATAAACTGTTCGTCAAATTGACGATTCGCGGTAGTCCTCCTTGAACCGTGGATGAAGTCATGCCTCTGTATAGGTCACCACCATTGCGACATGCAAGTGAAACCGCTGCAGATCTTTTATATATCTTGTCGATTTAAGACGACTTTCTTATCAACCGACTTCAAAAAAGGAGGAGGTTTCTCAATTCGATTCGAATTGTCTGTTTGTAAGAACAGACCCTTCAATTTGATTTATTTGTATGGATATATAGATCAAAACTAATTCATATCAATATTGCCCACTTTTGACTTAGCACCCGAACGCTGTAAATATTCCAGCGGCACACTGTTTGTTTATTATAAGAAAACTTTAACGATACAACTGATACTAGAAGTAGTGAGAAGATTCATTCATATGTTAAAACCAAGTAATACGGACTTGACCTTTTAAAACTTACAAATGCATTATGAAGAGTCAAAGTCTAATAACCAGCGTCAGACATTTTTTATTCACATCTAAATATAATAGACAAAGCAAAATGCATATCGGGACTGTTTCTGTCTGTTCGTTGAATGATTTTCTGTTGTTTTTGTTTGGTAGCTTTACCTGTTAATGGAACAGTTTTTATGCCTTCGTTTTTTTTACCCCACTGCGAAAGAAGTAGGGTTATGTTTTTCGAGTGTATATATGTATGTATGTATATTACTTTGGCACGCCCTAGAACCTAAACGGCTTGTCGTATTTTTATGTGAGTTGTGTCAATAGATTCGTCTTAGACGTGAGAGTGATCCTGGGCACATCAAAATAAACGATAAAAAAACTGAGTTTAACAAAGATGGCAGATACTGACGCAGTCGGGGTATTTTAAATAATTTTACTTGTATTATTTTGATTTCTTATTTAATTATTTGAGAAGTTAAGTTATCTCACGTATTCGATTTCGGTTTTAAAGTCTCAAACAAATATCTCATACGTGATATATAACTATTTAAAACTTTACCAGGAATAACAGAAATGAAACTAAATCTATTACTGACATGTCCTAGTCTTGCAACATTTTTTAATTGAACCATCCAAGGGCCACATGTTTTAAACAGACAAACAATACGCTCTGATGGCAACGATATTGTTAAACTCGCCCTAAATAAGACTTCCGCCTCAGTATCTTTATATTATATCTATTATTCTCAACAATTTATATTAAGTTCTATTTAGGTCAGTCCACATGTTGGCTGCAATAAGTAACTAATAAATTATTTGGTCATGCAACTGTGACGACTTTAGACTGATAATAATTAAGTTACGACACTAATATCAATTTAATGTGTTACGTGTGGATTTTACATCAAAATGCCTAACGTAAAAAAACACGACGTGTTTAACTTTAACCTTGAATAAAACATCAATGCTATGTAGAGGCCTGTGCATCATTAATTTAAAATTTTAAATATTATCAATCGATAGGCATATGAATCACTTTGTCACTTCTCAGTTTCCAAACAGAAATTAGGTACACTTGAAAGCAGTTATATAATCCATAATGAAATTGCTCCTTCTATACATTAGCTAGATCCTGAACTATCTATCCTAATCTACTAGCTGACCCGGCGAACTTTGTACCGCCATATTTACATATCTGTCTCAGCTTCCTACAGGCAGTGTACAGTCTCAGACAAAAAAAATACCATTCCCATTATCTTTTATTTATTTTTGTACATAAACCTTGTCTTTACAATAACGACAACATAAAAAATAATTATTTAATTTGTTGCAAGCGATTGGAAGTTATGCGCGTATTTACAATTCGTCGATTCATTTTCATATACATATATATACATAGATTATCTCTATCTACCAATTATGTGTACATATTTAATAGATATACATGTAGGTTTTTGTTTATAGCTCCTAATGTTAACCGTTTTTTGTATATTGTTGATGTTCCATAAAATAATCTATACAAATAAATAAAATTGGAGTGTGTTTGTAATATTAAAATAAGAGATGAACAATTCATATGTATGAATACACGATACACATACCAAAAATGTAGTTAAAAAAAATTTTGTTTGTCTGTTTACCGCGGGGTTCAGCTAGTAATAAATAAATTAAAAACCGACGCTAAACTACCAGACTAGAGCCAGCCGAACAACATAGACAGGAATCTTTTAAATCTGGGTCTTGGAATCTTATACAAGACAAACAAATAAACTACAAAGTTACGTTTTTGACTTTATATAAATACTAGCTGAACCCTGCGGTGTTACCCTGCGTTTATTGTTTTACCGCGGTTAACGCTGCGGGACAAAGCTAGTCTAAAAAAGTAGCCGAAGTTACTCTCTGGATCATCAGCTAACTGCCAGTAAAAGTCCCGTCAAAATCGGACAAGCCGTTCCAGTTCCGTTCCGTTACCCGGAACAAACAGATAGACAGACAGACAGACAATTTTTTTTTAAACTACATTATTGGTATATGTACCGTGTATACATACATATGCATTTAATAAAAAGCGATTATTTTAATATTACAAACAGACACTCCAATTTTATTTATTTGTATAGATTAGCGATAAAATTTACTATCGACCCGTTTTCTATAATATGCATGTATTACATATATAAACCTTCCTATTGAATCACTCTATCCATTACTGAAAGTTGCATTACAATCGGTTGAGTAGTTTAAACAATGTAAGCGAACAGACAACGAAAGCGACTTAATACTATGTAAAGATTTGTTGTTTTTAAAAAGCCGATGTAAAGATGCCATATTTTTTGCCATAACGTCAGCAAGAGATTCCACAAGCGTCAGTGAATACTGTTCCGTTTTCCTTATGAATATGTATTAACGATTTATTTGACCTGTTGTTGTATGTATTACATAATTATAAATGCAATCGTAATGTATTTTAACCATAAAGAATACAGTTTTCTTTTTTATCTATACAAATAAATAAAATTGGAGTGTCTGTTTGTAATATTAAAATAACCGCTTTTTACTTAATGCATATGTATGTATACACGATACACATACCAAAAATGTAGTTAAAAAAATTTTTGTCTGTCTGTCTGTCTGTCTGTCTGTCTGTCTGTTTGTTCCGGGTAATCTCTGGAACGGCTGGACGGATTTTGACGAGACTTTCACTGGCAGGTAGCTGATGATCCGGGGAGTAACTTAGGCTACTTTTTTTAGACTAACTTTGTCCCGCGGCGTTACTCGCGGTACAACAATAACCGCGGGTAACACCGCGGGGTTCAGCTAGTTTCACATACAAACGAGTCGTGTGTCTGCACTCTCGGGTTTGTCTTATATACCTACTTATTATATAATTGAAATTGATTCAATTTTCAGGTCTTGAAACTTAAAAGTCTTCTTTTTGTTTAGCGATTTTTAGTCGCACTGCTGAGTTTGTGTATCGACGGCAATAAACTTTATATGCCACCAAAGTTGCAGAATCTTTTTGGTGTCTGCAAAAGTTACGTCTTCTGCTCTTTTGGGTATTATGTGTTCGAATCATCGAAAGTACCCGACTGTCCAATTGTGAATCGTACATGCGAGTGGATTTAATAGATCCTTTTAAGAACAGTCAATATTTTCTAGGAAAAATTTACTGTTCTCCGAAAGATCTTTTAAATGATAATCTTTTTTTTCTCAGCTACATGCTAAAAGAGCCTCAAAAACAAACTCTGAGACCTTACCTTTGTTTCTGAAAATATTATAGTCACTGCTCCACAATCCATACAAGATTATAAATTTGAATGGAGCTCTGACTGTCACGCTTCTACGAGCAAACGCTGCACCGATTTCAATGATATTTAGCATAGAGATACTTTGATTATCGAGGAAGGATATTGGCCACTCTTTACCGCGAATAGCCTAGGTATACAAGTGGCCGAAGCGGTGAAACATTTAAAAACATTTTAAAATAAAAAGATCTATAAAAATATATATATGTATATATGTACGTGGCTGTCCATTGCTGATTAATTGAATTAAATTTTCAGCTTCAATATTATGAATAATGAACATATTGTTAGGGAGATATTTCACCCGAACAAGTTACCGTCCACATAAATTGTTTTGCATAATATTATTAAATATTCTTCGCAATTTTCTCTATGAAAATGTAAGTCTGGTTTTAAATATATGTATTATCATTTTTATAATTAAACTAGCTGAACCCTGCGGTGTTACCCGCGGTTATCTTCGTACCGCGAGTAACGCCGCGGGACAAAGTTAGTCTAAACTACTCCCTGGATCATCAGCTTTCTGCCAGTGAAAGTCCCGTCAAAATCCGTCCAGCCATTCCAGAGATTACCCGCAACAAACAGACAGACAAATTTTTTTTGTAACTACTTTTTTGGTATATGTATCGTGTATACATACATATGCATTTAGTAAAAAGCGGTTATTTTAATATTACAAACAGACACTCCAATTTTATTTATTTGTATAGACTAGCTGACCCGCTCAACTTCGTTTACTTTTCTCTCCATAAGAAATATTTTTTTCCCATTTTCCCAACATTGTCAGTCGATACCCGGCTCCTATTGGTCGTAGAGTGATGTTACATAGCCTTAAACTTACCTCGCTAAATGGGCTATCCAACAAAAAAAGAATTGGCAAATTCGGTTCAGCTGTTCACACGTGATGTCGTGACCAAGACAAATAGGGATTCATTTATAGATATATATAATAATATATAGATGTCAAGACTGCATCAATGACGTACGTGAATAATCAATTTCACTTAAGTATATAATACTTTTCATCATCATCATTATCAGTTCAGTGTTGGACATGGCCTTTCTTAAAGCACACTATGCTCGGCAATACTTAATACTCTTCGACCCAGTTTAAATAAAAACAGTTTAGTTTAAATGTTTTAATTTTATCTTGCTTGAAATTAACGGTATAAAAGGCACACACAAAATCCGAAATCTTAAGACGCCGCTGCAAAAAACCTGTTCTACCGGTGCATGATGAACGGAGTGGGGGGACAGACGGCATCTTTGCAAATGTTCACATCCAACGCTGGTTTAGTTCCTCAAAGCTTTTTGAACGGGTTAACTGTACGCTACACCTATATCGAAATAGCGAAATAACCAAAATATTATTAAAGGAGTCTCCGAGTCAAAAGTCAATATCTCGACTGTGTATCATATATAAAGGTGTATTCATATGAATAGTAGTATGGGCTTTGGAAATTTCAGTGCAGACATTTATAGTTTTTCTTTTTCTAAAAAAAGCTAGAGAACCGATTCTAAAAAAAGTTTTTCAGTCGTCATTCAGGACGGATCTTTCTGTTCTTCTCTTGAGTTGCTGTGTTCCTAATTAATGTAATCCAGGGACCAGACTCAAAAAATCCTTTTGACTTTTTTTTTTTTTTTAATAAAAATATGTTTATTTTTCCACCACAAAGAATACATTTTACAATATCAATAAATATAGACTTTTGAGTTCATGGGCGACGGTACTAACTTAACATCAGGTCACGAATCTGTTCGTTTGTTCCATATTCCGAAACAAGAAAGAATTTAAAAAACTATGACGCGATTACGTAAGACTTATGGTCATTTGGTCGATTTATTAACATTTTATTGTCATCTCATTCATTTGGTTCATAAAATCGGTTCAACAGTCGAAGCGCTACATACATAGACTATGAATACTAATTACCCATCTTTTATCTTTACTGTATTCGGGTAAAAAGAAAGGAAAATATAGTGAGGGTCAAATTATTACATTTTAGCAAGAGTTACGTGGTTCTATAGGTTAAGATGAAATTATTAATTCTACAGATCGCTTGGTTACTGACTTATTATCCTCATCGTTTATTTATACCAGATAAGTAGGATGATAATATGTATTTATATTAATACTTTAGGATGGTTAAAAGACTACAGGGCACAACTCACACATTGAGATATATCTTCTTCTGGTATCTGGATACGAATCAAGCAAACATACAATGTACCTCGTTTACATTAGATTAGATAGCGAATGTTGTATCATTTTATTATTCAAGTGTGCCGGGCACTGAAACTAAAATGTTGTTAGACATCAAATCTATATCTTTATATATATAATTCTTCTGTGAGTGTGTATGTCACTGAACTACTCTCAAACGACTGGACCGATTTTGATGAATTTTTTTGTGTGTGTTCAAGGGGATCTGGGAATGGTTTAGATTCACAATTTTGTAAGCTGTACAATGTTTTTTTAATTAATTTTTAATTTATTAGTAGTTATGGCAAAACGACGTTTGCCGGGACAGCTAGTTATATATTTATAAATGAATCCCTATTTGCCTTGGTCACGACATCACGCGTAAACGGCTGAACCGATTTTGCTCATTCTTTTTTTGTTGGATAGCTCATTTAGCGAGGAAGGTTTTAGGCTATGTAACATCACTCTACGACCAATAGGAGCTGCGTATCGACCGAAAATGTTGGGAAATGGGAAAAAAATATTTCTTATGTAGAGACGCAAACGAAGTCGAGGGGGTCAGCTAGTTTATTATAAAAATGTCTCTCTAATTTGTAATTTTTCAAATTTCGCAATTATAAAAATGAAACCTTATTTACATTTGTCACAGCCTGCGCGTGAACGGCTTAATTAATTTCGCTTATTCTTTCGGTATTGGATAGTTCAGCTATGGAGGAAGGCTATAGGATATAAAATATCAAAACATGACCTACAGGAGCCGAGCATCAGTGTTAAATATTGAAGTAAATTGGGCAAATTGATTTTTTGTGAAAGACGAAGGCGAAGTTTTGCGGGATATCCTGACATTTCTTCTACAAGTGTGTCTGACGGTCAGTTCGAACGCCAGTTACACACTTCCGGGACGGAAGTGTGTAACTGGCGTTACAAGTTACACACTTCCGTCCCTTTTTACGAAGCCTCGTCCAGAAGAAAGCGAGACAAAAAATGTTACTTACAAAAATTCAAGTATTAAAGTAATGCCAATTAAATATCTGCCAGTCATTCTCCTAATTAGGGTTCGCCAACCCTGTCGTCGCAAACGTCGTATTGATAAATACAGCAATTCGCTAATTTTGCAAAAATGCCGTGCTTAGACTATAGAGTCCAGACATTGTGATCAATTAAAATATATGTATATTTAAGAATCTATACAAATAAATAAAATTGGAGTGTCTGTTTGTAATATTAAAATAACCGCTTTTTACTAAATGCATATGTATGTATACACGGGACATATACCAAAAATGTAGTTAAAAAAAATTTTGTCTGTCTGTCTGTCTGTCTGTCTGTCGGTCTGTCTGTCTGTCTGTCTGTTTGTTCCGGGTAATCTCTGGAACGGCTGGACGGATTTTGACGGGACTTTCACTGGTAGGTAGCTGATGATCCAGGGAGTAACTTAGGCTACTTTTTTTAGACTAACTTTGTCCCGCGGCGTTACTCGCGGTACAACAAAAACCGCGGGTAACACCGTGGGGTTCAGCTAGTATATAAATAAATATAACTCTGAACAACCTCATTTTAAATTGATTCAATTCGTTAGTGGCGCATTTGGTAATTTCCAATCAACTCCTGAATAGTCATATATAATGTCAAATAATCCAGCTTTTTTTCTTTATATAGGGAGGTAGAGGAGCAGACTACCTTCGTATAGACTCCTATAACCCAAGACTTACAAGTGTTTTGATCTGATCAATTAGTCAACCAGAATTAGAGTGAACTTTGGGTTCCGGTAACGTACTTGCAAACCAACGAAAGCAATGCTCAATATAATTTTCTGTTAGATTGAGGTGTCTGGTCGAACTGACCTATTTATTGTACTATGTGGCCTATCTTCATAATAATATGATCCAGTCTCGTTATCATCGTCCTTCCGCGATTGATTGCCGCTAGATGCCGCTATATTTCTCATGTTTACGCAAAGCGATGTGGCGTTTGACCTCTTATCGCCAATAACTGAGCACACCGCCTCCTTTACGCGACCTTTTTATGACTATGTAAAAGAGTCAACGACATATTTCTTACTTAATTTATAATATCCGAGATAAATAAATGTTTTCGGACTTTTAATACACAACGCCATCTAGTCCCAAACTAAGCCCATCTTATATTATGGCTTGTATAATGTGTACAGTGGGTACTAGACAACTGATATTAACACATATGTACTTTTTTTTTGTAAATATATATAATATATACATATTAGTAGTTAGTTTAGTCCGACCCAGGAAACGAACCCGAGACCCCAAGATTAGACAAGACCCGAGACAGCAGTCGCGTGCGCTACCACTGCGCCAACGAGGCTGTCTCCTTCTGGGTTTTTATTTAATACAGCATCACAGACAATAGTAACTGCGCACGCGTCTTTTGTTGGATCATTTTAAAAGTTATCTTTGCTATTATAGATTGGTCTCTTAAAGATAAATTTTACGTGTGACAACTTAACAAATGTTTAACTTAAAATCATTCAATGTAATTAAAAAAAGGTTCAACACATAACGGTGTATCTTCATTTTGTATAAGAGAGACGTAACATTATACGTACATCTAAAACATAACCAACTAGTATTCAAACCAGGTTTCCTTCGTTAGTGTGGTCCTTTGCAGTTTTATGTTTGCAAAATTTTACAATGATCGAACAAGTGGTATCTTAATCCTTGATAACGTCAGTAATCAAATGAAAAACTTTCGCATTAACAAGTGTTGGTATTAAGTAAGACAGAATATTTAATGTATCAACAATAAATAGCCCTAATTGTGAGTAGATTGTGTAACATCCCAATATGCTAACCGCTAGACTATGGAACGATCATCTCATCTGGATAGTGGACTCCCTTTGACGTTACAACCGTTCCTCCACAAAGGTTACTCAGAAATTAAGTAGGACGAACTCTTCTTTTATCTAGATAATAATGCATATCAAAGTTCGTAGTAACAGTTTTATTTATAGGAGATACCTGATCATATTATGTTGTGTACACGCGTTCGTCGCTTCATTTGAAGGCCACTGCCGTGTAAATTTTTCATTGAATATATAGGCAAACATACTGTACAAATGGCAGGTAGACGCATACAATTCTGAAGGTTTAAATTATATGAAACCAGCTATTGCTCGTGTCTCCACTCACGTGTACATGACAGTTGTCGCGGGAAGAGTAACAAATGGTCTTCTTCAGGTATAATATGTGCGAAATTACTTAAAAATCGATTCATCGGTTTAACCGTGAAATGTACAGTTTAGTCGTATTTTAAAATTTATAATACTAATGCGTATAATTAGGTGGCTAGATAGAATATGAGCTGGTTGTTGGGTTTCTGAATGAATGATGAATGAACCGTTTTAACATTCAAATAACTCAAACTGCATTCATGTGAACTTCGGGCGTATGTCTTTAAACTGAAGGTCAGAGCCTGCATTATACTTCTACAGAATTTAAATACGAAAATCGTGTAATGGAACCCGATTTAGATATAAACAATCTTACCTCGTCATTTGAACTAACTAATCATGAGCAGAATCCAAGAGTAGTGGTCACCATACTCATTGCGAATGCTGACAATGCAACAAGGTGACTATTGGTGACCCACAGTATGGCGGCCTGTTGAAATACTTCTGCATAATTTATATTTTAATCAATATTAGCAAAAAAGTTATAAGTATGTCATGATTATTCTTCATTCCTAAATTTTATTCATTGACTAGCCGACCCACGCAACCTCGTTTGCGTCTACTATTGCCCGTAGCGTGATAATTTTACCCCGTTTTTGTAACATTCTTCATTGTTGCTTCGCTCCTGTAGGTCTTAGCGTGATGATATATAGCCTATAGCCTTCCTCGATAAATGGGCTATCTCGGACTGAAAGAATTTTTCAAATCGGACCAGCGGTTCCTGAGATTAGCGTGTTCAAACAAACAAACAAACTCTTCAGCTTTATATATTAATGTAGATTTCTTTCACCCTCGGAAGTTCCATTCAAGTTGGAAGTAAAACTTAAATAGAATAAACGGGAGGTATACCACTTTAAAAAGAAACCATATTTTCCAAACCGGTTCACAATTGACGAAGTTCTGGGTTAACAAACAAAAAAAACAATTGAATTTAGACTTTCCTTTTCTTTCAAGTCAGTAATCAAATCATAAATGTTAGAACAACACGGCCTTTGAAATAAATGTCATTGTGAACATAGTTTTACAGATACGGTTTGGCGATACGCAAATCCTTTGTAGGTTCTAGAAGGGGATTTCGTCATCATCGCAGACGACCGGCTATGCTGGCGGGTTGATTTCTTTTTTTAACGGCATTCTTTCTGCAACCTACGTAAACCTCCTTTACAAGGGTCGGTTCGACCAATGAGAAGCGTAAGTCGTCCATTAAGGCCCAGGAAAGGGTTTAGAGAAATAAAGTTAACTATAAATACCTACATGAATTAAATACACGCATTTCAAGACTGTAACATGTGTATAAATCTTTTCATAGTATTAAATGAAGTAGCTTCCGTTCGCTTAGATCTTTTAAACTACTGGCTGGATTTTAATGCAATTTTCAACAATAGATAGATAAAAAAATAGGTTTATCTATACAAATAAATGAAATTGGATTGTCTGTTTGTAATATTAAAATATCCGCTTTTAAATAAATGCATGTGTATATGCATATCTATACATAGACCAAAATATCTTTTTTTTGTCTTTTTGATTGCTCCGGGTAATCTCTGGAGCAGCTGGATCGATTTTGATGGCACTTTCACTGTCAGATAGCTGATGACTCAGATCATCTAGATCAAGAGTAACTTTTTTTAGACTAGCTTCGTCCCGCGGCGTTACCCGCGGTACGACAATAACCGCGGAAAACACCGCGGGGTTTAGCTAGTAGTAAATGTAAAGCTGTATCCGATGCGTTAATAACAGCAGTTTCCGGACCCCTACCCTTCTCAGGCGCAGAGTGGCACACCGTGTGGTTTTAGTCGGTTCGATTCCGACACACTACCCCATCTCAAACCCCTGCGAGTTGTCCGAGGGGTTTTCACACGTAAAAAAAATTTAAGGCTAGTCCATGTACGTTTCTTTGAAGTGATTTAATTATAACAGCTTTTTCTTTCTTTGCAGGTAATAAAAAAAAACAACATTGTCATGAAAATACTCCCGAGGATGATTATCGCATTCAATGTCGTCCACACTAGAGCATTGCGTCTACTGACTACACTACTGTATCTTAACATGCACTCTAAATTAATTGGAGGAAATGTAAAAGTAAATTTTCATGATTTCCAATCGAGGTATATTTTTATTACTAGTTTCTTAATTTAAACCTAATACTATATCGCATCGTATCTAAAATTCGATATTTTAGTTGAAAGCCATTCATAGATATAGATTTCCCTTTTTTTTCGAGAATTTTAAGATATTTACTGAATTCTTTAAGTTTCTTAATGTACACCTAATGCTATATCGTATGTAAAAAAATCGTTGTTTTAGTTGAGAGCCATAGATATAGGTTTTCCTTTGTTTCGAGAATTTTAAGATATGCACTTAATCAAGTTTCATAATGTAAATCTCCCTATGAATGCCTCGTTGGTCTCGCGGTTGTCGTGTGCGACTGCTGAGCATGAGGTCTCGGGTTTAATTCCCGGTAGGACCAAATATTTGTATGATCTACAAATATTTGGTATAGTAAGTAGGTATTTACAAAAAAAAGGATACATGTATTTGTATCAGTTGTCTACTCACTCCATGTGCTGTACTCATAACATAAGCTCTGCATAGCTTTAGGACTGGACTAGATGGCGTTGTGTGTTAGATGTTTGCAATATTTATTTATAAACCTAATGATACATCGTATTGTATGTAAAAAATCGTTGTTTTAGTTGAGAGCCATAGATATAGGTTTTCCTTTGTTTCGAGAATTTTAAGATATGCACTTAATCAAGTTTCATAATGTAAATCTCCCTATGAATGCCTCGTTGGTCTCGCGGTTGTCGTGTGCGACTGCTGAGCATGAGGTCTCGGGTTTAATTCCCGGTAGGACCAAATATTTGTATGATCATACAAATATTTGGTATAGTAAGTAGGTATTTACAAAAAAAAGGATACATGTATTTGTATCAGTTGTCTACTCACTCCATGTGCTGTACTCATAACATAAGCTCTGCATAGCTTTAGGACTGGACTAGATGGCGTTGTGTGTTAGATGTTTGCAATATTTATTTATAAACCTAATGATACATCGTATTGTATGTAAAAAATCGTTGTTTTAGTTGAGAGCCATAGATATAGGTTTTCCTTTGTTTCGAGAATTTTAAGATATGCACTTAATCAAGTTTCATAATGTAAATCTCCCTATGAATGCCTCGTTGGTCTCGCGGTTGTCGTGTGCGACTGCTGAGCATGAGGTCTCGGGTTTAATTCCCGGTAGGACCAAATATTTGTATGATCTACAAATATTTGGTATAGTAAGTAGGTATTTACAAAAAAAAGGATACATGTATTTGTATCAGTTGTCTACTCACTCCATGTGCTGTACTCATAACATAAGCTCTGCATAGCTTTAGGACTGGACTAGATGGCGTTGTGTGTTAGATGTTTGCAATATTTATTTATAAACCTAATGATACATCGTATTGTATGTAAAAAATCGTTGTTTTAGTTGAGAGCCATAAATGTAGGAGTTTTTTTTTTTTGAAAATTTTAAAATTTATGTAGTTAATTATTAAAGTTTCTTAAAGTAAACTTATTGTTATATACTATACCGTATCGCATCTAAACATTCGTTGTTTTCCATAGATACAGGTTTTTCCTTTTTTTCGAGAATTTAAAGAGAATTTTGATGGTTACGTATTTATTCAACGTTCCAAGTTAAAATAAGCTGTTTAGTGTTGTTTTTCGAAATTATGTTGTATTGGATTATATGAAAATTCAATAGTAAACATTACGAATTTAAAAGGTTAACAGTTAAAGAAACATAATAGCTCAAGAACATAGCGTGATGATTATAACTTATTTGACATATGACAAACTAACTTTTGCCCGCGGCTCCACTCGTATTTATCACGGTTACCGCGGTAAGAATTAGCGTATGTCCGTCCTCAAGAATCAAAGTAGCTTCGTGCCAAATTTCATTGAAATCGGTGTAACAGTTTAGCCGTGAAAGCGGGACAGACAAACAGAGTCACCTTCGAATCGAGCGACGAATTTAAATTCGGATCTTTTATGTTTTTGTTGTAAGCTTTTTCAATTAAAGTCTAGATTTTAATGTTGTTAGTCCAATTGTTCTATCAACGTCAAGTGCAATAAACTCCAATTCTCAGATCTGTAGCAATATATCATAGTCAATTTAGTTTCCGTTGGCGCTGCCGTTAATCTAAAAATCATAATTCGTTGAGTGTTACTTAGAAACAATTTCGTTTAATTCACTCTAAATGTCCATGTCAAAACATGTCGGTTGCGACCGATTGGCTCTTGACTAATTCAATAGATGAGTAATGTGTCTGCGTAAGGCAAAGGCGGCTGCGATTTCGAAGTCAATTTATCTGTTTTATTTAAACTTAACTGATCTAAACGATAAGTTTATGGAAGAAATTGTATTTTTTCTACAAAGAGAGAGTCAAATTGTACTTCTCTGTGATTCAGGAAAAAGAGATGAACTATTGGCACTCTCGTGACTGTAAACCGCGTTAGTTCGTGCAACACTATCATACCTCTATGCAGTAGGTACGAAGCTTAGACGTATGGAAATACTATGTTTCGGGATAATAGTGAAAATACCTGAACGCTGAAGATGCATTTGGCTTAACATCTTCATTATTTCATCTACTGTCCAATGCCTATTACAGTCCACTGTTGGGTATCGGCTACTCAGAAAGCTTTGTACAAGCTGGCTAGACATGTTGGTATACCGTATAGGATTTGTTTAAAACTTTTCTTCTCTTTGCCATGCTATTGTTCTGTGTAGTTTGCTGCCTTAGTCTTCTCTTATGACACCTACAAAAAGAATAAAGGTAGTTAAACTCTGTTTTCTTAATCCTTCAAGACACTGACCGTTTAAATATCAAAGGTTGATTAAAATAATATTAAATTTATATTTACTTACACGTCATTCTTTTAATTTTTCTATATTTTCTTCTCGTTACTATTAACGCAATTATTTTTCTCTTCATCATAACCCAGTTTCGTCTAATATTTATTGTTTAGGCATTGTATCGTTTTTGCAAACAACACGGTTCTCTTATGAAGTGTGACGAACGGCCCATTGTGAATCACTACACAGCTCCATATGATAATATAAAATGTTTAACTAATTCTAGAACTTAATTTATTTCACAAATAGGGCACTGCCTTTAGTAGGTAGTAGATATATACTTTATTAGTTATTGAGGTCATTTGCTGCACTACAGAGAATGATAGAGTTTTCTCATTTAGTTTAACAATATACGAGTATTCGCAACTATAATCGATGTATTTCCTTCAAGTTGTTTTATTGGTGTCGGTGGTGTGGCGTGCCGTGTGGTGTCCGGCAGAGCAGAATAGCACCAACCCTATCACACTTCGGGTGTCGTAAGAGGCGACTAAATGTACGAAGCAGAAAACATGAAACTTTCGTTGACCAGAGAACGGGCAGCAGCGTTGTCTGGTATGCTTCAATCTACTGCGATCGCCAACCCGCTTGCCCAGCGTGGCGATTAGGGCATTACCTCTCAATGGAAAACACACCTAAAAAACGGCCCCTAGTTCCCGGCCGCCACACCAGGCTTGGCTACGGTAGCGGTCACAGCGACGGTGGGGCGCGGGGTGCTAAGAATCCCCGGGTTACGGACGGCTACCATATCTACAATGAATTAACCTTGGCTACGTACAATGGACGAACTCTGAGGCTTAACGAACATCTGACCGAATTGGAGGTGGAGTTAGACAAGATACGATGGCATGTACTGGGGCTATCTGAAGTCCGGAGAGAGGGAGAGGACACAGTGACCCTAGAATCAGGCCATTTATTCTACTTTCGAGAAGGTCATAGCCTTTCCCAGGGCGGTGTCGGATTTCTCGTCAACAGAGCCCTCACTGGCAACATTGTAGAAATATCTAGTGTCTCGACAAGGGTGGCGTACCTCGTACTCAAGCTGACTGAAAGATACTCTCTGAAGGTCGTACAGGTATATGCGCCGACTACCACACACTCAGACGATGATGTGGAAGTTCTTTACGAAGAAATTGACAAAGCCCTGCACAACAACTCAAGGGCACACTTCAATGTTGTCATGGGGGACTTTAATGCTAAAGTGGGAGTACGCACGAACACCGAATCGGTTATGGGGCCACATGGTATTGGGAGCAGAAATCACAGGGGGCAGATGCTGATCAACTTTTTGGAACGAGAGGGGCTATTCTTGATGAATTCGTTCTTCAAGAAGAAGCCCCAGAGGAGGTGGACCTGGCGAAGCCCCGATAACGTGACAAAAAACGAGATAGACTTTATCATGACGGATAAGAGACATGTATTCAGAGATGTTTCAGTGATCAACAGGTTCAATACCGGCAGTGATCACCGACTTGTACGAGGCACTCTGAACATAAATTTCAAACTGGAACGCACCCGTCTGGTAGAGTCCACGCTCCGGCCTACACTGCCTCAAACTATTGCTGGCTCTGAAAGGTTCCAAATGGAACTTCAAAACCGATTCAAGGTGTTGGAAACCGAGTGCGACGTTGACGAGGACTTGCGTAGAGTGGTGGAGGTCATGAGGGATGTGGGTGGACGGTTCTGTCGGAATGGGCATACGAATAGGAGGTCTAAACTTTCGGATGGGACGCTGGAACTCATGAGGAAAAGACGCGAAAAGACACAGACCACGGCGGACGACCAGCGAGCACTCACGAAAGACATTCGAAAAGCGGTACGGCGGGATCTCCGGAGTTCCAATACACGCCTCATCAAAAAGGCGATAGAACAAAATCGAGGTTCCAAAGTATTCGTGGAGCGTCTCGGAAGGAGCCACATGTCTAGGCTAACCACTACTGACGGTCGAGTTGTCTCCTCTAAGCCAGAGGTTCTTTCCGAGGTGGAAGACTTCTATGGTCAGTTGTATGCCTCACAATCTCCGCTACCTGAACCCATCCCCTGTGACCCCCGAGCTGCTTTAGTCCGACGCTATACCGACGAACTTCCCGACATCAGCATTGATGAAATTGAGATGGCCCTGAAACAACTAAAAAATGGAAAAGCCCCAGGTGAAGACGGAGTTACAACTGAGTTCTTAAGAGCAGGGGGAACTCCTGTCCTTAGGCAATTGCAGCGCATTTTCAACTCCGTCCTCCACGAAGGGAGAACTCCACGAGCGTGGAGCAGGAGCATGGTAGTTCTATTTTTCAAGAAAGGAGACAAGACCCTTCTCAAGAACTACCGCCCTATATCGCTCCTGAGCCATGTGTACAAGTTGTTTTCCAGGGTTATCGCAAATAGGCTGACTCGCAGGCTGGACGACTTCCAACCACCGGAGCAGGCCGGGTTCCGCGGAGGATTTGGCACCATAGACCACATACACACTGTGAGGCAGATTATACAGAAGACCCAGGAGTATAATCAGCCTCTGTGCCTCGCTTTTGTGGACTATGAGAAGGCCTTTGATACTGTCGAAACCTGGTCTGTTCTGGACTCCCTGCAGCGATGCCAAGTTGATTTTCGCTACATTGAGGTGCTGAGGAGCCTGTATGAAGCCGCAACTATGTCCGTCCAAGTACAGAATAGTCAAACAAGACAGATCCCTTTGCATCGAGGAGTAAGACAGGGGGATGTGATATCCCCGAAACTGTTTACAAATGCTTTAGAGGACGTCTTCAAGACTCTGAACTGGAACGGACGGGGCATCAATATAAATGGCGAATACATCTCGCACTTAAGGTTTGCCGACGATATCGTTGTCATGGCAGAGTCGCTGCAGGAAGTTCAAGAGATGCTGCACGGCTTAGATGAGGCCTCCAAGCGAATTGGTCTCCGGATGAACCTGAGCAAGACGAAGGTCATGCACAATGACCTTGTCGTTCCGAGACAAGTTATCATTGATGGCACACCTCTCGAAGTTGTCAAGGAATATATCTATCTTGGGCAAGTCATGCAGTTGGGTAGACACAACTTCGAGAAGGAAGCCGATAGGAGGATTCAGTTGGGCTGGGCGGCGTTTAGGAAGTTAAATTATATATTTTCGTCGGATATACCACAGAGCCTGAAGACGAAAGTCTTCAACCAGTGCGTCCTCCCTGTAATGACGTACGGTGCCGAGACGTGGACACTGACCGTGGGGCTAGTCCATAAGCTTAGGGTCGCTCAACGTGCCATGGAGAGAGCTATGCTTGGAGTCTCTCTGAAAGACAAAATTCGAAATGAAGAAATTCGTCAGAGAACCAAGGTAACCGACATAGCTCTGAAAGTTAGTAGGTTGAAGTGGCAATGGACTGGTCACATATGTCGCAGAACTGACAACCGCTGGAGTAAGCGCGTTCTAGAGTGGAGACCGCGTCTTGGCAAACGTAGTGTGGGACGCCCTCTGGCCAGATGGCGGGACGACTTGCAAAGAGTGGCTGGCAGCGACTGGATGCGGAAAGCAACAGACCGGGCTCTGTGGTGTTCCTTGGGAGAGGCCTACGTCCAGCAGTGGACTGCAACGGGCTGATGATGATGATGATGATGTTTTATTGGTAACGTCATTTTAAAATCAGAAGTAGACATTATTTCAATTAATGATATTGGTCACAAATTTCATACAATTGAAATTGGGCGAATAGACGAGAAATATTCAATTACCAATAAAACAATTTGGCTATAAAAATTGATCGTAGTTGATGCAACATAGATAATAAAAAGAACACAACTTACATTCAAATTCATATGTCAATTTTTTAATAGAAATTGACTCAAATTTACTCTCAAGAAACTGGTGTCACAGTTTATATTAGATGTTTTTAATAAAATTATTTCGTGTATGAATTAGACAGTTTATATGTTAGTATTCTGTCACTTGCGTCGTTCTTGTGTCAATCGGCAGCTCCGTTCACCGCCTGTTGAACTAATTTATAAATGGTAACAAATCATATTCTTTAATTTATACAGTCTCCATAAATACTTTAAAGTCTTTTATAGCTAATGTTACTCAAGTCATTAACCGTTTGTGTTGTAAGGTCGTAAACGGTTGTAAACTATCGTGAGACGTCGTAGTTGTTTAGCTAAATTTAAGTGCTAGTTTGTAGATATTTGAGCATATGTTTAGATTTTTCTGGTTATAGAACCATTTAAGTAATCGTCTGCTAAATGAAGTTATGTTGTTCATTTTACAACCTCATCAGACTAAAATTAACTTGTTCAAAATAATGTTAAACTTATTATTCGTTACAAAACGTTGAAAAAGTAATTATTTTGAAAAGAAAATGTTAGAAGGAAAAGTTTGTATATGATGGAAACATGGTTTTATGTAACGGTTATGAGAAAAAACGACCGCTCGATTGACACACTAGTAGTCTGACATTTGCACACAAATCGCGTATTAGCTATTATTCACTCGCTAAAGAGAGGACGGACAGCGTTGAATGGGAACATGTTAAAGATTTCTTTATAAACTTTTCAAAGAATGCTAAAGCTTCAGTCTTAACATTACAGTAGTAATAACAAAGTTAAATATTGAAATTGAAATAGTGTTTAGTCTTAATTTTATGGCTGCGCTTTTGAACTTGTCGGTTTTCATGAAAATCTTTAAGTTCTTTATAAGTATCTTAGTTATAGGAAATTAGTTCACGTGTAAATATGTTTTGGATTGTATACAGTTTGCCGAATTATACTGTACTGTACTGTATGCATACAGATTCTTTTTTACATCTCAATGAAATCATCTTGAATTGAAATACTCTAGTGCATCGTGTCTAGCAATGAAGAACTATTTTAATTTTAGAAATGTTTACCAAACAATATTTAATTGTGGGTGACAAATAGTAATATTTTGGTTAAACGTTCTTTAGCTAACTTCTGTGTGGATTGGGCTAACGACTGTAGTGCACTAAGAGGGATTCACAGCCACTTGATCGGAAGTCTGACGAAGGCTTGAAAGAAGTGGCCTAGCCGCTAAGGTACTGCCATTTCATATTTCATACTAGTTGTTGCCCGCGGCTCCGCCCGCGTATATGTCGGTTATCGCGGAAAATAGTAGACTAAGTTTTATTCTGATTAAGAAGCTATAAATCTGTTCAGTAGTCTTTGCGTGAAAAAGTAACAAACATCCATCCATCCATACTTACAAACTTACACATTTATAATATTAGTAGGATTAAGGTACATACACTTTGTAATTAGCGACAGAATACATAACTCATCATCTAAAACCAAATTAAGCAGAGTTAATACCACATGGGATCATTTGTAACCGACTTCAAACAGGAGGAGGTTTTCAATTCGACTGTATTTTTTTGTTCCTTCCCTCAGAACATTCGACTGGGTGAAACGATTTTGATAATTCTTTTTTTTTATTGAAAGGTAGTACTTCCCGTGTGGTCCCATTTTAACTTAGTCCAGTTGGTACAGTTTTATAAAGAAAATGTACAGTATATCTAGAAATTAAGTATAATTTTGTACCATATGGTTTCATTCTTACTCTCTACGAACAAAAATGAACCCTGTTTGAACATATATACATAGTACAATAGCACATGGCGTCTATATACGAGTGTCGACAGCTTAGGTTGTTATTATTATCTAGTGATACGCCAGGTATCTTCATTTTGCTTTGGAAACAAGAGACTCTCCTTTATCATGTCTCCAATTTCGAAAGCAAAGGAATTCGTTCAGCGCAATGCTGATGCACAAAATAGCTATGGAAAAATCTATGCTGTTGGCCAACAAAGTAACTTAGGGTAGTATTTTTATTTAATTTATGAACTTATAGTCTATTAAATTAAAGGTAAACAAGTAAAATGTTAACAAAAATAAAACCGACTTCAAGGTTTGTCTCGATTTCTCTTGGATGTCAGCATCAGACCTTAGTGTCCTTATCATGGTACCACCGTTGGGATATCTCCTTTCTATTAAAAAAAGAATCATCAAAATCGGTTCATAAACGACGAAGTTATCCGCGAACACACATTTATGTGTATATAATGTATATAATGTGTGTATAAATATATATATACGGTCGAATTGAGAAACCTCCTCCTTTTTTTGAAGTCGGTTAATAATACATATAGATTCATCTCAAGAGATTTATTTAGCGGTCAATGAGGGTCGTCAGTGATGCGTTAAACAATTCCGAGAACTTAAGGTACCTAGTTATATTCTACTGAAATGCGCCAGTGAAATAGGATACTGTGTGGTCAATTACTGAGTCCTCAGGCACTCAGCACACGTATTCCAGCTTAGTTATGTGAATTATAACAGTAAGCGCTTCATTTTCGGCGCATCGTTTTCATACTGAATTATTTAGTTGCTTCTAATTTAGTTAGATATTTATTCGGCTCATGATTCCCACTCAAGATTTACACAAATAGAGTTACATATACGTATTCAATACTATTTTTATTTAAATGCACTTACTATTTATATATTTTGGCTTGCTGCACTATAAATAAATAAATAAATATTCTATCTATCACACAAAGCCATCTAGTCCCAAGCTAAGCAGAGCTTGTGTTATGGGTATTAGACAACTGATACAAATACATATATACTTTTTTTTTTGTAAATACATGCATACTATGTCTTCTTTTGTAATTTATTTTCACCCGACTACGGTAAAACCAAAAGCACTATGTTCTATCATAGCGCCTATGCTCCTGACCCGATTTCAGTATCAAAAGATTCGTAATGTAACAGCCTATGTGATATGGTTATAGTTTCAAAACTTTTTACTGTTATAGGTAAAAACATAAATTAAACTAATAGATATGAAAGAAAACGTTTACTGAAAACACTGGTTTTATTAAGTTCTTGAAGAGTGATGTTTTACACGGTGACCACAGTACCAGACCGGTAAGTTAACGCCCCATTTAAAAGCTATGCTAATTTTACGTGTATTTCATTAATAGCTATTCTCTTTGTGTTACGGCCTTTTGCCGCTTGTTGAAGTGGTTCTTTCTTTACGACATACTCTAACCAAGCTATTATACACATTACTATAAGTTTAACTTGGTTTATATTTCCTGTGAAGCGTTATTTAGGATTTAGGACATCGATATCTATCTATACTAATATATAAAGCTGAAGAGTTTGTTTGTTTGTTTGTTTGAACACGCTAATCTCAGGAACTACTGGTCCGATTTGAAAAATTCTTTCAATGTTAGATAGCCCGTTTATCGAGGAAGGCTATAGGGTATATATCATCACGCTACTACTAATAGGAGAGGAGCACCAATGAAAAATGTTTCAAAAACGGAGGAAATTTTCACGCTACTGGCAATATAAGGCGCAAACGAGGTTGCGTGGGTCAGCTAGTAATAATACAATTTTCGGATATCTAAAATACAACACCATCTAGTCCCAAACTAAACAGTGCTTGTATTATGGATGCTAGACAACTGATATACATATATAATATCCTTTTTTGTAATTACATGCATATTGTACATAGAAAACACTTAATCCACTTCGAAATAGATATCAAATTAAAGTCGTAAATAAATCTTGAAGTTTTTTAAAATAGTAATAAGAAGGTAAGACTAATCTACGAAACGAATTACAGGGAACCCTTATTTTACACCATCCTGGTCTAATGTTCATTATATACCGGTCAAATATTCAAATTCCTACTACGGCTTTTAAAGACAGCTTTGATAACATTCCAGGTAAAATAAGCAGGTTAAAATGCCCGTAATGAGTTAAACTGGTAAATTTGTATAAAAAGTTTTTGAACATATAATTATACTAGCTCATGCGCGGGATCGCAGTAAAGAGGAGCCGTTGTTCATCTTTACGAATCATAGTATCTTCATGTCAAATTTCATTGAAATCGGTGTAGCGGTTTAGCTATGAAAGCTTAACAGAAAGAGAGACAATTACTTTTTAATTTTTAATATTAGTATGGATTCATAACGATAACTTTACCTAATATAAATATTTTTGTATAGTTATATTGATATGTGTCGTTTATTTTGAGCTATTAAATACGACATTGCAAATGGCAGAACTGAGTTGACAGACTTATACAAAGTTGTCATTTCATTAGAAGATTTACAAGAAAAACCACTTACTTTGACATGAGTATTTAAATTAAGTTACTAATTTGACTACAAAATTAGCTTAGTAACAGTTTTAGAATTAAAATTTATATATTGATACTATTTAGAGAGACCTAGTTGAACAGAATATAAAAGTTTATTATCGAATTTAACAGCAAAGTTATCAACATTAACAATATAAAAGTATTCGTTAAGTTTTTCGAGACAATTTTTCAATTTTGTACCTACAATTTATAATTTTTCAAATTTATTTAACTAATTAAGTTCTTGCTGTACTTTACAAGCCCCGTATGTACTGTACAATAAATTTCCCTCACCATCCTACCCTACATAAAAACTATCCATCTTCAACACATAATACAGCTACTATAAAAATCTTTAAATGACTCTATTAAGCAAAACTTTAAACATCTTCCATTCGTCCCTTACAAAATTCATATAAAATGACAAAAGAAAGCTTTGAAACCTCAAACTTAGTAACAGCACTTACTACAAAAACTTGTGTCGCCCTAATCAGGGGGTGGCTTATATGAAAAATTATGATGTCGGTTTAGTATGCGGGGTGGTGTCGCGACGTGGTCGACTCCGAGACAAAACCCCCTCGGATCGGAGGCTAATTGGGGAAGAATGGTCCGGCTTTCTGTCCTCTTAGTATTCCGTTCGGGGCCGGTTGCGAGTCGGTCCTAACATCAATCTCAATATGAAGAGATGACGGCTAGCGGAAAAGCTCGGCACGGACAAGAAACCCCTCTTAGCGCCAGTAGTTTGTATGGGATGACCGCGCATTGATTGATCCTGATTGCTCACGATAAACTGATACGAGACGATGAAAGTATCGCTCAAAATTCACATTATGTATTAAACAATTTATTTTCTCAAACAGTAAACTCATTCAGTCTTTCTTTCTCAGTTAAAATGTACCTAAACTAAAAGTCGCTTAGCGAACGAATTTCGATCGTTTTCGATGTTTTATTTCATCAAGTAAGTTATGGTAAGTATTATAACGTGATTTTTCATTATAGTCTTGTGCCATGATAGATCTAGACATTGCGTAGACGTTTTATATAATTTAAACTTTTTAGCAGTTCATATTGTTATGTTTAACTTTCTACACTTGTTCTCCATAGAAACATTTAGCATTCAAAATATAACATGCCCCCGTACGCCATATTTGCTTTTAAAGGGATGCATACAGTTTTCTTCACGAAATATAGTATATACACGTGTTCCTATACTAGAATTTATTAGAAATGAAAAAGTTTCTTGCCTAGTCAGTGATATGTTATTTTATCAGTACTATCTAATTTGACGACGATTCGTGAAAGAAATTTTCAAATAGAGGTTTTAGGGCGCCCACACATAACTACGATGCGATGCGGTGCGGCGTGAAGTTCATGCGGTGCATTCGTGTGAGCTCGCAGTTATTTGCGATGCGTTGCGAATTCACAGTATGTGTGAGAGCCCTTAGTCGATGTTTCAAATATAATGTCAAATGCTTATATTCGAAATTCAATTCGTGATGTACAAGATTTAAAAAAAGAGTAATTCTCATTTTATACATGACTAGCAGACCCACGCAACCTCGTTTGCGTCTCTTCTTGCCCGTCGCGTGATAATTTTCCCCCGTTTTTGAAACATTTTTCATTGGTGCTCCTCTCCTATTGGTCTTAGCGTGATGATATATAGCCTATAGCCTTCCTCGATAAATGGGCTATCTAACACTGAAAGAATTTTTAAAATCGGACCAGTAGTTCCTGAGATTAGCGTGTTCAAACAAACAAACAAACAAACTCTTCAGCTTTATATATTAGCATAGACTATCTTGTGACTGCGTATTTTGGATATCGCGGTAAAGACGAGACTATATCCTTACTCAAGAGTCAAAGTATCTTCATGCTAAATTTCATTAAAAAATCTGTGGAGCAAAACAGACGGCGTTACTTTCTTATTTAAAATATTAGTATGGATAGATATTATTCTCGAGTCTAGTCACCTCATAATATAACACTCGCGATTCCTATTACTATTGAGCAAAAACATTCGCAGATAAAATACGTGTTATTGTACTGTTAAAATTCGTTCTCGGCTGATCCCAGGGCACAGCCGATGAATAACAATTGAATCCGATGCTGAAAGGGCTTCATTCTGAGGACATGTTCTGACCATTACTGTATGAATATATGTATGTTTTCCTACTTAACTTTTAGTGGTTGTCGAGTTATTCTTCCAAGTTATATTTTCATTTCATACGGTAAAGTGATTTGTTTTAACCAATTCTATATTTTATACTAGCTCACTCACGCAACCTCGTTTGCGTCTATTGCCCGTAGCGTGATAATTTTACCCCGTTTTTGAAACATTATCCATTGGTGCTCCGCTCCTATTGGTTTTAGCGGGATGATATGTAGCATATAGCCTTCCTCGATAAATGTACTATGCAACACTGAAAGAATTTTTCAAATCGGACCAGCGGTTTCTCAGATTAACGAGTTCAAACAAACATGTTCTTCAGCTTTATATATTAGTAGAGATATGTGAAATTATGTATGTATGTATAAGACAACGATTTTTATGGTAGTGGTCGCCTAGCGGTTGGATTTGGTTTAGTTTTGTCTTCCTCCATATACACTCTAATTGTGCCAAATTACATACTCCTCCATTCTCGCATACCCATACTCCAGTTTCGTAAAAAAAATATGTAATAAGTTCGTGAAAGGGGTACAAAGTTTTTACTTCAAGTATTCATAAATACACTATCTTGCGCCCGCGGCCTCGCTCGCATTTAATAAAAAGTATCCTATGTTACTTCTCATACCTCCAAGAATATTCGTACAAAGTAGTTTTCGCGGGAAAGCGTAACAAATAAACACATTATAATATCAGTGTTTTGATTAAATTATAACACCAATTACTTATATTTTTCACGATAAACTAATACGAGACGATGAAAGTATCGTAGTATACTAGTTTTTTTCATTGGTTTGCTGGTAAGCCAGATTGGTAGGCCAGGCCTAAAAAAAATTATGTATGGCTCTGCCTGAAGGAAAGATAAGCAAAATCCAAAAGAAGATGGCACCTTGCTAATTGTGAATGCAGTCAATGCAACAATGCAGCATGGTGAGCCACACCAGGGTCCAGTGATGCTTCTGTATCATTAGGCCTCCGGTCTCGCACTCACCAACGAATCACGACAGCAAGTACCCTGTCATTTTACGTTGATCTTCTTTAAAAATATATATTTACTAGTTGTTGCCCGCGGCTCCGCCCGCGTATATGTCGGTTATCGCGGCAAATAGTAGACTATGTGTTATTCTAATTTATAAGCTATATTACTGTAAAGTTTCATCCAAATCCGTTCAGTAGTTTTTGCGTGAAAGAGTAACAAACATCCATCCATCCTTACAAACTTTCGCATTTATAATACTAGCCGACCCACGCAACCTCGTTTGCGTCTCCTATTGCCCGTCGCGTAATAATTTTCCCCCGTTTTTGAAACATTTTTCCTTGGTGCTCCTCTCCAATTGGTCTTAGCGTGATTATATATAGCCTTCCTCGATAAATGGGCTATCTAACACTGAAATAATTTTTCAAATCGGACCAGTAGTTCCTGAGCTTAGCGTGTTCAAACAAACAAACAAACAAACTCTTCAGCTTTATATATTAGTATAGATTAGTAGGAAGTATGTATATTGGCAGTCTGTTTACCGCAGTACATGCTTAGTCTACTTAGGTTTCAAACAGTTGTGTGTCAGATGTCTGAGGTTTTTCTTATTTTGAAGACGAAGAGAGAGACTATTTATTAGTTGTTTTGCTTTGTTTTTGTTACAATAAGTCTTTAAAACGTAAACAAAAGTACAATAGGTATATTATATTGTGAGTCCAATTGTGGTTTTATACACAAATTGATAAACTACTTACAAATATAGTACATTTTTTTTCTGCAGAATATATTTCAGCTGAGGAAAACCGCGTGAGTTAAAATTAGGTTTAGAAGTAAGACTTTGTTTTGTTTAAGGAAACCTTGTGTTATTTAAAGCAATTGTTAAAAATATATATTATTCATGTCACTCTAACTATTAATACATTAGAGCTAGGCAATGACATAATTTTGTTCACTATTACTAAATAAATCTTTTAACAAACACAAATTGTTTTGGAATACTCAAAATGTGTCGAATTTGAACATATTCCTTTTTAAAAAACTTGAAACTCATTTTTTAAATGCCATACATAATGTGATTGCCAATTTAAAAAAAAATACAAATTTCTGTTAAGTTAAGTTTCACTGTGTTATCGAACAATTCTTATTTCAAAATGAAAGAAACTAGACTGTCAAGGTGTGGGTTGTAATGCTGCATTGTCTGCGTGTTCCTACTTTTGTATGCTTTACAAACACACCAACGGTTTTGGAATACTCAAAATGTATCGAACTTGAACATTTTTCTGTTTTAAAAAGCTTGAAACTCATTTTTTAAATGGTATACATAATTAAGTAACAATTTTTTTTTAAAACAAACTTCCGATTAGTTTAGTTTTCACAGTGTTATCGAACAATTCTTATTTCAAAATGAAAGAAACTAGACTTTCGAAGTGTGGGTTGCCATGCTGCATTGTTGCTGCTTTCTATCAGGCAGAGTAGAGTTACTTTGGTAGGCTTTAAAAGGAAAAAAACATGTTAATCAAATTATAACTACAAGTGCAAATACAAAGTCACGATCAAGGTAGCGCATTGAGTATAGCAATCTGATATCAACACGCTTATCCGCCCCCTCAGTTAAATGCTTGATAAATGATAACATTTTGTAGAACATCAGAAACCGGGTCAGTTTGAGTAGTGTTTTAATAAGAAATTAGCTGGATATGAATTATTTTTGTGCCACCGTTATGATGGCAACACTGACATATCATGTTGGTACATTACCTCCATGTAGATTGCGCGGTTGTAGTGGTTTAAACGTCACGAATATGGGTTTGATCCTTCCATGAAATTAGAATTTGTGTGATACACAAATTGTAAAGTATATGAGTGTTTTTGAAGTGAAAACTTTTTAAGCGCGTTGAGCGTTTTTTTGGTGAACAACAGTCATGGAACTCACGTCATCGTCACAGAACGCTTTCCGTGCTATATATGTGTACTATACGTGTACTTTTAGGGTGAACAATAAGGGTGACGATCACGAGTTCGGCTTATACCATGGTGTTATACACATGTATCTTCATCATCATCATCAGCCTATCGCAATCCACTGCTGCACAAAGGCCTCTCCAATTGTACGTCGCTTGATTCGATCCTCGGCCGCATCCAGCTCCTGCCAATCATCTTGCACAAATCCTCATTCCACCTGGTCTGTACAAACCTAAACGTTCTAAACTCCGTTTACCGAGACGCGTCCACTCAAAAACCCATTCACCATAGCGGTTCTCGGTTCTGTGGTTCATAATATACTTGTACATGAACTAGTAAAAAAGTAAAAACGTAACACAAGCATCATCATTTGTCCTGGGTGGGAACTGAACCCACGACCTCTGTCAACTAACCACTAGTTAAACAAGCGTCGTATTATATGTAGTATAATAGCTACTTTAGTTATTAACCTATTTAAAGAGTATAGTTAACAACAATAGGCAGTTATAAACCTCGTAAAACTAATAACACTTTAATTGTCACAATAGGTTCAAACTGCTGTCATGAAATAGGATATCTGTGATCTACAGTCACAAATAAATAAAATTGAAGTGTCTGTTTGTAATTTCATATTAACAGCTTTTACTAAATACCTATGAAAGTATTTATACCGATATACAGTGCACATAAAACAACAAAAAAAATGTATATTTTTGTCTGACTGTTCGTTCCAGCAAATGTCTATTCTATCGCAAGCGTTTACAAGCTGCCATGATTGTTTTCTATCATTAAGTGTGAGATACATAAAATAATTCATTAAAACGATAGTAACTAGTTTACAATTTAAAGCAAACATCAAGATATGTTCATATCTCAAAAACATTTGCAATTAGTAATATCTTTCAAATAATAAAACACGCTTCAAACGATGAAAAACAATATTCTAAAACAGATACGGTAAATAAATATTCAAATGAGTGGATGCTCCCTAAGACCGATTAAAAGAGAATGGTCCTTCAAAGTGTCATTACACCCCACTTCGGAAAACGAAAAATATGACTTTATTTGTAACACTCAAAGGAATAGCGAGGATTGTTCACAATAAGCCCCTGAGGTACCCCCTTGCCCCCCTCTATAGGAAGGTGCTTTTTGCCAGCCGCACTCGACTGGCAGACATCTCCGTCTTGCTTACATACATTTCATGAGCTATTAAACCCAACCCTTAAACAGATATCATCGAGTATCCACAGAGTTGTTAATACCACTACATTACATTTTTGTTTACTTCTTATGCATGTGAAAACTTTAGCCCCGTTGGGCATTTTTTGGTAGGGGAAAATCTTATGGGTTCGAGTCACCGACATGCTTATGTTAATTGTTCAAAGTTTTTACTTCTATAGGCAATCCCTTTGACTGCCAATTTTCGTTATTACTAAATACTCAATGAGGAATTTAACGTGACATTGCATAGGGATGTTTGTTTTGAGTCAATCGATATGGCTATTTATCTAACATCGTCTTGTGAATGTATATTTTTGGTGCTAGTGTTTACTTAAAAACAACGCGAAAAAATCTAAAGGATGTGATAAGCTAATACAGAACCAGTGACCAAATCGTTTGGGTGGTATAAAGGAGATTTAATAGACTCTAAATAAACCTGAAACTTATGTATTGCTCTCTTCAGTTTTTGTAACCACATGCATTTAGCACTTTTTTTCTTTTACAGCCACTAACTGTGATACATTAAATAACAAAACACTAATTACGTTTCTCACTGTGGAAATAATTATAATGAAGCAATTAAGTTCAGACGAGTAATCAAATGCTGATTATTTATTGATCTGGACAGAACATAAACTGATCAACCATTTTATGGAAAGGAATCAAATACCTATTATTTATTGATCTGGGCAGAACATAAAATGATCGACCATTTTATGAAAAAGTCGTATTTTGAAATGCCCCGGTCACATTAAGAAGTAGTCAATCAGCGACTTCTATATCATCATTGAATACAAAGTACACAAAAACTATGAAATATATACTGTAATGTAAAAAAATCCAAACTGCGTCAAGAACGTATCACAATATAGTATAACATTACCTACATTTAACAATGTAATAAGTATCCGGACCAGAAAGGGTACCGAAATTTTATTCAGTAGGTCTCGTGATGCGAATTCAAAATTATACACATGACTGAATAATACACGAAAGTGACGTAAGAATATATACAAAAAATTACTTAGGTATAATATATTAATATCGGTATTACTTTAAATAAATTGTCACGCTAAATCTATTGCTGTCACAATTTTAACCACTTTAAGAATATCTAGGCGAGCTTTGATTGAACTACAAATTTGCAACATTACATGTGCTGTTAGAGACAAGTATGTACATTCATATCATTTTTATCACTTATTATTATCTTGGATTAATCCTCTTACGTGAATTTTGCTTTACAACAATTGGATAGCCAAATTACATAGCGATCTCGATGTACGAAGGTCTACCCCAGTAGCCCTTCGTACATCGAGATCGATAAATGATGATGAAATGAGAACTCTAGCGAGTGCCTATTAATCTGTACTAATATATAAAGCTGAAGAGTTTGTTTGTTTTTTTGTTTGAACACGCTAATCTCAGGACCCGCGGTCCGATTAGAAAAAATCTTTCAGTGTTAGATAGCCGATTCATCGAGGAAGGCTATAGGCTATATATCATCACGCTAAGACCTACAGGAGCGGAGCAACAATGAAGAGTGTTACAAAAACGGGGGAAAATTATTACGCTACGGGCAATAGGAGATGCATACGAGGTTGCGTGGGTCGGCTAGTCTAAAATAAATTTGTGGAAAATAAATAAAATATACTCTTTTATTCTTAATCAATTGTAATTTCTGACTGCAAACTATTCGAGTTTATGAATTATTTGACCTTGGTTCGGAACACAAAAGAACAAATTACTGCTAATGCTTAACGTATGTTTCCAGTATAAATTAAGATTTATTAATATTATGTACTATTTAAGTCTAGTGTCGAGTCCACGTCGTGTCCAAAGAAAGGACAGTTCACGAATATCACAAACCTGCGTTCTTTTATGAAAGGCTTAATGACAGGAGGGGAAACTCGTGAAGTATGTAAGGATAGTAGCAAGTGGGAGGCTGTTGTCACTGCCTACCCTCGAGAGGAACAGGCGCGGATTTGCTTCAGTTTCCTATTAATGAAACTTTGAAGGTATTTCTAACTTTATTAATAAATTTAATTTATTCTCTGTTTATTGTCCACATATTAAGAGTTACAATAATATAATACAGAATCATTGAAAATAATTTTGGTGCTAATTATTACGCGAATTCATTATTTTTCAAACAGTTAGAATTTTCTAACCAAATGAGAAGTAAAGGAATACAATTTAAAGAAGATATAACCATACCTGTTCATAAGTTGTTAAGAAAAGAATAAACCGATTCGAAAACCTCTTTTTTTTTTAATCTATCTATACATACTAATATATAAAGCTGAAGAATTTGTTTGTTTGTTTGAACGCGCTTATCTCAGGAACTACTGGTCCGATTTGAAAAATTCTTTCAGTGTTAGATAGCCCATTTATCGAGGAAGGCTATAGGATATATATCATCACGCTGAGACCTACAGTAGCGGTGTACCAATGAAGAATGTTACAAAAACGGGGGAAAATTATCACACTACAATAGTGGTCGCAAACGAGGTTGCGTGGGTCGGCTAGTTAGTTATAATTAGGTAACGACATGTAACAAATACGTAACATAGCTTAAGCATCTCATGATCTTGTCATGTCACAAGCTGATTGTTAGTTCTGCTGCCTCCAAAGGTTTCACTCAGAAGGGGTTTAGTGAGTGGATCTCGAGACAGCGTTTAATTAATGTTAAATCTGAGTAGATATGAGCATAATCCTTTCACAAATGTTCTCATTTGACGGATACCCTCGTACTCGTTAGATATGCTGGTTGGTTAGCTTAATGGGGATGCCAGCTGTTATAGTACGTTACTCTGAGATTATCATGTCGTAGTCTGAGGTCTGGATGGGGTCTGTATTTCCTATAAAAGACAAAGGTACAGTCACGTAAAGTTATGCGTTTGTACGAGTCAAAGGCCATGCTGTATTCCACTTTAGTTTTGAATGCCTTTTGTTAGTATTTATTTGTTTAATTGTAACATTATTGCGGTGATTAAGTGAGTTATAAGGAGAGTGATAAGGAGAGTTAACCTAGCTGGCATAAAGCGTCCGTAACGTTAAATAAAAAAAGCGTAAATTTTAAAAAAATTGTAGGTATAGCGCCATCTGTATACACAAGCCGGCAAAATATCCGTAACGTTAAATAAAAGAAGTGTAAGATTATAAATTTTTTGTATACTCGTAGCACCATCTGTTGTAAGTTGCATATATTATTATATTTTATGATGAGAAACTAAAAACGTAAAATTTAAAACTTTAGTATAGCGCGATATGGTAGTTGCATATGTTATTATATTTTATGATAAAGAACTTCGTTCCTGTCTGGTGTCCCAGGACACAACACAACTTTTTTTTTTTTAAATATCTAGATACAAAAAAAATATAAAATAATTTGTACCAGATTTCGTTGTTGTTTAGAAAATTTGAACAAATGACATTAAGCAATATTTAGTGAAAAGTGAACCCTAACTGAAAATATGGTAGAGATCTAAGGCTGTTTAAAAATGAATTCTCTGAACCATTTATTTAAACCGTTAATTAAAAGAACTTCATATTAAATGTACTTCAATTAAGTAAAACGAAAAATTCATACTATTTGTGCTGCAAAAGAATTCCATATTATTACCATATGACGCAAACACTATATTAGCAATCATTTAATGATAATCCATATCCGATTTGGCTCACCGCATACACTTATGCATATAAAATCTAAAATCAAAACGGAAATCTATGTAAAACAAGTATTAATATATTAATCCGACTGTACATTAAAGAATCCATTACGCAATCAGTGGAAATCTTACTTCGAATGACAGCAAAACGTCAAAAAATACAGTCTGCCACATAAATCTTAAATCTGTCCACTTATAAATGATTTTATAGATCATTAATCACGAATTGTATTACCGCCTCCTTAATGGCAATGTAACATTATCGCCAATGATATTTCTCCATATTGTTGTGTCATCATTTCGCTTAATCAGCTGATGAATATATAATAATATACTATGTCACCGTACAAAAGATATTATTACATACTAGCTGTCCCACGCAACCTCGTTTGCGCCTTATATTGCCCGTAGCGTGAAAATTTCCCCCGTTTTCAAAACATTCTTCATTATTGCTCCGCTCTTATTAGTAGTAGCGTGATGATATATACCCTATCTATAGTCTTCCTCGATAAATGGACTATCCAACACCGAAAGAGTTTTTCAAATCGGACCAGCGGTTCCTGAGATTAGCGCGTTCAAACAAACAAACAAACTTTTCAGCTTTATTATATTAGTACAGATAAATCTAGTAGCTTTTATTGTTAGAATGATTAACATTTAAAATATACACATACTGAATATCTGTAAGTTATAGTAACTATTAGTAATGTTTGTAAACTACAGAATAAAAACAATAAAAATATTGTCAAAGCTGAAAGGTTTAGTAGACACGTTCCGTACTTTTACTGCATGTACGGATGTATGCAGTCTGTTGAATGTTTAGCAATTGTTTGGAGGGAGGCTGCAGGCAGGTGACAAAGAGCCCTTGGGGTGATGACGCGCTTGCCTCCACACCCACACATATTAACATTCACAACTATACTTCCAGGAAAAATTATGCTGCTTTTTATCATTCAGCATTCTCTGCAGTGATTGCTAATGAAAGACTTGTAAAAATTCTAATAAAAAGAAGTTTTTAAAGTATTATTTTTTCAGATAATGTTATTGTTTACCGGACTACGTTGAAGCTTTATGAAAGGGTTGTTTTGGCAGTATATGTATGTATGTTCCACCGTAACACCTAAGTTACTGAGTTGATTTTAATGAATGAGGTGCCAATAGATTCGTAAAATTGACCCCGGTTGACAAAAGCTATTTAAATTTCAATATCAAAAGTTTGTATGTCGTCGGAAAATAGCTTTTAAATGTTTTATTGTTCTTGGATGTGTGACAAATTCAACAAGTGTACAATCAAATCTTCTAGTGCAATTACACGGTATGCTTTGTCTATGATGTCGATATTCATAGACACATCGATTACACAAAGCTAAGCATCAAACAAAAGCAAGCTAACGCATCGAGGCTTAACAAAACGATCTAACAACGGACGGGACACTTTAAATTACTCCGTAAATTTACATTCAGCTCAACTAGAATAGTTCCGAAGAATGCGAGTAGTTTGTGACTAATGATCCATTGACTGTAAAACAGAACATAATTTTAATATGCTTTCCAACTTTGCAACTTTTATCTCCTACAAAGAATATAGTTAATTCTCGTTTCTGTAGAAGTTGTATGTTCTCTTGTTAATTTCGTACTTCATCTTTACCCTATAACAGCTACACGATGTTTTCTGAACTATGTTATTCATTGTTTCGCAAATGAAAGAGACGTATTGATTAAAAATCCATTTATAACTGACTTCACATGAATTCTAAAGCATTAACACTTAACACTTTTGCTTTGAACGATTACAAAGTTCGTTTCACCATTTTCACGTTACGCTATTTCCAGGAGAATAATTATACACGGGTTCTGGTCTAGCTCAATCCTGTATTGTTTACTAAAGTGGTAAAGTTACATTTATTATGATCAGTGTACCGCTGTAACTATTGGTCAACTTGGAAATGTATAGAAGCGAGTTGAAATTAGAAATAGAATTCGACGTTGTTGAGATAAACTCCATTCGGCATATTCTTATCCAACATTAGTTGCGAAAATGGTTAAGTTAGTAAAGTTAACATTCGGGGCTTGCAAATTAAGTAAATAAGCCAGCTCTGGTTTTTATTTTTAACCTTTGCAGAAATAATAGTTATTGAACGAAAATATGTTAGTACGATTTATTTATTTATACATCTGTGTCAGTTACATCTTTATCCACTGAACTCGTAGACAGAGAATACTAGAGGACTGAACTTAATGGAAAAGTTGGTAGTGTAAAGTCTCCGTTTCAGTTTCCAGAAATTCTCTCGCTTCGATTTGTTTTTAACCGACTTCAAAAAAGGAGGAGGTTTCTCAATTCGATATATATATTTTTTTTGCTTGTTTTTTTTATGTGTGTTCGCGGATAACTTCGTCGTTTATGAACAGATTTTAATGATTATATTTTTAATGGAAAGAAGATGTCCCAACGGTGGTACCATGATAAGGACAATAAAATTTGATGATGGCATCTAAGAGAAATCGAGTTGAACCTTGAAGTCGGTTTTGTTTTTGTTGAAATTGTACTTGTTTGTTTTAAAACAGTTTACAGTCATTTATGAACCAATTTGGAAACTAATTGTTATATTTAGGGAAATGTTTTATTATAATATATAATAATAACTTCTTATTTGGAAAATCTTATCCCTTACTAGGGTGGTTGGGCCCTCAATTGAGTGTTCCGGTGAGGTTGGGGAGCTATCTATTAGGTGGAGTCCATCAGTGGACATATTTTATCTGAGTACATGACAAAAATATTTTATTGTAATAGTTCAATCTAATCACTCTTCTTTTTTTGCATTAATATCGATATTTTCATAAAAGTTAATTATTTATCGGAAAAAACTCCTGCTAAAACATAAAACTGTTTAATTAATAGAGAACTGATGGTATAGGCGACGCTCGCTGGCCCATAACGTAATTCACGGTATTGAGATCACAAACTACGGAGCCCACAATATCATTTGCGTAGTGCAATAAGTATTTTTATAACCTTTTAATTACTTGCCTTTATGTTACCCGCTTTTTATAAAGGTCATTTTGGGCACAGGAAAACGTTGTAAAACGGAGAGTTTATAAAATAGAGCTACAATTTTACCAGCGAAACAAAAGTGCACTATTCGAGAAATTAAAAGGGATTAGTTAAACTTTAACGACATTAATAAATCACAATTAAGTTTGAGGATTGTATGGCTTGAGGAGCGATATAATAATAATCAACATAAAGCTAGAAGATTGTATCTACAGAGGCAATTTTTTTTATAGATAATGCCCTGCTTGGAAGGATCTTTTGGCGTGGTTGTGTTTTATAGAGCAATACCTATCACCTATAGTTAATAGGGTTCTTATTAATATTCATGTAATTCAATTAATAATAAACATAATTATAGTAATATAATGTTCAATATATACATGAAAAGAGGCGAAATAGTAGTAATTTTCACGTTCTATTTTATAAGTTAGATGGGTTTAAGATATTTATACCTAAAAAATACAGATAAATTAGGATGAATCCTGCCATTTGTTACAATAGATGGATTTGATTTGTAAACTGTTTTAAAACAAACAATGTTTTAAAACAGTTTACAGTCATTTATGAACCAATTTGGAAACTAATTGTTATATTTAGGGAAATGTTTTATTATAATATATAATAATAACTTCTTATTTGGAAAATCTTATCCCTTACTAGGGTGGTTGGGCCCTCAATTGAGTGTTCCGGTGAGGTTGGGGAGCTATCTATTAGGTGGAGTCCATCAGTGGACATATTTTATCTGAGTACATGACAAAAATATTTTATTGTAATAGTTCAATCTAATCACTCTTCTTTTTTTGCATTAATATCGATATTTTCATAAAAGTTAATTATTTATCGGAAAAAACTCCTGCTAAAACATAAAACTGTTTAATTAATAGAGAACTGATGGTATAGGCGACGCTCGCTGGCCCATAACGTAATTCACGGTATTGAGATCACAAACTACGGAGCCCACAATATCATTTGCGTAGTGCAATAAGTATTTTTATAACCTTTTAATTACTTGCCTTTATGTTACCCGCTTTTTATAAAGGTCATTTTGGGCACAGGAAAACGTTGTAAAACGGAGAGTTTATAAAATAGAGCTACAATTTTACCAGCGAAACAAAAGTGCACTATTCGAGAAATTAAAAGGGATTAGTTAAACTTTAACGACATTAATAAATCACAATTAAGTTTGAGGATTGTATGGCTTGAGGAGCGATATAATAATAATCAACATAAAGCTAGAAGATTGTATCTACAGAGGCAATTTTTTTTATAGATAATGCCCTGCTTGGAAGGATCTTTTGGCGTGGTTGTGTTTTATAGAGCAATACCTATCACCTATAGTTAATAGGGTTCTTATTAATATTCATGTAATTCAATTAATAATAAACATAATTATAGTAATATAATGTTCAATATATACATGAAAAGAGGCGAAATAGTAGTAATTTTCACGTTCTATTTTATAAGTTAGATGGGTTTAAGATATTTATACCTAAAAAATACAGATAAATTAGGATGAATCCTGCCATTTGTTACAATAGATGGATTTGATTACGATTGGACTTTATAATGATCTGTATTTGGTATTTGGTATCAGTCGTGATGATTTAATGAATGATGTTTTAGAGAGTTTGAATAAAATTGGTTTATGACTGTTGAGATGATATTAGCTACGTGAAAAATAACTAAAAAATCATGAGCCAAAAGTCGGAACTAATTACGCATATGTAAAAGAAATGAAATCCGATAAAACGAATAACAAGTATACCAGATACAGGCGTCATGTGTAACACGTAAAAAAGCTGTCTGTTTTTAGACCATAGATTTAGTTTCTTTTTACAATTCTCTTCTACAAATATTATTGGCGTTGTGAAAAAAATAAAAATATTGCTTGTGCCTTTTTGTATTCTGTTTTTGAATGTCAATGCGACATTATATGCATACTCTTAAATATTCGCGCTAAGACGATTGACTTCCCAGAAAAGGATGGTGACATCACGTATCATGTATATTTTATTATACTGAGTTATTACTACCTCTAGGGTTGTCATGTTTTATTTATTTGTTGTCTATACCTACATCATATTAAAATCTTTTGCACAAATCGATATCTTTATTTATTTTGGACTAGAATTGAAATCTCATCTATACTAATATATAAAGCTGAAGAGTTTGTTTGTTTGTTTGTTTGTTTGTTTGTTTGAACACGCTAATCTCAGGAACCGCTGGTCCGATTTGAAAAATTCTTTCGGTGTTGGATAGTCCATTTATCGAGGAAGGCTATAGGGTATATATCATCACGCTAATACTAATAGGAGCGGAGCAACAACGAAGAATGTTTCAAAAACGGGGGAAATTTTCACGCTACGGGCAATATAAGGCGCAAACGAGGTTGCGTGGGTCGGCTAGTATATTATAAGGAAGACTGGCACAAACATTTTGGCATACTAAATACCTCAAAATTATTGTAAATATTTTAAAACAAAATTAGAGAAATAAATTTCAAGAGATATATTGGATGCAAATATTTAATTAATCGATTATTAAACTTGAAGTATCTACAGATACTAGCTGACCCACGCAACCTCGTTTGCGCCTTATATTGCCTTATATTCGCCTATAGCCTTCCTCGATTAATGGACTATCCAACACCGAAAGAATTTTTCAAATCGGACCAGCGGTTCCTGAGATTAGCGTGTTCAAACAAACAAACAAACTCTTCAGCTTTATATATTAGTATAGATATGGGTCAGTCGATTCTTAATTAGAGCCTAATTATTTACGACTTTGAATAAGAAGCAACCCTACGACAATTTGTTATTATGTTTTAACATAATCTAGACCACGACTGCAAAGGCCGAGTGGCCTACTGAAAACAATAATTACGTCTTGCTATTACAAAAATAGTGTTTATCTACCGTTTGGAATGTTATAGACATACATTGTCATTTTAGAAGGATTTTTTCTCTAAAGTAACCAGATACTCTATCTTAATTTTACACATACTTAACTGGCTTTTACCATCAGTCTCGCCCGCGTGTGCTTTGATTGTCGCGGTAAAGAGTAGGCTATGTCCTTTCACAAGAATCAAAGTGATGCCAAACAAACATTGAAACCGGTATAACATTGGTACTGATTTCGTAAAAGCATGACAAACAGACAGATAAAGCTACTTTTGAATTCATAATGTTACTGTAATTAAACAAACAATAACACATATATATAACATAATCTGAATATCGGATAAACCTCCAATGATTTTCATGAAATTTAGTATGCCCCTTGCATACTTTCGGTGGCGACAAATGAATCTAACTAGTATACATTTTTGGAAAATTTACCAAATATAGATAGCAAGCACAGCTCGCTCATCCAGGTACTATGGATTTAAAGAAGTATGTAACTTTTTTATGATGATATATGTAAATTTATGACTAATTTCAGATTCCAAAGGCTGAAACGTTTGCGTATTCTCATCGACACGACGTAACGCGATACGTGTTAATCATAATACATGTCCATTTTGATATAGTGTGTCAAACGCTTATCTTATTACGGAAGTAGCACGACTTGATTAAAGAAAATGGGTTATCACGGTAACCAAGAACGAGTTAGCAACTGTCCTTATTTCATGTATAATTACTCTTTATTATCACTAATTATTGAGAATCGGTGTTATAGTTCATGAACTAATCGCCATTTTCTATTTTGATATGTAGAATTAAAGCGTCGAGATTGTACCTTGTACGCTTGAAAGTATCTGTTGTTTTGTAATGTGTTCTGAATATCTAATAACTACGCAACTAAAAAATATATCGGTACAATTCCCCGTTGTATTAGATATATTTCTATCTAAACAAATAAATAAAATTCGAGTGTCTGTTTGTAATATCAATATAACCGATATACATATACCAAAATAACTTTTTTTACTATTTTTGTGTATATGTCTGTCTGTTTTTTCGGGAAATCTGTGGAACGGCTGGACCGATTTTGACGGGACTTTACCCGGCAGATAGCTGATGATCTAAGGAGTAACTTTTTTTAGAACCGCGGTGTTACTCGCGGTACGACAATAACCACGGACAACACCCCGAGGTTCAGCTAGTTACATATAAGTTGAGTGTTATCGAATGTGATAACGTATGTCTAACCGCTCCATGTGCATTTCAATGCACTTTTGGTTTTAAGTAAGTATTTTTAGAGAAGATATTTTTCTATTTTAGTGGGCAAAATTTTTGACCGTAAACTAAACTTGATAATTTGTATGATTTATAAAGAAACGATTACATACATAGATAAATAGGTTTTCACAGATAACACAGAAAACCTATCACTCCTAGAGTGAAAAATCCAGACAAATGCAAATTGATCAAATTTCTAACACACGCATATTGGAAATACGAGACTGAACTCAGACGTTGATTGCACGAATGCCGCATCGTACGAGTATAAACAAACATCCTTTAAGTGTATATTAGTAGTAAATATATATATTTTAAAATAAATTCACTTCTAGATATTTGACACTTCCTACTTATCATAAAATACATCTGAAATCATGAAATGCGGTTAATATCTTAATAAAAGAAACAAATTCGTAGATAAGCGTTTAGATAACATAATTAATGGTTACCGTTTTAGATATATCAGCAATAGTCTGGATATGGAAATAGATGTTGAACAAAAACTGCATACCTTAATTTTTACAAAGAATCAAAGGCATTTCGCCAATAAAAAAAGACAATCATAGCTAGGTCAGGAATGTCTTGTAAGATGTAAGAACACTGGATGCAAAAGATATGGTGGATCTAAAAATAAATCTGTCTAGCCAACAAAAACATAGAGACGGAAAAAGGATCTCGTTAGGCACGAAAGGAAATTTGAGTAATCAGATTTCCGAAGTCATGACCTAGATTCCAATTGGTAAAATTAGATTTCGAGCAAATGTATATTATTTGATTTATTTATATACATTTAGATTATTTATTTTATACCAGGTTTTTTGTAAAAAAGAGTTGTCTTAAAAGTTAAACATAAAATATTTTGAAAGTCCTACACAAATATGTTGATGCTTTGTTTTTTTAATAATATTAATAAACATATACATAATACCTTAAAAAATGAATATAAATACTTTAAAATAATAAAAGTAAATATACCTTAAAAAATATTTAAATATATATGTACCTTACAATTAAACAAGAAGAATTTAAAGAACTATAACTCGACTAGCCTATTCCTCCCGGGACTTTTATATTGATACCTCATTCATTAAAATCGGTTCAGTAGTTAAAAGATATTAACCTTCCTTTTGGTATTGCTGTAGTTGAGTATACAGAAGAACTTCACCCCTTTCCATGTTTTATTAACAAGTAAATTGAGACTGGTTGTTGGCATGTGAGACTGCTGACCATGAGGTCTCGAGTTCGATTCCCTGGTCGAACCAAACGTTTTACACACAATTGTTTCGGAATTTGGGTGTTTTCTATGTATTATATGTATGTTTTAAAAAAAAGTATATTGTGTATTTGTATCAGTAAAGTTGTCCAGTACCCATAACACAAACTCTGCTTAGCTTGGAACTAGATGGCGTTGTGTGTTATATGTCTGAAATTAATAGTTTTTCCCGTAACCTGGCGTTATTTTCATTTATATTTAACTAAATGTATTCTAGTTTTATTAAATATGTATCTTATTAGACGCAATGCATTGAAAATAACCACGCGGTATGTTATTGAAGACTTAGTTAGAAATTGAATTGTCGTATTTGCAGCGACAGACAGCGTTCATGACGTATGTTAAGATGCAACGACATTTCTTATTACTAAAGGAGACATAAACAGAATGAATAAATATACTCATATACGATGATATTTTTTAAATCTATACTAATATTATAAAGATGAAGAGTTTGTTTCTTTGAACGCGCTAATCTCAGGAACTAGTGTCCGATTTGAAAAATTCTTTCAGTGTAAGATAGCCCATTTATTGAGGAAGGCTAAGACCTACAGGAGCGGAGCACTAATGAAGAATCTTACAAAAACGGGGGAAAATTATCACGCTACGGGCAATAGAAGACGCAGACAAGGTTGCGTGGGTCTGCTAGTAATATTATAAAGCTGAAAAGTTTGTTTGTTTGTTTGAACGCTTAATCTCAGAAATGGACGATTTGAAAAATTATTTCAGTGTTGGATAGTACATTTATTGAGGAGGGCTATAGGCTATATATCATCACTCTAAGACCAATAAGAGCGGATCACCAATGTAGAATGTTACAAAAAACGGGGGAAAATTATCACGCTACGGGCAATAGGAGCTATGATTAGATACTGTTAAATCTAATCATAGCGTAGGGTAATACAATCTTGTAAGCTCCGGCTAAAATATTGATTTAATAATTTCATAATATTTCACCTAATATACGTCACATTAATTTATAGCATAAAGGTATGTAGTTAAAATGAAATAACGTATATATATGAATAAACGATTATTTCGGATTTTGATAAACTACAATGACGTAGAGATGGTATGCGGTGGTGAAACCAGTTTTGGTATTGATAATTTAGAAATAGACAAAAGATCTATTCAAACAGCTGACAACGTTGCCGGCTTATCCTACCATTTATGGAGATAAATTGAGAGAGTTAATCATCATCTTCCTGGCCTTTATTATTCCCAAGATTTGGGGTCGGCTACTAGTTCAAACGATTTTACCTGAATATCAGTTTTTACACGGAGCGACTGGCATCGGACCTCGGCAACTCTGAGGGTGAACTGAATTTCAAAGTTGAACTAGTTGTCAGTATATTTGAGGGTTCTGACTTTCCAATAACGATTGCCATAGATGTTCATGACAACCGAGACCGACGGCTTAACGTGCTCTCCGAGGCACAGGCGGGAAACACAGCCATCTTAAATACTCTTCTGAGAGAGTTTTAATAACTACACCATTACTTTAAAAATTATGCAACGTTAATTAGAAAACCATTGTCGCGGTATTATATAACCCTAACATGAAACCTATTGGTAACTATAGTAAAACTAAAATTAACTTGTTTACTTGAACACGTTAATCTGTTAAGCAAATAACCGGATTCGAAAAACTTTAAACAAAAATAGAATGGTTCGTCATCATAATCATAGATAGCCACTGTTGGAAGTAGACATCTCCTTTTGATGAACTCGATCGATCCTCGGCTTCTTGCTTCCAGCTCCAGGCAAGATCCGAGCACTAAAAGAACAAGATTTTTTAATGCTTTAAAAATTGACGTCTGTAATTTGCATATAACCGTAGTCACGTTACGAATTTTGTTGCATGGTAAAAGATCATACCAAATACCAACCAATAATACCAAAAAGCGTCCTGAGCGTTTTCATTAGAACCATAACAGGAGTTTATTTGTCTTTCTGTGATGGTCACAATACTTGTAAGCGGTTTCATTACAATTCTAACACGCATTTCGCGTTGTAGTAGCTCTGCCTCTAAGCGCAATGAGCGGGGTTTTCGTGAAATTACCGTTTTCGGTTTTTCAGCGTAATTTATACTTACTATATACATTTTCATAGTTAAGCGGTTTAGTAGTTTATTTCAATCAATCATCAAAATGTCTCCATATTTCATGTATATGAGATTATTTATGATATTCACCGATAAGGCCGGCTAGGATATACGTGGATCAATAAGATCAAGGTACTATCTTATCAACAAGTGTTATGGTGAATGTGGAACAAAGTGCTAGACCATTCGTGATTTAGTTTTCTAGAATCAAATAAATGACCATAGTTATAAAAAAATATCAAAAAAATTAAAGAAATAAGTATTTGTTGTTGCGATAAAATTATTTATAGGTATACCTTTTATATCCTGACGTTTCGAATGAATTGTCTCATGGTCAAGAGTAGACTGGTCTGAGCTGTTGCTAACGTCTTCGTGATCTGCGAAGGTGCGACTAACCGCACTTGGTCACGTTGATTGTTTAAGTAAATTATTTTTGTTAGTAGTTGTTACATGATTATGACTGTTTGAATGCATAAGTCAAGGTTTGATGGCCACCTCAGTTTTAAACAATAATATCAGAAGATTGTGTTAATGACCACTTATATTGTTTTCCATTAGGAAAATGACAGCAGTGTGGCTCGCGAGTGACTTGTACCGATCAAACACTTTACGGCTAATCTGTTTGTTTGGCAAATAAGACGAGGACATTACTACAGAACCGTTTCCATTTTGAACATATGGTTTTAAACGTGATTATGTATAACAGGAACAGAGTATTATAGCTCTTTTTAACCGATTTCCTAAAGGAGCGGTCTCCAATTAGGTTCCATCATTATTTATTTTTGTGACCCTAAAACACGTTTAAAACCATATTAGAAGACATGCTTACGTTTAATACTAGATGTGAATTTGAAGTAAAAATATTCTACTCCTATTTATAAAATTATGATTTAAACACATTGAAATCGATGATAGTGAAACTTGAACAGAATTTGTTATAAGTTTAAACTTCCAATCAATTCCTATGTCAGCTTGACTGCGTAAGTGTATTGGCACACATCTGCTATTAAATTTATAATTTACACAGAGCACCCATACATATATAACTGTACTATAACTCATTATGAGTTTAAAAGTATCCTGTGAGTGAACATGTCGGCACGGGGCGGCTACTCAAGACGGGTATTTTATCGGATTGGCAGTGTACGATGTAAAGCCTCGTTAAACGCACCCATAACCAGCAAACGTGTGATGAATGAGCGGGAGACGCGTGCTGTATGTAAAATATTGACAAATGGCATTCTGTCACCTCTTCATACATTATGCATACCACCATGGGATAGCACAGTGTGTTAAATTATTGTAAGTTAGTAAATTTATTATGTTGGCATAAAATTTTGACCCGGAACTGACTTTAACTCTAATTGGTTTTTTTGTTACAATGTCTCTTTTAACTTGCTGTTTCTTCTGCATATCAATGACATGTTAGCCGTTGGTAACATTCATTGCTATACAGACGACAGCACGGTTCATAAGCGCTATTTCGGACACCCTGCCGCAAAGTCAGCAGATATTAGGGAAAAACGATATTAGATTGTCGCTCAACTCGACCATGTTCTGGGCCACAATTCTCAATGGAGCTGCAAGAATCTGACCGAACTCAAAGCCAAGAAAACACATTTTTTTTGTGGTATAGGGACCAAACGAGCAGACGTATCGCCTGATGGTAAGTGAGTACCGCCGCCTATGGACACCCGCAACACCAGAGGCGTCACAAGTGCGTTGCCGACCTTTGTTGGATTGGGAAAGGAAGGTGGGGAGGAGTTGAGGGTATGGGGCTCCAGTATACTCACTCACTCGGTAAAACTTCACCCCGGTTTCTGTGAGGCCATGGTATCACTATGGTCGAGCCGGCTTATTCATGCCGAAGCATCTTAGATCATCGACTTTTCAGAACACTCAACTGCCATTACAAGGCAGACTCGATATCCCCCTGGGCATGGATATCTGCTGCGACTTCAACCTCAGGCCTAGTGAAAGTTAGGTTCTAAACAAAGTGAGACGGTTCTTCTCGCTTGAGCACCGTGAAGCCGAGGATCGAACAAAGTGGCGGGAAATTGGAGAGTACTATGTCCAGCAGTGGACTGTGATAGGCTGATGATGATGATGATGACATAGTGGTTAGTTCGATGCTTTTAAATTTCATATCAAAACTGTATAAATTAATGGGCTATGACTAATAAAATAAACGATTATCACAAAGAAACAGAAGCTGCCCTATCATTGCCCCATATTATAAAATTCAGGGCAACAGTTTCATAACACTCACTGGTTAGCATTCCTCCTCCACTTTTATAGGTCCACACATCATCGATTCTCACCTGCTAAATAGCACATCATTAAAATCAGTGTGAAATATATTTACGATGTTTTGTTTAGCAGCCCTAACTGCCTAACTAACCTAATTGCGAGTCCATTGAAGTGTTGGTGAGACGAAGCACAACACTAAAGCTAAACGGACTTAAGCTAGCTCTCAGTTTATACACCGATATTCATTAAACTGTTTTATAAACACATGTAATGATATCATCTTCAACCTTTAACATTACACTGCTGGATATAAGCCTCTCCTTCGAAAGGAGGTTGATATTTCCTTGTTTTTGCAGTGACGTTTTCCTGAGTAGTTAGTCTTTTAGTCGCCTCTCACGACACCCGTGGAATGGATAGGGATGTAATGATATGGACATAATTATAGTGATGTTATCATCTTTAACCTATCCTTGAGATTTGGATTACTGTACCACATTGGCTAGACGTGTTGGTATAAGATTTCGTTCTCTTTACAGTGCAGTGGTTTTATGAGACACAGATAAATAGGAGTGATGACACTCTGTATTCCTAATACGTCCCCTGTGTATTAATAATATCTAGCCATAGATTTCGCCTCAAAAACAGTATTTAGCTACTACTCTTCTAGAACAATCCATTGTAAAATTTATTCGTGATTAGCATTAGGGATGTTGACTAATGTTAGGAACTGTTTTCGTTTTATAGACAGACACGTAAATATAACAAAAAATTACTTAAATTTAATTTTTTTATTCATTAACTTTAAATAAAATAACAAGTTTCTTAGTTGAGTGTTAAAATTTTGCACCTAAAAGCTCCAAGCTGGCACGTGGTCTTGATGACGAAACAATGTAGTAAATAAAAAAAACTGCTGTCAAACTGTCAGTCAAAGGCGTTAGATCAGAAGCTGTAGTATTTAAGTGCTATTTATTTTCAAAGATATTATATATAAATATGTAAATAATGAATAAGTTTTATAAGTATTGTGTTAATTTGTTACTTACTACGCCTTTAAAAAAAAATCTTACTTTCAAAGATGTTTTCGCGTACCTAAGCTCTGCTACAATTGCCTTGCTTGCCACGATCAAAGAATCTACTTTTGATAAATTTGATAAATCCAGGCCATCTATTTTAAATTATTTATTAAGCATATTTACATCTACAAATTATAATTTTCAGTACTCTAATATTCCCTGCTATGGCAAAGAAATAACTTTCATATATTCGCTATTTATGCCAACATCCCTATTTCTTTTTAAGGATCGATCGGCCTCATTTGACATTATTTAGAAACCCATTACACCCAGAATAATCAAAATCAGATCCGTTACAATATGAAAACAATCAAGCGATAAGGAAAGATTGAATAATACCATAAGTGCCATCAAACATTATGAGTTATTTGTATGGCGTGGTTTCCATAAATGCTAAGTGGGGTTGTAACTGTGAATGTATAGATTAGATAGGTACCTACTAAATAACTTGCCGCGATTAGCAGAAGGTCAATTCACATTATTAAAGATCGTTTGAAATTCAGCTTTGATTTACTCTTGATTTCACAAGGTTCCCTCTCTCAATAACAGACACAATATACGGTCACAATACGCCGTAAATCTCGTTACAGTAAACGTTTTTTTAATTCACACTAATATTATAAATTCTAAAGTAACTCTATCTGTAATACGCTTTCACGGCTAAACCACTGCTCCGATTTTAATAAAATTTTGCTTGAAGATACTTTAAATAATTACTTTAAAAAGGACATAGGCTACTCTTGACGACATAGATACTCTCGGGCCAGATCACATTATTTTCACCTGGGTACTATCACCCCGGTGAATGATGAAGAGTTTTTGATGTCCTTATTTTACCTCCCATCCGGGTGATATCCCAGGTGAAATAACTCGACAAACCAGAAATCTTTGTTCAACTTGGAACTGATTCACCCAGGTGAACATATCTAAATTGTTTTATCAGCTTGTGTAGTTTTACCAGACGGTTCTTGTTGTGAAGCTTGACTTCTTGGTATCGATGGATGGATGGTGATACGTCTTCTCGTCTGGATTCGGATTGCCTTAGGATGAGTAAAAATCTTCGTTGTCTGTGTGATGTTTTACATACGCCCTTTTGAATAATGGACCGCACCGCAAGGCGTCGTCAATTTGTATATGAATGCGCCATAACAGAGGCCCCGTGCCTTTGCATATCTGATAAAAAATAAAGGCGTACACGCGCAAGTGACGCTAACTGCACAAATTAGGGCATTTACTAAATAGGTATATCGCGTTCCTGCAATAATAACTTCAGTCCTTTAAGCGGGGTGTGAAAAATCATCTCACCAGGCCGCCATAATGTGGGTCACTATACTGCATTGTCCTTATTGGCATTGAGGACGGCGACCCCCACTCTTAGATTCATGTTTGATGATGATCATGAGTCATTGTGACAGTCAAAACATATAAAAATATATAAAAGAAATGTTTCCAGCTGTATTAAGTGTAAAAAGTCCACGTCTTCCAAACAGGGACAGTTCTACTGACGTCGGTTCATGGTATCCCAGTATACTTGTAAATGTATTTTGATAATTTGTAACGTTTGAAGAACACCGCTGCAGTGATTCTAACTGAGGGTTAGTTCAATCAACTTGTTTTGATTTCATTTTGCATGTGTAAGATAACATACCTTATACCTTAACTTCGTTTGTAATCTTTTTTAAAAACTCATATTAAAATATACCACTTATTGGGCCACAAACACATCCTAGGGTTCTCCTCTGTTCCAGTGATTTCCTTTCGAGGGTGCACCTGGTTCCCCAGCTTTCAGTCCTCGAGACGGTGTGCGGTTCTAGTTGGTTCGAGTCCCACATAGCCACCTGCTGGTGGCATCCTCTTGGATGAAGAAAAACTCGGATAGCAATAGAGGAACCACCTGAAACTTAGAAAGGAAATCACAACTTAGGAATGACTAAAAAAACAGCCTGAATGACCAATTTTTTTTAAATTTTCATCTGGACGGCCATCTAACAACAGAACTAAATAAACTAATCTTTAAATTAACGAAATAATATACATATACGTGTAATGACTGCCTTTACTCGTTTCAAAAATATATAAATATCTACCGTTTAAATAACGTTATCAAATAACTAGTTATTATATTAACTGTTGTAGGCACTCGCGTGCTAATGTATTAATATAAAATAACATATATACCTTTTAGTACCGGTTGTGAATCATGACATCCTGTGTAAATTTTTGTTGTACATGGTTGTATTTAGGGTGCGTAATTGCTCTATTGTGACAAGCTAATCTACAGATACCCTAATATGGTGACCGCGGCGCTGAGCCTTCCTAGTTCAATGTCAAGTAGTATCATAAAAATGGTGCAAGACAAACGCTGAGGCGTTTTTTATACACGACAATGTATTATACTTCATCAACAGCTTTTAATGGTCCCAGTGGATTATTAGACAGACGACAGACTTCTAGACAATTTAAATATAACATAAAATTATTTTTACCCCTTTTAAAAATAACGTCATGTTTCGAGTATTTACTATTTCGAGGTTAAAAAATGTGTAGATATGCTTATACAAATCTAAAGGGGTCCAGTACGATTTTTTGATTTGCTATGATCCACAAATGTCTAAATAATGATTGTTCTAGTAATATCGATTAAAAAAGCAAGCGAAATGCTTGTCTTTTTAAACAGTCGTAATGTTGTAAGTTATAACTTATTATTCTACTTAAAAAAATATGAGTGCACTACATAATAATAAATAATATAAACGTGAGTGATGTAAAAGATAAAACGTATGACATTAAAAAAAATAAAAATGGAATAGATTTAATCAATGGTCAATGGTCAAGATATCTTTATACTCATTCCTACAAGATTTTTCAAGTTATTTCATTATCTTTTGGAATGGTAAAATAAAAAATGTAAAGGAGAACTAGAACGAACAGACAGACACGGATAGAGAGACGGGGAAAAAATACGCAAAAAAAACGAAATTTCATTAAATTTTACGTGTAAAGACCCTAGCTTTTGTATTGTGCCAACAGTGAAAAGCAAAGGCCGGCTGTCGTTACATCGGCTCTAGCGTAGTGGTTTACTATGCATACAAAGTTTAATGCTAAATGCATGTAACACGTCTGCCTTTATTCGTTTCGAAAATATCTACCTCTAAAACAACGTATTCAATAACCTGTTACTAAAATAACTGCTGTCGGTTATTGTCCTCATTAAGATATAAAATGTTAAAATCTGTAATTTTATGCTTGGTATATATCATATTAAATTTTAGCCGCTTTTAAACGTACGTTATGCATTTGTAAACTTGTGTGGCAGATAACGATAACATTCCTTGTTTAGGTTGACACAATTGACTCTCCTGTTTGCCTTTTACTTTTTAATTATTTAACATTATGTTTTATAACTTCCTAGCGACTAGGTCGGACTTCGCATGGAAGTTTTGGAAATTTTCGACTTAACTCCATTTTAAACAACAGCTCTGTGGTGTGGCTCGGGAGAAGTTTATGACCAGTAGTTGACTGCAGCTGTTTATTACTGAAAACTGCATTGGAATCCGTGTAGTAGATTTTTTAATCTACTAAGTACCCATTAACGCTTATAAGACTGCAAAACTATGAGTAAAACGGACGTTTCAAGCAGTGATGTGAATGTTTTAAAGGGCCATGAACGTTTAAGCGGCAATGAAACAAAAAGCCATTATAAAAAAATAGATAGTTATAGCTCGTTGCTAAAATATAAACGTTTTATATCCTGTCGTTATCGCAATAGCTGCATTACAAATGCAAACGATAAATAGTAAATAGCCCTATACGCTCCTATACGCTACGCTTTTAATACTCAGTTATTTACATACTTTTTGACATTTCGATTAGTGCATACCTAACGGTATGCACTAATCGAAATGTCAAAAAGTTAAGCCATTTCATACCTTCTCATATTATGAAAAACAATTTTAGGTAGTTATACTGAACTAACGTAAAGGAATATTTTCCATATTTGACACGTAATATAATCCATTAATTTATTAATAATACTGGCAAATGATAAAATAATAAAGACGAATAAAAATCTTTCATTCATACTCAACGAATTTAATTTTACAGACGAAATAATTTTTAAACTGATTTAATTGCTACGGGTCACAGAATGCAACTCTTTACATTAAAATAACACAAACATTAAAGTATATGTTTACAAATGATTATATGTTTCATAAAATCCATATATTTCTTTCGTGTTTATGTTTTAATTAAACGAACCTCATAGCTACGATCTCAATCAGCTGTCATGAAGGAAATAAATTAATGGCGAGAGATATCGTTTCATATTTTAGATAATATTCTTCTCAAATTTGGTTTGGTGTTTTTTATAGTAGCTTCTCTTTTAGAAATCTCAAGCATCGTAAAGCCCGTTCACTAATTGTGAAGACAATTAGAAGGCCCTACCCTTCATTAATATACGTACCATTAATGATGAAACTCCAAACCAACCTGCCTCTGCTTCTCTATTTATTTAAACAGTTTTTTTAAGGACTTTATGTGACTTTTGTTATGTCTCTTCTACTGATAGGTATTAAGAATATTTTACACAAATTATAACCTAAACGCATGTGACATATAGTAAACATTTTTCCTCCAAACTTTTGCCCAAACTGGGTTGATATTGGTTTTTAATCTGCCGCGTGACGGTTGAACTTTAGATTTTTACACGGGGCGACTACAATACGGGAGATGACACCTTAGTCAAATGAGTTACTTTTAATCATCTGTCAAAACAATGTCCTTTTTTTCTCTTCTCCGGCTTCGCACGATTTGTGGTTTCAGCCAATGTCGAGTTTAAAATGGATATCTTTGTATAAAAATGTACTGATTACAAAGTTGTGACGTCGCTGTTTTAGACTACTATTTCAATGTTTACTTAGTTAAAACTTGCAATAGAAATTAAAAGCTGTAATAATAAAAATGGTCACCAACCATACCCTGGCCTGGCCAGGATTGCTTAACCTTACAATAAGTTAACCTGCTCGGTTACCACATAGCCATGGGACCTGGGGGGTTACTACTCTCTCACAGAAACCAACTTAAAATGACAGCATTCGTGCAGTCGTGTTCCGTGAATGAGCGGAGATGAACTATTTATTTTGTTAATGTATGACCCTGCCAAAATGACTCTCTCTGCCTAATGGAAAGCATAAGCCGAATCCAAGAGTGACGATAACCATACTCATTGCAAATGCAGACAATGCAACATGTTGACGCACACCATGGCGGCCTAGCGATGCTTTTGCATCATTGAACCTCCGGTCTCGCACTCACCAAAGAATTGTTAGTTTTCTACTAAGTTTTGACGTTGTTTAACGTTTCTAGAATATCAACTTCGCTAGGGAGCCTGGTCATCATACAATATTTGCCTGCAGTAAGAAACCCACGATCTAGTTTTCTGCTCACGAAAGCTAGAATCACAACTCACTTGTTCTAGATGCCAGTAGTTTTCAAATTTGTTAATAATCCTTTTATTATTATCAGTCTTAAGTCTTTGCACATTAATAGATTTTTAAAAGAATGGAGCTAGTCCTGTCTTACTTATTTAAAAAAATAGGACTAGTTTCATCGCTGTCTGATAAACTTCCTAATAGACTAATATTAATTTATCTATGAAATAACTACAGATTTCAGTATCACGGGTCTTGGATAGAGACATATCTGTCAGATATTAGAAACTGTTATTTGTTACACAGTGTTATTTGACAAATAACTGTCTGAAACGAAAAAACTGGTTAAACCAGCCCTTAATAACATAGTCATCAAAATTATTTATAGTTTAATACAAGTAGTTGTTTATGCTAACAAAACTATGCGTGGCACGATCTTGACTTATTGACCTACACAGCTCTTCCACAGCGTTCTTGCGAACGATCTGTCAACAATGGCGCTAAACTAAGCATATCTTTTAATACTCATGTTTATATTAACTCTTTTGATCGTTGATTATCTCAGATTCAAAGAATAATCCTTGTGGTTAAATCTACTACGTATTGGCCAGCTGTGGTCCGAAGTAATAGTAAAACCGTTTGTGTTTTTAAATCCGTTTTGTATCAGATCACAGTATAAATTATCTATAATATGTTTGTGTAACAGAAGATTGTAGTAAGGAAATAGTAAATGATTATTTATGAATATATTTTTGAGTGACTTCAAAAAACTGTATCTTTAGAAGTGGATGTTAAAGTTTGACTGCCTCGGTGTCGCAGTGGTAGCGTACGCGACTGCTGTTCTTGAGGTCTCGGGTTCGATTCCCGGGTCAGAACAAATGTTTGTATGATCTGCAAATATTTGTTTCGGAGTTTGGGTGTTTTCTATGTATAATATGTATGTATTTACAAAAAAAAAGTATATAAGTATTGATATCAGTTGTCTAGTACCCCATAATACAAGCTCTGCTTAGTTTGGGACTAGATGGCGTTGTGTGTTAGATGTCCGAAATATTTATTTATTATTTATTATTATTATTATTTATTTATTTAGGGTGTAATATCTGAACCTTAACTAAGAACGAAGTGTCCACTTCTTTTTTAACATGTTAATGTAGTAACGGAGCAAACTACGCTGGCAAAATCACCGCAAAGAGAAGCAAAACTTAAAACGAACTCAATATCAACCCGTCTTCCTAGCGTATTGAAGGCCAATATTTCTAAAGTGAGGCTATGTTTAGCAGTTTACTATAAAAGGTTGTTGATGATGATGATGATATTTTTCTTATCTTATCGATGGCAACACTTATATGGTTGGTTGGTAGCTCTACGACATGTGTGACGTTAGCCTTGCTCGGTATAAGTCATTAAGCGTGCACGATTGTGGTTTCGCGAAGAGTGTAAGCAAATGACCCATTGTAAATTATGATGAAATAAATAAACACTAACACTGTAATAGTGTGCATTTTACCTGAAGTTACGTCAGTACGTTCTAAATATATCGACAATATTTAGGTTATTGTTGGTTTATTCGCATCGCCAACATTTTCAACAAACGTATGAATTAAACTACTCCATGCAGAAATTATTTTGGAGCGTTGCATTAAACATCCGCCGGTGTGTTTTTCGGTAGGGAAATGTTTGGGAAGATTTGGTTGCTAAATGTTTCCAGCAAATAAATACAAATTAAAAACAATGCCTGTAGTTAGACCGTAAATAAACTTTCTGACTTACTTTTAATTTGATTGGCGACTCTTGGAAAATGGGCTACTAAAACATAATTCTTAACTTAAAAAATAGTATCGTTCGAACTACAATAAAATGTTTCACTCACTAATTGACTACTAATCCAGTCATGGGTTAAATTTTTGGACAATTGACTGTGAATAAGCGTGATTATTTGTTTTGGGTCTAGGTGTAATTTATCTATAAAATGTATGTATTTAAAAATATGTCCGTTTGGTGATGTATTAAAAATATGGATGCATACGCTAGCCGCAGACCGAAGAAGCAATTATCGCAGCTATTATAGTGTAATTAATTTTCATTGTTACGGCACTTTCAAAAATACTTTGACACTATATTTGTGTGTGCAGTTATTTTATATTGCCGCATATATTTGATAGCATGAGTAGTACAAAGCAGTTACGGCTCGTACTTGCAATAAATCGTTTTGTCGTCACTGTATAAGCCGACCACGCGTCTTCCAACTACAAACCTCATTTTGCAGAACGTGATGTCTAGACTACAATATGTTATAAAATTATTATGTAACTAGCGTTCGGATTTAATAAAAAACTAGTCGAACCCCGCGGTTGTTGTTGTACCGCGAGTAACGCCGCGCGACAAAGTGAGTCTAAAAAAAGTAGCCTAAGTTACTCCCCGGATCATCAGCTACCTGCCAGTGAAAGTCCCGTCAAAATCCGTCCAGCCGTTCCAGAGATTACCCGGAACAAACAGACAGACAAAAAAATTTTTACCTACATTTTTCGTATATGTTCCGTGTATACATACATATGCATTTATTAAAAGTGGTTATTTTTATTTGTATAGATGTCCTATGTTACTCCTAATACTTTCAAGAATATGTTTAGTGGTAGTTTTCACGTGAAAGCGGAACAAACAAACTTACATTCACATTTATAATATTATTAGGATTTAGGTTATCTCGGTACATAGTAGTTTATGTCCTTATCTCATATCTTTAAACAAGTAATTATTGTTTATAATTAAGACACTAATATTATAACCTGAATTTCGGGAACGGCTCCAACGAGATTTTCATGAGATTTAGTATTAGATGTAGCAGGGGGGTTTCGGGGGCGATAAATCGATTTAGCTAGGAATCATTTTTAGATAATTACCTATTTTATTTTGTTTAGTTTACACTCTCGATTGTCGGCTCTTGGTAGAACTTTGGAAAACCAATATCCCCATTTTCGGGGAGAATTTTTGTATCGACACACTATTATTTCTCGACCATTATTAATCATAAGGCTTTAGATGTGGATAATTTAAAGTAAGCAGTAATCTTTGATAATGCCATAAGGCGAAACCGGTGAGGTTAAATTTAAATTAACTAAATAGTGGAATAAAAGGGCAAGCGAGTTTAATTTAATTTTTTCATTTCAAGAATGTCTATATTCTTCCTCAAGAATGAAAGAATCTATTTACGTACAACACAAATTTTATTTGAATACAAGCAGCTGTTTAGCCGTAAAAGTGTAATAGAAGGTACCTCTACTATCGAATTTATAGTAATAGTAATCATAAATCTTTATATTTAAAATTGTATAAGATTAGGTTTAAAGCTTCAAATAAGAGATCTAACTTCACCTGTACTTAAGGCTATTTTGACTGGTCCTCAGCTTCTCAGCTATGACAAAAAATAGTTGTGCGAATCAATATGATAAAATTGTTATATCTGAGTATTTCAATTCAAATTCAAAAGCTCAGCCATACATATTGGAATAAATTGTAGGTACTATATATATTTTAGTCTTAAACGAAATTCGAGCGAGTCGAGTCTGTGTTCCCTCACCAGTAGCCATTAGCTTGCGAGTCCAGTCGTTCGCACCCGGGCAAGGATCATGTTAGACTAACTAAAATTGCAAGAAAATCCCCTCGTGCTGACAACCCCACCCTCCCCTAATTACGGCTTGAGTGTCGATTTATTTGCGAATCATGACTCCAGGTTCCAAGTTAATGACGATTTTATGATCTCTGTCCGGTATTTTTTATTTTACATTATTTAAGCAACTTCCCCTTTTCATGCTAATGAAGGCTTCTCGCTAAGTTTTAATGGGTGTTAGGTAATTTTTTTTTGTGGTCGCATTATGACATTTTGTGTAGCTAACTGACTTTCATAAGTGTGAAGGTTCTCAATTCATTTTATTTTTGTTTCTAGCTTTTATTCTGAGGATTCCGTCATTTATGGACTGATTTGTGGCCAAAGGACTCAGACTTGGTTGTTTCTAATCTATACAAATATATAAAATTGGAGTGTCTGTTTGTAATATTAAAATAACCGTTTTTTTAATGCATACACGTATGTATACACGGTACACATAGCAAAAATGTAGTTAAATTTTTTTTTTGTCTGTCTGTTTTTCCGGGTAATCTCTGAAACGGCTGGACTGATTTTGAGGGTGCTTTCACTGGCAGGTTGCTGATGATCCAGGGGTAACTTAGGCTATTTTTGTTTAGACTAACTTTGTCCCAATTTGTTAACAATAACCGCGGGTAACCCCGCGGGGTTCAGCTAGTATTGAAATATAATTTAAAAACAATATCATGTTAAAGGTGGAAATTATTAGAAAAAATTAAACTTTATGACAATTCATAACTGTAGAAATCAACAGAATTCCTCAATGTTTTATTTAAGATAATACTTTGTAATACTTTGAAAAGCGATGTTTTAATGTATTGACTAGCTTTTGTCCGTAGCTGCATGTCAGCGTATGTCGGTTTTAGCAGTAAAAAATAAATGTTGTGTGTCCTTTCTTGGCATCAAAGTTACCACGTGCCAAATTTAATTGAAACTGGTTCAACGAATTAGCCGTAAAAGCGTAACGTACAGAGTTACTTTTGAATATATATAATAGTATTTTTATATCAGTGTTGGATAGTAAATTTATCGTGGAAGTATGTAGGCTATATATCATCACGCTAAGATCAACAGGAGCAGAGCACCAATGGAGAATGTTTCAAAAACGGGGTAAAATTATCACGCTACGGGCATTATCTTAACTACCAATTAAGATTATAATGAATGGCAGGCTAATTTATTCAAGTTACATACGAGTATAATAGTCGCACTTTTTGTCTTAGGTCTAAATAGGTGTTTGGCTATGGAAACTGACAAACTTACAATTGATAGTTCTAGGTTTCGCAATAATTTGTATATAATCTCTTTCAATGCATAAATATCTAAGACCACTTAAATCTTTTTAATATATGTCTAATATTGATAATAGGACTAAAATGTTTTAAAGACTAAGCAAAATATTTGAAACAAAACGTCTACTTAGTTTAAGTAACACCCTACCTTGAAAAGAGATGCAGCTGGAAAAGCTTAAGCAACGGTCCATGTCGTATTTGGATGACGGACAAATTTTTTAAACGACATCACGCCGCCGTGCCGTGTAATTGCTGGAAAACAAACTGATTTAAATTACATCTTATTCAAAATGAGAATAATTAAATAATTTATTGGAGGCTAAATAAATTCATGAGAATTCCTGTTGGACACGATTTTATTTCAATTTGTCGACGTTTGTGACTACGGAACCCTGCCTATTCTATGGGTGACCTGACACGTATTTACCTGTTTTTATTCATTTAAACATGCTAGAAGTTTTTAGAAATATGTCAATTTTTTACTTTTTTCTAGAAAAAGTAAAAGGAATTAATATAATATATTACCCGATTTCTTACCTCTCTTATCAAATGTAGTTAGTTGGATTGGAATTATTTGATTTAAATAAGAAACTTCTAAATAATCTTCTTCTTCTAAAATTTAGTTTAATTTAACACATTTTTTTGTACTAAGTACCTACTACGTATGATAAAATGTGTGATTTTAAATCTTACTAAAACTTTTAAAAATCTCTACCATCGTTTTGAGGTAGCCCGTGCGGTACGGATATATGAATAATAATAATAATAATAATAATCTTTATTAAGTCAGAAAGAATGCAAGTACATAGGCATTTGATACAGTTACAATATACAGAATATTGACATAGCAGTTGTACATTATTAAGTTATAATTTGCACTGATTCCCAAACTGAGTCTAGCTCGTATTATGGGAATCCGAGGTTCTTTTTAAGCAATTCTTTTATATGTACCGTTTACAATTGAGTGTACATGTTCTTAAACGGTAAACCTTATACATAGATATATACATTGGTAAAGAGAAATACATATTTTTGTAATAGTTCACAATTATTCTAATTCAGCTTATGTGATTACGGTTATAAGTTTTTCAGTTTCAAAATAATCTAAATTATGCAACCAACTTAGCAGTTTGTTTTTAACATTGAATCGATTCAATCTATATATAGACAATTGTTTATTAATTTTGTTGTAGACCCTCACACTTAATGCCCTAGTCTGTCGTAGTGCAAAGGCAGTTTTGGTCCTGACAGGAGGACAAACAAGTGCACCTCGTCTTCTTAGTGAAAGCCCTGTATTTAATGGTAGTTGTGAGTGTAACCGCAGCACAGAGCGCAGAACAAACAACTGCCTTACCGTAAGGACTTGACATTCCTTATAAAGTTTAGAGGTAGGGTAGTCACGTGGCTTGTGGTTCATGGTTTTGAGGAGAGCCCTCTGTGCCCTCTCCAATTGCAGAAATAATGTTTTGTATGTCCCACCCCAAACAGGAATGCAGTAAATTAAAATAGATTGGCATAATCCCATATATGCCTTATGCATCACCAACTCATCTGCAGACCGGCGTAGATCCTTGAAGACATAAAGTAGTCTTTTTACACGACCAGTTAATGTCTCAACTTGGGATCTCCAGGTTAGACGCTCATCTACCTGCACACCAAGGTATCTAGTACTAGCAACATTAGATATTATAGGACAAGAGCAGTTGAGACCTAAGGTATTACAATTGTGAGCGGTAAGTAATTTCGTGTCAGGAGGTGGTGTTGGTGAATTGGGTAAATAGAAACAGATGGATTTCGTTTTTTCTACATTCAATGTTAATAGGTGCGATGATAACCATAGTGCAACAGCTTGTAAGGCATTTTCCGCACAGCACTTCGCTTCTCCCCAGCTCTTCCCGTATACCATTAAGGCAGTATCATCTGCGTATGTAAAAATTTCACAGTTCGGTAACTTCATATTACATAGTTCATTTACGTACAGTAGGAAGAGAGTAGGACCGAGAATACTACCCTGCGGCACCCCGTGACTAGTCCTCTCTTCACCACTCAGCACTTCTTCTATCTTCACCACCTGAACACGATCAGAAAGGTAGCTCTTAAAAATATCCAAGGATAAACCGCGAATCCCGATACTTTCTAATTTAGATATGAGAATGGGAATAGAGACCGTGTCAAAAGCTTTTGACAGATCTAGAAAGACACCGTAACATTTGTGACCACTATCAAGCATAGCAACAGCTGCCTCGCTAAAGCTGGACACTGCATCCTCAGTGGAGACTCCAGACTTGAACCCATATTGTTTTCCCGAGATAATGCTAAATTTTGTGAGGTAGCTCGATAGACAGTTATTAAGTATTCTCTCCAGAATTTTTGACAGTGCACTCAAGACTGAGATGGGTCTGTAATTATTGACCTGGTCTCTATCCCCACCCTTATAAATAGGACACACTAAGGCCTTTTTAAAACTTCGTGTGAAGACACCAGTTGCAATACATAAGTTACAGATATGTGTTATTACAGGAATTAGTGCTTTACGTGATAGCTTAAGTACTTGGGCTGGGATGTCGTCATGTCCAGTAGCACAATTACTTCGGAGATTGGCAATTACGTTGTCAATTTGTTCCATAGAAACAGGCATTATGCCAAGAGAGTTACATTGTGAAGCGTTATTACCCTTTTCAATCACACTCGGCCTGCCTGGGATAGCGGAGGCTAGGCTACTACCAATGTTCACAAAGAAACGGTTCACACTATCTGCCGAACACTTAGGATCTGTTGTCAGGCGCAACAGTTCTGTTGCAGGTTGTGGCTGTCGTTTCCTACCCGAAACCTGATTTATAGCTTCCCATATGGCCCTAGGGTTTCCTGCCGCCTTACTGAATAGCTGTTTTTCATACTCGCATTTTAATTCTTTTATCAGTCTATTACAATAGTTACGATAACGCTTGTAGGTAGTCAAGAGAATAGTGTTCTCTGGGTTCTGTCTTAATTTCAGGTGCATATTATCTCTGTTACGAATACATCTCAACACTCCTTCTGTTATCCATGGCTTAATTATGTAATTACGTTTGTTAATATTCTTATGCGAGGTGTGTTTGTAGACTATATCTTGCATAATTGTTATAAAATTGTCAGTGGCAATGTCTGCATCAGTCTCATTTAATATATGAATGGGTGTGGTACAGATATGATAGTATGCGTTTAGCTTCGCCCAGACGCAGAATTTAGCCGTGGGACTGTGGGAGATCCACACTTTGGCATGAATGGACCGGAGTGATACCACGGCCTCACAGAAAACCGGTGTGAAATAGCGCTTTCACTGTGTTTCACCGAGTGAGTGAGGATACCGGAGACCCGTAACGCTATTAACACCGCGGGGCTTAGTTAGTTCATAATATAAGTTTGGATTACTATTAACCTTCGAAGCCATTGTGTGTTATAAATAATGTACTGCCTACATTGTTGATACTTGATTGCCAAAACTAAATACTGTTAATGTAAATAACTTTCAGTTGTTTTAACTTTGATTATTGTATGTTTAAATGTTGATGGAAACGTGAATGTATGTTAAAAGTTGTAACAATAGTAACTATCAACATAAACGTAGGTTTTGTTTTCGAACGCAATATAATTATTTTCAATAGCCAAAAGCTCCAAGGTTCAAAGAATTTCCAACGAGCTCTTTGACCCTTAGGTATAGCAGTTCTAACAATCTGTTAACGTATGAATATTTAATGAAAACCATTTCGTGTGGTGAAAAAATAAATTACACTAATATAGAGTATCACTACCTATACAAGCACAGCAGTCGCTTACGCTGCCATGCCACCTAGCCAGTTGCAGACAAAGATAAAGTAAACTTAAAAGACACTCAACACATTTGGCGAGCATGGGACTACAGACCACAAATAACTTTCTAAGGAGAGGCCTATATCCAGCAGTGAACTATTACAGGTTGATTATTTAAACACATCTACTTAAGTACTTATACAGCGCATAAACAAATTGTTCTATTAATGAGTAATGACTTTCTATTAGTATTGTTTTGTCAACTTTACTCAGTTGCTGTTGAGGAAATGACGACTTATTAATGCGTTGATTAGTTTTCCTAAGTGGCACAAATATGTTGCAACATTTAGGAATAGTTCGGCAAATGTTTCTAATGAAAAACGACTTTGTACTTTATAGTTTCTATTCATACCTTGATGAGGAAGTTCTAGGAAATTTAATTTACAGCAATTTATGGTCAGCCAACTTCAAAGATGCAAATCTGTAAGGCGATTCAGTATTATTATACCACTAGTTGTTGCCCGCGGCTCAGCCCGCGTCTATGTCGGTTATCGCGACAAATAGTTGCCTATGTGTTATTCTGATGTATAAGCTATATTACTGTAAAGTTTCGTCCAAATCCATGTAGTAGTTTCTGCGTGAAAGAGTAACAAACATCCATCCATAGTAAGATAGGATTTGTAACCAAATTTTGACATAAAATCTAGAAGTAAACTCAGTTACAGGGTTTCTTACCTACTAGCTAGTGTGACCTTTGATAATGCTAATGCGTCGACTTGAACCGAAGTTAATTATATATTTCGCTGCTTTTCATTTGAGTCACTGAAGTTACCGCAGATAAATATTCTCACAATCTCTAAATCTCGATAGGCGGTAAGGATGTCTATGCACTTTTGTATCTTTTTTTTTATTTAAAAGCCTGCCAAGCCAACTTAAACCTACTCAGCCTGGTGTAAATCAAGAATAAAATCCAAAAGTGGTGATTACCGTACTCATTGCGAATGCAGACAATGCAGTATCTACACCAGGCTAGTGAGATGCTTTTTACACCCAGCTTTATGGACCCGGGATGATAGCAGGAAAGAAACACGACAGCCTTCTTAGTTTAGCTTTTTCTACAATCGCTAGAGTCTCTATTGTCTTAATTATTGGCTAATATTCTATTAAGGCCGCGTAAAATAGCGTTGAGGGACGTCTTCAGTTCATCACCATACAATTGTTTGTTTACTATAAAAGTTTACGTTTCTATAATATCAAACTGGCTAAAGGGGTACAATCATGTGAACTGTACACTCGTTAGTCCTCTATTTAAAAAAGCTATTAAATACGTCTAAACTTTAAAATGAGATTGGAATTGTTTAACAAATATGAAACTTATTATCATGAAATGTGGCCCAACCTAGATCGTATTTGTAGTAAGTAGACGTAAGAAATACATGAAGGTATCTGAATTACAAGAAACTGTTCCTAAAAAGGCCAATGTGTAAATAAAATATAGGCGTGTTACACGAATTGTGTTCAGCAGATAAAACCTGATCGTTATAAGGGCGGGGCGTGCCGAGCGGTCCTGGCCAATGAGAGGACTTCTATTTACCTATTCCACTTAATCCGACCTCGAGTAGGTACTAATAAATTTTCACGAAAAACTCTTAGAATAACTCTTATAAAGTTAGGTTATACATTTATAAATGGATGTGGTTCTCGCCTTTCAGCTAACTTAGTGACCTCAGCTCTAGTGAATAACTTAAGTCTAGACTAAAATCTAAATATTGAACCCTCATCTAAATATTGGAAAAATATTATGTTTGGAATCTGGTAACAATTTTTCATAGCAAAACATAAATCTGGACACAAAATGTGTAAAAATTAAACTCCCAATAGAATGAACTCCCAATCAGATTTTTTCTGATGAGCCTGAAAAATATCTGCCTGAGTTGAACAGCTATTCATCGTGTCGTGTATGATAGTCAGATCACTTATGAATATACTTATAAAATACTGTCCTTAGGAATAATTTCACAAAGACATTAAATAAATCTTAGTCAAATATAGGTCTCCCAAAAGGTTTTTCGTAACAGCGGTTCGTTCGTTCGTTCGGTTCGTTCTTTGCTGCTCGCATTCAACGATTTCCCGCGATCTACGTCGTCGGGCCACCTTGGTGCCTTACCAGCCATAATGATAATAAAATAAATGATCATAAACATCATTCAATAACCATTTGGTGTAAATCCAACCCACGATTTGCAGCTCAATATTCAGAACCATTAACCACTAAAACAAAAGACCTTCGCACCATTCATTCAGTTTGCAATCAAAGGGATAATTAACGATACAAACCTCCATAAAAGGGCGTATTCGGAAACCAACCTATAAAATGCAAGACAGTAGTAGTTATCTCTTGAGACGCATCTGTTGAACGCGGCAATCGTTTTTATACCAACTGTTCACCATCACATAAACAACATTTAAGTTTTAGCCTACAGGGTATAGGGTCTCTGTCAAATTTTCCTTCACTTTGTAGCAGTTCTACGTAGTTTGCTTTCTTAACTCTTAAAACACACGAGAATGACACTTCATTCTTAATCCGTCACCACAACGTTTCTTCATTTACCTAAAAAGCATGCAAGCTTACGAACATCTACTAATCAAAGCTTGTCTTTCCAGGTGTCAGCAGCGGGGGATATTTATTGGGAAGGAGAGGAAGACAACGTAAATGAATTCCTAGAAGTAAAAGAAGATGATGCGGGAGTAATTGGCCACCTTAAGCGGTTTAAGCGGCAATTCACCTTTCCTAGCTTTGGTGAGTATTGTCATTATACAATGATACCACGTCCTAATACAAAATGCCGGATCAGAAATTCAATAGTTACTTTTCGGCTATGAGTGTATGAGGAGATAATGAGTTCAGTAACAACTCATTATCGCCTCCTAGAAAGAAACAAAAACTATTCTAAAACATACTTTACGCATTGTACATTATTGAATTATCAATTAAAATATCTTTAATATACCTACGAGTATTTAGAATATTAGAAATTCGGTTTGTGTGAGAATTAGCTATAAATCTTACACAATAAATGGTGTAACAACAACTATTGCGTTTCTTTATATTCTTTAAATGTAAAGGAAATATTATCTAAGAAAACGACGTGATACTTGCCGTTTTTACATCCTAATTATTATAAATGTGAATGTAAGTTTGTTTGTTCGGTTTCACGCGAAAACTCACATCCACACACATATTCTTGAAGGTATTAGATTAGTAGTAACATAGGAGACTTTTATTAAATGCGTGCGAAGTATTAGTATAATCTATCTCTGAAAACTTCTGTAGCTTAATGTAAGAACAATTGCTTGAAGGAGTACGTGTTGTTTCCGATAGATGGCGTTATTTGCACACACGTTATTTATTTGGTTTTCATCTAACTTTTAATGTAATTTTATTATTGAATTTTAAATAGAGGTTTTATTATAATTTCAGGATCCTTTTTTGGATCAAATGACGCTGATGAAACGGCAACGGAAAGCGATGATGGGTATGTATGATTATGTTTTCTAAAATAGTTGTATATTTTCTAATCAAGACTGTAATGGGTTATTTGTGAAAGCCTCAATGTTTAATTTTGTGGCCGCCAGCCAAATTGGAGAGGGCTTCGGGAATGTCATCGTTTTCCAAGAGGAAAAAAGTATCGGCAGTAGACAGAGGATTTTAAAAGTCATGGTCGAATAGCTTTATATATTTTTTACAACTCATTATAAAGGTTACTAGTATAGAGACATCAATAAAAGATTATTTAGGTACATGAGCAACGTAGCACTGACTTAGGTATGATATAAACATGATGGTTAAATTTCCTAAAGACAACGGGGACTGGTGCTGGAGACGCTGCGACAGACAGCAGACAGACCGAGCTACGTTCATATAATTATATAATATTAGAGTAAACATAATTTTTAATGTTAATAATTTTACGATTTCAGATACGGCAAGGATGACGATGGAGACAACTTTGGCTCCGGTTCAGTGGACAAAGGAGACTTAGAACCGAGAGAAAGTAAGTTTTTTTGCTTTTGGAACACACTTCTAATCGTTGGTAGCAAAATATATGTAGAATACTTTCCGGTGCTTTGACTAAGACAACATTTTAAAATTTAAACAAAGGAAATAAGAAACATATACATTTTGACTGCCTCGGTGGCGCAATGGCAGCGTATGCGACTACTGTGCTTGAGTTGCGACTACAGTCACGGGTTCGCTTCCCGTAACGGACCGTATGTTTGGGTCATCATCATCATCATCAGGCAGTCCAGTACTGTCTAGTACTTAACTGCAAAAGGCTGATGATGATATGATGATTAATCTCCTCTATCTCTATCCTCTAAGATAGTACGCTACTTAGTTCGATTCTCGGCCTTACGTATGATCTGCAAATATTTGTTTCGGTATTCGTTTCTATGTATAATATGTATGGTTTTTACAAAAAAGAAATATACAAGTTCTGCTTGGTTGGAAACTAAATGGCATTGTGTGTCAGATCTCTGAAATATTTATTAAAAAAACACAATTATCGATGAGATACAATGCTTGCTTTAATTTTGTAACTGGTAACCTTAAATATAATTTAGCTACAATTAAATGTCAATATATATACACAACTAGCTGACCCACGCAACCTCGTTTGCGCCTTATATTGCCCGTAGCGTGTAAATTTCCTCCGTTTTTGAAACATTCTTCATTGTTGCTCCGCTCTTATTAGTAGTAGCGTGATGATATATACCTACCCTGCCTTCCTCGATAAATGGACTATCCAACACCGAAAGAACTTTTCAAATCGGACCAGTGGTTCCTGAGATTAGCGTGTTCAAACAAACAAACTCTTCAGCTTTATATATTAGTATAGATTAGTATAGATAATAAGTGACTCTGTATATGATAAATGAATGGGAAATTAAAAAAATATATAGAACTTAATTTTTAGAACCTCCAAAGTAGTAATGTAACAAACCAGACCAACAGTTAAACAATCTAACCAATCAACTTTATGGCTTTTCAGAAACTCTCCGAGTGACGTTCACAGCCATCGAGCCATACTCCAACTCATACTCGGACAGAGACTCGCCCGAGTTCCGCGATTTCTCCCGTTCACTCGCCGATGCTGTGGACAAGTTATATGAAAACCTTCCAGGCACACAGAGATCGAGTCTGGTTAGAATACAGTAAGTACCTGAGTATCTTAAGAAAATCATATTATTAAGAGTCAAACACATCCGTAAAAAGTAAATAGGAGGTTAAAAATTTGATAAAGAGATATAAAAAAAAAAATATTTCTGTGGTGCAGTGGTAGCGTTCGCGACTGCTGTGCTTGAGGTCTCGGGGTCGATTCTCGGGTCGGATCAAATGTTTATTTGATCTGTAAATATTTGTTTCGGAGTTTGGGTGTTTTGTATGTATTATATGTATGTATTTACAAAAAAAACTAGGTATAAATGTATTTATATCAGTTGTCTAGTACCCATAACATAAGCTATGCTTAGCTTAGGACTAGATGGCGTTGTGTGTTAGATTACCAGAAATATGTATTTACTATATTGCGTCTATTTTTGCTTAGCTTGGGACTAGATGGCGTTGTGTGTTAGATTTCCCGAAATATTTATTTATTTATTTAATATATTGCGTCTATTTTGTAAAGTATCTTGCACTGGAAATTTATACCTATTAGGTTATGCCTATTAGGCTTACTATATGAAGTTATCTAAAACGAAAAATATACTTTACCAACTGTACCCTGCCAGGGTTCACTATAATATGTTGAATTAATTGATTGAGAATAAGGTAATTAAAACAGATTCATGAAAATTCTTTGTATCGTGTCAAAATTTGAACTCAATGAGTGCAGAATTTAATGTTTTTTTTTACCCGAGTACGGCAAATTATCCTTCATTTGGGTTTTGGCAGTAATGGATGGAATAATAGAGGGAGATATTTTCTCAAGTAGAACAAATAGGGTCTCAGTCTCTTCTTGAGTAGTCACTACAGCCTGACTTTTTGAAGCTCACTAAAATCAACTTTACTATTTTATAATAGTCAAGATCTGTAAATGGTTAACAATGGCTACTTAATTGTTTTCAGATCGCACATAGCTGACGAGTTCTCCTGCAAAGTTACTTTGGACATTGTGACCAGTGGTTATGAAGACATAGAGCAAATCAAAGAGCTACTCCGTGACCATATCAAAATGTATCGTCGTTTGGGCAAAACCATTGTCAACGAAGGCGACTTTAGCGCTCAGTTGATTGATCCAGGTTTGTAACTTATAAAAAAAATATCATTCATATCTAAAGACTTTTTCTACTAAGATTTTTTACGAAACTAGATCGGAGTCGACTTTAAGTCTAAAGCGATACCGCTGAACTTCGATTTTTAAGCGGAGCAGAAAACTTAAGCAAGAAAAATTTAAACATAAAACAAAAAAAAAACATATCAATTAAAATTAAACATGCAAAAATAGTTAATTAAGAATTATAACTACAGTATTTTCGTTCGTATACAGTCGGATGTTGCATTTTGTGTTTGGATGCATTTTGATACTGACTTGGCAAATTGGGCAAACTGAGTACATACTTAAGTTACTTTAAGTTGAATCAATTTAACAAATGGGTATTTTATTTGTCTATATATCTTTACTATTACTCACCTAAATTTAACTATAACGGAAATATTTATTAAAGTTTATTATATTTTTGTTTTTTTTTTATTTATATTATTTTTTTCTTTTAATTTATTTAGGTACCACGTTCTGCGAAGAGAATGAGTTTAAATGTGACGAATACCGTTGTTTGCCGATATCTGTAAGATGTAATAGACAGGCAGACTGTGATGATAGCACAGATGAACAAGACTGCCCACTAAGTCAGTATTAATATTCATTATTTTAAGACAATTTTATCGTCATATAATAACTAAACTAATAACATCCTATTTTATTAAGATACTGAAAGTCAAACGTGTTTTAATGAATTTCAATTTATAAAATAGCGGTTGAGTCAACCTGATCGCTTTATTTAGTGTTCAGTATTATATGTTACCTTGAAACCCGGAACAAAGCTAAAGCAATTGTTATCACATAATGGTTCGGGCTTCTACAATTAAGAGTCAGTAAATCTTATGATTAATTTTTAAATTTTAGGTTTAACTGGAAATCTTAAGATTTACAGCAATTCAGGGTTTTACAGTAACATAACATACTTATCAGAGAAGTTGATAATATTTTTGACGATTCCATTGTTTTTTATTTGAAAGCCTTACGGACTACGTAGGCGATACTGAAAGTTTTGCTAAAGTCATAAATAAAACAATTTATTTTTATAACAAAATATTTATTGCTTTTCAAATATTCTCCGTTACATTTTAAAGACTTTTTCATTCATTCAAACTATTTTTGAGAACATGAAGACCATTGATCTGAGGGTATGTTATGTACGTGGAATTGAAAGCAATCACTGTCTCTTCTAGCCCCATAAATGTCAATCTTTGATTTTTGAGAAGATAAAGAAAGCGCACGTAGCTAGGTCTGGTAGGGATGGGTCATGACAATCCCTAGGTTTCAATGTTTTCAGAAGCCAAAAATGGCTTTGGTTTATTCGCGGTGTGTGCCGAAGCATTATCATAGTGGGACAGAATGCGTCTTCTGGGTAGTTTATCTCCTAATTTTTTGAAAGAAATTGGTCAAACAAATATTTGTGTATCTACCACTCAGTATTAACTGATTTTTTTTTGCTTTTCAAGTGGAATCAAGCTAACCGTCTTGGAGAAAAAAAAACGGAATCATCTGTTTGACCACATTTCAGGCCTGCCTCAATTCTGTTGAATTGCTGTCACCTTCAAAAATTCATACAGAAGATTGTTGCTTTTTTAATAATATATCCAAGTTTTATCCCCTGTCACTATACACATTATTTGAGCATCCGTGATTGTACTTCGACAACGTTTTTTTTGCAACAATCTACTCGATTCCGTTTATTTCTGGAGTGAGTTTGTGACAAATGTTGATGTATTTTTATCTGAATTTGGCTGAATTTTTGTAATAAACCGATTTTGTTCAATTAGTAGTCTGATAGTAATCACATTTTCCTCCGTGACCTCAGTTAAGGGTCGAAATTCACGAAATTCATCATTGAGAGAAACATGGCCACAATGATATTCCACATACCAACGCCTTACAGTATTCAAAAGCGGTGTTTCCCTCCTAAGAGCAACTTGAAGACGAGCAGTGCAGTCTTACGGAAAAACTGAAATTTTAAAATCGTAAAATTTTCAATTAGCCTAAAATCTTTTCGTGTAAACCATTTTTGCTACGGATAACGAGCTTCAACTTGCGATAAATAATGACTGACACGCCACTTTCCTCCAAAATATCTTCAACGAATATTGAGATTTCATGTTTAAAAAAATAACTATTGAAATTCAAACTATTACAGGCTGCCAGTAACGCAAAACTTTCAGTGTCAACCATGTAACATATCACTTGCCCCGTTATACTTAAGTCTTTTAAAAACTAAGTAAAGTCATTCCAATTCAGTGGTAAATTGCACAGTTATTTTACTTTATTTTTCCTTTATTTTGTTTGTTTTATTTTATTTTCAAGCCTCTGATCCAGAAGTTAACGAAAATATTGCATCGTCTGAAGGTTCTATAGATTATTCAGAACCAAACACTAGTACAGACACAAATGATATTTACAAGGATCCAAACCCAGTCGACTCGGATGGCCCTAGCGGGAAAACTGACGAATCTGGTAACACAAATAGATACGATCAGCGGCCTTATGAACAGGAATATGATGACCCAAATCCAAGTGACAATGACGAACAAGTAACAACCGTTGCTGCACAAAACAATTTTAATGACAACTATGATGATTTAAGTAGTGCCCCTACTGTTCCAAACAAAAATGATGAGAGGTCATCCAATCAAACTTCAATAAATCCGAATGTTTTTGACTCGAATGATTTCAATGGAAATGATCGAGATATATATAGCCAGAAAACTGATGATGGTCAAGATATCTATTCTCCCCCTCCTTTTGAAACGAACAATGAGATAGACAATGAACCACAGAGAGGAGATGGAGGACGCCGTGACGAAACAGGAGAACCAACACGTGGTAGGTTTTATTGTAGCGTCCGATCTGGTTACAGTCGTATGAGGTGTTTTTTTTTACTTTTTGGTTTAATTTATTTATTTTCTTTTTTTTTTTAATGTTAAGCCCCAGTTGAAGAATCACCGTTTACGATAAGATCTCAAGACCCGTCGGGCTCCAGCCAAGTCGAAGTAACTACGGTTAGGAACGGAGGAGATGCAGGTTATCCAAATGGTACAATCTTTTTTTTATAAATCTTGTTTTAAAAATATGCGGATTTTCTTTTTATATTTCGATTATTTCTTGATTGTATTGTTTGAGTTCGATGTAATTACTTGTCCCCAACTCACACTTGGTCAGAGAGAGTAGGGACGCATGGCCTTAACCCTCTCCTGAGAGGAGACGCGAGCTCAGCAGTGGGATTTAATGGATTGATAACTTATCTCCAAAACAGATTTATTTAAAACTGTTTTAAAAATGATGGAAGAGAAATACTTCTATTATAAAGAGGAAAAGCTTCTAACTTTGTATGTTTGTAGGGGGTAATCTTCGGAATTACTGATCCAATCCTGTTAATTATTTCACTAACAGAGAGCGACATTATTCAGCAGTGACATAGGCAATATTTTATTATGATTGAACAAAATAAAAATGGTATTTGTAAATTCAGTTGAAGAAAAGCGGGCGGTTAACGCCCGACGAAGTGGGCAAGGGTCGGCTAATATATTATATACCCACATTGTATATATTTTTTCGAATTTTTGTTGATCGATTTTCAATTTTTTTTATTTTTATTAGCAACTAATTGAGGGTCGCAACTTCATCTGCGTAACTTTTCATTGATGCTTGGTTACTATAAGACTTAGCGTGATGTTATATAGCCTGTAACCTTCCTAGATAAATGGGCTATATAAAAATAAAATATTTGATGAATTTATCCAACCATTGAATGTTTTGAGAGAGTTTCATATGTAAAGTTCATTATAGTAGAGAAAATCCAAGAATTTTGATGATTTGTAATGTGATGTCGTAAAAAACATATTAATGATGTTGAAATCTAGCCAAACCCTATGTGATAGGTCAAAATAATGTATTGCCAAGTCATTAAGTTTAGCTATAATCATCATTCTAATAAGTGACAAATAACAAGATTCCATTAAAAAAACATAACTTGTAACAAGTGATTAATTTTAAAAGTTGTTTCTTAATATAAGCTTTTATTCTTTTAACTGCCTCGTTGGTCTCGCGGTTGGCGTGTGCGACTGCTGATCATGAGGTCTCGGGTTCGATTCCCGGGTCGGACCAAATGTTTGTATGATCTACAAATATTTGTTTCGGAGTTTGGGTGTTTTCTATGTATAATTGTATATGAAAGAGCTTAAAGTTTTTTTACTAACAAGGAATAATAAATAATAATAAATAATAAATATTTTCGGACATCTAAACACACAACGCCATCTAGTCCCAAGATAAGCAGAGCTTGTGTTATGGGGTACTAGACAACTGATACAAATACATATATACTTTTTTTTTGTAAATACATACATATTATAGATAGAACACACATAGTGTTCTTTCTTTCATAGCAATTTCAGATTTTTTATTCTGCTTAATACTTTTGATACAAATTCATAGGTCATCTCCCGTTCTTGCTTTTTTGAACCTTTGAACATCATTATAGCTAGGTTATTACCCCATTATGGATAAAAGTTATCCAACACTTGACAACATATTAGTACCCATTTATCTTGCACCAGTGCGAAACTGTCTCGCCTATCTAGTATTTATTATTTTATTTATTTATTCAAATAATAAATCCGTGCCATATTTTGAATCACATAATTATTAATTATTAATATTTTTTAAAATATGTCCCTGTCAAAATGGCTCTATTCTGTCTGGTGGAAAGCATGAGCAGAATCCAAGAATGGGCATGGTCACCATACTCATTGAGAAAGCAGAAAATGCACGACAATGCAGTATGGTGACCCACTTCATGTCATCACCACTCACCAACGGAACACGACAGCACCAACACTGTCGTTTTACGTTATTATCTGTGCGAGGGTAGTGCCGCCCTGGTTGACCTGTCCCGTTTGTGCTGAAAATCTACTACCTGTAATAATACCTGTAATAAATTTGCCGCAGTTTGTCCACCCGGGTACAACCGTTGCGACGAGACTCGATGCATAGAAGAGAAAAAGCAATGCGATGGTAATAAAGACTGCTACGATGGCAGCGACGAAGCAAATTGTCCTAATGGTAAGTCTAGCAATTTTTTTTTTTTACTTTGAATGCACCATAGAGGTAAAATTGAGATGTTCTTGCGGAGAAATATTTGTCTCATTGCCATTCAACGTGGCAATAGTGCCAGTCTTTTGGGAACGCTACCAGTGGGCGAAGATGTTAAGAAGTGTTTTGACGCTTGTATGTAAATGTTGTTATGTTATTTTTATTATTGTTATGTATATAGGTTTCCATCTTGCGGAGCTAATATTAGATGAGGTTTTGTGGATTTAAACAGAAAATATCTTGCACAAAAATAGACATATTTATGTACATTGTATAACCAATATTTTCAGTATTTTTTCTGTTACTGGTTACTAGCGAGAGACTATTTTTTTTTATTTTGAACGGCTTATTTTGTTTCATTGATACCGATATAATCTGCACTATCATTATATTGTTTTTACCATAACAGGTAAATATAAACAGTAAACCGCTACAGTTTTATGTTATCATTATTTTTCGCTTCATAAAACGTTTTGATTAAAATATTTAGCTTTGCGTAATTCTTCTAATTATAAAGCTTAAAATATTCCAAAAATGTACTTAAATTCCCTATATTTGTTTAAAAAGGATGCATAGAATATTTGGCGTATTTATTCCTAAGCCTTTATAGATAATAATATGAACATTAAATACTCGGTGCCATATTTCACCAAAGACATGCGGTGCATGTGTCCAGGGCCCTTCACTTCAGCATTGTACTGAACTTGTGATGTAAAACCACCAAAAGGAATACAATTTACATGTTCGATCATGTGGAACGAAATGAAAGAAAATTACTTTGAAATTTCATTATTTAATATTAGTTTAGTAGCATCTGACGAGATAGTACACCCGTAACTACGAACTAAACTTGGATAAAAAAACAATTTGAACAATTTAAAATAATTTTAATTACTATGTTTTGTACTATGTACTCCAAGGGGCCCCCAAATGTGTGTATGCCACTGGGCCCCAGTCTTAAAGACGGCTTCGTACACATTCATTTACTTCCTGCAATAATCAAATGTTAAGTGCAATAATCCAGTGAAGTGGGCGACATTCGGGCGCCAGACTCGAGTGCAGTACTATCTACACAGTCTATTGCAAACGCAAATACCACATTCTGTAATCTCACAACATTAATTAAACAGATAAATTCATCATCTTTCTATTATATTATTCTCTAGATAATTGTACCAGTTTTACCTGAATATTAGTTTTTATACGGAACGTCTGGCATTGAACTGAAAGCGAAGTTTGAACTAGTTATCAGTAGATGTATTTGAGGACACTGACTTACCATAGATTTTTATGACAACTGGAACCGCCGACTATTGAGCTTTCCGAGGCACGGGATGGTAAATAAACAAAATAAAATTGATTAAACGGCTTAAAAGGCACCACATGTTATTGTTAAACTCAGTTTTTATGCTCAATTTCGCTTTGAAATAACAATCATAACTATGGATAAGAAAAACAAATTAGTAACCCTTTTTTGCCCTTGAAGATGATGGCCGTAGATGTACAAGAAACCTCCGTCAACTTTGAACTCATTGTATATGAGAGAATCAACACTAGATCATGATAACAACGCGACACCGTCTAAGAATGAGAATTAAAATTATTATTATTTTGTTTACAAAGAAAGAAAGAAAAATAGATTATTACGGTTCCTTTATCAAACAATAAAAATTTGATGAAAAAGTAATATAAATTTGCTGTTCACCCTAGCAGCGAGATCTTTAGATCAACTTCATGCTTATTATCTATTGTAAAACATTGTCAATTGATAATATTATATTCCAAAAAATATTTAGGCATTTTTAGTTTAGTTATAAGTGAAGTTAATATTTTTTTAGGCCCCATTTCATCGGCTACACATAACTTCCTGATAGCTTACCTGACATACGGTTTGACATAATTTTAATTGAAGATACGTAAAATTATCTATCAGATAAACTACCCGAAACTTATCTGTAATCGAAGAAACAGATCCTATTTAAACCTTTTTTCGTATGAAGAAACTATGTTTTTATTACTGTGCTAATTAGTTAACCGGAATGTATCTACGTTATATTAATCTTCAATTTTGTTGTTAATTGACACTTATTAATTATTAGGTAATTAAATTTATCATCTGTCGATTTCGACAATATTTCTATTGGGATAGTAACCGGTAGCCAGACACAGGATGGTGTAGGGACACCACAATGCTTATACTCAAACGTGGATAGAATATAAAAAAATCTAAATAAAGTAAGAAATAACTGCGTAGTTATTTCAATTATTACTTTCAAATTTATAAAAAGATTTCTTTTAGAAAATTCTAGCCTTTTACCCGACTACGACAAAGCCAAAAGGGAGTTTTGACAGTCTATCTATGTATTATCGGAGCGCCTAAACTACTAAACCGATTTTAATGAACTAGTTGTTAATAGATTAGAATTAGACGGGTTTTAAACTTTTTCTCACACTTTTCTTTGGTGTTTCTTTCTTTCAGGTGCTTGATAACGCAACCTGTTTTATGTTTTTCAAACCTCGACAGAAAGGAAAAAAATGGAATATGTAATTGATTCTTTGCAAAGTCATTTCTTAGTCATCCTACCATGACAGTGCAGTATTTTTTTTTAAAGGAATCTATTTTAAAGAATAACCCGAAACCGGAATCTGCAGTAACAACTTCCCGTCTAGACAAATCAGAATCTGCGAACGAAAATAAACGTGTAAAGGAAATTAATTTATCGTTTTATATTAGGTACAGTACGCGAGCTTACATTACATATAATATAGGTTCATTTATTAGATCAGTTCGTTCAATAATAATAAATCATTTAAATATGGTTCACGGGAAATTGATATACCTATAACTGTGGTTTGTTATATTTTCCTAAACCGATGTATGAGGAAACAAATTGAAACAGACAAACAGGTAAACAATTATCCCATATATAACCCTCATAGCAGATAACTAACTATGCAATGAAACTAAGTAAATGTATATAAATGTTAACCTTAAATAAGTTTTTTTTCTACGCGCTAAATCTGTCACAAATCGTAGACGATTTGGATTAAATAATAATAATGTATTGTCCGATAAACTGTTCGAAGGATTTGGTGACTCTACTCAAATTGAGATCAACAAAACAAACAAGCAATCTCTATATGAGGAATCTAAAGTGCGTATGATCTGTGGGCGGGTTTGTGATCATCAAGTGTTTGGCCGGTTTAGATTATGCGTTACCACTTCAAACGCAGTAATCGTGTATGTTACTTTGCGTTACGCATAATGCGTTACGAACCTTAGGGCGTAGTTATACGAGACATATTTGTGTGTGATAGCCTAATGCAGCTTAATGATTACAAATTAGAGAATAAGAAACGCACTCATGTATTTAACCATCATGTAGGCCAATTATATTCGGTAATACTTTTGTAAAAGTTAAATATTGCATTACGTTTCGAACAAATCGAGACCTGGTTCTAAGTAGGGGCCTAAATTGCAAAAAAAAATCGTTTCGCTTCATCAAATATATACAAATAATCAAAATTGAAGTGTTTGTCTATAATTTCGAATTAACAGCCGTTCACTAAATGCACAGTACTCGTATATGGTACCTCCATATACGAGTACTTACATCAAAAATTATTATTGAAACTATCAATCTCTTAGCACAATTGCTTAAATTAAATATTAAAAAAAAAATCCCAACGCAAGTACTTAATCGTGCCAAATGCTATACGCCAAAAATGCCTTACATAACTTTGGGCAAGAGCTGTTACTCTTACACCGCTGGACCAATATTGAAAAACCGCATCCGTTTGAGAGCTACGATGCCACAGACGGACACTCACACACAGACAGATATCGACGTCCAACTTATAACACCATTCTTTTTGCGAGGGTAGTAATAAAAAAAAATAGGCAAGTTATTAAAATTTGCATTTTCATGTGCATTTTAAAAGTTATTTTACATACGATTAAAGATCAAATTAAATTGTAGTCGAATAAATTTCCAGCGCAATCTCGTGATTAGCCTCAGAACAAACGATGCTTATATTACTCGAGATAGGATCAGTCTCTAGCTGTATATATATAAATAAATCGTTTAGTATTCTTATAATCTATGAAATGAACGTGCAGTGGCTTCATTCTCGTAATGAAGGGTGCCTGTTCCTTTAGAAGAAAGCAACTATTGTTATTGTAGAGATATTCGATAGCTTTCAGCTGGCATTGCGAGCGGGATAGTTGTTAAATGAACATGCCCAGTTTTAATGCACTTGTTCATTCTCATATATCAAGTACCGTGTAATATGGTTACTGTACTATTGGTTTTTAAAACGAAATCAAGGGATGGGTAGAAAATATTTTAGGAAACATTAACGCATTAAGTGGCAGACAGCGAATGAACGCGAACTGGCCGAGATCGAGATAGTTGTGCTCCTTAGTGACACCGTAGTTCAATAGTGGACGGAGATAGGATGAGATGAGATAACATTAACACTACAATTATTAACATTACCACTTGTTATCAAAGTATAAAAATGCAACGAAGTGTATTGAGTTCTTAAAAGTGTTACTTCAATTACAATTACTTATTTTAATCCGAAACTTTATCAGGAACTACCTGGCTTTTAGAATATTGTTTTGATATCAACTCGAGTTATGGTTTTTAAACAGATTCATTACCAAACATAGTCATATTTGCTACTAGCTGACCCGCGGTTTTACCCGCGGTGATTGTCGTACCGTGGGTAACGCCGCGGAGCGAAGCTAGTGAAAAAAAGAAGCATAAGTTACTCTTTATATCATCAGCTACCTATCAGTGAAAGTCCCGTTCCAGAGTTTACCTGGCACAAACATACAGGCAGGCAGACAAAAAATAAAAAAAATGATATTTTAGTATATGTACCGAATTTAGTAAAAAGCAGTTATTTTATTGTTACAAATAGACACTTCAAATTTATTTATTTGTATAGTTGAAAATGAGTCATCGAATTTAAAACATTCATGATAGTAAAATATAGTCTACAAAATATCTGTTACAGTCGTGACAAATGCAATGATTTAAACAGTGACGTCCAGGAACCGTAATTATTATTAATAACAATGCAAACGATGCTGCTTCGAGGAATGCTAAGCTCATCATAATAAAACTCCTAATAACGGATGTTACGGACATAAGGGAGCGTAGATAACTCATCATCATTGATGACTAAGATGAATAGAAGCGTTTTGTAAATTCATTGTTTTGATTTACAAACGTAATGATAATAGTAGCAATAATGGCATAACGGGAATATTGTTTTAATGATTTTAGTGACTGGCAACTCCCTGGCAAGGTTTCAGAAGGTACAGTTAACCCGTCTGACGCTAAGAGGGCTTACTTTAAATCAATAGCTTCTTATAAACCACTGCTGGATATTGACCTCTCCTTAGAAAGGTGGTTTTTTCCCAATGTTCAAGGGCCGACGGGACGCCAAGGACGGGTTGGTAAGTAGATTAAAGGGTTTATTTTGAGTTTTCTGTTTCTTGTTGTGCTGCGTAGAATACACCTTTAATCGCCTCTTACTATAAACACGGGATGAATAATTGTGGTGACACTCAATACGTAACCCAACGATATTTTAAAATAATAAATATGTGTAACGTACATAATAATTTGCGCTGAAATCTGTGCCGTGCCGCCACGGCCTGTACGCTCAGATTTTATTCTAGTTTCTACTGTACATAATAATTTATACCTGTGTTGAATTTTACAACCGAACAAAATACTTGCAAGTTTATTATATTTAATGAATAATCACAAATTTTAACAAAAAGACATTGATGTGCCAATCGCTGGAGTTTTCAATCTGCATTTAATACATTACAAACTATTTAACAATGTAAATTTTTAACACCATAAAAATAAACCGCAGTTAGATATAGATAAATGATTGCAGATACAAAGGATAACTTCCATACTCAAATTACGAGCATTTGTCTCTCGTTCAATTTATATAAATTTAAGAGCCACAATGCGTCATACAACTACACAAACGAATTCTTATTAACCAACTTGGGAACAGAATCAGTTCTGTACCAATTAGAAGTAATGTTGGTAAATGCATCGGACTGGCCGAGACGCTTAATTTGTATCAATCAAGGAGCCGGGACTGTAGAGGCGCCAGGCCTACAATTAACAAAAAAACCTTGGTGTATTATGTGTACTATGATTATGACACTAAAATAAACTATACTTTATTCTCGATTGGATTAAATGGTGGTGACATCAGATGCCCAAAGTCCGATTTAGAAGGAAGGAAAGGTTACATGTAAAAATATTGTGGTATTTAAGGTTTTGGGGGCTGGGGGGGAAATCTCACTCGGTTAGAAAGAGACAAGACAATTGCGTTGTCCGTTATCGTATCGGTATTCATTAAAGTACCGAAGCATAGCTGGAACCACCAAAGAGCAGAAAAATCGAAAAAGAAACAGTTAAAGTCAGCAATTGTTCAATTGTTATAATGGTATCTTTACATAGTAGGTCTAAAATGAAATCGTTGACGCTGTCTCTTCGCTTAAACTAATCAACGAATTTTATTGAAATTTTCAGCAATACATAGGGTTTTAGATAAAGGTTTATTTATGCGATACTTGCATATTATAGTAGAAGAAATCCGAGAATTACAAAGACTTCCATACGAAGGACGGACCATCCAGGACGAGTGACTTAGATATATAGAATGTATTTTTTTCAACTAGCCAAAGCTTTTTTAATTTATATTATGGTTAACATTTTATTAAAGTTGTCGGCGTACCAATAAAAGAAAAATCTTGGAATCGTTTAAATTTACAAAGGAAATGTAACTGCCTAGGCAATGAAATGTTTTATTATCGCCACACCTATCGTCTGTACTTAACACTGTGACTTCAGCTCAACCTTTTAATACTAATTTCAGTCTTTATGCTTAAAGCCAAAGAAAGTAACGGCATTCTCGATAATTAATAAGTGCAGACATATAGGTGTGCTGGCTGACCCACGCAACTTCGTCTTCGTTTCTTTTCAATCATGCTCTGCTCCTATGGGTCTAAGCGTGATTTCAACTATCCTGTCTTAAGCCGAGTCTCCACCGTGCAAAAGTTGGCAACTTCTATGTTGTCAACACGTGTCGATGACAAAAGTTTCTGTAATTTCCTTGTGTTGGCAGCGAAAATTATCAACAAACGTTGGGAACCGTGTTTCCGTTTGTGGCGACTGTTGGCGACTCGACGTAGACACAATGGAAACAAGAGGAGATTTTCTGAAGAGTTGCAAACAGGTGGAGTTGCCAACAATTTCGGTGGAGACGTGCCTTAAGACACGCCATCCAAACACATATTTAAAAAAACAAGAATATCGGTTTCGGAGTTCATTATAAGAAACAAAGTGCCATGAGAATAAATTTAATATATTTTGACTACGATTACTATAGCACGTTCTAAGGACGATTGGTCATAGAATTAAATATTTACCTTCCTATCTCATGATAATTGTAATAGGGCGCGTATCATAGTCGACATTAAGATTTAATTATATTTCGATTCGGACCAATTCATATACAGAAATAAAAATCTGATTTTCCTTTTGACTGAATGCTCGGGGATAAGGATATATTTTCAATGTTTGCAATGGTAATGAGGACACGAGGAAAGCGAAATAATTACTAAAACATACTACAGACAGATAAATGCTCCAGACGAGTCTAGACTTTAGCATATGCGTTTTGTTGTACCATGGCTACTATCTACACTGCTAGTTTGCATACGTATTATTTTTGTTTCTGATGAAATGGGTAGGCAGCCAAGGTAAATGAATTTAGCCTCTCAAGCACTTTTCTTGTCACGCAGACCCCTGATCGGATCAAATTACTTGATGTCATTCTACTAGACTCGAGTTTCCACAGATTAACTATCGAAGAAATAATGAGATGTTTTTAAACATAAGCACAATAGATATGACTGTGTATCGTAGAGCATGTCTAATTGTAACAAAGAATGAATTGTGTAAATGAACAGAAATAGCTTTAAGTTTACTCGCCTTTTCTATACAAATAAATAAAATTGGTGTCTGTTTGTAATGTTAAAATAACAACTTTTTACTAAATGCATATCTATATATACACGGTACATATACCAAGAATGTAGTTATTACAAACAGACACTCCAATTTTATTTATTTGTATACATTCTAATCCCTTATTATTGAAAAGCTGTAAATTCTGTGGTAATTTGACAGCGATAAACGTATTTGGACGTTATGTAATAATTATATTTAATTATTGTAGGAAAAATTACAGTTATATTATTACAGTATTCTGTTGTTGTTGTATTATCCTACAGTATTATGAAATTCTTATCTGCTATCTATCTAGGTAATACTGTCTGACTTTATCGTGTACTGTCAGAACAAAATAAGCTCATACAGCAGGTAAATCACAAAACAAAATTCTCTCTGATGCTCTCTATGCAATGGAATCTTTCATTGACAGAATTTGTTTACAAACCAAAGTTAAGGACAGTACAGTAATCACAAAAGATTCAGTTTTATTGCTTTCCATGATAAGTGGTGTCATAAAATACAAAACATAATATTCGTAATAAGAATATTCGACCCCTGGGTGCATCGTTTAGGGTTAACCAACTAGGGCTGCCATGTTACAATGATTTATTATCGATAATATATTTAGCATTCGGCACAACAAATAAAAAAAAACAAAAAAATAGTTTATTAAATGTTTGAGAAAGGTGGTAAATCAAGAATAATATTTAAAACCCTATGGTACCTCGACTAACCCTGAATTGAGTAAAGCGGTTATCCGTCTTATCGAAGTTGGCACATTGTTTATGGAATCCATCTTTTCCCTTAGGAATTCAGTATCTAGACTTTGTCTCATTTTCAGGGATTCGAGAGTCCTTCCAGTAATCACACTCATTTGATAAGATTTAACGAAAAAACCTTAGCGTCGATTGCCTAAGAGGCTCCCTTACGCAAAAACAGTGTTTCTGATCCTATATAAACTTCTTTTATTTATTATCTTTAGTCTGAGTTATTTTCTCATAAGAAAAGTAAACGTCGTAAAAGAACTAAATTTATATTTAATTATTAATAAATAATTGATATTATTATGGTAGGTAGTAACTGATATCAAATTTACGTACGCTTATGTCGCTCAATAGAACCCGATGTAGTAATGAATGTCGGGCTTACAATAACAAGCTCATATCAAACAGTTTGATTGTTACTATTCTAGGGATAACTTTAAAACAGATACAAGTAGGTATGTATGACCTTTGCTTTAGTAAACAATATACGTATTTGAAACTAAACTGTGATTTGTATAACAAAAATCGTGGATATTATAATCTAAAAGTTAGTAATCAATTTTAAATTTAGTTTTCCGTAGAGAGAAAGTGGAATGCATTTTTATTGGTATGTGTAGGTGATTTGGTACATAGCCATATATTAGCATAATTCATCAAGTTGCCCCATTGTGATCCATACGTGCATAGTATCACGCACCGTGTTACCCACCCACCCACTACACAGAATCAGGACACCTGATTCACGGAGATAGCATGGGTCCTGACCTTACAACAGAGACAAAATTATTGCAAAACCTGCGATAACTTTAATGAAAAAATCCAATGTTATTGTCATATGTCAAATTTTTATAATTACATAATTTATCTACTTGTGTTTATACCGTTTTAAAACTAGGTTATCAAGTAAGTTGTTTTCATACGACATCGATAGTAATCGTTTTCATAATAGTAAGCAATATAAGTAATGTTTATGTGTTACATTAATGATGGACTAATAAATTGTAGGATTCTAATTAATTTATAAAACTTTTATATTTTATCGCACCCGGTACTAACAATTATAAATTACTTCAATAAAAATACACCACGTACAATCGCCTTCGCTATTCAGAAGAGTAGAAATAAACTTTACTCAAACCATAGTAAATACTGAAACATGGCTTAACAAAATTTATCATATTGGTAATTGATTAGAAGGTTCGAAACTTTAATCACGAGTTCCAAAACTTCTCTCATACATAACAAAATAATTAAAGTATCGATTTCGATACTGCTTTATAAAGGACACCCTTATTTTGGCGGGATTGCGTGACGTGGCCAATCGATATTTAGTCTGTATTCATTATAATTGCATGTTGTCTATTGGGCTCAAAATGATTGCTTGCTTATTATCTATTTAACAATAAATAAAAACGGGGATGTCGCGTTTTTCGTCATCCAAATAGACAAGAAAAGAAAACCTAGTAAAAACAAAAATCTAATCATCTTAATGACTTACATGACTATTACTCGTCACACAAAAACGGTTCAACGCAAATAGATAAATTTGATACTGAGATAGTAGCACATACCTAGACTTTTTTTCTGAAAAAAATGCATTGAATCGTGGAATTAGTAAACACAATCGGGTGAAACACTGCGGTGTGCGACTAGTAACAAAACACACGTTGTCCTTTATGAAACTTATCAACTTCCAATATGATAACTTAAAATGTATTACTTTTGTTGCCTTTGAATGAAAGTTATCGCGAGGTAGATACGTTTTAATTGAATCAGAACCTAATAAGAACGAGGCTATTAACCTAATTGGAGGAGTTTTCCTTACCATTATAAAAATTTTATGTCAAACCTTTGTGCACGCAAATCGGCAAGTCTGTCAGTGTCCCTGTCTTCCACAAAGCGGCCTACTAGTTGTCTACCTTCATAGAATAGATAGGTCTCCTTACTTACAGACTCGACAGTTTTACACAGAATTCTCAATAAGTAATTATTTCTCGTACACGTAATGCATCACTATTCTAGAAAATCTTTCTTTATAAAAAACAGGATTTACAACCGGATTTTCGCCATTTACTTAAACTGTAACCATCACATCAATGCCAATATTATAAAAAAAGATAAAGTTTTTGACATATTATGGAAAATTAGAGCAGTTAAAAATAAATAATTATTATGGGGAAAGGACAAGGAAGTATGTAATTCCAAAGTGTTGTAATAAATATCAAATACTGAGCTATAATAAAATGTAAACTTAAACTAAGAATGAAAAAAGTGTTTGGATATGGTAATAGATTAAAACGTGTACCTAATTAAGGAAGCAGGTACCCAAAAATAGTGAGGTTATACAAATTATGTATTGTTTATTTCTTAGATATATTTTGTTTTTGTTTTTAGTTAGTATACAGTTGTAATATTAGTTTAAAAAGTAGCATTAAAGTATTAAGTTTATTATATACTAGCTGAACCCCGCGGTGTTACCCGCGGTTATTGTTGTACCGCAAGTAACGCCGCGGGACAAAGTTAGTCTAAAAAAAGTAGCCTAAGTTACTCCCTGGATCATCAACTATCTGCCATTGAAAGTCCCGTCAAAATCCGTCCAGCCGTTCCAGAGATTACCCGGAACAAACAGACAGACAGACAGACCGACAGACAGACAGACAGACAGACAGACAATTTTTTTTTTAAATACATATATGGCATATGTACCGTGTATACATACATATGCATTTAGTAAAAAGTGGTTCTTTTAATATTACAAACAGACACTTCAATTTTATTTATTTGTATAGATTGAGCGGAACGCCTACAAACTGTAACACTGGAAAAAATGAAAATAAAGATAAAAAAAAATGACTACTTAAATAATAATACCTAATCAGTCTTAATTTTTTATTAAATTCTTATACCAATACCTGTAAAACACGTTGTAAGAAAATCGTTTTATAGTTAGACGTTTCCTTTCGCAGGCATATACCTATAAAACGGTCTGTCTGTACTATCAACTCTTTGCGTGGTGATCAATTTTCATGGGTTTCGTAAGTAAGTATGCCTTAGCTAACATGAAATAAGTTTCTCTATGAAATTGAATATAGAGTTTGCGTGTTCGGCTACATTTGCCGAGTTATACACAGTCGATGTCTCTCTCAACCGTAATTGGGTATTATATTAAATTGCCAATATTGGTACATTTAAGTACTGATAAGTAAACCATCCAATGTTAGAATGAACTTTGATAACCTCTGCGTGGAGGCTGAACAAAGTGATAATACTATTTGACGTGTACAATGCGTGGTGATTGGGTGTCGAGGTAATTATGGCTATTTAGAAATGGAACTGTAGATGTAGATGGTCATGTCTCATTTTGTACTACGTACGAGTATAAGTACAATATACCTACGAGTACAGTTACAAGAAATCTTATTATATTGCATGCTGGTTTAGAAAATAGAGTTTAGTACAATAATTTGTATTCAGACATCTGTCTGTATTTATAATTACTTAGATATTTCCAAAGAAATTTTGTTCAAACAAAATTTAAGACATCAATTCTAGTAGAAGGTTCAGTACCTACATCTCATCACTTTAAATACACTGATATACAAAGTTGTTAGATTGTTTCTTAACTATGCTATAAACTACACTATTTTTCGTTGATATTGAAGAAAAGTAGCGTAGTTTCTTAGCATGTGTGTGCGTTAACGTGTAAAGTAGCTTAGTTTTTTTGCTTCAACAAGAACAAGGCCGTGCGTTATCTATCTTTTTCATTTGATCTAAGACATGTTTGCATTGTGCAAACTACTTCATATTTTAAAAGTTATAATTGGAACGATCTATTTACACCTTTTATGTCTTATAGAGTTAGATGGTATTGCAACCATTAAATTTAGATAATTTATATATTATTGCTGAAGATGGCACAATGGTACAGAGATCGATAAGAGATTCAGGTTAAACGCACAATCTGTATGCCTTAAAAAGTTTTCAGTTATTGTGAGCGTATTTGCACTGCAGCGCACCCCCAACTACAGTTGGACGCACCGCGACGTCGCATCCGTCGCGAACGGTAGCTGCGCGACATTCCAATCGCGACATTATCAGTCGCATGTCGCTCGCACACCTGATTTATGTCGACGACTGTATTCGTGAACTTTGTGCTGACTAAATACAGTGTTTGCTTAGTTCCCGCTCAACACAACGATTATACTGAAGACTAGCTGAACCCCGCGGTGTTACCCGCGGTTATTGTTATACCGCGAGTAACACCGCGAGATAAAGTTAGTCTTAAAAAAGCCTAAGTTACTCCCTGGATCATCAGCGGATGGACGGATTTTGATGGGACTTTCACTGGCAGGTACCAGTGAAAGTCCCATCAAAATCCGTCCATCCGTTCCAGAGATTACCCGGAACAAACAGACTGACGGACAATTTTTTTTTTAATTACATTTTTGGTATATGTACCGTGTATACATACACTAGCAGACCCACGCAACCTCGTTTGCGTCTCCTATTGCCCGTAGCGTGATAATTTTCCTCCGTTTTTGAAACATTTTTCATTGGTGCTCTGCCCCTACTGGTCTTAGCGTGATTATATATAGCCTATAGCCTTCCTCGATAAATGGGCTATCTAACACTGAAAGAATTTTTCAAATCGGACCTGTAGTTCCTGAGATTAGCGCATTCAAACAAACAAATAAACTCTTCAGCTTTAAATATTAATTATAGATATGCATGTAGTAAAAAGCGGTTGTTTTAATATTACAAACACACACTTGAATTTTATTTATTTGTATAGATATTAAGAAACCTTTTTACATAAGTTCGATTGCTATTGAGGTTTTTTTAGTTTTTTTTAATTATAATTTATTTTGTACTTTTTAGTTTGGTATATATACAAAAGCGTGTTTGTTTAGTTTTAAATATTTTTTTTTCACTGTATTGTATTATCATCAGCCCTTGATCCCTATGCACATTTTCAAGATAATCAGGCTCCTAAAGAAAATTAAGTAAAAAGATTTTGTTACATACAGCTCAAGTTAAGAAAGGTGTGTAAAAAAAATTGAAATACGGATTTTTCAAATCGGACTAGCGGTTCCTGAGATTCAAACAAACAAACTCTTCAGCTTTATATATTAGTATAGATTAGGTACAATGTTACTAGGTTAGAAATGTCTTCATGTCATAAAAGTGAAGCACCCATGTTTAACAGTAGGTAAATTGTAGTAGGTAGTTGTAGGTATATATATATTTTAACAATACAAATGCCTCCTATTCCTTGTGACTAATGGTTGTCATCTTAAAAATAATATTGTGGTGTTTATTATGTTATAATTATAAAACCACTTATGTATCAAACCTTGTAATAGCAATGACATAACTAGTACTAATTATAGACGAGTAAACGGCACAGTAAATTGTTGGTTGTATATTTTGTTTATTGAGGTAAATAGTAGCCTATGTAACATTGCTGTGCCTTTGTAAAGTTTCATCTAAATCCGTTTAGTAGTTTTTGCGTGAAAGGATTATAAATATCCATAAATCCTCATAAACTTGCATTTAAGTTTATATTTATAACTATTACCCGCGGCTATCGTCGTACAGCGAGTAACCCCGAGGAACAAAGTTAGATTAAAAAAAGCAGCTACCTGTCAGTGAAGGTCCCGTCAAAATTGGTCCAGCCGTTCCAGCGATTACCAGGAACAAACAGACAGACAGAGAATTTTTTTTAAAAATACATTTGCATTTAGTAAAAAGCGGTTATTTTAATATTACAAACAGACACTCCAATTGTATTTATTTATATAGATTAGTAGAATAAAAAAGTATATATTTTTTGACATGTTGCATTGTACTGTAAAATTGTGATAGTCATCAAGAAGCGGTATTGTATCTTTGTTATATCTGTATTATAGAAAATTTTATTTGCCCTTAAATGTTTTTATTACTATCCAAATGTTAAAAAGGTTTATAATTATTTATAGCAAGCTGTTAATGCGATGCGATCCCTCTTCCATCTCGTCATCATACTTTTTTTTTTATAAATTTTAATATCAACAGACAAGTATAAATTAACGCAAACGAACTTAAAAAGTGACATGTCAAATTTTATGAGAATTGATGGTGGACACTGGGTTCGAAGCACATGAAATCACAACCCAATTATTAAATACAATTGAAGTCATTAATGATGATTTGTTTATACCTACATCCTAAATGTCCATTAACAGAAACCTTGACGGTTATTAAGAAGACTGCGACTCAATTACTTATACATCTATTCTATACAAATAAATAAAATTGGAGCGTCTGTTTGTAATATACAAAAAAAAACGCTTTTTACTAAATGCATATGTATACACCGATTTTGTCGGTCTTTCACTGATAGGCAGCTGATGATATAAGGAGTATCTTAGGCTACTTTTTTTAGACTAGCTTCGCCCCGCGGCTTTATTCGCGGTACGACAATAAACGCAGGTAACACCGCGAGGTTCAGCTAGTTACGAATAATAATGATGACTTTACAGATCTCTCATACGGTCTGACATTTAAACTGTGCAATGTCTGCACTGTGATAATCAGACTGCTTATATACATGCTTATATATTTCTAAATACATACATATTATAGATTACACTCAAACACAGAATAAATGATAGGGTTCTTCACATAAAAATTTGGATGGAATTGAAACCACGACCTCTTGTTTAGCAGTGATCACTAAACAATAAGTAATTATAAGTAAGTAATAATAAGGCCAATAAGTTCATCAAATTAAACTCGTTACCCTTTTTATATTCTAAATTCGAAAGTAACGCTTTCACGGCTAAACCGCTGAACCGATTAGGAAGAATTTTGGTGTAGAGACAGATCGGACAGGATTGGACTTTAGAAAAGACTGCCTCGGTGGCGCAGTGGTAGCGTATGCGATTAAGGTCTCGGGTTCGATGCCCGGGTCGGACCATATTATGTTTGTATGATCTGCAAATATTTGTTGCGGAACTTGGGTGTTTTCTATGTATAAATTTGTTTGCATTTATAAAAAAGCATAATGTATTGATATCAGTTGTCTGTACCCATAACACGAGCTCTGCTTAGCACTAGCTAGCTCTCTAGGGACTATTTAGCGTTGTTTGTTAGTTATCCGAAATATTTATTTATTTATACAGAGCCGTAAAAGGTAAGCTAAGTAGTCCATAAATACAATAAACACAGATATACTGAACCTTAAATTATGTTTTTTTTAGCTTAAAGTAAAAGCAATACTAGCTAACTCTCTGTAATTTTCTTCTGCTAGTATGAAGATCTTTATTGAGCAGGTAAAAATTATAACAGCGTAAACGGTAGGCTGCTAAAAGTCGACTTTGCAAAACTTTAATGTGAGTTCTATTCTTAGACAGTAGGTAGGTAGCTTCATTTCACTTGGCAGGAGTAAGACCGCGGGTTGTTGCGTGCATCGCACTCATTTAACACATTTTATGACATAGTTCCGACTTACTATTTCACTTTTTGTTTAAACAACGTCTGTCAGGGCATGCGCGTCTTAAGAAAAACTATTTTGTATTTCATTTGTATTAAAATGAAATAGTTTTGTATTATGTGTTTAAACTGTCAACATTAAATATACTAGCAAACCGTCCCGACTTCGCACGGTTTTCGCACGCACCGGTTCATTATGGAAAATATTTATATGGCCTATTCTACTCAGATCCCATCTTACTTTGAGAAGATTAGTGGCTTAATATTTTCCGACGTCTTCAACAATTATCTTTATATTTTAGTTAATATACTAAAAAAATTAACAAATTGTTTACGAAAACCTTCCTCACGAATCACTCCATCTCTTGGTAAAAACTACATAAAAATCCGTGCAGTAGTTCATAGCGAACAGGCAGACAGACGCGTCGGAGGACTTTGTTTTTAACCGACTTCAAAAAAGGGGAGGTTCTCAATTCGACCGTATGTATTTTTTTATGTGTGTTCGCGGATAACTTCGTCGCTTATGAACCGATTTTGATGCTTGTTTTTTTAATGGAAAGGAGATATCCCAACGGCGGTACCATGATAAGGACACTAAGATCTGATGAAAAGATCCAAGAGAAATCGAGTCGAACGTTGAAGTCGGTTTTATTTTTGTTAAAATTTTACTTGTATAATATGTAGTGATAGTGATTATCTAACACGCGCCCACGCAGTTTACGTCTTTTATTGCCCATAGCGTGATGTTATACAGCGGAAACAAAGATGTTACTGTCAGCCAACCATAAAAGATAGATATATTTGTTGTAATTGATACATACATTATTTTTACGAAACTTTGACCATATGTTTCACTTTGTTTGACTGCACGGGTGGCCAAGTGGTTTAAGTTGACGCCACGCCGCTCTATACTGCGCTAAGTGTTGTGGGTTCAATTCCCACATGAGACAAGATCCTTGTGTGAACAACTTTGTGTGATCCGCAAATTGTTGTTCTATGTTTGGGTATTTTTTATTATTGGGTAAATTCCGTAAAGCGGGAGTTGTAAATAAAAAAACCCAGCGTACACAATGAAAGCCCTCGAAAGGAATAATTTTCTCTAATTTTTTCAACATTTTTCATGAATCGCTCCTATTAGTCGTAAAATATAAAATATGGTCTAACTAAAAGCTTTTTTTTGAATCGACCCAATAGTTCCTGAGATTAGTGCGTTCAACGAAACAAACAAAGTAACTCTTCAGCTTTATAGTATTAGTAATAAAGGTTAGTCACTTTGCGCAGTTTCACTTTCGTTCATAGTCACTGCATTTACTTCTTATCTTTATTATTATATAATATATATGTCTTATGTATAATATAAGATCCATGAGTTCATTAACTATTGTTAAAATACAAATATACATAGCCCAGATGATGGTAATGAAAACGCACTCTTTACTAAGAAAATGATTACATTAGATTAAATATTGACATAAACTTTTAAGTAAATAGATTTCACTGAAGGTAATTTTTATCTGTAGTAACGATATTACTGGTTTCTGCATTTATCTCATACGAAAGTCGGAGGTTTCACGTATGTCTAAAAATTAAATACTATGCGAATAAAATCAACACCTTTTGCAAAACATTTTTATGAATAAAACTATGTAAGAAGTATATTTATGTAGTCCACACAATCCTTCGAATCAAAGTATTGTTTAGTTAACCGAGAATTGCGGAATTTAAAGGCGGCAGATACGGTCGGTGACGTCAAAATATAGTCTATGAGTAACTACCTATGACAACACCAATGCACGGCTCATATAAATAACTGGTACAAGATAGTCTAAGAGATGGCCTCGTAAAGATTACGTTGAAAAATATGTCACTATGTACGCGATTGGATTACATACAGTCGTGTGTAAAAGACGCGCGAAGATTTATCTAGTTTTATTAAAAGATATAGTTAGGAACATGCAATGGTGCTTATAATAAGTGCTCATGCCGCAAATGCCCAATGGTGCAGAAGCATCATTAAGCTGCCATGGTGTAGGTCAATATGCTGCATTGCCTGCATTCGCAATGAGTATGGTGAGCATCACTCGTGGATTCTGCTTTTGCTTTTCATCAGGCAGAGTAGAATCATTTTGGCAGGGCCATACACAAAAAAATTATACTACAACTTGAAAGTTCTGATTGCGTTGCCGCTTTCTGAATCCCTGTAGGTATGATAATATAATAAATACACTCAAAAGAGTAATCTCGACTACAATGTCTTCTTTTATTCATATTGTAACTCTTAATGTAAAATGAATAATGATTTCATCATTATTCGTTTTTCATTAAGTTACATAAGTGGAAACATACGATGCACCCTCAATGAGTATGGGCACCATCAATCTAGTATTCTATTCATGCTTTCCATCAGGCAGATTGTTTTTAAAAGTCTTTGCAACGTCATTTGGGATGCTGTGTGGATTATAATTATAGTACGTAGGTATATATGTGAATTAAACTCATTTAAACATTTAGAAATGGCTAGAATATGGACTCACATACCTACTTATAATTGTATGTACCACTATATCTATATACATCAAAAAACTAGAGAAGTGTCATTAAGTAAATATTTAAGCACTGCATAACTTTACTGCCATTTTACTGTGCAAACATGTGACACAGCATTGACACATCAGTATGTGTGTATGAAAATGCTATCCGACTTCAAATATTTTTAAAACCACAAGGCTTGTGAACCTCTGTATCTGTGTAAATGATATAATATTAATAATATTTCGGACATCAAACACACAACGCTGTCTAGCCTCAAACTAAGCAGAGCTTGTACTATCGATACTAGACAACTGATATAAATACATATATATTTAAATAAATATTATGTCCCCAACCTTAGCGCCAAGTACCGTGTCGGAAAGTTGCGTTGTTATTTAAATTGGTTTTGATGTACGGCGATCGTTTGCTGGAAGATTACGTATCCAGAATGGACTGCTAATGGGTTCTAAGAATGTTTTGAATTAATTGGGACAAGCGACCATCTTGTTACGCAATCAAAATACAGATTGTGTCATTGTTGTTTTAGAATTGATAACGGTAAGATAATCGCTCAAAATACTCTTTAGGCATCGTGTAGCTAGGAACACGTTTCGTATATTATGAATGAAATCATGCGATTACTTAAGTGCTTTAACGGTTGCGAATATATTAATAGCTAATCGTCCACTGCTGGACATAGGCCTTTCCATAAGAACGAGCCTTGGTCCGACTACTACCAACCTATAATACTTCCTGACGGGTTGATCTTAGGTTTAGGGTTATATTAAGTTTTTTTCGTTATTTTTGCACTTCCCTTATGTAGTAGTTGCCCGTTTAGTCGGTTTTTGCGATACTCATGGGGAGTACACTCTGTATTTTGAATCAGTCACCACACTTATATAACTGTATAATTTGCTTGTAAGTTTAAAGTGTTTATTACACAGCATTTACATAAATGCTAAATCTATACAAATAAATAAAATTGGAGTGTCTGTTTGTAATATTATAGTAACCGCTTTTTACTAAATGCGTATACACGGTACATATACCAAAAATGTAGTTAAAACATTTTTTGTCTGTCTGTCTGTTTGTTCCGGGAAATCTCTGGAACGGCTGGATGGATTTTGGCGGGACTTTCACTAGCAGGTAGCTGATGATCCAGGGAGTAACTTAGGCTACTTTTTTAGACTAACTTTGCTCCGCGGCGTTACTCGCGGTACAGCAATAACCGCGGGTAACACCTCGGGGTTCAGCTAGTCTTTACAAAAATTTGTTTCCCTTTTTAAGAAAGGTCATGGATGGTTTTCTTTTACTGTTTTCAAATTACAAAACTACAGTCAACGGTATTAATATATCGAACACATGTTATTAATATTCAGCATACTAGCTCCTAAAGTTGTTTAACGATAGTTTCAAGAAAGACGTGCATAAAACAAAGCTGGGTCACCGCGATCCATTTACTGTACCAGAATTAAGCACGAACCATGTACACTGTTAGAACGCAGCTAACACGATTTGTTATGTCGAATTTCGTTAAGATACATACAGCATCCTAAGTGCGATTTGTCAGTATAAGTGGACGCTGAACGAACTTGAATCTCCCCATTCTTTATTTATACAACACACGTAATCAACTAAAAATAGTTAGTAAATAAGCCACAGGATATGTATAACACTGTAGAGAAACAAACGAGTAAGCAATTGACTATCAGTTCCCATAGACAACTAGCACTCAAGATTCTCAAATGCATCGAGTCCTTAAGCTCTCCAATGGGTAGAGGAGAATTTTGAAAAACAATGAAAAACTACTTGACATTGCTTTTTGGTTAGGCCATGGTATCACTCTGAATGGTATGGGTCAGAATACTTACTTAAACCTTAGCCTTCAGTCACTGTTGCCTGCTGCTTACCGTCCCGCTATTGGGCAGTCCGCATACATCCGCTTCAAGCCATTTTCCTTTCCATAGTCAGTGTTATTATTAAAGTAAGTTACCTTAGTATTGGATTGTGTGCATCGAGCCTAACTTTAAGTTACGACTATCAGGAAACGGGCTCATGAAATTTAAAATTGGGATAAGGAGAACTTAACTATTATTGTTCTTCGTAATGGTAATGCTTCATTCACTTCCATACTTACTATTAATTTTGTCTTCAAATCCTTACTAATATTATGAATTCGAAAATAACTCTGTCGCCTGCGCTGCACTGATTTGGAAGAAATTTAGCATGGAGATTGTTTGATTCCTGAGGTTATTAATCGATATTCAACATGCACGCAGTCGGAGCCGCGGATAAAAACTAACAATCTATACAAATAAATAAAATTGGAGTGTCTGTTTGTAATATTAAAATAACCGCTTTTTACTAAATGTATATGTATGTATACACGGTACATATACCAAAAATTTGGTTAAAAAAATTTGGTCTGTCTGTCTGTCTGTTTGTTCCGGGTAATCACTGGAACGGCTGGACCGATTTTGACGGGACTTTCACTGACAGGCAGCTGATGATCCAGGGAGTAACTTAGGCTACTTTTTTAGACTAACTTTGTCCCGCGACGTTACTCGCGGTACGACGATAACCGCGGGTGACACCGCGGGGTTCAGCTAGTCGTATATAAACGCGATTGCATTGATGTAGGTATTTCTCAATTCTAATCTTCTTCTAATTGATAAAATATAAAGCAACAGTAATTATGTTGTACCTTGTGACGTCAAATTGAGATTTATCCTTTCAATACATGTAAATTAGAAACGTGCTATTCATGTGTTCATTATAATTATTTTCGATCAATTGCTTTCATGTTGTTAGTTGTGAATTGAAATGTGTTATTGTAAATACTTTGGACAATATTTATCATTGAAAACGTAGAAACGCTCGTTCACAAACTGTTACGAGTAGTTTAGTTTTAGAAATAATTTAATTTTACAAGTGTTTGTATGTTTGTGTTGTGTGGTTTATGTAAATGTATGTAAGGGGTTTCCGGGAAAATATGATAAAGAAGGGCAGGCATCTATTTAGAAATAAATAAGTATTTTATCAGTAGTCAGGCTTTACCTCTTTTAGGACAAGACGACTACATGCATAATGACAGCATTTGTGCTGTGGTGTGGATGAAGAATGAAGCATCTCAATAGGCCGCTATAGAGTTAGCCTCCATGCTGCAATGTTGCATCGTCTGCATTCCATCAGGCAGAGTAAAGTCACTTTGGCAGGCACATGTCACACATTGTCGCCTTTTTACTTAAAAAAAACGGCCAATTGCGAGTCGGACTCGACCTGAAGGGTTCCGCAGCAGCAAGTAGCATAATATTTTTTTAAATATTTGAGTTGATTGAACGTAAGGTAAATTGCGGTTAAGTTAATACGTAATCTACATCATTTTTTTTTAGTTTTATCATCCTCTTATTTTAGAAGTTACGGGGGGGGGACATTTTACCACTTTGGAAGTGTCTCCCTCGCAAACTATTCAGTTTAGAAACAAATTATAGTAGAAAACCTCAATATTATTTTTGAAGACCTATCCACAGATAGCCCACAGATATGGGCTTAATAAAAAAAATGAGTTTCAGTTCTTAATAAGGGGAACCCCCATTTATTGTCTTTTTTCTATTTTTGTGTGAAAATCTTAATGCGGTTCACATAATACATCTACTTACCAAGTTTAAACAGTATAGTTCTTGTAGTTTCGGAAAAAAGTGGCTGTGACATACGGACGGACAGAGAGACAGACAGACATGACGAATCCATATGGGTTCCGTTTTTGCCACTTGGCTGAGGAACCCTAAAAATACGGCAGTGTGTGAAATGTGTAATTTTTTTAAGAGTGAAATCTTTTCAGCCGCATTGAGCACTTTTTGATTGGAGAAAATGTTATGGGTACGTGTCACCGAGATGCTAATGTTTGACGTTCATCATCATCATCATCAAAAATTTTTATTTGAAACATTATAAATTTTATAATTTTACACACTAATTGATTGTATGACTGCACGGTTGGCCTAGTGGTTTAAGTGGACGCCACGCTGCTTTCTACTGCGCCAAGTGTTGTGGGTTCAATTCCTACATAGGACAATACTTTGTGTGATCCACAAATTGTTGTTCTAAGTCTGGGTGTACTTTGTGTCCGTTTCATGTATGTTTGTAAAGTCCCCCACAACACCAGTATGTATATTCCTAAAGCGGGAGTTGTCTATAAAAAAGAAAAAAAAATACAACTAACATTCTAAGTTATAAGTTTTCACTTCTATTGGCAGTTCTTATGACTGGCAATTTTTTTTGTGTAATACGATTATAATCATAACAGTGATGGCTTTTAATAAAAGAATAATGTTTATGTCACTATATGCGTCATATATCATGAGTGTCAATAGGCTATGATTGAATATTACAAATGTTACGACATTCAAATTAAGCATATTCATTTGAAGCAATTTAGACAATGATTTGAATTTACTGTCCAATGTCAAGAATATTAAAGGCTATCTTCTATAAAGCTCGTTTTTGAATTGATACAAGTTTTAGATCAGAACAGACTTCCCCCATTCAGAGATAGATAGTCAGGTTTGTTAAACATTGACCAATTTATACATTGACGTTAATTAACTTTAAGCAAGGGCTCCCACACTTAACTGCGAATTTGCAACGCATCGCAAAACCTGAGGGCTTGCACAAATGCACCGTAAGAACTTCTGTACTGATTCGCATCGTGCGATCGCCGCAGTTATGTGGGAGCTCATAATTTAAACTTATACGCTAAAAGTTTATGAATACGACCGGAAATATTGTAGTTCAACAATAACATATTCAGTAACATAGTCAACAGCAATATCGCACCTAATCAGATTTCAAAAAATTCAAACTAAATTAGTCCTTAAGCTTTCAATAATTAGGTCGATCCGAACGCAGCTTGTTGCGTGAAATATTTTTCAGAAAACTTTGCTGAATGCATTGGAGTTTCTGCTCTTGGGTTTATTCTAAATATAAAACTCGTAACAATAACGAAACAAAGTCAATTTATTTCATAGAGCCTCCAGATACCATAGGTCAGCATTATTAATATATACTCCTATTCAAAATATGACAAACTCTGACAATCAGTCAGGGCATATGATTGTCCATTGTTGAAGCAATTGTCAAGCATATTGTGTGGTAATAGCAACGGGATGTGCCACTCATTGTAGTTAATCAGTTTATCAATCAGTTTTTGAATACTAATTGTTTTGATTCAACTAGTGCTTATTTATTTGCGGTCGCTGGTGATAATTAAATTTTGATAATTTTAAAACTAGTACTGTTTATTGTCCATGCGCATTTCCACAAGTAATGAAAATTGATACTGTGACATTTTTATTTTGTCCGGTTTTTACTTCTATTAAATCATCATTCAATATTCACTGGTGTACAAAGGCATCTTCTCAGGAAGGAGGTTTGGGTCTGTTACATACCAAATACTACCAGAGCTACTATTTACCATAACATACTTGTTTAAAGTTTTCCCTTAGTCGTCTCTCACGACACCCACGGGTTGCACTCCAGGAGTGCCGGCAGAAGTGGAAAGTTGAACATTAATGTAGTGCATTTTTGATCTATTAAATTTCATTTTTTTAGTTCCTATATTTATTACTAAAACACAATGAACGATGCTATATGAATCTATGAGTATAAAAGCCGGGTTTACGCACACTCGCTCAAGCGCCCTGCGCCGCTTAAACGAAACAGCAGGAGCAGGCATATATTTTCGCCGCGTGGAAGAAAGAGAGGGGTTATTACTTCCTCTCCTACGCCACGCCTCCGTGTTACGATTTTTGAGCAGGTCACGTGTCCTGACGCGAGTTTCTGACGCTAGTTTAACATTTTTTTACGCGTCCCAAAAAAGTGCACCACGCCGCTACAGAAGTTTTTACTTTAATAAATATTTCGTACATCTGACATACAACGCCATCTGGCTTCAAACTAAGCAGAGCTTGTACTATGAACGGTAGAGTGACTGATAGAATATTTATGTACTTTTTTGTAAATACATACATGTTATACATAGAAAGCATCCAAAGTCCGAAACAAATTTTGTAGATCATACAAACTAATTTAATCCGACCTGGGAATCGAACCCAAGGCCAACGAGACAGATGGTGACACTCCGTATATTTAATCTGTCACTACTCGAAGTATTTTGAATACAATTAGTTTTTTAGTTTACATATTATGCGTTAAAATGGTTTATAAGATCAAAGCCTGAATAAAAGTTGGTCAAGACTCTCAATGATCTAACAGGTCATAAATCTTTGTAACCCAGTTCAAACAAAGAGGCGCTCACAAATCGTTTGAGTTTGATCATGTGCATATATTAGATTTAGTATGGAAGACGACACTCGTGTTAACAACAAAAAAAAACACGACTGCGTCAACATTTCTCTTCTATTTTGTTTATTTTTTAATTTAATTTTGATGTACCCAGTATCACTCTCACGACCAAGACGAATCTATTCTTTCCACTCACTTAAAAATGCGATAAGCCGCTTAGGCTCTAGGGTGTGCCAAAGAAATATACTTACATACATACTCTCGAAAAATATAACCCTCCTTCTTCTGCAGTCGGGTAAAAGGAAAGAAAATATCTATTGTTATCTCAGTCAACACATTTTACTATAACGCATCCAGTACGAACAGAATAGATTGCGCGACATCTGACTTTCTTCTAACTGATCCTCTTTGTGTCTCCGATTCCACTACTAAACCGAGATGCTTTATCTTCAACAAGTTCACTTTGCTGTGATCTGATAGTTAGGTGTTTAAACCACGTAACCACTCAAAGTTGTTTTAAAAAAAAATTAAGTAGGACAGAAACAGTAGGTACGCCAAGAGCTGTTTTTCCGAATTTGGCTATATTGATTTTTTTATCTATAACTATATCTTACTCTGACCCATCTATAACTATAAATAGGTATAATAATGATGAAATGTAGATACGATGATCATTGTACCGACAGTCTTATCTATTCACGGATTGATTGCCAAGAGCCCAGACCATCACCTTAAGAGGCTCATGTTAGATGGCTGGGTAAAAGGTCTCATGTAGAAGGCAGTCCTCCTAGACACGGCAAGTATAGAGCAGATACCTAAATCAAAAAATTCTCTCAATGTTTTATTAAAAACCTATCTAATGATACCCCACACTATGGAATTGACGTTATCATCAAATCAGCCCCACTTCACGTGAACGTCGTCGTAGTAAATACACAAACCACGTAAAGTTTCATCTTCGTAACAGTTTGAAAGGTAAGTCGAGGACGGACGGACAGACCGAAAGAAAATTGCTCTAATTTCTTTTCTATTATTTATTAACTAAATGCTATTATATATATATTTTAGACCTCCCACTACATATACAACATCCCCTATTTTATAAAATTTATATTCAGAGCAACAACTAGGGCTTAGTTTTAAAAGCAAGCAAAAATATTTATTAAATATAGCTTTTAAGAATCAGCCAACGAAATATGAAATACTGAACAAATATGAATCTACTTCAAAAATACTGTTCTTTTTTTGGAAATTTTTAAGAGTAAACATTTTCATTATTACATAAATTTTAATTTGTAATTATTACGTAAATATCAATTGTAAAATTGTACAAAAATGCTTTTGAACATGAATTGTGTTGCCTGTAATGTCTATGATAAATAAATAATAGAAAAACTCATTCATAGTGTTACTTATTAAAGTTTTCATTTAATAATAAAAGTAGTTGGAAATCTTCAAATAAAATTAAAATATCGAGATAGCAAACCATACTTCTTGAAATAATCATGACTGCAGTAAGTAGAAAAAATAAAACTGTCATGTTTATCCGACAACGGCGAAGTCAACAAGAATGGTTATAGTTTTGATTGTATATGTATGTTGGTATGTTCCAACGTAGCTCCTAAACTACTGAACCGATTTTATTTAACGACGTGTCAGTACATTTTTACTAATCGCTCGGGTGTCATATGTTAATTATTTACGTAGCTTTGAAACTTGTTTTTGCAATGCGTTGAATATCACATTACACGCTTTCGGAATAAGAGGGAACGTTTTAGTCAATACAGTCTTAAATATCATATATCCCTTAAAACTGAAAAAACAAATAACATTACTTTATAACCATAGCAAGAAAAGAGCTAATAAGACTGCCCGTACTTTTGTTTGGCCAAACTTTACTTTTGAATTCATTTTTGAGCAACAAATTGTGATATATGATACGCTTAGCTACTTATATAAAAATCTCAAGATTTCACATTTAAGTACTACAAAATTCAACTGTAGTTTTGTGGAATTAGAAGCGAAGTTTCAGTGCAGCTTTACAGCCTTTTCGTGCTTTTTGATTGTCGAAGTGTGGCTAAGAAAACCCGATTAATGTTACTTACTTAAAGAGCGATCTCGAGGTGGCTCGGCAGATAGAGTACATACTTTACTACTTAGATGTCTATGTTTCAAGCCTGTTAGTGAAGGCCAAATATATATTTTCACGTCAACCAGGAAATATGGTTTTAATATCTCTGTTTAAACTCTAAAATTTTCTCTCTTATTGGACCTGTTTAAAGAAAGTTTGTTTTTTTTTGTGTTTAAACTGAATATCAGTTTTATTTAATTTTAGCAGGTAGTATTAAATTTAAATCAATCAACTAACCTACTTTAGTCCACTGCTAAGTACAAACGTCTCCTTAATCACAATGTATTATACCACTAGTCAAACAGATCGGTATAAGGTTGATTATATTTTTTCCTTCTTTAGTTGTAGTCGGAGCTCCGATTATAATTTAAAACATGTATCAATGAAAAACTTATATTTTATATAATTAATCTAAAAAAAAATAGATATTTTGTTACGTAGTAGAACTAAGTTTCACCAGCTCGTCTCTATTCTATAGTGATACGTGGACATAAACCGCTTACTAACAATCAGTTAAATGGAGAAGAATCCTTAGCAATAGCCGATGCATCTTGGCCTTAATCTGTGCAGCACTTTACACCGTCTAAGTTCACTGTTAATCCGTTTATAACTGGAAAAATATATGTCAATACATAACGACTAAGATTTAGCAACCGTTTTCTAGTACAGTATGAAAAATCTATACTTCTATACTAATACATAAAGCTGAAGAGTTTGTTTGTTTGAACGCGCTAATCTCAGGAACTATTGGTCTGATTTGAAAAATTATTTCAGTGTTAGATAGCCCCTATATCGAGGAAGGCTATAGGCGGAGTACCGATGAAAAATGTTTCAAAAAAGGGGGAAAATTATCACGCTACGGGCAGTAGGAGACGCAAACGAAGTTACGTGGGTTTGCTAGTAAAATAATATAACCACATTAATTGCAAGGAAAATTTATTGTCTTGTGGCGTCACAAGTGCGATGCCGGCCCTTTAAGAGGGACGGTAGTAGGGAGGGAGGGTACGCTCTTTTCTTGACGATCGACTTATCCGTCTTTTTAAAATGGTTGTTTCGTTTGCCATGTCAAGGTTCTCAATCATGATAAAGACGATTAATATTTCGCCCTTCCACTCTTCATGGACCAGTAAAACTTAAAGGGATCAAAACATTTTTCACTTATTATTGAAACTAAATCAAAATAACATTTCATTTCTTAATGCATTCAAAATTAATGTTGATATCTTGGTCTGGAAAACATGTGTCAATATTCCCATGCGTTGTGAATATAATATCAAAGTAGGAATATTATATCATTAAAGAGCAAAAAGTCACATAATTATGTGTCATTGGTCCCGGCATTCCAGAAAATTGTGTTATACTTGAGAAATATGTGATGTTCTTCTAGCCGATAACGGTCACGGCGGCTAGTCTCAACAGAGACCAGATATTATAGTGCACAAGTGTGTGCGCAAACACAGGTGCACACTCTGTTCCCTCACTCTTATAATCCGATGGGACGGTTAACCAACACGACCGGGAAGAGATCAGGCGCAGGACCGACAGCTTTACGTGTTCTCCGAGGCCCGGGGTTCAGACCCCAACTTCATAACTCTGACTGCTATTAAGTGTTTCTATTGTGGAGGAACGAGTGTCATGTCAAAGGGAGGATCCTCGGACCTGGCGGGCCCAACTTGAGAAATATACATGTTAAATGTCAATAGCGTGGTTATATCACCATAATTCAGATTGACATGGTTCCAACACAGTACAAGAATTCTAGACGCGTTAACAAGAAAGTATATAGGTAATTTAAGATTTTCAATTTATTTTACGGGGTAATTCAGGGATATTATTATCACCAGTTCTCTGAGTTCACTGAGAATAACAAGTATAAAACTAACAATTTCAATAGTTTTAAACTTAACGACAATTGATTGGCATCGACTAATGTGACGGAAGATAGCTTCGCACTTCAGTTCAACTTTGCTAGAAAAATATGCTGCAGCGCGATTACACAGTTCGAGTACCGGATAAATTGTCGCTGACTTGTAAATAGGTATTTTATTAATATATACGCTACAAGGCGGTAGAATTAGAGCTTAGTTTTGATATTGACGGAATTAAAAAAAACAGGAGGGAGTTCCCAAATCCTTGTAATACCAACCGTAACGAAAATAAAATCAACCAGTAAAGAATATAATATGTAGTTAATATTCATTATTTTCTTTTTTTTTATTTAACTTATTCGCTATGAAAAATTCGTGAAATTTTACACACATACATATGATAACCAATACGATCAAAATCATAATTCAAAACAACAGTAAACCACTATTTGTGGATCACACACACAAAGACATGAGTATAAGTATGTGCTGTTTATAGAATATTTTGAACGCTTGTATAACGTAACTTTAGGTATCCTAAGCTAGTTTGTAGCACCTAAGCAAAGATCGGCTGTCGCCGCTGGATTAATTCTAGTAACAGTAGTAACCGAACTTCCAAAGTTCCACGACTGCCAACGTTTGATACCGGGATCCTTGTGAGATCTAGCTATACCAGAACTTTACCAGGTTGAAAAAACGATCAAAGAACATGGGTCAGTAACCATTGCTGCTATCTGCAACTTTAGCACTTAGATATTTAATATACTTACTCGTTAAGGTAAGGTATATTATTCACCCTACTTTTCATATTTTAATGCAAGTATTTTGTTTATAAAGTATCCAAGTTTATTTCGTACAAGTACATTGATTGTTATAGTTCAAGAAATTGTTTTTCCCAGTTAGGTAATAATCGGTTTTACCTTAAATATACGGGTGCTTTTCAACAAAGTTGTTTCAGTTAACATGTGTGTACTTACTGTATATTTATTATGTAACTGTATAACTAGTGACCTTTTTGAAAGGGTTTCAGAACCTCGAAATTCCTTAAAGCACAGAATAGGTACAATTATAAATATTCATAAAAGTGTGGTCTGGTTTAAAGTTTCAATTATTTTTAAACTGCAGTCATTAATCAATAAACTAATCGGGACCCCGTCAAGCTGTGTAATGTAGAGGATGATGTAAACCAATTCAATCAATTGTGTCGCCTGCTGCCGTTGCCAATGTATCTGTCGATTTCCTTCGAATCCCTATTGGTAATGAGCTATTCAACCTACAAGAGATGCAGTCATAGGTTGAAATATACGGCGTCTCGACTGATCCCGCCGAGCGTCAAGCGTGGTGCTTGAAGCCAGTCGGTTATCGTCCGTGCGCTCGGTCGCACGCGCTCCCAACGTCCCGCGCGGTCGCATCATCCCGTAAGTTCCGCGAGACATCAAACACCACACAACACGGTAACCAATCAGTGAATGTTCAAATATAAATTACATTTAAATTTAAAAAAACACCAAATATTATTGAAATTGGAATCTAACCGTTCCCGTTGCAAGTCTTGTTGAAAAATTGTTGGTAACTTTTCGAGGGTTGCATTGGCGTTAGAAACTTGGCTCGCTAACTTTTAAGAAGTTATTTATGTTTAAATTGTGAAAAAAAAATTTTTTTTGGCATGTGGTATGCGTACACTTGCGTTATCTCCTTATCATTACACACACTAGTTAGACGAAATTGCGTTTGTCTTCTTAAGATGTTTTACAATAATGTAGATAACCGCGTCATTGATGATCTAAGTTTTAATTTTATCTATTTTTTTCTTATATAGGTAATAGGCAAACGTCAGAGCGATACCATTGCGCCAGTATTCAGTATAATTCACATTTTTTTTTACTACATATTAGTAATTCTAAAATTTTCATGTTTGATTTTATCAAAATTTTAAGTTAACTCAGCGATTTGTGATATATGATAGCACTAAACCACCTACGAGCTCAAGTAACCCAATATGGGAAATAATTTAATGTCTAATAAAATCATTTTGTTCGTTTTATTGCTTTGTTTTTAATACTTAATTTCCTGACGAATATTTTTTTTGTTGAAAATCAAATGCTATCGCAACTTTTTTTGTTACCATTGAAAGTAATTTAATAGGTATCTTATACACGTATTTGACGTCACATATACCTGTTTATTATCAAGAAATATGCAGTAAAAACATCATGAAAGTAAAATTGATTTCATTAAATAAAAAATAGGTCAACTATTCTTATCAAATACCTGATTAATTTTCAGATTATTTAGTAAGAAAATAATTGTACCACTTTAAAAGGTAACTTCTGTAAACCACTGTTGCGCAAGCAATTTGTTTTTTTGGTTGAGAATATTCTTCATAAATTGAACAGCTAAATTATTTATTTTTGATAATTAAGTAGTTATAGTTTATAACTTTGGTTCAACAGCATGATGATGAGACTATGGCATTGTGCGATTCTGTTAATACGTAACAGATAAAAGTTTAAAATCCCTTAGCAAACAACACCATGACTGCTATCATAGACAAACTATAGCATAACCGTCGTCAGATGTTTGCATGCACAGATTATAATGACTTCCTTGTAGAGCAAAGGAAACTACAGACTTAATACCGTCTCACAAAAATCGTCTGTAAACTTTAAAAAAATTTCAATTCAAGAGATATTTCCCGTTTAAATTACTCTAAGATTTTAATAATAAATCTAATCTAGTGGATAATATTAAAAAGCTAATAGTGTCTTTCTACTATTAGCTTTTTAATAATATTTATCAGAAAATTTATAAAAAAAGTATTAAAAAGTAATACTCGTAGTCTATGCTTTAGTAAAATAGTCATCTAGTTAGCAAATTAAGATCAAATACCCTTTGATTTCATTCTATTCGGCCAATGCCTATGTAAATATTGGCCAAATAGAAATAAATCAAAGCGAGTATTCAAATTGGTGGTTACTTTAGAAGAATGTCAGTTTTTATTTAAATTTAGAATAATAATTTAAATGACGTTTATATTTTAAAATGCAATTGACACTTCAGAACTGAAAGTAGAATAATATAGGTAATAATTTCGTTTAAAAACCTCCACTCCAGTTGGAAAATAACCAGTTTATGTATGGAAAGTTATCTCTCGGTTTAAGAGAATTAAGACAAGACCTAATAAGGTAATAATTACATACCTCTGAACCTCTGAACGGTCTAACCTTAGAAGGGACTGACTTTGGGGTTGAATTGGTCGTGGTCACAGGCTTACTCTGGTTGCTGTACGATTCAGCCTGTAACTGCAATCAGTGCTTTAAAAGTTTGTGAGATTTAAAAGGCAATTTAACATTTTTAATACTCTTCAAATTAAAAAAAAAAAATATCAAATTTCTTATCATAGTGTAGAGTCCATTTCAGTTAATTAGTAGTCGATGACCTGGTGGATAATTTTTTTAAAGTAAATCCGAGCTAATTCGCTTTATTGTCCCCAAAACCTCCTGTATATTACATATATATATATATATATGAATTGCTCGTTTAAAGGTATTAGATAAATAAAAAATAATAAATTGTTTGAAAAGTGTTCCCAATTACCATTATAATATGAATCCATTTATATTAAATAACACTAGTCATAATAATTACGAGGTAGTATAATTGTTCTTAGTACATGCAATACATTTTGTTGTTAATATCGGTAGTTTGGGAGGACATATAAATATGGTGGATGGATGTATGTACCACGTGTAAAAGCTAATAGGTATATGTATTGCTTTCAAAAGTTTATATTGAATGTGTGTATAAAAAGCTGTGCGTAAAAATAGTCTTTAATATTGTTTTTGTTGTTATTGATATCACATAAATAAAGTATCTGTCGATCTACGTCTACACCGAAATCATTATTACGAGTAATCCTCGATAACCTGGTAACGAATGAAGGCGTGCTCCTGAGTGTATGCTTTAATATTAATCCCTATTTTCAGGAATATTTTCAACTTTAAACCTGCATCTTTAAAGTCCAAAATAACAGAGAACCATTGTTTAACGTTTAATAATGTTTAAGAATTAGGAAGTACAATAACAAAATGACCACCATATATTGTTGGTCCCATTCCATTCATAGTGACATAAATTCAAGTTTAATTATTTACAAAAAAGTTTCAACCAAAATTTTAAACATTTAAACAATCAAATTTTTTAAAATAAATATTTTTCCTATATTTTTATCAGACCTTTTTATTAATAGCCATGAATGATAAGTTATTGATAAAATTTTCGAAAGTTATGAAGTTGAAGGAAACGAGAATGGAAAATTTCATCGCATATAAATAGAAACTTCTATAAAAAAGCAAAAAATAAATTATATTATTAACGATGGTTGCCCACTCACTTCTTTAGATATTATACAGATACAGGTAGGTCCTACGTAGCTTCTTAATTTTTGCGATTTTGGCCGAATTATATCGTGCTCTCGTATCTTGAATACTGAGTTAGTACCAGGGATACTTTATTTGTTTATTATTTTTTTATGCATGGCCCTGCGAAAATGACTCTACACACGCTACCTGATGGACAGCGTAAGCAGAATCCACAAGTGGTGGTCATCATACTCATTGCGAATGCAGACGATGCATTTACTCACACAGAGTAATAGCACAATTTAAAATAAATATATTATACATATTTAAGTTTTAAAGGCAACCCTAAAATCATCGCGATTGAAAGAGATCCTACTAATATCTGATAATTAACGACCTGTATTGCACCTTATTGACTGAGAACGAGAATCGCTATTTATAAAAATTATGCATGTGATTTCCACCCTTGTACTATCATTATGTTTTTTGTGTTACATTTTTAAGATTTTAAGAAAATAGTTTACGAAATCGGTTGCATCTTACATTGATTTAAAGCGTGACATATCGAAATGTTTGGTGCGCAAGCACTCAATTCTAAACCATGCACCTAAAGCTGGGGCTGAGGTGCGCACGCGCGGGATGCTAACGGTACTCATTTCGTTCAGGTTAACAACCCTAATGGACTTAGGGTCGTCATTTATTTTCTTGGGTATATCCACGTTGATACTATTCTTTGCAATTTACTCTTACTGTGTGAATGGACCATTTTGATCTACATTAAAAAGCGTTTAGTCATGAAAAAAACTCAAAATTATTTGATTTTTAAATTTCTTAATATATAGATTATGTTAACATGCAATCGTAACCGATCTCCTTTTAAAAAACTCAAATCACAGAAGTACTGACTTAAGAAAATCGCCAACGTTTAATACTACTTTCACGATCTTAAAACATAAATAAAACAAGTATAGAAACAGACATTACAGACAGTACAAAAGAAAATTAATCTTACTATCATTAAGGTTCCATTTAGATTAAATATACTTTTCACAACCCTGTAGATCGTTCGCCGCTTGCCAGGTGTGTACTGCCAAATGTACGACTTCTTATGAAGTATAAATCTCAATTCTTGACCGTCCATAACCTATTGCAACTCAAAGTATTCCTAGTACAGGTATTTAAGTAGGTCATTGATCTAGATAGGTTTATGCTCTCAGCAAAGCATGTCGTCAAATTGTAATAATACCTACATTAAAGACTAGTTTGCGATATTGTTTCGCAATGGCCTTTATCATTGTAAGTATTGTATAGGTACGTTAAGTAACTTATAATTACTTGATAAAACTTCAAATTAATATAAATTAATAAATAATTATTTTTTTATCTTTTTTTCTACCAACTTCTTTATCATTTAAAAAAGATTGAAGCTTTATCTATAGTCTACGGGTCAACGATAATGTCATTCTAACCTCCTGTTGTGTGGCCATCTGATTAATATTACATTGATTTTATTTAATGTTTTTTTTTTAATCATACTATAAACAACTGACGCTGATCAGAAATTTGTTATATCTCATTTGTGTTATCATGAAATGTCAATATTGTATATAATTATACTAGCGGACCCACGCAACCTCGTTTGCGTCTCCTATTGCCCGTAGCGTGATAATTTTCCCCCGTTTTTGGAACATTTTTCATTGGTGTTCCGCTCCTAATGATCTTAGCGTGATGATATGTAGCCTATAGCCTTCCTCGATAAATGTACTATCCAAAACTGAAAGAAATTTCAAATCGGTCCAGCGGTTCCTGAGATTAGCGCGTTCAAACAAACAAACAAACTCTTCAGCTTTATATATTAGTATAGATTTAGACCTGTATGTGCTCTTAATATTAAAATTACTGTTTTACAACCTCCCGTTCAGTATCTCTTTCCTTTTAGTACTCACAAGTTTTAAATAATTACAGTAAGTTGTTGAGTTAATACGGTAAAATTTAAAGTTTTATACATGGTTTCTTAGTTTTTATCTATCGTTTTTGACAGCATTGGTAGAATTATCCGCATTGTTTCTTGTCTGTATCAACTTTAAATGATGAGTTTATATTCATATACTTATGTAATTTACTGTAACACAAACACACACCTATTTTACTGTAACAACACATTTACTTCAATGTTTTATTTACGTCCTTTACCTTCTCAGTTAGATGTTTTTTTTAGAGTCCAAGCATTTTACTTTTCAATGTTTCTATTTAGGTATACCTCCTTGTATAACATAGAAGTCTATAACGATGTCAATATTACATCCCCTGACAAATCCAACGGACAGTCTATCTTACTGAACACATGTCCTTTAGTAAATAGTTACTTGTTTATTACATTCGAATTATATCAGTATTCTAGAAGCATTTGTATAAGTGCTGTGCATACAAATTGACATGAATCTGAATAAAACGCATCACTGATTAAGGAGACTCGCTGCCGATGTTGTTTCCCATGGTCACCTTGTATCCTACCTTTTTGCTTTTAGAACTTGTTTTCTGAGTCAAATACTTAAAACTGTAGAACCAGGAATTAGTTCGTATGGCCACGTCTCCAAAACTGCCATCCCGGGCCGTCTGTCAGTTATGATAGAATCTTCTTCTTCTTTGATGAAATGGCAACCAGCCGGATCTGTCGGATCAGCTATTTCTGATAATGTCAAGTGTTTATAGTGTTCATATCATAAGTCTTGAAGTCATTAAGTCTTCTTCGTGATGAAATTAATGATATAAAATATAAAAAATGTGGATGAGATGAAATGGGGACTGTCTTCCTAAAAAACAAAAAACGATCTCCATGATAGAATCTGTTATTTAGTGACAATCATTAAAATTACGTCACTAAAGAAACTAGAGAGGAGGGTTAGTTATAATATTTGTAGGTATCCTTATAATAGTGTGATTAAAGAAAAAATAAAATTAACTTTTCTTGGTATTGACACATGTTTTGACAACAAAATTATGTATAAGAAAAAATGTAGTTATAAACTCTATTTTGTCTATAGTAAATTTCATACGCCAAGCAGGTTTTATTTCGATCACTTTGTTATAGTATTAATAATGCACCGTAGATTGGTAATCCTCTTTTCGTCTATTGAATTGTAGTATTAATTATCAACGTAGAAGCATTTTGTTACATACAGGTATCAGGAGTACTACTTTAAAATTAATATACAATTTACCATTTCATGCAGAAGTGATGTTTCTTTTGAGTAGCATTTAAATGTGCCTGATAATTCTGGTTTCTCATACAAAAATTACTTTTGTTCGAGTCATACTTCTACTACGTATTAAAGGAGTACTAATTTGACTTCAAAGAATGTATTTTAACCAAACACAAATAAAATTAAAATGGTCTTACTTATATTTATCGATTTAAAAATAGTTTTAAAAGGCAACGTTTAATTTTAAAGTCGTCTTTGTACTAAATAGACAATAAAATTTACTTTACTGATAATAACCAAACATTGAAAACTTTCATGAAAAATTCAAATGATACGTTAAAACACACCCATATTACCGATGACTACTGCATTTAAACTATTATTCGTAAGTAAGGTATCTTTCTCTATTTATGCAATTATTTAGTACGTCAGAAGGTTCAACAACGCATTAACCAATCTATTAAAGCATAGAAACTAATAGTTGATTAACAAAACACCTAAACACAAAACAGAAAAAAATATAATATATAATTTGTCAAACGGCCCCACGAAGCGTACCGATCTTTATCTTAGAAACGTTTGTTTATTGTTATCTCCTAGTACAAATAAACATTGAATAATTTTTACGTATATATATACATATGTAATGAAAAGCGAATTACTTGCCACTGAAATAACAACTGGCGGGGTATTACGAGTATGTCTTTGATGCGTAGAACTTTGACACAGGAGCGCGAATGAAAATAAATTTTTACATCTTTCAGTGTTGGCACGTCGGAGGCGGGTCTTATTCTTTCATTATGTTGGTATCTAGAAGATAACATTTCTTCTGGTTATTTCAGATGTTGTTGTTCTCACTGCAATAGGGTAGATGACACCTTAGTCAAATTAGTTACTCTTTATCATCTGTCAAATCGATAACTTTGAATGCAAAATGCACAAATGCAAACTTGTGACGTCACTGTTTTATGCTACTCAATTGAGCAATATATTTCAATGTTTATTGGATAAAAATTTGTAATAGAAATGAAAAATTATATTTTCCAAGATATTTCGTAATGTTCGTGTCGGTATTTATTTACAATGCAGTCGTTTACCCTAAGTTGTGATCACCCATTTGTGTCTAAGCATGGCTCTTTTTTTTAATAGTGACGTCTAAGGGTGCAAACTAGGCAAGATAACATTACTGTAAATAGAATGAAAACTTAAATTGTAACTGGCTGACCAAAGCGATGTAGAAGGATAAAACCTTCTTTTTATCTTGAAGTGAACTGGTAAATACTTTTGATAATGATGGCTCTTTAATGCTTTTCTTAGATATAAAGCATTATTTAATAAACATATGTTTTTATTAGGTACGGTATATTTTGACTTAATAATTTCTTAGTTAGTTATTAACTTGGACCTGTTTTGGATTGGCATTCAATTAACCTCTATGACTGAGTTCAATAAGAATTCGATAACATCGATTGGTGCTAAAACCATTTCTGTCTTCTAAGGTGGTGTTTAAATTATCTAGGCTATACTTTGTTACAAGTCGACTCTGCTTATTGTGAACCAGCCTTTACCTAGTTCTAGACAAGACGACCATGTGCAAGATGTGTAAGGTTAATCTATACATCTATACAAATAAATAAAATTGGAATGTCTGTTTGTAATATTAAAATAACCGCTTTTTACTAAATGCATATATATGTATACACGGTACATAGGCCAAAAACATATTTAAAAAAAAGATTGTCTGTCCCTGAAAATCTCAAGAACGGCTTGGCGGATTTTGACGGGACTTCCACTGGCAGGTAGCTGATGATCCAGGGAGTAACTTAGGCTACTTTTTTTAGACTAACTTTGTCCCGCGACGTTACTCGCGGTACGACGATAACCACGGATAACACCGCGGGGTTCAGCTAGTTAAATAATAAAACTCAAAAGCCCAATCAGTTATAGAAGTATCATGAGAAACTTAATTGGCATATAACGAATAGTAATAAAATGCGATTACCACTCACTACAAAATCTTCGTAGGTGTGAACTCGAAAATGTCTTGCCACAAGTAAAAAGATGTGGTGAGCTAAACGTTTAAATTTGTAAGAGGGAGGTTACTGTTGTTCTACCCTTAGGAGCACGTAAATATACTTTGATCTTTAAATGAGATGTTTGTTATATGTAAGCAATGCGATATATATTTACGTTTGACACATTTTCGAGTACTCAGGATCCACTTACTAGGTCTGCGGTTGGAATCTGATATTATGACTTAAAACCAATAGAACTATGAAAGTGAAAATATAAATTAATTGAAGAAATGGCATGTAATAGAGATACCTGTATGCTTATGACTTGTATTTACTGCTTTGGGGGCACAGTGGTTGTATGTGCGACTGTTGTGCTAAATTCTTGAGTTCGATTCCAAGATCTTACCAAATGATATGCAAATATTCGTTTCGAAATTTGATTGTTTTCTAAGTGTAAAATACTAGCTGACCCACGCAACCTCGTTTGCGCCTTATATTGCCCGTAGCGTGAAAATTTTCCCCGTTTTTGAAACATTCTTCATTGTTGCTCCGTTCCTATCAGTAGTAGCGTGATGATATATACCCTATAGCCTTCCTCAATAAATGGACTAACCAACACCGAAAGAATTTTTCAAATCGGAACAGCAGTTCCTGAGATTAGCGTGTTCAAACAAACAAACAAACTCTTCAGCTTTATATATTAGTGTAGTGTATAGATAGATTATGTTTTAATAAAAAAAAACACTATAAAAGTATTATATCAGTATATTTATCTTTCATAGTATAAGCTGTTTAGTTTAAAGTTAGATGGCGTTGTGTGTCATATGTCCGAAGTACAACACATAGGTATATTATGCCCGCGGTTTCGCTCACGTTGATCAGTTTACCCCCCTGTCGATAAAAATGTGGGCGTTTATTTATAAACCTGGCAGCCCCTTAGGGGATAAATAACGTATGAACGATACAATGTAAATGTATTGTGTTTGCTGAAAACAAACCAAACTTTTAATTCCGTTTGATCTCCGAGCTCTATTTGCCCGAGTTATGTTGTTAGATTTACTACAATAAATTTTTGTTACTTTTTTAAAAATTTATGATTTTTTTTCTTTTTTGGACGTATTTAAAGCAGAAAGAGTATCTCTATTTAGTTGTATTTAAACAACTTTTTTTAACTTTACCTTTGTCTTTTTGCAACCAACTTTTGTAAGTGTGTTTTAGTTTTCTTAAAGTAGGTATATCTATGTAATACCTTCAAACGAGCAACTCTTGTATATACCTATAATGAATTTTTTTTTTATATGAATTTATCACAAAAAAACTCATCATCCAGGTATTTTATTTTGTCGAAGAACCCCCTTTTTTATGAATTATATTTATTTATTATTTTATTTAAAAAAAATTCCTCATTCCACTGGTCACGGCATTACGTGTTGGAAATTGGACCAGAATATTCCTTCTAAGGTACAAAGATATACCTACAGACGAAGTTTCTATTGGAATAATGATAAGAGAAGTAGCAGTGTACTAGAGTATATTTTATTCGTGGTTCACAAGATACACTTGCTAAAGTATATAAGAACATAAACAATCGTAACTATGCTAATTTCAAATCAGTGAATGACATGTGTTCAATATGACTACAGGCCAGTACATCTATACAAATAAATAAAATTGGAGTGTCTGTTTGTAATATTAAAATAACAGCTTTTTAATCAATGCATATGTATGTATACACGATACATATACCAAAAAGGTAGTTAAAAAAATTTTTGTCTGTCTGTCTGTCTGTCTGTCTGTCTGTCTGTTTGTTCCGGGTAATCTCTGGAACGGCTGGACGGATTTTGACGGGACTTTCACTGGCAGGTAGCTGATGACCCGGGGAGTAACTTAGGCTACTTTTTTTAGACTAACTTTGTCCCGCGGCGTTACTCGCGGTACAACAATAACCGCGGGTAACTCCGCGGGGTTCAGCTAGTAATATATAAATATACGACCTCCAATAGTTTCGTGGGTCAGATAGTTCTTTATAGTAATCCAATTGAAAAATACTGCCAATGGTAGAAACATCACTAGGCCGCCATGATGTGGGTGACCATGCTGCATTGTTGCATGGTCTGCATTCGCAATGAGTATGGTGACCACCACTCTTAGAATCTGCTTATGCTTTACATCATTTTGGCAGGCCATACATAAAAAAATAGAAAATAATACTAGGTACCTACTTAGAGTTAAAAGAAGAAATGAAGCTTTTTGTTAAGAACAGGTAACGCCTTCAAAGGCTAACGTTTTACATTTGTTTCTTGAAAATGACGTAACCGCGCAGGTGGACGGCTTAGTATGTGTTGCTAAGTGTGCAATAAGAATAGCAAAAAATAACACATTCCATTCAGAACCTTAACTAAAGGCTGTTTAGTTTTGATATCAATTAAACCATTACTTCTTGATTGGCCCTTTGGAACTAAAGGGTATAAATACTACAGTTGTAAGTCGGTCAGAAGCTGTAAAATGTTGATAAAAACTATTGTTTAAAACAAATCCGAGATTTTAATTTAATAACAGTTTTGAAGCTCTTGATAACTAGTTAGCTAGTAGAATGTTTTACTTTATGACGTTATGTTACTTAACTAGTCTAGCCTAGTGCCGGCTCCGCTCGGGTAGTAAAGCATATTACGCCATTACGTCTATTTCTTTGTTGTGGGATTCAAACAAAAATTAAAGAGAAAGTCGTACAATCATGAACAAAAGTATTCGAAATGTGTTTTAATAAAATTACATATAATTATTGCGTTACTGATAATATACGTTTTTTAATTGACCTGGCTGCGAAGGTCCGGCTAGATTGTTTTTCAAGAGCCCTGTGGTTCTGACATACATTATTATCAGCTGACATTCGGCCTTTACAGAGCCTAGTGTCAGATAAACACGTAGACAGGTCATGTACTACTTATATATCTTTATCATTACATTGTCATGCTGAACTTGGTTTCAGTTTTTTTTCTCTAAGATATATAAAATCAATGATTCTAAATTTAAATATTTCTACTTTTCAAAAGCAACAACATTAAAAAAGACAGCTGCAAAAAAGTTAATTAAAAAAATAATTCGGCCATATTTGGGTGGTTATTGCGAGTATACCACCTTCAGATTTCACTATTAGAATAATTGCTTTTAATTTAAGCGTCATTCGTATTCCTCAAAAGAAAACTTAAATATACATTTTAAAAGAAAATATGATAGCGATTAGTTTTGCTCAATTTGTTAATTTACAAAAGTTGAATGGAATTAAGTCGTTTGTAATTATGTCATTTGATACTTAAATGTTTATTAGGTACCTACGCAAACTTTTTCCTCAAGTTCCATTTTGATTAGTTGTCAACGTCAAACAGGCTAAGTTTAAAATAGTGATTTTAAAAAGAACATGGTCGTATATTAATACCTATCCTATATGTATATATATTTTGTAACTTATCTTATCTTACTGAACTTTTTGCCCTTGGCACCCCACGACAATCAGAAATAACGTCAATATATTTACGAAATGTACAGAATTACGTGAAATTACCCATTCAGACACTAAAACGACGGGTTCAACAAAGGTTAGTAGATTAAATTTGAGCAATCACAAGCGTTCGAAATCGTAGTAAACTGATGAAAACTAGAACACAATATATCAAAGCAAATTAAAATATGAAAATAATGATTCATCAGCACCCTATGGCAGTACACAGTAGGACATAGGCCTCACAAACTGCACACCACTTGGTTCTATTCTCGAATACGTCACCGATATAGGGTTAATATTAATTCGATTTTAAACTAAATCAGTTGGACAACGGGTCAAATATCGGGTCCATTGTCCATCTAAAACACTGTCAACTGAACCGAAAAACAGTTACAGTTGAACCACGAGACAAAATAATCAAAGTACTTATTTGCAAATTAGCAAAATGCCTATCGTTACTCGCCACTACCTTATCCATTACATGAAATAAATATCTAGTGTCACCCACTAAGTATTTCTTAGTATTCTGATATGAAGTATCAAGCAATAACAGTGAGACAGATTATAAAAACATTCGTCTATTCAACACGTAACAAAAAATATACTAGTTATGGATCTTAATAGCTCCTAATTAATAATTCAATCATTGGAATTAATTACGAGTAATTATTGATTAGAATTAATTGAGATGTATTTAAAAATTTTCGTAATGGAAATTCGATGCGTTCATTGGTCAAATCAACATGTTTCTCCTGCTTAATGTTACGCACTACCATCCCTTTAACGGAATCACTCCCATAAATAACAAGAAAGAAAAAAATCTATGTTATGATGCAAATCAACAATAATTTTCTTTTCTCTATACTTATAACATGTTCTGTAGATATGCGTTTTTTTACTACATGTAATACATAATTAGAACTTATTATCCTATATAACCAAAAAAAACTAGGTAAATCATTCCCTTACTCATAAAATGGTAGCTTTATTGGCTCACAGTTACTATTTACGGTTTTAATAACAGTTATTTTTAGTTTTGTTATAATTATAACAAAATTTGACGTTTGTATTATATTCCATAACAAACTAAGTAGTGTAATACAAACGGTCTCGTAGTTTAGTTAACGAAATGACTAAAGTTGACTAAAATTACACTTTTAAACCGTGTATGGCTGTCCTAAATTAGGGTCCCGCACACATAGGGAACCGTTTGAAAGAATTAAAAAAGTTGCGGAGTACATCACTCGTAGCCGTGCAAAACTACTTTAGGTACATGTCATTAAGATGAAGTCCCAACTCCCTAATTATTGTAATGCATTTTTTTACTAATAAGTGCAATCGCTACAATTCTGAATATGGCAACTCACAAGTAAGTCCCTGGTGTTGCAATCGCTTATAATATTTAGTATTTATCACCAATTCTTTCAACAAAAAAACAATACAATGCATTACTTATATATGAGATTATGATCGTAAATATCTTAGTGATTATCCGAAGCCATAGATGTTAATATGGTAAAGATTTAAAATTGTAAATACATTGGCAGAGCTCGAAAGTTTTTAAGACTACAAAATTACTGTAACCACTGGACAGGGTTTATATCATTTGGTATAATGATCTAACTCCAAACTCAGAGTAGGTCCACTCCAAACAACTGTACACAATTTTGCAAATAAATGCAAGCGCAGCTTCGATTGTGATAATAGACAGTAAAGAAACACAGCGAACACCACACGAAATTGCATAGTATGCTCCTAAACTTAAAGTTCAAAATATGTAGTAAGTTTATGGCTATGTAGTTAGTTTGGGAGGTATTTAGGTAGTATTATTTACATAGAGTATTTACGTATCGCAAATAACGCCTACGTATTGTTACGAGACACTAGCCATGTTTTCGAACTCACGGAAGCCAAATCCATAGTATATACATTTTGTCTATTTAAATGAGATAATTGCAAATTGCTATCCGGTCCCGCTACCTTTAAGATGCTTGTAAACCGTCTATTAATATCATTAGTATAAGTTATCTATACTAATATTATAAACACGAAAGTTTGTAAGTATGGATGGATAGATATCAAAACTACTGAACGGATTTGGATGAAACTTTACAGTAATATAGCTTATACATCAGAATAACACATTAGACTACTACTTGCCGCGATAACCGACATTCATGAGGGCGGAGCCGCGGGCAACAACTAGTAAGTCTATAAAGAAAAGTCTTAGTTAATGCTAGACTTGTATGACACCTAATCGGAGAAGTCAGAGCTTCTGGAACTTCAAAAATGGTGACAGTCTTGGTTCAGTTTATGTTCAATATCAATATAGAACGACATGATTAGTTTAAGGCATTATGTATTAATTTTCATAATCATAGGCGTTCTTTTAAGCATAGTTTGTTTAAAAATCCTTAATTAAAGTTAAGAGCATATTTATATATGTTTTTGTAATTCGTATACGCCCCAGATTAGTACATGATACTACATGAGTGTGTCTATATTTAAGGCGTATATATTTGTAGTTCTATCCTGTATCTGTCTAATGGCCAGTCCATGTCAGCCTTTATTAGCTGCACGCCACTGCATCATCAGTTCATGTGAAAGTGTTTTTATTTGTTTGACATTTTTTAACGCTATTTTGATTCAACTTTAGGATTGTAGAATGACGTGGGTTAGTTTGAATTAGGTATTCTTTTAGGCTAACTAGAAATGTCATAGAGCTCGCCTGGCGGGTATTTGCGACCGTTTTGATATTTCTTTTATCTATACATCTATACACAAATTAATAAAATTGGAGTGTCTGTTTGTAATATTAAAATAACCGCTTTTTACTAAATGCATCAATGCATATGAATTTAGTAAAAAGCGGTTATTTTTATGTTACAAAGAGACTCCCAAATTTATTTACTTGTATAGATTAGTTGCTTAAACTCGTAGGTCTTACTTACACATATATATTGTTTAAAAATTTTAGCTAGCCCCACTTCTTTGGCTTCTAAACAAATATTCAAATACCTAAATTTGTTTAGGCATACTTTATAAGAATATTCTTTTGTCCCCGGCTTCGCCCACGTGTACATTATCTCGGTTAAAGTAACCTAAAAAGAAGTATCTCCATTCCAAATTTCATTGAAATCGGTGAAACGTTAGCTTACTTTCGAATTTATAATATCTGTATGTATAAATATATGTCAGTAATCTGTAATGATTTTGACCATAAAACAATTCTTGACAACCCTGTTATTTTACTACGATGTTCATTCATAGGAAGCTATCAGACATACATACTAACCATAATAGGAATCTCCTAATTTGAAATAACTATGACCTAATGAAATAACTTTTAAGTGGGAGGCCCGTATTTCGGTAAATATGGGCCGACTCGACCGGAAAAATACCAGTGCCTAACAGAAACAAGTTTAAAAAATTTGGTCGAATTTCACTGAGTAAAGTTAAAAATAATTTTCCATATCAGACATTAGTACTAGAAGAACTGAATCCAAGAGATCTTGTTTCGCAACCTGGTTCACTAACCAATAGGCCACCAAAACTTAATTCCCAATCAATAATTAGATGATTATTGCCGACCGCAACACATTTTACTGCATCAGTAATAGAAGACTTTCAGGTAATTAAATACTATATTTAAACATCGTTAACAAACAGCAACGGGTACTGTTAGAAAACATATTAAACAAAACCACAGGTAAAGAACTTAGTCAAAGGAAAATAATGTTCATTCCTGTGAACTATATAAGCGTATTTTACACAATGCTCGACTTGCTAGGAGGCAAACTTTATTAGACTCGGCCGTCTCAAATGACAAAACAAAAGGCGATGGTGCTATCCGAGACTGAGAACTTGGCGGCTTCGTGGGCCAAACCCGTCACTCCAAGTTCGATTGAGTGTGTCGCCTACTAAGCTTCGAGTTGATTTGAATTAAAAAGGCTGTGAAGGGGATCCCTTTGAGCGGAATATGTAAAGTTCTACTCGGTTACTTGAGCTACTACGGAGATTTTGATGATCAGTTAGGTGTTTTGACCGACTTTCATAAAAACTAGCTTTTATTTCGTTTGTTTATTTTATAGTGTGTAATATTGATGTTTTAGTGTTTCGTTGTCTAGTTATGTTGTGCACTGTAACAATTATGGCATATTCCTTATACATATTAGTTTATCTAATATATAAAATTGTCGTGTCGCGGTGTTACCAAACTCCTCTAAAACGGCTGGACCGACTTTTATGAAATTTTGCGTGCATATCAGGTAGGTCTGAGAATCGGCTAACATTTATTTTTCATACCCCTAAATGATAAGGGTGATCCTCCCCTAAATATTTTATTTTTATGCTTTTTAGCTAGTAAAATTTAAAATACAGCTTTGATAACTGTCACTGTTAAGCGTAGTTAAAAACGATGATGAACTCCATGTTTTACAAAAGTAAATCGTGTGTTTAAAGAGTTAAACATAGAATTTCTTTGACAAATAAAAAAGTTCGACTTTCGTGTCATGCCAACCAGTTAAATAGAACAAATTGATTGGTACGAGTAAAGTTTGGAACATTAGGGAAAGGTACCTTGTAAAAAGATGGCATCGTTGTCGTGCTATTGCCAGGATTTGCATAAAGGACAACTAATACCTCGTTTGTTGTCCAAAGGCAAAATAAACGCGATTTAATTATATATAATATGAAGAGTAGTCTTTGGCGGAAGCCCGTCGAATTTCATTAGCTCTGGAAACTGATGTGTATCGTAGGTGTATTATGGCGTGGGTGCAGCAAAATACGTTTGGAATAAAACGGGCTACTAATAAATGTGTACATGATAATTTATCTATATCATCTATATCTATGCTTAATATTATAAACGCGAAAGTTTGTAAGTATGGATGGATGTTTGTTATTCTTTCACGCAAAAACTACAGAACGGATTTGGATGAAACTTTACAGTAATATAACTTGTACATCAGAATACCACATAGGCTACTATTTGCCGCGATATCCGACACATACGCGGGCGAAGCCGCGGTCAACAGCTAGTTATCTATATTTAATAAGTCATCTCAAATACAATTTTTGATTAAGTTTATTGTTAATTTATTCACTGTTTTTTGTCCTAAATCTAACGTGGTCCAAAGTGATGACGATCATCATGATGTTGAGGGTGTTCTCAGTTATTTAATTAAACTATCCAGACCAAATAATATATTTTAAATATTGGAAAGTTCTTCTTTATCTTTAGAATCCTAAGTAATGCTATTTTTACGTAGTCTAAATATATTTATGCAATAGGTATTTCGATCAATTTGTTAGTCTGGCTGTCTATCAAGCTATTTATTTCAACTCCTAGTCCGTTTCGATGATCGGTAAGATGAGTTCATACATCGTTATTCGTGTTCACTGCCGTCGCTAATGTAAATATTAGGCAGTTTGTCGCTAATGCGTCTAAATCGAGGCATAAGAGCGAGGCACAGCGAGGCACGCAAACCGTGGCCTCGTGAAATTAATATCAGTTTCTAAATAAGTGTCCCGCAATGTGGGTTTTTGTCAAACGTTCGAACATCGTACTGCGGCAGTTCAGTTACCGATCGTCTATTATTTTGCATTCCGCCAACATAAATGACTTTGACTTTTGGAAATTCAGATTAGTTTTGTAAAATATTATTTGTGAAGATACCAAAAATACTGAATGGTAGTATAATATGCCGCAGCTTTGCGTGTTTTAAGCATTTCTGTTAGATAAATAACGTAACTTGGTATCCATTTTATTTTGTAGTTATTGAAAAATATGTCTAATTTAATGTATGTCATGTTATGTGGTGACACTATACTGCCCCGTTGGTGTCATCATGAGGTCTCGGGTTCGATTCCCGGGTCGGACCAAATGTTTGTATGATCTACAAATATTTGTTTTGGAGTTTGAATGTTTTCTATGTAAAATATGTATTTATTTACAAAAAAAGTATAATATGTATTTATATCAGTTGTCTAGTACCCATAACACAAGCTCTGCTTAGCTTGGGATTAGATTGCGTTGTGTGTTAGATGTCCGAAATATTTATTAATTTATTTATACTGATAATCTTCGACGGGAGTCAAAAGAAACCGATGTACGAAAGATACGAAGCAGCAATTAATAGAAAAAATTGATATATTTAATCATCCCACTACAAATGTCTTCTTTGATTTCAAATGTGTGTATAGACCAATATGTTTATAGAAGTAGATTGGACACTCGATTGAAAAGTTTAAAAGGTGTACTAGATATATTGCGTGTTACTAATTACTAACAGGATTAAATAATAAAAAAAAAATAACGTGTTGGCTTCAACTCGGTTTATTCTCAACTGTGTTTACGCTTTAAAGGCAGGAGGCCTCTTAATTAAAATACATAATTAATAAATCTGTTAGTATTTAAACTTAATCTTCATATTATATATTCGAAAGAGAGAGAGAAAGATTTATATACTAAAGTAAAAACCATATACAATCAAAACTAAAGTAGACACAAAATAACATAAACTCTATCTGAAATTTCAAACCAAAAAAACATTCTCTATCGATAAAAAATACCTCTACGTTAAGTCAATAAATCTCTCATAGGTATTGATGATTATTGTACACAGTATTGATGATTGTTGTACCGTATAATTGTTTTTACACCAAGCTCCCAAAGGGGTTTTTCCTAATCTATAAGTGTTAATATTTCTAAAAAAAATTCGAAAGCGAACACTTCGCTTTAATAAAATATTTTAACAAAAATAAAACCGACTTCAAGGTTCGACTCGATTTCTCGTGGATGCCATCATCAGATATTAATGTCCTTATCATGGTACCACCGTCGGGACATCTCCTTTCCATTAAAATAATAATCATCAAAATCGGTTCATAAACGATGACGTTATCCACGAACACACATAAAAAAAAAGTATGCGGTCGAATTGAGAAACCTCCTCCTTTTTTTTTGAAGTCGGTTACAAATAAATTGTAACTAACAATTCAATACAACAAATTTATAGTGGCAGGCATTAAAGTCACTGTCAAAATTCGCTGCTGTAAAACCAATCTATGTTCGCCATTGATGTTCGCAGTCATGCATCCTTATCGCTCTCAGGGCGAAATTCGTTTACTCTCTCTTTCTCCACCTACAATAGCGTCTTAGGTGTTATTACCTACTGTAATTGCTAGGTAAAACAATCGCGAACATATCTGCTTCTTTTTATATAAAATCATTGGACACAACACAATAGTTATGTTTTCAACAAGCTTCGGTGTCACTCGCGGTTATTGACGTACCGCGGGTAAGGCCGAGGGGCGAAACTAATATAAAAAAGTAGCCTAAGCTACTCCATATATCATTAGCCACCTGTCAGTGAAAGTCCCGTAAAAATCGGTCTAGCCGTTCCAGATATTAGCCGATACAACCAGCCAGAAAATATTGTATACATAAATATGCGTTTAGTAAAAAGCGGTTACTTTAACATTACAAACAGACACTCCAATGCCATTTATTTGTATAGTTTTGAAATCCTTGCCACGAACCTAAATTTGCTAAAGTTCTAGAAAGTAGTTTTTGCTGTAGTGCAGTAAGTTATTCATTGAGTTGCAGGTGGAAGTAATGAAAAAGAAGCCGAGCAAATAAAAACTTACACACTTTTAAAAATTGTTATTTATATGTAATGAAGTCGGTGCTTTCGTTCGCACTCGAAAAGTAAAATTTCTCTATACGAAATGGCATGTAGTAACTTCTATTGACTCTTTATTGAGTACAGTTTGAAAGTACTCCTTTTCACTTTGCTGTAAATAGTACATAAATTGTTGGTAGAAAATAGTTATTAGCACGGAGAGTAGCTTCACAAAAGAGGCAGCCCATCAACTTCTGACTCTATGGATTCTTTTTACTTTTTAATCAATGCCATGTTTAACTACCAATGAAATTGATCTCCAAGTCCTAAACTGCGTAACACTTGTTAAACACGAGTACTTGGTAGTAATATGAGATGATAAACAATTGAAAGTCTTGCTAACTTACCCTTTGTTACCGGCCAGTTACGAAGTTCGAGGTCGTTTTCTGTTACTACACCAGATTTGAGACCGAACCGTGTCGAACAGTGGTGAACAGTGGAGGACAAAGATTTATTTTTATTTATGAAAACAAGAAAAGAGTCATATAATGTACAATGCGTTGTGTTGTGGAATCAAAGAACTCAATCTATACAAATAAATAAAATTGGAGTGTCTGTTTGTAATATTAAAATAACCGCTTTACTTTACTATACACGGTACATTTGCTTACCAAAATAACTTTTTTTACAATATTTGTCTGTCTGTCTGTTTATTCCGGCTAATCTCTGGAACGGCTGGAAAGATTTTGACGAGACTTTCACTGATAGGTGGCTGATGATTTAAGGAGTAACTTAGGCTTGATTTTTTTAGACTAGCTTCTCCCCTTGGTACGACAATGACCGCGTGTTACACCGCGGAGTTCAGTTAGTAATTTATTAAAAGCATAAACGCATTTCTGAATCGAAAGATGTTACAAGTACAGAGCGGGAAACGAAACGCCAATATTAGTTTGGGCTTCCGATATGAAATCAATCTCTACCGTTCGCTTTTTGTTAACAGCTCATACAAGCATAATTTAATCAGTAATGCCTGTATCATACGTAAATCATAAAGCTACAAAGCAAACAATCTATACAAATATATAAAATTGGAGTGTCTGTTTGTAATATTAAAATACACGATACATATACCAAAATAGCATTTTTTACAGTTTTTGACTGCCTGTACTTCTGTCTGTCTGGTTTGTTCCTGCTAATCTCTGGAACGACTGGACCTATTTTAACGGGACTTTTACTTTTAAGTAGCTGATGATATAAGAAGTAACATAGCCTACTTTTTTTAGACTAGCTTTACCCCGCTGTGTTACCCGCAGTTCAAATATGACCACGGGTTACACGGAGGTGTTCAGCTAACATTCAAATATAATTTTAAGCGTACATGATCCTTGTACGTTTTTAAATGAGTTGAAGTTACTAAACAACATTTGTGAAATACAAATCTTAGTTTCATAGGTCATAAGGTTATTATATAAGGTGTTTAGGTTTACTTTCATGAGTAATCTAAAATAAAAACAAGTACAATTTTAACAAAAATTAAACCGACTTCAAGGTTCGACTCGATTTCTCTTGGATGCCATCATCAGATATTAATGTCCTTAACATGGTACCACCGTTGGGACATCTCCTTTCCATTAAAAAAATATTCATCAAAATCGGTTCATAAACGACGAAGTTATCCACGAACACACATAAATTATTTATATATACGGTCGAATTGAGAAACCTCCTCCTTTTTTTGAAGTCGGTTAATAAAATGTTTTAATCGTGTACATTCAACTCTACAATCCAGTCAAGTTATAACAGTCCAAACCAAATTCTGAAATTATACAACTCAATTATAACCTAAATAAGTTTTGAATTCGAATTCATTTCAATTAAAAAAAACTATTTCAGATTTAAAGCTGGTATAATACAGCCGACAAGGCGTCTACGTGTGTATTAACCTTAAAATACTTATTTGTTTGATAATTTTCAATGTTACATGATTCAAAATACGTGTAGAAAATAGTCGGCAGTAGCAACAGAATGACTGGATGTTTTTTTTAACAATGGTTATCGTCCTCAATTCATTTAATCGATTGAAACCAATCCAATATATTAGCTTCATGATTCCTCGTATTTTTGCTTTTAAAAATACCTCATAATTTTAAGCTTTAAATTATCATCTTTGCGAATAAGTTTCGTGAAACTTTCAAATTACGTACATAAATTGGAGGCTCTAAATTTTAATATCTAAAGTGTAACTTGTATTAGCAGAATTTGTATTTTTTTTTCAGAAAGGTGAGTCTAAAGTACAATGCAATTTGCATACAATTCGTAGTTTTAACATGCTCAATTTTAGTGACTTAATTAATATCCATTTAGAACTTTTAGTACGTACCTATTAGAATAAAAGCATAGAAAAGGTAGTTAATGTGTTCACAATAATCTTCTTCTTCTTTTATGAGATGGCAACCAGCCGAATCTTCTTATTCTTTGATGAAATAAATAAACTTAACTAATTCCAGAATAATCTTCTTCTTCTTCTTTTGATGAAATGGCAACCAGCCGGATCTCTTGGATCAGCTATTTCTGCCAATGTCAAGTGTTTGTAGTCTTCAAATCATAAGTCTTTAAGTCTTCGTCGTGATGAAATTAATGTAACAAAATATATAAAATATGGATGAGATGAAATGGGGACCGCCTTTCGAAAAAACAAAAAACTATCTCCTAGAATAATCTTTCTTATCGTACTTATGACGGGTAATGATCTGACAACTTTTCCAAGTCAACTTTTTTATTTTTTCCAAGTTCATACCAACTATAGACTAAGTGCCATAGAGAAAGAGGTGTCAAAAGCTCTATGGAAATGGTATGATTATATTTGTCTTGTTCATTTATGTCGCATGTGCCACTAATGATGTTACCAGCTTCGCAACTGTTTTAATGTGTCTCAGTACACTACTTCTTCAGTCGCTGTAAATTCTCTTTTCTAACTTTGTATAACCGGACCGATAGATATACTTTTAGCATGTATAATTGTCGGCCTTTGAAAATAAAATATAGCCTCAAGGTGATGTGCCAATGTACTTAAAAAAATATCAAATTAAATACGAAAACCTTCCTCAAGAATCACTCTATATGTAATTAAAAACCGCATAAAAATCCATACTTTTGAGTTTAACACGAACAGACAGATAGACAGACGCGATGGAGGACTTTGTTTTATAAAATGTAGTGATTAGACATTCTTATATGTGTGACTTTATAAACAAAAAATGATTTTGATAGCTTTAATGTCGAATTTTCAGTCAAGTATTTCAGAAACAGTTCTTTCCTGTATAATACATATTTCTCGTTTACTTATTCTTCTGCGAAGTTTCATAAAGATCTAATGTTTTTCAATTAAATAAATAAATAAATAAAATAAATAAATGTTTAACCAAGTAGTGAAAGCGATTACATTGGTACTTTAAGTTTAGATGTGACAACTTCTTAAATATTTTTTATACTGAATTAACTTTTATAGTGCATTTTTAACATTACATAATCGCAAGAAACATACATGAATGATCACAACACACAAATGTCAATAACTGAATTTTATTAGTGAAATAATTGGTCAATAAATTTGTGAATTTAATTTATTAAAAACTAGTTGTGCCCGCTACTTCGTACACGTGACATTTGGATTATCAAGTTATTTTTAATTTTTCACCGTTTAAATCTTCTCTGAACTACGACAAACTTTTCAAAACCAAAATCAGCTAAATTGGCCAATCCGTTCTCGAGTTTTAGCGAAACAAACGAACGTGGTATGTGCCGATTTCCCTGGGATGCCATCATCAGATCCTAGTTTCCTTGTCATGGTACCACCGTCGGAACATCTCCTTTCCAACAAAAGAAGAATCATCAAAATCGGTTCATAAACGACGAAGTTATCCGCGAACACACAAATAAATACGCTCGAATTGAGAAACCTCCTGCTTTTTTTTAAGTCGGTTAAAAAATGGCAACACAGTTATATTAAATGTCAATTGAGAATATATTCGTCATCCCAAGTATTTAATGGAAGGCTTGTAATGAGCAAAACAATAAAGGTAAACCTTAGCAGACGGCACGGTACTGATTACTGGAAGCTTTCATAAGAGTCACAGTGTCATTGAAATGGGTGACACACTTTCTACACAAACACAGCATTTTTTTCGTTTTCGTCTTCAACGCTATGATGTTGGTACTAAGTTCAATGCCCATGTACCTATGTTTCATTTCAGTGATTACAATTTTATAAGTTAAATGTCTTAGCGGTAAATTTCGATTCTGACGATTAAATAGGCTTTATTCTATACATTCATTTGTAGAAAAAAAGGTATATGTCCTATTGAAGTTTAAAACTGTGTGCTTAAATTCCATTCAAATCAAATGTACTTATTACTTTTATATGTTACTAGCTGAACCCCGCGGTATTGCCCGCGTTTGTTATTGTAACCGCGGCTAATGCCACGGGACAAATCTAGTCAGCTACCCCAATGAAACCCCGTCAAAATAGGTCTAGCCGTTCCAGAGATTACCCGGAACAAACAGACAGACAGACAAACAAAAAAAATAATTACATTTTTATTATATGTACCGTGTATACATACATATGCATTCAGTAAAAAGTGGTTATTTTAATATTACAAACATACACTTCAATTTTATTTATTTATATAGAAAATAATAAAAAATAATAGTAATTGATGCAATAAATTTCACACGTTACAAAGACATACGTTTGGTGGTAGCTTTATTGCAAAAAAGTATGTACGTAAAAAGTTTAACTTTTAATTTTATTTTGTGGCTCCATGTGACGTGCATAAACGATGTTTCTCACGATGTTCACATCTCGAATAATAACACATGTCATCATCACTCACATACAACTCCGATTCGCGCCTATTTAAACAGTCATTATTAACTTTTAGACGTATTAGGAAGATATTTGTTCATGATTATTCCACTGACCCACGTGAAATACCCAGGCAGAATCTTGTTTCTATAGACAGGCCTATGTCGAGCTGTGGACTATTTAAAGCTATTGGCCATGACAATAAAGTAAATCCCTAATTCTGAACGCCAGTATGCAGACTCTTGAGTTTCAAGCAAACATGGTCGGCAGTAGTCACCAATCCGAAACGTCCAGGAATGTATAAGGAATTTATCCTTAAATTGATCTCTGTGACAGCTGTCAAGCTACTTCGGCAGTTCTGCCGCAGATATCAAACCGTAGTTAGAGATTCAAGTAGTTAGCAATTAATTTTTTTATAGGCAAATGATTTTTTTAATAACTATCACAGTAATAATTATTATGATCTCAAATGTGTGTATACCTATAATAAAAACAGATGTATGAAATCGTCTCATTGATATATTTAGAGTTAATACGAAAGCCAGATGTCGGTGTTGTTGCTAGTAGTTTTATTAGTAAAATAGTATTACATTACTCGTAATATCATTGTGTTATTTTTGTGATGTTTTCATATCGCTTTTCATAGGAAAGGTGTATTATTATAAATATACCCAGCAAAATATGGTCTAAAGTCTCCTTAAACAAGCCCTTTCGGGATATAAGTTTAAGGGTATAAATATGAATAAATAAACAAAAAATATTTTCGGACATCTAACCAGAACGCCATTCAAATCCAAACTAAGCTGAGCTTGTAATATGTGAAAACATCCGACGGATATGAGACTATACTCATACTACGTAAACCATTTGGAGGCATGGTCTCAAAATGCTACTCTTGATCTTATACTCGTAGTCATCAACAGTTCATACCTCCGACGCAAAAAGAGGGGTGTTGTAAGTTTGACGTGTCGATATCTGTCTGTGTGTGTGTGTGTGTCTGCCTGTGGCATAGTAGCTCTCGAACGGATGAACCTATTTCGATGCGGTTTTATTTTTATTTGAAAGCCAGTTTCCTTTTGGTGGTTGTTAGCTATGTTTGGTTAATATCGGTCAAGCAGAGTAGGAGTATCAGTCCTTTCCAAAATTATGTAAGGAGTTTTTGGCGTATGATTACTCGATTGAGTTAGTGCTTGCGTAGGGGTTTTTATATATATACTAACTGAACCCCGCGGTATTACCCGCGGTTATTGTTGTACCGCGAGTGACGCCGCGGGACAAAGTTAGTCTAAAAAAAGTAGTCTTACTTCCTGGGTCATCACCTGCCTGTGAAAGTCCCGTCAAAATCGGTCCAGCCGTTCCAGAGATTACCCGGAACAAACAGACAGACAAAAAAATTTTAACTACATTTTTGATATATGTACCGTGTATACATACATATGCATTTTAGTAAAAAGCGGTTATTTTAATATTACAAACAGACACTCCAATTTTATTTATTTGTATAGATATCAATGTATCTATTTAAGTAGTGTTATCGAAGTTCATGATCAAAAAGTTTGTTAAATTTAAAAATATCTTGTCGTTGTTCGATCGCAAAGTGTCCTTGCATTTTTTATTAGTGCAATTTCAGGAAGATCTAATTTATTGTCCCGGGCTCTTGTTCCTTGCTCGTTTAACCAAAAAACTTTTTAAAATATTTTTTTCCTATAAAGAATCCTTAAAATAAAATTCCTAAGACGATGATGATGATAAAAAGAAGTCGATCTTATTTCTTATACGTTTAGATCCTCTAAAGTACGCAACGATTTATAATGCGAACCATGTTTCATTTGGACTGACTGCACTTATTTTATTTCGACCAACAATTGGATGCAATTAACTTATCTAAAGCTGTGACAATAGGTTCTGATATATTTATGAAAATGTTTTGATGAATGAAATTAATAATGTCAGCTTTAGTGTATGGATCAAGTGATCAAGTCAATTAAAATAATGCGTTTGGGGTTTATGTTTTGCATCCTATTAACCACCAAATGGAGTATAATTTATTAATGTCAATATAATTAAAATTAACTGATGAACTAAATAGTAATTATAACCTTACGATTACGTTAGAAAGTGGTATAAGCTTGTATAATAAATCTGAATTGACTCCAAGCAAACGTACAACCCTATACTTAAAGTATACTCCACTAGGTACACCAAACATTCCAAATTTTAAAAGGTCGTAGAGCCACGCTGATTTCAGCACGAACGGGCCGGCTCGACCGGGGCGGTACTACCCTCTCACAGAAAATCAACGTAAAATGACAGCGATCGTGCTATAGTGTTTCGTTGGTGAGTGCGAGACCGGAGCCCCATGATGCGAAATCATGGTGTGCATCACAAGGCCGCCATGGTGTGGGTCACCATGCTGCATTGTCTGCATTCGCAATGAGTATGATGACCACCGCTCTTGGATTCTGCTTGGAGTACAGTCATTTTGGCAAGGCCAAATATAAAAAGGTGTTTTAATCTGTGCCAAATCAGTAGATAATTCAAGGATGTGTTTTGGCAGGCCCTAACATAAAAAAAAAATGTGCGTGTATGGGTCACAGGCATTTGAAACGTTTGTCATTAAAAAATAATATACTGGTAGTTCACATGAAGTCGTTTTCCATATAACCGTTAGGTTGACACATTAAGAATATGTAGTGTCATCGTCGTGGATGTCCTAAGAGGCGACTAAGCGAGCAACCTACGGAGGACATCAACACTGCAAAGGAAAACTTGAAATAAACATAATGCCACCCGACCCCCCTGTACCCCCCCAGCGTCAGCGTGGTGTGGTATTGTAGACCAAAACCTCCTTGCTAAGTGCTGTTAAAGGCTGCTGATGATGATAACGAAGTAGAGTAGTACTAGAGTACAAATAAAACCGTTAAAGTGATTGAAGTAAATACTGTTGTAAAGTACAATTTCAATTGTACATTACACTCATACAAACCTAAGCTTTGTGGTTACTTAATATTTTTATGGATAGAGAGGTATTGATTAAAAAAAAGAGTTTACTAGTCATCAATGTAAGTGATTGGAGTGAGTCTTATCAGAGCTGGTTTGTGTAGGTCGTGTGTATACAACATCGACTAAATAATCCGTCGACATGTTGATTCTAAACCGATGAATGACATCATTATTGAAGCTTTAAATGTAGTCTAAACACATAAACACAGTCACTACTCTAGTTTTCTCACGAAATGTGTCATGATATTGTTTATACCCTGTTTTTATTTAGCATCGGGTGTTTAATACGTTGTTTTTATAACCAATAACTGGCTTAGGCCGAATTGTTACTTTCGGAATACTAAAGTCGTATGAAACTCTGGCCCGGTATAATGTACCAAAGTCGCTTCTAACACAACTAGTTATCTATAGAGATATGTTTGTATACAAGCATTTCGCATCCCCAACTTACTAATATCAATTTCATAAAATTATTACGTTGTCGGTTTATAGGGTTTTCAACTTTTTCTTGTTAAAATAACATTTCTGTGACACTGTTTTTAATAAGGATGATAATAAAATCTTTTTTCTGTCATTTAGTAGGTACATTTAAAAAAAAGTAATTTAGCCTTATATGGGGACAACTTAAGTAACATTTGACGATACCGGTTCCCACGCGTTTGTACTAACATACATCTCTACTTTAACAAAAATTGAGATTTTAAACGCAGGCGATGATTTACGATGATTGACGTTTTAGATTTTTAATTGGCAAAGGAAACCATAAATTTTGCCATCTACTGTGGGTGCGTTCATTATGCATATTATCTATACTAATATATAAAGCTGAAGAGTTTGTTTGTTTGTTTGTTTGAACACGCTAATCTCAGGAACCGCTGGTCCGATTTGAAAAATTATTTCGTTGTTGGATAGTCCATTTATCGAGGAAGGCTATAGGGTATATATCATTACGCTACTACTAATAGGAGCGGAGCAACAATGAAGAATGTTTCAAAAACGGGGGAAATTTTCACACTACGGGCAATATAAGGCGCAAACGAGGTTGCGTGGGTCGGCTAGTCGTTTTATATATCGGCAATATCGTGTACGGTCAGTTTTTCAACAATTTTTATAGTAAGTTGTTAAATTAAATGTATTAACATCTAACTAAATTTTTGGAAAACCCGGTTAAAATTGTTAATAGATTTTGTTAATTGTCCTCACACAAGAGCTTCAGCATCAATGCAGGATTCGGTTGTTTATATCTATCCTACATATAAATTTGCTGTTTGTATTTTTTAAATGAGCTAAAATTAACATTTCAATGCATTTTGTGTAGTTAATCAAATCGGAATATTTTGTTAAGACAACTATCACAAGTAAACTGCAAGGCTTATGAGACTATGTCCAAAACGGTACTTTTAGAGACTATAGACGACATGACATCCGTAATAAATCCCTTTGATTCAAATCCTGTATCGAATTCAAATCAGTGAAAAAATGCTTGCAACATAAAAATAATAGGCGAACCTTACCTTTTTCTTTTTATACATTTTATTTTCCCGATTAAAATATTGAAAAAAGTAGAGTAATCACTTTAACTATTTACTACATTATATATCAATATTTGAACTGTGAATACAGTTAAAGTGATTTAAGTGTATCTGTCAATCAATGCAGGTAACAAAAATTTCTATTTACACACGATCAACAGTAAACTCAAATTGATGTCAAATCAAAAGGAAAGGAAAGGTATAAAAAAGGAAGAGAGTTTATTTATTCTTATCAGGTGACACTCACCTGAAATATAAGTTAACCCATTCCTTAAAAAATCTATATTTCAAATTTTCCATATTCTTATGGAGGGTAGAGGTAAGGAGGAACATCTCTAGGATAGAAACGAGTCCGTTAAAAAGCATCAAATAAGGGTGGCGCCACTGTAGCAAGAGTGCAAATTTTAAATAAAGCGGCAAAAATAGAAAGGATAATCAAATGAGAAAAGCCTTCCGCTTTGCAATGGCGCGCTTTTCACAATTAATAAAGGTGTGACTACTCAAATTTTAGTTTTTAGTTTTAAAACCATAAACAGTAGAAACCTGAAAAACTTTTTTTATCTTTACTCAATAAAAATAATTCTAGCAGTAACATAACAGTTAAACAATAACACATAACAGTAACACGTGTAATATTCAAGATAACAATTTAGCGTTTTTTCTATTCACTTTGGTCTTAATCTTTGCAGCTTCATTTATTAGGTAAATTTGAGAAGGAAAAGAGTTTATTAAAAAAGTAATAACAACAAAATACGAATAATTATCTTATACGAGTAAACCCGCGGTTGAAAGTAAGAAAGATACTGTGGTTTTATAGTTTGTTTTTACGTACCCTAGGACAACTTTTGATAACACAAATTCTTCTCATGATTGTTTAATTTTTTTAATAAAAGAAACTTTTAAAATACTTAAAAAAACACCACAAGCCACGATAAAGTTATTTGACACACACTTTACTCTGTCAAATCCATCAAATCACATCGCTCTGTCTTGTACTTCTAAATTTATGTCACACTCTCTTCTTACTCTAGCGCCACTTTGGTCGGTTCTGGAACTATTATTTAATTATGTTTGTCGGACACTTTTTACTAATCCCCCCATAAGAGATGGTTCTCCTTACCTTTACCCACGGAGCAATCCGTGCCTTTACCCTCCGTACCATAGACTATTAATAGTATTTCAATGTCACATTTAACATCGAACTTCGACCGCACTTTTCCCGCCTTCTTATTTGTCACTTTCTTTGCTTTGATTAAAATCACTCCCACAGATTCATTCGTACATAAAAATAGTGCCTGAATCAATTCAACAAGCTGTACTCTGTTTACGTTAGATCATAAAGTTTATATTTAAACGTTATCTTCACAGTTTAATTATAAAACTATCAATGATTCACTTGATGTAATTAGCACACCTCAACCTATAAATGACGAGACTACAAGAAATACAGTGTAGGTGGCAATAATAAGGTCGATATTTGCATACACGGAGATAAGACTCGGTAAAGTCGCATTGCAAATCGATATTAGAACATAGCTCATCATCATCATTTTGTAATCATTTAATTATAGGTAAGGTAACTACCGTACGTAAAATAATTTATTAGTTGCAAATTGTTCAGGACATTTAAAATTACAAAAGCTTTTATTTTATTGTCTTTAAAAATGTTATTAAGTATTTACTTGACAACTTATAATATACTTACTTACGTTTATATGGATGGAATATTAATATGGATTTATTTTACAACTGTTTTATTTGCAAATTTGTATTCCAAAATTGCATTGCATTGGCGAGGTAATCATTACTAGAAAGCAAAAGTACCAATGTTAAATAAGTTCTATTACTATTCGAAGAGTAAGGTTTTTCTTTGAGCAGTTCAATATTATAATTCGTGGCCACCATCGAAGTCAGCGTGCCAAATCGGGCATAATCTCACATAACCCTTAGTCAGCGAGTGCAATAAAACAAAGTTTTATGAACTAATGACAGCTGTCACACTGACAGATGTGGTCGGCACAGCCAAGCGTGTTTAATCGACACAATACGACAAAGATGGACGACTCTGCATGAAGTTGTAAATGATGGAGTGGTTGCGGAATTTTAAATTGTGAATCTTCAAATAGTTTTAGATGATTGAAAAAATCTATATAACGCAAAGGCATGTTTATGACCAAAAAAAGGTCTTGATAGATAGACAAATGGACAACAAAGTGATCCTTAAAAAAACAAATTATTTTAAACAGGTGTAGGTATAATGGTTTTCTTTGCTGTAAGCTGAATAATATAAAAAATATCGCAATCAAAAACCAATTGTAGCCTGATAATAACCTTAGTCGGACCCTAAATCTCGGCAATAACTGTTTTAAATTTCTATTTGTTTGTTGTTTATATTCCATTTGAATTAAAAGGCCCAATGATGCAGAAGACCTATAGGCAGCTTAGGTGTGGGTCACTTTGCTGTATTGTTGCAGTGTCTGTATTCGCAACGAGTATGGGGACCACCACTCTTGGATTCTGTTTATGTTTTACATCAGACAGAGTAGAGACACTTTTGCAGGACCATACATAAACAAAATGCGTGCGTAAATCTATTATTAAATAAATTGTAATGATGGACAAATTAAAACCCAGTATGGAAGAATATTAATTGTATTCATTTGTTAAATTTATCTTTAACTGAGCTGTTGATACCAAACAAAACAGTTTGGTTTTCTTTCAACAATTTACCAAGACTTTGATGTCTGCGGTATTACAAGTCTTTATTTCAAATTTATTTAATATGCCATGTCCATTCACTTTTAGTTTGTAGTTCGACACCTATCAGAACTTGGTCAGAACGGAGGGCGCATTAGTTCATTCAAAACTTCTGATAACTTATCGAGGTTGCTACAATAGAGTAATATGTATGACTTACAACAGAAACATTTAGAGAGATTTTAGAGTATAGCTCTCTAAGTGTCATTGACATTACAATGTGAAAGAGGGATAGGAAAAAGAAAAATTGCAACTACTAAAGGACTACGCCACTTTTAAAGGAGATATCTATCTCCTTTTAAAGATCTTAACTCTAGCTCCAGAAGAATAGCAAGATACAAGCAATATCTATCGTGTAGACTTCTACGGCTGCTATTTGTTTCTATGTGCTGATTCTCCAACTTTTCTATAAAAGAGTACTGTAAACTTTCTCAAACAGTTTTAATTAACTAGTGTACTATGTCTAATGCGTAAGCAAAATCATTTTTATACGTTCATGGACTGGAAAATGTGGGTTGTGGTTATTTTATTCAAGAGTTCCTATACCGCATTTCGCTTCTTTTTATTTTGGCTTTGCAACGTCCTAACTGTTGCGTCTTATTTTTAACTTTGGTTAAAGCTAAATATCTAAAAAAATATAGTATAAATAGGTAAACATTTATTTCCACGCCCATGTCTAAATTCACGTCCGTAAAATCATTGTTGGCATTATAGCTTAAAGCGTTACTTTTATTGGCGCGATTCAAGCGTAGTATGTCAAAGGAGCTCGCGCGTCAGTTACCACCAATTTCCACGTTTACTAATAGTGTTGATTGGTCTAGCCTGTGTTTGTGGTGCTTGAAAACGTTTGGTTCACTGAACTTAGTCATCGAGTGTTAAAAATTTTTTTAGCTTCCGAATATAAAATACAATAGTACAGTTAAACACAGATGAAATATTTCGAAACTCTTGTAAAATGAGAATCCTCGGCGGGGCGTGGATGCCCCTGTTTGTGGCCGCAGTATTCACAGCTGAAGTTCAATCACAGTTCATCAGAGGTATGTATTAACCGTCAATCATTATGTTCTCATTTCTATATAAATAAAGAGGTTAAGTGCGATTTTGTACACTTTAAGAAGTAAACAAGTCGAGTGTGTGATAATTGAACTGCTGTTTATCCTTTACATCTGGAGTATATATTATTACAAGGTACCGCAGACATACAATTTGTGGTTTATACATATAGAAACACAGGGTCGTGTGTTATTTACATATTTCTGGCTCGTTTGTGTTGAAATGAATTTGGTAACGTATCAAGTTATTATAAATTAGAACTTACCATCCTAATATTACGAATGTATAATTGTCTAATAATTCATTTATTTAAAGAGTGTATAGTAGATTGGTTTCCTAACATTTATTGTATTAATTTCTTTCAATCTAAAATTATACTCATTAATGGAACACTAGAAGCACGTTGATACAGTTATTTTAGAACAGCTGAGGTTCGTTTGTTTTAGTAAACCTTTTTAGACTTCCGACAGATAGTGGGTTTGACGTGCATTGGAAACAAAGAATTTTTTAAGCGTTTTGTTATTGGTAGTTGTAGATAAGTGCTACCGGAATAGTGAGACCCTTAGGAACTGGCATGAAGGATCGGGTCGTAAGTATAGAAATAGTTTTTATTTTCAGTTAAATAAAAATGCAATCAGTAAGGCTTTTTTTAAAGTGTGGACAATCCCACGAGTCTCCTCACGGGGGTTTGCCACAACCAAAACCACACGATCTGCCACTCTGCGTCTGAGACTTGGAGAAAACGCGGATTGGAAAACCCCACGAAATGAACCCACTACGGCTTGGTGTAATGGTGCGGACAGCATTTTAACCATATCCGTCAGAGCTTTCATAATACCTCATGTTACTGGGTTGACTAAAATCACTTCCATATTATGAACTGTATAAGCATAATACATTTCTTTTAAAACCGACCTTAGGTTGGACCAAATTGAAATGGGACCACACGAGAAGCACCAGTTTTCAAATGAAAAATAATAATCAAAATCGGTTCACCCAGTCGAACGTTCTGAGGTAACAAACATGAAAAAAAAGTCGAGTTGATAACCTCTTCCTTTTTTTAGTCGGTTAACAATGCAATTAAACTTCTACTGGTGTTGTGGTATATATATGTTAGTAAAGGTTAGATAGATTGTGGGATTAGTAGTTTATCTTTCCTGTAGTCTGGTAAAAAGCACAAAAGCCGTTGAAATAAAGAGTTACAGTAACTTTTCCGAGCAAAACTAGATAAAGTGCCAATTATTCATGGGTACATTCGCTGGACGATCTGTAAAATTCTAAATAAAGTCGAGTAATAAAAGCTCACGTCAATACAACTCAATGCCTTTACAACAAAAGAATAAAATAAACTTTGTTGGTTTTGTATCAATAAATAGAATGAATAACAAAAATAGAATAGCATTTCAATGAAATTTTTAACACTAAACGTATTAGAGACTTTACGTGACCTTTAGGTGCAACCGGTGTCTACCTATATGCTGCTTTCTATGTATGTCGATGTGAGTTCGTTTCCTATTCTTTTCAAAGTGATAATCGAAGGATACAATATTCTTATACTAAAGTTGGTATTACTAAAATTAGCAGAACAAGTTTAGAAATCTATAATAATACTAGCTGCCCCGGCAAACGTCGTTTTGTCATAATTTTTTTTAAGGATAGGTCGCCCTTACCATTTAGGGGGATGAAAAATAGATGTTGGCCGATTCTCAGACCTACTCAATATGCTCACAAAATTTCATGAGAATCGGTCAAGCCGTTTCGGAGGAGTATGGGAACGAAAACTGTGACACGAGAATTTTATATAGGCATAAGATATAAAGCTGAAGAGTTTGTTTGAACACGCTAATCTTAGGAACCGCTGATACGATTTGAAAAATTCTTTCAGTGTTAGATAGCCCATTTATCGAGGAAGGCTATAGGGTATATATCATCACGCTAAAACCTATAGGAGCGGAGCAACAATGAAGAATATTACAAAAACGGAGGAAAAATATCACGCTACGGGCAATAGTAGACTCAAACGAGGTTGCGTGGGTCGGCTAGTATACGATATAGCTACAGTTAAATGTTAGATGTTTGACACTTTGCATTTGCACAGGCTTACTTAAGAGAAAAATACATTGGTAGGATTAATGACAGATGTTCTTAGATTCCTCATATTTCAGACGCAGACTGTCATACCGAGTGGTTTGAATAACTATAAAACTAACGTAAAATCTTTTGACCCGGACCAGCGTTGCATCATCAGGGTTAAAGTTATCGGTAAACAGTTAAAAATGGAAGGTGATACCGGTTTAGCTGTAACTTTGTATTACCTATGGCACCCGGGCCATTATTACGAAGATCTTTCATTAAAATCAGTTCAGTAGGGTAGGCGCTACGATGTCACCTAAAAACATACCTACATAGCTTTTGGCTTTGGTGTAGAAGAAGGGTAAAAAAGAGCATATATTTAAACCTGGTTACCGGCTTACCTCGACAATGAGAATTTAAAAAAACATGTGTTCTATGCCTACATTTCCTACCTATCCTCAGCTTGAAGTAGTATTGCCATGTAACAGAAGGGCTAAAATAAGCCATCAAAAACCCATATTCACAACGACAACCAATAACAACGACAATGTCCCACTGCTGAGCTCGGGTCTCCTGTTAGAATAGGGTGTGAATTTGAATTGGGAATGTGAATTAAAAAATTATTTATGTTATGATAAAAATTGAGTAACAGATCCTTTTTAACAACGAGGCCTAAGGTTATCTGTAAGAGATCGCAGACAGAGATAAGTCGCCATTGTATCACTGTTTTATTTTTAGTCTACCATTATAACATTGTATGTTTCTTAAAATAGTACACTCCTATTGAGATTTCCCTCTTAAGGAAAAACCGTTTTCTAAAACTCATTTGAAATATTCATTTATTACAAAATGAATAATATTAAAACAAGTAGGTATCTACCAGTTATTTTAAAAAAAACGACTGTTTGTAAAATCATTTTTATATTGTTTTTTTTTTTATTTTAGTGTACCCAGTGTCACTCTTACGACTAAGACCAATCTATTGACACCACACTCGATAATTATAACCTTTTGCAGTCGGGTAAAAATCGAATAGAAACGAACTCTGATCGAATTACGAACATTTTTAATAAACAAAAATGGTTTGACGTTGAATCGGGGTTAAAAAGTATATTAACATAGTTTATTGGATGTTCAAGATGAACACAATATATAGGTCAGGGATGTTGCATAATTATTGTCGATAAAAAACGGATCGCTGTATACATGTGTATGTACAGGCAGGTAGGTATGACTCACTCTTATAATTCGGTTTATCGATTTAAAATAGGTGATGTGTAAATTTATAAATAGGTACAACACTTTTAGCATTAGAGATAGGTTTCACCAATCATCAATAGTATTTATACGACTGCACGTATGCCCCTTTTTTTTGAATGTGGTTGTTCTTTGTGTCTGTTATATTTATGTGTGGGAGTTGTCTATTTAAAAAAGAAAATGTTTCTATTTAAAAAGGAGATTTAGGCCTAAACAGACAGAAAAAAAAATTTTTGGCATTTTGTGAAAAATTGTTAATTTGAAATTACAAACAGACACTTTAATTTTATTTATTTGTATGGATTGCTAAGTTGGCAATGTGTACCAGGCCTTAAGTGTGCACGATACTTTATGTATATCTTGTTATATCTATAGGAACACATAAAACAATAATTGGATAAGATGTCTCCTTTTTTAGGACAATCTGTGCAGCGAGTACATTGAAACAGTAAAGGCACAATCATTGTTTTGTTGGATACTGGCGAGACCGCGTTGATTATGTCACGCCTCTACGGGACCACATACTAATATATAGAGCTTAGAAGATCTACACAGGTCGTGATTATGAATATCGCATGCGTAAATATAAAACCATGTTTTAATTGTTTATGAAAAGAAAATTACCTTAAAATATATTACGTAGTCATTTATTTTTAGAACATTTTCATCATTTATATTGATGCGAAACTTTCAACAAAAAAACAACAATGTCAAAATTGTTGTGTCCGTCTGTCGGCGTGAACAAAATCATACCATTGAGTATAAAAAAAATATATACGGTCGAATTGAGAAACCTCCTCCTTTTTTTGAAGTCGGTTAAAAATGTGTAATCAACGCTAAAAGTATTCTGAATAAAGAATTGATATCAGATTACATAAATTTATTTTGAAAACCATTTTTTTCATCATTTGTTGAATTTTTTGTCACAAATTGTATGTAAATATAAAATATTGTGAGTCGATTGTCTCGTCTAAATGTGCGTAGTACTATATAACATCGGGGTCAAGCATAGCAGTAAGATATGATTAAACACGCCCTTACTGAGCTGGATAAAATGCAAAACACAGATTCAACCATAACGTTGTACGCAGTCACCAATACACCCAGTTATATTTCTGAGAGGAATACTTACAAGTGCGTAACGGCATCGCACTTATACATTACCATTTTCTATGAAGGCTATCATTCTTCAGAGTGCGTTAGAAAGAGGGTTAAAAACCTAGTCTCTTGGAAAAAAAATTTAGGTACTTGGTATTTTTTAAGAAACAAATGATTAGTCGGAAAGCTCATAGAAGTACAAAAACTACCTTTAATGCTGTAAGAAGTATTTACTTCGAATGATCGTTCGGTTAGTATTACACTTAAATTGGCAAATACCTACCTACTGTATATTGTTGCGGTGACTATTCGTGTGTTAATCCTTAATTTTAATGAAAACAAAAAGTCTAAACAACTAATAAACTTTTATTTTTAATATTAAGTTTATCGTAGTACAGATATTATTTTGATCGATGAACACAGATGCTCGATCTGATTTCTAATTGTGCCCAGGTCACCTGCCCGGAATAGCTCGGAGATGTACTGACGTGACGGTGACGTCCGGTGACATCACATACAGCGGTTATTTATTTGCGAACCTGATGACATTTAATCAATGTTCTCGTATTAAAAAAAACGCGTCGCCTCTATGGTTTGTATCGGCATTTTTTCCCAGAGTAAAATCCGACGTGTAATAATATCTGTTAAAGATTTACTTAAAATGAAGAACATACTTTTTAATTTGACTGACCAATTTGTTAAACGTCTACAAAACAGTCTGTTTTGCGAGGGGTCTTCACCTATACACATTATTTGAGTCACATACAAATCAAATTCCTGTCGCTACGAACTTACACAAAACAATTAAAACGAAACAGTCGGAATTTCAGGCCCACACAATATAATCTGTGTTATAACAATACAACCTGTAGGCCCATTTGGGCTAATACTTTGGCAGAGGAGAACGCCTATATATGGTTACTCCAAACCCTGCTGCGCTATGGTTTTGTTATTAGCGGTATATTCATATTATATCGAATTCTAAGACATTCAATAATTGCTATTTAGATCCAAAAATAACAAAAATAAGTGGGCTTAATCTTCAATAATAATATACTAAATAAATTGCTTTAATGCAAGCTAAGTATTTGTGAAGCTTATAATGCAACAGGAATCTAAAAAAACGAGAAATCATGGACAGATGAGACTGAAACACGCAGACTGAATCAGAGCATTCGTATCGACTAGCATATATTAAAAAAAAACTTAAATTATTTACGACCATTATTTTCATTAAATAAGCTCAAGTTAAAAAGTCACAGTTTGTTTCACTTTCTCTAAGTAAAACGTCCAGTGTAATGTAAATATCATCTGGAACGTCTGCGGTTAATCTTCCGTGAATCCAACAGTCGCTTAATAAAAATTAGGGATGAATAAGAATGCACTCCGGTCTCGACATAAAGTACCCATTAGCCGCCATATAATATTTGCATAAAACATTCTTTATAAACGTTTCGTATTGCGAATTGATTTGTGTTAATTTCATACACACTATTTTCTTACTCTTTATGTGGAAAGAGGTACACCCTCAATCTAATATCAAAATCTAATTTTTAATGTCTGAGGTAAAGATGTCCGTGCTAATGACATAATTTAAAAATGATACGTCTATCCCAATCTTCCTTTCTATTCTAAGGGATGCCTACGTCCAGCAGTGAAAAGAAGGTAATAATATTTATATATATATACTAATATTATAAAGCTGATGATGTTTGTTTATTTTAACGCGCTAATTTCAGGAACTGCTGCTCCGATTTGAAAAATTCTTTCAGTGTTAGATAACCCATTTATCGATTAAGGCTATAGGCTATATATCATTACGCTAAGGCCAATAGGAGGGGAGCACTAATGAACAAAGTTTCAAAAAACGGGGGAAAATTGGAGGCCCAATGATGCAGTAGCATCACTAGCCCGCCATGGTGTGGGTCACCATGCTGCATTGTTGCATTGTCTGCATTCGCAGTATGGTGACCACCACTCTTGGATTCTACTCATGCTTTCCATCAGGCAGAGTAGAGTCATTTTGGCAGGGTCAAACATAAAAAAAAAAAAAAAAAAAAAAACACTCTACGGGCAATAGAAGACGCAAACGAGGTTGCGTGGATCAGCTAGTCAACACAGATAAAGATTTTTAATCTACATTTCTATAATAAATAAAAGCTACCACAGTCCATTTTAAATATGAAGTAAACGTGTTGACACATGATCAAATCGTAATGTCAGCATTGAGGTCACAAAGCAAAGTAGTGATAGGGCACACACAATTTATCCAACCAAATCTCCACACGACCGCCCAAATCTGTCGAGTTTCTTTCGTGTTTACATTTAATAGGATTAAGTTTGTCCCCATGTTTTGCATATTTCATTTATCAGCATTGTATAGCCTAACGATGTACAAATGCGTCTCTATGAAAGTTCCGCCTTTGAGGCGTTCTTTATAATTGAGTCCAGAGATATCAAAAATGTATTGTTATAGGGTCAATTACCCCGCTATATCTTTTAGACTACAATGGAGCGTTTAAACTCGTGTCTTTTGAGAATTGGACGTGGTTGACAATGCAAGCATTGCGTTTAGAACTTTAGACACAATCTGAGTGGTTAATAAAATATTCTTACTTCATCTTGTTTCGTGAGAGAGCTTCACCTATCATAACGTAAGCAATATATTTTATGCACCGTAATAATGCCTTTTAGGAATTGATTAACAGTAATAAACGATAGACACAAAATGAAAATCAAAATTCGAATCAAATTACTTAGGTAACCGGTCTATATGAGGCAATGCGAAAAAAACTGATAAAAAATTTAAAGGAACTGTATACAAAATAATTATTAATCTGAGTGTTACTGAGTTTGCTTTTTTATAGTTTTCTTTCAAATAAAGCTACTAAATAGTTATATATTTTTCAGAAGCCTGCATGTATGCTTGTGTTCATCGTAGCGTATAACGCTGGACCTGGCCAAATAAATTTATACTACAACTTTTTTCGTAGTCGGTTATAGTTTTAAACTTTTTCTTGTTCTAAGTTAGATATAACAAGATGTTTCAAAAAAGTGTGATGATTCGTCTATATCACCCTTGACAGACTTAAAATGCGCCGAATAAATATAAAGTAGCTTGTTATTTATACGCCAAAATTAATAAAATAGAACAGGCCTTCAATAATGCCTGTCTGTATATAGTTAAACCTATTGTTTTTTTGAGCCTGATATGCTGACCTTTTGTCAATTCCCTATTAATGGCGTCACGTTGTCGTAATCTGCCAGCGGACTGATATTTCAAAATACATTTATTGAATTAAATAATATGATGGTTAAAGAATACAAAGGATCACCACCCCATTCATCCCATGAGTGTCGTAAGAGGCGCCTAAGGAAACAAACTAAGCAGGACAACATCACTGCAACAAGTAAAATTTTAACAAAAATAAAACCGACTTCAAGATTTGACTCGATTTCTCTTGAATGCCATCATCAGATCTTAGTGTCCTTATCACGGTACCACCGTTGGAATATCTCCTTTCCATTAAAAAAAAGGAGGACTTATGTCCTGGACTATTAAAGGTTGTTGATAATATTATTTTAAAGTGATACATATTTGTGTATAACGGGAACTCGTACATTACTAGGAATACCGGTCTGCACGGATGGTTGTGGTTTGAACAGTAACCTCCCTGCGCTGAATGCTGTGGGAATACTTTGGGCCATTCATAATATCCGGATATTCTGTGTTCGTTTCATATGGAAGGCTTAACGATGCAGAAGCACCATTAAGCTGCCATGGAGTGGGTCACCATGCATTGTCTGCGTTCGCAATGAGTATAGTGGCCACCACACTGATTCTGCTTATACTTTCCATCAGGCAGAATACAGTCTTTTTCGCAGGGCTATAAATAAAAAAAAACAATGTACGTGTGTGTGTCTAGTCCCCCACGACACAGCATAGATTCATAGTGCGAGAGTTCTTAGAAGAAAAAAATAAAAAAAATAGCAGCAGCATTGCAATCAATGTATGTCCTTCAGGGTCTACGACTCTAAAGTTTTAGGTGTCCATTGGCAGCGGTAAACTCTGTACCATCAGATGAACAGTGTGTCATTTGTTTCCAATGCCATATAGACAAAAAACCGGCGTCTAGAACGTTTATAAGCGGATGATTTGCATAACGGTACAGTTCGTAACAGTCCACTGCTCGACATAGGACTCTGAGTAGAAAGGAGTCTTTGGTTTATTTAACTATATTGACCAGACGGGTTAATATAGGATTGTTTTAAGTGTTCCGTCTTTTTACAGTTCATTTGTCCACCGTCGCCTCTTACGAAACCCATAGGATGAATAAGAGTTTTGACATATTGTGCACAACATTGCCCACTACATACTAATGTGACATCGACACTAGCGAAATAGGAAATAAATCAAAACAAGATATAAATATGTCGCAATATTTACGTTCATTGAACGTAAAATATACGTGACAGAGGAGAAGAATAGGGGATGAATAAAAAACGTTTATAGAAAACTACAGCGGTCTTTGTGCCGTATAGAATTGAGACGTCGTGTTTACGATAGAAAACTTACAATTTCTTTTTGAAGTGCGTTTTATTGAAGAAAAATATGGCCATGTTCCACGCCTAGAGGACGAAATACATTTTAAAAAATTGTAGGATTGCGACTGTTGTAGCGTCTTGTGTTCTGTGTTGATGATGAAGTAGATTTCTGGGTCAGACCAAATGTTGGTACGATTGGTCCCAAAAACAGTTTGTTCCGTGGAAAGTATTGAGGAAATTACTAAACATTGGCTTTGTGTGAGGCCATGCTATCATTTCATTCAAACTAGTCCAGTTTTAAAGAAGCATGTTTCTCCTCACACGATTATACCTTATACGTATGTATATAAATAATGCCGGTGCATGAAGAACGCTTCTTTTTATCTATCTAAAACCTTTAAAATAGCAATTCTTCTAGAGGTATAAACTTATATGTTATGAATCTTGGAAACGGCTTTAATTGATTATCATGGACTGTGGTATGCAGTTGTTTTCCGAGGCGATGTATCGATGTATCTAGGCTTCATTTTTATATACATACAACTAGCTGATCCCTGTCTAAAATAAGTGGTTCAAGTTACTCCTTAGATCATTAGCTATATTGGTCCAGCCGTTCCAGAGATTAGCCGAAAATAACATACAGACAAACAAAAATTGTAAAAAAGGCTATTTTGGTATATGTACCGTGTTTACATACTCATGCATTTAATAAAAACTGGTTTCTTTGTATAGATATTGTCGTAGGTCATCCAGGTACTTGCTAACATAAAACCGTATAACAAATCTTAATAATTATATTTGTGAAACTTACACAGAGATCAAAATGTTTTCCGTACCTACATTAGAAACAGAACATCAAAGTTGGTTTTGATTTTTTGAGCATGTACTGAAGCAATATTTTGCCTTTCTTTACGTTCCTTACCATTAGGGCCTTAACACATAATCGATGTATTTTTACAACTTTTGTGTGTAAACAACTGTTATGTTTCATGAATGGGGACGGTTTTCTGACTAACATGAGTAGAAAGGAGTTCATATTATGTTAATAAAATCATATTCATCGTGCATAGTTCTTTGAAAGGGAAAGGACTTGGTCGAGTTTCATTTTTTATCATTTTTGTAAATAATATTATATAAAACTCGACCAAGTCTCTATTATAAATCCACAATGGGGTAGTGACCAACCATTGGCTACTGAAGCAATATTTTGCCTTTCTTTACGTTCCTTACCATTAGGGCCTTAACACATAATCGATGTATTTTTACAACTTTTGTGTGTAAACAACTGTTATGTTTCATGAATGGGGACGGTTTTCTGACTAACATGAGTAGAAAGGAGTTCATATTATGTTAATAAAATCATATTCATCGTGCATAGTTCTTTGAAAGGGAAAGGACTTGGTCGAGTTTCATTTTTTATCATTTTTGTAAATAATATTATATAAAACTCGACCAAGTCTCTATTATAAATCCACAATGGGGTAGTGACCAACCATTGGCTTCTTCCTCTAGTTATGTGGTTGTATCGTTGCCCTCGCGTGGGTTTGCGCGCAATTTTTACAAAGAATCCTAAGCCCCTTCCCCCGGGAATCTATATTTTTCGGAATAAAACGTAGTCGTTGAATTAATCCGGGGTCTCACCTACCTCTATACAACATTTAATCAAAATAGGTCTACCCCTTTAATCATGAAGTAGTTATAAGCATACCTAGGAAAACTTTCGCCTTTATAATATTAAAGTGATAGTATGTATGTAAGTAAAACATCATTTTGAAATTTCTTTTAAATACTTTAAAGTGTCTTTTCAATGAAATCGGATGTTATTTTAATGAAATTGGCACACGAATGCTTAAATGAGTATTTAAAAGAAAATTCATAATTGAACCCAGAATAACAATAGATAAGTGTTTTTTCTTTACCTGTGTACTGCTTACGTATATTTATTTATACGTATGACAAATAAAACTCACGCACGATTTACAAAATCAGTGTGTAACATCCTTTACTTGGAATATTTAATAATAATAAAGGGGCAAAGAAGTGGCCCGCGCACGAATCACCCACGGGGACAATTTTGTAATAAGGGTTGTTCGGTACCTGGTGCAGGCCGGTGACTACTTATTAGACAATTTAATTTATTTGCCGATTCTACGATGTCTGGAATCTATTACGACAGCACTGCGATGTCTTTTTATTTGGATATGGTGATTTATTCACACAGAAAGTATTTAAAGTTGCCGCCTTACAGAAAAATGCATTTTTTTGGGAATGCTCAATCTAATTATTTATAATTATTAGTTAGCAGCTTACATTAGTACTTACTTCCTTTTGCTTTAAAGTAATCTATTCTAATAGTAGAACCCATCTAAAGTTTTGCTAGAAGTAATTGACAAATTTAAGTTTCAAATACTAATGATATATACATCCAAATCTGCTCAGGTATTTACTATTTAGAAGCAGATCAATAAATAAATATTTATATTGGTCTAAGTTTAAACGTAAAAATAGACGGCTCGACCTGAGCGAAGAACAGAAGACTAACCTAAAATGACAGCAATTGTGGATTATCTCACATATGTCTATATTTTGCACATGATTCCTGTTTTCTTTACATAACCAAAATTGAGTCGTATATAAATACAGAAATACCACATCCACATCTTGAATTACCACATCGTTGTATCGCCTTTCCTGTCGTATGTTCGTGCTTTACAAACGCTTAACCTTGAGACTTGGCTATGGTATTTGCCGATGTGCTCTAACTACTTACCATGATAAAATAGTCCTAGATAATTTCTTTAGCTACCGTAATTTGGTTTTCTATTTAGCTTAAATGTGTCTTGTCTTTTTTTTTATTTTATTATCAAATTATATGCATGAGGATGTATGGTACGGTATGGATTAATCCATGGATTAAAAAAGCGGCCAAGTGCGAGTCGGACTCACCCATGAAGGGTTCCGCAGCAGCAAGTAACATAATATAATTTTTATGGTTATGGTCGATTGTCTTAAATTATTGAACATATAATGTAAATTTGTAAGCAATATTTTCTCATAAATAAATGAGAAACTTTTTTATTTTATTTCTATATTTGTGTTGATTCAATGAAAAGTAAATCGAAGTTTACAATTTATGACGTATTAAAAAAAAACTGCTTATTAGATTTCGTTCAAACCAATTTTCGGTGGAAGTTTGCATGGTACATCATATATTTTTTGTAGTTTTATCATTCTCTTATTTTAGAAGTTACAGGAGGGGACACTCATTTTACCACTTTGGAAGTGTCTCTCGTGCAAATTATTCAGTTTAGAAAAAAAAATATAAGAAACCTCAATATAATTTTTAAAGACCTATGGGTTATGAGATACATGGGGTTGATGAAAAAAAAATTGAGTTTCAGTTCTAATTATGGGGACCCCCAAAATTTAATGCTTTTTGTGAAAATCTTAATGCGATTCACAGAAAACATCTACTTACCAAGTTTCAACATTATAGTTCTTATAGTTTCGGAAAAAAGTGGCTGTGAGATGCGGATAGACAGACAGACTGACATGACGAATATATAAGGGTTCCGTTTTTGCCTTTGGCACGGAACCCTAAAAACCGAAACTTTGTCAGTCGCTCTCTTTCTTCCGACTAATCTCTAGAACGGCTGGATGTATTCTGACGGGACTGACGGGAGTTGATGTTATAAGGGGTAAGTTAGGGTCCTTTTTTGACTAGCTTAGCCCCGTAGCGTACATACAACTAAATGCCGGAATAAACAGACAGATAAAAAAATTAAAGTTGCTTTTTTTATATAAATGCTGTATAAACTTTCATATGCATTTAGTGAAAAGCTGTTAATTTAAACTAACAAACAGACACTTAAATTTTATTTATTTGTATAGATTTAGTACAGTCTAAGCAAAGCAGGATGCGGACTATTGCGGATCTTTCGATAAGTTTGGGCATTGCTTTGGCAACAGCCATGTTGATAAACCAAGTTGTACTCGAGCGCTATCTTCGCAGCTTAAACTTTCAATTCCATAGCTTTATACTAAGCTAGTATTGCATTGATAAATTTAAACTAGCAATTAGTCACTTTTCTACAATAAGTTGTACAAAAGTGACAATGAGTTGAGGCGCTCATAGCCCAGTTGCACTCGGTGATTAGAAACAATCATCGAGGGTAAGCAACGCCGGTGCGGTCAGTACCTGGATGGGTGACCGCTAGTGGTATGTTACCATGAGCGTTTCCGTGATTCGGAGGTCACGTTAAGCAGTCGGTTCCGGTTGTTATCCTAGGATAACACTCGTGAAGCTTAGTTCTAGGCCTTTGGCGGCTTAGAAACATCCAACGGCAAGATTACGAGTCCACAACACTGTCTTGCTAGTCCCCAACCCGCACTTGACCAGCGTAGGAACGTATGGCCTTAACCCTCTCCTGAGTGTAGACCCGAGCCTAGCAGTGGGACGTTATGGGTTGTTGATGAGTACAATAAATTTAGTGTTTTCGAATGACTGCCTCGTTGGTCTAACGTTTAGCGTACGCGATTGCCAATCAAGGGGTCTCGTCTCATTCCCGGGTCGGGCCAAAAGTGTTATTAGGTTTTTCTTACAACCCATTCTTAATAAAATCCCATGTGGTAGTGTAGCTACCGACAACTTGTTCCACCTTCGAATTCAGTTAGCCCTCAGGATTGTGGAGGTCTGATGCAAGTCGCTCAAAGAAAAACAAATCGTTATTTTTCATAATTGTTGCTATCTCTTTCTATCTTTTAACTAAGAAACTTACTCAATTGGTTAGAGTGAGACTGAATATCGACGAATAAATCAATTATTTCTTTGTTTTTCCGACTGTGTGAAGTTATTGGAAGCATAACCTTCCCCAATCTGCTCCTTCATACTAGTTAGGATAGAGTTAAGTTAGAACAGAAGTCTAGCTAAACAATAATAGCTACGAAATATAAACTGTCTAAGATATTAATAAAACATAGTTCAAAACCTAATTTTTAGTTATTCTGGGTATAATACCTAGTGTTTGTTTCCAACCGACAACAGAATAATGTAACGATGTACAGACGAATCGTGAAATTTGAGTAATTGTGCAACATTAAATTATGGAAGTGATGCTTTGGAGAACGCCCCATACTCCAGAAAGCTTTTATTAAAATATTATTACCTTTATATGAACGTCGGCGAAACCTAATTTGGGGTTTCGCGTACGCTATGCTTTCTACAGCGGGTTAGACGAGCTTTATTTTTCTTACAATATTTTTCGATAGATAAATCTCGACGAAGACAGTAAATAGCATTTGAGGCTAATTAACTTTTCCTCTTATTTATTTCTCTTTACACCCTCTGTAAAGTCCATTACAGTAACAAGGTAAAATTAAAAATTTGAACCCCCTACGCAAGCACTTAATCGAGTAATCATAAGCCAAAAATCATTTTGGAAAAGAGCTGATACTCTTACATTGCTGGACCGATATTAACCAAACGTAGCTAGAAGCCGCAAGGAAAGTGGCTTTTAAATGAAAAAACCGCATCGAAATCGGTCCGGTTGAGAGTTACGATGCCACAGACACACGCATACACAGACAGACAGACAGACAGATAGACAGACATCGTCGTCAAACTAACTTCACACATCCTATTTGATCTCATGAGAGGTATCATAGAGCTCGCATCGCATAGGATTCCGACTAAGAACTTACTGCCCCAAGCTAACCTCATCTGTAAGTGGTGAACCTGGAGAGGCTCTGGCAAACAAAGCATCCCGATTAGTGGCAATAGACTCGCTATCTATTACTTGCTTGGGCAAACACTGGCAAAAATTAGCCGTATAAAATGCCTCTGATTACGGCTTCTGGGAAACAACCGTCAATATAATGTATGATTATCATTAAATAACGATCATTAGTTTACATACCGCGGACAAAGAGACACACACACACATATGTAACTTTAAAGTTCTACTGACAACATACTCTTCATTCATTCATCTCAGCCAAAAGACGTTCGTGCTAGACATAATAAATTAAATTAAAAAAAAAACAATTAAAAAAGCTTTTTGAAAACAAGCTTTTACTGGAATGCCTCGATACGAATCGAACGAGTCGAAACGCGATGATGTTGCAACGTTTCTTTACATAATTCCTATGACCACCTTTCAGCTACTGTATAAGATCAGCTCCATGTAATTCTAATAATGTATTGTCACGCTGTATACGCTTGCCAAGTTTTAGCAGAATCGTTTGATGATGTCTGCTTCAAAATAGAATTGCAAGATTCCACCCCAAAAATACAAGCATACATACATACATTGCAAGTTAATAAAAAGCTTGTAAAAAGGATAATTCTTGGCTGAAAAACTTCAAAATCTCTTTACTGATATTAGAAATTTATGATAGTATTTTACCATAGAACTTAAATCTTCTATAAAAGCACTAGACTTGAGTTATGATATTAGGTATGTAGTTTCTAAACGTGCTTTATAAATCAGTCAAATAATGTAAATGCATACCTGACCGGCTGCGTGGCCTAAATCCTATCGCAATGACGTCACTGCTTTAAATGTTAACCACTCTTAAGAGAGGCTTTATGTTATCTTAGGTAGGGTTCCTACATCAAAATATTGAACATAGGTAACTAATAGGTGAACCAATCCATCGATTTTATACCACTTTAGGTGATAGAATTTATCTTATCCTAATTTTGGGATTTATAAATAATTTGGTTTTTAAAACATTCTTCATTGGTTCTCCGCCCCTATTGGTCTTAGAGTAATCATATATACCTAGCCTATATATAGCCTTTCGATAAATGTACTATCCAACAGAGAAATAATTTTTAAAATCGGACCAGCGGTTCCTGAGATTAGCACGTTCAAACAAAGTTGCCTATTACAATATCTTGTTTTGATGATCGCCGGTTAGGCCAAATAAATTACAATGAAATTTTGTATACACTTGTCATATAAATTGTTCCCAAGGATAGAAATATAACTTTAGGACGGTTAGAATTTCACATAAAGTAAACTGAATGAAAAAATTTGAAATGAAATTGGTTTAATAAAAAAAAAAACTCATAAACCTTTTATCTGGCAACCCTACTCCCGCGGTATTTGACATAATAGTTCTCAAGTATAAATGCATACATTGCGAGTTCCAATAGAGGTTATGTTTATATTATCATGGTAATAAACACTTGATATCTTGGTACGACCTGGTGGAAGTGGTTGGAGCTTCGCGATTCCATTAAACATAAGAAATGACATCATCTTGTTACTGTTTGTCCATGAATCATTCTTATATTCTTTACCAAAATATCGAGTGATTTCTATAATCAAGATTATTTTTATTCTTATTTACTTCTTTGTTTAGTTTATTTGATTTATTTTGTTATTTTATTTAGCTAGTTATGAAGATATCTGGTTTCGTCTTGGGACAAGATATTAATTTATATTTTAAGTAATAAAATTAATTGAAATATTTAGCTACTTTCTAATAAAATCACACTGTTAAAACAATCTGCACATTTATGTTTCAAATTACATACAGTATAAAATTATTTTATCAAATAGACTTTTTTAATACTAAGTTTTAAACTTTCGCGATCACTTATTACATACCTCTGATTTGCCTGATGTTTCGACCAGGTTGCACTGGCCGTGGTCACAGCCTGTGCAGTGCCAGTGCAACCTGGTCGAAACGTCAGGCAAATCAGAGGTATGTAATACGTTTTAATAAGTGATCGCGTTAATTCCCGTAAAAATAATTGTTAATAGACTTTTTTAAAACCTAAGTAGACTTTAAGATACATTTGATAGTAGTAATATTGCTAATCTTCTTAAAACCTATACATATATAAACTAGAAAATAAAATAAACACATAATCATATTCAAATAACTTAGATACAAAGTGTAAACAACCTCATAACATATTCAAAGTTATCCCACTTAGTGGGTTGGTGTTTTAAAATATACTTCGCGATTTTGGAGCGGTCGCGATCGTCTCAGGACTGTTAAACAACCCCACGTGTTCGCGATACATAACGACGAAGTTAGCGATTCTCACAAGCGTACGCGCAAACTCTAAACTCATAATACGCCCGTATTTTTACAACATAGAGCACGTCGTAGGCTCGAGTTGTCGTACCGTACCAGAATTTTAAATACGCTAAGGTGATAACGTGTTATCCAAGAAAAAAATGTTGAAAAAAAATTGTTGAGACTATATTCCCGGGCTCATTTTATTGTCGATTTATGCTAACTAACGTTCGTGGCGTTTATACACTTGTTAAACGTGATCGTGTTTACAAATATACTGTGTTTGTTACTATTAAATTTAATGAAAATTATTTGCTGTAGCGATTTACCCATTTAATACTGTATTGTTTATTTATTTTTTATAATAATAATAATTTCGGCCATCTAAACCACAATGCCATCTAGTCCCAAACTAAACAGAGATTGTATTATGGGTACTAGACAACTGATATAAATTCATATACACTTTTTACCTATACAAATAAATAAAGTTGTCTGTTTGTAATCTTAAATAACCGCTTTTTTCTAAATGTATCAAAAATTATTTATAAAAAATGTCCGTCTGTCTGTCTGTGTTTATTCCGGGTAAACTCTGGAATGGCTGGAACGATTTTGACAGGACTTTCACTGATAGGTAGCTAATGATATGCGGAGTAACTTGGCTATTTTTTTAGACTAGCTTCGCCTCGCGGCGTCACCCGCGGTATGACGTAAAATACGGGACTCGGCTAGTACATAAAGACAAATAAATTTAAACTTTATTACTTCCTCTTGTAAAGAAAAATAAGCCATTTAAGGGTTGCTGGCTTACTTGAACAAATCTAAAAAAAAAAACTAAATATCTGCCATATATTAGAACACACGAAATGGATGTTATTTATGACGTCAATCAAGTCAAGTTACTGGAAGTACTGCCTAATTTGAAGACGGCACTGATATTTATCTACTGTTTAAACATCCGAATGGTTAAATACTGACACTAATTAAGCGTTAATATATGAAGCTGCGGGCTTATCGCAACGTTTGAGAACTTGAGAACAGAAACTTTTGTAAAAGTTAAACACCGATGAACACAACTTACCTCATTGATGTAGCATGCATAAACGACTGTAACGCCATCTGTTTTTAAAAGAAGAAATCTCCAGACCGAGTTAATTTACAGAATACTATTTTCATTTCGTTTAACTATTATTACATTCATGGACAGATTGTAATAATAATTAATTTAGTAGTGGCCTTTGTAAAATTCTATAAATTATATATTTAGAAGTGTGAAATATACAGTTCTATCTAGCGGAACAATGCGTAACTAATTAGTGGTCGTCACGTTATAATGTTCTCCATCTGTTTAGTACCTGATATGTGACACTAGATGGCAATAGAAGTATTTTACTTAACAATTTTTAAACATTTGTTTATTTGGTTTGTCAACAGTATCTTGCGGAGCTGACGACTTCAGGTGCGATAACGGAAAATGTATCGAGCGAAGCAAAAAGTGTGACCGCGTAGTTGATTGTCCAAACCAGGAAGATGAACTTGATTGCGGTAAGTTTATTTCCATGATAACCAAAAACATTCTGTAATGTAACCCACAATTACCTCTACAACCCTATTATTATCTATTAAGTTGTATTAAAAATTGTAAAGGCAAAAGTGACTTTGGTTTAGTTTAATCAATCCTGAAAGCTATTTTATCAACTAGGAACAAAATCTACTTTTGCGTAATAATAACCGCGTAAATAATAAACTATACCTCTATTTTATTTATTGTTTTGTAGATTGCGATTTTGATGAATTCCGATGCGAATCTGACGGCCTCTGCATCGCAAAATACAGGCAGTGTGACAATCGGCAGGATTGCTCCGATGGCTCCGATGAGCGAGGGTGTGGTGAGTGTCAGAAACCCGATTACTTTAATTTTCTGTTGACGGGCTGGAAACTTCCTTCGGTTCTCCTGCTCCTAGAGATTCAAAAGCCAAAATACTTGTTCATGTTTCCTCAAACTTTGAAAAAACAAAAAAACGTTTGTTATGAAGCGGTCTTTTGATTATAGAACTGAATTAGGTCTATTACCTACTTTAAATGAACTAATAAGATAGTACTTACATAATTATTACAATCACGTGACTTTCAAACATCGTCTGCTACTTACAGCTTGATTGCCAGATCAAAAAACTAGATAAAATTTAGAAAATTCTTCATATGTAGGGAAATTTTCGGCAAAAAGCACAAAAGATATTACAGTAAAACTAATAAAAACGAATCTTATGCATTGTGGTAATTTTAATGGGTTGACAAATAAAAAATTATATCAGCTTAAACAATGGTCGCAATAGCAGTCATAAATGCGGGCGGGGCCGCATCCGAAAGTAAATGCTAATTTTAAAATAACATACTTGTATAAACTGTTATATCATCAACTATATCTGATCTGCGATTCATAGAGTACATAAAACTTATACATAATAAACCCAGTATCTTTTATAGTCATATCAGTCAGTCAGTCAATAATATAAACCATTTAGACCAACGATTCACTTCTAATTAGCTAACAGAATAATCTATCTATAATTATAATATTTAAAAACTAGAAAACTTCAGACCCAAATTATTTAGAGTTCCGTTCCGCATGACCGCATAATTCTCATTAGGTCAACTGATGAATACTGTGTTAGTACTGTTAGAAGATGATGCATTTAGATGTATACATTACCTGGACTCTATTTAACGCATTATGTCGCACGCTGCTTTTCTGGACATTCGGTACGGTAAGTTTCCCGGCTGATATCATGGAGTGGTGACCACGCATGCCACACCACTGGCCGGTTCAAATGCTCAAACGGAGCTTGCATTTCTATGCTTTTGAGATGTGACGGTTTTAAAGACTGTAGGATTGATGGAAGCGATGAAATTGGCTGTCGTAAGTACATGCTTTGACGCACTAACCTTTTGTGGTTTTGTTTAACTCGTAGAAACAAAGACAATTATACTTGCTTTAAGATATGAAGAAAAAGAAACATTTTTTTTAAAATAATTATTAGCAATACCTAATTATTTTATGAAACATTGGCTTTGGCAGACAGCTGAAAATTCTTTCTAGAATACAAATGGCGTAAAAGTTTATAAAATTATAAAAAAAAACAACGACAACTTTTCATGAACGATTAAGCATTCATAATTTATCAAGTCTCAAGTTGTGCCAGCTTTTGGACTAACTGACCAATATTTCTTATTATTAAATGCACCAACTCACATCTAGATTTTATTGTTAAACAAAACCACACAATAATTGCTATTACTGACAGTAACACGGTTGTGGTACAATGAACTGTGTATTTCAAAAAGCATGCGGTCCAGAACAATGGCAATGCGATCATGGAAGCTGTATCAAACGTAAATACCGTTGCGATGGGCGGGTCGACTGTCCTACAGATAGGTCAGATGAAAGAAACTGTCTTGGTAAGACCGCATATACTTTTCACTAGAAATTCTTGCACATTTATTTTAATCGTTTAGATCCACTTCCACACGCAGTCTCAATACACACCCCACCCTAAATATCAAGTATCACTTCTGCCTAAAATATCAAGTATCTAACGCATGTATTTCTCGAGATCAGATGACAAATACCTATAGCATTGCATGTATTTCCAGACAAATATTTTACATGCAAGTCTGGCCAGAAAATACCCGGGCATTTAAGATGCAACAGACACTATGATTGTCCGCAAGATTTTTCCGACGAACAAAATTGTCGTAAGTTTATCATTTCAAGACGGGGTCCTTGTCTACTATCTGGCTTCCTCTATCTGTTCGTTTCTGATTCTCTTTTATGAATACCTTTCACGTCTGTCTTTGTTCCATGAATTTTCATGGTGATTGGCTCTATCACATTCATTTGTAGTACTCTCACTCCTGTATCTGTTTTTTCTGTCGATATTGCTCGTATTTGTCTTTTACATTATTCATGAACCCTAAATGAACAATGTGTATTTCTTTTACCGGCCAGCATGTGGCGCGAACGACTTCAGATGTGATAACGGACACTGCATACCTTCATCCAAACATTGTGACAGAACGCATGACTGTCAGGATCGCTCCGATGAGCGCTTTTGCACTTATGGTTTGAACTTTTCCAAATTTATTGTTGTACATTTATAAATGTAATTTTTTTTAAAAAAGGTGATGTCCAATAAGTACCTCTTTTTGGCATGATACTTGAACTTTCAATTAATTTCAGTTTTTGAGTGCACAGCATAGTTTTATTAGAACAATGATTAAAATTTATAACAATCAAAACATAAATATGATACGAATAGAATTACCTTCTAGCAATTGCACTATAATATTAGAATTACCAAAGCTAATGGTGCACACGACCGGTAAAACTATTTGGAGCATATGTATGTATCCCAAACTATTTAAGTTTGTTTGAGTTACTTAATATTGTTTAAAATACATTATAGTTCTACTAACATTGGTAAAGGAATTGCTGTTATAATTTCTGGTGTTTCCTTTACCGATGTTTCTCTGTGGTTACGGTGCATTATTACGGCAGGCACAGTTTGCATGGCTTATGAATATAAATGCAAGAGCGGAATGTGCGTGCAAGCTGAAGCAAGATGCAACGGGACGGTGGAGTGCAACGATGACAGCGACGAGACAGGCTGTCCTTGCAAAAGGGGCCAATACTCGTGTCGGGACGGTTCTTGTATAAATATAGCCTTTCTTTGTAATGGTCACAACGATTGCAGTAGTGGCGAAGACGAGTACAATTGCGGTAAGTAGCGCTTGAAGCATGCTTTTACAAAGTTATCCAGCATGAGTTTTAATGCAATGCATCTGGTTTTAATAATGAATGTACTCTTAAGTTACACCAACATTCGAGGGGTTCGCTCATTAATTGTGTAATTCTTATTAGAAGGCACATCTGATACTGTGGTTAAGATGAGCTGAAATGAGAAAAAGAAGCGGTATTATCATACGAGACATTCCCGTCTGCTTAACTCCAGAAATTGTAATCGTTTTTTAGTTTCTGCCCTAATTGGTTAAAATTTCTTTTGTTTTTGGAGTCAAGAACTTGTGAGGAATTATAGTGGATTCAAATTAAATAAAAAATCTTGGAAAGTTTAAAATATATTATATTAAATATATAATAATTATGCTTAAATAAATAAATTATTATCAAATTATAATCACTTTAATAAAATAATAAAAATTAATTAATTATGGTCAATAATGATTAAATTCTCAGTTACCGAAAAAATAAAGAAATCTATTTAATTTAAAAAGAAAGATCTTATTAGGATTTTATTAAGCAAATTCAACTTCCTACCTAAGTGCGGGTTAATATATATTTGGAACTTTAAAAAATCTTAAAGCAATGGTTGCCCGTCTATACCTAAACATAACTTACTGTTCTCTGTTTGCTTTTATTACGAGATGTAAGCTATAGACATTGATGTACTAATCACAATGGGCTAAATATTCAATTAAATGTATCAGTTGTTTAAAGAAAGACGTTTTTCAGAGTCATCGTGTACAGCAGACCAGTTCTCTTGCCCAGAAGGTGGCTGTGCGATAAAATGTAATGGAGAACCTGAATGTAGTGGCGGCCAGGACGAGGATAACTGTGAAGGTACATTATGCTTACTGTATTTTTATTTTAATGAAAATTGTAGTATACAAATTCATTAAAATAGATTTTTGTGCATTGTATTTTGAAATACGGTAATTATTAAAATTGTATTTTTGTATTTATGTGTTATATTAATGAGACTACATAAATACCTACTGTATAAATTATACACAATGGCAGTAAATTATAATAGAGTAATGCTTCAAAATACAATATACTTTCTTTTTTATATATTTTTAATTAAGGAAACAACATGGTGATGAGCGTATTAGTTATTTAAATTTAAGATTATATATAATAATATTATTAATGAATGGGAAAACATGGCGAGTTTAACCTGGTTCAAACGTCGGGTAATCTAAATGTAAAACCTAATGAGCGCCTGATGCCCGTTCGTTACTAATAGTGGAAACGCGATTGTATAAAATTTATAGTTCTTAATATATAGCTGGTTCTTTGTAACAGTTGACGTTAGTGTTATTTCTCTTACGAAGAACATTTTAAGTGTGAATATTTATCATGTATTGAACTTAATTTATGATTAAACTGGCAAGCTATATTTAAGAACTGTACAATAAGTTTGCTATTAAGATAATTTATAAACAATAATTTTCTTATTCTTTTTTTCATAAAAATGATAGACACATTTAAGGCATTTTTACCAAAAGATTGGCTTTTCTTTTTAAACAGTTCCAAAATTAATTTAGTGTCCAGCCCTATAGAACTTCCGATATGCGAAATTTTGTCAACCTGATATTTTTTTAGTGTTTAATATGAAACATGTTTTATTGTACTCAAAAGGAAAATTCGAGCAACAAAACCTTCTTCACAAAAGTGGCACACCACCATAACTGAACTGTTGTTGCCTTTTGAGTATACTAATCGCAACTTAAATTGACAAGATCTGTTTTTCTGTTAGAGGAATAACGAAAATTAACTATATATATTACGGGCACAGTAAAAAAATATCTTGTTTTCAGTATAATTTATAATTACCTGTTATTATTATGTTTACACAAATAAATAGTATTTCAGAGTATGAACAACGGCATGCTTATAATAAATGCTTAGCTAACGCGAAATTATATGAAATACCTATTGGCGTTTTCTGTTTGTTTTTGCGAATTGGCGACTTTACATTAATGTTGTTGTGAATACAGTTCGATGTATAATCGTAAATCGTATTATTTTTAAAGCGTGCGCGCTTCGTTGTGACGACAAGTGTATTCCGGCCGCTCAGATTTGCGACCAGCGGCGGGACTGCTCAGATGGCTCAGACGAAAAGGGTTGCGATTTCTGTAACCGTCCCGATGACTTCAGGTAACTTAAGCTCAAACTTAAGCTCAAACTCAAGCTAATAGTGTTGCTCGATATGCTTTTTATCTAACTCTTATTTGCCGCAATTTGCGAAGATGCGAACATAATAACCATTCGATGCGAATGTCCGCTCTGGCGATTGTTTAAGGTTAATTTTTCTTCCAATACTTTATTCATGTGTAACTTAAAATGAGAATTTTAATTTTAGATGCGACTCCGGAGAGTGCCTGTCGTTCTCGCAGAAGTGCAATAACATCCCGGAATGTGAAGACGGTGGAAGTGACGAAAGGGACTGTGAGTCGATTATGGACTCGAATAGTGGTATGCTGCATTTATATTTATCAGCTTCAATTTTAGTTAATTTCATTTATTTATTAATTTAGACTAATTTATAAATACACTATTAGATTTACTAGACGTTTCAGACAATTTCTAAGGATTTCATTACAAATTAAGTTGTTGTTTTAATTAACGCACGAATCACTTTAAATTGGATTTAATTTATTGTTATTACTCTATATACAAATGCATTTAAATTAAGAATTCTATGAATGATTTATTAATAGTGGAGTACTCATAATTTTGCTGACAAATTGTACTTTATTCATTTGTTTGAATACAATTTAATATACCACTGTGGGAGAGCCATGCTTAGGCATGAATGGGCCGGCTAGACCGGAGTGACAGAGTGAGTCTCACAGAAAACCGGTGTAAAATAGCGCTTGTGCTGTGTTTCACCGAATGAGTGAGGATACCGGCGGCCCATACTCCAACCCATCCCCACATTCCTTTCCCCATCCGCCAAAGGTCGGCAACGCACTTGTGACGCCGCTGGTATTGCGGGTGTCTATGAGCAGGTGATACATCTGCTCGTTTACCCCATACACCCATAAAAAAAAATCCAAACTGCAATGACACCGTAGCAATATTAAAATATTTGAATTTTTACAGGAGTGTGTGGGCAAGATCAGTTCCAATGTGTCACTAGTTTGGAGTGCATTGACAGGCACTTCTACTGCGACGGCCAAAAAGATTGCGAGGATAACACAGACGAGCCCGATGATTGCCGTAAGTATTGCTAATAACTTTTTCAGTTATTATTGGGCAACTAACCTTGAACGTAATATGAGGGTGATCTAATTAGCATCAGAGTTCGAGGGTGCAAAGTCAATATAGATAATTCTTGGCGTCATTTCAAATCGTTGATAAACTGCTACTATCTTATGTAGTTACGTAGGTTACTATAATTATTTGTGGGTTTTTATTTGGGCTCATTCGTCGAACGCTAGAACTACCTAAATGCTGATCGAAAAAGTGTTTTTTTTTTAAAGCTCAAAGATGTGAAAACACAGATAGCTTAGTAATTAGAAAGATATCGCTGTATATTCTTTATAATATCTCCTTTCCAAAAAGAGAGCTATGTCCAGCCAGTGTACTGACTGTTAATGATGAAATACAGAAATGTATAGAAAAAAGTTTTTCGATTTTCTTGTATTAGAACTTTTTTTGTTAAGAAAATTATTCAGTACGTAACTAAGGATAGATTACTTAACAAAATAAGTTTTTTAATATCGCTAAAGCTCTACTGGAGAGGAAATAGGATTGTATGTTATGTGGTTCTAAAACCAATACTAATAATTTGAAACTCCAAGTTTTTGTTCGTTTGAAGGAACAAATTCTTGATTGTAAGCTTAGGAATTAACCGAAATATTAATTATTTGAATTTCATTTCATCACTGTATCTCAGCGATGAATAACATTGATTACAACTGAACTATAGTTTCTGAATGGGAGGCTTTAAAAACATCAGCACAGGGCACCCACACGCTTTTAGATAATATGAAAAACAGCACACGAACTTTATTTTCTTTGCACTTATTACGATGGGCACTTCGTTCACTTTAACATAGCACCACAATGCACTAATATACTTAGATCAGGGTTGCCAGAAGATGTAAATATTTTTAAAAGTATTACATTTTATTAAAACCTTTTAAGTTTAAGGTATGTCTCACTTATTAAAATGAAATACTTAATTAAAGTTTTTAATTTCACTTCTTTAAAAATCTTGCTAAACAATCAAGTGAAAAGGGCATTTAAGATGAGTAACCTGATTTAAGAATATAAAATTATTATCCGGCAACCCTGTCCGCTGCCATCTATAGACGGCTAAATAATACACACTATGGTAAAATATTGTCTTACCACTGTCATTTTAATAATAAAATAGGTAGTTTTTCAGGTCGTTATAGAAAAATAATCATTTTGACTTACTTCTAGTGTACAGTTATTTGATGACAACTTGCTGACACTATTAATGCAAAAATCGTCACGATATTGCATAAAACTTACGATCATATCCACAAACGTTACAGAACTTTAAGCGACGGTTCTGTGTTATTTTCAACTTTAAATTTACAGTCTCAAAGTTGAAAATATCCCAGAACCGTCGCTTAAAGTTTATGAATAGGGGCGTTAGATGATATTGGAACACTATTGGATATTACCTAGATCTAGGAATCACATCCTTCTGACCTCTCTTGTACTCAAAGGCTGACAACGCAAGTATGTCTGCTGAGTTGCTGGTGTCCACGTCTGGCCCTAATCCTTCACCATGAGATGACCTGACTTCTCATTTTTACCCCAACACATTAAAAATACTTTCATGTCTGTCTGCCTTTCAATAAAAATAAATATTACGAATAGGTGCAATGATGCAGAAGCATTACTAGACCGCAATGATGTGGGTCGCCATACTGCATTGTTGACTGTCTGCATTCGCTTTGAGTATGGTGAGCATCACTCTTCGATTCTGCTTATGCTTTCCATCAGGCAGAGTACAGTCATTTTGGCAGGCCCAAATATAAAAAAGTTGTTTTTAATTTTTGCCAAATCAGTAGATAATTCAAGGATGTGTTTTGTACTGCATTGAGGTTCAGGATACAAGTTGACTGTGTACTCGGTGTACAGCATGGTACTTTACGAGAGCGTCGCGGTATCCAGTGACGGCGTACTGCCATCAATCAGAGTTTACGTGCTACGATGGCAGATGTATACCACTCTCCAGACGCTGCGACAATCTATACGACTGTTCGGATTTCTCTGACGAACAAAACTGCCAGATCATGGGTATCCGAAACGTTTTTGTATTGCCGTATCTGTGTGTAATGGTCATTGAAATATATTAAAGGAATTAGAAATTTAGTATACAATGTGTACGATGTAGGAATTTTTATTACTATTCTAATTAATTCTAATTAAAATGTGGCGTTAGACTTGAGGTATTTGCACAACAACGACTACCTCTGTCTCCAATAATAATATATATATTATAATACATATATCTTGGATTAAGCTACGCGGGTGCTAACATCTCTTCTTCTTCTGTCGTCAATCAACTGTTCGTTTGTCTCCTAAAACTCGAGAACGGGTGGGCCTAAATTGGCTGATTTTAGTTTTAAAATGTTTGTCGTAGTCCAGGGAAGGTTTAAACAGTGTAAAATTTAAAATAACTTGTAAATGCAATTGTCACGTGTACGAAGTAACGCGCACAGCCAGTTATTTAAAAAAAAAGCTTTTGAATAAATAAAGATAAAAAAAGTTTACGTGATTCAGACGAATTTAATTAAGTTTAAATGTTCGGTCCTATATCAAAACTTATGCTTAGATTAATATTTCCCGAAATAAGCTGTTCTCTTAATTAGTCTGTAATCATTTTTTTTAATACGACGAAGCTGAATCATAGCATATAAGTAACCTTCAACCAAGTAACCTATTCTAAGCCACAGTTCAAATCTCAAATAATGTCCTACAGTGCAAAATGTTTCTTATTTTCAAAATAATATATTAGTCTACCAATTATTTCAACGATTATAAATCGATTCGCGTGTTTTATGAAAGTCTATGAACCCTTTCATTTGATAGTTATAATTGGTTGTAATAGACTTACTCGTGAAATTATAATTGATGATTATATTTTTGACCAAAATATCATACAAATACAGTATCATTACACACGGACGAAGGAATCAGATACTTTGGAATGCGGTTTGATAAAAGTGGTAACTTAGTATAAACCCCGTTGTTTATTCGAAAATCCTTAAGGATGGGCATAATTCTGACTCATATCTTTCATTTTCTCATTGTTGTTTCAATTTTTGTGTGAAATTCAATTCATCCTCCTCATAGACGTGTTGTGTAGTTAGAGATTATGTGATTAAATGTATGTACATTTCACTAGCCTTTAGGGCCGCTCTTAGGTATTTCTCTTTTAATAAGTTTTAATTATGGCATTACTGATTGGAGTTTCAGAGGTATGTTTTTATTGAAAAATTAAAATCTTAAATGCATGTAGTTATAGTATGCCTACCTCAAATATTCTCGAACCAATCATTTCATAAACATGTATTTTTGCACGTTATATGGCTTATAATCCTGTTTATCTATGCAAAGGGGTTGTAATGGAAGATTTAAACTTACGAAACTTTTAAAATATAGTGACGTCAAACTAAATTTAGAGCTCGAAACTTTTCTTTTTTCTAACTGTCGTTAATTTTTCTCGAGCACAAATATAAACCCACTAAAACAGGGCCTCAGACGTCGGAATGGAGGTAATGTTACATTCCCTAATCGTAATATCGCAATAACTCTATAAACTGGATTTATGATGCAACACACTGTACTAGATACAATTATTGACCGAAAACTAAAAGGTTATGGGTTTGGTCATCATCCACTAATTTAATACTTTAAAAAAAGTAAGAAACCAATTTTGGTGCTACCACAGATCATGGTGGTTTCTATAATTGTATAAAACCACATTTCCTGTTAAATAAAACAAAATACGAACCCCATTACAACTCTTGCATTTAGCTAGTGTAGGTACTTTTATAGTGTCTTGAATTTCTCTTGCATGAGTCCTAAGTTTAGTTTTACTTAATTGTAGTAAATAAGATAAATAATTACAAATATCTTTTACAGAATGTCCTCCGGACAGCTGGCAATGTCGCACGAACTCGCAATGTATATCATCATCCAAAGTGTGCGATGGAACTGCGGACTGCTCCGACCGCAGTGATGAGTCTGACTGCAACACTGAATACACCACGCAACGTCCTTTCTTGGTGCCGACGGCATTCCCTACTACTAATTACCCCTCCACGGTTAGACCTCCAATCTCTCCAGGATCTGATTCAAGCGTCGACAGCAACAGAGGTGAGTAATTGTCTCTCAGCACTATTTCAATCACTATTGTGTTTCTAGAATAAATATCATAATTATAGTTGTTTGGTTACATTCATAATATGCCATATATTCAGATTCCCGAGTCATTGGTAAGATTTTTTAAACAATTGTTTAGTCCTAAAGTATGGAAAAACGGTAACATATTTAGTGTATTTTTAAGAATTAGAATTAAGATATCCTAATTCGATTCTTTTCTTTGAAGACAATTATAACTAATGTTATATTTAAAGGTAAATTTTGGTAAGTATGCACTAGATTCTAGGGTCTAAAGTTTTACAGTTAGTCTTCTATTATTAGGTGGGTGCGGCGCAAACCAATGGCGTTGTGAAAACGGCCCTTGCATAGATGGTTTCCGCCGCTGCGACGGACACATAGATTGTCCTTTCGACTTCAGTGACGAATTTGATTGTCCGTCCCAGAGTAAGAACCAACTGAAACAAGTATCTGGTAACAGAATAACAACGCTACAGTCGATGTTGTTTTTAACAAAGCGTAAAGGACAGACTCCTAACTTCTCTATTTTCTAAATTTCTTGACAGTCTTTCGAATTAAAAACCATATTCGCTTGGGAGTAATGTATTTTGGAGTATTTAGGAATCATGCTCATCATTGCTTTGGTGCATTGTTATAAAAAGACCAAGTGGAGATGAGGAATTTTTTTTGGTGTTGGTAATCATTAATTTTAAAGAAATTAAGAAATATTTTTAAGTTCATGAGAAATGTAATATGCATACTTGTAAGAGTATGTATGAGAGTAGATTTCTCATGAAGTTAGACCAACCCAGAACCATATATTATAGCTGGGTACTTGATACTAAATTGGTACCGTCACTCATACTTGCTGTAATTATTTCTCGAAAAATCCAGTTCAAATGCATTATTATTGCCTTAACGTATAAGAATTACACAATATACTGTAGCGAGTTATTTGATTTGAGTTTCTAGATCTAGATTAAAAATAAGAATTTTACTTAAAACAGTAGTTTCTTTCTTCTACCATAAACTCTACATGCCTGAACAGCTTGTATGAGTTAGGTATTGTTGTATGATTGATGAAAAATCTTAGATCAATCGTAGTACTTAGGCATTAGACGTAGTATCTCACTCTAATTCTAGGCGTTATTAATTTCTTTGATTAATAGGTTAGTTATGAATTTACTCCCAAGCATAAGATAAGAAAAATGGTTGGTGTACATTATCCAATCAGATAACTATTAATATTCTATTTTAACAGTAGACATCAACTACACTAAAATAAATAATATAAAATAATTTTAAAACAACTATAACTCGTCTAGAAATAAAAAAAATAACACTTAAAATAAACATTTCTCAAGATAAGGTTTTAGGTTTTGTTTTATCTTGTCAAATGTATTTTTTTTACTTTGTATGTTTTATTTTATACTCCTAACTATGTACTAATATGTTATAACAACTTACGGGTACATTTACAAGTGATACTCATTAGAAACCTTCATCATCCCGTCATTCTGTTCCGAGCTGTCTTCGGATTTGTGCAATGAATTTTATATCTCCATTCTCCTCTACTACTCGTCAATTCACTGCTATACATACCTTTTTTTCACGCAGTCCATTCATCCTTTCTTTTATATATGTCTATAAGTTTTCATACTTAAAACTTTTTACTACGTGTTGATCATATAATTACGCATTTAGTAATTGATTTAAAAAAATAAGGAATGGTATTTTAATGCTGAAATGGGCAATTTTGTATTTGTACCCTAAGTTTGCCTCACAACTTCATGAGCTTATTATATTATAAAACAGTGACATTGCTTAAGTTGAATTGTTACAAATACTAATGTTTAACAATATTGTTTATTTATTTTCTTTACTACTGCTAACTACTTCATTTTATTCCAGGTCCTGTTGCATTGAATCTGAAGACGTACCCGAGCCAGGAAAGAGTTAGAAATGGTTAGAACATTTTAATATATTTCATGTCTATATTTAATGTAAAAAAAATACTTGATGGAATCAAATGACATCATCTTTTTGTTAATAATTCAAATGTATTACAATGCTACGTAATGTAGTATTTTTTTTGTCAAATGTTTAAATGTTACTACGACATGTTACATCCTAACAAAGGCCAGGACATCCAGGTGAGCTACAGAATAAATACAGAGAGAATGGTGTTGAAAGTAAATTTTCTGTTCGGTATTACACTATAGTAGAACTATAGGTATAGAACAGGGTGGGGATTAAACAGATATTTAATCCCCACTTCATTCTCACTATATCTTAGTGAGACTGAAGTGGGAATTAAATATCTGTTCCCCTTATTTTTAGCTATTAATTACCTATTTGATATTTTCATGTGAACAGAAGGATTATTTAAATCTATTTTGGTTTGTTTGCCGTTGGTTTATCCAAAAATCACAGCCATGTATCCATCCAGATGGAATTTGAATTAATAATGAACAACTTTTATGAAATACTTAGTCATTTCTGGATTCCTTATATATAATTCCATAAAGGCAGAACTGCCGAAATGGTCTGATTAGTCAGGCTATGGTGGCAAACCCAGTTCAAAGCTGTTGATTCTGGTATATAGGAGTTACAGTGGTGGGCGTGTGGGCGGGATTAGTCTCATAAAAAAACACAATTATTCTTGTCGGAATGATGTTTATTTACAAGACAATCTTAAAATTGTGTACTTATTCATTTAAGCAACTTGGTAGTTTTTAGTGGACTATCTGATAACTTATCTATAAGTTAAAATGATAATTTAATGAGCGGTGGAGGTAAAGTAAATGTATTATTTTCTATTTCTCATTTTTCAGTGGTGAAGGTAAATGCACAAAATAATTATTTTCTCAAATAATTATTTACTAGTAATTATTTATTAATAAAGTTATAAGCTTTTTTCAAATTAAAGATATAATTAATAAAATTTGTTATTGTTTCTTTCATGGTGGTGGAACAGTTAGCAATGGTGAGTCGGCCTGCCTATTAAATTTATTTTGGGCAGCAACCATCTTAATAATGGGATTCAGTAACTATATAATTTACTGACTTACCAAAACATGGGTTTTATTTAACAGCTCATTAAAACGGCTACTTGTTTGGAATTTATTTTTTATTTAACATTTTAATTACAGGGTGACATAATACAGCTTCATTACATATATTATCTTCATACTTATATAATTATTTAAGGGCAAAATAGTTTTGACTTGCATGATAATACTAAGAATATATTATATATTTCATAATTTAATATTTTTACATATTTTAATAATGAAGTACATTTATTATTGGGCAAATAATATTGAGTGGTATTAATAGCATAATATTATCGTTTGCTATAATTACAAACTAAATAAATGGGTGATATTAATATTAAAAAAAAATACTTAAAACAAACGGGTTTTTAATAAAAATACTTACTTAATAACTAACCAATTTTTGACAAATATTATACACATAGTGTGGGACACCATGCTGCATTGTTGCATCTTTTGCATTCGCAATGAGTATGGGGACCACTACTCTTGGATTCTGCTGATGCTTTCCATCAGGCAGAGTAGAGTAGTTATGGCAAGCTAGTAAATTAAAAAAAAAACATATAATCATTATTTTCTAAGATTACAAAATATTTAGGTTCCACTGTGACCTGTGATTTGTGGGGTTTTGTCAACGTTACTTATTACTAAACACTTTATAAATAGCGGTAGTTTAATTTAATGTTGATTAGTAGTTGTTTTTCTTTTATAATCAATCGAAGTAGTAATAATCTCTTATCTACGGCTTATGAAGGATTAAATACAATATCTTTGACTTTAATTCAGGGCAATATAATTTTAGCCATGTAATATACTTCCTTAAGGTTCTATGTTTCAGAACTTAGTAAACATATTTATGATATTTTATTATAGTTTTAAGAACCATGTCACCTGCATGCTTCCATTATACTAAGGTACACTCGGATAGGTCGAATATCTACTGGTGACACTTTGGGAATGAGTTTACATTCTGACAATAATTTAAAAATGATTATCATCAATCAATCATATTATTTCATCATTATTAGTAAATTACTTGTCATTTCTTGGTAGAAATGATAGTTGGTATGTTCATGGATATGATAGTAAACGGTACTCTTAGAATTCTCAAGTCTTTTATTCTTATCTTAAATGATTTTTAAAGTTCTAGTGATAGAGTTTCAATTCAAAGACTATCAAAGACTAAGTATACTTTTCATATTGTTTTAAGTTTTGTTTAAATTTACTTACAACTTGTTTTTAAATTAAATTCAACTTTTTAAGTCTCTGGATTTTTACAAAGTCTTTTAATTATTTATTTTTATAAAAATGCAAATATTTTAGAAGACTTCGTTTTGAAAAAGCCGTTATGAAAAAAAAGGATAAAAGACTCGAGTCAAGAAACTGATAAAGGAATGGGAATGCTGGTAGTTCTTTTTTGGGCTTTAAGGTTCACAGAGGATATTTCTAGGTGGTGATGTGGTTCTGCAATGTCGAGATGAAGGTCCAGCACGTGCCAGAGTTAAGTGGCGCAAAGAAAGAGGTTCCATTAAAGAAGGATCGACCGACGTACGAGGCAGATTAGAAATATTCCGCGTCAGCGTAAGTGTGCTAATGAAAGTATATTTAAATGCGTTTTAAAGACTCCTTATTAATGAGAATTTAATCTTGGAATATTTTGGAGAATAGATTTTTTCGATTGGTCAATAGATTAATTATTAACACCCTCAGATCAAATAGAAAAAGGTAGATAACGCACGGCCTTTGTTCTTGTTGAAGCAAAAAATTTGCTACTTCCAAGTAAACACACGCTTCTTTTCGTCATTATCATACAAGTATTGACAACTTGTACGATACTGACGAAAAGTATTAGTTTTTTATTTGATCTGAATTTACACCATGCATAATCAGAGATTTTTAATAATTGGAAAGATTGTATCTAATTAACTGTACTTAACGAAGATTTCATTTTATACTCCCTATAGTATGAAATGAAATCGCTTTCGCTGTCTGCCTTGTTTTTTATAAACTGTTCAACGGACTGTATATACAGTTTTTCGGCAATAGATAAACTGATTCAACAGAAAGGTTTATGTGTGTAATACATTCATATTATACGTAAAGCAAATACCAGAATTTCGAAGACTTCCAGGCTAAAGCTTTGAAGCAGTTGTCAAAATTTTAGCTCAATCAATGTAACTTTTTTTAGTTTTTGGAGCATACAAAACCCAACTTATTATTTAAATCCATATAAATTAGACATTGACTAATGAATTACAATAATGAATTCGTAAATTGTTATTTATTAAAGAATCTAAGAGTTTATATTATCTTTTTCAGGACATTGATAACGGTGTTTATGTTTGTGAAGCGGAAGATTATTCTAACTATCCCGGTGCTCAAGTGAGAGTCACTGTAACAGTTCAACCTGCAAGTAAGTATAACTGTTTAGTTGCTTCTCAATAACTATTAGATGCACTATAACATCGTAAAATGAATGATAATATTTATCGTTATTAAAGGGAGTATAAAATCTTGATTCAATTAGCATTCGTTATTTGAACCTGATCAACGGTCCCTGACCTTCACACTTCATCTAAATTAAATGTGATATAAAAACGTAATAGATCTCACTTTTATTGACGAAAAATTACGAAAACTGTAAAGACCAAACTATTAGACAGCTTTAAAAGAAGGCATCTGGTATTTACATGGTAATAACAGCTTGATTTATAACTAGCAAAAAGACGGAAGCTATTCAGCTGCGCCTTTTTTGATGACTCCAACCATATACTAGTCGATTATCCGAGTTATTTAGATTTTGTATTGGAACTGTATTCTTAATGAAACAATGATTTCGCAATGAAACAATCTCTGTTTAACTTTATTAGTTTAGTAAAGGTATGGTGATTATCTTTTTGTTTGCCCACAGCATCGACTCAAAGACCAGTCTTCGGATGCCAGCCTAACGAGGCCACTTGTGGTAATGGTCAGTGTATCCCGAAGAGCGCAGTGTGCAACAACGTAAGGGACTGCAGCGATGGTTCTGATGAGGAAAGCTGCCGTAAGTATTTCCATTCTACCAGTTGTTGACAATACTACCATTGTTGTCTAATAACTACTGAAGATATTTAATAATACTAGCTGAACCCCGCGGAGCTACCCGCGTTTATTGCTGTACCGCGGGTAACGCCGCGGGACAAAGCTAGACCAAAAAAAGTAGCCTAAGTTACTCCCTGGATCATCAGCTACCTGCCAGTGAAGGTCCCGCCAAAATCGGTCCAGCCGTTCCAGAGATTGCCCAGAGAACAAACAGACAAACAGACAAAATTTAATTTAAAATGTAATTTTGGTACATGTGTCGTTTATACATATGAATTTATTAAAAAGCAGTTATTTTAATATTACCAACAGACACTCCAATTTTATTTATTTGTATGTATAGATATATGTAGATACTTTTAGCTGACTTCGACAAAGGTTGGACAGTTCTGTACTCAAATGTATGTTTATTTATGTTTGTTACCAGAGACCTCGGTCATGTAAACCGTTTTAGGAAATAAATAGAAAAGTTTTGTCAAATTTGAAGGAAAATAATCTAGTAATAGGGGTGAAAACAAAATTATGGCCGTAAGCGCATTAGTGTTACATGAACTCGAAAGCTAAAAGCTGAGAGCTATTGACAAAATAAATTATATCTACACTTACTAAAAATTACTTTTTGCGTATATCTACTGTATCAAATATACTTTATTGATTACTCGTTAAATTATTCACAGACCACTCTGGAGTATGTGAGCCCAACGAATTCAAGTGTAACAACGGCAAATGCGTACTGAAGACTTGGATTTGTGATTCTGAAGATGACTGTGGAGACAATTCGGATGAACAGAATTGTGGTGCGAGGGAAAACGGCAGATGTTCACCGGTTGAGTTTGCGTGCAAGTCACAAAACCAATGCATCCCAAGAAGCTTCCACTGCGATTTGCAAAGTGACTGCTTCGATGGCAGTGATGAAATCGGATGTGGTGAGTTTTTTTGGCTTACATAATACACCATAACAAACTGGTTCTGCTCAATTTTACTTTCTTTTGAACTGCCTCGGGCGCAGTGGCAGAGTATGAGTCGGAACAAATGTTGGTATGATTTAAAATGACTCCTTTTTTTCCAAAGTTCCTGTGTACGTCAAGAGCCCTCCGAAACCGCAAAACGTGAAATTGAATCCTGGCGACACTTTGACACTGCGATGTGAGGCGGTTGGAGTACCAGTACCTCTGATCTCATGGCGGTTGAACTGGGGACATGTGCCATCTAAATGTACCTGGACTAGCGAGAATGGCATCGGTGAACTGACCTGTCCTAATATGCAGGTGAGGGTTTTTTAAAGACAACTCCAGTATTAAGACTATACTTAGTTTTTTTTTGAGGGGTTTAATCCCACCCATACGCCCACCACTTTAACTCCTGTACACCAGGATCAACAGCAGTGACCCACGAACACACCGAATTATGACACTCGGGATGACCCAGGAAAAATTTTAGTGTCTTGGAACCCGTAACGAAATTAATCAGTAGTAAAATATATTGAAAAATATATGTAGTGTTGTGGGAAAACTTCACAGTTATACTTGACGAGACTGGCAGGTCTAGTGGTAAGTCATTTCCCACTGGATCTACTGGCCCCACCCGGGTTCGATTCCCGGATTGGATCAAAATGTTTGTATGATCTGCAAATAGTTATTTCGGAGATTGGGTATTTTCTATGTATAATAATAAATGAATGTATTTACAAAAAGAAGCCTATGTGTATTTATATCAGTTGTCTAATACCCATAGTACAAACTCTACTTATTTTGGGACTAGATGGCGTTATGTGTCCTAAGTTCAAAATATTTATTACTATTATTTATTGTTACATTATATTTAATATCTAATACATAGTATTGTGTTCGCAGCCGGATGATAGCGGAGCCTACTCTTGCGAGGCAATGAACAATAAAGGAACAACTTTTGCGACACCGGACTCTATTGTCTTTGTTAACAAGACCGATCTCTGCCCACGAGGATACTTTAACAAGTCAGTATGCTTTATTAAACGCCTATCTGTACATTATATATGTCACCGTAAGATTGTTAAAACCGTTAGATTATAATCTGCCTAGCGAGGTTGTAAACTTTCGATAGATTGTCAACTGTGATATACTGCTTACGCGAGTCAAATTGTCAACTCTCCCTGATTGGTCAGTTTTACAGTAGGCATAGAATAAGGTTTGGTAAGAAATTCTTTGATTAATCACAAATTCATTTTATTTATCTAACAACAATGGTATATAACAAACTTTAAAGCTGTGAAGTAATTTCAACATGAAATCAATTTACAATCACAAAAGTACTTTACATTGGGCACAAACGAGTTAACAAAAAAATCAGAGGACATATATTGTTCAACCAATCAGCGCGTGACTTGCGATTCGTTGCATACCATTTCACAATTTTTCGACTGTTTCAAATCTCGCGAGATAGATTACAATCTAATGGTGTTAACAATCTTACGGTGACATATATATATATATATATATATATATATATATATATATATATTAAGTAAAAAGCGGTTATTGTAATATTACAAACAGACACTCCAATTTTATTCATTTGTATAGATATATTGTATTTATTTTTCAAAAAGGTATACTTGAAAAGTGTATGAAAGCATATATATATATATATATATATATATATATATATATATATGAAAGTTGTACATAGGCTATTGCCTGATTAGGTAATATAGCCTTTAAAAAAATATATCTAGCCTATAATATATAATACTATAGTTTACTCTTTCTCACACAAAAAAATGTCCTCGCTCAGTTCTACTAAGGTATATATGTATTATGTAACTATAACTTATTTATGCCTTACTACTTAAAGTAACTTTGTAGGAGTTTATTAACGTAAAATATTAATGCCATTTTGTACTTCACAGTGAGGCTCGCTCAGAAAGCGAATGCATCCGTTGCTTCTGCTTCGGCAAGTCGACCCAATGCCGTAGTGCTGATCTTTTCACATACAACATGCCTACACCTCTGGGCGAGGGAGGCACCAGACTGATTGGCATCAAGACTACTCCTAACGGCCAGGTCCAAATTGACACCCAGCCCATTGCTAACCAGTATTATTACCAACCTCTCAGAAATGGCGCCACTGTAAGTGTTTAATAATAATAAATGTATGAAATTGATTGTGTAAAAAGTTAATGACATGATTATATTTTTTATTGTAGTGGAACTTTTTGAGTTGAACGGAACTCCGATATTTTTTAAACCAAATATATCTTTCAATATCGCGATTGCATCCATTCCCGCCAGTGTAGGTACAAATTATTCGATCAGTTTAATTCAAATATTGTAATACTTGAATTAGTAATACGATCGTGAGATAAACAGAACAATAGTATTCTCTGCTAAATATCCCCACCCTCAATGACTTTCAAGAAGCAGCTCGATATGTCTAACATTACCGAATACTAAAATTATACTTTTTTTTTATTCTAGGTTACAAAGTTCGGTGATGCCTCATATTATTCGAACTCGCATCCCTATCTTACATTACCGGAGTCGTATAACGGCAATCAACTCAAGTCTTACGGAGGACATATCAAGTATACTCTGTCCCCGCACACGCAAGTCTACGGGTACGATGACAGCGCTGCAACTATCATTATTAAGGTAAACATCATTTTCTTTAAAATCCTCATAATTCCTAATACTTTATTATTTTGATACTTCTTTAAAATATTACACATATGGAGTGTACACCCATTCGTGTTATTTTATTTTTTCTATTATTTATCACATGAAACAATAATATAAGATATATAACAGCTGAAATGTCGCGCTGCGCCGCGCTGTTGTTAGAGTGTCACTGCGGCATTGAGATGGCGTTGGACACCTTATAGACCCACGCAACCTCGTTTGCGCCGTATATTGCCCGTAGCGTGAAAATTTCCCCCGTTTTTTAATCATTCTTCATTGTTGCTCCGCTCCTATTAGTAGTAGCGTGATGATATATACCCTATAGCCTTCCTCCATAAAGGGGCTATTCATCTCTGAAAGACTTTTTCAAATCGGACCTGCGGTTCCTGTGATTAGCGTGTTCAAACAAACAAACAAACAAACTCTTCAGCTTTATATATTAGTGTAGATTAAAACTAGCGATGAGAGCAAAGTACTCATGATAACAGCACTGCAAAAAAAAAGAAAAACTTTGAACAAACTGTAAGCTAAACCGTCCGGCTAGTGGTGTAAAATAGAATAAAACACCTTAATAAGGAGACGTATTAATCATGCACTCAATAAAATAAATGATGACTATTGATCAATTTAGTAAATTTATTTATATCGCATTAAGTCCTTTGCAGTCCATTGCTGGACCTAGGCCATTCCTTAAAAAGAAGTTTTGGCATATTAAAACCAATTTCCAGACCTGTTAGTATATGGTTTATTTTAAATTTCCCTTCTAATTGCAGTGGTGTTATTCTAGTCTTAGCAACTTGTTAGAAACCCTAAAACTTATAGCCTTTTATTATTATAACCAAAACATTCTCATCTCTCACATTTAACATTATTTTTCCAGGGTAAATATGGAAACCTGTTCCATTTAAGCCGGGCTGGTGGCACCGCTGCTGTTAATGTCGAAGCTCGTTTTATACCAGAAAGATGGTCTAAGTATCCCGATGGCTCTGCACCAGCTGCAAGAGAAGACATAATGATGGTGTAAGTATAATACCCAGCTGCTTTTGATCAGTCTATAACTGCGATGTTTTATAATCTACTAGCGACGCGCCCCGGCTTCGACGGGTGTGATGCTGATACTCAATATACTACATAATGTCTTTATAAGTTTATATATAACTCGTAGCTTTTTGTCATTTTAGAGGTTACTCTTGATAAGTGTGGTTTAAAAATTGTCGCTGCGAGAAGCACGTTTTATTTTGAAAAAAGAATTTACTTTATAATTTAAATATAATATAATAAAAATCTCGTTTCGCAGTGTTTGTTACCAAACTCCTCCAAAAAGACTGGACCGATTTTTATGAAATTTTGTGTACATATCGGGTAGGTCTGAGAATCGGCCAACATCTTTTTTCCATACCCCTTAATGGTAAGAGTGACCCACCCTTAAATATTTTGTTATGGCATATTTAAGCAACAACAATACACACACCATGCAGTTTTAATGTATAGACTACAAACAAATACATCTTTGTTCAGTTTGGACGACATTGAGATGATATTGGTGCGAGCGGATCTGAATAACGCTGGTGTAAACATCAGTGACTTTGTCATGGAGTCGGCTGAACACATCAACGTTGGTCTCGGAGCTGCTAGCCTCGTTGAAGAATGTACCTGCCCTAAGGGATACGTAGGACTCTCATGTCAGGTGAGAATATAATTATGTTTTAATTAAGTATGCATTAGGTACTCAATTCTATATAACAGTGATAGTCTTGTTGCTACATATATAAATGTGTAGTTTTTATCCTTATATGCCAAATATTAGCAATACCTACCTCGTCGGCGTAGTGATCGCGTTTGCGACTGCTGTTTTGGAGGTTTCGGGTGCAAAAAAAGGGTTATCAGGTATATCAGTTGCTTAGTACCCATAACATAAAGCTCTGCTCTTGGGCCTTGATGACGGTGTGTGTTAGACGTCCCAAAAAAAAAATTGTTCATAATTATTAGATTTATGCATTTTATTATAGATTTTTGAAGGTTAATAAGGAGACATTGAATTGACTTAGCAGTTTGTCAGGAAGTTTATGCTTTGCTGAGTAACCATATTTTGTTGTAAACTTGCTATAACCAAATTCTTTTGTTTTTATATATAGAAATGCGCAGCAGGATTCGCGCGTAAGGTTGTCGGCCCTTGGCTAGGAGACTGCGAACCTGAAGAATGCCCACCAGGAACATATGGTGACCCATCCAGTGGCCTAGCTTGCAGACCTTGTCCTTGCCCGCTCACCAATAGAGAGAACCAATTCGCAAGGACTTGCTCTCTTGGGCCTGATGGATCCGTGATCTGTGATTGCTTCCAAGGGTATGTACTACAATATTCTAGGATACTTCTAATAACGCTGTTGTGATTAAGGGTAGTTATGAAAGGTTCTTTTAAGATTTTAGTTTATTTTCCCTGGCTAAGAAACCTAACAATTTCGAAGCCCGGTTTACTATAAAATCATAATGGAGTGGGCTGTCATTTATGGAATAACAGGAGTGATTGGTATATAAGATATGATTGCAATTTATAATGAATCTGATAAAGAAATATTTATTTGAATAATAAGTATTTTTAGTTCATGGGCAACAAATTAAAATATTTGACATATTTGATGGAAGTTCAATCATGCCAGACTCACTATATTATGTGTCTCTGCAAATATTGAAATCACGGGTTTATGTTTTTTTTATCTATGGACTACTCTGTCTGATAGAAATAATAAGCAGAATCCAACAGTGGTGATCACCATACTCATTGCTCTTGTAGACAATGCAGCGTGGTGACCCACACATGGCGGGCTAGTGATGCTTCTGCATCATTGGACCTCCGATCTCGCACTCACCAACGTAACACCACAGCACGAACGCTGTCGTTTTACGTTGATACTTGGTTGTATCACAATCTAAACTTTTGTCATAAACGTTTTTCCACAGTTACCAAGGCCAGCATTGCGAAGCTTGCGCCCCAGGTTACGAAGGCAACCCATTAGTTCAAGGCAATAGCTGCAGACCGAAACAAGTTTCCAAATGCGACCCGACAGGTACAAAGACAATAAGACCACCAGATGAGTGCGTGTGCAAGGACAACGTGCAGGGACGCTACTGTGACCAGTGCAAGAACGAAACCTTCTTCCTCTCTAGCGATTTCAGGTAATATTTCCCGTTTTAGGTAAAATTTTGAATTTGACACCCCAATAAGCGTGAGAACGTCACTTTTTCGTAAGATATTCTTTTGGTGTAAGATGCTAATAAAAATCTCTACAAGGCATTTACTGTTTATTGAACTTTAAGACTGTGTGCTTAAAGTTGAAAATACCATAGACCTGTTGCTATAAATTTAACGGTTATGTTTGAAGGAGTTGTGCACATTTTGAAGCTTAATTCGTTTTATACGTTGATATCTCAATTAGTATCTGTAACAATTCATTCTCAGTTGTCACTCATAAGGTTTATAGTGTTATGCTAGTCGTCCTAAAATTTTCGGATGTTGAGGCTTCTTTGCTAAGAAGGCGCAGCATGCGAAGATATAATTTATAGATCATTATCAGCGTTTTGCAGTCCACTGCTGGGCCTCTCTATTCGCAGAAATAATAAAATTCAATAATCAAAGAGTGTCAATACATTACAATCAAATACATAATTGCGAATTCGCAATATAACAGACATATCTGCAAGTTTGAATGCACCGCAAGAACTTCATGCCGCATCGCAACGCATCGCAGTTTTGTGTAGGAACCCAAAACTCGGTTTGTTCGTGAGTCCCTGCTGTACCTTTGTGTACAGAAGTTACAGTGGCACACGTGTGTGCAAGATTAATCCCAATTAAAATAAAACTCAATTTATAGATAGATAACTTCAACATGAGTGGCGTTTAAGACTGTATATTGTACATGTGCACATCTATTTCAGGCACGGTTGCGCAGACTGCTTCTGTTCGGGTATAACACAACAGTGTACCAGCAGTAACTACCGAAGGAGGACCATCAGCGTCCAGTTCAACGTTCCTCAAATCGTGGACCAAGTGAAGGTGTATAACAGCGCTCCGGCTGGACGTAGTTCAGTCAGATACTCGGTACCAAAGGAAACTGATTTACGACCCCAACTTCAACGCGGCCAAATCTTCTTGAACAATGTTGAAAGCAGCTCCCGTTTTAGTGTTTACTACTGGAGTATGCCTCCTAGGTAATTTGTTTACATCATTACTATTTTATCGAATAACTTACTTATATCTCTATCTCTCTTCAAAAGAGAAAAGTTGATCTCTACTCGAAAAGATTAGTAGAGTAGTCTATTTATGTGTCTCTTATTTTGCTATTAATTCAGTTTAAATAATAATAAATTCCCTCTAACAGCTTCGCGGGCGATAAGGTGACAGCATACGGAGGGTACCTGCGTTATGTATTGAAGGACGTGCCGTCTTCTCCCAATCCGAGGTTCAGGAATACCGCTGCAGATGTTCAGCTTATAAGTGTAAGTATTTGTATGATTCAAAATTTTTACATAATGCAATATGTGGCTTCCCTTTGTATGAATAGTCTGAAGAGCTTTTAATTTAATCAGAAGATGGCTTAAAGGATCCATCTCAATGATCTTCTATTTTAGGAATTCTTCATAACACATTCGTTGAAAATACGAATGAAATACAAATATTTTATCTCAATTGTATATTTTTTTACAGGATAACAAACTGATATTCCACTATTTCGGAGACTTTGGCGTTAGCCATGACAGAACTTTGAATGCCAGCATACAGCTGATCGAGAAAGGATGGCAAAGGTATTTAAAAACGTATTATAAACACACTTTAAGCTTTAACTTTCAACTCACTAACGACTTGTGTTAAGGACACAAGTCGTTGACACATAATATAAAAAAATCCATACATAATATAAAAAACTGAAATATCATGTTTATGGAAGACCTATACAGAAACAATACCAATATTAATTGGAACAACAGGCATGGTAGCTAAAAGTATACATAGAATAGACGCATATAAATAAACTAGATATAAACATAAACATACATATACTACAAAAACAAGCAGTAATACATAAATGCACAATATTAACGAAAACTTGAGGGGACCACGGTATTTTTAAATTCGAGGGAATCTGAACTTCTTCTTCTCTGAAGGCTTCAGAACGGAAATTAAGATAAACACCAAGAGAAACCTCGAGGAAGAAAAATCCTACCCTGAAACTCTTTGTCAATGACGTGCAAAGCTACAATGATGCCTAATTCATTCTTATTCGTTATACATATTAACAAGTTATTACTTACAAATAATAATAATAATAAAGAAATATTTCGGACATCTAACACACAACGCTGTTTTGTCCCAAGCTGAGCAGAGCTTGTGTTATGGGTACTATACAACTAACATAAATACACATATACTTTTTTTGTAAATACATACATATTATACATACAAAACACCCTAACTTCGAAACAAATATTTGCAGGTCATTCATACATTTGGTCCGATCCGGGAATCGAACCCAAAACCTCGAGCACAGCAGTCGCATACGCTACCACTGCGTCACCGAGGCAGTCAAATGATTTTATGTTTCTATTTCTTTTTTGTACAGACCTGACGGCAACGAAGTAACTCGAGCACAATTCTTACTGGCCTTAGCCGATGTCAAAACAATTCTAGTCAAAGCTACATATTCCCCGGGACCTCAGTTAGCCTCCCCAGTTAGTGCAAGCATTGAAATTGCGGAACCCGATGCATACGGCCCGGTTGCCTCGCAAGTAGAACAGTGTAAATGCCCAGCGGGATACATAGGAAGTTCATGCGAAGACTGCATGCCTGGATACACAAGGTTGGTACTACATAATTGTACTTAAGTTTTTACCGTTTTTTCCTGTCTTTTTTTGTCTGCTTTTGCAATGAGTGTAGTGACCACCACTCTTATATTTATATATTAATAGGAAACTCAACAGCTTTTTTAGAGTAATCATGACATATTTACATGTAATAATCATTCTAAAGCCAATTAGTGAGTTCAACGTCATGCATACAGGAATTAGACATTATTATATAATTAAAAACATTACGAATTAACAATTTAAATAGAAGAAAAGAAAAAGTCTAAAACAATGTAGCAATTTCTGCAAAAACGCAGCAGCCCCATAGCTATATAATATAGATTATACATCAGAATAACGCATAGGCTACTATTTGCCAAGATAACCGACATACACTCGGGCGGAGCCGCGGGCAACAACTAGTATAAAATACACAAAGAAAATTTAACAAATTAATTAATTACTAGTGTGTACTCTTACGTTTCTATCGCGAAAGCATTTCTTGGAGCAGTGAAATATATCAATACCTTCGAACTTGTCATTTTAGGTACGAAGATGTTGCGTCATAACAGCATTTTTGCCATAATTTGTGCGATGAAAAGGCACATAAAAAAAACTCAATTTATAGATTCTGCGTGGATTCTGCAAATTTTTTCCATCAGGCAGTATAGAGTATTTTGGGCGTACCTACATAAAAAACAAACAATAACTTTTGAAAAATGTCCTTTATGCCTTCACATTTTTTTTAGAATATTATGTTCAAAATCATTTAAGTATTCAATGTGTTCTTGTTGATCAGGAATAAGGACCTCTCTGGTCTTTACTTGGGCCAGTGCGATCCTTGTCAATGCAGCGGAAAGTCAAACATGTGCCATCCGGAATCCGGAGAATGCTATGTAAGTATTGAACTGGTTTCAAAGTCAAAATTTATAGCAATAGTTTATATTATACGTTGCCAGATGGCAGCACAACTGACTTAATTAATATTCTTAACTTCATGTTCAAAAGACGATCGTTAATTTTAGGAATGTGCTGATAACACTGCCGGTCCAAAATGTGATGTATGCAAAATCGGCTATGAACGCGACGTTTACGGCTCATGTGTTCCAATAAGGAACCCATCCGAAATCTGCAAGTAAGTAAAGGCCATTTACTTCAGTACTAAAAACTTTGAAATCCTAATCTTTCAACAAATAAATATAAAATATTTTATTTGTTCAAACAGTTGTGATCCACGAGGAACGGCGGGACCCTGTGATAGTTCCGGTAAATGTGACTGCAAACAGAACGTTGAAGGTGATTCTTGCGACCGCTGCAGGCCTGGTACCTTCGGACTCGATGCCAACAACCCTGACGGTTGTCTGCCTTGCTACTGCTCTGGAGTTTCCACCGACTGTCATGAAGTAAGACTGACTGTTGTCTGACTTAATATTGTGGCAATGTTATTCTTTCCTAAAAGTGATAGATGTGTAACGAGTGCATTTATAAGGACTTATAAATTTCAATTACTAATTTATGTTACTGGGGAAGAACGAAAGAAGAGATGAAATGTAAAAATGTTACGTTTATAATATCTCAAAGAAGAAAGGAAAGTAGTTTACTCAGTGAACTATATTGCAATGACTGTGATACGCAATGCGCTCACTCCCTATGACGTCCTAACGCTGTTGCGAGAAACAGCCTTCCTTGAATCTGAAATTAGACATTTGCTTTTACTACAGGGCTACAGGTTAAGTCGACCGAGATACTTTATGGGGTTATTAACCATTATTGTTGACAAATTTTACAAAATGTAATATACCATATCCCTTAAGATTTTTAAAATAAAATGCCGACATTTCGAAATCTATCAGGTAGTAATATGGACTTCAATATCTTAAAATATTCAGATCGGCAGAACCGGTAGGCTTGTTTATGAATACTACGCATGAAAAGATTTATGAAAATACTAAATTATTTTAGATCAATTACTTCACGATTATTGGATTTAATCAAGATAATCGATAGATATATTATACACTAGCAGACCCACGCAACCTCGTTTGCGTCTTCTATTGCCCGTCGCGTGATAATTTTCCCCCGTTTTTGTTACATTATTCATTGTTGCTCCGCTCCTATTAGTAGTAGCGTGATGATATATACCTTATAGCCTTCCTCGATAAATGGGCTATCTAACACTGAAAGAATTTTTCAAATCGGACCAGCGGTTCCTGAGATTAGCGTGTTCAAACAAACAAACAAACAAACTCTTCAGCTTTATATATTAGTATCTTCTATACAAATAAATAAAATTGGAGTGTCTGTTTGTAATATTAAAATAACCGCTTTTTACTAAATGTATAAGTATGTATACACGATACATATGCCAAAAATGTAGTTAAGCTAGTTATATATATAACTAGCTGAACCGCGCGGTGTTACCCGCGGCTATTGTTGTACCGCGAGTAACGCCGCGGGACAAAGTTAGTCTAAAAAAAGTAGCCTAAGTTACTCCCCGGATCATCAGCTACCTGCCAGTGAAATTCCCGTCAAAATCCGTCCAGCCGTTCCAGAGATTACCCGGAACAAACAGACAGACAGACAGACAGACAGACAGACAGAATTTTTTTTAACTACATTTTTGTTATATATATCGTGTATATATACGTATGCATTGATTAAAAAGCTGTTATTTTAATGTTACAAACAGACACTCCAATTTTATTTATTTGTATAGATTATACAACTGCCTCGGTGGTGCAGTGGTAGCGTACGCGACTGCTGTTCTTGAGGTCTCGGGTTCGATTCCCGGGTCGGAACAAATGTTTGTATGATCTGCAAATATTTGTTTCGGAGTTTGGGTGTTTTCTATGTATAATATGTATGTATTTACAAAAAAAAAGTATATAAGTATTCATATCAGTTGTCTAGTACCCATAATACAAGCTCTGCTTAGTTTGGGACTAGATGGCGTTGTGTGTTAGATGTCCGAAATATTTATTTATTTATTATTTTATTTATTTATATCTAATTTATGCTTTTATCATATTTTTACTCTTGCTTATTTACAGTTATTATAGAGTAGCTTAATATAACAAAACCATACTTACAGGGAAGCCACTATACCAGGGTACCGGTCGCTGCACCAGTTCTTGGTGATAACTACGGTGGTTTCACCATCACCGATCTGAACGCTGAGCGAGTGATCAAGGATAACTTCATGCCGGTATTCCAACAGAGCGAACTCGCGTACAACTTCCAATTCCCACCTGATGTAGACCTCTACTGGTCGCTCCCCATCTTCCCTGGTTCGTATAATAATCAGTTTAACTATCTTTAGGATTTTTATTAACTCCAGGAATTCTTTTTATCCGACTGTGGGAAGACAAAGGGAAGGTTAATAGTTTTAGCAGGCTATATGTGTTATATGTTCCACTGTGATGCCTAAACTATAGAACCGAATTTATTGAATGAAGAGTTAATTGGTTCGTAATAAACGAGTGACATAAGCTGTATACATTTTATCAAAAGTTCCTAAGTAGGATTTGTCAACTCATAACCAGTAAATCTTATTAAACATTTTCTTGTTACACCGTACTCAGAGTTGACAAATTCTGAAAAATTCTACATTCTAAATCATGCTGTGATATATACTAATTCCTACATTCATACTTCAATATTCCTGGCACAAATCATCAATTTAACTAATGCGTTTTAATAATAGAATATACCTAGGTAGTTGAAATTTATCTATTATTTATTTATGTTCAGGTAACCGAGTACTATCATACGGTGGCAGTCTGTCTCTGCGTCAGAAGTTCAGTTCCGATACTGATCAGATGTCTGGGAGAGGCAACGATGTTATTCTCGATGGTGGAGATATTCGCTTATTCTGGACCAACCCCAACCAGTTCCCATCCGGAAAATCATACGTAAGTTGACCAAAAATGAATGCCTTAAAAACTACTGTATATTTTTGACTTAAATATAGCTGCATGTAGCAGCTGTCTAAAACACTCTTTTGCGCGTAAATCTGAATCAAATGCTTAGGAACGTAAAGACGTCAACAAAACTGTGGAATGAACTATCGCCTGCGGTATTCCCGGATTAATACGATCTTCAAACCTTCAAGAAAAGAGCGTACTTCTTCTTAAAAGGCCGACAACGCGTTTGTGACGCCTATGGTTTTGCGATATGTATGGGTGGGTGAAAACACTTACAATTACGCGATGCGTCTGCACGTTTCCCCCATATCATAAAAAAACGATAGTTAGACGTGAATGTATCTATTCTAAAAATGTACGAAACAGTTCATTTTTACAAAGTTATTCTTACTACACTTACACGTCATTTGGCCATTTCTTGCGTATTATGTACTGAGTTCTATTTTAACAAGTTTTGATAGAGATTTGGGAAAAATATAAAATGGTTTGAAAACTCTTGTAACCGATTCTATGGCTGATTCTGAATAAACTACTTTCAGGTTTCACATTCAACAAGAATAACGTTCTATTCTCTGTATTTTATCCTTAACAACAAAGATTAGATTCGTCAGAATACTTTATGTTTAGCCTGGCTGTAATTCACAGTTATTTGTATTTAACAGAGCTACCAAGTGCCTTTGAAGGAAGAAGGCTGGCACATTCTGAACACGGCTACTCCCGCCACTCACAGCGACTTCATGGCTGTTCTAAGGAATCTGAAGAGAGTACTGGTTAGAGCGACGGTGGCTCCGAACATTTACGAAACAAGTATTGCTGATGTGTCTATGGATACTGCGGCTCAAAGCTACGATCCTTCCTTACCGGCTGCCAAGGGCATTGAAGTAAGATTGTCTAGCTTTATAACTATGAAATTTTCTTTCTTTTCTTGGGGTTACTATAACACCAACACTTAACTGGTAATAGTGGGGAATTCTAGAGAATAATACCATCTGATTATTCTGATTGGCAGAATCTCACGATTCTAATTGAGAATTTAGACAAATATTAAACTCTTTAATTCATAACCATCAGCCTTAAACAGTTCACTGTTGAACATATGCCTCTACTTAGTTATATACCTATGATTTCAACTAATCATAATATAACTTTGCAAGTACACAGCATGTTCCACTTCCTCTCTAATTTTAGATTAGAGACACTCAAAAACTCTTGTACGCATTTGTGAGGAAATCATTAAAAAAAAACGTTTTAAAAAGTTGGGTAAAATGTACATTAAAAAAGGTTGGGTACAAACAAACAAACTAACCGTTGAAGCTAACAAAAGCGTTTTAAAAGTTAGATAGTCTGCTTGTTTGAAGACTCACAGTATCTTTTTTTATGTAGGTTTGCATGAACTGCCCAACTGGTTACTCCGGCACAAGTTGTGAAATCTGCGATTCCGGCTACTACAAGGACGAGCGTGGCTACTGCCGCCAGTGTTCGTGTAACGGACACGATTGTCAACTCGACAGTTATGGACAAGTTCTTTGTAACTGTAGAGCACCGTACACCGGCAGTGACTGTGGCATTATCGGTAAGTCTCAAAATAATCATGCTCTGGCAACATTTACTGTACCATATGATATGATATTATGATATAATATGATATTTTTAAATAGGTAAATTAATTGTTTATGATTAATAGGATAGATATTTTTTGTTATACCATTACAATCACATTACAATAAAATTTATTTTTGTTTAACTCAACAACTCGAGGTAGCCTAATATCTAAATAATTTTAACTACCTTTACACCATTGCACACAGAGACATTTTTATTTCTCTTATTATATAAATATATTTTAATAAACGACCAATAGGATTAGTTATGGAACTTCATCCGACCATCCAAGAGGGAGCTGACAACGACCCATGGTCGCGGAGGGTCACGTTTACTTGCAAATACCGGGGGCCGGAGCCGCTCACTATAAAATTCTATCATGAAGGCAAAGAACAGCAACCACCGAAATACTTTAACGAATCGAGGCTAGAAAAGGACGGTTGGCACGGCGAACACGTCTGGCACACCGTCTGGGACACCAGGCGGCTAGGCGAAATGTACGAATGCCATGCAATTACAGAAAAGGGATTCACGATTGGTGTGCTCACGACCAGCCTACCCGAACCAGGTAGACGATCACAACCGAACGTGCTTCGGATATCTTCGTTGTACTTCATATCATGCTTCAATTCAGGCTTTGTTCTGTCCTGGATTCAGGTGTAATTGAATATGTCGCAAAAGAGTAACAACTGTATTCATCCTTCTGGTACTGTAGGAGCAATTTGTGTATTGTGATTGTCGCAGCCATGTCTATAAATCATTCATTGAATTCGTGAATAATGTGACGTACGTTTCATGCGCTGTTCCGCAGTTAACCTCGGTAATGGATGCACTTCTCCTTCATTTTACAAAACCTTAGATATTTAAGTATGAGCAGGCGATAGCTATATTCATGATGTGTTTATATTTACAATTGTATTTATGTATATAGGGTGATGTTATTTAGTAACCAACGTTTAAACAATATACTAGCTTATTCCCGTCCCTACCACGTGTATGTCAACTATCTCGATAAAGAATAGTCTATATCTTTCCTCAAGAGTTAAATTATCTCCATGTCAAATTTCCTTGAAATCATTGCAACTGTTTAGCCCTGAAAACGTAACAGACAGACAGAGTTACTATCGAATTCATTATATACGTATGGACCAACAGAATACAGGAATAAAAATAACAAGGAATTTTTAAATAAGGTTCATCGGATTTAGGTTTACTCTAAATACTTATCTTACCCTAAAAACTAAATAAATGCCTCAAATATATAATTTAATCTTAATTATGTGTGTTGGTTTTGACTACAAACTTCTGAAAAGAAAAAACAAACCCAAACATTATAAGTGACATAAGTTTCTAACAGTTGTAGGACAAAACTACTACCTATTGTATTTAAAATCGTGTTACAAACCTTCCGTTGTTTACATCTTCACTGAATAGCATTCACCCCATCCAGTTATTTCTGGACTGTATTATTCTGGACAGTTGTTATATGAAATCTGATAACCGTTTAGGTGATTCAGCTGTTACGGACCCGACGCCTCGCCCACAACCGACCCGTCCAACACCTCCTGAGGCCACAGTCATAGTTACTATCGACAGCCCGACGATTCAGATTCTAGAAGTCGGTAGCAGCGTAACCTTCACTTGCACCGCTCAAAGCCGTAACACCAGAACCCGACTGCCTGTCAACTGGATGAAGAAGAACGGAAACTTGCCTCTTGAAAGAACTCAGATCGATGAATATGAGGGCATTCTTCAGATTACCAACCTTCAGGTATCAGACAGCGGCGTATACGTTTGTGAGACCAACGATGGAATCAACACTGGCCAAGCAGAGACCACACTCAAAGTGCCCGGTAAGGTTTCTTTTTTTTTACTTCATATTAATTTTTTATGGGCCTTAAAAATGTATATGTCAACTAATCTTGCTTAAATTTTTATTATATGGGAACAAAGGTGTCCGTTTTCTACTATTTAATATTTCAGATTTTTTTTAAATGTTATTTTTGAACATTTGCTAATTTATTCATAAATTTCACGCTAATCTGGAACAGTTGTACCGGATAAGATATTTTATGCAAAAGGTAAGTGCATTATGAGAGAGAAAACTGATTAAATTGCCAAATCCTCAAGTTTTTCTTTCGGTTAATTTGGGTTCCAAGACAGTTTGGGAAATCGCGAGTGTCATAACTCGATGTGGTCGTGGACCACTGCTGTTTTATTAGTCCTTATAAACCCCTCGATGTCTTCCAATCTGTAGAATTGAAAAGGTACAGAAACATGTAACGGGAAACCATGGGATAAAATTTACAACACTTTATCTATACATATTTATTTAATATAGGCAATGAAATGACACAACCGAGTGTGGAGATATCTCCGTCCGTGAAAGAATACTACGAAGGCCAGATAGTAGAACTTGAGTGCAGGGTCGCAGGCAATCCGACGCCAACGATCAGGTGGCAGAGAGGATCCAACAGGCCTCTACCGCTAAGCGCTGTGAACCGTGGCAGCTTACTCATCATTGAGAACCCAACTGTCGAGGATTCTGGAGAATACAGGCAAGTCACCGTTTATTTCAGCTTTTATTATGGATTTACTAACAATATTTCCGAAATACAAGTATCTGAACAAATTTTATCCAGATACGTTTAGTCACCTGAGTGATTCAGTAACAAACATACATCCAAATCTCCTTATTTATATAATTAATTAAATAAGTGCATAGAATAGACTATTAGGCAAATTTTCACTAGTAAAATGATTAGTTAAAACAAGCAGAATGCATGCAATGCATTAAAAAATATTATGAGTACTAAATCCATTCATGCATCTATGAATTAATTAACATGCATACGATCTACAGAATTGACCTAAATGTGATGAATGAGATATGCCTAACGTACACCTATACTAGTATAGACTGGTCAACGTAGACTCGAATATTTAAACTTAGCCATAATTAATTTTTAATTTTTATAGGTGTATTGCGAGTAACACAGTAGGTACCGACGACCGCACAGCGATGATTACAATCCGTCCTCGGCCACCGTTGCCGGCATCCGACAAACTAACAGTATCCAACCTATCACCAAGCGTGGATGAAGGACAGAGCATCAGAATCGTGTGCACTGGCTCTACTAACGTACCAGCTGGATCTATCGATTGGGTCAGGTAAGAATTAATTGGTTGTGTAATGAAATCGATTCTTAAGCTGTGTATCGAGTTGTATAAAAAAAATGATATCGCTCTTTCACAAATGATTTGAGTAGTAATCTTCTTGCTCTCTAGTGTTGGCTATACTTGTGTGATCCAAAATTTGCTTTACCGAGTGTAATTTTCATGATTAAATGCTATGACTATGTATAATAAATAATATGAGACATTGACTCCTTTGATGCTGATGGGCCTCCTAGCCGATTTCGGCCTCGGCATAAGTGTGTGCGCAAACAAAGGTCGCTGTCTCCGTTCGCTCACTTTCATAATCTGAGGGGCCAATTACCGGGAAGAGATCAGGCGCAGGATCGACTGTTTTACGTGCTCTCCGATGCACGGAGGCTAAGACTGTAACTTCCAAACTCCGAACTATTAAACATTTTAGCGTAGTGGTAGCGTACGCGACTGCTGTTCTTGAGGTCTCGGGTTCGATTCCCGGGTCGAATCAAATATTTGTATGATCTGCAAATATTTGTTTCGGAGTTTGGGTGTTTTCTATCTATAATATGTATGTATTTACAAAAAAAAAAGAATATAAATATTTATATCAGTTGTCTAGTACCCCATAACACAAGCTCTGCTTATCTTGGGACTAGTTGGCGTTGTGTGTTAGATGTCCGAAATATTTATTTATTTTATTTATTTATTTTTATAATCAGAAAAACTTTAACACTTTTTACTCCTTTACAGTGTTAGTAAATAGTGTATGATTAACAAAACTTTGTCTTTTCAGACAAGATAACGCCATATTCACATCCAATGTTCGTTCAAACAACGGTGTCTTGTACGTCGAATACGCCACCCCTCAGGACCAAGGAGTGTACATTTGCCAGTCTCCAGTATCGAATGTAGCCTCAATACCGATCTTACTGACGGTTGTTGTCAAAAACCCTGAACCGGAGTCTTACAAAATCTCTACTTCAGTAGACGGACTTAAGATACCTACTGGTAGCAGTGGAACAGTGGATTGTATTGTTACTGGACGACCGGCGCCTCTAATTAAATGGACTAAGGTATGTATTTTTATGATTGAATACAACCATTGAATACTGGATTATCGTTTATTTGGAAGTTAACACGGCATAAAAATATTGAACTTAATAATTTGGACACACGAAAATTATACCGGACCACAGACAACAAGACAGAGCATAGAGCCTAACCTATGCTCTGTCTTGTTGCCCTCGCTGAAACTTAGCTCTGTATCTTAATCAATGTTTATTTTTAATTACTAAGGTTAGTCGATTTTTTGGATTTTAGTTAATTTTATGCAAATGTGTTGTATTGTATTTTACATAGGGCTAAAATGACGGGAAAAACAAAGTATTTAAGTCACCGGAATTTATAACACAAAATGACACACATTAGAACCACACCCATACAAAAGTCTGGTACTCAGCATTTCTTCCGTTGCATTTCACCATAATTTTCATCATCAGCCAATAAACGTCAACAGCTGCACATGGCTTCTCCCTGGCAAGGAAATTTTGGCTTATAATACAGGGAGATGTACCAGAGATTTCTATCGTTCTACATAACACACACAGTTTTCGCACTTTAGTTTTGAGTGCTGTGTTCTACACTTGTACAGTTGTGAAAAAAAAATGCAACGTAATTACTTTAAACAATAAAATAACTATAATTTTTGTAGAACGGTGGGCCATTTGGACCGGGCACTAGTCAACGTAGCAACACTCTGATTATAAACGACGCACAAGAAAGCGACCAAGGCTACTATCTATGCACAGGCACCGTCAACGATAACCCCGTAGTCTACAGCTATGTTTACGTTGAGATTGAAAGTAAGTTAAATTGTTGATTGTACTTTCTGTTTTCGTGGGTCATCTATCTGCCATTAGACAAGTCAAGACCTCGAAACGACAAAAGCCATACTGTGTATAAGACAGTGATATATACATAAGTGATGCTACGAGTAAAATGGGTCGAAAAAGCATCTTACTAGGCCGTCATAGTGTAGGTCGCCATGCTGTATTATCCACTTTCACAATGAGCATGGTGGCCAACAATCTTGGATTCAGTTCATGCTTTCTATCAGGCTGAACAGACTCATTCTTACATAAAAAAACATACGATGGAATTGAAAGCTTAAGCCTACCTACACATTAAAGATCAAAGCTTACTTTAACATTATAAGTTATATCCCACACCAAAAATATTATTTTCAAGTGTGTTGGTTATTTTTTAAACCTTCAAAAAAGGTTCTCAATTCGACTGTATTTTTTGACCACTGGGGGAATCAATTTTGATGATTCTTTTTTTTTATTTGAAAGTTGGTGCTTCACAAATTTGGTCCAGTTCTTGAAGTGGTTTTTTGTTCAAATTTTAAAGATCTAATATTGTACATTGTTTTTAGGGCGAGAGGCTCCCAAGGTTGTAATTTACCCTGAAGGTGAGCAAGCGGTGACATTAGGAGGTCAGCATGAGCTACAATGCCGAGTAGAAGGTGTTCCAGAACCTGACGTCACATGGAACAGGAACGGAGGACGTCCGCTTTCTCCCTCTACGCAATTACAACCAAATAATGTGCTCAGGTAATCATCATTAAGTCAAACAAGTATTTCCGATTTCAATGCGACTACATCATTAAAAAGTGTAATGAACTGTGTCCTTTATTTCTTCATTTTCCACCTTTTGGCTGATATTTGAACCAAATCATGCATAAAAAGCAACAACACCACACATCCACTATGATCCCGGTTCCTTTAAGCCGAGCGTGAAAACACATCTCATCACCGGTCACCCATCTAGATACTAACCGCGCCGACGTTGCTTACCCTTGGTGAATGTTTTTAGTCACCGAGTGCCTAAAAACATCACATCACACACAAACACACCGTTAAGGGAGTGTTGCCCAAAAAAAATAAGTTTTAGAAAAATAACTTTCTTACCACAAAAAGAAGGAAAACTTAAACAAAGCCCACAGTAGGCCACAAATTACTTTCTTCTAAGAATAACCTCATGTCTAGTAGTGTAGATTAGAGGCTATTGATGATGTCACGAATTTGTTTGTTTGAAATATTTGTAACACGGTTTTTTTATTTTTAAAATCAGATTCAATAGGATCGAAGTGAATGACGAAGGCGAGTACACGTGTACTGCTCGCAACGACGCCGGAACAGCAAGCGCTAGTGCAGTCATCAAAGTACGCTCTCTGCCAGAAATCACTATCATACCTACGACCAATGGCAACCACATTCAAATCAGTAACGGAGACCCACTTGATGTTGAGTGCAGAGCTACCGGTATCCCAGAGCCGATGGTTTCAATCTCATGTTAGTATATTTTTATTCTATTTAAAGTTGACAACTGTGTAAAACTTTTTAGGAGAAAGTTTTTTTTCTATCTATACTGATATTATAAAGCTGAAGAGTTTGTTTGTTTGAACGGGCTAATCTCAGGAAATGTTGGTCCCATTTAAAAAAATATATCAGTGTTGGATCTTACATTTATCGAGGAAGGCTATAGGCTATATGTCATCACGCCAAGACCAATAGGAGCGGAGCAACAAAAGATTGTTTCCGCCTTTTTTTAAATCGGTTCAAAAGATATCGAAATGATACTAATTTACGTACCTAGAATCTATACATTCGTTGAAGTAAAATATAAATAATAATGTCACATAAAACGGCAAATCTGTAGATAAAAAATAGTAACAAAAAAAATGTAATTTTTAATACTGTTAAGTGACCCATTGTAGTATATATAATTATATATTATGTATATATAATGTAGAAAAACGGCTCTAAAGATTTTCATGGCATTTAGTATGCCGAGGGCTTCGGGAGTGTTAAATCGATCTAGCTAGAAATAACTTTTAGAAAATTTACCAAAAGTATACCGGGCAAAGCTCGGTCATCCACTTACCTTTATTAAACACAAGTATCTCTTTTTTTTAGTCAACAACTACGATGTAGTATCACCGCAGCCGAGTCACGCGAACTTGCACGTTCGATCAGCGAGTTTCAAAGATGATGGTTACTACACGTGTACGGCGACCTCAGCAGCTGGCACAGTGACTGTGACGTTTGCTGTGAGCGTAGAAAGAGGAGACGGAGCCTACGATGAGTTCCCTACTTACGATGGTGAGTATGATGAACGTGATTGACTGCACCGGTCTAGTGGTTAAAGCGGTCACCACGCCGCTCTCTACTACGCCCAGTGAAGTGGCTTCAAATCCCACGTGGGACAATACTTTGTGTGATTCATAATTATTTACATATATTAATACATAATTGTTCTAAGTCTGGGTGTTATTTGTGTCCGTGTCATGTATGTTTGTAAAGTCTCCGGCGACGCAAGACAACACAAGAATGGTATATTCCCAATACTGGAATTGACTATAAAAAAAGAATATAACTTCAAGAATAATAATAATAATAAATCTCTTTATTTTACACCAGATTAATTACAAGGCTAATTTAAAAGTGTTGGCCTTATGGCTAAAAAGCAATGTGTCACAGGCAAGTTTGGGCTGTAAAAAAAAATGTAGGTACAGGGTTTGAAAACTTGTGGATGCTTGTCCGGTGGTAAGAATTGAGAGTATCAACATACCTATTCATGTCATAAGAGCCTAACAAGGGAGCAAATTATGCAGGACAACTGTAGAAGTACTGCAAAGAGAAGTAAAATTTGACACAAACCTTAAAACAACCCGTCTCGCCAGCGGGGTAGAGTAGATCCATACCTCTTTTCTAATAAGAAGTCTGTATCCAGCTATTGTACTATTGAAGGTAAAAGCCAGCTCCATATCAATTACGGGATTAAGTATTCAATATTACTTAAATTTCGTGTAAAATTTTTGGGGTATATTTATATATATAGTATAAAACACATATCTCATGTACTATTTGTTTCTACAGAGGGCAGTGGCGATAACACCATCGACCCAGACGATACCAACATCCCACCTGGGAATAACGAAACTCCTAGCAATTTGTACGCCATAGACGGACAACAAGAAACTGTCGTATAGTAAGTATGACTTTAATACCTTTTCTGTTCTGTCTTTTTGAAGTAAAATTTCTTTACGGACGCTTGACTTGCTAGTGAATGCATGACGGGAGCGTTGCGAAAACTGTGATCGGGCGAGGTGAACGGGCAGTTTAGAGGGAAGATATAAGTTAATGAATATCGAAAAAGAGAGAGTAACGTTTCGTAACTATATTAATGTAGGAGCGAGAGAGATATTTGCGAGTTAACATGTTCTTTCTCCCTTTCTCTCAAATAAGTTTTACTTCAGTCGTATGGTCTAAAGCACACTCGTTTTTTATGTACATGTCTGCCAAAGTGACACTAAACTGCCTGATGGAAAGCATGAATAGAATCCAAGAGTGGTGGTCATCATACTCATTACGAATGCAGACAATGCAGCATGATGACCCACACCATGGCGTCCTAGTGATGCTTCTGCGTCATTAGGCCTCTAGTCTTACCCAAATAAAGCCACTGTCCCATATTATGTACGATGGTAGAAACAAATATTTGTTACACCGTAAATATCTACCTACTGTCCTATATATAGAGCGGCAATTTCCCTTAAAACCTTACAAGAGATATTTTATTCAGGATTTTACCATTGATTTAAACAAAAACACACATTTAATCAATAATTGCATACTTTCTATTAAATTAAATTAATTATTTCAACAAAAACTTTTAAGTAACACCTGGTTTTTCTTTTGTGTTTTTTATCCTATTTTTTTTATTTTAATGTAACAATAAATATTAAGGTGCAATAAGTTCTCAAATGACTTCAGTTCAGTGAAGTTATTTTTTTTCATAATTAAAAAAAAATATTTCGTCAACGCACGCATTGCCCTTATGTTTTCTTCCAAGTCATCTGAGACAAAACTTTCTAAAATAAATTAATACATGATAATTAATATTTGCAATAATAAAATTAATTTCATATAAAAGCGCTCGCTCTTTCGTCAAAGCAAATAATATGAGCTTCCAGCTCCTGTATCACACTTCAGTCCCTTTTAAGAAACATTATAAAATATGTTTCGCATCAATAATTAAAAACTCACCATTATTTAAATTATTAAAAAAAAAAAAAATAATGAAGCTTACTTTAAAAGAAATTTTCCAATGGTTCAATGGTCTTTTTTTCAAATGGTTTCTGTACCTAAACAAAGATGTAACTATTTTTATTTTACAGCTGCAACCATTCTGGCAACGGTAGAGTCATGTGGTCCAGAGCTGACAACCTGCCAATGGACCAACACATAATGCAGTCTGGTTCACGACTTGTCATCTTGAATGTAAGATAAATTTAGTTTTAAATTGTATTTTTATACAAATAAATAATTACTAATATTATTACGAGTAATTCGAAAATAATTCTGTCCTTTACGCTTTTACGGCTAAACCGCTTCACCGATTTCAATGAAATTTGACAAAGAGATACTATGATTCCTCAGGAAGGACATGGATATAGTATTTTTCATATTATATTGACAGAAATAATATCATTACACATTTCACATAAGGTGGGAGTCCGATTCTAAACCAGGCAGAAATTTTATTATAGCAACGTGTCTACTGATACGTATACCTACATATTCTAAATACACACATTCATAGATACACTCAAGTACAGAAAAAATGTCTTACTTGTTATATAGTTATTTGACCTGGACGAGAATCGATGTCCTCATGGTTAGCAGATATTCTGAATAACCACTGGAGCAATAATAAACAACGCCATCTATTCCCAAACTAAGTAAAGCTTGTACTATGGGTACCAAACAATTGGTATAAATATACGAGTATACTTTTTTTTTGTAAATACATATATATATATTACTAGCTGTTGCCCGCGGCTTTGCCCGCGTGGAAGTTTGTTATATGTATTTAATTAAAACTGTGTAAAAGTATGTATTAGTAATTTATTCATGTTTTAAACCTATTTATTTATTTTTGATCAATAGCCCATTTAAAAGAACTTTCATACAAAGATTTGACCCATATTTCATCCCCTTTAGGAACAGAATTTGCGTAAATGCTGATATAAGTATTCGTCTATTTGTAATCATCAGAAACATAAAGCCGAAAGTTTTCAGGCTGCTAAATTAAAAAATTATGGACTTCCAAACTAACTAATATATGAAATGCCAATGCCTATATATTTCTCCCCTTAGGGGTAGAATACCCAGAAACGTTTAAATATGTATCTACTCGTTTTTAATAACTAACCCAAAGATAATATTTTATGTTTCTAACTCAACAAATGACAGACTTCCATGCAATCTTGCAACCCCTAATTCACCACCTTAGGGGTATAATATCCAGAAACGTTTAAATACATATCTACTCATTTTCAATCAGTAGCCCAAAAACAAAGTTTCATGTTTCGAACTTCACAAATGACGGATTTCCAGACTAACCATTTCACCCCTTAGGAGTAGAATATCCAGAAACGCTTTAACGGGTGTCAAGTCATTTTTAATCAGTAGCTCAAAAATATAGTTCAATGTTGCTAACCTTAAAAATGACGAATACCATGCAAACTTTCAATCCCTATTTCACCCCCTTAGAGGTAGAATATCCAGAAACGCTTAAGCACGAATCTACTCTTTTTTAATCAGTAGCACATGAATAAAGATTCATGTTTCTAACTTAAAAAATGAAGAACTTCCATACAAACTTTCAACCCCTATTTCACCCCTTAGGGGTACAATATCTAGAAACGCTTGAATAGTTATCTAGTCATGTTTAGTCAGTAGCCCAAAAACAAAGTTTCATGTTTTGAACTTCGAAAATTACGGACTTCCAGACCAACCTACACGTTAAATGTCAACCCCTATTTCACCCCTTAGGGGTAGAATATCCAGAAACGCTTAAATACGTATCTACTCATTTTTAGTCAGTAGCCTAAAAACAAAGTTTTATGTTTCGAACTTAAAAAATGACGAACTTCCATGCAAACTTTCAACCCCTATTTCACATATTTAAAATATCTAGAAACGCTTAAGTACGTATCTACTCTTTTTTAATCAGTAGCACATGAATAAAATTTCAAGTTTCTAACTTAAAAAATGACGAACTTCCATACAAACTTTCAACCCCTATTTCAACTCTTAGGGGTGGAATATCCAGAAACGCTTATATACGTATCTACTCATTTTTAATCAGTAGCCCAAACACAAAGTTTCATTTGTCGAACTTCAAAAATGACAGACTTCCAGACTAACCTAAATGCGAAATGTCAACCCCTAATTCACCCCTTAGGGGTAGAATATTCAGAAACGCTTAAATACGTATCTACTCAATTTTAGTCAGTAGCCCAAAAACAAAGTTTCATGTTTCGAACTTAAAAACTGACGAACTTCCATGCAAACTTTCAACCCCTATTTTACCCCTTTAAGGGTAGAATATCTAGAAACGTTGAAATACGTGTTTATTCATTTTTAATCAGCAGCCCAAAAGTAAAGTTTCAGGTTTCCAACTTAAAGAATGACGAACTTCATACAAACTTTCAACCCCTATTTCATCCCCTCACAGGTCGAAATTTCAAAAACGCTAGAACAAATGTTTTATTATTTTTTATCAAGTGCTTAAATATAAAGTTTCATGGTTTTATCTTTAAAAATTATGAAATCCCATACAACTTCCCCCCCCCCCCCCCCCCTTTTAACCCCTTACAACCCCTTTTTCGCGATAAAAAGTAGCCTATGTTTTATCTCGGGGTCTAGAATATCTGTATACCAAATTTCATTCAAATCCGTTCAGTAGTTTTGGCGTGAAAGAGTAGCAGACAGACAGACAGACAGACAGACAGAGTTACTTTCGCATTTATAATATTAGTTAGGATTAGGATACATAGTAAATACCCAAACTCCGAAACAAATATTTTAAATAAAATTCTTCTGTAGGTATCAAAGCGAGACTCAGGCCAATATGTATGCAACATCTACGACGAGTACGGACAGCTCCAACACGCTGTGTATACTACCCTGGTGGTGGTAACCGCTCCCAAGATCAGTCTCCGCCCGCCCGTACAGTCCGTACGACCTGGACAGTCGCCTACAGTTGAGTGCGTTGTTGAAGGAGACGACATCTTTGACGTCACTTGGACACGATACAATAATGTACCTTCTAGGTGAGTAAGCTGTTTCTTTTAGAGGTAAAACTGTTTTTTTTTTATGGAATAAGCCGGCAAATGAGCAGACGTATCGCCTGATGGTAAGCGGTTGCCGCCGTCCATGGACACCCGCAACATCAGTTTCCGTCCACAGTGTTGGGTGGTAAGCATCGATCTTGACTACACTATAGGCCTAGTGATTTATATACCGCCGATAACCGCCACCCACAATACCAGAGGGGAGGGGTTGGGGTATGGACCTCCGGCATCCTCACTCACTCGGCAAAACACAGCGCAGGCACTGTTGTACACCGGTTTTCTGAGAGGCCGTGGTATCACTCCGGTCGAGCAGGCCCATTCTTTGTGTCCGTTTCATGTATGATTGTAAAGTCCCCCGAAACGTAGGATGTATATCCCTAATACGAAAGTTATCTTTTTAAAGGAGGATAACCATGTTTATAATAAATATCTGATGTACAAAAACTTACTATGTAAATAAATATAGAAAATCACTTTAGATACAATTAAATTATTCAAAGACAATATTTTTCACACTTAAAAGTCGATTATTACTCAGTATTTAAATAGTCAACAAAATTCATTCCATTGAAACACAAATATCTATTGGCGAAGATAAATCTGTATATTAATACGTGAAGCAAAAACTTTCTACCCGAAAATTATGCCAACGGAGGAGTATGGAATTTGGCATAGTTTAAGTTTATATGGAGGAGGAATGCAGAAAGATAAAAAAAAAGATTGAATAGGTATGACGACAGTAACCAAGAACCAATGAAATAATGAATGTATCTGATAAAATGGGGTTCATAGAATATAAAAATCGTATTTATTTTCATATTTAGAGCGAAGTTAATAGTTAATCAACAAAAGTAAAACTACAAAATACAGCAATGCGCCAGTTAAGTTGAACATTAATACGTCACTTATGTATAAAGGTCACTTTGTTCTGATATAATCGACGATCAATTTACTGTATATAAGAACTATAATTGACTTGTTGACAAATGGTGACGTGGCGTCTGCACAAACAGACGCCATGACCACAGAGCGTTTTGGTGTGAATTATAAACTTCAAATTGAAATCTCAATTTTTTCCTACTAAAACCTTTTTTGACAATAGGAGATACTTCCGAACACTACAAAACAGTTTTTCAAAATTAGTCATCATGCCTATTTCCACCACCGGAGCACTATTTGTAATACAAATCTAAATAGCTAAAACGAACGCCTTACTACCTACTTAAAATCATCAACATGTTCCTATTTTCAGCCGTATGGATGTACGAAATAACATGTTGATATTCCATCAAATCGAAATTGAAGATGCCGGAGAGTACCAGTGTACGGCCAGGAGTCGACACGCTAACGCCACCGCCATTGCCGAAGTCGTTGTCAGTGGTATGTAACTCTAAATTAACTTATTTAGCATGTACATAAGAACGATAAAAGCACAACAACAATCTAGAAATATATTGTCTAAATTGATAGAAAGTTAACAAGCTACCTTATGTAAAGCGTTTTAAATACAAATTTAGTGAACAATATCAAAATAAAGAATACATATATGTATATGTTTGTATAAAATATAGTAAGCCTAGTGACGTCATCTATGTTAATACCGTCAAAATAGTTCGTATTATCGACTAACTTGAATTAAGACCCACTTTGTCGATAAATCGTTTGAAACCGTCAAAACAGCCAATATTTTCGATAAACAAGCTATGTTGGAGCTAAGGGTTGGAGATCATTGTAATTTTAAAATATATTAGACAAAACAATTATAATCATATTTTAAATCATTATTTTTTTAAATTAAATTAAATTTTCAAATTACGAGAAAAATCTCACATACCACTTCAACGGATATTTCTTTGAGTTATGAAATGACTGATAAATAAGGTCGTTACCATTGAAATGCATATTTACGTGCATGTCGACTTAATTGCTTTTGAATGTCTGTTAGAAAGAAAGCTTATGGTGGGTCACGCTTGTTAGTCGATAGTACATAGATAAATTAATGTTGACAACTAAAAAAGAAGAAAAAGTTATTGATAAATAAGATACTTAATTAAAGTACTTATTTTCTTTACTGTATCACTTAATTTACTGTAATAAACACTGCTATCACTTACAGGATGGAAGGAGGAATTTTTTTAAGTATGATTTTATCTCAGTGTCATTTTAAACTCTACGTGACTTTCTATCACTTTTGACAGTTTGTATCACAATTTCACTGAATGTACAGGTCGCACTGAATGTGAAGGCACCTGTTACTTTTATTTGCGTTCTGATTCTGATTGGTACCATCATTGATTTCAATGCTTCATTAACATTTTAATTTCAAATTTTTGACCACAAACCCTGTGCATTTTACTCCATTTTTAAATACCATTTAAAAATCGAGCATTAGGTATAATAGAAATTATAATCAAATTTACATGTTGATTTAATACATGCTTATTTTCATATTTAAAAATAATAATTTATTAATGTTTTGTTTCGAATAGTAATATCGATGTATGTGTTCGATACCATTAAAACTTCCCGTACCTATTTCGCAATAAAATTAAACTTATTTTCACCTCCTTCTAGACACTTTAATTTTTTCAATAGGTATCTTGTTAATACAGTAAGTAGAACAATGATTTGGCCCATGTCAACAATCACAATGAACATTCATAGATTTTATGCCCATAAAAAATGACTTCGTACTAAATTAAACGCATTAAATTCTCGGTTCAGTTCTCAAAATTCTTTTGTCACAAAATCTAATACTATAAAAAATGAAGTAAATGTACACGGGGAGATATAGCCGCTTCTGGGTTCATTTGATGCATGTTACATAACGTTCATTGAAGATTCGGATCGTTCGTGGGTCTCCCACGATAATGAGCAGTGGGCACGGGCTGGCTCGGCCGTGCGTCTCCAATGTAACGTGACGCAGCCGAACACAAACATCGTCTGGACTAAGGATAATAGAGCCCTACCAAGATCTGTCACCCGCAAGAGTGATGGATCACTCTACATTAGACTCGCGCAAAAGTCTGACACGGGACGATACGTGTGCAACATACAAGACCAACACGGAAGAACGATCACTAGCAAATACATCGATCTCCACATCCAGGGTCAGTTCATAGACGATTAGCGAGCTTTAATCTTCCAGTGGTAGCGTAATGACTTATATGCTTCGCCATATTTATAACCCTAGCATGCTTACCCTCCTTTAGTGTTCCTAAATATTTACCAAAAATTTCTTGTCAGTGTTCTATTAATTTTTTTAAGATTATAGAAAGTTATTATGTAATTAAAGCTGTCATTTTTCGCTCGCAAAGGTTATGAATGCTTGGAAACGGAGTTTCGTTGTTATGACTACAGTGGTTGTGTAGACGAACACTTGCTCTGCGATGGACGCAAACACTGTCAAGATAATAGTGATGAGGAGAACTGCTTGTGGCGAAATAAGCGTTTCTCGGAAACGCTCAAGGAGCCTCTGAGACACCATGGTAAAGTTGGTGCGGGTGTGTTGGGCCGTTGTCTGTCTTTGAGCTAGGGTGTTGTATTGTACCGTAACTAGTGGGCCCCTTGTATTCTGCCATGGGACATGCGTATCCTCCTGGTTTAAATGCATCGTTGTATGCTGTATGTAGTGTTACATATGGTTCGATATACGTCGTATGTACATCTGTTTCGTTAGTGACGTCTGTTCTAACATACGTTTGTTTGAGGGTTACATTATTTACTAACAGGTTTGCTTATCCTTACTTTTATACATATTTCATAGTTTTTATATTATTGAGAACGGTAAGAAGGATTACAAGCTTATGTGAAGTAATAAAACGATGATTGAACTTGGGATTTTGCATGTTTTCTTTGAGTAACACATTCAGTATTGATTGAAGTTTTTGTATTAGAAATAAAATTTGAATTTGTGTGTGAGTATGATGGGAATCAATAGCCTGAACAAGTTGTAAGATACTGTTCGGCAATGCCTGTGTTGAGTTTGGCTAATATTGTCGTTACATTCTAGGTCCGCAAGTATCCGAGACCGAGAAACTAGTGTACATTGAACAGCCTCCGAGGGCCTTCAGAGTGGGAGACAATGTGAACGTGCGGTGTGTGCTCAGGAATAGACTTGCCGACGTAAAGGTGCAGTGGTTCAGGCCAGGCACTAGTGAATTTGTGGCTTCGGTGGTGAGTTTAATATACTAAATAATTTTATATAGTACTAACTTTCACCCGCGGCTTCGCTCGCATTTAACAAAAAGTATCCTATGTTACTTCTAATATCTACAAGAATATGTGTACAAAGTTTCATGATGTTCAATTAAGTAGTTTTCGCGTGAAAGCGTAACAAACAAACTTATATTCTTATTTATAACTAGCTGAACCCCGCGGTGTTACCCGCGGCTATTGTTGTACCGCGAGTAACGCCGCGCGACAAAGTTAGTCTAAAAAAAGTAGCCTAAGTTACTCCCTGAATCATCAGCTACTTTCCAGTGAAACCCCTGTCAAAATCCGTCCAGCCGTTCCAGAGATTAATACCGGAACAAACAGACAGACAGACAGACAGACAAAAAATTTTTGACTACATTTTTGGTATATGTATCGTGTATGGTTATTTTAATATTACAAACAGACACTCCAATTTTATTTATTTGTATAGATAATTAGGATTTTTTACGATATTATTCTAATATTTCATGAGTTTTTTCTCATCCCACGAATGGTGACTTAATAGTCAGATCACCAACTACTGAACCCACAATACTTTGTATGAGTTTCGAATAACATTAGTTTGATTTATTCTTTAGCCTTATGGCGATGGTGCCATGCTGTCCATTCAAGGAGTGACGGACGCTGACGCTGGCATATACCGCTGTGTTGCTCAAGACACTTACGGTCGTGATTCCTTTGACGATTTTGAACTACTGGTTGAATCTGGTAAGTATATATTAAACTAGCTGAACCCCGCGGTGTTACCCGCGGTTATTGTTGTACCGCTAGTAACGCCGCCGGACAAAGTTAGTCTAAAAAAAGTAGCCTAAGTTACTCCCTGGATCATCAGCTACCTGCCAGTTAAAGTCCCGTCAAAATCTGTCCAGCCGTTCCAGAGATTACCCGAAACAAACAGACAGACAGACAAAAAAATTTTTAACCACATTTTTGGATTTTAATATTACAGACAGACACTCCAATTTTATTTATTTGTATAGATTGTATAACCTTATTAATTTTTACGAAACTTTTGAGATTGAAGAAGTATGAAATTAGGCACATTTAAAGTTTATATGCAGGAGGAAGGCAGAAAGCTACAAAATCAAAATTGCATGAAATATGGTGGAATTGCCACCACTGGGCAGTTGCCAGTTAGTATCGTGAAGAATGCTTTTAAAAAATATAGAAAAAAATGCATTATACAACTCAATATAATTATACGAATGTTCATCATCATCATCATCATCATCGCCCTATTGACATAGGCTTCTCCCATGATACGCCACTCTGATCGATTTTGGACCACAATGCTAATTCAGTAAATTCTTCTAATATGTATTATCTATCGAGAGATATATTAAATGTAATAATTAAATAAACTATTTCCTTGTATTTTTTTTTGCATAGAAGCAAACTATCAGTCGATTTCATGACAACTCGGCTAATGTTAATGTTTCTCAACAGGTAACCCCAATTACCCTGGTGATGGAAACAATGTGCGTGTGGAACAGTACACAGCTTACCTTCGCGATTCCGTGGATTTACCCTGCCACCACGACCTGGAACCACCAGTCAATATCGAGTGGAGGAGGGAGTACTCGCCATTGCCGCCAGAAGTCAGGTCTAACCAGGTAACTGATTGAAATAATTTCATCGTTTTTGTATTACTTTTCTGTTTGCCCTCTCGGAAATAGGCATGAGATATGTCATATCAATATTGCTACTCTCTTTCTTCTCTACGTTCCATCTCTTTTGACCCACTGGTAGGCGGTAATAAGCCACTGAATCCGGTGTACCCCTGACCTGAAAGGAAAACCCTGATACCTCGACACCTCTCGGCTTGTAAATGGTCTTCTCCTATTTCATCATACCCTTTGCATCATTGTAATTATTATGTAACATCCGAGGTGTAATAAAGGAAATGGGAACATTATATTGCATTTTGTTTGTTCATATTTAGTTAAATTTAACTTAACGAGGATTGTCCTCTTCAATACACTCCTTACTTTCTTGCGATCATTTGATCAATTTTTAAACGAGCATGCTTATAAATCGTGTCCAAAATTTCATGGTATCCATTTAATTAACGTAATGTTATCATCATCGTCTTAAGTTATTCCCGGTTGCTTCCATTCTGGAGCCCGGGGTCCGCTTTCCTTCTATTTCTTCTCCACTTTGTCCGGTCTTCGGCATCATTGGTAGTGAGACGATTAACACGCATGTCACCCCTTACGACGTCAAGCCAGCACTTCTTGGGTCTACCCCTTCTACCGGGACCTGGCGGAGGGGGTATGATCAGACATTTGTTTCCCACGTAGGAAGATGGTTGCCGCAAAACGTGGCCGACCCAGCGCAGGCAACTCTCCGATAGTTTCGTAATGTAATAACTCATTTTGAAATGAAAATCACTGTATTCCTATTCAGTAATCCATAACTTTCTCATGAAACCTATCTCTAAACAAGTACCTAAAGATTTGTGTAATATTCACTTGTTGTTTTAAATATAGATTTTTATATAGTCCTAAGGCATACATTTGTGACAAGAGAACAACGTTTATTATTATTATTTTTTGTAGCCAAACCTACGTTTAGAATCGCTGACGGAAGCCCACGCTGGGATATACATATGCCGCGTGAGCAATAATCACATCACTGCAGAAGCTAGGGCGATACTGACTGTCAAGGGAATCGTACCTAAGTTTAATGGCGAGGGTTATATAGCCCTGCCTTCACTCAAGGAGGCATACACCCAGTTTGATATTGAAATTTCCTTCAAACCCAATGGTAAGTTATAATAATGAGTTTAAAAATGCCACCCAACTAGTGATAAAGGTGACTGAATCCTTAGTAATCCTTAGCTAACTTTCGATTAGGAAGTTCATAATCATGAACTCGTCTCCCAACTTTAGAATGCAGCTCCAACGCTACAAAATACAAAGTTCAGGTCTTAGTTAAAATAGGCTTATAGATGAATTCAATGACTCTCTATAAAGTAAATAAACATAATGAAAATGAAAGAACCATCTTTATTCCTTGCTTGTTCAATTATTTCGTAATTTTAGAATCAATCATTGCTGGTATTATAAATTAGGCCTACGAGAAACACCTTAAACATTTTTCTTCAAAAATAACTCTTTTTTAATGTAATATATTCACCAAACTTTGTTTTTCTCAATATTAACAAAGTCAAGTTTTCGATTTGTATCCGACCACTAGTGTATGAAAATACCTTATTCCACAGACGAAAACGGCCTACTCCTGTACAACAGCCAAGACGAGAGTGCTAATGGTGATTACATCGCATTACAACTCAAAGATGGAGTACCCGAGTTTATTCTCAACACTGGCAACGAACCTGTGAAGAAGGTCATAGCTGATCGCCCTCTTACACTTAACGATTGGCACACAATCAGACTTAGCCGCACTTCGACTAAAGGTATTTCTTACAACTGTCTATCATTTCAGGAAATTTGTAAACTTTAATTCATTACACGAACAGCCTTTAACGGCCCACTGTTGAAAAGCAGTGATTTGCTCCCTCAGTCGCCTCTTGCGACTGCCGTGGGGTAAAAAGGGTGACTATTCGTATTCTAAAACCGCCACCACACTGGCCAACTATTGTCATAAAACAAAAGCAGTTAATACAAGCGTTTTACATACACAGTATTACCTACCTATATTTTCATTATTGACGTTACGTTTACGTTTTTTATCACAAACTAACTGATCCGGCGAACGTCATATCACTATATTTATTTTTGTGACTTAGAAGAAAAAACTTTTATTAAGCCCGTGCCAACTTCCCAAAGGTAGTGTTTAGAACTAAGAAGCGGACTAATAGAATTTAACAACTTCGTTTTTTTTTTTAATTTTCTTCTATACAAACCTTGTCCTGACAATAACAAACACCTTAAAAGAATAAATACAAATTTGATAAAGTCTGATTTATATATATTATTAAATAGACTTTATAGACCTTCAAATAACGACTAAAGTGAAATATTTCCAGACATGCAACAATACACTAAACTTGTTATTCGTAAATGGATTAGACTAACCCGGCATGTTTTTTACAGTTACTATGGATGTAGACAACACTGGTCCGTTCATCGCTGAATTGGCTCAATGGGCGTTGTTAGAACTAGAAAACCAACCTCTTTACATCGGTGGAGTGCGTGACTACGACAATTTACCTGTAGACCTCGCTGGCGCTTCTGGGTATGTAGTAAAAACGACAAGCATTCAGATACAGTTGCAAACAATACTGTATGTCTATTTATATTAGGCTGACTATTCATATGCATGTTTATAAATATTTCGAACATCCGACACACAACGTTATCCAGCATCAAACTAAGCAGAACCTGTATTATGAAAGCTAGATTGACTGATGGTTAGATTCTGACCTCCACTTTCCATTTCATTAAACATAACTCTAAACCTTATCTACTCTGCTATTCAGTTAAAAATTAATTTGAATCTAGCTGATAATCTAAGGCTGAAGTTATCTAAATTTAGTAACTTACCAACTTAAATGGAAATATTCAACACATACAACACATACACACATACATACATATTATATTTTCAATTTTGGTTTCAGTTTTATCGGTTGCGTGAGCATGTTGGTACTGGGTAGAGAAGAAAAAGACATAAAGTTGGACAGCATTGATCAGTACGGAATCACTGAATGCAACACCTGTTCACCCAATCTGTGTCTCAATAATGGAAACTGCCAGGCAAGTATCAGTATATTACTACTGTATACTATACAAATAAATAAAATTTAAGAGTCTGTTTGTAATTTCAAATTAACAGCATTTCACTTTATGCGTAGGAAAGAATATATTACACTTACATCAAAAAACAATTTTTGAATTTTGGTCTAGGTCTGTCTGTTTTTTTCCGGCTAATCTCTGGAATGGTTAGACCGATTTTGACTTTTACTTTAGAAAAAAATGGGTTTTGCGAAAGAAAATAAGAACAAATGAAACAGAGAACAATATAACATACCTGGGGGTGTAACTAGTACTCGTATATGTACAAATACCAATCCAAATGCAATAGGCATGACGTCATTAACAAAGAACCACTTAAATTATGTATTCTTTGATTAAATGGAGCTCATAGAGTATATAAAAATCGTATTTATTTTCACATTTAGAGCTAGATTGATAGTTAAATAAAAAAATTAAACTATAAAATACAGCAATCCGCCATGTTATGTTTAACACCTATCAGAGCGAGTTACGTCACGTATGTATAAAGATCACTTTGTTCTTATATAACCGATGATCAATTTACTGTTTTTAAGAGCTATAATTGACACTCGTTGACAACTCGTCACGTCTGCACTAACACGCCATGACACCGCCGAGCGTTTTGGCGTAAATTTAAAACTTAAAATTTAAATCGCAATTTTTCCTACTAAGTCTTTATTTTTTTTTGTAAAAATATAACTGTTCTTGGCAATACTTCCGAAGATCATAAAACAGTTTTTTTTAAATTAGTCATCATGTCTATTCAATTGACTAGAGAAATCTATTCATCACTGTTATCGTTAATATCTATTTCTTTAGAAAGGAAATCCTGGTATACCTACTATTCGTTTCTCTGTTAACATTTGAGATTAGTTACTGAGTTGTTGAACGATACTTTAGCAGTTAAAGATATAACAAGTACGAACATATAAGATCGTAATTCATCAATTCAAAATATATCTAGCAATAGTTGATACATTGTCGCAATATTTGTATAGGAGGCTCGCAATGAACGTGGATACATGTGTATCTGTGCCCCGGGCTTCGCGGGACAGGACTGTGACCGCACTGGTGAAGCCTGCAGGCCTGGACTCTGTGGACCCGGCAAGTGTACAGACACTGCCACTGGATACAAGTGCGCTTGTCCCGTTACACACACCGGAACAAAGTGAGTAATTTACATTCTGAAGATGGAATAAACTCTCTTATAGTCTTCTTCGAATTCAGAATCCTTAGGTAACTTCTACCTTTTCAAGTTAGCAGATCTCTGCTAATTCGTAGTTCTCTTGGCTGTACGTTCGTACTGTCTAATATTTGTTGGATTATTGCCTAAATTTGTTCTAGAATCAATATGATGTAATCAATCTGAACGAGAGATAGCGTAATGGTTTAAGGGGTCATTTTACTGCTTCCGACTGCACTGAGTGGGTTCGACATCACTTTGTGTGATTCGCAAGTTGTTGTTCTCATCTTGGGTGTTTTTCGTACCCGTTAGAATAAATATTTTTTAAATTCCCCCGCCACACAGGATAGTGGGCAAAAAAATTGGACATTACAGACTGCAAAATTTAATTTATTATTTTATTCACATATAAATATTAAATTAACTGTTACAGCTGTGAATCAAAACAATCAATTGAATACCCAGCCTTTACTGGTAGTGCATACCTTGCGATCAAGCAACCTGGCCCGACCCGCACCCTGAAGATGTCCATGAACATCAAAGCCGCTTCACCAGTCACTGATGGTATAATCATGTACTGCGCTGAGTCTCCTCGAGGATACGGAGGCTTCACTTCACTGGCTGTACATAATGGAAAACTTGAGTTCCGCTTCGACCTCGGCAAAGGTAATTTGACACACTATTTCTAGTATTGATAAAATACGTAGTTAAATAAAATTTTAACAAAAAAGCTGACTTGAACCACAATGGGACCACAAGGGAAGCACCAGCTTTCAAATAAAAAAAAATATTCATCAAAATCGGTTCACCCGGTCGAAAGTTCTGCGGTAACAAACCAAAAAAAAAAACATTCGAATTAAGAACCTACTCTTCTTTTGAAGTCGGAGACTTCTACACAGTCAACTAACTTTAAAAACGAAGGAAATACTGAGATGAAATGATTAAATATGAGTAATTGTTTGCGTACTTTTAGACTGGTTTAGATAGATTATTATCGTATTTATATTTATGGACTGTTGTAGATGTTTATATTTCTTGTTGTACTGTTAGTACCATAGTTAGTACTAAGCATGATATAACATTCTCATGGTATGGCATTCTGAGACACAGTGACGAGACAGAGAAACCGACATGACGTCATCATCCTATTGCTGGTTCTGATTGGTTCACTTCATGTTATGTTGCTATAAAATGGTAACTGGATAGTGACGTCACACCGTGTCGATCTCGGAATGCGAGACCTTGTTTTTTAGAGAATGATACTAAGTATGTTTATCAGTAGTCTGATAACCATAGTACCTAAAGCCTAGTTTGAGATCAGATAGCCGTGTGTGAAACGTGCGATTATATATTTTTTTCTATCTATAATTTTGTTTGTGTTGTTACAGGAAGCCCACCAGTTATACTAATGAACAACAAGACTCTTTCCGACAACGCGTGGACCAATGTGCATATCTCTAGAATCGGTTCTGTGGTGTCACTCAAAATAGACTCCATACACTCATACGAACAAAACCTGCCTTCACCGTACAACCAGATGGTGAGTCCCTAGAGCTCTTACAAAATGGTCAACGTTGTACATCACCTCATTACATCAACTGCTTATAACAGTCCACTGCTGAATGTAGACCTCTCTCATTAGCAAAGAGATTTTGGTTTACTATACCAGGCTGGTCAGACGGTCTCTTTGCAGTGATAGTGTGTGTCCCTTAGTCGCCTCTTATTACATGGACATTGTAACTCTGAAAGCCACATGAAAGTGTACCTTATAGCTTCACCATAAACACGTCTTTTAATTATACGGACTGATGCAATATTAGTTCCAACCTATACTGTGTAACCAAACATTTACTAGTTTCTATTAAATAACATAGGACGTTTTAATATGTTCATGAAATTGGGGTCTTGTATGAGTTCATTTCACATCTACTCGATGGACCACCACTCTTGGATTCTGCTTATGCTTTCCATCAGGCAGAGTAGAGTCATTTTGGCAGGACATAGATATAAGAAATGGTAACGATGACCCCGTGCGGCGTTGCGATTGTCCCGCATTGAAATATTCACCAATCATAACGTAGGACGCGCTCGTAGTCGAAAGTCAACGAGCAGTAAAATCACACTAAGCCCTTTGTATTTGGTAGCAACTAACTTTATTTGATAACAGTCGTTTTCCCCATATACGTTACTACGAATAATATTATGAATATGAAACGACCTTTGAGCGGCTGCTAATCTAAAGACGTGATTATCACAGGACTTGTCAATGGAGACACCAATCTTCGTGGGAGGAGTGGATGATTCCATCACTCTGAACAAGAATGTTGGCGTTTCTGGAGGATTCAATGGATGCATCAAAGACGTAAGTAAATAAAAAAAACGGCGTTCTATCATATGACCTAAAGTTGTTTAGTTTATGACTTTGCCTTTCAAAAATAAAGGTCTCACCAGACTATTCCAGATTCATAAGTCTCTATTGTATTTTATTCCACAGTTCGCAATAAGCGGCCAAGCTGTAGATATTGTGAATCAGACCATTAAGTCCGCAAACGTTCAAGAGTGCGTCACTTATGTTCGTGGAGATATACCCGAGGTATGTTGGTTACATTACTGTTTTACCTACAAACGGCTAATCAGCTGATAATATAATTCACGAACAGACTTACAGCGAATTAGTATTAATCAATATCAATACTACTTACAATAGCCTTCCGAACGACCTTAGATTAAATCGAATTAACTAAAGAATAATGAATTAAATGTAAAAGACATTACAATAATATTAGTATTTATTTGCAAGGCACTATTTCAAATTTTTATATATTTTATAAATTAATGTAATAATAAATAAAAGAGTCATTAGCATAAAATCAAACTTGAATCACAGAAAATCAACCTAAAATGACAGTATTCGTTATGTCGTGTTTCGTTGGTGAATACAAATAGGCCGCATCCGCCATGGTGTGGGTCACCATGCTACACTATCTGTACGAGCATTGACTGTGATACCACTCTCTCAGGCAGGTAGAGTTAATTTAGCAGACTCATACATAAAAAAAGCGACCAATCAATTAACTTCAACGATGATTTTAAATTGTCAATGGTCAAATTGTTATTGCAATATTAAATTCAGAACTAACGTTCCGCAGACCAACGAAATTTTAGAAAAAATAGTAGATTACAAATAAATTTGTTTTTAGGACGAAAAGCTAGTTCAATGCCAATGCCGCAATGGAGGCCGTTGCATTTCTGAAACCGAACCCACCGTTTGCTCCTGCACACCTGGTTTCACGGGCCAGCTCTGCGAAGACCGAGTCCCGTCTATAAGGGAAAGGCGTCCGTCCGACCCATGCAGCACAAACCCTTGCCAGAATGGAGGCACCTGCCGACCAGACCTCTCCTCCAGAATGAACTACACTTGCGACTGCCAACTTGGTCATGCTGGATCTAACTGCCAAATTGGTAAGTTCACACGAATAAAATAAATTTTGAATTTTAATTGTTTGACATTTCCTTATTTAAATACGTGTTTTTATGAAGTACACATAAACCTTTATGTCGTACAAAGTGAAAACGTTTTTGAAAACTACATATAAAGTTATAAAGGTCTAGTAAATGTCTTGAGCTTGTCATGATGTAAAAGTTTAATGGCAGATCTAGTTGTGCTGCTGGTTCAAACAAATTATCACGAAATAACAATCGTGTTATTCAACTGTAGAGCGGTATGACTTTACAAAACTTATAAAAAAAAATGATATAATCTGACTATGTGCTTGCAGTCTCGGGTTCAATTCTCGGGTCGGACCAAATGTTTGTATGATACATAAACATTTGTTTCGAAGTTTGGGTGTTTTTATGTAAAATATGTATGTATACTAGCCGACCCACGCAACCTCGTTTGCGTCTTCTATTGCCCGTAGCGTGATAATTTTCCCCCGTTTTCGAAACATTTTTCATTGCTGCTCCGCTCCTATTGGTCCTAGCGTGATGATATATATGGCTATATAAATGGGCTTTCTAAAACTGAAAGAATTTTTCAAATCGGACCAGCGGTTCCTGAGATTAGCGTGTTCAAACTCTTCAGCTTTATATATATTATGTATGTATATATATCAGTCATATGGTACCACAGTTCAAGATCTGCTTGGGACTAAATGTCTTTATGTGTCAGATGACCGAATTATTAATATACTCGGATTTGCTGGAAGAAAACTCAATTTTTAGGTTAAGCACGCCCTTTGTACATGACACCTTATTGTATTTATTTTACATGTTCTATGTATGCAATAAAGAATAAATACAATACAATACAACTCTAATAAAATTAACATTATTATGACGATTTACTTGTATTTAATCTTTCACAAATGCAACATTCCAGCGTTGAAACTCTCCCTAAGCGTGGGCTTCAGCGGTAATGGTTACTTAGTTCTACCACACTCTCAACTGAAGCATAACCAGTACATCGAGCCGGCAGTCATCGCCATGGCTATCCACACAACTCATGACGGCATATTGCTGTACCAGGGAGAAGCCCTACCCGACTATGGCGACTACATAATGCTCAGAAGTAAGTTTTTATATTTTTTTCGCTACCTATCCACATTTTTTTAATGACAGTAGCTAAATATCAAAGTCAATCATCTAAGTCCAAATGAACTCCAAGTGTCAATTGATTAACAAGAAACAGTTAACAGTTTAAAAACTATATCCCGAGTACGTAAAAACTTTATAAAACTAGCTGAGGCCCGCGGTGTAACCCGCGATACGAAATCAACCGCGGGCAACGCCGCAAGCGAAGCTAGCCTAAAAAAGTATCTTAAGTGACTCCTTATATCATCAGCTACCTATCAGTTATAGTCACGTCAAAATCAGTCCAGCCTTTCCAGAGATTAGCCGGAACAAACAGACAGACAGATAAAAAAAAATCATTTTTTTTACATAAGTATCTTATATACTTTCATTTGCATTTAATGAAAAGCTGTTAATTTGAAATTATAAACAGACAGTTTAATGTGATTTATTTGTATAGATTTATTTGGCCTATGTTAGCCACACCAGCCAGGATTTCGAATTTATTGACACATCCTTCATTAAAATCACTTCAGTAGTTTAGACGCTACGGTGGAACATACAAACATACATAGGTTTGCAGAATAGGATACTAAAGTGAATGTCTCGTTACAGTTGAAAGGGGTGTCGTGCTCCTGGAGTGGGACAGGGGTAGTGGTAAAGCATCTATTGCTATCAACGAAGAAATTGTCACCGATGGAGAACGCCATCAGGTAATATTAAAAAATTTACAAAGTCATATGCTAATCTAACTCCCTTTCTAAGGTGAGATTATATGATGGTAAGCGATTACCGTAGCCCATGGCGACCCGCAACATCAGAGGCGTTACAAGTGCGTTGCCGGACAAGAAGGGGTACGCTCTTTTCTTGAAGGTTTGAAGGTCGTATTGATTCGAGAATACCGCAGGCGACAGTTCATGCCACAGTTTTGTTGTTGAAAGTTTGTGGAAAACCGCACAATTGTGGACTACCAACTATCTAAAAAATAGGGATGAAACTGTTGTTGCGTCTTTTGTCCAATAGTGGACTATTGAGGGCTGGTAATGTAGTAATTTATACAACAAAGTTATTTTTCATCCCTCCCATCTCGGAAATATTAGAAGTATTTTTGCCCTTCGATATCTGAGTGCAAAAGCTGTTTTTATCCGCTGGAGCTAGAGGATAAAGTAAATTGAAGGTAGAACATCGTGTGCACTAAGTTTGGGAATTCAAAACATCATTTAACCTATTTACCTTTACTTCCATGGTGCCGAATTTATAATATAACCTTTTTTAATATATTAAAAACTCAGACTAGGAACCTTCTTGGTGTACCTTTTTTAATTTGCTTTGCTCGCGCCATTTTCCTTTTTGTTTTTAGTCATTTCCTCGCTGAGGAGGGATGAAAAGTTACGTATTGCACGCGAGTGCTGAGATTATACAACTCGTGCTCTTTTGATTCCCTCGCTTACGCTCAGCATTCTAATTTTTATATTTTAGAACGCTTGCTCTGTCATCAAAATTGAGCACGCGGTTAAAAAGCAACTTTGCACTCTTGTTTAACAAATAACTATTACAATCTACGGTTACTTATACTTACTAGTCATAACATAGATGGGGCCTGATTCAAAATATAAATTTCAATAACATATTTGTTTCGCAGATAATCGCAAAATTAATGGAAGACGGAAGCGCTTCTCTATCCGTGGATAGTCACCAAAAAACCGGCAGCAGTACTGGAATATCTAGCGTATTGAACGTTGACTCCAATATTTATATTGGTATGTATAGTTTAAATTTACTTCCCTGCTATGAAAAAAGTAATTTTATATTCGCTTTATTAGGAGAAGATGTAGGAGTAATAACAACATCCTACGGCCAATATTGCTAAAGAAGTAATCTTTGAAACTTATTTCGCAAAATACCCGTAATGATTTTAATTCGACTGCTTGATTAAACCCTCCAAATAGGATAATGGATAAGTAAACTATATCTCAAGCTTTTTTCTAGTGTATTAATTAATTATGTTTTTAGTTGAAAAAATTTGCAAAAACTGCCAGCTAGCAATTTTTTATTTTATTTTATTTATTTATGTTATACAGCCTTACAGTTAACATTTGATACGGTAAAAATAAAGATGTGAGCGACAGCAAAAAAAAATTTTTGTCTATATTTTATAACTTTAACTTTTACAAACCTAAGACTTAGACACTTTTGCGCCTTTGAGACACTCATAGAGAATGGATCTATAATGTTTTGCTTACAAAGCTCATTAAAAGCCCCGCACAGTGTAGGTGTTCTGCGGATAATTGGTAGATGCCTTTGGTACACTTAAAAGAGAGTTGTGACGGAGTGGTCTTTTGGGATATGAAAGTAAATTTTTTCAAATCGTTGTCTTATTAAGATCACGAATTCTTAACACTCGATCTAGCGTACAAGGTGGTCAATTTATCATTTCTTATAAAGTCATATTAGTTTCAACAAACCCCTTTATCCGAACACAATAATTAACACTGTTAGTAAAATAGAACTGGCAAAATATAGCCCTCCTAATCAAGTTGTCAGTCTACAAGCGTAAACGATAATGGAATTCTTATAATTGTATGGTAATGACTTCTTTCAACGGCAAATGATTTTGAATTTGAAGTCATTACATATATAAAACTACATTTTAAGGAGACTTGAATCTTATATGTATGTTTTTGTGTCTCCAGGAGGCTTACCAGAACATATCAACCAACATGGTTACCCTGGCTTCAATGGCTGCATTGAGCAGGTCGAGCTGATGAACACGAACCGCGGTCTCGATCTTGGAGAGGTGGCTGTCGCTGGCAGAAATGCTCAGCGCTGCAAGAAGTTAGTATCCTTCTCCTTTCTACATAACAACCACTGCTTTTTAACCATTTGAAGAAAAAGTAACATATTTAAACTCATTGCCATTTATAGTCTTTAAAAGACTATAAATGGCAATGAGTATATATCATATATATATCATATTTAATAAAATTAAGGATAAAGGTAGTCAAATACCGTGTCCTATATTTTAAAGTAATAATAATAATACTCTGAGTTATTATGACATTATATATATGATAATATATACAATATCATTTTGAAACATGAAAAAATGGACTTACAACAGTCAACTAGCGTTGATTGTATCGTAAATAAATACAGATGTCTGCTTCTTTAAGACGAATATTACAAACATCTCAGAAAATCCCCCCTTCTCTATCTACCAAAGGTCGGCAACGTACTTGTGACGCCTCTGGTGTTGCGGGTGTCCATGGGCGGCGATAATCGCTTACCATCAGGCGATACTCCTGCTCGTTTGCCTCCTATTGTACAAAAAAAAACTAGAAAATTACAGCTTTTCATTTATATTACATATGTTAAACATTGAGATATTTTGCTTAATTGAGTGGTCTAAAACAATAACGTCACTTGTAAGTTTTTAGTACGGTTTTCATGCAAAGTGATCGTTTTGACAGATGGTAAAAACTAACTGATTTGACCAAGGTATCTCTATTAACTTTACTCTATTAAGGGTATATAACTAATACAAAATTTTACTAACATTTCACGCTGCTTTGGATCATCAGTTCAATGTTTCCCGACTTATATCCGTTTTTCGAAGAAGTCGATGTATTCGAATCCCCACCACCCGGCTTCTTCTTCAATACTAACCCACGACTGACCACCAACATTATGATTATCGTTCTACCGTCCTTGACTTGGCTCTTACATTTTCGTGTTGTACACGTGTATTATATTTACTAATAAAGGATGCCCAGGTAAGAGACTGTCCCCTAACTAAAAACATGTAAATCGACAAATTTAAATCATGAACCACCATAAGTTTACTTACAGGACATTCAAATACAATTAGGTCGACATTGGCGTAAATATCTATGCATTTCCATGATAATGACCAGGCTGACTGTCATTTAATTTGTTATAAAGAGCATGGATTCAAAATGTGATTATTATTGTTTTATCTAATATATTTTCTTCTACAGTGATGATAAAGATAAAAATGCATAGGTCTCCGACCGCATTTAAAATGTCCTAAGTGCATGCACTTTAAATTAGAGAAATATTTTTGTATTGATGGTTTAAAACGATTTATTGGCAAAGTGGGTCATGATTCAAGTTTTTTGATAGTAACTACATGTTTTTAGTTATAGTATAATGCTATAGAGTAATACAGGCACGCGGAACAGAGGGAAGTAGCCATTGCGTCTTTTACCGAATTAAAACATTTTCTGCGGGGTAAATCTTCTCACACACACATGTCACTATAAAATCACACATAACAATTAAAAGAATTTTACGCACACATAAATACATTCTGTGTCGTAACAGTGTAATGCGTAAGTCCATTTGGGCTAATAATTTGACAGAGGAGAACGCCTGCATGTGATTTGGCTACTTACTACCTGTGTTGCTCTATGTGTACGAACTATCATATGTAATAATTCGGACTAACATCAACTTACATATGTTACCGTAAGATTGTCAAAACCGTTAGATTGTAATCAATATCGCGATATTGCAAACAGTCGAAAGTAGCGCGCTGATTGGTTGAGCAGCGTATGTTCCGCGCCGTCATATTTGTTTGTTAATTCGTTTATGTTGCCAAATGTAAAGTATTTTGTGATTTTAAATTGATTTCATGTTGAAAACACCTGACGGATTTAGAATTAGTTACATAAAATTATTGTGACACTAAAATTATTTTGTGATTCATTATAGAAGTTCTAACCTTACCTCACCGGACCGAATTCTATGGCAATTGAAAGGCCTACTCTAAAACTGACCAATCAGGGACTGTTGACAACTTGACGATCGTAAGCAGTATATCGTAGTTGACAATCTATCGATAGTTTGTAATCTTGCTAGGTAGATTAGAATCTAACGGTTTTTGCAATCTTACGGTGACATATATACTGATTGTAGTGATTGTTAGATTATTTCTTGTTTAGTTACAACTTGAAGCAAGTTTATTAAATGGTATCTGTGTGAAATCTTCTTACCAAAATTAATTAGTAGATTATAAAATATTGAAAAACTCTTCATAAGGTTATCGAATAAGACTTGGGAGAGTAACATTGAAATGTGTTGAGACGGTGTTGCTTAGAAAATATCAAAAGGGACATATATACTTTCATGTAACCCGATATAGACGGACAAAAGGGTTCTTTTTTTTTGTTCGTTCAAATACCTTTATATAAAATGTTTTTGTGAATTCTCTCGTCACAATAGAATCTACAACGTTCTTAGAAAACAGATTAACAGGTTTACACGCCTACATAACATCTGTTAAGGCTTTGAATTGTGTGCTTACGGCCCAGGCGAGTAATCCTCAAAGAAAATTCTCTAGGTGTAAAAATAACCAGCGACATAGAATAAAACGAAGATACCTGTCTAAGCTTAGTTTAGACAAGAAATATTGTTAAATACAGTAAAAGGGTCAAAAGTTGGGAGCTGTCGGTTCCATCGAAAATGTTATTCATATCCGAGGGCATAGTGTGAGTTTTTTTTTTTACATCAGGGTGTTCCCGGTGTTGCAATATTAACCCGCATTACGTTCTTCACCAATTAAAATGCTTCACTAGGGCAGACCCCATTCTTCACCTACGATCGCCTGGGTGAAACACGGGACTATATAGGGTCTCATGCTCCAATTTATGACGTTAATGTACTGTGATCTATTAAATTGTTTTCCCTATAGGTATTATCCAAAGTAATGGAGTGTTTGAATTACAAACACAATAAATAATATGAATAAATAAATATGATAAATAAATTAAGTTCCGTGTGCGCCTCTAAGGAACTACGACCCAGGGTGACACAGAACCCGTTTAGGAAGAGATGCGTCAATGCCCCGTAATGCAACTCAATTACAAGCTGCGAAGAACATTGCGACAAAAGTAGTTATTAAAATAAAATGTCTTTCACGAATGCAATTATTAAAAAATTCGTTGTCCCAAAGAAATTAGTTAATAACACCACTGTTTATATATTAACCAATTTCTCGACTGTGCTGATCATCAGTTGGAGCACACGTCCAAGTGCTTTACCCGGGTGGAGATCGTAGGTGAAGCGCAGGTCTGTCACTGGTCACCCGCTAATTACTTTTGTCGACGAGAGCTGGTTGCAATGTGAACTTAAATGCCACCCACCAACCCAATGGTCCTTAAATTGACTGTAGATATTAATCGATTGTAAAATGATTGTCTTTTAATATAAATTTTGTTTGTTTTACAGATATTAAGTATATAATACCACTTACAACGTCAATTGCGCAAAACGAATGTACGACAACGCGAGAACATAAATTTATGACTTCGAAGCAAACTGATCTGACAATGCAATCAAATCAGTACGAACTAAGATTACAATTTGTTTCTTCAATAGATTTAAAAAGGGTTAATGTTGTACTAGTATTAAGGTACTTTCAAGAACCAGACAATACGGTTAGTTTAGTGTATAGATAAATATTAATTAAATTGATACGAATGACCACCACGTGGAGGGCTCGTCTGACTGAGTCTCAAAAACCACGTTGGGTAACATTGTGTTTGGTGCCATAAGAAGAATATAAAAATGTAGTTAGGTATCTATTAACTAATATTATTAAGTATCCGGTCTTCTTTTCAGTTTGTTCGCAAATGCATGTTCTGTAATCTCTCTAAATAATATCTATTGCTTATAAATCTTTGCCCAGTGATATGTAATTGTGCCAAACGTGATATAAATTTCCTTTTTGATTTCACTGCCATTGTTTTATTATATTATTGATATTTAATTTAGCCCTCGCTTTGTAAGCAAAGAACATACTATTTTTTAAGTACGTGTAATAGCATGGACAGTGTTTCCATAGGAGAATCGACTATGATGGCATTTAACTTAATAATTATCGTCGGTGATTTTTTTATTATATCGTTATATATGTGAATTATGGAATAATATGAGCATTAAATGTATCTGTTGTTAGATTATAAATGATATGTGACATATTACTATGAACTGATATATTATGATTATGTAACTTTACAATCCTTGCACGTATTCTGTACTATGTAAACGAACCTGCCTATACTTATATTATGATATATCCATATATCACTGTTAAGTGAACAAATTCGACTAACATTAAGAAATGAATATAAAATTACTATAAAATTATATGTTGTATTATTGTATTGTATTGTATTTATTCTTTATTGTACATAATACACACATAAATAGGAAAAACAAAAATACAAGAAAGTTACATGTACAAAGGCGTGCTTAACCCAAAATTGAGTTTTCTTCCAACAAACCCTGAGTGAATAGAGGATAGCAAAGAAACGTAAGGGCATAGTCATGTGTACTTATGAATCAGAAAAATAATAATACTAATTTATACAATAGAATTTATATTATACATACATATTACAAGTTACACATATACGATATTTATGCGTAAATACATACAGGTACTCATACATATATACATATTGTCTGGTTATTGAAGGGACAGATAATAATCTCTGGTTCTCTTACTGAACACACTCAAAGAAGGACTGGCGCGTATCGCACGCGGTAAGGAATTCCATAGCCGAACAGCTGCAACACTAAAGGATTTATTGTAACAGCTCGAAGTATGGGAAGGAGTTCTAAGAAGGAGAGAAGAGGAAGAGCGACAGGGTTGGCTTCTGGGAATAAACTGCTCGATGCGGTCGCGAAGATATGAAGGAGAATTGGAGTTGTAAATAGTAGAATACAATAAGGAAAGTATGTGTAGATCTCGACGCTGACGAATAGGTAACCACCTTAGTTGTTTTCGGAATTCTGAGACGTGGTCGAACTTTTTCAATCCAAATATGAAGCGGATACAAAGATTTTGTAGCCGTTGTAGCTTACTCCAGAGTTCTTCTGTAGCGTCAAGAAAAGAAACATCGGCATAATCAAGAATTGGAAGGAGAAGGGACTGAGAAAGAAGGATTTTAGTCGAAAAAGGGAGAAAATTTTGAAGGCGTTTGAGAGAATGATATGTTCCGAAAACTTTCCTACTCACCTCTGTAATATGTGTGCTCCATGACAAGTTGCAGTCCATAACGATCCCAAGATTTTTAACTTGTGTTAAATACGGTATAATAGTATTGTTATAAGATACTGTAGGTAGTGAAGTCAGATTGAGACTATTATACATGTACCTGCCACCAATAATGATAGCCTGAGACTTTGCGGGATTGACAAGTAGCCCGAACGATTTTGCCCATGTATAGATATTCTGGAGATCATTATTGATTTCAGTGACAGCTTCCGTGACCTCACTAACCTTAAAATGACGGTAAAGCTGCAAATCGTCTGCGTAAAGATGATAACGAGAAGAGATGACTTTTGTGATAGCATTAATAAAAATGGAGAAGAGTAGAGGAGACAATACGCCACCCTGGGGAACACCCGCAGCAAGATTATACCAGTCGGAGGACGACTCTTCCGAGCGAACCACCTGCGAGCGACCCCGAAGGTAAGAACTGAACCAAGCAATTACAGATCTAGAAACATTCAGAGACGATAGAATGCCCAAGAGGATGTCAAAATCAACTGAATTAAAAGCGCTGCTGAAGTCCAATAGAATCAATATTGTCAGTTGTTTATTTTCCATAGCCAATCTAATATCGTCTGTTATTTTAACTAGTGCGGTCACAGTGCTATGACCAGTACGAAATCCAGATTGGTATGGACTCAACAGGCCATTAGAGGAGAGAAAATTATTCAGCTGCAATCGGACTATCCTCTCAAGCACTTTGGAAAGAATCGGGAGAATGGATATGGGACGAAACTGGGATACTGATGATGGGTTGGCAATTTTAGGGAGAGGGATAATATGGGCTTTTTTCCAGTGTGATGGAAATACGTTCTCTTTCAGAGAAAAATTTACTATATGAGTCAACGTTGGAAGGAGGTCATTTACAATTGGCCGTAACATTTGTTGCTGAATTCCATCGTCACCTATTGCTTTTGTGGAGATGGATAGGATATGTCTCTTTACTTCACAACCTGTAACCGGGTTAAAAGAAAATGAGGTACATTGAGGCAAAGGAAAACTAGATAGATAACTAAGAGTGGATGCTTTTTCTGCGACATCTATACAGACCGGTGAAGTAGCAAAATGACTATTCAGCACATTAAGATCAATACCAATTGAAGTGTGATCAGTCATTTTACCAATACCAAGAGATTTAAGAAATCGCCATACCTGTGGTGTGTTGAAATTTTTGATAGAATCGTAAATGTGGCGTCTTTTAGCATCCCGACACAGACGACTGCAGCGATTCCGGAGGACCTTATAGATTGACCAATTCTCATCCGATGAGTGTCTTTTGTATTTTATCATGGCCCTGTTTCGCTTCGACATTAATTGCTTAATGTTTTCGGAGAGCCAAGGCGCAGGAAGATTCCTAACTCGTACTTTTTTTAATGGCGCATGTTTATCGTAGAGATTCAAGATAATTTTATTGAATTCTTCAATTTTGGTATCAATGTCGTTACAACTGTATATAGGAGACCAATCTAAATTTTCAACATCTTCTCTCAAATCGGCCTCATCAATATTTTTAAAGCTTCGTAAGAGCATGTATTTTGGCTTAGGTTTAGGACAGATAATTTTGTAAGATAAAAAAATCAAGTCATGGTATGAGAAAGGAGCGCAAAATTGGCCATGAGCAGTAACTTTACTAAAATCGGAAACGAGAATTAGGTCTAAGAGTGAAGGGGTGGAATGGGGAGCGTGATGAGTTGCATTTGAAGGAAGAATATGCATGTTGAGTGAGGAGACAAGGGATCGAAGTTTTCTGCTACGAACGTCATTCTTGAGCAGGCACGTATTGAAATCTCCAAGAATAATAGTGTCACTGTACAAGGGGGATAAATTTTCTAGCTTTGTTTCAAGAGATGAAAAATAATCTATTTGACAGGAAGGGCTATAGAAAACACCCATAAGGATTTTAGTGTGGTGGAAGTCAATTTCTAGAAACAGGTGTTCTGCAAAGCCCGAGTAATTGCTAGGCGACCGATCAATCACTCTAAAAGTAATATCAGCCCGAAGATAAATGGCAACTCCACCGTAGCCCTTGCCAGTTCTGTCATTCCGAATAAGCCGATACCCTGATATTGCATATTGAGAGGAAGGTAGCGTTGGTTTAAGAAAAGTTTCGGAGATAAGGATAGCATGAATAACATTGGGATCAAAAGAAGAAAGAATATCAGAATAGTGAGCGGGCACACTTTGGGCATTGATATGAACTATATTGAGATAATTGGGGAAAGAGCCGAGTTCATCAAAAAGTTTTTTGTTTAAATTAGTGGAGTCCGCCTCACTATCACTAAGTGCACTGGCGTAGTCATCATTCGAAGCACTTGAAGATGAACAAGATAAAAAACCGTCATCATAACACACAGACATAAATAAAATAATTTAAATAAAATAACAACTATACTAATAAATAAATAATCCTAATAATAAAAATATAATTAATTTATTTCTTACCCAATATCCTCGGTGCACTAAAGGTTTTACAAAAGTTCTATAAAAGTATACTAAGAAGAAACTAAACGCACTGACAATTGACAAGATTTCTGATTGGTCAGTTTTATGCGTCAAAGTCAAAAGTTTAAATGTCAGATTTGTCATCGAGTGAAAGTAAACAAAACAATGACTGAGAACTAGAAAAAATGTGAAAACATAAGAATTTTAAGAAAGAGATAGAAGAATGAAATATAGAACTGACCTCAACCAGTAGTTAAAATTAAATAACTACAGTTTTGAAAAATGAAATGACCATATTTACATCACAGGACCTTTAGCTTGCTTACGAGATCGCTTTTCACCAATAGAAGCAGTCGTTTTGTGAGATGTAGATCTTGCAGATTCGTCAGTGGGTGAACTCGATGCTGGGTATTCTAAGCTAAGTTTGCGCAGCTCTACGATGCATTCCAGTTTACGTCGCAGATTGTTAGGGAGTTGGACCACAATCTTACCATCGGACGTCCAGCAGTTCCTTATACCGAAATGTTTACGGGCCTCCATGAATACGTCGTGACGAGGCTTTGTGAGGAACTCCGATAATGTAATCCCTGAACCTTTGAGCTTAGTCTTGCTGCTCCAAACCTCATTCCTCAGACGATAACTATTGAAGCGTATCAGCAAAGGACGCGGCTTTTTAGTGTTACTTCCGAGCCGATGACACGATTCAACATCGTTGGTCGTGATGTTAGGCAATTTCAATTTGTCAGATAATAATGACACTACCCGGGAAGCATGTGCATCATGATTCTCCTCCCTTACACCGTGCAGCAGTAGGACCTTTCGCCGTGACGCCATCTCATGCCTGTCCAGGCCAAGTAGCAGCAGCTCCATTTGTGACTTGAACATGGCCATTGTCTTCCAAATGAGGGACTTAAACTCTGCAAAGTCACGTGACAGACTCGATATATTTTTGTGAGTTGCATCTGGGCCTGCCGCATTCTTCAGGTCAACCTCGTACTGGGTCATCCGAGCTTCAAAGGTGGAGGAGAGGTCTTCCATGCACGCTGATAGTTTGGTGTAAAGATCCATAATGACAAGTTGGTGATGTTGTCAATGCAAGTGAAAGTATGTAATAAATCAAAAGGTAATTTAATGCACTAGAGGATAATGGTTAGTTTTAACACTTTTGTGACATTAAAATTGAATGTTTTATATTTTTAAACAAAATAGAATTACAGAGCTCAAAATTTTGATGTTGACACTCTGACTACACTATTATTTATTTGTACCTTTTTCTTTGCTATGATAGAGGGTTTTAAAAGAACTGTAACTAAAGGTAAACGTAAAGCTTTTTTAAGGGGTTCCGTACCCAAAGGGTAAAACGTACTAAGACTTCGCTATCCGTCTGTCCGTGCGTCTGTCACCAGGCTGTATGTCGTTAACATGATAGTTAGACAATTGAAATTTTTAGTGCTAATGTTGCGACTATAACGCAACAAATACTTAAAAACAGAATAATATAAATATTTAAGGGGGCTCCCACACAAAAAACGTGATTTTTTTTGCTCGTTTTTGCACGATATTGATAACGGCAACAGGTAGACGCTTGAAATGTATAAATAACTTTTTTTTTTTTTTTTTTTAACGGATGGAAACCCCCTCGGGCCTTCACCCCGCCGGGGTTTGCGGCGGGGCGGTGTGTCGGAATCGAACCGACTAAAACCACACGGTGTACCACTCTGCGCCTGAGACGGGAGGGATCCGGGAACTGCTGTTATTAACACATCCGGACCCCTCCCAGCGCTTGCCCGCACAGAAGCGGGCACCGTCAGCTGTTAACTCTCTATTTAGGCGACGTACGGCACACGCGTAACGTCGCCCCCTCGCGGGTGGCCACTAATGCGGATGGAAGGGAAAACCCATCCCGACCATCCGCGGCCACACTCAGGGCGGCATGAGGCGCTGATAGGCGCGCCTCCGCCGCCCGGTTCGCCGGCGGCGGATCGGGTCCGAGTGGAGGTCGTCCTCCCGGGCCTTCTCCGCCGCCTCCTTCTGCGAAATTACGTCTTCGCAGAAGGCTGCGACCGCGGTAAATGTATAAATAACTAGCTGAACCCCGCGGTGTTACCCGCGGTTATTGTTGTACCGCGAATAACGCCGCGGGACAACGTTAGTCTAAAACAAAGTAGCCTAAGTTACTCCCCGGGTCATCAGCTACCTGCCAGTGAAAGTCCCGTCACAATCCGTCCAGCCGTTCCAGAGATTACCCGGAACAAACAGACAGACAGACAGGCAAAAATTTTTTTAACTACATTTTTGGTATATGTATCGTATATACATACATATGCATTAAATAAAAAGCGGTTATTTTAATATTTCAAACAGACACTCCAATTTTATTTATTTGTATAGACTAGCCGAACCCCTCGGTGTTACCCGCGGTTATTGTCGTATCGCGGGTAACGCCGCCGAAAAGTTGCCTAAGTTACTAAGATCATCAACTATCTGCCAGTGAAAGTCCCGTCTAAATCGCTCCAGCCATTCCAGAGATTACCCGGAACAATCAGACAGATGTTCAAAGCCTACCTACTTCGTCGTTTTCGTAGCCATTTGTCCCATCGATCAAGCTATATTTTAAAGACTAAAGGAAATAGTAGTTTTGATTACCAGAAGTTGATAGACAATACCAATACCATATGTATATTCAAGACATAGGTGTCAAAATAGAGGAATTTCATAGCACAACTCGATCATAGTTTAGTCAGAGATATATAGGTACGGAAGACGACACACCTAAATAAGTAGGTACGTTGTCAGACACAGGCTTCCGGCATAATCATTACATTGTTAGAGATACCAAAATCTAATATCGAAAGCTCAATCTGGTTGAGCTATTATTATCCAAGTCTATTGGGCTGTGTTAAACTTCAAACAGTAAAGATACAGTAGTATTACTGTTGTCTATTCTGAAGATTAAAAGTTAAATCTATACTAATATTTATGTTAGCTTATTTATGTTAAAAGCTGAAGAGTTTGCTTGTTCTCGCTAATTTCAGGAACACCGATTTGAAAAATTATTTTAATGTTAGATAGCCCATTTATCGAGAAAGGCTATAGGATATGTATCATCACGTTAAGATTAATAGGAGCGGAGCACCATTGAAGAATGTTTCAAAAACGGGGGAAAATTATCACGCTACAGGTAATATGGGACGCAATCGAGGTTGCGTGGGTCGGCTAGTAAAAATATATAAACATTACTCACAGATTTCAACCATCTTTCGAAGGAGAAGATTATGTCCAGCCCTGTAAAGGACTCTTAAAAGTTGTTCATAAACTATTTTATCTCTCTCTTGCATTGTTTTAAAATCTTACAGTTTCTATTTCATAAGAATCAAAGGTAGGTATATTCAGCGCCCATGGGTATGTAAATAAAGTGAAAGTCAGAAAAAAAGATTATATTGTTACTCCATTAGCGATCCACTATGTGAAAATATTGGTTGTCTAAAATAATTGAAGTTTGAAGTAGACATGTTAAGTAGATCACCAGTTTGAATATCGCATATATCGCTCCAATTCACGCATCTTTTCTCAACGCTGTAGAATATATCGTTCGGTACAAAATCATCATAGGCTTCTAATGAATTTAATAGATCTGTTTTATCAGTCACTTTTTCAAATTCATTCGTTATCCCCGATATCTCTGTGGTGCAGTGTGGGCAATATTTTTTCCCCGATAACTCTGTGCTGCAGTGAGGGCAGTATGTTTTTTCACTGTGTTCTTTTATCCCTTGGCTGTTTTTTTGAGTGGTGCTGGTAATTTTGTGATCTATTAAAAATAATAGTCAAATTTTAAATAAAGAATTCCAAATTATTAAAAATAATCTGTTATTCGCTAGTAATAATGAATTAGGAAGCTAATAATCACAAATTTTAACCTAAAAAAACTGACTACAAGAACTGGATCAAATTGAAATCGGACTCACGGGAAGCACCAGCTTTCAAATAAAAAAATAATCATCGAATCGGTTCACCCAGTCTAAAGCTATGAGGTAATAAACATGAACAATTAATACAATCGAATTGATAACTTTCTCCCTTTTTGATGAAGGTTAAAAAAAAAATTTAGAAAAGAGCGCTATTTTTGTTTAATTTTTTTATAATAGATCCGGTGATTTAAGCACATATTAAGATATAAATACATAAACATTATTTAAGTTCCTTAAGCACCAAGTTTATTGTAAAATATTAGGGGTTTAAACTTTTAAAAGTTTAAACCCCATATATTTTACAATAAACTATTGATCGCTTTTAGGCCCCCACTCTGAGGACAGAGTGGTACCTAACATCAAAGCAAACCAGATCAGAACATATACCTCCCTTTCTTTTTAAATATCCTCAAATATGAATATAAGGACTTGCAAAGGCCAGGTGGAGTGATGATCTGCGCAAGGCGGCTGGCAGGGGCTAGATGCGAGAAGCCCAAGATCGAACTAAGTGGCGGAAAACTGGAGAGGCATATGTCCGCAGTGGACTGCGATAGGCTGATGATGATGCTGATGATGAAATATGAATATAAGAAATATTACCTTTTACCGTAGTGACAGTTTCCTTGCTTTTGATGAAACCGTTTTCTGTATGTGAAATATTATATATATATGTATTATATTTGTAACTAGCTGGGCCCCGCGGTGTTACCCGCGGTTATTGTTGCACCGCGAGTAAGGCCGCGGGACAAAGTTAGTGTAAAAAAAGTAGCCTAAGTTACTCCCTGGATCATCAGCTACCTGCCAGTAAAAGACCCATTAAAATCCGTCCAGTCGTTCCAGAGATTACCCGGAACAAACAAACAGACAGACAGACAGACAGACAGACAGACCGACAGACAGACAGACAAAAAAAAATTTACTTAAACCGAAAGTGTTATATTTTCTTATTACGTGACTGTACACTACCCGTGGGAAACTGAGGCGCGCATAACTGCTAAAAAAAGCTTAAAAAAAAAATCAGAAAGTTTCACGAAAAAAATATCGCGTTACGAAGTTCGCTTAAATAATACTTTCATGATAAATAAAAATTATACATATTTATTTCTATCAGTAAATCTTTTACAGATATTTTTACAAGTCGGACTTTTTACAGATAAAAGTTGCTGGCATTTCCTAAGACTTACTCTTGGAAGAAATGTCAAAACAAATTACAGAGGTGTCTTTTCTGAAGTGAACATTGATTAAATTAAAACTGCGAGTATAGTATAGGGTCTGGTTTGGCCTTTTGTAGAAAGGACTATAGTTTTGAGTCGGCCTTTCCATACATATGGCATACTAGCTCCAGCCACTTACTTATATTGTGTATACTTACTTACCGAACCTAATGTCCCAGCAGGACAAAATATCAACTTTGGATGATTATGGAATTTATGGATTTTAAAGCTTGAGTGGTTTTACCTGTACTGACTTCAGTTGCGCCGCGTTGAGTTGTATTCTTATCAGCATTACCTATTAAATAATGAAGTTATTTCTCATTAATTAATTAATTCATCATCCATCATTGCGGGATGTTATACTGATCACATCCAAAGTCTTTCGCAGTCAACTATTGGACATAGGCATAATTTGGAAACAGACGGCCATATAAGTCTCAAGATATGTTTAATAGGAGGTTAGACCCTTTATTTTAATACAAGACTTAATACTCATCTTAATTGTCTTAGGACAATTAATATTAAAACAGTGACTTGTGACCCTAATTCGTTTATATTCTCTACAAGCTGAACCCCGCGGTATTACCGGCGGTTATTGTTGTACCGCGAGTAACGCTGCAGGATAAAGGTAGTCTAAAAAAAGTAGCCTAAGTTACTCTCTGGATTATCAGCTACCTGCCAGTGAAAGTCCCGTCAAAATCGGTATAGCCGTTCCAGGGAAACAGACAGACAGCCTACATTTTTTTAACTACATTTTTGCTATATGTATCGTGTATACATACATATGCAATTAGTAAAAAGCGGTTATTTTAATATTAGAAACTGACACTCCAATTTTATTTATTTGTATAGATTATCTGCGGCGGAACATTTTTTTTTAATATGTGGCCCTTCCTAAATGAATCTACTCTGCCTGATGGAAAGCATAAGCAGAATCCAAGAGTGGTGGTCACCATACTGCGAATGCAGACAATGCAAAAATGCAGCATGGTGACCCACACCATGGCGGGCTAGTGATGCTTCTGCATCATTGGGCCTCCGGTCTCGCACTCACTAACGAAACACGACAGGATAATCACTGTCATTTCACGTTGATTTTCTGTGCGAGGGTAGTACCGCCCCGGTCGAGCCGGCCCATGAACATGATTCTTTCAAGGTAAACTCGATTTTAATTTGGAATTTTCCGATAAGATTCTAACTGATGAAGCCATACAACAGTTGCTACTTCACATATCGTTACTCTTCTTACTTCTAGAGATCTTCTGACTGAATGAAATGATCTGTGATAACAGTCAACTTTAATCAAACAGAGTTCTCAATTTCAGATTGAATCCAGACACTAAAAGATTTGCTCCAGGTCTAAATTAAGGTTTTGGTTAACATTTATCTTAATTCACTTTTTCATTAGTAAGTATCAACTGTATACTACTCCAAGTCTACGAAGACTTAAAAACTTATCCTTTAAAATTTGACAGTACTATAATAAAAGTACTTTGGTTATTTATTGTGGTAAGAGCGTAATTTAACTCACGTATCTTGATAATTGTATTATTTGAACCAGGCAAAGGTGTGGCGATATATTTTACAGTCATTTTCTTTTTATTTCGCGCAACCTTCTTTTTGTTAAGTCCCCACAAGTTATCCCACCAGTCCTTGATTGTATTTCTTGTCTTTTTCACTTCTGTGACAAATACAGGTTTTTGTTCGTTTTTTATCAATTGAAAAATATTGACTAATTTTGGCATCACTCTTGTCTCGTTATAAAGTGAAACAACCTTCACACGGTTTGCAAAGGTGTCATTGACGCGGGAGTTTATGTCGTCTCTGATCGCAAGCTTGGCCATTGAGGGCACAGGCCCGTTAGCCACCATTATTTGTCCTTTAGTGTCCTTATAGAACAAAACTTTTGCCAAAACGTACGTGCTATTACTATCAACAATCGGAACTGATATAGCGGGAGATATGCAAATAACTACTCCAACTAGTACGAACCACATATTCTGGCTTAAAAACATATTCATACAGGTCACAAAAGACAGTAAAAAATAATTAAAAATTTTACGTTTCACAACAACACTTCGCCAAACCGGTCATATTATTTACTCTGTTTTATTTCTGTTCTCCCTTACTTATAAAAGAAGGAGAGTAAGAACTAAGTAGTTACGTAAAAGAGAATAACACATATCTCGTCTTCTCAACTTTACTCTTTTCTAAGTTAGTAAAGATGTATAAAACGTTAGGTAGACATGTATAACTTATAATTTATTAGCGTATAAGTAAGTTACGCTTATTTTCAATTCACTGCCATAAACTATGAGAAATTGTGATTGAGTTTGGTTTGTAACTAATTTCTCACATGACTTGCTAGCATTCATACAGGCGGTAGACTTAATTAGAAAATAGCTAGCAGTTATGCTTCGTTTTCCTCAACGTGTTAAGCAAAAGATTTACCCAAGGCAAGTAAACTGCCTGTTAGCGAGTTCAAGTCATTTTGTTTCATAGTCATATATTCATAACTTTTTGACTATGAAACAAACAAACCGCCTCAAAGAATTTCACTTCCACTCCTAATGTACTTTTATGTTACTGTAAATTTGTGAACTAAGGTAAACCGAAAAAAAATTCAGTAAAACCTAAAAGTAAAAGCCCGATCCCTCCTTATTTTCTAAAGTCAAATCAAGTAGGCAGAATAATAAAAAATGTCGCAACTTCACCAATTAATTCGTAATGCTGTTATCAAAATTTACTTTTTTACCCTCGACGCAAAAAGAGGGTGTATAAGTTTGACATCGATGTTTGTCTGTGTGCCTGTCTGTGTGTGTCTGTTTGTCTGCCAGTCTGTGTGTGTCTGTCTGTGATATCATAGCTTTCAATCGGATGGACTCATTTAGATGCGGTTTTTTTTCATTTGAAAGCCAGTTTCCTTGCGATGGTTCTTAGCTATGCTTGGTTAATATCAGTCCAGTAGTGTTAGAGTATCAGCTCTTTTCCGAAATGATGTAAGGCATTTTGGCGTATGACCACTCGATTAAGTGCTTGCGTAGGGGTTTTTTTAATTTTAGCTTGTGTATTAAGATAGAATGAGAATTGTCTCCGGACTATATGTAAATTTGTAAGATTTTGGTGAGATATAACATTTAAATGTAATGAATATAATTTAAAATGGTGAAGCATAAATGGCGGCGGGCGGCGTGAGAACTTACTTATTCCGAAAATCCTTGTTCTATAACGATAGCTAGAAAGATATTCATCATCCAAACCATTCAACCAGTCCTTTACTGTAGTAGGTCTGAAATAAAAGCAATCGATTAACAGTGTTATGAACCGTAAGATTTTAAGACTACACAGAAAACCATGTTAAATACGAACAAAAAAAATCGAATTCTGTTTTAACTTATCTCTTTGTCTATACAATTTATTCGTCTTTAAAATAAGGATATAAGAACGAACTGTTCAATTATATATTACAAGGAGTCCACTCACTAACTAGGAATTTTTGGGGAATCCATAGGCTGTCAAGATTGCAGCGCCGTGTCCACGGAACTTTTTCGTAAGACGGACTTTACTTATAAAATGTACTAAACCAAAAAACAGACACTTATTGATGTATAAAACAGTTTTTTTCTCAAATACTTTTCAAAAGTCATTTACTTTGGTTAAGCAAATAATAGCTGTTAGAATAATATTAAATATACAATAGCATGGAAATGGGAATGCAGTTCCTCGATAAATTATATAACTTCTAATTCATTGTGCAATTAGAAGAGTATAATTAGACTCTGAAATATATCTACATAAACCTAAACATATGGTCGGTGTCTTATAAATTATCGATAAAACAAAATTTACAACGGAAGATAAACAAATTAAAGCAAAATGTGTTTTGTAATGATATTTATAAGATTAGAATTACCTAGTAGCGAATGAGTTTTTGTCAAGATGTATCTTGTCTTCACTTGTAGACATTCAATGATAAAAATATGTAATATATCACGTTCAAACAACAGCAGTTTATAAATTATTTACATCCTAAAACGTTTCTATCCATCGATCGCCATCGCCTGTCTGTCCACTTGTCATATTACTGCAAGAAAGCCTGAATGCGTTCCATTATGTTTGTAATAGAAAAAAAAGGCAATACATCATATTAATTTCTAGGAAATATGTGTTATTTGCAAAATACATAAAGACGAAATTCCTGAGCCGGTTCAACTGGACTGATGCCACGACCACACAGAGGGTGTATGGCCTGCCACGAGACGTTGTTCTGGATGACGGGCGCTCATCCTCAGGGTCCACACTCCTAGGAGCTCGACCTTGCTAAGCACAGGCCACCACACCGAACAAGACCCGGTTACTAACGGGTCGCTTACCTTGTGGGGCACCCACAGACACGACCCCGTTAGTTACGTCCATCCCATCGGACCAACACCCCGGGACTACCAACAGGCCCATTCGGGCCCACCCTAATGACCCAATTGTAGTAGCAGGTGGTGCTGAAAACTACTTGGACAGGCTGTAAGCCTGGAAAGGTTACCCCGAGACCCTAGGGGGTCTACGAGAAGAACCACGAGAGACCACACAGAAAATTTTAAGAAATTTTGCTAATAAGCTAAGCATAGTAAATGCTATAGTTGGGGTTTATCTTATCCTGGGTACCAGAACTTTTTTTTATGTATAAGCCTGTCAAAGCGACTCTACTCTTTGTGATGGAAATCATGAGCAGAATGTGCCCTGTCTGCGTTCAGTCTAGAATTGCATGTATGGACAAATTTCACTGATGAATAGTACGAAAGATACAAAGCAGCACGTAAGAGAAACAGGTAGCTATATTTAATTATCACATTACAAATGTATTCTTTAATTCCAAATGTTTGTATACGCTCGATTCAGAAGTTTAGTAGGTTGTTTAAGTAGGTGTACAAGATATATTGCGTGTTATTTATTAATAACAGAGCCAAATAATAAAAAAAAACTCTTCGATTTATTCTTAATTATGTGTTTACGCCTTAATCTTAATTTATTTATCTTAATATTAATTTATAGAAGGAAAGTGAGTATAAATATACATATTTATTTTTGAAATAATAGTATGTTAAATATAAACTAAGGTTAATACAATAAACACTCAAAAGTAAAGTGGACACAAAATAAAAAACTTTATCTCAAGTTTTAAACTAACAAAACATCATTCTCTATCGATAAAAAATACCTCTACGTTAAGACAAAAAGCCAATAATTCTCTAAGTGTTAAATTTAATTGTTTTTGCACAGCTCACAAGCAGTTCTTCATAATTTTTGTAGTAGTATTTTTGTAGTAGTAGTAATATTTCAAAAAATTCGAAAACTTTGCTTTAATAAAATTAATCAATCTCATAATAGTCAAAATTTCAACTTAATTGATGCAGTAATTTTTGATATTAATATAGAATGCTGCCGTAGTAGTTAACAGGGAATATTTATATTTTTATTTATATTTAGAAATATGTACAAGAAATAACAAAAAAGTAACAAAGGAAAATTTAAATTTAGCAAACCTTACTTTTAATGCTAGTATTTCTCGATGCAAAGTCAAGCGGCGTCAAACACGCACAACGCTAAGTGCAAAAAGATTTTTGAAAAATGTAGACAGACAATACTGATGTTGCTCGTTTTTTAAAAGTGAAAGATAAAAAAAAAAACAAAACTGAACAGTTATTTTAAAAAATAATTAGTAGACCGCCCAGTCACGCGATAATATATAGCATAATATCCAGCTTAAATATTTTGCAATATTATATACGCTGCCGAGGATCGAACCAAGTGGCGCGCAATTGGAGAGGCCTATGTCCAGCAGTGGACTGCGATAGGCTGATGATGATGATGATGATACGCTGCATCGACCAGAAATAACATTAGGGAAATTTTAAGAGTACCAATGAATAATATAAATGAGGTGAAAGAAAAGTTGCATCTAATTGATATATCGATCGTGACATTTTAGAACTCATAAAACATTCCCATCCACTTTAACCGCAAGGTTGTGACAGTTTCTTTTCAGCTGTAAAATTTTAATATCCCACGTGAAGCAAATTGGAATCCACGTGCTGATTTTAACATAACAATTTTATTTATCTTAATAATAGGTAAGTTTAAAATGGTTATAAATGGGACTTGTTGAGGTTGTTTTTGTGTCTTTACAATACCGGGGCGCAGCTAGTAAAAACATAGTACATAGACATAAAAGTTCATTCCACCACAGGATTCATATTCGTTTTCCGAATTCATAATCCCGTGAGCTCACGTTCGGTTTTTGTATTAGGAATATTTACTGCCCAATACGTTGAGTGCTAGTTTAATTTGGTTTAATGTTTGGAGAAACAATATTTTTCATTGTAATTTGTAAAGATAAAGGTTCAAACCTAGCTACTAAAACTATATTGAATATAAGATTTAAATAATTCTTTAAAAACATGCACATGCCAAATATTAGGTGCTTACATTGGAATTGGCGTTTTGTATGGGAGGAATATAAAGTTGTTTTTTTTTTTGTAAAATATATCTATCTAACTAATCAAAGTATGTATCTACTATTGTTATCTATGCACTTGTGCCATCTCATATAGGTAGTTCAATGATCCCTTTACTAAAAAACCGGCCCAGTTCGAGCCCAAATTTCCGAACGAGTGCGGCGGTACATAGCAAATGTATAGAAGTGGTGCGTACCGTATGACATCATTAGGTTTTTCCGAAAGTGTATTCCGTACGGGAAAAACAAACGTGTGTGGCAGTCAATGTGTTTTCTATGGATGTGATGCCTTTGGGTCTCCAAATTCGGCAAAACTAATTCGGAATCCAATTCAGACTACGTACAGTTCTCGACTTTGACGATGCGGTACAACAACGACGACTCGACGTAAATTGACCAGAACGTGACTGGCATATTTATAAATTTTGGAACGCAATTAAAAAAAAAATACCATGCTAAATAGAATAGCAATCCTTTGCATATACTGCATTGTAAAAGACATAAGATTTCTTTCCAGTTTTTCTTGTCCCGCTTTGAAGCCGTACTCATCCGAAAGGACTCAAAATGTCCCACGATCACGCCGACCATTAGGTATATGAAAAAGTGTGCGTGAGAAAGTCGGTGAAAAGATAATCACAAACAAAACCGTCGATGACTTACCAGATCGAGGAAAATTGAAAAACACGTCTGTCGCAAGTGATAAACGGGTTGTGCAACTGTTTGCCATATTATCACTTCGCTTTGGGCAAGAAAAGTTGAAAAAAATGGTTTAATTGGTTTCGGCATTGGGCGTGCAAAAACAAAGACCATGATTGGGACAAGACCGTTTTCTGATGAAGCTATGCTGAGAAGGTGACAAAAATTTATTAAAAAGTATTTTGCCTTCGGCTAAGAACATGGCAAATTTTATGAAATAGGGGGCAAACGAGCAGACACCCTCAACACCAGAGGCATCATAAGTGCTTTGCCGGATTTCTGGATTCTGCAAGAGGAAAATTATCCTAAACACCGAAGTCGGCTCTGCACCACTTGGTAAGCAGAACATGGTATTAACGTGTTGAATTGGCCCTCACAGTCCCCTGATGTCAATACAATTGCAAATGTTTGGGCGTGGATGAAACTTAAACTAAGAGCAAAAAATCCATGATTATCGCTGATCAAGAAGATACCAAGCGATTATGGATAACAATGGAGATTGGACGCCGTATTAATAAAGAATCAAACAGCGATAAAATACTTAATTGATTACAACTTATAGTTTGATATTTCTATTTCTTTTATTAAATTTTGCCGGTCGCTCTTTTCATGCATGTTGTATAGTCCATTCGCTTAGAAACGGTCACGTTGATTACGCCGCTGTCCCACGTGCGGTAAGCCGTCACAAAATTAAAAGACCCGCCTGCAGCGTACCTACACCCATAAGCAAGTATGATTTGTCAGTTTACGCCGTTGTATGAATTATTATATTCGTATTTCACAACCATAACCACAATTGCGTACAGGTGCACCGACACTATCTAATCGAATGGACTATGCATGTGCCGCCGGGCTTAAGGTATTAATTATTACAGAAAGTTGCTACGGGTATATAATTATTACAGTGATATTGAATTGAAATGTAAATTAAAAAGAAAAGAATTAAAAATAATTAATGTTTATAATGAAATGTAGGGCAAGGAGACTTATTTCCGTAATATTTTTTGTAAGACTTGCTTTTTAAAATATATTATTACTACAGTAAACACGTACAGGAAAATACATTTTAAGCTAGTTATCTTTTAACAGTGTTTTATTTGTGTGCTTATTTGGAGTATGTTTCAAGAAAATGTTTCTTGTGTTATTTTCACAATGCAATTTAATAATTACTAATTACCTAGCATTATCACGCTCATCATGGGCTCCGCCCGCGTTTAATAGCAGATATTGCGGTAAGTATCAGCCTGTGTTATGTTGACGTATTATTTGTGGTAAAGTTTCATCGAAATCCGTTTAGTAGTTTTGCGTGAAAATGTTACAAACATCCATATATCATCGCAAACTTTCGCATTTATAATATTAATAAAGAAGGATAGAAAGAATCAATTGACGGAATTTTAAGTGATGTTTGATTTTATGAATTAAACTGTTCAAAACTAAATAGTATCTGTGCAGCTAGGTATGCGTACTTAGGATAAGTCCTAAGTACGCATACCTAGCTAGAGGGTAAGCCCTCATTCCTGTTTTCAGAGGAATTAATGCAGCCCCGAGCCAAATTAAAATTCTACAAACGTAAATGATAATAGAAAAGTAAGTAATATGTAGGTATTAACCAATAAGACAAGAGAATAGAAGTTTTCCAATTGTAACAAGTAAATTATTTATTAGTAAAAAAACCCGACTGCGTCACTATCTGCCATCATAATATATATATTTTTTAAATAAGACATTTTGATACCTTACTCGATGTATTTTAAAAACATTTTTTAGATTACTTTTTAGCGCCAAAAGTCCTTAATTTTGTTTTTTTTTTTAATTTTGATGTACCCAATGTCACTCTCATGACTAAGAAAAATCTATTGACATCACTTACATAAAAATATAACAAACCGTTTGGGCTCTAGGGCGTGCTAAAAAAATACACGGTTATGTTTTTCGAGTGTAGTATGTATTTATGTGTGTATATTTCTTTGGAAAGCTTTGTTTCTTGCTTAATAATATGTTAAAATATTGTAATAATTCAATACAATACATTTTTTATTACTCTATCCAAAATGTAGCAGTTGGACATATCGCATATTATAATATTTTTGAAACCAAGCGAAGGTCTTCTTGACGTATACAAATACAACATAATGATGGTAACAGAGTCAGGTATTAATCTGTTATCGAAACTAGACGACATCCTTAGAGGAAAGGAAAACACCATAACATTAATTTACCACTGAACAAAACAAAGTCGCCATTAATAAAAGCAATTTCATACTCAATTTATTTTTAACGAATCTTTGTTATAATTAAAATACAAAGCCACAAGTTAACTTTACGTATAATCTACTATTAATTCTTTGTTTTTTATACTATATTTTTCCTAAACTTAAAAAATGACAACAGTCGTAGTGTCGAGGGTTTGTATTTTTAATATAGTATTTTATTTCATTATAGTACTTTGATATTAATAGTAGTACTGAAAATCAGCACTATAGGACCATAGCATAACCTAAACTGTGGCACTTTGGCCATACAGCCAGATTATTTACCTACTGTTTCTTTATTGTTTGTTTGTTGTGTAGCTTAGTAATTTTTTTCTTTTTTGTTTACTTTGGGTGAGTGTGACTAATAAACGTATTTCCTTCTTTCTTTGGTTGATTCAAGATATTTAAAGCAGTACTATTCACTTAAAGCATTATTATTACAGATAAAACTAAGCCTTATTACTTTTCTCTTGATTGGATCAACAAAATGTCTCAGACAAAAAAATGAAGGTAATGGAGTACTGCTTAGTAAAGTTGCACAAATGATTGAAAATAAAGGTCGAAGATATGGTAATAAACCTAATCCCAGTTATGATGAGATAAATGAACTGTTAAGAGGACAACAGGAAGGTGATATTAACGTAGAGAACGTAGACTTACACGACGATCAAGCGTCTTTAATAGAGAAGGAACTGGTAGCCGCACTGGCTCATAAAAAATCTGCCCTTCTAGATAAACCATTTATAGAATCTCAAGGTAGAAATGATTACTTGGTGTTACATCCAGCCTATAGAGACCCATTTGTAACAGTTATACCGAATATGATATACTACAATATTGAAAAAGGGTGCGTGAATTGGTTGGATGATTGTAATTTACACGGCATGAAATCAAGATTGCTGAGGCAGGTCCAGTCTCCTTATAAGAAGTAAATTTCAGCAAGTTAATCAATTATTTGGAATAAGAGATAAAAGTGTATTGTTGAACTTATATAAATATTGTATGATTTTTTTGGAAATGTTTTATTACAATAGTGTATAGCCGACATTTAGTTTAAACCGGTCTAACTATTAGCCGACCCCAATAAATCTTGGAAATAATAAAGGCTAGAAAGATATATGTATATATAGCAGTTCAATTCAATTGTACATAATATTTAATCTTCTTATATATAAAAATCAATTGCTGTTCGTATGTCTCGCTAAAACTCATGAAAACTGGGGCGATTTAGCTGATTTTGGTATTGAATTTGGTTTGTTTAGTCCAGGGAAGGTTTAAACGGTGAAAAATTAAAAATAATTTGCAAATCCAAATGCCACGTGTATGAAGTAGCGGGCACAGCTAGTATCTAACAAACAGGTGCTTATTTTAAACTTAAAATTTAAATAAGAATAAGAGTAACTAGGCTCATGTCTAAATAATTCATCATCTTCATCATCTCGTTTTTATTCTTTTAATTTTGACCTTCATAACTCCGTGGACGGCCAGAGACCAAAGTGGATAATGAGAATTAAAGTCTGCAGTGGAAGGGGATCCATCGCAAACCACTTCACAGTTGGCTGCAGGCTTTGCTATGAGTGATAAAACTGTTTTAATCCACTTGAACCAAATTGGGAAAACGACTGCTGCGATACATTGCTCAATCGGCACAATAATGCAGGGAGTTTAAATCGGGCCATTAACTGTGATAAAAAGTGGACCCTGTACAAAAATCGACGGATTACTGTAGGTATCTATTGTCAAGAACTGCAAACCATGAAAGAAGAACTAGCTGCTAAACTGGCGAGGCTAGTCAATCGCTCTAGGCCACTGCTGCTTCAGGATAACGCTAGACCACACACTGCACAACAGGCGGCCGCTAAACTAGAAGAGTTGCAATTGAAATATCTGCGACATCCACTGTACTCCCTCGATCTTGCTTCAACAGATTATCATTTTTCCCGAAATTTGGATAACTCCTTAACAGATATTTTTATCTCCGATGTGGCAGCGCCTTCAGAGAGTTAATTGATTCTCTGCATAGTGGTTTTTTTTAGTAAATGGATTTGTTCAATTTAGAACATGACTGCATCACCTGCAACATCATATCTATGTCGCACGCAGTGCTTGCACCGCACCCTGTCAACAGTTAGGCATGATCGAGATAAAGGCACCTGCATCGACACAACACACGGATGGCACACATGTAAATAGCCATCCATGTGTACTTAGAGTAAGAATAGTATATTAGCTATAATTTATGATAATAAAATCAGTCTTTGACTCGTTACCCTTCTCCACCTCTCACTGTGGCCAAGACACCCTTAGCCGTCAGTAGATCGGTCTTGTGAGTTTGCTCGACCGGCGGTGAGAAAACCATCTTCTAAAACCAGCTCCTGTCTCATCTCCGTCTGTTGCCCTAGGTCTCCCGGTAACAGACTTCCCGAACTATCTATGTTTAAATATACATATATATGTATAAATACATATATACCTTCACCGCAGGGTCCGTATATTGGTAGGGCTAGGGAATATAGGGAATTAGGTAATTAGGCGTAGGTTACGTGCGAGTATTAAACGGTTCATTACGGTACCCGTTCGGTAAACGTACTTAGGTTGTACCTTAGAAAGGCTTTCGGTGTAACACGTACGAGTGCTGAATGGTGTTCCACGCAACCCGGACCGCAACCGTACATTGGTCCTTCAAGCCGGAATGCCGGAATGAACTACTTAAGAGATAACATAAGTGCATTGAAAACAATGGTACATACTTTGATTAATCAAAACTTTGATAAATAAATTTAAAAAAAAAACAACCTTATATTACTCCCATACAAAACGCCAATCTTATATGTAAGCACCTAATATTTCTCTGATTTTGCCAGAATATTTAAAAAATATAAATATGCAGTCAATAATTAAATAAAAATGAAGCGACCATTAAATTATATTCTATAAAACAAATCAGTGCGATGTCATTACTTTTGACGAAATCGAATTGAAATTAGAGAAAGAATTTTCTTTCATGAGCTCGCAGACGTCAGTAATACAATACAATTTCGAAATAAAAGCAACATAATTATTTTATACTCCCTTTTGAATAAAACAAATTTCTCAGATGACAAAAAATCTGTTATTCGTATCTGAAATTCATGTAGGTATAATTGGAGACACGTTTATAGTTTTCACGATTGTGCTAGACGTGAAAAGTTTATATCACCATCTTAGATCAAATAAAAAAGGCAGATAACGCACTTAGAACAACTGTCACTGAAGAGTTGCCATTTAAAAAAATATTCCTGGAAATTGCATTATAAGTAGGTAATATACGAAAATAAATCTGTTTGTTTCTTATAAATTACAATTAGACTATACATATTTATGTTAATGTAGGTGGCATGTATGTGTGAGCAGAAGAAATACAAGAAGGTTATTTGAAGATTGTTTTGTTGTGTGTATGATTTTATGTATATTTGTCTGTTCCCTCTAAACTACTTATTATAACATAACAAATGAGATGTCATAAGAAGCGTCTCAGTTGCTCGCTAGTTAAAGGCTAGGTGACGAGTTACCGAATAAAATATGGCGCCCTCTAGAGGATGTAAAGTCGTAACTGAAAAATATTTAAAAGAAAACAGTGTTGACATGGATATCAATTTTGAAAGTTATACAATTTATACGTTTCATAACATTAAGTTATATCGAAATTAGTTCAGCCATTTACATGATATAGGAATTAAAATTGTAGATAAACACTCGAATATTTTGAAAATTGCCCATGTATGGTATGAAATAGAAGGACATGACGTATTTATTACAAATAAGTCAATACAGACTACAATAAAATATATTTTAATTACTTACATGTATACTCATACTGTCAGTTAGGGTATATCTAGGTACTCTGATAGTTCATTATAATAATTTATGAATAGTTTTAATTGAGATATTGAATTATCATGACGTATTACCCGAAAGTGACATTATACGTGTAATAAAATTATATCTCTTTGGATCTCCAGCTTCTCGGGGACACGGGAGTCAGGAGTATGTGGTGTTTCCACTAAATAACTCCCCGACGACCAGCCTCTAGCGCCCTTCTCTGCGTGGTAATAATATATACAATTATTACTCGTTTAAAGTTATTAAATACCAACTTTTGCTCTCAGTTCCACCCTGGTATATGTTAGTTATCACGTTAGGTAGCCTATGTTACTCGTCGATAATTTAGCTTTCGATTGGTGACATAATTTTTTAAAGCGGTTTGTATATAAGTGGTTTGGTAGTGAAAGAAATAAAATGTTACTGGATCACCAGCAGTGTTAGTCGTTTTTCATATGCGAATAACGTCTACGCAGAAGGAAGCAACCGCTGTTTTTAAAACTGTCACTACATGCCATGGAGCGTATCGCGGCTGGTAGCGAGAGATCTTCTCCGATGACTGCAATGAGGGCTCTGCGTGCTCTAGGCGGAAGAAAACCGCCAGCGTGTGCTGAGCCGAATCCTCACTGCCATCGCAGTGGTGGCAGGTGGGACGCTATCTGAAGCAGCCATGCCCAGGAAGGAGCCCTGAATCAGCCTGGAGGAAAGCAACAAGTTCTTCCACCCTGCCCAATTGACGATGACCGGATGGAAAACCACGGCGTGGAGCCTCCAGCTGGGACAACTAAGAGCCATCTCGGCTCCACGAGAGGCCGCATATTACTGAAATCACTTCGCTGACCACACCGGTGCACCATACAGTGCTATTTACCTGACGGTCCCTGTACAGTTGTCTTGTCGCAACGCTCGACTTGCCAAAACCCAATACCAACACGACTGACCAGCGTGGAAGATGGCAAAACCACATTTCTAAGGGCTTTGTTTATATATGCCTCTCTTTAGAAATGAGGTTTTGGACTCACGTAGCCATTGGCTAGATCCAAATGGACGAAAGATGAAAGGCTTTCGATTATGCCTATATAAAAATTAATACAAAATAATTCATCTGATAAACAGATAAATGAAGGACCTTCTGTTTTCGTGTCCTGTCTATACTAATATATAAAGCTGAAGAGTTTGTTTGTTTGTTTGTTTGAACACGCTAATCTCAGGAACCGCTGGTCCGATTTGAAAAATTCTTTCGGTGTCGGATAGTCCATTTATCGAGGAAGGCTATAGGGTACATATCATCACGCTACTACTAATAGGAGCGGAGCAACAACGAAGAATGTTTCAAAAACGGGGGAAATTTTCACGCTACGGGCAATATAAGCCGCAAACGAGGTTGCGTGGGTCAGCTAGTACTCATATAAAGGTACGCTCAGAACTTTCAGAATTTCAAATAAAATCCTTATTATATTTGAACAAAACCTATCTCTAAACAAAAGTTTTCTAATAATTGGACCATACTGTAACAGCCGAAAACTGTTTCTATAATTTCGTTCAAAATAAATATTTAAAACGTTTGAGCTCAGAATAAAATATTTGTCTTGGACTATGATTGATTTTCTGTTTACTGATACTTGTTAATAATGTAGCCACAACGCCCTTTCTATGAAAAAACTCATGTCCAGAAATGAATTATCAAGGTCAAGTTGTTATTGCATATATCATCATTACATATTATAAAAATCTTAACCCTCCTTTGGCTTTGCCGTAGTCGGGTCACAAAATCCCTCGCCGCGTCTGTCTGTCTGTCTGTTTGTAATAAACTCAAAAAGTACAGCACGGATTTTAATGCGGTTTTCACCAGTAGATAGAGTGATTCCTGAGGAAGGTTTAAATCCTACTAATATTATAAACGCGAAAGTTGGTAAGTATAGATGGATGGATGGATGTTTGTTACTCTTTCACGCAAAAAGACCTGAACGGATTTTAATGAAACTTTACACTAATATAGCTTATACATCAGAATAACATATAAGCTACTATTTGCCGCGATAACCTACACATACGCGGGCGGAGCCGCGGGCAACAACTAGTATTAAATAATTTGTTACTTTTTTGTGTACATTGACTAAAATATAACGATACTAGGTGACCCGGCGAACTCCGTACCGCCATATTTATCTGTCTCAACTTCCCACAGGCAGTGTACAGTCCTGGACAAAAAGAATTGACTTTTCCCCGTTATGTTTTAATTTATCTTTCACACAAACCTTACGAACGAACTCATAAAAAAAATATTACTTAATTTGGTGCTGCCGATCAGAAGTTATTGTCGTACATACATTTCGGCGATTCATTTTTATAGATATAGACTAGCTGACCCACGCAACCTCGTTTGCGCCTTATACTGCCCGTAGCGTGAAAATTTTTCCCGTTTTTGAAACATTTTTCATTGTTGCTCCGCTCCTATTAGTAGTAGCGTGATGATATATACCCTATAGCCTTCCTCGATAAATGGACTATCCAACACCGAAAGAATTTTTCAAATCGGACCAGCGGTTCCTGAGATTAACGTGTTCAAACAAACAAACAAACTAACAAACTCTTCAGCTTTATATATTAGTATAGATTTGTTGGAGGTGTCGCAAAAATTGAACCGCCTGGGCACTTTCATAGAAAACGCTGTCTAAACCTTTTCAGATATAACAAAACAATGCATGGTGGGATATTCTTTTTTTATAGATCTACAAAAACTTACTTACTATACTTGTTATATGTTTTAAAAGTGGCTCACGTTTAATGCGGTGATTGCAAAGATAATTAGACGGATACAGTATTAATCCTTATGATTTTGTAAACGTTAGATACCTGATTTCATGCACATTATTCTTTAACACCATTTAATTTAAATGAATGTCTTAGGAGTTATCGCAAAAAAACAGGGGTAACAGTAAAATTTGTAAAAAAAAATGTTCAAAATAGGATATAGATCTTATTTTGTCATGTGTCCCAGGTTATTTGATGTCTCCCGCTGTAAGACTCAACTCGGGTATATGCAGCAGCAGATGGCCGTAGGTACGGATCGCACGGGGCTACCGCACGATCTCGTACGAGGTGAGGACTGTCCTGACACGATCTACACCGTCCGACATTCTGGCCGATATGGACATGACGGTCTAAGATCAAATTTGTTCAGTTGGTCGGAATGCAGAAGAGACAGAGCTGGATCATGAGCCCGGAATGCTACGGCCGAGCTTCGAAGCTCGATATCAGAACGCCGACTGTGTCACCTACCGATTTATTCAGATGTTCACCGGTCACAGTTGCTTCGGTGAGTATCCGATCAGGATCAGAAGTGAGGCTACGGCACAATACCACCACTCCGGGTCCGTACAAGAATACGCCCAGCACACGCTGGAGGACTGTCGTGCATGGGAGTCCGAACATCGAGTCCTGGTCGCACAGATCGATCGAAACCTGTCACCGCCAACATGGCCGTGATCAGATCAGATCAAGTTTTATCTTCCAACTCCTAACCGTTAAGGAGTTGTATCTTCCATCATTAACTCATCATCATGAAATGATGACTACCAGGCGTAAATACTGCAAAAGCTTTAGAGCTTTAGCTATGTGTCTAACAAACTTGAGGGTTTCCTTCGATTTCCTTCCTTCGAGTTTAAGCAACGCTTATTTTTTTGTATTGGGCTGCGTCAGGCCAATAACTTTTGACAAAACGAAGTCTATTGAAGTAGCTAGTAATTATTAAAGCCAATTAATTGTCATTAAACATTCACGTGTAAAATATTTTCATTGGCACCACTTCAAACGAAAATTCTAAAAGGAAATGTTTTCTTGCCTAATTTCTATACAATGTTATTGTTATTTCGTTGCTATCCGATCAAAGTACAATCACGCCGATAAGGAAAAACGTAGGAAGCAAATTATCAATATCCATCCACCTGCTTACACTTAACGACGCTAATGATTATTGGGAAATACATATTCTGACTTTGATTCTCACTACTCATTATTAAAGACTAAATAAGATACCGCCAGTGATATCCAGATAAAACACACATATTTTAAATTGTATTAATGAATGAACACGCTTAAGATAGCGGTCATGACTATTATAAAAAAATTAAATAAATAAAAATAAAAACAGCCATTATTTCCTCTAACCTGTTACAGTTTTATTGGTGATAATAACTTAAACTAAAATGATATTTGATCAACTAGCATTATCAGTAACCAGGTCAGGTTGTCTTCTGACATAGGCCTCCTCTAATTCCCTCCACTTCTTTCGGTCTAGTGCAATTCTTCTCCACCCCTTTGGCAGATCGTCTTCCCGTCTTTTTACTGGCCTTCCTCTATGTCTCTTCCCATGCCTGGGATACCATTCCGTAGCTTTTTTAGTCCATTTCTCTGCTTTCGATCTCCACATATGTCCTGACCATTTCCATTTCAACGACCTTGTTTTTATTCCTACATCTGCCACCTTCGTTATTTCTCTAATTTTTGTAGCTTTCCATTTATCCTTTAGTCACATCCAGCATACTTCTTTCCATGCCTCTTTAACACACTCCTAATTTTTGCTCAATCTTTTGTGTGAATGGCCAGGTCTGGCAACCGTATGTGAGACACGGAAGGATGCAAATATTATACAATTTGGTTTTTTCATAAACAGGTATGGTTTTATTTTTCATGACCTCTTTGAGAGACCAATATCTTTGCCAACTATTATTTATTCTTCTGTCCACTTCTTTGTTAGAGAGGTCCTTTACTGCTATTATTTGTCCTAGATATATATACTCGTCGACATACTCGATCTCTTCTTGTCCTACTATTCACTGTCATGACTATTATAATCTCATTAATTTTAGTCATTTTTTTCGCAGGCATTAAGAATTTTTGCTGGTTATCTTTAATTTGATAGCAATTCCAACAGACTCTTAACTATAATAATGAACTTTAATAACTTTATTTCCTTAACCAGCCTTTACATTTTTTATAAGTGACCACAGTGACCTGTTAAGCATACAATGCCTGTGGCAGGTCACTGCGCTCTAGCAGTTATGTTAACCTAGAAACAAACTTAAGTAACTAAACAGACTAATCCAAAACTATGATACAGTTGAAATTTATATAAAATTAAAATAATTGTTAATGAAGTTAACTAAACTAATAACTTACAAATTTATTCACATACAAACAGTTACGGCATGTGTGTGTGCGTGTGTGTGTTCGCGTGTGCATGCGTGCGGGAATATGTATATGTATGTGCGTGTATGTATGTGCGTGTATGTATGTGCGTATATGTGTTTGGAGTATGCTAAAACTGTAAACCTTGCTTTACACCAAGTGTTGTATGAAGGACTCCGTTTCTTCATAACTTAAGGCCGCCTAAAAGATAGTAACTAGTGTTTTACAGTCTCTGGGTGTTTTTGTGTTGATCCTAACTTTTCTATTAATTTTATTATATAAATACTCTGATCGTCTTTTATATTGCCATTTCGCAAATTCGGTTCTGGCTTTTGTGCGTACAGTAGTTTCTGTTCTTCTCTTTGCCACGGTGCTTGATTTGGAAGATGTACATTTTTGTTTTTTAATTTTTTTAATACTGTGTAGATTATGTATAGTTTTCTCACAGATAGGACGTTGCTGGTTCAATATAGACAACTCGTCATGTATCGCATAACTCAGTGTGCTATATTAATTACCCTGTTTATGCCTATTTGCCAGGTAGCTTTGGCTGGGAATATTGTTATCAAGTGAGTGAGTGAGCGAAGGTGATGGAAAACCGAATGTAATTTATTTAATTAAAAATAGTCGTGATAGGTTTAGCGGTAGGCAAAACGTGTTCATTAATAAATTGAAAATGTCTCAGCTGGTTATCAGATTGGTGTATGTGAATCTTTGACGCCGGTTACACGTATTTTTGTTTATATGGGTCAACCAATATGACTCTTCTGCACAAGCAGAGTTTAAGAATGGTGGTCACCATACTCATTGCGAGTGCATACAATGCAGCATGGTGACCCACACCATGGCGGCCTAGTGATGCTCCTGCATCACGGACCTCCGGTCTCGCACTCACCAACGAAACACGACAGCACGAATGCTGTTATTTTACGTTGATTTTCTCTGCAAGGATAGTATCGCGCCGGTCGAGCCGGCCCGTTCGTGCTGAAATCAGCGTCACTCTACTACCTTGTAAGCCTTGAAGTTCACCTACATTAGAGTAGACGCCGTCGTGAATATTTAATCTTCATACTTTACCAAAGAGCTATCAAAGCAATTTCTAACTAATATAGAAAATCGTATTTGCAGAGCATAGAAATTTAAAGTAATAAACATGAAAAATAAAGATCTAAGGAAAGTGATACGTATTATATTACTTTTCTTATAAGTTTAAAAGCAGTTGATGTATAAATTTAATAAACATAATTTTGTTTTACCGTGTCTCTAGGGCCCTAAAACATAGTCATTTACAATGTAAATGTGTGCGATTTCATTATACTTAATATTCCAGATAAAATGAAAATGTTAAATCCAATCTACAATAAAATCTAAGTTCAAAGTAAAACATCAACTTTACTCAGAGATATATAATTCAGCAGTACATTATAATAAATATGAAACTTTTACAGTATTTTTTCGAATACACAGGATCAACTTATATATAAAAATTAATTGCTGTTCGTTTGATTCGCTAAAACTCGATAATTTGATTGGGCCGATTTAGATAATTTTGGTTATGAAATGTTTGTCGTAATCCAGAGAAGGTTTAAACAGTGAAAAAAATTTAAAACAATTTGAAAATCCAAATGTCACGTGTACGAAGTAGCGGGCACAGCTGGTACATAATAAATTTCTCAAAATCGCTCAAGAGTAATTTTTCGAATATGTAATTTTTTTCAAAATGGCTATTATTTACTGTGATCTATCCTTCTGATTTAAAGGACCAGCCATTATAAAGAAAACATTTTCATATAATTTAGTTAACTAATTACAATTTCTTCCTTAAAAACAATATTCTTCTCGTTACAAATAAATTCAAATTAGGTATAATTTGACCATTATTATTTTAATATCGTTGACCATAATCGGTCAGTCAGCTTCTTTTAAATTTTGAAATGTCATTTGGCTCATTTTTGAGCCTCCACTATTTTCTGACTGCACTATTATTCTATTTCCTATATGTATATATACAAGCACTCTATTTCCGTGCAGACAGTAAATAAAGCATGCTCTGTGCCGTGCCGTGCGGTGGAGTGCTGATAGTGCTCCGCCAGTTTCGAAATTTAATCGAATGTATCGACTGGAGCTCGACATCGATACAGTCGCATCTCTGACGTTATATTTCCGGGCAGACCACGACTGAACCCTTTGTTCATTCACGGCGTTTCCACTGCAGTTTTAGAGTAGCTTTAGTTGCTGCCCTGCACACTGCTCGAGACAGGAACAGGTGGCGAGCTGTCACTTGTAGAATACTACCAAATAAAGACCCTCAGAATTTATTTGGACTTAATGCCTTGAGGCTCACTTTCACCTAGACAACCTTCAGGTGATGTAGAAGTATAATGTGGTAGGTGCAACGACAAAGAACGAAATTCGGCAAAATCACAATAGTTACGTAAATAAAAAAATCACTTACATCAAATACAGAACATGAGATGTTTGCTGAAATGAGGGCCCTGCGGACCACGTTCTTGAGGGCATGGTGACATGGGAATCTACCCGAGCATCGATGACAACACAAAGCATGGTCGCCATCGGCTTCCACCATATATAATTGAATTTACATACCTATATTTAATAAGATATGAATATACACAGACATGTACTAGCGTTGTGTTTGTACTGCCAATTCCCCCTGAAGGAGTTCTCGTACTTTTCTCTTAAATGTGAGGGTGGTTCGTGGACATTCCGATTTCAGCTGGAAGTCCATTCCAGAGTAGAACTGACTGTACATAAAAGGAAGAATTGATAAAATTGGAGGTGTGAGATAGAAGAAGCAAGTTGTTTGTTGACCAAAAACTCCGGTCGTGGTTGAAACATAAGAAACGGAAGTATGAAACAAGATATTCGGGTAATAATGGGGAGTTGAGAAACGAAAATAGACAAGTCAGAGCTCGTAAACTGCGACGTTGATGAATTGGAAGCCATTGCAACTGGGAACGTGAAGCAGATACATGATCATACTTGCAAAGATTGAAAACGAATCGAACACAGTTATTGAGAAGCCGATCTAGTTTATTGAAAAGGTCTGCATTCAGGTCAAAATAACACATTTCACCATAGTCGATCAAGGGAAAAATTAGGGATTGCATAAGGGTAGCCTTAGTTTTAATGGAAAGGAAGTATTTTAGGCGATATAAAACGCGGAGACATGAAGTGACTTATTAGCTGACCTATGAAATCTGTGCCCGCCAATCAAGGGTAGACTTCCCCCTTAGTCTCAATCGCCTGTGCCCAGCGATGTGTCTGGTATACCAGAAGATCACCAGCTAAGCAGATGATGATCCTCTAGGAACCGCAGGATTTGATGGTAAATGATGGACTCCATTATTTTAGAGAAGAGGGAAGTTATGGCTATTGGTCTGTAGTTAGACGGATTTGAGCGCTCGCCTTTTTTAGGGATTGGGTGAATCAATGCTGCCTTACATGATGTCAGGACTAAGCCCGAAGAGTAGGACAGCGATAAAAGCGACAAAAACACGTGTTAAGACTGGTGCCAATTCTGGAGCACACATCTTCTACACAATTGAAGAGATTCGATCCGGGCCACTCGACTTGTGGATTCAAAGGCATAAAAGTGCTAAGCGCACTGAGCGTTGGTCAAACTAGATTTCCAGCATACAGCTCTCGCATCGCGTTATGGTAGGCGGCTTCTGTTCCCCGTCATCCAAGGTCGAGTCGGCCGCAAAGTGTTTTGTCAGAAGATTGGCTTTCCGCTTTGCGTCATATGAATGCCCGAGTTCCTTAAGAAAGACGCTCAAGCCTCTCGCAAATCCTAAGAATGTGCTCCGAGTTCGCCCTTGCGATGTCTCTTTTGAGGGACTTGGAGGCAAAGTTGTACTCCTTTTACTGAGCGCTGGTATTTTGATCCCGTACCGCCACCGCGCCAGCCCAGGCTTAAGCGTGACTCTCCCACTGTAATGTCTTTGAATTCCTAGGCTGACACATATTGTTTTCATGTGACATACCGACATACTCTTAACCACGTTCTTATCAATAATTAATAAGATTAAAAATCGACTACGTGAAAACTTGTGATAAAATTTATATGATACCTTATGTCACTTTAATCATTATTACGAATCTATTGACACCTCATTTATTGAAATCGGTTCAGTAGTTTAAAAGTTACGATGGAACATACAAAAAAACACACCATACTGCAACTATCGAAATTATTACTCCTGTTACTCCTCCTTGTGCCTTCGCCGAATGGATATAAAAATAAATGATACGGATTTTTAGGGTTGTATTAAATGCTTTTGTATTCTAAATGTTTAACTACGTTTTTCTTGTAAACTAGCTTAACATCAGTGATTGAAACCGGAAAAGAAGTTAACACTTATTAATAAATACAGTAAACATTAAATTTTTCACTTTGAACAATGTGCAATTGTTTTGTAGATTTAATCCTTAACGTTAATCATCCTAGTAGCTTTTGACAATCTCAAAGAAATCAAAATACATACATGACTAATATATATCCATAATCCACAGTAAACGTGTTGTAGAACATATAAGTAAAAGCAATATAATTTAACATATTGCAAAATAGCACGAAGACTCTGAGAAAAAGTTGTCTAAATTTTGGAAAAAGTAATAGTCGGTAGGTGCAAGGTCTGGTGAGTAAGGCGGATGAGGGAGAGCTTCCAACCCCAGCTCTTGCAGCTTAGAGACTGTCTGTTGGACGGGACTGTCGATTACTTTGAATAACAGAAATAAAAAAGTTTGAAAAAATAAGTACTTTTACTTATTGCATACAAAACGGCAATTTCATAGGTAAAGACCTATTATTTAGTTTCGTGTTTATGTTAAATAACGCAGATTTTATGAAAGTAATATGAACTAACCAGTCGAATTCTGCACGCTTGGCCCAGTTTTGTAAGTGGTCGTCACGCCGCTTGTTACTGCGCTAAGTGTTGTGGATAAAAATCACATATGGGACAACAGTTTGAGTAATTTACAAATTGTTGTTCTTAGTCTCGTTGTTCTTTGTGTCCGTTTTATATATGTTTGTACGACACAGGGTGCATATTTCTAATGCATGAGTTATTGAAGTTGAAAAAAAAGCATTACGTACGTACAAGTATCAGGTACTCAACAAAACAGCCACCTTTCAAATATCTTGGAAGGATAAAACAGCTGCATTACAGTCTTATATTTTAAGTTTACCTTTAACTCCTAGATGTCAAGGATTCTTCTATCGTGAACTCATCAACGTGAGATAACGACTACCAAACACAAATACAGTTGAAGAACAAGCGTCGGAGCTGTGAAATTTACGAGTTTCCCTCGATTTCTGTGATCAGATCCTTTCAGTCACCTCGGAACTACTTCGAGTGTCCATGGCGTGGTGTTATGTTTTATAATTGCGCAAATAATGCACATTTATACGATGGTAGCAAGAGTATAAAAACGCGATTAAGCTGATAATTGAATTGCCAGGCATGCACAGTGAGAAGCGAACTAAAAGATAGGTGTCTCGCACACCGACAAATTGCGTCATTCAATCAGTGTTTTCTCATTGTCAACTGCTCAACGTATTAAGGCGAGGGATATAATAAACTCAAAATGCAAGGACGTGAGACAGGCTGACGAGTATTCCAATTAGGTTCACGTGCAACTTTTATCGGTTGATAATATCGTATGCGTTATTACGATATTTGTTTTCAGTGCGTTATGTATTAGGAGAGTCTTAAGTAGGTAAGGTCAACCGGGTCATCCAAAATTTCTGTTTACACAATTTTAAAAGAAATATATATTTAGTAGATAGTTTTATATGATTCGTTTACAATGTCTTAAAATGTTATAAAACTAGCTGACCCAACGTACTTCGTACCGCCATTTTTTTCTTAATTATTTACTGTAAAGCTTGTTTTTATTATCTATGGCTGCGTCAGCTTCCTAGTCGTAGACTAAAAAAATAAAATAGACTAGCGTGTTTTATAATGTTCTTTAATACAAACCTTGGCCTGACAATAGCAAATACAAAACCAAAGAATTATAAAATTTGGTGCAGTCGATCGGAACTTATGCACGTATACATATGCATTTCAGTGATTTGTAATTGAATTAATTAATTATGTGTGGGCGATAATACACAACCTTTTATGCAGATCAATAGCCATTTCAACGTAGGACTTAAATATATACTTGTTACATTTATATCTGTAGATTTAGTCGAAGGAGAGTTGTGGGAGGTAATATCGACTAGACTACGTGGGATTTCATCGGAAAGTTTTTCAATTACCCTCTATCTTAAAATAGCTATTCAATATATTAAGTAGCTTGAGGGTTGTTCTAAGGTTTTAATAACCTATTCATTGAATCCTGAAAAGTTATTCATACATCGAATATTTTGTTTAAAATGTGACTGAATGAATGTGGGTATTATACTCTGATGAATTTAACAATAGTCCTTGGATGACCGAGCTTCACTTTACATTTTCTTTTGATAATTTTTCTGAAATTTTCTTAACCCCCCTTTCTTTTTTTATGCAAAAATTCCCTCAGATTCAACCGATGGACTCGAATCGACTAAAAGCCGCACACCGTCTCAGGTACTAGAAGCCGGGTAACTAAGTGTACCCTCGAAAGGAAATGCATAGAACCCCGACGTAACTTGGACCACCTTCGGTTTGTAGATGGCCCCTCCTTTGTAGGAATCCCGATGCTTCTTTTCTATTTAGAAAAAAGGCGCAAGCACTTTGTAGCGCTCGAGCCGCCACCCCGCCCTGCTTCTGCTAGGGTGACAGATGGCGTTACCTGTCATCCTCAGGCAGCGCATATGAAGGACTGCGATCGTACGATTTCCGGCACCCGACTTGTCTATGGTACCCGGGCCGTTCCCAGGTCTGGCGGACTGGGAGAGTTTTAAACCTCTCCCGGTCTCGCTCCGTCACCTCCTTCGCAAGCATAACTTGCTCGCAGAAAGAGACGGCGGACGCGTTCTCGGTCCGCAACATGGCCGCAATCATGTTACCGAACGAGAGAACCATCACGCCTCGGCTCCCCCCACGTCGGAGATACTGCCAGCTCGTGGAGCGCCGTGTCCACGGTCTGGCCATCGCAGTCGCATCGCATAGCTCCTTGCGGATCAGACACAAGTGATCTCCGAAGCATCCTTTTCCAGTGATCCCCTGTGTCAGCCGGTATGAGAGGGTCCCGTGATGTCCCTCAAGATATCCTCAGTAACTAGTCTTACCGCCACAATAACGACGTGAACTGACTCATAAACTGCCGGATATCATTTAAAGATTGTCCTCTATAGTTACCCCCTTAAGGTGACGTTATATTCACGGATTATTCGGTACGTGTAGAAATTCGCCTAAAAACTCAAGAGTTTTTGAAGCCTGGAGACGTAATGCGGAGTGAAAATAAAAAATAAATTAAATTGATATGTGATGATGACAAAATTTTGAAGATATACAGAGAAATTACGGTTCTATTGTAAGGCATGTGTATTAATATTCACATCTATATTAATATACTACTAATATACGGTAAATATGCATAAGGATACTCATAATATCACCGTCATCATTATCAGCCCATTCCAGTCCACTGCTGGACATATGCCTCTCCCAAAGAACACCATAGAGCCCAGGCTGTTGCTTTCTACAAATAGTCCTCTAACTTCATTACATGATCTGGTGCCAATATTAGACACGATTATGTCAAATAACTTATAACTTGTCGCTGATAAGTCTATATAATCGAAGCATACTCCAATTCAATTTTTTCATTTCTATTAGTGAAAAATTTTAAGCAAACCAATTTTTCAATTATTGAATACTAACTTTTGCCCGCGATAGTAAGATAGTTACTCTGCTGCAGGTTGCATTAGAGTAATTATCTATTCGAATTAATGTAATACTTATTTAAAAATACAAGAATGCACTCGAGATATAAATGACATCAATAGGCACTTAATCAAAGTATGTACAGACTCGGAAATAACATAATTTGGACACATTTTTTATCAATTAAGAGACTCTCACTGAGAGTACGTTTTAATCATAGAAAAGTCAAGCCTCAGCACGAATGACTGCACGGCAAAAGTCATCTACCATCGTTTTGTCTGTATTTCATAAATAACAAAACTATACAAAAAACTAGAACCCGACTAGGTAAAAATTTGAATGAAATAGCCCATGTCACCTGGGCTGTTTTTACCAATCTATTGACACTACATTAATTGAAATCGGTTTTTTTCTTAATTATTTACTGTAAAGCTTGTTTTTATTATCTATGGCTGCGTCAGCTTCCTAGTCGTAGACTAAAAAAATAAAATAGACTAGCGTGTTTTATAATGTTCTTTAATACAAACCTTGGCCTGACAATAGCAAATACAAAACCAAAGAATTATAAAATTTGGTGCAGTCGATCGGAACTTATGCACGTATACATATGCATTTCAGTGATTTGTAATTGAATTAATTAATTATGTGTGGGCGATAATACACAACCTTTTATGCAGATCAATAGCCATTTCAACGTAGGACTTAAATATATACTTGTTACATTTATATCTGTAGATTTAGTCGAAGGAGAGTTGTGGGAGGTAATATCGACTAGACTACGTGGGATTTCATCGGAAAGTTTTTCAATTACCCTCTATCTTAAAATAGCTATTCAATATATTAAGTAGCTTGAGGGTTGTTCTAAGGTTTTAATAACCTATTCATTGAATCCTGAAAAGTTATTCATACATCGAATATTTTGTTTAAAATGTGACTGAATGAATGTGGGTATTATACTCTGATGAATTTAACAATAGTCCTTGGATGACCGAGCTTCACTTTACATTTTCTTTTGATAATTTTTCTGAAATTTTCTTAACCCCCCTTTCTTTTTTTATGCAAAAATTCCCTCAGATTCAACCGATGGACTCGAATCGACTAAAAGCCGCACACCGTCTCAGGTACTAGAAGCCGGGTAACTAAGTGTACCCTCGAAAGGAAATGCATAGAACCCCGACGTAACTTGGACCACCTTCGGTTTGTAGATGGCCCCTCCTTTGTAGGAATCCCGATGCTTCTTTTCTATTTAGAAAAAAGGCGCAAGCACTTTGTAGCGCTCGAGCCGCCACCCCGCCCTGCTTCTGCTAGGGTGACAGATGGCGTTACCTGTCATCCTCAGGCAGCGCATATGAAGGACTGCGATCGTACGATTTCCGGCACCCGACTTGTCTATGGTACCCGGGCCGTTCCCAGGTCTGGCGGACTGGGAGAGTTTTAAACCTCTCCCGGTCTCGCTCCGTCACCTCCTTCGCAAGCATAACTTGCTCGCAGAAAGAGACGGCGGACGCGTTCTCGGTCCGCAACATGGCCGCAATCATGTTACCGAACGAGAGAACCATCACGCCTCGGCTCCCCCCACGTCGGAGATACTGCCAGCTCGTGGAGCGCCGTGTCCACGGTCTGGCCATCGCAGTCGCATCGCATAGCTCCTTGCGGATCAGACACAAGTGATCTCCGAAGCATCCTTTTCCAGTGATCCCCTGTGTCAGCCGGTATGAGAGGGTCCCGTGATGTCCCTCAAGATATCCTCAGTAACTAGTCTTACCGCCACAATAACGACGTGAACTGACTCATAAACTGCCGGATATCATTTAAAGATTGTCCTCTATAGTTACCCCCTTAAGGTGACGTTATATTCACGGATTATTCGGTACGTGTAGAAATTCGCCTAAAAACTCAAGAGTTTTTGAAGCCTGGAGACGTAATGCGGAGTGAAAATAAAAAATAAATTAAATTGATATGTGATGATGACAAAATTTTGAAGATATACAGAGAAATTACGGTTCTATTGTAAGGCATGTGTATTAATATTCACATCTATATTAATATACTACTAATATACGGTAAATATGCATAAGGATACTCATAATATCACCGTCATCATTATCAGCCCATTCCAGTCCACTGCTGGACATATGCCTCTCCCAAAGAACACCATAGAGCCCAGGCTGTTGCTTTCTACAAATAGTCCTCTAACTTCATTACATGATCTGGTGCCAATATTAGACACGATTATGTCAAATAACTTATAACTTGTCGCTGATAAGTCTATATAATCGAAGCATACTCCAATTCAATTTTTTCATTTCTATTAGTGAAAAATTTTAAGCAAACCAATTTTTCAATTATTGAATACTAACTTTTGCCCGCGATAGTAAGATAGTTACTCTGCTGCAGGTTGCATTAGAGTAATTATCTATTCGAATTAATGTAATACTTATTTAAAAATACAAGAATGCACTCGAGATATAAATGACATCAATAGGCACTTAATCAAAGTATGTACAGACTCGGAAATAACATAATTTGGACACATTTTTTATCAATTAAGAGACTCTCACTGAGAGTACGTTTTAATCATAGAAAAGTCAAGCCTCAGCACGAATGACTGCACGGCAAAAGTCATCTACCATCGTTTTGTCTGTATTTCATAAATAACAAAACTATACAAAAAACTAGAACCCGACTAGGTAAAAATTTGAATGAAATAGCCCATGTCACCTGGGCTGTTTTTACCAATCTATTGACACTACATTAATTGAAATCGGTTTATCAGTTTAGGCGCTACGGTAGAGTGGCTTACGCTGTAATAGTCTCTTGTCGTAATAAACAAACGGTAACAGTCATTTCTCAGAACAGACTCTTGATGGAAAACAGCGTAGCAATGATCCTACTCAAAAGTAAATTAACAAGTAAATAGGTACTAAATGTATTTTAAATTAAGATATTCCATACTTGTGGCCCATAATTCAGTGCCGATATATTGATCTAGTGTTGTATATTATCGCAAGCACCTATACTCACTGTTATCATAATGGTGTATCATAATGAGCAGTGACCTGTAATGGGTTTGATACCCACCTAAGACAAATAATTATTGTGAGATGTTCTGTGTTTGCGCGTAATTTATCTATTACTAGCCGACCCACGCAACCTCGTTTGCGTCTCCTTTTGCCCGTAGCGAGATAATTTTCCCCCGTTTTAGAAACATTTTTCATTGGTGCTCCGCTCCTATTGGTGTTAGCGTGATGCTATATAGCCTATAGCCTTCCTCGATAAATGTACTATCCAACAATGAAAGAATTTTTCAAATCGGACCAGCGGTTCCTGAGATTAGCGTGTTCAAACAAACAAACAAACAAACAAACTCTTCAGCTTTATATATTAGTACAGATAAATATATGTACATAGTATTTGACATGTGTAGAAATATTAATGTATGTTTGATATCAAGTGAGGTGTATTAACTTATTATTATTATACTTAGTTTTGGTTAGATAAAACACCAATTTGAAATGGTTAATGCTTATACTATCTATTGTATATATACTATTGTATTTATTATGGTATCGTGGACCTAAATAAATCCACATCATAATGAAATAAACTCCATTCTTAACTGTTTCACCATTTAGGTTTTTTATTAAAATTTTAATGGAGTTAGACGGGGGTTGTTCCAATTTTTTTTTTTTTAATCTGTGCAATTTGCATAAATGGCGAAATTTTCAGATGAGAACATGAAAAGTGACATGGACATTGAATCTGGCGATGTAGGTTCACTACTGCATAAAGTCACAGATACTAAGAACCCGTTCCTATTAAAATTTTCATAACATTATTTTCAAAACGAACAGAACGCTTTGTAAAACTATTTGAAGCCAAAGTTTAGCTAATTATGATCTTTAATAATTTATTCGTTGAACTACAAATCGTAGCTAAGTTTAAAGTTTCGCCTTTACTTCGGTGGAATTTATTGGAAATGTAATTTGACTTTATCGATACCTACAGCGTTCACAAGATTCAATATTGTCCACGTTGGGATAATCTCGTCGCTCCATTCATCTTCCAAATGGCATTGACTACATGATCCGTTATTGAAAGCGTCTACCCACCCCAAAACCTCGAACCAGACTATCAGGAATGCCGGCCACACTAAGCCGCGAAGCTTGCGGTGACGACGAAAGCGACGTCTGCAATTCGAGATATCTAGAATGTATTTACTTAATGCAGACCGCGTGTTTGCCTAAAGCTATGCGAATGACAGTCGTATGTGAATTAAGATTCAAATCTAACGCTCTCTCTATGCAAATGTTCTGAAAAAATTTCTTGCATCACAAATTTTATCTTTGCCTCATAAATATTTAATGAAAATGGACAAAGGTAACCGGGTAAGTCTAAATCGAATGTAAAAGTGATTGCCAAAACACAAAAAACACCTAATTTGAATTACAACATCCTACTTCCTACTAATATCATAAATGTTTGTTTGTTTCATTTTATTAACACTATTGGCCTTTACCGTACTAAAGTATACCTGTGAATATAAAAGATGTAACATCGTTAGAAGAGACTCGTGCCAATCTGCATAAGCAATATAATATGGGTAAAGTACAAAGCGCTGTGCTCTTACCATTATATTCGTATCTTGTGACTTGAGCTCACTTTGTTATATAAGGTCGTGTAATACGTTACATCAAAGTGCATACGAGGAGTACAGCAGAATAATAATGGCGTGGATTCTGTTGCTACAAAATCTCTCTCTCCGATCTAGACTCCAAATCATTACTAAATGCGTAATGCATTTGGTCAAAATGAGTTGTTTTAACAGTACTTATAACCTTATGATAAAAACACCTCTTAGACTTTAAATATCGATATGTTAATTACAGGTATTTTAGAATTCGATATTATAATATGTACCTATCCTAATATGAACATTGTTCTAACTTACATAGGTTATTCCATTTTTTTATTGTGAATTACGGTAAATGGTTGGTCAATGTAAGATGATGAGGATCAAAATGAGTTAATAAAAAGTAGTAAAAAACAATGTAAAAAACGGTCGATCGCTCTAATCCTTCCAACTACAGGTCGATAGCCATAACTTTCCTCTTCTCGAAAATAATGGAGTACATTATCAATTGTCAACTCCTACGGTATCTAGAAGATCATCATCTGCTTAGCGATCAGCAGTACGGCTTCCGTAAGGGTCGATCGGCTGGTGATCTTCTGGTATACCTGACACTTCGGTTGGCACAGGCGATTGAGACTTAAGGGGAAGCCTTGGCAGTTAGTTTTTACATTGCGAAGGCCTTTGATCAGTTCTGGCACAAAGCGCTTCTTTTGAAGCTCCCTTACTATGGGCTTCCCGAGAAATTATGCAATTGGATCACTAGCTTTCTAGCAGATAGAAGCATAAAGGTCGTAGTCGACGGTGAGTGCTTTGACTCCATATCTGTGAACGCTGGTCTCCCGGAAGGCTGTGTGCTATCGCCTACTCTGACAGAAAGGAGGAATCCTTTAAATCAATGACATGCTGCAAATTAGCGGCATTCATTGTTATGCGGATGACAGTACCGGCGATGCTCTCTACACCGGCTGCGCCAATACTTCTCGGGAAAACGACATTGAGAGTCGAAACAAACTTGTCGCTCATTAAATTCAAAAGGGCCACATGTCCAAATTTACATTTTATACAGGAACGCAGAAACAAAATTTGAAACACGATTTTTGTTTTTTTTTTTGTATCTAATCATTTTTTATGTAATATTTTAATATATCGTTAGAAACGTGTAAATTTGCTTTATCAATCAATTACTTCACATATTCGATTATTGATACCTGTGCAGAGAAAAAAGCATGTAAGTACCTTTTGCATATTAAATTTATAACATTCTAGTAAGATTTTTTCCAAAAATTATAATTATTTTTAACTTTTTATATGTTTTATTATGAAATACGCAAATACCAATGTAATAGTAGACGTCGTATCTTACTAAAATAGAGTTTTAAAGTTAGGCAATCACATAGCCTAACCTAGTTATGTGCAAATCAGAAGTTTTCAGAAATGTGACAGTTTTGCATAAAATAAAAGATTAAAACACGTTACATACGTGGTCCTATTTTTAGTTGTGGCCATTTTTCACAAAACAAACGGGGGTTCTACCTGAGTGTCGAGTCGCAATTAACAAAATGGCACCTATGTACTAAAGTTAGCTAGAAAACCGTCAAAATGCAAAAGGGGCGCTAGTGTAGTTTGGCTGTAATTTATCCGAAAATGATAGGTGTCTTCAATTGAGCCATAAGTTCTATACATTTAGAGCACATTTTTGAAGTAAAACGGTTTTGAGAAAATTTTGATTTGTGGCCCTTTTGTATTTAATGAGCGTTGTGTCTGAAGTTGAGACCTTCTTGGCAAAGGTTTTAGATTGGAGTAAACTTAATTTAGTCCAATTTAACCCCACAAATACACAAATTTCCGCGTTCACCGCTAAAAAACTGCCGTGGGTCATATGTGTCAATATGTGTGTGTAATGTCCTCATTTTGGAGACAGTCCCCTATCTGCCTCAGACAATATTCGAATATTTGATGTCGACATATTGAGTGAAGTCCAGTTTCGTAGCCACTTGGAGCCATTTGGCTAAATTGGCCTCGAAAAAGCTTGGTGTGCTTGTGGGGGACGGTTGTGTCATGTCCCACCAACACAAAGGGAGGATCCTCCAACCAGGCGAGGTGATCATGCCTGGCGGGCCACTGCCCGACTATTGATGTTGGGATGTTGTATATATGATTATCGGCGCAAGCACTTCTATTGCGCGATTCAGGATTGTTAGTTATTCCGTGTTGTGCGTTACTTCGTAGTTCAGTGTATCTTCGGTAGATGGCGCTGTTATATGATTTGTTGATGCGCTGTATGTGGAAGTCGCCACATCACTCCCCTCCAAGACCGAAGGTCGATATGTGCTGAGTCAGCTGTCTGTGCTCTGTTGCGGAGCTTGCCAGTGCCAGGTGTAGTTCCAGTGAGTCGGAACTGAGTGCCGCAAGTTCCAGTGAGTCGGAACTGAATGCCGCTAGTCCCAGTGAGTCGGGACTGTAGTCCGCTGATCCCAGTGAGTCGGGATGGCGTGCGGTGCGCGGTGCTGCGGTGAGGTCCCCAGTGAGTCGGGGCGGTTGCTGCGTAGTGGCTGGCTGCTGCATAGACGGGAGAGATATGCTCTGCTTACAAGAACCGTAGCTGCAGTGTGCTGTGCCTAGACGCTGATGAGGCCGTAGGGGTAACCAGGCTGGAGCGGTCGCTTCCTGCGTATGGTCAATCCCTGTTGAGGCCGAGGTTGCTGGCTGGCTGAGACTTGCTGTGGGAGTAAACGAGATGGCGGCGTGGTAATGCTGCTGCTGAATCTGCTCCTTCGAAGGCTGCTTCCAATCACGTCGGGGTCACCACTGTAGAGGATGGTTGTGTCATGTCCCACCAACACAAAGGGAGGATCCTCCAACCAGGCGAGGTGATCATGCCTGGCGGGCCACTGCCCGACTATTGATGTTGGGATGTTGTATATATGATTATAGGCGCAAGCACTTCTATTGCGCGATTCAGGATTGTTAGTTATTCCGTGTTGTGCGTTACTTCGTAGTTCAGTGTATCTTCGGTAGATGGCGCTGTTATATGATTTGTTGATGCGCTGTATGTGGAAGTCGCCACATGCTCAATAAATCGAGACAGTATTTCATCCCGGCCCACCGCCTTTTGCTTTATAAGGCGCAGGTTCGACCTTACATGGAATACTGTCCCCTTCTTTGGGCGGGTGCACCCCAATACCAGATCCTCCCTCTGAACTGCCTTCAACGGAGAGCGGTTCGAGTCGTCGATTGCCAAGAACTTTCAATTTGGCTAGATTCTTTGCCGCTGCGCAGAGATGGGGAGTGCTCCGAGGAATTATTCGGACTCATTCCTACCGCCTCTTTCCGAAAACCGTCCTACGAGATAGAAATTTCATCTCCACCATCTAGATGGTTGGCAGTTCACAAACACAGTGAAGTAAATTTAGATATAGTCAACTAGACTACAACAAAATTGGCACCTTTTGAAGCGCACATGAAAATGGTCTGTAGAACAGATTTAAGGAAAATTCAAGTGACATTAGATCAAGTTATATGCACACGAACAATGGAAAAGACGAGACATTTTCACAAAAGCACATTTAAATTTTATTTCATAAAACGTCATATAGAAACAAAAACTGCCGTACTGTTCACATGATCGTCGTGAATTTTGCATAGGTATGATAATTGAATATACTACCGTCATACGGTCGGCGACAAATTAATAATTTTATACTTTTATAATTACTTAGCACTAGCCAATACATTAAAATTCACAGAAATTATGTTTAAAATAAATCACTTTTTAACGATAAGAAAAGATTATTAAGTCACACTTCAAATCAGTGCTTCAGATTAGTTTCAATGGAATAAAACTTACAATGCCTATGATAAGATCGGCGCCTTAGGGTTGATCTCAATTTAAAACTAATTTCGGATTATCACAGCTCGACTGATAATTGAGACGTCTTTTACAATACGGGCCTCAGTGGCTCTTATCATTAGTAAATCGCGAAGTTCATACTTTTCCTGCAAATAAGTTGGATTAAGATAAAGAGGTGACTTCTTGACTGACATGCTCAAGCTATTCCATTTTCTCGTATAGCCTATATTTCTTACCTGTATTTTTCATGAAATAAACTAGCTTTTACCCTCGGTTTCACCCGCTTGTATGTTGGTATTTGTTCCAAATAATAGTATATGTCCTTTCTCAAGATTCAAAGTATCTTCATGCCAAAGGAGATGTCCAAAAAATATATCTGGCCTAGATATAAAATAAGTGGTATTTAATAGCTTCCAATTAAAGAATGAAAAAGGTAAATGATACATGGCAGATTGTGAAAAAAGTTATGAAAGTTTAAAATATTATTTATATCACTCCGACAACATATTTATAAAAAAAATGGAAAGTTCTTGAAAAGTAGCTTATGTCATCCTCTAACGTTTTAGTTATCTCCTCACAAGAAATATGTACATCATTAGTTGCTGTACTTAGTTATTTACTTACTATTATATCTATACTAATATATAAAACTGAAGAGTTTGTTTGTTTGTTTGTTTGTTTGTTTGAACACGCTAATCTCAGGAACCGCTGGTCCGATTTGAAAAATTATTTCGGTGTTGGATAGACCATTTATCGAAGAAGGCTATAGGGTATATATCATCACGCTACTACTAAAAGGAGCGGAGCAACAATGAAGAATGTTTCAAAAACGGGGGAAATTTTCACGCTACGGGCAATATAAGGCGCAAACGAGGTTGCGTGGGTCGGCTAGTATATATATATGTAAGGTTATTACGGAATTAAATAAAACAAAGAACATTATTTATATGCATATTTAATAATTGCAAATTGTCAGAATACTCTTTGGATATGCCGCTGATGGAAGAATATATTTCTGATGACTTGATCATGTTCATTTCCTTTCACATCATGAAATCCTGTATTTTAAACTATGTTTCTTCATGTTATTACTCTACTAGCTCTCATCTAACAAGCATGATATAAAAAGTGGTCTGCTCTGATCTGTAAGAAATACATGAATTGTGAAATTCACATAAGTTAATTACTTTAACCTAAAAAAAAAAATATTGAAATGCTGTTACGGCGATACCACAATAATGATGCACGATTACAAAAGTTATCGTTGTTTATTACTAGTACAACACTCAGGTGTGGCTACGGCACGGCACACTTCATATATAAGATCCAAACAAAATGAATTGGTGTTGTTGTGTATGGAATGCACTTTTTGATTGAATATTTTAACTTATTTTGCATTATAGTTACGTAATTTGACAGTTAAAATGTTTTAAAGTAAACTCAAGTCGCAAGATTAGTTTTTTTTGTGTTTTTTTTATTCTAATTTGCTACGGACTGTATGAAGTTACTCATAATTTAGAATTTATTTATTTATATCAAGAACACAAACATGATGTCTGTCCATTCTGGGGCAAAAATAAGACATCTCCTTTCATTGAAATCGGTGCAACGGTACCGTAACCGGTAGCCGTAAAAACGTAACAGAGTTACTTTGGAATTTATAATCTATACATCTTCTATACTCTACATACAAATACATACATACAAATAAATAAAATTAAAATAACAGCTTCTTACTTTGTTGTTTACACGGTACATATACCGAAGTAACAAGTTTTTCAAATTTTGTCTGTTTGTTTATCTGTCAGTCTGTTTGTCTGTAAGGAGTAACTTAGGTTACTACATTTTATTTTCTGACAAACATTGCCCGGCGGTGTCATCCGCCGTTGTACAGATTCAACAATAACCGTGTGTAGCACCGCGGGACTCAGCCAGTATTAAATAGGGATTATCATCCTAATTTTACTTAATTTCCTAAATCAACCATACCCATTGACCAAATCGTTTATATGATGAGACATGTTTTATATAGACTTTTTTAAGTCTCTACAATTGAAAGTTGTTTTTAAAAAAATATGTTTTTGATGCCACTATGCTACGGACAAGGACAAAAGTTAAAATTTATTTACTATTCAATTCAGTTACTTAAAACTTAAGACATTTTTGCTCACCGATCGCTGCTGAAAAATAGCACACACACACGGGTCGGAAGTAGATGAAGAGCGTGTAATGATACGGTATCAAAATCAAATGTTTTATCTATTACAATGACTACTTGAACCCTCCGATAAATCATCATAAAGTAATATGACCCTGTCAGCGTTACAGGCCATGCCAAAGGATTCCTAGAAAGAAAAAAGTAGTGATGCTACTAAGCAATGGGGACTGCTAAACGATTGCCATGTCAATACGTCAAGAAAGGCAAAAACGAATAGAAATATTTCGGACATCTAACACACTTCGTCAACTAGTCCCAAGCTAATTTTTAGAGCAATTTTAAATACATACATATTATACATACACACACACTCTGAAACAATATTTGCAGATCATACAAACATTCAGTTCAACCTGGGAATGGAACCCGATACCTCATGTACAGCAGTTGGTTACGCTACCACTGCGCCACCGACGCCCTCAAAAAACAAAGTAGAAAAGGAACCACTCGAATTTATTAAAAATGTATACACCTTAATCATAACCGATGCTTCAGGATAGTACTAGTTCAATACCCACCAGTTAGAATCAGAAAAGCATGCAATTTTAAATTGAAGACTGTAGAAATGTGTTATTAATACCGTTAATTGGTAAGCTTGTGTTCAGCACTAGACTGTGATGTACTGATGATGATTATTCCTGCGTCATATATTGTTAAATTAATAGAATTTATACATAGCTAAGCCTGACCAGCTATATCAGCATATTTCAGATATGAGTATATTATCGAACACGAAGTATTAAGACACGACGTATATCGTCGAGAATAAAACGTAATTATATGCATTGTACCGATGGAGTTTAGAATATATAATGTAGATGTAAGTTGGTATCACGTGCAAAACGTTACTATGTAATATCAGAGTACGAGTATTATGGAGCCGGAGCTCCTGCACCATAAATATTATCCCATCGTTGTTCAGCACCGTCGTTGTTTTTATTACCTACAAGTACGCTATAATGATAATTATGAATACCTACTGTATATCATCAAAGTCAAAGTCAAATAGATTTTATTCAAATAGACACTTTTTACAGGCACTTATCACTCACACACAGTCAATCAAAATGCCTAATATTTTCGTCAAAGGATTTCTATTTTTTTTTTTATTTTTCTTCTTATTTTCTTTTTCTTCTTGCTTTTTGTTATACTTCATTAGTCTACTTTCCCTTGAAATTTCTAAAATTAAATCTAAGCTACTGTTGAGAGAACTTTAAAACACAGCCAGTTGTAAAGTCTTTGTTAGTAATAGAAATTGGCGGGTTCGAATCAAACAGCCTCTTGGACTAACCGACGTGGTACCGGTTTTACCTGAAGACTGATTTACTGCATCTGAACGTCGATGCTTGAATAAAATGCAATTTGCGTATAGACGATTTTTGATTTGAATTAATGTGAAATACGTCCGGCCTAAACAAAGTAAAGGAAGAGGACAACGCCATATTGCCTTAGATAATCTTAAAGCAATATCATCTTTAAACTATGGTAATTCGACTTTGCCAAACATAGCACTGAAAACGATCAATAGATGACGTTAGTTGTTACAAATAAAAACCAATTAGCCATCGATTGGATTTAAAATAAATGAGCACTGTTAATTTTAATTAACAGTCTTATTTACTTCGCCGTCGCGTCGTCAAAGATTTCCATTGCTGGATTTCTACGTTTCAAAATAAAATCTAACTGATATTCCAGAACGTTCTTACATTTATTGAGGCACGGCGAATGGTTCTTTATGGAAACTGCATTAATAAATTGAATGTCTGGACCAATGCTTTTATGCTTTTATATAATACTTATAAGAAAAAGAAAAAATCCACTTTTCCATCTTGAAATAATTGGACTTCGTTATGCAAGAACTATTTCGCGACAAAATTTAAAAAAAAATGGGTTTTGTATGCAGATCGATTCTAGGCATGACAAACTATATAATCAGCTATTTTTACGCACAAAAGTTACTCCCAGTGCCTTTTAATCATGGGTGAATCAAACGACATGTCAAAATTTGTTAGAACTTGTGCAAAAATTCTTTACGTAACCTTTGTTACGTAAAGACCAATTGTTACATACTTCTTTAAGTAACCGCATAAGTTACGGTTACAAAATATACCAACAGGATATTTATTTCTTATTATTTAAAGTTTTTTAGTTTGACAATGTGTATTTTAATTTATTATAAATGTTTAGCTTGAACAGTATTTGTACGTAGATGATGATAACGATATATTGTTTTAAACTTTCATGGTCAGTAACATTAAAATAGGAATCTGCGGGATTGCTACCATGTACCTTTTTGTTTGTGAGTATCCGATATTTTGGCGCTGTTGCAAGCGCCATTATCACGGAGTAACTGAAGAACTTGCGGGTGGGCTGTTATTGGCAGACATATCGGTCTACCCCCTAGCGTAGTCTTTTATTACGATCGTCCCCGGTACCACTGTTCACTAACTCACTATTTACTTGTAACTGTTCTCGACACACAACACTAATAGTAACTGATCGCGAAACTATGTTTTGTTGATTACGACGGTTTTTGCACATTCGAATCACTGGATTCCAAACATTTGACAATTTAAACCCATCCTCACGAATCGTGAGGATGGGTTTAAATTTTCAAAAGTTTGTAATGCTTGCAACAGCGCCGAAATATCGGATACTCACAAACAAAAAGGTACATGGTAGCAATCCCGCATTTTCCTATTTGAATTGATGATAACGAGATAAAAAATATCAGTTTATTTTTAAACAGAGATTAAAAACCATTGGAAAGAATATTAATTTTGCGAAGGATATTGAGACAAGCAAAAATTGTAATACTGTTCAGGTTTTAACTAATAAAATATTTAAATATAAAGATAACTTTAAAATATTGAGGTACACTCTCAAGATAATAATAATATAATATTATAATAATTTATTGACACAGAAAGATTTACAATGTTTATATACACAGTTACTGTTAAATACTAATTAGCACTTGACATATGAAACTCTGCCTCTTAAACTAGGTGAGTACCTGTATCTTAACGAAATGGTGTTATTTTTGGTTAAATTCAGAACTTAACGTTAAAATATTTGGATTTAATCTTTTACTGCATTTTATTTCGCCCAAATCAACCCCAATCATAGGATCAAATGACTATAAGTAATGTGGTAGAGTAGGTTCTTGATTAATTTAAGCAGTCGGAATATAGCTAAGTCGTAATATACATTAACGAATTAAGCGGAAAAGTGGCTATATCTTTTAAAGTATATTCTACATCGTAATATATTTTTGATTGATTAAGATTATATCTCTCCTATTCTATATCTTACTTTCAAGTAAAAATATCATACAGAAAACATAAATAAAAAACCTTTGACGCATTTTTTTTCAAATTCTCTCTAGGGTCGCTTAATACGTTCTTACGTAACATCAACAACCCATAACGTCCCACTGATGGGCTCGGGTCTCCACTCAGGAGAGGGTTAAGGCCATACGTCCCACGCTGGCCGAGTGTGGGTTGGGGACTGGCAACACGCCTCCAACGAAGCTTCACGACTGTTATCCTTTGATAACAACCGGGACCGACTGCTCAACTTGACCTTTGAATAACGGAGATGCTCATGGTATCATGCCATCAGCGGTCACCCATCTAGGTACTGACCGCGCCGACGTTGCTTACCCTTGGTGATTGTTTTAGTCACCGAGGGCAACCGGGCTATTATTTTATCACGTTTTAAAGTTGTTTTACAAAGTCACGAGTTGGACATCCGAAAAACTTATACACATTGACTTGAAACTCATAAATTATAATTGATTTAGACAGAAGAAATTAGGATTTACTTTTGAAACTTTCTTTAAATAAAAACTTTATTGAGTGGTAATTAGTAGCTATATAGGATAAACAATGAAATTAAAGCTACCTGCACCGACATGAAAGGTCGCTCTGCTGCCCTTACCAACATTCATCGAGTCCGAAATTTATTTATTTATTTAGGTACTAACTGGACCCCGCGGTGCTACCCACGGTATTCATCGTACCGCGAATAGCGCCGCGGGACAAAGTTAGTCTAAAAAGTAGTCTAAGTTACACCCTGGATCGTCACCTACTTGCCAATAAAAGTCCCGTCAAAATTCGTCCAGCCAGCCGTTCCAGAGATTACCCGGAACAAACAGACAGACAAAAAAAATTTTTAACTTAACTTTTGGGATACGTACTGTGTATACATACATATTCATTTAGTAAAAAGCGGTTATTTTAATATTACGAACAGACACTCCAATTTTATTTATTTGTATAGATATGATATACCAACAGCACACATACGACACACTTGAAACACTATATTATCTAGTATGCATTTCGATTATAGGTACCACATTACACCTAACAACACAGTATTAGGAGTAAGTCAGTATTACACTATTGCTGAAAGGGTTAAAGAACATTTTGCTGCATTTGAAGAACCGACAGACGAGCAAATCAGCGATTGCAGAACATGCACTCTCCGCAGGCATTAACCACGTGAAGCGATTGAGAAACATAACGCATAAAACTTTTAATGGAGAAGATGGTTTTAAATGATCTACAGCGTGGAATCCAGTATTAAAAAAAACACCCTCGTTTTTCGGCGCAGTCGGATAATCACCAGAATAGGAACACATCGGTTTGCTTACAGAATAGGGACACTGTTAGTTACCACACTAATACTGTGACGATACATGGCGAAACAAATTTATCAAAAATATCCAAAAAGTGCGGGTAGACGAAGAACCTTCTACTTCACGGATTCGACGATGGAGGGCGTGCGCCGCTGAGCCAGTCAGCCTGTGACCACGGCCAGTGCGACCTGGTTGAAATGTCAGGTAAATCAGAGGTATGTAATACCTTTTAATAGGTGATCGCGTTAATTCCCGTAAAAATAATTGTTAATATAAGTCAGTATGGTTTTTCTGATTATAGTTTAGGTTTATCGCCCGCGCCCTAGAGAGCACGTAAAGCTGTCAGCGCCTGATCTCTCCCTGATCCATCGCTCGAGAGAGAGATCGATGAGAGAGAGAGAACAGAGAGTGCACCTGTGTTTGCACACACACTTGTGCACCATCATATCTCCTGCGTAGTTGGTTGTTCTCTGGCCTGGCCGCTGTGGCCGTAATCGGCTAGGAAAACATAACCATCATTAGGAGTAAGGGCATTTGCACAGAGAGTAGGTGCAGGATTCCGATTAATGCACGACAATTCCCGCGCTCATACAGCCAGAAGAAGTGGAATTAGAAGTGTTGTCGTGGCCCGCCAATAGCCCGGACATACCTACATATGGGATTTGTTAAAAAATGCGTCCGAGACACATATCAACCTGTCAATAATGAACGACAGCTCATCAAAGTGCTCAAGACAAGTTGGGAACAATTAACACAGGAGACAGCCTGTCACCTGGTGAAAAGCATGTCTTCCAGGCTTGATGAATGCATTCTAAAAAGGACAGGACACACACGTTATTAAAGAAAAGCTGAAGACACTTCAGTTTTTTTTATTTACACTAAATTTTTCACATTGTTAATTTTTACGAAAAAAAACGTTTTTTACAAAAGAAATAATAAGCTATGTTAATTTTAATGTAAAATCGTGTATCTACTTGTCTTTTAATTAAAAATGGTTTAATGAATTTAATCTAATCATTTACATATCCTTAAATCCTAATATTTTTTTAGACCATCTGAAAAGACATCGTGGCCCTTATTTTGTTTTGACTAGTATATTATGCAGAATAAACGTAAAGGAAACATTTTAGATCCCTTAAAAATATAAAAAATAAATAACAAATTTGTTTAAAATATAAATAATAAATTAATAAAATAATAAATATTTCGGACAACTAACACACAACGTCATCTAGTCCCAAACTAAGCAGAGCTTGTATTATGGGTACTAGACAACTGATGTAAATACGTATATACTTTTTTTTGTAAATACATACATATTATATATATAGAAAACACCCAAACTCGGAAACAAATATTTGCAGATCATACAAACATTTGGTCCGACCCGGGAATCGAACCTGAGACCTCAAGAACAGCAGTTGCGTACGCTACCACTGCGCCACAGAGGTAAAAAACATACCAATAAACTTATTGATTACATTTTTAACCTGCATGCAATATATTAATTGGCATATTGCAGAGGCTGCTTTAGTCATTAAATCCGTCTTTGAATATGCAAAATTTAAGGTACTATTATATTTAATTTTTAAAACTCTTAGGCGTTAGTTTCATTCATCGTAATATATCCTAACCAAAATCCGACACGCCTGTGTCACGCCACGCTTGTGTCACGCCACGCTTGTATCACGCCACGCCCGTGACATGCCACTTTCACAACAAGAGCAAGAGGAATAATCATCATTTTTCTGCTGGTTTCCAAATTTGATTCCGGCCTAATCTGCAAAAGAAATAAGTAATAAGAGTACGGAAGTCGAAAGGGCAAGAGAGCTAGGTTAAAAGATAACGCAAGCCTACAATGGAAGTACAGAGTTAGGCCGCAATAGCTTGAAATAAACCAGAACAGAAAGAATAGGTCATAACGACAAAGGTATTGAACAATTAAAAAATATTTATTTTTTTATGTATTAACCAAACATTAAAAAACAAAATCTTTTATAACCGGCTGACTTCAACGCGTCATGTTTCGTCACTTTAATTTGTCATCCTTAAGAGTGAATACATTTACTTCCAATTTAAATTTAAAAAAACGGGAAGCATTTAAATCCCACTGATGGAGTTCTGGGGTAGGATCAAATTAAAAAAAAACATCTCACTCTTTTCCAATGCGTTCAAAATAAATAAATAAATATTTCGGACATCTAACACACAACGCCATCTAGTCCCAAGCTAAGCAGAGCTTGTTATGGGTACTAGACAACTGATACAAATACATATATACTTTTTTTTTGTAAATACATACATATTATACATAGAAAACACCCAAACTCCGAAACAAATATTTGTAGATCATACAAACATTTGATCCGACTCGGGAATCAGTCGCACACATCAACCGCTAGACCAACGAGGCAGTCAATCAATAAGGTAAATAAAAAAAACTGCTAAAATCTGTCTAAAACTTGCATTGTAACACAATTTACGCCGTAACAAGCACTGAAGTTAGGTAAAAGTTAGCTTTCAGCAAAGCTCAATCGAACGGAGTTCAGGTGGTAGAAGCATACATATAAACCTGAACTATGTGATTCTCGGATGAGGCACTTCTCCCGCCACCTACGCACACCGCCCACTCCATTTCAATATATATAATAAAAAACAGCTCAACAACCGACGTGGAGCTTGCAAATAAATAAAAATAAACTCAAACCCAATTTTTAGGTAAAATGATATTAAATGGAACTACAAATAAATGTTTGAATACGAGATTTGATATTGTAAATGTAGCACTGTTATGATATATTTGGTGGAATACCTGTTTAATGTCACATCCATTTAGTTTTCAGGCTTTATGTTCACTGTAGTTCTGAAGCGATGTTCGCGCTGGGAACCCAACTGAAATCATTCGCTGGTCTATCTCCGAGTTGTGAGGACGCGGATCAAGCACTGGCTCCACTACCATTGAATATTACTGCTTGTCCCCAACGTCCATCGCGAATATTTAAATTTCGGTACAAGTACACCAGTAGCGGTCACCTATCCAGGTGAGCTCCGACTTGGTAAGTTACTATTTTAGAAAATTTATTTTCTTTTGTTTTTTAATTTGATATTTTTCATTTTTTAAATTTATTATATCTTTTTTAATTGGAAAAGTGTAAAAGAGTTCATATTCATTAACTTTTTTTATATTTAATTCACTGAAGAAGTTTATTATGTATATTAAGTATATAATCGAAAAGTTAAAGCAGACTTTTGAACTTTGATTAAGTTTTGAAGAAATTTAAAAGTTGTGTACATCAAAAACTATAGATTTCAATTTCTTTTTTATCTGAAACGACATACTTAAATAGATTTAAATAAAAGAAATTTACAGAAAGTGCAGATAATATAATTAAATCCCAAAATTTAAAAGACTTAGGTTATACTCATCTTAATCTTTTTCTTGTGTTTTTCCAATAATTTTATTTTGATTATTATTTTAGATATTAAACAGTTTTAATATATTTTTCATCGGTCCACGTGTCACATGTTCGAAGCGGCGTAATTTACGAGAGCAGCATTTTTATTCAAAAACAGTACTTCTCTTCACTTAAAAAAGGATAACCATTTTATATTATATATTTTATTGGTACGAAAAAAATTCTCAATAAGAATTTATTAAAAACGGCCGCGTATGGTAATGGTTTTTATTATTATTTTGGATTTTAAACAGGTTTAATCTAGTTTTCATGGGTCGACGTGTCTCATCTCCGAAGCGGCGTAGTTTACGGAACAGCATTTTTATTGAGAAATAATTCTTCTCTTCACATATAAATAAATAGTTAACCATTTTAAATATTGTGTATTTTAAAGGTAGGAAAAATTTGCTTAGTAAAAATTTATTAGACACTGTTTCTAATATTTTCTTACTATGCAAATATATTCCATTTAAAAATTATTTTCATGTATTTTTAAACAACTTTCAAAATGTTTTTTTTTTTAATTATTTTAGGCTAATAAATTATTCACGATGTTAGACTACAAATTTTCAAAGTTTTAGTTGTAATTTTTTGCTAGGGAATCGCTACGAACAGCGTAGGGACTATACTCTATCACGCATTGGTATGCTAATAAAATATGAGGATTTGAGTTGCGTTGTTTCAGGAAAGTATTCTTCCGCGCGGTAGATGTAAGCTTTTCACCTGAAAACAATGTTTGCCGTAAAATTTTCTTTTAACTATTTTATGTTTTTATAATTTTTTTAACATAAAAATTTAATCGAAGCCCTTTAGAGTGCTAAAATTTTACATCATTTATTTACATAAGAGAGTAGTACCGGGTATGGTATGGTATGGTAAAACTAAAACAAAATGCGCTGAAAATTTCACTTTGTATTTTCGCCCCGCGGCGATACTCGCGGTGCGACAATAGCCGCTAGTAACACCGCGGGGTTCAGCTAGTACAACATATTTATCGGACAGCAAAGAGTAGTAGAAGAATTTGGTATTGGCAACAAAAAAAATACCTGAATAAACATTTTCATCGAAATGATAATTTAAAATTCACATCAAAAAAATTTTATCCGGTAAATAATTTATAGTTTACAATATAACATACTTATCAGAATAAGAATTTGAATTTTAGTACAAATGTTTTACAAATCTACCTGAATAAGATCTATAATTCGGAATAAAACTTTTTATTGACAGATAATTTTGTTGTTCGTAATAAAACATTTATCGGAATTAGAATTTGTAGTTCGAAATACAACATTGTACCTGATTAATAATGTCTTCATGAACCTTAAAGTAATCGTAGATACTGCCACCAAAGAAGTTGTTTAATAAATAATTTTATTTAAATTTAATAAATCTTTGCACGAGATTACAAAATACTTTACTGAAGAATTTTCAGCCCTTTATTAGTCCTCTAGTTAGTTAGACTAAATGGCTCAAAGATCACTCTAAGTAAAATACGTACTCGTCTAAAATATTTCATCTCTAATCGATAACTTTCAACAGCTCAACAACTGTCTCGATAAGCTCACTTAATAATTAGTGCGGGCTCTATTGGAATACCCCACTTAGAACAATTTGCGAAACAGAATTTTTAAATATGAACCACTCGCAGGCTGTACAACACCCTAAAAGGTTTTACTTTGAAATTAAAGGTCTAAACTTTCTTCGTTTTGTTAGTTCTTAAGTTTTACGTTTGACAGTTCGACATTCAAATAGCGAACTTAATTTTTGACAATTAGGTGCAAAAAAATCTATGTATTGGAAGTTTATGTACTTTTAGACATTTATTATTAAATTTCAGTTACGTAGAAATTTTAAATACTAAACTAAAATAACCTAATTTAATAGAAAATTTCCATGAGTAGTTTCATGGAAATTTTCTATTCTAATATCAATTTCATTAAAATGTTGTAGTAAATTTCCATGAGTGCTTTTAGGTTCCATAAGTAGGTACCCACTCCATTTCATCTCTACTTATCAAAGTTATAAATTTTCTCGATTTTCGCAATATTGTTTATGGATACTTGCCTCGTCTTGGTCTTCGACCCTCCTCCATAAATGAGCTACCCCTTCTAAAAGAATGAGCTAAGGGTAATTATTCCAACTGTCCACGCGTGATGCCGTGAGAAAGCGACATAGTAGTTCATTTTTATAAATATAGATTATTGTATAAAAGTCTGTCAAATTATAAACGGATTTTTTATCAACATTATAAAGGAGTTAACTCGAAAATTTTGCAAAAATAAATGAAGAGCTAAAAGATACATTAATATAGTAAAACAGCAGTAACTAAGATAGCAAAATTGGATGATTTCAACTTTGGCTTAAAACAGAAAACAAAATTATTTAATTTATGATTTTTAGAGACTTCTCCAAATTACAGTAATGATTTATATCATGACAAATTGAAACGAGATCTCCCATATTTGGACTATAAAAATGTATTTAACACTTTTTACCAAAGAAAATCTTTTATAACAAAAAAACATTATTCGAAAGAGTAATTTAATTACATAGTGTGTATAATTGGCAAAATCTATAAAAAAGTATTTAGTATCTAATAATAACTAGACCTAAAAGACATGAGCATAACGAACCTTTCGTAATTTTCTATTGTCACGGCGGTATCACAAAACTATTAACACTATTACCCGCGGCTTCGCTCGCATTTAATAAAAAGTATCCTTTGTTACTTCTAATACCTCCAAGAATATTTTGTACACAGTTTCATAATGATCGGTTAAGTAATTTTCGCGTGGACGCTTAACAAACAAACTTACATTCACATTTATAGTTATAGATAGATTAGGGTAGGTGATGAAGAAGATTTATATAAGAGAACATTTGAAGGTTTTACACAATGTGAAAAACACATATTGTGATGGCAAAACGAAGGTGCCATATCTTACCTATTTTTTCTACAAAGACATATTGCTAAATTCTTTTCGTAACAATAGGTAAAGGAATATTATTTAAAAAAAGGTTTATTTGTGTGTGGCGACATCTAAGCCTTCGTATGTCAAGCGTCTTATGTCGAATATTCTGTCACAATAGAGCTATACTTTAGAACTAAAAATAAATAATTCTTACATTTTTATAAGTTTTAGGTGTTGTAAATTTTCTAGGTCAACTAGGTCAGGAATTAGACTAATAACTAACTTTATTTCTATAAAATGAAGTACCGGATTTATCAACCTTGGCTGGGTATTTTGGTAAATTTTCCAACAATAATCCTAGTTAGATCGATTTATCGGCCCAGAAACTTCCTTCATATTAAATTTAACGAAAATCGTTGGAGATCGAAATTTCGATTTTAGATAGGGGGTGGATATGACAATACGACCTGAATTTGCACTAGAATTTACGGAGAAAGTTCGTTTATCCCACCTACCAATAGCCGGATTATTGTACAAACTATCCAGGAGATACGAGAATAATCAATATTTTATTCCTAATAAAGATAACGCTCTTCCAGTTGTAGCCTCGACGCGAGATGACCAAATTTGAAACCCTGCGGTTTTCGTTTTATTTTTATTATTATGGTGACTGAGTAATTAAAAAAAAACGTGAATATATAATATTACTAGCGCTATTTAGCTTACGTCGATAAAGTATCTACTTTATCAACCTACGTCGCGCGTCGTTTAGGCAACTATTTTACGGCCGCCGCCGCCGTCCGGGATCGCGGTCACTCGGTTAAAACTTAAATTTCAGTTTGAGTTAATGGCTGAAACAATTCATCTCATTCGAAAGAAAGAAATACCTACCTAATCATGACTAAAACCTAGTCGCAAAATATATATTTAAATATCTATATAAAATTTTAACAAAAATAAAACCGACTTCAAGGTTTGACTCGATTCCTCTTGGATGCCATCGTCAGATCTTAGTGTCTTTATCATGGTACCACCATTGGGATACCACCTTTCCATTAAAAAAAGAATCATAAAAATTGGTTCATAAACGACGAAGTTATCCGCGAACACAAAAAAAATTATAAATATACGGTCCAATTGAGAAATCTCCTCCTGTTTAGAAGTTGGTTAAAAAGGAGTAAAATAATAAATAATATTGACAAATACGTGTTTTTAGGGTTCCGTAGCCAAATGGAAAAAACAGAACCAATTTGGATTCATCATGTCTATCTGTCTGTCTGTCCGTTTGTCACAGCCACTTTTTTCCGAAACTATAAGAACTTGGTAAGTAGATGTATGCTATGAACCGCATTAAGATTTTCACACAAAAATAGAAAAAGAACCCTATCCTTACAACTGAAACTCAAAAACTTTCAACGTTCACTTCAAACCCACGTATGGGTTTACCACGGATAGGTCTTCAAAAATGATATTGACGTTTCTAATATCATTTTTTTTCTAAACTGAATAGTTTGCGCGAGAGACACTTCCAAGGTAGTAAAATGTATGTCCCCCCCCTCTGTAACTTCTAAAATAAGAGAATGATAAAACTAAAAAAAATATATGATGTATATAAACTTCCACCGAAAATTGGTTTGATCGAGATTTAGTAAGTAGTTTTTTTTAATACGTCATAAATCGTAAACCGCAATTTACCTTTTATTCAATCAACTCAAATATAAAAATAAAAAAAAATACATTCAATTTCATACACATAAACCTTATGCATAAATATGATGTTTCCAAACTCCTCAGAGATATTGTTCTGCTGCAGTGTGAGTTGAAAGATATTAAATCAACTTATGTGGCGGCGATACAATTTGATGAGATGAAGAGCCAGCTGGAGACATTGAAGAAGTCTATTCCACCGCTTTTAGAGAGTAAAATAAGTGAACTGCGTGAAGAGGTGTTATCATGTAAAGGCAGGCATTCGAAAATACTTGAAAGGTCTCTCAATGGCGATACTGAAGAATGCAAAAGTGACAATGTGATTTGTAAAACTTACAACTTACAAACTGAAAGTAGTAAAAATCAAAACAGTGATAAGGATGAGGGTAGAAGAGATTTTACAACGAATTTCACGCTGCCGATGTCGGAGTTCAACGGAGTGGCCGGCACAGCATCCCAATCGAGTGAACGGCATTGTGAGTCACCACTCACACTGGATAAGAATACGAACCATGATCAGTTGATAGATTCCAATACTCACACGTTTGCCAATGTTGTGCTATCGAATAAAATTAATGAATGGACGTTAGTGCAAAAAAGAAAATCACAAACAAAAGCTCGTTTACGGGGTAAAATGGGTAGCAATAAGATTGAGCCCGAACAAAAGTTTAGGGCAGCAGAGAAAAGCATACCTATTTTCATCACTAACGTTTATAAAGGTACGGCAGAGTCAGATATAACTTCTTATATTTATGAGAAGACTAGCGAAAATGTAAGTTTGGAGAAAATTGTTATGAAGAGGAAAAACGAATATGATGCATACAAATTTTATATATCGGCATCCAAATTACACATGTTTTTAGATGAAAACCTATGGCCACAAGGTATAATTTTTAGACGTTTTGTGCACTTTAAAAAAAAGAAACGCGACAGAAACAAATAATGTTTCTAATGACGGCCAGATCAGATTATTAAATGGATGATAACACATGCAAATTAGTAACATTTAATTGCAAAAATGTAAAACGCTCCGTTAACGGCATACGTGAATTATGTAAAATATCGGATATAGTTGCACTACAGGAGACATGGCTGTTGCCGAGTGACCTGTCATACTTGAGCACTATTGACGAGGAGTTCGGCTGTACAGGGACGTCGGCGGTGGACACGGCGGCGGGAATGTTGCGCGGCCGCCCACACGGAGGTGTCGCCATTCTCTGGCGTCATAGTGCGTTTCCGAGTGTAAAAGTGATTCCGTGCGATAACCCGCGTCTGTGTGCAATCCAAATAGTGTTACGTGATCGGTTGATCCTTGTGGTCAGTTTATATATGCCTACTCAAGAGCTGGCTAACCTAGTGGAGTTTACGGACACTCTCGCATCGGTAAGCGCTATTATTGACAGCTGTAATATTGACTGTGTTTATATCTTAGGAGATTTCAATGCTCATCCTACAGAACAGTTTTATAAGGAGTTATTACTCTTCTCTGCAGAACAAGAGTGGAGTTGTATCGATGTAGAAATGATGACTAATTGTTTTACATTTGTGAGTGAAGTTCATGGCTCACAGAGATGGCTTGATCACTGTTTGGTCTCTAAAGCGGCCGTGTCTTCGGTGCGTGGCGTACATGTAAGGTATGACGTTCTATGGTCAGATCACTACCCGTTAGTTGTTGAGTGTAGTCTTGACGTGATTGTACCAAAAATATTTAATGATATATCTATTGCTAATGACGTGGTGTGGGGAGAGAGGGGTATACAGCAAACTGAAAGTTATTACTGGGAATGCCATACACTTTTGAATGAGCTAGATATGCCACAAGAGTTGCGAAAGTGTTCAGATATCACATGCAATGTAATGCTACATAGACAACTTATTGACACTTTTTATAATAGTATTAGTGAGTCACTGAAGGCGGCAGCCATCTCTAGTAGGAGGTATAAAACCAATACCTGTTACAATAAAAAGAAGAAACGGGTAATAGGGTGGAACTCGCATGTCAGGGAGGCACACAGGAAAGCTAAAGAAAATTTTTATCACTGGTGCTCGCAGGGAAAACCCCATTCGGGTATGTATTATAATGAAATGTGTGAGGCTAGGAAAATTTTTAAAAACCGCTTGAAGTGGTGTCAAAACCACGAAGAGCAAGTGCGTATGGATATTTTAACTTCACACCATAATAAAAAAGACTTTCGCTCCTTCTGGAAGGCTACGAATAAGGTTAATATTAAACCAGCTGTTCCTGTGTGCATCAATGGCGTGAGTAATGCCGCCGAAATAGCTAATATGTTTATGGAGCATTTTAAAGTTAAGTCGCCGCTTGGGCCTCCGAGTTCAGTGATTAGTGCTCGGGCTGGTGGAAGGGTGAGCTTTGCATGCTCTGCAAAGGAGACACATTTATTAATTAAGTCAATGACAAGAGGCAAGTCGCCCGGCCATGACGGCTTGAGCATTGAACACCTACAACATGCCGGGCCCCATTTGCCGAGACTGTTAAGTATACTTTTTAATCTTTGTATCGGGCATTCGTACTTGCCAGAGGAAATGATAAAAACCATAGTGATACCAATAGTTAAAAATAAAACTGCTGATCTTTCAGATAGAAATAACTATAGGCCTATCTCTCTTGCCACGGTCATTTCGAAGGTGTTTGATGGCGTGCTTAACTCACAACTGACCAAACACATTCAACTTCACGATAACCAGTTCGGTTTCCGTGCCGGACTATCAACTGAAAGTGCAGTATTGTGTGTTAAGCATGCCGTTAGATATTATACAAAGCGTGGGACTCCTGTACATGCGTGCTTTCTCGACCTCTCTAGGGCTTTCGATCTGGTTTCCTATGATATTTTATGGCAAAAATTAGAAACTACAAACCTGCCTAAGGAGCTTATTAACATCTGTAAGTACTGGTATGGAAACCAGATTAATAGCGTGAGATGGTCGGGAACCATGTCGCAATCCTATGGATTGGAGTGTGGGGTGAGACAGGGTGGATTGTCCTCGCCGACACTATTTAACCTGTACATGAACGACCTGATTGTCGCTCTCAGTGGCACTCATGTTGGCTGTCATATAGATGGGGTTAGCGTCAACAATATTAGCTACGCCGACGATATGGTGTTGTTGAGTGCATCTGTTTGTGGACTGAAGAAGCTTGTGGCTATTTGCGAGGCTTATGCTGTGAAGCATGGCTTATTATACAACGCCATAAAAAGTGAAGTCATGGTCTTTGGGGTCAGTGACACAAGTGTCTTTCCGAAAATTAAGCTCAACGGCACAGCCTTAAAGAGAGTTGATAACTTTAAGTATCTAGGACATATACTGACCTCAGGCCTCAGGGACGATGACGACATAGAACGTGAACGGAGGGCCCTGGCTGTGAGAGCGAACATGATAGCTCGACGGTTTGCACGTTGTTCTTTAGAAGTGAAAACGACACTATTTCGTTCATACTGCACATCCTTCTACACGTGCAGCCTGTGGGCTATATATACTCAGAAATCTTACGCTGCGCTCCGAGTTCAATATAATAATGCATTTAGGGTGTTGATGGGGCTGCCACGATTCTGTAGTGCGTCAGGTATGTTTGCGCAGTACCATGTAGATTGTTTTTACGCTACAATGCGTAAAAGATGCGGCTCCTTGTTGCGTAGGGTTCGTGGCAGCTCCAACAATATTCTAAAGATGATAGCGGATCGTCTAGACTGCTTATATGTCAATCACTGTTCCGCAGTCGCCAATGGGATTGCGTAACAGTGATTGATAACATGTACGTCATTTATTATGTTCAGTCTGTTTTAATTTTTATATATATATTCAATTTATTTTAATTCAAATTGAGAATTGTTTTGTTTCATTTTAATTGTATTTTTTTTTTTTTTTTTTTTTCTTATTATAATTGTTATTATTTGATTTTAATACTTGAATTATTTAAATGTTTTATTATTATTTATCTTATTGTGATGACTTTTACTAACAATAGAATAAGCTTTACTGTATCTAACAAAATGGACACAAAGTGGTCTGAATAAATGATTATTATTATAGGACTTATTATAAACCGTGAACCATTATTTTCTAATAATAAATCTGTAATAGGTGTCTAAGTACTTGCTACTACGGAACCCTTTATGGGCGAATCCGACTCGCACTTGGCCGCTTTTTTACTGTTATTTCACGATTTAAGATTTGTTGTAAGATCAGATATGATCTCCGGAGATTAATCGATTAGACTCTATTAGACTCCGGTGATTTTAATTGATTTCTTTTACCGGTAAATTACCGGTGATTTTCCGGTACTAGCTGCTCCGGTGCAAACCTCTATAGCACATACAAATAATAGTGTTTTATCAATATTAAAGGTTTGCATATAAGGTGTATTTAAAGTTATTTTATACTTTTAATTTTTGAAGTCGGTTTTTTAAACAAAGTTTTTTTTTTGTTGTAGGCAGGGAGTTTTGTTTTGATGGATTTTTATAGTCTGTTTAAAAGCTTTGCATGACTACTAGTTATTAGAACGGTATCTTAGAGTTTAATCTATATTCATCTATATCAACCTTACCTGTCAGATCATTTAAATAACTTGAAAGTGTAATACAACTAAAGCTCTATTCGTGAATTTGATACAGCTATAGATATATAGGTACGTATGAAATTGAAAGAATTATCCTCGAACTCTTAACCGTTAAGGAGTTTTCCATGATCAGCTCATCATCATGAAATGATGACAACCAGGTGTAAATACTGCAATAGCTTTAGAAAATATGTGAAAAACATAGTACGTGCCTAAGAAATTTGAGGGCTTCCTTCGATTACCTTGGGATCCCATTTTCTTGGGATGGGACCAGATTCTGATATAGTAGTAATGGAACCACATGGGTAGCATAGCCTTTTGAATACAAAAAGAGTTTTTAAAATCAGTCCACAATTGACGGAGTATAAAAAAAATACCAATCAAATTGAGAATCCCTCCTTCTTTTGGAAGTCGGTTAAAAATCAAAGTGACAAAGTTGAACAATTAACTGAACTTTAAAAATAATTAAAAATCATCGAAATGACGTTTTTTATCCAATTTTACATCTAAAAACATCGCTCATAAATTACATAATCAATTTTTTTTTGTTATAAGAAGTTAAAAATACAAACAAAGAAACCCAATGACGTAACAGCGAACTAAAGGGTTAAATGTCACTCGGGGACACAATAATAAACACAATAATTAAGAATCCTTGAAATGACCTTTCTTATTCAATTTTACATCTAAAGACATCGTTCATAAATTACATAATATTTTTTTTGTAATAAGAAGTTAAAAATACAAACAAAGAAACCCCATGACGTAACAGCGAACTAAAGGGTGAAATAACGTCAGTCGGTGACACAATAATTATGGTTAAATTTTGTATTTATCATCGAACTGGTACATTCATCAATTGAAATATTAAACAAATTTATAGGGTATGTTCATAGACTATCGTACTACCTCAGTGATCTAACGTATACGAGTGCGAGAGTCAAAACCGAGTGTCTCTTTTTTGACTCGCTCGGCGCAGGAAGGACGAACCGAATCGCTGACGATTCGGTTCGTCCTTCCTGTGCCGAGCGGTTAAACCCAGGAACTCACTACGAGCGCACATGTTTTCGTCCCACTATTATCCCGGGTCCTTTAAATGGGCGTGAAAAAGCATCTCACCAGGCAGGCAGTGCTGGTCACCACGCTACACTGTCCTCGTTCGCATTGTGGATGGTGGACCACCGCTCTTGGATTCTGGTTTTGCTTTCCTTCAGTTCAGTCATCTTCAGTCATTTTGGCAGCTCAATATATAACAAAAAAACCTGCAATACTTTCTATTACAATCTCTATAATCTAATACAATTAATAGAAAATTTTAACAACAAACTTCGGAATAAAAGCACAGAGCTTGAAAACGTATCCGGTTCAGACTTCTTTCGATAGCTTCTCTTAAAACTACAAATCATTTATTTAAACTATTCGTAGTGCAGGATTAGCAAGCTGAAGTGGCAGTGGGCTGGCCATATTTGCCGTAGAACCGATAACCGTTGGGGTAAACGTGTTCTTGAGTGGAGACCGCGATTCGGCAAACGTAGTGTAGGACGTCCACAGGCCAGGTGGAGTGATGATTTGCGCAAGACGGCTGGCAGAAGCTGGATGCGAGAAGCCGAGGATCGAACTAAGTGGCGTGCAATTGGAGAGGCCTACGTCCAGCAGTGGACTGCGATAGGCTGATGATGATGATGATGATGATGATTCGTAGTGCAGCATTGCCTACCGTTATACGTATACGTATACGCATACGAGAGAATTTGGGATGTTTATATATTATATATTTCAATCTTTGAAAACTCTGCGATTATACGCAATATTATTGATTTCGTTTTTGATGGAATACGTAGTATTGCAACTATTGACTTTGTTTTCGACAAATATAAAAACAAGATTTATTTAGGTATGCTAAGTGTTTTACTGTTTAACTAACTTTGTACATATCTCGATCTTGGTATAGCTACACTAATAATAATGATACCTACCTCCGTGGATTTTCCAGACTCAATGTGAAGTTTCTATAGAGTAACGGATAATTATTCTAATTAAGGAGATAATTACCATCACCGTCCAACTTCGCAGAAAGAGCTCAAGCCAATAATTAATAGCAAATTTTAAAAAATGTTCGTTCTTGGAAGGGAGAAAATTGTGACTTAAGTGTATTATTACTGAGAGATATTACATTTCTGAATTAAAAAGAAAATCACATCTTTTTATAACAAAGTTCAAAGGTAATACAATGTCTATCAAATATGAAAAGCTAATTACTACCGTTATATAGGTAATTACATAGGACTTCAAACCACGACACAAAGTATGGAATATGAAGAATCCCAGTTGGTACTATGGCAGTTTGTATTTTATAATTACTACTAGAGAACGTAAATTAATGGAATTGAAATTTTTACTTGCCGTGGTCCCAGGCAGTATTTTTATATCATGAAATGCTAAGTTTATGAATAACTAAGAACCTTCGTCGCCGTCTCCTATTGCCTGTGGTATTATAGTAGCGTAACTGCCTCATTGGTCTTGTGGTTTTGCTGAAGGGTTGCTAAACAACCGGTTGAATTGTGCATCCACTAGCCTTCTTTTGGTTGTGCTAGTGCCTTATCAATAGTTGACGAGCAATGTCATAGTTGCTATCCATCACCGTCAAATGCGCCACCTTCTCCCTTGGCTCCCCCTTCAGAGCCGTGATCAGCTGTGCCATTTTAAAGGATTTAGGCAAATCCTACCTTAGATGCATCAAACTATCAAATATATAAAGGAAGCTGACCCACTCACCGGTGTCTGAGGCAAACGCGATATAGCCCTGGGAGAGTGTGGGGCTTCCGAAGCTTCTTCACAGCGACCAGCCCCACGTTGGCGCTCTATCTCTGCTACATGCTGCTTTATTTAATCAGCAATCGAGGGGCACTGGTCAACATCAGCCTCCATCGAGGACCTTATCTGATCGCTGCCCTCTTTTTCCTCTAGGGCCCCGGCCTTGACAAACCAATCTAAAACAACATCTAGCCGAGCTGATACATCCTAGGCACGCGCCAACAAAACATCATGGTTATTCATTTGGCCTAAGAGGCCATGAACCAAGGTAAACGATCTTAACTCCTATTTTTAGCTCGACATGATGAACGTGACATGGTGCAGAACTTTACTTGCAAGTTACAATAAACTCATGTATATAACAACATACACCATTCAATATAATTACCTACAAGTTTCAATATTGTTCAATATCGGGACTAATCGGGAGTAAGTAATGAAACGAGCGGCGGTTCGCAATGCACTGATTTATTGCAACACGTTAATATGTCGGTTGGCTCGCGCGGGGGAGAGGGGCGCGCATCTACGACACATACACAACACCTTATTACAATATTTATACATTAAAATTTATAACTAAAAATATTTTTTAAAACAAACATCTTTACGGTTTCTTAATGCCCTAGGTGGTGCTGTAGCACTGACTACCGAAGCTCTTGTCGGTATCGTAGGTACCGTTTCCGTTACCAACGGCTCCTGTCCATTTTTTTTTTTTTTTTTTTTTTTTTTTTTTTTTTTTTTTTTTTTTTTACGTGTGGAAACCCCCTCGGGCCGTCACCCCGCCGGGGTTTGCGGCGGGGCGGTGTGTCGGAATCGAACCGACTAAAACCACACGGTGTGCCACTCTGCGCCTGAGAGAGGGAGAGATCCGGGAACTGCTGCAGTAAGACCTCCGGACCCCTCCCGGCGCCAGCCCGCACAGAAGCGGGCACCCTCCTCCAACACCTCTCCATTTAGGCGACGTACGGCACACGCGTAACGTCGCCCCCTCGCGGGTGACCACTAAAGTGGATGGAGGGGAAAACCCGTCCCCACCATCCGCGGCCACACTCAGGGCGGCATGAGGCGCTGGTATGCGCGCCTCCGCCGCCCGGTTCGCCGGCGACGGATCGGGTCCGAGTGGATATCATCCTCCCGGGCCTTCTCCGCCGCCTCCTTCCGCGAAATTACGTCTTCGCAGAAGGCTGCGACCGCGGTAAAACTGCTGTCGCTACCGGCCATGGAACCTATGACGGCCGGTAGCGAGAGATCTCCTCCGATGACTGCAGTGAGGGCCCGGCGCTGCGATGCCCAAGCGGGGCAAACCGCCAGCGTATGCTGGGCCGAGTCCTCACTGCAGTCGCAGTGGTGGCAGGCGGGACTCAGTTCCCTCCTGGCGACCGAGTGCAGGTACTTTCCGAAGCATCCGTGCCCGGAAAGAACCTGCGTCAGTCGGAAGGAAAGGGTCCCGTGCTGCCGCCCTGCCCACTCGAGGATGACCGGCTGGAGAGCCTCCACGGCGGCAAAGCCAGCGCGTGGAGTCTCCAGCCGGAACGACCAGCGAGCCATCGTGGCTCGACGGGCGGCTTCACGCCACTCGCGTACCTCTTCGGGCGGAGGGCGAATGCCTCTCTCCGCCCGGAATTCAGCCACCCGTCGATAAACTTCGGCGAGCACTTCCGCCTCCAAATCCCACGGAGGTGTTCCGGCCAAGGCGCACGCCGCCTCGGTGGACACCGTGCGGTATCCGCGTATGGCTCTGACCGCCAATACCCTCTGAGGCCGCCAGAGGCGGGCCTTATTGAGGGCAGTCAGGGCCGCCACCCACACCGGTGCCCCATACAGCGCCATCGACCGGACCACCCCCGTGTAGAGGAGTCGCGTTGCGACGCTGGCTCCACCCAAGTTGGGCAAAAGTCGCCCAAGGGCAGAGGCAGCGTCGACCAGCCTGGGACCAAGCTGTCGGAAGTGCTCGTCGAAGAGCCACCTACCGTCGAGGATCAGGCCCAGATATCTCATCTGGGCCCGAACCGGTACGAGGACCGAGTTGACCACTATGGAGGCGCCGGGGGGTGGCCCACGACGGGGCCCATGGAACAGTAGGGCCTCCGTCTTGTCCAGGGCCACCCGTAAGCCCAGCGCCTCGATGCGCCCGACCACCAGAGAAACACCAATGGTGGCCAGGCGCGCCGCCTCCTGGAAGTTCGCCCCCCGGGCTGTGACAAGCGTGTCATCGGCGTAACAAATTACGCCCAGCCCGGGGGGGAGACGACCTCGTAGGACCCAGTCGTATCCCACGTTCCACAGGAGTGGTCCAAGGACAGACCCCTGCGGAACGCCGCACGACATGGGTCGCCGTCTCAAGGCGCCATCTCGATCCTCGTACACGACGGTACGCTCCTGCAAATAGTCTGCCACCAGCCGCCTCAGGTACTCTGGCACTCCGTGGTAATGGAGTGCTTCCCCGATGCAGCTGAATGGCAGACTATTAAAGGCATTGGCGATGTCCAAAGACACCGCCAACACCACGCCGCCACAGCTCACTGCCTCTTCGGTCACGGCCCTAAGGCGCATCACGGCATCGACCGTCGAACGCCCCTCTCGGAATCCGAATTGGGCGTCCGACAGGTCGGGCCCCACCTCGCGGAGTTGCCGGACGATGCGGGCAGAGAGTATCCTCTCAAAAAGTTTACCCGCCTCGTCCAGCAACACGATGGGCCTATAGGCCGCGACCGAATCGGCAGGCCGTCCCGGCTTCCTCAATAGGACCAGCTTCCCGCCTTTCCAGCACTCAGGAAAGCGTCCGGACGCCAGGCTAGCGTCCAACACTTCCCTGAGGCGGTCCGACATATGGTCGAGGGCTCGGGCCAGAACTCGGGCTGGAACCCCGTCCGGCCCGGGGGCGGTGTTCTTGGAACGAATCCGCAGAACAGCCGCCCCAACCTCCGATTCCCTAACGGGCGGCACGTCTTCCTCTCGACCCCCGTCGTCTCCGACCGCATAGGCCATCGACGGGGGTGTGTGCTCCGCCCGCTGCGGGAAAAGTCCCTCGACCACTTCCTGCAGGAAGCTGGGCTGGAGAGTCTCGGTAAGGGGGGGGCCCGCCGTGCGGAGCTTCTGTCGCACCGCACGATATGGGCGACCCCAGGGGTCACGGTCGAGACTCTCCAACATCTCCTTTCTCTTCTCCTCCTTGGCGCGGCAAATGGCCAGCTTCAGAGTTTTCCGCGCCTCGCGGTACTCCTCGTGAAGCTGGTCCCCGCCACCGTCTCCACGGTGTCGTCGCCTGCTTCGGGTGTAGGACCTCCGGGCACGAGTACACGCCGCACGGAGGTCCGCCAACTCCCGGGACCACCAGTAGACCTCCTTCCGAGGAGGCCGACGAGTCCGGATGCGGGGCATGGCCGTATCACAGATCTGCGTAAGCGCATCGCGAAAACGGCCAGCCCCCACGTCCACGCCGACCTCCCCGGTCGGGGCCTGCGGAGACAGCCACGAATGAACGATGGCCGCCTCCTCCAGCAGGTCCCTGTCGAGCTTGGCGACAGCCCACCGCGGAAAGTGGGACATTTGCCGCGCCACGTGACCCCTACTGGGGCCCTGGGACCGGGAGAGCTCGAATCGGATGTACAAATGATCCGAGAGCGTCTCGACCTCTTCCAGGACACACCAGTTCCTTACTCGTGCGGCGACAGCAGGGGTAGCGAACGAAAGGTCCACTATCGACCCCCCCTGCTGTCGCACGCACGTGTTGGTGGCGCCTCTGTTCAGCAAACAGAGGCCCACCGAAGCCGCCCACTCCTCTACGGCTTCGCCCTTGGCGTCCGTCCTGGGGGACCCCCACGCAATGGACTTTGCGTTGAAGTCCCCCAGCACGAGGACGTGCCCAGACGCTAAACGCCGCATCGAGGTCTCCAAGCTGTTAAGGAAGACCTCGAAGTCGCTCAAACTCCGGTTGGGGGAGAAGTAAACACCGTAAACGGTGATCCCCCCCCACTCGGCGGCAACATATCCAGAGCCCTTGTCTCTAAGCGACAAGGGCGGGGAATGAGCCGCCCCGGAGCCGACGACTGCCACGGAGCCGTCCCAGTCACCCATCCAGTTTGGACGGGGAGGAACGTAATAGGGCTCCGCGACTACGGCAACACCGATCGACCACTGCGCCATGCTTTGCAGGAAGAGATCCTGCGCCGCGGCGCAGTGGTTGAGGTTCGTCTGGACAAGGAGGTTGGAGACGTGGTCCATTACTGAACCGTCTCTACAACCTCCTCCATGGGCGACGATGTAGACGCACTAATGACTTCGGAGGCAGCCTGGGTCGCCAGGCTAGCCCCCGAAGTCTGCCGAGAAGCTCGGGAAGGCTTGCAGCCCCCCTGCCCCATCTGGTGATTGGCGGGCTTGTTGCCCGCCGCACACATAGGGCAGTGAGGGGCGGCAGAACATTCTGCCGCCTTGTGCCCCGGTCGACCGCAGCGGAAACAGAGACCGCTGCAGTCGAAACAGTTTTCGCACTTGGCGCGTGTGTGCCCCGATGCCAGGCATTTGTAGCATCTCATCGGCCTCGCCGCCAGGATTGTGATCCTGGCGCTGACGAAGCCGACGAGAAGCCTGCCGGCGTCACCCAATGTTTTGGCCGACGCCACGGGACAGCTAACCCACACTGCGCCAAGTCCTCCCGGACCGGGGCGGATGGTGCCAATCTTGATGTTGTCCGCGTTGCACTTCGTCCTTTCTTGGACTGCAACGCGGACATCATCGACAGTGACGGAATCGTCCAGGCCCGAGATGCGCAGTTCTGCACACTTCGTGGGCCTGGCGATCCTGACACCATCCGTCTCTGCGAAAACTCCCCTGAGCTTCTCGGCGAAGGAGTCCGCCGTCTTTGCGCCATCGGCCCCAGGGAACTCGAGGACTCGAGCTCCCGTTTGGGCGAGGCGCAAGCGGACTCCTGCCGTCGCGAAATCGCCGGCGAGACAGTCTCGGGCCGTCTTGAAGACGGCCGCGTAGGACAGCCCGCCGGCAGTCGCCTCTGGTGACACCGTGACCACCACAGCCGCGGTCTTAGGCGGCTGCAACTTCCGCGGCTTCTTTGGGGTGGCCCCTGCCACCGGTGACGACTGCGGGCCAGAGGCCGCCTTTTGGGCAGCCTTCTTGGCCCGCTTCTTGGCCTTCTTCGACTGTCGGCCCCCCCCGACTACCTGCCAACCCTCGTTAGAGGGGGCAGATGTGGAGGAGCCAGGCAGAGGCAGAGGTGTTGGAGTGGGGAGCGGAGGAAACTCCGCTCCTGCCCTCGCCGCCGTCTTGGGCCCCGTCTTCTTCGGCGTAGGCGTAGCCGTCTTGGCTGGGGCCCTTGTCATCCGCTGCGTTAGTCGAGCAGCGGCAGGGCCCGGCGCCGATGTCGCCGCCGCGTACGGCACGCGACCCCCCACCACGGGGAGCGGGGTCGGTGCCGACGCGACCTTCGGCCTCAGCGCCGCCAGAGGTGGCCGAAGAATAGGGGCGGGAGGCAGCCTCGCCTCCAGGCCGGCCAGACGACCGTCCACCAGATTCCCCACCGAGGTGAGGATCTGCTGCAGCATCTGCTGCAGGACGGCGTCTGGTACCCCGGGGATGGTAGGGGCCGGCTGGGACGTAGACGGGGCCGGCTGGAAGGCAGACGGGGCCGGCCGGGACGCAGACGGGGCCGGCCGGGAGGCAGACGGGACCGGCCGGGACGCAGACGGGGCCGGCCGGGATGCAGACGGGGCCGGCCGGGACGCAGACGGGGCCGGCTGGGACGTATTCGGGACCGACTGGGACGCAGATGGGACAGGGACCCTACGCTCAGGAAGCTCCGCCCGAAATTGGGCGAACTGAGCGATCAGGTCCGCCACCTGCTCCGTCAGTCGGTCATTGGCCGCCTGTAGGCGTGCCACGTCTCCAGCCAGGGTCTCCACGACCCCGGCTACGGCGGAAGAGGAGTCCTTGAGGGCCCTCACGAAAGGGCCCTTCAGGTTCACGGATTTGGTGGCCACCTTGTGGATGATGGCCACCGCCGCTTCCGCTCTCTCCTGCAGGGAGCACGGTGTTTGGGGCACTGCGTCCCCATCTACCGGCTCACCTAACTTAAGCAGGAGATCTGCAATCTCCTCCTCCGCCTGTAATTCGCCGTCAGCCCTGGCTCGCCTATAAGACTCCGCCTTACAAAAGACGGAGCCCGACGGGGCCGAAACCGGGGTCCGCGATCGCCCCCTATGACTGCTAGCCACCTTAGGAGGCAACATCGCCTGGGCGAGGTCACTCTCGCAGTCATTGGGGCGTCCGCGCTTTCGACCGTCTGCCTCCGTGTCCATTGGCTCCAGTGCGTCCGTCCTAGCACCGGAACCAGCACCCCCGACATTCATGGCGGACTTGGAACGCAAGCGTTCCGATGTTCTTCGGCTCCCAGCAGTCAGAACGACTTCTGGGAGCCCGACCGGGATAGGTGTTTCAGCCGCAGCGACATCCTCTGCAGACGAGTGGACGTCCGCCTTTCGGAATTGGCCTCTGCTGTTCCGCGTCGGCCTTTTCCGCTCCGTGTCAAAATTGTGAAAATGAGTTATGTTTTTCGCGACCTCCGCGTTGTTTTCGGTGCCGGATTTGACGCTCGGCAACGGGCGTGTGTGACATTGAATGCCCCCCCCATAATACGATTGGGGGCTGCCGGAGCCGACTGGCTCCGGAAGGGATTCCCCAGACGCGTCGCGTCTAGGACCCTCCTGGGTAGGTATATTCCTATTTTGTTCCATGTCATGAGTTTTATTTAGTTTAGTGTCCTTCGACAGGACGCCCTTGGCACTGGACTCCCTCCAGCGATTCAGCTCATTGCCAGGCGTCAGAGCGTGAGCTTAGGGTATTTTTATAGAGGTTTACGTCCTCGCGGCTTCGAAGAGCCACCGGTCCTGTCCGTTCAGGATTACGGCTGGGCCGGACGGGGTCTGCACCAGACCTGATCCGTCCGCCCCCTGTCCCTCTCGGAACTACTGGCACTCTAATACGCCCTCTGCTAGAGCAGAGGGACGTTTAGAGTGCCCCACGCGGCAGTCTTTACAGACTCCGTCTCGTATCCCATTTAGTCTGGGGTCTCCTTCTGGGCCTATCCGGCATGAGTGGCTCTACCGGCATAGCCCCAGAAATCATCGACCCACGCAAGCCCCACCACGACGACAACGTAGGGATACATTGGGGGGAACGGCTCCTGTCCAGAGCTATCCCTTTCCTCTGCTCCAACCTCTGGTAAGTCGCTGAGATGAGTTTGCTGTTCCTCTGCTGTGGGTAAAGACTCCTCAACATTATCCTCCCCCACAGACGGTGACGTTATCGGGCTCGTATTTGATTCAAAAAAATCTATTCTTCTTCTGGGTGAATTGCTCTCTATCCCACTTGGTGAAGCTAAGGGCAGCACTGGAACCTCTGAAGCATCCAATGACGGTGATGGAGATAGGGCTGGTGAGGTTAGAGCTGGACATTGTGTTTTACCCTGATAATTGTTCCCTCTATAAAGCATCAGTTGATTTTTGTGTCTTTTCAAGGTTTCCATGGTATTCAAATCTTTCACTAAATATATAACTGTACCTAGTCCTTTAACTATTGTACCCTTACACCAAGTGTATTTACTTTTATTAATATTTTTTTAATAAAGGACTGTGTCATTTTCACTTAAAGTTTTTGATTTATTTTTCCCTTTATTATCAGTCTGCGAGTACTGTTGGTTATCAACAGGATTAGTAGCGTACGGTGGCAAGAATGCTGGTGACTTCGGATCGATTAAATCTAATCGTGTCCTTAATTTGTGGCCATATACCAGTTGAGCAGGGGACAACCCAGTGGTGGTATGAATCGAGTTACGGTAGTCCATAAGGTATTTCAACAATGAAATAGACATATTACTTCGATTATCACCCGATAACAAACACATTTTTAATCCCCTCAGTGCCCGAATCGCCGGCGTCTCTGCAGGAGAGGGCGCATGCCGCGGTGGCCATCATTCACAAGGTGGCCACCAAGTCGGTAAACCTTAAGGGCCCTTTTGTGAGGGCCCTCAAGGACTCCTCGACTGCCGTAGCCGAGGTCGTCGAGACCTTGGCTGGCGACGTGGCTCGCCTGCAGGCGGCGAACGACCGACTGACGGAGCAGGTGGCGGACCTGAGCGCTCAGTTCGCCCAATTTCGGGCGGAGCGCCCTGAGTGTGAGGCCCCTGTCCCATCTGCTTCCCAGTCGGCCCCGAATGCGTCCCAGCCGGCCCCGTCTGCGTCCCGGCCAGCCCCGTCTGCGTCCCGGCCGGCCCCGAATACGTCCCAGCCGGCCCCGTCTGCGTCCCGGCCAGCCCCGTCTGCGTCCCGGCCGGCCCCGTCTGCGTCCCGGCCGGCCCCGTCTGCGTCCCGGCCGGCCCCGTCTGCCTCCCGGCCGGCCCCGTCTGCGTCCCGGCCGGCCCCGACTGCCTCCCAGCCGGCCCCGTCTACGTCCCAACCGGCCCCTACCATCCCCGGGGTACCGGACGCCGTCCTGCAGCAGATCCTCACCTCGATGGGGAATCTGGTGGACGGTCGTCTGGCCGGCCTGGAGGCGAGGCTGCCTCCCGCCCCCATTATTCGGCCGCCTCTTGCAGCGCCGAGGCCGAAGGTCGCGTCGGCACCGACCCCGCTCCCCGTGGTGGGGGGTCGCGTGACGTACGCGGCGGCGACGACGGCTCCGGGCCCTACCGCTTCTCGACAGTCGCAGCAGCGGAAGACAAAGGCCCCAGCCAAGACGGCTGCGCCGAAGAAGACGGGGCCCAAGACGGCGGCGGGGGCAGGAGCGGAGTTTCCTCCGCTCCCCACTCCAACACCTCTGCCAGGCCCCCCTACATCTACTGCCCCATCAAATGATGGTTGGCAGCTAGTAGGGGGGGCTAAGTCGAAAAAGTCCCGACAGCGGGCCAATAAGCGACAGCGGACTATGTTTCCGCTGCGGTCGACCGGGGCATAAGGCGGCAGAGTGCTCTGCCGCCTCTCACTGCCCTATGTGTGCGGCGGGCAAAAAGCCCGCCAATCACCAGATGGGGCAGGGGGGCTGCAGGCCTCCCCAAGCTTCTCGGCAGACGCCGGGGGCTAGCCTGGCGACCCAGGCTGCCTCCGACGTTGTCCGTCCGTCCTCGTCGACGCCCATGGAGGAGGTTGTAGAGACGGTCCAGTAATGGACCACGTCTCCAACCTCCTTGTCCAGACGAACCTCAACCACTGCGCCGCGGCGCAGGATCTCTTCCTGCAAAGTATGGCGCAATCGTCGTCGGTGTCCCGGGCCGCCCCGGGGGGGCCGCGGAAGCTGCAGCCGCCAAAGACCGCGGCTGTGGTAGTTACGGTCTCGCCGGAGGCGGCAAGGGGCGGACTGTCCTACGCGGCCGTCTTTAAGACGGCCCGGGACAGTCTCGCCCCAGATTTTGGAGCGTCAGGTGTCCGCTTGCGCCTCGCCCAGACGGGAGCTCGAATCCTCGAGTTCCCTGGGGCCGATGGCGCAAAGACGGCGGACACCTTCGCCGAGAGGCTGAGGGATGTCTTCTCCGCCACGGATGGTGTGAGGATCTCCAGGCCCACGAAGTGCGCAGAGCTGCGCATTTCGGGCCTGGACGACTCCGTCACTGTGGATGATGTCCGCGCTGCCGTCAGAGAGAAGACGCAGTGCGGCGCGGACAACATCCGGGTCGGCACCATCCGCCCCGGTCCAGGAGGGCTTAGCGCCGTGTGGGTGAGCTGTCCCGTGGCGTCGGCCAAAATTTTGGGCGACGCCGGCAAGATCCTCATCGGTTTCGTGAGTGCCAGAGTTACTGTGCTGGCCGCGAGACCGATGAGGTGCTACAAGTGCCTTGCCGCGGGACACACTCGCACTAAGTGCGCAAGCTGCTTCGACTGCAGCGGACTATGTTTCCGCTGCGGTCGACCGGGGCATAAGGCGGCAGAGTGCTCTGCCGCCTCTCACTGCCCTATGTGTGCGGCGGGCAAAAAGCCCGCCAATCACCAGATGGGGCAGGGGGGCTGCAGGCCTCCCCAAGCTTCTCGGCAGACGCCGGGGGCTAGCCTGGCGACCCAGGCTGCCTCCGACGTTGTCCGTCCGTCCTCGTCGACGCCCATGGAGGAGGTTGTAGAGACGGTCCAGTAATGGACCACGTCTCCAACCTCCTTGTCCAGACGAACCTCAACCACTGCGCCGCGGCGCAGGATCTCTTCCTGCAAAGTATGGCGCAGTGGTCGATCGGTGTTGCCGTAGTCGCGGAGCCCTATTACGTTCCTCCCCGTCCAAACTGGATGGGTGACTGGGACGGCTCCGTGGCAGTCGTCGGATCCGGGGCGGCTCATTCCCCGCCCTTGTCGCTTAGAGACAAGGCAAGGGCAAAAAAAAAAAAAAATGTTGCCGCCGAGTGGGGGGGGATCACCGTTTACGGTATATACTTCTCCCCCAACCGGAGTTTGAGCGACTTCGAGGTCTTCCTTAACAGCTTGGAGACCTCGATGCGGCGATTAGCGTCTGGGCACGTCCTCGTGCTGGGGGACTTCAACGCAAAATCCATTGCGTGGGGGTCCCCCGGGACGGACGCCAAGGGCGAAGCCGTCGAGGAGTGGGCGGCTTCGGTGGGCCTCTGTTTGCTGAACAGAGGCGCCACCAACACGTGCGTGCGACAGCAGGGGGGGTCGATAGTGGACCTTTCGTTCGCTACCCCTGCTGTCGCCGCACGAGTAAGGAACTGGTGTGTCCTGGAAGAGGTCGAGACGCTCTCGGATCATTTGTACATCCGATTCGAGCTCTCCCGGTCCCAGGGCCCCAGTAGGGGTCACGTGGCGCGGCAAATGTCCCACTTTCCGCGGTGGGCTGTCGCCAAGCTCGACAGGGACCTACTGGAGGAGGCGGCCATCGTTCATTCGTGGCTGTCTCCGCGGGCCCCGACTGGGGAGGTCGGCGTGGACGTGGGGGCTGGCCGTTTTCGCGATGCGATTACGCAGATTTGTGATACGGCCATGCCCCGCGTCCAGGGTCGTCGGCCTCCTCGGAAGGAGGTCTACTGGTGGTCCCAGGAGTTGGCGGACCTCCGTGCGGCTTGTACTCGTGCCCGGAGGTCTTACACCCGCAGCAGGCGACGTCACCGCGGAGACGGTGGCGGGGACCAGCTTCAAGACGAGTACCGCGAAGCGCGGAAAACTCTGAAGCTGGCCATTTGCCGCGCCAAAGAGGTGAAGAAAAAGGAGATGCTGGAGAGTCTCGACCGTGACCCCTGGGGTCTCCCATATCGTGCGGTGCGATAGAAGCTCCGCACGGCGGGCCCCCCCCCTTACCGAGACTCTCCAGCCCAGCTTCCTGCAGGAAGTGGTCGAGGGACTTTTCCCGCAGCGGGCGGAGCACACACCCCCGTCGATGGCCTATGCGGTCAGAGACGACGGGGGTCGAGAGGAAGACGTGCCGCCCGTTAGGGAATCGGAGGTTGGGGTGGCTGTTCTGCGGATTCGTTCCAAGAACACCGCCCCCGGGCCGGACGGGGTCCCAGCCCGAGTTCTGGCCCGAGCCCTCGACCATATGTCGGACCGCCTCAGGGAAGTGTTGGACGCTAGCCTGGCGTCCGGACGCTTTCCTGAGTGCTGGAAAGGCGGGAAGCTGGTCCTATTGAGGAAGCCGGGACGGCCTGCCGATTCGGTCGCGGCCTATAGGCCCATCGTGTTGCTGGACGAGGCGGGTAAACTTTTTGAGAGGATACTCTCTGCCCGCATCGTCCGGCAACTCCGCGAGGTGGGGCCCGACCTGTCGGACGCCCAATTCGGATTCCGAGAGGGGCGTTCGACGGTCGATGCGGTGATGCGCCTTAGGGCCGTGACCGAAGAGGCAGTGAGCTGTGGCGGCGTGGTGTTGGCGGTGTCTTTGGACATCGCCAATGCCTTTAATAGTCTGCCATTCAGCTGCATCGGGGAAGCACTCCAATACCACGGAGTGCCAGAGTACCTGAGGCGGCTGGTGGCAGACTATTTGCAGGAGCGTACCGTCGTGTACGAGGATCGAGATGGCGCCTTGAGACGGCGACCCATGTCGTGCGGCGTTCCGCAGGGGTCTGTCCTTGGACCACTCCTGTGGAACGTGGGATACGACTGGGTCCTACGAGGTCGTCTCCCCCCCGGGCTGGGCGTAATTTGTTACGCCGATGACACGCTTGTCACAGCCCGGGGGGCGAACTTCCAGGAGGCGGCGCGCCTGGCCACCATTGGTGTTTCTCTGGTGGTCGGGCGCATCGAGGCGCTGGGCTTACGGGTGGCCCTGGACAAGACGGAGGCCCTACTGTTCCATGGGCCCCGTCGTGGGCCACCCCTCGGCGCCTCCATAGTGGTCAACTCGGTCCTCGTACCGGTTCGGGCCCAGATGAGATATCTGGGCCTGATCCTCGACGGTAGGTGGCTCTTCGACGAGCACTTCTGACATCTTGGTCTCAGGCTGGTCGACGCTGCCTCTGCCCTTGGGCGACTTTTGCCCAACTTGGGTGGAGCCAGCGTCGCAACGCGACTCCTCTACACGGGGGTGGTCCGGTCGATGGCGCTGTATGGGGCACCGGTGTGGGTGGCGGCTCTGACTGCCCTCAATAAGGCCCGCGTCTGGCGGCCTCAGAGGGTATTGGCGGTCAGAGCCATACGCGGATACCGCACGGTGTCCACCGAGGCGGCGTGCGCCTTGGCCGGAACACCTCCGTGGGATTTGGAGGCGGAAGTGCTCGCCGAAGTTTATCGACGGGTGGCTGAATTCCGGGCGGAGAGAGGCATTCGCCCTCCGCCCGAAGAGGTACGCGAGTGGCGTGAAGCCGCCCGTCGAGCCACGGTGGCTCGCTGGTCGTTCCGGCTGGAGACTCCACGCGCTGGCTTTGCCGCCGTGGAGGCTCTCCAGCCGGTCATCCTCGAGTGGGCAGGGCGGCAGCACGGGACCCTTTCCTTCCGACTGACGCAGGTTCTTTCCGGGCACGGATGCTTCGGAAAGTACCTGCACTCGGTCGCCAGGAGGGAACTGAGTCCCGCCTGCCACCACTGCGACTGCAGTGAGGACTCGGCCCAGCACACGCTGGCGATCTGCCCCGCATGGGCGTCGCAGCGCCGGGCCCTTACTGCAGTCATCGGAGGAGATCTCTCGCTACCGGCCATCATTCGTTCCATGGCCGGTAGCAACAGTAGTTTTACCGCGGTCGCAGCCTTCTGCGAAGACGTAATTTCGCGGAAGGAGGCGGCGGAGAAGGCCCGGGAGGACGACGTCCACTCGGACCCGATCCGCCGCCGGCGAACCGGGCGGTGGAGGCGCGCATACCAGCGCCTCATGCCGCCCTGAGTGTGGCCGCGGATGGTGGGGACGGGTTTTCCCCTCCATCCGCTTTAGTGGTCACCCGCGAGGGGGCGACGTTACGCGTGTGCCGTACGTCGCCTAAATCAGAGAGTTTACCAGCAGACGGTGCCCGCTTTAGTGCGGGCAGGCGCTGGGATTGGTCCGGATGTGTTAATAACAGCAGTTCCCGGATCCCTCCCGTCTCAGGCGCAGAGTTGGCACACCGTATGGTTTTAGTCGGTTCGATTCCGACACACCGCCCCGCCGCAAACCCCGGCGGGGTGAGGGCCCGAGGGGGTTTCCACACGTAAAAAAAAAAAAAAAAACTCGTAAATCTTCCCAACCACCGCGAACGATGAAGTAACCGTATTCATATTGTATACTTCAACCCACTTACTGTAGGCGTCAACTATCACTAAATATACACAATTCTTAATCGGTCCTAAGAAATCTACGTGTATTCTACTAAAAGGACGCTTAGGGAAATTCCAATGAGCCAAAGGGGCGCGTGGAGGCGAAGGCCGCAGTTGTATACATATATCACAAGACCCTATCATCGTTTCTATAGCTTGATCAATACCTGGAAACCAGAACCTAGATCGCGCCTCGGCTTTCGTCTTTACAATGCCTAAATGTGAAGTATGTAATTCTTTTAAAATTATTTTATATAGGTTCCTAGGTAATACGATTTTGTGACCTCTCATGATGCAACCATTTTCATGCGATAATTGAGATCTACACAAGAAATAAGGCTTTAACCGAACGTCAGTAATTTTTCGTGGCCATCCATTCAATATGAATTTAATTATTACCTTTAAAACGTCGTCATTACGCGTCTCATTCCGTAACCTATCTATTGTAACGGGCATACTACCATCCGCGACAAAACAAACATATGTGGCCCGATCGTACGACACCTCGCAGTCGCAACACTGACACTGTTCGGTGCATGTGCACTCGTGAACACTGCGCGGTAAGCTTGCGCGCGATAGATAATCAGCAGTGTTATTATTGCTACGCACATACTCAATTTTATAATTATAACTACTCAGAAATAAAGCATACCTTTGAAGCCTATTTGCTGACATTTCTGGTATTCCTTTATGGGGCCCGAAAATTGATAGTAGTGGTTTGTGGTCCGTTCTCAGAATAAACGGTTCATGTCTACCATATAAAAATTGATGAAAGCGACGTACGCCGTAGATAATGGCCGTCGCTTCCTTTTGAATTTGGGCATATCGCTTCTCGGTGGAGTTAAGCGTTCGCGACACGAATGACACGGGCCTTTCGATACCGTCTACCGCTACCTGTGATAGAACTGCCCCCAGACCGCTTGGAGAAGCATCAACAGTTAGTATTACTCGTGCATGGGGATCGAAATGTGCGAGAACCTGATCTGACGTCATTAACTTTTTAATTGTTTTAAAAGCTTTGTCGTGAGTTTGATTCCAGTTCCATTTAGTATTTTTTTTAATAGTTCGTATAGCGGACTAAGTATAGAAGATGCGTTCGGTACAAAATTCCTGTAATAATTGATTAAGCCTAAAAATGACTGCAGTTGAGTAACATTTGTGGGAGTAGGCGCTTCTACCATTGCCTTAACTTTCTCAGGTGCCTTTTTCAACCCGTCTTTAGTAATAATATAACCTAGATAACTGACTTCATTTTGAAAAAAACTACATTTTTCTTTTTGCAGTGTTAACCCCGCGTCCTGCAAACGTTTCAAAACCGTATTGAGCCTTTCTAAATGTTCCTGTGTACTTTTTCCTGTAATCAAAATATCATCTAACAGGCACAGTACTCCGTCAACACCCGATAATACATTTTCGATTGCGCGCTGAAAAATAGACGGCGCGCTAGCTAACCCAAACACCAAACGTGTAAATCTATATAGTCCACGGCTCGTATTGATACATGTCAGGTTTCTCGACTCTTCCTCTAAAACTAATTGATTATACGCCATAGATAAGTCGAGTTTACTAAATTGCACACCCCCATGAATCTTTGTAAATAGTTCGTTAGTTGACGGAAGCGGGTATTGTTCTATTAACAATTGTTTATTAATGCTAACGGAATAGTCTGCACATAACCTAACGGTTCCGTTACGTTTTAAGACAGGCACTATTGGCGATGCGTAGTCCGAATATTCAATTGGTTCTAAAATACCTAACTTCTCTAACCTGTTAATTTCTTTATCAACTTTTTCCCGCAAGGCAAACGCTACCGGGCGTGCCTTACAAAAAACCGGTATTGCACCTTCCTTTAACGCTAATTTTATTTTATATTTGTTAAAAGTTCCTAACTTATCTGAAAACAGTTCTGTGTATTTTAGTTGTATGTCGTTGACAATTGTGTCCTTGGTGTCAGTACAGTAATTAACAGGCAGTAGTTGTAAATTAAAAAGGGACATGAAATCCCTATCTAGCAATGGCGGCCCTCCGTCGCGTACTACGTGAAACACGATGTGGCGCTCCTGCTCGGCGTAGCGAACCGGTAAACGTAGCGTACCTATACATACTATTTTGCCTCCATTGTATGTCATCAACTGTTTACACGTACGCGATAATGGCACATTTTTAAAATGAGAGGTATAGAACGTTTCAGAAATCACCGTTACTGCAGATCCACTGTCTATTTCAAAATTACATGGAATATTATTAACAATAACTAATTCCACCATGGGTTCCCCCCTAATTGACCGGATAAAATGAATCTTACCGTCATCATCAGCCTCTTGACCGCGGCTAACTGAATCCAAGTAATTTATTTTATTACACATTCTCCGTAAATGGCCTTTAACGTGACACTTTTTACAGGTATAATTAGCGAATCGACATTCAGCCGATTTGTGGTTTGTATAACCACACACACTACACTTAGTTTTCACTACACTTCGACCGTTATTCGAGATCTTGAAAAGCTGTGGGTCAGGAGTAGACAAATGCGCAGTTCCGCTATCGCTGGCAGCGATGGCTGCCAGCGATAGGATCAACAATAGCTGGTGTGGATTTGTATAAAAATGATGTAAATAGTTCGTAATTCTGCCAGCAGAGGGGTTGCAATTGTTGATCCAGAGCGGAGCCACATTAGTTCGCCGGAATACACATCAGATCAACAATACCTGTTGCTGATCAACAATCGCCAACAGATCAACAATTAACTGACGCCACGTCGCGTCAGATCAACAAGGGCCGAAAAGAGATATCTACAGTAATATATATATATATACAGTAAACTTATTAATATTAATTAGTTTACCAGATACTAGGTGTCACTAACTAACACCGAAACTAATTCATACCAAATCACGGCCCGCCCAAAATATTTCGACTGTTCTAAATCGATTTTTTCTAACAGTCCCATGAAATTTCAAAATGTTCAACCAAGAAATGACAAATGTTGTCATTACAACCACATTTACATAACGTTGATTGTGGTATCACACAGAACTGTCTAATAGTCAAGTAGAGAAAAGGAAAGTAAATAATATAAGTGAAGTGTCAGAACTAAACACAGGATAATCTGGAACTGATCGTATTTACGATAACTTGTGATTTTATTAAAATTATTTTATAAATTCTTTGGATATACTTCTATAACAGGAATGAGGCTTTTAGATATGGAATCGAGAGAAAGAAATGGTAAGAGTTGGAAAGTAGATAGACTACTTTCCAACTAGTAGTAGATAAAGTAGATAGACTACTTTCCAACTCTTCCCATTTCTTTCTCTCGATTCCATCAGAACAATGGACAAGAAATAAGATATAGTACACCTTTTATCCAGTCCCTCAATACACTAAGATAGACTGCTTGAAAATTCCTGAGGCATTAAACAACCATTGTATATTTTTTGTTATCATATTAATAAATTAAAATAAAAAGACTGAAACTTTATTCAAGCTTCAGTAGGATTGCTCTCTTTAGAGCCACAAAAATGGTAGATAATAGGCAGTACAAAATGCCTTTGAAGAGTTTGTTGTCTCCCGTCCAGCTGATTTTTACAAGAAGGGCATCAATAAACTGCCAATGCGTTGGCAAAGATGCGTCGATTGCATGGGTGATTACTTCGAATAACAGAAATAAAATAGTTTGAAAAAATAAGTACTTTCATTTATTGCATACAAAACGGCAATTTCATAGGTAAAGACCTATTATATAAAAGCCATCATGAAAATATTCAGGTACTCAGTACTTGGTCAGGTAGAGAGGAGACATTAAAGATTACGCGATTGATAGACTTTCTTTTAACCGGACTACGGCGAAGTAAAAAGGAAAGGCCAAATGTTAATAAATCTTCCACCATAGCGCTTAAACTACTGAACGGATTTTAATTATTGAGGTGTCGACTGATTCGTAATGAAAAGTGACTTAGGCTATAAATTTTACTAAAACTTATTACTTGGGTATAGTTTTTTAATTTATTTCTTGTCAATCATAGACAAAAACACACAAGACAGAAAGAAGTACCAGTTGTGGTTGACAGGATAAGAAGTAATATAATATTGGAAAAAAAGCCCTGTGCAGTGATTAATCTAGTTTTTGAAGTCAAAAATTTATAGAATTAAATGAATTTTACGTCATTTGCAAACTAGCACAATCCTTATTCAAATATCATAATCTAGAATAAAGTGGAAACGTCGAATTGAATATTTTCTTTGTATTTTGATACTGACTTTGGGTGGAATATTATCAATAAATTTTCGTATATTTTATCCTTCAATGAACAACATTCGTCGTTGAATGCAATTATTATTTAGGACTGAAAAGTTAATATATCTTTTTTGGGCGTGCGAAACCGCGATGGAGTCATGAGATTGTTTCAACAGCAGTCCAATGTCTATCACGACGTAATGAATGAATGGCAACAACGATAGGACGAATCATCTAAGGGGCGCCACCTCTACCAGGTGTTTCCATCTGTTCGCGAACGGTTGTCGAGGACATGGCTCAAGGTAGATCACTATGTCACTCAATTAATAATTTAATATTAATAACTTTAAGAGCAAACTATACTCATTCAAATTAGTCGATTCAACATTGTGTCAATGCTCAACACCTGTTACTAGCTGTGAACAGTCGGCTCATTATGTCCTCTACCAGGTGTTTCCATCTGTTCGCGAACGGTTGTCGAGGACATGGCTCGAGGTAGATCACTATGTCACTCAATTAATAATTTAATATTAATAACTTTAAGAGCAAACTATACTCATTCAAATTAGTCGATTTATCATTGTGTCAATGCTCAACACCTGTAGTTACAGCTAGTAAGCTGTGAACAGTCGGCTCATTATGTCCTCTGGGAGTGTAGTACAATGAACGTAACACAATGCTAAACAGCTTGCAAGTGACATCTGGGGCGGTATACTATGGGGATCTTGTCTCAACTGCGGTGAATTTCCGTGCGTTTAGGCGATTCTGCCATATATACTATTGTAATAGAATATATGGTGCTTCCCGGTTTAAAAAAAGGTGTCTGCCTATTTTGACTTCATTTTGTCTTTGCTACGGTAGGAAGTGGACTTATCATATTTCTAACTCCTCCTGTTTTTTCTTCTGATTAATTTCCTTACAGGTTCCAAGACAGTTAATTTTTTCCTGGGACTTCCCGAGTGTCATAACTCGGTGTGTTTGTGGGTCACTGCTGTTGATCCTGGTGTACAGGAGTTGCAGTGGTGGGCGTGTGGGGGGGATTGGGACTAATCCCATTAAAAAAAAAGTCCAACTACTGGACACAGTAATTCATCCTGCGCTTTAGATGGCATAAAAAATAGTTTTTAGTTTATGGTAGATAAGTTGTAATCTTCTATAATATAAAAGCGAAATACCACTCACTGACAGTCCAATGTTATTGAAGTTAAAGTAATTATGGCTGAAGGATTTGAAATGGTATTTAAGTATAAGTATCATCATATATATACTAGCTGAGCCACGTGGTGTCACGGTACAACAACCGCGGGTAACGCCGCGGGGCAAAGCTAGTAAGTATATAGTTTGACAGTAGAAAGATGGGAAAATTAGATAATGGTAATAAATAACGAATAGTATTGATTTTGATATTCGGCACAATCATTATTTAATGACTTCAACAATCAGTACTTTATTTGCAAATATGGAAGACTTTGCAAATATACATAAAACGGTCACAAATTAAATAAGAAAGGTTTATAAAAATGGAACTAAAGCAATACCGTACCACTGCTTGGTGAGCTTAACTCTTGATCCATAAATCCGGATCAACAGAGCTTTTCTACAAATTTTTAGAGAAAGTTATCAAATATCTTTCTCTAAAAATCTCTAGAAATATGAAGCATTATTCATTTTTTGGTTGTTCTCCCTAATAGTTGATACTTTAATCGTAGTTCGATTAAACACATTGCGTAAATTTTACTCAGCCACAGTTTTATTTTTACGCTGATTTAACCGTCTCATAAAATTGAACACGAGCAGTGTTTATTTTGGCTTGGTGTTTATTTTTCCTGAATTCATCAAATACTCAAGGCATAATTCGTATTCCAACCCGGATTTCTGGACGAAGATTTCAATTTCGACACTCTCATTTTACTACTAAGAGAATTTTTGAATAACTTCTGAAGAACTATATATTATTCAATATATTGCATTCGTCTCTTTAAAAACTATTAACTTCCTTTCTCCAGTAGATATACCTAAGTTCTATAAAAATGCCAGGTAGAAAAAAAAGGTAGAACTAATAATAACCTTTGAGGACAAACAGTTTTTAAAGCTTTAACAACTTTATGCAAAAGTTCTTAGCTATGACTGCTAAATACAGGGCTGAGAATATTTTAAATTAATCAATCAATATTACATCATTTTCATGAAAACTAATAAGCTCCTTTCTTTGTTATAAATTTACTACAAAGAGCAGGGTAGAATTTAAAATTCTCTTTGCAATAATTAAGTCTAAAAGCTTTTGCAACTTGATGCGACAGTACTTAATTATTGCTGCTAAAACAGGGTTGCAATTATTTTTAATGGTTTAATCAATATTGCAATATTCTCTTTGAAACTAGTAAGCTCCTTGCTTCAGTAGAAATATCTACTGCGAAGAAGCAAGGTGGAGCTAATAATTATCTTTGCAATCAGGTGAGTCTGAAAGCTTCCACAACTTTCGGTGAAAGTTTTTAGTTATTGGTACTAAAGGCAAACGTTATAATATTCAATACGTTATTTTAGGTAACAAAAAAATTAATAGGACTATTATTATTAAAAGTAAATAGGACGGATTTGGCTAGAGATGTATGTTGTTTTTAGTTCAAAATTTATTTTGAACGTAAATGACGTGGATAATCTATACTTATATTATAAAGCTGAAGAGATTGTTTGTTTGAACGCGTTAATCTCAGGTACATCTAGTCCGATTTGAAAAAAATTTTCAGTGTTGGATAGTACATTTATCGAGGAAGGTTATAGGCTTATATATCATCACGCTAAGACCAATATAAGCGGAGCACCAATAATTAATGTTTTAAAAACGGGGAATATTATCACGCTACGGGCAACAGGAGACCCAAACGAGGTTGCGTGGGTTAGCTAGTGTATAATAGTAAATAATATAAGTGAAGTGTCAGAGCTAAACACAGGATAATCTGGAACTGATCGTATTAACGATAACTTGTGATTTTATTAAAATATTTTTATACAGTTTTTTGGATATACTTCTATAACATGAATGAGACTTTTAGAAGAATAAAAAGAAAATAACGAAGTATGGTATACACTTTGTCCGAGATACAAATAATCCAAGTAATAACGGCAGAAGAAGTGGAAAACTCATAAAAATACGTTATATATCACGTCATTTAGAATAATGGTTTTAATTAAGTATCTGTTCTTAACTAGTAAATAGGCCTGAATTGCAATTTTAACAATAGTAAAAAAAAAAAATGCAAAAAAAGTTATGACAGTCCTACATATCTAAAATGACACCAATAACGCCGTGGGTAAAAGTTGACTGTGAACACAAGGTGTTTCTGTTCAAACATAGAGACCATATTTGTCCACTAACGCCTCTACGCCTATTATTATCATCTATACAAATAAATAAAGTTGGAGTGTATGTTTGTAAAATTAAAATAACCGCTTTTTACTAAATGCATATGTATGTATACACGGTACATATACTAAAAAGGTAGTTAAAAAAAATTTGTCTGTCTGTCTGTCCGTTTGTACCGGGTAATCTGTGGAACGGCTGGACGGATTTTGACGGGACTTTCACTGGCAGGTTATGATCCAGGGAGTAACTTAGGCTTCTTTTTTAGACTAACTTTGTCCCGCGGCGTTACTCGCGGTACAACAATAACCGCGGGTAACACCGCGGGGTTCAGCTAGTATTATATAAAAGGCGAGTGAACTTAAAGCTATTTCTGTTCATATACACAAATTATTATTTGTTACAATTAGACATGCTCTACGATACACAGCCATATCTATTGTGCTTATGTTTAAAAACATCTCATTATTTCTTCGATAGTTAATCTGTAGTAGTGTATCGTTTGTCTCGCTAAAACTCGAGAACGGTGGGGTCGATTTGGCTGATTTTGGTTTTGAAATATTTTTCGTAGTCCAGGGAAGGTTTAAACGGTGAACAATTAAAAACAACTTGAAAATTCAAACGTCACGTGTACGAAGTAGCGGGCACAGCTAGTTAATATATATCTATCGGATTAATTTTCACTTAGTTATTTAGTGTAAAAACAATTGATAAATATTTTTATTGCAAATATTTATCTTTCATTAATGTAAGCAAGCAAATAAGTGATGTAATGAGTTATGGAGTAGTTAGATGCCGGTTACCACAAACAGATTACGTAAATACCCCTATTCGGAAAATAGACACGTTCATCGGAGTATAAGATCTGTAATGCTAATATAGCTAATCTACGAGCTTTAGCTTTGATTTTGCTAATCGATTTTGAATGTGATAGTATTAGGAACAATATTGGTCTGTGGTGACGGATTAGGGTACAAAGTGTCACTACTACTATACATCTCATGATTGTCGAAGAGCCAACAACTAAACAAAGACTATGTATGACTAACCGTGCGAGAGCCACGCTTCGGAATTAACGACCCGACCGGAGTGATACAACGGCCTCTCAGAAAACCAGTGTGAAACAGCGCTTGCGCTGTGTTTTATGGAGTGAGTGAGGATACCGGAGGCCGCAACCCCTCCCTCATTCCTCTCGCCATCCCTCAAAGGCCGGCAACGCATTTGTGACGCCTCTGGTGTTGTGGATGTTCATGGGCGGCGGTAATCGCTTACCATCAGTCTATCGACTGGGGCAAACAAGCAGACGTATCCGTTGTCCTGCTTGTTTGCCCCCTATTCCATAAAACAAAACTATGGCACTATAAAAAGAAGTGTCAGCATGGTGTAGTACGCCAAGGTGAAATATAATATGTCCGATAGTAAATTATTGTGTTGATATATTTTCTATCTATTAGCTAGAGATCCCTGAATTTCTTTATTTTAAACTTTGATAGGATGTACCTTAGGAGTACGATTCGAGTACGAAATACCACAGTCACACACGTATTAGACTTATGGTATTCATAAAATTTATATGGGTAACTAACAATATACTTGTGGCCACCCCAGTCATTGAAATTCGACCACATTTTTTTTTTTTAACTTTTTACCTTCCTTCCTCTGTATAAACTTTAACTGTGCCAAATTTAGTACTAACAGCCAGAAGTAGTATAAGTGGAACACAACGAAACAAATTTAAAAATACTGGATACGATATCTCACTATCAAACCATCTTCATATGCAATCAGAAGCAGGCCAGTCAGTGCGGCCAGGGTAGTAGAGCATTAGGGTTTCCACTCAGATGGGGGTAATATACAAGAGTATATGGCCTGACGTGTTTTTCTTTCTAGAGGTACACCAAAGGCCCCTGCTACTAGTAAATGGAGTTGGCGTGCAGTTTTAGGTATTTTTTTTTTTTTTATGTTTGACCCTGCCATAATGACTCTACTCTGCCTGATGGAAAGCATAAGCAGAATCCAAGAGTGATGGTCACCATACTGCGAACGCAGACAATGCAACAATGTAGCATGGTGACCCACACCATGGCGGGCTAGTGATGCTTTCGCATCAATGGGCCTCCGGTCACGCACTCACCAACGAAACACGACAGCATGATCGCTGTCATTTTACGTTGATTTTCTGTGCGAGGGTAGTACCGCCCCGGTCGAGCCGGCCCGTTCGTGCTGAAATCAGCGTGGCTCTACTACCTTGTTGTTCGAGTCCGATGTTAAAACCAGTAGACAGTATCCGAGAGTCTCCCGCACAGACAATAAAAAAGTGCAATATCACTGCGTCTCTTAGTCAGAGTTAAATTTCTATCCAATGATTCGATCTCAATAGAAATACAAGGATATGAAACTTTGATGTATTTGCAACATCTTTCGAATTTTGTCAGCATTTGTTTCAAATATACACTTTCCAGAAAACAACTTGAATAAAATAGGATATTGATGATAATACCTTTATAACAGACATGTTACTACTTTCAAATTTATAACAATAGTTTGGATTTACATAAGTTAGGTTAGGATGCTCATATTAAACACTAATCGACACATATCAAGGAAATTCTATCTACCAACAAGATAGTTTTACAGGAACAGTAAAATTTTATTTTTTTTCAAATATACGGCATGTGTATGTCGATATACACATTTATAGAACACGAGACATCATTTAGTGATTTAACATAACCTTGCAATTTAATTGCAAACTTTATTAAACAGGACAACAGTTTTTATGAACTTAATAAACTATTAATTAAAGACTAGAACCTGCTAATTACTTGGCTATATTATATTGAATACATCACATAATGTATCGATTGGAGGCACTAGAAGTATGTGTATTGAGTTTCCGAGAACGTTTACTGAAGTCGTCCTTTATGAGAGCAATCAGTTTTCAACAAATAGATTTTTAATTAACTAGGTATTGATCAACCCGGCTTCGTATTGAAGTCATTTCAATTCCCTGGTTTCTTCTACTATAATATGCATGTATTACACATACAAATCTTTCTCTTGAATAAAAAAAAAAAAAAAAAAAAATATTTCGGACATCTATTACACAACGCCATCTAGTCCCAAGCTAAGCAGAGCTTGTGTTATGGGTACTAGACAACTGATACAAATACATATATACTTTTTTTTTGTAAATACATACATATTATACATAGAAAACACCCAAACTCCGAAACAAATATTTGTAGATCATACAAACATTTGGTCCGACCCGGGAATCGAACCCGAGACCTCACGATCAGCAGTCGCACACGCCAACCACGAGACCAACGAGGCAGTCAAACACTCTAACTATTGCTGGAAATTGCATTAAAATCCCTTAAGTAGCTTAAAGTTAAAAGATGTAAGTGAAAAGACTGCGGAAGCAACACAACAATAGCAAGTTGCCTAGTATTGTAAATGATATTTTTATTAAAATTGATAAACCTAAAAATGTTTTTGAAGATAATTCAGGAGCTTTAAATATTGCAAAATATGGTAATTTCACAAAAAAATCCAAACATATTGAAGTTCCCTACCACTATGATCATGAAAATTATAAGAAGAATGTTATTAACGTTGTAAAAGTAAATTCAGAAGATAATATTGAAGATATCTAACTTTTCGTTAAATTTAAATTTGTGATTCGGCTTATGTTGCATATTAATATAAAAGTTTGTTATTGAAATGTTAAGTTAGTAAAATAACATTTATTTTTGTGTGATAACATAAATGTAAGAAGGTGTGATAGAAAGGTACATTTATGTTAATAGTGTTGGCACTGTCTCTCTCTCTTCTACAAGCTCCATGAGTAAGTGCGTTGTGTGTAAAAGTGTAGTAATACAAAAAGTAAAGTAATAAATGCTAAATCAGTACCACAGTTTCAAGAAGATTGCAACCAAGTTTACATCATCATCATCATTACATATTATAAAACAAAGTTCTCCGCCACGTCTGTCTGTCTGTCTGTTTGCTATAAAGTATTGCACGAATTTTAATGCGGTTTTCACCAGTAGATAGAGAAATTCTTGAGGAAGGTTCAGATATATAATTCATTACTTCTTTATGTACTTTGGCTAAAATATAACGATATTTGTTGGAGGTGTCGGAAAAAACTGAGCCGCCTGGAAACTTTCAAAGAAAATGCTGCCTAAACCTTTTGAGATATAACAAAACAATGCATGGTGGGATATTCTTTTTTTATAGATCTACAAAAACTTACTTACTATACTCTTATTTTATGTTTTAAAAATTGCTCACGTTTAATGCGGTGATTGCAAAACTAATTAGATGGATACTGTATTAATCCTTATCATTTTGAAAACGATAGATACCTGAAGCATTTCGTGCACATTATAATACTCTTTACACCGTATAATTTAAATGAGTATCTTAGGAGTAATCGCAAAAAAAAACGGGCGTGAGAGTAAAATTTCAAAATAGGATTTAGATCCTATTTTGTCATATGCCCCAGGTTATTTGACTTCTCCCGCTGTAACTCGGGTATCTGCAGCAGCTGATAGCCATAAGTACGGATCGCACGGGGCTACCGCAGGACGGTGCTGGCGCGATCTCCACGCTCCGGCAGTCTGGCCGATATGGACACAATGGTCTAAGATCAAATTCGTTCAGTCGGTCGGAATGCAGAAGACAAAGCCGGATCATGAGCCTGTAATGCTACGGCCGAGCTTCGAAACTCGGTTAAAGAAGGCCGACTGTGTCAACTACCGATTGATTCAGATGCTCACCGGACACGGTTGCTTCGGTGAGTATATGAACAGGATCAGGCGTGGGCTACGGCACACTTCCACCACTGCGGGTCCGTACAGGACTACGCCCAGCACACGCTGGAGGACTGCCATGCATAGGAGTCCGAACATGGAGCCCTGGTTGCACAGCTCGGACGAAACCTGTCACCGCCAGCATTGCCGCGATCAATGCGAGTAGTGAGGAATGGGAGGCCGCGATCTCCTTATATTAGGACCTTATACTCCAGAAGAAGTCCGTAGAGCAGGATCACCAAAGGGTCGATCCCTGTCTAGCGACGATAATAACAGGTAATTTTTAACGATTTGCTCGAAATAGAAAATGGTGAAATTGAAACATAAAATGTCCGCATGAGTCTTAATAATATTTGTGTTTATGTTCCAAATGTGGAAGAAATAATACGAAAGGATATCCTGTCATTAGTAGCATATTGTCCATTGAGGCACTAAATTGTTTCCGGGAAATGGCTATATATACTATCACCCGCTAATAAGCAAGTTTATGAAATAATTCTTGCCAAAGTCGAAGTATCAAACTAAGTACTCCGTTGACACAATTGTGAATAGATAAGGCAGTAGATAATTTATCCAATGGAATTTTTAAATTCTTTGACTGATTCTTGAATTCCGCCACATAAATTAATATTTAAAATAAGTGACCCTACTATAAAATTTGATTCCACCAAAAGTGTGCAACGGTACAAGGTTCAAACAATCAATTTTAAAACAAAGTCAATAACTTAATTCAAATGACACCCTCAAAATTGCCTTTCCAATTGAAATGGCTACAATGTCGTTAAAAAATTGTATTTCGAATGACAAGTAATAAAGTGCAGGGTCAAACATTGAACGTTTCTGAAGTTACCAAGCACACAATACTCTTCGCACGAATAATTTTATGTTGCCTTCTGACCTAACTTCAAAAGCTGAAGTCATTTAATTTTTAAAGTTATTAATACTTATAAACTAATAAACTGATGTTATACAGAGGAAAGATCTAATTTTATTGTTTGTTACAATATAACTCAAACTACTCAATCGATTTTAAAAGTTCTTTTACCATTTGAAAGCTGCTTTTTCTCGAAGTAACATAGACTATATTGTATTTCCCATAACGGACCCCTGCGAATTCGGGGCGGGTTGCTAGTATTTTATAAACAAAAAAATCTAAAACAAAAAGGTTCTTATTAATTTCAACACTTTTACAGACAGAAATTAAATACGTTATTTTGATGAACTGGAAAACACTTATATTTCTCATGAGAAAATTTTCAGAGAAACACGTTTACATATTTCTTATGAGAAAGATAAAAGTGTTCCTTTGAAAGATTTCTCATAAATAAGACAAAAGTGTTTTCCAATTCATCAAATAACGTATTTAATATCTGTCTACAAATAATATTCTGTTCGAAAACGTGTTACTTAACAGAAAAATCTCATTAACTTGAAGTTTCCCCGGGAAACAGTCACGTGACACCTCGGGCTCTTACTTTACGTTCCAATATTTATTAACTGTTAAACGATACCTACTAAGATTTATTCTAAACGTGATTTGATTCAAAGATTAATGAAAAAGCAGATATTTCCTTTAGATGGAGTCTTTATGCTGTGTATATTATTATGTACTAATACAATGATAAGTACCTACTAATATTTACTAGGAATTTAAAAAAAAATACCACTCTGAATAGGTACAGTTGGCATGCAAAAGTACCTTTTATTTGTGATTTTTCGGCTTCTGATTACATTATGTGACAAATATTTAAGCTACTATAATCCTTTTTGTTGCTATTATTAAATTACGGTATAGCATATAAAAAAGCAGTGTGCAGATGGGCTACTTGATGCTTTATAACAACCCACACTTGGACACTTAGAACTCAAAAGTATCAACTGCATTTTGTGTCGGACTCACTTGCGTACAAATGCTCTGCCAAAGTACATGGCGTATATCATATATTAACCGTCACACGCAACCGTTTGCGTCTCCTATTGCCCGTTGCGTGATAATTTTCCCCCGTTTTCGAAACATTCTCCATTGGTGTTCCGCTCCTATTGGTTTTGAAGTGAAGATATATAGCTTATAGCCTTCCTCAATAAATGGGCTATCTAACACTAAAAAAGAATTTTTGAAATCGGACCAGCTGTTCCACAAACAAACAAACAAACAAACTCTTCAGCTTTATATATTAATATAAGATTAACACACATCGGTAGGCCACTGCTGGATACAGGTCTCTCCTTGGATGGGAGGCATAGTGGATCCGAAACTCCTTGGAGTTTCGGATCCACTACGCCACACAGACGGGGTGGTACAAAAAAAGTGTTTGCTTCAAGTTTTTCATATATATTCTTACAAAATAAAACATCTCCATGGTATTTCATTGAATTGAAGTAGGATAACATACAAATCATAATCACAAATAAATCCGTTTTGGAGATTCGTGCACTATCAGCTTTTATACTTCCTCTCCAGCTAATCAATTAAATGTTAAACAAACAATGCGAAAATTGATCAATTTAATGTATTTTCTCGGCAATGTGTTGTTACACGATGGTCAATTATCCGCTCGTGTTATATTTTTGTAATAGAATATAAATCGCCAATATAATTCACACTAATATTTTATTTACAACTTATAAATACTCGTGGCTAAGTGGGAACGGAATAGTATAACACATTGCGAAATTGTTTTTTTTTGTTTATTTTCCTGCCAAAGTGACTCAACTCTCCCTGGTAGAAAGCATGAGCAGTATCCAAGAGTGGTGGTCACCATACTCATTGCGAATGCAGACAATGTAACAATGCAGCATGGTGACCCACACTATGGCGGCTAAATGATGCTTCTGCATCATTGAGCCTTCGGTTTCGCACTCAGTAACGAAACACGTCAACACGAATTCTGTCATTTTAGGTTGATTTTTGTGCTACCCCCGCCGACGGCCCGTTCGTGCTGAAATCAGCGTGGTTAAACTACCTTTTGGTAGCAGGGACAATGTATAGATGCGTGAACATTTCTGAACAAGCTGTCGGTCCCGATTGGTCCATTTCAGAGGCGTATTCGTTTTCCAATTACAATTGAATTCCACACGATAGTGATCAAGTTTCAATTAACTTATCACCAGTGTTCAACTAACGTCCCTGGATAGCACGTTCAAATAGTTTGATTGGTAAACAAGATCAGTTCAGACTCGCATCTCTGTAACTTGAACTGCCAACAGCCGTGCCGACTTACCAATCTCTATTTAATTAAGTATAAAGAAAAAAAATAGATTTGAACTAGCGTTAAATTTAATTTTGAGTGAATGATTGAATATCAAACACAGTACAAAAATAAAAAAGTCTACAAAACTTCTTTTTTGACAATATTCTTCACTAATCCAGGTGACAAATCACTAAATTATTGGGCGAGCAAGTTACGTAGAAAAGCTTGTTTCTCTTTCTATTTTTTAGCTAATTTGAATGTTTGTTCTTTAAACTTCTTAAGTGTCATCGCAAAGCAGACTTTGAGGGAAAACTGCAATTATTTACCAACTGAAACCTCAAAATAGGTTTTTTTTTTAAATTGAGGAATGCCTTAATGAATTTATGACATTAACCCCTAGCTACAGCCGTACACAAACGCACAAATACATGATATGAAATCTTATGTGGGCAAGCTATATTAATTGAAAGATTAAATTCAACGTATATCAAGTCAAAGTCGCACAAAGATCAGTATTCGGCGTTTCTCTGCCTGATCAAATTGGGAATGAGGAGATCGGGAGACAAACCAAGATCTCCAACATTGCCCTTAGAATTGTCAGACTTAAATCGCAGAGGGCAGAGCACATTGCTCGTAGACAAGATGGCCGTTGAGGCCAAGAGCCAAGAGTTCTGAAGAGTTCTGAACGACCCCATACTGGAAGACGGAGCATGGGTGGGCCCCTAACAAGGTGGTTCGACGAACTGGTGAAGGTCGCAGTAAACCGCTGAATGCAGGCAGCACAAGACGGTTTGTGATGGGAAGACTTGGGGGAGGCTTATATCTAGCAGTGAACGTCATTTAGCAGAGATGATAATGATGATGATAGCAAGCACTGACCAATAGCAAGTAACACTGTTAAAGGATGTACGTACCGTTAGGATAGCTATTTTCTATTTTCGAATTTAACGTGGCAATGAAAATGCAAGACACAAATAAAGTTCTACTATTTGACTGCCTCGTTGGTCTTGCGGTTGGCGTATGCGACTGCTGATCGTGAGGTCTCGGGTTCGATTCCCGGGTCGGACCAGATGTTTGTATGATCTATAAATATTTGTTTCGGAGTTTGGGTGTTTTCTATGTATAATATGTATGTATTTACAAAAAAAAAGAATATTTGTATTTGTATCAGTTGTCTAGTACCCATAACACAAGCTCTGCTTAGCTTGGGACTAGATGGCGTTGTGTGATAGATGTCCAAAATATTTAAATATTTATTATTTGATTGACGTAGAGGCTTTACTTCAATTGATAAACTAAACTCTTAATTGAGATAAACCTTTTTATACCTGTGCAGCCAAAATAATTTCAATACTGATATCTACACCGATACCTAAATCAAAATTGAAGTGTCTGTTTATAATTTCAAAATAACAACTTTTCACTACATACATATTTAAGTATAATTTTTGACAATTTGTAAATTTTTTTTAAAATATTTGTCCCTCTGTCTGTTTGTTTTTTTCTGGCTAATCTTTCGAACGGCTGAACGAATTTTGGGTTTTGACTGGCAGATAACTGATGATATTAGGATTACTGTTCATGTTTTATTTAGTATTAGTAGCCTAAGCGTAGCCTAAGTGAATAAATAAATAAATAAATAAATATTTGGACATCTAAACACACAACGCCATCTAGTCCCAAGATAAGCAGAGCTTGTGTTATGGGGTACTAGACAACTGATACAAATACATATATACTTTTTTTTTTTGTAAATACATACATATTATAGATAGAACACACCCAAACTCCGAAACAAATATTTGTAGATCATACAAACATTTGGTCCGACCCGGGAATCGAACCCGAGACCTCATGATCAGCAGTCGCTCACGCCAACCGCTAGACCAACGAGGCAGTCAAACCAAACAAATGAATGAACCAATGAATCAAACTTTCTATCTAAATACAAATTAAATTAACCAAACATTTAGACCTAACAAACCTTAACTAATTTAATTGAAGCATTACCTACTTGACACTTTACTGATATAGTATCAGAATTCGTGAGTCGTTTTCACTTTTTGGCAAAATCGTATACCAGTAAGCTTTAAAAAAAATAGAAATATATAAACATACATGCATAGACTGGCAAAATGATTACCCTTTTTTTAACTTCGCCGTGGTCGTGGAATGTAAAAATATATAAACTTATAATTGTAAAACGAAAGTGTCTTGTGTAAGTAAAATTACTTATTTTCTAAAACACTTATCGAGATTATGTTAAAAACAATCGAACCTTGGAACAATTAACGTTATGAGCGTAATCAGCTTATCGACTTTCGATATTGTTTAATGTGTTGATAATGACGGTTGTTGCTGTTGAGCTGATGTTTACTTCTGGTAAATATTCACACACAAATTTAGTTCTAAACAAAATATACAACACAATATTTAAAGATTTGCCATAGAAAATAACAATAAATTAATTTTTTGTAGATATTTTTCAACGTCCAAAAAAGATCTTTTTACGAATGTTACGATGTCTGATGTTATTCTTACACTATCTCAAAAAAAAAAAAAAAATTGTAGATATGCTTTTGTGGAAACCTTTTAAATGGAGACTCAAGTGCACATCACGATGAATACGTACCTGCATGTTATGCTTTGAGATATCTGACAGTGGAAATGAACGTTGAATATTTGAGATAACAGGTACAGTTTTTGTTGAATAGCTTACTTACGGTAACGTCAGGTACTACGAGAGTAGTAGAGCACGTTGATTCAAGTACGAACGGCTCGGATCGACCGGGGCGGTACTATCCTCTTACAGAAGTGTAACCTGAAATGACAGTTTTCGTGCTGTCGTGTTGCGTTGGTGAGTATGAAACCGGGGCCTAAAAAGCAGAAGCATTTCAATAGGCTGCCATACTGTGGGTTACTATGCTGCATTGTTGTATCGTCTGCATTCGCAATGAGTATGGTGACTACTCTTGGATTCTACTCATGGCTTCCATCGGGCAGAATGAACTTACTTTGGTAGGCCCATATATAAAAAAACACTTTGTAATTACTCACTTGAAATCCACTTGGGCAATATAGTCGTATGGTAGGCTTAATACTGATTAGATATAGTACTAATCTAACATTAACAGTCATTCATATTGGATTGGACGTATCTTATTTACTGTGCGATAAATAAATAGGAGAAAATTCGCGTAATGCTAAGTCAGTAGGAGTCAGTATGATTTACTAATACTCAGTTTCGATGTTCTTTGTATCTAACTAATGTTAGATTTTTCGTTAGCTAATATTACATTGGTTTTCATTGTTTTGTTGCGTTATTTTGACGCAAATTCGATTAGCAGTACAGGAATTCTGTGCCTCGTCAATACAGCATACAAATGTTTCATTAAGGATGGCGAATATAATTCTCGAAAAGTACTTATAAAGTGTTTTATTTATTTATCCATGCAACGGGCAGTTAATTATTTATTTAATTATTTATCTTGCCAACTCAGGTGCACTTTAAATACATTTATATCGAGTCAATTATTAATTTATATTATACAGGGATATAAATGTACTCCCAGTTTTCATTTAACATTACATTTTAAGCTTTTCTGTGTTCTAGATTTTGTTACAGATAAAATCTTATTTTAGGTATATTGCACTCACTGAATCAATTTAATTGGAAAAGTTTGATTCGCTCGTGATGTTGGCCTTTAAATTCGTATTTATAGTACTCATTAAACGTGCGGATAAACGGTATATCTTGCTTTACAATCTTTATTGGTATGTGTGGGAAGTACTGAAATACTACGACAAATGTATTCTTTATTAACAAGAATAAATTTAACTATATCAAATTGAAACTGTATTAAAAATCCTCTAAACAAACTTTTTTGATTCGTTCTTTCATAGGATTTAGAGAGAAAATTTCAATTATATACCGACATATGAATACACACAGCTATCCAAGTATAATCACAATTTATTTCTACATCATTAAAAATGATAGTTCATGAAACGTTTCTGGACAGTTTATTGCAATAGTCGTCTTCAAAAACAAAAGAGTGAACCGAAGATCGAATGCTGAATTAAACTTAGTTAGTACTGTACTTAGTAGTTAGAGAAACTGGTTGCGGATGGATGCGCGCTTCAACAGACCGGGATGGTTGGCGTTTTTTGGGAAGACATTTGTTTAGCAGTGGACGGCAGTAGATCGAATGGAACAGTTAGCAGAATACATCGCGCTACCTAAACGAAGGGTTCTACAATTAATAGTTCACAATCGTACTCTTCGCCAATAATACTCCTCTTCAACGGTCCCTGTCTCTGTCATGCTTATTCTCGAACGGCATGTTGTGTTTTCACGTACGAACAAACTAAAAAACCGCTAATTAAGATTTTATTTTAAATTAGTTAAGACGCAGCAATCAACAGAAGTAACGGTATATATAACAAGGCAGTACTTGTTAAATGAAAATTTTCAAAAGAAAAATCCAGATTAGTATTATTTAACTAAGCTCCTTATGAAATTATGAACGTCTAAGATACGAATTAGTTGAAGCACTTGAAAAAAAAAATTAATTGTGTTAATGAAGTAAAATTTTCGCTTTCTCAAACACAAAAATATTTCCATCTCTTAATAAAAGATTTATATGGAAATATACGAAGTTTTTAATAACAGATTCGCAAGACATTATTTATTTTACATTACTCAAACAACTATAATATTCTTCTTTTAATTAGATGAAAAGCGCCACTCTTATTAATTAACTATATTAGCTGCAAAAACTCCTACGTAGCTTCAAGTTTCTAATCATACCTACCTTTGAGAAGCAATTTCGTAGGTTCAGCTAGCAATTATGTAAAAACTGGCTTAAGCCCGCGGCTTCGCTCGCATTCAATAATAAAATTGCTGTTACTTCTTATACGAGTACCTCCAAGATTATGTGTAAAAGTTTTATGAAGATCGGTTAGGAAATTTTGCGTAAAAGAGTAAGAAACAAACTTATACATTTATAACACACTTTGGTCACTTTTGTAAGTGCAAAATGTTGTTTTTTGTGATTACTGTTTTTTTTCTTTCTTTTTTTTCCCCTGTATAATTAACATCAGATATGTGGTGTTTACCTGTAATTGTTTGTTACACTTGAATTATTTAATTGTAAATTATTTATCATTAATGTAATAGTGTAAACAAATGTTGGTAAACCAAAAGAAATAAATAAAATACATTTATAATAGTAAAATTAATAACTTTTGCCCGCGGCTTCGCTCGCATTTAAAAGAATATGTATACATGTTTGTTTGTTACGTTTTCGCGTGAAAGCGTCACATACAAACTTACTTTCACCCTTATTATTTTAGTGTTATACTATATTAGGATTAGGATACTAAAATAGACATCTAAATCTGTCAAATCATTAACGAAAAAAATTGCCATGATGTGTGGAGGTGGCATCGTAAGAAATATTTCTCGTGTTGATGCTATTTATATTTGGTAATCGAAATAGGCTCCTCCTACATATGTCATCAACACCCAGCCTACTATACAATTATGTCTACAAGGATTATTAATTTAATCCAGAGAGTTTTCAACCCATGCAAGCTTTTTTTTTATTTATTTATTTAAACGGTTTTATTTAGGTTGACCTGGTTGTTTGTTGGGGTTCAAATCCTGTAAATGATTATTTGACCCTTTTCCTGTTGACAGATTGATCTGAAATTTGGTACACACCCGCAGTTCTGGTGACAATACAATTAAATGAATTTTTGTTTCATTGTAAATCCTAGATGGCCGCCGCCACAAAATGGCAGTTTACAAATTTTGTCACGACTACCTCAATATGGCTAACAAGTGAAAGGGCTCGACTACTAAAACACAGTTCACTGTGGAAAATTAAAATCTAAGATGGCCGCCGCTACAAAATGGTACAAAATATTCGGTATAAATCGTTGGGTCCGTGTTTCCATTCAATCATCACATTTTAAGCTACGCCCAACGATTTTATCATTGTTTTTTTAATTAGTAACCTAAGTTTAAAATTATTTTAAATAAAAAACATGATATTTTGATGTAAGCTATGTTTTCAATTATTTTTAAATTAATAGCTTACATGAAAACATTTTTTTTTTAAATTGTTGTCTGCCTGTCTGTGTGTGTTTATCTCTTTAACGTCTGGATCGATGTTGATGAGACTTTTACTGGCTGATAGCTGATATAATAAGGAGTAACTTAGACTACTTTTAGTTTACTTTTAACGATCTTACCGGCGGTTGTTGTTGGAAAGGTAAAGTTTTACCTTTCTAATATAATTTTACATGAAATAAGTTCGAAACTTTAAAAAAAATATGACAGAAAATTACATCTGAAAAACAGTCTACTACGTACTTATTGTATTACTTTCGTCTACATGAATTACAATGATAGTCTATATAAATTGGTATTCTAGTACCCTCGAGTTTAACCCTCATTTCTAGCCATCTCTTGACATCCTTGTTCGTTTTAAGTGAGTCAGAGTTAAGGGTTGGTTTTGTTACATATGACAAAGTATTTTACGCTTCAGTTGTTCTATGCATTGAGGGCATGTAGTTAGCTCTGAACCTGCTGAATGAAAACTCAAAACCTACTGTAAAGCATTTTCAAAATAAATCTGTGTATCTGATGGAATGATTATATCAGTAGTACAAAGAGAATTTGGAGAGGCTGTGTGCCTCCAAATTTATTAAACGTGAAAAAGACTTTTAAAAATATTTATGTATTCTTAAAATTAATTAATACAATAAATCATTTAATCTTTATATAAATAATTGAATATAAATACAGTATGAATTACATTTTACAATTTAAATTAATATTCTTTTAAGTATACGTGTATTTTCATTTATCACTATAATTATAATAAAAATATCGTGATAAAAAAATGTTACAAAGTATCTATCTATTACTCAAATTCTCTTTAACCTTTAAATGGAGCTGTGTGTTGGTCAATAAAGAAAATGGATGAGAGACGCCTGCACGTAGCCGAACTACGAATGTTGAGATGCACGTGTGATGTGATTAGAAAAAATGTTACAAAGTATCTATCTATTACTCAAATTCCCTTTAACCTTTAAATGGAGCTGTGTGTTGGTCAATAAAGAAAATGGCTGAGAGACGCCTGCACGTAGCCGAACTACGAATGTTGAGATGCACATGTGGTATGATTAGAAAAGATAAGGTGAAGAATGACTACATTAGAGTTAGCCTAAAAGTAGCACTACTGGCTGAAAACTTGAGAAGAAGAGAGCAGGTTAACCTGGTATGGACATGTGATGCGTAGAGATGAGCAAAATGTAGTTAAGAAAGTTTTAAGTATGAAATTCGACAGATATAAAAGTACAGGACGACCAAAGAAAAATTGATGGACTACGTAAAAAAGGATATGGCCAGAAAGAAAGTAAGCAGTGAACCGACGCGTGATAGAGGAGAATGGAGGAACTAAATTCATTGCATCGACCCCAAACAAATTTGGGAAAAGTGTAGGGATAATATGATGACCTTTGTACGAGCAACTCTTGTATTGTATATTCTTATATAAATAATCTGAATCTCGGCAATGCCTCCAACGATTTAATATGCAGGGGGTTTCGGGGGCGATAAATCGATCTAGCTCGAACTCATTTTCAGAAAATTTACCATAAAAATGCCGTGCAAAGCTCGGTCATCCTTGTAGAGATACTATAAATAAAGTAATAAATGTATTTTTATTTTTGGTAAAAAAATGAAGTATATCTGATTGGTAAACACACAATAGGTACATCCCTTAACACATAATAATCGTACCATTAAATTGTCGAAATTCGCTTGTAGCAACATATACATGTAGATGTGTTTGAGTAAAAGTACTACACGTCCCAATAACGTACCAAGTTTATTAAATGTTTGCCCTTCGAATTGTTTATAGTTATAGAAAATGTAGGTATTCCGAAGAACTGTTTTCTTTAAAATTGAAATGGATATACCGCTTTAAAAAATGTTATGTTAACCGTTGGTTACAAAATTGTTTTATTTTTAGCAGTTCTAATGTTTAAAACTCAAGCTCAGTTGACCAGCGTTGCTCCAAAAATGTTTAAATTTTTATCTGCTTGTATTAGAAGGTAGAGAAAAGATTTTTTTTATTTCAATGTAAATTAGACAAACTAATTTAAACCAACAGACAACAAAGAACAGAACAGTTCCAGCTATCAAGCTCTTTTATTATTGTTCTGCCAATCAAGGAAGAAACCTGAGCTGTTTAGAATTATACCTTTTATTATTTGAGCCTTTAAACAACTTGCCTGATATTTCCTTTTTGTTTCAGTTATTGGGGCAACTGCCCAAATCTACTTGACTTCACAACGGGTAACCTAACGTCACCGCAAAATGTCACGAAAGCTGTCGTGGTGGCTGCCGCCATTTGTAACAGGCTCTACGATGATTATTCCCTACGAAATAGTAAGTACATAGTTTAATGTTAAAACTTTTTCGGATTTTGTAATTTCTTAAAGTCATAATCAAAACATCCAAATTTTTCATCCAGAAATTTAAGTGTTTTTTTACATGTTTCTAATTTTGACAGCACGGATTCATCAACTAGTTCTACAGCAAAAAAAATACTTGGTCTAGTTCATAACTAGACTTTAACCATTTTATTATAATAATTAGATATCTTAAGTCTGGATACGCTACATTTCAGTATAGCTTAGCGGATTTAATTGAAAGTAACAGTTCATGTCATAACAGCCTTTGGATACAAGCTGTGAGTCAAAGAAGCAACCTTATGTTAGCATCCTACATATAGCAATAATACATGAAAACAAAATTCCATTAATATTTATACACACTTGATGGGAAGCGTTACCCGTGCCTGTAGAAAGTTCAAAGTTCTAGCAGCAGTGCTGTCTTCGCGGTTTATTCAGGCGTGTTTGGTAACCTTCTTAGTTAGTCAGTTTATTCCGAAATAGAAATTTTCTTAGTCCTCTAATTGCCATTTTATTTTAATTAATCTAAATATTTTTCATGTAGTATCCATGCCAACATATACAAATTATCTTCTGATAAACTCCCACCTTAAAGTTGATTATAATCATCATAAAAAAGCTAAAAGATTAAATTAGGAACATGAAAAAGTTTCTTAAAACTTTTTCTTATCTCATTGACACGAAAAATGTACAAACTTCTTCAAAGAAATTTATTATTGAGTTTAATTACCTGCTACATTTTTTTGTTAATTATATATATGCTTATGTGCTTTTTAATTTACCAGCATATTTCGGAAATGCCAGACTACTTCCAGACCCAATGAGGTTCTCTATCTCCAGTGAGTGAATTAAAGAGGCCAGATGTAACATTATTTGAATGTTAATAACCAGTTTTAAGAGGACTTTCATTGCTTTTTAGCATCGCGTAGTTGAAATTTTTTGAACTGAAAATTTCGAAATTTTCCGTACAGCCAGGTACTGCTGTTTTGAATTACATAATGCTTAAACTGTTTTTAAATTTAACTTACAGACCCTGAATTAAGTCAAATCATGCCGAGCCTTATCCTTCGATTTAGATTTGGAATATCTCTAGCAATATATTAAATCTTTGTTTTGTTAGCGAAGTCATGAAACAGTGTTCACAGTCATTGCTGTATTTACATTATTTAAGTATAGATACCTGGTATTACTAAATTGTTTAAACTAGAAAATTCAACCGTGCTTCGATCGCAGGCTGTCGATTTATGGCTACTAAAAAATTCTGGCTGGTAATAAAATCAATTCCCGAGAGGCAGTATAAAATGCCTTTGAAGAGTTTGTTGCCACCCGTGCAGCTGATTTTTTACAAGAAGGGCATCAATAAACTGCCAATGCATTGGCAAAGATGCATCGATTGCATGGGTGATTACTTCGAATAACAGAAATAAAAAAGTTTGAAAAAATAATTACTTTCACTTAGTTATTGCATACAAAACGGCAATTTTATAGGTAAAGACCTATTATATATAAAAGAGGAAGGTGACTGACATACCCAGAAATCCATGCACAGCCAAAACCGCTGAACCTAGAATCCTGAAATTCTGCATCTAGGTTCTTTACATAACGTAAGTGAGCACTAATAAAAAAAATATGGAAATTCCACCCCTAAGGGGGTAAATCAGAGGATGCGTGAGAAAAGTCGCGTGCAAAAGCTAGTTTTATTATATAACTTAACTGAAGTAACGAAATAACAACATAATCTCCGTTTCATTTTACAATAAATTGAAGCGTACAAAACAAGCACTTATAAACTTCTTAAACCTAATTAGAATGGCGGAGTGGGTACTTATCTTTGTATTTTATGTTGTTGTTATCAATATTGTACCGAGTCAACAAGGTTGTGTGGGACGATTGGCTCACTATAAAAGAACAACGGTTTTTAATTTGCTCTCAATAAGAGTTGATCGTTGCTGCGAAATATTTTCACAATGAATGATTTCTACTACTACCTAACACATGGCAGCTCAATATAATATAAAAGATAAGAATTAGACAAAATAGAACATATAAATATTCTAACAGTAAATAAAATAAAACTAGTTAAAGTAGCGGGCATTTTGCCCGACACAAACTACGAAAACAAACGACAAAAAATGAAGACAAGAATACTAAGGTCCTGTCGTAACTTTGGACGGGGAAAAGCTGCGTTATCCCCTAATGGGATAATAAAAAAAAAAAAAAAAAACGCATGGCAGCTAACACGGTCTCATTGTAGTGACGGTTTAAAAATAAAGAGTTTCACTATCTTTATCTTTAATTCCATGCATGGCCGGAAAAGTCTACTAAACGAATAAACTACGCGGGACAACAGTGCTGCAAAGAAAAGTAAAACTAGGAGCTGGGTTGGGTTGGAGTTTGTTCCTGGTTTTGACCACTGTGGTTAGTAGGCCAAAAATGTATTTGCTATGATGTTGCATCTATGGCCTATGGCAATATTTCAGTTTGCATCCATAATGTTCTTTTAAAACATGAAACGTACGATAAAACAGTACTATATTACATTTCTTAAATTCCAAGGAACTCCGTAGCCTTTGCCATTTTATTTTACATAATAGTTAATTGCTTATTTGAATGTCGGACCTTGCAGGAAAGTAATATTGGTATTTACATTAGTATCGGAGTTAATTTATTTTTTATTATTCTCCGACCTTCAGTTCTTTTCTTTATTCGTCGATTTTCATTAAAATATCTTTTATTCTACTATAGGCATCAAATACGGCATACTCTTGAATAAATAAAACGTGAGTCTTTCATCTTCTCCGTAGTTAGTTTTTATAAAAAAGCAATTTAATTTGGAAAATTTCCTAATTGAAATATTTATGAATAAAGACGTAATGCATTGTGGCGTATATCAGCCTACATTGTGCAATCTAAACTTAAACTATGGAGCATTCTTTTTAAATGACCACCTCTAATGTAGCCGACGAATATACTCACAACATTACAATAGAAACAGAACTTCTAAAAACAAATGCAATTAAAAAAAACAATTTTCACCTGACTGGGTGTAAATATTATAGTAAAGAGAAGGGACTTGAGTAAAATAACGCAATAACCAAACAAGTTGCCCTCGCAACAGGTGGTTTAAATCTTAAACGACAACACTCAACTGTATTGTTTTTGAGAGTTTCATTCCTATTTTCTACTGAAGAGTTGAAACAGATGCTCACTAACGGTCATACTACACAATATTACACATTTCTCATCACTTTTGAGTGAAACCTCAAATTTTTGAGATGAACTTAAATGCACTAGATCAATAAATAAACATATATTTGACTGTCAAATTTCAATTACACAGAGATAGAGTAGATATGACTTGCTAATTGTAATGTAAATCATTAGGATTTTTTACAAGTAAGTAGAGACGAGAAGTTTCATTAAAGAACCTATCTTCTTATGAGATTGATGATATCACAAATATTAAAAGTGTTAGTTCGCATTAACATGCAGACTACATCATTTGGCAGGGTTTTGGTTTGAGTTCTGTTGTTAATTAATAAATTTATTCAACCCATGCCGACTGAGTGCCTCTGCGGTTCAGTGGTGGTTATTTCGTAAGTGTTTATTACCCGTTCGTATATAAAACGGAAGTAAAAAGTATTATTATTATTATTATTATATTTTAATACACTAGCAGCTTAAAGCTGATGCGTGCATATCTTTACACTTGTGTTTTTAAATGTTTATCAAGTCTGTTTTTAAATATGTTTATATTCGAAGCACTAATCACTGTTTCCGGCAAAGAGTTCCACATACACACCACTCGGTTTGGCAAGAAATGGTTTCGGGGATTGCTAGCGCACCGAAGCTTGCTAAGCTTCATAGAGTGACCTCTTAGTTGTGTGTTCAGGTTCATTGTGAACATGGATTCAAGGTTTCTAACGTTGTAGTGGTGGTTGAGGATCTTGTAGGTTTCTATAAGGTCTCCTCTCATTCTTCTCTGCTCCAGTGTTGGCAAGTTTAGTTCATAAGTATTTTATGTTTTTCTTTTATTCTTTAAGTCTTCGTCGTGATGAAATTAATGATAAAAAATATGGATGAGACGAAATGGAGACCGTCTTTCTAAAAAACAAGAACCGATCAATGTTCGTATTCTTAGCACCACACACCCTAAAAGATCAAACCGTATCGTCAAAAGTATGGACGGAAGAGTTAAGGAGGACAATCTCTGGGATACAAAATTATCCGCTAAAAAGCGTCAAATAAGAGCCACCCTTATTTGTCACTGTAGCAAAAGTGTATAATTTAAAGAAAGCGGCAAAATATGAAAAAGTTAGTTAATCAAATAAGAAAAGGTTTCCGCTTTGCAATGGCGCCCTTTTCACAATTAATAACTTAGTTTTAGTTTTTAATTTTCAAATCACAATTAGTAGAAATCTGAAAACTTGTTTTATCTTTATTTCACTTCACTCTATCTTTAATCAACTGACTTCACTCCGCCTTGAACTGCTATATTCATAACACACACTCTTCTCACTCTAGCGCCACTGTGGTCGGTTCTCGAAATATTTTTTTAATTATGTTTGTTGGACACTTTTCACTTATCCTCCATAAGAGATGGTTCTCCTTACCTCTACCCTTCATAGTCAAAAGACTGCGGTATAGACATTTTTTGATACTTTTTTTAGACAATACCCACCCACATTAAAAATAATTCCTGTGTCGTGGGAGACTTTACAAACATACATGAAAGGAACACAAAACAATGTGATCCACAAATTGTCGTTCTGGGTCTACGTGAACCTACAATACATAGCGCAGAAGGAATCGGCCAGATTATCACTTAAATCGCCACGCCGCCTATGAAGTCAACACACCGACTATCTGCCACAATATACAAGAATGTTCAGTTGTATATCGTTACACTACATTTTTTTTATAAAAAACAAAATGTCTAGCCTTTTGTTCTTTTACAAAAAATAAAATATGAGAATTTTCATTCAAAATAAAATGGTTCGGTACGTATTAACTCAGCGTATAAAGCCGGTACATCCGACAGGCGCTGCAATTGTTCAAGAGCCACTTGTGTCAGCCTTTGAGAGACGATGCGTATGTTTAATGTAAAGTATTGAGTAAATTTGAACTAAATACTTAATAACAGGCTGTCTTAAATATGAGGCCTTTTTTTTGACGTTCATTTTTTTTGGTAGAAAGTTCCTTCAGATCTCCGGCTCCTCGGGAACTGAGGAGCCAGGCATGTGGTGATTCCACTAAAAACCACACCGGCGACTCAAGCCTCAGTCGAGGTCTCTCTGAGACGGACCCAGACCATATTATATCAGGTCCCCCTCACCCCCATCAGGCCCTGATGCCTCAATACTTTAAATTCACCTAATTACATTTATTGCTGCATCTAGCAGTGATATGTATATTTGCTTTGTAATAAGAGGTTGTCTGTAAGCAAAATTCCTAACTGACAATTCTATGACACTGTGAAGACAAAAACTGTCTAACAACTTTACCAGCAAAGATAAAACTGGAATACTTAGAAGATAAAATGTAATTCTTTAGGTATTGTGTTTCTTTAGTTGTAAATATGTTAAAAATGAACAACAATAGGACTAGGCGTGAAACTGTTGTTCGCCAAGAGAGACTTGACACTGAACAGGCAGCTTACTAAAGCACACTAGAGAAACATATAGAAAGTTGAAATATATTCTAAAAATACAAATTATAGATGAAGTTACAATATATACCTTAATCATTACATAAGTTTGGGAACAAAATTAGTAATTTCATTTTCTACAATACGACAACGAATCTTTATAACCTACTGTCAAATTTGTTGACTACCATTGTTCAACCTCAATGACATATTCTTTTAATCAATTAAACATTGTAAATACGGTGAAGATGAAATAAAGAACACGTCAGTTTCAGACACAACGTGATGAACCACTCAACAAAGCCTTACTTCTAAAGACGTGCAAAGGCTCGTAGTTAAAGCTACGTTTTCCGAAGGGCTAATTCTCAGACCGAATTTGTTTGTTCAAAATGAGATGGCACATTCCGAATTGAAAAGCGTCTGAGTTTCACGAGTATCGTGTCAATCTTATGACAACTAGTCTGAGGCAGTTGTTCCATCGCCAGCGAGGAAACGACTTACTATTGGCTATTTTCTCAATCAAGGAACGTACAATATATAGAGCTATCAAAAATAATACTCGCTCAGTGATATTTTCTCAGCGGTGCTCGCTTGGCAGTCGGAACTCACTCCAACCAACAAGCGGTCATTTCTTTAGTGCGGCTTTAAAAGTAGGTAAGTACATGTATTAACAGACGGATATTGTTGGAGAAATTCAATAAAAAAACTCATGCTTAGTTCTTGGAACAAACTAACGCCGATTGTTTTTCATTGGGTACACGCTCGCATGTTCGCTTAAACTTCAGCGCCAAAACTAGAGGAACTACTCACTTGCTTCCTCCTGGTTCCTAATTCCTTTCTAGTTTCTAACTCTTCAAGCGTCTTTTTATTGTCAGAGGTAGGACAAGTGTAATAAAGTAACAAAGTGAAACTAACGAAACAGTCGATAGGAACTCTCGGTACACTGAAATTCCAAAATAATTTTCTTCGTAGTAAAAGCCGTTTGTGGTTTACACTTATCATGTTGCGTAATTTTCAATTCAAATCATCCCTGAGTAAGTCTGCTCTTAACAATACAAAGTGCACTTTAAGCGAATGCAAGTACCAGAACTATTGCGGCTTTAGGTATGCTTGAACAAAAAGTAGTTGCAGTAAGGCAGTGGGTACGTATAAATATCCTGTATTCAAAGAGACAAACTTGATCACATTCTATCAATGGAAATACGTAGATTCACACGGGGCTAGACAATTGGTGGGCTAGACAGGGTATTTTGTTCATATATTCATTACCGTGGGAGAGCCACGCCTTGGCATGAATGGGCCGGCTTGACCGGAGTGATACCACAGCTTCACATAAAACCGGTGTGAAATAGCGCCTGCGCTGTGTTTCACCGAGTGACTGAGAATACCGGAGGCCCATACCCCAACCCATCCCCGCATCCCTTTCCCCATCCCACCGTACCCCATGTTGCAGGTGTCTATGGGAGGCGGTAATCACTTACCATCGGGTGATACGTCTGCTCGTTTGCCCTCCTATATCATAAACAAACAAAAAATAAATTAATTGTACTAAAGGGTATTGTTAAACGTTTAATTGTATTAGATTAACAAAATGCTCCAATAGCGAATTTCAGTCAGTGCGTTGGTCAATTGACCCCTGGTCCTCATTTGACTATTCATCAATTTCCGACATTTAACACCTACGCTTAATTTATTGTGTACATAGATGAATTGCCTCATCTAAATTAACTAGGGTATTAATAACAACATACAGTATGAAACTGGATACTGTACTTTCATGGAATTAAACAAATTAATCAGGTAAGTAAAGACTACTTACTTTATTCTTAATCTCAAATTATGTTAATGAATTGTAAAGTTTAAATATTTAATGATTAACTAGAATTAAGAGAAGAACATTTATACAATGGAGTACCTAGATACTTTTTTTGTTGGTTGAATTTTAAATCCCTTTGAGTTCCGGCTGCTTTGGGACGCAGGAACCTGGGAGTATATAATGATACACACGTTACACAACTCTTTTCACGTCATTTTTTGTTTCTCATTTCTGATCCATGTCACCCCTGTATACAAAGAAGCTTGGCAGGCTAACTAAAGTAACTTATAAAAGGAACATAGAACGGGAGTAGAGAAATAAAAAATTCTCAACAATTTAACGACTTCGGATTGGAATGGAATAGAATATTAACTTTGAAATCAACTGAATGTGAAAGAAAGCCTGTAAAAAATAGTTTGAGAAAAACATTATTCATTGTATACGGCAACTGTCGTTCTATTGAATCTGCAACACTGGAAATCTATAATAGAAAACTACTGCCTTTAAGCTTTCATGTTTCAATAGAAGGCTTGTGAAGAACTCTTAGAAAATACATTCAGAGCTAACTCAAACTATGAAAGGTTTCTTTTTGAAGACGTTTGTAGGTTCAAGGAATTTTAAAAGAACACAACATTATTTTAGAGCCTTAACGACAGAATAAGTATTTAAAATTGTGACGCAATTGTGAATACTCGCAATTAAACCTCTACCACCTTCTGTAAATTATTATAATCTACGAAAAAACTCATGATGAAAACTCATGCAGTTAACAGTTCTTGTTAGCTGAAGCATAAAAACTTCAAATTTTAAATTTAAATCTGAATTGCTTTTAAAGAATTCAATGAACTGAAACATTGGAATATTGCTAAAACATTAAGCATGTTATCGATAAATTTAATATTTCACACTATCATCAATCAGGGAATTCAGTGAAGTAGAATACCAAGTAACGAGAAAATAAAACTTTTCCCGTTATCTTTATTTTTTCTTGTATACAAACCTTGTCCTAACCTAAAAAAAAATAATTATCTAATCTTGTGCAGCCGATCCGAAGTTATGCGCGTATATACATTCATTTATATATATATATATAGATAGGTAAATATAGTCAGATTTATATTGTTAATAATAACAGTTTAATATCATTAAAATAATTATTATTTGACTTCAAATGTTCAATAAAATTATTTTTGATGTCTAGCGAAACTAGAATAACATCTTCGACTTGGGTTTAAACGTATCGAAGAAGTCTCGGTACTGGGGTACTGTCACAGGAGAGATTCCGGGCAGGCCACAATTGGTCATTGCAAACTCCGTATTTTCTTGATTCAAACTCCTTGCTTCACATACGTCGGTTAAGAATTCATACCATTCGGCATATTCCAGCTCAGTTTTACTGAAAATTTGAAAAGTAAGTTTAGTGGTTCGATTTTACTTACAATCAAAGTCAAATCGTAAATCACATGTTTTTTGGGGACTTATATTTTTGACTAAATTTATTTTTCACACCTACTTACACTCATAGATATATCACTGAGGATTAAATTCTAATTCTCACCAGTGTCGCTCTTAGCGAAGCTGAGCGAAGAGTGGTTGTGGTCAGGTGAATGTAGACAATCTACATTAGTGAAAGAGGCGGACAAAACCCCTCGTACAATTTCCGCTAACTCACCCTTTCGGCAGACTGTTGACTGCAGTCATACACGCGGGTAAATTAAAATTTACTTTTGCCTTTATTTCATAGTTTTAAACCCTGCTATGTATTAGAGTGAGCTCTAGGCACAGTTAAAATTAGATGGCATTAGGAGCATATTCTACTAATATTATAAACGCGAAGGTTTGTAAGGATGGATGGATGGATGGATGTTTGTTACTCTTTCACGCAACAACTAATCAACGGATTTGGATGAAACTTTACAGGTAAAAACTTACAGTAAACACTAACACTATTTGCCGCGATAACCGACATACACGCGGGTGGAGCCGCAGCTACAACTATTACGGACAAGCCTATTGTCGTAACAATCGACAGTGTAAAACAGTCCGTGGACAGTCTACTGTTAGGTATGGGCCTCCCTTTAGAAAAGAGGTTTATTTGTTTTATTTTCGTTTATAAGAGACAATACAAATAACGTACGCAAACTTAAACCAAGCGACGCCCGTGTCAGTCATGGTTAGTTTTCTATCCTCCAATACTTTGGCTTGTCGCATCCAATAGTCTGACCGCCACAACGTCAAAGTAGTTCCACTCCTTTTATTGTCGAATAAGCGACTGAAACTAGCAAATTGCGATTCTAATGTCGCTTCTTCTTCATCCATTGGCACTTACCTTTAAATTTATTGACAATTTGGTAAGTTCATCGGTAAAAAATACTTAAAACCTACCGTTTTCACTAAGAATAATATTGTATAAATACAGAAGTAATTTAAAAAATTGATATCCACCGCAATGGTTATTTCGTAGTATTTTACTATGTATTAACTGTCCCTGTGTACGTACTGTGTCTTTCTACACACAGTGTTACTGCATCATTTATTACGTTTGACATTTCTTTCATTTAATCATACTTTCCGTTACGTCAAATGATGGTGAAAACCACAATACGCCTGCATTATCATGAACTATTCCTTATTTGTACACGTATAACTATGGTATTTCTCCAAAACACTCAACCAGGAAGAACATATACACAAAAAATAAATTTCCCAAATTCGTTAATAGCTGACAGTAGTACTCTGAACAACCATAAATATACAAACAATGTTTAGTCTTCAAGGTTACAATCTTTTAATAATTTCTAAATTATTGAAGCAAGAAATAAATTAGTCTCTCTACATATTAGTATTTGCTGATGTGGTTGTTATCTTGTTCTAGAATATTCGCTCGTAGCGATTGTTGTATATATCGTTCACTCTTCTAATAATATTAGTTGCGAGTTGCCAAACGCTGGCGTAAGGCAACAAGAACAACAAACTAGTACCTTTAGAGCGCTACTGGAAACTCGAATATTAACGCCAACGGCTAAATTAGCTCCGACGTAGAAATAACATCTATTTTCCCACCACCACCATGTTGCTATCGTTTTCCAGTCTTTTAAATCAAATAGAAGTAAATTTACTCACAGTAATTTCTCTTCAACTTACACTAAGAAACGTTATACACATAATACAGTTTAAAGGTTTATTACAGGCTCTCGCTTTAATCACTATATCAGAATATAAATTTCTGATAGAATGACTTTACATAACTTTTTTTTTTTAAACAAGTTTAGAGCATCTAGCTCTTGAAAAAGATTAGGTTGATTAATATGGACCATAGACTTGGTAGTAAGTTTCATTTAGCTACGAATAGGTTAGGGTGCACTTTCTGATTGTTGTATAACAGATATGTAATCCTCGTTTGGTGACGGCACAACGCGACAACTGCGGCGCAAAGACAGATACTGGATGTCTTAATCAAAAGTTTACCTGAATTCTGTCGAATTTAGGCGCTGTATGGTACACCATATTATGGTCTTACTCGGTTCGATTTCTAATCCAAATATCCCAAAAGGATAAAAGCGTTAGGGATTTTCACTGGCCGAAAAAGAAGGATTAGAGTACCTATAGCTTGATCTCGGTTTTGTCACGTTCTGAAATAAAGATAAAAGTACACTTTGTTTTTGAAACAAAAGGGGAATAGAGTACAATAAAATAAATAAATTATAACTTTGCCGCTCAAATAGAAAACGATTCCTAAATGTCGCATATTGTGCTGTATGGAGGATCCAATTAAAAATTTTCTAATTATTCGGTTCTCCTACATTTGCGGCTGTGTTCATTGTAATGTAGACTACTATTTAACTGACTCTGTATTTGTATTATTTTAAGTTTAATAATAACAACCCTGAAAGTGTTTGTTCTGCTAACCATCCATGGACTGGATAATTTAAATTCATATTCATTTCCACATTTATTTGTTTTAGGCCTACTTCATACAATTAATACAGTGTTTTTAAGTACCCATTCGGATTTTGGATTTTCATATTATTTTATTTGTTTGTTTATTTGTTTGTTGTATATATATATTAAAATTTCCAATTATTAATTAAAGTTCCCAGTGGTGTGTAAAATGGGTTTTGAAAGTTTATAACATGTTAAATATTAGTACTCAGTTTACGGCCAAAATCGATCAGCTCCATGTTCAGATTGTTCAGCTATGGACTGCAGTAGAATGATGATGATGATGGTTGCATTGCACACGTCTCTTCATATTTATCTTGCAATCTACTCAGCCTCAACATACTCGTACTAGAAGTCTAAGTGGTTCTTGGCACCATATACATTTGAGACTGAATCGACAGCTATCCATAATCAATTAGTTATAGAAACTCACCTACTCTAAAATGTGAATTTGAATAATTAACTCAATCGTATCTCACACTATCCGCACAGTACATCTGAGTAACATGTACATGTGAAGTGTTAAGTCCGGACCAGTGACACAGCTTTGTGTAATCCTACTTGACAGACACTGTGTCGAGGATGTGGTTAGAACTGTGATACATCCTACATTATTGGGCGCAAAGCTTTCTCCTAGAGGGAAATAGGGGTAAAAGTATAAAAACGCCGTTTATAGTAATACATACTTTGAATGGACATAACACCTTCATGGTGTGGGATTTTCGAATGAACGTTTTGCACATGATACCAATGAGGTTCGTATTTAAAAAAATGTTTTAACATTAGTTTTTCGAGTGGCAATTGTTTTTTTATTCAGCTTAGACAAGAAAAATTAATAGTCAAATGGCTCGTACTCACATGCGGTATTACTCGATATTTTCACTGTAAGACGAGTAAAAATCAACGTGTGGACCGCAAAACTCGCAACTTGAAGGCGCATCGAGCCGGTTCGATAGAATTAAATAAAAGTAATTTCCTTCGCACGTACCCGAAGCAAGCTGTCGAGCTTGACTCAAGTGTGTGGAGGTGACCGCGAGTGGCGCGAGTCGAGCTTCAGTCCGCCGTTGACGATTAACGTCAAAACTGTTGTAGAACCTGTTTTATACTATATTCAGGCATCCTTAAATAATTGTTATAATCTTCGGGACATAGCTCTTTAATCAAGTTCACGTGGCCGTAATCGGAGCGGCGATCTAACCAATATTTAAACCAGTACCTGGGTCTCCTTTTACGTTTCTCCTTTTCATTTTCTTTAATTCTTTTATAATTAAGAATTGCTAGATTTGCTAAATGTAGCCACCAACTTCTTTGTTGAACGGTCATCATTTGGCTCGAATGGTTCGCTGAATGCTGAACGACGAGCCAAAAGATGCGTCACTCGATCTATCAATGCTGAATGTGTGGATGAAAGCCCGTGCCGTGGTTTTTACTCGACATGTTTTCTTGAACGAGTAAAACCGTATGTGAGTACTTAGCAGAGCCGATGACGAATTTTGCGAAGGTTCTTTAGGTAAGCTGAAATTGCGAAAAATTACAATTTCGTTAATTGGTGAATCCAGTCGTGGGAGCGAGTTAAAGATTATAACGCTACTGCGCAGCAGCAAAAAAAAAATTAGGCATCTTGAATTTTTTTTTATGTTTTATTTATTAATTCTCGAATTAAAAAAAGAAATCTAAGATGTTTTTGTCGGTTATTAAGTATTGGCAGACGACTTCAAAAATATTTTTGATAAATTCCCAAAAAATATTCTTTAGGCAATCTGAAATTTATATCACGTATTTATAAAGTAATTTCAATTTTCGAAAGGCTTTTTTTTTACTTTGCGTCGCGGCGTTTACCGCGGCTGTTGGTGTGCCGCGGGTAACACCGCGGGGCTCAGCTAGAACTTAATAGATTCGTAAAATCTAAGTAATCTTTGAGTACGAATACGAGTTCCTACGTGGAACTTATGCGACAGAAACGGCTCGCAATATCAATGTTACGTTTCTTAGTAATGCTCTCCAGGAGACTTATAATGAACGAATCGTGCATTGCGTGCGCAAATGCTAATTTCAGAAGAGGCTCAACTGATTTGGATACGATTTTCTCTTATGTATTATGGTCTTTTCGGGCAACAAATCAAAAAGTTAACAAAATCGCCACGATAACCGATATATACAGAGGCGGAGTTTCAGTAGTAATAAAATTGAGTAGACGAAAAAAATTAAAGAGAAATATAATAAATTGATATAAAATACTAATAGATACTAAGCTGCTTATCAATTATGTACTATCAATTAATTATGATCATACTTACATTTGTTTGTTTGTAAGGGACATAATGAAGTATTAATTATGTACCATCAATTAATTATTTTCGCCAAGATTGTCTATATAAGACAAACCGAGTTCTAGCTGTACAAACACTACATTATTCGGGTTTATTAATAACTAGCTGTTGCCGATTATCGTGGCAAATAGTAGCATATGTGTTATTCTGATGCATAAGCTATATTACTGTAAAGTTTCATCCAAAACCGTCTAGTAGTTTTAGCGTGAAGAAGTAGCAAACATACAGACTCACAAACTTTCACCTTTATATATTAGCAGCTGAAATGTCGCACCGCGCCGCGCAGTTGCTAGGCAGTGCAACACATTGGCAGTTTATTGATGCCCTTCTTGTAAAAATCAGCTGGACGGGAGGACAAACTCTTCAAAGGCATTTTGTACTGCCTCTCGGGAATTGAATTTATTACCCACTTTGGCAAAGATGCGTCGATTGCATGGGTGATTACTTCGAATAACAGAAATCAAAAAGTTTCAAAAAATATTTACTTTCACTTATTGCATACAAAACGGCAATTTCATAGGTAAAGACCTATTACAAAAACTGCTCGTTTAAAGTTATTAGATATGTAGATAATGAAGGTATAACTTGAATAGCTATTATTCTATAAAGTATTTTTTTTAATTTAAAACGTGTTTCTAACACAACGTTTAACAGTCTATTTCGACAAAATGAAAACGTAGAAAATTATTGCATAACGTGGTAGACGGTAATTGAAATTACCTCCTCTACCTACTACCTACCTCCTCTACCTACGAATTAATGTCACAATTTTGCTTTACATGCTCACACAGCCATATTTGTTTTGTTCGGTAAATACTAACTAGCTAACCTCACATAATGCGGCAGTTGAATTATGTTCAGAATTTGTCGAGGTGAAACTTTTCTTGCACCCGCGGAGTTTCCACTGTAGCCATCAAAGGCAAATGTGCATTTTATTTACTTTAATTAATTACAAATAATTAGAATACCATATAATTGTTAGCCAACCCCAAATTGGGAATAATGTAGGCTAGAATAGTGTCGTAGCTCCCATTCTTTTTGATTTTATTTATGAAAGTCATAATTTAGGAATCCAAAAGAGGACAGGAATGAAATAAAAAATCTAATAAAAATCTTGTATAGTATGTTTGCTTGTTTTTAAATAATTCCAAGTTTGATCCTGTAGACATTCTTTATAGTAATCTTAATCACAGATAAGATACAGTTTTATCATAAATAAATAAATAATTAATGTTTCGGACATCTAATCCCAAACTAAGCAGAGCTTAAACTTTTTGTATTTGACAACTGGTATAAATACATATATAATATTTTATCTTTGAAAACTACATAAATAAATATTATACATAGAAAACATCGAAAGAAGATTCGATCCGAATTCACAGATTATACTAACATTTGGTCCGACCTAGGAGTCGAACCTAAGTTCTCAAGCACGGCAGTCGCATACGTCACCACTGTGCCACCGAGTCAGTTGGGAGAGATTCATTACACCGATAACCGTCGTAAGACGTTGCTGAACCCACAAGGGCTTTTCAAATAATCTCTGATTATTAAAAAAGAATTAAAATAATAAAGATTCTTACTAAAAATCTGAATATAATAATAATATGCATAGTCTTATACATAAAAATGTCAAAAATTTAGCATAATAAGATATAATCTTCTCTCCTTCCCCATCTTTTTATTTATCCCTATGGCAAAAATTATGATCAATGCAATCATTTTTCAAAGACTAGCTTTTATCCGCGGCTTCGGTCGCTTATAATCAAAAGTATCCTAGGTTACTTTTAATATCTCCAAGAATATTTGTACAAAGTTTCATGATAATTAGGATGTATTTTGATGACTTCAGTATTCAGGTTTTTTTACCCTATCATGCAGCTTATAATATCTATGTTTCCTTTATAAACACAAACCAGGACTCTTTCTGATCATCATTATCAAAATTCATAAAGATAAACTTAATACCCAATTCGAGCAGAGTTAATAATACTACTAACCTTTGTCCGCGGCCCCTCCGCGTGTACGTTGATTTTCACAGTCAAGAGTAGCCTATGTTCTTTGTCAAGACTCAAAGCATCTCCATGCCAAACTTCATTGACCTCAATGCAATGGTTTAGCCGTGAAAACGTAACAGATAGACAGAGTTACTGTCAAATTTATGATATTAGTGGCTAAAGAAAATTCTACGTAATAAAATTGCACACTATACTCGTAGAAACTTTATACATTACAGAACTTTCAAAAACGAATTAAAAAGTCAGTAGATCAATTTCATCTTTGGTTTGTAGTTATCAAAGAAGCTTCTGTACTGAGGTATATTAACTTGAGTAGGAATGCCACAGTTAGTCAGTGCGTCCTCCACGTATTCCTGATCTAAGTTCTTGGTTTCGCAAAGTTCAGTTAAAAACTTTCTCCATTCGTCAAAATTTAATTCGGTTTTACTGAAAGTTTAAAAAATGAAAAGACATTAACTACTCTAATAATATCTTCACTGACATTAATCTGTTTTGTTAATACGAGAAACAAAAACTTTAAAATGCTATTACGAAGAAAATGCGAAAAGAAGAGTATGGAATTAGGCACAGTCAAAGTTATATAGAGGTGTGCAGAAAACTATAAAAAAATAGAAATAAAAAATAATTCTGGTCAAGTTTCGAATACTGGGCGACCACTAGTTATATGCCGAAACCTCCAACGTCGCGGAGAGCATTCGCACGAAACTCGTCGAAGCTACCACAACAGTCTTCAGATTATAAAATGGCATACGTCTTGAAAAGAAAATTTACTTAACGCTTAAAGTCAACCACATCAACATACCCAAACTTAAACCAAATAATTCCAGTATCGGTCATAGTGAGCCGTCTATCTTCCAAGATATCTGCCTGACGCAGCCAATGGTCTGATCGCCACAAAGTCATAGTAGTGCCGCTTCTGTCACTATCCAGTAGACACGCGAAACATGTAAATTGTTCGTCCAATGTTGTTTCTTCTTCTACTTCTTCCATTGTAAATTACCTTAAAATATACAATTTTATTTCAACATAAAAGAAGCATTTTAGCACGGTGTTAGCACCAACACGCCGGCTAGAGCATCTCGGCCGAGTGGCATCTCAATAGGCCTAGTTCGGGCAGGTCAAGCAGAATAGAGTCTTTTTGGCAGGCATATAGATTAAAATTTATATCGCATAGAAAACCTACAGTTGTGTGATAACGTACAACGGATAAATATGAAATATTGATAGGAATCTCCTCTGAAATAGAAACACTCTTTAACCTTCAAAGTTCTCTTGTGCACGTTAAGAACTTCACTTCTAAGATTAAAATTTAAATATTATACATCATCTTCAAACGTTACGATTCATAAACGTGTTTATCTTATTAAATAATCACGTATAGCTGAGATATTTGATTAATTTCACTGAACCAACGAGATTAGTGGGATTCAAACCTGTACTAAAACTAAATTAATCTATTAAGCATTATAGAGTTATACAAAAAGCCGTGTGGTATGGCGGCTTCAAATCGGGTGTTTGACGGGCTCGTTTTTTACAGCTAATAGACCATAATGTGCATATAATTTTAGTAGTTGACGAATTTATAAAATAACTAGCTGACCCACGCAACCTCGTTTGCGTCTCTTATTGCCCCTAGCGTGAAAATTTTCCCCGTTTTTGTAACATACTTCATTAGAGCTCCGCTCCTGTAGGTCTTGGCGTGATGATATATAGCCTATAGCCTTCCTCGATAAATGGGCTATCTAACACTGAAATAATTTTTCAAATCGGACCAGTAGTTTCTAACATTAGCGCGTTCAAACAAACAAACAAACTCTTCAGCTTTATATATTAGTATAGATAGAGCTAAACAGAAAACGATAACAAACGATAACTCAAATATATTAAGCCAATTCTTGCATATCTTAGTGAGCTATCTTTTTATTACCATTCACACACAAATTACCCTCTATTAAGAAATATTGAAGAGCGCCATGCAATAATTTTGTATTCATAAAAAATTTAAATATACCAGTGGCATAAAAATTATATCAACACAGTTCATATAAAACAGTTTTATCTGCGGGTCTGTTACCGACGTGAACTGCATATATCTGACAGTCCGCCTACGCACTATATCTTGTTGGCGGTAAAGCTTGGTACAAAATATGCCAGTTTGCTAAAACGGCTTTAAAATAAATATTCATCTATAGGACCCGGAACATAAGAACACATGTTTTTAAGTGACTTTATACTACAAAGAAAGAAAGGTCTTGCTCTGAGGAATTACGATATTTGGATCGAGAAAATATACTAACTTTTAAGCTTTCGCGTTCCATTGTATATTAACAATTATATTTACGGGAGTTAACGCGATTCGAGAAAATATAATTACAATTATTGGTCATATTGTGACTGCAAGTCTGTAGTTTGCCATAAAATACTGATAACCAATTTTTACCCACACTTGACATTATAGTAAACTTACTAGCAAATCTGTAATACTGAAATCAATAACCCTTAATTCTATTCTATTTTCTTGCTTCTTCAGTAAAGTTGCTTAATCCAGTGTCCTAAAAATCTTGTTCCATACTTTTTCAGCATCGTTTTTTGTCGTAGTTGGGTTTTAGTTTTCACTTTTTTTTAAGTCTTGAAATGATACTTAAGCTAATTTATTCCTGATGAACCCACACTTCACAAAATCACATAGCTTTATAGTATTAATAAAGGGTTAAGATTTCGTTTCTATTCGTAGAGATATTCAATATAGTTTAGTAGGCAGTAGAGCCACGCTGATTTCAGCACGAACGGGCCGGCTCGACCGGGGCGGTATTATTCTCGCACAGAAAATCAACGTAAAATGACAGCTATCATGCTGTCGTGTTTCGTTGGTGAGTGCGAGACCGGAGGCCCAATGATGCAGTAGCATCACTAGGCCGCCATGTGTGGGTCACCATGCTGCATTGTTGCAATGTCTGCACTCGCAGTATGGTGACCACCACTCTTGGATTTAGCTTATGCTTTCCATAAAGCAGAGTAGAGCCATTTTGGCAGGCCCAAACATAAAAAAAGAGAAAAAAAAGAAAGATAGTCCATTATGCATTGCCATTTGTGCAACTACGTATTCTTAAAGCCGATGTACTTATTAGCAATGCAATAACGTACAATGAAGAGCAACTCAGCAATTCCATTGATTGGGTTGTAATGGATTTTCTGCAGTCGGTCAGCAAAGATCAACAATATCAACATCGATAGAGCTTTTTAATGATGCTTTGTGTATTTGGTACTTGAATGAAACTTGGTACTGTATATTTGTGTTGAACGTTTAAATGATGCTACCCTGAGATTATATGGTTAAAGTTTACATACGTACTATTTGCTCACACCCAGAAAGTAATATAAACAATCAATCAGTAAAAATGAGAAATCAATTATTTTTATTTTAAAAAATTGCTCTCGACCAGATGAGAAGAGGACCGACTAGGCAGTACATACTTTCGAATAAAACATTACTTTCATCAAGGCGAGGTCTGTGTCCAGCAGTGGTCAATTAAAGAGTTAATTAATGCGTATAAATCATCTAATTATGAAGCCCACAGAGATCATCGCTAGTGGAAACTCTTTGTAGTTATAATTTGATTCGCAATAGGAACGTTACTTTTTATATAACTGAACTGTAACTCAAACACTTAGCATAGGCATTGAAAAGACACATACAATAAAAACAAGCTATCATTCCCTCATCATGTCTTATGTTCAATAATTTTGCCTCGTTTTTGTAATATTCTTCATTGTTGCTCAGCTCCTGTAGGTCTTAGCGTGATGATATATAGCTTATAGCCTTCCTCGATAAATGGGCTAGCTAACACTGAAATAACTTTTCAAATCGGACCAGCGGTTCCCTAGAAGAGCGCGTTCAAACAAACAAACAAACAAACTCTTCAGCTTTATATATTAGTACTAGCCGACCCACGCAACCTCGTTTGCGCCTTATATTGCCCTTAGCGTGAAAATTTCCCCCGTTTTTGAAACATTCTTCATTGTTGCTCCGCTCCTATTAGTAGTAGCGTGATGATATATAGCCTATAGCCTTCCTCGATAAATGGGCTATCTAACACTGAAAGAATTTTTCAAATCGGACCAGCGGTTCCTGAGATTAGCGTGTTCAAACAAACAAACAAACAAACAAACAAACTCTTCAGCTTTATATATTAGTATAGATAAGATATGGGAGATTAAAGATTTAAGGACTCGTGTGGTATGACTAAGTATGACGGCCGTAGCACCTCATCTAATGCAAATAGTCTATCCGCCATTAACACTTTGAGAACCGATTAATTATGATTCTATACTCTATACTCCCACAGATATGGTAAAAGGCGACTAAAAGGCTGGAAAGAGAAGAAAAACCTTAAAACAAACGCTTTTCTGAGCCGTCTCGTCGGCGTGATATTGTAGACGAAAGTTTCTTTCATGTTTTACAGTTTTATTGTAATTTTATTACATAAAAGCGTCATTTTTAAAAGCTTTTTATTAACTTGCAATGTATGTATATAAAAAATAAATTGTAAAAATGTATGTACGCGCATAACTTCCGATAGGCTGCAACAATTTTTTTTTTTTAAGAGTTCGTTTTTGTTTGGATAAAGTCTTTTTTTTTAGTCTGCGCCTGTACTGCCTGCGGGAAGCTGAGAAAGTTATGTAAATATGAGGGTACGAAGTTCGCTAGGTCAGCTAGTTATTTTATTAATGTGAAACTTTATGAGTCTGAATGTATGAAGGAATGTTACTTTTTCATGCAAAAATTACCGAACACATTTTTTATGAAACTTACAGTAATTTTGCCCATACGTCAGAATAACACAATACTAGGTACTTTTACCGCGATATCCGACATACACGCGCACGGAGCTGCGAGGTAAAGTTAGTACCAAATAAAAAAAACAACTGATTTGGGAGAGATGATGTCTACTAACCCTTAACCCATTTGTCCATAGTAAACACTTGGTCCATGTAGGCAAGGAATATATATGTAGCTACATTACGAGTAATCCCTGCACTTCAACACAATGCAAAGACTGCGGAATATCACCTGTCAAACACAGTGACGTTACCTGTCAGGCAAAACATTAAAACAGCTGTACGTTGCACTGACAGGGACTAGATTTCCGTACATGTGTGAGGCCTTCGATAGCCATTTCATTTTGTGTAGGTATATTATTTCGTAGATATACTCATTAGGTTCCAGGGATTTAGGAAATACAATTAGACAAATTAGAACTATTTATATACAAGTCTTCTGACCTTGAATAACTATTAGAAAGAAAATAAAAATACAGATTATATTAATCAATTTCCCGGAGGCTTCAGAACTCATTTTAACTGGTACGAAACGATGACATAAGGGCTACTTCAATATTTTTATGAAGAAAGTGCGGATTCAGCGCAAGATACTTCAATGAAGATTTTTTGCCACGCCCGCCCTTAAATCCGTGTCGAAATTGTAGATAAGAGCAGTAGCGACGGATTAGTAATAAAATACTATGAACGACTTTTTATATCTCATCTTTAAACATGTATGATATTATATTATATTTTTGTTAATTACTCTTCTGTTTACCACTGACGGGAATTGTAGGCACAATGCAGACGTACGCATGTATAGAAGTTCATTACTATCTCTATTTCGGCAGTTTGTATTTCCCAAATTAACACTTTAAGTATGTGTATCGTTTCCGTAGTAAAAATCCTGACAACATAAAGTTATTTTACTATTGTAACAGGTATTTTAGAAAAATCATATATACCATGCCATAAAATAAACAATCTTAATACCTAAAGCTATTGAAAACTGACATTACTTCCAGATAAGAGCTAAAATGTAACAGGCAAACATAGACGCACAGACGCACCGATCCCGTCTTTAATTTTAATCACCATTTTTATCTACATCAGACATAAAGACAAGCAACCAAAATCTGCGGAATAAATAAAAAACAGGGGAATTATAGTACTGTAGTTCGACCAGACTTCCAATTTTCACTGTACTTCTAGTAAACATGCGTTTCGTAACCAAAACGCTATGTTCAATCGCAAGTTAATACCACGAAGTCCTATAATTTCCTATTAGTTCTAACACGCGAGCCTTAATTTTATCACAACATAGTAACTTGCATAAGCCAAAAGCAATATCAAAGTTTCTAAACAGTGTTCAACAAGTATAAAAGCTAACAGTTCATTTTGAATCTGTATTATTTATGACTAACTTTACCTAAATTCCTTTCTTAGTGCTCATTTACGTTATATAAAGAACCTACATGCAAAATTTCAGGATTCTAGGTTCAGCGGCTTGGACTGTGCGTTGATCTCTGGGTATGTCAGTCACCATCCTCTTTTATATATATAGATTATACAGACTAATCGCGCTAAATGTGTTATCATAAAGGCTTCAATAAAAGTAACTCTGTTTGAGCTATTATATGCTGTTAAAGTTGACAATGCATAAAATACCAGCTTCGTTTTTCATCAACAGTCATTCTCACTTATAGCCCACAGCTGAACGTAGACTTCTTAATAGACCTGAGACGCTGACCTGTATAGGGGGCAAACGAGAAGATGTATCACCTGATGGTAAGCGATTGCCACCGCCCATGGACACCCACAACACCAGAGGCGTCACAAGTGCGCTGCCGGCCTTTAGGGGGTGGAAAAAGGGATGTAGGGAGGGGTTGGGATATGGTCCTCCGATATCCTCACTCACTCGGTGAAACACAGCGCAAGCGCTATTTCAAACCGGTTTTCTGTAATGTCGTGGTATCACTCCGGTCGAGCCGGCCTATTCATGCCGAAGCGTGACTCTTCCACGGTAATCGGTTTGTGTCAAGTTTACTGTTTGCGTTTTTTCCGGCGTTGTATGCTCTCTTTCTCGACTTTTTTGACACCCATGGGATGAACAGTTGTGGTGACATTCGATATTCTTAACCCGTCACCACACTGTTTCATATCTCACTTAAATAGTTCCCGATTCTTTATAATAAAACTGGCTGACCCGGCGAACTTCGTGCCGCCATTATTGCTTATCTGTCTCGTAGGCTCTCGTTTTGGACATTAAAAAATTTACTTTTCCCGTTATCTTTTAATTTCAATCGGAAGTTATGCGCGTACATATATTTCGGCGATTCATTTTTATGTATATAGATTATTTATTTACAATAAGAAGTGGTTTAAGAAATTCTTTTAGTAGGTATGTATTTCGTGAACGGTGTCGATCTCTCGTATAATGTTTGATATTGTATGAGATCGTAATGAAAATGTGATTATTAATTTCATAAAAATAAAAATATATGAGGAACATTGACAAAACATGCAACCACTTAACATTATACATCCGTTCAGTAAATTATGTCGAATATTATGTCTAATGTAAGTTTTATACGCAGAAATGTTATCAGAACAGCGTGACCTGCGATGTATTATTAACTTCCAAGCTAAGCAATGCGGTCCAGTGCTCTCCCACACAATCAAGATGAAGGAATATATTTAACGTCTTAATAACAAGTTTTTTTGCGTGTGTGTGATTGATAATGTATATTATGGCCCAAAAAATCTGGGTTTGTTTCGTGATAGTGCTGTGTTCGCCTACAAATTTCGTTAACAGTAAGAAATGTTTTGTTTTTATAAATATTTCTTCAAATATTACGTTCGTGTAATAAATTATTTGCGAGAATTAAGTAATCATTTAAATGTCAGAAAAAATATCTGTTATTCGTCTAGAGATCTTGAATGTGAGGAAATTATTTCAGTTAAGAAAAGAATAATGTGTAAATTTATTTGTGAATTGTGAAATAGTACTCCATAACTGATATTTTATCTTACAATATTTAAAAAATAATTCAAAGTTAATTGCCAACTTATGTCCGTAACTCCGCCTGCATATTTATCAGTTATCTCAATAGAAGACTTAAATTTTTCTTCAAGAGTTAAAATATGTGCTTACCAATTTACTTTAAAATCAATTTAGTCATTTAACTATTATCAATATCCCATAATCCAAACTATGTCCATACCGATTTTATCGTAATGGGTTCTTTGATTATTGACTTACCAAATTTGCGACGTTCTTTTCAGTCTCATTGAGAATAATTTCTATGGTAAATGACATAAAAAGTAGTTTAAGCCTATAGAGGTAGCAGACAGTAATATACACTTTCACATTAATTATAGATATTAACATGGATTGTCATGGCAACCAGTTACTAAGGATATCGAAGACAAGAGTCAACAGCTAGTTACCAAGTAACAAATGCGCTCGCATACCTATATATATTTTGTTTTTTTTTTGACATCATATAAAATATTTGCCTCAGTTTGCCAAGAGAAACATTAAATACAAAATATAAAAAGATATCTACCTATACATTGTGTACAGTGTAAGACAAAAAATAAACGAATTTTCTACAAATTGTGATCAAGTGATTAGAAGCCACTTTTTTTCGTTCTTTAGGTTTCTACTTAAAGTACAAGAGTTGATTTAAGGTATCGACACGTGTGTGTCATGATTAGAAAGACATCGCAAATTTTTATTCAAAGTTTGAAATTGTTGATTTTTATCGAGTGAATGAGGCAACAGGAACTTAAACCTATAATATTTCCAAATCTTTAAGGATAAAACACTTAAAAGATGGAAACTCAACCGTGATATTTGAATTGCTATCTTTAGCTGTGGACTTCATGCATAAATAAAATAAATAAATAAATATTTTGGACATCTAAGACACAACGCCATCTAGTCCCAAACTAAGCAGAGCTTGTATTATATGTTAGTACCCATAATACAAGCTCTATCGAGCGTATATCAGTTGTCTAGTGACAACTGATATAAATACTTATATTCTTTTTTTTTGTAAATACATACATATTATACATAGAAAAGACCCAAACTCCGAAACAAATACGACGTCGACCCGGGAATCGAACCCGGGACCTCAAGAACAGCAGTCGCGTACGCTACCACTGCGCCACCGAGGCAGTATAATAGTTTAATAATTCACTTTTGGTTAGAAAGAAGATTTTAGCCCACTGTACCACCTTGGCCAGACGAATTGGTAGGTATAGGGTTTGTATCAAGGTTTCCTTCTCTTAGCGGTGACTTTGTTCTAGCTTATTTGCTCTCTAAGCAGCCTCTCTTATCCCATCAAAATATTTAAGAAATTAATCGAATCGAGCGGTACTCAAATTTTGCGCGTAGCTAAACACCTGGAGATTCATTTTTATATATATGGAAAAGAAAAGAAATCATGACTACGGAATCGCAGTTTGCTACGTTTTCGAAATTGTTCAACAGTACAAAGTCTGAGATGATATTTACTTTAAATAGGTCTGATTATTATGATATTTCAGCAAAACAGAATTAACGTTTGAAAAATGGTGTGAAAGGCTGTCAGAGATATGCGCCAAAAAAAAATCGTGATAAAGAAGATGTCATTGATCGTTTGACGAATTGCGATCGCCCCGAGAAAGTTCTAGTCAATTTACGTGAATTTCGTTCCTACTTTGAAACTTATGAACCTAAGAATAGAGTTATTAATATTGAAAATAATTAAGTTACTATTTAAAGAGATAATGCTACTGAATTAATATTTTTAAACATGGCGAATATTCAGCATTACATTATAATCAAAACTTTCTTAAGCATATAAGATATCAATATCGTGTGTATAATATATAATAAATAATAATATAATGTATAACTAGCTGAGTCTGCTACTTCGTACACGTGACATTTGGATTTACAAGTTATTATTTAAATATTATTTTCCCGTTTAAAACTTCCCTGGACTACGACAAACATTTCAAAACCTAAATCAGCTGATTCGGCCCAGCCGTTCCTGAGTTTTAGCGAGACAAACGAACAGCAATTGATTTTTATATTTAAGATAAACCTTGACTTGGCTTGACCTTGACTAAGGGAATAAAATCTAACATTAATTTGTTTATCCACAAGAACGTTTCTTTAACTATTTGCAGTGAAATTGGTTTCTGAAGCACGATCATATAACATATTGCATATTCCATTAACTATGCTCAGAGCTAATAATTTCTGCTAAAACTCGCTCTAAATTAATTCCTATTCCTTGCTGTGTATTACCTTGTGTATGAACCGTACTATATATGTATAAGCTTATACGTTTTCTCCACATTGAATTAGATCGATAAGTTTATATAAGGTTTCCTATACTCTATTTGGATACTCAGATTCTTAGAAGAGATGAATTCTCAGAACACAAAGTTTAATTATATGTGCTTGGAACATTTTCTATAAAAACCTCAAGGAAAACAGCCATCTATTTAAATTAAAATGGCGTTTTGCTTTTGGGTTTTCAAATTACTTTTCATTGATCAAATTTAATGATCAGATCATCAGATTTTAAACAGAGCCTTTTGACGTATCATCATCATCATAATGATGATGATACGTCAAAAGCCATCCCCCCATAGGTGACCAGTCTGCTAGATTGCCTAAAACAAGATTTTAAACAGAGCCTTTTGACGTATAACTATTATCAATACCTAAAGAAAACAACGTGAAAACGTTAAAGTTTTCAAAGGATTATAACACCTATTACGTATACAATATGATCATAAACGAGAAAATTTCTTTGTCAAACACAAATGGGCTGGCTACCCGGAATGATACCACAACCTCACAGAAAACCGATTTTGAGCAGTTTTCTCATTGCTTTTCATTAAGTGAGTGAGAGTAGTGGAGCCCAATACCCACATGATTCCGGGGGGCGTATAGGATAATCATAGGATGGCAACGCACTTGTAACTATTGAGTTGCCAGACTCCAAAGAAGCCATTCCCCCATAGGTGACCAGTCTGCTAGATTGCCTAAAACAAATAAAAATCACAAGACTCGCGCAATCCGTAGAGGCTGTGTTATGGATGAATGTTTTTGTTATAGCCGAGGTCTACTGTAACTCGACATACGACGGGTTCCTCTGTTGGCCACCTACTCTTGGTGGTCATATGTCTAAGCAACATTGCCCCGACGTGCGGCTCAGCGACACCACACGTGAGTTACGCATTACACGCATGTCTAATTGTGTCATTAAAACACATTTCATTCTCTCATTCATTTGTGTGTTGGCCATTTTCATCGTATATGCTTATATACAAATGTGTATATGGACATATATATAAATCAAAACAATACTTGCAAGAAATAAATTTATCTTCATCTTCATCTTCTTCATTACCATCATCATCAGTCCGTTACAGTCCGCTACTGGACATTGGTCTCTCTCAAGACAACACAGAACTCAATCTGTTGCTTTTTCAATAAAAAAAAACCATTAAGAACATATTAGTCGTTTTCCAAGATGGGTACAAATTTTTCAGATTCTTTTTAATACAAACGTGGTGTTCTTAATACAAACTTAAAAGTAGTAAAAGCAAGAAGCATTAATAACCTAACAAAAAAACTTTGATAAGTACTAATCTCTATTACTTGATATTGCATCATAAAAATAAAAAGATCATATTAATGATAGGAACTTCGGATAACATTCAATAAATCACTTTTTTGTTTTGCTGACTTTACTTCTTTGTTTTTTTTTTTATTTTATTTAGAGTTTGCGTATAGACGATGTGGCCTTGATGGAAAATGGGCTGGACGACATTCCAACGATACAAACCCCAATGGTTGGACAAACTACACACCCTGTTTTCCTCCTGTGGTACAATCGCTGTTTTTCAAAGTTTACGATGAAGACGAAAGTCACGCTCAGGTAAGATTCATTTCGGAAAGACGACAACAGGCAAGAAAACTTACTACTTTAGTCAGCTGGTTCATAGACACGATATCATCCATACACGATATAATTGCCTAAATTAACATTATTGGGTAAATTTACACTTTGTCAGGTTACAAAGCAAGTCCATGTCTATTAATTCAACTGCTTTTAGTTCATTTACTTTCTTGGCTTTTATAAACTTCTAAGGGCATTCAAGCAATGTTACAATTTTTTGAGTGTATTTACTAGCGGTATTTGTTAAAAGCTCTTAAATTGAAATACATATGTAGAACCGTGATAACTTTTGTTATTGCCCTGGGCACCATTTACTTCAAGAAAAAGTTACCAACTGACAAATATATTTGTTAGGGAGAAGCCAATTAAGTGTCAGAAAATGGTGTATCCCTTTTCCTCTTAAAGCAACACGGGTCACCGAACGCAGGCGAGTAACCATAATATCTTTTTCCAGTACAAGACAGTTCGTTATTTTTTTTGTGGAGGGAATTTTTTTCACACACACACATTTTAGACTCATATACATATACAATCACCTGTCACGATCGACGGATACATAATAATAAAAACAAAACATTCAGAATTTTCTACACACATAAATATATTCTGTATCATGGTCATAACAATAGCGTGAGCCCGTTTGGTCTTATACTGTGATAGAGAGACTCGCCTGCGTATGGTTACTACTGACCCTACCATGTAGCTCTACAATTTTACTATTCACACCTATTATTTTTTGCTAAAAGTTTTATTAAGTTGTATATAAATAAAGGCTTTTAGTTTTTTAAATTTGTCGTTTAAATTGACCTTGACAAAGTGTAAACTATTCATCAATTAAGGTGTTCGTAAACTAATACTAAACAAACACGTCATTAAACTGAAATAAATAAAAATACAGAAGAAATTTATATAATCTGCTTTATGCTAGCAATAAAATATGTACATAGTTTAAGATCTCATGGATTTACCTAATTAATAATGGTAATCACCAAAATTACGATTAAGTGGTTCATAAGACACTGATCTAATATTTTACAAAAAAAATTTGCCTAGTTAAAAATATTGATGTGACAAATAAATGATATTTTTAAAAACATTTACTAGATCTATTAACCAAACTAATAAACTATATGATAATAATACTCGTATAATACTTATTTATGTGTTATTACTTAGTATGTTAGAAAACATCTTTATAAACACATTTTAAGAATATAAAGACCAGTATTCTTAAAATGAGTTTAGAAACATTTAGTGAATCACGTTTTGAAATTAGATATAATATATGCGGAACAGTATTTAATTGTATAGGTAAGTGTTTTATTATAAATACATGTATATTTCATCACTTCGCTCACCATCTAAAATTTCTCAAATCTCACACATAATATACACACAAATGTTTGATCTTTATTTAAAGAACTGTATCGCAAGCACATGTTAGAGGAAGCGGTACTTTTAAATGTTGTTTACTAGATTATACATATACTGAAAGTACAATATTCGATTTCAAATTGCGAATGTAGGAGCAAATATAAGGGTATTCCCCTTTGAGAATTAGTGAGTGCTACAGTCTTGAGTATGAATCTTGTTAATTTTTGGGTGCAGCAGCAAAACATGCTGAATTGTGAGAGATGTCTAATTTTAGTCATGAGTAACATTTCATGAGACTAGAGACTACGAATTTTGGACCCTTCTAAATAAACTTCACTTTGTTTACGATGATAAAGCATTCTAGGTGTGGAATTAAATGTTTGAAATTACAATAAACGTTCAATAGATACTTTCTTCTAATAAACATTCTCAGAAAATTTTGTACTTCTTGAAGTAATGAGTATTGTCATGTACTTGCAAACCATTTTAGTTACTCTGTCGCTGAACATTTCCACAAATTGACTATATTATCCCAAAAGATTGTACTGTATCTTGGCTAGTAATTTTGTTACCTACCAAGTAATTAGTTGACACCTACTACTCATGGTGTCTTACAAGAGATTTTAGTACTTTATAAGTAGGTACACGTTCTGAATGTAACAAAGGTTTAAAGATAATAATTTGGTGTGGACTTCACAAATACAATGGATATGTCACTCATATCACCGTTTAAATGCATTTTATGTGTGTCCTCAACTGAGTTGACTTCCATTTTCATCATTATCATCATAATATGATATTTCGTATTTGTACTAAATATGTCAGTACAAGAAGCCACTGAAGTAGTTATGTAATAATAATACCTAGGTATTTTACAAGGTATTTTCAAATATGCCTAAGCTAGGGATTGACAGCGCCAAGTGTTGCAAGATGGAGGGTAAGGATTATTCAAACTTGATGATAAATATACATATAATGCATGGCGTGCCTTTGAGCACAGGACAAAGAACAACTATAGCTTTATCAGTGTTTTAAAATAGAACCAAATAATAAATTTAACAAGCCACTTACGATAGGGTGTACCTGACAGGTTTTCCTGCACAGTTAGTCAGGTAAGTAAGCTGAGTAGAGGACATACCTGCACAGTTGTGCAACATACAAGTGCCGGTTTAGCTGCAAAGTTCGACTGCACATTCAAACCTGTCAGGTAGGTATACCCTACCGTGTATGACTACTTTTACTCATGCATTATTAAAATTAAAAACTAATTGTATTTGTCGTTGATGTGTATCACGCTTATTGTGTTTTGTATAACATAAGTTCAATACATCATTAAACAATACATTCATTCATACCCCTTCGAGTGGTGGTGAGACAGATGAATGGTAAAAAAAATCGTCTGCCTCTCGAAGGGATACTTAATACAGCGGAAAGACAAAAAATATGTATAAAATAAAATGGTAACATTGATTTTTTGTTACAGAACAAATTCGAAATAGCTGATATAACCCGGACCATAGAAATTATAGGATTTACGATGTCTTTTATTTCTTTAACCATCTCACTGTTTATTCTTTATAAGTACAAGTAAGTTTTCATTTATTTGTATATTTAAATTTTAAGTAAACATTGTTCACTTATGTTTTATTTAATTTCAGATCCCTCAATAACTTACGTACCCGCATCCACAAGAATTTGTTCACGGCGATGAATGCTCAAGTGATTTTACGACTTATTCTTTACATTGATCAGGCCATAATGCGCCGTGATGAAGGAAAAGCCAATTACACAGGCATAAGTGCTATAGAGAGTGTGGTAAGTTTCATTTCCATGATCTCAGCTGCAATGTGCACTGCTACCCAAAGCCCTTCTGGGGTTTTGTTTACTGATGATAAAGAATAGGTACTTGTTCCGTATTTAATGAGCACAATACTAGAAGTTTGATTTCCAACCATATTATTTAAATATTTGAGACTCCAGAAATAGTTCTGGAAAACAAACAGTTCAGCGCTTTACACGAAATTTTTGCCGATTGCAATTGCATTGTAGAACAAATTCTTCAAGAAGTTCCTACTGCAAGTGAAAAGTACCCACCCGCAATCGTCCATTAATAACGTTTGTCACTAACCATCAAGTGGTTGACTAAATTGTTTGATCCAATGCCATAAAACAGTATTCTAGTAGATACGTTTTAAACAAGTTGTTTAAAATGAGACACCAATCACCAATGGTTCCCTTATAGACTAACTTGTTATACTTTACCAGAATTAGTTCTTAGTGACCTTACTGGTAACATGAATTTGTCAACCACACCGTTCTACGGCCAATAAAAAAATAAAAATTAAACTTAACCAACTTTGAAGTAAATAAAATGCACTGAAAGTGCAATGAAAGTAAGTTCTGGCTTTTAGAATTTTTTGCGATCTTTTTGGTGCAATTCCTTTCAACAATTGTTTGAGTTCACACATTAAAAATATTTCTATGTATATGTACCGAGGTTCGTACTCAATAAACGAAATGAAAGAAAATAGAAACACAGTTATATAATCATTTAACGTATCCGTAATATGAAGTAACTACCAAAGTTAGAAAGTGTCCTCAGATGTACAAGTCAATTTTGTTGTCATCGACTATTGCCTCTTGAGATAAAGTTTGAGGCGGACCAAACCAAGAAGAGAACACTTGAAGTGACAAACTTTGGCTTCACTATTATTGGTGCGCTAAATGGTGCATACCAAGTCCAGTATTTTAAATTCTAAGTTTTACTGTATTTAAAGTTAAAATTCATTATGTTTTCTTCAATTTAAAAAAGAGGATTTGCTGTACTATATTACGCTGGCAGGACCGGTTGCTAGACGTCAATTGTAGACTAACCCGTGACTACTAAACATTCAGATAATGTAAACTTTTTTTTTTCAGCCTTCTCTATGCATATCGACGTATGTTCTACTTGAGTTTTTCAGCACCGTCATGTTCATGTGGATGCTTTGTGAAGGCATTTACCTGAATACCATTGTAGCAAATAATGTTCTAAGAGCCAAAGTATCGTATAAGTTATTCTGCTTGATCGGATGGCTCCTGCCCATGCTGATCACCACTGCATGGTCCACCCTGGCTGGAATATACTATGCCCATACCAACAGCAATTTACGGTAAGTAGTTTAGGTAAAGAAATAAATATCAATTAGATTTTTCCTAAGTTATCTATTCTATACAAATAAATAAAATTGGAGTGTCTGTTTGTAATATAAAAATAACCGCTTTTTACTCAATGCATAGGTATGTAAACACGATACATATTTCAAAAATGTAGTTAAAAAAGTTTTTGTCTGTCTGTCTGTCCGTCCGTCTGTCTGTCTGTCTGTCTGTCTGTTTGTTCCGGGTAATCTCTGAAACGACTGGACGGATTTTGACGGGACTTTCACTGGCAGGTAGCTGATGATCCAGGGAGTAACTTAGGCTACTTCTTAGACTAACTTTGTCACGCGGCGTTACTCGCGGTACAACAATAACCGCGGGTAACACCGCGGGGTTCAACTAGTATTTTATAAAATATCTAATAAAATGTTTTTGTTTCAGCTGTTGGTATGGGTATAATTTCCATACCTACTTTTGGACAATGCAGGGACCCAGGCTAGCCGTAATATTAGTAAGTGTTGATTTATACTGTTTCTGGTTTCACTTGCTCTTAACTCTGAATGTTTATTTTTTTATTTCATCCAATGTATCCATTTCTTTGTGTAGTAAAATTTCATTACTTATAACAAACCTAGAAGAGATTTGTCACTAGGTAATCCATTTTCATAAGGGTTTTTTAAAATTAATTTTCTAAAAAGTACGTTACATATGTAGAGAGTTAGTATTTAAAAGGTGTTAGATAATTGTGTACGGCGTCTGTTCAATATATGTAGATGTCAACAACAAGGTAACTAACATGAAATAAAATGCAAAGAAAAATCAAACCGAAATATTTTATAGATCCGTATAAGGAAATTAATTTTATTCCAACAGAAAAACGTAATGAGTTTTGGCTCAAAACTGAGAAAATTACGAGCTGGCGTTGCCATAGTGATCTGCCAATTAAGAAGTCAAACTGACATCAAAGAGAAGTAAAAAAATAAAGATTATTTATCAATATGATGGCATATGATTGCACCGTAAATCAAACGATGCTTTTAACTGTGTAATGCACTAGTATTACAGTATACAGTATTTTATTTAAGTAAACCTAACGTGTCCATTAAACAATTAAATCAGTTCGACACAAACATGGGTATCCCATGGCAATAGAAATAAATCTAGCATTCGTATCTATGTTTCCAATGATTATAGAAGCCTTGGCTACCGTTTCAACTGTTTATTTCCATGTATGCATAGCCACTGGTTTTTTCGAACTGGTTTTTGGTCTTACGTCAAATATACATTGGGTTGCTGAAAACTTAATTAGGTATTGGTAATTTGATTGGAGAGAAAGATCAGCTATGTTGTATGGGTCAGGAGATCAAAATAAAACGGCAAACTACACTGTTTCAGCTCACTGATACTATAATACCAAATTATAGAAGTTTTACAAAATAAGAGATAAAATTTACAGAGCGATAAAAAACGTGCCGATCGCAGCGGCGGTAACGGGACGACTCCTTATATCTACCTTACAAGACTAACAATAAACTTATGCGTTTCGAAACTGCATCGCTTACATAGCCCCACCCCAGTGCTGACCTGGCGGCACTCAAACCTCCATAGGAATTCTAGCGATGCGAGCAACAGATCTTTTAAGACTGCCCAATTGCGTCTTAACTTGAACCACTCGTACGTCTTTACCGGGAAAAACCTCCTCTATAATACCTCGCGGCCAAACGTTTCGAGGAGCAGCAGGGTCAGCGATGAACACTAGGTCACCAACCTGAAGAGGCCTTTGCCCGTCTTTGGTCCACTTTTGACGTGGTAACACTTCCGTAATCCATCTTCTCCAAAACATATCGGCTAGCCTTTGTGCTATACGCCATTGACGGCGCAAGAAGAGGTCAGAATCATCGAAGCTTCCCAGCTGCGGCATGTTAGATGACGAGCCTAGTAAGAAGTGGTTAGGTGTCAACGACTCCCTGCCGTTGACTTCGACCGACACGTGACTCAACGGACGTCCATTCACGATAGCTTCCACTTCAGCCAGCAGCGTATTGAGTACTTCCTCTCTAGGAGCTCTCTCCTTGAGGATCACTCTAAGCGTGACTTTGACGCTTCGAATTAAACGTTCCCAAGCCCCACCCCAGTGAGGACTAGCCGGCGGTATAAAGGTCCAGCGGGTACCCTGAACACCGACAGCAGTATGCAGAGTCGGTTCGTCAAGCTCCAAGGCGAACTTCTTTAACTCTGTGTCTGCTCCCCTTAAGTTCGTACCATTATCGGAGTACAAGTGTGAAGGCCATCCACGTCTAGAGGCCATCCTACGAAGAGCCATAATCAAAGAATCTGTACTGAGACTTGGTACAGTCTCCACATGGATTGCACGAACAGTGAGACATGTGAAGAGAACTCCATACCGTTTCTCCCTACGTCTTCCCACAGTAACCTCCATTGGTCCAAACAAATCCACACCACAATGAGTAAAGGGCCTTTGGTGATGAGCGACTCTGGCAGCAGGTAAGTCACCCATTATCGGCATGTGAGGTGTTACCTTTCTTAATCTACATAGCATGCATTTACTTGTTATTTCTTTAACAGTGGGTCTTAATCGTATAATCCAATACCTTTGTTTCAGGTTGTTCACTACCATCTCTTGGTTACTATGACCTGCCAGCACATGGTAATGTTTTACGATTAATTTTGCTACTTGACTTCTTCCATCTAAAATTACAGGATGCTTCAGGTCGAAGATAACATCCGCGGCGTCAATACGTCCACCCACGCGCAGTACACCCTGGTCATCAAGAAAAGGCGTCAGTGTATGTAGCTTGCTGCTTTTATCTGCATATGTACCATGCTTAATCGCAGAAATAGCCGAATAAAATGATTCATTCTGTGCATGGCGTATAAGCAGTCTTTCCGCATCCTTCATAGCGGCACACTCATCAATAACCTTTCTTCGACATTTATATATAAATTTCAATACTACTGATGTACTCCTCAGAAGACGTATCCAAGAAGAGAATCGCATCGAATCTGGTACAGGTAAACAATCTGTGGATACAATATTGTTCACGTATTCCAAGTTACAATCCTCGACAACAGGTATGATCGTACTGGTAGGCCATGAAGGTTCGGTCTCATGCAGAAATAATGGTCCATTAAACCACTCGGCATCCAGCTGAAGACTATCAAAATTTTCCCGAGTGGCTAGATCTGCAACGTTCATAGATGTAGGTACGTATCTCCATTCTTTCATATGTGTTAGTTCATCGATTTCTCCCAAGCGATGCGCGATATAAGATTTATAACAGCGTGTGTTATTACGTATCCAATGTAATACAGTTGTAGAATCACACCAAAAGTATCGGTCAGCTGTTTTAATTCGATGTGCGGACTGTAATGTATTCGCTAACCTGGCAGCCATTACTGCAGATTGCAACTCTAATCGAGGCACTGTTACCGATTTGAGTGGAGTAACACGACATTTACTCGCTACAAAACAAACTCTTATCTGTGTGTTATGATCTAACCAACGCCAATATGCTACCGCACACATAGCTTGTGTCGATGCGTCGCAAAAAATGTGAAGTTGTAAACAATTATAACCGGTTTCGCTATAGGGCCTATCTGTTTGTAGCTGCGTAGACGCAGGTATATGTGTGTTAATGAATGAATCGCTTATCAACTGTGTTTGTGAGTCATAATTCACGCCCGTAGCAGATGTCCGGTAGCAGCGCTGTATACGTATACTATTTATTGTTTTTAATAACTTCAACCATTTATTCCATTTTTTATAAATATCGACATTTATGTTTTCGTCCCATCCAACATTTGACTTCCAGGTCTCTTGAAGCAGTATTTTACCATTAATAGTGAATGGTGAAAGAAATCCATACACGTCGAATAATGACATGATTACTCTCAGTAATTCGCGTTTTGTAGGCCATTTTGTACCATTCATAATAGCTTCAGGAATGCGTTTAAACGAGGTGTCGAACCCCAGAGTGTCATCATCAGGGTACCATATGATTCCTAAAGCGCGCTCACCCTCATGTTGTGCTCCGATCTTTACGGTAGCAGCCGAACTGGCGAGCGACTCCTCAGGCAAATTATTTAAAACTTTCGAGCTGTTACTCAACCAATTACGTATCTGGAACCCTCCCTGTTTATGTATGTCTATAATATCACGAGCGAGTTGAATGCAATTAGTTTCATTCGGTTGACTATCTATATAATCGTCCATATAGTGTTGCTCGCGAATAGCTTGAACCGCTGCGGGTTTCGATGACTCATAACGTTCAGCGTTTTTATTTTTAATGAATTGTGCAATAAAGGGCGCACAATTCGCACCAAATATTAAAGATGTCATTTTATATGTCTTTATAGGTTCCTTAGGGTTGTCGCGCCACAGAAATCGAAGGGCGTCCTGATCAGGTTGTGATATTTTAACCCTTAAAAACATATCTTTAATATCACCCACGACAGCGATGTCGTGCTCGCGGAAACGTAACATTATACCCAATAAGGACATTAATAAATCTGGACCTGTCAACAAATAATCGTTGAGTGATAAACCCTGCGTCTTGGCGGCCGCATCAAAAACCAAACGTAACTTACTCTTATTAGGGTTGTCTACACCAAAGTGAGGTAAGTACCATGTTTTATTTGTTTTAGTGGTATCTATGATTTCTTCAGCGAACTCATTGCTTAATAAATGTTTTATACGTTCTTGATACCTCAACGCGTATTGCTTGTTACTAGACATTTTCTTTTCTAAGTTATGCAGCCTACATAAAGCCGTGCGTTCTGAATCAGGCATACGACAGCTGGCATCCTTCCACGGTAGACCCACGTACCATTTACCATCAATTAATTTTGCCGTTCGTTCCAGATGTTCCAATGCGCGCAGATCATTTGAGTTCTGACGCGGTGTTCCGGATATACCCATATGTTCGATAGTAAACGATTTTCTTACCATTTCGTGCAGGTCTTCTAACGTAGCGTCTGCCAACCCTGATTGAACCTCGGTAACATGTAACGTGGAGTTACACATGTGTTTTGAGAGCGATGTAGGTGTGCGACCATGAACGCACCATCCCAGTGGAGTACGAGTGGCACAAGGTTCGTTACATTTGCCGACCCTAATTTCTAAAGGTAACATTAAATTATAATTATCCTGACCAATCAATATTTCAGGTATAGAATTACTATAACATAATTCGTTTTTAATGCTAGACAAATGAGAATACATATTAAAATTAACTGAATTATAATTCTGTACAGGTACACTAAAGTTCTGAATACTACGTACAGAAAGTTCAAATTTCTCACCATTACAGTTCGCAATACAAACGTTTAGGAGATCGGTGTCGCACACAAGCGCACTGTTGTCCCACGCACTACGCACGTGCAATGTCTCACGGCGGCGCCCGCGTAAACCGGCTCGTGACGCAAGCGATGCACTGATAAGAGACACGGTAGAACCATCGTCTAATAATGCATTCGTTTTTATAATACCGTTCGGTCCATGTACACTCACAGGCACTACTTTTAACAACACTTTGCACTCACTGTTTTTTACATGATTTACAGCTTCAGGAGAGGCCGTCATCGACGATGATTCGATTGTAGTAAGTTCTTTGGAACACTGGTTACCGTCGTAGTTCGTTATTTGGCGCGTGTTATAATGCAGTAACTTGTGGTGAGCTTGTCCACAGCTCTCGACGTCACACGCTGCCGCCGGACATGTTTCGCGGCTATGTGTTGCATCTATGCATTTATAGCATAACCGGTGTCGTTTGACAAAGTTCCATCGATCTTTACGTAACGATTTACGAAATCTTTTACAATCTTGTAATTTATGTTTTGAAATACGGCAGTACAGACACTTCACATTGTTCTCATTGTTTTTATTTAATACCACTGTATGCGTAGTAGCTTCTGTATACTTTCTCTTGTTGTAGTAGCTATCCGTATTATTTTTATAGATTAATAACGCCATCGAAGACACTTTCTTAGCTTCTTCATTTAAGAACTCTGAAATATCAAACCATGTTGGCTTTCTGCTTTGTTTTATATATGTATAACTGTAGTCTACCCATTTTGAGAGTAAAACAGGTGGTAATTTTGATAAAATACATGTAGTCATGCTTATTCCGTTTAGGTATTCTTCGCCGATTATTTTAACAGCGGCTACACAGTTTCGCACCTTTATAGAAAAGGGTACAATATCTTTGTGATATTCTTGGGACACGGAGTGTAATTTCTTGAGATCCATTAAAATGCGTGACAATATGACGTCAGGATTACCAAACTGCAGCTCGAGTGTGGACATTACTGTCTCAGGCGAGGTTGCACTTATCAGCAGGGCCGAGACAGCTTCACGAGCAGATCCTTTCAGACATTTCCTTAAGCGCCACATATTTTCATTCTCTTTGAAATTACATACCTTGGTCGACTCTTCATACGCCTGTTTAAAATGAAGCCACTCCATGGGGTCTCCACAAAACAACGGTAAGTCTTTTGGCGTACAAATTCTGCTTAACAGGTTGGAGTTAAGATTGCTGGTAGAAGCGGCTGTAAGATCCTTAAGTGCGCTAGCCAGAAGTTGAACTGTTCCCTTAGTGCCGGCATCCTCCTTGACCGGCGCGTACGGCACGTCCGTTGTGTGACCCTTGTCGTGGACGGGCTGTACTTCTAGTTCTCGATGGCTGCGCTCCAGCCACTCCTCCACACCCTTGTTAGTGTAATCCGACCGTACACTACACTCGTCGTCTATTTCCGCTAGGTTCGCCGCTAAACGTTTATCTATCAATTCCATTTCAATCTTAGCCTTTGCCTCTGCCGCCTCCAATTCTAACTTCTTTTTTCGTGCAAGCACTGAAGAAGATGTAGACCGCTTGGACTTTGTCCTCGAGAACTGATGAGACGTTACAGGCATGATTTTATCGTCGAATAACGGTTGTTCCGATTTTACATCACTACCTTCAACTTTTTCATTTCGTACCGATATTTTTTCATTTTGTTTGAAATGGTCTTCTAGAACTCCTTTCTCTTTACTAGGTAGTATTATAGGTAACTCTTGGGCTGTAGACTGACCCTCCATTGCTTCCGCCTCCCTTCTGGCTGATCTCCTCGTACTCATTCTACTTTTCGGTGTGTGGTACATTTCACTGTAGATCCGGTTCGAAGTGACCAACTGTATGGGTCAGTAGATCAAAATAAAACGGCAAACTACACTGTTTCAGCTCACTGATACTATAATACCAAATTATAGAAGTTTTACAAAATAAGAGATAAAATTTACAGAGCGATAAAAAACGTGCCGATCGCAGCGGCGGTAACGGGACGACTCCTTATATCTACCTTACAAGACTAACAATAAACTTATGCGTTTCGAAACTGCATCGCTTACATATGTGAATTTTTGATTTGTTTTTTCTTTCTATAGAAATATAATAAAAATTAACCCAGCAGTTGCCGAAGATTGTTAATACAAACAGTTTTTTCGATATATCTTTTTAAATGTCTTGTTACTACTCGATTTTTCACTTCAAAAATATGGGGACGCTTGCATGAGCCCGGTTTTGGTTGTCAATTTTTCGTTCGTATGAAATGATTTCTATAAATTGTATCTTTCTTATATTGAACCTAGATTATATCCAATAGAACGTTCCCTAGTAATTGAAACGTATATCTCATAATAGAGTGTTACAACCAGTTTTGAAAAGTGTCTTAATTAGATTCTAAAGTGCCATTAAACGACTAAAAAAATACAAAAAGAATTTATTCAATCTATAAGTGCCATAAAAATGCATTCAAATTTCGCGTGTAATTTGTCAATCATCATCATCACTTCAGCCCACTGACGTCCACTGCTGGACATAAGCCTCCCTCATGGCCTTCCGCATCCAGCTGCTACCGGCTATCCTTTTCAGGTCATCGGTTCAGCGAGCTGGACGAGACCTTAGGCGCTCCAACACACGCAGCATTATGCTAGCGATTGAGCAGAATAAGGGGTCGAAAGGTCTTCACGCGTCAGTTTGCACAGAGTCATCTGACAAGACTCAAGACAGCAGATGGCAGAGTAGTCAGCTCAAAACCTGAGATCGCGGCAGAGGCTGAAGGGTTTTATGGACAGCTGTACCAGTCCAAAGTGACGAAGCCTGCGTCCCATGGAACCGATGATCCAAGAGCCCAATTGACGCGCCATTTCACCGAGGATATCCCGGACGTTGACCAAAGCGAGATTGGGGAGGCTCTAGAGCAGCTTAAAATTAATAAAGCCCCAGGCGATGATGGCATTACGACTGAGCTCCTAAGAGCCTGCGGAGCTCCAGTCCTTAAAGAATTAGCGAAACTCTTTAATGCCGTCATCCATAACGGAGATATACCGGAGGCCTGGTATGGTAGCGTGGTGGTATTGTTTTTCAAAAAAGGAGACAAATGTCTTCTCAAGAACTACCGGCCGATATCGCTCCTAAGCCACATATACAAGCTGTTCTCTAGAGTCATCACAAATCGTCTCGCTGGGAGACTTGACGAGTTTCAACTGCCAGAGCAGGCAGGGTTTCGGAAAGGCTTTGGTACCGTGGACCACATCCATACTATTCGGCAGATCGTACAGAAGTCTCACGAGTATAACCGGCCGCTGTGTATGGCGTTTGTGGATTACGAAAAAGCCTTCGACTCCATCGAAACATGGGTTCTAGATTCTCTGCAGCGATGTCGAATAGATTGATGTCTTCAAAACCCTGGACTGGACTGTACGGGGCATAAACGTAAACGGCGAGTACATTGCGCACCTTCGATTTGCGGACGACATCGTCATTATGGCAGAGTCTCTGGAAGATCTGAGCGAGATGCTGCACTCCCTGGATGAATCCTCTCGACAAGACAAAGATCATGTTCAACCAACATGTCGTGCCAAAGCCGGTATACGTCGCTGGTACTTTACTCAAAGTTGTCCAGGAGTATGTCTACCTTGGACAGACAATCCAGTTTGGACGAAACAATTTCGAGAAGGAAGCCGATAGGAGGGTACAGGTAGGGTAGGCTGCGTTTGGTGGGCTTCGTCGGGTCTTCTCGTCGCCTATACCGCAGAGTCTGAAGACAAAAGTCTTCGACCAGTGCGTCCTGCCCGTTATGACCTACGCTGCCGAGACGTGGACACTCACAGTAGGACTGGTCCACAAGTTTAAAGTCGCTCAGCGTGCGATGGAGCGAGCTATGCTTGGGGTTTCTCTGAAGGATCGAATCCGAGATATCCGGAAGAGAACCAAAGTAACCGATATAGCTCGCAGAATTTGTCAATAACACTGGACAAAGTGGACGCCATATTGCTCTGTCACATTGACGTCAGTTGGCCTTGTAAACAAAAACAAATGCGCTAACAATTTAAAGCACACGCTGATTAGTTGACAGTTGACACTTTAGTTTACAAAGCCGTTTGACGTAATAACACGACAGCTAATAACATGATAAGATTTCATAGTGTTATAGAACAGATTAAAAAAACTGAAAACTAAAATAAATTATAAAATAAATTTTATTATTTCATGAACTACAACTATCATTTCTTGACTGCTTTTTGCCTAAAGTATCTCAATAATATATTTTTAGATTTTTACAGTAAAATACCCTATTGACTAATCATTAATCTTCTTAACGAATATCGCCGGGTCAGCTAGTATTACATAAATAATTATATATGTTTAATTTTTTTTCAGGTTAATCTAGTTTTTCTATTAAATATAATGCGCGTCTTGGTATTAAAGTTAAGAGAAGATACGACGTCTGATATTGTCAGAACTAGGTAAGTTTAGTTCTTTACTTTTGAATTATAGTGATAAATAATATGCTTTATTGCAGATACTTAAGGATGTGTTTACGCATATTTGCCGATTTGAATAATAATATTAATTACGAAATATTCAAGTATGTTTATAAGCAGGCTGCTTTATAGTGTCATACTTATTTGAGATCAGAAGATCGATTGTGATATTTGTCAAGTTTTAATTAACATTTTGTTCAAGATTTTATTTCATTATAACACTAGCTTTTGTATGTCGATTATCGCAGTACAGACTAACCTATATCCTTCCTCAAGAATCAAATTATCTTCATGTAAAATTTTATTGAAATCGGTTTAGAAGATTAGCCGTGAAACAGACACATAGAGTTACTTTACTTTCGAGGTTCTAATATTGTATGACTATCCATATTATTACGGATAATGTTATTATGATGACTGAAATTAATTTTGTGAATAAAACAGCAAATAATACATAATATAACAGTTTTCATATTACTTTGACTTTACATGTAGAGTTGTATTGGTAAAAAACGAAAAAAAACACTTTGTTTTCTTCTAATTTTTTGACATTACTTGGTAAAATAGACCTATACTTTATTCTGTGCTATGTAGCATCTGATATGTATAAACGAAGTTAAACAAAATGTATTTACTACCTATTCAGTGGCCTAAAGCATAGCGTGTAGGGAATTGGTGCGTTACTAAAACACCTATTAAAAATAGGTACGTCACGTAGTACGTAATACATAAATACAAATATCCTAAACGAAAGTCTATCTTCTGAGCTCTAACAATACTGATGCTGTGCGCAACTCACACTAGTAGATGTTTTCTGTAATTTTTTTAGTCTTGTCTGCACTTGGAAACTAGGTATAAGAATGCCAACCTAAATTTTAAAAGAGCGGTTTTTGAGTTTTCCGAATAATACCTACTCAAGTTTCGAGAGTCCCGATTTTCGAATTTCTTGAAAAACGGTCTAATCATTGAACGTCAATTGTTTGGACAAGCTTTATAGATATAGAATAGGTATAGGTTTTACTACAGTTTCATAATATACAATGTATAAGATAAGATATACAATTTCATAATGAATAATGTAACGAAACTGTGGTAATACCTATACCTTCAATACTATATAACAGCTCAACTCATTGTTTTATTATTTTTTTTTACTTCCTATTTATTGATGTAAACTTTTTATCTCTAGCTAATGGTAGTTGCAACAAATAGTTATTTAGTTTGCATTAGCAATAATAAAATAGCTTCATTCAAACGATAATCGACACACAGAGCTCGTATTTTAATGTGGTCTTTTGTAAAGTGCACTCTATTTGAATAAGTGAAAACATCAGCGTAATGAATACATCGTAAATGAATGGATGATTGCATACCCACAAGCATTATTGGATTTACACGATTCACAATGAGTGCATTTTCGGAAAACTCAAAAACATGAATAGCTAAATCAGGCGAACATAGTGTGTTTCAGCTGTGCGATCTGCCTGCGAATCAGATTCCATTTACCGACTTCGCATCAGAATTGAAAAGAAACAAACCTATCCACCAAGAGTTATCACTAGGGATGTTATGAATTGATAAATATCATAGTTACAATCCACTTATTTGTAATTGTCTTGGAATTATTCATTTCATCATCAACAACCCATAACGTTCTGGGATCGTGTCTCCTATCTTCTCCTTTAGAAATTTAAAAGACTATTAGAAAGTTCTTGATATTATATTCTTATTAAAAAAATTACTATATTAACTATTGAAGTTTTGCGTTCCATGATATAATAATTATTATTTTTACGGAAATCAACGCGATCACTTATATAAAGGTATTTACATGCCTCTGATTTGCCTGACGTTTCGACCAGGTAGCATTGGCTGTGGTCACATGCTGACCAGCTCAGCAGTGTACGCCCTCCGTGTCCTCGAACTCGTGAATAATTTCACGGATACGACGTAGAATTAAAGATTTTTTTTATAAATATAACTTTCTTGTCGATATCTCATACTGAAAAGTCTTGATGTAACGAATGATTGTTTGTAAAGCTTTATAATCTTGGAACTGACGTAAGTTCGTGGGCTGCAATTATTATATACGTTATAAATTTAAAGTTGAAAATAAAATATTGGATGCAAACGGAACTCTGAAATACTTAAAACATTTTATCACATGTCAAAGAAAAACTTTGCCACCATTGCTGAGGATACTAAAGTATTATATTATCAACAAAAAATAACAAATAAATTCAAGTAAATTAAAGCACGAGTTTTTTGAAGACATCAAAATTAATTCGCATCGGAAAACAACTTCGCACTGTCCTTTACCTCTAAATACTAAACACATGAATGTGATGTGCCGCTACTATGCTCGATTTACATCTTCATATTAAGTTAGATTGAAAATCTTTTGGTAGTTCTGACCTTCTTGGTTCGTATAATACGTAATATCCCTGGCACCAACAGTATTTTAACATATTAAGTATTTTAAGAATTCACAGTTGCAATAACAAACTTTTTCTGTTCAACTACGGATTTGTACCACTTTTACTACGTACGTGTTTAACATTAACAGGAAGGCCGTTAAAGCAGCAATGGTCTTACTACCACTACTTGGTATAACGAACATACTCAGCATGTTTGAGGGACCAGTGGCCGGACCACCTTGGCAATTTGCTGCCTGGTCCTATACCAGTCACACTCTGAGGTCATTCCAAGGAGTTGTTCTAGCGTGGCTGTACTGCTTAGGAACTGCAGAGGTATGTTAAAAAAACTGTGTAAATATTGTTTGTTATTTACTGAGATACCTATACACATTATCCACACAGAATTCACAGATACATTTTAACGAAACGGATGGCGTAATCTTGCCGTTTTCTACTCAGTTGAAAGTAAGTTGTGGGTTCAAGTCCCAGACAAGACAATACTTCTTGTGATTTACAGAATATTATTCTGAGCATGAGTTTTCTCTGTATCCGTTTCATGAATATTTGTTAGTCCCCCGCGACACAGTAGTGCGGGAGTCGTTTTTTTTAACCGACTTCAAAAAAAGGAGGTTTCTCAATTCGACCGTATATATTTTTTTATTTTGTTCGCGGATAACTTCGTCGTTTACGAACCGATTTTGATCATTCCTATTTTAATGGGAAGGAGATGTCCTAATGGTGGTACCATGATAAGGACATTAATATCTATCTGATGATGGCATCTAAGAGTAATCGAGTCGAACCTTGAAGTGGGTTTTATTTTTGTTAAAATTGTACTTGTAATATACTAGCTGTTGCCCGCGGCTCCACCCGCGTGGTTGTCGGCCAGCCAACTCATAAACCTTTGTGGGCTCATGCACAACACTTTTGCTGAAGATCATGACTTGAGCAAATGCATAGTTTACGATTCTATAGAGGACATACAGACAAACATTCATTTTTATATATTTATATATACATTTGCTCGAGACTTTGTCCGTATTTATTCGATAATTTTGATATTTCCATGGCACCTATTTAAAATACACTTTGCAAAGAAATTATTATTTTAGGTATAGGCATCAAATCATTTTAAAATAACAAAAAAGTAAAAACAAAAACCCAATTCCAAAAAACCACGCTAAAATTAATTATTAAACAAATTTGAAAATTATAGTCACACGTTACATACAAATGTACCATAACACTTTAACAACGCATGACTACGGTTTTTCAAACTTGTTTCATACTTTTCAGTGGCCCTAACGGGAACAGTTTGACTTAACCAATAACCCTGTATATATTTAAATAGAACCCCACACTAGGAATAAATTCTGCACTCCGAGGGACTTTACATAACTACATTAAACGGACACAAAAACCACCTGAACTCAGAGCAATAATTTGTGGTGTTGTCCGATATGAAGATCAGACCAAAATATTTACCACATTATTTAGTGACCAGATGACCGCATAAAGCACTATGCCATTTGTGTGGTGCATTTAAGAACATAGTAGTAGTAACAAAGAATATACATTTTACGTAACCAACCGAATCAACATAGATATTTAGGTCCATAATGCCAAACACACGTTATGACTACTAATACAAAACACAGTAACTATTTCAGTTTACAATATTATTGACTATTTTGTGAAATGCATACACTGGGAAATTGAAAGAGAAACTGATTGGTTACGTTGTTTTCCAGATTCATGCGGTCCTAAGTAAATCTTATGCTACCCGACTCGCGATATTCCGCCATAGGCACCCGCGATTAGCACGTTGTCTTGGTTTAAAACGGAAGAGACAAATCCAACGTTTCCCACGACACCATCCAGAGCTTTCAACCAGCAGACGGTAAGTACTTCACTATTCTTATACTACGTGTTGAATATGCAAATTTATACAAAATAAATCGAGTCTTTCGCAAAACATTTTATTTATTTTTCTATCAGCATCGCCCGCCTCGAGACCTTAGCCTTATGTGAATTGACTCATGTGCAGCCAAGCCAACAAGTCACCGATGACCAAGAGATGACTGAAACGGATTTTAGAGAAACAACTACTGTTGAGTAAGTAAATTTTACTAAATAGGTACAGTATTAACATACTAAAAAATGTCACAGCGAATTAGTGCTGCCATGCGACGAACCTGAGCGGTTTGTTCCTGCTAAGCGAATTTTATAACAGTTTCCAGGAAAATATAAGCCATTTTTGTTTGGAAGGTCATGTCTATGAGTATTAGCAAGAAGAATTAGATAGAAATTACTCTTAAAATATCTTCTGAAAGTGGTTGAATTTACAGGTAAAAATAATAAGGTAAAAAAAGCCTGCGATAAATCATAACGTGGATGTAGTTTTAACATTCTACTTTGTTACAGAGTCCACCGACGCCAAACAGTCAAGTTCGCGGATGACCCCGTTACTCACGTATTTCCGCGTGACCAATACAAGAAGGGATTTTATTCAGCGTAAGTGGCACACATTTTAATGTCACACGTATATTAATATTATTAATCAAAAATCCAAATGCCATGTGGCATTAAGTCTACCTCGTAAAATTGTATAAGATAAAAAAATGCGAGGCCTAGATTGTGATCTGCAGTTGTTGAGGATATTGCTTTCGAGATTCAAAATATTCTTGATAAAGGCCAGTTTCACCACTTCCTGGTAGAATAGTTTGAACTTATATGTCAGATAACTACAGAACTCTTTTTCACAAGTCTTGGATATAACTACGTCTGATAACAATATCATCATCAGCCTAATGCAACCCACTGCTGGACGTAAGCCTCTCGAATTGCACACTACTTTGTTCGATCCTCGCCTCCTGTTGTCCACCTCCTGCCAGTCATCTTGTACAAATTGTCACTCCACCTAGCCACGTCCTATACTACATTTGCCGAGAAGAACCCGTATGAATTACCATATCAGCAACTTTTATCTATCACATATTGGCAGATAAATATCTCAAGCTTTATCAGGAACTTCTCCTTAGCGTTTCGACGGCAAACGTTTCGTGTCAGTGTAGTTAGATATTAGCAGACCAGAACGCGGCCCCTCTGACTGCATCGTCGGTGGCAGCCATCATATCCTCTCTCGTGCAGGTGTCCGGGCAGGCAGGGCATGATGCCAGATGGGACATCGTTTTTTTCACCGCATAAACAGTCCAGGTTTTCACCGTCGGCAAATCCCCGTCTGGACATATTTTCCTTGCTCCAGCCGACCTGAGTCCGAACTGATGAAACTGGACCTAAGTATATAAACTTTCTTTTTTTACTGTTTCATGTCCCGTATAAAATGAAAAACAATTTGTCATTGTTCACTATTGACGGGTACGTAAACACCATATAAACGAGGCGTCTACGTACTCCATAAGGTTCATGTTAGATCTTAATAGGAAGTAAACTCAAGACGACTACTATAATTCTAGTAATCCTGTTAATTGTTCACAATTTGTATCTTAAGTCTCTGTAATAAGAATTAACTGTTTTTCATGTCGGCCAGCAGGCCAGCACAGACTTGAGATATTTTCTGCATTAGTTATATCAAATATTTACTTATGTTACTGTCGACACCCGACTCCGTAAAGCACAGATTTTATTTCGTAGAGACATTCTAGGAAATAAAAATGATGCTTTAGTGAGCGAGCCTGCGCTGTCAATCTTCGCTGCAATCGACAGCCCACGCCATTTCTGTTTTCAAAAGAGTTATCGACAGATTGAGTAATCATTATCATTGAAAATCTCGGGTGCGATGCTCGCACGCTATTTTTAACTAAAATACTCATTGATTATATGCTATAAAAAACTATCGGTACAGTCAGCTTTATTTAAATGAATAAACATTTATAAGATTAGACTAAAGTATTTTAACTTTGTGAGTGAAACCAAGGTATTAATTATCTGAGCATCTCCTTTGTATCCCTGTTCATATTTGAGCCTCGGTTATACCATTGAAGTCGGCCTGTCTGATAAAAATCGTAGTTTTAATATTATATTTATTCACAACTTTATTTTACGATATTATTTTATTTTCAGAGCAGGGACTTCGGGTCAGGCCAAGCGTTACCCTAGAACGCCTCACATGCCAAGGCGTTACCCAGGTGATACGCCAGAATACATTCCGCCGTCTACGAGCGGCTCGGAGAATAACGATTAAGTATTTTAATGATAAAAGCTAAGGACTATCAAATTTTCAATAGTGGTATACATAGTGTTAGTGGTGTGTACAAGTGGAACTGGAAAATTGACATATTACCAAGACGCAATGAGTGTAGATGTTTATTTTAAAAAACTCTAAAAAAATACGTTAAGAATATTGCTGTATATACTGAGCTACTAAATTTTAAGATGACTTTATTGTTAAGGATTAGAATGTAATCTATCATGGAAAACGTATACGAGTATCACAATATGAACGATAACGGTGACTGTATTATTTCTGTTTTCAAAGTGTCAAAACATGAAACTTCACCTGTGGCGAAGAAGACACAAGTGAAGTTTTACATTATCTTGCTTAGTTTTTTTTTATAATAGTTAGTTACTTCATACGTAAAATATAATAAAAAATGACAAAAATAAGAAATAGTTTAGAAGTTATTTATTGGTTACTATATCATAGCTATAACCAAAGAACATAGAGAAATTACATATCCAAATGATTAACGTAAATATCATTTTAACATTGGCCGGTCTTTTAATCTTCAGTTTACTGTCAGATAACTAACTTGGGAATTATCTGGCTGTTTATGTAGCGAATTTACTTTTTCGTTTTTCAATCGAGTGTAAATACAATAAATAGTTACATGATGGTCTTTTATAGCTAAATTCACTGTATACGAGATAAGCTGTTTGCATCATTTTGTCACACACACACACACATCACAAAGCCAGGCTCAACCTGAATTTAACTGCATTATCCCCAAAAGAAGTAGGTGTTTACTATAGGCGCAACAGACAGCCCTCTGTGCAGGGGATGCATGGCGGCAGAAGAAACGCCACAGCACGTTGTCACAGAATGTAGAAGCGTGGCAGATCAACGGGCAGCCATCCTCCAATTAACATCACTCCCGGAAACATGTAGTGACCTACAAAGACTGCTGAGCTTCTGGGATGATCTGGAATGGTTGGAGTAAGAAGATGATAAATCTACGTACAACGGCTCAATCAAGAGTTTAAGAGCGGAAATAGCCTGGTATAACAAACAAAACGAAAAAAGCTGCTTATCTGAGGATTGAAAAACCGGTCCTTAATAGAATTAATATTTGATTCAACGTTAACTACGACCAAGGGAGATAAAATAATTACCAGAGATCGGAATAAGTATATTGATTTTAATATAATAATGTCCTAATTCTTAGTAATCGATGGTATACAAATCGGTAAAATCTTCTAAAAATATGTTTGTAAATCAAGTGACAAGTGCTTTGTAACACCAATGACAGCACCAATCAGTCATAAAAATTGTACCTATTCGCTTATATTCGTTTTTTAATGTTTATTTTCCATATTACAGACCTTGAAACTATTCGACGGCCCGTGCTATTTTGAAATATCCGACTCTCTTTAAATATCACTTTTCTTTCTAAGTGTGGGTAATTCACTTATACATACAAACTTACACATTTATTTATGTACATAAAACAAATCTATTATTATTTATAAAGACATTTATATTTAAATATTATCTTATGAAGTATATTTGCGGTCGTTCGGCCGAAATTAATCTACCTAATCCGGCCTCTGATAATAATTACATATCAAAATGATTAATGTACATAGTAATAGCAAATAAGGTATCGAGATTACTTGTGAGTTTTTAACTAAAATAAATTAAAGCAACCGAAATTTGTAATACACGTTACTAAACTATTAAGAAGAACCGAAGTTTGCGATAAACGTTTCTTAAGTAACAGTAACAACAAGTTTAAGAAACCGAGATTTGTAAAACACGTTTCATTACTAAACAAAGGACCGAGATTTGTGATACAAGTTACTATACTATTAAGAGGAACCGAGATTTGTGATACACGTTACATAACTAAACAAAGGAACTGAGATTTGTGATACACGTTTCTAGACTAAATAGCAAATAAGGTTTCGAGATTTGTAATGCACATTACTTAGTCAACAAATTATTGAAACCGAGAGTTGCGATAGGCGTTACTAAGTTAAAACAAATTAAAGGAACAGGATTACTAAAACATGTTCCAAAACTAAAAAAAAAATTGAAGGAACCGAGATTTGCGACGCGCGTTATTTTATCAACGAATAAATAAAAAGTAGATTTGGGATATGCGTTACTTAGTAAATAACAAATTTGAAAAACCAAGATTTGTTAGTCACGTTACAAAACTAAATAATAAAGGGACTGAGATTTGTAAAACACTTTACTAAATTGTAGAACAAATGAGGTATCGAGATTTGTGATACACGTTACTTAATCAACAAACTAATGAAACCGAGATTTGTTAAACACGTTACTAAATGTTTGCTAATATACTAAACTATTCTGTCAAACATACATTCAATATTGGGGAAAGGGTCCCCAATATAGAATGTATTCACACGCCTTTACTTTTCCCTTTTTCGAAATAATTGAATCTGCAGTCTATTTTTATTATAAACTAACTTGGTCTTGCATCTAGAATAGCTTTAGACGTGATTTATTTATTGAGTTGACAATGTGTTTTAAAACTTACCAAGGTCTCTAAAATATTATTTCAACTATATTTGAATAGAATTGATTCGAAGGTCCAGTAAAAATACTTAAAAACTACGTTGTGTTTTTGAATTCCTGCTGTGCTTGAGGTCTCGGGTTCGATTCCCGGTCGGATTAAATGTTTGTATGATCTACAAATATTTATTTCGGAGTTTGGGTGTTTTCTATATAGGAATAATGTGTACGAATTTACAAAAAAAAAAGAATTTATATCAGTTGTCTAGTATCCATAACACAAGCTCTGCTTAGCTTGGGACTAGATAGCGTTGTGTTTTAGATGTCAAAATTTTTATTTATTTATTTATTCTTTATAATTTTTGACCTTTTTTTTTTTACCTGAATTTCAAAAGAAAGAAATACAACTATCAAACAAATTTCAGACTTAGGACGTGTCCTAGTAACAGCTCAAAAGTTTTGTTAGTGTACTCATTGCCCTTAACGTGTCCATCGGAATTTGAGAAAATATTTGGAAACACATTGGTTTTCCCGGGCCGGGTTTCACTGGTGCTTCACTTAGCCACTTGGTTGGGCCATAGATAATAAAAATTTTTTTTTTTTAGGGCACCTTTCTGATAATCTAGTCAGCCTAGCCTATTTATTTAACAAAGTTGTTAAGTTTTATAATCTTTATATTTTGCATTTTCATATGTAACATTTTGCGTTAAGTCAACTAAGTAAATACTCATATTTATTGAAAAAAAATTACACATAAATATTTTTTTTAATAAGAATTTAAAACATATAAAATATGTATATATTTTGGAGCATATGCTTTAATTAATATAATTATGTATACGTACCAATATAAGTACATGCATTTCTGTAATAAAAATATAATATTTGTAAAGTTTTTCTGAAGTTGAAAAAAAAACATTAAAATACAAATATTTCTTTGGAATATACATCTCAGACGTACTATTTCCTAACAATGTGTATCTATAAATGTTAATATTTTAGAGTTGTTCATTTTTTGCCAAAATATATACGAGTACCTATAATATGCGTATGTACTTAAAATTCCAGCTCTCTTCATTTTAATAGCTTTTATAACTATTATTATATAAAAATATTATTGTAAAATATAATTTTACACCTTTATGTACTAAGCACTTGAGGATTCTAGAAATATCTATGTTTGGTTTGTTGATGGCGTATGTGGTTAGATTACGACTGTACTTTTTTATCCGCGTATTTTAGTTACACTGTACCCACACTGTCAGTCAAACCAAATATAATAGTCCGGGATCCCCGAAACCACTTTTACAAGTTATTACTATCAAGCTATTTTTTCGTGAGTGGCTTCATTTTGATGAGGGGCCCACACTTCACCTTACAAAAATTTTCGATTAGGATATCTGGGATAACAAACTTCTGAGCATAGTATCGGTATAACGTACCATGCAATTTGTAGGACTATGTGTATGTATTAATTAAGCAACTGTAAAAAAATCAGCTAGTTAGTATCATTTTTGATGACCTCGTTATCGATTTATGTTGGAAGGATCAAACCATACATTTTATAGGACAAATGTTTGTTCCCATTGTGTAATAATGTTAGTTAATATGTACATAATTTAACAGCCACATTGTCCTAAAAATTGCGTGGTACGTTGTCCCGGCCCTATGCTCAAATACTTTTTTTCCCTGCTAGACCTAGAAAAATGTTGAAAGGTGAAAGGTGGGCCCCTCATCAAAATGAAGCTACTTACGAAAAATTAGTTTGATAGCAATAACTTGTAAAATTTGTTTTGAGTATCCCGGACTATGACTTTTGTATATTATTTCTTTTGTCTTTGCTAAATATGTTATAGATACTATTCGTATACACTAAGTATATTATTTCCCAATGTGCACAATTTTAATTTCTTCTTTGTCAAAGTTAAATTAAATACTTATATTTTCACAAATAGTTAAGTCAATAAGTTATTTCTGCATTTATGTGTACTTAAGATATTTGAATTCATTAAATTTAAACATGGTATTATTTCGACTTAGACATTTATTTATAGACGCTCAATTATGTATTTAGATTGTTCCTCATGAGAATGTATACAAAATAAGTATTATAATAATATACTTTTAATTAAAATTATATCATTTTTTATTTCTCTACACCTTTTTTTAAATATCGATAGTAGGGTGAAGGAAAAACCTCGTCGTATATATCGCAGCCAAAAAACCCATTACTCACATTGAGTAGAAAGTCAAACCTAGTTAGACTGAAAAGTATAATAAAATCTATTCGTCATCATCATTAGCAATAGTCTTTAGAAGTGCCTGCTGAATTTAGACCTACTCTACCGATCTGACCAAAAAGATTTATAAAGGGTTTCATTCAAGTTTTCCATTTCTTTGTAGTTATCTATTTACCTAGTCTGCTATCTTAGGTGGTTCTTGCGTCTGATTTTCTCAAGATCCGACTACACTTCTAGTAAGTCACCACACGAGGCCGTATTCGTAGGAAGTCAGCACTGGATATATTATCATACAAAAACTAAAAGCATATCATGGTTGTGCAATAAATATGATCGTATAATCTGTAACCCCTGAACTTGTCAGGCTGGTCACTTCACCGACTCGTCAGATGGTAGACATGAGCCCAGGGCGCCTTAAAAGAAATTTAGAATAAGAAGTGTGTATGTGTGTGTATGGGATTCCCAAGGAGCTCTTCAGAAGAAACACCCACTCCTCAGTGATACATACATATATTTCATAAGTTAATTAGTATGAATAAAAATTACAATAGAAATTACAATATTTTTTTTTTAATAAGTTATGTATATAAAAAAAAGTAAAAAACTCCGTGATGCCGTCCCACTGCAGGCTGACACCCAGAAGATCTATTCTCTTTGTTCTTCTTCTTACAGACCAGTGGAGAAGGTCTGGTAGGCACTCCAGTTGTGCATTATAAAAATAAAATAAAATATTGTGAAACCTTATGAGGGTGCTTCTTGAACTAAAATCATTTAAAACTTATTCATGGATCAGAAAGCTTCCTTAAGACACAGCAGAGAACCAGGTAGTGAGCTGCGGGCCACCTTTTTTATAATTTCATCTGCTGGTATCTGTCCTTACAACCCAGGACGGTCACTCTCAATTAAGTTGGTTCTGCCGGGAATCATGAACCCACAGATGGGGGATTGGAGATTCTTCAGCGTCACTCAAATTACAACAAATAAATAATATACTTCAGGTTGACCACCACAAGAACAGAAAGAATCATCGTGAGAGCGAAATTCACCCTTTTTAAAGCTTCTTCATCGAAACTTCGCGAACAATCCCACCAACCTTTTTTCCAAAAGCGGAACACAACATCTCCTCATCTGTTCAAAATCAAAGTGACTATATTAAGAAGTAGTAGATTGCGTACACTTCGCCAATATAATTGCCATCTTTGAAATTTGGAAGTATAATAACCACTTAAATCCTTAGAATAACGCCATCTGGCGCATCATTGGTGAACCAAACGGCTACCCGTATCGGACGGCTGCCGCACTCAGCTGTATACAATACATCCAGAGCTGTAAATAAATGGAGGGCGCTGTGCACAACTTCTTCCTAACATAACTTTCAAACTTTTTTTAAAAATAACAAAAAACAAATGCTACAAATCTTCAAGAAAGTATCATACTACCAAAGAAAACGCTGCCAACCCATTGGTGACTTGACTTGCAGATGGAAATGGACGGCTTGTTTACCATCAACATTACAAGGAAATGTATATTTATTATTAATAATAATAGTTTATTTCACAAAAACATACAGAGTTTCAAATTATAAGTAGGTTACTATTTTCTTTTTAACCAAAGGAATGAAGTTAACTACTGTAACCGAACTAGGCATTGCCTGTATTTCGGCTATCAGCGCCAATCCCCTGGGATGTAAAACAATTTATCCAATTATGTTACCCATTTAAATACAATGTTTTTCTATTAAACAAGATTTAAAGAATATGATTACAAAAAAAACAATACAAGAAAGGGAATGGTCTTCATGCAAATGTGTGTATGCGTGTGTGTGTGTGTGTATGTGTGTGTGTGTGTGTGTGCGTGTTGTGTGTGCGCGCGCGTGTGTGTGCGTGCTTACGTGCGTGTGTGTGTGTGAGTGTGTGTGGTGTGTGTGGGTGTGTGTGTGTGTTTAAGTAGGATAATATCATATGCAGTCACTTTACTTACTGCATTATATGAAATGAAATAAAATGATATCATTTATTTTCAATTACTAATTAGGTTACGTAAACACTTTTGCAAGTTAAACTTTTTTTTGAGCAGATGAGTTCGGCCTTTCCTATCTGGACTAGCCCTGAGAAGAAAGGACGATACAAACTCTGAGATCACCGTCTCTTTTAAAATCCAGACAATTTTCACAAATGCAAAAGACTTTATTTCAATAAAAAAAAAGCGATAATTACGATTTGAGTCACAATTATAATAATAAGTAAAGATAATAATTAAACAGAAATGCCAACTATAACAATAGTTTAAGACGAATTTATTTCAAACTATAAATTATCGTCACATCAAAATAAATTTAAACCATTCCCAGATTGATTTATATATAGATTCCAGATTGAACACACACAAAAAATTTCATCAAAATCGGTCCAGTCGTTTGAGAGTAATTCAGTGACATACACACTCACAGAAGAATTATATATATAAAGATAACTCTATTTATTTTATTGTAATTAAAGGGGCAAGAAACATTTGTAAATCTATGTGCAAATTTGGTTTTATAAGGTTTTACCGATCGGGGACAAACAAGATCCTTTCTTCGTTTCTCCAGAAATTGTGGGTCAAATGTTTGTTTCTGATGTTGAAGAAGACAGTCACTTAGTACAAATATTTGTCGAACAATCAGAACTCCTACAATCTGATATGATCAGTATGGTATTAGGGAAGAATATGGGCTTGAAGGCACAAACTTTCAATACTGCATGCTGGGCGTTTTCAATGGGTTTTATGATTGTTTTTGGGGCACCACCTCAGGTAGATATACAGTATATCAAGAGCGACTGACGGAGTAAGTAATATACTCGCTTGAGCATCTCAGGATCAGCAATATGTCTGATATTTTTAAAGACATAAATTATTAACTCTCTGACCCTACCACACAATACGATCACATGCTCTTTAAAATTAAAATTGCTGTCGATAGTGACGCCTAAATATTTAACGGCATCTACTCGTCCCAATGTGGGATATGAGCAGTTGCAGGAGGATTGACATTGATGTGAGAATATTCTAAGGCTATCAAATTTTTTTGTGACATCCTTTACGCTGAAACAGACTTCGTCTTATCTACGTTAAGAGTAAGGATGTTTCTATTTAGCCAGTTCTCAACAGCATCAAAAACTGTCTGTGCAGGTATGGAGACCTCATCCCATGTGTTGGCGGTAAAGGAGAGCGCAGTATCATCCGCGAAAGAAACGATTTCGCCCTTGGAGAGTCTTAGGCTTGTAAGTTCCTTTACCTTGTGGGACCCCGTGTAGCACCTCAAGTTCACCACTTATATGATTATCCACTTTAACATACTGCAGTCATCCGGTCAGGTAACTCTCAAACAGTTTTAGTTGTACTCCTCTAACACCTAATCTTCCAAGTTTGTCTAACAGCATGGAAACAGAAATCGTGTCAAAAGCCTTAGCTAAATCTAGAAAAGTAGTGAGGCACTTTTACCGTTATCTAAATTTGATGTTATATTATCGGTGAGTTTATTGACGGCTAAATAAATGGACCGATTTCTACAAAAACCGTACTGGTTTGTTGATAGCAAACTATTTTCCTCCAGATAATTGATAAGCCTCACGTTTATAATGTGTTCAAGTATTTTTGAAAGAGATCCATTCAGACCAATACCTGGTGGATCACAGTGAACTTCATATCGTTGTTGGATCCAGATGGATCGATTCAAATCATCTTGTGAAATAGATACACTTTCGAGATGCAAGTACTTCATTCTCTTCTCTAATCTCCAAATTCCCGATTGACAGCAATAAGCAAACCCTTTCTTAGGTCGATGGGATTAACTTTAAAAAAGCAAAAAGTTCAGAGCGCCTCAGCCTGTCAGTAGCATGAGTGTGATTGATATACTTGGTCCTATTTCTTATTAAATATTTAAGGGTTCTGCTTTTTAAGGAGAGGCCTGTGTTAAGTTGTTGACCAATAAAAGCTGTTGATGTTTGGGAATGGAGTCTTGGAATCTCAGTGGTATCTGTCAACCTCGTAACCTGTCTGTCATTAATTTTCGTTGTTTAACTGGGACCACGGTGACTTATTTTTAGTTTAAACACAAAAGCTTGTCTACATTAAACATCTTGATGTAAATTGCACTTAGGTTTAACAATAAATTGATTGACACTATAAGCCAACTTCTACTAGTAATAATTGATCAATTCTCGTAAATAAACAAAGTTTGCAATATTTTTAATGGTTTTACCGGGTTCTAGTTCAAATAAACATAAATAAAATGATACATTAAGTTTAAAAATAGATGTTTATTATTTTGTTTGCTTCTATTAAGCAAATGGATACAAATACATAGAAATTGTGTATAAAACTTACTTTGAAATCACTTTTTTCACTTAATTATCTAGCCGTTAAACCTACTTTTCGTCCAACGTTATCTGACTCAAGGAAACACATTTTAAAAACAACGATTAAATAAAAATGGGTGGACCTTTGAGACCTAAATAAGTAAGTGTTTATTGCACCAATAATTTAGCTGATTCAACATAAAAGTATGGAACATTCGTAACACGCGGATTAATTTAGATGAAAATGCCAATCTTTGGGAGGGTGCCAACATTAACTTAGTACGATTTACCCTAATTACTGATTTTATAAACGATTGTTTCTCGTTCTTATGTAGTACCTGGTAGCATCTAAGTAAAACCAACTTCTAAGATTGCCACTTTTCAGAATAAATTTTAAGTATGAATGCAAAACAAATGGTTTTTTATGCAAATCGTTTTCCCACCATCCTCCTTTTAAATACCAGAGGTTTTTAAATTAGGGGTGCCAGAGGTACACCAAAAAACATTTTCAAATGTTATTTTATAGACAGTACTCAAAACCGCATAATGAGAACTTTAAAATAAATTCATTGGAGTTTTAAATATTGCCTTGAACTTGGGCATTCCTAAGCCCACGTGCAAAGCAACGTAATAAATTATATTAAAGTCTCTGCAACATAGATAATCTTTCACACTCTGACCACTCTAAGTAGTCATGCTGAAAAACCACAGTCCAAAGACGGACGATATAACATTCCTTTTTCGCGCCCAAGTGATAAGAAACATCAACAACGAAAAGAAGATTGCTGGTTTCTCTAAAAAACTTAAAGTAACAGAGATATAACTACAGAATTAACACTATGCTTAAATATATTTACCGTTTAAGTAAATTAATTACAACAATCTACACATTTATCACTACACAATATTAAAAAAAAATATCAAGATAAACTCAAAAACTATTGAACGATTTTTATTGTTTCACAGAGTATTTATGAGGAAGTTTTAGGTCTGTAAATAAGACAATAGTTGTTAAGATTGTTAGAAAAATCTACGGTTTCTTTAAAAATAATGTAGTAATGATTATTTATATTTATTACCTATATAAATATAAAATGAGACCATTTTTTTAGTTACACGGTATAGCACGATACAATTCCTGTGTAATTCAATTAAGATTTCATTGATTGAAAATCCCATCCATTCAATGGAGGCATTGTACCTCCAGACTTGACTCTAAATACTGGGTCTACTTATTAGTCTACAAAGTCAGTGAAATCAATTTTAAAATTAAAACAAAGTTTATTTTGATTAACTTCGAATATTTTTATAATCCCTGTTTCATAAACACTTAATTTTACCTGATTATTCTACCTAAATAAAATAATTTGGCCATAAATTCGATGACAAAGATGACATACATATTACAAACAACGAGACGACATAGACACATCCAGAACAGCTTGTTGTTTTCTACATGATTTCATCTTCAACTGATGCTTGAGCCATAAGGTCAGTTATCTTGTTCTCCAGTTCGTCGACTCGTGTTCCCAACTCATCTATTCTATTGATGATCTGGTCCGACATGACTTGAAAATTATCTTGCATCCTTTGCAGGAGAAACTGCACATCCTGCGTGATTTCCTGCAGACTCTGCGGTTCGTGAATGTCTGGAGGGAAGGGTTTTTCAGGGTCATCGCTTTTTTCGTCATTAGTTTCATTTGTGTCTGCCGGCATTGTCTCAATTGTTGCTTTTCAAAACTCTTTTGTATACTTTGTGATCTAGTTCAAGACACTTCCGTATGTTTTTCGTAGGTGATTTACAATTAAGAAAGACTATTAACGAGTATTAACTCTTTGCAAAATAGTCTATTTATTTGCAAGAATTTACGCGTAAATCTGAGACCATGTATCTATCTACTAGGAGCCTTCAAAATTTCGACCGAATGGGGAAATTTGCACATGCGCGTTAAAACCCTCACTAGCTTCATTTAAGCTACTAGATGTGGCTCAAAGAGTTTCGAAAAAAATAACCTATCATTGCATTGAATGCGAGATAAGTGGAGTGCACCGCACAGTGCGATCAAGATTAAATACCCCTTTTCACTGAATATGCATCTGTACTAATAATTTTTGGTAGACATTAAATTGCCAAGACAGGTGGTAAAAAAAATAAAAACTAAAACCCAAATACGACAAAAAACGACGTTGAAAAAGCATGAACCAAGTTCCAATAGCCGTAGTCGCGCGTAGTTAAAGTTATATATATATATATGCCTCTCAAAGCCCAACCCCACGTCCGAGCTTAACATCTTAGCCACGTGAGAGGCGAACCTGAAACATAATTTCTATACAGATGACAAAAAGGGAAATGGCAAACCCCCAACATAATGGAGAGAAGTAATAAGAGAAAACGTTTAATGCCGCTTCCCGGGGGTGATCGCCGGGGCACGTCTGGAGCTGACGCTGGGCGTGAGAGTATACGGACCGTCAGTGGCTCCCTGCTGTACAGGCGGGTGGGAGTCGGGGAACTCGAAAATGCCACAGCCGACCTGAACCGAGATGCTGATGACACTTTGCAGAATAGGGACGTTCCCATTGGTTCTGCCGGTACATCGGAATCGACCACGACAAGTTCACAAGATACTAATGATGCACGAAGAAAGTGGTCCAAAGACGAAATTCACGAATTAATATTTTGCTATTATAAAGCTAGAGCACAAGGAGTTGGTTTTATAAAACGTCTAGAAAAGCTGTTTAAAGAAAGAAATCCAGACATATACTACAAAAACAAGCAGCAATACATACATGCACTATACTCACAAAAGTTTTAGGGGACACTGTATTCATAAATTCGAGGGAATCCGAACCTCCTCTTCTCTGAAGGTTTCAGAGCGGGAATAAGGATAAAAACCGAGAGAAATCTCGAGTAAGAAAAAACTTAACAACTTTATATATCGACGTAGGAAAGCATATTTGCTGTAAGTAGACAAAATACCTAAAGTGACTTTTTACCATCATTAGAATCAGAAAAAAAAGCCGCATCGACTGACCCGGGTCCTGTGGCTCTACGATGAAAAAAAAATTACATACGCCGTTGAAAACGCCCGTACTTATATTTTTGTTAGCAAGATTAAATGCTGTATGTAGGCTAAAATTCAGTCATTTTAGACATTTTATACTTACAGCAAAAGAAAGACTGCATTTTTTGCTTTACAAATACTTACTTCTTCCCATTTAAAAACTTTTCGCTACTTACAGCATATTTGCGGTGTGTGATTTTTACATTCGTTTACTTACAGCAAGTTTAGGGAACCTATCGTTTTAGTTTTCGTTATTTACAGCAAATCATCACGTATTTTTAGACACACGGTTTTTTAGAAATTTGAGATAATGCATTTTGATAAATCATTTATATTTCTTCTACTCTAAAAGGGTGACTGCGAAGGCCAGCACGTGTTGTCCTGTAGAGGAATGGAGAAGGGGGGACCAGTTGGAAGAGCTCTTCAGAACACTCTCCATGATACAGGCGATAGAGGACTGCCGTAGAGGCGATATCTATTCGCAGCTGCAGAGGTTCAAGAAACTCGGTGGCTTCGGGACTACCGATGATGCGGACTGCTCGCCGCTGCAACCGATCGAAAGCGTCAAACAGATACTGTGCGGCACCATCGCATAGATGAAAACAGTACTCCCCGCACGAGCGAACCTGGGTCTTGTAGAGATGACACAGATGCCCGGGCGAGAAGAAGCGTCTCACCTTGTTAAGTACACCTAACTTTCGCGAGGCCGCTTTAATGACGCTTTCGATGTTGTCACGCATGTTGAGGTCATGGCAGTCATCCATACCCAGGATACCGAGCTTATCTTGTAGGGGCAGTTGAGTGTTCCGAAAAGTGGAGAAGGGAAGGAAGGGAGACTTTTTGGTAGATAACGAGCACACCTGTGTTTTCTTGGCGTTAAACTCGACCAGATTCTCAGTGCCCCATTGAGAGATGCGGCTTAGGACCAGGTTGAGCTCAGCGACAAAATCCTGTCGCTTATCCTCAACACCTGCAGACTTGGCTGTAGGGTGACCAAAATATCGCCCATGAACTGTACTGTCGTCTGCATAGCAATGTATATTGCCTAGGGCCAACATGTCATTGATATGCAGAAGAAACAGCGTGGGCGACAGGACAGAGCCTTGAGGTACACCAGAGTTTACCTGCCGATAATCAGAGGCCGCACCGTCGCAAAGGACCTTACTGCGGCGCTGGTGCTGGAATGCGGAGACCCATGTGCAGAGTTTGGGAGGCAGGCCGACTGCGGGAAGTTTGGAGAGAAGCGAGCGGTCCCAAACCCTATCAAAAGCTTTGGCCATGTCGAGGCTAATGGCCAAGGACTCCCCATGACCATCAATAGCTTCACCCCAAAGGTGAGTGACATACACTAGAAGATCACCCGTGGATCGGTTCGGCCTAAAGCCATATTACCGATCATTTAGCAAGGAGTGATCTTACTGGTAGAGGACCAATTGCTTGTTGATGATCCGTTCGAGCACCTTGCAGACAATGGAAGTTACGGCTATAGTTCGGTAATCAGCCGGGTCTGAACGGCCACCTTTTTTGGGGATAGGTTGAACGTTCGCCTCTCTTCAAGCCCCCGGAACAAGTCCTGAGGAATAGGACAGGCGGTACAAGGGTGTCAGTACGGGAGACAACTCTGGTGCGTAGTTCTTGAGTCCTCCCGGAAATGGTCGCCTGGTCCCACCGTCCGGTCACCAACCGGCACGACGAGCCACTCCGTGTATTATGCGCGACCTGACGGGGCAGCCTCCCAGCGTGGTTAGCCGTGGTTGGATCCCTCTCTATGCCGCGGGCGGCCAGCGGCACCACCGTTTCTACGGGTCTCCCTAGCCGACGGTTCGATCCAACCTTACTATGACTTCGCGTGCACTCTTTCGCTCACACACTTATCACGTTAACCGTCACTCCTGCATCTATGGGCCTCCAGTCTCGCACTCACCAACGAAACACGACAGCACGAATGCTGTCATTTTAGGTTGGTCTTCTGTGCGAGGGTAGTCCCGCCCCAGTCGAGCCAGCCCGTTCGTGCTGAAATCAGCGTGGCTCTACTACCTTTCCCTTATTACATGTTTTTGATTGAACACAATGTCTTCATGTTAAGTTTCAATTATAATTGTATTTTCGTTCTAAAATAAGGCAAATTGCTACTAAGTTTCTGTTTTTTACTTTTAAATAAATATTTTTTGATTGGATACAATGTTTTTATTTACATCTAGCGTTATTAATTAGTTTTAAAGCCTTATTTTTTTTTGTATTTTTTTATGTTTTATCTCTTATATATAAGAGGAAAATACTTTCTTAATTCATTGTATTGTTGAAAAGAAGTTCTGGCAGTATAATTAGAGTTTAAAATTTTGTTTCAACAATTTAAAAGACCATAAGTAAGTTTTCCTACAATTGTAAAATAAAATAAAATAAAATAATTATTTAATTAACCATTTACAAAATTTTATTTCAACCAAACATTACATTACCAACTAACCCACTGCATTTCTAGATCTAATCATAATTATAAATTTAATCTTACACCTTGAATTGCAGTACCCATATAAATAAATTTACTGCATACAGCACATTTACCGCCTGTAAATTGATAATATTTCCATCTACGCGTACATTTTTCTTCCTTAGTTACAACGTTTTAAAGGTATGTGATTTAAAAAACTGATTGCTGTAACTAGCCAAACACATACTTATAGTAACTTTGGATAAAAAGTTTACATTGCAAATGGTGACTGGCAGTTAAATAAACCTATGTTCCAAAAATGGTAGCAATATCATGGATAGGTCAGAAACTATTAATTTTTTTCCGAAATCAATAAAGTTTTTTGGCTCTGGTGAACAATTGCAATATGCCTACTTACAGCAAATATGCATTCCTACGTCGATATATATATGTGTGTGTCTCTTACCCATAGTTTCAAGGTTTGCTTAATTAAGAACTAGACTGCGCTGTGTGGACGTGGTAGAAAAAAAAATATTACTCACCTCAATGCATCCTCAAATCACAGGGTAGATAGTAAAGAATTAATTACTTTATTTTATCAAGAGGTATCAAAATAAAACAATTCAACATATTTCAAAATGTATATTTAATTTCTAATAGACAACAATATATTATATTTTACAATTAAGAACTAGATACCTGTTTTGACATTAATGGAAACGAGTCCAGCGAGGTCACTGGGGTAACAGAAATTATTTGCTATCATGCATAGTGGTCTACTTAATAATGTTCTCTTAAAGCATTTTTTTTTTTTGGTTTAATTGAAAAAAGGATATTCTATTAATAATATGCGGGTTTACTCACTTACGGGCTGGGTGAAGAGCCCTTATTAAAAGTTAATAATTAAGCCACTAGTGTGTACAAATAATTAAAACGTATCTTTAGTTATTATACCAATTAGTTACATTTGTAACAGTTGCAACACGGTAGGGAGTAGCCATACGTTGCCGCCGAGGTCTCGGGTTCTATTCCCGGGTCAGAGTAAATGCTGTTTGCATGATCTACAAATATTTGTGGAGTGTTTTCCATGTATTTACAAAAAAAAGGTATATATGTATTTATATCAGTTGTCTAGTACCCATTTTTTTTTTTTAACGTTTGGAAACCCCCTCGGGCCGTCACCCCGCCGGGGTTTGCGGCGGGGCGGTGTGTCGGAATCGAACCGACTAAAACCACACGGTGTGCCACTTTGCGCCTGAGACGGGAGGGATCCGGAAACTGCTGCTATTAACACATATTACCGATCATTTAGCAAGGAGTGATCTTACTGGTAGAGGACCAATTGCTTGTTGATGATCCGTTCGAGCACCTTGCAGACAATGGAAGTTACGGCTATAGTTCGGTAATCAGCCGGGTCTGAACGGCCACCTTTTTTGGGGATAGGTTGAACGTTCGCCTCTCTTCAAGCCCCCGGAACAAGTCCTGAGGAATAGGACAGGCGGTACAAGGGTGTCAGTACGGGAGACAACTCTGGTGCGTAGTTCTTGAGTCCTCCCGGAAATGGTCGCCTGGTCCCACCGTCCGGTCACCAACCGGCACGACGAGCCACTCCGTGTATTATGCGCGACCTGACGGGGCAGCCTCCCAGCGTGGTTAGCCGTGGTTGGATCCCTCTCTATGCCGCGGGCGGCCAGCGGCACCACCGTTTCTACGGGTCTCCCTAGCCGACGGTTCGATCCAACCTTACTATGACTTCGCGTGCACTCTTTCGCTCACACACTTATCACGTTAACCGTCACTCCTGCATCTATGGGCCTCCAGTCTCGCACTCACCAACGAAACACGACAGCACGAATGCTGTCATTTTAGGTTGGTCTTCTGTGCGAGGGTAGTCCCGCCCCAGTCGAGCCAGCCCGTTCGTGCTGAAATCAGCGTGGCTCTACTACCTTTCCCTTATTACATGTTTTTGATTGAACACAATGTCTTCATGTTAAGTTTCAATTATAATTGTATTTTCGTTCTAAAATAAGGCAAATTGCTACTAAGTTTCTGTTTTTTACTTTTAAATAAATATTTTTTGATTGGATACAATGTTTTTATTTACATCTAGCGTTATTAATTAGTTTTAAAGCCTTATTTTTTTTTGTATTTTTTTATGTTTTATCTCTTATATATAAGAGGAAAATACTTTCTTAATTCATTGTATTGTTGAAAAGAAGTTCTGGCAGTATAATTAGAGTTTAAAATTTTGTTTCAACAATTTAAAAGACCATAAGTAAGTTTTCCTACAATTGTAAAATAAAATAAAATAAAATAATTATTTAATTAACCATTTACAAAATTTTATTTCAACCAAACATTACATTACCAACTAACCCACTGCATTTCTAGATCTAATCATAATTATAAATTTAATCTTACACCTTGAATTGCAGTACCCATATAAATAAATTTACTGCATACAGCACATTTACCGCCTGTAAATTGATAATATTTCCATCTACGCGTACATTTTTCTTCCTTAGTTACAACGTTTTAAAGGTATGTGATTTAAAAAACTGATTGCTGTAACTAGCCAAACACATACTTATAGTAACTTTGGATAAAAAGTTTACATTGCAAATGGTGACTGGCAGTTAAATAAACCTATGTTCCAAAAATGGTAGCAATATCATGGATAGGTCAGAAACTATTAATTTTTTTCCGAAATCAATAAAGTTTTTTGGCTCTGGTGAACAATTGCAATATGCCTACTTACAGCAAATATGCATTCCTACGTCGATATATATATGTGTGTGTCTCTTACCCATAGTTTCAAGGTTTGCTTAATTAAGAACTAGACTGCGCTGTGTGGACGTGGTAGAAAAAAAAATATTACTCACCTCAATGCATCCTCAAATCACAGGGTAGATAGTAAAGAATTAATTACTTTATTTTATCAAGAGGTATCAAAATAAAACAATTCAACATATTTCAAAATGTATATTTAATTTCTAATAGACAACAATATATTATATTTTACAATTAAGAACTAGATACCTGTTTTGACATTAATGGAAACGAGTCCAGCGAGGTCACTGGGGTAACAGAAATTATTTGCTATCATGCATAGTGGTCTACTTAATAATGTTCTCTTAAAGCATTTTTTTTTTTTTGGTTTAATTGAAAAAAGGATATTCTATTAATAATATGCGGGTTTACTCACTTACGGGCTGGGTGAAGAGCCCTTATTAAAAGTTAATAATTAAGCCACTAGTGTGTACAAATAATTAAAACGTATCTTTAGTTATTATACCAATTAGTTACATTTGTAACAGTTGCAACACGGTAGGGAGTAGCCATACGTTGCCGCCGAGGTCTCGGGTTCTATTCCCGGGTCAGAGTAAATGCTGTTTGCATGATCTACAAATATTTGTGGAGTGTTTTCCATGTATTTACAAAAAAAAGGTATATATGTATTTATATCAGTTGTCTAGTACCCATTTTTTTTTTTTAACGTTTGGAAACCCCCTCGGGCCGTCACCCCGCCGGGGTTTGCGGCGGGGCGGTGTGTCGGAATCGAACCGACTAAAACCACACGGTGTGCCACTTTGCGCCTGAGACGGGAGGGATCCGGAAACTGCTGCTATTAACACATCCGGACCCCTCCCAGCGCTTGCCCGCACTGAAGCGGGCACCGTCTGCTGGTAGAAAACTCTCAATTTGGGCGACGTACGGCACACGCGTTACGTCGCCCCCTCGCGGGTAGCCACTAGAGCGGATGGAGGGGAAAACCCGTCCCGACCATCCGCGGCCACACTCAGGGCGGCATGAGGCGCTAATAGGCGCGCCTCCGCAGCCCGGTTCGCCGGCGGCGGATCGGGTCCGAGTGGATATCATCCTCCCGGGCCTTCTCCGCCGCCTCCTTCTTCGAAATTACGTCTTCGCAGAACTGCTGTCGCTACCGGCCATGGAGCGAACGACGGCCGGCAGCGAGAGATCTCCTCCGATGACTGCAGTGAGGGCCCGACGCTGCGACGCCCATGCGGGGCAGATCGCCAGCGTGTGCTGGGCCGAGTCCTCACTGCAGTCGCAGTGGTGGCAGGCGGGACTCAGTTCCCTCCTGGCGATCGAGTGCAGGTACTTTCCGAAGCATCCGTGCCCGGAAAGAACCTGCGTCAGTCGGAAGGAAAGGGTCCCGTGCTGCCGCCCTGCCCACTCGAGGATGACCGGCTGGAGAGCCTCCACGGCGGCAAAGCCAGCGCGTGGAGTCTCCAGCCGGAACGACCAGCGAGCCATCGTGGCTCGACGGGCGGCTTCACGCCACTCGCGTACCTCTTCGCATGCCTCTCTCCGCCCGGAATTCAGCCACCCGTCGATAAACTTCGGCGAGCACTTCCGCCTCCAAATCCCACGGAGGTGTTCCGGCCAACGAGCACGCCGCCTCGGTGGACACCGTGCGGTATCCGCGGATGGCTCTGACCGCCAATACCATCTGGGGCCGCCAGAGGCGGGCCTTATTGAGGGCAGTCAGAGCCGCCACCCACACCGGTGCCCCATACAGCGCCATCGACCGGACCACCCCCGTGTAGAGGAGTCGCGTTGCGACCCTGGCTCCACCCAAGTTGGGCAAAAGTCGCCCAAGGGCAGAGGCAGCGTCGACCAGCTTCGGACCAAGCTGTCGGAAGTGCTCGTCGAAGAGCCACCTACCGTCGAGGATCAGGCCCAGATACCTCATCTGGGCCCGAACCGGTACGAGGATCGAGTTGACCACTATGGAGGCGCCGGGAGGCGGCCCACGACGGGGCCCATGAAATAACAGGGCCTCCATCTTGTCCAGGGCCAGCCCTGCCCAGCGCCTCGATGCGCCCGACCACCAGAGAGACACCAATGGTGGCCAGGCGCGCCGCCTCCTGGAAGTTCGCCCCCCGGGCCGTGACCAATGTGTCATCGGCGTAACAAATTACGCCCAGCCCGGGGGGGAGACGACCTCGTAGGACCCAGTCGTATCCCACGTTCCACAGGAGTGGTCCAAGGACAGACCCCTGTGGAACGCCGCACGATATGGGTCGCCGTCTCAAGGCGCCCTCTCGATCCTCGTACACGACGGTACGCTCCTCTAAATAGTCTGCCACTAGCCGCCTCAGGTACTCTGGCACCCCGTGGTATTGGAGTGCTTCCCTGATGCAGCTGAATGGCAGACTATTAAAGGCGTTGGCGATGTCCAGAGACACCGCCAACACAACGCCGCCAGTTGTCTAGTACCCATAACACAAGCTTTGCTTAGCTTGGGACTAGATGGCGTTACGTGTCAGATGTTCGAAATATTTCTTACGAACGAAATGTGGACGATTGAATAGTGTTAATTTGTACTAGCCTCGCATGCCTACCTGCCAGCTTGCTTAGACTGCCAATTTCCAGGAATCAGATAATCAAGGTAATCAGACGTGTATTAGCAAATATATATTTCTCTCTCTCTCTTACAGTTTACTCATATCAATTAAGTATCAATATTTAAGAGAATAATGTAGAAATTAAGAAATAAACTAAATAATTAAATATAAACTTATAAAACAATGTTTATGACCACAAGAAATAAACTAAATAATTAAATATAAACTTATAAAACAATGTTTATGACCACAATACAATTGAATTGAAATAATTCGAATAAGGTTTTAAGGAAATATTATACGCAAGAATAATTAAAAACACAACGTTTTTCACTTTAAATTACATTGGTGGGGTTCAAAACTAGCACCAAAATGAAATAGTGGATATGAACATAATATACACAATTTCACTTTGATTTCAATATTGTGAAGAATGTGGCTGGCAGTGTATGCGGACTGCGCTTGGCGTTGGCGCTTCTCGGGAGCGGTCTCCGTTGGGTGGTGATTGTAACATACAAAATTTGTAAATGATAAATTATGATTAAGATAGAGGTACAAAATAGTAGCTGATATCAGCACGAACGGGCCGGCTCGATTCGAGGCATTGCTATCCTCTCAGAGAAAACCAACCTAACTAACCTTCGTTGGTGAGTGCGAGACCGAAGGCCCAATGATACAGAAGCATCTCAATAGGCCGTGAGTGAGTCACCATGCTATATTCTCTCTCTGCATTCACATTAAGTATGGTGACCACTACTCTTGGATTCTGCTCATGCTTTCCATCAGGCAGAGTAGTCAGTTTGTCAAGCTTATAAATGAAATAAAAGGAAATTGCACAACATGCTACATATGGCATTTGTTCATAATCAGAATTCATTTAGATAACTGTGGGAGAACTTTTAAAGAAAGGCAAACTCATATTGACATTAGATTTACAGTTTGAATAAAATTTGCCCGATTTTTTTTTAAATACTGAAACAAAGTCTCGAAACAATGAATTAAACCGCCGGCGTTCCAGCTGTACGTGAACCAAATGGTCTGGTACGTGACGATGGCAAGAGACCAGATGGTATGTCGTTATTGCCATGGAAGATGGTTAAGCCTTTGGTGTGGGACGCAACTTGCGTCGACAACCTCGCGCCATCTCATCTTCCAAGTACAGCTGGCTATGCCGGCGCTGCTGCTTGCTTCTGCGAAAAGCCTCAAATAGCGAAAGTACCAAAATGTAATGGTAATTACAATTTTGCACCGTTTGGGGTCGAGACACTATGTTCGTGGGGTTCGAGTGCTCGTTCTATGTTTAAACAACTAGCTAAGCAACTGATAGACGCTTTTCGTGACCAGAAGGCTAGTCTTTTTTCCAGCACAGAGAATTAGCATTGCCATTCAACGTGGCAATGCTGCCAGCCTTTTGGGAATGCTACCAGGTGATGATGCGGAGGAGTTTTTTGACGCTTTTATGTAAATATTGTTTGTTTTTTATTTCATTCTATAATTATATGTAATTTTATGAATGATTAATTGTCGTAATAACAATGACTTACTTATTTAAGTACTTCATACATTAATTCGAATAGTTAAGTGATACATAAACATAAATTTTAATCTCTGAATAATTTTTCAGTTTTCCATTTTGAATAAAACGATGGAAATACAAAGAAATAGGAAAGAAGACCTGTATGAGCTTTTAATATCTCTACATGTGCAGTAACGTACTGTGACGCAATCAGGATTATAGTTTCTATCTCCTCCCAAAAAATTTGGTTCGGTTAAAAAATAGCTCATAAATAACGAAAATCTAAATCGGCTAAAAATAGACATTATTGCACAAGCTTATATATTTATTGAACAAAAATGAAAAAAATATTATCCATATTTAACCCTTTAATTTGTCTTCACACAATTTCGTCTTTAAAATATTATAAATAATAGACCAACTTAAATAAAAAAAAACAGGCCTTACAAACTATATACAGCTTATCAGTTTGGAAGACTTAAAATATTAAATATCTATACGCTAAAATAGCTTGGAATGATCGCTTCATATAAAAATTAAAATTAAATAGAATATCTAGTAGAAAAAAATAAATAAATAATATATTAAATTTATAATAATGTCAATTTCGTTTCGAAGATTAAGAGTCGTATAATTAACGTTGAAGAGCTATGTGACACCGCGGGCTTCATACAAACTCGAAATTAAGCACTTGAACAGTCTTTTATTGCTTTGATGTATGATAACAGATCAATATCAACTTTGCACGTTATAAGTACCAAATAAAAGATATCTGTAAGTCACACACTATCTGTAAATGTACACAAAAGATAAGATAGTTTTATGAATGAGTGTCTGCCCGAGTGAGAGCCTTTGTGACTCGGTTGCAATATTCGAATGGAATTCCTAGGAATCTCTTAGAAACAGAATGGTTCACAAAAACAAGTGAAGGTTCTATTGCCGAATGAATTGCCTACTAAAGTTTGCTTTAAATTCAAGGGACTGAAGTCTAACGTCGCCATTAGCGCGAGGTGAAAACCAATATATATATCATACTATTACACAGACACACATTTACAGAAGTACAAAATATTTTTAATGACAATTTATTTGGATTATCCAAGTAGGCAATATTTTTTTAAGTTAAAATCTCAATAATTTAAGTTGCTATTTATTAGAATTTCTGTCTATGACAGAAATAAATATAATTAAAAAAACAGAACTAAAAAATTATCAACTGATTGATAAAGAATATGCAGTGACACTAGGCTAGAATGATCAGAAACTTGTTTTAAGTAGATACCCAGGAACAAATAAAAAGTGTTGATGATGAATTATAATAAAATCAGAATTAAGATTTATTTTTATACAGAAAATTAGTTTAATCGGGCACACATTTTTGTAGCATATAAATATACTAAGTATTTGGGTTTAGCTCGGTGGAATATGTCAATATGCGCTTAATGTATGGACCGCTGAACACATTGGCGTTAGATGCTGGACCAGCATGTTGGACAACACCTCAAAGGCTATGTTACTGATAACTACCAACATACCACCATGTAGATATCTACATATTGGCCCAATATGCTGGCCCACGTTCTTAGACCAATATGTGCAGCTGTCTTAATATGTATAACCGACTTTACTGTACACTGATATAATTAAATTTAAAACTATACACAGTAGAATATAACCGACAAATGTACAAACATCTCATACAAAATAACTCTTAGACATATATAGATAAGCTGATCTAGAGAGATAATCTTATAAAAACTGATTCTAACTTCATTTTATACTTAACATTGAAAAGTCATCTGTATCGATAAATTTTACAAGAGTTATGCAAAATCGATATTAAATGTACAATTCTTGTATGAAATACATGTAAACATCGATTATCTAATTTGTTATTGTTTTCTTGTATATTTCTATATTATGTCAATGTTTTATGGCAATGACTGCTCGGATAGCTTAGTGGTTAAGCCACGCCGCTTTCTACTGCACCCAGTGTTGTGGATTCACATCCCACATGGGACAATACTTTGCGTGATTCACAAATTGCTGTTCTAGGTCCGGGTATTGTTTGTGTAAGTTTCACGTATGTTTGTAAAGTCCCCCGTGACACAGAATGTACATATATTCTTAATACGAGAATTATCTTTTTCAAATAGAAAAAGGAACAGAAATTGTACCTAATATATATGACAATCACGTAAATAACTTTAATTTTATATTTGTGTATAATCATTGCACTTAGTTCAGAGAATAGACAACTTATAAAGCATTTAGAAAATTAAGATTAAGTCCATAAAATTTTCTACATGCTGATCTAGATTAAAATCTACATAATGTGTGTGTATTTCATTCGAAATGGTTATTCTGGCGTGATTGACCATCAAACATACATGCACCAAAAGTTCTCAAATTCTAATAAGATAAACAATAATGCGCTTCTATAAATGTTGTCAATTTATAACAACTCTAAATATTTTTTTTTATATTACATAGTCATATATAAAAAATAAGTCACTGGATACAAAATTGATAATAAATAACGATAACAAAGTGAAATACATTTGTCATGTTTTGTGTATATAAAACTAAAATTTTCTAAGTATAATTTGAATTTTTGGTACAATCCGTAACCAATACTTTTATATAGCTGGCCCAATTCCTATTTTTGCATTTACTGTTTTAAAACTATTACTCGTTATTAACTTATATTGAAGTGATCTCTCTCCGGTCGTGTTGGATAACCGTCCCATCGGGTTATGAGAGTTAGGGAACAGAGAGTGCACCTGTGTTGGCGCACACACTTGTGCACTATAATATCTCCCGCGTAGTTGGCTGGTCTCCGTTGAGACTGACCGCCGTGACCGAAATCGGCTGGGAGAACATCAGCGTCAATCATGTGCAAGTAAATATTATACAGATTTTGAAAGATGGAAATTAATATAATACCTAAATAGTATTATTATTAGTACATATTTTTACTATTCCATTTAAACGAATAAATACGAAACCAATGTTTACTCTTCATACAATCTCAGACACAATTTCACAAGTAATGACATTATTTTCATTAGAACTCAGACAAAATAATCTGAAATTTTATTTGTTTTATTATAAAGACTTAATGTAGATATATAAATTACTTTAAACGATGCACAATATTACTTAAAGAGTATATATTATGCTCAAATGCATCAGATGTTAACACAAAAGTAGGAACTGAGCGATAATTACCTATTAACCTACACAATTTGTCTATATCATTTCCCCGCTACACGTTTAACTTGTCCCTTCCCTTTGCTGTAGAACATGTCTAAGAATAAACCTGAAATTAAAACAAAAATATCTATTAGTTTTGATAAGTAACATAAACTTAAACTTATGTTCAGATTTGCACTGATACTTACAATATAAAGCTGTAAAAGACCAATGGTTGTATCTAATAAAATACATATTCGAAAAAGAGAAGTCAAATGTGTTGAATGTAAAAACCAAACTATGGTAAATCCTACGATAAGATTTATCAACTCTTATTGATAAAAGTCTGAACTGTTTTATGACAATCGTTTATTTCGAACTTTTACTCTAAATCTGTCTGAGCCAAATGATCCATGAACAGTCACTCAGTGGAGAAAATTATTGAAATGAAGCTGCGTTGAGCATTTTTTGGTAAGGGAAAATAACATTCTAAGTTGTTAGTTTTTATTTCTATTGGCAGTCCTTATGACTGCCAGTTTTTTTATATAGCCCATTCGCGTTCAAAAAAGGTGACATCAATCAAAGCGAGCTTGGACGATGCGTAAGAAAACGAAAGTTTCTTCGATAACCCTTTAAAATTTAGTACCTCTATAGGTACTCAATTAAAAACTAAAAATTTCTATGAATAATAGTGTATTTTAGCCCTCTGGGTATTTCATTTCTAATAAATAATACTTTAATTTAGTTTTTCAGGTATTTTTGTGACCCTGTTTCATTGCTTTCTGTTGAAACTATATGGCAACAATGCAATAATTAAATTATAGTTAAGTTTGGTTTTTTTATGTACTGGCAACTTTTATCTTTAGGCGTCCCTTCTAGAAATGAACGCAGGTAATGGCGGCAAGGTTTTTTATTTCACAAATTGTAAACTGTGTATTCTCTTAACAATAAACTTATTTACATCAAAATATCGGCGTATTTCAATCCAAAACAACAGGTTATGGGCCCAGACACATAATCCTGCGAAGAAAATTGAAAAGATTGAAAGAAGGTTTTTTCGTCGAGAAAGAAGAAAAATTACTTGTTCATTTTTTGCTCCATCGGCAATTGTGAATAAGGCAAGCTACAATGGAGAATAATTACGGCAACGTGATCAAGCTAGAAGGGGCAGGCAATTGGAACATTTGGAAGTTTCAAACTTCAGTTTTACTAAGAGGCCAAGGTTGGCTTGACATAGTGGAAGGTCAAAGCGGGAAACCAAAAGATAAAGCCGAACGAGTCTTATGGGAAGCCAAGGATGCTAAAGCGCAGACGCTATTGGTCACTAGAATGTCCGAAAATGTGATGCTTCACATAATTTCTTGTACTACGTCAGCAGACATGTGGTCGAAACTGCTTAGCGTGTTTGAACAAAGAACAGAAACAAGTATTCATATAATTCAACAACGCTTTTTTCAATACAAGTACGAACGAGGTGTTGATATGTCTGTGTTCCTCTCTAAAATTCAGGAGATGCAAAACAAACTTAAACAAATGGGTGAAGATGTATCAGACAAGTTTGTTATTACAAAAGTGTTGATGTCTTTACCGGATGAGTACACACACTTTGTATCAGCTTGGGAGTCAGCTCCTGATGAGAAACAAACTATGGATAACTTGATTGCAAGACTTCTGGTAGAAGAAGAGAGATTAAAAGAGAAAAATAAGGTACAGGAGCCTTCTTCGTCTGCATTTGTTGCTAAAGATAAGAAAAATATAAAATGTTACAAGTGTAATAAGTTTGGACATTTTCAAAGTGAATGTAGGAACAAGAACAATTACAGCGATGTGAACTCTAACAATAACAAGTGCTTTTACTGTGGAAAAACTGGACATGTAAAATCTAAGTGTTGGTTTAAAAGGAATAAAGATACTAATCATAGTAAAAAGAACAATGCCTTCGTAGTGTCTAATTTACAAACACATCAAGAATGCAAGTGGCTAGTTGACTCTGGTGCTAGTGCACACATGTGCTGTGATCGTAGTTTGTTTACAACTTTATCAGATTTGACATCACAAAAATCAGTGATAATAGGGAACGGTGCTACTATCAGCGTGTTGGGGTGTGGACAAATAACAGTAGAAGTCTCTAATGGAACTGAGTGGATAGACACAACTTTAGACAATGTGTTATTTGTTCCAGAACTCAAAACGAATCTGTTTTCAGTCAACTGTGCATCTGACAGAGGTTATCTAATAGTGACAGATGACAGTTCTTGTCAGTTCTACAAGAAAAATAAAATATGTGCACTTGCAAAACGAATCGGCAACTCTTATTACATGTGTTTTCGTTACAAGACTAATATAGCTAGTGTTGCAAAGCCAAATGGTAGCATAATTGAGTGGCATGAGAAACTAGCTCACCAGAACTTTGAATACATCAAAAGGATATTAAGTAAAAATAAAATAGTTATACAAACATCAACAACAGTACCAAAATGTGAAAGCTGTTTGTTTGGGAAGATGCATCGTTTGTCATTTGATAACAGTTCAACAGAGACTAGTAGAGTTTGTGAAATCATTCATGCAGACACTTGTGGCCCGATGGAAGAGGCATCTATTGGAGGTTCAAAATACTTTGTTGTATTAAAGGATGACTACTCAAACTATAGACAAGTTTACTTTGTAAAGAATAAACATGAGATAAAAGGGTGTGTAGAAGACTTCTTGAATAATGCTGAGAACATAACAGGCAACAAAGTAAAGTACTTTCGCAGTGACAATGGCTTGGAATTTGTCAACAAGGAGTTAAAACAAGTGTTTATAAAGCGAGGTATTTCACATCAAACCACTGTTCCCTATACCCCGGAACAGAATGGGAAAGCAGAAAGAGAAAATAGGACCTTGATTGAGGCTGCGAGAACTATGTTACATGCTAAGAATCTTCCAAAGAAATTGTGGGCAGAGGCAATACATACTGCTGCATTTGTATTAAATAGGACAAGCAAAAGTAAAGAAATTAACCGAACACCTTATGAAGTATGGACAAATAAAAGTTTTAACATAAATAGATTAAAAGTTTTCGGTACCCAAGTCTTTGTGCACATACCAAAGGAGAAGAGAAGAAAGTTTGATAGTAAATGTGAAAAAGGAATGTTTGTTGGTTATAGTGATCAAGTAAAAGGCTATAGAATCTACTTTTCAGACACTGGAAAAGTAGAAGTAAGGAGAGACAGTGTTTTTGGATACAAATAAAACTAATAACACAGAAGAGGTAGTAAAATTAGATTTAAATCTTTCTGAAGAGGAAGACAGTAAAACAGAGACTCTTGATGTGCCTGAAAGTTCCCCTGTGGAAAACGTGTCAGAGGATTGCGTCGAGTCAGAGTCTGGCAGTGAGTATGAGCCATGTTTGAATGAGGATGAAGACTCCATGCACACAATAGTTGATATCGAGCCTATTCAACATCAGAGAAGTAAGCGTGTAAGGAAACCTACATCATTCTACCAATGTAACAATGTATACAGTGAAGAGGGAGAGCCGGCTACTTATGAAGAGGCAATGAGTAGAAAAGACGCTAGTGAGTGGAGAGAGGCTATCAACAGAGAAATGAAAACTTTAGAAGAAAACAATACATGGGTTTATTGTAAAAGTCCAGTAAATCACAAAGTTATAAGTAGTAAATGGGTGTTTAAGTTAAAAAATAATAATAGTGTGTTACAATATAAAGCTAGATTAGTTGCAAGAGGTTTTGAACAAGATAGTATTATTGATTTGAATGATATTTATGCTCCCGTAGCTAAGTTGTCAACTTTGAGGTTTTTTGTAGTAGTAGCAACCAAGTTAAATTTACCAATTCATCAAATGGATGTAACAGGTGCCTTTTTGTATGGTGAATTAAGTGATATTGTTTATATGAGTCTCCCATCAGGAGCTCATCAGTATTCAGATAATAATAACATTGTAAAACTTAAGAAATCTCTCTACGGTCTTAAAAATTCTCCAAAGTGTTGGAATGAGAAGTTTAATAAAATTATAACTCAAGAAGGATTTAAAAGGTCTGTAGCCGATCCATGTCTTTATTCAAAATGTAATAATAATGATAGAATATATGTTTTATTGTATGTAGACGATTTACTGTTATTTGGAACAAGGGCAATACTTATTACTAATTTAAAAACTGTGTTAAATACACAATTTGCGATGAAGGATCTAGGTTTGGTTACTAATTTCTTAGGTATAAATATTAAACAGGACTTGGAAAATTGTAAGACAGAATTAAGTCAATCAGAGTATTTAAGTAATGTATTAAAAAAATTCAGAATGGAAAACTGTAAGCCCATGATGTCCCCAATGGATTTAAATTTCAATGTAAAAGTTTTTGAAAAAATTAAAGATAATTGTAATAAAGATATTAATATTGAAAAGCAATGTAGACAGATTATAGGATGCATTATGTACGCTACCTTAGGTACAAGACCTGACCTATGTTATGCTGTTTCCTTACTCAGCAGATACCAAAATAATGCAAACAATGAATTGTTGTCAGCGTTAAAAAGACTTTTGCGTTATATCAAGTATACTTTGAATTATAAACTTATTTATAAATGTAATAGTAATGATGTTTTAGAAGGTTATTGTGATGCTGACTGGGGTGGGGATGCAATGGACAGAAAGTCTACTACAGGTTTTTTGTTTAAATATTGTAATTGTTTGGTTTCATGGTGCTCAAAGAAGCAAATATCTGTAAGTATTTCTTCAACTGAATCAGAATATGTAGCATTGAGTATGGCAGCTAGCGAAGCCTGTTGGCTAAGTAATCTGATTCATGATTTTAGTTTTGAAAATAATTTTCCTGTAACAATACACTGTGACAATCAGTCTGCTATTACAGTTGCATGTACTGATAATGTTAAGCGTTTAAAGCATGTCGATATTAGATATCATTTTGTCAAGGATTTAATTAGGAAAAACAAAATAGATGTAAAATATATTAAAACAGGTGAACAACCTGCAGATATGTTCACAAAACCATTGAGTCAGGAACTCATAAAGAAACATGTAAGAGAATGTGGTCTAAGTTTAGATTGAGTTTGTTAACTTTGATAAGATTGAGTTCAATTGCATTTTATTGAGCAAGGTTAATGTTTTTTATGTGTAATTGTAATAAGTACATACTTATAGATAGATGTTAGAGGTAACATTCAGTTTGTTTTTTTTTGTAGTATTATTGCATTGAGAGGGGGTGTTGAAACTATATGGCAACAATGCAATAATTAAATTATAGTTAAGTTTGGTTTTTTTATGTACTGGCAACTTTTATCTTTAGGCGTCCCTTCTAGAAATGAACGCAGGTAATGGCGGCAAGGTTTTTTATTTCACAAATTGTAAACTGTGTATTCTCTTAACAATAAACTTATTTACATCAAAATATCGGCGTATTTCAATCCAAAACAACACTTTCATTTTATGTACTTTTACGATTTCAAAGAAACTTAAAGCTACGTGTGATATGGTGAGAGCCAATTTCAAGTTAATTTGAGAGTAAAATATAACATACTAGTACTACTACATAATGCGGAATAATAAACTTGTCTTGCATTACATTCTGGTGAAGTGCTTTTGCAATATTCATCAATACTAAAGAAAGTTATACCTGAGAAGACGAGAATGGCTCCCACCCACTGTCTTGGCAGAAGAACATTGCCAAATAAGATGACCGATGTAAGCACGGTGAAGAATTTTCTAGTTGTCGTCACCACGGAGCAAGGGAGTGGGCCGAATTCTGCTACCTGCAAACCATAAATTAATCTATAATATATTTTTTTTATAAATTACCTGCTAAAATGACTCTGCTCAACCTGACTGATGGTAAGCTCAAGCAAAATCCAACAGTGGGGGTTATGTATTACAAGGGCCAAAATACTTTTTGATGCATAAAAACCGGTCCCTTTGAATTAATATTAAATTGTATGGGGAATCAGTACAAATTTGTAAAAAAACTTCAGTAATTTCGTAATATAACATAATTATCTCACACAGAAAACAAAAAAATCCTTTTTTATTCGAAAATGAAGGTAACAATGTTGTAATTCTTAGTAACGCAGTGGATCTTCGTACAAAATACTGCTATCCTTGTCCGTACCTGAAACGATATTGAGAAATATTTCAAAATATTTCCTAGACGGCGTTTGTCTTGAATATCGCTATAACAAGTAAAATTTTAACAAAAATAAAACCGACTTCAAGGTTTGACTCAAGATCATAGTGTAGTACCATCGTTGGGATATCTCCTTTCCATTAAAAAAAGAATCATCAAAAGCGGTTCATAAACGACGAAGTTATCCACGAACACACTGAAAAAAAAAACAAATAAATATATACAGGGTGTAAAAAGACTGCTCCCGAATACTTGGGGGTTACATTCAGACCATGATACTGAACAGGTTTAGCGAAAAAAAACGCAAAAAATATATTAACTTGTCTTTCTGTTTTGTTTTTTTTCTGGTTACATACACATAGTACAACATAATAGGACCCTAACTACCTAATTATCTCATTTAGAAAACCAAAAAACAAATTAAACCAATAAAACAGCAATGTATTTTAATATCACACAGCTGGCTGGGAGGTCAACGTACAGTGCGCTAGCATGCGGTGCATTGACCACGCGCGCGCGGGTCTCCCCTCGACCCGCTTCACTTGCGCTGTACCTACTGATAATACAAATAAGACTAATACTGCCTAGTTAATTCTGCCTAGACACCAGGTGGTAACTTAGTACCTAGACAGCACAGCCCACCTTAATTTTACAAACAGAACTTCTTAGAAACCTACGTTCTAAAAAAATGCAAAATATTAAAGTAGGTAGGTGGCCATTAACAATGAATACAATTTAAGGCCCTAACTTTATGAAGCGTGCATCTGCGTAAACAATTGTCTATGTAGATGCGTATAATATTGTATTAGGTAGGTACAAAACTTTATTTTATACACGACTACATGTGTCGATTTCGCCACCGCGAGTGCACCCGCGTGGCGGGAGGGGTCATTTGTCAGACTGCTGTGCAGTTTCAATTTTGACTTCGCTAAGTGCATGTCTGTGATACCGACACTGTTTAAAAGGGTAGGACTGTTCAACCGTCACAACGAACGTCTGTGGTCAATGAGGAATACTAATTTGACTCGGCAGCATTCATTCCAACACAGTTTTAGTGTAAACAGTCTCCCGATTAACTCCTGAGGATTTATGAAGTGAAGGTTTAAAAAGTTTAAAAGTGAATTTAATAAATAGTGTGTTCGTGTTTGCAACATTAAGCCTTATGTATGTATGTAATACGTAAATTAAGTTCTGTAGTAGTTACCAGTTGGTTACTTAAACTTAAAAGTAACTAATAATAAAACGGTAGGTATAAGCATCGGAAAACATTAGTAGGTAGGTACGTATTCTGTGTTTGGTCAATTTGAAATCTAGCTTCTCGGGTGTATCGAACTCGAAAATTAAAAATCACTATTTGATCACAACGAGAAGGCCTTAAAAAACAGATTCGTAAAATAGAATTTAATGAGTGATTGAAAAGCTTTGTTAAGTATGTTGTATCACTCTGTTTCCCCAAAACTTTGCCTAAATACTATGATTTTACTAGAATTACAATCAAGTATAATGAGGCATTGTAACTATTTAACCATAAATCCAATGCTAGTAATATGTCATTAAAACCAAAATACCAATATATTTTCTCTTTTTTTCTCAGAAAGAAGCTTTTGCACTAAATAGCATCGACGACCGCAGAAAAATAACGTCGCTATAGGTTTAAGTTAAATTCAGACCCTATAAATCCTTAAGCCAAAAAAAAACATCCTGAAACTTAACACGCAAATAAAAACTTGTGAAAGACGTAACAGACCGTGAACACGGGACTGCTAAAGGGACTGCTAAAGAGACTGCGAATAAGAAATGACGAGAACGTAGAAACATTACTCAAAAAATTATGGAAATGACACCGCCATCCAGCCGACAGCCAGGGACTCCAAATGCATTGAGGTTTATGTTTTACAAGACAGTACACAAAGCTGGCAAAAGATTCAAAACCGTAGAGACTGATATTTCTTACGAACTTACTTTACGAAATTGCCGTGATAGTTAAAAGGATAACCATAAAATGTTTTTTAAAAGTAAGTCTGATTGAAAATGCCTCATTACTTAATAGGGTTATTTTTCTAACGTTAACAAGAACCTTACAAATACTGCGGTGAGCAAACGTTACTTTTTGTACCGAATTAGCTAAGCCTTGTAATTTGAGTTATTTTATTTATGTCTATTAATAAAAAGTAAAATTTTATTATGTTTTGTTCATTATAGTAAATCTCTATGGAAAGTATAAAGTTATTTAGGTAAGGAAATACTACTGTCTTACTAAGATTACTACTGAGTTACTTTTGTATCCCTCTAGATTATTATAATATTTTCAGCAAAACATAGGGGCTTTTAATCATTTAAACTGCCTTATCTTCATACGTAAGTAATATATATCAAAAAAAGAAGATTATGTCGTCAGTTGTTGATAATTTTAAGCTTTTTTATCGTTAATAGAGAACTTAAAGTTTGAAAATAAGACTTTGGTAAAGCATTAATCTAAATTAATAAAATTGATTATTTCTGTGGTTTGTTGTTGATGTTAGTATGCGTTACAGTTTAAAACTTACATATGCCTGAATCTCACTGTACAGTTCTAATAAAAAAAATGAAATTTCTGAAAAAGTAATAAGTTGTTTAAATTTTCGACACTATGGTATATTATTTGCCACAAATGTAGTTAATTCCTTGAAACTGTTGCTGCAAGGGCAAGTACATTATAAACAGAACTATAACGAAACTATATCTGCATAAAAAAAAATGATTATGATTACTTTTATTTGGAAAAAAAAAAAAATTACGCTCAGAAAAAGAATTTTCGTCCACAAACCTGATGTCATAACGTAACCTTAATACGAAAATTATGCGAATGACTCCCTTCAACAAGTACACCACTTGTTGAACGGAGTCATTCAGACTGACATAAGGCACAGTTATGGTTTACTAGCGACCCGTCCCGGCATCTCTCGGACTCTATGCACCCACAGACGATACGATCCGTGCATTTTAAATCTCTAATATCTTTGAACATATTCATTTAAATTATATAATATTAAATGCACAATGTAAGTAAGGTACTTAATTAATTCAGGATTAAAATGCTGTATTGTTTAAAATCGCTCCGTAAATGAGCCAATTATCCATTGAAAAGTTACATTTGGGGTTGCATTTCTCAAAGGACGCAATTTTATTTTTTAGATATGAAGATGTTAGTGTAAAGTTAAATTCAAGTTTGTGGGGTTGCAACCCTTGTCCTCCGGCCGCCAACTTGGAAGAAAGGGTGCAAATGGTTTTATGGTTGATCTGCCAAAGTAAGGGTCTGACAAAAAAAAATTAAAACCTTTTTTGTTGCCAATCGCAATATCTACAACTTCTAACATATTTTAGTCGTAGAACTAAACATACCAACGTTATAAGCAAAAATCTATGACTTTTCAGAAACATTTTCTATTTGTCGTTATAATATTTTTTCTGATCACTTCACCAAAAAATTATATCGGATCGTTTTTATGGCAGCGTTTGTAAGGAATATTTTTCACCATATTTTATGTCAATTTCATTGATTTGTAAAGGTTTTACAGCGCGGTGATGCAAACATTATTTTTCAGTATTCACAACTAATTGTAATTATACGTAGTCTAGTTCAACTTTCGAATTCAGTTCACCCTCAGGGTTGCGGAGGTACGATGCCAGTGGTTCCTTGTAAAAACTGATATTCAGGTAGAACCGGTTGAACTAGTAGCTCAAGTAACTCGAACTAAATTTTCAAGGTGCTAAAGCGACCGAAACTAATAGAATAGTTCTTATAGAGCAGACCGACATTCGCCTGAAAAGGATTTTCTACTTGAAGGCAATAAAAAAATACAGGGATGAAGGGCGACTAATTGTATTCACTGACGAGTCATATGCCTACTAATCAATATACAAAAGGTAAGGCGTGGTCGGATGGTTCCGCTCAAGGACTAAAGCGCCTGATATCAAAAGGTCAGCGGATAGTGATGGTACACGCTAGGTCAGAAACAGGGTTTGTTCCGAACGCTCTACTAATGTTCAAATCTGGAATCAACACCTTAGACTATCATGATGACATGAATTTCACAAATTATGAGAAATGGTTACGAACCCAACTGATTTAAAATTTGAGCCCTAACTCGGGTTACGATAACCACCACGATTATCGATAATGCTCCATACCACAACAAATTAATGAATCCTGCCTCTACATCTAATGACAAGAAGACGAAAATGGAACCGTGGTTTGTAGAAAAGGATATGAATGAAAAGGACATGCTTAAGAAGCCACAACTTAACGATCTAATAAAAAAAAACAAAAACGCGCATAAAAGATACCTGATAGACGAAATGTTTAAAAAAAACAACCATAATGTCCTTCGTTAACCCTCGTATCATCCCGATTTAGCCATTATAGGAGCACGTAGCCGCTAAAAACGTCTACTGGAACGTAACCCGGACAAAGGAGCTCATACGGGAAAATGTAAATTTGATAGGTCATAAAAAAATGGAGTGCTTTATGCAGAAAAGTGAAACAGGTCGAAGATGAATATAGAAAGAGCGATCATATTGTTGACGAAATGACGGAACAATTATTTATCATTAATACAGCTTTAGATTCGGAAAGTGAGAGCGACGATTACAATAATGAACCTATGCCAAGTAACTCACATGGTACGTAAGGAGCCGACGACTGTATATCAGGGATTGCACCCCTCAATTAATGATTAAATAATATTAAGTGTAAATCACACTAATAAATTCAAATTTCAAATTCAAAATCATTTATTCAATTAAGACACTAAGTGACATTTATGAACGTTAAATTGAAGCTGTAGTTAAGAATCATAGATCGACACAAGCAGACGCCACAGCATGTGCTGTATTGTCGAGGTAAATTAGGTGAAAACACCAAAATCTACTGCCTGCCTGTGTCGATCCATAACTTCCAGTTTCCAAAATGCGTAGAGCCTCATGAGAAGAATACTGGCAAAGAATATATAAAGGCGAAAGTTTGTTAGTGTGTATGTTTGTTACTTCTTCACGCGCAAACGACTGAACGGATTTGAATGAAACTTTACAGTAATGTAAGACTTCAGAATCATCATCATCAGAATAACACATACTATATGTCGCGATAACCGACATACACGCGGGCGGAGCGTCGGGCAACAGCTAGTACCTATGTAAAAAGTATTAAATCCAAATAATATTGTGTGTGTTTGTGATTTAATTTGTACTAATTACCATTTACCATTAATTTGTACTAATGTACAAATTAAATCACAAAGATGATTAGGGAAATTTTATTTGTACATTGTATATAAAAAGGATAAAAAGGACAATAACAGTTTTCTTCACGAGTGTAAATGCGCTAAAGTTCACAGAGCCTATGTTCAGACTCGCCAAGATAGGTCGGCAATAGTATATACAGGGTGTAACCAGACGTCGACCGAAAACGAAAGAGGTAGCTTCAGCACCCCAAAACCTATTAAAAAAACAAATGAATTGAAAAAACAATGTGTCAAGATTTTTATTGATTTCAGAAGCCAGCAATGTATTGCGCACCGTGTAGCTACGTGAATGACTATTTATTACAATTTAAATACCTACGCGTCGGTACAGTTGCTTATGCTTACTAACGAAAGTAGGTAGTGACTTTATACTCTATTTACCTAATTCTGCGGTAGCCTCGGTCGAACCTGAAATGGCATCAACTGTTAGTTTTTAATTACCAGAGAAAAACTAGGGGCGGATACAGAGCGTATGTACTTACATAAAACACAATAATAGAAATGTCAACCAAGCAAAACAATAAAGTTATTAACGTTTTTAAAATCACAAAATACGTTCATATTGTAATAATTACACACGTATCGCTTGTCTCGCTCATCGCAGTCACAACGGGTGCGGGCGACGATTGATTAATTATTATTATTGCAAGGACTTCAAACACATTTAGGTTTATCGTTAAATAGTTAAAATGCCTCATTATACTTGATTGTAATTATAGTGCAATCATAGTATTAAGACAAAGTTTTGGGTAAACTGAATAGCAGAGTGATTCCTACCTACTTAACAAAGTTTTTCAATCACACATTCAATTTTATTTTACGAATCTGTTTTTTAAGGCCTTCTCGTTGTGATCAAATTGCGATTTTTAATTTTCGATACACCCGAGAAGTCAGCCTTCAAATTGACCAAACACAGAATACGTACCTACTAATGTTTTCCGATGCTGATACCTACTGTTTTATTATTAGTTAGTTTTAAGTTTAAGTAATTAACTCGTAACTACTACAGAATTAATTTAATTATTTCATACATACATAAGGCTTAATGTTGCAAACACGAACACACTATTTATTAAATTCACTTTTAAACTTTTTAAACCTCCACTTCATAAATCCACAGGAATTGATCCGGAGACTGTTTATACTAAAACTGTGTTGGAATGAATGCTGCCGAGTCAATTTAGTATCCCTCATTGACCACAGACGTTCGTTGTGATGGTTGAACAGTCCTATCCTTGTAAACAGTGTCGGTATCACAGATATGCACTTAACGAAGTCAAAATTGAAACTGCCTGCACTGCAGTCTTCAGTCAAATGAAGAATGAATCCTGCCCCGCGCCCCCGCGGGCGAAGCTTTGATGCGACGCGCCGATGCGCTCGCGGTGGCGAAATCGACGCATGTAGTCGTGTATAAAATAAAGTTTTTTACCTACCTAATACAATATTAAACGCATCTACATAGACAATTGTTTACGCAGATGCACGCTTCATAAAGTTAGGGCCTTAAATTGTATTCATTGTTAATGGCTACCTACCTACTTTAATATTTAGCATTTTTTTTGAGCTTAGGTTTCTAAGAAGTTCTGTTTGTAAAATTAAGGCGGGCTGTGCTGTCTAGGTACTATGTTACCACCTGGTGCCTAGACACCATTATTAACTAGGCAGTATTAGTCTTATTTGTATTATCAGTAGGTACAGCGCAAATGAAACGGGTCGATTGGACACCCGCGCGCGCGCGTCCCGCCGCGGTCAATGCACCGTATGCGAGCGCACGGTACGTGACCTCCCAGCCAGCTGTGTGTATTAAAATACATTATTGTTTTATTGGTTTTTTGGTTTTGCTAAATGAGTTAATAAGGTAGTTAGGGTCCTATTATGTTGTACTATGTGTATGTAACCAGAAAAAAAAAACAAAAAAGAACTTAGACAAGTTAACGTATTTTTTGCGTTTTTTTTTTCGTTAAACCTATTCAGTATCATGGTCTGAATGTAACCCCCAAGTATTCGGAAGCAGTCTTTTTACACCCTGTATATTTGAATGATTTAGTTTCAGTCTTTTTTATTTATTTATTTTCAAAAAATAAAATTGCGTCCTTTGAGAGCCCAAAAAATGTAACATTTCAATGGACTTATTATTTCTCGTATAAAGAAAGGAATTAATATTATAAACTGGATACATAAAAATAAAAAAAAAAACTAAACTAAAGGCGCCGAAGAGTAATCCCAAGAATTTTTAACGGTGATTACGAATATATACGAGTTTAAAACATGTTTATTTAAAAAATGGATTTAATAAAGATGATAAATATTGACGCAGTCGTGTTTTATATTTTTAATAATTTTACTTGTAACCTATGTAGTGATCTGGAAGAGGATAGTATAGAGAGCTAAAAAAATTTAATTACAGTCGAATTTCGACCACTAGGCGACCATTACTTTATATTATTTTTCCTACACCCTATCCTAAATCCAACCGTTCTTGAGATATTTGTTTTTATAACCCATTCATCGAAGGCTATATACATACAAATGAAGAATGTTACAAAAGCGGGTAAAAACTATTACGTACGGGTAATAGGAGACGTAAACGAGGTCCCGTGGGTCAGCTAGTGTCTTGATATTTGTGCCAACAGCACGTCACTATTTTTCGTGTGGTGACTTCCACATGCAGCGCATCAAGAAAAACATATGACAGCGCTATATACCGAAGATACACTGAACTACGGAGTAACATACAATGCGAAGTAACTACCAATCCTGCATCGCGCAATAGAAGTTCGTGCGCCAATAATCATATATGAAACATCCCGACATCAACCGTTGGGCAGTAGTCCGCCAGGCATGATCACCTCGCCTGGTCAGAGAAACCTAGCTTTGTGTTGGAGGGACATGACATCCTCCACAGTGGTGACCCCGACATGATTGGAAGCAACCTTCGATGGAGCAGATTCAGCAGCAGCATTACCACGCCACCATCATGTTTACTCCCACAGCAAGTCTTAGCCAGCCAGCAACATCGGCTTAAACAGGGATTCACCGTACACAGGAAGCGACCGCTCCAACCCGGTTACCCCTACGGCCTCATTAGCCTCTAGGCACAGCACACTGCAGCTACTGTTCTTGTAAGCAGAGCATATCTCTCCCGTCTATGCAGCAGCCAGACATTACGTAGCAACCGCCTCACTGGGGACCTCACCGCAGCACCGCGCACCGCACGCCATCCTGACTCACTAGGATCATCGGACTACAGTCCCGACTCACTGGGACTAGCAGCATTCAGTTCCGCTTCACTAGTACTTGCGGCACACAGTTTCGTATCACTGGAACTACTCACTCTTGACATTGGCAAGCTCCGCAACAGAGCACAGACAGCTGACTCATCATAAATCGACCTTCGGTCTTGGAAGGGTGTGATGTGGTGACTTCCACATATAGCGCATCAAGAAAAACATATGACACATCTACCGAAGATACACTGCACTACGCAGTAACATACAATGCGAAGTAACCAATCCTGCATCGCGCAATAGAAGTTCTTGCGCCGAAAATAATATATATAACATCCTAACATCAACTGTTGGGCAGTGGCCCGTCAGGCATAATCACCTCGGCTGGTCGGAGGATCCTCCCTTTGTGTCGGAGGGACTTGACACTCGTTCCTCCACATTCGGTTAGATTTAGGGACATACAGAAAAACGTTACCACTAAAAAAGCTTATGAATAGAAAAAAAAAAAAAAAATTTACTATGAAAATAACTGGTTTAAAATTAAAAATTCTAGTTGGCCCTGAGCCTTCTGATTCAGTTTGGATACTAACATGGGATATTTTCCTATCTTTTAACATTTTTAAATTACATAGACGAATATGCGCAAACAAAGAATAGCAATGGCAAATAAAACTCACCATATAGAATATGAACATTTGGCCTAGAGCACCGACCAATGCAAACGCGATGAGGTAAACTATGATATCCGGGTACAAGGAGATGAAGCTGATGAACTTGAATACTTCTCCGCTCACGAGTACTCCAACTGATAAGATTAACGATGACCTGTAATCGAAAGAAAAAATAATAATTTGCGAACATTCTTACACTTTTGAAAACACAACGTTTCTTGTATATATCTTCTATGTTCCTGCAACAAGGGAATAACTCGCCATAGACAAACGGAAGGTCTAGTTTAAGTTTATTTCACGTTAACTCGCTCATTCCACGTGCGTCCTGGTTTGTGATTGGTAAAGATTACAGTGCGGACCAATCGCAACGCCGAATGCGGTCAACGTAACCATGGAGTAAATTGTAAGTAAGGTGCTTTAATGCATACTTTTGTCTTTTTCATGCCAGCCGCTTAGCCGTCTAATTAGTAATTACACTAAACCTATACTTTTTTAGTATAGCATTTAGTTAAGTAAGCATAAGGGATGTGATTTCTTTTATATATCATAGTTTTGTATTTAAATTGTTAGCCATCTGAATGGGTAAAACAAAATCGCATACTTCGAGTCATTATCATAGCAGCCTGCTGATCACCATATCTGTAGTATATATATATTTATAAAGTATAAAATGAAGTCGCTGACACGGTCAACTCGCTAAGACCATTTAAAACAACTCAATTTTAAAGCAGTTTTCAGCAATGGATATCTATACTATTATTATAACGTTGAAGAGTCTGTTTGTTTAAACGCGCTAATCTCAATTGATCCGATTTGAAAAATTCTTTCAGTGTTGGATAGTACATTTATCGAGGAAGGCTTCAGGCTATATATCACCACGCTAAGACCAATAGGAGCGAAGCACAAATGGAGAATGTCTCAAAAACGGGGGAAATTATCACATGACGGGCGGGAGACGCAAACGAAGATAATTCTAGTATTAAGAAAGGCATACATCAAAAACTAGTTCCAACTGTAACATATATATTTGTATATATATATATATATATATACTTTTTTGTAAATACATACAAAATACCCAAACTCGGAAACAAATATTTGCAAATCATACAAACATTTGGTCCAACCCGGGAATCGAATCCGGGACCTCAAGCACAGCAGTTGTGTACGCTACCACTGCGCCACCGAGGCAGTCAAGCCAAGTCAATAATAGAAGAGTATTTATGAAACAACATTTTTATTAAAATACACAACACATAGCCACTTACTTCGAGAGCTGAGCATGTTCTCAGATTGCACAGATCGCTGAAGCGCATCACTAATTCGATAACGCAATCTTCACATGTTATGTTAAACAATGGTGATAATCGCAAACTCGCTAAAAGTTAGCTTTGACCTGTCATTCGACGTTTTAAACGCCGAATATTGACTAAAATTACTAAATAAATTTTATGGCGTCATCTAAATACAACATACATACAAGAATAGCATTTTGAAAGTTCAGTTTAGATGGCGCAACAGCAGAATTAGCACCAATAAGAATATAATATTGTAATAATGCCGCAAGCAAAGGGGTATTAATACGCATCAACTTATTAGCCACGATGGCAGTATACAATATAGCAAAATCGCTAATGTGCACACTACTATGCGCATTAACTATTGCCAAATGGTTCGTTAATTTATACAAATATACAAAACTGAAATATCAGTTATTAATTTCAAATCATGATTTTTTTACTAAATACGTATGAAAGCCTATTCGCTACTTACGTCAAAAAATCAATTTACGAATTTTTCGTCTGTCTGTTTCTTCGGGTAATCTCTGGAACAGCTAGACCGATTTTGACGGGACTTTCACTGATAGGTAGCTGATGCTATAAGGAATAATTCAGACTACTTTGTTTAGACTAGCTTCGCCCCGCGGCGTTAGGCGGTAATTATAGTACCGTGGGTAGCTGGTTAAAAGTATTTTCGTACTCGCAAACTAGTGAAAAATTAAGGATCGTATTATTAAAGGAAAGCATTTTGGTCATAGCAATAAAAAAGGATTTACTAGATGCAGGAGTCTTATACGTACGTAATATAACATTACACATCTCACACACAGTCATTTGATAGCAGGTTAGCTTAACAAGCAGACTGCTGATAAACTTACTTATATTTTCTTAAATACATACATATTATAGACTAGCGGAGTCCCGCGGTGTTACCCGCAGTTATAGTCGTAACATGGGTGACGCCGCGGGGCGAAGATACCCTAAAAAATAGACTAAGTTAGGGCTTAGACCATCAGCTATCTGCCAGAGAAAGTCCAGTTAATATCGGTCCAGCCGTTGCAGAGATTACCCGGAACAGACAGACTGACAGACAGAAAAAAATTGTAAAAATATATATTTTGATATGTGTACCGTGTATACATATGCGTTTATTAAAAAGCGGCTATTTTAATAATACAAACAGACACAAATTTTACTTATTTGTATAGATAAATTATACACAGGCAGAATAAATGATTGCGCTCAGCCCACCACCTTTACTTAGTAATTAAGACCACTAGATAACAGGTCCTTCGAACGTTTAATATATATACATATCTATCTTCCACCTTCTCATCAAATCGTTAGAATTATTTCTTTATAAGTGCCCCTTATTGTTTGTGCTTTATAGCTAGTAGTACCCTTAGGTATGTTAGGTGCATTTATCAACAATATATAAAAAGCCGACCCATGTATCTTCGTCTGCATCTCTTTTCATTCTTGCTTGGTTTATAATGGTCTAAAGCCTGCAATACATGTTGGTCGAGCTCAGGCCAACGCGAGCGTAGGCAAATTAATACAAGGCAAGTGCTACTGCCTACACGTTCGGCAAGTTTATCGGAAAACCAATGCAAATGGCCAATATAGACAAATTTTGAAGAGATGCCCACACGTTGGGCTCCGTCAGTTTGTATTGTGAATTGCAAGAAGATGGATGACGACGTAGAAGTTATTGCAGCTGCTAGTATTTATTTAATGAGCGCTTATAATTATTATGTCAGTGTATACCGCACTAAAGTTGTGAAAAAGAAAAGACAAAAAAGAAGGTGGTGAATGTTGAGTATTCATAAAACTAGAACAAGGTATGTATAGTGAGTGACCTTTTGTTTCGTTGCATAGATATCAACCTTTTTTGTTTTTATTGTAGCTTGCAATTTTGTTTAATCGAATTTTCTTTTTACAGAAATAGTATAGAAAATCTGCTATCTGAGCTTCTTCAAGAACCTGAATCAAAGGAATTTCAAAATTTCGTTCGAATGTCGGATAGCGATTTTGAATATTTACTTCAGAAGATCTCTCCAGCCATCAGCAAACAAGATACCGACTTCAGAGAGAGCATACCAGCTAAGATTCGACTTGCCGTGACCCTCAGATATCTAGCAACTGGAGACAGTTACAGAAGCTTACATTACATCTTTAAAATATCCAGTCAATTGATATCTCAAATAATTCCTGAAGTTTGTCTAGCCCTCATTGATGTTTTGAAAGGTATTGTTAAGGTATGTAAATTAAATTTCACATATTACATATTATTTTTATTACAAAAAAATAAGGAAATAACATTTAAAAAAACTTATGATAGGCAGGTATGCACTTAAAATCAGTTATGGAATATTATGTCTATTGCTGACTAACTCATTGATTTAAAAAATGCTTCTTGTAAGATTGGTTTAAGTCGTGCTGAATCAATGACTTCATCAGATAAAACTTGGACTTGATTATTTTGTTGGTCAGTTGGTTGTTGTAGCTGTTCGTGTTGTAGTGAGGACAATGTCTTGCTTTGAGTAACTATATAATTTTGCTCTGGCACAAATATTGGATAGCTTTGAGACGAAAATGGCCGTTGTGGTATTTGTACAGGTGAATCTGGAAGAACATAGAATGTTTGAGAGGAAGAAGGACGATGCATTTCAGCCGGTGATGTACTATCAAAAGAACCGGTAGAGCTCATTGCACTCAAGGATGAAGTAGGACGTTGTTTAAGGCTATTTGTAATTCTTTTTGTCAACAATTCATCCAATTCAAACATTACTTCCTGCTGCTCGATATCTGAGAAATATTTCTTCAATTTAGAAGCTATTAGTTTTCCATAAATATCACAGGTATCTTCCTTTTGAGTCGATTTCTTGATTAATACGGTATTGATAGTTTTTAATGCGTCCTGCATTTGTTCGGTTGCTTTTTGAAGTTCAGGCGGGTTAGATGAACGACGCTTTAAAGCAGTTCTATTCGAAAGAGGTGGAAAACCTTCGTGCATAGTAACATTTGAACAGCTCGAATGCTGTTTTTGTTCATTTAAGGCTTGACTAACGTCAAGCTGCCCGTCTGTTGAACTACTCTCTTCAGTTGCTTGTGTCTGAAAAAAAAATGAAGCTTATAAAATATTTATAAATATATATAAATAAATATTTATGTTTTCCAGGTTCCTACGTCTCCAGAGGAGTGGCTTACTGTTACAAGAGGATTCAGATTTCCGCATTGCGTAGGGGCACTAGATGGAAAACATATTAAAATACAAAACCCCCCTAAATCTGGTTCAGAATATTACAATTACAAAGGAGACTTTAGCATTGTTCTATTAGGTCTAGTTGACAGTAATTACTGTTTTTATTTGCTGATGTAGGTGCTCAAGGCCGAATTAGCGATGGTGGTGTTTTAAGACAGACTATATTATGGAAAAAAATTATTGATAAAAGTATTAATTTCCCTCCACCTTGCCCACTATCAGACACAGATATAGAATTTCCATATGTTATATTAGGTGATGGTGCATTTGCTCTTCATACAAATATTTTAAAACCATACCCTGGAAATCACGAGACAGGCACCCCTGAAAGAATTTTTAACCAAGTACTATCTGGCTCTCGCGTCGTTGTTGAAAACACGTTCGGTATTATGGCAAGTGTATTTAGAGTATTCAAAAAGCCAATAGCTCTAGAAGTTGAAAAAGCATCTATTGTAACAATGACATGCGTTCTACTGCATAATTTTCTGAGAACTAGCAGCACATCTCGGAATATCTATACTCCAAGAGGAGCGCTGGATATATATGGAAATGGAGAGTTAGTCCAACCTGGCTCTTGGAGACAAAGAGATCATTCTGGGTTATTTCCCTTACAAGATGTACCCCGCAGAACTCCAAGAAATGCAATAGAAGTGAGATCAAATTTTACGAATTATTTGTTTCAGAACAGGAATGGATACTTTGCATAGGTACTTTTTATAACCATCAAAAAGTAAAAAAACATGTATATGTCTAATGTGATATGCCTACGAAGTATTATTATATATGTATACTCTGTCTAAATTGTTTTATTGCTACGTAGGTACATATGAATAAATGTTTCATTACTAATATTCAGGTATTTTTATTTGTTGTGATTGTTATACTTACTATAGTATTTAATTTACTGGAACACTCGTACACATCTCCCAGAAATGACTCCATGACATTATAAAATACCCAAATGGGTTTGTATACATCTTCTTCACCACAACCAGAAGTTATTGAATTCTTTTTCTTCTTCAAATGTTGTCTAAAGGTGGCCATTAAAGCCTCTTTCTTTTTCTTAAGCTCAGGAATAGGAATCTCTATTTCATTAGAGATCCTTACCCAAGCATCGTGCACCTGAAATAGGTAAAACAAATTTATTTGCTAATACCGATTTTTATCAAACATAGCTAAGAACCACTGCAAGGAAACTTGCTTTCAAATTTAAAAAAACGTTCGAGCGCTACGATGCCAGAGATAGACATTGGCTAGAAACTTATATAACACTACTCATATTTGTCGTAAAATCGTAAAAAATGCGGAACTTTGTGGCCATTTCAGTGGATAAAATAGGTAAACTACAAATTAGCAATTTAACCTAAAAACTGGGAAGGTTATGTACTTACCTTTTTCTTATCTTTGTGATCTTTGTGCTTAGGGTTCCAGATAACCTCTTCATTCTGGTAAAACTCCAAAAATTTGAAAAAATCGTTGTTTGTTGAGAGTGACATTTTATACGCATACACACGTGTTCACACGACCGACGCCAACCGCGTAATGGCGCGCTGACAAACATGTGGACACTGTTGGCCAAGTGCGCGCGAGCGCCTTTGATTTGTGCAAAAAAACCGACAGCGCTCCGAAGTGCGGCAAGTGGTCGCGAGCGACCGCAAGTTATGACAAGCTACGCCAAATGAGTTCAATACACGTTGGCGCTTGCCTTTACTCGGCTAACTAGGCGAGCGACACCGAGCGATGGCAAGACAATGCAAATATACTGTCTATACGTTGGTATTGGCGTTCACTCGGCGACGCTCGGCCAACATGTATTGCAGGCTTAAGCATGATGTTAACTATCCTTTCTTAAGCACGCCAACAAAACACACATTTAAAAAAATATGAAAATTAGGTACATAGTTTCGTGTAAGCAATAAGATGACACAAGATATGTATATAAATAGAAATAAATTTTAAACATACCATCCGTTTGTGTTCAACATCATAGCGTATGCAGATGGCGATGATTCGCTCTTGATACGTTCCTGTAAATATATTATTGTACCATTTCATTACTTAAATAGCTGTTAGGAATGCTATATTTTTGTTTTTAAAAAGGCAACTTCTTGATTAGGGACAATACATATCCTGTTTCTCAGGAACTTTACATGCAGGTGGGAGAGCCATGCTTCGGCATAAATAGGCCGGTTCGACCGGAGTGATACCAGGGCCTCACAAAAAACCGGTGTGAAATAGTGCTTGTGCTGTGTTTCAACGAGTGAGTGAGGATACCGGAGGTCCATAACCCAAACCCCCTCCCCCTAATCTCCCCTCCCTATTCCCCAAAGGCCGGCATCGCACTTGTGACGTCTCTGGTGTTTGCAGGCGTCCATGGGCGGCGGTAATCGCTTACCTTCAGGCGATACATCTGCTCGTTTGCCAGCCTCTACTCCAAAAAAAAAAAAAAAGCATACATGAAATCGACACCAGGGACACCCAAACTCACACCAACAAATTTGTAGACCAGACAAAGTATTGCCTAATGTAGGGATTGAACCCACGATGCAATAGGCCGCTTCCAATACGCCACGCCATGTGTACAAGTCTCACATCAAATTTGCTTCACACTTAACAGTGTCACATTTTATTTATAGCTGACTGTTTATAAATATACTAGCTGACCCACGCAACTTCGTTTACGTCTCTTATTGCCCGTAGCGTGATAATTTTCCCCGTTTTTGAAACATTTTTCATTGGTGCTCCGCTCCTATTGGTCTTAGCGTGATGATATATAGCCTATAGCCTTCCTCGATAAATGGGCTATCTAACAGTGAAACAATTTTTCAAATCGGACCAGCGGTTCCTGAGATTAGCGTGTTCAAACAAACAAACAAACAAACTCTTCAGCTTTATATATTAGTATAGATTCCAAAACTATTTCCATGTAGTGAAAACCTAATAATTTTATAAAATGAATTTATTTATATGGTGTTTGTGTTGTGATGTATTATATATGTGTAAGATACGGAACATGACCACCTCTTTTTATCTAGTGGGTGTCGTAAGCAGATAGCTGACAAAGAGAGCAAAATACACATGACAACGAAGAGGGAAAACTTGAAAGAATCTGTATGGCCAGTATGGTATACTAAACCAAACACATATTTTCTAAAGAGATGCTAATAATCCACAGTTTATTTTTGAAGACTAGATTGATGATGTATGGAATAGCACATGTTTTATGTTTACAAGAAACTACCACTTACTCTTTGTGAGTAGCTATATATATAATCAATGGTCTAAACCATCCATGGTGCTTGTGTGAATAGTAAAAGTATCTAAATACCTTTACTATGCCCCTATCTACACAAGCATCATTTTATACTATAACTAGCCGACCCACGCAACCTCTTTTGCGTCTCCTAATGCCTGTCGCGTGATAATTTCCCCCCGTTTTTGAAACATTTTTCATTGGTGCTCCTCTCCTATTGGTCTTAGCGTGATGATATATAGCCTATAGCCTTCCTCGATAAATGGGCTATCTAACACTGAAAGATTTTTTCAAATCGGACCATTAGTTCCTGAGATTAGCGTGTTCAAACAAACAAACAAACTCTTCAGCTTTATATATTAGTATAGATATAGATTTATGCTTGTGTGAATAGTTAAGAAGTGAAAGAGAAGTAAGAATTACCTGTACTGCACCAGTTAGTCCATCCATGAGCAGTGAAAGACAAAGCAATAATTCTCCGATTCCTACACCCTGAGATTCTTCTACTTTCTTATTGCCTTGATCTTTGTACATGAACATTACCACTCCGATTACAATTAGTAGCACAAATAGATATTTCTTTAACGGATAAGATTTGTGGCCGACCAGAACACCAAGTATCATCACTGGGATAGGTTTTGCTGCTTTGCCAACCACCTGAAATTAAAAAAAAACTTATTAGTACACTTCAATAGACACAATTCACTGGTTATGAAAATATAGATGAGTAACGTAAGTAGTGAAGTGTAATTCCAAAGACCTATTTAGTTGATGTTACAAGAACCAAATACCAGAGTATACATGTACAAGTATAAGTTTATCTATCCTCTTTTCTCTTAGAGATACAGGTACACATATGTATGTTACGAAATTGATGAAAAAATTTAAAGTAATGATGCATGATGAAATATTTAAATATCAATTTCAATAAAATAGGCACAAAATGGTGCACTGACTACAGAAAGTGTAAATCTCATAATAATAGTAATTCAAATCCAACTTAAACTTCTACTGTCTTCATAATATATTGACAGGTTCACACCAACCTTTAAGCATATGCTCGTTTCTAATTAAGATTATGCTTCCATAGAACCTGGATAACCAAGTTTTGCTTGGTATTTTTTTAGTAAAATTTGTAAAAATGAATAGTAGCGAGATCGATTCATCGCCCCCGAAACCTCTTCATACAAAATTTCATGACAATCATTTAGATTTGTCCATGTTGTGGTATATTAACAATATGGAATGTCACCACTTCTATTCATCAGATGGGTATCGTGAGAATCGACGAAGCCTAGGCAGAAGAGTCACGCTGATTTCAGCACGAACGGGCCGGCTCGATCAGGGCGGTACTACCCTCGCACAGAAGAGCTATGTAAAATGACAGCATTCGTGTTGACGTTGGTGAGTGCGAGACCGGAGGACAGAAAGCAGACTATTTCACAGCAAAGAGAAGGAAACCTTAAAACAAATCCTAATCTTCTATCTCTCTAGCTCCATCTCTATTATAGTAGGCCAAAAGCTTCTAAAAAGAGGAAAGGAGGAGCCTATCACCAAAAAGTTTCAATTAAACTAACTTTTATGAATCCAACATAACTTAGATTTTGCAATATATAAAATATATTGATTAACTAGATTTTGCCGGCGGTTCCGTCCTCGTGTATGTCGGTAAGCGCGGCAAATAGCAGCCTAAGTCCTTCCTCAGGCTCTAGACTACCTGTTACCAAACTTCATTTAACTTGGTGCAATAGTTTTGGCGTGAAAGTGCAACAGACAGTGACAGAAGTTACTTTTGCATTTATAATACTAGTAAGGATTACCTGTGTAGGGTAGTTGATCCACTGGAGGGCCATATATGAGCACACCATAGCAAGCAAGTATGTCATCGCAGATGTGAAGTAATATATTCTCCTGGTTGTGTCTACTTCTTTTTTCATTGACAACTGAAATTATATTATAAACAATTATATTAAGAGCATATTACTTGGCTTGTTCGTAGCTTGTGAAAATCTTAGGCCTATACATACACACATAGCTGGCGGGTTATTCATAATTGAAAGCATGTTCAGATCTAGGTGTGTGAGAGGCCTTATGATGACTTTCTAGCATACAGAAAATTATTGGCTTTATTCTATGTTGTCCGGGCATAATAAGAAGTTATGTTTTAACAGTGAATAACTTAAAAAGCACTACTTCAGAGGAGGTCAAAATAACTATAACAAAAAAAATAAGGTGAACTAAATTTTGTAACAACTTTTTTTATATGAATTGAGACATTTATATTGGTCCAATGGATAATGAGGTTTAACTTTCGTAATGTTAGATTTTATAGATTTTTTTTTATTAAATATAATAAAATATCGCTGGAATATCAATTGGGAGTTATAATTATAATAAACTCACACGAAAGTGACTGAATATTGAATCGGGATTCAGACAGTCTTTAATACAATAAGAGTATGACATTTGTGAGATTATAAGTTATTTTAGAATTGACCTTCTGGATCATAATAGGCTCTTCTACATAAATGGGAAGAATAAGTTGACTTGAGATATTTAATATACTATTGAATTTTTAGGTACATTTGCAGAAATATATTAACATATTCTCCAAGTGGTGACAGATTAAGATATATATATATAGAATTTCCTTACCCCTATTTATGCTGTGGATTTTGTAGGAATCAGCTAAGATAGTAAACTACACAGGAGAAAACCACTACAAAGAAAAGTAAAACTTGACACAAACTATATACCAATCTATCTGACTAGTACCATATTGCTTACATGTATAAAAAGGAATCTACATCTGCCAACAAACTGAAAAAATCAGTTTGGCAGAGGTATATGTATTACGAAAAGCAGTTAAATAATCTGAATAAATACTTTTCCTTTTTATATTACAGTATAATAGGCTGAAACCTTCGCTAAACTGAGAAGCCAATACCAATGGTAGACTAATAAAACTGTTACTTTAAGTAGGCTATTCAGAGTCATCCATATAATATTATGCTACACTGATAATAATGCTAAAAAAAACTAACTCAAATAATTGTAGCTGGTTCTAATTCATATCGGTGTATGAATAATAAAGTTCTAGTGGCTAAACATATCAAGTATGTATATGGATACTATATATGTATGTTTAATAAGTAGAAACATTAACATAGTAACATAGATTCCTATCAGAATCGTAACCCAAATTAAATGCACATCATAGGTCATAATATACATTATTACTTGCTTATAAGAATCAAAGGATAACAAAGGTAATGATTAAGTATTTAATACATCAGAATGCTAATACTAGCTAGGCTAAACATATACAGTTTTGATACTATCTAAACTAAACTAAATCTGCTATAATAATATATTAGAATAGAGGAGATATGCTATAAAGTAGTGTGAACTAACATTTTTATAATCAAAGAAATGCACTCACCATCAAAACTTGAACGAATACGTAGTTAAAAATACATTGCATTAAAACTAGGGATAGTGTACAAGTGAATTTATCATTTTCTCCATATTTCCCTCTCGTTATCTTCTCTTGAAGGATCCCAAATACAAAGTAGCAAAAGAATATTGCAAGAGCATATGTTATAAACCTAAATTCAGTTGTGGTTTTCGTCATCTTAGTTTTTTATTGACACGAAAAACTGCAAAGAAACAAACGTTATTTTGATTAAAACACAAATTACCAGAGAAAACTTTTAACACTGTACTGCTACATCTCATACGTGTAGCTTTTCAAAAACATTTAACTGACTTACATTCATAAAACAATAAATTATATCGGTTGAGTATAGCCAATAATATTCCCTAGATACTTAGTTGCTTCGAGCGCAAACAGTAAAAACTTACTCAAGTACATTGAGAAATATTTTCAAATATTGTTCGCTACGCCTCAAGGACTACACAATCTAATAAATATGTTTGTCTCTTTCACTCTATAGCTACCAAAGCGAGATAATGCTTTTTAATGTAATTCGTCCACGTGTTCTCTGACATGGCTATTTATTTATTTTTTATTTGGCAGCATTGGCAGCTCAAGAACGCACCTCTAACTTTGTTCCGGACATGGTTGCGGAATACTTAGAGCATATATATCTGGAGAGGCAGCTGAAAGGGTGAAAAGGTTTGCTTGCGTGAGAGAGACAGACACTACTCAAACTCAGTCTCTCTCTCTCTCTCTCTCTTTCTCTCTCTCTCTCTCTACTCCGATCAGGTTTTCTAGCTGCCCCTCTAAATATATATGCCCGAAGGGTTGCGTTACAAGTCAAAGAACTCAATCAATAATAAAAGATGAAGATATAGTTTATGGGTACCAATTAAGTGTTATTGAGATTTGATTTAATACGACTAATTTGTGTCTTGGCTGAACAACGCTTAAAAGCTGATGTTTATAAGGTACTGTGCCATTTTTTTTTTCTATTAATATTATATTGCTGTGCCTTTAATCAAAGCCTTACATAAAGTTAAATTTTATCTTGAATATCCAAATAAGAAAAGCAAAAAAAACGATTCGTTTAAAAATAAAATTCTTTGGTATTGATTTTTTGGTCCGATTTTCTTGAAACAGGTGGAACGAGTTGCGTTAAAGGATTGAAATCGGACTTACGTTTTCAATAGTAAAATTTTGGTTTTATCATAACTATTTACCTGTTTTGTGAAAAACAAGAGTGATAAGTAATATGTAAAAATTTAAACGGTCAAATATTTTAGTAAACTATTTTTTCACAATATTTTTTAGAATTAATAAAGTACCATAACTGCTTAAAGCTAATTTCACATTTTCGAGAACATTCTGTTTATGCTTGCATACACATATCGTCAATGGAGAGTAATGTTTTGTCGGGTAAAAGTCGCCTTTAATTAACAATGATCATTCTGTTTGTCTCTGAAAAGAAATTAGCCTCTTGAAGACAAGAGGCTAATTCCTTTTTAATAAAAAAATATGTTAAAAATGTACTCGTATATCAACATCATATAATAATTAGGTTTGCCAGTTGAAATGACTAGAGAGGAGCTAAGAGCAGTGTCCGATCTTAACAGGCTTTCTAGCCGAAACTGGAGTGAAAGATATGTGTATTTAAGACGTAAAAACGTGTTAATTATTTTAAATTGTAAATTTCATCGTTGTGTTCATTTCATGTATCAAAGTATGAAATATTGAATTTTCCAATTTGGTGCAGTCGGTCGGAAGTTAAGCGCGTACATATATTTCGGCGATTCATTTTAATTCATCAGAAACTGGCTGACCCTGCTTCTCAGCTTCCCACAGGCAGTGTAGAGTCGCGGACAAAAAAATGTCTTTTCCGTTATCGTATCGTATTAGGTAAAGACCTATTATATAGATTGATAATACAAATAATGTAGATAAAAAGCATTAGCTATCGTAATTTTGCAAGTGTGCAGTCTCGGCGCCTCAAGCTCTCCTTTGTCTCTAGACTACTAGCTCTTGCCCCCGTTTCCCCCACGTGTATGGCGTTATCGCGAAAAAAATAGCCTATGTCCTCTACAAGGTCCAAGCCGTCTCTATACCGAATTTCGTCCAAATCAGCGGTTTAATCGTGAAAGCGTAACAGACAAGAGCTACTTTCGAATGTACGATATTAGAGAATAGGTCCTTAATGAACCCCGCGGTATTACCAGCGGTTGATATTGTAAAGGTAAGACAACAACGGCAGATGACGCCGTGGGGTGAAGCCAGTCTTAAAAATATCACCTAGTTACTCCTTATATCAATACTTATCTCCTAGTGAAAGTCCCGTCAAAATAGGTCCACCTGATGAAAAACTATTATTATATTAGGATTGTCTAGATCTAAACTAATGCAGAAAATGAATAGACAGAACGATGCTACAACGACAGGAGGTTTATTACAGGACATGGAAGTGTACATAGATAACTAACAAACACGGTGACCTCTATGACCAACCATAGATATATCCGGCATGGAGTCCGCGTTCACATTTCAACATCCTCTCTTGAACGAAGACCCATGTCACTGATGAGTGGTAGAAGGCAGTGGGCTCTGGTTGACATTACGTACAGGAACATAATCTCCATCCTTTGTATCATCTGCACTAAAATGAGAGCTGTCAATCTCCCGGACTGTACTAGTACTTTGATAAGAGCTTGATTCACTAACAACTGTTTCGTTTAAATTTTCATTATTTTGTTCATTTTTAAGTGGCATCCAAATAAAATCTTTCTGTATATTTTCTTCCAAGAAAATAACATCTCTACTTCGAAGTATTTTTCCTTCCTTTTTATCATATAGTCTATATCCCTTAGATTCTGGGCAGTATCCAACAAATATGAGTTCCTTAGATTTGAAGTCCCACTTTAACCGCTTTTCTTTAGGTATATGCATCATAGCCGGACAACCAAAAACTTTAATGTGTTGTAAATTCGGTTTCATGCCTGTCCGCATTTCTTCTGGTGTTTTATAGTTAATAGATTTCGTTGGCGAGCGGTTAATTACATATGCAGCAGTAGAGACAGACTCTGCCCAAAATTTACATCTTAGCATCTATAAGCATGCATTTAGCGCGTTCTACCAATGTACGATTCATTCTCTCGCTCATGCCATTTTGCTCGGGAGAATAAGGTATAGTAAACTGTCGCTTGATACCAGATTCTTTACAGAATTTATCAAATGCTTCATTGGCATACTGCCTCGTTGGTCTCGCGGTTGGCGTGTGCGACTGCTGATCATGAGGTCTCGGGTTCGATTCCCGGGTCGGACCAAATGTTTGTATGATCTACAAATATTTGTTTCGGAGTTTGGGTGTGTTCTATCTATAATATGTATGTAAACTAGACAAAAAAAAAGTATATATGTATTTGTATCAGTTGTCTAGTACCCCATAACACAAGCTCTGCTTATCTTGGGACTAGATGGCGTTGTGTGTCTAGATGTCCGAAAAATTTATTATTATTATTTCCTTTATTTCATTTAAATATACACATTATTTACATTGTGAGGAGGTTCCTGTCTTTGGAGCCCTAACCACCGTTTCTTGGTCTCTGTACCCGAAGTCGGTGGTCTACTATTTTTTAACCGACTTCAAAAAAAGGAGGAGGTTTCTCAATTCGACCGTATATTTTTTTTTTTTTTTTTTTTATGTGCGTTCGGGCATAACTTCGTCGTTTATGAACCGATTTTGATGATTTTTCTTTTGTTGGAAAGGAGATGTCCCGACGGTGGTACCATGATAAGGAAACTAGGATCTGATGATGGCATCCCAGAGAAATCGAGTCGAACCTTGAAGTCGGTTTTATTTTTGTTAAAATTGTACTTGTTATATTTTTAAATGTATTTGTTTTTATATTTATATTTAAAAATGTAAATAATGTGTATATATAAATGAAATAAAGGAAATAATAATAATAATAAATAATGTCACCGGGCATGTCACCGTCCTGGAGAATCTATCAGGCATATTCTTTCTGGTTGTTCTCGTCTTGCTAACGGCGAATATTTGCACAGGCACAACCAAGTAGCTAGGATTGTACATCAACAACTTGCCCTTAAATATCATCTTGTGAACTCAGAGGTGCCATACTACAGGTATGTACCCGACCCAGTTCTCGAGAATGGTCGTGCTACGTTATATTGGGATCGATCTATTATCACAGACAGGACTATTGTTGCCAATAAGCCTGATATTGTGGTGATAGATCGATTGGAGCGCCGCGCAATGATTCTCGATATTGCCGTTCCACATGACGAGAATCTCGTGAAAGTCGAAAAAGAAAAACAAATAAAATATTTGGATTTATCTCACGAGATTGTCGATATGTGGAATGTGGATTCGGCGATCATTGTTCCGATAGTCGTATCTGCTCACGGATTAATTGCCAGGAGCCTCGACCAACACCTTAAGAGGCTCACGTTAGATGGCTGGATCAAGGGTCTGATGCAGAAGGCAGTCCTCCTTGACACGGCTCCATTGCCCCATACATGACTTCAAAAACGTGCACAGAGTCGTATCAATATTATTATTATTTAGATTTTTTATTTTTCTCCCTTTTTAGAGGGGTAATTTACGCGTCCTGCGGGCCTAAACCAAGCATGATGCGTTAAATTGAGTAGGTAGATGATATAGATGAAGATGTTAGAAATTTACGGGTAATGCGGCAAGTATTGAGTATGGTAGCTTTTTGAAGCAGATAAATAGAGTATGAAGGCATGTGAAGTAATTCAAGATTTTGAGTGAGAGTTTTAGGTACTATGCCTGTTGATGATAAAACTATTGGAACTATATGTACTGTGTTAACTTTCCATTGGGTTTTGAGTTCTATTGCCAAGTCTTGGTATTTTGAGAGTTTTTCTGAAATAGTGGACTGAAGATTATGGCTGTTCGGGATTGCTATGTCTATGATATAAATAACTTTAGTGACTTTGTCGTGAACTGTTATATCTGGACGGTTGTAATTTATAGTTATGTCTGTTAAGATTGTTCTGTCCCAATAAATTTTACAAGCTCTGTTTTCAAGTATTGTGTCAGGTTTATACTTATAGTATGGAATCTTGTGACTGATGAAGTTATAATTATGTGCTAAATGTTGGTGAATTATTGATGCTACTTGGTCATGCCGGTGTTGGTAGTCTGTTTGTGCTAGGGTTTTACAGGCACCAGTTATATGTTGTATGGTCTCTGGAGCGGAATTGCAATGTCTGCATGGGTCTATTATCTGAGTTGGATCTCTAATGATAAATTTCTTATAATTCCTAGTTATTATTACCTGGTCTTGAATTGCAAGCATAAATCCTTCCGTTTCCGGGAATAAATAGTTCCCCTTTCTTAAGCCATTCGTTATTCGTTTGGCTAAGGTCGGTTCGGTGTCTTCCATGGAGGGATTTACCAGCCCACTTTGTTATTTTCTGTTCTACTGTAGTTAGAGTTTCATTAAGTTGAGTATATCGGTCGTGTAAGTTTAAAGGTGTGAGTTTGTTATCAATGTCTGTGATTTGTTTATGGAGAGGAGATGTTAGTGTTTTGGTATGAAAGTAGTTTCTGAGTATTGTAATTTGTTTATTATGTAAATTTTGAATGTCTATTAGACCTCTTCCTCCTTCATTGCGTGGTAGCGTAAATCTTTCTATTGACGATTTTGGGTGATGTTTCCGGTCTTTAGTCATTTGTGTGTTAATTACTCTTTGCAAGTTCTTAAGATCTGTTTGAGTCCAGTTAATAATACCAAATGAGTATTTTAAAATAGGAATAGCAAACGTGTTAATGGCCTTAATTATGTTTTTTGAGGTTAGGTGAGTTTTTAAAATGAGCTTTAGTCTGTATTTGAATTTATTTACTAGATCTTCTTTAGTTTCTTTTTGAAGAATTCTTCTAAACTGCTTAAAACCTAAATATTTATAAAAGCTGTAGCTATCCATTGGTTGAATATATTCACCAGAGTCTAAAATATGCCTATTACTTCCCATTTTACCTTGACTATTCGATAAAATTTTGCATTTATCGACTCCAAATTCCATACCTATATCTTTGGAAAACTGTTGAGTGATATCAGCTAGGAGAAAAATGTCGTCTTTGTTGGTGACAAAGAGTTTTACATCATCCATGTAGAACAGATGCGTTAGCGAAACCTGGGTGTCGGTAGTTACTAAATTGTATCCAGCATTGCTAATATTAAGAAGACTAGAAAGAGGATTAAGTGCAAGGCAGAACCAAAGTGGGCTGAGTGCGTCACCTTGATATATACCTCGCATAATACGTATGGGTTCGGTAGTTATATTAGTGGACTTATTTTTTAGTTTGAGTACTGTTTGCCATCTCTGCATAGAAGATTGTAAGAATGTTATAATTATCGGGTTAATTTTATATAATCGGAGTATATATAGAAGCCAACTGTGAGGGACAGAGTCAAAAGCCTTGCGGTAATCTATGAACATAGTATGTATATTTAGTTTCTTACGGTATGCTTCATTAATCGTTATTGCGTCTATTGTGAGTTGCTCCTTACATCCTTGGCTATTTTTCCTACAGCCTTTTTGTTGTTCAGCAAGAATGTCATTCTCTGACAAATGTGCGTGGATTGTTTGTGTGATGCAAGCAGTTAGAATTTTATAAACAGTTTGTAAACAAGTTATTGGGCGAAACTTTGATGGGTCTTCTGTATTAGGTTCTTTTGGTAACATGTAAGTTACTCCGTGTGTTATATAGTCGGGCATTAAATGGGGTGATTGAATCAACATGTTAAGATGGTAGTGTAAATATGGATGGATGCAAGTGAACTTTTTGTACCAGTAGTTATGTAGGTTGTCGCTCCCTAGTGACTTCCAGTTGTGAGAGTGTTTGATTACGCGTCCAAAAGTGTCCATTGTCATTTGTTTTATTCGAATTCCATAACTGGAACGTGACTAGATATTTCGTTAATAGTGTGTATCCAATTAGCCTTATCATTATGTTGAGTTGTATTTTCCCAGATGTTTGCCCAAAATCGATGCAAACTTTCGGACGTTGGTGATCTTAGTTCTTGTGTATTTGTGTTTTGAGAGTTAGATGTAAGAGTTCGGTAAAATGATTTTTCTGTTTCTGAGAATTGATTATTCTGTTTTTTCCTAGCAGTACATGTAAGATACCTCTTAAGCCTACTAGCTGCTGCATTTAATTTTTGTTTTAGGGTATCAAAAAAGTGTTCTAATTCTGTGTTGATGTTTTCGTGTTGAGCGTGTATTCGATATTTGTTTTTTATTACTTCTACAGTATTTATGATCCTGTTACTTCTATTTCCATGTATGTATTGTGTTAGTCGGGCTATTTCAGATCGAAACTTCTCTATTTTGGTTTCCAATCTTCTCCGCCAAGCTGGTTTAAATTCTCTTGAGCTGGTTTTATAACTGTTTACTTTTATTCCTTTGCATACTGTTGCTGTATATGCTGCTGAGTACAAAATAGTTTGGAAAGTTGCAAAATCTTGTTCTCTACTTAAAAAAATTGGTAAAATATTGTTGTTAAGATATTCTACTATTAGAGCTAATCTTTTTGATGGTTTTTGTCGGGGTAAATATGGTCTAGAGGTAGGGTCAGTATTTTAAATGTATCGAGTGCTGCATAAAACTGTTGATTAATATTGTCGTGATCTATTATGTGGGAGTTGGTAGAGACTTGTATTGGATCTTCTGCATTTATGTGTGTAGTTGCCTGAGAGAGTGATAAATCTGCTTCCTCGATTGTATTTCTTTGCGTTGAATACGACACATGTGGTGATAAGTCAGTTTGTGAGTAAGTTGTGTTTATTTGATCAGTGGTGTGTAATGATTGTATTTGTGCTTGAATATCGTTTTTGATTTCCCTAATTCTATCTTTAGATACCATTCCATTGTTAATTATGGCTCTTCTTTGATCTGATAAACGTTGTTCTGAAATGTGGATAAGTTTGAATGAATTTATCATGCAGCTTTTTTCGATGCGCTGTCATGTTAGTTTCAAGTTCTGTTATTTCATAATAGATGCGAAGTATTGTTTCATTAATATCGCTAGACCATCTCATTCTAGCTGATGCCTGTGTAAGTGTTGGTATTGGTTCTGTATTTTGTGTAAGATAGCTGGTTACCTCTAATCTAATTGCGTCAAGTGTGTTTATGGGAAGTAATTTGTTATTGATTATGGCCCTACGCTGGTCTCCTACACTCTGTTTGGATGCATTCATTGTCGGGTATATTTCTGTGAAAGCCTTGTGCAATGGGTCTAAGTATCCTCGAGTCTGTGTTTCTAATCGGCTGGTAATGAGATAGGTGCGCCATATGAACATATTCATTTCAGTAGTCCATTTTCTTCTTGCGCGTGATTTGGCAGTAGTGGGTCCAGTAACATCGGCATTAGCCTCCTGGACAACATCTACTGTCAATGGTGATGTTGTTGATGATGTACGACCAGTATTTATATTAGTTTCAAATGAGAGCGGTGATGAAGCGGGTGATGAAAAAAGGCTACATGTGGGTGATGAATGTGTTGATGATGTAATGTGATGATAGATGACATCGGCTGTAGTATGTTTTTCGGTGGGAGCCCGCCTGTTCAACTCCGCACCGCCGATGGTTCGCATGCTGGAGCATCCAGCATCGGCTCCAGATGCGCCCCGGCGACCCCCGGGCAGCGACCTCAAATTATATACTCTTTTATTCATATCTCCATTTAAAAGGGTTACCCTTGCCTTGTTAGCTACATAAGTTTCAATAGTATGCATGTCCGCCCCCCACGTGGCTAGATGTTCAGCACGGACGTAAGGTGGGATTTTAGGGAGCTTAGGGAGCCATTGTCACTCCTAAATATTTTTATTTTGGTCTATAGCTGATTCTCAACTAGTTTCTTAAATTCTTTAAAATACTCAAATACTTGTCACTTAGAATGCATGAAATAGACAAATACCTTTCCTGAATAATCGTCGATAAATGTGACATAATATCGAGCACCTCCCAGTGACTTTTCTTCCATTGGACCGCATACATCTGAATGTATTATCTCTAGAAGACTGGAAGCCCTTGTGCCAAGATCCTTAAACGGTTGCCGGGTTTGTTTACCTTGTAAGCAAGTATGGCAAGTCACATTCCTCTCTTTATTTATCTTCACATCTACTCCTTCAACAGAATCATTGAGTTTCAATAAGTTCTGGTAATTTATATGACCCATTCGTTGATGCCACAGGTGAGCTGTCGATAATAGTGCAAAAGTATCATTATTGACCAAATGTAAACCATTTTGCATATAACCTGTCATAACTAGCTTTGTATATCAAATAATTTTGGTATATTCTGCAACACTTCTCATCAAATTGTACCTTGCAATTATTTTTAGTTATCTGATGTATTGATAGCAGGTTTACAGATAAATCTGGGACGAATAATACCTTGGTTACCTGTACAGTGCCAATTAATTGCTTGTTTTATCCATCATAACTTTGTATATTTACCTTACCGCAGCCCCTCACAGATAAAGTTTTATTGTCTGCAACAGTGACTGTATTAATTGTAGCAGGTTTTAAATCATAAATCCATTCTTTATTATTGGTCATATGCATCGCAACTCCTGAATCAAGACACCAGCAGTTCCTTTTCACTACAGGTGAAACTGAAAAGGCAGCTACAAATCCTGAAGTGTCATTAGAATTACCATAAAATTTGTTAAAATTTGTGTTTTTATTTGAACTTTTGTTGCGACAAACTTTTGATATGTGACCATATTTAAATGCAGCCGAGTCTTTTTCATCCTTGACATCCTGCAGAATTTTTGTTTTTACTAAATCTGTACGATGATCGAGTTATAAGTCACCTCCTTTATATGGATGATTTGAAACTACTTGCCCCCACTAAATTACAATTGACAGCGTTACTAAAGGTCACTGAAAACTTTAGTAATTCTATCAAGATGGAATTTGGTGTAGACAAGTGTGCAGTCATGTATGTAAAGATGGGAGTGATTGTGGAATCCGAAGAAGTAGAGCTTTCAGATTCCACAAAACTTCGATCTCTATCTGCCACTGAAACCTACAAGTATCTAGGCTTTTCACAGTCCTTGGGAATACAAGAATCTGACGTGAAACAAATGTTGCGGGAACGTTTCTTTGGCCGCCTGAAAAAAGTGCTAAAAAGTCTTTTATCGGGTGGTAACAAGGTGCGGGCCTACAATAGTTGGGTCATGCCGGTTCTGATGTATTCCTTTGGTATACTTAGATGGACTCGGACCGAATTAGATGCTTTTGACAGGAGAGTCCGTACATTGCTAACTGCATTCCGAATGCATCACCCACGTTCATCGATTATGAGGTTGTATATCCCGCGAAAGTTTGGGGATCGTGGACTATTAAATATCAAGACCCTACACAATCGCGAGATATACAATCTTAGAAAATATTTTCTCCATACTGATGTGGAAATGCATCGCAATGTAGTTGCAGTGGATACCGGACTCACTCCACTCGCTCTGGCTAAAGATGGTTCATTGTTACACCTCTGGAAATTCAGATTCTCTAATTCTGAATGAAGTTTATAATTCCATGAACGTGGTGCCTGTTTCAGTCCATATAGAGATCTCTTCAGCAGACATACATGATCTTCCTTTCCTTTCTCTTCAAAGTGTGGTGGTTGACGCATGTAAACTTCTTCTTGTAACTCTCCATTAAGAAACGCCGTCTTCACATCCATGTGATCTATTTGCAGTCTCATCTGCGCTGCCAGTGCTATTAACAGTCTTAACGAGCTATGACGTCCAACAGGGGAGAAAGTCTCATCATAATCAATACCTTTTCTTTGTCTGAAACCTCTCGCAACCAATCGAGCTTCATACCGGATCTTATTTCCCGCCTCCTTTTTGATTCGGAACAACCATTTCGAATCAATAATGTTGCTTGGTTTGGCTCTACCAATACCCAAGTATGATTTTTCTTCAGTGCGTCCAACTCCTCCTAAATCGCAACCTTCCATTGATTTGCGTCATGTCTCGACAATGCTTCTTCTACTGTAAGTGGGTCTCTCTTCTCCACTATTGTCTCATAGATGACCATATCCTTAAATTCCACAGGTTTCCTGTTTTTGAGTGGGTATCTCCTCTCTTTCACAACAGGTCCTGGTTCAACAAGTTGTTCTTCTTCCGGTCTTTCTTCAAATGATGTCCACTGCTCATCTTCCTCTTCAATGATTTCAGCATCCCTACCATCATCTGTATGAACTCTATCACGTTGAAGGACGGTCTCTTCCTGAATAACAGCTTGTCTCTCTTCATCTTTCCTTAGATGAATTGTAGCAGTTTCTCTTTCCTCTTTAGTATTAGCCAACTCATGCTGCTGGTATATCTGGTTTTCAAAAAATACCACATCTCTCGCTCTATGAAGATCTCCATTCATAGGGTTAACTAACCTGTAACGTTTTGATTCTTCACAGTATCCTACAAATACAAGCTCTTTACTTTGTATCCCATTTTGTTCTCTTCTCATCCGGGATATGCATAAAAGCTCTGCAGCCAAAAACACGAAGATTAGATAAATCTATCTTACGGTCACTCCAAACCTCTTCAGGTGTTTTGTTTTTTACTGCAATTGACGGGCTCCTGTTCTTTAAATATACGGCTGTATTTTTATACGGTATATACGGCAGAATCGAGCGGGAAGACCTGCTTCTTGTAGCATAGTTCGTGCTTTTTCTCCTATGGTACGATTGGCTCTCTCTGCTACACCGTTTTGTTGAGGTGTATAAGCGATCGTAAGTTGATGTTGAACACCATGTTCTCTAAAAAATCCATCAAAACTTTTCGCGCCCATTATCAGTTCTTAACACCTTCATCTTCTTTCCTGTTTGTGTCTCAGCCAAACTCTTGAACTCCTTCATCTTCTCAAAGGCGTCACTCTTTTGCTTAATAAAGAATACGAAAGTTTTACGCGAAAAATCATCTATAAAAGTAATATAATATCTAAAACCTCTAAAAGAATTCTCACTCATTGGTCCACTAATATCCGAATGTACCAATTCTAATAAATCTTTGGCTCTCGTGGCTTTATTTTTCTCAAACGGTAGCCGCGTTTGTTAACCCATTAAACAAGCTACACAGTCTAATCTATCGTTACCTTGTTCAAAGCTTATTCCAGTTGCCATTCTATCCTTTAGTAGTTGTAGATTCCGTATACCCAAGTGTGCCATTCTCCTATGCCATAGCTTCATTGTCTCTGTAGATGCTAAAGCACAAACCTGTTGAGAAGGGAATTTAATTTTGTACACTCCTCTCTCAAGTACACCTGTCACACATGGTTGTCCACTCGACGTATACTCACACTCATTGAATATCTCGCAACCTCTATTAGAAAAAACTATTACTTTACCTTTTTTCACAGTGTTACTCACACTCAGTAGGTTCGATGTCAGTCCTGGTACATACAATACATTATCAATGTTCAGTTACTCATCTGCTACAGTACCATAACCCTCTCCATACATCTTACCTCCATTTGCACAAGACACTTCAACCTTATGACTTGCCTCATATTTACTCATCCAGTCTTTTCTGCTACTCATATGCATTGACGCTCCTGAATCAATAACCCATGCATCATTTTGCTGCTCTTCACTTCTCGTGTGAAGCGCCGTCACCGTCGCCGTCGATGTTGCAGGTACCATATTAACCGCCTTCGCCTTCTGCTTCGGATTATCTGGACAGTCACGTGCTTTATGCGAGCCATCGCAAATGAAACATCTTATTTTCTTTTCTTTGCCTTTGTTCCTCTGAACAAACTTCTTCTGGTTCTGATTCTTTGTCTTTGCTGTAAGTGCATTACTCGCTGAACTGGAACTTCCGCAAGCTGTGCCTTGGTCCATTTGCAGCAGTTTAGTTTTGACATAGTCTGTTGTCAACTCAATATTTGAGTTCTCTTTCGCCAATCTCATCGGATTATACTCCTCCGGTAGTCCTTGTAACATTAGCGCCGCTAACAGCTCATCGTCAACCTCTTTTCCGATATCTCTCAGCTGCTGTGCTACTAATAGGTATCCTCTGATAGTTGTGAACTGCTCAAGTTTTAGGCTTACTAGCTTTGATAAAAGTCTGCATCGGTTGTTTAGCCCTTTATCCTCAAAAGCTCTCCTCAAAGAATCCCACGCCTCTTTTGCCGTTTTCGCATTTCTCACGTGAATCTGGCAATGCGACTGTATCATCATACATATTCGTACTCTAGCTTTTTGGTCTCGCCTTAAACCTAATACATCTGTACTGTCTGGTGTCTTCTGAGTGTACTCCCACAGATCATCGTGGATTAAATACAACTCCAGATTAAATTTCCATGAACTATAATTCGAGATTCTGTCAAGTTTCTCCATTGATATGAAACTCATACCTCCTGTATCTCCTGCCGGCTGCGAACTCTCCAGTTTGCCACCCGTAGTTATGTTTCCCTCTCTAGGCATATTATATTCTCTCCTCTACGTGCATACGTGCAGGCCCATAACCTGATGAAGCGCACCTTGATGCTTAGTAGATAAAACTATGTAGTAGTTGTTAAATAATATATTAGGCAAACACAATAGAATACATGATTATCAAGTTATAGTAAAACACGGAATATATAAGTCACAGCAGTAAGAAATGTTCCTAACAAACATATTCAAACATCCGTCATCTCTTATACCAGCCAGTCTGAGTCACGCTTGCAAACCTCTTTCTAACAATTAAATTGGAACTTGAAGACATTTTTGGTTTTATTTGTATACTAGCTATTGCCCGCGGCTTCGCCCGCGTGTATGCGGATCATCGTGACAAATAGTAGCCTATATGTTATTCTGATGTATAAGCTATATTACTGTAAATTTTCATCCAAATCCGTTCAGCAGTTTTTGCGTGAAGAAGTAACAAACATACACACTCACAAACTTTCGCGTTTATATATTAGTGTGATTATGTAGGAGATTTCCTGAAAAACAAAGGAACCTCGAAGACCGAACAACGTGTGACGGAGACCGATTGAAATTGTAATTTCAAATTTACTTTTCACACAAAATACTGTTCCTAATCGAAAACTAATCGGGCGTCAGGGCCCATAACCTGATGAAAAACTATTACTATATTAGGATTGTCTAGATCTAAACTAATGCAGAAAATGAATAGACAGAACGATGCTACAACGACAGGAGGTTTATTACAGGACATGGAAGTGTACATAGATAACTAACAAACACGTGACCTCTATGACCAACCATAGATATATCCGGCATGGAGTCCGCGTTCACATTTCAACACCACCCGTTCCAGAAATAACTCAGGGAAAATAACAAGAATAATATCCTTCAGACGCCTTTCTTGCAAATGTTTATTTTAGTCACAAAAACGATAGGTACCTATACACGTATCGTTTTTCAATACTTTCACTAAAAAGTCCTCCGCCGCTAACCTTTTATACACCTTTAATGGTTGAAATAAAAAAAATCCTTTGTCGTAACGAACATATTGCGAAATCTCATATTTTTAGAATCATCCGTCTAAGATATAAATAGCTTCCAGGCACAACAACAAACATAACACGAGTAGGTAGTTACGTAAAAGTACAACGCAAAGCCTTTTTCGCGCATGCACAGGAGCAGGTGTCGGGAGTGCGCATGCCTGGATTGCCTCGCAAGAGGTAGGCGGTCCGGCGTTTTTCTTCTAGAACTACAACAGACTTTGCCGTGGACAGAGTATTCACGCTGTGATCATTTATTCTAATAAGTGATCCATGAAAATATCGCCTCTATATTTAAAGTAATCGGTTTAATAATAGAAGAAGTAGTGTAAAAAAAGTTTTATAAAAGTGGCCAACTTCTGTTGACATATTTCATTCCAATACAATACAATGGTCTCCGTAAGTAACTGATTTTTGTTTTAACAAACTTTTTTAAGTTTAGATAGTATAATATATCGAACCTATTTTTTTTTCATTTTTATTCACGTAAAAGAATCCTTTTTGAGACAGGATCGATTCAGTGCATAAAATGTTTGTCAACTTTATTAGTCTTCATGGAGACTTGCGTCTCAGTAAAAAAATCCTATCTGTACTAATGTTATAAACTAGCGGACCCCGCGACCTCGTCTGCGTATTCTATTGCCCGTAGCGTGATGTTACGAGTATAAAGCATAAACAAATTCATAATAATAATAATAATAATAATAATAATAAAGCTTTATTATTCCACACAAGTTACAATACAGAAATAAAAATATATTCTTAAACTCTACTTTATACTACATAATATAAGATCCTGTAAAATAAGAAAATTAAAAAGTTTTGATTTTTTTAGTTCAGTTGTGTGGACCCCTTTGCGGGTAAAAGCCTCCTCCAAGACATCCAATTAACGTATTGAAATCGTCCATACATAATATGTATTTCATTTAAGCAGTGCCGTGATCTTTCGTGTGGTCCTTATATAGGTAACGTATCTGTTTCTTTTCGTGGTGCGCTTACTGTAGTTGCATATGCCTGTGAATAGTTTGGTCTTTGTTTTTAACCGACTTCCAAGAAGGAGGAGATTTCTCAATTCGACCGTAAATTATTATATATTTTTGTCTCTAAGAACTAGCGTTCAGAGTACAAATTTATGTATATTGTTTTTCTTAGATAAAGGTATTTCAACATTCAATTATATCATCTATTATTGGGTGTAGTTTATGTACTTGATATCTTGAAGGGTTGCAGTCTAGTACTCCCGCGGTGACAAGCCGTATTGGGAGACGGTAGGAGGTGGCTTTTAGTTGCTATTTGGTGTTATATGCTTGAGTTTCATTGGTGTTTATAGTCTGGGTTATAGAGGTTTTTGAATTGTAAAGTTTTTCATGTTTACGTATTTATTCTTCTTTGTAGGTTGTTTCTTATTTTCATTATTTGCTTGATTATTCAATGATATTTCGGGAGACTCGGAAAGATTTCTTTTCTTGGTTTGGTTATTTTTATTGTCCAGTATAATTATTTTGTCGTATTTAATAAACGCTTTTTTCCCTAGTTCTTTTTCTAGTTTTAATTGGACTTGTAACTCTTTGCGTTTGTTGAGCACTTCTAAAGGGTAGTCCTGTTTAATGTAATAAGGTGAATTATCAAGACATTTTCTGTTTTTCTGAACTTGTAACTTCATTCCCAAAGTACTGAATGTAATTACTACAGGTCTCACTTTCTGTCCCTTTTTGCCCATTCTCCTCACAGCTTCAATACAATTTTTATCACACTGACAATCGAAATATTTGTTTATTATATTATTTATATTTTTTTCTAGCTCATGATAGGATGCTTCCCCTTCCTCAACGCCAAAAATAAGAAGATTTTTACGCCGTATGTGTTTCTCAAAGTTGTAAATTGCTGTATTCTGATCTTCAATTTTTTTCTCTAGTAGTGTACATTTTATTTCAATTTTTTTAAACTTTTCATCTATATTACTGTTAATCGTGCTTTTTATATCCTCTTTCATTTCCTGCATATCCATTTTCTGTTGTTTAATGCAGTGTTGCATATTAATCAACATTTCTTTTAATTCATCCATATTGTATTAATGTTTTGTGTAATTCAGGGCTCAATATAATAATATTGCAGTCACTTGAACACAGATAACACAAGTAACGCCCTCTAAATTAATGTCGTAACAATAGTTGGCAAATCAATGATCGACTGATTGTTAGTTATTATCTGTTTTTGACCGGTTGATGGCGCTGATATGGATTTTCATGACCAGTTATACTGAAAAGTGTTAATTTAATCGACTGCACACTTTGTTATCTACTTAACCACGCATAGATATCACTATTAATACACGAAGACAGTATATATTCCAATTTAAAAAGTATCTTTGTGAAAAAAAATACACTCTGTCTTCGTGCGGTGTCCGTAGTTAATTTCTTCAATTTACTGTTTTTAACACAACACTTCATACAATCCCGGTATAATGCAGTACGATAACACTTTTGAAACAAAATTGGAATAGATTATGCACTTATTATATTTTTAAATACGAGATGAACACAGATCCGGTGTTGACAGATTTTTTGCAGCCTACCCACACGAATCAATAATGTTGCTTGGTTTGGCTCTACCAATACCCAAGTATGATTTTTCTTCAGTGCGTCCAACTCCTCCTAAATCGCAACCTTCCATTGATTTGCGTCATGTCTCGACAATGCTTCTTCTACTGTAAGTGGGTCTCTCTTCTCCACTATTGTCTCATAGATGACCATATCCTTAAATTCCACAGGTTTCCTGTTTTTGAGTGGGTATCTCCTCTCTTTCACAACAGGTCCTGGTTCAACAAGTTGTTCTTCTTCCGGTCTTTCTTCAAATGATGTCCACTGCTCATCTTCCTCTTCAATGATTTCAGCATCCCTACCATCATCTGTATGAACTCTATCACGTTGAAGGACGGTCTCTTCCTGAATAACAGCTTGTCTCTCTTCATCTTTCCTTAGATGAATTGTAGCAGTTTCTCTTTCCTCTTTAGTATTAGCCAACTCATGCTGCTGGTATATCTGGTTTTCAAAAAATACCACATCTCTCGCTCTATGAAGATCTCCATTCATAGGGTTAACTAACCTGTAACGTTTTGATTCTTCACAGTATCCTACAAATACAAGCTCTTTACTTTGTATCCCATTTTGTTCTCTTCTCATCCGGGATATGCATAAAAGCTCTGCAGCCAAAAACACGAAGATTAGATAAATCTATCTTACGGTCACTCCAAACCTCTTCAGGTGTTTTGTTTTTTACTGCAATTGACGGGCTCCTGTTCTTTAAATATACGGCTGTATTTTTATACGGTATATACGGCAGAATCGAGCGGGAAGACCTGCTTCTTGTAGCATAGTTCGTGCTTTTTCTCCTATGGTACGATTGGCTCTCTCTGCTACACCGTTTTGTTGAGGTGTATAAGCGATCGTAAGTTGATGTTGAACACCATGTTCTCTAAAAAATCCATCAAAACTTTTCGCGCCCATTATCAGTTCTTAACACCTTCATCTTCTTTCCTGTTTGTGTCTCAGCCAAACTCTTGAACTCCTTCATCTTCTCAAAGGCGTCACTCTTTTGCTTAATAAAGAATACGAAAGTTTTACGCGAAAAATCATCTATAAAAGTAATATAATATCTAAAACCTCTAAAAGAATTCTCACTCATTGGTCCACTAATATCCGAATGTACCAATTCTAATAAATCTTTGGCTCTCGTGGCTTTATTTTTCTCAAACGGTAGCCGCGTTTGTTAACCCATTAAACAAGCTACACAGTCTAATCTATCGTTACCTTGTTCAAAGCTTATTCCAGTTGCCATTCTATCCTTTAGTAGTTGTAGATTCCGTATACCCAAGTGTGCCATTCTCCTATGCCATAGCTTCATTGTCTCTGTAGATGCTAAAGCACAAACCTGTTGAGAAGGGAATTTAATTTTGTACACTCCTCTCTCAAGTACACCTGTCACACATGGTTGTCCACTCGACGTATACTCACACTCATTGAATATCTCGCAACCTCTATTAGAAAAAACTATTACTTTACCTTTTTTCACAGTGTTACTCACACTCAGTAGGTTCGATGTCAGTCCTGGTACATACAATACATTATCAATGTTCAGTTACTCATCTGCTACAGTACCATAACCCTCTCCATACATCTTACCTCCATTTGCACAAGACACTTCAACCTTATGACTTGCCTCATATTTACTCATCCAGTCTTTTCTGCTACTCATATGCATTGACGCTCCTGAATCAATAACCCATGCATCATTTTGCTGCTCTTCACTTCTCGTGTGAAGCGCCGTCACCGTCGCCGTCGATGTTGCAGGTACCATATTAACCGCCTTCGCCTTCTGCTTCGGATTATCTGGACAGTCACGTGCTTTATGCGAGCCATCGCAAATGAAACATCTTATTTTCTTTTCTTTGCCTTTGTTCCTCTGAACAAACTTCTTCTGGTTCTGATTCTTTGTCTTTGCTGTAAGTGCATTACTCGCTGAACTGGAACTTCCGCAAGCTGTGCCTTGGTCCATTTGCAGCAGTTTAGTTTTGACATAGTCTGTTGTCAACTCAATATTTGAGTTCTCTTTCGCCAATCTCATCGGATTATACTCCTCCGGTAGTCCTTGTAACATTAGCGCCGCTAACAGCTCATAAACAAATTCATAGTGTATACAAAATGGTTATAGTTAAGACTGCCTCAGTGTATACGACTGCAATTCTCGAGGTCTCGGGTTCGATTCCCGGGTCGGGCCAAATGTTTATATGATCTGCAAATATTTATTTAGGAGTTTGGGTATTTTCTATTTATAACTAGCTAAGCCCTGCGGTATTACCCGCTGTACAACAACAACCGCTAGTAGTGCCGCGGGACCAAGTAAAAAAACATATGTGAAAAGTATCCTATGTCCGTTTCCTGGTTCTAAGCCATCTCCCCACCAATTTTCAGCCAAATCGGTTCAGCCGTTCTTGAGTTATAAATAGTGTAACTAACACGACTTTCTTTTATGTATATAGATGTGTAAGTATTTACAAAAAAAGTATCTACGTATCAGTTGTCTAGTACCCATAACACAAGCTCTGCTTAGTTTGGGGCTTAATGGCATGGTGTGTTACTTGCCCAAAATATGTTTTATAGTGAGCCAACCTCAAAAGATACTCATCTATTGTCTCGGACTTTTCTTTTGAACTTTTAAAATGGAATATTTCTGACCTACATGATATGTATTTGGGAAACTTTAACCGTGTAAGCAGCGCACTCAGCGGAAGCTCTTAAAAGGAAAAAAACCCGATTTTCAAACATTCTTCATTCGTGCTTCGCTCCTATTTGTCTTAGCGTGATGATATATAGCCTATAGCATTCCCCGATAAATGGGCTATATAGCACTGAGATGTTTTTGCAATTTAGACCAGTAGTTCCTTAGAGTAGCGTATTCAAGCAAACAAAATAAAACAAACAAACTTTTCAGCTTTTTATATTTGTATAGATATAGATTCGAAAGTAACTCTTACTTTCTGTCACGCTTTCACGGCTAAACTACCGCATCGATTTCAATGAAATTTGGCAAGGAGATACTTTAATTCCTAAGGAAGGATATACTTATGCTATTTTATGTCGCGATAACCAACACACACGTGGGCGGAGCCACGGCAAATACTTAATAATTAAAAAAATTACCTCCCAGTTTTTATTTTACCGCTTTTAAGTTATTTTCGAGTATATATATATATAATTCGAGTGTATTTTTTTATGTTTGTTACCTCATAACTTTCGTTTTTTCTTTATATTTGAGCTCCCAAATTGACTCTGCCCCGCCTGATGGAAAGCACAAGCAGAATCCAAGAGTGGTGGTCACCATCCTCAATGCGAATGAGGACAGTGCAGTATGGTGACCAGCACTATGGCGGCGGCACTATGGTCGCTTGTGATGATTTTTATTTTATTTGAAAGATGGTGCTTTTTATGTAGTCCCCTTTTAATTTGATCCAATTCTTGAAGTCCTTTTTTGTTAAAATTTGTGATTATTCTATTTCTAACATCTTTGATGAAGTTTCATTCAAACTTTTAATCCTCTTTATAGGATGAAATTTCAAAAATAAGTGAATACATTTCAGGAGCAAATTTACATTTAAAACAAACGGATTTGGCTATACGTAGATTCTCTAGAATCTTTTATTAAGTAATTATATGTTAACATATTTGTGTTTGGAGGTAGGTATATGTACAGATAATTGTGTTATAATTTTAATATTTGTTTCAGTGTACTAACTTCGAAACAAGATACGCAACAGGAATGAAATAGATTCCATATTGCATTTAGAGCATTGTTGTGTTATCATTTTTAGTAAATGCGATCAAAATGAGTTCTTCTCATAATCCTCCGTTAAGTAACAACTCCACAGCACCCTCTAATAACAACGATGGTGTTCGGCCCAGGGGTCAGAACCAAAGTGTTAATCCTGCTCCGATACCTAATTTTCGTAAGTCACATTTTTGAGATAATAAAACCATATGTTGTCGTAATTGTTTTGGCTGTTAAATGGTAATTCTTAAATTCGTTCCTGTATTACACATGCAATTTTATGACATATTATATCCTACTAATATTATAAATGCAAAAGTTTGTAAGGATGGAGGGATGTTGGGATGGATGTTTGTTACTCTTTCACGCAAAAACTACTGAACATGATGAAACTTTACAGTAATATAGCTTATACATCAGAATAACACATTGTCTACTATTTCCGCGATAACCGACATATACGCGGGCGGAGCCGCGGGCAACAACTAGTATATAATATTTTGGGACAACTTAACATGCGTTGAACTAAACTTAAACGTTCCCGGACCAAAATACTGTACTTACCTCTTGCTGGTGAAAACTTTTCAATGACTTACCTACCTATATTTCTAAAATTTAAACAATTTTATAAACTGAAATTTTATATTACTTAATTACTAATAGTTACGATGGAACTATGTGAAGATAAATGTAATAACTTTCATGGGAGCCATGATGTGTCGGATAGAAGTACGAACGCCTACGCTAACTTATATAGCAATCAATACACCTGTCGCGTAGGTCTGCCGTAAATATAGCGCAGGCGTTACGTTTGTATAAACTTTAAACGATTGGATTTTTTTTTAAATATTATACTTAATGCTATTATATAAATTTCAGGGTTCCTAAAATGACGTAAGTTAACATGGTTTTTTTCCACCTTTGATACCTGCTAACTGTAAAACGGCTTCACTTGTAGCTTAGTGAGTATCTATTTCTTTCTGAGTATATGTTAGACTACCGACCGTAAATTTTTTTTTTCCTAAAATTATGTAATTCTGGGCTGACTGGGGGGATCGCAGACTATAAGATCCGACCCTAGGTCGACTTTCAGCGAGCTGATGATAGAATAAAACTTATTTTGTAATAAATTTAGTATATTAGAAAATATATTAAAAATGGGTTATTTATATAAATCATGTACAGATTATTTTTATTTAAAAAAATTATTAAAAATGTATTTTTAGTTTATAATAAAACTAATAAATATTAATAATAAATTATTAAACAACATAACAGTGAACTGTGTTCTACTAGGAACACACATTTCAATGTAGGTATGCTTGTATGTTTGGGTGGAATTTTGCAAGCACATGGAGCTGATTTGATGATGGAGCTGGAAGGTGGCCATACGAACTCTATAAAGAAACGTCGCAACATCATCGACTTTGGACTCGTTTGATTCGTCTCAAAGCATTTCAGTAAAAGCTTGTTTTTAAAAAGCTTTTTAATTTAATTTATTAATTCTGTCTTATACACGTGCCCATAACTGTTTTATGCAGATTAAGAACGCAACTATAAAGACCAAATCATAGATAATTACTTAAAACAGTCCTTACTTTTCTTTGATGGCTAGGTAACTTCTTACACAGTAGGTACACATGAGTGTTTGGAATCGTAAGCTTGTTGTTGATGTACCTATGCATGAATTAATGCATGGTTAAAGATCCATACTATGGCTGATAAATCACTTTGAACAATTCAGTGTTGGTATTATGCACTAACTTTCTATAGCCGGTCATACGCTGTGTGTTGAATACTTCGAACTGTAATTGGTCGGTTAACAAAACTTACAGCTGCAGATTAATTAATATGAAATCTTTTAGCCCACTGATTACCAAAACAAGGTTCTATTCCTTGTTTCTATGATCTATGTTTGAGCCCATTGTTATTGCTATTGCTTTCGATCCTTTAATTAAAGGAAAATACCTGAATACCTATTAGCAAATTATATTATTACTAGCTGGCTCCGCTACGTCGTGCACGTGAAATATGGATTTTCAAGTTACTTTAAATTTATTTTAACGACAAACATTTCAAAACCAAAATCAACTAAATCGGCTAAGTCCTTCTTGAGTTTTAGCGAGACAAACGAACAGCAATTTATTTTTATATATAAAAAGATTATTTTTATCATCACAAAGGGACGAAATTGTTTTTTTATATATATTTTATCTGCTCCAAGAGGACTTTGCTCTACCTGATGGAAAGACACGTACTTTGTTTGGAGTAAAATTTAGATGCACAGTAATCTCTCAAACAGTCATTCTCTCCTATTTTTAGTATTTAATGCATAACTGCAAAAAATATAGCAATAGGAAATTCCAACAATGATAATTGGCACATCTTATGCTACTACATATTTATGTCACCAATGTCACCATCGTCTTTGACCCTACCAAGAAAGTCATCGGTAGGGTAGGACGACATAAGAGGTTGAGTATCGCTTCGCTTTGGCTTTATTGAAAGGAAAGTCTCTTTCATTGTGCTTAATTGATGTTTTTTCTGCTCTCTGTATTTGGCGTAAATATGGTCAATGTTTAAAATAAAACTATAAGTGTGAATTAGTTCAAAATATGTGCTGGTTTGCCTCTTACTTATACTTCTGTTACAGGTACCCCTGTGCCGCCACGCCAAGGACCCAGCTCAATTGGAGCTCAACCTCAGACGTTGTCTACATATACAGGTAAAGTTTTTTTTATTTATTATTCATGTGTTATTACATTCTAACATATGTGATATCTAAAACGATTACAAGATTAATTTTTGAACAATTGACAATTCAGTTACCGGGTAATTATTATACTTACCCAGTCATTTTTGGTTTATGGCATTTGGCTGCAAACGAGCATACCTATCACCTGATGATAAGTGGTTACCGCCGCCCATGGACACCCACAAAACCAGAGGCGTCACACGTGCGTTGCCGGCCTTTAGGGGAAGGGAAGAGGGATGTGGGGAGGGATTGGGGTATGGGCCTCCGGTGTCCTCACTCACTCAGTGAAACAAAGCGCTAGCGCTATTTCATGCCGGTTTTCTGTAAGGCCGCGGTATAAATCCGGTCGAGCCGGCCCATTCATGCCGAAGCGTGGCTCTCCGACGCTCAAAATTCTAATTTTAATAATAATGGTAAAATATACAGATAACTGGCTAAGTCCCACGTTCTTACCCGCGGTTATTGTTTTGTTTTATGGAATAGGCGGGGCAAACGAGCAGACGCAGCGCCTGATGGTAAACGATTACCTCCGCCCATGGACACCCGCAACACAACACAAGCGCGTTGCCGGCCTTTAGAGGATGGGGAGATAGGGGGAGAGGTTGGGGTATGGGCCTCCGGTATCCTCACTCACTCGGTGAAACCCAGCGCAAACGCTGTTTCAAAATACCTATTAGCAAATTATATTTTTACTAGCTACACCCGCTTCTTAGTACACGTGAAATTTGGATTATCAAGTTATTTTAAATTTATTTTAACGACAAACATTTCAAAACCGAAATCAGCTAAATCGGCCCAGTCGTTCTTGACTTTTAGCGAGACAATGGAATAGCAATTGATTTTTATATATAAGAAGAATATGACTACCTTTATCATGACAAACGGACGAGATTGTCTTTTTTTTATTTTAGTTACTCCAACTGCTCTGCCTGATGGAAAGTAAAGTACTTTGTTTCGAGTAAAATTTAGATGCCATACACAGTAATCTCAGTAATTTCTCAAACAGTCATTCTTTCCTATTTTTACTATTTAATGCATATCTGCATTGCAAAAAATATCGCAATAAGATATTCCAATAATGAAAATTAGCACATCTTATACCTGGCGTGTGATCTTAAGGTAGCCTCTGCTCGCACTTCGATACTGAGTCACTGACTAAGAAAACCCAAGCAAAATCCTTTGCAGTGACTCAATATAGAGTAGCAGGGTTCGGCATGTAATTTAGGCCTAACACTATCTGCATATTTATGTCGCCATCGTCTTTGACTCTACTAAGGAAGTCATCGGCAGGGTCGAGGACGATATAGAGGTTGAGTATCGCTTCGCTTTGGCTTTAGTGGAAGGAAAAGTGTCCCTTTCATTGCGCTTCATTAATGTTCTTCCTGTACTCTGTATTTGGCGTAAATATGGTCAATGTTTAAAATAAAACTATAAGTGTGAATTAGTTCAAAATATGTGCTGGTTTGCCTCTTACTTATACTTCTGTTGCAGGTACCCCTGTGCCGCCACGCCAAGGACCCAGCTCAATTGGAGCTCAACCTCAGACGTTGTCTACATATACAGGTAAAGTTTTTTTTTATTTATTATTCATGTGATCTTTAAAACGCTTACAAGTTTAATTTTTGAACAATTGACAATTCAGTTACCGGATTGTTATAGTATATTATCATACACATTCCATTGCAGCATTGGTGGCAAACGAGCATACGTATCACCTGATGGTAAGCGTTTACCGCCGCCCATGGACACCCGCAACACCAGAGGCGAGATATAGGGATGTGAGCAGGGATTGGAGTATGGGCCTCCGGTGTCCTCACTCACTCGGTGAAACACAGCGCAAGCGCTATTTCACACCGGTTTTCTGTGTTGCCGTGGTATCACTCCGGTCGAGCCATGCCATTCATGCCGAAGCGTGGCTCTCCCAAGGTCAAAATTCTAATTCTAATAATAATGTCGAAATATATAGATAACTAGCTGAGTTCCGCGATTATTGTTTTTTTATGGAATGGGCGGGTGAAACGAGCTGACGTATCGCCTGATGGTAAGCGATTACTGCCGCCCATGGACACCCGCAACACCAGAGGCATCACAAGCGCATTGCCGGCCTTTGGGGGATGGGGAGGGGGGAGATAGGGAGAAGGGTTAGGGTATGGGCCTCCGGTATCCTCATTCACTCGGTAAAACACAGCGCAAGCGCTGTTTCATACAGGTTTTCTATGAGGCCACCATATATCACTCCGGTCGAGCCGGCCCATATATGCCGAAGCGTGGCTCTACCACGGTATAACCTTTACAGCGGCGGTTAACACCGCAAAGCTAGTCTAAAAAAGTCTAAGTTGCTCCTTATTTCATCAGCTATCTGCCAGTGAAAGTCCCATCAAAATCGGTCCAGTCGTTCCAACGATTAGCCGGAACGAACAGACAGACAAACAAACAAATATTTAAAAAAAAACGTGTTTTTGGTATATGTACCAAACTGTGCATACATACATATGCATTTAGTGAAAACAGACACTCTAATTTTATTTATTTCTATGTAAATTCATTCGATGTGGGCTTAATACAAAGCACAATGAGTTGTCCATGTTCAGAAGCAGCTAAAAAATTATGTCACCTGATTACAATAGGTCAGCAAAGCACAGCAAAGTAGCATGTAGTATTAACTATGTATAAGGTATGATGGGGTTGACATATCCATGTTGGATAAAAACCACAAATTAAAATCAGATTAAAAAAAAAAAACTATAAAGTATAGATGTATAGATTAAAACAATACATTGAAATACGAATAAAACGGTAAAGGTTTCAATAATAAAGAAGGTCGGTTGAAGAGTATAAAAAAAATCGTGCTGTCGTGTTTCGTTGGTGAATGCGAGACCGGAGGCCCTATGATGCAGAAGCATCACTAGCCCGCCGTAGTGTGGGTCACCATGCTGCATTGTTGCATTGTCTTGCATTGTTGAGTATGGTGGACCACCACTGTTGGATTTTACTTATGCTTTCCATCAGATAGAGTAAAGTCATTTTGGCAGGTCCATACACAAATAAAACATTTAAAAAAAAACCGGTGTGACTATACTATTTAAAATTTTACAAAATTTATTATACAAATGTCCCAATCCATCGGCAAATCAGTCTAGCTCGTGGTGCTGAGCAAGTATGTCCCCCCCATGGTGCGCAGTGCACTGTTGGAGGGCGCGTGTCGCCCGCGCTCAGTGCGCGCGGCGGACATCTCCAGCTCCAGCGCTATCTGACCTTCCGAATTCGCTGATATATTCTCTGGGTCGGCTGGGACCAAGGTGTGGATTCGCTCTAGTATTTGCGAAATATGAATTTTATGCAAACCTTGTTTTCTTAATAGATAGTAATATTACGATTGTATTCTATCGTTGCACGAAGGCCGGCCGCGCGGTCGCCGGGAACTCACACGCCGGCTCCGGCGCCCGCGCCTCCGCCTCACCACTCGCCAGCCGCTTGCTAGCTAGCTTTGACGTAGAGTGCATGTCGCTTGTTTGTTTCATCTATCGACTTTAGTAGTTTCATTTCGCTTCTATGTTGGTGACTCCGACGATTCGGACACATTTTACTCTTAGGCGGAATAAACGGACATATTTTACTATGAAAGTGGTCAAGAATAGATCAGAACAAGCTGATATTTTGACGGGTGAATTTTCGATTGAAAATTAGGGTGTTTTTTCAATATTAATTCAAAATAAGGTGAAAAAATAAATATTTTTAATCAAATAAATTACAGCGTCTTTGAGACATAAAAAGGTAAGTTTTCACCACATTTCGTTAAAAAAAAATGTTTTTGTAAAAGATACAAATAAAAAACCAAAAACTTGGTTTTTTTAATTTTTTTACATACATTTTGAGGTTATGTGAAAAATGTGTAAATACAAAAGTTTTAAATCTTTTTATTACCTACAACTTTGCCATGTGACTTTTTTCGATAGGACTTTTAGTTTTGCCGGAAATCGAGAAAAACTGTTTTTTACCCTTAAGAACTCACCCCCATCCCCTTCCCGACCTCAGATCGCCCGTAAATAATTTTTGCTTTCATTTTTATAATATTCCCCTCCTTTTGTAATGGGTTACATCCCACTATTTTTTTTTTCACTTTCTATTATTTTTAAAGGCTTCTACACTGGTCTATATATACAACATCTCAAAATTAAACCCTGGGCCGTGGCCCAAATAATTATCAATCATAATGAATCTCTTTATTTTATACACGCACGTATAAAGTACGGTGTAAATTCACTTAAATACCTATTACTTTATATTTTTTCTAATTGATCTGCGCAGCTTTGTCAGCACCACCTATTGCTCTAAGCGTTATAACAGCGTGAACAATACTGATATACTGAGCCAATCCTTAAAGGATAGGCACTTGCTTGCTTAATTAGTTTTAAGTACCTTAACCGTAACCTTTTGAGTGTAAACTAGTATATTTTAAGTAGTTAGACATAAACACAGTTCTGCATTTCTCGTTTCGTCCTTTTTAGACCCCTAGTTTTTTTCTATTAGAATCGTTGCTCTTCCCTCCATTATTGGGCTCAGTCTCAGTATACTTTTCATTTTAGCTCATTCGGTTTGATTGCTGATTGGATTCCTTTTGATGTTGTGTAAGCCTGCTTTTCCCATTTGTCGATATTTTACGCCCCTAGCCCTTAATGAAACTGTCGCTTCCAAGACACTATCAGGGACTTGGAAGCGTCTATTTATTACATTAGTATTGATTTATAAAATTTAAAAGTTCGATTACACACTGTTTAGTTCTAACACCATCCCTTCTTTTGTTTCAGGTTCATATGAATCGCCACGCCAAGTATTCTCCTCAGAAGGAGCTAGAGATTATACATACAAAACCCTTGCAGGTATAGTTATACCAGAACGGGCGCTCGTGGGTCACGTAAAAGTGGCAGATGCGTGTGTCCGTGTTTGTGTATGTGCACGTTCGTGTGTATTAATTGTTTTGTGTTTATGCCATTTTTTTTATGAATAGCAACAGCAGAAAAACATACTTTCTAGAATGGCGTAGGCATGAGCCTATAATAACTTAAATTATTTCGCTCCTGAAGAAATCAGTCTCAGGTCTTGCCAGGATCACGTGGTTCGATAGGCTGTGTGCAACCTTATCTTTAAACTTTACAATACGCCATGGCTGATTTAGATGTCGACATCGGATTTTAAATGCGTGCCATTATTCTACGACATCCGTGAAGTACTTTTTACTAGTGTGTAGCCGTGACCTGTGAACTATACAAGCAGCGACAAATCATAGTTAAAGCATCAATTTTTATACACCTGTGTAATACTGCTCTCGTTTTTTTTTCAGCTCAACTTGACTCGTCTGGCCAGGAACCATACTCAGTTGGAGCGAGAGCTTTAACTTTACGTCGTCCATCTATAGGTAAAGTTTCACTTCACGTCACTTTCTTTTTTCGTTTCGTATTTGCGCATACATGTAAATTTTGTTGTGCGTGATTGTGTTGTGTAACTTTCTGAGTCGTCGCAAAAGGCATTACTAGTGAAGGTGAAATGTTCTCACAAAAGAAAAAACTAATGCAATACAATTGAACATACCACAGGCAGCTTGGTCTACTTACTACAATGAGCTCAATGGTTTTACAGATACCAGAACCACAGTAGGTTTAACGTTTTACGTAATTAAAAAGTAGGATAAGTCTTATCGACAACCAACGAGTTTTAGTTGTAGACTTTGAAATAGATTATTCTCTCTGCTGATTGAGTAGAAGGATCATTGTTTTGCTTTGTCCTTTGGTTTGTATGTACGCTTTTCCCATTTCTAGGTGCATTCTCTTTTCATCACCATATTTAATCCTATTGGAGATTTACAATATTCAGAATGTAATAATGAAAAGTATATTTGTAGGAATTTAATTCGTAATACTTGTCTGTTGCTTCTTAATACTACTCTACTTTCATCTACTTTTGTTTCAGGAACAACCGCATCGCAGCATCAAATTCCCAGCTCAGATGGAGCTAGAGATAGTCGTAATATATTCAACAGACTTTTTTCGTGCATTCATGATCATATGTGCATGTTTGTTTGTGTGTGTGTGTGTGTGTGTGTGTGTGTGTGTGTGTGTGTGTGTGTGTGTGTGTGTGTGTGTGTGGGTGTGTGTGTGTGTGTGTATGTGTGTGTGTATGTGGGTGTGTGTGTATGTGTGTGTAAACTAGTGCGATCAAATTGTACATACCAGAGGCAGCTCGGTCTCTCAATAACGAGTTGAACGGAGAAATGAAGAATGTTTGTAATAATATTTGGATGAAGAAATGGTCACTTGAGAAGTAGGTATCTTCTGAGCACTTTTAGCTTGGAAGGTACCTACCTCAGCAACGCAGAAAGCGGAGAAGCTAAATTAAAGCGGAAACAGGTAGTTTTGCTGTGGTTATTTACAACGCCGATTGTAATGTTCAACTACTCATCCGCTTCATCCGCTGTTTAATTAATATTATATATTTACATTTATTTTTACATAATTCAGTCCATACTTATTGATTATTGTTATTATATTTAATTTCAAGAAACGAGAGAACCAGGATGGCAAATCTATCAACGGGCCTTACCTGAAAAACAAAAAGAAACTCAAGGACAGATACCAGCCTTGCCTGTGAGTTTCGGTACCTTTTTCTTTTTTTTCTTTTTTTAACGTGTGGAAACCCCCTCGGGCCGTCACCCCGCCGGGTAGTGGGTAGTTTCGGTACCTACCTCAGCAACAGAGAAAGCGGAGAAGCTATATTAAAGCAGGAGCATGTTTTGCTGTGATTATTATAATACATCGTCGTTTGTAATTTTCAACTACTCACTCGCATCTACCGATGTAACCCCCCCCCACTCCCCTTTCTCTCCATATAGTAGTAATAATCGTGAATGATATTTGAGCGAGATTAAGAAAATAGAACGAGTCATGTATACACTAAGTTTACTTAGTCTATCAGTAGCCTGTAGTTTAAAGGCCTAAAAGCCTAGTTATTATAGTGATTATTTGTTTCAAGATACATAAGTATATTAATCAGCAGCCAAGTTTGTATATTTTTAAAAAAGTGAAGCGAATAGATGTAAGATTACATGTGGCGGTGTGGTGTTGCGCAGGTATTGGCCGAAGATAGGCGCGCGGGCGCTCCTTATCCGTACTACTGGCAACGAGGACCTGGCGCGGTGAACGCGCCCTCATGCCCACGCTCACGCCCAATGCACGGCGCTCAAGCTGCGCCGCCCGGCTGGACCTGCTGCTTCTCGAGGTAATAATACTAAATTTTAACAAAAAGCGACTCCAAGAACTGTACCAAATTTAAATGAGACCACACGGGAAGCATCAACTTTCGAATAAATAATCATCAAAATTGGTTCACCCAGTCGAAAGTTCTGAGGTAGCAAACATAAATAAAAACCGTGTGGTGTCTTTGGGATTGGAACGAAGTTCCTTAATATAAAATTATTCATAATTATTTTATTATTTCCTGGCAATAATGGTCAGATGTTTTCACTTTTGATACAATAATAATCGTAAATGCAATAATAATTACAGTCATCACGAAGACTATACAAGACACTATATACATTCAGTCAAATAAGTATCGGGAATGGATGATTTGTTTATGAGTCCAAATTATTTTTTTTGTTTTTCTTTTGTTGTTGTTAGATTGGCACAACTATTTTCAATTTTGCACCTGTTATTTATATTAAATAAACGCCGTTTTTAGTTAAGGCATATCTATTGTATATTGCGAATTGCATAATGGACAAAAATATCGAACAAAGAGTTTTTCCTACATTTTGCATCGCCAATGTAAGTTTGTGTGTGTGTGTATCGTTTCTGAAGAAGCATAAAGGAAACGATACACTTACGCCATCGAATAATCCAATCATCAATTTTTTTTTTTAGATCGATCATGGTAACCCTTCTGTTACATTTTCAGTGACTCCGAACACAAACTTACATTGGCGATGCAAAATGTAGAAAAAACTCTTTGTTCGATATTTTTGTCCAAGGTGATAAAATAAATTTGGATGAATAACTAACATTTTGTGTATAATTGATCTTTTCCCGGTACTTTCTTGACAGAGTAGTCTAAAGCTATGTGCACGCTATCGTGTGCGTTACTCCAGCAGGAAGGTAGGTCCCAGAACAATACCTCTGGACTCTACATAATGCTTCTACGTACGTGCATTCATCATATATGCAGGTCTGAAAGGCGCTACTACTATCGTCGGGATTCGGACGGCTTTACACAATGGGGGTACCCGCTCACTGGCTACACTGACATGCAAATGCAGAATGCACCGCCACTATCGGACATGAAGCCAAAGGTAATGGGGAGGGCATGTTTGTGTAGTGATAGATATTGATTGGTATCGTAGATTAGGTATTTATTTATTATTACAAGCTCTTAATTTACTAGCACTGTATGTATTGTATGTAACTATGTTTGTTCGGGAGGAATCATGCAAATCAATTTTGAAGCAGATATCTTCAACCGATTGTGCTGAAATTTTACAAGCATAATATATTTATATAGCATGACAATACGATAATATAATGATAGGGATCTAAAAAGTGGCCATAGGAACTCTGTAATAAAACGAAGCGACACCATAGACTTTGGAATCGTTTGTTTCGTCTTGACGAGTACTTTATATTTTGATAGTCCAGGGTCTGATGATAGAGCCGGAAGGTGGTCAGAGGAACTTAGTAATGTAACGACGCAACACCATCGACTTTGGAATCGTTTGATTCGTCTTGACGAGTACTTTATATTTTGATAGTATCCAGAGTCTGATGAAAAAGCCGGAAGGAGGTCAGAGGAACTTAGTAATGTAACGACGCAACACCATCGACTTTGGAATCGTTTGATTCGTCTTGACGAGTACTTTATATTTAGATAGTATCCAGGGTCTGATGATAGAGCCGGAAGGTGGTCAGAGGAACTTAGTAATGTAACGACGCAACACCATCGACTTTGGAATCGTTTGATTCGTCTTGACGAGTACTTTATATTTTGATAGTATCCAGGGTCTGATGATAGAGCCGGAAGGTGGTCAGAGGAACTTAGTAATGTAACGACGCAACACCATCGACTTTGGAATCGTTTGATTCGTCTTGACGAGTACTTTATATTTTGATAGTATCCAGAGTCTGATGAAAGAGCCGGAAGGAGGTCAGAGGAACTTAGTAATGTAACGACGTAACACCATCGACTTTGGAATCATTTGATTCGTCTTGACGAGTACTTTATATTTTGATAGTATCCAGGGTCTGATGATAGAGCCGGAAGGAGGTCAGAGGAACTTAGTAATGTAACGACGCAACACCATCGACTTTGGAATCGTTTGATTCGTCTTGACGAGTACTTTATATTTTGATAGTATCCAGGGTCTGATGATAGAGCCGGAAGGTGGTCAGAGGAACTTAGTAATGTAACGACGCAACACCATCGACTTTGGAATCGTTTGATTCGTCTTGACGAGTACTTTATATTTTGATAGTATCCAGGGTCTGATGATAGAGCCGGAAGGTGGTCAGAGGAACTTAGTAATGTAACGACGCAACACCATCGACTTTGGAATCGTTTGATTCGTCTTGACGAGTACTTTATATTTTGATAGTATCCAGAGTCTGATGAAAGAGCCGGAAGGAGGTCAGAGGAACTTAGTAATGTAACGACGCAACACCATCGACTTTGGAATCGTTTGATTCGTCTTGACGAGTACTTTATATTTTGATAGTATCCAGGGTCTGATGATAGAGCCGGAAGGTGGTCAGAGGAACTTAGTAATGTAACGACGCAACACCATCGACTTTGGAATCGTTTGATTCGTCTTGACGAGTACTTTATATTTTGATAGTATCCAGGGTCTGATGAAAGAGCCGGAAGGAGGTCAGAGGAACTTAGTAATGTAACGACGCAACACCATCGACTTTGGAATCGTTTGATTCGTCTTGACGAGTACTTTATATTTTGATAGTATCCAGGGTCTGATGATAGAGCCGGAAGGTGGTCAGAGGAACTTAGTAATGTAACGACGCAACACCATCGACTTTGGAATCGTTTGATTCGTCTTGACGAGTACTTTATATTTTGATAGTATCCAGGGTGACATTATTTTCAGACATAGACGCGGGTCCCACGGGCAAAAAATAGTACTTTAGTAAATTTCCCACTATTCAATACGTGTACCTGATATTAGCATTTTTTTCATAGTTAAATTTATTTTATCCAATACTAGCTGTGCCCGCTGCTTCGTACGCGTGACGTTTGGATTTGCAGGTTGTTTTTAATTTTTTACTGTTTAAAGTTTCCCTGGACTACGACAAACATTTCAAAACCAAAATCGGCTAAATCGGCCCAGCCGTACTCGAGTTTTAGCGAGACAAACGAACAACAATTGACTTTTATTATATACTAGCTGATGCCCACGGCTCCGCCTGTGTGTATATCGGTTATCGCTGCAAATAGTACCTATGTGTTATTCTGATGTATAGGTAAGCTATATTATTGTAAAGTTTCATCCAAATCCGTTTAGTAGTTTTCGCGTGAAGAAGCCACAAACTTTCGGCTTTATATATTAGTGAAAAATAATGATCATATAATCTTATCGATTTTTTGAGTTTCAATGCTCTAAGCATTCCGATGCCCAAACCGCGATCCCAGCGGGGCGAGGTGTTCGGGGTTCGTGTCACACATATGTATTAACATGTAAGCATAAATAAACAGTGTAAAGAAGTAGCGCTATATACAAGCTACAGACACCGCTCACGGACACGATATTTCCGAACCGTCGGGAACAGTGCGAGGGCGAATAGCATATGATGTTCTTAGAAAACAGAGTTACTTTCCTTTATTAATAACAGTTAAACCTTGTTTTGTCTCATTATATACATTTTAACTATAAATTTTCTTCCAAAAACATGTCCACAAACCCACGACACAAATAAAACGCGGAGCAAGCACCAAGAATACACAATGATACTAAGACACGCGCTCTCGACTACTTCCTACCCGCCGAACACTGCGCCATCACTACAAAATAAATAATCACATAATAATATTGCAGGTTGAGATAAAACCTCCTCTACCGCTGTCAACTCCACCCGTACCTCCACCCTTGCCTGCAGTGAATACGGGCAGTGTGTGGCTCGCGCGTATCCCTTTACCACCATACGAGCCGCGGCCGCGCAGCTTCAAAGATTTGCCGCCGATTCCACATCCTGTAAGTGTGCGCGACCCTCTCCTAATAGTATGTTATTTATATAAGATTTCTCAACCTAAACATGTCATTGTAGAGTGATGTTGAACCTCCTCTACCGATGTCAACTTTACCGTCAAGTTCGTCTTTGCCGCCAGCACATTCTCACAGCGCGAGTCTCAGGCGTACCCAGAAGCCATTCCACAATAACCCAACACCGCTTCCCCCTTCTGTAAGTGTGTGCATCTTCCCTCTAATCGTACCTAATTGAAATACATAGGATACCTTAACATAAAATCTTAGTTGTAAGTATGCGCGCCAGAGCCGTCTTAAACCAAGCTGAGGCCTTTGAGCACACAAGGATTTGGAGTCTTTTTTAAAGTAATAAAAATGTAATTGACTAAAAAACACAAACGGTCGTTTATAATGAGTAATCAAATATGAAATTTACTAGCTGCGCCCGCTACTTTGTACACGTGACTTTTGGATTTTTTTTCATCGTTTTTATAAAGTCTCTTTTACACGTCAGTAGGTTTATTTCTCAAATCCATCGAACCCTAATACGTAGCAATATTTAGCCAGGCGGTCGATATGCACTACTTTGAACCCCACTTGGTTGTCGCTAAATCCTGTAGGTCACGCCCTTTAATCGGAGAGCCACCTTGTACGGTCCCTCCCACTTGGTTTGTAGTGTAGGGGACTTCCTTTTCCTACGGGTCGGATTGTACGGCGAAACCAGTGCATCTTCTCAAAACCGTTAGAGTCCCAAGCTATCCCATTGTGCCAAGTACGCTTTAATAAGTTAGCTGTGTAGTAGTTTAATAGATAAGTTGCTTTAGGTCTAGTCATCACCCTGTGCTATCTCCATTGTTTCATCTTCACAGGATCCCAGATAGTAATCTTGATGCGTTTCACGATTAAAAATGTTGATATCAAGTTTAGTTGCATTGCCTGAGGACCTCACCTTTCATCTTACTGTCCTATTTTCCCAGATGGAAGTCGTTCAACGTACATCGTGGTTGAACAAACTTATTTATTCAACGTTTTCTGTAGAGCTCCTCAATGTAATTAACTATTCTTTTTAGAAACCTGGACTTCTGCAAACTTTACAGTTGCGTGATGATGATGAGTTGGAGTCGGAGGCCCAATGATGCAGAAGCTCACTTCACTCACTAGGCCGCCATAGTATGGGTCACCATGCTGCATTGCTGCATTGTCTGTACGAGCAATGAGTATGTTGACCACCACTCTTGGACTCTGCTTATGCTTTCCATAAGACAGAGTAGAGTCATTTTGGCAGGCCAAACTGGGCGTAATATTTTATGTTATATTTAAAGGGTGTATCCCTTTAAATATTACATGAAAACTTAACATGGAGCTGTGTAGGCTTCATTGATGTCCGACGCGATGAAGGGGGGCCCTGTACGCCGTCAAATGGAGATCTGGTACACTACACAACTACACAATGTCCTGATACACATACAAGCCGAAGTTCGGGGAAAGTGAAATTCGTCATTCACCGAAAACCAATCTTAGCGTGGTTCTATAAGTGCCGTTCTGGCGGAATTCAAAACTCGTGTATATATTAAGTAGTTTACCTGATACTAGGTGATACTAACAAACACCGAAACAAATTCAATCCAAATCACGGCCCGCCCAAATATTTCTCGACTGTTCTCGACCGAATTTATCCAACTGTCACATGACATTTCAAAGTGTAAAATGTTTCAAGAAATGACAAAAGTATAATGTTGCCATTACAATTACATTTTTATTATGATTGGTTTCAAACAATGTCTGAGAGAAATTATCGGTTCCTCGTGTGCCCGTGCGACCGCTCCACCAGTGCTGCAGCTTACGCACCAGTATCGGCTTGACCATAAGGTAAAGCCGATACTGGTGCGCATGTTCTCTTTAATAGTATGTCAAAGAAAAAATATAGTATCAAATAGTTATATATATACACATACATATATAAAGATGCCTCAACATAAATATGTAAATGCAGGCTGGATTCGAACCTCAACTGCCTCAGGTGCCAATGTATTGCAGTGAGTGGCTGCAGGCCTACTTACAAACCTGGAACAACTTGCCGCCTCTTCCTTTTTTTGTAAGTGTATAACTCTTCAACCCTAATACTATGCCATCAATATAAAAATGTCTTCATTTAAATACATTTGTAATTGTAGTCTGGAGTTCAACTTCCTTGGCAGCCGTCACCTTCCCCCTCTAACCCGTCTTTTCCGCCAACACTTAGAGACAGCGCTTGGAGACCGCGCACCCCACAGTTTTCCGGATGGTACGGCCTGCCGCCACTACCCCTTTCTGTAAGTGTGCTCGTCGCTCTTCTAATAATATGACAACTATGTAACATGTTTTTTTAACTTGTGTATATGATGTATCAACCTAAATATGCAATTGTAGAATGAAGGTAATCCACCTCCGCCGCCATCACCTACAGCCGCAAGTCCGCCTTTGCCGCCAGCATTTTCTTGGTATCTACCACCATCACACGAATGCAACGACCAGCCACCGCTCCCGTATTCTGTACGTGTGTGTGTCTCCTTCTAATAACATGTCAGTGCTTAAGATATCCCAACTTAAATATTTATGTAATTATAGGATGAACCTCTGCAGCCTGCGCCACCTGAGCCACCTGCACCCACAAAGCAGCCTATAAAAAGGAAAAGAGAGGACAAAGATAATGAGAACGATACAAAGTCAAAAAAGTTAGCAGGAAAAAAATAAAGGTCTTTATTATATACTAGCTGAACCCCGCGGTCTTATCCGCGTCGTTGTCGTATTGCGGATAGCGTCGCGGTGCGAAGTTAGTCTTAAAAAGTAGCCTTAATTACTCTTTATATCATCAGCTATTTGCCAGTTAAAGTCCCGTCAAAATCGGTCCAGCCATTTCAGAGATTACCCGGAACAAACAGACAGATAAAAAAGTTAAAAAAAAAAATTCTACACGTGTCGTGCATATACATATGCATTTATTAAAAGCAATTATTTTAATGTTACGAAAAGACACTCCAATTTTATTTAATGTAACACAGGTTTTTACCTAGCTCAGAAGTCAGGGACTTCATAGGAATTTATGTAAAAAAGTTAGTGAATAAATATTATTATTATTTCCTTTATTTCATTTATATACACATTAATTACATTTTTAAATATAAATATAAAAACAAATACATTTAAAAATATAAAAAATAGTAGACCACCGACTTCGGGTACAGGGACCAAGAAACCGGTGGTTAGGGCTCCAAAGACAGGAACCTCCTCACAATACGAGCCGTGTCAAGGAGGACTGCCTTCTGCATCAGACCCTTGATCCAGCCATCTAACGTGAGCCTCTTAAGGTGTTGGTCGAGGCTCCTGGCAATTAATCCGTGAGCAGATACGACTATCGGAACAATGATCGCCGAATCCACATTCCACATATCGACAATCTCGTGAGATAAATCCAAATATTTTATTTGTTTTTCTTTTTCGACTTTCACGAGATTCTCGTCATGTGGAACGGCAATATCGACAATCATTGCGCGGCGCTCCAATCGATCTATCACCACAGTATCAGGCTTATTGGCAACAATAGTCCTGTCTGTGATAATAGATCGATCCCAATATAACGTAGCACGACCATTCTCGAGAACTGGGTCGGGCACATACCTGTAGTATGGCACCTCTGAGTTCACAAGATGATATTTAAGGGCAAGTTGTTGATGTACAATCCTAGCTACTTGGTTGTGCCTGTGCAAATATTCGCCCTTAGCAAGACGAGAACAACCAGAAATAATATGCCTGATAGATTCTCCAGGACGGTGACATGCCCGACAGATGTCGACCGTACCATCCTTCAGGATATATTTCCGATAGTTATTCGTCACTCAAGAACCCATTTACCTCAACGATTCCCAGTTCAGTGTCCAATATTGCGAGTCCACCCTTACTTTAGCTAATCCTGTGGGCAATGTCGATGATCTTTTATCCATGTAGGATAACTTTGTTCTTGATACGGTCCCTTAGAAACACGCCGATCATAGCCCTCTCCATATCACGCTGAGCGACTCTGAACTTTAGAACCAGCCGTGTCGTAAGTGTCCACGTTTCCGATCCCTATATCATGGCGGGTAGGACGCACTGATTGAAGACTTTTGTCTTTAGGCACTCTGAGATCGAAGATGAGAAGACCATCTAAGACCACCAAACACTGCGCAACCCAGCCCCATTATTCTGTTCATCTTGTCCTTAAAGTTGTTTCTACCTAAGTGCAAAGTCACATACAATACACAATTACACATATTTTTAACAACTTCGACAACGGCACCGTGAACTGCGACCAGTTCTGGTAATACACGTTCAGTGAACATGACCGTGGTTTTATCCAAGATCAGCCGTAGGACGATGCGTCTGTCGATCCATACATGCCGTATTCGTTGTGGGCGACTGACTCCTGTTCGGCCTTTGTTCTCCCTTTGATGGGCTCGACTTAGAAGGGAAATGGGTAGATAGTTTTTCAACCTGGTCTTGTCACCCTTTTTGAAAAACAAGACGAACTCACTTCTACTCCACGTTTCTGGAGTTCTTCCTTCCAACAGGACAACTTTTAAAAGCATTTAGAGCTCCCTCAGGGAGCTATATTTAGAGTTATATAGATTTGCATATCTAATGTATTTATATTATGACATGATAATAAAATCTATTGATCAGAGTATATTTGAATCACTAGACAGGTGGGCGCATGCAGGGGTTTCGTAAACTATCACCCGGTGATAGTTTTTCGTTCAAGTAATTATGGGGCGATTTAATACGGGCACTTGAATGACGGAGAAGATCCTGGAGAGGTTTAAAGCTATCCTAATTTGCCAGGAACGGTAGGTGGGTCAGGCGCCGGACGTCATGCATAAGCGTAGGCCTGTGGGGGACAGATGATCGCACGACGCGCTCCGAAACATTACCAGCACAGACAAGAGTCCGCCCGGGAATTGCCTTTCTTGGTTATGGTTAATATTACGGTTTCAGTTCGTTGGAGACTGACATACCCACCCAACTTGAAAAACAATAGGTAGGCATAGCTAATGATACCAGACAGCATTTAACTCATTCTTGTCATAAATTTTCAGGTCCATCCAATGGGAAATCAAATCTGTTTTAAGAGTATTGGCTAAGTGACTAAGACAATTCGCTGTAGAAATTAAATGATTCCTGAGAAAATATATAACCTCGGAGAGACTAATTTACTAAAGGTAAAGTATCTACTGAGAATTTTTGAATGTCAACTAAGACAAACTTAATCATGTACTGAGTTCAATAATATATCATGTTCATGGATGAAAATGTAATTAGGTACTTAGTACATGAATGTCTACATAATTATATTTCTGACTGTTTTAAAAACTCTGTACGAATGTATACAGAGTTTGTAGATTTTTACATTACAATATACTCACAGTGCATTGGAATTTCTTGAAAGTACCTATACAGTAGGTACGATCTAAGTATCAACTTAAATCGCAACTGGTTTTCTGAATATTTAGTGTAGGTAGGCATATAAACAAACAAAATTGCTGTCTATTTAATGTTTATTTACGTGTCGATGAAGTATAGATTAATTAATGTCATTATTTATATGGTACAATGTTCGTTAAAATGTATATATTATATATTGTGTATGTGTATTTAATATATTATTTATTGTAAAAAATGTTGTGGCTTGTAGGTAATAAATTGGAACAATGTATTGTTTATTAATCTTTGTTCGTGTCTTGTAGAACGTGTCCACATAAATAAGAAATCGTAACAAGAATGTTGGCCTAATTGCATTTCATTCCGTCTATGAGGAACAAAAAAAAAAGTCGAATTGATAACCACCTCCTTTTTTGAAGTCGGTTAAATATAAGCTTATATGTTATAATCTTAATTTGTGTGTTGTACATTAGAATAAACCTCATCACTATTAGAATAATAAATTACTCACATTGCATTGTAATTTAGACATTAAAATTACATAGTAGGTACGATATAAAACCCAAAGTGGAGTCATTTTAATAGGTAACATTTGACAATTCATCAAAATTCAACAACGTAACCTTGTAACGGCGGGCATAAAATAATAAAAGACGCAGGCTTATTTTTTGGCGGTAAATGGTCTCTATTAAAGGTTTTGAAATCGATTGGCTTTAGATTTAAAAAATCTGGCAAGCGGAAAATTCTGCTAGAACGCTACTATTTATATTGGACTGCCTCGTTGGTCTAGCGGTTGGCGTGTACTACTGCTGATCATGAGGTCTCGGGTTCGATTCCCGGGTCGAACCAAATGTTTGTACGATCTACAAATATTTGTTTCGGAGTTTGGGTGTTTTCTATGTATAATATGTATGTATTTACAAAAAAAAAAAAGTATATATGTATTCATATCAGTTGTCTAGTACCCATAACACAAGCTCTGCTTAGCTTGGGACTAGATCGCGTTGTGTGTTAGATGTCTGAAATATTTATTATTTTATTATTATTTTGAAGAGAGTTACATTCTTACGTCAAGTAAATAAAATTACAGATTGGGACAATGTTGTGTTTATTGACGAAACACGCTTGAATGCGAACCATGCGGTTTCGCGGTCAAGGATCGATGATACAGCGACCTCAAAAGTTCCATTGGGAAAAGGAGCCCGAATTATTATATGTCACGCGGGATCAGCTTCTCAAGGTTTTATTCCTGTCTGCCTCTTCGCATTCGCCTCTAAAATAACAAGTGATTACCATGAGGTAAAGAACTTTGAGGTTTTTAAAGAGTGGTTTGAGAAACTGCAAGTCAGCTTAGAAAACCCATCAAAAATTATAATAAACGATGCACCGTATCATTTTGTACAAGTTGATAAAGCACCAACTCAAGCAAATAAGGAGCAAGAAATTGTCCGGTACCTGGTAAGAAATGGCGTGGATGCAAGTTCAACTTTATTAAAAAATGAGTTGTTAAATCTGGTAAAAGCACCTAATCCGTCCAAGCTTCGCTATGTAATCGATGATTATCGAGATAATCGACGACTAGCCCTAGAGCATGGACACGAAGTTATTGGATTGCCTCCCAACCATTTATAACACCATCGAGCTTATTTGGGCACAAATACAGGGTCATGCAGCGTGGAACAATACTGAACCACCATTTAGTACTGCTAAAATGATAACTCTGTTACAAACTGCGTGTGTAGAAGTCGCTACACAAGACTGGAGAAAAGTCGTAGTGTAACGTTTGTACATTTATAGAGGTAGTTCTCGGCAGCGCTCATTGATAGCGCTGAGTTGCATTAAGAATTTTGTTTATAATTTCAGATGGAAAAGGAAATAGGACAAATAATGTTTTTATATAGAAATTTAATTTAATAATATATAACTATTATTGTAGTTAAATAAGACCAGCATTTAGAAGTAGATTTAAATATTTTTTTCTTAAAATAAACAAGAGAGAGTTTTGGTTGTCTGTGGTACAATTGTTCTGGAAGGATTTGTGAGATGACATGTTAAAAACTGCAGGTGGTGTGCTTCTTTTACGATGTCGTTGGCGGTTGTTGAGAGATACATATAAACGAGGTTTTAACCAAGAAATTGAAGGTAACCAATGTGATGGCTGTCGATGTAAATCTATTGAGGTACTTATGTGCAGTTATGTGTTTAACAAACAATATGTGTGATGCCACTCCGGACAGTCTCCTTTATGTGCGAGGACGGGACAGGAACCTCGCCCTGACAAATGCAATTTCTCCAGACAAGGCAGTCATCACATTGGCTACAACTTCCTGGTTAAAAACTCGTTTCATCTACATCTATTCTAAACACCTGACTCCAGCCAACACCATTGTAAAAAGGACCCCAACTCCAGTTTTTTAAAATGTCATCTAGCAAATCTTTCCAGAACAATTGTACCACAGACAACCAAAACTCTCTCTTGTTTATTTTAAGAAAAAAATATTTAGATCTACTTCTAAATGCTGGCCTTATTTAACTTCAATAATATTTATATATTATTAAATTAAATTTCTATATAAAAACATTATTTGTCCTATTTCCTTTTCCATCTGAAATTATAAACAAAACTCATAATTCAACTCAGCGCTATCAATGAGCGCTGACGAGAACTAACTTTATAAAGGTATAAACGTTACACTACGACTTTTCTCCAGTCTTCTGTAGCGACTTCTACACACGCAGTTTGCAACAGAGTCATCATTTTAGCAGTACTGAATGGTAGTTCAGTATTGTTCCACGCTGCATGACCCTGTATATGTGCCCAAATAAGCTCAATGACGATATACTGGCAATGGTTGGGAGGCAATCCAACAACTTCGTGTCCATGCTCTAGGGCTAGTTCATCGATTACATAGCGAAGCTTGGACGGCTTAGGTGCTTTTACTAGATTTAACAACTCAACTTTTAATAAAGTTGAACTTGCATCCATGCCATTTCTTACCAGCCACGAGACAATTTATTGAATATCGAGAGTAGAGAATATTATTGAAAATGAATTAATATTATCTCTGAGTGATGAATGATGAAGATGACAATCCTAATAACAGTTCTGATAGTTCAACAGATAATGCATTTTTTTTTGTTAAATTATGTACTTGTCATATTTTACTCCTGTAATTTACGAAAGAAAAAAAATATTGGGAACGGGCTTCGTCTGATAATTTTTAAAATTGACATAATTATGTTTCAAGTCCGTATCGATTCATTCACTGTAATCGATGTTTTCAAGCAGGCCACCTCACCATGAAGATAAAACTGACAGACGTCAAATGTTACCTATTAAAATGACTCCAGTAAGGCTCTATATATCACAATGAACGGTGTTGTCAGTTTTGGTGTATTTTTTTATTATGATGTCTATTTAATGTTTAATTAGGTACTTGTAGACGAAACGTACGATATAAGATTATTTCATTAAATGTTTTTAAATTTATTAAATGTTTTTAAATTAATGATTAAATGTTTTTAAATTAATGATTAAATGTTTTTAAATTATTGCTTAAATGTTTTTAAATTAATTATTAAATGTTTTTAATTTTATTATAAAACATGATGTTGTGTGTAAATAAAGACTGGAAATATATATTGTGTTTTATTTGTACATCTTTGACAAACATCGAAAATCGACGGTAAACAAATGAAACTAAAGTATACAAGCCAGTAACAAATTTTAGTTAATTACAAGCTTTTTATTAACTTGCAATGTACCTATGTATGCATGTACTACTCTGTCAAGAAAGTACCAGCACAAGATCATTAATACTCAAAATGTTAGTTTTTCATCCAAATTTATTGTATCACCTTCAAAGTATGCTCCTTCAGAAACAATACACTTACGCCAATCACTAACGAAATTTAACTAAATTGTGTCAGTGCGCCAACTTTTTATCCACTCATCAAAATATTTTTAACGCTGTTTCCTGAATTGAGTTTAGTTCTCAATGCGAATTTTTTTTTTCTTCTACGGTTGGCGCCATATCTGCTGAATATGGTGGTTGTTCGATGCTATTTGTTGAGTGTTTGATTAAAAATCACACCCTTACGGATAGAATATGCAGAAACGCTTATGAAATACTTATCTACTCATTTTTAATCAGTAGCCGAAAAACAAAGTGTCATGTTTCGAGCTTCAAAAATGACGGAGTTCCAGTCTAACCTATTATATGCGAAATGTCAACCCCTATTTCAGCCCTCAGGGGTAGAATATTCAGAAACGCTGAAATACCTGTTTACTCATTTTTAATCAGTAGCCCAAAAATAAAGTTTCATGCTTCTAAATTAAAAAATGACGAACTTCCATACAAACTTTCAACCCCTATTTCAGCCCCTTAGTGGTAGAATATCCAGAAACGCTTAAATACGCCTCTACTCTTTTTTTATTAGTAGCACATAAATAAAGTTTCATGTTTCGAACTTCAAAAATGACTTACTTCCAGACTAACCTATGTACGAAATGTCAAACCCTATTTCACCCCTTAGGGGTAGAACATTCAGAAATATTGAAATACGTATTTACTCAGTTTTAATCAGCAGCCTAAAAGTAAAGTTTCAGGTTTCTAACTTAAAAAATTACGGACTCCCATACAAACTTTCAACCCCTATTGCACCCCCTTAGGGATAGAAATTCCAAAATTCCTTTCTTAGTGGGTGTCTACTCAATAAAACGATCCTACTCACAAAATTTCATAGCCCTAACTATCATAGCTTACGCTCGGCGATGATGAATCAGTCAGTCAGGATTTGTTATTTTATAAGGATAGATGTATGTATGCTCGTTTGTCCGCCAATTCCATAAGAACATTATAGAATAAAAAGTAAAAAAAATGCCTAGACGTATTTTTATCACATATTTTTATAGAATAAAAAGTATAGCACCCCGACTTGGCTTTTGTTCCTAAATATTTTTTTACATTTAGTATTACTCTTTGATTTATGTTTTTTATTTATTTTAATGTATTTTTGTTATTTGTTTTTAAATTAATTCTTTTATTTCAAATACTTTCTAATTTTATTAGATTTTAATTTTCCATTTTACCCCAATGCTTCACTATATACTATGTTAGCAGTGGTATTTGTAGATGGCAATAAAACATTGATTTTCAGGAGACCCTACTAGATTAAGTGCAACTGGGATTATTTTTTATTTTTATTTTATTTATTAACTTTATGCACTAAATATGTACATCGGCGGACTTAATGCCCAAGGCGTTCTCTTCCAGTCTGAGGGGAAACAAAATAATAATATCACCACAAAGAACTCTCTCAGCTTGAAGCTTCTCTCAAAGTAATGTCCCATTGGTTATCATTTTCCAGCAAAACTCTATGTCGGCAAGCGGCTTGGTATTTTCTTTAGTAACTCCGTCAATGGTTTTTAAGTTCTGGAACGATGTTGGGCCTCGTACATGGTGAATTAGTATCCTGAGGTAAAAATACTCTGACTGGGAAGGATGAACGCTGTACACTCTTCCCAATCCCGCATCTTTTTTTATGCCAGGACTAGCTGAACCCCGCGGTGTTACCCGCGGTTATTGTTGTACCGCGAGTAACGCCGCGGGACAAAGTTAGTCTAAAAAAGTAGCCTAAGTTACTCCCTGGATCATCAGCGACCTGCCAGTGAAAGTCCCGTCGAAATCCGTCCAGCCGTTCTAGAGATTACCCGGAACAAACAGACAGACAGACAGACAAAAAAAATTTTAACTACATTTTTGGTATATATGTTGTGTATACATACATATGCATTGATTAAAAAACTGTTATTTTAATATTATAAACAGACACTCCAATTTTATTTATTTGTATAGATATCCAACTACGTCTTGGCCATGTTTCCTTCTAGAAAATGTATTGTTAGCTAATGTTTAATAATGAGGCACTCCATGATAAGACTAGTGTTTTAGCAAATTCATTACCGTTATACAGGTCAAAAAGTGGCGTGAGTGTTGTTTTTGGTGGACTCTCCACTATATTTTGTATATAAATAGTTCTGAAAAGAGCTTTTTAAAGCTCTTTTCAGAACTATTTATATACAAAATATACGGAAGGTTTAAATGGTTCTGAAATGAACTTTCTATTTGGGTGGTTAAAATAGTTTAAAAAAAATAATAATTGGAAGGTTGAAATTTGCAGTTCTAATAAGAACTTTTAGTAATAAGCACTTAGTAGTTCCGAAAAGAAATAAAAACGTCCTTAAACGTTAAATATTTCTTTAAAGTTACTCAATCTTGGTTATGTCGTAACACATAATTATTTATTATAAAAACCAAATAGTTAGTAGTGCTATAGCAACAAACATATCTCAACGGGCGGCCGCGGAAGCGTATTGAAAAAGTCAAGGAAGATTCGTTACCTTGGATACGGAGATTTGTTATGTCATATCTATACTTCTATACTTATATTATAAAGAGGAAAGATTTGATTGTTTGTTTGCAAACTCAACGTCTACAGATTTATTATACGTGATATATGTATGTATAGATCACGGAACAATATTTAAACTACTTGCTGTATAGCAAAAAAGAATTAAAGAAATCGGACCATGTGTTATTGAACAACTAAGTAGGTACATATTTTGACTTTCATCCTCCTTTCATCCTCTCTCCAGGAAATCGTGCTGAATTTCGGGATAAAAAGTATCGTATGTCCTACCTCCTAGTATGAACTCAAATCATGCCAAGTTTCATTTGAATCCATTAAGTAGTTTCGGCGTGATGCGCGGCCGAGATACAGACAGACAAACAGACAAAAATGAAAATAATTACAGTTTTGACTTCAGTATCGATCTTAGAGAGCCCTCCAAAAAAAATTTCTAAATTTATTTAATGTACAGAATTGGACCTGTTACATTTTTATTATAAGTATAGATATCATAGGGCAACAATTGAAATGTAGCCCGACAGGCTCCGGTCAATAGTTTTGATGGTCATTACTTTAGTGATATTCATCAGAAGACGCAACCTACTCTCGATTTCAACTTGTATTTTCTTCAACACTTGCACTAATGCGTATAAAACTACTAAGTAGTTATTTTATTGGAGATGGGAAATATCAAACTTACCCAACACCTTTTCGACAAGCAGATATAGACAGCGACTCTAACAGTACCAACACAGTGTCATTGGTGTTTGCCTTGATTACACATCAAACAACAGAGGAGTATGTAATTGTATTAATATTTAATTTAACTAGAGCCAGTGTTTGGCAATGCTTTTCTTTAAACATGCGATAGCATAATGTTCTAAAATTATAGACCCATTTCATCATCAAAGTGTTGAAGTATTTGTGCACGACCGCTACTTTGTCAGTTCGTCTACAAAATGAAATTTGTAGCCTATCCAAATGCAGCGAGGAATAAGCCAATAGAGGTCTCTCTCTCCGAACTCAATGTTGCACTGGAGGATGTTTTTGGGGGCTTCTTGCCTGGAATGGACATTAATTTGGATGCCATCAATATTAGTAGTAGGATATTTATATGAGTGGGTCCTAAAATGAACATGGATACGCACTCCAGTGAAAATTGAAGACACCGCTAGAGACCAGCCAACTACGCAGGAGATATTAAAGTGCACAAGTGCACTCTCTGTTCCTCACTCTCACAATCACTCACTGATTTCTGATTTGCATTGTTTGAGTTACGTGTTTGAGGAGCATTTAAAGCTATTGGAATACAACCTTTGATCATTCGCCTGTAGTATGCATGCAGTAGAACTGAAATCAAAAAGGAGTAACAGGCATTTTTTTTATCACAGAACTGACTTGGCACTTCACGAGTAAAGCAGAAAACGACACTGACATAGATGATGTAACATTCAAATACAGGAAACTGTTCGGTGAAGGACAGTTCATAGTTGATCGCTACAAGAAGTACTTCAAATACATCTCTGTAAATCGAGAATCTTGCAATGAAAAGAAGATCTCTCTCTCTTATTCATAAATAACGAGAAAACCAAGAGAAGAAAAGTCCACATCGTCTGAACAAGCAAACCATAAAAGAAAAAAGTTCTCCAATCAAGCGAACCAACAAAGGAAATAGTCCGCGTTGTCCGCTGAGTCGAACGAAGTAGTTGAACCACATGAGTCAAGACACATTCCAACTATTATCCCCTGCAGAAAAGTGTGATGATAATTTCTACGATTAGAGATTTTGAACATGATATAAATATTAATCTTGGCAGTGACTAGCAGCCATCAATACCAATAAAATTTGTAACTTCCAGGTAATTACCAAAACGAAGGCAAAATAATAAAATATTTGTCTCTAAAACATCGTCTCAAAAAACCTGTTGTCTTTCTAACCATGCTGTTCAATGTCTTATTGAGGTTACATTACTTACCTAAACTGTGACGTATCTCTCAAATATGTATTTTACTGAAACCTGGAAAAGTATCTACAGATTGAAACTCTTACATTTTCTTGCGAAGACTAAAGTCAATTGTCGTAAACAAAGTCATAATAATACCGAATCATTACGGTCTGTATTACCCATTTAACCGTGGGAGAGCCACGCTTCAGCATGAATGGGCTGGCTCAACCGGAGGGAAACCATGGCCTCACAGGAAATCGGTATGAAATAGCGCTTGCGCTGTATTTCACCGAGTGAGTGAGGATACCGGAGGCCCATCCCCCAATCCCCCTATGATGGCGCAGTTGAAACACATGCTATCCCAGGAAGGCACCAACTGCGCTAGTGTTGTAGAATCCCTCTCTGGGCGTCCGCACTCAGAACACAATACGCCTGAGCGTGGATGCCCAGGCTGCCCCACGTATTCTGGGGAGGAGGGCACAACTACGTTCAATCATGCTCGGGGTAAGAGCGGTAACACCATGGCACCCCTTACCACATTGGTCGTGGACTTTTGCAACATCAGGGGATTACATAGTAATCTTGTTGCTGTCCATCACCACCTCGAGACAGCAAAGCCAGCCTTGCTCTTTTTGACAAAGACGCAGATATCGTCTCCAGCGGACACATCCTATCTCACTTTCCCTGGGTTTGGACTTGAACACTCCTTCATCTCTATTATATTATATTTGCCCCATATTCAATAAAAAAAATCTTATTCGTATTAAATGGTTCTTAAGGCATATACGTCCAAGACAGAAAATTAGGTCACAAAAAGTCATGCGTGACCTAATTTTCTGATCCCCTTATACCATAAAAAGGATATTTTCTGGGCGTATGTACTACATGGTTCCGTGTTGAAATCACTATATAATATGCAGATAATCTAACCTGAGATACAGATATAGTAGCAGCGATATATGCAGATGACACCACATGCCTTGGAAGACATACAGACCCGGCTGTAGCAAACTACAAACACACAACACACACAACGAAAGTAACAAGTAGTTGGAAAAATTTAACTAAAAGAAACCAACTTCAAAAACTGGACCAAATTAAAATGGGTCCACACGGGAAGCACCAGCTGACCAACTTTCAAATAAAAAATAATTATCGAAATCGGTTGGCGTGATATTGAGTTATTCGTTAATTTGTCGCGCACGTACTTAATGCAAATTGAAGACTTTTATAGTTTTCTTATGGAAGACATTGTCAGAACTGGTCCAAATTAAAATGGGACCACACGGGAAGCACCGATCTGCAAACGTCACTGGTGAGTAATTTTTTATAAAAATGCTGAAAAATAACAGCGTTAAAATAAACTGTCGTAATGAAGACATTAACAGAACCATTGCAACGTTACTGCTCCAAAATAATTTTCTTTGGCACACTTATGAAAATAAGCAGGACAGACCCATCAGAGTGATGGCCAAAAACTTGCCTTCGTCGTGTGTATCCACCAGAACAACAGAAGACCTATCAGCCAAAGGTTACAAAATCCTAGAGGCGGTTAACAAGCTAAGCTAGCGTAACAAAACTCCCCTTAATATGTTCATGCTCTCATTTAAAAATGATAAGGGCATAAAAAATATTTACAATATCAAGACTATCCTTGGCTGAAAAGTAGACATTCAGCCACTAAAAACTAGTATATTAATAACACAAAGGTGTCAAGCCTATGGACACACACAAAAGTATTGTTCTAAGGAATCCCGTTGTGTGAAGTGTACAGGGAAACACCTAACATAGGACTGCAAATAGCCAGCAGAAGCTAAACCAAAGTGTGTTCACTGTGGCGAACCACACCCTGCCAGGTACCGAGGTTGTATAGTAGCTAAGGAGCTACAAAAACTAAGAAATAAAATACCAAAAACAAAGACCGTTCCCTCAAGTCTGGGTCCAAAGCCAAATGTTGAGAAAAAAACCTGCAACATTTAAGGCCGTTACTAAAACACACTCATTTGCTCAAATAACAAAAGTTGCTCAGGCACAATCACAACCACAATCCACAACAACTCTTGATGGAAATCTAAACCAAATTTTGAATATTATAACAACGTTCGATGAACGATTAAAAAAACTAGAACACAATACTAAGACTACTTTACCGCAACACTCATGAGTAACACACTTAAAATCATGACTTGGAATGATAATGGACTCCTCCGCCATCAGAATGAGCTACTAGTTGTCCTAAATATAGAAAATATTGATGTATGCCTTATATTGGAAACTCATTTCACCAATGAATCTTACATAGAAATGAAAGGTTACAAAATGTATTATGCTTTACATCCGGATAACGAAGCCAGAGGTGGTAGCGCAGTTATAATAAAAGATAACATTTCTCATTACGAGAAATTCAAGCACGAAGAGCTCGAAATACAGGCTATCGCTGTATGTGTTATGACCGAAAGGTATGCCATAACAATTTCTTCAATCTACAGCCAACCAAGATCTATACTAATATATAAAGCTGAATAGTTTGTTTGTTTGTTTGTTTGTTTGTTTGTTTGTTTGTTTGTTTGAACACGCTAATCTCAGGAACCGCTGGTCCGATTTGAAAAATTCTTTCGGTGTTGGATAGTCCATTTATCGAGGAAGGCTATAGGGTATATATCATCACGCTACTACTAATAGGAGCGGAGCAACAATGAAGAATGTTTCAAAAACGGGGGAAATTTTCACGCTACGGGCAATATAAGGCGCAAACGAGGTTGCGTGGGTCAGCTAGTATTCTATGAAATCCATCCAATAACAAAACTTCCTAAAAAAATGGGAAATAGATTTATTAGGTAGCGATTTTAACGCTAAAATCACCCACTAGTCTAGACTTACTACATCCAAAGGGAAAGAACTGTTATGCGCAATCAGAGATTTACAATGTAACGTTATATCTACGGGAAAGCCCACATATTGGTCAACTGACCCGCACAAAGTTCCTGAACACATAGATTTTTTTATCTACAAGAACATATCAGACTTTTTATGTATAGAAAGCTGTTGTGATATGAATACGGATCATTCACGCAAAACAAATACAAAAAGAGATCTGCCCAACGCTAGTAAACAAATTGGGAAAGTTTTAAGTATGACCTAGAGTCTACTATTAATTTAAAGGTCCCATTAAAGCTTCCACAACAGCTGGAATCAGAAATATTCACTTTTGTAATAATATTCAAAGTTGCGCTTGGAAAAATACGCCAGAGTTAAAACGTCAAATTAGAAGTACTAAATATCCAATCGAGATTAGAAATTTAATCAGCGAAAAAAGAAAACAAAGACAAAGGTGGCAGCAAACAAGGTACCCTCCGGACAAAACATTATTGAATAATCTCACAAAAAAGCTCACTCGAGTAATACAACAGTTCAAAGATAAATGTATGTGTACTTACCTAAACCAACTAACCAATGACCGCACCACAGATTATTCTTTATGGAAGGTCACAAAGAAATTAAAAAGACCCGTTACGCAGATACCACAATTAGAGAGGAAAGTGGGCAATGGGCTGTAAGTAATGAACAGAAAACCTCGAGATTTGCTGGTCATTTAGAGCAAATATTTCGTCCGAATGTGGTCGAAACAAGTCAAGACGGAAATGAAAATCATGAAGAAGATATGACTTATAACTCCAAAAGAACTGTGCAGAGAAATTAAATTGCTGAACCGTAAAAAGTCTCCTGGTTCTGATCTAATAACTAGGGAGGTTTTAAAAAATTTACCGCGAAAAGCTATAGTTAAGCTTACCACGCTTATGAATACATCATTTAGATTATAATATCTACCTGACATGTGAAAAGTGGCAGAGGTAATAATGTTACCAAAACCTGGCAAACCACCTCATGAAGCAACCTCATATAGGCCTATTTCTTTATTACCAATAATATCTAAATTATTTGAAAAACTATTATTAAAAAGGTTTAAACCAATAATAGAATCAAAGCATTTAATACGCGACTATCAGTTTAGCTTTCGAGAAAAACATTCAACCACAGACCAAGTTCACAGAATTACTAATATCATAGAAAAAACTTTAGAAGAAAAGAAAGTGTGTTCCATAGTCTTTCTAGACGTAGCCCAAGCTTTTGATAAAGTATGGCATGATGGACTTGTGCACAAATTAAGAAAAGTACTACCAAAATCATTTGCAGACATCTTAAAGTCCTATATATGTGATAGAATGTTCAGAGTAAGAGAAGGAAATGCATATTCAGATCTGAAACCTATTAAAGCTGGGGTACCACAAGGAAGTGTTCTAGGCCCGCTCCTGTACCTGTTATACACTTCTGACATGCCAAAATAAGATGAAAATATCATTGCAACCTTTGCGGATGACACGGCTATAAAGGCCATTGGGTCTACACATAAGTAAGTAGTAGATAAACTTCAAGTAGCAGTAAACACCATATGTGATTGGACGAGTAACGACTTTACAAATAAAGCTCATAACTATCACCCGGTATATATAAATAATCATATGTCAATACTGCCAAATATTTGGGAATGATACTAGACGCCAAACTTCGCTGGAAAGCACATATCAAAAAGAAACGCGACGAGTTGGATCTTAGCTACAAAAAAATGTATTGGCTTTTAGATAAACACTCAATAGTGTCTTTACATAATAAGATATTATTATATAAACAAGTCCTTATGCCTGTATGGACTTATGGTATCCAGTTATGGGGATGTACCAAACAATCTAATACACTGATGACACAAAGTTTTCAAAATAAAGTACTCAGGGGTATTGTAAATGCACCGTGGTACATTCGAATGAACGACCTCCATCGGGACCTTAAAGTAGAATTCGTCACAGACATTGTATCGAAGTACGCCGAAGCTCATGAACGCCGACTTCATCATCACGTTAACGTTGAGGCTATCCAGCTCCAGGAGACTTAAAAGGACAAAGCCCTTTGAGTTAGTTAAGTGAAAGTGCGAAGTGAACAAAATACTACCATTTTAGTGCAGTGTAATATAAGAACACACGAACAGAGTGTCCTCAATTAATTAGAAACAATAAAAAAAGTGTTAATGGACAATCTTATTATACTTTTGTTTTATTAATTTAGATGAAAGTAAAATTACTCATTAGTCAGTAGACTAGATCGTAACAGCAATGTCCTACTTGTATTAGAATGGCATTTACAGAATTTTTTTTTTCTGTACCGATAGAATTTAGGATATATATTATAATGTCGCTTTAAGTTGCTATAGATACCAGACGTCATCATGTAATAGTAAAGTATTATACGCTATAGTTGGTGACCCCAACAATTGAACAAGGAAAATACAAGTTCGGTGTACGAATCATGGATATAATATGATGAGAAAGATTATAGCTACGATCCTCTCACAAAGCAGCAATCCACGCAATGGGTGTTTGAAGAGGACGATTTACCGACAAAAGGGGTTCGCGGTCGGAGCGTTAATAAAAAAAATTATAACAGTTTTTTTCAACGCAGTGGACGAGTAGCAGTAATAGACTATTTGACAGATTTTTGGAAATCGTTTTAAAATATTCTTTATTACATAATTTGCACACTGCGTTAATATTTTGCGAATTTTCTACTGTATTATGAATTAAAATCTACGATAAAGTTCAAGTTTGACAACCATGTCAAAAATCGATATTCCTGTAATGGCGCTGGTCACATGAGACGCGTGACGTCACACGCAAGTAAAAAAATACACTCGCTAGCCACAACAAAACAAAACACCGCAGTTTAAGTGAATTTTAACAATTTTCTCCAATTTTATTAAATAAAATGGCGAATAAATGGTGTGTAGTGCCACAGTGAACAAATATTATATATAAAAATGAATCGCCGAAATGTATAATGTACGCTGCACCAAATTATATTTTTTTATGTGTTAGATATTTTTAGGTCTAGGTTTGTGTACAAGAAAAATTAAAAAATAACGGTAAAATTTATTTTGCTGTCCGTGACTGCACCCTATCCATAGGAAGCTGAGGCTAACTGCTAAAACCAAGGTTTTCAGAAATTTTGAAAGTATTTACGGAAGAAAAATATGGTGGTACGAAGTTCGTCGGGTCAGATAATATCTTTAAATACCGCGCTTTGTACCATTTCAAAATGTAACCTAAAAGCATTAAGATATACCTACCTACCTAAAAGAAAATTATATTTTACAAAAATATGAATTTATTTTCCAAAGGTTTTTATAGAAACAATTTTTATGTTGTACTTATGTAAGTGCAACATAGCTGCTTTAACATTTTTCAGTTCCGCAGCATAGTATTATTATGTATAGAAAAGTGCAACCATAAAAGCGTCTATCTTAATTTGCTTTATCGGTACGCACAAAATTTGGTTCCTCTTTGTTTCGAACCACTTATTAAATTGTTTATCAAAAAAATACTTCAGAAATAGCTCTCAGATCGATTATTACCACTCCGAAAACATAAAACGCAAATAAGACTCAGTTGAAGAATCTTTCGTTTATTACCATGTGATGTCACCAGAGTTGCAATCAATCACAAGGCGTTCATTTTGTAGACAAAATTTCAAGAAATGGATAATTTTATTTCGTTCAATCTGCGAGAAACTTACATTATTTTGTTTGGTTTATAGTGAAATATGTCTTTTTAGACTATTGTCTTGTAGGATGACCACAATCCATGGTTTATTTTCAATATTGTCAAATAGCCTATTCCACTAGAAGGCCGTAGAACAGTTACTAGTGAATGGTATAGCGAAGTTTGTCAGCCTCAAGTTTTCAGGGAGTTGGAAAGCGAGCGCCCAAGGTGCGGCGTCCGTGGTATTCTTTTCACCAAGATAACGCAGCCGCTCACACATCTGCCAGAACTATGGACTATTTGACAACTTCGGGGCACATATCCGTACAGACCAGATTTAACACCATGCGATAATTTTCATGTCCCACGATTAAAAAAAATGCTTCGAGGGCGAAAATTTAGCATTCCAGACGAGGCCGTCAAAGAATTTCGTCGGTTATTTTTCGACCTACCACAAAACACGTTTTTTATCCCTGTGATCTTTTGACAGACGCGCTAGTGATGAGAAACAGAAAATATTTAGTAGTCCCAAAAATAACGTTTCAAAATACTTGTAACTGTGACGAGATGATGTGGGTGCATTATGTGTGAAATTCATTATTGCACTAGACATATAAAACATTGGGTAGATATTTTTTTTTTTTTTTTTTTTTATAGTGAGCTGCCAAAATGACTCTGCCCTGCCTGATGGACAGCATGGGCAGAATCCAAGAGTGGTGGTCACCATCCTCATTGCGAATAAGCACAAAGCAGCATGGTGACCCGCACTATGGCGGCTTGGTGAGATGCTTTTTCACGCCCCGCTTAAAGGACCCGGGATCATAGTGGGAAGGAAACACGTATGCCGGTAGTGAGTTCCAGGTTGTGACCGCTCGGCACAGGAAGGAAGAACCGAAGCGATGAGTTCGAGAACGTATGTCTACTACTCTACAGTGGTGACTTCCAAGGCCGGCACGTGTTGTCCTGTGGAGGAAGGGAGAGGGAGGAACTAGTTGCAAGAGCTCTTCAGAACACTCTCCATGATAAAAGCGATAGAGGACTGCCATTGAAGCGATATCTCTACGCAATTGCAGAGGCTCAAGGGACTCGGTGGCTTCGGGACTGTTGACAATGCGGATTGCTCGCCGCTGCAACCGGTCGAGAGCGTCAAACAGGTACTGTGCGGCACCATCGCTCGATAAGCGGCGGTGGGTCAATATTCATAATAAATACCTATTTAATATTACAGGGTTATTTTTGGACCTCCCGCCAAATTTAAATAGTTTGTTCAGACCATGAAAGTAATTCTACCCATGTTTCTTTACAAAACATATTTAGTTTCATGAGCTGAACCACCTATTTAAATTTGGCGGGAGATCCAAAAATAACCCTGTATGTAAAAATTAAGGTTACAAAATAAAATAGTTTTATCTTTAAAACAGTTTTTATTAAGAAAAAGGAGCACAGCCAAGATCATCATCACCAGAGTCGTCGGGGCTTGTGTCATCATCTCGAATATTATTTTGTGTTCAATAAAATTGTCGAAGTGGACGTCGCGCATCCAGTCAGATATTTGCTTCTTTGACGTGTCGTACTACATTCGCCCAGTTTTCAGCGGTCACTTGACCACAAGCTTCTTCCAACAAACGGAGCATTTTGTTTGCGGTGAAGGGAGGAGATGTATTGGCACGTGCTGTATTTCCTGCGAATGAAATAAAAGATTTTTAAAATAATACTATTAATAAAATAGATGTTAAAGAATTTATCAAGAAAAATTTTTTTTTACTGACCTTTGATCTGTGCCCATATCAGCTCTATGGCATTATATTGACAATGATAGGATGGCAATCTGATCACTGTATGACCGCGTTGTTTTGCTGCTTCGTCCAGAAAATATACTGGTTCCCTCGGTTTGTATGTGGCCACCAGGCCAAGCAGTTCGGACTTGAGCATGGTCATGTCGGCATCTACACCCTTGTTTATGAGCCACTCTATTATATGGGCTTCTTAGATTGCCGTCGTCGAAGCCTTGTCAAGTTGCGTGGAATAATAGAATGCATTATCTATTATTATTATTATATGAGGACCATCCAGGTTGTCCATCAGTGTTCATCAAGTTCATCTCTCAGTGATACTCATTCGTTTTTTTTATGCCAGTAAACAGTTTGGCACAAAACCCTGGGCAGTACTGCGTGGCATATTATCAGTCTCTCCCCTTTTCCTTCTGGTACTTTTGTAGACGATTGGGCAGTATCATCGTTCCATGTTTTTTTATCAGTGTGATTGACATTCAACCAAGTTTCATCTGAAAACACAACTTTTTCCCAATCGGTAATATTTTTAGATTTATAACAGTTACTGCCTGTTATTTGTGTTCCATCCGTCCGACCGATGTAACATTGTACAAGCGTCTATTATATTCAGTTTTCCTATTTAATTTTTACTTTGAAGCAGTACAAAGTCTTAATCTTTACGGACTTTTGTGTTACATGTATTTTTGAAATATTTTTAATTTTTTAAAATCATTAAATTCAATTTTTTATATGTTTAATAAGTTATGTCGATCTGAAAAATTTACATCTGTCAAAAAGATCAAAATAACTTAGACAGGGTATAAATGTTTTGAAAGCTGGTTCACCCGAATGCATAAGTGCATTAGGATGAGTGGGGGATATTTAGAAAAGGCGTTAATAAACTTTTATTAAATTCTAACTATTTTTCATTTCACTTACTATTTTTGGGACAGCCCACGTATATTCATGTATTACACATATAAGCAGTCCTCTTGCATGAGTCTCTCTATTATTCAAATCTATACAAATAAATAAAATTGGAGTGTCTGTTTGTAATATTCAAATAACCGCTTTTTACTAAATGCATATGTATGTATACACGGAACAGATACGAAAAATGTAGTTAAAAAATTTTTTGTCTGTCTGTCTGTCGGTCTGTCTGTCGGTCTGTCTGTCTGTCTGTCTGTCTGTCTGTTTGTTCCGGGTAATCTCTGGAACGGCTGGACGGATTTTGACGGGACTTTCACTGGCAGGTAGCTGATGATCCGGGGAGTAACTTAGGCTACTTTTTTTAGACTAACTTTGTCGCGCGGCGTTACTCGCGGTACAGCAATAAACGCGGGTACCACCGCGGGGTTCAGCTAGTATACAATAAAATCCGTTGAGAAGTTTAAAAGATCTAACCAACTGACAGCGGAAGCGATTTTTTATACTATGTAATGATAGGATAATATTATTGTTTCAAAATGACGGCTTAAAAGTAACAAAAAAGATTGCAGAACTCTAAAACATTAACAACGAGTTGTATAACAAGAGAAATAAAATATTAGGTGTAAAAAGACGCTATTACGTTTATATTTAGATTGGGTGTGATCGTGCCTGATACATTTTCTTTCTTACTTTGTGATTATCATGATGAGGATAATGATAAGAGGTTCTTTTATATCTGTATTTCAAAATGAATCATTATTTTCCATGGTCATAGCATAACGCGTAAATAGCTGAACCAATTTCGCAAATTATTTTATTTTTGTATAGTATATTAACTTAGGAAGTTTAAAAGATCACGCTAAGATTAAGAACAGCCGAGCATCAACAAAAAGTGACACAAAATGTGTTTTTTATTTTTTGGGAGACGTGTATGGATTGGCAAAGGTCAGCTAGATTTACAACAGAAAAGTAAGAAAATTGATTCATAATTATAAACACTAATGAAGGAACTTTAAGTCGACGACGCCTTTAAGCATACAGTGGTAGTTTAATCACAGTTGCAACGAAAACATATCTGTTATTTAATCCACTCATCTATTGTCTATTACCAGACACATCGAGTAACATTTATAAGTCGGTGTCTCCACTGGTGGCAAATTAAAACGGTAACAATCAAATATTAACTAGTAATGAATGGACTATATGAGCTAATCATTCAGCTGTCATGAATGATATTTGAAGAGATTGACGCAAAGCAACGCAGTTAAAAATAACCTAACAGTGAAAAACAGACACGAGTCGGCCTTGTAACGCTATTAATAAATTCAACTCATATTATGGCAAATATTAGAGATCCCAAGGAGATTAGAAGAAACAGATAAATAAGAGGAGCATCATAGCTACCGTCATATATAAAACACAAAACAACCCAATATTAAACGTTTTGTCACGGTCCACCTTGCTTGGTCAGAATATTCTTTTTTTTTTGTTTTGAAGGAACTTCATTCGTTCAACAATGGTGGTGATCTAATTAAAATGCTTAACCTCGCTTTACCGTGACACGATAAAGTCAAACCTCAAGAAAATCATTAACGCACTGACGCACTACACGGCTGATATCATAGAGTTATTATATTTATCTTTAAGAACTCTATGGCCGATATACGAATACAAAATGTTGCTGTTGTAAATAGTAATACTCACCATATAGAATTCGGGTTAAATTCTGATTGCCGGGTACAGGGATATGAAGCCGATGAACGTGAATATTTTACCGTTCACTTGTAAACTGCTAAGAATAACGATGACCTGTAATCGAAAGAAAAAATATTAAGAAGGTGTACATCAAACGTTTCAATGTAGGTTTATATAGTCACGGCGATTGCAATCGGCATTGCGATTAGTTCGCAATGAAGCCTTCATCAATCGCAATTGTAACAGCACTCTCGAGTTGATCCACAATAAGCCCATCTTACTCTTTAGACAACAGTGTATGTATGTTATCGGAACCAAGGATCTAGTCACAATAGTTAAACTGATACTCATTTGATACGCTGATACCTTAGCGTCTGTTGTTAATTAAATAAAATGTGAAAAAACGGAGCCATTTAGTTTCGACTACAATATTATCGCCTAAAAGTCGTGATTGACATTTATTTTGATATAAGAAAATAATTTGAGACAGGTCAATTGCAAATTATATGTAGTTTTGAATATGTTATCAACTATAAATTTTGTTGGAAGTGAGCACAAAGCATATTACATTTGTAATGCTAGTATCATTCCTAGTAAATAAAGCAACCAGACTTCGGACTTACTGATGTAGCTGATAAGGAATATTTTAACTAAACAGGTAAAATATATTACTCACTCGCTTTAGTATTACATTTTTAATAATAACAGCTGCTCTATTTATTATGGCGAGCAGGAACAAACGAGAAATGTAACTAACTGACAAAATACTTACAACGTTAGCGTGTGCCTTAAAAACAACAATTATCTGTCATCCAGTCAATAGTTTTACTATGAAAGATAAATAAGCTTGGAAACAATTTTGGAACCAATCACTTTTTTTAAATACTTCTTATGTATGTGAAGCTAGCGTGAGCGTGAGCATGAGCGCAAGCAAATAAATATGCATTTCATCAATGGTACCTGTTGGTTTTCTGTGTATTTTTTTAAATTTATTTCATCTTGTTTAATTGTTAATGAATAAACTGCAATGTTAAGTTAGACTATTCTAGAGTTTATTCGCATAAGCTTATTATTTTTAAAGGGTGGTCTACCTATCATTAACAAAAACTCAATTGAAAATAAAAAATCTATTTTGAAGTCATTATTAGTTAATTTTGGATTTAGACATTTATAAAATACTTCATGGGAATAGGATTGTCAGGCGAGTGCGTGCGTGAGCAAAGTACCTACTGGAGCAAATGTGAACACGAGCGCAATCGTGAGCGCGAGCGAGTAGATATATGGTACGTTTGTCTGTTCTTTGTTTGTCCCTTCCATTTTATCCTGTTGAGTTTTTCACGTTCAAATTTGCACAACTTTATTATAGTTTTCTTAGCTTTTTTTCATACAAATTGCATAAGTATGTGAAGCGGGCGCGAGCCTTTTCATGAGCGCTACAAAGAGTGTAAACGCGTGCAGCAGAGCGAGCTTGAACGAAAGTAGCAGAAGAGCGTGAGCGCTAGCGAGTTAATGTTTTATCTTTTTTTGTATTTTTTTTTATTATTATTTATTGATACAATATATACAATTCAGGTGTAATCTATAGAACATCACAAAACCTTGACAGGTTTGTCTGGACGTTAATTTAAGTTTGATGTTCTAAAATAGAAACTGTTAGTATGTCTGCCCGATTTTTTCGCAAAGCTAACAACTATAATATACCATGCATGCTATCATTTATTATAATTATTGTTATATTTATTGTGGAGGTAGTAGTATCGACTAAGCTAAGCGATTTATAATCGCGGTGACACTATGTTGATCGACAACCTAATAGCTACAATAAGTCATCTCGACGCCAAATTTGGGACAGGGTGAGAACTAACCATTGATAACTACGACTGCGTACCAAGTTGACAATATGTTTGAATATTTGGAAAGTAGATTTTTTTTGTGCAACATATTTATTTTTAACCAGTAATGTTTTTACAGGATTATTTGAAAAAAAAAAATATACCGATGAATGAACAATTCATAATTGTAATCGCCAGCAATTACTAAACATTAACGAAACAGTACATAATAAAAGACATTATTACGACACATACAAAACGCACAGCCAATAAACGCATATTTTTAGTGTTTTGCATATTCTCAGATAGCACAGACTGCAGACGCACATAACTCATTCAATAACGCAATTTTTACGTAATAGACAACATAATATAGTATTATAATAATAATAATAATAATAATAATATATCGCTTTATTGTACACCAGATAATGCTATGCTAGGTCAGTACAATTGGCGGCCTTATCGCCAAAAGGGCAATCTCTTCCAGGCAACCATGGGATGGAAATAAATTCAGGATGTATAGGGTAGTGTCTGGTGTATTATAGAGTAGTTTGGAAAAAGATAAATAAAGTAGTGGAAATATGTATAACTAAAAATATAAAATAAAAAGAAGAAAAAAAAGAAAGGAGAGTGACACATAGTGTTGATGAGAAATAAATACAAATATATATGCAAATAATATTATAAGCGAATTTCATAGATGTTACACACATACTTTACCTACTAGATAACTTAAATATTGTGACCTAATTGACTGTAATAACAGTTAATTATGGATGGATGTCTCCCAAGTAGTGCTCCTTTACCAGCCTCTTAAAGGCTGTAAGTGTTTGTGCACATCTGATTACTACTGGTAGCGCGTTCCACAATCGCACCGCTTGCACAGAAAAGGAATGGTCTAAGAATTTCGTAGAGTGTCCTGGCATTTTCAGTTTCAGGTTTTCTGACGATCTCAACGATTTGGTATGTGAATCATGTAGAAAGGTAAACCGCAATTTAAGGTAAAGTGGAGTAGAAGGATTAAAAAGAATATTATATAGAAGAGAAAGAATATGAGCATTCCGGCGAAGTGGGATGGGCAACCACTTAAGCTGTTTACGATATTCGGAGACATGGTCATATTTGCGTAATCCAAATATGAATCTAATACAAAGGTTTTGGAGTCTTTCAAGCTTATTCAGTTGGTCTTGAGTGAGATCTAGATAACTGGCATCAGCATAATCAAGTATGGGGAAAAGAAGAGATTGTGTGAGAGCAATCTTGGTTGGTATAGGAAGAAAATTGCGGAGTCTGCGCAAAGACCCTGCAGCGGCAAACATTTTACGGCTCAGCTCTTGTAGCTGATAACCCCAGGATAAGGTACTGTCAATGTAAATCCCTAAGTTTTTTACCTTGTCACTGAACGGAACGATTGTGTTATTGCAAGTGATCTGCGGTAAGTTTGTGAAGTCAATTTTGGTGATCATTCGCGAGCTTCCAACAACAATGACTTGGGTCTTATATGGGTTAATTTTCAGACCATAGGAGTTGCTCCACTTACATATTCTATCCAGGTCAGCATTAATGGTATTAACAGCATCAGCCAGATTAACTGGTGATGCCTTGGTATAAATTTGGAGATCATCCGCGTATAGGTGGTAGGAGGAAGACAGATTATATGTGATTGAGTTTATAAAAACAGAGAAAAGTAGGGGAGAGAGCACGCCGCCCTGTGGTACGCCAGTTGTAGTATTACACCAAGAAGAAACAGTGTTTTCGATATTTATACGTTGCCGGCGTCCAGACAGGTAGTTGTGAAACCAGTCAATTGCGGTTGGAGATATGTTAAGAGAGCGCAGCACACACAGCAGAACGTCAAAGTCATAATAACACCGCAAGCAATTATGCATTAATATGCAGCATTGTTACCGTATTAACCAAGATATTAGAATGCACAGAAACATAAACGTTTGTTATCGCCAGATAGTTCGCTAAGTTAAAAAAAATGCACGCAGTCTAGTTAGAGAAAGAAAAGTAGTTTTGCTGATATAAAAAGAAAGAGTTTTATAAACGTACATACCAGTATCTTGTTGCTTCTTTTCGTAGCAACTCGCTAGTTTATGTATTGTTACCAATGTCTTTACATTTTATTGCGCAAAAAGGCTTGGCTCCAGCTCCTGAAAAAAACATAATAACACAGTTTACTAGATGTTGAGGTGAATCACGTGATCAACGAGTAAGTAGAAAAGCAATATTGAAACTCATCTTAAGAATAAGAGAAGGAAAAGTTAAAGTGAACACGTCATATAGCCTATACTAGCAGACGATTAAGACGCTTCTAATGATACCTCGTTTGTCTTATTCTGACTAGTAGTTTAGAAAGAATGAGGGAACAAACAAGCATACCATAGAAATGTCACACTTAACGAATAAATACGGACAAAGTCACGAGAAAATGCTGATAATATATGTATTTTTAAAATGTACAAGTAACGCTCTTTCCGATGATACCAAACACGACATATTTTTCTTTTTTTTTTAATACAGTACTTTATGTCGTCTAGAGGGCGCCATATTAGATTCAATGACACGTCGTATAGCCTATAACCAGCGGACGACCAAGACGCTTCTAACGACACATCATTTGTTCAATTCTAATAAGTAGTACTAGTTATGGAGCTATGAGGGAACAGATGAACATACATACATAGGCTGTCAAAATCATAACCCTCCTTTGGCTTTGCCGTATTCGGATAAAACTTAAAAATAATCATTCATTTACATTAAAATTATTTTCTACTTTATAGTTGTTTATTTATAAAAGCGTGTTCTTTGAGTTTTTTTAAACTTTTATTTATTTTAATATTTTTTGTACATTTTTCTTTTTCAAATTATTGTATTGTCATCGGCCTTTGACCCTTATGAAAATTTTCAAGTTAATCCGATTCCTAGGAGTAGGTAGGTGAAAATGAAGTTAAAAGAGTCCGTTACATAAAAACATATAGGTCAAGCTAATAATAAAAGCACGTTAAAAATTAACTAAAATTAACCACGACACCTTTTTTTATCTATTACGTGAAAATAATTAAGATTAATCTATATATATAAAAATGAATCGCCGAAATATATGTACGCGCATAACTTCCGATCGGCTGCACCAAATTAAATAATTCTTTTTTTAAAGTGTTCGTTATTCTTAGGATAAGGTTTGAGTACAAGAAAAATTAAAAGATAACGGGAAAAGTCAATTTGTTTTGTCCGCCACTATAAAATGCCTGTGGAAGCTGAGACAGATATGTAAATATGGCGGTACGAAGTTCGTCGGGTCAGCTAGTGTTATATAAAGTACTCTTTCTATACTACTTGTTTGTATTTCCACAATATTTTTATTTATTATTAGTGATTAACATTTTACAAAAATTCTACTTCTTTAAAGATACGAAAATATTTACGAAATGCTAACATTTATTTATACTGATGCATCATCCATCACTTACCTACATTCTTTTCTTCCGTGTGTATTTCTAAAAGTCCCTAGTTATTTTATGCATAAGTAGTCTCGTCAACAAGTTCAAAAACGTGAAAAATAGAGATAAAGGTCCTAAAAATATGAGCGATGGCTCATTCGATTAGGAATCATCTCTAGAAAAATGTTTTTGAAGGATTTTGGTGCAGGTTAAAAATTGCAATTGTTATTAACAAAATAAGATGAAAAAAAAATATATTTCGTTTTTTGTTAATAACTTGAAAAATATTAACATTTAAGCAATTTTGAAAAAAGCTCGTTAAAGAGGAGGAAATTTCCAATAAAAAAGTCCTAACTCCCGGAACTCTTCCATTATTTATAATTTTAATTTAACGCTGAAAATAGGTCTGCGCGTGACATTTTTAGGATACGCGCGTGGCGTCAAAAGCGAGTACGGCACATTAATTAATTTATTTAAGGTATTGTATATTTTTTTTTAAATTTGAAAAAAATGACAGCAGCTGTGCTGGCGTGTTTCGTTGGTGAGTGCGAGACCGGAGGCCCAATGATACAAGAGCATCACAAGGCCGCCATGTTATGGGTCACCATACTGCATTGTCTGCATTGGCAATGAGTATGGTAACCGCCACTTTTGGATTCTGCTTTTGCTTTCCACCAGGCGGAGTAGTGTCATTTTGACAGGCCTATACATAAAAAAAAGGGAGATTGCTATACAATCGACTTAAGTCGCCTGAAGAGTTTACAAACATAGAAGAAACGAACACAATGTATACCCAGATTCAGAACAACAACTTGTAGACAACAGGAAGCGTTTTTCTATGTGAGGTTTTAATCCATACACACATTGTGATTCTAAAAATCTTTACAACATATGCAAAAAGATGTTCGCTAATACCTGTGTACGGCAGTTGATCCATTGAAGAGCTAGAGGTCAAGGGCACGCGCCGTAGCAACATATTTCTTATATTTTCCCAGTGGTGTCTACTTCTCCTCCCATCGAGAACTGAAATCATATTGAATGACATATTTATATACTTACGTGTATTCATATAAAAGCTTGTGAGATAAGGCTAAAAACTTTGTTACTTTATGGAGGTCATGATTTTCTTTCACCCTTTTATAAACTGCTCATTTATAGTTGTGATTATTCACATTTTCTTCAACTAAAATATAAATAAGCCAAAACATTTGTTCTGTTAAACATGCCAAGCTGAGGAACTAGTTCGAATCCAAAAGTTATTTTAGTGTTGGATAGCTAATTTACTGATAAACATTATAGGACATATAACAGAACGCTATGACCAATAAGACTAATCAATGAAAAATGTAGCAAATCAGGGAAAATGTATTCCATACGAAGTTGCGCAAGTTAGCTAGAAAAAAAGCAGTAAAGTTTTAAGAGGGTAAAAGTAGAAATTCTGTACTCAAAAAAAAGATTTTGGAATAAGTTTTTTCAGCTGCAATAGAGACAAAGATAAGCATGGATATGAAAAAGGTTGTGAAGAAGGCACAAGTAGCTTACTCAACATACAGACAGGCTGAGAGGCAAACAAGAAGTAGAGTTAGGAGCGATAAGTTACTACCGCCGCTAATAGCCACCTGTAAATGAGAGTAACAGATACCTGAGCATTTTGGAGCCACAACACAGATTCAGCAGTTCAAATAAGTTCAAACCTTCCATGATTTGACTGAACAAGAAAAGATTTAAAAACTGTGAGAAGGCTACGTGTAATTTTTTTTTTCATTTATTTAGGTTGTCACCAAGGCTATTATTACGAATTTATTGACACCTAATTTATTAAAATCGGTTCAGTAGTTTAGAAGCTACGGCGGAAAAAAAATAGCCTGTCAAAGTCGAGTAATATCGCCTTAGTTGCTTATATCACTACTTGCTAGTCTCCCATTATGTTTATTGTAGACCACTTATATTATAGCAAGCCCTGATGGTTTTGAATACACAAGCTGGTGTACTAGTGAGCAGCACAAAACTAACATGTTTATGATCAAAGAAATCAACTTACAGTTATACTTTAAAGAAATATGCAACTAATAACAAAATGCACTTTGGCAGTTCATCAATAACCCATAACGTCCCACTGCTGTGCTCGGGTCTCCTCTCAGAAGAGGGTTAAGGCCATACGTCCCCACACTGACCGAGTGCGGGTTGGGGACTGGCAACACAACGTTGTAGCTATGTAATCTTGCCGATGGATGTTTTTCAAGCGGCCCAAAGACCTCCAACTAAGCTTCACGACTGTTAATCCTAGGATTACAACTGGGACCGATTGCTTAACGTGACCTCCGATTCACGGAGACGCTCATGGTGTCATGCCACCAGCGGTCGCCCATCGAGGTACTGACCGCGCAGTCGTTGCTTACCTTCGGTGATTGTTTCTAATCACCGAGTGCAACTGGGCTATGAGCGACTTTGGCAGGCTCATATAGGAAAAACTTATGTTATAAATCCATATACATCTTTAGTACACTCATGAAAACAATATTGTGGTTATGTACGAGAATTGTTAATTTGAATTATGTTTGCCTTTAATGGATTTGCTAGGTTATTGTTAGTATTAAATATATTATTAAGGAGTACACAAATTACATACTCAGTTCTCATTCAAATCGATCCATGATAGCAAACAGGTCAAGAATATTTACGAGATTCTTAAAGAAAAGCAGTAGTTTTTTATCCTTGTTCCATCAAATATACTGATTATTAATTAAACATATTACATACCTTTGTATTGCCTCATGCTTTACTGTTAATATTAGGTTCTCCTTTATTTAAAAAAAAACTATAGTATGCATCTAAAATACATGTTTTTATTTTTTTTTATCATTTAGAAGCATAATCCTTATTGTATAGTTCTTCAAACAGTTTCATTCTTTGCGGGTATACATCGAACTTCATCTTGAGAGTCTCATCTATAACGAAGCAGGCTACTCCTCCATCTGTAATCGGTTCCCATTTCGTCGGTATCAAGTGATCAAGTTTTGGTGTAGGATTTCTATAAATAAAAGAAAAACATTTGAGAAATGGTTACACAAGTACAGAAACTTAAAAAATAGAACTTCTTTTAAGAATTAAGATAATAATGACATTGTGACAAAAGTAAAATGAGAAAAATCACAAAACACTATTTGGGGTTCTTGGGGATTTATTGTGCGTTTTTAATATATTATTTTTGCTGATGTAAGGGGTTTCAATTAGGGGGTTTGTTTCTGTGTTCCTCAACACACCATTTATCCATTACCATTAAAATTCCATTCAAGGTTCACTACCGTTATTACTAACCCATATTTAGCGAAATTAGTCCACATAGTAGTCATTCTATCCCGAACTTTGGCATCTGTTTTAGAAACTGGTCCAGTCAATCTATCACTTTTCAACAAATAACCTATTTCGTCGCCGTGGCAGGCTCCCTTCCGTTCAATGTTATGACATTTCTTGTTGTAATTCAAATTGCCATCATAAGAAAATTCATAAAGGTACACAGCCTTATTATGTTTGGCAATTAACTTAGTAGACTTATACAAACCCCCTAAGATATCAACATCTGTAAAGAAATCTATAGCAAAAGCATCTGGTTCATTATACATTGTCTCGCTTCCAAGATAATTCGTTTTCAATATGTTTTCCGTATCAGTTTTTTCTACATCACTCAAATCAAATGGAAAGAAATTTAAAAATTTCTTTGTCTTTACTAGTTGATCTAGATTTTGTGCGCCATAAGCCAACATAAGAAGGGCTTCTCTTGTACAGAAACCAGTCATGTACGGTACTTTAGTAAATTCTCCCTGAGCCACCAGTAGATAGGGGGATTTCGTTAAAAAAGGTTGCCAATCACCCGGTTTTTCAATTGTTGGCACAAATCCAAAATGAATACCCCCTCGAAATTCATCTGCAACTACCACACGCAAGGATGCACTAATTAGTTCATTAACAGGTAAACTCTTTAGGTATTTTAACAATTGCTCATCATTTGAAATACTTTTACTGTGTAGAGATGGTATTTTTGAAGCCAGTTTCCTAATATCTATGTTATGAGCCCAATGCAGTAAAGGGAAACCTGACTGAGCTACAGCTTTATGAAAAAGACCCTTGGCCATAGGAGATAGCATTAGATATCCCACAGAGGCACCTCCGGCGCTAGCTCCAAATATTGTCACATTCTTTGGGTCTCCACCGAAATTTGCAATGTTTTTTTGAATCCACTTAAGAGCTTGAACTTGATCCATTAAGCCCATGTTTCCTGGAGCTTCTTTGACATTTAAAGATAGGAAACCGAGAATGCCGAGTCGATAGTTAATACTAACCATTACAACTTCTTTTTCAATCAAAAAATCAGGTCCATGTGTTGCATCATCAGTACCACGCCCGAAAAGAAATCCACCGCCATGAAGAAATACCATCACTGGCAGCAATTTATTTTTAGTTGATGGCAACTGGGGCGTATAAACATTGAGATATAAACAATCTTCATCTCCTATTAATTTCTTTGTTTTCTTGCATAACTGAGCACAAATGTTACTGCTTCTGGTTGCATCCCGAATACCTTTCCATAGATTTGGTGGCTGAGTCACCTTTAAAGAGGAAAATTCATATTTGTAATTAAAAACTATTTAACAGTCATAATTTCATCGTGAAAATAGCTATTAGTAACTGGTAAAAGAGCTTATTAATATCTGGGACACATTTCAGCTATTCAAAATGACAAATCAGCTTTTTAAATATTACTTGAATAGATCCTTGGGAAAGGCTTTTTGGCCAGCAGTAAATAGCTTTTTTGGCTGAGATGATGATGATGATTATTGTTAAGTAAATGTAAAACTAATCATTTCCCAGAAAAGCACCAGAGATAATATCCACTACTCATAAGTGTGGGTTCTTATACCTCAACAGCAACCCATGAGGGATATGACTCATGATATCATGAGGGATATGACTCAAAATTTAAAGATTTAAACAAGAGTAATCATATTTTTTTACAAAAAAAAAAAAACAACTTCTAAAACTGATACAAATTGAAATGGGAACACACATAAAGCACCAGCTTTCAATTCAAAATCAGTTCACCCAGTGCGCTGCGGTGTCCGGTGGTTATTGTCATACCGTAGGTAAAGCGGCAAGGCTAAGCTAGTCTAAAAAAAAGTATGCAAAGTTACTCCTTATATCGTCAGCTACCTATCAGTGAATGTCCCGTCGAAATCGGTCCAGCCGTTCCAGAAATTACCCGGAACAAACAGACAGACAGACAGACAAAAAATTTTTAACAACATGTTTTGTATATGTATCATGTATACATACATATGCATTTAGTAAAAGGCGGTTATTTTAATATTACAAACAGACACTCCAATTTTATTTATTTGTATAGATGTAATACACATCACCTTCACTATCATTACAAGTTGACCTAATGTGATACTTCTAAAACGGTCGTTGGTGATAGAGAGGTAACTAACTAAAGTACCCCGCTTTCTGAAGCAAATTAGTCCTAGCTACTGGAACAGCCAATAGAGGTGGGCGACGGCGCCTCCACACGTACCGGTCAGACACTCGCAGATTCAGGTGTCCAAGTACACTAGGAGTATATTCTATACCACGTTATAATTTCACTACATATGCAGCAAGCGTGTATTCACGTCGCAGTTCCTTATATCCGACCATACCCAGCACACACAAAAAATTATAAAGTGAGACAACTTACCGAAAATCTATATTCCCCTATAGGAGGTTTTGCATAAGGAATGCCCTTAAAGGTAAAATACGAGAAACCATTGCAGTTTCTAGTTACTTGACCTTTTAGTTTTCCCTGTTCAGTTTCTATTAATGGATCTGTCATTGTAGAAATTGATAGAAAACGTAGATTAAGTGCGACAAGGATATTTTGTCGTGAGAGTAGAGTCGAAACTATGTATCCCATGGCAAATGAAATAAAGTGTAATTATTAAAATATCTTAACATAACTGAGACGATGACAATAAAAACACAAACACAACATAGGTATGACGTTTTTTTTTTTTTTCTCCCTTTTAGATGTAGGAGAACTTGGCTCGCACTTCTGTGCATTTGCCAGCGTCAAATTGCAAATAGGATCAGGAATGTGTTTAAATTGTAATACTTAAAATAAGTAGCAGGCACAGCCTGTTGTAAATATTGATATGTAATATGTATAAAAATATTTCTAATTTAATGTTATTATCAAATATATAAAATTCTCGTGTCGCGGTGTTTTTAGTTAAACTCCTCCGAAACGGCTTGACCGATTCTTATGAAATTTTATGTGCATATTGGGTATGTCTGAGAATCGGACAAATATATTTTTTATCCCCCTAAATGGTAAGGTTGACCCATCCTTAAGTTTTTTTTTTTTTTTTAAATAAAATTTAAATTAAAATTAAATAAAATTTAAAATAGGGGCTAGCATTTTTTTATCAATATCTGAAATGTATTTAACAGATGGCTCATAGATCAAAGATTCGAATTTATATCATTAAACAAATCAAGTTTTGAAGGTCAACATGTTGGGGCATTAAATGATTTAAATCGAATATAACTTTTAACTAAACAAGGAAGAGATTTGTGATTCCAGTAATTTGATAACTCAATGAGATCAGCAAGTATCTGAAGTTTTTGAATTAAACGGCTATTAGAAAACTGTAAAACACGGAAAAACAATTGGTCAGCTAAAAAGAAACCGTAGACACATTCAAATTACTTGGCATAACAATACACACACTGGAAAACACACATCGAATTACATACGCCCTATTTTAGCTTAAACCGCACTATCCAGTGGCGTAGCGAGGGGGGGGCGGAGGGGCGGACCGCCCCGGGCGCCATCATCGGAAGGGCGGCAAAATTGGAAAAAATATATTTTGTGCGGTCAGTGGCGGTTAGTCAGCCATTTAATTTTTCAAGAAGTTAACTTTTGTTAAAAATATATAGGACGAAGCTATGTGCTAACAAGCTACAGCCCCTTGTTTAACCAATATTTTAAGCACTAGAGTTCTGACAAATATTTAGCTATACCTACTCACAGCATCGAGACGACCACGGTAACGGAGAAGGTGCTAAGAATCACCGGGAAGCCACTACAAGCGATTGATCTTGGTAAATTTTAATGGCCGCATGTTCGGCTAGACTCGCGTCTGGCAAAACTCAAGGTGGAACTTGAGAAGATTAGATAGCATATTTTAGGGTAATGTGAAGTCCGAAGAGAAGGGGAGGACACCATAACCCTCGACTTAAGACATCCAATGTACTTACGTGTGGGAGACCAACAATCTCAAGGTGTCATTGAGTTTCTAGTTAATAAGTCTCTTTCTAGCAACGTTGTGGAAATATCTAGTATATAGAAAAGGGTAGCATACCTCATTGACAAGCTCACCGAGCGATATAGCCTCAATGTAGTGCAAGTGTACGCACCGACCTCGGCCCACTCGGATGACGAGGTAGAGGATATGTTCGACGACATACCGACGGCTCTCCACGTCACCACTAAGACCCACAACAACGTTGTTACGGGTGACTTTAACGCCAAAGTGGGAGTACTAAATTGCAGCGAATCGGTAATAGGATCCTACGGATTTGTAAGCAGAAATCATAGGGGCAAATACTCGTCAACTTCCTCGAACGAGAGGGGCTGAATTTTTTCTTTAAAAAACAGTCCCAAAGGAAGTGGACTTGACAAAGCCCCAACGCTATGACCAAAAACGAGATCGATTTCATCTTGACGGACCAAAAGCACATATTCAGAGACATCTCTGTTTTATCAACATGTTTAACACCGGTAGTGATAACTGAATTGTCTGAGGCTCTCTGAATTCGACTTTAAGGCTAAACGTGCCAGTTTGATGAAATCCAGGCTCCGGCCAACTCTGCTCCAAGCCGCGATGGGAACTGAAAAGTTTCAGTCAAATCTGGAAAACCGATTTGCTACCATGGAAACCACAACACACGTAAACCAGAACCTGGAAAATGTGCTCCGAATTTTCAGGCAAGAAGGTATAAGATTTTTTTACATGCAGCGTAAAGACAAAAAACGAAGCTTTCGGAAGGCTAATGAAGAAATGACGTGAAAACCCACTTTTAACTTCGTCGGCAAAGCGGTCTAAACCAAGAGATCAGCATACTCGTACGGCACGACCTTCGATGCTCCAATACTCTTTCAATCGAACAAGCTACCGAACAGAACCAGGGTACAAAAGTGTTTGTACAGTCTCTCGGAGGAAGCTGCCTAACGAAGTTGCCACAGCAAGTGGAAAAATTGTTGCTTCCAAGCCGACCGTCTTTTCGGAAGTGGAACGTTTCTATGGCGATTTATACGCTGACAGAGGCAGGTGAAACTACTTAAAAGCTCAAACCCTAGGACAGATGCAGGAGCTTTACTAGTAGTGATGCAGTCATTTCCTTTCTTTGTTTTTTGGGCTTTGGCAACCGGTTCTACATGAAGTGAATGATAACTACAGAAAAATATTTACACAGAGAAACGAGAGAAACAGGCAGATGGCGTTGTGTTGTAAGTTATGAAAAAAATGTGTGAAGAACTCAGAATTCCGATTGAACCTTAGAGGCTCATAAAAAGTAGGCATATTTTTGATGACAGAACTGCTACTGAAGAGATGCTAAAATATGTGTGAAGAACTCTAGAATTCCCAGAGATCTCGAATAGAACCTATGACAGAACTAGAGATGCTAACTTGTATGATTTGAAATAGTAGTGAATTTCGCTATCTTGTCTATTGAGCAAGTGAAATAAAAAATGTGTGATGCTATAGACATTGATGGTGTAATAAAATACTTTTCTATTAAACAAAGTAGACATATAAATATTTAATTAAAGGCGTAAGTTTGACTTTTATTCTCAAAAGTACTTATATTATTTTTCAATAAAAATATAGTTCTAGTTTATATGAAAAACTAGCTACGTAACCTCGTTTACGTCTCCTATTGTCCATAGCGCGATAATTTTCCTCTATTTTTGAAACGTTCTCCATTGGTGCTCCGCTTCTATTGGACTTAGCGTGATGATATATAGCCTATGGCCTTCCTCGATAAATGTACTATCCAACACTGAATGAGTTTCTCAAATCGGACCAGCGGTTCCTGAGATTAGCGCGTTCAAACAAACAAACAAACTCTTCAGCTTTATAATATTAGTAAATACTAGCAGACCCACGCAACCTTGTTTGCGTCTCCTATTGCCCGTCGCGTGAAAATTTTTCCCCGTTTTCGAAACATTTTTCATTATTGCTCGTCTCCTATTGGTCTAAGCGTGATGATATATAGCCTATAGCCTTCCTCGATAAATGGGCTATCTAACACTGAAAGAATTTTTCAAATCGGACCAGCGGTTCCTGAGATTAGCGTGTTCAAACAAACAAACAAACAAACAAACAAACAAACAAACAAACAAACAAACAAACTCTTCAGCTTTATATATTAGTATAGATTAATTTGGGTTTTTGAATTCGCTAATCATTTCATTTTGTCTATCGTCAAGTTGTAACAATGTCTCAAAGTGGTTGAAATAATAAAAAGTGTACTAATAAACAATAAGTGATTGTACAACTAAGATTAACTTATTTATTTTAAATCTAACCTGTATTATGCAAAAATAATGTGGACTGTTCTCGCCTTTTTTAATCTACATAAGTAATGTTTAGTAGGTATACATTACTTTATACTAAAATTTAAAGCTGAAGAGTTTGTTTGTTTGTTTGTACACGCTAATCTCAGGAACCGCTGGTGCTATTTGAAAAATTCTTTCAGTGTTAGATAGCCCATTTATCGAGGAAGGCTATAGGCCATATATCACGAGCTACGACCTACAGGAGCGGAGTAACAATGAAGAATGTTACAAAAACGGGGGAAAATTATCACGCTACAGGCAATAAGAGACGTAAACGAGGTTGCGTGGGTCAGCTAGTATCTGAATAAGATGGCGGCAAAATTGTCTGCCGCCCCGGGCGGCCGACACTCACGCTACGCCACTGGCACTATCCGCATACTCCTAGTTAAGATAAGAGATTATGTTGTGGGTGGGTGAATAGTGTATATTCCCAGGATTTATATATAAGTACTTTTAAAGAAATGTATCAGAATCATCGCCCAAATTAGAAATAGTGACGGCCTTAATTTGTTCAATATAACATCCACACACTACCATCTTATATACATATATTTGACATTTGTATATTTGTATATAAAAACATAAATGACGACTGCCTCGTTGGTCTAGCGGTTGGTGTGTGTGAGGTGTGACTGCTGACCATGAGGTCTCGGGTTCGATTCCCGGGTCGAATCAAACGTTTGTATGATCTACAAATATTTGTTTCGGAGTTTGGGTGTTTTCTATGTATAATATGTATGTATTTACAAAAAAAAGTATATATGTATTTCAGCTGTCTAGTACCCATTTTTTTTTTTTTTAACGTGTGGAAACCCCCTCGGGCCGTCACCCCGCCGGGGTTTGCGGCGGGGCGGTGTGTCGGAATCGAACCGACTAAAACCACACGGTGTGCCACTCTGCGCCTGAGACGGGAGGGATCCGGGAACTGCTGTTATTAACACATCCGGACCCCTCCCAGCGCCTGCCTGCACTGAAGCGGGCACCGTCTGCTGTTTAAACTCTCAATTTAGGCGACGTACGGCACACGCGTAACGTCGCCCCCTCGCGGGTGACCACTAAAGCGGATGGTGGGGAAAACCCATCCCGACCATCCGCGGCCACACTCAGGGCGGCATGAGGCGCTGGTAGGCGCGCCTCCGCCGCCCGGTTCGCCGGCGGCGGATCGGGTCCGAGTGGATATCATCCTCCCGGGCCTTCTCCGCCGCCTCCTTCTGCGAAATTACGTCTTCGCAGAATGCTGCGACCGCGGTAAAACTGCTGTCGCTACCGGCCATGCAGCGAATGATGGCCGGCAGCGAGAGATCTCCTCCGATGACTGCAGTGAGGGCACGGCGCTGCGACGCCCAAGCGGGGCAAATCGCCAGCGTATGCTGGGCCGAGTCCTCACTGCAGTCGCAGTGGTGGCAGGCGGGACTCAGTTCCCTCCTGGCGACCGAGTGCAGGTACTTTCCGAAGCATCCGTGCCCGGAAAGAACCTGCGTCAGTCGGAAGGAAAGGGTCCCGTGCTGCCGCCCTGCCCACTCGAGGATGACCGGCTGGAGAGCCTCCACGGCGGCAAAGCCAGCGCGTGGAGTCTCCAGCCGGAACGACCAGCGAGCCATCGTGGCTCGACGGGCGGCTTCACGCCACTCGCGTACCTCTTCGGGCGGAGGGCGAATGCCTCTCTCCGCCCGGAACTCAGCCACCCGTCGATAAACTTCGGCGAGCACTTCCGCCTCCAAATCCCACGGAGGTGTTCCGGCCAAGGCGCACGCCGCCTCGGTGGACACCGTGCGGTATCCGCGTATGGCTCTGACCGCCAATACCCTCTGAGGCCGCCATAGGCGGGCCTTATTGAGGGCAGTCAGAGCCGCCACCCACACCGGTGCCCCATACAGCGCCATCGACCGGACCACCCCCGTGTAGAGGAGTCGCGTTGCGACGCTGGCCCCGCCCAAGTTGGGCAAAAGTCGCCCAAGGGCAGAGGCAGCGCCGACCAGCTTGGGACCAAGCTGTCGGAAGTGCTCGTCGAAGAGCCACCTACCGTCGAGGATCAGGCCCAGATACCTCATCTGGGCCCGAACCGGTACGAGGACCGAGTTGACCACTATGGAGGCGCCGGGGGGCGGCCCACGACGGGGCCCATGGAATAGCAGGGCCTCAGTCTTGTCCAGGGCCACCCGTAAGCCCAGCGCCTCGATGCGCCCGACCACCAGAGAAACACCAATGGTGGCCAGGCGCGCCGCCTCCTGGAAGTTCGCCCCCCGGGCTGTGACAAGAGTGTCATCGGCGTAACAAATTACGCCCAGCCCGGGGGGGAGACGACCTCTTAGGACCCAGTCGTATCCCACGTTCCACAGGAGTGGTCCTAGGACAGACCCCTGCGGAACGCCGCACGACATGGGTCGCCGTCTCAAGGCGCCATCTCGATCCTAGTACACGACGGTACGCTCCTGCAAATAGTCTGCCACCAGCCGCCTCAGGTACTCTGGCACTCCGTGGTATTGGAGTGCTTCCCCGATGCAGCTGAATGGCAGACTATTAAAGGCGTTGGCGATGTCCAAAGACACCGCCAACACCACGCCGCCACAGCTCACTGCCTCTTCGGTCACGGCCCTAAGGCGCATCACGGCATCGACCGTCGAACGCCCCTCTCGGAATCCGAATTGGGCGTCCGACAGGTCGGGCCCCACCTCGCGGAGTTGCCGGACGATGCGGGCAGAGAGTATCCTCTCAAAAAGTTTACCCGCCTCGTCCAGCAACACGATGGGCCTATAGGCCGCGACCGAATCGGCAGGCCGTCCCGGCTTCCTCAAAAGGACCAGCTTCCCGCCTTTCCAGCACTCAGGAAAGCGTCCGGACGCCAGGCTAGCGTCCAACACTTCCATGAGGCGGTCCGACATATGGTCGAGGGCTCGGGCCAGAACTCGGGCTGGAACCCCGTCCGGCCCGGGGGCGGTGTTCTTGGAACGAATCCGCAGAACAGCCGCCCCAACCTCCGATTCCCTAACGGGCGGCACGTATTCCTCTCGACCCCCGTCGTCTCTGACCGCATAGGCCATCGACGGGGTTGTGTGCTCCGCCCGCTGCGGGAAAAGTCCCTCGACCACTTCCTGCAGGAAGCTGGGCTGGAGAGTCTCGGTAAGGGGGGGGCCCGCCGTGCGGAGCTTCTGTCGCACCGCACGATATGGGCGACCCCAGGGGTCACGGTCGAGACTCTCCAGCATCTCCTTTTTCTTCACCTCTTTGGCGCGGCAAATGGCCAGCTTCAGAGTTTTCCGCGCTTCGCGGTACTCCTCTTGAAGCTGGTCCCCGCCACCGTCTCCGCGGTGACGTCGCCTGCTGCGGGTGTAAGACCTCCGGGCACGAGTACAAGCCGCACGGAGGTCCGCCAACTCCTGGGACCACCAGTAGACCTCCTTCCGAGGAGGCCGACGACCCTGGACGCGGGGCATGGCCGTATCACAAATCTGCGTAATCGCATCGCGAAAACGGCTAGCCCCCACGTCCACGCCGACCTCCCCGGTCGGGGCCCGCGGAGACAGCCACGAATGAACGATGGCCGCCTCCTCCAGTAGGTCCCTGTCGAGCTTGGCGACAGCCCACCGCGGAAAGTGGGACATTTGCCGCGCCACGTGACCCCTACTGGGGCCCTGGGACCGGGAGAGCTCGAATCGGATGTACAAATGATCCGAGAGCGTCTCGACCTCTTCCAGGACACACCAGTTCCTTACTCGTGCGGCGACAGCAGGGGTAGCGAACGAAAGGTCCACTATCGACCCCCCCTGCTGTCGCACGCACGTGTTGGTGGCGCCTCTGTTCAGCAAACAGAGGCCCACCGAAGCCGCCCACTCCTCGACGGCTTCGCCCTTGGCGTCCGTCCCGGGGGACCCCCACGCAATGGATTTTGCGTTGAAGTCCCCCAGCACGAGGACGTGCCCAGACGCTAATCGCCGCATCGAGGTCTCCAAGCTGTTAAGGAAGACCTCGAAGTCGCTCAAACTCCGGTTGGGGGAGAAGTATATACCGTAAACGGTGATCCCCCCCCACTCGGCGGCAACATATCCCGAGCCCTTGTCTCTAAGCGACAAGGGCGGGGAATGAGCCGCCCCGGATCCGACGACTGCCACGGAGCCGTCCCAGTCACCCATCCAGTTTGGACGGGGAGGAACGTAATAGGGCTCCGCGACTACGGCAACACCGATCGACCACTGCGCCATACTTTGCAGGAAGAGATCCTGCGCCGCGGCGCAGTGGTTGAGGTTCGTCTGGACAAGGAGGTTGGAGACGTGGTCCATTACTGGACCGTCTCTACAACCTCCTCCATGGGCGTCGACGAGGACGGACGGACAACGTCGGAGGCAGCCTGGGTCGCCAGGCTAGCCCCCGGCGTCTGCCGAGAAGCTTGGGGTGGCCTGCAGCCCCCCTGCCCCATCTGGTGATTGGCGGGCTTTTTGCCCGCCGCACACATAGGGCAGTGAGGGGCGGCAGAGCACTTTGCCGCCTTATGCCCCGGTCGACCGCAGCGGAAACATAGTCCGCTGCAGTCGAAGCAGCTTGCGCACTTAGTGCGAGTGTGTCCCGCGGCAAGGCACTTGTAGCACCTCATCGGTCTCGCGGCCAGCACAGTAACTCTGGCACTCACGAAACCGATGAGGATCTTGCCGGCGTCGCCCAAAATTTTGGCCGACGCCACGGGACAGCTCACCCACACGGCGCTAAGCCCTCCTGGACCGGGGCGGATGGTGCCGACCCGGATGTTGTCCGCGCCGCACTGCGTCTTCTCTCTGACGGCAGCGCGGACATCATCCACAGTGACGGAGTCGTCCAGGCCCGAAATGCGCAGCTCTGCGCACTTCGTGGGCCTGGAGATCCTCACACCATCCGTGGCGGAGAAGACCTCCCTCAGCCTCTCGGCGAAGGTGTCCGCCGTCTTTGCGCCATCGGCCCCAGGGAACTCGAGGATTCGAGCTCCCGTCTGGGCGAGGCGCAAGCGGACACCTGACGCTCCAAAATCTGGGGCGAGACTGTCCCGGGCCGTCTTAAAGACGGCCGCGTAGGACAGTCCGCCCCTTGCCGCCTCCGGCGAGACCGTAACTACCACAGCCGCGGTCTTTGGCGGCTGCAGCTTCCGCGGCCCCCCCGGGGCGGCCCGGGACACCGACGACGATTGCGGGCCAGAGGCCGCCTTTCGGGCAGCCTTATTGGCCCGCTGTCGGGACTTTTTCGACTTAGCCCCCCCTACTAGCTGCCAACCATCATTTGACGGGGCAGTAGATGTGGGGGGGCCTGGCAGAGGTGTTGGAGTGGGGAGCGGAGGAAACTCCGCTCCTGCCCCCGCCGCCGTCTTGGGCCCCGTCTTCTTCGGCGCAGCCGTCTTGGCTGGGGCCTTTGTCTTCCGCTGCTGCGACTGTCGAGCAGCGGTAGGGCCCGGCGCCGTCGTCGCCGCCGCGTACGTCACACGACCCCCCACCACGGGGAGCGGGGTCGGTGCCGACGCGACCTTCGGCCTCGGCGCTGCAAGAGGCGGCCGAATAATGGGGGCGGGAGGCAGCCTCGCCTCCAGGCCGGCCAGACGACCGTCCACCAGATTCCCCACCGAGGTGAGGATCTGCTGCAGCATCTGCTGCAGGACGGCGTCCGGTACCCCGGGGATGGTAGGGGCCGGTTGGGACGTAGACGGGGCCGGCTGGGAGGCAGTCGGGGCCGGCCGGGACGCAGACGGGGCCGGCCGGGAGGCAGACGGGGCCGGCCGGGACGCAGACGGGGCCGGCCGGGACGTAGACGGGGCTGGCCGGGACGCAGACGGGGCCGGCTGGGACGTATTCGGGGCCGGCCGGGACGCAGACGGGGCTGGCCGGGACGCAGACGGGGCCGGCTGGGACGTATACGGGGCCGACTGGGACGCAGATGGGACAGGGGCCTCACACTCAGGGCGCTCCGCCCGAAATTGGGCGAACTGAGCGCTCAGGTCCGCCACCTGCTCCGTCAGTCGGTCGTTCGCCGCCTGCAGGCGAGCCACGTCGCCAGCCAAGGTCTCGACGACCTCGGCTACGGCAGTCGAGGAGTCCTTGAGGGCCCTCACAAAAGGGCCCTTAAGGTTTACCGACTTGGTGGCCACCTTGTGAATGATGGCCACCGCGGCATGCGCCCTCTCCTGCAGAGACGCCGGCGATTCGGGCACTGAATCCCCTTCCACCGGCGTCCCGATTGTAAGCAGGAGACCAGCGATCTCCTCTTCCGCCTGCAGTTCTCCGTCCGCTCGAACCCGTCTGTAGGATTCCGCCGTACAAAAGGCGGAACCCGTATGGGCCGGCACCGGAGTTCGCGAGCGCCTCCTATGGCTGCTCGCAACCTTAGGCGGAGGCAACATCTCCTGGGAGATGTCGCTCTCGCAACCCTGGGGGCGACCACGCTTCCGGCCGTCAACCTCCGTATCCATAGGTTCCGGTACGTGCGTCCTCGCACCGGAACTGCTACCCGCGACATCAACCGCGGACCTTGAACGCAAGCGTTCCGATCGTCTTCGGCTCCCAGCAGTCAGATCGACTTCTGGGAGCCCAACCGGTATAGGCGCTCCAGCCGCAGCGACATCCTCGTTGGACGAGTGGACGTCCGCCCTCCGGAATTGGCCTCTGCTGTTCCGCGTCGGCCTTTTCCGCTCCGTGTCTAAATTCAACTTAAAACTAATATTATTATTTTTTGCGACCTCCGCGTTATTTTCGGTGCCGGATTTGACGCTCGGCAACGGGCGTGTGAGACAGTGAATGCCCCCCCCCATAATACGATTGGGGGCTGCCGGAGCCGACTGGCTCCGGAAGGGATTCCCCAGACGCGTCGCGTCTAGGACCCTCCTGGGTAGGTATATTCCTAATATTGTCCATTGTCATAGTTTTTGTTTATTGTCCGTCGACAGGACGCCCTTGGCACTGGACTCCCTCCAGCGACTCAGCTCATTGCCAGGCGTCAGAGCGTAAGCTTAGGGTATTTTTATAGAGGTTTACGTCCTCGCGGCTTCAAGAGCCACCGGTCCTGTCCGTTCAGGATTACGGCTGGGCCGGACGGGGTCTGCACCAGACCTGATCCGTCCGCCCCCTGTCCCTCTCGGAACTACTGGCACTCTAATACGCCCTCTGCTAGAGCAGAGGGACGTTTAGAGTGCCCCACGCGGCAGTCTTTACAGACTCCGTCTCGTATCCCATTTAGTCTGGGGTCTCCTTCTGGGCCTATCCGGCGTGAGTGGCTCTACCGGCGTAGCCCCAGAAATCATCGACCCACGCAAGCCCCACCACGACGACAACGTAGGGATACATTGGGGGGAGCTGTCTAGTACCCATAACACAAGCTCTGCTTAGCTTGGGATTAGATGGCGTTGTGTGTTAGATGTTCGAAATATTTATTTATTATAAATCACTTCACTAAAGTAAAAGATACCCACAATTTAACTGCACGCCTCAGAGACAGTTTATACCTACCACAATCTAGAATACAAAATGCTGAATTAGAGCCCTTATTACATGGCCTTTAAAATGTACAATAAATTACCCATTTACATTAAAAGTGAAACCAAACTTACATGATTCCCCAAAAAACTGAAAGCATTTTTAATCAAAAAATGCTTTTATTCAGTATACATTCAGTATATAACAAAACACAAAAATACCTAAAGCCAATACATCCACATGCATGGTGTTTATTTATCACAAATATCGAACACGAACAAAGTCAAACGTCGACCACCCGACCACAACAACCAAACAGAAACAGTCGCCCTCACCCTTGGCGAACATGGCAGTACATATTGAATCCGCAAACATAACGGACGCCGACCTTGTGGCAGGTAGCACCTTCGGCCCGGGGGGGAGACGTTCCCGAAGGACCCAGTCGTACCCCACGTTCCACAGGAGTGGTCCTAGGACAGACCCCTGTGGAACGCCGCACGACATGGGTCGCCGTCTCAAGACGCCCTCTCGGTCCTCGTACATGACGGTACGCTCCCTCAAATAGTCTGCCACCAGCCGCCTCAGGTACTCTGGCACCCCGTGATACTGGAGTGCTTCCCCGATGCAGCTGAATGGCAGACTATTGAATGCGTTGGCGATGTCCAAAGACACCGCCAACAGCACGCCGCCACAGCTCACAGCCTCTTCGGTCACGGCCCTAAGGCGCATCACGGCATCGACCGTCGAACGCCCCTCTCGGAACCCGAATTGGGCGTCCGACAGGTCGGGCCCCACCTCGCTGAGATGCCGGACGATGCGGGCAGAGAGTATCCTCTCAAAAAGTTTGCCCGCCTCGTCCAGCAACACGATGGGCCTATAGGCCGTGACCGAATCGGCAGGCCGTCCCGGCTTCCTCAACAGGACCAGCTTCCCGCCTTTCCAGCACTCAGGAAAGCGACCGGACGCCAGGCTGGCGTCCAGCACTTCCCTGAGGCGGTCCGACATATGGTCGAGGGCTCGGGCCAGAACTCGGGCAGGAACCCCGTCCGGCCCGGGGGCGGTGTTCTTCGAACGGATTCTCAGAACCGCCGCCCCTACCTCCGATTCCCTCACGGGCGGAACTTCGCCCCCGTCGTCCCTGGCCGGGTAGGCCATCGTCGAGGGCGTGTGCTCCGCCCGCTGCGGGAATAGGCCCTCGACCACTTCCTGCAGGAAGCTGGGCTGGAGAGTCTCCGTAAGGGGGGGGGGCGGCGTGCGGAGCTTTTGACGCACCGCACGATAAGGGCGACCCCAGGGGTCACGATCGAGACTCTCCAGCATCTCCTCTCTCTTCACCTCCTTGGCGCGGCAAATGGCCAGCTTCAGAGTTTTCCGCGCCTCGCGAAGCTGGTCCCCGCCACCGTCTCCACGGTGACGTCGCCTGCTGCGGGTGTAGGACCTCCGGGTACGAGTACACGCCGCACGGAGGTCCGCCAACTCCCGGGACCACCAGTAGACCTCCTTCCGAGGAGGCCGACGAGTCCGGATGCGGGGCATGGCCGTATCGCAAATGTGCGTAAGCGCATCGCGAAAACGGCCAGCCCCCACGTCCACGCCGACCCCCCCGGGCGGGGCCTGCGGAGACAGCCACGAATGAACGATGGCCGCCTCCGGGCCTCCGCCGCCGGGAGGGGTCCGGAGGTCTTACTACAGCAGTTCCCGGATCTCTCCCTCTCTCAGGCGCAGAGTGGCACACCGTGTGGTTTTAGTCGGTTCGATTCCGACACACCGCCCCGCCGCAATCCCCGGCGGGGTGACGGCCCGAGGGGGTTTTTCCACACGTAAAAAAAAAAAAAAAAAAAAAAAAAAAGGTAGCACCTTCGGCGCCGGGAGGGGTCCGGAGGTCGTAACACAGCAGTTCCGGGATCTCTCCCTCTCTCAGGCGCAGAGTGGCACACCGTGTGCTTTTAGTCGGTTCGTTTCCGACACACCGCCCCGCCGCCGCAAACCCTGGCGGGGTGACGGCCCGAGGGGGTTTCCACATGTAAAAAAAAAAAAAAGGTAGCACCTTCGGCAGGGCGGCAGCACGGGCACCCTTTCCTTCCGACTGACGCAGGTGCTTTCTGGGCACGGTTGCTTCGGGAAGTACCTACACTCGGTCGCCAGAAGGGAACTGAGTCCCGCCTGCCACCACAGCGACTGCAGTGAAGACTCGGCCCAGCACACGAAAATGCTACTGAATTGAGACAAACTATACTATAAGATCACAAAATGTAGGTACTTAGTTGGCAATAAAGGTCTTGAATTTTGAACTGTGATTCCATATTTATTTTATTTTTACTGATATGATTTAAATTCAGTACATTTAAAAGTATTGTGAGATTTTATTTAACTTAATGTTTTGACTAAGTAGTAATAATATGTAGCCACCTATTCAATATCTATGTTATAGATCTCAAAAGCCATTATTTATAACAACTGTCATTTATTGGAAAATAAAACTTACTTACCATAATAAATTTGCTATGGGGTTTTATTTCAAAAGATAAATCAATACTAAGACTCATACACAAACACAGTTGCTTAGAGCCAAAACAGATTGCCAAAAGGTGTTGTTTGCACTTTTAGTGCTTCACTAGGAATTTTGACTGTACCAGATATAGATCGCGAAGGTTAATAAACTAATATACAAATACTATGCACCATCATGGATCCATATTCCTTTTTCAGCCCTCTTAATCTTATGAATCTCAACAACACGAAAGTTACATTTTCATGTCACCATTCTTACTCTCATGTTGGTTTCTTCTCGAAAACACCCTTACCTCTTTAGTAGGTATTGCTGTACCTACTACTCAATCTTGTATGTAATAGTAGATTAAATGAATATTTAAATAAACAAGTAGACTTTTCCTACTTTATTCCCCAGAATATGTTAGCTCTTTTGTTGAAATTGTGCTAACATAGATAGGTACCTATACACAGATGATACTCAACTAAACTTGGGACCACGCTAGGCAAAGGTTGCATGACAATATTGGTCAGTTGCAATAAAACATAGGCATAGGTAATAATGATATATTATATAGACATATAGATGTCCTTTCACTTAATTATACGTTGGTTACATGTCATAAACACTAGCATAAAACTACAGTTTACAATCAAACAAGATTTTTGCTTAGTATTTGATACAACATTTATTTAACAAATAAATGGCACATTACTTGAGACCAGAAATAACTTTTACCAAATAATTCTGTTCATTTGCAAAAGAACATTTAGGTATTTCTAAAGGCCGGTATTCACTTTAATTAGTGCGAGTGTAGGTGATTAGTAAATGAGCGTGTGTAGTGCTGGTGTAAAGTGCGAGTAGGAGTAGTGTCCAATTCTTGTGTAGTGGCCCTGTTAAGTGAATTCATTTGTGAGCCGTCGATTATCAAGTAGTGTGTGAGAGGGGTAAGCAAGGGCGCGCAGGACGTGGCTCCTCGCAATCCACTGCAAAAGCATCGAAAACGCTTCTTATATTACTACGCAGTCAACTCATCACTCGCACTAATCAGTCGCTTTTCACATGTAGTTACTTTCTACTAATCATTAATCACCTGCACTCGCACTAATCAATGTGAATACCAGCCTTAACACTTTCTATTCACAACCATATTAGAAAATCATCAGTACATTAGCGAAGCTTAATTTCAAATCTTTGTTACTCTTTCATTATGTTTAGGAGTTACTTTGTATCAATGGTCTTGTCTTATAGACAATCAAATAAGTAAGGTATTTATACATTATGTAATCTTTTTTAACTAAAAATAAATATATTTGGAATGTCATTTTAATATGCCATTACACTTATTATTAGGGCATTATTTTGCTTATAAATAAGAGATTATTATACTTATCACATTGAGCTTTGAAACTTAAATGAGTATTTTGATACAATAATTAAATATAAATCACAATGACTATCAAAGTCATACATTAAATCAAATAGAGATATCATAATTTTAAATTCTGTAGTTGAATTTAATACAACATAAATTTAATTGTTGTAATTCCCAGGTTATTCATCGGGTTCTATGATTCTTTTCTTAATATGAATAGGGCAGTTAACAGTTCCAGTATTTGCCCTTTTGAATCGAGTAGACAGAGGTTTAGTATATTTTCTTAAGATGCGTGTTACTCGTTCTTCTGAAAATATATAACATTATTTATTTCTATATTAATTGAATAGACACATTTTACAGGAGGCTCTTATCAAAACCTATTCCTTTATTTAAATTAATGATACAAAATTTTACAAAATAAACAGACTTCAAGAACTAGACCAAATTGAAAGGGGACCATATGGGCAGTACCAGCTTTCAAATAAAAATAATTATCAAAATCGGTTCACCAAGTCGAAAATTCTGAGGTAAGAAACAAAAAACAAAAACAGTCAAAATGAGAACCTCCTCTTTTTTGAAGTCGGTTAAAAACTAACCAAATAGATATTTGTAAATGGAATCACCTTCGGTCACAACTTATATTAAACTAGCTTTTGCCTGCGGCTCCGCCCGCGTGTATGTCATTATCATTCCAAATCCATCCAGTAGTTTAAGCGTGAATAAGTAACAAACATACACACTCTCAAACTTTCGCTTTTATATATTAGTGTGATTAGTAGCTTCATTTGCATATAAATAGAATGTACCATATAAACATATCTACCTATATACAAATCTATACAAATAAATTTAAAAAAATAACTGCTTTTTACTTAATGCACATGTCACAACTTATATTAAGCTAGCTTTTGCCTTTGCCTTATATAACATACTAGCCGACTCACGCAACCTCGTTTGCGTCATTTTTAGATTTTAGACGTAAACAAGATTGCGTGGGTCTGCTAGTATAACATATTGACCCATGCATCCTCATTTGAGTCTCCTATTACCCGTAGTGTGATAATTTTCGCACGTTTTTTTAAACTTTCTTCACTCCGCTCCGTGCTCCGCTCCTGTTGGTCTTAGCGTGATGATATATAGCCTTCCTCGATAAATGGGCTATCGAATAATGAAAGAATTTTTCAAATCGGACCAGTAGTTCCTAAGATTAGCTCGTTCAAACAAACAAACAAACTCTTCAGCTTGATATATAAGAGACACAAACGAGGTGGGTGGGACGTGTTTATTACGAATTCCTATTTGGGACAAAATCAGAAAAGAGACAAAAACCAAAGAGCCCTTTCCAGGGATGATGTTCATTTTATGAGTAATTGACAGCTATATTTTTGCATTACACTCTTAATTCAGCCAGGTTTCCATAAATCTAAGTAGTCTTTATACTTAAAATTATAGTTTGGCCACTAAATATCACAGGGTAATAGAGAATCAAAGTAACTTACTGTTTACGCAGTCATAAGTTTCAGCTTGTGATTTTTGCAGCATTGTCATCCCAAGAGCTTTTGTGACTTCATCATCTGAATCTGTGTCCGATATATCTTCTTTATTCTCAGAAAAAGACCATTCATTTATATTTGCAACAGAATAATCTTCTTCAAGTTTTGCACAATAGACTACTTGAAACCAGAAGGCATCTGGTGTTAGGCCAAATTTTTCAAGATTCTGTAGTTTAATCATTTCACACTGTAGCAATAGCTTTGGTTCTTTGAAATTTGAAAGCTTGTAGAAACAAGGCTTCTTGTGTAACTGTAAAATAATTTATATATTAAAATACCAATCAATTTCATAAGGCATTTTGGGAAGCATGAGTAAAGTCCGAGATTGATGATCACCATCGTCACTGTCAATGCGGACTTTGCAGCATGGTGACCCATACTATGGAGGCCTAGTAAGAAGCTTTTTCATCAAGAAACCGGGATCATAGAGGCAGGAAAACATCAACATAACATCTACAGTATTTTCCAGGACAGCTTTAAACAGTATTGGTAGTCACTTCATAATTTATTTCCTTGGTATAGTAGGAGAATCATGCTTTGAAACATGTGGTCAGGCTTGACAAGAGGTAACAAAGCCTCATAGGAAATTGATAATTCACACGTTTTTCACAGTGTGTCATGTTACTGAAGAGCTAACCCTTTTACCTATTAATTCAGGGCAGAACACAACATGTGGGATAATATTTGTTTATCTGATGTCATAAGGATTCTTGGGCAAAGGGAGTCAATTAGTAAGTCATCTATCTGCTCATATATCTCTACAGTATAAAAAAATCTAAAAACACGAAACTTAAAAAAAACTGGTGAATAACATAATGATAAATAGTTCTTACAGCTACTAAGCTCACTGTATCTTCAGTTACGCGTAGTTCTGCATGGATTCTTCCCACTCGTCTATCATTTTCATGTTCCTGTAATTATAAAAATAGAATATGTGTAACTCATGCTGCTTAGGTGCTACCGGATTGAAGCCGAATTGCGAAAAGTGAGTTTAGTTTACATCCTAATTATTTCATTGGTAAAGAAATGTATTTTACTATTTACTAAAGCAAAAAAAATTAAAAGGTTAAGTGTACAACGCATTAGAACTTACTACTAGAAATCTCCCACGTCCAATGACATGGATTCCTTCATCCAGTACTATTTTTAAGGGATCTTGTATATCTAGCCTGATCAATTTAAACACCATTTTAGATGACAAGTAGCTAAAAAGTTTCCAGTAAAACTTTTAGAACAATTTAAAGTTGATTTTCAATAACACTTGTTTTGTTTTGATTGTTGAATAACACCGCTACACCATAACACAAACAAACAAGAACTGGCCTGGCCTGGCCTGGCAGCCAGCAGTGTTGCCTACATCGAGAAACTAAAAAATAAACAGCTCACCAATAATAAAAATAGTAGAAAACAGTAGGTAATGTAAAAAAGGCAGATTTCGTACTGATACTGTCCATACGTTATTAAAACAATCCCCTACTTTTATTATTTATCATGAATTCATGACTCACATACATTGTTATATTATACTATAGATCACAACTTTATGAAAACTAAAATTAATGTAAACTTATGTTCCACTTTCATCCTCAGTTGTCTCATTTTCAGTATTTTAAGACTCCTATTTTTGTTAAATTTCTTCAGGTGATTTTCTGTGATTTCAAATAAGTAGCAACTAACAACCGGTTTTTTCGGATTTAGTGTGCAATGCATTTTTAATAGTTACTTGTAGACTTGTAGTCGATATTCTGTTGCGTAGTTTGGTTTTCATCATATTTGTAGCTGAAAATAATCTTTCCACGATGGCGCTGGTATGTGGTAGGCACAAAAGTTTCTTCAACAATATGCAATACAAAATACTAAGATGCATTGGGTTAAATTCGAAAATGAGTAATTTCGAAAATTATGAATTACTAATACCATACAGTTTTATTCGTTCTTTCAATACTGATCTAATTTCTGACATATTCGTCTCTCTTGACTTAGTTACCTCGTATGGCTTACTGAGGGTGACCGGGGTATATGTCAATCATGCGCAAGTGCCTTTTTACGTTATTGTGGCTTATCGTAATTACCCCACAGTGTCTATCTATAATCTATAACAGCCCCTAACATGTTCGTCTTCGAACGTAGGCCTCCTCTTCATTCCTCCACTGGCACCTGTCCTGGGCCACCTGCATCCAATTTATACCGGCTTGTTGCCGGATGTCGTCTGTCCATCTCTTGGGCGGTCTTCCTCGTCCGCGGGTGTTAGCGCGAGGTCTCCACTCCAGTGTTCTGCTTGCCCATCTTCTGGGGTCCATCCTGGCGATGTGGCCAGCCCATCTCCACTTACGGGCCTCTATTTCCTGTACCACATCCCTGACTTGTGTTTTTTTCCCTAATCCACTCGTTTCTCCTGCGGTCCATTTCGAAAGGAATTCAGCATTTCCAGAAGTAAACAACATTCTATCTGGTATTGTCAAAATTGTATATTTTTTGTACAATTATTGAAAAGCTTGAATAGCTTGTATTTTACCCTCCAGCGGCCTAGTACCGTGTTGTGAGACCCTAAATCCCAGGAAATCTACCTCGTCTTTGCCAAATTCACACTTGCGTTCGTTGATTTGGAGCCCATAGTCGTCAAGCCGGTTAAACACCTTTTTCAGGTCCTGCAGGTGCTCTGATCTACTTTTGGAGTAAACGGGTATATCATCTTTATAGGAATAGCAGCAGTCCAGCCCACGCAGAACTTCGTCTAAGAACCTTTGGAATGTTTTGGATTGTGATCATCCTATATGATAATAGTCTAAAAAGACATATTTCACTATAAATCAAACAAAATAATGTAAGTTTCTCGCAGATTGCACGAAATAAAACTAACATTTGTTTTTTAATTTTGTCTGCGACATGAATGCCTTGTGATTGGTTGCAACTCTGGTGACGTCACATGCTACATGCTACGAAACGAAAGATTCCTCTGTTGAGTATTGTTTGCGTTTTATGTTTTCGGAGTGGTAATAATCGATATGTGAGCTATTTCTGCAGTACTTTTTCAATAAACTATTTAATGTGGTTCGAAACAAAACGGAACCAAATTTTGTGCGTGCCGATAACAGCAACCTACATAACATAGACGCTTTTATGATTGCACTTTTCTGTCTATACAATTAAATAAGTAACACAAAAATAAATAAATAAATAAAATTGGAGTGTCTGTTTGTGATATTAAAATAACCGTTTTTACTAAATACACGGTACATATACCAAAAAAGTAGTTAAAAAAATTGGTTGCCTGTAAAGTCGGTATACGGGCGAAAGTTTTACGTGACAACGACTTTGAGTGGTAAAATAATTTTAATGTGAATATTCATTCGTATAGTAGGAAGAAGGATGAAATAATAGTAACAATTTAAAACATTTATTTATACAAAGAATTATATTTAAAACATTAATTTATACAAAGAATCTCGCACTGAATTTCATATTAACAAAATTTTATTTTTACCTTTACACATACATACGTATTTATATACAAATATACATACAATAAACTTTTTATGTCTGTCTCTCTCGCTCTTATGCGGGCTAACCATGCCCGAGTGGAAGGGACGCGTGCCTCTCACTCGCTCTCATTGTGAGCGCATAACGTGAGCGGAGCGTAACGCAGTTTCTTGAAGTGTCACCCGGCAAACCAATTTATAAGACGTTGTCACGTCAAAAGACGTGTGGCACTCGGGGACTGCCGCGGTAAAGCTATTGCATAGCTTTTTTTATCAGCTTATGCAATTAAATTAAATTAAATTATAATTATCTATTTATTTTTTATTTATGCAATATGTTTAATATTGTGAATGAAAAATACTAAACTATTTTTCAAATTGATGCCATACTGACAACAAACAAATGTGTTTTGAATTACCGGACCGTTAGAATTTAGCAAGTAGCATAAGAACGACAATTTTAACATAAATTAGGAATGAGTTATTGGCTCGAAGGCGTAGGAATGATTTATGACAAAGATGCCTCGTGTTCCAATCTCAACTGGGCGACGTCGTCTTTTTGTGAATGTTTCCTGGATATTGTGGTGAAAGGTATTTATTAACAAAAAAGATATGATAAAAGTTCTGCAAATCATCGATAGATGGCAAAACTAAAAAGTATCACCGCTGTGCCCACAGAACAAACGAATATATACTTTACCTTTAATTCTCCTCTTCTGTGGCTGTGCCGGTTGGAGTGGAGGGGTGTTAGGTTATTTTCGTTACGGAATTTCTGAAATTAGTCTTCACGCTCGAGGCCCGCGATAGAAGCTATGGTAATCCCTGGAACGGCTGGACGGATTTTGACGGGACTTTCACTGGCAATAACTTAGGCTATTTTTTTGGACTAACTTTGTCCCGAGGCGTTACTAGCGGTATAACAACAGTTATGTTGCACTTACATAAGTACAACATGAAATTGTTAACAATTATTTTTACGGGAATTAACGCGATCACTTATTAAAAGGTATTACATACCTCTGATTTGCCTGACGTTTCGACCAGGTTGCACTGGCCGCGGTTACAGGCTGACTGGCTCGCTGAGCCAGTCAGTAAAAATAATTGTTAATATATCATGGAACACGAAAGTTTAAAAGTTAGAACATGAAATTGTTTCTGTAATAACCTCTGGAAGAATTCATACATTATTTTTGTAAAATCTAATTACTTTATGTAGGTAGGTATATCTCAATGCTTTTAGGTTACATTTTGAAATAGTACAAAGCGCGGTATCTAAAGATGTTATCTGATCCGACGAACTTCTTACCATCATAATTTTCTTTCGTAAATATTTTACAAATTTCTGAAAACGTTGGTTTTAACAGTTATCCCGCCCGCCTCAGGTTCCCATGGGTAGGGTGCAGTCACAGACAGAAAAATGTTATTCCTTTATTTTTTAATTTTTCTTGGACACAAACCCTGTCCCAAGAATAAGTAACATAAAAAATATATATAATTTGGTGTAGCCGATTAATTACTCCCTGGATCATCAGCTACCTGCCAGTGAAAGTCCCGTCAAAATCGGTCCAGCCGTTCCAGAGATTATCCGGAACAAACAGACAGACAGACAAAAACTTTTTTAACTACATTTTTGGTATATGTACCGTGATACATACATATGCATTTAGTAAAAAGCTGTTATTTTGATGTTACAAACAGACACTCCAATTTTGTAATAAAGAATAATTTAAAACGATTTCCAATAATCAGTCAAATACCTTATTGGATACCTATCAGGTATACTGCGGTCATTCAGGGCACTGTAGTCAAACTCCTTTACGCTATATGGAGTCGGTCAGGAGCTAATCAGCGAGGTCTGCAAAATACCGGAGGACCTGGTGTAGTATTAATATAATGGACGGTGGAGTGCTGCACCACTTTAGTAACTCCAAAAGGTTTTACAGGGCCTGGGTATTTTCCGAGCAACTGGTAAAATCCAGTATTACCTGACGAAAAAGATTTCATACTAGCTTGCTCAGACTTCCTCCAGGTTCCAGCTATGGTCAGTGGAGTTATATTGTCTATCAAACGCCCATTTTTGCACTCAACCAGTAGTCCATAATGCGCCATGAAATCTGCCCCAATTATTGGTTTGTCTACGCCTACGCCGGAATAATATCTTTATTTTTAATTAATTTAATTACATATACATGTTGTATTTCACAAATATAGTTAAGAATCACAGCTGTATTTCTCAAATTGAGTTAAAATTAGAAACTATTATGGCTATGTATTGGATTCAGGAACAGTTGATTTGGAAATTATAATTAATTAGTGTATAAAAATGCACTAGAGTTTTATAGGTACAACCTGAGATTATGTATGTGTCTAGATTCTAGATTGAACATCACGCTGCAAAAGATAAAAAAGAAATGAAATTACTTTTCGATCATTGCATGTTGTGTTTAGTGTTGATAAGAATTCTTACAAGTTCAACATGTGACAAAACTCAAATTAAGCAGAACTTGTTCTATGCAAGCTAGGTACTTTATTTTGTAAATCCGTATAAATTATACATAGATAACAAACAATTACCAAAAGAAATATTTCAAGATCGTTTTTCTAATAGTTAACTGCCAGAATGACTCTACTCTGCCTGTTGGAAAGCATAAGCAGAATCTAAAAGTGATGGACACCATACTCACTGTGAATACAGACAATGCAATAATGCAGCATGGCGATTCGCACCATGGCAGCCTAGTGATGCTTTTGCATGTTTGGGCCTCCGGTCTGGCACTCACCAACAAAACACGACAGCACGATCGCTATCATTTTATGTTGATTTTCTATGCGAGGGAAGTACCAGCCCGTTCGTGCTGAAATCAGCGTGGCTCTACTACTTCCATCCTCCAACTTTCATTAGTTGTCGGTTCGCGAAGTTGACACCTACACAAACTTAGCACCCCATTGAAGGATTTTTGAAATCAAAATGATCTTAGTCGTTAGGTCTACGTTAGGTCTTTATAGGTCCATCATAATTAGGTTACCGTGGAAGAACCACGATTCTGCAAGGATGGGCTGGCTCGACCGAAGTGATACGGCCTCAAAGAAAACCGGTGTGAAATAGGGCTTACGCTGTGTTTCGCCGAGTGAGTGAGGATACGAATGATACTCGTTCGTTCGTAATGGTTAGGCCGACAAGCAGGAGGAAACCTAGGCTACTCCGCGAATAGAGTCTCTCTAGACGCGGTGCCTCCTCAGCTGAGGAGCAAGCGATCAGAAGGGATTTAACACCTTGAGGTCAGTATTCGTCTATAGTTTTTGATTTTGTAAGGTCCTCTATAGTTTTTTAATAAACACTTATTTTAATTTTGACAAAAAAATTGCTTCTTAGTATCTCATTTAAACGGAAACTGATTAATCTTTATATTTCTGCATTTTTTATCGTTAGGTCAGTATTGGTCTAAAATTTTTGCTTTCATATTATACATTAGATTTTTTTTTTTAAATTTGAATTATTTATGGCTACGCATGCGCTCAATGCACCTAGTCCTTAGCCTTAGAGCATACATATGTTGTGAGTATGAATCAGCTAACAGAGGTCCCCACTCTCTTGCAGCTTACGGTCCTGTCGGTGGCTGGTATCGCCGGCGACGCCACCTACGCTCGGGATCGGCCATCTCCCGATCCCGTTCAGCGGTCTCCTTCTGGAGAATTACAGAAAGTACCACTGCGTCCCAGCCCTCCTCAAAAACCAGCAAAAACTATAGACCAATACTGACGCAAGCAAAAACTATAGAACGCGTTAGGTCAGTATATTAAGTAGTATAAAATACTTTCATCTCGATATTTACAGAAATATAAAACAATCTGAAGTTAAATGGTAAAAATCACACTGTTGACATCCCCAAATACACCTGTCATGACTATGTCATGGACCATAGCAGTTACTCTCAGAACGTTCTGCTTCACAAAACTCCTTAGCCTTCACCTTGAATATTATTTCTAGATCAGCACTTTTTACACCTTTAGGCAATACAGTAAATGATGGCAATGAACTTAATAATAACATTTGACAACCACAAACATGTCCAACTTATCACATTAGTTCTCTTTAGTAACGCCGCCCGTGGAATTACTTTTGTGAGGCAGGGTATGCTGAATATTTACTACAGTGACATCTATGAGAGCTATGCGTAACTGAAATCGTACCACTGTACGATTGGCACTGCCATCTGTTCTATGATTTGTACAACTAAAATTTTGGCAAAAAAGTTCAACTTGTTTTGTTTTCCTCAAAATAATATGCCTATTTATTAATAACTATTAATTTTGTAGAATGTCCTCTTTTACATCAGTTTAATTTTACACAGTAAAAATAAAAGCTGCATAGGTTGTGTGAACTTAAATTAAGCTGTAGTGTACAGCAAAGATACTTGCAGTTTTGTTATAATACTTAGTAATATTAAATTATCACTAAAGTTAATTTTAATTGATATTCAATACAAAAGTGTTGAAAAATAGTTTACATATTTTTTCTAACTTGACAACTTTAAGAGTGTAACGGAACGCTACAAAAAGCATTCTATCTACGCTAAATACCAAAAGCGACTCTAACAGGGCGCCTAAAGGCATATTCTACTTTTACAAGACACAACCTTCGTTTCTACAAAAAAATGCTATGGCTATGAAACAGAATAAACGTAAAAGGTTATAATAAAATATATTGTAGCCAATCATTTCTTAATATCGATGAAGAATTTCCAGCTAATGTTGTGTTAAAATGTATTCATAACTCTACAGAGTTTTAGTTACGATTCAAAATACGAATCTATTAAACAAGAGTTTAAGTCAAAATTAAGTTAATAAAGTTAGTCAAAGTTGTGATTTACTCGTGTTCAGTGTTGTTTTGAAGTTATTAATATTAAATTTTGGGTTATTTACTTCATTTGAGTGTTCTTTGAAGTGATTTATGCAAGATTAGCATAAAGTTCGAAGAAGTTAGATGTATTATTGGATGTTATAATTTGCGGCAAATTCAAGTGGTCGCTATAGGAATTATTTTCTGCTATGACTCATAATTCTGATAACAATGGTTTCTGTTATTTAACACGAACTTGTGGTGTATCTAACTGTTTCAGACGTGAATTGTGATATTATTATATGAAACCGTTTTTAATTCAACAAGGAAAAAACTTTATGTAAGTTATAAAAATTGTTTACCTTTAAAGTTATTTTAATACACTATTGAATATCCTCATATATATATAGGTAAACGCGCATTATTTGTTGTGTAATATAGACCACTCCTTCGACAATCTGTGTCTAGATCATATATTTCGTAATTATGCCGAAACATTTGTGTAGGTACATTGCATTGCAGTAACAAGTGAAGTACAAGCATCAAAGTTACCAATGATGATGTTATGGACGTTAATTGCCTAAGCAAGCACCTCGTAAAACTGTGTCGCAGCAAACATTAGAATATAAAGTAACTATATATACCTATCTATCTATACTTACCTGTATTATCTATGGTAATGTTATCAAAGTAAAAATGTTTGCAAACTCTTCTTATCCGTAATATGTGATAGTAGGCAACGCTTAGGCGTTTTTATGCGCTGTGCTCCAGTTTTGTATGTATAGATCTCCATTAAACGAAGATACTCAGAATTTTGCCTCAAGGTTATTAGATACTAACCGCTCGCGGCTCTGCCAGTGTATAGGTTGGTTGTTGCGTTATAAATAAAAAAAAAGGTTTTATAAATTTAAGTATGGATTTCAATATACCGGTTAGGGGAGGTCTCGTTATCTACAAAGGTAGCCTGTATACTCTACTTCTACCAGATGTCGGTACATAATATTATGCAGAGACATCATAGCTGTAATATTAACAGTCTACATGCCGGAAACGCTATCCCGAACAACGTCGATGCCTATCGCTAATCCGCCTTTGTTAAGCACCCTTTAATCTGACATCAAACATAGGTTTAGGGGTTAGTTCATAGTGGCAAGTATTGTAGTGGAATACCCGACTGACGTTATGTCATCGCATATGGCCTCATTTATGTTTTTATTTTTTTTATTGTCGATATAGGGGGCAAACGAGCAGACGTTTCACCTGATGGTAAGCGATTACCGCCGTCAATGGACACCCGCAACACCAGAGGCGTCACAAGTGCGTTGCCGACCTTTGGGGATTAGGATTAGTAGGGTATATCCTCACTAACTCGGTGAAACACAGCGCAAGCGCCGGTTCTCTGTGAACCGGCTGTGGCATCACTCCGGTCTAGCCGGCACATAAAAAAAGAAAAAAACATTCATTCATTCATTCTCCAAAGCCGGCAACGCACTTCTGGTGTTGCGAGTGTCCTAGTCCATATATTGCTGCTAAACCATTTCGGTTCTGTACCGATATATAGATTGCCATAGGCTAATTTTTGTAGCGATAAACGTTTTTCACGCGGGCGAAGGCGCTCTTTAAAGCTAATACTAAAATATGTTAAAGTCCAAGGAAGTAGAGCCACGCTGATTTCAGCACGAACGGGCCGGCTCTACCGGGGCAGTGCTACCTCGCACAGAAGATCAACGTAAAATGACAGCGTTCGTGCTGTCGCGTCGTGTTTCGTTAGTGAGTGCTAGACCGGAGCCCCAACGATGCGAAAGCATCACAAGGCCGCTATGGTGTGCGTCACCATAGCGGCAATGCTGCATTGTCTCCATTCGCAATGAGTATGGTGACCGCCACTCTTGGATTCTGCTTTTGCTTTCCACCAGGCGGAGTAGAATCTTTTTTTCAGGCACATATATAAAAAGTGTTTGTTTTGCTTCATCGTTTGTTTGTTTATACGCGCTAATCTCGGGAATCAATAATTGGGGAATAAAATTGTAATACGAAAAATGTGATCGGGCGAGGCGAACGGATGTTCCCTCCGCTTCCATTCGTTAGTGAAGATAGAAAAAGTAAAAACTAAAACCCAACTACGACAAAAAACGACACTGAAAAAGCATGAAACAAGTTTAATAAGCCGTAGTCACGCGTTGTTAAAGTGTTATGGACTATTGTACATTACTAAGTTTCAAAAGCCGTAGTCCATGTAGTGTAATGTACCATAGTCCATAACACTTTAACAACGCGTGGCTACGGCTTTTTAAACTTGTTTCATGCTTTTTCAGCGTCGTTTCAGTGAGAGGGGCGAGCACACTAAAGCCTATATTCTTCTCCAAGGTTCTATTATCACTGTACCAAAATTCATAAAAAGCCGTGAAAAAATTATATATTAAAAATTAGCTTTCACGGCTAATTTTCAGACAAACAGAGTAATTTTCGTCATTCTTACCACTTTAAATTATGGTAGAGAAAGGATTCCGAAATGTTACAATGGCCGCAGCCTCACAATAAAAAATCTTGCCTTTTCTCCTTCTTTATTAACCAGTAAGTGAGACCTCTAATAGCCAAGTGTAAAAATAAACGAAAAAAAAGAAATATTTAGGTAATCTTAACATAGTAATATCCAAATGTTGTCACTTTATGACCGAAAATCTAAACAATGAAAGCTCCACGTGGACTGGTCTCTTAAATAAAACAACCATCAAACAAACAACAATTAAAACTCAATGACGTCACTTAAATTTTTTTTTTTTATTTATTTATTGATCTTTATTGTACACACATCATTACATATATAGAAAAAGAAAAAAAAAAACAAAAGTGTTGCAATTTAGAAATGTGACAATTGGCGGTCTTATCGCTCATGGCGATCTCTTACAGACAACCTTAGTACGGAAATTATGATAAGTGACATTAATTAGGGTAGCAGTAGTAGAGTATAATATAAAATATATAAATTGGAGTGTCTGTTCGTAACATTAAAATAACAGCTTTTTAATCAATGCATATGTATGTATATACGATACATAAACCACAAACGTAGTTAAAAAAAATTTGTCTGTCTGTCTGTCTGTCTGTCTGTCTGTCTGTTTGTTCCAGGTAATCTCTGGAACGGCTGGACGGATTTTAACGGGACTTTCACTGACAGGTAGCTGATGATCCAGGGAGTAACTTAGGCTACTTTTTTTAGACTAACTTTGTCCCGCGGCGTTACTCGTTAAAATTTGACTGCATTTTTGGTATATGTATCGTGTATACATACATATGCATTTAGTAAAAAGCGGTTATTTTAATATTACAAACAGACACTCCAATTTTATTTATTTGTATAGACAGGTATTATACTCGTATTACAACTTAAATGATCAACGTCTCCACTTGGGAAATAACTTAATTAATGAGTTTTCTCTGTATAACTAGAATATATTAATGCGACAGCGATTAGTTTTCAATTTGAGTAGTATTGCCAAGACTTGTTTGAGGAGTCATTAAGATTAGTTTTTGTATTAATTAATCGAATATGTAGTTACCTAAATAAATGTTAACTCCTTATAAATGTACTAGCTGTTGCCCGCGGCTTTGCTCGCGTGGAAGTTGATTATATGCATTTAATTAAAACTGTAAAATAATGTATCAGTAATTTATTCATGTTTTTAAACGTATTTATTTATTTATTTTTGTGCATTATCCCATCTAAAAGAACTTTCATACAAACATTCGACCCATATTTCAACCCCTTTAGGAGCAGAATTCGCATAAATACTGATATAAGTATTCATCTATTTGTAATCAGAAACATTAAAACGAAAGTTGTTAGACTGCTAAATTAAAAAAATTACGGACTTCCAAACTAACCAATATATGAAATGCCAATGACTATTTCTCCCCTTAGGGGTAGAATATCCAGAAACCTTTAACAGGTATCTAGGCATTTTTAATCAGTAGCCCAAAAATATAGTTTAATGTTTCTAACTTATAAAATGATGAGCTTCCACACAAACTTTCAATCCCTATTTCACCCCCTTAAGGGTAGAATAACCAAAAACGCTTAAATACGTCTACACTTTTTTAATCAGTAGCATATAAATAAAGTTTAATGTTTCAAATTTCAAAAATGACGGAATTCCAGACTAACCTATGCACGAAATGTCAACCCCTATTTCACCCCTTGGGGATAGAATATTCAGACACGCTGAAATCCGTATTTACTCATTTTTAATCAGCAGCCTAAAAGTAAAGTTTCAGGTTTCTAAGTTAAATATGACAGATTTTCATAAAAAAATTTCAACCCCTATTTCACCCCATTGGTAAAATATGCAGAAACGCTAAATAGATATCTACTTATTTCTAATCAGTAGCCCAAAATTAAATTTTCATGGTACTAATTTAAAAAATAACGAACTTCCATACAAACTTTCAACCCCTATTTCACCCCTTAGAGGTAGAATATCAAGAAACGCTTAAATACGTATTAACTCATTTTTAGTCAGTAGCCCGAACACAAAGTTTCATGTTTCGAACTTCAAAAATGACAGACTTCAGGACTAACCTATATGCGAAATGTCAACCCCTATTTCACCCCTCAGGGGTAGAATATTCATAAACGCTTAAATACGTATCTACTGTTTTTTAATCAGTAGCACATAAATAAAGTTTCATGTTTCTAACTTAAAATATGACGAACTTCCATACAAACTTTGAACCCCTATTTCACCCCCTTAGGGGTAGAATACCCAGAAACGCTCAAATACGTCTCTACTCTTTTTAAATCAGTAACACATAAATAAAGTATCATGTTTCAGACTTCAAAAATGACGGACTTCTATACAAACTTTCAACCCCTATTTCACCCCCTTAGGGGTAGAAATTCCAAAATTCCTTTCTTAGTGCGTCCTACTCACCAAATTTCATAGTCGTAACTATCATAGTTTACGCTCGGCGATGATGAATCAGTCAGTCAGTCAGTCAGTCAGTCAGGACTTACTATTTTATAAGTATAGATTACTACCTGAGCGCCGCGATTTTACTCGCGGTTGTTGCTGTACCGCGTGCGGTGTAACTCCGTAAGGAAAATTCTAACATTTAAAGTTTTCAACATATTTATTAAAAAAAATTAAATTTTAACACGATTTCAAATTAACAGCTTTTCACTAAATGAAAATACGTATAAGTATATTTATCTACTTAAAAAAATCTATTTTATATTTATTTTTGTCTATCGGTTTGTTTGTTCAGGTTAACCCCTGGATTTTCACTGGCCGATATCTGATAAGGAGTAACTAAGATACTTTTTTAGACGGGGTCCACCCCGCGTCGTTACCCTCAGTTGCTGCTGTACCGCGGGTAACACCGCGGAGTCAGCTAGTCTATACAAATAAATAAAATTGGAGTGTCTGTTTGTAATATTAAAATAACCGCTTTTTACTAAATGCATATGTATGTATACAGGGTACAATACCAAAAATGTAGTAAAAAAATTTAATTAATATAAATATAATTAAATAATTAATTTAAGTAAAAAAAGTTTCGCAAAACTTGAACCGTCTGTTCTTTTGCCTCCTTATAACATAAGAAACGCCACAAACTCATGTACTGACTGTACGCCTATCGTTAATTAAAATGTAAGCTGTTAATTTACAGAAATATACATTTAATTGCATAATAGGGTTTTACACCCAGTTTTAGAAAGCGTCTTAATTAGATTCTATAGTGCTATAGAATCACAGAAAAAACACAAAACTTTTATTCAATCCATTAGTGCCTAAAAATGCATTTAAATTTTACAGTTTAAAATTTCGCGCGTAATTTGTCAAAAACGCTGGACGCAGTGGACGCCATATTGCTCTGTGGTAATGACGTCAGTTCGCTTTGAAAATGTGGATGACATGAATACAATTTTAACAAACAATACTCGTATAAAGCATACGCTGATCAGTTGAGACTTTAATGTACTATTTTATGGTGTACTTATAAATAAATAATTAAATATTTCGGACATCTAACACACAACGCCATCTAGTTCCAAACTAAGCAGAGCTTGTATTATGGGTACTAGACAACTGATATAAATACTTATATTTTTTTTTTTGTAAATACATACATATTATACATAGAAAACACCCAAACTTTATTATAAAGCGGTGTGACGTACTGACATGGCAGCTACTATTTCATGGTGTTATAGAATAGAAAAAAAAACCTTAAAACTTTGGAATAAATTATAAAATATATTTTATTATTTTATAAACAAAAACTAACATTTTCCGACTGATTTTTTTAAATAACATATTTTTAGATTTTTTCTCGTATACAATAAAATACTTGCAGGGTGAATCGCTACGTCACACAACTCAGGTAATTGGGGTTGGTACGTAGCATAGGTATTATAATTGTAGTGTGCTACGTTATACCTCTTGATCCAGTTAGTTCAAAGAGATTGCGTGTGCCGTTTCATCGCATGTTAAACAATGTGTTCCTATAAATAACGATGTAATATACTTAGTATTATTAACTCCCTTGTTGGGACTCCAGTTAGAATTAAAAGCCATAAGTCGTGGGTCCGAACTCCACAGAAGACAATTATTAGATGATGAGCGGAAGAATTTCCTCTGTGTTTGGGTGTAATATATTTGTAAAAAAATTAAGTTCATATATTACTTAAAATAAATTCTCGTCTGTAAAATGAGGCGAATTAATAACCCTTCGCAGATAAAGACGTGAATCAATTAGATAAAAATATCAAACGACTGGTTTACCCGTGCCCACTTCGTTGGGCGGTAAAAATTTTTTTCTCCGACTTACTTTGCAAATCCGTCTGCTACAAATTTTTTTTTCCACTTTTCGGATTATTATATATCCTATGTTCCTTACAAATAACGTAGTCTTCTATTGGTAAAATAATTATCAAAATCGGTTTAGTAGATCCAGAGATTACCCCCTACAACGTCACAAACTCACAAACGCAAAAACCTTACCTCTTTACATAATTGTATTTATATAGATATTAGTAATCAAGCCGCATTAGGGCAAATGCCACAGAAATAAATCAGGATAGAATGGCGAAAGAGGCGTGGTACGTGTGCCGAAAGCTTGCACTATAGTGCATAGTATTAATGTCGTCTGCTCATTACGCAGCGAGATTCACAGAACGGCGTTCGCAGCACAGCATAACAAAACAACAAAAACTTCATTAGCCGTATTCTGAAATCACTAACTGTAAACATAAGAGTAGTGAAGCTAATCTGATGAAAGGTGGCATTTTCTTTGTATGGTATGATATGATATGAATATGATGTTAATATAATTATCTGTTAGTATGTAAAAGTATGTGTTTTATAACGATGTGTGTATGTTTATATATACATATATATGTATATGAATGTAAATAATTTCTTCAAACTCAATGCATGTCAACTGCTACTGTCTTTCTGAAACATTTGAACCATTCTAAGGTTGCCTGGAAGAGGTTACTTTTGGCAATAAGGCTGCCCATTGTACACAACACTTCGGACATTTTATTATGTACTAGTTGTTGCCCGCGGCTCCGCCCGCGTATATGTCGGCTATCGCGGCAAATAGTAGCCTATGTGTTATTCTGATGTATAAGCTATATTACTGTAAAGTTTCATCCAAATCCGTTCAGTAGTTTTTGCGTGAAAGAGTAACAAACATCCAAACATCCATCCATCCTTACAAACTTTCGCATTTATAATATTAGTAGGATTATGTACTTATCAACTCTGTAATTTGGTGTGCAAATAAAGAGTTTTCTATTTTATTTTCTATTCTATTCTAAAAATTTTTAAGTTACCAGGATTCTATGAAATAAAAAGGCTTTATTAGCACATTTCAAACACATCCATGATATACCTAAATTACGTGTATGTTATTTCTTAACCGGTAAATATTTTAAACTAGCTGAACCCCGCGGTGTTACCCGCAGCTATTGTTGTACCGCGAGTAACGCCGCGGGACAAAGTTAGTCTAAAAAAAGTAGCCTAAGTTACTCCCCAGATCATCAGCTACCTGCCAGTGAAAATTCCGTCAAAATCCGTCCAGCCGTTCCAGAGATTACCCGGAACAAACAAACAGACAGACATCACCCACCTCTGGTGTTGGACAAACTGCCAACACCAGAGGCGTCACAAGTGCGTTGCCGGTCTTTGGAGGATAGGGAGGGGAGATAGGGGGAGGGGGTTTGGGTTATGGGCCTCCGGTATCCTCACTCATTCGGTGAGACACAGCGTAAACACTATTTCACACCTTTTTTCTGTGAGGCCGTGGTATGACTTCGGTCGAGCCCGTCCATTCATGCTGAAGCGTGGCTCTCCCACGGTAGTATGTATATAACATTATTTTTGTATAATTTGAAATTTAAAGTATTTAAAATAAATTTATAGGTAACTAAATATATCGCTGTACGCTTTAAATCGGGACCGCATTTCACTTATTGCCGAATTTTGATTGAATTCTGAATTGATACTGAATAAGCGGATTACCACGAGCAGTATTGAAACACGCCGGATTATTGGTCGTATCTCTTGATTGCATGTATTGAATGTGGGAAGAGTTCAGTAATTTATACATTAAATATTAAACAGCGCAATGTACATATGCATTTAGCAAAAAACGGTTATTTTAATATTACAAACAGACACTCAAATTTTATTTATTTGTATAGACAACATTTTTTTTCAATTTTGTCTGTCTGTTTGTTCCTGCTAATTTCTGGAACAGCCGGACGGATTTTGACGGGATTTTCACAGCTGATGGTACAAGGAGTAACTTAGGCTTATTTTTAGACTAGCTGCACCTCGCGGTGTTGGCCGCAGTTGATGTCGTACCGCGGGTAACACCGTGGGACTCAGCTAGTCTATACAAATAAATAAAATTGGGAGAGTCTGTTTGTAATATTAAAATAACCGCTTTTAATAAATGCATATCTATGTATACTATACTATACTATACTAGTATATATACTATACGGTACAGGTACCTAAACAATTTTTTTTATGTGTGTTTATTCCGGGTAATCTCTGGAACGGCTGGACCGATTTTGACGGGACTTTCACTGACAGGTAGCTAATGATCCAGGGCGTAACTTAGGATATTTGTTTTACTACTTTTTCCCGCGGTGTTACTCGCAGTACAACAATAACCGCGGGAAGCACCGCGAGGATCAGCTAGTAGAGGTATAATATATTTAGCTGAGCGGCGTACATAGTAGTAGAAGAGCATCTGGTTTACAGTTGCATCCGATGCGGTTGAATATCCAATCGATCGAAACCCTCTTAGGCTAAATAAGTATAGGAGCTAGCAACGTTTTCGAGAAAGAATTTCAGGTTAGCTGATTTGATGTGTAAAAATTACGTGCTATCACAAAAGATCTGAAATACAGTAAAGACCACAGGAAACAATTGACAAAGGTGGTCATTACATCCATAAAACACCACAAAGGGAAAGAATATAAACTTGAGGCAAGGAGTAACTTACACTTAAATATCACCATCTCAAACTCAGTGATGCATTTGGAGACCATACACATTGTAATGAGTACTTTGTGTCAAAATTTCATTTTTTCATTTTAATTCAAGGCTTAACAATCAAAATTATGTCTGGCAAATTAATTTTAAGTTTTTTTATCTTTGAATAACATATTATTAGAATAACAGACATTATAAAATACTTTGAAATTTAAAAATAAATAAATAAAAGAACCGCGTATGGCACATAGTTAGTAAAAATCGGTTATGCATTTATTAAAAAATCGGTTATTTTGATATTACAAACAGACACTCCAATTTTATTTATTTGTATAGATGTATGTGAGACGAGGTTTGGGATTTTGTAAAATTTTCAAATTGAAATGAGGGTGCAAAGACGAATGCCCAGATTTCTTATATGATTAGTACATATAGTTCTATGTAAGAAACAGACTGGAGTGATACCACGGCCTTAAAACCGCTCTTACGTAATTATTTCGTTGCCTTTACCGAGTGAGAGAAAACCAGAGACCAACCCCAACGTCCTTAGGCAGGAGGCAACTTGTCTGTGATCGTTGAGTTGCAGGTGCTCATGAGCGACTATGGTTATTTACCATCAGGCGTAGAGCAACACGGTAGGAAGTAGCCATACCAGACGTTCTCCTCTGTCAAAGGATAAGCCCAAATGAGCCTACGCATTTCACTGTTTTAATAAAGAGCGTAGTTTAGTGCCTGTGAAGTTGTGAATGTTTTTAACCGACTTCAAAAAAGCAAGAGGTTCTCAATTCAACTATATTTTTTATGTTTGTTACCTCAGAACTTTCGACTGGGTGAACCGATTTTGATGATTATTTTCTTAAGTTGACGCTTCCCCTGTGGTCCCGATTTGGTCTAGTTCTTAAAGTCGTTTTTTTTTTGTCATTTTTTTTGTTGTAATCGTTCTGTATGAGTTCGCAGTGACAGGCGACTGCTATTGTATGTGAGTCTCAGATGAAATAAAAAAAGGCCTTGTTCATGTTGAAGCAAAAAAAGTAGCGTAGTTCTAATTAAACACAAGTCAACTTGTACGATACTGACGAAAATATTATACGATACTTTTATTGCTTCAACATGAACAAGGCCGTGCGTTATGTACCTTTTTTATTTGATCTGACATGTGAGTCTAAAATGTGTACCTATCTGTGAAGATTCCCCCCCCCCCCCCTCCCGCCAAAAATGACAGACTGTATTGTATTGGAAAAAGACGACTACTGACTAATGACTATGTCTGCCAGCCTGTGTCGCTCTATTACCATCAGGTAACCCTGTGACTGCTTGTCCTATGCCCTATACATTAAAATCAGTACTCAGTTCGCCATGTCTAGTACTAGCTATATTAATATATCTATTAGAATAAATTATATAAAAAATACACAGTAAATATTTTGCTTATTTATAACAAAACACTTAATTTAGGGGCCTGAAATGCCTCTCAAATTGTATTACGTACTACATATTTAGCTGTGCTAGGCGAGATGGCTTCTGTATTCCGAGTCAAGGACGAAAATCCTATTAGTCAGTAGCAGTAGTTCTTAATTAAAAACAACTTCAAACAACAATTACACTCTCTAACCTATAGAGAAAACCTTGGAACTATAATTGTCTCCAAACCCAGGCAAATTAATTAAAAGTTTATTGGTTTCAACAACACCTTTAAGATTGGCTTTGTTAAACTAAGTTATAATAATGTAGATACATCACATAAGTCAACGACACTCAACGTATAGAATACAAATAATATTTCCTTATTAAAACATGTTGCATTATAAGTTATAGATTTATTTATTTATATATATATCGCGTGGTGCGCTAATTTTTACCCGACTACGGCAAAACCAAAGGAGGGTTATGATTTTGACAGGCTATGTATGTATGTATGTTCATCTGTTCCCTCATAGCACCATTTAATAGAACTGGACCCGTATAATGTCGTTAGAAGCGTCTAGATCGTCCGCTGCATATAGGCTATATGACGTGTCACTGAATCTAATGTGGCGCCCTCTAACTGACACAAAGTACTGTATTAAAACATAAATCTATACCTATACTAATATATAAATTCTGGTCCGATTTGAAAAATTCTTTCAGTGTTGGATAGTACATTTATCGAGGAAGGCTATAGGCTATATATCATCACGCTAAGACCAATTACCACGCTACGGGCAATAGGAGATGCAAACGAGGTTACGCGGGTCTGCTAGTTTTAGATAAATATACCGTGTTTGGCATCATTGAAAAGGGCGTTATGTGCAATTAAAAATACATATATTATTAGTATTTGATCGTGACTTTGTCCGTATTTGTTCTATAAGTATGATATTTTACTATGGTATGCTTGCGTTCCCTCATTCTTTCTAAACATCTAGTCAGAATAAGACAAATGAGGTATCGTTAGAAGCGTCGATTGTCCGCTGGTTATAGGCTGTATGACTTGTCATTGAACCTAATGTGGCGCGTGGCGCCCTCTAGGCAATATAAAATACTGTATTAAAAATTAATTTGAGATAAATATACCGATAAAGCTCAATTGCCTTTTTATACACAGACATATTTCATAACTTCATGAATCTCACATACAACCATCTGTCCCCAAACTGTACAGAGCTTTTGCTAAATTAACAAGAAATTAGATAAACATGCTTACATATTTCTGAAAATACACACCTCAACAAAGTCAAGGGATATCATAATCCTATACTGTTGTCGATTTTATAGTTAAAAATCTTTTTAATTTCCATAAAAAGTGTATATACCAAATGAAACCTCTTCTAGTCTTTTTTCAAAATTTAAAAATATAAAAAGAATAACAATGCTAAAAACAAAATACGGCGGCAAAATTGTTGGTAATTTATTACGACAAGAAAAATTTAAATTATTTTTATGCTGTTAATGATTTAAAATTGATTAGATTGTCTTTTTTTTAATTGAACTTGCTGTGCTAGCTTCAAAAGCCATGTCACGTCGCTATTTGAGTCGAGATAAATGTTACAAGACGTGGGATAGAAAATAGTGCTATTCAACGTCGTTGCTAAAACCTTACTTAGCAGCCAAAACGTGATATCCAGATTGTGGTCACGTTATCGCAGTACTGGGGATGTGGGTGAACGGCACATTGGACAACGGGTTACTACGCAAAGACAGAATCGATTCCTCCAAATGATCGCTAAAAGACAACCCAATATCACTTGCTACTTGTGCAAAGGCTCCAGGAGGACTACCAGCTGCTGGTAAGCGACCAAACCGTGCGAAGGAGGTTAAATGAAGTCAAATTTCATGCTAGAAGACCGCTACGTGCTCCAGCTCTGCGCCGGTCGGCGGCTTTCGTGGGCTCGGGAGCATTTGTCTTGGAGTGAACAACAATGGTCATCGGTGCTGTTCACTGATGAGTCCCGGTTTGGATTTCATCCGAATTCAAGAAAAACTCATGTTTGGAGAACTCCAGGCAGAGTTAGACGTCTGCGGCACCCTCATCAGGTCCACTCTTACCGAGGCGGGACAATCACGATCAGGGATTCGTCTTGGTGGGCGAACCCAGGTTGTTTGGTTTCAAGGCAGCATGACTGCACGAAAATATCTCGAAGAGGTAGTAGAGCCTGTGATTATCCCACACAGAATCCAAATAGGCCTGGAGTTTCTATTCATGCACGATAATGCTCCTTCTCATACGGCGCGACTGATATCGACAGCTCTTCAAGTTTTGGATTGGCCTGCGCAGTCGCCCGACTTAAATCCCATCGAGTATGCCTGGGACATGTTACAACGAAAAGCATTGCGAGATTTCCCGCCAAATATGACGACGGAACAAGAACTACACAGACACTTGCAAAGAACTTGGGACCTCATACCGCAGCAAGACATTGACAATTTCATTTTAAGCTTGAGCAATCGATGTCGATGTGTAATTAATGTAAGAGGTGGCAACACTAATTATTAATAATTTGTTTTTATTACATTTTTAATTGTTTTATTACTATTAATAATGTTACAAAAATTCTATGACATTTGTTTTCGTACCAATTTTCTACAACAATTAAAAAAGTTTACTTTTTAATGAAAAACAAAAGAATCACGAATCGCTTTCTTCTTTTATTAAATCCCCTAAAATAAGAGACTTTTCTTCCATTTACTATATATGAATATTCTTCTTACATTTTTAGATATTTGATGAAATATAAAATATCCCTAGACTTTGTTGAAGTGTGTATAGCCATATATATAAAATAAACCATGACAGATATAATTCTATCTACAATCTACAATTTATTTATCGAAGGTCTGAATTGAACCCACGGCCTCTGTCTTAGTCAGTATAACTAATCAAGGCCCGATGAATGAAAGTGAAATTTATCATAGATACTTTACAGAGTGACTGAAACGAAGTCTTATCAGCGCTATGTCATCAGCATAGCGGAAATTATTTATACAAACTCTGTCACTATCACACCGGACACCGGGTGTTACGTTGATCATATATATACGATGAACGTTGATGGGGTCAACCCCCTCTGCCTCACACCACCTTCTAACCCGTAGAAACCCCTGCCTGTTTTACACCACCGGCCTGTTTGCTATATATACTTACATGATGTATATTTCAAGACTAGCACATCCATTGCAATTTCTGGTCACTGCTCCTCTCTGTAAGCTCGTATCGTGGTTTCTTCTAAAATAGTATGTAAAACGTCATATAGGTATATAGAATAAATAAGTATATTTATGTTTAGTTTATGAATATCTAATACCTTTAAGCAATCAATTCTTGTATATATACATATAGTCTGATTATCGGCAACGGCTTCAACGATTTTAATGAAATTTGCTATGTTCGGTTCGGTTCGGTTGAAAGTTCGTGAATATGCTTTTACTATTTTGTCTTCTAGATACTAGTAAGTATCTAATAATATTATCTGTATAGCCTGCCTTATAAATCCTATTATTAGGTACTTATGACACGATCTCGAGTGCCGCCATTTAAATAAATAAATATTTTCGAACACACAACGCCATCGAGTGCCAAACTAAGGAGAGCTTGTAATATATTTCTTAGGTTTGACCTTAAAATGCAAAATAACGTTTGTTTTTACAGTCAAACCATTGAATCTAAATATCCTGTGATTCTATGAAATAATTTCTCCAGTTAATCTTTTTATTTCGATAAAATGCTATTTACGCTTTTAGCGATAATATTCAGATATGTATGACCTCTATTTACACAGCAGTCTACCACACCTTGTCACTGATAAAACGCTGCAGAATTTCCTTATCAGTGACTTACAAATATTGAGTATACTAAAATACGACATATGCTAAATGTTGCATACAAAACTCTTGCCAGTTATAATTATTTTTGAATAAAATCTAAGTCAATAGTAGTTTTGCCAATAGAGCTTGTTTTAACTACTATAAGATTAGATAACATATTTTTTTTGCATTCTAACTGCTCAATAGTATTTTTGCCCTCTGGTCTTAGCGAAAGGCGTCAGTCAAATCTTATAAAAAAACCACCACGAACCAATAATAATTTTCCGGCAAATTACTTTTGAGCATCTCGTTATGTCAAACTACATTTCAAATTTATTTTACACTGATGAGAGTTTTGACTGTTATATATCTATCGATAACAGTAAAGATAAACTACATGAAATATCAAATGCACGTCGCACTAGCCCTTCTGTTGTTGTTCTGAAATACCGTGCATCCGATAGTTTATAGTTTCAAGTGGCACAGTATTAATCCCAGAGAGCCTACGGTGACCACCGTGCCGCCCTCTGGGAATAATTGAGACAGTTATTGCTTAACCGCATAATTTAATATTGACATAACGATTTGCCTGGACACAGTCCTCGATGGAAATGGTATTGTATCGAGTTGCTATTTGTATTAATTTATTCAGGCCGATCCTGTACCGCTGGCAATATGTAATGCATGGTTAAAATTTATACATTCTATCAGTGAATCCTCCTCATATTTTCATGTATTATAATATTTATAGAACAGTACTAAAAATTTTTCACTTCTGCTCAAAAGGTTGTTACAACTACGTAGCAAAACGTTCGTTTCCTAGACATGCCATGCCTAAAGTCTATGTAGTTTAGAAACTAGATGGCGTTACGTGTCAGATTGCAGAACATATTTCATGTTATTTTAAAATATATATGTATTACATAAAAAAACAATAAACTATTTAAATCGATTTTTATGAATGAGCTAACTGATGTATTTAGTAAAAGAGCAACATTTTAATGACGGAGCAAGAAAATCGTAAATGTAATTCGTTTACAATATTTTTGCCAACAACTTGTTGATAACAATGACAACTCATTTGTGATCTATGTACTAAATTGTACTTAAACTATAAAACTAAAAAAAACTTTTTAACGCAATCTTCTAAAAATCTGGAAATTTAAAATGATAATAACGGTTATTAACTGCCAAGTAAATACAAAATCAACCCATATCACGAGATACGCAAGGCGGTACAAAAATCTCATACAAACCTGCCTCTTGTCCTTTGTGTTTCTTGTTGTAAATGAAATACTGAATAGAATAAACATTTTCTCATGGTTTGTGTTCTGAAAATTTATTGTTATACTAGATGCCAAATATTAATACCAAAATTTATATAATAGATGGTTTCTTGGAGGGTTTTAAATCAAATATATATAGCCAATTAATCTATTTTAAGTAGAGCACTATTTGTGTCCTGCAATTTTTACTGTATTGCTATATCTGTCTTTCGTTTACGAGTACATATCGTTTCCTTTAAACTTGCAAGTGAAGTCCGTTTCACTCTTTTGATCAGTGTGTAGTGTGCACCAATGTTTGTATCGATCTGTAATGGGTTGTTTGTACGGTATATCGATTAGTACAGATATAAATTCGTACCTAGTTAGATTTGAAATGATAATTTTGCGTTTCATCGCTTTTTCAGTTATGAAACTTTCTGGGCAGATTTCTTAAAACTGTTGTTTTGACATATTGTGATACGGTTTTACTAAGAATTATTACAGAATATAGAAACCTATATACATAACCTTAATTAAAAAGAACAGTAACAATATTTATATATAAGCGTAAAATAACTCCACATCTTTGCCTACTGGTAGCGTTCCCAAAAGACTGGCAGCATTACCACGTTGAATGGCAATGCTGATTCTCTGTACTAGAAAAGGGCGGTCTTTTGGTATTTTATATTTTATTTTTGTATGTGATACTAGTTACACGAAATAAGTAAATCTTTCGGAGTTCTAATCTTGATTGAAAAATAAATGATAATCTAATGAATGAATGAATAATGAATGAATCTAATATTGTGTTCAAATCGTGCAGGAACAAGAAGCGAATGCTACAAACAAAATAATCTATTTCATGTCCATCCGGCTGGTTTTTATTTTATAATCAGTTATATTCATACAGGGAATTATTTTTAAGCATTGAAAATTATCAAAATTTCATCCTTTAAAACTTTTTAACGCAATCTTCTAAAAATCTGGAAATTTAAAATGATAATAACGGTTATTAACTGCCAAGTAAATACAAAATCAACCCATATCACGAGATACGCAAGGCGGTACAAAAATCTCATACAAACCTGCCTCTTGTCCTTTGTGTTTCTTGTTGTAAATGAAATACTGAATAGAATAAACATTTTCTCATGGTTTGTGTTCTGAAAATTTATTGTTATACTAGATGCCAAATATTAATACCAAAATTTATATAATAGATGGTTTCTTGGAGGGTTTTAAATCAAATATATATAGCCAATTAATCTATTTTAAGTAGAGCACTATTTGTGTCCTGCAATTTTTACTGTATTGCTATATCTGTCTTTCGTTTACGAGTACATATCGTTTCCTTTAAACTTGCAAGTGAAGTCCGTTTCACTCTTTTGATCAGTGTGTAGTGTGCACCAATGTTTGTATCGATCTGTAATGGGTTGTTTGTACGGTATATCGATTAGTACAGATATAAATTCGTACCTAGTTAGATTTCAAATGATAATTTTGCGTTTCATCGCTTTTTCAGTTATGAAACTTTCTGGGCAGATTTCTTAAAACTGTTGTTTTGACATATTGTGATACGGTTTTACTAAGAATTATTACAGAATATAGAAACCTATATACATAACCTTAATTAAAAAGAACAGTAACAATATTTATATATAAGCGTAAAATAACTCCACATCTTTGCCTACTGGTAGCGTTCCTAAAAGACTGGCAGCATTACCACGTTGAATGGCAATGCTGATTCTCTGTACTAGAAAAGGGCGGTCTTTTGGTATTTTATATTTTATTTTTGTATGTGATACTAGTTACACGAAATAAGTAAATCTTTCGGAGGTCTAATCTTGATTGAAAAATAAATGATAATCTAATGAATGAATGAATAATGAATGAATCTAATATTGTGTTCAAATCGTGCAGGAACAAGAAGCGAATGCTACAAACAAAATAATCTATTTCATGTCCATCCGGCTGGTTTTTATTTTATAATCAGTTATATTCATACAAGGAATTATTTTTAAGCATTGAAAATTATCAAAATTTCATCCTTCTTTCTACATTCAATCACATTTCTGTCTGAACCTACATGTCTTCAAGTTTTGCTTGCTTTTTTCTCATTTCCAGTTATAATTGCGGCAAGCGGTTTGTTCTGGTCTAGAAACGCTCATTTGAAGGACCTCTTTCATTTGAGCTCTTGCCCACCTAAATTAGTAAAGTGGGAGAAAGCTTTGTGTAAACACTAAACACACAACTTGGCTTTCAAAGTGCTTTGCAAATTAGTAGCGCTAATTACAATTAATTGCCAATTCGGTCATAATTTTGGTCCCGTGTATCCAATTCGGGTGAGGCTATAATTGTTCATCATGTGAGAGCGTTCATTTTGAATAATGTAGGCAACAATGCTGTTTAGAAATACGGGGTCTCTCGTAAACAAAAGTTTATATTAAACCTATATTAAACTCTCTCGTCTATATTAATCTGGTACTACAGTCAACTTTCATTATGTAGGGCTTAATGAATTAATCCACAACCCACCCCTGAATACTCCCATGTGATTCGTCAAGCCCAAAAGGTCCATGTTACTCTAACATTAATAAGCAACGAAATTTCAAGCTCGCTGTGCAATAGCAGTAATATGCGATCACTTCAGTTACTAAATAAGATAATAATATAATATATATCTGTAAACCTTAAAGAAGTCTAATAGTTACTTAAAAACGAAAAAAAATAAACTGAGGTGACTGGATAGAAACATGGGCCCACGATTTTATACCGAATATTTTTTAGCTTTTAGAACATTATTTTCAATAAAACCGTTTTTTTTTTTTTTTTTACGTATTTTTAAGTTTTTTAGTTTTTAATTTCATTACTTCTCGTTTGTATTCTACTATTCAAGTCCTTTCATTTAATACCCATATTAAGGTAGTCGTGACAAAATTTGTAATCCGCCATTTTGTAGCGGTGACCATCTTGGATTTACAATGAAATAGAATTTATTTAATTGTATTATTACCAGAACTGAAGGTGTGTACCAAATTTCAGATCAATCTGTCAACAGGAAGTAGGTCAAATTTCAATTACACGATTTAACCCAAAAAACAACCAGGTCAAGCTAACTAAAACCGTTTAAAAACAATATTCTGTACGCCATAATGTCCGTGTCAGACTTTTTCAAAATGTCTCGTTTTGTATAGTCTTAGTACAATGTGAAAACGTGACTGTTTTATCCTTTTAAACACTTTAAGATTATGCCTGATCCCAAAGTGTTGCAGTATTAAAACTTACACATGGTCTTATTTCAAATATTCAGGATAAATCCATACACAATTTTTATCCTGAAGGCAAATGGTGGTGCAGAGCTATATATAAATAAATCTTGATTTGCTAATCGCAGATTCTTTGATGTCGTATTGAAAATTATATTGGCAAGATTCCAACAGATGATTAAACTTGAAATTATGGTTCATTTGGTACATTATATTTATATCTTAACAAAAACTCTCTTCCTGATTTTTTTATCAAGTTGATTATTTTTTAAATCTATCTTGGACCAAATACCAATTCGATTTATCAAATAACTACGGACACCTTTTAATATATTAAATACAAACAATTTCCCGGTAACTTCATAATAAACCTGTGATAAGAGGCATAGACATCCATTGTGACCAAATTAAACTTAAATAACCACCGGTTGGTATATATTACTTACTATATTAATGAAAAAAAAAAACCCGACTTCAATGCTGTAGGTATAATAATAAATTGTTATAAGCTGTATTCTTTTTCCCTAATTTTCGATATTACTTAATATGGATAAATGACGGAGTTCTGCGGTACATAAAAAGCTCAGTTTTATAGCTTGTGATAAAACATATGAGGTGTATGGCTCGGTATGTTCTAAAACACTCACTAGAACGAGATATTTAATTAAAACATTTTCCCACTTAAAGTTATTGAGTTGGAAGGCAGCTAGTGTGAACATAAACTTAAATCAAGTTAATGCCGCCGATCCTCTCGTATCATGTTATGCCATTATTATATTGCAATTACTCTCTAAAAAAAATAACAATCACACTTTAATAATGTGAACGTGTACCTATTAATACTTTATTTCCTTCTATTGTTATAATTTCAACATATTGCATGTTAACAATATCCATATTGAGTTAAATAATGCAATTTCTTAAAGTCAGAAACGATAGTACACAGTTGATTCCTTTTGCTTGAAAATTCTAAAGTGTGTCACTTATCTTTTTATCTCACAAGAAAAAACTTAGGTATTACTAAAACGTGCTTATGCCATTATGGTCTATAAATTTTAATCTAAATATTAAATAATAATAAATATTTCGGACATCTAACATACAACGCCACCTAGTCCCAAACTAGCAGAGCTTGCATTATGGGTACTAGACAACTGATATTAATACATATATACTTTTTTTTTGTAAATACATTCATATTACACATAGAAAACACCCAAACTCCGAAACAAATATTTGTAGATCATACAAACATTTGGTCCGACCCGGGAATCCAACCCGAGACCTCATGATTGTTTAATAATAATATGATAATAGTTTTAAATAACGCTGTGTTTCTTTTACAGATGATAGAAGGAGTTCCGGATAAAGCAGTAAACAAGGGTGTAGAAAATGGCTGATAATAATAAAAAAAGAGGTGGAAGTTTTAGAAAACTATTTCCAAATCTTTTTTTCAGTCACAAATCTAAAGAAAAAAATACCAGTAAGGATTCTCAAACGAATCTTAAAGTCTCAGAGTTTTCTACTGGTAATCGATATCAAAATCCTCGAACGATAAAGCCTGATAAAAATGCTCAAGGATCAGATGATAGTGAACGAATATATGAAAATTTATCAGCACATGATCTTCAAAGTGATAACGAGACTCAAAATAACGAAATATTAAGCCAACATTCTTCCAGTAGTACGCTCGTTTCAGAAAGTGCTAAAAACAAATCAGTCGAAATGAATGATACTTCTGAAGTTAGTAGTTTGGCATTCAAAAACTATGCCGCGAGACCACAAGTACCACCAAAGCCGTATGACACTGGACACTCACCGAAATCGCAAAACCAAAATCAACCGATAAGCGATGCGAATCAGTACCCTGACGTATATTATCATTCACTAGACAAGCTAACTGATAAAATAACACCATTTGATGAAATGGAAATTTACAGAGCGTCACAGGCTCAAGCGGATCCAGCGCCTGTTGGCGCTGAAATTAAACGCGTGAGCACAAAGTTCCTTATATCCCCAAAAAAGGAAGCAGAAGTTAGAACAATTCAGCCTACTAGGGCTCGTAGTTTATCGTTTGATAATAAGCAGGACAGTGTAAAAGATAAAAAGCAAAATACAAGAAATAGCGTTAAGGCAGAAAGTATTAAAAAGCCTTATAATTATTCGGCTCCAACATCACCGATGCCAATAACTCACAAAATACCCAATATGCCCAAAACCGTCTCTCCGTACCAGCACGTAAGAAAAATTATGATTGAAAATGAAGAGAAAAGAAACTCTTTAAGTAGAACAAGCATACGCAATACATTAACTCCTTCACCAAGGCCGGAATATGGTCAAAGATTTGATACCGCCCCTAAGTTGCAAGAAAGTACGAAACTAGACGTCAATGATCGAGAAAAAACAAGGCAATCTGTAGAAGCATTTTATTGGCAGAAGTTAAAAGAATTGAAACAAAAAGAAGATGAGTATTTCCTGCGACACTCTTTAAATATTTCTCGAAATTCTGCTAACCATCAAACAAATTCTAATTGTAGTACACCCAATTCATTCTCTTTTGTAATGGAACCAAGAAGCAGCAGCCTACCGCGAGGAAAAGATTTGAAAAGTTACAACATGAATCAACCAATTTACACTTCATCATTGTTTACGAGAGGTGCGCCAGAGAGGCGTACAGATACATTCATTAAAAGTCGCACCTCGTATGAAGACCCAGATATCATTTACCGCCACCCACAAAAGCTACGACAGAAAATGCCCCTCTATAACTTTGAATCGACCAAACTGGAAAACCGAAGCATAAAACGAGTCAGCTTTGAAGAACATAGTGGCAAAACCGATATTAGTGTTAAAGTTAATAGTGATTTAAAAGTAAACGATTCTAAAATGCGAAATAAACAACAAAATGTGGTGACAGTTAGTGAAACTATAACGCGTGTGCCTCCACGACCACCCGTCCGAACCACTAGTGTTGGTGGCGTGGGAAAAAGTCTGAAACTCAGCAATAACAAGAAAATTACTCATTTAGTCGTCACCGGCCATTCACTATGTTCCGAGTCGGAAAGTGGATCGGAAGCTGGCGAAATACAGAGGATATTGCACAGCGATGCTCAGAAAGGTAAGAAAATTTTAGTTCCATTTATGAACGACTCAGTTATTGAATTAACTGCAAATGCTAGTTGTAAGTTGGTTTAGACGTGAAATGTTGATTCCTTTGCATCCTAAAATGCATTAATTTTTCAGCAAGTAACTGATTGTATGCAAATATACTAGCATGAATAACGTTTTACCTTCGATATTTTATTTTCTTGTCGGTTTAGTCATACTATAAAAGACAAAATTTCATAAACACAAATTGTGAATGTTTAATTATAATGCATGCGTCGTTTTTATCAATGCCGATCTGATTATTCTAGAATTTCGCATACTCATTGCCAGGTTCATAACACACAACGAAGGATATCATTCAACGAGAAAATAGGAGGTATAATACGTGTCCCGGTGTTTGTTACCAAACTCCTCCGAAACGGCTGGACCGATTTTCATGAAATTTTGTGTACATATCAGGTAGGTCTGAGAATCGGCCAACATCTATTTTTCATACCTATTATTGAAAAGATTGACCCACCCCTAAATCCTAAACCGCAACATCAGAGGCGTCACAAGGTTGCAACATGACTTTCATGACAGTACGCTTATCTAGTACTAAGCAAGATGACCTCCTGGCTGTAACGGCGGCAACCAAATTTTATTAGTTCAACTAGCAGACCCACGCAACCACAATTTTTTCTAAACGAATAGTTCCTGAGATAAGCGCGTTGAAACTAACAAACTCTTCAGCTTCAGGTCGATTCTAATAGTCGACTAATTTCGACTGTACTGGTTTGTTCATGCACCGGGGACTTGTTTTTAAAGGCCTTAAACTTTTTTAATACATTAACGTTTATTTTAATGGATATTGCAGTATGAGCAGAGAGAGAGATGAATTTATAATAATTTTTATGAAGGATATACGAAACATTTATTTTTATTTTTTTATTTATTTACTATTTTTTGTGATACCACGGCCTCACAGAAAACCGATGTGAAACAGTTCTAGCGTTATGTTTCACCGAGTGAGTGAGAACAACGGAGGCCCATAACCCCACCCCTCCCCCATCCCTCTCCCCGTCTCCTAAATTTTGGTAACGCACTAGTGACGCCTCTGGTGTTACGGGTGTTCATGGGCGGCGTAATCGCTTACCATCAGGCGATACGTCTGCTCGTTTGCCCTCTATTCCGTAAAAAGAATATTGGTCTGAGATAACGAGTTGCCTACTTTACAGAGAAATACCCAAATATAGTTTAGGCAATGTAGGACGCCTAGAGATAAACCATTGTAAAACTTCAAACACATAAATTGACCTTTTATTCGCTTTCATTTGAACTCTCTCCATTAAAGCTATCCAGTACTTCTGCGATGCTCGACGTCTGCGTCAATAGTGCCGTTATTTGCCTGTACAATGCCAAGGTACTTGAAGCACTCGACAATTTTGAGAGCCGCTTTTCACAGGTTAACCATAGATGTGCATTCTTGTTTTCACGTCCATGTTGTCTCTACTGATTTATCATCCTTGGTGTAGTTTTCCGAGAATAGTAACGACTTCTCTGTCTCTTAGATTTTGTTAATTAGTATGTATTATTAACTTAAATGTATGTACGCGTATAACTTGCGATAGGCTGCACCAAATTCAATAATTATTTTTCTTATGTATTTGTTATTGCTAGGACAAGGTTTGTGTACAAGAAAAATTAAAAAATAACGGGAAAAGTCCTTTTTTTTTTGCCCGCGACGCTGCCCGTGGGAAGCTGAGATAGATAATAGTAACTATAAATTGAACAGTAAAAATAGCGGTACGAAGTTCGCCGGGTCAGCTAGTGGGTTATAAAAAGGATAATTAGATGGATTAGATGCCAAGGTAGTAGAGCCACGCTGATTTCAGCACGAACGGGCCGGCTCGACCGGGGCGGTACTACCCTCGCACAGAAAATCAACGTAAAATGACAGCGATCATGCTGTCGTGTTTCGTTGGTGAGTGCGAGACCGGAGGCCCAATGATGCAGAAGCATCACTAGCCCGCCATGGTGTGGGTCACCATGCTGCATTGTTGCATTGTCTGCATTCGCAGTATGGTGACCACCACTTTTGGATTCTACTCATGCTTTCCATCAGGCAGAGTAGAGTCATTATGGCAGGGTCAAACATAAAAAAAAAAAAAAAACAACGAAGAAAATTATTTAAATAATGCAAAGTATATAAGTATTTACAAGGTTCTCATAAGTTCTAAAAGCGCTTCTTGGGCGATATAACTGGTCACAACGCGTTGTGTACGAAATGCGAGTCTTGTGACAATGAAGAAAAACCGTGGAATTATATTTGATTACGAAACGTAAAGCTTTATTATCGTACCTTTCGATGAAAAACATTACGGTTTTAATGGACAAAATTGAGATTCTTTCTGTTACGTGCCTACTCACTTAACGAGTCACGAGTTATGATTAATAGCTATTCATAGTTCGTATTTGTACGCCGTTAATTTGAAAAACATAGACTTATATGTGGCAAACTCATTTATTTAACACAAAACACATTACTTTCCGCCATGTTACCTGTTCTTAGGGTTCCGTAGCCAAATGGCAAAAAACGGAACCCTTTTGGATTGATCGTCTGTCCATACAGACAGCCACGTTTTTCTGAAACTATAAGAACTATAATGTTGAAACATGGTAAGTAGGTGTATTCTGTGAACCGCATAAATACTTTGACACTAAAATAGGAAAAACAATAAGTTTTGGGGGTACCCCATACTTAGAATTGAAACTCAACTTTTCTTATCAAACCTTACCTTATACGTTTGAGTATCTATGAATAGGGCTTCAAAAATGATATTGAGTTTTCTAATATTTATTCTATATTAAATAATTTGTGCGAGAGACTACCAAAGTGGTAAAATGTGTTCCCCTCCTCCCCCTCCGAAGCTTCTAAAACAAGAGAATGATAAAACTAAAAAAAAATATATGATGTACATTCATCCACGCAAAGTCCACCGAAAATAGGTTTAAACGAGATCTAGTAAGTAGTTTTTTTTAATATGTCGTAAATCGGAAACCGCAATTTACCTTTCATTTAAAGACAGAATATCCATTTCGTCAGTGCTTTCATTCAATCAACTCAAATATAAAAGTAAAAAAAAAATACATTATGATACTTGCTGCTACGGAACTCTTCATGGGCGAGTCCGACTCGCATTTGCCCGCTTATTTATATTATGTCTGCCTTTGGACCTTTCACATGACACGATACTTGTATACGACAAGGATTATGATAAGTGAGATCGTCGAGAGTCTTGTCGAGTGAGTGGTTGTTCGTTGAGTATTTTATTTTATTCAGCAATTTGTTGTTCAAAAAATTATTTTGTACGCTAGTATTTTTTCTACATGTCGCCTTGACATCAAAGTCTGTTATGTCTGTATGTTATGTAATAGTGTCAGAAGTTGCATTTCACGAAACTCAAAATTCGGCCTATTTTTTCAAATAATTAATAAAATGCCAAAAGGCCAATAAGCGCCAAGTACGGAATGGTAGCCATATTTATTTTACACTAGCTGAACCCCGCGGTGTTACCCGCGGATATGTTGGACCGCGAGTAACGCCACGGGATGGGACAAAGTTAGTCTAAAAAAAGTAGCCTAAGTTACTACCTGGATCATCAGCTACCTGCCAGTGAAAGTCCCGTCAAAATCGGTCCAGTCGTTCCAGAGATTACCCAGAACAAACAGACAGACAGACAGACAAAAAATTTTAAGCTACATTTTGTGGTATATGTACCGTTTACATACATATGCCTTTAGTAAAAAGCGGTTATTTTAATATTACAAACAAACACTCCAATTTTATTTATTTGTATAGATGTACTAAAAGCAAAAAGAAGTTTTTTTTTACTTATTTTGTAGTCATTAATTTTATCCACGAGTTATTTTTCATATTTAATTTAATTTTACTAAAATGTGGGCACAGGCGAACCAATCATATTCTATAACATAATTATCATCAGCCTATTGCAGTCCACTTTTGGGGTTCTCTCCCATTGCATGTCATTCTGATTGAGTTTGGACTTCTCGCATCCAACTTCTGACAGCCATCTTGGCAAATCGTCACTCCATCTAGCTTGTGGTCGTCCTACGCTACGTTTGATCATATTTTGTAACAATTTATTAAAATTATAACTTTAACGACTCAAGTCAGTTAGACTCATTTCATAGCAATTATAATTATCGTAAAATGTTTATATATCATTATCGTAATATCAATTTATTGTTAAGTAACATCAATATCTCAAATTAGTCATCTGTCTGATCTAGGTACGACTAGGCAATTACTGTTCTCTAACCAATATTTATTTTCTTACATCGTGGCATAACATAACTAAATGTACATGTAACAATATTATATTCTACGTTAAAATTGCCACAAATAACAGGTTCTATAAATATAATGGAAACAACAAGTAAAATAAATTTGAAACGATCCGAGTCACGAGAGTAAAATGCGGAGAACTTTTAGAAAAGGTAAATGCTTTATCATTGAATCATATATTATGTAGTCCCTATTGAATACTTGTATAAAAGCTTGAAATACTTTTCTTTGACAAAAACCAAACCAGTGTTAATGGAACGATATAAACCCAGAAGAGCATTTCAATAGTACCTACCTTTGTAAATTATTCACCGCAAACGATCGATCGCAACCATACCTTGTAATAGGAATAATTAAATGTGTTCTAATATAACCGGCTATTACCACTGACGAAACCATGATAATATAAAATGTAAACCTCATTACGAAAGTCTACATTTACATTCGATATAGAAATAGAAATTAAATGTGAATTTTAGTAATGAACTTGGTTAAGGGGCTTTATTGAATCTTTCTCTGCCCTAAATGTGAAAAGAAAGAATTCACATTTACTTCACTTGTTTTCTTTCTTTTTTAAATGGAATTAAAATTAACGTAGATTTAACCGTGTATACAGTTAACGATCGATGCGCTTAATTGGACTTCCCTATAGGTGAATGGGGATTTTGTTTTTTTTTTTTATTTGAGTTAACAATGGAAAATAATGCAGTATTGAACTTATTTTTGTATTGTTGTATTTTCCTTTTTTAATGAACGTTTACTATCTCTTTTGTAAATTTCAGTACTTCAGTTTTACAGTTCTGTGACATAGGTTTCTCTAAACATAAAGCTGGAATACATCTCTATTTTAGTTGATCATGTTTCTGCGCTGAAAGTTTCGCTTCGAGGTTATTTATGTACCTCGGGTCGGTCTTACCCACTGCTACTAATTTAGTGCAAAGCAAAGTTTTCACCGTGTTCCATCGGAAATTACCTGTCTGTATTCTGCCGTAGTTTATGTGACCGCAAATCTTAACATATACGTGTTAGCACTCAAGTTAATTACGTACCGACGTACGTTTATTACGTTTTGCGTGCTGCATATTGACGCCTTTAATTTTTATTGCGTTGATGTGATGTTTTAGACTCATGTTTTTCATTAGCAGACTACACCATGAATAATAAGGCGACTATATACTGTTAGAATAAATGTTTTTCAGTTTAATTTACAGTTATATGATTCCGTTTAGTTACCAAAAACATATACGAAACAAAAACAATGAAAAGTTTGGTTTGGCAGTGTTTTGTTTTCTTGATTACCTCAAAGCCAAGTTTAATTTATCTTCATCTATCTGGCCCTATTCGGTCACTTGGTTAATCTGCCTCGGGTCTTGTTACACCCATAGTAATAGACCTGTTCCTTGTACAAGAAACAATGCAAACGGTTAATTAAAGTGATGATTCGACGGATTAGACGAGACAAGATAACGTGGGAAGACAGTTATGAACACTGCCGTGAAATATTCATTTAGAAAGTTTCAGAATTTGATAGTGTCGATCGTATTTATATGCCTGCCTGCCTTTATATATTTGTTCGTTTAAAAACTAGCGGATACGAAGGTCGTACTGTTTTAACGTATAAAATAGTTACTTCAAACACACATATTCATGTGTGAGTGTGTACCAAATATTAATATCCAATAGGCCAATCTTGCAATTGTATAATATACTACCTGATGAGCTGATCCAACTTCATCAGCGTCTCTTTTCAATCATGCTTGACTTCTTAATAGTTTAAAATAGATTGGGGGTTATCTCCGATAGATGGCGTTGCAATTGAATTCTAATTGTGTCAGTCCGCAATCACATGATCATAATTATATAGGATACTAGCTATCGCCTGCGGCTTTGCTCGTATTTAATAAAAAATCATAGATTTCGTGCCTCACACGACTATCGAGCACATTGGAAATTAATCTACGGAATTCCGAACGGAATTCGAAAAAATGTTGTCCCTGAGCGACAATAAACTCGGGATAAGAAAAAGGTTACAAAATAAAACTACAACGTTAAATAATAATTATTTAATTCTTAAATCCCCTAATAGATCTTAGACCCCATACCCCTAAGGCCGGCAACGCACTTGTGATAATCAGGATATAATAATGTTCAAAGTACAAGTAAATAAATTAAGTCCGTAGTCAACTTGGGAAGTGGTAGCCACATCGCCGTCATCATCACTCGAGTCTTGATCGGCAGCGGCACATTTGCTGCAAGATATGATTTTTTTCTTGACTACAGTTTGACACGACGAGACCTCGTCAGTTAACTCTTGCGGCACGTTCGATTAGCTCAGAAAATCCAGCTACATGTCCAACGTAATCCTGGAATGCGTAAGCTTGAAGCCTGAGATAGCAATTACAGTTAAGCCCTGAATGTATTTTGGCTCGAGAAGCAGATTCTTCCACTTTCCGTTAGAGAACTCCAACACATCTTTTTTGAACTCCACAAGTTGAATGGGAATTGTACTAGCTATTCTTCGAGTATTCAGCACCTTGATATTTCACTCACCCAAATAAATTGACGGAAAGGTCAATTCTTCGACATCGTCGTTTGACACGGTGCCATCTCCAAGATGTGATCTTCATCCCAAAAGGAAGTCTTTTTAATATGGGTCATAATTTGTTCTCCACCCGATTGCGCTCGTTTCCCGCGCTCCGGCACGACCGTGCAGTGTTGTGTTTTCTGACCTCATGAATCACACGCTTGCTCGGACTGTCCGTAATGGGATCGGGAACACCGGGCACCTCGTCGATGTATTCCGGAGCGATCTGCACATTGTGTCTCTTGTACAGCGGCATTTTAGCGAGTTATCTCAACCATTCCTTTACGATGCTCTTCAAAAGGTATCCGGCAAAAAGTATAAGAATTCTTGTTCAACAGATTCTTCTTGATTCTGACATTGAAGGCTTAATCATCTCAACGAGGCAGCAGTGGAACCATGGTATCCACATCCATGGAAACATTGATCAATTGGCCGTACAGCTTTCTGGAACCTTCGAAGAATCTCACATGCCTTATGGACATGAAAGACAAACGCGTCGATATCGATATGTCGCTGATCGGACACAATGGCGGTCGTCCGACCTCTTTCGGATACATGACACTGTTGACAAAAGAGGCGTTTGTCTGCACCGAAGATCATTCATGCAGGTTCCGCATACTTTGTAAGTGTCCAACGTCGGTTCGTATTCAAGTTTGACAGCACACTTCCACGCGACCAAATTCTTCTTCAGCACTCGCAGCTTGTTGTTCTACTAAATTCTTGCGCACACGTAGCAATAAGTGTTCAGAGAGTGAGTGAAAAAATTATCTCGCATATACTTGCTGAAATTCAGGAGTCGATTTCTGTAGAGCGTCCGAATACGAGATTTTTGATATCCGTCTACGTTGTTGTGCATTCAAATTCGTTCGCGACGAGGAAGCGGATACTCCTTCAGCACCGTCTTCATTTGCTTGAAAAATAACTTGTGTTCTTCTCTGTTTTCGATCCGCATTCAACTTTACAATTTTTTTAATGTGCCTCAGCACTGATGTTACTGATGTCTCGCGCCGCGCCGTCTCGGCTTCCAACCCTAACCCAACCAAACCCCCAAAGTTAATATGTTATCGACGCCCGTCTCAAACAGGATACCCTCATAAACCTGATAATTCACAACAAACACCGATAACGAACTTTGCGAAACATGAAGTCAAAACTGTCATGTAAAAAATGTCATTCTTAATTTGTGAATACACTACATTTAAGTCTGTCACAAAATTGAGGAACGACCGGCAATAAAAGGCCAGCAAATCACTTGTGACGCCTATAGCATTGCGGGTGCTCATGGGCGGCGATAATCGCTTACCATCAGGAGATCCGTCTGCGCGTTTGTCCCTACCCCTTAAAAAAGTCTATGTATTTCAGGACAGTGGCGACTGTTTGGCGTACAATTTTTAATAATATACTAAATCCATTACTATATTTTCTACAAAATGTTATTATACGATTACAAGTTAATACTTTACAATAGATATATTACTGTTCATTATAATAATTACGATGTTTATTATATAATACTAGCTGCCCCGGCAAACGTCGTTTTCTCCATAAAAAAAATTTAAGGATGGGTGACCCTTACCATTTAGGGGGATGAAAAATAGATGTTGTTCGATTCAGACCTACTCAATATGCTCACAAAGTTTCATGAGAATCGGTCAAGCCGTTTCGGAGGAGTTTGGCAACTAAAACTGTGACACGAGAATTTTATATATTAGATAAATTTATAGAACAACGAACGAACGATTCACTAAAAAGAGATTTAAACATTGCCGAAATCCTATTAAGAGGTGTACGAGTATATTATTTTCCTACTATGCTTTTGCACGCGTTATGAATAACATAAGTTTTAATATAAAAATAAAACCTAGTATTAAACATTCATGGCTGAACAGTATTATTTACAAATAGAACTAAATATTTCGATTACATTTTTTTTTCTTTTCTTTTTTTGATTTCTCTTAGATCTCATCATCAGATCTCGGTGTCCTTATCACTGTACCACCATTGGGATATCTCATTGTCATTAAAAAATGAATCATCAAAATCGGTTCATAAACGACAAAATTATCCGCCAACGCACATAAAAAAATAAAAATAGAAAATATATAAGGTCGAATTGAGGTCCTTTCTTTGAAGTCGGTTAAAAATAAATAATTTGTAACTTGAAAACTACCTCTGGATTCGCTTATAACTGTTATTCATAAAATTAACGAATCCTACATTTGCCGCCTTAGGTTCTGAATTCCCCTGCGACTTTCCTCAACCCACTGGGCGGGCAATTTACAGTGTTCCATTTTCTCGTCTCATCTTAGGGGGAAGTGAAACTCAAAAAGTTTGGTAAACTTAAGCTTAAACAAACTACTTTATACCTTATAGAGCAATTGTTTCAACCCCACTGCTCTCGGCATGACTGTTTAATGAAAATATTTACGAAACTTTGATCCTCGATCAATTATTTATTTAGCGATACTTCGTGGGACGTTTAATTTCCATCCTTTGAGAGTTTTACCACAGAGTCAAAAGCATTTTTTTTTAAGTTTGACATTCATTTGTGATTTGAAGATATGTTTGTGGGACCAGTAAGCACTACAAGCTTTCTTTATTGTTCTCTCTAATTCATTTAGGTATGATGTTTCGAAGGAGATTCTGGCCTAAGTATAAATACTCCTTGACAAACTTGATGTTACTGTCTTGAACGAATACTGATTTTTGTTCACTGTTTGTCATAACACAGGTCTTATTAAGGTTTATTTATAGACCTCACTCTCTACTTTTGAAATCCAGATTATATAACGAGTATTGCAGGTCTTTATGGCAGTTAGCTATTAACACAATGTCATCAGCGAATCTGAAGTGGTTAAGGAATTGACCTTAGACACTGATGCCAAGTCCTGAACAATTGAGTTTCCTGAAGATGTGTTCGAGGAGAGCGTTAAATAAATTTGGAGATATAGGGTCACCCTGTCTCACTCCTCTTTTGATTTGAACACATCTCCTATTGTTGCCAATTTGATAGCCGTTTTACTTTTGGAATATATTTCTTTAAGTATGTTGATGTATTTGCAGTGGATTCCTCGTTCCTCAAGAGCAGCCCAAAGTGATGCGTGAAATACATAGTAATGCCTTGGAATAGTCTACAAACGCTATGTATAATGTTTTCTGAAACTCTTTGTATTTTTAAATTATCTGACTAAGTATAAATACGTGGTCTGTAGTAGCATAATTACGTCTAAAGCCGGCTTGTTCCTTCGACTGTTGGAATTCCAGGTCTTTATGTATTCTTTTAAGTAAGACGTTTGTGAATATTTTGTAAGTGGACTGCAAAAGACTGACGGGTCTATAATTGTTTATATTAAGCGGATCTCCTTTTTTATATAGAAGAGTAACAATAGATGTCTCCTACTTTATTTTTTCTTTTTTCTTGTCTGATAATGTTGTTGAACAAACTTGTCATAATAGGTTTTAGGGGTTCTATCAATGCATTTAGAATATCGTTCGTAATATTATCTTCGCCTGGACTCTTAGACAATTTTAGCGTTTGAATTGCTCGTTCTACTTCGCTTTCCAGCAGTTCTGGAACATCTTCATTTAGAGAGCTTCGATTCTGCATATAAAGCTAGAGGTATATAAAAGTAATTAGGAATTTATATAATCCTTCATTTATTAACTTGTCACTGAAATGATGGCATACACTTTAATAACTGAAGTTATTGAAGTCATACTGGCTAAGAAAATACACAATTACACGCACATACACACACACACACACACAAATTTAATATGAACTATGTCGAAATTTGATCATCAGGGAATCTCTTGTAAGTCGTGTTTCATGTTTCTTTTGCTCTGATGTAATTTTCGTTATTTGCCTCAAGCTATAACAATATATTGTTCCATCGATATTGTATTAGAACATTTTTCCTTTGATAAAAAAAAAATATATTGAGAATAATTTTATCATTCTCCTTGTTATAGAGATGTTAATTAAAAATGTTGGATATAACCACATAATATTAAATTAAAAAGCAAAGCAAGCAAATTTTGATGATGATGATATTATCATCATCATCATCATCATCATAATCATCATCAGCCTATCGCAGTCCACTGCTGAACATATGCCTCTCCAATTTAATATTAATATAACCACTTCTTACTAAATGCATATGTATGTACATGCATTTAGTAAGAATAGCATTTAGCATATGTATGTGTATGTATATACATGGTACATATACCAAAGCAACACTTTTTTTGTCTCTGTCTGTCGGTCTGTCTGTCTGTTTGTTCCGTCTAATCTCTAGAACGGCTTTTGTAACTTAGGCTACTTTTTTTAGACTAGCTGTTGAGTCCCTTCACCAGGGTAGCGTTCCTCTTGAAGGAAGGAAACCTTGTTACTAGGCTATACGGGCACTTGTAGAAATAGCTAAGTCGCAAAACAATCCATCTGGTGAGAGGATCACAACTGAGGCGTTTCTTCTCGTTTAATATAATAAGTCACTTACCATTGTGTGATGAAATCTAATCTCCGAATTTTCTACGGGGCGCCCCTTGTCGATTTTGCTGCTTCATCCGCAATCGCAAAATAGTCGGTTTTACAATTCAAACACTGCAAACACACTATGACACGAGGGTACCGTGATAGCGGGCTTCGATACCACTTCGATGACTATAATAAATAAATAAATAAATAAATAAATATTTCGGACACCTAATACACAACGCCATCTAGTCCCAAGCTAAGCAGAGCTTGTGTTATGGGTACTAAACAACTGATATAATCTATCTATACTAATATATAAAGCTGAAGAGTTTGTTTGTTTGTTTGTTTGTTTGTTTGTTTGTTTGTTTGAACACGCTAATCTCAGGAACCGCTGGTCCGATTTGAAAAATTCTTTCGGTGTTAAATAGTCCATTTATTGAGAAAGGCTATAGGGTATATATCATCACGCTACTACTAATAGGAGCGGAGCAACAATGAAGAATGTTTCAAAAACGGGGGAAATTTTCACGCTACGGGCAATATAAGGCGCAAACGAGTTTGCGTGGGTCAGCTAGTACTAATATATAAAGCTGAAGAGTTTGTTTGTTTGTTTGTTTGTTTGTTTGTTTGTTTGTTTGAACACGCTAATCTCAGGAACCGCTGGTCCGACTTGAAAAATTCTTTCGGTGTTGGATAGTCCATTTATCGAGGAAGGCTATAGGGTATATATCATCACGCTACTACTAATAGGAGCTGAGCAACAATGAAGAATGTTTCGAAAACGGGGGAAATTTTCACGCTACGGGCAATATAAGGCGCAAACAACGTTGCGTGGGTCAGCTAGTTACTTATATACTGTAATAGCTCATCAAAACCTCGGGGGCCAACCATGTCCCCCAGGAACTTCAATTCTTGTGTTGAGAGGCCACCTCAGGCTTCAAACTATCTCAAAGCACCAAAAATATTAAACTCGGTCCGACGCCGTTACTTTTAATATGTATTTCCAACTACACGAGGAACCGTAGGTACACTACACAAAACGGTTTCAGAACACGATAGCATCGTGTTTCGATACTTATTTTATTAAATTAGATAACACAAAACACGGGGCAAATTTCAACCCGGAAGCTTTTTATTCATTATTACGACACCGGCCATATTTTGACCTTTTTTCAGAGAATTCTATATCCGAGACCTTATGACATTTTACAACTGTCACATATGACAAACCCTAGTGATGCACTTACAACATAATAGTTTATACTACATAATTATACTAAATCGATTATTTGGTATCGAATTCTGGCTTCGCCCCGCGGCGTTACCCGGGGTACGACAATAACCACGGTTAAGACCGCAGGGTTTAGCTAGTAACATCATAAAATACTAATATGATTTATATAATAAACATGAAGTACTGTTTAGTATGAATGATAAATAATAATAATAGTCAAAGACAAAGCAAAAATAGCATAAGGCACAAGTTGTATTATACAATCAAATAAATTATCGTTGATGAATTGGCCGGCTCGACCGGAGTGATACCACGGCTTCACAGAAAACCGGGGTGAAATAGCGCCTGCGCTGTGTTTCACCGAGTGAGTGAGGATACCGGAGGCCCATAGGCGTAAGTCGCCTCCGCGCGGTTGTCCTCTGAAGCGTATGGAGGGTAAAACCCGTCTCGACGGTCTGCTTCACGCCACTCGCGTACCTCTTCGGGCGGAGGGCGAAAGCCGTTCTTCGTCCGGAATTCAGCCACCCGTTGATAGACTTCGGCCAGCACTCTCGGCGATGTCTAACGACACCGCCAACACAACGCCGCCACAGCTCACCGCCTCTTCGGCGCATCCCCTCTCGGAATTCGAATTGGGCGTCCGACAGGTCGGGCTTTTTATTTATATAACAAAATAACAGCTATAAACAATGCAGTATACAGTTAAAATACAATTCATATTGCACAAGCGTAAGATGTCATCGTGAGCGGCACAAAGTACGAAATTATACATGGCAATACCCAGCAACGATGGGTTGAAGGAAGCATGTTCATGAATAATACGTCGGCGTCGTTTATAAAGTACGAACGCCCGTGATGTGGAAAAAATGTGATGTGACATGTCAAGCTTTTTGATGTTACGGCCTGAATTGTGTCGAAAAATACTCAAGAAAATCTTATTAAGATATTTGCGTTGTCGATAAATGCTACTAAAAGGAAAGTTTGTTTTTCTTGTGTTTTACTATCGGTAAAATTATCATTTTTAAGGTTTTCCCAAACTTCTTAGCATTTCTCGGAATGGAATTTTATCGTTTAGGCTTTAATAAAATTAGAGTAAAGCATATTCTAGAAAACTGTAGGACTTAGGAGGAAAGCTTCAGATTTATTTATTCAATTTTCTAAATTACGATGTTTTATTACGATTTTTCAATCAGTATTTTATCTACTTCTATCTTCTTCTTCTTCTTTGATGAAATGGCAACCAGCCGGATCTCTCGGATCAGCTATTTCTGCCAATGTCAAGTGTTTATAGTCTTCAAATCATAAGTCTTCAAGTCATTTAGTCTTCGTCGTGATGAAATTAATGATATAAAATATAAAAAATGTGGATGAGATGAAAAGGGGACCGTCTTCCGAAAAAACAAAAAACAATCTCTACTTCTATCTTACTACTAAGACACTATTCGGCTATAGAGCAGTATATGAGTATGGGACATCAGTCACGAATAAAGAAAAAAAATTGCTACAGACCTGCTTCAATTAAGGAGGTCAAGTGCGGTCATTATTTGGTTTATTGTTTTAGTTCTTACCATGCAACTCAAACAAGAACAGGAATGTTAATTATCTCAAGTCCCTGGAAAAGTACAGTCTGCAACGCAACCTTATTTGCGTATCAATAATGTTTTTTTTTGTTCTACCGAATCTCGGTTATTCACAGTGAAAAAACGTCTTAAATTTACTACTGGCAAAGACAAATATTATGAGACGATGATTTATTATAAATACAGGTAAGAAAATGCTATTTTTATTTTAAGTAACAATGCTGAATTGAAACATTAAAAACCTACATTAATCCATGTTTTATTTTATGGCGGAAAGTAGCAGTGATGACGATGATGATAATGACGATGACGACGACGATGTCTACACAGAGAGTGATGCCGAGAAGAGTGGAATGAAAAAAAGTGAGCGGCTAGATTCTGTATAATATTGTCACAAATACGGATAACAATATCCAATTTTATTTTAAACAACTGTAGGTGGAATAAATTTTAAAAACCTACTTTAATCCATGTTTTATTTTACCGAATATTTTTACAATTTTTTTTTTAAAACCGTTTAATTGATTTTTTTACATATTTTTTTATTTCCAAGTTTTTAGTTTTTAATTTCATTACATAGTACTACTCATTTGTGTTCTACCAGTCGAGCCCTTTAATTAAAGGGCTCGACTAGTAGAACACAAATCTATATGGGTATCAAATTTGATCCCCATATAGTGATAGTCTTTGACAAAATGAGTAAACCACCATTTTGTAGCGGCGGCCATCTTCAATTTTAAGTTTTCGTAGTGAACTGTATTCTATTAGTCAAGCCCTTTCAATTGATAGCCATATTGAGGTTGTCGTGACATGAAGTCTGCACATAAAGTAAAACAGGATATTCCAAGAAATGATTGCGCTGAAGAATCAGTCGAAGGCCAGTCCAATTAATATGATGTGATGCTACAACTATGATTCCAGGAAAAGTACCTGTAGTGGTAGCAGATCTTTTGTTATCCATAGTTAGTCCTATACTGCAGTGACATGAAGCCTGAAATAAAAGTTTACATGTGTATTTTATTATTTGTTTAACTATAGTGCGTCCAATCGTTTATTTAACTTTTGACAGCTCTAATACTTAATCAAATAGTGATACCCTGACCCGTTACCGATTCGATTTCTTTTATCGATCGATTTTGTACATGAAGAAGTTTTAATCGATTTAACACACTCATTATTTCACCGATAATTTCGTAATTTTATCGATCATTAAACCGCAACACCGGACGCGTAGCGGACATTTTGTAGTTAGTCATAATTCACATTTTCAAACGTCGAGTTGAGTATTTTTATTCCTCCGTATTGATTTATTTGTGAATTCTCACGTTTGGTTGAGTTGAGCGTATCGTCCCTCCCTTCGTTACTGTCAAAATGCCAAAAATTAAGGTGCTCAAAGGACAAACAAGAGAGTTTGTCTTGCGACTTCGTGAATACTTTGAAAAGGAGAGCTGTAATAATGGGCCTCTTATATCAGTGACTCAAGTTTAGAGACCGTGTGATTTGATATAAAATATAATCACAATAATGTTATTGAATGTTTTATTAATATAATCGATAATCGATTTATTTCAAACCCGTTTTTATAGTCTGTGGTCATTCATTATGAATGACACATCTCTAAGTGGGCGGAGCCCGTCCATGAAGTACAGTATTCCCTCTAGTACATTGATCAAAAATTATTACAAAACTTTATGTGCGTGATCTGTCAAAAGTTAAATAAACGATTGGACGCACTATAATTGTTATATAATATTCACTTGCCATTTTATGATTTAGAGATAACCTTTCATTTATCGTTATACTCTTTAGTGTCGGCACCTACGTGTTTAATATTCTTCTGCTCCGGGGTTTTAGAAACTTCTTACTTGTTTAGGGCGTGTGAGTGAATGCACCAGAACTGTCAAGATGAATTTTGAAGCATGAGTTGGATGACAACAAGTTTAATAATACATGATCTAAATAAATACATTTACACATTTCACGCACGCCCACCTGGCCTCTAACGAGGTAGAACCTGTACTAAGATAACCTGACTGCGTTAAACTTTACACAAAGACAACGCATTCATATTTATTAAGACATATATACATATTATAGATTAAATACCCCAAAGCACAGAACAAATTATCATAGTTAGTTCTATTAAATATTTTACAAATTTAATTACACACAAATGCAACATATAAAATCATACCGCAATCAAAGATTAACTGTAAATGAGAAGATACGTTCCAATCAGTGCCGGTAGCGGGTTCCTTTGAGCTTTAATAACAGATGATGTGATGCTATATTAAAACCTTATTTAAAGGGACTAATTAAATGAAAACAGTTCGACGAGGAAAATAAAACTATGGAAAGTGAGTATGCACACAGAATACAGCAGCTTTACCATCTTGTTTTTTGCTTGTGGATTGAAATAGTCAGGATGTGTGGGTATGTATCTACACTGTTATAACAAAGTTAGTTTTAAACCTGAATGATAGCAGGTTCGCGCACTAATGCTTCACAATTGTAATACTATCTTTTACCATTTTCAATGTTTTCCAAAGTAACTCCTTGGCTATTTTTCATTATGTGAGTAGACCAAAGCATGATGTATCCCCACTGGCAAAATGAATTTAATTTGGAACTTGGCAAGTTCAAAATAAAATTCAGATTACAAGTATAGGATATTTGTTGTCCTTAGGCCATCCGCTTCGTAACAAACGAAGATGCGTGGATCAAGCAAGTGTCGATTGATACAATATTATGAACATTAATAAATAAATAAAAACAAATTTTCATTCCATAAAAGTGTACAAGATCTGGGCTTTTTTTTTCAAAGTAGACTCAACTAAATGGTAACACAATATTGATTCCCAAATAATTATATGAGTAAAAGTAAGTACTTACTTCTTCATCTTCCTTTTACTTCTTATCTCTATCTCTCTCTATCTTACTACCATAAAGAACTACTTAGTAGGTAGGTAACTAATTAGTAAGCGTTGTAGAATGAGGTGAAGCGAATTAGTGATATTTTTATGTGAGTGTAAATTGCCGTAATAGTTCGATGATAAATGTGAATCGCAAGAGATTTGAATCCACATTAACCTATAAGTATAATAAATAAATCCAATTTGCAAGCTGGTTTTACTCATGTAGCAAGGAACTCATTCATTCCTTAAGCGTCGCGTTTGTTTCGTTGTTTTCTTTTTCAAGCAGGTTCGTTTCATATCCAGCGGCAAATGTATGTACATTGATAAAACATTTTGAGGTCACTTTTGAACACCAGTTACAAAATAATTGAACAAAATACAATCCATAAGTCTTATCTACTCCTCTACTATTCTTTCTTCAATTTTTTCTTAATTCATTCCTCTTGGTAGTTGTCTTCTCTTCGGTTGTAGTGCTTATGAAAAACAGCCGCTAATTAGCTGAAGAAGTATTTGTTTAACTGGTTTTACAAATGCTTTCAGCCAAACGACGACCACTGCTGGCCTCTCCCAAGTTATCTCACAATAACTAGTCTTGCACTGCTATACTAATAGGTGATAACTAAATGGAAACAGCTGGCACCAGTAAATTAACCTTTGAGGGTAGCAGATCTTAAGTTATCCGTAGTTAGTCCTATTTTAAATAGTAATATATATATATATATATATATATATACATATATTATCATTTGGGTCTTACCAAGCTAATGAAAACAGTTGAACCCATAAAAGGAACCTTTAGTGCAGATCGTTATGTATCAGTGGTTGTTAGTTGTGGTCAAAACTGAAACACAAAATTTACACGTGTAATTTGTGTTTGAAACACAAATTCATAATGTGTGAAAATATTTACTTACGTTTCTTATGTCAGATGACGTGAAGCTACACTTATAGGTCGGTTAAGGGGCACAGCTGAATGAAAACAGTTGGACCCAAAAACCGGCCTACGAGGGTAGCAGATCTTTTGTCGTCCGTAGCTGGTCCTATATGTTGTTTTTTTTACAAAAGTGTAATACAAGACTTTTCTATAAAGCAAGAAACAAAGCTCAATCATACAAATGCCTCGATTTTACAGCAACATAATATATTTATGACATTAGTAGAGATTAAGTCGTCGCTGCTAGAATCCCGCCGAAGAACAGATGATGTGACCCAGCTACACTTTGAAACTGATTTAATGGTGCTTACTGAATGATAACAGTAAGCGCCAGAACATCAGCCTCTAAGGGTAGCAGATCTTTTGTTATTCGTTGTATATATCTATTTGTTCAATCAAAACCCTTGCTAGCGCCGAAAGGCATGCTCAATCAGTTGAATTATTTTCTGCCCTGTTGCTTTTTAATAAATAAGCTTAAAGTAAAGAATGTGTGTAACAAATTACTGTAAAGTGATGAAATAGAGCAAAAAAATATACTACAAAAAGAATTTAAATATTAAAAATAAAGCAAAAATACAAGAAAAACGTGTTAGAGATTCTTCAACGCTAACGCCGTACCGGTGGTACGGGGTACGTCCTGGGGTAACAATCTGTGTTTCAACTGCGCCATCATAGGGTTGGGGGATGGGCCTCCGATATCCTCACTCACTCGGTGAAACACAGCTCAGGCGCTGTTTTACACCGGTTTCCTGCGAGGCTGAGGTACCACTCCGATCGCGGCGGCCCATTTATGCCGAAGCGTGGCTCTCCCAGGATAATTGGTTTGAACGAGATCTAGTGAGTATTTTTTTTAATACGTCATAAACCGTAAACCGCTGCGTACCTTTCATTGAACCAACTCAAATATATAAAAAAAAATATTATTAAGACATCGATCAAAGTTACAACGAACTACAAGAACTTTTATGTAATGCTGATGAAACGTAGATATTTTTAAACACATCTACAAAACAGGCGCCATAATATTTTTTAGAAATCCATTGAACAAATATAAACTTTCAATTTTTTTATTTATTTTTAGTTTTGATCGTCTACTACGACTTGTGTTCGAAACCAAACCTTTTATTTCTACTGTTTATTTATTCTACGAAAAGTATCGGTTATTCAGGTCATAAAACATCTTAGTTTACATGTAAAAATCAAATAAAAGTAATAATAAGACCTACACTTCTTATAATATCAAATTTTTTTTAGCTCAAAAAGTTTTTTTAATTGTTATTATTATTAATTGTATTCAAACCTTATTTCTTGGTAGTATATTAAAAATATGCAACTGCAACAATTTGGTGTACGATCAAAGAGGGAATAGACGTTTGGTCGGCAACGTTAGTTAATTAAATATAAATATATATATATATATATATATATATATATATATATTCTCCGAAACAAACCTTTTGCTTCGACCCAGTAATCGAACCTGAGACTTCATGCACAACAGTCGCGTATGCTACCACTGCGCCAATGTATACATGTAAAATATTAAAAATAAATTAAAGACAATTATCTTTCGGACATTCATTTTAATTGGAGACGTAGGTGACTACGGAACCCTATTAACCTGACACGTATTTACCTGTTTTTATTAATTTAAACATAGTAGAAGTTTTCAGAAATATGATAATTAATACTTTTTTTCTACAAAAAGTAAAATGAATTAATATATTTCACCAGTTTATAGTATAGTTGATAAGAGAGGTAGGCACCTCTCTTATCAAATGTAGTTGGATCGGAATTATTTGATTTAATATTTAATTCAAATAATTTGAAAGTTCTATATGGTTTTTAACATTTAACATACTTTTTAGTACTAAGTACCTAAGTGTTATAAAATGTGTTAATTTTATCTCACTAAAACTTTTAAAAATGTCTCGTTTTTTATGTTAACATTATAGCCATTTATAATGATTATGTTCTGAAGTTTTAGGCAAAAACGGCCGGCCAAGCGCGCATGTCTGTTTTGCTCTCTAATCTTTCATCATCGTTTTGAGGTAGCGCGTGCGGTACGGAGATATGAATATATGCGGTGAAGATATGTTAGTATGCGTTTAGCTTCGCCCAGACGCTCAAGGCTTCTATACGCCTAAACGGGAATAGGTCGACTTAACTAGTAACCCTGTATGTATATATGTCATGAGTACTTCATATTGGTAGACTAGACGTTTAATATTAGTTGCGCTCACAGTAATCACACCCAAGCAGTAGAAAAGTTTGTTGTATGAGTAATCCAAAAGTTAAAACTAATGCAAAATAAATATGTAATCATATTAATTTTAGGAAAATGTACTCACCACAAACGATCGTTTTCTTCTGTTCCTCTTTTTAACTATTCATTATTAGTCCTTAGCTTGATTTACTTTTGTTTATTTTGTCGCCATGTGATTAGATTCTGCACCTAGAGGTAAATAAAATAATTAGTAAATGTTGTTGAAGGACGCTAAGTAATGATTTATCTCAACTCACCTTTATTTAAAAAAGATACTGTTTTCAAATTTCTGCCCGTAAATACCGTTTCTTGTATAGCGCTAAATCTTTTCAAATTAATTTTGACTGAATAAGAACAGAATTGAACAAAAAAAAGTTCCTTCCCTATTCTTTTCTTCTAAATTGAAACAGATGAGGTCTGCACATAAAGTAAAACAGGATTTTCCAAGAAATGATTGCGCTGAAGAATCAGTCGAAGGCCAGTCCAATTAACATGATGTGATACTACACCAATGATTCAGTTAATGCTAATTAAATGAAAGAGTTGAACTCAAGAAAAGTACCTGTAGTGGTAGCAGATCTTTTGTTATCCATAGTTAGTCCTATACTGCAGGGCTGAACAGTGACATGAAACCTGAAATAAAAAGTTTACATGTGTATTTTGTTATTTGTTTAACTAGTTATTATATAATGTTTTTTTTTTCTGCGCTAAAATAACTCAACTCTGCCTGATGGAAAGCATGAGCAGATTCCAAGAGTGGTGGTCATCATTCTCAATGCGAATAAGGACATTGTAGCATGGTGACACACACTATGGCCGCCAAGTGAGAATTGCATTTTTACGCCCCGCTTAAAGAACCCGGGATCATAATGGGAGGGAAACATGTGCGCTGGAAGTGAGTTCCAGGTTTTGACCGCTCGGCACAGAAAGGAGGAACCGAAGCGATGAGTACGAGATCGTGTGTCTGCCACTCTAAAGCGGTGACTTCCAAGGCCGGCACGTGTTGTTCTGTCTGTACAGAAGAAGAAGGGGGAGCGGGGGACCAGTTGGAAGAGCTCTTCAGAACACTCTCCGTGATACAGGCGATAGAGTACTGCCATAGAGGCGGCATCTCTACGCAACTGCAGGGGCTCAAGGGACTCAGTGGCTTCGGTACTGTTCACAGTTTAATAATACAAGGTGAGACGGTTCTTCTCGCCCGGGCATCTGTGTCTTCTTTACAAGACCCAGGTTCGCTCGTGCGTGGAGTATTGTTCTCATCTTTGCGATGGTGCCGCACAGTACCTGTTTGACGCTCTCGACCGGTTGCAGCGGCGAGCAATCCGCATTGTCAACAGTCCCGAAGCCACCGAGTCCCTTGAGCCTCTGCAGTTGCGTAGAGATATCGCCTCAATGGCAGTCCTCTATCGCTTTTATCATGGAGAGTGTTCTGAAGAGCTCTTCTAACTAGTCCCTCCCTCTCCCTTCCTCCACAGGACAACACGTGCCGGCCTTGGAAGTCACCACTGTAGAGTAGTAGACATACGTTCTCGAACTCATCGCTTCGGTTCTTCCTTCCTGTGCCGAGCGGTCACAACCTGGAACTCATTACCGGCATACGTGTTTCCTTCCCACTATGATCCCGGGTCCTTTAAGCGGGGCGTGAAAAAGCATCTCACCAAGCCGCCATAGTGCGGGTCACCATGCTGCTTAATCTGACTGCATTAAACTTTACACAAAAATAACATATTCGTATTTCATTTATGAATTAATTACATCCTCCTCCTCCTCGCGTCGTTAACCTCACAACTGAGGGTCGTGATTCCCCAGGAGTGGTATGATAGTTTGCCGCTTACAGCTGCTCGCCACTTGTTTTTTTTTTTTTTTTTTTTTTTCTCTCTTTATTTTTTTAAGGGACTTTTACCCCATTAGGGTATGCCAGTCCCATAAGGCCTGAACTTAAACAAATATCAATTTACATATTATATGCTAGACTGTACAATTTAATAGCTTTTTTTGATGTCGGTATAGCCAAAACACTTTGAATTATACCAACATCCAAACAATTCAGGTTTAACTGTGTCATTATTACATCTCTTAAAGATTGATTCTTGACACATTCCATCAACAAATGTTGAACATCGTCCACAATGTTACATATGTCACACTTTAGTGAGTTAGCTCTACGCATTAAATATTCAATTTTTTTAGATGGAACGTGTCCCGAACGCAATCTATGAGCTATTGTAACACACGATCTACTTATTTCTAAGTTACCGAACCACGGTATATGAGGAGGTTCGGACTGAATAGTCTTGTACCAAATTCCTTTTATTTTAGACTGTTCATCAAAGTATTCTTTCCATTCATTGTAGCACCTAACTTTGAATTTATATAATAGCTCGGAGTAATGCGGTTTAATGTTAATATTATCCCCTTCTTTAATTGCTAATTTGGCTAATGGGTCCGCCTCCTCGTTGCCCTTTATATTGATGTGCGATGGTATCCATTGCAATTTAAGATTTTTTGACGCACTGATATCACGTACCTTTTTAATTATAACATAGGCTATCGATACACCTCTGTACCCAGAGGCGCATCGAGCCAAATGCTGTAAGGCACTTTTACTGTCTGTAAAAATTACAAAGTTTTGGCCACTTGAATCATTTATCCGATTTAGCGCTTCTGAAAATGCAACTAATTCCGTCGTCATAATTGAGACATGTGAGCAAATTTTGTACATAGCTGAGCCATTCGGATAGTGATACGCTGCTCCAATACCATCAGAACTTTTAGAGCCATCTGTATAAAAATGTAGCCATCCTTCGTATTTAACATCTAGTTCATGCACTACGTCTAATCTTAATGAATTAGATTCGTAATCACGCTTTGATGTTTCAATACAATTCAAATTAATACTAATAATATCATCTAAATCTATATAAGACATCCAGGTATCAAGACAAAACATTTCAAGTGGATAGGATGAGCTTATTTCAATATCCTTAACATCAGTATGAGCAGATAGAAGTAAGGGTTTCTTTTTAGTTCGCCAGTATCTACTATTTGATATCAAGTGAAGATCGTTCAATAGCTCAACAGTTGGGTTATCAGTGCAAGATATTGCTTTCGAATAGTATTTAAAAGATAAAAATGTTCTTCGCACGAAAAGCGGTTGTATGCATAATTCACTTTCCATAGCATATACTGGCGTACTTTTAATAAAACCACCTATGATTCTTAAGGCTTGGTTTTGTATTTTGTCAATTTTATACAGATGGGTCCTAGCACAACTACCATAAAGGAAACATCCGTAGTCAAATCTGCTTCGTATTAGGGAAATATAAATAGTTCGTAAATGTTTAGTGTGAATTCCCCAGGTAGGTCCCGCCAAAACTTTAAGCAAGTTTAGAAATTTTGAAGTTTTCTGAGATATTTCATTGATATGCTTTTGCCATAGAAGAGATGTGTCAAGCCATAAGCCCAAATATTTAAAGCATTCCACAGACATCAAAGGTTTCTTATCAATTTCTACGGAAATTTGCCTTTTAATGCGTCCGCGACTAAAAATGCAAATTTTAGATTTTATAGCTGATATTTCTAATCCAATGTTGTCTAGACCAGATACCATTGAGTTTAAAGCTGATTGTAATTTTGCCTGGCATACATGTATGTCTTTACTACTAACAAAAATAGCAAAATCATCAGCATATTGTGTAAACAGCACCTCATTAATTTGATGGCAAACCTTGTATGTAGCAATATTAAATAATAAAGGAGCCAAAGGATCCCCTTGAGCTAAACCCCTGTGTGTGTATCTTGTATAATGAATTTGTATCTCACTCTGATCTAAATTTATACTTTTTAATGTTAACTGTCTGTCACTCAAAAAGGACCAAATATATCTGCATATGCTTTTTCCTACATACAAGTCATCGAGAGTGCTAGTCAACTTGTCAACTAAAATATTATTATAGGCATCTGTTATATCGAGAAAACAAGCGACTGTAGGTATATGCTTCGAAAAACCTTGTTGCACGTAAGTAACAAATCTTGTGACGCAGTCTAAACAGGAGTGAGCTTTTCTGAATCCAGATGTATACGGGGATAGGATTTTTTTGTTTTCAATAAACCATTCTAGTCTAGCTACCAACATATTGTGGAAAATTTTACACAGACACGTTAAAAGCGATATTGGACGGAGCTTTCCCTCACCGCTGGTATTATTCATAGCTTTCGGAATTGGAACAATTAATATGGTTCGCCATTGTTTAGGTATGTATCCCGATTGGAAGATTGCATTATATACATTAAGTAAATATCTTAGTGCAACTAGGGGAAGATTATAAATCATTGAATAGGTGATCCCATCACTACCCGGAGCAGTGTCTTTTCTTTTTATGCATTTCTTAACCTCTTGTAATGTAAAAGGCGATTCCAGTATAGCATTACTTGATGCAAAAGATGGTGATTTATTCCTGACTGAATCAGGCGCAAGGTTGTATAATAACTCCTTCTGCTTATCCTCAGATGGAATAGAGCGAGATGGTTGACAATATCCCTTGCTCCATCTCATCTTTTGCCACATATCTGAGACAGAAGTAGTGCTTTCGATATTGCTACAAAATAATTTAAAATGCCTAGATTTGGCTTGTTTTATTAATAGACGAGCTTTTTCAACTTTATTTTGAAACTTCACTAAGTTATCCGGCGAAGGGTTCCTCCTGAAAGAACTCAGCGCCAATCTACGTTCAGCAACTGCTTCAGATAGTGATGGATTCCAATATTCTTTAGGTCTAAATTTGCTTGTGGGATTTGTACATAGTTTTTTGAATGGAATATTACGTTCAGCGGCTAGGTTTATTTGATTTTCCAAATAATCATACATAGTCTGAATGTCTTTTGTAAGAAAATAATTACTGTAAAAAGTTGAGAATGTCGTATCTAGATCTGTTTTATATGATTTCCAATTTGCCAGTTTAAAATTTAGTTTTTTGGTAAAACTCGGCATGTCTCGATAATTTAATGATATTTTAATTAGAAGATGGTCACTGCCGAGATTTTCATTTAATACGTGCCACTTAGTCATCAACGCTATATCTGAGGATGCAAAACTAATATCGGGAGAGGTTTTTTGTATTGTTCCATTGACTAATTTAATCCTGGTAGGATCACCGTTATTGAGAGAGATGAAATTACCATCCAATGATGAATCTAATAACTGCGTGCCCCTGTTGTCATTTCTATACGACCAATTTGTATGATGTCCGTTAAAGTCCCCTAGAATCAGAGCTTTTCTTGATATTCGTGAGAACAAACTATCCCAGTCACCCGGATCCGTACGAATTGATGATAGACAATAAACACAGATAATATTCTCTAAAACTTTACAGTTCAATAATTTAATGTGAATAGCTTCTATCCCGGTATTATTAAAGATAATGGGACATACCTGAATATTAAAGGACTTATGAATTATAATGGCCACTCCTCCATATCCATCATGTCTATCATTTCTATAGATATTATATCCACTTATGTTAACAAAATCCGTATTTGAATCCAGCCAAGTCTCACATATTGCAGCGATGTGTATTTTTTACCTATTAAGAAGCAGTTCAAAATCAGCAAGTTTAGGGTTTAGACTTTGTGAATTCCATTGAATTATATTTACAACAAAATCTTTAAATGAGCTATCCATCAAATAATGTGAAAATTTTTTTAAGTAATTGCTCGCAGTTAAGGAAATTACAAATATATGATTTTAACTCGTGGACTACCATTTCAAATATTGATACAATCTTATCTTCTAATTTAGTTTGAAAAAAATATCTCCTTTATTTTAACAAATATAAATCTTATTTTAAACCCTTTTTGCAATTTCTCTTCATTATTGCCAGTTTCACATCTTTGTAGAGGTTCATTACTCATACTTTCTTGTATCATATGTATCGGACACGATTCGGTATTTTGATTTTTCTTACTCTTTTTAATAGTGGATTTCGATCCAAGGCTCATATTCCCTTCGTCTTCTTCTCTTTCGCAAAAATCTTCTATCAGGTCGTCTTGTGAATTTTCTACTGTATATTCTAAGTTACTAAATCTGTTTTGCCTAAGCGGGGGGAACGACTTCTCGATGTTGTTATTAAGATTAAATATTTTCTTTACGTTCCTATATTTGGATGGCCCATTAGTTTTTAGTAGAAAATCCAAGGCGTTCTTATAATTTAAATTTTCTTCAGTCATTATATAACGTATTTTCTTCTCTTTCAAGAAAATAGGACATGTCTTATCAAGTGACATATGTGGGCCCTTACAGTTAAGACACTTAAATGTCTGAGTTTCACAATTGATATGCTCTTTTCCACATTTAGGGCAAAGTATTTTATTATATGGACAATATTTCCTTATATGACCAAATTTCCAACATGCAGAACACTGCATAACTGAAAACATATACTTTTCAACTCCGAATCTACAGCCAAAGGCATATACATAAGGTGGAATCACCGCGCTTTTAAAGCATATTCGAATAGTCTCGCTGTCAACCCATTTACTTTCCAAATTCATTCTTCTCATTCTTTTAACAGACAATATTTCAACTGAACTGCTTAAAGATCCTAGGATTTCTTCTTCGCTCATTTCTAAATCCACCCCTCTAATAATGCCATAAGATACCATACTTTCATCTGCGAAGTTCACTCGAATATCTAAATCTTTAAGTTTCTGACTACTAATTACCCTTTCTGCCTGCTGCTTGTTATTTAAGCGAATAGATACCTTAAATGGGTTTTTGAATTTAACGTTTATTATTCCTTCAATTTTTTCACTGTACAATAATTTTGCCAGGGCCATTTGTTTTGGTAATATTTTTAGTGAGGTTAAAATTATTTCAAAACTACCCTCAGGTTCCGCACTTTCTTGACTAATACGCGTAGAATTTGTATCAGGCATATCAAGTGAATCACTCCTCAAGAATCTCTTTGATTTCCTCTTCGTAACCGTTTTAAATCCCTCTTCGCTACTCTCTTCACTCTTGTCCCGTTGCCTTTTCTCAGTACTTAAACTTGGATTAATCAGTAACAAAGTACTATCCGTCTTTGACATATTTTGCAACTCCCTTTCACAATTATTAATAACTATAGAATCACTTTCTTCCGAATCCTCTTCATCCATACTATTGTCGATCATACTGTTATACTATTATTAATAAATAACAATTAATTAAACCGCACGCGATACGTGTAAAGCGGATAGATACAAGCGCTCGGCACAGCGTCTCGCGCGTGAAAACGGCCCACGGCCACTTGTTTAACAAACAAAAAACAACAACAACAAATAAATACATGGTATAAATAGTATAAAATAAAGCTATGGAAAGTGAGTATGCACACATACCAATCGATACAGGAGCTTTACCATCTTGTTTTTTGCTTGTGGATTGAATTCGTTAAGATGTGTGGGTACGTATCTACACTGTCATAACAAAGTTAGTTTCAAACCTGAATGATAACAGGTGCGTGCACTGACTTTGCTTCACAATTGTAATACTATCTTTACATCTTTACCATTTTCAATATTTTCTAAAGTAACTCCTTTATCTATTTTTCATGATGTGAAGACCGAAGCATGATGTATCCCCACTGGCAAGTTGAATTGAATTCTGAACTTGAATGATAACAAGTTCAAAATAAAATTCAAGTTACAAGTATAGGATATTTGCTGTCCTCAGGTCTGCCGCTTCTTAACAAAACAAAGATACGTGGATTAAGTAATTATCGACTGATACAATATTATGAACGTTAATAAATGAATAAAAATAAAATTTCATTCCATAATGAGTGTACAAGAATTGGGCTTTTTTTCAAAGAAGACAACTAAATGGTAACACAATATTGATTCCTGAATAATTATATGAGTAGAAGCATGAACATATATCTTTGTACCATAAAAAAACGGGTTGCATTCCGGGAGTGCCGGCAGAAGAGAAAACTAGAACATTAAAGTTGTGCATTTTTGATTTATCAAAATTCATGTTTATAATTTCCTATATTTATTAAACACAATGAACGATGCTATGCTAATCTGTGCCTTGCTTTGCCTTTTATATTCCTTGAGAACCGATAACTACAGAAATGTCTATTCTGATGTTATAAAATGATCACAAATTTTAACAAAAAAACCGACTTCAATTTGGACCCGGGAAGCACCAGCTTTTAAATAAAAAAAGAATCATCAAAATCGATTCACTCAGTCGAAAGTTACAAAGTAACAAACATAAAAAAATACAGTCGAATTGGTAATGTCGGTTAAATATAGGTTAATGCTATAGAATATAAAAATAGTAACCAAGCGAAGCCGGGTTTAGACATACGCAAACTCGCGAAAGCGCCCTGCGTCGCTTAAACGAAACAGCAGGAGCAGGCATACATTACTATCTTACTGTAATATAAACATTTTACTGTAAAATTACCACTACATTTTCAGTATCTAAATAGTTGAATGTCATATTTAATATCCTTAAATATAGAACATGCATTTTTCTAGTCCTTCAATATTCTTTCTTTAATTTCTTCTAAATTCATTCCTCTCGGTAATCATCTTCTGTTAGTTTGAGATGTTTATGAAAGCAGCAGCTAATTAGTCGAAGCAATAATTATTTTATTGGTTTCACAAATGCTGTGATGCAACTTCTTCTCAGCCGAAAGATTGCCACTGTTGGACATGGGCCTCTCCGAAGTTATTCCACAATATCTAGTCCTGCACTGCCACACTAATAGGTCATTTAAAATGACAACTAAATGGAAACAATTGTCACCAGAAAATTAACCTTTAGCAGATCTTTAGTTATCCGTAGTTAGTCCCATATAATGTTATAAATAAATTTAGTTCACTTGGTACCCACTTAGGAAATGAAAACAGTTGAACCCAGAAAATGAACATATAGTAGTTAACAGATCTTTAAATATCAGTGGATGTCAGTGTTGGTCCAAACTGAAACACAGAGTTTACACGTGTATTGTGTTGGTTTACTTATTTTTAAATATATGACCTACAAGGCTAGCAGAGGTTCTTTTACAAATATGCGTGTTCCTATATGAATGATGTATCACAATTTAAAACAGAGATCTCACAGAGTCTTGTTAATGTAGTGAAAGGTTAGATTGAATTTTCACTCTTCAGCTGTTTTATTAGTGTTTTGTGATTACGGGTAAGGAGGAACAATTAAGGGTAAGCCCTTAATTGTTTAAAATGTTTAAACAAAGTAGTAACGACGTAAACAACGTAGTAGTAAAAACCTTTTAAACAACGTAGATGTTTAAAAGGTTTTCAGTTAAAAAGATCAAAAAGACATTGAGTTCGTTTTGATCGCTTTCTTTTTAAAGTCTTATTTGACTTGAAGTCTGTGGAGAGACGTATGTTAATAAGTGTTGCTTATTTCTGGCTTTTCTTTAATTAATTTTCTAACGTTTTAATTAATCAGTCAACTTACCAGCTAAATGAAAACAGTTGAACCCACAAAACGAACCGATAGCAGTTAAAGTATATGAACAACAAAAGTGTTGTTCGTATTTGGGTCCTCCTGGTTGTACTGGAGGGGTGTCCAATGTATCCAAACCTTAAACACAAAGTTTGAATGTGTAATTTGTTATTATTTTAACAGATTTTATGAAATTCTACTTACCGCTTTACGATTTAGATAATATTTTTTTTTATATATATATTCTCATCAGTGTCATCTTTTGTATTTAAATCTTTCTTGTTTTTTAGCTTAAGATCAAATATTCTTAGGTATTTTTTTCATTTATACACTTTCGCTTAGGATGTGTTAGTATTTATTTTCACGTTTACAAGAAAAGTACTTGACATCTTTAATAATAATAATGATAAGTGAAGATGGTGCTTATTCTTATGGCTATTGAAATCGGGCCTGAAACAGAAATTGGAATGCAACACTTAAGGTGTTATAATGTCCGTTTTCCTGCTGGTTTGTTTGCTTTTGTTTTGAATTCCTTTTTTTCATTGTCATTTCTACGATTTATAGGAATCTATACGGAAACAACAAATTCGGTACGTCACCTGGATGATAAAAGGTTCGTGCACTAAGTTAGTTAGTTAGTATTCTACCAATTGTCAATTTTTCCACAGTGATGCTGTTTGCATGACGTATAACATTATATCCAAACTGGCATGATACATTTAATTTCGAACTTTGATGATGACAAGTGCATAATAAAGTACGTTCTACAAGTGTAAGATATTCATTGTCCGGGTGTCCTCAGCGTCTTAACAAAACATAGATTCGTTGGTCAAGCAATTGTCGATAGACATGATATTACAAACACTATGATATAACAAAAAAATCCTAAAATGTTATTGGAACTAAAATTGGTACTTACTTGGAATGACTCATTTTCTATTCCCCATTCCTTTTTCTGTCAAACGTCGTTTTGTGTTCCTGTAAACTTTTGTCGGTTAGTCTTGTTGTCGGTAGCGGTGAAGGTTTTATTCCCTTTCCCATAGCCGGTCTGAACGTCTTTGTTTTGTCTCCATGTCATAGCGCACTATACTTAAAGTGAAAATGTAGGTACTAATTAGTAGGCGTTGTAGAATGAGGCGAAGCGAATTAGTGTTATTTTTATGTGAGTGTTGATTGCCGTAATAGTTCCATGATAAATGTGAATGGCAAGAGTTTTGAATCCACATTAACCTATAAGTATAATAAATAAGTACAATTTGCAAGCAGCCTTTACTCATAAAGCAAGGAACTCATTCATTCCTTTAGCGTTGCGTATGTTTCGTTGTTTTATTTTTCAAGCAGATTCGTTTCATATCCAGCAGCAAATGTATGTACACTGATAAAACATTTTGAGGTCACTTATGAACACCAGCTACAACATAATTGAACAAAAAACAATCCATAAGTGTATTTATCTACTCCTCTACTATTCTTTCTTCAGTTTTTTCTTAATTCATTCCTCTTGGTTGTCGTCTTCTCTTCGGTTGTGTTGCTTATGAAAAACAGCCGCTAATTAGCTGAAGCAATATTTGTTTAACTGGTTTAACAAATGCTTCCAGCCGAACGACGACCACTGCTGGCCTCTCCAAAGATATCCCACAATTACTAGTCCTGCACTGCTACACTAATAGGTGATAACTAAATGGAAACAGCTGGCACCAGTAAATTAACCTATGAGGGTAGCAGATCTTAACTTATCCGTAGTTAGTCCTATTTTATACAGTAATATTTATCCTTATGTTATCATTTGGGTCTCACCAAGCCAATTGAAACAGTTGAACCCATAAAAGGAACCTTTAGTGCAGATCGTTATATACCAGTGGTTGTCAGTTATGGTCAAAACTGAAAAACAAAGATTCCACGTGTATTTTGTGGTTCAACTCATGTTTGAAAATATTTACTTACGTTTCTTATGGCAGATGACGTGAAGCTACACTTATAGGTTGGTTAAGGGGACCAGCTGAATGAAAACAGTTGCACCCAAAAACCGGCCTACAAGAGTAGCAGATCTTTCGTATAAATATATATACTTAAATACATCTGTTTTGCTTTGGATTTACATTATTGATGACGAATAGTTTCTGAGCTTAGCTAGTTCAATTATACAAATTCCTCTATTTTACAGCAATATAATATATTTATGATATTAGTAGAGATTAAATCGGCGCTGCTAGAATCCCACCGAAGAACAGATGATGTGACCCAGCTACACTTTGAAACTGATTTAATGGTGCTTACTGAATGATAACAGTTGGCGCCAGAACATCAGCCTCTAAGGGTAGCAGATCTTTTGTTATTCGTTGTACCTATTTGTTCCATTGAAACCGTTGCCAGCGCCGAAAGGCATGCTGAATCAGTTGAATTATTTTCTGCCCTGTTGCTTTTAATGAATACGCTCATAGTAAAGAATGTGTGTGACAAATTATTGTAAAGTGATGAAATAGAGCAAAAAAATATACTGCAAAAATAAATTAAATATTAAAAAAAAAGCAAAAAAACAAGAAAAACGTGTTAGAGATTCTCCGACGCTAATGCCGTCGGTACCGTCCTGGGGTATCAATCTTTATTTCAACTACGTCATTATAGGCTTAGACGGCTTATATTACTTTGTTAGTTCCGGAGTTATGGAGATCTAACTTGTAAAATACACTCACTTTGAAAACTTTGAAAGTAATGATAAATATATATTTCGGACATCTGACACACAACGCCTATTAGTTTCAAACTAAGCGGAGCTTGTAGTATGAAAGCTAGATCGACTAATAGACCACTTATATGCTTGTTTTTTGTAAGTATGAATATATTATACATAGAGAACACTCAAACTCAGAAACAAAAATTTTGTTTCGACCCGGGAATCGAACCTGAGCCCTCATGCACAACAGTCGCGTACGCTACCACTGCGCCAATGTATACATGTAAAATATTAAAAATAAATTCATGACAATTATCTTTTGGACATGATCTCATTTCAATTTGTAGACGTTGGTGACTACGGAACCCTATTGACCTATTCTTTGGGTGACCTGACACGTATTTACCTGTTTCTATTAATTTAAACATACTAGAAGTTTTCAGAAATATGATAATTAATACTTTTCTTCTAGAAAAAATAAAATGAATTAATATATTTCATCAGATTTCCTACCTCTCTTATCAAATGTAGTTGGATCGAAATTATTTGATTTAACATTTAATTCAAATAATTCTAAACTTCTTTATGGTTTTTAAACTAATATACTAATATACTTTTTTGTACTAAGTACCTACGTATCATACAATGTGTTAATTTTATCTTACTAAAAGTTTTAAAAAGTTCACGTTTTTTATGTTAACATTACCAACCATCTATAATGATTATGTTTTGAAGTTTTAGGCAAAAACGGCCGGCAAGCGCGCATGTCTGTTTTGCTCTCTAATCTTTGATCATCGTTTTGAGGTAGCGCGTGCGGTACGGAGATATGAATATGTGCGGTGAAGATATGATGGTATGCGTTTAGCTTCGCTCAGACGCTCAAGGTTATTGAGGCTACTATACGCCTTAACGGGAATAGGTCAACTTAACTAGTAACCCTGTATGTATGTATTTGAATGAAACACAAAATTTACACGTGTATTTTGTGGTTCAACTCATGTTTGAAAATATATACTTACGTTTCTTATGCCAGATGACGTGAAGCTACACTCATAAGCTGGTTAAGAGGACAAGCTGAATGAAAACAGTTGGACCCAAAAACCGGCCTACAAGAGTAGCAGATCTTTTGTCGTCCGTAGCTGGTCCTATATGTTGTTTTTTTTACAAAAGTAGAATACAAGATTTTTCTATAAAGCTGGAAACAATGGAAAAATGTTATTTTATATCAATACAAAAACACAAGCAGTAATTTCAATTTACATTTGTGAAATAAAAACATTTGTACTTTTGGCAAGTTTATACATTTGAACTATTATTATTTATTTTTGTACTAAGTACCTAAGTATCATAAAATGTGTTAATTTTATCTCACTAAAAGTTTTAAAAATCTCTCGTTTTTTATGTTAACATTATAGCCATTTATAATGATTATGTTCTGAAGTTTTAGGCAAAAACGGCCGGCCAAGCGCGCATGTCTGTTTTGCTCTCTAATCTTTCATCATCGTTTTGAGTTAGCGCGTGCGGTACGGAGATATGAATATGTGCGGTAAAGATATGATAGTATGCGTTTAGCTTCGCCCAGACGATCAAGGCTACTATACGCCTTTTTTTTTTTTTTTTTTTTTTTGTTTTATGTTTGATCCTGCCAAAATGACTCTACTCTGCCTGATGGAAAGCATGAGTAGAATCCAAGAGTGTTGGTCACCATACTGCGAATGCAGACAATGCAACAATGCAGTACGGTGACCCACACCATGGCGGGCTAGTGATGCTTCTGCATCATTGGGCCTCCGGTCTCGCACTCACCAACGAAACACGACAGCATGATCGCTGTCATTTTACGTTGATATTCTGTGCGAGGGTAGTACCGCCCCGGTCGAGCCGGCCCGTTCGTGCTGAAATCAGCGTGGCTCTACTACCTATACCTTGCCTTAACGGGAATAGGTCGACTTAACTAGTAATCCTGTATTTATATATGTCATGAGTACTTCATATTGGTAGACTAGACGTTTAATATTAGTTACGCTCACAGTGATCACAATCAGGCAGTACAATAGTTTGTTATATGAGTAATCCAAAAGTCAAAACTAATGCAAAATAAAGGTGTATTCATATTCATTTGAGGAAAATGTACTCAACACAAACGATTGTTCTCTTCTGTCCCTCTCTTTTACTATCCATTATTGGTCCTTAGCTTGGTTTAACTTATTTATTTTGTCGCCATGTGATAAGAATCTGCACCTAAATGTAAATAAAAATAATTAGTATATGTTGTTGAAAGACACTAAGTAACTAAATATCTCAACTTGCCTTCATTTAAAAAATATATTATTTTAAAATTTCTGTCCGTTTTTTAATTACGTGTAAAAGTCGTTCTATTTCTGTATTATTATTATCTCTTGTTACTGAGTTCTTGAGTTACCGATTGTTCTCTTCTGTTCCTATCTTTTACTATGCCTTATTGGTCCTTAGCTTGCTTTAACTTCTTTATTTTGTCGCCATGTGATAAGAATCTGCACCCAAAGGTAAATAAAAATAATTAGTACATGTCGTTGAAAGACGCTAAGTAACCAAATATATCAACTTGCTTTCATTTAAAAAAGATACTATTTTAAAATTTCTGTACGTTTTTTAATTACGTGTAAAAGTCGTTTTATCTTTGTATTATTATTATCTCTTGTTACTGAGTTCTTGAGTTACCGATTGTTCTCTTCTGTTCCTATCTTTTACTATCCCTTATTGGTCCTTAGCTTGGTTTAACTTCTTTATTTTGTCGCCATGTGATAGGAATCTGCACCTAAAGGTAAATAGAAATAATTAGTATATGTTGTTGAAAGACACTAAGTAACTAAATATCTCAACTTGCCTTCATTTAAAAAATATATTATTTTAAAATTTCTGTCCGTTTTTTAATTACGTGTAAAAGTCGTTCTATTTCTGTATTATTATTATCTCTTGTTACTGAGTTCTTGAGTTACCGATTGTTCTCTTCTGTTCCTATCTTTTACTATGCCTTATTGGTCCTTAGCTTGCTTTAACTTCTTTATTTTGTCGCCATGTGATAAGAATCTGCACCCAAAGGTAAATAAAAATAATTAGTACATGTCGTTGAAAGACGCTAAGTAACCAAATATATCAACTTGCTTTCATTTAAAAAAGATACTATTTTAAAATTTCTGTACGTTTTTTAATTACGTGTAAAAGTCGTTTTATCTTTGTATTATTATTATCTCTTGTTACTGAGTTCTTGAGTTACCGATTGTTCTCTTCTGTTCCTATCTTTTACTATCCCTTATTGGTCCTTAGCTTGGTTTAACTTCTTTATTTTGTCGCCATGTGATAGGAATCTGCACCTAAAGGTAAATAAAAATAATTAGTATATTTTGTTGAAAGACACTAAGTAACTAAATATCTCAACTTGCCTTCATTTAAAAAATATATTATTTTAAAATTTCTGTCCGTTTTTTAAATACGTGTAAAAGTCGTTTTATCTCTGTATTATTATTATCTCTTGTTACTGAGTTCTGGAGTTACCGATTGTTCTCTTCTGTTCCTATCTTTTACTATCCCTTATTGGTCCTTAGCTTGGTTTAACTTCTTTATTTTGTCGCCATGTGATAAGAATCTGCACCCAAAGGTAAATAAAAATAATTAGTACATGTTGTTAAAATACACTAAATTACCAAATATCTCAACACTTGCCTTCATTTAAAAAAACATATTATTTTAAAATTTCTGTCCTTTTTTTAATTACGTGTGAAAGTCGTTTTGTCTCTGTATTATCTCTTGTTACTGAGTTCTTGAGTTACCAGTATTGTTGTATTGCACTTAATCTTTTTAAATACATTTTGACTAATTAAATTATTGAAATTAATAATTGAAACAGATAAAGTCTGCACATAAAGTAAAACAGGATATTCCAAGAAATGATTGCGCTGAAGAATCAGTCGAAGGCCAGTCCAATTAACATGATGTGATACTACACCAATGATTCAGTTAATGCTAATTAAATGAAAGAGTTGAACCCAGGAAAAGTACCTGTAGTGGTAGCAGATCTTTTGTTATCCATAGTTAGTCCTATACTGCAGGGCTGAACAGTGACATGAAACCTGAAATAAAAAGTTTACATGTGTATTTTGTTATTTGTTTAACTAATTATTATATAATGTTTTTTTTTCTGCGCTAAAATAACTCAACTCTGCCTGATGGAAAGCATGAGCAGATTCCAAGAGTGGTGGTCATCATTCTCAATGCGAATAAGGACATTGTAGCATGGTGACACACACTATGGCCGCCAAGTGAGAATTGCATTTTTACGCCCCGCTTAAAGAACCCGGGATCATAATGGGAGGGAAACATGTGCGCTGGAAGTGAGGTCCAGGTTTTGACCGCTCGGCACAGAAAGGAGGAACCGAAGCGATGAGTACGAGATCGTGTGTCTGCTACTCTAAAGCGGTGACTTCCAAGGCCGGCACGTGTTGTTCTGTCTGTACAGAAGAAGAAGAGGGAGCGGGGGACCAGTTGGAAGAGCTCTTCAGAACACTCTCCGTGATACAGGCGATAGAGTACTGCCATAGAGGCGGCATCTCTACGCAACTGCAGGGGCTCAAGGGACTCAGTGGCTTCGGTACTGTTCACAGTTTAATAATACATAATGTAAATAAATACATTCACACATTTCACGCACGCCTACCTGGCCCCAAACGAGGTAGAACCTGTACTAAGATAATATGACTGCATTAAACTTTACACAAAAATAACATATTCGTATTTCATTTATGAATTAATTACATCCTCCTCCTCCTCGCGTCGTTACCCTCACAACTGAGGGTCGTGATTCCCCAGGAGTGGTATGATAGTTTGCCGCTTACAGCTGCTCGCCACTTGTTTAACAAACAAAAAACAACAACAACAAATAAATACATGGTATAAATAGTATAAAATAAAGCTATGGAAAGTGAGTATGCACACATACCAATCGATACAGGAGCTTTACCATCTTGTTTTTTGCTTGTGGATTGAATCCGTTAAGATGTGTGGGTACGTATCTACACTGTCATAACAAAGTTAGTTTCAAACCTGAATGATAACAGGTGCGTGCACTGACTTTGCTTCACAATTGTAATACTATCTTTACCATTTTCAATATTTTCTAAAGTAACTCCTTTATCTATTTTTCATGATGTGAAGACCGAAGCATGATGTATCCCCACTGGCAAGTTGAATTGAATTCTGAACTTGAATGATAACAAGTTCAAAATAAAATTCAAGTTACAAGTATAGGATATTTGCTGTCCTCAGGTCTGCCGCTTCTTAACAAAACAAAGATACGTGGATTAAGTAATTGTCGATTGATACAATATTATGAACGTTAATAAATGAATAAAAATAAAATTTCATTCAAGTGTACAAGAATTGGGCTTTTTTTTTTCAAAGAAGAGTTAAGTTAAATGGTAACACAATATTGATTCCTGTATAATTATATGAGTAGAAGTATGAACTTATATCTTTGTAAAATAAAAAAACGGGTTGCACTCCGGGAGTGCCGGCAGAAGAGAAAACTTGAACATTAAAGTTGTGCATTTTTGATTTATCAAATTTCATGTTTATAATTTTCTATATTTATTAAACACAATGAACGATGCTATGCGAATCTGTGCCTTGCTTTGCCTTTTATATTCCTTGAGCACCGATAACTACAGAAATGTCTTTTCTGATGTTATAAAATGATCACAAATTTTAACAAAAAAAACGACTTCAATTTGGACCCGGGAAGCACCAGCTTTTAAATAAAAAAAGAATCATCAAAATCGGTTCACTCAGTCGAAAGTTACAAAGTAACAAACATAAAAAAATACAGTCGAATTGGTAATGTCGGTTAAATATATGTTAATGCTATAGAATATAAAAATAGTAACCAAGCGAAGCCGGGTTTAGACATACGCAAACTCGCGAAAGCGCCCTGCGTCGCTTAAACGAAACAGCAGGAGCAGGCATACATTTTCGCACCGCGGTAGAAAGAGCCTCTTCCTCTCCTACGCCACGCCTCCTTCTTACGAATATTCGATCCGGTCACGTGTCGTTGCGCGAGTTTCTGACGCGAATTTAAAATTTTTACTTATCCAAAAAAAGTGCACAACGCCGCTAAAGGTGTTTTTTACTTCAAAAAACTAAACTCATAGTTAGTTTAGGTCATCACTTAAAATTAGCGAACTGTCTGATCTAAATAAAACCTGTGTTTTAGACAATTACTATCTTACTGTAATACAAACATTTTACTGTCAAATTACCACTACATTTTCAGTATCTAAATAGTTTAATGTCATATTTAATATCCTTAAATATAGAACATGTATTTTTCTAGTCCTTCAATATTCTTTCTTTAATTTCTTCTAAATTCGTTCCTCTCGGTAGTCATCTTCTGTTAGGTTGAGATGTTTATGAAAACAGCAGCTAATTAGTCGAAGCAATAATTATTTTATTGGTTTCACAAATGCTGTGATGCAACTTCTTCTCAGCCGAAAGATTGGCACTGTTGGACATGGGCCTCTCCGAAGTTATTCCACAATAACTAGTCCTGCACTGCCACACTAATCATTCAGGTCATTTAAAATGACAACTAAATGGAAACAATTGTCACCAGAAAATTAACCTTTAGCAGATCTTTAGTTATCCGTAGTTAGTCCCATATAATTTTATAAATAAATTTAGTTCACTTGGTACCCACCTAGGAAATGAAAACAGTTGAACCCAGAAAATGAACATATAGTAGTTAACAGATCTTTAAATATCAGTGGTTGTCAGTGTTGGTCCAAACTGAAACACAGAGTTTACACGTGTATTGTGTTGGTTTACTTATTTTTAAATATATGACCTACAAGGCTAGCAGAGGTTCTTTTACAAATATGCGTGTTGATATATGAATGATGTGTCACAATGTAAAACAGAGATCTCACAGAGTCTTGTTAATGCAGTGAAAGGTTAGATTGAATTTTCACTCTTCAGCTGTTTTATTAGTGTTTTGTGATTCTTACCCTTAATTGTTTAAAATGTTTAAACAAAGTAGTAACGACGTAAACAACGTAGTAGTAAAACCTTTTAAACAACGTAGATGTTTAAAAGGTTTTCAGTTAAAAGATCAAAAAGCCATTGAGTTCGTTTTGATCGCTTTCTTTTTAAAGTCTTATTTGACTTGAAGTCTGTGGAGAAACGTATGTTAATAAGTGTTGCTTATTTCTGGCTTTTCTTTAATTAATTTTCTAACGTTTTAATTAATCAGTCAACTTACCAGCTAAATGAAAACAGTTGAACCCACAAAACGAACCGATAGCAGTTAAAGTATATGAACAACAAAAGTGTTGTTCGTATTTGGGTCCTCCTGGTTGTACTGGAGGGGTGTCCAATGTATCCAAACCTTAAACACAAAGTTTGAATGTGTAATTTGTTATTATTTTAACAGATTTTATGAAATTCTACTTACCGCTTTACGATTTAGATAATATTTTTTTTTATATATATATTCTCATCAGTGTCATCTTTTGTATTTAAATCTTTCTTGTTTTTTAGCTTAAGATCAAATATTCTTAGGTATTTTTTTCATTTATACACTTTCGCTTAGGATGTGTTAGTATTTATTTTCACGTTTACAAGAATAGTACTTGACATCTTTAATAATAATAATGATAAGTGAAGATGGTGCTTATTCTTATGGCTATTGAAATCGGGCCTGAAACAGAAATTGGAATGCAACACTTAAGGTGTTATAATGTCCGTTTTCTTGCTGGTTTGTTTGCTTTTGTTTTGAATTCCTTTTTTTCATTGTCATTTCTACGATTTATAGGAATCTATACGGAAACAACAAATTCGGTACGTCACCTGGATGATAAAAGGTTCGTGCACTAAGTTAGTTAGTTAGTATTCTACCAATTGTCAATTTTTCCACAGTGATGCTGTTTGCATGACGTATAACATTATATCCAAACTGGCATGATGCATTTAATTTCGAACTTTGATGATGACAAGTGCATAATAAAGTACGTTCTACAAGTGTAAGATATTCATTGTCCGGGTGTCCGCAGCGTCTTAACAAAACATAGATTCGTTGGTCAAGCAATTGTCGATAGACATGATATTACAAGCACTATGATATAACAAAAAAAAACCTAAAATGTTATTGGAACTAAAATTGGTACTTACTTGGAATGACTCATTTTCTATTCCCCATTCCTTTTTCTGTCAAACGTCGTTTTGTGTTCCTGTAAATTTTTGTCGGTTAGTCTTGTAGTCAGTAGCGGTGAAGGTTTTATTCTTTTTCCCATAGCCGGTCTGAACGTCTTTGTTTTGTCTCCATGTCATAGCGCACTATACTTAAAGTGAAAATGTAGGTACTAATTAGTAGGCGTTGTAGAATGAGGCGAAGCGAATTAGTGTTATTTTTATGTGAGTGTTGATTGCCGTAATAGTTCCATGATAAATGTGAATGGCAAGAGTTTTGAATCCACATTAACCTATAAGTATAATAAATAAGTACAATTTGCAAGCAGCCTTTACTCATAAAGCAAGGAACTCATTCATTCCTTTAGCGTTGCGTATGTTTCGTTGTTTTATTTTTCAAGCAGATTCGTTTCATATCCAGCAGCAAATGTATGTACACTGATAAAACATTTTGAGGTCACTTATGAACACCAGCTACAACATAATTGAACAAAAAACAATCCATAAGTGTATTTATCTACTCCTCTACTATTATTTCTTCAGTTTTTTCTTAATTCATTCCTCTTGGTTGTCGTCTTCTCTTCGGTTGTGTTGCTTATGAAAAACAGCCGCTAATTAGCTGAAGCAATATTTGTTTAACTGGTTTAACAAATGCTTCCAGCCGAACGACGACCACTGCTGGCCTCTCCAAAGATATCCCACAATTACTAGTCCTGCACTGCTACACTAATAGGTGATAACTAAATGGAAACAGCTGGCACCAGTAAATTAACCTATGAGGGTAGCAGATCTTAACTTATCCGTAGTTAGTCCTATTTTATACAGTAATATTTATCCTTATGTTATCATTTGGGTCTCACCAAGCCAATTGAAACAGTTGAACCCATAAAAGGAACCTTTAGTGCAGATCGTTATATACCAGTGGTTGTCAGTTATGGTCAAAACTGAAAAACAAAGATTCCACGTGTATTTTGTGGTTCAACTCATGTTTGAAAATATTTACTTACGTTTCTTATGGCAGATGACGTGAAGCTACACTTATAGGTTGGTTAAGGGGACCAGCTGAATGAAAACAGTTGCACCCAAAAACCGGCCTACAAGAGTAGCAGATCTTTCGTATAAATATATATACTTAAATACATCTGTTTTGCTTTGGATTTACATTATTGATGACGAATAGTTTCTGAGCTTAGCTAGTTCAATTATACAAATTCCTCTATTTTACAGCAATATAATATATTTATGATATTAGTAGAGATTAAATCGGCGCTGCTAGAATCCCACCGAAGAACAGATGATGTGACCCAGCTACACTTTGAAACTGATTTAATGGTGCTTACTGAATGATAACAGTTGGCGCCAGAACATCAGCCTCTAAGGGTAGCAGATCTTTTGTTATTCGTTGTACCTATTTGTTCCATCGAAACCGTTGCCAGCGCCGAAAGGCATGCTGAATCAGTTGAATTATTTTCTGCCCTGTTGCTTTTAATGAATACGCTCATAGTAAAGAATGTGTGTGACAAATTATTGTAAAGTGATGAAATAGAGCAAAAAAATATACTACAAAAATAAATTAAATATTTAAAAAAAAGCAAAAAAACAAGAAAAACGTGTTAGAGATTCTCCGACGCTAATGCCGTCGGTACCGTCCTGGGGTATCAATCTTTATTTCAACTACGTCATTATAGGCTTAGACGGCTTATATTACTTTGTTAGTTCCGGAGTTATGGAGATCTAACTTGTAAAATACACTCACTTTGAAAACTTTGAAAATATTGATAAATATATATTTCGGACATCTGACACACAACGCCTATTAGTTTCAAACTAAGCGGAGCTTGTAGTATGAAAGCTAGATCGACTAATAGAACACTTATATGCTTGTTTTTTGTAAGTATGAATATATTATACATACAGAACACTCAAACTCAGAAACAAACCTTTTGTTTCGACCCGGGAATCGAACCTGAGCCCTCATGCACAACAGTCGCGTACGCTACCACTGCGCCAATGTATACATGTAAAATATTAAAAATAAATTCATGACAATTATCTTTTGGACATGATCTCATTTCAATTTGTAGACGTTGGTGACTACGGAACCCTATTGACCCATTCTTTGGGTGACCTGACACGTATTTACCTGTTTCTATTAATTTAAACATACTAGAAGTTTTCAGAAATATGATAATTAATACTTTTCTTCTAGAAAAAATAAAATGAATTAATATATTTTATCAGATTTCCTACCTCTCTTATCAAATGTAGTTGGATCGAAATTATTTGATTTAACATTTAATTCAAATAATTCTAAACTTCTTTATGGTTTTTAAACTAATATACTAATATACTTTTTTGTACTAAGTACCTACGTATCATAAAATGTGTTAATTTTATCTTACTAAAAGTTTTAAAATTTCACGTTTTTTATGTTAACATTACAACCATTTATAATGATTATGTTTTGAAGTTTTAGGCAAAAACGGCCGGCAAGCGCGCATGTCTGTTTTGCTCTCTAATCTTTGATCATCGTTTTGAGGTAGCGCGTGCGGTACGGAGATATGAATATGTGCGGTGAAGATATGATAGTATGCGTTTAGCTTCGCTCAGACGCTCAAGGTTATTGAGGCTACTATACGCCTTAACGGGAATAGGTCAACTTAACTAGTAACCCTGTATGTATGTATTTGAATGAAACACAAAATTTACACGTGTATTTTGTGGTTCAACTCATGTTTGAAAATATATACTTACGTTTCTTATGCCAGATGACGTGAAGCTACACTCATAAGCTGGTTAAGAGGACAAGCTGAATGAAAACAGTTGGACCCAAAAACCGGCCTACAAGAGTAGCAGATCTTTTGTCGTCCGTAGCTGGTCCTATATGTTGTTTTTTTTACAAAAGTAGAATACAAGATTTTTCTATAAAGCTGGAAACAATGGAAAAATGTTATTTTATATCAATACAAAAACACAAGCAGTAATTTCAATTTACATTTGCGAAATAAAAACATTTGTACTTTTGGCAAGTTTATACATTTGAACTATTATTATTTATTTTTGTACTAAGTACCTAAGTATCATAAAATGTGTAAATTTTATCTCACTAAAAGTTTTAAAAATCTCTCGTTTTTTATGTTATACATACATACATTATAGCCATTTATAATGATTATGTTCTGAAGTTTTAGGCAAAAACGGCCGGCCAAGCGCGCATGTCTGTTTTGCTCTCTAATCTTTCATCATCGTTTTGAGTTAGCGCGTGCGGTACGGAGATATGAATATGTGCGGTAAAGATATGATAGTATGCGTTTAGCTTCGCCCAGACGCTCAAGGCTACTATACGCCTTAACGGGAATAGGTCGACTTAACTAGTAATCCTGTATTTATATATGTCATGAGTACTTCATATTGGTAGACTAGACGTTTAATATTAGTTACGCTCACAGTGATCACAATCAGGCAGTACAATAGTTTGTTATATGAGTAATCCAAAAGTCAAAACTAATGCAAAATAAAGGTGTATTCATATTCATTTGAGGAAAATGTACTCAACACAAACGATTGTTCTCTTCTGTCCCTCTCTTTTACTATCCATTAATGGTCCTTAGCTTGGTTTAACTTATTTATTTTGTCGCCATGTGATAAGAATCTGCACCTAAAGGTAAATAGAAATAATTAGTATATGTTGTTGAAAGACACTAAGTAACTAAATATCTCAACTTGCCTTCATTTAAAAAATATATTATTTTAAAATTTCTGTCCGTTTTTTAATTACGTGTAAAAGTCGTTCTATTTCTGTATTATTATTATCTCTTGTTACTGAGTTCTTGAGTTACCGATTGTTCTCTTCTGTTCCTATCTTTTACTATGCCTTATTGGTCCTTAGCTTGATTTAACTTCTTTATTTTGTCGCTATGTGATAAGAATCTGCACCCAAAGGTAAATAAAAATAATTAGTACATGTCGTTGAAAGACGCTAAGTAACCAAATATATCAACTTGCTTTCATTTAAAAAAGATACTATTTTAAAATTTCTGTACGTTTTTTAATTACGTGTAAAAGTCGTTTTATCTTTGTATTATTATTATCTCTTGTTACTGAGTTCTTGAGTTACCGATTGTTCTCTTCTGTTCCTATCTTTTACTATCCCTTATTGGTCCTTAGCTTGGTTTAACTTCTTTATTTTGTCGCCATGTGATAGGAATCTGCACCTAAAGGTAAATAAAAATAATTAGTATATTTTGTTGAAAGACACTAAGTAACTAAATATCTCAACTTGCCTTCATTTAAAAAATATATTATTTTAAAATTTCTGTCCGTTTTTTAAATACGTGTAAAAGTCGTTTTATCTCTGTATTATTATTATCTCTTGTTACTGAGTTCTTGAGTTACCGATTGTTCTCTTCTGTTCCTATCTTTTACTATGCCTTATTGGTACTTAGCTTGATTTAACTTCTTTATTTTGTCGCCATGTGATAAGAATCTGCACCCAAAGGTAAATAAAAATAGTTAGTACATGTTGTTGAAAGACACTAAGTAACCAAATATCTCAACTTGCTTTCATTTAAAAAAGATATTATTTTAAAATTTATGTCCGTTTTTAATTACGTGTAAAAGTCGTTTTATCTCTGTATTATTATTATCTCTTGTTACTGAGTTCTGGAGTTACCGATTGTTCTCTTCTGTTCCTATCTTTTACTATCCCTTATTGGTCCTTAGCTTGGTTTAACTTCTTTATTTTGTCGCCATGTGATAAGAATCTGCACCCAAAGGTAAATAAAAATAATTAGTACATGTTGTTAAAAGACACTAAATTACCAAATATCTCAACACTTGCCTTCATTTAAAAAAACATATTATTTTAAAATTTCTGTCCGTTTTTTAATTACGTGTGAAAGTCGTTTTATCTCTGTATTATCTCTTGTTACTGAGTTCTTGAGTTACCAGTATTGTTGTATTGCACTTAATCTTTTTAAATACATTTTGACTAATTAAATTATTGAAATTAATAATTGAAACAGATGAAGTCTGCACATAAAGTAAAACAGGATATTCCAAGAAATGATTGCGCTGAAGAATCAGTCGAAGGCCAGTCCAATTAACATGATGTGATACTACACCAATGATTCAGTTAATGCTAATTAAATGAAAGAGTTGAACCCAGGAAAAGTACCTGTAGTGGTAGCAGATCTTTTGTTATCCATAGTTAGTCCTATACTGCAGGGCTGAACAGTGACATGAAACCTGAAATAAAAAGTTTACATGTGTATTTTGTTATTTGTTTAACTAATTATTATATAATGTTTTTTTTTCTGCGCTAAAATAACTCAACTCTGCCTGATGGAAAGCATGAGCAGATTCCAAGAGTGGTGGTCATCATTCTCAATGCGAATAAGGACATTGTAGCATGGTGACACACACTATGGCCGCCAAGTGAGAATTGCATTTTTACGCCCCGCTTAAAGAAGCCGGGATCATAATGGGAGGGAAACATGTGCGCTGGAAGTGAGTTCCAGGTTTTGACCGCTCGGCACAGAAAGGAGGAACCGAAGCGATGAGTACGAGATCGTGTGTCTGCTACTCTAAAGCGGTGACTTCCAAGGCCGGCACGTGTTGTTCTGTCTGTACAGAAGAAGAAGGGGGAGCGGGGGACCAGTTGGAAGAGCTCTTCAGAACACTCTCCGTGATACAGGCGATAGAGTACTGCCATAGAGGCGGCATCTCTACGCAACTGCAGGGGCTCAAGGGACTCAGTGGCTTCGGTACTGTTCACAGTTTAATAATACATAATGTAAATAAATACATTCACACATTTCACGCACGCCTACCTGGCCCCAAACGAGGTAGAACCTGTACTAAGATAATCTGACTGCATTAAACTTTACACAAAAATAACATATTCGTATTTCATTTATGAATTAATTACATCCTCCTCCTCCTCGCATCGTTAACCTCACAACTGAGGGTCGTGGTTCCCCAGGAGTGGTATGATATTTTGCCGCTTACAGCTGCTCGCCACTTGTTTAACAAACAAAAAACAACAACAACAAATAAATACATGGTATAAATAGTATAAAATAAAGCTATGGAAAGTGAGTATGCACACATACCAATCGATACAGGAGCTTTACCATCTTGTTGTTTGCTTGTGGATTGAATACGTTAAGATGTGTGGGTACGTATCTACACTGTCATAACAAAGTTAGTTTCAAACCTGAATGATAACAGGTGCGTGCACTGACTTTGCTTCACAATTGTAATACTATCTTTACCATTTTCAATATTTTCTAAAGTAATTCCTTTATCTATTTTTCATGATGTGAAGACCGATGCATGATGTATCCCCACTGGCAAGTTGAATTGAATTCTGAACTTGAATGATAACAAGTTCAAAATAAAATTCAAGTTACAAGTATAGGATATTTGTTGTCCTTAGGTCTGCCGCTTCTTAACAAAACAAAGATACCTAGATTAAGTAATTGTCGATTGATACAATATTATGAACGTTAATAAATGAATAAAAATAAAATTTCATTCCATAATGAGTGTACAAGAATTGGGCTTTTTTTTCAAAGAAGAGTTAAGTTAAATGGTAACACAATATTGATTCCTGAATAATTATATGAGTAGAAGTATGAACTTATATCTTTGTAAAATAAAAAAACGGGTTGCACTCCGGGAGTGCCGGCAGAAGAGAAAACTTGAACATTAAAGTTGTGCATTTTTGCACATTGATTTATCAAAATTCATGTTTATAATTTCCTATATTTATTAAACACAATGAACGATGCTATGCGAATCTGTCCCTTGCTTTGCTTTTTATATTCCTTGAGCACCTATAACTACAGATATGTCTATTCTGATGTTATAAAATGATCACAAATTTTAACAAAAAAACCGACTTCAATTTGGATACCCGGGAAGCACCAGCTTTGAAATAAAAAAGAATCATCAAAATCGGTTCACTCAGTCGAAAGTTACAAAGTAACAAACATAAAAAAATACAGTCGAACTGGTAATGTCGATTAAATATAGGTTAATGCTATAGAATATAAAAATAGTAACCAAGCGAAGCCGGGTTTAGACATACGCAAACTCGCGAAAGCGCCCTGCGTCGCTTAAACGAAACAGCAGGAGCAGGCATACATTTTCGCACCGCGGTAGAAAGAGCCTCTTCCTCTCCTGCGCCACGCCTCCTTCTTACGAATATTCGATCCGGTCACGTGTCGTTGCGCGAGTTTCTGACCCGAGTTTAAATTTTTACCCATCTCAAAAAAGTGCACTAGGCCGCTAAAGGTGTTTTTTACTTCAAAAAACTAAACTCATAGTTAGTTTAGGTCATCACTTAAAATTAGTGAACTGTCTGATCTAAATAAAACCTGTGTTTTAGACAATTACTATCTTACTGTAATACAATAATTTTACTGTAAAATTACTACTACATTTTCAGTATCTAAATAGTTTAATGTCATATTTAATATCCTATATCTAGTCCTGCACTGCCACACTAATAGGTCATTTAAAATGACAACTAAATGAAAACAATTGTCACCAGAAAATTAACCTTTTTGCAGATCTTTAGTTATCCGTAGTTAGTCCCATATAATGTTATAAATAAATTTAGTTCACTTGGTACCCACCTAGGAAATGAAAACAGTTGAACCCAGAAAATGAACATATTGTAGTTAACAGATCTTTAAATATCAGTAGTGGTCAGTGGTGGTCCAAACTGAAACACAAAGTAAACACGTGTATTTTGTGGTTCAGCTCATGTTTGAAAATATTTACTTACGTTTCTTATGCCAGATGACGTGAAGCTGGTGGTTAAGGGGACCAGCTGAATGAAAACAGTTGGACCCAAAAACCGGCCTACAAGAGTAGCAAATCTTTTGTGGTCCGTAGCTGGTCCTATTTTTTGTTGTTTTTTGAATAAAAACACAAAACAAGACTTTTCGAAAGCGAGTAACAAACATTGGAAAGTTGTTATTATGTATCAATATAAAAAGCAGTAATTTAAATTTACAGTTGCGAAATAAAAGCATTGATAATTTTGTCAAGTTTATACATTTCGCCCTGAAATTCCTACAAAGACTGATGGCTAGTTTCACCACTTACTGATAGGCTAGTGTGAATGTATCTGCTAGATCAGTACAGATTTCAGTTCCACGAGATACAGTCGGATAGAGACAAATATGAGAGCTAACTATATACACTTAAATAGCTCAGTGGTTGGGTAATTGGTCTACACAAGCACACACGTACAGAAACACTACATATGCACACTCTGACGCATGCACGTACACACAAATATATACATAGGTCAGGTGTGTTGTTTCTGTAGTACAATTTTTTTTTTTTTGTGGTTTCTCTTTTTTTTGTTTTGCGTTAATAATGTTGATTGTCTTTTTTGTATTTGACATACAATAACCTATATTGTCTGGAGCGAATACACTGTTCCCTGAAATATAGTTTACACTAGTTCAGGGGCCAGAGAATTCACATTTAGTGTAGGAATGATTTTTTGTATGTCAATAAATAAATAAATAAATTAATAAATCTGCTTTGCTTTTGATTTACATTATTGATAATGAATAGTTTCTGAGCTTGGCGCGTATAATTATACAAATTCTAAGATTTAACAGCAATATAGTATATTTATGATGTTAGTAGAGATAAAGTCGGCGCTGCTAGAATCCCGACGAAAAACAGAGATGTGACCCAGCTACACTTTCAAACTGATTTAATGGTGCTTACTGAATGATAACAGTAAGCGCCAGAACATCAGCCTCTAAGGGTAGCAGATCTTTTGTTATTCGTTGTCCTTTTTTATTTTTTTTTATTTGTCCTTTTTTTTTATCTGTGGAAACCCCCTCGGGCCGTTACCCCGCTGGGGTTTTCGGGGGGCGGTGTGTCGGAACCGAACCGACTAAAACCACACGGTGTGCCACTCTGCGCCTGAGACGGGACGGATCCGGGAGCTGTTATCAACACACCCGGACCCCTCCCAGCGCCTGCCCGCACTGAAGCGGGCACCGTCTGCTGGAAGACTCACTAAAAAGGGGACAACAAGCACTAAATAGGTGTCTGGCGACATTATAATTAAATGATTTCTGTTTCATTGTAAATCCTAGATGGCTACCGCTTCAAAATAGCGGTTTACAAATTTTGTCACGACTACCTCAATATGGCTATTAAATGAAAGGGCTTGAATGGTAGAACACTGATGAGACGTACTATGTACTGGTATATACGGTCCTGATATACTCATCGTATACTCGTCCTGGTGACCGTCACTTCTTAACAAAACGTAGACTCGTCCATCAAGCAGTTGTCGATAGATATGACATAACAAACACTATTGAATACAAGACATTGTCACAACATGTTATTGGAACTAGAACTAGGTACTTACCGTATTAAATGTTTTTTCTTCTATTCCCCTTTCTTTGTTAGTCAAACATCGTTTCTTGGCGGTGATGGTGATGGTTTAAACCGAACAGCAGGGCTGAACGTCTATGTTTTGTCATGAGATGGTGTACTGCACCTAAAGGTGAAAAGTACTAATTAGTGGATGTGAACAAGGCGAATCGCGAAGAACTAGCGTATCTGGTTGCGAGTTTTCTTGCAATCATTTTGTGTTTGTATTAGTGTTATGCTTATGTGTGGACGCAGACGTTTTAGTTCAATAAAGCGATCAAAGTTAAAATCACATTGACCGGTAAGTATCATAAATTAAATCTAACGTAAAAGCAGTCTTTTCTCATGAAGCAAGGAATTTATTACGTAAGCATCGTGTTTGATTCGGTGGTTTCTTCATCAGGCAGTTTTGTTTCATATCCAGCGGTAAATGTATGCACACTGATAAATCCTTTTGAAGTCAATTATGAACATAAGTGATAACATAATTGAACAAAAAAGGATCCAGAAGTATAGTACATGTATTTCTCTACACTTTCAATTGTGTTTCTTCACTTTCTTCTAAATTCATTCCTCTTGGGAGTCATCTTCTGTTCTGTTGCAGTACCTACTTATGAAAAGGAGCACATAATAAGTAGAAGCAGTATTTATTCTTTTGGTTTAACAATTGCTGTGACAACTACTGCTAAAATTCTCCCAAATTATCCCATAATAACCAGTCCTGCACTGCTACACCAATATGTTATTTAAAAGTGCACACTGAATGAAAACAGATGGCACCAGAAAATTGGTTAATTAATTAATTTATTTGTTAGAGGTTCATAAGGGCAGCAGATCTTTAGCTATCCGTAGGCTCTGATATCAGCAAATATACCCTGTTTTCTGGAGCCGCCGATTTCCAACAGATCTGACGGGAAGCGGCCGGATGGCTTGAGTTTGGTGCCGTGGAAGAACACCAAATGCTTGGTGTGGGACTCTACGTACGTCAGCACAGTCAAGACCTCGTATCTCAGACGCTCTGTCAGCGCTCCGGGAGCGGCTGCGAAGAGGTTGAAGTACGCCGCATTGGAGACGCATTATTGTTTTGTGTTTATTGCGATAGAGACTCTGGGCAGTTGGGGATCGGAGACCAAGTCTCATTGTAGAGATTGGTCGACAAAACACTCACAAACGAAATAGAGACAAATTGTTAGAAGTAACCAAATATCGGTACACACCTTTATATGCAAAAGAGACCATAGAATAATTTCGCTACTTTTTCAATGTATCTATAGTACACTAATAAGTAGTTTTAGTTGAATCATTATCATCATCATCAGCCTATCCAATTGAATTTTGAAGATATGTTACAACATAATTGAACAAAAAGCGATCTATAAGTATAGTGCACATATTTCTCGCCTCCTCCATTATTCTTTCTTCAATTTCTTCTAAATTCATTCCTCTTGGTAGTCATCTTCTATTCAGGAGTGACGTGAATGCGGACAATGTAATATATATATTATCAATTAGGTCCTATCAAGCAAACCGTTGAACCCATAAAAGGAACCTTTAGTGCAGATAGTTATATATCAGTGGTTGTCAGTTGTGGTCAAAACTGAAACACAAAATTTATAGGAGTATTTTCTGGTCCAACTCATGTGTGAAAATATTTACTTAAGTTTCTTACGCCAGATGACGTGAAGTTACACTTATAGATCGGTTAAGGGGACCAGCTGAATGAAAACAGCTGGACTCAAAAACCCGACTACAAGAGTAGCAGATCTTTTGTGGTCCGTAGTTGGTCCTATATGTTGTCTTTTTTTACAAAAGTAGAATACGATACTTTTCTATAAAGCTAGAAAAAAAAACAATGGAAAAAGGTTTTTATATTAAAACAAAAATACAGGCAGTAATTTAAATTTACAGTTGCGAAATAAAAACATTGATAATTTTGTCAAGTTCAGTCATTTCACCGTGAACTTCATACAAAAACTAAGGGCCAAGTCAATTTCACCACTCAAACTGTTTTAAATATATATATCTGCCAGATAACTACAAATTCCACGAGACAAATGTGTGAGATTATTATATATTTGCTTTGCTTTTGATTTACTTAATTAATTATGAATAGTTTCTAAGATTAGCGCGTTGAATCATACAAACAAAGTGCTCGATTTTACAGCAATAGAATATATGTATGATATTAGTAGATATTAAGTCGGCGCTGCTAGAAATCCGCCGACGAACAGATGGTCTGACCCAGCTACACTTTGAAACGGAAGTAATGGCCATTACTGAATGATAACAGTTTGGGCGCCAGAACATAAGCCTTTAAGGGTAGCAGATTTGTTGTAATTCGTTGGACTATTTGTTCTGTCGCAACAGAATGAATCATACAATCTGACTATGGGAGCAGTCGATTATTTTCTGCTCTGTAGTTTCTTAATAAATAAATTTAATTTTAATTTTATACTTTACATTTTAACTTTTCAGTAATTTGTCACCCACATTTTTTCTATACAGTAAAATAAAAACAATTATATATAAAAATAAATATGTAAAATGTAAAGTATAAAATTAAAATTAAATTTATATTTAACTAAAAATGAGCAAAATAAGAGAAAGACGCATTAGGACTACGGGATCGCATATTTGTTTAGGTGAATGAATGAACCAGTTGGTTAAAACGTATACTTACATCAGATTATTTAGATTATAAAATCCAACATTAAAAAAGTGTAGCTTGAAAAAGATGTTCGGCATTTTCGGTTCGATACGTGATGTTATACTTAATCTTTCGTTTGGTATCGTTATTTTGAAAGTTTCTGTTTTTATTTTTTTCCAGTGTTATTGCCTTAATTGTGATGTTTTCTTTTGCTGTCCTATTCATCAATAGGGACTATCGATCTGAATGAAAACTGATGAATAGCACCATCCGACCATAAGAAATGAATATTTTTGCAAAGTCCGTCTCAACGTCTTTGCTTTCTTTCCACGTGACTCGGCATCTAAAAGTAAAGAATAATATGTATGTAATCGGTTAATGTTGTCGATAATGACGAAAGGACCACATATCTCAACTCACCTTTATTTGAAAAAAACGGACTGTAAGACATTTTGCTCTTTTTCCCTGTATTGTTTTTTTTTCCTCTAACTGAAAATTTATAATTACTTATTCCTATCTGTATTGTACATATTTTTGTTAATTATTTTTATCTTAGAATTCCTCTTGTAGTAATCGTTTATTAGGTTGTGGCGCTTATGCATGAATGCAGGTCATTGGTTCGTCGATATATATTTTCTTCGTTTCTTTCCTCGTATGAACGAAAATAGATTTTAATTAACCATTTATTAAAGTTTGGATGACTGTGTTTTGTCGTAGATGATTTAATGCGTGAATGTTTTTTTTCGTAACAAACCGATTCGTTGATCAAGCTATTCGGTTGCTTACGCAAAGCTCATCTTAGAAGGCGCCACCGAACTATAACGCAAACAGATTAGCGCGGTTAACTTTTAAAGTTTCATTAATTGTATATTTTATTTTCTTTCTAATTTAAATATATTAAATATATACTATTGATGTATATACATAGATAATAATTATGGACGTCTAACTATTCCGAAATTAAAAAAGCAGCTTCGGAAACGCGACGCATCGACGACGACCTCAAAGGACAAAAATTGTGAAGAAATAGGGTATTGGTTTTATTGGTTATGTTACATTATGAACAAATTACGCAAAATTTGAGGAATAAAAAGTAATAAAATAAACATTGAATTTTACACTTATCGGTCGCAAATCCTTCAATTACATAATCTTCTACTTTAAAATCACAGTCCCGAGTGCTTAGTAGCCTTGAAGTTTTTACGACGCGTCGCTATCTCCCATTGCTTACGCAGCTTTTGATCTTTAGGAAACAAAGTGTACTCCGATGTTTTTTTTCACAATACTGATGCATTTTTATTATTTTCTTGATAAACAAAAAGAGTTTTGATGCAAAAATTACTATTATATCAAATGTCAACATAAATGGTGATGATGACGGTTTAATTGCGGATTGCCGTTTTCATTGGCGGATATCCGGGCTAAACGTCTTCGTTTTGTCTCCATGAGATGAGGCAGTGCACCTAAAAGTGAAAGGGAGTAGTTAGTTAGTTTGTTTGAACGAGGCGAATCACGAGTAACTATCGTATTCGGTTGCAAATTTCCTTGCTAACATTTATTTATGAAATGAATGAATCCTAGCTAGATCGATTTATCGCCCCCGAAAGCCCCTGCATACTAAATTTCATGAAAACCGATGAAACCGTTTCCGTGAATTAGATTATATACAAGAATTGCTCGTTTAAAGGTATTATTAGATATACATCAGTAGTGGTCAGTGGTGGTCCAATCTGAAACACAAAGTAAACACGTGTATTTTGTGGTTTAGCTCATGTTTGAAAATATTTACTTACGTTTCTTATGCCAGATGACGTGAAGCTACACTCATAAGCTGGTTAAGGGGACCAGCTGAATGAAAACAGTTGGACCCAAAAACCAGCCTACAAGAGTAGCAGATCTTTTGTGGTCCATAGCTGGTCCTATTTGTCGTTGTTTCTTGAATAAAAACACAAAACAAGACTTTTTTCGAAAGCGAGTAACAAACATTGGAAAATTGTTATTATGTATATATATATATATATATATCAATATAAAAAGCAGTAATTTAAATTTACAGTTGCGAAATAAAACCATTGATAATTTTGACAAGTTTATACATTTCGCCCTGAACTTCCTACAAAGACTGAGGGCTAGTTTCACCACTTACTGATAGGCTAGTGTGAATGTATCTGCTAGATCAGTACAGATTTCGGTTCCACGAGATACACTCGGATAGAGACAAACATGAGAGCTAACTATATATGCTTAAATACAACTAGCTCAGTGGTTGGGTAATTGGTCTACACAAGCACACACATGCAGAAACACTACACATGCACACACTGACGCATGCACGTACACACAAATATATACACGGGTCAGGTGTGTGGTTTCTGTACTACTTCTGTTTTTTTTTTATTTCACTTGTCTTTCTTTTTCGTTAATAATGTTTTTTGTCGTTTTTGAATTTGACATACAATAATCTATATTGTTTGGAGCGAGTACACTGTTCCCTGAAATATAGTTTACACTAGTTCAGGGGCCAGAGAATTCACATTTAGTGTAGGAATGATTTTTGTATGTCAATAAATAAATAAATAAATTAATAAATCTGCTTTGCTTTAGATTTACATTATTGATGATGAATAGTTTCTGAGCTTGGCGCGTACAACTATACAAATTCCTAAATTTTACAGCAATATAATATACTTATGATATTAGTAGAGATTAAGTCGGCACTGCTAGAATCCCGCCGAAGAACAGATGATGTGGCCTAGCTACACTTAGAAACTGATTTAATGGTGGTTACTGAATGATGACAGTTAGCACCAGAACATCAGCCTCTAAGGGTAGCAGATCTTTTGTTATTGGTTGTATCTATTTGTTTTTTTTTTACCTGTGGAAACCCCCTCGGGCCGGGTTTTCGGGGGGCGGTGAGTCGGAACCGAACCGACTAAAACCACACGGTGTGCCACTCTGCGCCTGCAGAATCATGAAACGCCTAGCTGAGAAAAGTTGTCATGAAAAAAATAAAGGAAGTGAGGAGCTTTTGACCATGGAGTTTTGACGAAGGGATGACTACATCGACACAGGGAGGATGACACATGCCTAAGAGAGAGTTGCCCGAGAATGAAACATATGATGCGAACATCACAAATTCCTCGCCAGCCACGCGGCAAGTGTGGCCTTCATTTCAAGTAAGAGATTTCTTTTATGTTCCACTGGCTGTGGAGGCCGTCTGCTCACGCCGGAATGCACCAGTGCTTCGTAGGGCATGCACACATGTGATCGTAGTTTCACATGTGTTAGTGTGAGTTGTGGAGGCCCATCCCACGCCGAAGTGAGGTCCTTGGACCTGTCTACGTGTCACGCAGGAGGGCTGCCGGAGACCGAGGTCTTCTGTGCTGTCATCATCATAAATCCTATTTATTTCTCTGGAAAAATCATTGCCTCATTAAAAGTAAAACAGTGTTATTAGTTTAGCCAGCACTTTTGTTACGTTTGTAACTTAGATGAGTGCGAATGGCAACGGCTGACCCATAAGTATAATAAATTTAATAAAGTATAATATTTGTAAGCAATCTCTAGTCATGAAGCAGGGAACTCATTACATAAGCATCGTGCTGGTTTCGTTGATTTCTTCTTGAATGAAATGAATATACGCTGATTAATTATATTGAGCTTAAAAGTATAGGTACTTACATGTATTTCTCTACTGCGCCACTATTCTTTCTTCTATATTCACCCTATTGGTAGTAATCTTCTTTTCGGTTGTGGTGCTTATGGCAAACGGCAGATAATTAGTTGATTTTGTTCCTTTTACAAATGCTGTGATGACCCCTGGCGCTCCCAAGTTATCCGTAGCTTGTCCTATTTAATGTTGATTCACATACAAATATGCGTGCACATTATAAACTATCACAATTTAATACACAACAATCAGTTAAAGAATTGAAGATACAGGTCGAAACAGTACACAGAAAGAAGCAATGGAAAAATTATATTTTACATCAATACAAAAACACAAACATTACTTGCAATTGACAGTTGCTAAATATATTTGGCAACTTAACTGTCTCGGGTTCGATTTCCGGGTTGGACCAGATGTTTGTATGATTTGCAAATATTTGTTTTGGAGTTTGGATCTTTCCTATGTATATTAAGTATGTTTTTACAAAAAAAAAATACCAACCCATAACACAAACTCTGCTTAGCTTGGCTTTTAAATGTAGTCGTATGTATCGATTCTTTCTTAAAAGTTTTTGTAAATCAGTTAAACCGAGGAAATGAATCTGTAGTGGTTACAGATCTTTAGTTATGAGAAGTTCGTCCTTTGGTGGTCCAAGGGCGTCCAGTGAAACTGAGCCTGAAACACAAAAGTCTACTATATAGTAATGTCTATTTTGTTATTTGTTTATTCAATTTCATAAATTTTTACTTACGTTTTAATAATTTGTAAGAAATGGTTCCCTTTATTCTACAGGAAGCAGAATATTGTGAAACACAGAAGGTATTTTCTTAATCGTTCTTAAATATAGAAACATACAAATTCATTGTTTAGTCGGCGCTGCTAGAATCCCGCCGCAGAACAGATGATATGACCGAGCTACACTTTGTAGTTGGTGTATCTGTGCCTAGTGAATGATAACAGTAAGCCCAGAACATCAACGTCTAAGGATAGCAGATCTTTTGTTGTTTGTAGTTAGTTTTCTTTAATGTTTAAATCTTCAAAAAATACATGCACTGAAAAGTCATAGTACAAATCAGATAAGTTAAAACACAGTTGCGCAGATATCTTTATCCTTTGAAATTTGACCAAATTAAATTTACTAGTGGTCGCCTAGAAATTGAATACTATCGCAACTCTTTTGATTTTTTACTCATTCTCTAAGGCACCTTTTTAATCGCAAATTTACTTTTTGTTACTTTTGACATTCAGTATGACTGATAAAGAAAAAACCTTTTTGACTTGACTTTGACATACGTACATACGTGTTGGTATATGTTTGTGTCAAACGAATGAAAGTGTGTGGAATGTTAGTCTTAGTAATTTAAATTTATAAAAAAATAAACTTTAATTTTTTAATTAAAAAAAATTCATGGCTACTTTTAGTTTTTGAGATAATAGCGTGTGCTTTTATACTATATACTTTTGTACTTAATGTCCGAGGTCCGAGGATTTTGTCTCATCTCTTAACTTTTCTTAAGGATACGTGCCTTTGCTTTAAAAATCCTTAAGAAGTTCCTGATATTAAGCAAATATACATGCATATATACAAACACCGAATAAACAAAAAAAAACGGCACGTTACTTGAATACAGTCTCGTAGAATAAGTCTTGTCTAGATATTTTACGTTTTACAGAAAAGAAAGTAGAAGCAAATATACGCATGTATCTTTTGATTGCGTTGGCGTTGATATGAGTTTTAGCTTTATAACTCCAGGCGTTCTTGAGAAAAAGGGTTTTGACAGACAGACAGACAACAAAGTGACCCTATAACGATTACGTTTCTTTCCTTTTGAGGTATCAAATTCTAAGAATATACAGAGATTATTGTCTAATTATTTCTTTGAAGGTATAAAACTGATAGAGATGACAGCTGATATGATGCTACACTCATAAGTAGTTTAAACAACCATACTGAATGAAAACAGTATGTGTGTGAAAACTAACTTGTGAGGGTGGCAGATCTTTTGTTATCCGTAGTTTCTGTGGGGCTGCAAGATATATAAGAAATATAAAAGCACCAATTTATTACACATTAATTAATTAAAAATGCAACATCATATTGTTAATAATACTAAATTCTCACGGCGGTCTGAGAAGAAAATAAGCAAGTTGCTGAAAAAGATTGTTATCTATTTCTAATTTATATATTATATATAGGTAAAATACACACAGTACACAGTAAAACTGAATAATCTGTAATCGTTCTTCAAGTAGTCGAATATCTTGACCTTTTTGATATGATGATGCTGCAAGAGTGTAACTAAATGCGTACTCAAGGTCATAGATACTGGCTGATGTCAAGCTAATAAGTTGTGTAAAGCCAAAGACAGAATGCAAACAGTTTGAGACTAAAAACAACTTTTGAGGGTAGCAGATCTTTTGAAAATTGGTCTCATTTTTATATTCCTATAGCAAACTATTGCGTTGGGCGGATCCGAAAAGTTCGGTCACCATGAGTTTGGTTTTGTTCTTATTTTTGGTGAGACTTATGTTCAAGCTTGTAGTTTCCAAGTAGTATAGCGTGTGAGTAGCTCTTTCATTTCAGTCCCCGATGAAGCCAGTAATAAAGCGTCATCTGCATAGTGGAGGTTAGATATTTTAGTACCGCCTTGCACGTCCGCAAGCATTTCACGCGTTTTGTGCTTTCATAGACCTATAGAAAAAAAAATTGTTCCTGCTTATCTCTGAAACACTGATCGTAAGTAAAAAAAGTAATTTAAGCCTTTTTTAGATTAGCTATACCCCGCGATGAGCGCACGCATCCCTTTTACAATTAAATCATTTTTTTGAAGTCCAGACTTATACAGACTTCAGATCAGGAACACAAGGTGTGACGATACATCTGACACAGTCAAAAGCCTTCTGGTAATCGACCAAACACACGAAAATCTGGACGCTGTACTCGTACCAGTTTTCTACAGTGAGACGTACAGTTTGAGCCTGATATTAAACCAATAATGATAGCAGATCTTCTATTTAGTATGAATCAACCTGTAATGAAGATTATCGGAAAAATTAAACACAATCATATTCATTTGTAAAGTTGTAATAGTCAAATTCTAAAACTAGGCAAACTGAAAGGGAACTGAAGATGCGGTCGACATGGTGTAAGTAGCAGATTACTCTTGAGTTTTTTCCATCATCCTATCTAAATCTACCGCAATAATGCTTTCCATTGTACGATTAAAATGTTTATAAACCGCAGAATCATGATAGACAAGGTAACATTTTCTTTTTTTCAATGCTTACAATACACACGCATTAATAAAATACTTGGCAGTTTTCTGAATCGGTTGTAGATTGTACGAGTTAAGAACCAGCGACCGGAAACGTTAACCTGCAACTATGTAATTATGCCAGGCCGCATCAGATTGATATTTAGGGCGTTCATTTATGTCAACGGCAGCCCTGTTCAGAGTGGCTGAACTGTAATTTAATTAATGTCCGACACTCACACATGCAGCACTGATAAGTACACCTTTTTAGACATTGTCAAGTTTCTGTTGGATGTCAATATATTTGTGTACATATTTGTGATGTTTTTAATTAAGTACTAATGTAAATGGTGGTAAATGGTAGCCTATGTGTTATTCTGGTGTATAAGCTATATTACTGTAAAGTTTAATCCAAATCCGTCCATTAGTTTTTGCGTGAAGAAGTAACAATCATACAAACTCACAAACTTTCGCCTTTATATTATTGGTGTGATGTGATACCTTAACCTGAAATAATAATATACTAGTATAAAGTATACTAATATAAATTTGTCAAAAACATTATTAGTAGTACTTTTGTAAAATCATTGTGGAGAATCTGTACCAAAACATTAAAAATAACATGCTGTAAACATGACTTTAAAAAATGGTTTATCTGCTATTCATTAAGGACGTACAAATGTTAAATGATCATAAATTTAAAATTTTAAAAACCTGCTGTGCATCATCAGGTCAAAGTTATCAATTAATTGTCAGTTAACGATTACACGGCACGCGTAAAGCACTTAATCTAGTAATCATATGCCAAAAATGGCTTACATCGTTTTGGAAAAGAGCTGATACTCTTACACTGCTGGACCGATATTAACCAAACATATCTAAGAACCACCACAAAGAAACTGGCTCTCAAAAGAAAAAAAACTGCATTGAAATCGGTGCTTCCTTCTGAGACAGACATACACAGAGAGAGAGACAGACATCGACGTCAAACACCCCTCTTTTTGCATCGAGAGTTCATTTATCTAAAGTCATCTTCACATATATTAGAAAAAAAAAAACATTAGTACCTAGCATGTTTTTAGTTAACTAATTAGGTAGATATTAGATGTACTACTTTTTAGAGATTGTCATTTTTTTTAATTTGAACAGCGTTTGTACGTCAGTATCAGGCGCTCTGTGATTAGGTGCATCCTTAGATACGAGTCACGTGGTTATTCATACTTTTAACTTACACTATCTTATAACTTAGTCTAAGGTACTTACCCGCGGACTGGTGATTGGGTGAAGAGCGGCGTTTCTAGTCGAAGGACTGCGTTTGCTGACTTATCTGTTATGAAAAAAGAAGCACTCATTAAGTTGACCTTTTTCAAATCTTTACTTTTCTATTCATTATTGTAAACTTTAATTCAAGGCTTGTTCTGGTTAGTTTATTCCCTTAGACGATTCTTACGACACCCACGAATTCTTAATCTGTCTCGACACGGAGGAACACATGAATCATAAAACCAAGTGTAAGCCATGTAAACCAAAATAAAATGTTGGAATCTGGATAACATTGGCGTTGGTATAAGATTTTGTAACCCAATCTATACAATTATCATGAACGATGACAATTCTACTAGCAATCTTTCTTCTTATTATGTACTTCAGTGTCCGTAAGGATCCTCAATGGTACATATATTCTAACCTATTTTTAGTATTCGAAAAAACGAAATTGCGATCTCATTTTTGTATTAACACAAAAATGAGATCGCAATTTCGTTTTTTTTTCTATATATTTTTTTTGATTACTCAAAGATAAACACGATTTAAATTTATTTTTCATAAAATATTGTCTTCTGCATTGTATTGGTTATGAAATGTTTTAGTAATGGATGGAGTATTCTAAATAATATTAAATGCACAAATAGCACTGTATGAGTTATGGTTTTATTTATAATTACTCGTGCGAGACAACGATCTTTTTCTAATAATAAAAAAAAATAAAAAACTAGAACACGACTACGTAAATCCTTTGATAAAATTTATATAAGCACCCGGGCTATTATTATGAATCTACTGATACTTCATTCAATGAGATTGGTTCCGTAGCTTAGGCGCTACGGTGGAACAAATTTATAAACCTCCATAGACTGGTATACTTCGGCATAGTCGTGTAAAAACGCTTTTATTTTCCAACGGTTGTAGCCGATATGTAATACTCATAGTAGGGGTTCAAGTATGAAATTACCGTTACAATACAAAAATAATAGATACTTTGAATTTAGACTCACTTTGACTTTGGAGAGAGTTTTTGTAGAGCAACACCTTACCTATGAGGTATCCTTAAAGGGTTCAACATTCTATTTTCGACTTCTAAAATCTGAGTTATCTTTGAATACGAGTTCTGACGCGGAATTAACGTAGCAAAAATGGCATTCGCAGTATGGTGTCAATCTCTCTTGGATTTTGCTTATGCATTCCATCAGGCAGAGTATTCGGCATTTCGGCAGGTCCAAACAAAAAAAATACATTTGAAATAATATTAATAGTGAGCAGAACAAACATTCGATTTTTATAATACGTGCTCAAACTTGTCGATAGGTAAGCATTATTACATACCTACACTTTCATGTCACCAAAACTGTTTAAAAAAATCTAATATTATGACATTTATATTTGCGAATAAATAATACTACTAATTATAACAAACGTTTCCTTACTAACAATAAATAAAATAAAAAAATAATGACTCTTAAACATTATCTCATACTTATCAAGGTAATAATAACTGTTAACTGTGTAGTGCCAGATGTGAATTCTACCGAACTTCGCAATGTTGGCGAAGCTAGAAGTGAAGCAGTCCCGACTCGTGAATCGATCTTCACCATTATTGTGCCATGATGACGCAATACCTCACGCTGCACGGGAAATTGTAGCTGCTCTACAGACGTTATAGTTAGATGCCATACCTCATCCTCCGACATCCTCCATCCCTCCTAACGAACTATCATTTTTATAAACTGCTTTCACATAGCTTGTTTAATCTAGATACCCAGACTTTCATCGCAAAGGTAATAATGAACTTCCGATTAAATCGAAACAGTGTCTAGATTATGACGAAAAATATTCAAATAAATTAAATAAAATTTAACATTAAAAAAAACATTTATTACACAAAAACAATTACAATTAGTTCAACTTACAAATGGGAAAAGTTACAAATCGACAATGAGATAGCCTCCGTTGTCAATTTTGGTAAAACCAGAATTTGACTTAATAAATTGCAGGTATTTTAAAAGAAAACTTTTAATTTTTCAGTACAAAACGGCAATTTTATACTTTGACCCCTAATTACCAATGCAGAATTTGATTAACGTATATTGCTTAAGTCACATAATGTTTTTGCAGCGACGAACTTACTACGCGCTAAGTATGAACTATTATGTTGGATTATATATTTGACGATGTGTTGGCAGCGGGTGAATGGTGATGGTGGAGACATACAGACGTCGCCAGTGTAGGCAGTGGGGTCGGGTGGGCTGTATGACGCCGCACTAGTACCAACGCCCGCACCGGGCGATCGTTACCATCGATTAAAAACACTAACGAGTTGGTCAACAACTACACGCAATTTCTTACGGGCCACGGTAACTTTAAGAGCAAACTACACTCATTTAAATTAGTCGATTCACCATTGTGTCAATGCTCAACACCCGATACTAGCTGTGAACAATCGGCTCATCATGTTCTCTGGGAGTGTAGTCTTTGGTACAATGAACGTAACACAATGCTAAATAGCTTACAAATGACATCTGGGGCGGTATACTATGGGGATCTTGTGTCAACTGCGGTGAATTTCCGTGCGTTTAGGCGATTCTGCCATACATACTATAGTAATCAAATATAGCTCACTTAGGACCCCTAATACTTTATCCGTGGTGCTTCCCGGTTTAAAAAAAGGTGTCTGCCTATTTTGACTTCATTTTGTCTCCCGCTTTGCTAAGGAGGGAAGTGGACTTATCATATTTCCAACTCCTCCTGTTTTTCTTCTGATTAATTTCGTTGCGGGTTCCAAGACAGTTAATATTTTTTCCTGGGACTTCCCGAGTGTCATAACTCGGTGTGTTCGTGGGTCACTGCTGTTGATCCTGGTGTACAGGAGTTACAGCGGTGGGCGTGTGGGTGGGATTAGTCCCAAAAAAAAAAAAAAACTACACGCTAATTGCCTGCACTCCCTCTTATTTGCTCATCTTCGTGTTAGGTATTTATATTCGTACTATTGACTCAAAAATACATATCCACCTTTTCAACTTTTATACAGAAGAAAAGAACGGTTTGATGCCTGACATTGTAACGATTAACAAGCTAATAACAAACTAATTATTAAAAAAGAACACATCTGAATACATGTTTAAATAATATACACCTCAATTTTATATGATGGTGATGTTAATTTTATAATTCTTATATACCCATGTCGCTCTCACAATTAAAGGAAATTTGGCACACCTCCAACCAAAATCCATCAAGTCGTTTAAACTCATGTGGCAAACAAATAGGGATACACACAATCCCTCCTTCTGGGTGTGATATCTGTCGAGCCTCTTTTAATAAATAAAAATACCATTTTAGCGAATCTTATTATTGGAAAATATTATTTGTTTGTTTGTTTCTCTTTTTTTCTGATCGTAACTTTTCAACATTAACCGATTAATAATTGGGAATTAATCTGAACATCTATACTAATATATAAAGCTGAAGAGTTTGTTTGTTTGTTTGTTTGTTTGTTTGTTTGAACACGCTAATCTCAGGAACCACTGGGCCGATTTGAAAAATTCTTTCAGTGTTAGATAGCCCATTTATCGAGGAAGGCTATAGGGTATATATCATCACGCTACTACTAATAGGAGCGGAGCAACAATGAAGAATGTTTCAAAAACGGGGGAAATTTTCACGCTACGGGCAACATAAGGCGCAAACGAGGTTGCGTGGGTCGGCTAATCATTAATAAAAGGGACATGAAAGCAAATGAAACAGCAAAAGCTAGTCTACAATGTATGTGGCTAAATCCATAACACGTGCAGTGCAGAATTCTGAGAATAGTTCCTCCCCGCCGGCGGACCCCGACCTTGACAACCTGACCGCGAACGGATTTAGAGTATCGGTTACTGGAAACTGCGCTAGACTCAGTCTAGACACTCGTGGATATGCACACTATGAATATAAATGACACCACGACAAATTGACTGCTATTGTTCATTTTTTTCGAGGATACTATAAACATACAATTAACGGACACAAAGAAAATGTTGACCAATGTAGAATGTGAACTCACAGCAGAGCGCAGTAAAAAGCTCTTTTACTGCTTAAATGATAAAAAACATACGTTGCCGTATGATCTGTGGATGAGTGTGGATCTACTATTGAAATCAGTTACTAAAAATGTACTCAGTCTACTATTTATCATACAACATTAGATATACCTAAAATAAAAATAATCAAAATATATTTAGTACTAAGCTTGCGTTCTTCTTCTTTGATGAAATGGCAACCAGCCGGATCTCTCGGATCAGCTATTTTTGCCAATGTCAAGTGATTACAGTCTTCAAATCATAAGTCTTCAACTCTTTAAGTCTTCGTCGTGATGAAATTAATGTTAAAAAATATATAAAATATGGATGAGATGAAATGGGGACTGCCTTTCGAACAAACAAAAAACGATTTCCACACTTGCGTTTAAACAACACATTCACATGGCATAGTAAACGTCAAAGCTGTCAAATCCAAACTGCAATTAACTTCTAACAGGAATAAGGATAGGATAAAAGGATAATAGGATCGTTTTTTTGTTTTGTTTTTTCGTTATTAAATTAAATATTTAAGGTAAAACGAGAATATTAAATTATTCTTACAGTTTTGGACGGCATATATTTTTCAAGAAAGTTTAATTTCAGAAAATGTTTCAGAAAGAAGGTACATTTTTATGAAGTTAAAAGTATTATAATAATGGAAATTGCTATATTTGCTGGGTAAAGTATATTATGAGAAATTTTCATTTCTTTTTTGCGATATAGGTGGCAAAAGAGCAGACGGTTCATCGTTACATAATGGTTACTGATTGAAATTGAAACAAAAGAATCAGAACTGTGCTGACTTTTGGGGTTGGAGTACGTTATTTTCTAGTGTTTAAACGCCATTCGTCCAGAAATACATCTATATATATATATATATAAATGAATCCCCATTTGCCTTGGTCACGCGTAAACGGCTGAACCGATTTTGCTAATTCTTTTTTTGTTGGATAGCCCATTTAGCGAGGATATTTTAAGGCTATGTAACATCACTCTACAACAAATAGGAGCCAGGTATCGACCGAAAATGTTTTATACTCGCTCATTTTCTTTCATTATTTCTTCGTCACTTTTTTCATTAAGTGCATGTAGCACTTTGTTCAAATTCCATATTTTAAGCACTTGATACAAGAATTTTACAAGTAGATATACAGACAGTCGAGCCATCAGCTGTCATGGGTGGTGGTGGTGCGCATGCGCGTAGCAGGCTGTAGTACAAATACACACACACACTCGCGCAAGCGCCCTGCGCCGCTTAAATGACACAGCAGGAGCAGGAATAGGTTTTCGCAGCGCGGCAGAAAGAGACGGGGATATTACTTCCTCTTCTACACCGTGTCCTGACGCGAGTTTAAATTTTTTACCTCCCAAAAAAGTTCACAACGCGCTAAATTAGTTTCCTCTTCAATATAGTTGAAAAATCATCATACTAATAAAAAGCCAAGCCTTTTGAAGAACCGTTTAGAGACTCTACTAATGGAATCTTCTTTACTTTAAGAGGTACTTTGCAAAGTTGTCCTTATTGCGAAGTCAGAGTTTACGGCGCATTTTGACACAATATATTGAAACACTATGGCGGTAAGCTTCGTCATTATCTAATTGTTCCCGCTCGATATACAGTCACTCTATTATTATTGCACGACTCTGACGTAGTCGTACGTGCAGCGGTTACGGTTTAATTACACGAATACACGTTGAGCTCCTAAAGCATAAATAATGCAACAGGGTGAGCTTCAAATAGGTTGAAAACACCTATATTCATTTATGTATTACTTCTATCAGTGATTATTTGTAATACTATTATTGTCTAATCAATAACTTTATGTAATTTGCTTCAAGACAATGCGAATGAATCAAGTCATATGATATTTATATTTATCAATCTGTTACATTTGTTTTGTTTATATGACCACAAACTTAATTAAACAGACTGCAACAGACTTAGAACTTGTCTCTTATTTTACGCAAATTTCATGAACACTTTATAAGTTTACGAAGTAGATTATAAATTAATAGTTCACTTTCGCAAAGGTAGGCATCGGGTAAATAATTTACTTAAATAAGTATGTTTTACACTAACTTTGAACGTCTATTCTATAAATCTTATAAACATTGGCTCAATTGAGACACGAAAATTATGCATGAAAAAGATAAAAATTAAATCAAAGAGCTTTCTAAGTAGGAAGCCCTGTTAAGTTACGGTAGAGAGAAAAGCTAAGAAAATCGCATCACAGCTTACTGCGTTCAATCTTGAAAAGAACTTATCTTTGAAATTCAGGCAGCGAGAAGCCATCTAAGATATTCAAAAGCTTCACAATTGATCTTTGTGTATTAAGCCACAAGTTGAATTTCTTTGTACGGTGTTTTTGCAAATTTTTGAAAACTTTGAAGTAAAAATACTCTTTCTCACTTGATAAAGAGGAACTTTGTCGGAGTCGATCGACCGAGGCGGTACTAACCTCACGAGGCTAACCTCGTACTAATACGGTCCTGGTCGAACCGGCCCGTTCATGCAATCTTGGACGGAACGGGAAAAAAACTTGTTCTTGTAAGCCTGATTTTTTTTATGGGATTTAGTTAATTCATTGAGAAGAAGAAGAAGAGAAGTAATTTATATATAAATGTTTGTCTGAGCGATTTAAAAAAAGTAGGTACAATGACAGGTGGTGCTGGCTAACATCATTTCCTGACAGGCGAGGAGAAAGATAGAACTGGAGTGCGAGTGAAAGTGTGTCTGACCACAATTGGTCGGTCCTAACATAAGACGACGTACTTCTCATTATCTGCCATAAATAACAATAAATTGTCGAGAGCGTATAAATCAATGCAATGCATGCTATGACACATCACTACAATAATTTCTAGCCTTACAGACACACCGTTAGTCGGAGGGTTCAGTAGCTCTCTTACTAAAATATATTTATTACGTGTTGATTTAAACTTTTACTGGAAGCTCATTCCGCTCAAAGGCGCGAAAGGATCATTCCTATGAAGTTGGAAAATTTGTAAAACAAGTCCGCAAAAATATAGTTTGAATTTTGTGTGAAAATAAAACCACTTGTTTGTTTGTTTATTGCCAACAGTATGATTTCATTCGTAAACATGGTAAAGTGCTGCGAAGTTAGATTAATTTATGTGATTTGTAATTACATTTATGCGAATTAAAAGTTAAAATCAACAGTGGGTTTTATTACAAAAATGCATTCTTTAAGATTTTCGCTTTTAACGTTGGTATTTTTGGTTCTACGACTAAAAGTGTTAGAAGTTGTAGAAGTAGAATTCGATTGGCAACAAAAATCTATTTTTTTGTCTGACCTATACTTTGGCACATAAACCATAAAAACCATTTGCACCCCTTTCTTCCGAGATAGCGGCCGGGGGACAAGAGTTGCTACCCCATAAACTTGATTTAATTTTACACTAACATCTACCTTATATTTAAAAAATAAAATTGCGTCCTTTGAGAAACGCAACCCCAAATGTAACTTTGCAATGTTCTATTAGGCGATACTTGTGATAACACTTTTTGTCTAAAATGACTAAAAAAATCATACTTATATATGAAACTGAAGAGTTTGTTTGTTTGAACGCTCTAATCTCAGAGAGAAAGTCAAATCAAAATCAACTGAGAGAAAAATTCTTTCAGTGTTAGATAGCCCATTTATCAAGATGGTCTATATATCATCAAGCTGAGACCTACAGGAGCTGAGCACCAATGAAGAATATTACAAAAACGGGGGAAAATTATCACGCTACGGAACGCAAAAGGAGACGCAAACGAGGATGCGTGGGTCCGCTAGTATAATATAACATAACTGTGAAATAAACTAAAAAGCTGCTAAGTGGGAGTCGGACTCACCCATGAAGAATTTCGTAACATAATATAAAGGTTCTTGGTGTTCGTTGTAACTTTGATCGGTGTTTTAATAATAGTGTATTTTTTGCGGTTTATTATTTATGTCGTATTAGAAAAAAACTACTTCCTAGATTTCATTCAAACCAATTTTTCGGTGGAAGTTTGCTTGGTAATGGACATCATATATTTTTCTTACTTCCACCATTCTCTTATTTTTGAAGTTACAGGGACACGCACACACACCCACACTCACACATTTTACCACAATTTTTTCCGTTCTGTGCATTTTACCACTTTGGAAGTGTGTCTCGCGCAAACTATTCAGTTAAGAAAAAAAAAAAGATTTTAGAAACCTCAATATTATTTTTGAAGACCTATCCATACCCATACACCACACGTAAAGGTATGACGAAAAAACCTTTTGAGTTTTAAGTTCTAAGTCAAATACTTAGAAATTAAAACTCAAAAATGTTGTTTTCAAAATTTATGGTATTTTTTCTGTTTTTTTATGAAAACCCTAATGCGGTTCACAGAATGCATTTACTTACCAAGTTTCAACAGAATAGTTCTTATAGTTTCGGCATAAAAGTGGCTATGACATAAGAACGGACAGACAGACAGACAAGACTTGTGGAATCTATAAGGGTTCCGTTTTTTGTCATTTGGCTACGGCACCCTAAAAATGTGTGCTGTAGCTTTGGAAAAATTCTGAATTCCGCTTAAACGCTTCCGAGGATGTGGTGAGGAGGAGGAGTGTCCGAGGATGAAATATGTGTGTGGTCTATAAACAAGTTTCGTTACGTATCCACTATCCATGCCTCCTTACCTATTTTATAAATGCGAAAGTAACTCTGTCCGTCCTGCTTTCACGGCCCAACCACTGCACCGAATTCAATGAAATTTGGCATGGAGATAATTTGATTCTTGAGAAAGGACATAGGCAATTTTTTGTTGCGATAACTGCGCAAAAGCTAGTAGTCTATAAATGAATGTGATAACTACTACAGGGCCCTTGTCATTACTAGACTTAATTTTGTCACAATATACTGTAAACACATTTTAGATCGATTACTGTATAAAAGTCAATTGCGTTATAGTCGACCAAGCATAAAAGAGGGAATAAAGATGAACAACTTGTTTTGATATAAATCGACAGAAAATAATAATACCGTACCGTTAAAACATAATAGATACAACATTTTAATGAGCCGTCGTTTCCTGTTTGGCAATACGATAAAAACAAGTTACTGAATCTTGAAGCCGAGTTGCTATACGTGAAATTAAAAAGTCTGTGACTTCGTCATCTTACCTATAAATGAAAAGTCCTTGACTCAAAATAAAAGCGATACAGCTGGAAAATGCATTGCATGCTCGACAAAAAAGAAAATTTTAAAACCAATCTTTTTTAGCGACATAAAATATTCGTAAGAAAATACAATTTCACTCGGGTTCTGTATAGATTCTGCCGAGTTCTTTCTCCGTAAATATTCTGTAACTGAATTTACCGTCGACGTTAATTTTATCGACACGTTATGTTATGGATGTTAGTTACCTTCGTTAGCTAACCATAACAGCCTGGTGATGAAATATTGTCATTATGCAATATACTGTACGATGCATATACATGTATTTTTCATGAAATTCCTCTATATAGTAGCATATTGTCAGCTTATAAACCTGTTTACTAGGAAAGTTTAACGACTAATTTTAATGAGAAGAAACAGAGTAAAGGAATGTAACTGAATTTGTGGTTCACAGCACTAGTGTTACAAGTTATTATTGTGCTATCAACTTTGTAACAACAACTTTGTAAATATATGGAATAATTAAAAGCTTACTCCTTCATTATAGTGAAAATAACAAAACGTATTTAAACTAACGCAGATGTGATATACATTAGTGAATATTTTAGTTAATACATGTGTAGCGGGTTCATATTTTACCTTTTCAATCAATAAATTTATTTCAATTACCTATAATTATGTTCCTTTAATTTAATTGTAATTGTACCTAAATTATTTACCTACTTTAATCATAGTTGTCCTTAATAACAGTTAAGTAGCGATAAAGTAAACATATGAACATTCACTTTTTTTAATTGTTCAGTAACGTGTATAAAATGAAATATGTACTACAATGGACATGCAAACCTCGTTTTCTTATTAGATAGTAACATTAAGATTGTATTCTCGCTGCACAAAGGACGACTGCGCGGCCGCCGAGGCCTCACTCGCCGGATCCGGCGCCCGCGCTTCTGCCTCGCCAGTCGCTTGCTACCTTTGACGCGGAGCGCATGTCGCTTGTTCGCTTACTTTCTCTTAACGATCTAGTTAGTAGTTTGATTTCTCTTCATTACATGCAATAATATTTTTTTTTTTGCAGGTATGTTCAACTGACCTTCGCGGGTAAGAAAGTCGAGTGAAAAAACCAGTTTTTTTTTCGTAATTAAGCGTTAGTGAATTACGATGAAAGCTGTCAATAATCCTACAGGATTTTAAATATAGTAATACTTTACCTACGCACCTACTCATATTAAATAATTCATTAATTATTATACCTCGTCCAACGTAGTTTAAAGTAACTTAAAGCACTTACACTAGAATTGAAAATAAATAAATATAAATCACATCACAAAAAAATGTTTAAATATAAATCACAAATGTATTAAGAAAATTGATGTACGTTTGTATGCCGATGGCAGAAATATGATTATCATCGTGTATGGAATATTTTCCTTTAATGCTTAGGTTCGATAGCAATTTAGTCAATTATACATTTGCGAAATTCTGAAAAGTCCAACCAAAATAATTGAGTGAGCTTGTTACGAACCGATGTGGATTTTAATCTGTATTCAGTAATAGTAGATAACATTTTTAACATATGTCGAGGGTTCTTCACTAAATGATGTTCGATTAAAATATTGTGCTGCAGATTTCAATATTCATCCAGTATAATCTCAATTGTACTGTAAATAAAATAAAAAAAAATGTCTTTATGAATTTTTTTGTCATTTTTTTTTGTTTATTGGTGATCACTAGTTTTCATAGAATATCCAATGTTACGTTAGTAAATTGTAGCTGTGTGTATGTACAATGCGTTGGTGACAATGATAATAGGTCTTTACCTATGAAATTGCCATTTTGTATGCAATGAGTGAAAGTATTTATTTTTTCAAACTTTTTTATTTCTATTATTCTACATTACACTACTACATATTACAAATTAGTTCTACAACTAACTAATTTGTGTTCATTGAAATGAAAATACCCACTATTTGAAGCTCATTTACCTTGGTTTCGTAAGTAAAGATTAAGTTCTCGTCAACTTTAAAAAGCAGTTTGTCAAGTACACTAACAAAGCGTCTACACAAACACAACATTATCTATACAAAGCAGCTCCATTCTCATTAAGCTGTAGCCTGTAAACTTCGGCTGATAATTCATTGTTTAGCTCACTTTATATAAATTTACGTCAGACCCGCGTTGTTGTTAAAGTGCACGATGATAGGTGTCTTAGCAGCGATATTACTTCCCTTAAACTGCAAATTTCAACAAGCTCTTTCTTAAAGTTTCGTAAATGCTCTTGTTCTTTTTACTATTTGCAAAGGAGAGTTATGATTTTCACAGTCTATGTATGTATGTATGTTTATTTGTTCCCTCATAGCTCCTTAACTACTCATAAGAACTAGACAAATGAGGTGTCGTTAGAAGCGTCTTGATCGTTCTCTGGTTATAGGCTATATGACGTGTCACTGGATGTAATGTGGCGCCCTCTATCCGACATAAAGTACTGTATAAAAAATAAATTTATGATAAATGTGTCGTGTTTGGTATCATTGGAAAGGGCGCTACTTGTACATTTAAAAAATACATATATTATTAGCATTTGCTCGTGACTTTGTCCATAGTTATTCAATAAGTGTGTTATTTCTATGGTATGCTTGTTTGTTCCCTCATTCTTTCTAAACTACTAGTCAGAATTAGACAAATGAGGTATTGTTAAAAGCGTCTTGATCGTCCGCTGGTTATAGGCTATATGACGTGTCATTGAATCTAATGTGGCGCCATCTAGCCAAACTAACGTAAAGTACTATATTAAAAATAAATCTATACTAACATATAAAGCTAAAGAGTTTGTTTGTTTGTTTGAACGCGCTAATCTCAGGAACTACTGGTACGATTTCAAAAATCTTTCAGTGTTATCGTCAAAATCAAGGTATACCGATTAGCAAAAATATAATATAATCTATTATAGCGAAAAGTACATGAAATGATTCAATGACTCATTCAAATGATGTCTTGTTATTTATCTCATTAAAATGCTTGGTTACTCTACCCAATAGAGACATATTTTTTAATCTATTATATATTACTGTGTAATAGATTTTTATAAGTTTAATATACGATCAAACAAGTTCAATATATATGCATATATATATGAGAGTTTATCATGTACCTACAGTCGCAACTAAATGTAATTTCGGGCTGATACATGACAGCCAATCAAATTTTCACATACAATGTAAGTGATAACGTGTGTTACTCCTAGTAAATGTTAGGGCAAAATAGTTCGAACTTACTTAACCCAATAATCTATACTCTATACAAATAAATAAAATTGGTGTGTCTGTTTATAAACGCGCTGTTTAGGCGTCAACAACATTTTACCATCCGTCGCGGACATCCGCGCGTTGGGCATCCGCGTTGCACTGAATAGCGCCTTATGGTCTTATAATTTTAATATGTATTCAATATTATTAATCCGGGTTATAAGTTTACTAATTAAACAAAACGTTGTAGCGACTTCTACAGACTATGAAACAGAAAAACATGCACACGGACTACGTATTAACACCGTATCGTGTAATAATTTCAATCCTTAGACTGTTGTCCACCTGGCATGATTATCTCTACTAGCTAATGAACATATGGTAGTAAGAATTTGTGCTGATGCTTTTATAAATCTATTTTTTAGTTTTTTTTTAAGAATATGAAATATAGATCAATAAATTGCGATAGACATTCAAAACAGAAAATAAAATTGAATTGACATTTATCTTAAATATCGAAAAAGAAATGACTGCAAAAAGTTTTTTTAAACCTTTACTTTACTTGTCTTTTTAAAACGTAAATTACAGTTAAAGGCTAATGCCATTGTATAAGCGAGAAGCTCTCGGCAGGTTTGAGCTCTCGGTAAGTGGTCTTCATCTCCGGGACGTGTAGCAAGCTGAAATCGCATAAACGCAAGATTCATTTCATTCATCAAAGTAAGAACTTAATAACGGCAACCAGGAAAAGGGTGAGGGGAAAACAAAAGAATTAGTAAACAACAATTTGTAGGAACACTTACAATTTCCATTGAATCACATTACTCTGCAAATTAGTATTTTACCGAAACATCCAATTATCCATTACTAAAGAATATTAATTAGTAAAATAAATCTACACTACGCTCCGGTTCAATTTTCTTAGAGACGCGACGCTGCCTGAAGACGAAGATTCATTAACTCGTTCAATAGTCAATGCTTTTCAATTTTCTGAATGTAATCAGAAGGCGAACAGGTCTCGGCAAAATTAATTGAATACCTTTTGTCTAGTATTCAACATGATACTGAAATAATTGAGAGAATGAAAGTTTGTCTATAATTTTTTTCTTCGTTCAAGTGATAAACAAGCCTGAGACCCGTTCAATGGTTAAGGGATGCCACAAAATCCCGCAACACGCCAATGCATGTTAACTCAATTCAATCTCTCCTTCTCGTCACTGAATTTTCAAATAGAAGGACTATACACCCTCTAAAACAAAAGGAAAGTTCTTAGAATTATTATATAATTAGCCATAGCGTATCTACAATAATTTAATCTCAAGTTTAATTTATTCTGTATACGCATTTTAAAACTGTTTATTCATAGCGTTTGAGGCTTTTAGTAATTATATATTTATAGCACACAAGCCTACAAAATCTCACAAAATTATTCTTCTATAAGTAAAAGCTATCGACTTGTAAGAGTAAACATTTGAAAATAGATCTTTGTTCATTGTAGTTGACTGAATGTGATTTTAACGAAACGTCGCCGCAATATCTGTCACTACAAAAGGTTCATAAAAAAGTCGTGTGGTATCGTGGGACATCAGATAGGAACGAAGTTGCGTATCATAAAATAAAACTTGAGAGGTGTCAGGGGACACCGGAATGGAACGAAGTTATAGTTCTAGTTTGTACCTCAGTAGTCGATGCTTTAGTTCATTCGATATTGAATTTAAAAAAATGTAAATATACATACACACACACACATAAAGATATTTTTAGCAAAAAAATTCGTTACAGTTTTTCCGTCTAGCCCCCTTTCGCAACGCGCCATAAGGAACTTCGTTCCAATAATAAATGCAACTTACAGATGGCGCTATACAAAATTTTTCGTTTACGCTCTTAAAAACCACAAATTTGTCTTAACACCTTTATTTTATTTAAAACTAGCTGAACCCCGCGGTGCTACCCGCGGTTATTGTTGTACCGCGAGTAACGCCGCGGGACAAAGTTAGTCTAAAAAAAAGTAGCCTAAGTTACTCCCCGGATCATCAGCTACCTGCAAGTGAAAGTCCCGTCAAAATCCGTCCAGCCGTTCCAGAGATTATCCGGAACAAACAGACAGACAGACAGACAAAAAAAAATTTAACTACATTTTTGGTATATGTATCGTGTATATATACACGTGCTTTGATTAAAAAGCTGTTATTTTAATATTACAAACAGACACTCCAATTTTATTTATTTGTATAGATGGTTTATAAAAACACAAATAAAAAAATGTTGGACATCTAACACACAACGCCACCCAGTCCCAAGCTAAGCAGAGCTTGTGTTATGGGTACTAGACAACTGATATTAATGCATACATACTTTTCTTTTTTTGTAAATACATACATATTATATATAGAAAACATCCAAACTCCGAAAAAACAAATATTAGCCGATTATACAAACATTTGATCCACCCCGGGATTAGAATACGAGACCTCAAGCACAGCATTCGTATACGCTACCATTGCGATACCGTGGCAGTAATCTTACGTTACGCTTTTTGCCGGCAAGGCTACCCCCTCCGCAACGCCCGATAGGAACTTCGTTCCAAAAACTTCTTTGTGAATATGCGATTGTAGAATCATAATACAAGAGATATATGGTGATCCCATTTACCTCTTAAAGTAAGTCGGTGGTACTTTATCTGTCGGGAGTCTAATATATTACTTAATCATGCAGATTGATATTACCTTTTTTTGTTCGGAAATACCCTCGGATACCACCGACTAGTAGTTATGTCGGACTCAAACAGACTAAAAACCGCACACCGTCTCAGGTACTAGAAGCTGGAGAACCAGGTGCACCCTCGAAAGGAAATCCCTGAAACCCCCGCATATATTCTGTTCAGGCGCGAGCACTTTATAGAATTGTCGTTTTTCAAATATTTTATCTTATCTTTGAAACCAATATTATGGACTTAAATTCTATTATCAGATTCGTTACACAGACATTTATAGGTACTGCAAAATCTTAAATGTTTTTTATCTATCTTTCGAATGTTGACAGCAAAGAAAGCTGTAACGTAACGTAACGTCTTGCCTTCTGCATGTAACCTTGACAAGTATATTAGTTTAATAAGACCTTCAGAAACTGGGTGTTGAAGTTGAAGCATCAACTTTATACCTCTACATAGTTTGCAAGTTTACCTTTCATGACGCTATCACACGCTGCCCCTGAACTTCTATATTCGCGAGCCTTATAATCGATCGCATTGAATTACCTACGCGTAACAGGGTAGATGACACCTTAGTCAATACAGTTAATTTATATCATGTGTCAAAACGGTAATTTGTATGAAAAATTTACTAAATACAAACTTGTGACGTCACTGTTTTAGACTACTCGATTGAGCAATATTTGTATTTCAATATTTATTTGTAAAAAATTTGTAATAGAAATGAAAAGCTGTGATAATTATATTTTCCTAGATGTTTTGTAATATTCATTTTAATAAAGAAGACATCGGTATTTTATTTATGTACGATACAGTCATCTACCCTGTTGTCGGTTATTTGAATCGTGTTTCTTTTATTAGAATTATTCTGGTTCGTGGTCAAATGACGTATTTAAACTGACCCACGGGTCCAGCTTTATGTCTGTAATACACATGTTTCATAAATTAAACTTTCTAAAATTCTATATATGACTAAAATTATTCTAAATACTTTTTTTAATTATCAAAATACATTAAAAGTTTTAAGAACTTGTTAAGACCTTTTTTGACAATAACAAAAAATATGGCCACTTAGCTTGATACTCATAAGAGCAAAAGAAAATGAAGTATCCTGGAAGTGATGATATTATACATGCTGTTTACAAGAAGTTTTTTTTTATTAATCTTATTAGACATATTTCAAGAAAGAGCAAGATGCAATTTTATACTATTTCATTTATGGATGTATAAAAAAATCCCTACCTACTTGCTAGCCATCATTTTAAGTAGATAATATAGTCGTATCTTAACGTGTAACGACTTTCAACGTGAAAGGCCAATGACGGTTATTGTTTACAGTTAATATCGTGCTATAATTTTCCTAGTCTTGATTTTAGGGACTTAATAATAAAAATACTTACAATAGTTTTACATAAACGTTGAAGGTGATTTTTCCGATCTAAGGTTTTAACGTACCTGTAATAAAACAGAACATTTAATTAGTTACCAAACATAATTTTTATTCTACTATTGGGCGCAGTATACTACAATTTCGCATGTGTGTTAATTAAGGAGTATAGGTGATCACAAGATATATTTTTAGAAATCCTTGTGTAAATCGGTAAAAAATCAGAATCAGAATTTGTTCAATGGTTTTATTTGAAACTTTATGTGGGGTTATCAAGTGACGTACTTGAGTACTAAGAAAAGGAATTTCGGAATACACCCTATAAAGGAAAAAAAAGGAATTGGGATGTGTGATTCAATGGATTCACTTGATTAAACGAAGGTTCCTCAAGAGACTTAAGTACTTTGTAACTTTGTATGATGTTTCTCTAATGTTTTCTATACAGACAAAACTTACTCGTCTGCCCACTCTTTTAGCAACTGTTATACTTGCAGCTAATATTAAAACAGTACTTACAGATTTTTAATTTAAAAAAAAAACCTTTAATGCGCTAAACTTGACTAACTAGCTAAAAAGCAAAACTACTGCTTTGATTTTGAAATTTTATTTTATTGGATAACGTTATCCTTTTCAAACATGAAAATAACTTTTTAAATCAGTTCAGGCGTCTTTGAGTGGCCTAATGCGGGGAACATACATAAAAAAAGAATCTGAATTGATCGCCTCCTGTTTTGAAGTGGGATACTTGTGTCGATCCTTTATTTTGATTTTGCGTTAATATTAGTTTTATACCTAAGTGAGCACTTTTTTAATAACCTGTTTCGTCTCAACGAAAAACGAAAAATAGTTCCCCCATCTGCCTAAACTAAGGACACTAAGAATGGGTTTTTGTATTTGGGTACTCTTTTTACAATTTTGTATTATAAACGTGAAAGTTTGTAAAGATGTTTGTAAGTTCTTTACAGGTAAACTACTGAAGTTTATAAGAAACTTTACAGTATCATAGCTCATATATTAGAATAACACAGACACTACATTTACTAAGTAAAATCTGACATACACGCGGACAGAGCCTCAGGCAAAAGCTAGTTTATTAGCTAGCTAGTTATACCTTTAAATCACTAAGTTTAGTATGAAAAATATAATCCATTTACTACTAACCCATGTATGTATATAAAATCTACGGAAACTCAGTTTTGACTTAGTTTAGGTGGAAATACTAAATTCTGCAAGATTACTCCTCTGAGAGGATTCTCTAGAGTAATAACAACAGAATTCAGGGTAAGGCAATGCATAGTAAAGAGGTGATTATGAGTCGGTACGAGGAGTTAAGAGAAAACGTCTTATAAATTTCAGTACTATGTAAAGGATCCCGCATCTTAAAGATATTTCATATTCTGTTGAGCAATTACTACCCCTTTTTTAACCGATTTCAAAATAAGGAGGAGGAACTCAATTCGACTGCCTCGTTGGTCTCGCGGTTGGCGTGAGCGACTGCTGATCATGAGGTCTCGGGTTCGATTCCCGGGTCGGACCAAATGTTTGTATGATCTACAAATCTTTGTTTCGGAGTTTGGGTGTGTTCTATCTATAATATGTATGTATTTACAAAAAAAAAAAGTATATATGTATTTGTATCAGTTGTCTAGTACCCCATAACACAAGCTCTGCTTATCTTGGGACTAGATGGCGTTGTGTGTTAAGATGTCCGAAAAAAGAAAAAAAATCTTTTTTAGTGTGTTCGCAGATAACTTCGCAGATAACTTCGTCGTTTATGAACAGATTTTGATGTTTTTTTTTTAAATGGAAAGGAGATATCCCGACGGTGGTACCATAAATAGGACACTAAGATCTGATGAAGGCATTCAAGAGAATTCGAGTTGAATCTTGAAGCCGGTTTTATTTTTGTTAAAATTTTACTTGTTCCGTTAATAACTCCACACATTACAGAAACGGGCTCAGAATCGTACAGGTTTCCTAGGATTTGTACACAACTCCTAAATTTAAAACAGTTCATTTAACATGTATACAAGTAGCTAACATGTATTACTCGTACGTCAACTAACAGCGTTGTGTTACAGTCTGTTTACGAACAATGTATCTAAGTCGCAATATCTAGGAGGGGTGTCTTTTATTAGATAGGCGAGAGCTCGGCTCGGTTACCCGACAGACATTTCAGACATTGCGGTGTCACACCGTTCAGATAACTTCTTACACCCACCGTACCGTTCTAATTAAACCGACTGAGTGGCACATTGCACCTGTGTGCTAATTGTTTATTAAGTGTAGGTAAATGAGTCAAGTCCTTCGACTGGCATAGTTGGACTGGACATACACATTTAAAACTTAAGATCGTCAATATTTCAGTAGGTAGCATTATTATTTAACGACACACATTTTAAATGCACGTGGATATCTACATTTCTCAATTGATCCTCGCTTAAAACGGACCAAAGATAGATTATTAGAAGGTGTAATTTATTGACGGTGTGATTCAAGCGCCACGATATTATTTTTAAATTTAAGATCATTTGACCTGTAACTTTTGATTACATACATGTGTTTGTAAATATAACTTATTGTCTAATAAATAAATAGTCAAAATAGTCAAAAGTCTATAAAATGAATCTGATAATTTTGTAGGATAAAAATTATGAGGAGTTTGATACGTTAACTACATTTTTGCAGGAGTTTATGGGAATTTCTTCCCTTTTTCTTAGTTCTTTCCACTCTTTGTTGAAAGTTCATTCCAACAGAATACCGTGAGATACGCATCTGAGCAACTAAATTGTCTTGCGAATGATGAAAACATGTTGAAAATCGATTGATAATTTCAACCTGTAGGTGGGAAAATTGACAAATTTCAAAAAACTTGTTTTTATGCATATGGGTGTGGTGGTAGTTTCAAACGTCAGTGTTACTCTTTTCTATGGTGAGTGTGATGCGGTCTGATAAAAAGCGAATGCATACTGCAACCCGAAAGAGGTTTGCAGAATTGGAAAATCGACAAATTAACACCATAGATACGTAAGTTTTTATATTTTCTAAAACTTCGAAAGTCATTTTCAATGCCTCCGATGGTTGATATGGTTGATTCAACACTTTCATTGATATCTGATATATTTCAATTGATATATTCTATTCGTTTTTTAGGTAAGTTTAATTGACAAAAAATAATAAATACTCTTTTTTGAATATAAATATTGGCATTTTTTCCTACTATTTTTTTTTTTTTAATATTGGGGTTATGACATGTATAAATTTAGAACCTATTTGTTTAGAATTAAGTTTGTATTAAATGATTAGACGTGTTTTAATCTCTGAAATGTGAATAAATATATCTTATTAAGGTTTTTAAGGTAAATTTAGACCGTTTTCAATAACCTACCTCTAGTTGAAATTGGACATAGGTTACTGAAACTGACTGTTAAAGAATTTCGTATTAGATCGTAATTTGAGTTTTAAATATCATAATCTATCAAACATCCTACACCTCAATGATAAAGTTTAAAAACTTCTAACGATGAAAGTCATAAAGCGCCTTCGAACTCGAACAACAACAAAAGTCCAATAAAGTCAAGGTAGTTTAATATTAACTTATGAATTCTTAAAGGTACCTACTAATATCTTGTAAATTATTACCATGAGTAAAGTGCAATAAGTAATTAACTAAGATGTCTACGTAATTAGTGCCTGCATATTTTATAGTTCCTTAATTGTAATATTTTCACTGGGTTTCATAACTTTATAAGAAACGGCAGTTTTCAAAGTTATTCCATTAGTACAAAGTCATCTTCCTAGCCTTTATTATATCCAAGATTTGGGGTCGGCTACTAGTTCAACCGGTTTTACCTGAATTTCAGTTTTTTCACGGAGCGACTGGCTTCGGACCTCCGCAACCCTGAGGGTGAACTGAATTTGAAAGTTGAACTAGTTGTCAGTATATATAAGGGCACTGACTTGACGATTGCCATAGATGCCGTTTCCCGTTTGGCGATAGTTTGGTTTACATCGGTCCAGCAGTGTAAAAGTATCAACTCTTTTCCAAAATGATGTAAGGCATTTTTGGCATATAATTACTCGATTAAGCTTGCATAAGGGTATTTATATTTTTAATTTTAGCTTGTTCTTTGTAACTATATCGGTTAGTTTCTAATAATATGATTTATTATCAAAAGATAATAAAATATTAGCATTCAAATTTGTTTAAATGCCAAAGAAAGTGTATTTCTATTACCTGCGAAGTGAAATCTTCTGAATCGTAAAAAGAGTGGGCTTATACATAAATGAACATCTTGTATTAGAGATAAAACCTACCGAGGGCACTAAATCCCTTTAGCTTTGAGACTCTACGTCGCTTTGAAAATAATAATCTTATCTTGACCAGAACTGCAAGCGCTAAGCCAACTAAGCTATTACGTCTTTTATTGAAGGACCCTTGTACAATTCTTACACTATTCTTTTTATGTATAATAAATTTTAGTAACAAAATATAATATGAATACATGCATAAAGTTGTGACTTTTATCGAATATTTTTTTATAAAAATATAAGTGTTCAAGTAATTTAATTGAAAGTTTTCTTTTGTAATTTGTAATTCAATGTCAAACAATGTTTAAAAAATAGTAGCGTGGTTTCGTGGGACACCAGATAGGAACGTAGTTTCTTATCAATATTTCGAACATATTTTTATGTAAATACATGTATATTATGCATAGATGCAACATCCAAACTCCGAAAATACAAATATTTATAGATCATACAAACATTTGATCCGACCCGGGATTCGAACCCGAGACCTCAACACAATATCCGCATACGCCACCATTATGACACCGAATCGTCAAATATAGACTTTATTACCCGACTACGGCAAAGCCTGTTCATGTTCATCTGTTCACTCATAGCTCCTCAACCATTTATTAGAACTGACAAATGGGGTATCGTTAGAAGCGTCTTGATCATCCGCTGGTTAAAGGCTAAATGACGGGTAACTGAATCTAATGTGGCACCTTCTAGCGGTCCTAAAGTACTGTGACAATAATCTTACGTTACGGACGCTTTTTGCCGACTAGAGTACCCCGCCGCAACGCTCCATAAGGAACTCCGTTCCAATAAATAGTGAATAATAACTTGTAATTTAGTTAGTTTTTAATCATAAAAATACAAAATATCGAATACAAGTTGCCGATGTGTGCATCTACGCCGATTTCAATAAATTTAAAAAGGCGGCTAGGCAATATATTAAATCTATACGAATATTATAAATTAGAAATTAACTCTGTATGCCAGTTACGCTTTCCCGGCTAAACCACTGCACCGAATACAATAAAATTTGGAATGTAGATACTTCGATTCTAGGTAAGGATATACCACGATAGCCGAACTACACGCGGCCGGAGCCACTGGCAAAAGGTAGTTGTAGGCACACAGTTTATATTTAGCTAAGTAAGCATTGTCGGTTAGCCTCGCGCCGTGTCAATCCACACACGTAGTGTAGGGTTTACTTAGCTTAATATAAACTGTGTGTCGACATAGTCACATTTATAAGGAGAAAGCTTTTAAATAACTAATTTTCGATTATAAAATAAGTCATGAAGTTGTAACAGACAGAGTTACTTAATCATTACATAGGCCTCTCCCACTACACGAATAGTACTAATTCATACTTCTTATACTACTAATATTACTTACAAACTTATAACATTAGTATGGATTTGTAAATATTTGACAAATAATTCTTCAATTATAAAACAGAGAAATATATAATAGTTCCAAAATGGTATACTCGTAATTCCTTCACAATGTTCATGTGATTTGTTTTACCTATGACACACTCCACCTCCATTCTTTGGTGTGCATCATAACTAAAGTTCGGGTAAACATTGCAGTTAAGTTAATAAATTGGGTGCCGAAAGCTTAACAAGTTTACAAAGCGCCTACAAGCCAGACGGTGTTTGTGGAACACTGAAGATATTATCGTTAATTTACCGATATTACACTTTACTGTTTATAGATATTATGTGGTGCATCCTTTTTATGTATGTATTTTTATGTAATGTGTTTCCAGGCTGTCTATGATAAGTCAGATCAGTGCCAGTATTACTTATGTAATACCTACTATCTATATTGTGTATTTCTAAACCTTTTTCTATTCTTGCTGGCTGTTCACAGATGCTTTCTGTTAGGTGCATTAGTGGGCACCATGTTAGGGTAATAGTTAAAACCTAGTTTGTCACCACCTGAACGCAGTTCTGCTCGGAAACATAAATAAACATGCAGGTATCGTTGCCAAAGGGTTATATGCTTTATTATTGTTAATACAATTTTAAAAATAAAATCACACAAATAACAAAGATCTAAACTTTTTTTCTTAATAACATTTGTTTAAATGACTCGTTCAGAGAATTTCGGGAAGAAATCAGACCGTAATTAATTTAGTAATCGTTAACCCCAATTCAGGAGGATTTCAATACTTTATAATTGGGGTCACCCTTGCAAATATATATATTTAATACCATACATTTGCTTGTATTCTTTTGTTCTATAATTTGAGTGGGTCAAATAGTTCGTCCTTTGTAGTTCTCTGTAAGTACATATATGTATATGAGCCTGTATAACTGCTCTAAACGTAGTACAAAAGAAACAATTTACGAGTAATTTGTGAGTTATATACTTAAGGAAGTTGGGGCTAAGAAGAAATGTGTAGAACAAAATTATATTTGCTTCTTCACTTATTAGATTTTATACAGCTCAGCTCCCGAGAGTCGTAACTAGAACTTTGCAAAATTATTAAATATACTGTAAATAAAATGGCCTTAGTAGGTTTGATTATTCGGTCAATAAACACTAATGTAAAAAAAAATATCGTAGTGTCTATGTCCAGACTATTAAGCTGATGTTGATTATTATGAAGTGCGCAAGAAATGATTAAGGACAGAAAAAATGTATCTATTGTATATGTCAGTTAGAATATATTGCCCATAAGTAAGTAATAATAATGAACAATACAATAATAATAATGGTTGATAAAAAGTATCTATCAGGCATTAGTACCTCTCAGTTAGCTATCTCGAGGGCATCTAAATGTATATCTGTCAAATCCTCCAAAATAAATATACCTAAATGCGATGGGATCTAACACCATACCAGTCATATAGGCAATACGCTATCATTCCATATGCGGTCAGCAGTAATGGATCAATATGGCGATACGATGCCGCGAGCACCGGATACATAATTGGTCAAAATTAGTCTGGTGACTAGTGAGCTATAAAATTTAGATATACCTATATATTGTATTGTTATTTATAAATGACTATTTAAAAAGTTGCTTGAAAGTCTTAGTTAAATAAATTACCATTTTTTTTAAACTGTTATAAAAGATGACTTTGATATCGTTCATACCTTTTTATTCTCATTCCTGTTCAAACGATTTAAATCAAACCTTTTATTTAAAAGTTAGAACTGGTATAAATGGTATAAAAGTCAGAAAAAAATCTGCGGTGTGAGTTAACCATTATTTTTGTTTTGTAAACAATAAATCGAGTAGTCGTTTTTATTTCAAAGTTACGAGTTTTCGAGGGGAGAGAATTATTACATCTATATCTATCGATCTACACGTAGGACGCCAGCTTTCAATGCAAACAGTTTTTCTTTCTTTAGCTTTCAATCTTTATTCAGAAGTGCCATATATACATGTATTTATGGCACTTCTGAATGAAGCCAGATTCCTAGGAGGTCAAGACCTACACGAGTAAATTAGTTTTACATCTCATCAGTAGTTTCTTATTACTTCCAAATGGGGCTTGTAGGTGGCTAACTAGTGCTCTAGGGTAAAAATGTAGCTAGAAAAGCCCTAGGGCGGTAAGTAATTAAAAAAAAACACTTCTTTCAAAAAGTTCGCGTACATCTAACCATCATACTGGCAATAGACATCATGCATTCAGCCCAATGATCAAAGAGGTCGCTTTGCATTTCAGCCTTGTCTTCCTGTGAGTATTATAGTCATCAATTTTAAATATCGAATCTCAATTTCGTAATTGAAAAAGAAAATCCGTCCTTAAAATTTGAAAATTGTTCTCATCTTTATATATATAATTCTTGTGTGAGTGTGTATGTCACTGAACTACTCTCAAACGACAGGACCGATTTTGATGAATTTTTTTGTGTGTGTTCAAGGGGATCTGGGAATGGTTTAGATTCACAATTTTGTCTGCTGGACAATGTTTTTTTAATTAATTTTTAATTTATTAGTAGTTATGGCAAAACGACGTTTGCCGGGACAGCTAGTTTAACTATAAATTTCAACAACGGTTTTTTCTACTTACCTCACAATCGAGATGTAAAGCAGAATAGTTAGCTTGGGTGTAAGCACCAATTGCACCCTCGAACTATAGGTTAGGTATAACTAAACATCTCGGGCTGCAATTGATGATGCCTTACAGCCTTTGGCTACTAATCTAATATTATTTTACTTCGGAATTTAAATGCTCCAAACTGAAAGCACTCTTTGTCCAGTAAACTTGATGTAGCTCGAGCATTATATCTTTATATTGCAGAATTAACCATCCACTATAGCAGTCCTACGTGGACGTAGTGACTTGTGCGCCGTAAGAAGAAATAAAACGAGTCGTCATCTATCTATCTACATCCTTTGTATATGTATAATCTGATTCTCGGAAACGTTTCCAAAGATTTTCATTAAATTTACTATGCAGGGGATTTCCGGGCGATAAATAGATCAAGCTAGGGTTCATTTTCAGAAAATTTGCCAAAGAAAATACCTACCTACCATCCAGGTACTACATCACTGAAGTGATAAATAGATTATTATTCTCCTGCCGTAATAGCAACGCTTTTCAAATATGCACGCCGACGAACATACTCGTATCATTAAAAGGTTGAATTTCTGTTTTACTTTCAAAGCAAGTTTTAAAAGGAAACAACTTTAAAATTTTAAGTGCGAATACTAGTTTCAAGGTACACCTGATAACTTCTGCAGTGCCGGAAAAGCACAACTTTGTACCTGTCGGCGTACAATTTTACTTTTCAGACTTTAATTTGCTGATATTACGTTGTAATAATATTAGCAAATTAAATTATTTTGTATGTTTCACTACGGATAAAATTATTTAGAAACTAGCACAGAAAATGGTACGTAGCAATTTATGAACTGGTTCTTCATAAATTGCTATGTGCCTTTACCTAATTATTTATTCATTTAAATAGTAGTATTATAATGTGTGCGAGGTACCTAAAACCAGTTTCGTTTCGTTTCGTTAAAATCACGGACTTTCAGACTAACCTACATGCGAAATGTCAACTACTATTTCACGCCTTAGGCATAGAATATCCAGAAACGCTTATCTACGCATATCTACTCTAGTATAAACTCTAGTTTGTTACTTTTAAGATTTATCAGATAAACATACAGAAAGATGAGCTTAACGGGACAATTTTTCTTATAATATGTATTTAAAAATGGAGAGGAACGGAAAGTTAAGAATCCGGATAACCTCTATTGTAGAAACATTGCTAAACATTTAATCAGATAGAAACTTGGATGGTTTTGCTGATTCTTAGATTTTCTTAGACGGATAAACTGTTTTGAAATGAAGTGGAGCATAGTTTCAGCACTTTAGTTCTGTGTACTAAATGACACGACAGTTCATGGCGAATGAGGTGTGTCATACGCTCACTGGGCGTGAGGTCTTTACCCCGACTGATCAAATTGTATAATGTTACGGGCAATCAGACAACACCAACTTGAACATACAATTCAATGTAGCTACCTATCTCTTTTCTAAAACATACTAAACTATATATATATAAATGAATCGCCGAATTGTATGTACGCACATAACTTACTTATTTAATACTTAATTATTTTTTAAGTGTTCGTTATTGTTAGTACAAGGTTTGTGTACAAGAAAAAATCAAAGATAACGAGAAACGTATTTTTTTTGTCCGCGCGATAACTTCAGATCGATCGCACCAAATTGGTTATTTTTTTTTGTGTTTGTTATTCTTAGGACAAGGTTTGTGTACTTAGAAGAAATCAAACTGCGTTAAATGTATTAAATTATATTAGAATTCAATTGAAATTGTAACGACTTAAAGCAAATTTCATAGAAATGTTTAACAAACTATTCAATGAATTCGCCGACATTGGCTTTGTTAATTCAGTCGTTGTCAATTCGTTGCAAATTCTTCAAACTTGATTTATTTTTAGGTAGTATAAAATGTAAGATGCTTAACTTAGCTTTATTTCGACGAGTTCTCGTAAGGAAAATCTTAAACTGCAGAATATAAGTACGGAAAGCACCACTTAAAACATAAACATGTTTAGTGATTCGAAAACTTTTGTGAGACAGGTGCGCGCTATCGAGCTAAAGTGTACGAAATTCAGTGACATTTGCAAATATATGCATCTTAAAGCATTCTATTGAACAGTAGTAAAGCCTGCGATCTTCAGATTTGAGAGCTTAGAAGTTGGGAAAAAATTGGTTGTCTGTAAAGTCGGTTTACGGACGATAGTTTAACGTGACAACGTTATAAAAAAATATTGATGAAATAAAAGATAGATGCGGCGCCAGCGCTACATCTATATCTTATACAACGATGTACAATGAGCGTAACGGGACAATGAACATAACGTAACCGGACAATGAGTTATCCTTTTTCGTGCATGCAGCCGGCTTTCATCAATTTATTAGACGTTGTCACGTCAAAATAAGTCTATATTGATTTATTTCAAATTACTTAGGGCACAAATAATTGTCTAACAGTAAGTATCATAAATTCTTTATACAGACTTCAGAAGCTTGGTCGCTTTTATTTTACTTACTTACTGATTAATATTTTTGAAATAAAAAATAAAATAAATAAATATTTTGGATATTTAGCACATAACGCCATCTTGTTTCTATAAGTAATATTGTTACATAAGGGTTAGATTTTCACCACCCTACTTTAGTAAATTTGCAGACATTCGGATTTCCATCCTCATTTTCTCCCACTAAATATATTAGCACATATTGGGTATTTTCTCCGGTTTTACCCCCAGAGTTTTTTCAGAGCTCAAACGATTCTCATTGAACATATTATTTTGTAATGTGCACGTGATGCGCTTTCATTTGAGACCCCACTCGATTACATTTGCAGACATTCGGTTATTCTTCCACACTTTCACACCCCACAACTTTTAAATGACTCAACCGATGTTGTGTTGTTGTGTCTAAAAACACTCACCCGTATGTCACCTTTCATACAAAAAAAAACTAAATTGAAATCGCTTCATAATCCGTTTGCGAGCTACGGAGCCACAGACAGACAGACAGACACGTCAAACTTAAAACACCCCTATTTTTGCGTCGGGGGTTAAAAATTTAATTTATTATGAAACAACTATGCACATTTGTGTAACAGAAACATCTGCTACCTACTTTGAGTTGGACAAATTTGACATTTGAATCTGAGAGGAACTGTAGACTGCAGCCTCAGGCGCAATTCAGTCTCTAGGTATCGTCGTCAGCATTGTTGAATACCGATCTCAGATGCCACGATTGAAGTCCGCATTCATTTCTGAACTCAAGACAAAATATCATGATATTTTAAAAGAAATTGATATTTTAGACAGAAAAAAACGATCTAAATTATTAATTTATGCTATATTGATTGAACAGTCACAAAGGGAGAGTTTAGGAAGTCATGTTAATAATATTTCTTAGGTGCCCTGACTTATGTGAGCCCTATGGCGTGCGCCGCCGCGTGTGCTGCGGTTTACCGTCTGTTTACGCTTTCTTGCGGGTGGGTACAAACTGTTGTGTAGGTATTAAGGATTAGGCAATATATGTTAGGAATAAAATAGAATCAGTAATTACTTAAATTTTACAAAGGTTGTATATGACCGATTTTTTTAAATAAATCAGTTATTTTATTAAATATAGTTATTTTATTATTCATTACCATTAAATTTTATTTTCACCTTACTAGAGATACAGATAAAAATATTCTGTAACTTTGAAACTTGTGTTTTATGATATATCATACTTTTTTTATTGAATTGGGGGCAAACGAGCAGACGTATCGCCTGAAATACTAAATTTCCGAAATGAAGGCGCTTTATATATATTGCATATATATATATATGCTGAAATTTTAAACTATTCAAAGGTAAAATATCATACAAAAAAAGATACTTTTAAATAGTCAAAAAGTAGATGTGAAAAGTAAAAAAAGAATTGTTACAAGAATGAAATTAGAAGTAAAATTATTAATTTATTATATTAATCATAATCGGACAAAACTATCTATATCAAATGTACTGATTGCGACGAAAGAGCAGGCGAAACATCGTCTGAAACTTACTTTGGAGTTAGACAATCGTACTTCGGTGCGAGCCGAGTAGCGCTTAACTCGATTTAACTAGCTCTGCCAGAGCCAGATTATATTTCGCTATCCCTACAACTTTTATAATAATTCACCAACAATCGTATACTTTTTATTTTTTGCGTATGGACCTACCAAAATGACTACTCTGCCTGATGAAAACCATAAGTAGAATCGAAGAGTGTTGGCACCATATTCATTGCGAATGCAGACACTGCAATAATACAGCATGTTGACCTAGTGACGCTTCTGCATCATTGTGCCTCCAGTCTCACACTCATCAATGAAATACAACAGCCCGAACACTATCATTTTATAAACGGGTATATGTAATTGTCACAAGTTGAATTAACACACTGTTAATTTTCACATTACCACATCAAAAATCTTCAACAATAACACAAACTAAACTCACGTCACGTCCCAGTCCAATATGGCAAATGGCGTTTTAGACATTCAAAGAACAGATGAAAAAGATAATTGTTAAATTCAATTATAAAACCCAAGTTTCATTTTAATGAATTAATAGCTACGTTTCTTATTGAATATTTAGGCATCTATATATATAAAAGAAGGAGGTCACTGACATAGAGATAAAATCTAGAATCCTGAAATTTTGCATGTAGGCTCTTTATACAACGTAAGTGAGCACTAAGAAAATAATTTTTAAAATTCTACCTGTAAGGCGGTAAAACAGGAAATGAAGTCTATCATCGAAAAGCTAGTCTATCATAAACGTCTATTGTTATATTTTTCTTACATGGTGTTAAATTACCTATGGTTCACTTCTGTAAATTATTTTTAAGAAAATTTGTAATGTTAATATTTTCAGAACAATGTAATGTGTCATAATATAATGTAAGAAATATGACTGACTCAGTGTGGGCTTGGGCAACAATTCAAATAGGTGGTAGGATGTGCACTTGACCACTGACCACGTAACAGGTGGTTACATCCATACAATAATACACCTCTCGAAGTAACGTGCCACGTTTTGTTTGCCTGTCAATAACTGCAGCTACGCAACAAGTGCCCATGTAATACCTTACGAAATTACCCAAGAATAATTTACGAAGTTCACGAACTTGTATATGGCTTGACTATACTTTTATAGATACTTAGGTAATGGTAATTACATACTTTATTTATTATCCATCGATTCGAAAGATTAGAATCATTAAGAGTTAAGTTGTCTAGATCTAGTAGTAATTCTATCACAAAATTGCCTGCATGGATGGCGTTGTGGCAGTGGTGGTAATGGCGTTCTCTACTGCAAGTGTTGTGAGTTCAAACTCTACATAAGACAACACTTGGTGTTATTCATTAGTTGTTCTTACGAGTCTCGGTGTTCTTTGTGTGCCTTTCATGTTTGTAAAATCCTACGCGATACATAATTTATTCCTAATGCGAGAGGTGCCTTTTAAAGAAAAAAATATAGTCTCCAAACCTCCGTGTTGGCTACAGTGGATTGTCGACAAGGTATCACTACTAGAAACTATAATTATAATATAATGCCAGTAGTTCAGGTGATCAAACAACTTTGATACTAACAGTGTAGTTTAAAATAGCGTCAATCTATAGTTGGGTGTCCTATAACGCTGAAGAGTTGTTCCAAAGCCGTTCAGCGTACTTCTTTTAACGTTTTAACAAAAAGCATTTAAAGGATCCAACTAACTCCATTTAATTTTTGATTCGAAGCTTTTTATTTTCACAAAGCCTTAAATACCTGACCTCCGAAGCCGTGCGTACAATGGTCTTAGTGTTCGACACAAAACGGCTCTTTCCAGTCATTATTATTTACGTTCACCCTCTGAGATAAAACAGTATATTCTGTAATTAAATGAAAGGAAAATCAAACCATATTTCGAATTCCGTTACGTAAATTTACTCTAACATTTATTCATTTATATTTCGTAACTGAAACGATAACCACTACACACAATATTTGTATAAAGAAGTCATGGGTAATTTAGCTATTCAGATTTTTTCCCCGTATCCTATATATATATACCTACATTTTTTGTTTACGGGGAAACAACTTTAGATCTCTTGCTTCTGAGGAAATGGGAGCCAGGAGTGAAGGTAATTCCACTAAATACCATCCCGACGACTGTCCTCAGGCGCCCTGTGTGATGATGGCAATGCAGTCAGTTCATAAAAGTTTGATACGCTGACAAATTGTCTACTGTGAAAAAGGTCTCACTTTGTATTCAATCAACATTCTTAAAAAAGTTATTAGATATTTTATCAATATAATTATTATGTTAAGCATTGTTTAAGTAGATTTTGCAATATTTAAATTCCTCCTCATATCTCTAAATCAGTAATATCCCACATGTATTTAATTTTACGAACGAAACTATTGAAATGATTTCTTTTTGCCAACTGACTTCTCGTATCAAAATTCTTCGTCGAGTCGAGTGCATACCGACCGCGTTCTAGAGCACACTGGAATTCTGAGGTATGAATGAATTCGAAGAATGTGAAAAATATTTTACTCGAAACAAATTATTTTGACGAGTTGAATGTTGAGTTAGGATAGGTTGCCTAAAAGAATGTTTATATGAAATTGTCGCCTTTAAAGCTTTTTAATCTAACGTTTAATGAAAGAATCCATTCCTGGCAAATACTTTTTGCTTCGATTTTTAAATAAGAATTTAACTAATACAGTGAACTTTTTGTTTTTATTGTGAATCTTTATTAAACTCTGCTCATTTTATGCATTTTGTTTGTATGATGTATTTCTACAAAAATACTGAACTGTAAATCTGTCAGCAATCTGTTCTTTGATATCTTATGTACAAGTAATTAACAACCAATATTAATTTGTTTAGCGCTAAAGCGTAACCTTGTGAACGCTTGTTGGAAACTGCAAGCAGGATGGAAATGTGAATCGCTTTACACATTTGCATCATGTCTTGCATGGCTCGGTGCAACGAACGATTCTTTACATAAGAACCGTGAGTTTGAACTTTAGTGGGAAATATTACGTAGCTTTTTAGCAGACGACTTATAATTTCATCTCTATTAATGTTTACTTATTTCCAGGAACTGACGAGGATGATTTTATCGAATATTATTTACAGGAAACTCTATTACAGATGTGGGTTTCATTCATACTTTGTGAAAACGGTGCTTTAGGGTTGCGTCTCGCTAAGAACGATGATATTTGATTTTGAGTCTCGTGTGTTTTGGACGCAACTCGCGTCGGCGTGCTGCGTTTCTATCGACTTGGAAGGTTCTTCCTGTGTATTTATCCAAAATTTGGTGTAAAGATATGGTCGAGGGTGGCGTGGGGTATTTCATCGCGCAAGGTCGTCGCCCGCATCGATCGCTTGCGACAGGCTTCGCGCCTGTGCCGCACCGCACATGCCACTCAGCAGGCCGAACCTAAACTTCTCTTGGTGTAGTAAAAATGTAAGTAGGCATCTTCAGTTCCAAAGAGGGCGTCCAGAGGTATAGACGGGGGACAAACCCTAATTCGGCGAAAGTACGCCGGCCGCGCGTCGGCCGTTTAACTAGTCTTAAACTGTGATAAAACAAACACCAAAGTAATCGCTAGGTACAGCACAGAGCATACACAGAAGCGCGCATGTACCGCGCTGTTGTCGTGTACTCTTATTGTTTATAGTGCGGCTAGGCATGGGTGTGGTTCAACGGCTTTTTACGTGAACGTAAAAGCCGGCATCCCCCGTCAGGGTGGGTGGCCACGTGATGAATTACTACGGCACAACACCGCGCGCCCTCCCCGTAATGGCAGGTGCATCGAATTTTAAGCGTTGCAGTTGTTGACATTAGGTTTAAAATGTACATTGCTCATTGAGCAGTTGCAACTGCAGACTGAAATCAACTTTAGGTGCAAGAGTTATGGCCTATTCTGGAAGCAGAGTGTAGTTACGTTTCATAAATCACACGATGCATTCATACGTATGCGTTTATATAGATAGTATCAATATTATGAAATTTTAGAGATAGTTCAGATACGGGCTGTGTCTACATGTGTACGAACAGGTTTCATTCATAAAATTGATGGAGTTGTTTATGTCATTCACAGCGATCTGTTCTACTTTTGATCTGAGTATGAATACTTTCGTTAAGGGAGCTTGATGTATATTTCATACCTATTCATACTAAATAATTATTTAGATTGAGTAATTATTTTTATTTGTAAGTGTATCAACACTTGCAACTAGAATAAATCATCTTGAGTACTGAATATTTGGAAATAAGAACGCATAATATTCTGTATATCTACTTTAATTACTTCCATTAACAATTTGAAAGATTTGTATTTCTGCATCTACCGTGCAGTAATGAAATTACACAATAAATTCACAAGAAATAACATGCCTCAATTTTTACTTTCACCTTTTTAATCCCTACCTCACAAGAAAATCACATTTTAGAAAGACTAGCACCATACTTTATAACATATTAATGTAATAATTTGTTGACCTACTTATTGACGGTTCTTAGAAACCTTTATCAGCTGAACATTTTCATTTGAATACATTTTTTCTTTAGATAATGTTTCATAAACAGAAGCTATGAATTGAATAAACAGTCACTGTGCTGTTAAATATGTACTTTAGTCAACTTTGTACAAAAAAAGGTACAAAACATGATAACAATAGATTGTACTTAGTAGGAATGTTTGAGAAAAGTCATATAATTTGAAATGGATTTAATATTTAAAAAGAAACATACAGACTGTGGTTAACCTCACGGTGGTGAAATGCAGCTAAGTTGCCACAGTATTCAGGATATTCAACTTGGAAATTGTCCGCAACGAGCCAGACTGGTAAGTGATCAAATTTCATAGAGCTCAACTCTTTGAGAATTCCTATGCTGAAAAGAATTTGAATTCAAAAACTTTTTTTTTCCCTTAAAAAAAGTTTGTTTTGTTACTTTAAAAAATGTTACTTCTTAAGGTTTAAGTATGTAAAAATGTCATTTTAATTACAACAAAGTAACAAAACATTGTAACATTGAAGAGTCCTACGTCCAGCAGTGGACTGCGATAGGATGATGATGATAACATTTTAAAACATAAAAAATTTGTTGTGAGAAGATCACCTGTTCAATTATCTATGTCTAAAAAAATTTGGAGGTTAAAACTACACTGAAAAGTACATAGGTTGCCTGGAAGAGATTGCTTTTTACATTAAGACCGCCCTTTGTACGTTACCTTAGATACTGGTCATGTTATGTACTCTCTTGTAAATATGTAAAACGGTGTAAAAATAAAGAGTTTATATATATCTACATAGGCATCAATGAGTTTAATTGCTAATAGTTTGTAGTAGTAGGAGTATTAGTAGAAAAAGGGTAGTAGAATTCAAATAGTAATGGCATACAGCATTGTAACCATAGTACTTTTTTTTTAAATCTCTCCCACCAGAAATACATCCTTCGTCGCTACTTAATATAATTACCTCAAATAAGAAATCGATTGATTCATTTTTTTTTTAAATTTATTAATTTATATCAACTGCTCACTACAGTTATCCAACACGTGTAGCGAGCCATTTTAACATTGGTGTTACAAATAAAAAAATAACAGAAAAAAAAGAGAAAAAAAAACTCAAGAGGTAAAAATATAACTTAGTATTTATTTCGAAACAAACTTTACTGAAATGATATTTCTTTGATGTTTGAACATCTGTTCTTTTATAGAACAGACTCCCACGCGAATCATAATAAAAATCAAAACTTAGCTTATACTTAACTTTGAGCTCATAAATGACAGTCAACTTTTGTGTTATATAATTTGTTGGTCAATTGCCGTTATACGGATTTATTAGAGCATTGGCTATCTTTGAACCAGACTTTGGCTTGGTCTTAACTTTAACTTACTTTGGCTTTCTTAAGGTCTTAAATAAAAATTAAACAAACGTATACTACGTTTGTTTAATTTTTATTTTATTTTATGGATTTATGACTGCCTTGTTGTCTAAACATAATTTATTGGCTGTAACTACTTTCAAGGGGATATAAATCACTTTTATAATTTGGTAATATTATTCGTTTTAGCGTTGCGTGATGTTTTTTTTTTTTTAATGACATATGAAAAGGATATGCTGCTTGATGGTTAATGGCTTAGTTTGTAAAAGAATTTTGTAGAAAACTCAACAACAGTCCGAAAGTACAACACATATAGGCACTGATGAATAATAAGGTTCATCATCAACTAAGATATGACTAGTAACAAGCTAATATTTAAAAAACTCCCTACGCATGCCCTTAATCGAGTAATCATACGCAAAAAATGCCTTACATCATTTGGAAAAGAGCTGATTCTCTACTGGACTCTTAATCAAACATAACTAAAAACCACCGCGAGGAAACTGGCTTTGAACAAAAAAAAGCGCATCGAAATCGGTCCATCCATTTGAGAGCTACGATGCCACAGACAGACACACACTCAGAGACAGACAGGCAGATATCGACTTCAAACTTATAAAATACCTCTTTTAGCATCGGGACTTAATTATTTCATAAATAATTCTCATATTACTAAAAAATCAAATAAGAAGTAACACGAACAATTTTCTGGGGAAATCTACATCTAATCAACATTGGTACCTATCATGTAAATATCCGATGCACTTGCATTTAAAACTAGTTCATATCGATGGTAAATGGTTGGATTTATTCCATTCCATTAACCTCTTTAAGTGTATTGTGCGATAACTGCCTACGCATTATTATTTATGGGAAATATTAAGGACACAAATAAATGTGAAACTAAACACTTACGTTTACTCACACTTCAGATATTTGATACACTTACAGTTGATTGATTACACGATAAATACCAATTTATTAGATAAACACTTATAGTCATTTATCGCCGTATTTTCGTTAATTACACCGAATCCTATTATTTGTAAACAGAGATTGAAATCGATTCTCCAACTTATTCTAAGAACTTACTGTGGGAGAGCCACGCTTCAACGTGAATGGGAAACCTGCTTTTGAGTACCGTTAAAAATACTTTACTTATAGTAAAAGTTTCACTCGAGTTAATATCGATTTTATCACTTACTCTTGTCCTTCTAAAATCTATTTAAGCTACTAGCTATACGCTGCCAACATTCGCAGATAGTAGATGCAATACGAGAAACGAGATATAATACTGACGTAAAAAAATTGTAAAAGCAAACTTTGAAGCATGTCGTAATTTGAGTTTTAATGGTACTGAAATTTTGAATTTTTCTCGTACTCGTTTCTCGTTACTGAAAAATTAAAGCATGTTAATATAGCCTCCGTGTGTGGCTCATTAAGGCTTTGAGTAGAGCATTGAATACTATCATGTTTTACAGATTTATTTCCTGATTGACTCACCAACAACTGTTTATTCTCAGTGTACATTAAAAAACAACAGTTATAAAGGTATGCTTGTCAAGTGTATCAATCATTAACAGATGAGCTCTTGCTCTTTTAAAATAATCTACATTTAAGTAAGGATTTTGTTTTATAATAACGTAATAAATTGTATTTAATAAAGACAGTAACATTGATGTATGAAAAATGCTTTTAAGCAGTATAATAGGAACTGAAAGGCCAGTTTCTTACTTTATATACAGGGTTTTTAACCGAGATAGTTCCCGGAAATATTATACTTACTTCCAGTCTTTGAAACATTTCTTTTATGAAAATAACGTTTTCATAATATTTTTTTAGATAAACGTGAGTTGTCCATAGCTTTATGTTGCTTTGCCATGCTCAACCTTACAATTTTATGGTCATTTAAGAATCGAGTTAAACATTTTTTCTTATTTTAAGGAGATTTGAGTCGTTTTAATAAATACTGCAAAGTAAACAGACTACAACTTATTATACTTTCATGTTTAATGATGTGTGTTAGCTTTAAAAAATAAGAAAAAACGAGTCATTTCACGATACATCGTTGTCATGTGCTTTTGAATCATCTAAGGCCGTATGAGCTTTTTAATCGTCTAAATAATAATAATGTAGTTCCACACAGTAAAAAGCGGTTATTTTAATATTACAAACAGATACAGAAGAGTGGCTGGCAGCGACTGGATGCGGAAAGCAACAGACCGGGCTCTGTGGTGTTCCTTGGGAGAGGCCTACGTCCAGCAGTGGACTGCAACGGGCTGATGATGATGATGATGATGATGATGAAACAGATACTCCAATTTTATTTATTTTTATAGATTAATGTTAAATACAATACTGAAATAAAACACGCACACTTTATTTACCTTGCATCGTGACGTATTCCACAAAATTTGTTTCATCATTAATGGATTAGTTTAGAAATATTAAAATGTGCGCGAGGGGTAATAAAATTTTACTCTTTTTTTTTTCTTTTAATGTGAAGAAAAATGTACAAATTTCATGTTGCCGTAAACAGGGGGTCGAATAATTAATATTTTTCTTTTTTACGGCAGCAACACGGGAATAAAGGCCATCGGGAATATTGCCATCGTTATGGGTAATCTCTACATAGTATAAAACAAAGTCGCTTCCGTTGTCTATCTGTCCCTATAAATGCTTAGATCTTTAAAACTATACAACGGATTTTGATGCGGTTCTCTTCAATAGATAAAGTAATATTAAAGGAAGGTTTATATGTATAATACATATGTATAATACATACATACAATAATAAATACATGTGTAATATAGTAGAAAAACACTGATAATTTTAGAGGATTCTAACGTGGGGTCGTAAAGAAACACATTTTTGCGAAACCTACGAGATAGTTGAAAATAATGTACTACAGTATTGTATACCTTAAAAAGGTCTAGGAAAAAGTCCGTGGTGGTATATTTCTATCTCTTAGAGATAACCCACAATAACCATTTTTTTTCCTTTTTTTACGAGGAATAATGGCTGATTTACGAAGCGATATTATGCAATGCGGCATTAATCCTTATTCAATTACCTAAGTTCCTTAAATTTATTGTGCATTTAATATAGATCAATATGGCCTTAACCAGTATGTTATTAAAATTCATATATTCTAAGATATTACAGATTTGAAATGCACGAATCGTGTCGTCAGTGGGTGCATCTGGAATCCACCTGTGCGAAGCCTCGAAGCGACCTTCGAGGCTTCGCACGAGTGGATTTCAGATGCACGGGTTTTATAGTGTTACTAGCGACCTAGTAATACTATCATACCATTAAAGTTTATTTAAATACTTTGTTACGCAAATGTATAGAACTTCAAATATTAATCATAATGATGCTATATTTAGGATATAATTGGTGAACTCTATGTATCAAATTTATTAATATCAAGCTAACGGCGATTTACATCTTCAGTAGTTTAATTTAAAGTTTAGAATATTACTCGCACTTACTAGCTTTGCGATTTCTTACGTATTCTGGTAAAGTCTGTTATTCAGTAAAATAAAACCGTCTTTTTATTTTTAGATTCCAAATGAAGAACTCAAAACAAGTACAATTTTAACAAAAATAAAACCGACTACAAGGTTCGCCTCGATTTCTCTTGGAAGCCATGATCAGATATTAATGTCCTTATCATGGTACCACCGTCGGGACATCTCTTTTCCATTTTCCATTACAAAAAGAATCATCAAAATCGGTTCATAAACGACGAAGTTATCCGCGAACACACATAAAAAAACCTCCTCCTTTTTTTGAAGTCGGTTAATTAGTGTTCAGATTCGATTAGTCCTTAGTTGGGCAACAAAGTTTAATACGGCTATACTAAGGCTTACGTATTTTATCGGATTAATTAAAAATATTCATTCTTCTATTAAGGAAAGAAAATTTTAGTCTAGGGCGTCACTGAAAGGTTTCTGTTTAATGAGTGTTTTTCTCTAAATTAGTAAAGTTGTTGGAAGTTTATATTCATACTTTTCATCAGGCAAAGTCATTTTGGCGGTTAAAACTTACTAAAAAAGCTACGTGTACTTCTGAATGAACGTAAAAATATTGTGTATAACGCACAAGAAAGTGTGTTAGTAAATACATTTCACATCAAAAGAAAAACAATTTGGTCAGTTCTTTTGAAAATGAACTGTGTTTATATATAGCTGACAGTTACGTTTGCCTCGCCAGGGAGTGTAAACAATGAGGCGTGCATCTATTGTGGTCGTGAGGTTTAATTTCCAAATGAGATAAAATTTATTTATAAATATAATATTTTGTGAATCACGAATACACAGAAGGACAAATGTATTATTTTAATAGGTCTATCTGTGTATTTGTTTGAGGCATCTTAGGCTTTATTGAATGGAAAGAACCTATAAGTGTTCTTATCTGCAGCCCAAAGTAATCTGTTTAGAAAAACTGTGTAAACAAATTGAAAACATAGGTACTTGAAGAGTCTTTTCTTCATACCTACATACAAAAGGTGGTGATTCTCTTGTTGTCATCATTAAACTAAAATTCACTAAAATTTGTTATTGAGTTATTTACTCTAATCTTATCCGCTTACAGTCCATTTTTTTACATCTCACTTCTCAGCTGTCACTGTGTTTAGTTTTGTACCAAATACACATTAATCAGAAACCCACGCTTGTAAAAAGCCAAATTAGTTAAATTACTCAACTTAGACCATATTTTTCTTTTGCTTTTCTTGACTACTACACTAAACTTAGACGTCGTCTATATACATGCCGACCAAATTACCTACGTAATTATTTCTTATAATTTTTAACATTTAAAGTTTATTTGTATTTTATATCGGGAGTGAACCTGATATTCAAAATCAGTTATATATTTATTTATTTCTTTAAATATTATATTTATTTATTCGGACATGGGTAACCGTACAAAAAATAACATGTTACTTAACAATTTTTTCCACACGTAGGATAATAATTGTATTTAGGATCGAAATCTTTAGTAAGAACTGAGACTTTAAAAACGACCAGCAAATGTTCAATCACAGAATATTGTTTATCAATTCGAAGCAAATTATTCATTGACACGTTCATTTGATGAGTCAAAATGTAATAGAGCCGGTTAACCTAACAACGTTATCGAGAACTCGACACTTACCTTGGAAATTAGCTTGCGGTCTCGAAAGCCGATTGACTTTGTAACATACCACCGTGGCAACACTATCTGTTGGAATCACCGGCTACTAGATATAAACAAAATTTTAAGCACATCACTATATTTGATAATAATATCATGGTATGTTTTTAACAAGTTTTTAACAATAAATATTTTAAGAAATAAACTATTTACACGGACTGTTAAAAGAAAAAATGTCATAATGATGTGATGTAAAGTAGATTTTTATTGAAGTGTAAACATTAACATCATTACATTTAGAAGCTTTGTTTCAGTGTTCGGTAATGATATGCCTGCTATATGTGATTCTCTGTGACTTCAAAATTAGTTTGTATCAATTAAATTCTTAAGAATTTTATAAATATTTTTATCTTAAGTCCTTTTATTAGTTTCTCTCGCCCATTCGCTGAAATTGGACTCTATTTTCATTTAGTTTATTTATTGGGTTTGTTTAGCATTACACAGTCTTCCTCTATATAAACTGTATTTAATACTCTTCGCTTAGCATAAAATTCATATAAAGGTACACAAAGTTTATGCTTGCAACCTCGTTTGTGTCTTCTATTGTCCGTAGCGTGATAATTTTCCCCCGTTTTTGTAATATTCTTCATTGGTGCTCCGCTCCGGTAGGTCTTAGCGTGATGATATATAGCCTATAGCCTTTCTCGGTAAATGGGCTATCTAACACCGAAAGAATGTTTCAAATCGGACCAGCGGTTCCTGAGATTAGCGCGTTCAAACAAACAAACTCTTCAGCTTTATATATTAGTATAGATAAGTGGATAACGACTCTAAGCAAATCTTATATAGTAATACTTTGTAGCTAACGATCATCTTCATCTTGAAGGAATATTAATGTGGAAAATGTATATTAAATGTATAATATTTGAAATACTAAGGCTATGTGATATTGATTCGTTTGAGAACTGGTTCGTTTCAATTGATTGAAGCTCAATAACTTTGGAAATGATATATGTAATATGTCTTCTTTTATTTATTTAAATTGGATGTCAGTTCATGACATTCACGACATCTGTTACAAACGTAAGATAATAAAACATGTCATTCTGTGTAGTGATTTGAGAACTAAAGCGATTTCTGAGACCTTTGTATCTGTGATTTGTTTACTAAATTTGATTCCGATAGTGTGATATTCCAAAAATTTCGTGGTTTACTGGAACAAGAGTTCCTTATGGGGCGTTGCGGAGAGGTAACCTAGCCGGCAAAAAGCGTCCGTAACGGTAAATCAAAAAAGCGTAAGATTTTAAAAATTTAGTATAGCACCATCTGTAAGTTATATATATACATATAAGGTGATAAGGAACTTCGTTCCTGTCTGGTGTCCCACGACACGACACGACTTTTTAAATATCTTGTATAACTTTAATTTCGATTGTCTTGCCTAGAACAGTTACTTTTTACTGTCTAGAACACAAAACTTCGTATCCTTGAAAATCTGTCTTTTTTATGTAAAAATTCTTGAAGCATATCACGGTTATCATCATATCATTCTTTATGATATTTATCATATATTTATTAAGCTTAGTTTGGGACTAGATGGCGTTGTGTGTTAGATGTCCAAAATATTTATTTATTTATTATTAATGTTTCTCAGTTTTCTTAAAATATGTGTCAAGCATCCTTAAGTACTAATCAACACAAATAAATATAATTGAAGTGTCTCTTAGTAATTTTAAATTAACAGCTTTTCTAACACCAATCAAGGTTTTTTTAAATTTTCATTTGGCGGTCTGTTTGTTCCATTTAATCTCTGGAACGGCTGGAACAATTTTGATGGGACTTTCGCTAGCAGATAGCTGATAATTTAAGTAATAACTTAAACTATGTTTTTAGACTGGTTCAACTACAATCGGGGTTCCACCGCGGGGCTGTGCTACTATATGAATATCCACAGATCTTTACCGATCAATGTCATTCATAGTCTCCATATGGAGGGATTACAAAGTTAATAAATGACGAGCTCTCAACAACGAATAGCAAATCCGAGGCTAAGAAGAACGGGACACGCGATATCAGAGCTTAACGTCCGAAATGAACGAGTGCGTGTGAATGAACCGCCCCGCCCCAAAACATAAATAATTATTTGAGTTTTAGGGTTATTACTTTGTAGAGCGCAAGTTCGATATTAATAAATGATTTTGATATAAAATTTCCAATAGTCCTAAATTACTAGCTCTATAGTTTAAATATATTTATAAATAAGTATATATGTATGTAAATCAGTTGTCTACTACCCAAGCGCTGCTTAGCTTAGGAGTAGATGGCGTTGTGTGTTAGAATGTGAAAGAATATTTATTTATTTATGAATAAACCCAAAGCTATTGAGTATTAAAGAAGTTATAAATAATACTTTATCTCCAGAACATTTTGATCAGTAATAAAGTTGCTTGGAAAAGGTTATGTTTATATAGGCCGCTCTTTGTACAATAATGGTTCGCTATTTATGTCCGATACGAGAATAGTGATAATATAATATTGAATATTATTATAACGATTAAGAAATCGGAAATTTAAATTGCAAATACTGATTACTCAGGGACTGAATACCTTACTGTAACGAAGAGAATCCTTCGAGAACTTATTTCAAAGCAAAACCGTCTGAATTCCTACCATCTGGCTGTAACACAACAAAACAATAAAAATCCCTTATGCGTCGGTATCTATACACAGTTGTGATAAGTGGTGAGATGCTCGGCGCCAGAATTAACTGTACATTGATACGTTTATCTGTTTAGTAACATCTAGTAGTCGTGGCAAAGATATATCTATCTAAAAACACAAAAGAATACTGAGAGGTTTATTATGTACATTATAAATATTTGTGTGTGTGTCACCGAGAATTACTACGATTTTTTTACACAACCTAATACATTTCATGTATGATCCTATACTGACAGAACTTTTTGTAAGGGAACAAGTTGATATATCGTACTCATATTATTTTTCTCTTCATGTGGTGTCTGATTAAGAAAGACTCACCAGCCTTAGGCAACTCTTGGGTATCATAGGAGGCGACTAAGGGAGCACACCACGCAAAACATAACTACAAAGAATAGGAAAACTTGAAACAAATCTTATACTAACCTATCTAACCAGATTGTTATAGTAGTGTGGTGACTTCCACATATAGCGGCAACTAAAACATATGACAGCGCCATCTACCGCAGATACACTGAACTACGACGTAACGCACAACACGGAGAAACTACCAATACTGAATCGCGCAATAAAAGTTCTCGCGTCGATTAGTATATATACAACATCCCAACATCAACCGTTGGGCAGTGGCCCGCCAGGCATGATCACCTCGCCTGGTCGGAGGATCCTCCCTTTGTGTTGGAGGGACATAAAACACCTGTTCCTCTATAGTAGGCTGGAAGCTCCTTTCTGAGGAGAGGCTAAGCCCAGTATTGGACTGATAACGGCTGTTATCAGTTACACTCAGACACAGAATAAAATATCCTAATCATAACACCACCTACTGTGCGGCGGAAACTGAATATTTAAATCGAATACGTAATGAAATATGATCACAATGTTTCCAATAAAATTACACCTGAATACCATCGTCCATAATTAGTTTCCGAGCGCCTCTCTATTAGACTTATCAAATGGTTATTGCGTAATTGATAGCAATTATTCTACACCCTTTAATTAATATCTCTAAGTAATTTAGTTTTGAATTTGAATTTAATAAGCTAGCGTTTACTGTCACGAAATCACGTTCTTTTTGAAAGAAGGTAACATACATATGTCATGCATACATAATTAAAATGTCTCTTATAGATCGTAATGACAAATCTCAGTCGAATTTGAAAACACCAGTGGTCGCCCAACCGAGTAACTTTCTTGCTATGTGGACTCTACTGAAATGTCATATATTTATTTCCTTTATGCCGACATTTCTAACCATAAATTAAATCAACTAAATTAATAAATGAAACAACAAAAGAAGATTCATCTTAATCGGTTCATAAACGACGAAGTTATCCGCGAACACACATAAAAATATATATACGGTCGAATTGAGAAACCTCCTCCTTTTTTTGAAGTCTGATAATGAAAAATATTTAATATTGTTTTTATTTTCTGCCAAGTGTGTTAAATTCCATAATCCTCTGTTCACATAGTTTTCGTTCTCACAGTTTAAAAAAAACAAATATATATGCACTGTATTTACGAACTGGCCGGCTCTACTGGGACGATACTACCCTCGCATAGAAAATCAGCGTAAAATGACAGCGTTCGAGCTGTTGGTGCCAATGATGCAGAAGCATCACTAGACCGCCATAGTGTGGGTCATCATACTGAATTGTCTGCATTCGCAATGAGTATGACCACCACTCTTGGATTCTGCTTATGCTTTATATCAGGCAGAGTAGAGTCATTTTAGCAGGGCCATACATAAAAAAAACAAAATATTTTAAATATGTAGATAGTTTTTATACAATTAGATTGAGAATAGTAAACGCACGCTTGTTATTCCTAAGTCATATGTGATTGGTCTAAGAAATGTGGTAGCTTTATAAGTGTTGCTATTCAAAACTTTCCTCATCAATATCGGTCCGTTCAAAGCTATATCACAAAACGTGAGTTGTGTTTGTCAAAACACTAGCCTCTAACTAAAATACAACCAAGCTAAAATTTAACAAGCGTTATGAAAGATACAACTTATTTTCTCTGAAAATACTTGCGTAATTTGATTAGTAAATTGCAAAATTGAGTTTGTATACCATGTATTTGCAAGTTTTTGTTCGATTTTCTTTTCTCTAAACAGAGAAATATCAAATCATAAGAAATTTAGTATACTTAATCTAAAATATTCAGGTAATTTATTCAGGAAACATTTTTTTTTTATCCTTGGAAAAATAAAAAAATTACAAACGGTAATAAGAAGACGAAAACATACCGCGACGGCCCTAAATGAAATCTGAGATAAGGGAAACTGATGGTTTGAAGTAATTAAGTCTTTTTTTCAAAGCGCTTTTTTTGGAATCGGATATTTTATGTTTAGTTTTAATTTACTTTTGTAATTAAACCTCGTCTCTAGCAGTAAAATGAAGAGCAGGAGAAAGCAACTTTTTAAATTGATATCCCACAGCCATAACCCTTCATTGGCATAAAAGAATATGATTTTTTCATTGTAACATAAAAAATATCTCAAAACGTTTGATGTTAGGACCGTGTAAGTCACTAATACATTAATAGTAAGTAAGGTAAGCAGAAAGGATCCAACCAAATTTCTTTGTGAAAATGATTTACTACATAAAGGTTATTCAGACAAAAATATAACTTCTCAACCATAATATAAGTTATTTTATTTATAAAAACGTTCACTAGAAAGATAAAAAAATGAATTTGTATTGTGTATACGTAACTTGAACATCAGAATATTAGTTTAATCTTTTGAAGTAAAGCTTCTACAGGCGTATGGGCCACTCGCATATATGTCTCGCATGTATCCCTGCTAAGCGTTAGATTATACCGCTACACGAGGGTGTCAGATTTAGTACAGATTTAGTTAGTTACACGATATATATAGATATTTTTCGATTATTTTTTAACGTTTAGTTCCTACGCTTTATACTAAGCTTCGCTTCTGCCGCTCCCTGACGGGACTGTTATTTTTTACTTAACAGATTTTATGATTTTTGTATACATATTTTTATTTAATAGGGTGAGAGGGAAGCCTCTCATAAGAGCTGTATCGGATCAAGAATAATATTACAAAAACAGTAAAGAAAAAATTCCAAGTATATTTAATATATTATTATACACTTTGTAAAGGTGTGTAAATTGAAGCAATAATTATTCTGATCATTATAACTGAAAATACGGTAGAAAGGACACTCGATTCAAAAAGCTCGAAATAGACAACTAGATAATAGAGTTGTATACAGAAACCGTACTTTCCGTATTTATTTTCAGCCATCAAATGTTGAAATAAGATTGAATGAGAGCTCTGCTATTTGAAGTCCATTGTTTATTGTTATCGTAGCCTTGCTTTTCTTATAATAAAATTGTAGAAAGCCATTCAATGAAGTATATACCATTTCAGCAATATATAATAGAAAGAATTTGAAGTGCCGTGTAGAGTTCTGAACATATATGTCGGAGAACGAGTAGTTTTTAAGTTTAATTTAGATTCGTTTTATTTAGTTCATTCGATTATCGAAACGTCAAACTGTTTATCGAGAAACATAGAAGTTTGGATGGAATCGTGGACGGTGCATGTAAATGACAGCGCATTATTACGGCGGCGGCGAATGATTTTATTTTTATTACTTCCAAGCTTTAGTTGTTAACAACGTGACTATATATCTTAAATTACATTATGGTTAAATAACGTCTTAGTTTAATCATAGTTTGATTTAGTAAATGTGCTTTAGTTTTAGTCGATTCTGTAAGCATTATTTAATGTTACTGAAATAACAGGGGGGAAACACCGAATACAGTGGTAGGTGTCACCACTGGTAATGGTGACCGGCCGGCATTCTACAGACAGCTGCCACACGAGCTGCACACGTGCTAACCTATTGACTCCTTTTTTTTTTTTTTTTAACCTGTGGAAACCCCCTCAGGCCGTCACCCCGCCGGGGTTTGCGGCGGCGGGGCGGTGTGTCGGAATCGAACCGACTAAAACCACACGGTGTGCTACTCTGCGCCTGAGAGAGGGAGGGATCCGGGAACTGCTGTATTACGACCTCCGGAACCTATTGACTCCTAAGCCAGCCTTATCTTACCAATCGTATGTGATTTTGTGTGAACTTGTGATGCAAATGAATAAAGGGACGTTGGACAACGCAAGTGTGCTCATATTTTGAAGTTCCTGCCATTGCGCCGCTCACGATGGCATTCGATAACCAAGACCGCTATGGTCATTCTGATTTGAATTGTCGTACAGGTCAGACATGCACCTTCCGCAGAGATCACCATGTTTTGCTGTAAACCTAATCACGTTATATATCAAGTGTATCGCTTTATATTTTGTAAACGTGATTTGTGATTCTGAATAAATCAACTGTGTTCTGTACATGCCTGTGCGTATAATTTTGGAGTGGGATGATGGATAGCAATTCTGACAACCCGCATGATAAAATTATGGATCGACCACCGCTAGATCCTGCCAACTCTCTAACGTATATTTAATATAGCGCCATCTGTAAGTTGCATGTATTATTAGATTTCTGATAAGGAACTTAATTCCTATCTGGTATCCCACGACACCAGACGACTTTTTTTGTCATTTTCTACCTTTACGTACGTCCACCCCATCATGCAAACGATTAGATTAAAATACGTACATTATTAAAAATACGTAGGACATAGATGCTATCAATATCTGACATGCTCGAGAATGTCCGAGCAACAGTTTTTTTTTTACATTTTTGAACACTAATAGCCAATCCTATGAAACGGTATACATTAATGACTTTTTTTCTTTTTATCATCTAACTATGATAATATATATGATGATAATAGGACGCTTGAGTAAATCCCTATTTAGCATCGTGGGCTCCCCTACTATAAGGAACAGTGTCGATGTGCATTTTCCGCGAGATCGCGTTTAAATACTTGAGATATTGGTTGGACTCGAAGCTGGATAGGTCAAGATTTTTCACATTTCAAATTTCAAATATTCTTCAATAGATGTGAAAAGAAAAGACAGTTGTATTTATTTCCCTGATATGGTTTTGTGCTATAAGCTGAGCAAGTATATTCTAATCCGACCAAAAACATAAATGTAAAAAGGGAGAGCCAAGTTCAATAGAAAAATTATGCTTGGCTGTGGGTTTTTGTGTGGCAGTATTCATTACATCAGTCATTTTATAAAGTTATTCAACATCATATATGTTATCATATAATCATATATATATATATATATATATATATATATATATATATATCCTGATAAAAACTAGCCAAGTCAAATCTAACCTACTTTAAGATCTCACATTTTTAAATAACAGCAATTGTTATAGGTTTCCGATAAAGCAAAGAAATAGAGTTTAATACTTGTTGATAATGTTATTTTGTTCCTATAAATATATATTTGGATTTTTCATAGAATTTGGCACACATTAAGATCACCATTCTTTTTGCGACAAAGCCCACAGCCAAGCATAATTTTTCTTTTGAACTTGGCTCTCCCTTTTTACATTTATGTTTTTGGTGGGATATCATTACTTTTTGTAAAGAAAGCTAGGCAGGTTTGATTGATTTATTAAGATTTAATGATTTTCTAGCGTTTCGGCTGCGTGGTTTTCTTTTTTATGCTAATGTCTACATTTTCTTGAATGTTAGAGATAATAGTGCGCTTTGCCCGTTCATTATCTGCTACCATTTTAATACTCTTCCTGCTTATGCTTAAATTAGTCAAGTCCGAGCGAAATAACCATCTCAGTCTGTTATATTCTACTATAGAACTATCTTGGGCCATCAGGAGGCATTGAAATAATACGGTGTAACACAAGTATATCATCCAGCATTAACTCTACGGTACAACTCATTATGCGACAGTTAAAGTAGCTATTCAAATACAGAAATACTTATTCTGTGTGTGTGTGAATCTTACTTCTACGGTCCTACCTAATAAATGAAGTGACAAACTAATCTAAAAGAGCTACAAACAAGTAAGCTTTTGAAAGAAACAATTTACCTAAGTGATATTAAATAACTCAGAAATGACGTTAAAGTACAATACTAAAATGGAATAATTTATATCTGGACTATTCCAGCTATAACTTAAATAAATTTAGTAGAATGACGCAGCATAAAAAGCAATCTAATAGGTGGGTTTCCGCTAGACAACCGGGCATAACGAGGACGCTGGCGCGTATGAGCGCCGCTAAGAGGATGCATCGTTTCGTTCACATTTTAAGTCGCATAGCGCTTGTGAGCCGCGCGTTCTCTCTAGTTGTAGCTCGCTTGCTCCCGTGTACAAGTGCAAGGCGCGAGCGAGTTCAACCCGCATTCTTAAATTAGTCAATACATACATATATCGGTAATAATAAGACATCGCTATTGCCTTGACCTTGGTATAATTACACATTGCACTTTCTTTTAAGGTACAAAGAGTACGAACTAACAAATTTATACCTTAAAATATGATTTCTTATTTTCAAAAGAAATCATAGGAACGAACCTTGGACACTGATCTTTGTTATTTTAGTGAGTCATGAACTACAAAATCACTACCATGCAGGTATAAACCAACCAACCCGCTAAATTTAACCAAATCGCTACCGCTTATAATTTTTAACCATTTGTCAGAGCATCACGCTGATTGGTTGGGGCGACGGTAGACCGACCGCGTCGCTACAACATAAGTTTGCTGCTGACAGTAGATCTAAGTGACTGAGACAACGCTAAACGCGTGACAGTTGACAGCCGCAAACTTATAGCGAATGGGTGGTTTAAAGTATTTATTTATTCATTGAATCTCATATTTAGACTGTACTTCACTTTTATACGGGCTTAGGCAAGATGAACGTTTGTGGTTATAGTATGACAATCATTTTCTGACAGACACATTTTGCCGTGAACCTTTGGAAATAACTGTTATGAAATAAAATTTTAATTTTTTTTGCTAACACCACCTCAAACCCGTGATCAAAAAAGGGTAATGAGCCATATCTCCATACTGTATAATTTTTTTGTCATTTTGAAAATTTTGCTACAGTAAAATGCTTCATTGTCACACAGACCATAAACTCCCCACTCCGTACCTGGACTTAATCTGTAAAGCTAGTGACTCGTTAGTCACAACTGAAGGGAAGTATGAGTCTTTCAAGGAACACACAACCTCAGGTAACCTTTTCATAGTGTGTTTTAATTTAGTTAAGCAAATAAAGCTGCAAGCAGTTAATTCAAAGTTTCTTTCCGTTTAAAAGTAAGTAATTCTTTTAATCCAGAAAACTTATTAATACCTATTAAAGTCTGGTTGGTTATCTATTAAGCTGGTTTTATAAACAAAAGCAAGAAAGATAAGCTTATAAATATTTTCTGAATGCCTGTATCTTTTCTACTACAGTTCAATATTCAAATTTCAAAAATAACTTACAAAAACCTTAAACTTTTATGAATATTCATAGCTCTCTTAGTTTAATTCAATTTCAAGCCAGAAAAACAAACTTTTGTGAAAGTTACCTACTCCAATGTTAGTACTGTTGTTTTTAAAGTAAATATTAGTCCTTTGAACAAGCTTTAGCTTTGTTACATTTTAGTCAACAATTTTAAATAAATTTTGTGAGCAATTTTAGCCACGACTAATAAACTCTATAAAATTATACACCAAAAATGGTACTGTCAATATGCGTTCATTCCCAAGTTTTATCCATCATATGACAATTCTGGAAACGGTTCTAAGTCTAGACTAGAATATTATAGGAAATATTCGTCTTAAAGATTTTATCCAGACCTCCTTAGTGTTAACAGCGTCACTCAGATTAAGTAGTGGTGCCCTGGAATAAATATGGAGATCATCTGCGTATAGTTGGTAGGAGGACGTAAGATCATGAGTGATGGTGTAAATAAAACGTAAAAAGTAGGGGAGATAGATGGAACGCTGTCCTATAGCTTGCTTAATGTCGTAAACGATTCGTACTTTATGTGTAAATTATGTACATCGAATTAAAATACTAGCAAGTGTTTACTTCGGATTTAAACATGAAATAAAATACTTGACAAATATTATGACACTTGATGTAGCTTCATAAAGCATAATTGAATAGTTTAATTTTCTTCTACTTTATCTAAAAACGTAAATTGGGATGGACCCTAACGTTCAAAGGATCATAACCTAAAGGAGACTAACACAAGGCTCCATTACAAAGACAACATGTTTATCGAATCTGAGTAAAAAAATACATTTAATTAATTTTAAGACTTTAAACAATAAGCTACCCGCGGGAAGCGTCCGTAACGTAAGATTACTGCCTCGGTGTCGCAATGATAGCATTTGCGAATGCTGTGCTTGAGGTCTCGAATTCGAATCTCGGTCGGATCAAATGTTTGTATGATCTGCAAATATTTGTTTTTAATATGTATGTATTTTCAAATAAAGTATACATATATTTATATAAGTTGTCTAGTACCCATAACACAAGCTCTGCTTAGCTTGGGACTTGATGGCGTTGTGTGTTAGATTTTCGAAATATTTAGTTATACATTTTTATTTTATTTAAAATGATTTATTTTAAATAAAATAAAGGTGTTAAAACAATTTTGTGGTTTTAAAGAGCGTGAATGAAAAAATTTGTATAGCGCCATCTCTAAGTTGCATGTAATTATATTTTAAGACAAGGAATTTCGTTCCTATCTGGTGTCACACGACATCAAAGGACTTCTTTTTCTACATTTCTTTTTAATCATCCTCTAGACCCAAAAATATTAAGTCAAAGTCGTTCTACTGTCAACAAATAGTCGCAAAAGTCACAAATGTCTTCATTTTCATTCACTTTGCCAACATCTGTATAATACAGCATTACCTCTCCCTCAAACTCACACTCAACGTCTTGAGTAAATTGGCCAGCATATTTTGTAAAATAAATTAGATATTTCTATTAACTTTTGTTAAGAAATTTCATTAAGTATTATTATTATATACTAATTTCAATAATTTAACGATAACGATATAACGAACAATACGAACAAGAGAAGCGTTGCTAACGAAATATTTGTAAACTTTGGAATTTAATATGAAGCTTTGGGCATATCGGGATTATTATTTATCTACGTAATATTACGTTGATTGAAATTCATTAGAAGTCGAAAATAGTACCATGGATACATGAAATTATAATTATGTTAACGGGAATAATGCGTCCGAGCTAAGTATTACGTAAACACCTTAGAAACAGCTGTTGTTCCCACCAGGTTGTACTGGCTGTGGCCACAGACTGACTATTGCAACGGTTTACACCTTCTGCCTTTCGAGTCCGTGACGTAGAAATATAATTAGCCACTCGAACTTCTTTGAAGTTATTAATATTTTATCAAAACAGGGCGGGATTATCGAAAACATCAATATCATTGAATGTACTTTATATTATCTTGTTAATTTGTGTAAACATAATTCATTTTTATATGTAAAAATAGAAAATGAAATCTAGCATATGTTCCGAAGTAACTCTTGATAGAAATAACGTTGGATAATATTGACATCAACAAAAAAATACCTATGCTTCTCACTAAACAGATTCCTTGAAGGTTCTTAATTTAAATATACCTTACTCGAGCTATTGGCATTATATAAAAGGATAAATAATGAAAACATAACATCGACTCTTCGTCAAATAGTTACACGATAAAAATCTCAAAGGCCTTTCTTTATAATCGGACGCTCAACAGGGTAAGCCGTTAGCCATTTATGTCATGTTTTAATTAAGGCTGTGTTCCCTCTGAACATGATACGTATTTTTATAACTATATTAAGCATTTTCACTACCCAAAGCAAAATGCTCTTAAAACCAATAACTGTTACGTACAATTTTCTTGAAACTCGATTTTTATATTTTTGTTTTGATCTTAAACATATGAAAATATGTTATGGCTCATATTGGCTAAAATTGCTTATATCGGTTTGCAGCTTAAAAACTATTGTAGGTCAACATTCCCAACTCTTGACACTGACAAGTTGACCCGTTCATTCGTCGAATATCCAAATTAATTATTACTATCTACTGAAATAGAATTCCTATTTCTGAACCGAACTATTTAATTTCCCAAAATGAACTCGTATTTTTAACGGTTGGGCCACTCACAGTATTGTGATTGGCTGAATTTTTTCGTTAACACACACGTTACACAAAAATTTACCAATTATCTAATTTTGGTAGGTACATCGTAAAAATTTTACGCTTCGTAAATGAAATAAAATCGATATATCACACAATTCCTGCAGATATATCTTGTTAACATATTATTATAATTTCATGAGTACTCCGAGTCCTAAAACTGTATACAATCAATAAAACTGTTCTTGCCTTACTCAAGATTGAAAAGGTTGTATGTCATCTGAATAGATAGTTCTACGTGAATATTGAAGGTTACAGTATTTATACATAAAGTTCAGAATAAGTTGGCAGATGTGTCCCATCAGGCGGCCAAGTATTTCACTTTAGTAGCCCCAATTTGACGTCACTGCGGAATACCTACACTACGCGAACTCTTGTCGGAGGAACCTAAATTATACAAAATTCTTTGGAAGGCCGCATAGGCGGGTAAAATAAAAATATATGAAAAAGGATATACCACACAGGAAGGAATGGGTGTTAACTATTTTCCTCCAACACAAAGGGATGATCCGACCATTCCATTACGCAATACAGATATTATAGTTTCTCCGTTCATGGTTTATACTTCAAGTTCCGTCTCGTGTATTCTATACTTCTTTTGTAGAATTTAAAAATTATCTATAATTTTATTTTATCTTGCCACGTATATGTTAAAGTGTTACATGCATACGGAAATTAACTGAACAGCGTTAAGTAGTGTTCAAATTGTGAAACGATCGATCACATGTTTCAAACCCAGTAGGTGGTCAATAAATGTGTTTTATTAGCAACCACATTGCCTTAATGCGATATTACTAAATGCAAAATTAATCAACACCAATGTTAATTAAACCTGTGTCAAATAAGTGAACCGCGTTGATTTGTGGTATTCCCATGCATCGTATGTACCATATGCTGAAACCGTTACCACTTAATTAATTATTATTTAAATGCCAGTATTAAATTTTATGAAATGAAGTACTACAAACGAAAACTATTACTGTTACTGTACTTGTTAAGTTTTAATTGTAGGATGTTTTAAGGGTTTTTTTTTATAATAAAAAAAATATAGAGTTGTTTTTTAAAATACTAAAACATATTTTTTTTTTCACTTATAAGAATCATCATTTTAAACACTGAAATTCAATATAGAGTTCTTTATATTACTGACTAATCTAGGTCCTCCATACAATTACCAAAACTGATGTCAAAATAGCAAAATAAAGTTTCAAGTTGCTTGACATATAAGAGTTTATAATATACTAGCTGAACCCCGCGGTGTTACCCGCCGTTATTGTTGTACCGCGAGTAACGCCGCGGGACAAAGTTAGTCTAAAAAAAGTAGCCTAAGTTACTCCCCGGATCATCAGTTACCTGCCAGTGAAAGTCCCGTCAAAATCTGTCCAGCCGTTTCAGAGATTACCCGGAACAAACAGACAGACAGACAGACAGACGGACAGACAGACCGACAGACAGACAGACAAAAAAATTTTTAACTACATTTTTGCTATATGTACCGTCTATACATACATATGCATTTAGTAAAAAGCGGTTATTTTAATATTACAAACAGACATTCCAATTTTATTTATTTGTATAGATTGCACGCTCATTTAAACGTCATACACGCATTCCCGAGTTCCCGAATGCTCTTTTCATACAGTGACCTGTTTTCATATAAGTAAAGTTTCCACTGTGCATATTTCACCGTGAATTTTCAAGCTAATTAATGTCTCACTAAATAACGAGGAAGGTTTCATGGTTTCATTAAATGTTAAATACGATACGTATAATTTTTGAGTTGTTTTTGAAGTCTAAAAAGAAGCGGTTTCTCAATTTTGGATAAATATTTTGTTTAGATTTATTACAGTAATTACGTAACAATATCTTTGCCTTTAATGAACCGATTTCAATAATTCAGTTTTATTTGGTTGTATTCAATATCGTTTTAAAAGAAAGTAAAACGAAGACTTTCATGTGGAGAAATACAACAATGACCATCGTAAGAGAGACAATGGTAATTTGATCCTAATGTGTAAATTTTGATTGGAATATGCTAAATCAAAATCAGTAATTAAATATGAAGGAAGGTACTATCAAATAACGCTACATATCGTAACCGAGTTTATTATATAGTTAAACGATATGTTCAAGCAAATATCCGTAATTTACTCAGTATTGTGAAGAAAATTACCATTTTCTAGTTTATTTCTAAACCGTTGTCTTGACGGGTTTTAGTGTCAGCAAAATAAATGAATGGCGGTTAAATTTGAACGCACGTAAGAATATCTTTTTAAAAAAATACGCAGCGTTACTTTATACCGCATCGATCGATAAGCACAAAGCCATTTATTGCCGAGCCACACAAGGTCCGATGAGCCTTATTCCTACGTCATATATTATTAAGCGGAGTTCGCTATAGTTGGTGACCCCGACAATTGAACAAGGAAAATCTCAAAAGGAAAATCAACTGCTCCCAAATTATTCATCGCCGTTATATTCCTTGTGCACGAAGATCGCTATAAGCCTGTACTGTATTTATAATGAAACAGCAGTAATAGTCTAGTTTATACTCATATCTTGAAAGCTGGAAACCTAATTCTTAAGCCAAGCACGTAAAGGTTATATATAATATTGTTGTACCGTGAGTAACGCCGCGGGACAAAGTTAGTCTAAAAAAGTAGCCTAAGTTACTCCTTGGATCATCAGCTACCTGACAGTGAAAGTCCCGTCAAAATCTGTTCAGCCGTACCTGAGATTACCCGGAACAAACCGACAGACAGACAGACAGACAAACATTTTTTTAACTACATTTTTGGTATATGTATCGTGTATATGCATTTAGTAAAAAGCGGTTATGTTAATGTTACAAACAGACACTCCAATTTCATTTATTTGTATAAATAGATGAAACATCAGTAATAGTCTAGTTTATACTCTTGTATATATCTTGAAAGCTGGAAGCCTAATTCTTAAGCAAAGCACGTAAAGGTTATATATAATATATGTATGTATATACAGTTATAAACAACGTCACTCGCAATGCTACTTCCATTGCGAATGACGTTGATTCAATTACAAAGGTCCTTAGATCGATGAAAAATATATTAATATATTTCATCATTTAAAATTAACATTATAGAGAAGGGGCTAATGAAACGAGCAAACATTAATAAGGGAAGGAGTTATGCTCTTTAAATACCTATTTGTCCTAACAAAAAATTTCAAAGAAAATTACATGATTTCAAGCTGTACATAAATATAATGTACAAATTTTAGTATTTCTTTGAAGTTATTTATATCTGAATTATTGAGTTCGAAAGTTAGCTAATTGAATAACGTAAAAATCTTTAGTATAAATACCGACGTTTAGGCGTCGGAAAAATAACATTCCGGCTATAAGCCGAATGTTAAAATGTTCATATTTTTTTTCAAAAAACAAACTCTATGGTAGATTGTAAACAGGTAAATGTTGAGAAATCTTTTTCCTTAGAGAAAAGTAAATTAGCGTTTTGAATATAACAATACTAATTCTCTTAAAAGTTTATTATGATTAATAACATTTCTATTCCTAAATACACGTGTATTATATATAAAAAAACAACATTTTAAGGGAAAAAAAACTATAACGTTTACCGTGAAAATCAAAATTGAAATCATTGTAATTATATTCTATAGTGAGATAAATTAACAGCACTTTAAAACTAGGTAGCGAATATTCGTTGCGTTCACAGTTGGCTACACAAATAAAAAAATGTTTTGTAGCTAGGCGAGTTTATCAGGCTCACTGAGCACTCTGGTTTTGAGTCGATTTCCACAATAAAAGGATACCTTTAGAACTTTGAATCGGCGCTAACCAGAATAATTGAGAACACGACAATATTGGCGAATTGCGCGTTTCATTCCCGCATTTGATTGCGAAAAACAATAGTGAATGTGAGTTAAAAATGACAATAGAGGTTTACATAGAAAGTCTGTAATAAACGTTCCAGTTTGTAATAGTTTATTTTTGAAAAATAAATTTTAAAACTTCCAAGTCAATGTTTGTCTAGTTGTTGACTACAGAAAGCACCAATAAAATATACTCATACTAGCTGACCCACGCAACGTCGTTTGCGCCTTATATTGCCCGTAGCGTAAAAATTTCCCCCGTTTTTGAAACATTCTTCATTGTTGCTCCGCTCCTATTAGTAGTAGCGTGATGATATATACTCTATAGCCTTCCTCGATAAATGGACTATTCAACACCAAAAGAATTTTTCAAATCGGACCAGCGGTTCCTGAGATTAGCGTGTTCAAACAAACAAACAAACTCTTCAGCTTTATATATTAGTATAGATAATATTCCTCTCTCTGCCGCAGACGGAGTAAAACAAGACTACAACCTAAGTGAATATTTGATTCTCATTAGTTTTCTCTGAAGAGCATTCATTAACTTCATTTGTAACTGGATGTGTTATTAAATTTTACAGTAAAGTGTTTTTACCCACATTCATTTATCGCATGGCAATGACACTTATTTGTAGTGTTGCTTACTTACAATGTATGATGCTAGATTGTATTATAATGCTATATTGATTTCACGGAATAAGTGTTACAATATTATTTATAGTTGGTAGGAAATGAATGATCCGCACAAGCTTTCAGGGTTATAACAGTAACTATAACAAGAAACAAATTAAAATCACTATTTTGTTTTATTTTAATCTTTTATTTTACATTTACTCAAAAACCCTTTAAATATTCAAAATAATGTATCCTTTAGAACAGATTCCTAATCAGTTTTGATGGAATTTTCTCTGAATAAGTATAACATTACAAAGTGTCAACTTTATTTTATGCCTCATAGAAAGATATAATAATGACAAACAAGTTATGTAATTTGTAAACACTCAATGTTGGCTTCTTCCAAACGTAGCTGTCGTAGCATATCGTAGAAATCGTAGCCCGTAGCTACGCCGCCTACGTAACACTATACAAACAGTGAAATTGCTTCCGTCACGAATAAATATAATTAAATATAAAATAGGTTAGATAAGCAGATATAACCCTTAGTTCAATAACAAATGTTCTTGTTGTTGGTAAATATTAGGTGCCAAAGCATAATTCTGCTTGAATCGAATTCTCCGTGTTTTGTGTTTAAAATAAATTTCCTCTACAGAAAACCAGTATTTAAAGTCTACCACTTTACCAGGCGCATTGTATTGGTTTATCGATGCAAACTCAGATGAATTTTTTAGAGATCTAGAGAGGGGGAAGGGATAGGAAGGCTTCTGGTCTCTGTTTAATTTAAACGTTGACGATTTGAAAACATACACTGATGCAAATCCAAGCTTAAGACTTGCGTGTTACGTCATTTATGGATACAACCAAAGTGGTAAGTTCTTTGTCTAAAGCTCAATTGAACTTTGTGCCATAATGACGACACACCATCTTCGCTGAAGCGAATACTCATATAATATAAACTCGTTCTTTTTACCTTTGAAGTTCAGATCAAGAAACTTAACACTATCATAGCTATACTTTTACTAGCAGATCCACGCAACCTCGTTTGCGTCTCCTCTTACCCGTAGCGTGTTTCGTTCGTTTATTATATAATTTTCTGGTGACGTCTTTTACTCTTTCTGTAGTAGATAGTAGACCACTGTGGTAACGTATGCGACTGCTGTGCTTGAGGTCTCGGGTTCGATTCCCGGTTTGGACCAAATGTTTGTATGATCTGCAAATATTTTTTTCGAAGTTTGGGTATTTTCTATTTATAATATGTACGTATTCACAAATAAAAAGTATATATGTATTTATATCAGTTGCCTAGTACCCATACCACAAGCTCTGCTTAGCTTTGGGTTAGATGGCGTTGTGTTGAATATCCTAAATATTTCTTTATTAATTATTATGTGCCATGGCATCATAACGAAAAAGAAAGACAGAGAGTCATTTTGGCGGCAAAAACATAAAAAGATAATAGCGACTTTAATCACCCCAGATAACGTGTCACTGAGTACTACTGTTGGCAACATTTTTGTTACTACAGAGCTCATTACTACAAGTATAGTCTCACAGCCGTATTCGACTACAGCGATTGCTTAGTGACTTCTAGTTAGAGTAAGAAACTTTTTACATTACAGCAAGTTGCTATACGAGTACAAACAGTTACATTATCGGGTTCAATTCCCGGGTCGGACCAAATGTTTGTATGATCTGCAAATATTTGTTTCGGAGTTTGGGTGTTTTCTATGTATGATATGTATGTATTTACAAAAAAAAAGTATATATGTATTTATATCAGTTGTCTAGTACACATTTTTTTTTTTTTTTTAACCTGTGGGAACCCCCTCGGGCCGTCACCCCGCCGGGGTTTGCGGCGGGGCGGTGTGTCGGAATCGAACCGACTAAAACCACACGGTGTGCCACTCTGCGCCTGAGACGGGAGGGATCCAGGAACTGCTGTTATTAACACATCCGGACCCCTCCCAGCGCTTGCCCGCACTGTAGCGGGCACCGTCAGCTGTTAAACTCTCATTTTAGGCGACGTATGCACGCGTAACGTCGCCCCCTCGCAGTTGTCTAGTACCCATAACACAAGCTCTGCTTAGCTTGGGACTAGGTGGCGTTGGGTAAAAAAAAATGAAAAAAATACTGCATCACATGCTCTTGCTCCACATTAGTTTCTGCTAATATAATAATGTTCTCCTGCTATTCACATTGCAAGTATGAACTCCATAGTGTTACTCTAATTGTTCCCAAAATCGACAACGTCCTTATCATACTTGTAATATAAAGTAGTCAAATATCAATCGTAATTCGCTTCAGTATTAACACAATGCTGAAAGCGTCAATATCAAAACAACAGTAACTATTCAGCTAAACAACCTCAAAGACAAGGTGATATTAATATCGCAGTCCTCTTTAATACGTTTAATCAAAGATCGTAGTTCAAATGAGCTTATTAATTACACGAATGTCATATTCACTACTTAATAAACCACAATGTCTGTTACAATATCTACTACGTATCAAACAAAATAATGTATTCAAGTCAAATATTTATATCATGAAATATATTTTTACGCTGGCAAGATAACAATAGAAAATCCTTTGAATAAAACTAGAAAGTGCTAAAGTGAACAAGATACGTAGAAACGTCTAAAATGAGGAGATTTCTGGGTGTCCGATAAAACTAAGTCTTTCTAGTCATATATATTTTTTGAGTATTTCTCTTATAGACCTGGATCCCCGGAACAAATTTTACAAGTTATTACTATCAAGCTCATTTTTCGTGAGTAGCTTCATTTTGATGAAGGGCCCACCCTTCAACTGACAAACATTTTCGATTTTGGTAGGTAACAGGGCTAGCAAGGAAAAAAGCTTTTGAACGTAGTACCGGGATAACGTACCACGCAATTTGTAGGACAATGTGTATGTTAACTGTTAAATACTGTTGAAACTTGATCAGTAGTATTCTGTGAACCGCATTAAGATTTTCACACAAAAATAGTAAAAAAAAAACCATAAATTTTGGGGGTTCCCCATACTTAGAACTCAAGCTCAAGATTTTTTTTCATCAAACCCATACATATATAGATAGGTCTTCAAAAATGATATTGAGGTTTTTAATATCATTTTTCCTAAACTGAATAATTTGCGCGAGAGATACTTCCAAAGTGATAAAATGTGTACCCCCCCCCCCCTGTAACTTCTAAAGTAAGAGAATGATATAACTAAAAACAAACTTGTACATTATAATGCAAACTTCCACCAAAACTTGGTTTGAATGAAGTAATTTTTTTAATACGTCATAAATGTAAACCGCAATTTAGCTTTCATTCAATCAACTTAAATATGAAATAAAAAAAACATTTAGTTTCATAAGCATAAACCTTAAACATAAACCGTGATCCATTATTTAAAAAAAATACACTGAGTTATAAAACATCGATCAAAGTTACAACCAACTACAAGAACTTTTATATTATGTTACTTGCTGCTACGGAACCCTTCATGTGCGAGACCGACTTGCACTTGGCCGCTTTTTCGGTAACACATGCACTTTGTTCAGATTCCATATTTTAAGAACTTAATATAGGTACACGAATTTTACAAGTATACTGACAGTCGAGCCATCAGCTTCTACCATCCGTGCTTCCGAGTAGCAGGCTGTAGTACAAACACACACACTCACACACACTCGCAAGTGCCCGCCGCGCTTAAACGAAACAGCAGAAGTAGGCATACATTTTCGCCGCGCGGGTAGAAAGAGACGGGTATATTACTTCTTCTCTTACGCCACGCCTTCGTCTTACGAATATTACATCAGGTCACGTGTCCTGACGCGAGTTTAAATTTTTTTACCCATCCAACAAAAGTGCACAACGCCGCAAAAGAAGTTTTCGCTTCAAAAAGTTAGCTGAATATAAATGCTTGTCTATAAATGCTGCTCTGATTATGTCATCATCATCATCAGGAACATAAATCTGTTATAGTTATAACACCAACTAGTTTATGGCTACCGTTAATGATGATACAACTAGCTCAGAAATGTGTATTATTCAAGGTTTATTTGTCTTGTAACTTTTGGAAAAAAAACTATCAAAAAGTATTATTTATTATCTAAAAAATGGAATCTCAATCACTTTGCGTATAAACAGTACTAATCAGAAACTCAAAAAGGCAATAACTTGGGTTCCTACCTTCCGGGTAACATTTATATCGTGTTGTAACTTTTATATAAGACAAGTGTTACTGGAAATCGAGTCTTAATTGAATTAGAAATACGAATAATGTCCGTTTTCAGCTAAGAATACTATATATTATTAATGATTTCGACAAATAGTTCTACTGGTCCATAAAAGGGTAAATAGGGATCTAATTCAAATTCTAAAACCAAACCAAATTTATTTTAAAATTATACCAAAGTTGGAACTTTACTGTAAAATCCGGCTCACAGATTTATCAGTAATTAAATGTATAGAAATGCTTAGAGACCTGAACTATTCATTTAACGTTGGCTTCTCTAGAAATTCTAAATAATTTAATATTTTACACGTGTATATTTTTTATTTTAATACTTATTTAATACTAGCTGTTGCCCGCGGCTTTGCCCGCGTGGAAGTTTGTTATATGTATTTAATTAAAACTGTGTAAAAGTATGTATTAGTAATTTATTCATGTTTTAAACCTATTTATTTATTTTTGATCAATAGCCCATTTAAAAGAACTTTCATACAAACATATTTCATCCCCTTTAGGAACAGAATTTGCGTAAATGCTGATATAAGTATTCGTCTATTTGTAATCAGAAACATAAAGCCGAAAGTTTTCAGGCTGCTAAATTAAAAAATTATGGACTTCCAAACTAACTAATATGTGAAATGCCAATGCCTATATATTTCTCCCCTTAGGGGTAGAATACCCAGAAACGTTTAAATATGTATCTACTCGTTTTTAATAAGTAACCCAAAGATAATATTTTATGTTTCTAACTCAACAAATGACAGACTTCCATGCAATCTTGCAACCCCTAATTCACCACCTTAGGGGTATAATATCCAGAAACGTTTAAATACATATCTACTCATTTTCAATCAGTAGCCCAAAAACAAAGTTTCATGTTTCGAACTTCACAAATGACGGATTTCCAGACTAACCATTTCACCCCTTAGGAGTAGAATATCCAGAAACGCTTTAACGGGTGTCAAGTCATTTTTAATCAGTAGCTCAAAAATATAGTTCAATGTTGCTAACCTTTAAAATGACGAACATCCATGCAAACTTTCAATCCCTATTTCACCCCCTTAGAGGTAGAATATCCAGAAACGCTTAAGCACGAATCTACTCTTTTTTAATCAGTAGCACATGAATAAAGATTCATGTTTCTAACTTAAAAAATGAAGAACTTCCATACAAACTTTCAACCCCTATTTCACCCCTTAGGGGTAGAATATCTAGAAACGCTTGAATAGTTATCTAGTCATGTTTAGTCAGTAGCCCAAAAACAAAGTTTCATGTTTTGAACTTCGAAAATTACGGACTTCCAGACCAACCTACACGTTAAATGTCAACCCCTATTTCACCCCTTAGGGGTAGAATATCCAGAAACGCTTAAATACGTATCTACTCATTTTTAGTCAGTAGCCTAAAAACAAAGTGTTATGTTTCGAACTTAAAAAATGACGAACTTCCATGCAAACTTTCAACCCCTATTTCACATATTTAAAATATCTAGAAACGCTTAAGTACGTATCTACTCTTTTTTAATCAGTAGCACATGAATAAAATTTCAAGTTTCTAACTTAAAAAATGACGAACTTCCATACAAACTTTCAACCCCTATTTCAACTCTTAGGGGTAGAATATCCAGAAACGCATATATACGTATCTACTCATTTTTAATCAGTAGCCCAAACACAAAGTTTCATTTGTCGAACTTCAAAAATGACAGACTTCCAGACTAACCTAAATGCGAAATGTCAACCCCTAATTCACCCCTTAGGGGTAGAATATTCAGAAACGCTTAAATACGTATCTACTCAATTTTAGTCAGTAGCCCAAAAACAAAGTTTCATGTTTCGAACTTAAAAACTGACGAACTTCCATGCAAACTTTCAACCCCTATTTTATCCCTTTAAGGGTAGAATATCTAGAAACGTTGAAATACGTGTTTATTCATTTTTAATCAGCAGCCCAAAAGTAAAGTTTCAGGTTTCCAACTTAAAGAATGACGAACTTCATACAAACTTTCAACCCCTATTTCATCCCCTCACAGGTCGAAATTTCAAAAACGCTAGAACAAATGTTTTATTATTTTTTATCAAGTGCTTAAATATAAAGTTTCATGGTTTTATCTTTAAAAATTATGAAATCCCATACAACTTCCCCCCCCCCCCCCCTTTTAACCCCTTACAACCCCTTTTTCGCGATAAAAAGTAGCCTATGTTTTATCTCGGGGTCTAGAATATCTGTATACCAAATTTCATTCAAATCCGTTCAGTAGTTTTGGCGTGAAAGAGTAGCAGACAGACAGACAGACAGAGTTACTTTCGCATTTATAATATTAGTTAGGATCATATTTCAATACTTATTATGCTATTCCAGATGAAGAAAAATCCAAGTTAAATATAATTAGCTATGAAAGAAAAAGAGAAAGAAAACATACTCGCACCTCTCTCTCTCCTGCCCCTACGGTAAGATACGAAACGTAACTCTCTCTCTCTCTCTCTAACTTATATGTCCCTCTCAACTTCCTTTAGCCTCGCCCGATCACACTTTTGGTAACTATCTCGACACGTATTCAGCAGCATGCTCCCCAAGTCAAGCGTTCGTAAAGAAGTTTTACTTCAAAAATGGTCCAACCATTTTTGAGTTATAAATGGTCTATGGTAACACGACTTCTTTTTATGTATTTTAGATGTGCCACATTTTATCCAGATTCGTTCAGTCATTTTGGTATGATTAAATTACAAACATCAGTACATCCACTCTCACAGCCCCGTTAAATCTAGTTAATGTATGTGTGTATAGTAATCTATCTATATATATAAAAAAGTAAAAACTAAAACCCAACTACGCATACAAAAGCCGTAGTGACTTTTTTTTTTTTTTTTTTTTTATGTTTGACTCTGCCATAATGACTCTGCTCTGCCTGATGGAAAGCATAAGCAGAATCCAAGAGTGATGGTCACCATACTGCGAACGCAGACAATGCAATAATGCAGCATGGTGACCCACACCATGGCGGGCTAGTGATGCTTTCGCATCATTGGGCCTCCGGTCTCGCACTCACCAACGAAACACGACAGCATGATCGCTGTCATTTTACGTTGATTTTCTGTGCGAGGGTAGTACCGCCCCGGTTGAGCCGGCCCAACAGTGCTGAAATCAGCGTGGCTCTACTACCTAATGGTATATACTATACCTAATAAATGTAGTATAAGGTACCATAGTCCATAACACTTAAACAACGCGTGACTACGGCTTTTGAAACTTGTTTCATGCTTTTTCAGCGTTGTTTTTTGTCGTAGTTGAGTTTTAGTTTTTACTTTTTTTTATTTAAAACGTTTTGGTGTCTCTACAATATTAATTCCTATGCAAAGCATATTTTAAATAGGTATCATAGAAATATCACAATTATCGAATAAATACGGACAAAGTCACGAGAAAATGCTAATAATATATATATATATATATATATATATTAGAAATGTACGAGTAACGCCCTTTCGTATGATACCAAACACGGCATATTTATCTCTTTACGTCGGTTAGAGGGCGCCTCATTAGATTCAGTAACACGTCATTAAACCTACAACCAGCAGACGATCATGACGCTTCTAACGACACTTCACTTGTCCAGTTCTAATTCAAGGAGTAGTTAATGAGCTATAAGGGAACTAATGAACATACATACAAACATACATAGCCTGTCAAAATCATAACCCTCCTTTGGCTTTGCCGTAGTTGGGTAAGAATGAATCCCTATTTGCCCTGTTCAAGACATCACGCGTGAACAACTGAACCAATTTTGCAAATTATTTTTTTGTAAGATAGCCCATTTCGCGAGGAAGGTTTTGGGCTATGTAACATCACTCTACGACCAATAGGAGCCGGGTATCGACCGAAAATGTTCAGAAATGTAAAAAAAAAATCTTATGGAGAGACGCAAACGAAGTTGAGCGGGTCAGCTAGTACTAAATAATATTTATTCTGCGGTTCCTTTGTTACTCAAATATCTTTTTCCTACGAGCACTTTTAATAAATGCGCTAGACGCAATCCGTATCGATACAGAGAAAGTCATAAATGGCGAAAAATTTATGCATTAAAGCTTTAGGTAATAAACGGTTTATTGCATATTTTCCTTTGATCTTTTATTACCTTTTCATGTCAGGTTTCTTCGCTAGCTAATTCTTTGTATGCGCTTTAAATGTCTAATTAAAAAAAACTCATATCAAAAAGTTTACTCGTCAAAAGAATTTTAAAATAGGAAAGCTGATTAATACGTATGAGTTTAAAAATATTTGACAGCGGTCCTTTGCACGGGCAGTAGCCTGAAGTAAGGTATTAATTTTTAATTAAAGATAAACCCTTGGAATAACTAAATTTGAACTCTACCTTTTTATGTGTTTTAGATTTAGTGTCCAGGTATACACTTTTTATACTTTTACTTAAATACTTAACTTTGTATTGCTTAACACACGAAAACACATAGCAGGAAAAATAATTTTGTGATGAGTGCGATCATTTGGCTTGTGTCTGGATATAACGCTGTTAAAATACGACAGAAAGCTGTCGTATTTTAACAGATTTCTGTCGTATTTATTATAGACCTATAAGATATTATATACCTATAAGAAAGTAGATGTTAAATACGAATCTGTCGGCTTCTTCGTTTCGGTATAAAACGAGCTCTCGCGTCCTTTGGACAAAAGAAGCTTAAAATTCTATATTTACCAATTTATTAAAAAAAAATGTATGTTTGAAAAGGTTAATTTGCTTGATAATAGGGTCAATTTTCAAATATATAATTATAGTTACTCTTGTATTAACCGGCAGCTACCTTCAGTGAATTCGTTATACCCAAGGACATGACCACAAACACGACCGTAAATACTCATTAATATTTATGCTTTACGAGTTGTAATTACCTGCCAAGCAATTTCTACTGTGCGTATTAATGAAGGTATGCGTCTATAAAAGACAACCCGGTTCTATAAGCAATAAAATTTTGTGACCTTTCCCTGCGGAGTGTACTCCACAACAAAAATAAACTACGGCTTCGGCTGCAACAACAACCATAATTGGAACCAAAGTTATACAATTTTTTGAAATCTATGTATGTAAAAGAGGAAAGTGACTGATATACCCAGAGATCAAGGCACAGCCGCCTACCGCTGAACCTAGAATCCTGAAATTTTGCATGTAGGTTCTTTATAACGTAAATAAGCACTAAGAAATGTTTTTTTTTTAAATTCTATCCCTAAGGGGTTAAATCAGAAGATGATAGCTTGTGTGAGCGAAGGCGCTTGCAAAAGCTAGTATGTTCATAAACAACGAAATGTAGTCCCTTCTGAAGTTATTAATACATTCCCGAGGTCTGAAAATGACTCGAAAAGGTGATATAAACGTGCTTCGGGTTCGAGAACTTGCTTTTGCTTCTTATTTCATTACAAATGTGTTATTGGAGCCACGAAATATATCTCGTATAATCCTATAGGATTATCGAGGTCTATCCGAAGGGCGTAATGAATTAGAATTTATTATTCCCCACGCGTACACTTCATTTAATATAATATACTATTAGAATGTATGCAATGACTACCTAAGTCAGTTGTCTTATGAGAGATCCAGTTGAAAATTAATGAATTATGGTTGAAATTTGATTCTCAGGCGATTTCTAGTATATAAATTTATCAGACGAAATGTAATAATATAGTTGAAACTTGTTTAATTGAGATGACAAAGTTTCAGGTTATATCGGAACTTGCTATAAATGTTGCATCTCGGGTTAATTGTGTCTTCTTTCTTAAGTAGTAGTTGTATTTGGCAAAATCATATAATTCATCATGTTTAAACTTTCTCATTTGTAAACTTAATTCCAATACTTTAAAAAAAAAAAATCTTCGGTAATGTTTGTAAGTAAAAAAATTGTAAAGAAAAGTAATCTAGAATGTTCAAATATTATATTGAAATTATGTTTACTTTAAGATTAAACAGCTGTGTGTGAGATACGTCAGGTTATTATAAAAGAAAAATGGGCAGGATCTGCTAAATTATTGCTATTAAACGTGAACAAAGCGATAAATAACGTGAAAGTGCTATACACACCGCACCGTTATCCTTTTAACTTAGGTTCTAAATTGAAACCAGCAGGCACGAGCGCACTTACAAAGCGACCGGGATAATGAACTAACAGTCTTCCCCCTACTTCACCCCACAATCGCCTACCAAAATTGAATCAGTGTGCTATAAAAGAGGGCCTGGTTAGTCATCGTGTGCGGGGAATCATTAATTAGCGTTTTGTTTGATTAATTAGCATATTATCCTCATCAGAAGCTACTCTAGTTTGAAAACGTAGATTGAAATGAACATGAAATGTAAAAGTTTCCATACTTGGAAAAATCTCTAACGTAGCCATCTGTTTCAATAGTTAATTAACGTGTAGATTGGAAGTATTAATGATAACATTATAAAAGACTCAGTAGACAACAGTGTTATTTCATTTTACTGTTATCGTATGGAATTATGTCATACGTTATGTGAAATGTATTTACCGACTATTTGCAAATTAACGACGTTGACAATATCATTATTGTAAAATCTCAAATTTGGAACGTGGATTTGTTTTGTTAAAATTTTCAGCTGCTTGCACTGTGGCACTATCCCGCTATATCTATTGTGGAAAGTTTTAACATTTTTAAAGATACATAAGAACGAATATAACTGCCATCTTCGCTCCTAAGTTTGGCAATAATCAAGGCTGTTCGAGAATTAAAAATTGCGCTATGTAAATTAGTTTATACAATAGTTGATCTACTTTCACAAGGCGTTTTTTTTCGAATTTTACGCTGTAATATTAATTTTAATAACTTATATTCAACTTTACGTACAGTCGTAAATCCATTATATCGCATTTACGTGGTATGTCTCATTCATAAAGTATTGAGTCCTCTCTTGGATTCTGCTATGCTTTCTATCAGGCAGAGTAGAGTCCATTTGGCAGGGCTATATATAATATAATATATATTATACACGTTTTGAGAAGAAAAACAATTACGGTAAGTGGCCACGTTCAAGGAGTACACTAATTCGATGTACAATGCAGACTGCAAACGGGCAAATAGAAGTAGACAAATATCTTAACAAGGTTTAGTAGCGACAATCAAGAGAATAAATAAATCTTGCCAATCGTTTGCTTAAAAGAATTAAGATCGATAAAGTTCCGAGAGAGGGTGCAATAAAATAGTAAGCAAATTTACAATATGTTAAAAGTAATTCGCAAATAAATTTCACGATAGTAACTCCAATTTGCCGATAACTGAAACTCAAACAAGTCGTAATTGATTTCAATCAAAATATTTATTTTTAACACTTTTAACTCTTAAATAAATGAATTTATAGGCAGCGAAAAATACTCATGTTGAAAATAATTTTCACAAAAATAAAACGAAGTTTATTTATTCAATAAAACGTTTGCTTTTAAATGGCTTTTTATAGTACCTAAGCCTAAGAGGCTTATATATTTTTTTACAATGAACCAACCTCACCTACATACGTACATATTTGACTGTCTCGTTCTTAATTGTATCTATATAATATTAAATCGTAAATTCTTAATAGGAGTATGGTAAATGGCGGCGTTTCCCACCCGTGCCTCGGAGGTCGTCGGTCCCGGTTGTCATGAACATCTATGGGAATCGTTATTAGGAAGTCAGTGCCCTCAAATATACTGACAACTAGTTCAACCTTCGAATTTTTAATTGTACACATCCCATCTAATAGTATAAATGCGAATGAGAGTATGTTCGTTACTTACGTTTCTATCTCTAATCAACTGAACCGATTTTAATCATTCATTAAGATAGTGTTGAAATAAGAACTGTACATAGGCATTAGTAAAACAGTAAATTGATGTATGTGCTTAGATCGGCGGGAGTTAGCAGAACTTAGAAAGCGCACGTATTACCAGCTAATTTACAAGTTTGACTTAGAATTATTAAGCACAATATGAAATAAACATATAAATGTGTTAAATTATATTTGATATTGATATTAAACCATGCACGAGTTTTATCTTAATGATGTATATAGAAATATATAGCCGAAATGTATGTACGCGCATAACTTCCGATCGGCTGCACCAAATTAAATAATTATTTCTTTTATGTGTTCTTGATTGTTAGGACAGTGTTTGTGTATAAGAAAAATTTAAAGGTAACGAGAAAAGTATTTTTTTTCTGCGACTGTTCTTTGCCTGTGGGAGGCTGAGACAGATAAGTAAATATGGCGGTAAGAAGTTCGTCACGTCAGTTAGTATTTTATATATAAAACATTGTAGGTGTAGACTGTAAATTCCTTTTGTTTTTTAGTGAACAAGTTGAAAGAACTTGCCTTATTTTTATGTTACACATTTTTTTTTAATTTTCGTGAAACAAACGTGCCATACAATTATTACGTTAACTGAAGCATTTTCGGGTTCTAGAAAAGATAAACTGTTTTGAAACACTAAACAAATTTAATTAAATTTGAAACGTAAACGTACTTAATTACCCGCGTTAGGTCAGCGAGGTTTTATAGATTATTTTATAGATACTCAGCCCGTTACGGTATCGATCGTAAAACAGTACCCAATACCCAATTAGAATGACGAAGTTCACGTTTTATTTACTAACTTTTAACTCGCAGCTTAATGTCAATTTTTCAATGCCCGTTTTCTCAGTAAAACGTATCCCATGTAATATAAAAATATAATCTAACTCTCTAACAAATTCTAAACACGTCGTTTAAGCCATTCCAATCACAACATTCATTCTCACAAACTTTTGCGTTTATTATATTAGTTTGATCTAACTTTTTCACTATAAAATTGCAAACATCAGAAAGCGCATCAATACACTAAACATATTTCGAACTCCATTAGTTTGCTTTCTTAGAAACTTTTATTTTTCTACTTTACTTTATAATAGTATAAATCACGTGATAAACTAAATCACAGCGGAACAACATCTAACTTTTCTCTTCTCGGAATATACTAACTTGCGAGTAATGAACAGCGCTGTGGTAAATTGTACGCAACGAAACAATTAGTTACGCTCAAAATAAAAACTTAAATGTATTGTTGAAATTCTCTATATATATTATACAGACTGAAAGAAACAGCGGAAATATCCACTTATATTCAGTAGTGTCTAAATATGAATACAGACCGAAGCATGTCGACTACGAATCAAATGGTTTTATTAATAATACTTACTTTGGTTATAAATGATATGCTGGTAGTGACATTGATTACCGAGTGGGAGGATTGCTTTGTGTGGCTAAAAAGGGGGTACGCAATTCCCACTCAAAGCAAATAAACTGTTTGATGATTACGACTATTTGTTCTGTGTCTGGGTATCTTATCTATAGTATTTATCTATTTAGAAATGTATAAGTATGTTTACCAGCAGTCTGATAACCATAGTACAGGCTCAAATTTGGGACCCAATGCCCGTGTCTGAGACCTATGAAGACTTGTTATTATGCTTCTGGACAAGCGTTAACGCAACCTAAAGCTACTAATGTGCTATTGCAGTCTAAGTCCCGCTGTCCTGAGACTTACTTAAGGTAAGTCTCGAGACAGCTGGACTTAGACTAGCTCTTTCACTCTTCTCCTTCGTTTTACCCATTTGAAAACGATTAATTACGCACGGTGGGTTTATAACAGGCTCTAAATGAAACCTAGCAAAAGTAACCAATATACCACATAATCTGATGTTAATTAAGGAACAGATTAGAAGATGGTTATATGGATATTTTTACAAGTAATAGAACCACGCTGATTTCAGCACGAACCGACCGGCTCGACTGGGGCGCTCCACCACAGAAGATCAACGTAAAATGACATCGTTTGTAATGTCGTGTTCGTTGGTGAATACGAGACGGGAGACCCACCATCAGTAGGCCGCCATGGTGTAGGTCACCATGCTGCAATGTCGGCATTTGCAGTAAGTATGGTGACCACCAATCTTGGGTTCTGCTTCTGCTTTCCATCAGGCAGAGAAGAGTATTTTTGGCAGAGCCATATATAAAAAAATGATTATGTCAATGTTTATATACCTACAACAATACTACCTATAAGTTATACATATATTGCTATAGTAAAATAAGCTACATAAATATCGAACTATTGTCCATGTCCTATGAATATGGAACAGATAAAAGCTACTGCAGTAACAACGTCTGTCTTTTATTCGGTTGTTATCTAGTTAGGGCGAACTTTGTTTGAATATTGACAGCTATTACTGAAGTTTTAGAAATTAAAGTTGAATATTAAAAACAAATGGTCAAGGCCTGTTACATTAAAAAACTTATCTGATCTAATATATTTAAGTTTAGTTTTTTAATATTGGACTTCTACGAAACGGAATGACCGACTTTATTAATAAAATTGTCTGTAAGTCTGTCTTAGGTCTGAGAATAGGTAACTGACTATTTTTGTACCCTAAAATGACTAAGAGCCTCTATCACTATCCAGGTTCTTTTAATGATTTGGCATCAAAGGTACTTAGTCTTAAATGTTTACCTTTCCACAACCAAATATTTTTTAGCAAAATGTTTATTAGAAATAATTATATGGCAAACTATCTTTATGGAATCGGCTAGTAATTTATATTTTTTCAATTAGTAACTTCATCTGGTAACGAATAATGGTGTGAATATCTAGTAGTACTACCGTCTGCAATCATCTTTCGAAGCCCGTTGTTACTGTCTCTCATTGTTTTAAATGAGAAACTACTTTGTCATGACATTCTTTCTTGTATTAAGACACCTGCATCAGCATCCGAAAGATGTTTTTGTATTAAACGAAAAGGGTATTTGCGGCCTGAAGATTATGATTAACCAAAAGGGAATTCAAGTTTAATGATTGACAGTAAGTCTTAAAAATAATGATTATTACTTCTTTTGCATTGTGAGCGACCATATTCTTTCAAACTGCCAAGTTGCTTTTCCATATCGTCATCATCTGCCATGTCATCTTTCACTATAAGCCCCTAAGATCTAAAACTCCTTAAACATTATAGGCGCTTTTATTTAATAGTAGGATTTTGCCTTTTCAAATATTATAACTCTTCCAATATAATCTATTAATTGTAATCATTTTTACTTAGTTTCTGTAAAGTACTTAGTTCTGGGAGTTCATCGGCACATCATTGCTCGATAAGTAATCGCCATAAATGTAATGCTGTCCGTAGATAAGAACGTCAGTTGATAAGGTCTCAACTGATTTTATCACTGTTGAAATGTTCGTAACAGTTCAAATTAAACACGAGAAAAGTTACACTTAAAAGTAATATTAAATTCAAAGTGTACAATGTAATTTGACGTCGTTTAAAATTATATCAAATTATGGAATCATTAATAAGACTACGTCTGTCGAGTTACTAGCTGACTTTGCAAATAAGTTATAATTGGAAGTTGTAACAAGTTTTTTTTAGTTCTAATAAATATGAATTCAGGAGGACTGATAAATTATTTATGTCAACGTCATTCAATTATCGTATTTAAATTGATTGAAAATCATATTTCTGTAGTTCCACAATATCGCTCAAAATATGCTTACATAACTTCATAAGATGAAATGAAATGTTAGCTTTTTAGATGCTTCTGATATATTTCATAAACTACAAATTAAAACCATACAAAATCTCACTTCCAATCACATTATTTATTTAATGGTGGAGTATAGACATTTCATAATTTATGCAGCCCTAAGGGAGTGATATTGTGGCGAACAAACAAGCGATATGCATGGGTGAGCAATAACCGGACTAGCCCCATCAATTGTAAAGGTTATTAAATTGGACTCTTCTATTTTGACGATAGTTTGCCATCGCTTTTAGCAATACTAAAATGTTAACGATATTTTTTTAACTGTCTATTTTTCCGTCATTAACTATTATAATAGAGCTTCTGAATATTTGAACATATCTATCTATACTAATATATAAAGCTGAAGAGTTTGTTTGTTTGTTTGTTTGAACACGCTAATCTCAGTAACCGCTGGTCCGATTTGAAAAATTCTTTCGGTGTTGGATAGTCCATTTATCGAGGAAGGCTATAGGGTATATATCATCACGCTACTACTAATAGGAGCGGAGCAACAATGAAGAATGTTTCAAAAACGGGGGAAATTTTCACGCTACGGGCAATATAAGGCGCAAACGAGGTTGCGAGGGTCAGCTAGTAATATAATATATTTAATATATAATAACGTCTCGTTAGTCTAGCGGTTGACGTATGATAAAGTCATAAAAACCCCTAAATTGTCAGACGAAATCATATTATCTCATTTCTTTTCAACATTTAAAAGATCGTTAAAACCTAATTGACTTTCCATTAGTGTATTTTGTAGCTGATAGGTCGTCTAAGTACTCAGACTTACGATTCGACTGTCTCGACATTTAATTAGAACATTCTTTTTTAAAAGTTTTATTGACATGTAGGTATGTCTTGTTTGAACAAGATCGTTTATATGTACCATTCTTTTGTATCAGTCTTTATATTCTAATAGTTTAATGGTCTAATAGTCCATTTTACGAAGTTCGTTTTTCGAGAAAAATGAAAATGTACTAAAAGGCGGCTAAGTTCGTTTTTCGAGAAAAATGAAAATGTACGTAGAAAAATGAAAAAGGCGGCTGTATTATATCAAACCATGCAGCGGTACATAATGAGGCACAAAGTGAACTCTAAAAATAGATATAAAAAACGGGTTGCACTCCGGGAGTGCCGGAAACTTGAACATTAATGATGTGCATTTTTTATTTATTAAATTTCATTTTTTTAATTTCCCATATTTTTTAAACATAATGAACGATGCTAATAATAAATAATAATAAATATTTCGGACATCTATCACACAACGTCATCTAGTCCCAAGCTAAGCAGAGAATTAATTCACATATGAATCTATGCCTTGCTTTGCCTTTAATATTCCTTGAGAACCGATAACTACAGAAATGCTTATTGTAATTGTTATTGTAATGTAATAAAAATATAGGTTAATGCTATATAGTATAAACATATTACCCGAGCTAATCCGGGTTTTTATCTACTATTTTTAATAAAGTAGTCGCTCATTTTCTTTTACTATTTCTTCGTCATTTTTTATTAATAGATGCACTTTGTTCAATTTCCATATTTTAAACACTTGATATACACAAACTTTACAAGTTTATAGACAGTCGAGCCATCAGCTGTCACCATCCGTGCATACGCGTAGCAGGCTGTAGTACAAACACACGCGCAAATTCGCGCAAGCGCCCTGTGTCGCTTAAACGAAACAGCAGGAGCAGGCATACATTTTCCCCGCCATTTCCTCTTCTACGCCACGCCTCCGTCTTACGAATATTCGATCAGGTCACGTGTCCTGACGCAAGTTAATTTTTTTACCCATCTCAAAAAAATGCACAATGACGCTAAAGAAGTTTTCACTTCAAAAATAAAAACAGCATCTGATTCGACGTCGTCAGTCTGGTTTGTATATATCGTGCTCAATCCGTTCAAAACATTTTGAGCTTTTGAAGCGCACATTTACCAAGAGCATCTCTTTTTAAATGAAATCTATAGATAAGGTTGTATGGAGAATAAATTCACGTAAGTCGTTATCGACATGGTGACGTGGCGTGCTACTGCTTGAGAGAGCTGTGAGATATATATAAATATATACTCGCTGGTGCACAGCCAGTACACCTAACACATCTCAGCAAATTCTTAAATTAAGGTCAAATAATTTCATTATCCAAAATAAAGCAGTTGTAAGTTGTCACTTCTTTCGGCTATCATCATGAATGCTTTGCATTGTTTTTTATATACACACAGAAATGCATCGGCATTGCTCTATCCTGTATTAATGCATGAATGGAAACAAACAATTAAATGTATATCATAATAATGACACCGCTTTCTAAGCGGGAACCACCATCACTTCGTTCAAGATAATCTCGTTTAGCGTATTTACTTTATATCGGTTGCCAGTCACGTGGTGTGTGGATTTTTAAAGTTTGCTTTTTTGTTTGTTTGGTTATGGTAAAGTATAAGGTAATACTTTGCCATAATTGAATATACCTATAAGGGAGGCAGATTGTTTTGCGTGCTTAACTCTAGGACTACTACTAGGAGCGAGATGACTGTGACTTTATGTAATTGTCTCATTCTAATAGCCCCAGTACGCGTTGGATCAACGCGTTCGGCGAGTGCGTTCGGCCAACGTGTACTGGGCCGTTTTGTGTCTATTTGTCGTTTGCGACCTACATTGAGCGACTACCCGATTAGTGTCGGGTTTTCAAAGTAATTTGGCGCAAGTTGCAAGTAGAGTTCACACGTTGGCCGAGAGTTTACTTCATAGTCACGCGTCAGAGTAGTCAGTCATATCGCGCTTAGTTGTTCCACGAACATGGCAACATGGAGTAATGAGCAAATATTTCGGTATCGTTGATTGTTATCAGAATGAATTAGTTATATGGAACTCAGATGAGCAAACTTGCCTTCAGTAAATAATAGCTATATGTTAAGATCCGATTTCAGAATAATGTTAACCAGACTAAATTAATTTTGCTGGTGCACTAGTAAATAAAATTTGAAAGCGCTGTACAAATATATTGCAGCGGCCGGCATCGACTCGCCCCCATCTTTATCTAACGACCAATGCAGAATGAAACAGTTAATAGGTCAACGTGTGAGCGCATTGATCCAACGTGTACTGGGGACATAACTAATTTCCTTCAATTGTATATTAGAAGTTTATCTCTATTTTTTATTAACAGCACTCCTTATTCTTTAGCAAAAATAGAGACTATTTAACATTTATCAATTTGTATATATATATTAAAATTAATTAGAATGCATGTTTTAAAATTCTAACAGAAACGACGATCCTCCTAAAGCTCGCATCAAATATGAATCTGCACCATTGAAGTTCAAATAGCTGTCTAACGATACGATAGCATTCAAACCGTGCATAAATCATAACGTGACATTTTTTGTTATCTGATGTTTAAAGCTACAATAATTTTGTCTCTCGAGGGAAAGTTAAATTCATCCCACATTATTTATATCGAACTCGGTATCCCATATAATATGTGATTAGAGATAATAGAAGCATTATGAATAGACATTACACTGTTAATCATAATAATGACTTCTTATATGTATTACTAGAAACATATTTACTTTAAAATAGGAATCTGCGGGATTGCTACCATGTACCTTTTTGTTTGTGAGTATCCGATATTTCGGCGCTGTTGCAAGCGCCATGATCACAGAGTAACTGGAATAAATATGGAATAAATATCACAAAAAGGTACATGGTAGCAATCCCGCAGATTCCTATTTTAATGTTACTGACCATGATAGTTTAAAACAATATATATTTACTTCGTTTGAAATAAGTTGGGTACTAGATATAAATGATCAGAAAAATACTATTCCCACTAAATTGTATTAGTTGGATGTGTTCCCAACCAAATTTAGTTTTTAGTTCAAATTCTTAGGCAATGTTTATATCAGGTCGTGCACTATTTTAAGTGCGATGCCTTTTTTTCTTTATAAATATAAGTTCCTTATTAATCTTATGTAAGGTAACTAAAGTACCTTTATGTTGCTTTATGTTTCGTAGAAGCAGAATGTTTCAAAGCAAAAATAATCGAACTCAGAAGGATAAGTATTGATATCTTTGACAAACCCGAAATCCGTACCTTTAAGTAAGTAGGAGTAATAAAGATGCCAAATTCACATATCGGAAAATTCAAATAGAAATGGCGGACACAAATAGGAAGGATGAGCATAACTAAGCTTTGTACCATTTTTTTTTGACGTATAGCACCAGGACACAATGTATTAGGTTTTTGATGGTTATTGTTTAGCCGCTCGTAAGGATCTTTTATTGAAATATTTGATAGAATTTTCATCTCATGAAATTGTGTCAAGTTTTTAAAAAAAATTAATTAATACATAATTCCAAGATTTACCTACAATTTCCCGAGTTTTACAATAAATATTAGTTAAAATATTTTTATATGTGTAGTTGTTGTATAGCGGAACTTATTCGCGATAAAATTGTTTAAAGGGTTACGATATCTACCAAGCCCATAAAATTACACTAGTGTATGAAACATAAGGAAATAGAAGATATCGTAAACCTTCTTGAACAATTGTTATCAAAATACACAATAGATCTTGTGATGGGATATGTATTACGAATATTCATTTCATATACATCAATGTACATATATTCCCAAAATACGCCAAACCGTTTTAGCAGGATTTAAATGACAATCAGAATCGAACCTTGTAAGATCAGCATGCAATAATAACACTGACCCTACAGCGGTTTAATCGCTGAATATGTACAAATATTTTAGAAGTTAATATTGTAAAACAATTTCTTTACAATATAACCTAATTTTAACAGTGAATGCAGCTAGGGGGTCAATATTGCGAAGCGGTAATTTAAGGATTTACGACATCGTTTGTTCTGCAAATACTCGAAGGTATTTTCTGGAACAACTGCTCTCTTGGGAGAATTTCTGTTTGATCAGTAACATAGCCCGGGAACTACAGAACAATGAACTCGGCTTCATCGAACTTCACGGATCCAAAACATTATTATATGTCCATTTATATGTAGTTAAAATAAATAGAGGTTAATCAAAATACATACAAACTCAAAAATTTTATCTAAAATCTTTAATGTTTTTTAATTAAGCTTGTGTACACTTCAAAAAGTATAAATAGGCGCGTATTGAGCTCAAGTTTTGATTCAATAAGTACCGTTTCAATTTTTTTATGTGATTTTCGCTTCAGTTTAGTTTATCTCAGCTTTTCTATAAAAACACAACATGCAATAGCGAAGAGTGTCAGTTTACAGCTAAAAGTGAATGCTATGCTCGTAAATGTCTGTGACAAGAGAATATTTGTAAATTAAGCAAAAACTGCTGTCATGCAATAACGTCTTTTTTAACAATGCTTGAGTTTATGAAAAGTTTCTGGTATTTAATTAAACTTCATCAGTTGACGTCACTATGTGTAATCTATTCATGTGGAGTTAATCCTGTGATAATGTTTTATCAATATGTTTTCGAAAATATTGGTGAAGTCTTTATATAATCGAACGCTTCTTACTAAAGGTCAGTGGTGAGGTGGACAAATGCTCAGTCTACTATTTGAAGAAATTATAAATAATGAAAATATAATATAAGCAATGCTTGTGTATTTTTGATCGTAGCACTAAATGACACTTTTTTTTCCTTTGTTTCGTAATCCATCTAACAAACGCTACTCATTGCTACGTCATACGTCAGACGCAATATCGCCTCAACCACAGTTATTATCTCCTCAATTTTTTTCACATTGTTTTTTATGGCTACAAGTCTTTTTGACATGATTAGTGTATTGCTTTTTTGTTATTTCTACTGTAAAATATGCCTTAACATTAAATAAAACACACTTATTCTTTCATTTTTGCTAAAAGTATTAGACATCATTAAATCTCTAAATAATCTTGTCATTTTACGGATCGATACTGACTGTATACAGAGAAGAGAATAACCAAAGTAATTGTAACACGAACAACTTGCTCTTATTCGAGACCCTCTCTGAACTTTCAGAACTGCAAGAGTGAAATAGATATATATTGTTGGCCTTTTTTAACAAAAGATCCGAGGGGTTAGACTTACATTCTATAGAGACATATCAAATGATGTGATCAAAATGTAAAAAATACAATCTTAAAAATGAACTTTCTTATAGAGTACTTAGTAAATTTTAAGTTACGAAAAAAACGTCGTGAAAAAGTTCTTTATAAAAACACAATTAGATTGGTTAATCTGCTATGTAACAGTGTGTGTATTTTGTGTGCGTGTGTTAACTAAGTAAATTACATCACCGGGGTTTTTTTTGTATGTCGAGCGCAAAACAGCAACAACCGCACGCCACACCTACTGTTACAGTATACCCAGCACCTTACATTGCTAAAATGAGTTTTGTAAAACATATTTCTTGTCTGAATCTAACGATTAAATTTGAGAATCAATTTTTTTTACAATACCTTATGCTTACTCGACGTCGACCACGACCGCTCGGGGAGTTGTCAGTTGTCACTGCTAACCCGTGGCTGTTAAAATAAAAATACCTCTAATCAATTTCAAAGTAAACTTGAAATCGTTCCAGTGTATTCAATCTACTTTTCGTTGTCGCTCGGATGACTGAACACATGGGACTATTTAAACAATATTTAAAAAAATGTTATTAGCTATATTTGGATGTATGTAATGCTATTATAGCTCAAATTGAAGTATGTCTGTATCATGCATTATGTTACTTTGTAGCAAAAATAATTTTAAGAAGTACTTCTCGGAATATCTGAACGAAAAGAACACTTTTACTTTACTAAGAAAATTACCCAAAAAGTATACGTTGATCTACCAGTTTTACTTAATATTCACCTAATGGAATATATAACTACCACTTAGGAGATTTTATGTAAAAGAAAAAAACATGAAATAATTTAGTTAAATGCCATCATTTAAGTCATTTAAAACTATAACTGTGAGAAAATCGTCCATTTCTCAGTAAGTAGCTAGGGTCACCAGAGCCTTTACGCAAATATAGACTAATTGCTGCTGGGAGTGTTTATATAGGTCAGTCGAGAACGCTTGCAATCAGACGAGATGTCCGCTCAATTGAAAAGGTTCACATTCTACGAGTAATCTATACAAATAAATAAAATTGGAGTGTCTGTTTGTAATATTAAAATAACAGCTTTTTAATCAATGCATATATATATACACACGATACATATACCAAAAATAAAGTGAAAATTTTTTTTGTCTGTCTGTTTGTTCCGGGTAATCTCTGGAACGGCTGGACGGATTTTGACGGGACTTTCACTGACAGGTAGCTGATGATCCAGGGAGTAACTTAGGCTACTTTTTTTAGACTAACTTTGTCCAGCGGCGTTACTCGCGGTACAACAATAACCGAGGGTAACACCGCGGGATTCAGCTAGTGTATATATATAAAAAATAGTCATGTTAGTTACACTATTTATAACTCAAGAACGGCTGAACCGATTTGGCTGAAAATTGGTTGGAGGTAGCTTAGTATCAGGAGACGGACATAAGATACTTTTTACATAGGATTTTTTTTTAATTTACTCTGCCCCGCGGCTTTACACACGGTGTTACCTGCGGTTATTGTTGTACCGCGAACAACACCGCGGGGCCATGTACAGAAGAGTGTTAAATAAAGTGTTATTAATTTCAAAAAAATACTATGATTTTTTTTTATAGAATAGCTATAGTTACTATATGAAGATAAAGTCAATCAAAAAACATATATTACATAAATATATAACTTGACAAATAAGAGAGACTACCAACATATCAGCAATCCTCCCCAAATTTGCACGGCTTCAATCAACGTAGTCACGTAAATTTAATTTCCGATATTTTTCTAAATATTGTTTATGTCTCTATTTAAAATAAAACTGGGTTTGATTTTATGCTATATATAAACATCTTTAAAAATACACGTATTTTTTTTTTATTATCTAACTGATGACAAAAAATGTTTTCACTAAAATTACGTGGTAGACGCGAAAAGCGACTATTTGTAAGCTCTGTACATTTTTTTTAAATACCTAATGCATTTTAAAAATGATCATGCCGTTCTAAATTCCAAATACGAGGGTGAGTGCCCGTTGAAGACAACCTTAAACTCGCACACTTAGTAATGCGGGTGGGTGCGCGCGGGGTTGCGGTAAGAGGGGTGCCTTTTTCAATACGCTTTCCCATTCTCCCTTGCGGGTGATCCGCGTGCTACACTAGCTACAATGCCACCAGTTCGAATTTGAACCCGGCAGGGTTGGTTCTCCATAATAACTTTGGATCAGCCTCACAAGTTTATTGACCAAAAATTATTGTGCGGTCCAAATGTTGCCCTCGCTAGTTCTTACTTATTCGGAGTGGCCAAAACATTTATGCGGGTTTGTTTTATTTCGCAGACTATGTGAAGTGTTTCAGTGACAGTGTTGTAGAACTTTATACGTGGGTGTTGTTTTTGCTGTTTCAAAGTTAAATATTATAAAAAGAACATTTCTATCGTTACTTATCTAATTTAATTTATTCACAATACATAGAAACAAATGGAACATAAATTTAAATATTGAATTACGCAATTCATTTACTGTTTTATTATAATTATTCACGTCAATCATTGAATCTGAAGTAAGTCAAATACAAGACATTCCATAACGATTTATCTCTCAGTAGGTATATTTACTGTTAACCCATTTGACGTTCAAAGTAAATAAATAGTTTTATGATTAATGTAATATCTGGTAAGCAGCATTTAGTTATACGTCAATTTAACGACTGTTATAACCAACTGTGCTGTGTTCTAATAGTTGACTGTAGTTGATAATTAATTCGGCAATGATTTATAAAAGGTGAAAAATGTTTATTTATTTTTTATACATATATGAAGTAGCTTGAGCCGCACACCAGATGCTCATTTTTATGTTGGCATCTCTCTCCGCCAGTAGAACGGATCCATAAGTGTAAAAATCTTCTGTGCGAAGGCAGGAGGATTCACTATTAATATAGCTTCACGATATAGTTATTATATTCATCCAAGCAACCGTATATTTCATATTTATTTTCATATTGATGCTTTGGTATTTGGTATATAAAAACTATTATACACACTTACAACCAAGTTAAACGTCAAATGCTTTAATACTACGACATCGTAGCGGTTATAGATGTGTTACTTGAATTCAACTCTGACCGGTTTGTTTTTAAGTCCAAATTCATTTAAGTTGGGTTTGAGAATGAGTACTATAGCGCTTATCGCAGGTTTCCTTCGTGGGATTACCCGACGTACTTACTATAGACTCCCTTTCTAACGATACAGCGATTGTTGTTAGAACGAAATATACTATTTCACTACGAATTACTGACAAGGGGTTACCCAAGCGTCAAACATCATTCCGATCGATAATTTAAATATTTTTTAATTAATTTAATTAATTTCTGTTGTAGGCTTGATGATAAATTTCGGTATCATTGCTAATTAAACTACAATTTTTTACGTAATTTTAACTAATACCACATATTAATTAAATTATAAAATTTAAAAAAAACACAGATAAACTGCCAGTGCTGTTTGTGCAGTGGTAGCGTATGCGACTGCTGTGCTTGAGGTCTCGGGTTCGATTCCCGAGTCGCATCAAATATTTGTGTGATCTGCAAATATATGTTTCGGAGTTTGTGTGTTTTATATGTAAAAATATGTATTTATTTACAAAAAAAAGGTATATATGTATTTTTATTAGTTGTCTAGTACCCATAACACAAGCTCTGCTTAGCTTGGGACTAGATGGCGTTGTGTGTTAGATGTCTGAAATATTTATTATTATTTATTATATTGTATAAGAGTTTTAGCTTCTGCACTTTAACATATTAACGTTAATTACTCTAAATGTGATATGCTGTAGAGTATCATATTTAAAAAAAAACTATGTATAATGTTCCTAATTTATTAATATTTAGATAACATAGTAATATTTTGTACAAAACATATTCAGACTATTTACCACGTCAGAAACACGCTACAAATTTTAATTAATACGTTGCCGTTTAATTACTAAGTAATCTTCCAGAATGCAAAACTGATTTTTCCAAAATATATAGTATATTAGTTTAATAAAAAGTGACATTTAAAATTATAAATAATAATAAATCAAAAAATTCATAATATATTTTAAATGAAAAATTCCAGTATAACGTATAAATACGTACAAGATATTTAAGACATTAGATAGCAGATAAAGAAGACATTATAAAGAAGTCGTTGAACGAATTAGTAGAATTACTGAACAGGTTTGGTTAAACATTTACAGTGATATAGCTTATACATGAGAACAACACATAGGTCATTTATTATCGCGATAACCGATGTACACGGACGGACTTGGAGCCAAAACTTTTATATTATTCTCATTAAGTAGATGGTGTATAGACATTAACTAATTAAATTGATTGAAGGAATTAGGAATTAATATTATTTATTTATTTCACTATAGTATAAACGTGTATTAAATGCCTACCTTATACCTATTGTGTAATCAAAACGAGCGCGGACGAGTACTGGGCTCGGCATTTTACAATTAGGCTCATAGCTCTAGTGAAGACATAAATCAATATGAAATGTGAGATTACACATCATTATTAATGTTACACATTTCACCAAATTCTGAGATGTGTAATATTGTGAAAGATGTTCAACATTTGTTGATGGAATATGTCAAGAATCAACCTAAAATAAATATTGTCATGAAGTAGTTAAACCTGAATTGTTTGGATGCCGGTGTAATTCAAAGTGTTTTGGCTATATCGACCCAAAAAAGCTATTAAATTGTACAGTCTAGCATATACATGTAAATTGATATTTGTTTAAGTTAAAACCTTATGAAACTGGCATACCTTAATAGGGTAAAAGTCCCTTAAAATAAAGGAAATGAAATGAATAATTCTATAGCAATATTAAGTTTGTTACTTTTTCTGATGAGAGTTTTCCAAACGAAAAAGCAGTTACACGACTTTGCCATGCCATGCCTGCATGCATGGTGATTAGAAACAATCACCGTGTTTAAGGAACGACGGCGTGGTGACTACCTGGATGGTCGACCGTGGTTGGCCTGATACCATGAGCGTCTCCGTGATGCGGAGGTCACATTTAGCAGTCGGTCCCGGTAGTTATCATAGGATATAATCAATGTAATATATAAACTCTATAGAGTGTTGCAGTGGAGTGCGGCGTAGAAATATATTTAAAACTCTAAATATCTTTGCCCAATTAACAGACAATTAAAGTTGAATTATTTTATTAACTTGTCTAGTTAATTGGTCGAATTAACCATAAAAAAGAACGCTTATCTTTACTTTTATTACCGACTTAACGTAGTTTAATAAAAAGATTTGTACACACAAACCCATACTATTTATACTAATATTATAAATTCCAAAATAACTCTGTCTATTACGCTGTCATGGCTAAACCTTTGCACTGATTTTAATGAAATTTTTCACAAAAATACTTTGAAGGAGATATGCTACGACACACGACATATAGAAATTATTAATATCATGTCATGTCAGTAGTCTAGTTATATAACATGATGCGCTTAGCTTGTAATCAAAGGGTCACACTATTTCGCTGCTAAGAATGATCATTTCCTCATGTATTTAAATGATAAAACCTCCTAGTGGTTGTGTAGAACTAAATATTCGCAAAAACACTTATGGACTTAAAAACAGTCTCTTTCACACTACGAAATTGTACGTGCTACGAAAATGTTAGTAAGCATTACTTTCGTAGCATACTCGTAATGGAATGAATTGAAATGGAAAAAAAACAACTTACTGCCTACATAAATAACGAGGTTTGGCATTCTCATTCATAAATGTGTGATAAAGAAAAGAACAGTATGCTACGAAAATGTTACTAGCATTAGTATCGTAGCATAGTCGTAAACGTTGCAATTCACTCAAATGGTTATATTTGAAAAGAAATGAACTACTTCTGTGAACTCCCTACATTTATAGATATCACAAGAATTCAAAATATATAATCTAGCAAACAGTTTTTAAGACGAATATAAGATTATGTAGAAGTAAAGAAAACGGCCATAGTGCACCGTTTCAACTTTAATTATATAATAACAAAATAGTTAATAAACAATCAAATGTAAATGTTAACAATTCGCTAACACCGAACGTGACCATGCATCAAGCAGCTACCTACCACTATTACAACTACTAAAGAACAACTAATTGTGGCCAATTTTCATATCAGAGAATAAACTGATATAGCTCCTCAGACGTTATTAAAAGGTTCATGCTGATAATGAAAAAAAAAAACAAAATGAAACCACAGTCACGTCAACACTTGCACACACGTAATCTCTATCTAAACCTGCAAAAAAACATCTATTGAGTCGACTCGAATAATAGGGGAAAACGTGCACAGTTGACTTTGATCACTGCAACAATTACCTCCCTGCGATTCGGTGGCGGTCCAAACTTTCAAAATTTCACGGATAAAACAATCAGCGTGACAAAAGTTATCTGTGCACGCTCGCCACGCTCCTACTGCTTCACAAAGTCAGTCATAGAACAGCGGCCGCCGGTTTCGGCAGCGTGCCCAAGTGCGTTCTCCGGTAACCGGTACCAAACCGGCCAGTGCCACACAAACCCGCAGTGACCTAAATAATTATCTTTTGTGATTAAAAACTGAAAATAACACGAGTTTATTTAATTGTTTAAAAGTGAAGTATTTTATTGTTGACTAATAAAAATAAAACAAGATAAAAATAGTCGGTAACCAAACAAAAACTAAAATAAAAAATACATACAGTGGAACATAGAACCACCTCCTTTGTTGAAGTCGGTTAAAAGTACCAAGTGTAATTGTTACAAAAAAAAACGTACCTAAATATTATTTATCAGTGTGAGTGATGTGATATTTTTGGAATAGTTTTTCGTATAATCAATTAAACGACTTCATTAAAACATTATTTAACCATTTTATTAGCAGTTATTCAGTATAAAATTTCCCTTAATTTTTCACATATTTAATTTCCCGTATTATACAAATACAACATCAAATCGAATTGCATGTATGTGCATTTTTATATAGTTTCACAATACTTTGGTACACACATATATTACTTTTTAAATAATTACATGCTAACTTAATCTTCTTAACCTATCGCTGATCGCCAGTTGGTCACTGCAACTGCACTGCATACTGCGCGGCAATGCTGCGAATATAATGGATACCTTTACCGAAAGCGATCAGCGATGGATTAATTTAGCTGTAATTGTATACTAACTTTACTTCATTTTAATAATAAGCTATTTTAAATTTATTAATATACCACCATAATAATCTGCACATAATCAATAATATCACCATTAAGTAATTATATATTCATTTTATTTTTGTACTATAAATTACCTTATTGCGTTGAGTCAGGTGCCGCCATCTACCCGGTATAGGTGAAACTACCTTCCGCAACGGCAGTTTCAAGGATAACAGGTTAACACTTTATTTTTCTACAGAACAGAAGGTAATAAAAATTCATTCAAAATTCTATTCTGATCTCCTCCCATTCTTACAGATAATTTCATAAAATATAATTTCGTATTACCTAAATATTGATTCAACTATCGGTCATTATAATTAACGATAAAAATACATTATAGTCAATGTTGGATGCGTAAAACTTTACTACACAATATAAAAGTGGCCAAATGTGAGTTGGACTCGCCCATGAAGGGTTCTGTAGAGCAAGTAACATTTTTTTTTGTTATTGTCAAAGTGGCTGTGACATACGGACGGACAGGCAGACAGACATGACGAATCCATAAGGATTCGTCTTTTGCCATTTGGCTATGGAACCTTAAAAAGGATTTTCAAAATCGGTCCACAATTGACGCAGTAATCGGTGAACATACATGAAAAAAATACAAATAGTAGAACATAAAACCTCCTCCTTGATTGAAGTCGGTCAAAAATACCTTTCTACGACGTTTCTGAGATCGAGAGAGGATCAGTAGATGAGTCAAAATCAAGTCAAATAAATTGATGAACGCCGCTGAATGCACGAAAAAGGATGACTCATTGTCCCGTGACGCTCATGCTCGCGCAAGTGCACCGCAATTCACGCTGCATCGCATCGCAATTATGTGTGGGAGCTGGGAGCCCATAAGCTATGGCAGATCTTTACTCCGACTACAAATGACGCGCTAAGAGCATTGCCTCTGTACCTATTGATTGGTTTGGGTAAAATTTATTACAGTGACCTCTATTATGTTATGACGGTACTAACTTGAATTCACTCTCTGTTGTAGTACTTCATAGCACACCTAGATGGCACTCTAAAATTGCATAATTCTTGCCCGTTTACATATATTATTTCAATTTCATATTTTTGGAAGCCAAAATATATCTTAATAAAAGGTATAATAGGATTTAACATAAACTGGACTATAACTATTTGCAACTAAAATATTATAGGCAAATAATTGTTTTTACTGGACCATAGACAATATTCGCAATCTGAGCGCAAGACCCAATTTATTGATTTTTCTCAGCTGTCAAATGGGCGGGGGGGGGGTGTCAAGTGAAAAATAAATGCGTTCCAAAATTTATTGGATGTCTAAATGTCTATTTGACCCGAATATTCAGCATGACGAGGACACCAGAGAGCTTTTAATGAGTAGGTACATTTAAACAGCTCATGCAAAACACAAACATAGAAATGAAAAACATTTTTAATAAATAAAAAAAAAGCTATGCGTAACACTCAAATCTTTTACTCACTTAGATTATATGATCAGAACACATATAAAAACACAGAATCAAAAAAAGCCTTAATAAAACATTGCAATATGGTACTCTTACATACATACATTATGAATCGTTAAAAAAAAACAACACCCATGATATGACCCGCATACCTTAGGCTAATTTCTGCTTAAAAATGATATTTTCCACATTTTCACGCAAACAATTGTTTATAACTCACTTTATTAAAATGCACAACTTGACGACTGCTTTGATGAATCCCAAGTGCATGTTTCAGTCGCCTGGTCACTCCGGACAAAGATACTCTATGATTCCAGTTCCAGGTACATAAAGACATACCTACAGCTTTAATGATTTTTAGGTAAAGTTACGTCCAAAATCAGATGCGTTCAAAAATGTGTTTTCTACCATGTAAACAATTTATGAACGTGATGGAAACAAAAATATTTCATGTTTATTTTAGTGTTAAATGGTATAAATTTTAAACAAAAATAATGCATTTTTGTGTTTTGTGCATGTATATTGCTACTTTTTTTAATATGGCATTGGCAAGGGACATTGATGCAATAGAATAAATAGGGACATTTAATAATATTTACTAGATTTGTTATTCCAAAAAAACGGATTGAATTAATAGAACAGTTAGGTTACATTGACTTTATTTATATTACGATATTTTAAATAACTCATTTTCGGCAAAATGTCCTTTACGACAATTGAAATTTCCGCTATCGATATTTTCAGTTTAATAACGCATAGTTGCTTTTAAAATTACAAATAGCTTTCAATTAAACTCCCTTGTAGATACGATCTGTATCGATGTGGGTATCCCATATTGATAAACAATTAAGTATTTTAGTATGTTTTAAACTTAGAGCATATATACATTGAAGAAGTGCTGAACGAGCGGAAAGCGTGATCGGAGTAGGGAGAGAGAGACTGAGTTTAGTCAGAGTCTGTCTCTCTCACGCAAACTTCTGATTTGTTGGTGTATTTCCCACCAAATCAGTCATGCAAACTGATTGGGTTATGTGATGATGCTTCCCGCTCGTTCAGTACTCCCTCCTTGTAAATACGCCCTAAGGTTTTAAATATTACATCTTGGCAAGCGTGTAAACCTGGCATTGTAATTTACAATGCCAGGTTTACACGCTTGCCAAGACTCGAGAAGCATCCACAAGCCCCAAGCGTCTACAAATCTCGCTTGGCATTTGAAAGTCCTTTACACGCTTGTGCCTGCGTCAGTATGATACGTACATCCAAGCATCGCGGACACCGAACTTGCATCGGCTGTTACGTTTGGTTTCACGTACTTTTATTTCAAATACAAGCAAAGTAAAACAAAAGCGTTTCTCGCTTTCATATGGTTACTTTTTTTATAAGGAATCAAATTTTTAGGGGTTTGTTTGGGATTAATCCTATCCACACGTCCACCACTGTAACCCCTGTACACCAGGATCAACAGCAGTGACCCACGAACACACAGAGTTATGACACTCGGGAAGTCCCAGGAAAAAAAACTGTCTTGGAATCCGCAACGAAATTAATCATAAGAAAACACAGGAGGAGTTGGAAATACGATAAGTCCACTTCCCTCCTTAGCAAAGCGGGAGATAAAATGAAGTCAAAATAGGCAGACACCTTTTTTAAACCGGAACACACCACCGATAAAATACTATGGATCCTAAGTGAGCTATATTTGTTTATTATAGTATATATGGCAGAATCGCCTAAACGCACGGATATTCACCGCAGTTGACACAAGTATACAGCCCCATATGTCATTTGTAAGCTATTTATCATTGTGACGTTCATTGTACTTAAGACTACACTCCTAGGGGACCTGATTAGCCTACTGTTCACACCTAGTATCAGGTGTTGAGCATTGACACTTGACACAATGGTGAATCGACTAATTTAAATGAGTGTAGTTTGCTCTTAAAGTTACCGTGGCCTGTAAGAAATTGAGTGACAAAGTGATTCACCTCGAGCCATGTCCTCGACAACTGTTCGCGAACAGATGGAAAGAACTGGTAGAGGTGGCGCCCCTGAAATGATTCGTCCCATCGTTGTTGTCATTCATCCATTAGGTCATTATAGACATTGGACTGCTGTTGAAACAATCTTATGATTTTATCGCGGCCTCGTAAACCCAAAACATCGCATTCCATGTTTTGTAGTGTGGAACATAGTACATGGCTGCACGTCTTTGCACCTCGTGATCGACCGGAAGGCCAACACCGGTAAAACCTCAGTACTAACCGTGCTATATGCTTTGCACAAGGAAATCAATGCAAGTCGTTGGCTTTGTAACAGTTTGCGACGGACAGCACCTACATTCGCTCTATCGGGCCATACGGGAGCACCATAGCAAATAGAATCCAAAAAAGTAGCTCCATATATGTTTTATTCGGTATGTATTAGTCGGTGATAATCCGTGTTATCCTCCGGCCGATAGTCAGGCACAAGTGATTCTAATGGATATTATACTGGTTGTTCTACTCCTGTAGTATAACTATTATTAATGTTGATGTTCTGTACGTATGCAAGGTCGATTGATCTATTTGCCTTAAATTCATGACAAATGTGCAAAGGTGACCACGGACCCTCTCCATCAAGTTTATCAACAAATTTACGTATTAAATTTCCCTTTGATTTCTGCACAACAGCTTTGTAGTAAGACCTGGCAACTCTAAGAGTAATGAGAGTATTATTGTAAATATCTCCAGTTATGTTACGCTTTTTTATGCTATTTGGTTTTTTTACGAGCTTGCTGATAGATTCTACGTAATTCAACTAATTTATAGTTCCACCAATCACATCTACGAGTGTTAGTGATAGATCCGCGGTGAATTATCAGCACAATATGTGAAAGTGTCTGATAATATGTCTGCGCTTTCCTCAGCTGATAGACAACTGCGAGTGAAGTCTTTGGCATGAACTGCAAAAATTGAACCAAATAAAGCCTAATTTGCCCCTTTAGTTTTACACCTAAAATTGTATGGAGTTCTTTGCGGATGTTGTGCAACCATTGGTATGAATTCGTACACGATTAAGCGGTGATCACTACGGGATGCGTCCGGTAGGACGTTGTCTAGGCAGTGATTGAATATTTAAAACAGCGTAGCATCGATGTAGACAGGTCCAACTACTTTCGAAAATATTTAATTCGACAGTAGGCATTTTAATCACAGAACACATTTAATCCTAAAAGTGGGTAGTCCCCAAAAATTTATTATTTTCATAGTTTCCGTTCTAAGTCTATCTGTATCAGGGATTTACATCCTCGCTATAAGCACGAATTTTTACACCGGTGACTGAGGAAAAGAAGAAGAAAAACGATATTTTGATGACATCAAATACAGAGAAAGACGTATTCGTATAGACGTAAAAATGGTCAAAGAACACTAGTTAACACTACTTATCTTCTTAATTATTACGTGCTTATAAATATTTTATGATGTTATTCCTTTTGTGCATTACTTCATATTTATACATTTGTTTGTATTTTTTATTTACTTTCATCTTTTATCATTCAAGCTAGCCATGCATTTGTCTTGCTACATTTCATGTGTCCATCCAAAGGTTGCCTGTAAGAAATTGCTTCTTAGCGTTAAGGATAAGGCCGACACTTGTACATGGTTGTTAAATTGATATACCTACTCCTAAATGTAAACTGTAATAATTGGTATAAAATAAAGTTTATTCTATTCTATTCCACGGAAAGAATATGAAACACTAGGTCCAGGGAAATCAAGTTTCTTATATAAACTCTAACAGGCAGTGTTCCTAGCCAACAAATATTTATAAGCGTGAATTTAACTAACGAACCTCTGCGTAACAGTCTTGATTCGGAAATTATATTACTCTTTATTAAGTATAAATGTTCCTATTTTTAACTGCACTTAATATTAATACTATGAAAATTAGTAAGTGAAGTTAAAAAAATAGGAACATTAAACTTAACACAAATTTTCAATAATATAAATGTTAATAATTACTTTATCATTGTTTTATTTCTTCATTCAATTACTGTATTTATGTATAATTTTAAACATCCGCATCCACATCTGCATCCGTGAATGTGAGCCTTCGAAAATCCGCATCCGCGGATCAGCTATTTTTGCCCATGTAAAGTGTTTTAAGTCTTCAAATCTTAAGTCTTTGTCTTCGTCGTGATGAAATTAACATTGATAAAAAATATAAAAAACGTGGATGAGATGAAATGGGGACCGTCTTTCAAAAAAACTAGAAACGATCTCCGTAAAACCGATAGGTAACAGTTTCCGGTTCTCGACTGACATCTCGACATTTTTTTTATCGAGTTATAGTATAGGTAGGTAGCTAAAGGTAAGGAAGCTAAAGGAAATATTAAAATAGGTAAAATGGAATTTAGATTAAGACGGATATAGGATCAGTATAATAAAATGAGGTGAGAAATACTTAATTGAAAAATAAAAAAGGGAAATGTAATTTACAACATGACTATGATTATATTATTTACAGCTTTAAAGTTTAATACTATTTGAAGAAATGAGTCTCGACATTTTCTACGTAACACAAATCAGATGTGCCAACCATAGAGTTCTTAAATAGTTCAATGGTGCCAACCCTTTATCTGAGTGCCAACCAGCCAACCAATGTTCGAATTAGTACTACGTTTTTTGTTAATAAAAAACGTTTAAAATTGTTTGAATAATTTTGAAAAGAATCTTAAAAATAGTATTTGGAAGAAGAAAACACTATTTTTCAATACATTCTAGAATTAAACTCACTTGTACTTATTCCACTATTTTATTTCCTTTTTACACCTGACCGGTTTTACCTGACTATTTTTCAAATTTTATGTTTTAATTGCCTTATTTTTGTGTACTTTTCGCTGTTGTAGTTGTTGATGCTCTATTTTTTTCTCTTCTTCGCCACTTCAGGTTCATTACTGAAAAACTTTGTCAGTAAAAGTGAAGTGACAGGAACAATTTTTTGATGAGATGTCCACCAACTGGATTAGCTATTTCTGCCTATGCCACGTAGATAGGTATTTAAAGTCTTCAAGTCATTGTCGTGATCAAATTAGTGATAAAAATGTGGATGAGATGAAATCAGGGGAACCATCTTTCGAAAAAACAAAAAAAAAACAATTTAACTGCATGTAACTAAAAAACTTATTGTTAACCATCGTAATTTCGTTTCACTTTTTCCTACCGACGATTTATACATTAGCAGAGTAGAAAATTCTCCAAAATGTCGGATAAATGAACTTCATACATACATAACACAACATATGGGAACACCTCTTGAACTATTCAAAGTAATAATATCTTTGAACCACAAACTACATAAATTGATTACCGACAAAGCAAAATATCACCACTTCGCTCGTGATTCGTGGCACATAAATAACTAAATAACGAATTATTAAGTTTACGTTCGCCTAACACTACACACATATTACACATGTAACCGCTACGGTTTTAAGTGTCTCAAACCGCTACGGTTTTAAGTGTCTCAAACCGCTACGGTTGTAACTTTCTTATTGTTTACGTTTCAAACGAATGGAAACTTTATTGTTATTCGGTGAAATCCTCGATTACTCTTTAGTTACGCACACATACAGAGGTACTCACCTAAAGATTAGAAAAGTTCGTTTAGGTGCCTACGTGTTTATGAACCTTAGAAGTCTAGGGGATGAAAATGTATTAAAATCAATACAGTACATTTTATTACGATATGCGGTACAAACAAGCGTAAAATAATATATTTATTTTGCCTATGCGAACCTCTGCTTAAATTTCTAAAATGCTAAAAATATTCTGCTGCTGCTGCTCGGCTACTGTGGGAGAATTCGCTTCCCCGCTTCGGCTTGAATGGGTAGGCCGGTGAAAACCGGTGTGACATAGTGCTTGCACTGTGTTTCACCGAGTGAGTGAGGATAACGATGGCCCAATCCCAACACCCTCCCATCCCCCCCAAAATTCGGCAACGCACTTGTAACGCTTCTCGTGTTGCATGCTGCAGGTGTCCAGCGGCGGTAATCGCTTACCATCAGGCGATACGTCTGCTCGTTTGCCTGCATATTACATAACAAAAATTACTATGTAACGATATGGTGTGGCATGTGGTACGTACAATAAAATATCATAGATCTCGAGAGAGAGATTAACATACATGTGGCTTATCATCTTTTCGCTAATCTACAGTTGATTTATATAAAGAAATGAAAGTACCAACCAAACCATTATTTTTATTACTAAATAAAATAGTATCCATATTGGCTTAAAAGGTTAATGGTCATAACGTGACGTCGGCAACCTAACATTGGAAACACTGAAAATCTGTTATGTCAACAACATTTTTAAATTAATTCGTGGGAATGCGAGTGCAAAAAAATTGTTTATTACATTGCTGAACTACATAGTACACAAAATAATTGAATTGGGACATTGACATTGGGAATTGAAGACATTAAATTCTTGACATTGGCAGAAATAGCTGATTGCCATCTCATCAAACGAAGAGTGCAAAAAATAAATAGGTACATTGAAATTAAACATAATTGACGTAGATAGCATTAAAATATGTGCACCAGGATCTGAGATGATTTAAGTACAAAACGCCATAGAAAAATAAAGATCCCGGTAAAGTAGAAGCCGGTTTTACATGGTGTTGTGGGATCTATCATCATATCCGCAAATAACCTAGTTAAACTCACCAGGAGAGACCACCAGCGATTCATATCGAAACGCTCTATGGTAGTCAGACACGTTCCACTCAGCTTCGTAGTCGAAAACGCGAAATAAATATAGTCATGCGTGTAGCTTTCAGTTTTGTCTCAAGAAATCACATACAAACTCTGGCCTGATACTGCATTGATGAAACCTGCGATAATGCCTGATGTCCTTGTTAGTACAGTCAGCTAACTTCGGATGACCTTGAAAACTTTCGTAGTGAAAAATGAAGCATGACCATACTCTGTGAAATAAGACTATTTTACTATGGCTCCAATCTCCTAGCGTCTATTTAATATATACAAGATGGTCTGCTTATGAAGAATTGAAAATATTGATCTTCAGAGCCAGTGCAAGTACTGTGTGAGAGACCAGAGTTTATAAGTGAATCTTTCTAAAGCCTAATTAAGTAGTGAGCCTATGATTTTTGTAGAAGCTGAGCTTTGTGATAAAAACTATGTTTAAGTGAGGTGTAGTAAGGACTGAAAAAATACTGCTTAGCAGGTATTGTTTATAAAGTATGTATTTTGAATATTAAAATGTTATACAATGCTTAAATAGTTATTTTTTAAATTAGTAACTAAACATACCCTTCGGATGACTAATCTTCTGTCTGCTAATAAGATCCAATATCAATAATATAAAAATCAATTGCTATTTGTTTGTATTGCCAAAACTCGAGAACGGCTGGGCAAATTTAGCTGATTTTGGTTTTGAAATGTGTGTCATAGTCCAGGGCAGGTTGAAATGGTGTAAAATGAATCAAGTAAAGTAAAATGAAGTATCAAATTAAGTTTTAAAAGCTACCTTTGAAGGAAACTCTGAATGCTACTAAATAAAATGTCTTCAGGGTTCAAACTAAACAAATAATTCTATGACATGTTTTCTACAACTCACTTGGGACATGATTAAAACCAGCCATGTTCTTAGCCCAGTTTGTTACATATTAATTATTCAAACTTAGTTTTAAAGTTACCTGTTCCACATTCACCGTAGTTGTTTATTACATATTAATGCCTTTGCTAAGAGCTTTGTCTCTTGAGAGATAGATAAAATTTTGGTTGTGTTTCACTAAAAGTTCCATGAAGATTTGTCTGATTAATCTTATTTCACGAAAATAAAAATAATAGGAACAATTCATTTTGTCGCATTTAGAACAGTATCATCACATAATCAGCCTCTGAGAGTCCACTGCTGGACATAGGCTTTTTCTTAGACAGGTTTAACAGTATGCACTCTTTCTATATTGTGAGTTGTTATAAAAATATACAACTTCACATTATTTCTTATCTAATCACAACTAAACAACATACATTAACATCATATAATTAAAAACTCATTGCACCGACAACTATCACTGTCTATCCTGTACATTTTAATCCATCCTAAGGTTGCCTGGAAGAGATTGCTGTTGGCAATAAGGCTGCCCTTTGTACACTACATCTCACATTTATGTACTCTTGTTATTATGTACTACAATCGTGTACAAATAAAGAGTTTTCTATCTATTAACATGTACCTGTTGTAATCTAGACCTGCTTAAAAGTAAATAAATGGCATATTACAACAAGATTATTCTTGTATGGATGTGTGAAATACTGATTTACCTATGTTAAATGGACATTTCTCTCTCACTTATTCAGACAAATTATGCTTATTTAACAAAATTTATTTAGTTAGGTACTCAAATAGACAATACATGTTGTACAATACTGTAATAAATCAGATGGTTATCTATTCATAGGTTTTTATTATTACATCAAAAACAGCTACTTGAGACTCAGGGATATGATCAGGAGATTCATCTTGTTTGCAGCACCTGCAATGAAACATAGCATATTAGACTTAAATAAAAAAAAAGATAAATAAATATTCCCCACCATTATTTCATGGGTGTCGTGAGCAGTAACTATATTAAGCAAATTATCCAGAACAACATAAATTCAAAGAGAAGGAAAACTTGACTGCTGGGCTCGGGTCTCCTCGCAGAAGAGGGAAGGCCATACATTCCCACCCTGGCCAAGTGCAGGTTGGGGTCTTGCAAGACAATGTTGTGGCTACGTATCTTGCCATTGGATGTTGTTAAGCCGCCCAAAGGCCTCCAAGTAAGCTTCACGACTGTTATCCTATGATAACAGCCGGGACCGAATGCTTAACGTGACCTCCGAAACATGGAAACGCTCATGGTATCATGCCACCAGCGGTCACCCAGTCAGGTACTGACGGCGCCTTCGTTGCTTACTTACCCTCAGTGAATGTTTCCTATCACTAAGTGCAACTAGACTATGAGCGTCTCCAGCTATACTATCATGACTGGCATGAATTTTCTTCCACTGTTAGCTTAGATTCTTTAAATGACTCAAGGATATTTATGTAGTGTTCAGAAATACCTAGATAGTTATTCTATAAGAAGGTTATTATATGTAATACATGCATATTAGAGAGAGAGCATATTAGTAGAGTAAATCTAAGAATTTCTAAGACTTCCGTGAGAAGCCTGGCCTGGTTGCCAGCTGTCTAATAAACAAGTGAATATGTTGAACTCTACATTAGCCACTGATAAATAAATATCATTATTGAATTATAATCAACTACCTACCATAATTATTGAACATTATGTTTGGTAGATGTTTTACTTGTAGTGTCTTATTGGGATAATGGTTCTGTACAGACACTGTTTGTATTTAATTATTTAAAAATAAAAATAGGATACCCTTCAACCATCATAGTGGGACCCTCTAAATAAATAAGACAATTACTAGAATGTTATCACATCAAGTCTTTAATAAAAGGATGTTTTGGCATTCCATACTGTAATGGCAAGACGGTTTAATAATGGGTTTGATTTAAGTTTTGATGTGAGTGATGAAAAGGGTTAATGATACTATATTCTTAATCCTTTACCATAAAGAATACTATCATGTTAACTTGCTTACTCCATTTACCATTATACAAGAAACAAATTACTTGCATGTGATACTACAAAACCTACATTTTGAAATCAATGATTATGTTAATCCATTTACTACACTGGGATTCACTCTATATAATACTTAATCATCCCCAACAGTCTTTAATTGCCCAATAATGGGCTTAGGCCTCTCAATAGATAGCAGGATTTAAATCTAAACCTACTGGTTATTGATTAGAACTCCAACTTACCGTTAATGACTTTGTGGCACACTGTAGACACAACAAACAAGACTTACTTACTTACTTATTAAAAGCTTCATATATTATACTCGAAATTCGGTTATTAGGCAACCTCTTATACTTCAATAGTGGCTTTTAATAAATCAATCAATTCTATTTAATAAATCAGAATAGTAGTGGTATAAAGGGCTGAAGCAATTTTAATGGGTGAAAGTTGTATGCATTAACTCTGTAAATTAATGTCAAAGAAAGGCATTTCAAATTTATAGATAGTCTGCAGGTAATTGTTGCACACAATTTTATGTTTGTCTTGGTCATAGTTTTTTGACAAAAAAAAAACTTGCCAGTATAACATAACTGTAGTAAGATATTTTCTTTTTAAATTTATTTCAGCGTCACCATTATCATCAGTAGCCTTAAACAGTTCTCTCCTAAAAAGGAGTTCTGAGGTCTTCTGTACCACGCTAGTGCTTAGAGCATATGGGCTCAACTTTAGAATCTATACAATCGATTTGAGAGTTGAAAATTTTATGTTTGATAGTTCTTGTTTTTGTTAGTCTACTCCTAAAATTTCAACTTGCGGAAATACATAGTTTTTGAGATATTAATTTTTGAAATTTTTAACAAAATACGTGAAAATAATTTTGACAGCGTCTCGGCGTTTTGTTATTCGTTACGTTATTCGTTTTAAACTTTTTCAAACTCTCAAAATTGTTTTTGTCTAATTTTTTTCCATTTTAATTTAGTTTTTATTGTAATACATACCGTAATATATAAAAAAAATACTTTTCGAGTATTGTTTATCACAATTACGTATTAAGATTCACTTTTAATAAAGGACATATTTTCTTATAAAAGGAGAAACAAAACGCAACACTAATGACGCGACGTCATTTTGTAAGTGACAGGTTAAAGTTGGATTCCAATTCAGTAAATCTGTAGGCTAAGTTAGAGTTGTGATCACACAAAAGAAAAAGCAGGAACCGCAACCCACCAATGTTTTTGTTAGTCTACTCTGTCGGTTAGGTTAGGTTAGACTTGTGATCACACAAAAGAAAAAATGAGGAACCACAATCCTCCAATGTTTTTGTAAGTCTACTCTGTCGGTTAGGTTCGCAGAGGCGGGCTGGCACCAGTCGGGGATTGCGGTTGTCTCTCAAGTTCCCGCGATCCCCGGCGTAGGTGAGAGAAGGAACACCGGAGGGTTTTAGTCAGTAGGAGTCTGACAGACCCCTTCGTCCTTTCCCCAGGGCGAAGGACATCCATGAGGATTTCCCCCCGACAAAAAAAAAAAAAAAAAAAAAAAAAAAAAAGGTTAGACTTGTGATCACACAAAAGAAAAATGAGGAACCGCAATCCTCCAATGTTTTTGTAAGTCTACTCTGTCGGTTAGGTTAGGTTAGACTTGTGATCACACAAAAGAAAAATGAGGAACCGCAATCCTCCAATGTTTTTGTTAGTCTACTCTGGGGTTAAAAAAAAAGGTAGACTTGTGATCGCTCAACAAAAAAGAAGGAGCCGCAACGCCCCCATTCGGGATTCCCCTCTAAAAGGGGAAACCACAAGTTAGAGCCCCTCCCCAAAATCTATTGGATATATTGTGAAATGCATCATAACCTTAAAAATTTTCAAAAATTCATACAAAAAAAACTATGAGGAATCGCAACCCCCCCTTCAAGGGGGGGTATCTGCCCCCCCTCCCCTCCCCTCCCCCCTTCACCCCACCTCCGAAATCGATTGTATGTATTCTAAAGTCCTTCCAGCATATGCTCTAAGCACTAGCCAGACCGATTGTAACTTGTAACTTCTCTTTGTAATGATATTGTCCTCCATAGTTGCTCACTTAGTCGCGTCTTATGTTTATACACACATGGGTGGTGACAGTCGACATTCTAAATCTGTTAACACATAGAAAATAAAATGTCAATTAATGCATAATGTAATGGAAATTTATGTGTGTGATAATCTTAAAAATTGGTAAAAATTATGGACCCATTCAGACACAACTACTACTAAGCTACTGGGCATTGTATTATTTTATTGCAAAAATTTTACAATTACGAGTATATGGTAATATGATTCAATACAAGAAGGCAAGTTGTATTAAGATCTACATGTACGTATATGTTATTTATTCCTAAACTGTCTGAACTGAAGTGATATCTTCTCCTACGAAGCTCATATGATGACTAGGGTTAATGGCACTATATATTCCTAATCCTTTACCTTTACAAAGAATACTATCATGTTAACTTGTTATTATCATACCGAGGGTAAGGCTGCGGGGCGCAGCTAGTTCAAAAAAAGTAGCCTTACTTCTTATATCATCACAGTCCAGTTAAAATCGGTCTAGTCGTTCCAGAGATTAAACTGAACAAACAGACAAACAAAAATTGAAAAAAAAAGATTTAGGTACATGCACCATGTATACATACCACGAAGCATATTTGCTCCGTGATACATACCAATGACACAATAATATTTCGTCAGTGATACATACTTATGCGTTCAGTAAAAAGTGGTTATTTTAATATTCCAAACAGACACTCCAATTTTATTTACTTAATTGTATAGATAATGTAGTGGATGGCAATAGCCTGGAGTAAGTATGCATATTTATTAGCATTCTAGCTTGCATAGTACAGGGTAGGCTTAGTTTGGGATCAGACTACTATTATTTGTTCTGTATTCAGCTGCAGAGTACAATGCAGAATACAAATAATTTTACTGAGCCATCAATATTATATTTTCTTAAGAACTCTGTCTCAACTTAGATTCTGTACCTAGATGACCAAGCTTTGCATGGTATTTTTTTTTTTTCAAAATTAACCCTAGCTTCATCAATTTATAGCTCCTAAAACCGCTTGCATAGTAAATTTCCTTTTCTGAGGTTCAAATTATAATAATATATATGCAAGAATGGATATATGCCTATCTCCAGCAGTGGACTGTGATAGGCTGATGATGATGATATGCAAGAATTGCTTGTTTAAAAGTATTAGATAGATTAACATAAACATAAAGAAAAATGACAATGAAAGTTAAATATTAATAAGCAAGACTGTAGCATTAGCATTTATCATAAACAAACTTATAGTAGGTGACTGCAGGGCAGGGTCTGCAAGATATAGTCATCCCTTTAGAAACGAGGTTTCTAATTATTTGATAAGCCTGGTATTCTTTATTTTATGGAATAAGTGGCAAACAAACAGATGTATCGCCTGATGGTAAGTGATTACCGCCTGTGGACACCCGCAACACCAAAACACTATTATAACTTTTCCGGTAACTTTAACTTTGTTGTTTATAATAAGGCTGCATTTTATTTTATTAATGCTGTATTTACCTGTAATTTTTTGGGACAGCTAGTGGTTTCATACAAAATATATTTGTAATGTTTATAATAACAATTGTCGCATACAATTTACAAACAGCTACTTGGTCCCAAATTAGGCAATGCCTGTACTACGGTAACTACAAAATACAAAATCTAAATTGAAGTGTAAGAAATTTAAAAAGGTTCTAAACAAAATACAGAAGCAGAGTTACTTTTTATTCTTCATAATTTAATCAGGACCATCTTTAATACATTGTAGGGCATATTTTTAAGATTTAATATTATTCACCTTAGTTCTTCAAAATCAATGTTGATTGAAGAAGAACCTTTCTAGATTTGAGATGAGTAAAATTCTTTATCACTTCTTTAAGATTTAATGATTTGTGCACCTCACTTTCTGTGGACATCAGTGACTATATAACTAATAACTGGTAAATTCCTCTTGTAGTTTTGTTGTACCGACCTTTAAGAACTACTTAATTTTCTATTCACTTTTTAAGTTTCTCAATTTTAAAAAAGAGCATTCCTCGCTTTAGTATCATGCATAAATGGATTTTATTGCGATTTCTATAATTTAAAATGTTCCAAAATCAATTTTGTTTTCTTTCAAAACTTTATAATTATATTTTCAATACACTGTTAACTTTTATTCTTTACAAATACCTAACCTACATAAACAAACTAATCAAACTATAAAAGTATAAACACACAATACACTTTAAACTCAGAGGAGAATGCAATATTTCAGGACATATAATGCCATCTAGTTGATTTTTTTAAAACTAAACAGAGTTAGTGCTATTTAAAAAATCATAGATAGTATATCGCATGCTTAATGTAATACTGTCTTAACTCAAAAAAGACGATTTTTGGGAAATCATAAAAGAAGATCTTGCTATAAGGACTTATTCTACTAATTGAAGAATAAAATTTAAACTGACTTAGTAATTAACCAAAAATACTTGGATTTTGAAAGTATGTTAAACTATTAATGAGATTTTAGTAAAAAAATATTCGTATTTAATTACTATCTATTTAAAAAAAATATTTTAAAAAGGACATTGTAAGTTGAGTCAGCTTTTTTTAAAAATAAACCAAAGATTTTAAAATGCAATTGTTCTATTAAGTTATAAGTCTGTTTTATTTTAAATAATTTATGATTTATAACTACTAATTAATTTTTTAGTCTGTGTATGATTACATTAGAAAACCATATTTAGGAATTGGGTCACTTTATTCACATTAGCAGACTGATAATGGCGTATTTTAATTAATTATAAGACAAATGGAATCACTAAACTTTTACTGCCTTTTAAGACCTTTCACAATTATTAGATTAAGATAACAATTTTAATGTATCAGTCTTATTTATTTGTTCAATAAATCAAGAAAAAATAAACTAAAATCGCTATTAAAAACTAAAAATTACTCCAAATAAATAAACCTACTTTGGTGATCCAACCTATTAAATAACAGCTTGCAGATTAAACACAAGAACTTTATTTTTTTCATCTGTTTTGCAGCGATCATCGTACTTTTTTTGGCGGCTTTTGTTTTTTTCTTTTCTTTTAACGATTCTTTTAGAATTAGTTTGTGTTCAGGGCTCGAATTCTTGTATTGCACACAAAGATCGCATTGATCGTTTCTGGGACGAAAAAATGATATATTAAAGTCTTCTGTAAACACTTTATAAAACGTGTAATATCTACCAGCTGCTTTATTATTTTTATTTTGATATTCTTTAAAGTCCCTGAAAAGGTCTGCAATTGTTTTCCCACCATCGATGTATTCACGAGTTGAATATTGCCTAATGTAGTGTGAATCAATTCTTGGTATTGCGTCTATAAACTCTTTAATATTGTTTAGTAGTTGTTCATCAACCCTTACATGGTTGCTATGCTGTCCTCTCAGATCTTGTGCTGAAATTCCATGTTCATATATTTTATATACTATAGTACGTATAACACGATCAGAAATATTCAAAGTTTTCGTTGAAAACGTTTTACACACTCTTACTGATTGCCCTTCTACTAAGAAATGGAATGCATTTTGGATTACGAGCGTTTGTATATCGATATCTTGGTATTCATACAAGACTAATAAATGATCTTTGAGCATTAACCTGACCGAGATTCCAATACAGTTCAAACATTTTTTGTCTTTCATCTTCAGATATCCGTTCTCAGCATTTGAGCCTACATTTATCACCACAGGGTGATTGTACTGAACGAGGTTTGATCAGTTTATTTTCCTTGTTAATATACGAGTTTCCTGTGTTTCTCAGACTTTTAGCTACGTTCTGCTTCCAGCTTTTTTCATTTAGCTTACGCTTCCTTCCCTTTTTCGTTCCTTCTTGTAGTGAAGTATTTTCTCCGATTTCTTTATCTAGCGAAATTTCAGTTGTTACATTTTCATTAATATTTGTTTGTTCTAATTGTTTTTCTGCTGTTACCTGAAGTGTGTTACTTTGTGTTTTGTTCCGTTCATTACCAGAGTCTTCGTTGGAACTATCACTGGAAGATCCTGATGATGAGGAGAAAGAAGATATTGAAATTGAAGACTTGGATAAATAGCTTTCGCTTTGTAGAGGGAACTTCGTATGTTGTATCTTGATCACTTAAATCCAGATCACTATATTCAGATTTTGAATGTCTCTCATCAGTAAAATCTGCGATGTTATGAAAGTGATTATCATTGCTGACTGAAGCCGATTCCAAAGTTTCAAAATATTCTCGTATGTTTGAGTAACGCTGATTTTCAGGTTTGTTTGTTATATCAGCTAAAATCTTTAATAAAAATTACAAAAAACAAACAAGCATAATTTTTAAAGTTATTCGACATTTTCACCTTAACTTCAATTGATTCATGTTTTTGTATTGGCTGATGAGGTGCCGTGTTTCGAGCCTGAACAAGCTCCAATATCTTTTTCGATCTATTGATGGACATTTTAAACCTAAAACACAAGTAATAATAAATTTATTACATAAATATTATATTACCTATGTACACAAGTAATAATATTATGACTCTAGTACAAATAAAAAAATGTACGCTGAATTTAGACTAACAATGACTTAAAACAAAATATTTATAGGCAAAGAAAAAAAAATATGTATTAGAACACATTTTTTTTTTTCAAACAGAGACTCAACTAATGTTGCGTCTCTCAAGTAACAATAACCTTTAGTAGTAAACAGACTTATACTTAAATTGCACAAAGTGTTACTTTATTGTTGAATCAGTTTTAATTGTAAACAGACTTAACACGTGATGGGTCCCGAAAAATATAGTAACGTTCAAAGATAAACGGCCTTATAACATAATGTTCCACGTAATATGTTATTAAAATTAAAAGTAAACTGACTTAAAATTTAATTTGTCAATGTAAAATATCACAGTTTTATAAAACTTACCTTTAAATTTAGACGTAAACACACTCAGCAACGATTGGGTCTTCTTTCTATAAAATTATGAAATTTTCTCTGCACAAGTGTCAGACACATACTGGCAAGAGTCGCTATTCGACGAAAACACATTGAGAGATTGCACAAACGTGAAAGAGACTGATATATCGCTGGAGCGGCAACGATGCGTAATTTGAACATACTTCAAATAGTAAATGGTAGATGGGGCTAACAGAAGCCTGTATCTGTACGTAACTCAATTTTGACCTATCTACTCATGGGTCAGTGTTCCATTAAGCATGCGATATGTACTGACGGATAGATAGCCAACTCTTCGTTTTGCATCATTACGCCATCTGGTTCCCATTCGCGGAACTAAAACGTAGTGTATCAGTGGTATATACTCGTATATTTAAACCTAGATATATATATATAAGCCTTATATACTTTGGAAACTCGCGAAGGTGCAGAAACGCATTTATTGATAAAAAAAGTAAAACCATAAAAAGCATTGACATAATTACTTTAAATCCGTTCCTGCCACTTAAACGGATTTATTTATGTATTAAACTTGGTATTTTTGGGTTTTTAAATAAAAAAATAAAAAAAGTGCCAATAATCGCTATGTAAGAAAAAGAAATCGCTATGTTAAAATAAAAAAAAAATACTTGTTCTTGAATTCTGTTTATTTTTGACAACAACAATACCAGGTACCTTTGCCACACAATAAAATTAACATTGCACAACACAACATTCTTTGAGGCACGATCTAGTCTATTTTCTAATATTATTATAAATCCACTAAAACTAGATCACAAGGAGACCTATCTCAACATTTTTTATCACAGTCAGGATTTATTTCGTGAACATTGCGTCGCGAAGCCGGAGAAGTAGGTACACTTAACACGACGTATTTGGCAAAATATACCACGAAAATAAATGCACATCCAAAAAGGTGGAAAAAATTAACTTTGGGATAAAAGCAAAAATGCAAACTATCGTGCACAAATTAACATTCGAACCTTATAATAACCTTCCTAGCCTTATGATAACCTTCTGGCAACACTGTCTCTGTCACGCTGGTCACGCACGAAGTGAAGTGCAGTGAAGTCAGCGACAGAACGATTTGTTGATAGAAAAAAACTAGGTCGTTCGGAGCAGCTCGTCTCGATCCATGCGAACTTCGGGTGTCAAGTTTTTGAGTTACGAAATTTCTTGATTCGGTTGCCGCGCTCAAAGGACTCAAAGCCCGCAGTAAAAGCTACAGAATAGCTTAAAAAAAAAACAAGGAGCTATTATTAAACCCCTACTAAGTGAACATACAGCATTAACAATCTCGAATGAGATTTCGCAGAAGGAGGCGGCGGAGAAGGCCCGGGAGGATGATATCCACTCGGACCCGATCCGTCGCCGGCGAACCGGGCGGCGGAGGCGCGCATACCAGCGCCTCATGCCGCCCTGAGTGTGGCCGCGGATGGCGGGGACGGGTTTTCCCCTCCATCCGCTTTAGTGGTCACCCGTGAGGGGGCGACGTTACGCGTGTGCCGTACGTCGCCCAAATTGAGAGTCTACCAGCAGACGGTGCCCGCTTCTGTGCGGGCAAGCGCTGGGAGGGGTCCGGATGTGTTAATAACAGCAGTTCCCGGATCCCTCCCGTCTCAGGCGCAGAGTGGCACACCGTGTGGTTTTAGTCGGTTCGATTCCGACACACCGCCCCGCCGCAAACCCCGGCGGGGTGACGGCCCGAGGGGGTTTCCACAAGTTAAAAAAAAAAAAAAAAAAAAAAGGGCTATTTGACAATATTGAAAATAAACTATGGATTGCGGTCGCCCTATATGATAATAGTCTAAAAAGACATATTTCACTATAAATCAAACAAAATAATGTAAGTTTCTCGCAGATTGCACGAAATAAAATTAACATTTTTTTTTTAATTTTTTCTGCGACATCAACGCCTTGTGATTGGTTGCAACACTGTTGACGGCACATGCTACGAAACGAAAGATTCCTCTATTGAGTATTGTTTGCGTTTTATGTTTTCGGAGTGGTAATAATCGATATGTGAGCTATTTCTGCAGTACTTTTTTAATAAACTATTTAATAAGTGGTTCGAAACAAAAAGGAACCAAATTTTGTGCGTGCCGATAACAGCAACCTACATAATAAGATAGACGCTTTTAGGATTGCACTTTTCTATCTAAGTATACAAATAAATAAAATTGGAGTGTCTGTTTGTGATATTAAAATAACCGCTTTTTACTAAATGCATATGTATATATACACGGTACATATACCAAAAATGTAGTTTAAAAAAGTTTTTGTCTGTCTGTTTCTTCCGGGTAATCTCTGGAACGGCTGGACGGATTTTGACGGGACTTTCACTGGCAGGTAGCTGATGATCCAGGGAGTAACTAAGGCTACTTTTTTTTAGACTAACTTTGTCCGGCGGCGTTACTCGCGGTACAACAATAATCGCGTGTAACACCGCGGGGTTCAGCTAGTACATAATAATAACGCTGATTACTATGCTGCGGAACTGAAATATGTTAAAGCAGCTATGTTGCACTTACATAAGTTCAACATAAAAATTGTTTCTGTAATAACCTCTGGAACAAGTCATTCATTATATTTGTAAAATCTTATTTACTTTTAGGTAGGTAGGTATATCTCAATGCTTTTAGGTTACATTTTGAAATGGTACAAAGCGCGGTATTTAAAGTTATGTTATGTTATCTGACCCGACGAACTTCTTACCACCATATTTTTCTTTCGTAAATATTTGATAAATTTCTGAAAACCTTCGTTTTAGCAGTCATGCCCGCCTCAGCTTTTCATGGGTAGGGTGCAGTCACGGACAAAAAAACTATTTCCGTTATTTTTTAATTTTTCTTGTACACAAACCTTCTCCTAAAAATAACAAACACATACAAAATATATAATTTGGTGCAGCCGATCGAACATATATTCGAGTTATGCGCGTACATACATTTCGGCGATTCATTTTTATATCTAAGATTTTTTCACTGTGGCACTACACACCATTTATTCGACATTTTAATTAATGAAATTGGACAAAACTGATAAAATTCACTTAAAGTGCGCTAATTTGTTTTGTGGTGACTAGCGAGTGACGTCACGCGTCTCACTTGACCAGCGCCTTTACAGAAATATCGTTTTTTGACATGTCAAAAAACGATATTCCTGTAAAGGCGCTGGTCAAACTTCAAACTCAACTCAGTCAAAACTTTGTCAAACTTGAACTTTATCATAGATTTAAAATCATAATACAGTAGATATTTCACAAAATATTAACACAGTTTGCTAATAATTTAATAAAGAATAATTTAAAACGATTTCCAAAAATCAGTCAAATATAACCATAATATTATAATATTATATATAAATAATATTCTATTTCTCTTGGATGCCATCATGAGATCTTAGTGTCCTTATCATGGTATCACCGTTGGGATACATATCTCCTTTCCATTTAAAAAATAATCTTCAAAATCGGTTAATAATCGACGGAGTTATCCGCGAACACACATAAAAAATGTATACGGCAGAATTAAGAACCTCCTTCTTTTTTTGAAGTCAGTTAAAAATATGAAAAGATGTGAAACCTCGAAAGTGTTTTGTGTAGGTAAGTTATTTGTTCTATAAACTAAAATGACTGTTTATTACATTAATATTCATTTTATTAAAAACAAAAATTCAAAATTTTCAAATTTATTTGAAAGCGCTACAGTTTAATTATTCTCATCAGTGACTTCGTCAAGGCGAAGCCGCGAAGCGTCGCCACGGCATTACTCGCCACACCAAAAATCAGCTTGCATCCTTTTGGATTAGTGATAGGTGTTCATACATGTTCTCTTGTAGGACATTGCTTTGGACATTTGGACAGAAAACTCAGTAACTTATTATGTACCTACCGAATATTTAGAATCACAGTCTGCATGCCAAATTGCATTGAAATCGGTGCCGGTTTAACCGTGAAAGCGAGACACACATACCTACTTACTTTCGAATATATAATCTTCTTCTATTACTATAAATGTGTATGTATAAGTTTATTTGTTATGCTTTCACTGTTGTTTCATTGTTTATGTAAACCAATCATCATGAAAATTTGTACACAATATTATTATTATTAAATTATTATTATTATATTGTGTATGTGAATAAGTATCCTATGTTACTTCTAACAGTAACAGTAATATAGGATACTTTTTATTAAATGCGAGCGAAGCCACGGGTAAAAGCTAGTATTAGTATAAATTGTAAACAAAACGAAACACTCTTTATTGTCTTTATAATATAATAACGATTCACAGAAAGTTTTCTTTGGATTACTACGAAGTAAGTTTTTACTGTGTAAATGCGACATCTAGGTAAGCAATAAAGAACGATCTAGATGTCGCATTTATTACTTCGCCGCCAACCCATGTTCCCAACAAGAACATTGTATTGTCAGGCGTCGAAGTTCATAAAAGTACCGATAGATGTCAGTAAAATTAAATTCAAACTAACTAGAAGCAGAACAGAATATTATTAACCGACTTAAAAAAAGAAGGAGGTTTCTCAATTCGACCGTATATATATTGCATATACATTTTTTATGTGTGTTTGCGGGTAACTTCGTAGCTTATGAACCGATTTTGATGTTTTTTTTTAATGGAAAGGATGTACCCCAACAGTGATGAGGACACTAAGATCTGATGATGGCATCCAAGAGAAATCGAGTCAAACCTTGAAGTCGGTTTTATTTTTGTTAAAACGGGCGGAGCCGCGGCAAAAACTAGTTATTATTATAATTTTCTTCTGTACAAACCTTGTCCTGATAGTAAAAAACAGGTAAAAAAATCACCCAATTTGGGGCAGACGATCGTAAGTTATGCGCGTACATACATCTGTGATTCACTTTTAGGGTTCTGTAGCCAAATGGCAAAAAACGGAACCCTTATGGATTCGTCATGTCTGTCTGTACGTCCGTATGTCACAGTACTGACGAAATATATTGTATCATTGGTTACAGCCACTTTTTCCGAAACTATAAGAACTATAATGTTGAAACTTGAAAACTTGAAAAAAGCTTGGGGGTTCCCCATACTTAGAACTGACACTCAAAAAGCCCATACGTGTGAGGTATCTATGGATAGGTCTTCAAAAGGTGACGAAGTGACAAGTGAAGGTTGAGGTTTATAATGTAATTTTTTTTCTAAACTGAATATTTAGCGCGAAGGCACTTCCCAAGTAGTAATTTGTGCCTCCCCCCCAGTAACTTCTAAAATAAGAGAATGATAAAACTAAAACAAATATGTGATGTACATTACCATGCAAACTTCCATCGAAAATTGGTTCGAACGAAATCTAGTACGTAGTTTTCTTTTTAATGCATTATATATTGTAAACAGCAATTTATTTAAAAAAAAATACACCGTTATAAAAATATTGAACAAAGTTACAATGAACTACAAGCACTTTTATATTATGTTACTTGCTGCTATAGAAGCCCGTCGCGTGATAATTTTCCCCCGTTTTTGAAATATTTTTCATTGGTGCTTCTCTTCTATTGGTCTTAGCGTGATGATATATAGCCTATAGCCATCCTCGATAAATGGGCTATCTAACACTGAAAGAATTTTTCAAATCGGACTAGTAGTTCCTGAGATTAGCGTGTTCAAACAAACAAACAAACAAACTCTTCAGCTTTATGTATTAGTACAGATTAGTTTAGATTTAATAACTGTAGAAGATTTGGAAGTTTAGAAATACTGTTTAGTAATTTGGCTTATTTATTTCTATTATTATAATGAACATAATTTACGTCTTCGGTTAGGCAAATGAAATGTTTTTAATGAATGTGACGGCTATGGTCTAAGAAATTACGAAGTTAAGAAATTAAGGCCAAGAAATTAACCCATGGTATAACAATATACTTCGCCTAGAACACGGCTATTCCATGGTGACGGCCTTGTTAATTCGTTGTCAAGACGCCCGGCGTATGTTACGCGTAGGCGTGTGGCGAGTGTACCGCCACATAGCATAGACGGGTGGAGGTAGTTTCTGAGACTATAACCCCCTTATTGATAATAGTTATTTGTTATACAAGAGTGCAATTTTGATGACCGAGCAAGCGAAGGATTCTAAAATTGAATCACAAGCGCGGCTAGGGATTCGACAATTAGAATCCTGAGCGTAAGCGATGAAATCAAAAGAGCACGAGGTGAAAAATCTGTGCTTAAACTAAACATAACGTTTATGAATAAGGAAGTGATTTAAAAAAAAGACAACTTGTTTGGGAGACAATTTTGGGGAGTAGGTAAAGTAGTAGTTCAGGGCTCTAAAAATAATAGATTTGTGGTTAATGTTTTCACCATCATCATCATCAGCTTACTGTAATCTACTTTGATCGATTAAAGGTTGTTGCATCCAGCTCTTGCACAGGTCGCCACTCCATGTGGCCAGTCTTATTATAATAATGAAAATATTTTTTTTGTGTACAAATATACTAGGTAATGTGTGTATGAGTGTCATCAGTGGCGTAGCGAGGGGGGGGCGGAGGGGCGGACCGCCCCGGGCGCCATCATAGGAAGGGCGCCAAAATTGGAAAAAATATATTTTGTGCGGTCAGTCAGCCAATTAAGTTTTCAAGAAGTTAACTTTTGTTAAAAAAATATAGGACGAAGCTATGTGCTAACAAGCTACAGCCAATTGTTTAACCAATATTTTACGCACTTGAGTTCTGATAAATTAGCCACAAAAATAATTGAGAGCATTACATATATTTACGATAAATTTAGAAAAATATTTTTTAATGTTAATTGTCTTGCAAGACAATTTTAGTTGGTAGGATTTAAGCTATTTTTCCCTATTTTACTAAAATTATTGAAACTATTTGAATTATTGAATGAATCCGACAAAAATATTTAGCTATACCTACTCACAGCATCGATACGACCACTTACCGTGGTCGTATCGATGCTGTGGTGGGATAGAGGGTGCTAAGAATCACCGGGAAGCCACTACAAGAGATTGATCTTGGCAACTTTTATTGGCACGTTACGCACGTTACGGCTAGCCTCGCTTCTGGCACAACTCACAAGCTTGAGAAGATTAGATGGCATATTTTAGGGTAATGCGAAGTCCGGAGAGGAGGGGAAGGACACCATAACCCTCGACATAAGCCATCCAATATACTTCCGTGTGGGACCAACAATCTCAAGGTGGCATTGAATTTCTGGTAAATAAGTCCCTTTCTAGCAACGTTGTGGAAATATCTGGTATATAGAACAGGGTAGCATACCTCATTGTCAAGCTCACCGAACGACATAGCCTCAATGTAGTGCAAGTGTACCCACCGACCTCGGCCCACTCGGATGACGAGGTAGAGGATAAGTTCGACGACATACCAAGGGCTCTCCACTTCACCACTAAGAGCCACAACAACGTTGTTACGGGTGACTTTAACGCCAAAGTGGGAGTACTAAATTGCAGCGAATCGGTAATAGGATCCTATGGATTTGGAAGCAGAAATCATAGGGCAAATACTCGTCAACTTCCTCGAACGAGAGGGGCTGAAATTTTTCTTCAAAAAAACAGTCCCAAAGGCAGTGGACTTGACAAAGCCCCAACGCTATGTCCAAAAACGAGATCGATTTCATCTTGACGGATCAAAAGCACATATTCAGAGACGTCTCAGTTTTATCAATAGGTTTAACACCGGTAGTGAAAACCAAATTGTCTGAGGCTCTCTGAATATCGACTTTAAGGCTGAACGTGCCCATTTGATGAAATCCAGGCTCCGGCCAACTCTGCTCCAAGCCGCTATAGAAGCTGTAGAAAAGTTTCAGTCAAATCTGGAAAACCGATTTGCTACCATGGAAACCACAACACACCTAAGCCAGAACCTGGAAAATGTGGTTCTAATTTTAAGGGAAGAAGGTATGAAATTTTGTTAAATGCAGCGTAAGGACAAGAAAACAAAGCTTTCGGAAGGCTAATGAAGAAATGACGTGAAAACCCACTTTTAACTTCGTCAAACCAAGAGATCAATAGTCATACGACACGACCTCCGATGCTCTAATACCCTTTCAATCGAACAAGCGATCGAGCAGAACCGGGGTTCAAAAGTGTTTGTACAGTCTCTTGGAGGAAGCCGCCTGACGAAGTTGACCACAGTGAAAAAAGTGAAAAAATCGTTGCTTCCAAGCCGACCGTCCTTTCGGAAGTGGAACGTTTCTACGGCGATTTACACGCCGACAGAGGCAGGTGAAACTAGTTAAAAACTCAAAGCCTAGGACAAATGCAGGAGCTTTACTAGTAGTGATGCAGTCTTTTTCCTTTAATTTGTTTCTTGGGCCTATGGCAACCGGTGCTCCATGAAGTGAATGATACCTATACAAAAATATTTACAAATAAAGGGACTTGACAGAAGATTCTGCGCTCAGAAAGTAAATGCTTTGCAAATGATATTGACAGAGAAACGAGAGAAATAGGCAGATGGCGTTGTAAGTTATAAAAAAATATGTGTGAAGAACTCAGAATACCCATAGAACCTTAGAGGCGCATAACAAGAAGGCATATTTTTGATGAGAGAACTAGAGATGCTAACTTGTATGATTTGAAATAGTAGTTAATTTCGCTATCTTGTCTATTGAGCAAGTGAAAAAAAAATGTGTGGTGCTATAGAAATTAATGGTGTAATAAAGTACTTTTCTATTAAACAAAGTAGACCTATAAATATTTAATTAAAGGCGGAAGTTTGACTTTTATTCTCAAAAGTACTTATATTAGTTTTCAACAAAAACATAAATCTAGTTTATATGAAAAACTAGCTGACCCACGTAACCTCGTTTGCGTCTCCTATAGTCCATAGCGTAATAATTTTCCCCTATTTTTGAAACGTTCTCCATTGGTGCTCCGCTTCTATTGGACTTAGCGTGATGATATATAGCCTATGGCCTTCCTCGTTAAATGTACTATCCAACACTAAATGAGTTTCCCAAATCGGACCAGCCGTTCCTGAGATTAGCGCGTTCAAACAAACAAACAAACTCTTCAGCTTTATAATATTAGTAAATATTGATTTGAGTTTTTGAATTCGCTAATCATTTCATTTTGTCTATCGTCAAGTTGTAACAATGTTTCAAAGTGGTGGAAATAATAAAAAGTGTACTAATAAACAATAAGTGATTGTAAAACTAAAATGAACTTTTTTATTTTAAATCTAACCTGTATTATGCCAAAATGATGTGGACTGTTCTCGCCGAAAAGCTCTTTAGAATTAATCTACATAAGTAATGTTTAGTAGGTATGTATACATTAGCTTTAAATACTAAATACTAGCCGACCCACGCAACCTCGTTTGCGTCTCCTATTGCCCGTAGCGTGATAATTTCCACCGTTTTTGTAACATCCTTCATTGTTGCTACGCTCCTGTAGGTCTTAGCGTGATGATATATAGCCTATAGCCTTCCTTGATAAATGGGCTTTCTAACACTGAAAGAATTTTCCAAATCGGACCAGCGGTTCCTGAGATTAGCGTGTTCAAACAAACAAACTCTTCAGTTTTATATATTAGCATAGAAGAGGGCGGCAAAATTGTCTGCCGCCCCGGGCGGCCGACACCCACGCTACGCCACTGAGTGTCATCATGTAATGTGAAATGGTATTTTTTTATAAATGAGAATATAGAACAGATCTGGCATATATCTAACTAGGCCGTCATAGTGTGGGTCACCATGTTGCGATGTCTGCATTCGCAATAGGGTGGCCCTCACTCACTCAAAAAAACTGCATGCTTTTAACATGAAAACGAGTCTAGCATTCAGTCAAAGTCACAGCTTACATTTTCACGCAAGTAGGCAAGAGCTCAAACTGAATTTGGGTAGGTACACTTTAAGCGAGTAGGTACTTCAAAAAGCATAAATCCACATTTGATTTCTTCACTTAAAGTGCAACCAAATTCAATTTCACCTCTTCTCAGGCAAAAATGTTCAGCAACATTTCTGTTCAATACCGGAAAGAGTTCATTTGCACCTATTTTTATAAGTTTATTCAAGAGTAAGAGAGTCTTAAAACTAGTTTTCTTTTTCTATAGGTACGAACCAAGATCAAAAACTCATAAACAGTTTTAGAACACTTTGTAAAATATAACTGTTATGAATCTCATAGGGTACTTTCCGTTGATCTAGAACTATGAAATTTGGCAAGTAACAGCGTTGAAGACTGCAAATACAGGGAATAAATATTTTTTTGAGGATCGACATTTCAAATTGAATTTGATATTCTAGTCAACAAGTTTGAAAAACTTGATAATTCTTTATACTGTGAATATGTTCGATAGCTTGTTCGACTCGCTAAGTGAAAAAAAAAACAACGGCCAAAATCTTTAATGAGATTTAAATAATAAATTTAGCCATTGCCACAGTCACTAATTTTAAATAAAATAAAATGTTTATTAATAATACCTTTTAATGAACTTACAAAGTTCGATAATTGTTAGACAAGGATCTTAAAAGCATTTCGATTCGTGTAGTTTTAGTAACTATGCTTAATGCAATAATCAGTAAGCGGTATTTTTAATTTTTTTCATCTGTTGGTTATAGAGTATTTAAATACCGGACCGGACCTGGGGTTCCTGAGATTAGCGCGTTCATACAAACAAACTCTTCAGCTTTATATATTAGTATAGATAGATAGAAGAATAGATTCATAATACCACAAAATAATTTATTCAAGCAAGATTACCCGTATTTCTATAATAAGTTCTGTAATAAGTTTATGTGGTTGGGTCTTAAATATTGTATTTTTTTAATGTCTAGAAGTATTTAATCACACATCTTAGACATTGAACTAGCCTCTTTTATAACTACAATGCCTGTCATGCTGGACATGATTTGTATCATATTACTCCCTACCTTTTAGAACAGCCCTGCCTCTATTGTAATAGGTCAGGGTAGATTTATGATATAAATTATTTAACGTAACAACTTAAAGTACAGCCTGAATTGTACTTCATTATTAATTTATAATTTTTATTGATTTGTGTGATATCTTCGTATCAACATTAAACATTAACGATTTGGCAATAGGAGATATGATGTTAATCGATACTATTTTGTATGAAAATGAATTCCAAAAGCTCAGTTTTAGCATTCTCTACAATATTAAAATGATTTTCTACGAATTTCGCCTACCAGACAAATGTAAATAATTGTTTAGGAGTATGAATAAGTTAACTTTGAGATTCCCACGAAACTAAAAATTACCACTTTTGTTTTGTGTATGACCTTGTCCTGAAAACTCATAATTAATATTTAAGCCAAAGTGCTTAGAAAAATACATAAACAACTCATATTCTGCATAGAACATTTCATCAAATAAAAATAAAAATAATTAGTGCCTTAGTGTATCTATGTATTTTAACATTATATTGAATAGTTTTATATTTTATTACTTTCTCTTTTGAATGTGCATTCTGTGAAAATTCAGGACCTACCCTCCTTTAAAGCCAAACTAAAATTGTAAAGTCAAACATAGCAGCTTTTACTACGAAAGAACATTTCATGCACATGCTGGCAGTTTATTTAGTTACGAAATTCAAAGGTAGCATAATTTACACAACGTTCTAAGCGCCAGAGCTACTCTAATTAATGTTTTACATTTTTATTTAAAAGAATTATTTATGTTTCTGTCGGAAATATTTCATTAGCAATACCCTGTTTGTTAGAAATATCCTCTTTCAAAGTATGATTAATTATACCTTCGTAATGACTAATGGTCTGAGGTTTGTGTTTCTATTGAAAGTTGATCCCACTCCTTTTTGCTAATTTTTTTTCAGGTTATAGATAGAGGTCGAAAGAAATGTAATTGGACGGAATGATCGTAAATACTTTGACATAGTAGAATCTACTTCACTTGGGTATTGAGATGATGGACTTATTAATGTAATTCATTCTTAGCTTAGTTTATAATGCGTTTTGCGTACAAATTGATTGGTTTCATTTTAAACATTTAAAAACTTTAAAGTCTCCTCTTATGATTTGAATGTATTGTCTTTGAATATTATATTAGTTAATAATATACCAATATATTCTCAAATAAAGTTCTTCCGTTTTGATAAGTTTTTAATTCTATGATTATTGCTTATTAGCTAATTCTCTCGTCGGCCATCTCGTTTATTGATTTTTTCTTTAATAGCATGAGCCTACTAGTAAAATACAAAGAGAGTACGAGTAATCATCGTCTAATATAATCCATCGTTTTAATAAAACTATTTATTGTATCATTGGCTCAATTTTCGACTGAGGTAAATCTTCAGTCGAAACCTGCCAACTTCATTGCCAATTTCAAGTCCAATCATTCTATTTTGAAATGTTAATAAATTCTATTTTGAATTGTTTTATGTTGAATTTGTAAAATGCGTGAATGAGGTACTAAAAAGAAACAAAAAAAATATACAAATGCATCGAAATAGACTTAGTATCGTAGTGCAGACACGTAATAACCCAGTAAGTTTACCTTTTTACTGGTTCTGAGATGTTAAAATTGTGAACCTGGGTTGTGTTCGAAAAAGAAATCGAACTTGGCTTGCACATTTTAGTAGGGTGCTGTCATCAATTCTGGAGTTAAACGAGATAGAATTGTGATCTGAAGTGTGTTGACTACTAGTTAAATCGGTTTTAACTTTAAGTTAGTTTTCTACGGATCAACTGGCATCGGACCTCCGCTACCCTGAATTTCAAAGTTCGAACTAGTTGTCAGTATATTTGAGGGCTCTGACTTATCAACAACAATTGCTAGAGGTGTTGCCAGCACTCCGGGCTATTATTAAGAATTTATATATAATATTTATATATAATTTAAGAAAGTTCTCTTAAAATAATATTATATGAACTTAACCAGCCGCATAAACAAATTTTCAACATAAGTTAAGTCAGTGAGTTCGCTTGAACTTTAAACAAAGCTCTCCTGTTGCACTAAAAACACATAATTACACTCATCTTCTTACAGGTCAGGAAGTAAGTCAACTTAAAATCGATAGTAGGCTAGACCTACCATGAAGAGTTTTCTTTGTAATTCCTTTTAAGCAACATTGGTGCTAGTTTTATAATTCGGAAAGTCTCTAAAATAGACTACAATTTACTAAAATTGAGCTTTGTTCTATGAAACGCTGTTCTAAATGTTTCATGTCGTCATATGTCACACTAAAAATAGACGTTACCTAAATACATTAATACGAAAATGGTATTTTGGAAATCCCTTCAGTAAAGTAGTGAATAGTAGACAAATTTAAAGATAGATATATATATACTGCCTCGTTGGTCTCGCGGTCGGCGTGTGCGACTGCTGATCATGAGGTCTCGGGTTCGATTCCCGGGTCGGACCAAATGTTTGTATGATCTACAAATATTTGTTTCGGAGTTTGGGTGTTTTCTATGTATAATATGTATGTATTTACAAAAAAAAAGTATATATGTATTTGTATCAGTTGTCTAGTACCCATAACACAAGCTCTGCTTAGCTTGGGACTAGATGGCATTGTGTGTTAGATGTCCAAAATATTTATTTATTTATTTATTTATCTATTTATATATAAATTTAGATAGATAGAAATTTTATATATAAATATAGATAGCAAAGTAAGTTTCACCAAGTGAGTGAGGATACCGGAGGTCCATACCGGCCATACCACCCGTCCCCACATCCGTCTCCCCATCCCCCAAAGGTCGGCAACGCACTTGTGACGCCTCTGGTGTTGCGGTTTTCCGTGGCGGTAATCGCTTACTATCAGGCGATACGTCTGCTCCGCCTTATTATGTACTTATTAACTCCGTAATATGATGTGCAAATAAAGAGTTTTCTATTCTATTTGACTAGTTCGATTTCTACCAATAGCACACAAATTCCTTTTAGACTAAAGTTAAGTAGTTTGAAAAATTCTATTCCAGTTCTTAAAATAATCTCTCGAGGCCTACTGTTGCTGAAAATTTAACTAAGTGGTGGTAGGGGTGTAGGTCTTGTAGACCGAAAAAAAACAATATCGGCCTGGGAACAGTTACTTATCTTTCCCTTACAGAATTTTATACACAGAAAAACTAATTGTACCCAAAAATCTTTGACGATCCAAGTTAAAGAAAATTGCCTTAATACTAATAATTTCGACCCTAAATGATCTAGCCTTTGTTATCATAAACATAATAAGTTTTCTTTTGTAGAGATAAAACTAAGGGAAGGTGATATAAGAAGGGCAGCCAGGTTACTTTTAGCAATACATCCCATTATGGAGCAGATAAAATCTATATTTATCATTTGGTACCTTGACGACGGAACTTTAAGAGGCGAAGTAGATTTATCTTTTATTTATCTATACAAATAAATAAAATTGGTGTATCTGTTGGTAATATAAAAAAACCGCTTTTTAATAAATGCATACACGGTACATATACCAAAATATTTTTTTTACAATTTTGTCTGTCAGTCTGTTTGTGCCGGATAATCACTGGAAGTGCTGGACTGATTTTGACTGGACTTTAACTGGCAGATATCTGATGATCTAAGAAGTAACTTATGCTACTAGACTATAATATACTATTTTTTTAGACCAGCTTTGTCGCGCGGTATGTCAATAACCGCGGGAAACTCCTCGTGAAATTTAAATCCATTGGCTTAAACCTCAACTCGGACAAATGTGAAATTTTTATTTGTGACAATACAGACAGACTCTCGACTATACAAAATTATTTCTTTGGCACCTAACACTAAAGTTTTAGAGAAAAGGTGTCTTCGCCTTCTAGGTTCTCCGGTCTTGGAAGATGGTTTTCAAATATATATAGCAGACAAAATTAAAAAATTTGATGAATTTTCTAATCGTTTACTTAAAATAATAATCATATATATATCACATATAAACAGGTATATTGACTTACCTTTATAAGTTAACTTCTCAAAAAGCTGGTTTGGCAGGAACAATCAGGGGTACAGTAGTTACACGTCATAAAAACAAAAAAAATTAAGAGTTGACGGCTGAACTCCCGAAAACATAGAACAATGGTAAATGAAGAAAGAGTTACAGAATCTACGTTAATAAAAGTTCGGATGCTCTAAAAAAGGCTTACCTTTGTAATAAAGATTGATAACTAGCGCCCTATATTGACAATTTGTAAATATAACCGATATATAAAAAGTCCATGTGTGAATTATACGTAAATACGTTGACACCAGTACCTTTGACCGCGACTCTGCTCACGTATAACTTTATTATTTATTTAAAAAACCAGATAACAAAAACTTCAACTTATACACAAATAACTAAAAATTTAAAAAACCAAATACCCAAACACTTAATCGAGTAATCATACCTCAAAAATGGCTTACATCATTTTGGAGGACAACTGATACTCTTACACTGTTGAACCGATATTAACCAAACATAACTAAGAACCACCTCAAGGAAACTAGCTTTCAAATAAAAAAAACCGCATCGAAATCGGTCCATTCGTTTGAGAGCTACGTTGCCACAGACAGACACACACACACACACAGACAGACATCGACGTCGAACTTGTAACACCCCTCTATTTGCGTCGAGTGTTAAAAAATAAAACAACAAACATTCAGGGCACAAGTGTAGTTGAACTCACCGAAATGATCACGAACCCCGAAAATGATAGATAGGACCTAATTTGTGTTATGGGTAGCAGTGCTCTTACAAGGTAAGGATAATGTTATCCTTTTATCCAACTAGTTTTTATCCATTTAAAAAATGAATCAATCTTTATTTCTATAGATGAATTGATATCTTAAGTTAAGGTCATATTTAAATGTATGAAAAAGATTTCACTAATTCGATGATAAACCACAATCTTCCGCTTAATTATTCTCAGAAAAATAATTATTCTTATTATTCTGCTCAAAAAAAGTACTGGATAACAAAATGTAATATTAACTATACGCGCATACCTATAGAGAGATATAAAAAAACAAAAAGCAGTCATGAGGACTGTCAACAGAAGTGAAAACTCAAAACTACAAACAAGCACTTGTTTATGCTCATCTGAAATGAATATCACGTGCGATAAAAAGAAGTAAAATATTCATTGAGAATCGATAACTACAGAAATTGACATTTTATTAAAATATAGGTTAATGCTATACAGTATAAACATACTACCAGAGCTACCCTCTTTGAGAAAAGCGTGTTCGTTATGGCCTATTGAATTCAGTGGCACCACCCTTGAGATCAGTATCACCGTCAAAAATCTAGGAATCTACATGGGTAGTACTTTATATTGGAGTCCACATATACAGGAAGTCAGCAGAAGGATATTTGCTTCTGCTGGTTCTCTGCGATGATTATGCAACTTTCTTCCGACTGTAACTAGGGCTGCACTTGGACAAGCACTTCTACTACTAATTCAGCTATCTGAATCTCAACGAAGCTCAACTTGATAAGCTTGAGCAACTTCAACATTTTTTTTTATTATACGATTTGTATTTAGCCTACGAAAATATGATCACATCTACGAATTTCGTCAAATGCTCAAGTGGCTTCCAATTCGCTCTCACCGAAATACTTACATCCTCATTTTCCTTTTTAACATCTTGTTTAATCCTAGAGCCCACATGACAAATGTCTAAGGTCATCAGAAAATTTGAGACTGGAGATGCCTTTGCATTCTACAAAATTTTATCACCAGTCCTTTACGGTTTAAGCTGAACGCTTGTGAAATGCATTGCCGACAAACATAAGGAAAGCGCATAACGTAAATAGTTTTAAGAAAATCGTTCAGGAATTTTATACGTTTCTAGTTATATTCAATGGAAAATTATAATTCTTTAAAACTCATTGCACCGTCAAGTCAACTGCTACTATCTCTCCGATACATCTTGATCCATCCTAAGGTTGCCTGAAAGAGATTGCTTTCGGCAATAAGGCCGTCCTTTGTATATTGTATATTTGTCATTTTCTGTACTTTCTTGTAAAACTGTAAAACGGTGTACAATTAAATAGTTTTCTATCTATATATCATTTGTCCAGTTCTAGTAAGTGGATCAGGGGTTATGAGGGAACAGATGAACATACATAGCCGGTCAAAATCATAACCCTCCATTGGCTTTGCCGTAGTCGGATAACAAATAGGTCACCCCTTTTGTTTTTATTCATTTTCCATCGCCCGTATCTGGACCAGTCATGATGGAAGTATTTGGGAAAGTCTATCTTCAACTAACCATTGCTAAAATATGGCAAATTATAATGAGAATTTCGTCAACTGATATTTATTTAGAAATGTCTAATCCATCCCATGTCTAGTCGCATTATATACTTATCTATTTTTGATTTTATACAGACTTAAAACTTTGTTATTAATAGATAACAGTGCTTATAGCAATACTAATTGTAAACACCAAAAAAGCTTTAAAACAGTGTCTGAAATACTCCAAGTGACAAAATAGACTAAGATTTTATTGTAAACAATCTACAAAGTATAATTGGATTAGCAATAATCAAATATAATACATATCTAGTTTTTGAATAAAAAGTAAATAAATAGCGTAATACAATAGAAAATTAGGACGTGACTTTTGGAACATTTTAAGTGAAAGAAAAGTGATTTTTTAGACACCATATGTATAGCAATATTATTTAGTTAGAAAAATGTGTAAAGTGCGATGTGGAGTGTGTGTTGTTGAGAAGTGAAAATGCTAAGCCGTTGGAAAAGCAAAGACAAGTCGGAGAAGACATCGAAGTCTTCGAACTCGAGTGGAAAGAAGAAACGGAAGGGCAGAGAAAATGGTAAGCAATTAATAATATTTTTTTAATAAATACCGTTGACAATTACAAAAATTACTTTTTACGACATCATCTTAGGGGAAATAGGTGTGTTTTCATGTTTTTATGTATAACTAGCTGTTGCCCGCGGCTGCACCCGCTTGTGTGTCGGACATCTGTCAAAGATTGGTCGTACCAACTCAGAAACCTTTGTGGACACAATACTTTTGCTGAAAATCAATGCATGATCAAATGCATAGTTTACGATTCTATAAAAGACATACAGACAAACAATCATTTTATATATATATATATAGATATTCATTAGTAGTTGTAGTAGTAGCGGTCTGCATTAACATGCTCTCACCAAGTCTACCCGTGTATGTAGCGTTTGTTGATCCGGTCCTCCGTGGTTAGTGGATTGTTTTGGTCCTCCAAACAGAAGAGCGCCTGAGGTTGCCGGTCGCATTAGTTTTTAATGGAACACACCTCATACTCCATACTCCTGGATCTAATAAATATGTACAATAAAATCGTAATTAAACTCCAGCAGTTGCATTGTTACTAATAGCGGTATCGCCGTCTGTCGCGGCGCGACTGTTAAGTACACGATTGTATTAATGCTATATCATTTTTTGTGTAACTATCAGAACTGATCCACTCCTATATTATACACGTGTAACCCGAGCAGCTAAGTTCTAATGGTTAAAAAGAGCTATTCCGTTTTACACATTCACTATTAAAAGAAAGAATAGTATCAAGGTAGTAGAGCCACGCTGATTTCAGCACTAACGGGCCGGCTCGATCGGGGCGGTACTACCCTCGCACAGAAAATCAACGTAAAATGACAGCGATCATGCTGTCGTGATTGGTGAGTGGGAGATCGGAGGCCCAATGATGCAGAAGCATCACTAGCCCACCATGGTGTAGGTTACCATGCTGCATTGTTGCATTGTCTGCATTCGCAGTATGGTGGTCACCACTCTTGTACTTTGCTTATGATTTCCATCAGGCAGAGTAGAGTCATTTTGGCAGGGCCAAACATAAGAAAAAAACAAAAAAGAACAAAAATATCTGGTCCTGTTTTGTTCCGATATACTCGAAATGCGAGAATGAGATAACAGGATACATTAGTTATATCCTGTATTTTGTGCGGATGAAGTCAGAGACAAACGAAATATAATATAACTAAAGACTGTTGAACTAATTTAAAACAGGAATGACAAAAATGATGTTAGTTAATAATAATTCTGCTCACCGTGTCTCTAACTATGTTACGTGATAAAATTACAGCTTTAAATTGCACTCGTGCCTAGTCGGGGCAGGTTGTTATTGCGTTATAAATTTAATGAACATACGACAACGGCTTCAAATATCTATAATCACCCAGTATATATATATGTATATGTCATGGTTAGAGACATGTATACATTGAGAGTAGAAGTTATCCTGGTGGTTAATTCAAAACAGGAAATTTGTCAATTATGGGAGAAGTTCGACTATCGGGCTTGTCTGACATGTATTCACACGTGTCCAGTATTAACGAAATTTGAGATATTGGAATTTTGATTGAGTTGATTGATTCTTACCGCTTTCAAAATACGTTAATTAAAAAAGAAACATTTTAAATCTTTACTTGAAATTTCTATTCAGAGTTTTTATAATAAGTACAAAAATAGGGTAACGTCTTCGCATTGGAGTGAAATTGTTACCATCAAGTATTTTTTAAATATATTACTAGCTAATAAGCTAATTGTACATTCCCGCGGTTCTACCCGTGGTTATTGTTGAACATTTACATCCACGTGTAACACCCCCGCTGAATTGTGAATCTAAACCATTCTCGAATTCTTAGAAAAAGACACAATTATTTTTATTAAAATCGTCTCAGCTTTTAGGAGGAGTTTAGTCACATACACACGCACAGAAGATTTATATATATAAAGATACTAATATGATATAGATTTGAAAACTGAATTAAATATTAGTCACAACTTGGTTTAATAATTACGAATGAGCGTCTAAGGTATGCGCGTAGCAAGTGCCAGGTAATCAGAAGTGTATAAAGAAGCACTACTGAATGCAGGCCTCCCCTAAAGAGCACCAACTACTTCGGTCTTGGGCAGTCCTGGTAACACATGTCGGATCACCGACCATCAGCCCGCCTGGTGACAGTCCCGGCCTTCTACTTCAGTGTACTAATTATATAGCTATCGATTTGAGTTTAATTATATAATTTTAGCCATGGGAGATCCACGTTTCGGCATGTATGGGTCGGCTCGACCGGAGTGATACCGCGGCCTCACTGAAAACCGGTGTGGAACAGCTCTTGCGCTGTGATTCACCCAGTGAGTAAGGATACCGGAGGTCAATACCCCAATCAAACCAAACCCATAGGGAGAGGCCCTAGCCCTCTCCCCACCCCCAAAGGTTGGCAATGCACTTGTGACGCCCCTGGTGCTGTGGGCAGTGCCGGATTAAGCCAGCGCGGGGCCTGTAGCAAATGCGGCCAAGGGGCCCTTAGTTTGCTTTAGGTTCTCAAGTTTATGATGATTTGAGATGCCAACGGTTCTCGTGGTAGGTATTATACGATCTATACCTACGATTTAGTGTAAGAAGTGTAAGGGGTCCCACTAATATGCTTCGGAACCCGAGCCAACCGCGGTGCACTCCGCTGAATAACGAAGCAGGCTCTGCCGACCCGCCAACACGCGCTGGAACAGCGCGGCGGGTTACGGTCCAAACCTCCTTATGTGATGATCTACAAAGGAGCACGGCCCCTAGTGCCCGGGGGCTCATTGACGTTGACGGGCATCGGTCGAGCACTGGAGATCCCTCGTAAGCAACGTGGTATATATCACGAGTATGTCGAGCAGAGTAATTGCGTACCTGATACTCAGAGTATCAAAGAGGTACTCATTGAAGGTCTTACAGGTTAACGCACGCACCTCGGCGCACCCGGACGACGAAAGATCGTACATACTTCCAAAACATACTTCACTTTTGTAATCTCGGGTCGGATCAAATGTTTGTATGGTCTGCAAATATTTGAATATCAGTTGTCTAGTACCTATAATATAAGCTCTGCTTAGTTTGGGACTAGATAGCGTTGTGTGTCAGATCTCCGAAATATTTATTATTATTAAGACGTTTCTTGTATGTTCTTCAATTATAGCTTCCTCCATAAGGAGATTATGTAATATAGATCCCAAATAAGAAATAACTAATACCATTTGTAATAGCAATTATACCTGTAAACATCTTTAAAAGTAACATCTTTCTCTTATATATTAATTTTGTACGTCGATATCTATACTAATATATAAAGCTGAAGAGTTTGTTTGTTTGAGCACGCTAATCTCAAATGTTGCGTGAAAATTTCCCCCGTTTTTGAAACATTTTTCACTGGTGCTCCTCTCCTATTGGTCATAGCGTGATGATATATAGCCTATAGCCTTCCTCGATAAATGGGCTATCTAACACTGAAAGAATTTTTCAAATCGGACCAGTAGTTCCTGAGATTAACGTGTTCAAACAAACAAACAAACAAACTCTTTAGCTTTATATATTAGTATAGATTCCCTCTATATTTGAGTTCAAATCCATTGTTACCACATTTTTACGAATTCGCACGTCAAACACCACAAAGTTGTTGCTGTGGGACAAAATGATTACATTCGTACAGAACACCAACAAAAACGACTACAACAAACTCAATAACAATGTAACTCACACGTTTTAAAAAATAACTTTTTTATAGTCTTCACAGTAATAAATATTATACAGTTGTACAAAAGCGGAATGTACACAAAGATGAGGTTGAAATGTACAGGTACAGTTTTCGAATAAAAATCACGAGATCTGCAAATATTAACACGAGCGTGCTATCTGATGTTGCCAATTGTTTTTTTTTAGATGTTAGCCCGTGAAACTGAAATGAAATGAAAAGTTATAACTGTAAATATTTAGTATTTTACATTTCAGTTTTCAAACAAATACACAGCTAATACAGTCCATCTTGTACTAATCGGTTATTGTTTCGAAACATTCGCGATAATAGTATGCTTGCGTTTTATCAATGACTAGCTGTTGCCCGCGGCTTTGCTCGCGTGGAAGTTGGTTTTATGTATTTAATTAAAACTGTATAAAAGTATGTATCAGTAATTTATTCATATTTCTGAACGTATTTATTTATTTTTGATCAATAGCCCATTTAAAAGAACTATCATACAAACATTCGACCCATATTTCATCCCTTTTAGGAACAGAATTCGCATTAATGCTGATAATGCATAAAGTTACATGGTACTAATTTAAAAAATAACGGACTTCCATACAAACTTTCAACCCCTATTTCACCCCTTTAGGGGTAAAATATCCAGAACTGCTTAAATACGTCTTTACATTTTTTTAATCAATGCACATCAATCAATGTACATGAATAAAGTTTAATGGTTCTAACTTAAAAAATGACAAACTTCCATACAAACTTTCAACCCCTATTTCACCCCTTAGGGGTAGAATATCCAGAAACGCTTTAATACTTATTTACTCACTTTTAATCAGTAGCCCAAAAATAAAGTTTCATGTTTGCTACTTCAAAAATAACGAACTTCAATACAAACTTTCAACCCCTATTTCACCCCCTTAGGGGTAGAATATCCAGAAACGCTTAAATACGTATCCACTCACTTTTAATCAGTAGCCCAAAAATAAAGTTTCATGTTTGCTACTTCAAAAATAGCGAACTTCCATACAAACTTTCAACCCCTATTTCACCCCTTAGGGGTAGACTATCCAGAAACTCTTAAATAGGTATCCGCTCACTTTTAATCAGTAGCCCAAAAATAAAGTTTCATGTTTGTAACTTCAAAAATGGCGAACTTACTTACAAACTTTCAACCCCTTTTTCATCCCCTTAGGGGTAGAATATCCAGAAACGCTTAAATAGGTGTCTACTCATTTTTAATCAGTAGCCCAAAAATAAAGTTTCCTGTATCTAACTTAAAAAATTACGAACTTCCATACAAACTTTCAAACCCTATTTCACCCCCTTAGGGGTAGAATACCCAGAAACGCTCAAATACGTCTCTACTCTTTTTAAATCAGTAACACATAAATAAACTTTCATGTTTCGAACTTCAAACATTACGGACTTCCAGACTAACCCATATACGAAATGTCAACCCCTATTTCACCCCTGAGGAGTAGAATATCTAGAAACGCTTAAATACGTCTTTACTCTTTTTTAATCAGTAGTACACCAATAAAGTTTCATGATTCTAACTTAAAAAATTACGAACTGCCATACAAACTTCCAACCCCTATTTCACCCTCTTAGGGGTAGAATACCAAGTAACGCTTAAATACATATCTACTCTTTTTTAATCATTAGCACATGAATAAAATTACATGTTTCTAACTTAAAAAATGACGAATTCCATACAAACTTTCAACCCCTATTTCACCCCTTAGGGGTAGAATATCAAGAAACGCTTAAATACGTATTTACTCACTTTTAATCAGTAGCCCAAAAACAAAGTTTCATGTTTGTAACTTCAAAAATGGCGGACTTCCAGACTAATCTATATGCGAAATGTCAACCCCATTTTACCCCCTTAGGGGTAGAATATCCAGAAACGCTTTAATACGTATTTAGTCTTTTTTAATCATTAGCACATGAGTAAAGTTACATGTTACTAACTTAAAAAATAACGAACTTCCATACAAACTTTCAACCCCTATTTCACCCCTTAGGGGTAGAAAATTCAGAAACGCTGAAATACGTATTTACTCATTTTTAATTAGTAGCCCAAAAATAAAGTTTCATGCTTCTAACTTAAAAAATGTCGTACTTCCAGACTAACCTATACGCGAAATGTCAACCCCTATTTCACCCCTTAGGGGTAGAATATTCAAAAACGCTGAAATACGTGTTTAATTATTTTTAATCAGTAGCCCAAAAATAAAGTTTCAGGTCTCTAACTTAAAAAATGACGGACTTCCATACAAACTTTCAACCCTTATTTCACCCCCTTAGGGGTAGAAATTCCAAAATTCCTTTCTTAGTGGGTGTCTACTCAATAAAAGGATCCTACTCACCAAATTTCATAGTCGTAACTATCATAGTTTACGCTCGGCGATGATGAATCAGTCAGTCAGGACTTACTATTTTATAAGTATATAGATGAAGCTAATTACCAAATACCAACTGAAAACTATAAATCAGTATTGCTTAAACTTAGTATAATTTATTATATACAGTATTAGTTAGTTAGTTAGTGAAATGAATAAAATACAAATATAAAACCATATCTTTTCGCAACACGAAAAGAGTTTAGCCAGACCTTAAATATCTAATATGACTATCACAATCAAAAGAAATAACCCTTATAAGTGAAATAATAAGCTGAAATTTTCATATAAAATAGGTATGCTGATCAGGAATACTTAGCGAAAAATGCACTTCAGTGGTTATATCACTCAACGCTACCTAGAACAGGGTATAATCCGTTTGGGAGCGAGACGAAGTGACTTAGGTCAGACAAATCAATAACAACCACAAGATTAAATATCAAACCATTGTCGGGAAAAGCGATATACACTATACGTTGATATACGTAACGATCATGTTTTTGTGTTTAGCAGTTCACGTCTCGGAACCCTTATAGTTCCGTTATGTCCGTCCGTCCTCGGCATACCTTCCAAACGGTTAGTGCTAGAAAAAATTACCTTTGCAGGGATTTGTGTATTGATCACGTCTTGTCGACGTGTGCGATAGTGCTACAATAAAATCACGAAAATATTTTTTTTTTGTGGCACCTCCCCAAGTACAGTAAAGTGGGGATGTCTGCTTTTCGCGCCTACCCCATAGAGTAGGGTATCATAGTAGTAGGGTATTAAGAGGTTCTTAAAACGATTTTATGATTTAGTTTTCTGTTTAGACGATATTCATTTCTTTGATAAGATATAGGGTGTCCCCCTCCACCCCCTCTACAAGCTGACTGAAAACATGTGTTAAAAAATATGATATTAGTCCATGTTATATACTTTGAAGATTAATTATAAGGGCTAAGATAAAATTTCTAAGTTCAAGAGTAATAGAGGTTGCCGCAATCCACCTCCTTTCTTCTAATTTTGGGGGAGATATTAAAGAGCGGCAATAAATTTGAGACTGTTGAGTTAAGTGGCCAGAGGGTGACTGGTCAAAACCTCCTATCGCAAAAGAGGCTTATGTCGAGTAGTGGACTAATTAAATCTATTGATGATAATGATGATGTGTAACTCATGCCATGTGAGGCGGTAGTGAGTTATCTTTGGGAGAACTCGCGCTAAGAAAAATACTAATCCAATTTTCACTACATAATCATGTTCTTTTTAGAAATAGTCATTAAGCATGTTGATGTAAAACATATACTATTGAGAATAACGAAGAAAAAATTTAATTTAAAAAACGTATACTTTTATTTGTTTAATTTATTTATATCTTATTTGTACAAAACTAATCTTGAAGTTTTCCTCTAACGACGAGGGATCAAGTTGATAAAAATTCTTACGAAAATTAAAATTAATGTTAGTAATGTGAATGAATAATCTCCTTTTAGATTAGGTTTAGTTGTTTCCTTTGGAGTTTTCTGTTAGGAAACCCGATTCAAAGAAAATGTAGACACATTGTATTGGCAAGTTGCCTCTGTTTTTATTTAGGCAATGACTTTTGTACGTATTTCAATAATATAGGTAATATTATTGAAATACGTATAAAAGAACGGCCCAGTCTACCACGACGGGTTACCGTAGAACATGTTCATTAAACATACATATGTACTCATTTTTAATCAGTAGCCCAAAAGTAAAGATTCATGTTTCTGATTTAAAAAATAATGGACTTTCATACAAAATTTCAACTCCTATTTCATCCCTTTAGGGGTAGAATATTAAGAAATGCTTAAATAAATGTCTACTCTTTTTTGATCAGTAGCCCAAACAAAGTTTCATGTTTCTAACTCCAAATGACGAACTTTTATACAAACTTTCAACCCCTATTTTACCCCCTCAAGGGCAGAATATCTAGAAACGCTTTAATACGTTTCAATTTTTTTAAATCAGTAGCCTTAATACAATGTTTTATGATTCTAACTTCAAAAGACTTTCAGACTAACCTATATACGAAATGTCAACCTCTATTTCACCCTTTAGGGGGTAAAAACGCAAAAATACGTATCTACTCTTTTTGATCAGTAGCCTAAAAGAAAGTTTCATGTTATTAACTTAAATAACAAAAAACCTTCTTCTAAAAAAACTGACTTCAAAAACTAAAAAGTATAAAATAACTTAATAAAGATTTAATTAAATACACATTGTATGCAAACCTTTTAATATTGATGAAACACTACTATTTGTATGTGCTACCTATTCATAGGTTTGAAGTCGGTATCAAACTAAATGTAATACTAGGTACCACACTCGCTATGTTTAGTACTAGGTGTTGACCGCGGCTCCACCCGCTTGTATGTCCCTTATCGCGGCAAATAGTGACCTATGTGTTTTTGTGATGTAAAAGCTATATTACTGTAAAGTATCATCCATATCCGTTCACTAGTTTTTGCGTGAAAGAGTTACAAACATTTATCCATCCATCTGTCCATCCGTACTTACAAACTTTCGCGTTTATAACATTTGTAGGATATTTCGAGACGACCGTCAACGACATCAGCCCGCTCGTGTCTGCCCGCTAGGATTGGTTGTTTGTTTGTTACACAAAGAGCAGCTATCACGCTCAAGGTCATGCACGGTGAGTAGGTACCTATTATTACATTTTGGCTTGGCACCGACTTCAAACCTATGAATAGCTAGCACATACAAATAATGTTTCATAACAATAACAATATTAAAGGTTTGCATATAAGGTGTATTTAATTAAATCTTTATTAAGTTATTTTATACCTTTTAATGTTTGAAGTCGGTTTTTTCAAACGAAGTTTTTTTTCGCTAATTAGTTTTTCTAGGTAATGAGTTTTCTGATGTTTTTTTAAAGTCTGTTTAATAGCTTTGCACTAGTTATTAGATCGATATCTTAAAGTTTCATAAATCTTGTTACCTTACCTGTCAGATCACCTAAACAACTTGAAAGAATACAACTAAGGCTCAATTCGTGTATTTGGTACAACTATAGATCTATAGATACGTATAAAATTGAAAGAATTATCCTCCAACTCTTAACTGTTGAGGAGTTGTACCTTCCATCATCAGTTCACCTTAATAACTTGAAAGAATACGAGTAAGGGTAACATATATATACACATGACATTTAAAGATTTATCTTTCAACTTCTAACCGTTAAGGAGGTGCATCTTCCATCGTCTGCTCATCCTCATGAAATTATGACTAAAGATGGCGTAAAGACTGCAATAGCTTTAGAAAAAAAATTATGAAAAACATAGTACGTGCCTAACAAATTTGAGGGTTTCCGTCGATTTCCTTGGGATCCCGTCACCAGATCCTGATATAGTGGCAATGTGACCACATGGGGATATCCTTGCAAATACAAAAATATTTTTTAAAAATCGGTCCACAATTCACGGAGTAATTACCAATCAAATTGAGAATTTCACCCCCTTAGGGGTAGAATTTTCGAAATTCCTTCCTTAGTGGGTGTCTACTCAATGAAACGATCATATTCACTAAATTTCATCGCCTTAACTTAAATGGTTTCCGCTCCGCGATGATGAATCAGTCAGTCAGAACATGTTAATTTATAAATATATAAGACCATTTTAACTCTTAAATATAAAAGTTTAATTGTCATGTATAATAAGTAGAGATTAGTTTAAAATATATCACTTCTTTGAAAATTTATGCCTAAGTGATGAATTAATAAATAATCTGTATTCTTCATTTTTTAATTTTCCACCCGTAAAGGTGTCATATTTTCTTAAATTTTAAGTAGAACTAAACGGAAAGTATACCCTTTGAATAAATAAAAATCCAAAATGGTTCATAAACCACGCAGATCTTATTTTAGTCTCTTCTTATTTTTTATTTATTTATTTATTTTATATGGTGCCAGGTATATGTAAAGAACATACGATATATTACGTCCTGAAATGAAAATATGTCAGGTATGAAAAAAAAATTTGCCCGAGCGGATCTGTGACCAAAAGCTAGTATTTAATTAAATAATTTATAAACATAAAATAAAATAAGGCGTTAAATATTACTTATCTGAAAAAGATAGTTACGATTTTTAAATTAGGCATTGTTTTTGGATTACCCAAAATAAGTTTGTCTCTCCTTAATTAATGAAATAAAATAACAATTGTTTTCTTTATTCTATTGTCTGTTTAAATATATTTTATTCCAAAGTAAAAGGTAACAAGCGGCGCCTGTGACGCAAAGCAATACTGAATCGGTTCGGCGGGAGAAACGTGGGACCGCTATCGTTCAAGGCCGTGAAATTTATACACAGTGAGTTGGGATCACTGGAGTTAGTGTGCTGCAAGACGTGACGGTACGCGCTGCACTCCTTGAAGTAAACGTTTGTTCATCACGTAAATAATACAAGTCGCTGAAAGTGTACGTAATAATAACATTTTCACTTTTAATCACCACAAAAACCGATAAAAGATTGAATTCTTTTTTTGAAAACATATGGGCTTTGTTCTTAGGAAACAAACTTTTTAAAAGTAATGCTAAAAAGAATGCGATCTGTTTTTGTTGTTAAAGTTTTAGGATAATTTGTGACATGTTGTTCTTGAATAATTATTACCATTTACAGTGCGATAGGTAATGTTATGACATATTTTCAGTCAAGTGAATTGTGCTGGTTTTCAAATTTACAGATAAATATATCGAGCTTGTGTTTTTTAATTTACTATTACAATGACGGGAGTGAGATTATTCTATAATAAATTTTTCGATATTGATAAAAAGAGAAAATTAGGAATATTTTTTTACTGTATTATTCTAAAGAGATTTTTTTTAGTGAAAGGGATTATTTACCTAAATATTTATTTCAGTTGGGTAATTTATTTTCATTTTGATTATTCGGGACGACTGAAGTGAGACTAAAGTAACCCGAGAAGGGAAAGTGAGTTTGCAAGCTAAGTTAATGTACCTTTACTATACACTCGTATAAAAAAATATTCAGATATTTGTAAATAAAGCAAATTTATATAATTGTTTTGAATAGATTCTAGAGGATTAATATTACTTTGCCATATCAGTCTATAATGGTTAATAGCTTCTAAAGATTTAAAATTATTTTGTATTTTGTGATATCACTTGTTTAAATTATAAAACCATTTATCTCGTTAGCTCTAAGGCAGGTATAGCCATAGAATGAATATTATAACGAATTATTTTGCTGTGAGAAAGAACAATTTCCAATAACATGCTATTACTGATAACAATGGCAAGATTGGCAGGATGAGGCAGCTCTATGCACCTTGCCCTCAACAAGAGCATCTATCATTGATTCTGAGAATAAAAGGCTCTCGGTTGAGAAAGACAGTATCGTGATTCTTAGTGGTACAGTCAATTGCATCTATTGTCTATCTTTGTCATTACATGGCATAGGTGGCAAAATAACAGATTGTACAATTAGTGGTAAACGATTTCCGCCCCTAATTTACACTGCACTCTTGAGTCGCAGGTGCGAGGCCCCTCTTAAGCCCTCGCCTCGTTATAATTACCTTAAATGTAGGATTTGCACTCCTGTAACCTCAAGCACTCGGTTAAAAGTTAAAAATTCTTTAACGTCGGTTCTTGTTAGACAGCGGTGTCACTCTTATCCATTATGACGCAATTAATTTACTTCTGTAGTGGCGTGGCTGAAAACCGCTACGGCATAATGTCGCGTCACAGCGGTGCAAGATGGCGGTTTCATAAGTGCTGCACATACGAGATCACTAGAAATGCAACAACGTAGACAAGCTTCAAATTACGTGTCGTTTTTCCACACTAGGTAATATTCGTAATGGGCACCTGGCCTTAGAAAATCTTTTATTTTCCTCATAGATGCGTTTATCTCTTAAAAATATGAATCAGGTTTATTTGAATGGTTCTATCCCGACATGGTTATACGTATTAAACACCCACATTTTAGCAATGCTAATTTGATTCCACTCTTAAATAGGTAACAGGGAAATGGCGTTTTGCCGTGAAACGAGTACTTTGGGAAGAAAAAATGGCAAATTGGGAATATATTCAAAGGTTATTGTAGTTAGGTGGGGCAAGCGATGGAGGTTTATTGCTTATTACAGTTAAAGCGATAGCATGAGATTATACCTATAAATTTTAACTGAGTATTGACAATACGATCCCAAATGTTGCTTTCCGTCTTGCTTCTTTTTTATAAAAAAAAGGAAACTATAAAGCACTGCTAAAAATAAAATGTGAAATCGATCCAGCCTCCCTCTTTGTTTTGTACTTAGTTACTTTTCCTTTGTACGAATCTTTTGCGCTTGAAATAATGTGAAATAAGTCGTTGTTGTTTTATAAACTGTTGTTGAATGCGAATTCATCCATAATTTAAAGGACAAGAGGCCACTGCGATTTTTGTCAGCGAGTTAACAGAACAGTTTCTGTCACTGTATTGTCATATCTTCAACCTGTAGTGCGTTTACAAAGGGTCACTGATATTCACGAAAATTGTCATATTCTGAGAACTTATGAGACGTAGACAAAAATATAGAAAAAGAATTATTGGGCGACTTTGACACATAGGGCAATACAAATTGGACATACAAATTGTATTGTTATAAATAAATAAAATGAAACCCTAAACGAAACGAACAAAGCCCATACTGTAAAGAACACTTACGTTTTAACATTAACTGCGTAACACATTTCAGCTGTGTTAAGTTTTCATTACTTTTTCTAGTTAACATCAGAGTCGAACCATGTCGTGTCGTGCATATGTCAAGGCTATGCATTGCATCCGGTATGATAGGAATGAAGCGACCTTCGAACATCTGTGTTACATTAACTATTTAGCGCGGACACCCATCGCCATCGGCGCCGGGTCAACGAGTAAAGGTATCTATATGCTTCGAGTTAATTAATTATTTTGAACATCACACATCACACAACACCAGCTAGACCCGAGCTAAGCAGAGCTTAATGTAAGGGTCTATAGTCTATTATCTCCCTATAGAGGAAACTGTAATTGAATAACAAACTAGAGACGATATAATAATAAATGAATAATAAATATTTCTGACATATAACACATAACTCCATCTAACCCCAAACTAAGTACAGCTTGTATTATAGGTACTAGACAACTGATAAAATTATATTAATACTTTTGACCTACATACATATTATACATAGAAATCACCCAAACTTCGAAAATATTTGTTCCGACCCGGGAATCAAACCCGAGACCTCAAGCACAGCAGTCGCATACGCTATTACTGCACCATCGAGGCAGTTCTTTCTTTTAAAGGTTTCGTAAGTGACAGACCGTGTCTATAACATGACGTGTTTTGTTCAAGCAAATACTTTATAGTTTACTAGCTGACCCACGCAACCTCGTTTGCGCCTTATATTGCCCGTAGCGTGAAAATTTCCCCCGTTTTTGAAACATTCTTCATTGTTGCTCCGCTCCTATTAGTAGTAGCGTGATGATATATACCCTATAGCCTTCCTCGATAAATGGACTATCCAACACCGAAAGAATTTTTCAAATAGGACCAGCGGTTCCTGAGATTAGCGTGTTCAAACAAACAAACAAACAAACAAACAAACAATCAAACAAACTCTTCAGCTTTATATATTATATAGTTTATTTTTACCTTATTGTTCTTGTAAAAATAAATGCAATGTAGGTCTGAGAGTAAAAGGTCAGAGAGAGTTAGTAGTCCAGATTTCTGTCTGGTTTTCTGTGATTGTGACCACTTTTACTACAAGGATACCTGTAAAGTGCTATTAGTTGCAGGTAAATTGTTGGTGGTTTTTAGTTGCTATAAGTGTGTAAGTCTCGTATTGTTTTTTGTAAATGACATTATTAATAAAAAAGTTAAAGTTCTAATTTATATTCCTTCCAATAATTCATATAATATGTGATTTCTATAAAATTAGTATTAAATCAATGAACATTTGTTTCAGAAGACGATTGGCATGGAGATGGCTCCAAGGCGGACGGTGAGTTACAAATAATATTTTTTGTATAGTTAATGAGGCGCTCATAGCCGATTTGAATTCGGTGATTAGAAACAATCTGTACCTGGATGGGTGACCGCAGCTGGTAGCATGATATCATGAGCGGTTGTTTTCATAAGAGTTAACTAAGCTTTACGACTGTTAAGTCGTGAAGCGTTAGTGTGAAGCGTAACGTTGTCTTGCCAGTCCCGAATCCGCACTAGACGAACGTGGGAACGAATATTAACCCTCTCCCGAGACGAGACCCGAACCCAGCAGTTTGAAGATGAAGATGATGATGATAAGTATAATTATGTATGTTCATAGATTTAAAAATACTATGAAAATACTACTTTGAAATCGATTTTTCCACTCTTTTATCCAGTGACTTAGTTTTATTAAGAACTAGTTGTTGCCCGCGGCTCCGCCCGCGTATATGTCGGTTATCGCGGCAAATAGTAGCCTATGTGTTATTCTGATGTATAAGCTATATTACTATAAAGTTTCATCCAAATCCGTTCAGTAGTTTTTGCGTGAAAGAGTAACAAACATCCATCCAAACATCCACTTTCGCATTTATAATATTAGTAGGATTTAATGAATTGAGATCGAATTTCAACCCATTACGATAGAGTAAATATTTTGTGTTTACTTTGGGTAAGTAAGAAAAAACATAAAAGAAAGATTTTTACCTGTTGTTTTAAAAAGTTGTCGGGAAAACGGGGCTTTTAACGTTAAGAAGACCACTCTTTGTACTCATCGCCTATTTTCATGCGACGCGGAAACCCCGCGCGGAGCGTCTGTCGCGGATGAATTCGTCGTTCAGTGCTGCATTGGCGTCCGCGCGCGGACATCCGCATTGATCATCCGCGTCGCACTAATTGTGTTTAATCGATCTAAAATTGCGCAAACAGGATGTAATGTTCAATCTATTATTGGATACTTTAAAACTAATTTTACACCTCATCGTTTGTGATTAATGCCACCTGTGGAAACTCGAACCATTTAAAAAAAAGCGGCCAAGTGCGGGTTCCATAGCAGCGAGTAACATAATATAAAAGTTCTTGCAGTACGTTGTAATTTTTATCGATGTTTTTTTAATGATAGTGTTTTTTGCAGTTTATGATTTATGACGTATTAAAACAATACTATCTGCTAGATCCCGTTCAAACCAAATTTTCGGTGAAAGTTTGAATGGTAATGTACATCATTTATTTTTTTAGTTTTATCATTCTCTTATTTTAGAAGTTATAGGGGAGGACACACACATTTTACTACTTTGGAAGTGTCTCTCTCACGCAATCTATTCACTTTAGATAAAAATAATATTGTAAATGGGGAGACTCCCAAAAATGTATGTTTTTTTTTTCTATTTTTAAAGTATATTAGTATAACCCGCGTGTTGCCCACGGTTATTGTTGTACCGCAAGTAAGGCCGCGGGACGAAACAACGCGGAAAAGTAGCCTAAGTTACTCCCTGGATCACCTGGACTTGCCAATGAAAGTCCCGTCGAAATCGGTCCAGCCGTTCCAGAGGTTACCTGGAACAAACAGACAGACAGACAAAAATTTTTAACTACATTTTTGGTACATGTACCGTGTATACATATATATGCATTTAGTAAAAAGCGGTTATTTTAATATTACAAATAGACATTCCAATTTTATCTTTATATATATAATTCTTCTGTGAGTGTGTATGTCACTGAACTACTCTCAAACGACTGGACCGATTTTGATGAAATTTTTTGTGTGTGTTCAAGGGGATCTGGGAATGGTTTAGATTCACAATTTTGTCCGCTGGACAATATTTTTTAATTTATTAGTAGTTATGACAAAACGACGTTTGCCGGGACAGCTAGTTTATATGTAAAGAGTATAGATATTAGTATAGTTTGCGAAAAAAGTGGCTATGACGGACAGACAGGACACATGGAGAATCTATAAGGCTCCCGTTTTTTGCCATTTGGCTACAGAACCCTAAAAAAGAGCTTAACTCACTGCCTTCCTCTATTTGACAAAACCCGAAACTCACTACCAGCGCACGTTTATCTCTCCTACTATGATCCTGGTTCCTTTATACTTGCCTGTGTTCCTAATAAGTTTGGTGACCACCACTCTTGGATTCTACTCATGTTTTCCATCAGACTGAGTTACTTAGGCAGTGCACGCAAAGTACACAGACAAAAGTGCGTACTTTCCCAATAGATAGCATGCACGTTTCGATATTTCTAAAATAATAGGCAGAGGATGTCAAACTAACGGAAAATTGACTTAACTCCAATTTCCTGTGAAGTAGTGGTGTCACGCCAGTCAAGGTAAAGCTCACCAGTAAAGGATTTTTATTGGATTGAACGCTTTTACTTGCACGGTATTTGTGTTGAGTTTAATGGAATTCCATTTAAAACTCACTCTATTTTATTTGAATCGTCTAGTTGAAAACTGAAATTTTATACCCGATTTTATTTAGATTTAATCTCTGAACAATTTTTCCGCTTAGTGATTGCACTATTTAAGAACTTGTTCACGTTTAAGAAATTCGCGCAGTAATAAATGTATATATGGTGTATAATGAATACTGATAATTAATAGTTTAACGATACTATTATCAGTACTCATTATACACCATCGAATAGGTATAGAATAGGTATCTGTAACGACAGATTTTTTATGCAGAGCAATAATGAAGAATGTTTTGAAAACGGGGGGAAATTTATTACGCTACGGGCAATAGAAGACGCAAACGAGGTTGCGTGGGTCGGCTAGTAATTAATAATACGAGATAGGCACTCACATCATTTCAGTGATTTAGTAACTTAGCGCGGTCAACCTCTTCACACCAAGTATGTGTGATGTAAACACTTGGATCGAAATTCGAAAAGTAAAATGTTTGGTTCGATCTCACCATCGTTTTGATTGAGCGTATCGCATCTACGATGTGAAACATTTATAGGCGCGGGAAACCTGATTTTGGCGGGGCGAGAACTACCGTGGCGCGGTTTCTTCGCGAATCGTCGCGATTTAAAATAAATTTTAAAATTTTGATTTTTGTGTTTAATAAAATTGTAATAATCAGTCATTTTATTTAATACACAATAATTTCGATGTTTCACATCTGCTAGGCGTCCCGTGACGGCTCACGTTTTTCCCTTTTGCTTTTTTGGCCTTTTGACCTTTTTTTTCAGGATTTCCGGAATATCTGTCGTCGTCGCATACGTTTTGAGAATTGACGATTAAAATTTATGAAATATATTGCTCCCAACGATGTACGTTCTTCCGTGGAAGAGGCACGCTTCAGCATGAATGGGCCGGCTCGACTAAAGTGATACCTAGGTCTCACTGAAAACCCGTGTGAAATAGCGCTTGCGATGTGTTTCACCGAGTGAGTGAGGATTCCGGAGGCTCATACCCTACATCCCTTTCCCCATCCCCCAAAGGCCGGCTACGCACTTGTGACGCCTCTGGTGTTGCGAGTGTCCATGGGCGGCGGTAATCGCGTATCATTAGGTGATACGTCTGCTCGTTTGCCCGGCTATACCATAAAAATAGGTACATTTTCTAATATTTCAATACAACTCAAATATTATATTTTTCTGTAAGTTGTGAAACATTAAATCTAATACACTTTATCTCGCTATTGTTATCGTATGACTTTTTAGTGGCTTTTTGTTCAATCTAGCGATTGGTTAAAACCATTAGTTGATTAAATTCAATCTTTGAAATTATTTTTAAATTGTATTGTGATGTATTATGTCAAAGGCTTTGGAAACACGATGCTATAAAACAGATATAAAATAGCATAAAATTAAAAAAAAGGTGAGAAGAGTTGTCTGGCTATCAGAGCCGTGGAGTTCATTATTAAAGTAAGTGTTTTCTTAGCTGAATGTCAGTGGGGCTTTGATCAAAGTCACTCACTAGGTAACATATCATAAATATACGACATCTTACATTACCCAATTCGAGGTAAAACAAACCTAAAATTAACATATAACATTAAATAAGCATATGAATTATTTTAACGAAACTCGAAGTAAATTTGCAAAAGTAAAGGCTGTCAGTTATTAAATGAAACATCACATGTTCCATATCAGTTGATTGGTTAATTAAGAGTTGAACTGTATAATTTGTGAATCAATATATCCTTGTTTGGAGAATTCATTTGGTAGTTGACATATTGTAAAGAATATTCACTAGTTGAATTCACAAAAGAATTTAAGAACAACGGCGACGACGGTACTATCCTTGTCATTTTACGTAAAAGGAAGGTTGACAACCATATTTCTAATTCTTTAATTTATTATAACTGTTTAGAATATATTCATATTATAATAAATTAATATGGTTTAGAAAATAAGTTCAAAAAATTATACTTCTTTATCATAATTATTTACCCCTTTCTAGTACTGAGCTCCTGAGGCGGTCTTCACAGATGTTTGGATGTGGTGAAGTTAAAAAAAATAGTACCATTTGACCGTCTTAAAAATTTGTTATAAATAATATTTCGTGTCAGGTTGTGGATCATGATGAACTCCGAAACTATCTTACCGATATTCATGTTTTTTAAATATGTGTTTTGCTGGCGTGCGTAGATAGGATAGTTTTTATAACTATGTTCAGATTTTATAAACAAACTAATTCAACATCTTCTTATCTTACTCGTGCAGGCAAGCTGACTAAATGACTGCTAAATACGATATTATAATACATAGTACCTAAAACTCTCACTCAAAATCTTGAATTACTTCACATGCCGTCACACTCTATTCATTTGCTCCAAAAAGCCACCATACTCAATACCTGCCGCATTACTCGTAAATTTCTAACATCTTCATCTATATCATCCACTTACTCAATTTAACGTATCATGCTTGGCTTGGCCCGCATGACACGTATATTACCCCTCTAAAAAGGGAGATAAATGAAAAATCCAAATAATAATAATAATAAAGCCATTTATTCCCAAAATTCAAGTAACAAAAAGAAATTAAAATCATACATAGGATCGCTATTTAACGTTATGTGCACAGTTCCAATAACATTAACTGACTACAATGTCCATTCATTATCCATAATCAATTGATTCCATATACAAATACATTCCTTTTAAATTTTTTTTTTAAATACTTACACATTACACAAGAGAAAAACACCCAAAGTCCGAAACAAAACATTTGCATACAAACTGTCGGTCCGACTCAGGAATCGAACCCGAGACCTCAAGCACAGCAGTCGCAGACGTTACCACTGCGCCACCGAGGCAGTTACTAAAATATTTAATATGTATTTACGAATCGAGATCAATTAAAATAGTATTCATTTATGTTCATGCATTACAATGTCAAAAATCCATCTATAAATTACGATCACTTAATACAAACACTTTGAAACAATGGAACTCAAATAATCAAATTAAATTTCACACTATGAAATACCACAATCACACTAATTACTAATTGCAATATTCCACAATGTACCAATGCTTCAGTAATCTAAGCGATCTACCTTAATTTTGAATAATCATTATAATCAAATTACAGCAAAACCGTCACAGAGCTTTTTCTATTTTGGGTACCCAAACTTGAGCAAAGGCCTCCTCCATATATCTCCACTGTTGCCTGTCTTTGGCAAGTCTAGTCCAAGTAGATCCCACCGCCCGCACTATGTCGTCGCTCCAGCGTCGTCTAGGTCGTCCGCGGCGGCGTTTCTCATCTCGCGGCCACCAGTGCAGAACACGTTCACTCCAGCGCCCATCATTTACACGTGACACATGGCCCGCCCAGCGCCATTTTAGTCTACAGGCTGTTTCTGCTACATCCACAAGGTTTGTATTCTTTCTGATCTCTGAGTGTTTATTTTTTGATTCAGTTTCAGTCCCATCATGCTTCTTTCGACTGCTCGTTGAAAGACTTGGAGTTTATTTATAATTTGTTTGGTCAGAGCCCAGGTCTGACAACCGTAGAGCAATGTGGGAGCCACTACGGTTTCGAAAGCTTTTCTCTTCAACTTCAAAGGTAGTTTGGACTTAAAAATATGTTTTAGTGCCCAGTATCGTTTCCAGGCAAGTTTTATTCTACGCTCTACCTCGCCTAGTGTCTGTTCTCGGAACGTAATTCTCTGACCCAAGTAAGTATACTCTTCAACATACTTCAGCAAACTTGATTGTATTTTCATTGGTACTTGTTCTCCGTTGGTCATTGCACATGTTTTATCCATGTTCATAGTTAAACCGCATTTTCGGCTTTCCTGGTCTAGTGTTTGTAACATATATTCCAATTGCCAGTGATTTTCACATATAAGTATAATGTCATCAGCAAAGCGCAAGTGGTTCAACAACTCACCATTTATATTTATACCTAGTGAGTTCCACTCCAGGTTGCGAAAAATGTCTTCGAGAAGGGCAGTAATTAAAGTCGCAGATATTGGATCACCTTGTCGTACTCCTCGCTGTACATTAAATGACCTTCCTTGTCTCTCCAGCTTTACTCTTGCTTTACTCCTTTTATATATTTCTTCTAATATTTTAATGAACTTACTAGGTACTCCTTGTCGGTTTAAAGCCCTCCACAGAGCAGTGTGAGCGATTGAATCGAATGCTTTGTAATAATCGACAAAAGCAATATAGAGCGTTTTACCATATTCTTCATATTTTTCGATAATTTGGGTAAAAGTAAATATATGATCAATTGTAGAGAACCCTGGACGAAAGCCCGCTTGTTCTTTCGGTTGATTTTGTTCTAAAATCGGCATAATCCTTTTTAGTATTATTTGAGTGAATACTTTGTAGATTGTTTGCAATAAACTTATAGGTCTATAATTGCCAATATCTTTCGGGTCACCCTTTTTATATAATAATGTTATAATTGATGTTTCCCACTGTGGTGGTATAATTTCCGATCTTAAAATTAGATTAAATAAGTTTGTAAGGGTACAAGACAGGGGTTTAATCAGACATTTTAGAATATCGTTCGTAGTTCCGTCAGTTCCTGGGCTTTTGAAAGATTTTAAAGACTTTATAGCGTTGTGTACTTCAGCTTCCATCAACAAGGGTTCCTCTTCACTTAATCTGTCTATTCCTGTCGCAATAAAGCTCTCACTTCCGTCTTTACATCGATATAACTCTTCATAGAATTGTGTAGCTATATTTTTAAATACGATATTAGTATTATTTAATTCTGATTCCATAAGCGTGATCGTGAACTTAGCATAAGATTTAGAATAGTCAAAAGATTTACATAGAAGATGAAATTAAGATAAAAATTGTATCGCGAACTACTTTGCTCCTTAATCATGATAAATGGTAACAAGCTGATCCTTTAATTTACCCTAATTTTCCAGTGAAAGTTAGATGTTGATTATTGATTCCTCGCTCCTTTTGAGTGGGCCGATTCTTAATTTTCTTAAGTTGTAATGCCTACTGCTTTTACAAAATAATATTTTCCCCAATACATTGACAACGTTTTTAGATGATTTAGTAATGCATTATGCGCAGTGAAGACCGCATAAACTAAAATACTCTACAAACAGATGAGGATAACTTCGTCGTTTATAAACTGATTTTGATGATTCTTTTTTAATGGAAAGCAGATATCCCAACCGTGGTACCATGATAATTATGATAAGTAAGATATATGATAAGGACACTAAGATCTGATGATGGCATCTAAGAGAAATCGAGTCAAAACTTGAAGTCGGTATTATTTTTGTTAAAATTTTATTATTTTCTCTCAGATTTATCATGAAATTGATATTAAAAAAAGTTTTGTTTCAACTTTTCTTTCTCTTTCCGATGCTGTTAGGCTGCAGAGGTCCTACACAGTAAAATTTTTAGATTTCTACACAACCTATAAGTTGGCTGGCAGAGAATGCCTAGGGCATTAGGTACACCGATGTACATAAGTGCATAAAGTTGATACATAGCCACATGATTAAAAAAATCATTGTTAATTACATAATTACCAGGTCACCTAATCTGCGAAATTCTACCATTTTTCTCAACTACTATTAGCTTTCTGCGCTCCTCCTTCATAAAAACTCTAACTGCTCGGTTTCACACTCTTCCGTTCGCTTAATTTTTAAAAGAGAGGTACTAATGTTTTGGTATCCGTATTAATATATTTAATATACATAATTATATACCGATTTAATACGTAGTCACTGTTATCCTTATTGGGTTAATCCCTAACAGAAACATCCTTTATTACATTAAAATGTCTTTCTCTCTTGTTCTACCTTTCTAATTATTTAGAAATCTATATCTTCATTATACATAAAAAAAAACTTAAATTGTGCCTAAGCTAAAAGTCTACCTAAACTATAAAATACTTACTTAGTTTAAACTCTCATCATCTAAGTATGCCATAGATTCTATGGCAACATTACTATACTAACAAAATTTTTTTTTAATCACTACATATACCCACGCTTTACGCCCAGCCAGATACAACAGAATGTTATGTGCTACGATTTTGACATGCAACACGAGTCTCTTTAAAATTCATCAGCTTTTGTACAGGCTCGCCGGTTTCAAGTGCTTTTAATGAGACTCTTCTTCAGTGTACTGCCGACCTGGTTAGTATACGTCTCTAGGGGCCCGCTGTTTAGATATTTACGGTACAAGTATGTTTTCGTAAGCTGTTATTAACGAGCAACCTTTCGAATAAGCAGAAGGTATATATTTATTTTATTGGTTGTCATTCAAAATATATAAATGTATAATTTCTGGAAAATCCTCGTAGATAATCCTCTTTGATGAGTTTGATTCTAAACCTTACCATGGAAACAGAATTGTGGATACTTGTAACTAACAATCAGTCGTAATCTTCTTAATTACATTAAAATCAGAAATCTAAATTAAGATAACAAAAGTCAACCTTGGGCAGGTACTGACGTACATTTTATCTATAAGTAGTCTGCCGACACATAATACATTTCTTTGTTTCGATATCCTTTGAAAGCTTAAAATTGGGAGATTTGGGTCTTTATTATAACTAGCGGTCGTCCGGAGGTCGAAATTCGACCATATTATTTTATTTTTAATTTAAACTTTTTAGAGTTTCATTTGTCTAAGCTATTACATCATGCATCTCTTTAATTAAATATATCTTCGTGGTTATTTTGGACAGTACAGACCAAAAATAATAATCTTTTTAGTTTTACTATATTTGTATGTCAAATAATAACATAATAAATAATAACATCTATACAATTTTTAAGTGTGTCAAATTTCAAACACCTCCGTTCGCATATTTTCGTAAAAACGAGTAAAAAGTTTTTGCTTTACATATTAATATATACTTAGATAGACGTAATTGAATAGCATAAATACTTTCCCCGCGGTCTAGCCCGCGTGTATCTCGGCTATCTCGCTAAATGTTGCCAAGTAGCACTTGTGGTTCTCTGATATATAAGCCATACAACTGTAATGTTTAACCCAAATTTGTACACGAGGGCTGCCTTATAAAGTATGGCTTATCTTTTCAAGTCTTGATACGCTTTGAAAAAATAATGGTGAGGGTAATTTATTAATTAACGATGACGGTTTTCTACATCTCTTCTCCTCTCGTGTCTTTTATGGATAGTTTGTTTGCCTAATTAATTTATCCAAGTAACAAGTATCTATAAAAATTAAGTACAAATATTTACAATAACGAATTGAAATGAGCAGATTTTTCTATTGATACAAAACATATAGTACACAGTGACTTAAATATAACGCAAGTACTGCTGCAGACATTTCATAATAGTAATTGATATTGCGTACCCTATGTATAATATTGTGCTCCGACAGAACTCAAGATCGAAAATATTCTCTACAAAATTGTATACTATAGTCTACAAAATTTATTTTCTATTAGCACATAAATATCGTTACCGCAGAAATCGTCTGATTTTTTTAAGAAGTCTTGGTAGCATTACGAAACTTAAATAAAATTTGTTAGTATCTATTTATTCTCTCTTGAAAGTTTAGCAAGGCGTGAATCTCGTCATAGTTTCAACTGGTCAAGAGCTTCAGGAACACTTAATTTCTGTAGTAGCCCTTAGTTTTAAAACTAACTCGTTTTAGGGTGCCCACACAAAACTACGAATTCGCAACGCTTCGTAAATATCTGCGAGCTCGCGAGCTGGCACCGCAAGAACTACTAACAAGGCGATTAACACAGGGCACCGCGCACCGCCGCGGTAGGCGGTGAAGCGGATTTCATGTCGTATTGGTGTCTATTAAATCCGTTGATGCCTAACACACGTACTGACCGACCGCGCGGGGCACCACCACGAAATCCACTTTACCGCCACCGCCCTGCCGTGTATTAATCGCCTAAGTGTGAGTAGTGTGACGTAATATCGCACGAATGCGCGATGTTATGTCACACTTATTGACAATATTTTTGGTCCACTCTGAAACTTTACTAGATGGCACTAATTTTTGTTTTCTTTACTTTACTTTTACTTGGTAGTGATACGTAAACATGTATTACTAGCTTTTGCACGCGCCTCCCGTCATGTCGGTTTTAAAATGTAAAAAAAAAAATCTATAAATTTTAACTTATTATGTCATTCCGATGTCTAAGCTATATTACTGCAAAGTCTCATTAAAATCCGTTCAGTAGCTTCAAAGAGCAACAAACGCACATCCTTCCAAACTTTCGCCTTTAAAATATTAGTAGAATTATTTTATAGGTAACGCTAGGCAGCTAGTTACGCTACGCATAATTTGCAGGATATGAGATGTTATTATATTTTGGATCAAATACTGAAAAATATTAACAAAATATTTGTTAAACATTTTTTTTTTCATCAAAATCTCATTAGTACTCTCTTTGTGGTTGAAATTATGGTCACATGAACCGACGCTTTGCCGTACGAATACGTATCGTAGCCATTCGCATCGCAAGTTCCTAAGATGCGGCGTCGCATCGCATCGTAGTTATATGTGGGGCCCTTACTGACGTTTAAATGTATTTATTCACGACAACAGTTGTCAGGGTGATCGAGAATATTTTGATATTTGTGAAGTACCTATTTGATCTAAATAACAAGTATCTATAAAAAATGAAGGACGCAGGATTATTTTCAATGACAAATTTAATGAGCAGGTTGTGCTCTAGTTGTGAATATGATTTAAATTATGAATATGTAGACAGCCTACCTTTTTTTTGTTCACGAGGTGGAAAACCTTTTTGGTTCTACGGCTCCTCGTGGGCGTGTGAGCCAGGAGTATGTGGTGTTTCTATTAAAAACCACCAAAGCAGTCGATTTCTAGCGCCTTGCTCTGAGAGAGTCCTGGTCATGAGATTTTAGATTCGCCTCAAATCGATGCCATGCCTTATCAGACTCTGGTCTGGGGGAAAATAATCCACCAGAGATCCCCACTCTCTTTCAGCCCACAGTACCGTCGACGAAGAAGGTGACCTTTAGATAGTAGAAAAAAAAGGACATTTTAATTTCATTGTTTAAAATAAAATGATTTTAGGAGAGATTTTAAAAAAATAATAATGGACAATGTATTGGACAAATTGTATTGAAAAAATATATTGAAAGAAGAAGAAATATATGCTCATCGATCTAAACTACATAAATAATTTCTACTTTCGTGACTTTGTGTACCTCTGAATCTTATAACATCACCAAGTTGCTCATTGTACGATCTGCCTTTCTCGTAGTCGCAATAACTAAAATTAATAATTATATTTTAATTGTATAAAATTCAATGTCCTTTTTCTAGAATCAAAGTGTTCAAGTATCCCTATGCCAGATTGCATTATGATCCATTCATTCAGCGGTTTAACCGTAAAAGTGCAGCAGACCCAGACACACACTTTCACATCCATAATATTATCAGGGTTAAGTGAATTTGACTGAGCATATCAATTTATAAGCTCATCGTACAAAAGTAAAATTAATTTAAACTTTATTTATTCCTTCTTGACAACATTAATAAGAAAAGGAATTTTCAATCTCCTACACTTCGAATAGGAAATAACTTTTCGTAGTGCGTTTGACGTATATGACGGCGGATTTTACAAATATTTGAAGAACGGACGCAGTGACAATTTTGTTACGTACGTATATATATACACATACTAGATCTGTTACTACATCACAAAGATTTTTCTTTTTTAGTGGTCCGTAGCAAGATAAGGAACCCTAATAGTCCGCCATGTCCGTCAGTCCGTCCGACGGTGATCAGCTTCGAGACTTAATAGTATATATATTTATTAAAGCAACACAACAGTATGATGAAATTAACGCCCCCCTCCTCCTGTTGCTTATCGTTTCTTCTTACGGACAATCTTAGGCCCCTCAGATCTTGTCTGGCTGATTGGAAAATATTTTAAAATATTGTACTTAATGATATAATATAGCACGGTTTTTTTTTTCACCTTTAATACCTGCTAACTGCAAAACGGAATCGTTTTTAGCTTAGTGAGTATCTATTCCTTTCTGAGTATATGTTAGACTACCGATCCTAAAACTTTCATCTCTCAACTCTGAGAGGAGTCTGGGCTGACTGGGATCTTGGACTATATGTACGTGCGTTATTCATTTGTAATTTCATAAATCCATATTCTACTATTAAAATATTTAGTACCGAATTTGGGTTTGCGCGTCATATCCACCGTTTCTATAAAAATCTAAAGCGGAGTTCACCATCGATATCACGGAGGACATCATCTTTATCACTGTCAAAGGTACAAAGTATCACAAAATAAAGTTTTATAACCATATGGTACATCTTAAAAAAACTAGAAAATTTTAAGCTTAAGATTTTAATACAAAATACGAAAAAACTCTTACTTACTTTGTCTTTTATTGGAAACAAATTTAGCTTTAATATTGAAATGCGCTGTAACCTATTTGGCATGAAAGACTTCGAGGCTGTGCGTGATTAAATGATGAACGTTATAAAATGGGTTAGGGCGCTAGGCGTTTCATTTCCCTCTCAAGGTAGAAGGAAATGAGTTCGAATTATTTCGTTATGAAGAAAGCTTTACTTCATGCAACAGTTTTTATCAAAATGACTGTCTATACTACTGTAATAATTTAAATTTATACTGGTATCAATTCAAACATCTATATCAATTTTATAAAGAGGTCAAATTTGTGAGTTTCTTAAGTTTAAGGGGTAAACACTGGAGCCACTGAACTGATTCTGAAAATTTATTTTATCAATAGAAAACATAATTATTTGTGAGTGTCATTGATTATAGAAATATATTTTTACCCAAAAAATGATTACTTCAAGCTAAAACTAATACTAAATAAAGCTAACCAGTACAAAAACATAGAAGGATAAGAGGTTTGTTACCTGTGTCATTTAACAAAATTTCTAACGCTTCCCAACGTACTTGTAACTTTTGTGATAATCCGTCCAAAGTAAGGATTATAGCTGAGAAACTATAACCGCAATTGGTGAGAGTTACATGAAATGATGAAATAACGTTTGCAAACAGGCAAAAGTAACTTCTTATAGGCAATCGAGAAGATGATTTTTATTTATAGGTTATGGCTGAAAATGCATTGAAAGTGACTCACGGAATCTATTTGAATTACGATAAATAGGCATAAAGTTCAGGAGTTCTTCTCTTCTTTCATTAATTTTATGTAATATTTGATTAGAAATAACCTTAATGTAAATGTATATTACAATACAAAATGCATTTTATGACTGGAGATGGGAAATATGGGTTCAAGTGGTGGCGGATTTAATCTAGTAAGGGTTAAGCTCTGAAGAGCAGGCTCCCACAATCCTCGTCTTGAAAACTTACAATAGTAGGCCAAAAGCTTGTTAGCTGTGTCTAGCAATGAACTCTTAGGCTGTTGAAGTTATATGTTTGAAATATGCATACCATAATAGACTCCCATCATATCCCTATTTAATTTCTAATGTTGGTGTAATTTTTTTCGGATCGCAGAAACGAAATGATCGTGGTCACCCCAAGGGCAAGACACTATCTATACTAATGCATAAAGCTGAAGGGTGTGTATGTTAATTTAAAATATGAATACTAGGAAGATCCTCTCCGATAACGTATAAAGGCCTCGGCCATCTGCAAAATAAAACACATAAATTGACAAATAGGGGCTATCTTCAGTCATATTAACAGAATTTTATGTTTATTTTCCAAAATTATTAATCCAATACAGACAGATAGCTTTATAAAGGTCATTTGTAGACTAAGCGTCTTCTTCAATCAGATTAACAGATAGTTATGATTTTTTTTCACTATTATTACAACCAATATAGACAAATAGCTTTATAAGGGTCATTTAAAGAAAATATTTATTCAAGATACAAATATTACACAAGAAATAACTATCGCGTTATTTATCTGTTCGAGACGGTAAATAGAGTCTCGTACTTGTTTATTAACTGTTAATCCGACTAGAAAATCTAATAGAAAGCATTTGCATCTTGTCTGTCGGGCCATCCATAAATTACGTCATAGGAATTTCATGTTTGTGTCATTGTGCTCCTAGCTCGATGCGGTTATCACATATTTGACGTGACAATTAATGAACGCCGGCTGCATGCACGAAAAACGATGACTCATTGTCCCGTTACGCTCATTGTACGTCGTCGTCATCAATGTTTTGTTATGACGTTGTCATGCTAAACTGTCGTCTGTAAACCGACTTTACAGACAACCAATTTTTTATATTTAATAACCTAAAACAGTAAACAGCTTAAACATAAACGTTTCTTATAGCCTGCAAGGCCTGAGTCGTACGTTGCAATATGTGTACATGACGTGCGTGTTTCATCTTTTAAAACTCTTTCTTATCGACATATTTCTTCCACTTTTTGGCTTTTTGCTTTGGTCACCTTTTACATACGAGTAGTATGTGGACGTCTCGATCTTTTTTTGTTACAAATAAACTAACACTAGCGACTTACTAACAGACCGGAGTCTAAATATTGATTTGACTTCACTTAAATTCACTATCTCAAAAATTTACTCGGATTGCCGTGAAATAGAGAAAATATGTGAATATTCGTATTAATGTAATAAAATAATAAAAGCGTTAGGTTTCGAAGAAACGTGACGTCAAGCAGCTCAGGATCCCTCTCACCCCCTGTCACAATGTCACTCCTCGTCGACTACTTTACGAGTGACGTCATTAGTGGATGCCCCCTTAGGTATTTATGTCTTATGATCTTATGTCCTTTGATGCGTGATCATTGCCTAGCGCTGTGCTTAACGTACCATACTTGTTTAAAGGATTAAACTTCTCGACAGTTAAGAAGGAATATTTAACAATGACTGAAATGTTTGTTTAATTAGCAACATACGCAACCAAATAATTAAATTGGAACGTTTCTCTGAACAAATCAATTTAACATAATTAAATGATTTAAATTACCTTAACGATGGAAAGGCCGTGTTTCATATAACGGCTGACTGCACAGTCAGCATCATATTCATTTGTGCTCTCAAAGTGGTCAAAATTATCACACATCAATTACATTTTATGTTGGCAAACATGGTACTCAAATTATTGTGCGCATTCAAAATGGTCAAAATATCGTAACTATCAGTTGTCAATATTGTGTTAGCTGACAGAGCATTCATATTAATGTTATCAAATAGATTGATCAATGATATCTGTACATTTATACTAGTCAAAAGTCATTGTCATTAAGGCTACAATGTCGGTTTGAGTAAAGTTCTAAAAAACTAAAACTGGCAACATATAATATACCTAGCCGTTAAAAACTGGATGGGCAGTGTGTAGCGGCTACCCTACCGGTTAAACAAATCTTGGTGAATCACTTTCGTTCCCATTGATCAAAATGTACCATCTTTAAAATTAAATATAAAAATCATACAATGTAATTATTATAGGACCTCTTGATGATGTCAAATATTAATAAAATTTTATGATAACACGAGAAAATCGTGCTGTGTGGTCACCTCCATCCCAGTATTTCTTCGTAAGATTTTCATTCTTATTTTGAAACAAAACTACATTTTTGAAACTTTTTAGTAAAGGAATCTTTAGTTATACTACTAAAGGATAGACTATAGCATCAATCTTATTTTATCGAACGTTTTGTAACTTGTAATTTCTTGGTGAGAAGCATTTAAATTGAGAGACCACTTTTAATGGAGTATAACTTATTGACAGAACAAACCAGAGGTTGAACTACAATCGCTTCAATTCTTTTACTAACTAGAAAGATACAAAAAATCCAAATCGCATTGTGGTCTCCACTCAAACTGAACTTACGGTGGTCGATTGAGAGACTACCTTCCACGCACTTGTTTCAGTAGAGATTACTAGGTGGCAGCACAAGTGACCTATTTAGTTATTATATTTTTATTTCTATCAATAAAGTCATAATAAAAATTATACCTGAATACAATGATATTTTAAAACAATATATATGTTACGTACGTAATAATTCGCGTCGAAATCTGTGCCCTGCCGGGCCATACGGTCTAAATTTCACTGATGAATAGTGCAAAAGATACGAAGCAGCACTTTAGAGAAAAATATAGCTATATGCTTCGATCAATTATGATCGAAGGCTATATGTAATTATCTTATTACTCGATCACGACGTCCAAGTCCGTATAAGCGCGATTGAACAAAAGAGCGAGAAGTAACGGCGTCCTCTGCGACCGTAGGATACCGGTGAAGCTAAAGGGCCTTGTGTACAAGAGCATCATCCTACCACTCCTACTATACGGTAGCGAGACCTGGCCTGTTCTCGGAAGACATGTCCAGCAGCTTCACGTGGCGGAGATGAAGATGCTGCGGTGGATGTGTGGCGTTACGTAACCAGATCGCATACGTAACGAACACATCCGTGGCAGCCACGGAGACCGTGACGTAGCGGACAGACGTAGCGAACAAGCTGCAGGAAAGTCGACTCCGATGGTATGGCCATGTAAGACGCAGGCCGTCCGACTATGTAGTAGGAAATAGATTCCTCGAGCTCACTGTGCAAGGCCCTATAAAACCTATTGTACCTCTAAAATAGGTACAATAAAACCTCCTCTGTTTCTAACAGAAAAAGATCTGCCCGGCCACGTATTGTTCATACAAAAAGGCGATCAAAGCAGTAAGAAAAAGAATTCGAAGAAATCCTGTCCGAAAGCAAAATAATTTATCTCCTGAGAGGAAGATAGCACCTAAAACCATGTCGCCTATTTTGAAAGATGACTTAGGACTTGTAGCCTATAAGAGACGCATTGGTCATTACTTAACTGATAATTTACAAAAAGGAATAGAAGGTACTTTAGCCCCTTAATAACACCATGTTCAATAACCAAGAATGGTCTTTTCAGCAATCTCGGCGCCGGGTCATAAAGTTCTAACCATCCAATTTAGGTTAGAAACGAACGTTCCGGACTTCATCAGACCTGAAGACTGGCCGCTATCTAGTTCTGATCTTAATCCACTTTATGTTTTATGGTCATTTTTAGAGAATAAGGCTTGCTCTAAACGCTATGACAATTTGAAATCCCTAAAACAATTCATACGATTGGCTGGTAAGAATTTACCCGTAGAAAGAGCGTGCTGCTGTTGATAACTGGCTACTACGTTTAAATGACTATGTTGGAGACCACTTCGAATAAGCTTTCTATATTTTTAATGGTTTTATGTTAATGTATTAATCTAACACACAATGATAGTAATGAATGTTACGTACAATAAAAAAAATGTTTGTCTTTGAACCAATATTTATGGCAATACTAAGTATAATGTAATGTACTAATGTACAAGCGAACAAAAATACTACTAACAGTCTCACAATCAGTAATTAATTATATTTGTTTATATAGAGATAGTCTGTTACAATGGGCTATCGAAATGCAATCTCTTAAACCAAATCATGTCTAATAATTTTCTGGCAGTTGGTTGGAAACAATCCGATTTACTTCGAACTGTAGGTGGAAATGATGGTAAAACAGATGAAGGTATTTTATTTGCCAATGACTATCTACTTACGTTTCTGGTTCCGTAGTTTCGGACGTGCTGCGGTATTAGGGAGCCCTATCTATACTAATATATAAAGCTGAAGAGTTTGTTTGTTTGTTTTTTTGTTTGTTTGTTTGTTTGAACACGCTAATCTCAGGAACCACTGGTCCGATTTGAAAAATTCTTTCAGTGTTAGATAGCCCATTTATCGAGGAAGGCTATAGGCTATATATCATCACGCTAGGACCAATAGGAGCGGAGCACCAATGAAAAATGTTTCGAAAACGGGGGAAAATTATCACGCTACGGGCATTAGAAGACGCAAACGAGGTTGCGTGGGTCGGATAGTTATGAATATAAGTGAAAAATTGCAGTTGATGGTCGTCAATTTTAAGTCGACAGTTCATAGTACACTACTGAGTACCGTTTGTATTTTACAATGTTGTAAATTATTTACACACAAAAGACAAACACGTGTATGAAAATTTATTCCCTTATAAACTTTCATTTACAGACTTTATAATTTAATCGTCTTAATTCTAATGTCAATTGTACAATCTCTGCAAACCTGAACAGTATCTACATTTTATTCCTATTTTGTGGTGGCCGAAATTAATTTTTATCGTTTGAACTTAAGGCAAAAGGGCGTCCCGTTTCTAACCGTTCGTTCGGTAAGGTTATTTATAGCTGATGTGTTGATTTCTAGCTACGCACACCCGTACATCTGGGTTAGTTTTACTCTCCGTACAATCAACGCTGATCCGTTATAATTTGGTTGTTTAAAGAAATGTTCCTTAGTTTTCAATGAGCGGCGCGTTCGATATGTCGTTGGACATAATTAAAACTTTAGCTAATGCGTCAAATATGTCATGAAAACGTCAGTGAAAATATTTTGTAGATAATCAACAAGTGAGAAACAATAGTCGTTACCGTTTTATTTAATAGTATGGTATGTGTACGTTTGTGCTAAATTTTCTTTATAACATAAAATCGAATACCTACATAGAATTCAGTGCCTAGCTTGAAATTGGATTGGATGCATTCGCGTTGATTGGAGTTTCGATTTCTGGTATTTGGTGATTTGGGTAAAGTGACCACTCTTGCATAGTTATGAATTCTAAGGACGTGTTTCGATTTATTTTCATTGGGAGTAATGATATTTTTGGTTCTATGAATCTTTGAATGAAACACTTACAATATAATTTGCAAAAGCTTATTTTAACATGTTGACTTATTTTAAGAATATCTTTGAATGAAGATATTGTTCAAATCGTCGACTTTAGTTAAATTTTGGACAGAATAATCATAGGAAAAACTGAGATCAAGAAGGAGGAATGTCTAGAAAAGACAAAATTTGAAAACATTTTAGTAACGCTTATGTGGTGATGTCTTATTGTTTTTATATTATCAGTCATACAACAGAGCTGTATTTAATTGTTTTGTTTGTATGTTTATTGAACTAATTTAACAAAAACGTGCTTAGGAACTTCCTTGAGGCATTAAGGTCGCCTATGCTGAATATACAAAAAGTGTAAATAATAAACGACCAGCAATAGCTTTCACTCGATTTGAATTACGTAATATGTATTAGTAAAGTAAATACACATGTACCTGCTTTTAGCGATATATGTCTAAATAAAAAGAGGATACATTTTTAAAAGCCTTTTGTACAAGCATACAAAATACTCAAGGATTTTGGATCGACACGCTCAATACACATTCGCTTGATGTGGCGAAATCTATTTTTAAAGTATGATTACAGGGAGTAGTAACATCGAATGTATTACTCTGTACTAACAATTACAGAGTAATAAAGTCGATATGTCTTTGGAAGAAGCATGGTGAATCTATATCACTGCTAAATATATAAATACGTATATACACGTTTAAGCAATCCTACAACTTTGTACTTCAGGAGTGAAAGTGTAGCACAAAAGATTAAAGATATTGACATTGCAATTATTTTTTTCGCTTGAGGCGCTAACAGTCCAGTTGCACTCAGTGATTAGAAACAATCACCGAACGTAAGCAACGACACCGCCGTCAGTACCTGGATGGGTGATCGCTGGTGGGATGATACCATGAGCGTTTCCGTGATTCGGAAATCACGCTAAGCAGTCGTCCAGGTTGCTACCATAGGATAACAGTCGTAAAGCTTAGTTGGAAGCCTTTGGGCGGCTTAAAAACATCTAACGGTAAGATCACGTAGCCACAACGTTGTCTTGCCCGTCCCCAACCCGGACACGGTCAGCGTGTGGACGTATGGCCTTTAACCCTCTCCTGAGAGGAAACCCGAGCCCAGCAGTGGGTCGTTACGGGTTGTTGAAGAATTTTTTTTTTCATTTCTTTTGCTTGTTCGTTTAGTGAGTGGTATAAAATAATTATAATTGAAACCAATACGAGAAAAATAAACGAAATTTTATTAGTACTACACGATAAACAGAACATTGATTGATATAGCCATTTCTATTGTAGTCTTCTTGGAAAAAATATCAAGTTTTCGTTGTATCGATTGCTATATAAATGAATTCTATCGTTTGACATTGGTAGAACATGTTTTTAAAGAAATTTGAATAGGGTAATAACTGAATTTTGTAATCTGTCAATGTACCGCCTCTGCATATATTTAAGCTGTAAAAAATACCCCAATTATAATTTTGTTTGCGTTACTTTAACAATACTCCTTTCTTGAGTTGGAATACAAATATATGATTATTAACTGTGTCAGGCAGTCATAACAAGGTATTTATCCTTAATACGTCTAAAGATCCTAACGAGCACTTAAATTGTTTGCTGCTCAGAAACGTAGGATAAAGCCACTAAGACAGAGTAAGGTCGTCATAATTAGTCCAGTTTAGTATGTCGTGAACTGACGATTGTTTTGTTGTCTTTGTCATCAACATATTCATTATTATTAACGTGTTTTAGAAACGGTTGACGTTCATGGTTGAAATTCCGTGTGATGAATATTTACGAAATAGTTTGGGGTTCAACCTTATACTAATAATAACAATCACTCCAGATTTCAAACGACTCTGCTTTTATAAAGTCAATCAGACTGCTGATATACCAGGAGAAATTTCTGATTAATTTGGTTGCGGGTTCCAAGACAGTTAATTTTTTTCCTGGGACTTCCCGAGTGTCATAACTCGGTGTGTTCGTGGGTCACTACTGTTGAACCTGGTGTACAGGAGTTACAGTGGTGGGCGTGTAGGCGGGATTAGTCCCAACAAAAAAAAACCAGAAGAAAGGATTTTGCTCGCCATATAATTATTAGTTCTGGGTTTTGTAAATCTAATATAATTCATCATTTTGACCGCTTTCGTCAGGCATATCAATCGGATGCTAGAACATCCTTTATATTTTCCACCTCACTAGCTTTTGCCTTATAAAATGTACTCAAAAGAAATTTTCAGACATCAGCATGAAATAATTTATTAAACGAAGTGGGGTTACATTATTACGAAAACCCTCAAATATATCCATCCGATTATATGAACATCAGTCAATGAGTGGTATGCCATGTTTGCTCATCAAAATAATACTGACTTGCTGTTTCGGCTTGTGAGCTATTTACCTAACCGAGTAAATTAGAATTCTGTTCTATTAGTTTATGTAGGTTTACTTAAAATTCCGTAGTCCAGAAGGATATTAGTTCTATTGTTCATCTGCTGATCCGGTAAAAGCATGAGGAGTAGTGTGTGTTTTCAGTTGGTTCGAATCCAACCCACCATTTTACCTTTACTGATCCGCAGTGAATTCCGCACAAGGAAAATAAGGTGAAACTGATAAATTAATAAAACCTTTTTTTTTATATTTATAAGTTATTTATGATTGTGTAGGTATGCTTGTGAACTTATAAACTTTCTTATCGATTTTATTTTATTTGTGTTTTCTTTATTCACGCCTTGTGGGGTGTTATTGGTAGGTGTAAATTTGAAATGCTGAGGAAAACAAATTGTCTCCCTAAAAGTTTTCTTGTATTGTCTGGAATCTCAGAATTGTAAATAAATAAAATGGGTGATGTAAGAAGGGTAGGCACACCCAATGTGAGGGAGCGGTCATTTTTTCGTAGATTGAATGCGTTGGTGGTTGAAATATATATATGCTTATGTAAATATATACATTATTTGGATGCCAAAATAAATGCAATTCTGTGCCTCAAGAAATCAACGATAACTTTCTATATGATCTCAGTTCTGTAGTTATCCGTTTATCATACTGCTACGAAGAAAGAATAATCTAGTACAATACTTGAGACAAAACCAAACGTCAGAAAATTCTGCTCGCAGAAATAAACGTAATGCCTAAGTTGTACTCTGTTGACTAATTGGGAAGCTTTTTAAGAGCTTTCTGCATAAATACAGTCATTTTGTTTGCTGAAATTTTGCTCAATTGTAAAAAAAATCTCATCTGTAAACATTTTTTTTCTGTTTCACCCTATTCTCTTTTAAATATTCAGTTATCAGTTTATCTATATATTTTTTAGAGATTACCCTGAAGAAACAGACAGACAGACAGAAATTGAAAGATTGTTATTTTGGCATATGTATACATATATATGCATTTATTAAACAGCGGTTATTTTGACATTATTAGCAGACCTTCCAATTTTATTTATTTATATAGCTTTGCGCGAAATTAAAAAATCACGATGAACAATTGTATAAAAATGACAGATTCCAAATTCAAAAGTGATATTTTCTTTATTTTTAATTGAAAAGTATTTATGGCCAGAGTAAGTGTAAATGGTAAAAGCAGATTTGCCCCAGTTTTGGCAAAAGCGTTGTTATTGAAAAAAATATTACTTTATGTGACTAATTTACTATGTGTATAAAAAAAGGTCTTTGATCTTTCATAGTAACCCATTTTTACGAACAAAATTAAAATAGTTTTTTTGTAAAACCTGTTTTATTTGACCTCTTGAAAATGGGTTAGTTGCCTACTGTGGCGTATAGTAGCCTAACGGTAAAAATGTATCGGGGGTTACTTGCCTGATGTGGGGATATACATTTTTAACTAGATGTAGCGCTTGTGAATTTAGGGTTGGCAGAGTTAGGGCGTGTAGATTCAGAAGTTTGGCTCTACATGAGATCTGATATCTTTTTCACATGGTAAACTATACTAACATTTTACATGAAAATCTTTTTGGTGGGATCTGTTTTTTTTATTTTCAAAGGCAATAACAGGGTATTTTACTGTAAGTATCAAAACTACAATTCGGTCAGATAAATAGAAAATGCACTTTAGAGGAATATGTAGAAAGTTGCTCTGAAGACAACCATCCACAAAGAAGGCGACAATCCATTTTAACTGATTTAAAAAAAGGAGGAGGTTATCAGGTTTTTTTTACTTCATAACTTTCGATTGGGTGAATCGATTATGATGATTCTTTTTTATTTCAAAGCTGTTCCTTCCCTGTAGTTCCTGTGCATGAAAAGAAACAAAAAGTTAACTGAAACCACAATAAGTAATAAGTTTATTAAAAACAAATTAATTAATAATATAACTTCGATGACTTTCTAAGTCACGGAAGATTTTCGTTCACACGGACAAAGCGCGTGTCACTACTCCAACATCATATATGGCGCCAAGATCAACTTGGGGGCGCTTCAAGTTGTAATCAAGGTCTAACTGCAAAAACATACCTAACATACTTTTTCCAAAACCGAAGCAAGTATCCCATCGAGGCAAGTATCCGGCTTTTACCATATGTATCTTGATGCACACAAAGAAAAAGCTTAGGGAAATGAATATTTCTAGAATTATCATAGCAATATAATGCGAAGAACATCGACTACCTTTGAACTAGCGAATAATATTATTCCTATGCAAGATGGAGTTTGCACGTCATATGTTTGCATAATAATAATGGAAAGTTATGGGACGGTGTACTGAACTGTGTACTGAAGCCATTCCGGATGAATGAGCATTATCTATGCTAACGTCATAAAGTATTAAACCCAGCTGCATCACTTAGATAAGTGTATTCATATTAAATGTTTCATTCATTTCATCATTCATAAATTATCAACGGCTTCTAATGATTTGGGCTGCTGTACCCCACTGGTCAGACTGGTTAGGTTAACTGGTCAAGTTTACCTTCTCTTTGAGTTTGTTCCGATAGTCGCCTCTTGCAATACCCACGATATGATGAGTAAAAAGAAGCATGTATCTAATACACTTAAGTAATGATAAAGGATTTGAAATAACTTGTGCAGTGATCTTGATCAGTTAAGATCGACATTTGTAGAGAGGTTGCAAATCCGCTTGTTTACCTTACACAATTTAGGCAGCAATCTTTTACATCCAAAGGTGTTATTAAAAAGAAAAAAGATTATTTTTTTTCTTTTAAAGTCACTGTCCCTATTTTATGTTTAGCAAAGTGACGATTTCTCCGAATATCAATATTCAACACGTTTTACGAACAGTTTAATCAAGCAGTGCTTGAAATAGATCAACTATTGCTGCTCATTGTTAATGTAATTTCTGTGAGTACGAGCCTACACAATTTGCAATCAAGATCTTTGTCTTCTGATTGATTGTAGTAAATGCATCGAGGCGATAAGATACAACACATGTCGCTCATCCGATTAGGCACGGATATTCACTGACCGTGGACCTTATTTTGTAAAGACGCTTGCTACGCAAACTATAGCAAGCTTTTTAAACCTTTTTCTCAAACTCGGTTGGAATCGTCTTTTAAGCCTATTGCGTAATAGATGAAGTTTTGTTAACAAACTATTGCCTGAGTTTGTTTAATCTTCAAATATACCTTTATGCTGGTAACACTAATAAGCAACGGTAGCATTATGCTAAAACTTCCAGTGAAATTTGGATACATGCTTTCCATCAGGCAAAGTAGAAGTGACTCTACTCTAAGTTTTTACTTTTTGAAAAGAAAACTTATTTAGCGGCGTTGCGTACTTTAGCAAAATTTACTTTAGGATGGGTAGAAATTGTTAAACTCGCGTCAGGAAACGTGACCTGACCGTTATACGACGGCGTAGAGCGCTTGCGCGAGTGTGCATTGTGACAGCTGATGACTCGACAGTCTAACATGACATGACTGGTAATATGTTTATACTGTATAGCTAAGATAAAGCTGTATAGCATAATTTATAACATCACAATATGCATTTTTTACTTGTTTTTATCGTGCATTTTATTTAAAGAGTAAAGAGGTTCATTTCAGGTGAGCTTAAACAACTGTTTGTTTATAGTTTCGAGTTTTCAGTCCTGTCGGCAGTCCTCATCACTGATTTTATTATTTGTTATTTAAAATGTTTAAGTGCCTTTATAATATTAATTTCATTGCAAAGTATATTTTAATCAACTAACCAAACCAAGTAATAAATTGTTTAAATGTTTTGAAATGTACTAGTGAATGATGACTGCTGTGCTTGAGGCCTCGGGTTCGATACCCGGGTCGGATCAAATGTTTGAATGATTTGCAAATATTTGTTTTGGAGATTTCCACTCCCCCCCCCAAATCACAGACTTTGTTATCGTAAAATACGCTATAGCTACTACCTTCGGCTGAAAACATATTTACCTTTAAGGACGGAAAATTGTTAGTAGCAAATATAAGTTTTAATATTGACTGTTTAATTTAACTTTGAATAATGTGTTAAAACAACACCGCAACAACTTGTTTGGTTGAAAGTTTAAAGCCAACAGCTTAATATTTAAGTAGTGACTTCATTTCGAAAGCTGGCTATTTCCTAGTTAGTGGTATTATGTGAGAGCTCATTCTACCATACTTAATTAGGGTCTTTATACACTGAGCATTTCTAACGTGCCGACCGATCGAAATTTTTAGGTAGGTAGTAAACCTTTGTATATGTTTTAATAATTAGTAGTGCCATAATCGAGCATTTGTGTTGATATAGTAGTTGCTTTATTGTTATATAATAATAATACGTGGCGTACCCTTGCTTTATTATTAATTGAAAAGATAAACCAAGTGACTACCGGATATATCTATTTACGAATGAAAGAAGACTAAGCGGTCATTTAAATTTAAAATAATTAAATTTAATTTAAGTTTACTCTTTGAAACAGTAAATTTAAAACTGCTGCCGGATGTTATATTTATCATTTTAAGAACTCTGTTTGATCCTAAATCTGGAGTTCCGAAACATACATGCGATACAGACGAGATTTGAATGCACAATCAAATTTTTGGTGATCAACACTCACTTACTACACACATGTGTAAAACGTGCCAAGTGCAGAGGCCTTAAGACTTCGAAATTCGACTCTCGGAAATAGACATAGATTAAGTTAACACCCTTTTTTAATTAATATGAAACGAAAATTAATTCACTTCCATAGTATTTATTATGTAGGTATTAGGGCGGTAGCGATGTTGTCGCGCGTTCGCATCGATACAGTCGCGATGCGGTCGCTAGCTAGCACCTCCATTCTTCCCCGGTGTCGTCCGACACGGTGGCGCGTTCGCATGACCGCAACATAGTTGCGATGCTGTCGGCCGTTTCGTAAACGCGCGTAAACATCACTACAAAACCTCGTCGTGGGCGAGAGCCATTATCTTCTGAGCGTCTGTTAATATTAATCCTATTAGGATTCTGATCATAATAGGTTGCAATCGAACTCACAACCTGTCGCTGTGCAGATAACTTCATAATGGGTTCATCTATACTCTGTACTAATATATAAAGTGAAGAGTCTATCTGTTTGTTCGAACGCGCTAATTGGATAGTACATTTATCGAGGAAGACTATAGACTATCATCAAGCTAAGACCAATAGGAGCGGAGCACCAATGGGGAATGGAATGGAAATTTCAAAAACGGGGTAAAATTATCACACTACGGGCAATAGGAGACGCAAAAGAGGTTGCGTGGGTCAGCTAGTAAATTCATAAAAATCTGTCAAACTAATTTAGAAGAGGAGTTTGGTTACAAACACTGTGACATGAGAATTATAATAATTAGATTATTAGGAGACTAAAATAATCCCTTTATGTGCTAAAAAGTTGATAGAAAGAAAAATAAGAATCCGTAAGATAACATAAGTAAAATAATGTCCTTTTGTATTAGTTATAAGACTGATCTAGATTGCTGCGTCGTATCTCAGTACACATGTGTATGCTTATACTCGTATGTATGACATTCTCGATAAAGAATATTGTAGAGTAAAACTAATAAATGTCCTAGTCTATGGAGTTGGATATATGTATATAGCGTGTATGTGTGTGGCAGCTAACTGAAGTACCAGTAATGGACGTGCGAGTAGTTACGTGACATGAGAAGCATATATAATAGATATAAATATCAAAATTAAGTTAGTCTGTGAGCTTTTCAAGGACTTAAGAAGTTCTTCACATTTTGTTATGATAAAAAAACGGGTTTAAAAGTTCTTGTTATTTATTTTTCGCGTCAATTTTGCATCTTACAAATGCAACCACAACGTGTTAGAGTGTGAGAGAGTACATTACAGTACAAAAATTTAAAAACTACGATCCGACTACGGAAAAGGTTATGATAAAATGTATATAGCCTATGTCACCCGAGACATTATTATTAATCTATAGACACATCAGTTCAGTAGTTTTAACGCCTCGGTGGAATATACAAGTACAAACATAGTTAGACTCCAAAATTCTTACCTTTCCTTTTCACATCTTCGCCTTCACCTTCACTTTGGTTTCACCGTAATCTGATAAAAATACAACTATGTACTTATCTATAAATAAACAAATAAATAAAATTAGAGTGTCTGTTTGTAATATTAAAAAATTCGGCTTTTTAATAAATGCATATGTATGTATACACGGTACAGGTACCAAAACAACAAATTTTATAATTTTGTTTGTCTGTCTGTTTGTTCCGAGTTATCGCTGGAACCGCTTGATCGATTTTGACGGGACTTTCACTGGCAGGTAGCTGATGATCTGAGGAGTAACTTAGGCTATTTTGTTTTTGGACTAGCCTCGAACCGCGGCGTTACCCGCGTTACGACATGAACCGCGGGTAACACCGCGGGCATTAGCTAGTATAAATTAAATTTCTGACTACAAATTCGAATTTATTTTCATCCATTGCACGGCAATCTCATAGACGGAGTCGCTCTAATGTGTTTAGTTTCGTCGTTTAATCATTGAAGTGTAACCATTTTCTTTTTGGACGTTCCCTATTTTTATGCCCTCGTCTCTTTAATCACCGACTTTCAGATGCATATGAAATGTGGCCGATAAACACTCGCAATATAAGGATACTACCTGACCTGCGCAATCTTGTTAGCGTCTTTCATAAGGATTAAATTTTCCCTGTTATTGCAATATACTTCGTTTGATGACTCGCGCAACAGCGTAGAGTGCTGTTATAAATAAACATTGTAGCAGCACCGTGAGCAAATGTTAAAGTATAAACCAAACCAAACCTGACTACAGTGAATCCAAAAGGAAAGGTTATATTTTTAGCAGTCTTCATATATAGGTATGTTTGTATGTTCCTTCGTAGTGCCTAAACTACTGAACCAATTTTAATGAATGAGCCGGATAATAATGACCCGGGTGATATAGGCTAAATAAAACTTTACCAAAAGTTTTTACGTAGTCGGGTTATAGTTTCTGAAACTTTAAAAGGGAAACAATTATATTTAATACTAGCTGAACCCCGCGGTGTTACTCGCGGTTATCGTCGTACCGCGAGTACCGCCACGGGACAAAGTTAGTCTAAAAAAGTAGCCTAAGTTACTCCCTGGATCATCAACTACCTGTCAGTGAAAGTCACTTCGAAATCGGTCCAGCCATTCCAGAGATTAGAGAAACAGACAGACAGAAAAAATTGTAAGAAATGCCATTTTGGTATATGTACCGTGTATACGTTTATATGCATATAGTTAAAAGTGAATATTTTAATATTACAAACAGACACTCCAATTTTATTGATTTGTATATGTATTATTTTGCGAAAGCGACTGCAGATCAAGAAGTCTTGGGTTCGATTCCTGGGTGGGACTGTTGTTGGGTTTTTCTTAAAATAAATTCTTAATAGCAGCCCGGAGTATGGAAGATGGCGGTATTTCCCGCCCGTGCCACGTTAAGCCGTCGGTCCCGATTGTCATGAACATCTTTGGCAATCGTTATTGGGAAGTCACTGCCCTCAAACATACTGACAACTAGTCCGATGCTAGTCGCTTCGTGTAAAAATTGATATTCAGGTAAAACCGGTTGAACCAGTAGCCAACCCCAAATCTTGGGAATATAAATCGATAATTGTGCAAAGTTTATGAAAACGAAATAATTTTTTTACGATACTTTCTTTTACAAGTACCTACATGATGAGAATCAACAAAAGTTTATTAATACATTACAGGGCACATTCCAGTGAGATCCTGCAGTTTGACTGTAACATACGATAAACTTTATAAACACAAAATCAATTTTGCATTGTCATAACAAAAAAGTGCTACAAAAGGCTACTGTCGAAAGTAATTACTTTTGCTTTTGATGTAGTTCATCCATCGGCTCAGCGACACTGTGGCAGTATTTCGTGCATATTTTGTTACCGACTGATTAAAACAGTAGCTGGAATAGCCCCCTTTGTTTTGTTCAGGCTTTCGGGGAAATCCTTACTGAGAGAATATTTTTACATTTTACTGGGTATATGTGCCTCGCGTTTGTTCCATGTCAATGTTAATTAAGAACGCTATTGAAAGGATTTTCGTTTATTTTTTTACACATTTCTATATATATAATTCACTTGTGTAATTTGGAGGAAGTTCCTTATAGGGCGGTAACCTAGCTGGCGAAAAGCGTCCGTAACGTAAGATTGACTGCCTCGTTGTCGCAATGGTAGCGTATGCCAATGCTGTGGATGAGATCTCGGGTTCGAATCCCGGGTCGGATCAAATGTTTGTATGATCTGCAAATATTTGATTTTTCGGAGTTTGGATGTTTTCTATGTATATGTATGTATATTACAAAAAAGAATAATAATTAACTGTTTATTTACCCTCTTTATTTAATTTAAAATAATTCGTGAGTGTGAATTTAGTTTAGCGCCATCTGTAAGTAACTCTTGACAGAACTTGTTTCAGTTCGGGTATAGTCCTCCGGTATTCTCACTCATGTTGCAAAAATGAGAGAAAATTATTTTCTTTGAGAGCTATTTTGCGTTGCTTTTCGATTGCTTGCGCTGCGTGAACCTTTAAAGTTCACAAAAATAATGTATGAAAGATTTTTTTTTGTTCTATTAATTTTTGGAACTTTTACGCACAGCGTATGCCAGTCCCATCGTATCCTGAACAACTTACCACATACTTATCGTCTAAGAACAATCGCCATGAATTTGAACAGAGCTGCCGCATGATCGCTATTTGGCTCCGATAGAATTTTGTGAAACTTTCCTACGTCGGCTCCATTCAAATTCAAGTCGGCCACTAAATGTATGAAAGAATTTTTCTCCTATAAAAGTTTTAAAAAAGTCGACGTAAAGCGACATCATATGTCTATCTTTTAAGGTTGGCTCGCTGTAAACTTATTACGGGTTTTTAGTCAAAACATTAAGCTATGTTACGATCACAAAAGTGTATGTATACACACTTTTGTGTTGTAGTAGGGCGCAATCTATGAATGAACTATGTCAAAGCATACAGAAATATCATACTCTTTGTTTTTACCATTAGAACTCTACTATTGGCAGATTCACAAGCTGGGGATGGTATAAAACTGTTTTTGAAAGGGGTAGTTAAAATGTAGTTATAAATGTAAATACCCTTATGAATGTGTGCCAGTTGCACACACTTATTAAACGGTTATGGGGCATGCGCACTATTTAGGTCATTGACATCACCCCACTTTCGTCATTCGCTTCGACATATAATTCGAATTAAAACTTATAAAAAGAAATATATTAACAATAAAAAAACAATTGATTGTATAGAAATTGATTTTAAATTTATTATTATTAAAAAAATAGTTTTATTACCAGTTTTTGAGTCCAAATAATACAGTTTATCCAGTCATTGAACATGGTTATTATCAAAAAACAAAATTCACTAATTGCAGTACACATATTTACGAAAATGCAGCAATTGCATCGTATGTGCTACTGGCAATATACGTAGATTGGTCGCCTATTGCTACCTCGCTTCGTCCTTGATACAGATGTTCGGAACTCGACGGCAGTCCGCTCAGGTACTTCACAGGTCACTCTAGACCCATCAGATACGGGTTGCGAGCGCACATCCGAACTTTCGAACTTTTAAAAACTTATTTCAAATTTTATAATGGACGCCGCATTACCTTTTGGACTATATTACGCCTTCTGTAGGTGTTTATGTATATTAAAATACATGGCAGTGTGTTGTCCGATGGTATGCGCTGACCCAGTTGAAGAAGCCGTTGCCGAAAGCGATGAAAGTTATCGGTCAGAACCAGAAGATGAAATCACAAAATTTTAACATCCTAAAGAAGATTGTTTGGGTAAGTTTTTATTAGGTGATAACAATCATTATTTTTTACAGGTCTTATACGTTTCACGTACAGAGATTGTGGCGTTGAAACTATTTTACATAATTTGCCTGCTTCAAAAAATACTTTAATTGTTATTGTATTTATTTATCATCATTGTAATTTATTACTTTAATGACAGTCAGAACGGTCACTGCCACTTATACTAATTAAGAGAGAAACGTTAATGCAAAAACTTGTTAAAGTATAACATACAATAACTTAAATATTTAAAACAACCTTATTACGAAGCTTATGTTTCTAATAGTATTAATATATTTTTCGTTAAACTGCTTGAATTGCCATTCATAAAACATGTAAAATACACAGATTAGTTTAATGAACCTACTGGGTTAATAACTCAGAAGACAACAAAGTATTTTTTTAAAGCACAAAGCACGAAAATATCTAGTAAAAAATAGTCAATCAGTTGAATAATGCATTCTCTAAAGTTTTTAAATATATTTAAATTAATTATTTAGTTTTTATTTGCTGCATTTATTGCAACAGGAAGACTATGCTACAGAGCAGGCGTAACTAATCATACTGACCACTAGAAGGTATAGTCACACGTTAACAATGAAATTTGCTATGGATTATTATTATTATATTTGCTTTCGGGTAATTACCTAATTTTTAATAAGTCATAAAATTTATATTTGCTTAAAATCTGAGGAGTCATAAAAAATAAGTCAAAAATTTAATTTATATTTGCTTAAAATCTGAGGAGTCATAAAAAATAAGTCATAAAATTTAATTTATATTTGCTTAAAATCTGAGGAGTCATAAAAAATAAGTCATAAAATTTAATTTATATTTGCTTAAAATCTGAGGAGTGATTTGATTTTTTAATTTCTCTAAGTCCGATATGCAGCTTCTTTTGCTGTGTTTTGTAAGGTAACTAAATTCGATTAATAAGTTATACTATATGTTATAATTATTTAATTAAATTCAACTACGAGTACTAACACAATTTAGTTTATTTATTCGTTCATAATGAATACCAATTTTTTTGTTATTATTTTGTAAATGTTTAACTTTATTCTACATTCTGCTGACGACTAGAATACCATTTTTATTAGACGATAATTAAAAATCTGTAAGACGAAATAATTATTAAATCAATATAATAGGTCTTTACCTATGAAATTGCCGTTTTGTATGCAATAAATGAAAGTACTTATTTTTTCAAACTTTTTTATTTCTGTTATTCGAAGTAATCACCCATGCAATCGACGCATCTTTGCCAACGCATTGGCAGTTTATTGATGCCTTGATGATTATTTTGCTTTATTTTTGCTATCTTATTACGAGCTACAAAATTCCTTCGGTAGGGCAAAGCCATAAATTGTACTTCTTTTGATATTTTAAATTATTTTTGCAACTAACGTCACAAAATACGAATATAATACACAAAAATCACAAAACGAACGACAAACTTAATTTTTTAACAAAGGTCGTTTTAAATGTCAAAGATTGACTAAAATTAGATATGCCACATTAAAGATAGACATTATCTTAATGCTTACATAAAAAAGCTCTTGGGAAATCGCTTCACTAAAATAAGAGAATTTTAGATAGATTATATATATGGTGACGCAGCAACAGAATTAACACCATTGTTATTTATTTACGACACAGTTAAATATTTTCAATTTATAACACTAGCTGATTTTAGGTTTTTATTACTAAAATTAAATACTCTCACATGTACAAAAAATCATACAGTAAAAACTATTTGTTTCGATACATATGTACATTACCGTTTTTAATTGCATTGTATTACCAGTTTCGATTCCTGACAAAGCATGTTGAAAATTTTAAATTTAAGATATTTATTTATAATTATTATAACAATTAGAATAATTAAATCAATTATAGAGAAAATCTATATTAAAATCAACAGTATATGTAACAAAATATTTAAAAAAATGTTTTTTTTGATAAGCCTGTTTTTTATGAGAATCTTACTTATTTTTCTGATTGTCTGATAATACGTAAAAATTGAAATGGTCATAATTCTTAAAAATGCTGAAGACAAGTAGTTTTTGTCTAATCTGAATGTCGGAAACGGCTCCAACGATTTTCATGAAACTTAGTATGCAGGTGATTTCGGGGACCATAAATCGATCTAATTAATATTAAGTTTAAGAAAAAATTTCCCGTCAAATCTGTCATGTAAATTGATATGTCACCACCAACCATGAAGCTTGCGTAAGAGAGACAGACACTACCCAAACTCAGTCTCTCTCTACTCCGATCACGCTTTCCGCCCGTTCGGCTGCCCTTCCCGATATATATGCTCTAACAATATAGAGCATATTAAAAAGTAAATCCACCACAGCTAAATAGGCTTTATTAGTTTACGAGTAATCGTAGTAATAGTCGACCATTTGATTCAACATGTTAGTCCGCCAAAATTTTAACGTAAAACGTTTGTTAAACAAGTAACAAAACCCTGCTGAAATCTCATCGGGCATAGCACGACACGAACTTGGCTGGTTTTTTTAGTATAATTATCGTGTAAATAGTTAAGTTTAGTGTTTGGTACGAAGATGTAATCCTGAAATTAAAAATAGATATTACGTATGATACGACTTCCACGATCACTTTATGTTTTTTGGATCATATCGTAGCTAGTATAGTTTTACATTAATTTTTATAAAAGGCGTATTGTTTTGTTTTCGCATGTGCGAATAAAATAATGAGCTTGGTAGGTCCCACTCTTGGATTCTACTCATGTTTTCGATGAGGTCGAGTGCAGTCATTTTGGCAGCTTTATTTAAAAAAAGAAAGAAATTAAACAGTAAATTCCGATACGACTTCTTAAAAGTGTGGAAGAAAATTTTCTTTGTTAAATTTGCATTTTCAATAATTTAATTTGCGTTTTAAATTATGAGTATCCGATATCACTACATCAACAGCTTTTAACATTTTACTGCGTCACTTACGCCTCTCCTAAGAAAGGAGGTTTTAGCCTACTATATCTGCCGCACTCGCCAGATGAGTTGGGTATAAGATTTGTTTCAAGTTTTTCCTGTGTGATGAAGCGATGTTCTCATACGTAGTTTGCCATTTTTGCCCATGGGATGTATAGGGGGGTAACACTTCTTATTTGTAATCCGGAACCGCAGGGAGACTATCCCATATTATTTATGTATATATTGGTTGATATAATACTACATGAAATCATTTATTCTGTAATTAGGTTACATGAATACTTTTGCGCGTTAAAAATTTATTTGATCAGATATGTTCGGCCTTTTCTTACTGGACTAGCTCGGAGAAGAAAGGACAAAACAAATTCCGAGATCTCATAGTCACTTTAAATACACATTTTCACTGAGATGTAGAGTTTGTGAAGTTAGGGTCGGTAGTGTTAGGGCGTGTAGATTTAGACGCTTGGCTCTAAATGAGATCTAATATCTTTTTTACATGGTAAGCCGTATGCAGTCGTCTTCGCAACATTTTACATGAAAATGTTTTTTGTGGGTTTTCATTTCTTTTTATAAATTGCTTGGGGCAGTACTTTTTTTTCTTTTTTTGGGGAGTATTTCTTGTACATCTTCTTTCTTCTTTCGAAAAAGCCGGTATACCAAAAATAAAACCTCTAGCATAAAAATTTGTGAAAGTCTCATACAAAACTTCCACCCCCCCAATTTTGGGGATTGGGGGGCCAAAGTTATAGGTTTATGATTTGTTTTTGTTGTTTGTATGCTAAATTTAGTTTACATACAAAATGTCAGCTTTCTAGCACTTCAAGAAGTACCCTCAGATCATCAGTGCGTCAGTGACAAAATCGGTGTATTTTAGATATCAATAAAATCTAAAGTATCAGAGTTATGCAATTGAAACTTTGTATGTTTAATAGTTTTATTATTGACATTGTATCCTGAGAATTCGAACGATCTGGCATATTGGAAACAAAAGTTATGAGGGTTTGAAAAAACGACGAAATACTTCGAGAAAAGGCAAGTAGTAGGCCCTTGCGCTTCGCTTGACTCGTCTTGGCGGGGGCACGACCGTTCCCACAGCACCTATATTTTAACTCCACATTATTACAAAAAGTTGTGAATACGCCGGAATTTTCTGGCTTATATGGCTGGCGTAATATATTTGTCTAAATAAATGAATGTTTGAAACGCTTGAAATTTCCTCAGAAAAGTAATATGAGCGTAATAGAACTAAATTAAATATTTGCATAAGTACCTTTGCGACCACATTTAGGTATCTTTCACAAGCGCTTCGCATTTAAAGATAAATATGCTTTTAAGTGCAAGTGCGTTTATCGCGATGTGCGATTGAAACGAGTGTCCGTTTCCCTAGCAAACAAGTTCCATTAATATAATTTCGTTCTATTTACTTCCTTTCAGACAATAACTACTTATTCTCAGTATATAAACGAGAAAAATGTAAAAAATGAATTAAATCAACTTCGGATTCAGATTGCTGTTATTACTGCTTCTTTACCAAAAGTAACAATTATCAACTCTCATTAAAACCGCTATACGATTATTTCGACCCGTCATTTTACAATCTGAATACAATTATAAAATTTTGTAGTAATGTAATGTAATCATCTATAGTAAGATATCGAAAGTAAAATATAATAACAATAATAATCTTCTCCTAGCTAATAAGGTCACGACGGCTAGTCTCTACTAAGACCAGCCAACTACGCAGGAGGTATTATAGTGCACAAATGTGTGCGTAAACATAGGTGCACTTTCTGTTCCTTCTCTTTCATAATCCGATGGCACGGTTAACCGACTCAACCGGGAAGAGATCAGACAGAGGACCGATAGCTTTGCGTGCTTTACGAGGCACGGGATTCGGACCCCAACTTCCAAACTCCGAGCTGGTATTTAGTATTTATATAATCAGAAAAACTCAATAACACTTTTGGCCCGACCTGAGGTTTGAACCGAGATCTCTTGATTGGCAGTCGCATACGTCAACCTCAATACACACTGAAATCGAATACAATATTTTGTAAAAAATGTAACTGTAGTTAAATATAATTTAATTTCTAAAATAAAGGTTTATTATACACTATGATCCCCGAATTGCTCTGGGAGGACCTTTTAACAATTTAATAGGCTGGTCCGCGCTAACACACATCCCTACGTGACAACCTATGTTCCGAACCGTCTCTCAAGAGATCTATGACCCAGTCACTTCACCAACTCGGTCGACCCAACACATCGGAAGCCAACAGGGCGCGAACGTGTGTTGCTTTACCATTCGGTAGTTCCCCCTCCAGTCGTGGTGCTCCACCAGACGACGTCCAAAAACAGAGGGGGAGCGGTGATCCAGCCGAGGGCACTCCATGACCGGCGAAAGCAAGCCCTAGTTAGGCCACCGGCCCTCCAGTGGGTCGGGGAACCGCCAGCGATGTTCGCCTGAACATCGGCCCCAACATCTTCCCTAAGGGGTCCCTGACCCCGAGACCCCGGGCTTCAAGTCCAGTCCTGAAATCAAACTAATTGGATATTGGAACAGTTTAGTGACCTTCCCAACCTCGAGGCTATTACCTTTCTGTATGTGCTTACAGCTCAGAGATCTAACCACGTTTTGCTACCAAATGTTTAATCCTGTCCACCAGTATTGGACCCTTGGAGTGGAAGGAGCCTTGTTATTAGCCTTATCCGGGCCCATAAGATAAACACTCACAGACCGATCACCAGCGAACAGGTCAAACAGAGGGTGTTACACCCTGTTAAAATTTATACAACAATATAATAAACTTACAATTTCTTGGGTATTCTTCCTTCTTGGCTGGAGTGAGTTGTCTCTCTTCATGCCGGTTTCACTTGAACCTTCACTTTACCGCACCAAGGAGTATGAGATACTATTGCTAAGACATACAAGTACAATTTCTTCCACAAGGGTCGAGGAAGAATCCTAATCTTTACTCAACACCCAGTACAACATTTCGATCCTACAAGGTCGTTCTGATCGATTATACACACACACTTCCGAAGCAGATGGTTTATCGCGAAAAATTATCACACTTTGCACTTAAAGCAGCCCGGCCGCCATTCCCAACTTGTTCCAGCAAATTCTATACAATGGCCGTTCCAACGGCTTCGAACAGTTTCCAAATCTTGGAGAGCTACATACAATGCAAAAATAACATTTTACCTTGACATAACCAAAGACAATCACACAGTGTTACCGTAGCAATCTTGCGTTTGGATTCGAACAATTCATCTTCAACAGGCTTTAATAATAGTAATAATGAGTTGGGGTTGTGTCATTCTGCAGTTATCCCAAGTATGTTTCTTTTTGTGTATGTGTGTGTGTGTGTGAGTGTGTTTCTTATGATACTTCTGCGAAGTATGGTGTTTGGGTTAGCTGTGTCTTTTAATTTCTTTAAAACACAGCCTAGATTTAATAATGGTTTTAAGAGATCACAGATATAGGTATTTAATGTTATTTTAATTTCTTAAGGTACAAAGAGACCTACATTCCTAATTTTACAACCTATGGTGCTATTGCATATGATACATATTAACATTGCAATATTCACTATAGTGTAGAGACACACGGCCTTGAAAGAAACTTAGGTAAATATTTTAAAGAATAAAGTAACAAACATGAAGCAAACTAAATATTTTCTTAAATAAAATACGCTATCATAAAATTGTTGTGGCCTGTATAGAAAATGAAGAATGCCGCTCTAACCGGATGAAATCTTCTCCGTCTTTTAAATTAATAAGTAAAACTTGTAATGTATTTTGCCAAGAAATTCATAAATGAAATTAGTCGCTACTAATTCTGAAATAATTTATTCATAAAGAATATTTTTGCTTTGTACTTAATGAGTTATATTCATAAACATAATCGAATTGCAATGCCGAACTGACAATGATTCTAATCAGTGCTATACCAAATATCTTTGATCAATAATGATTAATGGAACAAAAGTTAATTTACAATATGCACATTTAAAATTGTATTCACGTATTTGTGGTCTGAAATGCAGTAATGTCTCGAAATATAATTAATTTTGTGGTTTAAAACGACCTTCTCAGAGAAATTGCAGAGGATGCTTCATAAGCTGATTTTCTTTATATATATATAATACTGACAAATAAATGAGTCCCAGATTAAGTCTTGAATCACAACAAAAAAAGGTCTGATGCATCATACTCTGTTGAAGACTGCACTTTACAGAATAATTAAATTGTCTTTTCCGTTCCTCTCGTAGACAATTATATCTTATTACCAAACTATATATATTGCACGAAAATTCATTATTGTTTGCATCCATCACAAAATTATTAGTTCCGCAAAATTCGATTCTCAATATCGTAGAAACCACAGTTCTGTTTTAAACTTGTAGATCCATCAATTTGGTTTCTCCATATTTGACAGTCGCATATAAAACTGCGTTATTATTTATGATGATGTATCTGATAGGTAGTTTGTGTATAAGCTGCATTGTAATTTAATTTTGTTTAAATTGAAATTCTGGAAGTTTTTTATTATGCAAAGCTTTCGTTTCTTTTGATTAAGAAACTTGAATTTTCGGTAAGTATTCGATAATTTTTTTACGTTTCCTTTTAGGTTTTGCTAGTGATGTTGCCTAAATCATTTAATAGTATTCCACAATCCGATCAGTCGATGTTATTGAAAAGTCTTACATTGTTTTTTCTTGTAAATTATTAGTGAGGGTCTTCAAAGCGATTCTAAAAGAATTGAATGTGGAATGATAAAAATATGACACGATTAGAATTCTCTAGGTCGACGACGAATTATCGACGGCGATCAGGATAACGAGGACTTGTAGTTGTAGCTAAGGAAACGAAATCTCTTTTAGACTAAGAGGCTAGTACTTCTTAAGCATTATATATAATTTTTCACGTGGTGAACACTGTTATTATTTTCACTTTATGTAGATTTGTGTAAAATGTTATTAACTGTTAGTACTTGTTATGTTCGGGTCGGTTACTCATATATTCACGAAACTATAGTTCGCAAGGATATTCATGAAATAAATCACGCCATTCTCAATCATGCTAGTTCGATAATATTTTTTTTTTTTAGATTTATTGTCATAATGAACCTTAGTGAAGGGGAACGAGCCATCAATGGAACACTGTCTTTCAAATGAAAGAAATTAGTTTGGGACATAGGGTTTATTCGTTCTTAACATTTAATTGATTATGAAATTGTAGAGGAGGTGGCAGAATGGAGGAATAAGAGCTCGTAAAATGGGAAGTAAATGAATGAAAGTAATCAGTCTTGTCAGTCAGTCTCAGTCTCTTGACTTTTGGGTTCTGACTTTACGGGTATTAAACCTTCATAATTTGCGAAATTAGTTGAAAGTTTGCTATCCCGTAATATAGTATTCTAAAGTCGCATGTTATCTATTCGCATGGACAATACACCATCTAGTTATGTACGTTAGTGCTGTTATAAAATTAAAAAGGTGTTTGAAACATAAATTGTTTCAGAATGCTTATTCTATGCATAAATAATTTTTTAAATAACAAATCTCCTTGATAGTGACATATAGTACTCCAATTGTCGATTGTTGGGCTTGATTTTTTAATGGAATAGGGGAGCAAACGAGTAGACGTATCGTCCTGATGGTAAGCGACTAATCGCCCATGGACTCCCGCAACACCAGAGGCGTCACAAGTGCATTGCCGGCCTTTGGAGAAAGAGGGGGGGGGGGGGGGGATGGGGGTTTGTGTTGTGGGTCTCCGGTATCCTCACTCACTCGTGAAACTCAGCACAGTTTCCTACCGGTTTTCTGTGAGACCGTGGTATCACTCCGGTCGAGCCGGCCCATTCATGCTGAAGGAAGCGTGGTTCTCCCACGGTAGTTTGAGTTTCTTCAAGTTTCTTCGTAATGAGTTAAAAGTTGTAAGTTTTAGTGATAAAAGCACAAAAACATGAATAATCTAAATTGTTAAAGAAAGATGATTAAAATAATAATTCTTCTTTATATGCAATATTCTAGGACGTGATACTAAATCCTTTTGCGATTACTGTAAGTGACGTATATTGTGCATTATTTAAACGAATTATGTCGGCTCTACTCTGCACACTAGATTTTTGCTAGACTTGAAGACGTTCGACTAAAACCATCCATCCATCAGGCAGAGTAGATTCAATTTAATAAACCGACGAAGTAACTTTGAACAATTTTATTTTGTATCACTTATATTTTCATTCTTTACATGCTAGGTTCATCACAAATGAAGTACAATAGATTAAAGGTAAATTAAAAAAACGCACCTAAAATGTACCTTATTAGTTCTATAATAACAATAGTGATATCTACAACAGGGATGAAACTAAAGATTAAGAATTCGAGTATTTTACACTAATATACGTACGTTTTCCTGCAACGTGAAACAAAGTCTGTTTGAAAAAAAAACAATGAATTGTGCGCTGCTGCCTTTCATTAGGTGGTCTAGTAAGTATATTTTTGACACAAAAGAAATTTTTTTTTGTCCCACAGGTGGCTTATCCGACGGTGAGGCTAATCGAGGGCCATCACGCGGGCGTTCTTCCCGGCGGGATGACCCTCGACGCCACACCCTCGCTGGCAACCATCTTTACATTCACCCTCACCACCCGGGACAAGTCAACATGGAAATTGAGGTAAGCCTTTACCCTCGTAATCTCATGCTGTGTGACTGTTTTGTTTTGATGCGGTAACGTCTTGTAAATCGATGAATACCGACTGAACGCACGAAAAAGCAATAGGCACGATCGGCCTAAGCGTTCGGCTTGCGAAGCGTATTTTTCATCAACGTTTTCTTATGACGTTATCACGTAAAGTTATCGTCCGTAAGCCGACTTTTTAGACAACCAATTTTTGTAACTTGCGGAAATTATATTCAAGAAAACTAATGTAGTTTAGGTAAACTTAGAATTGAATCTACAACACAGACCGCGACCTCTTAAATCACTTCGTTATTTTTGTATATAGTTAGATTCTTTCCTTATACTATAGGTATATGGAAAGAAAAACATTTCTTTCTAGACCTTTTTAATTGTGTACAATACTGTAGTACATTATTTGGATCTATCTCGTAAGCTTCACTTAATTTACGACATTACATTAGAAATATCTAAAACTTTCAATGTTTCTCTACTATATTACGCATGTATTATACATATAAGTAAACCTTCCTTGTGAATCACTCTATCTATTAAAAATATTGCATCAAAATTCGTTGCGTAGTTTTAAAGCTCTAAACATACATAGCGACAGACAGACAGCGGGAAGCGATTTTGTTTTATACTATGTAGTGATTAGATATCAGCTTAGTACTACACCTTACAAGTAAAATTATTTAAAGAAAGAAACCCGACTGCGTCAATAAAAACAATTTTTTTTTTTTTTTTTCGATGTACCCTGTGTCACTCTCACGACTCTATTGACACCACTCACATAAGGCGTCACTCGTCGGCACTCTAAGGCATACCAGAGTAATATACTTACATACATACACTCGAAAAACATAACCCTCCATCTTTCGCAGTCGGGTAAACAAGGTAGGTATGTTGTTTCATTGGCCAATATAACTGACTTTACCACTACATAGACTTTTACACCATGATACGATAATTCCTATAGTTTATAAATAGTCCTTCCTATATACCAATGACACAATATTTCGTCAGTGCTATATACCTTTTTGGTTAACTTGCAAGGACGCAGCACGCAAAATGCCCCTCCACCCACAAACACACACATTCACTCAAACTTACACACATAACATTAAATTGCGTATTTTATCCATTTGATTTCACGTGTAACTATGTTTGTTTTTGAGTTTTTAGGTGTTATATATAAGTAAGGCTACATAAATTGTGTAAGCTTATGTTACTTGTATTGGGCAAATTAACAATTCTGTGTCACTGCTCACTGCAAGGTAGCTGGGCTGGTACCTACATCTCAGGTCTTACCTTTTTAGGTGCCAGCCGCATTTTAAAAATCTGTAGCTTAAAATAGTGTTCACTTTTTATTACTTATATTATTCTGTGTAACTTACTTTGAATAAATCTATCTTCTATAATATAAAAATGAATCGCAAAATTTGTTGGTAAGCGCATAACTCAACAACGCCCGGACCACTTTGGCCAATTTTTTTTTTAAATGTTCCTTGGAGTTCATGGATGGTTTTTACGGCGAGAAAAATTCGAATAATTGCCGGCAAAACCCTTAAAACAGCCCTTTTCTTTTTCCTATACAAACGTTTTGTAACTAAAACGTAGTCAATTAGAGCTTTATTGCTATTGTATAAAGTGTATATTAAATTTCTTTCGTTTTACTATCGGCACGCGACATAAAATGCATCAGTTTTCACGTCATTCCATCAGTCAAATACAAACCGCGTTAACAAAAATATCATCACACGCTCATCAAATACGAACATTGTTTTCAATAATCATATCTACATGCTTCCCATCAAACACAATTGATTTGTGGATCAAGTACAAGGATTATATGTGTGATGATATTTTGTATCAAATACGAAATAGAATGGGAAATCCAAATATACAAATCAATGAAGAAATTTACAATGAAGCATTGATTTTAATTGAGGACATGTGCTTGATGATATCAAACAAACTATTAATTCAATTAGGTCTGGCCGCGCCTAATCGTCCAATGCATGATGCTTTTAACCAAGAGTTGCACGAGAAAAACTGTATGATCTCAACACTTTGAAAGAATTAATTCAAACAAATCTTCCACTGTTGAATGAACAACAGAAGTATGTATTTGATACTCTTATGAAAGTAACAAATAATGAAACTGGCGGGATTTACTTCTTAGATGCACCTGGTGATACAGGAAAAACTTTTTTGATTTCTATAATATTAAATTAGCAACAATTCGCTCACAAAATAAAATTGCACTTGCACTCGCTTCGTCGGGAATTGCAGCAACTTTGCTTGAAGGTGGTCGAACAGCCCATTCAGCACTAAAATTGCCATTAAATATGCAAAGCAATGAAACTCCAACCTGCAATATTTCGAAGAACTCTGCAATGGCAAAGGTTTTGAAGCAATGTAAAATTATTGTTTGGGATGAAACGATGGCACATAAAAAATCTTTGGAGGCTTTAGACAGAACCTTAAAAGATCTACGGAGCAATTATAACCGATTTATAATAATAATAATAATAAGTTTATTTATTCACTCTTTCTTAATGCTATTACAAAGACACTAGCGATTGTTACAAATCCTTATATTAGTAAGTTAACGTCGGCAACCATAATAGTATTAAACTGTGCTATAGCTGCCAGCGTCTTCCACTCTGGGAACTCACAATTGGGTTTTCCTTATATTTCACAATAAAATTAACGCAACTAAGTGATACTATCTTTACACCTTTAGAAAAAGTACATTTTTAAAAGTAAACTAAAATCTAAACATAGGTAAATGATAACAAAATAATAGTATGTAGGTAGAAGCAATAAAAAATAAATTAATGGGACGTATGTGTTTGCCAGGAGTATGAATTATACCTGCTTGAGAATTATATTACTAGGGATACAAATATGTATGAATGTTAGTGTGTGTGAGAGTATAAGTGTGTATGCGTGTGAATGTAAACATTAGATTTTACATTGAGTCTTTGTTATGAACAATTTTTTCTGTCTGACTGTAGTCAAGGGTCAAAAGCCAATCTCGTATGACACTTTTGCATTTTTCAAAGTTATGTTTATAAATATTATTCAGTCTGTTCGCTGTATTATATAGACGTAAGCCAATTATATTAAAATGTCGCCCAGCCAGAACTGTCTTATGTGCGGGTATACTGCAAACTCTGGTTTTGTTACGTTTAAGTGGCGGAATGTAGGTCAGAGTTTTATGTTTACGAAGTATAGTATTCATTATAAACATCTGTCGTACAGTAAGAACAGAACATTCGCGATAAAGGAGGGTTGTGGAATACCTACGGGGTTTACTGTAGATTACCTTTATGATTGCACGCTGTGCGCGCTCCAAAGGAAGCAATGTGCTAGTACAAGTACCACCCCATGCGACTATACAATACTGGAGCAAGGATTGCGCGAGTGCATGATAAACACACAGCAATGTAGCAGTATCTGCAGACCTTCTGAGTTTATAGAAGAGAGGCATTAATTTTCTGATGCGGGCTATTAAAGACTGAACGTGTAGGGACCAGTTAAGATGTCTATCCAGAATCAGACCAAGATATTTTATGCTGTGGGTGAAACTAACCTGTGGACAGTTACATTCGCTATTAAATTTATCACAGCAATGTGCCCTAACGCACAAATCAGTTAGCGGTTGAGTATTAGACCGCGGTGTAAAAGTAATGTATTTGGTCTTATCAAGGTTTTGAAAGTTTTGAAGTCTACGTTTGGAAAGGTAGTCCCGGAAAATATCCAACACAATTCCTCTTACACCAATCAATTCCAGCTTTTTCAAAAGCAATGGTATCGATATGGTGTCAAACGCCTTAGATAAATCTATGAAGACCCCTACTACTTTATTATTGCAATCAAGGTGCTTAACAACTGTTTCAGTAAGTTTCAAGACTGCATCTTCTGTAGATCTACCCTTTACAAACCCATATTGGTTTTCGGCAATTACATGAGTATTACTCAAGAACTTTATGAGCCTGTTATTCAAGAGTTTTTCCAATATTTTAGACACTGTTGTCAGCACAGAGATGGGTCTATAATTTCCAGCTGTATTTCTGTTTCCATTTTTATGGATGGGGTGAACAAGAGCCCTTTTAAGAATATCTGGAAAAACTCCCGTGGCAAAGCACAGATTAAATAGGTGAGTCAAAGGTGGAATTAAGGCACCTCTTGACTCCTTGATAACTCGGGTTGGAATGCCATCTACACCTGTAGCGCAGTTACTTTTGAGATTCATTATAATAGCTTCAACCTCACTCTGATCCGTATCAAACAAAACCATAGAATCTGTCGGTGGTAGAGATGTGGTAGCTTGTGTCACTTTATTTAAATGAATGCCTCTCTTCGACAATATGTCACTTGCCAAAGCTTTACCAATCCCTGCAAAATATTCATTTACTAAATTAAGTGAATCTTGCGGATTTTCGGATAGAGTTAACAATTCAGTTGGCGAAAGTTTTTGTTTTTTAAGGTTGGTTACTTTTTTAACTGTGTTCCACATTTCCTTTGGGTTATATTTGTGTTTTTTGAACTCTTCCTGCTCATATTGAACTTTTAGCTTTTTTAGAATTGGTGGTGCATTGATTTTATTAGCAGGAGATTTTCGTCAAACATTGCCAGTGATTCCACGATCAACGCCAGCAGATGAACTCAATGCATGTCTAAAGTTCTCCAATTTGTGGAAACATGTCAAAGTACTTCATTTAAGCAAGAATATGCGTGTCGAGTTGCAAAATGACAAATCTCTAAACATATTCTCTAAACAACTCATTGACATTGGTAATGGCAAATTCCCTATAGACACGTTGACTGGCTGCATTAACTTTCCTCAAAGTTTTTGTCAGTTAACTCGATCTTTATAGGTAGTAGAGCCACGCTGATTTCAGCATGAATGGGCCGGCTCGACCGGGGCGGTACTACCCTCGCATAGAAAATAAACGTAAAATGACAGCATTCGTGCTATCGTGTTTCGTTGGTGAGTGCGAGACCGGAGGCCCAACGATGCAGAAGCATCACTAGGCCGCCATGGTGTGGGTCACCATGCTGCATTGTCTGCATCCGCAATGAGTATGGTGACCACCACTCTTGAATTCTGCTTATGCTTTCCATCAGGCAGAGTAGAGTCATTTTGGCAGGCCATACATAAAAAAAAAAAAAGATGAACTCATTCAGAAGGTTTTTCCAGATGTTTCTCAAAGAGTTACAGAAACCATGATTGGTTGAGCGAACGAGCTTTATTGGCTGCAAAAAACATTGATGTAAATGAATTAAATTTCAAAATTCAAGAACAAATTACAGGCGAATCGAGGATATATAAATCAGTTGATTCGGCTACTAACCAAGATGATGTAGTCAACTATCCACCGGAATTTTTAAACTCGCTGGACTTGACAGGATTGCCACCTCACAATCTTCAACTAAAGGTTGGATCGGTTGTTATAATGTTGCGAAATATCAACCAACCGCGTCTTTGCAACGGAACACGGTTAGCGATAAAAAAATACTAAACAAGAAGAAGAAGCAACTATACTCAAAGGAAAGTATAAAGGAGAAGATGTTCTCATACCGCGCATCCCAATGATTCCGACTGATGTGCCATTTCAGTTTAAACGACTACAGTTTCCAGTGCGGCTTGCTTTTGCTATGACCATAAACAAGTCCCAGGGGCAATCATTGTGTATGTGGTATTAATCTATCTAATCTAATCTGGAAAACTCATGTTTCTCACATGGTCAATTGTATGTTGCCTGTTCCCGTGTTGGAAAACCATCAGATTTGTTTCTCTATGCGCCAGGTAATCAAACAAAAAACATAGTATATCATAAAGCACTACAATGATAATAAAACTATTTTTTGTTAATAATTATGATTCACATGATTAACAATAAAGCTATTACTTTTAAATCCTTATATAATATGTTTTATTTAATTATTTTTTATTCACAACGCCCTATCACCAGGGTGACGGTTCTGTTCAGGAGAATTTTTTGCCCCGACTATAAAAAACGTAGGAACAAAAAGTTTACACATTACAAATCTTTTTGACAGGACGAAGTCTGTCGGGTTCACGCACAGAACAAACGAATATATACTTAGAAATGGTGTCGAGCAGCAAATACAAGGTACACTGTGTCGCCTAGACGCACACATTAACGATCAATAATATTAAACACACAAAGAAGAATATCCTGATTCGTCCACTTACAATGATAATTAATACAACCTTATGCCTTTCAACTAAGGTAGGGTTTCACTTGCATATTTGTGTTTGTAGGCAGTGTCGCCGAATACTTTAGGGATGTGGTGAATTTGACATTTATCGAATATGATTGTGTTACAATAATTTTTTAATTAATTATTTATTTGACTGATACTCTGATATCCTTTCATTCTACTTTATAATTTTTTTGTTGCAAAACATTGCATTTCCCTTGTCTGCTGTTATATACTTGTGTATTTAGGTATATTTCAGAAACTTTAAATAAATAAACCTTAAAAAAGACTGCGCATTTTACTGCGTTAGAACAATACTTTTATTCACAAATTGTTGTTCTGAGTCTTGGTATACTTTCTGTCAATTTCATGTAAATTTGTTAAGTCCCCGGCGATACAGGATAGATTACTAAGGAAGGGGTCGTCTTTAAAAAAAAAAATGGTTACACAAATTTCTTTTGTATTTCAAACAATATTTTACATAGTTAGGATGTATTACGGGAAGCCGTTGGATTAATAACTAACTAACATAAATTACTTAAAATATGTCACGTTTATTATTTATTCAAAAGTACTTACATACTATCTTTTGTTTATTCAAATCTGTTTTATTTCTCTGGTGGCTGTAAAATTTATATACCAAAATTTTACAGCCTCCAGAGAAATAAAACAGATTTGATTTGTAAAATTGTTTTTTTTTTAAATATATCTTCAATATAAGTTTCTATAAAAAAATTTAAGCGATTAAACAAAATCATATATTGTTTTAAAAATCGAATAGTAAACATAAAATCACTATAAAAACCAATATCATCAAAAAGTTTAATAATACGATATCGATTGAATTTGTCACATCCCTATGGCAAGTAATTGTAAACGTTACTTTTACTAAGTAAGTTCGTACCAAATGTTTCGAAATATTCCCGCAGAAAATGCAGTTCATTGCTTGCTCTCTTGGCAACTATGCAAATCATACTTAATTTTAATACGTAATGTATGATTTTTTTAATAGATTAGAATATAACGGTTTGCATGTGTATTACATAATACTTTTTAGTTTTTTGTTAATATTGCTTAAAAACAAAAGTTTTAAGAGTTACCGATGATACGATATGTTTCCTTTGAGTAAATTGTAGTCCTTGCTTCGTTTTCGGCACGTAATTATCGCACAGCTCGGCATAGCAATAATTTTTTGCGCAGCTACGTTCCCGACGAAAGTAATACGTGTATTAAAGCGTTCAGTTGATGCCAGTAGAGACATTAGTGACATCGGTGCTAAACTGCGGCGCGCCTGACCCGCCTACATCGCATTTCTACCTTTAATTCTCCTCTTCTGTGGGTTCACGGGTCCGCTAGTAACTATAATAAAGACAGTTTCGGCACTTCCGTTGTAAGCAGGTATTTATTTTTAGAAGCGGCGAAAATAATTTTGATATCTTAATAGGCTTACCATCTAACGATTTGTACTTGCTCGTGCCGAAAATAGTATAATATTATTAGCTCTCTGTAGAAATTTTTGGAAATAATAAGATAAGATTCAAGCCTACTCGGCTTAGATCAAGTAGTAAGTAGGTGTTTTTGGCTCAGAGAGAGTTTACCTAAGCGGTAAAAATGAGAATCCATTAGAAATTAAAAATCGGCCAAGTACGAGTCGGACTCGAGCAGGAATGGATCGCGTCATTATCTATAATTCTATACATTTGCTTACCCTATTACTATGACTTCGTGGTCTGTCTGTCACCTTGAACAGTTAAATTAAAATAAAACAAATATTTAAGGGGGCATGCAAAACACGTGATGATTTTGCTTGTGTTATGGGTACTAGACAACTCATAAAAATAGTTTTTTTTTGTAAACACATACTAATTCTACATAGAAAACACCCAAACTCCGAAACAAATATTTGCAGATCATACAAACATTTGGTCCGACCCAGGAATCGAACCCGAGACCTCAAGCAGAGTAGTCGCATACCACTGCGCCACCGAGGCAGTCAAATTATGCCAATGTTAATAAAACATTATCGCGGTTCTTTTTTACTAATGTGAACTCTTCTTTCGATTCCAGACACTTGTTCCAATAGAGCAATACTGTTTTAGTAAGAATTTCAATGGTCCTCGTATATACTTCATACAACACCACAGGGGATCAGAATTTAAAAAAATATGGAGATAAAAATACTACTGATGGTTTGAGACAAGCATTGCAGTTAGATACGTTTGGTATTTATGTCTACGGCACGTGTCCATACGTTATAACGTTACGTTATAAAGCAAAAGAGTTTAGTTTTTTTATTAGTTGAACTCGCTAATCTACTGTTTCGAGTCGGTTTATTTTTAATGATCTTTAATCTATTTATCGAGAAATACAATGGAGTATACACCATCACGCTTCGACCAACAGGAGGTGAATATCAATGAAAGATATTGCCAAAGGCGTGGAAAATTTATTACTTATTAAAATAAATATAAAATAACAAAAAATATTAAATAATCAGCATTGCCATTCAACGTGGCAATGCTGCCAGCCTTTTGGGAACGCTACCAGTAGGATGACGCGGAGGAATTTTTTGACGCTTGTATGTAAATATTGCTCAGATAAAGAATAACACAAATATTGTTATTGTTGTATTTTTTTATTATACTTGTTGATAAAAAAAAAGCTTGTGTTAAACCTTTTTAAATTAATCACTTCTAAACAGGTTAAATAACTATGTTTTATATTGGAACGATATAAGGAAAGTTTGACATAGTGAGTAATGAATTTCAAACATAAATATTTAGATGTAAGTTTCAGGGCATCAAAACACTCTGTAATTTTTTGGCGGGAGAGGAATCTTCACGTCTACACACACACTTTAGACTCACATACAAAAACAATCGACACACCCAACTCACACATAACAATTAAAACAAATAATTTAACATATACATAAATAAATTCTGTGTCATAACAGTGTAGTTTGTACTGCCCATTTAGGCTTCTACTTTGACAGAGGGGAACGCCTGCAAGTAAAGTCGAGTATGCATCGAACAAAAGTTGACAACTTTTATATTGTCAACACGTGTTGGTGACAAAAGTTTCTGTAATTTCCTTGAGTAGCAACAAAAATTGACAACAAATGTTGAGAACCGTGTTTCTATTTTTGGCGGTAAACATCAAAAGAATACGCTTGTTGCAAATATTTATTGGTTCTGTGGAGACGCTTAGTGGGAATATTTTTCAAATTGTTGGCGACTCGGTGTAGACACAATGGAAACAAAATTTGGCGATTTTTTGAATAGTTGCAAACAATTATTTTTACGGGAATCAACGCGATCACCCATTAAAAGGCACCACAGGGGTGTGTGGTGCCTTTTAATGGGTGATCGCGTTGATTCCCGTAAAAATAATCTATACATCTATAGAAATAAAAAAAATTGGAGTGTCTGTTTGTAACATTAAAATAACTGCTTTTTACTAAATGCAAATGTATGTATACCCGCTACATATACCAAAAATGTAGTTTAAAAAATTTTTGTCTGTCTGTCTGTCTGTTTGTTCCGGGTAATCTCTGGAACGGCTGGACGGATTTTGACGGGACTTTCACTGGCAGGTAGCTGATGATCCGGGGAGTAACTTAGGCTACTTTTTTTAGACTAACTTTGTCCCGTGGCGTTACTCGCGGTACAACAATAACAGCGGGTAGCACCGCGGGGTTCAGCTAGTAAATAAATAAAAATAAACTTGACTTTCTGTAGTTCTTCTACATATAAATATTTAAGGCCAGTGTTACCAGATCCTGACAAAGTTTCATAACTTTGATGAACGATACAAAATTAGAGATTACTCAAAATTCAAAAACCACCACTAAAATGTTGTCGGTTTCGATTTTAGCTGAAACTGGGAGCAAGGCTGAAAGTTCGTTCTTGGTTTCGGCTGAAAAGCTAGTTTTGGTCGGACACTACTGCTTAGCGAATGCTTGCAGTATTGAATTTGTTATTATATTGTGTAGCAAACAAACAGTTATTGCATTGCCGCTAAAGTACTTGAATAAAGCATTAGTATTAATCAGCTTTAATTTAGATTTTCTGTTAAAAATATAAATAATATGTTTTGTAGATCCAGATTAATCTACAGCGTGCAACGAATTAAAAACATACTGTGATTTCACATTTGAGGACCTGTAGACTGTTATCTAGAGGTCTTGTTGTCTACGTTCTTCTAAGTATATATATATATAAATATATATATATATATATATAAATATATATATATATATATATATATATATATATGTCACGGCGATTAGGGCGAGTAATGGTTTTTAAGAATGGTGACGTCAGCCTCGCCGACGTCACAGCTTATCTCATTAATGGCACTCATGATTTAAAGCAATAGAAATCGCTCTCAATCAATTCATTATTCCACACGTTGGTAGATAGGGTTTATTTGCACAACCAAAGACAATATAGAATTCCAAATAGTTTATTGAATTATTGAAGCTACAGTTAAAATCATAGATCGGCACAACATGGTCAACGTGAATTATGTGGAAACACCAAAATCCACTACCCGTCCGTGCCAATCTATAACTTCCAGTTTCCAAAATGCGTAGGGCCTTATGAGAAGAATACTGGCAAAGAAACTCATGGCCACTCTTTTAAAGTTACGTCTTAACTTATTAGTTACAAACGTTTAATAGTTAATTACAACAATTAAGAAGTCTAAGTACTTAACTTATTTCCAGCTTCCTCGTACCTTCCTCGTACAATGCTCGAACTAGACTGCCTAGTGATCTCCAAGTTTATCTTTCTTAACAACACGAAACCAACCGACATCAAATGTTACTGGCGGTAGTAATGGCGCCCAAATAACGGATGTCGTTTGTTTTCGTATTACTTTACAAAACAATAAGATGTGTCGCGCCCTATTTTAATGGCATGATAAATCCTTAATTAAATAGTTAGAATTACTGCGATTAACCTCACATTATTATAATAATTATTAGATAATAACAAGCTTGCAATTTAAATTAAGAGTAACACTATTCCGTTTAGAAATGTCATAATCCAACAACTTTATCAAGTAACCCTTTTTACAGGAAAATAGAAATAATTGTAGTTACTAAATATTAAGATATTAATTGTTAGACAATAACATTTCGTTTCCGACTTAATAATTGATAGTAAAGTTTTATTAAGACGCTCAAAAACATAAGTAGATGTTTTCGCGCCGACACGGCCATACTGACATGCAGTGCGCGCTCTGCACTGCGCTCCCCTTAAATCTGAAGCAATGATAGGTTTTCTTTTGAGATAGGCATCTGTCTACGATGCCTAAAATTTATGAGAATATATGAACAGTGTCAATACGCCAATTAATTGCTCTTTGGCACTTGTTTGTCTTGCACTAGCCGTTAATTATTAGTGTGATTGTTTATATGTAAAGATTGGGTGCTATGATGAATGTCACATGATAAATTTCATTTGTAATAATGTTGACTTTCACGGAGGCAACATCTTGATGTTTGTAGTGATGTTAGGCAACATGTTATAATGATTTAATATAGAGGGGGTAAGTCTGTGCTCTGGGCGTTCTCGTTTGCCGTGGTACACAGGGGTAAAGGATTATAGGGAAGGTCGATGCTGTGTTCTGGGTCTTTGCGACCGTGGTTCACAGAGGCTCTGAAAAATACATAAAATGTGTGTTGTGGACAGTGGTCATATCAGAGATAGATCTGAGCATGTTACTTTGTAAACAAAATGGATACTGCTCACCCAGTAATATGGTGTATTCCACCGCTACTCCTGCTCGTGTTGGATACGCGGAAGGTACTCGTGGATCCACTTCTGCAATGGTATCGGTCGGTCTCGGGGCCGCTCGCAGCTGATTATGAGCAACCTTGCATGGTCGCTCTCAACAACTCTTCGTAAAGCAGTGGTCATTATCTAGGACTCATTGATTAAGTTAGCGAGTTTAAGTGGTACAGTGACTATGTCAGGCGAGTAGGAAGAGTGGTACCACGCCCGTGGTTTAATGCAGTGCACAGTTAAGTGCTAAATGTAAATTGTCAAAAACTGTATGCCAATTTTCAGTATCAGTTATTTATCATAACCAAAGCATTTTTGAGCGTTGCCCATCACCCTCTCAACTCGACCACTAGCTCGGCCTATTCCTGGCGAAATTGTGTGACTGTTTTGCCCATTTGGCCACAGCACTATTTATTCCACAGGAACATATTGTAATAATAGTAACAAAGCTTTATTTTGTAAGGCTAGACACTTCCACAGTTCAAAGCCTACATAGTTAAATATTTTTATTTACTGCTCACTTCACGTGACCAAGTAAAAGACATTAATAAGGTGCTTCAACAGTTGAAAGCCTTTATATGTTAAGTTATACACTGCTCACTCCACGTGATCAAGTAAATGGTATTTTTATGATTTTTACCGCTGTTCATTCCGTATAACAGTAAGGTTTCTTTCAGGATAGGATTGTAAATGGCTTACTGGTCGTTCCACACGCCAATATAGCATCTTTTAATTATTGTGACGTATATTGGTCAGCTCCACGCGCCAATATATCATCTTTTAGTTCTTTGTAGGAAGGATTTTTGAAAGGAACTATTATAATAAATGAACAACTAAACGCGTCAATATCTTTGCGGTGTTAAAATAAGTTGAATGTAATATTGTGGTAACAAAAACAGTGCATAACATGAAAGGCTCTCACACAATTGAAAATTCAGCACTAGTATCAAAAGTTGCGGCGACTAAATATTCACTGATTCTACCCATAATTAAGCATGACACTTTAGCGAAGCAGCTCACTTTCAAACGGATTTTGTAGTCCTCGAGATTATAAACATCAATAGTTTTGTCAATACGTTCACACCATTTCTGAATGTTGACGTTACAATCAGGATCAAATGAGGGTAGAAAAATATCACTTTGATTCTATCATTTTGTTGTGCAAATAAACGATAGGACATGTGATCCCACTTCTGATGTCACGGCGAGCAGGGCGAGTAATGGTTTTTAAGAATGGTGACGTCAGCCTCGCCGACGTCACAGCTTATCTCATTAATGGCACTCATGATTTAAAGCAATAGAAATCGCTCTCAATCAATTCATTATTCCACACGTTGGTAGATAGGGTTTATTTGCACAACCAAAGACAATATAGAATTCCAAATAGTTTATTGAATTATTGAAGCTACAGTTAAAATCATAGATCGGCACAACATGGTCAACGTGAATTATGTGGAAACACCAAAATCCACTACCCGTCCGTGCCAATCTATAACTTCCAGTTTCCAAAATGCGTAGGGCCTTATGAGAAGAATACTGGCGGAGAAACTCATGGCCACTCTTTTAAAGTTACGTCTTAACTTATTAGTTACAAACGTTTAATAGTTAATTACAACAATTAAGAAGTCTAAGTACTTAACTTATTTCCAGCTTCCTCGTACCTTCCTCGTACAATGCTCGAACTAGACTGCCTAGTGATCTCCAAGTTTATCTTTCTTAACAACACGAAACCAACCGACATCAAATGTTACTGGCGGTCAGTGCCGTCTTTACCATAAGGGCACTCGGGGCACGGGCCCAGGGCCTCCATTCTCAAGGGGGCCCCGAGGAACCAAAATTTTTTTCTCAGACATATTATTATGTTCTCGTTTTAAATTTTCGAACACATTACACTTTTTTCACAAAAAAAACAGGTAGTATAAGAAATAATAAACATAATTACTAGGCTTTCAATTTTTATATTTTTTTCGATTGATAAATGAAAGCGTACAAAGTTGTGACTCTTTCACCTTTTTTACGATCGTTTAATCCTAAATTTTATATTTTATCTGCCTTTAGCGCTTTGCCTGAATTTAGTCACTGACTAATTTAGTGACTGAATCATTTAGAAACCTAATTAGAAACGCATTTAGACAGGTGTAAACGCATTTAGTTACTAACTTTAATCGCCACGCAACTGTCCGTGCGTGAGGACGTATACTTTTGTTTGGTATTCTCTCACTCATCTTTTTATTAATGTGCCAGACATTTATAAATAGTCCGTGTTTCAGGGATATTTTTGTCAGCAAGGGCTAGAAAATTAAAGAACTGAATTATGATAAATTTTGATAGGAGTTTTCAGTTGTTGCAAGAAATCTTAATGTTATGACCAATCTTTCTTTTGCACTTTTAATGTCTCGTAGCACAGTTCTTGTTTTTGAATAAATATCGGTATCACAAGATTAAATAACATGTCCAACGATTTAATAACATGATCACGCCAGGTAAAACTGCAGTCGAGATGTAAACCTAGGTATTTTACCGTTGAACAAATAGGGATAGTGGTACAATTTAAGATTCTCTTCGGTAACATCTCGAGATCGACTCTGTTCATCCAATGGCGGCTGCCGATTATTTTAGCTTGGCATTTTGTCGAATTAACCGATAATCCAAACTTCTCTGACCAGTTTTCGGTAGAAAATCTGTGTTTATATTGTCGATTGCTGTTGCTATATCCTCAACGTTGGCATGAGCGTACAGTTGCCGATCGTCGGGTGTACTATGCATCACTCTGTGGGGGACCTACCAACCAACGCTGCAATAACATGTACTATACATGTTATTGCAGCGTTGGTTGGTAGGTCGTCAGTTGGTCATCTCTTAAGAACTTTATGACCCCAGACCCCATCGGCTTTCGTTTTTGCGAGCTATGTGCCTCGCCCACTAACACTTAATTTAGTTATTTTCTTATATAATTATATATATAGCATAATTCTATATTCATAAAGTATATAATCGCAACGTGGAATATTTAATGATTTAAAGATTTTTCAACTACTACAATTAGGCGAATCCTAAAGCGCTTATTGCATTTGGCGAAATTTAGTCTTCGAAATTCAGAAGCAACTTAAAAGCAAGTTAGGAGCTTTTGATCAGACTGTCCTTATTTAGTTTTTTTTTTTTTTTTTTTTTTTTTTATTTATTATTTATAAAGAAAAGTATACAATGTCTTACATACTAATAGCATCCAAAAACCACCAAGGTTTATACTTGTGCTATCATGAGTCTGTCTTGTTGTAATACAATGAATCTCGTTCTAACAAATTTAAAGGTAAAGAATAAATCTACACACAAATACCCAAAACACAAAAATACAAACAAACACATAAATACTCAATTGATTCAATGTAAATACACATTAATATCGCATATTGCTTATATAATATAACTTAAAAAATATTGTTTTAATTTAACTTTTATGTTTTTTTTTGATAAACTAGTACATAAATCTGAGGGTAGGTTATTAATAAGTCGCGGTACAATATAGGCGGTAGTCCGCTCGCCGTACGTATTATTGGCTCGGTGTGTGTGAAGCCGGTTCTCAGAAACTGCCCGAGTGCGCACAGGGTGCTCAATAATTTGCCTTATGGAATCATTAAAAAATTGTTCTTTCAATAATGTGTAATCTACTTGGCTGTGAATTGGTAAAACCTTACAGTATTTGAATAAAGCATTTTCATTGTCACGATATTCATTTTTAATTTTTTTTGAGACTATATTTTTTAGAATTTTAACTTGAAGTTTACAAATATTATCAAGGTAAGTTTTATAAGTACGCCCGTAGCTACTAAGGCCATACTGTATGCGAGACTCGGCTAGTGCGTAATAAAGCATAAGTTTAACCTTGAACGGGATGCGATTTTTTAGTATCGTGATATTCGCAAGAAATTGTCGGAGTTTATCGCATACTTGTTCAATGTGATAGCTCCAGTTAAACTTGTTATCTATGTTCAGTCCAAGATATGTGTGGTTATTGACAGCGTCTACAGATGGACAACTACAGGTTTTTATACCGGCATCATGCAAACAGTCGTGGTCATGTGCTATTAAGTTCTGCACTGGGATATGTCTTATGTATGGAGATTTGATCACTAATAATTTTGTTTTGTTTACGTTAAGTACAAGGCCAGCGTCATGGCACCATCTTGCCAAAGCATTCAGATCATACTGCAACTGTTCAAGCGCTGTTCGAGGATTTTTATCAGCAATCACAAGACAAGTATCATCTGCAAATTGATAGCATGTACTATATGTGATGCAGTTGCTCATGTCATTAACATAGGTCAGAAAGTGTAGGGGACCAATTACAGAGCCTTGGGCTGTTCCCTCAGTTACAGTCGTTAGTTCACTGCAGTTGTTGTCAATTTTAACAGTGAAAGCACGATTTCTCAGATAATCCGAACACCAAGTCAGTACCGGGCCTCGCACCCCGCAGTCATCCAATCTGTCAATTAGCTGCGTATGCACCAAAGTATCAAATGCACGCGAGAAATCAATAAAGAGAGCAAGAACGTGTTTTTTTTCGTTTAGGTGTTTATTGACTTCGTCGGTGAACTTCGACAGCAGCGCCACAGTGCTTTTACCAGACTGGAAACCAAATTGCTGCTGGTTTATTACGTTGTGTTTCCTATAGAACGCATGGATTTGCTCACATATATATTTTTCAACTATTTTATCTATAGATGAAAGCAGCGTGATTGGGCGATAATTTTTATAATCATTTCTTTTACCCTTTTTAAAGATCGGTCTTACGCAACCTATTTTAAGGGCGTCCGGGTATAGACCTGTTTCGACACTTCGATTAATTAGGTCAGCAATTGTATTAGAAATACCGTCGCCTATCATTCTGATATCGGTAACCTTGATATTATCCGGACCTGGAGCTTTTCTCGAATTAATTTGTTTAATGATTTTATGAACACTGCTAGCTGTAGCTTTTTTAAATAAAATACTTGCATTAAGGGGATTGTAATTGCTATTGGGATCAGTTAGTTTTAAGTTACACTTTGGAATAATGCTTTTAACCGTTCTATCAAAACTAATTGCAAATTTATCAGCAATGTTTTTGGTAGAAATTCCTTGTGCATCGAATGCCCTAAGTATAGCTGCATCGATCGAAAGTGTAACTCTTCCGAGCATTTGGTTAACAATTTTATATATATTTTTTATGTTTTTGAAATTATGATTTATTTCTTGAAGGTAGAATTTATTTCTTTTATTCTCTAAAATTTTATGAATTTTATTTCTAATTTTATTATATTCTAACTTGAGTTTTGGTTCATTGGAACTATTCTTCCAGGCAGAGAATAATTTATCTCTTTTGTTACATAGCCGTGTAACATTATCATCAATCCATGGAAAATTAGGTTTCTTTGAGTGTTTGTTATGCAATTTGTATGTTTTATTAGTAATTGCAGATTTTTTTGCATTGCCAAAGGAATCATATATAAAACTTAAAATGTCATTAGGCGAGTTCATACCCTTTGTCTTTATCCATTCAATACTTTTAAGTTCTGTATAAAAAGTTTTGTAGTCAAAGATAACTTTAGTAACATCCTGTACACGCCTAGGAATCTCGTGCGTATCGTCAACACAGGCAAATATAATGCCCCGGTGATCAGCGAGTACGACATCGAGTACCGTCGCGAACAGAAGTGATGTGGGGAAACGTGCGAATATGTGATCTATACATGATTTGGTAATCAGATCCTTTTTTGTTTCAATTCTAGTATAATCAGTTATTCCACACATCAGTCCGTGTTCGCTAAGTGCTCCTAAGTATGAATCTTTGTATGACGAAAACACTTTTAGATCAATGTTTGTATCCCCAATAAGAAGGAAGTTTTGTTTTGATTCAAACATAGTGATGTGTTTACTTAGTTCCGTTACAAATAGATGCTTATTTGTAGAGGGTGGCCTATAGATTGCACACACAACCACATCGCGCTGTGGGCCCAATTTCAAGATACCTGTAATGTTTTCAAATGTTTTGGTTTTTTTTTCATCGGTTAGAGTGAATTTCATATGATTTCGTTAAAATCTGTTAAATCTGCAAATATTTGTTTCGGAGCTTTGGTGTTTTCTTTTTTAATTAATGTGTATTTACAAAAAAAGTTTAGTTATTATGTATTTGTATCAGTTGTCCAGTACACACAGTACAAGCTCTGCTTAGTTTAGCACTAGATGTCGCTATGTCCGAAAAATAATTGTTAATGCATCATCTATTCTCTTGTATTATATTTTTTTCTAGTGACGTGAAGGAGGTTTGAAATGACGTCATTCCTATTCGTACTCACATTTGTTACGCTTCTAGCATACCCCGATTTGCCCCGCTTTGGCATCGCAGCGTCGGGCCCTCACTGCAGTTTAGTTTCGAGTGGGCCCGTTAGGAGCGCCTGTCAGCGTCTCATGCCACTCTGAGTGTGGTCGCGGATGGTCGGGACGGATATCCCCTCCATCCGCTTTACACAGCGCTTTAGTGGCCAACTGCGACGACGTACGCGTGTGCCGTACGTCGCCTAAATTAAGAGTTAACACCAGACGGTGCCCGCTTCAGTGCGGGCAATCGCTGGCAGGGATCCGGATGTGTTAATAACAGCAGTTTCCGGATCCCTCCCGTCTCAGGCGTAGAGTGGTAGGTACACCGTGTGGTTTTAGTCGGTCTGATTCCGACACACCGCCCCGCCGCAAACCCTGGTTGACACGTAAATTTACTACTTGTATACTGCTGCTGCTGTAAAAAACAGGTGCGAAACCAAAAAAATCAGCAACTGTAAAACGGAAACTAATTGCAGTTGACATCGCGAGCGGAACGAGAAAACCCGATACTTCTGGCGCTCAAACGGTTTTGATAAAGGTGCACTAGTTTGGCTGAGAGCCCGATACATATGCGTAGAAAAGCCCCAAAACTCTACGGACCCTGTGGGTCCGTACAAGTTGATTACCCGGATTGACGACGTCACCCACAGGTTGCAGCGACAATCGAGTTCAAAGTAGTGCATATCCACCACCTGGATAAATATGGCGTGGTAACAGTAGCGATGCGATCTTACGAAAAATGAACATTCCAGAAAAAGACTTGTCAATCAGTTTAGTCGAGAAAGTTCTAGTTGGATTGATGAGGCACAGAATATATAGGCAGTTTAGTTTGAGCTTCAGAGAGACAAATATCTGAGTGATATAAGTAACTAACAGAGCGATCTCGGCAGTCATTAAGGACTATTAGTTTGAGTTATTCTGTGGTTTTAAGAGTGTTTATATAATAAAGTCTCTTTTACATGTCTGAAGGCTTAAATCTCAAATTCGTCGAACCTGAACACGTTATAATAAATAGATGGTTTTGTTTAACATAGAACCTGAAGAAACCACTACTGTTAATGTAACTAACAGCATACACGATTACTCATAATAAAAATTATCACAGGAAAAAAGGTTGGCATAATACACTTTCTTTTATTTCCAAAAGGGCCCCAAATTCTTATGTGCCCAGGGGCCCCAGCCTAGGTAAAGACGGCCCTGCTGGCGGTAGTAATGGCGCCCAAATAACGGATGTCGTTTGTTTTCGTATTACTTTACAAAACAATAAGATGTGTCACGCCCTATTTTAATGGCATGATAAATCCTTAATTAAATAGTTAGAATTACTGCGATTAACCTCACATTATTATAATAATTATTAGATAATAACAAGCTTGCAATTTAAATTAAGAGTAACACTATTCCGTTTAGAAATGTCATAATCCAACAACTTTATCAAGTAACCCTTTTTACAGGAAAATAGAAATAATTGTAGTTACTAAATATTAAGATATTAATTGTTAGACAATAACATTTCGTTTCCGACTTAATAATTGATAGTAAAGTTTTATTAAGACGCTCAAAAACATAAGTAGATGTTTTCGCGCCGACATATATATATATATATATATATATATATATGAGTACTTATATTGATGTGATTTTTATTTCAAACTAGCTGAACCCCGCGGTTATTGTTGTACCGCGAGTAACGCCGCGGGACAAAGTTAGTCTAAAAAAAGTAGCCTAAGTTACTCCCCGGATCATCAGTTACCTGCCAGTGAAAGTCCCGTCAAAATCCGTCCAGCCGTTCCAGAGATTACCCGGAACAAACAGACAGACAGACAAAAATTTTTTTAACTACATTTTTGGTATATGTATCGTGTATACATACATATGCATTAACTAAAAAGCGGTTATTTTAATATTACAAACAGACACTCCAATTTTATTTATTTGCATAGATAACTGTTGTCAAAAAAAATGTTTGAATATTTAAATTTTAACTAATTAATGAAACGTTATCTGTGTCTAAAGATACAACACAGTATCATATATTTAAAACTACATCTTTGCTTTGAATGCTTTGAAACAGAAAACTTCTCTCTACTTTGCTCTTTACTTTACTCACGTGATGTGGACAAACAGTAGCTGAAAATTAATTAATTTGAGTATGCCGTCGTTAGTTTCCTTTTCTGTAAAATAATTTACATTTCTGTCTTTTGTAGCTTGTACTACAGAAAATACGCAATGTATTGAAATGTTTCGACGAAAATAGGAACTCTTCGTTTGCTTGAATTTTTTCTAAACTAAAAAACCTTTTCCATTGTACACATTCGTTTCGTTATTCTGTTACTGGAAGTAGGTAATTGGATTCCCGTAGAAAATGTTTGATGGTAGTGTGTATCGGCCCTGATTGGCCAATTTATTGCTACAAATAGGGCTCGTTATGATAATTCGCTTGTCGAATATAAATGAGCAATTGTACGTAATTCATTACGTATTATAGAAGAATAATTATTTTGTTTATGGAATAGAGCTTAACCGAGCAGACGGTTAACTTGACGGTTAAAGTGACGTAACTCACGCAACAAAAACTGCACCGATGGCGTAGTGGTTTAAGCTGTCGCCACACTGTTTCCTACTGTGCTATAACGTGCTGTGGGTTCAAACCCCATTTTGTGCGGTTTATGTCGTTCTGGGTCTAGATGTACTTAGTGACTGTTTCATGTATGTTTGTCAAGTTCCCCGCGATATATATTACTTTAAAAAAAAAGCGTTGCCATTCTTTACTGCCACTTTTCAAGGTAATAGAGCCACGCTGATTTCAGCACGAACGGGCCGGCTCGACCGGGGCGGTACTACCCTCGCACAGAAAATCAACGTAAAATGACAGCGATCATGCTGTCGTGTTTCGTTGGTGAGTGCGAGACCGGAGGCCCAATAATGCAGAAGCATCACTAGCTCGCCATGATGTGGGTCACCTTACTGCATTGTTGCATTGTCTGCATTCGCAGTATGGTGACCACCACTCTTGGATTCTGCTTATGCTTTCCATCTGTCAGAGCAGAATCATTTTGGCAGGGCCAAAGGGCAGGGAATTATCTAAGCAACAAACCTAGACCGAAATAAATGGGTGTTGTCTTACCCACGACTTTTAGCTCACCAGACAAGGGCGCAAGACACTGTTAACAGGCCAGTGAAAAGCGAACATGAGCAAATGTGGTAGCATAATCTAGAATATCTTCCGTAGAGTATATTTTCTAATTTATTTCAATCTTTCTCTCAAAGGTTTCACCATTTTAATAATTCATTTTGAAAATGTGACCACAAAGATTTACCCAGTATTCACAGAATGAACATTTTTAATTAAATGATAAAATAAATCAGACTGTTGCGAATCAAAAGAGCACGAAGTGCAAAATCTTTGCAACATGTAACTTTTCATTCCACCTCAGCGAGGAAATGACTAAATGCAAAAAAAGCATTTACAAGATACATTTATTTCAACTCAGGTCTTAATATCTATTAGTACTACATTATGATAGGTAAGTATTGTAGAATAATGTTTTAATTATTTCAAATAATACTTATGTATAATTAAGAGAAATTTAAAGTAACGTTGCTACAGTTACTTAAGTTGTTGTCTTAAGTGAATTTATTTAGTTCAGTATGTTCTGTTGGCGTCTAAATAAACTTCCTCGTCGCTAGAATTACTAATTTTAGATTCAAAATTGTTTTCAAGTTTCCTGTTTTTAACCTAAGTTTTTGTGAAAATAAAATGACATGGGCAAAGACAATTAAAAAAAAGAACACCAAGAAGGTTCCGAGTCTGAGTTTTTAACAAATTAAAAAGGTTGTATGGTATATTAGCTACTGCCCGTGGTTCCGCCCGCATTTATGTCGGTATTAACATTTTTAAAATCGCTATAAATTTTAACAAAATATGTTATTCCGATGTCTAAGCTATATTACTGCAGAGTCTCATGAAAATCCGTTTTTTAGATTTTGCGTGAAAGAGCAACAAGCACACGTCCTAACAAACTTTCGCATTTAAAATAATAGTAGGATTGGTGCCGAATGGAGGTAGAAGATGTTTAATGACAACCTTAGGGCACACGATGTCTTCTAAGTTCAATTTACTTTATTCTCTAGCAGATAGAAACGGCTTTTGCACTCCGATAGCCCAGGGCAAAAATACTCTTTACGAGATGGTGGGGTGAAAAACATATTTTTTCTACTTCACATGAATACTTCACTTCATTAATAAATCTGAGAAATAAAATTAACATGATTTATGTTCAGTCACACATACAGTTACATTCTTTTCAATACATTTAATAAAATCGTAACTGGTCGCAGTCTGTACATGGAAGATTTGTAAAAAAAAACTGTTAGGCTTTGTGAACGCAATATAACCCAAAACAATGCTTTTTTGATTTTTTTGTCTGTTTGTATGTCTGCCTGCCTCGTTGGTCTAGTGGTTAGCGTGAGCGACTGCTGATCAAGAGGTCTTGGGTTCGATTCCTGGGTTGGACTGCTGTTGGGTTGGGAGGGTTGGGAGTATGGAAGATGACGGTATTTCCCGCCCGTGCCTGGGAGAATGCGTTAAGCCGTCGGTCCCGGTTGTCATGAACATATATGGCAATCATTATTGGGAAGTCAGTACCCTCAAATATACTGACAACCAGTTCAACCTTCGAATTCAGTTCACCCTCAGCGTTGCGGAGGTCTGATGCTAGTCGCTCCGTGTAAAAACTGATATTCAGGTAAAACCGGTTGAACTAATAGCCGACCCAAATCTTGGGAATAATAAAGGCTAGGAAGATGAGGTCTGTTTGTCTGTGCGTTTGTGCACGCTAATCTCCAAAACGGCTTATCCGATTTAGATGTGGTTATCATAAATGTATTGTGGTAAGCTTCACTTAACATTTAGTGTTTGTTTCATGTCAATCAGTGAATAAATTAAAATGTTATGCCACATTAAAGAATCGCGTGTCTGGACGTTTATAGATTGTTCATTCTTGCGCGGGTATCTATATTTATAAAATAGTAAGTCCTGACTGACTGACTGACTGACTGATTCATCATCGCCGAGCGTAAACTATGATAGTTAGAGCTATGAAGTTTGGTGAGTCGGATCCTTTTATTGAGTAGACACGCACTAAGAAAGGAATTTTGGAATTTCGACCCCTAAAGGGGTGAAATAGGGGTTGAAAGTTTGTATGGAAGTCCGTCATTTTTTAAGTTAGAAACCAGAAACTTTACTTTTGGGCTGCTGATTAAAAATGAGTAAACACGTATTTCAGCATTTTTGAATATTCAACCCCTAAGGGGTGAAATAGGGGTTGACATTTCGTACATAGGTTAGTCTGAAAGTCCGTCATTTTTGAAGTCTGAAACATGAAACTTTATTTATGTGTTACTGATTTAAAAAGAGTAGAGACGTATTTGAGCGTTTCTGGATATTCTACCCCTAAGGGGGTGATCTAGGGTTGAAAGATTGTACGGAAGTTCGTTATTTTTGAAGTAGCACATGAAACTTTATTTTTGGGCTACTGATTAGAAGTGAGTGGATACGTATTTAAGCGTTTCTGGATATTCTACCCCTACGGGGATGCAAAAGGGGTTGAAAATTTGTACGTAAGTTCGCCATTTTTTAAGTTACAAACGTGAAACTTTGTTTTTGGGCTACAAATTAAATATGAGTAGATACATATGTAAGCGTTTCTGGATGTTCTACCCCTAAGGGGTGAAATAGGGGTTGATAGTTTCTACGGAAGTTTGTCAATTTTTAAGTTAGAACCATGAAACTTTATTCATGTACTACTAATTAAAAAAGAGTATATACGTATTTAAGCGTTTCTGGATATTCTACCCCTAAGGGGGTGAAATAGGGGTTGAAAGTTTGTATGGAAGTTCGTCATTTTTTAAGTAAGAAACATAAAACTTTATTTTTGGGCTACTGATTTTAAAAACTAGTTTTTATTCACTACCTATACAAACCTGCATAATTGCTAAAATAAGTTTTTCAGAAATTTAGAAAATATTTACGACAGACAAAATATGGCAGTGCAAAGTTTGCCGGGTCAGCTATATTTAAATATGTTTTCCATTTGTTTATACGTATATGTTTTATGTTTTGTTTTTATTTTCTACCAGCATTACGGGCCTGTGCGTCCTCCAATGAATACTCCAGAGTATGCTACAATCAACAAACTTCGGGATCAAAGACCAAACCGAATTTTAGACCCGAGAATGCGGAAGGTATCTCTTGAGAATAAATATAAATAATACTAATTGAATTAACATTCGTACAAATAGTAACTAACATTTTTAACCTTGGAAGAGTGTGTGGCTTCAGCTTTCACTAATACTAGTTAGAATAAAATAACAATAATAATACTGAATAGAATAACAAGTTACTCCTAACACTTCTGTTTAAAATTAAAGGGTACAGCAAATATGTGTCGATTGTAACTTAGATGGCAACAACCAAATGATACCTTTTAGAACGCCATGTATACTTTAAATTTTCCTTATTCTGGGTAAATGGGATCCAATAGAAAAGGCTAAAACTTTAGTGACAATATATTATGGTTTGCTGGACTTAAAAGTCAATTTTTTTTTCAGTTTTATTTCAACAATTTTAATTTAAACAGAGATGTTCACTTAAAACTAATCATAAAGAGTTTTTAATTGAACGTGGATGCAAATAATGCATGATTATTATATTTTAAAAGTATTTATGTAAACCATAAAGTAAGTTTTGTACCAAAAAAAACTATTGAGTAATACATAAACACGTATATTGCTATATGACAAATTCTTATAAGTGCATCGCAAACTAGCAAAAATCTAGCAAGAGACAGTTGTGTATTTACTATTTTATATTTTACGGCTTATAGTTTTAAGATCATACGGAACAACGTGCTAATGGAGTTGATACACCTATTTCCATTAGACTGTTGATTCTGCAAACGAATCATAAAAACAGCATTGAAAGAAAAGATTTATTTCTTGAGTGAAAGTAAATTGTTTGCTAGCTCTTTCTTTAAAGGAGTTCAGAGAATAATTTAATGTTTAATAATAAATTAAATTACTGTAAAATCCTTAAAACTTTCCAATGAAACACTGCTTTAGTTAACCACAATCACATTTAATTCTCTCCAATCAGCAGCCTATGATATTGATCTTTTATAACAATATTAACCATCTTCAACTGCCTCCATTTTGGACGCCATACAAAAAGTGCCCCCTCTTGTCGAGTGTTCCCCTCCACCACCCTGTGTTGCTAGTCAAAAACCTGCTAGCTATTCGATTCTAGTCGATGTTAGTTTACAAACCTTACATTTCAAAGCTTTGAAAAAGAAGCTTTTACTGGAATGCCTCTAGACGAATCAAACGAGTCCAAATTCGATGATCTTGCGACGTTTCTTTACAGAGTTCCTATGGCCACCTTCCAGCTCCAGTATCAGATCACCTCCATGTCCATTAAAATATTATATTGTCACGCTGTACGCATATTCTTGCAAAATTTCAGCAAAATCGGTTGAAGATATCTGCTTCAAAATTGACTTACAAGATTCCACCCGAACATACATTCAGACATACATTGCAAGTTAATAAAAAGCTTGTAAAATTTAAAGTTTTAAAGTTTTAGCATTTCTGGACAGTTCTGCACAGAGAGAAATACTAAAACTATTACAATACCAACGAAATATACGATTACAAATTTGATGAAAGCTGTAGTTATATGATCTACCTCTATGTTAACTTTGTAAGGGGACAACATTTTGCGGATTAAATCACCTGGCTTCTAAACTTGAGCTACACCGCATTATTCAGATTGAAAATGAGAATTTTCGCGAAAACTATATTTAAAAAAAAACAAAATTCTCGTTGTTGTGGTGATTCTTGTGAAACTACAGTGAAATAACTAGTTCAAGCAGGAATAAAAAGTTTAACTCAAAAATTAAAATAGAATTTAAGAATAATATTAGGTTACATTACATCACTGGTTAATGGAGTCCAATGTGGTCGGATTTGCAAAAAACTGCTTATAATTTTATATATTTACCTAAATACCTAAATAGTATAACATAGTGCTTTGGGTGCACGATCACAATAAATTTACGATATTGCTTCAGTACTTGTTGATCTCTGTAATGACACTAATGACCGATGCAATCTTTACCATTTTATTCCCAGTTCGTTCATTGTCATATCTATCAACTTTTAGAGGAAATTACATTCCATATAGAAAGTGGGGTCGAAAATCAATGAGTCAACCAAAATGATGAACAATTTACTAATAATATGTTTTGTCATCTAGTTTAAAACTCAGCATGGCTTGTAGTGTGAAAGATACATTGTTTTATAGTATATATAATTTATGTAAATCCATATATGTCAGTATTTTAAACATACAAAACACACCACAAAAACTTAAACACGGTTTGCAGGTCATACAAATATTATATACCTACTTTTATTTACTACTATTGCAAAAAAGCAGAAGTAAGAAGTTGCAAAAAAGTTTATATACTTCTTACATATTCATAAAAGGGAAGTCGAAGTCACTCGATTATGGCTTTTGTAAGAAGAATTGAGGTCAAATAGTTAAATAGTGTTGCCTATTTCACTATTCGAAATATTTAAATCACGTAATTAACATCCCTTTTTATAATGCAAAAATAATAGAATAAGTATCAGTATCAAGTTTCTGATAGACTAATGTCAACTTATTTGTTAGGTAACTACAAATTAATTTCACAAATGTTGGAAAGAGACATACTCGTATATGTCAGATATACGTATATGGATCCATTTTTGGCCTTGCAAGCTTTCTCGTATATGTCAGATATACGTATATGGATCCATTTTGGCCTTGCAAGCTTTTTAATTTTTATTACTTTTTATGTTGTCAAAATAATTATTCTTCTTTATTTCTTTCCTATGTATTTATCAGCAATCTACTATCTTTTAAATAATGACATATGGCAGATAATTATCCAATACTTTATCAGACACTAGTGAATATTCGTATACTAATGTCAAGTTATTGTTTCAGCCACCCTTTCCGCGTGGTTACCCGCCACAGGCCAATAATCTTCTTTTCGATGATGACCCTGGCATTATGTCTGAGGTCGAAACAGCATCTACTGGCTTCAGGCGAGGAGGTAAGCAGAGGTCTTCTCTCCCCGTCGTACGAACGCCTAGTAAGACCCTGGAGCGACCTCTTGGTAAGTTATTGTTTACATTTATTGAAACGTTATATGCGTTAGTAAATGATTAAATCGCACTGAATAGCGCCTTAGCAAACGATATTTAAAATGACAATAAAAACTACACAAACTGAATGAGAATGAATTTGTGAGGCTTTCTGTCTGACTTGTCTGACTCCAAACTAGGTATTGCCTGTACCATAGTATCAGCCTGCATGTAAAGATACTTACGTACGTTGCTGAATATATACAAACTATAGAATAATTATAATTACTACAGATAACAAATTATCGTAATTATCACATCACATCACACTAGTAAATAAAGGCGAAAGTTTGTGAGTGTGTATGTTTGTTACTACTTCACGCAAATACTATTGAACGGATTTGGATGAAACTTTACAGTAATATAGCTTATACATCAGAATAACACATAGGCTACTATTTGCTGCGATATCAGATATATACGCGGGCGGAGCCGCGGGCAACAGCCAGTCACAAAATAAAACTAAATGTAGAAAATGCCCGCCCCAAATTTAACTGTATAGACTTGTGATTACTATAACTGAAAAAAAATGTATAAACATTCTCGATCACACCAGAATTATTAAATAGATCTGACTAATAGGTAACATAAACTATGTTTTGTCCCAGATATATGGTGACCCCCTACATTTAGATTTAGTTCATGCTTCTATTCAGAGTAGAATCACTTAGCAGACTTTAAAATAAAAAAAACAAGAACTGATTTTCATGACCAATAAAAACATGAGCGAAGTCAGTTTATTTTAACTTGTATTAATAAAAAATCCTGAAGAAAATCGGTTTTCTTTTAGAAAGGTGACGCAGTGCGACAGACTATTTGTATTTTTTTTGTACGGAAACCTATTTGCAAATCTCTTATTTACATCAATAAATTGATTGCTTTTTTAGTTGATGTAGAGGAGGAAGTTTTTTTATTACAGAATTGTAAATGTTTTATGTGTATTTCAAACTCATGTAGACTCTTGACCTATAAACAAAGATAGAAATCTGTTATTGAATTTCCGTGCCCTGAGTTAGTTAACAGTTTCCCTAACAGGCAAATTCAATGACAGTGTTTTCCACTATAAACTAAATCAGAAATCAATTCGAATGCTTTGAGGCAGCCTAATATTAAAGTCGTTTTTTGTTTCTGCAGGATTGGTGTTCCTGCAATATAGAAATGAAACCAAGCGCGCCCTTCTGCCAAACGAGATTACGTCAATAGATACTGTTAAGGCCTTATTTGTTCGATCATTCCCGAAACAACTCACTATGCAATACATGGACAGTCCTATGGTCAAGATTTACATTCACGACTCTTCTAAGGATATGTTCTACGAGCTGGAAGATGACAGGTCAGTGACTATATAAGATTTAACTTTCTTATAAAATTGAAATAAAAAAAGCAACCTTTATTTTTAAGCGTTGTTCACAGGATCATTCATTTGAATTTTTTGTTTGGTTAAGTTTGGATTTTAGAGATTTAGGTGACATCATAGTTTTGGACTGTGGTCGGTTCTTGGGACTGCAACTGCCCTCGCCTCGATCGCAGTCGCTCCTTGTAAAATATCGAAGTTAAGATGTATCGTAATATACTTAGAGGCGAACCCTGGTTCAAATCGTTTATGTGTGGACAAATGCTCGGTGAAATATTAAGACCTTCGGTAGCATAGAGAAAGCGTAATATACATTTTTAGTACTATCATATTATCACAAAATTGGTAAGCTCGATATGTAATCCTTATGAATGATTTTTTGTTCAAGGTGAACATTGACGCTAAAGAATAAAAAGATATTATTCTGTTGCTACAGAGGAATATCTCAAATCGCAGCAATATAACAAACATTTTCCGCAAATGTCACTTATATATTCCGATAACTAGATTTCCTCTGTGGACCGCTGGAATTGATCTCATATGTCACAGAGCCAATAGGTATTACGTTCAATACAGTGATTTATCGGATACGGCCTGTGTCTGTGCTCAAACAAAATCCGTTTAGTATCTCTCTCGATAAAATCTTTGGTAAACGTATAATAAGTAAGTAACTATAGCGTAGTGTGTTAATAACAGCAGTTCCCGGATCCCTCCCGTCTCAGGCGCAGAGTGGCACACTGTGTGGTTTTAGTCGGTTCGATTCCGACACACCGCCCCGCTGCAAACCCCGGCGGGGTGACGGCCCAAGGGAGTTTACACACGTAAAAATAAAAAAATGGGCCTCCAGTATCCTCACTCATTCAGTGAAAAAGGCGGCGCAGGCGCTGTTTCACACCGGTTTTCTGTGAGGCCGTGGTGTCACTCCGGTTGAGCCGACGCATGCATGCCGAAGCGTGACTCTGGCCACGTGGTCCAGTTTCATTCCGTCAAGAATTACCTGCATATAAAGAATAATTGAATTGTAATTTAAAAAGAAATAAAGGTAGCCAATAAGAAAAACTTCCTCCTAAAAAAAGATTTCTTCTTAATAGTCTCTTCGAATGAAAAATTCGAATGATGTTCACACGATCTTTGTTTTATTGTGCCATATTCGTTTACTGACGATAAGAGCGAATTTCAATAGGGTTTCGAATTTACAAAGGCAGCCACGCTATTTTCAGCACAAACGGGCCGACTCGACTGGGGCGTTACTACTCACACATAAGATCAATGTAAAATGACAGCGTTCGTGCTGTCGTGTTTCGTTGGTGAGTGCGAGACCGGACGCCTAAAGATGCAGAAGCATCACTAGGCTGCCACGGTGTGGGTCGCCATGCTGCATTGTTGCATTGTCTGCATTCGCAATGAGTATGGTTACCAGCACTCTTGGATTCTGCTTATGCTTTCTATCAGGCAGAGTAGAGTCATTTGGCAGGCTAAACGTAAAAAAAAATGGTTCAAATCCCACATGCAACAATACTTTGTGATCCATAAATTGTTTTATTGAGTTTGGGCGCTCTTTTTGTCCTTTTAATGTATATAAAATGCCCCCCGCGACCCAGGATGTATATTTCTCTTGCGGGAGTTCCTTTTTAAATAAAAAAACGTATACATTTCTAATTTTTTTAGCTTCTATTTTTTATATTCTATTTAGCGAACTCTAAGAAACATTTTTAGAATTTAGACCCCTAAAAGGTTAATGTGAAGGATGATCGGTTGAATGCTAGTTCATCATTTTCAAAGTTAGATACACAAAATATTATAAAAACTAATCAAGCTAGCGTAACCGTGGGCATTAGTTATGTTAAGTGGGTATGTACATTTTCCTTTCCCTGCTTCCTGCTTCAAATAAAGTTTTCTGTTCCAGTAAATTTAATTTTAACTATATTTGCTTCGGTCCGTGAAAGGTTCCAATTAAAAATGTATGCCTAGCCTAAGCCTATATTCACATCTTTTTATGTTGCCTTGTTAATAACAGTTTGTTTTTGTTATTGCTTTTACACGAACTTGTGCAATTAACATTCACAAGTCCATGAATTTGATACACTTACACACGTAATACTAATAAGCAGACCAAAACCCACAATCCAATGAATGTTTTGTCCAATTAGATGAAATAAATATCAAATGACAGCAGAAATGCCTACATGGCAGACATCCCTAAGACCTGCAGCAACCCCATGTCAACAAATTTGCATCAGTCGAATGGCTATGGCGTGGTGACTAATAAGTAATAAGGGAATATCCCAGAGACAGAAGTATTCATGATTGCAATTCAAGATCAAGTCATCGATACCCGAAACTACCAAAAGCACATAATACGCGCACAAAATCTCCCCAAAAGTCTCTTGTAGACGCTGCCACGCCTGTTCTGAAACCATTCAACATGTAATCTCAGCTTGCAAATCTCTAGTTCAAAGAGACTACAAATACCGATTTGACCAATCTGTCGCTATAGTTCACCAACATCTTGCCCACAAACATCACTTTATTGATAAAAAGATACCATATAATAAATATAAACCGAAAACAGTACTAGAAAACAAAACTCTCCTTCTCTTCTCTTCACAAGTGTTTACTTAAAAATGGGAATGGTTGATATTCCACCATTTGAGGTTTTAACAAACTTTTATCTAAGTAAATTACCTATTCCTGTAATATTTATTGTTAAGACTGCGCACGTGTGATACATAATGTACAGCCCACATCTAATAATAAACAGCTAATTTCTCAGAAGTATATATAATTTAATGTTGTCATTCGTATTTATGCTGCTGTATCGTTTATGACGATCATGAAATTGTGCGCACACAAGTGTATTCCTATACGGAAAGTAAAATACAAAACATTTTATGTAGAACATCGTTTTTCCTACTTCTTTTACATTTGAATACATCAAGTATTTAGAAATTTACATTTCGCTGAGCATAAAATGTGTTGAAAAAGGGAGTTTCTGGAAAAGTGTAAATACCTCTCGTGATATAGTAGGTCTATATTTATACTGGACACGTGCAACTAGAAGCGTTTTTTTAGTGTTTTTAGTATTCAGTATGTATAGAGATTTTTTGTATGCACGACACGCATCACTTTAAAACTGGATACTATTCATTATTTTCATCTTCAACAGCCTTTAGGAGTCTATTTTAGAACTCAGGATAAAGGTCTCATTAGGCTTCGTTTAATTTAAGTTTTCCTTAGTTTTGTAGTGCTGTTTTCCTGCGTAGTTTCCTCCCTTGGTTATATCTTACGGCACGAAATGAGTACATGACACTCCGTATGCATATTTCGTTATGATAAAGAAACCATGGTTTAAGAAAACAAGGTCTCGCATTCCGAGAGCGACACGGTGTGATGTCACTATCCAGTTAACACTTTATAGCAACATAACACGAAATGAATCAATCAGAACCAGCGATAGCGATGTCACGTCATGTCGGTTTCTCTGTCTGGTCACTGTGTCTCGGCCTGGCGAAGTATATTGTTATACAATGAAGGAAACCAAGTCTCCAAGACAATACTACAAATAACAAAACCACCTTGATAAAACCCATCTTACGTGTTTTAATTTTACGCAGTTTATATTTTGTGAAGCTCAGAATATCATTTACATTTCTGACATTGTAACTTCTGCTTGCTTTGAATACATCAACTAACTGTTTACAATCTCTTTCAACTTGTATAACAAGAAATGGCATCTGTATAGAGAAACAATGGTTCTTATCGGAAAGCGTCATTTGCATAGCACCAATTTATTTCTTCTTTTATCCATATTTTATCTATTGATATTACAAAGAAGTAGAGTTTGTTAGGTAATCTCTCTCTACTGAACCAATTGAAAATGCTTATAAAAATAGAAAGCCGTAGTATTTTTGAGTGTCATAGATATATTCTCCCAAAAAATGATTACCGCGATATCTGACTTAAGGCGGAACAAGGAACAAAAGTTAGTATTAAAATGAAATACTAACAACAACTTAATAAAATAAAACACTAATTGAAAAAGCATTTAGGAAACACTTGAAGGGCCTTGGATGTTTACACCCACCTTACGGCGGCCAGCAAACAAATCAACTTTGAAAAAAAGCACTGGATGCAAAAAGCAACAGGCTGATGATGACGATGACATATTATAGATAAATTACACTCAAACACAAGAATTGATCGTACTCATTACATAATAGTTTATCTTGGGTAGGAATCAAACCCACGACCTGTGGCTTAACGATCAATGTCACTAACCACTAATTAATAAACAGTTTATTTTATTGGAATGCCTACTAGGTCAATATTAATCAACAACGGCCTTAAAAAGTCTACAGTATCTAGTGAAAAACTGTTATTTTGAAACTACAAACATACACGTCAATCTATTATTACTAGTTGTTGTCCGCGGCTTCGCCCGCGTATATGTCGGTTATCGCGGCAAATATTAGTCTATTAGCTGTTGCCCGCGGCTTTGCTCGCGTGGAATTTGATCATATGCATTTAATTAAAACTGTGTAAAAGAATGTATCAGTAATTTATTCATGTTTTAAACGTATTTATTTATTTATTTTTGATCATTATTCCATTTAAAAGAACTTTCATACAAACATTCGACCCATATTTCAACCCCTTTAGGAGCAGAATTCGCATAAATACTGATATAAGTATTCATCTATTTGTAATCAGAAACATGAAAACAAAAGTTTTTAGGCTGCTAAATTTAAAAAAATGACGGATTTCCAAACTAACCAATACATGAAATGCCAATGACTATTTCTCCCCTTAGGGGTAGAATATCCAGAAACGCTTAAATATGCATATTCTCGTTTTTAATTAGTAACCCAAAAATAATATTTTATGTTTCTAACTCAAAAAATCACAGACTTCCATGCAATCTTGCAACCCCTATTTCACCCCTTAAGGGTAGAATATCCAGAAACCTTTAACAGGTATCTACTCATTTTTATCAGTAGTCCAAAAATATGGTTTAATGTTCCTAACTTAAAAAATCATGAACTTCCATACAAACTTTCAATCCCTATTTAACCCCCTTAAGGGTAGAATAACCAAAACCGCTTAAATACGTCTCTACACTTCTTTAATCAGTAGCATATAAATAAAGTTTTATGTTTCAAACTTCAAAAATTACGGAATTCCAGACTAACCTATGCACGAAATATCAACCCCTATTTCACCCCTTAGGGATAGAATATTCAGACACTCTGAAATACGTATTTACTCATTTTCAATCAGCAACCCAAAAGTAAAGTTTCAGGTTTCTAAGTTAAATATGACGGATTCTCATAAAAAAATTAACCCCTATTTCACCCTCTTATTGGTAAAATATGCAGTAACGCTAAATAGATATCTAGTTACTTTTAATCAGTAGCCCAAAATTAAATTTTCATGGTATTAATTTAAAAAAAAACGGACTTCCATACAAACTTTCAACCCCTATTTCACCCCTTTAGGGGTAGAATATCCAGAAACGCTTAAATATGTCTTTACTCTTTTTTAATCAGTAGTACATGAATAAAGTTTCATGTTTTTAACTTAAAAAATGACAAAATTCCATACAAACTCTCAACCCCTATTTCATCCCTTAGGGGTAGAATATCCAGAAACGCTTAAATACGTATCTACTCATTTTTAATCAGTAGCCCAAACACAAAGTTTCATGTTTCGAACTTCAAAAATGACAGACTTCCAGACTAACCTATATGCGAAATGTCAACCCCTATTTCACCCATTAGGGGTAGAATAATCATAAACACTTAAATAGGTATCTACTCATTTTTAAACAGTAGCCCAAAAATAAAGTTTCATGCTTCTTACTTAAAAAATGACGAACTTCCATACAAACTTTCAACCCCTATTTCACCCCCTTAGGGGTAGAATACCAAGAAACGCTTAAATACGTATTAACTCATTTTTAGTTCTTAGCACGTGAATAAAGCAACATGTTTCTAACTTAAAAAATGGCGAACTTCCATACAAACTTTTAACCCCTATTTCACCCCTTAGGGGTTGAATATCAAGAAACGCTTAAATACGTATTAACTCATTTTTAGTCAGTAGCCCGAACACAAAGTTTCATGTTTCGAACTTCAAAAATGACAGACTTCCAGACTAACCTATATGCGAAATTTCAACCCCTATTTTACCCCTTAGGGGTAGAATATTCATAAACGCTTAAATAGGTGTCTACTCATTTTTAATCAGTAGCCCAAAAATAAAGTTTCATGCTTCTTACTAAAAAAATGACGAACTTCCATACAAACTTTCAACCCCTATTTCACCCCCTTAGGGGTAGAATACCAAGAAACGCTTAAATACGTATTAACTCATTTTTTAGTCCCTAGTACGTGAATAAAGTAACATGTTTCTAACTTAAAAAATGACGAACTTCCATACAAACTTTCAACCCCTATTTCACCCCTTAGGGGTAGAATATTCAGAAACGCTCAAATACGTCTCTACTCTTTTTAAATTAGTAACACATAAATAAAGTTTCATGTTTCAGACTTCAAAAATGACGGACTTCCAGACTAACCTATGTACGAAATGTCAACCCCTATTTCACCCCTTAGGGGTTGAATATTCAAAAACGCTGAAATACGTTTTACTCATTTTTAATCAGCAGCCCAAAAGTAAAGTTTCAGGTTTCTAACTTAAAAAATGACGGACTTCCATACAAACTTTCAACCCCTATTTCACCCCCTTAGGGGTAGAAATTCCAAAATTACTTTCTTAGTGCGTGTCTACTCAATAAAAGGATCCTTACCAAATTTCATAGCCCTAACTATCATAGTTTACGCTCGGCGATGATGAATCAGTCAGTCAGTCAGTCAGGACTTACTATTTTATAAGTATAGATGTGTTATTTTGATGTATAAGCTATATTACTGTAAAGTTTCATGCAAAGTTAAGAAGTTTTTCTGTGAAAGAGTAACAAACATCCATCCATCCATCCATTCTTGCAAAATTTCGCGCTTATAGTATTAGTATATCTATACTAATATTATAAGCGCGAAAGTTTATATGATTCTACGAGTATATACTGTGTACCTTTAAAGAATTCTCTTAGCTAAGGCTTATAGTTGCCTGCCATCTATCGTAAGTTACGAGCACTATATAAAATTTAGTAAGGCTTGAAGCCATACTATCCGGTTTCATTTAACGCCATCTACCGATAAATTATACATTTGTCTCCGCAATCAGTCAACAGGTAGAGCTACTAACATGTTTGAGTATTTATTTATTAAACCGAAACAACAGAATCACAATCTTTGCCCCCCAAATCCTGGTTGATGATTTCACTGGAGGATCGAGACTCCGAAAAATTATCAGCTTAAAAATAAATAATAACCGTTATAATAGACCTATAAATTAAAAGTAGTTGCAATTACTATTAACTAAAACTTGGGAAAATAAATTTACAACCATTAATAAATTATTTTTAAATTATTAAAGTTAGACACAACAAAAATATATTATAGTGAATCATACAAATACTTTTTTAGTTTCCTATTAAAAATGTCTTTATTCGGTTTCCCCCTGATGTCCGACCGTTGACTGATTAGATTGTAAGGCACTCGTTTTTAACCGACTTCAAAAAAAGAAAGAGGTTCTCAATTTGACCGTATTAAATATGTATTTTTTTTTATATGTGTTCGCGGATAATTTCGTCGTGTATGAACCGATATTGATGATTCTTTATTTAATGGAATGGAGATATCCCAACGGTGGTACCATGATAAGGACACTAAAATCTGATGATCGCATCCAAGAGAAATCGAATCGAACCTTGAAGTCGGTTTTATTTTTGTTAAAATTTTATTATTAGTAATTACTAGCTGAGTCCCATGGTGCAACAACATCCGCGGGGCAAAGTTAGTTTTAAAAAAGGAGCCTAAGTTACTTCTGATATAATCAGCTATCTGCCACTGAAAGTCGCGCTAAATCGGTCCAGCCGTTGCAGAGATTAGCTGGGACAAATAGAGAGATAGACAAAAATTGTAAAAAATGCTATTTTGGTATATGTACCGTGTAAACATACTATTATTTATTAGTAAGAAGCAATTATTTTAAACAGACATTCCAATTTTATTTATTTGTATAGATGTGCTTTAGATTGGAATACTTTGAATAATACCTTCTAAACCTTCTTTAATGTTTATTCATAGTAATTTAATACCCTTACTTCCCGCCACGTTCTGTTCCAATTGGCTTCATAAAGGTCAACATTTTACTTATAATGTTTACCTTATTATAGTATGTTATTATTATATTGATAATTCACTTTTATGTATCACCCACGTGGATACGCCTACATTGTGATCAAATTATTTCCAAAATTAAACACACGTAGGACCGTGGAAATAAGAAAAAACGGAACTTACCATCTTAATTTGACTGAATTTGATTGATGACTAAATTTTCTACATACTCCTTTTTGCTTGCACTTTTCATGTTCATATCTCAAATCAAATAATAAAAGGTAGATAACGCACCGCCTTGTTCTTGTTGAAGCAGAAAAAAATAGCGTAATTCCAAGTAAACACACGCTTTACGCTCTAACTATGCTATAAACCACGCTACTTTTCGTCAATATCGTACAAGTTGTTGTTGTTTGTACGATACTGACGAAAAGAAGCGTGGTTTGAAAACTTAAATAAATAAACGTAAGTGGGAATAATGATTATAATTCGAGTACCAGGCAATTGCCACAGTTATTGTTGGTCACAGATTGAAAATGAGAAATATATTGTTATAAGTTATTATTTCTGGAGTCATATCTCTCTGACAGGTTATTCCGGGTCAAGCAGGGGGATGCCAGATCCTCCCTGTTTCCTGTTGATGCCGGAGTTCCCCAGGGCTCGATTCTTGGTCCAGTGCTATACAACATCTACACTTCGGACTTGCCAACCACAGATGATATTGTGGTTGCCACCTATGCCGATGACATTGCTCTACTGGCTGTGGATGATAGCCCCTTATCAGCGAGTAAAAAACTGCAACAGATTCTTGACACTACCTCTGGCTGGCTGGAGAAATGGCGGATTAAAGTCAGTGCCCAGAAATCGAAGCACATAACATTTACCCTTAGAAGGGAAAACTGTGCCCCAGTTTGTTTAATGAATAACATCCTCCCTGAAACCGACTGTGTGAAATATCTTGGTTTTCTTCTGGACAGACGATTGACATGGAAAAACCACATAAAGGCAAAAAGGGATTTAGTCAACTACAAGTTTAAAAGTCTGTGTTGGATAATGGGTAGAAACTCAACCCTCTCTCTGGACAACAAGCTGTTAATTTACAACGCAATTCTGAAACCCATATGGACCTACGGGATTCAACTATGGGGGGTGTCCTGTAAGAGTAACATAATCTGCCTGCAAAGGATGCAAAACAACATTCTAAGGAGTATTGTAAATGCTCCATGGTTCACGAAGAATGATGAGATACACGAGTATGTGAATATTGCAACAGTTGCCTCAGAAATAGAGCGATATAAGAAACAGCACATTGAACGTCTTGCTCATCACCCCAATCCGCTAGCATCCGAGTTGCTGAATAGCGCCAATGTGGTTAAAAGATTAAAAAGAAACCACATACTTTGAATGGTCAGTGAGGCAATGGCCTACTGCTCCTTAACATCTCCTATCACTGAACACATCTGATTATAGTCTGGCGACTGATTGCAGATTAAAACGCAAAAAAAAAAAAAAAAAAAAAAAAAAAAAAAAAAAAAAAAAAAAAAAAAAAAAAAAAAAAAAAAAAAGTTATTATTTACTATTAAATTGTATTTTGTTGCTTTAATATGCCAAAAGAAACAAACTAGTAGGTAATTTTATTGTCATCTATTGCGGTATTTGCAGTACATATAATACAAAATTTTAACAAAAAGAAACCTACTTCAAGAACTGTACCATATTAATTTGGGACCACACGGTGAGCACCAGCTTTTAAAATAAAAAAAGAATCATCAAATTCGGTTCACCCATTCGAAAGTTTTAAGGTAACAAACATTAAAGAAATACAGTCGAATTGAGAACCTGCTCCTTTTTTTAAATCGGTTAAAAATAGTATCCTGTAAAGCTGTCAATGTGAACTCCACAGTTTAAAAAAGAGTGAAAAGTTTTGTGCAGAAAAGCTTAAAACCAAGGCTAATGAAAATGTATCGAAACTTTAGGCAATTCATGGAAGCATAAACACTCGTACATTTATATACATGATTATATAATGTCAACTAGCTTTAACTTTCGTCGCGTAGAAGTCGAAAATGGATCTAATATAATTTTTCATTGTTTTTTTAGGGTTCCGTACCCAAAGTGTAAAACGGCCCTATTATTAAGACTTCGTTGTCCCTCTGTCTGTTCATTCGTCTTTCACCAGGCTGTATTTTATTAACCGTAATAGTTAGACAGTTGAAATTTTCAGAAATGATGTATTTCTGTTGTCGCTATAACAACAAATACTAAAAAAACAGAATAAAATAAATATTTAAGTGGGTTCCCATACAACAAACGTGATTTTTATGTAAATATTTTATCGATATTGATAACGGCAATAAATAGACGCTTGAAATGTATAGATAATGGTACGGAACCCTTCCTGCGCGGGTCCGACACGCACTTAACTCAATATATAACGTTATTAATTTTGTTATAACATACAATTATTCATGTTATCAATTAATCATACAATGTTGTAAACTTATTAAATATGGAAATCTTTATTATAATGTAGGGGTTTAAAGGTTATTTTTTAAGGTTTTTTTTACAACGAAATCGAAATACTACACCTACTGCATAATTATTTTTGTAAACAATTTTGTTTTTCCTACAGCTGCTAGAATTACCAGGCTACCCTGTGATCTGACTCTGCCCATGTCACATATTACTGACTGTGGGACAATCAGCTTTCCATCAAGTCTACTACCGCTTTTGTTTGACCTTAACCCTTGTCATGGTTATTGCGAAGTAGACTTAATGGCAAACTGTAATCTCTTGAATTCGAAAGGATAATTTGATAGTGTTAGAGTAATCCTAGAAATAAACACAGACTTTTCTCGAAAACAACCTGCCAGTATAGTTACCTCGATTACATTGCGATGTAATGTTGTCACTTGCATTAGTACCTTTGTATTATTTTAGTGGATTTATATTACACAGTAACATTATTGGCGCGCCAACTCACAATTTTAAAATTTTAATTTAAAAAACAATTTAAAGGTATTTATACCTTTGCATTGTTCTGAATGACTGACGGATGTACATTGGATGAGGTAACTCTTCTAGGTCTTATTTTTCCGGGCAACCTTTGAAACAGCTGTACCGATTTTGACGGGACTTTCCCTGACAGAAAGGTGATAATGATAGAAGGAGTTACTTAGGCTACTTTTTATGGAGATTTATGTAAATATTCAAAACAATTAAAATAATAATTTACAATTAATAGCACCGTCAACTACTGTCTCTCCGATACATTTTGATCCATCCTAAGGTTTCCTGGAAGAAATTGCTTTTGGCAATAAAGCCGCCCTTTGTACATTACATTATTATATTGGTCACATTATGTACTCTCTTGAAAATATGTAAATCGGTGTACAAATAAAGAGTTTTCTATATATCTATCTATCTTGGTCTGTTCATTTTTTTTGCTTGTTTTATCGGATTCTATGGGGAATTATTATTTAACGTACAGACTAGTCATGCATTTTGAGGATTTCTTTAACTTTCTCAATATACATATGAGGCTTACTTCAGAGCTGACCCTTGAGAAAAACTAGCAGAAAGATCACGAATTTGAAAAAAAAATCGTTTATTTTCTTTTTCATACAAACCTTTTTCTGACAATGACAATAACATAAAAAAAGAAACATACAATTTAGTGCAGTCAATCGGAAGGTAAGTTAGGCGCGTACATACATTTAGACTATTCATTTTTGTTTAGGTACATATATATGAATTTGTTCTGGACAATTCCTACTAATATTATAAATGCGAAAGTTTGTAAGGATGGATGGATGTTTGGATGGATGTTTGTTACTCTTTCACGCAAAAACTACTGAACGGATTTGGCTGAAACTTTACAGTAATATAGCTTGTACATCAGAATAACTCATACTAGGCTACTATTTGCCGCGATAACCGACATATACGCGGGCGGTGCCGCGGGCAACAACTAGTCATGAATAAAAACTCAATGCTATTTAATTTTCTTTAAGAAATTTAAAAAATTGATAACATAAGCTATGTTTCTATCGAAACAATATTACAGGTATTGTTGCTTGTAATACAAAAAAAAAAACGAAACCATACTATTTACACTGTAAAATTGTTAAAAATTAAATTGTTTTTTTTTTTATTTTAGGTACTTTTTTTAAATGGCGAGGAAAAACCTAGATAATTACTGTTTAAATTCGACAATCAATATATTGCGGTGGAAACATGTTCAAACTGCAAATGATTTTGGTATTGCATGTGTGTTTTGCCGGCCCCTTAACATATAATTCAAAATCTTAAGTACAATCTGAATTGTGTCCTCCATTATCAATTTAATAATTTCATGTTTTCAAATCGAAATTAAATATGAATGGTTTGACATGAGTTTAACCATATAGCTAGGAAGAGCGTCACGATATATTACTTACACAAAATGTACAGACTCTATCGTTTTGATTATTTAATAAATTTATTATATAACTAGCTGAACCCCGCCGTGCTACCCGCGGTTATTGTTGTACCGCGAGTAACGCCGCGTGACAAAATTAGTCAAAAAAAAGTTGTCTATGTTACTCCCTGGATCATCAGCTACCTGCCAGTGAAAGTCCCGTCAAAATCGGTACAGCCGTTCCAGAGATTACCCGGAACAAACAGACAGACAGACAGACAGACAGAAAAAAAAATTCAACTACATTTTTGGTATATGTACCGTGTAGACATAGATATGCATTTAGTAAAAAACGGTTATTTTAATATTAGAAACAGACACTCCAATTTTATTTATTTGTATAGATGTTTTGAGAGTCATCTTCTTCACCACTACACTGCGAGTAGCAAACAAGATTTCGAATTGGATTTTATTTGTGTTTTCTCTTCAGTCAAGTACATAATCATATTTTCTTTTATATATTTTTTTATTTCATATCAACAATGACACAATATAGTATCAAACAATATTAAAAAAATATCTTCTTATTTGAAGTTTTATATTATGTTTTCTGAAATCTTTAATTGAAATGAAAATATGAAAGCCAGTTGTTAGTAGACTACTAACAAAAAAGTAAATAACTTGACAAACAACACAGAAAAGCTGACTGCTTTGTTTTCAGTTAATATATATTTTTTTTATAAGCAAGCTTTTCAGAGTTCAGTATAGCAAAGGCTTCCGGAGACAAAATAAAGTACTTAATGCAAAAAACAATAAAGCTTAATAAAATTAAATTCTGCAACAGTTGTTTTAGCGACTTTAATGCTCAAATCATGATGGGTTCAAGGATGAAAGCTCTTCTTTATCTTTTATTTTATTTTATTTTATTTTAGCCTCCGGTCTCGCACTCACCAACGAAACACGACAGCATGATCGCTGTTATTTTACGTTGATTTTCTGTGCGAGGTTAGTATCGCCCCTTCGGTTGAGCCGGCCCTTTCGTGCTGAAATCAGCGTGGCTCTACTACCTTGGGAAGCCTAATACTAGTAGCCAACACTAAGTAATCTTTAGAATAGTTAAGGCTAGGAAGATGAAAAAGAACTTATTAAATATGGTTTATAATTGGTGAAGACATCACAATACATTCCAAATTTAAACAGTACTATACAATAAATAGCAGAATTGTAAATGAATCTAAAAATGAGTGGAGAACTTTTTTTTGCGCTCTCCTATTTAGCGAACGGAGGAATATCAATTTTGACGAACCTCCTTAATGTTAATATACAGATGAAGTAGTTTATAATATCCTCAGATCTTACGTGCCGACTGTACTAGGACTGAATAGAAATTAGTATATTATATTAAGTACTTACGTAAGAAACAGTGATCACGTGTTATAACCTAAAACAAATATTTTTTAAATCACACTAAACTAAAAGTGTAAGTTTTCTGGGGGCTAATAATAACTCTATTGGCTCCACCCGAAAAACTGATATCGAGATGACGTACCTTTTTCCTCTATCGTGGTCTCACTTACACTTACGTAAATAAGGATTACGGATTCGTCAAAATAACTGTAATTTAAATGAATGTCCTTTATTAGTTCTAATCTATGTACAAAAAAAAATTACAGATTCAAACTGTTTTCAAACTTTAATTTTAAACTTAAAAACCAAGATGATATAAATATAAAATTTAAGTTCAAAAGCTTAATTAAATATATTGAATTAAAAATGTAAATGACATATAGTAATTATATGATTACAATAGTAAATGTAGTAGATTTTTTATCTGGTACGATCGGCGGCGCGGCGGGTTGGGCTTGCGCGCCATTCTACCCCATCGGGGTTGCTTCAGTATACTTCCCGCCGCCGACGCTGTCCCATCCGTACAGCCGTTTCAGTAAATGCGGAAAACTTAACTCCGTTTGTCGCGATGCGTCCAAGTCGTAGTTTCACACACATCCATGATTACCGATGCCCGTAAGTGTTTATTTAATTACTAATAGAATTTTAAAATATCTCCTAACTTTTTCTATATTTTTAACTTTGACATGTTACGGTGTACTATTGCGTGTATTTTTGTGACACTGATGATAATATGATATGTGGTGTATGATAGGTGTAGGTATATGGTATGTTAAAATATTTTTGTAATTACTATACCCAGCGACTTTTAGTAGACACTGTCTACATTACTACATCATGACACTTTAAGATAGTTTTGTGTATCTGTTTAATAGATTTTTTATTTAATTACAATTTTTTTTTTTAATTTTCTCTTGTTTTTTTTTAGTTTTCTGTACTTTAACTACGCAGAAAAATTAAATGTAATGACAAATATCTATGGTTCCGTGGTCCAAATTTGGTTTGAAGGGTTAATTTTTAACCTTTTTTCTTTTTTGAATAAATATTTAGGTAACTAAATTAATTAAATTGAGAAATGAGTTCATTAATATAATATAATGAATAGTCTGTAATTTGAAATTATTTGTATGTTGTAATGTGTGAAATACAGGTTAAAATATCATCGTCAACTTTAGTTTGTTTTAAACAAATTAACAAGTAGAGTGTCAAGGAAAATAACAAACAGCTTAGTTTGTTATTTTTATTGATATTCTATCTGTATTTTTAACATTCTAGGGTTGAAATACATTTTTTTTAATGTAACACATTAGTAGAATTTGTGCCTTTTGGTCTCGCGTGCAGAAATGACGTTAACGTAAAACTATTACTTAAGTCTCCTGATTTATACCTACTTTCATTATTACTGCCTATCGAGGCAGTCATTGTTTATAACTTTTATTTAACCAAAAATCCTGATTTCTCGTTTTGATCCTGGCTGCCAACTAGAGATCGTGGTGATTCCCGGTTATAATGTAAAAAAGTATAAAATAATTTTAGAAAATAAATATGCATATTTCTCTTGTACATGTGGAAATATTTTCTTAGATTACATCCTCCCATGGTTTTCGGCTAGGCGGAATACCAAACTGAACTAACCTGAAACTGACTAAATTCGGACCAACTACAAGGGTCTCAATTCGGTGCCAATCATTTATACCCAAAAGATACAAATACTATTAATAAGACTCCTCCGGTCATCACCAAACAGGTAATTAAAATTTTCACAAATTCTCTGTTGCTATTGCCTCTATAATTACAAAAAATATTTGAAATTAAAATTTAAAGAAGCTAAAGAAGTCCTGGTAGATTCAGACGTCTACACGCTAAAAATAATTACAAAAACATTTATAAAGCACACGATATTGCAACAAAATCTCGCACTAAGTTACGGCACCCGTCGTGCGCTAATCCGATTTGTAAATACCCGGTTTATTATTTATTTCAAACACAAAAATTAAAAACAAATGTAATGTATATCGCCAAAAGTTACGTTCTCGTTCCTTTATCATGTAAACCAACAGTTAATGAACACGAAAACATGTTAGAAACAAGAAGCATTACATATTATTTGTGATTGCCTATTAAAATGCTTAATTGTTTAATGAAATTCTTAATTAATATCCAGTTTTAGTCGTATTAGTTTTTTTAGTTCAGTTAAGCTACCACCGCCTTTGATATGAGATTATAATCCAATTAGTAAGTAAAATCACAATGTCAATATCGTGTATTATTCGTCTGTGAAAATAAATCATTTTAACAAGCCTGTTGAATCCTGATGGATAAGTTGACTTTGGCTTTGTAAATTATATTAAGCGAACTAAAAGGTTTTTGTCGAAAAGGTCTTCCTCTTCCGTATTTGGTGATGGGCATGTTTTATAAATTATTATTAGCTTTTGTACGAATTAGCTCAATAAATAATACACCTTATTAAACTGTTTTCTTTTTTCCGTGATATTTAAATTGAAAAAAATTAAGCATAAACAAAATGGCTATTAAACTAATTTTCGTGTAACGTTGTTTGTAACGATGAATTCCGACACTAACTAATTTTCTTTTGGAACGAAGTTCCTTATCGCGCCTTGTGAAAGGGGGCTAGACAGAAAAAAATCTTACGAAAAGTTGTCACGACACTTTTTGCTACAGTAAGCGATTGTAAGCCGTGCGGTTAAGTTTCTCTGTCTCTCTCTCTCTCTTACAGAAAGCGAGCCAGACATTTTCATTTCTATTTCGCATTGAACAGTGTGGTGTCGCGACGATTATTTTTGTTGAGTATATACAGGTTTTTTGTACATAATAAATAATAAAAAATAACAAAAATAATGAATCCTGACAGTGAACTTCGTTCCATCCGGGTGTCCCTTGACACCTCTCGAGTTTTTTTTAAATGTGTTCTGCTGACTTGCATTAAATCAAATAAATTAACATCACACTAAGACCTATAAGAGCCGGGCAAGGATAAAAAGAGAAGCAGATGAAGTTTCGTGGATCAACTAGTTAAAATATAATAAAAAATAGCTAGTACTTATACTCTCCTTTCTTTTGTATTGGTTCATAAACAAAGGAGTTCTAACATAGAGAACAATGAGAACATAAACATAAAACCAAATTGTGAACTCCCTTCTTTTTTTTATGTTTGACGTTGCATGATGGAAAGCATAAGCAGAGTCCAAAAGTGGTGGTCACCATAATCACAATGTATGCAGACAATGCAACAGTGCAGAATAGCGACCCACACCATGGCAGCCTAGTGATGCTTTTGCATCTTTCATATTTAAAGCTACTTAATAAAGTTTCTTCCCTCATAAATATGACTACTCTTAAAGGAGCAGGTATCATATCTATGGTCTTACTGCATCACTGAAAACGTATACAAAACGTCATGACGCCCGCTACTTCGTACACGTGACGTTTGGATTTTCAAGTTATATTTAATCTTTCACCGTTTAAACCAAAATCAGATTAATCAGCACAGCCATTCTCGAGTTCTGGCAAGACAGAAGAACATCAATTGATTTTTATATATAAGATTATTCATTGTTGAACTACACCACACCATCACCTAAAAGCGACTAAGAGAGAGACTAGACAAACTACGCAGGACAACATCACTGCGAAAAGAAGGAAAACTTGGATCAAACCTCACACCAAATCAATTGGCCTGCGCGGTGTAGCAGGCTACGACCTTCTTTCGAAGGAGAGGCTTATAGCAAGCAGGGAACGGTTAAGAGCTGCTAATGGAATGTGTATGTATATATGTTTCTATCTTAGTTTGTTACTGGGTAGATGATGTGATCGAATGCTGTTCAAGGAAAGGTCGTATCATCACTCTAAAGGCCGGTATTATAGCTATTCATTTGCAACAATTCATTTTATCACTTACGATTTAGCGACCCGTTTGCTCTCTCTCGTTAAATCTATATTTTTTAAACATCAGTCAATAATATTGGAGACCAAAAACTCTTTTCCTACTTATGAAAAAGTTCTTACCAACACTTGTTCAATTAGCAAAAGTTTAGTATAAGTTTTGTTGGCCTGTTATTTCGTATTGAATGGAATTTGCGCGAACGTAAAGACTGAGTGCTGCTCACCGCCTCTCTACTAATTAATGATTTAAAAAAGTCTGAAGTATAACAACTCGCGCATGTAGGGCTTTGTACCATTATCTATACATTTCAAGCGTCTACGGTTGGTCTTTTAGGAATTTCCAAAAAACAGACTATTTTCAATTTGCTTGTTTTTTTATGTTAGCTGGCGTAGTAATCTGTCACCGATTCGGAAAATTCTTTATGCTCACGGGGGTATACTTCCTGTTTTGTGCTTATACTTCTATATACCCCTTAGAATGGAATCTTAAATATAAGATTAAAGTTGACGTTAAACAACTTTACTTCAATTCCCAATGACGTAGCACTTGAAAGTCAGTAAGATTTTTTTATTTAAATTAATTGAGTTTTTAGATTATTAGATGGTTAAACGTATTTTTGAGAAGTTTTTAACCGTACTGAATGTGAAAAAGGTGAAATCAAGAAATAATTTTTCCGCTCTTGGTTATCAAAACTACCTACTTAATCGTTTAAATAAATAATGAATAAATAATCGAACACATTCTGCGTATACGGCTGAAGTTATGCGATTTATATGTTTTAAGATGATCCTTGTGATGTGTTAGGTCAAGCTTTGGCGCTGTGCGTCGGTAAATATTGTAAGGTATTCGATATTTTATAAGGGTCAGTACCGAGGCTTTCTTACAGGCGGTACTTAGAATGATTTCTCAGATGGCCCGAACATACAATTCAACAAAATATTTGATTGTTACTTTCAGGATTGCTAGAGACCGTGGAATTCACTAGATTGTATCTGTGATCGCTGACGCTGATGCGATTTAAAATATCAATATGTGGAAAAGTCTTTGTGGTCTTTTTATGCGACTTCAAAAAAGAAGGTGGTCCTCAATTAACCTATATTTTTTTACGTTTGTTTCCACAGAACTTTCAAATAGGTGAATCGATTTTAATCGGGAGGATTACATTTTTCGAGTATATTATATATATTTCTTTGGCACGCCCTAGAGCCTAAACAGCTTGTCGTATTTTTATGTGAGCAGTGTCAATAGTTTCGTCTTAGTCGTGAGAGCGACACTGGATACATCAAAATAAAAAATAAATAAAAAACATAAACATAACATAAATAATACAAAATATTAACAAAAAAAACGACTTTAAGAACTGGAGTAAATTGAAATAGGGCCACATGGGGAGCACCAGCTTTCAAACAAGGAAAATAATATTTTATATTATTTATGCTTGGGGTCTCTCTACGAGATCGAATCAGAAATGAGGAGATCCGTAGACGAACTAAAGTTACCGACATAGCAGAGAGAGTCAGCAAGCTGAAGTGGCAGTGGGCAGGGCACATAGCTCGGAGAACCGATGGCCGATGGGGCAGAAAGGTTCTTGAGTGGAGACCACGTGACGGTAAATGCAGCGTAGGGAGGCCTCCCGCAAGGTGGACGGACGACCTAGTTAAGATCGCAGGGACTCGTTGGATGCAGGCCGCTACCGACCGGTCGCAATGGAAGTCAATGGGGGAGGCCTACGTTCAGCAGTGGACTTCTTACGGCTGATATATGATGATGATGATGATGATTATTTATACAAATATATGGCAATGAAATCTTTCTAAGAAGGATAGGTCCTTCTTAGAAAGATTTAATTGCCATATATTTAGTCCAGCAATCGACTGTTAGAAACTGACGATAATGTCGAGCATATTATATTTATTCTATCTATCTAATTCATGTCTCATTCGGTTGTGAACAATACCACCATACATTTTAAAGAGCTTTTGCTGCAGCTGGGCGCTGGCGTTAGTTCTAAAATTTTCTAAGCAAAGGCATTTTTACTACCAATAATTTTTGTATCAGACATAACTTATATAATAATAATAAAATAAAATAAAATAAAATAAAAATAAAAAGCCTTTTTATTTCCTGTAAATTTACAATACTGCATATATAAGTATCGGTCTTATTCTATGTTATTAGATACAATAGATATAGAAACTTCGTTCTTACTTAACTTATACTAATACTCTTAAGGAAAAAAACTATAACCTAAAATCTATGTAACGTTAATATCTATGTATTTAAAAAAATATGTAAAAATCCTATTTATGACTATTTTGGCTACATATATTTACTTATACTAATCTAGTTTATTAAATTAATCTACAGGAACCCCAGAATGGGTAAAGGCCTCCTCCAGTGATGCCCATTTGACTCTGTCTTGTGCTGTTTGTCTCCAGTTTGGACCAGCTATTTTTTTTATATCATCCTCCCATCTTGTGAGAGGTCTTCCTTTTGCCTAGCGGGCCTTTCCAGAATGTCACTTTTTTGGTCCACCTAGGATCAGTTTGCCGCGCAACATGTCCTGCCCACTTCCATTTCAATTTTTGTGCATAACTCACAGCGTTTGTTGCTTTAGTTATTTTACTTATATTTGTGTGTCGTATTTTGTCAATCTTTTTTATTTTCAGCATGCTACGCTCGAGTCCTCTCTGACATACGCTGATCTTCTTTTTTGTGTCGGTAGTAAATTTCCATGTTTGACATCCATATGTCAAACACGGTAAGAGACTTGAGTTCAGGACTTTTGTTTTAATAGCTTGTGGCATATTACTTTTGAAGACTTCCTTGAGACTCCAGTATTTGTTCCATGTTAATTGGATTCTTCTTTCCAGTTCTATGTTCTTGTTTTTTCGTAACTTATATAGGACCTAGAAAGTATGAAGAACCCGCTCCCGATTCTCTAAAACCACGTTACCAACTAACAACTATAATATTAATTATGTGTTTTCAAAAGTGAATATAAAGTTTTAAATGTCGGAAGGAATGTAAATGATTATAATAGGTAATGGTGCTTATTCTGTTGTTCGAAAACACAACACTCAACAACACACATAACTAAAGAAGAAATCACTAAGTATAACTGTTACCCTGTCAAATAATTTTTTTTCATGTCAGAATTTATTTAAAACCTTTTATGTTGCACTAAAAATTAGCAATAGCATTTCGGCAATCACTAAAATAAGAATAGAAGATAACATAAGATAAATTTTGATTTAGTGACTCAACAACATAATTATCACCAATATCAGTACTAAGCATCCATATTCACTATGGAGGAACGCTATGCTAAAAATACCTATCAAAATCCGATGTTGGCAGAAAGTTATTCAAGCCAGGTTGTAAACTTAAATCCTTGAATAGATTGAAAACTGGAAAATTAAAATGCGGTGTGGTTAAGACAAGTTCTGATAGGAAAACGTCGCTGTAAAAATGTATAAATATTAATAAAGTTATCAACTGCAAGCGGCGTGTGGTGGCATTATATTCAACGGTTTAGGTTTCAATTTTCTATGTTGAACCAATTAATAGGAAATATTTTGAACTTAATTTCATAAAATGTTTTGTCTTATGCTTAGAAAGTTTCTTCTTTTGAATTCTTAATTAGTCCTAGATTTTTGTGGATTAAATAGTATTTTAGATTAAGAATTTGACCGTTTCCTTGTAACTTAACAAGAAAAGGTTTGAGAAATTATATCCAGATTACGTAAAACCTTTTCATTAAATTTATTCTATTTAGAATCTATTGTTACCTCATTCATCAACAATTGATTTAGGTGCTACGGTAGAACATACCTACATATATTATATAGATTGCTAAAACTCTTTATTTTCGCTTTACCGTGATCGGGTAAAAAAAGAGAAATCCCTTTAATGTTGCTGAAAACTTAGATTTTTTTAATGTTTCTTCATTAATGCCGTCTAGTTATTGATAAAAATCATAGTCAAATATTATTAATGACATGATTTTTTCGTAAGAGCTAAGGACTGCTAATTAAGCTGTTTTCAGACAATATTTTAAATCCTTTTGTTTTATGTTGTATATCTTACTTGAAGTTACGTTAAATTAGACTGAACGATAACACATTAATGATAACAATTATGGAATACGATGCGTCTTCTCCTATTTTGTTAAAAATAGTCACATAATTCTATGCAAGTTGCATATTACATGCATGCTGCTCTTTAGCTGCGATCATTCAGAGGTCAATTTTCCAGTCAAGTAATTCTAGATCTCGTTAGCGCATGTTTGTTTAACTTATTTAGCAAAATAGAATGAATTTTGATAAAGATACAAACATATACACCCTGAACTGACAGTTTTTCGAATCTGTATCAGAATCAGAATCAGTTTTGTTATAAGGGCTGTCTTCGTATGTATTTACTGTTAGGCGTTGCCGTCATAATGCAATTTAAGGCCCCACTCGAAATGAACCAGCTTTTAAAATGTTAAGCAAAGCTCTCACTAGAGCTAACTGAGTTTGTCTTGCCATTCCCGGGTAATAGAAACAATATATAACATAGCTTTACATAAGTCAATGATATCTTTTAAGTTGAGAAACATTTTAATATCATCCACATCGCGTTTAAATATCGTAAAGACTCAAACATCAGTATAATATTCTATCTAATAGTGCAGGTATTTCCAACCAAACCAATAAGGGTATCAGGAATTCCTATCGGCTGTTTTAAAATACACTTTTCTGTCGTAACATTTACAGCTACAGGTAAGGTCAATTTAATCCAGCGAGATCAACGCTTCAGCCATTACGGTACCTTTGAATTTAAATGTCATTCGAGTGAGGATTTTACCAGTGCTTTTCGCGAGAAGAAATGAAATGAATTGACGAAATCAAACGTACTTTTAAAGTTAACAGTATACTTTATATGTATGTATGTAACCATTTACCAATAACAGTGTCAAAAGCCTGACTGATTTTTATATAACGCCCAATCAAGTCGAAGTGTAGTAATAAACCTTGTATGAATATCAAAAAGTATACGATAAACAATTACAGTTTCATCAAAACCGCAAAATTTAAGAAAAGTTGTGCGTTATATTTTTTTACCGACTTCAAAAAAAGGAGGAGGTTTCTCAATTCGACCGTATACATATATATTTAAATAGTTTTTTTTGGTTATCGCGGATAACTTCGTCGTTTATGAACCGATGATTCTTTTTTTCATAGAAAGAAGGTGTCCCAACGGTGGTACCATGATAAGGACATTAATATCTAAGGATGGCATTCAAGAGAAATCGATTCGAACCTTGAAGTCGGTTTTATATTTGTTAAAATTGGTAATTTTTTTTCCGTGACTTTGTAGGTGTAAAATATTCTGTTGCGCAAAAGTCTCGATCGTCAAAGGAACTTTTAATTAACTGACGACGTAGACGTAGACTAAAAAATAGTGAGATACAGAAACTAACAACATTTTTACTAGATATTTCTCGATGCACAGAATACTCGTATGACTAGATGTATTTTTTTTGTTATTTTCTTTTCATTTTGGCTCTTAGTCTTTTCGATACATACAAACTACTATTTATTTACACGCGTGATTCAAAGTAATAATGTCACTTATTTATTTTCTTGATACGAGTATTAACGCAATATTTATCTCGAAATATGTATATATATTATGTTCTCGTGGAATCTCTTTATAACTCCAACAATTTTACGTATTATACAACAATTATTTTATTAAACAATTTCAAGTTTTTAATAAAGATGCAAATATAAATTAATTATTCAATATATGTATACATACTATGCAAATTCGAATAATATGGGTAGTTGAAGTTTCTATGCGAATGACTTATTGTATCCGAACACTACTTTACCTCTAATATGAGAGAAATTTTTGAAAACATAAATGGCAGTTGACAATCCCGTTATAGGTTTAATTTGCTGCCCTCATCTACACGTACAAATAAATAAAATTGGAGTGTCTGCTTGTAATATTAAAATAACCGCTTTTTACTTAATGCATATGTATGTATACACGGTACATATACCAAAAATGTAGTTAAAAAATTTTTGTCTGTCTGTCTGTTTGTTCCGGGTAATCTCTGGAACGGCTGGACTTATTTTAACGGGACTTTCACTGGCAGATAGCTGATGATCCAGGGAGTAACTTAGGCTACTCAAGGGGTAACCCCTCAAATTTTACAAGCACGCGTTATGTCTTTTAGATATTTTCTTGCACCTAATTCTAATAGATTCTAGATATCTAGTAAACATTATAATATTAGTTTATTTTATGCTTTTAAGTGTTTATAGGCAGCTAGTTTACGTGAAATGTTTCTTGGTTTCTTTGGAATCGGTTAATTTTTTTTCTTAAAAATGATATATGGCTATGACATAGTCGCGTGCTGTTCAACAGCACTCGACACTATAGAAATGTAGAACTTAAACGTACAATAAAAAAAATTAAGTCTTTCAACGAAAAAAGTATAAAACTTCCTTCAAAAAAGGAAACATAGAACTTGCTGTTTTTGATGTTTTGTAGCCTTATACCTAATGGCAGTCTTATATTCTACAGCGGTGACACTCCGTTTTTTGCTACCGTAAAGGTTACAGGACAATCATGAGTCAAATGCCTTGATGCTAGATACTTTTCAACTAACTATCAAACATTTAAGCAATACTTTAAATAACTTACACCTAATAGTTATTTGAAATCAGGAAACAGCAGAGCCAAAAACATAACTTAATATTAATTAATCTCAGAGTAGCATTATATGGCCATTTAAAAGTATACAAGAGCCATCATGTTAATAAATAGAAGGGAAAAACAATTCCCATTATTGTAAGTTAAATAATGAAGCAGCGTTTACTATACTCGTAAAGGGCTTCTATTATTTACCCAAAAAAAATAAATAGTTTTAAAAATTATAAAAACGCTTTAATAGAAATCGAACTAAAAAGTAGAAAGTAATTTTAATGTAAAAGCATGGGGTGCTTTCTGAAAATAATTTCAACAATGGGCGACATTGTCACACGACACGCTTTTTAAATTTTCAAAAACGTTTTTGTCTAGTTTCTAAAACAATTGTTTAGAAAAAAATATTTCTTTTGTAATTTTTTTTCACATCTTTTTTATGATATACTGGGGCAAACGAGCAGACGTATCACCTGATGGTAAGCGATTACCGCCGCCCATAGACATTTGCAATACCAGAGGCGTCACAAGTGCGTTGATGACCTTTGAGGGATGGGGAAAGGGATGTGGGGAGGGGTTGGGTACGGGCCTCCGTTATCCTTACTCACTCGGTGAAACACAGCGCAGGCGATATTTCACACCGGTTTTATGTGAGGCCGTGGTGTCACTCCGGTCGAGCCGGCCCATTTATGCCGAAGCGTGGTTCCTCCACGGTATATTCGGTATAATGTCCTACTAATATTATAAACGCGAAAGTTTGTAAGTATGGATGGATGGATGGATGTTTGTTACTCTTTCACGCAAGAACTACTGAGCGGATTTATATGAAATTTTACAGTAATCTGGCTTATACGCCAGAATAACACATAGGCTACTATTTGCTACGATAACCGACATATACGCGGGCGGAGCCGCGGACGGCAACTAGTTGTATATATATGTTAAACATATCTATAATGAGAGTGAAATTAAAAGTGATAAGCACCTTAGGTAAAAAAACTGAACAAAATAGTAAAAGTTTTAATGATATTAGATGGTTTCAAGAGCTGCTTTTATGTTTTTACGTTTTAATTGTTTGCAAAAGCAAAGACTAAAGCCAATATTCATCTTGGTTTTATTTTAGTAGGTACGCAAAATCTAGGTACTGAAAGATCAATTACATTGATATGTGAATGTTCTGACATTCGTTGTTTCTACGTATTTCCGATAATAACATTTCGATAGCCGGAACTGACAACAACAGGCGGCGCGGTAGTAGGTAGGTCACTGGTTTTGTACTGTTTTGATTTCGTATCCATTAATTGAACGGCAGATTGAACGAAATCTTGACAGCTCTTCCGTACAAATTCTGTCAACGGAGAAACTTCAAGTATGTGTTATGCATTAAGTATTAAAAGGGTTTCTTTGTATATATTATTTACACAAGTACAATTTTAACTAAAATAAAACCGACTTCAAGGTTCGACTCGATTTCTCTTGGATGTTATCATCAGATATTAATTTCCTTATCATGGTACTACCGTTTGGAGATCTCCTTTTCATTAAAAAAGGAATCATCAAAATCGGTTCATAAACGACGAAGTTATCCGCGAACACACTTAAAAAAAAGTATAAACAGTCGAATTGAGAAACCTCCTCCTTTGAAGTCGGTTAAATTAACTTATTAAATGTCTGCCCTTAATATGATGAATAAGGGTATAAAAACTGTTTAAACGTTAACATCATTTTAAATCGGTCGCCATAACGCTTTCTACTGCGCCAAATGTTATGGGTTCAAATCTCACATGAGACAACACTTGGTGTGAACCACAAATTGTGGTTTTGGGTCTGGGCGTTTTTGAGACCGTTTCGTATATGTTTGCAAAGCCCCCTGCGACGCATACCTAATGAGGGAGTTGTTTAAAAAAAATATCTGCTTACATTTACCATCCACTATATGATTAGAAGTATCCCATTTCACCTATTCGTTAAACTTATTTGTTCCCTACTTAATAACGTTTCATATTTCATTTGGTTCAGGCACCTTCGAAGTTTCCATGAACTTATCATTTATATACTGAGAATTGGTTCTGTTTGTTGAGACATCAAATGTGTTCTAGACAGTTAAATTACATTATTACCATAGTCAAAGTACTACTATGTGAGGCGTAATTACGTTCAAAATCGAATTGGTAAACGTAACCTCAACAGGTTAAGAGACGAAGCGTGTTAAATTCATTCGTATACCTCCTTTTATCTTAAAATCTGAGACGTTGAAGATAATGTTATGTGTATTTTGTTTTGTTTAGAGCCCATCTCCGAGATATACGGGACCGCTCCGTTCTTCGCTTGTTCGAAGCGACAGACATTGGAGGCGGTGCTTTCCCGGGTGCAGTAGGCGTGGGCTCTCTCAGCATGCCATCTGGAGCAGCGTCCTGTTCAGGACCTTCAAGCTGGGATCAAGTACGTACATACATGCAATTTAATTAATGAGTTGTGGAAAAATTGCCTCGACTTAACTAAAAATAACTAAAATATAATATTTCTCCTGTCAAACGACATTCTAAACGCCGAAGATTGGCTAAAAATAAATACGTCAATAATAGCAATTTTAAAATCGTATTACTAAAACATTTAAAAAATTGAGAAAATTTAGTGTAGTTAAAAGTAACGCAACAACATAAATGGTTTTATTAGTTTACTAGCTGTAGCGCGCGGCTCCGCCCGCTTGTTTATCGGTTGTCACCTACCTAGCCTATCTCTTAATCCGGCCAAATTTTGCCCAAATTGGCGCTTGAAGAAGTAACAAACATACACACTCACAAACGTTCGTCTTTATATATTAGTGTGATATTTATTTATTTATTTATTTATTTACAACTGAGCACAACTACATCTGATCAAAAAAAGGTTCTACAATGATTACGTGTCATGTGTGTACTATATGTGTAGTACTTTTTAAGTGCCTATTACCATTCACTACTACCTACTAACCTACTGCCTCGTTGGTCTCGCAGTTGGCGTGTGCGACTGCTGATCATAAGGTTTCGGGTTCAATGCCCAGGTCGGACCAAATGTTTGAATGATCTACAAATATTTGTTTCGGATTTTGGGTGTTTTCTATGTATAATATGTATGTATTTACAAAAAAAAGTATATATATGTATTTGTATCAGGTGTCTAGTAGTACCCATAACACAAGCTCTGCTTAGCTTGGGACTAGATGGCGTTGTCTGTTGGATGTCCGAAATTTAAGGTTCTGTAGATTCTGTTCTCCATGATTTTTTTTAATAGCAATAATAAAGTGGTTTTTCCTGTGCACCTGGTACTCATCCGAGCAACGAAAAGTTAGTCTCACAACAAAAACGCAGTTTTAAGATAATTCTGTGTTAATCTATACTAATATATAAAGCTGAAGAGTTTGTTTGTTTGTTTGAACACGCTAATCTCAGGAACCGCTGGTCCGATTTGAAAAATTATTTCGGTGTTGGATAGTCCATTTATCGAGGAAGGCTATAGGGTATATATCATCACGCTACTACTAATAGGAGCGGAGCAACAATGAAGAATGTTACAAAAACGGGGGAAATTTTCACGCCACGGGCAATATAAGGCGCAAACGAGGTTGCGTGGGTCAGCTAGTAAAATATATTATGACATGTAGTATGTTCCTGGGAAGACGTTTAATGCCATATCTTCTTTTGCAGGATCAGAGTTACTTCAGCGAACCTGAAATTGATTCCGAGTACCATCATCAGCACGTGCATAAGTCCAAGGTAAGTTTCATAAGGAGTTTGGACAGCCTTGTTTCCCAGCAATATGATCAGATTAGGTCCTGAACAGATCATGACGATGAAAAGTAAGGTCAATACAGAATAAATGATTTTGCGTTTTATTAATTTTAGAAATGTATTAAAAATAAGCAACAACAAGTATACAATCTCGTAAGATTTTACTTAACGCAAAATCATTTGTGTATTTATATTTATTTTTGTAAATTATATGTTGGACTATTACAACGGTATAGTCCAACATACATTGCTGCATTATGTCGGTATTAACCTTAACTATCTTAGTATTCATTTTAAAATACTAAACCATTAAAAAATCATATTTTTTAAAAGATTTATTTAAAATAAATGGTAACAATAATGGTAATATGTACTTATATCTACAGAAAAAGTAATTAAGTAATGTTTTAATTAATTCTATATCTACAATAAATAATATTAACACGAGTTGTTTTCCAATCCATTGATTAAATAGCAAATACTCCAATAAAACTGTGAGCCTCAGTCAACAATCATAATACAATTTATACAATAATAAAAAAAAAATACTCTCTAACTCTTAACTAGATGGCGATGTTAGTATTAGGTTCGAAATACTCAAAGTGAAGTGTAGACCAGCATGTCTACAGACTGTCTATACAAGGGTTCGTATACACAGTTATTTGTGAAGCAGCTTAGAAAGCCCTGCAGATAGGCAAACCTTTGTAGTAGTGCGCACCGCTGTAAAGTTTCTTAGGTGTAGCTCTCCAAGAGATGACGAGGGCTTTCTTGAAGGGCTCCGTGGCGCAACCGCTGCATACCTGCATTACAGCTTTGACCTCTGCTTCTGCAGGTTCTCTTTCATCAACCTGTAATCACGATATGACACTTTTAGAACTTAGCACTAGATTACGATAATTAACAAGGTCTGATTATTTTAGTTTTTGTCTTTCAACAAAAGAATTTACACACTTTTTCACATTATCAACTTTAGATGAGCAAATGACAATTTATTTACAAATCTTATAACTTAGGTATATAAACTATACAGGAACCTATATAGAATTTTTATGTGTCTCGTTTGCCTTGATATAATGGTTCATAATTCCTTCAAAGATTTAAATGTTCGTGAATGATCTCAATCACCTATGAACATGAATAAATATATATATATAAGTTAGCTCAACCAAGATAAAAACTAATTTATTTGATAAATATATTTCAAATATGTAACAGGATTCGGTTACGGATATAATAATCTCAGTAAAAGAAAAACCTTAAAGGAAATCTTCAATTTAATTCTCAGTTTTCGTCAGACTAGATATAACTAGTCATATTTATTAATATTGTTTTGTTAATTGTAACCCTCAAAACTTCTTTTAATATTTACAGTGTAAGAATATTGAATTTGAAATTGATATGTGATCGGTCACACATATATATTTGTGAACACTATTGGTAAATATCTGTATCAAAATTAATATCAGAGTAACAAATAGGGATTCTTCCATGTTATAATATCGGATACTGAAGTCAAACAAATTTCCGTTCACCGTAGAAAATGATTCTGAAAATTTCAAATATTACGAAGGCTTCTTTTTAACTTCATTTTCTTTGTTACAGTACATATAGAAAAAACTACTCTACCAATAGGTACTTGTGTTATTCAAATATATTTACAAAAGAGTACATTGTGTATTACAATCGTAAAAAGATGTTGTCGTATTTACAAAGTCGTAATATCAAGCCTTCTAATTGAGTAACAATTTGTCATTAATACATACATAACATAGATATGTACTATATGGCATTAAATGAGTACAAAAGGCAGTATCAATTAATGTATAAATCCTTACACGAGTAATACGAATTGTGTTAATTAAACATTGTCACTACCATCCAGCCTAAGCTTAATCTTTTGTTTTGTGGAGGTACCTACCGCCAACCTATTTAATGTGGGCGGTATCCAATTAGATAAACGCTCTAAGCCCTTCTTAATTTACACGACAAATTTCTGTATCTAAACATAATATTATTGCTAAGAACCTGTCTGGCGGTAAAAGGCCGGTGGCTTTCACGCCTGTGGCCACTCATGGGAGAGGGGGCTGCCTACTATTGTTATCGCGTTTGTATAGGAATGGAATATAATTAGACTATATTGTAAGGGACATATAGGCAAGAAAAAAAGGTAACGCAAGAATACGTAATCTATTTTAAAGACATTCTTAAAAAAATCTAATTTAGTATGTAAGACTTTATTCTGCAGCTGAGCTACGTTCATTTAAAATTGACTTAGCCTTTTATACATACCGTGTTTATCTAACAAAATCCTATTCGGCTTAAGGACTTTTGCGTGCAAAAAATGCGTTTCATTGTTCAACAAATGCGACTCTTAAAATAGGTACTTATTAGAGTGGATTTCTATTCACTAATATAATGTTATAGGTAATTATATGTATATATAAACTAAAAAAATTATATGTATGTATAAACTCAACTATAACTATATAACTATAACTCTCCTTAAATTTTTGGATAGTACCATATCACAACTAATTCTATTATTGTTCTACCAATCAGATTTTGGGGATTTCTTAATTTGGTCTTTTTCACAGACAGATACAAAATTATCTGGTCAAATCTATTTGATAAACCAAAATAAATCCAAAATTCTTTTTCTTTCTTTTAAACTGTAAAATTGGTAGATTTTCACATAACATGTTTCTCATTTACTAAACCAAACGAATGTGGTTTACCTTTGATGGAACTGGTTAACTTTGCTTACGAAATTTATAGTTGTTGTACAAAATGATGAAATGTTGTATTGTAAAATTATAGATAATAATTAAAGTAACATATTCTGAAAATGTTTCATAATTTTCATCATTTTAGCCTCTGTCGGGCCTCCCCAACGCTCTACACAAATTAGTCCCGTGCTCCCGCATCTAACGTAGACCACCTAATAGAGAGCTTACAACTTTTTGTCTTTCGGTGTGATCGTCACTCCAGAAATTTTTAGCCCATCAACCGTTTTTTAAAATTAATTTTACAAAGAAACAACTTTTGAAATACACTAAATAAATTTACATTACTTACGGTTTCCTTCTGCAAGTTCTGTACTGGTAGATTCCCGACGAAACCAGCGAGACCGTGTAGTAACGACTGTTGGAATATCATTTCATCTTCCCTTGCATGGTCACCTATCGAGTCTGAACTGAAAAGAGCCTCATCTACTATTGTTCCGTCAGACAGTGCCACTAAACCTCGTTTGTCTTTCTTTCCTGTAAAATAAAACAATATATTTGAAACTGTTATTTAATAATTATATATATTATTTATTTTTAAACCATTAAACACGTGAAATAATGACGCAAACGTTTAAAGTGAAACCATGAATGGATATATTTTCCTTTGACAAAATGAATCAGTTATATTTCTTTGCCTACAATAGTTTGTTTAACGTCTTTCAATACTCGTAGGAGTACTTTGCCTTATACATCGGAGATTACTCACTCTTATAGACCTTAATTAGCTAGCATTGTTTGGTTTAACAATTGATGTTTGAGTACTCTTTTTTCCAAGTGGTGATATTATCCACAGTTTTAAAACAACTGAGCTTTTCTCTTACTTAAAAGTCGCTTTGTTTGAAAGAATGATGAAAAATATGAAAAGAGTTCTGTATAATTTAACTGCTGGGGTTATCTAAATTCCTTTCAAAATGCATAATTTTATAAATCGTTACAAAAATATTTTGATAAATTTCATTCAATCACATCAGACTTAATGGAACATAAAGAATTTTATTATTTCTGTAAGTATTCGTTATTTACACTTAAAGTATAAATAGGATATTATTTCAACAAAGAAAAGAAAATTTATGTGGGTACTCTGTGTGTTGGAATATTAAGGACGGAAGTATCTGCTGGAGCAATATCTACACAGTTTATTTTACTAAAATCACAAACAATATGCTGAATTAAATATTGGCCTTCTGTATCTTAGATGTTTTAGATATTTTAGTTACAAAAAAAAATAGAAAAAAAAACACCGACCTGAACTTAGCTCTTCAGCTAACTCTTTTTCTGGGTTATCTCTCTTGTCGCGTTTGGAATCTCTCTTAAAGAGATTGTGTTGAACTGAATCGTCAATATACTTCACATTAGCTGGGTTTAAGAGTGAGCCAGATAATAAAACTGATGTACTCTTTGATGGACCGAAGGGTCTAGCAAAACCTTGGCTTGAGCTTTGACCAATCTGTGATGGCATAGGTACCAACGAAATCTGTGATGGTGAAGCAGGTTGCAGGCTGTTCAAAAGTTGTTCAGAGACAAGTCTACTTCCAAGTTGGCCGTTGATGTATTCCTGCTGTAACTGCAAACCGTTAGGTAGTTGTACAGGCACCATTTGTTGCGAACCCGCTAGGTTTAGTTGTGGAGCACGCTGCAACTGACCACCAATCAAGAAGTTCCCATTTCCAAGTGGAGTAGCTTGTGGAGGTGGAGCTTCGGTTGCAGCTTGAGTAGATGATTCCAATGGAGTCCCATCATGTTTGAAGTGATGTACGTGATGATGTTTGTGATCCTTATGGGCTTTGCCAGCCGTTAAGGCCACATGATATAATTGAAGCATCGTAATTTCTCCCATCAAACCAGATTGCCCTGTAAAACGATTGCGTTAACACACATTCTTAAGAAATTTAAAAATTTGTGTTCCGGTACTTACTTGCACCTGGTTCTATAGCGTCTTTATTGTAAAGAAGTGATTGGTCCTGGCCTGAGATTGACAAACCCCCTCCTTTAATGACGTAGCCTACGAGCTAGAAGGACATAAACAAATATTATCTATTTGTTACTTGTGTTCTTTTGTGAAATTTTAATAATAATATAGCTTACTCTGTTATGAAATCCTCGGCCAACACGCTCACCGTTCACCCAAACTTGCCACTCTCCAGTTTTCCCATTCCATGATTGACAGGAGTGGTACCACCTGAGTAAAGGATTTCGTTTTAATTAAATTCCAAATATTGTTATTTACAACATTTTATTGGACTACTTAATTGAGGTAGATTTATAAGGATGCTTTCAAAACGAATTCGATATGTAGTTAATAACATAAGGAGCAATAGTGTGTGCGTGTATTTCCAGACAGGTGAATGGTAGCATTAATAAATTAAAATATTTTGGCTAAAAAACGTTCGAAATGTTATGTGGCGTGCTAATAAATCGCATATATAATAATGTAGTGTGTGCTATCAACGGCTACTTTGCCTGATTGATTATACAAGATTTAGACGCTACTCGTGGATGTCCGCGATGGATGGTACAATGTATGAAGCCTAAACAGTGCGTTCAGTGCTACGCGGAGCTATCTGCGACGCGGACGCCATTGCACTGTCTGCGCATCACTGAACGATGAATTCATCCGCGACAGACGTTCCGCGCGGACGTTTAGCGTACGTGAATAGCGCCTTCTAAAGAATGTTGATTCGAATTCTGTTTTACTTTGAATCAAACTGAATTGTCTAGTACCCATAACACAAGCTCTGCTTAGCTTGGGACTAGATGGCGTTGTGTGATAGATGTCCGAAATATTTATTATTAAAAAAAATAAAAATAAAAATGAGCATCGATGTGGTAAAAAACAAGTCGGATCCACGTTGCAGCCGCTTTGCATCTTTGTAACCACGAATATCACGTCAGACTAAATCCAGTGTGTTACGAAAAGTTTCCTTTCTCGGTATTTGGAAACTCAAAATCGATACTGCGATTGTTTTGAATTGTAATAATTCTTACGGTGCGAGGAACATTTAGAAACACATTTTACTTGGCGCTTTTGATATTTGGTTGACGTTTCTGGGTTTGTTTGTAAACGACATAGCTGAATTATTACACATCGATGATTACTGCATAAAATTCTTACCATTTTTCCAACCAGTAGTGTTGTGTGTTCGTGTGGACCAGTAGGCAAATAAATGCATAGGTTTATTTATTTTCTCTACTTAACACTAGACTATTTGTGGAAAGAACAGATATTTAATTTTTATTGACTAGACCCCTCTTAAAAACTTAAACTTAAAAACTCCTTAAATGAATGGAGATTAATAAAACCGATTCTCTTATATTGTTTAGTCGAGTATTGCCCACTTTGGCACATAGGGGTTGTATTAAAGTATATACCTATCTGAGAAACGGTATTGCAATAGGTATGTTCAAATCTAATTATCAAGTGACTTTTTTAGATTCTGGTTTTGAAATACCTACCTACCTTATGTGGCACAATCAAGGCTATTTTTACCAGAGCCCAATTCGTTCTATTAAACGTTCAGCAAGAATTTCCGCTAAGGTTTCCTAATGCTTGACCTTACATTGTTTTAATAAAGAAAACACAAGTTTTTAAATGAATGTCTAACTTTATAGACTAAAACAGAAATATAGGAACTGGTCCAATCTTTTTTTAAATAATATCTTTGTTATAATGAGGTAATTTTTTACAAAGCATATAATGATAATGTTCACATTTAACATTATACTGAGTACGTAAATGCGGTGAAGGTAAACATTAAACAGAATATGAAAGCATAGTACGCACGAAGCAAAGTATTTGCTCCGTGATAGTACGCATAGCGATTGGCAGATTTTTCTCCGCCTCAAAGATAATTAAGTATCTGTTCATATTTTTACATGAATAGGCACGCAATACGAAATTATTTTCTTCAAACGATTATTCCGAATATTTAAAACAATGTTTAGAATAGGTATTTTTACAACAATTGTTCATAATTGTATCATAACCTAAAAATCGAACTGCTGTCGTTGCTTAGAAGTGGTAGTTACCATTTGCCTTCATCTTAAAGCTAACGACAATAACACATTAGTATAAGAACTCTAAATATTTTGTAGGCGTAATAGCGCGTGACACAAATGACACATTTATTTAGGTGTGGTAATAGGTAAATTATGCAATGGGTTGACCATTACGACACTTTTGTAGGTCATTCAAAAGTCTGTTGCCACATCTTATTTAAAAATCAAGTCAAAATGAAAGGTTTAGATCATAAGCGCATTAAAATTAGATAATATAGGGAAACTTAGATTGTTACAGTTAGGTAATTAGGTTTCACGCATTGAAATGATTTACAGTTGAAGCATTAATCAACTGGCAGAAAAAAACACATGATTGTAATGACTATTAGAAAGCAGTATTACTAAACTTGAGTGAGACGTTCACGTCACTACAATAGAAAAAATCTAATTATAGTGCGTGCCGGCTTCATTCAATTGGAGATACAGCTGATTCTGTTGCATTACTACAATTTAATATTACACTAGCGACCCGCCCCGGTTTCGCACGGGTGGATTTCAGATGCACACACCGACGACACGATTCGTGCATTTTAAATCTGTAATATCTTCGAATATATTCATTTAAATTACATACTGTAAAGGGTCATATTGATCTATATTAAATGCACAAGGTATTTAATGTACTAAATTGAATAAGGATTAGTAAACAAATTGTTATTGTGGGTTATCCCTAAGAGATAGACATATACCATCACGGAATTTTTGTAGACCTTTTTAAGGTGTACAATACTTTAGTACATTATTTTGATCTATCTCGTAGGGTACAGCCAGTGTTTGCAATATAAGCGTAAAAATTGGGTTTATTTATGACATCACATTAGAAACCTCTAAGAGTATTATCAATATTGCTGTACTTAATTATGCATGTGTTATACATGTAAACCTTCCTCTTGAATTACTCTACCTATTAAAGAAAACTACATCAAAATCTGTTGCATTGGTTTAATGATCTAAGCATTTATAGGGACAGGCGGACGGAAGCGACTTTGTTTTATTTCATACTATGTAGTGATATATAAGTAGATACGTATATAAATGGTCCGCTTATCCAATATAGTTCTGAATATAGCACCCTCTTCTGCTTTGAATGTTCCGGATGACATGTTTAGATATTTCTTGATGAAAATATCGAACATATCGAAAAATATTTTCAGTAAAATCTCGCAGACAAAATTACATATCATTTTTATTTCATGTAATAATACACCAATTGTCTCAACATTGTTGAAGAAGATGATCGATTGCGTATTGATTTGTTGATGACTTACACAATCGAAATATGTATGTTACCACCTTGTAATTGATTACATTTCAATTTGAAAAATAGCATTTGGATCATAACTATATATGTAACTTCGTTTCAAATGATTAATTATACATAAATTTTACAGTCAACTACTATAGAAACTAGATTCTTTCTAAAACAGATGAGGACATTTCTTGGTATCTTTTTTTCCTTTTTATGTTTGGCCCGGGCAAAATGACTCTAGACTGCCTGATGGAAAGCATAAGCAGAATCTAAGGGTGGTGGTCACCATACTGCGTATGCAGACAATGCAACAAAGCATCATGAAGACCCACACCTTGGCGGGCTAGTGATGCTTCTGCATCATTGGGCCTCCGGTCTCGCACTCACCAATGAAACACGACAGAATGATCGCTGTCATTTTACGTTGATTTTCTGTGCGAGGGTAGTACCGCCCCGGTCGAGTCGGCCCGTTCTTGCTGAAATCAGCGTTGCTCTACTACCTTAAAATCTATAATAGTCTATAGCTTTTAGTAACTTAAATAGATTTTTATGTATATTTATAACATTGCTTAGATTTAAAGGTAAGAAAATAGTATTATTGAAACATGGTAAATTTATATACTTAAATACGTTTATATGTATGTGAAATACAGTAGTACGAACAGTGCAGAAAATCTAGCAGACAAAATTACATATCATTTTTATTTCATGTAATAATACACCAATTGTCTCAATATTGTTGAAGATTCTTTTATGATCGATTGCGTATTGATTTGTTGATGACTCATTGCAATCAAAATTGTAAAGGCTGCACATAATGTTATTTATTGCTTTCATTCATGCAGGAAATTTAACAACCGTTTGATAATAACAATAAAATAAGAAAGATAAAGTATCTAAATACTTTCGTTATAATAAAATATCACTCTGAATTTCATTTTCGTACATCGTCGTTCAATCCCTTTCTCCGAAAACGTTATAGCTTATTTCCGTAACATTACATACTTTTATTTTCATATTTAGAGCACATTACCCGTTCCACTTCAGATATTTCCGTACTTTATCAAAATCACAGAGAAAATAAAGGAACCAGTTGTTTAGACATACTTAACGTAGGTATGTGAGTGGGCGTAAGCAATTCGTGCGGTTTGTAACGGATGCCTTCCTCGTATTTATTTTATTTTATTTATTAACTAGCTGACCCACGCAACCTCGTTTGCGTCTTATATTGCCCGTAGCGTGAAAATTTTCCCCGTTTTTGAAACATTATTTATTGTTGCTCCGCTCCTATTAGTAGTAGCGTGATGATATATACCCTATAGCCTTCCTCGATAAATGGGCTATCTAACACTGAAAGAATTTTTCAAATCGGACCAGCGGTTCCTGAGATTAGCGTGTTCAAACAAACAAACAAATAAACAAACAAACAAACAAACTCTTCAGCTTTATATATTAGTATAGATTTAAGGTTTACCAGCAGTTGTTACAGATAATAATTGCAAACATACGAGTAAGAATATACAAGAATTATTATCTTATATCTAACTGCACAACCAATTACAGACAAACACCAGATATATTATTCATGAAGCCTTCATAAATAGGTAAACAAATTGAATTGTACGTAATAACTCGTGTTTATCGAATTTGTTTTTTAACAAACGTCTTGTATACCTTTGGTAATTGTAAGTTTTTTGTTTGAATGTTCAAAATGGTTAAATTTACAAAGTTTAGATTTCTCTACTTCTGTAGTGAATTATGTCTTCGAACAAAATTATTAACTTTGAAAAATTCACGATTCGGAACTTAAAACTCGGGTACTAGACATTCATAATATGTTATGGCCGCTTCTAAACTTTCATTACAAGTGCCGAATCTATCTAATGATTATTTCAAATATATATTCATTCGTTTGTGTAACATCGTAACACCTATTTCGTATTAAAAGCAAAAATATGATACGAAAACTTATGTCCTACGTACGTATGTAGATACTGTTAATATGGCTTATAATAGTCTTCAATTTCGTCTGGTATACGCACGTACGTTGACACTTTATATCAAACTTTAGCCAATATTTTTTGTTCTCAATTGTGAACGTCTGTGTATATGATTTTTCTATTAGCCCCTATCTAACATAACCTTCACCAACAAAGTGCACTTTGCAATAGAAGTCCATTGAACAAATTTTTCTATAGACAATTTCAATACAGAAACACAAAAATAATGACTTACTGTCCATTATCTATTCTACGAATTGCCTAATACAGTTACATAAGTGACATCGTGTGTAATAAGTGTAACAAATTTAACCTACTTACGTCTGGTTTGTTTTATTATACAAAAAGACAGTTACATATCGATTTCTTATCCCTTGCGGCTATTTTATGAGAGTAATTATAATTATTTATAACATATTCGAGATCGCCTGCTATGGGAGGTTGGTGAACCATTTTGAACGTTTTACTTTATTTTGTTGAGGAATGAAACATCTCTCATTTGTAAAATGACTGACTTTTATAGCAAGAAAAATGAAAATATGTACCGGACTACCATTATTTTATGTAGGTAAACCGTTTTTACTAAAAAAATTAACGTTATGCCATATTTGCTTTCTGTCATTAATAAACATTAATTTCTTTCACGTATTAATATATTTTATAAGATTACGCTAATAAGTAGTGTAAGCAACAGTGGATGTGAAAAGAAATCAAATCAGTAAACATCTTATTCATAAACTTTTGGAATACATATATAAAGTACATATTACACGTAAAAAATCGGCCAAATGCGAGTCGGACTCGTGTAGGAAAGGTTCCGTTCATTATCTATACACTTCAAGCGTCTACCTGTTGCCGTTATCAATATCGAGAAAAAAATACGTTTGTTGTATGGGAGCTATCAACCTTAAATATTAATTTTATTTCATTTTCTTTTATTTGTTATTTTGGCTCCTACAGAAATACATCATCTCTGAAAGTTTCAACTGTCTAACTATCACGGTTCATGAGATACAACCTGGTGACACACGGACGGACAACGAAGTCTTAGTAATAGGGCCCTGTGTTACCCTTTGGGAACTCTAAAAACGTGCACATTATCACGGTAAATGTATGTACAAGAGAATTTTACAATTCTCAGCTTTTAAGCAAGTTCAATAAAACTAAATATTCATTTTCTACTCAACCCCATTAAATTGTCTTCGAAAACCTTCCGTGTCCGACACTAAAAGCCTTCTTCTCAAAGTATCACTGCTGCATAAAAAGTTCGGGCTGAAAAAGCGTTTGTGAAATTTTCATTCATTTCATTCATCAAAGAAATGTTCCATTTAATAAAAGTTTACATAATAATGAACAATGTTATATTTCTTACCGAGGTTTCTTCTCGGCTCTCCATTAACATATGTTGTTTTATTTTATTGAAATATATCGTTTCAACACTTCCTTGCGGGTGTTGACCGTGTTTATTTGTTCAAATAAATAAAACCGACGCTTCTTTGTTTGTAATGGCCTTCAAACAGCTTTTTACAAAAAGCATCTCTTTGTTAACACAGAACTTGTGAAGGTACAGATTTATGAGTTGTAATTTTTTTGTGTCTAGACATTTTTAATCTATTACAATTAAGATTAAGGTTTCGAAATATGTTTTTATGAAAGTATGTAATAATAAACCCCCTGTTTCACTGACAACGATAAGGTAAAAGTGTCTGATTCATGTATGGCGCTGCCAAAATGACTCTACTCTGCCTGATGGAAAGCGTAAACAGAATCCAAGAGTGGTGGTCACTATACTCATTGCAAATGCAGACAGTGCAACAATGCAGCATGGTGACCATGGCGGCCTAGTGATGCTTCTGCATCGTTGGGCCTCCGGTCTCGCATTCACTAACGAACCACGACAGCATGAACGCTGTCATTTTATATTGATTTTCTGTTTCATGCTCAGTTGCTTTAAAATGGCTTGCTATAGAATATATCCCTTATGTTAATAACGTGTCCAATCAGTATATTTGTACAAGCGTTCAATCTACTCACCTTATGTCAAACACCAATCAATTGCATAATCATGAAGTAATTATCAGAACCCGTTTGATATAAACTAATGATGTATGTGTTTATGTAGTTATACCTCGACAACATATTAGTGTTGCTAGACTATTTAATAATGTGTAGTTAGCGAGCTAGCCACACGCTAATAGGTATGTATAATTAATACGGTTGTATCTAATTGTGTAGATTATAAATACTGAAAATCAACTGCAGCATACGAAATATTGTTCTAAACTGTAATATTGTTATCCTATTCCTGTTTCAACTAAAACTAGACCTGGTAGACTTGCAACATTGGTTTTAAATTCCAAAACCATAATAAATTTCGTTAAAAATACAGTTAGGAAGGAATTATTATTGATCGATCGATACGAAGGATCAACGATGAGGTATTCACCGTCGATTTGATGTTCAAACACCGTGTTCATCGCCGATGTTGATAATTAATGTTTTGTTTATGAAAACGATGAATAAAGTAAAAAAGTAAAAATCAATGTCTACGTTTAACAAACATACATACTTAACCGTCACTTGGCTACCAAACTTTTCGAAGTCCTCTGTCTGCTCAATTATACTGCAACTTACCTATTTAGTTAGAACTACATGCAAAGTAACTTATTCAATGCTGTGCTGCATGAAATTGCATAAGTTTACAATACGGCTCATCAAGAACTAACAAGACTGCTTTAAGAACGTCTAAGAAATGTGCCATTACCACAGATTACTTGTTTAACTAATTAGTACCTGGGCGAGAGAGTTTCGCTCGCTTCGTGTTTATGTTTGTTTTTGTTAATCTCGTTTCTTTGAGGAAATATTTCTGAATACGAATTCAAAAAGCAAAACTTTCTAATTACGTAATTTGATTCAGATCTAGAATCCATTTTCGATACGCCACAATATACATATTTAACGTGTGGTGATCGAATTTCAAACATAATTTGGCGCTTTTTCAACTCCAGTATGTGTGCAGTAGCTTCAGTAGTTATTATATAAACGATATATTGGACACTAGTTGACCCACACAATCTTGTTTGAGTCTCCTGTTGCCCGTAGCTTGATAATTTTCCCCACTTTTAAAACATTCTGCATTGGTGCTCCGATCCAATTGGTCTTAGCGTGATGATATATAGCCTAAAGCCTTCCTCGATAAATGTACTATACAACACTGAAATAATTTTTCAAATCGGACCAGCGGTTCCTGAGCATTCAAACAAACAAACAAATCAACTCTTCAGCTTAGGAGACGCAAATGAGGTTGCGTGGGTCGGCTACTGATGTGATAACGTGACTTTTTTTTATTCTAAAGATTCTGATACTCAAATATTGATCTTGCATGCATTTAATAACTCTTTGTAAAGAAGAGATTTGGTATAGCATCAGTCGAAAGACCATATTAGAAAACTATGAACGAAAACTACCACCAAATATAAAATTGTAAATTTCCAAGTTTTTTTAGGTATCATGTTTAACCATTACTACATGATGCATCTCATGATTCACATGCGTAGGTATTAGAGCGCAGCCTTTGATGTTTATATGCGTATAATTACCGTGATGGCAAGCGCATGGCCGTGAAACGTTCAAATCTAAATATTATGCTATTGTCTCTCTTAGGGAATTAAATATTTACCCACATAAACTATTAGCCAAAGGAAGTAGATTACAATACACTACTCATGGGTTTCATTATAAAATTGCTCAAAAAGATGTCAGTTTGTTTATTATTCTATTTATCCTCTCGAATATGAATTTTCATCATCATAATCAACAGGCTTTAAAAGTTCACTGTTGGGCTGCTCTTCTTAACAAAAGAAGGTACAGCCTATTGTACCAAGCTGGCCTGACTGGGTTTCTAGAGTTCTTTTTAAGTTTATCTCTCTTTGAAGCCGGGATGAATAGAGGTTCATTCTGAATTCTTCATCTAATCTTAATATAATATATAATAATTATAACTTACGTGTTGAGCTTTAAAGGATAGTTGAGTCTGAAGAAGGTCTGACCATGCACGGCCATGCTGAAGTAACTCGCTTCTTGAGTGTTCGATATCCACGCTGATATCTCCTTTGGATTATCGGCAACTGTGAACAATTATAGAATTCGAATTCACGTCAACTGTCATGACATATTCGGATAGCGGAATGTGAGCTTTTTGTATGATGACATGGTAATGGCATTCACTGGTCATCCTCTCAAATTAATAGAGTGTTAGATGATAAGTGCTTACCTCCATAGAGACCATCAACTTAAGCAGTAGTTTGCCCCATGACGATTCTAATCACACTGATAAATAGGTAGGTACTCTTTATTGCACTAAGGATACAAACAAAAACAGGTGATACAATGGGCGGTCTTAATCGCGGTCTTAAAACAGTCTGTGATCTCTCAGGCTACCTTTAAATAGGCCATACTAGCTTTATAGTAATATGTAGTTTGTGGTACGCATAATTTACTTAGATATACTAATATTATAATAACATACACAAATACATATTCCCATATATATGATACCACGGCCTCACAGAAAATCGGTGTGAAATAGCGCTTGCGCTGTGGTTCATCGAGTGAGTGAGGATAGCGGGGCCCGTACCCAAACCCCTCCCTACATCCCTCTCTCCATCCCCCAAAGGTCGGCCTCTGGCGTTGCGTCTGTACATGGAGGCGGTAATCGCTTACCATCAGGTGATACGTCTGCGCGTTTGCCAACTCCTACATAAAAAAAATACAATTGCAGCGAGTTGATGGGCCGCTATCATTACTTGAAATGTCAGGTTTGCTTTAAAATAAAAACAGAACTGTCTGGTAATGAAGAGTTTAATTAAACACAGACATGAGTATTGCACAGCCACTGAGATTGCATTGAGTAGATGAATGTTAATATATCATCCTGTACGAGTAGTTAGTAGGTACCTTTGTGTTGAAACGCTTTAGGAATTACGCAATTCATTTTTAATAGACCGTATGCAGAGCATGAAAATTACTATTGTCGGTGGTAGTACAGGATCTACCGCCAGAAATTTTGTAAATGTATAAACAAGTAATAAATAAATGTAAAAAAAAAACAAATAAAAATACTTAGAGAGTTCGCAATTAAAACATAGAAAATAATATGTAAGAGAATGAATTTCAATTTTTTTTATTTAGTTGAAGTAATTATAGACACTATTTTTGTACCGTACTGCCATATTTACATATCTGTCTCAGTTTCCCACAGGCAGTGTACGGTCACGGCCAAAAAAATACTTTTCCAGTAATCTTTTTATTTAATATTTTCTGGGTTTGAATATATTAACTTCTCCCTTGCCTCCGGAACTTTCCCCTCACATTGGCGTAAGGCTTACGTCATCCCTCTCCCAAAAAAAAGTAGTCCCTCACTTCCTGAACATTTTCGTCCCATTTCTATTCTTCCCTTCCTATCCAAAGTGCTTGAGGTCTGTGCATTTAAGCAGCTATCAGAATTCACTTACCGACATAAGCTTCTAAGTCCTCTACAATCTGGCTTCAGGCCTGGCCACAGCACAGTTACCGCTCTCCTTAAAGTGACTGGTGACATCAGGAGGGGTATGGAGGACACTAAGGTTACAGTACTGGTCTTGGTGGACTTCTCTAATGCCTTCGGCGCCGTCAATCACGAAATCCTTCTAGCTATCCTCAGCCATCTAATGATTCCTCCAGAGGCACTGGAATGGTTCTCCTCCTATCTTCAGGGGCGACAGCAGTGTGTTCGTGTTGAAGACTCGTCTTCGAGGTGGTGCGACCTGCACTCTGGCGTTCCTCAAGGCGGTATATTATCTCCTCTTCTATTCGCAATATTTATTAATCTCATTACTCAACATCTTCAATGTGCGTATCACCTTTATGCTGATGATCTGCAGCTGTATTCACAGGCAAGAGTGGAGGACGTTGAAGGAGCCGTTGACGAAGTTAATAAAGATCTAGAATCCATTTATACCTGGTCGTCGAAATTTGGATTGTCTGTTAACCCAAACAAATGTCAGGCGATCATTGTAGGCAGCAAACGCATGATGAGTAGATTGAATACTGAGTCAATCTCTCCAATCGTATTCAACGGGTCAGCGATACCTTTTAGCCCGTAGTAAAGGACCTGGGTCTACACATTGACTCAACTCTTGATTGGCGAGCTCAGGTTACCCACGTGAGTCAGAAGGTAACTGGAAACCTGCGGATACTATATCGCCTTAAGAACTTCCCACCTCCCAAAATCAAAACTACACTAATGCAGTCCTTGATCATTCCGTTAATCGACTATGGTGATGTATGTTATTTCGACCTGAATGCAGACCTCCTTAACAAACTAGACCGCCTTCTTAATAACTGCATTCGGTTCATCTTCAATCTTCGCAAGTATGATCATGTGTCTGCTTTACGTTCCCAACTGAATTGGTTACCCATTCGCCTACGCCGCAATCAGCGAGCTCTGACCTCTCTATTTTCATTTCTAACCTCCCCATCCTCACCTACTTACCTAGAACCTTACCTCCGTTTCCTGTCCTCCAATCACAATAGAAATCTTCGCTCAGAAAATAATCTGCTTCTTTTATGTCCCTCCCACAATTCTGACTTTGTAAACTCTTCGTTCTTTGTTCAAGCAGTTCTGCTTTGGAATGCGCTACCACTTGAGATCAGGATGTCCACTAACCGTCTCATATTTAAAAAGAAGGTACATAACCTCCTTTTCACTGGCATGGCACAGTCATCATAACAACATCCAACCCCTACACATTCTAATGTAATGTGAATATGTTTTTATATATAAGTAATATCATATATATTTATAGTGTTTATGTATTTGTTGTAATTCCCATACCTATATAATAATATGTAATGCTGTGTAATGTTTATTTTAGTTAAGTACGAATCCTATGTGCGCCTACCTCACATGATTTCTACACTACCCTAAGGTTGACTGGTAGAGAATGCCCTAGGCATTAAGTCCGCCTATGTACAAAAGTGCATAAAGTTATAAATAAATAAAAAAAATAAAATAAAAAAAATATACACTAAATAAAAACACTACCTTTTAAGTATCTTGTAAAGACAATAAAGAATCTAGAAAAAAATATTTTAAACAAACAAAAGTTCCCTATTGTATTATAGACACATTTTTCAACCCAACAGATCTCGGGGCTCAGCACCTTTAAATTTTACTGTTTGTTACTAACAAGGCTTTACGTAGAGACTCCATCAGATCTCCATGACCCAAGTATGTTCTAGACGAGATCAAAGTTCTGGAGGAGTACTATTGTTGGACTTTTTAGGGTTTCAACTTCCCATAACGGCTGCCTGCTCAATTAGCCACGAAGGGAAATTAAGACCTGGATAGGATTGCTTAACTTTGGAGTATATCACAGAAAACCGGTGTGAAACAGCGGTTGCGCTGTGTTTTACCGAGTGAGTGAAGATACCGAAGGTCATACCCCAACCCCTCCCTCTATCTCCCCATCCCCGGCTGGCAACGCACTTGTTACACCTCTGGTGTTGCGGGTGTCCATGGGCGGCAGTAATCGCTTACCATCAGGCGATACGTCTGCTTGTTTGCCCTGCTTATTCCATAAATATATATATATATATTAACCTAGTCGGTTACTATCTAGCCACGAGATCTTTACGCTTGCTTATCTATATTATACATTTATACAGGACCAGTCATGGTTTCGTAAATCACACATTAAGTTTCTCTTGAATGACGCCGGAAACATATGCACTAGGTTAATGTGATGAATAACATAATTTTTTACATAATTAACATAGGTTATGTTTAGTCGGTAAAAGACATTTGCCAATAGCCACTTTCACAAAACATCTTTATGCAACACCCGTTAAGTTATTTATTACTTGACCAACAATTAAAACCAAATTTATAAAATTGGTTGTCTGCAAAGTCGGTTTACGGACGATGATTTAACGTGACAACGTCATTTACTAGCCGTGCTCGCTACTTCGTAAACGTGACATTTGGATTTTCATTTAAATTACACACCGTTTAAACCTTCGTCAAACATTTCCAAACCAAAATCAGCTAAACCAGCCCATCCGTTCTCGAATTTTAGCGAGACAAACGAAGATGATTTTTATATATAAGACTAGCTGAACCCCGCGGTGTTACCCGCGGTGAATGTTGCACCGCAAGTAACGCCGCGGGACAAAGTAAGTCTAAAATAAAAGTAGCCTAAATTACTCCCCGGTTCATCAGCTACCTGCCAGTGAAAGTCCCGTCAAAATCCGTCCAGCCGTTCCAGAGATTACCCGGAACAAACAGACAGACAGACAGACAGACAGACCGACAGACAGACAAAAATTTTTTTAACTACATTTTTGGCATGTGTACCGTGTATACATACATATGCATTTAGTAAAAAGCGGTTATTTTAATATTACAAACAGACACTCCAATTTTATTTATTTGTATAGATGGATTATAATGACATCACATGTGTATCACAATACAAATTATGCCTGTGCAATTCACATATTTTTTGCTTAAGTGCATCGTTTAAATTCCGTGTTAAATAAGAGAAATCCATCATCAATTCAAACATCAAACCAACCAAAATCAAAATAAAAAAATAAAAAAAAAAAAAAAAAAAAAATTAAATATTGCGCAGATTACAATTACTGTGTGTTAACAGAAGAACAACTAGAGCAAATAGGTCTCGCATTGCAAATAATTGGTGGGCTTACAAAAAATTATAATGATGTAAGTCTCGACCGACGCTTCTATTAAAATAAATATCTGTTTTCCTGTACTTTATGCGCTAATAATATAATTTGTATAGGTTTTTTTTTTCTGTTTTTTAAAAAGAATATGCATACTGTGTCGCGGGAGTCTTTACAAACATATAAGAAACAAGTTGTGGATCACCAAAGTGATGTCCAATATGGGATTTGAATCCACAACACACGGCGCAATAGAAACCGACGCGTGGCGACCGCACTAGGACAACCGTGCAATCAAATAGTATTTATTTAGTATGTTTGACCAGACTTCATTCTTCATTTCACTTCAATTTCATAAGGTAGCTGGGATGGACTCGATTGGCGTATGACAATACCCTAAATATTATCTAGTATACTCAAAAGAGTTGTCAAGATATTTCCCCGTCTATTTTGCAACAGTTTACTATAAAGATTCACGCCTAAGAGTTTTATTGTACCTAAAGGCGATCAGAGAAATCTTGAAATCGTCTTTGTAATCCACATAGCATTTTACATGAAACATATTGAATGAAATATTTGTATAGGATAAACATACGTCATCGCTTGAGAAGATTTCGGCTATTTTCCATATGAATCCGCGCCATTTATCTGGGGTAAACCCTTCGATTATTTTGTTACAGATAAAAAATATGTGGGAGAAATTGTTCTTGAATGTTGTTTATGCCTAAATATTTGCTTTAGTTGAGTATTTAAAGCGTGAAAGCATAATAAAGTAAACAGACAAATTAAGTCGGAAATTAGCTTTCATAATAACGATTTACATACGTATTCTAAGCTTCAGTAATCATTACAAGCTCTGTACTATATCATTTAGAAACAAATATAAGTTTGCAGGAATATTTATACTAGGGAAAGTATATCTTAATACAGTCTTTTAATGTCATGTGATTAATTAGTCTTATTACAAAAAAGATACTTACCGGAATAAGAAAATAGAGGATGGTCGGTCGAATGATTATGGAACTTCTTCCACATACAAAGAGTGAATTCCTTCAGATCTGGAAGGTGCTTCTCATACTCCACGTACTGGTAGAACAATTCCTGGTTCATAGAAACCTTGTAGACACTGCAGGTGTCTGACATCGGACTTGGACTGGGACTAAACAGGCTTACTTTATGGCCATGCGGTGAAATGTGCTGACTTGATGATATCGGTCTTCGGTTTATGATTTTCAAATGCGACCTACAAGAAAACAATTTCCTTTAATTTCTTTCACGATTTTATTACTATATTTTATTTTAAAATGGAACTGAGTAATGCTGTTATTTACTGGCCATGTTTTAGCTCTCTATCATTGTTACGCTTACATGTACACTAAAAATAATTAAATATATTTTTGCGACAAGATAGGCTGCTGGGCCGTTACGACAACATATTTCTAAGATATTTTTTTACCTCTGTTTTTATTTGTCGTCATCGAGGTAAAGCCATGAAAAAAATGGGGATTTAATTGTACTTTTTAAATCCATAGACAGTCACTGAAGTGTTAAACCCTTCTCTTTTACTATCATAGATAATATCTCAAGAAAAGCCCTCGCCTCTGAATTCTATTCACTCATGTGAGACACACTTGCTTCAGAGTAAAAATGGTCGCGCCAATAATCTTGTAACGCGTTTTAGAATATCAATTTCTGGCTTCTATTATCAGGTATTACTATTCTACAAAGTAATCTTTCTACGTATTTATACAATTCTTTAGGCAGTTCATTGTTTATGCATATATTTTTGCAGTAAGTTATAACAAAAGCAATCACCTCGATCTTAATCTTATCTATCTTTTACTTTCATCTTAGTACTAGCAGAGGAATCGTAGATACTAGGCGTATTAGTTATGTGTGTTAGGAAATAGCTTAGTTTGTTTCCTAAATGCTATTTTTATGACTGACAAGGTAAGGAAAATAGAGGGCTATCTTTTTTATGTATTGTCTACCGCGCTCTTGCTAAATAACAGATACGGTGTTTAAAGAAAAGTGATCTTCTACTTACCTAGAATCTAAAGATCTTTCTGATGCGTGATAAGGCTGATAACTGACGGTAGACTGCGGTAGGATAGGATGCCAATTATTTTCCTCTGCTATTGCAGTGGCCAAAAAGGCAACTACTGCAATTAAACGCATTTTCTGTAACAAAGATATAGAAATTAAACGTTGTTGTTCGGGTAGAAATAATTTAACTAGGTTTATTCTAGAAACTAGTTTAGAAATTGTAGGTTACATACATACATGTATTTGAAAACATGTAAAGTAAAAACTCAACACAATAGAAAATATCCACATATTAATGGTATATCTGTCTTTGACAAACGTCTATAAACGCAATGAGCTCGAAGTAAGCGTGTAACCTAAAGTAAAGATCTTTGCAAACCAGCTACAATCAGCCGTCGAGCTCCAATATATATGAGACGTATAATGCTGAAATATCTATAACCAAATATGATTTCATCAAAGCCTATTTGAGTATTATAAATCAATGACATTTAAAGTTTAGATCCAAGAGATAACCATAGTGATCGTAAAAAACCAGATCATTAAGCATCCTATCACTGATAAGTCACTTCGGTAATTTCGGTATTTGTGTCAAGAATCTACATTTTTAACCAATACTGTGTCTACATAGATGTTATCAATTTTATAGCATTAAGTTAACAAATAATAAAATCACATCACTATTAGTAATCTAGGCTAAAGCAACTGATTACTAATGCCTACAATTAGCAATAGCAACAATAATTACACCATGTTGCAACGTACCCCAATTTAACTTTAACTAAAGACTCTGACTCAAGTTTCAAATGAAAGACTTAGCTTTCTGCTACGGCATCCATCTTAAATTCTAAATATGCGTATATTTATATACTTATTTTACGTTATAAACAAGCCAGACAAAACGTATACTAAAATTATAAAGTTTCCAACTTTGTTTGTATGGTTGTAGGGGGTAATCTTCGGAAGTACTGTTCCGATCCAGAAAATTCTTTCACTAACAGAAAGCGACACTATTCAGGAGTGACATATATTTTATTATGATTGAACCAAAAATTCAGTTAAAATAGTATTTGTAAATGAAATCGAAGAAAAGAGGGTGGTTAACGCCCAACGAAGTGGGCACGGGTCGGCTAGCACAAACTAAATGGATTCTGAACATATTAAACTTCCAATTTTCATTCAAAACTACGCATATTCTATCGCTTCTACGGTATATGTGATTATATAGACTGAATAATATATAAAACGCTTTTGAAATATACTACAGCTTTTCCATGATAAGGTTCTAACTGGATCATAATAGATCCGGAAACTATACGATGCTTAAGGAAATTACACCGTCGTTTTATCTCTTACCAATCTTGCATGTATCTAGGAAAGGAAGCCTTATACTTCCACCTTACCCTGGCTACGTAGACACCTACTCAAACCAGACTAAAAGGGGTACTTTTTATCCCCCTTTTATAAATTGGAAATGTAATTTTATTTCAAGGTAAAAATCTAAAATATCGACATGCGCACCTTGTTGCCATTGCCTTCGCTTTCGCTAAGAATCTTTCAGCATTATACCGACCATCAAATTAGGTAGCCTTCGATTAGGAAAACTATATTTTTCACTATATTATTATTAGCCGTCATTAAAACAAGGTCCAGTTTCTCACTTTGATGCATATTGTATGCCTCACGGATTTATTTAAAAAAATAAGTTTAAGTTACTCCAATGCAGTGAAATTTAAAAGTAGTTTAGCAAAAAACAGGAGATTTGGTTAATTATAAAAAAAATATAAATATTTGTGACTTAAGTATTTTCCTGGTTTTTGTAAAACGACGCAGGTAATCACTAACGAGACTCTCTGGCTTTTTAAACACATAAAAGAAAACCTGATTATCATTTATTGTTTATATATATAGTATAAACTGTGACTATATTTATGATCGGTAATAGGCATTTCATGTAACGTCTTCAACCAGGTCATGCATTGATTAATAAAACAATTGTGTTAATTTTAGTGCTTGGCCGCGTATTTTGTGGATGTGGTTGAGCAATGCATTTAGAACTGAATATTTAAAGGATTTGAAATTGGACTATAATTAATATTGTAAAACTACTTGCCTATCACAAAATGATCGACGTGTCGTAATCCTTTGTCTTTGATATCATTTTTAATATTAATTCTATGTTAAATTGATATGAACCTTATTCAGTCGTAACCTTAAAATCGTCAGAGCGAGCGTGCTCATTGGCGCAGAAATATTAAGATCAATATGTTGTACCCAGGAAGTACTTACGGGTTAAAACTTTCAGATTTTAAAAGGAAACGAGTTTACTAATAGGTAGTTTATTTTTACCATTTATATATCCTAATGTAAGTACCCAAAACGTAGTCTAGGTGTACACTATTTTGTCGAATATATTTTGATATAATACAGGCCGAAAGGGATGACCCGTGGGAGTTCAAGTTTTGAAATAGATATTTTTATGGATCTCCTAACTTATAGGGCATACTTAGTAATGTATGAACGCGCCACATTTGCTTTGTTGAGGGGACATTACTCTATTTATAACTCCCTTGAGAGTTATTTTTCCTTTCTTTATATATTACTTTCAGGTTTGCGAAATGTAACAATGGTAGATCAATAAGTTACAAACTTTCTATTGGGTTTGTTTAGCTTGGCAGCCTACGAACTCTCACACTATTTAGAATTTTATGAAGACGCTATTGTTTGTGGATTTAATTGTGGAATTGCCGGCAATGTCAGTGTAGTTGCCTATTGGTCGTCTGCTTTACATCCGCAGCATGCTTACTACATAATTAATAACAATCATATACATATAGTAATTACTTTTTTATATATGTTTGACTTTGTTTTATGCGGAAGGCAGAGGACCGGGAGAAATGGCGCGCCATGAAGGAGGCTTATGTCCAGCAGTGGACGTCAGTGGGCTGAAGTGATGATGATGATGGTTATGATATGTTTGAGCCCGCCAAAGTGTCAAACTCTACTCTACCTGATGGAAAGCATGAGCAGAATCCAAGAGTGATTGTCACAAAACTCATTGCGAATGTAGACAACGCAGAATGACTCATATATGACGGCCTATTGAGATGCTTCTGAACTGCATCATTGCGAACACACGAAACACGACAGCACAAATGCTCTCATTTTAAGTTAATCTTCTATGAGAGAGTAGTACCGCCCCGGTCGAGCCGGCCCATTCGTGCTGAAATTAGCGTGGCTCTACTACCTTGAACTTGTTCTTATTTGCATAAATCAGTATTATTGTAAGGACTCACAACACAGTTATTTTATGAGAATAAGCTACGAATACGAACATATTATAGATTACGTACAGATAAAGATAAAAACTCATCATATACTTATGTGTTCGGAGCGGGAATAGAAACTACGAGCAATGGCTTAGTTACCAATAGACCAAATCAAGTCGAAATATGTATTCAACTATCTTCTTAGATCTCGTTTCAAAAGTCGTTTTCACATTTACAGAGCCATATCTTAAAACAGCTTTGAAGGAAGCTGAAACTAGAAGCTGAATAGAAATATACACCCGTATTATATATGCGTGATCGGATAAACCTCAAAATGTAGTGCCTCAGAATTAGTTTACTTGCTTGCTTGTAAGCGATGTTTCAATAGCACCTAATTAAAGGCGAAATTAATGTAAGTACCTTTAGTACTACATAGTCGCCTGTTACGTTGTCAATTTGTTATCTCAGTAATTTACTTATCTCGAGAAACGATATGTATTAAGCGTATACTTTGAAGCTAGATATATGTAAAGTGAATTTAAAAAAAATACGAGAAAGGTCACTTTTTTCGTTATGTTTATTTGCTTCATCACCAGTTTTTACGCGCAAACATTGAATTCATTAAAATAGTTTAGTTTGTTTTTCTTAAGTATTATGTAGCTAAAATGCTTAACAACGAAGAAGTTAAATCCGTGACAAGCCGGAATCAACAACGCATCGGCCTGTGGAACACGTAAAACGTTTGCAGTTAATAGCTATAATTTACAAACATACATAATTATTCTTGTGTCACGTTGTTGCTCTCGATGAACTCCGCAACCATCTACTACATACCATCACGCTAAGACCAATAGGAGCGAAGCACCAATGAAGAATGTTATAAAAACGTGGGAATATTACTACGATAGGAGACGTAAACGAGGTTACGTAGGTCAGCTAGTTGAAGATAAATTTAAGTATTTAGAGGATAACATTTTAATGGTTTTGTTACTTTTCAAAAATTTTACTGACGGAGTTCCCTCAGACCGCACAAGGAAAACGTCTTTCCTCTCCTTTCAACCCACTTTCTGTATAAAGTATTTCGAGTAGTTTCGAGATCTGGTTCCACTTCGACTTCAATTTACATCTACACCTTTGAGGAACATTTTTGAAAATTGGCTTACTTGCTTTGAGAACTTGTTAAGATGTGTAGGTATAAATGTATAATTCTGCATTGAGCATTTGAAAGCTACTAATTGTTGTACCAAGTAATTATATGACTTCAGTCTTGCGGTGCTACCCGCGGTTATTGTTGTAGCTTTACAACCGCGGGTAACACCGCCAGGCCAAAGCTAATCTAAAAAAGAGCAGCCTAAGTTACTCCTTACTTCATCAGCTATCTGCCAATGAAAGTCCCGTCAAAATCGGTCCAACCGTTCCAGGGATAAGCTATTGATTAATTTTGGTTGATAAAATATTGGAATTCCAACTGCAACTATTGCAGATTTTGTGTAACATATGTTATCAATTTTCCCCGTACATTGCTCACCGAAAAGTAAATAAATAATCTCACATGATATTCAGAAATTTATATAGTATAGGTATAAAGACGGCAGATTATAAAGCGCGTAGAAAACAAGGTTTTGTAACCGGTAACAGAAACGGGTACATCTTGTAATTTGATTGATTACAGGTCGAAACCAGGAGAAATACGGAAAGATCAATAATTATATACGAGTATAAGTCGTACGGAAAGAAACTAACGACTGCACCTCTATTGCATATTGTGAAATTGTTGGTTTCTCTGTTCCAGCCAATCGGTTTGTTTCATTTTATATTATTGTCACTTAATCAGTTACGTTATTTAATATTTATTTCGGACAAATAAATATTTCGGACATCGTTTTTTAAGACTTTATACAGGATGTATATTTATAATGCTTGACTTGCATTAGAAATATACATCCTGTATCGTGGAGGACTTTAGGAACATACTTGAAATGGACACAAAAAACAGATAGACTCAGAACTACATTTTGTGAATAACAAAGTGTTGTCCCATGTGGGATTTGAACGCACAACACTTGGCGTAGTGGAAAACGAACGAGGCGACCGCTTAAACTTCTAAGACAACAATGCAGTCAAATAAATATATACTTTTATATTGTACATATTATATATATATACTATTTAATACATACAATTATACATAGAAAACAGCAAATTAATACTGTACATGTCTGTGTTATTGTTGCTTAATCTAACACACTTACAATAACGAAAACTATAATTATTAGACTCAAAAGACATCTCAGAGAGTGACATCGACGAGGAACCGATGTACTTCGTGTAGCATACAATCTACTACTAAACGCGATATCAGTCCGTCATGCTTTCTGACTCGTTATATAACATAATTATACAGTTTTGGATTTGCCGCAACATGTCATTCTTCAATTTGTAGAGGCAACACTGAACTAATCACCGTGTGACATGAAAATGAATTAGCTTTTCTGTGGCATGTGCGGTATAAATGTATATAATTTACTTTAATCCGTAGTGCGAATTTGTAAAATTTGTTCCGGGGATCCCGGAACAAATTTTACAAATTCTCTCTCGCTTGATATAATTTTACAGACACATTGTCCTATAAATTGCGTGGTACATTATTCCGGTCCTACGATTAATAGTTTTTTTCCCTGCTAAACCTGTTAGATTTGAAACACCTACCACAATTGAAATCTTTTGTAAGGTGAAAGTTGGGCCCCTCGTCAAAATGAAGCCACTCACGAAAAATTGGCTTGATAGTAACAACTTGTAAAATTAGTTCCGGGGATCCCTGTAGTGTATCCAATCATTTATTTAACTTTTGACAGCTCTAATACTTAATCAAATAGTGATACCCTGACCCGTTACCGATTCGATTTCTTTTATCGATCGATTTTGTACATGAAGAAGTTTTAATCGATTTAACACACTCATTATTTTACCGATAATTTCGTAATTTTATTGATTATTAAACCGCAACACCGGACGCGTAGCGGACATTTTGTAGTTAGTCATAATTCACATTTTCTTACGTCGAGTTGAGTATTTTTATTCCTCCGTATTGATTTATTTGTGAATTCTCACGTTTGGTTGAGTTGAGCGTATCGTCCCTCCCTTCGTTACTGTCAAAATGCCAAAAATTAAGGTGCTCAAAGGACAAACAAGAGAGTTTGTCTTGCGACTTCGTGAATACTTTGAAAAGGAGAGCTGTAATAATGGGCCTCTTATATCAGTGACTCAAGTTTAGAGACCGTGTGATTTGATATAAAATATAATCACAATAATGTTATTGTATGTTTTATTAATATAATCGATAATCGATTTATTTCAAACCCGTTTTTATAGTCTGTGGTCATTCATTATGAATGACACATCTCTAAGTGGGCGGAGCCCGTCCATGAAGTACAGTATTCCCTCTAGTACATTGATCAAAAATTATTACAAAACTTTATGTGCGTGATCTGTCAAAAGTTAAATAAACGATTGGACGCACTATAATAGTCTGTACTGAAACAGTACAGTACTACTAACTAAAAACAAATGTTATTATTTAATTAGGTGCGCCATTAGACATTAATCACTTAATCATTTTATAAGATTTTATGCAAAAATGTGAACAAGTCTGTCATTCAGTTTCTACCTCCATTATGAGATTATGTTACTAACTATAAACTACTCTACTATCAAGTCGTTTCAAGTTGAAATAAAGAGTTTCTTGTCACTTTTAATCGTGGGTAATAGGAGTTCGGTTTTTAATGAAAAGCGTCAAGCATCAAAATCAAGGTGTTTTTATCTATACAAATAAATAAAATTGGAGTGTCTGTTTGTAATATTAAAATAACCGCTTTTTACTTAATGCATATTTATGTATACACACGGTACACGTACCAAAAAGGTATTTGAAAAAGTTTTGTCTGTCTGTTTGTTCCGGGTAATCTCTGGAACGACTGGACCGATTTTGATGGTACTTTCACTGACAGGTACTTTTCTTAGACTAGCTTTGTCCCGCGGTGTTACCTGCAGTACAACAATAAACGCGGGTAACACCGCGGGGTTCAGCTAATATATGTACAATAACGGTTGTTTTAAGATTAATATATATGTTATCTTGTACACAAAACTTGTCCTGATAATATGGAACACATAAAAAAAAAATTGTGCAGCCCATCGGAAGTCATGCGCGTACAAACATTTCGGCGATTCATTTTAATATATTATTATATAGATAAACGACAGCTTGCTTCTGATTATTCTTTGAAATTTTATACAGATGATACATTTTAATTAAATATTTAACAAGATAACGTAACAAGTATGATTAAAATTAAGAATCTGTTCATTTTAAAGTCACTGAAGCAACCCGAGTTGATGTAGTAAATTTTATAAAAAAAGATGGAACTTCCTGTTTTTATTTAGATAAAATACTTGACTCTTCTCCTCCGTTAGCACAGTTTTCGTAAAAAGGGATTTAAGTTTTTGCTTTACTTATTAATTTAAATATTTGGAATGTGTCTGACTTATGACTATAACTTTTACTTTACAAATTTATATCTGTCAAAAGAAATTACTGAAAAGTATACAACTTACTTTAAAAGTACTCTTAAAATGAAATGAAGCAAAGATAATAAAAGAAAAAATACTTGAACATTTTTAGAAAAGAACTTGATTCATTAAAGGCTACGAGTAAATGACTTAACGAAGTTTATAACTTTTAAAGACTTCGTTGATATAGTGCGTTTGTGTCTTCAATAGGTATATGAATCAACTAGCTTATTGCCTGTGGTTCAGTCCGCGTTTATCGTGGTAAAAGTAGTCTATATACTATCCTGATGTATGAGCTACATAACTGTAAAGTTTCATATGAATACGTTCAGTAGTTGTTACCTGAAAGACAGTTACAAATATCCATTTATCTTCATAAACTTTCGCATTAATATTATTAGTAGGATAAGATGACAAAACAGCTAAAAGATCGTTATGTTTTAACAACCAGAAACGTAATGGAATGAGTTTTGATAAGTGATACAATTTATATTGCAACTAAACAATCCGTAAGTTTAGAGTTAAGGCATTATTCAATATTATTTAGCCTTGATGAATTTATTAACTTTAGTTTCTAAAGAAAATTTGGTTTCTATTATACTTTACCCTATTACCACAGAGAATAAGATGACTCGTATCTATATAAATCGAATGGTAGTTCACCTATTTCTATAATAGATAAATCGGAAGACAGTTTAATCTAATAGGTAGGTATGTAATACTTGGTCGAGTCCTTTACCTTATAACTTAAAAAAAAAAATCGTTTAAGAAAACCGACTTCAAAAACTAAAAATGGTAAAATAACTTAATTAAGATTTAATTTAATACACCTCACACATTCAAATCTATAATATTGATGAAACACTATTATTTGTATGTTCTATCTATTCATAGGTTTGAAGTCGGTGCCAAATAAGATGACATGAACTGATGACTACCAAATGTAAATACTGTAAGAGAAAATATATGAAAACATAGTACGTACCTAACAAATTTGAGGGTTTCCTTCGATTTCCTTGGGATCCCATCATCGGATCCTGATTTAGTAGCAACGGGACTACATGGGGAGCATACCCTTTCGAATACAGAAAGAATTTTCAACATCGGTCCACAATTGACGGAGTAATGTACACACATAAAAACACCGATCGCTTGAGAACCATCTCCCTTTTTGAAGTCGGTCAGATATATCACTCAAGGCGCTAAATTACCCATTTGTAGACGGGAAGAAAATGCTCTCAGTATTAAATTTGCCTTCTGCAATACTGCAGTAAGTTTCATTTAACATTATTTTATGATTGATTTGTGAAATATCGTTTGTGAAAGTTAGTACATTACCCGCATTACGAGTATATTCATCATACTATCTTTTATTTCGGCCGCATTTTGTTTGCCTGCAGGGATTACTGTGCTTTATGTTAACACAATTGATTGCATGTCATAAAACAATAGGTACAAGAAATATAACAGCGGTTACTTTATATATTGTTACAGATTGACATTCAGTTCTTCTAGCCGCTAATGTGTAGTAAAAGTATAGATATTAGTACGGGAGTTGTGATTCATAGCTTTTCAGAGTCTTTATTATTGTAAAAGTTTGTCAGACCGTCCTTAATAGACCGTCTGCTTCCACTATAAGCATTATTAATATAATGTGTACTCAACACGTAATGTTAATATGTACGTTAGTCGTTTCTGGTACAAATTCTAGTTCTGGTTTAAATCACGTATATTAACTTCAATATCTTTTATGTAATCTGTATTAAAATCAGATAATTGTGTTTTATGATTATGCTATTCCATGTTGCAATAATTTCGCATTATGACTTATATACTGGTTATCTGTTCGTTTCATAATTAACCTGACATCTTAATCAAAGAATAATAAGTTACAAAGCACCCTGTTAATACAAAAGTCTTCACGAGTTTTATGAGGCAGCGGAGGCTCATCTTGCAACATATACTATTGATGCAAACATTTTATACTTATTTATATGTTTTTAAAACTGCATCATTATTGGTTCTTGAGAATTGTAGCTTTTTATGTTTGTTGACAAAATACGTTGACATAAAATAAACAGTAGTTCAAAACTGTTCAATGTATTAAATGAAAATAGAAGGAGAATCAGCGGGAGCCCAAGCATATCAAACGAGATGTAATTTTTTGTGTATATTATGGACAATGATACAAATATATTCTTCTTTAATATTTAGCTAAAATATCTTTGCAATATAAATTATGTTTGCTATGAAGTAAACTTGAAATATATAGAAGGTAAATAAAATATGATAAAAAGTAGCCTATGTCCTGTAAGAATCAATGTTTTATTTACAATCAGTGCGACGGCTACAGCGCACAACAGACAGTGTCAATTTCAAATTTATAATATTAGTATGAATAAAGAGTGTTCTCATTTCAGATTAAGGCATTTATAGATATGAAAAGATATCCATTCCAATTTAATAATGATAATTTCAATAAAAATTATCCTAATTTTCTTTGAGTTATTTCGTATTCAAAGATTTTAGCATAACTTGGAAGACTTAATGGACTACGATAGCGTCCATGATTATGTAAAAAAATATTGTAATAGACCTATTAAATCAAAGTCTATTGAAGAGCACACTTAGGCTGAAAGCTTATCTGAAAACATATTCTAACGCAAATAACAAAGATTTTTAAAAAAGACTATGCACTTGAGACCATTGGTGTGGCTAGAAGGTGGGGTTTTGGGATCAAACCCTCTGAAATGTTTCTACACTATTGATATTTTTACACTTCTTAATATTTTTTTATAATAACGTACCTGTAGTACGTAGTTATTTTATTATCTTGAAACTCCCCTGAAACTAAAACCTGGCTACGCCATACATCCATTGGTACTTCATCTGTAAAACTGAACTCCAAAAAATATCTAGTGTAATGAGGAAAATATTGATATGTAAATTGTCTCACCAACAGCACGAGTTTCTACTCTCGTCTAACCGAAAATAATCTTATTTAATATTGAAATCGCGTGTCACTCTCATAGTCTAATATGGTTAATGGAAATATAAATTCAATTTCTATGTTTTCAGTCTCAGGTTTATGACGGTAAATTTTTATATTAGTCAAGAAAATATAAGAAATATTTGTAGATAAATTTAAAAAAGCGACGTATTTTTATTGCTGCGATAAAATTTTGTCAAAGATTTATATACATACTTTCACCTACATGTCAGACAAATTCACACACGTGCTGCTTATAATACCTACTTGTAAATTAACGTATCGTGAACGGTCGTATCGTATTAGTTAAACAACGTTTATGAATAAGGCTGTATAATGTTAAACTAAAAAGAAACTATGACACGTGACTCTGTAATGACCGGATCTATAGTTCTCTACAACAACTTTTGTCATTTTAGTATCAAGCAGGTGAATTTCTTACAATTAGTATGTATGTGTAAGTTCTTGTTCTTTTAATATTTAACTATACGCGAATTGTAAATTATTAGCACAACACTACCGGTAATAATCCCAAGGTAATATGTTATGAATATAAAAAATAGGCCAAATTATTGCACGCTGCACAGAATAATTAAAAGAGTAATTTGATGTGTATATATAAGTACATCACGAATAAAACATCAACATAAAGAAACTTACTAACTTTTAAACTTTCGCGTTCCATGATATTAACAAATAAATAGTTTTACGGGAATTAACGCGATCACTTATTTAAAAAGGTATCACAGGCCGTGGTCACAGGCTGACTGAGTCAGCCTGTGACCACGGCCAGTGCAACCTGGTCGAAACGTCAGGCAAATCAGAGGTATGTGATACCTTTTTAAATAAGTGATCGCGTTAATTCCCGTAAAAATATTTATTTGTTAATAAAGAAACTTATAATGTATTGTAGTAGTATTATATAGAGCAACTCACGAAAATAGTACTTAGTATTAATAGTAAATCTTATTTAGTAAAGTATATTGCCCTAGTCCAGTAGCAGCTTGAAATTAGATCGAGGAATACTGGTACGCCCTACTTTTTAAATCAGTTTTATACGTCAGAAAATAAAATAAAACGTTAAGTTTTGTTTAAAGCTTCTCTCACTGTCGCGACATACCGTGAAAGTTCCATCTGTTTAATGATCTGAATAAAACTTTTGTTGATACTTTCACTTAGGATATCCTTTCTGCATTTAAATTTATTGTAGTGCCAATCAGCATGGCTAGACGACTATTGTCCAATCAATAGCATGAGATATATAGACGAGTGTAGGATGTCGCGACGCTATCTTGATTTACTGTTATCGATTGTAATATATTGTTCGCTTCGAGACAGAATGTGTGCCAACTGTAGTGTGCATGTGGTTAGTTATTGTATTATTATATGTTTGCATAAGATACAATTAGTTTGCCTTAGTAGTGGTACGCAACTAGGAAGTACATCTTTAATAGAGAACAATTTACGTAGCTTGTCATTTTACTAGTATTGTATCCTTCGTTTTCAAAATTAAGTGTTGTGTATCACACTAATATATAAAGGCGAAAGTTTGTGAGTGTGTATGTTTGTTATTTCTTCACGCAATAACTTCTGGACGGATTTAGATAAAACAGAGCCGCGGGCAACAGCTAGTACTAAATAATGCTCAAAATCAATCTTTAGAATGTTTTTATTGTTGTAATATACTGTTACCGTTTTTGAAAAGATTGCTCATTAAAGCTTTTTACTCTATTGAATAAATAAACACCGAGTACCAAGTGAATACCTTTGTCTACCAGAAAACGAGGACTAATTAAAATCCTCATTAAAAATCTCCCTTATACTAAAATATGTTGACGTATCAGAGTGAATGTCAATGGGTTATATTTATATACTTGGTTCATCGGATATCTTGCATATCTTGTGAGGCCAACACCCAGTTTGGGTACACGCTCCAAGTGTTCCTGATGTCGAGGTAGATTAGCCGGGCCGCTGGCTACTTGGTGATGCTCTAAATGCTCTTATAAATAAGCTGAGTTTGGTGAAAAAAAAATACCGATCAATATTGGGAAGTTCTACGCTAGCGATACGGTAGCCATAACTTTTCATAGTATATATATTATACTCGTAGTCGTTGCGCAAGATATTTCTTTCAGTGTAATTCTATCTTCCGCTATCTATGTTGAGTCTCATTTGTTCACCTTAGGTATTTATAAATATTTGTAGTCCAACATCTAATTGTCTCCATGCTGGCATTCAATCGATATGATTTTGTGTTTAACAATCATTTTGATATCAATCTATTTACAATTTGGAATATTTTGAAATAACATGATGAATGAAAAAAGTCAAAGAGTTTTTTGATGTGAAACATCTATAGGCGCCGTGATTTGCCGTGGGCGAATTTCGCCTTCGCAACCCTTCTTTCGCAAACCTTAACGAAGTCACTGATGAAAATAATTGTTTTGTCGCATTTAAAAAACAATAATTTTGAATCTCTCGCTCTTGGCCGCTTTTTATTAAATACAAATACAAAATATTTGTATTTAATAGAAAGCGGCCATGAAGGGTTCCGTAGCAGCAAGTAACATAACATAAAAGTTCTTGTAGTTCGTTTTTTTATTTCTATATTTGAGTTGATTGAATGAAAGGTAAATTGCGGTTTACGATTTATGACTAATTAAAAAAAACTTCTTTCTAGATCTCATTCAAACCAAGTTTTGGTTGAAGTTTGTATGGTTATGTACCTCATATATTTTTTTTAGTTTTATCATTTTCGTAATTTAGAATTTACAGGGGGTACACACATATTTTACCACTTTGGAAGTGTCTGTCGCTCAAACTATTCAGTTTAGAAAAAAATGATATTAGAAACCTAGTTGTAAGTATAGGGAGCCCCCAAAATTTATTGTTTTTTTTACTATTTTTTGTGTGAAAATCTTAATGAAATTCACGGAATACATCTTACAACACTCTTACCAAGTTTCAACAGTATAGTTCTTATAGTTTCGGAAAAACTTGGCTGTGACATACGGACGGGCAGACACACAGTCAGACATGACGAATCCATAAGGGTTCCGTTTTTTGCCATTTGTCTAAGGAACCCTAAAAAAGAATATTAATGTTAATAATAAAAAAGCCATTTTATTTTATGGAACAAATAACTTATACAAAACAATTTCGATGTTTCACATATGCCGGGCATCCCGTGACGGCTCACTTTTTTTTTTATCTGTCCACAGCGTAATGATGATTTTAGCTTTACTTATAATAAAAATTATAGCTTCATATAGCAAGTGGAGTGCTCCTAATATTAGTACTTACAAACCGACCGGTGTCAGTTAACAGCATAGTTGCGTAAAGTGCCTTAGTCGTGCATTATTCATGACAGTACAAAGAGATATCAACTTAAACTATTTAACCTATTAAATCTATACACGCAGATAGACGGCTTGGCGTGAAATCGTGCGTTTACTACACTGTGTTAGTTACGGCTCATAGATAATATATGGTAATAACAATTACGATGTTCATTATATTTTGGTTCTTATGTTAGTGAATTTCGGAATAAAGGCTCAAATTTCATGAAATCCAAATGTCCTTAGTGAAGATATTTGAATTTCATGGAATTTGTGCCTTCATTGAATATCAAATATAATAATATTTGTTAAATATTCTTGAGCAGAGATAAAACGACACCAGCTGTGTGTTAGATAGGGTGAATATTCTGATCGAAATAATTTAGTCATAGTCAAACAGAAATTTCATTTTTTATGGAGGGGTCATCCAAAAGTACATTAAAAGGAACTACACGCTTTGCCAACAGTACCCCCTCCCCTTTTGGCTTTAGATGCAGTAATCAGGAACTGGAATAATCTACATATCATTATCGTCTTGTATTTAATTTTCCTGCCAGACGGGGTGGTATAGGGTTGCTGTCAGGTTTCTTTCTCTTTGCAGCCTTATTGTCCTATGTAATGTTCCCGTAGTCGATTTTTACAAAACCCATAGTACGAATACTTAGGGGTGACACACTGTATTCTTATTTCAAAACTATACGTCACACATCACACCACGGCAAACTAGCAGTATACCAATGTCAAAACATAATTCTAAAATGAGATCTAAGATAAAAAAAAACAATTCACTCCAGTCTTGGAGATTATAGTGAACAGATTTCTCTTTGTATTCATTGTCACTTTCCATCACGTGATATGAAAATTAAACGACTATTAATTTTGTCAATGCAACAATGTGTAGGAAAGAAACGTCTCGAAAATGGAAGATTAAATTTTGAAAGAGAATGATGTTTTCTTTAAACGAAGGTTAGTGATTGATTCGATAGTAGCTGTCTAAATAATGGAACCCAAAGTTTTGGTTGCCAGATAGAAGTAACAGTTGCATATGTAAATTATAATAATAATATGTACGTAGATAGCGTTTTGATAAAATTTAGGAACAAACTCGAAACCTCTTTTGCTTGAATTGGTTTCACCAAACTAATTTAAATTAACACTTATTCGAATTAACAATGAGTTATTAGATGAAGCATCATACTTTTGTTTACGTATTCAAATAGTAGAATTAAACACACCCTATTGAACAGCACTGTCGAATCTAGTGACAGACAAAAAACGTCAACCCTACAATGCCTTTGTTTGCAGTATTACGTACAGTACAACGTTATAGTAATACACTACAAAGCAAAGTAAGCTAAACATAATATGGACTAAAGATTAGACGAACCCAAGCAAAACCTGCAACCGTAAGAGCCTTGCAATCTCTGTGTCGCAATTGAAAATACACAATGACGTAAAAGCTCGATCTCTCCAAATGCATCGTACATCGCCAAAACAGAATTGTCACAATCAATTTGCTCCTTTATTGGGTTAGCCAAGTAAAACTTTATTTTTATGCTTCAAATTTGTTAATGAAAATAAAATAATTTTGTTATTGTTAATTTAGTTTGATTAAAGTATTTTGAAAAATCCGCATCGGAACGCCAACTGTTGACAGTTTCAGGCTAGCTACCTAATATTGATTTTTTAACTTTATTTCAGTTTAACTATATTTCAGGTTGAACATTGATGCAATGAACGTTAATGGTTTTGGCCGTTAATCTAATAATAATATGTATAAAAATGCATAAGTTTTTCTAATAGAGACGGTATTGCGACATGTGTGTGAGTACACACTGTATTTTCTTAAATCCCCTTCACAATAAGATAAAGGTGAGTATAACAATGGCATTGGAAACCGATCACAAAGAAATAAATCGTTCTCTAACAGCTGTCAGTTAATACAAGAGTATGCTATACAAGTACAATTTTAACAAAAATAAAACCGAGTTCAAGGTTCGACTCAATTTCTCTTGGATGTCATCATTAGATATTCATGTCCTTATCATGGTACCACCTCCTTTCCATTAAAAAAATAATCATCAAAATCGGTTCATAAACGACGAAGTTATCCGCGAACACACACAAAAAAATACATATACGGTAGAATTGAGAAACCTTCTCCTTTTTTTTAAGTCGGTTAAAAAAGGCAAAGTATGCTATTCCCTGTTTTAGCGCCTGTACGAATTCTTTTTCTTTAAAGACAACTCCTGATCTAGGAATAAATCCTGTGTCGCGGGAATTTTCACAAACATACATGAAACAAAGAACTCCCAGACTCAGGGTAAATGATTGTGGATCACACAAGGTGTTGTCCCATGTGGGATTTGAACCCACAACACTGGCGACCTCTTAAACAACTAGGCTAGTGGAGTTTGTAGTTGTTAGAATTTTCTATACATAAAATTGCAGTGTCTGTTTGTAATATTAAATAAAATACCGGTTTTTACTAAATGCAACATATGTTTACACGATACTTATCTATAGGTACAACTATACAAATTAATTAAAATGGAGTGTCTGTGTGTATTCCGGCTAATCTCTGGAACGGCTGAACCGATTTTGACTGGACCTTCATTGGCAGGTAGCTGATGTAATAAGAAGTTACATAATCTACTTTTTTTAGACCAGCTAGCCAGCTTCGCTCCAGGGTGTTACCCGCGGGTAGCACCGCGCGACCCAGTTAGTTGTGAATAAAACTTTTGCAATTAGTTTTGTGTCAGTAAATTCAGAACCAACAAAGCAACTTCAGGACTTTCATTGGAGCTTTCCAAAACCCATTGTGAATTTCGGAAACAATAAACACCAATTGAAATATATTGTTGTTTAAATTTTTTATTGAAATGTTTTTTTAACCTATTAACCTGCATTACTTAAAAACGCTAATGCTAAAAGTGAAAAACCACTGATCATTCCTCAGATTCAATGAACAACGTTACAAGTTTGTTTACAGCAATTAACACAGCATAAGCGAAACGAAACCTTGGAATGTCTCAAATTGGTGTAATTATCTTAATGATTATTGGTATTTTATGTTTCTTTTTGATAATCTCTATTAATATTGAGCCCGCGTCTTAACATCCGCCACCGCGTCCGTTTCCGCTGTCACCCATTCACTCACGTATCACCACGATAGTAAATAAGTGAAATTATTCAACACTCCACGTGTTGCATAACCAACTCTTCCGGGCACTATGATACAACTCTCGTTACAAAGTCGATTCTCTCCGATATGGACTATCTTATTTCTTAGAAAAATATATTAAAGAGATACACTCACACACATACAGATTAGAAACCAAAAGTTTAATAGATTAATGCGCTCAGTCATGCCTGATTATGGAAACTTCAAATATTTTCCTTTCCACAGTAAATTTTCTAGATGAAAAGGATTGATAAAGGATATATACGACTCATACAGACTAAAAACAGCACCCTATCATGGGTAGCAGTGGCAGAGAAACCAGGTGTATCCTAGAAAATACCTGAAACTTAATGTACTTCGAGCTATCTACCGCTAAGCAATTGGCTAGTTGAATGAACAATTTTGAATGTACGTTGAATTTTGCACTTTGAAAATTCAATGTCACGGTTGAAAATTTTTATTACATTGTCTTATAAATAATATAGTGATTAACTTTATATGTTAATTGTTGGGCGAAACTAAATGTATTTGTATTAACATTACAACTTTATGTGTTGGTGATTTAATATTGATTGCGCTGCTAATTTTATTAGTAATTTTTATTAGATTAATCGTTTTTAGTTTTGAAATTATTAGTGTAATTAAAAAAAGGACATTTAATCCATTTAATTCAAATAGTTATTAACCTTCATTTTGTACTTTTGTAATCAAGGAAACTAAGACGATTATCTAAACACTTGCTTATTTATTGGCTGTAATTACATCACTTACTTAATAGTAACGCAATAAACGACAACTAAACATATTTTACTTTGACCAGTGAAAATATCATACAATTAATAAAGTACTTAACAACTTCCAGCAATTGTCGTATTAAAAAATACACATCTCGATAAACCAAGTATCTACAGCTTCATTTAAGTTATTACACTTAGTACAGTAATATTATAAACTAGCTGAGTCCTGCGGTGTAACCCGCGGTTATAGTCGTACCGCGGATAAAGCCATAGGGCGAAGCTAGTCTATAAAAAGTAAGCCTAAGTTACTCCTTATATCATCAACTATCTATCAGTGAAAGTCCTGTCAAATTTAGCCGGAACAAACAGACAGGCGGACAGACCGACAGACTGACCGACAGACAGACAAAATTTTAAAAAAATGCTATTTCGGTATATGTACTGTGTATAGATACATATGCATTTAGTAGAAAGCGGTTATTTTAATATTACAAACAGACACTCCAATTTTATTTATTTGTATAGATTAGACAGTAACTTTATCTGTCTGTCTGACTGTTACGCTAAGCCGCTTCACCCATTTCAATGAAATTTCTCATGGAGATACATTGATTCTTGAGGAAGGACATAGGCTACTCTTTTACCGCGATAATCGACACGCACGTGGGCAGGGACGCGGTCATAAGCTAGTAGTTTTATATCCGTTTACCATAAGAGAAATTCACCATAAAATTACCTCAAGCTCTTACGCCACACGTCACCTGTTATTCAACCCGAGGCCTGGTATAATTAGGGTTAAAGTCAAATGCTTTTATGTAACTCTCTTCATAACAGCATCATTAACATAGCATAAAGACGATGCATGTTGTCCCATAATGGTATACAATATTGAGCCGGGTTGTAAATAATTCTATAAAATCTTCTATACATCTATACAAATAAATAAAATTGGAGTGTCTGTTTGTAATATAAAAATAAACACTATTGACTAAATCCATGCACGGACGGAGCCGCGGGGAATAGCTATTTCAGATATAAATCTTAAAGGATTTTCGTAAACACACCTATACATTTCCTAAAAAGACAACACAGGGTTCGGTTAACGACATTTGGTTGGCTACATTCGTTTAGGCCCACATTTAAACTCTTATTGGTTTTAAGCGCCTAGAGCTACTTTGACCTTTTTGGATTCACGGCCCACGCACGCCACTTAATTAATTATAATGATTCCAAATATCGCGACATTCAAGACAAAGAGTACACAATTTATCATATATATTTCAGCTCGATAAAATCCTTTCCTACGGATTTTTTGTTACATGGAATTTAATTAAGTTCACGTTGTTTATTTATATTTTAAGTGTTATTTTATTGGCGTAAAAATAAGCCATAAACAAGATATTATTGCTATTTGTAGTCAGTTTTCAGATAAATAAAAATGACAATTTATTACATTAATTCCTATATTAAGGCATACATACTCAAACATGATTAGAAAAACAGAAAGTAACTATCCGCCCGTATACCATATTATTTGTTTATTTCTCACCGTACATAGATTGTGTGTTTAGAACACATACGTTTGGACTCACATTTTTTTTTTTTTTTTTTATGTTTGACCCCGCCAGAATGACTCTACTCTGCCTGATGGAAAGCATGAGTAGAATCCAAGAGTGGTGGTCACCATACTGCGAATGCAGTCAATGCAGCATGGTGACCCACACCATGGCGGGCTAGTGATGCTTCCGCATCATTGGGCCTCCGGTCTCGCACTCACCAACGAAACACGACAGCATGATCGCTGTCATTTTACGTTGATTTTCTGTGCGAGGGTAGTACCGCCCCGGTCGAGCCGGCCCAACCGTGCTGAAATCAGCGTGGCTCTACTACCTTTACACAAGCACACATCATCAACAACCTATAACGTCCCACAGCTGGGCTCGGGTCTTCTCTCAGGAGAGAGAAACGAAATTCTTTCACAAATCATAAACCTGGCCCATCCGCCGTTAATATTACCACTACCTTTTAGTAAATTGGATTAATTCAACTTCGTTTCGTTCTAGGCTGGTCCTCTTAGTGTTACTCATTTTTATAAATATTTTGTATTTATACAAGCCTGTATAAGAGCGCAAGAAATTTCTTTATTCAATGTGTCTAGTATAGATACAGCAGTACGAGTTTCTTGTATATAGAGATTTACTAACAAAAAGATTTTGATTCGTAACTTAAACCAATAACACAAAAATATCAATCGTTCATGCCCAAATGGATTTGAGTTTACTTTCCAAATAATGTTCAAAATAAATTGATTGTTTTACGTTGTTAACACACGGCCTACTCGTATATACATACACATATATTATGCAACAGTATAGCTATGTTAAAATTAATTGGTTCTCTAATTACAGCAACAGTGTCAGTATACCTAGGTTCTGTAAGTCTGGGGTAGAGTCACCTAGGTTCTGTAAGTCTGGGGTAGAGTCAGAACCAAAAATGTCTGTTTCCCTTAAGTGACCAAAACTAAAAGGCGTATTAATTCCCTAATGATGTCATATTTTTATTTAAATTGTAAACAAAAGTATATATAATTGCAGCAAAATAATATAAATATCGACATAAAATTAGTAGATGATATTTTCCTAAAATCTAACTGAATTGGTATAAGGTAACAGGTTTTATTTTGCTGACAAATTAATAAGGAATAAATTAACACCCAAAATTCGCCATGATTTTCTTCTTTCGTCTTTTAGTACAACAGCTAGTGAAAGTAAGTAGACAATACACCGACCGTCCGTCTTTTGACAGATGAGGTTTTAGAACATACATCAATTGGTCATACTTATGTTATAAAATGACATAAATTAAAAGGAACTATTCAATAATATTTTGGTCTTGACCGTACACATCGTACATTAATATTGTGCGGTTAGAGTTGATTAGGTATTAATTGTCGCCATAAAAATTCTATACACAATATGAGAAGACGCGGATACTATAGTAAACAGAAAATAAATTGAATGTTGATGTTATGACACATGATTAAAATTCTTTTCAAATATTCATGTAAAGTTTCATCTTCCTAGCACTGTTTGGAAGGTAAGCCGAGGACGGACGGACAGACATGACGAAACTAAAAAGGCTCCGAGACTTGAATACAGAACCCTAAAAATATTTCACACACATTTACATTATAAAAATACATATAATATCTTAACTAATTCCTTTAAATCTTGGGAATATTTGAGTTACTTTCGGATCTGGTGTATGAGCTTTAACTGTTAGATTTACAATGACAGGATTAGAGTACGAAGCCAATCATCAGCAACATTTATCTATATCTAACACTAGTTTATCAAATATCAATATGACACCATATTTGAAGTCTCATTAAAAAATGCAGATTTGTTCTTAACCTTTTAAATGACACCCTTTTATTAAGTTTTATCAGCCGTATCTAAAATACGAGGGTCTTGGAAGTCCTAAGTAAACGCAATCTTTAATGTGCAAAGAAACTCTTAACTATAAAGATCAAAGCAAAATTTGTAACGCTCGATTGAGTATTCAACACGACCGGCGCAGCCTCGCATGAAACTGTTTTTAAAAAGTCTGCGTCGACAAATATTTACTTAAAAGTAGCAATCAACTGAATACTGAAAGTGTATCGTTGGGAAACACAACGTATTTTAGTAATAATTTTACGGTTTAGTAGATTATTTAGTATATCTATTTACAAAATATTACCATATGTGATGTAACGCAAAGTCGAGATTATTAGAAAAGTCGTTTTTCATACTTGTTAATGGAAACAGAATCAGGATACGTCGTGAACTTTTAAGTCTACTTCAGACAATTCATTCATTTTATGCTTCGTAATTTTAGCATTAGCAAAAGCTTTAAACTGTTTTGAATTCTTATTAATTCATAAATTACGACTTTCGCCCACCTAGGTAGTAGAGCCACGCTGATTTCAGCACGAATGGACTCACGGCTCACGGTCACCATGCTGCATAATTGCATTGTCTGCATTCGCAGTATGGTGACCACCACTCTTGGATTCTACTTATGCTTTTCATCAGGCAGAGTAGAGTCATTTTGGCAGGGCCAAACATAAAAAAAAACCTGCAGGCAAATACGGTAGCAACATACCTATTAATTCAAATTAGTAGCATAGTTCCGTTGATAAACACTTTACCTAAGAGTTTATTAATTTTAGTGTACAACTATTGATTGATGATACAGCTTGATTGATTGTGTCAGGTAAATTGTTCTATAACGAATAAATTTTCTAATGAGATATTGATATCGCTATTACTGGATTATTGGAATACTGTTTGATTATTGAATATTTAATTAACACATTCTAATAACGAACTTGTTAAGCTTCCTTGTCTTCAGGTTGTTGACTCCTTTAAATTATTTCAAGTTAATGAATAGTTACCTAAGTATGATAATGGTTGTGACTGTACGTACATTTGCTGCCCGATATTGCCCATCTCCATGGAGTATGCTTGGGACAGGGTACAAACCCGCAGTCAGTATTTAAAGAATTATTCTCATTAATTAATTTATTTTATTTAGTGCCATAACTTGTTAGGTTTACTAATTTAACGTTAGCCCAAGAAATCTAAACAAATTTGTTATTATCCATACGAATACATATTATAGATTCGAAAGTAACTCTGCCTGTCTATGTTACGTTTTCATGACAAAATCACTGCACCGATTTCAATTAAATTTGGCATGAAGATACTTTTATTTTTAAGGAAGAACATAGGCTACACTTTACGTCCTTGGGAAGACGCAGGAAAAAGTTAGTTTTCAGTAAGATGAGCGTAAATTATCTATGTATATTTTTTTGTAATTAGTTAGTTATTATTATTTACCTACCTAGTAGGTACTAATTTTCTTTAGTAGATACGGTTGCTTAGTCCAAAGATGTTTAATTCATTCCGATTTCTTTCCTTGAAAGCTTTTCCAATAATGTGTTATTGCATATTAACTTCCTGCTTAACTTTTTCGATAATCCTACGGAAGGTAGTAGTTAGACATGAGAACTAATCGCGAGACTTATCCATCCATAAACGACTTACTTACCTCATAGGAAATTGTAATATAGGTAATAAAACATCGCGACGTACATAAAAATGTCACCCACTGTCATCTTAAAAAAATTAAAAAATACGTAGTCCTGCAGGTCAGAAGAACTAAATCATGTCGATTTTATATTTCATTAATATTATTCATGACCAATATACATAGTTTTAGAAATGTCTTGCATTATAAGAATTGACTCTTATCAATAATTTGTTTATTCAAATAAATGAATATCTATGCAAATCGGGGCTTTAATATAACAGAATATGTATCAAAATTTCTAAATCTTAGGCCGTGTACACGAACTCGGCAAACGCTGGGCGAGCGCGGAAGCGGAGCGAGTAGCGACACATTCAATTGATACACTACTAGCTGACCCACTAAACTTTGTTTGCGTCTCTCCATAAGAAATATTTTTTCCCTACATTTTCGGTCGATACCCGGCTCTTATTGAACGTAGAGTGGTGTTATATAGCCTAAAACTTTCCTCGCTAAATGGGATATCCAACAAAAAAGAATTAGCAAAATCGGTTCAGCCGTTTACGCGTGATGTCGTGACCAAGGCAAACAGGGATTCATTTATATATATAGATATAGGGTAGTGGGTGACGAGCGGCGTAGGAGCGGTGCGTATCAATGTCAGATAGGGATACGATGGAATGAAGTGACAATCGCCTGTGATTATTGATTTTTAATTTTGTAATTGTTGCCACTTTTTCAAGTTTATTCAATTATTAATATTTTAGATTTTATTTATTTCTTGTTATTAAAACGTTTTAATCATCTTTATTAGTTGTAATTTTGTTCGCTTGGTTGATGTATTTTTTTTCCTTGTATTTTCTGTGATCTTCTATAGGTGAATGAGTATAGCAACCTAATACTCCCTAATTGCCAATTATAATAAGTTATTGTGTTTGAAATTACGACCTATCAAGATATGGCTGAAGTTATAATGATTGAGTCGTACCATTTTAGAAAAAAATATTTAATATACATATTTATGACGCTAAAACATAAATACGTACCCTAATTAAACTGAATATTATCAAACATTGATCGATTTCACAAATTATTTGAAATCAGCCATATTTCACCCTAAACCGCTCTAGCACCCGCTGCTTAGCTCGCTGGTTTCAAAAAGGGTAAGCGTTCCCGCTCCGCTGGCGCCGCCGCACCGCTTCCCGCCGACTTCGATAACGCGGCCTTATATATAAAATAATATAAATGTATTATGTCGAATTCTTTATATTGTAAACGGGTTCAAGAAATATTACTGTCTGCTAGTCTAAACTCTTACAACCTGTAAGATAATTAGTTAGGTCGACGATGTCGATTATAATTTCTTTCTGTAAAGTCCTGAAGTCTATGAGTTCTGTTTAGCATTAGCTTGACTGTAAGACAATAATATAGCTCACTAGCCGACCCACGCAACCTCGTTTGCGTCTCCTATTGCCCGCCGCGTGAAAATTTCCCCCGTTTTTGAAACATTCTTCATTGTTGCTCCGCTCCTATTAGTAGTAGCGTGATGATATATACCCTATAGCCTTCCTCGATAAATGGACTATCCAACACCGAAAGAATTTTTCAAATCCGACCAGCGGTTCCTGACATTAGCGTGTTCAAACAAACAAACAAACAAACTCTTCAGCTTTATATATTAGTATAGATACGTTATAGCACAATAAAATAAAGTAGAAATTTCTCTTAAAAAACAATAAATAAAATTATAACTCGCCCAAATATTCTCAAGTGTAAACTCAGAATTGAGTGAGCATTGGTGGTTGGCTATTCACTCCGGGAGAGGTACCACAAGAGGGATTGGCAAATAATTAACTCAGTATTTACCTACTATTTGAAAGCAAGACAAGCGGTCTCTCTGCCCTGCAAAGGCTTGTAATTCAAATGTCACTTGGAACAGAGGCATAAATGATAGTTATAATAGTGAACTCATACAACGCACACGCGACCGTCTAAGGGTCACACATGACGCATTGCAAATATCTGCGAGTACGCACGAATGCACCGCAAGAACTTCACGCCGCATTGCATCGCAGTTATGTGTGGGAGCCCTTAAGCCAAACTAATCAGAGCCTGTACTATGGTAAGTAGACCGTTGACTGCCTCTGTGGCGCAGTAGGAGTGTATGCGACCGCAGTGCTTGAGGTCTCGGGTTCGATTTCCGGGTCGGACCTAACGTCTGTATGATTTGCAAACATGAGTGTTCGGACATAGGTGTTTTCTATCTCTAATATGTATGTATTTACAAAAAAAAGTATCTAGTACCCATAACACAAGCTCTGCTTAGCTTGGGACTAGATGGCGTTGTGTGTTAGAAGTCCTAAATATTTATTATTGTTATTTTTGTAATGTAAATGAATTTTACCCACATAAAGAACTGATGAAGATTTCTACAGCTGTAGATAGCATTTCTTATTCTCCTATGAGAATGAAACATAAAGTCATGATCCTTATTGTACACTAACCCAAAATCTCAGCCACTCTCTCTAAAACGACGTCAGCTATGCTTCGCAGTCTGTTCGACACCATCATCTCCTTATAACCCTCAGCTATGTAGTCACATAAACGATACGCCACTTATAGATAGATCGTGCTTCTCGAACAATCATGTGTTTTGGATCATTATTAACTATACATATTAAATGAAAAAAAAATCTAATTAAGTTTTAACTGAGATTGATACCGAATTCCCGACCTGAAACCTTCAGTGATGAAGAGATTTGACACCCGTAGAAGTTATACAAATAGTATCCCCTAAAACTTTACTGATTATTATAAATGTGTTTGGCTGCCTGCTTTTGCATTATGTGTGTATTTATGTTTGCGTTGAGTTTGTCTATGTATTTGTGTACTTTTCGCAACTATTCCTGATTATCCTACTACTATGGGTATGGTTTATGTGTCGGTATTCCAGAGTCTGGTTATTTCAACTTTCAGAGGGTGGTGTTTGCTGAGTTTCTCTATACTCGTATATTGTAGTCAGACAAAATCGTTACATCTAATAGGTACGTTTTAGTTTTTGTCTTATTTATGTAAATGATATCGGATCTATTGTGAGTGATTGTTACATCTGCTTGTACCGGTTTCTCTCATATCAGTTTTGCATTGTCGTTTTCTTTTATTTGTGGTTGTGTTAAGTTTTCTTGCCACTAAAGACTTGTTACTACAAATTTGTGTTTTTTTGCTATAATTATATGTAAATAGTTATATTATATTAATAATTGAGTGGGTATCGAACGTAGTAGTTTTAATAAAGCTATAAATAAAGTTCAAGTTGAAATAAAACTGATTTTCTGATGAACAGGATGTGTATTGTAATTATAATGTAGATACGTATAAAATAATTAGTTAAATTTAAATAAATTTATTCCTAAATTTAAAAAATAAAATTATAATTTGAATTTCACTATTGCAAGTAATATACTCGTTACTAGAATATTAATAGAACTAAAAATGAAAAAAAATATTCGCAAAAGCTCATAAAAAATCGCTTCGCACTAAACACAACCGTTAACACGCAAAAATAATGATTTGAACGCACAATACAATGAATAAGGTATGCAAAACACTTACGATTTCGTTTTCTCGAAAGCGAATCTTGAAGCGCGGCCGCACGCGATGGCACTACGCACACACTGGCCGATCGTTGCAAACGCAAACCAACCCCACTTTAGTCATAAAGGCTTTCTTCCGAACACACTCCTCTTTTAGTGGCCACTGATTGTGTCTTGATTTTTTTTTTACACGGAGTTATGGCATAGGCGTTTGTCTTCCAACTCACTCAAAGGAAAGCGACGATCAAGGCAAAGATACAAATGGGTATAAAAAACCTCTTTACTCCTAAACGTTCTAGGTCTATAAGTGAATATTTCATTACGTCTTTGTATTGTGATTTCTGTGCGCCATTTGAATACTCCGCAAAGTGTTTACGCACATTCGATTGTTACACCATAAGGTTCTTAGTAATTGTCGTCATTGTGAATCGATTAGAATTCCTGAGATACTTATTTCTTTATGTATCTCATAAAAAACGACAGATTTACGCTTTACGATGAAATCATAAAAGTGTAAGGAATTTCTAGAATAAATATATATTATGCGTTAATGTTGTCTACTTCTGTAATGGAAATAAAATATTCTGATTTGAAAACAGCATCACTTTCAATATAGAAATACGGAAATTGGAAATATAGACCATTGCACGTTTTAGGTCAATTCTAGGTTAATTAAACGTCTGTACAGGCGAACAAGATATAAAATAGATCTGATGTAAACTGAATATCCTGAATTCTACCTAAAAATAGGATCGTTTTCCAATTTCATTAATAATATTCCAAAGGTATTTCATTGAGCTGTCAACTCTGTTATTCTAACGTGAGCCGTCAATTTGTTTATTTAAATTTATTTCAAAGTCAATGTCTGTGAATCATAAACTATTTGCATAATCTGAATAAGTAAGATCAGAAATTTTAAATCGAAATTTCACTTATTTAATGGTAACTGACGTTTAATAATAATCGACTGCGTGTCAACAAATAAATAAAAAATTTATAATGACACATTCAATAATTGAATAAACGTCCTGAAACACGAAGTACATATTTTAGAAAAAAAAATGAGAAACCACAAATTAGATGAGGACTAAAGTGTTGCCATTACATTTCCAATATTATAAATTTGATTCCGTTACCACCTGAAACTACTCTTTTTTTTTTTTATGTTTTCTAAATTGACTCTGCTCTGCCTGATGGAAAGCATGAGCAGATTCCAAGAGTGGTGGTCACCATCCTCAATGCGAATAAAGACATTGCAGCATGGTGACCCACACTATGGCCGCCTAGTGAGATGCTTTTTTACGCCGATTATCACAAAATTAAGACAAAAGTATCTACTGTTCATGGGAAAAACAAATTATAACGTTAAACGGTTCTTTGGAATAACAAAATGAAGATCGTAATCGAACACAGTTCATGTGTCGTATATTCCTTTTCATTCTTTTTGTTTCCTTTTGACTTGTATGTTCAATCTACTTTTATCGACCACTCGTTTCAGTTGAGTAATATGGCTTATTATATATCATTTACATAATCAACGCACATGATGACAAAACGAGTGATTAAAAGGGGCTTTGAGGTTTCAAATTAATAAAGCAGTCTCATTAACGTTTTAAACACTTTATAAAGTTCAAAGAGCGTAGTAGATGATACGGCAATGCCAAATTGTGGGACTGATTTGATTGTGGTAGGTATGTACCAAAAACGCAGCGTTAATCCGTATTGATGTATACGGTAGCAATATTAATGAGTGAAACTTTTAAGATGATTAAACTGATCGCAATCTGATCCTTTCTAAAAATATTTTTTTCTTTTTTGCACTAGAGAAGTTAGTTATTTAACTTTTAACACTTATTTATTTGCACGTGTTTAATCTAACCGTTGCTATGTGTCTAAACAATACTTTGGTTTTCATTTTAATTATTTGGATACTATTTTCTCGTTCTGATTTTTGATATCGCGAATAGACGCGTGTGATATGAGATTTGGTTATCGATTTTAAAAGTGGTTTTAGGTAGTACCTCTAAACTTGAGCTATATACTAAATTTAGTAATATCTAATATATAAAATGCTCGTGTCGCGGTGTTTGTAGTTAAACTTCTTCGAAACCTCTTGACCGATTCTTATGAAATTTTGTGTGCGTATTGGGTATGTCTGAGAATCGGACAACATTTATTTTTTATACCCCTAAATGGTAAGGGTAACCCATCCTTAAATATTTTTTATGGCAAAATAACGTTTGCCCGGTCAGCTAACTACAAACACCGCGACACGAGAATTTTATATATTAGATTTTTTACCATCCTGTTTACATATTATGATGATGTAGCTACTTATACATACATAGTATGTTTCTTATTTATAATTAAAAAGGCACACATAAAAGCGTGTTTAAAGAAATGAACATTATTACACAACCATCGTTATATTTCTTCGCAATTAATTAATTAACCTATACATCTATACAAATAAATAAAATTGGAGTGTCTGTTTGTAATATTAAAATAACCGCTTTTTACTAAATGCATATGTATGTATACACGGTACATATACCAAAAAGGTATTTTAAAAAAAAAATGGCTGTCTGTATGTTTTTTCCGGTAATATCTGGTACGGCTGGATGGATTTTGACGGGACTTTAACTGGCAGGTAGCTGATGATTCAGGGAGTAACCTAGGCTACTTTTTTTAGACTAACTTGGTCCTGCGGCGTTACTCGCGGTACAACAATAACCGCGGGTAACACCGCGGGGTTCAGCTAGTAAATAAATAAAATTGGAGTGTCTGTTTGTAATATTAAAATAACCGCTTTTTACTAAATGCCTAATTGTATGTATACACGGTACATATAGCAAAAACGTATTTAAAAAAAAATGTCTGTCTGTCTGTCTGTCTGTTTGTTCCGAGTAATCTCTGGAATGGCTGGACGGATTTTGACGGGACTTTTACTGGCAGGTAGCTGATGATCCAGGGAGTAATTTAGGCTACTTTTATTAGACTAACTTTGTCCCGCGGCGTTACTCGCGGTATGACGATAACCGCGGGTAACACCGCGAGGTTCAGCTAGTAAATAAATAAAGCACAAATGTCATAAATGTACCGTTGTAACATCAGCCCCTTTCATATTTGGAGTGAATTTCATGCATGCATGCACGTTAGTTAACTCGACGTGCGTATGCATACAACTCGCTCATTTCGTCATAAGCTTTGGAAGTACCTACTACTGCATATTGTAAACAAGCCTGTAATCCATTTAATGGTTTCGGATGTCTGTTAATACGTTCGATTACATTGCGATTCTAATGGCCCTTTGTACAGCTTTTTAAACTTTAAAAACGTATTAGTAGTGTAGGACACCACAGGACAGATGGTGTGGTGGTTAGTAGATGCGAGTAGCCCAAAATCGATCTGAGTGGCGTGTAAGAGGACTGATATAGGCTGATCATGGTGATGATGACGAAAGACATAATTATAGCTAATGCTTTTGTAATTTTGATGATAAATATTTCAAAAATAATAATTACATATTAAGAGTAATAGGTAACTAAAAAATAATAAGGATACAAATTTCTGGCTTGAACAAAATACTGTTTAAATTCATAATTCTATATAAACATACACACAATACATTTATTTCCTATGCCACTGTCGTTACATGTGTAAGCACAATGATAAACAATTACCTACTCTGTTTCGTATAAATATAGTAATTACTTATAACCAAGCTTTTAGGGATAGTAAATTAATTTAGTGAAGATCTGAGTAAACCCGCTCACAAAGTCAGTAAAAAAAACATTTTAGGACTTTATTTAACATTAATAAAATCCTTATAGAATATTTTTTGACAGACTAAATAAAAGTTGAAATCCCTATGTTCACAAAACTAATGGTTTACAAAACTAAGTATACGAACTCAACAGTCTGTGGAAGTAAATCTAAATAAATGTTACTGGCATGGACTAACAAAATCTTTTAAAATGTTGTAGAACTGTGCTCCGATGGTTTGGCAAATATTTACTACACAAAGTTTAATAACATTATATCATTAGATCAAGTATGCAACTTGCCGGCGATATTCCTTATATACCATGTTGCTCTCTTATAAATAACTAAAGTATATCTATATATTGGCTCCCAAGTCACAGGTGATAAACCTAGCCAAGAAGTAAAATAATTTGTTTGCATAGAACTGATTGTTATTATTATTTATTATTTTGCAAAAATGTGAAATGTTATCTGTAAGCAATGTGTATTGAGTGAACTTTTTGTAAGATAAATAAATAAATAAATTATTATTACTTAATATATCTTCAACTTCTGCATTCCAAAGTAAAGAGGGTACATCTTGAACATCTTCGCTCTTTCACGAAGGTTACTGTGCTTTTGAGAGCAGCATTTACCTAAAGCCTAAAGGCAGCTAGCTACAATTTAGTTCACTTTTATAGTTACTAGTTTATAAAATATAATATTAATTCGAATGCTTGTAAACATTTAAGAAATATTGTAACGAGTCAGAATTTATGATAAGCGATTTCATACCAAGCGATTGAACAGCTTTGAATCAATGTGTGAATTACAAATTTGTGTTGTTACCCGCGGCACAACAACAACCACGAGTAACAGTTAAAAAAAAGTATCTAAAGTTAGTCCTTATCTGCCAGATATCATCTTTCTTCCAGAGAAAGTTCCATCAAAATGAAAGCCGGAACAGACTGACAGGCCAAACTTAAAAATACACTAAAATACATCAAAAATTCTTTTTTTAAGTGTAATAAAAATACAAGTGTTAATTTGAAATTAAAAATTGACACTTCAATTCAGTTTGTTGTTTTTTTAGCCCATAGTCATTGTGGCACAAGCCACCACAGTCACCACACACAGCGCGGCGTTTTAGTTACAATAAAGTATGTTTGCAACGCAACGGGTGTCTTTGGGCGGCGGTAATCGCTTACCATCAGGTTATACGTCTGCTCGTTTGATCCCTACATCATATAAAAATATGTTTTTCACTATTACGATGTATCAGCTAAAAAATGACTGGGAATTGCATAAATGATTAACGTGATATAACAACAAAATTAACACGTCATATTCATTCAGTATAAATCTATGTATGTTTTTTGTTTTAATACACAATTAATAAATTACCATTAAATTTTATAAAGGTGACCAATAAGACCATAAAGAAGCAATGTGATACGTTTCTATAAACGCCGGTCCATATGCACATGTATGCAAAAAACACTTCCAATAGTGGCAATAAATTCAATAAAATCCTATTTGAGTAAATAAAAAAATCATTAACGGTGTGCAGACCGGCATTCCTCGTAGTAATAAAACCGACTTCAAAACACGTACCACATTAAAAAAAAACTGGATACTGTAATGTAACCTTAACATAAGGCAGTATATCTAGCATAACGACGGTAGTGTAAACGTGGATATTGCATATTACAAACTGTCCTAATAAATAGTTAATGCCTTAATTAATGGGTCTTGTAAAAATATTGCATGGAACAAGTTTTGAAAGTTCAGGGTTAAGATAAAATGATCCCAGAAAAGGTCAGCGATTGTAAGATAAATAATGTGTTTACGAATGTTTGTTTATTCAATAAGACGTATTGAATGCCACAGACGCGAAGCGACGACTTCAAGAATCGCTAGATCTCAGTAGATTTATTCTCACACGGACACAACCATGTTATCCTTGGTTATCTCATAACAAAGCTTTTATACCTATGTGATAAATTATATTGATGATACAAATAGTGGTGAACTAAATGACATTGGAAAGATAAAAAGTCCTAAAACAAAATTTCACCTTTAGTATTGCAAGTACTATATTGTACAAATTTAGCTCAGTAAATACTTTAGCCTTACTGCTTGCAAGGACCATTTCTGTTTTGAGCTGATCAAGTACAACATTCCAGAAGTATATCAATTGCTAGATACGTCGATAAGAACTTCTTGAGATGTAGTCAGTCACCGCAATCTAACCAATTAATGCATCAAATAAAGTGTTCATAAAAATATAATCCAAAATGACACCTACACGTGCCTACATGTTTAAATGAAAATATCTTTAAAATAATTTTGTTAAGGGCACCTTGATATATATTAAGAAGCTTTAGCGTCCATACAGTTCACAGTGCAGTGTGCTTTACAACACATTCTGTTTGACGAAAGTTTTAGTTTTGTTAAAGCTCAGATTTTGTACGTGGTTTGGGATTAAGTTGTAAAAGCATTTACTTTGACGTTTATGTTATAAATTGCTTCAAAAGTTTTCGCCTGTACAGTAAAAGTAGTTCTTCCATATGTCACATCTATAGAATGTATATGTTTCTTATGTTATGACAGAACACTACTTAAGTAAAAGTAACATCTGACACACATCAACATCCTAGACTGGACAGTCTGTGAAATAAAGAGACGAATATTACCTTTACACTACGTGCTGATTTCTCTGAGCTAAAATAACTTGTTACTGTTATCTGTATTCTTTTTAAAAGCTGTCCTAATGAGAGTTTTTTTTTCTGTGTTTATACCCCCGGATACCACTCGTTTGTGCTTACGTCGGACTCGACCCGAACAAAAAATATTTTCTTTCTGCCTTTTAGCGCGTTAGCTCCAACCTGGATCTGCTAGGGTGACAGACGATCTTACCTATCACCCCAGGCTTGTGCTTATGGAAGACTGAGATCGTTCTGCGATCTCCGTCGTCTGACGAATCGGGAGAGTTCTAAAGTGGCGGCGGCGGAGTTCCACGCGCTTTCGCTCCGCACCATGGCTGCGATCATGATAACGAATGAGTGATTTTATCACAGCTAAGCCGCGGGGTAGTATTTTATGAAATTTGGCTACTTTATGTACACGCGGGTGGAGCTACGGTCAAAAGCTAGTAATTTTTGAAACCACAATTTTGCACATAAATTGAAATATAGTCAGGTACCGTTGTAAATGGAGCGATATTTCTGATTTTAAACCAGCTTATTGGACGATACTACGATGTACGATGAATTAGCGCAGTTTTGATTACATTACTCTTAAAGCACTCAACATTGACCACCGGCGTGGTTGTGACTAAACCATTAATTAAATTATATTACTTTCCACAACATTTCAGCACAAACGTCAGAGTGGGAACCACCCTCATGATCAAAGTATTTATTTAACCTTCAGTTTAATATATCATATGAATATTTGAGAGATGGGATGATGATTTAAATATTTAAATTTGTCGTCATCTTCTTGGTCATTCTCGAAGTTTGTTTGAGTTAGACCTAGAGTTTTCTTCTCTTAGTTCATTCTTGAACTTGAACAGGCGAAAGATCTCTAATTATTTTTTGCATCCTTTTGAAGTAACATAAGTGTTTGTAAAATAGTTATGTATTTGATCAGAATGAGCATATTTTAATAAAAATAATAAATAGTTATCGTCGTCATATATTTAAATATGGTACATAATAATTTTTATTTTTACATAATTATAATTTATTTTTTTGTAGAAACAACGCGTACTTGTCGAATTAACAGTTATTTCTAAGCTAATATCTCGTAACCTTAATTTATTACTTAATATGTTCCACTTCGGTAATCAGTGTTACTAAATGACTGTACTTAATTTCTAGCCTTGCCTTGTGGCTCTAGTAGCTGTTGAACTAATGGTCATGGGTTCGGTTCCCAACGAGAAAATACAATTAGGAAAGCCAAATTATTTGTTCTGGGATTACACCCATTAGAGATTATCCAGAATGACCCTGGGTTACAGTAATTTACCCTGGGTTAAATTACTTTAACCTTAAGATGCGTGTACTAAGAACTATAGGTATTTTTATGTTATTGTTCTCAGCAGTTTGCAGACGGCCGTACGCGAGATATAGATAGTTATTATTATAGGATTCAACTGCACAGTATATAACTACATAATAACACGTTTTGTAACAAGATAGTATAATTAATATTTGGTTTGGTTCTTATTTCATGTCAGCAACACAAAAAACAATTAAATAAATATCTAAATTCTTGTAAATTATATACGAAATTTACGAATATAATGTTTCAATTTATCTAATTGCAATAAAACTATATCAAAAAATAAGACATAATTATTTTAATCTCTTTTCTGCCCAGAACAAATATATAACTCGGACATAATAGCGTTTTATGGACCCAAAAATCTGTTACATCAATATATACACACAAAAAAAAACAGAAATAGAGGTCTGACTCATTTGATTAGATGCATAAATTTCAATTTATGCATCTAATCAAATGAGGTTATATAACATTTATGTTACATGAGTGTTATGTTACGACAATATTCAAAGTGGTGCAAAAATTTAATTAAAAAGTGAACATTCATTAGTATTGACTGTGGATATTCATTCACGAGTAGTTTTAGTAAGTTACGGGTATAACTACTTACCAACTAAATTTGGTTGAAAAATCCATTTTTTATAACAAGGAAAAGCATACATCTGCACTATAAATATACTAGTGGTTGTCCGCGGCTCCGCCCGCGTATATGTCGGTTATCGCGGCAAATAGTAGCCTATGTGTTATTCTGATGTACAAGCTATATTACTGTAAAGTTTCATCCAAATCCGTTCAGCAGTGTTTGCGTGAAAGAGTGACAAACATCCACCCATACTTACAATCTTTCGCGTTTATAATATTAGTAAGTATAGATATAGATATATTGTGTTCCGGGGGACTTTACAAAGTCATGAAAGGAACACAAGTAGCACCTAGAAAATAATTTTGTGGATCAAACAAAGTGTTATTCAATGGGGAGCTTAAACCCTAATCACTTAGAGCAGTAACATGGAGCAAAGTGAGCGTTCTTTAGTATTTTAACTTACAGTACTAAATTACAACTTACTGTTTTTAATGCTATAGGCGGGTAACTTTAGATATCGCATTTGATGCAATAAAAATGCCGAACTTTAAGAAGTCACGTTGCTGCTAGTTATTCAGCTTTACCTACATTGTTGCAGATAACTTTCTTCTAAAAATTTCAAAAATCATTAAGTGTATGTTGCACGCATTTGACCCGAATTCGTGTAATTCTATGAGGAATGTAAGCTACACACTAGTTACACTTATAATTAACACAAAAAATTGTGACTATCCCCTGCACCAATTAAGTAAGTGTTTGTTTCCTGTTTATCGAAAACATTCTATTTCTAAATATATATAATAATGGGTCGCTAAATCTAGGAGAATTATTTATCGGTACATAATTACATGATTAACAACTACATACTTAAAACATGACTTGGCTTTTTGTATGCCAGATTATCTTATAGACTAATCACTGCATAAAATGTTACTAGGTCAGTTCATTACATTATTCTTCTTCTTCTTATTGTAATAAAAATAGTTCTTTAGATTACTGTTGTGGTTTCGATGCCTTCATAGGACAGATAGCCTTCAAAGAGTGGCCATGGGTTTCTTTGCCAGTATTCTTCTCATGAGGCTCTACGCATTTTGGAAACTGGAAGTTAAGGATCGACACAGGCAGGCAGTAGATCTTGGTGCCTAATTTACCTTGACAATATAGCACATGTTGTGGCGTGTGTTTGTGTCGATCTATGATTTTTAACTGCAGCTTCAATTTAACGTTCATAAATTTCACTTAGTGTCTTAATTGAATAAATGATTTTGAATTTGAATTGAATTTGAATTTGGATACTATTGTGTGCTCCACAAATTGTTGTTCTGAGTCTGGGTGCTCTTTGTTCCTATAACCATAACGACCCGAACCCAGTAGTTCCCACTACGTCTTCGGGTCTCCTCTCAGAATAGGAGATAAGGCCATACCCGTACTTGGCCACGCCGTATCTTTATAAGGTACACAGAAGTCATTACTAATGCGAGAGTTGCTTTTAAAACCATTTTTGTTTTCAATATAGAATCAAATAGAAATTTAAAGCCTCCAATAGAGTTGATACCTACCTACAAACGTTATATTTTTAAAAGATCTATGAATACTCCTGTTTTGTTAAGGCTGTTTGATAGTTCCAACTGGTTCTGTTGCGACAGCGACAGTTTTTTGAATGATACTATCGTGGCTTTTGAAACCAGTCCTGATTTTGATAGCGTCAGTTTTGCTGCAGTAGCTTTAGTAGATCTTTAAGATAATATAGGAGAGAAATAGTTTAAATTATCAATCTTCCTTAGGCAATAGACCATTATATACTGTTACCAAGTGCCAGTGTGAGAATGTAAATAAGTCGTAGCTATATATTAAGTTTGCGATCGAATTACACAATCTTATGTAAACATTCAAATAAAATACTACTCAAGACAGAAAGCAATCATTTTATAATTACACGCAGATTCCAAGCGAAACGGTTACCACTTGGCAGTTATTCATAACTTAATTATAAAAATAAATAAAATAAAACTATACCCAAACCAAATTGCAATCATAAATTTTCTTTTTAAGTAATGTTATTGGTATGTAGTATCTCTGCTAATTAAATTGTTATTATTATAATTTAAGACTTTTAAAATTGCTCCCTATAAATATTAACCTCATGCATCTCATACAGAGCCATCTGATCCCAAACTAAGGTATTATTTGATAATAAGATTGTTATTTATATATTTCTAAACCATCACCATCATCAGACTGTCACAGTCCACTGCTGGACACGTTTAACCTGGTCTGTGAACGTCATACTCTACGTTAAATACCTAATCCGAAATACATACATTTTATAGAAATACCACACAGACAATTTGCTTGTTTGCTTTAAGTACATAATGGTAGCCTAGCCATATCACTGCCGGGTATTTGCGACCTCTCCAGTGGTTCAACCAGGTTCGACCAGGTTGCACTGGCCGTGGCCACAGGCTGACTGTGTTAGAGTCAGCCTGTGATAACGGCCAGTGCAACCTGGTCGAAACGTCAGGCAAATCAGAGGTATGTAATAAATACCTTTTAATAAGTGATCGCGTTAATTCCCGTAAAAATAATTGTTAATATATCATGGAACGCGAAAGTTTAAAAGTTAGTATAACGAGTTTAGCTTCAATCAATAGGTATATCTCCGGTAACGGGTTTTATCTAAATAACATCTAATTCAGTCATGAACTTAACGTTTCATCTATTTCACTTATACCTACTAATAGGCAAAAATTGTATCAAGAATCTATTTTCAATATTATTCCTTTGAATAAAACCACTTGTAATTTTGATGACTATATCACTTTAGAAAAAGTATGAAATCCATGTAAATCTTCTTTTTTCTGTAGGTAAGTTACTGTAGGAATCTTCCTGGTTAATAAATATGGTAAAATAACTTGTAAAAATCATGCCATTTATGTTGATTTATAAAGTTCTTTCGTATGGTTCAGATCATTATCACTAGCTGACCCAGCGAACTCCGTACCGCCAAATTTACATATCTGTCTCAGCTTCCCATAGACAGTGTACAGACGCGGACAGAAAAAAATTGACTTTTCCGTTATCTTTCATTTTTTTTCTACACAAACCTTGTTCTAACAAAAACGAACATAATAAAACAAGGAATTATTCAATTTGGTGCTGCCGATTAGAAGTTATGCGCGCACATACATTTCAGCCATTCATCTTATAAATATAGATTCAATATAGTTTAAAAGAAAGTAAAAGTTTTAGACCAATAATTATGGGACGTTAGAAAGTATTAGAGGAATCTTGAACTGGTTTTAATAAGAAATAAAATATCATATATAAAAAGATTATTATATAGATTCCTCGAACTAGTAGCATCTGAAACCAACGCATTAAAATCAACTATACCTACAACATAGAGCAACGAATATCATACATTGTTCAACTCTAATTAAAATTACAAATATTCTAAAAATGTTAAGATTTAAAGATAAAAAGTATGTAATACTTAAAAATTTGTAATTAAATAATTTTTTTATTACTTAACAAATGATTATAAATAATATTTAAAAAAACTATGTTTTCATTAAACGGTGTAACTGTTTCATAATTAATTATGCTCGTTTCTTCATTACCACCTGGAGTTCGGAAATATGACATAACAGTGTTATTTAATAAAAATATTCTTCGTTTGGATTTCCACGTCGCGTCGCCCATTCACTGATGTTATCTTTAGTCACAGAATGCGTTTGTGTATATTTGGGTAATTCTCATCAAATTCTGAGATACAACTGAAATGATTTATTTTTGGTGTAAACTTCGATATTTTTTCGATGTTTGTTTGTGGAATTCTAGATTGTTATATGTATAGATAGAAAGTTGAGAAGCAACAGGTTAGCCTGGTATGGACATGTGATGCTTAGAGATGAGCAAAATGTAGTTAAGAAAGTGTTAAGTATGGAAGTCGACGGATATAAGAGTAGAGAGCGACCAAAGAAAAAATGGATGGACTGCATAAAAGAGGATATGGGTACGAAGGCAGTAAGCAGTGAACTGTTGACTGAACTATTGATAGAGGAGAATGGAGGAGGAATACTCATTGCACCGACCCCAAATAAATTTGGGAAAAGGGGAGGGAGATGGTGATGATGTTTGTGGAATTCTATATATACAGAAATGAACATACGAAAGCGTTTAATATTATTTAACTACATTTGAAATTGATAAAAATAGAGCATAGGGAAGATTTCAAGTAACTTTACAGCTAAACTCTCATTTGGTCGGAATAGATTATCGTCAATCAATGGGACGGTAACGGATCCAAGATCATGTAACAATATTTCAAAATATAAGGACATTAAATAAACATGCTATAAGGCAAGTGTCATCAACCGTCATAAACTATACTCTGACGGTACTGAATTTTCTTTCAAATTGAAAAATTAATGACATGGATGCCATGGTAACATTGATTGCTCCATTGTCTGCCAATCGTTTACAGTGAAATGAACACCAACAACCTTCTGTACGGCTGTCACAACTGAAATGATGCACTCCGGCTTCGTGTCAGTGTTTGCGACGTGTGCTGGCGGTAAGAGGTGACCGGTGCCGCGGCACGATAGCTCGTCAAAAACCCGGAAGCGGTGCCGCTGATACTGTGCGTAGGGGCTACAATACATTCCTAATAAGTTTCATTACATAATGACAAACCTTTTACGGATTTAAATATAAAAAAAGACTTGAGCTTTCTACGCAGTATTTAATTATTATTTTTTCTTTTATACACCTACACTGATTAGATTATGGATTACTGATATGTTTCTTTAATTAGTATAGAGGTTTGCGGAGTAGCACTGATTGTTTATAGGTATCTACATATAGTATATTTTTATTTTATCGTTCACTAGCTTCAACGCATGCAATGGGAATTGAATTATAAAAGAAAGACAGAGTTTAATGTTACAAAATTTTAGTAGCATTTACAACTTAAAGTATTTACTTCAAACCAATATTAGTTACACCACGTGGGACATTGATATTAGAAACATCAATTACTAGTGAACTTCCTTATATCTAAAACATAATATTTGATAATGGTACCTATTCATTTCATGCTCATAATTAAGACACTACGTGATAAACTACTTTTTTCCGATAAGCCGGATATTTATTTGGAATTGTGATTATTCTAAGAATAATATTACACTGTTGCAACCAGTTGTGTTAGTTATTACTGTTGATTGGCCTTAATTTCGTAAAAAAAATACTCGTAATCTCGTGTCAGTACGACGGTACGTTTTGACTTATCGAATTAGATCATTTTCAAATGCCGATCTTAAAACTTGTCCGTTGACTTTGAAAGGCTAAATGACTCGTCATAAGGTTGTGCCAAATACTATTACGAAATTAAACCACTTACTTTGAAATATACTCGAATATTTTATGATCAAAAGATTCTAACTGTTCTGATTTGTCGAAGATGAGCTGAGAGCTATTTCTAATTAATCTTCTCAGATAGATTGCCTCGTTCTTTTGTCTGTGAAATAGTTCAAGACTCATCACTACTAAACTTGGCGAATAAGACAATTAACTGCGTAAAATATAGTATTAAATATTATATTTTAGGCAGTTGTTTGTACTATATGGATACGTTTTATTTTATGTATGCCCCTGCCAAAATTACTCTACTTTAGCATAAGCAGAATGCAATAATGGTGGTTACCATTGCGAATGCACACACAGTGCAGCATGGCGACCCACACTGAGGCGGCCTACTGATGTTTCTGCATCATTGGGCCTCCGGTCTCGCACTCACCAACGAAACGCGACAGCGCGATCGCTGTCATTTTACGTTGATCTTCTGTGCGAGGGTAGTACAGCCCTGGTCGAGCCGGCCCAACCGTGCTTAGTTCAGCGCGACTCTACTACATTTAAAACGTAATGTATATTACGAGTTTAGTCACAGTGTAATTTGCATTAGGAAAAAACGAGTTGGTGTTGTTGGTGTTTTGTGCTCGTAGAAAGTTTTTTTTTAATATTCCCCTTATAATTATTTTTAATATAAAGGACTTAAAGCTATATGTATTTTTTTTTTAATTCCTGAATTTATCCCTTTAATATTGACCTGATCTTTACCGAGATTTTCTTCTCGAATAACCAGATAACAACGTTCAATCAACGAAAAACCATGAATTTCGGATATGTACATATATATATTTTATAGGTTTCAATTTATTTATATGTAACTTTTAGAAATTTAAGATAACTATAAAATTTAAAAAAAGCGTACGAGCCTTTCAAAAGTCGCATTTGATAGTAACATGATTAAAAATGAGATGCCTATCTTATCTACCATCTGACGGCCAACGGCAAATTCAAGAAGTCAACAAACCGGAAAGTATGAACTAATGAGCATACGCTGGAATGTGGTGAAGCAATTGTATAGTCCACTTCCTCTTATAAGCTTCTTTTTTTCTACATGAGTAAAGTTTGTGTGTCCGGCCTATTATTCTGCAGAAAGTTTATTATAACACGTAAAGCCACGCTGGCTACAGCAATATGCTGAGATAGGTTCCTTTTCAGGCATTGCATAGGGTATTTTAATTGGTTGTGTTCCATAACCTTAACTCTTTTTAAAACCCTGTGTAGCCCTGTGTATATCAGAATAAACCATTATTCTTTATTTCTTTCTAATGAATCGACAAATCGACCGGAGTTATACTAAGGTCCAACAGAAACCCGACGTTAAACTGTTCATTTTGTTGTTTTTTTTTTATGTATGGCCTATCAAAATGACTCTACTCTGCCTGATGGAAAGCATAAGCAGAATCCAAGAGTGGTGGTCACCATACTCAGTGCAGATGCAGACAATGCAACAATACAGCATGGTGACCCACACTATGGCGGCCTAGTGATGCTTCTGCACCATTGGGCCTCCGGTCTCAAACTCACCAACGAAACACGACAGCACGAACGCTGTCATTTTACGTTAATTTTCTACCCGAGGGTAGCAGTAGTAGTAGATCAGCGTGGCTCTACTACCTATAATTTTTCTGCTTCTTATCTATCTATTATCATAATAATATATATAAAAGAGGAAGGTGTCTGACATACCCAGAGATCAACGCACAGCCCAAACTGCTGAACCTAGAATCCTGAAATTATTATGCATGTAGGTCCTTTATACAACGTGAGTGAGCACTAAGAAAGGAATTTTTGAAATTCCACCCCTAAGGGGGTAAATCAGTAAAAGCTAGTTGTTAATAAATACCGAGACTGGTTTTGTTCCATATTACAGGGCACTTAGAGTACTTACGTCATTTACACGAGAAAATTAATAATAAATAAAATAAATAAATAAAAATACTATGTTATATATATTTCGTACATATTTTATTATTATTTACATTGTCGTACATATTTTATTATTTTATTACAACGGACTAGACGGCGTTGTGTGTTAGATGCCCGAAATATTTATATTTATTCATTTATTTATTTAAAAAAAGAAAAATATGAATTGTATATATAAAAAGTATACTTGAGTCGGATTTGTATGAAATTCTTGATTTAAAGGCAATATAGAAAAACTCGTACTCTGTTTATAACCGATGTAAAAATTTTAACAATAAGAAAACGTTATTGAAATTTATATTATCATTTTCTCTGGAAATATACTTTTTTTTAGTTATAGTAAAGAAAGATACAGTCATTTGAGTATCAGATTAGCAAAAAATTTAATTGAAAAACATGTTCAATAGACACAATAATCTAGGAAAACATTTGATGGATGCGCACAGCACGAGACCGGTTGTTGTGGAGAGTCATGGACAAGACCTCTGTTTAGCATAGGACGTCTTTCGGTTGAGAAGATGATGATCTGAATGCATCCTTGTTGCCCTAACACTTTCAGCTAATAGCCAGCAAGTAAAGCATATGAGATAAAGTGGTTTAAAAGGAAGTTTCTCATAAAATATATAGAAACGCGTCTTAAATACCGCAAAGAAAGCCTCGAAGCGGGATTCGTGATCGTGACTAATGTAGATTAAGTGATTTTACTTATAGATTGCTTGGAAATAAGTTATTTTTTGAAATTACAAAGCTCGTTCTTATAAGATTGTTAATTGTCCATCAAAAGACCATCCAACAAAACAAAAGACAAAAGAGTTCCTTACCGTCTTTAGAAATATGGAATAGTGAATATGCATAAAATTTTAAATTTATCTCAAATGTTTTTTCGACATTCTTTTTATTTTGTGATTATTTAAACCCAGAAGATATTAAATAAGAAGTGAAAATTAATGAAGGGAAGTTCAAACTTACAAAACGCGTCACTATTGGTCGCGTTTTGTAAGTTTGTTGGTCGCGCGTCGATGGTTGCTTCATCGAAATTATCGGCGTCAAATTTCCTACTGTGTTAGAAACGTTAGTGAGAAAAAATAATTATCCTATGAGTTTTGAAGCAATTAAAACTGTAAATAAGTATAAATAAACTGAAACACTGAATAGTAAACAAACACGAAATGACAATGACAAGCAATGACGTCATTGGCCGCGTCAAAAGCTTGCGCAAAATGGCGGCGTTTGAATACCTGAAGTTAGTCAGTGTTTTAAATTTCATCTTGAAAATAAGATTGACAATTTTCAAGCCTATTTATATAATTTTTCTATGTTATAGAAATATAAATGATAAGATTAAGAAATTAAAAAAGAATCTTAAAAAAAAATGCCCTACTTTTCTATAAATTTTGGAGGAAATTGGAATGTATCACGTCAACTTTATGATTGCTAACAATATACCACTTAGTCATAAAACGAGTGATAAGCAACAAGCTTGGACATTAGACCCCTCTCAAGATTTTGATGTCATGCTCTATGGCAACAGTGCAAAAACAACAAATTTTAATAAACAGCATATAACCTAATATTTAATCATAGATGCAAAACCTTATGACGTTTTAAAAATTTTCCAAAATTACGAAGCCATTTACCAGTGTAAACAGCAATGTTGTGAAATGTATAGGTAGCGGTACTTTGCGTAATAGATTCGTTCTAGTTGCGTTCCCACGCTGATATTGAAGGAAGGAATATGTGCACACTTATGTAAATGAACTGTCGCGACAGAACCCTCAATAGTATCAGACATCGTATACTGTCACACTGCAACTAAATGCATATCAATAATGACATGATATACCAAAGCACAAGAACGCGTAACAGATGAGATAAGAAAAAAGTTGCAAGGACTTCTATTTTCAGGCTTATAGGTCATTCAATCAAGCTTATAATACACATAAAAGTCTCATCAGACAGTAACGTATAATCATTTTATCTAATAGTTATCGAAATACATCTCCGTCATCTAAAGTTTCTAATTAGATTGTTTAAAAGATCAGCAGATTACCTACCTTTCGTTTATAGTAAGTGGTTTTCCTGTCACCTAATCCTCCTGTACAGTTGCAGAGCAACAATACATATCATATCATATTTATTTATTTCTCTCAAAAAGGTACACAATCTTAATACTATACATAATAGCTGCATATTAAGTTGAAACCTTTATGAGATGGAGTCTGCATTAGGTTCTAGACCTCTAAATTAAAAAACTTGTCATAACAGATATGGCATGGAGAGAAACCTACACCTGTTTTGGTAGTATGTAATGAATTTTATGGCATCTGAGATTGATTTAGACCATATCATTGAAGAGATATTTAGTACTTTTCGTTATATATTTACGAAAAGTTAATTTTTTATCTTTTTCAATGTTGTGTTTAATAAGAACTACTATAAATGACCCGTACAAAGCCGACGTGGCCAATTATTAATTTTCACATTCGAGTAAGGTATGCCTACACTTATATTTATCTTATAAAACTTAAGAGTTTTTGAAATTATCATAGGGGTGTAACCGGTCTTAATTAGTGTTAAAAATTCATAGCTTGGAAAATATTAATATCCAGTTCCGTTTCAAACGTGTAGGTAACATACATTTTTGTCGCTGCCTCATACATACTAAGCAATTTTAATACCACCTACTGCTCTAAACATGGCCTGCGGGTGTGGATTTTACGATTTGTTTATGTAATGCAATCAAAACCAATGTTATTCTTATCTAATCAAATTAATTATAGATAGAAACATTAAACATGTCTTCAGCCAGTTTCAAGCGTCCGTTACGTTCTAAAAACCTTATCATACTCGTAGCAATGTCATTACGTTCACAACTAATACGAAATGGACAGTCAACTCAATTTATCAAAAATTATGTACGTATCTATAAAAAAAATCGAACCGAGTACAAAACCAAGTGACGTGAAATTGGAGAGGTCGATATCCAGCAGAGGAATGTGATGATAGGCTGATGATGACTAAAAAATGATTTGAACAGGAATAACAAAAAATATTATTTTTATTGTATTTGAAAAATAATATGCGGTATTGTAGACTAAGAATAAAGAAAGATAATGTGTATATATACACAGATACAAATGTAAAAAGACACTTTATGGATTGAGTACCCAGTGTGTGTATGTGTATGACGGAATTAGTTCCTGTCCTACTAATGCAACATTACGACGTAAAATTTTAAAATGTTACTGTAATTAAATTTAATTGTTATCTATCTAAGTATCACAGCGAACCACCAAGCGCATGGATTGCAATACCTTATGTTCTAAATAACTAGAACACCGTTAACTAGAACTTACGGTTTATGCCACCAAAATACTGCTGTCTCGGAAACTAAACACGTAGTAATTTAGACGATTACAAAATTATAACCGACGCCAATCAGACTGAGGAGTTGCAGCACATATTGCAATCCTGCAAAGCGATAAATATTTTTATTATTGTAACGCAAAATGTCGATGACACATTTTCCGACAATCTTACCTCGACACTAACAATGAGAACCATTGAAATGAACGAAATTTCGAAACAAATTATGAACAAATTGGTGAAGTCTAAGTCGAATTCAAGGCTTATTAGTTACAGTTGAAAGTATGTGAACAAAATTATGACTAAGCTGAGAAATGATGCAAGGCTAGCGTGACAAGTTTGATGGTCGTCATATATGTATAAACAGCGACAGCTGTACCACATGGCTTTAAACAAGAATATCTCATGTTATACATTCTAGAATCAAACTCACTGTACTTATTCCACTATTTTTATTAAGTTTAATCCTGACCGGTTTTGTCTTCGGATAGTTACAAGTGAGTTTGATTCTAGAATGTGTTGCAACAAGTTCCACCAAGTGGCGACAACCAAGAATATAAATTATAGCTCATGTGTTTTAATTACTAAATATTCTATAAAAAAATTACTTACATTAAAACAAATTTTACATAATTTATAGTGACATTCACTAAAATCTGATGATAGTGTGAATGGTGTGAATAGACTATTTGACAATATTAAAAATAAACTATGGATTGTGGTCATCCTATTAGATTATAGCCTAAAAAGACATATTTGACTAAAAAAACAAAATAGTGTAAGTTTCTCGCAGATTGCACGAAATAAAATTATCAATTTTTTCGTGCCGATAACAAAAACCTACATAAGATAGACGCGTTTATAGTTGCACTTTTACTATGCTGAGGATTACTATGTTACGGATTACTATACTGTGGATTACTATGCTGCGGAACTGAAAAATGTTAAAGCAGCTATGTTGCACTTACATAAGTACAACATAGAAATTATTTCTGTGAAAACCTCTGGAAAAATTCATTCATTATTTTTGTAAAATCTTATTTTATTTTTAGGTAAGGTACCTACCTGGCTTCTAATGATATCTCAATGCTTTTAGGTTACATTTTGAAATGATACAAAATGCGGTATTTACGAATGTATTTGTTCACTGTGGCACTACACCCTATATATTCGCTATTTTATTTAATAAAATGGGAGAAAAACTGATAAAATTCACTTAAACTACTCTGTTTTGTTTTGGATAGCAAGTGAATTTGTTTACTAGCGTGTGACGTCACGTGTCTTATGTGACCAGCGCCATTACAGAAATATTGTTTTTTGACGCGGTTGTCGAACTTGAACTTTATCATAGATTTAAATTCATGATACAGTAGAAATTTGGCAAAATATTAACGCATTTACAAAAAAAACATATATAGGTATTTATATCAGTTGTCTAGTACCCATAATACAAGCTCTGCTTAGTTTGGGACTAGATGGCGTTGTGTGTGAGACGTCCGAAATATTTATTTATTTATTTATTGTGCTAATTATGTAATAAAGAATATTTTATAACGATTTCCAAAAATCAATCAAATAGCCTATTCACTACAGCTTTATTAACGCTGCAAATATGTGCTGAAGTAAAGTTAATATATCTGTTAATGTTCATTTCTGTGTTTTATATTCTCCCTGATTTATTGCCTATAAATGTATTCCTAGTTTTTAGCATACTTCTTGCAACCTCATAATATTCTAGATACGAAAATCAAAATCATTTATCTTTCAACATCATCATCTTTATCAACAGTTTTACTCCATTTTGTTCTAGTTCATGTAATTATACATAACTATCCAAAAAACTACTGTAGTTATTTGTAGCTTGTTCTGCTTAACATCCCTTCATCGACAATAAAAAAAGCCTAAGATTTTAATGAAAACTTGAACCTTACAACGACATAAGCTTTAAGACACTTCAACTAATATTGCAGAATTATTAATTTAAACTAATATTTAATAATATGTCAACACTATATAACTGCATCTTACAACTTGATTTAAACATTTCAGCTTCCCTAAGCTGGAATAGTCGAACGCAGGGCATAAATGTTACCCATCTCAGTACAATTAACAGTATGAACATTGCTCTAGAAATAATCTGATAAAGAATAAATCTAAGTCAGAAAATAATAGGAGCGTCAGTCGATCGATTAAAATAAATACTATTTAGTATAGGTACTAATAAGACGGCGCTCATAGTCCAGTTGCTCTCGGTGATTAGAAACAATCATCGAGGGTAAGCAACGACGGTGCGGTAAGTACCTGGATGGGTGACCGCTGGGGGCTTGTCACCATGCAGGTCTCCGTGATTCGGATGTCACGTTAAGCAGTCGGCCACGGTTTTTATCATAGGATAACAGTTGTGAAGCTTAGTTCTTAGGCCTTTGGGCGGCTTAAAAACATCCAACGGTGGGATTACGTAGCCACAATGTTGTCTTACCCAACCCGCATTCGGCCAGCGTGGGGACGTATGGGTTGTTGATGATAAGTTATAACTATATATTTTTCTGCAGTTAATAAAAATTATTATGCAGAACTTAGTGACTTTAGCATTGGTGGATTTAGCTGGTCTAAAGAAAGAAAGAAAGAAAGAAAGAAAAAACATTTATTCTGACATACACAGGACAAATACATTATTTGAGGTTATAGGACATAATAAGCAATTATAATGCCCTGTGCAGTGCCAGAAAAGGCGCCTATCTCAGCATATTTCTGCAGTCAGGGTGACTGCAGCGCTGATAAAGTTGTGATGATGAAATATCACAAAGAGTGAGCCGTTACATATTTTAGGAGGTTTACGATTTCGTATGGCTTAAGCATTATGTAATTGAACAGTCTCGTTTGCACGTGTTCTCGCCTAAACTCGTTTTGCTTGTTACGCCAATGAGACACTGTTACATCGCGCATTTCATTTTTCAAAGACCTTGAACTGATTTCTGTTAAACTCACTTCAATTTTATTATAATACCCGGTATTTGCTTTATATTCTTATTTTTATTTGATCTAAAATTAAAATCTGTGGTATTGGTTCGCTTTGTCCTGCAGTGGACGCCTTTCGGCTGAGTAGAAGAATAAAAAGTCCGAATATCAATGATTTCATTATATATATTCTCTTATTTATTTCATTTTATAAATTCAAATAAAGTAGACTACTACCTGCTATACTGTTCGTTTTATCAAATGGACTTGCAGAACGTATACTATACATAAATAAAATTTGGATGACCACTGTCGCGATTCTTCTGAAATTGGCTTTACTGCTATATAACTAACAGAAATTCACATGTATTTACTTAAACGATAACATCCTCCATTTTCTATTTAATTTAAAGCCTTACTAAGTTTCCTGATTTTTTATAATTGGTACAACAAACAAAGTACAAAGTTCTCTCGCTTTGGAAGAAAAACAATGCTTTCTAAACAACATACATAACATACTACGTCATTCTACTATCTTTTGTAAGCCAAAAATGAATGTAGAATGATGATGAGGGTGTTTCAAAAACTAAAAAAACACTCTCAGATCACATCAACAGTATTTAACAGTCCACTGGTAAACGTAGGCCTTCCCATAGCCAAAGTGTTACTTTTTTAACGTTATTATTATATGTTATAACTAGCTTTTGCACGCGGCTTCGCTCACGCAGACTTTCATCCCCTGATTGACCCCTTTAGAGGTGGAATTTCAAGAATTCCTTTCTTAGTGCTCACTTACGTTATATAAAGAACCTACATGCAAAATTTCAGGATTCTAGATTCAGCGGTTTGGGCTGTGCGTTGATCTCTGGGTATGTCAGTCACCTTCCTCTTTCATATATAAAGATTACAACCATACTTTGTAAGTTGTAAGTGTAATAAGTAATTCTCGTGAAATTTACCATCAAATGAATTTTCCCTTGTAAATAATATTTTGTAAAGTAAATAAGTAAATAAAACCAGTGTTTATTTCTATTTTAAACAATTAAAATTAATGTATCGTTTGTTTAAAAAAAACCACAAAGATCCGTCGTTTTTCTGGGAAATGCGCCACCAAAAAGTCTGACTGGTGTCTTGCTCCAATCTATAAATAACTTCAAGTCATTCTGAAAATTTGATTCTTGCAAGGAACACTTTTTATAATTCTGCATTATGAACTCGATACCCACATTAGTTTTCATTCTTAAAGGAGATATTATGTGTGTCTTATCGATGCTCCCGTCAGGCTGCACATATAAAACACGATCATAAAATTCAACATTTTTACAAATTCTCGGACTGAGTGACCCCGGTATTGTTGAGTAAACATTTTTACTATCAACATCGGACCTGTATTTGTTTATGTCAGGTACTCTCTCATCTCCACCCACAAAGCTTTTCTTATTCTGCTCTACACTATCTCCAATTATCGGCCGCTCATTCAGGGCATTTCCTATTTTGACATTCTTATTAAAACTGTTCTTTACGAAACCTTTTGTGATGGGTCTGCCGTTCGTCTGCTCGACCTTACTTTTATTATTTTGCTTTCTTACTGGTAAAAAGCCATGGTTATACTTTAAAATTGAAACAGAATCCGTATTAGTGTTCGATTGGTTTGTTATTTCCTTAGCTAATTCTCTGCCTTTTATAATAAACTCATCTTCTTTGTAGTGCACTAGTTTTCGTATTTCAGGGTTATATTTTAAGCGAAGTGAGGGGTGTTTTCTGGCCAGTTGATCAATTTTTTCATTTAAAGTTTTTTGGTTATCTTCAAACCCCATCTTTATTTCTCGCGGTGTGTAGTCATTACTATAAGATTTAACATTATGCCACTTATTGCCAGTAGATAAACTTCGAGTATAAATATCACTATTATTTGAATGGTATTTTGTTTCAACCATTTCTGAATCATCTATAAAGTACTCTAAAGATTTTAGGAATGGAAGAATAGTCATTAAATTATAAGTTTGCAAAGATACATTTCCTATTGGATTTACCTTTCTAGTCTTCGTGAAATCAAATGGTTTTGAACGGAGTTCCTCAGAACTTTCTCGACTTAACTCTTGATAATCGACATTTCTGTAAAATCTGCCTTCCTGTCGTTTTCGCATTCCTCTGTTAGATATTTCAACATTCTTAGGGAATGTCTGTGCATGGCTTCTTATGATATTACTTCTTAAATCGTCTTCCAATATTTTTACATTTATTTGTGGCGTTCTCTTACTTTCAAAATATTGTTTCTCTACTATATTTTTACGATGAAACTGAGTTGGAGCACGGACTTTAATTCCATTAAAACTGGACGCATAAGGAAAGCTGTCAAATGTTTTAGATAATGGAATAGTTTGAGGTACTAAGGATTTTATCTGTCCCATTTTTCGCAATTGAAGATTTTTTAGGTAATTTAGTACGCTGCCTGCAAATTTGGAACTTGTCCATTGGCCATAAGCTTTTGCATTTTTGTCTAAAGGTGGTGGAGTTTCAACTTCAGATATTTTTTGGTGGTGTTTTTGTTCAAATTTGGTGTGTGCTTCAGAATCTTCGTTTATTTTATATATTGACTCGGTAATTCCTTGACTTTCTGCTCTAAAGGATTTGTATACATTTGCATTAGAAACAGGCGGAGGGACTTCGAACTCGGATATAAATGATGGTCCTTTAGCATTTGAGTTATGCATGTCATCTTTATGTCTATTTGCTGATCTATATTTACCACTATGTGTATTGAGATTCCAAGTATTTACTGTAGCATGCTGTGTATTTTTGTCAGTAACGGGCAAAGGAAAAAAATTGTTAGCGTTAATAGAACCTCCTATACCGTTTTTCTCGTGACGTCCAATTTCATGTTCAATAAAACTATAAGGCGTACGAAATCTAATAAAACTTTTTGTAGAATTAATAAAAGGAGCTTTTGAGGTAGTTTCAAAATTATTGTTTACTTCATCAGTCTGCAAATCACCTAGTACAATGTATCTAGCATTGGGCTCACCACCTTTCATCGTATTTTTATGAAATGACTTTTGTTCATATTTAGGATCATTTTTTAAGGTGTGGTTCCTTTCAATAGTCGAACTTAAGATCATATTAGTTCCAAATATTTCTCCTTGTAAACCATTCTGGGCACCTGTAATAATTGAAATTTTTATTTATTAATAAATTTTAAATACCTACTTCCTTAGTCTTAGTTTTATTTACTTACCGTTTACATCAGTGCCATAACCTACAATAAGGCTGCCATTGCCAGGTAATATAAAGCCAAAAACCTGAAATGTGAAAACTAATTTTGTAAATAATCCAACATAACTTCTGTTACACAATAAATTTTGCTTGTATTACTCAACAATTTATCAAGGTTCTAATTAGCCTCAAGTAATCACGACATATTTGATGTACTGTCTTTTTATTTCCACGATAACCTTGTCTGTTTAGTATATCCAGTTCTTTCATAACAGCAGTCCATGTTACGTGATTGCATGATCAATAAATTTATGCACACGCATTGGACAAAGATCTATAAGTAGTACACAATAATCCCTAGTGATAGTGTTCAAAAGAAATACCTTTTATAACAATAGATGACAAACAACATATATACGAGAAATGTTTTTCAATAAAACTTTTAAAAACTCTCTTATTGTAAACGTATCACTAAAACAATAAATATATATTTGATAATATGATGGTGATGAAACTAGATACTTTAATGTCCATAGTTAATACTCAATAATAATAACACCATGGTATCTATAAACTGATTGCGATATCATCCGCATTACATCGATCAATTTAGAAAATGTATAATTATATGGCTCTTAATTTTTTTTTTTTTTTATATTTGACCCTGCCATAATGACTCTACTCTGCCTGATGGAAAGCATAAGCAGAATCCAAGAGTGATGGTCACCATACTGCGAACGCAGACAATGCAACAATGCAGCATGGTGACCCACACCATGGCGGGCTAGTGATGCTTTCGCATTTATCAATCACGTGTACTGTTTTAATGATAGACCTTTTTTTTCTTCGTGAACTTTGCAGTTTCAGTCAGGATACCTGTCACTAATTGTAGATACTTACACTTTGTGATGCCTGGCAAGAGATAAGGCGCGAGTCCATGTAGATAGCCCACGCGCCGTAGTCCGACTGATAAGACAAACAGATATGACGCCAAACATCTTTCGTAATATCCACCGGCGTATTTGACGTCACTTTGCCATTAATTGAGACATTAATGTGCCGCCCTCCGGAATCCAACCAAAGCCTTACCACGCGGTTGTTGCCGTGAGCTTAAAAATAATAATAAACACTTTATTAGTGCAATAAAACGACTTTGGCAGAATTTTAGAAACGAAACTAACAATACGAATATTTTTGATCATACTGTAGGAATAACCAATACGTATTTCGTAACATTTGTTCTACTTCTATCAGTTCTTGATATTATGAATAGTTGTATATTCTGATTAATTGACTATTTATACTTGTTGAATAAGATTACGTGGCTAAAGTAAGCAGGTTGTAAATGAATCTACACATGTAAATACATATAAATAATGTTATAGTGTTTGTTTGTAATTTTAAAAACAATAGCTTTTTACCAAATGCATATATATATACGGTACTTAGTTACACCAAAGATCAATTTCTAATTTTTTTCTCAGTCTGTCTGTTTGTGCCGACTAATCTCTGGAGCGGTTGGACTGATGTTAGCTGATTTTATAAAGAGTTAGTTAGTTAGTTACTTAGGCGACTATTATTTTAGAAAAGAAACTTATTGAAAAAATTCTTTAGAAAAAAAACAAAAAAATCCCGCAGGGCTCAGCAAGTCCAAAATAATTTTAAATTTTAACGAAAAAAGAACCGACTTCAAGAGCTAGACCAATTTAAATGGGACCACACGGAAAGCATCGGCTTTCTAATAAAAAAAAGAAGCATCAAAATCGGTTCACCCAGTCGAAAGTTAACAAATAAAAAAAAATACAGTCGAATTGATAACCTCCTCCTTTTTTTAAAGTCGGTTAATAAGTGAATCCAACCTCAGATGATACGAGTATAGCGCGATTGGAATTGGTTCAAGTCAAGACGTCAACGTGCTTTAGGAGAGTGTGTCAGATTAAACTAAACTTATATTTGAAACTAGCTGAACCCCACGGTGTTACCCGCGGTTATTGTTGTACCGCGAGTAACGCCGCGGGACAAAGTTAATCTAAAAAAAGTAGCCTAAGTTACTCCTTGGATCATCAGCTACCTGCCAGTGAAAGTCCCGTTAAAATCCGTCCAGCCGTTCCAGAGATTTTTTAACTACATTTTTGGTAAATGTACCATGTATACATACGTATGCATTTAGTAAAAAGCGGTTATTTTAATATTACAAACAGACACTCCAATTTTATTTATTTGTATGTATAGATGAACCCAGCCTGCGCTTCACGCCTATTGTGTGAACTTACTCTTACGGTAAATACAGATATGGTTTAATAAAATATTTCGCAAATACAAACATGGCATGTATATTACAATAAAACATTTATAAATGTCACAGTTGTGCAACATTTAGGTCTGACTAAAACCAGATTATGTTAAAGGGGTCAAATGCTACAATAACGCAATCACCCTATTAGAGTTTACTTTCTGCCAATACATGGCATTTAGTATCGGCCTTTTTACGAGGTATCTATACAAATAAATAAAATTGGAGTGTCTGTTTGTAATACTAAAATAACCGCTTTTTACTTAATGCATATGTATGTATTCAGGTAACATATACCAAAAATTTAGTTAAAAATGTTTTTGTCTGTCTGTCTGTCTGTTTGTTCCGGGTAATCTCTGGAACGGCTGGACGGATTTTGACGGGACTTTCACTGGCAGGTAGCTGATGACCCGGGGAGTAACTTAGGCTACTTCTTTTAGACTAACTTTGTCCCGCGGCGTTACTCGCGGTACAACAATAACCGCGGGTAACACCGCAGGGTTCGGCTAGTACCGAATATATTTTACACACTTACCGACATAAGTAAATATACTTTGGTCACCAGACAAGTCGTATATTCGAAACCAAGTGCAGAATGTAAATTCCCTGAGCGGCGGCGTATCGATGTCATATTGGAGAAACTGAAATATTTATCAGAACACATAATTTTATGCATTTTCATCTTAAATCACTCGCAGCTAATCTTGAATCATTAGGAGGTAGGTTCATTCACAAATCCTCCATATATACTTTTTACCATTATATGCCTTCATTAGTATATTGGTCTTTTTATTGACATACAAGCATGAGTTCCATTGACCCCTTTTAAAAAAGGGTCACATGCACCCAAATACATATAGAGTAAAATGAGCAAGATTTCTGGAATATATCTAGTAAGATAGATTCTACAAATATTGATATGAGAGTAGGTAGGTAAGTATATTAAATTTATTAAATGTATATAAGTGTGAAAACATTTTGATGAACTTTTAATAAACAATTTAAAAATGAAGTCAAAAATGATTGATGAATGTTGTTTCTTACCTGTGCGAATCCTTTTTGTGTAAGTGCTACTTTATAAACAGGGCGATTGATCGACAAGCCCACAGAAAGTACACGTAGAAGGACGATTGTTTTTAACCACGACATACGGCTAGAATATGAAAGAAAATTTAAAGAATTCCGATTGATTCACACCATACTAAGAAATGAATACACATTGACACAAAAACCAATTAGAAACTATTATTGACATGTTTAAATACCTGTTGTTAATGTTAGCAAAATGTTGAAAAAGGTTAATATTCTATCCCAGATTGTGAGAAAAATCAATTAGGTATAAGGTGTTTTCTCTAGAAAAACAAAAGACAGAATGACTCTTTGACGCAGCACTCACGATTGTTGATGCTTTGATAGTATATTTGTAAACCGCGTTGTTATTTTTACAGTACATTGTTGTGTTCTGATTGTGTTTCAGCCTATAATTTATATTATATCGTGAGTTCAATATTGAACTCTCTCTCTTACATTCAATGATTAGGTTCTAATAAGTCATTATTTTTTATTGTATAGCATATATGTATAAAAATCGAGTCAAGTAACACCGTTAGACTCGTTTAAATACGATAAATACGTATTCAACATGGTTGCATTTTGATGATAATGGTCACTTTTAATAAAATTGTATTCATCAACTATGTAATGAGAATAAATTTCTTTATGTTTTGGTTTAATGAAATATTGCTCAACATATAAGTAAAAACCAACTGAAAACCGTCCGTGATGATGTGCAAGTTAAACTGTGGGTATAATATGAGCAAATAGCGTAATGAGACCTTGTTAACTATTAAATTATTAATAAAAGATTTAACGTCAATAAGAAATACAATAACAGACAACATACAAAATATATTAATGATAATTTTTCTTTTGTAGGTGAAAGCGCCGGCTTACTACATCGGTGGGCAAGCTCCAAGCACCCTGCCTCGTGGAGGCACCATGATGCGCGCATTTTCGCCAGCTGCGGCACCCGTTCCGGCCGACCGTGTCAAGACGCATCCCGGCGCAGGTGATATACAATCTAGAATTTAATAAACTTTCCAGGTGAATGTACTCAAAGAAAATGGTGTGAGATATAGAAATATATTTTATTACAACCCAAATTGAATCAGGAAGCGAGTAAATTGTTAACAATCCCATTTCAATTATTTGACAGCGAGTGCCTCTTCCTTGCTGACTTCACTTAAATTAAGTTAATTTTAGAGAGAACTCCGATGAGGTACCTTGTTTGTTAGGGTGTTGTCTGGGATGTTCTCATTAGGTACAGAGCCGTGTGTGTGTAGGTCCCCCAATACTGGTCAAGCCGTATCGCACGTACATCCCAGGCAGTGGGTCAGAACGCTGTTTCCCCTTCGCTGCGGCAGCAGATTGCTCCCGGGGTGGCGATCAACTATACACTATCCCCGGTAACCAGACCCACTTCTTTTGAACAAGTTTCTTACGCTTCAAGAACTTATTTGCTAATGCTTTATATGTTCAAGTTATTAATATTGCGCAAAAAAAAACCACTTCCTTTGTTCGATATAATTTTATCAATGTTTACCCAATGAGTGTACCCTCCTGAACTAATGTTTTGGCCAGTAACAAATAGAACAATCATTTCAAGTCACTCTCATTCGTCTCATAAATTCTACCATTGTGTTTACCTTCGGAATTATTTTCCAACTGAATTTCTTCTCCAATGTCTATATGTGTTTCTATTCATCAAAATTAATTTGTAAAATTCGCATGCTTAAAAATGACTGACTAGCTTTATTACAACTATTATTTGACAATTACAAAGTAACCTTTCATGTTTGATGTTGTAAAGCTAATACGAAATCATTGAATTAGTCGATGGAGTTAATAGTGTTTGCTGTTCTATACTCATGTAGGCCATGCCGAGGGGTACATGTCATCGCCGGAGCGTGGAGCAGTTCGGCCTCCCTATGAAGATCCCTACTACACCCAGTACTTGGGGCCTGCGGCTGGCAGGCCGACTATAACACCTGTCATAGATGAAGAGGCTGTGTAAGTATTTTTATAAACTACTATGATGTATACCTAAACTGTCTGCTGTCTAAAACATGTACGATATTCAGGGAATGGGTTACTAACCCATTAAACAAATAAGGGGTGTTATAAGTTTGACGTCGATGTCTGTTTGTCTGTGTGTATGTGTGTCCATCTGTGGCATCGTAGCTCCCAAACGGATGAACCGATTTCGATGCGATTTTATTTTCATTTGAAAGCCAGTTTCCTGGCGGTGGTTCATAGCTATGTTTGGTTAATATCGGTCCAGCAGTGTAAGAGTATAATATCTTTTTTCTCTTTTCCAAAATAATGTCAGGCATTTTTGGCGTTACTCGATTTAGCGCTTTAGCGTGCCACTATAATCGTTAAACTACAAGTACTTGGTAACTTAGACCTGATGCTGCGTAGGGGGTTTTTAAAATGTTAATTTTAATGTCATTCTGTGTAGCGATACCGTGATCATTGACGATGCTTATGGAATGTATGGAGTTAACCCCATCACAACGGCTCCGCGACCCATGCCTCGCCCTCCATACGACGCCAGGTAACTGAAGGCACTGAATTAATCTCAAGTGTCGGTGCATTTTATAATAATACTAGATCGCAAATTTCGTAATAGACACGAAGTTTTCTGCATTTCTCTTGGGCTTTATTAGAAAAAGCCGCCAGTATTTTGTTGTCAATACACAAAAATACACTAGAGATTACGATTTTGTTTTTTTCCTACTAAATCTTTTTTACATATTGTAGCTATTCATCAACTTTACTGGGTAAATCATGAATTGATTTATAATTTTGTGATATCTGCGATCTACATGTGTTAAAAAAGCAACAATACATTTAAAAATATTATTACATTTAAACAAATAAATGTAAATGTCAGCTTTATTTTGAATTATCATCTATGCGATATTGTGGCCACAATACACCTACATATAAAGGCTTGCGTCATGTTGTGTCAAAAGCGAATTTTGTCTATCACCTGAAGAAGAACAAAAATTCTCCAACGTGATGGATAGATAGGCTTCACAAAATTTTTCTAGGCCCCAGCTTGACGAAATGCAACGCTTGCGTGTTGAGAAGATGGAAAGGCAACTAGCCAACTTGACTGGCCTTGTCCAGAAAGCTTTACAAGTTCCGAATCAGTCGCCTGCTCCGGTCGTTACTCCTCGTCAGGAGTACCAAGTATACCAGCCACCCCGACCAGCTACTCAAGGTAAGCTTTTAAAGCCTGAAGACTGAGTTTGTAACACCTTTCAAAACAAGTACATTTATGTCAGAATAACTATTCAAATAGAATTTATTGAAATCTGTTTCCATACGTAATTTATGAGTTTAGTTTACAAACTATTTTCATATGAGTCCATCCCATTTAATACATGAACTGTATTGGAAAGAAAGAACTTTATATTAATTTTCAAGGTATTTAATTCCGGGTTTCCTTATGACACAGACTATAAGTATGCCTATGAGAGTTGATGGCATGTATTTGTAATTTCATAACAGTTTTCATCTTAAGCGAAACTCTTTTCATGACGTATTGATGTTTATCATGATTCAGTATGTATGAAGTGCTGTGTACATCTTAAAACGGATTGTGGAATGTTGAAATGATATTAAACACACTAATTATTAATTACTACCGAAGTATAAAGGTGTGATTTTTGCGCTTTAGCTGCATAATATATTGGATAAAAGTAGCGCTTTAAAAAATACATTTTAAAGGCGGGTGTCCTTAACTATTTGGTACCTAAATAGTTTTACCGTAGCCCTCAAGTCTATAAATTACTCTTACAGTATAGTTACTCTGTACACACACTCTGTATTGCAAAGTTTATTTCGTGGATCGGACGTTGTCTCCTGAATCTGGAAGTAAATGATTTGGAGTGTGTCTTTTTATCAATGATCATTTCTTCTTCAAATGGTATTTACAATTTTTAAAAACCAATCGTTAGTAATACCCAAGAAGTAGGCAAAGTAATGTGCGTAAGTATTACGTGAAAATAAAATGGTAAATCTTCGACCAATCGTACCATAGATGTTTAATTGTTGTTCAAAAGTTAGCATATAATAAATTGTGCTTATTTACAGTTGGTTAATATTAAAAACTTTTCTGTAGTCTGTCAAACAGTTTCATTATTTTTAAAACCTACTTAGTTTTACACAATGTAAGCCCTTAGAGTGGCTTTTTATCACACAACAGAGACTCTTTTCTGTGCTTTGTAAAATTAAAATCTAAATACATTAAAGTAACATCACAGGACACGACGAAACACCGTTTTTTGCAAGTTACAAATTGATATAAGTTAAAAAAATATGTACGTTTTTTATCAGATTAACTCATAATGTATATATGGTATCTTTTGAATACTTATTCTATCATGTCCAGAGAAATTTTCTCATTAACTGATACTTGCAAACTACCGCGGTAATCACAAAGTTAATTACGCACTCTCCGCTCCATCTTTTATGTAAAATAGCTAAGAGGTATTGGCGCTGCCGAGACGTGTTTATAATAAACATACTTACATTTTTCCGCATTATTTATCTCTCCTCTCTGATTTTTGAAAGGGTAGGCATATTATCTTCAATTTGCCATGAATGGTTTGAAAGTTGAATGACCTTCTTACTCAACTTTTATGAAATGTAATTTATTGACTATTTACTGATGGCTAATCAAGTTGGCTTTAAGATTCTGTACATAAAACAGTAGAATTTAATTTCCAAACAAAGATATTAGCACTAAATTACAAAAAAAAATGGCAATATTTTACAGATCAATTGATTTTAGCATCTGCAATCAAACTAGGCAAAGCCTGAATTTCGATTGTCAGCACAACTCACTCAGATTATTTTATTGTAATAATTGCCAACATTTTACATTTGCTGGTAGGACTCCATAAAAGTCTTACAATCCAATACCTCCCTATAGTTAAATAAAAATGTAATGAAAAAAAATGTATTTGTCCTTGGAAAATGAGAGAAGTCCTCTTTTTTTGAGTGATGTAAATGATAAAATGTATGTAAGTGCTTCGAGGTTAATGCAGTGGTGTATTAAGAGGTCCGGAGGTCGTAATTTGGTCCGGAGGTCGTATCACAGCAGTTCCCGGATCTCTCCCTTCTCAGGCGCAGAGTGGCACACCGTGTGGTTTTAGTCGGTTCGATTCCGACACACCGCCCCGCGGCAAAACCCCGGCGGGGTGACGGCCCGAGGGAGTTTCCACAGGTTACAAAAAAAAATATGTGGTGTGATGTAATGCGTTTGACTTTGTATAAATTTATTAAAGTCTATCTTTAATAATTGTAAACATCTTCTACTATATTTTACGGCTTATAAGCCACAAACAAATGAAGTATTCAGTAGGTAAGATCTCGAGCCCCTGTTTGACGTTGTTTTTTGTTAATAGTTTGTATCTATGGTATATTTGATCGAAGCTATACTATCTTATTTTAACCATACTCCATAACGTGTTATCGATTTATTAACAAAAGTTTCCTGAATTGGCTCCACATGTCACGAACTTGCAACCGAAATTTCACGAACAAATCAATAGTTAATATTGGCTTGCGTTTTCCTCTACTCAGATGGGGAGCATTTTTCGACTGCCGAGCGACCTCCTAAATTAGGGAGGGATAAATTTCGTAAGTGTGGTTGGAGGCGGTAACGATAGTAAACGTTGATGCATTACTAATGTCTAACCCAACAGCAAACGGCAAACACCTTATTTCCAAAAGAGCAGGAAACTGATTACAATTTATATTTGAATGTGCAACTTGTCTTGTACAACTTCCTAAGCCTGAGATATTCTTATAGTGACGCTTATTTAACAGCTTGAAATCGTGGGGGAAAACAAAACCGCAAGTTATTGTTTTTACCACATTCCATTTCCATCCAAGCTAAGTACCGGTGATGCTTCCGCACATCTTGATAATCTGTTGGGCAGGGAAAGCGTCACTTTCACGGAAAGTATTTATATAATATATAAAAGTTAATAAGGACATTCGCAATGCATCTGGCGACCTTATGACTATCACACCGAAAGCTTGCTTGCTAACTCGAGTGGTAATATTTTTATTTTGAGCTTGATTATAAACAAACGTTTTAGGTTAAATGCATCTGTTTTATTCTATCTTTGTATTTACTATGATTGGCATCTCATTATCAGTACTATGTACAATCGTTTAGTTTGCATACCAGAGCGCTGTGAAATGTTCATAACATAAGTTGTTACTAATAAATGCTATTATGATTCTGGCGATGAAAACATCAAGAGTCTTATGCTAATGGAGGCTTTATCGTAGATATGTCATTGTTACCTACAATGAAATACCGAAGGCGTAGTTGTGGCTATGGTTATGAAACGTGTAGGGGTTAAAGAAAGGGCCTCGTAAGTTAGTTTCTGTTCTGAATTTAGTAGAACTCGCAAGTTTTAGTGAGTTTTTGTATCATGTTTTGTGTCATTAGTGTACGTTTTTGGACTTTAAGTTTTATTATGTTTATTTATCTGGTAGCTAAGTTTATTTGATAAGATGATCAGACGCAATATTGTCTGCTCGTGTTCTTAAACTAATATAAAAAAAAAACAAAACTCTACTTTATCTCATACGTCTGTTAATATATTATTATGCACTTTTCCTCTCGATCGTTTTAAAACTATTCGTAGACACCCCTTCAATTCAAGACAATTTTTATTCTAATCACGATATGTGTTTTTGAAATTCAATACGAGCACGTACTCATAATTTTATCCTACACGACCGACACCTTTTGGTACATGATTTTTTTTTTCTGAACCGGGTTTATTTTTATATTTTATTTGAATGTACATACATGGCCCAGTAGTTTGTTGCAATATCGTTTGATACATTAAAGCATTGTCAACAAATAAAAACAAAATGTTGTATAAAATATTCTTGACTGACAAAGTTATAATTGATAAATTTCAGAAAAATCTGTATCGTTTGAAAAATCGGTGTCGTTCAGCGATGATCCACCAGACATGAGCTCTCCCAAACAGCATTCTCCTCAACATTCAGGTATGCATATTACTGTTATCTTATTATAAATCCCTTGTTGCAAGTTGACTGCATTTATTAAATTCTCTAATTAGTAGTTAATATCGTGAAGGGTGAATAGTGTATTGTTTTTGATTAGTATATCCTCGGTGGTGGTTCTTTTCTAAAGGTACATACTAACTATGACGTCATTCACAAAGCACCAGTGTTAATCGTGGACGACGATTTGTCATCACGAGAACACAGTCTTTAACATAATGGAAAACGCGTATTGCCTGTACACCTTTCTGTTTATTGTTTTGTGTTTTCAAATATTAATGAAATCATCGAATTCGATTGATGCCAGCGTTTTTATAAACATAAATTATTACACTTTTAAATTAGAACACATAAAAATGTTGGCTATCATACAAATTCCTTTTGTGAACTGAAATCGACCCCCTACATGGTACATTCATGATCAAAACACAAATCAAGTTTTATAGTTATTGTTTGTTTGTTTATAATTTAGCACCATTGTACCCATTGATCAAGAATTGAATAGCCACATCCTCGATTCCCAACTTGATATTTTTTGTGAGTTATATTGAGGATGAAGTGAGACTTTATGCGATAACCTTATCGGCATCATTGTCACGTCATTCTCAACGCAGTCAAAATGTCTCTCCTCTCCTGTGTATCTTTTCTGATCATTCGTAGTTGAGATCATAACCATGTTCATAATTCTTGTATTTGATTTCTTTCCGCTTACTTCTTTGCCATAACAAGCTGATACAAAACCAACCAAACCAGCAATCAAATCTTCGACGTTGCCACGGACGTCTTCTCAAGGTAATTTTTTGTATCCATAGATAATTGAATATTAATGTTATAAGGATGTGGAGATACTAAAAAATAATTGTGCCGCATTCACTGACCCAAAGTATTACTTGTCGCAACTTGGTGGTGGGCATAATGTATTTAATCATTCGAAAAAAGCTTGGCAACAGTTTTGAATGATTGAAATACTTAGCTCGTATATCTAACACCACCGCACAGTAGCAGAGATGATACGCTTCCATTGATAGCTTTGTTTAATAGTATTGTTGCTTTCACTTTTCTTTGATATATAGAAATCTATAAAATTGATTTTCAGAGCGTGATCGTCTGAAACCAGCCCCTCCACCAAAACCTGCTGGGCTGGTTGGACAGCAACTTGTCATAATACCGCAAAGGACATACACCATTAACGTGAGCCCTGACTTTTTCAATCAGCTCCGTGTGCTACAGAAGCAGAGCCATGATCTTCGCATTGAGGTATGTTGAACAATACAACTTAATTAAGCCTTGCCATGAACTAAAGCGAGCGCTAAACCAAAAAGCTTTGGGCGAAATAATGAGCATCTGCGAATAATCTTACAGAACTGATAATGTAGGTTCACAGATTAAGTTACAAGTGTTTTAATTCACAGACACGCAATTTACGTCGATCAACACTGGCTCACGCCATACAGATGAGGCAACTTATGGCTGAAACCATCGTCAAGATAGGTGCTTTAGCTGCTGGATTCTGCGAAACCGACCCCGAAGCTGTGCGTATTCCACACGAAATTTATATGTAAATATTAGTATTCTGCCCCGGCTTCGCACGGGCTCTTTATGGAAAATATAATAAACAGTTTTCCGACTTCGTCAACAAATGTCGTTATATTTTAGCCAATATACACGATAATTTAACAATTTATATACGCAAACCTTCCTCAAGAATCACTCTATCTATTGGTAAAAACCGCATCAAAATCTGTGCAGTAGCTTTTGCCATGAGTTTATCGCGAACAGACAGACAGACGCCTCCGAGGACTTTGTTTTATGTAGTATATGTGTAATATGTAGTGGTGTATATTTTTGTTATATTTCTTGAATATTTAATTGTGTTTTTAGCAAATCACTCGGGAGGAAGAGGTGTATCGTCAAGACATGCTGCTGCTGGAAAATGATCTGTATGAACTCGAGGCCACTGTGGAGCGCCTCCGTGGCCAGGCAGCTAACAAGTTCGTTACGTTATCTTACTAATTCTTTACTTCACTCAGTTTTATTACTTGAGAATAAATATTACTTTCATAAGCATCGGAAATGCCGTTTTCTGATTATTATATATTATTGTTTTTCGTTTAAAAAATGTCTTTCCCTCTATAAGATATCTAAGTTTAACAAATTTATACGCTTATAAAAATACACGCACATGTATAAGATTTGATGTAAAAACTTTTATTGATAAACGAGCAAACGGGTTACTTACCATCAGGTGATGATGGTAAGTCTGTGATGGTGCCTGGCATCTACAAAAGCCTATTGCTCCAGACAAGTTTGTTGCTACCATTAGAGTGTCACCTTCCGACGTTTAAAGGAGGCGTCGGGGATATTTAAACCTCTAGTAACCTCATTTTTCCGTGAAATGAAATGAAGCGGTCCCAACGCAGCGTACTACTTCACCAAGTGTTGGGGGTTCAAATTCTTCATGGGGCATCACGTTGTATGATCCACAAATTATTGTTCTGAGTCTGGGTGTTCTCGTATCTGTTTCATGTATGTTTGTAAAGTCCCATGCGGCACAGGATGTATTCCTAGTGCAAGAATTGTCGAGAAAGACGATTTCAAATCGCTTGTACTTTTCTTTTTTATTTTAAGTTTGGCACTGCATTACTCTACTCTGCCTGATGGAAAGCATAAGCAGAATCCAAGACTGGTAGTCACCATACTGCGAATGCAGACAATGCAACATTGCATCATGGTGACCCACACCTGCTAGTGATGCTTCTGCATCATTGGGCCTCCGGTCTCGCACTCACCAACGAAACACGACAGCATGATCGCTGTCATTTTACGTTGATTTTCTGTGCGAGGGTAGTACCGCCCCGGTCGAGCCGAGTTCGTGCAAGCAACTTGAAATCTTTTATTTAACGGCAGTTGTGTACAATAGTACCAAATATTAGCTCTCTCAGCTAATTGTTATCATTGGAAATTTTGTAAACTGGTAATATTAAATATTGTTATTTCAACCCAGGGAGACCCGTGTCAACATGGCTGATATAGAACGCATTGCTATGGTACTTTCCAAGAGTAGCAAGACTGTAGCTGACTGGAAGCTGAAGTTCCCGATCCTGCAGGACACCATGAAGACCAGGCTGTCCGCTGAGATGGATAAGGTTAGATCATGAAGTTTACATACATCTATGACATGAGTGCACATACTCTCATGGCTATTTATTCGAATATAGGCGTTTATAAATATTTTCGACTATGATTTTAGTCATATTTATTCAAATAGAGGGCCTATTACTAGAAAGAACACCTTATTTAGATATATTGAATAGAAAGGTAAATAAAAAGGACAGACAATAGCTTGCAATAATTGAAACAGTTGAAGAATTTCGTGTCATGAAAAGAGATAAATTATTCATTGTTATATTTTTTTTTATATAATTTTAGGTTGTGCGAAAGGAGAAGCTGTTGGAAGAGGAGCCTGAACGCTTGGAGCTTGCTCTGCGTCGTTGCAAGAAACTCACTGGAACTTTGGTCACCTTGAAACGGTATGTTATTAAGATATCGCGTAACAAATATCTATTTGTTTATTATTATATAATTACTACGAATAATTTGTTAAGACATAAATTTCAAGTAGATATAATATTGTAATCGGTTCGGCAGTCTGGCCTGCGTCCAGGAGCAACGTTTGCCGCTGACTGACGGTCGCCTCTCGCCAATGTCGTCGCAGAGCTCGTTCACTGCAGGACCATCTTCTGAAGATTGTGCTTCTGACAGTATTTGTCACGTTGCACAAACCCACGACAAGGTATTAAAGTCATTATTCATTTGGTCTTAACTTACGAATTAAGCCATGCAGGAAGCAAGGAGCGACATATAGTTGATAAAGTCCATACATTTTTTGTATAATAACCGTTTATTTGCAGATAGACTAAGCAGAAACTGTTATTGGAAACAAGTTTCGTAGATTATTATTTATAAATGTACTATGCGCTTAACAATTGCAGGTTTGCCAAGAGTTACAAAATTTGCATTTTTTTCCAACAAAGTTATAAAACATTTAATTTGCCGAACACTTCACCTCTTTAGTTTATTTATAGAAACTGTTAACTATCGCTTATTTAATACTATTTGCATAAGCCCCTGTTGATTTTTGATACACAAATCTAGCATGTTTTTTGCACTTCTTTTGTAAGCTTTTTCTAACCATACCTACTGTTCAAAAGGACGTTTAAACAAATATAGATATGCTTATATTTTTTTATTTCTGATTATATTTAATGTTTTAATCTTATATTTATTACACCATTTGCGCATTTTGACTTACTCCAATTGGTAATATGTATATATCATAATAGTCCTCTGTATTCTGGGTAACCAAGTGAAATGATATCAAAATTATTTTACCTACAAAATGTATATGACATTACATTTACATTTTGTCGATACTCAACTAGAAACTGAAATTGGCATTTATAAATCAAAATTGCTTCCAATAAAATTCATCACACTCTGTCCTGAAATGAAAAACAATTTAGCCATGATTTCAAAGTTACATGCTTTGCAAATTCCATCGAAGACTATAAATTTTATTGTAATTCGAGTAGTAATACAACTTTAAATACACATTTTCTACGACTTCGAGTATTTTTAATGGAATTTAAATAACAATTATTATATACTAGCAGACCCACGCAACCTCGTTTGCGTCTCCTATTGCCCGTAGCGTGATAATTTTCCCTCGTTTTTGTAACATTTTTCATTGGTACTCCGCTCCTATTGGTCTTAGCGTGATGATATATAGCCTATAGCCTTCCTCGATAAATGGGCTATCTAACACTGAAAGAATTTTTCAAGTCGGAGCAGTAGTTCTTGAGATTAGCGCGTTCAAACAACAAACAAACAAACAAACTCTTCAGCATCATATGTTGCTGTAAGCTAATAATTTTAATGAAGCAAAAGTTTTATTTGGCAAATTCTAGATCAAAACACTTAAATATGTAAAAAGATTTGAAACTCGACAGAAAGATTTATTATCTATACTAATATATAAAGCTGAAGAGTTTGTTTGTTTGTTTCTCGAAAATCTCAGGAACCGCATGTCCGATTTCAAAAATTCTTTCAGTGTTAGATAGCCCATTTATCGAGGAAGGCTATAGGCTCTATATCATCACGCTAAGACCAATAAGAAAGGAGCACCAATGAAAAATGTTTCAAAAACGGGGGAAAATTATCACGCGACGGGCAATAGGAGACGCAAACGAGGTTGCGTGGGTCTGCTAGTATATTATATTTGTACAAAATAAATTTTGACGGGACTTTCACTGGCAGGTAGCTGATGATCCAGGGAGTAACTTATGCTACTTTTTTAGACTAACTTTGTCCCGCGGCGTTACTCGCGGGTAACATCGCGGGGCTCAGTTAGTATATGTATAATAGAATCGTATATTTAATTGGTATCATATTAACATATAGTACCTACTAACTACAAGTAGATCGTGGAATCGATGCTTTAATATGCGCTTGTAGTGTAAGTAGCATTAGAAGTGCAATAAGATACACGGTATGCTAAGCACATGTAGAATTTCACAGTTTTGCATAGAACAATGGACCCGAACTGTAGAATCAATTTTATAGGAAACTAGCAAACCCACGCAACCTCGTTTGCCATTGCCAGTAGCGTGATAATTTCCCCCGTTTTTGAAACATTCTTCATTGTTGCTCCGTTTCTATTAGTAGTAGCGTGATGATATGATGTACCCTATAGCCTTCCTCGATAAATGGACTATCCAACACCGAAATAATTTTTCAAATCGGACCAGCGGTTCCTGAGATTAGCGCGTTTAAACAAACAAACTCTTCAGCTTTATTATATTAGTATAGATTAAACCTTTTTTTAAAAAACGACGTAAGTTAGGGTAGCCAGCTGTTTAAAACTAGGTGTCAAAGATAAAATGAAAGAGAAACGTTGCTCGATAAACGAGGTTGACAAGTGTCAGCTGTACGATTAGATTGGTAGATTTAAAAAAAATGTACTTAAAAGAGAATTTATGAAAAAAATAATTTTAGTTACTTATATCAAAAAAATAAATATTACGCATACTGTATTTGAAACATTGTATTCATTATTGGAGTTTTTTAATACAGCTACTAATTATATATCGTATATTTAGAATAGAAATCAGGTATAAAAGTAAAAATGCATTTTAAATGAATTTATGAAAATAATAATTTAAAAATGTATTAAATAATTAGTAAAATACATATTTAGTTTCAAGTCCTCGCTGATTTCATTATTTTCGCAGCTATCACTATCATCATCGCAACTATCAGATTGACAGTTTTTATTGGCTGAAGAAGTGTTATTGAAATTGCATAAGACATTCTGAACTTGTATTAGAGTTGAGCTTCTTGAAACCAGATTTGTTTCAGGAAACCATCTAAAAGTAGCCAACCATTATTTACCGCGCTTAACGTTATCGGAGTCTGTGATATTGAGCCACATCGAATTGACAAAAATTATCCGTAACATTTTTTGTTTTAACGTTTGAATATTCTCAAAAAAATAATGTATCATACTTTTGCTAAACATGTGAATCTTCCGGTATTAACGCTTGTGTTGCGTAAGCCGGCATTACGGCTTACACCTAGCTGATATGTAGTTGCGACAGAGGAAGAAACTGCACCCAAGGCTTTTAAAATTTTCTACAAACATTACTGTCATATGATATTTTATTTTAGTACAACATGAATATTTTTTTGGGGAAAATTAACAAACAATTTTTTAATTTCTAATATTTGCGGGCACTTTTCGACTGGCAACCGGCTATCAATGTATTGTCCTATTCAAAAACGAATGTAGGTCAACTTTTGAGTTTGAGTAACTACGTGATGAATGCATGTATAGATTGCGCGGCTGGATCTTAGGTTGTCACGAGAAATATAGACCTAATCTATCAATGTATATATTATTACGTGAAAACAAAAAGTTTGTACCTCTTTTTACGAAAATTACGCGAACGGAGGCGTATGAAATTTGATACAGTTTAAGTTAATATGGAGAAAGAGTGCAGAAAGATTAAGAAAATAAACACAGGTCTATGTAGTATATAGTCGAATTTTAACCACTGGGCGACTAGTAGGTAGTAATTAGGTGTACGATGCCATACTGATCAGTCATCTAGTGTAATTGGAGGAAAGTTTGAGATTAATAGTGATATTAATAATACCTATAACTGAAAAAAAAACTCGGCAAGAATTATGACAAGTACGTATTTATTGGTATGAACTATTAAATAGGTTCCTTTATAAGATACAAATGAAGTGGACAGAGTGTGATGTAATGATTTCAGAATACAACGAATTTTAAAATTCTTTTGCACATATCCCTGCAACCAATGCACCATCCGTAAGTTTTATAATCCTTGCTTCCGGAAAATAATGCCAATTTTAACAACATATCAAGCATATTGAGACGGACCTGCCTCTCACTACCACGTCAGAACTTGCGTCATTCCGATGTTTTGTTATTAGACTTTGAAACTGCATCAATATAATATCAGAGAAATAGATATAAATAATTCATGTGAACCGTCAGTAAACCATGTGGATTGCTAATTGTTCTGTTGCACCATTGGAAATGACTCACATAGATTTAATCCGTACGTTGTGTAGTGCATCAGCCACGAACTAAGATAAGTTGTCATTAAGAGAATGACATTACAATCTGGACCTTTCTAGCCTATATGCCTACTGTGATATATTAAGTTGTGTCATTATTGACGAATTTTTAACAATTGATTTAATGGTTTTTTTTCCGTGATGGTACCGGTCCTCCTTCGTGACGATAGTACGCCTGGCGCGAATCTCAGTACTTCAGAGAAGCTATAGTTGTTAACGAGTAATAAAACTCTTCGTAATATCCATTATTATTATTCATAAACTACGTTTCGATTATTTATTTCTATATTTTATTATTCCACATCAGTACTTTATTATTATATTTTACTTTTAATATTTTCCAATTTTATATAACTTTTTATATCACAAGTTTTTCATTATACTTTTGTGGGCATGTTGGTGCACAAAACTTTATAATATACCTACGCTTTAGAAAGTAAAGATTATCCAAAATCGCTTGTCTGGAATATATATTGAAAAGACTTACAGACTTTTTGCATATTTTTTCCAGTTCGACTATTGAAACAATCGGTACGCATGCTTATTTTATTAAAAAATTACTGTTCCAAAAATACATAAATGTATCAATCGATTCACTGAAAATCTTTTAAAGTTAAATGGTATCGATGGCGTATCGACTTCCCAAATTAATTCTGAAATGGTAAAATGATATTTTTTATTGAGCAGTTCATGATCAGATAAGTAGCTAATTGAAGTATCATGACTAAGTACGATATTATTTAACTTTATTAAATCTAATACACAACTTTCAACTGTACCTACACCAATAAATATTGTAGAGACCCTTTCTTGTGATTTTTATTGTATTCTGATACTTTTGTCCAGTGGAAAGTTGGGTAAAAGTCTTTCAATATCATAATCATATAGTTTACAAATTACCTCATTTGCCAACAGCCTTCAAAATTCAAAATTTTTCCTACTTTATTTTATAGTAGAGGAGTTATACGTGGTATTGGATATTGTTATTTTACAGTATATCTTGAAACTTATTATTAGTACAATGTCGTTTGACATAGAAGCATATATTGTTGATGTTCTGTACCTAACCGGTACAGAACATCAACAATATATGTTGCTAGGTTTTAATCGTGTTCTACTGTACCGATGATTTATGATAAAATATAGTTGGACTTCTCTCCTATGAAATTTTAATATTATGTTATCAACAGTACATTAGCATTGCACGCTGCATGCTTTTGTATGATGTTTATCACTTTATAGAATAAGGCATAATAGTAACATATGGTCGCTAACTCGCTCTAAACATTTTGACATCTTTTTCCTTTAAATCGATGTTTAAAACGGGTTCAGTGTTTGACACGAAAGCTTATAATTCTTTGTTTAGTAGTAAGTATAAGCAATTTGTAAACAATGTGACCTAATCTAGTTGACTTGTATTCACATTACTACGATTAATATTCACACCCTTCCTTATGTCATTTTGAATTTTTTTTTTCTTTAAACCCATGTTGTACCTATGTGAAATGTGAATACACGATGAAAATCTGGTTGTACTCATATGTGTTACGCATGTTGTATTTATAGAAGCTTTTAACGCAATAGTTTGTGCATTTTGCTGTTTTTTGTTTCTGTTGCAGCGCATTCTCGATATCAGGAGCAGCTCACAGCCCAGAACTTCTGGAAATGAATGAAATGCCTTAACAACCTTCTTAGATAGTTCTATTCTTCTATATAGTTCTATTAGATGTGTTTACTCTCAGGGCGATTGCTTCCCTTTGCCATACTTTCTTTTCTATCGGACGAGATAGTCCAACATCAAAATTCTTAATTGTCTAATTATAAAAGATACATGCAAGTGGTCCTGTTGACTGCCTCTATTGACTGCCCCTTAGTGCATACGAATAATATCAAAGTACTAACCCACATGACATCTCCGGAACGCAGGTATTTATTAAAAGAATATGTATTTGCCTTTACATATTTCGTGTTTACCTTAAAATTTTGTAACGTTACCTTGTATGTCACGTTTTGTACGGTTCAAGTTCATATACTTTGTAGTGGTCGCAGTAATTCACTTTGAGCTTTATTAGATTAGTTTTTACTGCAATATCACTTCGACATTAGCTTCCTTTTCGTAGAAATTAACATTCAATTTATTAATTATTTACACACTTTATTAAATTTTTGACTAATGGCAAAATTACCACAATTGTTAAGAGTGAGTAAATTCCTAATATTTACTTATCTACCTATCTTGTATGCATTGTGTGAAGACACAAAATAAAATGGTCACATTTTTATATATTTACATAATATCACACCCGACGTATCTATGTATTACTGTCTCTATGTATCTCTTGTAATTATTTTCGCCTGTCCGATGGTCTCGTCCGATGACCGTCGCTTCGGTTTTACTTTTCACTCAACATTGGCGCTCGACACAACTTCTTTTCAATTCTTGTCGTTGAATCATCAATAACGCGAAAACTGTAGTCCGAGTTTTTTTAACACCAATGAATGACAGTTTAGATAAGAAAAAACTAATGTTTTTTGCTAAATTAAATATTTGACGACAAGGAAGAGGAGCATTCGCCTTTTTGGTTTCTATTTTATTTCCTTTTGAATGACGCCATACGACAATTCATCTATAAATAACTGTCAATACTAAGTGTTCTTATTGGATCTTTACTTGAATGATTGTTTCTAAATGTGATAAGTGTTTAGTTCTACGTTAAAAACGCGGTTGCAATGTGCTTTCATATTTTTTGCCAACTACAATTAAGTCTATAATCGCCGGAGTCACGGGGGGCTTATTTGCAACCGCGCTTTTATAATGTCTGTTGGAGATCGGCGGGCACAGCTAGAAGTGCGTGGAATGGTGCAGGGATTCGGCGGCGCCTGCGTCGGGCGAGGCGGTGTGGGCAGGGGAGCGGATGTGCGAACTGAGAACGCACTCGATGCGTTATTAGACGAGCTGCAGACGTTCGCAAAGCCTACGGCGCCGAGCGGCGGACCGCGCGGCGAGGGGTCACTTCGCCGCCTGCACTCGTACCCGAGCGGCAGCGACACCGACGCGTCGCCACCGGTGCGTGCGCGCGGTCAGCACCCGCCCAAGCCGCCCGTGCCTGAGCGCCACCCCGAGCTGCTGGCGCTGGCCGCTCGCCGCGCACCGCCGCCACCACCGCCGCCGCGCACCACGTCCCGCTCGCCGCTTGCCTCCCCCACCTCCCCCGCTTCACCACCCGAGCTGCAATGCGATCCCGACCCTCACCACTCACTCCCCACCGACCCTTCCTCTGACGACGACAAGGCCACGTCTCGACAAACACTCCTCGAACAACGCCATCAAGAACTACTGAAGAAACAGAAGGCGCTACAGGAGCAATATGCGCGCCTACAGATGATCCAACGCAGCGGACCTACGCTTCCACCCAATGCTCAACTCGAACTTAAAAAGACGGGCAGTGAATCGAACCTGCTGACCAAGATGAACTTGAACATGGCACCGGCCAGTTTTTCCGGGAGCATGACTCACCTTGCGGCCGACTGCGAGCGCAAGCACAGCGCAGACGCCGGCGTGGCCGACAAGCCGGAGCCTGTCGCTACCACTAATAAAGTTTACGAGACTGACATACTGTGACCTTGTGGTCGTTCCTTCATATCTGTTTAGTTCGTAAAACTTCGTTTATATTAAAGGCACTAAGTAAATCGTCTCTGTACTCCCACATGTGTAATTGTAATTAGTTGATAGTTAGGTCATAGCCCATTTTATTGTACTAGTTAGGTTGTTTTCAAGGTTTTTGTTGTTATGTTGGAATTCTTACAAAGAAATCTTCTTTTTCATCACAATCCCTCCCGCATTCTCCTCACAAATTTTCAAACAACAATATCGCCAGGCAAACGGACTAAGGAATAAATAAACTTAATAAATTATTATCAATGTCTCATAAAAAAGTAAAAAAAAAACTGTGTGCGTATTAACAATTAAACATGATATTGGCTAGTATAAATATTGTAACCGTGCAACTACTATAACTCCGCTTTATGAGTAATAATTTCTCCTGTCTATCGAAGGACATGACGTCACCCACTCTAACAACCCACTACTGTAAATACCTACCACATGTCACTCTTAGGTGTAACTCTATTACCTAACGTAGATCCTAACCTTTCTTACTGTTGTAGCAATTAAGTCCTTTTATTGAGTGCCAAATTCCTATAATAAAATTAAAACCTGTCAGTAACGAGCAATGCTCTTACGACGTAACATGAGTTTTGGTCTTTTTCCTAACATTTCACAGCTTTATTTGAAGCATCATCTAGTACAACGAAATTTATGTTTTAAAGCTATCAAATTGTTACTTAGTTTCATGTTTTATAAATTGATTAAACTATGTATAATATTTTTGACGGCTCGCATACAAAAATAGAATTTTTGGCAAAAACCTATTCCTACATCTGTGATAAAAAAAATAAACTAAATAAGTACATGCCTAAGAATTGAATTGCTATTGTTATACATAAAGTACAATCATGACTCTTTTATCTCCCGATCACGTAGTTCTGTGGATAATATAAATAAAATCATCATTTAATAAAACTCATTGCTTATTTAAACTAACAGACTGCTTAAGGAATATTATATTCGTGGCTTAAATGGCACCAACCTACTCGCATTTACAATCCGTCATTAATATTAGTTATAGTTACAGACATTATTTATTAATGTTCTAAGTATAAATGAAGTCAAATTGTATAATGAGTGATATTAAGATTTATATTTATTTGAAAATTATTTTTAGACTCGAAATATATATGTATATCTATATTAGAAATAAAAATGTACTAACATAGAACATTAGCTAATATATAATAAATATGTTACACCAAAATAAATGTAAGCGCTTTTTGAATGTTTGTTGCAAATCACGATTACAAAGAAACATAATATTCATTCTATAATATTATATTATTCTGCACAATTTAAAGCACTTAGGACTTAATTTTTGACATAGACTAAAATTGAGTGGGATTCTATCAATATTACTATTACCAAATGTCAGAAACGATGACTTTTTTCGGGTTTGATCGCCTAACTATAACAGTATGAAATTGACGTATAAATCCTACTGATAACGGTGTCATATATATTAATTAGGAGTATTATAGTAAAGTAAGGAATCGTCGTCTAATTTTATTGGTTTTACATTCCTGTTTTTGTTATAGTTTTGTTTTACTCATTTATATCTTTATTCTTTGTTTCTCATTCAATATTCCTTATACTTGGCAATTTTATAGGTTTTTTAATATTTTTTCTCGATCATCTCGATCCATTGATAATCGCGGCTCAATCAACTCGACTGCAACGCCGCCCATTAACTAAATAAAACAGTATTTGATTTTATTATTACCCCCCTTCTTTATTTCAATGTTGTATTGTTGTTTATGAAAAATGTGCCAAATCTTTGCTTTTTTGATATTATATACCTAACTGTATACCTAGGTTAGGCTCGTATACCTTTTTTATTGTCTTTTGTATAGTTTTATTATTTAAAACTTAATATTGATGGTATGTCCATAAATTTATTAAAAAAAATATTTTAAACTATTTTATAGCTAATTATTGTTAATTTCGATATTTTATCGATTATAACGATTAATACTTATTTTAAGCTTAAAGCATATTCTATTGTATTATGTTGTTAAACTAATCATTAATGAATATTATTATTGTTTAGTTATCATGTTAATTCTATGATTAAATCAAAATAGCGTCAACAATGTTTTATGTCAAATAAATAAATAAGTTTACGATCAGTGTTTTATTTAAGTTTACCATGTCCTAATTACTATTTCAATAGTAATAGATAGGTAAGTTCTCGTTTTCTGGCCAAGTGGTCCGAATCTGATTAATGGTCATTGACTTATTTTGAAATATTGTTTATAAACAGTTATATTTCTACAAAAAATAAAGTTTTAGTAGGAAAAAAATTAGATTTAAATTAATAAAAGAACGCCGAAACGCTCGGTGGTGTCATGGCATCGTTTCATGCAGACGCGACGTCACCAACTCGCTCTGATTGGTGTTCAACTTAACATGGCGGATTGCTGTATTTTGTAGTTTTTTTTTTAATTGACTATTAATCTCGCTCTAAATTTAAAATTTATTTAATGGTTCTTGGTTACTGTCATCATGCCTTTTACCTATTCTTCTAATTTCTAAATTAATATCGACTGTCAACATCAACAGCCGCTTACCGTCCATTAAAGGACATAACTTCTTCTTAGAAAAGAGGTTTTTGTCATCTGTTTCGGCCAGACCAGTTGATTTAGGGATTGGTTCAAGTTTTTCTTCTCTTTGCCGCCCTGTTATCCTGTGTAGTTTGCTTCCTTAGTCGCTCTTATGACAGACAAGCTGAACCCCGCGGTGTTACCCGTGATTATTGTCGAATGGCGGGTAACGCCGCGGCTCGAAGCTAGTCTAAATAAAGTAGCCTATGTTACTCCTTTTATCATCAGTGAACGCCCCGTCAAAATGGGTGGTCCAGCCGTTCCCGATTTTAGCCGGAACAAAGAGACAGACAGAAACAAATTGTAAAAAAAAAAATGGTATATGTACATGCATTTAACAAAAAGCGGTTATTTTGATATTACAAACAGACACTCCAATTTTATTTATTTGTATAGGTGGTTGATAAAGGAAGGTGACACATATATTTTTGATTTGTCACCGCAAGGATCATAATAGGGTAAATGACTGTATCATAAATAAATACCAATGTCTTCGTCATTAAAACGAATGTTACAAGACACCTCGGAAAATATAATTGGGTAGTTGGCACCTTAGTCAAATCAGTTTCTTTTTATCATCTGTCAAAACGATAAATTTGGATGAAAAATATACTAAGAGCTGGCTTGTGACGTCGCTGTTTTACACTACTCAATTGAGTAATATATTACAATGTTTATTTGATTAAAATTTGTAATTGAAATGAGAAACTGTAATAATTACATTTTCGGTGATGTTTCGTAATATTCGTTTTACTGAAGGAGACATCGGTATTTTTTACGATACAGTCAACTACACTATTATTACAGCTTTCCATTTCCATTACAAATTTTAATTTGAGTAGCCTAAATCAGTGACGTCACAAGTTTATATTTAGTACAGTTTTCGTACAAAGTTATCGTTTTGACAGACGATTAAAAGTAACTGATTTGACTAAGGTGTCATTTACCCTATTCTAGGATTAACAATAAAATCAAATGAACATTATAATCAATAGTTTATTATACCATAGGGAAATCCCTAAAACTTATATCTAGCATTATTATGACTGGTGTGTCCGACTAATTATTGTTTATGTTAAATATAAATACGACATTAAGGTTAAGTCACTTTGGTTCTCTATCTGCTGACTACGCATCTGATGTGTACACCTGGAAACAAGAAAAAATAAAGTTATTACACCAATATTAAAAGCTAGTAGAGTCTGAGTCGTAGAATAGTATGTCTTATATAAAACAATTGGATTGCCTACCAATTTATATGTAGTTAATAATAGCTACCTACCTAAATACTAAATAAATAAATATTTCAGAAATCGGACACACAACACCATTTAGCTTCAAAGCAGGGTTTGTGTAATTGATGGAATAATTTATAAAATATGTGCAGATCATAAAAATATGGTCCTACTGAGGAATCGAACCCGAGACCTCAGCTCATCAGTCGCAGATGTTACAACTGCGCCACAAAAGCAGTTCGGTGGATACGAACCTCTGTGATACGAAGGTGCGATGAAACAAGCAATTGTGCTGTGGTTTAACTTGGTAACAATTTGAGTGATATCTCACTACGTACTGACCTGAAGGAGATCCGAAATTACATGTAAATACTATTCGCGAGGTTCAGCTAGTTACAAATATAACTAGCTGCCCCGGCAGACTACGTTCTGTCAACAGTTTTTGGCCGGTCGTCGCAGTCGAATAGAAAAAATAAATAACTAGTTTGTACTTTCTCGCAACAGTCACGTTATTAACTTATTTATATTAACTCTTAAATCTCTTTATTATATCATCTCACGGATCAAAACCTCTTCAGTAGTTTAGAAATTATGGTAAAACATATAGATTGCAAAAAAACACAATTGTTTCTTTTGGTTACGCCTTAGCCGGGTGAAAAGGATCTACCTGTATCAAGAATCTTAGGCAGAATATCTGCAGCATCTAGTTATGTAGAGTCCTATTTTACGCAGATGCATCTTCCGTACATAGGTAATTAAAATTACTTCGTCGGTAGACTTATGGCAGAAGACTGACCTTTTTCCTCATCTTAATATTCCTACTGTCGATGTACTCTTGCAACGCGAGGTATATGAACCTGTATTGCTGCTTATTTTGCACCATGCCGTTCCTTTGTGCCCGGACCAGCTTCACCGTCGAATGGACATCAATATTACAGCTAAATCCTACGAAGAAAATGTTTATTAAGAAACATTTACAAAACATTACAAATCGCAAGTACAAGTAAGCCATTATTATATTATATTTAAGTATGCAATACAATAATACAACTATTATCTAACAATCGCAACAGAATACATGCACAAAATTAATACAAGCCAAATTCGCTTATTGCATTAATATATACCAATGTTTTATGTGCTATTGTACCGATTCGAGCATTATTACTGTATATATTATAATATGAATACATATATTTCTGCATGTGAGATCATATACTGATATGATCTCACATGCAGAAATATGCGTATATATGAAGGAAGGAGATGGTATGGAAGTTAGGCAATTGCTAAATAAATAAAATATACAGTAGGTTTATGGGCAAGCCTCACCGGAAGATTTAATGTTGTCGATAAGCAAGTCGAGTACTATGAACGTGCCCGTCCTGCCGACGCCAGCTGAACAGTGGACACAGAGAACATTCTGAAAATAAAATGATATTTTTCTCGTGAATCTCTTAACTCTTGCTCTTTTCTATTGGACGTTATGCACTTAAACACGTGTGTGTATTAAGTGTGTTTCGGTGTATAGTAGAATTTTATATTGAACATCACCCATATCAATTTTGGAACGAGCGGGATTCGAAACCGCGGCCTTTGCATGATCAGTGAACACATGCACACGCTAACATTAGCAACAAATACATTAGTGTGGTACTGCGTCGTACGCCTTACATTCAATACTTTTAGTTCACAAGTTCAATGAGGGCCTTTGAATGTGTTATATGTTTGTAGAAATAAGAACTGTCGCACTCTCGCACAGGGCAGTATTCGCTTTTTCGCAAGTGCGTATGACGTATAAGGAAAATCTATGATTAGATTAATTAATGAAAGATATGTGTATTCTTACCTGTTCAGGAGCTGTGTTTTCTTGTGAGATTTGGATCATCTTGCGGTTAATGTCGTCTATAAATGTTAACACCCCGTCCGGATCTAACGGCGTACCATGATCGGGCCATGCCTACAATATTAAAAGGAGTTACTGTAGTTAAAGTAGTTGTTACTTGTATGTTTTGTACACGAGAATTAATCGTTGTTGCTGGAATATTCAAATTGCTATTTCCAATACACTCTAGATAAGAATATTTTCACTTGCTAGTAGGACGCTCGCGCGGTAAATTATATTTATCGCTGGCCATGAGAATACATAGAGGAGTGTCGAGATAAAACCATAATTAGCTAATAAGCGACCTGGTTCCCATACATAGATTTGGAGAGAGATATTTCTCTATTGGAGAACTTACCTATATACATAAATATGGATCGCCAAATGTGTCACTAAGCGCAAAACGATAGGACCGCTCGATAAACTCGGTTAATTATTTTTTAAATATTTTTGTTATGGTACAATTATCTACTTGAGGCTCTTAAGGAGAGACAAAAACGTAAAAATTGCAAAGAAAATAGTAAAAAATCAGTTTTCTTTTCCCATTATAAAATAAAACATCTGACAACAGAATGAAGTCTGTCTATCTGTCTGTAGTAAGAAATAAAAGTTGGTTAACAAAAATAAAATGAATTGCAGAAGGCTTCGCTAACATTTTGAATTTTTTAGTTGTGCGATTTAGCGAGAGCATGAGGCAGAATCTAGATGTTCGCTTCTTACCGTAAACTGATACTGGAAGACGGTACGGCAAATCTTATCATCGCTGACATCGAACTCCCTCAGCAGATAGTCTTCGTAATAAGTTTCAGATATTGACTTGACTGTAAGGTTGTCGAACCTCTCTTCATGTCCTGATAAAGGCCAATAGCGCTCACATTTTTTCTGGAAAATTCATTTACGAGTTAAATTATTACTTTTGTTGAAAGGTGGCAATTAGTAGTTAGAATAATCAAATTGTAAGTAATAAAATGAATGCCGTTCGTGATGACATGGTAAAATTGATTGACTATTGAGAAATGTGTTAAGAATTTGTCAATATAGTTATATCAAAGACAAGAAAGAATAAGACTAACTTTTTAAATTCTCCCGTTTTCAGTCATGTCTAAATGTAATCATGTTCTTAGAACACAGGAATTAAGATGATGTATTATCATACCTTGCAATTTTCAACCTCGTTTGTGATCATAGCAATAACCCTGACGTCTTCTTGCCAAATCATTCGCCAGAAATCGTCTTTTGTATTTGAGAGACAACCCTGCGCCGCAATATACACTTTGTCTTTTACTGAAAATAGAACAATCCATTATAAAAGCTAGAATAAAGAAAATAGTAGAGGGAGAGGGAAAGCTAGCATTTAATGTTCTCTGATTCTCTCTCTCTTGTATACTTTCTTGTTTATTTTGTCTCGTTTTTAGGTAAGATCATGATACAATTGACGACAGACTCTGATTCCAATCAGGCTACCATCTATTTTGTCCGCTTGGGTATAGCACGGGGTGAGCTATATTACCATCAAAACAGAAAAGATTAACTTTGAAAACGACAAGTCTCAGGAAAAATTAAACTGTCTTGAAACCCGCAACGAAATTATTCAGAAGAAAAACTGGAGGAGTTGGCAAAATAATGAGTCCACTTCTCTCCTTAGCAAAGCAGGAGACAAAATAAAGTGGAAATAGACAGACACCTGTTTCAAACCGGGAAGCACCATGGATAAAACATTATGGGGCTATATTTATCATTGTATCTGTTTGGGTATAAAACATATAATGCCTTGTTTGTTACCTGTTGTAGTTGCATTTATAAGCTATTTAGTATTATGTTACGTTCATTGTTAATAAGTTAGTAGTACTGTGTTAAAAATGCATACCTGTCACATCACCGCACAAGTTGCCATTAAGTTTGTCTAGTTTGATAAATTTCTTAACTTCCCTCAAAGCTTCGTCTGACAGGGACTTTGATACCAGTGGGGGAGCTTTCTTCGACACATTGTTCAGGATCAAAGCTGGAAATAATAAAATAATTTGTTTTAAATACTGGTCGACGGTCTATCACAACATAACTAACAGTAACAAATATTTTTGTTGTGTACGTGCCGAGCCGACAGAGGCCTATATGAAAAGAAAATTAATAAATTCATCATTTCATACTCAATATGTAGAAAACGTCAGTGTGACAAACCCTATTACCAAAACTTTATGCTGCCGGAAGATAGCAACAAAAAATAAAAATATATTACAGACATTCAAAACACAACGCCATCTAGTCTCAAACTTAGCAGAGCTTTTATTTTGGCAACTAGATTGACTGATAAAATACTTACGTACTATATATTTTTTTGTAAATACATATACATATATTGTACAAAGAAAACACCCAACCTCCCAAGCAAATATTTGTTGTAGATCATATTAATATTTAATCAGAACCGGGAATCGAATTCGAGACCTCAGATATACTTTACCACTGCGCCACCAAATTAGTAAAAGAATATTTTTGAAAACTGGTTTAGTAGATACGTTGTTCTCCTAGCCGCCTACAGCCATGGCAGTCCCAACCGAGATCAGCCAACTACGTAGGAGATATTATAGTGCACAAGTGTGTGCGCAAATACAGGTGCACTCTCTGTTCCCTTCACTCTCATAATCCGATATCGACACGATCAGGTGAAGGACCGACAGCGTTACGTGCTCTCCGAGGCACGGGGGTTAAACTCATAACAGTTTTGGCCTGATCCGGGATTCGAACCCGTGACCTCATGATCGGCAGTCGCATACGTCTACCTCTTATATAGCTAAATATATATAAATATACTATGTAATCTAGTTAGGTAGAGCTTGTAAGAAAGCTTTCAATAGTAGAATCATCTAACGACACGACGATTCTTAGACTGAAAACAAAAACCTATGAAAGGCGTGTTTATGGTATTATAGTATACTAAAATAACAATTTATCACGACTTTATAATAGTCAACTGAAGAATACAGATGCTGTTGAAGATGATTCGAAACATCATGACCACAATAACGTATTATGTATAAACAGTAATCAATTTTAATACGTCTATTGTTCCCGTATCGTTTAGTATGCTCTTCAAGACTGCAGTGCCTAGTGACGCACTTATCAAAATTATATTTTCCTTGTACATCTGAAATGTGATCCATGCATGCAGCATGGATCGCATAATCCATCCAATAAACCCAGTATCGTAAAAAGCCAAGGAGAGTAAGGTATTAATTATTGGTTTGAAGAGGTCCTATTAGGTATGTTTGCCCAGGTCATAAGAAACGTATATTAATAGATTATTTAAAGTAGGTTAACAAACTTGTATAAGTTTTCTCTAGAACGCTGTTTAGTGTAACAACCCTTTAGGAGTCTTTATGGCGTTGGTTAAAGAGAATAGTGGGTCGATTTTGATTGCGATTAAAACTTAATTACCAGTAGAAAAAGAGACAATTATTTTCAAGATAACCTTACTGTTACTTACTTACTTGTCTTTAGGACTTTTCAGTTACAAATATAAAAAAAAAACAAAAATTTTCATATTAGTGGTTATTTTCTGTCGAATTAGTTTGTCAGATGTCACTAAAACATACTTCTGTAACACCAATGAGCAATACAAATTATTGTAAGATTTCAAACTTTAAATGGTATAATTCATTTTGAGCATTTTTTTTTTAATCTGTATATGGAGCTTAGCCACAATTATGACTATGACTATTATGACTACAATATTAGCTATTCAATTCGGACCGTTCAAATAATTGCACTTTTGATGTAACTTACATAACTAAGAAGACATAGCTAGTAAGGGTGTTTTAGTTCACGCTGACCAGATAGGTAGGTATCAAGCTTGTGTTATTTTTTTTGTAGTAATTTTATTCTGAATAGCTTTATTCCCTTATTCGGCTTTTACTACACCCACGGGATGAATACAGGGGGCATAGCATGGCATTCTGTATTCTCAATCATTTTTTACCTCTTGTATAATATACTAGCTTTTGTTTTTCGGTTATCGCAGCAAATTTCTCAAGAATCAAATTATCTCCAAGATAAATTTCATTGAAATCGGTGCAGCGGTTTGCCCGTGAAAGCAGGACAGATAGACGTTACTTTCTCCTTAATAGTATAAAGTATGGATTAATACTACTTACATTGTACGCTATCCAGACTTTCGTTAGAGGATTGTACTGAGGAGGAGGAGTCGCTAAGCCTTGTGGGGCGCACGAAACTAGCGTTAATGTAGTCAGAGTCAGTCCGACCCTCGCGCTGACGGAGTATCACTCGTGTCTGGTCATCTGAACAAATATTTAGAAATCAAATTTACATTAGGTATAATTGTTTATTTATGAAATGGCGAATACATGCAACGATTTATGAATGTGGACTAAACAGAAGAGGTGTGTCTGGACCGTAGTAAGAGGCGATTAATTGCCTTTACCTAGTCCTCTGGGAAATAAGCGTGACATTATTAATGTAAATTAACAAGAAGCTGCCACAGACTGTCATTAAACTGCTTCATATCATGAATCAGTTATTATGACGGTATGAGAGTTTCAGTGTTTCTGCAACAAAGTTAAGTTTGATGTGGCAGAAAACTATTTTTAAACCTCAAAGTTCAAACTTTTCAAACTATTGCTCCGGCCACTGCACCCCAAGATTTCCAAATCAACATCTCCAGAAAATAAGAGGTTACTTTTTATTCTAGAGTAGTCAATATATTTAGAAGAAATATATTTAGGAAATATTAAATATGTCACAGTGTATGGGTATAAATTGTTTTTTAGTTCAATAAATAAACTTAGACTATAGACAGAACCAATTAGGCCTGTAGTCTATATATTTACCCAGGTGAGTTTTTACGTAAAAATACTAAGACATAAATAGCCGTCAGCATGAGTCATTGTAACTTAAATTAATAACTGCTAATACCCCGAGTATATACGTAATCACGTTGCATTAAATATATCTAAAAAAATATGTCTGCATTCTCATAGCCATAAAAGTTTTTTTTTAATTCATAGATGTAATAAGTGACAACTTACAAGGAATTATATTTCTGTATCTGTTCTTGGTAATATTCTCTGGTTTGGTGCCAGCAACCGTGGAGAACACATGTCGATCTTCCAGCATTCTTAATGACTGGAATTCGCCATCGAATCCGCAGTTATTATCAATTTTTGGATAATCTTCTCCCTCCTGAAATGAAAGAAAAGAATTATATATCTCGTAAGAGTCAACTAAGGTAACAATCCCTGTAGGTGCTGCGTCGTTTGTGTTCAGCACAGTAAAGAAAAGGAAGTCTTGAAGTGTACTTGGTTGGCCAGCGTTGTTTAATCGATTTCGAGCACATTCGATTACAATTTTTTCCTACTCGATTCTCATCATCATCATCAACATCCTACGGCAGTTCAGTACTGGACATATGCATCTCCTTAGATTGGACGTTTTGGCCAGACGGGTTTGTTTTAAGTGTTTCACCAGGACTGAAGCCTCATATCCAAAGAAACTTGCCTAGATATTACTGGAACATGCAATATGAGAACAATACATATTTATAATCATTTTCCTATTGGCTTTGTGTAAACGTTGCTTAAGAGTAAAACAGAATACTTTGTTGCCGCAACAGCGATCGATTCGAGGTATGTTTTTTAAATGCACAGCGCATTGACAGCCACGTGCTTAATTAACAGTAGATTTGTATTTCTTATAGTATGTCATGTTTTATTCACTTCCTAAGTAAATTATATTGTTATGACAATAAAATTCTTTGTTACAAGTTATGTTGTATTGTTTTAATGATATTTTGCCTTAAGATAATCATCATCATCACCACATCCACTGTTGGACATAGGCCGTATTTTTTCCCGCGACCTTCACCAGGTTGTCGAACCATCTTGTAGGAGCCTAATGACACTCCGTCATACAGTACGTGGTCTCTACTTTAGTTTTATGATTTGGAGGGCAAATGAGCCATCAGGCCAACAGTAACTAGACGAGAAATAACTACCGACTCCTATGTTTCTAGGCACGTAAGTACATGATTGAAAAGAGTTGCAGATATAGCGTGGATCAGTCAGTATTATACTTAAAAATATGAATTAATAGTTGATGTACGCGGCTCTGTCCACGTGTATGTCGATTATTGTGGCGAATAGGAGCCTATGTGTTATTCTGATGTGCGAGTATAAGCTCTATTATTTTAACGTTTCATCCAAATCTGTTCAGTAATTTTTGCGTGAAAGAGTAACAAGCATCCATCCATACTTACAAACATTCGCGTTTATAATATTAGTAGGATTACACACTTTTTTCATTTTTAATCATATAGTAATAAATATTTCGGACATCTAACACAATACGTCATCTAGTCCCAAGCTAAGCAGAACTTGTGTTATAGGTACTAAACGACTGATATAAATAAATATATACTTATTTTTGTAAATACATACATATTATACATAGAAAACATGCTAACTCCTAAACAAATATTTACAGATCATACAAACATTTTATTTAACCCCGGATCGACCCGGAAATCGAAATCGAACCCGAGACCTCATACAGCACAGCAGTAGCATATGCTTCAACTACGGTACTGAGGTAAGGTTAATGAATAAAAGTGACATAAACATCCTTTATTTTCATTTTATGATAGCTATTTGATGATTAACAACCTGTAACTGAATAATGGGCTTACCTGCATTTCTTGAACCTTCCGATCAATGTTGTGGGCCCTGACTCTGGTACCGCTGACTGGCTGCAGCAGTCGCAGCACGTCACCGGACGTCTCAGTCATTGGGTAGGACCGAAAGTGTTCAATCAAGCCCACGAGGTCGTCAAACTGCTCACCACTCCCAACGTCGTACTTGTTATGCTGCAGAAATAAAGGTCTTAAGTGAGTAGGTACAATATTAAATGTTCAAATTTATTACAAAATTTGAAGCAAATTCAATTAAGGAATAAAAAGTTTCATTCTAACTTTTATCCCCTACTTTATCCCCATAGGGGTGGCATTTTGAAAAATACTAAAATACGTATTTCATTACTTTCATCCCAAAATATTTTTACAAAATTTTGAGCAAATCCATCACAGGAATAAATAGTTTCATACAAATTGTCATTCCCTATTTTGCCCCCCTAGGGGTGACACTTCGAAAATTCCTTTCTTGGTGCTCACTTACGTTGTATAAAAAAACCTACATGCAAAATTTCAGGATTCTATGTTCAGTGGTTTGGGCTGTGCGTTGATCCCTGGTTATCTTAGTCAGTCACCTTCCTCTTTTATATATACAGACTAGCTGAACCCTGCGGTGTTACTAGCTTTGTCCCGCGACGTTACCCGCGGTACAACAATAACCGAGGGTAACGCCACGGAACAAAGCTAGTCTGAAAAAAGCTACCTGCTAGTGAAACTCCCGTCAAAATCGGTCCAGCCGTTCCAGAGATTAGCCGGAATGTACAAAAAGACAAAAATTTTTTTTTATTTTTTTTATATAAGTAAATATTTCATATTTTGTGAAAAGCTGTTTATAAGAAACTAGCGACCCGCCCTAGCTTCACACGGGTGGATTTTAGAAGCACCTCCTCGAATATATTCATTTAAATGAGATACTGTTAAGGGTCATATTGATCTATATTAAATGCACAATGTATTTAAGGATAAGGATTAATACTGTATTGCTTAAAATCGCTTCGAAAAAAAGGCATTATTATTTATCCCTAACAATTAAACATATACCATCGCGGACTTTTTTGTATACCTTTTTAAGGTGTACATTATTAAGATCTATCTAATATGGTGCAGCCAGCATTTGCAATGTAAGCGCGAAAAAGTGCGTTTATTTACGACATCACATTAGAAACCTCTAAAATTATCAAGTGTTTCTCTACTATATTATACATTTATGTATGATTATTGTTGATGATGCTTATAGTTTTCTAATTTAAAATAATTTATACAAATAAATAAAATTGAAATATCTGTTTGTCATTTAAAATTTAGTTTGTTATTTTTATTTTTAAATATTTTGTCTCTCTGTTTATTCCGGCCAATCTCTGGAATGGCTGTACCGATTTTGACAGGACTTTCACTGATAGGTTATCAGTGACAGTCCCGTCAAAAATCGGTCGAGCTGTTCCAGTTACGTAACTGATGATATAAGAAGTAACTTAGGCTACTTTTTTTAGCGAGACTTCGACTCGCGGCTTTGATCGCGGTTGGAATTGTACCGGTGGTAGCACCACGGGGTTATAAATGTAGTACCGACCGACCATGGTTGCATAAGGATAGGCTTCTTCTTTAATACATCACCAACATTACTACACGCCCATTGAAGTAAACAAAGACATAATATTTCGCCCTACGTCATATCTCGGTAATTGAAGGTTACAATGTATTATAATAAGGCTATAAAACGCTTTATTTGTCGCATGTACATAAGCAGTTATGTTACGATTTTTAATGTCCACGTTGAATCTTAAACGCTACTTACTGGTCTAACGATTAGTGATCCAGACTGTCAAATCAATATCAAGATGAATTTTTAGAACCATTGAAGTCGAAGGATACATTTTCTTCAAAAACAATATTTATAGTTTTTTCTTTCGGCTGGGATGATAACCAACTCTGTGGCATGTATCATGGTCATATTGAGAGATACTGATTTGATAGAAGTGCGTCAGAAGATGTATATCACTGATTCGTATCACTCTATTGCCTTACTGTGCATAACAATATCTCTCTTTTCAAACTTCTGGCCTAAAATAAAAACTGCAATTTCCTTAGACGTAAAGGCGTTGAAACGTACTTCAATGACCTCTTTTGTCCCAAAGGATAACATTTGGAAACATTCGTTATATGCCATCAGACACATCTCATCACCATCATTCATTTAAAATTATGACACCAGGTACAGAGTTTTCATATTCCGAGAGCTATAAATTTGTCATTTGAATAATCAATCTTAGAATCGTATGCAAAACCAGAATTTTTATTATTTTTCCAAGTGCACGAATTTATTTCTGACTAGCTGAACGCCGCGGTGTTACCTGCGGTTATTGTTGTACCGCGAGTAACGCCGTGGGACAAAGTTAGTCTAAAAAAAAGTAGCCTAAGTTACTCCCCAGATTATCAGCTACCTGCCAGTGAAAGTCCCGTCAAAATCCGTCCAGCTGTTCCAGAGATTACCCGGAACTGCTGAAAGCTGTTATTTTAATATTACAAACAGACACTCCAATTTTATTTATTTGTATAGATCTCTTTGTATTATATTTATCTGTAACTGCCTTACTAACATGGGGCTCGTTTTATGAATATTTTTTAACAGACTGCCTTTGACCTCGGGATCAATTTTAGTGTATTTATTAATGATATTATTATACTACATGTGGAAAAACAACTGAGATTAAAACTATTGAACCGTAGGAGGACAGCTTTGACATAAATGAGCCAGTTCGGCAGAAGACCAGAACTGTTTAGCAAACCCTAATGGACGCAAACTAATGAACTAACCCCAAACCATTCTATAGGCGGGAACTAAAATGTGATAATTCACGTCTAACTAAAAAATGAGATGTTCTTGGAAAATCTTGACAATTACCAACTATATATACTAAGGACCCAGATAGGGTCCTTTAAAGGGAGTCAAGGCTAGTTTTGCACATAGTTTGGACCAGTTTCAGCAGTTCCAGTTGTAGTTTCATATAGTTACTAGCCGACCCACGCAACCTCGTTTGCGTCTCCTATTGCCCGTCGCGTGAAAATTTTCCCCGTTTTCGAAACATTTTTCATTGGTGCTCCGCTCCTATTGGTCCTAGCGTGATGATATATAGCCTATAGCCTTCCTCGATAAATGGGCTAACTAACACTGAAAGAATTTTTCAAATAGGACCAGCGGTTCCTGAGATTAGCGTGTTCAAACAAACAAACAAACAAACAAACAAACAAACAAACAAACAAACAAACAAACTCTTCAGCTTTATATATTAGTATAGATATGTACTATAATCTATACAAATAAATAAAATTGGAGTGTCTGTTTGTAATATTAAAATAAGCGCTTTTTACTAAATCCATATTTATGCATTATTTAAATAGACTAGCTCGTGCCGCGGGAAAAAGACATATATCTGAATCCCACGGTGCTACCCGCGGTTATCGTCGTACCGCGAGTAACGCCGTGGGAAAAAGTTAGTTTAAAAAAAGTAACTTAAGTTACTCTTTAGATCATCAGCTATCTGCCAGTGAAAGTTCCGTCAAAATCGGTCCAGCCGTTTCAGTGATTACCCGGAAGAAACAGACAGACAGACACACAAAAAATATTTTGGTACATATATCGTGTACAAATACAAAATGTATATATATAATACATACAATTTATTAAAACGCGGTTATTTTAATATTACAAACAGACATTCCAATTTTTTTTATTTGTATTGGTAAAATAAATACTTTGGATTTACCTTACTTTTTAAATATTTCAAGAATGTTTTTACTGCTATTGTTACCTCTTCATCTCAACCAAAGCATTATACCACTCATTAGAATAAGATTTTAACAAAATAATATTGTAACTAGACGCGGAAATAAAGAGAATTACTCCAACAGCAAAAAGTATCATCTTGTGTATATTCGTGCTTTTGTTTTTTAAAAAATGAGAATAATGATGTTCATAAACATAAATTCAACATTTAAAAATAATTTTAATTATATTTGAAATAACTATTGTTAACACTTCCACTAGATTAGATTTCAATGGTCGTTGACAAGCTGCGTAGAAATTTTACAATTGACATCTATATCTAACTAGCTGAACCCCCTGTGTTATTGTTGTACCGCGAGTAACGCCGCGGACAAAGATAGTCTAAAAAAAGTAGCCTAAGTTACTCCCTGGATCATCAGCTGCCTGCCAGTGAAAGTCCCGTCAAAATCGGGCCAGCCGTTCCAGAGGTTACCCGGAACATAACAAATTGCGTCTCCAAAACCAGTATCAATATGTCACCCAAAATAATTAAGTTTACGATTCAGGTAAATCCCGTCTTTAAAGACATGCTCGTGGCGCTTACAAGGCTATAATATCCGAACAATAGTCACGTAAATGGACAATGTCCTTCTCAACACCATAGTGTTTCCTTGTACGTATTACTATTCAGCAGACATTAACCAAAGTATGGACATGTACATATTCATATCACGTACAAGCTTTGTTTACCATCTAGAAGGAAAAATTGTGCGTACCTATATAATTTTATTTGGCAATTGTCTGTGGGCCATTTATGTGTCGCCTTCCCGGTGTTACATTTCCGACTGTTATCTACTCCAAACTGAATACACTACACGATAAACTTAAGATATTAAAAATAAACGGTGTTTTTTTTTATATTCAGACAATATTAATATTTAGATTAAAAAGTTAGCATTTAGAATAAGGTATTTAAATATTACCATGATAGTTCTGATTAAAAGTTTAAATATACCTAATAAATATGATTATTGCATAAACTTTAAATATAAAATAATAACATCGATTATAAGGTGGTTTATTATTCTTTCTTAATTCTAAATTTGATACAAAATATATGAAGATGTTTGATTTTTAGAAATTAGGTACTTACTTGAAGACTAGTGAAAAACTCAAGTTTATCCTGAAGCCTTACACTGGAAAGCAAAGCAAAGATACTTAAATATTTACACAGACTTCTGTTGTTTCACACGACACCCGGTAACTTAAAAACTAATTGTCTGGCACCAAATCATTAAACGGAATTACACGCGAGGTAACATTAAAAGTCATCTATTGTCACGGAACACACGGGAAACGCTGTCGAAATGCAAGAAGTTCGTCCGTTCTAGTTTATCCACATCGAAATGTTTACTTATCGTACCTACATCGTGACACTTCGCGTTTGCGCAGTACCACCCTTCTGACTAACGACCTCCTTACTTCGTCTAGGAGCCTGGTACAATTTTCCTAGGGTATGTACTATATTGATGTTATGCATAAAGGTGGAGGGAGAGACGAGATTGTACTCGACCTAATGTTTCACGCATGCGGTTTAACAATATATTTTAGTTACAGGTAGAAAATTGCTCCCAGAGTGTTTAAGATGACGTTTATGTATTTTGTTTTTAACGTATTTCTGCATTATTAATATTGAACTCTATTGAAAATAGACTAAGCTGACCACAGAAATCTAAATATTTAGATTTCTGTAAAGCTGACATTTTCAACTTTTTCTTTCTTCCAATTCACTAAGTTCACCATCTATAGTTTTTACTTAAAATTAGAACGAGATTCAAATTTACATTTTGACCTACTTTCGTAAAAATTAAAAAAAAATATGAAATACATTTGCATATGTTGTACACTTAGTAGGAAACTTTTGACTTTCATAAATACATAAACGAAATTCATGAACAATTATTAGTCTGTAATTAGAAGCTTATTCTCTAGACTCTTTCGAAGACCTCTGAGTTCAGAAATAGGCTCTTCGTTTACTGTACAGTCTGTCCTCTTGTGGAATGCGCTTCCTCTGGAAGTCAGAATGGCTAGAAACCGTAACTCCTTCAAGATGAAAGTGAAGGAGCTCTTACTAGGTGAATTGGCGGCACTGGCGAGCTCTTAGTTCATAACCTTGCATTTTTATCTCCTATTGTGGAATATGTATGAATATATATGTATCATATATGTATATGTATATATGTGTTTTACTGTATGTATTAGCATTATTAGATTAAATAGTATAACTGTTTTAAAGTTTCTATCATCTAGTTTTCGCCCTTGAAGTGCACCTACCTCATGTTTTCTCTACATTGCCCAACCGGTTGACTGGCAGAAAATGCCTTAGGCATTAAGTCCGCCGATGCATGTATTTGTGCATAAAGATGTAAATAAATAAATAAATATCATGTTTTTTTCATAAATATACTCATACTATTTGGCTAGAGAGCTGTCATAATTCATCATACGAGCTTCCTCCACATTTATTTAACTTTCATTCAGAATTAAGTTTCAACTTAGTTCGAATTTCCTTGGGAGCCACGCTTCGGCAGGAATGGGCCGGCTCGACCGGAGTGATACCACGGCCTCATAGAAAAGTGGTGTAAAATAGCGCTTGCGCTTTGTTTCACCGAGTAAGTGAGGATGAATGAACCCCTCCTCACATCCCTTTCCCTATCCCCCATAGGTCGACAAGGCACTTGTGACGCAGCTGGTGTTGCGATTACCGCCGCCGATGGACACCCCCATGGGCGGCGGTAATCGCTTACCATCAAGTGATACGTCTGCTCGTATGCCACTAATACCATAAAAAAGGATAACCTGCCATAGGCAATGGTCCCACCGCCGACGATGAACGAGAAACGAGTAGAACTAGAAACCATAAATGAGTTGGCGATCGGCGGGCAGCGAGTGTGTAGTTTCGAGAGTTTTATCGCTGGGCTATAAGCGAGTGTTCAAGTGCGATGAGCGATTATTCGCGCCAACACCACATTCCAAGACACTATGAATGAGTTTTTATTGAATGTGTCCGACAATATCTCTATCGTATAAATACTATCGTAAAATACATGATCGCCGTCGTCTGAACTAGACAACAATGAGAGTTGCAATGATTTGTTGATATCCATACGTGTACTTTCAAAGCCGTACTGTATAGAAATGATCAAGCGAGCGAGCATTGCTGAGCGAGTATTGCTGAGCGAGCTTTGAAAGCTCTTGTCGCTCACAACTAGTAAAGCCAGTGTTTCGGAGAGCCACTATTACTATATGCATCTCTTTCGTTTACACGGAATGTATATTTATTGTACGTTTCTTGAGCGACAAAATCGCCCATAGTTAGTCGTTTTCTCGCCGGCGCTCGGACCGCTGCCATTAGCTCATACCAATAGAAGAGTACTGTGATTTAAAATCAATAAATTGCCGTATTGGTTGTTGGTTTTCCTTTTAAATTATATATACCACAAGTCGTAACGTGGCATCACATGTTACCAATTAAAAATAACAATGTCTTATTTAACTGTCACCGCGGTAAACAATACAATTATTTATTGTTTTCTGGTTTATATTAATAATTACTGTTTTATTGGCATTACCACAAGCGGCCTGTAGATATTTTACAATTTTCGTCGCTAGCCGGCAGGTAATTATTGGGACATACGTGATTTCAAATCATTAATTGAAAATAGCACCTTTCGTCAACTTCACAAGAAATATAATTCACAACTGAAAAGTTGATAGTTTAGATATAGGTTAGGTATCTCTCTGAGGATATTTTTTTCTATAGCCAGAGAATCGTAAAGGCAGAAGGGATAAGATATGTGTAACATTGATTTGATTATTAACGCGATGTAATAATTGATGTATACAGCAAGAAATAAATAGTATTACTAGTGTAGAATTATTGATAGATCTTTGGCAATATTATTTACAAAGCTTCTTTTTTATGATAGCATAATGGTGAATCGTCATTAGGTATATTACTACTTCTGTAGCACCGCTCTAGCTTGTGAGGACTTCGCAACCATAACTTCGGAGATAAATCCTCTATATTTATCTAATACCCTGGTACCGATAACTACTATGTATAACAAACATAAAAAGTCACTATTTAAACGAATATGATATTTATACCTACCTGTTGAAAGTTCAAGTGAAGTTTATACCAATTGTTAAAACGATAACCGTATGAGGTAAATTATACCTTCTGGAAAGAATTTTAACGGTTCTATTGTGATTTCTCGCTTTGTACGAAGATTTGATGTTGATGTTGAAATACTACCACGTCAATCTACTATCCTAGTACTCAAAACTATCTTGTAGATCCGACGCGCGCACGGACTGTGTTGAAAACATTCTATTTCTTTCATTGCTTGTATTATAATGTAAACATAATTTATCCCTTATAGATGCATATTAACATTTACCTACGCATTATAAGAGAAAAATATTTGTAGAAATTCGAGAAAACCACTATCGGTGTACAGTATATATATATTAATCAATCAGAGAAGAAAAGTCTTGCTAATGACAGTTCAAGAGATAAGAATACAATATCGAGAAAAACAAGCAAAAAAAATCATGGGAGCCCCCTTAATTTATCTAATACTGTTTTTGAAGTATTTGTTGTAATAGCTGCAACGGAAATGAAAATTTCAACTGTCTAACTATCACGGTTCATGAGATACAGCCTTGTGACAGATGGACAGCGGAGTCTGAGTAATAGGGTCCCGTTTTACACTTTGGGTACGGAAACCTAAAAACTGGTGTTATTTCTCAACTTATAAGTTCAAAAATCTTTTTATATTCCCTAAAGTATCATCAATTAAATTATATTTTTAATCCTGCAATTAACTCATTTCCCTTTGTTTCTGATTAGAGAGCGATTACAGTGACCAAACATTTTCTTATCTTATATTAAATAATTCCAAGCTATCATATTTAAATAAACGTTCGCAATACAGGTGGATGTACCATGACTTCTGTGTTGGTAAATTATACTGTAATAACTAGGTAATTAAGGTAAAAAAACATAAAAGTCTGCTTCAGAAAATGTAATTGTAGGAACTCGTATTACTAAACAGAACAAACGAAATCGCTCCCACAGATTGCAGAAAAGCAAGAAGAATGATGTCACACATAAGAAACATTTGTAAAATCCTTTCGTAATTTTTGCTAATTATAAATAAATTAATAACTTGTAACATAAATTACCCATTGTCTTAACTATTGTTATGTGTTTGCTACAACAGGAGAAATTTCTAACAAAAAATTCCAAAAATGCCTAATCCTATGCACATATTTTGCTTTCCCTAATATAAATAATTTATTGCTTTATAATGCTATCATCATTGCGTAAAATTATTAACATTATATGTATGCACATCTGCAATATATTTACGTAACTTTGCATATTTTACTGTGAGATCGATAATAACAAGTGCCAAGGTCGAAAGTATGTAGTAATATGAAGAATAAAAAATAGGTGTGGGCACCGCCATGGATTAGACACGATTTATGTGTATCGATGGAGCGTGGGAAGTAGAGTTATGATACATTTTTTGCAAACAATATTTTGATAGCTATAATATTACGATGTATTGACTATAAATAAGTTTGTTATTGCAATGTTATGGTTAGTTCGGGACGATAATATTGTCTTCTAAAAAGGCTCTGTTTGTGTGAAAAATTATAACTGCTGGTTCTAAAAATAAGTTTCACGAGAGAAACCATGTTGTCTATATCGGAGTAGTTATCAAACAACACAAAGTTATTGACTAATAATTAGCAAAATGGGATTTACCCTAACCTAGAAATACGTATAATTGTAAGAAGTGGTTTCTAGTAGAGAGTTTTGAACCTATTGATTGTCTTAGTGTGTGTGTCGTGCGATCCTTATTTGTGGTCTATCTTCTTGTGGTAATCTAATTAGCGAAATGACGAGGCTAACTAAAGCTTTTTAAACAGGGAATTAAGAAGCTATCTAATAGTGGAAAGGAAGTAGAGGTAAACTAATTTTGTTAGCAAAGCAATCTATTTTCGACTAGCTGAGTCCCGCGGTGCTACCCGCGATTATTGTCTAATTCTATGCACCGCGGGTAATGCCGGGGGGGGAACCTAGTCAAATAAAATAACCTAAGTTGGATCATCCTCCTTGGATCATCAGCTTTCTGCCAGTGAAAGTCCCGTTAAAAATCTGTTCAGCCGTTCCAGAGATTACCCGGAACAAAGAGAAATATAGACAGACCGACAGACCGACAGACCGAAAGACAAAGTGTAAAAATAATTAAAAATATATTCTAATACTACAAACAGACACTCCAATTTTCTTTGTTTGTATAGATATAAAGGTAGCCTTACGCAGCTTGGTACGCAGTTGACACGGTATTTACAAGACGATGTTTTCTTATTAAGGTAAATCCGAGACGATTACCGTTTAAAATATTACAGTGAGCACAAAGCTAAGCAATATAATATTGACAGATTTATAAATAAAACAATACGATAAAATATTGTATTGCAGAGGAGTCCGTGCTTGTTTATGAGTCGCCTTGCAATTAAGGTTACGTACATGTATACTAACTTCAATAGTAGCCCTTGGCGCAACTAAGGTGTACCAAATTATTAAAAAATATTGATGTAAGAAAGTACTGTTCGTTGACGGATCTCTTAGTCAAGTCGTCAGTGAACAGTGAAGACGTCAGGTCTTCGAAGGCTCGACTCGGCAATCTCACATTCAATATGATAGTTCATCCAACATTATGATGTTTTTTTTTATTAACTCGTTTTATTATCTTGACCTGTATGTATGTAACGGAATCTTTCAACATCATTTTCAACTACTTTTAGGAGTCTGATTAACTTGAAAATTTGCACAGGGGTCAAGGGCCGATGACAATACAATAATTTAAAAAATATAGTTTTTGTAATAGTTTTAAAAATTAATAATCGCGCGTCTATAAATATACCTAACTAAAAGTAGAAAATAAATTAAAAAAACTGAAAAAAACAGGTTTAAATAGCAATCGAAGCAAAACATAGAAAATAGTTTTAATGTTAAAAGGGTGGGGCGACATTACTGAAATATTTCCAGAAAGTACCCCAATCTTCTTACATTAATATTATTTTCTACTTTTCATTGCGCTTGCTATAAAAGCGTATTTTTTTTAATTTTTTTTTCAACTATAATTTATGTTATATCTCTTTAAACATATTTTGCTCTTAGCAATAATAATATCCTCTAATCTGTCTATCCCTAAACTTTTAAGAAACGAAGTGGCGATGCTGACTTTAACAGGTAATAAATACTAATTTACCCGTGCATATGAAAGAGTCTATGAAACATTTGCCAATACGTTAGTAAGTGTATGAGGTTACTGAAGCCCTGTCTGTCTGAGTGATGTGACCTTTTTTTTCTTTTACGTGTTGAAACACTCTCGGGCCCTCACCCCCACCCAAGTGCTGTGATCCTTGAGTTACGGTTACGGGAGGTCCGGATGTGTTAATAACAGCAGTTCCCGGATCCCGTCTCAGGCGCAGAGTGGCACACCGTGTGGTTTTAGTCGGTTCGATTCCGACACACCGCCCCGCCGCAAACCCCGGCGCAAACCCCGGCGGGGTGCAGGAGCGAGGGGGTTTCCACACGTTAAAAGAAAAAAAAAGGTAGTCATACACGGTTGGGTATAGCTGACATAACCACCAAAGGTGAGATCCGCACAAAAACAAGTGTATAGCTAACAGGTTTGCCTGTACAGTTGACTTCAACAAGTAAACTGTAGAGTTTATATTGCACAACTGTGCAGATATGTCTACTACTCAACTCAAGCTTACCTGATGGTGTGTAATTGTACAGGAAAACCTGTCAGGTAGGTATACCTTACCGTGCTAGCTAGCTTTACAGGCGTAATCACTTACTAATGTGACCCGTTTGCCCTAAAAGCTATTAAAAATTCACGTTTATGCTTAAAATTCTCCAGTCAATTGCATTACACCTACGCAGTCAAAAGATTCGTAAATCACCTTAAATGGACTCTACTTCATACTAGCATTCATTGATTCATTCAGCCATAAACATATTTCTTTGAATCAATAACATCATTGTATATGAATCATCTTAATACGATGGTGTAGGAAGCTATATTTTCCATTAATGCACACGATAATCGAATTAGGATGTTTAATAGATTTGATTGCAAAGTTCTACTTACGAGTATTTCGTAGCTTTAATTGTAAATAGGGTTCTTATTCGCTTTTACCAAAGCGTGATATAAAGCTGTTTGATTCTACATCTCATAATTTTATTTTATAACTTATCATTGCGAATAACAGTTACTTTATTAAAATTACAGTTACAAAATGAATCATGAAATCAAACCATAATTATCTTTATAAACTACTTGAGAAGTTTGGATTCTCAGATAAATATACGGTTCGTGAAATCAATGACACAATATACTAATAGACAGACCCTCCCTTGGCCAATACTGTACACCAGAAACAGCTAGAAAAGATCCGTTAAATCTAGATGGCGCTACAAAATAAGATATAAAAAACCGTTTAACAAAGTTTAACACTATTTCATTTATATGCTTCAATTCTAGGAACTATATAATTATTTTACGTATATAAATCTTGCTTTCTAATGCTTGCTTTAAAAAAAATTTTTTCAATAGCGTAAGTACAAGTTATCACCTATTTTTAGGAGATATCGTTACAATCGATTTAAATAAACTTGAAAATAATGACCTATTTATTACGCTAGATGTCACATTTATAAGTTATTGTTACGACATACAAAATACTAAATTCGCTGGATGCGCGATGATAGCGCCACCTAGTGGCTACAATTACGTCAGATTTTGAAATGCCAAATGGTTGGTTGTCTTACGAAGAATAAGTAAACAAGTAACAAATGATTTCAAAGAAACAGCTTAAAGAGGCGTCCATTAATTACGTGAGGCATTTTTGAGAATTTTTCGATCCCCCGTCCCGCCTTGGTGAGATATCGTAAGATTTTCGTCAACTCCCTGCCCCGTCCGCTCACGTGAGATTCTTCAAATTTATGTTTAGGCTGTAAACGTGTTGGATTATTGAAGTTGTTCTATTACTTTTATTGAAGACTAGCAAAGCAAAATCGAGTGCTACTTCGCTACTCTGCAGAGTTCGAACTAATACGACAAGCACTATTCTGTCAAATTGGTCCATATTTTATTCTAGAAATATTTTTTTTCAAATTCACACAATTACGTCATATTTGCCAAATAACCCCCCCCCCCCTTCCCACCTAAGTGAGATTTGTAAAGAGTTAATATATTTATATAGAATACCTTACGTAATTAATGGAAGCCCCCTAATTTAAATATATTCTATTCGATCACGTATATGGTGTAGATAATAACGTTGAGCGATTCTATTGCCTGCCTGAAAAGGCATAATTCATAAATTTTAGGTCATTAAATTTAATTTTAATAAAATGATCAAACTGAAAAGTATAATCTCTACTTCTAATATATATTTTAATTTGTACAACAGGTAATATTAAAATCACATTAAATCAGTCAGGAGATCGAGAAACAAATATAATTTGTTATACACTTTAAAGATTTTTTTTTTATGTTTGGGCCTGCCAAAATGACTCTACACTGCCTGATGGAAAGCAAAAGCAGAATCCAAGAGTGGTGGTCACCATACTCATTGCAAATGCAGACAATGCAGAATGGTGACTCACACCATGGCGGCCTTGATATGCTTTTGCATCGTTGGGCCTCCAGTCTCGCACTCACCAACGACAGCTCGAACGCTGTCATTTTACGTTGATCTTCTGTGCGAGAGTAGTACCGCCTCTGTCGATCCGGCCCAAACGTACTGAAATCAGCGTGGCTCTATGACTTACATTTTTTTCCAACAAATTTTTATTCCTATTATATAGATTACGACAAAAAATAAAACCTGATGACAGTATTTTAAAATCTAAAGAGTTCAGAAAAGGTTTCTAGAGCATTGGCATTGATGCAGCTACGAACATCATGGTTACGAAGAAGATGAAAATAAATTTAGCTTGTTATTATTATACAAATATAAAGCTTATTTTTCCTAAGGCGGCAAGGTATAGTACTTGCTGTTCTAAAGACAATCCGAAACTCCGAAAGTGGCAAGCAAAATCCGATTGTTTGCCAGGTTTTTGCCCTGATTTATTTAAAAAACTTGAGAGGTCTCAAGGGACACCAGGGTGGAACGAAGTTTTAGTTCGTACCTCAGTAGTCGATGCTTTAGTTGATTCGCTGTTGAAATAATAAAAGCAAAAAAAAATAGGCCAACCACCAAAGACTGGGCGTGTCACCCAAACGAGGTAACCTACGCGGCCGCTGCTAAGGTGGGCTCAGCAGCCCAGCTGGCAGTTAGGGGGGCCAGGCCAGCAAAAATACCCGAGAAGGTCAACCAGGGGAAGCGAAAGGGGAGTGCGAACGGACACACTAGATGTCGCGGGTTACTAAAAATGAATTATTTCTGCTGTATTGAGCCGATTCACTGTGCCATTACTTGAGCATCGCAGCGTTGGATATAGAATGCTGTTATGAGAGAGTACCTCTCGCTCCCAACCATGTTATGCTCCATAGTAGATAGCAACAGAGTTTTACCTTCTGCGAAGATAATATTGCACAGAAAGAGGCGGCGGAAAGGACCAAGTGCGAAAATTTCTACTTGAACCCAATTTGCCGCCACCCGCTAAAACGGACGCCGCGGTGCATCCTAGCAAATCATGCCATCCCACCAATCTAATCAAGAAAAAAAATAGTTAAAATTACTAATTTAACTAGTAATATTTAACTGATATTGAGATGTCTTATAAACAGAGATATTTACAAAGATGTATATTAACAAGCATATAGACTTTCTTAAATAGTAGTATTAATACATTATTTCTTTTTCTTACACTGCCAAGACTTATTTTCTCCATTTATATTACAGTAATGTAGTTTTTTCAAATCGTTTAATATGCCGCCCCCTAAAATGAGCCGCCCTAGGCTTCAGCCTATTGAGCTTTCATCACTGAATAATATGGATTTTTTCAACAAATTTTGATTATCTTAACACAATGAAGTGGCTATTGTAACATATCTTTAAAAGTTACAGATAATTATGGTATCGCGGACTTTTTTGTGTACATTATTGTCCTCTATAAAATTGAAGGACATCATTTTGCTCTATTGTCAATAACAGATCATTTTTGATGTTTTTTGTTTTTTTTTTTTTTATTTTAGTTTGCAAATTTGTATGATAAAAAGTTACAAGACTTACAACTTTTTTATTATTTCATATATTTTTATTTCCTTTTTGAATCCATTGAAGAAATAAAAAGTTGCATGGAAACTCCAAACCCCTATTTTACCCCCTAAATAGAAATTCTAAATTTATTTTCTCAGTCCTTACATAAGTCAATTTTAAACCCTACATATGTGAAAATTTAAAAAGTTTCATACATAAATTAATTTAAAAAAATTATTCATGTACCGTATTTACTAAGAAGCAGTTATTACGAAGCTGTTTATTTGAAATTATAAATAGGCATTTCTATTTTATTTGTTTGTGTGTATAGATGGCTCTTTGACGATTTAATAAAATATCACATAAATTACTAATATAATTATTTGGAAAACGACATCTAGTGGCACATTTTGCATGACAATAAACTTGACAGTTGACTTTTGGGTTCGTACTTTGGTGTAGGTCGGAAAATATCCTTCAAATTCACGATTTGATGCACTTAGTGACATCTAGAGAACATTAAGCTTACTATCAATCCGCGTACAGGTCTCTCGTAGTAAAGGAAAAGTCTATACTATATATTTCGTCAGTGGTGAAATCAAAGATTTATAAATTTTAAATGTTTATCATAAACGGAACCATTAAGAAATGGAATTAATGCATTCTATGTTGTAATCAAATAAATAGGTTGAGATATATAGAAACACTATTTAAAAAATTTGACCAGATGAGCAGGAAAGGTTTTTCCACAATATTCTGTAATATAATGTAACGTAATCTGATGTAATGTACATGTTAAAACATAATAGTTGTAGTAAAGAAACTGATTAAAATGACGGATTATCAACTGTCGCATTAAAACCACTTACGGTGTTTTTTATGCCACGTTTTGGTTTTTATCGTTAGAGTAATTGGACAATTGTATTGTTGAGAATGTTGAATAATAAATCACCTCGTAGGTGGACATGTGCTAATTTAAAAATCATCTCCTCACATCTGATGCCGAACTGCGTACAATACGACCTGGTTTTTGTGCATTGCCTTGTATGTTGAACAATTAATTTAATATGAGCACTTCGTACCTATATGTGCCTTACTTGTACATAAGTTTATTTATACTGACCTCAGATCAAATAAAAAAAAGTGGATAACGCACCGCCTTGTTCTTGTTGAAGCAGTAAAAAGTAAAGTAGTTCCAAGTTACACGTGTTACGAAGTAACTATGCTCTAAACTACGCTACTTTTCGTCAGTATTGTACAAGTTGTCGATACTTATACGATAATGACGAAAAGTAGTGCGTAACGCGTGTGTATCTACCTTTTTTATTTGATCTGAGATACTGACATTATAAAGAGGTAAAAAATGTGAGGTTATAGGAGGTAATCACTGGATTCACGATACCGATTTCGAAAATTCTTTTACCAATAGAAAGTCACATTACTTGAGTGTCATACACTACATTTTACCCTGAAAAATGGTTACAAGCGGAGGAGCGGACAACAGCTAGTTTATTTATAAACTTATTTTTTAGGGTACCGACAAATTTAAAAGAAAAATTATCATCTCTAAATTACCTACGCCTATTTTACGGTAGTAAGTAGTGAAAGTTATTAAATGTACCTAACTGTTAGTTTGAAAACTTTGTAAAAAGTAAGTCATCATCATCATTCTATTGCTGATCACTGCAGGACGCAGGCCCCTCCAAGCCTCCAATTGATAATTACCAATAACAATAATGTAATTATTAACTATATTAATTGATCTCCGACTCAAATACTTATTTAAGCCGGGTTATTGTAAAATACGTCACAAAACACTGGACGTGGGGTGATATGGAGAGAGAAGAAACAAGAATTACCGCAATAAGGCGAATAGAACTTCAAAACATGTAGTAAAAAATTATCATTTAATATCTATTAATAACTAAATAACAATTCCTTTACTTTTTTGCAATAACCGTTCAATGTAATTGTAGTAAAATAATTATAATTATAAAAGGACAAATAAGAAGTAAAATGCAATTTACTAACGAATACACGCAACAATAGGTTTACGCAATGTTTGATTTAAATAAATAAATTAACCGTTTTGTAATCGCAATAGCGGCCTTAACTTAGAATACGAATGACCTTTCATATTTCTGCCACTACTCTTTAGAAAACTAGGCTTGAAGTTCTGGATAACAAAGTCTATCGATAGCAATACAATAAATATCTGCGGACAATACAGGAGAGGACGTTAAGCCGTTGGTCCCGGTGGTCATGAACATCTATGGCAATCGTTATTGGGAAGTCAGTGCCCTCAAATGTACTGACAATTAGTTCAACCTTCGAATTCAATTCAATCTTAGGGTGGCGGAGGTTCGATGCCAGTCGCTCCGTGTACCGTTAGAACTAGTAGCCGATACCAAGTCTTAGGAATAATTAAGGCTAGGAAGATGATATTTTTAATTAAAGAAAACTTTAAAAATGGTTTACTCTATTCATACATTAATGAAAGTTTGACGAGCCTTCTGTTTTATAAGAGAATATTTTAATTTAATATATATTTTCAAGGTAGTAGAGCCACGCTGATTTCAGCACGAACGGGCCGGCTCGACCGGGGCGGTACTACCCTCGCACAGAAAATCAACGTAAAATGACAGCGATCATGCTGTCGTGTTTCGTTGGTGAGTGCGAGACCGGAGGCCCAATGATGCGAAAGCATCACTAGCCCGCCATGGTGTGGGTCACCATGCTGCATTGTTGCATTGTCTGCGTTCGCAGTATGGTGACCATCACTCTTGGATTCTGCTTATGCTTTCCATCAGGCAGAGTAGAGTCATTATGGCAGGGTCAAATATAAAAAAAAAAAAAAAAAAAAGTATGATTAAATATCTCTTTCTGTTCAAACTTTTGTAAAAAATCATTATCACCGTCAGCCTACAGCAGTACAATGCTGGACAAAGACCTCTCCAATTGCACGCCATTTGGTTCGATGCTCGGCTTCTCGCATCCAGCCCCTTACAACCGTGTTGTTCAAATCATCAGTCAACCTGGCCTGTGGACCTCCTACACTACTTAAAAAAATAATTCTCCGAAAATAGTAATCAACTAGGTGTAATCAATTTTTCATCGCAATGTGTTAAATAATTATATATTTTATGAGTTTTTAATAAATAACACGTCAATTAAGTAAGCACCTAATAATTATAGTAATAACATTAAGTAATAAAACTTTATTATCATCCGGGATGCTGATAAGTCTACGGTTATACATTAATGATTTTTACGAAATCTTCAGTAGTAACTAGGTACTTGAGTTATCACAAAAAAATATTATTATTATATATATAATATAATAATAATAATAATAAATATTTCGGACATCTAACACACAACGCCATCTAGTCCCAAACTAAGCAGAGCTTGTATTATGGGTACCAGACAACTGATACGAATACTTATATACTTTTTTTTTGTAAATACATACATATTATACATAGAAAACACCCAAACTCCGAAACAAATATTTGCAGATCATACAAACATTTGGTCCGACCCGGGAATCGAACCCGAGACCTCAAGAACAGCAGTCGCGTACGCTACCACTGCGCCACCGAGGCAGTTAATACATATATATATATATATATATATATATATATATATATATATATATATATATTATCAGTTTTACTCACTACCCACTTTACTCACTTATTGATTCTTGTTCGAAGCTTGCCGTTATATGTATGCTGCACTATACTCACACGTTCTAGTACAACTAGCTGAACCCCGCGGTGTTACGCGCGGTTATTGTCGTACCGCGGGAAACACCTTAAAAAAGTAGCTTAAGTTACTTCTTAGGTCATCAGCTATCTGCCAGTGAAAGTCCCGTCAAAACAGACAGACAAAAATTGTAAAAAATGCTATTTTGGTATATGTACCGTGTATACATACATATGCATTTAGTAGAAAGCTGTTATTTCAATATTACAAACAGATACTGCAATTTCATTTATTTGTATAGACTAACTATTGCTCGCGTCTCCGCCCGCATGTACCTATGTTAGTTATCACGGTTAAAAGTAGCCTATTACCTCCGTCAACAATCACAGTATCTTCATGGCAAATTACATTTAAAGCGTGTAGCGGTGCAGCTACCTGCGAGTGAAAGTCCCATTAAAATCGGACCATCCGTTCCAGAGATTACCCGGCACAAATAGACAGACAGACAGATAAAATTTAAAAAAACGTTATTTTGTTACATGTATAGTGTGTACACACATATGCATTTACTTAAAAGCGGTTATTTTAATATTACAAACAGACACTCCAAATTTATTTATTTGTTGATATACGAGGTTAGATATGTATATAAATTCCTTTCCAAACGTATGTGTTTATACACACTTACAAACATGGCCAGACGGCCATCATGATATAAGTAGACCAAAACTTCTTTTTAATGTAATGCTGCTACAATGACTTGACTTGGATTGAGATCCCGGCAGATATCTATACCCAAGATATCGAGTTTATCTTGTAGGGACAGTTGAATGTGCTGAAAAGTGGGAAGGAATGTCTCCTTTCTAAGGAGATCTCTATCTAAGTAGGGGTCTATTAAAGGCTGTTAATTGAAGGTCAGTATCCTACGAGTCTTTGCGAAAACAAGGCCGACAATATAAAAGCAATATAAACATAATTAATATCCTGTCCTTAAAGTAAGGAAAACGTAATGGTGTTGTTATATTCTAAGTTATGTTTTAATGTGTAAAGATTCTCTACCACACTCGAGTAGAAAACTTATTAACACATATTTAGTTTAAATACGTTAGTACTATTAGTTACTCTGTGGTTTAAAGTCAAATATACCTATATGTACACAAAATTTTAAACAATACACAAACTACGCTTATTTCATGAGAAGCGTGTACCTACGTATACTCGTAGAACCAGTTTCATTATGTAAATATTTATAATTAGTTTAATACTAACTACTGAGCTACTTGTGAAAAAAAAAATATATCTTCTATCCTTCACACTAAAATTATTATAAAACTTAACTACTTAAGTAGAAAATACAAAAACTAATGACTTTTGACATCAAAAATTGATTAAAAATTGTTTTACACACGATACAAACATCTAGAAATTATTAACAAGAAATACCAAGTCAATCGCTACAAAAATCCAAGTCATACAGTAAATACGGAATCAAAATTTCAAAGGCACACAAATAACTCGCCAGACAGTCTTAAAAAGGTGATATTTCCTGTATGCATATAATATGTTTTAATAAAAGATATTTTTATTAGTAATAAGGACTTACGTGAATGATTTTCGCAATCGAATGATGTTAGAGTTGCGCGAGCAGCCGTACGGGTTACGAGTGAGCTGTTCCGCGCAGTATGTCCACTGAGTCAACCGTATTAGCATAAGTAAACACCACACCAAGTCGGTTTGTATGGCCACGCGGGATATACAGACGATGTGTCTCAACGAGCAAGTGCCACAACAATAAAACGTTACATGCGTCGGAAGTTGTAGTAATTATATTATTTAAAAATATTTTATTTAATCAAAGCAAGTTTTATACATTGTTGAGAATATAGGAATACTGATACAAACATGATTTCACGTATTATTTCGTTGCATTGCTCTAAAATTTAAACTAAGTTAGCGTTTTATGATTTTTTTAAAGTGGTATCCCGTTGAAAATCTACATTGCTATATAAAAACAGTAATGAAAAATCAAATCATGTACAATGTCCAGGCATATTATGTATACAGTTTTAAAGGCCCGCTTGAGACTTCTTGAGAGTTATCGCTATGACAACTACATCAGATACAATAGATAGATAGATGCGTTATCCCGATGTGAAATATTATTAGCTATTAACACCAAGTCGAACTTGTTAGTAGTCTTCCTTCACTGTTTGCCACAAAATTACCAACAACCTTTAAAACCAGACTGGACTGAACTAATGAGCTACACTTGGAATATATACTTACCACCTACAAATCAATAAATTATATTTCCTACAAAATACACGCACCTACTCAATCTAATCTGAATTTTACTTCATTCACAAAAACACAATGACACCTAAGAAGGTCAGTCATTGGCCAGGTGTAAAGTCCCCAAGTTGCTACAAAACCGCACTAGCAGTGTGTCACGGTGATCTTGAAAACAGTCATCATGACATCCCACACAGTTCGTTTCCATTGCTCAGATGTTTCTCTCATCGGCAAAAAATTTGTTAATACAACTTTTCGATCGTGGTAATAAATAGTTTTATTGACCTGACATGTCATTCAATATTTATATTATTTTAATGAGACAACTCAGAAAGAAAATATTCAGTCGTTGCGATGGTTCGTACAAAATATTCCATAATGGATATTATACTACGTAATATTGTTTTACGGCCATTTAAAGTGCAAAGGAGTGACCTTGATAGAGGAATAAACGCCCCTCATACTAATGCTTAATGTTATTATTCGTAAATATTGCTACGTAGTTTTGTTATCATCGATATTATTATCACTGTTCGAAATGTGACTTCTTCTTAGCTTTTTTTTAATATCCTTTTTTACTGACATTCTTTTATTAGCCTAGTCTAGTGCATTCAAGACCTTCAAATTCCAATGTGGTTCCTCAAAAGGCCGATAAAACTAAACAAAAATAAAAACATAAGTACACCCTAATGTCGACGGGCAGAAAATCATAGAAAATGTCTACGGCATTAAGTCCGCCTTTGCCACTTTTGTTAATGTGTATATAAAAAAAATATTTTTTAATTTTAATATTAGGTATTGTGACATGTATAGGTATAGAATTAGTTTTCAATTAATAACTAGCTGAAATCCGCATTTATACCCGCGGTTATTGTGGTACTGCGGGTAACACCGCGGGGTAAAGCTAGTCTAAAAAAAGTAGCCTAAGTTACTCCTTAGATCATCAGCTATCTGCTAGTGAAAGTCCTGTCAAAATCGGTAGAGCCGTTCCAGAGTTTACCCGGAACAAACAGACAGACAAAAATTTAAAAATGTTGTATATATCTACAATTTTTTTTTAATTATGTACGGTAACCTCTGGTAACACCGCGGGGTTTAGCTAGTATGCATATAAATACAGACCGATAAACACATCATCCTTCTGCATCTCGAATAGTCGGTTAGAAGGGGCCCGTCACAGTGTAAACAACGGCCAAGATCAGGTATTTTTCTGTGTTTCGGTAAACAAATAGAACAAATAATTATGTGTCATGTTTCTCTTTGTTTACTATTCTAAGTACTTTGTACTAATTTTTATATTTTATGTCCACTACATTAGATTATTTATTTGATTGCGTGGTGCCTCAGAAACAATTAAGGTTTTAATTTATATTATACTTAAAGTTAATTGCAGACTCCCGGCATGCTGCACTCTGCTCATGCTTTCCATCAGGCATAGCAGAGTCATTTTGGCGCAGCTAAAATATATAAAAAATATATAAAAATTTGGGCCTGTCAGCAAAGGCTGCCTACCTCGATCTCAGGTTGAGGCAGATGGTTTGTAGAGCAGATCGGTGATTTGAATTTTTTCAAGAAAAACTATAATCGATATACTTTATATAAATAATCGATATGATATATTTCGAGATGTTTTTTCAATCTACGTGTGTGTATGTACGAAGTTGCCTTGAAGAGGTAAACAAACTTCAATTTTAGAACTTCTGTTTGTCATCAAATTATCGACGTTATGTTGAAGGTTAGACTAACAGATATAGGATGTATTTCTCATCGGTTCCGGTAAATAAATGGATTAATTATATGCAGAATACGCGAAGTTCACTTCACCACGTTTGAATTAAACTGGAGACCAGGGCCGAGTCAAATGTAAATTTGCTTCTAAGATTCTCACCACAGAGCTAAGAGGTTTCTCATGTTTAATTAAGGCTATTGTGTACGAAAGCCATAACAGATACTAATTATATTAAACCATTATGGAATACTTTGACTGCCTCGTTGGTCTCGCGGTTGGCGTGAGCGACTGCTGATCATGAGGTCTCGGGTTCGATTCCCGGGTCGGACCAAATGTTTGTAAGATCTACAAATATTTGTTTCGGAGTTTGGGTGTGTTCTACCTATAATATGTATGTATTTACAAAAAAAAAAGTATATATGTATTTGTATCAGTTGTCTAGTACCCCATAACACAAGCTCTGCTTATCTTGGGACTAGATGGCGTTGTGTGTTTAGCTGTCCGAAATATTTATTTAATACTCGAAAACCTGTCGACAGATATGTAGAAACCTGAAAAGTTGTAAACATCTGGTACTAACCAGCCTAGAGTATGATGAATTATGTAATCTGTAATCCCCGCGTAAGTACAAGTAAGTGAAATCACACAATTGACATACGGACTAATATTGAGAGGTGGCAAAGACCTTATTTTATCAGCATTTATTCTACTTTAATTACTTATCGTTGTCAAATCTTAGTTTCTTGTATGGCCCAATATTTATGGGCTTTACAATTGGTATCTGAGTTAATACCAGGGTGTCAATTTTAAGTGTTAGGATTTCTGCGACGTCGAGTGACCGTTTATAATGGGTATGGTTCACCATATTGGAGTTGGTGCAAGCCTTCATTTTCAATTACTTGAATTGATTGATAGCGAAATCCCTTTAATTAGATTAATTAGTACCAGTTGGTATTACACCTAACTTTTCTTTAATATTATGCATTCCTAATCTTTACATACATTGGTAGATACAAATAAATACAATTGGAGTATTTATTTGTAATATTAAAATTACAGCTCTTTACTAAATCCATATGTATACACGTTTTTAAATTGACAATCCAATTGTGACAGAATTTTTACTGGTAGGTGTGGTACAAGGAGTAACTTAGGCTACTTTTTTAGACTAGCTTTGCCCCGCGGCGTTGCCCGCGGTTGATGTCGTACTGCGGCCAACAAAGCGGAGCTCAGCGAGTTTTAGGTAATTAAATACTAGAATATTATGTCCAGCCTGTAGAGCCGTACCGAGAGGTCGTGGGTTCTAAAAAAGATAACGTTTATGTGATGAACACGATCAATTGTTCTGAGATTCATTTCAATCATAATCGGTTAGTGACCTTTTTAGTCTAGCGGCTAGCGTATGCGCCTATTGCTCAAGAGTTTTCAGGTTCAATTCTCGGATCAGGCCAAAAATAGTTTTTTTACAACAAACGAGATTTCACAAGAAATTCTTAGTAACAGTTTCAGGTCCGTGCTTCGGAGAGCACATTAAGCCCTCGGTCATAAAGATCTATAGCAATCGTTACTGGGAAGTCAGTGCCCTCAAATATACTGACAACTAGTACCTTCGAATTCAGTTCACCTCAGGGTTACGTAGGTCCGACACCAGGCAAAGGTTAAACAAGTTAAACCCGACCCCAAATAATCTTGGGAATAATAAAGCTAGGAATTATGAGTTAGGTTATTTAGATCAGTTTAAATTATAAAGCCTTCTTCTGGAAGACTCCACCGATTAGATGTTCACCGGAGTTAATGCCGGTCGCCTGCCTATGAGATAACTACGTCCCAACAATCTCCCACAAGCTATTTACTATTTGCACTATTTTATACAGGTTGTTTCAACCTCGTCCTCGGACTCTCGGAATGCAAAAAGTAAATGTGAACCATGAGAACGGAGCAACCGGATAGGTTAATTGGTACATAGATACTAGAACGATTTTCCTTTTAGTTGGCGCATCCGAAGAAATAGTTTATCCATTTTATCTGAATTCAGAATGTATATTCTTAAATTCTTATTGTTGTTGGGAGCCCAGCAATGGACGTCTTTCGGCTGAAATGATAATGATGATACTTAAATTCTAAAGTTGTTAACCTGAGTGTTTTACAATTTTTATGTTCTATTTTTAAGCGAGTCTATGTACGTATATTTAGTATAACTTTATCTAGGTCAAATATGATAATGGCAGGAGTATCTCTTTAGATACGTGGGTAAACACCAACGAAACGTTAGTTTATTTCCGTCTTTTTTTAGTTAACGATTCGTCTTTTTGTGTAATAAAGAGAAACAAGATTTAAAATTATGCAGGATGATTTGGCATTCGAAGAATAAGTATAAATTGCATATGTTGTATATTAAATATTCTTAGGAATTATTTAATGTAAAAAAGTGGAAAACATCATATTTTATTCAAATTTTAAAGAAAATAGTGTTACTAACAAATCGACTAGATCAGGAAAGATGATATAGTTTGTACATATCGTTGTAGTATCGATCTTAACATCCATATGATATCGTCCAACACAAAACACCTCTCTCAATAATCTTTAACATCCAGGAGCCGTATTGTAATATACCTAATCATCAGACGAACCTATACTCACATAGCATTAGTTAATAAACTGACCACTTAGATCACTGCGGCAATTAACAACAAAAATTCGTTCTACGGAATTGTAAAATATAATTGAGACCTCCGTAATTTGAGTACAGTCCTTACAATCTGGCTTGATCTCTGTGATACTTGTCACTAGTGTCATTTCGGAACTTACAAGGTACATTTTATGTCTTTTCATATTTATAATGTGTTGCACTTCATCATGCATAACTTTCGATCGACTGCACCAAATTGGATTTTTTTAATGTGTTTGTTGTTGTTATGACAACGTTGGTATACAAGAAAATTAAAAGATAACCGGTTTTTTTTGCCTGTGTACTACCTGTAGGAAGCTGAGGCGGACTGCATTACTAAAACAAGTTTTTTTGAAGAAAATAGGAAAGAAAGAAAGGCAGTATGGAGTTTGCCAGGCCAGCTAGTTCGTGATAAAACTGGCACATAAAAAGATTTAAAATTGTTGTAATACATACATAATACATGATGCTTGTTTAAAGTTACTACGTCGGTTTCGGCGCTATTTGTCACAAAGATCAAACTATATCGTAAGGATTGTAGTGAAGACTTTTTATGGTTTTTGCTGAGTGTAGGTGGGATTCGATCTTAATTTTATTAACGATCGCATGTCAGGTTGTAACAAAAAATGAACGTACACAGCGGACCTCTTTAGATTTTTTGTTCGTAACACTCAATTGTTTTGAGGACTCGTATAATTCATTCGTACAGTCGCCACAGCCTTATAAGGGCTGGTGTCGTCGGGCGCGTTTCTTATACAAAGGAATCAGACTGCTGTGAGTTTCTTTGAGGGGATAATTGATTAATGAACATAAAAAGAATACTTCTAAACTGTTGGTACGTTATAAGAGGTCTGATTATAAGTCTATTAAGCCTAATTGCGATTGAATGTCACTTTACATTTAAAGAAATGTAAAAAATAAGAACCCATTAGAAACCTTTAAGTATTAGGTAGTAGAGCCACGCTGAGTCGGCTCGACAGGGGCGTTAATACCCTCGCACAGAAAATCAACGTAAAATGACAGCGATCATTCTGTCGTGTTTCGTTGATGAGTGCGAGACCGGAAGCCCAATGATGCAGATGCATCACTAACCTATTATATTTTAGAACTAGCTGAGCCCCACGGTGTTACCCGCGGTTATTTTCCTACCGCGGGTAACGCCGCGGGGCTCAGCTACTCTAAAAAGTAGCCTAAGTTACTCCCCACATTCTCAGCTACCTATCGGTGAAAGTCCCGTCAAAATCGGTCCAGCCGTTCCAGACGTATTAGAAGGAACAAGCAGAAAGACAGACAGAAAAAAAAATGGTATATGTATCGTGTATACGTACATATGCATTTAGTAAAAAACAGTTATTTTAATATTACAAACTGACACTCCAATTTTATTTATTTGTATAGATGTGTAGATAATGAGTGCAAGATAAAGTAGTCCTTAATGAAGCACAGCTTTGGAATTTTTTTTTATTTATTTTTTTTTTTTTTTTAATGGGACTAATCCCGCCCACATTCCCACCACTGTAACTCCTGTACACCAGGATCAACAGCAGTGACCCACGAACACACCGAGTTATGACACTCGGGAAGTCCCAGGAAGAAAATTAACTGTCTTGGAACCCGCAACGAAGTTAATCAGAAGAAAAACAGGAGGAGTTGGAAATGATAAATCCACTTCCCTCCTTAGCAAAGCGGGAGACAAAATGAAGTCAAAATAGGCAGACACCTTTTTCAAACCGGGAAGCACCACGGATAAAGTATTAGGGGTCCTAAGTGAGCTATATTTGATTACTATAGTATGTATGGCAGAATCGCCTAAACGCACGGAAATTCACCGCAGTTGACACAAGATCCTCATAGTATACCGCCCCAGATGTCATTTGTAAACTATTTAGCATTGTGTTACGTTCATTGTACCAAAGACTACACTCCCAGAGTACATGATGAGCCGACTGTTCACAGCTAATATCAGGTGTTGAGCATTGACACAATGGTGAATCGACTAATTTAAATGAGTGTAGTTTGCTCTTAAAGTTACCGTGGCCTGTAAGAAATTGAGCGACACAGTGATCTACCTCGAGCCATGTCCTCGACATCCGTTCGCGAACAGATGGAAAGAACTGGTAGAGGTGGCGCCCCTTAGATGATTCGTCCCATCGTTGTTGCCATTCATCCATTAGATCGTTATAGACATTGGACTGCTGTTGAAACAATCTTATGATTTTATCGCGGTCTCGTACGCCCAAAAAATCGCATTCCATGTTTTGTAATGTGGAATAGTACATGGCTGCACGTCTTTGCACCTCGAGATCGACCGGAAGGACACCCGCCAACACCGGTAAAGCCTCAGTACTAACCGTCCTATATGCTTTGCACAAGAAGATCAATGCAAGCTTTGGAATTATACCGTCATGTGACTCACGGGGTTTTGAGCGGACGGCCTCTTGTAACGAATCTGTGGTCTCCAAATTTTTCCTACAACCTTCTCCGAATTAAGTAACGGTTATAGAGGTCGGTTTTTACATTACCTATCTTGGTAGTTTTTGTTTCCTGCTATCAGTTTAAAATATTTATGAATAAAAATTCAATACTCTATACTTAATATATAAAGCTGAAGAGTTTGTTTGTTTGTTAGAACACGCTAATCTCAGGAACTACTGGTCCGATTCGAAAAATTGTTTCAGTGTTAGATAGCCCATTTATCGAGGAAGTCTATAGGCTATATATTATCACGCTAAGGTCAATAGGAGAGGAGCACCAATGAAAAATGTTTCAAAAACGGGAGAAAATTATCACGCGACGGGCAATAGGAGACGCAAACGAGGTTGCGTGGGTCTGCTAGTGTAAGATAAACCTACTGAGAGTTGTAAACTCCATCACCTTTTCACCGATAATTTTAAATGCATGTTTCCGTGACGGGTGTCATATTAACATTTATAAGAATTATTGTAACTAATATTATAAATGTGAATTGTGTGTTACGATATCACGCTGAAACCTCTAAACCGATTTAAAAAATATTTTGGTACAGGAAAGCTGCGTTATCAGCAAGTAGTCACTGTACGCAAAACCCGAATCTTATATTAAAAAAATACATTACAACATACAAACAGACGATTTCATGCAAATATGGCACGTTTTTGTGATAGTGTATGTGTGTTCGGAGAAAATAGTCCTCCGAACTACAGGGATCGAAATTACATTATAATAGGTCTTTACCTATGAAATTGCCGTTTTGTATGCAATAAGTGAAAATACTTATTTTTTCAAACTTTTTTATTTCTGTTAGTCGAAGTAATCGACGCATCTTTGCCAACGCATTTGCAGTTTATTGATGCCCTTCTTGTAAAAATCAGCTGTACGGGAGGCAACAAACTCTTCAAAGGCATTTTGTACTGCTTCCAATTTTTTTATTATTTGTATAGATATTTTTTATCAAAATTTCAAAATTACATATATTTCTTTAAAAACAACACTTTAACTTAAAAAGGCAATTATTCCATTGGACAGGGTATTAAAATAACAGTGGCACCATTGCTCGTCCTTGAAGATAAAACTAATCATTGAAAAAATTCCCATGTGCCACATACCCGGCCTGATTTCCATAGTGGGGGTTTATACGAGTAGTAAGTCATTGGACATAGAGATATGTGATATACACAAGTTATGCGAAATTCACCGATAAGCGTGCCATGTGACATTCCAATAGCCACCATAGTTGTCAAAGTACAAGGTTGATGGACAAGGTCTTATAAACGAGTTAATTAAACGCAGAGTTGAATCACCTGACAGTATTTTTACTTAAATTGGAATGAATGCGTTATGGATGCATTGTGTATGCGAAAAGTGTAGTAAAAATGGACTGACAATAATAGATTACGCAACCCTGCGACCAGCCTGACGCGTTCACATAACTTTAACAATATGCGATCCTGGTCTTATCTCATCTTTCACTTCAAAGTAGTTTCATGTAACATTATTAGCATATTAATTGTTTTACCACAATAAGCTATTAAAACGTGCCAGAGAAAGCATTTGATAATGTAGTTTTCTACTTTTTTTTGACTAAATTAATTTGTGTAACTTTTTTTAACTTTCGCGTTCCACGATGTATGTAGATACCACACAGGCACATGTTTATTGATTACCTATACACACAATCAGGTGTAACTTGTTAAATAGAAGACTTCTTACTGGAGTATGTGCTCCTGGTATCTATGGCTAGGCGAGTTGCGCAGTTGAGCAGCTGAGTGAGACATGACAAAACAGAAACATTTAGACTGGGCGCTGGATGAAAGTGAATGTGAAAAATAGTCACTATCCTATTAATATATTTTTGACAATTCGCCGAAATGTATGTACGTCCATAACTTCCGATCGGCTGCACCAAATTAAATAATTATTTTTATATGCTCGTAATTGTTAGGACAAAGTTTGAGTATTAAAAAATTAAAGTGGACGGGAAAACTCAATATTTTTTGTCCGCGACTGTACACTGCCTGTGAGAAGTTCAGACAGATATGTTAATATGGTGGTACGAAGTTCTCCGGGTCAGTTAGTTATAGTATAGATTAAATAACTCTGTAATATAGACCGTTCAAACGTATTCTGGTTATGAAACTTGTGGTGGTAGGAGACTGAATCGTTTATTCTAAAGGAATCTATTCGTCCTCCCCACGGAGCAAATGCTCCGTGGTCCTCCCTCATTTGCCAATTTAGAAACAGCAAAATATTCATTACGCCACTTATGAAACCTTGTCAAATTAAATAAAAAGATAAATACTTGTTTCCGTATAACATCAAAAAATACAAAATATAGACTGACCTGTCTTCGTATCATAACGTGGCTCACCCTCCGTCTAACGCGGACAGAAAGCACAAATTCTCCAGGGTGCGCCTGCGACTCCCGAACTAGAAAGGAACCGTTTTTGCCCTTTTCCATGATCAGATTTTCCGCCTCTTTAGCTGACATCACACCGTGGAACCACCTGGAACCAAAATCATTTACTTTACTTGTGCTACATAGAACTTTATACGTGAAGTAATCAAATTCAATTAATATTGAATGTTGTCTTTATAATTAGATACGTCTTTTCATCGTATAGTAACCAATACTTGGCGAGAAACTAAACGAGAATTTCCAACACCACTCTCATTAGTCTTGGATAATGAAATACAGTTTAAAAGGCTGGTAGTTACGGTTTGTTTTATTCATTAGATGAACATAGTCAATTAATAACTGGTTTACAACGGATTACTAGTTTTTAGCCATGATCTCAATTAAAATGATGTCTATATATGAAGATAAGTAAGCTATCACATCGTTTGACTAATTATCGTAATATCACTTATCACGTCGTAAGGTATTTAATTAATCTGAGCTAATTCTCTTAAGTAAATACACTTTTAGTACAACTTAATTTATATCCATTTTAAGACCTACATTGGATGTATTTATTAAGTTAATAATATTGTTTTATTATTTAAAACTAGCTGAACCCGGTGGTGTTAGCCGCGGTTATCGTCGTATCGCGAGTAACCCCGCGGGACAAAGTTAGTCTAAAAAAGTATGTTACTCCCCGGATCATCAGCTACCTGCCAGTGAAAGCCCCGTCAAGATCGGACCAGCCGTTCCAGAGATTACCCGGAACAAAAAGACAGACAGACAATATTTTTTTAACTACATTTTTGATTTATGTACCGTGTATACATACATATGCATTTAGTAAAAGCGGTTATTTTAATATTACAAACAGACACTCCAATTTTATTTCTTTGTATAGATAGGTGCAGGTATGTCTTCCGCTTTGTGACTAGCGGTAGCAGGTGTTCTTTTATTTAGAGTGTATTTTTTTCACCTAGAAGATTTAGCTCAGGTGAATTTAGTAAGAGCCGATAAGTTTGCCTTCAAAATAACTTTTTGTGGCAATTGTGCATGACAATAATATAAATTTCCTATCTACCCTGCTAATGCCCTTTGTCCCCATATATGCCTACCTAAATTTGAGTCGAAGTAAAACAACATTTTCGGAGTTTACTTGAGTGTATGTAGGTGTAAATATATGTCTTTAAAAAGATCCGGTTTACAGCTTTTACAATAAATCCTGATCAATAGATCGAGCTATAGATGGCAGAGATGTTTTGCCTAAGTAGTCACGTAGCGGTTATGTAAGTGATAACGCAGAGTCGTGCATCAATAGGGTCCTTGAGTTCCGGCAGTCAGTCATGCGACAATGTTCTGCGTAAATAGCAATCACAATGCGTTTATTTGTTGAAAAAAGTCGCCTTGAAGATGTGTTTTATTACAGTTTGTTTTTGATCTTCTAGACTAGTTCAGGAAGTTAATAGATTTTCTTTCGATTATTTGCTTACTTCTGGCTTAAAAGTGAAGGTTGTGAACCAATTGTTAAATGGTTTCTCATCCTTAGCCCGTGGTCCTACTTCCTTCCAATAGTTCAATAAATAAATATAATGTAGGTAAATTTCATTCTGTATTGAGTGTTATAGTAAACTAGCTGAATCCCGCGGTGTTACCTGCTGTTATCGTCGTACCGCGAGTAGCGACGCGGGACAAAGTTAATCTAAGTTACTCCCTGGATCATCAGCTACCTGCCAGTGAAAGTCCCGTCAAAATCCGCCCAGCAGTTCCAGAGATTACCCGGAACAAACAGACAGATAGACAGACAAAAATTCTACTAATACATATTAGTAGAATTTAAACATCTAAATAACGTGTATCATCCAAAAACTAATTCATTAGTTATACATATCGACGTGAGCCCTAATAGAGTTCAATAACCTCGAGACGCAATATTGTGGGTAACGAAACACTCCATAAAAAGCTATAATGTCTCAAGTTGACATTAAAGTCTCGATATGTCAACATTAATATTGCATGATCACGTTCAAACTAAATTAAGCCAAATAAAACAAAAACTTAACTAATTTACATAATTTGATTTTCTGTTATATATGTTAGTACTTCTAAATAAAAGGTAACGACGCACATAGGGTAAGCGACGACGGACGGAGTGGCGAAAAAGAATACTAATTTAGCGACAGTTAAAATTCAACCTAAAGTTATTCAGAATAGTACTGAAATAAAATTGTTACCAAATAAGTCTCGTCCCTGTCACTCCGTACGCCGGCGATGACCCTTAGACATCACTTTCGCGCACTTCGGGTGATTCAAATAAAACCATTTCTACAAACATTGACCTAAGCTGGGAACCGAACCCGAGACCTCAGCACAGCAATCGAATACGTTACCACTGCACCACAGTTATCTGAATGCTGTCCTTGAACATCTCGCATCGCAACTACAAAACAGGTTTGCAGAGAGAGAAATTCTTTAGCAAGTAGATCCTGTTCACTGAAGAATTTTATAATAGTTATTTTATCACATACAATGTCGCCATACTGGTCTACATAAGGTATGGTGGATCCTTCACATAGCACGCTTGAACTCAACCCTTAAACTTATACGTAGTAAACGACTTGCACAATATACATATATATATATACTAGCAGCCCGTCCCGGCTTCGCACGGGGTAGACAATTATTTATTTTTGGAAATTTGGATATAAAAACAGTTTTTCACAAATATTTTTATTTATTAAAAAATTATTATTTATTAATTATATATTTAAAAAAAACCCACAGTTATATTTGTATGTAAGTCTATTTATGTTCAATTTCTTTGATGGTTTAATTGGCGGGCACTTAAATAAGTAATATTTACATAGGATATTATATACATTTTTACTATGTTTTTTTAAGTAATTAGAATAAACGCAGAGTCGAATAAAATATATACAGTCTAAATTAAACGTTGACAACTTTCAACTAAAAATGTATCTACCTATACATCTAGGTATTTCAAAGAAATTTTTGTTCGTGTCGATAGAAACTTGCCTATCATTATTTAGTATTTTCCTTACAAAATTATTATTTTTTTGTTTGGTTTTGTTGTTCTGTGCTTTTTATTTTGGTTTTATATATTTTTTTGTGTTTTTTTTGTTTTTTATTTTTTATTAAAAAGGGTTTGTCATTAATCATTTTCATTCTTATTATTACTTAATAATTTACATTTTTAGTATTTTTTATTTTACAGGTTTACTTTTACATTATTTACAGATATAATATTAAGGTAGATTTACGTTTTTTACTTTTATATTTGTCAGTTTTTATCTTAAAGCTTCACTGTAAACTACGTTGGCAGTGGTATTTGTAGATGGCAACAAAATATATTGATTTTCAGGAGATCCCACTCGAGAAAGGGCAACATATAGTTGTCCATGAGAAAAGCATTCTTTTCTTAGGTCGATGCCAACCATCGAAAATGACTGTGATGTCAAATGATGTTTTTAGAGGAAACTGTAACCTCTTAAAAGATATAGGCAAGTCCGTAGGAATCATGGGGATCCGCGGTATGTGGGCGAGCTGTCCGGCCGCGGCCCCGGTGATTATAGTGGCTACTATGACGTTCTCCCGCAATTCCTTCACCAGAAGTCTCGTGCCATTGCACATGCTGGGAGGGCATAGGTTCCTCAGCAGCATTACGGGAGTGCCTACCTTTAATTGTAGTTCGTGGGGCGGCAAGCCGGAAGGATTCAGGGAATTTAAAAATTCTTGTGGATAGTGCACTGTATCTTCGATGTTGCATACTGTGTCAATAGATTTGTAAGATTTAAATTCACCGGGTACTTTTTCCATAATAATTTTGTTAATCTCATTAACCGATTCATTTCGCGGGGACACTATCGCTCTCGAACAGAGCCAATTGAAATTTCTCTCGGTAAGATTTTGTATGTCTGGATATATTGTGTCCACAAGAATTTCTAGACTCTGAACGATTTGACCCAATTCGTTATCCAACAATACCTGGGGACTGTTTGCAACCGGAGACGGTAATTTTCCGTCTCCAAGTTTTAGAAGTTTTTGTGAGAAATTATTATCGTCATTGTCACTTAAATGTGCTCTCATATTTGTGCGCAGATTAAGAGTTTCAATCGATTGCCATAAAGTTGATGATTTAAGGCAAGCTCGAATAACGTCAGCTCGAGTACCTTTTGTTATAACTGGTAATGTTTGACGAAAGTCTCCAGCTAAAACAAACGTCACGCCCCCCCTTATACGGTCTGAGCTTCGGATGTCTCTCAGCGTGCGCTCCACGGCTTCCACGTGCGCCCTGTGGCTCATGGTGCACTCGTCCCAGATGAACAGCGAAGTGTCTTGTAAGAGCTGCCCCAGCGGACCGTTTTTGCGGATCGAGCACACAGATTGTTGTTCCAAAGACACAGCCAATGGTAATTTAAATGTAGAGTGAGCAGTCTTTCCATCATTTAATAGGGTTGCAGCAATTCCGGACGATGCCACTGCGACAGCTTTTTTTCCAGATTGACGTACTTTTGCCAACACTAAATTGGCAAGGAAGGTTTTGCCTGTTCCACCGGGCGCGTCCAAAAAAAACAGTTTACCGCTGTGATTTTCAACACTCTGTACTATAGCATCGAATGCTATTTTTTGATCTGCCACCGGCGCTATGGCGGTTTTGTTTACTGTTTGAATTTTTTAATTCGTAATATCTTTTGAATGGAAAGTCCAATTTAAATAATTTAAAAACTATTTTATAGGTAGTTAAATGGTCTTGACCATAAAATAATTTATTTGGATAAGGATTAATATAAACACATAAATAGCATGGTTTGGATTTGGTTAGCATTTTCATTAATGTTTAAAATGAAAAAAGTTGTTATAGTGACATAACTACAATAGTTGGACATATGCTACCGCGGAGTTTTTTGTAGACATTATGATGTTCTTCAATATTGTTGTACATTATTTTGTTCTATCGCTAATAGTTTCGGCAGCGCATTCGACGAAAGACATTTTAAGACTCATTTTTCTACACCTTCGGTTACATTATTCAAATTTTACCAAGGATCCCTATTTTTTTTCAAAATGAAATGTAGCCTATGTCAAATTGGAAGAATGTAGCATTCTATTGGTGAAAAAAATTTTTAAATCGGCCCATTACTTTTTGAGCCTATTCATTACAAACATACAAACATACAAAAATAGGTACAAATCTTTCCTCTTTATAATATTAGTGTAGATATCACGCAGTGGCCAAAATCCCATCCAATTGTTTTTAATTTTTTTGAATTTTCTGTAGTTCTCCTCTATATACCATATTTATCTTTTTCTCTATGCTCGTTCTCATGATTTTCTTAGAGTGTTTGTTACTTGAAAAATTACTTCTAATCAGCAGTGTCTACAATAAATTGTACCTCTTTTTATTGCTTAAAACAATATTGATCATTTACGAAAACTAATTAATACAATGATTGTAATGTTATAAAACTAATAGGTTGTTATATATCTGTATATTTTCCTTTTTTTTTAAGGGGTGTAAAATTCTTTCGGTACTAAAAGGCCGACCATTGCCTTGCTCTGAGAGGACCGGGCCATGTTATTTCAGTACCAATACCAGCGTGGTAGCCCGATCACCCATCCCCTACCGCAGTAATTGATCTGCCACCAGAGGTCCCCATTCTCTGGCGGCCATCAGTCTCGTCGATATCTGTATATTTTCTGATCTGAAATCAGTGTGTTTTCCTTACATCTTTTAATGTTTTAAAAGCAGTAAATAGTTATCATTTGTCTCCTGTGATGTCTCTTAAATGCACCGGTTTTATAATTAGTAGAAAAAGAAACTGACTTGGTTTGGCGGTCAACTGCTTTATAATATAGTTACTAAAAACTAGCAAATGAGCCGAGAAATTAGCTAAGAAAATGACTGTATTATTCTTTATTCTCTAGCTTTACACATAAAACATATTTTTAAGACGCACATTCTCATGTTATGTATCACTATTGTTGTCTGTTACACTTTGTAGATGATGGGAAAATGTCACCATCGTACGTAATCCATTATAAATACAATTTTATTTAGTTTTTAGGGACATATCGCCTATCGGATGTCGTAAATAACCTCTGTTAATATCAATATATTATGTAAAGTTACGATATTAGTATCAATATACTAAGATCATAACTTTAAAAGTAGTGGTGTTACGCTTTCACAGCAAAACCGCTGAACCGATTTCAATGCAATTTACAATGCAGATCGCTTGATTCTTGAGGAAGGACATAGGCTTACATATTACTATATACTACACTATTTATTGTGACAACCGACATACACATGATACACACGGACGGAGATGCGAGATTTTTTTTATGTCTATTTGAGATTGTATATGAAAAAGTACAGATTAAAATATATCTTGAAAATAACGTAGATTAAATTTTATAATGAGCAAGTTGGTTGACGCTGTTAAACATCTAATGACGTAGTCGTTAATGTCGTGTATCGCGGGGGATTTTATCAACATACATGAATCGGAGACAAGAAACATCCAGACTCAAAACAACAATTTGTGGAATAAGCAGTGTTGTCCTATGAGGGATTTGAATATAGGTCATCACTTAGCTCAGTAGGAAGCGGCGTGGCGAACACTTTAGCCACTAAACTTACCGAGCAGTCATTTAATTTCAAACGATTACATGAGATGTTAGCAATAATTGCTCAAAGTTTTTATTTTTATATTTGGCCGTTTTTCTTTTACGGTGTAATGAAATCTGTGCCTTTGCACACTCCGGGTTGTTTCAACATAGTGTCATGAATAAATCGTTAAGTTTTATCCCGATCATGTCAAGTCTACACATTGGGAGCGACATTTTGCAATTTTTAATGATCACCTTATTTCCTGAAGTTTAAATAAACAATCATTGATTACAAATGCAATTAAAAGATTATGATAGATACATCTGACACTGTTAACACAATAGATGTAATTATAAGGATACCGTGTAATCTTTTTATATATTCGTTTTCAATTGTAAACGAGACAACTCTCGCAATAAGAATTTATAATCTGTAGCGCAGGAGATCTTATAAACATTTAGGAAACGGGTTTAAAGAAAACCCAAACTCAGGAAAACAATTTATGCATCACACAAAGTAATGGCCCATGTAGGAATCTCACATAACTATGTCATCTTGTCTTTACTTTTTACCTCACTACGGCGAAGGTAATATTTTTTAGGTATTATTGTTATCCCTCTCCTGAGAGGCGACCCGAGCCCCGCAGTTGGACCTTATGGGATGTTGTTGGTGAATATTTTTGACAGTCTGTGTGTTACACAATAGCGCCTAAACTACTGAATTTAGTTTGGCATTCAACTTCTTTATAATTTAGTTACTGAAAATTAAGAAATGAGCAGCGAAATTAAACCGCTTAAGCTACTAATGCTCAAATTACTAACCGATTTTAATGAATGAGGTGTTAATAGATTCGTATTATTGCGTCGGTTGACAAAGGATATTAAAATTTTATCATGAGTTTTTACGTAGTCGGGTTATAGTTTTTTTTCTTTTGTTCTCTTCATTTATTCCATTAAAAAAAAAAACAATTAATGGTGCCCATATTTTCTAAAAACTTCTATCACTCCCCACAGATTAGAATAAATATCAATGTGATTTCAGCGAAATTGGTTTATCAGGGAAAGCGTTAAAAACAAACAGACAGATTTACTTTCGAATTCATAATATTAGTATATGTAAGTATGGATTTTGCAAGTTGCGACTATTGCAAATTGTTGAACAGCATGTTTAAAACACTTTAGTTGTAATATACCACAACATATATTGCTTAATTGGTCTATTTACTTAGCGCAAATATGTACATTTTTAACATAACTGAGTTGTATGGAACAGAAAAACTCTAGTTATTGCCATAAAAATATTGTTAACACGTTGATATAAGCTAAAACTATCTTTTATTATAAAGTTAAAAAAAGGTATGTGTACATACACAAAAACATCACGCCTGTAGCCCCGAAGGGGTAAACAGTTTCATATAAACTGCTCTCATTTTGCAATATTAAATGTATGTAAACAACAAATAAGAACTTAGAAACTAAAAATTGTTAAACACAAAAATGTGGGTTAAAAGGCAAGTTGTTTAAACTCGCGTCAGGACACGTGACGTAACCAAAGACGGCGCAGGGTGCTTGCGCGAGCACCACGGAGCAGGGTGCCTTGACGACGAGTCAACAAGGCCGTGACTTTCATTAAAAACATTATTATTTTTAAACGACGACGTAAATTAGATAGTAATAAATCCGTTTTGTATGTTCAATATATTTGTAAAATAAATAAGCGTTTAAAATATTGAAATTGAAAAAAAGTGTCGAAGTAATAGTGAAATAAAATAAATGATTACTTTATAAAAAGACTAGATGAAAACCCGGCTTCGTTCGGTTAATATGTTTATACTGTATAGCATTACCCTATATTGTTATAACATCACAATAAACATTTCTGTAGTTATCGGTTCTCAAGGAATATTTTACTTCTTTTTATCGCGCATTTTATTTAAAGAATTAAAAGGTTAATTTCAGGTGATCTTAAGTTAAGTTTTCACTTCTGTCGACAGTCCTCATGACGGCTTTGTGTTTTTTTATTTGTACAGGTTTTGGTTTTGCAAGCTGTAGAAAAGGAGTGTTTTAAATCAACTTAAAAAGTTTATATTTTAAACGTTTACTGCACTGCAAATAGGTTTTTATAACTTACTTGTACTAATATAGGCCGTTTGGCGGGCTAGGCATTTAAACAGTAATAATAATTATTATATTTGTGTGTTTTGTATACCAAAATTAATTTAATCAGGTTAAGATAAAACAATCTTATAAAATCAGCAGCATTATCAAATTCGAACGTCAATAAATATAGATGTGTAAGTACTTATTTCAGCGACAACCTCTCTTTAACATTCTGTACTCGAGCCACACCAATAAGCATAATTATGAAGGCATGTATTATTACTGTATTTTACATAACTATTGTATAAGTATTTTGTTCAACCGGTAGACTACATCTTGCGAACCAGTTTCTCAATTTATTCAAGCACCTTGCTTCTGTAAGGGTGCGCGCACACTTTATTATTTTTTTTAATCAGTTGCCAAAATAATAAATAATAATAATAATAATAAATATTTCGGACATCTATCACACAACGCCATCTAGTCCCAAGCTAAGCAGAGCTTGTGTTATGGGTACTAGACAACTGATACAAATACATATATACTTTTTTTTTGTAAATACATACATAGAAAACACCCAAACTCCGAAACAAATATTTGTAGATCATACAAACATTTGGTCCGACCCGGGAATCGAACCCGAGACCTCACGATCAGCAGTCGCATACGCCAACCGCAAGACCAACGAGGCAGTCTTGATGTCTCTGCCCTGCCATCCTCCATCAGGCAGGGCCAAGAGTGGTGGTCACCATCCTCATTGCGAATAAGAACAATGCAGCATTGTGATCTCCCAATATACATACCTAGATTTACAGACACAATTATGAAAACTGCTGCAAGACCTCGCAGGGTCTATCTATTGCACTGTGCACCTTATTTTATTTATGAATACAGGTGTAGCTTTACAACAACAACCGCGGGGTGAAGCTAGTCTAAAATAAAGGTAGTCTAAGTAAACTTCCTTTATCATCAGCTACCTGCCAATGAAAGTCCGGTCAAAATCAATCCAGCCGAACAAACAGAAAAACACAAAAAATGTAAAAAAAAATTTTTTTGGGGTAGGTAAGCAAGTACCATATAAACCTTCATATGCATTTAGTGATAAACGGTTTAAATGAAATAACAAACAGACATTTAAATTTTATTGATTTGTATAGTTTAATTGGACACATAAATTATAGTAGCTTGAAGAACACAATGTTCAGTGATTTTATTCGAATCACCCCACGGACGGGACCTTCATTGGGGTTCATTGGTGGTATTTTAACCAAGCCCCAATGAACGGCCAATGATAGACCATAGTGTCCGAACGGCGCTGAGCAACCGCTAGAGTGAATATATTTACAAATGTGAACAAAACTACATCGCGATTCAGAATTTGTGAGATACGCCATCTATCAATCGAGCGACAAACGTAATTTATTTTGCTCTTAAACACATTTTATTCGACATTACTCAAGAACTCCACGAGTAAGAATTTATTTATCTGAATGTTTGTCCTTGAGCATGACATATCGCTGTCCCAAAACAGGTTTGCAGAGTGAGAGAAATTCTTTAGCAAGTAGATCCTGTTCACCATAGAATTCTAATAGTTATTTTCACACAAGTGAACAATGTTGCCATGCTTAAAGGTACTGTGGAATATTTTATTTATTAAAAAGTACATAAATATTTGAAGTCCCTGACTCCTGAGCTAGGCTCATGACCAGTGTTACAGAAGTCAGTGTCTTCTCCCATTAAAAGATACACATAAATCTTATGCAAATTGGTGCAGTGATGTGATAAAAGTGCGTAGTGAGGTGTGTGAGTTTGTGATGTGTGTATATAAGTTATGTAAGTGTATGGGTGTATGTGTATGTTATTGTATATACGATGAATCCTTAGTCTTCTATAATAATAGTTTTTCAGTTTGGTCATAGTCTATACCAAGCAACCAATTTTTCAATTTAATATTAGCTTCGTGACAAGATAAGGGATAAATGTTTGTTAATTTATTTATTCGATTATATAAGAAAGTGGATATAAAGACATGTTGCCGCCTAGCAGAGGCTGTACGATAGGTCCCGGTTAAGCATACTTTTGTTATGGTACGTTTTTTATTGTAACCCTCAGCATGATAAGAGGTGTTCCTGTGCTGTTTTGCAAGTAATTGCAGTATATACAGTTGTCTCACAGTTAATACTTTACATGTTGTATAAAGAGATTTTGTTGAAAATCTGAAAGGATTGAATGTCATAACTTTTAGTATCGATCTTTGTGATCTTTCCAAGCGTATCATAAATGTCTTACACGCACCAACCCAGACAATAATACAGTAACCAAGAACCGACTGAACCAAAGCGTAATAAACAGTACGTAGTAAAGAAAAATCACATACATGCCTCAATGGCCTGAATATCCATATAATATATAACACGCTTAAACGCAACCCTATGGTTTTGGTAATTCATCATTGTAATACAACATCATGAAATATTCAATTCTATAATCTACTAACGACTAGAAATCCCTTACTTAATAACGTTCGTAAAAGATTTGATGGCGATGGCTTCACATACATAGGAAAATGTTATGTACTGCTTTTTATATGAAGTTTGTCGTCCAGCTAATGTTTAATAGTCCCCTAAAAGGTAGGCGAACAAATAACTAAACAGTTAAATAAAATTGGATTGTCTGCTTGTAATATTAAAATAACCGCTTTTTAATAAACGCATATGTATGTATACATGGTACATATACCAAAACTGTAGTTAAAAACAAATTTTGTCTGTCTGTTTGTTCCCGATAATCTCTGGAACGGCTGGACCGATTTCGACGGGATTTTCACTGATAGGTTGCTGATGATACAGGGAGTAACTTAGGCTACTTTTATATAGACTAGCTTCGCCCCGCGGTTTCATCCGCGGTACGCGGGCAACACCACAGGTTTCAGCTAGTCAATAAATAAGATTGAAGTGTTTGTTTGTATTTTTTTTTAATTTGTCTGTCTGTTTGTTTTTTCCCACTAATTTCTTTAACTGATGGATGGATTTTGACGGGACTTTCACTGGCAGATGATAAAGGGGTAACTTAGTCTATTTTTGGAGCTACTTTACAACGCGGGCAACACCGTGTAAATTAGCTAGCTAGAACTATTATTGCAAACTTTTCGTGGTTTTAGTATCAGAATAAATACTAAAAAATTGGTTGGACAGCCAGGATTTCATTTGCTGTCGATATACGAGTTAACACCTGATGGGCAGTTTATTTTAATAATAAAGTGTAAATTGTTTTAATGTAGGCCAAGTTGAGTAACCGAGTTAGGAAGCATAAACCCTAATCGGAACGCCACAGCGAGGAAGCGAAAGTGTTCTCTTTCGGCAGTTAAGACCTTCGGAAGTAGACGTACTCAGAACACATAGTACCTTTTTGTTATAAACGAAATATACGTACTACGATAGCAATAATTGGATAAGGCCCTATTGATCAATGTCGACGTAGTGTGACGTAGTCAATGAGATTGTAGTTTTTTTTTTTATATAAACCAGTACAATAACCTTAGCCTTTCTGGAAGCAATACCGTATCAATACATATAAATGAAAATGAATTGCCGAAATGTATGTCCGCGCATAACTTCCGATCGTTGCATCAAAGTAAATAATTATTTTTTATATGTTCGTTATTGTTAGGACAGGATTTGTATACCTACATGAAAAATCTATACTAATATATAAAACTGAACAGTTTGTTTGTTTGAACGCGCTCACTGATCCGATTAGAATAATTCTTTCAGTGTTAGATAGCCCATTTATCGAGGAAGGCTATAGGCTATATATATATATCATCACGCTAAGACCTACAGGAGCGGAGCACCAATGAAGAATATTTAAAAAACGGAGGAAACTTATCACGCTACAGGCAATAGGAGACGCAAACGAGGTTGCGTGGTTCGGAAAAGTTCTTTTTTGTCCGTGACTGTATACTGCCTGTGGGAAGCTGAAACAAATACCTGTGTAAATATGGCAACGGTACGAAGTTCGCCGGGTCAGCTAATATTTAGTAATGATTAGTTTGAGTTAAAAACAGTGAATGGAAATTTACTGTTTATGACGATTCACGACGAATCTGTAGGTGTAGTAGTTAATGATTATGCCTGCTAAGTTCGAGATCGCGGATTCTCAGTCTGTCTGTTACGCTGTCACAGCTAAACAGCTGGACAGATTTTTTATGAAATAGGGGTCAAAGGAGCAGACGTATCGCCTTTTTTTTCAATGTTCTCAAAGCGATTACCGCCGCTCATGAACACCCGCAACACCAGAGGCATCACAAGTGCGTTGCCGGCCCTTGGGGGATGGGGAGAGGAATAGGGGAGGGGTTGGGGTATGGGCCTCCGGTATCCTCATTCTCTCGGTGAAACACAGCACTGGCGCTGTTTCACAATGGTTTTCTGTGAGGCCGTGATATCACTCTGGTCGGGCCAGCCCATGCATGCCGAAGCGTGGCTCTATCACGGCTATTTGTTATGAAATTTGCCTGGATATACTTTGATACTTGAGGAAAGACATAATTATGCTACTCTTAATCGCAATAACCGACATACACGCGTACGGAGCAGCAGTCAAAAGCTAGTAATTTATTCATGATAGTAAACTGTATTGAGTGCGTGAATGACAGTGGCCACTCCGAATACTCCCACCGGAGAGTATATATATGGGTTTCATTACCATATGGAGCATTTAATTATGTGTTTCGAGATTATAATCACAGCTCGTGTTCGATAATTATACGTAGGAGTAGCAAATGTAAATAGGCTTTGATACCTATTTCCGAATTAAATCGTAAGAAAATAGGATGTCTGTAGTACGTGTGCCTTATATATGAGGCCAATGACGCAAGTCACTAGGCTCCCATGGTGTGTGGGTCACCATGCTGCATTGTCGCACTGTCTATGTAATTACTCGTTAGGTACAGTTACGTAAGTGGTGGCCACAACTCCTGGATTCTGCTTATCCTTTCTGTAAATCAGACTAGAGTTACTTTGGCAGGCCCATACGTAAAATAATAATAATATGGTGCCAGGCTACCATTGATCGAAATTTCATGCCATGAAATGATTTATTTATGGTTTGTATTTAATAGTGGTACATCATGGGAGTAACCACAATGGAACAGGTACGTACGTGGACTAGGTACTAGGTATTTTTTTGTGAAGTGGAAGAAGCAGTCAAAAGATATACATGTAAGATTGAAAAATAATACCAATATATACACGGAACACAGCCTAAAGCCTGATAGTCTCAGACTTCTGCACGAACAGTTAGACACATACTTAAACCTAAATAGTTAAACGGTCTTTTTAAAGTGTATTCGAAAAATAACATCCGACTTCTTCGTCACGAATAACTTACTGAAGTATTCTTAAGTGGTAAGTATTAGTAAGTATAGCGGGTATAGTACTGGTTAACAAACACTTTTTGCGCAGGATCTAGCTAGGTTAACTAAATAGGTGTTGAGTCTATATTTAACCTTCAAAAAAGGAGGAGGTTATCAATGCAACTGTATTTTTTAATGTTTGTTTCTTATAATTGTCGAGTGGGTGAATTGATTTTGATGTATCTTTTTCTATTTGAAAGCTGGTGCGTCCCGTGTGGTCCCATTAAAATTTGGTTCAGTTCTTCAAGTCGGTTTCATTGTAAAATTTTTTGATTATTATAACGTACAAAGTTTGATTCTTCTAACGTACGATAACAAACACCTTTGATTATCCTTTGAAAATAATAATAATAACAAAGAATATATTTGTATCCCATAAATTTATACAATAAACTTACGGCAGTGCCTAAAGACAAAGGGCTATAAATTTCGCAGAAATTTACTTTTTTGCAAAAAAGAACAGCTGTTCCGGAATGCCGGAAACAATAAGTTTTAACTACTACACATTAGTACGTACGTACCTAACGACTCTAACACCCGCATGATAAGTAAAAAATTAAAATATAACTTCTGTCAGAGTATAAAATAAACAACATGATCTAAATGTGTAATTTATACCTACATAATAATTACTTCCCGAGACTAATTGACTGTATCGTCAACGCAAGGCCTAAAATGATGGGACTGTAAACTATTAAATAGTATGGCGTAAAGTCAGGGACCAACGGTAGTATGCTAATTCGTTATATTCAAATTAAAAAAATCTTATTAATCGTATCTTTATGTTACATCTATAGCCTTAAAGCTATGCTATATAACTCTAAAATATTTTTTGAAATAAGTGTAGCTCTGGATACGTGAGTCTATGACCAAGGGAAATAGGACCTCATTTTAAAAAAATCTAGCTTTTTAGAGCGGCTCCGCCCGCGTGTATGTTGGTTATCGCGATAGAAAGTAGCCTATGTCCTTTCTCATCAATCAAAATATCTCCATGCCAAATTCTATAGAAAACGATGCAGTGGTTTAACCGTGAAAGTGTGAAAGACACACAGAGTTAATTTCACATTTATAATATTAAGTAGAAATTTTCAGATTTAAAAGTTTTTTTTAGGAAATATTACAAAGTATTATAGAATAATTAACTATTATTAGCAGGCGGTGACGACTAAGTTCAAGAAGTATTTGGAGCTGAAACAAATGTTATTGTAAATTGTTTCTAGCTATTCAGGGGTGTCAATAGCATTTGAAGGTCACTGATCCGGTTTTATGAAGCGCAGCCTGAGCTGAGTTGAGCTGTCTGTGACACCAGACAGACTCACCAGAGTTTTATATAAATGGGTCTAGGAGAAATCCGTTATACACATTTCCTTTTTAAAAAATAAGAACGGAGATTTACAGATAAAATAATTTCAACTATTCAGAAGTTTTGCTTTTCTTTGTTTTTAGATAAATTATGGCAAAAAGGTCACGGAATTAAATTTAAGTGACGGAATTAAATTTTGTATCTATTTTTCATCGTCATATTATTTTGTGTATATACTTTTGCTAATAATTGTCTCGATACGATTATGCATATATACCAGTGCACTTGCGACGTTAGTAAAAGCTATTATATAATTTGAACAATTAAGTTTTGATCGCCAGCATCAGAGCCAGAATAAAGCTGCTCACCAGGCGGCCATAGTGTGGGCCATAGTGTTACAATGCTGCAATGTCCTTATTCGCATTGAGGATGGTGACCACCGCTCTTGGAATCCGCTCATGCTTTCCATCAGGCAGAGTCATTTTAGCGCAGCTAAAACTTAAAAAAAAACTCAAGTAAATTTATCTACTCACACTAGCATTTTCTTTTCAAGTATATTAAGGAAGCAAATTGCAGAGCAACTTTGTTTAAGAATGTAATTATTTCAAATGCTAAACTCTATTCATTTAAGGTTTCATTATTACAGGACCACGATTTGTTCGTCACGATTCTATGCTGTGGGAAACACCTTTAGCACATGAAAACATTAACTTTTGGATTGACTAGCTCTTATACGCTGCTGATATGTAGGTGACTTGCTTGGTAAGTACTTAACTTAGTGCCCGACTAATTTAGATCAATAATAGATTTATTTACAAGACCATGTTGTGCTTTCTTCTCTTGACGAATCTATTGACACTATTGACTCATTCACTACAATCGGTCCATCACATACTGTAGTCACTGCTGTGGTTGAGCAAAACAGGATTTCAAAAGTCATTTATATAACTGACATAAGTTTTTACTTCAATGCTGTCTTTACCTGTTTTAATATTTTGTTGAATGACAAGGAATCTTTTTTCATATGTCTATTTGTCTACCTATACCTATATATATATCTTAACATCATTTTGCTGTAATAGTGAACTTCATGTTCAATAACTCTGAGTCGTCATGTCTATAACCCATTTAATAAACAGTATCCATGAAATGTACCGTAAATGATGATCATCTCATTAGTGCCTACTTATAACAGGGCTGCCAATTAATAAGTCGTTGCTCTCAGGAAGATATTAATAAATTATATGAATTTACGAAATTCTATTGAATATCGATACATAATACCGGGTACCATAGCTGTCATTAAAACGCCACATTACAGAAGATTGTCGAATGACGTATTTGCGCCCCGTTTTGTAGACTGCTAATGTGAAAATTATTTTAATTGTGTAATTAAACGAGTGCTGCCAGTGACACCTTGAAATTCAATGAGTTTACGGCCAAATAAAGAGATACTTTGGAAACAATGAGTGATAAAAGTAAAAAGGCTTTGATTGATTAATGAGTATTTGTATTTGTTCGTTCACGCTTCCACATACCTACCTACTTATGTTGGGCATAGTTTAATTAGCAAGGCAAGTTTTTTGTTCGTTGAATTTTGAAATAATACCGGTACAACACTTATTGCTATAGGTAATGTTTAACAAGGATTAGGCGATCGGTCTACCGTGGGAGAGTCACGCTTCGGCATGCATGGGCGGGCTCGACCGGAGTGATACCACGGCCTCACAGAAAACCGGTGTGAAACAGCGCCTGCGCTGTGTTTCAGTGTTTCAGTGAGTGAGGATACCGGAGGCCCATAACACAAGCCCTCCCCCATCCATCCATCCAAAAGACCGCCAACGCGCTTGTGACGCCTCTAGTGTTGCGGGTGCGTATCGTCGACGTCACAAGTGCGTTGCCGGTCTTTTAAGAAGGAATATGCTCTCTTCTTTTTAGGTTTAAAGTTCATTTTGGACCGGGAATACCGCAGGCGACTTTTCATTCCACAGTTTAGTTCGAGAGCTTATTTCTACAACTCTGAGGCGGTGGCTGAACATTGCACCATGTGCAACACATTTATATAATTAAGTAACACTATTAGGGTTGAGACAGTTCTACATATAGACCAGATTAAGAAAAAGTGGTAGTTGCGACGTATGAGGAGGTCAAGGAAACGGCTCTTGATAGGGAGATATAAAGCTGCTTCGACAAGTGCTTAGCTCTTAAGTTAATGATGATGATTGATGTCAGTTAAAGATAATTTCCTATAGTAATAACCCAGCAATAGCCTTTAACAATCAATGACTGGACTTAGACTTCTCTTTAAAAAATAATTTATGACCATCTACACGCTGCTCAGACGGGTTGCTGTGGGATTTATATTAAGTTTTCCTTCTCATTTTCGTGCTATTATCCTGTATAGTTTACTCTCATAGACATCACTGGATGAATAAGAGTGATGAAACTTTGAATTACTAGTCCGTCACCGGGTAAAACGTGTTTAGAAAGTCTTAAATGTTTGAATAGCTATACCGAATGACTCGATTTTCTTTGAATACTTTTCTCGTACATTCGTAATCACGGTAATAACATAAGTATTTATTATTCTAATGTAGTACATAAAACTGCCAGCTTACCAAATCAGGTTATGCAGGGGTGACATCATCAAACGAGTCACCTAATCAATGCGACCTGCGAGATATCAAGCAGCATGAATTGTTGCAATGCGTTTTCACAGTAGTCGTTTTAAAAGCTGAGAATGGCAACATTCAAAAAGAGCAATTAATTTGAGATTATTGTTGTAATGTATATAATGTAAAAAAAGCACTGTTGTAAGTCCAATAATTTCTCCTATAGTCTCAAAATATCCTTATGCAATTCTTTCAATTAAAGCTCTTCTGTTCACTCATTAGGATATTTAAAGTGATTAACATCATACAGCACAACTTCACGACCTTTTAATCGTGTTTTACTTAGATAATACTTATCGAGAAAAGTATTTTCTAAGTTTTTTGTAAATCAATGTTCATAGCTTTTTGTGTACCTCATACTGTATTCCGATATATGTAAACATAGATGGTAACCCTCAGACTATTCAAGGTAGTGTGCACTGACCATTCTCTTTAAGAACGAGCTCAGCGCAATCGAATTATGTCTGGTTTCGTCTTCTCTAGAACCCACGGACGTCCGATCAAGCCGAAGTTGCCGACTTGGAATTATTTATTATGACACACTTCGAAAGACAAAGAAGTAGTTAAGATACACACATTGGATACAACTTCGATTACACTCCTCCGGAATTTGGACCAGTAAGAACATTGAATAAAAAGCTCTTATATAAATAGAAAATACAAAAGAAAAACTGTATGTGTATGATTGCAAGGGATTTACACTGATCGTTAGATTTCTAATCAATCGTATTGTAAAAGACGGGAAAAACCTTTTCCTGGTGTGACGCGTTGCAACATCTAAAGAGATTGTTAACATTTACAGCACGAGCACACGTGTCACATGACCACCTGCTCCACATGTAACATTCTTGAATAAAAATATTCGAAGAGTACCAAAGTACTCTTTATACTACTCTTTATAATAATGAGTAATAATTTATTTTGAGGACGTGACTTAGCATTAATAGTCTTCATTCCCATCCATTCTTTGGTTGTCTATTATCGTTTATTTTTTTAAGAATGTCGACTTGCCTAGGGAAGCAGATAAAAAAACTTTAGAACGCATCCTGAGCTGAGATCGATAAACGAATGTATAAGTACATACGTGTATAAGTAAATAACCTTAAAAGGCATCTGCGGCATAATTTGACATACGCGGTACTTTTGTTCATATGAAAAAGGCAATCATTATGTTTATCAACATGCGGTTACACGACCATACGTCATATCAGCTTGTTATCTTCTCAAAGAATTCCGACCGGAAGTTGAAAGTCTTTGCAGATGGGTCTGTGACTATTGTACACGTCAGCAACTGTCCACTACTGGGCATAGGCCTCTCCTTAATAGGGAGGTTTTAACCATTCGGCATATTATTTCTTAATTAAAATAGAACCACAAAATAATCATGTTTAATTCTTTGGCGTAAGGAAGTTCTTTGATGCATTTTTACCTAATGGTGACTTGTAGTAGGTAATTTTTTAATGGGACTAATCTCACCCACCACTGTAACTCCTGTACACCAGGATCAATAGCTGTGACCCACGAACACACCGAGTTATGACAGTCGGGAAGTCCCAGGAAAAAAATTGACAGTCTTGGAACCCGCAACGAAATTAATCAGAAGCAAAAAGCAGGAGGAGTTGGAAATATGATAAGTCCACTTCTCTCCTTAGCAAAGCGGGAGACAAAATGAAGTCATAATATGCAGTCACCTTTTTTAAACCGGGAAGCACCACATATAAAATATTATGGGTTCTTAGTGAGCTATATTTGATTACTATAGTATGTATGGCAGAATCGCCTAAACGCACGGAAGTTCACCGCAGTTGACACAAGATCCCCATAGTATACAGCCGCAGATGTCATTTGTAAGCTAGTTTGCATTGTGTTACGTTCATTGTACCAAAGACTACACTCCCAGAGGACATGATGAGCCGACTGTTCACAGCTAGTATCAGGTGCTGAGCATTGACTCAATGGTGAATCGATTAATTTAAATGAGTGTAGCTAGCTGTAGTTCTAGTAGATCACTTTATAACTGTACCAGAGAAATAGTTCAAGAAGACGAGATTACCACCCCAATTTAAAGTAATGTTGTACATACCAAAGCTTCTTTTGTCGTTTCGACGTCTTAACTGCTTAATCATTATTTTTAAGCACCTAGCCTTCAACATTCCAATGCTGAACATAGACTTTTTAACCAAATTCAAAAAAGGAGGAGTTTCTCAAATCGACGGTTTTTTATGTATGTTACCTCAGAACTTTCAACTGGGTGAACCGATTTTGAAGTTTATTTTTTTATTTAAAAGCTGGTGTTTCCCGTGTGGTACCTATGTGGGCCTGCCAAAATGACTCTACCCTGCCTGATGGAAAGCACAAGCAGAGTTCAAGAGTGGTGGTCACCATACTCATTGCGAATGCAAACAATGCAGCGGCCCAGTGATGCTTCTGTATTATTGGGCCTTATATTTATCCAATATTTATAATGAATTAATTATTTAATACTTACCAGACGGAAGAGTCACTTTCTGCATGGTAAATAAAGTGGTTTTTCATTCGTAACAATATACCTACATAATAACACAAATAATATCTAACTAAAATTTTAAGGGAAACATAAAAACAAATTTACTACATCTGGTTTTTCAATAATTACGAATATATACTACTTAGAATTGAAACATTCAAGATGACTCACAAAACTTTTGAACTTCTAACAATTTACTTCTGGTTGATGAAGAATGCATGCATAATTCATGCACCATATTAAAGAAACCTATAAACTTTAGTGTTTAACTGAATTCGTAGAATTTTGGTTTTCCCTAACCTGGTTTATAAACACTGGGTATAAACTTTTCTAAAAATAAATGGTTACATTGAATTCATTCTCAAATTTGGGAATTGAAAAATCTAAACCACGAGTGTTAATTACTAGGGTTGCAAGTTTGCAATTGAACTATTCTACTCATATAACAAAGCTATTTGCGCGCGATTCGTCCACAGTCCGTATTCAGTCTTAGAGAGCTTTTTTCTAAAACATTGGATTCGAAGTTGGTAAATGAGGGGACGATTTCTACATACACTCGCTCGCTACGTAAACACTATACACAATCTTTACTCTATACAAATAAATAAAATTGGAGTGTCTGTTTGTAATATTACAATAACCACTTTTTACTAAATGCATATGTATGTATACACGATACATATACCAAAAATGTAGTTAAAAAATGTTTTGTCTGTCTGTCTGTCTGTTTGTTTCGGGTAATCTCTGGAACGGCTGAACGGATTTTGACGGGACTTTCACTGGCAGGTAGCTGATGACCCGGGGAGTAACTTAGGCTACTTTTTTAGACTAATTTTGTCCCGCGACGTTACTCGCGGTATAACAATAACGGCGGGTAACACCGCGGGGTTCAGCTAGCAATTATATAAATTTTCTGTGAAAAAGATATCAAATCCAAAAATGTTCTAATTACGTAAGCCGGGCATAATACTACAGACATGATTCTTTCAATTTCTTCTTCCGTTAATGCAGACGCGATGACAGGTGTATGTTTTAACATCAAAAGGGATCATAAAATAGGGCACTAACAGGTGTTTTATACAAATGGGGCTTAAAATCTATTCATATACCAGTTTAAGAAACGTCTAATTTTTTACCTAATACTACAGTGAAGCAATAAGGAGGGGTAATTGTTTTGGCATTCTATGTGTTTGTAGCAATTAAACTACTTAATCGATTTTAATGAATGAAGTGTCAATAGATTTGTAATATGGGCCCAATGATATCGGCTATATAATTTGATCAAAAGTTTTTACGTAGTCGGGTTATAGAATTTTAAACTTAAAGTATTAAACTTAATAAAACATTAATCACTTATTAAATCATTTACTAGTAATGGTTAATACATATTAACGGGATTCTTAATTTCTTTACAATTGCGGGTTAGTAGAAAAACAAGTTATCCATATATAGTGTGTTTTATGCATGTGTACCGTTTCCCGATAAGTAAGCTTGTACGATCTGAGATAGCAGTGATGTTCCTTCACATCTAACTCAGCCAGGAATCAGGTGACTCACAGAATGACGTCACATTTACAAGCAAGCCTTGTATGGAAACATTTCATCAGAACAACTAACTAATCCTAAGGATGACACAAAAATTTATGGCAAACTTACAATCGTCATACAGAACCACCAATTATAAGTTGTCATTGTGCGAGTCTAAATCTATAAAAAATATAAGGCTATTTATAAAAAAATAACGAGCTTGTGCCCATAGCCGACCCACGCAACCTCGTTTGCGTCTCCTATTGCCCGTAGCGTGATAATTTTCCCCCGTTTTTGTAACATTCTTCATTGGTGCTTCGCTTCTATACGTCTTAGCGTGATGATATATAGCCTATAGCCTTCCTTGATAAATGGGCTATCTAACACTAAAATAACTTTTCAAATCGCACCGGACATAAGTTCCTGAGATTAACGCGTTCAAACAAACAAACATTAGTTATGAAATTAAAGTTATCATATTAGAATAAATTCAAATATCCAACGTTGGATGTAAAAGGCCATTATTAAAACGTGGCCAGGTAAGGTTCTGCAGTGAATGCTTTTCATTTTTTTCCAGTTCAAAACTATTTCACATTGATATTGAAATTATTTGTAGACTCTTTGATTTACGGGTTAGCTCGAAAAATCATTCATAAATATGCCTATTTATGTAAGAACCGAATGAAACTAGTGTGTTATGCACTTTATAAATTATTGAACAAAAACGGTTTCAGTGGCCTATGATGTCAAATTAGTTGGTTAACTGTTACTCAATTCTGTTTACTCATTAACTAATAAAGCCTACTTAACTGTGATAATTATTTTTTCTTTTGATATAGGTACGCTACAGTTGTGATTTTTTTCAGATCTCTAAATATTTCCATATATATTCAAAGACCTTCATCAAAATATGGTCTCCACCCCTATTATTTCTTAAAAGCCCTATGCAGTAACAACCCACATCATTATTGTGTGTGTAAATGGATAAATGTAAGAAATAACTTGTCAGCGTGATAATTAGAAGCACCAAGGGGACAAAGGGATGCACGGACACGACGAAAGGACCCGTTTTTGTCAATCTGATTAAAGAACCGTAAAAATCAAAATGTTTATAAGGACATTTTGGAAGTCTTTGTAAATAAACTGTTATAAGTTTAGTTTAAAAATTGAAAGACAGGGTTAGCAAAAGCGGTCACAAACAAACATGAACATACATGTGAAACTAATAAAAGTGTGTTAAATCTCTAACGCTGTTGGTATGTGCTCCTACGATATTTAAAATTTCCTCAGTTTTATTAAAATCTCCATATTCATTATATTGTTAATCAGTATCAACATGAAATGCAATTAATCGTTATCCTATCCGATAGTGCTTCGTGAACTTTAACTACTGATGAGTTTTAAGCTACATGTAAATAGAAACGGGTCTACTGAATAATATTTTTATCAGAGACATGCAACTCCTGTGAACCAGGATCCACAGCAGTGATGCACGAGCACACCGAGTTATGACACTCAAGAAAACCCATGAAAAATTAAGCTGTCTTGGAACCCGCAACGAAATAAATCAGAAGAAAATAGGACTAACTACTAAATAGGAGGAACATAACAATTAGTTAATTTACATTATAAAACAATTTGGCTTTTCGCGGTCAATTATAATATATTTGAAACAAAAATATTAACAGTATTAAACTTAGCATATCGTGGTTAAGAAAAGAAAATATTCGTCTCCAAAACGTTGTTGGCAAAATAAAAATTTTGAGCTACGCCTCGTATAAGTGGACTTAAAATTATAAGAGTGGTTTAAAATGTTATATATGACTCACTTTTTCAGCATGAAAGCCTTGCTGAGCTCCTTAAGTACGGTGGAGACAATAGCACCTGCAGCGGGCACAGCCAGGACCGAGGCGTCCATGCACGCCGAGAGCGCAGCTGGGGCCAAAACCCCCAACCGGCTAAGTCTTGGATTATCCTTTGACATCACTTCCTACACGGTAGACTGTTCACGAGAACCGTCTTCTAGACGTAAAGGTAGAGCGCGCGACCGTAACCGCTCAGCGATCCGCTTCGCACGCAACTTGACAGTTGAATGCGCTACTGGCGCGGTGAGACTGAGAATGCGCGGGCACAGGCTGCTTAAACGCCAAGTGGTGGACGTGAGGTCCGAATTGCGTGCCGGTCTGGCTAGTTTACTAACAAACACACGCGTGGAGGGGACTTGTTGCGAATCTCTCGTACGTAGATATGTCCACCGTGTTTTGCCACTGACTCAGGCATGCGATGGAAAAAGAAAAGAAAACAACTTTAACAATGTAAGTTAAGTAGTAGTTAGTTTAACTTTTGTGCTACGTACTTTACTTATTGGTACCGTAATTGAGTATGAAATTTGCAAAACAATTTAAGAACCCCGACTCCGAGAAAACAATTGAACAGAGAACTCCTTAATCTATACAAATAAATAAAATTGGAGTGTCTGTTTGTAATAGTGAAATAACCGCTTTTCACTAAATGCAAATGTATGTATACACGGTACATATACCAAAAATGTAGTAAAAATTTTTTTTGTCTGTCTGTCTGTTTGTTCCGGGTAACCTCTGGAACGGCTGGTCCGATTTTGACGGGACTTTCACTGACAGGTAGCTGATGATCCAGGGAGTAACTTAGGCTACATTTTTAGACTAACTTATTCTAGCGGCATTACTCGCGGTACAACAATAACCGCGAATAACACCGCGGGGTTCAGCTAGTATCTTATAAATAAGTATATATTGCATTTTACTCGAAATATGTTGATGTTTCATTTCATAATTTGCCGTACCGTTCATTCGATTATTATCATTGAATTTTGCGTACAGGGTACCAGGTATGCAGAGAAAGTTATAGGGCAACCTGTTTTTACCAAAAAGCAATGTGCCCGCGAGATTTAAGAATGTAAAAAATGACAAAGTGTACTTCTAGAAAGCATCACAAAAGCGTTTCAACATCTAGTTGTCTTTCCAGGGTCTGTTGTCTGCATGGCACTATATTTTATCATAGTTTTGGTCGAACAATATAACGCCCAACTTTTCAATTACGTCTTAACATATAAATATGAAGTATACATTCAGCAGTAGATACAGGTACTGGCCCTCGATAAGGGTAACCAAAAATATTTTTCTGTGCCCATTTATCGATGTTTAAACTTATACATTTTACATTTCAATTCCATGTAACAGATAACTTTTTTACATTCTTGATTTTTAACTATGTTCTTTAGTTAAATTAGTATTTAATTTTAATTGGTTATTAAATTTTATTGACTGTTTACTATGTAGGTAATTTAAAAGGTAATTAAGTGCCAGCTGCTAAGCCCGCGGCTTTCTAAAGGCGCCATCACAATTTATTTATCGTATCGGAACATTTTTCACATTCGTTTGGTGCCCCTTGTCACCTTGGGCTTGCGCAGCTGGAGCCTCTAGTTACGATGTACCATCTTTAGTTCCATAGTATAAAATGACGTTGCTTCCGCTGCCTGTTCGCTTCGAACATTTCAACTGCTAAACGAATTTTACGCAGTTTTTAGCAGTTGATACTGTGTATTATTAGCAGAGGAAATCCAAGATTTTTTTTCGTGGGAGAGCCACGCTTCGGCATGAATGGGCCGGCTTGACCGGAGTGATACCACGGCCTCTCAGAAAACCGGTGTGAAACACCGCTTGCGCTATGTTTTACCGAGTGAGTGAGGATACTGGAGGAAATATTTAGGATATCTAGCACATCCAGCTTCAAAGTTTGTAGTTTGAAGTTCAAACTAAGTACAGCTTGTACTAATACAGCTAGACTGACTGATAGAATACTTACTTATGTATAAAACTATCGTGATACATCGTAAGTTACAATACTCCTCCGAAATAAGTCCATCTATTTTTCATTGTTTCTTTTTACGGCAACACAACGTTTGCCGGGGCAGCTAGTATTTTATATAAATTCATAGATTTTTATGCATCGAAAACACCATACACCATACAAAATTAATATTTTCAGACCATATATTTTGTCCGACCCGAAAAACAAAGCCGAGACCCCATTACACAGCACTCACATAAATACGTGATAACAGTCGTGCAAAAAGTGAGAGCGGAGGAGGATTCCAAAATGACAAATAGTAGGTAGTAAGTTCAAAGATCTACATTTTCTTCGTTAGTAGAATCCTAGTTTTTATTTTTCATATATGGGCCTGCCAAAGTGGCTCTACTTTGCTTTACTACTTTTGTAGAAAGCATGCACAGAATCCAAGAGTGATGATCAGCATGCTCATTGCGAATGCAGACAATGCAACAATCCAGCATGGCGACCCACACTATAGCGGCCTATTGAGATGCTTGTGCATCTTTGGACGTGAATTATCCATCAGTCTCTGCGTCGATCGGCATCGTCGATCAGTTTAAGGCGTCTGTTGGTTTTCCCATTAGACTATAGAATATATGTATTATCAAATGAATAATAAAACGAGTAATATGCTACTAAGGCGAGGCTAACACAAAGTGTTAATGCATATCAGGTTAGTTGGTGACAAACAAATATTCTATTGTTTCTTTACGACATGGCCTCGATCCGTCTTCAATAACTAACTATTGTCGCTTCATTATATTCGAGTTCATATAACACAATAAATAAATATACTTGAAGGAGACAGCTGTAGATATACTATTAAGCGTATAAGGATATAGTCACGAGATTGAGCTAAACGGTGTCATTATAACAATTAACTGCAATAAATGCATTGCTATTTCCTATAATTAAACGTATTCATGGTTTTACTTGATTAACTTTACAGTTACAGGCCTCGTCAAGTTTTCCGCTTCAGTCTTTCTTATTAGCTTTATATGTTTCATCACCTATAGATGTGCATGTCTCTGCATCTATTTTCTTGTTAATATTCTCATATCACAAGCGATTTTATTTAAAAGATACTTTTGTCATTCCTGATAGAGATACTATTTGAAGTACAAATAATTTCTTTTGTAGCAAATTTACTTTTGCGAAAGATTTGTGTTGTGATTTTTTTAAGACGGTAAAAATACATATAACTACATAATACTGTGGACACATAGGTGGATTAGATATTAAATGTGTTTTGCTTAGAACCGAAAAATGAGTAATTTTTTGCAGGCTTTATTATACATGCCTGAATAATGCAATTATAAGTGCATTGGTAGATTAGATTATCTAATGACAACACAATATTTTTATTAGTTTTCCCAATTGTCCATCGATCAGGATCTTCAAGATGTACAACTTACTTTATACCAGCTTTTGTCTGCAGCTCCGCCCGCGTGTTTGTCGATTATCGCAGTAAAGAGTAACCTATGTCCCTCCTTAAGAATCACAGTTTCTGGATGCCAAATTTCATTGAAATCGGTGCAGCAGTGACAGACAGAGTTACTTTAGCATTTACAGTATAAGTATGGATTGCAATTTTGTGACTAGTGTATGACTTACTGGCTTGGTACATTTTTAGCCTTAATAAGGAAATAACCGTCACTAATGACTGAAGCAAGCAAAATCAAATCTGCTCTCCAACATATGCACAACACTATTTTTGTACCGTTCGTTTTTTCTCTTTCATCCATTAATAATAATACATTATAATAAGACATACCTACTTAGATCTACAACGGTTATAATATTAATCCTTTTACTAAAGATGTCAAACATATACTTGACGTACGATTGTTAGTTGTCATAACAAATTCTCGTAATGTAGGTAAAGAAAAACACTGGTCTCGATCCTACCAGAAGAACGTCAGTTTTTACTTAAAAGTCCACTTGTTCGTTAAAGAACACCTCTTTTCTAGCCAAGCGGTAATATTTAGAGATCCTAAAAAACGGTACAGTAGAATATTTAAAAAATTGAATGGGAAAACTATCACGGCTAAGCAAACTTTATTAGTTTACGAGTAATGGTCCACAATTCGATGGCTGCTGAAACTGTTAACGTGAAATGTTTATAACACGAAATAAGAAAACGCCATTACTACGGAACACATAATTGAGTGTAGCTCGACACGCACTTGGTTTGGTTTGGCACATTATTTCAGTAACGTTTTTTTTTGCACTACTGTTATCACGTATTTTTGTTTCTAGTAATATTTTTCTTATTAAATATGTTAAGCTTCTCGCTTTAAGTGTATGCCAGATCCTATGCTGATGCAATACGTAAGTAAAAATTATACCCCCAAAGCTTATTTTCCAATAAACGCTTCCCTAGAGAGAAATTTAATACATACAATAAAGAGAGAAATAGACAGGTTTTGGGTTTTGAGTGTTTCCCCGGCCTACCCAAATGCCCTACTGTCGGTAGTGTCGCGATTCGGGTCGTAACACGATGGCTGGGGCTCGTATGCCGTCTATATGGACAGGCCGACTCAAAACTATGGTCCTTTCTTCAAAAGGCCAACCCAGATCCTATACTGTACTCGGATAGATTTTTGTTTTGTAATCAATGTTCTCGGACTAAAAAAATACATCTCTGTGGTTTGTTTCGGCATTTCTTAACAGAGTGAGACGTAGGAAATGCTAGGCTCTTCTAGCAGTAAAGTCCGACGTGTAAAAATATCTGTAAAACTTTACTTATATATAATAAATATAATTTCATTTCATTTCAAATTGCCGTCGACGACGTATGCGTATGCAAAAAAGCTCTGCATTGCATGTATGAACACAAGAGCTCCGCTATGTAATGTAGGTACTATACAGTATGTATTATGTATGCTGTAATAATATACAGTCTGAGTTGCCAATACTATACCGTTATAGTTTTCCGTAAGTATGACATGGCAGAAACAAGCATGCATCTACTTAATATGCATCATTTTAACGTAAACGGTCAATTATGACAATTATTTTTAAGTACCTATCGGGAAGTGACATCTGTTAATTCTAATATCTCGGGTACCCTGTTTGCAACGAATGTTTTGTGTTTTGTAGAGCTTATATGCAGACAAGCGAGAACCACGATAGAGTCACACAAAAACACTTAACGTTCTATCGGGAACAGCAAGGGCAGTACACAGCTTCAAGCGAGGTACAGTTCAAGGTTTCATTGGTGCCACTTTAAATTTTGAACACAAGAGTTTGATGTTTACAAAACTTACTTCATTCATAGACATAATGTATATACAAGCTCCATATGCTCCTTCAGAGGCATCACTGAAGAGGTGAGTAACATAAAATCTACCTCGACAGTATAGTTAAAGATAAATGAGTTATGTTGTTAGAAAATTTATGCCATTGGTGATTGTAGCATATATGTACCTACGCTATCACTATACTAATGGGTATCGATCATGTATTTATGAACTTCATAAAAATTATATTTGATTAACGTCGCCAATGACGCCTTTACATTCAAAATAATTGATTCCCGATATTAATTCCCAGATAGGCAAGGCCACTATGGTAACCATATCCTATAGCTATATATTCGTACATACGAGTATATAGTTGTTTGATACTTAGAACAAGTAATTAACTTAAAAAGTTTTTTTAACAATGCAAGCTTTTATTATTTATTGATAAAAAGTATAATATATATAATTGCATTGTCATCAGAACTAAAGGTATATTTCAAATTTCAGCTCAATTGGAAATCGGGAAGTTGGTCAAATTTATCTTGTAAGATTTGATTACAGACAAACATCGGGACAGGTGAAGCTAAATAAAAGCTTGTAATAACAAACACTCATAACAGTTAGTAACAGTTAGTGTTTTATTGCCGTTAGTTTCCGCGGACATTGACTAAGTGTATGTAGTCCGATGTAGACGAAGTGATGGTTATTGCATAGATCACACAAAAATTAAGATTTAACCGTAATCGTTTCTATCAAGTTATGCCTTTGGGCCTGTTGTTATAAATACGCGTAGGCCTTACAATTCATTTATAATATTAAACCGTTGCTTTGTATGTGGCATGGTTTTCTTACCTTAATTTGCTTGAAACAGTTATTACCTTCTTTAAAAATATCTTATTTTTACTAGCCTTCATTAATCCTATTTTTTTAAATCCTAATTTAGTCTCAGTATACCCGTTGAGGAGGTAGTCTTGAGGGTCGGTAAAGGGAGCAAATGATGCAGATCAACAGCATCGCAAATATAAGGAAAACTTAAAACAAGCCCTATATTAACCTCTCTAGCCAGTGTGGTGTTGAAGGCCAGAGCTTCCTCCCTACGTAAAAGGCCATGTCTTTTTTCTGGTCGGGATGGAAAACCTTTTGAAAATCATTTAACATAAACCTATTTGTGTCGTAGTGTAAGTCAATCTGGCTATTTCTTTTGACCTTTGACTACTATAAAATTGACTAGACTTAGTCCATTGGTATTCATTTTGTCAGGTGAAATTGTAGTTTTTAACGTAAACTTAAATTATGTAACGTAAGTGTATATTTATGAATGTCTACATAATCATAGATTACATTATGGTTGACTAGTTAATTTCAAATGTATGACCACATAGTCTTGGATTTCAATTGTTCATATTTTCCCGATAAGATTCCTTTTTCATCACTTATGAAAGTAACTATCTTTCGAGAGCCCTGAATTTTTAATAAAATATTAGACGAAAAAAAAGACAAGAAGGAAGTTCATTGAAAATAAGGGGTTCATACCCTATATCTTCCGGTACATAAACGGTGCGTGAGTAGCTTAACTAATCGAACATAATGCCCGTCAAGTCTGCGTATGAGTAAGAGATATTGCTTGTATGAAGGTCAACGAGCCGAGTTAAGGAGTCGTAACATGACGTCAAAATTATATGAGAAATGAACCCACAATATCAACACTTGAATATTTTTGTATGTATCAAATAAACATCAAAAAATCACTTGCTACAATTACAGACATTTTGTTCTTTTACTAGGCTTTGTCAATTTCTATAATTATACCTATCTGTTTTAAAAGTCCGAAAGGTATGTGGTATGTGATGATCTAATGGTTAATGATTGTAACTTTTAAGTGACAGGTCGTCATTTTGATTCCCGTTCAAAACAAATAATTACATGACAATCACACTGTGTACGGTAAATCAAGGACAGTGGAATCAATTGGAGGTTCGAGCAGTTAGTAGTATCAACAGGGTAATATCATCATCAGCAACAACATTTACATCAGTTGTATTCGACTGCTGATCATGAGGTCTCCGGTTCGAATCCCGGGTCGGCCGAAAAAGTGTTATTGAGTTTTTCTAATTATAGAAATTCTTTATATCAGCTCGGAGTTGGAAGTTGGGGTCTTAGCCCCCGTGCCTCGAAGAGCACGTTAAACCATCGGTCCTGCGCCTTATCTCAACCCGGTCATGTCGGATTACGAGAGCGAGAGAACATAGAGTGCACTTGTGTTTGCGCACACACTTGTGCACTATAATATCTCCTTCGTAGTTGGCTGGTATCCATTGAGGCTGGCCGCTGGCCGATTTATTGCAGTTTCGATGATGTTTATATCAATCAATAAATTGTCAGTTTGCTTGACGAAAATTTCCCATTGAACACCAGTGGGATTTTTTTCTTTTTACTTACAATTCTTTTTTTTTATACTTTGTATGCTCTCGTGGAAATAAAAGTTTAAAATCATGGCTCTCCTAAGACAATTAACAAAATAAGCTAATACCCAACTATAATTTAAAAAGGTATTTTGTAATGTGCTTAATTTTTAAAAGCTTGCAGCTTGAGTCGCATACCATTGATCTTCTCTAGGAGACTACAAGGCGCCTAGTTAAATTCATAGATAGGTATTATTCAAACTCACCCTACCGATTGTTTCAATTTGTTAGACTTTCACGCAAAAGTGCTGAATGGCTTTACAGTAATTTATAAAGATTTTGTGCAATAAAGGTCAGTATCAAGTCAAAAAAACTTGTCATCTAAGAAACATGATTGGAACCAAAAAGTGACTGGAAGCCTACGTACGAAATACCGTCTAAAGAATTTCCTACCTCCTAATAACATCTCTCATGCAATCCCTAATTATCCCAATAATTTACTATGGGGATTTGAAATGCGAACGTCATCATTCCATAAGTACATGATTCTATTACTTCGACCCAAATACAGACCTTCTCAATGAGCTAGACCGTCTTCTCAATAACTGCATTCGAATCATATTTAATCTCCGCAAGTAAGACTACGTGTTTGCTTTGCGCTCCCGTTTAAAATGGTTACCAATTCGACTCCGCCGCAATCAACGAACTTTGACCTCCCTCTTTTTTATTCCTTAACTCAACATTGTCACACTTACTATGATCCCTATTTGAGTTTCCTATCCTCTATTTACAACAGAAATCTTCGCTCAACCGATAATCTCCTGTGTCCTTTTAACAATTGCGGCATTGTGAACGCTTTGTTCTTCGTGCAGGCAGTGCGGCTCTGGAAACTGCTAAATCAGGATGTCCACTAACCGTTACACATTTAAAAAGAATGTGCATGATTACCGTTTTGAGATGTCAGAGTCACTTAACCAATAGTATACCTCTTTAAGTAGTCTACTATCTACAGTATGCTATTTGTGTTAATTTTCACATGTAATAACTCCTATCTTATGACAACTTGACTTTGAATCATTAGGAAGGAAATAGGTTACTTTATACCATAATAACGAGCATGCACGCGGGCAGAGTCGTAGGCAATAGCTAGAAAAGAAATAAACAGGTTTTTTCGGTTCATTCGACATGATCTTACTATATAACTTATTGTACTAGTAAATAATTCCGTAGCGAGCGTGCTAAGATTACGCAAAAAGAGCAGATGTATTGCGTGTTTATAGAAAAATTACAATGATAATGGAGATACTTTGCCTGTATAATGTCATAAAATGTTAAATTATGGTTCTGTTACGACATTTTCTGTCTGTCGGTGAATACTTATTATTAAAATAATATGACATGTAGTTACTGAGGTATATAGGTACTGAGTATCTTATAGTCAAAAGTATTTTGTACCTACTTTTAAATCATCGATTTTAACGCTACAATAAAACTTGCTTCACATGAATCACTTTATATTTATAAATAGATATTTCCAATCGTCCCTTTATGTTCTTTTTTTCCAATGATGACGTTGAAAAATAGGTTTGAATTCGTTTGTATATTTATCCTTGATTAGATCTCTTTTTAACAAATTCCTACATCTATCTATTTTTCCGCTGATTTTAGTTTACAAACACAAACCAGATTTCAAAACATTTAATACAAAATATAACTAATTAACGACGCAATAATATTACTCTAGAGAAAGCTCACTCCAAACTGACAAATAATGGTACATCCATATTTATTTCAAAAGCTCCACATAAGAGTGCTTGAGGATCTTGAAGCCCTCTAGGAATATATTTTTAATACTAATTATTGTTCTTATTTATATCTACTGCATTATTATTACTCTCTAAGTACTGTACATCTGGAGAGCTATTCAAGTCATTCTTTGGTTTCATTTTCGGGAAAGTCCAGTCTAAAGAACTTGATCGCACCCTTTTCTGTTCGTTCACTTTGCTAGTGTTGTTCATCTGTTTCCTGTATACCGTATATATCCAGTCATCGGAATTCGAACGGCTCTTATCTATAGGGTTGTGTTTCGTAGTCAAAAAATTTGACGGTTGCAAGAAACTCGGTCGACCCGATAGTTGTCCTAATTGTCGCCTGTGGTATCTGGATCTTTGCATGTTGCCCCTTTCGAGCTCATCTCGTCTCGCCAGCCAGTAATAGTGTGTGATGGGATCTCGTGGCCCCCAATGTCTCGACGGCTTGAATGATGACTCCAGTTTCTGCGGAAGAAAAACTGTTTCCTCAGAGACAGGAAGTTTCATAAATTCTAGACATGATTCACATTAGCAAGGTTGTAACCTCCATATTGACGCAGGTAAGAGGAAAATTTCGTTAGAATTCGCTTTGGAGAAACTTTAGGTATTCGCAATGCGGAATAAACATTACCTTCAAAATAATATTTAAATCAATCATTTATTAAGAAGAGATGTGCTAGCATCAGCATGTTAACAGGTATTTCCCCATATTCATTCATAATGCATATTCAAATTCAGTTCGCTATGGCTTGATGCATACATTATATATCATATCTTTTTATTATTAATAACAGAAAAAAATGAGAAATTAAAAACGAAAGAATTTTGAGAAAGTTACCTCATCCTATTAAATTAGTTTCAACTTTTTTGAAGGAGAATATGCCAGTGCTCTTTTCATTACTATTTCAATACTACTAGAATATATGTAGCTCAGACAGACCAATCGGACAAAACAACATTGTTAACATTCCATATAGATTGTAATGCAATCTGAAAAAGCTAAGAATAGCATAAAACCTGTTACACTTATCTCAGCACTAATATTTGAAGAGTCCATTTTAGCCAAGTTCTACACACGCACTATTATTACTGTCACTATTATACGTACGTATTTTTCATATAGTCAAACTTGACATCTTATAATGACCTTGACATGGCTAAGTCTTCAGCAATGCTAATGTAATAATAAATTTAAAACAAATAATTCTTACCCCTAAGAAGTCATACTGCACTTGTCTCGCTACCACCACAAAAGAGGAGATGAGGAAAACAATCAATGCTATGGCAATGGTGGATATGATGGTAACACTTGACCAGGGAGGTTGTGTCCAGGCGTTGTCATGAACGAACACCATCGTGACCCACCACACAGTGAAGGGCAGTATGATACCTGGTGCGGCGCACCATCCCAGCACCCAACACTTGTTAAGCTCATGACCCGTTAGAAATTCTACATCTTCAAGTAATACTTTCCAACCTAGAACAAACATTGAATGTGTTTTTAAAAGAAATTTACGAATCGAAGAGTCTGAAGTGAATCACATTTACAGAAAGTCAGTGCATTCTACCCGTAGAGAAATATTTTTTTAGATTTTTTTTTCTGCTGCAATCATTCATCGCTATTCAGCATCTAAGGAGTACTTCTGGTAGTGTAGTTTTTTCTGTGATAAGCAATGAAGCATGTATTCGTTAATGAGAGTCTGATAGATCCACAAACATTTCAACAGGTTACTGTTAACTGAACCATGTTAAAGTCTTCTCAGTAAAGGAAGGGATAAAATGTGTAACTATATATATAACTTAGCTATAAGTGTGTGTGTGTGTGTGTGTGTGTAACCAGCAGGACTCCAACGAAAGGCAATGTGTATTATAAGACAATGAAAGAATTTGTGAAATTCTGCTAGATTAGTTAGGCATTTAAGTCGACGTCGAGTCTGATCGACCAAATTAGACGAGTGACGAGACCTGTCTGCGCCAGCAATTATTGTGGACATGGAGGGTGAGGAGGGCTGGGACGCAGTGGCCTCTTTCTGGGAAGCTGTTATGCTCCAGAAAGAGACCGCTGAGTGGGATCGGGAGAGGATCGATCCCGAGCGAAGAAGACGTCGACTATAAAATCGTCGAGGAAGGAGGATGGGGGACCTCTGTGGGCAGATTGATTACTGCGGTCGGGATAGCGGCATGATTGCATAGTCTTGCAATCAGTCTACATCGCTGGCATCGAGGAGGGAAATAATTTTGCCTCGGGACAGGGCCTGATAAGGCATGGCGGCAATTTGGGGAGGACCTGAAATAACATGGTCCTAGCACTCTCAGAGTAAGGCGCTGGTCGACAGGGTGTTTCCATCAAGCTGATCTCCTCTCGAGACACAAGTCTCGAAAAGAGATCCCTAGCGATTTTTAACCCCATCAACAAAAAAAAGGTATATAGTTCAAAATTTTGTAATACGTGACAATAATTTGATAGTTTCGATTCCACTGTAGGTATCGCATCTAACACGTACTGATTTTCGTATCCTCTTGTAGTATAGTAGGTTTATACGTCGTATTAAGATACGAAGCACGTAATATGCTGAGTAGTATTTCTCTGGTTTGCGTTGAGTACTAAAAGGACTACGTGATCCGTAGCATGTATGCGTAGTTTTATCCTCGCGACGATTTAATTTCGATACGAATGACCCAAACCCTATAAATCTTAATACGTTAGATTAAATATGTGGATTCAGAAACTGTGCTTAAAGTAAACAACAAATCTGAGAATGTTTTCAATTACTTCAGACCGCGATCATGCTGGTCTAGTTATTTCATTGATTTTATTTTATTTCAGTCTATTATGGAAACAAACAGATACAAAATAGAAAACAATAATACACAAGTAATTTACACATAATCCAAGACAGTTTCCACAAATTATATTATTAATAAGACTTAACTAAAGCTAAAAACTTTAAGGAATATATACTTCAATAGGTATAGATAGCCTATACTACTATCGTCTCGATTATCGTTCTCACCTTTATTAATCGCAATGTTACTTGGGGGAGCAGCTAGCTAGCTAGCTAGCATTGGAACTCCGCAACTCTCAGTGCGAACTGATTTAATAAGTTGTCAATATAATTTGAGTTCCCAATAACGATTGCCACAAATGTTAATGTTACCCGGGATAGTTATACGTGCTCGAGTGGTAAACACCACCGACTTCCATACTCCGGACTGGTATTAAGAATTTACTGTAAGAAAAACCCATCGATTCTAAACACGAAATCTCGTCGTGTATGATAGGAATATTAGTAGATACTAAAAAGTAGACTAAAAATACAAATAAAGTTAAAAACTAAGTCCAATGCATGTCTTCTAAAATATTATTGATAAGAAATCATAAAATTTTAATGTTTATCAGGTTTTTACGTGTATAGTGTCTGCATGAAATAAAATCAAAATCATTGGAATAACGAAAATACGATTCTACACTTTAAAGGATTCAAAGGATTTTTTTATTTAATTTCTTTTTTTAAGAGACTAAGGCAAATCCTATGTCGCGGAGGATCTTACAAACATACATGGTACGGACACAAGGAACACGAGTCGACTCAGAAAAACAATTTGTGAATCACACAAAGTGTTGTCCCGTCTGGGATTTGAACCCACGACCCTTGACGCAGTAGAGAGCGCGGTGGCGACCGCTTAAACAGTAAGCCAATCGTGCAGCCGTATTCAGAGCTTAATCTTGTATTCATTAGGTAACGTCGACTTTAACCGCTGTTTTATTACTTTGCAGAGTATTAAAGTTTTGTAGGTGTGTGTTCTTTTGTAAATAGTAATTTCAAACAATTGTGATAGTCACTTGCTCCTCCTATATCCTTCACGCCATTTTATGACGAATTAGGTTAGAGCACAGAAAAACTTTGTTGTTTGGGCTAGAGCATGTACTATTTTAAGCCGGTATACATTATAGATATAATTGACACCCAGACTCAGAAAAAATTAACGGCTTAGCATTAAAACTTACCGTACACAAAGACGAAGGCCAGTATCTCGACAACAGTGGTTAGGCTGGCTAGTAGAGGCACTGCATAATCATCCGTCAAAGTGAGGGCTGGGATCCTCACAGCCAGTGTCCCTAAGCTGACGCCTGCGCCTATCACGGATGCCACTACTGACACCAATCGCCATCTGAGCCCCGCAATACGTCGAAACCGGTCATAAATTGGGAACAGAAGGGTGAGCTAAAAACCAAACATATATGTATATGTGTACGTTTACGTAATCTTGTTTCGTGACATTTCATTTTAGATACCATCAAAATCATATAAAATAAAATATAGTTCAAGTTTAAAAAATCGTATTCCGTGCACAATTAGTAATAGGATATAAATTCCGCAAAACTTGTATCGCATTTAGAAAAATCCTTTTTTTTTGTTTTTCTTTTTCCTTAGTTTTGCTAGCGTTTATGTCAATTTTGTTAATCAATTATTCCTAAACCAAAAGTAATCTATCTGCACCCTTAATTTCAACCAAATCCGTTTGACCCTTCTAGCTTATTGATTAACAAAGAAGTCAAGTTTTTAAAAATAATTAATTATTATGGACTGTAATTTGATTGCCAACAGTAAAAAATTCTGTTACCAAGTTATAATTATCATTCTTACATTCAGTTTCATTATATAAAAGTTTTAAATAACTCATGAGTCTACATTATTATAAAATGTAATTTTAAAATGTTACACCACATCTAAAACCTGTCAATAAACACTTACCAATGTTATAAAACCAGACAGAAGTAGAGTCAAAAATATGACAAGTGGCCAGGCGAGGTGCATATTGGCCTCCTCGCCCACCTTGTACGCCTGTATCAGAACAGCCAGCACGTTCGTCTCCTTATCAGGCCCGCTTAATGAGTACCAAAACAACAGGCCCAACCAAGTTGACAAAATGTTCGCTCCTATAAATATTATTGCTGTCCTAAAAAGAGTTTCATTAGTCTATTATTATCAGGCCACACTTTGGCTGAGTGTCAGTTTAGATTTACTATTTTACTATTAAGATACTAGCTATTGCCCGCTGCTCCGACCTCTTGTTCGTCAGTTGACGCAGTAAAGAGAAGCCTACGTGCTTCCTCAAGAATCAAAGTATCTCCATGCCAAATTTCACTGAAATCGGTGCAGCGGTTAGGCAGTGAAAGTCTGACAAACAGACAACAGGGTTACTTTCGCATTTATTATATAAGTATGGATTATCACGATATGGTTGTTGTTATTAAAAGAAACATTAGGAATTTAATAAGTAGCATTTTCAGGAAATACAAACTCTCAGGGTATTTAATATGAATTATAGCTGGTATTGTCAAGCATGTAACAAATTATTATTACTTTACGATATTGTTGTATACATTTTGTTTTTGTTCTGTATATGTCATTATTTAAAACTTGTACACGTTAATTTAATCGGCAGTGTGTAATATCCCATTGTTGTGACTTGCCTCATAGTGAAATATTGTTATGGGATACAAATTGTAAAACATGAATCAGAAATAGTGATATGGTAAGAGCTGACTAAGGGGCAAACTAAGCTGGACAAGCATACAGACTGACTGACTACAGCACCACATAGCGAAGGAAATTTAAGAAGTATCCTACATCAACTATCTGGTCAACGTAGTATGGTACACCAAAACCTCCTTACAACAGAGGAGCCTATGGGGACTGTTACAGGTTATTGATCAAATATATAATTCAAGTAAAAAACACTAATGTATTTCTCTATTTATATTGAACTAGTGCTACGGACATTTAATATGAACCAGATGGTGCAAGAGTACAGCCGGAGTAAAAAAACATGCATAGACTATATAAAGAATAAGTATAGGATAGAAGTATGATAGAACAAAACTTATTTAACATTAATCATACTCGGGGCTTTGGGGGCACGCAGGGGCACACAGTGCTCCCAAAGGAAATTAAGTTTTTTTTAAAAACAGCTATTAATCTTCGATGCCTTAAAAAATGATTAGTGCAAAGTTTAATGCCTTGAAATGCAAGTGATTAAAATAATAACTACATTTACTACCCTCTCACTGAATAGCAACCTCAAATGAAAGTATTCGATTCGTGCTGTCGACTGTCGTGTTTCGTTGGTGAGTGCGAGACTTGAGTGATTTGCAAAAAAATATGAAAATTTTCGAAAATTAGCGTACCCCAAAGAAGAAGTGATAAAAAAAGCCCTTACCATACTTAAGTTGGTCACCCATATAAATATTGAAAAAGGTTGCGATTAGAGAAGTTTGACCTTTTTTGTATACATTGTGTACTTGCCATTGCACGTTCGTATTATTATATATGGTGTCGCCCGACGATATCAGAAAACCTCCAGCGATTTGAGATGACAGTAAAGCCTGTGCTAAAGCACCGTGCCAAATGTTCGGCTCAACGAAGCTTTTCCAGTCGCTCTTCAATGCGAAGTTGGACAAATTCTCTCTGCTCCCAATACAGGACACCGTTACTAAAGCCAGGATGATCACCGTGGGACCCAGCGCGTACAGAATCCTCTTCATTAATTTTACTGGGTGATAAAAACTGTAAATAATGATGACGTTAACAATTTTTTCCTAAAATAATATTACAAACGTGCATGTTTATCTTTTTGCTTTTATGTTCAAAAGTTTACGACTAAATCAAAAATACTCCAGGATCCCGAATACAGCGATTTTTTTTGAGTAGTTTCCTTTTGTTGAACGCCCAATTTTTCTCTTAAAAAATTCTCGCCTTATGCTCAACTGCCAGCACTAAAACTGCCACCACTGGTGGTCGCTTGGGCAACTTTTTTTACTTTTACCATCCCCACAAACGGAGGCGTTTGGGAACAAATGTAAAAATTAACTATTCTAACTAAAAATATTCGTCAATTATCTATACAAATAAATATAATTGGAGTTCGTCGTGGATTGGAGAGTCTGTTTGTAATATTAAAATAACCGCTTTTTAATAAATGCATATGTATGTATACACGGTACATGTAACAATTATTTATTTTTTTACAATTTTTGTCTATCAGTCTGTTTGTTCCGGGTAATATCTGGAACGGCTGTATCGATTTTGACGGGACTTTCATTGCCGGATAGCTGATGATCTAAAGAGTAACTTAGGCTGTTTTTTAGACTAGCTTTGTCCAGCAGCATTACTCGCGATATGCCAAAAACCACGGGTAACACCGCGGGATTCGGCTAGTTTAAACTAAATTCTCGATTGGTGTAGCTCACAGAGGCAGCAGGGAAAATATGTTAAATAGATTCGATTGATTCTTTAAAATTAAACTGTGGGTTATTTTAGTAAATCTTAAGAAAATTATTAACAATATTCAACTATACAAATAAATTAAATTGGAGTGTCTGTTTGTAATAATATAATAACTGATTTTTACTAAATGCATATGTATGATGTATACGCGGTAGGTACATTTACCAAAAAAGGTATTTTTTACAATTTTTGTCGGTCTGTCAGTCTGTCTGTCTGTCCATCTGTTTGTTCCGGGTATTCTCTGGAACGGCTTGACGGATTTTGACGGGACTTTCACTGGCAGGTAGCTGATGATCCTGGGAGTAACTTAGCCTACTTCTTTAAAACTAACTTTGTCCCGCGGCGTTACTAGCGATACGACAATAACCGCGGCTAACACCGCGGGGCTCAGCTAAAATTCAATAATATATTTGTCCTACAAAATGTATGGTTTGATCATAGCAATCGCATACTTCCAAGAGCTAGCTGATATTCCGATAGCTAGTTTAGCGATAAGTGGTACATTACGTCAGTCCTACGCTCACCAGCTTGATATTATTAAATGGTATAAATAAATCCTGGATCCTGGACTATAACACTTTAGAGTTTTAGTATAAGAAATGCGAAGGTATTATTCGGTTGACAAAAGTCATTTTACTTATTTTGCGATTCCACAGCCTAATGTTTGACATGGGTATTTTTGTAAAATCTCAAGATGTCCAAAGGTTTAATGGTCAACTGTTAAAAGTATTCAGTTATAGACCTTTAGCTCCGTTCTTGTGGATCTAACGATTGGAATCATTCCCGACTAATATTTTTGTTGATCTCTTCACAATACCTAAAGATAAACTTTGTTTTAAACAGATCACCTAACTCATCTTAAAGTGTAATAATTCTTTCTTTTGTTAGTTTACATTAGCAATGAGAAATACCTACATACAACCCAACATGTAACATTAAACCACAGTAATTTAAACAAATATGTACTTACATAAAAGGCAAAACTATCCACAAAACAAGTAATATTAAAGCTACAGCTAAATAATACTCCGGTCTCTCAGAAATCGGTGCCATGAAGGTCTCACTGAAATGCAAAAAAATACAAATTCACTAAAAAATACAAAAAATATTTTCTGTTAAACGGTTTTATTGAAATTTCGGTAGTAATAATATAGTTAATGTGCTTCAAGCGTAAACATAATTCAGTAGGTCTTAGGTACCAATCATAACACCGCTAGCCTTATCGATCTAGGGAATTAGACAAAAAATATAATCTTAGGGCGTATCTAGCGTAACCTAGTAGGGACTAGGGTAGAGACTACAAAAAGAAGTAATAAAAAAGGTATGAAAAAAATGCACCAAAACACCTGCTGGCAATATTGTTAGTTAGGTAGGTATTTTTATTTTTATTTAATATCTATTTACTACCGGCTGTTAAAATCGAGTTTTGGAGTTCGCTACACTAATTAATGATAATATAAAGTTTGTACGCAGAATTTTACAGTAATACACGATTGGTGATGGTTTCCTTAAGTTAGAGGTACTTCCCAGGCGGATGACTTAGCAGGAGCCTAATAAACGGCTTTCATTACGAACTTGGGAAATTCCCTATTCCAAAAGCATCTTATGAAAAGTACGGTAAATGGGTTCGATTTGATATCGAGAAAAAATAATGGTAAGTAGGTACGTTGTAAATGTACGAAATTTTAATAACTTCGTACAATTCGTGAGTTGAGCAAAGCAATAGTCTGAATAAATATCTATACAAATAAATAAAATTGGAGTGTCTGTTTATAATATTGAAATAACCGCTTTTTACATGGTACATGTATCGTGTATACATGTATGTATACACGATACATGTACCAAAAATTTATTTACAAAAATTTTTGTCTGTCTGTCTCTCTGTTTGTCTGTTTGTTCCGGGTAATCTCTGGTAGTGGTACCAATTTTAACGGGACTTTCACTGGCAGGTAGCTGATGATCCAGGAAGTAACTTAGGCTACTTTTTAGACTAACTTTATACCGCGGCGTTACTCGCGGTACAACAATAACCGCAGATAACACTAGGTTCAGCTAGTCAATAACACAACTAAAATGTTCAAAAAAGGCCTACTTGAAATAAAAACTTTTTGAATTTAAGTTTTCTCTGCGACCTACCAACCACCTACATCAAAACGTGAACAAATGGAGAAAACGAAAATGTAGTTTCATATTTATTTGACTAGCCTAAGAATAAGGTTAGAAATTTTGATTTATGTAGATTATACAAGGAAAGGTACATATCATTATAAAGTAGATTGTAAGAATAATGATAGAAGAAATATTAGGCTGCAATAATTGAAAGAAAATAAAAAAGAGACCGGAAAAACTTACTTGATGCACTGGGATGCGTTGTGCGATCTCACAAATTCATCCTAAAATGTAAATATTGATAGTATAATAACAATTGATACTTAAAGAGGAATTATTCAAAATAATTAATGAAACATAAAAAAACATTTGAATTAGGTCTAAAAAATGTCGACGTACAAGTTACTAGCTTTTTGATTTTAAATCTCTTATCGATTTTAATTTTTTCTTTTAACCCTTTATTAGTATCTGTTATAGAATTTTATGAATTCAAAATGCGCGCCCCTCTAAATTAAAATGAGCAGGACCCCGCTTTACTGACCCCATACCAATGGCAAGTGCACTTGGTGCCCCAGCACCGGTGGCATCCGAGGGGAGGCGACAAAGAAAAAAATTGGATTTGTGTTGCTCAGCCCCTTCACCGCAAAAAAAACGTACAGTAGCAAACAGTGAAGTAGATACAAAAAAATATGATTTATTAGAATGCTATCATGACATATATATAACAGCACACAGGTATTTGCGGTAAATATAATATGTATGTATATGTACTATATACGTACAATGCTGCTATATTACGATAAAATGACCTTAAAATTAATGTTTAGTTTATAATATTTGACTTGTTATATGTTTGTTTTTTTTTATATACAGGCATAACTAAAAATGTTTGCTTGTACCAATAAAAATAATGTAATTATTGTATATGGCTAAGCGTGTGATAATAATTATTGAAAAGAATAAAAGTTTAACTATTCATTATAAAACGACGAAAAATCTAATAACAATTTCGAATGTAAACTAACACACTGTGACGGGGATTTTTTATAAAGAAGTATGATAAATATTGTAAGTACATACTACCCTATTTTAGCATCATCCACGATTTCGGTAGCTTTAATGCACCCTACAATTGTGCCGAACATACAATTTCATAAAAGGAACTTTGTGAATTTACCTTTATCGACAATTTAAATTCTATTTACTAGGCCCGATGAACACATTATTATTTTTATTATTTATTTTTTATTAATTCACTATATCTATACAAATAAATAAAATTGAAGTGTCTGTTTGTAACATTAAAATAACAGCTTTTTAATCAATGCATATGTATGTATACACGATACATATAACAAAAATGTAGTTGAAAAATTTTTTGTCTGTCTGTCTGTCTGTCTGTCTGTTTGTTCCGGGTAATCTCTGGAACGGCTGGACGGATTTAGACGGGACTTTCACTGGCAGGTAGCTGATGATCCGGGGAGTAACTTAGGCTACTTTTTTTAGACTAACTTTGTCCCGCGGCGTTACTCGCGGTACAACAATAGCCGCGGGTAACACCGCGGGGTTCAGCTAGTTTTAGATAAATGTAGTGTAGACAATGATATTTTATGTCTAGTCTACCTAAAGATACACCTCGCTAGTTAATTAAGCGAGACCACAGAAGAGGAGAAACTATTATTCTTTTGTTCTGTGAGCGAGACAGTCAGCACATTTTTTAAAGTGTAATTGTAAAAAGGACGGTTGCTTTAACGTATTGGATCAATTTGGAAAGTCATGAAACTTTTATCATAAATACTCACTTCCGTGAAGAAGAGGTCAATGCACTCCCAAAAGGGCAACGAGTTATTGCTTAGAGTGTACAGGAAATAAGATATCGTCAAAGATAAATATATTACTGAGTATACGGCTCCTAAAAACGAAATCAGCAACCTCAAATATCCCACACCTGAAAAAGTAAATGGTTTTTAGTAATAATAAAAAATAAAAATTTTAGGCACACAATTCTCATTAACTACCGAAATGATAGACTATAAGTTTATAGTGTTATTTATGCCTGTATACATTTCAAGAATAAGCATATAAGTAATGACTGTAGTTAAGTAATTATGCCTACCAGTGATGCTAGTCTCACATATTGAGCTTAAGTATGTAATAATGAGTAAAGATAAAGCCAACATGTATATAACGGAATTATTTTATTTTCAATAGATTTCCTGTTTGTTTTTCTCTACGTTTGATTAGTTTTATAACAAACATAAATAATCAGTAATTTCTGTTTTCAAATAATATTAAATCAAAGGTCATATACCTATGCATGTATTTAGGAATACTATATGTATGTTTATCGACAGTGAGGGTACCACAAGTACAGGCTCTGCCTTGTGTGGGTTCAAGACGACTTGTGTGAGATGTGTCAAACTATTATTATAGAGGTTATTGATTTAAATTAAAGGAAGAACACACTATACCCCTAAAAAATGGCACAGCTCGCCATATGCCAACGGCGTCCTGTTGACTCAGTTGTCCGACGGAGAGCTGAAGCAGGGTTAGTGGTAGAGCCACGGTGATCATAGCCACAGTGAGGACTAGGCCGTACTGCAGGCCGCCGTAACGGAACGCATCACGAGGGGTGCGCCACGTCGCCTGCAGACCCACCGCTACGCCTACCGTGCATAGGTGGGCGCGGAACAGACTCATTGACATCCATTCCTGGTGTAATATTACATTTACAAAATAACCGTCTTTGTATAACAAGTACCATTTCAGCTCCTAAATTACCACCATTCAAAATTTGAGTAAGTAGATGTAGTAACACAAACATGTAACATTTTCTAAAATTGTGGATAAGAACAATTCGTTTGTGCACTACTGAGATTTTAAAAATATGTATTATCAGAAGTCGTAAATCATGAATCTGCCGAAATTGGATGCCACTTACGTAACGATAAATATTATCGAACACTTTTTAAACTTCTATTCAATGAATCTTTAATGATTAATAGATTTTAAAGTTAATTCGTTGGTTTACAGGTCGCTTGAAGCATATGCAATGTGGCTAGCTAATTAAACTAAAATATCTTACCTTTTTATAGATATCGATCATCCTGCATTGATGAATTACACTTTAAAAGCTAATTTCACACAACATTTCGACGTGTATTTTAAACGCCATCAGCACTGTTTTCATGACTTACGTTACACCAAAAGTCACGGTAAAAGATTTTGCAATACTTTAGATAACTATGAGATAAACCACCATATCTGTGTGAGGAGAGAATCGATCTATGAAGTCAAGTTATCACCGGGCCCACACTCTCAAGTGGACCCAGCTTGTGCTATTTGTTGTTATCGCGTTGCGAACGCGACGAGCTCACAGCACAATCACAGAGAGCATCGCTATCAAAACTTTTCTGAATCATTCAAAAGAATGCAGAAATCAATAATGGATATTGATATTTTTCCGTAGATACAATGGTCATAGACTGTTGTTTATCAACAAATAAGTCAATGATTATTTGCATTAAAACTATACATGCCTTGATATATTATAAAGTAAAATAAATATTAAAAAATATTAAATACACACTTTGTGTACCTACTAATTCTATTATTTACCACCTACCAATTTGAAGGCTCCGTCCACTTGGATCCCCTGGGGGATCCATGTGGACGGCATATACCTACTACGCTGGCCAGACGAGCAATGTACGGTTTTATCTAAGATAATGTCCATCTCTGTGCAACATTTGTTCTGCGTAGTTTGTTCTTATAGTTGGTTCTATAGTACGTATCATCAACCCATAACTAGAGTCCCGTCGTGTTATCCGAGATATAATAAAAACCGCGGGTAACGTCTAAAAAAGCAACCTAAGTTACTAGTTACATCATCAACTATCCGCCAGTGAACGTCCCGTCAATATCGGTAAAGCCATTCCAGACCTTAGCCGTAACAAACAGACATACAAAATTGTAAAAAAATGTTATTTTGGTAAATGTAACGTGTATACATATGCATTTAGTTAAAAGCGGTTATTTTAATATTACACACAGACACTCCAATTTTAATTATTTGTATAGATGTAAAAAGTAAGTTTTTGTACACAAGTTCTGCATTGTGACCAGTTATACAAACCGCTTTAAAGATTGTATTTATCTGCATTCTATTATTCTACTTCTGCATCAAATTTGTTCCTTATTTTCATCAACGCCGATTGATATTGATAGATTATGCATTAATATCTTTTTTTGTTAAGTATTAGCTGCCAAAATGACTAATCTGCCTGAATGAAAGCATGAGTACATTCCAAGAGTGGTGGTCACCATACTCATTGCAAACGTGGCCAATGCAGTATGATATCTACAGCTAATAAACGTGGAGATTTGTTGAAATAAAAGAATTCGTTGAATCATTTAATATTTATTACAAAATATCTAAACACCTATAGTTATCGACTACATCAAGAGTAGGATCTAAGGTGCACAATATCAATAACATATTTGTTCGTTATACATAATCTTAACATAGACGTCGATCAAAGGGAAACATTTATTTCGATATCATGTTGGCAAAACGACATTCAGACTGATGAACATTGAACTTTTGAAACTGAATACACCGTGTTATAGTCATAAAGTCTACAATGTTTTTTTTATGGTAAATGACACCTTAGTCAAATTAGTTACTTTTTATCATCTGTCAAAACGATAACTTTGTATGAAAATGTACTAAGAACTGGCTTGTGACGTCACTGTTTTGCACTACTCAATTGAGTAATGTATTTGAATGTTAATTTGATTAAAATTTGTCATAGAAATTAAAAGCTATAATAATTATATTTTCCGACATGTTTTGTAATTTCTTTTTAATGAAGGAGACATTGGTATTTATTTACGAAACAGTTATTTACCCTATTCATACAGCTACAGTCACCGATAAACAACAAATAAATACAATGTACCTACATACGCTTACAACTGACAAGTACACAAACAATGATAATATAGCTATTTGGTTTGTAATAACTGATTGAAACACTTTTTTTGGAGACGTCAGATTTTATATTGTTAAAAAACCATTCAAAAATAAGTGTGTTCTTAAAATGGAAACTTACATTGAAATGTCACAGTAATTGTGTAAAATTATTTATAGCTCGGTTTTAGATTTGGGTCAGAACGGATTTTTTTTACCTGACGAAAGAAATAGTACTCAAATGCCAACATCGAGCAACGTAACGATAAGTTGTATTCAGTGATTAAATTCACAACAGACATGTGATCATATTTTTACTGTTTATTTTTATATTAATAATCATATGTGGGATAAAGTAATTGTTAAAAATGTACTGACTTATGAATATTTAGAAGGAACTTATCTAAACACAGTGTTATATTCATACAGTTATATTATTTGTTAAATAGTCATGATACTTAGTGCAATCTGAAAATATAAGAGTAGACAATCTCGGTTAATTTATACTGTCTTTGTGGCTCTCTTCTACAAAACCATCCAGAGCTAAGTCAATTAATCTCGACCGACAGTAATTAATGTAATCATCAAAGAAGAATCTTTTCATATATCCTGCCTTCGAGGACGAGTCCTTAATTCATTAAAAATCTACCTAAAGTGCATTTCTTTGTTTCACTGTATTTTAGAGCGAATGCACAAAGCTCGTTCAATTGCCAAAAATTGGGTATACGTAATACTTAAGTTTACAATTTATACATCTAAAGTATTAACTAAGACTGTGTATTTTACGTTGTAAGTTTGTATAATAAAGAAATTAGTTTACGACTAGATAGACTGATAGAAAATAAATAAATGTAATTTACCTACGTAAAGTTAATAAACAAAATAGTTTAGTAACAAATTGATTGAGCTTGCAATTGATAATTGTAACAAAAAATTAACATAATTATTTACTTTTATGTAAACTAACATGAATATAACATTGAACATAACGAGTTACTGTAAGGAACACAATAAGTGTGGATGAGTTTAATGTGTGTCTCTGAACTATGAACTCATAACGACTCTGTTTCCAGTATTATTACCTAGGCTTGTTAGAAATCTGATCTGAGCTTTACTTATTGATATTGAATGTGACGAGTAGCTTGGGCAAACGAATGTAAAACGATATATGTGACTGCCTTTATGTAACACTATTTAATTAGTGATTAAGAATATCGTCAACATATATACAATAACAAACGATAATTTATTATTACTCCTACTTATATGTATCAGGAATATAAAAAAAAATATTGTATAATATAAAATATTGCACAAAATTTAGTAAATGTAAACATAGATAAAAAATCTGCGTATAGATAGCCGGAATGAAGTTAGGGGAGCTTCCCGTCGTTGTGGTTCTGTCTATATTTTAGTGATGGCCGTCGATTGCATTATTGTCTTAATCTATATAGAATCAGTGAAACTTTTGCTATGTACATGTTTAAATGCATGTAAGGTTCCATTTAAAACAAAAATATTTAGTATTGTATGTGAAAAGTATTTATTCATGATTTTATTATAACAAATATCTTATCATTTTTAATTAGTTTCATAGATTAATAATTGAATGTTAAAAATTTTTAGTTAATTCCATTGAAGTTAATAAGTAGTGCATTATCATAGTTTATTTACATAGCCTCTATCACTTTTGTAATCTATGAAACATTTACAACGTAAGAATCCATTTAAATCGGCCATATACAATCAATATTTCGTCAAAATCCTGATATATGTTTCTAGTCTGTTTGTTCTGTTCACTAGTTTGTGGTTTTTTATACACTGATTTTGTAAATCGCCTACGATCACAAAGCGATTCCCTCCCTCAGATTGTTGTTTTAGTAGAAAAGAGTTATATTATATATTCAATAAAAGAATGAATATTTACACATAAACTTTATAGTCATAATCAGGAGTATTTTCAAACATTAGTAGGTAATTGAGAGAACTAATAAGTACTGTAATGTAACTCGATGCGAAAACGGAGTGATTTCTAATTATCTCCCCCTCTCCCCCAACTTCATACCGACTCTTTACAGTGGTTTTGTGAACGTCTCTGGCGGTAGCAAAACAATGTTGGCGGTATCGGACTGCCTCGGCTGGCTTGGTTGCCTTCTGTTAGCCGAGGGCTTTTTCTGTAACAATCAGAAGGCGTGTGCGTTTCTACACACTCCGCATCCCAGAGCGAACTCCTCACCGGTGGGCGGATGCAGTATGTGCAGAGGACACTCATCCACTGTCCCCGGGAGTTGTTCTCCTTTAGGACCTGTAACGTATAAAACATCCTATAATTCTTATCTTTAAGCCTTACAATGAAAATGTCGCATAGGATTATACGGCATTTGCCCACAATTATAATGATAATTTTACAAATGATATTATTTTTTTCTTGATCTCTCAAGGGATTATGAGCGCGGGAAAACAGAGAGTGCACCTGTGTTTGCTCACACACTGTGCACTATAATATCTCCTGTGTATTTGGGTGGTCTCCGTTAAGACTGGCCGCCATGGCCGTAATCAGCTAGGAGAATATCACCAAATTTACAAAAGTATAGTCAAATCATTAATTTCGTGTTCGGGTATCATTATTATCTTCGATTATGTAATTGCTTGTTTAAATAATATCGTCGTATTACATACCGGCGGGACACTGCGGCAGTAGCTGCTTGGGTATATTGGTGACTCGCTGGAAGTCGTCGTGACACGAATTACAAAAGTGCGACGTCCCGAAGCAGAAAAATACAGCCACCTGTGAAATAGCACGCATTTAAAATTAATCTTACATCATGGCATTTTACATCTTTTACTCTGACGCTCCTATTACTCATTCAGAACATCTAAGTATATGCTAAAGCCGTGTTTTGCTATATTTCTTCTAGTAAACCTTCTTTTGAGTTAATTGTTTTCAACTGCTTGTCACTTTATTTTTTTCTTCATGTTGCCAATCAAAAATAAACTTATAACTATACACACGAAGAACTTACTTTTAGTTTTCCATTACTTCCATTCTCCTCTTATCGTGTTCGATGGCTGTCTGCACTTTCGCAGGACTTTTGGGGCGAGGATCACAAGTTATATATAATGATCTTCGTCCCAAAAGCCGCGCGAATGTACAGTTGTTCTTCCCTCGCTATTTGCTATACACGTTGTCATAAAAACATTAAACCACGATATTAAAAAACAAAGGTATAGGAAGAAAAAGGGGTATTTTTAACCGACTTGAAAAAGAGGAAGAATGTATGTTTGTTACCTCAGAATTTTCTACTGGGTTAACCGATTTTGATGATTTTGTTTTTATTTGAAAGCTAGTGCTTCCTATGTGGTCTCATTACAATTTAGTCCTGTTCTTAAAATCGTTTTATTATATCTCTCAATTTTCTGTGCCTTCCTTCCAAATGACCTTCACAATTCGATAGAGCTTTTTATTGTATATTAACTTATATAATTAACTTACCGAGCAGCAATAACGGCATTTGTATTCGAGGAAGTCCGCGCCATGCTTGGGGCAAGTGCGGGCTCCCGCCACGTCGCTACAGGCGCCGCATACCAGCTCGGACGGCTCCCACGACCCGCTTGTCTCTGCTTCGCACCGAGCCATGCCACCGAAGTATGCCTATCAGTCAAATGATATGTTACATCCTCATGCAATCAAATGTAACTATTTAAATAATCTGAACAACAACTCTGAACTCATCAAAGAGACGCAGTTGAAGTTGCGTAGGTCAGTTAATACTTAAAGTAAGGTCTCCCACCACGTCTTGCGAGAAACAAGAAAAATACAACAAAATGTGTATGGAGTGAAATATGCAAATCATATCGACTGAGAACTAACTGACACTTGCAATGCATGTGCATATAAAGGCTAGGAAGATGATAGTGATTTGATTTATAAATATACTAGTTGTTGCGCGCGGCTCCGCCCGCGTATATGTCGGTTTTCGCGGCAAATAGTAGCCTATGTGTTATTCTGATTTAAAAACTATATTACTGTCACGTTTCGTCTAAATCCGTTCAGTACTTTTTGCGTGAAAGAGTAACAATCATCCATCCATCCATCCATACTTACAGACTCGCGGTTAGCAGGCCAAAACCTGTTTTGTAAAAAGAGGTCTGTGGCCAGCAGTAGGATATTAAATGCTGTTGAAATGATGATGATGATGACGTATGATCAGTTATTGATGATAATCTTCTCCAAGCCGATTACGGCCACGGCGCAGCCAGTCTCAACGAAGACAAGCCAACTACGCAGAAGATATTATATCCTCTCTTATAATCCGATGAGATAATTAACCGACACGTTCCAGGAGAGATCAAGCGCAGTACCGACAGCTTTACGTGCTCTCCGAGGCACGGGGGTTCAGACCCCAACTTCCAAACTCCGAGCTGTTATTAAGTATTCTCTATATCTAGAAAAACTACCATCAGGCGATACGTCTACTCGTTTGCCACGTACACCAATAAAAACTTAATATCACTATTGACCCGACCCGGGAACCCGAAATCTCTAGATCGGCAGTCGCAACGTCAACGGCTAGACCAACGAGGCAGTCAAAATATGTTTATTTTTATAACATGTAATTGAATGAGTATTTAGCATACCTTGCCACACTTGTGGCACACGTAGTAAGCATATCTTTCCATTGCGTAAGCAGACTGGTCCGGCTGTGGGGCAGCTCTAGCACCAGCCGGCAGGGGCATGCCTTCATATTCCAGCCTCATGGTCGCTTTACGTTTCACCTCGTCACGTAGGCATCGGATTGGCGCTAACAGTTCTTCCAAAGTCCAGTGATCCATGTCCTCCTGAACATTTACGAACATTTTATCTTAAATCTATTTACTATGAATAAAATATAATTTTTGGTAAGGCTAAAAGAACGGTATGTGACCGAGATACTTCTCGGTATTAACGTCTTCTTCTGAACCTGACTTAACCAGGTATGGGTAACTCGTAAAGACTCGTGTCGTTGCGAGTTTCAGTATCATTTCAAACCAGTGTATGCAGCAAGTTTAACCTCGCTTGTTTCGCTCTATTCGTTGATAAGATAATTAGTTTTTGTTTTCTTAATTAAGTATGTTAACTAAATTCATAGCACAACATGTGTAGCATCGTCAAAAATATGTGTGTTCTAAATATGTCGGAAATTATTCTTACTTTAGGTATAGTTAAACCAGAATGTTTTTTTATAGAAACTAGGTTTTATATTTACCTTACAAATAGGACATTGCGAGAAGGAGAAAGTTATCCTGGGGCCGTTCCATTTGTTCGCTAACACTTTCTTACAGCAATGTAGATGGAAAACGTGACCGCATTTCAGCTGTACATACAGAAAGAAATAAAGTTATAAATCACAGTAACATTTTTTTATTGATTAGTAATAATTAATGAAATGTACATATATTTTTTAAATTTCCTTCATTAAAAACTTAAGCGTTTATCTAAAAACTTCTAACTCGTATTATCACAGTATATGATCTTATAATTATTTTAGACTAGCTTTTGGGTCTCTGCCCGCGTATATGTCGGTTAACACGGAAAATTATTATTTAGAATTATTTATAATAATTAAGATTAAGGCCCGGATTCACCGGTTCCAGATAAGTTTCGCGTAGGTTATCTGACATAGTTTATATGAAAGCTACGTGAAACAGATTAAATATAAATGGTTAATATTTTTTTGCAGCCAAGTTTATAGACAGACAGAGACTTTATTTATGTACAAAATGTACCTAATACAGTACTGAAGGGAATTTTCGTAAGTAAACATTATTCATAATAAAGTTGGCTTCACTATGATGATATACATTTTATCTACATAGAACAACCTTCATAACTAGTGAAAGTAAGAACATATCTTACTTTTACCAGTCCAGAAGGTGCGTACCGTACCTTCTGAACTAGTGCATACTATATCTAAGGAGGAAACTGTTCATCAGCGTTAACTAGCTTTTGCTCGCGTACGAAATCTAAGTAAAATGACAGCAGCAGTGCTGTCGTGTTTCGTTAGTGAGTGCGAGATCGGAGGTGCAAAATCATCTCAATAAGTCGCCATGGTCTGGGTCACCATGCTGCACTGTTGCATTGGCTGTATTCGCAATGAGTATGGTGACCTTTCTTTGGTGGCTGTCTATCAGTCAGTGTAGAGCCATTTTGGCAGGGCCATACATAAAAACAAACCTAGAGATGGTATATTTACCTGTAGTGCAGGGGCGGCCTGCAGCGGGTCGGTGAAGCAAATCATGCACATATCATCGGCGTCCTGCCTCAAGGGTGCGGCTGCATTACCACCGGAACACCCGTGAAGACACGGCAAACACGCGTGTTCGTTGCGTACACCTCCGCACAGGTGACCGCAAGCAAGCACGCGTTGACACGCCTCTTTACCGTGTTCCTATCAACAATAAATATTTCTTTCGGATAAATATTTCGGACATACAACGCCATATATGTATTTAGATAAGTACTAGACAACTTATATAAATACATACCTACTTTTTTTTTATACAAACTACAAAAAAATATTTGCAGATCATACAAACATTTGGTCCGAACCGGAAATCCAATCCGAGACGTTTAAGCACACCAGTCGCATAAGGTACCACTGCACCACCGAGGCAGTCAAATAAAAGGCAACGTTAATTATTTAGTGTGTGATTCTACTACTTTTTCAATACATTTAAACAGTATATTTCTTTTGCGTCTTTGGTATTACTAAATACATTAGATATAAACCAACAACATAAAATTACAATTAGATATTTCCAATTTAAGGTACCATTTCAATGTTCACGAAAAATATACTTTAAATTCGGTAACTATATTGAATAAAATAGTCAAAAGCTTTATCCATTTAGAGAATGAATTTAAATACAGTATATAATAAATACTCAAAATAATAGAGATACAGAATATGTATATACATATCAAGAGTGTACATCAATTAAATTTAAAAAGTATCCTCTAGAATGGTGATAGTACTTTACTTATGCGTGATGTAGATTTCAATTGAATGATATCTATTTCTTGCCTTCAAATTATGATACACCTAAATATATTGACATAGTTTGTGTCTTGATTTTATAAAATAACAAATCGAACTTTACCTGGCATTGATGATCAGCACAGACATTGCCAATAGCCAATAAGCCAGAGCTACCGCGAGTACCACAAAAGCGGCAAACGCCAGCGAGTCTTGACCGTCCCGATGCGACATTGCTACCATGAGCTCCGTTCCTGTCGACAACTCCGCTGTCCATCCCTCGGAACTCCGCGAGAGCTTTAAGTGTACGTCTGTCCACTAACAGTAAGATCCAGAACAGTTTGGCTCTACCACAACCTTCATGGATATCGATTCTTATAGCACTTTCTTCCTCTTTGCAAATCTGCAATAAATATTAGTTTTAATGTTGTTATATTTGCATGGCGTCAATAGATATCATGTGAGCTTATTTATGTAATTTGAGGATTATGTAATGTAGGTAATTTGTTATATTTAAAAACTTTTAATAATAATTGACTTGCTTTAAACTCCTAGCAAATAAAATATTACTATTAGTAGTAAATAGGTAATATTACAATCTTGAACAGGCTCACTTAGAAATGATAAACATGTAAAATGAACATTTTATTGTTCTAAATTGACAGCTTATGTGGGCACAATAACTGATACCTTTTTTCATATCAACTAATGAATCAATTTTAACAAGCATTAGTTTCAATTATCAATCCTAAAATCATTTGCGAAAAATTCTTGAAAAGAATAAAAGAAAATTGGCAGTCATAAGGACTGTCGATAGAAGTGAAAACTTATAACTTAGAATATCATCTGTATTTTTAGAAATTTTATAATGTTCAAATTAAAACTATCAGCATCAAACATTAGCATGTCGGTGACGCGAACCCATAAAATTTCCCCCAACCAATAAGTGCTCAACGCGGCTAAAGAAGTTGTCCGTGTGGTGACGGATTAAGAATACAGAGTGTCACCACCCCTACTCATGCCATGGGTGTCGTAAGAGACGACTATAGTGCGTCCAATCGTTTATTTAACTTTTGACAGATCACGCACATAAAGTTTTGTAATAATTTTTGATCAATGTACTAGAGGGAATACTGTACTTCATGGACGGGCTCCGCCCACTTAGAGATGTGTCATTCATAATGAATGACCACAGACTATAAAAACGGGTTTGAAATAAATCGATTATCGATAATACTAATAAAACATACAATAACATTATTGTGATTATATTTTATATCAAATCACACGGTCTCTAAACTTGAGTCACTGATATAAGAGGCCCATTATTACAGCTCTCCTTTTCAAAGTATTCACGAAGTCGCAAGACAAACTCTCTTGTTTGTCCTTTGAGCACCTTAATTTTTGGCATTTTGACAGTAACGAAGGGAGGGACGATACGCTCAACTCAACCAAACGTGAGAATTCACAAATAAATCAATACGGAGGAATAAAAATACTCAACTCGGCTTATGAAAATGTGAATTATGACTAACTACAAAATGTCCGCTACGCGTCCGGTGTTGCGGTTTAATAATCGATAAAATTACGAAATTATAGGTAAAACAATGAATGTGTTAAATCGATTAAAACTTCTTCATGTACAAAATCGATCGATAAAAGAAATCGAATCGGTAACGGGTCAGGGTATCACTATTTGATTAAGTATTAGAGCTGTCAAAAGTTAAATAAACGATTGGATACACTATAAGGGAGAAAACAAAGCAGGATAACGTCACTGCTAAGAGAAGGAAAGTTTGAAACAAACCCTATACAAACCCGTTTGGCCAGGGCGGTATAGTTGTCCAAACCCGCCTTTCTAAGGAGAGACCTCTGTCCAGCAGTCGACTGTTAAAGACTGTCGATGATGTGATTAAGAAGATACCTGTCTCTGATGTGTCCTCGCAGATCTGTTGAGATGGAGGAAGCGATCGCACTCAGCACAGAGCGGGCCACAGCTCCTACATTCAATGACAGCTACCGTAGAGCCGTCATCGTGATTAGCGCAGTGAGGGCGGGCTTCGGTTTCGCGCCGACGGTTCTCGCGTTCATCGTCGCTCCCATTTATACTGATTTGTAAGATAATAATATGACACATAAGATTTCTATGCCATGCCAAGGTCGTCCAAAGGGAATGCTTTGGCCATTTCTACCGACGCGATGTACAAAAGTGATTCAAGTGTTAATACAAGAATAAAGTAATTAATATTATTTAGTTTTTTCTTAAACTTCATCTATATACAAAAAGTATTTATACTAATATGATACTTTTTTGTAAAGCGATACAAATAAAGCTATCAGTCAAACTAGTTTTCACAGTACAAGATCTGCTCAGTTTAAAAGTAGATGATATTTTGTGTCAATTGTCCGAAAAACAGTTTAATAGTGGGCTTAATGCCATGGGCATTCATTTACCATAGGGTAGTGTGGCAATAAGTGATAAGTCAGAATACTTTTTGGATACAAGTTTTGTGGAACATATTTCTGTCGAGTCATAATGTGTAAAACAAATCCTATTATGAATTCATTGTAAACAAATATACTTACAGCTCAATATAAGACTGTTCACAGATACAGAGCGCTGCCAGCGCCATCCATATAACCGGTGCACTGATACACTGCGGCGGGCAACGGTCCGTCTCTTTGATTTGCGCGACCTGGCCGACGTACCCAGCAAGCGCCTTGCGAGTTTCTAACCCCCAAGTTGGTGATATCTTGTCCTGATAACAAATAATGAAAATATATTGCACAGTAATTACTCTATGATAAAATGAAAGAACTCTGCGTGTAGAGGCACCAATGTAACCATCTCTATTTATCTCGTACGTGTCGATAAGCCGACTGTGGGACTAATTACGCCCACATGCCCACCGCTGTAACTCCTGTACACCAGGATCAACAGCAAATGTCTAGTACCATAACAAAAGTTCTGCTTAGCATGAAACTGGATGGCGTTGTGTGTTTAGAAAATATAAATTTATTTATTCGATTTTATAATATATACTAAACAATAAATATCTATGTGAGTATCCCATTAAACAAACCTTATAATTTTATTTTTTTTCAAACGATAGACGTTTGAAATATTAGGTAGTAGAGTCAGGCTGATTTCAGCACGGCTGAGCCGGTTCAACCGGGCGGTACTACCCTCGTACAGAAGATCCACGTAAAATATCAGCGTTCGGGCTGTCGTGTTTTGTAGGTGAGTGCGAGATCAGAGGCCCAATGATGCAGAAGCTTCAATAAGCCGTCATAGTGTGCAGCATGCTGCATTTTTGCATTGTCAGCATTCGCAATGAGTATGGAGACCGTTAGGCAGAGTTGATAATGGTACGTAACTCTTGGTGCGCGAGTCCGACTTGTACTAGTCCAATTATTTAAAATTAAATTATCATAAGTATGAGTTAAATGGATTAATAGACGGAAAAAAATATATGAAAGTGTTATTAGTAGATAACGTAACCAATGGGAGTACCTCGCTCATATCAGCCAGCAGTTTAGCCACCAGGTGTGCATGCTTCTTGGTGGTCTCGCCCCTCATGAACCAGGTGGCGGGCGGCGCGGTGCCGACACTACCGCCGAGCATCACCGTGTTAGGGCTAACAGTGCCACTGCCCTTGACCTTCACTTGGACTGTGATCGCTTTAGCTAAGTAGCACACTAGGTGGTCCAATAGGGACACTCTGAAAATAATTCCATTTAAATACATATATATTAACTAATTTGAAAACCTGGTAAAGTCACGCTTCGGCATGAACGGGCCGGTTCGGCCGAAGTGATACCATGGCTTCACAGAAAACCGGTGTGAAATAGTGCTTGAGCTGTGTTTCACCAAGTGAGTGAAGATACCGGAGGCCCATACCCCAACCACTCCCCATACCCCTCCTCATGCCCCTTCTATCCCCCAAAGGCCGGCAACGCACTTGTGACGCTTCTGGTGTTGCAAGTGTCCATGGGCGGCGGTAATCTCTTACCATCAGGCGATACGTCTTCTCGTTTGCCCGCTTAGTACAAAAAAAAGGTCGAAGAAAACCATTAGATGCGGGCAACACATGATAGTTTGTTATGAGAACCGTTAAGAATGTCTTTGACGATGATATAATTTAATAAATTGAAAACATTAAACATAATTAGTAGTAAATGTAATTAAAATTCAATTTTAACAATATGTTCATCGAAAAGGTGATAAGACAATACATAAGTACATTTAAGATATTCAAGAAGCAAACGAAATTAATTGCCTTAGCGCCGCAAAACGAGGAGAGCCTAAATAATAGGCAATTAGCTAGGACAAATAAGAAGATCTTAATTAAGTTTTACACCTCTATTTTGGCACTAGTATTTTACAGATTTCATTGTATCGATATCACTTAACACTAATAAGAAGACATGAATAGATTACCTCGATGTGAGATCATTGCCATAATTGACAGCAGCTAACATTTTTTGCGGCGGGATTTCTGTCACCATGCGTCTGAGCAGCGATATCACCTGTTAATTAAATATATAACAAAACGATTTAGACATACCTACAATAGCCATTTTAAAATACAATTTTTAATATCCGTACATAATGTCATTCTCCATATTTTTGTTTCGAAATACATTCTTAAAACATGTGTATGTTTTTTTTTATTCCTAAAACCTCAATCTATTCAATGCAAACGTTAGACTTTCAATATATTACTTAGTCAGTTAACTTGAACTAAATAATTTATAAAATGTTTAGCATCTGGAGTGATCATAGATCCCAAACTGGGCTGGGCCTGTAGGATCAACCCAGTAACACTCTCTACATATACAATTTCTGCAGGTAGTAGAGCCACGCTGATTTCAGCACGGTTGGGCCTGCTCGATCGGGACTGTAATACCCTCACACAGAAGATCTACATAAAGTGACAGCATTCATGCATCAGGCAGAATGGAGTCATTTTGGCATGGCCATACACAAAAAGACTGACGTCCGAGTAAATTTTATTCAAGTTATTATGGTCATTGTAATGTTAGCTTAGAAATTAGTTTACCTGTCGTTGTACGCGTTCGCTACCAGTGTGCAAGAGCGCTAATAAGTCTGCCAATAGTTCTGTCCGTTGTGCTAGATGAACGCGCCCAACAGCACTTCCACTGAGTGCCAGTAACTGAAATACACAAAGATATACAGAATTGTTTTTAACATCTATGGCTATTGTTATGGGAAGTTACTGCTCTCAAATATATTAAGAACTAGTTCAACCTTCCAATTCAGCTTGCGCGCAGAGTCGCAAAGGTCAGACGTCATTCGATCCTTAGAAAAACTGATAGCTAAGACTCGCTGAACTATAGTAATCTAAGGTAGAGGACTGTATCGTAAATGAATAAATATATGTCTCCGTCACTAAAACAAATATTGCACAACACTTCGGCAAATACAATTATTACAGCTTTTCATTTCTGTTACAAATTTTAATCGAATAAACATTGAAATATATTGCTCAATTGGTGTCTTAAACAGTGACGTCACAAATTTGTTTTTAGTACATTATCATACAAAGTTATTGTTTTGACAGATGATAATAATAATAATAAATAATAACTAAGATGTCATCTTCACTATTATTCAAGAAGAACTGGAGGAAGAAAAGTCTCTACAGTTTAAATAATTTTTCTAAGTTTTTAGTTAACCGGAAGGGAAATGAATTAATCCATACACTGATTAAGATTATAATGCCTTTTTCATAGAAAAATATTAACATTGGTCATTGCGAAAACACAAAGTTTCGTTTAGTATTTTATGGTTGTGATATATCTTATATCTGTACTGAAAGTATTTTGAGGTGCTAAAGTTTGCATGTTGTGACGTTGTAAGGGGTGTCCCTGGATCTATTGAACCAATTATCATAATATTTTTACCAAGACCACATTGTTTTTGTGATAGGCTAAATATTAACAGAAATTATTACCACGATATCCAACATATATGTGGACGGAGCTGCGGGTAAAGGCTAGTATCGTATATACTCACTAGTGAGAGCATTTCAAAACAGTAGTTGTCCTGGGTGTGTGTGGTTGCACGAGTTTGTATCTCGTCGCGATCTATCGCTTCAGCGCAAATCAGCGCCGTCTCCCAGTCGTCACGGACGCGTGCCGCCTCACATCCGATCGCAGTTACTATGTGAGACATCACCTAAAAAAACTCTTCATATAAACACACAAAGAAAACAGCACCATATTATTTTTCTACTTCATTATCATCATCAGCCTATTGCCGTGCACCGCTACTTGTTTCTCAACAAATATTCTTCATTTCATAATTTTTTTAACAGTTTCTTTTTTTGGGCCCTACATAAAACAAATAAAAGCTAAATAAATAAAGGAACCACTGGTTCAGAGTCATGTTCGTGGTCAAATTTTAACTGTAAGGCAATAATACATATTTAGTTTAGAGTATGTCTGTCGTGACTGATTAAAAATTCAGAGCGCCACCACTCCTATTGACCCCGTGGATGTCGTAAGAACCGACTGAAGAACTACGCAGTACAACTGATAACTGCAAAGAGTAGGAAAACTTGAAACGAATCCAACTCGCGAGGTATAGCAGATCAAAAACCTCCTTTCTAAAGACAGCCCTATATCTAACAGTGGATTATTAAAATATATTGATGAGACGATGTGTATGTTGTGGGCGAAAAAAGCATGTACGAGACATTTAATCCCTACCTGTCTTTGTAAGGAGGTGAGTTTATGTCCAGCGAAAAGAATGCCGACGACGTGTTCCCTCAAATCGCTGTCGTCAGCTGCAGTGGTATCATCAGCCGCAGTTGCGCCCTCGACTCCTGACTCGCTGCCACTGCGGTCCCATTCTAGCAGCTTCCCAAACACCTATACATCACCAACGACACAGATTAATAAGGTATTTTACATTTCTTCAAGTAAATTAAGTAATATCGACTGCCTCGGTGGCGTAGCGGTAGCGTAAGCAACTGTTGTACTTGAGGTCTCGGGTTTGATTCCCTGGTTGGACCAAATGTTTGTTTGATCCACAAATATTTACTTCGACGTTTGAGTGTTTTCTATGTATAATATGTATCATGTATTAATGATAAAAGTGTATATGCATTTATAGCAGTTGTCTAGTACCCATAACACAAGCTCTGCTTAGCTTGGAACTACTCGGAATTACGGAACTGTGTTAGAAGTTCAACATGTTCATTATTATTATGTTTTATTTTATTATTCTCCCAGAACGGGGTAAAATTTACCTGATTTCACGGGCAAGTGTAACCAGGTTTAAGTGATGGTGTATGTGGATGAACTTGAAGATGTGGTAAGGAATTTTCGGGTAAGTCTACAGGTGATTTATAAAACTGCTTTTTGAATCATGTGTATTGAGTGTTTTGGCATTTCTAAAATGTCTAAAGTACGTTGTAGGGTTTTAGGTATTATTCCGGTTAAAGATATGACTACTGGAACTATATGTATATTTACTGCTGCCACTGCCGTTTAAGTTCTATTGCCAGATCTTGATACTTGGAGAATTTTTATACAGTGCAGCTAATGGTTGGTAGTGGTACCTGTGAGGTGAGCAGTCTGAAGACTCGCAGTGTGTCGGTCTCGGCGAGCGCGTGCAGTAGGTGTGGGTGCGGATGTGGTGCGGGCGCGGGCGCAGGCAGGCCGAGCACGCGCACCTGGCGCACGCGCACGGCCGCCTCCGGCCCGCGCAACTCGCACCGTACGCGCACTGACCCGCTACTCACTCCTGAACACCGCAAAACTGAGCCTTATGTGATACACATTACTTTGACAGCGTTCGTGCTGTCTTGTTTCCTTGGTGAGTGCGAGAAAGATGCAGAAGCATCACTAGGCCGCCATGGCGTGGGTCACCATGCTGTAATGTTGCATTACCCGACCATCACTCTTGGATTCTGATTATGCTTTACATCAGACAGAGTAGTCATTTTGGCAGGCCCATACATAAAGTTAGAACTTCAGCAGCGTCAAAGATACACATAACATCCATACTTCCGAGAATTATTTGTATATTACATGAGAATATACAAATGAGAATCGAAATCTCAATACTTAGTATTTGCGAATGCGAATGTAGACAATGCAATAATACAGCATGGTGACTCACACTTCACTCCAGTGATGCTTCTGCATCATTGGGCCTCTGTTCTCGCACTCACCAACGAAACATTTGCGTCAATGTCATTTTACGTTGATCTTCTGTGCGAGGATAATACCACCCGCGTAGAGCCGACCCGTTCGTGCTGAAATCAGTGTGGCTCTACTACCTGATGTTATATTTTTTAGACAACTTCCGTACTAGAAATAAATCCTATGTCGCAGAACTTTACAAACATACATGAAACGGACACAAAGGACACCGCAGACTCAGAACAACAATTTGTGAATCACACAAAGTATTGTTCCATGTGGGATTTGAACCCACAACATTTGGCGAAGTAGGAAACGGCATGGCAACAGGTTAAACCATTAGATCATACTGGCAGTCAAACTTAATGATATCGACAAGTTAAGAGAAATAAATGTGGTATTTATTGTGTAAGTATTTTTTTTACAGATATTTTACGCTATCACTTTACGTTGATTTTCTGTGCGCGGGTAGTACCGCCCAGGTTGTGCCGGCCCTGCCGTGCTAAAATCATCATGGCTCTATTTACTTTGGTTTTTTAAAAATTGGTATACAAAATAACTAATTCAGTAGCCAAACATGGTTCATAACTGTCCGTTGATAAGCGGCTTTAAGCACACCGGGGTGCACATTATGTCGACTTTTATCTGTCCCACGGAAATCTGGACGCAAACAGTGTTCTAAAGAAATGGAGATGATCTTTCAAGTAAAGTCTAGTGTGTAAGTGTAAGATTTTGATTGTGATGAAGTTACTTACTTGGCATAGTGTAGCAGAGCCAAGTAGCCGCCTTCGAGTCAACTTCGACGTCTTGCATGTGGAACATCTCACTGGACCCACCGCTGTACAGGAAAGACACCAACAATATTTTGTTCTGAAAAGCCAAGAAAACAATAACGTCAATTTTGAAACGGGATTTTTCCCGTTTTATTAACGTTTTACTTGTTATTTTGAAAAATAATATAAAAATTGCGATGAGTATTACTTTTATTTTTAACTAGCTGAACCCCGCGGTGTTACCCGCGGTTATCATCGTACCGCGTAAAGTAGCGTAAGTTACTCCTTGGATCATCAGCTACCTGCCAGTGAAAGTCCCGTCTAAATCGGTCCAGCCGTTCTAGAGATTACCCAGAACAAACAGATTGACCGACAGACATACAGACAGACAGACAATTTTTTTTCAACTACATTTTTGGCGTATGTACCGTGTATACATACATATGCATTTAGTAAAAAGCAGTTATTTTAATATTACAAAAAGAGTCCAATTTTATTTATTTGTATAGATGAACAAAATTTTCAAATAATATTATCAATCATTAAACACAACTCTGCCAATATTTTTAATGTAAAAGTTTGTGAGAATGTATAGATGTTTATTACTCTGTCACGCAAAAACTACCGAACGGATTTATATGAAACTTTACAGTAATAATAATAAATAATAATAAATAATAAATATTTCGGACGTCTAACACACAACGCCATCTAGTCCCAAACTAAGCAGAGCTTGTATTATGGGTACTAGACAACTGATATAAATACTTATATACTTTTTTTTTTGTAAATACATACATATTATACATAGAAAACACCCACACTCCGAAACAAATATTTGCAGATCATACAAACATTTGGTCCGACCCGGGAATCGAACCCGAGACCTCAAGAACAGCAGTCGCGTTAACTACCACTGCGCCACCGAGGTTCAAATCCCACATGGAACAATACTTTGTGACTCACAGATTGTTGTTCTGAGTCTGTGGTGTCCTTTGTACCATACATTAAAATAGCATAGACTTCTTTTTACCACCACATTCAACATACACTCGAGTGAAATCGTTGGGCAAGAGTTAGATATACTGACCTTGAGGTCTCGGGTTCGATTCCTGGGTTCAAATGTTTGTATGATCTCAAATATGTTTCGGAGTTTGGGTGTTTTCTATGTATTTAATATTTATGTATTTACAAAAAAAGTACATATTTATGTATTTATATCAGTGGTCTAGTACCTATAACATAAGCCCTGCATAGCATGGGACTAGATGGCGTTGTGTGTTAGATGTTCGGTATATTTATAATTCTAGTATTTGTTATACCAACCACGGTGTCTCTAGTATTGTCTATGTGCACACACAATATATGTGGGCGATCTTCGGGTGTACCCCCCGGGTAGGACACTTGTATCCACTTGGCTTTGTTCCTGTCTTCGTCCCCGGATTCCCAGAAGGTCTCGGTACTACCGTCAGTCAGGGCTCCCGCCATGCCTTGTCGAGATGAAACGCTAATGTCGCACCAGGCTGTCACTTCAGGACAATTCCATATGAAATTCTCCTGCAAAACAATCAATAGGTTTAAACTATATGCATGCACCAATTATTCTATCTTATTAGTATCCTGACATTTAGTTTCTTGAGAAAACTGAAACGAATTTTTACATGCAGCCAAATGACATTTTCGTTTCATTTAAGGAAAAAGAAACTATTGCATGGAACATAAGACAAATAAGGCAATCGTCTTTGGATATAGGACTGTTTATAGAATGTATATATTTTTTAAATGGGTGTAATACTCTACTACACTTATTTTAAAGTATTTTTTTAAAGTCTCGTAATTAGATGTCGCAAAAAAATACACAAAAATGTTATTAAATCGTCAAGTGTCATAAAAATGCATATAAATTTTAAATCTTCAAATTTCGCGACACTAAAATATCAACTAAGAGTAACGAAGCTGTTTGACGGAATAACATGGCGGCTACTATTTTATAGTGTTACTAGCTGACCCACGCAACCTCGTTTGCGCCTTATATTACCCGTAGCGTGAAAATTTCCCCCGTTTTGAAACATTCTTCATTGTTGCTCCGCTCCTATTAGTAGTAGCGTGATGATATATACCCTATAGCCTTCCTCGATAAATGGACTATCCAACACCGAAATAATTTTTCAAATCGGACCAGCGGTTCCTGAGATTAGCGTGTTCAAACAAACAAACAAACTCTTCAGCTTTATATATTAGTATAGATAGAACAGATTAAAAAAATGAAAACCTTGAAATTTTTTTTTTTATGAACTAAAACTAACATTTTCCGACTGTTTCTTGCCTAAGGTATCTCAATAATATATTTTTAGATTTTTTCTCATCTACGATGTTTCTCATATACAGTAAAATACCCTATTGTGCACGTCCAGGAGTCACTGCGTATATACCCCTTTGCTCCACTGTAGTGCTATAAATCACTGGTTTTAATATAGCTCAGTATAAAATTATTACATCTGTATGTGTTTTAAAATAAGTTTAAGTGATGTTATCGTTAAAACCTAATACTTATTACTTTATGTAATTGTATTTATAACCTTGTATTGTGTTGTTGTTTATTTACCTAAATAAAAACAAAAAAAAAGCACAAACCTCGACATCACAATGTGTGTAAAATATTGTATTAATTCATAATACCTTATGTATATAGCTATGAACGCTCTCGTGCAACGCTCCCAACATGCTGTCTTCGAAAGCGCCATCCTCCGAGTGTGACAGAATCTTGCTGATCACACTGAACACTTGTGATCTGATCCATGCAGCGTTAATAGTTGCAATCCAAACGTCAGTACAGAGTAATAGAAAACAAGGCGAAAGACTAACAGATGGAAACGAAATTAATCATATACTGGTCAGTGTAAAATTGTCGTCCCACCACAGTATAGGGATGTATTTATATTGATAATGAATGATGTTACCTATGCAAGAAGGCTCTATCGTGTGGCGAATAGTGGAGCGCCCAGCATCTGACGGCTTGGAGTGCGACTGCACTGGCGGAGGGCAAGGACGGGGCGAGAGCGCTCACTGAACCCAGGAACGCGTGGAAAGCTGCGCGAGCGCCCCTGGCCGCCCTCCCTCCCGGACAGATGGCCGTAGATGACGCAGTAGGAATTACTCCGCGACCACTCTCGTTGACAGTGTTCTGCAAATAGGGTAGAAAATAACCCTATTTTCTGACAAATGACACCTTAGTCTTACTAGTAGTACACAAGGTAGAAGAGACACGCTGCTTTCAGCACGGTTAGGTCTGGGGGCGGTATTACTCTCGCACAGAAGATCTACGTAAAATGAAAGCATTCGTGCTGTCGTGTTTCGTTGGTGAGTTATTATTATTTTTTTCTTTTTATTTAAATAAGTAAAATATTTCGGACTTCTAAAGCACAACCCTATCTAGCTACAAACTAAGCAGAACTTGTGCAGTGACAGCTAGATTGACTGATGGAATACTTTTATCCCTTTTTGATTACATTTTTTTTTTAGTTTGGCCCTGCCAAAATGACTCTACTCTGCCTGATGGAAAGCATACATTCATATTAGACATCAAAACCACCCAAACTCCGAAACAATAACTAGCCGATAATTTTAATAAAAACTAACATTTGGTTCAATGTTTAAATTTCTAATAACCTATAAGAAATCTAAAAAAAAACAATTTATAGCTTGATTATATATTGAATTTAATTTATTGACTTGAAATAGTTCAATACTTCTTTCAAATTTTAAATATCTATTGACTGACGTGACTCTGTCAATGATAAGTACAAAGACTTTGTATAAGTACTACTACTATATATATAGGTACCTCTTTATTATCTTCAATAGCGAGTGGAGGCGGCACGATGCGCGCAAACTTGTCTAGTGCGTTACAGAACCACCACATGACGTCATGAACGCACGTTGGCTGAGTCGACGAACGTAACAGCCAATTCAATGCCTACGGAAATATTTAGTTAATGCATTAAGGCCTTCCCTGTTAAAACAAATTATTTTCGTAACTTTTTTTACTAAAATAGTACGGCAATCCAATAATTATGTTTCAAACTTCATAATTTAATGATGATACAATAACAATAAATAATTTTGGAGCTAAAAATTATTTATTTATTTTTAAATACTATTATTAAGAACGATAGTATTATTATTCTTTAAAAATAATTACCTCAAACGCATACTGCCTTACAGTATTGATCCTGATAGTTGCTTCCATTTTTTGTCGATGTAGGTGTAAGTCACGCTTAGCTAGTATGAAAGACAGCACGGGGCTATTCATGAGCACATCGGAGTCGATCTGTGGCGACATCAAAGCCGACACTGCGCCTGCGCCAGACCTCCAATCACCGGCACCGACAAGACGACAAAGCGAAGCACTCGGTTGTGCCAGTAGAGACGATCCTGCTGCTGCAAGAGTATTTACTATTTAATATTTCATTCCAAATACTTCCGTAACATTTTAACACAAAGTAATTCACTTTGGCAGAACTGTTCAACTACGAATGATAAATATTGTTAACTGCGAAATCTTATTTTATAATAACGAATTGATATTAATAATCTATATATATACAAGAGGAAGGCGACTGACTGACATACCCAGAGATCAACGCACAGCCCAAACCGCTGAACCTAGAACCCTGAAATTTTGCATGTAGGTTCTTTATATAACGTAAGTGAGCACTAAGAAAGGAATTTTGTAAATTCCACCCCTAAAGGGGTAAATCAGGGGATGAAAGTCTGCGTGAGCGAAGCCGCGTGTAAAAGCTAGTTATATCTAAAACGCAAGACTGCTTTTACCATCTAAAGCAATAGTATCACAAGGGAATAATATATAATAAAACTATATCTAAGGTTACTTTTGAAACAGCTACTTATCAATTTACCTTAATAGAACTGTATTAAATAATTGGTAATATTATGCTACTGCACTACAATAGGCTACCGGGAGGTTCATGACCAAGATTTTTTTTGTTAATTTCTAAGAAATCTGAAATTATCGAACTGTGATACTTTTACAGTTCATTGTAGAACAAACTTCATTCAAAACAAAGCAAAATTTATTTATGTACGTGAATTTTTTGATGTTAGGTAAAGAGCCATACATAAATTGGCCATGTTCTTTAAATACTTTACCGAATGCGTAGCTGTTGTCGTCTTCTTATTCAGCTGAAGCACTAATACACGTTCATCGGTTTCTGAGGACGAAGCTGAGATTCTAAACTAGTTTCACCCTCAGAACCGATAACGTATATAGAGCCGTTCTTCGTGTTTATTTACGCCTCCTTTTCTATATAAGGTGTTTTCTATATTTGCTGCTAACATTATATCTGACATTATAGCTAATTAACAGAACCATCACAAAAATAATTTATTAAATAAATATATAAATGTACATCAATGAAAATAACATAAATATTTTACCGGAGAGAGGATCTTGATTGTCATTGTGGTGGTGCCTAGAACGGCGAGGTAGAGCGGCTTCCGCGAGATCGTTCCCGCCAGCTTGGCCCATCGACACCGAGCGATGCACTCGTGGTCCCTGACTACCCTCTGCAATGTTCGTATCTACGAACTGAAAATACAAAAAAACTGTAAGCAAATGAAAAAAAGAAGAGACAACCCTTCTCTTTAAAGATCTCATTTACTTTTAATCAAATAATAATAAAAAATTCAAAACATTTATCACACCTAGAAAAATAATGTCGATGTACTTCTTTGAATCTTTAATGCTATCCAATAAATGATCCGTATTTAAATATTTCAAACGTTACCGTTACCAAAAATTGACCTCATGAGGTGCCGATGCATTAATTTACTGTAAGTTTTTGTCGTAAAATTTTGTGTACTTTGCTTAAATGCAAATTATATTAGATGATCACTCTTAAGCTTTAAAAAAGTTTAAGTAAACTAGTAATTTTTCCTTTTTATAAAATTACTTCTGAATGCGGTAAACATTAGAAAAAGGAGGGAATTTTTATTGTCGCCTGTTCTTTCAAAAAATCGCTTAAAAGTGTACTTCGTTGGTTGTAATAGAAGTATGCAATGAAAACATCAGACTCCAATCGTCAATAAAATTAAATTATGATAGGATCGTTTAGATTGTAGAAATAATAAGAAAATAAGTTGAATAAAATTGTTAACTTTGCAAAGTCCAGGAAAATTTAAAACAAACCCTATACAAAACCGTCTGACCAGCCTGGTAAAGCAAGCTGAAACTTTCTTTCTAAAGAGAGGCATCCGTCCGATTGTGAACTGTTGAAGGGAGTTGATGATGATTATTTTGTATAATCAATTGATAAAGTACGAGGATACGTACATAAAGACTCAAAACAAAGGTGAGCTTGTTGTTTGTATCTACCCGTGGTGTGGCTATAATTGAAAGTGAATATTCTTACAATGGGAGACAGAGGCGCTGGAGGATTTCGGCCGAGCGAATGGTATCTTGGTGTAGCACTAGGGGCCGTGTTGCGTGGTGCTGCGCCCAAGGCTGGCAGGCACTGGAAGGGTGGAGCTGGCTGCCACACGCTACCGGGTGGCGTGGGTGGGCTGCGTGAAGCCTCGTTCCATCCATTGTTACTCAGCGGCTCTGTCACATAATTACCCACTAATTATTATTTTTTATATTTCAGACATCTGACACACAAAACTTAAAACTAGAGGTTTCAGCAGGTTCCAGTAAACATACTTAAACATTTTAGATAAAGTAAAGCCCGGACACAGACAAAATGACTATGTTCATAACACACTACTGGTCCTGGGTAGGAATTGAACCCACTACTTTCTGCTTAGTAGTCAGGGTCATTGAATAGTAGATCAACAGCCCTTTAATAATATTTTTAAGTTTAAGAAATTCTTTTATCTTTAAAAAAATAGGGTTAAGAAAGTTTTAATTTAACACTCAAATTTAAATACTTTACCGAATGCGTAGCTGTTGCCGTCTTCTTATTCAGCTGAAGCACTAATACACGTTCATCGGTTTCTGAGGACGAAGCTGAGATTCTGAACTAGTTTCACCCTCAGAACCGATAACGTATTTAGAGCCGTTCTTCTTGTTTTCTTACGCCTCGTTTTCTATATTAAGTGTCTTCGATATAATTTGTCATACCAAATTATAATGTATGCTGCCTAACATTATATTTATCCATCTATTGCGTTACTTTATAAGTATTTTCCTTGACTTTCTACAGTAAATATTGGTTCATTAATTTTAGTAGTTTCAGAATAATTCATCTCAAAATTATACACAATCATCGTCATTATCAGCAGCTCGTCACTGTCCACTGCTGGACCTTTTTTTATATACGGGTTTGCCAAAACGACTCTACTCTGCCTGATGGAAAACATAAGAAGAATCCAAGAGTGGTAGTCACCATACTCATTACAGAGAATGCAACAATGCAGCATTTCCCAAGACATGCCACAGAGCCCGGTTTTTTGCTTTATGCATACAGCCGTGGGCCCCTTTTATGTAAGTAGTACCTCTATATGAGCAGAACCCTCCTGACACAATGTATACTACTTATTTTAGCTCATTGTGAAGTAAACCGTAAAAACTGCTGCCATTTTCTTAATAAGCTGAAGCACTGATACACGTTCATCAGTTTCTGAGGACGAAGCTGAGATTCTAAACTAGTTTCACCCTCAGAACCGATAACGTATTTAGAGCCGTTCTTCCTGTTTTCTTACGCCTTGTTTTATATGTACGGTGTCTTCGATATAATGAGTACTGTTTGCTTTGGCCGTTCCCATGAGAATCGTTCTTGAAAGATACTTCAGTTTTCTTTTGCAGTAACTGTACTTGTGTGCACTTCTTCTAGATATCTACATTGTTTATTTCAATCTTGATTTACTTAATTTCATCACATATAATAACAATGAAATTATTAACTATAAAATGTAGTTTCAAAACACACGCTTACATAACTCAGAAATACACAAACATACAGGTGAAACCAATAAAAGTGTGTTAAAAATATGTTGCGTACCGGAATTGGTGAGCGGCGCCAGATCTAACAGAAACACGGCGTTTTCTTTCATAGTTTGGTGATCCAATGTGATTGCATCGCGATCCGAAAGTGTCTTCTCAGTTATTACTTTAGAGCGCGACTGTCGGACTGGTGATGCAGTTTTGATCGCCAGATCGTAACATTTCTCACAGAACATGTAATACAGGTGGCACCCTACAAAAGATATAAAAAAACATATTTCAAATACAGGAAACGCCAGATCTTAAAATGTAGTGCACAGTGGAGTAGCAGCAGTGTGCTTGCTTACCACTATAGTGGAGCATTAATAATTTATTTCTTCTATTACTATGTTGGGTGAGCAGTGAGTAAACGATACCCCATTTATATATTTCTATACTTTTTTATCAAAAACATTCCCATAATTTTTAATATCATGACTACAGAAATAAATAGATACGGATAAAGATCTTTTATCGATCATCCTCTGAAATATACGGGTTCATTACGAAAATCTGGGACATCGGTACCTACGTATAGTGATGTCTAAATTGAAAAAAAATATTACTTTGAGCAAGTTGTCCGCATACCGCAACAGGTACGTCGCTAGGTGGTGGATTCTGCGTTTGATAGATTCCAGCGCGGTCGAAGCCTTTAGTGGTGGAACCCCCACAGCCGGGGTGAGCGTGACGCATGTGTGCAGCTAAAGGCGGAGGCACACTGGCCCCACCACATAGGTCACAGCGTACTGTAGACAAAATAATGAGTTATCACACTAGTTACAATTCCATCACTACAATTACTTAGTACCTTTGTCAATAAACATCATGCAGTAGCAATTTCTACTTTCTATTAAAAAAGAATCCAATTCTCCTGTAATCCATCTAATCTAAAAAGTACCGGATGACGTTTCATACTTTTCAACCCTAACAATTTAGTCTTTACGCCTGTGCGTACCTCATACAATCTCAATGACTTTTTCCGTAAATTCTTAGGATTATAAAGCAACAATTTTTTTGTTACAAAATTTGATTTTTTTTAACTAAATTAAAATGTAAATCCTTAAAACAAAGCAAATAAAAAGTATATACACAACATATGTTTTTAACTAAGATATATTTTCAAAGTCCATAGTTCTCGTCTTCATAATAAACCGAAGCACTAATACACGTTCATCGGTTTCTGAGGACGAAGCTGAGATTCTGAACTAGTTTCACCCTCAGAACCGATAACGTATATAGAGCCGATCTTCCTGTTTTCTTACGCCTCGTTTTCTATACAAGCGGTCTTCGACATACATAATTTCATAACATCTTACATGTGAAATACACAACTAAATCAGTAAAATTAATTGATATCTATGAAACAATTCCGTGACAGTATTCAGTAACAAGCTAGTATCATACATAAAACATTTAGATAAATAAAAAGAGAAGTAAAAAAAAATCTTTACCGAATGCGTAGTTGTTGTCGTCTTCTTATTTAGCCGAAGCACTAATACACGTTCATCGGTTTCTGAGGACGAAGCTGAGATTCTGAACTAGTTTCACCCTCAGAACCGATAACGTATATAGAGCCGTTCTTCCTGTTTTCTTACAGCATTCTTCCGCCTCTTTTTCTATACAAGCTGTCTTCGACATATATAATTAAATAACATCTTACATGTGAAATACACAAGTAAATCAGTAAAATTAATTGATATCGATGAATCGGAACAATACCGTAACAGTTTCTAGTAACAGGTTAGTATCGTACATAAAACATATATATATAACTAGCTGCATCGGCAAACGTCGTTTCGCCATAAAAAAAATTTAAGGATAGGTGACCCTTACCATTTAGGGGGATGAAAAATAGATGTTGTTCGATTCTCAGACCTACTCAATATGCTCACAAAATTTCATGAGAATCGGTAAAGCCGTTTCGGAGGAGTTTGGCAACTAAAACTGTGACACGAGAATTTTATATATCTATACATCTATACAAATAAATAAAATTGGAGTGTCTGTTTGTAATATTAAAATAACTGCTTTTTACTTAATGCATATGTGTGTATACACGATACATATACCAAAAATGTAGTAAAAAAATTTTTTGTATGTCTGTCTGTCTGTCTGTCTGTCGGTCTGTCTGTCTGTCTGTCTGTTTGTTCCGGGTAATCTCTGGAACGGCTGGACGGATTTTGACGGGACTTTCACTGGCAGGTAGCTGATGACTCGGGGAGTAACTTAGGCTAATTTTTTTTTAGACTAACTTTGTCCCGCGACGTTACTCGCGGTACATCAATAACCGCGTGTAACACCGCGGGGTTCAGCTAGTTAGATATATAAAAACACAAGTATAGTAAAATAACAATAATATAAGTTACCTGTATATGGCGTTCTGCCAACTTTGGCATTCCAATCTCTCTTCTTTCGGATGCCACTGTTCGGCTTCAAATCTTCATTTTCATTCTTCTCTATAATTTCCCTCTTTCTGTAAATAAAGGTATATGTTAAATTATACAAAATATTTATTATATGAGTTGTATATAGAAATAAAGAACAATAATTTATTCTACATATACAGGACAACACCTGGTGATATACTAGATTAAGAGATCGAAATAACATGAATCATAGTGCCCTATGTAATGCCAGAAAAGGCGCCTATCTCAGTATATTGCTGTAGCCTGAGTGATTGCAGCGCTGGCACCTATTACGAGAGGGCAGCGCCCATTGTTCTCGGTCTATCTGTTCGGTGGTATAAATTTTGAAGAGTATATTCAATTAAGTGTTAAATGGAATTTATCCTCACTTGTCGGTGGCCGCAGAAAGTTGCTCTGCTTCATACAAAGCATCCCAAAGTGCTACCAAAGCTCGAAGCGATGGTGGTAGTACGTTCACTATGTATGAGGAACCTGTAACAAAGAATACCCTTGTATAGTTTTTAGAATTTCCGTACCCAAACGGTAAAAACGGAAGCCTATTACTAAAACTCCGCTATCCGTATGTATGTCCGTCCGTCGTCGCTAAATATGTGTACATATACACAGTTTAGATGAAATAAAACCCGGACACATACCAAATGACAATGTTCATCACACACTACTTGTCCTGGATGATTAAATCCACGACTTTGTGCTTTGTAGTCAGGGTCACTAAACAGTAGATCAACAGGCCTGTCATAATGTTAATGATATTTAATTCAGAAAGTTACAACACTCTAATTGAAATACTTTACCGAATGCGTATGTGTTGTCGTCTTCATAATAGAGCACGTAAAAACTGTCGATCCTGCGTCTGGTCTCTCCTCGGTCGTGTCGGTTAACCGTCCCTTCGGATTATGAGAGTGAAGGGAACAGTGAGTGCACCTGTGTCTGCGCACACACTTGTGCACTATAATATCTCCTGCCTAGTTGGGTGGTCTCCTACCACCTACCACCTTTGTACCTACCTTTGTAACAACACTGCAGGTAACGCCGCGGGGCGAAGCTAGTCTAAGAAACGTACTCTAAGTTACTTCTTATATCATCAGTTATCTGCCATTAAAAGTCCCGTCAAAATCAGTTCAGTCATTCCAGAAATTACAAACGGGCCAAAAATTACGAAAAAAGGATTTTTGTATGTAAGTACCGTATATTTACTTTCATATACATTTAGTGAAATCCTGTTAATTTGAAATTACAAACAGACACTACAATTCTTCAAGATGTGGTCTGGAGTAGTAATATGTGACGAGCGCGTGAATGTGTTAATAATTGCGAGTGTCGGACTCAATGGCTCCCGACAATATAATTGACCTGGGCAAGTCACGTTCGTGGCTATTTCATACGCGAGTATATTTAGTTGGTACTGATCTTCTCTGGACTGCTAAATAGGCTAGAAGAAGGCTTGTGTAGGCGGTCATAGCACACGGATAAATAAATTAGCCTATTATTAAGATGATAGCCTTTAGACATGCAATAATTTTGACAGAATCCTTGTGTTTTTTATTCGACTACAAAGTTAATTTAGTTACCAGTCTCCAAAACAGTTTATACTTTATTCATATCTTGATATCAGTTGCGTTAAACTTCAGATTTGAAAAAAAAGACTAACCTGCGGCACTACAGTGGGCTTCTTCTTCTCGTATAGGCATTCCAATATCGGTTTTTCGCATGCGACTTGTTGACGCTTCGACTCCCGAGCGTGTCAAAGTTGCCATAGTCGCAGGGGGAATGCGGAGATAATATCCTGCAACTGTGAAATATTGTTACATATATAGACATATTATTTTAATTAACATCATCTTCCTACCCTTTATTATTCTCAACAGTAATTGGAGTCAGCTACTAGTTCAATCGGTTTTACCTGAATATAAATTTGCCTCCGCAACCCTGAAGGTGAACTGAATTCGAAGGTTGAACTAGTTGTCAGTATATTTGAGAGTACTGACTTCCCAACAACGATTGTCATAATGTTCACGACAACCGGGACCGACGGCTTAACATGCTCTCGGCGGGAACCACCCCATTATTCCACACTCCGGGTTGCTATTAAAAATTTATTGTAAAGAAAAATCTAACAGAAGTCCGGCCCGGGAATCGAACCCGAGACCTCTTGATTATAGTCGCTTACGCTAGCCGCTACAGACCTGCGAGCAGTATTATTTTAATTATTAACATAAGATGTATTTTTAACTCGGTGATATAACGTTATGTCGATTTTCTTTAAACTTATTTGTGATAATCTTTAATCTATAAATTCCTAAAAGGTTTGTCCAAACTTAAAAAAAATCTGGAAATTCTAAGTTTTCTCAGTCTGTCAAATTCAGATAAACCTATTCATCATTAATTTAAACTTAAAAGCTATAATATTTTGGCAGTTTTAGGTCATAAATTAGTTGATATCAAACAATGCTTACTAGCATTAGAGACTTCAACGGAATGTCTCTGGAGCCTGGCGAGTGAAGCGTCGTGCGCGGGCCGGGTGACCACGCGGGTACCTTGTTTCGGTAGTTTCGGGTGGAACTTGAGGAACGTCGCACACGCGATGGCATCATGGACAATCCCTATATACAAGGCATAAATTAACACAACTATGATGCGCGTAAAACTAGATTAAGGGGACAGAGGCATAGCCGGATCAGAATATCATATCAGTAATAACACTCAAATTGAAATACATTACCGAATGCGTAGCTGTTGTCGTGTTCTTGTTTAGCTGAAGCACTAATACACGTTCATCGGTTTCTGAGGACGAAGCTGAGATTCTGAACTAGTTTCACCCTCAGAACCGATAACGTATATAGAGCCGTTCTTCCTGTTTTCTTACGCCTCGTTTTCTTTATATGGTGTCTTCGTTATAATTAGGCCTTTTTTTACATTAGTCAAATGTACTACTATTAATTTACCAACTTTTAATATAATAATTATTTGGTGATAACATTAGGTACTTAGTCGGGCCATATATACTGTTACAATTAAAAATAACCAAAATATTACTTTTGAATTTGGAATCTGTAAATTTTTATACGATTGCTCATTCAGTTTTCTCATTTTCTCTCCATTATATTGTAAAATATTTTGCGATATTAAAATAGAGTGGGATGATAAAGAGGACCGAATCGCTGTGATTGCATTACATAAAGTAGGTATTGAGTCATGAAAACATTTTTTTAAATACCCTATACGCTTGTCAAATGTTTGTGTACCGGGCTATTGATATCGTCTTTCACATAGTGTTCGTACGAAAAGGCGTTCAAAACAGTAAGGGAAAGAATTCGAAGAAATCCTGACCGAAAGCAAAAGATTGTACCTCGGGAGATGAAGATAGCACCTAGAACCATGTAGCGTATTTTAAAAGATGACTTAGGCATTGCAGCCTATAAGAGACAAATTGGTCATTTCTTAACTGAAAATTAGAGAAAGAATAGCGTTAACTTCATCTGAGCTGAATACTTGCCGACATCTAGTCCAGATCTTAATACACTGGATTATGATTTATGCAGTGAAGTAGTACGCACATAGAAAGAGTGCGTACTACTATTGATAACTGTCCTCAACGTTTATTTATTTTATTTTTTATTTTTAAAGGCCTGTATTGCAGCCAATGAAGACAACTTCGGATAAGCTTTATATATGTTTAATGGATTTATATTAATATTATAAACTAACACACTGTAATAGTAATAAATGTTACGTACAATAAAAAAAATCCTTTTCTTTGCAACAATATTTAAGGCTAGACTAAGTATATCACCCATCCATTGTGTTACTCTATAAGTATACAATTACAGACCATACTTTCCTTGAATTTCTAATACAAACGTTGGTAATTAATATTAGTAGTGTTAGAATAATGTATCTCAAAATTAAACACAATCATCGTCATTATCAGCAGCTCGTTACTGTCCACTGCTGGACATAGACCTTTTTATATATATGGGCCTGCCAAAATGACTCTACTCTGCCTGATGGAAAGTATAAGCAGAATCAAAGAGTGGTGGTCACCATACTCATTGCAGACAATGCAACAATGCAGCATGGTGACCAAGACACGCCACAGAACCCAGTCTGTTGCTTTATGCATACAGCCGGAGGCCCTCTTATGTAAGTCATACCTCTATCTGACCAGAGGACGCCTGATACAATGGATACTACTATTTTATATCATGTGAAGTAAACCGTCATTTGGTTTGTAGTAGTGTACCCTCAGTTATGGTAAATAGATCACTTGTACGTTTACACTGAGAAGTGAGTCATGAGATCACGTAATGTACTTAATATAATGATGTAGTGACCTTCGTGCCAAAGTAGTGCGGCGAATATCGCTCGTAGACACTCAGCTTGCGAGGGGCTGAGGGCGTGCTTGCGGGGCGCGGGGGGCGCGGGGGCGACGCGTGCGGGCAGCGCCGGCGGCGGCGGGCTTAGCCGCCTGTACGGCCTGCCGCGGCCCTCCACGCGATCTCGACTTGAGCCTCGGGGACTCATACCCTCCTGATACATTTTTTTTATTATGAACCTGCCAAAGTGACTCTTCTCTATCAGGTGCTTGAGCAGAATCCAAGAGAGATGGTCACCATACCCATTGCGATGCAGACATCACAACAATGGATATATACATACATCTAATAAGAATATTTAATTTTATACTAACACTTTATAAGGACACCAAGCGTATTTAAAGCCAAAAAGTTAAACAACACTCATGTTTAAAAATTCTAAAATGGAGCAAGTCAGAAGTTAAGTATAAATAGGTTAAGAAATTAACATTGTAGCACAAGTATGTGGATCAGGAACCAGATTCCTTCGAGGCTAGGTATTATAAATATATGTAACTACTACTACGCATAAACTTCACAATATGAAAAACAATATTAATTCTTGATTTAAATTACCTATCATGGTTGCCTAACCTATTTGTATATGACTGACACAAGAATGGGAACTGGAAGAAGTATGGCAAATGGCCTTTTCCCTCTAATACAATTAATTGAGATACATGGCTTTTATTTAGAAGGACAGTTTCTTCTTCACGAATTTCCGATTATGCCGGAAAGGCAATCAACATATTCTGCGTACCTTGGGTGTGAAATATAGTTCCATCGCTGACATTTCGTCACCAGGTCGGTCCGGTGAGGTTTGGGTACCGGTTTGCGCAAGTCTGCTGCTGTGTTGGATCTCGTGGCTCGGCTCTGTTTCGATTTCAGTCTAAAACAAAAACGCGCTTTATTCATAACTGACAGTAGGGGCTACTTTAAGGCGTCGGGAATAAGTATTAATATTATGAAAATGACTTAATTTCTAAAATTTGAACCATTTCACTGTCTCGGTGGCGCAGTGGTAACGTATGCGACTGCTGTTATCGTGGTCTCGGGTTCGATTCCCGGGTCGGACCAAATGTTTTTATGATCTGCAAATATTTGTTTCGGAGTTTGGGTGTTTTCTATGTACAATACGTATGCATTAAAAAAAGATTTATGTATTTTGTATCAGTTGTCTAGTACTCATAGTACAAGCTCTGCTAAGTTTGGGACTAGATGGCGTTGTTGGCTAGATGTCAGAAATATTATCTTTTAATTTTTTGGGAATAAATATTGTGATATGATTTTATTACCCCAGAAGTAATTCTACAATTATACACTGTTCTACGATTTAGGTGAGATCACGAGTAAATAAACATATAAGTTATTAAAAAATATAATTTTGCTCACAAAATGCCAAAGACACGCCATATAAGAAGTCAACTATCCTGTATACATCATTAGAAATTTCCAAAAACTGGTAATTTGAAGTAAAAATAACTGTACCAATAACTAGACCACCGCAACTTTGCCTGCGTCTTAATTTTGTTTCCGCATATGCAGTGGTGTCGCGGGACACCAGATAGGAACGAAGTTTCTTAGTATAAAAATATTAATTTCAAGTTCTATGCGAGGTATAAAGAAAATAACTATTTTATAAAATAAATATCATTTTATTATGGTTTATATCGATAAAAAAAGTCGTGTGGTGTCGCGGGACACCAGATGGGAACGAAGTTCATTGTCATAAAATTTACTAATATATGCAACTTACCGATGCTAAGATTCTAACTTTTTAAAATCTTACGCTTTTAGCTCCTTCTCATAAAATTTAATAATATTTGCAACTTACAGATGGCGCTGATCGATTTTGACGAGACTTTCATTAGCAGACAGCCCATGTTCTTAAGAGTAATTTAGTTGAACGTAGTTCGCTATAGGGCGTTGCGGAGGGTTACCCTACCCGGAAAAAACATTAAATAAAAAAGCGTAATTCCAAAAATAATAACTGAACTGGTCACTTGTGCTGCCACCTAGTAATCTCTTCTTAAACAAGTTCTGTCTAGAGTTACTCCGTACTTGTTACATACAACTTACAGACGCGCTATAGTAAATTTTTAGTTCACGAAATCTTACGCTTTTTTTATATAACGTTACGGACGTTTTTTGCCAGCTAGGGTACCCCTACGCAACGCCTCATAACGAACGTCGTTTAAAAAAAAGCTGTCACATCAAAACCGATCAGCTCTTTCAGAAATTAACCAGAACAAAGAAACAGACAGACACTTTTTTATTAATTGATTTTTATTTAAGTAGCGTAGGTTGGTATATACTATTTTATATGCATTTAGTAAAAGCTGTTAATTTGTAATTCCGAACAGATCCTTCACCTTGATTTTATTTGTATGTATAGATGTTTTGTTTATGTCGGTTATCGCGGCAAATAGTAGCCTATATTTTATTCTGATGTATACGCTATATTACTGTAAAGTTTCATCCAAATACGTCCAGTACTTTTTGCGTGAAGAAGTAACAAACATACATACTCATAAACTTTTTATATATTAGTGTGAAGTGTGATGATTAACCGTAATAAGCTGTAGAAATTGTATCAAGAAGGAATTCGCTTTATTTATTGTAAAAAAAATATAATATCCGTCAACACTACGTCATAACGTCTTACATGTCAAGTACACAAGTAAATCTCTAAAATTTAAATTGAGTTGTAAATAAATGAAAGTGAAATCTGAAGAAATCGCGAATTGGATGTTGTAGTGATCGGTTTCTTTAACACTTCTCTATTTCGCAATCTGAAAAATTAGCCTGTAATAGAGTATGCCGGTGACAATTAAATACGTATTTAACAATACAAATTTTAACCGAGCCAAGTCAATGAGATATCGATGAAGCGAAACAATTCCCTGGCAGTATCCAGTAACAAGTTAGTAGTTAGTACATAAAACACTTACTCCATAAAAACCAGTATAGTAAAATAAAAAAATACTTTGCCGAATGCGTAACTGTTGTCGTCTTCTAATTTAGCTGAAGCACTAATACACGTTCATCGGTTTCTGAGGACGAAGCTGAGATTCTAAACTAGTTTCACCCTCAGAACCGATAACGTATTTAGAGCGTTTCTTCCTGTTTTCTTACGCCTCGTTTGCTATACAAGCTGTCTTAGACATAATATATTTTCATAACATCTTACATGTGAAATACACAAGTAAATCAGTTAAGGTAATTGAAATAGATGAATCGAAGCAATACCGTGACAGTATCTAGTAATAAGATTGTGTCATACATAAAACATTCACATAAGAAAAAACACAAGTATAGTAAATAACAATAATACTTTACCGAATGCGAAACTGTTGTCTTATATTCTTTAGCTGAAGCACCAATACACGTTCATCAGTTTCTGAGGACGAAGCTGAGATTCTAAACTAGTTTCACCCTCAGAACCGATAACGTATTTAGAGCCGTTCTTCCTGTTTTCTTACGCCTCGTTTTCTATACAAGCTGTCTTCGACATACATTACAACTACTTTGCTTTGGCCGTTCCCATTAGAATCGTAAAAACAAAAGTATACTCGTAGTTAAATAAAAATGTTATCTTACCGAATGCGTAGTTGTTGTCGTCTTCTTATTCAGCTGAAGCACTAATACACGTTCATCGGTTTCTGAGGACGAAGCTGAGATTTTAAACTAGTTTCACCCTCAGAACCGATAACGTATTTAGAGCCGCTCTTTATTTTTCTTACGCCTTGGTTTCTTACAAGCTGTCTTCGACATACATAATTTCACAATATCTTACATGTGTAGTACAAAAGTAAATCAGTGAAATTATGATATCCATGAATCGAAACAATATCGTGACAGTATCCAGAAACAAGTTAGTTTCATACATAAATCATTTACTCCATAAAACACAGGTATAGTAAAATAAAAAAATACTCTGCCGAATGCGTAGCTGTTGTCGTCTTCTTATTTAGCTGGAGCACTAATACACGTTCATCGGTTTCTGAGGACCAAGCTGAGATTCTGAACTAGTTTCACCCTCAGAACCGATAACGTATTTAGAGCCGTCCTTCCTGTTATCTGAAGCCTTGTATACAAGCTGTCTTCGACATATATAATTTCATAACATCTTGCAATTCAAGTAAATCAGTAAAATTAATTGATATCGACGAATCGAAACAATATCGTGACAGTATCTAGTAACAAGTTAGTATCATACATAAAACATTTACATAAATAAAAACACAAGTATAGTAAAATAACAATAATACTTCACGAAGGCGTAGCTGTTGTCTTATATTATTTAGCTGCAGCACTAATACACGTTCATCAGTTTCTGAGGACGAAGCTGAGATTCTAAACTAGTTTCACCCTCAGAACCGATAACGTATTTAGAGCCGTTCTTCCTGTTTTCTTACGCCTCATTTTCTATACAAGCTGTATTCAACATATATTGTTATTTGCATGGCTCCAATTGTTTATAACAAACTTCCTAACAGTTGGAAAAATCTTAACAGCCAAGCGTTTAAGCAAAAAGTCAAAGCGTTCCTTGTCGAAAAGGCCTATTATAATGTAAGTGACTTTTTAAATGATACATTAGATTTGACATAAGTAAGTGTCCAGGTAAATGCTTTATTTATTGTATATCATAATTATTTGACATAATTGATCTGGACATTCAATATTACTTGACTTAATTGATTTGACATTGTATACAAATTTAGCAAATTTAGATAATATATTTATACTCATTTAAGATTAACAGTTAATATCGGGTTAATGTTGGAAATGATCGGTGATTGGAATTAAAATTTATTCATACTTAATTATAATTATATTCGCAAGCCCATGGTATGTGGCAAACATGTCTTGAGCCTTCTCCAAAACTATATCTTACATGCAATTGTTTATTGTATGTACACATGTGTTTGAGCGAATAAATGAATCTTGTCTCTCTTGTCTCTTATATTATAATTAATACAGCTTTGATTTGGCCGTTCTCTTGAGAATCGCAAAAACTAAAGTATAGTCAAATAAAAATAATAATTTACCAAACACGTAGCTGTGGTCGTCTTCTTATTTAGCTGAAGCACTAATACACGTTCATCGGTTTCTGAGGACGAAGCTGAGATTCTGAACTAGTTCCACCCTCAGAACCGATAACGTATTTAGAGCCGTTCTTCCTGTTTTCTGAAGCCGCGTATCTATACAAGCTGTCTTCGACATATATAATTTCATAACATCTTATATGTGAAGTATACAAGTAAATCAGTAAAATTAATAAAATTGATATTGACGAATCCAAACATTACCGTGACAGTATCTAGTAACAAGTTAGTATCATACGTAAAACATTTACATAAATAAAAACACAAGTATAGTAAAATAACAATAATACTTTACCGAATGCGTAGCTGTTGTCTTATATTATTTAGCTGAAGCACTAATACACGTTCATCAGTTTCTGAGGACGAAGCTGAGATTCTAAACTAGTTTCATCCTCAGAACCGATAACGTATATAGAGCCGTTGTTCCTGTTTTCTTACGCCTCATGTTCTATACAAGCTGTCTTCGACATACATAATAATTAATACTGCTTTGCTTTGGCCGTTCCTATGAGAATCGTAAAAAAGTCACCAGACACCAGATAGGAACGAAGTTCTTTATCATAAAATATAATAATACATGCAACTAACAGATGCCGGCTGGGGTATACGGAGGGCTCTATATTATTTTTTTAAGTCTTACGCTTTTTTTAATTTAACGTTACGGACGTTTTTTGCCGGCTAGAATATCCCACCGCAACGCTCCATAAGGAACTTCGTTCCAAAAACAAAAAAAAAAATTAAATAAAAATGTTACCTTACCGAATGCGTAGTTGTTGTCGTCTTCTTATTCAGCTGAAGCACTAATACACGTTCATCGGTTTCTGAGGACGAAGCTGAGATTTTAAACTAGTTTCACCCTCAGAACCGATAACGTATTTAGAGCCGTTCTTTCTTTTTTCTTACGCCTCGGTTTCTATACAAGCTGTCTTCGACATACATATTTTCATACCGTCTTACATGTCAAGTACACAAGAAAATCAGTAAAATTAATTGATATCATTCTATGAAACGAAACAATTCCGTGACAGTATTCAGTAACAAGCTAGTATCATACATAAAACATTTACATGAACAAAAACACAAGTAAAGTAAAATAAAACTAATACTTTACCGAATGCGTAGCTGTTTTACGTCTTCTTATTTACCTGAGGCACTAATGCACGTTCATCAGTTTCTGAGGACGAAGCTGAGATTCTAAACTAGTTTCACCCTCAGAACCGATAACGTATTTAGAGCCGTTCTTCCGGTTTTCTTACACCTCGTTTTCTATATAAGGTGTCTGCGATATATATAATTAATACTAATTTGCTTTGGCCTTGCCCATGAGAATCGTAGTAAATGAATGGAAGATATTTTTATATAAGTAGCGTACACACTTTTATATGCATTAAAAGCTGTTAGTTAATTTGAAATTACAAACAAATACTTTAACTTGTATTTATTTGTATAGATGTTTCGATGTTCTTGTTCTAATATCGTATGTTCCACTAACTATCTATTACAGTGAGAGTGAGCCTAAGTGTTGGCGACTGGCTGGAAGCATGTTCTAAGTATGAGTTAGGTACCTCTTTTATATTCTCGACGTTTTTTTGTCTTATATTTTGCAATTGTTTTCAGTATTGTGTCAGCTCCAACATACATCTTGTAATTGTTATAATTGTGAAAATATATCATTATTATATACTGAAAAACCATCTTTCATTTCATGTACAGATATTCATACGTCGTTATTTATACAGTCCACTCGCTCGCCAATACTAAGATTTTATATTTTTATAGAACGTTGTATCTCAAATACCTAATTTTAAAAGAAAAGGCGTATGTATACACATATCACATGAGAGAAAGTTAAGTCTAAACGCATCGTAAAAAAAGATCACGCAACATGATTGCGATAAATACTTTGTATATAGTGACGCTCTTAACGTACTCGCGCGGGTTGAGGTCGCGGCAGAAATCCATGTCCAGGATATCGAGCCTGCCTTCTAATGGCAATTGAGTTTTCAGAAAAGTGGGAAGGGGAAGGAATGGAAACTTTTTGACAGTGTGACGTGTTTCCTTAGCGTCGAACTCGACCAGACTCTCGCAGTCCCATTGAGAAATGCGGCCCAGAACATGATCGTATTGAGCGACTAGCTCCTGTCGTTTTTCCTCAATATCTGCTGGCTTTGCTGCAGCGTGTCCAAACATCGTTCATGAACTGTGCTGTCGTCTGCATAGCAATGAATGTTGCCAATGAATAACATGTCATTGATATGCAGAAGAAACAGTGTGGGCGACAGGACGGAAACAGTTTGGGCGACAGGACGGAACTCTGCAGTATTCCTGCGTTCATCGACTGAAAGTCGAAGGCCGAAACGACAGAAAGGACTTTGATGCGGCGCTGGTGCGAGAATGCGGCAACCCAGTTGCAGTTTGGGGGGCAAACCGAATGCTGGTAGTTTGGAGGGAAGCGAACGGTGCCAAACCCTATCGAAGACCTTGGTCATGTCGAGGCTGAAGACCAAAGATTCCCGGGACTGTCAACAGCTTCACCCCAAAGGTGTGCGACGTGCGATAGAAGATCCCCCGTAGATCGGTTCGGTCTAAACCATACTGACGATCATTAAGTAGGGAGTGATCCTACGGTTAGTGGACCAATTGTTTCTTAATGATCCGTTCCAACACTTTGCAGATAATGGAGGTGACAATTACCGGGCAGTAGTTGGCCGGGTTGGAGCGGACGCCTTTTTTGGGGATGGGCTGAACATTCTCCTCTCTCCAGACCTCGCATGCCTCCAGCATCGCAGGCCGGAATGGTAGGCGGGTGCATGCGGCGATCATCGATTCGGGAGTTAGCCGCAAAGAGATCAACAAGCAGTTTCGCTATCTCCTGCAGCTGAGGGGCAAGTGATTCGTCGGGATATTTATAGGTATCGTTAGAAGCGTCTTGATCGTCCGCTAGTTATGGGCTGAAGTGTCACTGAATCTAATGTGGCGCCCTATAGCCGACATAAAGTTCTGTGTTAAAAAATAAAATCTATACTAATATATCAAGCTGAAGAGTTTCTTTGTTTGTTTGTTTGTTTGAACACGCTAATCTCAGGAACCGCTGGTCCGATTTGAAAAATTCTTTAAGTGTTAGATATATCATCACGCTAAGACCTATAGGAGCTGAGCACCAATGAAGAATGTTACAAAAACAGGGGAAAATTATCACACTGCAGGCCATAGGAGACGCAAACGAAGTTGCATGGGTCGGCAGTTTAGATAAATATGTCGTGTTTGGTATTATTGGAAAGGGTGTTACTTGATCATTTCAAAAATTTAATTAAAGATGAAGAAATTAATATTATAGAGGCACCAAAACATTTTAAATAAAAAAAGCTCAGACGAACAAAAAGTGATAATTTGTTTTATCTTGTTATAATTATTTGTAACATTTTGTTACATGATGTTGTATAACATCAGTAATATTTTATAACTGTTTTTACTCTTGTTATAAAATGTTATACAAGAAATGTTATTCAACATTATCTAACATTTTATAACTGGTGTGTGGGAGCACCCTTAGAAGCCTATGAAAATGTATGCTTGTTAAAATTACTTATAAATCGTTTTTGCGGTCTAATATAGAAGGTACTGCAAGAACTATGCCGCTCCAAATAATAACAATTCAATGTATCTTTGGCAAAGTACTTACTATAAAGAATGCATAATGCTTTGTGATCACATTGTCAATTCGAAGATTCGGACAGGTGGGTAAAAATTACAATATTTTTCTTTATGTATCTGTTCATTTTATTTAAGTGGTGGTGGTGGTAGTGTTACCCGCGGTTAATGTTGTAGCTTAAAAACCGTGGATAACACCGTGGGGCATAGCTAGTCTAAAAAGCAGCCTAAGTTACTCCTTATTACATCAGCAATCTGCCAGTGAAATTTCCGTCAAAATCGGTCCAGCCATTCTAAGGATTAGCCGGAAGAAACAGATAGACAGACCGACAGACAGACATACAGACAAAATTAAAAAAAATATGTTTTGATATATGAACCGTGTTTACATACATATGCATTTAGTAAAAAGCGGTAGTAAGACTAATGACGAACTTTCAATATATGGCAAAATAATTTTCGCCTGCTTTTTTTAATTTTTTGTCGCAGAGTCTACATATTATCCATGACGCAAAATAATCGTATGTCCACATCACATCAGTCCTTGTCGGAAGACTGCAGCGACGCACAGGCTAATTGGTTGAGTATACCCCGCGTCCCGCTAGCCAACGGGAGGCAGTTGAGGCACAGAATAATGAAGTTTACATTGACATACATAGCGTCGAATTACATTGATAGTTGCGCGGTTGTTTACAGCGCATGCGCCAGCGGGCGCGTTCTTGATACCGTACACAACTTTGTATGTACTAGTAGTTACTAGAATGCACTAGTACCAATAATATGTGGCATGAAAAGGACGTCTCGTGGTCTGCAGTTCATTTCAGTTTGAGCTGCAGTGCGATAAATATCTGAGTGATATCAGTGATAAACCCAGCGACCTCGGCGATAACTAAGGACTGTTATTCTAAGTGATATTGTGATTTTAGGAGTGTTTTTAGTAAAATCTTTTTATTACGTCAGAAGATTTATTTTTCAAATTCATCAAACTTTAATAGGTTACAATATATGCATAATAGCTGATCCGGCAAACGTTGTTTAGTATAAATAAAAAAAAAAAATTGAGTCACCCTTATGGTATGAAAAATATATGTTTGGCGACTTTCACCCGATATGCACACAAAATTTCATAAAAATCGGTCAAGCCGTTTTGGAAAAGGTTGGTAACAAACACGATCCGACAATAATATATATAATTTTCAATCATAATACATACATGAATTAGCAATAGAACAAATAGTTATGTATATTTACCTCCTGTATGGTGTTAACATCTCGAATGTTTTCGCTGGACCGATGCCTGACGGGAGACCACCACTCATCGCTATTGCCGTTGTTGCGACGTTGGACACGCCTTTAATATAATATTTTTTAATTAGTAAATTTATTTTAGGGTAAAATAATATAGAAATCAAGATTGCAAGAAGATAGAATTTAAAATTGTTTGTTTATTTTAACTTGAAGCTTCTTAGAGCCAATAAAATATGAGGCTTCAAAGAAAATGTAATGTTAAAAAATGACTACAACTTTAATCTTTTTTGTCTATAGACATTTATCACAAATTAGTAAAAATTCTATATAAATAAAGTTTAGAGTTTTAGTTTGTTAGCTGTGTTATATATAATGTAATATATTTAATTGATTTTATATTGTGTAATGACCATTATTACGATGGCTGCCGTAGATGCCTTTTGTTGTTTAAACATGTTCATTGGTACTACATAGAGAGTCAGTTCACACAACATGTGTCTCTATAGAACTTCAAGAGCGGCCAGGAAATATCTACAAGTTCCACATTGTGCCCATTCTTCCCTTATCAACATCAACACACCACCAACATATTATACTTTATTTGTTACTAGCTTTTGCGCGCTGCTTCATTCGCGTGAATTTATTTTCGTATTTCTAAGTTTAAAACTGATTCACTTCTATATTTTTCAGGGTACAGATTTCACTCATAGATAAAGTATCTTTCTATTGGTAAAGAAATTTTCAAAATGGGTTCAGTAGATGTAGACATTACCAAGGGTTAATCTAAAGTTAAGTAAAGTTTACTTTATCTTTTTAATAATGTTAGTGTCTTATACTCCTGTTGTATTTTTATGTGACGCGGTTAAAATATTTCTAGACAACTATATCAGATACCTAAAAGAAGAAGTAAGACTTACCGAGGCGAAGATGTCGAGCTAACAGACTCGCTGCGAATAACTCTACCGCGTTTACTTGGCTCTACAGCTCCATACAAAAACGGTGTGACATCCGCCTGGAAAAGTTGAACATTTTAAAAAGAAGAATTAATAGATGTGTGAAAAATTGAATAAATGACGATTGACACTTTAAAGGCTGATACACACGGTTATTTAATTGTCTCGGAATAACCAGTGTTGCAGAAGATCATGCAACTTCCAACTATCTGACTTGGTTCTGTACACAACTACTTTGTCATAGGTGCTGGATCTATACATCAATGCGTGAAGCAAAATATTTGTACCCCTTTTTACGAAGATTATGCGAACAGAGGAATTTGAAATTTGCACAGTCAAAGTTTATGTGGGGGAGGGGTGCAGAATGTGCAGTAATTTAAAAAGCGATAAGATTGGAAGCATTTACTAAAAGCCGTGTTATTGAGACTTGCGTAGTTCGTTTCTACAAAAGGTATAAATTGAAAACAAAAATTGTTCTTGACATTGCTCTCAGCAGATTGCTCGTAACCAATAATGTTCCATTCCTTTTAATTTAAATTTCTATCTCTAATATGACTGTATTATCAAACTAAAAATCTTTGTTAACTGTTTACCAACAATCTTTTAAAACACCGTAAAGCATGTTTACTAAATGCATAATGTAGAAATCAAACCTTCAAGAAACGAGCGTACTCCTTCTTAAAAGGCCGGCAACGCACCTGTGACGCCTCTGGTGTTGCGGGTGTCCATGGGCGGCGGTAATCGCTTACCATCAGGTGATACGTCTGCTCGTTTGCCCCCTATTTAAATAATAATAATAAAAAAAGTTTTCCTATTTCATATTTTTAATAACACTCACCTCACCAAAAAAGTCGTCGGCAGGAAATTGAAACCTTCTATCGTCAATACATGTTATATCTGTAACAAACAAAAATTAGTATTTAAAGTTTAGAAAAATTATAACCCGAGTGGGTACGTAAAAACTTATAAATAAGATTAGATGCACGGTAGGGAGTAGCCATAAGCAGGAGTTCCCCTCTGTCAAAATACAAGCACAAATGGGCCTATGCGTAAGGCTGTTATGACACAGATTGTGTGTATGTATGTATTCATGTGTGAATGACATTTTGGACGATTTGTTTTGATTGTTATGTGCGAGTTCGTTGTTATAGGTGATTGCTTTTGTATACGAGTCTAAAATGTGTGTGTGAAAATTTCCCCCGCAAAAAATGACAGGCTGTTTTATATTGGAAAAAGACGCTATGGCTACTCCCCTTCGTTCAGTGGCCCGTGTTGATCTATGGGTTGGGCCATTATTACAAATCTATTGACACTAAAATCAGTTTAATAATTTCTATGGTGGAAGAACATACAGACATACATAGACTGCCAAAACTATTATAATTCCATTTGGCTTTATATATGACTAGCCGACCCGGCAAATGTCGTACCGCCATATTAGCGGACAAAAAAATCTTTTCCAGTAATCTTTGAATTTTTATTGTACACAAACCATGTCCTAACAATAATGAACATATAAAAAAAAACTAATTTGGTGCAGCTGATCGGAAGTTATGCGCGCGCATACATATATAGATAACATCCAAACTCCATTACAAAATATATTTGCAGATCATAACAACATTTGGTACGACCCGGGAAGCGAACCCGAGACCTCAAGCATAACAGTCGCATGCGCTATCACTACGCCACAGAGGCAGCTTTAAAAAGTGAAATTGCAAATGTAGGTATAATCTTAGATCTAACCAGTAAGCACGTCGTCATCGTCTTCTTGAGTCCACGACTGCATTTCTCCGAGTCCATCACCATATCCACTCCAATTACTCGTACCAGACTGAAGTAAAATTTCACTAAATAAGTTTCAAGAAGTGTGAGTATAGAACTTAGTATGTATCACCATCTAGGTACATAAACATTCTATAATGTTTTACATTTTATTTAAAATACATCAACATTATCATCATCATTAAAAGTCTTTGATAGTTCGCTACTAAAAATAGACCTTTCCCTTATTATTTTAATAATATAGTGCCCCTTAGTCGAATACGGCTACAGCGGCCAGTCTCAACGGAGACCAGCCAACTATGCAGGAGATATTATAGTGCACAAGTGAGTGAGCAAACACTGGTACACTCTCTGTTCCCTCTCTCTCATAATCTTATAATCCGATGAAACGATTAACCAGACCGGTGAGAGCTTAGGCGCAGGAACTGCAGCTTAGCGTGCTCTTTGAGGCATGGGGTTCAGACCCCACCTTCCAAACTCCTAGTTGTTATTAAGTATTTATATAATAAGAAAAATTCAATAACGCTTTTGGCCCGACCTGGGATTTGAACCCGACACCTCTTGATCGGCAGTCGCATACTTCAACCGCTAGACCAACGAGGCAGTTACATCCCATAACATGGTATTCAGTACGTGAAAATATCTACACAGAGTTATAAGGGATCAGTATTTTAATATGTCATGTCAAAAGATTATACCAAGACGGACCAATGTAAACATATAACTATATAGTACATTTTTCCAGTACGAAATAAAGCATGACATTGATCGTCATAACAGTGACGTCTTAGTTTGTATTTAGGACATTTTTCATACAAAATTATCGTTTTGACAAATGATAAAAAATGACTAATTTGACTAAGGCGTCATCTACCCTATTATGCACCTCCTTGTTAATGGATTAAGAAAATAATAATAAAATTTATAAAATATTGGAAAGAAATATTATTACCTGTGCTATGGTTATATTTTCCACGGGGATAAGAAGGGCACGGTCAAGATGTCGATGATGTTGCAAGCACCATGCAACTTCCGCGCAGTCCGTATATTCACGCAACGACTCCTCTCCCAAGCGAATCCAAGTGCCATCCTTGTTCACTACCTATAATATAGAATATATTATGGAAAACCTGTTACAAAAGCGTCATACCTAAAAATAATCAAAACTTTGTGTTGTAGTTTATTTTGATTTATAAACGTGAAAAGAGATCTTTCTGTCCAATCTGTATCTACTTATTCATATATAAATACGAGTCATAGGCCATTAATGTATATTGAGCAATATGTTTTTCTTCCTGCCTAACTTTAATAACAGCTTTTTAACAAGATGAAGTAAAAAAATGTGAAGTCGATTTTTAAGTCATCGTTTTCAATTATCACACTTCAATTAATCACATTAATTGGTTTTGTAAACAACGTAGATACTTACTTCTTCTACAAAGTCAACATTGGCTCCAGGAGGAACTAGTCCCAATTCTTCGGCCTGCAGGCTAGGACTTGCCCTGATCCGCAGTCCCGCACTGAATAGGGACCTGAAACGTCGCAGTTTGGTGGGGGGCGTAGAAGGCCGAGCATCTGCCGTCTGAACACCTCGATCTCGGTCCGAAGAACCGTCTAGAACGTTCTCTGCCACTTCTACTGACAGTTCCTATGAAACAAATATTTGATACAATTTAGGAGACGATTTCGTAATTAAAACCAACTATTAATGGTCCAAGAGCTGATAAAGAGCTTTGAGAAGGTTCTTTAAGCAAGCTGAAATTGCATAAATTTCAATTTCGTGAATTAGCGAATCCAGTCCTGGGAGTCTTTTAGCTAGTTAGCGGTTATTTTGCTACTCTGCAGCATATGACATTTTTTCGCAATTTCAGCTTGCCTAAAGAACCTTCTCAAAATTCGTTATCAGCTCTCCGTCTTAAAACTTAAGGATAAACTTGGCTTAAGTGTACCCATTTTTAAATAGATTTAGTAACTAACTAAAACATACGCATAGACTTGATCACTAATTTTATTGTGATATATAATAGTATACATTCTCTTATATAACTTGGAAACCGTGTGTTATATAAAATGTTTAATTTTTTAATGAAAGCCTTTATTATCTAAATAAATTCAGCAACAGATTTGGAATAATTACTATGAAGGTATGAATTTATTACATTACGTATGTTAAGGTCAATGCCATTTGACTGCACGATTGGCCTAGTGTTTTAAACGATTGCCCGGCGCTTTCCACTGCGCCAAGGGGTTCAAATCCTACATGGGACAACACTTTGTGAGATCCACAGATTGCTGCCCTAAGTCTGGGTGGTCTTTGAGTCTGTTACATGAATGTGAATGTTTGTAAAGTCCCCCGCGACATAGAACGTATTTGCTATTGCGCGTGTTGTCTTTTATAAAGAGCATGTCAACGACCACGTTTGAACAGAACACATGTTACACTTGTTCTAATATGTGTTAATGATGTATTCGTCATGATGAAAGTGCTACTATTTTCTTCAGTTACTGCACTCTCGCTTTATAATATAAAGTTCGCTGCGTTCATAGTTGCATGGCCCACAAGTGATTTCTATTTTTAATTTTAAGACTTATTTAAAATATGATTCTGTAGTTTCTTTTTAAATATATTTAGCGAGATTGCCTCTCTCACATCTACTGGAAGCGCGTTGTATAGCTGTGCTCCCACAAAAGTCAAAGAGATTTTGCCATAGTTAGTGTTTAATAAAAATCTTCCAGTCGTTACTACGATCTAGCGAATTCAAGAAACGCCTTCAATTTGAAGTATTACTATATACGATATTGGTTACATTTGTGCATATAACATTTGTTTACAGGGCCCTATCTATTATGTGCCGTCGAAAAGCAGTACGTATTTGAAATCATCTCTAAGCCACTTTTAACTTTAATGTACATAAGAATAACTTTTTGAGTTAGGTTCCTTACCTGTAAAGTAGGTTGATCATCAAGTGTGCAATGACAAATATAGGAGCCGGGTACGCGAGGAGTCCACGAGGCGGTGTACGAGCCATCCGGCTGTGAGCGCACAATCAGACGCTCAGCAGGTATACGACCGTTGTGTGCAAATGTACCGCCAATAGCACCACCATCACCCCAAGACTCGCTCGCCAGTCGCAGTTCTTCGAATGAGAAGTTCTGGTACGCCTAACAATAATAAAAAGTACGAATTATTACAATAATTAAAAAATATATACATTTTAAGAAATGAAAATGCATAGCATGTATGCCATTCAACTCGACTACGGACACAGAAAATAAACCCGAATGAAATTGTTTGATTTACTTTACAAAAAGAGCAACGGCTAAAACAAAATAAACGCACATTTCACGTCATGACACGTATAGCGTCATAGCAAGCAGATTAATTACCTTCATCATGGTGATGGCATGGAAACACATGGTATCCCTCACAGTAGGGTGGTAAGGTACGTCGGGAGTGTTAGTATGGAGACTATCACCCTGCGATGTACTGCTCGGCCTGATGCTACTTTCCATTCGCTGTACTACCACCTAAGGAATAAAAGAAAATACATTACATCACTTGCACATAACATACAGTCACGCTTTTTTGCCAGAAGGGTAGGCAGAGACAATAGATATCCGCTTACTACGATTCTGACACACCTCTTTTGCTTCGTCCACATTCATCAATCGCTGCATGCATGATCGTCGGTTCCTTTTTCAGAACATATTACACTTGCACATATATTGCGTTAGTTTTATGCTATAGTCGCATTTTACGAAGATAGACAGAACATTTTACAAACTGAATTGAGATAAAACCTGTTGAACTAGTAGCCAAGCCCAAATAATCTTGGGATAAGGCTAAGCTAGGAAGAAACAGTGCCCTAAATTCTTTCAGCAATTTAAATAATTTGATTATTGCTCCTAAAGACCTAACTAACAAATTAATTTAAAAACTAGCTGAGTCTCGCGGTGTTACCCGCGGTTATTGTTGTACGTTTACAACCGCGGATTACACCGCGGGACAAAGCTAGTGTAAAAAAGTAGCCTAGGTTCTTCTTCCTAGCCTTCATTATTCCCAAGATTTTGGGTCGGCTACTAGTTCAACCGGTTTTACATGAATATCAGTTTTTCCACGGAGAGACTGGCATCGAACCTCCGCAACCCTGAGGGTAAGCTGAATTCGAAGGTCGAACTACTTGTCAGTTTATTTGAGGGCACTGACTTCCCAATAACGATTGCCATAGATGTTCATGACAACCGGGACCGTCGGCTTAACGTGCTCTCCGAGTCACAAAAATTTCTAGTAAGAAAAACCCAACAGCAGTCCGATCCTGGAATCGAACCCGAGATCTCTTGATCTGCAGTCACTTACGCTAACCACTAGACCAACGAAGCAGTTTACAAACAGATACTCCATATTTTTTTGTATATAGATAGATAATCCAAACTTTTACTTTAAAGATGGAACTATTTCTCCCGCACTCTCTTCTCTAACTTAAAAATCAGTTTTGAATAACACACCCACTACATCATAGACTAAACTACAAGGTATCATATAAAGAATTCCATGTTTAACATTTTTCATAAGGTTCAAGTTTTGCCTGGTACAACGTGCATATCCTTTTCGTATAAGCATCCTAGGTATGGAATCCGCTATACTAGGTTTACAAATTTTCCATCGAGCTTATGCAGACGGAACTGTAAAACGTAAAATATTTGAACATTTTGAATATACATAAAATACTATCTTTGATTTTCCAGGGTCTTTGTAAGACATTTAAGTCAGCGTCCCATTTTACAATTTTCCTACGCTAGAATCTATGCACATTTTTTTTTAAAAAGATTTCCTTTGGCCGTGTAGGACGGTTAGCGGCAGTTCAATGGATATCTGTCTACGAAATACTCAAGTTGATTGAAAACGGAACCTCCCTACATTGCATTCTGGTTTAATGGAAGCGGCAAGTGTGGTAATTCTGTTGTTGGCATCACTAAAAAAAATGTTACTAAATTTTGTTGTTGGATTATGCTTTTATCTCATTTGCTTAGAGTTTGAAGAGTATATTTTCAAAAGATCTCACTTTGTGTCTCTTCAAAACCTATTTCCCTACTTTTAGAAAATATTTTTCAGTTCATATAGAATGTGTGAAGTTGTTCAAATGATTAAAAAAATAATATTACATCTGTACGGATTTCATTTGTTGCATTTTTACATTGTTGGATACTGTTTTTACATTTTAAATACTCATTTAGTCGGCATATGAGTTATTTTGAAATCCTCTACTATGAATGATACCTGTATGTACTTATATGATGTCCTTCACCCGTATAAGCGTATTTTAGGTAGCAAAAGAATTAGTATATTTTTTCACAGCAAACACGTGTCATAATTAGGATAATTCGTACGTCGCATAATTCACACATAGGTTTGCACAGACCTTATTTTATTCTAAAGTCAAAGTCTTTTACCTCATAAAGCTGTAGAAAGTATTGTATGTATGTGTTATTACTGCAATATAGAGAGCAATACATTGAAATAAAACAAACAAAGCAAGCTAACTCCAATAAAGATTTTCTTTGTAAGTAGTAATGAATAACGGAATTCAGCACTATGCGTATTTAACTAGACTGCAATTTAAAATCTCTAGTTTTACCGGTTTACGACAGTCTGAACTAGTAGTCCTTGAATCCTCATCTTCATTTAGATTAGAACACAGTTAGGATATCAAGGTATTAAATGTATAAACATATCATTAGAAGAAAAGGAATTTCATATTAACAAGTATAATATACAACGGGTACTACACTAAATGAATCTGCTACCTGTGACAACTACGAGTAGAACAGCGGCCATTTTGTATTATGTTATTGGAATTAGTGCATCGAGATATAAATGGGATTTTGGCATCGGATTATGACTTTAGAGATTTCATGTGTAAATAGTAATATCTACTAAATCTATGTCTATTTTGATCTGTTTTGAAATGACGTCATAACGGAGGTGATTAGTTTCAACTGTAAAACGCCCCGCATTCAGCTTAGCGAGTGTCCATTCCTTTCTGAGTATATGTTAGACTACCGATCCTTAAAATTTCATCTCTTCTAAATTTACGTAAGTCTGGGCTGACTGGGATCTTGGACTAATAGATTTCATTGCATCCCGACAAATAAATTGTACTTTAATCACTACTAGCGACCCGCCCTGGCTTCGCACGGATAGATTTCAGATGCACCCAACCGACGATACGATTCGTACATTTTAAATCTGTAATATGTTCGAACATATTCATTTAAATTACTTACTGTAAAGCGCTGCATTCATTTATATTAAATGTAAATGTATTTAAGGTTAAAGGTTAAGGCTGAAAATCGCTTCGTCAATAAGCCTTTATTCCTTATTAAAATAAAGGATTAACAAATAGTTATTGTAGGTTATCCCCAAGAGACAGACATATACCACCGGGGACTATTTTGTAGACCTTTTTAAGGTGTACAGTACTTTAGTACATTATTTTGATCATTCAGCCAGCGTATTTAATATAAGTGTAAAAAATGGGTTTATATACAACATCACATTAGAAACATCTATAATATCAGAGTTTCTCTACTGTATTATGCATGTATTATATTTATAAACCTTTCTTTTGAATCACTTATCTATTAAAGAAACCCACATCAAAATCCGTTGCGTAGTTTTAAACATTTAAGCATTTATAGGGACAGACAGAGAGCGGAAGTGACTTTGTTTCTATCCAGTGATAGTGAAGTTGGTTGACAAAGGTATAGCAAAGTAAATAAATAAAATTTATTAATATTATGTTTTACTATTCAGCACCTTTCATCTATACTCGTATATATAAGTAAAATGAATTGACAAATAAGTTGCTAAGCTCAAAACATGAAAAACCGCTTGACCAATTCGCTTATCCTTTTTAATATTTTCGTTAAGGCACACGAAAGGACATTTTTACTTTTATTAAAAAAATAAAAATAAAAAGTTCTGATAAAAATAGTAAAAAAACAACACTTTTTCCATTAAAACCATAGAGTAAATTAAAACATCTGTCGAAAATGTCAACAGAACGAAGTCTGTCGGGGCAGCTAGTATATTATAATATTCAGTTTGTAGCCTTTATCTGTTTATCGAAATTAGCTGTAGAGAAAAATACATGATAAAAAGCTTCAGTTGTATGTAATCACGTAGAGTCCCATTAGGTCTCATCATCAGTTATCGTGATAGATTCATTTGTTCGAAGGATCACTGATTTATTTAACCATATTCGCATTAGTGAAGGCCGGTATTGGAACTTTATACGAATTATCACTTTTCTTATAGATTAGAGGTGCAAACTGCAAATCAAATAGGATAATCAGAAATGATTAGCTACATACTCAACAACCTCAAATATAGAGTATGGTCAGTCAGTTGGCTGTTTTGATGTTTTGTGCTACTGCCATGATGGCTAGATAGTCGTTCCGTCAGGATACTCTACGTGCTGGCTTTGCCGTCGTGGAGGCTCCCTAGCCGGTTACCCTAGAGTGGGCAGGGCCACCCAAAACATTTTCATATTAAAATGTACATCTGTACCTCGCTTACTGAATATGAAATTAAAAATGTTTTTTATTCTAACTGATAGTTTCGGAATAGAACGAGCCAAAGCAAAAAACACATGTCGGTATTTTTTTACGTAAAAGTAGCCAACCGTTATTCTATCTCTATAATTATTTGCCGAGTTCATTTAATAGGTGACTGGATATATTCAGTGTCTTACGTAATATCTCTGCACGCGGTGAAGCTTTGAGTTAATGCTTTTATACTTGTATGTGTTACCTACTTAAGTACATTATACAGAACGTTATCAAATATAATCACACTTCACACTATTATATAAAGGCGAACGTTTGTGGGTGTTTATGTTTGTTACTTCTTCACGCAAAAATTACTAAACGGATTTGGGTGAAACTTAACAGTAATATAGATAGATAGATAGAAAACTCTTTATTTGTACACTGCATTACAGTTTTACAAGAAAGTACAGAAAATGACAAGTATATAATGTACAAAGGGCGGCCTTATTGCCGAAAGCAAGGCAACTTCCAGGCAACCTTAAGATGGATCAAGGTGTATCAGAGAGATAGTAGCAGTTGACGGTGCAATGAGTTTTGAAGAAATATAATTTTCCAATGAATCTAACTAAAAATACATATATATCTCCATACAGGCATATCTACACAAATATAAATATAATAAATAAATATTTCGGACATCTAACACACAATGTATATTAAAAATAAATAAATACATATCATCAGGAGAGCATACATATAATATTTATATATGTGTATGTTATCATGTACCTACATATAAAAAAAACTATAACTACTCAGTTATACTACATATTACACTATAGATACATTTTCGTGCCAGACTCGTTTATGTCGTATAAAATTCCTGAACCATTTTCTTAAAACTATTTACTGTTTGCGCTTTCCTAATGTTCGTCGGCAATGCATTCCACAAGCGTATAGCTTCAACCGTAAAGGACTGGTCATAAAATTTTGTAGAATGCAGAGACCTTAGACATTTGTCATGTGTGTCATTAAGGAACTTGAATCGTTCTTTGAGGTAGAAGGGGGCTCTAGGATTAAAAAAAATGTTATAAAGGAAAATGAGGATCTGAGTATTACGGCAAGAGCGAATTGGAAGCCACTTGAGCATTTGACGGAATTCGGAGACATGATCATATTTCGTAGTATAGCTTATTCATCAGAATAACTTATAGACTACTTTTTGCCGCGATAATTAACACATACGCGGATGGAGCCGCGGGCAACAACAAGAAAATTATATTATTTTATCCAGTATGTAACAATCCACTGAAAGTTGTATGTTCCCGCTATTGTTGGCTTGTTTAATTACTTACAAATTGTTGGAAAATCTCTTGCTGATACTGACACGCTTATGCATAACCGGAAGTATTATTATAATATAGTGGACAACAAACACGATAAAAAGCTCAAAATTGAAAATTTTAATGGAGGCTAATGTGTTTCGTATTCTCTATTTCTTATGCTCTTTTACTTTTTTTCCACTTTGACGTAGTCATATCGTATGTGATACATAAAAAAAAACAATTATTTCACGATAACCTAAAAAAAGAACAGCAGTGCACTGTAATTTCGTTACCTCGTCCTCACAACTAGTTCTTGGCATGCCTGTGATTTTGTTTGTGTTAAGTTGGAAATTTAAAAGTGATGTGGATAGAGGATGTACGGATGTAGCTCCCGGTACCACAACCGCCCATCTCATATTAGGTTCAGCTCCAAAGTGGCCCAGCCGAGTTTCATTGGATGATTTTAGTGGAATTATTTAATTAAATCTAGAATTGCACTAAATTTTAGTTCATTTGCAAGGTAGGATTCGCTTCGGTTAGAAAATATTTATCCAAAAATACCAGCCGTTTATGGCAAAGTTATTCAGATATCAAAGTGCCGACAAACTGTTATATAGCTCCATTTATTAGGGTTCCGTACCCAAAGAGTAAAATGGGAACCTATTACTAAGACTTCACTGTCCGTTTGTCTGTCGGTCCGTCTATCTGTCTGTCTGTCGGTCCGTCTGTCAGTCTGTCTGTCGGTCCGTCTGTCACCAGGCCCATATCCCATGAACCGTGATAGTTAGACAGTTAATTTTTTTTTATGTTGTAGGTGGCAAACGAGCAGACGTATCGCCTGATGGTAAGTGATTACCCGCAAAACCAGAGTCGTCACAGGTGCGTCACTGGCCTTTTGTGGGGAGGGGTTTGAGGTGCGGGCCTCCGGTATCCTCACTTACTCGGTCACTCCGGTCGAGCCAGCACATTCATGCCGAATCGTGGCTACGTTACGCTACGTTAATTTTTTTTTGAGATTATTTATTTTTGTTGCCGCTATAACAACAAAAATATAATTATATACAGAACAAAAATATAATTATTAAAGAGGGCTCACACACAACAAACGTGACTTTTTTTGGTCGTTTTTGCTCGATATTGATTACATCAAGAGGTAGATGCTTGGAATGTATAGATATGGTACAGAACCCTTCCTGCGCGACTCGCACTTGGCCATTTTTTAAATAATTTCATGATTTAAAACTTTTCAAACATGCTTAAACTATGTATGGTATTAAATTACATTATCATCATACAATAAAGCCATGTATTGTCCATTCTTTCAAAGGTCAACAAACTATCTACATTAATTTTACTAAGCGCTTTATCAATTAAATTTATTGGAATTTTTTCTAAACGGTATTTTTTATCGAAATACAAAAGTTATATAAATATATTATTCTACCATTCTACGTGGAACGAAAGTAACATTTATAATATATTTTAACTACTTCTAGAGAATATTCTTTTGGTGATTTAATTCGAAAATACATTGTATTAAAGTCGCTTGTGCACGGCGATGAATGCCATAGCGATTCTTGACATCCTTCTCAGAAATGCAAGTTCATCAAGGAAGTAAAGCGATCTATCAGAAAGTAGAGAACTCGGCAAAACTTTATTAGTAAACTGATAACTTTCTATCGTTTCTTACTGTTTCTCGGAACTGCCTGCGAACCTATTTAAGATGAAAACATTTAAGGTCATTCAATATTGTTTTACCGTCTCACCCGTTTCAATTAAAAAAATATTATAGACCTTGACTACTTCGTCGGTCAAGCGGTTAGCGTATGCGATCCGATGCCGATCAAAAGGTCTCGGGTTCAATTCCCGGATCCCGGAAAAAATAAAATAAAATGATGATTATTCGAAATTTGTCATGATGCCGCGAAGTAATGTGTATTTTCTTCAAGTATTTATACCCTAAGTCACCAACCCGCACTCGGCCACGTGGGGACGTATCGCCTTATCCCTCTCCTGAGAGGAGACTCGAGTCCAGCAGTGGGACGGGTTGTTGATGATATCCCTATATTCACAGAAGTTAAAAATCACGTAGATTATTACAAATACGCAAAATAAGTAATAAATTTCTAAATGACCGAATGAATGAAAATCAAAACAGGGAATTTACAATGGCTTACTTTTTTTTGGATTTTCGATTCCAGTCATGTTTAGCGTATAGTCTATAATAATAAGTAAATAATAAGCAATGATTCAATTCAAAACTATTTTTACTGTACCAATTCCACTCACCTCAACTTTCATAGCTGGGGAGGAGACAGCTTCACCGTACTGGTCGCGTATAAGTATCGTGAGCGTCAGCTTGTTAGATGGCCGCACAGGTTGGGAAGGGCCTTTGAGTTCACACTTAGATGGCTCAACACGTGATATAGGCGCCAGCCAGCGAGCTAGCCGGCCCCCTGCTGTGCTCTCAGCACCCGCCACAAAATCGGATAGGAATTGGCGTTCAGTGGACACGGACCTGTTGACAAAGAAAAAAAATAATTAGTGAAGAAGTACGTGGAAGTATTAAACACCAAAACTACGGTCGGGCATAGAATTCCGCTAATCTCATACAATGTGAGATAGATATAGAAGTTGAATACAGTATTGGGAACTTGCACGACAGTGGCGCCATCTCGAAAAGGCAACTTTCGGGAGCGTTTGTCAAATAGTGAATGACAAGTTCTTATTATTTTGTATAAAATAAAGTAAATAAGTAATATTGAGAATGTATTTCTCAATATAATTTAGTTACTTTATTTTAGAGGCATTTGTTACAGACAGCAATAGGAAAAATAGATGATATTATAGTGTTTTTCAGAGTCTAAAACACAAAGTAAGTTTCCAGATCCAAAATGTGTTGAAAAGGAAAAAAACTGGTTTTAGCCGAATACATAAGAAATGTAGAAGAGCTAAGTGTTTTGTGTACATCAAATAACACACTCAATGACGGAAATGTTAAACCAGATTTAATTTAAAAAAAAAATAGAAGGCGATTTTTAATTGTAACTGTACATTTTATCATAGTTAATCTTGGTAATAAACATTTAAAATAACTAAATGACCAGCAAGATCTAGTAGTTTGCGGTCATTTATCATTGATGAAATACCGGCAAATTCTTGACATTTTGTTTTAGTTAACTGGTCTAGAAATGATTTTATACCAGTACAAAAGTTTTTATCTGCCTTTTCTTGATTTTTTGTTTAGATTCTTTCTAGAAGTTGAATTTCAGTCATAGTTATCAGTCTGGATAAAACTATTGCAAATTAAGGTTGTTTCCTTTAAATTTCTTTCTGAAAAGGTGGTTTCGCCGTTTCGCTACCGTCACAAAGGCGAAACGAACGCCTTTTGTGTTTACAAATATCAAGTATCTAAAGTAATGTGTTATGGGAATACTTAGTTTCTAAAGTAACGAACCAGCCAAGCCATACATTTTTATTGAGATGTAGAGTTTGTGAAGTTAGGTTTGGTAGAGTTAGGGCGTGTATATTCAGAAGCTTGGCTCTACTTGAGATCCGATATCTTTTTCACAGGGTAAACCATTGAAAGTCGTCTTGGCAGCATTTTATATGAAAATGTGTTTGGTGGGATTTCATTTCTATATGTAAGTTGCTTAAGGCAGTATATTTTATAGTCTTTTTTTCTATTTTTTGGCCTATATTTCTTGTACATCTTATTTCTTCTTTCGAAAAAGTCTGTATAAAAAATAAAACCTCAAGCATAAAAATTAGTCAGTCTCATACAAACTTCCACCCCCAACTTTGGGGGTTGCGGGGCAAAAGTAATAGATTTATGATTTTTTTGTTATTTGTATACTAAAGTTAGTTTACATACCAAATTTCAGCTTTCTAGCACTTCAGGAAATACGATAACAGTTATAATGGTCATCAGTGTGTCAGTGACGAAATTGGTGTTTTATCGGTTAAAGTATCAAAGCTATACAATTGATACTTTGTATGTTTCATTAGTCTATAACTGACATCATATCCTGAGAATTTGAACGATCTGGTATGGAAACTAAAGTTATGAATGAGGGTTCAAAAAAACGACGAAACACTTCGAGAAAAGTTAGGTAGTGCCCTTGCGCTTCGTTTGGCTTGTCCCAGATGTATTATATATTGTGTTTTTATTTACATCGTAAAAAAATATCTGCTGTATAGAGCAAGATAATGTAATGGATTTGCCCATTGATAATCCAAATTAATGTAATCCAAGTGCTAGCAAAATTACCATCTCGAGTTCTTGACGTAATGAGTGGCCGGACTGGCCATTAGAAATCAGAAAAACCGGCCAAGTACGAGTCGGACTCACGCACGTAATGTTCCGTACCATTATCTATAAAAACGGCAAAAAATCACAATATTTAATCATTTTCAGTATATTTTTACGTGTAGTATTAATATTGTAGTTATGTTTATCATATTTTGCTTTGAATAATGCAAGACTTGAACTTTTAAAATCCTAGGTTAGTGAAAATTCATGCGGATGCCACTACTTTTAACTATCCTGTCATATGGAAATCATGTTATCACGAAAATAACAGGTGTTGTAATAAAACTAAATGAAATAACTTTTTGAGTCCTACCTAACTCTATTTTGGTATTTACATATTCACATCTTTTTAAATACACATATATTGATTTTTAATTGTTAGTGGTAGGAAAATGTGTTATACAAACTGTTACGTGCTTCATTACATGTATGTCATCTCGTAGTTGCACTAATGCAAGTAATGTAACTTAAATGCTCAGTATTGAGATAATTATGATTATGATGACCGATGCAAATCCAAAATACAAACAAGGCACATTCCAATCAAAGTCTCAGATTTCTAGTTGAATACAGTCCCCTGCCTAAGAGTACCACAGCTACACGAAACGACATCACCACAGGTTTAATACTGCGGATGCGGTGAACAGAATTACCTAAGCTGTAGTTATCACATATTATGCAGCCAATAACAAGGAGGGGAGGTCTTGTTTAAAAAATATTGCGTCGACTTTACAACTTCTTTTTGTAGGTTAATTGTTCATTGTTTAAACAATAATAATTCTATCAAAATACAAAAATAAACACTTTGCTGAACCTTATTAGTAATAGAGCCTGTCCATAAAAGTGCGGAAGCTTGGTGAGATTTTATTGTGCGAACTTATCGCGGTAGTGACGCAAAACGAAACTTTCAAAAATGTCACGGTGACGCATGATTCATCATGATCATCATCATTATTTACAGACAATAGACTAATTCTTATTACCTCAAAAACAGTTTATATTTACCGTCAATTTAACGTTATTAATATTTTAAAAAGATCTTCAATATAATATGTATCACCACATTACAATATGTACCTACATCTAGTACAGTAGCAGTTAATCAATACAGCACTTAAACAGTATGGAAGTTAAATATTAACTGTCATAAACTGGTTCGGAAGTTAGTTAGAACACTCTATGGACAACACTGCATACGCGGAGATTGGATAGTCAAGGCCGTTTCGTTGACTAGATATTTCCTTAAATATACATATAAACCATACATTTTTCTATAAAATAAACGAATACTGATGATTTTAATAGAAGAGAATGAACTAGATATACATTCAGTCAAAAAATATCGGGAATGGATGATTTGATGGATTGAAACGACTTTATGAAAAAAACACGTGCTTAGGAGTGGTTTACATATTACAAAGACCTGAATTTTCTCCAAAATCTCAATTGCATGAGTGTCGCTGAGGACATGCTAGAATGAGTGAATTCCAACCCAACATTCATGAAACGCATTGTTACTGGTGACGAGATGTGGGTTTACGAGTTTGACATGCAAACTAGTCAACTAGTTACGGAGTGGCACCTTTTAACTGAACCGAAACCAAAAAAACCACACCAAAGTCAGTCAAAAGTCAAAGTCATGTTGACTGTTTTCTTTTCTTTGACTTTCGCGGTGATGTGAACTCGGAATTCTTGACCGAAGGTCAAACGGTAAATAAAGAATATTATTTGAGCGTTATGTGACGTTTAAGAGAGCAAATGCCACGTCAAAGACCAGATTTGTTGAAAGAAAATTCATAGATTTTGCACCACGATAATGCGCCTTCGCACAAGGCCATCATTTTGAACGAGTTTTTGATCAAACACTCAACAAATACCATCGAGCAACTACCATATTAACCAGATAATGCTCCAGCCGACTTTTTTCTTTTTCCTAAATTCAAATTGCCACTTCGTGGCACTCGTTTTCAATCGGTAGAAGACATAAAGAAGAATTCGCAGCGAGAAGTAAACTCAATTCCGGCAACAGCGTTTAAAAATGTTTTCATGATTGGATTATTCGTTGGCGACTGCCGTAAATGTATCGTTTCTGAAGGAGCACACTTTGAAAGTGATAAAATAAATTTGGATGAATAACTAACATTTTGTGTATTATTGATCTTTTCCTGGTACTTTATTGACAGAGTAGTAGTAGGAATTAATACAGGACCTATTGTTTTATATTTAATTGTGAAAAGAGAAGCCTGGCATCGAACCATGTGGCGTGCAATTGGAGAGGACTGTGTCCAGCAGTGGACTGCAATAGGCTGATGATGATGATGAATTGATTGGGGAAAGTACTGGCCTATATAGTCAGACAGCCCTAGCCTTAATCTATTTCTCTAGATATTGACTTCAAAATTACGAAAGAATTTTAAAATGTAATAATTTTTATTTATTTCCACCACAATTTTTACTACTTTAGAATTATAATATCAGTTTTGATTCTTCGATGTATTAAATAAAAAACTTGAATTGATTTTACTTTCAGAACTAGCTATTGTATTATATGAAAACCTTCGTCCTTTCCAAGACAAAAAGCACATTCACAATTCAATAAGCAGATCAAACATAACAAGTTATGAGAAAAAAAGACTCATTAAACTCCTACTAATAACAGTCTTGTACAAAACCACAAATAGGTACTTACGTGTTTTCTTAGAATATTCTTTAAATAATCAACAAGCAAAAACATCTGTTTTATATGTAAACGAAATTAATTAATGACTTAAGCATATCTAAACTACCTACCGAAGAATCTAGCATTTGGTTTAATTTTTAAAATAATATGTTGAAAAAATTGTATACGCTTCGTAATCCACTTAATTAATTAAAGAAACAAAGATGACGAATTGTAACACAGTAACTTCATTGTTAGTTGAGTTATTAAGTAAAACAAAATTTTCGCTGTAGAAAAACTGCATTGTTACTTACGAGACTAAAGATTTTTATTGGAACGAAGTTTCTTATGGGGCGTTGCGGAGGAGTACCCTAGCTGGAAAAAAGCGTCCGTAACGCAAGATTGACTACCTCGGTGTCGCAATGGTAGCGTATGCGAATGCTGTGCTTGAGGTCTCGGGTTCGAATCCCGGGTCGGATCAAATGTTTGTATGATTTGCAAATATTTGTTTTTGCGTAGTTTTGATGTTTTCTATGAACTCTATTAATGATGAGAAGATGATCTGTATTTATATCAGTTGTCTATTAGCCATAACACACGCTCTGCTTAGCTTAGGACTGAATGGCACAACAAGTACGTAATAACTCTAGACAGAACTTGTTTCAGTAGAGGTTACTAGGTGGCAGCACAGTGGCCAGGTTCGTTTTATTTTTATCGGTAAAAATCATAATAAAAATTTATTCCTGAACAGTTTTTTTTTATACCTCGCATAGAACTTTTATATTTTGATATCTGTAAGTTGTATGTAACAAGTATAGAGTAACTCTAGACAGAGCTTATTTCAGTAGAGATTACTAGGTGGCGGCACAAGTGATCAGTTTAGTTATTTTTAATTTATCGATAAAAAAATATAATAATAATTGTATACCTGATATTTTCTTTATACCTTGAATAGAATTTGAAATTACTTTTTTTTATAAGGAACTTCGTTCCTATCTGGTGTCCCACGACACCAATCGACGATTGGTGTCGTGGTGTAAAATGAGTTTATGGATTTAGGTTATTGTTCTGCACATATACATATGTGCAGAACAAAAACCTAAATCCATAAACTCATTTGTAAGGATACTATTGAAGGGTTTTGATGAAGTGCAATCTTAAGATAAATAAAGGCTAGGAAGAAGAATATTTTCTTCTTCCTAGCCTTTATTTATCCCAAGATTATTTGAATAGGTGCAGACAGCTGAACAATTTAGATTTAGATAGGTTAAGAAGTGTGTAAGCGTAACAAACGAACATACATTCACATTTATAATAATTAGGATAGGATGTAATGTATAAATTAGTAAATGTACTTGATAGAGTAGAATGGAAAAAAACTGCTCAACACGAAATAAAAAAGATGACGATTCTTAGTTACGTTTCGGGGGCAAACGAATAGACAAAGGCCTTAAAATGCCCCCAAAAATTAATAAATTAAAATTTTAACAGAGGTATGGCTAATAAAAAATTATGGTCTAACATGAGTAACTTCCTAATTTTGGTTGTGTCAAACTAAATTTTAGTTAGGAACAACATAATTAGCAAAAGTAAGTACCTATTACCTACCTACCGCCGCCCGTGGACACTACCAACTTTATGTCACAACACAAATGCTATCCTTGGAGCTGAAATTAAGGGGAGGGTTTTGGGCTCCGATAATCTTACTCACTTAGATAAAGGCAACGAAAGAATTCCTTCAATTTTTTTTAAATTATTAGTCACTGCAATTTTACGTTTTCGCCAATTAACGTTATGCTTATGCAGTTACAATTTATAACAACTAACGAACGTAATTCAATTCTAGGAACTAAAATACGTAATCGCCAGTCCCTAATAAGCACTAACAATACCTATACCATGACCATGACATTTCTCAGTACTTTTATATTGCTAAAAATAAAGTGCTACCAATATATTGGTAACATACAAGCTCCGATTTTAAAATCTCACATATTTTCCGCGAACGCTAAAACGTTACTAACTCAATCGAAAACCTCTTTTGAAGGAGCAATCCTTTAAGTGCATGCTGTACTGGTTGCATGGTTGTTTCACTATCCATGTCAGTTAAAGAGCAGGCACAGGCAACCCGTCGACCTACGTATCTCGTGTGTCCCGAGCGTAAGCATGTGCTCACAGCATTTCAAAATTATCGATGGTTTAAAAGCGACTTTACATCAAAAACTTTCGATGTAGGGCATTACCAAATATAATATTTATATATATAGGCAGGAGTTGAATTCAAAATGTAATAAATTTAACGGTAGTAGGCTTTATGCTTAGACGTAAATTGTGATGCAATGATTACAGGTTTGAATTTCCCTATGTAGGCATAATCATAAACATTGAATCTAAAGCAATTTTTCATACAAAGGGCAAGGGCCTGGAACCAAACAGTTATAAACAAATCTAACACGTTATCTGTTAACTGTATACATTATTATTTAAAGTATATGGAGGTATTATTTGGAATAACTATACAATTAAAAAGCTCTAAAGTCATAGTTTTATAATTGACTTCAAAGAGTCATAGGTTCTTATATCGACCGAGTGTATGATCTCTTTTAAAACTTCGGCTGTTTTAAAATATAAAAATAAGAAAAAGAAAAACGTAAGCGTATACATACATAAATGCTCGAAACTTATTTCATTTTTTTTTTCAATCAGAATCATACATCAATCATGTTTAAAATTGTAACTTTATAGTGATTGATATAACATCAGACACAACAATAAGCACATATCAGTTTTTTGTATCAGTATCTAGGTCTAAGATCTATAATTGGAACTGTTGACTCCACATATAATAAAATATGAAAGTGATATTTGTAGTTGTAGAAGAAAGAAAGAGCATCTTTTATGGTGTTCTTATTTAAAACAACAACTTATTGATATGAAGTAACTAACCATCACTATTTTATAGTCACTTATTTTATTAGTATGAAACTGTATTACTACTCGTATATCTAGTTTCTGTACAGTTACATGGTAAAAGAAAATAAAAGAAGAGTGTCAATGTTGTTGACGACTGCAGCTTCGAATCTTAATTATAATCTATAAGCTGTTTCGAGATGGTCACTCTATTAAGAACCATAAATCCATTATTTGTGAAAAGTCTATGATTTAGGTGATGCTTCATTTTATCGCTCCTAGTTCAACTCCTTTAGTTTTCAGTTATGTGGTATCCCATTAAACAATTAGGTGCGGATATAATTATTTTGGTCATAATTAATACGGCACGTATTTTTGGCATAATTACGATCTCATTAAAACCATCACGTTTCAGCATTGAACATTGTAATAGTGATAACGAAATTTATTTGCAGTGTTAACAATACAAATTAAATCGCATCATCGATATCTATAATAGCGGAGAGCGCCCACTCTATGCATCACTAGCACGGGCTGGAAGACAGCGGCGATCAAGTGATAGCGCCCAGTCGGTGCATGACGCTCAACGCGCGCGGTCTTTCGCGCCGAAGCGCGGCAGTATGTCGCCACTTATTCGGTTGTTCGTTCTCACCGCGCTTTGTTCGCTGGCAAGTTGTGACCGTGAGTTAGGAGTTTGTAATCTGGACTTCTGTGAATGCACACGCGATACGCATCCATCCTGGAAAATTGTAAATTGCACCCTCGGACGAGATCAAGTAAGTATTTCTCACTGGTTTCATAATTATCTCCATACCAAACAAAAGTGAACGTGTTGCGCCAGATGTATGACCAGTGTGTGTTATTTGAAGCTCTAACTAACTTCTTAGAATGCAGGACCGGAAAAGTTTGTCGTTGGTTAATATTTTTAAAAATAACTTTTCACAACAATGCTCGAAGTCCTTTGGTATTAGTGATTTTGATTGTAGGTAATGTAAATTAAACAATGATAATAAGTTTTTGAAAAGGAAACGATAAACAACGGAAGAACAAACATATTCTAATTCTACTCACGTATAAACGTGTCCAAGTTGGAAGACAACAAAAACTGTGGAGTAAATGTTACTGTAAAATGAATAAAACGTCTGCTACAGAACAGATTTAATGTAGAGTACCATTTCGAAAATAGCACGAAGCTAACACCGACACATTTCGAATGGAATGGTATGTTTTGAATTTGTATCATTAAATATATGAATTTAGGCAACTGTTTGTTTTTGTATTATCCGACACTAAAAATAATAAATATAAAATCAAATACAGTCAAGTTCAAAATAGAACTAGAGAAGGAAGTTGAATCATAATTATATTGAAATATAAAAAAATATCGACAAGGAGTAAATAGCTACTGTTATAATAAAACATCTATATTTTGATTAGCATTGAATACCTTGAGTAGAGTTAGTAGATAATAAATCAATAAACACATTACAATGTCATTTAGAGTCAAAACCATAGTAGACAAGATATCTACAATGGTAAATGTAATTAGATATTATACTATCGTCAAGAAATAAGCAGGATCTACGTATTTTTATACTTGAAGACTGTGTGATAGTGTCTTGTAAACAAACTTATACGGAGCAAAAAACGCCAGACAAAAAATTTGTAAACAAAAAGGCTTCTACCTGGGATTCGACCCCTGCTCTACGTATTGTCAAATAACAATCAGAGGAACGTGCATTTACACTCAATTCATACAAAAACGTATGCACCGAAATATTATTATTTTATGTGCCACAATTAGTGCAGCTTATCAAGACTAATATGTTCTCATTACTCACTACAACGAAGGCTAAATTAGATGGACAATCGCTGTCTTTGTTAATAAGCCAATCCGCCATTGCTACAACTCAGATTTGCAACATCGATTATCTCGACTGTTCTTAGTTTAATACAGCTCCTTTAACTTCATCCTCTTGAATGATTAAAGAGTCTTTATTTTACTAGAGATTAATTTAAATATTGCAATTTGCATGCTGTAGCGCGTTCTCGTACTATACTGTAAAAATGTTACACCATACAACAAAGAAAACGTACATACGAAACACATGTAGTCGAATATAAGGCATAATTATGGTGAATAAAACGTGCAAGCATAGTAAGCCCAAGCGATCCGACGCCAGAAGTCGACACAACACGGCCGGCGCTTGCCCGATCTGGCTATTTGTGGTGACTGGCGGCACACTCGCGAAATTCACCTCTAGTTCATACATAAATAGGTATGAAACGTCGAACTCACACATATTCTAAATTAAAATATAGTATATTAGAACGGAACCGGCAGCGTCTTGCAATGTAACAATGTCAAACATTATACCCAGACGTTGGACACAGTTCAAAAACACGAAAAAATAAGAATGTAGGTCAATGACCGTTTTGATTTGGCCTCAACATGTGCATATTATCTCTAAACTGTTGAATGTTATGATCAACTGCAATATTAAAACTTATCTTCTTTCTTTCGCTTGTGGTGAATATCGAACGATAACGTTTTGTTTATTTTTTCTATGCAAAACACCGGTAACATTAGCAGCAGGAAAAATACAAAATGGACACAATACATATGTATACAAAGTATATTTATAATGGAACAGAATTCTGAGAAAGTCTAAAACGTCTCATTAACGTGAGTCATTTTCAACGTGATGGCGACGGCCTGGTGTGTCCAGTTCATACTCACTAACGGTACATTCGGATAAATTGATATGTGCGTTTGTCAACACGAGCATGAAAGCCGTATCTGCCGATTGTAGCACTGACTAAAACAGGAAGTTAATTACTAACGCGTAATGCCCTCGTCGGGCTATTGTCTACATTATCTGTGCACACTGTCCACTACCAAATTTAGCATAATTAACAGATATGGGTTCAAAATTGATTAGAATATAATACTAGTAGATATAATATTAGATTATGAGGCCCCTTTACCTAATTATATTAATCTTAACTAAAATTATTACATAATGGAAACAAATATTTGTCCTACAAAATGTATAGTTTGATCCTTTCAATATATATCCACCAAAAATGATATAGCTGATTTTTTAACAATTGATTAGTTAATATTGATATAATTTAACAGACACATTACCCTATCAATTGCGTGCTACGTTATCCCGATCTTACGCTCAAAAGTTTTTTTCCTGCTAGCCCTGTTAGCTACCGCAATCAAAAAATTTTGTAACGTGAAAGGTAGGCCCCTCATCAAAATGAAGCCACTCACGAAAAATTAGCTTGATAGTAACAACTTGTAAAATTTGTTCCGGGGATCCCGAACTACTACGTCTGTAAAATGAGAAAAAAAAAATTATATAATATACTTTTGAAATCAAATGCTTCCTGAGCTATAAATATGTTGAACCAACCGATATTAAATCCTCACACATTTTTGTGCAGTAAACTTTCGTCTACTTTTATGTTGAACGCTGCATTTAAGTAAGAAGCAATCAAATATCAAAACTGTACCGGATTGGGTCACCTGTGATTCTGACCTGTGATCAAATTGATTGATTCTGTATATTACATTTTAAAAGAACATATCAACCTGTGCTCTGTATGAACAAACGATGCGCTATTTAATTCAGATTTCAAACTGAATAAAGCTATTTATTGACATTACATTATTGTTAAGTCCTATAGAACTGAGTTCTGCATTTGGCATAATATTAATTTTTATTTCGTACCATCATAAACCGACTATCCATATTTACTTATGTCTATTGCAATCACAACCATAACGAAATTATAAGTCAGGCTGAAGGATGCAATTGATACAACAGATACAGGCTACCACAACAAACGAAAGAAACTAGACGATCAAGTAAAATAAGAAATAATCATGTGAGCCGTCTCAACGCATCGTGAAACATAGCGCGGCCGGGCGGGAGCATCGGACAAACCATAAAAAAACGTAATGAGAGATCGCTTCCTGCGACGCTCACGGCCTAACCATGGTATTCTGATACAAGCTACACATCCACATTTGTATACGTTACCGATATTTTATAATTCCAACTCTATACATCGCGCAAGTTGGAGTGTTTCGCCTCATTCGTTTCTTTCCTGTTACTATACAAAATAGATCCATTTTACTACAAATTCAGAGTAGGCCACGCTTTCAAATACTTTCGACTAATAACTATATATAAGTGATTGAGTTGTTTAGATCATCGTCATTAGCATACGTTATATTAAATTGTTTATTAATTCTAGACATTGTTATATTTACTTTACGGATATGACTGAACATTAAAAAATAATATTTTAAGTAAAACACAAAATTTAATAGACTCACAATTTGTTTAATAATAATAAATGCAATAATTGATATCGTTTTACACCGTTACATCCGGAACTCCGGAATTTTTTTTCGGTGCGAAAGGCGATGAAGCTTAGGTTAAAGAGCCATAAAACGGCTTATGACTTTTACAGCTTCTAAACAGCATTATGAAGGAAATAAGAAATGTCACTGTTCTTACATTTTAAAATGAGGGGGTAATTTAATATTCTAACTAACCTGGCAGCTAGTAGACATACATAATGTTATTATTTACCCTGTAATTATTTTCTTGATAAAATAATATCAACTATAAAAATGCGAATATTGCAAATACTAACCAATCCACGGTCAAGCCTATTCATAGGAATCATATTAAATAAATGTATGAGATGTTCTGGCAATCCTACTGCGCGCATGTATTTTAAAATAAAATCTTTTGCGAGCAGGTTTTAGCGCAGCGTTGAATGTGTATGTATGTTGTATAATCCCAAACATGAAATAATAGATAAAGAACATAAAAGGTATTACGTATTAAACTTTCTCTAATCACTAGTAGAAATCAGTGGTCATAAAGAGGTGATAAATAATAAGAGTTACGAACAAAGATTGTGATTATATTCATAATAATAGTCATAGAATGACTAATAGCAATACAAAAAAAAATGTTCTTTTGAAAACTTGGAACTATGCTCTGTAGTCAATTCGGAGGTGGTTTTGTTAATAATTATTTACAAGTCAATCCATAGTAAACAAGCCACCCAGACTTAATCACCTTTAAAGTATTTATATTGAACTGATAATGTATTGGTACAGCTAATCACTCTGTTATCTCTATTCCTTATCTAAATACTTAATTTATTTCAAAGCACATAAAGACGACTTTAACGTAAAATTCATCATAATGCTTTACGAGCATTTTTCCCAAATTCCAAAGCGAACCTTGCCTTTACATACTTGAACTATTTACGTATATGAGATATTCTTGTACAAGGCTTTATCATTAGTTAGTTACATCAATTTATAGAGTTGTTATGTATTTTACCTTTTGATAAAAAGAAGACTGAAAACAATTATTTTATAATATATTTAAATATTATATAATCAAAATATAACTTCAAAAAGGGTTCACAATAATCCTTCATTTTAATTATTTCAACTAAGATTCATAGAATTACGTTATAAATGCTCGTTGTAGATATTTTATCGACTTCCTTTGTTGTCTGGTCTACTGAATATAATAGGCCATCACCATAGAGTTCTGTAGTTTAGATGCTCTTTAGGTAGCTGCTGCCTAAAGTGTATCTAAAAGCTCAATCACTGCTAATCATTAGGAGGGTCATATACTAACTTTTAAACTTTCGCATTCCATGATATAATAAATATTGTTTTAACGGGAATTAACGCGATCACTTATTTGAAGGTATTACATACTTCTGATTTGTTTTCTGTTTATAGCTTATTGGGCCATATAGTTTTCTGAGAATCTAAGACAACATTCAATATTGAATTGTTTTTCAATCATCTGGTCATCATAGAATAGGCTCAACCTACTTTGGAATCAGACAATCATGTGTTAAATGTTTGAAGATATTTCATTTATATTAATTAGGTACCCAAATTCATTCGAAAGCTATAAAAATTGTGACACAATAACCTGTAGATATAATAATCAGTGATTTCTCTCCACCGCGTCGGATGAGAATCAGGATGCAAAATTGATCTAAAGACAATTTATAAAATTATTGTTTTCAGGACTACAAATATAGGTAAAGATGTGAATTAAAACTATAATTTACTTATTACTGCTTAAAGATTGTTGCATACCAAATTAGTTTATAAACCTCACATCACTACAATTGATATCGCCCTGCATAGATTACATAGTCAAACAATATTTGCCTAAATAAAAATCATTGGCATCATCATCTATACGAATTTATACCAATCTAAAATAAAAAAAACCCCAATGCAAGCACTTAACCGAGTAATCATCCGCCAAAAATGCCTGACATGATTTTGAAAAAAGCTAATATTCTTACACTGTTGGACCGATATTAACCAAACATAGCTAATGACTGCCGCAAGCAAGGAAACTGTCTTTCTAATAAAAACAACCGCATCGAAATCGTCCCATCCGTTTAAGAGCTATGGTGCCACAGACGAGACACACACACAGACAGGCAGACATAGACGTCAAACTTATAACACCCCTCTTTTTGCATCGGGGGTTAAAAATCATTCAATGCAGAACCTCTAAACGTGTTTTTTAATGTTGATAGGGTTTTAATCTTATCACTTCCTCCACGTGAAGGGACAGATTCCCATATGAGGTTAGTTCGATATGTCAGAATGTATGTGAAGATTGACATTTCAAACATACGATCTCGTCCTTCGTTGTCCACATTAAGCTTCCACTAATTATTGTTGATAAGGCTGGCTAATTGTATTATCATATAGTAGCTAGTATATACGTGAACAATAATAATTCAAGATAACTTAGAGCTGTACCTAAGCACTTGTTATCAAGAACTCGCCATTCATGCCGCTACCAAGCAAGCGTGCAACATTTAAAATCGATATGCCTATAATAAGCTTTCTAAAGCAATTACCGTTTAATAAACCTTTTGAATTTGACTACAGATAGCTCAAAACACTACTAGTGTGTCAGAGACCATGTCCGAAGTCTTCTTCTAGGTCATATCTAACATATAAAATTCTCGTGTTGCGGTATTATACATTGTTTTCAATATATAATATGTGTACCTTTATGTATTAAACTGATAATGTAAGACATAGAGTGCACCTAGATGGATTTAATTAATGAACATGCCAACTATAATTTGCACTTACTTAACGTTTTAAGTTTCTGCGGAAGCTAAAAGACCTACTTTTTATTTAGTCCGTTCGTCAAAGCTTTTAGTGCAATTGTATTACGAAACATATTTTGTTTTGCAATTCGAACTTTTCGATACTTCTCACTCGTGTAATAACAGAACAATAGATACTGGTGAAAGTGAAACCGGTGGCATTAACAAACACATTTACTTTTAAAAAAAACAGTGTGCCATGAAACTTAACTTACTTTTGTTTTTAATACGGACAACTTACCTAGGTGATGAACTAAGTTTCGAGCTATGTTTGAGACGCAAAGCCACTGCAACCACTTAATTAATAAATTTAACGAACCGAACATTGGCGTGAAAACAGATTGCTGGTATCGGATTGTTTGTTTGATTTAATATTAGAGTATATTCCGGGAATATGAATGAACCGTCCGTTCCTGCAGCTAACTAAACCGGCGCTTTGTGAAAGAGATGTCAATGTAATATTGGAATAGTTGCCGTTCGAGTGGCATTCACACTTGTTAGAACGAAAATCCTTTTAAATTTGTAATTGTCAAAGAGAACTTTACTAAGCGGTACTAGTACAATTCCGTACTGTGAGTTTATATTGACATAGCTGTATTACGTGTATTTGTTATAATATGACTAGGACTCGACTCAAAGGCAACTTACTCATGTTTTGTAAAGTTAAGTACAATGTCGGAAATAATTTATGAATGAGTATGTCAATTGCGATGCGTATTAAAATTTTAAACGGACACATGAACTCAAAAAATATTGTTAGCAAAAGCTTTTTTAAATGATGTTGAGAAGACACTTATAAAAGTTACTTTTAAACAAAAGGTGATGTAGCTAGGATCAGAACTACTAAAGTAAACTTTTTGATAATAGTAAATTATTTAGCAATGCGATATTTTTATCTACAAGCTACATTTTAATAAATTCCAATAAAGTCGATAACAAACGAAAAATAAAAAAGGTCATGTGGTGTCATGGGTCGTTCACGCTCCTTAAAAACCACACAATTGTCTTAACATCTTTACTTTATTTTAAATGATTTATAAAAACATATAAAAGTTCTATGCGAGCTATAAAGAAAATAACTATTCATGTATACATTTTTTATTATGATTTTATATCGATAAAAAATAAAACTAAACTGGTCTCTTGTACTGCCACCTAGTAATCTTTACTGAAACAAGTTCTGTCTAGAGTTACTCCGTAGGTACTTGTTACATACAACTTAAAGATTACTGCGCAATACAAAATTTTTCGTTCACGAAATAAATAAATAAATATTTCGGACGTATTTACACGTACATTTATTATTACAAGTATTATCATTTTATTTGTAAATACATACATAGAAACATCTAAACTCCAAAAAAACTAATATTAGCGGATCATAAAAAATATTTGTTCCGACCCGGGATTCGAGCTCGAGACCTAAAGCACATCATTCGCTACCATTGTGACACTGAGGCGTCAATCTTACGTTACAGACGCTTTTTGCCAGCTAGGGTACCACCGCAACGCTCCATAAGGAATTTCGCTCCAAAAACCCGTACAAATACAATTCCAGTTAATGATCGATCGCATGTTTTACATGACGAGGACTACATTTATGTAGGTATAACGTTTTCTTTAATTGGTTACATCGAGATTCATGGACACCGGCGAGGCTACCATTCACAAGGCTTATTTGTGTTCGAGTAAGTACATGGTACTTGTTTATCATAATGGTATAATGAACGCAAATTATGTAACACACAATATTGTTTTATTTACTACGTCACATTCAATATTATTTAAATTATTAACAAGTAAACAAACATGTCTACTTAGTCGGCTAATTTTTGTAGGTACACAGAAAGTAAACGCAGTTAGACAATCATATCTCATTAGCTTTGCATTAGAATTAGTTAAACGAGTAATATAGAGTGTGGTGATATCGATTGCAACTGTTGATGTCAATTATTATAATACTTAATATACATTAAACAATGTCCCATACTTGTCATTAAAAGTTACAATAATATTTATACGGAAAATGCGTTTATAATTTCTAGGCAATACAGTATAGTCGCATTCATTTGACATTGAAAGTAGTAATAAAAGTACGAAAGAGAAATAAGTTTTACGTTTTTTAAATTCTTATTTATTACTTGCTAGTATACTTTCTCTACCGTATCTTGAATTTAATTATAGGTCACTCACATTTAAAAAGATTTATATTTTTTTACAAACGATCTTTTATTTTAACAGAGTGTAAATAAATTTTCTACAATGAGTACTACGAGTAAATTGCCTATAATTGAAAAACAATGTCAACCCGTATCTGTACCAACTACAGTGGCTTGAGTTATCCAAAGTAGCACATAAATGTAAGTGATCATTTGGACTGGGCTGCTGTACTGGACTCGGGGCTCAGCTATGAGAAAACAAATGTTAACCTTAGCTCTATGTAATAAAGTTTCACATAGAGTAGCCATTATTCGATGTGTGTTGGCGTTAAACAACGCAAATCTGATTAATTGACGTTTAACGAACGAGGTGGACATTCAGTGATCTCAGGTCGCCAACCTAATACATAATGGCTATTTAAACACACACAACTCTAAAATACCATTTTGCTTTCAGATGTTTTCTCTATCCAAAAAGGGATTGAGGTGACTAATATTTGCGATAAACGTTTACTTCTTATAGGTAGATTATATGTGAAAATATATTATGTTAGATAGAATACTAACACCGCGTCGCTGAATTAATCGTCAAATTAACATCAAGTTTTCTCTCTACTGAACACCCTTCCATGTCAATAACATACATCTCTATAAATGTGAAGAATTTATGAAGGTCGTGTATCATTTTATATGTAAAATTATCTATTTTCATAATGCTAGCGACGGCATTATTATTTTAAAAACGTGCAAATATGTAGCCAAACGAAGCTGTGCAGCGATCACACCCATCTATTGTTACAATTGACTTATGCCCCTTCGCAGTCGACTGAAAGTCTCCGGGCATTGTTGTCAATGTCTTCCGTTCATTCTACCTAGTTTTGCAAAGATACACCATTTGTTTGACATTACATCACAACCAATTGTCCTTTATATTTTACTGGTGCCAATATAAAATAACAAGTATTAATTACAATCTGTATTCGTAAAAAGGCAAATTGCGCTGTGAGAATTTGACTCGATCTGAGAACAACTTACCACAATAACAGGTTTTGCATGCATCAGACCCGACTACCGACATAATTCGTTAACACTAGCTTGCCCACTTATTTCTTTATGAAAGTTGGTTTCTAAAGGAACCAAAGAAACAATATGTACTATACAATACGGTTCGGTACGGTGTATCGCACAAAAGTTTTTATTGTATGAAAAAGCTTTTAAATTGGTTATTACACTAACTGTAACCTATCCTACTCGCTGTAGCCCATTGTTATTTCTATATGAAAATCATATTTGAAGTGTTTTCTACTTCTATACTTCGCAACAAAATTTAAGCAAAAATCTGTTCATACCTTAATGAATTCTCGATGAGTACATACACCAACTTAAAATTTCTACTATTCAATTAATCTTATGTTAACTGTAATAGAAGCATACAATGCCGCCGTACCGGCGAATTGCAATTCAAGTATAAAGCACTTGCAAAATCTTAACCAGAATTCGTTTTTGGTTGGTAATGTAAAGTAATGTTTTCTTTATTGTAAATAAAGCCTAAGTTTTCATTGACATTCCCACTTTACGTCACGAACCATCATCAGCATTCAATTGTTAAGTGTTTTCACATATTTCTATCGGTATATAAAACGTTTAAAAATGTTAGCCTTCTCTACTGCTAAGATAACAAAATTAATAATAAGTTTGAACAGAGACAGCGTTTTTAAACCTACATTGCATTTATGTAAGAACTAGTTGAACCCCGCGTTACCCGCGGTTAATGTCGTACCGCAGGTAACGCCGCGGGGCGAAACTTGTCTAAAAAAAGTTGCCTAATTTACTCCTTGTATCATCAGCTACCTAACAGTCAAAGTTTCATGAAAATCGGTCCAGCCGTTCTAGATATTAGCCGGAACATCTGTATGAACATCTGTAGCTGCCTGTCTGTACAGGCACACATTTTAAAAATGGATATTTTGGTATATGTACCGTATATACATTGTATAATTTGCATTGAGTAAAGAGCGTTTATTTTAATTTTACAAACATACACCTCAATTTAATTTATTTGTATAGATGACACACGTCGAAAGTACAAATAGATATCAAAATTTGATAAGAATTTTTGAAACTTAAGAATTACAAACTATATACAGAACATCGGTACTTGAAACCAAAGTTCGAAATATTTACATTAAATCTCATGTAAGTAACATTTAAACGAAAACCTGTATATTTCCCTGAAGTGATCGAAAATGGAGAACGTCAACAGTAGTAGTGGCCGTATCTCGTGGTAATTGAAAAAGTTACCATACAAGGAAACTCTTACAAAACAAAAGTGCACAGACTTGACTGTGACTCAGTGAGGCCGAGTGCGCAACACCGTTATCCAAGACAGATGTTAGTCCTTCAATTTTATTTAATAAACCTTTGGTTATATTATTGATTACACTAACAAAATCCATTTAAGTAACGAGGATAATAAGTACCTTTAAAAAGCTAAAATATTCAAATAGCTGTTTCGCTACTGAAAGATAAACGTCAAAAGTTCAAGAAGTCGACACTAATGTAAGATGAAATACAATTAGCGTTCTTGTGTGCTGCTGGCTGCCTCTATGTGTGAGTGTTTATTTTTATTTTGCGGCGCGCATGTGAGAGCGGACGTGTCATCTATTCGTTTCTTTGTATTTTACACACATAGCTTAGAAACCACTCCACTGAACGGTCTCTACATCGAATAATCTTTTATAAACGCAAAAAACTAACAGAGATCACTTAAACTGATACATATTTTGCATTGCCAAACCAGTATTGTTCTTAATATCTGGTAATGAGTCATAATTGTTATCTATAGACTTGAATGCGAACGAATAGGTAATAGTTATTACACGAAGACAAGAACCTTGATAAAGCAATGTCTAGAGATACAGATCAAAATATTACGTTTAGTACATAGGTTCGTCAAAAATGTATTATGTGCATTATTTTTCTTTAAAAAGTGCTTGCTTGCGCCACGCGCTCGTATTAGTATCCTGCATTCAAACACTTTCCCTTCGTCGTGCGTAATTTAATCAGCAGCCCGTATCCGTTGGACCCCTCAACTTAAAGGACCACCAGTATTGCGTCACTCATTGTCTAAAATTGTTTTCTGATACAATAACCGGTTGCTTTAAAAGGGAGTAAGTGTGTTTTAATATAATTATGCAAATAAAAAATACTAAGACGACGATATGTAAAATGAAAGTTAAGGATAATGGTTAAAAAAATATTTTAAAATACTAAGTAACAATGCTTACGAAAACAAGCTCTTTCTATAAGAAGTGCGACCAAGTTCTTTTGTAACTTACGGATGGGTAAACTAACATCATAAATAGGTCTGAAAAACCGGCACAAGCACCTGTATTAACCGAAGGGAACAAACATCTCATTAACTCTCCTCGGCTTCCTGGGGATCCATATTTAACCTTGATTTAGAAGTACTCCTTTCAAGGCGTTGAACTCCGGGCTACTGACCACTTCACGGAAAACCGTTAGTCGGTTAGAGCCTTAACACAAGAACTTCTCCCTATCCCCTTATGGATGATAAGTAGGTACTCTTATAGTTTTAAAAGGAAACCAGTATGGTTGTAAAATATGGTCACTCATAGCTTACTATAGGTAGAATCTTCCTTTCAAGTTCAAGTTCCTTAGAACTCAACACAAAGTTTTTGGCTACCCGTAGCTGTTTCTTTACTTTTGTTTATTTTCTGGATGGAAGGATGGGTGATCTTTCATGTATACTTTTTATCAATAATAACAAAATCCAGGTCGTTGATTCTAATCCGAAGGGAACGTCTAAAAATAAATTTCTATTAAAACAGTAGTGTTCAGCTTTAATAATATTGTGCGCGTTGATCAAAGCGCTATCAGTTTCAATAAAATGGTTAATTTTATGTTTTAAAAATATAGTACAATAGTATAATTCGATCTGTGTTACGGTGTTGTTATCAGTTCAAACAATGAGTTCGTTATGAATCACTTAGTATTGCCTTACAGTCACATGTTCATGTTGAACATAAACATGGCCTGCTTTTTTCTACTGTGTTCTCTTCGATATATGTAGTAGTGAGCTATAAGTATTATTGAGTTATATCCGTTATAATATAAATATCAATAAGTCAATGCCAAATATATCCTTGAAAAAGATTTGCTACCATTTGTCGCGTATGTTTTCCAACCAGCTTCTTGTATATGCAAGCTGACAACTTGGTTTATTTACCTGTACGTCATTACAAGACATATATGGTAGCTGCTTGCTTGCTAGTTTAATATTGCCTTTTTATGTTAATATATGTAAATTTTGTCAATTTCAGAAACTGGATATCATGGAAGGTGATTTGCCCGAGTCAACCACGGATTTACTAGTCAGTGGCGCTGGAGTTCTGATGTTTACCGCTAATTCACTGACACGACTAAGGGACGCTCGACGAATTTATATATCTGGAGTAAAAATTGTTTTCATGAGAGCATATGCTGCAACGAACTTAGATGTTCTGAATCTTCGATTGGAAGTAGAGAATTGCGACGTCTTCCGCATCGAAGAAAACACCTTTACGAATATTAAAGGTCAGTTATTCAAAGATTAATTTCTTGCAAGTGCGACTTTTTGACTACTGCGATCAACATGCGCTATGCGTAATTGGTTTTGCGGTTTTATATTAAATGACTATCTTCTTTGATTCCCAAGCAAAGCGAAATATTGTGCGATTTTTACTCTGCTGTGAATGATTACTCTGCTCTGTAGGTATTTCAGCCACATATTCATTGAGGTTATTCCTTTTTTATGTATAAAGTAACTTCAACTATACCAAAACTCTAGCCATCAAGTTTAGCTAATTCATATTATAAGTTTTGCGATAAATCGATGGTTCTTTCTTTACGATAATGATGCCATTAGTTATCAAGATCGTAAATTTTCGCAATAATAATCAATCAGATTCATCAGTACTAGACGTTTATTCAGTAGTCACTTGGAACAATATGATTGGGGTGGGATAACAATTATATTTTAGGATAAACTAAGTTGCAATAAAATAGCCCCGTTAACATTGGTAGCTGGTCATATGTATACTTTTACCTTCAGGCGTTAACACAGCAATGTATTACGACTGTATTATTGCTTGGATTGCAACCGGTTTGGATCGGCAGGCTGATAGTATCGGCCAGCCGGATGGCTCCGATTATCGGGTCGTCGGCCAATATTCAACTAGATGGACGACGTTCATTACATTATTTATTCTGATTGTGTTCATAGTCTTGGAAGTCGTAGTTAATTATATAAATACACAGTCTGTCACATTATCACAAATTGTTCCCTACTTTTTAGACCAGGTCTGAAAGACATTATTAAAAAAAAAAAATGATTTTTAAAATATAGATTTGCGTAGTCCTTTTTTTTCAATATCCAGTAATTTAAACAATTATACTACATGTGTCATTATTAAGTTAAAAAAGGGTAATATTAACCTATTAATAGCAGCTCTAATATACTATCAGTCAACGAGACAAAGGTTGTTTATTTAAAATAGTATTATTAATAAAAGCTACAAAACTTTACCTTCAGACACAAACAAAGGCACCTTGCGGTGACATAAGAACTATACGTTCAACTGAGTTCAACACGTACCTACTCTTATTGTATAGTACCTACTAATTACACTTTGTAATATGATAGCTAATACAATGGCATACACCCTTTCATCTGAAATCACTTTTGTGTGAAGTTCAACTCATATAACATTGACTATAGGCAAGTTTGTTCAATTCTATAAAGGTGACTTTATTGCCATCCCATAATTTACAAATATGTTTATGTAATTTAAAACAGTAACACCAACACGGAAATGCCGTGAATATTTGGTAGGAAGACTTCTTTGACCAGGGACAACGCGGGTGCCCAACAATCGTGTCCTAAAATAATATCAATGCATGTTTTGTTTATTCATTTCTATAACACTCATCGTTTGGGGACTAGCAATCTGTAACTGTTTTATAAGCTACATTTGTACGTACGTAACTTCCTAGAAAAACATTATAAAATTCGATACTTTGTTATTTGTCTTATAACAAAACAAGCAAATGTAACAACAGTTAATTGTTATCAGTTGTCAGTGCCATTATGGACCTCCATCTGTTGACCCTACTCACATAAAGAAAAACACAGTATTACATTTGTAATGCCGTCTTGCTTTGTTAGTTTTTCGAAATATGTATAACTTTGCATTGTGTCTCACAATTTGTAAAGCCTTTATTGTATTAATATGAAACATTTAAAAAAATGTTGTGTATTCTTTTCTGTTACTGAGATATTAGATGCTTGGAATTGTCTCTTATAGGTGTATATGCATAATCCAGTGTTGATACTAAAGTGTTCAATATAAAAATCTTATATATCAAAATTATTCCTCGATGATTTCTCGTGATGTTTTTACGAGCGAGAGTGTATTCATAGGAATTAATGTCGTTTCGTGTCGACATGTGGTCAGAAGCTGTGCAGTGACGCACATGACATACCGCACAACAGATGAACGAAAGAAAAGACTACACAATATACTGCAATTGCATGTCAACCCAAAGATAGACGATACTAGGCCAATAGATCAACGACCGAACAAATTGCTGCAAATGTTATACCAATAGGCTAGAAAATGAGAATTGCGGATCCTGAACCGGTGGCATTATGTGATGGATGGTTATGAGATTTATTATGTAAATCATCCCAATTATTTTCATGTATTTGTCATGTTGTTAGAGTCGTGCTAAAAGAATTTTAATTCTGTTTTTTTTATTTATTGAAAAGGAGATAAACGAGCAAACGTATCGCCTGATCACCAACACCACCGCTGAAAAGTTTGTTGCAACTGCATCAACACATTCCTACGTTTTCTAAATATGTCATGCTTAAAGTCTACCTAGTTTGAAAACTAGATGGCACTGTGTCAAATAGCCGAAAACGTTTTATAGGACAAAATATTTAAACGATATTTCTTAATAAGCTTACTAAAGAATTTAGAAGAGTAGCATAATTTAATTGACGTATCATGAAAATCGTAAACGACTGTTTTGATTTAAAAAAAAATATATTACTTCATCGTATTGACATCAAATCAAATCAATCAAATGTAGATTATAAAAAAATCATCTAGCATGACGATAAAAAAAAAATGTTGCAAATGTTATACTAATAAGCTATTTTCTAAAATACAGGTACAACTTTAATTTCGAAAATCAATTTTATGACTTAAATTGCTTCCCAAGTAATAAAAAAATAACTTAACAAATAAAACTGTTTAAACTATAAGATAGACGTGGCTTTTAAATACTTCCCTAGAAATATAAAAAGTACTTATTAGATAAGAAGAAAAATAAACATTTATTGTATGCTGTACCACGGTAGAATACTAGTTGTAATCAAAACTAATTTGGGCGTACTGTAAACAGATATACCACGTAGTTTACAAAGAGGCGGTAACTGGTGTGTCCACATTTGCTCAGCATTATGGGAAATGCTTGTGGCCTCTCGGAATAAACTCGCATTAAAATAATTTATACATCTCCGATATTTTATATTATATAAAACTGGTCTATGTGATGACTAACATAATACGTACCCATACATACATATAATAAATAGTATGTATATGTGTATCAGTCTAGACACATATTAGTGGATTCAATTCATATTACTATACTCGTCAACCTATTATTTTTATGTCAGAACATTATTAACTTATGATTACAGCAATTTGTTTGATTATTGGCATACATTTATTTTCATTAATTTTGTAATTCGAGAAAATAAGCCATTGAGTTTGGAATGAAACGGGGCCAATACACTCACCTTGTTTATACATATGATCTGTGGCACACACACTACACTTGATGCACTATACAAATTACTTTGAGATACCTTTTGATAAAGGAAACTGCCAATCACAATTTCTCGAACTGAAACTTAATATAAGAAGTAATTGATGTCGAAATGGTTTTGATAAGTCTTAATCTTAAGGCTTTTGAATTTTGTAAAGTTACAAGCTAGAGAAGTTAGACATATAGTTCCACAGCTTATACGCTGTAAGTTCCGCCGACATACACTGTCGCAGTGCCTGGATGACTAATTCTGATCTATTTCTGTGTCCCGACTGGTCATAAAGAACCGCTACACGCATTTATGTATATACATATGTTGTGTTATATTTCTTGCCCTTACTTGGTTGAAATCGTGAAACGTTTCGCTTTTAAATACTACTTTCAAATCATGTCATTTTACATTTCTTCATAGTACTTACCTACATATACGAGTAAAATTTTAACAAAATAAAAAACTGACTTCAAGAACGACCAAATCGATCGATTTCTCTTGGATACCATCATCAGATCTTAGTGTCCTTATCATGATACCATCGTTGGGATATCTTCTTTTCATTAAAAATAGAATCATCAAAATCGGTTCATAAACGACGAAGTTATCTGCGAACACACATAAAAGAAAAAAAAACATATTTACGGTCGAATTGAGAAACTCCTCCTTTTTTGAAGTAGTTTAAAAGTAACTTGGAACAATTCATAAATACAAAGACAAGCATATCTCAACATAACGTTTTATGAGCCATACCTGGAATAATTACCTTATGTTTATACGGGCGTTAACCCAAATTCTTAATGACAAATAGCTAAAATAGTTCTCTCGATATCTAGTTTGACTATGAGTTATTTAAAGCTTGGGTATAATACTAAACCTTTTCTATGTTACACAAGTTATTGAAAACCTGTTGACTTCAATGCCGTTCTCTCATTTGATATCTGACCACTGAGAAAGACCTTTTGAAATCGCCAAGTAGTAAAAATTTCTTTCTCGTTTCAAGTCTTTTAAGGTCTTGTTTGTTGGTCTATAACTACCAAGTAGTACTTACACTTGTTTCACAGTATTAAAGTTTAATAATACCAGTTTTATTAACTAGTTAAATATTAATAGAATGAAGTTTTGTAATAAAGTTCTTATTTTATTGTAAGTATCTTTGTTGATCCTACAAAAAAATTAGCAAATGTTTAACTTCGTTTCAAGCTAAGAAACATAGATGGATAATTGACACGGTAGCATTATCCTATAGTTAGGAACACGATTCCCAAGACTCGATATTATTGTTCCACACGTGAAATCATTAGTTCACTTAAAAAAATTAAAACATGTCTTTGTATTCTATAGTCATTAACAAAATAAATGAATTGGTTCCAGGTCCTCTCTCTGTCACATTAAAGAACTGCGAAAGTGTGTCAACGGAAGGTCCGGCATTCTCCTGGCTTCTAAACATGAATATCACTAACGTGAAATCTCTGCAGCTCGGCGCGGGCTCATTCAAGCTAGACCCTTCTGCAAGCAACGTCGGTGAACACGGTCCGGGAATGTCGGTCAGTATAAATAGTTTTGCAAATATTTCAGAACTTGGCGTTGCGAAAGAGTTCCACTGCACATGCGAAAACTTAAAGTCGTTCATTTAAGGCATTTTAATAACGAATTCTTATGTTTTCTTTCAGATTCACATGAAAAATGTCAATGTGCCAGATGTTCCCGATCGTACATTCGGATCTTCAGCTGCAGAAATAGTTCTAGATAATGTTAAAATCAACGGTATCCATGCGGGTGCCTTTTCTGCGAACACATATAACATCGTAATGGCGCTTAACAGTTCAGTCGAAAATATAGACGAAGACGCATTTTCGCAACGATCACTTATCAACAACCTATACTTCTTTGGATGTCGAATACAACTGCTAGCTTCCAGAGCTCTTCAATCAGCTGTTGGGAATCTGAACATTTCACACACATTGTAAGTGCTCTGCTAGTTTGATTGACGACTATATACTTTGACATATTTAAGTCACATAAGACATTTTGCTAAAAATAACTCTTTTTTTTTCAGAATTGAAAATATCCAGACGGGTGCTATTAACATCACAGTAGCATCTGCTGCAATTGGCGATAGCGAATTCCGCAAGCTTATGAGTAGCAGTATAGAGTTGTCGTCATGGACTAAGCTACAAATGGAGAGGAACTCCTTTGATGAGCTTGTACCAAATGCCATAGTGGCGTTGGATACGACAACACACGAGCAATCGGGGCATGAATTAACTTTTGTGGGAAACGAAATCGAAACAGCACATCCCAACAGTCTTAAGTTTATAGGCCAAGCTCAATTACACCCTGCTTATACAGTGGTTTACAAGAATAATTATTACGGACAGACTTGTTTCTGCAATATTACTCAATGGTTAGGAGAAGTTTTAGATATAGAATCTGAAGAAATTTATAAATCGGAAAGTTTTTGTACCGTTGATGAATTTTTGGCGCGTTGCTTTAATGAGCCTGAACAAAATATATTGTTCGACAAATTCCTTGCTGGTATTTGTGTAAAAGATTCTCTTACTTTTCATTGTCAATCCTACGAAAGAAAAGCGGACGGCAGTATAACAGAAATTAAGAATCCTCGATTCCCTCATAAGAACAAGCAGGAGCAAACTATCAGTGATCGTGACAAAAAGGTTATTGGTATAGTTATAGTAACATGTTTGGGATGCGTAATTATAGTAATGTTTATAACATTGATAAGATGGATGAGGCGCAAAGGCTACTGTATAAACGTTAAAAATTTTCTGATTTCTTCGAACTCGTCATGTGGCTCTTTCTGTGATCGCATTTTTTCATGTGGTGTTAGTAACGGTCTGGATAACGCCAGGTCTATTTCTCGTCTCTCGGTTAATGAATATTCTGAACGGCACTGTTTAAATGAACCTACTAGAATTCAGGAAATTGTTCAAGAACCTATTCCACATGATGACCTTGTTCCAACTGAAGATAAAACAACACAAACACTCCCGGAGGAGCTGACGAAAGAACTTTTACAAAATTTGAAGGAAAGATTGGAAAGTCCGGAAAATTATGTGGAAGCTCGTGAAACTATTGAACATTTGTATGTACTTACAAAAATGGAAGAAAATCAAAATGCAATAACACCAAAGCTTATGAATGTGCAAGAGAATATTTATGAACTACCATACCAAAATACTACCCGTATTGGAAAAAACAAGAAACAAATGAAGAGTGTGGGGACTGAAACAACCCCCGTTGAAAAGCAACGACCGCAATCACCTTATAATAGGCAAACTGCATTAGTTCACGAATATTTTGAGCCCAAAGACCTGGCAGTGCATCTATATGCTGAGATAGCTAATAACGACAAGGAAAAGCGGACACTCTTAGGGAATATGCCAGATGTAGTAGCTGAACAAGCGGTACCACGTGGTCCCTATCTCCGAGCGGTTCGAGAAAAAATGGTTACTGGTGGTGCCCAAGTAGCTTCACCGTCAAAATCAGTCAATAATTCAACAAGTCCTCGTGGTACGTCAACAATAAAGTCAACAACGTCTAATACATCAGCCAAAATGATAAATCGACCTCTACCAGAGAAACCCGTTGCTTTGGACCCAGGAGAGGGCACATCTTTACAGATTGGTTGAGATTCGGCCATAATGCGGCCGACGTTAGCACAAGAAGCACAATTCATCGGGATTGATAAGAATGATAGAACATCCTGTAATGAAAAGCGTCGCCGGCCGCATTTATTGCCTACTACTGTTGATATGGATTTCTATTGGAACTTGGACCCATGCGTGACAGGCTGAGTGCGCGAATTGCACCAAAAAATAACGTCGCGATGATGCTTAAACATTTCTTTGCTGTGATATTAATTTTGTTTATTTTAATTATTTGTAATTACCTTTGAGTGATGTGTCGTGCCAGACGCTGTTGTATGTTTATTTGTAAATAATTAATGAGTTGTAATTATTTTTTTATGTTGAGCCGCACTAAAGCGCAATTTATCGATCAACCTTTAATAGGTTATTAGTTTCATTGAGAATAATGCTTTTTATATATGGATGCTTATTTATCTAATTTTAAACTGCCAGATCTAATGACAGCTATGCTAACGAACAATGGTCAAATGATATATCAATATTTAACATAGGATTTTCATAATACATTGATGTTGAATTGAATTATTCTATACTGGACAGAAAATTGTGGAAATAGCAAGCACGGTATTGTAATTGTTAACAACTAAAATTTTAACGAAAAACTTCAAGACTAGACCAAATGAAATGGGACACCATGGAAAGCACCAGTTTTCAAATAAAAAAGAATCATCAAAATCGGTTCACCTAGTCGAAAGTTCTGAAGTAACAAAAAAAAGTCTAATTGAGAACCTCCTCCTGTTTTGAAGTCGGTTAAAGAAGTAGATGCTGTGGAATCCCTCATTCCTCCACTCTTTCAATTCTTAAAATCGATATGCCGATCGATGTAATGTAAGTCCAATTCTTTGCTGTCGTCCAAAGGTTAGTGATGAGCCCTTTTTTGAACTTATACTTTAGAAAAATATGAAATAAAACGTATATTTCTGTATTCAATTTTACACTCAAAATATAGAACTTATTTACTCCTTTATCTCCTCTACAATAACAATTCTCCGTGCATAAGGAATGCTCAACATTCAAATTACCAATATTTTAAATATAATTTATTATAGAACTGAATCTGTCCTATTTTCTGAATGTTAATATATAAATCCTAGATTAAGTAAAAAGTAGCGTAAATGTTATATTGCTGTCTACTGAATTACACATTTGCCATAAGATAAATCAGTCATTATCTATTATGCATTAATAATTATATCAATAAAATATGTTATTCACAAATTTAGAGTAAATGTTCTTTAGAAAAGTGGGAAAGATGATGTTATTCCATTGATGTTCCATATTAAATAAATGTTGAATGTCGCAACTTGTAGTTTAATTTTCATTAAAAAAACTATGTTAGTGTCATAACTGATAAATCATTATTCCTTGTCAGATATCTAATCGGTGGTAGATAAACAATCAAGTGACTCGGTCACATAATAAAACAATATGAAGACTATTAAACTGCTTACACCAGACATGCCCTCATATTTAACTGTCGACGCTTACTTAGCTCACTAATTCAATTGAAATTAAATTAATAGGTATTCTATCTTATATACCTTTTTTATACTTAAATTAAAAATATTTGGCAAAATTTTTTTTCGGAGGCCGTTTTATAACTAGTTAATTGCCTATGCTATAGTCATTTTCCATACAGTAATACAATATTACATAATTTAGAAATCGATAATCTTAAATAATTTTATGCTATTTTTTTAACTGTTTATCGGTTGACCTATATAGTGGTATGTGTGTAAAAGCTGGGGTTTTCGTCACATTTGTTCTAGTACCACAAAAAATAAAGAAAGTAAACTTCACACACTGTTAATCAGTATAATTTATTAACTGTTGGAACTATAATTTGCTTGGATTTAGCATAAAATTCACTTGTAATCCAGTAAAAGAAGATCATTATTGGTTAAGATCGAAGTTTAATGTAAGAAAAGACAGATGATGGCAACTATTATAATTAACGTGTGACTACGCCTTTTAAAACTTATTTCATGCTTTTTCAGCGTCATTTTTCGTTGTAGTTGGATTTTAGTTATTACTTTTTTTATTTAAACAGTTTTAGTGCTATTATAATTTAATTATTACAATTATAAAATAAATACGGAAAAGTCACGAGCGAATGCTAATAATATATATTTGAAATGTTAAAGTAACGCCCTTTCCGATGATACCAAACACGACATATTTATCCCAAATTATATTTTTAAAACAGTACTTTATGACCGCTAGAGGGCGCCACATTAGGTTCCGTGACACGTCATATAGCATATAACCAATGGACGATCAATACGCTTCTAACAATATCTCATTTGCCTAGTTCTAATAAGTAGTTGAGGAGCTATGAGGGAACAAAGGAAGAAACATACATACATAGCCTGTCAAAACAATAAACCTCCTTTAGCTTTGCCGTATTCGGGTAAAACATGAGGAATACAGAATACAGTTCAACGATGTAGGTATATTGAAATCATCGGTGCTATTATTTTAAAAGTTACTGTAACAGAATTCAGTTCGAAGTGATAAAGTTTGTGTACAGAAAAACTCCTCAACGGTTAACACTGAGTTTAGTTTGGCAAACCAATAGTTTGCTCTAACGAGTCCGACGAGCTCGATAAAACTGTAACTTGTGTTTATTTTCTTCCATCATATAATTCATTACTTTCCACTTTTCATTTGATTAAGGTTTTACATCATCATTCAAGTATTTTTTGGACTTCGGTAAGTTTTAATATAGAATGCCATAAATGACAACCAACATTTCTGACCTTGGCTACATTTAAGGATGCCGTTTGTAGTCACTGACCTCTTCAAAACTGTACAGTTTTGTTAACACACGCATAACTAAAAAGAAGTAGCTTTTAGAATAACTTTCACTATTTTTGAAAAGATATAAAGTACATGACTCCGTAGGAAGCCAATAAACCGTCCTATGAGTAATGTTATAAATATGTAATTGTACATATATATACGTATATGTATATGTTACATCTGTTGAGTTTAGAGATTCTTCTATGATACTATATACGTACATGGTACAAATTACTTAAATTCCAACCTGAATACTCGAGAAGGCAAACATGGATTAAATAGGTTTGTTATAAATGTTGTATTTAATCAGAAACTATACAACATAATTTCGTATTAACGACATAATCTATACTTATAAAATAGTAAGTCCTGACTGACTGACTGACTGACTGACTGACTGACTGATTCATCATCGCCGAGCGTAAACTATGATAGTTACGACTATGAAATTTGGTGAGTAGGATCCTTTTATTGAGTAGACACCCACTAAGAAAGGAATTTTGGAATTTCTACCCCTAAGGGGGTGAAATAAGGGTTGAAAGTTTGTATGGAAGTCCGTCATTTTTTAAGTTAGGGACCTGAAACTTTATTTTTGGGCTACTGATTAAAAATGATTAAACACGTATTTCAGCGTTTTTGAATATTCTACCCCTAAGGGGTGAAATAGGGGTTGACATTTCGCGTATAGGTTAGTCTGGAAGTACGACATTTTTTAAGTTAGAAGCATGAAACTTTATTTTTGGGCTACTAATTAAAAATGAGTAAATACGTATTTCAGCGTTTCTGAATATTCTACCCCTAAGGGGTGAAATAGGGGTTGAAAGTTTGTATGGAAGTTCGTTATTTTTTAAGTTAGTAACATGTAACTTTACTCATGTGCTAATGATTAAAAAATAGTAAATACGTATTAAAGCGTTTCTGGATATTCTACCCCTAAGGGGGTGAAATAGGGGTTGACATTTCACATATAGATTAGTCTGGAAGTCCGCCATTTTTGAAGTTACAAACATGAAACTTTGTTTTTGGGATACTGACTAAAATAGAGTTAATACGTATTTAAGCGTTTCTTGATATTCTACCCCTAAGGGGATGAAATAGGGGTTGAAAGTTTGAATGCAACTTCGTTATGTTTGAAGTAGCAAACATGAAACTTTGTTTTTGGGCTACTAATTAAAAATGAGTAAATACGTATTTCAGCGTTTCTGAATATTCTACCCCTAAGGGGTGAAATAGGGGTTGAAAGTTTGTATGGAAGTTCGTTATTTTTTAAGTTAGTAACATGTAACTTTACTCATGTGCTTATGATTAAAAAAGAGTAAATACGTATTAAAGCGTTTCTGGATATTCTACCCCTAAGGGGGTGAAATAGGGGTTGACATTTCGCATATAGATTAGTCTGGAAGTCCGCCTTTTTTGAAGTTACAAACATGAAACTTTGTTTTTGGGCTACTAATTAAAAATGAGTAAATACGTATTTCAGCGTTTCTGAATATTCTACCCCTAAGGGGTGAAATAGGGGTTGAAAGTTTGTATGGAAGTTCGTTATTTTTTAAGTTAGTAACATGTAACTTTACTCATGTGCTAATGTTTAAAAAAAGAGTAAATACGTATTAAAGCGTTTCTGGATATTCTACCCCTAAGGGGGTGAAATAGGGGTTGACATTTCGCATATAGATTAGTCTGGAAGTCCGCCTTTTTTGAAGTTACAAACATGAAACTTTGTTTTTGGGCTACTGATTAAAAGTGAGTAAATACGTATTTAAGCGTTTCTTGATATTCTACCCCTAAGGGGTGAAATAGGGGTTGAAAGTTTGTATGGAAGTTCGTTATGTTTGAAGTAGCAAACATGAAACTTTGTTTTTGGGCTACTAATTAAAAATGAGTAAATACGTATTTCAGCGTTTCTGAATATTCTACCCCTAAGGGGTGAAATAGGGGTTGAAAGTTTGTATGGAAGTTCGTTATTTTTTAAGTTAGTAACATGTAACTTTACTCATGTGCTTATGATTAAAAAAGAGTAAATACGTATTAAAGCGTTTCTGGATATTCTACCCCTAAGGGGGTGAAATAGGGGTTGACATTTCGCATATAGATTAGTCTGGAAGTCCGCCTTTTTTGAAGTTACAAACATGAAACTTTGTTTTTGGGCTACTAATTAAAAATGAGTAAATACGTATTTCAGCGTTTCTGAATATTCTACCCCTAAGGGGTGAAATAGGGGTTGAAAGTTTGTATGGAAGTTCGTTATTTTTTAAGTTAGTAACATGTAACTTTACTCATGTGCTAATGTTTAAAAAAAGAGTAAATACATATTAAAGCGTTTCTGGATATTCTACCCCTAAGGGGGTGAAATAGGGGTTGACATTTCGCATATAGATTAGTCTGGAAGTCCGCCTTTTTTGAAGTTACAAACATGAAACTTTGTTTTTGGGCTACTGATTAAAAGTGAGTAAATACGTATTTAAGCGTTTCTTGATATTCTACCCCTAAGGGGTGAAATAGGGGTTGAAAGTTTGTATGGAATTCGTCATTTTTTAAGTTAGAAACATGTAATTTTATTCATGTGCTAATGATTAAAAAAGAGTAGATATGTATTTAAGTGTTACTTGGTATTCTACCCCTAAGAGGGTGAAATAGGGGTTGGAAGTTTGTATGGCAGTTCGTAATTTTTTAAGTTAGAATCATGAAACTTTATTGGTGTACTACTGATTAAAAAAGAGTAAAGACGTATTTAAGCGTTTCTGGATATTCTACTCCTCAGGGGTGAAATAGGGGTTGACATTTCGTATATGGATTAGTCTGGAAGTCCGTAATGTTTGAAGTTCGAAACATGAAAGTTTATTTATGTGTTACTGATTTAAAAAGAGTAGAGACGTATTTGAGCGTTTCTGGGTATTCTACCCCTAAGGGGGTGAAATAGGGTTTGAAAGTTTGTATGGAAGTTCGTAATTTTTTAATTTAGATACAGGAAACTTTATTTTTGGGCTACTGATTAAAAATGAGTAGACACCTATTTAAGCGTTTCTGGATATTCTACCCCTAAGGGGTGAAATAGGGGTTGAAAGTTTGTATGGAAGTTTGTCATTTTTTAAGTTAGAACCATTAAACTTTATTCATGTACTACTGATTAAAAAAATGTAAAGACGTATTTAAGCGGTTCTGGATATTTAACCCCTAAAGGGGTGAAATAGGGGTTGAAAGTTTGTATGGAAGTCCGTTATTTTTTAAATTAGTACCATGTAACTTTATGCATTATCAGCATTAATGCGAATTCTGTTTCTAAAAGGGATGAAATATGGGTCGAATGTTTGTATGATAGTTCTTTTAAATGGGCTATTGATCAAAAATAAATAAATACGTTCAGAAATATGAATAAATTACTGATACATACTTTTATACAGTTTTAATTAAATACATAAAATCAACTTCCACGCGAGCAAAGCCGCGGGCAACAGCTAGTTTCTAGATAAAGTAGCAGGTATTACGAGTAAGTAGTGCAAGTGCTAGCATAATTTACTTAGTTTTACTTTAGTGAACTCCAGTCTTTATTATTATAGAGTTAAGTAGATCGCTTTGTTTACCGTACAGTGGTATTACTATAACAGGTTGCAAACGTGCGTTATCGTGAACCGTCCGGTATGCGAAAGCTGATTGGACGGATAAACGTTGCGAACTGCCTGTATACAGAGCGACAGCAACGTCCACTGCAATACTGCTCCAAACATATACTATAACACCTACAGCATATGTATTAGGCACCATAAGGCTGAAAAGATTTGAAGAGTAATATTGCATTATAGGCGTGGTTAACAGCTAAATGATCCTTTACAACTTCATACTCCTAGAACTCTTCCAAATCGTATGTTATCTCGTAGCATAATCATTATAAGTACAGAAAAAATACACACGAGTAAAATAGAAATGACGTAGCAGATTACCAACCGTACCTCTGAGCAGTGCTACCGGATGTTAAACAGTGTAAGTCGTCAATTATTTCCAGAAGCTCTGGAATGTATTAACTTCTATGTAGTCAGTGATATATTCTAAACTGTAATAAAATTACGATCAAGATGTGACCATATTAGAATTTTATGAACTTTAAAGTTCAGTATATCTTGAGCTATCACATTGGATTTTTAACTGTATTAGACATCTAGGTGTGTTGTTGTACACGTAATAAAATAAACATGTAAGTAATTCCAAATTCGTACTCCTCTTTTATAGATCCATAGGGCGGGTTTTATATTTAAATGAATCAACAGGTTTGTCATCGACCATTGGAAATCAAGTAACCTTCAAGTTTCTCAACTTATTTTTCATGTCTTTTTTTAGAAATACTTATTTATTTTTATATATTGAAGAACTGACAGAATGCAAAGTTTACCATCAGTGCCTGAAATTTGATTAAAGAGTAATAGAATTCTCTATTTGTTGGTATTTGTGTAGATTTCTTCACAACTCTAAATTTAATTTCATACGTCGTTTTTGTATCAAATTTTCTTTATTTTTTTAAATTACACTATAAATAAGTGAATTGTCATTAAAAGCTTTAAAAGAGAGCTTTGAATCTAAATCGTGCGCATAAACAAACACTTGTTTCTTCAGTTGTTACATTATATGTATAAACTAACAGCTACCATTCAAACAGAATTAGTTCTATCGGATGCCTGGACAGTGTCTCTATAATATGCTTTTAGAACAAATAATGCCAATCACGTGGAAATATCAACTTTAACACCATATAAATAAAAGTTTAAAAAGAAGCCGCTCTCGTTTTGGTTGGACGAACTTGTTTATTTTTGCATTCAAGAAATTTCAATGGAATAGGATGCAGGTTTGATCAGTGTCGACAAGGAATAGTAAGAATGGACTTAAAAGTGGGCAAGATTAAGGTTTAAAATAAAATTATTGTATTTATAAGAAGAAATAAGTTGATTATTGGTTATCATAGAGCATACGTAAGTAGAAACTATTAAAGCGACTCATCAGAAAGCAGTAATTGTCGTAATTTAATTAATTTCGGAGTAGACATTTTCGTATATATTGGATGCTCAAAACCAGTTTTATACTATTAGTTGCCTAATGATAATAATATTACTGGTGACTAATATTAACTCTCAACCTCGACGCACTCAATTGTATACGATTATTAGCTCCTAGATAGTTACTCCTTCCCAAGGTAGTAGAGCCACGCTGATTTCAGCAAGAACTCGACAGAGGCGGTACTCCCCTCGCACAGAAGATCAACGTAAAATGACAGCGTTCGTGCTGTCCGTTTTTTGTTGGTGAGTGCGAGACCGGAGGCCCAATGATGCAGAAGCATCACTAGGCCGCCTTAGTGTAGGTCACCACGCTGCATTGTCTGCATTCGCAATGAGTGTGGTGTCCACCACTCTTGGTTTCTGCTTATGCTTTCCATCAGGCAGAGTCATTTTGGCAGGCATAAAAAAGAAAAAAAAGGAAACCTGTTGCAAATCCAACGACCTTTTCCTATAAATTTAGTAATTCTACGTTATCTGGGATTACAAAGCGTATCTGTTATAGCGATTTACACCGTTAGTTTACGATTATGACGATGATAAATTAAAAAGTTTTGAGGTTTATTTAGTGCACTCCAAGACTATATTACAGGGGCGTAAATATACAAGAGACAGAGGTTCAAAAAAGAATTATTCATTCTGGATCAATCAAGGTACTATCATACATATAATATAATTTCTTCTACTTTTATGAATGTGGGGTTGAATACTATTCAACAGATTAGGATAATATTGTATTGCATAGGCCATGTCGCTGAAGGTGTATTTCAATATTTTAAACTAGCTGACCCACGCAACCTCGTTTGCGTTTCCCATTGCCCGTCGCGTGATAATTTTCCCCCGTTTTTCAAACATTTTTCATTGGTGCTCCTCTCCTATTGGTCTTAGCGTGATGATATATAGCCTATAGCCTTCCCCGATAAATGGGCTAACAAACACCGAAAGAATTTTTCAAATCGGACGATGATGATTAGCGTGTTCAAACAAACAAACAAACTCTTCAGCTTTATATATTAAGTATAGATTATAAAATTTTAAAGTAATCAAATCTTATGACCTATAACTATTTATTGTAAACAGATTTGATTTAGCCTACTGTAAATTGAAATCTGACCGAGACGGGTGCACCTGGACTTCCACGACGTAAATTCTCGTGTTCGTCATCGATTCATAGAAAATACTTTAATCCTAATAGAGCTCCCAGGTTCGAGTACTTATCAATTTGACCTAGTTTCAAGCATCAATACTCTCCGGAAACAGTGTTTTATTGTATTCACTTCTACGGTACTAGTATTAATTAATTTTATTTATTGCTCAGAAATCTGACCGCAAAATCTATATTAATATTAAAAACACGAAAGTTTGTAAGTATGGATGGATGGATAGATGGATGTTTGTTACTCTTTCAAGCATAAACTACTGTACGGATTTGGATGAAACTTTACATTATTATAGCTTATACATCAGAATAGCACATAGGCTACTATTTGCGGCGATAACCGACAAATAAGCGGGCGGAGCCGCGGGAAACAGCTAGTATGTAATATATGCATAACTGGCATTAGATACATCAAATATTCATCTACCCATATTCGGGCAATCATTACTTTTACAAGGCAATATTTAAATGAGTGTAGTCTGCTCTTAAAGTTATCGTGTCCTGTAAGAAATTGAGCGACACAGTGATTTATCTCGAGCCATGTCCTCGACAACCGTTCGCAAACAGATGGAAGGAACTAGTAGAGATGGCGTTGTAAGATGATTCGTCCCAACTTGTTGCCATTTATCCATGAGGTCGTTATAGACATTGATGTGAGCTTATGAAAGTGTTAATCGAGGCGCTTTGCAATCAAATTATGCACCGATAAATAAACATACGGAAAAATACATCAATGGTTTTCTTTACCGCATTTTTCATGTTTTTTATCCAAGTACACAAAATGTATTCTATGAGCACAATCGGCTGCATAATTTTAAAAACGGTCATATTATTATGTGAGGTGTGTATGTAATCATAACAATTAGGTTAATATTATTATTGGTTAAATATTTTGGTCAGCACATCGAACACAGAAGAACCTCAGGTTTATAAGAAATAGTAAAATTCTACACTAGCAACACTACATAAAAGTAATTTTCTAGTACTTAAACAAGAGCATAGGGTAAGTATATTGCTTTCTGAAGCTCTTGGATATATAGGGTATTCAGGTGATATTTCTTTACTTCCAAACTAATAGAAATAGTTTACAATATCGTCATCAACGGGCTGTGGCGTTTGAAATTGGCAATTAAGATGACACAAGCTGGATTTCACTTCTATAATTCCACCATTCTATTTGCTTTAGGTAGATTGATGTCTGTAGAATATTGTTAAAGAAAAAGTAGGAATAAATAAATATTCCTCAGAGAAATGTTTCAATAGTAAACAAAAGAATAACGTTGAGAATCCAAGCGAGCGAACCCACCTATGTTTGGTTACCGATAACCCAGTGGCAGTGACCTTTACATGCAAGGGTAGTACTGCACTTTGACGTACGTGCGGAACCGAGTTTATCCTGAACAAATTATCTATGAGGTTATCCAAGCGACATAAATTAGATAGATAGTGTGCTTAAGTCACTTCAGTCAACAACTGCGCCATAATAATCTATGGCTCTAATCTGTACCTCATCCAATGGCACTATGCTTATGCACACATGTTTTTGTTCAGTTCGATTATAAATTAGGTTTTGTAACCCAACGAAAAATGAAAACCTTGTCGTCAAATCCTAAAGAACAAAGCAAACTATTTGACCAGAATTATTCTCTCCTCCTCTATGTAAATAATATCTTACAGATGCTTTTTTCCTTGTTGAAAACGAATCGTGACTAACTGAAAAGCTGATGGGCTCAGAAGTTTTTTTTAAAGTATTCATTGCGTTCTTTTGGAAAATATTTTGCAATGCAAAGTTCAATTCATTAAAGAAATTGTAATGCGATTTCTCTTTGTTTCATTAGTTCTTATACGTGCCCCTTACCCGAGAAACATCTGTTTTATTGTGTCTACAGAGTTACCAACAACAGTGAAAATCGCTTGGTTATATTTACAAGAATTATAAGAGAAATACGATGACTAACTTTAGTGCTACCTTTTTCGGATTGCATAATATACCTTTTAGTTAAAATTGTCACTTCGTACCAACTATATTTTTTCATTATATCAATTATAACATTGGAATAGATGAATAGTTTCATAACAGATACATGATTTAGAACGACAATCCAGATGTGCATGACAGCACGGCACAACCACTCTGTCGAACGTAAGTGCAATATGTGTGCTACGTACCTAAGGGCTTCCACACATAACTGCGAATTAGCAACGCATTGCAAATATCTGCGAGCTCGCACAACTGTACCGCAAGAACTTCAAGCCATATCGCAGTTATGTGTGGGAGCCCTAAGTTAACGTGTTCATGGGCATGAAAAAAGTTTCAGTAAATATATGAACTGTTCTCGAAATAAAACGTTTCTTACATGAAAGAATTCAGGATTCAGTTTTAATCATTACACATTAGACCTTGTTATGGTGGGGAAACTTGTGGGAGGGTTATGTCCAGCAACAGACGTCTATATGACAATATAACAGAAAATAGATACATACTTATTTACTGGTGATCGTGTGTAACTTCAAAATCCTACAATGACAGTTTCTTATTAAATGTGTTTTAATAAGGACACCTTGGATAAGTGCATCACGAACAGAAACTATTCAAATTGTATGTAAGCTACTATAAAAACGATATACTTGCGATGACACGTACAATAAAATCTTGAAAGCCTAGCTCACGTAGATAATGCGTGAGAGTTTACCAAGACAATTGGTAGTACAAATTGATGTTAAGTTTCAAAATAGTTGCGAGAACTCACCAGCCGTGACTGAACAACATGACTAATTTGGGTGATCATAAGTCGCGGTTGAAAACGTAACCGGTAGGTACCTACATGTACTAAATCCATGAAACTAAATTGTAGCTGTTAATAAATGAGTAACTGGATGTATCAAATATTCGTTATAACTACGTTAATTGGAATCAGTATTTAACAATACCCCTATTCATTTAGAGTATTTTAGAGGAACTTAAAAAAATGCCGAATTAACCCCACTAAGCTCAGATGATTCTACTTACTCATGGAATTTAGAGTACTACGAAATACTCTTTTCTGTGATAAGATAGGTACTTATCTAATTACTAGGCCATGAATCGCACAAAGCCACCACTTTCGTTAAAAAGACTATGAATGCAGAATCCAGGGTTTTCGATTTCAGTCGTTTTGAAGTGTCATATCATTTTATATTGTTACCACATTTCATTTAAATATTTTAGCTATTTGCACTTCTTCAACATGTAAACATTCAGCAAATATTCCTACAAATATAGTAGTACTCTTTACGTCACATTTGTTTAAGTAAGGCATGCCGAGAATTTTATTCGTTAACTAGTTTATAAAATATAGTTTAAATGAGAGAGAGAGAGAGGTGACTCAAAATGATGTATTCTGACGATATTAATGCCACAATTTTAAAACTTAGTCGCGGATTGCCACTGCATATTTCATCTCATTTTATGATTACAAACAATAAAAGAATTAAGTGCCCCGAGCTTCAACATTAAGTAAAATTTTGTTTTCATAACATCAATGCTATGTAAATAGCTATATTTAACAGGTAACTATTTCAGAATCTAGTTATGGTGGTAACTATTTATTATTACTTTTGAAACACAGAAACATTGTACATATATTGTTTATACAAGTGAAGTAGTTTTAAGTGTACAGTGTGTGATACAGTATCGATCGACAATTTAAAGTTGCAAAAGCCGTGGTCGTGTCAGAAACAATATCGTGTTATAGTAGATATGCACAAGTATTCAATTTGTGAATAGAGCGAGAGCTCGTGATCGTCAGACCTTCGTTTTATATAAGCTGAAACTTTTTCTGAACATGTGCCCAACAGAGTTTGGAACCGTGGGCGAATATGAAGTTTGGATCAGTTTGCAGCAGTACAAAAACATAAAATAGTTGCCTGCGTCACAACATAACTTATAATTATTTTATGTTATTTTTCTTTTTGCCAATAGTTTTATAAATTTTAATATCGGTTTAGTCAATAAAAAAAGCCAAGACGGAGAGGGACGAGAAAGATAATCGTCATGACTTTTACAATCTTATACTAATTCTGTTAAAAGTAACACATCGATGCAAGTACAGGGTATTTTTTTCTGCAAAGTTGCCAAATACCACAAAAGAAATTATCTCAAATAAGTTGATGTATTTTTGTCATTAACTCTGTAACTCTAACTAATATATTTTACTACACGAAATATCGCTTCAGAGACTGCAAGCGTATGCTTGCCAACTAGACACATAAGAAGGTCACCAGCATATATTATCACTGGAACATTCAAGCACGGTTATCCAAACATAGAGCCCGGGGGTGAACCAATCTAAGGTTTGAGTTAACTATGGAGTTACGTATTGTATCGAGTAACCAAAACATTCGGGTAGCTCGAAAGCTTTAGAGCTCTATGCAATATGCAAACTATCCCGAATAGCAAGTGCGTTGCCTACTAATCACTCTAATCAGTAACATGTGCGCTGCTCACTATATCATTTTACTAGATTTAGGTAAATATTAGCCCAAACCATCTAACATTTTTTTTTAATTATTTCCTCCTAATACTTATATCGCTTACTTTTTTCATAAATGATAATATGTGTAATTAATGGGTGGAAGAGCGCTGTGATTTTAAAGGAGCATAGACTTGAAGGTCGCGTGGTACGCGCAGGCGCACCTCTCGGTTCGCCTGACTTTTCATATCAGTCGCTTGCGCGGGAATTGAACATAACTGACGCGCGCTCTGTTGCTTGTTCATAACACTATTTAATTAATTTCTGTGTTACGTCGATATTCATAACAACGCAAATACGCGATTCAGTGATTACAAAACTAAAACATATTGATAATTCTTCAAAATAAGTTACTCTCAACAGCCGACAGTGATTTATTGTCTTTGTTTACTTTTAGGCTTAATAGTTTGAGTTGCCGCGGAACTGCTCTCATGAGGTACCTACTTTTGACTTTTTTTCTTACTAATACTTGCGATTACGGTTGGCTAAAGATCAAAGTTTAGGCACAAGCACGTGGCTCTTGAAATATTATAATAATAGATGTGCGTGCATTTAGAGTTTAATACATACAGATGGTCTTACAGTTTTATCACTAGATGTGAGTTGATGACCAGCGCATAAAAAAGGTCAATAATAATAATTTAATTTTTTAAATATAAATATTTTAACGTTAATTTCTAAACACTGTCTAGGCCTCTCTATTGTATTTTTCCATATTGTACCACTTCTACTCGTACTTGAACAATTATACCCATAAGTATGAGAGTTGAGTTTGTTTTTCGCGCTAATAAACGTAATACTTTTAAAAGTAAATTATATATTTGTGTTTATCAGTCAATGACTGGATCCATATAAAATGGCTGACTCATCTGTGATCTGAGGCGTCTGGAATTCGTACTTTTTTGAACCGGTCACTTAGGAGAAAGGGATCTTAATTTTATGAAGGCTTTGAGGAGCTCGTTATGGCACCTATGGAAAAATGAAAGTTGGACACATTATCCTCTTGCGGCTCAAATACGAGTTTAATATTAGCAGTCTGAGTGATCTTATGTCCACCTATCTAGCCTATATTAAATTATCTATATTAAGATATCGTTCAAAAGATTTTTAAATTGAACTCTAAAATATCTGTGATGTTTATGAATGGTGTGTGATCATTTCGTAGAACAGCAGATACTAAAAAAATGAGAAGTAAGCGTCGCGTCCCATAAGTGCTGTTATATGTAAACAAACAGTGACCAAGTTTTGAGAATCGACCATAGTGAGTGTAAATGAGCAACGGATATATTCGAAGGACTATAAACAAGATGTGACTTTGTTGTAACGACGACAACTATTTATTGATACTAGACATCTTATAACATGGTTTTAGATGTAAATCACTAATAATAATTAGGTACATACATCCAACAACGTACCAAAATTGGAGCGAATACTTGATTTATAATATAGGATAGATAGCAGAATAAAGATGGCACCTAATTTTTTATTTTAATAATTAGTAGTTATTTTTGGGATTAACCATTATTTGCGTAACGGGAATATTATGGTTTTTCGACCTCCTGCCCACCCTTGCCCCGAGAATTCAGATTTGTTGGTATGATGGGTTCACATACCTATTTTGCAAATAAATAAAAAAAAGCAGTTTCAAAACATACAAAGGCTACGTCTACGTCGTCTACGTGTGGCTACATCTATTTTAAAAATTAGCAAGACATGAATTATAAAGGTATTCGTTTTAAGATTATATTCAGTATTTTGATATGGAAGGCACATAACTTGTAACACCAATCATCCTTGGTCACAAACGTCATAATTCTCTCCTCTTTCCCCTAGCGTGTGGATCTATGGATGGCCTCTTTTAGGAACCTGTAAGTCAGAACTTTAGAATAACTAGATAGATGTGTTATTTACAAAAAAAAAAACGATTTAGTTATAAAAGTTTTTAAGAGTCTAGTTATAACTGCAGTCAGGAGTAGCGTGCGATCAGGAAATGTCCAGTTAAGAGTTAATTTAATATACTTGCTGGACAACGATCACTGTTTCGCTCTGAATACAGGGACTTTGAAATACTTGGATACGATGTTGTAGCACTTTTACGACATTTGTTAAAGGACAATTCAAACCTGCTCAGGTGTGATCTATTTAAATTTTCTCATTAAGTGACGTTAGATACTATGACGTCCATCTAGGTCTTGTCGTGGAAATATAATTACTGATACATATATGTATCAAGAACGATAGCACAACTTTATCAGTTTACGCCACATTTTCACCTCACGAGGTTAATGATAACTCATAAACATAAATATAATGGCTACATAGTGCGATAATATTGTATTTGTAAACCGAGTTTTTTGACACGAAACGAACTAGGTTTGTAACTTTAATTAACTTAGATCGATACATTTTACACTGGCTCTATATGGACCTGCCGACCTGCAGTTACTTGTATATATAGCTTTATTGTAATACGATACTTCAAACAATACCCGTAAACATCGTATTCGTATTACGACTCCCGTCAGAAAGAAAGTCACAAACGATATTTTACGGAAACTTTACAAACATGAAATATGAAACGTTATACAATGCCAGGGTCAATCTTTTGTCCACTTCCCGTGATAAAACTGGCCGAGCTATTTCATATAAAGCAGATATATAATATGGTAACTACGCTGGAACCATAGCCAAATGATATTTTGAAACCATCAAGTGGGCATATCGAAAACATATCCACGTGCGATAGAGCAGTCATTTGACTTTTATTTATAGATGATTCTATTATATACATGTGTATATTATACTCTTTACTACCGAGATTCATTCTATAAACAAATAGGGTAAAGTGTCTACTCTACTCAATATCGTCCACAATGTGCTATCTACACAAACAAAAATTTTAATGGAGCAAAGCAATTTTTTAACTACATAATGCAAGAGTAGAAAACCAGCACCAGCCATAATCTGTTGTTAGATTTCGTGCATTATCATAACCAAGTGAGGTCACATGTTTACTAATTGACCTCTAGGCTGACTGACTGACTGGGATAATTAAATGATTAAATACCTTCCTAGTGACCTTGTATGAGACTATAAAATCTAGGGCATTTTGATCACGAATCCTTTGTCAATATGATATTATTTTTGGTTTTGTTTAAAAATAAATGGTAATCTTGTCTACTATGACATCATAGGTGACTATCCCGGTTACGTGTAAGTTATCCAGATACTGTTTGCTTGCGTTCGTCGTTTTATTAAACCTGAATCACCCTACAAATAGTACAACGAGCAGTATTAAAAAGATGCTAAATTTAAAACAATAAAACAAAATCACACATTTTGCAGGGCGGTTCGTGCATACGAGTGAAAGTGATGGAGTATGCTCCTGTAGAACTTTCACAGCTGTACTTTGTATTTTAATCTCTTTTAATTTAATTTTATTGCAAACAGTTTTTTTTAATAAAAAATATATTTCAAGGGATGGGGTGGAGAAAAGGGGGAGGGGTTGGTGTTAGGGCCTCCGGTATCCCACACTCGGTGAAAGACAGCGCAAGTACTATTCCACACAAGTTTTCTGTGAGGCCGTGGTATCACTCCGGTCGAGCCGGCCGATTCATACCGAAGCGAGGCTCTCCCACGGAACCGGCACAAAGGTATTCAGAACGAGCGTTTCCCGGAGTAGATGTGAACCATTCGGGATATGTTTACATAGCACTGGAAGCGATATTTCTAATTAATTTGAAATTGGACAATAATTTGTCAAGTTCTTTTTCTACGGCTGAGGTACCTACATAAAACTGAATCCGCTATGCTTCATCAAACTAAGGACATCGCGAGTAAATAATGACGTAATCTTTGCATAATAAAATGTTTAGATAATCAAAGAAGTGACGAATACACTCTTTGTTGCTATACATTATTGTAACTTTGTAACGACATTGGACCGTAAAATGATTGTAAGTCTAAACAACTTAGACATACCTACACTTGACCCTGATATTTAAATGTGTTTCTTATGTTAATTAATAATTTTATTGGACTGATTCTCATATATATTATGATATTTTTTAGAATACCTACTCACAAATGATAAATACACTTGTTTTTTTTCCACCGATCGTCGAATTACAAATTACGATTTTATAATTAATATAGATTTTTCTAAAATCTAAATTGGGTCTACTGTTCAATTACATGATCCGAAGGTACGTCGCAATAAAAGTAGTACCTACTGACATAGATTGCATACCATATCGGAGTAAGTAAACACCAAGAACATATGCAGCGTTTAATCGAATCTATTGTGCGAATTCGGAAACTTTAAGCAAACTCGATTGGAAAGTCGTAAATTTCAAATTAACAGTTTATTTTTTTATGATGTAGGAGGACAAACGAGCAGACGTATCACCTGATGGTAACTGATTACCGCCGCCCGTAGAGACCTGCAACACCAGAGGCGTCACAAGTGCGTTGCCGACCTTTGGAGGATGTGGAAAGGGATGCGGGGAGTCGCTGGAGTTATGGGCCTCTGGTATCCTCACTCACTCAGTGAAACACAGCGCAGTCGCTATTTCACACCGGTTTTATGTGAGGCCGTGGTATCAGCACTCCGGTCGAGCCGGCCCATTCATGCCGAAGCGTGGCTCTCCCACGTGGCTGTAGTAGAGGAACATTGATATTAATAACTAGTTGTTGCCCGCGACTCCGCACGCCTGTATGTCGGTGATCGCAGCAAATATGTAGTAGCCTATGTGTTAATCTGATGTATAAGCTATATATACAGCTAGGATAGCTAGTTATAAAATTAGGAAGATAAATTCTATAAATGAATAGAAATTATATAGCCTTTTTTTGACGGGGTGAAAAATCCTTTCGGATCTCCAGCTCCTCGAGGACACAGGAGTCAGGAGTACATGGTGTTTCCACTAAAAACACCCCGACGACTAGTCTCTGGCGCCCTACTCCGGGAGGACCCGGTCCATGTTATTTAGGTCCTCCCCATCTTTTATGTTTATTGTAAAGACAATAAAGAATCTAGAAACAAATATTTGAGACGAATAAAAATTTTATGCTATTCCCTATTCCGCATAATCAAATACTACATACGGCAATAACCTTTCAGCTTCAAATATCTGCCGAGATATTGAACATCTCTTGAGCAAAAATCGCATGCATTCTTCGCTATTGCGAATGCTAGAGGATATACACACACTGTGCTGAACTTGTAAATGTAGTCAACGTGTTCAACAATTCAACGTCATTGACAACATGTTTATCGATTTACATAATAGTAGTGTGAGCTTTTCTAATATACTTTAACTCTTCTATTAACGAACGGTTTCGATCACTATTATAGAGTATATTTTAAAAGTAAAGCTATTTTAATTGTGTAGTTAAAACTGCATAATACTATTTTTATAATATAAGTTATACCTAAAACGAATGAGGCCGACAGTTAAGTCCAAAAAAAATAAGATTTTTCTCAATACGTTCCGAACACATACGCCCCCTCTCTCAGATTCAGTTTTTCAAAACTTTGTAGTACTCATTTTCCATTTATGCTTAATACCTCAATACAAAAAGGGCATACAAAAAAGAAAAAAAAAAGTGTAAACTGAATAAATTTTGGTAATTGTATCAAGTCAGTATACTCGTATATAATGCATGCCATATCCGCGTACTTTGCAGTAATGAAAGTCTGGCCGAATTAATTCTGAATCTTAGTGACAAGACTGACAACTAGGTCACAGATTCAAAATGTCGCCTTGACTAATGACAGTAACGACTTTATTAAACATATATGTACGCATATTTATTGTGAATATTATATGAGCTCCATAATTTCACATTTTTCAAAGAACTTTCTTTAAAGAAAAGTGTTACCATAAATACACGTTAAAAATGATTTCGAGAAATTCAATACTTCCTTGTTTTAAAATCGGTTAAATTTTAAATACGTACGGAAATTAATAATAATTATGTAGACTAACGAAATAACCTTCACTAACTAGATTGTGATTAAATAACTTTTTATGATTGTGTACAAAATAAATACAAAAAATATCTGATATAGTGTCGTGTCACTTCATCCCTTGCAATAGGCACCCTGTCAGCTGGTTTGGATGTGTTAATAACAGCAGTTCCCGGATCCCCCCGTCTCAGGCGCATAGTGGCACACCGTGTGGTTTTAGTCGGTTCGATTTAATCCGCCCCGCCGCAAATCCCGGTGGGGGGACGGCCCGAGGGGGTTACCACACGTAAAAAAAAGGCAGCTACTAAATATTCTTAGAAACACAAAAACATACTAAATATACTAATCATCTTAAGATTGTGATTGAATTGTTTGAATTGTGATTGATGATTAATTAAGTCTGGGTAACGAATCGGATTCGGAATTAGGTAGAAAGATTTGACCTAGGTACACATTCCTACGAATTTAGTTTAAGAAAAGCTTGACAAACAGATGATTGTATTAATCTATATATATAAAAATGAATCCCTATTTGCCTTGGTCACGACATCACGCGTGAACGGCTGAACCGACGTTGCTAATTCTTTTTTTGTTGGATAACCCATTTATCGAGGAATGTTTTAGGCTATGTAACATAACTCTACGACCCATAGGAAACTGATATCGAAAATGTTGGGAAAATGGGAAAAAAATATTTATTATGGAGAGACACAAACGAAGTTGAGCGGGTCAGCTAGTGCTAAATAATGCCCTTTTTTTTTTATAAATTTCTTTATATTGGATAATCTTAACTGATACGACTTAATGTATAAAATTTTATAATTGCATTTCGTTTCCTACATATAGAGATACATAAGTAAACTCACTTTTTAACTTAGAAGTAGATAAATGGGAATAAATTAATTATATAGGAATGAAATAATAAATGATTTTACTTATATTTAAACTAATGTCAATATCAATAATCTTGGACTTCAAAAAGCAAATAAAATGAGAATTTATCCTTAATCGCTGCTGACATACTTATTTCGTAACACAAACAGTGTTCCTTGTTTACTAGTCAAGGCTCTTGGAAACTAAGTTCCTAAATAACGCATACAATAAAGCAGCAAAACGTGTTTCAAACCAAAATATTGTGCAGATATCCTCCTACATCAATAAAAACACATGCCACATGTAGAAATAGCAATATCGCCATACGAAATAGTTCAGAAACATCATTGCACAAACAATTACGTACCCTTAGGTGAACCATTCAGCACATTTGCAAACGGAAATAACTCCATCTTACTCATTACAACTACGGAATTATTCATATTGTTTACGCACAGTTACCTGGTGAATCATTTAATTCATCTATACTAATTATAAAGCTGAAGAGTTTGTTGGTTTGAACACGCTAATCTCAGGAACTACTGGTCTATTTAAAAAAAATCTTTCAGTGTAAGATAGCCCGTTTATCGAGGAAGACTATAGGCTATATATCATCACGCTAAGACCAATAGGAGAGGAGCACCAATGAAAAATATTTCAAAAACGGGGGAAAATTATCACGAGACGGGCAATAGGAGACGCAAACGAGGTTGCGTGGGTCTGCTAGTTCAAACTATAAAATGGTTTCTATTGCTCTGCATTTTAATATAAATCAGTGTAATAACTTGTATTTGTAGAACCTTAGAATATTGCAACATTTTCCGCCCAGGACAAATAAACTTCTTATGTCTCCCCTTTAAAAAAATGCTTTCAATTCAGAAACTTAGTTAAGTGCGTACGAAGCAAAGAAAGAAGAAAGTTTCATGAGCAATAACGCGCTATGATATTTTAAGTTTATAAAATTGCACAACAAGAACTTAAGGACACCATTAACCGTATTTATTAGTCACAGGCAAAAATAAATGGCGAACGACGAAAATAAATCAGACATATTTCAGTAAAAGCGAGCTCTAGACACCCAGATTGCCATAATTCACTAAGTTTTTAACGCAAAAATAACTTGAAGATCGTTATTAGCCCAGACAGGAGGCATGCACATGGTGTACGCTAAACTACCTACATACCAATGTAGATACGATGTTGACAATGTGGAATGAGCGCAATCTTACTACTACTAATAATTCCTACCTACTTTTGTACTTTGACATAATATACATTTCCTTTGAAATTATCTCAAGTAAGTACTACAAGTAAACTACTTGTAGTACTCACAATCGTAATTAATATAAAAAATGTAATACCGATTGTGGACATAGCACAGCCGAGTGCAGTCAGTCTGATATATTTGTTTATGAAAGTTGCAACCGAATTCGTAAAAGGGTGCGAAAATAAGCGATAGCGGCTGCACACGAACTCCGCAAGCCGCAATACCCAACAATATTATTATGACAATATTTTTAGCAGAAATTCATATTCACAGCGCTTACTTAATACTCGTATACTCGTTTTATTGATTATTTGTTGTGTTCTCGGCAAAACTAATTGCAATCGAACAGGTCGGAGAACACGCAATAAGTATTAGAACGATAACTATAGGTATAGAACTAATATTATAAACGCGAAAGTTTTTAAGTATGGATGGATGTTTGTTACTCTTTCACCCAAAACTACTGAACGGATTTGGATGAAACTTTACAATAATATAGCTTATACATCAGCATAACTCATAGGCTACTATTTGCCGCGATAACCGACATATTCGCGGGCGGAGCCGCGAGCCACAACTAGAAGAATATAAAATAAATCCTCTTTTGAAAAAACCGGCCCGCCATTAGTTAATGGACATTGACTGAAATAACTATTCTCAATTTAAATACTAAATCTTAAATTCGAGTTGGGTTGTGAGAAAACGACAATACCGTTACTAAATTAAAGTTGTTTTTTTACATTTTCCTCCTCGAAGGTTAATTAGCTGTTGATAAAGATAACGAAGTCGTTAAAAACAAAACTTAATATATATCATTAAAGAACAGCTAAATATTTTACCGGATGAATTAAAATTTAAAACAATGTGATCCCTGAATATTTCGATTTAAAGTATACAAAATATACCTTCTAGGTATACGTTAAAAATTAATTTAGTATTCGAAGTTCATCGAATGATTGCACTTTCAGCAAGAAATGTGAAATTAATTGAGGGTTTACCCTCCAAGTATCTTGACGTATTTAAAACTTGCAATCAGGTTGATTGTGAGTTTGAAATACTTGGACAATTTCATTAGAGCAATGAGCAGAACTATGCTTACACTATTCTATGAGTTTTGAACAAAATTTACCTAATCTAATTCATTAAAACAAAAAGTATAGTTATTAAGTTTATTAAAGTTAGTATAATAATGGCTAAGAATATGGTGATGTTATTAACACTCAACTTTTTTGTTTTGTAACATTATATCCAACAAGATTTTACATTATATGAATCTGAATATAATAACAACAAATTCTAGGAACAATCAACAATCACCAATGTGTGATTGCTATATTTATGTTATCTATGCGTTGGTAAGTCACACTAACACCTACCGCTACGTATCTGATAACACAGTTCGCGATAACGCCCGATACCTCGCTGACTCAGAACGACTTCGTTACTTTGTGAACACACGTCTGTTCATGAAATAGAAACACAACTAGGCAAATTAAATTAAGTGAATAGAGAATTTGAAACATATGTACAGTTGAAATTAACTCGTTGTTCCAGTGTGTGGATAATAAAGTGACATGGTGACGTGAAGCGGTTAGCATGCGCTGGCCGAAGTGGTGGTGGTTTGTGGTCGCACTCCACGCGCGCTCCCTAGCGCAATCAATTACACCGACCATTTGCCAAGAGGATGCATGCCGATGCGACCCCTTCACCAGAGTTATATGTGTCTGCACTAGAGAATTTCCTGTACGTATAAATTAATTACATAAGTAACATTTCTAAATTACTTTTGTTAATCGTTTGATTAAATCAACACGTTTTTCTTCTTTCACAGGAGGTGACTCTACGGCCAGATGGAGCTTACAGAGTGCCATCGACAGCAACTAGCCTTGTTATGGAGAATTGTGATCGGGTCACATTTTTACCCGACACTGTACGACAACTTATACAGCTGCGCAGTATAGAATTAAGAAATGTAGATCACGTGGTGATCAACGAGAGAGCGCTATCCTGGTCGCCCTTCTCGAACCGAAACGAAATGAACCCAGGATTGAGGATCTCAATAAACAATTGTACAGTTGATGAGATAGCATCTCACGCAATTCAAGGTCGTGTCAATGATGTCATTATAAGCAATAGTAGAATCAAAGTTCTAAGACCATTCGCATTCTCCAGTCTGATGGGAGTCAACAGCATAGAACTATCGGACAATGTGTTTGAAAATATAGACATACAGACTTTCAAGAAATTCACCGTAGACAACTTCATCATGCGCGGCGGTGAAATAAACACCTTGCCAAGCAGATTTCTGTCAGACGTTGAAGTAACTAACTTGTTTCGAATGGAGGGCGTTACCGTTAAGTATATGTACAGTTTAACTTTTCTTGTCAATTTACCAAAGAGGGTTCTCATAGAAAGTAACCACATAGACACCATAGAGGGCGATGCATTCCATATGGTTACGAGAGGACCCATTACCATTAGAAATAATACAGTCATGAATTTGAGAAAGGGTGCATTTTTGGGTTTTACTGTAAGCTTACAAGTGATGTCGATTATGGGTCGTCAAGAATTACTGATCGACAATAACACTGTCACTAATTTGTCCCCATCTTCTATTATGTACAACAGCACAAGACTGACTTTGCGAGTAGACGGATTAAATCTTAATAAATCCTGCTCTTGTGGGCTGGCCGATGAATGGCGCGACTTAACAAAGGAACAAAGCGGTGCTATCAGTTGCTGGTATGAGCTCGAGGGCTACTATGTGTCTCTTCCGACATATGTGGATACAAGGTGTGGTGCGTTCAAACAAAACTTTTGGATATTCGTCGTGATAGGTATTCTGATACTGCTCATTTTGGTAGCCATTGCAATATTTTTCATAGTGAGACGTGAAAACGAAAAGAAGAAAAAAGTCCAAATAGTTATGCCGGACGGGAAGACTTATAGGGAAACCGAGTTTCACATAGTAGTGGAACGAGCAGAGCTTCTAACTACAAATCTGTGATCAAAGTGTGTTTCTGGAGCCACTGATTTACGTCACAGTGTATCAAGGACTACAGGTACATGTCTAGTTTGATGAAATGGATACTGTGAAATTTCGATTCGGGGAATCGTGCCTCGCTTGACTCGACGGCATAGTGCCACTCAAATATGATTAGTAGCATTTTGTGCTATGTATAGCATAGGTGAATGTAATTCAAGGAACTATTTTGTAGAAGTATTTTTAATTATAACGTAAGTCCACTATTTAAAATGTGCCAAGAATAGGTTTACGTCGATCAGTATTACGTTATGTGGTGTTACAAAAAAATAACACTATACGTACGTTTTATTTTACAGTGTCATTAAATTGTTATCAATAAAAGTACAACGAAATCATAATATAGTTTTATTTGAACCAATATAGTTGCTTGATGGCGAAAATTATGCTAAAATTGCGAACTCACGTACATTGTTCATTTTACTACTATTAAATAATGCTTTGCATTAAGAATATGACGAAATTATCTATAATGTACCTAATGAAATATAAAATGGCGTACAATCTACAAGGCTGCTTTGCGACCTACCAGCGAATAACATTATATAATTTTAAAGTAAATGCCTTACATTCATACCTGTTTTTAGTAATTATATGTTATTTATTAGTCATATATATATATGTATTAGTCATATATAACTTCACATCTTGAAATAATACACTAATATGCAATACAGCGGAATGAACCATAAATTAACAATAATTACAAATCGACGGCGGGTATTTATGTCTTTGTACCTAATAGTGACTGTTGTTAAATGCGCAGATTGCATAGCGACCATCTTACTTCTGTATTACCTTTGTTACACAACATATACAATAAATATACACATGGCGGAATACCTATATAATGCCGTTGTTTGTTTAACAAATGCAACAATGAATAATGGAAACTAAAAAGATTGTTGTGGCAAACAATAACATTACTTGTCATAATTTATTCTTCTACTTTAGGAGTAGAACTATTTTGTTATTCAGTGAAAAAAAAGACATTAATAAGAAGGTTCTTCGTTCAAAGGGAATTAGTGTGTTCTCTACAAATCTATAGCGGCTACTGTAAATTTAACTACTAGTCAGAGATTCTAGTTATACCCAATCTAGAGTCTTCCAAAAATGAATGAATGCAATGTTAAGTTATGTGCAAAGTGTGTGAAGCCTAAGTTAATCTGAGTTATACATGTTCTTTCAAGACGCGAAATCCAGTAAGTACTTTTATAGGAAAAGAAGGATGAAAGCAACCTCTAGAATTGTAAATGGGTAGCTTTTCATAACTACTGTGTGTTTTTTTATATATGAGCTATGTTACTGTATAGTTTTATATAAATCTATTCAGCAGTTTTTCGGAAAAGAGTAACAAACATCCATACATCCTCACAAACTTTTGCATTTATAATATTAGTAGAGATAAATAATCAGCTAGCAGCTAGCTTCTCCTGCCTGATAACATGATTATTATTATTTCTATAAATGTACCCATAAATCTATAGGTGCAAAAATACAGGTGGATTTATAGAAAGCTATTTACAAGTTTAACTGCACACAATCAGCAACCGCATAGACGTGTGCACGTTTTTGACATTTTACGAGTTGACCTAAAACCATTCGAACGAGTGTGTTCGAGTATTTAGAACCTTAGCACACAGTAACGAGGAAACAAAACAGTAAAGTGATTCTGAACTGTGTACCTAAAACTAAACATGGCTTGTGTAGCACAATAAAACTTATTATACTTGCTTTTGTAAGACCGCTTGAAAATTACCACACAGATGTAAGTAAATAAACTAAGGAAACTTCATTTTATGTACACCTACAGGTGTAAGAAGACTACTACTTCCATTCTCAATCTTTAAAGGAAATATATCGTATCTTTAAATGTATTATAATCTAATAGAGTCACGCTGACTTCAACACATATGGGCTGGCTCGACCGGGGCGGTGCTACCCTCTCACGGACGACCAACCTAACGCGACAGCATTTGTGCTTCATTTGTATCGCACAAGCATCTCAATATGCCGCCAAAGTGTGGTTGACCATGCAACAGCATGCGAATTCATACAATGCAATAAGCATTGTAGGCATTCGCAATGCGTATGAAGGCCACCACTCTTGAATCCTGCTCATGCTTTCCATCAGGCAGGGTAGAGTCACTTTGGCAGACTCATACATAATAAAGAACAGATTTGCAAGCATACTACATCTTAACATGTATAAAATGTAGTCGTTACTGCTGTCTGTCCGCTTGGATCTTTCAAACTGCCAAGGAATTTTCAAGCAGTTTTCAATATTAGATTGTGAGAGGTGAGAGAGTGATTCAAAAGCAAGGTATATATTATACATGCATATTATAGAAAAAGAAGTTCGAGAATTTCAAAGACTTTCGGCTGAGTCGCTAGTGTAATATAATTATTTTCGTCTAATGACTAAAATGTTTCGTAACTATAGTCGAACGTCTGTGTTTACCTCTTAGCATTATAAAATTGTTAGAAGCCATTTGCGCATATTATTATCTAACGTGGTCCCGGCGCAGTTCAGCATACCTATATAAAGACATGTCATACATATTGCATTCATAGCATAATATACTTACCTGGCATACAAGACACATGACTCCTCAAGTTCTTCTCTAGGGAATCTTTAATAGTAAATTTAAAAGTAGTAAATGTATGTATGTAAAAACGTAATTATATTGTATGTAGACTTATGAAGTTCGATGTAAACCGGCACTAAATATTTTCCATACTCGATGTCTTAGTGTCAAAATTATGGAAAAGCTCATTCAACAAGTGTTTGAACTACGAAAAATAAATTACACAGCAGAGTGTGTGCTACTACTACTACATTCAAACTAATCTATACCATAACACCCAGATCTAAAGATATTCTTTAAATATCTTTGCGGAGTGAGTCTTTTACTTCCATGTATAATAAGCAACAGAGATAATTATATGAATCATTAAAGCAAACACCAGATAATTTGTGTGTATCTACCGTACCAGCTTTGAAACATATGCTGCCATTGTGGCAATTTGGACGTTCCCCTGTATATTTGTTTATACATTTAGCTTTACGGAACTGAAAAGATCGGTAGCCATGGTCAATCTATAATAAGAAACCACTCGATCGATAATTTGAGTCATTATAGTCACCCACGACAATTCTAGCAAACATCTTTCCAAATAAGGTAAACTAAATGTAAATGTTACTTAACTTTTGGTCAAAACTATTTTGCAAAGCATACAAATTACAAATAAACTGTTTTTACGATACCAATGTTGTCAATTATCTATATAAATAAAAATGAACGCCAAAACTAACTTCCGATCGATTGAACCAATAATTAATTTTTCCATTTGTTCGCTATGGTCAGGACAACGTTTGTACAGAAGAAAAAAAAGGAGGTGTTATATTCTCTTAGTCCGCTTAGTTCTAGACACTTCAGCGCTGCGGGAAGTTGATACGGGCTAACTAAAAGATTTTTTTTCGATGATTTTGAAAATAATCACAAAAATAAATAAGATGACACGAAATTCGCTGGGTCAGCTAGTTATAGATATAAATTATGTTCAAATTTACCTGAAATACTCGTCCCGTCTGTTTTTCATTTTACACGAAATACCTTACCTGTATGTGCTGCAGAATCTGGGTGATCCACACTTTTAACACAAGGTTTGCTCCTATCAGAGACTGGATCCAGCACATATGTACATATCACCATCATCAGCTTGTTCAGTCCACTGCTGTGCATAGGTCTCTCCCGTTGAGAGGACATATAGCTAACTTTGTAGAACATTCCTTGAGTAACACAACTCTTGAATTATTTTCTAAAAATTTGCTAAGAGCCCACTTCGATTAATGATAATTGTTACTTATATGAACAAGACCTCTGATCCCTGAAATTGGTTGTTAGTGACAATCAGGCCCTTCAGTCGCTCTGTGTATGTCTTGCATGAGCATGCTCAGCATCAATTACCTATCGAGATGGTTTAGAAAATGTCTGTATCATGGAATTTATTTCTGTCATTTTAGGAGGACAGTTACAATATAACCTTTATTTAACTTGTAACGTATAACGTGATATAAAATTCTAAATTCTATATCGACTACTTGGCCGAATAAAATTTAAGGTCCACGTACTTTGAGCATGTTTATCCAAGAAGTTGATATTAAGTAATAAATTAGCAGTATCATTCCATCGGATGCGGGGCACAGGACTGATTGTGGAGAACTTTGGGGGAGGCCCATTTCAAGCAGTGGACGACTTTTGGCTGAGATGATGATCATTCTACAAGTAAGGTTCGAATATGCACATCACCATTTTAACATCAGAACCTGTTTTTCTTCTCACTCATATGCTTGAGTGGAAAGGCTAGCCCATGAAATAGGTAGAGTAACTCACCGCAAAAGAGGCTGACCATCAAGAACGTGATGAATACTTGGTGAAGAGGACAATTCAAGTCCTCTTGATAGGAAAAGTGCTTCGCTGCCATCTTGAGGCGTTTCACCCTCAACGCCCATGGGACTACCCCCAGCCATGGAGTTTATTTGCACTTCCGCCATTGTTGCTGTAACAATATTTTTTATTTTTAAAAGTTCAATAAAGGAAAACCATTTTAGAGTAGGTGATAATAATAATATGTAACAGTAATAGTAGCTTTAGGGTTTCTTCATTTAGCATGACACTAAATGCTTATCAAATATATTTCTATCTTTGACTAGTAGTTTTTTGCGTAAGATTTCTCTGTCTTACACTCAGGAGATATAAATCAAAGAGAATTTCATAAATGTTGTTCAGATGTCGAAAATTTGTGAAAATTTAGAACAAATGAAGTATTTTAGAAGTTTTTGTAAATCCTTAAATAACGTTTTATCATCATTGCGAGGGGAAATCTTTATACACACTCATTTTCTTTCACATTACGAACTCATACATAAATATGAAAACAAAATATCTAGAATTCCACGCACACAAATATATTCAGTGTCATAACAGTGTTATGTGTAGGCCCATTTGGGCTTACTTTTTGACAGAGGGGAATGCTTGCGTATGGCTACTACCCTACCGTGTTGGTATATGACGTCAGTGTATGTCTATCTTTTTAAAAATGGACTTACTATTGCTCGCTAATTGTATCGAAGAACCCGTAACATCTTTACTGCAAATCCAACGTTCCAAGTAGCAGTTACGCTTATGCCGTTTATTAATTTAGGTTGTTACGAAACAAAATGTTGAATATGTTTTACAGAATAATAGCCTGCGCGTGCTACGTGTAATTTGGTGGCATGGATATTCTATTTTTATATGGTCCGGCTGTAACTAGTTTTATAAATGACCAGCATCATAAGTTATTTTCCATTATGATGTAATCGAATAATAATATCTAGCATTACCTATTAGACGAACCTATTTGCATGATATATGAAGGCAGGTTTATTGACTTTTTAAATAATTTAGTGATGTAACAAATGCTTTGATATGTGTGTATTTATATCTGTTTTCTTCAATCTCCTTAGAACTCCCAGTGAGTTATGCTGTCTCTGACATATTATTTTTTAGGGTATTAGATTTGAATACTTGTCTGTGTGATTTGCACCAATATATTCACCTTATGTCATTAGAAGAAATAATGTTGTATTTAATATATGTAGTGAATTGTAAAAAGTAAATACAAAAAACAGGTAGTAGAGTCACGCAGATTTTAGTACGAACGAGGCACGGAACACAGAAGATCAGCGTAAAATAACAGCGTTCACGCTGTCGTGTTTCGTATGTGAGTGTGAGACCGGAAGCTCAATGATGCAGAAGCATCACTAGGCCGCCAAAATGTGGGTCACCATGCTACATTGTCTGTACGAGCAATAAGTATGGTGACCATCACTCTTGGACTCTGCTTATGCTTTCCATCAGGCAGAGTAGAGTCATTTTGGTTGGAATTAGTATAGACTTCATTATGGGCAATTATGTGTCTATTATATTATTAATCGCTTATGTGTGCGGCTAGGCGACGAAGGATCTCTTGAGATTGACCCACCACCTTTGATCGCTGTTTTTAACTCGCTCGCACAGACACCAAGAAAGTGTTAATACGACTATGATACTTTTTATTGCTAGACTGTTACTGTTACTTTCCTATCACCATGGAGGTCTAACGACTCTTAGAATCAGAATGATGGTAACAGTTATATGGGTATATGTGATTTATACAGGTTTACGTCAATAAAACAACATTAAACGTATAGGAGCGTTAGAGGTCAACTACTCACATTAAACTGTAGGAAGTGTGCAAGTTCGATACTTTCATAAGAGTAAAACAATGGGACTACTAATATACGAGTTTATACACCTAGAACGGCAACGATTGCATTGTCTATATCTATACTTAACATTATAAAGCTGAAGACTTAGTTCGTTTATTTGCACGCTAATCTCAGAAACCACTGGGTCTGATTTGATAAATTATTTCAGTGTTAGATAGCCCATTTATCGAGAAAGGCTGTAGACTATGTATCATCACGTTAAGGCCAATAGGAGCGGAGCACCAATGAACAATATTTCAATAACGGGGGAAAATTTTCACGCTACGGGCAATAGAAGACGCAAACGAGGTTGCGTAGGTCAGCTAGGAACTACTGTTTTATATTATGTTTTTACTTACCAATACTAACATACTATAATATATACATTATACATGAAGTTTGTGAGTTATAATGGATGTTATAAACTGAACTAAGTTTTATGTATTTACTAATCGGATAAAGTGTCCCTAAACATAACGTGTTGCAAAACTTATAATTGGTCACGTTTTACCATTCATTACGACTATTACGAGCCTACGTGATTTTTTTTCATGATCTTATATTTTTGGTTTCTTATCTCGTCAAATCACCAACTAGCACAAAATAGAATCTTGGCTTATTGACACTGGCAGTTCAATGCCAGACGTTTTCATAAGATGCTATTTTTAAGCCCAAATCTATTAATATTACATCTTTTGCTCGCAGAGTTTACGTTACATTTTGGCATTGTGCATCCTAATTAGTATATTAGGAAGTTTTTTGTGTATGTTTGTGTGTGTTTTATTTTCTGTTTTAACAGTTTAAATTCAAAATGTTATTTATACGTTATGATGACAGAGTTATAAAAAACTAGCTGAACCCCGCGGTGTTACCCGCGGTTATCGTCGTACCGCGAGTAACGCCGCGCGACAAAGTTAGTCTAAAAAAGCCTAAGTAAGTAAGTAGCCTAAGTTATTCCCTGGATCATCAGCTACCTGCCAGTGAAAGTCCCATCAAAATCAGTTCAGCCGTTCCAGAACCCGGAACCCCGGAAACACGGAACAAACAGACCGGCAGACTAAAAAAATTTAAAATACATTTTTGGTATATGTACTGTGTATACATACATATGCATTTAGTAAAAAGCGGTTATATGTATAAAAACCTTTTCATTTATGTGTTTTAAAAATATTTGTCCTTTTTAATACAGGTACTACATAAAAGATTTAAGTTTCACAAATCGTGTATATTTTCCAGTTATATATTATGTTTATACATAGTAGGGTTTTGATATAAAAGGCAATGTCAATTGGTATGCCAGTGAATGTTCTCATAAGATAACAATGAACCACCTGCACAGAAACATTCCAGTCACGACTAATATTACAGAGGATATGATTACACACAATAGGTATATCATTAGACGATAAAGAACCATTTGTCTGATAAGCATCTTTGTACCTAAACATTTTAACGGGAATCAACCGTAATATTCATATGCGAATAATCTAATTGATAAACACAAATATTCATCATCTTCTTAGCCTGTATTATTCCCAAGATTTGGGGTCCGCTAGTAGTTCAACCTGTTTTACCTGAATATCAGTTTTTACACGGAACGACTGGCATCGGACCCTGTGGTTGAACTGAATTCGAAAGTTGAACTGGTTGTCAGTCATGTCATATTTGAGGGCACTGACTTCCCAATAACGATTGCCATAGATGTTCATGACAACCGGACCGACGGCTCAACGTCAAAAGCCTAATCCTACAGCAGTCCAACCTGGGAATCGAACCCGAGACCTCTTGATCTGCAATCGCTTACGCTAACCACTAGATACTAGACCAACGAGGCAGTTCGAGAATTCGAATACATCAAATAATAATTATATTGTTAGCTTATTGGTTTTACAAGATACTATTATTTATAGGACACATTAGAATCATTCTTACGAGTATGTGTCAAGTTCTAAAAGTTCGAGTAGTTCTTATAAAATTTCAAGTAATTATTCCACGACGCCAAGGACGGAACTTATAATCATTTTTGGGAATAAAAGGCCCACAAGCCCGCAGAAGGGTGTCGTTAGTTGGCATTTTGGTAGTGTGTGTGTACAAGTGTAGTCAACAATAATTGTACTATTAAAAAAGACTACAACTTTAATTTCCTCAAGCTGGTATGTTTATGAGTGTTTGCGGTTAATTAGTATGGCATAAGTAACAATTCAATACAAGTCATAATTCTAACACTCGTTTAGTTTCAGCGCCTATCATCGAGAAGAACTTGGACAATCTGCTGGTAATCAAAATTTTCTTCTAACTTATTGACGAAAAAAGCACAAGCAACTTAATTATATAAACTTATGTTTGTATTATTTCGAAGTACACTAGAGACTTGTTAATAGAAACCGTTGTTTCTGTTCTAATCTCAGATCAAATAAAAAAAGGTAGATACCGCACGCAGAACAAGAGAAAGAAGCAGTTTTTTGTAAATTACACTTCACACTAATATATGAAGGCGATAGTTTGTGAGCATGTTTGTTACTTCTTCACGCAAAAAAAAACTGGACGGATTTGGATGAAACTTTACAGTAATATAGCTCATACATCAGAATAACACATAGGCTACGTTTTGTCGCGATAACCGACGCGGGTGGAGCCGCGGGCAACAGCTAGTAACATTATAAACGCGAAAGTTTGTAAGTATGGATGGATGGATGGATGTTTGTAACTCTTTCATGCAAAAACTACTGAACGGATTTGGATGAAACTTTACAGTAATATAGCTTATACATCAGAATAACACATAGGCTACTATTTACCGCGATAACTGACATATACGCGGGCGGCGCCGCGGGCAACAACTAGCAGGTACATAATTGTAAAGAAAATGTATTATATTTAAATCATAAGCATTATTTATTAATTCTATAATTTTCATGCGGGAAAAGTACAGATAAAGATAAGTCACATTACTGTAGTCTTGAACTTGTACTCTAGTATTGAAGTTTTACTCGAATCTCTACATCTCTACATCGAACACATATTATACACCAACTGGATATTTGAAACAAATTTAATCAAGAGAACAAGAATGTTTGTTGTTTATAAATAACCGTTGATAGCCTATAGTCTGAATTATATGGTGGAACCAAAAATAGTTGTTTCATTCACGAGGTTATCAAAACAAGAAACAATTCACTTGTGTTGAAACAAAATAAAATTTGATAAATGTGTATCTTGAGAAACAATTTTGAAACATAAGATTATATATTATAACATTCTGAACTTGTTTAAATATTAATAAAGTGTTGAAAGTAAAACTTATATATAAAAATCGATTGCTGTTCGTTTGTCTCGCTAAAACTCGAGAACGGCTGGGCCGATTTATCTGATTTTGGTTTTGAAATGTTTATTGCAATCCAGTGAAGCTGACAAATTAAAAATATCTTGAGAATCCATATTTTACGTGTACGAAGTAGCGGGCACAGCTAGTTATTTGATATTTTTTTAATGTGATATCATTATTTCATACTGTCCATTATAAATTCGAAAGTAACTGTCGCCTGCGGTATTCCCGGACCAATACGACCTTCAAACCTTCAAGAAACGAGCGTGCTCTTTCTTAAACGGAAACGCACTTGTGACGCCTCTGGTGTTGCGGGTGTCCATGGGCGGCGGTAATCGCTTACCATCAGGTGATACGTCTGCTCGTTTGCACCCTAATCAATAAAAAAAACTCTGTATGTCTATTACCCTTTCACGGCTAAACCGCTGCACCGATTTCAATAAAAGTTGGCATGGACATACTTTGATTCTTGAGAAAGGGCAAAGGTTTACTATTTACCGCGAGGATCGAAATACACGTGGCCGTGCAATGCAAAAACTAGTTACTTCGTACAAATTTCTACAAAATATACCAAATTTTGAGTTGAAAGTGTAATACCTCTGATGTGTTGTAAGCATTCGTTATGAATATAATTTATTATCGTCTATATCGACTGCCTTAATTTCGGTATAAGGACTTCTCTCCAATGGGCCTCGATTTAATTAGCTTGTGTTTTTTTATATTGTCTAACCTTTGCGTAACTTAATTCACATAGCAATCAATTTTCAACTGCAACATCTACACAACACTTATATCTTTACTGTTTAGATCTCTACATACATACATACATACAAACATACATACATACGTACATACATGCATACTTACATCAGGCATTACTAAACCATCTTACACATATTGCTATGCTTAGATGTCAGAGACTGGTATCTGTACTAGGACAAGCCTGTATGACAGATTACCAGCCTCTATTATTGTAAAAGTTTTCAATACACGTTGTATTATTTAGTTGTTAGGTACAGTGCCTGATCTCTCCCAGGTCGCCCGGGTTGCCATCACATCGGATTATGAGAGTAAGGGAACAGAGAGTGCACTTGCGTCTGCATACAGACTTATGCACTATAATATCTCTATAATACTAAAAAATAATAATACATTAGTACTTACAGAATGTCAACGATGGGATATCCAGATCAGGAGCTAAGAGTCGAGAGGCACACGCAGCGCCTGTGTAGACGAGCTCCATCTCCAAAGCCACTAGACCTTGGCGCTGTGTGGTGAGTGGCGTGTCTTCGTAGCCCACGCATAAACAACGGAACCCGTAACGACTGTCCTCACTGTGGATAGATAATACATCATGAAGCTACTTGTCACCTACCAAGCTAACTGTTATTTTACCGGTCAGTGAACAGTTTTAAGAAAGGACATAAGTTTTAATAACACTCTAGAATTCTATATCATAGAGCAACACCGGCTGTCTTTTTTCGATACACTCTATCATTTATTGCAGGGGGAAATTAATAACACACAAACATTTTAGATTTACATATTACAAAAACAACTGCCTCTCACTATGAATTCACATAACAGAAAAAATCACAATTTCACACACACATTAACTCATTCTATGTCATAAGAGTATAATGCGTAGGCCCATTTGGGCTTATACTTGACAGAAGGAAATGCCTGGATATGGCTACTCTTTACCGTGTTGTTATATGCTTTAGACTCTAACTAACCCTTACTCTGGGTGTCAAGGTTTTCTAAGTTATCTTTAATCTGTATTAAAGATAATTTAGGGAAGATAATGGGGGAAAACCAAGCTCGGTTTTTCTCCATATGATATTAAATTATAATTTTATTCGTTTACTTTATTTTCCAGTATAATTTGAACCGATATTGTACAGGTTTGTTGAAAATAATTCAATTTATTTAAATTAATAAAACAAGATAGTATTTTACAAAGAGAAAATCATACTTGTTGGTCGTGTTATATTCAGTGAGATAATCAGACGCGGTTTCCAGTGAGAAGATAACTTCGTTGCCCGGGATCAATAATGCTTTTTGTGGCCATTCGTTGGAACTGAAACAAATCGAAAGAAGCTACTGATTAACCAGTTACAATGTCTATTAACCCCTACTATTAAGTCATAGTTTTTTCTTCGTGCCTAAGTATTAAGTTAAGTTGTTCTGAAATATTAAGAAACTTCTTAGGATAATAACGCTACTCTTACTCGTAAGTAGGCTCTAGTTTATATAACAAATAAAAACAAATAAAATAGAAGACATATACAAACAGAAAAGTATAATAAGTGTTCTATCAGTCAATCTAGCTTACATAGTACAATCTCTGCTAGTTTAAAGCTAGATGGCGTTGTGTGTCAGTTGTCAAATGTTTATTTATTATAGAGGTTATAGTAATTAAACATTTCTGAATTAGTTCTGAATTAGTAGAGTTCGGGTTGGAATCGACTTCTCGAAATAGCACTAGCACAGTGTTAATGTCTGACAGTGAATTTGGTTGCCAGAATAAATAAATCAAGGCGGTATCACACAACCACAAGAACCGCAGAATTTTATAAAAGTAGTAACATTCAAAATATGTAGTACATAAATAAAATTGTGAAGTTGGAGCAGTTCAACTCGACGACAACTTCACACAGGTCATCTCTTTTCAACTAATAAAAATATATACACAAATATATATATATATATATACAATATATAATGTATTACAGTTTTCAATGAATCTGAAGGGTAAATATTATAATTACTCACTTGTTAGCCAGCCGAGGTGTCACGCTCACGTAAGTGCAGTTATAGTGCATACAGAGTAAATCCGCATCAGCGTCGTCGCCTATTTCTTCAACTTCGCCATCTGACGTCAACTGGATCAGGCGCTGCAATATGCGTTATAGTTGTATAAAAACATAAAAGACACAGCGTATGCGTAGAACCCTTTACCTTAAAATAATTTATTCATAACGCTTATGTGCTAAGTAATATTGTGATTCCTGAGCCCGTTTCGGGACTATTAAGAGAAACGACTTTAGAGAATACATTGCTTTACATTTTTCTATGTGTAACAAAGATGCAAATATGTATATAAAAATCTGTTTATTCTTTTATTCGACACGCTGCTACGCTGCTAAAGTGATAATCAGAGACAAACAGACATAGACAGAGAACAATTTCTCTGTCCATTCATCCTATCATCACAAAATGATTAGATTTAGAATTATTAATTATTAAAACAACTTTAAGATCTAACAATAATTAATCAAAATATATTGTCATCGTATACGCAGAACAAAGAAGTTTCTGCAATTAAAAACAACAGACAACGAATCACTGTACTAGTCATGGCTTAGTGAGCTAAGTACAATTCACACAATTCTTAATACAAATTAGTCAGAATAGTTATTAAGTATGTTCTACTAATGAGTAATGTTGCTGAGTTGGCTGTCAAGAGCTACTGGTGAACCGCAAGCGGTTTTTACAATGACTTCTAAGACAGAACATTAGATCGGAATGGAACTAGTGCCTTGTTATGTAACCGTAACCTTCTAACAAATACCTAATTTAGAGAAATTAATCCGCGGTCATTCAGTCATTAACCAGTAAAGCAAGATAACCATATTAGTTTCTCTGCCTCACGCAAACCATGGACCGTTTAGAATAACGAAATAATGCTAATAAACATAATAAAAAAAAAACTTTTCAGTGTCACCATATTTTCCGTCCTCTGTATAATTTTTAAAGAGATCGCATTAATGGGTACAACACTCATGATCCAGTGATTCATAAATTGGTTAGCTAAAAGTACATTTGTACTAAAATAACGAACACAGTTTACTTATCGATACTAATCGGTAGGTAAATGTTAGTGATTCAAATAAAGTGTCGAATAATAAGGAAAGTAACCCTTTGCAAAACCTGATTATGTTACTGTCTGCGCTACTGTGCACATTAATGTTAAAAATTTTATACTATGTATAAACAATAAGACGGTGTTTGAGGTACGGTCCATTCGTTTAGATAGTGTCGGTACATCCGCACGCAATTGTGGTTTATGATGTGAAATACGAACATATTAGTTCATACATCAGTGTAAACTGACAAGTGACAGTGAGTGTACGCCGCTGACGGGCCCTTTGTGACCATGGCAGCCGTCGCATAGGCAACGGCGGCGCGATCTATGTGATCTTTTCTAAGCGAACGGACCTTACGTCATTTTTATACTTGTAGGCATTATGACAACTAAAATGAATGAGATGCATGATGGACGATCCTCTACCTTATATACCTTTCTGAAGGGTGGGTCAGCGACTCGCACGTCATTTGCGCAGTGACAGCGATGACGTGGCGTACCAGCCACTGCGTACACCGTCAAGGAATCTTCCGGCTGAGCAGTTATGCTTCGGGGATCCATTTCTAACACTACCCACGATACGTTAGGTGGGAAAAGAACCCTGTAAATTAAAAAATAGATTGTAATTTCTGTATAATATTACTAACTTTTACCATTCAATGTGACTCCACTTAATTGTGGAAATTTTTAATCTTTGATAAGGAGTAGTTATTTTTTTAAACTGCCCCAAGGAGGCCTTGGCTTTACTTGGATAGGTGGTTTGGTCAAAACTTGTGCTTTACTACATCTGTCTACCTCATATTGGTGACGGTGGCCTGTTTGTACGGGTGTTCGCTCTCGACCCACGTGTAATAGTGGCCAGTCGTGGTGGTTATCTCTTCGACGCTTGGTACTAGGAGATTCATCGCCGATACATGAGGAAGTAACATGTGGATCATCTCCAACAACTTGATTACACTCTAAAATATAAGAAGAACCATTATTGTACATATAAATTTTACTTACATAATAATATATTTCAGATAAGGAGAGTAGTTTTATGCTGTATCTATTCTAAATCAAAAGGCTCGGTAAATCATCTCTTTTAAATTGTTTCATAACATTTTTTTATTAAACTTCAATTTACTTCGTGAGACTTCTGTTTATAATATCAATTTGTTAGTTAATTAAAGTTAACAGTATTACTTTTTTTGGCGGTATAATACTTGTATGTAACTAGGAAATTACAAGCCTGTATATTTTCATAAACTTTGACAACAGAAAACTTAACAGTTTAGTCAAAGAAAAAAGTAGTATAAAAGTACTGGCCAGTTTTACCTTGGAGTCGTCGAGCCCTTCCAGGCTGGCCAAAGTATAAGGTAACAGAATGTTAATAGCAGGTGATTGTTGGAGTACAGAGGAGTTCCTCCTCAAGTCCTCAGCAGTAAGCTCGTTTCTCAACATAGAGAACGCCGAAGCTGCTCGCTCAATGACTATTGAAGCCACGCGTAAAGTGATCGCTCGTAGTGCTGTTATCAGGCTATCACCGCTTTCCGATGAGTTTGACAAAGATTTTGAAGTTCTGTAAATATATTTAATGTTAAAAAATATATTTAATTTTTTTCTTGTTAACTTATTATATTTATAAGAGTGCTAAGTAAGCTACTGAACACTGTGTCTTGTCTCAAAGTCTTGTAAGTCGCATTAAAATTGTATATTTTAAGTACCACTTAAATTGTTGTACAGAAAAACGAAATAATTTTGTACCTAGTTTCCTACAGCGACTGCATAGTTACCGAAAGGTTAAGATATCTATACACAAGAGGCATTAAAAAAATTACGACGTTATAAAGAACAGTGTATGACTTTTCTAGCGTTTAAATCAAGATGGACCTTCTTACCCATAATATATCAGACATGGAATCTGGCCCCTAGCAAGTGTGGTGCCGTTGAAACTCAGTGAACATGAAGCAAATCGGAAAGTAGTTCCGTCCGGGCCTTTCACCGAAGGCAGACCACAATCGCCGTTCGCTGTTCTACCACCGTGATTACATAAGCGGATAGCGTATCGATGATCTTCCTGAAATACATGTTAACAATATTACAAGTGTAAGAGCACCACACAAGTTTCAATGCCCTAATTTATACTACACAACCGAATCGCAACACCTACCAAAAACGTGTATGTAGAGACACTTACTTTTAGCGGCACCGGCCTATCGAACTTGAGTTGAACCATGTCATGCTGACAGTCGGTGGCGCTAAATGCTCCATGCGTAACTTCCACGCTCACCCAGCAATGCGTGGGGTTCGTTTCGTCTGCACTCACCCTCAGCTGCTATGTAAAACATGTGTAATGTATAACTTTTAATATTATAAATTGTGTACGACTGTTCAAATGTTTGCCAAAATTTCAACAACGCCAGCCACTTTAACAACGGTCTTTGGTCAAGGTTCGAGTCTACATCTGTGTAAGTGCATGCTTCAGTGAAAACGAATACGTAGTTTTTTTTTGTTTTGACACAAACAAAAAAAAGCATATAGTGGAACATAGAACCGTTGTGGCGAAGGTGTTTTTATATAGAGATTGACAACCTGAAGATAAGACTACCAAAGAAAATTTTGATGGCTTTTCTAAAATCAGATTTTGCTCGATCTTTATTTACGACAGTTTTTAATATCCTATCGCTAGTTAAAACTGGAGACAGTTTACATATTTCGTTCTAATTTTATCCCTTGTGATTGATTATTTTAGGGTAAATTCAGATTTATTAATCTAGCTCTAGCGAAAACTGGAGATAGGTTATGAAAACGGCTGTAAATGACATCTTCCTTCAGCCAGATAGAATGTTACATAAAAATATATATATATATATTAAACAAATTAGACAAAAACAGGGATATTTATTGTGGTATATTTTATTTTAGTCTGTAACGTGTATGTGTTTTATAAGTTATAAGTAGGTAACAATAACCAAACTATTATTTAGCAAAAATTATGAGTTATCACCATATTACCTAAGTATACTCGTATGAACGAATGAGAAATAAACAATGGAAATATAGTTGCGGTAACAACTCACCCGTACATCATGCAGTAACTCCAAAGAATACTCATAATTCCCGAGACCGCCGTAGACACTAACACCGGCGAGGACAATGCCGGGCCTGTCGACGGTGAAGCAGATAGCATCCGGACTCCCATTGCCAGTATTCCAGGCGCGCGTTTGATTTACACGCATGAAACGCGATGGAGTCACCATGTGTTTAACGGTATTGGTGTCTAAATCCTCCTGTAATTCAAATTGTAAAAATAACACTTGTAACAACTATTCTCAAATCCTTGATACCTACTCAATTTTGTAGGCATAGTATCAGGTTCCATCAATATTTGTTTTGAAAATTGTCAAGGTGTCATGATCTTTTATCTACCCCAATAAACCTGCATTGGAAATTAAACTAGCTGAGCACAATCGGTCCAGCCGTTCTAGAGATTAGACAGAACAAATAGACAGACTAAAATTTAAAAACATGTTTTTTTGAAGTAAGTGCCGTATATGTATACTTTCACATGCATTTAGTGAAAAGCTGTCCATTTTAAATTACAAACACACTTGTATTATTTATTTATTTATTTGTATAGATTAATAGATCAATTGTATCATGAAATTAGTCTCGAGACCTACACTTTTGAACTTCATAAAGATTGATTATATAACAACCCTTTGGATTCAGACAATTTACACTGCAATTTATGTATTAAAGATTTGAAAAAACCTATTTACATTTTAACATTAAACAAATAAATATTTCAGACATCTAACAACGCCATAGTACCCATAATACAAGTGCTGCTTAGATTGGGATATAAAACACCCAAACTCTAAAACAAATATTTGCAGATCATACAAACATTTGATCCGACCCGGTAATCGAACCCTAGAACTCGAGAACAGTCAAAAGATCTTATCTTTTTTTATAAACTTCTTTTAATAAAAATGCGTATCGAAATAGCTAAAACTATATTTTACTGTAAAATTTATTATAACTTACCCGAATATTAGTAGCACTGAATGATAACTCAGCCACTACTCTCGCAATAAGTTTGCAACAGAATTCTGATAGATTTTCATGTTGTTTAATCTCGCCATGATCGTGTGGTTGGCCACACTTTCGCGTCATCATTTGCTGCTTGATAGGAATCAAGACGATGTCCAACAGACGCGGTACGACGTCTAAGAGATGCCATTCTGTGTGATTTGGCCTAGGTTCCGCTGCGTCTGGCGGCTGTCACAAAAGAAACTACATATTACAGAGATAGGTCTCACAAATCAGTTGATAACAAAAAGTGAAATCAAATTACCCTTTGAGCGTCTCTATTGCTGGCCCTAGGAGGGACAGGAGGAGGTCTCTGCATATGAGATGATCTTGGGACTGTCGCTGACTTGGACGGAACATCTTTATTCACCTGGTATTAAAAAAAATGCCCAATGAGTAAACATTTCAAGTCTTGTGTATAAGGTATTCCAAAATAATAATATATTGCGTACCTTGATCTCAGGTCGGCGACTCTCATTGGTCATAATGTAGCTCTGAGTAACGGGAACTACATATTGCATTACATCTCGTAGACTACGAGAAGAGCACATCGCTGCACAAGTAGAAGTAAGCTCACGTATTTGCGATGGTGGTACTATACCATCCTGTTAAAAATTAAAAAAACGTACATGCATATGAGTTTTTACGTATAAGGTTTGTATTCCAGTTAAAAGCCCACTTATTGTAGAGTTATGTCAGTCAGTCAGTTTACGTCGCTAAATTCTAAGAGCCAGAATATGCTACTTTGGTGGTTAGTGACAATGAAATGAGCTTCAAAATTTTAATATTCTTGAAGTTATTGGCTTCGACCAACTAAATGAATTTAGAAGTATAGTTTTAGTAAAAACAAAATAACCCTAATAATCGAATGTATATTAAAATTTGGATATGTAAATTGAAAGTTCAAAACACATTATAGCCCTAAAAAAATTGAGTTTAAGTTTTAATTCTAATATCAAAGAGATGTTTACCTTAACATTGAATAACAACGAACACAAATGATTCCACTTCAATGTTGGTGTTGGAAAAAATGCGTGGAAACAAGCTGTGATTGTCTCGTGCGCTTCTTTTAAGATCGTGGTGGTCATTTCTAGAGCAAACTGCACGTAGCAAACTCGGTGTGCCTTGCTCTTACCAGGCCTCCTCGGTAACATTGCGCAAGTGGGAGTAGGATCAGCCATAATCGCCTGAATCAAGTTCCTTACGTCTGCGATCGCTTCGAAGTATGACATGTACTCTTGAGAATTTCGCTTTCTACTATTCTGAGGATATATCTCGTTTATGTAAGACCTCACGAGCCTCAAACATGCCTTGATCACGTACACTAATCTCTTTTGATGTTTCATAACGGTCAGTTTTTGGTAGTTTATTGGGACTTGGCCGTTAGTTTCCAGGACAATTTCTTTAAATGTATCCCAGCTCCATTGAAGAAGCGTTATCAATGATTTAAAACACGGTACAGTTACTTTTCTGGATAAGTTTTTAGATAATTGCATAACTGGTTCTCCAGAATCCACTGTTCGCAATGGCATCGCCTGGTCTGGGCTAACAGTGTTATAAAGTAAACATGGAATTTGTCCAGCGTTGACATCCGTCCCATTGTTAGATTTCTTGGATGTTTTGAAATGAAAACCGACTTCATCGTTGATAACCATGGCTTGACCTGAAGAACCACAGTCTGAAGAAGGTCCATTAATGCATGCCCACGCTACGTACCATCGATTAGCCTGTAAACGAATAATTTAAATGACATCTTCTTAACACGTTATGTGAAAGATAATTTTGTTTGTACAATATTAAAAGTTTAATTAGATAGTTTTTAGTGGCTTGACTGGATTGCATAGAAATTTCGGATACCAATGCTGTTGTGGCTGTTTGATTCTAAGAAAAAACCAAAGCCAACCAAATACTCCGTACAATGTTAACGTATCTAATTTTAGGTGTAAAATACGTAAAAACACCAACCATGAGAGGTACAGGCACGTCGAAGAGTACAGGGAATCTGTCGCGTGGTGCGCATTCAAACACAATCTCCTCGCTCTCAGCGATGAGCTCTCCATCACCTTCTTGATCTCCACCGTCAACTCCGATATCATAGAGCTTTATTTTAGCGGTGTAATCCCCGCGTCCTCCAAATAAACCGACACCACCTAAACGATAAAAATAAATTAATTTAATCCGAGAAGGACAAAACTAGTAGGAATATTGAAAACGGCAACGCACTTGTGACGCCACCGGTGTTTGCAGGTGTCCATTGGCGGGGGTAATCGCCAACCATCAGGCGATACGTCTGCTCGTTTGCCCGTCTATTCCATAAAAAAAAACCATTAACATTTGTGCAGTAGCTTTTGAGTTTATACCGGACAAACAGACGCGACAGACCTCTTGCTAAAAAGAAGGTTTTGGCCAGACAGGTTAGTAATTGGGTTTTGTTTTAAGTTTTCCTTTTCTTTGTGTATTGTTGTCCTGCATGGTTTGCTCCTTAAGTCTGCCTTTACGACATCCACAGGATGAATGGACGGTGTGACAATCCGTATACTTAAGCCGTCAGCATACGAAGTATATATTATACTAAATCATATTATTGTTTACCTAATAGGATGTCAGTGTCACACATAAAACGAATAGCCTCAATAGAATGGCCAGAGTAACCCCAACCGCCGCCATGACTCTCGAAGCGATTCACTGTAAGAAAATCTTCCTTAACCGGAGCGACGGGTGACGCTGTGTTTTCCCTCTTGCATTCAGTTTGATTTAACCTGTTAACAATCATTAACATCATGAGACGTTTTGATCCTATTGGGTGTGTTCTATCTATAATATGTATGTATTTACAAAAAAAAAGTATATATGTATTTGTATCAGTTGTCTAGTACCCCATAACACAAGCTCTGCTTATCTTAGGACTAGATGGCGTTGTGTGTTTAGATGTCCGAAATATTTATTTATTTTATTTATTGACTATTAATACCTCTATATTAGGTCCCAATACATTCCGTATTTTATGTCTACGGAAATTTAAGAGATGTTATGATACTGTACAAGTCAGTAAATTACAACACAATTTGCCATGCTTACTTTCATATATTCATATTTAACAATTGCTTTTTGTTCTTCTTTTAGTAATGTTTATACATATATGCTTGTTAGATTACGATTAAGGAAAAATTATGCTATGGGTTTTATATGAATAATGAAGATATAAATTAATATGGCATAACTCAAGGGTCAAATATTAGTCACTTAGAAACATAAAAGATCTCTAAAAATGTACAATTTTCTTAAATAAAAACCAAAATAATGAACTAAACAACAAAAATAACCGACTTACTTCATATCGTGAGCATAAGTAAGTGAATCCAAACATCCAAGTAAATGCAGCGCTGCGTGCATTCTCGTAACTAAACATCCCGGGGTAGAAGGTATGGCCAACTCCTGGTTCAACACCGACATATTTGACAGAGCAACATTCTCCACCGGCCTGTTTTCATTGTTGAAAGTCATATCAAAGTTCTCCAAGTTCTTGAAGTCCTCCAATCGTTTCATACTGCCGTAATTAGGATATTCGCACTCAGTTTCACCGAAGTATCCATCAGAGTCTGTATTACAACACCTTTGTATCTTATGCGAATCGAAAGCGAGTATATTATAGCATTTAATGACCCTCATCTGTGGTTGGTAACACCATAACACATCATATAGCGGATCAATACACGCTAAAGTATTAACGAAGTCGACTTGTTCGGGACCCGTCCAAGTGTTGCACGTACCATCATTTTTGTTAATTGTTATACACTTGAATGTATGTTCGGGTCGATTGGGTAAAATAACTGCAAAAAAGTAATTTCATAAGTTTTTATCATTTTTATTAATATTATTTCATCGTTAAAAAAATATAAAGCAATTTTTTTAATCAGAAAATCCCACGGTCTAGACCTGAAAAAACGCATCAAATCTTATGCACTTTTTCTATCGATTCCGTCTACTTTCCTATGATAATTATTACAAGATATTTAAATGGTGCACTGGATTCGTTAAATGTATATAGCGGCGATAATATACTAACTAATATAAGGAGCTAGAATACTGGTTACCAATCTATTCGAAGCTGTAGTGAAATACATTTACTATACTGTACGTAGTATTATTTCAAGATGAATATAAGCTCCCCTATTCCAGTCAATCGAATAGATCTATTAACAATATCTACAATAAAATGTCTAATAGAATAACATCTTACCAATGCTGTTATTGTTTGAAGTGATGGTGGAACTGAATAACGTGTCGGTCTTGATGAGCGCCTGTGACACTTGCACAAATGTTTGATCTCCAGAAGCTGACATCCATACAGCTTTACATGCGTGTCTGGGGCCAAGGCGTGGCACGCGACCTGGGGTTGCGTACCAAATGGGAGACCTATCCGTACGCGTGGGTTCTTCTTGACGAGGACGACCGAGAGAACCCTTCTGTAAGTTTGAAAATATTTATGGAATAGGATATTTCATAAAAGAAGCTTATAAGAAAGATAGGCGCACTTTCAAGAAAAAAGTAAGTGCCTTCAAGAAAGTAATTAAATGGTTGCCTAGGATTGGTTACTCAAAAGGCAAGATAGACAAATTGATACATAGAAGAGGCTTTCAAACAATGAATAATACTGCATATAATTTTAGTTACATTTTATTAACTATAAAAAGCATATAACAGTCGACTGCCTACTATGGGTTGATATAGTGTTTGTTTCAAGTTCTTTTTTCTCTGCGCAGTGCGTAGTTTTTTCCCTTAGTCGGCTCTTAAGACACCCATGGGACGGATAGAGCCGGCAACACTCCATATACACCGATATAGTAACAAATTTAAGATAGTTGTGTGTGTACTTGTTTACTATTTATTTCAACAAAATTACATCTATATATATATATATATAAATGAATCCCTATTTGTCTTGATCACGACATAACGCGTGAACGGCTAAACCGATTTTGCTGATTCTTTTTTTGTTTTAGGTTTTGTAACATCACTCTACGACCAATAAGAGCCAGGTATCGACCGAAAATATTGGGAAAATGGGAAAAAAATTATTTCTTGTATACAGTTTTATATTTTGGTTCAAAAAACGTTCATTAAGAAATGGTTTGTGTTGGATATGCACAATAATAAGTAGGTATTTACATTAAGGTTTTTATTTTACAATGCAAACTGTTTGTGTCCGTACCTGATAATTGCCAAACGTATACAGTTCTCCCTCTCTTGTAAGTACAACAGTGTGATTGCTACCAGCGGCAACGGACGAGGCGCGGGGTACTCGGACCCGCACTATGCGATGATGCGCCGCTATGTCACCCGCTCCAAGCTGCCCGTACTGATTCGATCCGAATGTCAGTACATCACCTAAAATATGCGGTCATATAATAAGATGAGTCAGATGTCCGAAATATTTATTTACTATACAAAGCTATATTGTTGATAGTTACTGACCCGGTTCGGTGAGCAGTACAGTGTGGTGCAAGCCGCAAGCCACGGCCACGATGCGATGACCGCCGGGTATGGCGACACGTGCGGGCGGGAGGCAGTTGACTTTCAAACTGGAGTCGCGCTCGCCTTCCGAACCACCCGCGGGACTTTCATACGCAGACATTCGGACGCTGTCTTTGTCTATATACAACAAAAATAGTAGATTTTATAATATACTTATTACAGCTTTTCATTTCAATTACAAATTTTAATCAAATAAATTATTGTAATATATTGAACTGCCTCGTTGGTCTAGTGGTTAGCGTAAGCGACTGATCATCAAGAGATCTCGGGTTCGATTCCCGGGTCGGACTGCTGTTCGGTTTTTCGTAAAATAAATTCTTAATAGCAGCTCAGAGTATGGAAGATGGCGGTGTTTCCCGCCCGTGCCTCGGAGAGCACGTTAAGCCGTCGGTCCCGGTTATTATGAACATCTATGACATTCGTTATTGGGAAGTCAGCGCCCTCAAATATACTGACAACTAGTTCAACTTTCGAATTCAGTCCATCCTCAGGGTTGCGGAGGCTCGATGCCAGTGTAAAAACTGATATTCAAGTAAAACCGGTTGAACTAGTAGCCGACCCCAAATCTTGGGAATAATAAAGGCTAGGAAGATGATGAAATTTTGTAATATATTGCTCAATTGAGTAGTGTAAAACAGTGACGTCACAAGCAAGTTCTTACTACATTTTTCATCTAAAGTTACCGTTTTGACAGATCATAAAAAGTAACTGATTTGACTAAGGAGTCAACTACCCAATTATACAAAAAGCACAAACAAAGATATTTTATGATTGAATATCCCATATAGTTCATAAGTACAAACGTAAACTCGAGCGTTTTAAATAAAGGACTTTCAAGGAATAGCTTTAAATCTTTACAAAGCATAAAATGAAGTTTATTTTCTTTTTGCAGTACTTTTGTCCTGTAGTTTGCTCCCTTAGTTGACGCTAACGACACGGATGAAAGCGAAATGATATTGCTTATTATTACCATCACCATACATCAATACTTAATTTAAACATAAAATTTGAGACTACAATCAGCAAACTAGTAATTAATTACGTACCACTTCTAGCATCTCTTGTGGAAGAATCAGCGTCGTCGTCTAGATCAGTTGTGGGAGTGCTACGCTCCGGCCTTGCTGCACCCGCTAACGTATCAGCGCATCGCCGACAGACACCACAGGCGGTACAACCACTATCACCTTCACCACATCCACATCTCCTGCAAATAAAAGAGACAATTCTTATACAAAGTCTTTGCGGCAAAGTTAAAAATAACACAAAGATTTGTATTGTGCTTGCATTGTATATTTGAATATGTAGCATAATTTATAAACCTTTAAAGATAACACATATTCCGACTTGTAACTAAACGTTTGTTAGAATTATTATTTTTGGCTTAAAATTGAACTACTGCATCTCTGTACTGATCATGATTACAAAAGTAGTCAAAATGTAAAGCAGTTGGTAATTATAACTGATGCTAATAACCAGGTTTCCTACCAGTGTTGTTTATCGGTGAGTACGGTACAATTGATAATATTTATCGTTATTAGAAGTAAGTACTTACTCTCCTGGGACCCTGTTCGGTAGATGCGAGCAATGACAGGCGGTTGAAAACCCAGTGCACTCCCGACACAAAACACAGACACGGCAATAATCAGTGGTCCAATTATGTGGTGTAGTGCACATTCTAAAGTCTTCCCTGTTTTCGCTGTGACGACGCACAAGCGAGGGACGCCGAGAGGAAAACAATTCTACAACAAATTATAATCACGACAATAAGATCTGCTCTAGTTAAATGAAATTCTATGTACTATTGATGTATATTTGTAACTTATCACGGCTATCTTTGAACCACATTAAATTAATGTTGACAGAGTACTAATTTTATAGCCATATGTATTTTATATAAAATTCTCTTGGTAAAACCAAGCAAAAAAGTTAAGAGTTTAACTATCAGACTCTAGTATTCTGTTAGGTGTAGTCGCGTTGACTGCAGAACTACTTTTCGACTGATGTAGTTTTAGAGAGACGCAGTTACTGGATTCTGGATGTTTTATAAGGATTTATTTTAACCGTTTTCTTTCGGAATTTGGGTGTTTTCTTTGTATAATATGTACGTATTTACAAAAATAAAAGTATTTATGAATCAATATCAAATGTCTAGTACCCATAGCCATATAAGGTAAAATATACCCATTGCCCATATCAGGTAAAATTTACCCATATAAGAAATAGAAATTTAAACGCATTTTTATGGCACTTTTTGTGTTTTTTTTTGTGGTTTAATAGCACTATAGAATCTAATTTAAACCCATTTGGAATAACAATTTTATATCTCAAAGTTTTACTTTTATTGACAAAGTCGGCTCAGTGGAAAAGAACACGTTCAAAGAAAAAAAGAGTTCCGATTAAAATAAAGGAGGTGCAAAGTAAAGCCTAAAGATGAGCTTTTTATTGGGCGACCAAGGACTAGTTAATGCTATTAACAGTTAAAACAAAACTTACTCTCTTTAGTGTACCCAAACTCCCGGCCACACTGGCCTTTATTATTGATTCCAAAGGTGTATACTTGTCCAAAGTTTGTTAAAACCACTGCATGCGCTTTACCTAACGCTACCTGTAGGAAATAAAAATTGATAGTAAAATAATATGGTGTACTTACAAAAAGATCAATATATTTATTAAATGTTCTAGTTATATTTGAGGACAATGTGCCGAACTAAGTTATTCACTTTTAAATCACCTGGAAATTCATGGAAATTCTATATATATTATATCTCTATAGACAATACAATAGATAAAACGGTTGAGAACCATTTTTATTCCTCTGTTTAATGATTAACTTTAATCCTTTTTATTAGTAGATATTACTGAATTTAGAGTTTGGATATATTCGAAAATAATATAAATAACAGACAAAACACTTTAATCTTTTGTTTGTCAACCGCATATCCATTTCTTTTTAGAACTTTTCTTATTTATTTATATTTGGCCCCGCCCAAATGACTCTACTCTGCCTGATGGATAGCATAAGCAGAATCCAAAAGCGGTAGTCACCATACTCATTGTGAGTGCAGGCAATGCAGCAATGCAGCATGGCGACCCACACCATGGCGGGCATGTGATGCTTCTGCATCATTGGGCCTTAAAAAACACGACTTAGCTTTAAAAAAATATTATCATTCTGACCTGTATAACTCTTTCGTGACGTAAGCCAAGCACGATTCCCGCAGAGTCACAATGCTGAGTGTCTTTGCCAAACATGAGCAACAAGCCTTGCCTCGTAACGAGCGCTGTCGAACCATTGTTACAAGCCGCATAGGTAACATGATGTCCTTCTGCCTAGAACCGAGTACATGAAATAAACTACTAACTTTTGTTCATTGAAACCTCTTTGATGATATTGCATTGATAGATTTTAACCATGGCTACTGAACCTAACATCACCTAACTGCTTTACATCCTCTCCTTAGAAAGGAGGATGTGGCGTACACCACGTTGGTCAAACGGATAGTGTTTGTATCAAATATTCCTATCCTTTGTAGTTCTGTTATCTTGTGGACTTGTGGACTTTGGACTGCCTCGTTGGTCTAGAGGTTGACGTGTGCGACTGCTGATCATGAGTTCTCGGGTTCGATTCCCGGGTCGGACCAAATGTTTGTATGATCTACAAATATTTGTTTCGGAGTTTGGGTGTTTTCTATGTATAATATGTATGTATTTACGAAAAAAAAAAAGTATATATGTATTTGTATCAGTTGTCTAGTACCCATAACACAAGCTCTGCTTAGCTTGGGACTAGATGGCGTTGTGTGATAAATGTCCAAAATATTTATTTATTTATTTATTTATTGTGTAGATTGCTCCTTTAGTCTGCTGTTACAATACCAAGGGATATGTCATGTTTTTTTTTAAAACAATTCCCGTATTAGGAATATACATCCAGTGTCGGCGGACTTTACCAAAATGCCTGAAACGGACATAAAGAACAACTGTTTGTTTGTAGATCATACAAATTGTTGTCCCAATGGGGGATTTGAACCCAAAACTCTTGTCATAGTAGGAAGCTTAAACCACCAGGCCGACCGTTTAGTGTAAGGGATAATTAGGCATAGTAATACTCCTCGTGTTCTTCGTCTGTTACATGGATAAGAGCTACTACAATTAATAACATTTCATCTGATAGCCTACGAAGTCACATGTGTGCCGTAGATAAACTTTTCCTGGGACTTCTCGAGTATAATAACTCGATTTGCTGTAGTATATGTAGAAGTTGTGAAGTTTCAGTAGCATGTTGGAGGAATCTATACAAATAAATAAAATTGGAGTGTCTGTTTGTAATATTAAAATTATCGTTTCTTACTAAATGCAAATATATGTAAACACGGTACATATACCAAAAATGTAGTTAAAAAAATTTTGTCTATCTGCCTGTCTGTTTGTTCCGGGTAAACTCTGGAACGGCTGGACCGATTTTGATGGGACTTTCACCGGAAGGTAGTAACTTAGGCTACTTTTTTTAGACTATCTTTGTCCCGCGTTACTTGCGGTACAACGATAACCGCGGGTAACACCGCGGGGTTCAGCTAGTTACTTAAATAAAATGGTTCACATATAAAATAATTGTACCTTAAATATCTTCTTAGGTCTCGTAGGCTTGGGTGTGCGACGATGTTTTGTCGCATCTCCATCTTCCCCGCGTCGCGCCACTCCAGTAAATAGCGCATTGCCGTTATCAAGTAGCAAGACTGCATGAACACCTTCGTGTCCTATTGCCACCTATTCCAAATCAAGACGATGTTTAAACTGACATTGTTATTATATACTAGTGGTTTTTTACCTATGAAATTCAATCATAATTATTTCTTTTAGCTTTCTGCACTCATTTTTCATTTAAACATCGACGGAGTGAAATTTTAATTCCCCTGTTCGCATAATTAACATAAAGAGACAGTTTCGGTTGCTTGAAATTCTGATTCTTGACTTTTACTATCTGGTGACGTATGCCGGTTTGACCCTTAATTATAAAAAAGCTCCGACTAATATCCTAACTTATAAAATATACAGATAAGTGTGAGCTGAAGTCTATTAGAATTTTTTTTTGTACAAAGATGTCGATACTTACTTGTATAACTTTACATCGTTTCACGTTAGGTGTTTCATTCCTAGAGAATATTGTTTCCTTCATTAGTGTCCATCTGCCTGTCTGCGGTGAAGCAGCCTTATAACCTAAGCTTTGACCTTTACCAGAGTAATACACCTATAAACAAATAAGACCTTCTTTTTACGTTGTCTGCATTTGCAATGAGTGTGGTGATCACTACTCAAGGATTCTATTCATACTTTCCATGAGGCAGATAACACATATATATAAAATAATTATAGCATTATAAAGTGATATCAGAGGCAACCCGTTGAAAGACCCGGACATCTACTGCTTGTATAAGGACAAACATTTGAATAAATAATTCACTATTCTGAACTGAATTGTACACTTGTAAATTCAATTGTTATGATAGAAATTGTGACAGTCGATTTCAATCATGATTCTAGTAGTAGTTTGCAATGTGAGAGTGACGAGATTGCATGCTGCCTATTACATACATACATTACATTGAGAACTAAATGTTCGCAGTTTCACTGTATCGATTAATCAATCGTAATCGAATCAAGAATGATGAGATTTTAGAGGTATAGAGGTTTCAAGGATAAGGTTTTCTATATTAAACGGAAAATTACGAAACTTAAGTGGCAGTGGGCACAATGTTCGCAGCAACGATAGCCGTTGGATCAGAAAGTGCTTAGGTGACGACCGTGTACCGGAAAATCATCGTTGGTGGGCTGCCCACAAAACGATCTGCCTACGTACTGAAAGATGGATACGAGCAGCACACGACCGGTAGCGGTGGAGAACCTTGGGAGGCTTTTGTCAAGCAGTAGACGTGTTTTGTGTTTATATGATGATAATAAATTACAACTACGTCCAAAGAACAAAATGATGATAAAAAAACAACATCTGACGCTAGCATGACCTTAAACTACATTCATTTTAATATTACCTTTCCAGAAGCAGTGGTCAAAAGAGAAAAATCCTGTCCACTATAAATATTTAAAAGTGGATCTTCGTCACAGTCATCCATCTGCATCGCAACAGGAGCATCTAACTCCATGTTTCTTCTTGACAAGCCATCTTCGAAAGGACTTCTGCCAAGCATAAGCGTTCTCCGCCTCAACAGATGAACATTTAACTCTTTACGAGACGTTAGTGTCGTAGTGGTAGAGCTTTCATCTCGTTCAATTTGAGGTTCAACATCATACATTTTTATTGTGAGATTATCCTGCAAGTATATGTATAGTATTATGTATTATAGCAGTTCACTGTCTAGTTAGTACTGCCAAAAACATCAAGCAACTTACGAAATTAGTCAGTAAAATCAATCCCAATTGGTTTCCATCTGTAAAAACAGCAGACTTAGGCTCAACCAGAGACGGTTGGCCAGGATCTAATCGCACCATATTTTTCACTTCCAAAGTTTCTTTATCTATTTCATAAACTTCAGTCTTTTTCCTGCCTATCCTTAGATATAAATTATTCTGTAAAATAGATTAGGAATTTAACTTCACTATAAATAGATGACATTTTTTTTGGGAACATATAATCAGAGATATGGCTTCGAAATTACCTTACAATATCCTAGCCAACCATGGCGGTCGCCTGCAAAGAAGTCTGGTTTGTATAAGTAAACATGCTGTCTAATGGAGCTGCCGTAACCCGATCCTATCTTCAATAAGCCTTTCGATGTAAAAACGTAGAGGTAGCAGCCGTCGGAGACTAGCGAGCGAACTACCAATTCACCAGCTCCTGCTGTAAGCTGTGCAGGAAGGTCTACAGGGAAGCTAGTGACTAAAGATTGGTGTGGGACGCCATAATTCAACCACTGGTTGCGGGACGGAGTGCCGAGTATAACTGATTGGACGCTCCGCTGGAGGGTTGTTAAGTTAGAAGGTACCTGCAAATCATACATAGTTTTTTAGTTTATAATGTACTCATACAACTTAATAACATGTATAATATGAATAAGATTTTACCTGCAGGTATTGCTCAGACAGTGCGGAGGGTGACATAGTGAGAGATGCAACAGCATTTAGTATAAGTTCAGCTTCACCTCTGGCAACAGATAAAGCGACGAGGCAAGAGCTGCTCAAGGCAGTAAGAGTAGTCGGCAACTCTATTTTACCACTTGGTCCACTCCCACTAGCAACTTCGACTAGCATAGCATGGAGATTTGTGATTATCTGAAAATATTAATTGCAAAATATAATTCAGATAACACTCTTATGAATTGTAAGTAGGAATTTAGTCTTGGAGATATCTGTAAACTTATCTATTACCTCAGTAGGTTCTTGAGCTAATTCTTCAGGCGAATGGCCTTGCAGCACATCCAACAGAGCACTCAGTGCCTGTTCGCAAAATGCTGCATCAGTAAATCGCGCCTGTGAGATTAAGGCAAACACTGTCCGTAAGCCAATACCTGTGATCTGTAAATAAATTTTTGATTAAATTATATATTTTACGTATAGAATCACTTACAAACATACTTCCAATTACTAAAACCTCTTTACCTTCGGTAATTTATTCAATGGAATTTGTGAGGATGAATCTTCATTATCACTATCATCTGACAATTCAGATACATTTCCGTGAAGATGCCTCCAACGAGCTAAAATGGATCTTCGAACATTAGCATAAACAGCAAATTGGGACGGGTTGCCAAGTAGTGCAGGGGCATAACATATGGCAAGGGCATTGCTGGCTTTTAATCTTCGTAGCTTTTCTTTTTTACCAATTTTCTTGTGGGATTTCTTGTCTTTGCTGTAATTAAAATGTGTAATTAAATTTCAAACACAACAAATCAATACTACAACTACTACAATCACTCATGATGAGGATGAACTGAATTTGAAAGTTTAATCTAGTTGTCTGTATATTTGAGGGCACTGACTTTCCAATGACTATTGCCATAAATAGATGTTCATGACAACCGTGACCGACTGCTCAACGTGTTCTGCGAGGCACGGGCGTGCAACACCGCCGAATTTCCATACTCTGGGCTGTTATTATAGACCAAGAGCTAGTGAATCCTCCGAGTAACGGTATATTTGTAAGGCTAGAACTACTTATTCTCATTCTCATCATATCTATCTCATTTAAGGAAAGTAGGTACAGTGACCGGCGGTTCTGACTAGCATAAGTTCTTGACAGGTGAGGGAAAAGATGCTATAGGAGTGCAAGTAAGAAGAGTTAGTGGTACTAATGAGACCGTTTATCTAACGGTAAAATTGGAGGATCGAATATCTGCTTCTCTATTCTAATTTTAACTTTTTTTTATATAATTTTATTTGTAATATATTATTATTTATTTTATATATTAAATATTATATTAATTATATTTAACAATAATTAAAGAAGAAACAATGGCAGTTTTCTATGGGATTTTTGAACCGCTTGGCGTATCTCATGGTAGAGATTGTTTTTATATTTATTTGGCTGCTAATATCAACTGCGACAACAATATTTTAAATTTCCAGATTTTGACTACTTTACATTAAAAGTTAATTTAGTTTTTAGATTACAATAAAATACATGGATCACAAATTAGTTGTCATTGTTGTCAACTTGTACAGTTTGTAACTTCTATCAACATCAGATTTAAATGACTTGAATAATTGTTGCAAGGAATACATATTATTATGATAAAAAAATATTGTTATTACATAACTCATTATTATAGATTAAGGCACCATGGAAAAACTTAGCACGTGAAGAAAGATTAAAGAAAAAACGTAAAGCAGAGAGGCTACGATATCAAAGTATTAAAAATTATCCACAAAAGTATGAATTGCAAAAGCAAAACAAAATTGAGAAATATTTAAAAATGAAGGAACAATCAAAACTCTGTCGAAATAAATACTTTTAGAGATCATCGTAAGGCCATAAAGATACGAAAAAAAAAAGTAAAAGAGCGAAACCAACGAATTACTCTTCAAAATGAAACAATTATCTAATGTTCCGGCAACACCATCAATTTCAGATGTAATCAGATACCGCAAAGTAATTTTGGTAGAAGAGTAACAGATAGCGTGTTACGTATCTCAGACCGAGCTAGAAGATGAAGATATTTAATTGATAAAATCATTTCTAAGAAAAAAATTAAACCTACTTCAATACAACATGAAATGGAAACTAACACTTAAAAACGTAAAATAAAAAGGCTTTAATTTAGCCACTTTGATGTTCATTTTGGAGTTGGTTTAATTTTCGTCTTTCCATTTTTAGTGCCAATAATTGTATTTAAGTTCAGGAAGTTAAATAAGTTCAAATGTTACTCCTGCTGATACGAATAACTGTAGTGGTTTGAAGCACGTATTAAAATTGAGCATTGACTACGAACAAACAAAATATCATCCAACTCCTAACCGTCAAGGATTTATATCTTCCATCATCGGCTCATCATCCTAAGGTGACGACTACCAGACGCAAATACTTGAACAGTTTGAGACCAGTACAATTTTGGCAAAAATAAAACCGACTACATCGGTTGGACTCGATTTCCCTTGGATGCCATCATCAGATATTAATGTTCTTATCATGGTATAGGTGCCGGCATCTAACTTGGCAATACTTCGGCGTAGTGGGGGTAAGTTCGCGCATTGTTCACTAATGCAACAAATCAAAACAAAGGAAATCGAAGTGTAGTCGACTTACGCACCAATCGCTTGCTCCGAACGTCCAATCGCTTGCTCGGAACGGTGCTACTACAATCCCCGCGTCCCTCTATCACCAAAGGGACCTTAAAAACGACTTTCTGCGCATTGCCAAGTAAGCTGCCGGCACCTATACTACCGTTGGGACATCTCCTTTCCATAAAAAAAGAATCATCAAAATCGGTTCATAAACGACGAAGCTATCCGCGAACACACATAAAAAAAATTATACTGTAGAATTGAGGAACCTCCTCCTTTTTTTGAAGTCGGTTAAAAATATATAAAAAACACACAATACGTGCCTAAAAAATTAAGGTTGCCCTCAATTTTCTTGAAATGCCATCATCACAAGATTGTGACAATGGGATCACCTGGGAGATATACCAAACCTAATGGAAAAAGAATGATTAAAATCGGTTCATAAACGACGAAAATATCGACAAACGAAAATTATAATATTTTTTTATGATAACCTCCTCCTTTTTTGAAGTCTGTTAAAGAAGATGAGGCTATTAATAAAGTAAGACTAAAATAACAAAAGGTTACAAAGACTACGAAATACTAAAAAACTTATACCAAACAGCAAAGTAGAACAAGTGATGATGTGCCAGAGACACAGTGAAGAAAAATTTGCTATTACCAGAAGTGCTTACTCAAAAATTGAAGGAAAATTATTCTGATCTTCGAAACGAAAATTTATTCAAAAGAGTGATAAGAAGGTAACTGTTGCAAAAATATGGTAGTCAGTACAGAACGAAAAAACAAATGAAACCATTGAGAAAATTGTGAAAAGTAAAATAATAGAAATCAAAAGTAAAGCCAAAGCAACAAAGCAAGTTATGAAATAATGAAGAACAAAATTATACATTGTCTTGAAGATGACTCTAATACAGGGTTATGTGCCGGCAAAAGATATATGTTGTGATTCTCTTGTTCTCATCATTAAATTAAAATTCATTAAAATTTGTTATTGGATTACATACTTAAACCTCATCTGCTTACAGTCCATTTCTCAATATCTCATATCTTAGCTTTCACTTTATTTAGTTCAGTACCGACTAAAAGTTGACCTGAGATATGCACTTGTTTATTAGGAACAAAAACCATAAATGTAAAAATTAAAAAAAAATGCTATTTAATCGGCATGTATTTGGACGACGTCTAAATTTAGTGCGACCTGTCAAGTTTCATGTCACACGTTAAACGTTCGACACAAGAATTGCAAAAAAAAATGGTCCGAGTTGAGTAATTTAACTAAATCTGGTTACACCAAAGTAAATTTAACTTTTTCACGTAATAAACAAGTGTGTGGTTCTGGTTAATGTGTATTTGGTACAAAACTAAACACAGCTGAGATGTGAGTTATCGAAAAATGGACTGTAAGCAGATGAGATTAGAGTATTTAATCCAATAACAAATTTCAGCGAATTTTAGTTTAGTGATTACAACAAGAGAATCACCATTAAGTGACAAAGAAAGGATATCGGAAAAAAATTCTATTGAATACTCTAAGAAATCTCGCCAAATGTTTTATGAAGAAGTACAATCATAAACGCGGTAATCTCAGGAATCGCTGGTACGATTTGAAAAATTCTTTATTTTTCGTTTATAGACATTTATAGGTACCTACCCTAATCTTGATGTCACTCCCCTGCTCAATGTATTTACCCAGGTCTTCGAAAAAGTAATAAATAAATAAATACATATATAATAAATAATATGTGACTTGCCCTTATGGTAAAAGGTAAATAAAGGGGGAAAATCATAATATAAAGAATTCATGAAAAAACTGCAACTTTTCTCCTTGGCCGCATCTATGCAAAGAAATAAAATTGGAGTCTCTGTTTGTAATATTAAAATAACCGCTTTTACTATATGTATGTATACAGGGTACATTTACCAAAAATATATTTAAAAAATTTTTGTCTGTCTATTTGTTCCAGGTAATCTCTGGAACAGCTGGACCAATTTTGACGGGACTTTCTCTGGCAGGTAGATGATGATCCAAGAACTTAGGCTACATTTTTTAAACTAACTTTGTCCCAAGACTCGATGGCGTTACTCGCGATACGACGATAACTATGGCTAACACCGCGGTGTTAATCTAGTCCTCTATAGACATGAACCCTCTTATCGCAGAATTACCCTAATAATGACAACAGTTTTTATGTTTGTGACTAATGAAATATGATATATTCAGTCAAAATTAAAGGTAGTAATGTTATTTTAGTCAAAAAAGCCAGAGGAACTCCGAAATATTGGGTAAGACTCCTCATCACCATTTTCCGTCTATAATCTGCTTGATTAGTTTTTGATGAATATTGTATTCTCAAAATTTATTTAATGCTTTCATAACTTCAGATGGTCAGAGTTTTGACCTTTACAAATTGCCCAAATATGTTCATTTATCTTTAATTACTATATGAAGCAAAACAAGTATCATGTGCGGAAATAGCCCAGAGAGAAAAAACATAGCATCAGTTTAAAAGCAGTACCCATTATAAGGATCCTCTAAGGCTCAGAAAGTATATTAGTAACCTGATGTAAATTGATCTACTATATATGAAATTATTGAATAAAATAACTAACCGAGTGCCACTCCAGCAAAGTGCCCTAAAGTATTTCCTGTAGTTCTCAGGTTCCATGCATCTTAGCTCAGGCACCTGCATCTTTTGAGCCATGATGGGTGTATCTTAGGGACTCTGAAATATTGGCATGTGTATCACAATGAAGTATTGAGCTTATGAGCTTAGTTTGATTGTTAAAGGACAACTTTAACAGTCGAACTAAGCTTGTCAGCACACAAGCGCACAGCCGATAGCCAAACCGCAAAGCACACTATGCAAAATATTTTCATTTTTAAACAAAACATTGATAACACACAATTTTTCTTCTTATTTATATTGCAAAAAAAATAGACATATTTATAAAACCAACTGATAACAAAATTGATAACATACATACAATTTAAATTTTTCGGATATGTTTATTTTTTTATATGTAAATTTAAAATAATAAATTTGAATCAAGGAATCAATATTTTTTAAAGTTGTGTATTTTTTTTTTTATGTGAGCTACTATATAACTCAATGGCCAATCAATAATCGCAAAGCCATTTTATTTACAAACAACTTAGGATATATCAGGTGCAAATATTACGCTAAGCTTTATAGCGAAAATATATTTCTGAGCTAAAAGCGCAGTAATATATTGATACCGCTAATTAATATTTTTCACGGCGCAATTTGCGACCAACTATTTTCAGGATACATTATGATTTCTAACGCAATCAATCAAATTAGTTTATAAAAATTACCTGATTATTATCGAACTGCATTCTGGCTCTTCTAGGCTTAAAACATATTGTTTTCAGTAAATTCAAAACTGAATAGATCTTCACCGAAGTCGGCAGTCATGTCAAAAAATCAATAAATACAATCAACTAGTGTTGCACACTTGCTAAGTTCTTTAAATAAAAATAACTTACAATCGATTCCCGGTTCTTGAAGTATTGTAAATAGTCGTTTAAGTTAGTTATGAAACCCCAATGGAATTAATTAGAATTTAACCTAATTTACCTTTTAGGATACTATGGCTTCAATTTTTTTGTTATGGAGAAGGTTTCAGCAAAACGTGTAGACTTTTGCTATTTTTGTTTAGTTTAAAGATAGTTAAATAGCTCAAAATTTTCCAGAATACTAACAATACATAGAGAAAGAATATAACATACAACAACAACTATTACGCATTTTTAAGATTTTTATTAAGTTATAGTTTAATTTGCCCTATTAAATATCTTATTTAGTAAAAGGCGTGTGGCCTAGCCATATTAAAATGTATTAAACTGCATATTTTTATCAATATGCATTAATAAAATACACTGTAGATATGGTACAACACGGTAGATAGCAGTACAAAAAATTTACTACTATTTTTTGTTACGCCACATGTGCATGTCCAGTAAACGGTGCTCGCATACTTCAGAGTGTTTGGACGTTCTTGGTCGTGGAGAGCAGGGGCGTCTTTACCTATAGTGCAGGGTGTGCGTTGCACATGGGTACAGTTGTTAGGGGCGCCGTAGAGCAGAACGATCGCCGACTTTCATAAGCGTAAGCCTGGAGGGGGGGGGGAGGGGCAAGTGAGGTGAGGCCAATGGAAAACGATAATCCTAATAAAGCAATTGAAAGAGAAGGAATATTTTCCTTAACCTCTTTCCAAAGAACGTCCCTCTCGAATTATCTATTACCTATTGTATTAAATGCCTAGCGAATAGCAAGCTTTAGCATATTAAAAGGCGGATTGCGCCTCTCTAGTCACCCTGGCCTGGCCCAATAGAATGTGACCAGAAACTCGCTCTCGCATAAGCTGACGTTCAATGTGCCGGGATCTAGATGAGCTACTGTTTGCTTTTACCTTCATTGTTATTCATTGACTTCATAGACCCCTTACACACAACGGCATCTAGCCTCAAACTAAGCAGAGCTTGTGCTATGACAGTTAGATTGAGTAATAAAATTTATATACACTGTTTTGGTAACACATAAATAGTATACACAACCAAACTCTGAAATAAATATTTGCAGATCATACAAACATTTAATCCAACTCGGGAATCAAACGAGACCTGAAGCACAGCAGTCGCATACGGTCCCACTGCGCCACTGAGGCAGTCAATAATATACAAAGTCAGTGTTTATTTCGAGAGCGTATGAGCCACTCTAAAGGGCGACTTTTAAGGCCAGCACACATTTTCGTGTAGGTACAAGAAGGGGCAAGGTGGGACCAGTTGGTAGAGTTTGTCAGATCACTCTTTTAATGACAAAGGTGATAGTTGCGACATTTCCTCGCAACTTCAGAGGTTCAACGGACTCGATAACTTCAGGACTGTTAATAATGAGGACTGCTCGATGCTGCAACTGATCGATAGCGTTCAGTCCATACTGCGCGACTCTATTCCAAAGATGAGAAACTAATCCATGCAGGAACGAACTTGTGTGTTCTTAAAAAGACAAATGCTTGAGCGAGAAGAACCGTCTGACTTCGTTTAGTAGACCTGCCACGACACCACCTACTAATGCCCTCAAAATGCTCACGCAGGTAGAGATCCCATCAGAAACATATAGGATTAGAATTTAGAATACCGCGCTTATCCCGTGTGGCAGTTGAGTATTCTGAAAAGTAGCTCTCCACTTTAACTATCTCCTAGCACTGGGAAGAGACGAAGAATTTTTACTAGGGACCGCACGCGTTTAACTTGACTTGATTCTCTTAACAGCATTACTCAGCGACAATCTCCTGTTGGTTTTTTTTTGCTCTGCTAGTTTGGCTGCAGGTCCTGCACGGTCTCAAAAATATCGTACTTGAACTTTGCTATCGTCTGCGTGGCAATGTATCATACATGTTATCAGTGATGATACCAAGGACTAAAGTATTACAGAGTTTACCTTCATAAAATCTGAGGCCGCGTCGTCAAATGGACCCCAATGCGGCAATGGTGCAGGAAGGCGGCAATCCAGTTGTAGAGTTTGCTGTGTAGGCCCAATGCCGGAAGTTAGGAGAGAAGCGGGTGGTGCCAGACCCTATCGGAGGCCTTAGCCATGTCGAGGCTGATGTCTAAGGATTCTCCATGTCTATACCCGTCGAGATCGTTTGGGTCTAAAGCCATGTTGCATGAAGCATACGCTCGAGCAGTTTGCAGAGAATGGAAGTGTTAGCTATAGGTCGGTTATTAACTAAATTTCAGCAGAGCTGGTTTGAAACTTGATGTTTTTACAATTTCCATTTGTTAACATTTATGTAGACATGTTGCCTTTTGTATTCTTTTCATATTGACCGTGCAGTTATAAGAATGCGTTAGGTAATTCTTGCACACGATTCTACACGAGCTAGAGACATTATTAGGCAGAATGATGACAAACCAGCGTATGCCAGTAAACGCAAAATGAATGTGCGGCGATACTCCACATACAGCGGCAACAAAATCATATAACAGCGCCATCTACCGCAGATACACTGAACTACGAAGTAACGTACAACACGGAGAAACTACCAATCCTGAATCGCGCAATAGAAGTTCTCGCGTCGATTAGTATATATACAACATCCCAACATCAACCGTTGGGCAGTGGCCTGCCAGGCATGATCACCTCACCTGGTCGGAGGATCCTCCCTTTGTGTTGGTGGGACATCACACCTGTTCCCCACAAATGCGAGGAATTGCTCAATTACCCAGATACTTGGTAGAAGAGGCCTGTGAAATGCACACCTGCTTCGACTAATTAAAGAATAGCCTTGAGTCTCAATTTTCAAGGATTTGATCTGTTCCCGAAACGAATCATTTTAATGTTACAGGTTTTTAGTTATAAATGAAATTACTGTCAAACAGTATTAAACTTTACATTCTGAATCGATTTTTATCTTTACGGTTTTTAAAAGATGACACAGCAGATAATTTCCGTTATTGAATACCGGTTTTTTGAAGTTTGAATACCTATGAACAGCCCTGGCGCGCCATTGTGGTGGTTGGTGTTTCTCAGTTTGTCATGTTTGTGCAGCTTTTGTGTTTTTATTTAGTTTAGGAACAGTAATGAATATATTTTTTATGAATGTTTTAGTGCAAATAACAACAGTGACAATAATGCGTGCCGAACCTTTTATACCTGACTAATTGACATCTTTGAGTCACCACGGTAAGTTCAAATTGATGGCTGAGGTTATTTGTTGTGACATAGGTAGCTATATCTGCAACAATTTGTCATCACAGTTTATTAGAATTATTATTTAGGATTTTTTTAATATTAGTGATAGTATAAAGTAATAGTGATTAACAGACCTACTTCAAAATGTAAAGAAATGTTTCCTTTAAATCTGAAACACTGCTAGCATCGCGACCCTCCTTGGCGTTGGACGTAAGTTTTTTTTTGCCTTATGTTCATTCATTGAACTTGCATTTGAAGAAAAGCAGTTACTGTTAATTTGTTATGTTTTATATTCCTGAACCCGTATCCTCTTTACATGTCGTATTTATGTAACAATAAAAACTCGAGTTTTATCAATGAAAGAAACTTACTAAACATTGCTTGTAAATAATGTTCGTTAAAGAAAATAATGTTAATGGAAAGCTTTAAACACACTACACATGTTCTATTGTTAATAAAAACGAGTTCTAAAGTATTATATTATCTAATGCCATGCCAACCATTAAATAAAACTGTTTACTAACTGTTCTTCCTAAGCAACAAAAAATCTTATTTGAATCTCATTGTTTCAATTCGTTTTTACAAATGTCTTGGAATTTACTACTTTCATTCAATTCTTTATTAATATTAGGATTTGTTAGCTCATGTTACCTATAACTAAAAATTCAAATACTTAGTTTTAAGTAATAAAATAAATGTATATGGGTATTTGAAGGTAGTGTAGTTACATATCTTTTCAACAACAAAAGTAAACCTTTAATAGCTTTTGTAATATTTTAACATTTATTATATAAAGATGCATTCTCTGAAGCTTGTGTTTCTTCAAGAATAAATCAATATTCCTGCTTGCTGTTATTAAGAATGATGTTAGTAGCCTCTAAATCTAGTCCTCTTTAATGAGACCACTCGAAAATAGACTAAAAGAATTGAATAAAAACATATGTAATGTTGATTATGTTCCTTTGCTACAAGTTTTTGGAGGAAACTTATTTACATATGATTTCTTATATTCACATAAGTGTTAATCAAAAACAATTCTAGTAAGAATTAAGAACTTCCTCCATTTTTGGAAGTCGCTTAGTAAAATGTATCAATTAAAAAGTACAAACTTTGTTTTTTATATATTTATCTTAAATTGTTTTGTTATTGTTTATGATAGAAATAAATCTTTGTGAATTACACTGCTGACAAAAATATTATCATCAGTCAGTCAGTCAGTCATACATATATACTGTAGTACTACATATAATTTAGCTGTAAGCTCCCCAAATGAAATAAAATACTACATAATGTAGAGTTTACTGCCAGATTCCAAAGCAAGTTTTGGTGCAGTTTAAAAATATTAAGATTTTATGTAGGAATATAACATACAAAAGATGTTAGTCATCATCATCAGTTGAATACTGTACGCATACAGTTAATACACATGGTTGTGAGTCATTGTAGGCCAAATATTTAAAATGACTGAATATTTTAATTAACATGCAGAGTAATTGTGCCAATTAGATTTTTACAAACATTAATTGTGAGGAATCCATTTCCAGAAATCTGAGGTTAACTGAACATCCTTGAGTGGTTATTACGTCCTAACAGTATTATAGACCTCTTTCTAAACTGCGTAACCTTAACATTGACTCTTACACAAGTTTTGAAGTTATATGATTTTTGATTCAGTTAAGTAATGTGTGTATGCTTTGTTATTTATGAATCAATTAAAGTGAATATGTGTTTATTAAACTTGGTAGTTTTTTTAAAAAATGCATTTAATATTACAATATTCTTGTTATACACATGGAAGAGATATTCAATAAAAGGATAGCATATTAGAATTTTAAAAATACTTATTTGTAAACTGGCTGTGCCAACTAGTTGGCACACATGACATTTAGATTTTCTAGCTATTTTAAATTGTTGATATTTTCACTGTTTAAATCTTCCCTGGACCATGACTAATATTACAAAACATAAATCAGCTAAATCGGCCCAGCTGTTCTCGAGTTTTAGTGAGACAAAGGAACACCAAATGATTTTTGTATATAAAAAGACTAGCTGAACCCCACGGTGTTACCCGCGGTTATTGTTGCACCGCGAGTAACGCCGCGGGACAAAGTTAGTTTAAAAAAAGTAGCCTAAGTTACTCCCCGGATTATCAGCTACCTGCCTTTGAAAGTCCCGTCAAAATCCGTCCAGCCGTTCCAGAGATTACCCGGAACAAACAGACAGACAGACAGACCGACAGACAAAAATTTTTTTAACTACATTTTTGGTATATGTATCGTGTATACATACATATGCATTTAGTAAAAAGCGGTTATTTTAATATTACAAACAGACACTCCAATTTTATTTATTTGTATAGATAATGGTTTAAGAATATAGAATGTCGCAATGCCTATTTAACCCATGAGTGTCATAAAAGGCTTTAAAGGAGCATGAAACTAACCCTACACCCACCTGTCTGGCCATTGTAGTGCACTAGCCTAAAATCTAAGTACATACATAATCCTGTCTAAGAACAGGTTTATGTCTGGCAATGGACTATTAAAGGACAATGGCTTGGAACCGAATCCCGCCTGCCGCCACTGCGACTACAGTGAGGACTCGGCCCAGCGTACGCTGGCGATTTGCCCCGCTTGGGCGTCGCGGCGTCGGGCCCTCACTACAGTTATCGGAGGAGATCTCTCGCTACCGGCCGTGGAGCGTATGACGGCCGGTAGCGACAGCAGTTTTACCGCAGCCGCAGACTTCTGCAAAGACGTAATTTCAGCGCCTCATGCCGCCCTAAGTCTGGCCGCGGATGGTCGGGACGGGTTTTCCCCTCCATCCGCTATAGAGGCCAACCGCGTGGAAGTGTGTGCCGTACGTCGCCTAAAATGAGATTTTACCAGGTGACGACGCCCGCTTCAGTGCGGGTAGGCGCTGAGAGAGGTCCGGATGTGTTAATAACAGTAGTTCCCAGATCCTTCCCGTCTCAGGCGCAGAGTGGCACACCGTGTAGTTTTAGTCGGTTCGATTGCGACACACTGTCCCGTCGCAAACCTCGGTATAGAGAAGGCCGGAGGGGTTTTGCACAGGTAAAAAAAAAGGTGCTATTAGCAAATGAGAATTACGAAAGTATATACAACACATAGGAATGAGTTCAGCATCAAAATTTAAAATCAATCATCAAAATTACTACCTGACTTTAAAGAAGTCCCAATTATTTTGTCACGGTAATAACATAACACAGATTGACTACTTTCTTATCAGGAGAAGCAAATTAACTTGTGTTAAGAATGCCAAGCTTAAGACCGAGGACTCATTAGTGGCGCACCATATTAGATAACGGAGGTCAAAACATATGTTTTAAATAAGAAGAGCAAGAAACTACCACTCCGCTCCGCGGTTTAGGTAAAACGTAGCGAACCAGAATATTAGCTAACTCTAATTCTTTTTCTTGTTTATCTAACTTCACGAAAAAGGCAGTAGAAGCATTGCAAGCTAAGATAGTGAATGAATGTTGGAATGAAATGGCGAACGATCCAAAGAAGAAAACGAATGAGTTTCTTGGAGAGACGATTGAGAAAATATACTCGGTGGTTGAATAAAAACATTTTGACGACTTTATAATAAACTAGCTGACCCACGCAACTTCGTTTGCGCCTTATATTGCCCGTAGCGTGAAAATTTCCCCCGTTTTTGAAACATTCTTCATTGTTGCTCCGCTCCTATTAGTAGTAGCGTGATGATATATACCCTATAGCCTTCCTCGATAAATGGACTATCCAAGACCGAAAGAATTTTTCAAATCGGACCAGTGGTTCCTGAGATTAGCGTGTTCAAACAAACAAACAAACTCTTCAGCTTTATATATCAGTATAGATGAAGGCCACATTAAAATTATGGGAAAATGAGAATAAAGGTGAAAAAACGAAAGAAATTAAAAAAAACTGAATGTAACAAGTGACTAACATCACAAGTAACTGGCAAAGAAAGCGGTAACAATACCCAGAGCTGAAGCTCGAAATAATGTATTCTTCAGGTATCTGCACGATCCCAGACAAGATAAGGATTCTACTGTAATATAAAAAGCAGGGAAGAAAAGACTGATATGAAGCATGAAGATGTGTGAAAGATAAAACTGGTATGGCGGTAATAGTATAGAATTTAAAACATCGAAAGTCGACCTTCAAAAAACTTACGGAAAAGGATAATGAATAGAGCGAAGTGTTGGTCCCGATGGTATACCAGTAGAAATTTTGATGTTGTTAAAAGCGGACTTATATGATAAGTAATTCTTTAATAATTTGCACTGCTGCACGAAAAAGTAATCCCAGAAGAAACGTTTGAAATTTTGCTTGTGTCCATCTTTAAATAGGTATAAAAGAGTGGTACCGAAATTCAGAAACGGAATACAGCTCATGTCACACAGTACCTACTTACCTAAACCTGGGAGAAACTCGAAACCAGATTGTATATCCTAACTTTGTAAGAAATAGTAATGTGCACATTATAACTTGCATATTATATATGACCTAAAAAGTCATATGATTATTCCCCGAACTATTTTGTGGTGAAGTTTGAAAAAAAGCGACCAAGTGAGAGTCGGACTCGCCCATGAAGGGTTCCGTAGCAGCATGTAACATAATATATTTTTTTTATATTTGAGTGGATGTAAATTGCGGTTTACGATAATTTATAACCTATTAAAAAAAAACTACTTACTTGATCTCGTTCAAACCAATTTTCGGGGGAAGTTTGCATGGTAATGTACATCATATGTTTCGTCTGGCACGAGAAGAAACGAGAATATGTATCACAGATACATTTAATAATTGGATTATAGCCAATCATCAATTAATGTAAATAAACCACTAAACGGACACGAATTAATTTGAACACCATCAGCAACCCCCACGAGGGGGTTGGAGCAACGCTCACTCCTCCGCGCTGCCCTGTGGAATTCTTCATCAGACTTGCAATTTCCCCACTGGCAATTATCGCCTCACGCAGATCAAAGGGAGAGGTTAAGGACAAATTAGCCGGTACTAGCACACACGATATAAAACACAAATCTCAAATCAAATAATAGAAAACTACTACGACTCAGGAGTGACCCATGTCACAACCAAGAGATTTGGACGTCGCGAGATCTGAAGAGAAACTGTCCCTTGTTTCCGATCGCGCCGCTTTATATACCCCACCTCCCAGACTCATGGAACCGTTCGATTGTATCACATGTATGTATTATTCGGATACCACCTTAGTCGCCCTCGACCTATTTGTAAAAACAAAGTATACAAATGCACAAATGTCTAGCTCCAGTTTTGGAGTTACAATAACATACTTACATCGACTTAACTAAGAAGGTCTGTCGCTTTTCATAAATAAGGAGGCCCCTGTCCTCAACCTACTTTACAGTGATACTCCAGTCTCATAATCAATCTATACAAATAAATAAAATTGGGGTGTCCGTTTGTAATATTAAAATAACCGCTTTTAAATAAATGCATATGTATGTATACACGATACATGTACCAAAATATTTTTGTTTTCAATTTTTCTCTGTCTGTCTGTTTGTTCCGCATAATCTCTGGAATGGCTTGACCGATTTTGACGGGACTTCACTGGCAGATAGCTGATGATCTAAGGAGTAACTTAGGCGACTAGCTTTGTTCCGTAAATAAATATTATGATACTCCAGTATCATATCAATAGTGTAGAAATATAGTGAAACAACAGTATCATATCAATAATAAATAATTACGTGAAACGTAAGGAGGCCCCTGTCCTCAACTTACTTCACATTCACACAACACGTAAGGAGGCTCCTGTCCCCAACTTACTTCACATTCACACAACACGTAAGGAGGCCCCTGTCCTCAACTTACTTCACACAACACGTAAGGATACGCCTGTCCTCAACTTACTTCACACAACACTCAAGGAGATCCCTGTCCTCAACTTACAACACGTAAGGAGGACCCTGTGCTCAACTTACTTCACATTTACACAACACGTAAGGAGGCCCCTGTCCTCAACTTACTTTCACACAACACTTAAGGAGACCCCTGTCCGCAACTTACTTCACATTCACACATCACGTATGAAGGCCCCTGTCCTCAACTTGGTTCACAAAACACTTAAGGAGACTCCTGTCCTCAACTTTCGTCACACAACACTTCAGGAGACCCCTGTCTGGGGACAGGGATCTTCGAAGTAAGTTGGGACTCACTTCACACATCACGGAAGGAGGCCCCTGTCCTCAACTTACTTCACATTCACACAACACGTAAGGAGGCCCCTGTCCCCAACTTACTTCACATTCACACAACACGTAAGGAAACCCCTGTCCCCAACTTACTTTACATTCACACAACACGTAAGGAAGCCCATGTCCTCAACTTACTTCACACAACACGTAAGGATACCCCTGTCCTCAACTTACTTCACACAACACGTAAAGAGGACCCTGTGCTCAACTTACTTCACATTTACACAACACATAAGGAGGCCCCTGTCCTCAACTTACTTCACACAACACTTAAGGAGACCCCTGTCCTCAACTTACTTCACATTCACACATCACGTATGAAGGCCCCTGTCCTCAACTTGGTTCACAAAACACTTAAGGAGACTCCTGTCCTCAACTTTCGTCACACAACACTTCAGGAGACCCCTGTCTGGGGACAGGGATCTTCGAAGTAAGTTGGGACTTACTTCACACATCACGGAAGGAGGCCCCTGTCCTCAACTTACTTCACATTCACACAACACGTAAGGAGGCCCCTGTCCCCAACTTACTTCACACAAAACGTAAGGATACGCCTGTCCTCAACTTACTTCACACAACACTCAAGGAGATCCCTGTCCTCAACTTACAACACGTAAGGAGGACCCTGTGCTCAACTTACTTCACATTTACACAACACGTAAGGAGGCCCCTGTCCTCAACTTACTTTCACACAACACTTAAGGAGACCCCTGTCCTCAACTTACTTCACATTCACACATCACGTATGAAGGCCCCTGTCTTCAACTTGGTTCACAAAACACTTAAGGAGACTCCTGTCCTCAACTTTCGTCACACAACACTTCAGGAGACCCCTGTCTGGGGACAGGGATCTTCGAAGTAAGTTGGGACTTACTTCACACATCACGGAAGGAGGCCCCTGTCCTCAACTTACTTCACATTCACACAACACGTAAGGAGGCCCCTGTCCCCAACTTACTTCACATTCACACAACACGTAAGGAAGCCCCTGTCCCCAACTTACTTCACATTCACACAACACGTAAGGAAGCCCCTGTCCTCAACTTACTTCACACAACACGTAAGGATACCCCTGTCCTCAACTTACTTCACACAACACGTAAAGAGGACCCTGTGCTCAACTTACTTCACATATACACAACACATAAGGAGGCTCCTGTCCTCAACTTACTTCACACAACACTTAAGGAGACCCCTGTCCCCAACTTGCTTCACATTCACACATCACGTATGAAGGCCCCTGTCCTCAACTTACTTCTTTTTTTTTTTAACGTGTGGAAACCCTCTCGGGCCGTCACCCAGTCGGGGTTTGCGGAGGGGCGGTGTGTCGGAATCGAACCGACTAAAACCACACGGTGTGCCACTCTGCTCCTGAGACGGGAGGGATCCGGGAACTGCTGTTATTAACACATCCGGACCCCTCCCAGCGCCTGCCCGCACTGAAGCGGGCACCGTCTGCTGTTAACTCTCTAATTAGGCGACGTACGGCACACGCGTAACGTCGCCCCCTCGCGGGTGGCCACTATAGCGGATGGAGGGGAAAACCCATCCCGACCATCCGCGGCCACACTCAGGGCGGCAAGAGGCGCTGGTAAGCGCGCCTCCGCCGCCTCCTTCTGCGAGATCACATCTTCGCAGAAGGTTGCGACCGCGGTAAAACTGCTGTCGCTACCGGCCATGGTGCGTGTGACGGCCGGTAGCGAGAGATCTCCTACGATGACTGCAGTGAGGGCCCGGCGCTGCGACGCCCAAGCGGGGCAAATCGCCAGTGTATGCTGGGCCGAGTCCTCACTGCAGTCGCAGTGGTGGCAGGCGGGACTCACTTCCCTCTTTGCGACCGAGTGCAGGTACTTCCCGAAGCAACCGTGCCCGGAAAGCACCTGTACATCAGTGTCATGTCATCCTGTGTCAGTCGGAAGGAAAGGGTCCCGTGCTGCCGCCCTGCCCACTCGAGGATGACGGGCTGGAGAGCCTCCACGGTGGCAAAGCCAGCACGTGGAGTCTCCAGCCGGAACGACCATCTAGCCATCGTGGCTCGACGGGCGGCTTCACGCCACTCGCGTACTTCTTCGGGCGGAGGGCCAATGCCTCTCTCGACCCGGAATTCAGCCACCCGTCGATAAACTTCGGCGAGCACTTCCGCCTCCAAATCCCACGGAGGTGTTCCGGCCAAGGCACACGTCGCCTCGGTAGACACCGTGCGGTATCCGCATATGGCTCTGACCTCTGAGGCCGCCAGAGGCGGGCCTTATTGAGGGCAGTCAGAGCCGCCACTCAGGAGTGACCCATGCCACAACCAAGAGACATGGACGTCGCGAGATCTGAAGAGAAACCGTCCCTTGTTTCTGATCGCGCTGCTTTATATACCCCACCTCTCACCCTCTCATACAAACTTCCACCTCTCAGTTTTAGGGTTTGGGGGTGCCAAAAGTAATAGGTTTATGACTTTTTTTCTTATTTGTATACTATATTTTTATATACCAAATTTCAGCTTTCTAGCACTTCAGAAAGTACCCTAACGTAGTACCCATCAGTGTGTTAGTGACGAAATCGGTGTTTTTTAGATAAATATAAAATCTAAAGCATCAGAGCTATGCAATTGAAACTTTAAAACTAAAATTAGTCACTTACTGACATCATAATAATATCCTGAGAATTCAAATGATCCGTGATACATTCGAAATCAAAGTTATGAGGGTTAAAAAAAACAACGAAACACTTCGAGATAAGGTAGTCAGTGCTCTTGCGCTTCGCTTGGCTCGTCTTGGCGGGGGCACGACCGTGCCCCCAGGTATTGAATCTATGACGAGTATTGAATGTTAAACCTGTAAGGACTATAGTGAAGAGACTCTTACCCTTGGCAAACCAAAATTGCAGGCAGACACAAAAAACGCTGCGGCAGAAAAAGTCTCGAGTGGCGATTACGGTCTAACAATATTCACGAAAAAGTTAATGACTATTAACTGAAAATAAGATTGCTATTTTGGTTATCTTAATCATGTATGGTTATAATATTCTTTACCTTATGGTACTTCGGAACATCTAAACGTACAAGAACGAAAAGCGACTTAATTTTATACGTACAGCTTCAATTCCCAAACTATTAATTTTGTCCAAAAATATTTATTTATTTATTTAATTCCTAAACTAGACTTCATGGCGCCGGACAGGTTACAAAAATAAGCGCAACTTATGACGAAGCAATAAGAATAAGAACTAAGCTAATAAACCGTTGTTAAGAATGAGAAGCGAAATGTATTTAATTAAAGTTTATCGCAGGTAAAGCGCGGAACAGCCAGTTATAAAAAAAATACGGCATTTCTTAAAACATTTAGCCAAAATTGCAATATAAAATTCTAGTGGATCAATTGTATTTCAGCTCAATGTTAATATAATATCTAGACGTCAATTATTTTTTTAATTTACACCTGATTTATTAGGATTAAATGTCTCAACTTTTTTTTTATGTCTTTAGGCTTCTCCAGAGTGGTCACTGTGTAGGGGCAGCCATGGAGGCCGGAGCGCGTGCTCTGGATGTGCTCCCGCTACTCCAAGAGCGGGTGGCAGCCCTGACAGGCGGTCGTGACCGCCGCGGGGGGCCTATCATATGGTTCCCTGCGAATTCGAGGCGAGACAGAGTCGCGCCAGATGACTATAGGCGTTTGCTGCACTACTTAATCAGTATACCATGGTATGTTTCTCTTCTTATTGTTATGCTGTAATACTCGTTAATGTTTTAAATTACGATACATAGATGATAATTTTTAATCTATACAACTAAATAAAATTGGAGTGTCTGTTTGTAACATTAAAATAACCGCTTTTTACAAAATGCATATGTATGTATACAGGGTACATATATCAAAAATGTACTTAAAAAATTTTTGTCTGTCTGTCTGTCTGTCTGTCTGTTTGTTCCGGGTAATCTCTGGAACGGCTGGACGGATTTTGACGGGACTTCCACTGGCAGGTAGCTGATGATCCAGGGAGTAACTTAGGCTACTTTTTTTAGACTAACTTTGTCCCGCGGCGTTACTCGCGGTACAATAATAACCGCGGGTAACACCGCGGGGTTCAGCTAGTGAATTACTAAAAACGTAGGCATTGTTTAAAAGGAAGTTAAGGTTCTTATCATCACAGCTTAACTCAACTTTTCAGTTCCTTCATTCGTAATTTATTTGTCTTTATAATATTGAAATTAATAACAACGCACTTCTCAAATTTAATTACATGACGTCACCCCAACGGTGTTTTTAGTGGGGTGGTGTGTAGGAACTTGGAATCGAACAGACTAAAACCATACGGTGTGGCATACTGCACGTAAATTAAGAGGGATTCGAAAGCAGTTGTTATCAAAACTTCCCGATAACATGTGTTTACCTGTAGTAACTTCATTGTAATTAATTCTAACACAAAAACAGTTTTACGGTGTAAAGCTCTTATTGAAAAGTCAAGTTTCACCAAAGTTTATTTTATTGTGATTGTATTTCACATGTTTAATATTGAAATTTACTTTCAAATTTAAATGGGATCAACTTCGAAGTATATTCAAACAAAACAAAAAAATAATATTGAAATTGTAGTGTTCTACAAGCCGATATCGTAGTTTTTCGTTAAAAAGCAAAACATCTTGACCCCTGTTTTTTCGTCGGTTAAAATGTCAGCGATCTAGTAAGCAACATTTGTTGAAGTATAGTGGTGCATTTGTTTGTTAAGTTCCGTTACAATCGCCTTTTAATATTAATATCTTTTCTTTTATTTATCGCATACTCTATGCCCGCTAGACGTCATCATTATCCATATTCAACGAATAATTATGTTCCTGTCTTATTAACTAAGCGCTACGTTTATTATCATTCAGTCATGTGTGTGCACAATCACATGAAATTATGTCGTTATTATCATATTTAAGATTTATATTAATAATTGACTTAAAATGAACGTGTTGATTTAAACAACAGCTAAGCCTTATTACGTATGGAATAGGTACATTAGATGGAAAATCAATAGTTTGTATACCCGTTTTCCTTTTATCGTATTTTTAGCAATGACGATTGTTTACTTTTAATAAGAGTAAGATTATAATGGAATCATTAGAAGAGGTCTTATATTGATACAAAATTTAAAGAAAACTGATTGTCTTAGAAATAATAACTAATAATAGTCCATTTTGTTCACATTCTTGGTTTTTAATTATCTACTTAGTTCTGTGTTGTTGTTGTTGTTATGTTACGAAAAATTTAAAAAAATCACCAGTACTTAGAGACTTATACAGTGCGTTTTTATAACATTTTTAATAACATTGTAACATCATCAACAGCCTTTAATAGTCCACTTCTGGACATAGTAATCATAAACATATATAATCCTATCATCTTTCTCATAACTTGATGAAGAATACCCAATTAAAGATTGAACATCAACACGAAACAATGGACTGTAGCTGGATAATGAGTAAACGTCAACTTCATATCTTCGATCAAATATACCAAACATCATCATTTATAAGTATTTGCAAGTAATGTTATGCAAATCGTAAAAGTACCATATGTTAATAAAACATTGTGGTTGAACAACTCATATTGTAAATAAAAGATCGCTTTTCCTCACCCAGATACGATGTTAAAAGAGATTATTTACATCAAAACCGTCAACACTCTGGGTCTGTTTTCAAAGAGTACATATCTGCAATGAATTGCGAATCAATTTCCAATGAAATTCTTTTGCTGAGTTCGAGTTCTGTTTTGAATTGTTTTAGTGATTCAGTAAGATCGCATGGCGTCACGATATTGATTGACATGAGAGGATCAGCATGGGCAGCGATCAAACCAATATTAAAAGTTCTGCAAGAACACTTCCCTGCATCCGTCCATCAGGCACTAGTAGTTAAACCTGACAATTTTTGGCAAAAGCAACGCACAACTATAGGAGCACATAAATACAAATTTGAGGTATCTAGTTTATCACGTTTGTATTGCTATTGTCTATTTTCCTATAAATATTTTAACTAATTAAAATTCTCTTTCAGACGACTATGATTAGCTTAGAAGCATTGCCTAAAGTGGTAGATAGTTCTCAATTAACACCTGATTTAGATGGGACTTTGCAGTATGACCATGCTCAATGGATAGATCTTAGATTGGTAAGTTTTTATATTTTACATTTTTCTTAATTTTCACTGTTGCGTAATTTTTAGTCGTATGTGTTAAGTAGGAATTAATGTGAGTGTGAGATTCACATACAAACTTTACCACAAAAGTTTATATAATTTTGTATATGATTACTTATACTGAAAGACCTCATAATAATCATGTTAGAAAAACAATTTTCGTGACTGAATGTAATCTTTAAGACATTGTAATCTTTTCTTTAGAGTAAATGCGATGTATATACGTAATAAATTTTCGCGTACATTTACTAGGAACATTAAATGTTTGTGAAACCTGCTTACACTAGCTATAATGAGACAGGTACAATAAGTATTATTCGGCTGGTTGGCAAAATATTGCTATCCATTCCAGTCGCCACCACTCCTCGTTACTAAGTAAGCGCTACGTAAATAATACGATGTCTGACTATTGTTAGTTGGAAACCCTTATTCGGTGTGTGAAGAAGTCGTTGATATTATAATTATATGCACTTAGCGACAATATTTTATGTAAATCGCTTATTAAATGAATGTATTAAAATGTACAACGTTTTGTAGGCCCTGGAAGAGCTAATGTGGCAAGCCGGAGAGCTCCTCGATAGGCTCGACGACCTGCAAGAAGATGTCGCAAGAGCAGACTTCGCGGATGATGTCTCTGGCGCGAGGAGAGCCATCGATGCGCATGCGGATATTAATAAGCGCCTCGCTAAGGTGCCCGTCGACGAGTTGGAGGCACAAGGTATTCAACATCAAGCCTCATACCGTGGTGGTGGTTTAGTAAAACGTTTAGCGTGCAATATAATTTTCACTTTCTGTGCACATAGATGGCAAAGGATTAAGTTGATTATTATTGCGTGCTGCTACTTAGAATAAAAAGTTGAATTGTTCCGAGGTGTTAAACGGCAACATTTCGATTCACATAATTACCTACCCATGCACAATTAAAATATCTACTTATTACGAGTGTGGTGAAGTACAATAGAAAACGTTAATTTGCGGATTTGGACATTTATTTATTTTGGAATCATCATTACGTTGAGTTTCATGGTTGAACGGCCGGCAGGTAGTTAAAGCGATCACTGTTGTTGAATAACTTCAGGTTCCAGTGCATTTATTGGCACACTGGCACACCCGCCTGCTCGCATTGCAGAACACTGAAGGCTGAAGTGTTATCAACCTTATTTTTAGTGATGTGTTTCGATTGTTTTTGGTGTGGCGAACAGTCCGGTACGTTGAATTTTTATTATCATTGCTGTCCGATAGTATCGCTACGTGTAATGTCATTTGTTTTTAAAGTTTTTTCTCAAGTGTTAATTATAAATTCAAGTAATATTGACTGGTGAATTTCGTTTCGCGTGGGATATTTTCTGCTTTCTTTACTTAGTAAGACTTAACATTGAGGTTATTGTACTTGCGACGCTGCTTTATACTGTCACTTCGTCGCTTCTCTTTATTAAGCGCAAAAATATGTCTAGATATAAACAAATATCAAGGCTAATAGAACAGTCTCGGCATTGTTTCCTTTGTATTGTCGTAATACATGGCATTCAGTTTTAAACGAATCTTAAAAATAAGGTCCGTTTAACCGAATTATTGTTTTTTCTTTGTTTCGGAATGTTAATTAAAATTAAGTCCTTTTGACTGTCTCGATGGCGCAGTGCGTATGCGATTGCTATTCACAACGTCTCGGGTTCGATTCCCTGGTCGGACCAAATGTTTCTATGATCTGCAAATACTTATTTGGAGTTTGGGTGTTTTCTATGTATAATATTATGTAAATATTTACAAAAAAAATAAATTAAGTAAAAATGAATTTATATCAGTTATCTGCTTAGTTTGGGACTAGATGGCTTTGTGTGTTGGACATTTAGTCCGAAATATTTATTTATTTATTATATTTTACATCTAAAATTTCCTCGTTCAACACTGCTTCCATAAATAGGTGTAGTGATTTGTAGTTTTTTGCGACAAATACAAACTAATAGAATAAATTAAAACATCTGTAACAAAAAAATATGCACATAATTTGTAAATGTGTTTTCAACCAAGGAATCAGATCATGAAAGTTGTTTTTAGTTTTTGTAGGCAAGGCATGGCATTTTTACTATCACCAATTTAAACCACATCTGTCCTGCCGGTCCTTAATGGTTTCCTAAGGCAGGTCAAAGCGGAAATGCCGCGGGTGCATGTCTAGCAACAGATTTTATTTTTTAAATCGTTTGAATGAAGCTAAAATCAAATAAAATACATAATCTATACTTAAATACATCCAAATAAACCTTATTTTACTTTACACATTACTTGACGTCATTATTCAACGAAAAGTACCTATATAAAGTAAATAATCGGGATCTCGCGCATCTTTTTGAGCTTTTCTCAGTATTGTTACTGATACCACTTCTGAACTTACATGATGATGATGATGAAAGATGTAATCTTTCACATGGCTTGTCTTGTTCCTTTTTAGAGTTTCGTACGCAAAGGGTAAAACGGAACCTTTTTGCTAAGACTCCACTGTTGGTCTGTCTGTCCATTCGTCTTTCTGTTACCAGGATGTATCTGATGAACCATGATATGACATAAAGATTACGTATTTATATTGCCGTTATTATAACAAATACTAAAAGCAGCACAAAATAAATATGTATGGGAGCTGATGATTTTTTGCGTTTTTGCTCCATATTCATAACGGCAACAGGTAATTACTTAAAATGAGTCCGTCATTCATAAGGATACTCATTAAGTTTAAGGGATTTAAGGGATTATGCTAAACTACAAAATATTCTTAAGATTCGCGTTCTGTATCTCTTTTACAGATCTGTAGTAGCTGGACTATCTCTTTTATAGAGGAAGAGCATAAAAAAAAACTATTTAGGTGAAAGTAAACTCACTAAAGACCATTTTGCGAGCAAAATTGTATTGTTCCTGTTTGTAGAATGAAATGATTTAAGATTTTAGGTTAACCCATTTTTTCAATTGCTTAAATCTGCTTGAAAATATATTGTGTATACTCGTATTCTATTTGATTTTCTTAACGTTTAAAATGTGAGAACGGATTTCTTAAACAAGTCAACGAAAAACGTTAAAATTTTAGTAAATATACGACTCAGGTTACGGTACTAAAAATATAACATTACTTACTTAGTGTCATGGTGTCAACTCAAGGTATCAAACTGGTACGTCTAGAAATTTGTAAAGTAATCGGATACATAATACTCCAGGACAGAAATTAAGTATATGCTGTAAAGAAAGAAAGATATTAGAATTATTAAAATATGTTTGTTTGTCACACAGAAAAAAATATAATTGTTTTAAGGAAAAAACTACTTTTTGTTGCAATGAAAATGTACAAATATAATGAAAATGCTACTCTAAACTAGTGCGCATGCCACTGATTTAGTTTTGTATGAACAAAGTACCGAAAGTACAAAACCCGAAGTTACCATTCTTGGACGGATAGACATATTCGGAACATTATTTATTTCATGTGATACAATTAATTAATAATATAAAACAATTTTATCAGGTGAACGTGTTCTTCAACGGCTGGAAGCGGCGGATGCGGCGTGTTCTGAGGCCAGCGGTAGCGGTGGCGAGGCCGCCTTCCACTGCGGCTCGCCAGACACAGTACGAGCTCAACTGTCGGCCGTGCGTTCAGCACATGCGCACGCGCACAAACTGTGGCAACACAAAAAGATGCAACTTGATCAGTGCTTCCAATTACGCCTGTTCGAACAGGACTGTGAAAAAGTATGTATCCAAAAAGTGACATCATACAAATCATCTTACTCTTTTCCGTAGATTACTTTAATTTATAATATTTCAAACATTTGTAGATGTTGGAGTGGATTGTAAGTCATCGCACTGCATTTTTGGCGACTTATGTTGAAATTGGACGTTCTTGTGCTGCCGCTAAACGACTCCAAGAAGAGCATGCCAGGTATATTTTTAAAAATGATCTTGTGCTTGCAAATAACTTGCTTATTTAATTTTTTTGTGAAAAAGTGCCACTTTTATTAAAAAAAATATACTATTGTATATTGACTCTTGATCATGAGTAAGAAAGTCACAGTTGCTAAAACCACTTAGAAATGATTTAATTAAGAAATAAGAATTGCAAAATACCTTATTTACATATTTGTATCTAAAGTTTTTATTAATCATATAATTCTCAACTAATCAGAGTTATTTACTCTTATTTAATTGTTTATCAAATGTTATCTCCGCAATTTCAGTATTTATTATTTGGTTTCACCATGTCAAATAGATATTTTTTCTTAAATACTATAGCACCGTTTCTTCTTTAGCTATGCCAATTTTCATACTCCGCCATTCGCCTAATTTTCGTAGAAAGAGATACAAAGTTTTTGTTTGATTTATTAATTTATATGATTTCTGAGAGTCCCACAGATTTGCGACGTTAGTCATAGTCTATCACCGTTGATGGTGTTATAATAATATAATGTTTTGAATTTTATGTGCAGGTTCGCAGCTGCGTGTACGGGTGGCGGCCGGCCTAGTGTCGCCCGAGTGACGACGGCTGCGCGACGTCTAGCCGACAAACGACATTACGCTGAGGCGGAGATCTCATCCCTTGCTCATAGATTAGAGCGAGCTTATAAACAACTTTCTGCAGGTGAGATTTCTCAGAGCTAAATTATTTGTAAAACAATTATACGTTTTGACTATAATACCTTCAAATAAACTTATTTCTAAACTCTAAATGTGTTAAAACATTATTAACATTTTTCAATTAATTTAAATGAAGCCAAAAGCATAGATTGTAGAAAATTCATTCATTTTTGCCATCATTCCCACTTCACGCCTTATGTTATCCACAGCAATTTTATTATTTTGTTCTGCTATTATTAGATTTACATTATTCAATGAAGGTATTCTCTATAAACAAATTGCTATATCTAGTACAAACATGCTAAGCTAACCGCAGTCGCTACCGCAATTCACTGTCTATGAGACACTCCAGTCATTTGTTTTTGTATGTAAATATCGATCATTATAATAATATGTCAATTCAAACATTGAATACTGAAAATTACTACTAGTGTTGTAACCCCTGAACCTGTCAGGAAGTCACCTCACCGACTAGCCAACCGTAGACCATGAGAATCTCCGGGCGCCGTAAAGAAATAAGTTAAATAAAAATAAATAAATTTAAACAAAGATAAATAAATAAAAGTTAAAAAAATAATATGTGTGGGTGTGTGTTTGGGATACCAGGGTGCTCTTCAGAAGAAACGAATACTCCTCAGTGATGCATTCATATATTAACAAATAAGAAATATTAAATACAGGTAACAAGATAATTACATAGGTGGGTTGTCACTGGCTTAAGAAATATATTATTCTACAGTAAAATAACCACTCTTCGGTGTCGCTGGACTCCAGACAGACACCCAGATGAACTTCTAACCCCTTTCAGACCTCAGGCGAGGGTCTATTCGGGCTTATTATGATGATCTTGAAAAAACAGATTAAATTTTATCACCTTATGTGGGTGAAAAATAAAAAAAGTAAGTACTTTGTATTATATGTGTCCCAATGAAGAGTCCTTGGGACACGTAAGTGAGCTAGGTGGTGAGCTGCGGGCTGCCTCAGACGATATCCCTGCCAGGACTCAACCTCACAACCCAGGATGTGTGCTCCGTAATCTACTGGTTCTGTCCGGAACCATGAACCCTACACAGAAAATACATCTCCTAGACACACATTCAAAGAAATAAAGACATGGTTAAGATTAATTTATAGGTTATATTTGATTTTTTACCTCAGACGGGGAATTGAAGATTACAGCAGCGTTTCACTATACACAGCGAACAACAATCACGAGGCTTATGCAGGATAATCACAATAGGCAGAGAACTGAAGACAGTGAACCTATCATCCACAAAATCCTCGTTTATATAGACTTGGAAACGAATGTTCGAGAATCTCCCACCAACTTTCTCAGCTAAACATGAGCACCACTCACTCCGATATATTCTAATGCAAGGGCACTATTTCGCGAAGTGAACAATTGCATATCAATTAATACTGAAAAAAGGTTATTCTTAAATTTTGCAAGATGCAACTGTCAACAGTGACTGTATGACGCAGTGCAGAATAACTCCATCTGGTGCCTCTTGGATGAACTGTTCGGCCAGTCGAACCAATAGCAAGAGCGTAACTCGCCGTGAGGGCGCCGTGCTCACCTTTTTGTGTTGATATAATACAATGAAATAGAATTAAGAAAAACAAATGCTACAGTGTCTTAAGGTTCGGAGTGGAGTTTTACCCGACTACGGCGAAAAAGGAAGGGTGATAGTATTATAGTAGTAGCGCCTAAACTATTGGACCGATTTTAATCTAATGAAGTGCTAATAGATTTGTAATAATGGCCCGGGTGACATATATAAGTTTTTACGTAGTTGAGTTATAATTTTTCAAAGTTTTGGGTTGAGACATCCAGACCTACTAAGCCATTCGAAAATTATTTTACTAATAGGAAACTACATTATTTGTGTCATAGATTGTTTGACGTGTGAAAAAAGTTAGTCTTATCCAAATTATCTTTTTTTATACAGGTCTAGAAGAGCGCTCAGCAGTGCTATCTCTATCAGTAGTCTTCCACCATAAGGCTGAGGCGTACGTATCTGCGGTCGGTGGATGGGGCGCTCAATGTGCGGTCGCGTTGCAGCTGGCCACTGGACAAGGCGGTGCACCGTGCAATGATCCTCGCGCACTCGAACAACATGCTCAGAGACATCGACAACTATATGAACACATGTGCCAAGCGTATACGGAGGTAAAAAAACTAAGTAACTGTTTCTTTGTGATAAGGCTAAACCTATATCCTAACAAATCAAATGTCTTGGTGGCGCAATGATAGCGTATGCGACTACTGTGCTTGATGTCTCGGGTTCGATTTCCGAGTCGGGCCAAATGTTTGTATGATCTATAAATATTTGGTTTCGAGTTTGGGGGCTGTCTATGTATATATAATATGTATGTATTTACAAAAAAAAGATATATTAATATCAGTTATCTAGTACCCATAGTAGAAGCTCTGCTTAGTTTGGGTCTAGATGGCTTGTGTGTTAAATGTCTGAAAATATTTATTTATTAAATAAAAGGAGAATCTTACAAATCTGCTTATAAATTAAGAAAGTCTGGCGTGACAAAAATAGGATCGAATTGAGATCCTTCTTTTAAAGTTGGTTATAAACTACTGACGATATTGATCGATTTTAATTTTGGATGCCACGAAACTGATCCAAGTAACCAAATCTAAAACAATTACAATATCAACTTAAGTAGAAGTAGTTGAAACAGTGTTTTTAGTACAATTTGTTTATTGCAGGTGCATTCAACAAGCAAAAAGCTCTTGTATCAACTCGATCATCTAGTTCAAGTGTGCCATCAAACTGATCCAGCAGACATGGTGAGAATTGCAAAAGTTATCGTTATATTATATTATATATATATATTATAAATTATTATCAGTTTGCGTAAAAGAAACAATCTTTATAAATAGAATTCTATACTTCTATTTCTTGACACAGACAACCATTCACAAAGAATACCAATATCATATCTTTCAAGATTAAGTTAAAGGCAGAATAAACAGTGTTTTAAAAACAGAAATATGTACATACATACATAAATTAAATAAAAATAATAAATTAATTGTTTCATCTAGAGAAAAATACAACGATATTTCTTACTATAGAAATAAATAAATCTGGAGCGTGTGTAATTTAAAAAAAAAACGGTTTTTACTAAATGCATATGTTCACAAGAGACAATTTAAAAAAAAACTGGCTGGCTGTTTGTTCGGGCTAAACCGGTTCTTTAATAAACTAATTAATTGTTTTTATTTATTTTGTTTTCAGAACGACGGTACCGTGAATAGCGCTGGCAGCAGCGGAGGCGACCCAGCTGCAGACTACAGTTCCGGCGCCAATCACGTGCTGGCTGTCATTCATCAGATCTTGGGTCATCATCGCGCGTTGGAAGCGCGTTATCACCAAGCTAGGCTCAAGCTCCATCAAAGACTTGCTTTGCTTTTGTATAAAGAAGATTGTAGGCAGGTCAGTTAATGCCACAATAAAACAGTCAACAGAATTATTAATTTAAAATTTAATTAATTATCTTAGTATCTACTATGAACTCAGAGGATGTATACCTGGAGGGGCAGCCGAACGGGTGGAAAGCGTGATCGGAGTAGAGAGAGATTGAGTTTGGGCAGTGTCTGTCTCTCTCACGCAAGCTTCTGATTGGTTGGAGTGTTTCCCGCCAAATCATTCATGCAAATTGGTATGTGCGTCCACCAATCAAAAGCTTGCGTGGGAGAGGCAGACACTACCCAAACTCAGTCTCTCTCTCAACTCTGATCACGCTTTGCACCCGTTCGGCTGCCCCTCCAGGTATATATGCTCTAAGACTTTTAAAGTATTTAAGTTCAAGTACAAGTTTATTCTATTATTGACAGAGCAGTTCTTATAAATCAACGATTTTGTATTACAGATAAAAATAATAGTGGAAACTTATTTTAACTATATTAACAAAATGACGAGTGTACTTTTTGTTAAATATGTATATGCAATATATGTAATCGTGTTTTAGGTACTGGACTGGTTGGCAAATCACGGCGAAGTGTTTCTACAGAAAAATACTGGAATAGGAAGGAATCTCCATAAAGCTAGAGTATATCAAAAATCTCATGAACATTTTGAAAATGTTGCACAAGTAAGTACACTTTTAACCGTATGCTTTATAGTACGACCAGTTACCACCCGCGTATTTTTGAACCTTGGAAATAACTCTGTTTAATAATGTACCTATGTCTTTTAGACGTTTAGTTAGTCCTTGAAGAGACAGATCAAAGAAAATTCATTTCACCAATTATTATATTCGTTAGGTTTATCATACTGGGTTTTGAAAGTCATGCTTTCAAAAATTTTAAAAGGGCACAATAAATTTAGAATCATTTATGTGTGCTCTTCAATAACCAAACAGCAACCAATGTCTATGTGTCACTAAGCTCAAGAGGTTAGTCTCAGATATTTTCAGATTGAAATTCAACAGATATTTCAATTGCCTATTTTTTTTTATTTTTTTTTATATTTTGCCCTGCCAAAATGACTCTACTCTGCCTGATGGAAAGCATAAGCAGAATCCAAGAGTGGTGGTCACCATACCGCGAATGCAGACAATGCTACAGTGCAGCATGGTGACCATCACCATGGCGGGCTAGTGATGCTTCTGCATCGTTGGTCCTCCGGTCTCGCACTCACCAACGAAACACGACAGCATGATCGCTGTCATTTTACGTTGATTTTCTGTGCGAGGGTAGTACCGCCCCGGTCGAGCCGGCCCATTCGTGCTGAAATCAGCGTGGCTCTACTACCTTGAGACCTCTACCTACTCTACTCTACCTCTACTATTTAGTGTGCCCTATAATCTGATATAATATTAAAACAGCCTAGTGGTGTTAATTCAAATAAAATAAATCTTAGCTCTCTGCACATCTCCATAAATTTAATTCCTCCGTTTGCTTAGTTTTCGTGAAAGGGGTACAAGTTTTTGCTTCACGTAGATGTAGTAATATTTAAGTAGGTATATGAGCGTTGTTTTATTTTTAACCGTTTTGAAAATATGAGGAGGTTCTCGATTCGACTTTTATGTTTGTTACCTCAGAAATTTTGACTGGGTGAACCGATTTTTATGATTCTATTTGAAAGCTGGTGCTGGTGGTCTTCTTCTGCCCATTTCAATCCATAGCCAAATTGGTCCAGTTCTTGAAGTCGTTTTTCTTGTTTAACTTTTTGTTATTATTCTTAGAACACATACACAAACGCAGAAAAGTTACTCGCCGGAGCAGAAGAGTTAGCCCGATCAGGAGAATGTGACCCTGAAGAAGTGTTGGGCGTTGCTCGAGACCTCGAGGTGCACGTAGCTGCGTTCGCAGCGCGAGTTGATAGACGCCGCCGAAGGCTAGACCTTGCTGTACTCTTATATACACACGAGAAAGAGGTAATAAGCAACATCAGTCTATTTGTAAATTTCTTTATTGGTTTTTTTATGATAAATTCCATCATTACTAATGACTTTTAAAGAAATGGAATGGAAAAATTCTCTAATTTCACTTACATTCGACTCTCGTAGTTGAATACAATTAACTACATAGCTAATTCGATGTTCTTTCAATCATAAGTATTTATGTAAGATTTTACTTAAATCACAAATGAAACTTATTACCTGCCACACTACGTTCTAACTTCTTTTGAAGTACCGAGATATCTATATGGTTCTCTGACCTAGTGAAGGTTCATGCGTCTCTATAGACTTCTACATATACACAAAATTTATACTTACGTAAAGTAATAGTACACTTATAAAATAAGGTTTTGTAATAGATTTCAATGTGGATATTAGCTAAGTTTAAGTTATCCTTCCCATCTTTACCCTGTATGTTTTATTAATGTAGTGCAATATTATATAGTTGCTACAATGGCTCGAGACTCTCCGAAGTGGAGCTGGCGTGTGCGCTGCTGACGATACTCCAGAAGCGGCTAGACGTGCTCTAGAGCAGTGCGCTCAACACCGAGCTGCCAGCCTTGAAGCTTGCGGTGCCACCATCGCTCAAGGCGAAGCTCTACTGCAAGACCTTAGGTAAGTGTTTCTGAAAATATAACTTGGAGACCTACATAATTTCGTCTATATCTTCCAATGACTTGACTACAGCCCACTGCCATACGATGGCCTCACCCAAAGACATCTCTCAGTAATCTATATTTGTATATAAGTGTATTTAGATATTATTAGTATTTAGGTACCCAAATCTAGCAACTTATCATCAACCACTTGGCAAATCTAAATTCTCCTAATATACCTTCTTCTAATTTGCCCCAGTTGCACAGGACAAGATCAAAAAGACAATCCATTCTATCAAATCTAACGCTGTGGATTTTGATCAGATCAGCAGACGCATGATCGTAACCATACTTTATCAACTCTTAGCTGCCATCACTCATATCATAACGATTCCTTATATTCCAGAACTTTCCCCTCGCTTTGGCGTAAAGCTCACATCATTCTTTTACCTACACTCACAAACCCTAATCTTGCGAATCACTTTCGGCCTGTGTGCATAAAGCAGCTTTCTGATTTTGTATACAAAAATGACTTATCAAGCCATTTCAATCTGGTTTTAGGCCTGGCTATGGCAATACCACAACTCTCCTCAAAGAAACTGGCGATATTATGGGGCTAACTTTTAAACTTTCGCGTTCCATGATATATTAACAATTATTTTTACGGGAATTAACGCGATCACTTATTAAAAGGTATTACATACCTCGACGTGACGTTTCGACCAGGTTGCACTGGGTGTGGTGACTGCCAATGAAGATATCATGGTGTCTTTGGAAGATACCAAAGTGACAGTCTTAGTTCTGGTTGACTTCTCAAATGCCTTTGACAGCGTTAGTCATGACATCCTCTTATCCATCCTTTCCTATCTTATGATCTCGACTGAGGCACTAGAATGGTTCTCATTTTATTTTCGGGAACGCCAGCAGTCCCGAGTTGGCGAGATGTCGACACTGGTGTTCCTCAAGATGGTACACTCTCCGTACTGCTATTCGCTTTGTTTACCTTAACTTCGTTGTGCGTATCATCTGTATGCTGACGACTTTCAACTGCACAAGCCAACGTGAAGGATTTAGCAATAGCAATCGACAAGGTAAACACAGACTTTAAGGCTGTCGTGGACTGGTCGGAGAGATTCGGGTTATCGGTATATTCGGCGGTCGCCGTTCGATGGCTCAAATCAGTACTGAAATGCAATGAAAAAATATTCAATCCTACCGCTGTACCCACTTGCAAAACGCGTGCAACGGTAAAAAACTTGGGAATACAACTCGACTGCAGTCACTTTTTTTATCATTATTGTTACGTGGGGAATGCTTTTTGGCACCATACCCTACGTGGGGAGACGAAGGGCGTGTGTGGGACGTGGTAATATGGAGATTGGGCATGGTTGCGTGAGAGAGTAACAAACATCCATTTGTAATGAAAATATTAGTAGGATAAGCTCAACAGAGACCCTCAGGATAGGAAGTTCATGCATTGAAGAAAACATCATGCTTATCTGTCGATTAATGTAATCTCATTTCTAAGACTCACCGGAATTAGCGAACGTGGTGTGAGATTGGTACGGGCTGACATTGCGAAAACACCAACCGGTGTATTTACATACCACTGCTGATTCCTAAAGTGTATGTTAGCAAAACATTCAATAACCGGCGCACCGTATTAACTAAAACTTAATAAAACAGTCACAGTTTCAAGGATTTTAGAAAGAAAATTTCAGGTTGTATATATAAATCAAACTCAAATTAATATTGTTCAAAAACTATGTTTTGCAGAGTATTGTTAATTAAATATTCTCGATGCAGCTTATTGCTGTACGAAGGCTTTTCTCAAAGAACGCCAAACATAAAAAATGTCCTTATCTTCTTAGCCTTTATTATTCCCAAGATTAATGGTGGTCGGCTACTAGTTCAACCAGTTTTACCTGAATATCAGTTTTTCCATGGAGCGACTAGCATCGGACCTCCGCAACCCTGAGGGTGACATGAATTCGAAGGAAAAGACATATCGGGAATCGAACCCATGACCACTTGATTGGCAGTCGCTTGTGCTAACCGCTAAACCAACGAGGCAGTAATGGCATATGGCGAGTTAAAAACATATTCATTAACTGCATGCATACTCAGATCTTTATTCCCAAAGGGGTTAACCAAAGGAAATTGGACGTCTACTGACCGTAATGCTCTAATTTTATAAATTACAGTCTGTTAATTTGACGGAAACAAAACTGTTAACATAAGTATGAAAATGTACTATGGAATTTAAATCTTTCAACATACATGCACCCTGACCCATATTATCTTGTCCGAGTAGATCTAAAGAGCTTCGTGTACTGTCAGTACAGCATTAGGTTATAGAACCCAGCCGATATTAGATACCTGAACTGCCCTTTCATAGAAATGTCATTAATTTGATAGTATATTCTCCTACCTTCACAATATCGATTGCCTTATTGCATCGTTAATACACATGATTGCACATAGATTTCAGTTTCCGTAGTTTGTGTTTGCTTCACTACTGCTTCTTTCAATCAATCAAAATCAGAGGTATGTGATACCTTTTTAAATAAGTGATCGCGTTAATTCCCGTAAAAATATTTATTTGCTTCTTTCAAGTCTAAATTCTAGTTTCTTTGACTAACACTAAGCAAGTTAACACTGTAACCGGAAATGACCAAGATTGACAGAATATACTGTCTCTTTTGAGCTATTCAGCTATTTAATATTTGTAAATTAAGGTTTTGCCGTTAAGCTTATAAAGGAATTGTAACACAGGGAAGTATCACACCTACTTTTAGTATTTGAAAAAAAAACATTTTTTTCAATTAAAATAAACATATAATGCTATTCTTTTGGGTTTAAAGACAAAAACAAAGGTCTTCAAAGGAGTATCAGATCAGTCACTGTATTAGACTTAGCTGAAAGTGCTTTAAAACTAATTTTATACTTGTTATTATCATCAAGTTCACATGCACATATACACTAGGATGATACGGGCCTCCATGGACCAGTTATTCATCACATTATTATTTTAAGTCACACATTTTTTTTATAATTACTTCTAGATTTTCAGTAACCGTACAAGTGAAAACAAGAGTGTTGCCTAGTATCCGTTATATTATATGTATGCAGGCGTCTCGCAAGAGCTCTTTCTTTACTGTTTTGCATCAGACAGAAGTTGTTCGTTAGAAATGTTTTTATGTTGGTTGTCTTATTTAAAAACTGTTCTAGTTAAAAACTTATTGTAGTTGAGTAAATATGATATTTTGAGGACTTTAGATTAACTTTTGTGTTTCGGAACCTAATAAACAAAAATCATCACCATGAAACTTCAGTATATTCCCAGGGGACCCTACTTGTCTTTACAATAACTGTACCACGAGGCACCACATAATATGTGGTACGCTTATAATAGTAGACTCGGGAAAGAACCACCAACTATACTTGCCATACTTTAGAGTAGCGCTTCACAGTGACCGACAAGAAACGTGCGAGTTTCAATAGCAAACTTCTATACACTATTATGTGCCAAGTTTCACGTCACCAAGCTTGGATCCGGACTACAGATAATAGCCGTTCTGACGTATACACTACCCATACATATCGCATAGCATACAATAGTAAAGGTAGGCTTCTATTGAAAGAGATTCATTGCAATAGGGTATTACACCCATTTTAAAAAAGTATCCTAATTAGATTCTATAGTGCTATTAAACAACAGAAAAAACACAAAATTTTTATTCAGTCGATTAGTGCCATAGTATTGCATTCAAATTTAACCAAATTCAAATTGCGCGGGTAATTTGTCCAAAACGCTGGACGCAGTGGACGCCATATTGCTCTGTGGGAGTAACGTCGGTTCGCTTTGTAAACTATAATATCGAACATAATCGAAAATCAAATATAGAGCATCGGTACGCTGAACAGTTGACATTTGACACTTTAGCTTACGAAGCGATATAACGTAATAACAAGGTGGCTACTGTTTCATGGTTAAAGAACAGATTTAAAAAACTAAAAACTTTGAAATAAATTATAAAAAATATTTTATTAATTAAAACTAACATTTTCCGACTGCTTTTTACCTAAGGTATCTCAATATATTTTTTTTCTCATATACAATGAAATACGTATTGATTTGGTTTGATTCCAATTCGCTTCTGTTTTCCTTTACTTCTTAAAAATAGTCAGAAATGAGTGACGCAGTAGTTGAATAACCATTTATACTATTGCTGAACTGCAGTGTTAAATTGTTGACAATCCCTGGGTATTGCAAGTCGGCAATATCACATGGCATTTCTGGAGTGACCATATAGATGGTCACATCGCTTTCGGGATTAAAGAATGGTATGTGACTTAATTTCTAAGACGGATGTGCATAGCATAGAAGAGTTACTCTGTATTTTCAGTAAAAATTCAACAGCAGGCGGACACGCGATGCATATATGTGGCGCAAACTAAGTGTTATTTATTCAAACATCTTACCGGATGACGACTGATGAGTGTAACTACCTAGTATTTGTTCCGTTATTATAATTCTTGCGGTGATAAATGATATACATAGTTTTTTTTTAGTAATATGTACGGCTGTTATATACACTTGTGAAAAGCCAATGAAGCTGCGGCTATAGTCCGCACTCGTATCTGTCGATAACGTAGCGATGCATTTTACCGAACCTACAAAAAGTACAAGTTTTCTGTAAAAATTGAGTTCTTAAATAATGAAATAAGTAGAATTAAAACGAATAAATGTGCTATGCATTGTCATACCAACCCTAATGTATGTTTGACTTATCGATATCCACTTAAACGACTTCGCGCTATTAACTTTTGTAATCCACACATGTATGTACGTGTGCATCTGCAATTATTGTTAACTATCTGAGCCCCGCGAAGTTTCCCGTGGTACAACAGTAACACGGGTAACGCCGCGGGGCGAAGAGAGTCTAAAAATAGTAGCCTAAAGTTATTCCTTGTATCATCAGCTATCTGCCAGTGAAAGTCCCGCTAAAATCGGTCCAACCGTTTGAGAGATTAGCCGGAACAAACAGACAGACAGACAAAACTTGTAAAATAAGTTATTTTGGTATATGTAACGTGTATACACATACAAACTTCGTATTGCCATATTTTTCTGTCGTAAATATTTCCTAAATTTCTGAAAAACTTATTTTAGTAATTATGCAGGTTCGTACAGGTAGTGAAAAAAACTTTTATGTATCTTTTAATTTTCTTCTAAATATACCTTGTCCTCCCTATAACGAATACATAAAAAACAGAATTATCATATATTTCGGTGATTCTTTTTTATTTATAAACAAATAAACAAATGATATACAAATCTATACTAACTATACGCAAAAGTTTATAAGTATGGATGGATGGATATCTGTTACTCTTTCACGAAAAAGCTACTGAACGGATTTGGATGAAACCTTACAGTAACATAGCTTATACAGAATAACACATAGGCTACTATTTGCCGCGATAACCGACATAAACGAGGGCGCAGCCGCGGGCAACATCTAGTGAAATATAAAACAGTCAGTGTAATCGCGCGCACGAGGTGCGCTTTAAGTACTCGCGTAAGAGTGACAATCTACAAACGTCCAGCCTCGTGATTCTTTAAATTGGCATAACTTTTTATTTATTAACCGATTGACATGAAACAAACACTAAATGTTAAGTAACGCTTACCACAATATATTAGTGAAAACCACATCTAAATCAGATAAGCCGTTACCGAGATTAGCGTGCACAAACGCACAGATAAACAGACAGAAATTCAAAGACTATGAGTTTTGGGTTCTATTGAGTTCACAAAAAAACTGTTATAGGGGGGCCTAAAACATTTTTTTTTACAAATCTTCCATGTATAGACAGCGGCCAGTTACGATTTTATTACATGTATTGATGTATTAGTAAATATTTAGTCGCCGATCTTATAGTAAATGCGTGTTCCATGCGGACAAAGGCAAGGAGGATTGTTTTTGTGATTGGACTAACCCTGGCATCTCAAACCTTTAATGCAAAATATATAACATTGTTTAGTTACCGCAAATGTATCTGATAATACACTTTAGCCATGTTTCATTCTATTTCAATTTAATGACAGTTACCCTGCAAAATCAATTTGCCCGAACATAGCTGGAAATTCATGAAACTATGCTTCCAACGAACGATTTAATTAACGGACCAGTCGAAATACCGACGCATTATTATTATACAGGCAGAGCTTATAGACATACAGATGCAATTCAACTATGACCGCAATAGTCGCTTGTTGGGAATATATTACAACAAATTTTAAAACTGTTAACGTAAATATTTTTAAAATCTCCACATTTTAATATATGCTTTATACATCTATATAATATCGGTAGTTTTAATCAAGTCCTAAGTCCTAATGTAAAGTTTTCTCTCGTCGTTATTCGTGCGATTTTCAGCTCGATGGTCGGGAAAATCTGAAGTGAAAACCTTTTTATTGTTCGGCCTTAGAAAACGTGCGACGTGAGTGTAGCTTGAAGCCTCAGGCTCATATATGCTTTTGTAAGACTGATGGGTGTAACATACATAACACTATAGTGTAGTTGTAGGATTATTTATAAACCGGTATGCATGTGAATATTAAAATCGTCGTAGTCTGCAAAGCATCAGCTTTCAAAGGAATGAAGGGTTGTTTGTTTAGGAGAAAACTTACAATCGGTTATTTTGACATGCCTCTATATTATGTCACATTTTCCAACAAGATGAAATTGCATATTCCTGGTCTCTATTCTATCTCGTATACACATTTACAGAACGGTATTTTTGATGGTTTGACACTGGTTTCTGTCTAAAGTGTAGTTTTTAACTGTATTTGAAAAAAAACCCCGGTACCTATTTCATATTGCCACGTAGGTAACTCAGTCTGCAGGTTAGATATATTATAAGATCGAAACATAAGTAGTATTTTCATTGAGTTAATTCCACTTTGGCTTATCTATACTAATATAAAAAACCGAACTGAGCGCTAATATCAGGAACCGCTGGCCCGATTTAAAAAAATATTTCAGTGTTGAATAGTACATTTATCGAGGAAGGCTATAGGCTATATATTATCACGCTATGACCAATATGAGCGGAGCACCAATGAAGAATGTTGCAAAAAAGTATTTTTATGTTTTTGGTGGGATAATTATGCACAGAAATTGCGTAATGAATATTGAACTTATTTAAATATTAAATCGTCTATAAATTTGGAAGTTTTAATTATACCTGCTTAGGGTACACAAAATAAATAGAAAAGTCGCATTTGTTCACCTGGGTGCACCAATTCCAAGGTGAGCAAAGGACACCATTAAGTCGAAATACTTCCAAGGTGAAAAATGCACTCAAAATTTTACTTTGTTCGAACTACTAGTACTTCCAACTCGACGTCAGCTTGTTAATTGTCAAATTTATTTATATTTTTACTTATAAAAATATGTATTTCATTCTGCAGTTTAGTTCATATTTTAAGTTATAAAAAATTAAACTATATTTTTAATTGATACTATATCCTTCCTTCAAAGTTTTCTTGTGTACATCGCTGTGTGTTTGGCAACTATTCGAATAGCAAAGTCTCAGGACGATCTTGGGAAAGGTACAGTGGCACATAAAATACGAACGAACGACCATTGATTTTAGCTTATATTCTCTTTAATATGCCATTGCGATTAATGGACATAAGTTGCACTGAAAGTTATTCTATTGAATAGGACTCGAAGCATGTAGGTCAGGCTTTGTTTTCGCCCTATATAAAATTTTCCAGCTGCCTCTAGTAGCTTATTATACGCATAGCTCTAACTAGAATCCATACCGCAGATATGACAGCAGGTGAGAAGAAACTCAAAAGAAACGAAATGATGGGATTAATGTTTATGTTTCAGCGATAGTAATTTTCCATAAGGTCGACGTCGGTTGTTTGTTGCCTTATAACATATAAAATGACAACATCAATCTCTGTTTATAAAAGTCTTTGATGAGATATTGAATTTCGGTGTACTTAATTTTGTCAACACTGTTCATTGCAATTTATACACAAACGTGCACACGTAGGACGGAATACGTTAACAAAGAGAATGACTAGATATTATTGAAGTACAATAATTCAATCTCCGACAGAATTTTTGTTTGTTATTTTGCTCACTTAAATATTTAAAGTATTACTCATTGAACACTACATAATTCAATATTTGTAAATGCTTGTCAAAATAAAGTACCGTAAACCTGTTCGCCACTTTATTAACGGTACATTGTTTTTACTTTTATTGTTGTTGAATTTTTCGTGATTATTTGTTTAAATAATTTTGATACCCAAATAAACCTACACAAATAAAATAATGTAACATAATTTTCAATGGTGTAGGATAACAATGACAATGATCTAGTTAACAAGGCAAGTCTTTGAATATGACGTATGACAATTTAAATTCTAAAAATATACACACTTTATACATCAAACTTTTATGTATAATTGACTATCTGTCAGACGTCGTTATGTTAGCAATTAGACGATGGCAGTGCTACAAAAAGTCCCATATTTTTTTCACCTAGAATTTAAATGGACCAAATGGAACATATTCATTCATAAATGAAAAAAAAAATTAAAGTCCTGAGGAAACATATATTGAAACGTACAACTCTTTAAAGTTAACACTTCAATTCTTCCCTCAAATTCATTAAATATACACTTAGATATAAAAATTCAAAAAATCGGTATCCTTTCTTTAAATTTCGAAATAGCTGAAGGGAGGAAATTATATCAAAACAGTATTGTACCTACTCACAGCGGACGACAGGGCTCTGGCGGAAATCATTACCTAGTTACAACCTTCGTTACTAGTATATTTCGCCTTATTTTCTACAATCTCACAATACCACCTACTTCAACATCCTGTTTTGCAGAACACTGATTGGGTGATCTTACGGATCAATGTTTAGTTCTTTTCGGCCCCTCTTAGTTTTCTTTAAATATTGACCAAGTTAAGCGTGCTAGTTTAGATTAGCGAAATTTGTTTTTGATGAATTAACATTGTCTTTAGTGATTGATATTTTTCTATTGTATAAATAAGCTTACAGTGGCATTCTGATAATAATTTTAACATTTCGAATCAATATTAAACAATCTTTTTTTTAAATTTATTTATTATCGGTAAACTACTTGTCGGTCTAGGCATCAGAGCAAGTGCAGTGAGTAGTTGTCAATATGACTATAACTTGTTTCATTTACCTGCTCAACTAGAAGTCTCAATAGGACAAATAGGTACTTAACTAAGCGGATAGGTTGCAAAGAGTTAATTCTAGTTCACCGACCATTTATTGGACTTTATTTGGTTTCCGTTTTTTGAAAATTATTAAAGGTTTCATCAGTTTGTTCGCTGTCTGTCTACCTGTGTGTCAAAACTCTTTTTATCAGAAAGTCACAAGTATCAGGTTGAAATTAATATTATAAATATTTTTTTGTAAAAGGCATTAATATACAATTATATTATTGAAGGAGAAAATTCTTAATTTGTAAATTAAAGGGAAAATCCAAGAGACCGAACTTAATTTGTGATTGTTTCACTACTTTGTGCTTATAATGTTAATAATCATTTCAATAGTGATGTGTGGTATTTATTATTGCTAACTAAAAAAACATTACGAAAGCTACTTTTGTATCAAATCAATCAAAAATAACTTAAAAACATGTTTGACCGCCGTTTACGAATGAAAATCATAGATTAATTTTCATTAAGCTATGATTTTCATTCGTAATTTGAGGTGAACGATTCAGATTAGACACTTAGGTACAAAACTTTATTGAACCAAGTGACTAAGGGTTTTATGATGTTTTACATAATACGGCACTTCGTATCAGCTAGTAGCTTAGCGTAGCTTTGATGGTAGGTACATTTAATATGTAAAGTGTTGTTGTTGTAAATAAAATAACAACATATTTTGATTTTAAACAATCTGAATATTAAAATTTTAATAATATACAGGGTGTAAAAAGACTGCTCCCGAAAACTTTGGGGTTGCATTCAGACCATGATACTGAATAGGTTTAGCGAAAAAAAAACGCAAAAAATATGTTAACTTATCTAAGTTCTTTTTTGTTTATTTCTGGTTACATACACATAGTACAGCATAATAGGACCCAAACTACCTAATTATCTCATTTAGAAAACCAAAAAACAAATAAAGTCAAAAAAACTTCAATGTATTTCAAAATAAAAACAGATGGCCGGGGGGGTCATTAACTCATTACACAACGCGCCAGCGCGCGGTTCAAAGACCGCGGCGGCGGCGAGCGCGCTGGCGCGTCCCACCCCGCTCGCCTCAGCTGCTCTATCTAACTGATAGTAACCTAGTACCTAGACAGTACAGCCTGCCTTCTGTCTTCATTTTACAAACAGAACTTCTAAGAAACCTATGTTCTAAACAAAATGCAAAATATTAAAGTAGGTAGATACCTATTACAAATTAATGTAAGACCCTAACTTTATGAAGCGTGCATATGCATAAACAATTTATTGTCTATGTAGATAAATTTGTATTAGGTTGGTACAAAACTTTATGTTCCTACGTTATTAAATTCAGGTACTAAAGTAGGTACCTACTCACTTACTTGAAAATGCTGGAAAACTTTAACGAAATCACTTACTAATCTGGCTTTCTGATGGATTATGTTATCAACCAACGCTAAATAATAATGAATAGGTATCCTGGACACTTGTGTTATTTTTTGCGTTGGTATAATGAAATCATTCATCATCATCATTTTCAATAAAATTCAAGTGAGAGATTTATCCTGGGAATCGATCCCATAACACCGTGCGCCTGAAGTCTTAAGCCTAGACGTGTGGGCCGCACCGCCCTCCGATCGACGAACTGGGTAATCTTTAGGTCCAGTGCACACCTACGGTTTCCTGGTTAGCAATCCCCATTCGGCCATCTGAATGCTCTTCTTACATACCGTGGGAGAGCCACACTTCTGCATGAATGGGCTGGCTCAACCGGAGTGATACCACGGCCTCACAGAAAACCGGTGTGTTTCATCGAGTGATTGAGGATACCGGAGGCCCATACCCCAAACCCTTCCCCCATCCCCCAAAGGCCGGCATCCTACTTGTGACGCCTCTAGTATTGCGGGTGTCCATGAACGGTGGTAATCGCTTACCATCAGGCGATACGTCAGTTCGATTGCTCCCTATTCCATAAAAAATACAAAATTTCAACTATGCACACATGTTTTAATTTTTGCCGGAACGTAAAAAACTAACATTGATTTCGTGCTGGTCGTATAAAATTTCTAATAAAAAACGCGAAATTTAACCAGAAAAACCCTACGTGTGCATCTAGCCCTAGAACTTTGAAACTTCCGTCATTTTATTAATTACCTAAAGTCAGAGGATTCGCGCGATAGCGGCACGTTTGGTGCGCGCACTAGTTGCCTTTGATGTTAGCCGACAAAAGCTTACCGATGTCGCGTCGTAGATATTTACCTACGACGCGACCGAAACTCCTTTTGGCGGCGCGTGTCACAGAACATTAATTTATCTAGTACATATTCAAAATAGGGACACGGTACCGAATAGAAAGTATCGATACTGTACTCATGAATTAATGTAAAAAGCGTGCGGCGACATTAAATTAATTTCTACTTTATAGTTAGATTGCGTTTAAAGCGTGTTTATTAGTTTTTAAACTATTATTTATTTTCAACTTTTTAGTTTGGTATGTTTACCAAAGTGTGTTTGTTTACTTTTTTAAAACATTTTTTATAGAAAAAAAACTATTTGTTTTTTTCACATTATTGTATTGTCATCGGACTTTGGCTCTGTGAAATATTTCAAGTTAATCATACTCCTAAAAGTAGGTGAAAACGAAGTTAAAAGATTCCGTTACATACATACAGTGAGTAAAAGTGTACGAGTACTTTTCTTATTGAGGCCTAATGGAGACCTTCTTTTTTAGTTTACGGGTAGGAATTGCCGTAAGATCGCAAGTTTTGAAGATTACCCATTTAGAACTTAATTTCTAATTCGATACGATAGTCTGTCCTGTCCTGTCCAAAAGTACTCATTGAGTAAAAGTATCTAGTACTTTTCTTACCGAGGCCTAATGGCGATCTCTTTCTTTGTTAACGGGTTGTAATTGTCATAAGGTCGCAAGTTTTAAAGATTATTTAATCGATACGATACCAGTCCAAAATGTAAAGTACTCCATACCAAAAAGTATCGATACTTTTTTCGTGTCTCTAATTATACATTTATTGGTTACTGACCACGGCTAGTTGGTCTTCAATTTTCGTACTGGCTGAACGCTTGCGTGGTGCATTATAATTTGCAATTCGGTACTTGCCTTGCGCGAAAGTTAATTTGTGTTCTAATTTTCCTTTTTTTAGTAGGTGTAGTAAGTTAATTAAGTACTTTTTTTTCGTTTTTTATTCTCTTTTTACCTAATTTTAGTGTTAAGTTATTTTTAGAATAGGTTCTATTATAACAGTGATAGTGATTATTTATAATGTTTAGTGCGAGGGAATATGGATAAGTGATTATGTGCTATGTTGAAGCTCGTGGAAATGTATCACGGGCCTTGCGTATTTACCGTGATAGGTACCCGAACCGTCACCGTTCTGATGCTAGAGTCATCACGGCTGCCTACCAGAGAGTTTTGAATAATGAGAGGATTACACCCCAAAGGCATGGAGGAGGCAGAGAAGTTGATCTTCGAGTGGAAGAACAGGTTTTGGCTCTTGTTGAGAGAAATCCTCGCGTAGTAACACAAACTGCGGCGAAGTTAATTAGAGGTCATGGAACCGCAATATTTCATAAAACGGTGCATAAGATTTTAAGAAAAGATAAAAAAAGACCTAACAGTAAGTAGAGTATAAAGTCACTACCTTTTTTCGTTAGTAGGCATTACCAACTTTACTGACGCGTAGGTAGTTAAATTAAATAGTTATAAATAGGCATTCACGTAGCTATGCAGTGCGCGCAATACATTGCTGCCTTCTGAAATGAATAAAATTCTTGACACATTGTTTTTTCCGGCTACGATTTTTTTTAAGGGCAACTGTTTGTTGTTTTTAATAGGTTTTGGGGTGCTGAAGCTACCTCTTTCGTTTTCGGTAGACGTCTGGTTACACCCTGTATATAAAAATGAATCGCCGAAATGTGGATGTACTCGCATAACTTCCGATAGGATACACCAAATTAAATAATTCTTTTTTATATGTTCGTTATTGTTAGAACAAGGTTTGTGTACAAGAAAAATTGAAAGATAAAGGGAAAAAGATTGGTTTTTGTCCGCAACTGTACACTGCCTGTGGGAAGCTGAGACAGAGATGTAAATATGACGGTAAGAAGTTCGCCGGGTCAGCTAGTAGTACCATATTTATTTCGTAGTCTATACAAATAATTAAAGTTGGAGTGGCTGTAATATTAAACAACCGCTTTTAAAAAAATGCATATTATGTACGTATATGTACACACGACACATGTACCAAAATATTTTGTTTTTTCAATTTTTGTATGTCTGTTTGTACCGGGTAATCTCTGGAAAGGGTGAACCGATTTTAACAAGACTGTCACTGACAGATAGCTGATGATCTAAGGAGTAACTTAGGCTACTTTTTTTAGACTAACTTCGTCCCGCGGTCTCATCTGCGGTACGGTAATAACTGCGGGTAACACCGCGGGGTTCAGCTAGTTTACCGCTGTTTACCAATAATATCCGACAATATCAAATAAATATTTAATTAAGACGTTTGTTTTTACTAACCATATATGAATACGAAATATGTTTTTACGCAAGGAGAAGAAACTCACAGGAGATAATTCACTTGAACATGAAACTAATACTGATCATTGATCATTATTAGTTATTTATGTAAATGGCAATTGTTAGATAACATAATTGAATATGACTACAAAATACATGATTATTACAATATATTCTAAAAAATACAGCTATGAATTTTATTTTCATATAAAATTAAATCATTTAGGCAGAATAATAAAAATGTCGCATCTCTATGCATTAATTTGTAATCTATAAAAACTTAACATTCTCAGAGCACGCCTTCCCCTGCTCCTTGGGTATGAAGTTGCACACAACATTGGTTTGGAGTAGCGTCTCTAGTATATTACAACTCCATGCACCTGTGGTAGAAGTAATGATAGTTTGCAATACCATTATTTGGTTGCACTCAATGTTTTTCTTCGAAATTCATAATACCAAATACCAATGAAATCCATACCTTAGTCAAGCGCGTTCTGTATTAAAAATTAACGTAACTTTGAGTCTCTGATCAGCTATTGGTTTCGATACATCCTGCGACTGTGTTTTAAATGATCGGAGACGTATCCATAAAAGGTCAGAGAACTCGACGCGTTTCCGTCGGGCACTCTTACTTAACTAGTGAAAAACTTGCCGTTTCTTTGACTCCAACTCAAGCGGGTTTTCGACACAAAATTGCGCTAATGGCTATGACCGATACATCTGTTATATCTACATTATTTATTTTAAATACATCAAATTGGTGTTTTTAGATAATGCAAAATTGTAATTCCATTAATAATGATAATGACTTTAGTTTTGTGTCTAACACTTACTTTTTCTATCACATTTTCAAGTTTAAATCAAGTTTCTGCATTTATTCAAGTTTTGTTCCTCTGTAGCAACAACGGCTTTGACGCAGGCTTTCAGGTTTGCCATATACGAGTATTAACTTTTTATGCTGCTAACATGACCAACAGCATCAAACCTCAAATACCTACTATGTAGAATTTGTTTGGCGACATTTCATTTCAAACATTTAACGCGATTTATTGCTGAAAAAAATAATAGAAACCTGTATTCATATTATTTTATACGCTTACTTTCAACCAATACAGAACTGGAAGTGAACTGCGACAACTCGCATTCAATGCCCCAGAAGCGCTCCTCTTGTGAATGAACACGATGCACAAATACTAAGCGCGTCCGATGTGCTGCCAACGGCAACGCTGTGCTGCAACGCTCGTTGTTTGGACAAAGTTTTAATAAACGGGCTATCTATCGACGCAAATAGGTATTTCAATTGCAGTATATTTGCGTTAATTGAAATAGGCTGCAATAAAGTAACAATATTCAAATATAACTAGTTTCTATCCTGCAGTTTATTGACTAATTTCACAAATAAGTTAGTTAAATACTTTATTTCATACAAATGTTGATCTCTAGCTGTGCCCGCTACTTCGTACACGTGTTATTTTGATTTTCAAGTTATTTTCAATATTTCATGTGTTTAAACCTTCCCCGGTCTACGACGAACATTACAAAACCAAAATCAGCTAAATCGGCCCACCCGTTCTCGAGTTTTAGCGAGACAAACGAACAGCAATTGATTTTTATATATAAGAAGATTAGCACTAACTGAAGGTACACCAAGCTATTGAAAATACATGTGTTGTGATTTTTATTAAACATCACATAAGTTGAAAAACGAAAGGGTGTTAAATAGTTCGTTTATAAATAACGTAATAGGTAACTAAATGTGTTCAAAATTGGAAAGAGTCTCATCAATTTTAAAGTTGTATTTTAAGTGCAGATTATACTGGTTTGGTTTAATAATAGTTTACGTGGTAGTGATTCCTTTTATAGTGGTATTCTCTTGTAAGAATTATAAATAATTGATCCGCAACACTACATGAATCAGCCCTTGTGGAACCTGCCCCCCTAGCCAAGTTACAAGCGTTCGTTTTTCTGCAATCGTTAACGCTCTTTCTCAAGTAATTTTAGAAAACGATAACTTGGTAGCCAAGTTGACACAAATGGTTCGATCGCTCGTTCTACAATTTACGTGGAAAAAACCTAAAATATAGTCTATGGTCTATCCATCTAAGAAACGTTAAAGTAGGTAGTCATGGTAACGTTGACATTGTTCATCAACAATTTTTATTGTCGATTTTAGTTGGCTGAATTATAAAGTGATAAAATGTATATAAAGTAAAGAACAATCTATTTGTAAATGGTTTATTATAATATCACAGTGCGAAATGTCGTTTTAACATTATTGTGACTTGGAAACATGAAGATCCTGCTTAAGGATTAACTTATAATAAATGACGTGATACCTCTTACATAATGAATTTATAGATAGAGCCAGACAGAACAAGTCCTCGTCTTATTGGAATTCATGGAAAGGTATGTAAATTATTAGTTATTCTTTGTTGTTTAAAAGTATCTCACTTTATCTCTTGAAAGTATGAAACAAATAGTGACATGATAAGCGACAAACATGCAATAATTATTGCCTATTTAATATTAAAAATATAATGTAATAGTTTCCTATTATGACATTTAGTTTTCTAAAAGACAAAGCACATACAACAACTTTCTTCATAGACACACACTATAAAAATTAATCTATCAAATATCTATAACTTCTGTCTACTATCTATAAATTAATTACATGATACCTATGTAATATATAATGTTGATAAAATTCATTTTAAAATTGACAGAATGAGTCACATATTTTCATTGACTCATCTTCGACAGCTTTTAATAGTCTACTGTTGGACATAAGCCTCTCCTGAGAAAGGAGACATTGTTCTAGTAATGAATGCTTAATAGATAGATATGTTCTAATATGTGTGGGCAAACTAAAAGTCTGAAACCAAAAAAAAGCCCTAGCAATAAGCGGTGAGGACTGGACTGGTGATGGTCCTAGCAGCAGGCAAATGCTTACTGCTCTAGAAGAGAGGGTGTTGGCCTTAACGGGTTTGACTGTTGAAGTAGGACTGTACAACCACACTGTCCATTCTCTGTCCCAGATTATGTTTACTTATAGTCTCTTTGTTGTGACTAATCTACAGAATGAGTGGACCGATTATCACAAAAAATTTAATAGCAGGGAGGAACTTATAGTTTAATTAATTATAATATAATTGTTTTTTTCAGCAACATCAGCCCCACTCCCTCTGGAGAAGTTCCATGCACAACCCTCGCATCTCAAAGGGGAGCGCCAGTGACGTCAAGCAAGTTCACGACCATAGAAACTCACCGGCTGTAACTAAAGGCAGACAGGCAAAAAACCTGGATGTGAGGAAACTGGAAAGGAGGCGAATAACATAGTAGACAATTGAAGCGAAGGATAGATACATTACAAATTATTATAATTTGAAATGCACTGTATAACAGAATTTTAAATAAACAGAATATAATTATAAATTGTTTCAATGATATTTCAGAAAAAAATTTAGAAATTTTACCTCAGTTGAGACCATCATCATCATCATAAACTGTTTAATGTAATGATAGTTGCGGGTTACTAATCTTTTCCTTCACCTACATTAAAAATAGTGGTAATATATTTTTTTTGTCAATGACATAATTTATACATTGTTTTGTAATGTTTCTACTAGGTAAATAAACAAACACTGTAATAATAAAGCCTTTTAATGATTGTTTTAACATCTGAGTACATTTTCAAATATATTTATAGAAAATATAAAAAGTATTATTTATAATAAAAAAAATATCTATCCAACACAAAAAAAAATCTATATCACGGGGGAAAATAACCCACATAGGCAAGACAATATGTTTAATAACGAAGCCATTAACAATTAACGTTATTTTAATCTATTTAATAAAGAATTTGGCATGGCTCTTCCTTCGATGACTTCACTTTGATTAGGCATATTCATAGCAGGTATGGGATCTTGTAAATTTATATTGTCTTCATTGTCATGTGTAGCGGAAAGTGGTTGTGGTAGTGGTATGCCAGCTTGTAACGCTAAATTGTGTAATACACAACATGCAGCTATAATATTGCTAGCTACATAGGCATGATGATGAAGAAACCTGTCTCTGAGAAAACATCTCCACTGTGCTTTGAGTAATCCAAAACAGCCCTCAATGCAGTTACGGGCTCACACATACTTTACAGTATAAAGTTCTTCCCTAGAACCTTGAACTACATTGAGAATAGGTGTCATTAGCCAAGGATGTGAATATCCAGAGTCACCTTAAAAAAATAGTTTAAAAATTAGTTACCCACAGGAAAACTACTGAAGTTTAAGGTAATAGAGCCATGCTGATTTTAGTATGAATGGGCCGGTTCGAAAATGATGCCATGCTGAGTTGTTGCATTGTCTGCATTTGCAACGAGTATAATGACCACTGCTCTAGGATTGTGTGTATGCTTTCCATTAGGCTGAGTAGAGTCACTTTATAAGGCTGATACATAAAAATAATAGTAAATATTTTTATTGTTACACAACAACCTAACAGCCATAATTGTTCACTATTTTGATGAAGTTCACTCATAAATGATTCAGCTCTACTAGAAGACCATATATGTGAATCATGTGTAGCTCCACCGAACTTTGGATTCACATTTATAATCAGCATATTACTATCACAAATCTGAAAACCAAATCAACATTAAGAAGTGACATAATAGTCTCATACATGCTGTTCTATAATTAAAAATAAGAATAAATCTACCATTTGAACTTTCAGTGAATGATACCCTTTTCTATTGAAATATACATGCTCTTCAGTAATGGGCTTTACCAAAGCTACATGCGTACAATTTATGCTACCAATTACATAAGGAAAGCCAAATCTTCTTTGGAACCTTGTAAAATAAAATTATGTTTAACACATGGTACATATTCAATTAAATATAGTTAAGTTTGTTTGTTAAGTAGGTATACACTCTTGTTTTATAGCTTTTATAGCTGTTTTCTCTTGTTGTGTTATTGGAAACCTAAGCCATTTTGCAACGACAGCAGGGTTTCTCAAAGCATCAACAACTTGTCTGATGCACCAACAAGCTGTCCGTTGGGCAATGCTGAAGGACACCAACAATTCGCTGATAGGATCCTGTGGCTAGGAAACTAAGAGCATCAAAGAGCAAGAGCATGCCTCAAAACCTATAAATACACAAACATTAAGGAAAAGTTAAAATAGTCAATAGTACAAAAAAGACAGATTATTAACTTACCTTAACTTTTAAGGGAATCTCGTTGGTTCCCTTTAACGATGTCTTGTTTTGGAGTTCTTGACAAAGGGCTTCGAAAGACAACTTGTCTAGCCGGAATTGCTCCACAAATAAATTGTCCGGCATTTCGCGGATTGTCTCGTTGCACTGACGATTTATGTGTCTTTTTCCACGTCTAAGCCATACTTCCTCATTATGAGCGCACCACAACATATTTACAGTATGCATTTTAATTATTTTAAATGTTCAAAATTATATTATGCAAATAAAATGGGTCTCGGTGGTCCTATTAGACTGTGTTTATCTGTCTTATAGACGCCATTTTTAAAGCGATAACTCCAAATATTTTTGGTCGCTTTATGAACGTTCAAACGCATGGATATCGTTTCGTTTGCGTTTGTCAAAAGTGTGACTTGGCTAGCTTTTGCTAGTTTTTGTATGGAGTTTGGCATCGAATTTGTAGAAACGATCGCTTTCCATTCCATCACTACGAACAAACGTCAACTTGGCTAAGACTTTCTAAATGGAATCAAGTCACGTGATCAAAACAAAATATTAGCCAATGACACACGAGAACGCGATTCGTTAACGATTGCAGAAAAGCGAAAGCTTGTGACTTGGCTAGGGGGGCTGTTTACCATAGCAGGCAAAGTGGTTGTGTAGTGTCGATGGACTCTTACAGGATAATAGGGAACCTGTTAAATTTAACTTTTTTTAGATAAATATACTATCTATAAATTACTTCTTTATACTCTCAAAGAGCATTTCACCCTTGATGAAATTTAAAATTAGGAAAAAGAAAAAAAAACTGCACAAAGATATAAAATAAAACCATATCTATACTAATGTATAAAGCTGAAGAGTTTGTTTGTTTGAACCCGCTAATCTCGGGAACTATTGATCCGATTTGAAAAACTATTTCACTGTTAGATAGCCCATTTATCGTAATTATTTTTATATTTAATGAGTAATATCAGTTATTTCGTCATAATTTCAGAGAAATTGACATATCATTTTTTTTTACAATTTAAAAACAACGTCCACTACAAAACTGTTTAAGTGTCAACAGTTTTTTGTTGTTCTTATCAGTCTAATAGTTCCAAAAGCACTACATTATAATATAACCATGTCAAAAGAAACAAATATCTGCTAACTTATCTGCAGCTTACTGTATCTTACTACCCTGTAGATGCTTAAATAATTAGGTCTTCTTTGTTCATTTAATTAAATGTGTGAAACTTTGCATTTATACATTATATTTATTAATCCTAGGCATAAACTTTTTCAAATACACGACAATACAAGTTTGTCAGTTCGAAATTCGTTACTGAATTCCTGAAATTCATTCCAATCAGAGATATTACAGTACTACTTAAAGTAGTAAAAGTAGTTTAGCGAAAGCTCCCTAAACAACAATAAATAAATTGTTGAAGAGTAACATAATGTACTGTCTGAAATATGCACTGGTTGCAGATAGCAGCACTAATTAAACAACACATTTAAAGCAAACTGAATGAAAACATGCCGTTGAGTATGCTTAAGCCAAATAATTCTGCCGAGATGTATTCTGACAATGCGATCACATAGCAGATGGACCGAAACTAACAACCATATACGAGTAGAATGTCACAAATTTATTAAGAAATGTCAGATTTGAAGAGAAAGCAAGAGTACCGAAGGCTGTATACTGTATACCAATAATTACTGAAGTTAAAAAAACCGGCCAAGTGCGAGTCTGATTCGCTCTACGAAGATTCCGTACAAACCTGTAGGTATACTTATGTGACGTAACTAAAAATTTATGATTTTCGCATATGCTATAAGAGGTTGAACCAAATTTCAAGATTCTGAGTTCACGGGAAGTAGAAGGAAGTAGGTTTTGATTCCCGTGCGAGTGGTCTAAATTTTGCAGCAAAAAACGGCTGTATCTTTTGATTGCGTTGGCTTATAAGTTTCATTGTTTCACAGCTCCAAGGGACAGTAAACCTAAGTATTTGATCTGATTTCAGCTTGATACCTCCTCGCGTTCCCGAGAAAAAGAGTCTTGACAAACAGACAGACGGACAACAAAGTGATCCTATAAGGGTTCCCTTTTTTCCTTTTGAGGTTTAGGGTTCCCCTAAAAATTACGAGTTTACTTCATTCATATGTCTAAATAGTGGTTTTTGACTCTAGGAAAGCTTAGTTTTGCCTTGTGATAGAGCCTTTTAATAGTACATGGCCAGTCACAGTCAATAACTGTTATCAAGTTCTGTGCTTATTCTAAAAGCTACGAAATAGCACAGCTGTAAGTCTCATATTTATTTTTAATAATAATAATGAAGCGCACTCAAAAAGTAGAGTGGGTGGGTAGTTATATTTGTTTTTATGACAAAACAAGGGGAACGTGCAAAACAAAAGCCTACCGGTTCCCCGCTCTGTTTGTTTTATACTTCACATGTTATGCTGTTAGTGGATAACGATCTTTTCAAATACATTTATTGAAAAGAAAGTGAACTAACGTATAGAAATAAAACAGCATACATCTAAGTACGTACCTAACTGAATTTATTTATCATTCCAATAAATAATGTGGTATGCCAATAATAAATAGTTATAAAACGTAACGTCTTTTTTTATGTATGGGCTTTCCAAAATGACTCTACTCTGCCTGATGGAAAGCAGAAGCAGAATTCAAGAGTGGTGGTCACCATACTCATTGCGAATGCAGACAATGCAGCATGGCGACTCACTCCCTGGCGGCCTAATGATGTTTCTGCATCATTATCTTTAAAACGAAGTAGACTAGACTGTCTAGTCTACTTCGTTTAAAAGCTACTTCTATGTTCTAATTAAGTTTATTTAGAACATAGAAGTAGCTTTCTTGATCTAGTGGAATCGAATACGATTTTAACCCGAAATTTCAATCAAATGGCACCGAAATTCACTGTTGATAGAGTGTGGTATTAAAATATTTTCTCTCATTTAATGACAGACATACATCGATACTTAGGGTAACATTTTCGGTTGCGTAAATTATTGGCTAAACTTTTCTTTCCGTAAAGTTTCCGTCAGGCAGAATGGCAGGCGTCAGTTACTGGTTCGTCATACGTATGTTTTGCTCGCAGTCATCACGCGGGGAAGAGCGCGACGGGACGTACATTTAGCGCTCGCCACTTTATAGTCCCAACGCGTTTCGCGCCAATAACATTTCGATTTCGAATGTAACTTTGTTTCTTTTTTTTTATATTTCAAATATACTAATTGCCAGCATCTTTGATAAATGTTGTGTTTAGTTGTTTTACAATAAGTGTTATTTAGTGTTTTTCAAGTTTTGTAGGATTTGATTATTTTGATAATTTGTAGAAGATAGCAGCAACATTGACATGGTTGATTGTTCGAAAATTTACGTAAGCTTCAGAGAATAGTAATATTATTAGAAGTAGTTGAGTTAGTAGTTATAAAATTGTAAATGTAATGTTACGATATTTTTTAATATTACCTGCTTCCACCTAAGTCTTAGGTTCAAAATAATTTTGAACTATGAACATATGAATTTTACTTTATTACAATAACTGAAATTTTTTTGTGGTTCCGAATTATTACATAGATAATTCTTATATACATTGTTCTCTACTTAATTATATCAAACTGTGGTGTGTTAATTAACCAAAACACTAATTAGTCAACGTAATGATCGGTTTTGTTATTCGATAGCCACTAGTTGCCGACCCTTTTCATTTATACCTATTGTATTTTCACGTATAATTGAATTTCCGCTAGGGTGATTTGGTTAGTCTGCTGATGGTGTTCGCTAATTTACTGACAGCCATTCGCAATTATATCGATTAGTGTTGCAGAAAAACAATAATTGCAATGATTTTATCAAATTACATTGTCCAAGTGATAATTACAAATGCATACATAAAAAATATTATTATGTATGTTATAAATAAATATTATATTAGCCGATCCACGCAACCTCGTTTGCATTTCCTATTGCCTGTACCGTGATAACTTTTCCCCGTTTTTCTGACATTCTTCACGCTCCTGTAGGTTTTAGCGTGATCATATATAGCCTATAACCTTCCTCGATAAATGGGCTATCTAACACTGAAAGAATTTTTCAAATCGGACCAGTAGTTCCTGAAATTAGCATGTTCAAACAAACAAACTCTTCAGCTTTATATATTAGTATATATTATGTTTAGCTGTTCTAATTAAATTTCCTTAGATCACGAAAATGAAATACTTTTTACACTCACAAGTATTCAGATTTCGGTATTATAAAGCTGTAGTAAATATATCAAACATTATAATGCATGCTTGTTACAATGTGTGCACGTCTGTATTTTTTGAAATCATACTTCTAAAAATGCAAAATTCGACTAACCAGCCAGTTTTCTTTTTTGAAGCGCTCAATTCGCACGCAATTAATTCACGCATTCTGGGTATTTAATTATTTATTTACATTAATATAATTATATTTTGTCTAAATTACTTGTCGTGTAAGTTCAAGTAATGTGTCTTAAGTAGTAGCAAAATTCTTCGTAAGATAAGTAACTATAAACTTATCTTATGAAGAATTTTAGTAAAAATAGATTTGTGCAGAGTACTAATAATATATAATTAGATTTAAGACTTCACTTTTGACCATATCTATACTAATATATAAAGCTGAAGAGTTTGTTTGTTTGTTTGAACGAGCTAATCTCAGGAACCACTGGTCCGATTTAAAAATTGTTTCAGTGTTAGATAGCCCATTTATCGAGAAAGGCTTTAGGCTTATTTATAGGCTAAATATCATCACGCTAAGACCTACAGGAGCGGGGCACCAATGAAAAATGTTACAAAAACGGGAGAAAATTATCACGCTACGGGCAATAAGAGACGCAAACGAGGTTGTGTGGGTCGGCTAGTTAGTTATATAGATGTTAGTTCGGCACTGTAATACTCAATACTTTACTAATCTCCAATCCGACGTTCGAGGTATAGATACGCCGTTTTAAGTCTAATGAAATTGATAGTAACTATTTTTATTATTAATTCTATATTTATGATAAATTTTTTGTTATAAATTTTGCAGAGCTAAAATGTTTTACTCATCTTTCAACTCTCATATTTAGACTGTGACTGAGGTACTGCACTTTAGCAATCTACATAACGTGACTCGTCTACTGGTTTCTTTAGACAATTCCACCATTAAATAAATCACGGATAGAGATACTGCTTTAAAGTAATAATTATTTATTTTTATTGTTTCTCTCACATATTCCAAGATTTTATTAGGCATTACAAAAACAAGCTGATGTCAGCTTGACAAAGTAATCAAGTTTTTTTTTCTATATTGGGCTTAATTTAAAGTCTGCTCTCCAGCCGCCAATCCGTATTCCCCTTGGGTCTTAAAGTACGTAAATCAGACATTTTCATCAATAATATTTGACAGCAGAATTCGAAAGATTTTCTCCCAATCTCTATTGTGTGTTGCAAGCTAGTTTTCAAAATCAATGTATCTTTCCTTATGAAATCTATGTTTAATGTATTCATTTTTATAAGTTTAATTTTATCTATATCTCTATAAATGGCTAAATGATAATTATTATTATGATGTAGGTATGGAGTGTATGCATTTTTACATTTCGTTAAGAAGTATGAAATTTCAATAGTCTACTGATGGGACATAAGCCTCTCCTACGATGGAAGGTTTTAGTCAACTATACCGAGCTAGCTGACCCACGCAACCTCGATTGCGTCTCCTATTGCTCGTAGCCTAACGGAAAAATTCTTCGTTGGTGCTCCGTTTCTATTGGTCTTAAAGTGTGATGATATTAACCTATAACGTTCCCCGATACATGGGCTATCTAACACTGAAAGAATTTTTCAAATCAGACCAGTAGTGCCTGAGATTAGCGCGTTCCAGCAAACAAACAAACTCCTCAGCTTTATACAAAATCTTTACTAATATATATAAGCATAGATTTTGTTATTCGTCCCGTCAGCTATACCTGTTCAGTCAACGTCAATACATTCATTTACATAGCACGATACAATAATTATGACCTCCGGGAGATCTAAATTAAACAACAGCTACTGGTTTTAATAATTGTGTACGATACATACGTTGTTGTTGTGTTACAAACATTCATTAAATATTACTTCAGCCGAGGTCCAACCTAAATATGTGTTTATTTCTAAGTATGAATTGAAATAAATGCGATATGAACACTAATGTAGTTTGCATAATGAACAAATAAAAAAACTAGCCTTCATTTAAGTTTAATTTTCAGTTGCAACACTTTTGACTAGATGAGCACTATTTGTTACGAGATCAAAAAATAATACAAAATTGAAAATATTGTTGTCAGACTTTATTCACGTAAATATTAACAATATTTTTAAGTATCATGAATTAAAAATAAAGGGATAGACTATACCAATTTGACTTTGGACTTGTTCTAAAAGTGTTGTGAACATACGAAGTTGTTGTTGTACCACACAACACTTGACATTATGTTGGCGCTGTTTGGGCGAAGAGCGTTGAGTACAATTTTATCTTCTGTTTATTTTTACTTAGTCTTGTAAAACATCTCATAATTTTACACAATGATAAATCTTGATGACCATTAATAAAATTAAAAATGTGTAATTTTCGATTTCAGAAAAGTGGTTTAATGTTTCGACATCTTACACGGTACTTGTGAATATATTTCAATTTTAGTGACCAATTTCAGTATCATAAATGTCAACCTTCTATATGCGACTTGACTTTTCTTGCTGGCACATCAATTTAAATTTATACAAGTTAGTTCTTGGTGTTAATTCTCTTCTTGTCTAGTGACTTGGCTTATTGTTCTACTAGATCGGAATCATAAAAGAATACATTCAAGGAATTACTCAATACCCTTGATAGAGCGGGAAATAAGTTTGTGTAGACCTTGTCGAAGTAAGTTTCTGTATTACTTTTTTCTCATCTGAAAGTCGCATTTCGTGAAGGTCTTTCTCCAAATTCAGAAATATGATACTACGACTAGTATAATCTGAACAGCTTATGAATAATTTCTTAGAAACCACATTCCGCACAGCAGCAATGTCCTCGCGTGGCGTGCGTTGTCGTGAAGCAGCAACACGCCCGCCGTGAAGTTTTGTCGCTGTTTTATTTCACAGCTCCTTTTACAGTTTGTAAAGTAATTGACTATCATGCTGGTCTTTTTTTTATTTTTTTAAACTCAATCTAAAAAAAACAGACTGATACACGCCGACCCTATCTTTAAAACTGTATAAATAACCCTATTTTTACATGGAAACATTTAACATCTTGTTTTTAAAAATCTTCTAAAAGTATTAAGTTTTTCAACTTTTTCCTAATTTTAGTTGCTCGAACGTGCATCTTCAGTGAACTCCTGACGCTTTAGAATTTACTTTACTGAGCAATAATAAATAAATAGTTTTAAAATAAATTTGACACAACGCCATGCAGTTTGAAACTAAGCAGGTCTTGTACTTTGACAGCGAGATTTACTTTGAGCCTTTACGGCATACGCTCGATTAGTTTGCTGATTTGCCGTCATTCTGAATGGCTTTTATTGATGATACCTTGGCAAGTAATATTCATAAATATGTAGTTATGAAAGTTTATAAATATGCAGACTTGACTTACTATGTAGGATACAGTTCAATAGGCGAGCACTTCTGTACCTCTCCAAGGTCCAGTAATTATGAATTGTTATAACCCTTGGGAAAAGAAGTGCTGAGTATCCCAAGGCGGTATTCACCTAAATACATACATTTAATAGGACCTTATACGGCCCGAAACAATACTGGCTTATGTAACAATAATACTTAATGCTCAGTACGTGCCGTAGACACCCGGTATTAAATACATTGCGGAGGTAACTGTCCTATATAATTTCCTTTCAATTAATTTAATATATGAGTAAAAGCCAACTATCACTAATTAGTTACATACATTGTCGGCGTAATATTTGAGTAACATGGATAAGAAAGTCTGGTTCTGAAGACTTGTTTCTACTACATATAGAATTAACTTACAATATAGAATAATTGTATTTGATATTGAAGTCATAATCATTATCTCAGAATGTAAAATTAAATTATAGGTTGAATGTAATCTTTTACTGATATTCACATAAAGATCACGTTTACGTTGTGTTCTATAAAGGACTTCCTGGCAGTGGAATATGGTAACTGATTATTTATTTTTCGCTAAAAAAAAAGGAAAGGTAGAAAACAAACAAAAAATAATAATGGTAATAATGGTAATGAATAATATACGCATATAATTTAGTAAAAATGTGTCACTCTAAAACATTTATACTAAATCGGTTACCGCATCTTTTTTTATAATAATAGGAAACAAAATGACTATTTTCAGCCTGATAGAAAGCATGAGTAGAATGATACAAAGCAAGAGGCGGTCACCATCCTCAATGTGGATGCGGACAATACAGCATGACCCACACTATGGCGGCCTTTTTCATGCCCTGCTTGATAGACCCGGGATAATAGAGGGAGAGAAACATATGCTCTGGTAGTGAGTTCCAGATTTAAGCTGCTCGGCACTGAAAGGAAGGGCTGAACCGTTAGTTAATTTGTTAAGTAGCACTTCATTATCTTACCGCTATCTACTTACGATCTTTTGCTTTCCTACGTGTATTGTAAAAAACAGCACAGCTCATTAGGTCAAGTTGAGGTCATCACGCGCAATATTTTTCTGGTTACACACAACAGATTAAAATTGCTAGTTAATTATCCAGTACAAGTCGTAAAAACTTTTTAATATTTATTTGCAGCAACGAGGTCAATTAACTTAATATCAGATTTTGCATCCTCCTCCATAATCTTCATTTCAAACAATAAACATTTTTCCTTTTATTTATGCAAGGTATGTCAAAATTTGTATTATAATCCGATAATTAAATGACAGAAAACTTTTATTGAACACTCGGTTATTTCTTTTTAGACGAAATATTTTATATGTTTTTATGGAAGAATACAATTCCGCTCATGCATGTGTGACATACAATAATAAAGATTACAGAGCTAGATTGGAGCTGATAGTGTCAGGTGCTAATTCAGTTTCCCGGAAAGTGTCGGCACATTTTGATAGCATCTTAATCCAATCAGTAGCGAAGTTGACTTGTAAAACTACGGATATTAAATTGGTTTCTTCTCACGCTAAGACTTTTCTAATTCAATCTTGTTTTTTTTTTCATGAGTTAGCCTGCCAAAGTGATTCTACTCCGCCTGATAGAAATCATTAGCAGAATCGTCGTCAAGTAGTCACCATACTCATTTGAAATTTCATTTCATTTTTAAATACACCTCCCACTATTCTCACTCGTATACTATATATATACATATATCGTATGTATAAAGCTGTAAAAATATATATAAGTTGTGTTCTATGTCATTAGAAACAAATTGCGTATGAATATTAAAAACTCCAGTAATACTATCTTGATTACTTCCTTTGAAGATTACGTAACACGCAGACTCACCTTTTTATGTGCTTCATAGAGACTTTCCGAAATGTTATATATTTGTAGTGATATAAGTTTTTTTATGTGCTCTGCGGAAAACTCATACTATCGGCTCAAAGAAAGTACTTGATTCTAAATCGTCTGAGAAATATTGAACAGATGTCGATCTGTTTGCATTATCAACGAAATGGACGTTATCCCTTTTATTACACCCTACGACGGGCCACTCTCGATCAACAGGATGAAATGCTCTTTGCTTGTTCCTTTTAACTACTCTCCGTGATTGTCTGGAAAGGAGTGTGACTTGTTATGTGCAGTTCTAATATACTCGTACTTTAAATTAAATCAAACTGAATAAATACTAAAACTGAACACTTGGTTATTAAAGCTGAGACAGAGAGAATGGAACACGAACACAACTTGAACAATGTTTTCTTAGAAATGTAAAATTCGTGAAAATTTTCTATTTTTACGGACATATCTGCAATCACATTATAAGGTGAGGATTTTTAAAAATGGAAGGGTCTACTACGTCTTTACTAGATATCACAATGGAAAAAAAATACCTATGGGATCGGTAAAACGTCATATACCTATTTGCATGAATTAGTAAGTAATTAATGAATTTCAATATGTTGTGGTGTGTATGGTGTTGGGGTTGTTGTGAGTTATTTTCTATTATGACCACTCGTTTTATAATAATTAGCTTAATTAACGTAAACCTTTAAGTACAGGTATTAAAACAGATAATAACATTTAAATATTATTGCCGATTCGATGATTAATATACCGGAACTGTATTGTAAAGTTGATTGGTATTATCTCGAGAGTGCATATTTAATCGTAATATTTTTTTATTTATTTCAACTGTTAGATATCAAATACCCAGCTCTAGCGTTTTTCGTGTAGCTTACTTGGTTTGATATCTCTAAGTATTTTCAAAACAGTCTGTTAATGTAATAAACGACGTGAGCAATCATATTTTTGATCCGTAAGAGACGGTGTGGTGATTGTGGTCGGGAAGTCGGCAACAATAGCTGGCGGGTCCGCGGAGAGTGATTTAAATTGTCTCACAATCGTCTCTTCCGGTGCGCTCCTACGATTAAGGACGCACAGACCCCCGCTATGAAGGGGCGGCGCACGACGGGATCCTCACGCCCCCGCCACCTACATATATACACTACGATTGTTCTCATACAAATTCCCTCTCAGCGACTGTTCTCGATTGTCAAGAGCCCGAGACTCGCTACCTACTTCGCAGCTGTTATTATCTCGTGTTATGAAAAATCATTGTTTTGCTGTGTAATATGGGAAATATCTCGCTGATACTCGTAGTATGCGATATGACAAATAACTATCATGTTTATACCTTTTATTACAATAATCCTACTGAACATTTATTTCAATACAATTCTCACAGCTTGTTTAGTTACGTCATATTGGTATTCTGATATTATGTTATTCTAAATGACTGGTCGTCAGTTTCCTAGCTACAATTTTTAAATAGTGTCTGCATTTACGACAGTTAAACTGACGCCATGCATCGATTTGTCAATCAATTGATTGTTCTCTGTTTGATTGGATCAATAGACGTTCATTTCAATGGATCACTGTAAGTTCAGCCAATGGGGTCGTAAAGTGCTCGTAGTTTAGAAAGTAATACAATATTTGGAAGTAATCTTTATCTATATATATAAATGAACCCCTATTTGCCTTGGTTACGACATCACGCGTGAACGGCTGAACCGATTTTGCTATTTATTTTTTTGTTGGATAGCCCATTTAGGGAGGAAGGCTTTAGGCTACGTGACATCACTCTACGACCAATAGGAGTCGGATGTCGACCGCAAATGTTGGGCAAATGGAAAAAAATATTTCGTATGGAGAGACGCAAACGAAGTTGAGCGGGTCAGCTAGTCTGAAATAAAAATCGATGTTCTACATTCTCATAGTGTTCATGTATCAATATGTCAATAGTATATTACAACAGTCGTATAATTAACGATGCGGAAACATTGTCTCACGCGTAATTATCGTATTTACCGGTTCAAAGGTATGGAGAAAGCTTACTCGGAAAATATGTGAAATGAAATCTCATTGAACAACTTTTTCTAGGTACCTTACATGAATTCACACCCAATTATGAGTAAGACATAAATCTGTAAGTTACGAAAGTCTGATAAAGAGGCAGGCAACAAATTTATTCATCTTCTGAAATTCAGAAATGCCTGCCAATCTTCTATACATCGATATAAATAAATAAAATTGGAGTGTTTGTAATATAAAACTTACCGCTTTTTACTAAATGCATGTATGTATACACGGTACATATAACAAAAATTTATTTAAAAATAAAATTTTGTCTGTCTGTTTGTTCCGGGTAAAAATAATAACTTCCGATCCGCTGCACCAAATTAAATAATTATTTTTTTAATGTATTCGTTATTGTCAGGAAAAGGTTCGGGTACAAGAAAAATAAAAGATAACGGGAATAGTCAATCTTTTTGTCCGCAAATGTACACTGCATGTAGGAAGCTGAGACAGATATGTAAATATGGCGGTACGAAGTTCGCCGGGTCAGCTAGTATATTATACATTTTTCTGATTTTCTAATTGAATAGTCGGGTTTGTACAGGTTTTGGGTACTACACAGTTTCGTAATAGCCAAAGGTACACATCTGTATCAATTAAGCATGCCGTCAGTTTTGCAACCTCTGTGAATTGAATAATCTATTTGGATTATTGAATGCAACGGAAATTAGCATGTGCACATGTCAAATCTATGTCTACATTTGAATACCCTGTCCGACTGGTCATCACCCTAGTTCATTCCTGGTTACCTTTTTTTTTGGGATTTACCTATGTATTTTTAACTTTAAAAATGCAGGAGGTTCTCAATTGAACTGTATATTTTTTTATGTTTGTTTCCTCATTTCCTCAGAACTGTCGACTGGGTGAACCAATTTTGATGATTCTTTTTTTTTGTGCAATAAGCGAGCAGCATTTAATTTGGTCCAGTACATGAAGTATTTTTTTTTTGTTTAAATTTTTTTTAATGCATACAATTTTGATACAGTAGTAGCTGGTTTCTTATATGACCGGTTTTTTCTGATGCTGTCTTGGGAGTGTAATCAATCATATTAAGTCAATACAAAAGCAAAGGAAGAATAGAATACGATAATGAATCATGGGGGAAACAAACATGAGTCAGTAGCTCGAAGAAGTCCGTTCTTTGATTGGAATCATTACGATTAGGAGTCTTTAAATTTTAAAAAATGTACCCGTTTGTTCGATCTTCACCCGTGCACTAACTACGTATTCACTCCTCTTTTGTGCGTGCGGAAACTCCTTCGAACATTCACCTCAACAGAGCTTAGATTTGGACGACTATAACGACACGATTTAACATACTGCTCTGAAATAGGATGGATCCGGGAACAGCTATTATAAAGACCTCTGGACCACTCCGAGCGACGTGACCCCAATCTGAACATCGCCTAATATTTTCCTACATATATGAAACACTTGTTGTTGCCCGCGGGTTCGCCCGCGTATATGTCAGTTATCACGGCAAATAGTGACCTATGTGTTATTCTGTATAAGCTATATTACTGTAAAGTTTTGTCCAAATCCGTTCAGTACTTTTTGCGTGAAAGAGTAACAATCATCCATCCACACTTACAAACTTTCGCGTTTATAATATTAGTAGGATAGGATAACCATACAAATTGTACCTGGTAGTCGAAAACAGGGTTCTGAACCAAAATCTAACTATTGTAACTTTGGCTATTAGAATCTGGATCGGTTGCCTTCGATTGTTATTAATTTAGTTTGTTCGTATTGCCAAACGCCGTGTCCATGTCACTTAATATATAGCCACTGCCCTTGGCGTGTTGACGTAACTGCTACTGTAAGAATGGAACTGTAGAGTGTGTTTAATAAAAAGATCTTAGAGTACAAAAGTGATGTACATATATTTGAATCAAGACAATGGTTATCGATCGATGATGAGTATAAGTGACTTGTAACGATAATATTAATCATTCGTCAAATGTAGGTGGTATGTACGCGTGACCATTACAGACAAGAGCATCTCGTGTGATATTAACCGCTAGATCTATAAAATGGCTTCGGCTGTCGCCGTATTTTCCTTTAAGGTAAACAGTGGTATCCTAATCTAGTTTAATCGGGTCTGAAGAATTCCATGTCATAAATACGTCATTAGTAAATTTGTAGGAATAGTACATCATTGAACATACATTACACAAATTTTTACAGTAAAACTGTTACCGTTAATGTTGTTAACTAGCTGAGGCCCGCGGTGTTATCCGCGGTTTTTGTCGTACCGCAGGTAACGCCGAGGGGCGAAGCTAGTCTAAAAAAGTAGCCTAAGTTACTCCTTATATCATCAGCTACCTATCAGTAAAAGTCCCGTCAAAATCGATCCTACCGTTCCAGAGATTAGCCCGAACAAACAGACAGACAGACCGACAGACAAAAATTGAAAAAAAAAAATGCTATTTTGGTATATGTACCATGTATACATACATATGCATTTAGTTAAAAACGGTTGTTGTATTATTACAAACAGACTTCCAATTTTATTTATTTGTATGAAGATAAGAAGATGTATAGATAATTATACGTTACTCGTATAAAATCTCATTATAGGCCTAAAAGTTGTAAAATTAATGTCGATTTTAGTCATGTTTTGTGTTCGAAAGGCGTGTATAATTAAAACGCGGCACATAACATTATAAGCATCCATTTGTAATACTAATCGTTGGAGAAAGACGTGACAGCTAGTTTGAGTATAACGGAGACACTTGTTAGTGAGGCGGTGTGCGGCGGTAGCAGGAAGGCGCCGCTGCTCGGTTACTGTTTAATCCTTATGCGCTACTACTCCGCGCCAATAAAACCGGATATAAAGTATCCATCGATGGATGCGTTTTAACTGCCCATAAAACTACCACTGAGCCCTAATTGTTCGGTAACTTGGACTCCCTTTTTGAAGGGCTTATGTCTGCTTCATAAGCAGAATTTTTACGAGGTTCGACGGTCATAAAGTTAAACACGATCCATGTACACTTCACTATTGTGACTTTCATTGAAGTGTATATTGTTTTTTTATATCAGTCAATAAATATTAAAATTTGGCTGAATGTTAGTAATTACTAATTACAAACTTGTAGTAATCATATTAAATTATACAATTTGTAGAATTAATACTAAAACAATTACTAGGATCTATCCCCAACTTGGCAGGCCTTTTTAACTGCACTAACGACATAGTGGTTTAAGCCTAACCTCGCCGCTTTAAATGTTGTGGATTCAAACCCCATTTTAAAGTCCCTCGTGACACCATAATATTCCTAGTGAGGTAATACTTTTTAAACTTAATATATTTTTCTATAGTTCATCAGTAAATACTAATAAACACAATCTACAATATTTCAAATTCATTCCTATTAGAGGTAAACAATGTTTTTTATCAGTAAGTAATTAATGAAGGCTAGGCACCTAAGTCCTAAAGTCCCTTACGCAAGCACTTAATCGAGTAATCACACGCCCAAAATTCCTTACATCATCATTTTGGAAGAGAGCTGATGATACTCTTACACTGCTAGGCCGATATTAACTAAACATAGCTAAGAACCACCGCAAGGAAACTGGCTTTCAAATGAAAAAAACCTTTTGAAATCGGTCCATCCATCAGAAAGCTACGATGCCATAGACAGACACACATACAAATACAGACGGACATCGACGTCAAACTTATAACACCGCTCGTTTTGCGTTGTGGGTAAAAAAGCTTTCGTTGTTTTCTTGTACTGATTCAATTTAAATCGTTAAATAAATAATTTAATTTGGTAACGACGTTTGGTTGGTGTTGAATAACTATATAGCTTCATTTAAATAAACCACAGCGAGATTAGTATATAAGTTAAACATATTTTTATCTGTAGTTCACAACCATTTTATCATTATGAATACTGCATAAGACCAAGGCCGGCACGAATGCGGTGGAAATCTGTCGGTTCCAATTGGCCGCCGACGCGTGCGGAATGCGCCTCGCTCCGGCGACACTAGAAACCGTCTTTTGCGCCGGAATGTTCACATCTCTTGTCTGTACATGATTTAATAGTTACATTACTATCTGCTACACATGTTTAGCTAAGAGTTTTATTCACACACACACAATCATTCATCCGTGTTATATTTTAAGTGTAGAGACAGAAGAAGGGAACCGACTTATTATTAAGTTTATACATGATATAATTTTTCAACAAAGTCGTTTTTTCGTCGGTTCCCCGAATCAACAAAAACAGAATATTGTAGGTACATATTTTTCTACGTCGTGATCATTGTCAGAGATGGCCGCTTGATTACGAGTCAACAGGTTTTGTGTGACAAGTGGGTTGCGTTATGTTGGCAAAATATAGGGATTGCGGGAACTTTCTTCGAATTAGCCACACTACTCACGTCTTGCAGGTGGCTGACGGTATCTACATTTATAATCAGCGTGCCAAGTTAACATTTTCTTTCTTGTTAGTTGGTTACTCGTATTGGGACAGCTTGCTTACCCATCAGACTTAGACCATCGTCTCTGACTGAAATCGTATTTTCTCTTATCATTTCTCGTCATTGAAAAATAGGTTTGGGTTCAATCTCAGTCTATTTTCCGAAGTACTTTTACTGTAATGGCTGAAGGCATAGGACTTCGAACAGTTTTACCTGTGCCGTTGTCTATTATTTTATATTATTAGCCAGATGACATTAAGATAATGGATTGGTTACTCTGTGCGAAGGCGAATTTTCAGTTCAGTTTTAGTTTTGGAAAACTAGTCTTGAACGTAAAGATTAAAAACCTTACATAACCATGAGAGGCAGAGTTGATTTGCTCACTTTATCACTCATTCTTGTTGGTTGAGATATCCGGCAGGTTGGGTTACAAAAGTTATATCTGATTTGTTAATCCTATAGAAGATGCTTTAAAATCAACCTCATAAGTGGACATATATATTAAATTAAGGTATATTTGAATGTTTCTTTTGCCATAAAACTACTTTGAGTTACATAAAACTACTGTATTCCCCGTGGAATTCTCGTTTGTATATAAGCTAACATTTGCCAACCGTTGGATGCGTATTATATGTCGGTGATGCAATGTCACCGTTCGTTTGATTGCGAAGTCTGTCACGCAGCCTTGCAAATACGCTAATCTTTAAAATTAGGGTAATTTACCGTCTTCGCTACTTGTGTTAGCCGCAGAATGACGGGATGATGCACTCTCACACATGTTACAAAATCAAAAATATATAATTCATCTTTTGCTTGTACCTATTCATATATACCTGTATACGTTATGCACACACATAAATCCTTGGGTATTTTTTTATGGGTTAGATATGATTTCAAGTAGGATTAAGTATTATTAGACAAGTATTATTAGACGTCATACAAGTAATTTATTTGTTATAATATTCTGTATATCATACAACTTCCTATATGTATTTATTGCGAAATATATATTTTCATAGTCACGTTTGATTAAACAGCAGAGGAGACTGAATCCCACATCATCATCTTGTGGTAGTGGCTAGGGTAAGCCGATCGACAGCGTTAGATATGTTATCCAACCGTAACATAACAGTAGTAGACGCATACGTATTGTCGGTCATTGTCTGGTTTGAATAACTATGCTTCAAGTAATTGCCCCCATAACAATCTTCCTACGCGCTTGAAATTCAACCATTGATTAAAATGCTGGAAATTAGTATTCGCAGTATCAGTGTAGTGATTTTGATAACGATTACGGACTGTTTATGTGTTACTGGTAAAAGATTGCGCCGGTGAAATGAACATTTTTGTGCAAAATGCTCAAATATCATCGGCGCTCGCACAGGCATAAGTCGCCGGTACAGTGTCTACGATGGAGGTAATGTATCTTATTATAATATTTTTTTTGTTACTGACCGTTACTAACTTACGTTTTATTTGTAAATTTGCGTTAGTTATAATCAAAACATCGTTATTTGTACATTTTCATTTTATATGTTATATTATGATACTAAAATATTTTTTATGACCCATATTTCTTTTAAAATACATTTAATGATTTTAAAGAAACGAAGCAGTTCAATAATATGATATGCGTTTCTTGTAATAGTGTTTAAAAAGTTGTTAATAAGTTATTATTTAACAATACCACACTATCCATTCCATTGTTGATATGCCTGCATTCAATAAACATTAACGTGTTTACGTGAAATCAACGCAAAAGATACTGTTTGCTAATTTACACATTTTTCATGTATTCTTACCAAATACTTTAGTAGTGAATCTTACATGAGAACATATCCATAACTGACAAGTCAGCACGTCATGATCAGTTAGTTTTCGACATTGCGGACAGGATTACATCGTAAGAATAAGCATAAAAGTATTCATAGGTAAGGGCATCTGAAGTCGGATGTCAGTTTTATAGTAATACTAGCCGACCCACGCAACCTCGTTTGCGCCTTATATTGCCCGTAGCGTGAAAATTTCCCCCGTTTTTGAAACATTCTTCACTGTTGCTCCGCTCCTATTAGTAGTAGCGTGATGGTATATACCCTATAGCCTTCCTCGATAAATGGACTATCCAACACCGAAAGAATTTTTCAAATCGGACCAGCGGTTCCTGAGATTAGCGTGTTCAAACAAACAAACAAACAAACAAACCAACAAACAAACAAACTCTTCAGCTTTATATATTAGTATAGATCATTCTATAGTATTATTATTATTATTCTTTATTAAATCATAAAACTAATTTTCCGAAAAATGATCAGAAGGAACCACGAATAATTTAAAACAAGAATATATTTGAGAAAAATAAATATTATAAAGAAAGTAACATCATAAATTTTCGTTTGTAATAAAGTTAGTAAAATAATATTGCAAAAAAAGCACTTTACGTTTTTGCGAGCCTAGCAGTGTTGAAGTTTGAGGACACTTGCTCAGAATCGGCAAACGTCAACTTAGCGTCATGTTACAAACTTGGGTGTGCCAAAGAGCGAAATAGAATTTCTATATGGTTTACATACAATCAGTAAGACACACACAGTAATACAATGTATGCAAAATAGGGTTGACGTCTGTTGTTGGTTGTGGTAACAGATCACCAGGCCGACCTTGCGGGCAGTCACGTAATATGACTATGTTTATAACATTTTAATAGATAAAACAGCTATGGTTATATCATTAGAAGATTATAACAGGATGCATTCCTATGTGTCTATACGAATTGAAATCAAAATCAATCTTCCGGTAATTCAACCCATAAAAGAAGAGTCACTCGATAGTAGTAGGTCTTAATTATAAAGTGAAGTATAGACGACAGAGCCACAGTAGACTCAATACATTTAATAAAAAAAAACGGGTTGCACTCCGGGAGTGCCGGTCGAAGTGAAAACTTGAACATTAACGTTGTGCATATTAGATTTTTTTTTATTTCCTATATTTATTAAACACAATGAACTATACAAATCTATCCCTTGCTTTGCCATTAATATTCCTTGAGAACCGATAGCTACAGAAATGCTTATTGTGATCCTACTAATATTATAAATACGAAAATTTGTAAGGATGGATGGATGTTTGTTACTCTTTCACGCAAAAACTACTGAACGGATTTGGTTCAAACTTTACAGTAATATAGCTTATACATCAGAATAACACATATGCTACTATTTGCCGCGATAACCGACATATACGCGGGCGGAGCCGCGGGCAACAACTAGTGTTAAATAAATATAGGTTAATGCTATTCAGTATAAATATATTGAAAAAAAAAAGTGCACAACGCCGCTAAAGAGGTTTTTAATTCAAAAAGTTTTTTTTGTGTTCTTTTAAGGGAGTTAGTTCGTTGACGACGGACAGCTAGTTAATGTATTCTCGTGGTTGGGTAGTTATATACAGGATACCTCGTTAATGGTCCTTTACATTACTCTCTTTTGATTCCTATACTAAACAGGTGATAATACACCATTTATTATGGGTCATTACTCGTCATTACGCGTTACTCGCGGTACGACGATGACCGCGGGTAACACCGCGGGGTTCAGCTAGTAAATACATATTTCCCTATTATGAGTTTAAAGTTGTAAGTTACCAGTGCTTTCACTTCTAAATATTGTTTCGTATTTGAAAGTTCGTGTAAAAAGTAACTTTGCCTAAGTATGCAAATTCGCTTAGACTCTGATGTTAATGTTTTAACTAACAAGTAACAGTGGCTAGTTTATTTCTAGAAACAGTTTGTAAAGGTAAATAAAAGCTTGGATATATGTTCTTCATTTAGGTTTAGGCACAAAAACCGTAAAGGTTTGTTGAACTTCGTAGCTTTATATGTAACTACGATTTTCGATCGATCTATAATAATCTATATAAGCAACTATCTGACCCACGCAACTTTATTTGTGTCTCTTAAGAGAAATATTTTTTTCCGTTCTTGCAACAATCATAATATTAATGCGAGTGAAAACTGAGACGTTTAATGATAGAGAAACGTTGCTTCAAAATTTTCCAATTAGTGAGAATATCGTATTGCATCGTATATCACATTAAACGTGATCTTATTAAGCAGTGTTACCTTAATTGCGATTGTATAAACAATGCGTAAACTTTGCTTGCGTTTGGTGTCTCACTGTAGCTCACGACATTTTTTATATGCTGTATTCACCATTCTTATACATATAAGCCAGGAGACATTCACTTTAGTTACTGAGGACTGTTGTATTTATTTTTTATTTAGGAAGAGTTTTACAAGTCTAGTACAGTTACTGTTATTGATTGATATGCTTGACTGTTAGTATTTTTATTATCTTTACAATATTATAAACGCGAAAGTTAGTAAGTATAAATTGATGTTTGTTACTCTTTTACGAAAAAACTACTGAACGGATAAAACGTTACAGTAATATAGCTTATACGTCAGAATAACATATAGACTAATATTCCCGCCTACATCACCCCAGTCTACGAGTACATGTGGCGCAATCTCATTTTAGCCATTTCAACGCCCTAGCCATTCAACCTTAATTAGCTTTGCATTGAAATCGACAGGTAGAAAGGCAGCACTAATTGAGCTGAATGTTACAATTGTTTGCAACTTATTTGCTAGACTAGATAAATGTAGCCCTCATTCGGGATTTCGAAGCACCGCAAATAACATAATGAATATGAGGCTACTATACTTTTTTTATGGAATATGAGTCAAACGAGCAGACGTATCGTCTGAAGGTAAGCGATTACCGCCGCCTAAGGACACTCGCAACACCAGAGGCGCCACAAGTGCGTTGCCGACCTTTGGGGGATGAGGATGAAGGGAGAGTTGGGCCTACGGTATCCTCAGTCACTCGGTGAAACACAGCGAAAGCGCTGATTACACGAGTTTTCCGTGAGGACGTGGTATCGCTCCGGTCGAGCCGGCCCATTCATGCCGAAGCGAGCCTCGACGCGGCCACGGTAAAAAAGGTTATGTCAATATTTAAGTGAATGATTTCATAATCAGATTTTAATGAAGAAGGAGAATATAATATATTGGTAGTAATATCACGTCAATAATTGTCAATTTAATTACAGTTATTTACATACTATTTTATGAGAATTTCTCAGACAATTCGTGGATTAGGTTCTGTATTGAATGAAACTTTCATTAAAATAGATTGACACTTAGTTTATCGCTATGTAAATATGAAAATTGATTTCAAGGATTTTAACATAATTTAAATTCGATCATTTAATCATCAATCATTCAACTCTTATAGATATAATGATAATAATAGAACAGGAGAGGAGGTAATTCATTAAATTGTAAAAATTCTATAAAAAGGAAATAATCACTCTACAAGTGTTCATTGTGTTTTTTCTTCAACAGGTCATCGGGAGATTCGGATGCGGCAAGTACTGCTGCAGTAGAAACTACTTTGGAACGACTTAGGGGTACCCGTGGAGCATTAGAAGAACTTTGGTCTGATCGCGAACGGAGACTCGAACTTACTCTGCAACTTCGGCACTTTGAAAGGGACGCTTTGGAGGTATTTAATAATAGAACCTACTATTTTTTCTTACTTTTTATTTGCTAATGGTGATCACAAACAGTGAAATCTACACAAACAAGATAGAATCCTAATATTTCATTATTTCATTTTTTTTTACTGAAACTTTAAACGAGTTTTATTTTCGTCCACAGCGGTCTGACTAATTCTGGTAGCTTGATAGAATATCGTCGATTCAGTTTAGTTTGCAATGGACCAACTCTTTTTAACTTTTCGGATTAATATACATGTTTATGCTATTAAATCCGAGTTATGTGATTGGGTTAAGAGATAAACGACGCTACAAAGGTTGATAAGTATTAACAAGCACGTTTTAATAGCAAAGAAATGAGACGAGAGTTGTATTCAAGAAAAAAGAAAAGATTTCGGGCAGAATCGAGTCTGTCTTTCTCTGCAAATGAAGGTACTCATTAGAACCCTATGAGTAAGGGTTAAATTGGTCCATGCCGATATATTCCTTAGCGAAGCCGTATAAATGTGATTTGGCGTTATTTGATCTAACGCGTCATTTGGTTGCAGCTTAAAAGTTATACATTTTTAATAAAAGCTTTGCGCAGTTATGCGCGGCCATAAGTGGGGTGGGCAAAACTAGGGCGGCTAATGCCAGAACATCCAACCCCGCAGTGGAAAATCAAATCGCCAACATGTAGAGTTCTATTAATAATATCTACAACGAATAGAAGTAGTTAGCAAAAAGCAGATAACAAACTCATTTTGCTTAGCTCACAGTTTTATTTACTAAAGTAACAAACTATCAGAAACGTAGTTCATTTAAGTCGTGTCATTAGACATATCTATCTACATATTTAAAATTGAATCACCAAAATGGCTACACCTAATTAAATAATTTTTATATAATATTTTGTTAGGACAAGGTTTGTGTACAAGAAAAATTAAAAGATAACGGGAAAAGACAATTTTATTTATTCGCGGCTGTACACTGCCTGTGGGAAGCTGAAACAGATATGTAAATATGGCGGTACGAAGTTCGCCGTCAGCTAGTAAATTATAAAATAAGTCACACTATTTGTCGTTTTGCCATAAGTTTAAAATACCAATAAATATTGTGTTATTATACAGTTCCAAAAACTACGTTTTAAAAATGTTTATCTGCACCCCTGCTATAAATCCTCTATAAAAGATTGTGAAACAGTTAGCTTATTGCTAACATTAAAACATCCTGTGTCAAAATATTTATTATACTTAGACAAATAATACTAATTGATTTGACAAATGCGTACACCCGTAAGGGATAGAAACAAAGTACATCAAATATTGATATTACCCGGTTAAAGCTAATTCTCCCTTATTAATTCCGTTTACTGTCCAAACGTTTGACAAATCTGTCAAACATGGTTAATTCAGAATAGCTAGCAGGCCCTGGGCTAAAGCGAAAGCTGAGGATGCAACCGGAATCGGGATTGATTTCATTGTAAAAAAGCAATTTATGGAAGCTTATAGTATTTATTGGCCTTTAAACAAAATAAGTTTGTTAAAGAAATTTCTAACGTTTTTCTCTTTAGTTTATCAGCAAATTTTTTGTGCTGTAATGTAGTTTTACGTTCAAATATTTTTACATATAGCTTTAATTAATAGCACGTAATAAAAAAATACTAATTGACTAAAAACACCTCGTGTTCCGTTTTGCGAAAGAATCCGCACTCAAAATGGCAAGAACACATTCGGGTATACTTTGTCGGTGCCCAATCTTGTCGTCCAGGTGCCTTCAACCACATTTTATGCATATTTTCATCTTTAGGATATCTGGACGACAATAAAACACAATTAAATTAAATTTCCTCACCGTAAGGGGTAATTTCTAAAGGCTGATACTTTATCCCTAAAATGCTAATAACCTTGCAAAATTACCATCGCATATTATTAATATGCGATGGTATGTCACAGCTATAGCTCGAACGACCATTAGACCGTTCGAGCTATAGCTGTGACACCCACGCAATTTGGTCGGTTAATTACAAAATTTTACACTTTAGACTCTAGTTTTTATCACTGATTTTAAATAATTTCTGCATATTAACAAACAAAGATTGATGGAAATAATCGTAGTTAAAGAAAATATGTCGATAAAACGAATTTTTTATACTTATGTGTGAAAGGTTATATTTTCATACTAGCTGAACCCCGCGGTATTTGTAAACTTCAAGTTAAAATTCTAAAATATATAGTTTAAAAAAAATATGAATTTCGTGACAATGAAAATGGTTTGTTCAAATACTGTGAGGTTTTGCCGATTCACAGCCAAGTAGATTACACATTATTGAAAGAACATTTTTTTTATGATTCCATAAGGCAAATTATTGAATATCCAGATACCGAGCCGTAACGTAACGTAACGTAAATTTAAATTAAAACAATATTTTTAAGTTACATTATATAAGCAATATTCGATATTTATGTGTTCAAAATTTACATTGAATCGATTAAGTATTTATGTGTTCATTTGTATTTATGTATTTTAGGTGTTTATGTGTGGATTTATTCTAAACCTTTCAATTTATTAGAACGAGATTCATTGTGTAAAACATGACAGACTCATGATAGCACAAGTGTAAACCTTGGTGGTTTTTAGTTGCTATTAGTAATGTTATATAAAGGAAAAGAATTAAAAAAAATAAGATTCAGCTAGCTGTTTCAGAACTTTTTATAGAGGATTAATATCATAGGTGTAAATAGTATTGTAGTATGTATCTGTACATAATTAGGTATGAAACACTCGTATGACACTACGAGTATAATCACATGCGGCTTCGCCTCATTTGATAAACCTATATTCGTGTTTTAATACCCTTTATTAAACAACAGTTGCATAAATAACTATTTTATTTTTAAAAAAGGAGCTTATCAACTATTATAACAATAACATCTGTAGTTAAGTCTGCATTGTAATCAAAGTGGACCGTAGGAATGTGTCAAAAATATTTTTAAATAAAACTATGAGTTGATTTTTATTCATATTTAAAGCAAAACTATACAATGGTAGTTTTTTAAAATAGGTCTATTTTCTGGTAATATTTAATATCAAATATTAAATAAAATCAAACATCAAAAGACTGGTTTAAGAGCACGCTTACTGGTTTTATCAAAATCATATAATTCTACACTTTTGAAACTACATTTGTCCGCGGCTCCGCCCGCGTGTATGTCGGATATCGTGGTATTCATTTTGGCTTGCAAATGTAGCCTATGACGCTCACAAATAAATTTAAAATCGGTGTAGTAAAACCACAGATTATCCCTCACAACCTCTTAAACTTTGCCTCTTTATAATATTAGTATGTTTACTTCATAATTGGAGTATTGTTCGAGTATTACTATAGTAAACTTTATATTGTCAGCTGTGAAGGATTTAAGAAATAAATAAATAGTATAAATTATTTCAACAAACACTGTTAGAATTAATCAATTGTGAAATTTATGACGGGTATCGATCGACTATATTACACTATTGGCAGCTATTGGCCATCAACACAGCTCGTTACACTTCACGAGCGACGTACTGTTCGTTGAACAATGCAATCACTGATTGCCATCAGTATTCCGTTCCGTTCCCGTCAAGTGCAATGATAAGGAGCAGAACTTGAATTGTTACAATAACAATAATTAGCATAGATATGTTTCATAGGGCACTAACATATTAATGTTCTGCACGTTCTTTTAGAGAATACGTTAAAAATAAGACTACAAATGCTTAATGCCGGTAAAGTAAAATATGTATTTCTAATGGCTTATATTGAAAATTATTCAATGTTCTATTACTTTATATGATATATTTATTAAAAGAACGTATGAGCTGCGCTATTTAACTTTATGTTTAACCCCCAACGCAAAAAGAGGGGTGTTATAAGTTTGATGTGTGTGTCTGTCTGTGGCTCCATAGCTCACGAATGGATGAAGCTATTTCAATTTAGTTTTTTTCTTGTATGAAAGGTGAGTTACGGGCGAGTGCTTTTGGACATGTGATGAGAATTGGTTGAGTTGTTTAAAAGTTGTGGGGATGAAAGTGTGGAAGAATAACCGAATGTCTGCAAATATAATCGAGAGGGGTCTCAAATGAAAGCGCATCACGTGCACATCACAAAATAATATGTTCAATAAAAATCTGTTGAGCCCTGAAAAAACTCTGGGGTAAAAGTGGAGAAAATGCCCATCCATTATCTGAAAATATATGTGGTGGGGAGAAAATGAGGATGGAAATCCGAATATCAGCAAATTTACCCAATTAGGGTGGTGAAAATGTAACCATTAAATAAAACTATTACTCATAGAAACAGAAAATAGTAATCAGTAAGTAAGTAACATAAAAGCGAATAAGCTTGAACTTAAATGTAATCTTTACTTAATTATAAATTTGAATTTTTTTTGTCCAGAATCTATGTATTAACAACATAACAAAATCTACATTATAATAAGTGTGCACATATTAAAAGGTATAAAATAAAAATTAAAAAAAAACCCCAACACAATAATCTGAGTTCTCTTTAAAAAGTAAAAAATAATGAAAGAAACTCTACTCTTAAAGTACCTAAGTATGTACGTATTAATAATTCTAAAATAAATACATCGCGTTAGTGGACTGCTCCTACTTAGGTACCTTGACTAACTTGACTTTATATAAGTATACCCTGTGTACTGTGACCACGACCAGTGCAACCTGGTCGAATCGTCAGGTAAATTAGAGGTATGTAATACCTTTTAATAAGTGATCGCGTTAATTCAAAAATAATTGTTAATAGTTCGGAAGGATATATCGTTGTTTGTTACTCACATAGACTCGCGGACCTTTTGTCCTGAAGCTACGCTACGCTCTCGTGTAGACTTTTATTGATATAAAAAAGTCGCAACTAATCGGGACTCTATTCAACTAGTAGTTAAATTAAGGGCTTTTTTGTTCTGTTTCCAGGTATCATCTCAATTGGAACTATGGGGAGACGAGTTACAACGTACTGAACCCCCACGGGACCCACAGCAAGCTGAACAGGCACTAGCCGCCCATAACGAAAGTGTAGCCAGGATGCAACACGCCACTTTCCAGGTACCTAGTTCATGATATTATAATGATTTATAGTGAAGGTGATGTTGTAATAAATAAATAAATAAATGATTTGTTAGAAGTATGGTATGGTAAATAAATATGGTGAAGGTGTTAAATATTTCACGAAAGAACTATGTCAAAATATAATTGTGATTGACATTAGACCGAATGTTTTTCGTCTAAATATATTGGTTACGTTGTGATGTAGACGTCATCGTCGGAATTGTAGAGCGGATTGATCATTGTTTGTATTCATTAAAATAATTAAAACACTGTACAAAACTAAAACTAATGAATTGATGAATATTTTTAGAGCGGTATATTGTTACATCATAGAATTTCTACTTAGAAGTAATAAGCATTAAGCTCAAGTATCGACATTAGATATTGCTGGTGAATTCGCTACGAAAGCATGTTACAAACGTTTCAAATAGTTTTCCTTATATATAGGTTGTGCAACAAGGACAGGAGTTGGCCGGCGCGATTGTGGAGGCATCAGATGTAATGGCTTCGAGTGGCTCAGACGGACCTGAGGCGGCTTCGCTCGACCCCCAGGCGCGTGTTCAACTACTTCTCGACTTCTTGCATGACAGACAACTTGATCTTGAAGAACTTGCTGAAGAAAGACGCGCGCGATTCGAACAGTGCGTTCAGCTAGGTACGTACTGACGTTTCGTATGTTCGTTAAAAATTAAACTCGAAAAAGAAAGTTTTAAAAGTCGTTTGCTATTGCTATTTATTAATATGTCAATAAAAATCATTTGGATAACATATGAGCGAAATAGGATCATAGTTTTAATTTTTTTTATAACATTTCAGATCATTTTCTTTACGCAGCACGATAATGATATGTCTATAAAAATTTTGTGTTAAAAGAAACAACTTGTTATAAGTATCTAGGTGAATTAATATTTGTAAAATTGTTTGTTGTTGGCTAAACACTCTAATAATAATTAAAAATATTAAAGGTTTTTTTTATATATTTCAAAATAGAGTTAATATGTATGCATATGTGTAATAAAGAGAATAATAATATCAATATCAAGGAAAATAATATACACCGTTTCCGTGTGAACCTCTTGCAGTTAGTTAGTAGTTGGACGGAGTTTATAGGCGATTGTCGCTATTAGATTATGGAGAGCAAGTACAAATTTTCCTGTATAATTGTTTTCAATATATCATTATTTGAAAAAATCTATCGAGCTTTATCTAGTGATTTGAATTAATATAGATCACTAGAATATATTAGCCCTGTAAGTAGATGTTTCGAATTCATTTTTATCGATATTAATTTATTATATAAATCATACTTGTGACTAAATTTTACTTTATATTTTCTCAGGACAATTCCAAAAAGACGCCGCACAAGTGGTAAGCTGGATTCGTAACGGCGAAGCAATGTTGGCGGCTTCGTTCTCAATCCCCGGCACTTTGTCAGAAGCCGAGCAGTTGAAGAGAGAGCACGATCAGTTCCAAGTGGCCGTGGAAAAGACTCACGCGAGCGCTGTGCAAGTCAAGTACAGAGCTGATGCCCTGCGAGCTGCCAACCATTACGACCCGCATACCATCAGGTGATCTATTTCTAACACCTGGTTGCACATGTAATATTTAACTACTGTGTGACACACTTAACCATGTACTCGAGTTTTAATGTCAAAACATTTTGGTTACAACAAAAAAGAAAAGTACTAAACGCATTAACCCTGTACAGGCTACGTTTTGTAAGGGAGGGTTCTGTAGTTTACAGATTAATCGTAAAAAATAGATAGGTATTCACCTGTACATCGTCAAAAGTACAGGCGTAGATACTCCTGTTCCCTTAGCCAATATGCAAGTGTATTGCGTCGAATCTGTTCCTTTAGCCGGAACGCCTCTAATCTCTTTTGTTATATTGCCAATGTCGTATTTCAACCACGTGATTAATCGTTAAGAGACGTTATTCCCGTACATTTGTTAGTTTTCTTTAACGTTTACGTTTATAGAATGTCAACTTGGCTAGGGAGCTGTTATGCCAACTATAATTTGGACCCGCTTATGAAACAAAGTTGCGTTTTATAAGATTAGATTGTAAAAGTAATATGTAGTTATATTCTATACGCGAATAACAATATCCTAAGGCGCGTATCCACCTAAATTGTTGGAAATTTCAGTGTTTCCAACCGTTGGCAACTCTTTAGAAAATCACCAACTTCTGTTTCCATTGTATCCACACCGAGTCGCCAACAATTAGAAAGAACGTCTCCTCAGAGCCAATAAATATCTGCAACAAGCGTATTCTTTTGATTTTTACCGTCAAAAACAGAAACACGGTACCCAACTTTTGTTGCCAACCCGAGGAAATAACAGTAACTTTTGTCAACAACACGTGTTGCCAACACAAAAGCTGCCAACTTTTGCTCGGTGGAAACTCGGCTAATTATTACCCTATACTGATCTCTGACATATACCCTATGTTATTATTTATAACATCTTTGATTAATATATAAACATACATCTATTATTCTTGTTACATCCTCATCCATTTATCTTACAAGTAACTATAATTTATATAAACTATTATTGTACTATTTGTTATGCAATAGTAAAGCATTTTCCGTATGTTTGTTATTATTTATAATCATCAGAGCGTTACAAAGAAAATGTAGTACTTATTAAAAAAAGCATTTATTAACGCGCTCTGAACAATACTGAAATTTTGTGTTTTGCTACACACTGGCCAAAATTACGAGACTGTTCCATTGTCACTAACGTTACGGTATTATATTTCACCCTTTTAGTTAAGTACCAAAAGTAACATAGTTTAAAGCAGAGATACAGAACTAATATTTTGCCATACCTATATTTGCAACTATTCATCATTCATACTTTAATAGTCTCTGATTTTGACTAATCCAAAAATCATAACTGAAGGTCATTCATGTTGATAGCGTTTGCTATTACTCTGTATGGATTTTTGATGACGTAATTACTGATTATGTTTACAGAGAAATATCGGAAGAGGTGACGGAGCGATGGCAGCGTCTTGTGACCTGCGCCGAGGAGCGCCACAAGCTCGTAACAGCGTCGCTGAACTTCTACAAGACCGCTGAGCAAGTGTGCTCAGTGCTGGACTCTCTCGAGCGCGAGTATCGACGCGATGAAGACTGGTGCGGGTCGAGCGCAACACCACCCACTGATGAACAAACTCTGCAAATGAATATCGATAAGGCTGCACAGGTTAGTATACCCCTAGTTTTTGAATTTATAGACAGCATGTAAATTATAAAAGATGTAATTGATTGATACATCCATTAGGAAAGTCTTTTTGAAGTAATATTTTTTAAGTTATTGTGGATGTTGAGAGGGAGATATTAGTTACTGAAGATAGAAAGAGAGAGAGTTACGTTTCGTATATTTATGTAAGTGTAATAGAGAGAGGTACGAGCACACATTTTCTTTCTCTCCAAGAATTTTTACTTCAGTCGTGTTATAGTAACATTACAGGAAATAGAAGGTTTGTATTGATTGATTGTTCTTTTTTGTGTGGTAATAAAAGACTGATAATATCAAATGGATAGACAATCGATGTTGAAACTATTGCAAATAGCTGAGTTCCGATTAATGCCAATTTTTTCTATTAGAAAAGTGAGTGAAAGCAGGAATAACAAATATCGAATTGGTGCCAAATTAATGATGCATGCATATTGGCAACAACTTAGCTTAATACAACGTGAATTTGCAGGTGGCCGCATTAATTGTGAAGCATGGCGAACAGAAAGAAGCATTCCTGAAGGCGTGTACGTTAGCGCGTCGGACTGCAGAAACATTCCTTAAATATGCAGCCAGATCGGCCCAAGTCCACGGTCAGACTGCCGCAGCGAGCAAAGCTCACCATGAACAAACAAGGGCCATACTAGATACGCTACTTGCCCAAGAGAATAAGGTATGTACCTTTTAACAGTATAAATAATAATAATTCATCTAACTTAAAACAAATAGTCAAAAACATCTATTTACCTAAAGCAAACAGTAAGTCTATATATTAATCATCTAATATAAACCATTGTTATTGCTATGAAAAAAGTAATTGTTACCAAGCATTCTGGATAGACTCTAAGCCTCATAACAAGTAAATATAATATTGCCACATCGAACGTAAACAACTGTACCGGTCAAACGCTGGTCATATTGTTACGCCTATCTTCTCTGCACCTATTAATAATTGTAGAGCTACCAACAAATAGTATTTATAGTAATAAATACTATTTTTAACACAAACAAATGCTTTTGTTTGTATTAAACAAATGAAATTCTTATTTATATAAATAAATAAAAAAAAGAATGTGTCTTCGTACTTCATTTTGTAATGTTAAGCAACATAGGCTGGAATGTTAGTGGTGTTCTTGTTTAGGTAGATTGTAGGTGAATTATGTACTTTACTTATGAAGTATGAAATTACATTTTTTGATAATGATTGTGGCTTTAGGAAGTATATTGTATTTCTCAAATGTTAGGTTCAATCGCCATATTAAGGAAAAGCAACATCAATGGTTGCTATACAAAAAAAAGGCTTTGAAGCTGTTTGTCAAAGGAAAAACCCTGGCTGTTTGGACTTATCAAATATCTGTGGGTTCAATCCAAAAAAGCTGTTTAAAATGACGATGTGCCTTTCGAACAATTACGTTATGGAAGTGGATTGAGAGCAGACGATTGATGATAAAGAAAACAAAATCAAGTTGCAATAGAATGAAATAGCGCGTAAAAGTGAATGTCAAGTGTTTCAAAAGACTGGTAGAAGAGAACTCATTGACAGAAAGTTTAGTAAAAATTATAATGATTTCTTATTAAAAACTGTCTCTAATCATAATCTGTTCATTGTTATAACACCATACTTGCGAAACAAGGATAACCTCAAATAAAAAAGTTACTTCCTATTTCAATAAAATATCAATTTCAGTAATGCCTTACACCCGATACCAACAGACCTAATTATAGACAATTCTTGTTCTCAAATATGCTGTTTATAAATAAAACACACGTTAGCAAGGTTAATAGTACTATAGCCTAGAATTATACACAGTAACACTATTGTATACAGACAATAAAAACTAACAGAAAAACAGATTTCGAGATTACGATCAATGTTTTCATGGTTCGGTATTCGTTGTGCTGGATCTGAAATAGGAGTAGTGAGTCTTTACCAAATTCATATTTGTTTGTTTATTTACGCACAATTCCAAGCATGTCAGATGGAAACAATTGAGCATGAGTAGGTATATAACTAGCTATTATTTTGTGTTACTGTACCAATGCCAGTATCAGTGTCGCGCAGTAGAATAGTGTTGGTAACAATTAGGCTTTTGTTAAGCTGAGCGCGATGGTATCGCGAGGGCACGGATGAGGCTGTGGATGGTGTCGGCTACCATGTGTTTAGTGCCAGTGCGCGTTTTGTGCGAATATGAAGAGTTTCATAATATTTATTGCGCAAACGGTATTTCTTACGTTTAATTTTAAAAAATACGTCATTTTGTGTTACATTTGATTGCGGTTTTGAAATAATAATAATCCAACTAATATTGTAAACGTGACAATTGTGAAGGACTATTTTATTTAATCAAATTCTGTTCCATAAACAAATTCGGTTAAAATTGTGTTTGGCATATGCTGGAACTGAGTGATATACGTGTGTTCTGTATCGGAGGCATAGTCATTTTAGTACATATTGCTCCAGTACTATAAACCAGAAATGGAAATTCGCTTGTATTTTTTTAAAACACTGTTGATATTCCTCAAAAGTTAACGAACAGATGGAAGCGAACACAAGTAACGGTAGTGGTGTCTTTGATAGGTGTAGAGAGTTTATCAAATCGTTCTTCCATCGACAGGTATTAGAACATTGGACGGTCCGAAAGAAGCGCCTAGAACAATGTCAGCAGTTTGCTCTGTTCGAGCGTTCCGCACGCGCTGCCGTAGAATGGATTAAAGAGACTCAGGAACGATGCGGAGCAGCAGCAGCTGCGGCTGCAGGTGGAGTGGCTCGCGAATCCCGTGAACGAGTTCGTTTGCTGGCTCAACTGGCGGACGGACTCGTCGAGAAAGGTCACCCCCATGCCGTACAGATCAAGGAATGGGTCGCTGCCGTCGATGCTAGGTAAGTAGATTATTTTTCAAGGTAGTAGAGTCACGCTAATTTCAGCACGAACGGGCCGTTTCGACCAGGGCGGTACTACTCTCGCACAGAAGATCAATGTAAAATGACAGGACCGGAGACCGAGGCCCAAGGATGAGTAAGCATCACAAGGCCGCCATGGTGTGGGTCAACATGGTGCACGGTTGCAGTGTCTACATAATCAATGAGTATGGTGACCATCACTCTTGGATTCTGCTTTTGTTTTCCACTAGGCGGAGTAGAGTCATTTTGGCAGGCCCATACATAGAAAAAAACAGAGCATCTTGATCCTTGTCTTAAACTTGATATAGAAAAAAAATACCGTAGCGCAGATTTTTTATTACTGCAGATCAAGCGCCTTTATAGGCTCATTTATTGCCACATAAACTTAACTTACGCTTTCAGTAAAAATATTGCACCACACACAATCTATTCTTCTTTGGGGACTAACATTTTAAACATATTCTGGCAAAGAACCAATAATTTGTTTCATCAGTTCACTTTCGTTGAGTATACAGAAAATAGTATTTGAACTTGAACTGTCACTTATGCTTGCCAAGTGAATGGGACGTAAATATCAAATATTATATACTTATATTATTACGTCGATACGATATAACGTCATTCGTATCTCTACCACGATAGACATTTGCTTTCGCTTCTTTCACGTGCAAAACAAATTTCATATACTTTCACTGGTTAAAGACGCTTTTCACTTGACTAGTTTAGTACGCTTACTGCCGATTCAGACTAGCTACGTCATACAGGTGCTCACCTAATAATAACAGCCCTTTAATGTGGCCAGTATATTTTTAGTACTTCTTTCACCTTTTGTAGCAAAATTGTGTGTTTTCAAATTTATCGAAGTTTGTACAATTGTACATACATATTTATAATTTGAAATATTTATGATGATGTATTTTTAAATTAGAGAATTATTGTTTTGAATTGATTTATTAATCGGGAAGTACTAAGAATTACTACAACTGTCAAACAAATGTTTGTCTTATTAAAATATAAACAATGAGGATTGATCCTCCTCCTCGTGTCGTTATCCTCATTATTGTGCCTGTCCTTGGTCGGATTAAGAACAAAGCTGTTCGGATCTGGTCAGTCCTCTTAATTAGATTACTGAATTGGACTACTGATGTTTGATAGTGTAGTTTAATGTACCATCGAAACAGATAAACTTGTACAGATATAAATATTTCCACATTTTGTGCAGATATGCTGAGTTTAGCGGTTCCATGGAAGGCGGGGAAAGTGAGCCGGAAAGTGACTCAGGAGTGGCGCCGTCATTGGCGTCCTCGCAGTCGACGGAAAATGACACACGAGTCGAACCCCAGCCCACAGCTGTCGGAGATGACAAACGAAGAAGCGCTAGACGCAAAGAGTATGACAATCTTCTTATATTTATATCATTTTTTTATAAAATTTTAAAATATCATTAAATTATAGTAAAACTTACTTGAATAATAAGTTTAGATCGAGTACATTCTGATAGGTCACGTTTTCTTGTTTAGTGAAACTTTGGTTCACTACTTTGAATACACTACCTGCTTTTTACCGTAAATTATTTCATTATTATGTACTGTAATAAGTGAAATTGTATAAAAAATAACTTAAAATTTACTCACTAGGTTTATAATGGCTGAACTGTTACAAACGGAACGCGCCTACGTAAAAGATTTGGAGACTTGTATTACGTGCTATCTGCGGGAGATGCGGACCGATCCCGGTTCTGTACCACACGGACTGCAAGGCAAGGTACGCTTGTCACCTCATTTTTATAACTACGTGTATGTAAATTAATGATTGTATGAATCACAGAACAAATAGAAATGCCTTCAACGTAATGTCGTTGGTAATCTTTTGTCGCCGCGACGCACACATAAACGAAAAATAATACTATACACAACGAAGTCTATTCTAATTCGTCCAAGGTATTTAATGAATGTAATATTAAACTACAACATTATGCTCTTGGCATTAGCTAGAGTTTTACTTGCAATTTGTGTAGAGAGGCGGATCTTCGTTTCGAAGACCCACGGACCGTAGAGATGAGGTCCTGCAGATTATAATAATTTAATTAAATTATTTAAATTTCTAAAAGAAATAGTTCTTACCTTTAAATATTTATCGAATTTTTATATCAAAGTCGCTGTTATAGAAATGGATTAAGTGAAATTGTACTAGTTCTTTTTAATTTACAAATAAGACATTTGTTTTGTCTAAACATGAGTACATATTGTACTTCTAATTTATGAGTTTGACGTTTCATACTTATCAACACGACACAACTTTCTATAGACGTAACACACATAATTTCAATATTTTTTCTGTAGAACCCTGTAATTAACAGTAATTATGAGGTTATTTTATCACAAGATGAAGATTCTTTATATTTAAATTTAAATGCCAAAAACAAAAATATATGCAACAGACTGACGTTTTTTTAGATGTCTCATATTATTTTTCAATCTGTCATACGCTACCTCTTTTTTAAATGGTCTATGACGTCGGACCACGAAGCAAATACAAAGAGGAGATGCCCTACTGAGATTTCTGTATGAAGCAATGCGTGACAATTTGCGGGGGTGAGGGGGTGTTAGTTTACACTTTTCCATCTACCAGACAATAGCAAAACTACTTGCATCGTTGTACGAGTATATTGCTATGTAGTTTAGCTAGCTGACACTAGTGTGGACGTACTCAGAATTTCAAGGAGTAGTTTTTTCAAGGTCAATTTTGTAAGCATCTTGAACAAAAAACATCATTAATAACGTAAATAATTTTGCAAAAGTGAACTTTTTTTTCTAATAAATAACCCTAAATAAAATATTGTTCAATATGTTTGGTTTACACGTGGATGATAAAATAAATAAAAAATAAATATTTCGGACATCTTACACACAACGCCATCTAGTCCCAAACTAAGCAGAGCTTGTATTATGGGTACTAGACAACTGATATAAATACTTATATACTTTTTTTTTGTAAATACATACATATTATACATAGAAAACACCCAAACTCCGAAACAAATATTTGCAGATCATACAAACATTTGGTCCGACCCGGGAATCGAACCCGAGACCTCAAGAACAGCAGTCGCGTACGCTATCACTGCGCCACCGAGGCAGTTAATGATGATTATGTAAAACAAAAATTAATATATGTAGTGCAAATCATTTTATTTAAAAAATAAATAAATTTATATTTTACTAGATGCCCCGGAAAACGTCGTTTTGCCATAAAAAAAATTTAAGGATGGGTGACTCTTACCATTTAGGGGGATAAAAAATAGATGTTGGCCGATTCTCAGACCTACTCAATATGCTCACAAAGTTTCATGAGAATCGGTCAAGCCGTTTCGGAGGAGTATGGCAACGAAAACTGTGACACGAGATTTTTATATTTTAGACTAGCTGACCCACGCAACTTCGTTTGCGCCTTATATTGCCCGTAGCGTGAAAATTTCCCCCGTTTTTGAAACATTCTTCATTGTTGCTCCGCTCCTATTAGTAGTAGCGTGATGATATATACCCTATAGCCTTCCACGATAAATGGACTATCCAACACCGAAATAATTTTTCAAATCGGACCAGTGGTTCCTGAGATTAGCGTGCTCAAACAAACAAACTCTTCAGCTTTATATATTAGTATAGATTTCACTTCGGAATTGGAATGCTTAAATAACGCCAATCTTAGAAAAGCAACTAATCTAAATCTGAATTGAATGGTCATACCAATGTTGTCCACATCTAATCACTTTTAATCTTGCCTAATTTGGGTTTAGATAATAAGTTACTTTTTCGTTTTTTTATGATTTTTCCTTGAAATGAATCACTATCGTTTCGAATAACAACTGGAAGAACAAATATTGGTCTATTTTGTAGGAGTCCAGTTTTGCCTATTATTTTTTTGATCCATTGCTCTTCAATACTATCTTTAGATGAAAATTTAGAACATTACCTGTATACTTGTACATTGTATTATTTTAATGAATTTAAAAAAAACCGTCAAATCATCAGCATAAGTAAAATTTCTTTTTTTTCAATATTTGAAGTAACAACTTTCAATGCAAGATTAATATAGTCGTAACTTGATAAAATATTTGGATTCAAAATACGACCCTGTCTTTTTATTTTAGAATAGATGTCGATAGATGTCAGTCTGTTCACAATATAATTAAGAAAAATACAAAAAAAACACCATGATGTATAAAAATTCATTAGGTAAGAATGTAGAACTCATTTCCGTATCTTCTTATGGTATGTTTTATTAATATTCAGGTCAACGTACCATTTTATTTTTATTTCCAGTAACACAAAATTTTGCCATCTAGTGGCGAGTAAATATAATAACATTTCAATAAAACACTAAGAGATTTTTCTAGAACTTTTAAAAAAATTTGCTATAAAATTACTTATAAAAGAAATATGATGCCACTCATGGTACCAGAACGTCTATCTGAGTTATTTGTACAAGATAAAACACAACACTTCATCTTTTTACTTGATTGTACCGAGAACATTCAAGTATTACGATTTTTCAAGTTGCGTCGATTTTTCAAGTATAATTTGCAAGTTGCGTCAACTGCGATGACGTCGGGGGCGGTATTTTGTCACAGGGCTGATACGCTTATGCCATCTCCTCTTTGTATTTGCTTCGTGCGTCGGACGGCCCGAAAATGTTAATCTTCAAAAAGTTCAATTTCATCAAAATGTTTTCCAAAAAAAGTTCAAAATAAAAATTCTTTCGCAGTCGGTTAAGAATCATAATATAAAACAAAAACTGTCTGTGAAAAACACAAACCAATATCATTAACATCTACAATTTTGCGATATCGAATGCGTTATAATTATTTGGGCACACCCCTATGCCTTACACTAAATCTATTCGGGCGAAATAAATCGATATATTCACGCAGGTAATGCAGTTCATTACGTACTCTTGTGGAAACAATCTAATCAAATTTAATACGCAATGTATAATTGTTTTATTGTTTTTTCCCAATGAAAGTAAAACGCAAATGCGACCGTTCAGTTAGTGCCAGCAGACAAAATAGAGGCATTTGGCCTTATTTCGCGGCACGCCTGCCCCGCCCACATAGCATTTCTACCTTATATATTCTCTGTTCTGTGGTATGAATGAATGTAGTAAATACTTTATTCAACATCTTCAGCATCAACAGCCTTTAATAGTTCAATGCTGGACATAAGCCCCTCTTTAAAAAGAAAATTTCCTTGTTTCTGATTCAAATAAAAACGGTTATTACACAGGAGGAAATAATATTCGGCAACATTGAAGAAATCCACCGCTTCCATGAGCGCGTGTTTCTACGCGAGCTGGACAAGTATGAGACTATGCCAGAGGACGTTGGCCATTGCTTCGTGACTTGGGCCCGCGAGTTCGACATGTATGTCTCGTACTGCCGCAACAAGCCGGACAGCAACGCCGCTGTTGTACAGAACGCTGGCGATTACTTTGAAAGGTTGGTACTATATGTTGATGAAACAATCGAAATAAACACTATTTTATTCCTACTTTCTTCCTTTTACAGTTAATTCAAATTAGTAGGCACTGTAACCAGAGGAATTGAACTAAGTGGATATTATTTATATATATCTACACACGCACTTACATTTTTGGGCTTAATACTTTTATGTGATCGGAAACAGACTTAGTAACTTGAACTTGCAAGGTGTTCATTATCGCTTTTAATTTGTAATTATGTTAATTTCAATAGTTTAATGTACCAACTCTACAAATCATGTATCAAATCTATAAATCATGTTTAGTAAATATAAATAAATGAAAGATTTTTTATTTCTCTAATTGAACCAAATATTAAAACTAAATTATGACATTTGACAACAGGGAGCTATGACGTCACCTAACATTTGGTTTCTAGAGATTTTATCATTTTGAGCTTCAATAGAAAGAAACTCGTTTAACTTGATAATCAACTACATAATGTGATTCCTAATATCCTAATCACCTATACTTTACTGTCATTTATTATATATTTCCATTTGGCCATCGTATATTTCAAAGCTATTCTTTATTGCATTTCTTATTGAGGTGATTTATTTGTTTTTTTTTTAAGTAAAACGTACACCATTTATTTATTATATATATATATATATATATATATATATATATATACATCAAGGAAGTGGACCAGTTATATGTATAACCAAACAAGCATACAATCTGTCCCGTGGTAGGATGTCATTACTGTGTACAATGGGTAATTATTGAAAATATTACTTTAAAAGTGTAGTTTAGTGTGTAGGTCTAGCGGTTAGCGTGAGCGACTGCATATCAAGAGGTCTCGGGTTCCGGGTCCCGGGATTGTTGCTCCGTGTAAAAATTGCTATTTAGGTAAAACCGGTTGAAGCTGACCCTAAAATCTTGGGAATAATAAAGGCTAGGAATACATCACTACTTTAAAAGTGTATTGAAAATACATTGGTAAAATCGTTTACAAATTATGATACCCGGTGTTCATTACCATCCTACAAGTTAAATCCCTTACAATTCTATTGAATAAAGACTTTAACGGATGAAAAGTCCCCGAACAACTAAGGACATCGATAGACCGGACCCGAGAAATGTACAGGGGGAATCCCCGAATGAATTGGAACTAACGTGATTAGGAACAACAATGGACACAAGGACTAGAGAACTTTGGTCCACTTTTAGGGCCCAAAAGTGTTTTGTGTGTAGCATACAAAGGATCGCATATTGTGTGCATTGAGTTTGTGGTAAGTTCTTGGTAGACATTTTATTAATAACTATCAGACCCACGCAACATTAGTTTGCGTCTCCTATTGCCCGTAGCGTGATAATTTTCCCCCGTTTTTGTAACATTCTTCATTGTTACTCCGCTCCTGTTGGTCTTAGCGTGATGATATATAGCCTATAGCCTTCCTCGATGAATGGGCTATCTACAACTGAAAGAATTTTTCAAATCGGACCAGCGGTTCCTGAGATTAGCGTGTTCAAACAAATAAACAAACAAACTTTTCATTTTTATATTTTAGTACTAGGCGACCCACGCAACATCGTTTGCGTCTCCTATTGCCCGTAGTGTGATATTTTTCTCCCGTTTTCGTAACATTTTTCATTGGTGCTCCGCTCCTATTGGTCGTAGAGTGATGATATATAGCCTATAGCCTTCCTCGATAAATGGGCTATCTAACACTGAAAGAATTTTTCAAATCGGACCAGCGGTTCCTGAGATTAGCGTGTTCAAACAAACAAACAAACAAACAAACTCTTCAGCTTTATATATTAGTATAGATAGATTCAAGGATTTATCGTAATTGGTGGCAAAGCGTATCGTAATTGGCGAAAGCCATGAAATATATTAAGTTTTCAAATGGAGTATCATTTCGATGTTAATTTGTTTGGCTTGATAGAACTAAAATTATACGATGGTCACATGTGCATATATGCATGCAAATAGCAAGGTATACAGGAATATTCCATGTACCAGTCGTCACATTCGGGTGTTCACCTAGTTGCATCAATTCCAAGGTGAACAAAGACCACCGCTTAAATTGAATTACTTCATCTGAACTCCTAGTTGAAATTCTTCAAAGGTGACATGAGGAATTCTAAAAATTTACTTCTTTCATTCGTATGAATATGAATTCGGGTGGATACACCCAGGTGAACATTGTGGAAACAATCAAACGGACGGCTTCACCGTATCCTCTCAGGCGTGGGAAATACTGATTTGCGATTATGATAGTCAAAAATCACAGATATCTTTGAAATCCTAGTTAAATAAGCATCTACAAAATATTTTGAATTGGCATTTGATTGATCAACATTCATAATTAAATTTACTTTGTTCAGAGATAATTTTCATAAAAGTTTAAAAATCGGCTAAGACGGTGACTTCTGAATAACTAAAAACAACATGATTTTCTTAATATGTCACTTAATAAAATTAATAGCTTATAAAAATGCTGCTATAAATTACCCCTAATTAGTCATTAATAAGAAAACTAGGTCAAGCAAATGTTGCCAATGGTGTGAAGTCCTATTTCAAAAACTATGAGACATCGAACACACACAAATAAGTTTTAAGAGAAAACACAGACATGTAAACATGTAGTTTAACAACTTTTGGGTATGGTGATGTTCAATAAAATTGTATTATGAATTGATTAAAAGTAGTATCAAAATACTAGTATGCGGTAGTATATCGTAGGCGGATCATTTCGGTTGGCGAGATAAACTTTTAAACGGTGCCAAATCGTGTGGAACAGCCACTACGACGTGCAGTCGCGATTCTTTTGTGACACGTGCGTGTTGGATATCTTATATATAAATGTTGTAATGAATAAATATGTAAAATAATGCATAAACTATCGCTGGTATGTGCATTGAAGTAGCAATAACGATGTTCTCCAAACAATACAGGTAAACAAATATACTTTCGAAGTCTTATCGGTTTGGTATGACGTAATTCCTTTATGTTTCTGTAATGAACTGTCATGCCCTTATAAGCAAATATTATCAATGCTTAAGTATGAAATACCTTTAGAAATTACATCGTTTTGTATATACTGTTGTCTTAGTCACTATCGAGTTTATTTGTGGGTACCGATAAACGACGCTAGTTCACATTTAGCTCCCTTATCGAAGGAAATGTGTCTCGTCGTTCCGTGTTTTACCACTAGTATCATTACTCTGCGTTCTGGTGTAGTCAAGACGCTAAAAAATTGTTTTTATTTATTTATTTTGTATATAATATATATCGCCTCTACAATGTTAAAATAATTTCGAGTAAACAGTTGTTAATAAAGTGGTTATGTGAACAAAAGTGTAGCTCAGTATTTGTATAACATAATAATTGAAATGAAGGAGTTGGCTTGGGAGTATTATATGACTAATAAAGGTATGTAGGGCAAGTATAAGTAGACTCTCAATAGTCCAAGGGTGAGTCCTCCTGAACAGCATTGCATTGAAATAATACATCATCATAAATACTCATGTAAAGAAATATATTCAAAACTATTGTGAACTTCAAAATCTAATACTAAAATTTAATAAATACAAATAAAAAAGTATCTACTTTAATTTAGGATACTGAAATGTGTATATTCAGCATCAGATTCATCTTGTAACCAAGTAAAGTCTATAAAATGTGTCTACAAAACGAAAATGACATTAAGTAGATAGTAGAGTAGTCAAAATTATACTAACGACATAGGTTAATTTCGGATCTTTTATCTGTTGTAGTACCTACATCACTTATTTAAATTTAGTTTTTTCCACTACATAAGGATTATATTTTAGTAAAATGTTGTCGGTAAGTTTGGAATGAAATCTCTTTAAACTTTTATTCCATATCAAATACCCTTATTACTAATATTATATTTAATTCAAAATTGTTATGAAAAATTAAAGAAGATAAATCATCAGCCTACCGCAGTACACTGCTGGACATAAGCCACTTTAATTGCACGCAAAAAGGAACAAATTCATAAACAACATTTGATTGTCTGTATGATTCTTTTTAAAGTTGTAGATAATCAACTCCTAACCAATAAATCTGTAGTGTTTGTAATACGGAATGCGTTCCTTTTGTTATTGTTTCAATCTGTAAATATTCTACCATCTTAAAACATCTTATGTGTTTTATGTATGTTTTTAATTACTATGTAAATCTTTTAATTTTAAAAACTGTGCACTCGTCTACTATATTGGGATTGAGCTGAAAATCAGCGCTGTGGTCACTCTCAGGACCGCAGCAGACTTTCAGGACAGATTATCTCATTGTTTTTTTGATATTTTTTGTTTTGTATTATGTTTGTTGTTTAGTATTGTTAAATGTCTTATTTTTCTCGTTTCTTTTGTGAGTGTGACTAATAAATGTATTTCTTTCTTTTTGTAATACAAATTAAAGAACATATTGTCTAAAATAACATTGATTAAACTAAATGCAGGTACAATTAATGTGTGTCAATACCATGAGCATAAACTTATCGTTTAACTTTGTTTCTCTGATAATTTCGTCAAGGTATTTTACGTTTTTATGAATATGATGCTGACTGTACGTGTACCTACTACTTGTGATGTTGATAATGAATTTACTATTAATAGTACAAATACTCGTATATCATATAGGTGTTGAGTTAAAATAGCTTGTTTTGACTAGATATAATATACATTTAAGTAGTTTCTGTTATCAACATCATTAACCAAGCAGTGCAGATAACGTTTGACTAAATTGTATTTTGATGTGAATCCTTTTGTTCAGGGTGCAGCGTAAGAAGAAATTAGAGCATCCACTTGCAGCATACCTTATCAAGCCCGTACAAAGAATCACAAAGTACCAACTATTGTTAAAAGATCTCCAGGCTTGTTGTGCCGAAGGATTAGGAGAAATCAAGGTATGTAAATAACATATTTTATACTTATTTCTAAAACTAACTGAGCCCCGCAGTGTTACCCGCGGCACAACTAGAACCTATGGTAAAAAAAGTAGCCTAAGTTACTCCTTATTCAACAGCTATCTCCCAATGAAAGTGCTGTCAAAATCGGTCCAGCCGTTTCAGATATTAGCCGGAATAAACAGACACTTCAATTTTATTTATTTGTAGAAATAAGTTTTCAAGTTGGGGCCTAAACATTTATTTTATTCAGTCATTATTACTTGAATGTACGAACACGTAGTAACTACGACTAATGGATGTATAACAAAACGTCTTGATAATGGTCTCTGTGGTTTCTTAAATAACGTCAGCTAACATTAACGATACGAATCGAGACGGCGATATTTCAAGGATTAGTCATCTGAAACATCATATGCATGAAATCAAACTTATTAGGTTCTTAAACAAACATAAAATGTTAAATCGTATAGCTGATCTGACTGGTTACTATCAAGTTCACAATATCTGCCCTATTTGAAAAGTTAACCGCTCTGAAAAGTAATAGGTACTAGTAATTATATCTTCAGATCAGTTTAAATAGTAATTTGAAGTCTATTCTATAGTATTTAAAAATATCATTGTGACACAGAACGACATGGAACTTCTAGGTGTGTATAAATGAAGGTGACAAACGCTATGAAGGACATATTGCGTTTTCAAGTCTCTTTTCTAGGACAGGAAGCAAATTGAGCAGTAAAGGAAAAGAAAAAGTAAAATAAAATGATTTTACCGATTTGGCCTTTTGTATTGTACCAACTCCATTATATATGTAGATAAATGTAGTAAAATCACTTCCCTAGATGTCGTATACAGTCAGGTATATGTCAGTAATATTCACATTCCATTCTAGTTTTATACCAGAATATTGGTATGAATCATTAAAACCTCAAAACAGTTCAGAATCGTTAGATGTCGTTGAAATTAACATCGCCAACACGCCATCTAGTGAATTCTTGAAAGGCACTAACTTTGTGAATATTCACTAGATGGCGTTATCTTATTAAAAGTAATTTGTAAGTAACTGTTTCTAAGTATACATAATATTGTTCGAATTCTAAACCCCTTGAGATATTCCATATTCTTACATAATAAAACTGTAAAACGTCAACGAACTCAAAAACAACGGTGGAACTTCTCATTCATATTTCTTAGAAAAAGTTTTTGAAGAGTGGTTTTGTTGGGGTAAATAGGATGAAGATTTTCCGAAAAGCTTATTTATTCATTAATTTCTATTCAGGACCACAAACAATTGAGCATCTTAAAAATAAGGCAAAATTTGACACTTATACAAAATATGCCTTATTTCTAAGATGTTCTCTTAAATTAATCACGCAATAGGCACCTTTAGCCACAGAGTAATATTACTTAGTAAATAGTGCTAACGTAGTTGTGAATTACAAAACAGAAAAGAAAATTACATGATACAGAGCAACAAAAGAATGAATCAAAAGAAAAAAAAATAGACTAGGTTACATGTTGGTAACGTTGTGAAATACATCTTTAAAATTTTGATATCGACAAGTGAAAGTAGTTGATTTAAACGTTGAAGTTGACCTGTTAACAAGATTTAAAAAAATCTAATTTGTTATGTATTTAACATAGTTTTTAAAATTGATCTAAAACTTTTCTAACGGCAATTATCTGGTTTATTAGATAGGTGTTACAAACTTTAAGAAACGTTGTCATGCTCTTTTCGACCAGGTAGCTCTGGCCACGGTGATGGATCACATATGTATTATGTACCCATTGATAACTCGTTCTTATTAGTAACGAGTAGGTGCCACTAAATATTGATAGTTGGTTCACCTCGAAATCGAACTGACCTTCTAGTACGATTCGTGTTTAAATAATTTTTGTCACCCTATGATTATGTTCCGTAAAAACATCATATCGACTAGAAACTTTGGAGTCTCCAATGAATACCGGCAATATCATATGCTTAGGAGAAATTTCGCTACTAATGCTGTAATTGTAAAACGTGGTGTAGTACACGGAATTTTGAGAGACAATGTCTACGTTAATTTTATATCTTTGCAACTTCTCGCAAAATTTAGTTAAAAAAAACTCTAGAAAATTTGAAAATTTCCATGAATTCCATGAAATAATATGAAAATTCAAATGTCCATACTATCCATAGCCTCGTCATAGCTTATGAAGTCTTCCTAGCCAGTCAATATAAAATTTACGAAAATGTCGGGAATTCGTCGCGTCGCTTCCGTATATTTCAAAATTGCTTAGATGTTATTGAGAAGTCTAGGATTGTAGTTGAGTTTCTTTTAAATATAATTTGTTGTTATTCATTCTCAGTGTATATTTTTGGGAATTATTATTTTTCTGGAACTTAATATCATATAATTATTCTATAAAAAGATTAAGCGTCCTATGACTTTGAGGCGATGACAGTCTGTTTGTTAGTGTATTTAGGTAAATACTAATTGAAAATATCGATCCTATTTAGTTACTAGATACGAATTAAATAACAAAATTATGAACAAATTTTGTCGAAGGATATAAACTAGAAATAATCATTTAATGCACATTTTACTTTTCAGAAATTTGTTTTTTGTCATTGTCTCCTAAAAACACACCACGATTACATTCAAGTACATGTCTATAACTTGCTATTTTTGGAATGCACATAATTCGTTGAGGCCTTATTCGAATCTCTACAATCACTTACGATTTATAAATAGACCATTTATTCGTCAACTTTTCCTTTTATGTTTTGAAGGTTTTGCTTAAACAAGCTATTTTAATATAATGAGACTTAAGTGTAGACTAAGATGGTGCCAAAGTTCGTGACGACTTGTCTCGGGAGCTTTGCGTATTGACGAGTTAAACCCAACATATTTTTGGAAATTGACCTTAAGTGTCACAATTTTCAGATATTTTACTTTAGACAGTTTCTTAATTATAAAGTGTCTAACAATTTTTCAAGTTTTGGATACTAATTTTTGGTACTAAAACTCGTTAAAAACTTCTTTATGTAGAATAATGTCATGTAAGTGCCTGAAAAAATTGATCTGAATGCCCTCGATTTGTCATTTCCCTGACAAAAATAGGCCTAAAGTACTTTTTATAGTATTAGAAATTGTTATACATGTATGTGATTGCTTGTTTCATCGTTGTCATTAACAACCTTCAATAGTCCACTTCTGACATAGACCTCCCATTAAAAAAGAAGTCATATCTGTAGATTGTGTGCTTATTATAATTTAATGGTAGCGTACACATAAATGTATGTAAATCATATATCGAAACTCGGAATTTGATAATTGTAATTGTTAACGAAGTCATGCTAATAAACAATTAAAGTTATTTTATTTTAATAAATGATCATTAAATTATGTAACGTAACGTTTCGCGTTTCGTTCGATGTACAGTCAACATCCCATGTGTATGTTAGCAAACAAAAATATAAATCATATGAATATCTAAAAACAGATGAAATAGTGTAATTACTATTGAAGTATACAAATAAGCATTCGAAGTTATCAGTATAACCAAATTTTCAATATAAACCCTCTTGATGACCGACTGGGTATCTACATCAGACTCTGATCAACTAAAAACTACGCGCGGACGGTTATTAGTAGCTGACGAACCAGGTAAAACCTAAAAAAGAACCACGGCTTAAAGATGTCCCCTCGTGTGAGGTTTACTACCCTTTCATTTAAAAGGGCATACGTACACGGCGAGCTTTATAAATCTGCCGTTGACTGTACCGTTACATCATCAATTAATTATATTAATGAAAACCTCATGAAGCTTTCAACAAATAACATTTTAGAGTTAAAAAATTGTATTAGAAATTATTTATTACCGGATTTTAGATTTTAATTTACATTAATCATTAAATAATATGAATATGAAAATTGACTAACACAGAATAAAAAGACTGAATACTATAAAAGCACAATATTTAACCTATTTTAGCGTGAATGAACAAAATATTTATTAATTATTTAGAATATAATAATGACTGTTTGAATGATGCAGTTGTTTGAGTTTACTTTCCTCCATTAATATATATTCAAAATATTTATTGTGTTTGGATATAAAATACTAGCTCACACACGCAACTTCGTCTGTGTCTCTTTTCATTCATACTAGGCTATTGGTCTAAGCGTGATGTTAACTATTGAATCCTAGATATGCCACGTCTAAAAAATCGTAGAAATCGGCTAAATAGTTTCGGACTTTATCGTGCATAGTACTAGATATATTCTATAGCATTCTATAGCACTAGAATAATAGATAACATTTGATTACTCCAGGTATTTTGTAAAATATTTTCGATATTGTGTTGTGTAAGTGTTTTTTTATCAATAATTATTTTTATCAATAAGTTATTTTTAATCAATAAGTCTAAGTCGGATATGAATAAAATGCAAATAATAAAATTAGTGTACTAGCTAAAATACTTAACTAAAGAAATGCAGAAGTTGGAGTAGACTACTTAAAGTTCCCCAGCAAAATTAGATTCTATTGCCAAATTTTTAATCTGCTACACACCAAAGTAATATTAAATTATAATTAATGTTACAACGCTAACACTGCCCTCTGCTAGCGTTAGTTGTTTAGCTACACTTATCGTAGAAGTTGTGCTAATAGATTACAGGCAAAGATAAGATAAAGAAGGAGGAAAACTGAAGTTGGACGCTAGACGTTGTCACGACGAACACGTCACATTGGCATTTTACGTAAAAATACTAATAAACAAGTAGTATTCGTACACCTGAATACATTATCTAGGATTTAGTGTAGTGTTTATTTTGTTGGTTTGTTCATCGAAATGTCTGAGGTAATAAAAACAATCTTTAAAACGTTAAAGTGGAAAAGTTACAGTACATGTTCTACACAATTTACTTCGGTCCTACCTACGTTTGACGAGTCTATTTGAGGACACTAATAGACTTGACTTGATGATATCTATGCTAATAGGGTTCATTTGATGTGTAGTGAGTACTCTCATCATAGTCGCGTATGTTTAAATTGATTATGTACTGAAATAATAAAGTGAAGCGCAATCAAACACCATACAGTTAGTCGTTAAATAAAAACTAAGTACTAGCAGGATAGTGTTTAGTGCAGTACTTATGAAATATTAGTCATATTCCGAGTAAAATATAGTGACGCGCGCCGGTGATAGCCCGTGTTATGTATTTATAACCGATTCGCAGTACATTCAGGGTTTTCATGACTGAACAAACAAGTTGCTCGTCTCTTTATTCATTTTAATGTTTGATTAAAATATTTCCTTGCTCAGCTTAGTGATACTATAACCTGTTCAACTCTCGAAGTTAAAATTACAGCAGGTTCTTAGGCTGAAATTTATAAAGCGTACTTTGTCTTTGCTTAGACTTACCTCACGAGTTAAGTGTGCGTTGAAATTTATAGTCATTATGCTTAGCTCAAGCTGAGCAAATGCTTAGCATTGTCTAAGTCACCGAAATCCTTGACTTAGCGATTACTTACGCGCTTATAAATATGGTTTGATGGTTCATGTAGAAAAGCCGTAATCTAGTTTGAAAGCGTTGTAACAGGACTTCTGTTACAATGCTTAGGGCATGCCAGGGTCAAAGTTAAAAGTTCTTTCTAAAAATTAGTAATTATATGCGATTGATCTCGAAACAATCTGAAATATTCAAATATATCGACTGGAGTGATAGCACGGCCTCACAGAAAACCGATAAGAAGCAGCGCTTGTGCTGTGTTTCACTGAGTGAGTGAGGATACCTGAGGCGATATGTCGGTTCGTTTTCCCATATATTCCATAAAAAATGTTATGACATTTGACTGACAAGTCAAATATACTCTTTTATTTGTACATGTGTTATTTTTGCCCTTTTTCACTTAAATAAAAATCAACGGTTTAAATTGATTGAAATACAATTATATAATAAAGTTTATAAGATTACAAATATTTTAGTTTATAACAGCTATTTTCAAATATGTAAAATGTTTTTAAAATGTCTATATAATTCAAATAAATATGCTATGCCAATTGTAATGTTAAACATTTTTTCCTGAGTTCTTGCTTAGCATACACTCAGTACATTCTTAGCCCAAAGGACTATAAATTCGAATGCTAAGATTACACTGAGCAGGAACTTACGTAAGTTTAGCGTAAGCAAAGTCTGAGCAAAGTCTAAGCACGGTTTATAAATTTCAGCCTTAGTCTCCTTCGTTAGTTTAAGCATGCTATCGAGGATTATATAATTACTGAGAACCACTATTCGACGAATTGCAAACGTAAGTCATTAAATTTAAATGTTTTTATTTTTCCATTGACAGTGATAAAGATTATCAGCACCATATATCTATCTATATATATATCATAGGTATATGTATATACTGAATACTTGTATATATGTGTTATATATGTATTTCAAAAATTTATGACATACGGTAAAAAAAACACAAATATAACAGGGGCCAAGACAACGATATATTGTATTGTTTATTTCCACTTTGGTGTTATTTACCCGTTGGACTACCAATGCTGATCACGGATGTCACCAAAAGACCGGCCCATGCCGGCTTGATGTCACACATTAAATATAATAATAATTTTGAAAGTATAATGCTCCTGATATTACCTTAGGTCTTTATTATTAAATACTGCTAGACGTTATAATCACTATTTAACGAGGCTCGGTAATGGGGAAAGCCATTACTTTATATCTGACGAATGTCTAATTTGTATTTGTTAAATGTTGTGGACGTTGAATCTGTTTGAGATTAAACAACTAGCCCACTTTGTGGTAATTAACAATAGATTTGGTTCATTATTTTCCTCGTGACTCATTCAAGTAACACCCATGTGCCACAGTGTATTCTGTTCCAGCGTGTACGCACGTCGTTCTGTTATTTATTCGTTGTTAAATAAATTAAATCCGTAAAATGTAATGGTTCTCTCGCACGACGTAGTGTTATCATTGGTCATGTCTGTGTTAAAGTATATAATTAACTCAAGAAATCGGATCACTCCTCTTGACGTAACAGATGTATGTATAAACTTTGTCAATATTCCATACATATTGTGAAGGCATTCTAAATGTAATATTATTTATCCTTATATTTTCTGTCTTTACATTTTAAATGTTGCTCTTCCTGTAGTATTGAATATCATTTTATACTAGCGTTTTATATAACGTTTGCATTAGATCCAACAAAAACTAAATTGAATGCTATGTTTATCGAAGTTGCCTACAAATGTTATCATGCATAATGTGGTTAAAATATATCATGTTCAAACATGCCAAAAGTTCTCATAAATAAATGGCTCAAATCTGATGTTAATACAGTAACTTATCAGACATGCATCACTACTTTAACGCTCCTAATTTTCGTTATATTACCCATCATATATACTAGTAAGATTTAGACAAGTTCTGTTTTTGTTATTTAGGACGGTCTGGAGGTTATGTTGTCCGTACCTAAGAAGGCAAACGACGCCATGCACTTGTCCTTGTTGGAGGGCTGCGATGTGCCTACCGACAGCCTCGGCGAGGTAGTGCTCCAGGATTCATTTCACGTGTGGGATCAGCGCCAGATCATCAAAAAAGGCCGTGAACGCCGCGTGTTTCTCTTTGACCTACACCTTCTTTTAGCCAAAGAAGTCAAAGACTCACATGGAAAAGCCAAGTATATCTACAAAACCAAGTTCATGGTGAGTATTTATATACCAATTCATATTATATGCCTAATGTTTCGTATATATGTGTGAGTAATAGCATCTGTAAAGTCCCACTATACCGTATTAGCAATAATATCATTAGTTTATTTGTGTCATTTGTTATAGTCATCGAGACTGCATTAAACATTTTTTTTATTTAAGTGTGCCATTTATAATACTTTAGAAACGGCGGGTTCAAGTTCGAGAATATTCAATAAATAGAATAACTTGAATGTTTTGTGAAAAAGTAACTGAGAAAGGGTGTTCTGAATCAGCTATTACTGGGCATTTACGCGTATGTTGTGTTCTTTGTTTAGATCCAGGAAACCAAATACAAACTAACTAAATTTGTGCTTTAGATTATCCTTTATTTTTAATATTTTCTTACAATTTATGTTGAAAATACACGAAGATAAAAAAAAATACTAAGATATGAATTCTTTAATCTTTGATTACAATTTGATCGATTTCGTAGTTGCAGAAATGTATTTTTTATTCTTCTTTACTAGCTCAGATTAAATAAAAAATGCAGTTAACTACGCTACTTTTGGTCAGTATCGTAAAAGTTGTCGATACTAGTACGATACTGAAGAAAAGTAGCGTAGTTTATAGCATAGTTAACGGGTTTGTTTACTTGTAACTATGATACTTTTTTGCTTCAACTATAACAAGGCCGTGCGATATCTACCTTTTTTTTATTTGATCTGAGTTTACTAGTAAAATATTTTATTAATTATAATAACATGCTTTAATGTTGAAACAACTTAAATTAAAAGAGTTTACACCTTATTCTCCAGAATCGACTATGAGACTAAGAAACGGCAAACCTAACATGACGAATAAACGTATTCTCTACTGAACTGTATATGGACACAATTTTTTTTCGGTATATAGTATCGTTCATACCGTTCCGCTATTTTTGTCCTATATTTTTGTTATATCCTGATAGCGATGAACGACAAGATAGAAATGTTTGAAACTGTATTAAATTTGAATTTAATATTTGTCCAGACATCTGAACTGGGTGTGACGGAGCACATCGAAGGGGACGAATGCAAGTTTTCTGTGTGGACCGGTCGTGAACCGATGGCTAGTGACTGTCGAATCATCTTGAAAGCTCCTTCACTCGAGATCAAACAAACATGGGTTCGTCGTCTGCGAGAAGTCATACAAGTAAGTTCGAATTATTTTGAAAAAATAATCTTTTCAAATATTTATGTGAACGCAGTGTGTTTTATACACAGACAGACAGACTGATAAGTCGGTACCAGCTTCGTATTCGTGAGCATATTGAAATTGCAATCCTTTATTACTTAGTGAGATTGCTTTTCAATCATTGAAATGTATTGTGTATCTAGAGTAGGGCTCCCACACATAACTACTATGCGATGCGATGCGACGCCGCATTGTAGGATAGAATTGTAGGTGGACTACGATACGAATTCGTTGGTTCATGTGACCTACCGCAAAGAGATGTCCTAATGGCATTATTGCATGAAATGGATGATGAAAAATAAAATAAAAATAATATAAATGGTTTATGGATACAAATAAATAATAAAATAGTTTAGTAAATGTTTTAAGAGAAAAAAAAAAGTTTAACTAACATTTTGTTCATATTTTTCAGTATTTGAACCAAAATAAAATAACATCTCAGATCCTGCTAATTATGCGCAGCGTATAGTTACCTAAATATGTATAAGATAATAACACATATTTAGGACATCTAACACACAGCGCTATCTAGTAAAAGTAAAGTAAAGAAAAAAAAAGAAAAAGTAGTGCCATCGGGAAGTCTTAGAGTGGATAAAAATGTTGTCAATAAGTGTGACGTAACATCCATTGGACGAATGCAGGCTGCGAATGAGATCGGAAGTTCTTGCGGTGCGAGCCACGCAGATATTTACGATGCGTTGCGAATTCACAGTTTTGTGTGGGCACCCGTAATCGGCCGGGTTATAACTAGCGATAGCTATTTGGAATTTGTGCCTCTTTTTAGTTTTCTCGTTGTAAATCTCTCTCAATTCTCATAAAATACAATCACAGGATTTATATTTGTTCATGGGATAGATATATTAAAATACTAAACTTCATTTTGCAAGTATTCGTAAAAAACAAAATAGATACAAGTTTAACTGATATGAATTTAAAAGTCTGCAAAAATATAACGAACTGCCTCGGTGGCGCAGTGGTAGCGTACGCGACTGCTGTTCTTGAGGTCTCGGGTTCGATTCCCGGGTCGGACCAAATGTTTGTATGATTTGCAAATATTTGTTTCGGAGTTTGGGTGTTTTCTATGTATAATATGTATGTATTTACAAAAAAAACAGTATTTAAGTATTCATATCAGTTGTCTAGTACCCATAATACAAGCTCTGCTTAGTTTGGGACTAGATGGCGCTGTGTGTTAGATGTCCGAAATATTTATTTATTATTATTATACACATTTATTAAATGATTTTTTAGCTAGTTACAACAAAATCAACAAAGTCAAAGTCAATGACAAGAAACCTGAGTTGCTTTAAAAGTCATCGTTTAATACGACTAAATGTGTGCAACACTTTGTCCTTGTGCAGGAGACGTACTTCAGCAAAGCTTTGCATCCACCGCCCAGAAGCCCGGCGCGTGTCCGCCCCACAAGCTCGCAAAGGTCTAGCAGGTAACCTCATCTAAATCTGATCGTTCTATACATTTCAATTAGAACTTAATACCTATATGTAATCATTTTTATTATTATAAATAAGAGCGTCAAGTAGTAAAAAAATAGTGCAGTGTAGTATATTTATGCTCATACACAGCTGTGTAGCTGAATTGGGATAGTGTTGACTGATATTTAACGATATTTCCACAAAATATACGGAGTACGATACTATACGAAAAGTTTTTATATTGTTCACATCCGAGCGTTCATGATTTCGTAATCGATATTTTCTTGCACTCATATAAACAGGTTTTCTAAAAATCGTTTATTAAATAACCAGTAGTAACAAAGATTAACCATATTAATAATTTACAGGGATCTTGACGACACCATATTGGATGAGACTGAGAATGTTGACAGAAATTCTCTCGCCTCTTTCGGCAGTGGGAACACTACAGATTCTGATAAGGTAAGTGTTTAATACAAATAATATAATGCTGAGCGTCACTTTCAATGTCATTGTAAATCAACTGTATTAACACTACTAAGTGATCCCACCAAAAACATTTTCATGTAAAATGTTGCCAAGACGGCCGCATATGGCTTACCCTGTGAAAAAGATATCAGATCTCATGTAGAGCTAAGCTTCTGCACTCTACCAACCCTAACTTCATAAACTCTACAGTGAAGCCTCATACAAACGTCTGATGGAAGTTTGTATGAGGCTTCACTAACTTTTAACACCAATTTTAAGGTTTCGGGGGCAAAGGTAATAAGTTTATGATTTTTTATGTTGTTTGTTTGCTAAACTTAGTTTACATACCAAATTTCAGCCGTCTAGCACTTCAGGAAGTACCCTGACTGTTTTGATGATCATCAGCGTGTTTGTGACGAAATCGGTGTATTTCAGATATCAATAAAATCTAATGTCAAGAGCTATGCAATTGAAACTTTGTATGTTTGATTAGTTTATTATTGACACCATGTCCTGAGAATTTTAACGATCTGGTATATCGCAAACCAAAGTTATGAGGCTTCAAAAAACGACGAAACACTTCCAGAATAGGTAGGTAGTGCCCTTGCGCTTTGCTTGGCTGGTCTTGGCGGAGGCACGACCGTGCCCCCAGATACCGTATTTAATAAGCTCAGTTCATGCCTTAGCAACACAGATATAAGTATTCAATGCAAAAAAACATCCACAGTTGATCCCTTATATCTCGAACGGGTCTAATTAATCTGCACCAAGCTCAGTATATGCCTAAGCAACACCGATACATGTATCTAATGCAAAAAATAAATTTTAAAAATACCACATTTGATCCCTTATATCTCGAACGGGTCTAATTAGTCTGCACCATTTCAATACACCGACGTCGCTCTTCAGTCAACAAGTTTTGGGCTCACAAAGGCAGTCTTATACGTATTAGGTTATTTACACTTGTTGCGTATAGATCTGAAATTAAATTCATCCCTATTGAATGAGTTGTAATTATGTCCTTTCATGGATTTGGTCCGTCGTGGACATGACTCAAATTCTCCGTTTGTCGTTGTATATACATATTTAAATGCGTATGTATATATATATTGTAACACTTTTATTACTTGTTTGTTGTTAAATATGACGTAGACAGATCATGGAAACGATCACTTCATGATGAAGTCGACCATGTTAGTAGCCATCTCGAATTGATTGATGATCCATTAAACATAAAGTTCTATAATATGTCAGTTCTTCGTCATTAACCAGCTTCTCAAAGTTCGTGTGCATCTCTCAAAATGAATAATTTTTCTCCGTTTCTGCGATACTTTTTATTGATGCTGAATTCGACATTTATTTGCACATTACTGAACAAAGTAAGAACTGATGACCACTACTTTTTAGCTTACCGTTCTGTTTTATGAACAAAATAATATTAACACTTACAATTGATTCCGATTCTGAACTGATCACTAAAAGTGACCATTTTAGACGTGCTTGTAGCTGTATATATCGTCAAACGCTAATATCAGGCAATTATTTGGTCAGAGCATATCGTGTTATGACCAATCCTTTCTTAGGATACGTTCATTTAATGAAATGATCTACCAATCCATTTGGCCACGACATACTCGAAAAATTGTTCAGTTAGTTCTTGTGCAAATTATGGTCGCTACTAAAAGATTGTAAATTAAGATAGCAGTGGCATCAGATGGCTGTAAATGAATGAAAACACCGTCGTTCAAAGTTTGCACCTATGTTTGTAACTTTTTGTTAATTATTTAATAGACAGACGCTGCCTGACTCACAGGAGTCTTAGCTGAAGTTCAAATTCAGTGTCTGTGTTATGTTGAGTATAAATGTATATAACTATAGCAATTAATCTTCCGAAAAAAATATACACATTACTCTCTTTTTCGTACTAGTACATATATAAAGTTTAATTTCAAGTCTCATTGTCACCTACTAATACTCTTGCTAATATATTTTAATTAATTTGAGCACATGTTGCGTTTGACAAGTTTAAATCTTTTTACCATCCCTTTAATTGACATATGAAAATGATGTATGCTTTGAGACAGACAGCCCTTGTCAATATCTGTCGTAATTGTATCCGCTGGCTCACTTTGTCACCGCACATACAGCGAATTGTCACCATAGAGTTATTATAGATAGAGTAGCCAAGCCTCCAGCCGTCTCTCGGTTAGAAAGAGAGAGACAATCGCTGCACCCATCTGTGTCTCTCTACTAGCGCATGCGCATAGCAGAACGATTCGACGGTTAATTGTTGTGATTGGATTACCATTATTAGTTCTTTACTGCGCATGCGTCAATAGAGAAAGACAGACCGGGTACCGGGATCCTCTCTCTCTTTTTAACCGTTGGTAGTTTCCGCTTACAGGCAGCCAGCAGGCAGTCTGCCCCACTCTATCTATAATAGCTCTATGATTGTCACCCATTCGAGTGAATTGTCACATGTATGTGTATATGACCAGACGTCCTTGCGGCTTGTGAAATCACAGCGGCGTGATATCGATCATGTGGGGGTTTATAGACATGGGTTACATTCTACCATCAAACTCCTTTCGACCAATGGATTAGATATGGAAACGTAACTAAATACCAATGTTAATATAACTTTCTGATGCAAATGGTAACTGATTTTTGAACCAAAGACGTTGTTAATATTCTTAACTATATTAAAAACGAAAAACATAGAGTACCGAAGACAACATTGAGTTTTTCCTTTATCATAATTAACATGTTCCGCATGGTCATGCAAAATGTAATGCAGGTTGTGTTATTGGAGTGTCTGTTTGTAATATTAAAATAACCGCTTTTTAATAAATGCATATGTATGTAAACACGATATACATGTACCTAAAAATCATTTTTTATATTTAAATCTTTAATATCCACTTGAAAGCTACTTCGAAATTCCGTTACATATATGTTATACAAAATTATTGATGTGAGGCATTTAAAACAAATGACGGGACCTTAAGAACACTGACTTGATTTCTTTCAAGTTAACCAACATCATCAAACATTTTTAGATGTTTTAGAAGCCCCGAGGTGATCAAACATGTCGATCTTCAGACTTGACATAGTCTTTGATGTAAAATAGTACAAAGGATAAATTCTGCCAAACACAAGAGGAAGCCATACTGCCAAACTAAATTGTGAACATATGGAAGTACGATGTTTACAGTCAAAGGTGAACGAGTTAGAATAAGAGCACCTCTACTATATAGTATAGTAAGTTAGGGAGAAAAATCCGATTAGGGTTTTAATATTGGGGGTAGGGTATTTAATATAGGGTTTTAATTAGGGTTGCATATTTTATTTATGTATATCAATCAGATCGTGGAGCAAAACGTTTTGTGATAAGTGACGACGATTTAGCGTTTCTATTTCGTGTGTGTCACTGTGACCGCGTTCTGCGAATGGCTCGATTTTCGAATTGATTTAAATTTTCACCAATCCCAACGCTAAACCTCACGATGGAGAGCCAGTTGATCTAAAATAAACTCACACTAGGTCCTCTGATTGTGTCTTAGTTTTACTTCGTGAACCGAGTTCGTTATAGTGAAGTTCGAACAAAGCTGTAGTTAAAACCGAAAGAACTAATAAAAGCCATAATATAAGTAGCATGATACGTTAAAAGATGTCTCGTAAATTAGAGAAACTTCTGAAATTAGCGTTCACAGTACTTACAACTACTACTTACGTATCAAAAGATATTAAATTCAAAATGTGAAAATTATTTACCGGCTGACTGCCATTGTTACATGTAAACTTATATGCTGAATATAAGGTAACAAAATAGCTTGTTCTATCTTGAATTACTATTATTTTCAAATTCAATACATTTCAAAAGTCAAAGCAGTCTAGACAATTTAATTAATGAAAACTTGTTCTCGAATGCGAGCCCCAGACAGGGGTCAGTTTTATTATAAAATTCGTAACGTTCATTGATATTTTTAATATTTATGTGTACCATGTTTATTACGACGAGTAATAAATGTGACAGTTATGTTTAATTAGAAATTCTATACTCTCTGACTGGGGCATATTGAATTCCGTCTTCTTTATTAGTAAAACGAATTTTTGCTGTAGGAAATCAGCTTTGACAGATTTTCTTACAAGTGACGGTCACCAGGACTCACTTTATATCTTGAACTGAAACATAAGGGCGTATAGTGCTTTTTCTGTTTATATGCGTTGTGCGGTAAAGTATTCTTTGAATACTATATTAAGCGATTTCATATTCAGCTGATGCGTTCAGGAAAGAACTTTAGTTTTGCTCTCGGGCGGATATATTAATCTTTCCATCCCTTACAAAATGCATATTTTTGCGGATTAAAGATACTTCGCGTATATGCTAGTAACAATTTGTGTGCAGATCATTATATTTGAATAATTCGTCGTCGCGAACGAGCATAATAATAAGGAACGGCCTTTGTTTTCGTAAAACTAGACAGAATGTTTGAGTTGAGTTCACAGTTATGACGCCTTGCATAGTACACCACAAACATCTCACAAGTCACACAAAACCACACATATCACCGCACAACACCTCAATCAAGCATCTTCTGTCACGACTTTTTATTTACAAACCGTTTTAATCTTCAGATACAATATTAATAGAAACGGCTACGCGGTTTTCTCTTCCTTTGTCATAGACAAAAGAGGTAGAAGCCCAACAAATGTTTTCGCGACTCACACAGATTATATATGACAGTATTTGATCTGTCGCTCAGCCGCAAGCTGGGGGAATGTGTAACATTGGCTAATAGTTCGCATAATTTTATTTCTCTCATTATTTTACTTTTATCGTAATACCAGCGCGTCAGTCACTCTGACTGCAGCAATAAGCTGAGATAGGCGCCTTTTCTGGCATTGCATAGGGTATTATAATTGCTTGTGTCCTATACCTTGTCTCTGTTATAACCTTAACTCTGTTTAAAACCATGTATTGTCCTCTCAATGTCAGAATAAACGTTTTTCTTCTTTCTTTATGAGTGATTCCGGATCACTGATATGCAATGAAAGCTAATAAATCTCACCGTGCGGTAGAAAGTACCTGAGGAGGTTCTCAATTCGACCGTGTATATATATATTTGTTTTTATGTGTGTTCGCGGATAGCTTCGTCGTTTATGAACCGATTTTAATGAGTCTTTTATTAATGGAAAGGAGACATCCCAACGGTGGTACCATAATAAGGACACTAAGATCTAATAATGGCATCCAAGAAAAATCGAGTCGAACCTTGAAATTGGTTTTATTTTTGTTGAAATTTTACTTGTAGTTCGTAAATTTGTATTAAGTTCTCTTCAGATCAGGATTTCTTGAGATTCTTGTGTCGTTTCGAGGTTCGAGTTTCACCGGTTTCTTATTATCTTTGGCTTCCTTCGTCAATAATTCAGACATACAAAAATGCACTACACTTCGTTTAATAGACTTCATTTTCTTCGCTCCTTTTTCTTAATATTTCAATCTCTTTTTAAACGTTCGTAACTTGCAACATAACATTTTTTTGCAAAGGAGAAATAATATGTTTTCTACGCTGGACATAGCTTTTGTATATAAGGCATATATTTGTGTGAAGCTCAAATCGATAAAACTAATCCTCTCAGCATAATGCAAAGGTAGAAAAAAGCGAAATGATTCAGTTTCACTCAATGTTTCAATATCTTTTTTCTAATTTACGAGATGAAGTTTTAAAATGTTATAATTAAAAAGACATTCCATTTTCGATATTTGATCCTTGATGATGTAATATTCCATAAGAAGTAATCCTTAATGACGGCTTCTCATGTTAACATCCAAAGTCTAACAATCGTATTAGATTGAGTTCCCAGTCACCCCAGATTTACGTCATTTCAGTAAAGATGACATTTTTAGGATCGGTAATCTAACATATACTCATAAAGGAATGGACACTCGCTAAGCTGAAAGCGGGGTCGTTTTACAGTTAGCAGAAATCAGAGGTGGAAAAAACCATGCTAACTTACGTCATTTTAGGAAACCTGAAATTTATGTATATCATTAAGTATAACATATAAAATATTTGCCAAAGTGCCAGACTAATAATTACAGGCCATTTTTTCTGCCAGATTCGTTTTATGTTTATTGGAATTAACGCCTCGGTTATGTTTACTGTTTGACTTACGCGGCATGTGTATTGCTATAAAATGAACGTAGGCGATCATACTTCTCAAAAAAAAAAAAATACGGTCGAATTGAGAAACCTCCTCATTTTTTTGAAGACGGTTAAATAGTAATAACACAATAGCTCAGAACTATTTTAAAATATTTCCTAATGAGTCAGATAAACCTGACGGCCCACCACCACCATTAATATATTGTTAGTGTTATAACCAAGAGTTTGGTTCAGCCTACAGTAGACAAGTATAATATAAGACAAGACATATACAATCCACCTTTCAAGTATTTAAAGTGTCCCAAAATATACAATACAGAATTATTCTGTGTTTACGTAATGTTTACGTATATCGAGAACTGATGTTGTGTATCCTTGTATAATACAACGGTAGAGGCACCAATTTTGAAACCAATGAATGAATGTACCTATGTGTAACAAATCACTTAAAATGGGAATCTGCGGGATTGCTACCATGTACCTTTTTGTTTATGAGTATCCGATATTTCGGCGCTGTTGCAAGTGCCATGATCACGGAGTAACTGAAGATCTTGCGGGTGGGCTGTTATTGGCAGACATATCGGTCTACCCTCTTTCGTAGTCTTTTATTACGATTGTCCCCCGTACCACTGTTCACTAACTCACTGTTTACTCGTAACTGTTCTCGACACACAACACTAACAGTATCCGATCGCGAAACTATGTTTTGTTGATTACGCCGGTTTTTGCACATTCGAATTACTGGATTCCAGACATTTGACAATTTAAACCCATCCTCACGATTGAAATTTTTGTATTTCGTAATTTCAATCGCTTCCCTGACCAATCTAGGTATGTAGTGGCGTTCTGTCGCAATTATCTGTGGGTTATGAAACTCAATCCAGTGATTGGGGCCCGAGTCAATCAAATGCTTCGCGATTGCCGATTTCTGCTTGTCATTGTTTTTGACCGCTTTTATGTGTTCGTTCATGCGGCACGCGATGGTACGTTTAGTTTGGCCGATATATGAACTCCCACAGCTGCAGTCAATCTTGTAGACACCAGGCCTCTCCAAGGGGAAACTGTCTTTTGGGGATCGGAGACATTGTGCCACTTTTCTGAATGGAGTGAGGACAGTATTAAGTGAAAACTTTTTAAGTACGTTTGAGATCTTGTCTGTCACTCCTTTTATATAGGGCAGAAATGCTGGTTGTCTGTCCACCTTGTCCTTTCTCTGGTGTTTGACTTTGTGTCTAGATGGGAACTTCACCCTATATCCATTGCTCCGCAGGACGCACCGAACATGCTCGAGCTCTTGGTTTAGGTGTTGCTCGTCACATAAATCATATGCACGATTTATCAATGAGGTAACCACGGAATCAATGTGTCTCGGGTGATGATGAGAGCTTGCCTTGAGATAGCGGTCAGTATGAGTTGACTTTCTGAAGACAGAGTGACTCAGTGAACCGTCGCTCCGCACCCCGATTTTTACGTCCAAAAACGCCAGGCTTCTGTCTTCCTCTATCTCGTAAGTGAAGTTAATCTTCGGATGGATGCTATTTAAATTAGTCAGATGGGATTCCACATCATGTCTGTTACCTCGCAACACACAGAATACGTCATCAGCGTACCTTTTCCACAATTTAATCTCAGTGGGTGCCGTGGCGAGTGCCCTCTCTTCAAAATACTCCATCCAAATGTTTGCAACCACTGGAGCCACTGGACTACCCATAGCTACTCCATCTATTTGAAGATAGTATTGGCCTCGGTATATGAAAAAGTTAGTTGACAAACAATGATGCAGCAGTGTGACATATTCCATCGGGATGTTATTAGCTTGTAGCTTCACCTTAACCACTTCCAGACAATCTGCAACTGGTACATTTGTAAAGAGTGATTCTACGTCAAAACTGACCATCAACTCATTTACAGCAACCTTATGTTGGTGCAAGATATCAACGAAGTGACGAGAGTCCTTGACAAAGGACGACGTCCGGCCTACTAATGGCTGCAATACCCTTGCTACGTGCTTCGCTAATTCGTATGTAGGTGAGCCTATCTGACTCACAATTGGTCTTAAGGGCACATTCTGCTTGTGTATTTTGGGCAAACCATATAACTTCGGCGGCTGGGCGCTTCTGGGGCGCAATAAACATTTGGACGCATCTTCACCGAGGGCGTCTGCGCATTGTTTTATAAGTGAGCGAGTGCTTCTGTCCGTTCTCGCCGTCGGGTTGTACGTTACCTTCTTATATGTGTTCACAATATCGGATACTCATAAACAAAAAGGTACATGGTAGCAATCCCGCAGATTCCCATTTTAATGTTACTGACCATGAAAGTTTAAAACAACAAATCACTTGTTTGTTCGCTGGACAAGCTACTTGTTCATTCTTATTGCTGTTACTTATCTGTTGAACATAACACTCGACGTCCTTGTTGAGACGTAACATTTTCATAATCACTTTCTTCTTACTGTATAATATTATAAAGAACATTTTGAGATGATCCCTCATTTTTCAAATTAAGAATTTTTTCAAACAATGTCTGGGTTGACATCAATGCTTGTTGGCCTGGTGTTAACTAGAGCAAACGATGTAAATTTTTATTAATGACGGACTTGAACGTACTTCAAGTTACCAACTTTTACGAGATTTTGTTTATTTACGTTATGAAATTTTAGTAAGTTGAATTTTTTTTTATTTAGTGTTAAGACGGTCTGGAAGGGTCTTGAAAGAGATGATATTTATTATGCATCGAGTTATAGGGTAGAAGTTAGTCGGAAGATATAAAAAATATTTTCAATATGTTTTTTTCCCTGAGGGTGACCAGCAGTTTAGTCTTAAATTTAAAAGCTAGGTAAACGTTTATTTTTTGCGGTAACAGCGTGTGTAACTCTTGTAGTATCTTTAAACATACAAGTACACATATATATATATATATATATAAAGTAGGTACATAGTACTTTATTTCGATTCAGAAGTTGTGATTTATTAACCCTACTGTTAGGAAGTATAAACTATACTAACTTGTGTTACTGGCTTTGGAAGCAATAATAGAAGATTATGGCTAATAATATAATCTAGGTGAACGACTACTTGACGGTGGTCTCAGTCCATTGTTTAGGTTTATGTATTTATGTAAAAAATGTACCAGCTGGAGCGTAAAAGTCCAGAAAATTGTATTTTTTTAAAATACTATTCCCGCAGTAGGAAAAAACCTGTGTCGCAGGGTACTTTATAAACATATATGTGTCGGACACCCAGACTAAGTACAACAGTTGAATTTGACATTGTACGATTTTGTTACAATAGGCCAAAAATGTTTCACTAAGGATACACCCGTTGCGTATCATTATACGAAGTAAAATTGCAGAACCTTGGTGCGAGTGATGTTGTGATTGTCGTTGTACCTTTGACGAAAGGATAATTAATCAACATAACACCCCGTGCATAAATGCGGTCATCTATTTTATACAGCCGCTTGCCCTGGGCGATGAAGCGTGAACCTAACAGTTTTTATTTTTTATTAACCTAGAATTTGAGTGGAAACATTTTTCTGCTAGAAAATGATTAGTTAATCAAGTGTCGGGTAGTAGTGGTCAAAGATTTTTCAAATTGCTAAGCCGCTCCTAGCTGGTTCGGATGATGCTTAGTGTAAACTTAGAAAAGAATGTGTCCAAATCATTAATGTTTGAATTGCGATTTTCTTCGCTTTGATTGGCTGTAAATTTGTCTATATTTTAAAATGAATGCTAACAGTTTTGGTTCCTAATTCATGTACGTGTACAGTAACGTGAGATGTACGAGTATGTGACTGAACGCTTAACCGATTAAAACTAAGCGCTTTCAAATCTGCAGTAAATTACATGCCTTCAACTATAATTATACCCCCTAGAGGCAATCAGTAAATAAGTTAAGGCATTTGCTGACGTCTTAAAATTGAACTAGCTGTGGTTTTAAAATTATTAATAATTTGGCAATCGTTTATTCCATTGAAGGACCTTCTATCCGAGTCGACAAGCGGTAAATCGAACCAATTATAATTGATTCGATTTACCGTTTCAAATTTACGGGTATTGTGACTGGAATTGATCATTACCACGCCTTGGTATTAGTGGATTTTCTCTAATTAAAAGAAAGATAGTAGTTTGCCTGTCATACAATGCGTTGCTAGGATTGAACAGAAACGAAGGCTGTCAATCAGATATGATAGTCAGGACCAATAATAACACGCTAAAAGTTGCACCGTATGAAACTGACAGTAAGCTCAAACTCTTATAACGACGGCTGTCAGTTAGATGTGAAACATTTATTAGTATAGTCAGACCTACATGCCTCGCTTAAACTCGCGCTGTATCAAAACCAACGGTAGCTGTACTCCCGGATATACAAGTGGAAATGGGGATGTCACACGCTCTCATGAGCTATACAAATATTCAGTCCAAACTTTAAAATGAACAGTAATATGATTGGACGTTTGTAACTTGGTAAAAAAGTTGTCAGTGTTTTTTTCATTCTTAATTTTTTAGATAGGTTGCAATACGGTTGTTTATTATTCGCATGAAAATAATGCTTTCAGGGACTGCATGCTAGAAAATTACCTTTTTTAGGCAATTTTAGATGTATTCATTTCGGGATAATTGATCGAAAGGACCGCAGTTTAGCGGAACATAAAATTACCGTGAGAGAGCCTCGCTTCGGCATACATGGGCCGGCTCAACCGGAGTGATACCACGGCCTCACAGAAAACCGGTGTGAATCAGCGCTTGCGCGGTGTTTCACCGAGCGAGTGAGGATACCGGAGGCCCATACCCCCAATTTCTACATCCCCCGAAGGCCGGCAAGGTACTTGTGACGCCTCTGGTGTTGCGGGTGTCCATGGGCGGCGGTAATCGCTTGCCCCCTATGCTATAAAAAAATAAAAAAAAAGATCTCCAAATACTATGGTCCCGACACACTTATTTTGCTTTGTCCACATTGATCTATTTCTGCATAAACATTAATCAGTTTTTAAATGAAATTATGTGAATCTGCGTTGATTACTAATATCGGGGTTTGCATACATTCTAATGTCCATTGTTTTGTTCTCCCCTCGTTGAACAGGAAGATATGATTTTCTCGTTTGTCATGCTACATTGTCGTTCAAGGCCAGGCCATCGGATAGTGACACTGGGGGACGCGACCGTGAACGCTCGCACCCCTGATACACTCGGTCATTTTGATTCGTTAATTTGATGTTACTATGATTGAATATTGTAAAAAGGTATTTATATTCAGAGTAATATTTCACAAGCCACCTTTTTATTGCTCGTACTTTTACTATCAGAACTTTTTTAATTTCAAAATTTATTCTTATACAATTGTTTTTCTACTATTCCCAGACGTTATTTGGCAAACGTGAATTACATTAGAACATTTAATTAAATTCTAGTACGATTTGAAACAATAAAGTTACAAGACATAAAAGTTGCAATATTTTGTTTTATATTTTTAATTTTAAGATAGATTGTTACTTTTTTTTGAGTTTATATTTCGTTACTGTATGTCTTTCTTTGTTCACTTGTGAAACAATGGATGTAATATTAGAAATGTAAGTCAGCCTCTCTATCGCATTAGGGCAACTTGTAATGACAGTGAAGGTGATGTTGTAATATATTAATAAATAATAATAAATAAAAGCTAACCATACTTTTATTAATATCTGAATGTAATAAAATCTTCATATTCAACATATATATTCTACTAGCTTTGCCCTGGGCGTTACTCGTGGTTGTTACTGTACTGTGGGTAACACAACGGAGCTCGGCTAGTATATATCTATACTAATATTATAAAGCTGAAGAGTTTGTTTGTTTAACGCGCTAATCTCAGGAACCGCTGGTCCGATTTGAAAAATTATTTTAGTTTTGGATAGTAGGTACATTTGTCCAGAAAATCTATAGACTCTATATCATCACGCTAAGACCGATAGGAGCGAAGCACCAATAAAGAATTTTACAAAAACGGGGCAAAATTATCAAGCTAACGGCAATAGAAGACGCAATCGAGGGAGCATGGGTCGGCTAGTTTATGATAAATCTTTTACTTAAATACCATTTAAAATCCTTCTGCCATTATTACTTTAACTTCGAAAACATATGACTTCCATACAAACTATCATTCCTCGTTTTAACCCCCTAAAAGCGGTTAATTACTAAAGTTACATTATTAGTACAACTACACACCATCTATAGAACATACATTTTAAATTTCAAGTCTCTTACTTCAAAACATAGGACTATACAAACTTCCGACCCCCGTTTTAGAGGGGTGCAAGCTTAACATGGATGTTTTTAAAACATCGATGTTTCGTTCATGAACATCGATCTATCGTTTATCAACATCGTTGTTTTTGACATCGATGTTTCACTATTGAAAACATCGATATTCTAATATCAATGTTTTTTATGAGCGATGTTGCATCACTTTTTTACACCCTTAGTAGTAGTGTGGAGTTTCGTAAATTCCTTTCTTAGCTGATGTCTACACCCTATAAGAACCCTACCTACCAAATTTCAAGTTTGTAGGTATTATAGTTCCTGAAATTTTGTGATTAATCAGTGCGTGGTATTTTGCTTTTTTATATATAGACTAGCTGTCCCGGCAAACCTCGTTTTGCCATAACTACTAATAAATTAAAAATTCATTAAAAAAACATTGTCCAGCGGACAAAATTGTGAATCTAAACCATTCCCAGATCCCCTTGAACACACACAAAAAATTTCATCAAAATCGGTCCAGTCGTTTGAGAGTAGTTCAGTGACATACACACTCACAGAAGAATTATATATATATAAAGATTTTCTCCTCGCTTAGCTAGGATAAGGTAGCGGTAAAAACACCAAGAATAATCTTGGTATTTTTACTGTTACCTCACTTGTTCATTTTATAAAAAACATTGTCTTTGTTTTGCTATACCTAATTTTTTATTGTAAAGGCCAGTGACAGATAAGGAATGTAATTTCGCTATAGGACAGGCGGGACCTAGCTGGCCAAAGTCTAATATTAAACGAAATTAAGGCAATATCGATATTTGGCGACTAGGGCTAACTGTTATTACACGATTATACATTTTTAGATGTTCTCGAGATTAAGTTAATGTAATATGTTAAAAGTCTGTAAATTCAATGAATATTATCGAATTGACTGGCTATAATTCCTACGTAACCTCCTCCTGTACAACTTTCGAGTATCTAGCTCTTCCCAAACTTTGACTCATTCACACCAGTATCGGCCATTAAAATTCTGTAATATGCATATTAATTTCCATCATAGTTAGTTGTTGAAACCTGAAGCTTTATTCGCATTGTTTTGTTTCATTATTATTTTGGAATTCATGACGTGGCAGTGACAGTTGCCAATTTTCATTTGGTAGGGTTTAGTAGAGGCGAGAGAGTACGTTTAATTACTGCCTCCCTTATTTTCTTCCGTCATCGATGATGTAGATGAGTTTTGGAATTTAATCTTAAATTAACATTCAAGATGAAATTCTTAATCCCATTCACCTGCGATTCAAAACATCAATCAGCCTTGTTCTAAAAGTTTTGTAATTTATTTAATTTGAAATATAATACATTCAACTTGATTATTTGTACAATAATTGTTCGTTACTTTTAAAATGCCGCATAAATTTTGCTGGCCACTAGCCGTGGAAAGGGCTTCATCGCTAACTACTTCAAGTCTACAACCGCTACTCCGACCGCTGCGAACGGATTAGGTGCGTCTTTCGCACGGCACTGCGGTGGGTGCTTTTGTAGAATAAATTCGGGAAATGTAGCTCGATACGGAGGCTGCGTAGTGAGCGAGCGGGCGTACGAGAACGAGCGATAGGCGCTGGTGAGGCGCGGCGGCGGCAGTGGCGACAGTGCCGCGCGCCACGTCGGACGGAGGCGGCGTCGCGTTCGCACGTGTTGCGGCCGGCGCGATGGGGACCACCCCACCACCCGCCGCCTCCAAACAACACAAGAGCAGGCGGAAGATATCGCTACCATGGTTCAGACAGAGCTCAGTGAGCGTGCCTCACGCGGCGTTATCCAGGCAGCACACCATCGACACACCGAGCTCTTTCCACGCGCGACTTCTGAAGGTCAACCGGCAACGACAGGTGATGCATCGTGTCCTACCGCCGAATGCGGGAGAGATGCCCCCGCTCCCGATATCCCCAGTCGTTTGCAATGGATGTTGCGCAAGCCACTCCTGCGCTTGCACTTTACATATGCATTTCTCAGATCAGCGCCATTTGCAACATTCTTCATGCGTCTGCATCCAATGCTTGCTAATTACAGCGTTTTGGACAGAAAAGAAATTACAAATCGCTGATTATATGTATTAATACTATTTTTACAACTTTGAAAATGTCCCGGTGGAAGTTTACAGTGGAGCAATTAAATTTATTAGCGACAAAGCAAGCGGAAAGAAGAACTTCTGTAATATATCTTCATATTATGTGCACAATACTTAACTAACTTAACCTTACACATTCGAGTACTATTTTTGTCATTGTATTGTACAAATAAATACAATTCAATGTTGTAGCATAAAATATGCTACGAGTGTATAATTATTAATATATTCTATTATGTATTTTTTTGCAATCAAAATTTCACCTTTCTTTTTTCACAATTTGGCACCTTTTTTTATTATACTGCTTGCATGCTGCTACTTTATTTATACCTTGAATTACCTTTGTTCGTGCATTATTTCTGTACTAAGGAATTCGTAAGCCACATCCTTCCATGGCAATTTGGCAAAATACGACCCTCTCCATTTGCTTAACCGGGGAATTTTTCACATCACGCGTCTTATTAATTACGTTCTAATGGATGACTATTATGTGTTTAACGTGTTCATTGAAAATGAACGTTCTTTAAAACTCGCGCACTTTATAAAATAATTTATGTAGATTATTTATATTCGTATACGTTTCGATCAGGAAGAATGCCAAGAATCTCAAACAAATCCTAGTTATATATTACGCAGATTTTAGAAATAGTTTAGTATAGAAGTCGTTATAGCGGTTTATGTAAATTCAACGATTTCCTTAACACGTATTGACCAAATATTTGATATACCAATATGATATTATGAGATGTTTAGAATCATTAATATAAAACGTAGTTAATGTAGGACACTTCTACACATACATAGGAATGACAAGCAAATGGAAGGCTTGACATAGTATAGTAGCAATTTTAGCCTATTGACTGAGATAACTAAACAGTTATCTGTCACTCAAAATAATAGATACCACACAGCTGATAAGCGATAAACATCCTCGCTATAAGCAACACTCTCGATTAGTTACGTGAGAGTAATAACGACAGCGATCAAATATTGTACATTTACATACAAATAGTTATAATCCACAAATAGACGATAAAAACTTAACATACAAACCAAGTAGCTACAAGGTATAAAGAAAATGACAAATTTATGGAAGGTCGTTACCGTCAAACAAATACAAGTTTTAAGTTGGCTGCAGGAAATACAAGTTTAAAGAAGAGACAAAATATAAATCATGTACCGATCTGAGGTCATGTACAAAGAATATGAAATGGTTAACGTCCTCAGTTGACGGTTAAACACCTTTCAAAATATGCCATATTCAGGAATGAGTCGTTCTTAGTCAAAGTAAATAAATTACTATCGGCATGAAACACATATATATCAGCAGAGGTAATTAATCTGAAGGCCACCAAATGGTAACTCGTAAAATAAAAATGTATTTTAGTAATCTCACATTATTTCCATGAATGAGGAAGCACGAATTTTGACTTTTAGTCACTCACATGATAAGAATAATCCAGGAAATATCGATCGCACGAAAACGTAAAACATTTGTCGAAATGTTGCCAGCTGAAAATAAACATTCAACCATACACAAATTTAAAACTAATGAGAACACAATTTCAAATTCTTTTAAGTTGTACAAATAAAGTTCAAGGCCAAACGACATACTCATCATTCATGTTTCTGAAGGAAGCTAACCTCCATGCAAATACATAAAAAGTCTCTTTACTCGATAATAAAACTCTACAGGTCAGCAGCAATTATGCTACTGATAGGCTAGTTTATTGAATACTAGCTGAACCCTGCGGTGTCACCCACGGTTATTGTCGTACCTCGAGTAATGCCGCGGGGCGAAGCTAGTAGTAGTAAAGTTTCATCCAAATCCGTTCAGTAGTTTTTGCGTGAAAGAGTAACAAACATCCATCCAAACATCCATCCATCCTTACAAACTTTCGCATTTATAATATTAGTAGGAAGTAGGATTACAAAAAGACACTCCAATTTTATTTATTTATATAGATTTAGCCTATATGTATAGATTGTGCTTTCTAGATGAAGATATTTAAGTTTAAGATATTTTGAGATACGTCAGTGTCATTCACACCAATAAAAAGCCTCGGATAAATTTTAGCTAATTTCCCTCAATCGATGATATTTTATTGAAAAATTTGAAATGTGGTCGGTCTTCCCGACCACGGACAAATGGGTACAGGGAACGTAATGTCTTTATTTCGTATCAACTCCCCTCATGCCTCAACGGCGAGCGGGTTCGGCGTTACGATTGGTGAAACGCAAGTTTATTTCATGCTAGATGATTCCAACGTCAATACCGATTTCGCCGCAGATGTGGTACTTACATGAATGGAACTTTAATCCTTATTAATCCACTTCACATGGACCATACAAATTCAAAGTTCGATTTGATATCTCCTGCAAAGCAGCGCTCCTCTGTTATTAAAAATGTTACCAAGCATGTGCCAATGCAATGACGATAGATTGATTGAAGAAGTCTTGAGCAGTGTGCGGGGCAGTATGGATAGTTCTACTGAGAGTGGAGCAAATTTAGTCTGCCTAGGGTCTTTTCTCCTCGATCTTGCCAGTCAACCTTTTGAGGTTATCGCCTGCCCTCCTCGCAATGTGACCGAAATATTCGAGGATTTTACGGAGACATGGAGGAGAATAAACTTGAATATTCAGTTACTTAAAGATAGACGCGTTGAGGCAGTGAGCTATTCAGAGCATTCGCAGTAGCCGCTTCGAATATTGCTACTTCAAAATGTCCCACTGCTGAGCTCGGGTCTCCTCTCAAGAGAGGTTTAAGGCCATACGAATTTTGCTTGTACGGATGCAATCCAACAGTCCATGAAAATATGCTATTTCTTACTTTTTGGGTAAGTATGACGGAGTTTGTGTTATATTAACGATATTTCCGTGTATGTTACAGTTAAAAGATATAGACAAACACTTGATTAATCATTGAAGTAACTCTGGACGGAGATAAATATTCAATCGGCTTTTACATAACCTGCTCGTTATTGACAATCGTATTGTTTCTGATAAAAAGTGAAGAATTGACTTGGGACTATCGTTCGCCAACTTCAAAACTAAATGCTAAAGAACCTGCCGATACTAATGGTTTAGGAAAGTAACCAATAGATCAAATGAGTGACTGTTGACGTAGTGTTCAAATTCTCGTGGCCCAGAAGTTGAAATAACACATATATCTCACTGGCTTCAGTAAAAGTAAACAAAATGCAGAGTTCATAGGAGCTGGTCTGGTATTTTGTCAAGATCATTCTACGTTACAAACTAGAAGCCCCTATTTAAAATTTTATTGGAATGCTCCCACAACTAGTAGTTAAAAAAAAACATAATACTGAAAATGAAGCAGACAACCAGACACAACAGTAAACACATGAAAAGAAAAAACATGGTTTTCGGATTTCATTGTAATATACAATATATACAATAATGTACAATTACTACTAACTAGTTAGTAGTAATATTTTTACATAGATTCCACGTTTATTAAATGGAAATTATGATGAACAAAAAAATACGATTTCAGTATACTTTTAAATATATAAATAGTAAAAGAACTAAACTTATATTTATAAGCCTTATTCTTTAAAACTTGAATACAACTTTCTAATTTTAATTCCAATTAGCGTCAGACCAGAAATTTCGGAAGGTTTAATTTGTAGAAACGTATAGCTGACTCCAATACGCCTATATCGGTGTCCTTAAATTTATCTACTATCATCATCATCATCTTTCTAGCCTATAGTATTCCCAAGATTTGGGGTCGGCTACTAGTTCAACCGGTTTTACCTGAATATCAGTTTTTACACGAAGCGACTGGCGTCGGACCTCCGCAACCAAATTTTTATCTACCATATGATGAAATTCTTCCTTCAAAATATTATTTATATATTTCATACTCCAAATACATTTATATTTATTATGTAACACATTATAACAAATATAAAAAGGTCGCTAAATTTTAAAAGGACATATTGCAAAACGAAAAAAAATCATTAACGATTCTAATTCCTTTTCCTCTATTTTTTTTTAAAGACAATACACGCCCTAAGGATATTCCTGTGTCGTGAGGGACTTTCCAAATGTATATGAAATGGACACATTGAAGTCTTAGAACAACTATTTGCTGACCACACAAAGTGTTTGTCCGTGTGGGGTTTGAACCCACAACAATCAGAGCGGCGCGGCGGCGCGGTGACCGCTTAAACTACTCTACCACTACACGTTATAATAATAGTTTCTTTTGCATAAATAAATAAATTACATTAATATCTCAAACGCCTCCCCCTTAAAGAGTATTCTCAAAGGACCGCAAAACTCTTAAGTCATTCTTAGTTGCAGGTGTCGTCTGTTTTGTGTAAAAGTCAACAGTAATTTACTGCCTAGGTGGCGTAGTGGTAGCGTATGCGACTGCTGTGCTTGAGGTCTAGGATTCGATTCCCGGGTCGGACCAAATGCTTGTATGATCTGCAAATATTGGTTTATGAGCATGGGTGTCTTCTATGTATAAATATGTATGTATTTACGAACAAAAGTAAATGAATTAATATCAGTTGTCTAGTACTCTTGACACGCTGTTTAGCTTGGGACTAGATGGCGTTGCGTGTTAGATGTCCGAAATATTTAATTACTATCCATCAGATTGTGCACTTGCTTGTCTTTTTTATTTTAAAATTAATCATATGAGTCCTTTATGATCATGCAAGACTCTTCGTGTGATAACGAAGATGTTCAGACTATTCTAATCATCACCATTGATCATCTTCCTGCCTATAACTGTCTTTCTCCCTTTCTGGTTTATTAAGTCAAGCGCTTAGTTGACTTGAACCGGCGTTATCACTCATAGGAGCGACTTGACCAGTCTACCCTTTCTTTATAGTAAACTAACTGACCCGGCGAACTTTGTGCCACCATATTTACATGTCTGTCTCAGCTTCCCATAGGCAGTGTACCTACACTCTCGAACAAAAAAGAAAGACTTTTCCCGTTGAGCAACTCGACTAGTCTACCCCTTCTTTATAGTAAACTAGCTAACCCAGCGAACTTCGTACCGCCATATTTACATATCTGTCTCAGCTTCCCACAGGCAGTGTACCTACACTCTCGGACAAAAAAGAAAGACATTTCCCGTTGAGCGACTTGACCAGTCTACCCCTTCTTTATAGTAAACTAGCTAACCCAGCGAACTTCGTACCGCCATATTTACATATCTGTCTCAGCTTCCTACAGGCAGTGTACCTACACTCTCGGACAAAAAGTTTCTGCGTTTCAATTATATATATATATATATACACATATATATATATATACATATATATATATATATATATATATATATATATATATATATATATATATATATATATATATATATATATATATAACTTAAATATATTTATCTCCATCCATTTTGTGCTTACTATATAATAATAATAGTCTAAATAAACCTAGCGACATTATTCATATTGTTAGTAACAATTATTTTTAAGTAAATATGTTAGTTAACCTACTCAAGTTTTAATTGCAAACTATTGCTGGTTATTAAGAAACCAGCAAAAAAAAACTGATGTTTTTAAGGGTTTTGTACCTCAAAGAAAATGCAAAATTATACTTCCTACAAGTATAGAAAAAATATAGGAATTATGCATTTGTAACTAAATCGTTAAAAAAAAAAAATTAAGTACATAATCGATTATAAAATGTTCCTACAAATTTGTATAGAACCTTTGCAGGTGGATCCGGAGGTTCAGATTAAAAAACAATAACAAAATAATTTTTGATTGCTTAATTATTACTGTAGTGGCAATGTCCTGTAAGATTAAAAGAAAAAAAAATTGAGGTGAATAAAAATAAACTAATAAAATAATCTTTGCTTCCTACTAATGGGTGTCAAACAAACAAACTGGTTCGGCACTATAAAAATCTAAAAAAACAAACAATATTCTCGGGCGCCAGGTGCCGGCTTAAAAAAACATTCACCCAATAGTAACTTACAAAAGAACAAACTAACGAACAAATAATACCTGGAATAGCTCTGCCAGCGTTGAACCTTTAATCTAGGGGGTGGGGGAGTGCTGACAAATAAACAGAGGTTAAGTGTTTTAAAGCAGATTTAATACTCGTAGAATCTGAAGGCCAAAGGTTTTAATACAGAAATAATTTACCCTTTAAGAGCACTAACATGGTCATAGCTTCTTTGTTATTGCAATCCTTATCTTACAATTACAAGGTGAAATGGGCAGCTTAAAAGATGTCTCGCCGTCTCAGATCATAGTAGCTGGGATTACTACTTACTGGATTTCACCTTTCATTAATGTTAGATTGGCTTCTAATTTTAGACCATATTTATGTGAAATAATAGTTAAAAAAACTTTAAGTTAAAAATTTAATTAAACGTAAAACAAAAACTGGGTTAAAAAAAAACAAGTTCAAAAAAACTAAGTTAAAAAAAACGTATGTTAAAAAAACTGAGTAAAAAAACCGAGTTAAAAACCCCGCATCACGCTGGAGCAAATAGGGATTTGAATGGTTAATTTCTTTATCACATTCGATTTAATTCTAACCTCTCAGTAATAATACATCAAACACTTACCAGGGTTTAGTAACTAATTGAAATATTAAAACTTCAACAAATCAATAAATGATTCTACCGATGTTCATCCTGTAGACAAAAACCACGAAATATAGCGAAATTTGCTCTAAGAAGAAAACGTTTCGTAAAACGTGGCTTTCTCAAACACACTTACCAAAATGGGTCTATTTATAACTAATTTGAAATATAACAATCCGTCAAGTCACTAGGTCGTTTACCACCAAGAATCACCATGACTCCAAGAAGAAAAAATGAACCAAAGAAATAGAATGTTACCAGCCACAAAATTACCTCAGTGTTCATCCGTTTGACAGAAAACTTTCAAAAAAATCGATCAAAAATCTACTAAAAAATCCCAAGCGTGATGCCAACCCTCGAAGCTTGCAGAACATCAAATTGACACCTGTCATAAAATAAACTTCAAACGCCAAAATGTAAACAAAACGAAGAGGTTACATTATCCCACTGTGATGTCGCACACACGACATTACAGTCTCCAAATATGCATAATTATTATACCAAACATCTTTTTCCTAATAAAGCATCATCTCAGATCTAAATCTTATTAGAGTGTTACTACTTATTACAGAAGAAATTTTTGATCGACCACATTAAGCCACACAGGCCACAAACCAACAGGGACCATTAAGAATATAAAATATTGAGTAATAAAATATCATATATATAGTAATAAAAATGGGTTATTTGGTTTTAGGTCTATTAAATCATCGTAACTATGGTGTTAACATATCTCTGTTCAATTTTCTAATCATCGAAGGCAAAATTTCTTCTGAAGTACCTACCTAAATACCTACAAAGATTGTCTACCAAGAATGATATCTTTTATATTGAATTTTATTCGTTATTGTGTATTGAGTATTTGTGGTAACGTAACGTAACGTGGAAAGACGGCTTAACGAAAAGAAGCTTTTGGACGCGAATGCATGTTGCCTGCCCTATCCTTTATATACTGCACCGCAAAACCCCTGATCTCGTAGAAGCGTAGCACGCTTACTCAGCAATGTTGCGATTGTACTTTTCACAACATCATATTTCTTAAATGTGTTTCTGTTTGTTGCGTCTTTTATTAACCGACTTCAAAAAAAGGAGGAGGTTTCTCAATTCGACCGTATATATATTTTTTTTTATTATTCGTGTTCGCGGATAACTTTTTCATTTATGAACCGATTTTGATGATTCTTTTTTTAATGGAAAGGAGATATCCCAACCATGGTACCATGATAAAGACACTGAAATCTGATGATGGCATCTAAGAGAAATCGAGTCGAACCTTGAAGTCGGTTTTATTTTTGTTAAAATTGTACTTGTGATAAAGTTTTCATGTTTTTCTTTATCATTCGTCAAAATATTAAAACCATCGATTATACATTTTTTTTATACCGGACTAGGAGTTAATTATTGAATACTAGCTTATTAATTTATTTTAGACCTTTTAAAGACTAGCTGACTAATCGTTGATGTTGACTATCATCGCCCTTTATCGCGTACCACAATGAAAATTTAAGTGATTTTGTTGGTTATAAAAAAATATACAAAAAACACCTAACGCGAATAAGCAATTCTGATCACAGATTCGAGTGCGAACATTTTTCAAGGAAAGCTAATTAGAAGGCTAGGCCCACAATCTACTTACGAAGCACTTAATGAATGTCGCAAAGGAAAGTATATGTAAAATAATCACTTTTAACTTAGATTATAGTTTTTTATGATTATGTATTGTTAATTAGTACAGTAGAACTTCATTACTGGACTAATTTAAACATTTAATCAAATGGTCTAGTATCTTAACTATATCTTATATATATACTATACTATACTATCTCGTATACTATATCTTAGTATCAAAGGTTGCCTGGAAGAGATTGCTTTTGGCAATAAGGCCGCCCATTGTACACATCTTCTTGAATTTTATAAGTGTAACAATTTGTAATTGGTGTACAATAAAGTATATATCATAAATCATTGATGGTTTATACGTCATTTATCTTTATGATTGAAATGAAATGTTTTAAGGCCACTTACTGTATTTTAACAACTGGATTTTAATTGAATATTGATCCGGAACCAATACCTAATTAAGTACGTACCTACCTCGAAAATTAATGTTGAAATCTTCGGCGTAACAAACATTCATAAATAATTGAAATTAAGCATGATGGCTCGAGGCTATAAGTATGTGCTACTGATCGAGTTCCCCAAAATTTTGGCCTCATCATCAGAACATAGTCGGTGATCAGTTGTTCTCTTAATATCCCAACCCGATCGATTTCCCAATCACCAAGCTAGACTCCATACTCCATCTATTACAATATAGATTTGATGTGTACCTTTGATAAATTCTTTGTCATTCTCACTCAAAGGTTCTCCTTTTAGGCTTATACACGTTTCTCCCACTTTTTTCAAGTAATTGAGAAATTTTCAAAAAACTAAAGCCCTTTTTGTGTTTTTAGTTAATTTTTAGTAACTTTTGCAAATTTTGCGCAAGCGCAACTTCATTATTTAAAAAAAAACTTCCATATGCCATTCCAAATCGAATGACACCTCAATCATAATTTTCGGACTACTGAAAAAAGTTGACCAAAAAATCAATTGTGGACTAGACTAAACGTGTAATGTAAAACTTGTCATATCGCACTAGGCACTTTTATAAGTTTACCTTTAGAGTTTAGTTTAGTTATTTTTACTAATTAACAAGCGTGTACCTTTGAACAACTTCTAGTCGGTACTGAACTAAATAAAGTGAAAACTGAGATATGAGATGTTGAAAAAGGCTGTAAGCAGGTGAGATTAAAGTTTATAATCCAACAATAAATTTTAGCGAAATTTAGTTTGGTCATGACAACAAGGGAATCACCATCATTACGTCATCTAAATACATGCCGACTAATTTACCTACATTATTTCTTATAATTTTACATTTAGAGTTTAGTTATTTTTACTTATAAACAAGTGTGTACCTCTGATTAACTTTTAGTCGGTACTGAACTGAATATAGTGAAAGCTGAGATATGAGATGTTGAAAAATGAACTGTAAGGAGATGAGAATAAAGTATGTAATCCAACAACAAATTTTAGTAAATTTAGTTTTGTGATGACTACAAGAGAATCATATCATTGTCGTCAAAATTTTCAGATTTGTGCGTATTTTAAAGATAACTAAAAATGAATAAGCATAATTGTTTTCACTGTAATCTCATTCGTTCGTTTTACTTATCAAGATTTTTTTACTACAAAATTGAGTTATAAGTCGCCACAGAAATACAAACCTTAAAGAAAACTTCTATAATAAAAATGTCTGTGGAAAAATTTAGAGTAGAAAACATTTGGCTTCTTACTTTAACTTTAGAAATACTTTGAATCTGAATACTAGTACATCAAAGAATAGAGTAAAAATGTTCTAAAGAATGGAATTCCAATATTTGAATAGTTCTCTTGTTGAATCTTTTGTTTTGAAGTATGGTACTAAAAGAAGTCATATAAACTTTAGTCTTAAGGTAACGAATACTCCTTATAGCAAGCAGATATACAAGTAATAGAAACTAGAATCTCTCGTAACAATCAAAATTTCTTTGTTAAAATCATCGTAAAAAAAATATCGACATTAGAAGGAAAGAATGTTATAAAGTAAGAGACTAGACAAGCCAGACGAACTGGTACAGGATATCAAGTTATATCCTTCTCTTTTCAGTGAAGTTGTTAATATGTATGTCCATAGATCTATTTACATAAACAAATTAAACTAGAGCTACTAAGCTTCTTATTTTGAACAAGATTAGATAGCCCTAATCAACATCCAGCAACAGAACCACGAAGTGCTCCACCACGCCACATAAATGTTTAGTGTCTTATTGATACATCTTAAGTAATCTTATGATGTATTATTAAACATAAACTTTTAAGTTTCATAGATAGTTATTGTTAACTTATTTTGTCGCTAAATCTGGGTAACTATCATTTGATATGATAATAGAATTTATTGTTGTATCCTATTAATATTATAAACGCGAAAGTATGTAAGTATGGATGGATGGATGGATGTTTGTTACTCTTTCACGCAAAAACTACTGAACGGATTCGGATGAAACTTTACATTAATATAGCTTACACATTCGAATAACACAGCTATTATTAGCAATAATCGACATACACGCGGGCGGAGCCGCGGGCTAGTGTACAATAAAATCATTGTTATTCTATTTTTAAAGTGTTTGTGTGGTCAGTAGTTACACTTCTGTATTTAATGTAAGTTTGGTTCATCAGACACTCATTACAGTTTTAACCCAAACTTGTCTTCCGCTTGTTCGCCCGATATAGGGTAGATTCATAATTAAGTGGTATTGAAATCCTTTGGGGACCCTGCCACTATCGCTCCGGTGAAATGAAACTTTAAGTTAATCCTAGATGAAACAGTGTGATTGTCAGTTGATTACTGGCAGAATTTAGGCATTGGTGTTCATGAAGTATTCGTTCGAACAAGCAGTGTTCCAATTTTTTTATTCACATTAAATTAATTCGCTTTTAACACCTAGGTATGTTCAGCACACTAACATTGCCCGTTGATGATATCGTTGATACTAAACATATTATAGTTGTAACTTTAGCGGTTATCGTCTTCTATTTTAGACGAATTCGAATCTTTTAATCGGATCACTATGATCCGACTAAAAGATTCCTTTTAAGCATTTTGTTTTTTTTTAATAATTTAGTTAACTAGATTTTGGACGCGTCTTCGCTCACGCAGACTTTCATCCCCTGATTTACCCCCTTAGGGATGGAATTTCAAAAAGTCCTTTCTTGGTGCGCACTTACTTTATATATAGAACTTATATGCAAAATTTCAGTATTCTAGGTTCAGCGGTTTAGGCTGTGCGTTGATCTCTGGGTATGTCAGTCACCTTCCTCTTTTATATATATATCTAGATATTGTAACACAAAAACAAATTTACCCTAAAACAAACATACCACTAGAAGTTCACCATTGCTCAAACGATATTATATCAAGTTTTTTTCCTTAGTAGACTAATCAAAACATCTATGAATGTTAACGTATAAATACATGACGTGTTCACGCGATGAAAATTCAATTTCAGTCATACAATAAAATGCCATGTTCTACTTATAGCGCTTCACTTTATTGACGTTACATATTTGGATGAGTTTATATTTCTATATCAATATATTCATTAAGTCAACAATGTGACTTAGTTTCGGCTTCGTTTTTAATGTGCTTTTTACGTTACTAAGGAGCATGCCTACGACTGTAATCCATCATCACAATATGTTGATAGCATTATATTTAACCACAGAGCAATACAGATCGATGACGGACTGGAGGGGACTAGCCATAACGTCTTTTTTTCCGATACAAAATGGTCTGTCATTTTTGCAGGGGAAAACTTCACACATACACATTTTAGATTCACATAGAAAACAATCGCCTGTCACTACGAACTCACATATACCAATTAAAACAGACTCAGAATTTCAAGCAAACATAGACACGTTCTGTGTCGCTTCTGCGGTCTGTAATACTTAAGTAGATGATCGACGTACGAGCCTATACCGCGGTTTTTCTCGCGGCTCGTTGGTGCTGATAAACTAGCGAGCAAAACAGTCATGCCTGAGTGATAACTTAGGTAACATGTCTTGTTCGGAGTCGAAAGCTTTGTGTTATCTCGCTATAGCATACCCCAAAATCATGATAAAAGCGAAAACGCGTTAGAGTTTGGGTTAAAAGTTGGCTGGAAAATAGGCAAGACTTGTGACATATCCGCTTAATTCAAGAATTGTTAGTAAAACCACTTGATTACTAAAATTATCTGAGAATTTCTGAGGAATCATACATCGATATGTTGTCTTTACTTTAGTGACACCTATAATCCAAAAACCAAACATTATAATGCGAGAGGCTATTTCTCCTCATTAACGTTTAACTGCTACAACTGTCAACGAAAAATGCCGGCTCGGCTCGCCGACCATGATCGACACGCGGTTTTGTATGACACGCCGAGTAAAAAATAAGACAAATATGACGAGCCACGAGCCAGGCTCGTCGTTACGTAAAACCGGTACGGTATTGCAATGACACAGGGGGGGGGCTTTACCGACAAGCCATAAAACCGCGGTTTTGCTCGCCCTACGATCAGGGCCTTGATCTTTAAAACTACGCAACGGATTTTGATGCGGGTTTCTTACATAGATAGAGTGATTCAAGAGGAAGGTTTATATGTATAATACATGCATAATATAAAACACTGATAATTTTAGGTTCTAATGTGATGTTGTAAATATACAATTTTTTTGCGCTTACATTGCAAACGCTGGCTGCACCCTACGAGATAGATCAAATTAGTATACTACAGTATTGTACACCTTAAAAAGGTCTACAAAAATTCCGCGATGGTAGATGTCTATATCTTAGGGATAACCCACAATAACCATATTTTATCCCTTTTTTGCTAGAAATATTGACTTATTTACGAAGCGATTTTAAGCAATACAGGAATAATCCGTATCCAATTAAGTACCATAAAGACATTATGCATTTATTATAGGTCAATATGGCCCTTTACAGTATATAATTCAAATGAATACATTCGAAGGTATTACAGATTTAAAATGCACGAACCGTGTCGTCAGTGGGTGCATCTGAAATCCACCCGTGCGAAATCTGGGCGGGGTCACTAGTGACAGTATAATACGTAGGCCCAGTTGGGCTTATACTTTGACAGAGGAGAACGTCTGCGTACTACTACTTCCTACCGTGTTGCTGTATGTTCTACCTTTCAATAAGTGATCATCTTTGACTAGCGAATTCAAGTAATGTTATACTGCAACGATCTATGTGTACTAAACAAGGATTTAATACTTAGAATTTTGTCCTCCTGTCGTCAACTATATATGCAACTTATTATTTTCGGGAAACACTATTTTATACTGATAAACTAGCTGTTGCCCGCGGCTTTGCTCGCGTGGAAGTTGATCATATGCATTTAATTAAAACTGTGTAAAAGTATGTATCAGTACTTTATTCATGTTTTTGAACGTATTTTTTTATTTTTGATCAATAGCCCATTTAAAAGAACTTTCATACAAACATTTCACTCATATTTCATTCCCTTTAGGAACAGAATTCGCATAAATGCTGATATAAGTATTCATCTATTTCGAAAAATGACGGAATGCCAGACTAACCTATGTACGAAATGTCAACCCCTATTTCACCCCTTACGGATAGAATATTCAGAAACGCTGCAATACATATTTACTTTTAATTAGCAACTCAAAAGTAAAGTTTCACCTTTCTTATTTCTATGTATTCTTAAATATGACGGATTTCCAGAAAAAAAATCAACCCCAATTTCACCCCCTTAGGGGTAAAATATGCAGAAACTCTAAATAGATATCTAGTCATTTTTAATCAATAGCCCAAAATTAAAGTTTCATGGTTCTAACTTAAAAAATTACAAACTTCCATACTAACTTTCCACCCCTATTTCACCCCTTAGTGGTAGAATATCCAGAAACGCTTACATACGTATCTACTCATTTTTAATTTGTAGCCCAAAAACAAAGTTTCATGTTTGTAACTTCAAAAATGGCGAACTTACGTACAAACTTTCAACCCCCTTTTCATTCCCTTAGAGGTAGAATATCCAGAAACGCTTAAATACGTATCTACTCTTTTTTAATCAGTAGTACATGAATAAAGTTTCATGGTTCTAACTTAAAAAATGACAAACTTCCATAGAAACTTTCAACCCCTATTTCACCCCTTAGGGGTAGAATATCCAGAAACGCTTACATATGTATCTACTCATATTTAATTTGTAGCCCAAAAACAAAGTTTCAAGTTTGTAACTTCAAAAAAGGCGAACTTACGTACAAACTTTCAACCCCTTTTTCATCCCCTTAGGGGTAGAATATCCAGAAACGCTTAAATACGTATCCACTCACTTTTAATCATTAACCCAAAAATAAAGTTTCATGTTTGTTACTTCAAAAATAAACGAACTTTCGTACAAACTTTCAACCCCTATATCACCCCTTAGGGATAGAATATCCAGAAACGCTTAAATACGTATCCACTCACTTTTAATCAGTAGCCCAAAAATAAAGTTTCATGCTTCTAACTTAAAATATGACGAACTTCTATACAAACTTTCAACCCCTATTTCACCCCCTTAGGGGTAGAATACCCAGAAACGCTCAAATACGTCTCTACTCTTTTTAAATCAGTAACACATAAATAAAGTTTCATGTTTCAGTCTTCAAAAATGACGAAATTCCAGACTAACCTATGCACGAAATGATAACCCCTATTTCACCCCTTAGGGTTAGAATATTCAGACACGCTGAAATACGTATTTACTCATTTTCAATCAGCAACCCAAAAGTAAAGTTTCAGGTTTCTAAGTTAAAAATGACGGATTTTCATAAAAAAAATTAACCCCTTATTGGTAAAAAATGCAGAAACACTAAATAGATCTAGTTACTTTAAATCAGTAGCCCAAAATTAAATTGCCGTGGTACTAATTAAAAAAATAACGGACTTCCATACAAACTTTCAACCCCTATTTCACCCCTTTAGGGGTAGAATATCCAGAAACGCTTAAATACGTCTTTACTCTTTTTTAATCAGTAGTACATGAATAAAGTTTCATGTTTTTAACTTAAAAAATGACAAACTTCCATACAAACTTTCAACCCCTATTTCATCCCTTAGGGGTAGAATATCCAGAAACGCTTAAATACGTATCTACTCATTTTTAATCAGTAGCCCAAACACAAAGTTTCATGTTTCGAACTTCAAAAATGACAGACTTCCAATCTAACCTATATGCGAAATGTCAACCCCTATTTCACCCATTAGGGGTAGAATATTCATAAACGCTTAAATAGGTATCTACTCATTTTTAAACAGTAGCCCAAAAATAAAGTTTCATGCTTCTTACTTAAAAAATGACGAACTTCCATACAAACTTTCAACCCCTATTTCACCCCCTTAGGAGTAGAATATCAAGAAACATTTAAATACGTATTAACTCATTTTTAGTTCTTAGCACGTGAATAAAGCAACATGTTTCTAACTTGAAAAATGGCGAACTTCCATACAAACTTTTAACCCCTATTTCACCCCTTAGGGGTAGAATACCAAGAAACGCTTAAATACGTATTAACTCATTTTTAGTCAGTAGCCTGAACACAAAGTTTCATGTTTCGAACTTCAAAAATGACAGACTTCCAGACTAACCTATATGCGAAATGTCAACCCCTATTTCACCCCTTAGGGGTAGAATATTCATAAACGCTTAAATACGTATCTACTCATTTTTAATCAGTAGCCCAAAAATAAAGTTTCATGCTTCTTACTTATAAAATGACGAACTTCCATACAAACTTTCAACCCCTATTTCACCCCGTTAGGGGTAGAATACCAAGAAATGCTTAAATACGTATTAACTCATTTTTAGTCCTTAGCATATGAATAAAGTTACATGTTTCTAACTTAAAAAATGACGAACTTCCATACAAACTTTCAACCCCAATTTCACCCCTTAGGGGTAGAATATTCGGAAACGCTCAAATACGTCTCTACTCTTTTTAAATTAGTAACACATAAATAAAGTTTCATGTTTCAGACTTCAAAAATGACGGACTTCCAGACTAACCTATGTACGAAATGTCAACCCCTATTTCACCCCTTAGGGGTTGAATATTCAAAAACGCTGAAATACGTGTTTACTCATTTTTAATCAGTAGCCCAAAAATAAAGTTTCATGCTTCTTACTTATAAAATGACGAACTTCCATACAAACTTTCAACCCCTATTTCACCCCCTTAGGGGTAGAATACCAAGAAATGCTTAAATACGTATTAACTCATTTTTAGTCCTTAGCATATGAATAAAGTTACATGTTTCTAACTTAAAAAATGACGAACTTCCATACAAACTTTCAACCCCTATTTCACCCCTTAGGGGTAGAATATTCGGAAACGCTCAAATACGTCTCTACTCTTTTTAAATTAGTAACACATAAATAAAGTTTCATGTTTCAGACTTCAAAAATGACGGACTTCCAGACTAACCTATGTACGAAATGTCAACCCCTATTTCACCCCTTAGGGGTTGAATATTCAAAAACGCTGAAATACGTGTTTACTCATTTTTAATCAGCAGCCCAAAACTAAAGTTTCAGGTTTCTAACTTAAAAAATGACGGACTTCCATACAAACTTTCAACCCCTATTTCACCCCCTTAGGGGTAAAAATTCCAAAATTCCTTTCTTAGTGCGTGTCTACTCAATAAAAGGATCCTACTCACCAAATTTCATAGCCCTAACTATCATAGTTTACGCTCGGCGATGATGAATCAGTCAGTCAGGACTTACTATTTTATAAGTATAGATGATTAGTTACAAAAACTTATATAAGTTATAAAAGTTATCAAGCTTATGATTAGTGTAATAAAATAAACTTTTAAAGTAAACTACAGAAAGTAGGGACATTCAAAGTGTTCAAATAAATATCCAATGTTTGTATTTACAATAATTCAATGCTAATTTTGTGATATATGTGATGTTATTAATATCTCCGTTATTCACCTACCCAATCACATAAGTATAAATAATAGCCTTAATAAGTTCTCCGCCTTCTCGTATTTACATTCCTCCTTTTTTAACAAATCTGCTTTTGTGTTGACTACTTTTCTCATCGATCATGCAACCGAGCTTCAAATGTTTTTCATATTTTCTATTATTCAAATATAGGTACTAATGTTAGCTTAAAAAAACATGTTAAACATGTCCTTAATACCCGTTGTATGACGTCAAATTTCATGGCATTTTACAAGTATAATATGTATTCGTTATATGATTTAAACATAATTTTTAAAAATGTATTTCGCAAGTTCACCTTAACGTTGACGCCTCGTGTAAAATAAACGAAACGCAAGTCATAGTCGACTTCCAAACTTCTAACAAGGAATATCAATTTGCGGCTATATAAATGTCACGAACAATTACTGACGCCCACCCCTGGGAAAGAGGATTATGTACTCAGTCATGGGCCACGTTAATTAACCGCGTTTGTCTGAAGATGTCATGTGACAGGTATAGCATATATGTTTGGTCATATTTCAAATAACTAACGTAATTGTACGCATGTCAATATCTTTCACTAAATATAGAATATTGACTGATTGAATAAGTATCGATGAATTTATAGGAGGCAAAAAGAGAAACGTAGCGATATTTAAATAAACCACTGAGTCAGTGTGAGTCTGACTTGGGTACCAAGCCTTCTGAACGAGCTTGTTTACCTATAGATAATTCAAACATGTCCGGGTTCCATTCACGCTTTTGTCGCAAATATAACTGTATTTTTTAAACTGAGTAAACTTAGAAGCACGACTTTTTTCCACTTTGATTATTTAATGTTGACTGAATGAACTATACCTAAAGATGAATTGTTTTGAGATAGTTGCCCGTGTTCCTGAGAATCTTTATCTTGATAGACGAACAACTTAAGGAATGCACTTTAATAGTTTATTCATTTCATAACCTGTATGTGTTAATTATTGTTTCTTTATTGCAAGAAGAGAAATAAAAAATATATTATTAAGTTATTATTCTTAATCTGTAACCTTTTGTGTCTAATGGTAGTTTGAAGATATGTAATGTGCTTATACTCGAATATACTGCTCATAGCGAAAACTCCATCATATTAAATTGAGTGGTATACTTTCAATATTAACAAATCACTTTTATTTAAGTGGTTATGAGCATAAACATTAATAATATACTTTCATCCAGTTAGTTAATTTAGTTATTCATAAAGCTTTTTGTTTTGGTATTCATTTTACTCACTCCCGAATTATATCTATAAGGACCCTCAGCGACTTTATAAGTAACAATATATTCAAACTTGCAGTGAATTTGGTGTTCTCGTAAACCCTATATTAAAATTAAAGAGATTAATATAAGAGAGAATTATTCCATAAAGTTGTTTATTAAACCGTCAAATAAACTTGTAAAGAATGTTATCATCGTGTATCAGTTATACGCCGTCAAGAGGTAACTTCTTGTTTAATTTAATTATCTCATATCGAAATTGATAGAAATCTGCGAGCCTTTTTTCTGTGAAATCCTCTCAATATGTCTTGTTTACAGTAGAAAACTCAAATATAACACAACTTAATTTTAAATTAATGTATAATGATCAAGACAACCTGTACTAAATATGTTCAAAGAGATTAAACAGACATGTACGTGAAAATTTTGACAAATTACATATGTATATATCATACTCGAGGGCCTGATCAGGCTTAGTTGAATAAACTCTCGGGATTAGATCCAAATGTTATAGAGAATAAGCAATTTATCGAGCAAGAATCCAATTAGTTGCAGAGATTAAACGTGCTACCTTCAATATCTGGGCTCAACTCCCATTTGAGTTAACAATGTCCACTACATCGTTTGAAAATTATGTAAAATGTCATGGCTTATTTAAAGCAAAGTTTTAAAGATTTCTTTTTAATTAAAATAATAGAAACTGTCCTCTACATGTACACGAATAAAAATATTTTACTAAGATAATATGAGATACAAACAGTTGTATCATATACCGTTAGTCAAAATGCATTTTTTGGTAAATAAAAGTACAAGTCGCTCAAGTAAACATGGGGAGAGCCCCGTAGGGCTTTTCAACAGCATTAGTGCTGACAACGTACGAGTTCGTTTGTTTTTGCTCGCCGAAGGCATGTTTACCTTCAGCGTCATTCCATACAATCTTTGTACGGTCATGTAAAATATTAATTCGACAGCATGAAGTGTGTTAATAATGAACAAGTAGGAGCGTAAACATTTATTTTTACGTTACATTAAAATATATAATTATTAACATACATTATAATCATAGGTAAGTAAAGACAAAGTTATATGATTGTATTTCTATTTAAATACATAGAAAAGACTTCTCTTTTAACTGTCGCCCACTACATATAGTTTTGTCAATGATATGTTTTAGTTTTCTTTTAACGATACATAATATAGTACAATTATTTTGTAACTAAATATTTACAATAATATACTAATGGGTAGGTACTCGAAAGACCAGGTATTACGTACTACAGAGTTTCTATCATGCTAAGCAGATTTGTTGCGTTGACTCTAGTGGTGAGATGAAAGCTATCATCACTAGATTCTAGCGTTGATTTACATTTCAGTCGGAAGCCAAAATGGCTTGTCCATTTCAAATTAAGCCTAGGGAACAAGGTATACAAGGCCTTTACCTTTGGTACCTTGTTGCTTTCTAGTTTAAACCATGTAATAACAATTTTGTAGAAAGTGACGTACGAAAATCAAAAGACAAGAATTATCCCGTTTACTATTCGAATTTTACCAAGATAAATATAGTGTATCATTTATAGCAGTTTTCGATATTTCACATGATATCTAAATTATTCAAAGGAAAACGTATTTTGACAGACTTTTTGATTGCTTTGTACAACCGATTGCGCTCACTAGATACGAAAGGATCAAAGGATTGTCACTCGTATAGAGTCGCAAAGGACATTTGGTCTTTAATGCTGACTCGCTAACTGTTATCTATACAAATAAATAAAATTGGAGTGTCTGTTTGTAATATTAAAATAACCGCTTTTTACTAAATGCATATGTATGTATACACGGTACCTATACCAAAAATGTAGTTAAAAAATTTTTTGTCTGTCTGTCTGTCTGTTTGTTCCGGGTAATCTCTGGAACGGCTGGACAATGCAACAATGCAGCATGGTGACCCACACCATGGCGGGCTAGTGATGCTTCCGCATCATTGGGCCTCCGGTCTCGCACTCACCAACGAAACACGACAGCATGATCGCTGTCATTTTACGTTGATTTTCTGTGCGAGGGTAGTACCGCCCTGGTCGAGCCGGCCCGTTCGTGCTGAAATCAGCGTGGCTCTACTACCTTTGATTCCTTTTAAAATCAGATCATATTAAAATCAGACATTGCTACTTGCTGTTGAAATTTACTCTTTGTCCGCAGGTATATTCTCTAAATCAACATTAACAAAGGAAAATGTTTCCTTGGCCATGTATTAAATACTAGTGTTCTAGTAGTTACTAGGAGTGATAATAATTCAATTAATATTATTATTTTTTTGCTGTGCTCAAACATATTAATTGTTGAATAATAAGGTGATCCGATAACAAAGAATTAAAGCGACTCGAACCATGTGCGCATCGGTATTTGTAATGCTCAGATATAAGTAGAACAACTACAATGCAAGTAATTATCGTAATAAACCACTGATTTACATAAACGACCTTCGGCGCTTCCATCTGCTGAGCGATGCCCTCGGGAGCTACGCATTTGTGTGTGTGTGTGTATAACTACAGACTCACCCGCTCAGTGTTTTGTGCGGAATGTGTGACTCATTTCAATAGGTCGCCCCTCTCAAAAATATTGCTAGGTACACTACAAGTTTGAATGTGGAGGTAAAGGTTGTGATTTTGTTTGTTTTCTATATAATAAAAATTTAAAAAAAAAGTAGGTACATACTAAATAGTATTTTAAACTTAAGAATACAGTAGTTTCTAAACACTTACTACTTGTATTAAAGCTTCGATTATTGTAAAAATAATCGATTTTTTTTTCAGACATTACACGTTAATCCTATTGTTTCTTAATCTATACAAATAAATAAAACTGGAGCGTCTGATTGTAATATTAAAATAACCACTTTTTGATAAATGCATATCATACATATATGCATTTGTCATATTAAGTCAAGTACCATATGTTTTGGTACATGATACATGTGCCAAAATTATATTTTTTACAATTTTTGTTTGTCTGTCTGTTTGTTCCGGGTAATCTCGGGAACGGCTGGACTGATTTTGACGGGACTTTCACTGGCAGATAGTTGATGATTTAAGGAGTAAGTTAGGCTACCTTTTTTGGACTAGCTTTGTTCCGCGGCGTTTCCCGCGGTACTACAATAACCGCGGCTAACACTGCGGGGTTCAGCTAGTATCAAATATAATTTAGATTAGTAAACTGTACTTCCTGTTATTGTTGCAACTAACAAAATACCTTGATTATCCAATGAATTCTGTTATTTATTTAATTGATTATAAACCTGTCACAATCAATCTCATATCTGCAAAGATCAATTTGTCTTTGTAAACAAAACCTGCTTTCCATAAGTTACCGTTAAAAACAATGCCCCACGAGTATAATATAATAGCAAACTCGAGCACCGTTTTAAAGAAGCTTGTTTACTTTTTATAGTAAACACTTTGTTGAATGAGCTATTTATAGCTCCATTGAAATTGATCGGACCCTAACCATCTCTTTATCAGACTAGTAGACGCAGACAGAAGCTTCTTCCTTTTTGTTGTAAACACAACAAAAGTTAATCTAAACATTTTGTAGCCTCTTTTGGTTCGAGTCGCAGTCAGAAAGTCTGGAAATTACCTCTATTATTCTAGTCAAAATAGTAATTGAACCGTTTATATTCAGATGCTTGTATGGCATCGTCTTATTTGATACAATTAAACTATATCGCTCATTTATTAAGTAAAATGGTAAAGTTAATTGATAATAATAAACATTTCTTGTCTTGTTCAATAGGCCGTACGGAACGCCTATTTGTTTTATTAATAAAGAAAATCATTTTCACTTGTTTTCGCATATGACTTTTTAAGAGAAAGTATGCAAATAAATAAACAACTTAATTTAAGGACCAGTAGTAAAACCCTTTTTTTCTGCGAAAATCCTCTTTGTTGTGCTTAGCGACAGTTTTTCGCCTGCTTAAAAACCGTAGATACTAATCTATTGAAGAATCAACTAGTTGTTTATGTAATGTTTCTAACATCAAACCTATTTTCCCTACTGTCGTAATTTTTGTCAAGATTTTCTTGTCATCAGTACACTCTTTGCTGATCTATAACCATAACCAGTCTTTCCTGCCAACCTAACAAAATAGGGCGACCTTGGGACTAGGTACCTGATTTCATATACGTGCCACCTGTCCTCCCTATTACGAAGAAAGAAGTCGTTTTTAAAAGCATAGTCGCCTTCACAAGTAAACATCGTGATAATAGTACACTAAAATTTTAGAATGAAATTAACACACACAACGTTATAAAGTTGTAATAAATTTTACGTTTACCTTACCTTTAAATCCCACACATTCTTAATTTATTTTCTTTGTTACAGGCCGGTCCAGAGATGACTTGGGTGGTAGCTGAGCATGTAGCTACAGGCACCGGCGAACTATCAGTCTCAAAAGGACAGCAAGTTGAGGTGGTTGAAGCATGCCAAGGGCGCCCCGATTGGTGGGTAGTTCGAGTACCTGGCGAGCCACCGCAAGAGGGTGCCGTACCAGCCAATGTGCTTAAGCCGCAACCACATCACCAGACTAACCAGAAGTCTTCGCCCTCTCGCAGACCGCTAAGCCAACCATGTGAAGAACCACTAGGTAAGTTTACAATGAGAAACCATTTATGAATTTGTTTACTTCTACTTAAATCTTACATTTCATACATGTTTTACATGAAAATGTAAACGGCTTAAATCTAATAAAAATGAATTAACTTCACAAGTGGCATTGATCACGATAGTAATAAAATTAGTATCGTAAGTAAATGCCTGCACAGAGTTGAATAAACAATATATCGTTAGATACCTCACAATCCGGATTAACACTAGCTAAAAATATATCGACTGTGGTTCACGTTATTTGTTTAGTAAAGCAGATTTGTTTATTTAATTAGATAGTCTTCAGATTTATTTGATTATATCAAGATAAATATCCTTGTCCAAATCTATTGAGGTATTATAGATACTGAAAACTTTTAATAAAAGTTTAGTATGTAATAGAGATAGTAGAAAAGTTTTCAGAATAAATAAAAGTTTGAAACAATTTTAAGAGAATGACGTCTTATTGTCGATTGTGATGGATACATTATGCAAAGATGTTTAAAAAAGTGAATAAATGCGGGTAATCGTGTGAAAAGCGCGCTATTGTCTCTTTATGAGTTCGAGTCGTTGCCATAGAAGGCGTGCCTTTAAATATATATAACTAGTTGTTGCCCGCGGCTCCGCCCGCGTATATGTCGGTTATCGCGGCAAATAGTAGCCTATGTGTTATTCTGATGTATAAGCTCAGTTCAGTAGTTTTTGCGTGAAAGAGTAACAAACATCCATCCAAACATCCATCCATCCTTACAAACTTTCGCATTTATAATATTAGTAGGATGATAAATAGAATAATCTATTGAAATGAGATAGAAGAAAGAGTAAATACAGTCACTCTTAGTGTCTTAAAATCGAAAAGAATAGGTACCCTTTTAACACAACTTACACGGTGAGTAGATTTGCGCACGTTTAATGAATGGGTATGAGCAAGTGACAAAACACGTATGCAAGGGTCAGATGACCCTGTTTAAATGGGTAATGGTCTTAAGAATAGGCAAGGCAGGAGTTTTAGAAAAGTTTTAAAGCCAAAAGCAAGCTATTGAACCACGAACGAAGATAATCGTTAGCTTTATATTACACAAACATAAGTATTTCGAATTTAAAAATAATTACTTCTGATGATTATTAAGTACCAATAATAATTTTATTTCATTAAGCTATTAATACATATGGCAGTATAAAATTATTTAGTGTTGACAATTCTAAGCAATTGTTGTTTTACTTAACAGGAAAACGTAGCTTTCCTGTTGCATTCTTATTTGTGTATTTATAATGCCGTATGTTCATATCATTTACGTCGCACACATGATTTACAAAGAGCACATTGATTGTCAGACCTGACGATATTTTAAGGTTGCAATACCCAAGTCCTAGATATATTTTTGTTTCGTGATATCAAAGCAGCGGCTAAACCACATTGATTTTTAAAGTGAAACAAATTACCTCAATGTTGAAGTTTGTATTATAAAATAGTTATAAAGGTAATTCATTGGTTTTTATTCTCAATGTTAATATAATACCTACTGTCTTTATAAAAAAGTTCATCTGTTCCATAGTGCCCTTTACTTTCTCTTTAGAATTAAATACTGAGATAGTCACGCTGCTTACTCACTGCGTAATTAGGAAAAACTCTTTAATCTCGTTTTCCTGACAAATCAGTGAAATAAGTAAAATTGTATAAAAACATTATTTGTAGTTGCAAAACACTAATAATTTATATATCAATGGATATTGCATCTGCTTAGCGATCAAATTTGACGTTTTTCTTTTTTTTATTGCATTAAATAGTCAGATCGAAGCCAAGAACGAGATTGTATTGCTATTTAAACATCGCCAATCAGAACACGAAAAAGTATTCGCTTTGAAAACAGCGCGTGAAAAATATGAGAGCCGTGTAATGAGACTCGATATCAACAACGGCGACTAGGTCTGGTCGCTAGGTAACAGCCCTATTTACATCTCATGAAGCCAAAATTAGGAGAGAGAGAGAGAGGAGGGGGGGGGGGGGACGCTACAAATGTGGTCTCCGTAATTCATATATAATAATGTTGTCTCGACTGTCATTATCTCGTTATTCGATAGAAAATACTTTTGTATATTATTTGTTATTGAATGATAAATCAATTCCTTTCATTGGAAAGAAGTCAACTTGAATAGGATGATTTGTATATAAGTGGTATCATTATACCATCTTTTCTCTCTATCACATTTCTAAATAAATAAAAAACTGTCTAGACATTCAATACAATCTTACGTATTTATGGCTAAGCCACGTGTAGCGGCCTATTATGCATGAGACGATCAAGGTGAAAGGCCAAAGAGTTCATGAGACCCATTTGTGTTGGAAGTCTATCAAAGCTGAAGACTGACCGTCATCCAGTCCTGATTTTAATCTACTGAATTATGATTTATGGTCAGTTTTAGAGAGTAAGGCTTGCTCTAAACGCAATGATAATTTGGAGTCCCTATAACAATCCATACGAAAGAATTTTCCCATAGAAAGAGTGCGTGCTGCTATTGATACCTGGCCTCAACGTTTAAAGGGCTGTATTGCAGTCAATGGTGACGATTGCGTTATGATTTATACACTCATTCTAAGTCTACATTTGAACGCTCCGCTCTCCGTTCCGGTGCCGCTTCCATCTCAGCTCTCGGTGTGTATTCTGACCTGCAATGGAATAAAAATGTATAGTATCAACGAAAATTCAAGTTACACTGGTCAATCTAATAAAAGAAAACATCAAAACGATTTTAAATTCAACCACTATTTCGTTATTTTTATTTTTTCCCACGAAAATTTGTACATTAAAAAAATTACCATTAAAAGGAGGTCGCAATTAATTTTTATTTATTTACTAATAAGGTTTTTTAACAATACTTACATACTTATCTTGCCAAACTTTGATGGTTGTTGATGAGATGCGTTTTTTTTACAAAATATTTTTACACACACTCACATACATATATACAATTAGACAGTATTAGTCCTAATATTTATTTTAAGGTTTTGCAGTCCAATTATCCATGAGTACGCCTCGCAACTTCGTTTTTAACATACCATAATTTATTTATTTTTGTCTTAATACACTATATTCATTAAATATTTTGGTACTAAAATTTTTGATGTACACTCCATAATAATTAGACACCTTCGCTTTAACAAGCATGTTTTCTCTTACACTTCTTATATTATATTTGTTTGTTACAAAAACTTCGTTTCTTTTTAATCACTAAAGTAATGTTCTAAGGCTATTAAGTACTTAACTTTTTTGTCCATAGGGAAAATTCCGCAGGTGGAAAACAGTTTATCGCAGTCTCCTTTTCACTTATCTCCAACTTTATTACTCACTAGGAATTTGATTAATCCTATTTGTAGATCTTTGATACTTCTTAAATAGCTTATAAATGTTTGACCATAAATAAATAAGTCCATAGCCAAGAAGCGAATATGCAAGTGCGTAATATACTACCATGAATGTGTCTGCTCTGAGTTGTATGTAACTGGTAAAGCTTTCGCAATACAGATCTCAGTCTCTCACAAGTATGCAAAACGTGTGGCTTCCAATTGAAGCTTCTATCAATAGTGAGACCATAGACTATATAACGTAGTAACAGTCGGCATCATATCGATTTGTGCTCTCAGAGGGTTCAAAATTATGTGTAAAACATCCATTCAATTTTATAGTGGTTAAAAAAAACATCTTTACTATTACTTGTCAATATTGTGTTGGCTGACAGTGTGCAAATATGTTGCTCAATGATATCTATGCATGGAAACTAGTGAAAAATAGCTTTCCAATGAAGAAAATTCGTGTAATTGCCCGTATCTAAAGTGTACTTTGCAGTTAAATTGTTGCATGATTTAGTTGACATGTTATTTGTTTAGAATGTTTTTTTTGTAATTGTACTCGTATATGTTATTCGTAAAAAAGAAACATTATAGTATTCTAATATATTGTATCTACAATATTATACTGAGAAAAGGAGTATGGATGCAGGATATTTAAATGAGATAAAAAAAGCCATTTGAGGTTTTTTTTAAAGGAGGTCTTTTCAGAATAATCGGCATAATGCTTTAAGCGACATTCATGTCACTGAATAATATTATTATCTCTCAACTGTACCAATATATTCTTGTATGAAATGAATTAAAGATATCTTAACTAGCTCCACACACGTTTATGTCGGCCAACTAACTCGTAAACCATTGTGGGCTCATACACAACATCTTTGCTGAAGATCATGGCATGATCAAATGCATAGTTAACGATTCTATAACGGACATGCAGACAAACATTTATTTTTATTTATATAGATAAATATGTCTCCATACTAACTAGACAAGCAATTAAAGCATCGATTGGTAAACTTATACCGGGAAAGTATTTCCATTACCGACATCGCCTATGAGCTCAACTTTCATTAATTTACTTTTTTTACATATTAACACAGTTAGTGCAACTAATGCCCGTTTTCACCAAAGTTCCCTAAATTTAAGGTACCCCTTAGAGAGAGTTAGGTAACCCTCCACGACATTTTCGTTTTCACCAACCTTAAGAGTTACATAAGCGGTAAGGCGTCTCTTAAAATTTAGGCTCGAATGTTGACCACCTAACCAACCCCTGACAAGGTGATAAAGAAACTTGACGTACGTTTTGCTTAAAATTATTAAAATGAAGGAGGTATGGGATGATTGCAATACTAAGAGATAATAAATAATCATAGTATTAATCAATACATCGAGATAGACCAGCTTTATTTACAAAATATGGCGTTATACATTTTGTTACAAGATTTTGGTTAACCAAGAGGTGTTATTTATTTTTTATATTAAATTGAAAAAATATCTCAAGGTAGTAGAGCCACGCTGATTTCAGCACGAACGGGCCGGCTTGACGGGGGCGGTACTACCCTCGCACAGAAAATCAACGTAAAATGACGGCACTCACCAACGAAACACGACAGTATGATACTGTCATGCTTCGTTGGTGAGTGCGAGACTGGAGGCCCAATAATGCAGAAACATCACTAGCCCGCCATGGTGTGGGTCACCATGCTACATTGTCTTCATTCGCAATATGGTGACCACCACTCTTGGATTCTGCTTATGCTTTCCATCAGGCAGAGTAAAGTCATTTTGGCAGGACCAAACATAAAAAAAAGAAATTGGAATAGCCTGATAATGGGCAATGCAAGCCCAAACATTACATATATATAATAATACACATATACGTTGACAGGCCCGTACAAAAAAAGGTACAAATAATATTTTTTCCTCTTTGCAAAATTTTGTATTTATAATAATTTTATATATTTTAATAAGTAGTTATGTGTTACCAAGTTTTACATATATTTATATACAAACATTTTTACTTTTACACTTTACTGTAAATGAAAGTGAATACTTCTACTCGAATATTAAACAAATAGTGGAGAAATAATAAAAAATAAAATGAAACACTTTATAGGAGACATGGTTACATATCTACTTTATAACCACAACGACTCGCCGTCGATGTGATATCTTTATATATATAATTCTTCTGTGAGTGTGTATGTCACTGAACTACTCTCAAACGACTGGACCGATTTTGATGAAATTTTTTGTGTGTGTTCAAGGGGATCTGGGAATGGTTTAGATTCACAATTTTGTCCGCTGGACAATGTTTTTTTAATTAATTTTTAATTATTAGTAGTTATGGCAAAACGACGTTTGCCGGGACAGCTAGTATGGTATATATTTTTGGCAGTGGTCAGTTTTGAGTTTGACATTTCGAGACGTTAGAATAAAAGTCAAATATTATAAAAATTGGTGATTAAATCTTCAAATTAAACAAAAATATATTCTATTTGATTGCCTCGGTGGCGCAGTGGTAGCGTACGCAACCGCTGTTCTTGAGGTCTTGGGTTCGATTCCCGGGTCGGAACAAATATTTGTATGATCTGCAGTTGTTTCGGAGTTTGGGTGTTTTCTATGTATAATATGTATGTATTTACAAAAAGAAGTATATAAGTATTCATGTCAGTTGTCTAGTACCCATAATACAAGCTCTGCTTAGTTTGGGACTAGATGGCGTTGTGTGCTAGATGTCTGAAATATTTATTTATTTATTTAACATTGTATGTTTATTACTTAGTAATAATAATGAATTTATTAATTTCATATTGAAGAAAAACACAATTGACATCTACTTGAGCAAGTTTACGGTTTTCGAAATCCCTACAAAATAGGAGGCCCTTATTTAGGTGTCACTTAGCATGGTGAATACAAAATAAGGGAAGGTATACATTTAGGAGCTACCTACGTTAAGGGGTTCCTTGTTAAGAGATTGTTTAAGTATAGTTGGTGAAAACGGGCAAAAGTCCCACATCGCACTAGTATAATGTGGGACCAAATTGGAATTTTGAGCTTTTGAATGCACGGTGTTATTAAACATTCTCAAGCAATTGTAAAATTAGTTCCTAATTTCTAAAAGCAGTAACTGAATGTTAAATTTCGTCAAAGGTTATCTATCCAATAATTGTGACTCATATAGGTACTAGTTATAATTTTGAACTGCTCTAAATAACTACACTTCGTAAAAGATTTGTAAAAACTGATTTAGGTACGGTACTAAATAATTACCTTTCTCGTTCACTCACTGTATAAAAAGAACTAGTATTCGGAAGGCACTCCCTTAACCAACCATAAGTTCAGTTTGAGTGGACACCACCATGCAATTTGGAATTTTTGTATCTTTCTAGCGAACGATAGTAAATCCAACCTCTGGTTTGTAAAAGAAACCTTTCAATAAGTTTCAATCCATTAAAGGTGGTCCTTCAATTGAAAGTTGAAACGCTTTTAACCAAAGAATAACAATTTACAAAACATTTTGAAATTAAATAGATTAACGCTGCAGTCTATCTTTTATTAGTATTTTCTAACTAAAGATTACTTTACTAAAAAGTTTCCTTTACAACAATTTCCTTTAAATTAACCGATCAAATTAACCGCAACACACTGTCCATCCAGTTTAACGGATATGCCATGTGTGGGCAAGCCTTCGTTTTTACAGGTTGCTCCTGCAACTGTGTCCCACACAGCAGTTATATAATGTTAAAGAATGTTGAATAACATTTTATAACAAATTGTAACAAACGTTATAAAATGTTACTGATGTTTTACAACATCGTGTAACAAAATGTTGACATAATTATAACATGATAAAACAAATTTTAACTTTTGTTGTATAAACATCATCCGAGTCTCAGCGGGACGTTAGTTTAACGATAATTGTCCCTTATACACCTTTTGAAAGAAGGTAGTTATTTAAGCCCATATTTTTAAAGGCGTCTCAAGTATCCGTTATCATCTTGATCAGCTGCTAAAACTAGTTTTAAGATCATGTCAAATCTTAAGCGTCGCTCTAATTATAGAATGCGTTTTAAGTTCTATTAAGCTGAAACTGATCTCAGTAACCAATCTCAACATAACAGTCCGTTATCAATTACGTTTTTGCATTATCGAAATTATTGTTCCGTGTCATGCATCAAATTATATTAAACAAAATATAAATACCAAACATAATTTATATATTATTAGTTTATATATAATACACTATTGGCTAGTGTATCAATGTTAACATAATAATAAGAAGCAACTCGCTTTAATTAAATATAAAAAGTAATTAAATTAAAATGACTAGATTTACCGGAACCGGACCCATGACGGAAAATTCAAATTGTTATCAATACTTGTCTTGTCGAATTGTCAAAGTATGTTTTTGTTTTTTAGTTAAATACATGTTTTGCCTGCCTCAATGGAGATCAAGAGGTCTCGGATTTGATTCCCGGGTCGGACTGCTGTTGGTATTTTCTGACAAGAAATTCTTAATAGCAGCCCGGAGTATTGAAGATGGCGGTGTTTCCCGCCCGTGACTCGGAGAGCACGTTAAGCTGTCGGTCCCGGTTTTCATGAACATCTATGGCAATTGTTATTGAGAAGCGCTCAAATATACTGTCAACTAGTTCAACCTTCGAATTCAGTTCATCCTCACGGTTGCCGAGGTCCGATGCCAGGCGCACCGTGTAAAAAACTGATATTCAGGTAAAACCGGTTGAACTAGCATTTTTCGAAATCATAAAATCATATTCTTGATCAATTACCGTCCCCTTTGAAAATTTGGATAAAGTCCTTTGACATCGGCGACGTCGACATCTATGTAATCAACATTCATATTGCAGAGAGTTTGTGAATTTGAATTTTGGCAGTGTTCACTTACATGCACACTATTTTTGACAATTCGGAGGAACTAAAGACAATCTTTTTTATGAAAAAAAAAAACTGCTTTTTTAATAAAAAAAACTCTGACAACTAAAGCTTGCCCCCTACTACAGTTTGTTAGCGTTATATAGGTATAATACCGCAATATGTTTACATGTTTTCATATTCTATCAAAACTTTTAGGACAATCTGCGAAATATAGAGCTCGTTCATCTTAATCGTAAATTAACCTACCAAGAAAAGATAGTTTTAATTAGTAATCAAGACGATTGATGAGATGCTGTAGATATTATCGTTAAAATAAATATTTATGGCAACTTTCCATTTCATTCAGTTATTTTAATGTCATGTGAAAACATATGTTGTACAAATTAAAATTGTGTAGAAATCGTATAAAAATATACCTAAGGTTTACAAAAACGATTAACATTTTCAACTAATTGAAAAATGTTGAATGTATCTATTGTAAACATGCACATACATAGTTGTGCTGTAGGAATGTGCTAATGGATGCCAACTTTTTATTAGAAGCATCGTCTAGATACTTGACTTTGGCAACAAAAATAATAGAATGCTTATATTATATGGTTGATATTATTTGTTTTTTTTTATGTAATAGGATGCAAACGAGCAGTCATATGGCCTGACGGTAAGCGATTAAGCCCATGGAACCAGCATAACCAGAGGCAGCACAAGTACGTTGCCGTTGTTTGGGGGATTGGGGAGGGGGAGGGATTGGGTTATAAGCTTCCGATATCCTCACTCACTTACATAGCGCGAGCGCTATTTCTCGCAGGTTTTCTGTGAGGCTGTGGTATCACTCCGGCCAAGCTGGTACATTCATGCCGAGGCGTGGCTCTCCCATTTGGTACTGTATAAAAAAAGAAATGTTTTCTTCTAAAACTTATGGAGTTTAATAATGAATAACCATAATACCTTTATATGTGTATTAGACAGAGAGGTAACTATAAAATTGTCTGCCACCCTACACAATTTAGACTCTTAATCAACTTTTACTCTCACTTACTTATTTGGATATCCGACCCTTCCGTGCTACAATAATAGGGGTTGGTTCACTAATAACTTAACCAATTTATAAATTTGTGATACCAAAAAGTTCCCTTTCAAAGGCAACATCCTCACTACGTTAGTTAGTAAATTAAATTCGATGAATGTTTGATGGGTTGAGAGCATGTTAGTTTGTAGTCGAACTTGTCCGAAACCTATTTCATAGTTCTTGTAGTGCTGAACCACGGGAAACGATCGATACACAAAATTACATTTCAGGTGAATACTTCATGCTATGATTTCATTCTTAGTTACTTTGACTGCGTGTTGTTGACCAATCTATACTAATACATAAAGCTGAAGAGCTTGTTTGTTAGTTTGAACGCGCTTATCTCAGGAACCGCTGGTCCGATTAGAAAAATTCATATATATAAATATATATATCATCACGCTAAGACCAATAAAAATGTTTGGAAAACGGGGGAAAATTATCACGCTACGGGCAATAGGAGACGCAAACGAGGTTGCGTGGGTCGGCTAGTGCACTATAACTATAAACATAGAAATAGGTAATTTAGAGAAAATGGATACCATTTCGTTAGTTTTGTATTAATATGGGTAAAAATATTTTTCGGTGTATCGGCTTCAAATTTTCACCGCTGAAAACGTTGTATTACTTTTGATATAAGCAGTATATACATATATTGAACGGCATTGTATCCTACATATAAATATTACAATACAAGATAACGCCTTTCGTTTGCCTGATTACGCTTTTAATGAACTGATAAATTTTGTAATAATTTATTTCAGACAAAAAGTATCTCTTTCCTTCTTTATTAATTATTACATACATACATTGTTTTTATATTATTGTTACTTTCTTATATAACATTTTAGTTTTAATGTATAACTTATGGGCAATTGTGTAAATATAAAAAATATTTAGGGCCTATTTAATTTTAATCGATTAATAAAAAAAAATGATTATCGTCCCTAGAAACATTTTTTTTTTGAATGATAAATAAATAAGTAATAAATAAATAAATATTTCGGACCTTTAACACACAACGTCATATTGTCCCAAGTTAAGCAGATTTCGTGTTATGGGTATTAGACAACTGATATAAATACATATATATCTTTTTTTTTGTAAATAATAAATAATAATAATAAATAAATAAATATTTTCGGACATCTAACACACAACGCCATCTAGTCCCAAACTAAGCAGAGCTTGTATTATGGGTACTAGACAACTGATATGAATACTTATATACTTTTTTTTTTGTAAATACATACATATTATACATAGAAAACACCCAAATTTCGAAACAAATATTTGCAGATCATACAAAAATTTTATCTGACCCGGGAATCGAACACGAGTCCTCAAGCACAGTTGTTGCACACGCTATCACTGAGCCACAGAGGCAGTCAGATAGGTATAGATGTAACACATTAGTATATAATTTCCTTTTAGAGTTTACTTATTGTTTAACACAATAATATATTTGTATTGTAGAAGCTCATTCAGGCAATTCCACGTATTTGACAAGTATTTCTTGCTCTTTGACACAAAACGTTTTCCAGTAAATTGTGTAGATAACCAAGAAGGTCCCTAAGTTAGAAAAGTTATATAATTTTATCACACTACTTCAGAATCAATTTTTCTATTATTATTTTGTTTTATAAATTATAATTAGCACTCGGCTCGCTAATGGCCAAAAATGTCATTGGTCTTTTTCAATTCAAAATAATCTCTGTCTACCTCTTTGGGAAATAGGCGTGATAGTTATGTAAATATTTATATGTAATTTAGTTTTTACATATTAATATATTCAAATAAATTATACATTTGTGACCTTATTAACAAATTTACGAATACATTAATTAAACCTTTATACCATGTAAAGAACGCCGAGAATTCTCCGAAATATGGTGTTGAGCTTTGTCCTTGGCGTACGAAATTCCTGCCATGTCTCTATATTGCGTCAAAGGCTGTATTGAATAGATGACGATACATTGTTACATTTTCCCTAATTGAGATATTCCGCAGTAGATATACCGGTGCCAGGATTATTGCAGAAGTTAGATGAGACAATGTCATCCAATCAGTCAGAAATTAATAGTACGTCTGTGGCTATCATTTGTAAGCCCTATTATAGTTCCAAACCATTGAACGTCTAAGCTGATCGAATACAGTTTCACCAAGTCAAAATGTGTTCTGTCTGTCGTGTAATTATCCATTAACGCATCAATGTAATATGATACTACTTACATCTTCTTTATTTCTTTTGTAGCTAGAGGTATATGTAATAATACACGCTTATTTTTCATACAAAAACCCTGTTGTTACAAGCTTTTTATTAACTTGCAATGTATGTATGTTCCGGTGCAATCTTGCAAATCAATTTTGAAGCAGATATCTTCATCCGATTTTGCTGAAATTTTGCAAGCATATGTATACAGTGTGATAATACAATATAACAATATGACATGGAGCTGATCTGATGCTGGAGCTGGAAGGTGGCCATAGAAACTCTGTAAAGAAACGTCCCAACACCATCGATTTTGTACTCATTTAATTCGTCTCGACGAGTACTTTTCGTTCATAGTATCCAGGATATGATGATGGAGCCAGGGCATTCCAAACAAAACTTGTTTTAAAAAAACTATTTAAACGGTTTTATTTAGCTTACTCTGTTTGTTTGGGTCCAATCAAATAATTGAAGTTTGACCCTCTCCCTGTTCACAGATTGATTTTAAATGAGGTACACACCTTTAGTTGTAATAACAATACAATTAAATATATTCTGTTTCATTGTAAATCTAAGATGTCCCGCTGCTACAAAATAGTGGTTTAGCTGCTACAAAATTTTGTCACGACTATCTCAATAGGGGTATCAAATGAAAGGGCTTGACTAGTAGAACAGAGTTCCCTATGAAAAATTAAAAATAATAAAAAAATAATTAAACGGGTTCATTGAAAATATTGTGCTAAGAACTTAAAAATAATTCGGTAGATCCCAGGTTCCAGTCACCACTCCCTTCTTTCTCATTAATCTAGAGACTAGATGCACCTTTAAAAATGATTTCTCAGCAAAAATCAAATAAATTCCTACATATTGTGATTCACAAGATAGCGCTAACAATAAGCCCAAATAAGCAAAGTGACTAAAAAGAAATAAAATGAAACTAGGTATAGTTTCATTTTGATCTATTTTTAGAGAAGCAAGGTGTGACGATACTACCGAATAGCAGTCAGGACAGAAATCGAAAATATTTGATCTTATATTCGGATACCTAATAGTTGGCCAGGTGTAAGGTATTTGATACACAGTCAAACGAATGCTCTTAAATATTCACTGAGCTTTAAGAAAATTTATAAGGATAAAAAATCTTTTACTTTAAAATCCATTGAGGAATTAAAATCAATATACTAATTAAGAAAAACCTAGGTGTTATTAAATAAAACAAAGAAACTCAACCGGCCCATCCATATAGTCGGTTCAGAATTACATAAAGGTTTCGCAAAATGAATATATGAAAATTAGGCTAATCTGACTTTGAAAAGAGTGGCCATGAGTTTCTTTGCCAGTATTCTTCTCATGAGGCTCTACGCATTTTGGAAACTGGAAGTTATGGATCGACACAGGCAGGCAGTAGATTTTGGTGTTTTCACCTAATTTAACTCGACAATACAGCACATGCTGTGGCGTCTGTTTGTGTCGATCTATGATTCTTAACTACAGCTTCAATTTAACGTTCATAAATGTCACTTAGTGTCTTAATTGAATAAATGATTTTGAATTTGAATTAGGCTTAATTTGATTGTGTATAAATAAACAGATTACTAATTTTTTTTAAATACTTATTCAGCACGACTGACAATTCGAAAACATCAAAGCTTATAATTTCTGCTATAATAATACTTGGAACCCGGTAGAAGCTGGCCAAAATATTTTCGGGCTGGAACATTTTGCCATACCGAATTAAAATTCTTTATTAATCTAATATTACTGCTATTTTCATACCTGTAAACTTAGTTGTAGTTAGGAGAGAAAGATTATAAGCGATTATTTAAATTTAAAAAAAGCTGGTGTGAGTTAAAATAAAGTGAAATCAAAACGTTACATTGTATCAAAAATGAAAAAACATGCGAGGGTAAAAACATTAACCTGCAATGGAAACATTTCAGGTGAAGTACTTGCATCGTACGTGGAATAACTCTCGACATGCACTCGTAAACAACGTGATTGGGTCCGAGAGACTTACTAGTAGTACTTAATGAACTCCCGATATTTCTACTTGTAAAATTTTATCTGTTGGAGATTGAGAGTACCGATGCTATAGTATAATAATATATAATAAATTAACTTACCTACTGTCTGAGCTGTTGGTAACCTGGTTACACGGTCATTGATAAGGTAACGCTTAATTGCTGTAGTTTCTTAATGCGGTACTAGAAAAATACATTAATATTTATATTGTTTATAGGCTAAGGGTTAGTTTTAACCGCAGCTCGTTAACTGCCGTGTTGGGTGACAATATAAATATAGCTACATTTATATTAGTCAATTATTTAGAAATGGGTCCTCCCTAGTTACTTTATTTATTTTAAATTTAAAATGTCGAAATTTTAATTACCTCCTATGTTCAATTTTAACGAGTTTTGAATTCTCTTATCAATTACGTTTATGATTAAAAACTAAATATGAAAAGAATGTTAATCAAAGGTATTGTACATTGATTTAATTTTACAAATACTCCCCGTACAAAAATATTTTTTGAAAAATGGGTTGTAAGCTTGGAAAAATAAACAAAAGATTTTTAACTACAAGCTCAATGTTTCAAATGAGAAATAGAAACTAAAACTGCTTCTCTAAAGCTTAATGAGGGAATAAAAAAGATAGGTAAATAATGAATTCAATAGGTACATTCTTTCAGTAAAGATGTTTATAGTTTCACACTTGTGGATTTCACGAGTAATCTCCACTAGACACATAAAACATGCACATACTCAGAAACAAGACACCTAATAGCACTTGAGTTAAGGTGTTTGCTATGTGTTTCGTCACTCGCAATCTTTCCAACACGGCCTACGCAGTGATAATATAAAAGATAACGATTGAACGTCTTGCCCATAACCCAACTTATGAATGTATAACAAAGCACACGACAACAGATTGAAAGGGGTTTGTGTACATTCTCTAATGTGTACATTAGTAGTACAAGGGGTGTTTCTAAATTATATCCGTATAATCAATTGTAACTGAAACTAGCAGTAATAGTTTTACATACAGTTTTTAATTATATTGATGACTATTTGTGCGTATGTTTTGTTCAAAGTAATGTCGTCACAACATTTCATAAATGGAAACAGGCATCGATAGTTAAAATCATAATAGAAAACGTTATAATTGAACGTCAGGATTGAATAACATTTTGCATTTAATTATAATTATTATTCAGTCTGAAACGGAGATCGCATCACTGTATCCCACCGGTGTGTCAACAACGAAATAGTTAGATGCAGATTAAAGGGCGCTGCGATAACGTGTTGACGCTCCGATGAAAAACGGGGAACGACCACAATTTCGAAGGGGATTAGCTATATTATCATTAAAACCGTTCGAACCCAAGCTACGATATATTCGTTTATCGAATAAGCCTTCTTTCAGGCAAACAAAAAGTGCAGTTCCGGTAGCATCAAAAAGGCTAGCCTCAACCTGATTAGATTGAAAAGGGACGATCTTTAGAAGGTCATAGGTATCCTGACTGGGCATTGTCTTCTAAACAAGCACCTATTCACTATAGGCGCAACAAACAGACAGACCTAAAAAGGTCTCCTGGTGGTTCACATGACCCATCAATTTACGGCACAGGCCCGTAGTCTAGAGGTATCGCTACGCATTTATTAAATTATCTCTAAATAAGATTTTTAATCCTATTTTAATTAGAACAGCCAGTAACTAAATAAACCAACAGTAAATGATGAAGAAAGCTTTGTTAAAAGCTTCTATTTGTTACGTTTCAGAAATAAATTTACTCTAGACATCAATGAAATTAATGTTTAATCAAGAATGAATGAATGAATGAATACTATAATAGATTTTACACGTCACTTCTATACAAATAAATAAAATTGGAGTGTCTGTTTGTAATATTAAAATAACCGCTTTTTACTAAATGCATATGTATGTATACACGATACATATACCAAAAATGTAGTTAAAAAAATTTTTGTCTGTCTGTCTGTTTGTTCCGGGTAGTCTCTGGAACGGCTGGACGGATTTTGACGGGACTTTCACTGGCAGGTAACCTAAGTTACTCCCTGGATCATCAGCTACCTGCCAGTGAAAGTCCCGTCAAAATCCGTCCAGCTGTTCCAGAGATTACCCGGAACAAACAGACAGACAGACAAAAAAAATTTTAACTACATTTTTGGTATATGTATCGTGTATACATACATATGCATTGATTAAAAAGCTGTTATTTTAATATTAGAAACAGACACTCCAATTTTATTTATTTGTATAGATAATATTTCGGTAACACAACGCCATCTAGTCTCAAGCTCAGCAGAGCTTGTGTTATGGGTACTAGATAACTTGATGTAAATACATACATACTTTTTTTTTGTAAATACTTACATATTTATACATAGAAAACACCCAAACTCCGAAACAAATATTTGCAGATCTCCATTTGGTCCAACCCGGGAATCGAACCCGAGACCTTAAGCACAGCAGTCACATACGCTACCACTATGCCACAGAGGCAGTCTAAATAAGCTATAGTTAGTGTTGTAGTTCTTATCCGTTGTTATTTTGTCATTTGAAAAACGCCTAACTTACGCCGTTGTAACTGATTGTATTTGCAACAAATAAATAACCAGCATTAGATAATTTTACATATCTATTGTCAAAGGACAGACGTACCATTCTGACACTAATTGTAATATACTGGTACGACGTAAACGAGTTTACCATTACATCATGTATATTTAGATATTATTTTCAAAATTAAGTCCTTATTAAATTGTTTCATGTTCGTTGTCTTACTCACAACGCGTTATAACAACATTTAACGCTCAAAAGCTATAATAAGATGCCTTAGGCTAAATATGTACCTATATAATAACGTAATATGCCGAAGTAACGAAGCTAAAACCACGCTCTTCACTTTTTGATGGATATATTATGTAGACAAATGTATTAATTCGTCTGTATTTTTTTTACAGGTAAGTCTCAGCTAAAGTGAACCTGATACAACAGTAAGTTGACTAACTAGCTTTAGCATGTTAATATTAAATATACTAGAAGTCATAAGAATTGGAGTCCTCGATCACTAACAATGAGAGCAATTAAGGATCCAAGAAATGTACCTTAGATTTAGTACCGACGTAAATATGCAGTATCAAAGATAGTTTTGTGCACTTACTCCATAAAGCCTTAGTATATTCCTAAACGTAGATGCACATTCAATGTCTTCAGTGTTAAACATAGTAAGTGAACTTCGTTTTTTAAATCTTTACATTAAGTTCAAGCTTCAAGTGAACCTCCTTTGCCTTCAAAGAACAAGGCGCTATGTTTGTACAATATTTCCCTCTTCATTTCATTAATTTAAACAAGCTAGATTTCAAGAGTTTAATAAAGACTAGCTGAGCTCCGCGGTGTTACCCTCGGTTGTTATTGGACCTTTATAACTAAGCTAGTGTAAAAATGCAGCCTAAGTTACTTCTTACATCATCAGCTTTCTGCGAGTAAAAGTCCCGTCAAAATCGGTCCAACCGTTTTAGAAATTAGCCGGAACAACAGACAGACAAAAATAATTTAATTTTTGTGTAAGCGCCGTTTAAATCTTTCAAATGCATTAAGTACTAGCTGGGCCCTGCGGTCTTACCCGCGGTACAACAACAACTGCGGATAACGCCACGGGACAAAGCTAGTCTACAAAAGTATCGTTATAAGTACCTAAGTGTATCGTATTTACATACACACACTAGGTCGGTTAGACGTTTGCACTAAAAATAAACCAGTAATTAAATAATATGTTCATCACAAGAACCGTACTTAGAGATTTTTACCAATTTCTAGGCTCTGCGGTAGGTAGGGCGCCAAAGGCTGTTTCGTAGGGTGTTTTTAGTGGAAACACCACATTCTCCTGGCTCCTATGTCCCCGAGGAGCTGGAAATCCGAAGGGATTTTTCACCAGGCCCTTAATATACAAGTTAGTTATACTGGTATGACATTCACCGCCTAAGGCAATTAATTGCCAACCTACGATATGAGCACCATAACGTACTCGTATTGACGACATAAGAATATAATATCAAATTGAGCCAACTCGACCCATCATCAGGCGACCTTGTTTGTGGCGAGATGACAAATAACCCCACTTAATCACGACTTGTAAGTGCATACTTGAGCTGCTAGAATTTCAGAATCGTATAATTAGTGCGACAAGGGTCAATGCTTTTATAGTCGGATACATGTGTCTTATTTTGTGTTGTGATATCACGAATGCCGGGTAAAAGAAGACACGACAGTTGTTCGAGCACAGTACCGACATAATGTTAATTTTTGTCATTTTGCTATATTGGTGGGTAATAATGTCGTTAGATGCCAAACACTACTGACTTGTACTATAAAGTTTTGTTTTGTATACCAAACAAATAAAGTATTGTACGTTATTTCAGGTAATTGTACTCTATACTCTATGCGAACAATAAAGTACACATAAATACTTTATTTCGCATGATTCGATTTCTTTGGGATTTTGAAAAGTTTAGTCGTAGGTATTGTTTCGTTAAACGAAATCTATCGATTGGTGCTGAATCGATATCGCCACTCACAAGCGCCACATCACTTAACCTCTCGTTTTTAACAATTTCTGAACGCAACCTAACCTTAAATGTCAACAATATCTTCTTCTCCTTCTTTGATGAAATGGCAACCAGCCGGATGTCTCGGATCAGCTATTTCTGCCAATGTTAAGTGTTTATAGTCTTCAAATCATAAGTCTTCAAGTCTTAAAGACTTCGTCGTGATGAAATTAATGTTAAAAAATATATAAAACTAGCTGTCCCCGCAAACGTCGTTTTGCCATAACTACTAATAAATTAAAAATTAATTAAAAAAACATTGTCCAGTGGACAAAATTGTGAATCTAAACCATTCCCAGATCCCCTTGAACACACACAAAAAATTTCATTAAAATCGGTCCAGTCGTTTGAGAGTAGTTCAGTGACAAACACACTCACAGAAGAATTATATATATAAAGATATGGATGAGATGAAATGGGGACCGTCTTTCGAAAAAACAAAAAACGATCTCCGTCAACAATATCAATGAGATTGGATTGAACTTAGATTGAAGGATTGAAATGTATTGTCATGTTACAATTTCATGAATTTTCTTGTTCGTGAGGCTTTTGTTTCGTGCAAAGCGGTTTGAGTGCAATAAAATACGTTTTAAAGTTTTATAGATTTATGCTATAGCAAATCATGAACAAGAATACTCCAACATACATCTAACAAACGTAATTTCGATAGTGAAATGGGTCAAATACATAATGAATATGTTACACCGAAAAAACATTTAAAAAAACGATACGACAAAACAGATAAATAAACGATTGCAGAAGTATAAAAGTCAGTGGGAAATCGAACATGGTGATTGGTTAATTAATGATCCAAAAAATGAATATAATGGTAAATGCAAATTATGTGCAATCACATTTACAGTAACTTCAGCAGGAATAGGACAAGTTAAAAGAATATCATTTTTTTCTGTGTGTGCACGTGTGTATGTGTGTTGGTATGGTTGCATTGCATTAAATATCCAAACTAAACTTTGCTATGCTATAAAATAATCTGATTTTATTTAAAATATGAAAATTAATAAAGTATAAATGATGGCGACTGGGGGTGATGGGTAAGGTGACAGAATTATTCTCATTACTTACAGGTTAAACAACACAAATCAAAATTAGAAATGAGGAGAACATCTGAACTACTTGAGAAATTCCTTGACTCTTCTTTTGTTTCTACATCAACTCGATGCAGTGACCTAACATATCACACTGTAAAACACAATCTGTCCTATAATAGTATGGATTGTTGTATAAAATTTAATAAAACTATTTATGCCAATTCAGCTAAAGCTACAGCAATTCATCTAGCTAGAACAAAATTGGAAGCACTAGTTACAGAGGTGTTGGGCCCATATTCTTTACAAATTGTAATAGATGCTATTACTACTGAAAATTTGTTTTTCTGCTTACAAACAGATGCTTCTAACAAAAAAAAAACTGTTTCCTTTAGTGATAATATTTTACAGCTAAAACTGGCATTGAAAACAAATTATTAGATTTTTATGAAAATAGTAATGAACCTGCTGATGGTATGTCTGAAGTAATTCAAAAGTCATTAGAGCAATACAAATTATCTTTTCATAATGTATCTGGGTTAAGTGCTGATAATACACATGCTAATTTTGGTGTCAATCATTCTTTATTCACAAATATGAAAAATTTGGTACCAGATTTCATTAAAGGCAATTGTCATGCACATATAGTGCTTAATTGCGTAAGACATGCTCATTTTTTACATTCTGTTGAAAGAAGAGAGGAGCTGAAAAAAACTGTAGCTTCAGTAGATGGCGATTTTCATGAAATAAAAGGCCATGTGGGAACAAGATGACTCTCTCTTTTACAATGCATTGATACATTAGTATTAAATTGGTCACCTATTAGAAGCTATCTTAATATATATAAATCTCGTGTCACAATGTTTGTCCTCAATGGACTCCTAAACCACTTAACCGATTATAATAAAATTCGCACACCATGTGCAGTTCGATCCAACTTAAGAGATAGGATAGTTTAAATCTCAAATTATAGTCGCAATTTTAATAATATCCACGCGAGCAAAGCCGCGGGCAACAGCTAGTATATATATATATATATATATATGTACAAAATTTATTGATGCTCAATGAAACTGAGAATGATATGATTGAAATTTATTTGCATTTTTGTAGTCACTTGATAAACTTATTTAATAAATCTGTTAAATGTCTAGAAGGCAACTGCATAACAAGTTAAGATATTTATGGGATAATGGTTAGTCTTAGAGATGGATTAAGACAAAGAAAACATGATCTCTTTTTCGCTATGAAACAAGGGAAAAAATTAAATTGTTATCTTCACCGGAACTAACTGGGCAAATTCACAATATTTTTTATTATTTATTGACAAAACCGTAGAGTACCTCAATAAATGGTTCGATTTTAATAACACAAACTGGTTATTTACACTTGATAATATAAATTTAAAGAGCAATATATTGAATTTGATATTATTTTCAACATAATAGAAAATTTAAATCTGCAAAAACTGAATGTAGATATGGAAGATCTTTATGGAGAAATCACTTTATTAAACCAACTTTATAATCAAATATGTGCTTCTAAGGGCTTTGCAGAACTATCAACTGCACAAAAATGGCAGCAAGTTTTTAATATGAGTGATGGTAATTTTTTAAACTTGTATAAAGTAATTTCATTTTTATTGTCTATTCCCGCCACGTCAGCACTCACAGAAAGAATTTTGTGATGAATATCAAATGGCGAGACGAAAGATACAAAGCGTCTCTGAATTTAATAAAAAATGAATTACTTATTTACTTTAATTTAAATACAGATTGTAAAGATGCTGTGCAATTGTTTAGTAGTGATACAAATTTAATACAAACTGCAAAAAGTAATAAAAAATATGTTTTTAAATATAATATTAAAGAAAAGTAAATTGCACTTTATTTTGATACAATGTACTTTTTTTCTTACCTATATTAACCAATGTACTTTAATTGCTAAAAAAAGGTGGCAACCCTAATTCTGTCTTGCTAACTCATTATACACTTCATGAGAATAAGACGGCAAAGTAAATATAAAATTTAAGTCAGCTGAAGAGATTAGTTTCTCAAATGGTGTCAAATCTATGCCAGTAAAAACATGGCAGGGTATGAGATCTCCGTTTTCAAACTTAGTGATGTCCAAATAGATATATACACAGAATTCACTCCTTAACCCCATCGCCGCGCCGTCTGCCACCCCCCCGCACAACTGTCGTGGGTTACATACTATTAGCTCCTCCTACTAATCGGCATCTACAACAAAAATGTGCATTTCCAATAGGGTAGTTGACTGTATCGTAAATAAATACCGATGTCTTCTTCATTAGAACGAATATTATAAAATGTCTCGAAAAATATATTTATTACAGCTTTTCATTTCAATTACAAATTTTAATCAAATGAATATTGTAATATATTGCTCAATTGCGTTGTGTAAAACAGTGACGTCACAAGCCAGTTTTTAGTACATTTTTTATATGAAGTTATCGTTTTGACAGATGATAAAAAGTAACGGATTTGACTAAGGTGTCAACTACCCAAATAACAACTTATTAGGGTAGGGAGGCTTTTCGTGGCTAAGTAGCCTATCATTTATAAGGTCATTCTATGCGTTACACCTTAGGTACATACACTCGGTAACGGTAAATACCTTAATAAATTAAACATTCATTTTTAATAATTTTGTACGTGGTCTATGTAGTCAACATATATTCTTCTATGCTAACTGCTAACGAAGATGCATTTGTTTTGTAAGTAATAAAAATGTTTAATGCAGATTTCTATAACTGTTGTTAACATAGCTCCTACAATAGCTTTATCATCTTATACGTGTAAAAACTAGATACGGAACACTTTTTTTTTTCTCGCAAGAAAGATTACTAATTATGCTTAGATTTGCCGACAGGATTAGGCTAAAGTTGTTTAAAAGCGCTATATCTTGTTTAATTTTTTTATTGAATCCGGGAAGAGTTCTATTTGTGTATATTTTTCAAGAAGAAGTGTGACAGAAGGTACTATAACTATTAATTATATTGAAGTTGTCGTAACCCACAACTGTAAAACAATAATTATAACAAAGAAGCAAGCTTTTAAAAATATACTAACACTAGCAGTTGCCCGCGGCTTTGCTCGCGTGGAACTTGATTACATGTATTTAATTAAAACTGTAAAAGTATGTATGAATAAGTTATTCATGTTTTTAAACGTCTTTATTTATTTTTGATCAATAGCCAATTTAAAAGAACTTTCATACAAACATTCGACTCATATTTTTACCCCTTTAGGAACAGAATTCCCATAAATGCTGATATAAGTATTCATCTATTTGTAATCAGAAACATAAAGACGAAAATTTTTAGGCTGCTAAATAAAAAAAATACGGACTTCCCAAACTAACCTATATATATAAGATGTCAATGCCTATTTCTCCCCTTAGGGGTAGAACATTAAAAAACGCTTAAATACGTATCTACTCGTTTTTAATTAGTAGCCCAAAGATAATATTTCATGTTTTTAACTTAAAAAATGACGAACTTCCATACAAACTTTCAACTCCCATTTCACCCCCTTAGGGGTAGAATTTCCAAAAAGGCTTAAATACCTATCTACTCATTTTTAGTCAATAGCCCAAAAACAAAATTTCATGTTTCGAACTTCAAAAATGAGGGACTTCCTTTTTTTTTTTTTTTTTTTTTTTTATTTTTTTTTATTTTTTTTTTTTAACGTGTGGAAACCCCCTCGGGCCGTCACCCCGCCGGGGTTTGCGGCGGGGCGGTGTGTCGGAATCGAACCGACTAAAACCACACGGTGTGCCACTCTGCGCCTGAGACGGGAGGGATCCGGGAACTGCTGTTATTAACACATCCGGACCCCTCCCAGCGCCTGCCCGCACTGAAGCGGGCACCGTCTGCTGATGAACTCTCTAAATAGGCGACGTACGGCACACGCGTAACGTCGCCCCCTCGCGGGTGACCACTAGAGCGGATGGAAGGGAAAACCCATCCCGACCATCCGCGGCCACACTCAGGGCGGCATGAGGCGCTGATAGGCGCGCCTCCGCCGCCCGGTTCGCCGGCGGCGGATCGGGTCCGAGTGGATATCATCCTCCCGGGCCTTCTCCGCCGCCTCCTTCTGCGAGATTACATCTTCACAGAAGGTTGCGACCGCGGTAAAACTGCTGTCGCTACCGGCCATGGCGCGAATGACGGCCGGTAGCGACAGATCTCCTCCGATGACTGCAGTGAGGGCCCGGCGCTGCGACGCCCAAGCGGGGTAGATCGCCAGCGTATGCTGGGCCGAGTCCTCACTGCAGTCGCAGTGGTGGCAGGCGGGACTCAGTTCCCTCCGTGCGACCGAGTGCAGGTACTTCCCGAAGCATCCGTGCCCGGAAAGCACCTGCGTCAGTCGGAAGGAAAGAGTCCCGTGCTGCCGCCCTGCCCACTCGTGGATGACCGGCTGGAGAGCCTCCACGGCGGCGAAGCCAGCGCGTGGAGTCTCCAGCCGGAACGACCAGCGAGCCATCGTGGCTCGACGGGCGGCTTCACGCCACTCGCGCACCTCCTCGGGCGGGGGGTGAATGCCACACTCCGCCCGGAAAGAAGCCACCCGTCGATAAACTTCGGCGAGCACTTCCGCCTCCAAATCCCATGGGGGTGTTCCGGCCAACGCGCACGCCGCCTCGGTCGACACCGTGCGGTATCCGCGTATGGCTCTGACCGCCAATACCCTCTGAGGCCGCCAGAGGCGAGCCTTGTTGAGGGCGGTCAGAGCCGCCACCCACACCGGTGCGCCGTACAGCGCCATTGACCGGACCACCCCCGTGTAGAGGAGTCGCGTTGCGACGCTGGCTCCGCCCAAGTTGGGCAATAATCGCCCAAGGGCGGAGGCAGCGTCGACCAGCTTCGGACCAAGCTGTCGGAAGTGCTCGTCGAAGAGCCACCTACCGTCCAGGATCAGACCCAGATACCTCATCTGGGCCCGAACCGGTACGAGGACCGAGTTGACCACTATGGAAGCGCCGGGGGGCGGCCCACGACGGGGCCCATGGAATAGCAGGGCCTCCGTCTTGTCCAGGGCCACCCGTAAGCCCAGCGCCTCGATGCGCCTGACCACCAGAGAAACACCAATGGTGGCCAGGCGCGCCGCCTCCTGGAAGTTCGCCCCCCGGGCTGTGACAAGAGTGTCATCGGCGTAACAAATTACGCCCAGCCCGGGGGGGAGACGATCTCTTAGGACCCAGTCGTATCCCACGTTCCACAGGAGTGGTCCTAGGACAGACCCCTGCGGAACGCCGCACGACATGGGTCGCCGTCTCAAGGCGCCATCTCGATCCTCGTACACGACGGTACGCTCCTGCAAATAGTCTGCCACCAGCCGCCTCAGGTACTCTGGCACTCCGTGGTATTGGAGTGCTTCCCCGATGCAGCTGAATGGCAGACTATTAAAGGCGTTGGCGATGTCCAGGGACACCGCCAACACCACTCCGCCACAGCTCACTGCCTCCTCGGTCACGGCCCTAAGGCGCATCACGGCATCGACCGTCGAACGCCCCTCTCGGAATCCGAATTGGGCGTCCGACAGGTCGGGCCCCACCTCGCAGAGGTGCTGGACGATGCGGGCAGAGAGTATTCTCTCAAAAAGTTTACCCGCCTCGTCCAGCAACACGATGGGCCTATAGGCACCCCCTTAGGGGTAGAATATCTAGAAACGCTTAAATACGTATCTACTCTTTTTTAATCAGTAGCACATGAATAAAGTTTCATGTTTTTAACTTAAAAAATGACGTACTTTCATACAAACTTTCAACCCCTATTTCACCCCTTAGGGGTAGAATATCCAAAAACGCTTAAATAGGTATCTACTCATTTTTAGTCAGTAGCCCAAAAACAAAGTTTCATGTTTGTAACTTAAAAAATGACGAACTTCCATACAAACTTTCAACCCCTATTTCACCCCTTAGGGGTAGAATATCCAAAATCGCTTAAACACGTATCTACTCATTTTTAGTCAGTACCCTAAAAACACAAATTTCATGTCTCGAACTTCAAAAATGACGGACTTCCATACTAACCTATAATGCGAAATGTCAACCCCTATTTCATCCCTTACGGGCAGAATATTTAGAAACGCTGAAATACGTATTTACTCTTTTTTAATCAGTAGCACATGAATAAAGTTACATGTTTCTAACTTAAAAAATGACATACTTCCATACAAACTTTAAACCCCTATTTCACCCCCTTAGGGGTAGAAATTCCAAAATTCCTTTCTTAGTGGGTGTCTACTCAATAAAAAGATTCTACTTACCAAATTTCATAACCCTAACTATCATAGTTTACGCTCGGCGATGATGAATCAGTCAGTCAGTCAGTCAGTCAGTCAGGACTTACTATTTTATAAGTATAGATAAATTTGGCGGTTTCTAGTATTTTCCTGTCGGCGGCTTTAGATAAATCGGTACCCTTCAGTTTGATCAGTGGTAATTATGCAAGGCGGCTGTGAGACAATCGTTCGGATGTCCAGTTTAATACTATAGACAGATATATATTACTTTTCCTCTAAATTTGTATCGTTATTTTAACACAGGTTATATTAACCTACGTAGAAAATAGATTTTTAATAAAAACCAAGAATCCAAAGTAACAAATAAAATGAAATAGTATTAAGTTGATTTACATGCAAAAATGTGTTATGGTTGTTTATTAAGATCATGATGAAACACGTTACACATTTTATAATACCTCATGTTGGGTTAACTATATAATAAGTCGATATTTCTTAGTAAGGAGCTTAAGATTAGATTTTTGTCTAGACTAGAATGTTATGAAAATACATATTTCGGTTACGTTCTCTTTAAAATTTGATGCCTAATTATATGTATAATGTAAGTCGACCTAATTAGAACTAACTTTACCTTTTCGAAATATAAATATGGCTTTGATTGCTTGCTCTGACCACTTTGTCCGACTTTCCTTTTGATCCGACTGTTAGGGAGATCCGACTTTCCTGTTGATCCGACTGTTTGGGAGATCCGACTGCTTTTCTTGTTGGTCTGCCTGATCGGGTGATGTTTACTTTTTTTTGTTGGTTTTCCCCTATCGTACTATGACAAGCGGGTCTCTTTTAAAGATTATGAATATCTCAACAAACTATTTTATTAGGTACGTTTCTTAAAGTCCTTGAGAAAAAATACAGTCAAATCTAAAGACTAGAAAGACTTAACACATGTAAATGTATTAATTGTACATTAATTGACAAATAAGCTATATTGGGAAATAAGATGCAAAAGCATCACAAGGCCGCTATGGTGTGGGTCACCATACTGCATTGTCTGCATTCACAATGAGTATGGTGACCACCCCTCTTTGATTTTGCTTTTGCTTTCCATCAGGCAGAGTAGAGTCATTTTGGCAGGCACAAATATAAAAAAAAACTTTTGCCAATATGAAATGATTTTAAATTGCCTAAATAACATTTGATACTGTAGTAAGAATTATAATCACTACTTTCTTAACCAACTTCAAAAAAGAAGGATGTTTCTCAATTCGACCGATTTTTTTTTATTGTATTCTCTGATAACTTCGTCGTTTATGAACCGATTTTGATAATTCTTATTTTAATGGAAAGGAGATATCCCAACGGTGGTACCATGATAAGGACACTTAGATCTGATGATGGCATCAACGAGAAATCGAGTCAAACCTCGGTTTTATTTTTGTTAATTTTTTTATAAAATGAAGTCGCTTACGCTGTCGATCTGTTCGCTTAGATTCCTCTAAACTACTCACCTGTTTCTATTGCAGTTTGCAGCTATAGATATAGAGATTCAAGAGGACGGGTTATATGTGTAGGACATGCATATCCATATTACATTATATTATCTTATATTATAGTAGAGTAAATTCGAGAATTTCAAAGACTTCCGTGCGTAGCCTGTGGCCGGATCGCTAGTTAATAATACTTTGTTTTTTTTTTATTTCTTGTTTAGTCCACTGGAATAATCTCATCCGTTATAAACTATTAATAAAGTATTATCGACTTTAATGCACCTTTGTAGTGGATAACTTGTGAATAAAATGTATTCTTACTTTACTCCTTCCAACCAATTTTTTTAGCTAACTCTCTCGCAACACCTAGATGTTAATTTTATTAAAGTCAGGCATTTCGACATGTCCGACATTGTATGCAACTGCACCCGGTACACAACGAACACGTATGACTTTGTTTCTTTCATATTTTAACTGTAATACATTTTATAAAAGAATAACCGGCTACATTTTTGCCATTTATTTATATAAAATTTCAATGCCTTTTAACGCTGCATGTTACCTTGATTATCGTAATTGAAAGTATTACTAGCGGTCGCTTAATCTCAATTACTCGAAATTATTAGCAGCGACATTATAATTTGCAAGCTCATAAATACCAAATTAACCCGACTCCTGTATCTAATAAAAACATAATTATGAAAATAGGTGAGTACTTTTGAGCTTTTTTAAAGACCTATCTTCCCGAGTAAACGTAAAAGTATGCATTGGTGCGCTAAATTGGTACTTCAATTGACCATGGGTTTGATAGAGTTCACTGTAAACGATTTTGTTACACCTTATACTTTTTTGTATTACGAGTAGTACGAGTATATATCAAACAATAAATGTTTGGAAAAAAGTATCAATCGTGTGGGAAGTTGCATTTACCTTTAATAATTATGTTACAATAGTGGAACGTGAATTGTCTGCCTCGTTGGTCTAGTGGTTTTCGTAAGCGACTTCAGATCGAGAGGTCTTGGGTTCGATTCCCGCCGGTCGGACTGCTGTTGAGTTTTTCTTACAAGAAATTCTTAATGGCAGCCCGGAGTATGGAAGATGGTGGTGTTTCCCGCCAGTGCCTTGGAGAGCATGTTAAGCTGTCGGTCCCGGTTGTCATGAACATCTATGGCAATTGTTATTGGGAAGTCAGTGCCCTCAAATATACTGACAACTAGTTCAACCTTCGAATTCAGTTCAGCCTTAGGATTGCGGAGGTCCGATGCCAGTCGCTTCGTGTAAAAACTGATATTCAGGCAAAACCGGTCGAACTAGTAGCGGACCTCAAATATTGAGGATAATAAAGGCTAGGAAGAAGAGTGGAACGTGAATTGCTGCTCACAATATACAAATAATTTATGCTTCCTGATGCTGGGACGATGATTAGTAGTTCAATCATTATTACTCCATATATCTTGTAATGAGTATAAATTCCCTGTATACGAGTATTATTAATTATATGTACTACTCAATATAAAATAATGCCGGAAATCATCTACCATGGGAGAGCCACGCTTCGGCATAATTAGGCCGGTCGGCGACTGAGGATACCGGAGGCCCAAACCCCAACCCCTCCCCACATTCCCCAAAGGTCGGCAACGCACTTGCGACGCCTCTGGTGTTGCGGGTGCTAATGGGCGGCGGTAATCGCTTATCATTAGGTGATAAATAAAATAAAATAAAAAAAAACTTGTCTTCAGCATCACTAACCAAGTTACTATCAAAATACCTGTCAACAACTAAAGACGCGAATCTGATGACAATGGGACCAATGTAAATATAATTCCTAAAAGTATTTTAAAAATCTGACTAAACGTCATAGCGAAATTAATCACTACCATTTATAAAATCGGTTTAGAAAGCTTTAGAAACGATTCTTAGGCCCGTATTTTGAAAGACGTCTCAAGTATCCGTTGATCTCTGATCAGCTGAAACTAGTTTTAAGTTCAAATCAAATCTCAACCGTCGCTCTTAATATACATTGCGTTTTAAGTTCTACTCTGCTGAAACTAGTCTCAGTAACCAATCTCAACTCAATAGTCTGTTTTCAATTACTTACGTTTCTGCATGATCGAATTTATTCCATGTCACGCATAAAATGAATTTAAACAAAATATAATTAACAAACAAAATTTATATATTATTAGTTATTAGTTTATATATAATACACTATTGACTAGTGTAATCAATGTAAACATAATAATAAGAAGCAACCCGACCTAAATTGAATATTATAAATATTAAAATAAAAATGGCTAGATTTACAGGAACCGGACCTATAACGTTCAAATTGTTATAAATACTTGTCATGTCGAATTGTCAAACTATATAGGTTTTTGTATTTTTAGGTTAATTAATATTATATTATTTTTGTCAGAAACCAAAAGCTTGTGGGTGATATTAATTGAAACAAATGGTTAAATGTGTATTTTAAGTAAATTGAATATCAATTTAATGTTAATTAAAGTGAATTGAAATGTGTATTATAAGTAATTCTTTTGTAAAAAAAGTAAGGTAAAGTAAATATTTCGTTGTAATTTAGAAACATCATCATAAAATACGTTCATTTTCCCTAAAAGGCCTTAGAAATTAAATGAACAGAGATCACATCTGTCAAAATCTATTCCTGAGAGGAAATTTTGGCATAAAGGTCGTTCTAAAATAAGCTCTAAACATAGATTAATTGATCTTTACTCACTTGAAACGATCAGTGAATCTCGTCTCAAGATACGTTAAATAGTAAAATCTCTTCTTAAAACTAGGTTTGAAACTAGATTCACGACTAAAAGGGTCTTAAAAATGTTAAGTTCAGGCTTTGTTATTTCATCATCAGTACTTCATCATAACAGTGAAGTACTGGACATAAGCCTCTCCTTAGAAAGGAGGATTTGACCTACTGTACCACACTGGCCTTTTTTGTCATTTACAAGCTTTTTATTATTTTTGTTTACGAACTGCGTATAATATGACCTTAGTGAAATACCGGCTATAAGGGCACAAAAATACACCAAGGTGAAATTAAATCAAGTTTTATATTTGATCATATTTAAATTAACGTAATAGCCTGTATCACTAAGTACGCAATTTATAAGTGCATAATGTACGTTTAAACACTAGTCAATTTTTTTCGTATTGTTTCAGCTCCAATGAAATTTTATTGGCAACTCAAAATATAACCGGGTGATAGCGAAGATAGCAATAATAGATTTTTTATTTCTTCTTTTCTTATAACTCCCTGAATAGCTTCTCACCATATATTTTTTTGTTTTTTGTAATCAAAACAAACTATGTCAAAATATTTTTGCATGTTTGCAAAAGCATGTTTTTACGGTAACTCAATACAGAAACGGGTGGGAATAGTGCTTAAGTATGTATCTTAATTAAACGTGGGCTACTTACAGTCGAACGGGGATACACATCTACCTTAACTAGAGACCCGCCAAGGCTTCGCACGGGTCAATGCAAGCAACGCTCCTCTGCCCCTAAATTTTAATCCTCTGATATATTCTAAGATACTCATTTTAAAGATGTATTTAATTGGAATAATACCCACCTTAAAACCCAATAGTATAGAAAAATAACATAACATGGGCGCTGTGATTCCGAACTTTTTTGTAGATATTTTTAAAACATACAATTTCGTAGTACATCTGTTAACAATGTAGTGATTTTATTAAGTTTTAACGCGCTTTTTTAGTTTCACCTGTAATTTTTATATTATGCTTAACGGAATTTCCGAACGTGCTTTTCAGCCAGTTTAATGCCTTAAGATAAATTAAACTTTATCGATACAAAAGTGTTAAATTAGTCCCGATATCCTTATTTCACTTCGCTCTTAAGATTAATAATTTTCTTACCGAGAGAGTCTGAAAAACGGCTTTATCCAAGTAAGATTGCAGGTGCACAAACTATCAACTTCTGGCTCGGGGATGTGGAAACAAAATCTAAGAGGTTATGTTTTAATCTGAAAGTGCTTCATTAACAATTTTAACTAATCGTATACGAGTAGAATAACGCACTTATGACGCCTCTGGTGTTGCGGGTGACCACGGGCGGCGGTGTTCGCTTACGATCAGGCAACACGTTTGCTCGTTTGCCCTATACCACAAAAAGAATAGCCGGTGTCGAGTATGTCCCTTTTGGTCTTTAATTATATAATTCTGATCTTTAAATATAAAACATAAAACTGTTTAGTGCTGATTACCGTTGACACCACGTATTTTTAGAATGTATGTTATGTCGTAGCTATTAAATGGTGATACATTAATCTTTTTTTAGAATTGTTATAAAGAAATAAATGTAATGTTAGTTTTGATATTATTTTTTTATTGAAAGTCACACACAACTTAATATTTTATCAGCTTTAAAATACTATTTAACATCTATTTTATTTGCTTTGCATGAGGTAACCTCATTTAATTACCAGTATCCAAATCCGTTTAGTAGTTTTTGCGTGAAGAAGTAACAAACACACTCACAAATTTTCGCCTAAAAAATATTAGCTGTTGCCCGCGGCTCCACCCGCGTGTATGTCGGATATCGCTGAAAATAGTAGCCTATGTGTTATTCTGATGTATAAACTATATTAGTGTAAAGTTTTATCTAAATCCCTCCTGTAGTTTTTGTGTGAAGAAATGACAAGCATACGTACTCACAAACATTTGCCTATATATTTTAGTGTGATAAAGGCACAAGAGAAAAAAAATGTCATGTGGTGTCGTGGGACGCCAGATAGGGACGAAGTTCCTTTTAAAAAATATAGATGGCTCTATACTTAATTTTTCGTTCACGAAATATATAATTACAGATGGCGCCATACTAATTTTTTCCTTCACGCTCTTTATAGACCACAAAATTGTCTTAACCTCTTTGTTTTACTTAAAATGATTTATAAAAGGTATAAAGAAAATAGTTTTTCATGTATACATTATTTTACTATGATTTTTTATCGATAAAAATAGTAAATAAAACTAAACTGGTCACTTGTGCTGCCACCTAGTAATCTCTACTTAAACAAGTTCGGTCTAGAGTTACTCCGTACTTATTACATACAATTTACAGATTACTACGCTACACAAAATTTTTCGCTCACAAAAAAAAATAAGTAAATCTTTCGGACATCTTTTTTTGTAAATTTAAACATGCATAGAAAACATCCAAACTCTGAAAAAACAAATAATTGCAGATCATAAAAAACATTTGATCCGACCTGGAATTGGAACCAGAGGTCTTAAGCACAGCATTCGCATACGGTACCATTGTGACACCGAGGCGTCAATCTTACGTTAAGGACGCTTTTTGTCGGCTAGGGTACCCATCCACAAAATCCCATTAGGAACTTCATTCCAAAAATTAAATTAAACCATTTCAAGTACAAACTGTTACGTCGAGACATTGAAACATAAGTCCTAAAAGCTACAAGTAAGATATTGTTCAACGGTACTTATTTCGAGATCATCCCAGCTTGTGAGCTGTTCTTATCAAGTTGCTTATGATTCGGTGTTTAATGGCGCCTTAATAATTGGCGACAAACATAAAGTAACGGGACCGAGGCCCTTTGAGAAACATAACGTCTGTTACAAAATCGCACTTTTACAAGAACGCACGGGTTCACTTTGCTTATCCCATGCAACAAAAAACTAATCTGATTTCTGATTACGACCAAAGAAATTTCTTTTGAAATGACTATTAAAAGGCACAAAGCTACTTACTAAAAACTACCATATTTGTCTTACAACTAAATGCCGTTGACTGGTTGCTTTTTAAAAAACAATGTTTAGTCGAATGGGTATACATGCATATGCATTAAGTAAAAAGCGGTTATTTTAATATTACAAACAGACACTCTAATTTTATTTATTTGCATAAATTCGTTCTCTTTGAGAATCCGTTTTGATTTAAAAAAAAAATATTAGTTTGAAATATTGGCAGAAAAGTAAATTTTTTTTTTCATCTTTAATTGTTTATAACTTTTGCAATTTTTTATGTGCTATTTACGCTTTTGGCTCATTTTTACGCACACCTAATTTTATGAGCAGTTTCTCTATTTTAGACCATTTTCAACTTGTGGACTAGACTAGTAGCTATGTCATTGACAATGGATGTACGTGTTTATGCTGGCAGCTTTGGTCAGTGCTTGAACGTACGAGTCCACTCACGCCTCAGTTTCGGAAGTATGCCACACAGTTCCGTCCAATAGGGCCCGCCTACTCGCCACGGCAACAGGATATTCCAACAGACACAACAGTTAAAGTTTAACTACCGGTCGCGCCACACCGGTGTGCAGCGAACGCGAGACAACAAACAATATAAGGCGCGCGATCTCGCGTGCCTTTCGCTTGTCAAAATTTGTATTAAGTATGGTTTCCCGTGTGGACTATGTGTACGGCTGTTCGATTGTTGTAAATCGTGCTGTCAAGAATTATTTACATGTACGTCTATATTTAATTCGTCCGCTTTTGATAGTTACACGCCGGACATTTCGTCTCCATTGAATGGTAATACCAGTCAGCCGGCTAGCTGTTTTGAAAATGAACTAGGATCACCTGTGTCACAGGCACCATCTCTTGGATCAGTAATCTCGAGGTCTAATCAAGCCCAAGCCCTAGAAAGCAATGGAGAGAACGATGACAACGGTTTGTGAAACCTTTTGTTTGCAACTTTTTTATAACATAGGTATAGTAAACAATATTAGGTACTTACTTACCTTGCATTTGAAATTTTGTAGGAGTTTGTAGTTGTAAACAATAACATTTTATAAAATATTTGCTAAAACTTAATTTAATTTGGCTTTTACACTTTCAACGTTGTCGCGTCATCTAGCTATGCATATTGTTTAGACATTGTCAAATAGGTACTCGTACAATAAAATATTTAAATAGTTACTTAAATTTCCCTTTGTGTATGAATACTATTGTAAATATAATATACTGTGACGAGGATGAAAACACATTAAGAAACACCAGTGAGATTAGTTTATATTTATTAACTGAAACCATAAACGCTAAATTTGTATCAAAATATTATTTAATACAACATAGTGTATGTATATGTTACGGGTCTTTTGATAAGTCCGGGTACTATTAATAATGGCCGGTCTGTATCATAATGCCCGAATTGGGCAATGTGATTAAAACAGCAGGATTAATCACTTTTCCCGGCTATTATGAACAATGCCCACCGTATCTTGGGCAAAGTAATAAAATAGGTGAAATGTAGTGTATTTGTTGATTAAATTAATTTAAACTGATATAATTTTAATGAAAAGTTAACAAAAAATAAACCTAACCTAACGTAGCATACAAGTAGGGTATTATTCATACTGCCCAGTCCAAGTGATAAATGCAAGATCTCTCAAACATTGACTTCTTACATGGACCACACGGGCCTTCGGGCATTTTAATAATTGCCGGTCCTTATTAATAATGCCCAGTTAAGCACGTTGCCCGTAACAGATATATTGCATAGTAAAAAGAAATTTCAAATGACAGTCATTAATAATACGGTAATTAATTATATTGAAACAGAAATTTGAGTAGAAAATAGTTTACTGAAAAGACATATTTATGAGTTAGAGTAATTTACGATAGGTATCTATTGATTTCATTTCATGAATTAGAACATTGCATTGACCTTAATGACTTTTATAAATATTTTGAAATAAAAAATAAACAGAAGAAGCATATTCATACAATAAAGTAAATAAAACAAGCACACTTCTAGATGGGAGGTAGTTAAGAAAATGTCTATAGTCATCTTCCTATACTTTATTATTCCCAAGATTAATTGAAGTCGGCTGGTATTTTAACCGGTTTTACCTGAATATCAGTTTTTCTACTAAGCGACGGGCATTGGACCTCTGCAACCCTGAGGGTGAACTGAATTCGAAGGTTGAACCAGTTGTCAGTATATTTGAGGGCACTGACTTCTCAATAACGATCCCCATAGATGTTCATGAAAACCGCGATCGACGGCTTCTCGTGCTCTCCGAGGCGCCGGCGGGAAACACCGCCATCTTCCATACTCCGGACTGCTTTCTTATTAGAAAAACCCAACAACAGTCCGACCCGGGAATCGAATCCGAGACTTCTTGATCGGCAGTCGCTTACGCTAACCCGCTAGACCAACAAGGCAGTTAATACACATTGACATTTGTATTTATCCACAATCCGCCTCACAAGACCAAATTAACACAAAGACCAAATCTACTTCGGAATGAATTGGCAGAACCGTCACAACGATAGTATCCGACTGAGTACTTATATTTTAAACTAGCTGAACCCCGCGGTGTTACCCGCGTTTATTGTTGTACCGCGAGTAACGCCGCGGGGCAAAGTTAGTCTAAAAAAAGTAGCCTAAGTTACTCCCTGGATCATCAGCTACCTGACAGTGAAAGTCCCGTCAAAATCCGTCCAGCCGTTCCAGAGATTACCCGGAACAAACAGATAGACAGACAGACAGACAGACAGACAGACCGACAGACAGACAGACAGACAAAAATTTTTTTAACTGCATTTTTGGTATATGTACCGTGTATACATACATATGCATTTAGTAAAAAGCGGTTATTTTAATATTACAAACAGACACTCCAATTTTATTTATTTGTATAGATTAAATTAATTTAAATGTACGTTTATGTATTGTGTGTGTATTATTTATGTATCTTGACTTCTATGCTTGTAACTATAATATTTAGCAGTGACTTTGTGTCTAATACCAACGTTTACGTAAATGGTAACACCTATGTTTTTTTTTCTCTACCAAGTTAAATTCTACTTATATGCTTTTATTGGACCTACCGCATCATATTTTTACATCACCCGAAGGTTGACTAGTAGAGCATGCCCCATGGTGGAGCCCGCCTATGTACAAGATGTGCATTAAAGTCTACATAAGCGCTGCCACTTGAAAAGAATTGCATTAAGCAACTCCCGAAAATTGTTTGAATAGTAACAAAGATATACCTACTACCCCGGTCTGTATTTTCATTTCTATACTAATATTACCCATGAAGAGGTAAAGTTTGTGAGATTGAAATATTTATTTTCATCAGGCAGGTCACTTTAGCAAGGCTTATATCTATATATATAAAAGAGGAAGGTGACTGACTGACATGTCTGACATACCCAGAGATTAACGCACAACCCAAACTGTTGAACCAAAAATCCTGAGAATTTGCATGTAGATTCTTTATATAAGTATATATATATAAGTAAGTGAGCACTAAGGAATTTTGGAAATTCCACCCCTAAGGGGGTAAATCAGGGGATGAAAGTCTGCGTGAGCGAAACCGCGTGCAAAAGCTAGTATATATAAATATCTATAAAGAAATAAAATATCAAAGAAATAAATTAAATAGCAGAACGTGTCTAATTACATAAAATCTTAATTTGCGAGTTCGACATGGCATAGCATATAAGTATGGGGTAAAAATTAAATCAACACTCTGGGTAAATGCCCTAATTACTGTAAGTCGCGGTTGTGACCTCTCTAGACAAATTGTCTGTAGGGAGGGGCTGCTTATGAGTACGTAATGTATACGAATGTACGCCGCCGAAACATAAAAGATAACAATCTCTCCCGGACACCGTTCAACAGGTCGTTTCGCAACTAAGAGTGAATCATGAAAGTAACTATAGAACTTTGTTTTGACTTCTTAATCCTCATCTTAAACATGCAAAAATGAAGTTATTTGTGAAAAATTGTTTTTAAGTTGTAAGTGATAGTTAAGGTAATGTGAAATAACTGAATATGTAATATATATGACTGACTGCCTCGTTGGTCTCGCGGTTGGCGTGTGCGACTGCTGATCATGAGGTCTCGGGTTCGATTCCCGGGTCGGACCAAATGTTTGTATGATCTACAAATATTTGTTTCGGAGTTTGGGTGTGTTCTATCTATAATATGTATGTATTTACAAAAAAAAAAAGTATATATGTATTTGTATCAGTTGTCTAGTACCCCATAACACAAGCTCTGCTTATCTTGGGACTAGATGGCGTTGTGTGTTTAGATGTCCGAAAATATTTATTTATTTATTTATTTATTTATTTATATTAATATGATTAATCCACATCACAATCCTTAGAAACATCTATTATTCGGTACTGAAACCATTCGAAACAATCGAATGAAACACCTTACGGGTATGTATTTCTAATTAAATGTTATCTTTCTACAAACATAATTTTATTCCATATTTAAAAGTAGTCCTTATTGCCAATCTTATGACTGCCTCGTTGGTCTTGCGGTTCGCGTGTGCGACTGCTGATCATGAGGTCTCGGGATCGATACCCGGGTCGGACCAAATATTTGTATGATCCACAAATATTTGTTACGGAGTTTGGGTGTTTTCTATGTATAATATGTATGTATTTACAAAAAAAATATATGTATTTGTATCAGTTGTCTAGTACCCATAGCACAAGCTCTGCTTAGTTTGGGACTAGATGGCGTTGTGTGTTAGATGTCCGAAATATTTATTTAATAATTTATTTATTTATGAGTTTCGCATACACGTTACTATGTATCTTCTACGTAAAAAAACTGCGGATTACATAAAACAGAAACATGTGACTCACGCTTCGCCCATGTAGTAAACGATACGCACTATCTTGGCAATATATCAACAAAGCATATATGTTTATCCGACCACTGTTACGGTAACAGTTATATATACTAATCCATACATGAATAACGATACAAACGTGCTACTGCTACGTATTCAACTAGATTTTCCTTACTTAGAGAAGCAATATATTAATTAGGTTAACCTTTTGCAAAATCGTTGGGAAGTTCTCACAGATGTATCTGTGTCACATTAACTCCATAAAGGAGATGTCCAAAAAATGTATAGAATTGTGCCCCAGAATGGCCAGAGATCAAATAAGTGATTTTTGATAGCTTAGACCTTTCAATTAAAGAATGAAAAAGGTTCATGAAGCTTAGCAGATTGTTAAAAAACTTATGAAGGCTTAAAAATGATTTATATTACTCCGACAACTTAATTTTTTCACAATTTAATTTAAAGTTATAATGTCAGGTCTACTGTAAAGAGTTTATATGTATGCTCATGTCAAAACTATATACAACTAGCTTATTTCCACGGCTGCGCTCGTGTGGAAAGTTCTTGAAAGCTTATCTAACGTTTTAGCTATCTCCACACAAGAAATGTGTACATCATTAGTTGCTCTACTTAGTTTTGTTTACTTATAATTACAGGTTATTACGAAATTAAAAATAAAACAAAAAACATTATTTATATGCATATTTAATCATTGAAAATTATCAGAATACTCTTTGGAATTGCCGCTGATGGAAGAATATATATCTGACTAGCTGAACCCCGCGGTGTTACTTGCGGTCATTGTTGTACCTCGAGTAATGCCGCGGGACAAAGTTGGTCAAAAAAAGTTAAAAGTAAGTTACTCCCTGGATCATCAGCTACCTGCCCGGGAAAGTCCCGTCAAAATCGGTCCAGCCGTTCCAGAGATTACCCGGATCAAACAGACAGACAGACAGACAATTTTTTTTTAAATACGTATTTGGTATATGTACCGTGTATACATACATATGCATTTAGTAAAACGCGGTTATTTTAATATTACAAACAGACACTCCAATTTTATTTAGTTGTATAGATAATAAACTGTGATTATTACCAATAGATTTAATACAATAATAATATTCTATCATATTCACCACCACTATGCTGACTGGTTTTCAATATTTCTAATATTTTTATACCTAATTAAACCAATAATTCTAATATTATTCATATCTATTGTGTTCTGAGTAATTATTTACATGAATTGAAGTGTACAAACTTAGTTGGGATATAAAAAATCAGCCACAGTATTAATAGGGTTGATTCTAAGATTCATCAACAACCCATAACGTCCCACTGCTGGGCTCGGGTCTCCTCTCAAGTAAGGGCTTCTTAGTTCTTATTCTAAGATAAGATGTTTTTTTATTAACCATATGTTATGAATAAGAAACATTGAAGACTAAAGTTGCCTTATTAAGATGATTTCAAGAATTTAATATGTTTATCATTTTTACCCAACTACGGCAAAGCCAAAGGAGAGTTGATTTTGAGAGGCTATGTATGTATGTTAATTTGTTCCCTCATAGCTCCTTAACTACTCATTAGAACTGGACAAATGAGGTGTCGTTAGAAGCGTCATGATCGTTTGCTGGTTAAAGGCTATATGACGTGTCACTGAATCTAATGTGGCGCCCTCTAGCCGATATAAAGTGCTGTATTAAAAAATAAATTTTGGATACATATGTAAATGTAAACACGAGTTTGGTATTATTGGAAAGGGCGTTACTTGTACAATTTAAAAATACATGTATTATTGTGATCTTTTTATTGTACCTATTTAAAATTTACTCTGCAAAGACATTAATATTATAGAGGCAACAAAACATTTTAAAATAAAAAAAGTAAAAACTAAAAACTACTAATACGACAAGAAATGACGCTGAAAAAGCATGACACAAGTTTGTAAGCCGTAGTCACGCGTTGTTTAAAGTGTTATGGAACTATTGTACATTACACTACATGGACTACGGCTTTTGAAACTTGTATCATGCTTTTTCAGCGTAATTTTTTATCGTAGTTGGGTTTTAGTTTTTTTTTATGTAATAATTACTGCGATCACTGTTGCAGGCAATGATTTAATTTTATCATTGCCTGCAATATTTATTTATTTTCATCAACATTCTGTTATCATGTCATTTCAGCCTTAGTATCATATACTGCTGGACATAGATTCAACATGCCTCCTGGATTATCTATATATATAAAAGAGGAAGGTGACTGACTGACATGCCCAGAGATCAACGCACAGCCCAAACGGCTGATTCTAGAATCCTGAGATTTTACATGTAGATTCTTTATAAAACGTAAGTGAGCGCTAAGAAAAGAATTTTCGAAATTCCACGCCTAAGTGGGTAAATCAGAGGATGAAAGTCTGCATGAGCGAAGCCGCGCAGAAGCTAATAAATGTATATAATGATTAAACGAGAACTTACCTCAAAAGTAAACCTGTGTTACAGACGAGTATGTCAGTAACTTAGGTTAGTAGATATTCTTATCTATGCAGATGAGTTTTAAAAACCGAGTATTACATGTCATAGATGCCTCCTGATACGTTCTGTTACGGCGATACCACAATAGTGATGCACGATTACAAAAGTATTGTTGTTTATTACTAGTACAACACTCACGTGTGCCTACGACACCTTAATATACAAGGTCCAAACAAAATTACTGCACAAAAACACGAAAATAGAAAAATTTTACTACTAGTGTCTGACAAATGTAGTAAGTGTTGCCATTGACGAAATCAAATTGTGCCTATCTCTGATTGTTCTTTATTATTTTGAACTAATTATTTTTTAGTTACTGATTTCCTTCAGTGGATAATAAAAAAAAAATATGATTTTTAAGTTTGTGTTTATGTAACGAACTTAAAGTTAGTGTAATATGGAATGCACTTTTTTAAGAAAATTTAAACTTATTTTGCATTATAGTACGTCATATGTATATCTGTTTTTGTGATTTTTTTTATCCTAATCTGCTACGGACTGTATGAAGTTGCTCATCATTTATAATTTATTTTATTTATATCAAGAACACAAAACGTGATCTCTGTCCATTCTCGGACAGAAATTAGACATCTTTGTCAGTGACACCCATTTTGACGAAAGGACAAAATGGTAGAGCTACTACGATAGTTTCAAGTTAGGCCTGCGGTAACTCTTAATTACACTTAGACAAAGCGATTTTCTATTTTACATCCTGCTTCTACTCTAAATTATGAACCCTACTGGAATATTTTTTTTTACTAACAGTCACATAATATATTGTAAATATAATGTGCTTAAGTAAAAACGATTTAGAGACAGTAATTTAACTCACAACTAGGTAAATATTGTTTCCTATCAACACCAAGACTTAAAGTTCAGAAGCAGTCCTAATTGTTTCGTACTGTAGGATAAATCATTAAGATCGTTACGTCCTCTAATTTGTTTTATTTTATCACAATTCATCATAATGAGACTCAGATATACCTACAGCGAGATTATAATTATGTTTAATTATTGCCACATTTCATGGATAGGAAGCGAACACCGTTATACCTGTGCATTGTCTTTATTCGATGATTGAACGGAATTGAAGTGACTAAAATTTGAACACATTCCGATTAATCGCCTGCCCATTAGTAGTGATCCAATGATTTATTTACAATTCGATTTGCGATCGTTTCGTTCTTATGCTGTAACTGTCCAATGGGACGTGCGCGCACGGCCGCTACCATATTTGAAATTGAATAGGACGGGGCACGGGTCTTGCACAATAATGTTCGAATAGTGAGCTCGTGGCCGGCGCAGGAGTCGCGCTCCGACTCCCGCCAGAGCGATCATTCCTTGTATCTAACGCTGATTGATGGCTACAGACTCTAAATGGATAAAGACAACGGTAAGAATCGCCGCGTACCGGTCCCGCGATCGCATCCCACATCCGTGCCTAACACATCCAATAAAATGTCCCCCGTTCTGAATAAACGAGAAATATATTGTGAATTAGATATACTGGGGTTGTCGTCGCCGACTATAAAATCAGTGTTATAACGTTGTAAGTGCTGAACCTCGAGTTGTTTGCTAGTCACAATTGTTACCACTAATGTGTTTCATTTCACAGTTTTCTGTTAATGTTTCTATTTAACGCATCAGATAGACAAGTGATTAGTGTTTATATAATAAGTTTTGAAGAATGAACACCGGATTTTTAATCGTTGTAATAAGGTAACGCTCAGAAGTAACAGCAATAGTTGTTGTGTTCTCAACGTTGTCCACCACAATACGTTATATCTCTTTACATCCTAATATCGTACCTAACAATACTGTGGCTAACAATTACCACAGGTATGTAATAGATCAACCACAAACCTCTACAGATAATATTATCTTTCTAGCTGTACTTATTATGAAGGTATTTGTATAAACAAGTAAGGAATTATTAAAAAAAACTGACTGACAACATCTGCCATCTTTTTTAAATTCAGTGAAGAACGGAAAAGAAAAGATTTTCTTTTTAATTTTGATGTGTATCACTCTCACGTCTAAGACGAATCTATTGACACCACTAACATAAAAATACGAGAAGCCGTTTTGACTGTAGGGCGTGTCAGAGAAATATAAATGCATACAAACATACACTCGAAAAACATAACCCTCCTCCTTTCGTAGTCAGGTAATAAGAATTAGTTTCCTTAATTTATATATTTAAATAAGTAAATCTAGACTGAATTTTTCTCAAACTTTTAGAGAATAAAACCTAGATACAGTGTAACTGTTTATAATTATTACAAAAAAAACCCGACTGCGTCAATATCTGCCATCTTTATTAAATTTATTGAAGAACTGAGAAGATAAAAAGAACTGAAAGAAACGATTTTTTCAAATATATTTTTTTTAGTTTTGATGTACCCCGAATCTATTGACACCACTCACATAAAAATATGACAAGCCGTTAAGACTTTATGGCGTGCCAAAGAAATATCATTAGTATTGTAATTAATGGATTTTAAAGAGAGAAAGGTCCATAATAGTTATGCTATGAAATTATTTTGTTAGGTAATACGAAACAAGTTAATGGAAAGCACGCAAATTGGTTGACATAATTTAACTATTAAACAAATATCGTTATTTTTATGGTATATCAGGCAAACGAGCAGACGTATCACCTGATGGTAAGCGATTACCGCCGCTCATGGACACCCGCAACACCAGAGGTGTCACAGGTGCGTTGCCGGCCTGTGTGTGTTTATTCATTCGTTGTCATTATATTATTTAGGTCAATTCTGATCCACTACTCTTGCGTTAATATAAATTTATAACATCTGTATATAAAATCAAACATAGGAAATCCACATGAGTTTCGTTTCTTATTTTCCTAAGATGTTTCTCTCTCTTACGCCACAAAAATACTAAATATATCAATAAGCGCCTGTACTAAAACTATTTGCAGCCAATGTCAGTCTACTTAATAAACCTTGTGAATCACATTTATGCACAAGGTTAATTTTCATTTATTTTATAGCTAAATGTGTCAGTCCGGCTCATTGACCCAGTGGTGGTGGTGTGCTTGAGCTACACGGCGGCGGCAGTGGCGGCGCCTAGTGCGTGAGACGTCGGCGCCGTACCGCCGCACGCTCGAAATAACTTTTATATTATTTTTATTCACAAACTGTGCTATATTTTTGTCTAACACTACGTTTATGCTATTTCCGATGGCTATTATGAAACTTTTTTGTAAGAAATCACAAGACTACCTATGACGTTTACACACAAGATCATGTTTACTTAGTTTTATTTGTAATGTTGAAGTATGTTTGTGGTGGGTTCGAGGATGTTTAATACGACTTTGGTTATCCTTGCAATGATATATAAGTCGGTATATAAGTAAAGTAATTTATATATGACTAGCAGACCCACGCAACCTCGTTTGCGTCTCCTATTGCCCGTCGCGTGATAATTTTCCACCGTGTTTGAAACATTTTTCATTGGTGCTCGTCTCCTATTGGTCTTAGCGTGATGATATATAGCCTATAGCCTTCCTCGATAAATGGGCTATCTAACACTGAAAGAATTTTTAAAATCGGACCAGTAAGTAGTTCCTGAGATTAGCGTGTTCAAAGAAACAAACAAACTCTTCAGCTTTATATATTAGTATAGATTTCTCGACAAAAAACGGTTGCCGTCGGACGCACCACAACGCGCGGTATTGGTTGGACGAAAAAATAAAAATATAATTAAGTACCCAAACATTTGCTTTTGCAAATGCATTATCCTATTTATCTATACCTCTTAGTTACTTTATGAAGTAACTAAACCTTCAAAACCATATGTATTGTACTTTATTATCCCTAGTTTTACATCGTAGGTCTTTTATTAGATCTCAAATATTTTCTTAAAATGATTGGTCGGTATCAAAGTTTCTGTGTTATTCATGTGATAAAGTTCTGACTGAGACAAGGAACACTGACTAGAGACATTATGCGAATATTTTATTGACGAAAACTCTTGGGTAATGTTTGTAACCTAAAATATTTAAGGTACAAATATTTCTGAATGCTGTGTTCCTTTTCGTACACAAACAGCTAATGACTAGATCTTAGTTAGATGTAATAAAATGAGTTTTAAGTTTATTATAAAGTTTAGGATTGCTCTACCTTTTTATTGCATTATATATTTATAATTTTTAACATATTTACAAATAACTTGCTTATTTCCCTTCTCGTAATCTTTTTAACTATTACCAAGAGTACCATCTGTAACTAAATTGCCATTCTCTCGAATGCAACCGAAAAGACAAACACCGAATTTTGTACCGGTAATCAATTAATAACTTTCCGTGACTTGAACATCTTACGTATGTTACGCATGATCGTCTTTGGTTAGAATCAGTGCTGTGAGCAAGAAATCTTAGGTACTCAATCAACGCAACTTGTAGTGTTAATTCCGTGATCGTTTATAGAATAAAACATTGTTTAGTTACTGTAGTGGCATCAATAAATTGACTCCTAAGGAGCTATTTAATTATGTAAATGGAGAGTTGTCCTCTGCGTACTCTGGACAGACAATCACGTAATTTTACTGTAGTAAATATACAAACAAGTATCTTTAATACTGTTTGTATCGCTTCCAAGGTCTAAGCATCTTTAAGTATGTATTAGTCTAAGTCCATACACGGACTTCTCGTGACGCAAACATTCCGGAATTCAACCTTAACATTGCAGATGAGCGGCGTGATTTAAATATAACTTCGCATCTGTACTTGCACAAACTTTTTGTTGGCGCTCAAACAATACGATTACACTCTAATCTCTACGTATTAAAGCTCCGCTGAACCTAAAAATACTGAAGTGTATGTTTGTGTAGCCGCGGAGTCACGTGGAACCACCACTCACTCGGCCACTGGGTTACTCAAACCTCATACAACATACGTATAACGAGCTACGTTCGTGTATGATTAAAAACATTTATTTGGCAGTCCTCATAAGAGGCAACTATCCAACTAACGAGGGTAATGTTTTCGCTGTCATATACCTATAAGCCAAATCTAATGCTTATTATACTACACCTATAATACTGATTAAATTAATATTTCTCTATTCTTTCTAGGCTTATTCACTATGGTAAAAAATCACCTACATTTTTTTTTTAAATGCTCTAATCGTAGAGTAATTTAGATGCCTTACTATTATTTCTGCTAAACTTCAGGTCCTTAACGGACGGGTCTCAGTGTGTTCAGCTTGATAATGTATGTAGTGATGACCAGTGACGCACTTGTGCCCCAAGGCAGTGTACTTGGGCCTACTTTATTTCTGATTTTTATCAATTAGAACTGACAAATGGAAAGGTATCTTTGCAGACGACACTGCACTGATTTTTCAGGCCGTATTCTGGACTAGTTTCATTAAATAGGTACAAGAGATAATAATATACAAGGGATCTAATAACCTGAAATATAAATGTCTCGCACACAAACTCACGCAAACATACAAAACAAACACACATACATACGTAGACAGACACTTCTACTCATGCACACACACCTACTACAATACCAAAATCTAATAGGTAATTACATCTTTGAACCGTTTGGGGTCGAGACACTAGGTTCATAGGGTCCGAGTGCTCGCGCTATGTTTAAACAACTAGCTAAGCAACACGGAACGACGCTCGACCGTGACCAGAAGGCCGGCCTTTTTCTAGCACAGAGAATTAGCATTGCCATCCAATGTGGCAATGCTGCCAGCCTTTTGGGAACGCTACCAGTAGGCAAGGATGTGGAGGAATTTTTTGACGCTTGTATGTAAATATTGTTGTTTTTTTTTTTTTTTTTTTAGTATGATAATGTATATAGATTTGTATACTATGTAATATAGATTAGTTGTGATTAAAGTAGTGATTATTAGCAAATAAATAAAAAAATAGAAAAATAATAAAGATTGTAAGAGATATAGCACGCAGCCCCTTAATTCAAAATTGTTACTTTATTTGTTATTCTATTTGCATTTATATATTGAGTATATTCTAGTAGTAGAAGGTACCATCCAAGAGGTGGGAGCCTGGTGATCTGTAGCACAGGCTTTCCTAATATAGACAACAGTATCTCACAAGGGAATAATAATTGTTACACATTGATCTGCACTGTATTGTATTACCTGGTCTGTACTTACCTTTGTGAAAGAGTAATAAATAAATTGTTATAATTATATTATCTTCCTAGAGTAGTCCCAGTTAGTTGCTGTGATATTAATTAATCTATATCTATATATATATATATGAAAAATTTATCGCCGAAATGTATGTACGCGCATAACTTCCGATCGGCTGCACCAAATTAAATAATTGTTTTTTTTTATGTGTACAATATTGTTTAGGTTTGTGTAGTAGAAAAATTAAAAAATAACGGGAAACCCTTTTTTGTCCGCAACTGTACACTGCCTGTTGGAAACTGAGACAGATATGTCGATATGGTGGTACGAAATTCGCCGAGTCAGCTAGTATACAAATAAAAATGAATCACTGAAATGTACGTACACGACATAGCTTCCGATCGACTGCACCAAGTTTGATAATTTTTTTTTTATTGTGCTTGTTATTATTAGGACAATGTTTGTATTGAAGAAAATTAAAAGGCAATCTGAAAGTGTTATATTTTCATAATCTGCGACCATACGCTGTCTGTGGGAAGCTGAGGCGGGTATAAATACTAAAACAAGTATTTCGGGAATGTATTTATTCTCGAAAACAAATTGTAGGTACAAAGTTTGCCGGGTCAGCTACTCGTAGTACCTAATAATTTATGAGCTACCTAGATCTGCAACACTTTTACAAATAGTTTTTGACGTTCTCAACTATCCTTTTGAACAAAAATATTTTTAATATACCCTAAAAAGTACTAAAAACTGACCGGGTTATCAAAAACTTCATATGCACTTCACAAAACGTTAGTGTATGATTTTTCAGTCTGCCTATTTTGATTATTAGAATTCCAATTTGAAATCGTTAATCCGGAATACAGCCGTCAGTGGATATCGATATCTCGTCTGTCTGTTGCCGATTCACAAAGTAATTACATAAAACAAAGTAAAGGGAGAAAGGTCGATAATAGTTATGTTATGAAATTATTTGTTAATACGAAACAAGTTAAATGGAGAGTACGTAAATTTATTGACATACTTTAACTGTTAAACAAATATCGAAATATCCACGCTACCTGAAACAATATGTACATAGATCAGATTTCAATATACATATAGGCGCAGTAATATAAAAGCCACACTAATATTATAAAGCTGTAGAGTTTGTTTGTTTGTACGTGGTAATTTCAGGAACAGATGCTCCGATTTGAAAAATTCTTTGAGTGTTGTATAGTACATTTATCGAGGAAAGCTATAGGCTATATATATATATATATATATATAATCACGCTAAGACCAATAGGAGCGGAGCACCAATGGAGAATGTTTCAAAAACGAGTAAAAATTATCACGCTACGGGCAATAGGAGACGCAAACGAGGTTGCGTGGGTCAGCTAGTGTTTAATAAAGTAAAAAAGTATGTAAAATTTAAAAAACTTTATTAAAAAATGTCTGAAAATTCAAAGTACGTACATTATTCATGTAGAATCAACGTAATTTGAATTTTCAGACATTATTTTTGCCTGAAGGACGGCGTAATTTGATCGTCATGTCAAACGTTCAAAACCAACATTTTGTATCTTGATCTAGCTGACAATTCTTATTTCTCTAATACAAGCTATGTTACCCACGGTTATAGTCGTACCGCGACTAACGCCGCGGGACAAAGCTAGTTTAAACGAAAGTAGCCTACTAAATAAGATTTTATTCAGATTTAAGTTAAATATATATGGACATAACTGAGACTGAATATGTAGGTACTGATTTATAAACATTATAAGTCCTACAAGCTATGACACATTCGAAACAGTTATAGACAAAATTGAACACAAAGTTTTTTTTACCATAATAATTGTATTTGTCATAAAATAATACTACTTTTATATTGCTGAATGTAAATTTTTCGAAATGTAAGTATGTATGTAAGTAAATATTGACTATTGAATACCTGAATTTTATATTTATTTTATATACACCTGTCATAGTCAATATTTATATCAATAGTAAATATTGACTACTAGCAGACCCACGCAACCTCGTTTGCGCCTTATATTGCCCGTAGCGTGAAAGTTTCCCCCGTTTTTGAAACATTCTTCATTGTTGCTCCGCTCCTATTAGTAGTAGCGTGATGATATATACCCCTATAGCCTTCCTCGATAAATGGACTATCCAACACCAAATAATTTTTCAAATCGGACCAGCGGTTCCTGAGATTAGCGTGTTCAAACAAACAAACAAACAAACAAACTCTTCAGCTTTATATATTAGTACTAGCCGACCCACGCAACCTCGTTTGCGCCTTATATTGCCCGTAGCGTGAAAATTTTCCCCGTTTTTGAAACATTCTTCACTGTTGCTCCGCTCCTATTAGTAGTAGCGTGATGATATATACCCTTCCTCCTATAGCCTTCCTCGATAAATGGACTATCCAACATTCAACATCAACATTTTAAATCGGACCAGCGGTTCCTGAGTTAGCGTGTTCAAACAAACACACAAACAAACAAACAAACTCTTCAGCTTTATATATTAGTAAAGATACTAATATATAAAGCTGAAGAGTTTATTTGTTTGTTTGTTTGAACACGCTAATCTCAGGAACCGCTGGTCCGATTTAAAAAAATCTTTCGGTGTTGGATAGTCCATTTATCGAGGAAGGCTATAGGATATATATCATCACGCTACTACAATAGGAGCGGAGCAACAATGAATAATGTTTAATAAACGGGGAAAATTTTCACGCTACGGGCAATATAAGGCGCAAACGAGGTTGCGTGGGTCAGCTAGTAGATTTATAAGAATATCGCTACAGTGATGTGAATGTGGACAGTGGACAGCATTCCACAATAGTAGGATATCGTCGCGTATCGTTGCATTCTGGAAATAGCTCAGATATATTTAGCCTAAGTATGCCTATATATAGTTGACACATATCTGTCTACAGCGACAAAGTTATATTTGTTTTTATGAATAGTTAGTAATGGAATGTTCCTACTGACAAAAGTATGAAAAGCACTTGTAACAAATAATTATTTAGTAAATATCATTTAAACCGACTTAAAAAAGTTTCTCAATTCGACTGTATTTTTTATAGGAGGAGGCTTCTCAATTCGACCGTATATATTTTTATTTTTTTTATGTGTGTTCGCGGATAACTTCGTCTTTTATAAACCGATTTTGATGATTATTTTTTTAATGGAAAGGAAATGTCCCGACGGTGGTACCATGATAAGGACATTAACATCTTGATCATGGCATCCAAGATAAATCGAGTCGAACCTTGAAGTCGGTTTTATTTTTGTTAAAATTGCATTGATTGTCACTTCAGAACCTTCGACTGGTTGAACCGATTTTGAGGATTCATTTTTTATTTGAAAGCTGGTGCTGTCCGTGCGGTCATTTCAATTTGGTCCAGTTCTTGTTTTTTTTGTTTATATACGCAATTATTTCAATTATACAATTTCGAGAGCTGACATTACTTTATCACCATTAGTTTTACAAAAAAGTAAACTGTTTACTGAAACCACTAAAAACTCTTAACAATGATAACATAAACAATTGCTATTTGTGAAACATCATCTCCCTCAGCCTTGACAATGAAACCATAATGTTATTCTTTAAAAATCACCACAAATCCATTATGGTTGTGGTGTGAAAAAATAACAATTTAGCCAAACGCCAACCGTTTTAGCACGTCCGTCTTAATGGGTTACAAATAGATTTTAAAGATATCGTTACGCTCTTACTACTAGCCCACTTGTCACAAGTGGTGTCACGACTTGTTCACGGTGCTGTGGTGAAAGTGACTCCCTCACTTTTTCACACCTCACTTTTCCCTCACTTTTCACTCTGACTGCATTCGTCTTACTTTATGTTGTAGCTTATTTAGTTGTATTTTTGGGCATAACTTTACAGCTTTGATACTCAAGTGATTTAGAAACAGAAGTTATATTTCGATCACTGCATTATTCCGTCACTGTAAAGTATTCTACTAATACTTATTCTTACTATTTTAGACTCTCCAATCACTAGAAGTTAGTAGAAATGTTAAGATTGGCGCGGATCTGAGGCCGAGGGGAGCAGGGAATGAATCGATAGATGAGGTTCGTCTGAGCACACCGCCCTACTCCAAAGCCGATCTCACGGAACATTGGTTTTGGCTACACTCAGTCACCACTAGGCACGAGACATTGTCATGCTTTTCTTTTTTTCTTTTTAATAGGTATACTTTAATTAAAAAACTAGCCGTTTACTGCAGTTTCGTCTACTTTGTTGGTTTCCTACTACTTGTAAGTCTTGTGGCAGAGCCCATTTAATAATTGACCTGCATTATACTCGTATGTCTATATCTCACCAAAAAAGCAAATCCTATCCAGCTTATGCCAGGAATATCCCCATTAAAGAAAGAATCAAACAACAATCATTAACTTGTTTACATTACTAGTAATTATTTAAATGATTGATGGGGCTCTGCCTCCATTAAGTTTAAATAATTTGTAGCTAATTTCGGAAAATCATCAATACACACTATTTGAAGTTATAATTTAGGGATCGTATTGTTAAGTTAATTAGGGCTTTGTTAATTATTTAGCTTTGTACGCTGAACAACACTAGATGTCCGGAGGGCCTCGGGCCGCGGGTATCCTAAAACAGTTTCAGTCAACGCTACAATCGCTACCGGCCTACATGTTTTTGTGCTCGTGGTGCTATAGAGCGTTGCTGCTCTTTGGAGGTATTGTTTTGCTTTGTGTGTCAATATTTACTATTTCATTTAAACCATTGCTGACATCTATTTTTTGTAAAGCATCGACATGTATCGAGACCTAACTAAGTAACGATATATGATATAACGTAACCGCTAAAATAATTTTTATTTTTTCCACATACAACATCAACATTCAACAACTCACTACGCGCTCCATTAGTGGCACTACGAACTGATGTATTGTTTACAGAATTAATATTGTTAATCATGCCCTCTTGTTATTCGACTATAACTTTTTAATTGGTGGTGATAGGCTAATTTCACCACTACAGAAATTTTCGTATGAATATACTAGTTATGAACTGTAAAATAGATTTCTGTACGGAATAAATTTAATTGTGTTTAATTTATGTATTCATTTTAACAATTCATTAATTTACTTTGTCAAATGTAAAAATTAGTAAAGTCAAAACAAGTTAGCAATGTTGTTGATTCATATTAAGATGTTATCCATACAGTTAAGAGAACTAGGATAAAAGTATATCCTCTTGTGACTTTCCACTATCTTCTGGTGGTCCATCGATATCATTGGTTACTAATAGAATTGTTCCTCGGCACGCACAGCGAATGCCCTAATTAGTTTTGTGCTACACATGCTGATGGTATCTTTAATAAATTATATTTCTCCTATAATCCCAAGTGACATACACTACGCTCTTGCTTCATCCCTGGAGAGGTAGGATAGGAGAGTATTAAATACCTACTTTTCAACTGCTCAATTTAGTTTGAATGTAAATTTAACGCCGATAGCATTAAATTTACATTACATTGAAAGTAAAAGGTAGATTAGAAAAAGATAATGAAGGTAAGTGAGTAAGCTTATCAATGTCCAAGTATAAGGTAATGTGTACTACGGCCAGGTCGAAAAATATTAAATCTGAGTCTTGTGTGAAGCCTGAAAGTCTTATAGTGAGAGCCCTTAGGCTACCTTAAAACTTGGGGTTTGTTACAGATTCCTTTGTAACTTCAGTTATGTTGTTCATATAAACATGCCAAATTTAAGTTTCAAAAACAAACTTTCATATAAACTTACAAAAGCGCTCTTTGTTGTTATACGTACAAACTAACTCCGCTAAATATATATACATATGTACATATTAATACGCGAAGCAAAAAATGTGTACCTACCCCTATTTACGAAAATTTTGCGAACGGTGGAATATGAAAATTGGCACTAAAATTTATATGTATAAGGGATGCACAAAACAAAAAAAAATTTACTTCGTCGTCTTCGTCGCGTCGCCGTCGGTTGAACAATGTTACACATATGTGTTAGGCATTAGGTCGCACAAACGCATAGTTCAGCAACTTTGCACTTAAATAGTCTTCGTTTACTTTGGATGTGCTCATACAGTAAAAGCGGGTAGATGGTGGCTGGTAGGTAGCATTTGATATACATTTAGTAAAAGTTAGCACTTGAAACATGCATTTAGTGTAAGAGCTAACTTAACTATACTGTCCGTGTACTGTAGCAAACTTGATGTACTGTTATAATTATAAAATGTACGCAGCGTAAAAAAATTCCTAAATCATATAGGACAGGAATTCATTCTGTGAAATTTCATGCCTTTGTAGCTTTTGAATGAAGAAACATGAAATACCTCTACAGAATCATATTGTAAAATAAAATGTTATAAATTGGAAGCAGCCTGGACTATAATTGTGTAGTATATTTCAAAGAAAGTTATAGTCTGCCATCATGATTTTCTTTATCATAACTGCGGTAGAAAAAATTTAAGAAAAATGTTAAATAAAAAAAAATTTAGCAGTAATAAAAATTTTGTTTCATTGTCAATTAAAGTTCATTTTTCTATTTAAATTCACGGTATACCTACGGACCCTTATGGAAATGGCCGAAACGTTTTATTAAAAATACGCCTTGTGTCGTTGAAAACAGGACAAGCCCGTTGAAACGACTATTTTTTAATAAGAGGATTGTAAACGCCGGACCCAATGAATAAACGGTAAAGTAATGATTTCACGTTGATAAGCACGTTAACGCCGCCGTAGCCTTTAGCTAGTGCCAAGTGTGTATCGGACCAATACGTCCATTACCATGTGAAAGACTGGACAAAGTGCGTATTCTTTTTGACGTACCCACGCTCAACGTTCATCATCTGATTATAGCTTAAAATTCGTCGACTACGCGCATTGTTAGTGAATGGAATATTTATCGTCGCTCATACATATTTGTATTCCTCTCTTAATTGTTGTTTTATATTCATTTAGCGATTGTTCTACAGCAGACGTATAACAGTGGGCTCTCCACTGTTATACGTCTTAACGGATAGAACTAACGAAATCATTATTTTGGTATGTCGTCATTAAATAGTCGTTTGATAGAAGCTGGACAAAATTGACAGTAGCAGTGTTTGCACGTTAGCGTTTGTTCGTGAAATGAGAATACCGTAGTATTCTAGCAGCTTATGGGTAACACCGTATTGTAATGTGACAAGATTTCGTGAAATACTCGGTACTCTTATCACAAAGTACCTAAATTGATATTTTTAAACTGTAAGTCATGATCTATAAATAATGTTTTATGCACATACGATGCGATGCGACGCCGCATCGTAGAAACTTGCGATGCGAATTGCTACGATACCAATTCCTGCGGCAAAGCGTTGGTTCATTTTCGACCACAAAGAGATGTTCTCCTAATGAGACTTTTGTATGAAATGGATGATGAAAAATAGATTAAAAATATTAAATAATTATAATATAAATAATTTATGAATACAAATAAATAAGCAAATAGTTCTTTAAATGTTTTAAAAGAAAAAATGTTTAACAAATATTTTGTTTCTATTCTTCAGTATTTGAACCAAAATAAAATAACATCTCAGATCCTGCAAATTATGCGTAGAGTATAGTTTCATATTAAGGTTACATTACAGTACATATGTATAAAATAATAATACATATTTAGGACATTTAACACACAGCGCTATCTAGTAAAAGTAAAGTAAAGAACGAAAAGAAAGAAAGTAGTATGTAGTGCCATCTTGTAAAGTCTCAGAGTGGATCAAAATATTGTCAATAAGTGTGACGTAACATCGCACGAATACACGATGCGAATTAGATCGGAAGTTCTTGCGGTGCGAGTTCACCGATGCGATGCGAATTCGCAGTTTTGTGTGGGCGCGATGCCGTTACCGTAAACAATAAGGCTGTTGTGGTAACCAATATCCTATTTATATAACGAAAAGCTTATTTTTCTGTTTGAATTAATGTCTAAGATTTCCGCAAATTTGATTATTAGTACATTGTTATGATGATGAATCGATTGTTAATTATAGGTTATATAGTTAATGATCACAATTAGATCCGAATCAAATTGTCAGCTGTTTAAAAATATGTTACAGGGCATATGATATTATGGCCTACACAATCTGGCCAATCATGCTGTCAGCGGTCTATTTCTGTGAAACTGTAATACTCCAGAAAAGACCAAGAGAAATAGGGGGATGTATGAGCCGCTGACTGGCTGTCAGAGTGTAGTCCTCTTGTTTAACTGCTGTAGTAAGGGATGGGTGTCATGCAATCAAGCCGCCACGCCGTGAATGTTGTAGGAAGTCTCTTTTCCCGAACCTTTACCGAGGATTTGAAATATGGTACGGGTTTTTCTAGAGAATGAATGAATCACCACATACACCTGGCTCGTCCTCGAGGGGCTGAAGATGGAGGGATTTTCTCCATCCCATCAACAAACAAGAGAGAAAAATACCGGATAGTGTTCAATACAGTTTGTAGTTTAGTAGACTATAAATATCAACCCAAGGATAGTAGTGACTCATTAATCACACTATCTGTTACTATAAATGTGACTGTAAGTTTAAACGTGAAAGCGTATTCACGCCAAAACTACTTAACCGATCGTGATGAAACTTTGTACACATATTCTTGGAGGTATTATTTTTATTAAATGAAGCGAAGCCACGGGTGAAAGCTAATAATGCATACTTTTCATTAATGATATTGACAGTTTTCACTGCCGTTTTCAGTAATCAATCTAATTCTTTCACTAGCATTATTGATGCACAGAAACTTCTTGTCTTGTAGGGTCCTTTAAAAAAAGCCCAGTTCTAATTGAATATTTTTATATCATACAAGGCATATTAAATTTAAGTTCTTAAAGTTTTAATTTGCACTCGTCTCTACAGCAGAAATAAATATTAAGTTGAAACCATCTACCTTAAAATCTCATTGCGTTAGTTGAAACATTATTTAGCGTTAATGGGGAAGGCAAATTTTCTTGATAAGTCAGTGGTGCAATGGAAGAACGACATGACTATAATTATCTAAAATTTTAATATATACAGATACAGGAAATAGTTTTTGATTGAATATTAATCATATTGAGATAAATTGATACGATATTGTTAATAAAATATCATCAAAGAGATCTACAATTTACTCGTGCCCTGATGTCCTAACTCTTTTTCGAGTAGAACACTACTTCGAAAAATAATTTGCATTTTGACCAATAAAGGTGTCATATATACGTGTGTGTGTGTGTGTTTAATATATACAGCATATTTCCATAATATATGTATGATAGTATAATGACACCTAGTCGTAAGGTGTACAGGTATACTAATCGACTTGATGACTTCAGCTCAGTTGTCCTTTATTTACTCTTAATTAAAAGTAACTATATCTTTATTAATTAAGACTCGATAGCAATGTTAAATTATTAGGATATAAATATAAACATGTTAAAAAAATAATTTAAATTTTCTACGTTTTTATCACGCAGTTTCTTTTACAGAAGCCTCCAGCTCCGACCCTGGAGCAGCCAGCGCCGCCAGTCCTGTGAAACACCGCAAGACGTTCAGTGGGTAAGTCTAATCTAGTTCCTATCTCACTTAATCGATAATCGTGAAGCCCCTTAGAAAAATAGTAAAGATTGTAAAAGAATATGATAGCGACAGTGCAAATATTTTTACTAGTTGTTGCCCGCGACTCCGCCCGCGTGTATGTCGGTTATTGCGGTAATAATAGCCTATGTGTTGTTCTGATGTATAACCTATATTACTGTAAAGTTACATCCAAATCCAAAGTTTTTGTGTGAAAAAGTAACAAACATCCATCCATACTTACAAACTTTCGCGCTTATAATATTGGTAGGATGATTCGTGTCTATGGCTAAATAAAATAAGAAAAATTCAAATAATAAAACACTATCTCTTTGGTTTCCGTAAAGAATGATTCGTAATTGTTAGTCATCTCTTTATCTCAATGTAGTTTTATCTAATTCTTGAGCGATATCGAGGGCAGCTCGCTCAGTCGTTTAGTGGTGGTGCGGCGACGTCGCACGCGCAAACGCCAACCATGTCCGCCGACGCTGTACATTCGCGACACTGTTGTGCCAACTGTTACCGACTTATCAGGTGTTATACCCTCAACACTCGTAATCTTCATTTGCATACCTCAAATCTGTTTCTATTATAATTATTTTCGTTTACACAAAGGTCTATCTTTATGCTGGTCAGTGAAATCCATTTTGTTGTGTTTTTTGTGACGACATTAGCATTAGTAAAGTATTAATGGAGTGCATAACAAACATATTATATAATAATTTGAAATAAGGAATATTCTGTAGCTTCAGCGACGGTGCAAACTAAGCTAAGATTTATTATTAGTATTTGATTCGTAATTTTGCTACATCTACCATTCAGTAAATATTGGAAAGTTTATTTAGGAAGTATTTATTGATCGTTTCGTCGACTTCGAATCATTTACAATTTACAAGTGAATAATGATCCAATAAGCTTAGGGTAATGATATAATTGTCGAACGTGAACGTGTAGTTAGTTTAATTATGCGAAACATGAATCAGTGAAAAATTGAAGTTCATCTCATATTAAGACTGAATATTTCTGCCCTAATAACATTTTTTTACATATTTACAAAAATGTGATTGAAGTTCCAGATGTCTCGGAAATTATTTTCGAGGGCACGAAATTTTATAGTTTATGTACTCTATTGTGTAATTATAGCTAAACAAAATGTCGGTCGGTTAGCTCATTTGACTTGGTTTTTTTCTTTTGATAGCATTTGATCATTTCATTGATCAGCAAAGATGTAATATTAAACTTTAAAGGTTAACATGCCATGCCGAGTGGCTGACGGTGTGTTCTTATCAATACCTTACAATTTACGTTATCTAATCTCGTCCGTTCTTAATGTACATGTAACAACACCTAACAAATAATTAAATGTTTAATATTACTTATATTTGCACAAGTCACATGTCAGGTAAACTGCTAGTTCTCTGTACCAGTTCTGATATTTTTATCGTGGTTAAAATCTTATGAACACTTGAAATAATTTACTGTGGGTGGCCAAAAGACTATAGCCATAAATATTGCTTTATTTTGCGCAACCTACACTGCGAGAACTCGTAATTTGATGAATTAATGGTGGATTCGATATCGCTGTGACAGACGATTTCGCACCACGGGCCGACGAATCGCTCACAGCCCTCTGTCGCGGGCACTCAACACGCGCTTAGTAGAGTATTATCGGTGCCGCGTATATCGTTTGATACGTCGTACATCGTCGACGCTTCTTCGATCAGATTATTTACTCTTTAGAATTAGAGACTAGATAACAATGTTTGTGCACATTTTTCATGTTACTCAGTGCAATCGGTAACGTGGTAGTGATCGTTTATGACAGTAATGTGGTACGTTGGGGCTCTCATTCAGCCATGTGGAATCAAGTTGTTCACGTAAAGTAAGTTTTAAGCGGCTGACCGTTAACAGTGCATAGCTCTATAAACGTGTTTTTTATGCGTGAAAAGTGTGCTTTATCTGTTTTTCCTGATCAAGCCTTTGACCGCGCGAAGTGAAGTTTAAACCGCGCCCGACTGATCTTTGCTGAAATTTAAGTATTATATAATAACTATGTTAATATTGTTGTTATTTCAAGACTCGTTACGAGTAGGTATTGCCCAAAACTGTGTATCAACAAACGCGACTCGTCAGTCACACATAGTCATTGATCACAACCATGAAACCTTAATTATGTGGGTGATACGTGGCGCAACTGACATAATTATTGCAAATGTTAACAACTGTGGATTTCACTTATTGTTTGTAAACAGTTTGAAGACATTTGGAATATTTATACCATCGAGGTATAGAAATGTTTGGAATTTAACTTTCATAATGATTGTAAACTTTGGATGGTCAACGCGTTGTCCAATAATATGGTAAACAAGCTTAGATTTAGGAATGTCAACGATACACGTTTGTTATAGTCTACTAGTTCCTACGTAATTGAATGATAGTACAATTATACAATTATAAAGACTGCGATAATATGTATTTATAATTGATATTACGATAAGACATATCTATAGAAATGTTAATGTCAGAAAATATTTCTACCTATTATAGTTACCGATGAATACCATGAATGTAACGAAATACCGAATGTGACCACTATCAGATTTAGAAGATAATTTTAGAGGTTTAAGTTGCATATTCGAACTGGATCTAGCTTTTTTAATTGAGTCCAGTAATTTGGAAGTTGAATTAAAAGAAAATTATCTATACATCTTTACAAATAAATAAAATTGGAGTGTCTGTTTGTAGTAATAAAATAATCGCTTTTTAATAAATGCATATGTATGTATACACGGTACATGTACCAAAATAACATGGGGTTCAGCTAGTTACAAATAAAATTTGTGAACTATTAACTTTATTGTCTATACCAGACTACAGACGTACACTCGATCGCAAGTAGGACGCCTTACATACAGCCGCTTCATTAGAAGTTATTCAGGCTCCTAAATTACCAGTATCATCACATACACACACACACATTACACCCGCTGGTGTAGTATTTTTGATACCATACGTTAGAGTTTTTCGAACTTCAAGTATTTAAATTTAAATAACCTCTCTTTGTGTGCGATTAATGCTGCTGTCATTTTAATAGCAACATCAACAAATAAATTGTTAAAATATCGGAAAGCTAGATCAAGATCTTTATCACTGTGAAGGAAGGCATTTTATCCATAGCCTTCAACGATTTATTGATTATAACCTGAACTGGCAAAGTCTGGGACGCTATGCTAGGAATAAATCTATATAAAATATATACAATAAGATAAAAAGTTACTGTACGCTAATGATCATATATCTACCAGGTTAAGACTTTTCTGCCTTCTAAGCTGACAGCGATACCAGTTAACTTGGGATTATAACCCCTTTTATAATAAGAACCGATGGATGATTTAAAATAATAATAAAAACAATGCTATTATGACCTGCAAAAACTACAATCAATTCATTTTCAATATTACAAATATTGAAGATGAATTGATTCATCGTTCCTCATAGTTTGATTGGCTCTTAAGCTTCACGCCGTCGCCACTAGCTTTTCTATTCTAACCTTCAATTCTTCTTCTACATACCTCACATGCTTCTTATCATACCAAAATTCTCCGTTCTACAAAGAATCCTCTTATCTGTCCTCGGAAACGCTCTACCAGTGTAGAAGTAATTATCCTACTAACCTTCAAATATTATAAACGCTAAAGGTTTGTCAGTATGGATGGACGGATGGATGGATGGAAGGATGGATGGATGGATGGATGGATGGATGGATGGATGGATGGATTTATAGATGGATGGATGCATGTTTGTTACTTTTTCACGCAAAAACTACTGAACGGATTTGGATGAAACTTTACTACAGTAATATAGCTTATACATCAGAATAACACAGGCTACTATTTGTCGCGATAACTGACATAAACACGGGCCGAGCCGCGGGCAACAGCTAGCTAATAAAGATTTAATAGATTAAACGAATGTAAACACGAGGGTTGGATTTTAATGAGATTGTGTTGTATAATTATGCAAACAAATGAACAATGAAACGTAAATACAGATGATCAAAACTATATTTGCAATTTTGTTTGATGTAAACCTACTAGCTATGTCCATCAAACATGAGGAAAACTGTTAGTAATAATGAAGTATGATACATCAAATACAGCAGTGCGGTTGAAGTATTCTGTTACGAACGTGTAATTGTAGTACGTTGGTATCCATGGCCAACTCACTGTGCTGCGCCTAAATCATGCCAGCTGTGGCCGAGTCCAGAGTAGTTGGTATATAATACACGCCCAGTTAACATCTGCAATGAACCCACAGACCCTTGCGTTGTATTAAACGTATAATATTAAATCTCGACTTCGTGCAAATTACTAGTGGATTGCTCAAAGACGTAATGAGTTTGTTTAAGATCTTGTTTCTACTTGTTTTTCAGTTTATAAATCTACTTACAGATCTGAATGGTAAAAGTTTTGAAGACTGTATTTTATACTTCAATTATAGTAATTAATTAGTTGATTACAGCGGTATAGCAAAGCAACTAAGTAATAAATTACAGACTACATTACAGAACAATTTTTAAACTTATACCTATGGCGGTAATTCTCTAGCTTTTACTAGCTGCTCTATGCCTATCGCGGTTTAAAGTAGCTAAATAAATAAAATTGGAGTGTCTGTTTGTGATATTAAAATAACCGCATTTTACTAAATGCGTGTATGTATACACGGTAGATATACAAAAAATGTGGTTTAAAATTTTTTGTCTGTCTGTCTGTTTGTTCCGGCTAATCTCTAGAACGGCTGGACCGATTTTGACGGCACTTTCACTGGCAGATAGCTGATGATATAAGGAGTAACTTCTGGGCTACTTTATAACCGACTTAAAAAAAGGAGTAGGTTGATAACCTACTCCTTTTTTTATTGTTCTATTCTATTCGACTGTATTTTTTTATGTCTGTTATACCTCATAACTTGGTGAACCGCTTTTGATGATTCTGCTAAAGAAAAGCTGGTGCTTCCCGTGTGGTCCCATTTCAATTTGATGCAGTTCTCGAAGTCGGGTCTTTTTATGTTTAAATTTGTGTTTATTTAGACTTGCTTTGCCCCGCGGTTGTTGTTGTTATACCACGGGTAGCAGCGCGGGGCTCAGCTAGTCTTCTTCTTATCTATACTAATATTATAAAGCTGAAAAGTTTGTTTTGTTTTGTTTGATCGTGTTAATCTCAGGAACTACTGGTCCGATTTGAAAAGTTATTTCTGTGTTAGATAATTTTTCCATTTCATTTATCGAGGAAGGCTATAGGCTATTTATCATCATGCTAAGACCTACAGAAGCGGAGCACCAATGAAGAATATTACAAAAACGGGGGAAAATCACGCCACGGGCAATAGGAGACGCAACCTCATTTGCATAACTAGCTGACCCACGCAACCTCATTTGCGTCTCCTATTTCCCAGCATAATAATTTTTCCTCGTTTTTGAAACATTCTCCATTGGTGGTATTGGTCCATGTTCCAATAGTTATTTTCTTAATTTTTAAGTATAACAGAAAGGTCACGGTGTTATCCCCAGTTATTTTCGTACCGCCGGTAACGTTGCGGGACGAAGCTAGTCTTAAAAGGAGTAGCCTAAATTACTCCTTATACCATACTTATACCATCAGCTACTTGTCTGTGAAAGTACCGCCAAAATCGGTCAAGCCGTTCCAGAGATTAGCCAGAAAAAACAGAAAGTCAGACAAAAGTTACAAAAAAATGTTATTTTGGTATATTTACCGTGTGTACATACTTATAAATTTAGTAAAAAATGGTTATTTTAATATTACAAACATACACTTGATTTTATTTATTTGTAAAGATGAGTGTTTCATTAAAGCATTCCTAAAATTGCATTACCGTCTCGACGATTGCAATTAAATAGTATTCAACCAAATAATAAGTAAGTAAGTAAGTATTTCGGACATCAAACACACAACGCCATCTAGTCCCAAGCTAAGCAGAGCTTGTGTTATGGGTACTGGGCAACTGATATAAATACATATATTCTTTTTTTGTAAATACATACATATTATACATAGAAAACACCCAAACTCCGAAATAAATATTTGCAGATAATACAAACATTTGGTCCGACCCGGGAATCCAACCCGAGACCTCAAGCTTAGCTTTCGCATACGCAACCACTACGCCACCGAGTTAAAATAGGTTCAGTGGTTTAACGTAACAGAGTTATTTTTAAATTTATAGTATTATAATACAAGTATAGTATGGATTATTAATTTGTTTATAGTATTCGTTTTAATTAATAGACGACTGAAATATAAGTGGTCATAAAAACCTACTTAGCACGTTTATACTACTTTCCTATTTAAATTTCTATAGATAATATTTATAAATACCTATCTGAGATCTAATAGAATCTATGTTTACTTCACAGAAGACAAACAAAAAGAATATATTCATATGTAAAAGAAATAGAATAGTACCTATTGGAATAAGAGTTTATACCCTTAGAGCCCGTCTGAAGGCAGCAATTACCTAGTTAGGTACTGATCCTATTGCGCTAGTAGTTGTAGTTAACCGCGTACCTACATACCATCTATTGTGCCCTAACTCCTTTAACGTAGCTACAAGGTTTTCATAGTCATTACGTAACACAGTAATGACTACGAAAACCACAACACATGAAGACTCCATTTAATTATAGAGCTCATTACTACGAAATTTTGTTATTTTGCAACAATACTTTAATATTATTAGGATAAAACATTTTGCTTCATATAAGAAAACCTTTCCAATTAAAGCTGAACTGGAAACTTGAAATGTTTTGCTTCGAGGTGACTTCACCATTTTTTGTAATTTATAGGCATCACATCATACCTACGATTATTATACAATGTTATGAATATTAAAAAAATGAATTATAATAAAATTACAAATAAAATATTAAATAAAACTATAACAATTTGAAATGAAAGTTATAAAATTAATGACAACATTAGTAAAAAGATCATGTTAAAATTCTCAGAAGCTTCAAATTAAATTAAGACACCGAGTTCACATTTCTAGACTGGAAATAGAAATCTATTATTATTTATCCACCTAGGAAATGGTATAACTTGAGACAAATGCATTAAACCGCTGACGCGATTTAAACTGGTCTCCCGTCAGGTACAGTCGTGACCACGGAGTAAACCATTATATTATTTCAATCAATTCCTGCTTTCTTTTGTCAGCCTTCTTCTTGTCATTTATGAACCTGGTTTACCGTGAATAACCAATATTTAATGTTAATTTTGTTTTGTCTTCATAGAAAACGTTGGTTGGGTCTGCGGAAACAATCACAGACCAAGTCTGACAAACCTGCTGGCGCCCAGTCACCTGCCATTACGGACAAACCGATACCACTGAAGAAGATACCATCAGATAAAAAACTTAAAGTGAGTGCAAAAAGATTTCCCTACATTAGCTCAAGTTTTTTTTACGACTGAAGTTCATAAGCTATTATGTTTTTTTGGTTTTCTCCGTATTTACGAAAACTTACCTAATTAATTTACTATTATAACTATTTACAGAATAAATACATTCAGAAATAGTTTGCCAAGATATATGCATTCCTAAGTTTTAATTGCATGTCAAGAGTTACGCGTCTTTTGAGACAGTTTTGCAGATTTTCCAGCTCCTTTGAATTCCGAAATCTTGAAATGTTCATTCCATTTTCAACAAATAAATGAAAAAAAAACTTGAAGAAACCGAGTTCAAACTGTAGATCTTTTAATTCAAAGTTTTAGACTTTTATTTAATTTTTATTTTTATTTAACCTTTATACATTTTGTTATTTTTTTATGTATAGTTACCCTACGGCACAGTAGGCGACAACGGTCGACACGATGATCACGAGGTTGGCAAATTGGACGAAGCAGAAGATGAGGCCGCAGATGTCGAACTGCCTCCACCGATGAAACCTATCAATGTCAGTATCATCACTTAAGCTTTAAATAGTCTTAAACTTGAGTTATACCTATTTATTAGTGATCAACGACGAACTTCAATAAAACCTAGCTATAATTTATAATTTTGTACTTCTAATCGACGTTTCTATTCTATTCTTTTTATAAATTATTATTAGACAGTACTTGGGGATCAATTATTACGTTGTTGAAATGCGTATTCTACAAGAATATTCCTTACGTGGTTACTTAAAAAACAAAAACTAGTTGGATGTAGTTCTGAAACAGTTTCAAAAATTCGAACCTAAAATATCTGTTAAAACCAGTACTAATAAATACGTAGAACGAAATAGAACGCATTGAAATGAATAAAAATTATGTAAAAATTGTTTTCAATATTTAAAAAGGAAGGTTAAAATTTTAAAAAAATACGTATTTTTTAATTTCAAGTTTTTAGTTATTAATTTCATTACATAGTACGAGTACTTCTCATCAGTGTTCTACTATTCAAGCCCTTTCATTTGATAGCTATATTGAGGTAGTCGTGACAAAATTTGGAGACCGCCATTTTGTAGCGGCAGCCATATTGGATTTACAATGAAACAGAATTCGTTTAATTGTATTGTCACCAGATCTCGGGGTGTGTACCAAATTTTAGATCAATTTGTCAACAGGAAGGGAGTCAAATTTCAATTACAAGATTTGACCCAAACAAACAAATAAACAACCAGGTCAAGCTAAATAAAACCGTTTAATATCCGAAGATCTATCCACCTTTACCTGTCTATTACAATTATAATTTTTAGTTTTTGTAGCCATAACTTATATTTATAAGTAGGAAAACATTAAAAAGAAGTAACTTTATTTGACAACTTACGCTTGAAGACCAAAATCATTTATATTTTACTTTTATCTGCACTTAAAGGTTTTAGTACTTATGCATTTTAATTATAGTTATGCTTTTAAATACAGTTTAAAACCAAAACGTTTGTAGGTAGACAAAACGCGAAAATACATTTATCTGTTAACAAGCAATATACCTGTATTTTTTATAAGATACAGTAAATAGTAGAACGTGACGAACGAATTTAAATTGAGATTTATACAGCACACTGTGTACAATGCGAACATTGTACAGGGATGTACTCGAACCGCAATGTAAATCATTCATCGGGTGAAGAGAACACGTTGATGGATTGGCATTTGTTCACAACTACCAATATTTATGTGGCAAAGTTGAGAAATTTAGATGTGACTTGTTTTAAAAAACGATCGGGATCGTATAGTACTTTAAAGAAGGAAAAGATTCTTGTAATTAAGTCTTGAGTAGTAATACAAGTAATCAGAATCTGTCAGAAAGTGATGATTTCAAGCTAATATAACATGTATAGGTATACTGAATGTGTATATGACGCAGGTCATGATATTTAGACCGATCAAATTGAGGGTGTGTTTTAGTCGCACGTTCCCTCTAGCTTACTGGTGTACATAAGTAATACAAACGTAGATCGATGACGATAAACTTTATCTTTTATCATAATATCACCCATGGTCACGCGAGGAATCTTGTATAATTGATAGTGTCCCCGAGGTATCAAGTTATTCACTACTTGCAAACAAGCGTTATGTGACTGAATGTCTACAAGGTCATATAAAATAAAATGTATATAATTATGAGATGTTAATTATTATTGCAAAATATTATAGTGGAAAAAATATTTCTAGTCTGGCGATGTGAACCATTTTCTACCGTTGTTCATTTAGGTAGTCAAAGCTACAGCAAAACAAGCGAGTAATGGACGAAGGCGAAATTGATTCTTTGATCCCGTTTAGCCTCCTCAGGTACAGACCAAGACAGCACTCTGTTGATGTCGTTAGCCACCACATCAACGTAACGCTTATTGATAGTCCACGTGACTTAACAACCTCCAAAAATAGATCATGTTTTTAGTCTATTAAAATTGCTTGTTTTCTTTCTTCATTCACGCTTTGCATATAGAGACCTGGTTGGGAGTTCTATATCTCTATTTTTAAGATATTTACCTGACCTACCTGAAAAAAAGAACCCTATAAATATTTACCACATTTTAACGCGCATTAAATACTCCTCAACCAACCTGAAACAAAAATTTTATGATGAAATTTATTTAGAAAACCATATTCTTAAATAAGATGTCAATAGATATTTAAATAGACACTTATTAGAATGGTAGGTGTAAAGTAACTCACAATAATGATCACCCTCATAAAACAATGCCACAGGATTATAGGTAGATAGTAATGTTCTACGAAAGATTGTCCTACTTAGATTTATCATTCGATAGTGCTCTCGGAGGTTTTTGTAATAATTTGTCTTAATTTTACTGTTTACCGTTCGATTATGTTGTGTGGTAACTATTCGCATTGGTTGGAATATTTGATCATGTAACGTAAATTAATCCATACTCTTCGTACAGAATCCACAAGCAGTGCTGCAGCAGCCGACTCCAGCCGCGGCTAGCGCTCCTGTCACGAGGGTGAGTATACTTAACCACATAAACACATGTGCTTTCTATTCGCTCCTAAAGACTATCAATAATTTTCGTACATTTATATTAACCAGTGGATTCGCGAAGGTGCTTATTATGCAAGAGGTTATATTATGGTGAATATTTTCAGAATTCTCTGGCCATTGATGTAATGGAAAGTAATAACGGCGCTGCCGATATAGCGGAAATAGAGCAAATCGTGAAGGAAAGAATGGTTCGGTCCTGTATTAATGCATGATGTGTGCATGTTTCTTTTCGTTTTCCTTAGTAAAACCCATACTGCTCAAAATAGAATCACAGGAATTTTCAGTCATTATTCCAATCGGAAATAAATTAGTAACACAGCAATAATATGTTTACAATTTGGCTATTAATTATGAAAGTTTAATGCACATTTAATTTAAATCTCATAGGTATTCAGTTAGTAGGTAACGTAAAGAAAATACTTATTACATATGTCGGTTATTTTCGCCAATAGGATTTTACAAATGAACAAAGTTTGCGACCGACGACCTTTACGTAGCAATAGACAGCGACTCGGCTTAGGTTGTAAAGATTGTCCACCATTTTGCACTAGGTGTTCTTAATTTCCATGAACTCATTATTTCGAGAGTAATGTCACCTACTCTGATTTAGAGATATTTTATTTTATTCATAAACTATTCAAAATACCTGTATTATGTATGAATATTTACGTGGTCAATTAAATTTTATATCTAAGTTCATGGTTTCACGTTTCCAGAGTATTTGTAATACCTTTGACCTTAGTAACCAATCACAGTTTCCTGTATAAATTGAATCAAAATCTTATCACAAATAACAATAGAAATATGTTTCTTCAAAAGCGCCATAACCAATACTTTTCCCGAATACTAAATATTCATTTTTACGTCCATTATTATTCGAACATTTATTGTACTACATAAAAAGTTTCCATTTACATCTCCAAACAGGTAAATCTTTCAATTACAATCTTCGTCATGAATCGCTGTTACGTTTTAGCAGAACATTTGGTAAACAAGTAGAATTATTTAATTTAGTATTCCATCTAAATGGTTTATGTATTTTGACCAGTATGGGTCGTAGTAGTGAGTTTAGATATTTTGGTTTTATTTTGATATCGCCAGCAAATCACAGAGAACAGTAAAGATAGATCGTGTGTCAGCTTTGCATAGGATTCGGAGGTGTTATTTTAGTTTGTAGGATATCACCTTTTTGTAGCATGTGTAAAGAGTAGTCATAATTCTGTAGGCTTTTTCTATGTAGTTTTTTTTGCATGGTTCATCGTTTCTTGCCGTTGTAGTTAAATATGCTTTAGTAGAGATGTGGAAGGTAAAGTATGAAAAAGGTACGTAGCGTCATTGGCATTATTAGAGACTTAGTGAAAATTTTACGTATCACAATTTTACGAATTTATCTTATACAATTTTTTTATTGAACCTAATACGAAAATGTTACCGTCAATAACTCAGTTAATGATAAAATGACTGATATGATGCTCAACGTGCAATTAAAATGATAACAATTTATCTTTTAAGTCCATAATACATTCACTATAATCACTAAATATCATTATCTACGATTAAATAGTTACATAAAAAAAAGTACAGGGAAGAGGTTAATCTGTCAGTATCTAAGAAATCAATGAGAAAAAAAGTAGCAGCTATCTAAAACAAGAAAATATTAATAATTTTAATTAAAAATAAACTAGCTGTTGCCCGCGGCTATGCTCGTGTGGCAGTTGATTATATTTATTACATTAAAACTGTGTAAAATTATGTATGAATAATTTATTTATGTTACTAAACGTATTTATTTATTTTTGATCAATAGCCTAATTAAAAGAACTTTCTAACAAACATTCGACCCATGTTTAAACCTCATTAGGAACCGAATTCCCATAATTGTTACTCATCATTTTTTTTTATGTTGGCCCTGCTAAAATGACTCTACTATGCCTGATGGAAAGCATAAGCAGAATCCAAGAGTGGTGGTCACCATACTGCGAATGCAGACAATGCAGCATGGTGACCCACACCATGGCGGGCTAGTGATGCTTCTGCATCATTGGTCCTGCAGCATGATCGCTGTCATTTTACGTTGATTTTCTGTGCGAGGGTAGTACCGGCCCGGTCGAGCCGGCTCGTTTGTGCTGAAATCAGCGTGGCTGTACTACTACTCTTTAAATCAGATTATTCGTAATCAGAAACATAAAGACGAAAGTTTTGTAGGCTGCTAAATTAAAAAATGACGGACTTCCATACAAACTTTTAAACCCCTATTTCACCCCCTTAGGGGTAGATATTCCAAAATTATTTCTTATTTGGTGTCTATTCAATAAAACGAGCCTCCTCACAAAATTTCATAGCTTTAACTATCATAGTTCACGCTCGGCGATGACGAATCAGTCAGTCAGACAGTCAGGACAACATGCAGAATATAAAATCAAAACAGCGTTGAAGTTGTGTCAACTAAAGATGAAACTGATTGTTGTTTGACCGGATAACGGAGGGCTGAGAACTGACGGTTGCCTTAAAAAAATTTAGTTTTTAAAAAATACTTACTACGAAAAAAATACTCTACATCACTCATTTCGTTTTCGTTGCTTGAAAAAAAAGTTTGATCTACATTCCCATTAGAGTTAACCATACAAATTATGTAATGACTAAAAAGTATTTTGTCTTACGGGTGTGCGACTAACCTGGATCTCTTCGATCTATGCTACAATAATCAGTGCGACGGGTTCCTTGCCCGATTCAGTTTTTATGCTCCAAAATAACTTCTTCCTTTGTCCCGTGTAAAAACGGTTAAATTGCCAAGGAGAGTTGGCTATCAGCATGCGGTTCGCCATAAAAGAAACCAGTTAAACTCCTTTGTAATGTCACACATTGTACTGACCCCAAATATCATTTAACATGAAGTTTTATTTAGGACACAATACCCGCACTTAATACCTTTGTGGCTAAGAAAGTAAGTGAAAGTCTTTTTGAAGCTATACGTGACGACAAGTCCCTACACGGTATGGTTCCTTTTAAAGTGATGATCTTTTTTTCAACTGCTAAAATAACGTACGTAAATATAATATTTGGTATTTAACCTAATACTTATTTATTAATAAAATTGATATTCGGTGAGATAGTTAAATTATCAGCACGCATGCTGGATAGTTTCTGTTCCATCTCAGATTGAAAATCCGTATTACATCATCTGACACAATATACTGAGACTAGTTCAGCTATTATCGACTTCTAAATCTATTTCATAATTTTTTGTAGTCGAAGCAATTTAATGATGTTTTAAACTGGGCAGAACTCGCGAGTAAAACGTGCCACACATTTCCTATAATAGATAAGTTATAAAGGTACATCTATAGTGTTCATAACTAGATATGTTGTTATATTGCATAGATCGGAGTTACGTTTATAAATCAAATATAATTTAGAGTAGATAAGTCCGCTAGTTAATAAATGTATTGAAAGCGGTAGATGTCAAATTGTACGTCTTGATCGATATGAATATATTTGCTTGCCGCTAAAGTAAAATGTATTGTTTATGAATTAAACTTTCATTTACACTGAGAGTATAATTTTGAAACCGGTTTCTACATGTGTCATTATTTTATGGGTATTTAGTTCAAACCACGGAGGATGGAGCACCTAGAAGTAAAGTGCATTATTAATCCATCCAAGGTAAGTGACAACTGGTGTTTAAAAAAATATCATTTACCTTTTTTGTTACTCCGCTAAGAAATTTCACTTTACTTTTAACTTATTCAGCTATCCTTTTATTACTTCTTAACTATTGCATTAGTTGTCGTCTGTTTGTCTGTTTGAGTAATGAGTAGTCTAAGAAGGTCTATGTGCAAGGTACGAGTATTATAGAGTTAACAAAAATCCCCGTTTTGAAGTAATACCTTTAAGCGTTCTTAGTATATGAGTGTCAAGAATTTAGAATTTCCACGAGTTTTTAAGTCATACACTTTGCACAGTTTTACCTGTTCATGCTTTACACAAACAGCCTGTGTAATGAGAATGCATTTCTTGTGATTTACAGCTTGGTTTCCGATTAATAGTTTGAGACTGGCATGACTTGATTTATAAAAACTTATATGCGATTGGAATTTCATCACCGTACGGTGATGAAATTCTAATCATTCTATTTTGAGGAGATAAAATAGAAATGTTTCACATTCTGTCATAGTCATCCAGCCATAAATACTCTTCTACTATTATATCAATCCAAATTATATAATACAACATCTATCCCAGTAATACACAATAAGTTGAACATGATGAAATACAACACTTCATCTTTTACTTCTTTAAACTGAGAGAAATTTAAAGATTTGCGATTTTTCGATAAGCTGCTAGAAGATTGACGATGACAGTCTACAATTACGAGCCGTGTCAACTAAGATGACGTCAGGACCAGTCTTTAGTCACGGCACACATGCTTGTGCTCTCTGATATTTGTATTTGCTCGACGCTCTCACTTTAACATAGACACATGCTGAATTTGTATTTGTAGACACATATATCTATACATAATATAAATAAAGTAAGTCTGATAAAATACAGTAGACTAATAATACTTAAGTGAAAACCTTGGGATTACCTATGTGAATGTCACTACTTACTATTTGTTGTATCTAGGAACAACACGGTAGTGTTGCACTATCGAGTGGGGCCAGTACATCTGGTCGTGGATGCGAAGAAGAAGAACAACCCGTTACTCCAGGCCCTGATTCGTTTGAGGCTGCCCTCAAGAAACGCGAATACGTTCTGCGCGAACTAGTGGATACAGAAGAAATATACGTGTCCGATCTCCAGCTTATCTGCGAGGGTTATATCCGTCACGCACAGGTTCGAAAATAATATACTGAGGACATTCAATTCTCATAAAGCTTCGGTTTGAAAGACTACCTTATCCAGTGTTATATTACTAAAGCACGATTCAAAGTTGGCGTGATTTTCTTTACTACGAAGCCCATTCATTAGAACAAGTGAGCAAGATATTGTACACTGTTGTAAATCAGTAATTGTGTTACCCCTAACGTCCTAAATTAATATAGCTGGACAATTTATCTCACCACTTTATCTTTCTCTATTGACCCTGTTATATGGACAATGTTATACAGATTGTGAACAATCGTTCAAACGATAATAGTAATCTCACTAAGTCCAATTAAGTTAATTTGACTGTCGCCGAAACAATAGAACCTATGTTTCTAATCTGATCTGTACATATACAGACATAATGCCCCCGAAGACAATATAGACACTTACGTATAGGTATTCCATTTTTTTGTATTCACCACTTTTTCACACGCATTGTGCATTATAAAATCACATTAATTGAAAAAATAAAAGTCTCATCTTGTTTGAGGCTGGGTGTAAAGCGTGTTTTGAAAATAAAGGAAATGAACTTCATACACAAATCATGATGTTTACATCAGCATTGATGTCAATTAGACCAGCCACAAAATCTGACAAATGTTGATCCTTTCTAGTTTATGAAGTAGTATTTACTTCAACTTGTAAACTTGACTAATTGAAAGTTTGGTTTTAATACACAATTTAGCGTGCCTCATAATCGTTCTTTAAGATTTTTAAGAGTATTATAATATGTGCACAGTTACGGTAACTATACTTTTATACAGGATCCCAATGCTGAGCCATGCCTGCCTGAAGGTCTGCTCCGAGACCGCCGTCATCGTATGATATTCGGAAATATTGAAGCTATCTACGAATGGCACCGAGAGTAAGTACTACAATCTTGCGTGACGGTTATTACTGTTAGTGATTTACCTTACTAAGTGCTGGGTGTATTTTGAAAATAGTCCAAATTAGGTACTTATGCGTGTGTTCTCATAGAAAATACTTCTTAATGGCTTCGACATCTTCGTTCTTCTATAAAAGTTGCTGTCACTTTGTGAGGTACGCGCAAGAGCTGAGCTGACTACCTACCGATTAGATATTGTACCTGAGTGTAAACGGTTCGATTCCTACACATGAATGTCTATTACCATAAATAAATAATTTTTATTTTTTCAGTTTTTTGTTTTGTTTTTATTTGTTCATTAGCTTGCGAATAAGCTATGCGCTGCGCGGTTTATAAAATGGGAGATAAGATTCTAAAAGAAATGGTGATGGAGATCATTAACTGCTTGCGTGCTGTGCGTGAATTATAAGTGCCTACGTTACACATACATGACTGAATATTAATTTGTGCAGTAAGTTCCTATTGGAGCTACATCGATGTATCGAGGAGCCCGAGCTACTTGGCCCTCTGTTCCGGCGGTTCCTCGAGAAGAGGATGTTCCTGTACGAAGCCTACTGTAGGAACAAGCCAGTCTCCGAGTATATAGTATCAGAACACGACTCCTATTTCCAGGAACTGAGAGTGAAGCTCGGACACAAGTTGCAGGTGCGTAACTGATTTTGTAAATGACAACTTGACTATAAACCACAAGATTTGTCCACCGGATTCACGTTACATTGTCTGTTTGAATTAGGTTAACTTTTATGTTTCGATGAAATCATAACTTGATTACAATTATTTAGGTATCAATTACATTGTACTTAAAACTCCAGTACGAACTATAGCTTAAAATTAAAACCCGCATTTTTTACTCATACGTGAAACGATGATATCACATCATCAAGCTTGCAATAAGTTTTCAAATAAGATCTCATAAACTAGAATTTACTTCTTTGTTTGTGCCAGTAATTGCGGTAAAGAGTAGTCTTTATATTTACTCAACATTCGTTATATCTCCATGCCAATTTCATTAAAATCGGTGCAGCGTTTTGTTGCCATGAAAGCGTATAAAAAAATTGCTATTCAATCCCCATGTTTGCGGCAAAAACATTCTTTATTCGTGGACCAATCGGTACACACATACGTATAATAATGAAAAGGATTCTGTATTGTAAACGCGTCGGTAAATCTATACTAATATATAAGGTTGAAGAATTTCTTTGTTTGTTTGAACGCGCTAATCTCAGGAACTACTGCTCCGATTTGAAAAATTCTTTCAGTGTTAGATAGCCCATTCGGCAGGCCTTTGAACATCTGTCGAGTGTTGTGCAATCTTTATTATGCAACAAACCTCGCGCAAAACTTTTTATTCTGAATTATTTACCGAGCATATAACATTCATTTTCCATTTCTTACATATGACAGATAGAAACATTTCAACTTGTAAGTTTGCTCCAAGCTGCGTTAATTCACTTTTGTTATTGACATAATCCCAATGCATAATCCGTTAATTACATTCAATTGTTGAGTAGTGTTAAAACGATTTTGTAGATAAAAATATATGGTAGTTCATCACATAGATGAAATTTTTATTTGTAACTAGCGACCCGCCCCGACTTCGCACGGGTGCAATGCTGATTTTAAATTTATATACAACGTTTACAGTTAATACCGACTAAGGTACGAATATACAATTTCAAACACAAAAATGTCGTTCTGTAAAGCACATTTTGTCTTAAAAAATTAAGACACTTTAGTATTTAAATCTAACATAATAAAATTCTCTTGTAAAGGGCCATATTGGTCTGTATGAAATGCACAATATATTTAAGGTACTTAACTGGATAACGATAAATGCCTTATTGCTTAAAATCGTTTCGTAAATAAGCCATTATTTCTTGTAAAAAGTAAAGGATAAAAAATGGTTATTGTGGGTTATCCCTTAGAGATAGACATATACCATCGCGGACTTTTTTCTATACCTTTTTAAGGTGTACAACACTGTAGTACATTATTTTGATCTATCTATAGGCTTCAGCCAGCGTTTGCAATGTAAGCGCAAATAATGAGTTTATTTATGACATCACATTAGAAACCTCTAAAATTATCAGTGTTTCTCTGCTATATTATGTATTTATTATACATATAAACCTTACTCTCGAATCACTCTATCTAGTAAAGAAAACCGCATCAAAATCCCTTGCGTAGTTTTAAAGATCTAAGCGTTTATAGGGACAGACAGAAAGCGGAAGCGACTTTGTTTTATACTATGTATGGCGTCGTGGTTTAAACGGTCACCTCCCCACTTTCTGAGTGTGGATTCACACCCCACATGGGATAACACTTTGTGTGATTCCCTGAATTCTGAATTGTTAGTCAGAGTGTTTTTTAACCGACTTAAAAAAAGAAGAGGTTCTATGTTCCATTGGTATGTATTTTTCTTATGTATGTTCACCGATTACTTCATCAATTTGGGACCGATTTTAAAAATTATTTTCGTATTCGAAAGGGTATGCTCCCAACGTGATCCCATTGCCACCATATCAGGATCTGATGATGGGATCCCGGGAAAATCGAGGGATATCCAATTTTTTTTAGGCACGTACGCACGTATGTTTTTGATGTATTTTCTGAAGTTACTCCGGTATATGCGTCTGGTAGTATCATTTCATGACGATGAGCTGATTATGTAAGGTATGACTCCTCTACTCCATAATGGTTAGGAGTTGGAGGATAAATCTTTAAATGAAATATGTATGTATGTTACATTTAGTCGTATTCTTTCAAGTTACTCTGGTGAGCTGATGATGGAAGGTTAAATTCTTTAACAGTTAGGGATTAGGTTTTCTTTCAGTTATTAACACGAGCTGATGATAGAAAGTAAAACGATTGGGAGTAAGAGGATGATTATTTAAATACCGTATACACGAATAGGGTACTTAGTTGTGGTTTTTAAATTGTTTAGGTAACAGGTAAGATTAGGAGATAAATGATACTTTACAATTCCGGGCTAATAACTAGTCGTCTGTAGGAAAGAAAAGACATGCAAAGCTGATGTTTGGATTAGGAACCTACAATAAATGTACACCTAGTTTGTGTTAGTAGATTCATTTAATTTAAGACAGATAGATAGAAAACTCTTTATTTCTACACCGTATTACAGATTTAAAAGAGAGTACAGATAATGATAAATACAGTATGTACAAAGGGCGTCCTAATTGCCGAAAGCAATCTGTTACTGACGTTGATCAAAATGTATCGGAGTGACAGTAATTGACGGTGCAATGAGTTTTGAAGAATTATTTACAAACACTTGTTGCCCGCGGCTCCGCCCGCGCGATTATCGCGGCAAATAGTAGCCTATGTGTGTTATTCTGTTCTATAAGCTATATCACTGTAAAGTTTCATCAAAATCCGTTTAGTACTTTTTGCATGAAGAAGTAACAAACATACACACTCACAAACTTTCGCCTTTATATATTAGTGTGATAGTAGGATGAGTCTCAACTGTTGTCATTCGCGTAATGCTTTCTCATCATGCGGGTTGTTAAGCATTTTGTTGGGCTCTAAGGCCCGTAATTTAAAAGGCATCTCAGTCGACAATCTAGTTTTATTTTAAAACTAGTTAGTGTTCCAAGCAAAAATATTTTCGATACGTTAGTGCTGTTTACAGCTTTTTTAGTTTTGATAGTCGCTTACATTTTAGTCTTTGTTCGTATTATTTTTGGCTTGGCACCGACTTCAAACAGATTTTAGGTACCTAGCACACATTTTAAATACTTACTACTATTTAAATGGATAAGGTATAGACAAGAATTGTCACATAGCAATTTAAGAAGAGCCAGTTTATTTTACGCTTTTTAGTGTGGCAGGGAGCTTTCGTTGAATGTTTTTTTTTTGAAGTCGTTTCTTTTTTAATAAAAAGTTTTATGTATCAAATTAATGTTCATTTCGACTCAGGATATATTTATAGTTTGGGTAATTGATTATTACGCTAGTTATTTTCTTTAAACTAAGTCTTAACAAATCCTATAGAATACTATAGATCATTAACATAACGCAAATCCATAAGCATAAGTGACTCTCATAATATAGACCATGTTTACTCACGTTTAATTAGAAAATAATGTAGATCTTATGGATTAGGTAACTGCTCTCTGTCAGGTCAAAACGAGCCTTTGTTAATATGTGATATCAAAATGAAAAGCAAAACCGCAATAATTACTTAGTAGAGAACCTTAAGGTTGAGATATACTAGTTAGGCCGGTACCCGAGTTTGTCGGCGCTGTGTGGCATCTGCAATATTAGAAGTTAGAGCCTGTTCAAATCGTCTCTCTGTTCCGTCTCGACTATTGGAGTCATCAGACATATTGTAGACTTAGACACGGTTTTTTCCTATATTGTAAATGTTGTGGTTTACCTTTCGAGCTTGTTCTTGTGACTGATTAAGACTATGGACTGTGCCTATTCTAATGAGTGTTGTAAGAGCCGATTAAGGGACAAAAAAATTTTAACGAAATTTTTGGTATATGTACCGTGTATACATACATATGCATTTGGTAAAAAGCTGTTATTTTAATATTACAAACAGACACTCCAATTTTATTTAGTTGTATAGATTAACATAAAAATATTTTTAAATACTAGGTTCCCAATGAATGATTGATTATTTTTCAGCTCGCGGACCTCTTGATAAAACCTATTCAGCGCATCCAAAAGTACCACTTGTTGGTGAAGAAGATCTTCGTCTACTCCGAGCATGCAAATGCAGCGCCTCATGTGATCGCGGCGCTACGCGAAGCGGTCGAGTGCACCGACATCATACCTAAGAACGCGAATATGATGATGGACGTTGGCAGACTTCAGGGATTCACGGTAAGAACACGTTTGAGTTTGTCTTTTTGCCGATGCGATTTATTATGTTTCACATACAGCGAACACATTTAACTGCCTTAAAGCTGTGCAATAAACAAAGAGCGAATATATTGCAGCCCAACCTTAATTTGAACTTGAATATAATGCTGGCTGTGGTATTTGATAACACTAAACACCTCAAAGTTAAAAGAAAATGAAAGTATTCGTTCAATCTTCTTAGAGTTATCAATTTCTAAAAATTCACAAAAGCGCGGTTTGTTCTATTCCAGGGTAACATAACCGCCCAGGGCAAGCTCCTGTTGCAAGAGTCGATGGTAGTATCAGACGTGTCGAGCGGTGCGAATGACCGCGGCAAGGAGCTCCACGTCTTCCTCTTCGAACAGTGCATCATATTTAGCGAGGCTATTGGCAAGAAATCGCAGTTCAGCAGCCCGAATTATCATTACAAAGCCCATATACAGGTCAGTATTGACATCCTAGTCCTTTTTATTAAGTTTTCGAAACTGTTAATGAAATAATTTCATTATGAATATTGAACTTTTTTTTATTAGTTTAAATTTGCCAGTGGAATATCTACTGGTCATATTGAAATATTGCATAGAGCGGCTTAACTTTCGATATGATCTACTGTAAGCCATTAATGCTGAATTGTGATTAAAAAGTCTAAATTGATTTTGTTCGCGGACTTTTTCTAATTAAGAGATCTCTAAGAAAAAATCTAAGACCAAAAGTCTTAGATTTCAATTTACTGGTTAAAAACAAATTCTTATAATTAAATTACTGTGCTGCTTAACACAGTAAATATCGTGTTTATCAAAAAGTGACAACAACCAAAGTATTAAATTTGTTTCAATACAACTATGCTGAGAGATCGAATAATATGTATATATATATAAGAATCTATACATCTATACAGATAAATAAAATTGGAATGTCTGTTTGTAATATTAAAATAACAGTTTTTTAATCAATGCATATGTATGTATACACGATACATATACCAAAAATGTAGTTAAAAAAATTTTTGTCTGTCTGTCTGTCTGTCTGTTTGTTCCGGGTAATCTCTGGAACGGCTGGACGGATTTTGACGGGACTTTCACTGGCAGGTAGCTGATGATCCAGGGAGTAACTTAGGCTACTTTACTACTACTACTTTTTTAGACTAACTTTGCCCCGCGGCGTTACTCGCGGTACAACAATAACCGCGGGTAGCACCGCGGGGTTCAGCTAGTATCGTATTAAAGGTAAACTTATAATTTCTTAATACGTAGGTGAACAAGATGGAGCTGGAAGAGTTGGACAATGCTTTTATTGTAAATACGATCGACGTACCAAAGAAACCGAAGCTCTCTTTTCTGTGCCGTCCATCGGAAGCTACGCGTCAGGAGTGGATAACTACTCTGTCGACCATCTTGCAACTACAGAAGAACTTCGGCGCGGCGCTTGAGAACCCGGGCGCGTACCTGCGCGAGCAGCTCGGCCGCGACCCGACACGCGACCCCATCGCGTAAGTACCCGGCCGCACGCGCCGGGTCCACTCCACTCCGTACTCTGTGCCTACTTTACTAACCAACGATCTCATCTACGCAGATACTACGAGCTACATGTAGCGGCTCTGTAACTAACAGCTTTGTAGTCATCTCGATTAATTTGAACAGTGTTGTAGCTAATTATTGTTTATTGTAACTAACAAAGCTGTATTTTTGTTTTTTATTATTGTATTTTACGATTAATAAATCTCAAATCTGACATTCGAATAATCTAATATTACACTAATTTTAACATATTTATGATAAACTAATCTCATATGTCGTCGGCGGAGTGCCAATAACAACAACTAACTGTAAAAACGTTGACAAACTTCAACATCCACGAAACAGCTTAAATATAAATAAAATATTAATATGATATCGTGTGTGAGTCTGTCCGCGTGCTTGCTTTCTTAGAGTCGTGTGTCACCGTTAACACCGGTTAACTTAAACTCGCTTGTCTCTGTTCCGATGTCGATGCACCAGAATATAACATAACCTCAGTTATGTACTTACCTACAATAGCCTCTAACAGTATTTGCACAAATCTGGCTTTACTAATACGCTACTCCAACGTAGTTCGCACTGGGTGATGGGTTTAATACAATTGCATGGTGAATTATGTTATGATTGGCGTGTGCGTACGACGCGCTCAAGAAATATCGACGTTAGAGTATAATACAGCTATGTTCTATTGATATTGACGCATGTTCGGTATTCAACATTGTTGTTTTAACAGTTTAAAATTTAATAAATGTAAAAATCAAATAAAATAAAATTATACTTAATTAAAATTATGAAATCGGTTTCGAGTTCAAATATAAAATTTTGTATTAGAAAAATTGTCTGGTGATGAATGAGATAATAAAGTTATTCAATATTATATTAACTGTTGATACGTGAGAGTGGCGCCGCCCGAATATAGCCACGTTACGTCACGTGAGGGTCGGCTAGCACGTAATGTCCATGTTAGGTTTAACGAACACTGGAATTGATATTTAGATGTATTTATTTAGATGTCTTTAATATTAATACGTGATTAGGTACCTAATTATGTTAAATTGAATAGAGGTAATGATGTCCTCGACGACATACCTATTATTGTACGATACGCGCGAGGCTCGATTACGTGGTCGATCACTAGCGGTCGCACCAACCGTCCTCAGTGACGACTCGTCATAATCAAAACTCGCGAGTGAATAGTGAGACAGTAAATACATTGCCTGTTTGATGCCTTGCACCACGATAAGTGAACAATCGCAATATCATACTGCCATTAACATAGTATTTAACACCGTCACTGCTGACGTCACATTGATGTGTTTTATTGTTAGTGCGTTGAATATTTATAGTTATTCGCATTTCCATCATTTAGCACGTACTACGATTACGATAGATAAAATCTTAACGCTATTGCACATAATCATAGACACCCACATTTTAGATCACCATTAACTACGTATACACACGTTTGTCTTTTTGTATGAACTAGTCTTATTTTGTAATATTATAGTTTAAAATGAAGCTACTTACTATTAACAAGGTGCCGAGCTATGCCAGTTATGAAACCTCACTATTTAAACTATATTTACATTTAATTTCAAATGATAGTATGTAAAGAAGTGTATTGCTATTACCAACAAAAAGCTACACTGTTTTATTTAGATAATATTTGTTAGTCAATGCTTCTACATTATATTATAGGGAACATCGCGTAAGATATGTAGGATAGCATCGCTGGTATTTTAGCTTTACATAGTTAATAGTAACGTGTAATATGGTGCGTCGCACATCAATGTTTCATCGACTGAACTAACTATGACACTTCTCATTAATGCATGCATACATATATACTAAATGTAAAGACACGTACTCGAATTGTTTGTAGACAAATTAAAGTTTGAACGTAAATATGAAACATGTCGAGATGAGGCAGGAACTCGCCGACAGCTACATTAATTAGACACATGACGAATATTAACTATCATATCAACGCATAACTATTACTTTTATCTTGTCATTAGTTCATAAGTAGGAACGCGAAGACTGGATATTTTTGAATGGTATATTTGGGTGAATGGGTCTAGTCGTACTGCATGCTAGTGTAAGGCACATTTCATGTTTAGACCGCGGCGCGGTTATTTATAGTTACCCGCCGCCATGTCATATATTCTCATACTTTTACTATTAACGTATTTGACGCTCGACTAGCGATGCGTCGCAATATATATCTAACCTTTTCACTGAAAATCATGTTAAATAACTAAATGTATAACTTATCTACAGAATGTAGCTATCCACCATTGTTAAATGTTTACTAGCATTAACTTAGTGATAACAACAACAATTTAATCACTAATATTAAGCGTTCAGTCAAACCGCATTTAGTTCATTCATATAACGGCTTACTACAATTTAGATATTTGACATTTACAGACACGACATTTAAAAATGAATAATGTGCAAGTATGTACAAGCAAACATTTTTCAAAATTCTCCAAGAATAGGGGCCAAAAATTGCGTTTATTTTCGTTCGGACTAACATTCTATGCAATAAGTGACGTCATTTTATGAAATAAAGTAATACTTAATAAACTTATGATAACATGAAATGCTTAATGAACTCAGCTTTTGATGTTAATAGGGTCTAAGATATAGTGATAAGTTATGTATTGTTTGCTGATTGATGGCCTGCGAGCCCACAGTTTGTATGTACTCAAACTGCGCTACGCATTTCGCTTGATGGAGGCGCTGGAGGCACGTGCACCTGCTGTAGTGCTACGTTCACACCGAGCCCTAGACACACGTGGCCCCTCTTTCATAACTTGTTCTGTACTCCCTACAGATCAAGGTTTGCTTTTAGTGAGGAGCCGATCACGCTTCCTTGTGCCTATATACTTAGTTTACCTCAAGTTATTTATTTAAGAGTACATCATTTTACTGCCCAAAAATGGTTTGTGATCGCTCATTGTAACAGTTGTTTAATGCTTTTAAGACGTATGTGAGCAGTATGTAACAGTTATAGAATAATTTCCTAACCGCAGTCGCTGATTGCGGATTTCTATATGTACGTACGTTCTACTATTTACGAAACTTTATCTTAGTTATACTGTCATTAAAATTTTGACCAAAGAAACTATTCTGATTTCTTCTATTTTCGTTACGAATAGGCGTTATAGTTTTGTAACTTTCACCTGTATATATTTGGCTATCGAATTTTAATTTATGTATATACTATACTAACGTCTAAAAATCACTGTATTACTTGACTATTATGTTACATGAGTAACCAATAAATGTCAATAAAATCTTGCTTGTGGTTTTCTGCTTTTAGACCCGCTTGCTTTTTTGTTCTGTTATGTTTAGTTCGTTATGGATTTATTTTGGGGCCCAGCTTTGGCTAACTAACGCTAATAGTGATAACACCGAGCCTAGAGCTACATGGTTTACTAACACTCGCCTAAGGAACAACGCAGGCCGTGCTACAGACGCTAGATAGCACCCCGGAGAAGATGCTTGATACTACTGGTCTAGTAATACATTATTTATTGTAGAAGAACTTTAGTTAATGCTACTGTGTACAATATCTGATTCAGTTTAATTTAGTACGTTCTCTATTTTTTTATAAAAAAAACTACTTGCTGCCTTCAATTTCACATAAATACAGTAAAGTACATATCCAAAAGGAAATTCAGGGAGGCCTATGTAGCGGACTATTAAACTTATGATGTAATAAATATTAGCTGCCGCACTATGATTATTAGGGATGCAATGAGCAGATTGATGCTGTTTACCTAATACAGCTTACAGATTACCCTAGGATAGTCGAATGTTCTTACTGTTGACTAAATAGGCTTATTTGCTACTTTATCTTAACATAGTATAAATGAAGTCGCTTCTACGGTTAGTTCTATTAGATCTTTTAAACTACTCAACGGATTTTAACACAGTTATCAGCAATAGATGAGTAATTCAAGAGAAAGGTTTATGTGTATAATACATGCATATTATAGTAGAGGATAACTGAGAATTTCAAAGATTACCGTGCGAAGCCGGGACGGGTTGCTAGTAGATACAATAGTACAGTATACAAGTCGGGCTATCAGCTCGGTCGAAGTGATACCACAGCCTCGCAGGAAACCAATGGCAAACCCTTATTTTGAGGAAGGATATCTCTAGGGCTGCAGTTGCCTATGGGCTGAGATTCGACGACTACTTCATCCCGAAATACATCCTACACTGAGCCATGGTAATGCAGTTTTTATACAAATTCCACAGTCAAATAAAGACATGATGAATCAATTACATTCCACCACGAGTGAAATAAAATGGAGCAAAAGTGTGTAAAAGCTTACATGTATACAATCTCATTTTTGTTATACTACACTTTGAAGTAACAAACAGAGTTTTTATAGCCTGCATTGTGCGGACAAACTTAGGCAGGTCTGTAGGTCTCAAACACTATGAAACTGAAGGCAGCATAGACACACTAAACGAAAGCTGGTGCACCCGTTTTATTTTGTTTTGTTTTAATAGTCGTAATTCCCATCCCAATAGTTTAGGTGATGGTTGGTGCGGGCTGCGCAAGACAGAGAGCGTACCGCCGTCGCTGGGCACGCGCTTGGCGCCGGAGTTACGGGCGCGCTCGCAGCGCCCTCACGCCAAAGCCAACACGATCAACCTGCCCACGAGCTCGGCACGTGACGATCGCAACAATACTAGTCCCACTTCGCCACCACATGCCAACGTAAGTCATATCTAATATACAACTGCTAATTGCTTCAGTTGAAACAAACTAAACTTAATACAACTTGGCCGAGTCAATAAAAAACATCTTAATAGAGTATTACACCCATTTTAAACTTATATAGTGCTATTAAACCACTAAAAAAGCACAAAAAAATTATTCAATCGATAAGAGCCATAAAAATGCATTTAAATTTAATATTTTCAAATTTTGCGCCTTAATTGTCATAACGCTGGACGCAGTGGACGCCATATTTTTCTGTGGTGTTGACGTCAGTTTGCTTTGTAAACAAAAACAAATTTATAACATACGATGAACATTTGACACTTTAGTTTACAAAGCGGTTTGACGTAATAACATGGCGGCTACTATTTCATGGTCTAGTAATCTAGTAATCTATAAAGAACAGATTAAAAAAAAACTGAAAAATTAAATAAATTATAAAAAATATTATATTATTTTATGAACTAAAACTTACATTTTCCGACTGCTTTTTGCCTAATATATCTCAATAATATATTTTTAGATTTTTTTCTCACATATGGTAATATACCCTATTGTTTATCTAACCTACAATATTTATATGGTTTACTTAAAGAAATACCTAAAGGTGGAGATGGTATATACTCGTATTTAACACAAATTGATTAAAGTAATGTAAATGTCAAGTATGTCAAACAAGTTAAAATAGTCAAAATTATACAAATGAATCATAGAAACTAACAAGCTGGTAGTTATGGAGTGGACCATAAACGAATAACTATTTTAAAAACTGAGAAATACTACATAAAAGTAATTGTAAATCCAAATACCTCTGAATATTTGCCGGGTATATCGATAGAAGAAACAACCTATACATAAAAAAAACTAATATAATACGAGATGGTTAAGCATTTTTCAAATCGATCATATGGTGTTTTTTATTTAGAAAATGTTTCATGGCGCAATGTACTCTTCTCGCTGTATTGCCTGCATGATGCTATTTTTTGTTAACTAATCTACAAAATACTACTATAATACGAGTACTACTTAACTTGCATTCAAAGTTCACACTGGTTAAGTTCGAACATACTAATAAAGTTGACCAGTGTGAAGTCGGCAACCCGTTCACGATGCAATCAACTATTTTAAGGTGGATTATAATAACAAGAGGCAACCACTCAGGCCAAAGCTTTAATATACTGTATAGACCGAGAAATGTATCTAGTCTGCCGTAAATGTTGTTACAAGGCAAAATCTTTTTTTCTTAGTACTGGATAAAACCTTTTTTATTGGAATGTGTATTAGTTTCCACATTACGATATAAAAATATTAGTTGTTGCCCGCGGCTCCACCCGCGTTTATGTCGGTTATCGCGGCAAATAGTAGCTTATGTGTTATTCTGATATATAAGCTATATTACTGTAAAGTTTAATCCAAATCCGTTCAGTAGTTTTTATGTGAAAGAGTAACAAACATCTATCCATACTTACAAAGTTTCGTGTTTATAATATTAGTAGGATATGGAGCTTACTCTAGACTAGCTGAGCTCAGCTAGTCTAGAGTAAGTCTAAGTCTAAGTATCGTATATACTTTCATTTGCAATTAGTGAAAAGCTATGTATTCGAAATTACAAATAAACACTTCATTTTTATTTATTTTTAAAGATGATCTCCAAATGAAGCGTAATATAAAAATTGGTCTACTATACAACACTGACCATACGGGTTCGTATTGTTAATCTGTTATCACATTATTTTAATATTACAAAAGTATTTAACAGTGATTGGCGTGAAATTGAGAAAAGACGATAAATTTACTTCGGAATGACACGTTCTAAATTCAAGTGTATTTTTTTTATTGTAACAGTGTTTATGGCCAGACTAACTGCCTCCTTAGCCAAGATGCAAATGTTTTGCTTTGAATCTGTTTACAATCGTTAACATATTTATTCTCTTGAAATATTGGCAAATATTTTGTTGACGTCATTTCTATGCGTTGTTGGTTTTTTATTATGATTAATGTTTATAGAATGTCAACTTGGCTAGGGGGGCTAGAATGTCTTAGTAGTAGATAAATTGCAGGGTTTTGTGTGGTGTGATTACGATTACTGACTAGAAAAATCAAGACTCAGTTACTACTAATTACAGACAGTTGTCGCGAAGCGTCATAATCAGTAGTAAATTGAATGTAGTGGTGTTAATGCAAGCAATGCAAGCTTCTTTTTAATGTTTTATGCATTTTAATTATTTGTATCAGGAATATAATTTATTAGACACGAAGTTCGTAATACTACCTACAGAATCTTATTTTCTTTTCACACTGCGAACTTGGGTAACTATTGCTTCTGTTCTATCTTTTGCATGTTTCTTATTTTAACGCTTGTCCTTATCTCTTTTGTTGTAGGTATGATAAACACGGGATTGCATTTTTAACATAGACTGTGATAAGGGGCGGTTAGACTGACACGCAACTATATATATGTGCTAAGTGACTTAAATTTACCGCCGTTGATATTAAGTTTTATTTATTGATTATATGTAGTAGTAACGAAATAAAGTGTATGGTCTCGACGCGCTATGACGTTGAAGTGTGGGTGAGCATGCATGCAACGCTTGTTAGGCGCGACGTGGCAGCGCGCTACATTGTGTGCATGTGACAGGGCCTGTCCAAGCGGCCGTGGGGCCTGAAGCTGCGCCGAGGCGGCGGGAGTGCCGGCGGCGGCGAGCCCAGCGCCGAAGGTGTGGTCACCGAGCTGCGGGCACCTGAACTAGTGGAGCCTGCCGCGGACGTGACTGTCGCACCTGGCGCTGCTGCGACTATATCATGTCGTGCGATAGCTACGAGGGCTACTACTTCTTGGCGGAAAACAGCACCCGAAACTCGAGCCCTTCGACACGGGGGACGGTTCGCGATCACACTTTCTCCGGACGGTCTCGCTACATTAACGATACACGCGTGCCGGGCATCAGACGCAGGCGTCTATTGCTGTCTCATCAGTAACGAATTAGGTGGAGTGCAGAACTCGGCGCGATTAACAGTCGGAGCGGGTGGAGCGCCCAGTGTGCCGACTGTACGCGCACACCCCGGCGGTGGCCTCGTTGTGCAGTGGGATGAGCCGAATCCAGCTCACTTGGAGTACTGCCGTGTAGGGGAAGGCGAATGGCGACGGGCTACGGAAACTCCTGCTGCAGCAAATACACTGGCTTTGGAGGAGTTACCAGCGGGCCAGTATAGTTTCCGATTGATATGCGCGAGAAGTGGCGCTCCTGGACCCGCTTCGGGTCCTTCGGTGTGCGGTGGTGGTGGTGCTTGGCAGCGTGAGCAGTTCGCACGGAGATATGGCGTAGAAGAAGAAATCGGTCGGGGCAGAACCGCACGAGTATTAGCCGCGAGGGATACTGGAACAGGACAACGAGTTGCGTTGAAGCAGGTATGTCTAATTATACTAACAATTTTTTTATAATAGTTTTGGAAAACGGCGAGCATGCCATATTATATAAGAAGAAAGTAATTAAAGCTAGTTCCATAACAGTCCTTTCTCCTATTACAGCTCAATAGCTAGTAGGTATTTTTTTGTGTAATTCTTACGTCTAAATAGTCAAAGTATACTATTAATGGTTTTTATACTGTAATTTAAATATTTACCCATGAAATGTAATATAGATCTACACTACGCTATGCTTAGTATACGAGTTACAATTACGAATTAAAATTGCCAGGTGTTGTCTGGTCGCGGCGCCGACGCTATGCGTGAATATCGCCTGTTATCGAGGTCAGCGCACGGCGCAGTGGTCCGAGCCCTGGCTCTGTTTGCGGAGGTTCCTCGTGCCGGCGCTCACACGCTTGTGTTGGAGTACGTCGGTGGTGGTCCGCTCCTGGAGTGGGCTGCAAGCTGTCCTCACCTTTACACTCAGCAGACTGTAGCGACACATACCCGACAGCTGCTCTCCGCACTGGAGTGGCTGCACTCAATCAATGTGGCGCATCTTGACGTCAGGGTATGGCTTTATGCTATGTGATTTACCTCTTCTTAGTATAACATCTTAAGTATTTGCAATGTATCCTAATGTTAAGATCGTGAAATAGCTTGTCACATAAATACAATTGAAAGTTTGATCCAATGCTCTTTCTCAGCTGAGAGTTCTTTAAAATATATAGGTATCTTCTTATTAGAATTTTAATTATTCTGAAGATTTACCCTTTACAACAGTTTCATAAAAAAATTGCCATCATTTTTTAAGTTAAAGATGCTATATATTTCCTATTGTAGGCTAAGACTCCTTAGAGGAGATGTTACTTCTAAATGTAAATCCCCACGAGAAATGATTACTGGACTTGTGTGTCTAATGAAGTATAATATTTGTATGTAATTCTTGTTCTCGCAGCCTGAGAACATCTTGGTGGAGTTGGGTGGTGCTCAGCCGCAGCTAAAACTGGTTGACCTGGGTTCGGCTGTGGAGACTGTCGAGGGAGCTACCACTGGGCGAGAGGTGCTGCCACCAGCTCCTGCACAGCTGGAGTTTGCGCCGCCTGAATGTGTTCTCGGCAGACCCCCTGCACCGGCCTGGGATGCTTGGGCTGCTGGGGTCTTTTTATACGTATTTCTTACAGGCGTAAGTAAAGAACTAAGTTGAAGACTGCGTAATTGTGTTTTTAATATTTATATTATATTGAGCCTCAATTGTGATGGTTAATTTATATCTATCATTGTACCTACAACAAACATATCTAACTCAAAATAAAACTTGAATTATTTTTCATTTGTTCTGAGGTGTGGTTGTGTTATAAGTTTCAAGTTATTGAGAATGAATTGATGTGTTGATAGTTATCGCCGTTCCTGGACGAGTCAATCGAGGAGACGACTGCGAACATTATCAAGTGCGACTATTGCTTCCCTCCGGAGCACTGGGGCCGCGTGGACGAGCGCGCTCATGAGCTGATCCGTGGGCTGCTCGAGCCAGCACCGGCGCGACGCCTCGCCCCACGAGATGCGCTCAAACATGTTTGGTTTGAAGAGGTGTGCATTTTATCACTATAATAATTAATACTTTGACTACCACTTTGTCGCTATGGTAGCATATCCGAAGAGGTACGCGAATGGCGTGAAGCCGCTCGTCGAACCGCGATGGTCGTACGACCTAAGCGTGTGTCGTACGGGCAGGCGATGGGAGGAATCTGAATGTGTTATTAACAGCAGTTCCCGGGTTAGGCGTAGAGTGGCACACCGTGTGGTTTTAGTCGGTTCGATTCCGACACACCCAAACACACACGCAAACTCCGGTGGGGTGACGGCCCGAGGGGGTTTCCACACGTAAAAAAGGAAGTGGTAGCGTATGCGACTGCTGTGCTTGAGGTGTCTGGTTCGATTCCTGGGTCGGATCTAATGTTTGTATGACCTGAAAATATTTTTTTGCAGAGTTTGGGTGTTTTCTTTGTATAATATGTATGTATATATAACAAAAAAAAACAACTGAAATATCAGTTGTGTATTGACCATAATACAAGCTCTGTTTAGTTTGGGACTAGATGATGTCCAAAACTATAATTATTAATTACACTTCCATACTAAACATGTACGCTACTTGCTACCTAAACTATTGTAAGTCTGTAGAGCACACATGGTGTTCTAAAATCATCAAAGTAGAAATAGTGTAAAGTCATGTGTATATATAGAATTGATGAACATGAAATCCTATTCGTCGCAGCAAGATTTATTATTTAAAAAAAAACTGTCAATACGTTTAATATATATGAGACCCTCGTACAGGCGCCAGCTACCCAGCTGTCAGCGACACAACTGAAGACGTTCCTGGACCGACGGCGTCCGGCCGGCCACGGCAACGCCCTGCACTCGCTGCGCTCGCCCAACGACACCTGACGAGAGGACGACGCCAGCGACAACAGGACTAGCGTACTCTAGTGTCGATGCATGTCTGCTTTACAAGTGAATTTTGAATAAACCAAAAATATACTATAAGAAACTGTACACAACAATAAACGTGATGATATTCCTTACCTTCGTCATGACGTATAGTTACGTGTTATTATTCCAATAATTTCTTAGTGTATAATATATCTGTATTTATGTATCGAAGTTTCGTTAACAACATTAAGTTATCCGTGTAGGATGCCTTAAAGCGATTAAGACAACATTTGTATCGATGTTTTCGTAAATAACAATTCTTCTTGTAGCCAGGATTTTATGTGCATGTAAGTTTAAGGAAAGGCCCTAGCCAAATGTTGATCTTGTACGGTACTCAATCAATAGGATTACGTTTTATTTTTTGTTTAAGCTATAGTGTACTGTAATCGTTCTATAGTCAATGTGCCCACCTATTGAGCTTGGCGTTATTTTTAAATTTATTCACAATTCTTTTACCGATCTACTAAATGAATTATATAATAATACAATAGAACCCACGGCGGCACTGGCCACGTGATCACACACAGTTTATCACCAAGCTGTGCGTCTACAAAGTTTTAACAAGATAAACCGAAATATTGACCAGTTGGCAATTCGTCAATTTTACTTTATTCCTAAAAAGGCCGATATTTTAAAGAAAAGTGTCTGTGATTTATGCTAAAAGTGAAGTTTTTCATGCTTATTCCTAATTTTAACATATGTATTTGTAAACTTAATGATTAATGAATAATAAAATAACGAATTGTATATAGAACTAAGTTTTAGTGAGTAATTCTTGTTTTAATTTGTGACCAAAATGCAAAATTTGATTGTGTATGTGTAATGTACTACGAAATTGAGTAAATACGTGAGATATTATGTATTGTAGTAGCTATATGATAGTTGTAACGATAACGGTCGCTTCCACAGTGCCGACTGCAGGGCCTCCGCTGCATCAGGACACATCCGAATGTAATTTCATTGTAGACAATGTAAAAAAGTATTTATATTTGAACTATTTTAAGCTTATATCTCATTTGAACATGTGTACGCGAACAACATTTATAAAATACCCTTTAAGATATGTCTACTGCTTGCTAATTTTATAAAACAATACAACATGAATGGAATATTAAAATTTTGATCTTATTTCACAATAATTATTTGTTTTATTTACTAGTCAATATGCCCACTAAACAGTGTAATGTTGCTTTAAAAAGCGCTCTAACCAACATACATTTGACAAACACGAAAGCCAAAAGATACCTATCAAAATCTCCCATCACTCAAATCTTTGCAGACTTATGCTTATATAATAGCGACTTGGCATAATAGTGGCATGTTACCATGAGCGTCTCCGTGATTCAGAGGTCACGTTAAGCAGTCGGTCCCGGCTGTTATCGTATGATAACAGTCGTGAACGTAGCCACAACGTTGTGTTGCCAGTCCCCAACCCGCACTTGGCGAGCTTGGGGACATATGGCCTTAACCCTCTCCTGAGAGAAGACCCGAGCCTAGCAATGGCATGTTACGGATTGTCGATGATGTTGATGATGCACTAGTAAGTGTCCTAGGTCTATCTCATCTTTTCTACTAGACAAGTCTGGGTGTGTAGTGTTAATGACCTGACTAATCCAGAGGACATGGGTTCGATACGCACCCAGGGCAAGCCAAATCCGTTGAGTAGTGTTTGCGTGAAAGATTAACGAACATCTATATCCTCACAAAATTTCGCATTTATAATATTACTAGGATATGTTAATATATCATATCCTATTAGTATTATAAATGCAAAATCTCATTTCTTAATAGAAATGTCTTAAGTTATTTTATCAGTAGTATGGGTTTTAAAATAAAGTAGATAGTTATATAGGGTTGCTTACCAAAAGGTTAAATCAAGTTTGATAAGATTTCCAGTGAACAAGTATTAGATCGAATTCCTGGTTTTTGATGGCACCATTGTCATGATCGCTACATGCACATCCATTAAGAAGTAGAGCCACGCTGATTTCAGCACGACCGGCTCGACAGGGGCGGTACTACCCTCGCACAGAAAATCAACTAGCATTCGTGTTGTCGTGTTACGTTGGTGGGTGTGAGACTGTAGGCCCACTATGCCGCCATAGTGGGGTCACCATTCTGCATTGTCACATTGTCTGTGTTCGATACCAAATCGCCTATCAAGTATAAACTATAATATTGTAATGGCTATACTGGAGTTTGTCACATTCAAGTTTAACAGTTGGAATTTGGAATGTCATGTCACTCGGTTGATAGAACTCTCTGGAGACGGGTCGAAAAAATTTAAGGAAGGTATGTGAATAGTTTCGGCCACTGCGTTTGATGAGCTTTGATTGTATAAACTTGATGTAATTATCATGCTGTCTACCTAAGTGATTGCTCGGTGGGTGTAGTACGGATCTGGGAATCCGTCCCGACCTCGAGTGTTTGATTTGTGAAATGGTGTGATGTGATTTGATCTGCGTGTTGATCGTAATGGGGCGCCGCCCCATCACCGCAGAGAAGCTAAACAACCACCTCTAGTTGACCTCCGTTCACCAGTGGTAGGTCTACGAATGTTTAGCTTAGATATATGGGACGCATAAGCCTATTCACAAGGTTTCCTTCCACTCCAAAGGAATGTAGCAGTTGTAGACGGACTAAACAGTCTGCATTCTTAATGAGTATGGCCACCAATCTTGGATTCTGCTTATGGTTTTTTGGCAGGCGCCTACATACAAAAAGTGTTCTTAGAAATCAAGATGGCAGTGGTTTTAACTAAAATAGAGGTCTTAGTATAGTTCTAGCTGTCTGACCTTTTTTCCCAATTTAAGTTGGGGTGACTTTATGTCTACTTAATTATTCTCATTAATTAGGGCCAAAAACACATAAAACCATTTATAAATCACATTTATTTTTGAAATTGAACTTATAAAATTTCAAAGTTTTACAAAAATGGTTCTACATAAAAAAGCGAATGTTATGAGACCTTAGTGATTGTCAAAAGCTACCTTTTACTAGTTAACTACACTTAAAAATTGTCTAAAACACTAAAATAAGTATTACGTACTTCATATATAACCAAATATAGTTTTAAGTTTTATTAATAATTTCATAACAACGGTTAAAAAAAATGTTATTTGCATTCTACTAGATATATAAGTATAGAAAACAAATCTTTTAAATTAAAAATGTACTTATCGGTCTATCCAAAATCGTAAGAATCAAACTTGATTTATAAGTTTCAAAACATTTTACTTACATACACATACCGTCATGATTGCTTAAACTTCGTTTTGGATTTTAAACAAACTAAATAATAATTTAGAAAAAATATTACCAATATTACCTACATTTCAATGTTCATAAAGGCTTTACAATTCCTTACAAATCTTTTATTTATAACTGTACCTTTTAGAAAGTATCCAAAATAATTTTGTTTCGAAACTCATAGAATAAAGATAAATATTATTTATATTATACCTACGTGTCTGTATTCAGCTTCGATATATTTCTATTGGGCCGTTATTCTGACAGTAATTGCAATTAATACCAACATAACTTCCATTTTAAAACCTCTCTTAATTAACTTATTGTGAAATGCTTGTTTAAAATAAATACTAAGTATTACATATAGTACATGAGTATTTTTATTTCTATAGAAACGCACTTGTAATCAAATTGATAGGCATAAGTTACATTTAAAAATTATAATACTCTTATAATAACTACAGAATTTAGTTAAATAAGTTAAATAACTTAAATAAACGTCACGTAAGTAACTAAAAAACAACATTTATTTATTTCTACTTAAAATTCTAGATAAGTATCATTAACAAATTGATATGCAGTTAAGGATAGAAACCGTAACACGAAATATGTAAAAAGTAAAACATCACTGTAAAAAATGCTATTTATTCAATTTAGTTTAGATCTTGACAGCGGACTGAATCTTGGTCATAGCAGCTGCAGATTTTAATAGCTGTGAACGTTCTTCATCGCTAAGCGGTTGTCTTATAACGTCGTACATACCACGGCGACCTAGCACACAGGGCAAGGACAGAAATACGTCGTCAATGATTCCGTGTTCACCCTGCCACAAAAAAATGTTATCAGTAGTTTACATCACACACAACAGTAAGTTAATAAGTTTTTATAGTAAAGAACACGCACAGGGAAAATTCCTGAAATGCGTGGGACCTTACGAGTGTACATGAAACGGTACAAAGAACATCTCTCAGAACAACAATTTGTGGATTGTTTAATGTGGGGTTTGGACTCTCTTAGTGCAGTAGAAATGCTGTGGTGATCGCTTAAACCACGGCGCTACCCGTGCAGTCGAACAAAAAAATTACAGCTCAATTTACTTTATACCTTCTTTCAACAAAATAAAGTTCTAAAATGTGTGTCATAAATAAATAAATACACCAACTTATTTGTAACTGAGAAGAACTTGTGCTATGGAATGGAAGCTAGATGATGGAACTTAAATACTTTTTATTTATACAAATAAATGAAATTGTAGTGTCTGTTAGTAATATTAAAATAACAGTTTTTCAATCAATGCATATGTATGTATGTATACACAATATATATCCCAAAAATGTAGTTAAAAACATTTTTGTCTATCTATCTGTTTGTTCCGGGTAATCTCTAGCACGGCGGGACGGATTTTGACGGGACTTTCACTGGCAGGTAGCTGATGATCCAGGGCGTAACTTAGGTTATTTTTTTTTAGACTAACTTTGTGCTGCGGCGTTACTTGCGGTAGAACAATAACTGCGGGTAACACCGCGGGGTTCAGCTAGTTGTTAATAGAAATAGGTACATAATATTACTAGACTATCGACTCGAGATTCGAACTCTACACTTTAGCAAACAAAAATAGAACCGCTCAGTCGCATACGTTTCCATTGCACCACAGAGGTTGTTTAAATAGTATTTATTTATTATTTTTTATTTTACAATTGTAGGAAAACTTACAGTTTTATTGTTACATTACACAAACCCAATACAAAAAAAGAAAGCCAATTACAAGTTTTCACAGATAGCAAAACAAACAAGTGGACACAAATAGAATACACATTCACATGACAACACAGATACAAGCAAGATAGACATTATCGATGTATAAATATCATCACACCCGGTTGTAAGAAGCGAAGAAGGAGTCTGTCAGGATTTTCCTGATCTGGTTGCTCCCATGCACAAATAATTCCATATCGGCACTATAATTTAAATCATAAACACAATATTTGTAAAGGGTTTTTGGCTAGAGAATGATTATCTTACCTTAAGACAAGTGGTGACCGGGTGTACAGTATTAGCATCGTTAAGAATGGCTCCCACGATTTCTGTTAGAGATAAACCAATTGCCCACGACGTATAGCCCTTTAGTTTAATCACCTCGTATGCAGCGCTCACCACCTTACTGTGTGTATCCTTCCAATTCTCTGGGTCTCCCTCCTGCCCGATGGACTTGTTCAAGTCCTTAAGCATCACACCCGCAATGTTGACACCCGACCACACCGGTACTATTTACAAAAATGTATATGTGGTAGGTATAATGGAGAGGCTTATGTCTAGTAATGGACTATCAAAAACTCTTGAAAGTTTCTACGTATAGTATTATGCTTCTGTCACCTACGCTGTCGTAAGTAGAGATTCAGAGCGAAGAATTGTTTATTAAAACACGATAACGAGATTCTCTTAACAGTCAATATGTTCAAAAATCAAACTAAATATTGGCGCGGTAATTAAAACTACAGCAAGGTGGAACGTACGTAAAATGAGACAATACGGTATAGTAATGAACTTTCACATACTGAGACCTATCATCGTGTTACTAACTGTAATTAATAGTATGGAAAATAACTAAGACCAAAATAAATTTTTGGTCTAGGGGAAAATACATAGTTTATAGTCTGACCTTAGTCAAATGTTCCATCGAAACCACTACCCCATAACAGTACCGATAACAACATAATCCTACTTAATATTAGAAACGCGAAAGTTTGTAAGTATAGATGGATGTTTGTTACTCCTTCACGCAAAAACTACTGAACGGATATGGATGAAACTTTACAGTAACATAGCTTATACATCAGAATAACACATAGGCTACTATTTACCGCGATAATTAACATAACCGCGGGCAACAGCTAGTTGTAATATATAATACTTGAACCTTGGCTTTTTATTTCTTTTTAAAATATTGTATCATACACCCGTACAATATAGTACAAAAAATGGATATGAACCAAGAGTTTTACTGTTGATCAGTGCTTATCAATAGATATTTACTGTTATCTTGCCTTTGGTTCATACGTAAACATAATAAATGTACGTATTTATCACTAATCTAGATAGAATGGATTTGACCTCGTCATGGCATCGTACCCACCATTAAAGACGCCGTGCTTTTTTAATTGTTCTGTCAATAATTTTACGAAAAAAACTTGTGAAAAGAACTTACCGCTACTGTCTCCGTGTTCTCCAATGATGTACCCATGACAGGAGGTTGAAGCTACACCCAGTTTTTCAGATAGCATGTAGCGGAAACGTGCAGAGTCCAGATTGGTACCAGACCCAATGACACGGTGTTTTGGAAGTCCGCTAATTTTCCACGATACGTATGTCAAAATATCCACTGGGTTACTGGCTATTAGTAATATAGTGTTTGGACTATATTTTATCAGCTGAAATATAAAAAGTTCACACTTAGTTTAATTTAGAACGTAGTCAGTAGGTATAACGTTTAGATATAAGCTCCTTTACAAGTTACTTTCGCTTACACAACATATTATAGCTTAACATGTTTAAAGTAAGGTTATCATATGGTAATGAACTACTGTCAAGGATTTCGGACGCAACAGTTACATAAGTGTTGATACGGATGCTGGTTTAGTGACATTGGGTTTATAGATATACATGTCCATTTATATTTCTCATACGTAGTTAGGTTCTAGCTGCTCAGTTAAACGCTTTCAATTATCATTACCGATTTGTTTTAGTTAGACAAAATAGCACCTACAGTTTGTCTTCGAATGTCCCCAACTTACAAGCAACTGTCTCAATAAAAGGAAAGTAGTGAAAACATCCTAAATTACTATCTCATCTACACTACACCATAATTCCCAATAGGGAATAATATGTTTATATATATATATACACTTGGCCAGCGTGGGAACGTATGGACTTAACCCTCTACTGAGAGGAGACTCGAGCTCAGCAGTAGGATGTTATGGGTTGTTGATGATGATGATGATACACATGAATATACATTGAAAGCGTCCCTTTACAAACTTCTTGTGATTTCCTGAACAACATCGATGTGAACAGAGTTTGTACTCACTTGTGGAATAATGTTCTTAAGTATGTCAGTGTTTCGCTGTACTAGATCCAGGCGGCTCTCGCCTTCACGCTGCCTCACACCGGCAGTCACCACGCATACCTGGGATCCCGCCGTAACCGAGTAATCTACATCAAACCCAAGAAAGAGACAACAACTATATAATAATTTAAACATACATAGCGATACCTTCACTTAACTATTTCAGCAAGCTGGGGGAATCTCATGGTTCTAATACAGAAGTATTTTCTTGCTTTCAACTTAATAGTCAAGTTAAATAATTACCTGTACTCGCTTGTATTTTGGCGTTTTTCATGAATGCAGATCCGTGCTGGAGATCCATCATCTCTCCCTTGAGCTTGTCTGCCATTGTGTCCACCATTGCTATATTTTTCGTCACCCCCTACGAAGATAACTCGAAATACAATTTAAGGTCTGAGGTTCCTTGACGTCACATTGGAAAATATAATGTAATTAAAGGGCAAATATCATAAGAAATTTGGCAAATATGGATATAGGTATTATAAAGATTGTCTGGAAGAGATTGCAATGAGCGATAACACCGATTGTAATACCAAATGTTTATCTCCATACTATATGCATATATGTACAAATTTATACTATAGTTGTGAATTATGGACACTGAACTGGTATAAATAAGTAAAATATGGGTACGTATGGGTATAAAATATGCAAATGTTCTTATAAAAACAGGCACATTATAAAATTTAAAATCAAAACAGTTTAAAAAACAAAATCAATTAAAAAATAATACAGGTAAATTAATAATGCTTATTATTATTTCTGTTTTTCCATGTGCGTTAATAGCATCGTAGGTATTTGTTATACAAGAGTGCAAAGTTACTTTTTAACCACGTGCTCAATTTCATTTACCGAGCAAGCTAAGGATTCTAAAATTAGAATTCGGTGCGTTAGCGAGTAGGTGAAAAACCTTTGCACTCGAGTGCAACACGAACTTTTCATCCACCTCAGCGAGGCAATGACTGAATGCAAATAATAAACTGGCGCGCGCAAAACAAATAAAAAAAGTACATCATAAAGGTTCCGACTCTGAGTTTTGGACCAATGAAAAAAGGTTGTATAATAAATTCGTCACCATTGAGGAAGAAGTAAACAGGTTTAATGATGTTTTGAATTTACAAACTTAGTGCACACGATTCTTCTTAGAAGATATATTCGCAAGCCATAGTACCTAAACTTAATCTGCCTAAAAATAGCCGATCTTTTTTTATTGAACATTGAAACTAGTTCAACAGACATATTTTATTAAATATTGCCGGTATTTTCACTGGCACTGGCTTTGCAACTACAGTGAATTTTAATTTAACAAAAACAACTCCGTCATCTGTCATCATAATCATCAGCCTATCGCAGTCAACTGCTGAACATAGGCCTCGCCAATTTCACGCCACTATTCATCTATACAAATAAATAAAATTGGAGTGCCTGTTTTTAATATTAAAATAACAGCTTTTAAATGTATACACGATACATGAACAAAAATAACATTTTTTTAAATTTTTGTCTGTCTGTCTGTTTGTTCCGGATAATCTCTGGAACGGCTGGGCCGATTTTGACAGGACTTTAGTAGTAACTTAGGCTATTTTTTTTTAGATCAGCTTTGTCCCGCGACATTACCCGCAGTTGTTGTTATACCGCGGGTAACACCGCGGGGCTCAGCTAGTTCGGAATATACACCTGTGTAGCGGCTTATACGAGTTTACTCGCCGCAACTTTACCACAGTTGTATCCACAACTATCCCTTTAAAGATGATTACATCTTTGGAAGTGAGTTCAGTAACAAAGACTAAAATAGTCAAATTTTAGTTTAAAACTAGCTGACCCCCGCGGTGTTACCCGCGGTTATTGTTGTACCGCGAGTAACGCCGCGGGACAAAGTTAGTCTAAAAAAGTAGCCTAAGTTACTCCCTGGATCATCAGCTACCTGCCAGTGAAAGTCCCGTCAAAATCCGTCCAGTGGTTCCAGAGATTACCCGGAACAAACAGACAGACAGACAGACAGACAGACCGACAGACAGACAAAAATTTTTTTAACTACATTTTTGGCATATGTATCGTGTATACATACATATGCATTTAGTAAAAAGCGGTTATTTTAATATTACAAACAGACACTCCAATTTTATTTAGTTGTGTAGATTTTAAACTACAACTGCATTGTAACGATAGAATACGACGAATAATAACGTTGCATATAAATATTGTTTAAATTGTTAGAATTACAAACACTATCGGAAATATCTATACACGTTACTGATAAGATTAAAGGAACTCTACCGTGACAAAACATTTTATTGTTTGTAACAAAATTTTTGTGATTGTATGTATCGCCAGCTGTTCACAATGGGTATGGTACTCATTCATTCATTCGCTCTCGATGAAGAATTCTGATAGTCTCGTAAATCTTACCTATTCTCTCTACAATTCTCGTGTCACAGTGTTTGCTACCAAACTCCTGCGAAATGGCTGGAGAGATTTTTATGAAATTTTGTGTGCATATCGGATAGGTCTGAGAATCGGTCAACATCTATTTTTCATACCACTAAATGATAAGTGTGACCCAACCCATTTTTTTTTGGCGAAACAACGTTCGCCGGGTCAGTTATCTATAGGTATAGTTCCCGGCACGTAACTTGGCAAGAGTCGTTAGATGCGCAGAAGTCATATTTTAGGTCCCTTTGGTAGGCGCGCGGGACGCGGGGTGTGAGACAGCGCCGAGCCGAGCGCGCGATTGGTGCATTAGTAGACCTTCGCCCCTCGCATTGTGCCTACATCCCGTTCGCTCCCGAATACACTTGCGAGCACGAAAGTTGACCGCTTTGTTTTTGTTAAATTTTGGTTACGAGTTATTGTTGTTTTAAATTTCGTTTTTGTTATTAGTTGTTGTTATTGTTAGATATTTATTTTTGTTACGAATTGTTGTAAATTATTGTTGTTGTTAACATGTAATAGACCTAATTAAGGAGAAAGGCAAAGGCACTAATGGGCGCCGATGAATGGTTTAAATTATGGGAGAAATTAAAAAAAACCTTTTTATTATTTACGCCAGTGACGACAGCCACTCCTCCAGTAATGAGAGCGAATTGGACAGTTTTATCGATGATGAAGAGCCACGTCCTTCCATCAGCTCAGGTGGTACTGTCAATTTGATGCCAGGGATAAGATATTTAAGTGATTGTGACGAGACCACTTGACTATATTTTTAAATAAAAAAATACTTTTAAATGCATGTTTTTTATTTCTGACATCTAATAAACATCACGACTTATGTTTGTTCCTTATGAACAGACACGATTAAAAATAAAAATAAAAAATAAATGATGGCAATAACCATAGAATAATGACAAGCATTAAAACGGACCACTTTTTTGTGCCACTAAGTGTACGATGCGCGAACTTACCCCCACTATACCAAATCCTTGCCATGTTACGTGCCGGCTACTATACAAATAAATAAAATTGGAGTGTCTGTTTGTAATATTAAAATAACCGTTTTTCACTAAATGCATGCTACACGGTACATATCCCAAAAATGTAGTTAATTTTTTTTTGTCCGTCTGTCTGTCTGTTTGTTCCGGGTAATCTCTGGAACGGCTGGACGGATTTTGACGGGACTTTCACTGGCAGGTAGCTGATAATCCGGGGCGTAACTTAGGCTACTTTTTTTGACTAACTTTGTCCCGCGGCGTTACTCGCGGTACAACAATAACCGCGGGTAACACTGCGGGGTTCAGCTAGTTAGATATTAAAACACAATATTCACCTGATGATAAGCAGATAGGTAATGAATAATAGGACGAGTCTTTATCCCTTAGTAATATGGCCTTAGAAGTGGGATAGTTCTACAAATTCAAAAAGCTTTGAACTTGGAAATAGACTAGTCAATTTGAATTGTTATAATATCACAAGAAGGATTTATCTAACATTGCTTTAATGAAGATAACGAAATATTAGGACATTAGGAATATTAGGACAAAAATTTTTTTAACTACATTTTTGGTACATGTATCGTGTGTACATACATATGCATTAAGTAAAAAGCGGTTATTTTAATATTACAAACAGACACTCCAATTTTATTTATTTGTATAGATTATGATTTTTTTAGTAAAACTAAACTTATGCCGCCACTTAGTAATCTCTACTGAAACAAGTTCTATCTAGAGTTACTCTGTATTTGTTACATACAACTTACAAATGGAGCTATACAAAATTTTTCGTTCACGAAGTAAATAAATATTTCGGATCTCCGTTGCAGTAAGTTTATAACTTCTTTTTTTATTGGGTAGATCTAGTTGCATTGAAATTTCTTATATAAAAATGTTGCTAAAGACCACAGATGGCTTCCGAAACTAGTATCTCTAGTATTTCAAGTAATTTAACTAAATACTGAAAGTTGAAGTAAGCTGAATATGAAGCCGATATTCTTCAACTATAGCTAAATTAAAAAATAATCAATATATCAGATTGTAATTTAATGTTTGTAAGGAGAGGCCTATATCCAGCAGTGGATAATAAAGGTTATTGATGTTGATTGTTAATTCTCATAATTGAAGTCAATTAGACTTCGTTTAAAACGTTAATGTTAAACATATTTAAATACTACGATTAAAGCTACACACACATACAAATAATTATTGATCTAAAACAAATTGAGCTGCCTTATTTAATAAAGAATGTCTTAAATAAGTAAATAAAACAAACAATGCATATTTCTAGTCACATAAGTAAACGAGAAAAAGAGTACGCAAGCAAATAAAATAAATTTGAGTAAAAACCTATCTCACCTGTGTAAGTAGAGAAAATATGGTTGCCATGCCGACTTGTCCAACTCCAACTACTGACACTTTATTGTTGTAATCACCTGTTTTGTCTTGTATGTGATGGAACAGTCTTTCCAGGGTCGCCATCCCACCTTGAGTAGAAATGCCAGTGCATGAGTACAAAAGCCCACAAATTAAAGCGCTATTATTTGAAATATATATCCTGTTAACAACAGCTAGCATTTTGGTAAACTTAGATAAGTAATATAATAGATTTCGTGTCCTAAGACCCCTTCCGTATTGTTTCATTACATAAATTAATCAAACATGTTATATTAAGAGTTAAATACGTAAAAATCATGTTATATTAAACGATGAGTGATAGAGGTCCTCCAGCGTTCGCTGCCGTGCTGCGTCACCTCGAGGTAAATATGGTTTAATATAGACGTATTATATTTATAGTCGAGTTCTCGAAACTCACGAGGTAAACTGCAATAACATAAAAACTTGAGAAATAAAGTTAACTCCATTAATCACTATGAACTCATTGTTCTAAATGGTTCATCGGCAAATATAAAATAAAGACTGTATAAACCGATTATTTTCAACGTTGGACCCGAACTGGTGATTTACCTATATAGAATTACCTTAAATGATATTCTTTGCAATGTTAATAAATATTACAATAATTATACGCAAGTACATATAGCCTACGTAGTACGTAGTTCACATCGTGTCTTCAGCGCTGAACCACAGTGGAGGGATTCATGCAGTGGTTCGACACGGCCGGCTAGACAGAGGAATCCTGCGGTAAGTGCGGGGCGAGATCGCGTCCCTTGTTAGCCGCGGTAAGACGGGGCCTGTCGCGAAGGGTTGTCAGTAGTACAAGTACAAGTGTTTCGGAATTTGTCTATAATTTAAATAAAAACCATTTTGAAAGTATTATTTTATAAAGCCGTAATGAAAAATACCATTTTTTTTCCTTGTACTGCCCGAATAATATAAGCTTTAGTGTTTATAGTAATACTCAAACAGAGTGCAGTTGCCAGTTGCCTTGGTCAAAGTATACGTGTACATTTAATTATTACTTGTCATTATTATTATTTGATTTGAAAGAAAAAATGATGAAGACGTGTATATGCAACAGTTTATTAGAGTTTGTGATGGAATTGTTGAGTGACTGATATTTTATACAATGGTACTGATAAAATAATGTAAACAAATTATAATCAAAACATTGTTTCCTTAGGACAACCCTGGCTAATTTACATCGTTTCGCAGGTGTCTAGACGCTGTCGGTGTTTTTTGCAAGATTAAAGAAGTCGTACTACTGTATGTTTCGGTGCCTGTCAATATTAATTTCTTAGCAAAGTATATTTTAAATATTATAAAATGTTAATAATATATTTTCGAAATGTACAGGTACGCCGGGCTTTCGAATGATATCAAACACGACATATTTATATCAAATTTATTTTTCAATACAGTACTTTATGTCGGCTAGAGGGCGCCACATTAGATTCAGTGACACGTCCTATAGCCTATAACCAGCGGACGACCAAGACGCTTCTAACGACACCTCATTTTTCCAGTTCTAATGAGAATTTAAAAAGCTATGAGGAACAGATAAACATACATACATAGATAGCCTGTCCAAATCATAACCCTCTTTTGGCTTTGCCGTAATCGGGTAAAAAATGTTTATTTACATTTGAAAAGTATCACTTCATGGGCACATTGCCCACATCATGACGAATCGTGATAAGTGGCGTTCTTCATTCCTTAACTTTCCACCGCTTTTAATAGTATTTTGAATGGGACCAACGGGTATAAACAATGAACCCGAAACGAAAAACCGATTTGGGAAGGTATTTTTTTTACCCAGAAGAAAAAAAAAACCTTCCCAAATCGGTTTTTGTTCCTATTAGACTTTTGAAAGGCTACTTATAACATCTTGGACAGACTTGGACTTGCTCCTTTTTATTTCTGTGACGGAAATATTTGAATATTTCGGAAGCTTACGAAAACGAATCAGGAAACGCTCGTTGATTGTAACAATTAATCTATAGAAATAAATTAAGTGTCCGTTTACTAGCTATTTCAAATTAACAGCTGTTCACTAAAAGCATACAAAAGAATGTACGGTACGTACTGCCAGTATATCAAAAAATCAAGTCTGTTTATCTATCTATTATTTCCGACTAAACTCTGAAACGGCTAAAGCGATTTTAACTGGACTTTCACAATCAAAAAATCAATGTTCAAAAGTAGTAACTTAGTCTACTTTTATGTTTAGAAAAAAATATATTTACGAAAAAAATAACAAAATTAAAACCAACGAAATACGAACAATAGTTTCGTAATAAATACATAAATTTATATATGACTTTAATACTTCTTCATTCCTTATTATTCCAAATGGAATGTGGTATTTTGAATAGGCCAAATAAGAAATAAGGATCATATCAAACAAAACAAAACAAATTTTTGTTTCAGTTTTGAAACAACGTCGGCAATTCGAATATAACAAACATTAAAAAAAATTGAATTGAGTGAGAACCCCTTAAAAATTCGGTTAAAACGCCATTTCATTTAGGGAATCTTAGGACAGAGTACTTGCTATGGAGTATTGAAAGTTTTTATTTGTTACTGGACGAAAACAGCTAGAGAATTAATACCTAATTTAGGATATACTACGGTTAGTATATAATGTACAAATATACCTACTTAATATTTATATTTATACCCAATTACTTAATCGATACTTGAATAACACATTTTAAATGTAGAAGGGTTCAGTCTTCATGTCTGTCGAATTAGAACTAGTAATGATTTTTTATTGCGCCGGTGTCTAAATTTTTGAATTTTTCCTCATTTAAGTTGTGTGATTTAAAACTTAGGACACTCAACAACAATGCACTATTAGTAATACACAATCAATCAATAATGTTAGCATCTGTAATTACCTATCCTTGTTTAGGAATTTAAAAAAGGTAGTATCGTTTGTTGCATTAGAACGTCATTTGGAATGCAATACGTAGTTTTAACTCACACAAACATACATGAAGTTTGCATGAAATTATGTTAACTCACCGTTCTTATGATTAGCACTTTCACTCCCAGACATTTTATGGCAACCAACAAACGTTTTGTTTCACGTACACAGTTGATAGGTTTCGTGACTGTGCGTGCTCACTACAACAGCGTCTAAGAACCACTGAATGAATGTGTTAACTGTCGTTGAATATAAATGCAAGAGTGAATGAATGAACGATATGTGCCTGAATCCGTGCACGAAGAAAATGCTGAAGTGACTGTAAAAGTGTAAAGGAGCGTTTTTCAAACTTGCATCATGGCACTGTAGTTCAACGGCCGTGTATAAATAAATTGATATTTTAGTACATGTGCAAAATGTTTTATTTAGTCAGTTGTATTTCAATACTGATGTGTTTGTATTTCGAAAAATAAAGTTTGTTTATAGCCATTTGTGAAACTCGAGTGATCTGGGTTTAATTTTTTCGTGCCTCTTCAGATTTATTTTTCCAGTGCATTGCAATGTAAATTTCGTTTTTTTTAAACTGAAAATCTCTCGGTAAGGAATCCTTCAACAAATGAAGATGAGAAAGTATTAAATAAGAAGTAGAAAGAAACTAACACATGGTTTAATATCATTGTAACACATTTCGCCTTTTAGCATTAAAAGTGTACGATTTCCAAATATATTCCAATTTGAGTTGATATGCCGAAATGTTTGGTATCACCAGTATTTTTCTCTCACTGACAAAAGAGTGTAGTTCAACAAACACTCGCTAGATGACGCATTTGTTAGTTTTAAATTAGCCGAAGTTGTATCGTACGAATACATTATAATTTTTAGTTTTATTCAAGCAACCGAGCAGTGCAGGCGTTGTGTCTCTTCAAAAATATATATAAACGAAAATTTGACCATAAGATAAGCATTCCATTTCATAATACATATTATGCAATATCAAAAATAACACACTAATTTGCATTAAATGTGCAGCAAAGTTTGAATCAACTCTCTCTTTAAAGTTGTATATTTATGTAATTGTACAGTTTTTGTGAGAGAATAAAAATAATAATGTCCTGATTTTTTTCATGAAAGGTTTTTTTCTAAATTAAATACTGTTTTAGATATTCTATTGTGAAAACTGATGTTTTAATTTCAAAATTGTCTACTTTTTGTCATAAATCTTAATTCAGAAACAGTTTAATCCCGAAAATATTTAGTTTTTAATTGAAATATGTAATATTATTTTAGATTTTTTTTAAATTTGCTATTTTATTATGTACTAGCTGAACCCCACGGTATTTCCCGCGTTTGTTGTTGTAACGCCACGAGACAAAGCTAGTCTAAAAAAAGCCTAGTCTAAGTTACTCCATGGTTTGTGCCGGGTAATCTCTATAAGGCTGGTCCGATTTTGACGGGACTTTCACTGGCAGGTAGCTGATGATCCAGGGAGTAACTGATGCAACTTTTTTTAGACTAACTTTGTCCCGCGGCGTTACTCGCGGTACAACAATAACCGCGGGGTTCAGCTAGTATTAAGTAAAGATGTTTTGATTCTATCTATTGGTGTGAGTGTCCTTGAGTCATAAACGACTTGCGAACTTAATCTAGTCAGACTTCGCAGTCCTGTATTAAATGGTTGATGTTATGAGATTTCAGTTAAATTTTATATACCAGCAGCATGCGATTTAGAATAATGTAAATCAGAGATAGAATAGGGACTAAAAATTATTTCTTGTTTGATGATCGTACCAAGTGTAAATTAAATATTGAAAATTATAACTACAGTATAAACTGTATAAAGCTACAAGTTGTGTAAAAGTAAAGTGATAAGTTGATTATACTGTTAATAATCCCTTGTGAAATTGCGCATTTTTTAAACTCATTTATTGATGGTGTGCAATTATGTACCTACTACTGCGACTCTACTTGATAATGTTATCCAGGGAAAATCTACTTTTTAAGTTGTATTTGGAAAGTTGTTATAAAGTAAAATAAGTACATTAACTGCCTCGTTGGTCTAGCGGTTAGTATATGTGGCTGCCAATAAAGAGGTCTCGGGTTCGATTCTTGGGTTTGATCAAAAGTGTTGTTGGATTTTTCAGTTCATGTTTGGAGGTGTTCGCGTGTGCCTCAGAAAACACGTTACGCCGTCGGTGACGGTGGTTATGAACATTTATGGCAATCGTCACTAGAAAGTCAGTGCCCTCAAATATACTGACCACTAGTTCAACCCTCGAATTCAGTTCGCAATCAGAATGCCAGTCACCTCGTAGAAAAAATATATATTCAGGTAAAACCGGTTGAATTAGTAGCCGAACATAAATAATCTTGGGAATAATAAGGGCTAAGAAAATTAAATGCTTTATTTAAAATAAAGAACCGGCTAAGTGCAAGTCATACTCGCGCGTCGACGGTTCCGTACAAGCTTTTAGTTAAGTAGGGAGGGACAAACTTACTTTACGGTTTTCGGATCTTTCCCTCTACTTGTGCTACATGACATTTCGTTTAGGCCATATGATTCTAGGTCAACGGGAAGTATATAGGTTTTGATTCCAGCGAGTGACAAAATATACGGCAAAAATAAGCGCATGAAACAAATGTCTTTACAAATTCTCTACTAAATGTCTGCAGTCACAATACCTTCATTTATTACATACCTACGTCCTGAGATGATGGTCCGTGAGGATTCAGTGACCATACTTAAACGGCTGTAGTTTTTAATTTATCTTTTTACAAATTCTCATATGAATTCTAGAATTGTTTTGTGCTTACTACTAAATGTTACAATTATTTTTTTGTAAAATACCACTATGGTCCCTCAGTTCACACGCACACTAAAAGACCGTATCTTGTGATGTGTCGACATGGCAATTTAATTTTTTTACCTGCTGAAATTGATCACAGACTATTGGTACTAGATATTAATTTAATCCTGATAACTCCAAACGTTTATGAGAAGAAGGGTTGTGACAAACGGACGACCGATAATTTTCCGATTGTTAGTTGTATAAAAACTTTTTATAAAAAAAAAACCGACTTCCAAAAAACAAAACTCCCTGCCAAAAACATTAAAAAGCTCAAAATAAACTGGCTCTTCATAAATTGCAATGTGCCAATTCTTGTCTATACCTAACTCTTTATTCATTTAAATAGTATTATTATTATGTGTGCTAGGTACCTAAAATCTGATTGAAGTCGGTGCCAAGCCAAATGTAATAGTAGGAACACACTCGCTATATTTCGAGACAACCATAGGCAGCCCGCGCGGGTCTGCCTGCTTGGGTTGTTTTGTTCTACACGAAGAGCTGCTATCCGGCAGCGGCGAGTGCGATACCTTAGTACCTACTATTACATTTTGGCTTGGCACCGGCTTCAATCAGATTTTAGGTACCTAGCACACATAATAATAATACTATTTAAATGAATAAAGAGTTAGGTATGGACAAGAATTGGCACATTGCAATTTATGAAGAGCCAGTTTATTTTGAGCTTTTTAGTGTTTTTGGCAGGGAGTTTTGTTTTTTGGAAGTCGGTTTTTTTTTTTATAAAAAGTTTTTTATTTTTACATTTTTAGTGTAAATAATCATAGGTAAGTAGTGAGTTAAACTAATTATTTATTTCGTTCATCAGCTCATCTGAATAGCTTGAAAGTGTACAACTACAGGTTTATACATACGTATGAAAGTGAAAGAATTATCCTCTAACCCCTAACCATTGAGGAATTGTACCTTCCATTATCAGCTCACCTAAATAAATTAAAAGAATACGACTACCACGCAATAATATAGGTAACACGCAAACATTTGATATTTAAAGAATTATTCTCCAACTTCTAACTGTTAAGGAAATGTATCTTCCATCGTCGGCTCATCATCATGAAATGATCACAAACATATGCAAATATTGAAATACCTTTGAAAATATGTGATAAACATTATGTTTTCATCAATATAATTGAATAAAGTCGAAACACAATGTGGCTACTCTAAATCGTTGAGAAGTTCCCTTAACTGTTCTTCGTCTTCATTATTAGACCGCTAATGATAGTTACAACTATTCTAGGTGTGAAGTTCTCATCAATACAAATTAAACAAGCCCAAACACAAGGCAACTGCTATAAATCGTAGAGGAGTTCCCTCGACTATCTTTCGGCTCCATCATCAGATCGACTCCAGACCTCCATTAAATTGTAGTGCTTTCAAATACTTTATTAAAAAAGTTACAAATGCACTAGTCGCCCCTACAAATTTCGAAGGTTCCCCTCGAATTCTCTGGGATGCCATCATCAGATCCTAGTTTCCTTATCATGGTACCACCGTCGGGGCATCTCCTTTCCAACAAAAGAAAAATCATCAAAATCGGTTCATAAACGACGAAGTTATGCCCGAACACACATAAAAAAAAATAAAAAAATATATATATACGGTCGAATTGAGAAACCTCCTCCTTTTTTTGAAGTCGGTTAAAAATTATAATTAAAAGTGCAATAGATGGGTTACATTCCTAATTCAAATTATATTAAAATATCAAGATTTTTATTACTCTTGTATGTAACAGAATTGTGTTAATCTCATAAGACCTACTAAATGTACTTTGGTGTGCATTTACTTCCTAATTGCATTTTTCATCCGTGGGTCAAGTCACGTAGAGCTTTCTACTAGTTGGTAAAGGCGGTATTAGTTGCGCGTCACGTTCTCGCCGCACCGATGACTCACTTATATTCAAGGTGACCTTCAAAAGTTCTGGACGGTTGGTGTGAGTTGTGACGCCATTGCGCATGCTCGCATTTAAAGCATTGACCTCGACATTCTATAGATAATTTAACCCCATTAAATACAGTTGCACTTCAATTGGCGCATCGACTCTGGTATCTGTCGAACGACTCAAGGACTGATGGAAATTTCAATGTCTAGACGATCACGTGTTAATTTTACTAGTTCATTACATCAGACGACATCAACAGCCTTTGCCAACCCACTGCTGGAAATAAACAATTTCTTAGACAGGAGGTTAATATTAAGTTAGTTACCTATTAGATAAAAGGTTTAAATTTTTTTAAATATTAAATCTTTAATCGTTTCATTTTTAGTATTATCTCTAAATAAACAACAGCTGCCCACTCCTTGATAACAACAGATTCTGATAAGTAACTATTACAAGGAATAATGTCATCACAATAATTACATCTAGTAGAAAGAAAAGGTATTTAGCGTCTGACGTTTCATGCTTACTTTTCAAGCCGAAAAAACTATATGACAATTCCCGCATTAGGAATATACATCATGTGTCACGAGGGACTTCACAAAAATACACGAAACGGACACAAAGAACTCCCAGACTCAGAACACTAGGTTTTCAAGGTAGTAGAGCCACGCTGATTTCAGCACGAACGGGCCGGCTCGACCGGGGCGGTACTACCCTCGCACAGAATATCAACGTAATATGACAGCGATCATGCTGTCGTGTTTCGTTGGTGAGTGCGAGACCGGAGGCCCAATGATGCGGAATCATCACTAGCCCGCCATGGTGTGGGTCGCCATGCTGCATTGTTGCATTGTCTGCATTCGCAGTATGGTGACCATCACTCTTGGATTCTGCTTATGCTTTCCATCAGGCAGAGTAGAGTCATTTAGGCAGGGTGAAATATAAAAAAAAAAACACCAAGTTGTGGATCACACAAAGTATTCTATTTTTTAGTACCTAATAGTAAGAACAAAGATAATCTATACTAATATATAAAGCTGAAGAGTTTGTTTGTTTGTTTGTTTGTTTGTTTGAACACGCTAATCTCAGGAACCGCTGGTCCGATTTGAAAAATTCTTTCGGTGATGGATAGTCCATTTATCGAGGAAGGCTATAGGGTATATATCATCACGCTACTACTAATAGGAGCGGAGCAACAATGAAGAATGTTTAAAAAACGGGAGAAATTTTCACGCTACGGGCAATATAAGGCGCAAACGTGGTTGCGTGGGTCAGCTAGTCAAGAATAAAAATGTTCTTTCAACTAGTATTATATTGTCAACTAGAAGCGTATCTATTTGCTTTTGATGTGAAACATCTAAAGACTATAGGCGAGGGGTAAACCTGTTTTTTTAAGGTGGCGAGTGAAAACGCTTCGTCGCGAACCGCTGTCACTAAGGTACTGTATCCAATACGTTCATATACAATACTCGTCCTTATTGCCGAGAAGTCACCGCGCAATGAATGTCGAAATAAACAATAGTTTAGAACGCTCATTACATGTGCTCAAAGTAGGTACATCCGACACAGTACTTGATACATTACGTACCTGAATATATCGATAAATTGTAATCCTGCAGGCAAGAGACTATTTAGTTCTGGTAGTGTTATTTATTTATATATCGTTTAACTACCAACTGTGAATAAGAATGTGAAACTTATTTTCTATTTGAAATAAAAATAAGTTTAGTAGGTTATTCTTCTTCTTCTTTGATGAAATGGCAATCAGCCGGATCTCTCGGATCAGCTATTTCTGTCAATGTCAAGTGTTTATAGTCTTCAAATCATAAGTCTTCAAGTCGTTAAGTCTTTGTCGTGATGAAATTAATGATATAAAATATAAAAAATGTGGATGAGTTGAAATGGGGACCGTCTTCCGAAAAAACAAAAAACGATCTCCTAGTAGGTTATATACCTACTAAACTTCTTTTCAAACGTCAAAATATTTAAATATAAATAAACGAATTTTAAAGTTACCAGGCTCCTAATAAATAAAAAGGCTTTATTAGCACATTTCAAAAACATCCATGATATACCTAAATTATGTAATTTCTCAATCGATAAATATTATAATTTTTTTTTAAAGTAAATTTGAATGGTTTTTGTTTTCGTATTTGTATTATTACAATAGTGAGTGATCATGGCGCTGGCAACAGCACCGAAATATCGAATACTCACAAACAAAAAGGTACATGGTAGCAATCCCGCAGATTCCTATTTTAAAGTACTTGTAATGTATGATTAATATATTTTTTTAATATTCTGCGGTTATACGGTATGTACCTGGGAATCAAGTTTTGTACTATCGATCATTCTCAACTATTCAACTGTGCGGTTTTCTAGAAACTTTCTGCCTTGCACTTGTGGAATGAACTGTCGCCTACGGTTTTCCTGGACCAATACGACCTTCAAACCTTCAAGAAAAGAGTGTGCTTCTTCTTAGAAGGTTGGCAACGCACTTGTGACGCCTCTGGTGTTGTGGGTTTCCATGGGCAGCGGTAATCGCTTACCGTCAAACGACACGTCTGTTCGTTTGCCGCCTATTTAATAGAAACAAAAGCCCTTTCATTCTTTCAAATATTTTCTTACTTTGCCTTTTTCTTGTTCCGTTCTTGTAATTATGCTCTACTTTTATTTATTTTCATTTAAAAATAAAAAAATCCAATAGGAAAAGAAAATTAAATATTTTTTATTTCTAGTTACTGACCTTAAAAGAAAATATTCTTACTAATTCTTAGGACAAAATTACTCATCTTAATTCAAATTTCACAATCATTTAATCAAATGCTTTTTTTTTGTTAATTTTCAAACGTTGGCATTAATAAATTCTGTTAGTATCCTAGCTATCTCCAACTAACCTAAATTATATTTACTTACTTACCCAATGTAGCTGCAATAGCCACGACCGAACAGTTCCCAACTTTCTAAAATTAAGTATCTCTACCCTCAGATCATAAAAATAATCTGTGATCTCTACCACTCTCCAAGTTCTACTGTCCTCAACCACAGATTAAATATCCCGTAAAAAATGCCTCCCAAATGTTTCAAATGTTGGACCATCGCGAACCTAACGCTTTTTTATCGTAGGAGCCAGCGAATTACTATAACGAGTGTAAGAAGTCTTTTGTTTTTAAATTATGTAAAAAAGGTCGGGGTTATATTCGTCTATAACCCTCATACGTTGTGCACAAGTGGACAAAGTTAGACAAAGTTTATTGCGCGACGATGTTTCGATAATTTATAATGTTTTTATTTTACTTTATGATTAAAAAATCGTTAACTGCAAAAATAGTGGTGCATGCCGCCGCCCTCTTTAGTATGCCGCCCGGCGCCATGCCCCCCCCCAGTTCCCCCACACTACGCCACTGAACGATTTGCACTGAAGCGTTGAAGTTGTGTATAATTCATAACAAATTCATTTGAATTACAGAATTTTGATCTTTGTATTTTATTCTTTATATTTAAAATATTGAAAATAATATTTTTTTCAATTCAATTTATTTATTTTAATTTACAATAGTAACTTAGATCTAATACACAATTGATACTCGCCAAACGAAATTGTTTAACGGCGAGATGCGCTCTTTTATTACTTAGAATAACCTATGTTACCATATTAATGCTGTCAATGAAATAAATCGATTTTTTGTATTGTATGCTGATTAGAGATGGGTAAACACCCGGGTTAAAACCCAAAGGTGGGTAAAAACCCAGTTTCTACCCAATTTTCACCCATTTAAAACCCATTTTGCTGGGTGAAAATAAAAATTATAATCATGCTACTAAAAACAAAATTCTGAACCTAAAATCAGACAGACCTAAAACTAGAGATGCATAAGCACCCAGGTTAATACCGATAAGTGGGTAAAAACCCAGTTATTACTCAGTACATTCCACCCAGTGGGTATTTTGGCTGGGTGAAAACTAAATATGTATATTTTTATTGTTTTTACCCGACTATGGCAAAGCCAAAGGAGGGTTATGATATTGACAGGCTATGTATGTATGTATGTAAGTATGTATATAGGCATGTTAATCTGTTCCCTCATAGCTCCTTAACTATTTATTAGAACTGGACAAATGAGGTATCGTTAGAAGCGTCTTGATCGTCTGCTGGTTATAGGCTATATGACGTGTCACTAAATCTAATGTGGCGCCCTCTAGCCGACATAAAGTACTGTATTAAAAAAAAATTGATAAATATGTCGTGTTTGGTATCATTGGAAAGGGCGTTGCTTGTATATTTCAAAAATACATATATTATATTATTAGCATTTTCTCGTGACTTTGTCCATATTTATTCGATAGTTGTGATATTTCTATGGTATTTAAAATATACTTTGCAAAGAAATTAATATTATAAAGGCACCAAAACATTTTAAATATGGTAACTTGTTTCTTACTTTTTCAGCGTCGTTTTCTGTCCTAGTTGTGTTTTAGTTTTTACTTTTTTTTTTCATTAAAATACTATTAAAAACAATTTAGTTTTGCGGTTGAATGTGAGGGTGTGTGCGTTAAATTGTTGAACGTTAATATTTTTACATTATTTGGTCCTACGGAATACTTTGCGTGAGAGATGGTTTTTGGAGTCGACGATTTTTATGGGCAAGCGTCAATGAAATGGCCCCGATTACATGGTGGAAAGGGATATGTAGTTCTACTCGATTAAGCAAAGTCGCTATCCGAATTCTTACTGCACCTTGCACATCTGCTGTTGTAGAAAGATGTTTTAGTGCCCATAATAACATACATAATATAAAAAGAAATAGACTTACTACGGAAAGGGCAGCAAAACTTACATATTTAGCTTACAACTGGAATTGATTGTACAAACAGAAAGACGATGTAAGTGATAGCATTGACGACTGCATGCCTGATTCACCACCTGTTTTCCGAACAGATATAGAAAACATATCACAACGACTTACCAGCCCTGAACCATCTACATCTGGCATAAACAATTTAGAATTTTTAGATTGTGACAATATTTCCGACTCGACTGAAGATTCTGATTGAATAAAACTTAACTTATCATAATTGTTAACATATTTCAAATTAATAATACCTAAATATATCTGATTTTAAGTTCAGACTTTTATTTTTTATTAGCATGATTATGATTCTCATTTTCAGCCAGTAAAATGGGTGCGTATGGGTTAAAATCGGGTCAAAACCAAAATCACCCAGCTATAACCCAATTGGGAAGAATGCGTTTTTACCCGTTACCCATCTCTACTTCGAAGTCACCCTTTTTGAGTGGTAGATGTACGCTATTGTTCATGTTATTATGTGCGGTTCTTCCTTCCTGTTCCAAACGGTCAAAACTTGGAACTCATTACCAGCGCACGTGTTTTCCTCCCATTATGATCCTGGATCCTTTAAACGGGGCGTTATAACTCATCTCACTAGGCCGCCATAGTGTGGGTAATGATGATGCACTGATCGTCACCACTACCTCCATTAAATTCTACTCATGCTTTCCACCAGGTAGAGTACCCCCATTACTCAACCCTAAAGCTACCCGAAACTCCCCCTCCGACCCCAAAATGTCAGAAACGCACTTGTGACGCCGTTGGTGTTACGGGTGTCTTTGGGCGGTGGTAATCGCTTACCATCAGGTGATAAGTCTGCTCGTTTACCTACCAATCCATAAAAAAACAAAAAAATAACTACCAGCCCTGAACCATCTACGTCTGGCATTAACAATTTAAATCTTTCAAATTGTGACAATATTTGTGATTCAACTAGAGATTCCAATTAATCTAACTTATCATAATATTTTGCGTTGTGTTTTGGTTCGTCGGATTTTAGGTTCAGAATTTTGATTTTAGTAGCATGTTTATAATTTTTATTTTCACCCAGCAAAATGGGTGGTAATGGGTTAAAACCGGGTTAAAACCCAAATCACCCAGTTTTAACCCAATTGGGAAGAATGGGTTTTTACCTATTACCCATCTCTAATGCTGATCGAGATCAGTGCACGGTGCAGGGTACGTGGCCCGGTCTCTGGCTCTGATTGCGTAAGTATCACGTGATAGAGCGAACAGCCTTATCAGCCTTATGCTGGAGTAACTCAGTGGTTATCTGCTCCTGGACCGGACTTTAGACTGTTTTTACTTAATAGTATTATTATTTTATTTTTTACCGTATTCAGGTAAGTTGTAATATAATAATAATTTAAGTATGTTTAACATTACTTAAATAGTTTGTAAATACGTTTATATATTAAGTTCGACATGAATAAATTACAACAGTCTCAACTGAAATAGAATACGGATATCACATGGTGGTATCACTATGGTATCATGGTGGAAACAAGAGGGGATCAAGCAGATAGCCTGGGGTTTCAATAGGCGGCCCTATTGGGTGAGCCCCAATAGGGCCGTCTTCTATAGTTTAAAAAACTAAAAATATGCTTACAAAGTCGATTGCAATCAAACAAACAAACACACAGGAAAAGCTAAAAAAAGCGCGTTTAAAAAGTGTATTGGTTGGAAATTCTGTTTCGATTGAGGGATGTTAGGGGACAATTATTCTTAAACTCTTCTAAAGACAAATGGCTATTGAGAAAACATAGTGAAGTGTTTTTTAACCGACTTCAAACAAGGAGGATGTTTCTCAATTCGACCGTATATTTTCTTTATTTTTTTTATGCGTGTTCGCGGATAACTCCGTCGTTTATGAACCGATTTTGATGATTCTTCTTTATTGGAAAGGAGATGTCCCGACAGTGGTACCATGACAAGGAAACTAGGATCTGATGATGGCATCCCAGGGAAATCGAGAGGAACCCTCATTTATTTCAGGCACATACTATGTTTTACGTATATTTTGTGAAAATACTCTTGTATTTGCGTCTGGTAGTCATCATTTAATGAGGATGAGCTGGTGATGTAAGGTACAACAGGATAAATCTTTAAATGTCATATTTGTGTATGTTAACTTTAGTCGTATTCTTTTAAGTTATTTAGGTAAGCTAATGATGAAAGGTACAACTCCTCACTGTTAGGAGTTGGAGGATAATTCTTTCAATTTCATGTGTATCTATAGACCTTTAATTGTATACTGTCAAGTTTTTGAAGTGTATTCGAAAGGGTATGCTTCCGAAGTGGTCCCATTGCCATTATATCAGGATCTGATGATGGGATGCCTAGGAAAAGGAGGGAATCCCTCATTTTCTTTGGCACGCATTATAAATTACATGAAAAAGTTCAACTTACTGATAACCTACGATTGCTTGCACTAAAAATGGAAAAATAATAACTTTTTATAAAAAGAAAACCGACTTCCAAAAAGCATCTAACGAAAACTCCCATCCAAAAAACACTAAAAAGCTTAAAATAAACTGTCTCTTCATAAATTGCTATGCCAATTCTTGTCTACACCTAATTCTTTGTTCATTTAATTAGTAGTATTATTATGTGTGCTATATACCTAAAACTTGAATGTGTAAGAAACAGAAGTTACAGGGAACAGTTAGGGTCTCGAGAGGTATGAATATCGGTCTTTGTAATAGTATTCTGGCTAACCCTGTGTCGGTTGAAGCCCGGATGTTGTATAAATTAGTAGAGTTATTATTACTGTCACAGGGCGATGTGGGCGCACAGCGACAAAGCCCTTTAATGAAAAAAAAAACCTAAAACCTGATTGAATTCGACACCAAGCCAAAATGTAAAAAGAGATACCGCACTCGCCGCTTCCGGATAGCTATTCCTCATATAGCACAAAACAACCCAAGCGGGCAGTCACGCGCGGTCTAACGTCGTTGATGGTCGTTTCGAAATATAGCGAGTGTGGTACCTACTATTACATTTGGCTTGGCGCCGACTTCAAACAGGTTTTAGATACCTAGCACACATAATAATACTACTATTTAAATGAACAAAGAATAAGGTATAGACAAGAATTAGCACAGCAAGTTATGAAGAGCCAGTTTATTTTAAGCTTTTAGTGTTTTTTGGCAGGGAGTTTTCGTTGGATGCTTTTTGGAAGTCGGTTTTTTTATAAAAAGTTTTTTTTTTATGTTAAAGATATAAATAGTGATAATCTCGTAGGCTCTAGATACCTACTTATATTTTAATACCAAGGTTATTTATTTCTTCGTTCGTAATTTATTACCTGTACTTGCTTGTATTTTGGCGTTTTTTATGAATACAGATCCGTGCTGGAGATCTAACGTCTCTCCTATGAGTTTGTCTGCCCTTGCATCCACCATTGCTACATGTTTCATCACTCCCTATAAAGATAATGTAAACAAACCATTTCAATGGAACTTTTACCGTTATACTGATCAAATTGTTGAATAAAAACACCATCAGGATATCTAGGCATTACTGTTAAGATGTATGTACCCGTACGAATGTATGATATGAATATTTTTAGACCCATTACTTCTTCAAATTAACGTAACTTAGCGTAATCACAAACTAAATTTTAAAGAAATATCCATAAGAATTCAATATTTCCCGTTTCTCTAAATGGATGCCGAAACTAAAGCGCTTATCTTAGTTATGACCATCAGCCAACAGGTACGTTATAATCATAAGATCTGGCGACATGTTGCATAGCTTATGAGATGGCTTATGTTGCGGTTCCACATACATAGCTTTTAAAAGTGCTACAGTTGTATAAAATTGATACAACTGTGTGCACTGTCAAGTAGTATGCACTACGGGTCACTGAAGAACACTTCGGGTTTCAAAATGTCGAAGACTGCGATAAACGATGAGACAACTGATATAAATACATTGGAAATTTCGAATCAATCAACGTATCCACGTTATCATCAACTGGTCACCGAAGCCACATGACCAGTAAAACCATTGACAGCCAGTGTTTTAATTTACCCCGTGGTTTGCATAGGAGAAGTTTTACAACTGTCCTTGCTCTTTTACGGTTTATTAATTAAGGTTTTTTTCTAGTAACAATGTAGACGAGCAATACAAAGCCACACACACGAAAGCAATACCTCGTTTGTCAACAACTGTCACTTTGTTGATGCTTTCATCTGGCTTTTTCTATATGTGATGGAACATTTTGTCCATGTTCATCAGCACACTGCCTAGCGAAGAAACCATTTTCGTTCGCGAGTGTAAAAAGTTCACAAAAACGCTTTTGTTTTTTAATAAATTCCTGTTATTAAGAGGTAACATGTTGGTAAACGCAGATTTGACGTACATTTTACTGTCTCTGATTTCTAAGACCACTATTGGTTACAAAAATCAATCACTACATCACTCCAAACACGTCAAAATTCAAATTCAAAATTTAAAAATTCAAATCTAAAGTCAGCATTTATGCGATAAGAAAAAGTTATCATATGTGTGTTCATTCAATAACAAATTTAAAAAAGAAACTACACACCTGGTGGTCCGATGGGTGTACCTAAGTTGATCTTCAGCAGCTCTTAAAGTCCAAGATCCCAGTCAGCCCAGACTTACGTCATTTTGGGAAATATGTTTTTTTTAGGATCGCTAGTCTATCATCATATACTCAGAAAGGAATGGATACTCCCTAAGCTATAAGCGGGGCCATTTTACGCCTTTACATCTTTGATACCCGCTAACTGTAAAAGAGCCTCATCCTAAAAATATCATTTTCTTTAGTTGGTTATCATAGAGTGAAAGGGATGAAAAAAATGTGTTAAAAATTAATAAAACTTTGAAAAAAGTCATGATTGTTTTTCGATAGGCAAGCCACCATAAATAGTTTATTAATTAATACAATTCTTAAAAAAAGGTTAAACTGGTGATCAAATGGGTGTAAATCGATCTTCACCGACTCTTAAGGCGTGTATCCTGCTCCTAAAACAACAAATCAAACTAACAAAACGTGTTAGCGAACCACGTTAACAAACTTTTAAACGAACCTAAAACATAGAGACACAGTATCGAATAGAAAGTATCGATACTCATTAATAACATCGAAAAAAAAGTATCGTACTCACAAAAGTTTAGATACTTCAAAGTATCGAGCATACCTGTCCATAAGTACTCATTGAATAAAAGTATCCAATACAAAGTATTGAGTACAAAAGTATCGGTATCGAAAGGAAAACTACTCGAATCGTGAGTGTATTTCTCAAATTGAGCTAAATTTAGACAATACGATAGTACGCCACTTAGTTTTGACTTGAGTTCATGAAAGGATCGGATCCGTAATGAGTGTAATGACGAACGAAATAATGAAATGACTCATAATGCTGATGTTAGGATACCTTTTAATATTATTTAAATTGTCCTATATAGTATAAATATGAATATTATTAGCTCAGTTCAGTTTCATTACATGAGATGCTGAAAATTAAAGTAAAAAAATTGAATGAACTAATGCTACTGAATAATAACGAAAATGATCACTGGTACGCAAGTCGATAACATCCAATTTGTAAATGAAAACGATTAATCTTTACCTCCGTAACGATGGAAATGAAGAATGTTATGTAATAAATGCACAACTCTATATTTGCAAATGGAATTGCTTCCGCTTCAGAGAACATGTTGTGTTTGCATTTTGTTAGATGTTAGAAAACATAAAAAAGTGTCGCAAGACTATTGATCAACTAGACAGGACTCGACATTAACCGCTGTCGTGGAATGTACTTTCGGGGGAAATGAACATTCATGAAATGTACTTGGACTTTAAGGTAAATGGACCGCCGGGTATTAGACGTTCGGGGAATAAGACGTTCGGGGATTAGACGTTCGGAAAATTAGACGTTCGGGGAATTAGACATTCAAGGAAATAGAATGTCTGGGAATAGACGTTCGGGGAATTGGACTAACTGAACCTACTAGACATTACAGGAATTAGACGCAAGCGACCGCTCCGGTTATCAATTCGACTTTATTCGACTAGCCGAAACGATTTTGATGATTCTATTTTTATTTGAAAGCTGGTGCTTCCCGCGTAGTCCCAAGTCTGTTTTTTTCTGTTAAAATTTGTAATTATTATTTATAACTATTTAACTGATTCAAGATGTAAAAGCCAATAAATGTATAGGGGTCCGTTCACACAGACTGACTCGGAGAGGAGAGCACATTTTTATCACATTAGAAATAGAGTTTTGAGTAATTGCAGTAAGGTTTATTTTTTGCATGTGCACTTCTTATGACATTAAGAATGTTTGAACGCGCTTCGTGTGAAACAATAAGAGGAGGCGACCGGCTCCGACTACGTGCTCTTTCTCGCTCGCACTCGCCCAGATCTCTTGCAACCGGTCTATGTGGCGGCTCCGCTTCGGCAAATTCCAAGCGTATACGATCCGGTCTGTGCGAAAAGAAAAAAGCCGGCCGATGCTCTCCGATCCGGTGTGTGTGAACAGACCCTAAAACTACAGTAAATATCGGTATACAATATAAATTTTATATATGTTCGAGCGGGTTTCGTGGGCCGAAAATCGCTTTGGTCTCGGCTGAAAAACCAATCTCGAGTCGGACACTAAAAAACATACTTATTTCGTCTGTCTGTTGACGGATAGGTACTTTAAATTTCTCTTTTATCGATAATTCTCCATTTACAGAAAAGAATCAAGAAACCTTTAATACTCGTATTATTTCAATGAAATACTTTAATCAATCACAAAACAGTGTATATATTTATCACAAAAAAAGTAAAAGACAAGAAACTAAAAAGACTACACTCGGTATTTATCAACAGTAAATACTTATATCAGTTTTGCCGCAGGCTCCTGCAGACCAGCGACTTCCTCAGCGCACCTGCGTAGGAGTGTACTTTCCATGTCGGTAAGAGGTTGTCGGAGAACGTCTGTCACTCCGTTTTCGCCAATAACACACGGTAATGATAGAAAAACGTCGTCTCTAATAGCATGCTCACCCTGAAATAGAAATGTAACTAATGAAATGAAAATCTTCAATGATACAATTTACCGTGGGAGAGCCACGCTTCAGCTTCAATGGGCCGGCTCGGCCGGGTTGATACCACGGCCTCACAGAATAGGATACCGGAGGCCCATTCCCCAACCACTCCCCTAACCCCTCCCACTCCCCATACCCCTCCTCATAGTCGTCCTCATCCAACTCCCCATCTCCCAGAGGCCGGCAGCGCGCTTGTGACGCCTCGTTGGTCTAGCGGTTGGCGTGTGCGACTGCTGATCATGAGGTCCCGGGTTCGATTCCCGGGTCGAATCAAATGTTTGTACGATCTACAAATATTTGTTTCGGAGTTTGGGTGTTTTCTATGTATAATATGTATGTATTTACAAAAAAAAGTATATATGTATTCATAGCAGTTGTCTAGTACCCATAACACAAGCTCTGCTTAGCTTGGGACTAGATCGCGTTGTGTGTTAGATGTCTGAAAATATTTAATTATACTTGTGACGCCTCTGGTGTTGCAAGTGTCAAAGGGGGGCTAAGGTAATCGCTTACCGTCAGGCGATACGTCTGCTTGTTTGCTAGCCTAGTACATAAAAAAATACAATATCATCACCATTATTATCGTCTGAGTCGAAAGACGTTCATTGTTGGACAAAGGAAGATCACCTAAAGGCTGCCCACGGTCCACAAACAACGTCTCTCCGAGATGAAATAAAACATGTTACGAGAACGTTAGTTTTCCTTTTATGGACACAAATGATCAAATTGAAAATATCTTCAATGTAATGAAACTTTGCAAAAGTAGTGCGAAAAGCATGATTATTTGCTCGGTGTCTGATTCTAAATTATCTATAAATTAAATTATAAATTAGAATTTAAATTGTATCTTTTTAGTCATCTATAATATATATGTTTAAATCTAACGGCAATTTGGTTACCATACTATATGGGACATGGTACGGATGTGCATAGGCTGCTATTTACGGCGTTTGACGACATACACACGGCGCCGGGCGGAGCCGCGAGCAATAGCTGGTTGACAATAAAGGTTTACTTTATGGGATTTATTTAAGACTGATCCTCAGTAAACTGACCATTCTTAGAGTATAACATGTTTATTATTAGGGTCATTATGTAAAATACCTGTACATAAGTAGAGACAGGAAGCACTCTGTTAGAATTACTAAATATAGTCTCGCATAGATGTGCGATGGCAAGAGCCAGAGACCAAGCGCTATAGCCCTTGAGGCTTCGAACAACCTCATCACATTTTACCACTTCAGTATGCAACTGTTTCCAATTTTCTCCATCTTTTTCACTGCCGGAGCGTGGACTGATATCTTTCAGCGGTACACCGGCGATGTTTACACTTGACCACACTGGCACTAAAACGAAAACAACAAAAATAATCTAAACGTACACATGACAACGATAAAGACTAAGTACAGTACGATACAGTATCCTTTTATCCTTCCTTTGATCCTTTTATTCTCTGTTCTCAGCAGCTCTTTAGCTACATACAGCTATTATTTCATATAATAATTAATGAATTTTTGAATGGAACTTATGGTTGAGTCAATTGAGAGTTGTCTCTTACTTTGCTAACGGAACTTTTAACCGAAAAGTACTATATTATACTGGCTTAGGGTTTGGTTACTGGTCATCATTCACAAATTCATTTGTACCTTTATTAACCGACTTTTTAAGGAGAGGTCCATGTCCAGCAGTGGACTATTAAAGGCTACCTTATGACGTGGTTTCCTAATTCATAACGCCATCAAGAAATATAAATCCATACAGGACCAGTCCAAAAGCCCTATGAAACCCAACGCCCTTCGTAATTTTACCTTTGCAATTCGCCCTTCATAACGTACATACTAATTTCTTGAGAATTACAATAACAAAATCAACAGCATGAGCCCTATGTTGGTATTTAAATTTAAACCTACTAACGGAAATGAGATAAGCTAATCACGTGTTGTATCCGCTTCTTTTCCTAAAAAGTTGTTTTAATGCATTTGCCATCCATGTTCTAATGTTTTATTGCCTCCTGTGTTATCCATATTAATATTATAAATTCGAAAGTAACTCATTCTAGAATTAAACTCACGTGTACTTATTCTACTATTTTAATTAAGTTTACACTTGACCGGTTTCGTTTTATGGCATTCTCCGTATTAAATTAAAATAGTAGAATAAGTACAAGTGAGTTTAATTCTAGAATGTATCACATCAAGTTCCATTAAGGTCCGACAATCGAGAGTATAAATTATCGAAAGTAACTCTTTCTGTCGGTTACGTTTTCACGGCTAAACCGCTTTAGCGATTTCAATATTTTAAATTAACTTTAGGATGAAGGTAAGAATCAAAGGATTCTTGAGGAAAGACATGGGGAAGCCGGGGGTAAAAGCTAGTTAATAATAAATTGATTAGGTCTTAAACCTATTTAGCGCGGCATACTAACAGACATCAATATACTATGTAACACTAGGGTTAAATCTTCTTACCACTGTTTGTTCCATGTGCTCCTATGATATATCCATGACAATTTTCAGGAGATATTCCCATAGTTTGCGACAGCAAGAACCGAAATCTTGCCGTGTCTAAAAGAGTTCCTGTACCTATGACACGGTTCTTCGGAAATCCGCTTAGTTTCCAGGTCACGTAGCTTAAAATATCAACCGGGTCGCTTGCAACGATTAAAATCGTATTAGGACTGTATTTGACAAGCTGTAGAAATTAAAGATTGGTTAATTTCATTAAAATAAAAAAGAAAGTGAGAAGGTTTTGTGATTATACTATTTTTGATTGATTGATTGCCTTTTATTTGGTATGATAGTAGAATATAAATCTGATTGGTTGGGTAGGTTTAAAAAAACAGCTATGGTGTAGGTATTGAACATTCAGAATTCATCATCTTCCTAGCCTTTATTATTCCCAAGATTTGGGATCGGCTACTAGTTCAACTGGTTTTACCTGAATGACAGTTTTTACACGGAGCGACTGGCATCGGACCTCCGCAACCCTGAGGGTGAACTGAATTCGAAAGTTGAACTAGTTGTCAGTATATTTGAGGGTATGGACTTCCCAATAACGGTTGCCATAGATGTTCATGACAACATGAACATTCAGAATTAGGCATGATAATAAACCGTTAATAAGTCCGGGACCACGCCGTCGACCTTAAAGTGCCCAGTCAAAGACCAAATTTATGCAAAATACGTGAGAAGATAAATAGAAGAAACTTTAGAACATAAAAAGCTTTCTTTTCCTGATGCTCTTCATTTCAACCTGACATTATACCTTAACTTCACAGATCAAGGTATTATGTCACACAGTGTCTTTACAGATTAAGGTGTAATTCTTCTTATCGCATTGCAACACTTACGGATTTGGCCCAATGCTCTGTGACGCGAATCTATCAAAGTGGAGATTCGTTGCTTCTAGAGCAAATAAATGCAACTGTGTCTCCACATATATTTGCTAACATGTCCCGCGAGCCCAGAATCGTGAACGTCAGACGACCTATACCTAGCAAGGCTTGACTTTAAGATAATCAAAACAATTACCGGTGGTACGATGGCCTTCATAATAGACACACTTCGTCCTACATATATGGGTTCAGGTTCTTCTCTTCCCTTGTATGTGCCAGTGACAATTATGCAGATTTTCGAGTCAGCTGTTACTGAAGGATCTAGTTTGGATACCAAATACTAAAATTAGTAATAACAAATTATTGACTTTGGAATTTCTCGATCGTCAAGACGCGATGAAAAGAGTTTACTTATTTTTGTCCCTATTAAATATATAACAAAGTTCGTTGCCATCCATATTCATATTACCACTGACGAAATATATACTATAGACTTTCCCTTCACTACGAGAGACCTGTACGCGGATTGATAGTAAGCTTAATGTTCCCTAGATGTCACTAAGTGCATCAAATCGTGAATTTGAAGGATATTTTCCGACTTACACCAAAGTACGAACCCAAAAGTCAACTGACAAGTTTATTGTCATGCAAAATGTACCACTAGATGTCGTTTTCCAAATAATTATATCAGTAATTTATGTGATATTTTATTAAATCGTCAAAGAGCCATCCTATACACACAAACAAATAAAATTGGAATGTCAATTTATAATTACAAATAAACAGCTTCGTAATAAATGCTTCTTGGTAAATACGGTACATGAATATTTTTTTTAAATTAATTTTTGTATGAAACTTTTTAAATTTTCACGTAAAACTTTCTATGTAGGACATTCTAGAATTAAACTCACTTGTACTTATTCCACTATTTTATTTCCTAAGGAAATAAAATAGTGGAATAAGTACAAGTGAGTTTAATTCTAGAATGTATTACAACAAGTTCCATCAAGTGCCGACAATCGAGAGTATAAATTTCTATGTAGGGTTTTCAATTGACTTAAGTAAGGACTGAGAAAAAAATTTAGAATTTCTATTTACGGGGTAAAATAGGGGTTATGAGCTTCTATGCAACTTTTTATTTCTTCAATGGATTCAAAATGGAAATAAAAATCTATGAAATAATAAAAAAGTTGTAAGTCTTGTAACTTTTGATCATATAAATTTGCAAACTAAAATAAAAAAAAAAACAAAAAACATCAAAATGATCTGTTATTGACAATAGAGCAAAATTATGTCCTTCAATTTTATAGAGGACTAGCCAACCCACGCAACCTAGTTTGCGTCTTTTATTGCCCGTAGCGTGATAATTTTCCACCGTTTTCGAAACATTTTGCATTGGTGCTGCGCTCCTATTTATCCTAGCGTGATGATATATAGCCTATAACCTTCCTCGATAAATGGGCTTTCTAACACTGCAAGAAAATTTCAAATCGGACCAGCGGTTCCTGAGATTAGCGTGTTCAAACAAACAAACAAACAAACTCTTCAGCTTTATATATTAGTATAGACAATAATGTTTACAAAAAAGTCAACGATACCATAATTATCTCTAACTTTTAAAGATATGTTACAATAGCCACTTCATTGTGTTAAGATAATCAAAATTTGTTGAAAAAATGCATATTATTCAGTGATGAAAGCTCAGTAGGCTGAAGCCTAGGGCGGCTCATTTTAGGGGGTGGCAAATTAAACGATTTGAAAAAACTACATTACTGTAATATAAATGGAGAAAATAAGTCTTGGCAGTTTAAGAAAAAGACATAATGTATTAATACTACTATTTGAGAAAGTCTATATACTTGTTAATCTTTGTAAATATCTGTTTATAAAACATCTCAATATCAGTTAAATATTACTAGTTAAATTAGTAATTTTAACTATTTTTTTTCTTGATTAGATTGGTGGGATGGCATGATTTGCTAGAATGCACAGCGGCGTCCGTTTCAGCGGGTGGCGGCAAATTGGGTTCAAGTAGAAATTTTCGTACTTAGTCCTTTCCGCCGCCTCTTTCTGTGCAATGTTATCTTCGCAGAAGGTAAAACTCTGTTGCTATCTACTATGGAGCATAACATGGTTGGGAGCGAGAGATACTCTCCCATAACGTAAGGCATTCTATATCCAACGCTGCGATGCTCAAGTAATGGCACACCGAATCGGCTCAATACAGCAGAAAGGATTCATTTCTAGTAACCCGCGACATCTAGTGTGTCCGTTCGCACTCCCCTTTCGCATACCCTGGTTGACCTTCTCGGGTATTTTGCTGGCCTGGTCCCCCTAACTGCCAGCTGGGCTGCTGAGCCCACCTTAGCAGCGGCCGCGTAGGTTACCTCGTTTGGTTGACACGCCCAGTCTTTGCCTATTTTTTTTGCTTTTATTATTTCAACAGCGAATCAACTAAAGCATCGACTACTGAGGTACGAACTGAAACTTCGTTCCACCCTGGTGTCCCTTGAGACCTCTCAAGTTTTTTAAATAGATCAGGGCACAAACCTGGCAAACAATCAAATTTTGCTTGCCACTTTCGGAGTTTCGGATTGTGTTTGGAACGGCAAGTACTACACCTTGCCGCCTTAGGAAAAAATAAGCTTTATATTTGTATAATAATGACAAGCAAAATTTATTTACATCTTCTTCGTAACCATGATGTTCATAGCTGCATCAATGCCAATGCTCTAGAAATCTTTCGACCTTTCAGCGTTCGAGCTATCGTTGGTGAGTGCGAGACAGGAGGCCCAACGATGCAAAAGCATATCAAGGCCGCCATGGTGTGGGTTACCATTCTGCATTGTCTGCATTTGCAATGAGTATGGTGACCACCACTCTTGGATTCTGCTTTTGCTTTCCATCAGGCAGTATAGAGTCATTTTGGCAGGCCCAAATATAAAAAAAAACTTTAAAGTGTATAACAAATAGTATTTGTTTGTTGATCTCCTGACTGATTTAATGTGATTTTAATATTACCTGTTGTACAAATTAAAATATGTATGAGAAGTAGAGATTATACTTTTCAGTTTGATCATTTTATTAAAATTGCATTTAATGACCTAAAATTGATGGATTATGCCTTATCAGGCAGGCAATAAAATCGCTCAACGTTATTATCTACACCATATACGTGATCGAATAGAATATATTTAAATTAGGGTGCTTCCATTAATTACGTAAGGTATTCTATATAAATATATTAACTCTTTACAAATCTCACTTAGGTGGGATGGGGGGGGAGGTTGTTTGGCAAATATGACGTAATTGTGTAAAAAATATTTCTAGAATAAAATATGGACAAATTTGACACAATAGTGCTTGTCGTATTCGTTCGAACTCTGCAGAGTAGCGAAGTAGCACTCGATTTTGCTTTGCTAGTCTTCAATAAAAGTAATAGAACAACTTCAATAATCCAACACGTTTACAGCCTAAACATGAATTTGATGAATCTCACGTGAGCGGACGGGGGAGGGAGTTGACGAAAATCTTACGATATCTTACCAAGGCGGGACGGGGGATCGAAAAATTCTCAAAAATGCCTCACGTAATTAATGGACGCCTCTTTAAGATGTTTCTTTGAAATTATTTGATACTTGTTTACTTAATCTTCGTAAGACAACCAACCATTTGACATTTCAAAATGTGACGTAATTGTAGCCACTAGGTGGCGCTATCATCGCGCATCCAGCGAATTTAGTATTTTGTATGTCATAACAATAACTTATAAATGTGACATCTAGCGTAATAAATAGGTCATTATTTTCAAGTTTATTTAAATCGATTGTAACGACATCTCCTAAAAATAGGTGATAACTTGTACTTACGCAATTTAAAATTATTTTTTTAAAGCAAGCATTAGAAAGCAAGATTTATATTCGTAAAATAATTATATAGTTCCTAGAATTGAAGCATATTAATAAAATAGTGTTAAACTTTGTTAAACAGTTTTTTATATCTTATTTTGTAGCGCCATCTAGATTTAACGGATCTTTTCTAGCTGTTTCTGGTGTACAGTATTGGCCAAGGGAGGGTCGGTCTATTAGTATATTGTGTCATTGATATTACTCATGGAAACTGTAAGATCATTTTTACTAATAACCTTACGAGAATTTCTAGAAGTAAGACAGACTGGCAGCGACATGCCTTTAACATGTAATACGCCTTTGTACACACTTTAAACAAAACGTTAATTAAATTCACTCGTGGAACGTGTGGAAAGCTGGAAATGAATTTTGAACGCCAATAAAATGAAATATATATAGAAAAGTAGTGATACCTTTACTAGAAATAATTTTGGCATTATTGTGATATAAAGAACCCATCTCCAAATCCATTTTCTCGCCCTTTAGCAAGTCTTCGTCTAAATCAACCAAGCATATATTGTCAGTAATATCCTAAAAGTAAAAACAGTGTAAATGTGCTAAGTATGTTTAATAACGCTACGAAAAGTAAAACTGGTTTAAAAAAGAGTCTAGTTCTTCTAAGCAAAACCAGAAACAAGTAAGTCTGTAGGTACATATATAAAAATGAATCGCCGAAATATATGTACTCGCATAGCTTCCGAACGGTTGCATCAAATTAAATAATTCTTTTTTTCATGTGTTCGTTGTTGTTAGGACAAGGCTTGTGTACAAGAAAAAATAAAAGAGAACGGGAAAAGTTCAAAAGGTAGTAGAGGTATGCTGATTTCAGCACGAACGGGCCAGCTCGACCGGGGCGGTACTACCCTCGCACAGAAAATCAAAGTAAAATGACTGCGTTCATGCTGTCGTGTTTTGTTGCCGAGCGTGAGACCGGAGGCCCAATGATGCAGTTGGATGCAACTGCATCATTGGGCACAATGATGCAGCATTTGCGAAATGGCGGTCTAGTGATCAATAGGCCGCCATAGTGTGGGTCGCCATGCTGCATTGTTGCATTGTCTGCATTCGTAATGAGTATGGTGACCACCACTCTTCTTTTATGGATTCTGCTTATGCTTTCCATCAGGCAGTGTAGAGTCATTTTGGCAGGCCATACATAAAAGAAAAGTAGTCGCCAATTCGCAAAATATTTTTTTTGGAATGAATAAACACGGTATTATGAGAACGATAGTTATGAGACCAAAATTCCGTCGACTTTGAAGTACCTAGGACCTAGTCACTAAAGAGCTTCACTATGATCGTATGCCCTAGACGCCATAATATGTATTATGAAAACATTTACGGGACGAAAAATAGAAATTAACAAGAGATAAATGCAATGCTAGATCCTATTGTCTTTAGATAAACTTAATTTTATTTTTACTCCTATTTTATTATTTTTTCTATTTTAAATAATATGTATTGTGTAAATTACAATAAATATGTTTATGTTCAACTTGTATTTTTTAAATTTTCTTTACCAAAAATGAAGTGTAGGACTGTAGCTTCAACAATAATGGATAAGATATACTCCTAAATTTTATTTTCAGTTTCTGCTGTAAACCGATTCTTGTTCCTTAAAAATAATAAATAAATATTTACCTCCAAGTTTTATTCACATAGGTAAGTAACCATGGCTCCTATTGTTAATGAGACAAAAACTAATATTCGTAAATAAGTAGTTACTAAAAACGACAAACATGTCGAACAAAAGAGAGGAGATTTCTTTGATTATGAGTACAAAAATAGCCCATAATGAATAACCATACCTTACTAAAAATAAAAAATCTTTTAAATGACGTTGTTGAAATTAAAGCATGAAACCAAATACCTGAGCTAGAAGGGCAAATACGGTAGCAATGCCTATTTCATCCAAGCCCACTACACTAACTTTATTACTAGTTCCAAAGGTTTTCTTGGAGACTCCATTGAAAAGTTTAGCTACAGTAGTAAATTGCTTGCAGGGGTTTTCCGTGTCTAACGGGCTGGAGTCTTTCGTCTCATATTTCTTCTGCCTTGAGCTAATATCTTAAACATAACAATGAGTCATAAACGTGTGTATATATGACTAGTAGTTACGTTATGGTGTGAATTGCAGTTCTGTATCGTTAGGTATTATTGCTGATAACGTGTCGATAAAGTCTACTTACAACTCGGTAAAAATCCATAATTTTGCAATCCTCCGTTGAAAATGTTGAGTGCTCTTAAAGTAGCAGAGGTTTTGGCTATGAAAGGGATATATTGATGAACCATTTCCGATGATTAACTACTTTTTATTAATAAATATATTATATCATTATTTTACAATAAATACAATAATTTTGAATTTTTGCATATGACAGATGTAATGACTCCGCTTGACAAAGAAGACAACTGAATACAACACTTTTTTAAATGGTCATAAATTGAGCGGATATACTTAAATAGGGTATGGCAACATGTGAATTCCCAATTGAGTTTTGCACACACAACGAATATAATAAATATTTTAACGCCTAATATAAATATATATTATCTTAAAGGACCACATACAGCAAAGATACGATAATTATATCTCCACTGCATTATTCTATACATGTCATAAATGGGCCAGCTCGACCGGAGTGATACCACGGCCTCACAGAAAACCGGTGTGAAATAGTGCTTGCGCTGTGTTTCACCGAGTGAGTGAGGATACCGGAGGCCCATAACCCAAACCACCTCCCCCTATCTGCCCTCCCCATCCCTCAAAGGCCGGCAACACACTTATGACGCCTCTGGTGTTGCAGGTGTCCGTAGGCGGCGGTCATCGCTTACCATCAGGCGACACGTCTGCTCGTTTGTCTGCCTATTCCATAAAAACAAAAATGTTATCGAATTGTAAATTCGAAACATAACCACAAGCCATGTACGAAATATAATTTTTTTTGTCGTAGTTGGCTTTTAGTTTTTACTTTTTTTTAATGTGTTGATACCGTTATACTCGTAATATTAATTTCTTTGCAAAGTATAATTTAAATACCATAGAAATATAACCATTTTTGAATTAATACCAATATGAACAAATGCTAATAATATATATATTTTTAAAATGTACAAGTAGCGCCCTTTCCAATGATACCAAACACGGTATATTTATCTCAAATATATTTTGTAATGCAGTACTTATTGTCGGCTAGAGGGCGCCACATTAGATTCAGTGACACGTCATATAGCCTATAACCAGAATACGATCATGACGCTTCTAGAGACACCTCATTTATTCAAATCTAATGAGTAGTTAAGGAGCTAGGAGGGAAAATATGAACATACATACATACATACATACATACATACATACATAGCCTGTCAAAATCATAACCCTCCTTTGGCTTTGCCGTAGTCGGGTAAAAATGAGGAACTTTTCAATTTGATTAGTATTTCTTTTTTATGTATGTACACCGATTACTCCGTCAACTGTGGACCGATTTTAAAAATGATTTTAGTATTCGAAAGGGTATGCTCCCCATGTGGTCCCATTGCCACTATATCAGGATCTGGTGATAGGATCCCAAGGAAATCAAGGGAAACCCTAAAAATTTGTTAGGCACGTATTATGTTTTTAATATATTTTCTAAAGCCGTTGCAGTATTTACACCTGGTAGTCATCATTTCATGATGATGAGCTGATCATGGAAGACACAAATCTTTAACGGTTAGAAGTTGGAAGATAAATATTTAAATGTCATGTGTATGTATTTTACCGGCACTCGTATTCTTCCTAGTGTGGTACCTACTTTTACATTTGGCTTGGCACCGACATCAAACCTATGAATAGGGAGCACATACAAATAATAGTCTTTCATCAATATTAAAGCATAAAATAACTTCTATGTTATGATTTTTAGTTTTTGAAGTCGGTTCTTTTCAACCAACTTTTTTTTATATCGGGCAGCATCTTAAGATACTCGAATGTGAAATATATATCATACTAGCTGAACCCAGCGGTGTTACCCGCGGTTATTGTCGTACCGCCAGTAACGCCTCGGGGCGAAGTTAGTCTAAAAAAAGCAGCCTAATTTACTCCCTGGATAATCAGCTACCTGCCAGTGAAAATCCTTCCAGCCGTTCCAGAGATTACCCGGAACAAACAGACAGACAGACAGACGGACAGACAGACATTTTTTTTTTAACTTCATTTTCGATATGTGTACCGTGTATACATACATATGCATTTAATAAAAAGCGGTTATTTTAACATTACAAACAGACACTCCAATTTTATTTATTTGTATAGATTAATTGTGTGTGGTGGTTCATTGAAATGTATGGTTAGCGATATGCCGAATCTATACTAGTATATAAAGCGGAAGAGTTTGTTTGTTTGTTGTTTGAACGCGCTAATCTCAGGTAGTAATGGTCCGATTTGAAAAAATATTTTAGATTATTTAGATATTTTAAATAGATAGCTCGTTTATCGAGGAAGGCTATAGGCTATATATCATCACGCTAAGACCTACAGGAGCAGAGCACCAAAGGAGAATATTACTAAATTATCACGCTACGGGCAATACGGAGACGCAAACGAGGTTGCGTGGTTCGGCTAGTATATATATATATATTTATAAGATATAGTTTTATAGTATATTCATTGTGTGTGACGCGCTTAAAACAGTATGTAGGTATATAAATAACTACAATTGAAATGTCTGTTTGTAATTTCAAATTACCAGCGTTTTTACCAAAATACATATAAAAGTATATTCGGTACTTATATAATAAAATCAATTATATAAAAAAGCAATTTAGATTTTTTTCTTTGTCTGTCTGTTTGTTCCCTGTAATCTCTGCAACCGCTGCACCGATTTTGACGGGACTTATACGGGCCTTTTTTAAAATTCTTTGTTGTACCGCGGGTGTCATCGCGGGACTCTGCTAGTACGACAATATCTATACTAATATATAAAGCTGAAGAGTTTGTTTGTTTGTTTGTTTGAACACGCTAATCTCAGGAAGTACTGGTCCGATTTGAAAAATTCTTTCAGTGTTAGATAGCCCATTTATCGAGAAAGGTTATAGGCTATATATCATCACGCTAAGACCAATAGGAGAGGAGCACCAATGAAAAATGTTTCAAAAACGGGGGAAAATTATCACGCGACGGGCAATAGAAGACGCAAACGAGGTTGCGTGGGTCTGCTAGTAATCTTTAAATTTGGTTATTTATCGTGTCACAAATTTAGCTAAATCAGTGCACAATTTGTTGTGGGTTTTTGAAGCATGTTTTCTAGACGATATAATTGTGCACTTCAGAAGCTACTTAGCCAAAAATGTATTTATAACAAAATGCACTTGTTTACGGGAATGAGACGTACGGCTCAATTAACGTCAGAGAAGCACAGAAATAACAAGAATTTATTAAGAAAATATTTAGTATGAATACGTCTCGACTGTGGAAACATTCAGAACTAATTATAATTATCTTTTAAAAAGACTAAAAATTTCCAAGATGGAGCTAAATGACTTACGAACTATGTTTTTGCTAGAAATGTATCTAATTAAAAATAACTTCCCTGGTTATTTTAGGATTTGCATACACATCTGGAAAAAACGGTTCGTTGAATTCAAGGAAACAAAATTATTAAAAAATATATGTGAAACAGCGCTTGGGCTGTGTTTCACCGAGTGAGTGAGAATACCGGAGGCATGGGCCTCACTCACTTTTAGTCATATGGAATCTGACTCGGACTCTGCACGTTTCTTAGCTTTCACCTCCTGTCACGGATACATCATTGGCGAACACGAAGATAGTAGTGGTAAGTTAATTCTTCAAACCTTCAAGAAACGAGCGGATTCCTTCTTAAAAGGCCGATAACGCACTTGTGACGTCTTTGGTGTTGCGGGTGTCCATGGGCGGTGATAACCGCTTACCATTAGGCAATACGTTTGCTCGTTTCTACAAAAAAATGTATCTATATTGCAACTATTTACACTTCTTCCTTATAGGTAATTTTCTAAAGTAGTAGTAAAAGGTTTTTGTAGCCTGATATTGAACATTAAGTACCTTGATGAGCGAGATTTGCTCGGTATTTTTTTGCGCAATTTTCTAAAAAGCTATCTTAGCTAGATCATGGTACCAAATTTAAAAAAAATTGTTGTGGCCCTTTCCGAGGTTCATAATATAAGAGTTGCTCATTTAAAGTTATTAAATTACAGACTTAAGGTATTAAACATATTCCGTCAAGTTTACATTAACTTTATGAAATAGGTAGAATGTTAGAATTGATATTCTCTATTGTTTAGCTACGTCCCTACATATTGTCGCGTCTAGCGTCTGCAGTCATGGAGATTATATAAGTTTAATGATACAATGGAATAGGTATATGCATAAGTGGACAATCAGCTTTTAAGAAAAAGGTCTATCCCATATATCTACAAATTATACAAGCTTCGTCCCATGGTGTTGGTTGGTTGGTATTTGGAAAGGTACAGCGACCGCGGGTATCACCACGGGTTCAGTTTTAATAAATTAAGCTCTTAATTAAAAAGTATGTTATTGTTTGAGTATATAAATGTTTGAGACTATAAACGGTAGATTGACATCATTTTTACTTTTCGTCACGTAGTAGATATTTATTAAATTTTTAGTTCCAAAAATACCACGCAACAATACTGTTAATAGTTTTCCTTTAAAAAAAATATGTGGCGGCGCACTGTTCTTACCATGTATCTACTTACTTATATCTGTGTAACGTCTTTCGCAATGAATAACTATTTATATCTTTTTAAATCATTTACAGTAGACTAGACTTGTTTTGTCTCCTTATGATGAGCGTCTTATTTTCTTTGTAATACGATTTTTAAAATTATAAGGTGTAGAGTCTAGAGCCACGCTGATTTCAGCACGAAAGTCATGTTTTTCTTTCCTTACATAGGAAGATTGTATATACTCCTCTGGCATTTTCGGCAGTAAATATTTGTTTTTGTGTATAATTAGGAAAGCGTGGCCGAGCCACGCTTCGGCATGCACGGGCCGGCTCGACCGAAGTGATACCACATTTCACCGAGTGAGTGAGGATACCGAAGGACCATACCCTAACCAGCAACGCACTTGTGACGCCTCTGGTGTTGCGGGTGTCCATGAGCGGCGGTAATCGCTTACCATCTGGCAAAACGTCTGCTCGTTTGGCACATATGCTATATAATAAAAAAACCTTATGTTATTTGGTCTGGTTCTTTCAAACAATAATGCAGGTTTACAATTTAATAATAGTATGTTAAATTCATATCTTTTTGTATTCCTACATCATGATAAACTGTACGAAACCATATTCATTATATTATTTACATTTAGTTTATTTTGTCTGTTTATTTTCAAAATCTTTTCAGAAAAGACAAACATCAAAATCTGATCTGAACGAACATAAGACAAATGCAAATGAATTCAGAACTTCCTTCTTTTTTAGAAATTGGATAAAAATTAGGTAACTACCGTCCTAGTATTATCCATTGTGATTTGTGTGAGGGGCCTTGATGTATATGATCACTAGTTGACCCTTGCGACCTCGTCTTCCTTTTCTAATGCACGTAGCGTGATGTCGCAACAGCGTGAACAAATGTGTTTATCATAAAAGAAAGTAATAGTGTGTCTTAAAAGAGAAACCTGTGCTGTCACGGTTTTTTTAATTAGTTTTGAAGGGGAATAATTCTTTCATACATAGTTTTTGTGAAACTTTAGCCGCTTAATGAGCACACGCAATGAAAGCTCTCCAACTGAATATTTTTCTCATGTTTTGCAACATTTTTAATAAATTCTCTGTTCCTATTGGTCGTAGCGTGATGATATATAACCTATAGCTTTCCTTGATAAGTGAGAGAAATTTTCAAATCCGACCAGTACTTTCTGAGATTCAATTAGCGCGTTCATCCAAACAAACTGTTCAGCTTTATAAGATTAGTGTGTCCGTGTACCTCCATCACGATCACATTAACAGAGTTTAGTAGCCCACTGCTGGACATGGGTTTCTTCTTAGAAAGGAGGTTTTAAATTGTTTCACCATTTTGGCCAGACGGGTTAATATTGTGATTGTTACAAATGTCCTTTTAAAGAGACAATGGCAGTTTGTTGTCCTATAAAGTTTTGCTCCCTTAGTTGGTTCCTACCTACGACATGCGACAGCTACACGATGATTAATCGTGTGCTGAATTATTCGTCACTAGTAGTCACTCACTACACGGAAAGTGCCTCTGCCTATGTACCTACGTCTCGGTAAAGTAAGTACTTACGTGTTATTTACACTGATTATATTGATGTCGATTCATCCTGGTTTTTTGCATATTTTACGAATAATGTTTAGATTGCGTAGCCTCGATCGGTCGTCACCTTTCTTGTGGGTATGTCTTTTAAATAACTGCACGATTAGCCTAGCGGTTTAAGTGGTCGCCTCGCCGTTTCCTACTGCGCTAAATGTTGTAGGTTCAAATCCTACATGGAACAACAATTTGTGTGATTTACAAATTGTTGTTCTAGTTTGGGTGTAATTTATGACCGTGTCATCTATACTAATATATAAAGCTGAAGAGTTTGTTTGTTAGTTTATTTGTTTGTTTGAACGCGCTAATCGCAGAAACTACTGGTCCGATTTGAAAAATTATTTCAGTGTTAGATAGCCCATTTATCAAGGAACGCTATAGGCTATATATCATCACGCTAAGACCTACAGTAGCTGAGCACCAATGAAGAATGTTACAAAAACGGTGGAAAATTATCACGCTTAGGAGACGCAAACGAGGTTGCGTGTGTCGGCTAGTATAATATGTTTGTAAAGCCCCCGCGACACAGAATATATGTATACTCCTAAAGCGGAAGTTGTATTAAAAAAAACTGAAGGGTGGGGAGAAGTACTATAAGACAAATGGAGGCAAGATACTAGTGTCTCTTGAAATGCATGTGTCCCGTTTGTTCATTTGATCTTTATTCCATAAAAAAAAGTATTTCCTTAAGATAATTCCCCTGAAATACTAGTTCTAGGAGTGGTTCTAGGTAATTATCAACAATATATCTTGCACCTTATAGGTAGCATTTAATTACACGAATATCGTAGTGAGTTAAGCGGTCGCTAAGCCGTTAAGGAGTTGCGGGTTTAAATCCAACATGGGATAACTCAGTATGGTCTAAAAGGTCCGGATGTACTAATAAATAAATAAAAAAATAATAAATAAATATTTCGGACATCTAACACACAATAACAGCGCATCCCGGATCCCTTTCGTCTCAGGCACAGAGTGACACACCGTGTGGTTTTAGTCGGTTCGACACACCGCCCCGCCGCAAACCCCGGCGAGGTGACGTCCCGAGGGGGATTCCACAGGTAAAAAGAAAATTGGTTCCACAAACTGTTGTGTGTGTGTTGTGTTGTTCTCAGTCTGGATCTTGGGTGTTCTTCGTATCCATTTCATGTATGTTTGTCATGTCCCCCGCAACGAAGGATCTTTGCCTTAAGCGGGAGTCTTTGTCTTTACTTCTGAGGGATGTAGGTTTAACACTGTACAAGATTATTTCCTTCATATCATTTGTAAAGAATTGTAGGATTATCTTTCTAAGTAATGTTGCATCTAGATTTCATAACATGTGAGTCACAGTTATCGTTGCAGACGGTGTTTACATCACGTATATTAAATTTTCTTATGAACCGGTTTCATGTCGACGAGTTATAGCCTGAGCAAATACACGTAGCACTTAGATTTCTTTTGGGCAGTTTGGTGAATATAATATAGACCCAACATATCATTAAGTGTCTGCATATTAACATCTTTTTACTCAATTTATAAATAAGTACATATGCACGCAAGTTCCATATACAAATATGGTACTTGCGTCAAAAAATCAATTTTCATAATTTTTGATGGTCTGTCTGTAAGTTTATTACTTTGTTCTGGCTAGTCCCTGGAATGGCTGGACCGATTTAGACGAGACTTTCACTGACAAATAGTTGATGTTATAAGGAGTAACTTAAGCTACTTTTATTTTAGACTAACTGCATCCATGGTTGTTGTTGTTATGGTACGACTCTTACAAAGTTACAAATAAATAAGTAAATATTTCGGACATCTAACACACAACGCCATCTAGTCCCAAACTAAGCAGAGCTTGTATTATCTGTACTAGTTATCTGATATAAATACATACATATATTTTTGTAAATACACACATATACATAGAAATCACCCAAATTCGAAACAAATATTTGTCGTTTTCTATCTATACTAATATTAGTTATAAAGCTGAAGAGTTTGTTTGAACGCGCTAATCTCAGGAATCGTTGGTCCTATTTGAAAAATTCTATCAGTGTTGGATAGTTCATTTATCGAGGAAGGCTATAGGCTATATATCATCACGCTAAGACCAATAGGAGCGGAGCACCAATGAAGAATGTTACAAAAACGGGAGAAAATTATCACGCTACGGGCAATAGGAGACGCAAACGAGGTTGTGTGGGTCAGCTAGTGTAACATGTATGTATTTATAAAAAATTGTATAAGTATTCTATCAGTCAATCTAGCTACCATAGTAGGAAGCTCTACTTAGTTTGTTATTTTTTTATTTACCTATGGCCCTTGCAATTTGAGATGATTGTCTAACTTTAAAAAAGACGATGAACCCAGAGTTGATTTCGTCCCTTTTTTTAGGGCTTTAGGAAAAAAGTTTAAACTGCAAAAGTGTTCATGTAACCTAACTGCAGAATAAGTTATTTCATTTCATGATTTCATTTCATTCAAGCTGTTGTTTCATTGAACATGTTCGATTTTTTATGGGATTGAAATTAACATTATTATTATTCTTCAGACACTTATAAGAAGTCATCTACAGAAGTAAAGATTACGTGTTGGGTCTTATTAGATATACGTAATAAAATAAAATATTGTTAGTACTTATTACAACATGGTTTTATGTTTACCATACATATTTCTTCAACTTTAAACCTAACAAAGATAAAAAATAATGCTAATTGGCCATTATGACGCCATATTCGGAGGTCAATGTAAGTCATTGTTGATCTTAAGTGATAAGTAGGTATTTCAAGTTTGATTCTCTCATTTACCTAATTATAGATACTGCCATTTCAGGAGTTACTACTTACTACTATTATAATACTTATTTCTATACGCAGACTACACTCGTGATAAAAAGTAGTCTTTATACGAATCTAAACAACAACAATTCCATCTTTGCGAAATAATCATCCAGATCTGTCTAGACCTCAGATTAAATAACATAGATAGATTAAATACAAGTATCGACAACTTGTACGAAACTGACGAAAAGTAGCCTACTTTATAGCATAGTTAGTGAGTTAACGCGTGTAATTACGCTACTTGGAACTATGCTACTTTTGTTGCTTTAACAAGAACAAGGCCGTGCGATATCAACCTTTTTTATTTAATGTGATGTCTAGACGACTAGACGTGCCGACTTGCTTAATTAAGAAACATCCATACATATTCGCATACTACAAATGTATGTACTAGTTTTTACGCACATTTTCGCATGCAGTGTCTGTTTTCACAATCAATTCCAGGATTAGAAGTAGTCCCAAATCTGATATGATGCCAATAACATTATTGTGCCTATTAGTTGCATGATTCCCAAATGTCATTCTTATGGAGAAGAACCGGCACGAGACTCCATGAATTTACCATCCAAAATTGTAACATAATTTGGGTCTAATCCCGCCCACACGCCCACCACTGTAACTCTTGTACACCAGGATCAACAGCGGTGACCCACGAACACACCGAGTTATGACACTCGGGAAGTCCCAGGAAAAAATTAACTGTCTTGGAACCCGCAACGAAATTAATCAGAAGAAAATACAGGAGTTGGAAATATGATAAGTCCAGTTCCCTCCTTAGCAAAGCGGGAGACAAAATGAAGTCAAAATAGGCAGACACCTTTTTTAAACCGGGAAGCACCACGGATGAAATATTATAGGTCCTAAATGGATTTAATTGTAACATAATAAATGGTTAAAAAATTAAATGTTGTGGCACGACTCGAACTTGATTTATTTTTTATCTATTTTATGCTATTACTCGTCCGATTGCAGCAAATTGATAACAGCCACACAGTTTTATGATAATGTTATCATAATGTCACGCAGGCGTAGTTATTGATACGTGTAACAAAAACTGTTTTTTTTTTTAAATACAAAATACCGTAGTAAATAACTAAGTAATCGGATATTTTATATTCGAATTTATTTGGCAATTAATTGGGGACATGACCCCATTTAGTTTTATATAAAACGGCCTTGTACGTGACGCATTACAAAATCGTTAGCAATCTTACAAAGTTATTTTTTGGACATTAGTTTCGACGTCTAGACATGGAAGTAACATTATAAGTGAAGGCTAATGAACGCTAAGGGTCAGAAATTCCTTTTCAAAGAAAATATTTAGGTATACCTAGCTTAGTTTTCATCTATACACTCACTACTCACACCTAATTCCCGCGCGGGTAAAGTATGTTGATAAAGTGCCATTTGTCACGATCATACATATCCTGAGAGTCCTTACCCTGACTCTGAGGTGAAAGGCCGGCAAGATACTGACTGGACTATTGTTGGAATTACGCACCATTTATATACGCAGCCTATACCGTGGGAGAGCCACGCTTTGGCATGAATTGGCCGGCTCGGCTAAAGTGATACCACGGCCTCACAGAAAGCTGGTGTGAAATAGTGCTTGCGCTGTGTTTCACCGAGTGAGTGAGGATACCGGAGGCCCATACCCGAACCACTCCCCATACCCCCCATCATCCCCCTCCCCATCAGCCAAAGGCCGGCAATGCACTTGTGACGTCTCTGGTGTTGCAAGTGTCCATGGGCGGCGGTAATAGCTTACCAACAGGCGATACGTTTGCCCACCTAGGACGTAAAAAAACCCACCAGGTAACAAATGGGCTCGTTTGCAACCACCACCATAAAAAGATTCAACTCGGGTTTCTTCCACATTCATGAAGCCTTGGAGCGTGCTCGACCTTTCAAAATTCATCATTCATCTTACAGAATAATTAATACTAGCGAAGCTATCCCAAAATAAAAGTAGACTAAAATACTGCTTATAGCATCAGCTATCCGGGGGTAAGTCCCGTCAAAATCGGAACAGCAACAGTTTTCGAGATTAGCCAGAATAAATTGACGTACAGAGACATAAAACTTTTCATAATTTATTTTTTACCTACATACTGCTATATCCTACTAATATTATAAATGCGAAAGTTTGTAAGGATGGATGGATGTTTGGATGGATGTTTGTTACTCTTTCACGCAAAAACTACTGAACGGATTTGCGGGTAACACCGCGGGGTTCAGCTAGTATCTTATAAATATCTAAATCAATGACACCGCACAGAATTCGCTTGTAATAATTTATTCTCTCTTCTATAGCATTCCCAAGGGTTTATCGTCCATTCCATTCTCAACGTCCAGTTAACTTCTTTCTAGGTACGTTACCGAAATTCTGGTAGTAAAATAAAGTGGGAGCGGCTTAAACTTCATTCTCAGAGGTCATTTCAATCTCACCTTATCCTGACATCTGGAATAAATATCCATACAATATCGAACGAGGGCGGTCTGTGGCGTCACCAAGAATTCATTTCTCTGTTATCCGTTGTGATCACGGATGTTTGCTTCGTGGTTGTGATTATACAATCCTCGTAATTTAAAAATGCACATAAAACGTAATGTGCGAAAACGAGATGATTTGCGCAAGACGGCTGGCATTAGCTGGATGCGAGTGGCCAAGGTTCGAACTCAGTGCCGTACAATTTGAGAGGCCTATGTCCAGCAGTGGACTGCTATAGGCTGATGATGATGATATAAATATAAACAGTGGTCGGCCAGTGGTCGAAATTAGAACGTAATTCATTTTTATTTTATTTTCTGACTCTTATAGCTTACGGTTGAATTTTCTTAAAAATGGGATACAAGTCTTTGCTTAACGCATGGATATATTGATACTGATTCGTTGGTCTAGCGGTTACTTTGGCCAAGAGGTCTGGGCTTCAATTCCCGAGTCGGACCAAAACTGTTCTTGGGGTTTTCTTACAAGAAATTCTTCATAGCAGCCCGGAGTATGGAAGTTTGGTGTTGTTTCATGCCCGTGTCCTAGAAAGCACTTTAAGCCATCGGCTCCGGTTGTCATGAACATTTATGGCAATCGTTATTGGGAAGTCAATGCGCTCAAGCATAGTGAAAATTACTTCAGCCTTCGAATTCTGTTCGCCCTCAGGGTTGCAGAGGTCCGATGCCAGTCACTTCGTGGCAAAACTATGTAGGCACACACTATATACCTGCCTATGTCATGTACTTACGTGGTATTACTGTAACGCGTGGCTGCGCCCACTCATATTAATATTAAGGTATGAATGTAAGAACTAAGAACAGTCGTTAATTAACTATCGACACGTCCAGTTGTCACTTTTTATTTTATATCACTGCTAACAAATACGCAAGTTAGTCAATGACCCCTATATTGACAACCCTACATTGATGTCCCCACGGTTGTTTTGGGAGTACAGTAACAGAATTTTGATTAGAAAATTGAGTGTATCTGGTGTTCCACCCCCGAAACAAATAAAAAAACGTAGCCTGAGAGATCAGATAGATCACTGTCTCTTCGCGGATACCCGAGTTTTCCACTGATCAACCACGACTCTGTTTCGCCCAGTACGAGGCTGTAGTAGAGAGTCAAAGGCTGACTGACAACGTGCTATTCAACAAATTAGTGACCTACTTCTTGCTACACCGGAATCTAGGTAATATCAGACCTTAAGAGAACGGTTGCTGGAAGTATTCGAGTAGTGTAGTTGGAGCCCACAAAAACTAATCGGAGAAATGGAACTGGGAGATCCCTTTTCATTTGTTACAGCGAATGCGCGAATCAGCACGAGAGAAGATACCAGACGACACAAACAGGAATTGATATAAGATGATCCAGTGTCTGAAGTAGATCCGCGTCGAGGGCAGTTTACTTGGTTGCAGCGCGAAAAAATAAAATGCGTTATCGTAACAGTGATAAAGAGAAATATAATTTGTATACTGCCAACGGGACATTAATTGAAACTTTTGGTATCACAATATTAACATTAACTTTGGGTTTGAGACGTCCTTACACATGGAATTTTATTATAGCAGACGTCAAGCAGCTTTTTTATTACATCATAAATTAATGGTAGATATGAGTGGACGACGGCTCTTAGACCAAATAACTAACTTAAGTATGTTAGGATGATAGGATCAATTGTAATGTGGAATGGATCGACATTAAGTACAATAGATAAAAATAATGTTAATGCCGATTTACTTTTACAATAGTCAGCAATCACTAGGCCTATGTCTTTTAGAGGGGATCCCCCAATTTTGGTGTTACATCACATAGAGACATCCGGTCCCCCAGTTTAAGCACCGGATTGGCCTTTAGCACCAAGCGGTACATCAGGGTTAATGAAGAGTTTAGCGTATGCAGAAATTAGGTATATGCCGATCGTCGAAAGGCTCTGGGCGAGTCCTTTGCACGTGGCTCCCAAAAGTGTAGGCAAATAAGTCCTGGTGATGAATATATGTCCTTAAACGCTATAACAAAGCCAAAGGATAGGTGTTCCTCGTACCAATGATTTTACATATATTTTAGATAATAAAGTAATATATTGGCGACTAGACGTAAATCGTGCTTATCATAATATTTTATTTGCTCCTGAAGACCTAGAAAAAACCGCAATTACGACTCGTTTCGACCCCTCGCCCGGCGGGCGGCCTATCATTGGCTTCTAATTAATTCTGTTTTTCAAGGGGTGAAAAACAATTCATGGTAGAGGGTAAGGAATCTTGTGACCCATTTTATTTTTGTTATTTAATGATAATATTATTGTTAGCCAATCGGAAAATATGCATAAATTACATTTAAAAGCTATTTTTGAGCGATTAATTAAATTGGGCATTACGATTAACTTAGCGAAATGTTGTTTCGGTACCGAAAAAACGCGATTTTTTAGTATATGAGATTACCACGCTTTCAAGGTAGTAGACGTTTTCAAGGTAGTAGAGCCACGCTGATTTCAGCACGAACGGGCCAGCTCGACCGGGGCGGTACTACCCTCGCACAGAAAATCAACGTAAAATGACAGCGATCATGCTGTCGTGTTTCGTTGGTGAGTGCGAGACCGGAGGCCCAATGATGCGAAAGCATCACTAGCCGGCCATGGTGTGGGTCACCATGCTGCATTGTCTGCGTTCGCAGTATGGTGACCATCACTCTTGGATTCTGCTTATGCTTTCCATCAGGCAGAGTAGAGTCATTATGGCAGGGTCAAACATAAAAAAAAAATAAAAAAAAAAAAATACCACGGAGATTACTCTAACAGGTTTTAGTCCCTTACCAGATAAAGTACAAGCAATTACCGACGTTCCGAAACTCAAAACTGTAGGATCAGTTGAGACGTTTCTTAGGGATGGTCAATTTATCTATACAAATAAATAAAATTGGAGTGTCTGTTTGTAATATTAAAATAACCGCTTTTTACTAAATGCATAAGTATGTATACACGGTACATATACCAAAAACGTAGTTAAAAATTTTTTTGTCTGTCTGTCTGTCTGTCTGTCTGTTTGTTCCGGGTAAACTCTGGAACGGCTGGACGGATTTTGACGGGACTTTCACTGGCAGGTAGCTGATGATCTGGGGAGTAACTTAGGCTACTTTTTTTAGACTAACTTTGTCCCGCGGCTTTACCCGCGGTACAACAATAACCGCGGGTTTCAGCTAGTATAAAATAAAATAAATAATAGATAATAATATTAATAACAGATCTATATAGTTTACCTAGGGCTGCGGAATATCAATTTGTGTGAAATACCTACATAGTTAGTTAAGGCTAAGAAAAAAAAACTGTCATTAGTTGGACCGCCGAAGCGGATTTGTGTTTGCGTTTGCGAAATGCAAAACTAGCCTACAAAAACAGTAGTGTTAAGTTACCCTATCATAAATGCTTAACTAGCAATCATCACGGATGCGTCGAATGACTGTGTTAGTAGCGTTTTGCAAGTAAAGGTTGGTGCACACTGGAGACCCTAAGGTTATTATTCTAAGAGATTAAGTGATGCCCTGATTATATATATTAGTACGTATGTATGATAAAGAGCTTTCAGCTATTTATTTATCGGTGCAGCATTTTAGATACATGATGGAAGGTAGACCATTTACAATCAACACAGACCAAAAGCTAGTAGTTTACGCATTTTCTAAAAAAAAACAAGTGAGAAAGACACCTAGACGGATAAGGCAACTTAATATAAGGTATATAAGGTATATAGATAAGGTTCATCAGTGAAGTTACTACCAATGTACAACATATAAGTGGAAGCGATAATACCGTTGCTGAAGCACTCTCACATATCGAGACTCTTATTTGTCCAACAACGCTTGATTTCGTAGAAGTAGTGATGGCCCAGCGCACAGACGAGGAGCTGATTAAGCTGTTATCGGATACGAGTGAGCGATTGCAGTTCAAAAGAATTGTTTTGCCCGATTGTCAGAATGAGGTTACGTGTGAGGATTCTACGAATTGCGTGAGACTCTATTTACTTGTAGAGTTTAGTTTTACGACTAGAAATTTAGTTACGTGTAGGTATTTTTGGCCCGTTATGAATACTGAGTAGGGAACTGGTATACGGCATACTGGTATATGGAAAACCTGTATTCCATGCCAAAAATCAAAGGATTTCAGACATACAGTGTCAGGAAAGGTCAATTTGAACCATGCTACAGATTTCAACATAATTCAGGCAGATTTGGTAGGTCCTTTATCAACATCAGCGGAAGGCTATACTTAGGTATTGTCTGACTGTCATAGACAGAGCGACAGGTTGGAATGAGGCCTATGTACGCTATAAAAGATACTACTGCTAATACGGTAGCCAAGGCCGTGTATGAAGAATGGATTACGCGTTACGGGTTTCCTGTTAAAATTACGACAGACTAAGGCAGACAATTCGAAAATTTTCTTTGGAAGAAATTAACTAAGTGCTTAGGTATAAACAAAATAAAGGCCACGGCGTTTCATGCTGAGGTTGTCGGAACTGTAGAACGATTTCATTGCGTTGTGGAGGAAGCTATTATGGCTAGAAGTTGTAGTGAAACATGGGTTGAAGAGTTACATACGGTTTTAATGGGATTGCGAGCAACGCCCTGGAGCGACACTGGTGTCAGTGCTACCGTCACTGTACGTGCACTGGTGTCAGCATCACTAACAGATAAAACCGGTTAAACTAGTAGTCAACCCTAAATTATATTGGGAATAATAATGGATGATGATTATTACTATGATAATATTATAACTAAGGAAGTTGATTATTTGGATTTTTAGAACTGCAGTATCAATTTTAAAAATTCTTTCAGTAAGGCGTATTTTTGGGAGACCTGCGATTAGCAGTGGATGGCAATGGACTAGAAAAGTTTACTAATACCTACCAAAGATAAAAATGTGTTGTTATCTCGATTAATATTTTCTCTGTGCAGTGTGCAGGTCTATGATTATGGAATGTGCAGGTCTATGAATAATGGTGCAGGTGCAAGACAATGACTTGTCAGCTGTCACTTTATTTTATCAAAAATAATTTGGGTATTGATTCTGCAATTTTGGGTAATGATAAATCTTATTCAAATAAGAGCTTTATATAAACAGAAATAATGAGTTCCTGGCGAATGGCTGGTCTTAAGTACGAATACTCACCTTATTCTATACAATTTAATGATATTTTTCACATTTTTTTTATCAGAATCTCTTTCTGGATCCCTTTTTGATTAATACTTACATTTTCTTCTAAATATAAGTATTTATGAACCGAGTAAGTACAAGTAGGTATGTAGGCTAATAAACGTTTGTGGGACATGTCTTAGGCTGGTTTTAGAGTCACGCTGACCGTCGGCGCCGACGGGTCAGCGCGTAGCCCGTCAGAGCTGAGGTGAACGCGAATTGTTTCAGTATCATGCTGATGGCGGAGTACAGACGTAAACAAAAGTAAAATATGGAGAGCAATTTATCATTGCTGCTTTGTACTACCTATAGAAATGAAAGAAAAAATACCGACGAACACTTTTGTCATTCATTGATTGAGAACCGTCACGGGAGAATTTGTTTCGTTATAATGTGATGAAAAAAATCCTGTCAGAATTTGTTTCTTGCGTCTTTATATCTATAGAGAGCATCGGATGTATCCCACAAATTATTACTCAGGCATACTTCGTCGATCACACGACTAGTGTTCACATCGATTCGACATGTCTCTATACGCTGACGGCTTACGCTCAGCTCGACACTAAAACGCTCCCTGAATACAGAGGCGCGTGAGCAGTGAGCAGCGGTCAGCGCCGACCGTTAAACGGCGCTGACGCGCGACCCTTGCGGCCGCTGAGCCGTCAGCGCCGACCACCGTCCGCGCTGATAGCTACGCGTTAAATTCATAAACGCTGCCTAGAACTCATATTTTGCCTATCAGCGCTGACAGTCAGCATAACACTAAAACCAGCCGCCTTACATATTACTATTCCTGAAAAGCTTCAAGTGTTATCTTTGTTTGATCATCATTTCTTCAATCCTGGCGTGGTAATCGGGAGGACTCTAAAATGTGGCAATTTTTTTACTTTTAATTTCGAATGTAGGTACTGAAACTAGTTTCTTCCCATCTAGATTTTATACGTCTCGAACCACCTTTCTGCCGCCTGTCTGACTGAGTGTCCTGTCGATTACCACGACAGTATCATAAGAGGCACTGATCTACGTAGCTTTTATTAAATAATTTTTGATCATTTCCTTTAGCCCTATAGTTCATATTTCTGTTTTAATATAATATCTCAGGAACCGCAGATCCGATTTGAAAAAAAATTTCAGTCTTAGATAGCCCATTTATCGAGGAAGGCTATAGGGTATATATTATCACTCTAAGGCCAATAGGAGCGGAGCACCAATGAATATTGTTTCCAAAACGGGGGAAAACTTTTCACGCTACGGGCAATAGAAGACGCAGACGAGGTTACGTGGGTCAGCTAGTTTTCAATAAAGTTTTATACAAGCCGTTGTTTTGGCCCTTTTAATTTAGAGATGATTATATTGCAGTTACGTGAATTACTCAAACATAGCAGCAAGGGTATTGCGACAAACTGTCAAAGGCGCCAAAAAAGAGGATCCTAAAGAATCGGGCTCCTTCATGCGTTTCTTCTTCTGGGCCAATGGAGAAGTCTTGGGTAAATTAGCTTGAGTATCCATCTTTAATATTTCCAGAAAATAAAGATTGACTAAATGCAGGACGAAACCAAATGACGCAATTTTCTGTGCCTCTACCAAATAGAGAACAGCGTGAGTAAATGTGCTCTTAATTGATAAAACCAGCTGCAAATTAGTATGATTTGTCTATAACGCTCTTTTCGGTTGTCATTTAAAATGTTGGAAAGGAAATTAGACATTCAAAGTACAAAGTACTATTAATATGTGCACTTATCACACTGAATAGCGCCTTTAGAAATGATACAGATTTTTCGACGTCTCAGAGTTATACTATGCAGTTGGGTCGCATTAAGCTAGACAAAGATAGCCTTTCCAGTCGTTTAAATTTGACAGAAGTCCGTTGAATACAACGTTATTTAATTATTATATATTTTTCGTACTCAAGACAACCGTAAAGAAAAGATGGCCTAAAAGCATATTCCAGAAAATTTATTTCTATGGATGTTCTGTTACACTGTACCTCAGATTACAAAATCTGAGCAATGCAATCTGAACTGAGCAATCTGAACACAATTACAAAAGCGATCTAAATGGTACGTTTTAGTTGGGCCAGGACTCCCCACATAAATAAATACTTTGACGGTGTGATTCCTTTGTGCTTTACGTTCGTTGTTCGTTTCGTCTACTTACATTAAGCACACGGTTCAATTAGCGCCATCTACTGTATACCTTGAGGTACTGTGTACCCACTGAAGTTACAGTAACTACCCATAGATGGCGGAAGGCATGTAGCCTTCGTACTCGTAAATATTTAGCCGATAAAACATGACTAAGTAATTTAATTTAAGATTATTAATGAGTGTACGATTTTAGGCAGATCTGCAGTTTGCAGAGTACGATTTAAAGCAATTCATGCAACTTTCAATAACTACTTACAAGAATTTGTCAACACATTCCACTAATTCTAAGACATTTCTTTATATAAAGATTTTTTCTTAGAAAACTTTTTTCTAAAATTTAATTTTAGTTTCTTTAAGCAGGTGGTACATACATTATCATCATAATATTTTAACAATCCACTCATGGACATAACATACGCCTATCTTTAGAAATGAGTTTTTGGTCTATTATAGGGACTTAAGGCGCGTCTCCACCGAAATTGTTGGCAATTTCAGTGTTTTCAACTGTTGGCAACTCTTCAAAAAATCACCAACTTTGTTTCCATTTGTCTACACCGAGTCGCCAACAATTTGAAAAACATTCCAACTATGCGTCTCTACAGAGCCAGAAGTGTGTATCTGCAGCATGCGTATTCTTTTCATGTTTACCGCCAGAAACAGAAACACGGTTCACAACATTTGTAGATAATTTTTATTGCAAATACTGGAAAATTACAACCAACGCGTGCAGACTGTTTTGTTCGGTGGAGACTCGGATTTTATAAATCGATATATATATAAAAATTTATCCCTATTTGCCTTGGTCACGACATCACGCGTGAACGGCTTAACCGATTTTGCTAATTCTGTTTTTGTTGGATAGCCCATTTAGCGAGGAAGGTTTTAGGCTATGTAACATCATTGTACGACTAATAGGAGCCGGGTATCGACCGAAAATGTTGGGAAAATGGGAAAAAAATATTTCATATGGAGAGACGCAAAAGAAGTTGAGAGGGTCAGCTAGTTCCTTATAAATAGGTACTCTTCGTTCATTTTTACAGGCCCTAGCTATAGTATCATCTCTTCTTTCAAATACATATTTCTATACGAGCATTTTCCTTGCCTCATTCCTTACTCTAACTGTCAATTATTAGTGTCAAATAGAACTTTTCTTTTTCAGCTGAAGGAACGAAGCCCCCTCAAACTGATGCAAAAGAAAAAGCCGGTTGATATATTTTTAATAATTGTTCCATAATAATTTTATAGTAAATACATATATATCTAGTCTATGATCCTTCATTTCAAATTTATACATCAACATCATGTTACGCAGTTTTAACGGTTTTTATAATCTAAATAGAAAACTGAAGTGTGTGGTGGGATCCATCTACAACAAGAAAACTAGTTCTACGCTAATTGAGCACCTGACGACTGTAGGCATTAAAACCTTAAAGAGAGACCTATTTCTACCTTTCTCGGCTTGATTGGCTTGTCCTACCATATTAATGTACAGTCGCAACGTTTTTATACGCAGCACTAAGAATAAACTAAGAAGTAACAGAATTTAATTCACGAACAGGCCGGTCGAGCCGATCTGTTGGTGCTGAAATTAGCGTGCCTCTACTAACTTTAAAGTTATTTTAGCCTTAAAGTTGTAAATAACACAGAACCTATGCTTACAGAGAAGTAACGTTTTAGACACTAGTTGTATTAAGGATACAATAAAATCACATATAATTTTCAGATTGTTTAATAGCACAGTCAATATTCTATTTTTAATACAAGTGATTATAAAACTAATTACTCAGTCAAATTGAGATTTTGGCATACAATATGTTTAGATATATTAAAAGGTACTCTTAATGGATATACTTAATATAAATGGAGAAAAAGCATATTTAACAAAAAAAGTTCTTGTAAAATCGTTGTGAGAGGCCATTACACAGGGTTATTGGTTATGTCGACCTATTCTCGTTAAGGGCATGGAGTTTACGTTTCCGATTGGTACCACTACAAAACACCCTATGCTAAACCTAACTGTTTTTGAGACATTTGTAATTAATTGTTTTTACAAAAAAAATCCCGATTTTCGGCTGTCAGCTCAGATATTTTGAAATGTGTAAGGTCTTTCATTACTACTATTTGATTTTTACATGTAAAATAAGATGTTCTACGACCTTAATAACCAATATTATAACTAAAATAAATAAATAACTCGTTGTAGACGATTAAAACAAAAAACGAAATATAAAAAATTAAGAAAGTTTATTTTTCTTCAATGGAGATATCGAAAAAAAATATTATGGCGCCTATTCGCAGATGTACTTAAAATATCTAAAATACAATTTAATTCAAATCTCAAAGAGGATAAGATTTAGGATAGGGTGTTTTATAGTGAAATAAGTCAGGAACGATGCGAACTACACGCCCTTGACGGGAATAAGTCGACTTAACCAGTAACTCTGTATAAAGAAGATTTAAAATTTTCTACTTAAACATATCGGCACGCATTGTTTGCAATTATTTTCGGCCCTACTTATTTGCACATATTAGACTCGGGTTAGCACTACACACAAGTAAACATAAAGCTTAATGCCAGCACTGTAGGTTACGATACGTGTCTTCTGTAAGGTGATGGGGATTCAAATCTTACAATAACTCTCATCATAGTTGTAGACCTATTCTTTTTAATACCTTGCCTTTACTTTTTAAAATTATTTAATTATTTTTCATGTCTATTTCCAATGGGAAGTTTCTGGTCAAAGTTACAAATAAATATTTCGGACATCTAACACACAACGCCATCTGGTCCCACGCTAAGCAGAGCTTGTGATATGGGCACAAGACAACTGATATAAATACATATATACTTTTTATTTGTAAATACATACATACTATACATAGAAAACACCTAAACTCCGAACTAAACAAATATTTGCAGGTCATACAAACATTTGATCCGACCCGGGAATCGAACCCGAGACCTCAAGCACAGCAGTCGCTTAAGCTACCACTGGCCCACCGAGGTAGTCACAGACGAATAAACATAATTGTCATTGTCATTGTAATTAAGCACCTACTGTCTCAGTCTGTAAAGTTCATTTTAAAACAACGCGCCGAATAAATGTCAACGAAATGTCTTTTTCAGTTTAAAACTACATAGATACATTGCTGATATAAGGCACCGTACACAAAAACTTACGCATCTAAATAAGGCTGTATTAGAGTACAAAAATACTTTGTTTTTACATAAATGTAGTACTAGCTTAACAATTAGTAGTGCAATATTATTAATATTTATTATTCCTATAAAAAGATCATCAATAATTGATTTGTTATTTAAAATTATAACTTTGGAGTAGTCAAATAAGCTTGGTGCGTCTTTATTAACAACTTTTAATCTGTTAGTAATTTATTATTGACTATCAAATGATTAAATAGGCTAGCATATCTCTAGAGCGCCTTGTATTTGTAGTGTCAATTTGTGGTACCATGTTTTTAAATGTGCATTCCTTACTCGTTGCATATTCTTATATATAACATAGTTAATAGAACATTTTCTTATATTTAATTAATTCTTCATATAGTTAATAAAATTACAATTAATAATTATTTTAGAACATAATATTATGAAATACATAAAGAAATTATATTAAAATATTAATATCAGAATTTTGTGAGCATAATATTGTAGGAGTAAAAGTGCGAAGCTATATATTTATTGTATGATTTTAAGAATTATTACAATATTTTATCGATTGCATTCTATTAATAAGAGATTTAATATTGAAAAAAAAAACTTTTCACAGCCTCGATTGAGCCACTGCCGTTAAGTAAACTTGTAACTGCATGTAATCTGTGACCATGGTTTATTTTATTTTATGTGTCTCACTACAGTATATTAAACATTTTAGGATTTCGGATATAGTTTATGTCAGAATTTAAGTTTCTAATTTAAAAAAGTTACGTCTGTAATGATATAAGGAATGGAACATAATTTTCAGTGATAAAATTGTAACAAAGTATTTTAAATTCAAATCCGTAGTGCCAATATTCGTATTAGAAACTGACATTTTGTTTGTTTACCTAGGGATTATCAGTTTCACCGTCGTTCCTCTCAGTGTCAATTCTCTCAGTTTCTGTGTTAACAGCCTCGCTCTCAGGGTCCGATTGAGGTGCCTGCTGCCGACGACATTTTGGTATAATACCGTTATACTCGCACATGCCGAAAATTAGAATGGCGAATCCGACCAAATGCTGCCAATGGAAGGTCTGCCACCTGACAGCCAGCGAAAACATCCAGATCACTAATGTTCTGTAATAAATAAAAAAATAGTTTGACACAATTTATGTATTGCATTTTTTAGATTTTTTTTATGGGTTTTTGGTTTTTTCGAAAAAGGCATTCCATCTCATCCACATTTTTAATACTTTTTGTCATTAATTTCATCACGACGAAAACGATTAAAGTATCGAAGACTTAAAATACTTGATCCAGCTAGTTGCCAACTCATCAAAATAAGTTTTTTTAAAGCTTTTGACACATTTAAATAAGTATTCAATACATCGTCACATGACACAACGACTTAGAACACTACACTGACACAAGAACACGTTGGATTTTGACTTGCAAGATGTTGGGTAAAAAGGCGGCGGATAGAGCACGGGAGAAGAAAAGTACTTGACCATCAGAGGATGAACCATGCACTGGAGAGAGCAAACCGATCTGGGCCCTTGCCTGAGAGCGAAGAATAGTATAATCTGCATTCATTACAGAAGCATGACCAAGACAGAGCGACTTTGTGTGACTGTGATAGATGCGATGTACTTCGGGCCCTTTTACGAACGCTTCCCATATGTCAGTAGGGTCCGCCTTTCTCTTTACGGAATATTGTGTGCTTTTTGGATACGACGGTATTCGATCTCAACGATAGAAAGCCCGTGCTGATTAAAACAAAAATTTGAATACATAACATAATGTTCTTAATCAAATATTCTTTTAAACTATTTTTACAATTTATATTCAATAATATTTACCTCACAGAGTCGAGTACCATTCTAGTTGTAGCTGACTGTTCCTTGGTGACGCTGATGCCAGCGAAATTGAAGAATGCGATTGACACGATTGTGCACAATGTCGCTATTAATAGTAGTGGGTTGTTACCTAAAAATTTACATAAAATATGTTTAGTATTTAACCATCCTCATTTACTTACTTTAGAACAGTAAAGCTCGTTAAATTAATCAGTATATTAAAAACAAAAGGAATTTCAAAAACAGAAAATACATTTTCGTTACGATTAAGTTACTTCTATTGATATTTATAGCTCATTATAGTCAAAAGTTTATGATGTTATAATAATAATAACTTAATTGATATAATAACAACTCGGCAACACATAAGTATATGTTATGATGTACTCATACTGGGTGGCTATGGTCACTAACGTCTAAACTAAGCCGGACCTGTACTTTTTACGTTACGTTGCGTTAGTTTCTTCCCAGTTGTTGATGTTGGTTTCAATGCTTATATATGTATACTAGGCCTTAAAGAAAGTATATACCTCGGCAACAAATACGCTTGAGTAGGTAGTTGAATGTTAATGGTGGATAAGCCTAGGAATTTAAAACTCTCCTCAATCACGCTCAGCTCCTATTGGTCTAAGCGTGTCAAGCGTGATGTTAACTATTTTTACTTAGGCACATCAGCAAAACAAACATATAGTTTTGGAGTTGACACGAGAATTATATATATAATTCTATATATAAAATTCTCGAGTCGCGGTGTTTGTTACCAAACTCCTCCGAAACGGCTGGACCGATTTTTATAAAATTTTATGTGCATATGGGATAGGTCTGAAAATCAGCTAACATCTTTATTTCATACCTCTAAATGATAAGCGTGACCCACGCCAAAAATTTTATTTTTTAACTTTTATGGCAAATCATTCTGTGTATATTTAAATTCAAAAAATAATACTCTTTGGATAGACGTTTACTATTTTTGTCTTCGTTGTCAGTCTTCCTTAGATTTGAAAAACAGACACGACGTATATTCTACTATTCAATTAAAAAGCTTATTATCCCTTTTTTCTGAGGTACAAGAGATATAAATAGTCACCTGACTTGCAATGTTAATTTATTTCAGAACTCCAATAATATCATCTTTCACTTTAAAAACTTCTTATAATCTGTATCTTAATTGTTAAGTTCTTGAAGTCTAATCTATCACGAGAATAGATGTTACCTTTTATGAATATGAGCGTCATAAATACAATCGATTATTTAGTTGGGATCTAATAACAGCTTTTGGCACCTTTTAGTTTGTAATCAGGTTCCTCATTGGACATATTGTAATTATAATAACGGACAAACATATTTCTTTATAGTATAGATAATGGATGAGGGCCAATGCTGCAAGCGCATGACATGCGCCTGTCGGAATGTCATTGTCACTGTTTATTATTTTCTAAGAGAAGTTGTTCTAGACGTTTTTCAATCAAATTGTTCTTGTTTCTCCTTCTATACTTACAATACACTTTGTTTTCTAACTGTAGTGTTAATTTACTTTAATCTCCTCATAGATAGAACCTACAATAGTTATATATTATTTTTTTTCGTAATGTATATTTCATCGTAATTGTGCATTCAGTAAGGTGTTGGCGAAAATGTAATGTTCCGAATTTTTATCTCAAAAAAATTCAATCAGCTAATAAATAAATTTAGCTGGACAAGAAATAATGAAAACCTATTTTTTTTTGTAAACTAAGTTTTGGCCGAAGCGCCACCCATTTGTACGTCGGGTATCGCGGTATAAAGAGTAGCCTATGGCCTTTCTTGAGAATCGAAGTATCTTCGTACCAAATTTCTTTGAAATCGGTGCAGAGGCTTAGCGTGAAAACGTTACAGACAGACTTTTGGCCGTGATTCCACCCGCGTTTTTTTTATGGATTTGTGGGACAAACGAGCAGACGTATCGCCTGATCGTAAGTGATTACCGCCTCCCATGGACACTCACAACACCAGAGCCGTCACAAGTGCGTTGGATGCCTTTGGAGAATGGAGGGAGGGGTTGGGGTATGGGCCTCCTGTATCCTCACTCACTCGGTGAAACACAGTGCAAGTGCTATTTCACTCCGGTCGAGCCGACCCATTATTGCCGAAGCGTGGCTCTCTCACGGTGAAATCGGTTTATGTTGGTAATCGTGGTAAAGAGATGCGTATGTCCTTACTCAAGAATCAAAATATTTCCATACCAAATTTCATTGAAATCCATGCTGCAGATTAGCCGTGAAAGCGTGACAAACAGACAGAGTTTCTTTCAAATCTATATATATTGACTGACTGACATACCCAGAGATCAACGCACAGCCCAAACCACTGAACCTAGAATCCTGAAATTTTGCATATAGGTTCTTTATATAACGTAAGTTCCTTAGTGCTCTAAGAAAGGAATTTTGGAAATTCCTTCCCTAAAGGGGTATATCCGGGGGTGAAAGTCTGCGTGGGCGAAGCCGCGTGCAAAAGCTACTTTATAATATTAGTATGGATTATTATGGAAGTATTGATTAGCTATTTTGCAGAGCACACGGTAAATAGAGAGACACGGTGCATGCAGTGCAGCTTTTATTATGTAATTGAATGGTTAGGGGTCGCAACCCTCTTACACGGTATTTGGTCAGCTGCGGATAATTTCTATGACGTACATACGTATGAAGTAACTCCCCTACACCAAAATTTAAGCTTAAAATGCAGACGGAATATTGGTAGTTAGGCTAAAAAAGTTTGAGATCCATCTTTTGGCTTCATCATCATTTAATCTAAAGTTTTAACATAAGGTTAACAAAACAACCACAGGCCATCTTCTGGTTCCAACATCCGATTTTCAATATATTATACTACTAACTGTTGCCCGCAACTCCGCCCGCGTGTATGACGGTTTTCGCGGCAAATAGTAGCCTATGTTTAATTCTGATGTATAAGCTATATTACTGTAAAGTTTCATTCAAATCCGTCCAGTAGTTTTTGCGTCTTCCGTCCAGAAGTAACAAACATACACACTTACAAAGTGTGATTGTCATTCAAAACTTCAATTTACATGCGAATTAATTTTTTGAAAGTTTAAACTGATTTCCAAGATTTGTCAGTTCCAAAGCTAGTATCTTTGTTTTTCTATACGTCTAACCAAATTAATCAATCAAATATCCATACTTATATTGTAAATGCAAAAGTAACTGTCTGTCTGTCGGTGCCGCCTTCACGGCCAAACCACTGCACCAATTCCAATTAAATTTAGCATGAAGATACTTTGATTCTTAAGGAAGGACCATAGGCTACTCTTTACTGCGATAACCAACAACCACTTTTACTATTAGGAGTTGGTAAACCTTACGTTTTACTGGAAAATCCTAGGATTTACTGTTCGTGCTTTTAAAGTAACATATATGTATATGAATAAATAAAATATGAAAATCTAGCTTTCGATGCCGCTATAGACTATGTGTTAGTTACTGCCGATACTTACCAATTTGAACAAGACCATCTATGGCATCTTCTACGGTTCCTCTGGCGTTGTTATCAAAGTGTGGTGGTGCCGGGATCCAGTAGAATGCTACTAGCAGCACGGACAGCACGGAGAAACCGAAGACACCTTCCCATCCCACCGCTTGCATTGGCGGTATATTCAATCCTTGAAATAAGATGTCATTAGTTACACAAACTCATATATTTTCGTTTGAATACGAAAAAATGATCTAATTAGAAGCTGAAGAAGAAAAGTGCTACATGCTACCTATCTTCTACTATTGCTACATGCCATCATGTGTTTGTAGGTTAGGTATAACATTGAGTATGGAGAATTTTGTTTAATGGTAATTTTCCAAAGCTTTCTTTGGGACTTAAAAGAAAGTTATTAGTATACCTGAAACATATTTCTCCTCATAGACCATTTGACATGCAGAGACAACTTGCGCCACGATGATAAGAAGGTCACCAGTTATCAAACTGTTCCTGCCTTTGGACTCGCCAGGATTTTGGTATAAAGCGTCTGTCACACCTACAGTTACAAGACCTATTATAACGTAACCTGTAACAGAAAGAAACATATAAATATAATAACTTCATGGCATTGAACTATAATCGCCAGCTTAAGCTTAGAGAAGCTTTTAGTTTAGTGATGACAACAAGTAAATCACCACAACTATCTCTTATACGTGATAAACGTTGGTGATAATGATATCTTTGATGATGGAACCGAAAAAGAGTTTCCCGATGAAATAATTTCAGCTTTTCAAACCGTTTTAATTTTATTATAACGGTTGTAAAATTATTCCAAAATTATCAATAGCGAAATAGTTTTATTTTACAACTAAAAATCTTTATGAAGGTGAAACTGCCAGAAACGTAAAAGGCTACAGATAAGACTACGGCCCCGCGTCGAGAATTGATGGGTTATGTGAACCACCAGGAGACCTTTTTAGAAATATACAGGGTCATAAAACAATAACACTCAGTGCTATGCCGTCACTTATAAGCTGTCGAACTGAGTACAGCTAAAGGGCAGGTAGCAACCCTCGGTTTTTCTCCCTTGTCACATGATTTTTGAACGAAGTTTCGGAACAATGGATTAGAAGAGGTATTGAAATTGTATGGAACCAATGCCGTACAATTTTTTTTTACTTTACGAATTGAATAACATAATTAGCCAGGTTCGCTTCGGTTGAGGATCGCTGGTGTCCATGGTAGACATAAAATTGCCTGTGTTACAGATCACCAGAGTCCTCGCTCCGAACCAGGTTATACAAAATCAAACGCTATGAACAAGACAAGGAACAAAAGAGCGAGATACCAAATTAAACACTTAAAGTTAAACCATGTTAAAAATAGTTAAAAGTTTATAGTTCTTTCTCATGGAACTATAGACGTGTATGCGTGTGTGTGCGTGTACGTGTATATGCATGTGTATACCAAGTATGTAAGTGTATATTCGTGGTAATAGTTTGAGTTATGAGTGTGATTTTAGCATATAAGCAAAAGTAGACGGCTACTCCAGGACAACCAATAAATCCACGATTTCTTCGTACGTTACGTTACGCCTGTTTTGTATACATAAAATTGAGATAAATAACCAAATAACCAAATACATAGCTGGTTAAACATACTTATATGTCGGTAAATATACATATGCATATGCATAATTACTCACGACATCTGGCTTGGCAGTTAGTTACCAGCACCACTAGACTGACAGGCTAACAAAGTACTTTATGACAGTTTACAATAACAGATATTGACTTTAACGATGCATTTTCAATATTTTAATAACAACAATTTAAAATAGAATAAGGTCATATTGATTTATCTCTAATCAATATACCGCTATTGGTCTAGTGTTTGTTCAGAAGCATTTGTATGCAGTGAAGATAAGATATGCTATAAATAACTATGTAACTCAAATAAGAATAGGAACGTCAATGACCTCTGTCAAATGTCCGATGAAAAGTACGATCTGCAACGAAACCTTATTTACGTATGAATTATGTTTATTTTGTTTTACCGAGTCTCAGTTATAATGTTTTAAATTAACTACTGGCAAAGAGAAATATTTGAAGACGATGATAACTTTAGTTTTATTTTATAATCAAGTTGTTACCCGTGGCTCCGTCCGCGTGTATGTCGGTTATCGTGGCAAATAGTAGCCTACGTGTGATAAGCTGTATTACTATAAAGTTTCATCCGAATCCGTTTAGTAGTTTTTGCGTGAAAGAGTAACAAACATCCACCCACCATCCATACTTACAAACTTTCGCGTTTATAATATTAGTAAGATACAGGTAAGAAAATGTACTTTCAATTTTAAGTAGAAATGCTGAATTTAAATATTATATACCTACATTAATCCATGTTTCATTTTATAGCGGAAAGAAGCAGTGATGACGATGATGATGATGATGACGAGGACGACGACGTCTACATGGAGAGTGATGCCGAGATGAGTGGAATTGAGCGGCTATATTCTGATTTAATTTTGTCAAAATATAGGTAACAATACCTTATTTTATTTTAAACAACAGTAGGTGGAATAAATATTTAAACCTACATTAATCCATGTTTTATTTTATAGGGGAATGCAACAGTGATGATGGCGGCAATGACGACGATAGTGACCACTCAGTTAGTGATATAGTGATAAGCGAAATTCAATTCTGATTATAAATTATTCGTTCATAATTCGTTAATAAATTATATTTAAAAATATATTGTGTTGCTGACCCTATGAAATTGATTCCAGTTGACAGCTATGACGTCACAACATGGCGAAAAGTCGATCCTATTCTTATTTGTGTTGGATTCTAGACGCAGCTATTAAATCGTGTTTTGTAATAACTAATTAGGTTTTCAAATTAATTATTTCATTTTGCAGTGGACTGCAATAGTTTAATTGAGGTTGTCAAAAAAATTATTATTTATAATTGTTTTTGTTATTTGATTATAACAATGTCGCTCTAAAACTGCCCGAGGCGGGACGAGGTACACTTTGTTTGTATTTCGTATTTTTATATTATATGCTGTAATTTAAAAAAAATTGGTCCATTGAAAATAAAACACGTGTTTTATGTGTAAAAGTACGTGATAAAGCTTCCATCTGGGCCGGCCGAGTGACTCATATGCAATAACATTGTTTATTTGCTCTGTATTTAATTGGCGATATGTAGGTCACTTGTCTTGGTTGCAGTAGTTGCTATGGCAGCAAAAACGCTTAACAAAATATGTAATTGAAACAATACTCTACCGTTAGAATTATAGTTTTCACAGAATAATTTTTCCTATTATGTCTATTGTATGTATATTCCTATGACTAATAAAATTTATTCTATCTAGCTGCTTCTGGCAGGGCTAGTTAGAAAAGTTAGATTAACAAAATAGGTAATTGAAACAATACTCTACCGTTAGAATTATAGTTTACACAGAATTATTTTTCTTATTGTGTCTATTGTATGTATATACATACAAGCAGCTAGATAGAATACATTTTATTAGTCATAGGAATATTCCTATGACTAATAAAATGTATTCTATCTAGCTGCTTTTGGTAGGGCTAGTACCAGAAAAGTTAGATTTACGGATAGCATACTATATTAATGTTTACTTGTTTTGTAAGTATATACAAAGAAAACACCCAAACGCCGAAACATATATGTATGTATTTTCATATCATACAAAAAACTTGGGTCCTACCCGGAATAGAACCCGAGACCTCTTTTGACCTTTTAAGATATTTTATAGCTTTTATAGCAGGCTTTGAGGCCTTTGAGCGCAGCGACCGAATCAAAAAATTCCGTGACACAAAAAACCTGACACCCGAAGTTCGCACGGATCGAGACGAGCTGCTCTGAACGACGAATCAACAAATCTGTGTGAAGTACGCACGGATCCATACGAGCTGCTCCGAAATCCTCGGTTGTTTGTTGTGATCGTATCTTTTTTTGTTTTGTGTAATTTTGTATTACTAATTTAATGAATAGCTTTTACTATACTATCCAGGAAACATTCGAAAAAAGACGTCGACGCCCAGTTGAGATTTGAACTCGAGGCACCTTTGTCATAAATTATTCACCTACACCTTCCAGCCAATATTTCATTACTACTAAATGTTCTTATGCTACTTGATACATTCTAACGGTCCGGTTATTCCAAAAATACATTTGTTTGTTGTTAGTATGGCACCAATTTTATAGATCGCGGTGTACTTCGAATGCGATGGAGCATTTGAAAAATAGTGTAGTATTTTTCATTCACAATATTATACATACTGCATAAATAAAAAATAAATTAATAATTATAATTACATAAGTTGACAAAAATGCTATGCAATAGCTTTACCGCGGCAATCCCTGAATGCCACACGTCTTTCTTTGCTATTACTTTTTATTTGACTTTACACTTGACCAGCGAATCCAAATTTGTACTAGAACACATAATCCCTCAGGTGTCACACTTTGACATAATCATAGCTTGAGTGTCACTAATAATTCCATTATTATTATTAATAATTCCCAACTCGCGGCCATTGACCGGCCAGTGGCTGGCCGGTGACACAATAGACCATGTTTTAATACGGCCAATGAAAGGCCGTGGACACCTTAGGGGGTTATCATACAGAAAAAAAAGTAAAATACTATTCTGTCATTAGACTTATGGTTGAAACAAAGAGGTCAGAATGAACTTTGAATCAACGAATCAGCCTGTTTCAATCAATACACAAGTCGATACATTGTATAGTTGTACTCGTATATGTTTGTTTTAATAAAATGTATCATCAGTCATACAGCAAAATATAAACTAAATGACTAAGTCCAGCCGAATTAAAATTTCTTGGCAGTCGACGATTAGGGTCGTTCTGCGATGTGGTGCAGAGGGAGGAGTTGGTACTGGGCTTCCCCCGCCCAAATATGTTACAGTATATTGGCGTATATTTATGGCGTTGTGTGTTTAGATGTCGGAAAACAATTTTTTTTATTTATTTATTTATTAGTATCCCAAGTTACAGGGGAGGGGGAAGTGTCTCTCGCGCAACTATTAAGTTTAGGAAAAAGTGTTAGAAACGTCAATATTATTTTTAAAGACCAATCCACGTATAGGTTTGATGAAAAAAACAATTTTGAGTTTCTGTTTTAAATACGGGGAGCCCCCAAAATATTTTGTTTTTTTTCCATCTATTTTTGTGTGAAAATCTTAATGCGGTGCACAGAATACATCTACTTACTAAGTTTCAACATTATAGTTCTTATAGTTTCGGAAAAAAATGGCTGTGACATACGGACGGACAGACATGACGAATGTTTCCGTTTTTTGCCATTTGGCTACGGAACCCTAAAACACACTTTCGTCTTAAAACAGCAGTTGATTAAATTCATAATTGTTTTTTAACTCGTTTTGTTTTGAGACTTATTTCGGTCTTGAATATAAATGGAAAAACTTACGAAATTATTAAGTATTCGATTTCACCGGATAAGTTAGCAAGGATTTATAAAATAGCAAAGGCATGTTTAGATACCCATTCCCAAATTTATAATATGCCTTAGGAAAACAATGTCTTCCTACCTAAAGGGACAACATTTTCTTTTTCTTCACAGCTTCTTAATGACGATAACAATGTTTTCAATAAATATAAACGCGTATTCCATAAACAGGTCATATTTTTTCGAACTTCAGATTCCATTTACCTACGAGTATTCATTCAAAATAAACCGTGTACCGTGTCCGACCGATACATTACACCTACGCGAAGGTGGTAATATACCGGGTGGACGGTACATTTTCATCCAAATGAGACTATAAGAAAATCAATAATAGAAAACTTCTTCAAAAGGAAATAATAAAACAAAACTAAACTATGCTTTTGTCAATATACTTAGAATTTTCAGGTAGAAGTTTAACAATAAAATTTCGTGTTCATAAACAAGTTACTATTCGTCAAGAATTCTCCCCTGTCTTGAAGGATGAATTTGAATAATTTCATCACACTCAAATAAACAGCCTCACTGTTCATTGAATCTCAGCTTGTCATATTAAATCAAATCATAAAATTAATGCGACTATTTTACCACCCTATTGAAAGCACGTGATGGGTGATTGTTTTTTTCAGACTAGGTTTACTAAAGCGCTAAGAGTATAAACAATGAAGGTTATTATTTTTTATATTGCTTGCAGATATAATTCGACTGATATATTTTGAAAATCAATGACTCGATAACTCTAATTTTAAACGAGAGCTTATCATCAATTGCTTACTACATTTGATAGGTAGGCAGAGAAATTAGATCCCAATTTTAACTCATTAGTTCGGTCTTAATTAACTGGCTAAAAATCTCATTTGTTATTACACTTCACATTAATATATAAAGGCGAAAGTTTGTGAGTGTGTATGTTTGTTACTTCTTCACGCAAAAACTACTGAACGGATTTGGATGAAACTTTACAGTAACATAGCTTATACATCAAAATAACACATAGGCTACTATTTGCCGCGATAATCGACATACACGCGGGCGGAGCCGCGGGCAGCATCGAGCTAGTGGTGAATAATTGAGCGAGAGCCGTCGCAAATCGTCGGTCCGTCTCTTAGTGGTCAGTAACTTAGGTTTCTTGCAGTTTTTTTTTTCAATTATTTTTTTAAAATGAAATCCCGGACATAATATAGACAAATAATATAATGTTTGAACTTATTTATGAAATATTGTGACTATGTCATAAACACACAGGAATATACACACATTATCTATCTATACTAATATATAAAGCTAAAGAGTTTGTTTGTTTGTTTGTTTGAACACGCTAATCTCAGGAACCGCTGGTCCGATTTGAAAAATTCTTTCAGTGTTAGATAGCCCATTTATCTCGATACCCTATAGCCTTCCTCGGAAGGCTATAGGGTATATATCATCACGCTACTACTTATAGGAGCGGAGCAACAATGAAGAATGTTTCGGAAAACGGGGGAAATTTTCACGGTACGGGCAATATAAGGCGCAAACGAGGTTGCGTGGGTCGGCTAGTACTAATATATAAGGTTGAAGAGTTTGTTTGTTTGTTTGTTTGTTTGAACACGCTAATCTCAGGAACCGCTGATCCGATTTGAAAAATTCTTTCAGTGTTAGATAGCCCATTTATCGAGGAAGGCTACAGGCTATATATCATCACGCTAAGACCTACAGGAGCGGAGCAACAATGAAAAATGTTACAAGAACGGTGGAAAATGATCACGCTACGGGCAATAGGAGACGCAAACGAGGTTGCGTGGGTCGGCTAGTTACCTATAACACAAGTTAGAACTTCCAATATGGTTAGTAGTAGTCTTCCAATGATACTACTATGTTTTTCTCGTTGTACACATTTTTATACCAGATTAAGAATGTTATTGTACAACTTTTATACATATAAATTAAATTTAATATTATTCTTTGTTTTTAATTTGTAATTTCCTCTTGATATTTTTATTTTTCACTCTTCTTACTATTGGCGTATGTTGTTTAAATACACACTTATACAAATGTACACACAAAACAAAATGTAGTGCGTTTAAACTAGTTTTTTCTGAATTTAGTTTCAAATATACATAACACTTAATGTTACAGCAACTATTTATCCAATTACATACTTTATTATATGAGTATTATTGTTAATATTATGAAATTATTTAGTTACAACACAGGTTATGGTTGTACACCGAGATGGCTTTTCATATCACAAAATTGTATTTTACAGAATTATATATTTTCGAATGACACAACCTTTGATACTTTTACTAAAATTAAATTATTTATTGTAGATACTACCTTCTTAAAATTATAGTATTATATATATGATTTGATTAGGTTTATATTCTCAAGAACATATGCTAGGTAGTTAATTAGATAAAATGATATCAAATTGTTGTTAACGGCCATTCAAATTACCCGACCATTTCTCTCACATTCATCGATTAGCTCCATTAATTAAATTATACGTGATAACGTTTGTTTTTTTTTAAATCATCATGGCTGTGAACCCTTATGATTCTTATAGCGTAACCAACCCGAATTGTAAATAATCATATTATGCTCCCCATCTATACAAATAAATAAAATTGTCTATAGAAATAAATAAAATTGGAGTGTCTGTTTGTAACATTAAAATAACAGCTTATTAATCAATGCATATATATACACGATACATATAAAAAAAATGTAGTTAAAAAAATTTTGTTTATTCTGTCTGTATGTTCCGGGTAATCTCTGGAACGGCTGGACGGATTTTGACGGGACTTTCACTGGCAGGTAGCTGATGATCCGGGGAGTAACTTGGGCTACTTTTTTAAACTAACTTTGTCCTGCGGCGTCACTCGCGGTACAACAATAGCCGCGGGTAACACCGCGGGGTTCAGCTATCTTGTATAAATATATCGGCCAAACTATGCTGCATGAACGAACACATACGAAAAAATTGGAGTGCAATATTAAAATAACAATTTTTATCTGTCTGTCTGTCTATTTGTTCCGGGTAATCTCTGGACTATCATTGGCAGATAGCTGATGATCTAAGGAGTAACTTCGGCTACTTATTTTTGACAAGCTTTATCCCGCGGCGTTACCCGCGGTAACGATAACCGTTGGTAACACCGCGGGGTTCAACTAGTTAGTAATAAAAGTGTCCTAAATTAGATAAAATCAATAAAGCTTATAATTATAATTAAAAGCAGGGGAATTATTTCAATGAAGGACATATAATTTTATGAAGAGCGCCTTAATTTGATCAAATTGAAGAATAATATAATAATTTATAGCTTTATTCTTTGTTTTAATTACATTTTACATTTCACAGTGTAATTACTTTTTACAGGTATTAGTTATGTTAGGTAATAAACCTCGCCGTTAAACAATTTCGTTTGGCGAGTATCAATTGTGTATTAGATCTAAGTTACTATTGTAAATTAAAAAAAAAATTAAAAAAGTAAAAAAATTACTCTCTGAATTTCCTTGTTCCTAAGCCAATTTATATTTCTTGTAAACGAGGTACAAAAGAGAAATTTGCAGCAATTACGAATCTTTTTTGTAGTTTTATGCTTTTGACTCGATTGTTCTTTAAGATACACTCAATAAAAAAAAATCTGGATCGGTTTGTACTTTTATTGCTATTTCAGAAGCCTTTAGTACATTTACTTTATAATGCCGTTCAACCTGTGAGCTTTAAAAGGTGTCGTGTCTTGTATGTTTACATAATCGTAGCATAGAAAATATAAATTTTAAATATCCTTGACACAAAAATAAATTATAAAATTTAATTACTAATATTTTTATGATACAACCCTCGTCGTGTCGAAGGCCTGTCAGTTAATTTATTGCGCATTTTTAACAAAGAATAAATTAATTTATAGCAATTTAAGCAGGTTCATATCCCATTCTGTGAACAACGTAACTATTGTCAAATATCTACTAATAAAGTTATGAGACTTTTATCGGTTCGAAGAATTCTGAAGTGGACCGTTTGGTGCCATTCACAATTGAAGCCATCCATGAATTGTTAGCAAAAAAAATGGTAACAGATAGTTGTTTTTGGCCTAGCAGCACGAAGGACCTAGGCGTTTTGGGCAATATCATGTTCACACAGAATCTAAGCTTTTTAGTTCTCTTGGTCTAGACGTCTTGCAAATTACGGCGTACTGACATAGGTATTGTATTCGGATGATTGACAGATCCATTACCAGCGGCGTTGTTACGAACGGCACCGAGAGTCAGTTCGCGGCAGTTCGTCATGATTACACATTACGACCATCTTTTTTTTGGGCAAGGGAGTACTGTAGGGGAAAAAACTGTCAAGTAGGAATAATAAATGCCCTTAGCGACGAGTGTCGGTCGGTCAGTCACAGTATAACACTGAAAAGTGTACAAGGTTTAAACGGTATTTATATGTATGAACTTGCATCATTAAATTTCACAAGAACAATACGTTATATGAACACGCAACACAGATACATTTTCACCACTTTTTTTACAATCGTCTTTTTTATTCTTTTTAAGTTTTTGACATGCCAACCGCAAGTTCCACCCCATATTGCAGCAACAACCCCGTTTAGAATATAACCGGTTGGAAATCATTGAATGTTACCGTGTCAATAGGCTGACATATAAGGGTACTTGTCTGCATTCAAGAAGACAAATCAACATTCAATGTAATTTTTAACCCCCCACGAAAAAGAGGGGTGTTATAAGTTTAACATTAATGGAACTTTGAAAATCTGACTTTGAAAAAGAGTGGTCATGAGTTTCTTTGTCAGTATCCTTCTCATATGATTGTTATTAAAGTTATTTAGTTAGTGGTTATGAGGCACTACGCATTTTGAAAACTGGAAGTTATGGATCGACACAGACAGGCACTAGATTTCGGTGTTTTCGCCTAATTTACCTCGACAATACAGCACATTTTGTGGCGTCTATTAGTGTCGATCTATGATTTTTAACTGTAGCTTTAATTTAACGTTCATAAATGTCACTTAGTGTCTTAATTGAATAAATGACTTTGAATTTGAAAAAAAATTACGTCGATGTCTGTCTGTCTGTGTGTGTGTGTCTGTGGCATCGTAGCTCTCAGACAGATGGACCGATTTCGAAGCAGTTTTTTTCATTTGAAAGCTAATTTCTTTGGTGATGGTGGAGGTGGTTCTTAGCTATGTTTGGTTACTATCGGTCCAACAGTGTAAGAACTTCAACTCTTATCCAAAATGATGTAAGGTGTGTTTGGCGTATGATTACTCGATTAATTAGGTAATTCCGTAGGGGATTTTTAAAATTTAAAGTTAGAGCTTGTCAATGAGCTCAATTGCTGTTTCACTTTGTAATGCCTACGTATAATTCTGATGCAGATTGGTAATGTAGTAATCATCTTATTCGTTTCTTTGGACAACTCACGCAGTGCCGGTTTTAACACTACCAGCGCCCTGGGCGAGATTCCTACGGCGCCCCCTAACACCAATTAAAACCCATATGAAAAAAGGGAAATGATACAATTACATAATACATTATTAAGATATTGTTGATCGAAGATAGGTTTTTATTAGTATCACCTATGAAAAACTCCTTTCCCCACTAGCAACTATTAAGGTATAGTCAATAATATCCGCAATGCTATCCATACATTTGGATACCTTTCTTGCAAGTTGCGATCTTTGATAAAATTTATAACAAAAATAGGAAACATTCTGATCAAAAAGGGTTTCAGACTTACGAATTTATCACATAACATATAACCTGAGACTCTACAGTCAATTTTAATTGGAGATCACCACAGTGTTTGACAAGGTCGGATTTTTAGTGAATCTGTAAAATATTGTACAAAAAAGACCAAGATTCCGAGTTCTCATTTAACTGTTCGAACCTTTCATTGACTGAAATTAATATAGTGTCCAAAAAACGGCTGAAAAATTCAAATTCTGAAATCTTTTAGCTGTTCGGCTGGAGTAGTAGTCTCATGAGACACTTGAATATCAGTTTTCTGAGTTTCAATAGCCAAGTAATGTAAACATCATGAATGGCAGTAATTCGATGACGGACTGCTTTAACACTGCTTATTGTTGCTTCTCAACGTGGTCACTGAGCTTTTTTATAGTTTATAATCCCAAGTGATTGGTTAGAATTTTCCATCGATGAACATTGTATTTGTTTTACATCATCAATGGAGTCATCCTCGTATATTTTTCCTTTGCGGAAATCCCACAGATACCGCCTTGCTGGTCGGTGCTGGCATGTCGGACTCGAATCGGCAAAACCGCACGTCATCTCGGGTACTGGAAGCCGGGGAACCAGGTGCATCCTACAAAGGAAAACCCTGAAACCCCGACGTACTTTGGGCCACCTACGGTTTATAGATGGCCCACTCCTGTGTGGGAACTCCGATGTTCCCGTTGCTGTCCCCAGAAGGCCACCAGTTCTGCTAGTATGACAAATGACCTCACCTGTCACCCCCAGGCTTGCACTTATGAAGGACAGAGATCGTTTTGCGATCTCCAGCGCCTAAGTTGTCTGCATTACCTGGCCCGGACCTAACCGGGAAAGTTCTAAACCCCTTCCGGTTCCGCTTCGCCGTCTCCTTCGCAAACGTAACTTACTACCCTAAAGAGACAGCAGACTTCCACGCGTTCTTGCTCTGCGACATGGCCGCAATCATAATACCGAGCTAGAGAACCCCGATGGCCGCCACAAGATCACGTGGCACGATCAACAGGACATTCTGCTAGCGTGTGGAGCACCATGTCCACGGTCTGGCCATCGCAGTGGTGGCATTCAGGCGTTGGCTCCTTGCGGATCAGACACAGGTGATCTTCGAAGCATCCTTTTTCAGTGATCACCTGCGTCCGCCGATATGAAACGGTTTTGTGATGCCTCTCGAGCCAAACCAATGATCCATCAATGACCATGACAATGACCATCCTGAGCAGGATTTGTTTCACAGTTTGTCACCTCTCATTTAGAAACTTTCTTTCCACAATCTTATCAACACAGTCTTCAATCATCTGACCTGACATGTTACATAGAGGCTCCACTACCTACTATACATTCATTTGTATTCCAGATATAATAGCATATTCAGTCCATGATTTGTTCTTTGAAATTCCTTTTCTTTGACTGCTTTCCGTTTTCTATATTTTGACCTAGATAGTTTTTTTTATATAATGAACGTGTTCAGACATTTTGTACTAATCAATAAAGTCAACAACAAATTAAATCTTTAAATCCAAAAATCTCTAAAAATAAACTACAATAAAATATCATTCAAACGCATATTGAGCGAGGATAGCAATAGTTGCCTAGATTTTTCGAACTTATTTCCGGTGTATAAAATTAACGTTGAAAAATGTAGGTAACGTTGATATGGCAGCAAAATATATTTGTGTTTCGTGATAGTGCTCAGATTTGATTGGATTGGCGATGGTCACCGTATGAATGGGATAAACGGGAATGGGAATTAGACATTTTTCCTCATGAAAAAGTAGCTAAAATAGGACTGATCGCGTCTGTTTGTTTTAAAATAATTGGAATAATTGTTATGTACATGCGCCGATTTTATGAATAAGCTGAGTTTGTTCCGCTTCGCTAAAAATAACGCTTACTATTTATAACTTAAAAAGAGAAAGACAATATGTTTCTCTATGATTTGGGATTCCGGTTAAAAGGAACAGCATGCAGTGCTCCGTTCGAACAAATTTAATACTGCGTTCTATTCAAGTGTTGCAAACATAAAGATTTTTTCGCTTAATTTACTGAATTACGAATAAGTAGACCTCAAACTATGAGCGATGAGAAGCAAAGGGGCGCCTGCGGCGCCCTTTTTATCCGGCGCCCTGGGCGGTCGCCCAGGCGCGCCCTACCCTAACGCCGCTACTGAACTCACGCACTAGGAACACATTCATAGGGACTTTACAAACATACATGAAAATGAGATAAAGAAAACAAAGTGTTATTGGGATAACACTTGGGGACAGTATGGGGATCGAATTCCCATTTCTCAGCGGCGTGGCGACCGCTTAAACCGTGCAGTCATCCATATGTAACTAAAGTTTCATCCAAATCCGTTCAGTACTTTTTGCGTGAAAGAGTAACAAATATCCATCCATCCATCTATACTTACAAACTTTCGCGTTTATAATATTAGTAGGATATCACATACACATAATATAACTTTAATATTAAAGTTTAATTCAATTTTCTCTAGCTATATAACTACAGCAGATGTACGGGTATGGATAGGTAGGCAGGTAGGCAAGTAGTTTGATATGGGAGAAATTATTCTCGGAATTCAAAATACAACATGGCTTCGTACATCAAAGGGGGGTGCGAATGGGCGGTCCGACGCATGTCTGATGCAAGCGCATTGGAAAGTGCGAGATAGACATATATTTAATTAAAAGCAGTTCATGGAAATTGCATCCCTCAAACGAGGGGCGTGTAAGGGTGTGACCTGGGGGGGTAGTGACAGGGGAGGCAAAGTGCAGCTATATTGTAATATTGATTTATGGCATCTTTGATTCGGCGCGCTAGAATACCTGGAGCCCCGGCCGTCCGGGCCTTGCATCATAGCTATTTCCAAGAATAAAGCATTGTTACGCAACTTGAATATTACGACAAAGGTTTTGTTTTTGTTATTTATATATGTATTTATAGAGTTTTGTTTAACACTGTTGAGTTGTTAGCAAAATACACTAGCCAAAACTATCTAGCTACCTACCTAGCTAAGAAATCTCTTACCGATAGGACACTGAATAGGCAACCATTAATGATTATCGCGAAGACACAAATCCCATCGTTTACTACCACTGAAAATAGTAAAAAAAAGTAGTAATCAATAATAAAAAGTTATGAAGTTTGAGATCAAACTCGAATTATCTATGCAAATAAATAAAATTAGAGTGTCTGTTTGTAATATTAAACTAACCGCTATTTATTAAATAAAAAAAATGTCTATTATTATAAATATAGTATGATCCCTCGTACTAAAATTCTTGACCAACCTTCCAAATCACATACATCCATATTGATATTCTCGTGCGTTAGAATTAATGAACTACTAACTAGATATCAACTGATCTTGGTGGTATTAAAACCCTCTAATGTTCAAATGGATTCTGGATTGTTTAAAGTAAGATTTACTAGAAAAAATATTTTAAACTCGCTGAACCCTTCGCTGTTACCGCGGAGCAAAGCTAGTTTAAAAAAAAGTTACTAACTTACTCCCTATATCATCAGCTACCTATCAATGAAATTCCCGTTGAAATCGGTGCAGCCGTTCCAGAGATTACCCGGAACAAACAGACAGACAAACATTTTTTTAACTACATTTTTGGTATATGTATCGTGTATACATACATATGCATTGATTAAAAAGCTGTTATTTTAATATTACAAACAGACACTCCAATTTTATTTATTTGTATAGATTATGACTCATTTATAATATTAACGAATATTACTGTAAGTGAAACTTTTTATGAGAATTAATTTCGCATATTAATCAGGTATGCCAATCCGTCTGGCCTTATAATGCTAAAAAAATATGTTGGTCTTAAAGTCTATTCTGACAGCTAAATTTCAATTCTATACGTGGAGATAATGTCATCAGACCTCCCGCATTGAAAGACTGTTGAACTTTGGGGCTCTAACAATCCGTTATTATAAGGGAGGGAATAGCTTTAAGTGCTCTCCGAGGCATGGAGAGGTGTTATTTGTTAAAAAATGGATACCCATCTAAAAACTGCCCTGGCTAGGATTGCTTAACTTTCCAATGTAAGATAGGTAGGTACAATTTTTATTAAGTATTCACGTGTCCCTAATAAAAATTGTACCTAATAACAGATCTATTTCCAACCATAAGTAAAAGTAATTTTCTCTCGAAAACATTATTGATTGGCAAATACGAGACCAATTAGGTAACTTAGCAACGGCTAATTATAGTATCCATGGCTCCACCATGGAGACCATGGGCTCAGTCAATACTTTTATATTTATATTTTATATCAAAAGGAATATCTATTCGCTAATCTTACGAAAACACCGAATACCTAACCCGATTTAGCTAATTTAGATCTTCTATTATTTTTACGGACGACCAAGAAAACTTAAAACCATGAGACAATATGAAAAAATGTGATAAAATGTGAAAACCAAAAATCTCATGTTCCTATAGAAAATACATTGAACGTCAAATATTTCTTAATATAAAGTTGAAGGGTTTGATTGTTTCGTTTAGACACATTAGCTTAGAAACTTCTAGCTCATTTATCGCCATTAATTGTCATATTTGTTCTTACAAAAAATTACTGCTGCAACTTTACATCTAAATAAAAATTAAACTTCATAAAAATGACGTTGACATTATTCTGATCTAAAAGTTGTTACGTGTCATATAAATCCGTTCAGTGCTTTTTGCGTAAAGGGTAACAAACAGCCAACAACATTCTCACAAACTTTCGCATTCGTAATATTAGTAGAATTCGTATTAATACCGGTGATACATAGTAAAAGTTAATTATTATTTATCAATGCTCGTGCACATAAATATTAACAAAACGCAATAGCCAAAAAGGTTGATAATATATGTATATATATATACAATCTATGATTATTAAACTAATTTAGTTATTATAAAAATAATTGGCAATCTACATAATACTCTGATGATTAATATAATTTCTGATTTTATAATTCTTTTGTTCTAATGATATTGTATTTTCATGTTAGTGATAAAAATCTATTTACGAGCGAGCGTGTTTGCAATGACATTTTTTTTATGATAAGTATGATCATGACAGTTTTTATACAAACTGCCTTTATGTTTACTTCAAAATTGATTTTACTTGCTTGAAAATGTTGAACGTCTAATTAAGTGTGCACTGATCATCTAGTAACCATAATAGGTAACCATCTATAGGTAAAGACATGTCAATCACTGACACATTTAAATGCATTTACTCGTAGTTTGTTGCAATATATTAGCTCTATTACAAAAAATGAACTATCTCTATAATAAAAATAAAACAGAGAAATAGGCGGCTTAAATTTTGTTTCTTGTCCATGTTACTATCCGGGCTGTTAGTATAATAATCAGTATTTTTTGGTCTGTTCTGCTTATATTTAAAACGCAGCAGAACAAAATAACCGGAATGTCGTCTTATTTGAAATATTGTGATTCACAGATAACAATATTAATAAATCCCCAGGTGATAAAAAGACCTCTTAAATTATTAATATTGTGTGCAGATCATGATCGTTTGTTCTATATCGTATAGTATATAATAGTGTAATTTTTATATAATTATTATGTATTAAGAAAAATATAAAATAAAAATGTTTTGCTTAGAGTCTGGTTAGGTACTACAGCTCAGAATCTACCTAGTTGGAGATCAGAGACCTGCGTGTGAAATTTTCGTTATTGGATTACAAAACTAACGAAGAACAAATTTCGATACTGTTAGAGACACAAACTAAAAAGCCAGCCGCAGAGCTCCATACATTTACAGCCTCTTGCAATACAATGTGTTATATAAAGGTCATGACAGCAACGTGCATTGCAAATCTCACTTACGTATATACATACCTTGTTTATTTACCTAACTGTAGTCTTTCTGATATCTACATTCGCAATTAAGAAGACAGTAATTTATTTATTTATTAGTTGCTTCGCTTACGGCTACTCCATATCATAGTTGTATAAAGTGCGTTAGTTCCGCATCTGTTTAAACATTAATTGATAGTAATAGATATATTACCTACCTTATACACATAGCATTAGAAATTTGTTTAATACATTTGCGTCTTTCTGTTTTAATATGAATTCTTAATCCATAAAATCTTTTGCTTCTTTTGTATGTTGTCTGTCTACGTAACGCGAGCGGGTATTTAGAAATTAATATTTCAAGGAATATTCTGTGAAATGATATAAAAGAAACAAAAGGAGGGTGGGCAAGGGCAACCCACACAAGTCTGCAGACTGTCTCAGTGCGAGCGTAGGAAAGTTACTTAGAAATGTACCCCTACCTGTTGAACGCAGTTATTTTTATCATTTCTACAAGGAGCTTGTCGTTTTATAAATACGATAGACAAGTACCTGCCTGCCTTGTAATTAGCAGCATTTAACTGAAATATCTATACCAATAAATAAAATTGGAGTGACTAAAATATTAAAATAACCGCTTTTTACTAAATGCATATGTATGTATACACGGTGCATATACCAAAAATGTATTTATAAAAAAATGTCTGTCTGTCTGTTTGTTCCGGGTAATCTCTGGATCGGCTGGACGGATTTTGACGGGACTTTCACTGGCAGGTAGCTGATGATCCAGGGAGTAACTTAGACTACTCTTTTCAGACTAACTTTGTTCCCCGATGTTACTCGCGGTACAACAATAACCGCGGGTAACACCGCGGGGTTCAGCTAGTTTGGAATATAATCAGTAATAGGTACATAGTTTCTACTCCTAGTAATTAATTGGGAATAATGCATAAATTTTAGTACTATGTTAATTTTTTATGAGTTTTAAAGAGTAGGTTTTTAAAGAAAGGATTTTTTTTCAAATAAACTAGGACTGCCGCATTAAGTAACAATTGAGAATTCACTCATAAACAAACTAGCTGAACCCCGCGGTGTTACCCGCGGCTATTGTTGTACCGCGGGACAAAGTTAGTTTAAATTAGTAGACTGAGTTACTCCCCGGATCATCATCAGCTACCTGCCAGTGAAAGTCCCGTCAAAATCCGTCCAGCCGTTCCAGAGATTACCCGGAACAAACAGACAGACAGACAAAAATGTTTTTAACTAAATTTTGGTATATGTATCGTGTATACATACATACATAGATATGCATTGATTAAAAAGCTTTTATTTTAATATTACAAACGGACATTCCAATTTTATTTATTTCTATAGATGTAAAAGACTTAATTCGATTTCAATAAGAGTCCTTACTATGCTAAATATAGTAAGGTCATCATCATCAACAGTCTACTGCAGACCACAGCTGAGCGTAGGTCTCTCGAACGTCAGTGATCAATTTTAGGTATCTCGCATCCAGCGCCTGACAGCCATCTAGCAGGTCATGGTATAAAGAAAATCTAACGCCCCATGCGTTTTGAATTCTTTTGACCGAGGATAAATTTATAGAAATACCACTAAAATATAAATCTATGAGTAAATTATACAATGTTACATGAAATGCGTGGTTGTTCTAATTTTACAACTTGTCAGTTACGTAGAATCTAGAATCTAAGGGGACGTGGGGAGAATGCGTCCCTTGTTTTTTCCACGTCCCACACGTCCGTCTCGAGAAGTGAGCGCCACCCTTACGTGGTATAGACAATTTCTATTTTCTATATTTATACTAATTGATATTTTAGATTCACATTTGGCTTTGTCTATTAAAGGCTTACCCATTTAATATAATTTCAATAAATTTTAGAAAGAGAGTACTATTAATTTTGTTTATTACATCAGTACTCCGCCATTTATGAACTGATTTGGATTTCTTTCTATTTAGGACTATATGTTCCCGTTTGATCTTATTCAATTAATAGTGGAAAATTGAGGAATAAAGAATACCATTTACTATAATTAATCGTGATGTAGGTGCTTTGAAGTTGATGATACCTTTTTATAAATATGTAGTTGCTTTGCTAAAAAATTGAAATCACAAACTAAAGTCGAAATTTTATAGAATGATACGTAATACTGTCTTCTTTATGACTGCGTATGTTCCTATGTTTAGACAAACATTTTGAGAAGTAGAGGCTTCATTGAATGCAATGTAATATTTCCAGGCTCAGTAGAAGTAAATTTTACATACATGCTGCCAGAACATAGGCCTGTGTTCGGTAAATTTCTTATGGAATTTATGAAGATAATAAGAATAAGTAATAGTACTAGAAGATGACAGCTGTTCTAAACAGTCGTTAGCATAGTTCGAATGAAATAGAACGATTTTAATATTTTTTTTAAATGTATTAATAATGTTCCAACATTGTCTGTTGGTAAAATCTTTTGTGTTCAAAGACTCAGAATAAAATCTACACAAAATTTATTACCAGGGTCAAAGACTAAGATCCGTGTGAACGCCACGCCTTGGCACGTATGGAGTGACTAGATCTTTCCCATAGCAGCCCTACGTCTTGAATTTTACCATAGAAAATGTTATAAGCAGTCTTAATTTAAAAAAAATATGTAGGTACATCGATTTCGATTTACACAGACTCCCTATCTTAATTATTCTGTGTTCGAAAGATAGTTTTAAACATGCATCGGTCGTCCAGCGGTCGATATTAGACAATAATTCATTATTTTTCTTTTTTAGCTTTCTGAACCTCTTCTTCGTATAAATGGGGGTTTAAAGTTTTATTTTCAAGTATTTATATATAGTACTAACTATATATAAATACTATAGTACTAACGTACCTAAACCTGGAAAAATCAGTGGCAGCATGTTTTAATGGGATTGGTTATATTGTTTATGTAATCAGATTGAAGTTATGGAATTAATCTATTATTTTTGCATACTACCAAAAAACGATAACAGCAAATAATAACAGTAATGTGAGTGAAGTGTTGTAAATAATGATATCAAAATGTATGTAAATTCTTGCGAACATTATAAACGAATATAAAAAAAACAGACTACAAATTCTTACGACCATATCTATCTTCTACCATGTAATGAACGGTGCCGCACTTAGATTACTTCTATTTAAGTTATAATGTTTAAATACAATTTGTGCAAGAAATTTCTAAATTCCACTCCTGCGAAAATGGCGAAAGTTTTTCCCCATTTTAATACTCCACAAAAATTCTTTAAAAGCAAAAATTAAACGTAATACTAACTTAATATAAATATTAAACTAGGAGGGGTAGGGGTGGGACAGGAGAAGAGAGAGAGAGTGAAATAAAATAGGCATTTTTATAAAAGGCCCAGGTAAGTGCCTACTGACATGTTCTAAGTGGGCGATCCCTGGAATCTTTTATTAAAGTACAAGTTCTATTTAAGATCGATAAACAGTTCGTGTATAAAAATTCCTAACAGAAACCAAGAAAGCATCTGTATTGTTATGAAAACCAAGTAAGTGGAAATAAGAAAATTATTCCAATCAAAAAAAAAACACTAACTCAAACTTTACTGTCGCGGGACAACGTGATGTATCATTTTCATGACTTTTGTTGATGAAATTCAATACGACGTAGAATAAATATTATTACAGATTCGAATCACTTGTGAACGTTCACTTTGTCTACAATAACACATGCTTGAAATGGAAGTAAACCGATCATGTATCATAATCAAGCGTATATTCCATGTAAATTTTCTTGGGCACTGATCTCTCGTTAATATAGTATTGACAAAGTTATTTACATGGATACTAAACTGGTCTTTGATTCAGATATATATAGCGTGACCACTAAAAATAACTCCAATGGCAGGATTGAGGCATCCCACTCTAACGTCTACGTCTAAGTTTCAGCTCCATAGTTCATGGCTGTACCTGTACTGGTATATATATGGAGGAGACCTCTCCATAACTTGATAATGAGATACAAACTAACAAAATAAAAATTGACGTTACATTACTTTGTTATGAACTCTAACAGTAAAACGTCAGTTGCGTTCAGCCACATTTCATTATGACTTAATGATGCGATATGATTCTGTTTCATTTCATTTTCATCGCGATCGCACCAATCAGGCGTTCGGCCTGTGGAAACGTTGCCAGTTCATCGTTTAATATTTAATGGTTATTTTTGCGTTGCATGTTGTTAAGTCACGTTTTATTTAAATAAAACGTGACTTAACAAAACTTAACAAAAAATAGTAAGTATGTTTTATTGATGTAACTTTTAGGAGAGGTCGATTACAAGCTGTCTAGGCCGACACTTTAGTCAATAGAAGTTATCTTTAAATTAAATGAACATCGTGGAGATTCGTGGGAGAGCCAGGCTTCGGAGATATATAGGTCCGGCCTTTTGCGCCAAGTGAGCGTGGTTACAAGAGAAATGCTGCAAAATCCTGCCTGATTTGTGAGGGAGTGCACTTGTGTACTCGTCTACTCGCTTACCCACTACTAAAAAACTGGCACCGACACTGGTCCTAGTAACAGGCACGGTAGTTTTAAATAAGAAAAATATTTTTATTCTAAGTCACCCTTGAGTGATGAAGGGGTACAGCATTGCTAAGGGAGAGTTAGTAGGGTAGGTGGCAGGATGAACATCCCATATAAGGCATACAGCAATTTTATTTCTAATAAATGTGTTGTAACACTTGTAACATATAATTTTATTATTTGGTGGACCACAGCTGATAATCAAGTGTTAATCTTTATCTTTACATACTTACACATTATACACAAGAACAACTGTATGTAGGCGTGTATGCTCTGAACGCTGGTTTGAATCGGTTCTCTAACTATTCTTTAAGTTATTTCTTTTTTCTGTCTAATGTTATATAATTAGTCTTTATTATTTACTTTAATACATTATACTTAGTATAAAATCAAGTTGCTTTCTTTGCAAGTTGGTCACTGCAACGGATTTAAATGCGGTTTTCTGATCTGAGAAAATTTGACAGAATTAAAATGTATAGTCTGAGCGGCCAATGTCACTAGTTAGATAAGTATCTTACGACTATAATTTAGAGTCGCAGATTTGATTAGTATTTCACATGTAATAGTTTTTGTGAGAGTAGTTTTCATATTTAATCGATGTACAGTCGATTAAATTAATCATTTAAGATTATAAAAATATTGAAGTTCTAGAAATCAATTGAATTTATTACAATATCTCATCGATTGTGAAATTTTTGTCAAAAATATCATAGCTTATTGTTTTATTAAAGACACGCCAGCAGTATACAAAATACAACATTTTAAAAATAACATACAATGAGGCACAGTCTTATATCACCCCCGACCATTATTAGCATTTAAATTTAAAATTTAAATATCGTAACGAAAGCATTTATTCTTATAAGACTTCTTCGATTTTTTTTAAAAGAGGTATTTTAAGAATAAATGCTTGCGTTCAGTATTTTAGGGAATTTGGAAAATGTTGCTGTAGCATTTTCAAGAGTATCTTTTTATAAAGCACAATTTCTACTTTAAATTTAGAATAACTATAAAATTGACAATTATTCTTTATGCTGGAAAGGAGGAAATCTTCAACATGCAGACTTGAACTGTGGAATTTTTACACATTAAAAACCTCCCCTCGCTTGCAATGCTGGCAACACTGCAATGCTAGCATAACCAATACAAATTATACGCTTCGAGGGCCGAGTCACAAGTTACCTTTGCAAGTGCTAGAGCGAAGAATCGGACGCCAGCAGTTAATGAAATACAGAACTATGATCATAAAAATACTTACATATTCCGAGCCACTCTCGTTTGATAACTCGGCGTTCTAAGAAAGTCATGGACAGTACGGCCACGAAGACGATGATGGAGCCACGGAACATTTGAAAACTGCTAACGTATGTCAGTGTGAGGCCGATGTACATAATTGAAGTACCGATCTGTTCAACAAGAATAATCTAAATTGTAATTTACTATCCTTGTTTCTATTCTACAACTAGCTGAACCTCGCGGTTATCGTCGTACCGCGAGTAACACCACGGGACAAAGTTAGTCTAAAAAAAGTAGCCTAAGTTACTCCCTGGATCATCAGCTACCTGCCAGTGAAAGTTCCGTCAAAATAAGAAACGCGGGTAACACCGCGGGGTTCAGCTAGTTGTTTATAAACAGAACTCTCTCGTTTCGATTTCTTATTTTTTGTGTACCATTAGTCGAAAGTCGTGGAACTGTCGGCTGTATTTAATTCACTTGGTCAATCGCCGCAGGGCACCCCTGAGGGGGTGAGGACCAGTTTAGGGTGGTGCTGGGGGGTTATGGGTGTACCGATTCCATTCTACTCCTCTATGTGGGCGAAATAGGGCACCAATGGTAAAGCTCAATTTTTTGCTGACAAAAAATAATATTCTTTGTGGATTTTTATTTCGTTTTACGTAACAAATAAAGAACAATTTACCATGGCAAAATATTTTGCCATATATTTATAATTTAGAACACTAAAAGTGCAAAACAAAGGTATCTGTAGATCTATTTTTTTTTCATACACTATTTCGAGCTATCTCTACACTTAAACACTTGATCCTAAGAGAAACTAGAACTAAACTAGAAACCTACTTAACATGACATTTTCGTTAAATTTGTAATACCAACAATTTAAATATATATGTCACCGTAAGATTGTAAAAACCGTTAGATTATAATCTACCTAACGAGATCGTAAGCTAACGATGGATTATATTATATACTAGCCGACCCACGCAACCTTGTTTGCGTCTCTTATTGTCCGTAGCGTCATAATTTCCCCCCGTTTTTGTAAGATTCTTAATTGTTGCTCCGCTCCTGTAGGTCTTAGCGTGATTATATTTAGCCTATAGCCTTCCTCGATAAATGGGCTATCTAACTCTGAAAGAATTTTTTAAATCGCATCAGCGGTTCCTGAGATTAGCGTGTTCAAACAAACAAACAAACTCTTCAGCTTTATATATTAGTATAGATATATATATATATGTATATTTTATTAGATTGTCAACTGTGATATACTGCTTACGCGCGTCAAATTGTCAGCTGTAGTTGATTGGACGGTTTTACAGTAGGCCGTTCAATGACCATAGATTTAGGTTACGTTAGAACTTCTTTGATTACTCACAAACTAATTTACTGTCACATCAATTTAATATAACTAATTCTAAAGCTGTGAGGTATTTTCAACATAAAATTAATTTGCAATCACAAAAATATTTTACATTAGGCAACAAAGACGAATTAACAAACAAATACGGGGGCGCGGGACATATGCTGTTCAACCAATCAGCGCGCGACTTGCGATTCGTCGATACCATTTCACAATCTTTCGGCTGTTTGCAATCTCGCGATATAGATTACATACTATCGGTTTTGACAATCTGACGGTTAAATATACATACATCATCATCACATGTACAACTTTTAGTTGGTGGTTGTTTCCCTTCTGTAAATTTTCGTAACTTTTATGAAATTGAACATATTTAACAAAAACTAAACATATTTAAAACAAAGGAGCCCACAATCGATCAGAGGGGTGTGCAATGGAACGCCTATGTCCAGCAGTAAACTGCAATATACTGATAATGATTATAAAATATATTTCTACATATATTTAAATAAACTTCATTTTTATTGAACTTAAATAAGCTTACTAGCTACGCAACTGAGAATCAGCATCGCTATTCAACATGGTAATGCTGCCAGTCTTTTGGGAATGCTACGAGTAGGCGAAGGTGTGGATTTTTTTGACACTTGTATGTAATTATTGTTAATGTTTAAATGATGGTTAAGAACATAGGTTTCTATATTATGTAATAAATATACTTTATATATAATGTATATTTATATATTTGCGTCATATTTGAGTCATAAATGTATATGACTCAAACTAGTAATTTAATTGAATACTCCATGATATGATCAATATCTTAAAATTAAAAAGGCTTACTACAATTTAAATGCCAAATATTAAAAACTGATTGTTAAGAACAAAAACATCACTGTTCAATTATTCCAAGAGAAATTATAAAAAAAATACTTACCAGGTCAAACATGGCAGCTGGCATCAATATGAAGGGATTGAAGTTCTGGTTGCCGTTTGTAAGAGCATGGCCTGTGTTCCTCGTCATACAGAATATTATCTTAAATGTCAAAAGGCACATCATCTCTCCTAGGAACATGAAAGATGCCTAAAAACAAAATTATAATAAGTATTTAATACTATTTATAAAATGAATGCCATAATAAACAATTTAATAAAATATGAATTAAAAAAAAAAAAATTGCCAAAAACGTACCACTGCACTTTTCACATGAAACAGTGTTAAAACATTAGATTTACCTGATAATTAATAGTTTCAGTAGATGAATACAATTTAGTGGTTTATTTGATAATGCATAATTATTAAAATATCTCACTTGTAAAAATGGGTGATTGAAAGTTCTCTCCACTCCATCTGAACCCTTGGAAGTCAATTTGTCAGCCCATTTTGTGCTTAAAGAATTTATGGATCCTGTGATTACTAGCATTACTGCCAGAAATTTTTGATATCCTGACCAAGCCATGCTACAAAAAAAAAAACAATAAACATTGACCATCATAAGCCAAAAATTCATTCCCTCATATAGTAAAATGATCTTGTACATGTACATTTCAATTGAAATAAAGAAATAAAAGATAATTTATTCTAGTTTGGGTTAAATTCATTCTTATCCTTTGTTAGTTATTGTACTATTGGTTATGGTTCCATAATTTTGTGAAGTGACTATAAAATCAATTATTAAAAAAAAATATCAAATTAGTTTTTATATTTTAGCCAGTTGATAATTACTTATTAGTCAAGGTCTTTGTGGCAAAACATCATTTAATTAAACAAATTGAAACACTGTTTATTGAAACTAAAATAAGAAGAATTTATGAACCCTTTTTAGGTATTTATGAGCTATACCTATACTTCAAGATACACAGACAGATACAGTTAAGAAAACAACAGAAGTTTTCATCATTATGTAGGTAGTAAAGACTGTAATATAAAATACTACCTCAACACAATAATTAACACTGTTTGTAAAACATTGCTTAAAAGTTGTTGGATATCAACTCACTCATTGAATGTTTTCTAGTTTTTCACTTTTATGTTTATAAGACAATCCTGGATGATTGATGATGTAAAGATAAAATAACACCAAGACAATTTATTGGCACATTACAAAATAAAAGGGATGTGATGTTGAACAAAAAAATAATTTTAGGTAAACTCAAACTTTTCTATGTTCATTCTAATTTTAAATATTGTATTCTACATTGAAATGTTGTTATTTTAGTAGGTATAATAAATTTTCTAAGACAGTGAGAAATTATGTGGTATGTACTGGTTTTAATTTTGTGATTGTTTTTATCTTATCTTTTTTAAACAAAGAACAATAACAACATCGACAAAGTTTGTTCGTTATTAGGCTATAGTTGAGTATATAATGTATTTGTTACCAAGCTCAAAACACTCGAAATACATAAAGGCTTACAATCAGACATACCTAATAAAAATACATATATTTATGATAGCAAGCACTTACTTTACTAAAGGCACAGATGCTGAAGGTTAGTTAGAAATAAATAACGTATTCATTCACTTGCACTTTATTGCAACTTTCGCACTCACATAACAATTCTTTTAAAAACTTTTGAATACTAATATTACTAGTACATAATATGAGACAAAGGGTTGTCTAAATCCGTCTGATGATTTGTTACAATGACTTTTTTTATTTGCCTCGCTTGCAGTTGACGAATTGACTGACGACCAACTAATTCACTATCACTATAGCTAGCTCTTTATGAGTGTTGCCAGATTTAGAAGTATGATTCAAAGTAAGTATTAAATATTCCAGTCAATGAAACACAATTTTTAGTAAGAGAAATATTACATGGACAGACTAATTGTAATCCTGTAGTTCTACTGCTGTTGTAAATGTTGAATTGAAATAGTAATTTCACATCAATTGCAACATCTACTCCACCTAGCAACAGAGACAACATTTTTATTTTTAACCGTCATTTAAATGGAAGGTTCTGATGCAGCTGTTTTTTGCAATTTCTCCGCGAATTTTGCTACTATTTTAAAATTATTTTTGTAATCAAAAGGGTATGATTTCCGAGCTGATCCCGTTGTCATCAGATCGGTGTCTGAAATTCTGATCCCAGTAAAATTGAGGAAAACGTCCAGTTTTACAGTTTCGAGAATGTGTGTTTCTTTGTCAAATCTTACATTAATGTGCCTCTGGAAAACATACAGCATTGTCTATGAAGAAGCAGTGTATACTTAGCTCTGAGTGCGGTGTCTATGGTTAAGTTTCCTTTAAGCTGCGCCAGATGGCAACACTGACCGCCAGCAAGGCGAACCTCGCTCAATTGGATTTTCATAGCGTTGTGTACTTTCGCCGTGTGCGGTCGAAATCTTAGGATACTCCTTCGGTTTTCTCAAAAGTTTTGAATCATATAGAGAGAACAAAACGTTACATTAGTCCATATTGCAAACGTTTTTTATTTTTTCAATCGTTAAATCGTAATAGTAGGGTACTCGGTAATGAATTTTACCAACGGTAACGACGACGACGGGGTTCCTGCTGCCTCTCATCAGTCCTCAACGGACCCTGTGGAGCACGAACAACCTCCTATTCAAGAGGGTGAGCAGTCTCCGAGTAGCAGTTCGTCGGATAGCGGGTCTGAGTTGCAGGAACCAGCGAGGAAGAAACGGAAACTAAACACGCAGGTATCAGTCGATTCTCGAATCGACGCGTTACAGAACCAGGTCAGTCTTCTTACAAATTTTTTAATACATCAACAATATGTTTCTAATCCAAATGCATACGAGAACAATGCAACTGGGTCGAATGATACCGTCAATACTGATTTTTTAACAAATCCGTCGGTTCAATGTCCACAGACATTAGATTTAGGGTCATGTGAAACCGATTTTGATGAGAGGAACATTTTAAAACCAGCTAATGAGAAACTGTTACTCCAACTAATGAAATTACAACAGTTTAACACTGACTCGTGGCAACATATTCGTTACAAGAAAGCGTTGATTGACATGCTCGCGTACCCGGGTTTTTGTAAACTAAAAGTTAACAACGAAATGTGTAGCTTAAACAAAGGCAAAGATTTCTTGGCCTCAACCGAAGAAATCATGGCCGCAACTACCCACGCCTTGTTACAGCAAAGGGAACTATTGCAATCAGGCTTGCAAACTATTCTTAATTGGGCTCATAATAACCCACATGAGTTAAAATCAGATACCCTATTTAAAAAAGTTTCTGAAACATTCGGTAATACGTCTCCGTCTTTTAAATTATCTGAACAAACTTTGCAAATAGTTTGTGGTAGGAGAGCTGAATGTGTTGAAATAAGGCGAAAAAGATTGATTTCGGAAATCACTAACAAAAATATACAAACCGCTCTTAATAACGTACCCCCCAGTGAAGAATTTTTATTTGATAAAACAAAACTTGCATCGTTAATTCACTCACTTGGTGGTCCTCATTTTTGGTTAGAACCACAGGTTAACAAAAATAGAGAATATCGAAACAAATATAAGGAACCAATACCTTCCACTTCTAAATTTAGATCACAAACTCAAAACAAAAGTAATTTTCGAAATACCTACAATAAAAATCAGGGTAAACAGACTTACAAAGGAAAAAATGATAACCTTAAACCATCTAAGAATTTGTCCTTTCGTAACAAGGACGGAAAAAAAAGACTATTCAACATACTTCAGAGGGGGGTGTTTAACGATGTTCGAACACCGTTGGCGGGCAATGGGTGCCAACAAGTTTATAATAGCTGCAATCAGCGGTTTTCGAATACCTTTCTATCAGAAACCTCCTCTCTTAATGCCAAACAAACGTGTCCTGGTGAAATACGCGACCAAACCATCCCCTGCTATGTCTCAAACACTACAGGAACTTTTGAATCAGGAAATACTACAGCCAGTTTCCAACATTACCCCAAGCTTTATTTCAAAACTGTTTCTTCGAAAGAAAAGCGATGGGACAATGCGACCAATATTCGATCTTCGAGACCTAAACAAGTTTGTAAAACCCAAGCCTTTTCGACTGATATCCCACGCTTCCATACCAGATTTTCTCCAACAGGGAGACTGGATGATAAAATTAGACATCTCTCAAGCATATTTTCATTTAGCAGCCGCGGAAGGCCATCGACCATACTTAAGGGTGAGTTACGAGGAACAGTTATACGAAATGACTTGCTTGCCGTTCGGCCTGTCTTCAGCACCTCACCTTTTTTCTGCCGTAACATGTTGGGTCGCGGAGACCCTGCGTGCACAAGGATGTCGGGTTCTAGTGTATCTAGACGACTTCCTGCTAGCCAATCAAAACCAAACCAAGTTATGTCATCAGGCTTCGGAAGCCGTGAGGCACTTGGAATACCTGGGGTGGCAAATCAATTATCAAAAGTCCATACTGACACCTACCCAAGACCTGGAATATCTAGGTATCCGTTGGGAGACAGCAAAAAACGTAATGTCGTTGCCAACGAAGCGGAGGCTTCATCTAAACAAGACGTTAGACAGATCTTTAAAAAAAAGTCAAATCAACCTCCGAGAACTACAAAGGCTACTGGGCCAATTAAACTTTGCAAACTTCATCATACCCCGAGGCAGACTGCAAATTTTTCTACGAAAATTCGATGCGAGACGACCTCGTCGAAAACAGCTTGTCCCCCAGGTTGTGTACCAAGAGATGCTGTGGTGGCGCGGAGCTACACATCACAGGGTACCGATTCACGAGAAGCCTGCCACCCATTTTCTAGCGACAGACGCTTCGGACACGGGTTGGGGCGCTCATCTGGATGGCAATTTAGTGTCGGGCACTTGGTCAACCTCCCAAAGGAGATGGCACTGCAACAAAAAAGAGCTGTATGCAGTAATCGCAGCCATAAAGAGAAAGGTGGAAACATTGCAAAAGTCACATGTGCTGATTCAATCCGACAATCGCACTCTGATTGCGTACATACGGAAAGAGGGAGGAACGAAATCACTCGCTTTACTGGCACTTACCTTTCAACTATTACAAATAACAGACAAATACCAGATAACCTTATCAGCGCACTATGTGCCGGGCAGGTACAATATAATAGCCGACAGGTTATCACGAGGAAAACAGCCAGCAGAATGGCATCTCCTACCTCAAGGGACTGCGGAAGTCTTTCGAAAATGGGGGAGACCAAAAATCGATCTGTTTGCATCCCGGAAAAGTGCGGTAGTACAGACGTACGTATCGATAGACTGCAGGGATCATTTAGCAGTATACACGGATGCCTTCAGCAGGACGTGGAATTACCAACTAGCATGGGTGTTTCCACCACCCACCCTTTTGCCCAGAGTCCTGGCTCATCTGAACAGTGCCACAGGAACTTACCTAGTTGTGGCTCCGGAGTGGCCTCGAGCGTTCTGGCTGCAAGACCTGAAAATCAGAGCCCTCGAACAACCGTATCAACTGCCGAATCTTTCAGGAACGTTGATAGACGTAGTGACATCGCAGCCCCCGCCGCAGGTCCACACGTTAACCCTGAAAGTTTGGAAGATTGGGGGTGGGGCTCCCAAATAAAAGAGTGGTCAGCGTCGGAAAAAGAACTCCTGAAAAGTAGCTGGCGACAGTCTACTTTATCAACTTACTTACCAGCGTTAAGAAGATGGATTTCCTGGTGCTCCAGCTACCAAATAAATCATAAAACACCTCAACCTACGGACATTGCAAGATTTTTAATTTATCTATTTCTTCAAGAAAAGTTATCTTACAGCACAATTCTGGTACATAAATCAGCAGTTTTAACTTTTTGCGGCCCTCATGTAGAACAGCAAACATTTTCTAATTTTATAATTAAACATACCCTTAAAGCCATAGCTGTCGCAAAACCAAAAGAAATAAAGATGTCTACTACATGGGATCCCCGAATAGTTTTAGATTGGATTGCTTCCCACCCTTCTAGAGATACTCTATTTGACATATCGCGTAGAACGGCAACTGTTTTATTACTAGCATCCGGGCGTAGGGTTCACGATCTTACACTACTTAAAATATCAAGTGATAGTTTTTATGATAATGGTCATGAAGTTTTTCTATTACCTGCCTTTGGATCTAAAACTGACACCCACAAGTATCGCCAATCAGCATGGAAGCTGTCTAAGCATAACGACAGTAATATATGTCCGGTTACTCTAGTGAGACTTTTAATAAAAAAGAACAGTGATAGAAGAACTGGAGATAATAAGTTAAATAATCTTTTTGTCACAATTGGTAATAAAATAAAACCTGCCTCACGTACTGTGATTGGGAACTGGGTAAGAACGGTTCTTCGTGACAGTGGAATTTCCGCTTCTCCCGGTAGCTGCAGGTCAGCCGTGGCCTCATTAGGATGGTTAGATAATCAATCAATAGATGAGATCTTAGCACGGGGTAACTGGAAATCTTCGAATACCTTTTTTAATCATTATTGTCGCGAAATTGAGCTCCCAAGGGAAAATCAGCATTCATTTTTTAATTCTTTCAAGCCGCATTAGATCAACTTAAAATTAAGTTTATATTCTATTTCTTAATTTAATAGATAATCAAGTGATAGAAAACTGATATGTATTTACAAATAAATAAACACTATAGAAAATAGTCTATATGAATGATCAAGAATAGAGATAAGTTTTGTTTTTTTTTATGTTATGTTGGGTAAATTAAAGCACTAAAATTATATGCAAACTTTTATTTTTTAGCTCATACCTCAGAAGGGATGTTTTGAGCTTCATTGTTACAATCATCATAGCGTTGTGTTTTTAGTTTAAAGCTTTCCACCAGCAGATAACAAACACGTCTTCATAGACAATGCTGTATGTTTTCCAGAGGCACATTAATATGACGGTTTTACACAAAAATAAAACCGATATTATGTGCCGATACGGAAAACATACAGCATTGCAAGAAGGTCTTCCTGGTGAAGAACACTATGAAAATCCAATTGAGCGAGGTTCGCCTTGCTGGCGGACAGTGTTGCCATCTGGCGCAGCTTAAAGGAAACTTAACTATAGACACCGCACTCAGAGCTAAGTATACACTGCTTCTTCATAGACAATGCTGTATGTTTTCCGTATCGGCACATAATATCGGTTTTATTTTTGTGTAAAACCGTCATATTATAATTAATTTGCATTTGGTAGTCATTATCACACGTGGCTGACGTGGCAGAGCTGATGATGGAAGGATCATAAGTTAATTTGTTGGTACGGGATAACTCTTATAACCAATATGACAAACAAAACAAAAATAGATTCATTTGTTGTGAGACAATTTACTTTTTTGAAACGAACTTCCGAGGAGGTGCGTAGGGGTACCCTAGCCGCCAAAAAACGTCCGTAAAGTTAAAAAAAAACGTAAGATTTTTATGTATAATCTATGTATGATATCTATGCAGTCAATACAGTGTCTTATGTATAGTCTACATTCTACGTGAATCACGTAGGGTTAAGTTGGGGTTGCCATCCGTCTCTGGGAGGGGTCCGGATGTGCCTGGATCCGGGGACTGTGCAGTTCCCGGATCTCTCCCGTCTCAGGCGCAGAGTGGCAATATTTAAGGATGGGTCACCCTTAACATTTAGGGGAATGAAAAATAGATGTTGTCCGATTCTCAGACATACCCCATATGCACACAAAATTTCACCGTTTTGGAGGAGTTTAACTACAATCACCGCGACACGAGAATTTTATATATTAGATTTATGTAGAATTCAGATATGACATTAGCATACTTACCTCTGGTAGGTTATAGATCTTACTTAATTTAAAAAGTATTTACCGTAAGACAAATCAGCAACTTGCTGCATTTGCAACAGTAGGCGCTTAATTTTTTTTAATGTACACTACATGAATATGTTGTAATATTTGTAAATATAACATTTTATTCTTTACCCAGTTACCCAAAAAGAAGGATACTGATTAGGTACTATGGCTGGCTACGTATGTATGTTTGTACTTTATTCCTCCGATCTTTGAATGAGGAATCGATAGATTTATTATAATGGTCCGTGTGACACAAGATATATAAATTCTATGAATTTTTTTTGACAGATGTTAAACCTAAAAAAAATTGAATGAGGTAATCATCACATATTTGGTTTCAAAAGAAATGTCTCGACGAGTACATTACAAATTAAATCATATGATTAAATTAAAAAAATGTGTGTATGAAATGTGGTCGTACTGAGTTTCGGTTTAAAGGTCTTTGTTGGTGCCGCGGTCTTTACCATTTCTTAGAAATGCGACTATATGCGAATATTTGCCCAATCGGTAAACGTCTATTTAATGGAGTAGTTTTTGGCTAGTACATAATAACACTTAGATGGAGCTGTTGAAAACATACTATTTAAGTTGCGCTGTGTGTGAGAATCGTTACAATACAATTTTAAAAAATAGCAACTTACAGCAATCATAATTAGTGCACCTAATTATTTAGCGTAACGTAGTAGAGCCACGCTGAGTAGGGCCGTCCCGACCAGGGCGGTACCGCGGTTCTACCCTCGCACAGAAGATCAACCTAAAATAACAGTGTTCGTGCTGCGGTGAGTGCGAGACCAGAGGCCAGAAGCATCACTAGGTCGCCATGGTATGGGTCACCATGCTGCATTGCTGCATCGTTTGCATTCGCAATGATTATGTTGACCACCGCTCTTGGATTCTGCTTACGCATCCATAAGGCAGAGCAGTCGTTTTGACAGAGCAAAACCTAAAAAAAAGTAGCAGTCTGCAATACGTTTATTTTTATTGTATATAATTTTAAAAAATTGTAATGAATAATATTCTGAATTTAGGTACCATATCGATCCAAAACCACAGTATAAAAGTCTATTCGGTACTCTCGGAGTCAATCCTATAAAGACAAACACACCTACACGACGGTCTTTGTTCTATATATAGATAGTTAGGTACCCCGCGCAATTATCCCCTTTACCTATAGAAACATTTTTTATCGATGAGTCGCTCCTATTTGTCGAAACTTAATGTTAAATAGCTTTGCTCGATAAATAAGTTAGAAAAGAGAAATATTTTTTCCAATTCGAACCATTAGGTAGAACCTAAGGGGAAAATATTCATTTATTTCACTCGTTTTTCATTCATTTTGGGCTCCGGGAATGTTGCAAGGGCGTGCACTTTCACTTTCAGTTAGTGCATATAAAACAGCAATTTCAAATGTAAAGACCTAATACAGGTAATTCTATATCGGTAATAGTGTGTGTCGGTGCACCCCTTAAAAATTATACTGGCGGCGTCCATACCCAACACTTCGTGTACGCAGCTGTACCTACTATAAATGACTAAAGTTTCGGATCGTCAGCATCAGTTCCAATCGTACGAATCAACAACTAAACCGGCAGTCTAATCTCAAGGTTGCAAGGGCGTATGAAATGGCAAACTGCTGATACTTATATACTTCTTAATCACAAATGCTATAGAAAAAATAATCTGCACGTTTGGTCTAGTGGTTTAAGCGGTCTCACACCGCTTTCTATTGCGCTAAGTGTTGTTAGTTCAAGTCACACATGGAACAACACTTAGAGTGATCCACAAATTGTTATTCTGAGTCTGAGTAGTCTTTGTGTCCGTTTCATGTATGTTTGGAAAATCACCCAGAACATGGGATGTATATAATACTAGTTGTTGCCCGCGGCTCCGCCCGCGTATATGTCGTTTATCGCGGCAAATATAGCCTATGTGTTTTTCTGATCTATAAGCTATATTACTGTAACGTTTCATCCAAATCCGTTCAGTAGTTTTTGCGTGAAAGAGTAACAAACATCCATCCAAACATCCATCCATCCTTACAAACTTTCGCATTAATAATATTAGTAGGATTAGTAGGATATAAATATTATAAAATTGTCATCAAACATTTATTTTTCATGTACTTTAATTAAACGTGGCAAAAGAGTAGGTACCTAATAGAGATAATTGTTCTTTCATCACTTCTAACATTGGTATTTTTACCATTTACAAATTCAAAAGAGACACCGCATGAAAACGGCCTGGCTCTGCTGAGCAAGGGAAAAACTAATTTTCCTCATTTTAAATAAATGCAACTATAATACGAAATCTTTATCTCCCAACACGGCCAGTCACCGCGGGAGAGTACGACTGCAACCCTCCAACTAACCCGCAACTCTATATCTGCACATACCTACAATGTTAAATCATTGTTATCACCGCAAAGAATGATACTATTGATACAGTGAACATCCTCCCGGGCGGCGGAAACTCTGTTTTCTCCGCTGGATCTGGAGACATTGGGGTTAACAGTCGGGACTTTAAAATTGTCTCGATCTGAGTTAACGTGGTGTTAAGCTCTTCGAATGTTAAATTATAAGTGCTCTACACTCTTTGCAAATGATACTTAGTATCTGAGGACTATAAGCCGGAATAAAGTGAAAAGTAATGCCATTGTTGGCTTTACTTTCCCCTAAGGAATTGCAATATGCTTAAGAAATTTTGATATATCGTTATAAGCACCGACAAACGAGGTACCGTTTTCAGAATAGAGGTTAAGAGGTTTACCTCTTCAAGATATAAATCGGTACAATGCCATTAAAAATAAATAGCTTGTCAAACCCCCAATCAACTCTAAATGGATGGCTTTGGTGGTAAAACACACAAAAACTGCGATGTACACCTTTCATAGTCCACACCCTCGGCTTTGACACATAATAGTCAGTAGCCACAAAACAGAGCCTAAGCTCTGCCACCCTTAAAGTAAACTAAGACAGATATTTTAACAGAAGAAACCAAACAGCAACTTAAAAATCGCTCTGCAACTGCAATCAAAACCATGCAAAAACAAAGAGGAAAATAAGGAACTAACAGGTCTCTTTAAAAGCACAAACAATATGTTAAGAAAAGACTACGAAAAATACACAATGGAAATTATTGAAAAGAACCTACTTACTAGTAGCAGCCAGAAGAAAGCATACAAACAACTAAACACAGAAAAAAGATGGATACCAACTCTCAAAACACACGAAAACTATATATATATATATATATAATATATATAACGAAATATAACAGATAAACTACAAACACAAAAAGAGATAATAAACATTGCTTCAAACTTTTACCAAAATCTCTAAGAGGACGAAGACAACAAAAAAAAAATGTACGAAAAAATAGAAAAGCAAGCAGAACCACCCGTTACGCCCCTTTTAATGGTAGAGAAATCATGAAAAATCTGGATAAATTAAAGACAGAGAAGAACCCAAGATCCGTTAACAGCTCTATTGAAGCCCTGAAGATAGTAAAAAATATTCTAATAGGACCTGTCACAACCTTGTTTAATAAAATACTCGAAATACGACAAATTCCAGAGAAATGGGGAAAGTTAAGAATAATTCAGCTTTACGAAAAAGGAGATCCCTCAAATATTAACAACTACTGCTACCGACAATGTATAAATTATTTGCCATTTGTCTAGAAAAAAAAACAGCGATAAACATAGAGAAGCACCAACCAGTGGAACAGGCCGGCTTTCGCCCGTGTAAGTAAACCGGGCGAAAGGACCAGTACCATGGACCACATCCACTCATTAGACCAAATAGTAGAAAAACATCAAGATTTCAACCAACCTATATACGAGTACATCGCATATATAGATTACGCGAAGGCTTTCGATTCAATCGCACACGAGAGCATATGGCAAGCACTCTCAAACCAAGGCGTTTCAAATACCTACATTAACATCATCAGAAACATAATTGTACAAGAACAGCACAAGCAGGGTAAAGCTAGATAAAATTGGGCCAAAAATCTATATAGGACGAGGAGTGAAGTAACCCTTTATCGCCGAAAATATTCATAACCGTGCATGCGTACATGATATAATGCAACACTTAGATTGGAGATACAAATGATTAAAAATATATGTAGAGTTCATAAGCAACCCACGTTTTAATGATTAAAAATATATGTAGAGTTCATAAGCAACCCACGTTTTACAGATGTCATCATTCTCTTTGAAAATCATCAAAACAATTGGAATCAATGATTTGCGAATTAAACAAGGCCAGCAATAGAATAGGTTTACATTTAAATACATCCAAACTAAAAGTCTCTACAAATAGAACACAAAAAGCTATAATTGTGAATGGCACACCGATAGAGTATGTGGACGGTGATGTTGCCTTGGGGAAACAAATCTCATTCAAGAAATTGCAACATGAAGATAAAATAGAGCGTCGTATCAATGTAACTTGGAGGAAATACTGGAGCTTTAAATAAATTCTAAAAGCAAAACTTTCATTAAAACTTAAAAATAAACGGTGTAGATTCCTTTTTGTAACCAGACATGGTAACAGAAAGGAAATTACAGCCAACGTCATCATCAGTTATATGGAGCACAAACTTGGATTTTCCAAGAGAGAACTAAACATAAAATTAGTTCGTGCCATCGTGCTATAGAAAGAAATATTAAGTATAATATGAAGATATTCGTAAGAAAACAAAATTAATAGACGCAGAACGTCACGCACAACAGCTATAATGAAAATGGGCTAGTCACATCGCCTGCAGTACAGACAAGAGATGGACTTAATGAATCACTAAATGAAGACTACCAGACGGCAATACCAGGTATCTTCAGAAAATATACAAAAAACACAGTATGTGCCTAAAAAAATCCTGTGATCCCATCATCAGATCCTGATATGTTGGCATTGGGACCACTTTGAAAGCACACGCTTTCAAACACTCTTGAAAAAGTAGACAGTATACAACTAGAATAGAATAGAGTGTAATCGATCGTTAAGTGTAGATAAAGGGGTGGATTGTAAACCAGCGTTAAGAGTCACTATGGCTTGCTGTAGGCTCTTAACATCCGGTCCGGAGGTCGTAACACAGCAGTTCCCGGATCTCTCCCTTCTCAGGCGCAGAGTGGCACACCGTGTGGTTTTAGCCGATTCTATTCCGACACACCGCCCCGCCGCAAACCCCGGCGGGGTGACGGCCCGAGGGGGTTTCCACACGTTAAAAAAAAAGCTCTTAACATCCGGCTCTTAACCCTTTGCCATCTAACTAAATATGCTATACAGGAGGTTTTTTTCTTTTTATGTATTTGGAAGGCAATAAAATGATTTAAAGATTTATCCTCCAACTCCTAACCGTTAAGGAGTTGTACCTTACATCATCAGCTCATCATCATGAAATGATGATTACTATTCCTACGTCATATATTATAAAATCAATAGAATGTATAAATTCCATTTAATACAAAGAAGACAGCTATTAGATTATTGATCACGTAGTAAAAAGACACAGCTTATTTCGTCGAGAATAAGACGTGATTAAATGCAATGTATCGATAGATTCTAGTATATAGTTAAATAAGGAACTGTTAGTGAGTAAGAATACAGACGCCACCATGTAAAAATTAGAGTATTATGGAGCCGTAGCTCCGGCATAATAAAATACTCTTCGCGGTTATTATTCTTGCACTACGAAGTTCGCACAGACGCAAATACCGGTATAACTTTAGAAAATACTCGAAAAAATAATACGTGCCTGAAAAAAATGAGGGTTTCCTCGATTTCCCTGGGATCCTATGATCAGATCCAGTGATGGTGGCAATAGGACCACCTCGGGAGTATACCCTTTCGAATACAAAAAGAATATTCAAAATCAGTCCTCAATTGACGGAGTAATCGTGAACATAAATAAAAAAAAAGAAGAAAAGAACCTCCTCTTTTTTGGAAGTCGTTTAAAAATCATACAGTGGAACATAGAACCTCCTTCTTTTTGGAAGTCGGTTAAAGAGAAGAAGAACTTGTCATTAAGCATAAACCCTCCAAACCGCGGGAGAGCCGCGCTTTGACATGAATGGGCCGGCTCGACCGCAGTAATACCACGGCCTCACGGACAACCGGTGTGAAATAGCGCTTGCGCTGTGTTTCACCGAGTGAGTGAGAATACCGGAGGCCCATAATCCCAACCCTTCTTCCCATCCCCAACCCTCTCACCATTCCCCAAAGGTCAGCAACGCATTCGTGATACGTCTGCTCGTTTGCACCCGATTTCATAAAAAAAACCTAATCTGGGCCCGAACCGGTACGAGGACGAGTTGACTACTATGGAGAGGCCGGGGGACGGACCACGACAGGGCCCATGAAATAACAGAGCCTCCGTCTTATCTACGTAAGCCCAGCGCTTCGCTGCGCCCGACCACTAGAGAAAAACCGTGGCCAGGCGCGTCGCCTCCTGGAAATTTGCCCACCGGGCTGTGACCAAGGTGTCATCGGCATAAAAAATTAAGCCCAGCTCGGGGGGAAACGTTCTCGAAAGATCCTGTCGTACCCCACGTTCCACAGGAGTGGTCCAAGGACGGACCCCTGCAGAACGCCGCACAATATGGGTCGCCGTCTCAAGATCCCTCTCGGTCCTCGTACACGACGGTACGCTCCTCTGTATAGTCTGCCACTAGCAGCCTCGGGTACTCTGGCACACCGTGGTAGTGGAGTGCTTCCTTGATTCAGTTAAATGGCAGACTATAGACGCGCCGCCACAGCTCACTGCCTCTTCGGTCACGGTCCTACGGCGCATCACGGCATTGACCTTTGCGGAATCGTGTACGCCATCGATGGGGCGACGACTTGCCCCCACCTTGGCGAAGGACTGGCGACGCCTTTGTAGTTACATGTTTGAGCTTTAACTTCGTATCCACAATGGCAATATGTAATTTTAAAGGCTTCATCTTGTGAGAAGGCAAGATAAAAACAGTGGATTGAAATATGTTCATTCTTTTCTTTTAAAGGACAACTCCCGACCCACTTCCCGAATTCCGATTGAGCTGAAATTTGAAATGTATGTACCTTTAGTTCTGATGACAATGCAATTTTATATTTATTTTATCAAAAAGTAATAAAAGCTTGTTTTTTAAAAAAACTTTTCAAAATTTTTTTTACTACGTGAAGTTTGGATTGCCACCATTCAGTGTATTTTGTTACTCACCTCTTGCATTCGTCCGAAACAACCCCTAGGAGTTTACGGATACTAATTTAATAAAACTGAGGTGTAAATAAATTACTCTTCATTATTTTATATTCCATATATTGTTGATCATACAACATCAAATTATAGACATCTTCGGCAATTGATGCACATGTCCTGTTTATAGCGTTATTGTAAATCGCCAGTACTTCTGCTAACCTTTCCCGTGGCACGCTTTTGAGACGGAAGAATCTCTCAGTATTCATACTCATGGTCAATAAGCAAAATAGAAGTTTGCGTTAATGTTTATCACTCAATACTGCAAGAGACCAAGTGACTAGCGAGAACTGCTCAGTCCAGGAGTATATTGTAGACTGACAACGGTATCTAACGGTCTTATTATCAGTACCACATGTGGCCCAAATCGGAACTAAAGATGAAACTTTGTATAGTCACTTTGACAGGAGTTGTTTGCAGGGAGTGTTGCTTCAATGCTTACAAACGCCTCCCAAGATAGCAATATTGTAATTAACACAATTTAAGTTTAATTAATTTACTAATAGCCATTGCGAAATTAATGTTGTTACACTGTGTTCATTTGGTACCTGTCGTAGAATTTATCTATAAGTATAACATTCCTTATTACACAGTAGAGTGTTTACACACAATTATGTGTTGAGACGTCTTTTCTTCATCTCAAGATATTGTGAGGATAGATATCTTGAAATGTACAAACCATTTACGCACACAAGCCAGCTTTAGTTCATCGGTATGTAAATATTTAACCCCTGTGTGAAGAGATACATAATTTCGTGTGAGCTAATATAAGCTATCACCCTGAAATAATATTTGTATAATAGAAAAAAAAAACGGTAATAATAGAAAAGTGGCGTTAATCCCTAAGTAGTGGTCGGACCTATTTAGTTTAAGTGAAATAGTAATTCTATGTATTTTGAACCTAATTTAATACAAGCATTAGTTGAACGCAGTATAATGCAGCTAGTGAGTACAATAGGCGACCTGTTTCTTAATACCAAATCAACTCTAGTATCTAGTTTCTATTCCTAGGCGTAATTTCCCTTTTTGTCGGCAACTTTTCTACGGTGGTAACCCTAAGGTAAAGGTAACCCTAGCGGGTCAGTAGCGCCCAAATTCAAAACAATCCCATAATCAAAGTTTAGCGCAGTGCGAAAAACGGAGAATAGTGAAATGCACTATAATGGTGCACTATAATACACATAAATAAATAGGACTTAATATATAAATATTGTTTATTAGATGTTAATAAAAACACAAATTTAGTGTGACTAGTAGGCATTTTATTTTCCAATGTAGGGAGACATTTATTAATTTTGAATACGATCACTCACTTAAATTTTTAGACAGCCTTTAAAGAAGACTAAATAAGATTATTATAAATTGTTGGTTTGTGTGGCGTCGACAGTCCTGATTCTTCATCTTTATTTCCTTTATTTACTCTTCAGAAGACATTTTTCCATTTCTTCAGTAACTCTGAAACAACATACTCTTAAATTATAAGTATTGAAAGAACGCTGAAACGAAATCTTTTTATCCGAATTTATGGTTCATACTCAGAGAATCCATTGACCATATCTATGATGCATCTAATGATATTGATTATATGGGCACAAAAATTTTGGAGGTAGACATAACAAAGTTTTTAGGATGAACAATAGATAGTTCCCTTAACTGGAAAATGCAAGTTACAACCAACCAATGCGTGTAGACCCCATTTTAAGCGGCTTAAAATAATGATAATTAACTTTGTACGAACGCTTCTAATAATAGGTCTTTACCTATGAAATTGCCGTTTTGTATGCAATAAGTGAAAGTACTTATTTTTTCAAACTTTTTTATTTCTGTTTTTCGAAGTAATCACTCATGCAATCGACGCATCTTTGCCAACGCATTGGCAGTTTATTGATGCCCTTCTAATAAAACTCAGCTGAACGGGAGGCAACAAACTATTCAAAGGCATTTTGCACTGCCTCTCGGGAATTGAATTTTTTACCCACTAAAAAGTTGTCTAAATTTTGGAAAAAGTAATGCCTGCCTTTTAAGAAGGAGTACGCTCTTTTCTTGACTGTTTGAAGGTCGTATTGGTCGAGGAATACCGCAGGCGACAATTCATTCCACAGTTTTGTTGTGCGAAGCAGAAAGTTTCTGGAAAAGCGCACAGTTATGGACTGCTAGCCATTTAAATGATGAGGATAAAACTGCTGTCGCATACACGACGGAACGGACGAAGGCGGAAAGAGGCGGCAGGGATCCATTCGAACAATTCCTCGGAGCACTCCTCATAGTGAATGCGATAGAAGATGCATAGCGAAGCCACATTTCTACGCAGCGCCTGAGAGTTCCGCCGAATTGAAACCTCTTTGCAATTGACGAATCCCGTCGCTTTGCGTTGAATGGACCAGAGGGAGGAGCTTGAACTGGGGTGCCCCCGCCCAAAGATGAGACCAGAGATGAGACCAGTATTTCATATGAGGCCGAACCTGCACCTTATAAAGCAGAAGGCGCGGTGGGCCGGAGTGAAATACCATCTCGATCTGTTGAGCACGCCAGGTTTCTTCAAGGCCAATTTGGCTATACACTGCAAATTACCACGGTACTGGACTTTACTTGATATGTAGACCCCGCACCAATATTCCAATATTGGCTGAGACAGATAAGGGACTGTCTTCGAAACGAGGACAAACGACCAAATGCAGTATTTAAATGTATTTGGTCTATTTTTAAATGTATTTCGTTATGTCAATCATCTCTTCTTCATAATAAAACAGTTTTTACTAACGCCTTGAATCTTAATAGATGATTAGCACAAATTTCCGTTAAAACAAAAAGAACACCTACACGCAAACCAAAAATTTTTGGATTGCACTAAGCGTTTTTCCATGTGATAAGGTACTCACAGCACTGATCCTAATAGGAAGCGGTGCTTTAACCGTCTTTACTACACCTGTTGGTAAGCCTTTGTTGGATGCTATTACACCATTTTAATTTAGTCCATGTGAAAGTCGCTTAATCCAACTATAGTCCATAGGCATTGACCATGCATTAATTCCCAACAAGCTGAAAATTTACAGGCACGTAAAAGATTCCACTATAATGTAACCCTGAAAAGTCGAGTTCCGTTGCACAATTTAGGCGGGCTTAAATTGCGCAGCAGAATAATTGGTACTCCAACTTTTAAATTTATTTTGTGCAAGGGCAGTCCAGTGGCCGGCAACGAATTTGAAAATTCGATTAGGTAAGTAGTCGCCTCGTCTTGCTCACCCCCCGATTGATGAAGCAATATTCTGTACTTTGACCAGGCATGCTACATAATATCTTACAGTTTATAGCTGTGCCCGCGCCGCCGTTCACGTGGATCTCCTTTTACAACAATGTTTTTCTTTAAACTGTAGACTACTAAACTACAATTTAATAGATAAATGAGACGCTGCCTTTTAAAAATATATTTAAGACCGTAATTTTTATTTCACATCGTTCCTAAAATAAAATGTTATTTAACATAAAAAATACATAATTTCAGCGTAAGGCTTATGGATAAACTATATTCAAAGTAGGGTCCACTTTGAATATAGTTTATCCATAAGCCTCCGGTGCGTAGGCATAAAGATTTGTGGAACTATTGACCCTGGAAAGAGCAACGTACACTCTAGCAACGCGGAAAATCTGATCCTGAGCTTTATTAATTGTCATTGCATAAATTGACTTAATTGAAATTTATACTTAACTTTACAACTATATATATAAAGAAAAGAAGGAGAAACAAACAAAAACACTAAACACACTAATTATATTATTATCTAATACCTACTTGAAACTTATATCTAAAAACTACGTATCTGTGTATTTTTAAAATCTAAAGCGCGCCTATTCCGAGAAGAGTCAATAAGAACCACGTCCGTTCGCATTTAGAGTGACAATGTGAGCGAAGTCCGCGCGTTTCTTTTTTTTATATGACTTTTACTGAGCTTTAGGTGGCCTCTACAATTTTTTTTTCGATGAGCGCTGATATATGTATTTTTGAGCAGATGAGTTCGGCCTTTTCTAGCTGGACTGGCCCAAAGACGAAAGGACGAAACAAATTCAGGGATCATCGCCTCTTTTAAGGTCTAGCTAGACAGTAACATCGCCCAAGGGCACCCCCTATGGGGTACGGACCTCGGCTTGGGGCGTTACTGACAAACTAGGGCGACTGGGACCCATGTTCTGAGAGTTAGCGCGACGCGTATTTCGGCCCCGCCGCCGGGGTCCAACCGAGGGCGATTTGTGTGCTGTGTATGCTCTACGTTGAGCGAGTGTGATTTCGTCGTCCGAATCCCTAAGCGCGTGTTTGGGTCTACGTACTTGCGAGATGGTGCTGGGTGTGTAATCACTAGCCGCGACCACTAGAGGATTAGGGTGTGTCGGAGCAGAGTCAAAGTAGCTGAGGGAGTAGAAGTCGGCGCGTGAGCGACCCCGCCTTTTTATAGATGCAGCGGATGGCCGTTTCGCGCGTTCGACAAAAATCAACCGTATAGCCGTACCCATACTGGTGGGGCGAGATTTGGAAGTTTTATTTCGTCTATATCTTGTGTGTTTATTAACCGATTTCTAAATTTCTTAAAAAAAATAGATATTAAAATGTACTTTTTGAATATGGGAGTTCGATAAGGATATATCCATGTGAAATACAATATATTCATGTATTTAATAGACTTTGAAGAAATAAGTACCTAATGTGGTGACCCCGCGTTTGAAGAACCATGTTAAGCCAAGAACAAGTAGAAGCAATCTTAGCGTGATCAACCTCGCCTTTTTGTATTCCCAAATTCGAGGCAATCATCGCCAACCAGAAGCTCAGCGACGAAGGCAAGTTCGGCTTGGTCGTAGCCCAACTGACGAGCTTCGTCAGTTCAGCTACGACCAAGCCAACGTTGAACAAATCAGCGACATCATTATGAAAGCCCCAGACTCCGGAAAGTACGGAGAGGGGAAGAAAAGGCTGGTGTTGGTTTACGAAGAATCGGAGTGTTAACAGCTACAAAAAATGTTAAATGTGTTGCAGCCTCGTTGGCGCAGTGACTACTGAGCATGAGGTCTCGGGTTCGATTGTCGGGTCGGGGCAAATGTTTGTATGATCTGCAAATATTTGTTTCGGAGTTTGGGGGTTTTCGATGTATATTTGTATTTACAAACAAAAAGTATAGATATATGTATTTATATCAGTTGTCTAGTACCTATAACACAAGCTCTGCTGACGTTGTGTGTTAGATGTCCGAAATATTTATTATTATTTAATAAACGAAATGGAACTCGGCGACCAACGGCCATCTACTTCGTAGAGTTAGTGGCTTGGCGCAAAACAAAATACCTGATAATACACTGCGTATGCACCTGAACCGAGGACCTTTTTTTAAATTTTGCAAAACGATAAAAAATCATATGAAAATTTGTTAAAAATAGTAAAAACCTAAAGCAATAGGTCGTAAATTTCTTAAACGTGAAATTAAGCAGTCATGATCATAACAGAAAACTAATTTTCTCCTTAAATATAACATTGAGGACAACGGATGAAGTGTCAGGTTTTAGTTAAAAAATAGTACAAAAACATAGTATACTTTGAGTTAATACGCGAGGTTGACTTTAGTCAGTAAAGGCGAAAAACATTAAGCCCTCAGTTGAAACGTTTTAGTACAATTCAACTTTTATTTACTTCTTAACGATTGGTTTCTGTTATACGACATAGCTTTAATATATTTAAGACATACCTACTAAATAGAAAAAGATTAAACCCAATAAGCATGTTGCCCAACGAAACATTTTTTGCTAAACATGTTGAAAAACCTGCTGAACTTAAACATCGAAACTTAGCTATTTAGTTTAACTGTAGAAGAACTGTCTCTGCCTTAAGGTTCTACGTTTTTGAAGATTTAACTATTTAAGTAGTGTCGAAATACGTATTTGATAACGAATATTGATTTGAATTTCATTGACTTGTGTTCTGAAGATAATAAACAACTTATAGAATAATATATTTTAAATCTTAGATTATTAATAAGACATTTAAGTAAATAATGTTATCGACATATTAATAGACCTATAGTACACATAACTGCAATGCAATGCGATGCGATGCAGCGTCGCATCGTAGGAACATGCGATGCAGCGTCGCATCGTAGGAACTTGCGATGCGAATTGCTGCCGTACGAATTCGTGCGTCAAATGTTGATTCAAGTGACCATACTTTCGAAGGTAGTCAGCCGTATGTATTGGAGGTGTTCTTAGGAATGGTGACATAGATCGCAAAAACATTGTTTCACTGCTGTTATTGTTTACGAGATATAGATAAAGAACATTTTGGGTTCATTCATTTATTACGATTATGAATGTTGATGGAAACTATTTTATTCGAAAATATTATGCTTTAAGACTAAATGAAGATATTTTCTAAGAAATAGAATAGAAGAATCAATTGTCTAACAGCAAAGTTGAACACCACATTGAAGCCGCGGGACCTTCAATATATGCAAAACAAAGATGCGTCGATTGCATGGGTGATTACTTCGAATAACAGAAATAAAAAAGTTTAGCAAAGATGCGTCGATTGCATGGGTGATTACTTCGCATAATAGAAATAAAAAAGTTTGAAAAAATAAGTACTTTCACTTATTGCATACAAAACGGCAATTTCATAGGTAAAGACCTAATATATAAAGTTGAAGAGTTTGTTTGTTTGTTTGAACACGCTAATCTCAGGCGATCGGCTCTCGGCTAATCGATCAAAGTTACAACGAACTACAAGAACTGTTATATTATGTAACTTGCTGCTACGGAACCTTCACGTGCGAGTCCTACTCGCACTAGGCTGCTTTTTTTGACTTATTGAGATTCGTTAAGTAGTGTAAAGTTGGTAAGCACATGTCACGCGGCAACATCATCCTCCCCGCCACTACGCGTCTCTCGGCTGCCCCACCTGTCGACCGCCGTTCCACCACCGCTGGGGACTCGCATAAAAGGACGAGCGCACCGACTGCTCGCCCTCTTTCTGCGCAGCTCTTTCTGCGCGCCTCTTTCTGCGCGACCTCTTTCTGCGCGCCGCTTCCTGCGCACCACTTGCTGCCGGCGTCTACCACGCCCGGCGGCTGGGCCGCCGGCCTCCAACGCCGGAGCCCAGCACTGCTCTTCGTGCTGGCGTCTGCCACGCCCGGCGGCTGCGCCGCTGCTACGGGTCCCGGCCTCTAAAGCCGGGGACCAGCTACTAAGTTAAGTGCCTCTTACTTGGAGGTACCACCTGATCGAATCTCTCAGAACAAAGCCTAAAGTCACTACGTGACACATGGCGCCCGACTGAACTGAGAGATCCGATCACGGTTTGCCTCTTTTCTTTTTATTTATTGTGTATTTTTCTTGTGTTTCGTACTGAATCCCATCCAGGATAGTGTTTTTTGCTTTTTTATTGTGTGCACATGCTTCTCATTGCTTTTTCTTTTTTTTCTCATTGAAAACACGTGCCAGTCATGACCACGTGTACTTCTAATCGCTTTTTAAAAAAAAAAAAAAATTCTCCATACACGTGTCAAGGAGAACCGCATGGCATTCTCATACTTTAAATTTACTTTTCTTAAAATTTTGTTCGCTTGCGGCTTATATAAACTATAATGTAAATACGGGACGCTGGAATGCGTTTGAATCGCAAACTAAAACCGGTTTTGCCCGCTTATTTAACCTGCTACTGGATGAGATTCGACATATTTTATTTTCTTTTTAAACATGCTTGATCGCTTAGATAGCTATATCTTACTAAAATTATTTCTGTAAAAATATCTAACTAGACTGGACTTATCTTAACTAATAAACTTAATAACTACTTTGAGTCAATTATTAAACTTTTCTAAACAAACTACTTGTATTATCCAACTAACGCGTAATTTTTTTTATCTACTCCTATATACATCTGCGGTTATGGTCATTTCCTTTATTATCTTTCTATATACATCTTGATTCTAAACATTCTCGATAACTTATTTTTATAACTTGTTTTCTTGTGCAATAGATGCGATTAGTTTTTTTCTTGATGAGATTACTTACAATAAACATATATACTTACAATAAATACATTAAATAATATCTGGTACAGTTGTCGTTTGTAACGTCGATCAGCGTAGGGTTGATTCGATATTTGTTATATTTTTGACATACCGCTCCGAGTCTTGTCGTTTCTTGCACATCTGCCGTTTACGTTTCTCTTAAAAATACATTCTAACCACGAAATAAACGTAAACCTATAAAACGAAACGCATTCTAAATGCCCACTAATGAAAACTATTGACATCTGCAACTTAGTATAGTACTTTTAATCTTTAGCTACTAAATGATATTCTATCGGTCTTTGGAATTCATTACAGATGCTGTTCACTTACTTACTTATATACCTACTTATAAAATATAGATAAAAACATGTTTTTCTTACAACATTGTTGCACTATTCTCAACTTGAGACAAATTTTTACAAATGATGCTTGAGATGTGGGTAGATTTGAATAAAGTTGCAATACGATTACTTGAAAATATCTCACTATGTGGGTATCGTATTGACTTGTATGGTTCATGTCTGTATGTTCGTCTGAGTATATTTTGGTCTAAACCAATTATTTTGGTCTAAACCAATGTACTAAAATAATTTCTTTACTCTCGTAACTAGTATTCTAGATCTTTTTAAATTTACTCTTATAACTGAGTTTTTCTTTAACCGGCTATACTGCCACTAAACTAAATAAACTAAAACTATACTATAATATAATTAACTTTAATAAGTTTAATGACGGTTTTGATTGGAATTTTAGCTTTGACTTTTCGCCTTCATCGGTGACTAGTAATGCTCTGGGCGTGCCCTTGATCATCCATCAAAACGTCAGAAAACCTTGTTACTTGCTCTTTAGTAACCCTTATGATGCTGCTTCATCATGTCTTCTGAAAGACACTCAAGGCCCTACCCCTTGATAGTTACTTATTGTAACCTTTATGATGTTGCGTCTTCATGTCTTCTAAAAGACTCTCAAGGTTCTAACTCTTGAAATCCTAATTCATTTTAGGACTAGTACTTCTATTATATACTCTTTGGAGCGGTTAGTGACTCCTAAAATTAAGCCTTAGTACTAAACCAATCATTGTTATGGGTGATTTCTTTATTTATTTATTACAGAGCGGTCGGCAACTCTTTAAATAAGCCTTAAAGCCACATATATATAATTACATTAACAGAGCGGTCGGTAACTCTTTAAATAAGCCTTAAAGCCACATATATATATTTATTTTAACAGAGCGGTCGGTAACTCTTTAAACAAGCCTTAAAGCCATATATATATAAATATAATTAATTGACTACAAATAGTCATTTTGTTCTCTTAACCTGTCTTTTCAATTCGATTGAAAATGACCTTATCTAAACTCAAATTGCACACCGTTACATATCGGTGGAGCGAAATAACAATACCTACTATAGCTACTAAAGCTACTAAAAACTACTAAAACTACCATAAACAAACTATTTCTTGTTTTATAATTCGCGACAGAGAATCTTTAATCATTTAAATATTGAAATTAAATAAAAAATGTGTTGTAAAAGGTCTCGTTTGATCGGCAAATTGGCCAAAGATAGTTAAACAAATTGATAAACAGTTATTTTGTTTACTTATTCCATAATTAACACTTTTCACAGACGTAGTTTCTGTGTTATTTATCTCTGAAATTATTTCCTGCGTCGTGAAGCAAATATAACATTTCTCGTTCTTAAATACAATAATAATAATATTCTTTAATACTTTTGAAAAACTTCTACACAAAACAATCACAGGTTCGATTCTCGGCTGTAGTTGTTAATCTAAATATTTGTTTCTCTTTAACACATATCTCTCAGCGAACATACAAATAACTATAGTTTTCTACTACCTCATCTATCTAAAAAAAAAAAAAAAAAAAAAAAAAAAAAAAAAAAAAAAAAATTTGCAACCTAAACATAATTTCTTGAAACATTTCTAACTGAGAGTATGTATGACTCACCTTGTTTACGTTCTTGTTTGAACGGAAAATTCTGATCTAACTAATTTCTTTTTTGAAATTTATTTTAAACTTTTTAACTAAACCTTTTCTGCTTTTGAACTAAGCTTATATGACCTTGGCCTCTGATCTATATAGACGAATCAGTTTGTCTTTCCCGCTGATTTCTTTAAACTATATTTTTTTCCTTTAAAAGACTCTGATCTGCCTTGCTACTTGTTTCCAGGGTACCAGCGAGGCGCTGCAGGCAGCGGAGACCGAGATGCCGAGAGAATTTTTCTCAGGAAAAATTCTGGTCAAACGGGGGGAGTATGTCACGCGGCAACATCATCCTCCCCGCCACTACGCGTCTCTCGGCTGCCCCACCTGTCGACCGCCGTTCCACCACCGCTGGGAACAGATATAAGGACGAGCGCACCGACGGCTCGATCTCTTTCTGCGCACCTCTTTCTGCGCGACCTCTTTCTGCGCGCCTCTTCCTGCGCACCACTTGCTGCGGGCGTCTACCACGCCCGGCGGCTGGGCCGCCGGCCTCCGACGCCGGAGCCCAGCACTACTCTTCGTGCTGGCGTCTGCCACGCCCGGCGGCTGCGCCGCTGCTACGGGTCCCGGCCTCTAAAGCCGGGGACCAGCTACTAAGTTAAGTGCCTCTTTCTTGGAGGTGCAGCTGTGGTCGAATCTCTCAAACCTACGCCCTGTTATGTAAACTTACATACCTACAATAAATAATTCTCTTCCTATTGTGTCTAATTATTGAACCTCATGGCTCCTAAAGTCGCTACGTGACACACATAGCTTTTTGTAACAGTATTTGTATTTGAAACAGGGTCATGAGAAGTCAACTGTTAAGCTACTCGTAGGCAGAATACAAGATACTATTCTCCATCTCTGTTCAAAATTTAATAATAATAATAATAAATATTTCGGACATCTAACACACAACGCCATCTAGTCCCAAACTAAGCAGAGCTTGTATTATGGGGTACTAGACAACTGATATGAATACTAATATACTTTTTTTTTTTGTAAATACATAATATTATACATAGAAAACACCCAAATTCCGAAACAAATATTTGCAGATCATACAAACATTTGTTCCGACCCGGGAATCGAACCCGAGACCTCAAGAACAGCAGTCGCGTACGCTACCACTGCGACACCGAGGCAGGCAAATTTGAGGAAGGTTGGTTCCTTTTTTTCGTTTTCTTTTCTTTTTTCTCTCGATAGTAGGAGAGTCTTATCGTACGATGAGTTGTGACAGTCTTATAGACGTAGTCAGAGACTAGTACTGACTACGGACCTAGTATTATCTTATGTCTTTGTACGAGTCTTAACCACATAATTCAATCCAGTCATATGAGATATCAGCAGTTCCTTTCAATGCATCAAAAGGCAAGGGATATAGTGGACAAATATGAAATTACTCACTGTTTCTTTTTGCCATTCGTATAGAAGCCATCTCCGGAGTAGGTCATTCAGGAATATAATACTACACTAACATTCTTTTGAGCTATTGAAGTGCCGAAAATTCTTCTCAGCAATACCTGGAAATTTGAAAAAAAAAGACATTCCAATAAGAAAACATTCTTAAATCGTAAAATACCATTTTTTTTAAAATGTTAGTTGCCATTATTTGCATGCATGCTTTTTACATGTTTTAAGTAGATGGCGTATTATTTTACATACGAGTTATATGGAATAGCTGGCATCCACAGGCTAATGTGTTCGGTCATCATTTTAACGGCAACTCCCGCAGTAGAATTATATTTTGTACATAAAATGGACATTTGTGTCCTTTTCATGAACATCCAAACGCAACACAGAAAGTGTTTTAAACCCATAACGCAGCATCATGCAGTCAAGGAAGGTTAAAACATATTTTCTTACATGTACTTACTTTGTTTACCAACAACTTCGTCACTTTTTCTATAAACTGCACCGGTAAACAGAACTTTTTATAGCATAAATTTAATTACAGGATTTCTCAAGGTTTTCTCATGGATACCTGGAAAGTACAAAAAGTTAATGTAAATGAAGGATCTGTAAAAATAACTAGATTAATTTTTGTTTGTTTTCTTACCATAACTTATATTATTTTCATACATTGAAATTAGCATTACTATTGTATTTACATTGTATTATGATTATTAGGCACTGCGTTCCAGAAAAACTTATAGATCATCCGGGACATGTGGTTCGGCTTTCGGATCTTAATTGAATAAATGTATCTTAATTTGAATTTGAAAAAAAATTGAACTTGATGGCTGTTGGTAACATGAAACCATTCCTTATTACAGTCGGGGTTCAGCAAGGGTCGGTTCTAAGTCGACGTCTTATCAGACATCAGCAATGGCCCATTTTTTATGGTAAACTGGGCAAACTAGCAGACATATCGCCTGATGGTAAACGGTTACCGCCGCCCATGCACACTCGCAACACCAGAGGCGTTACTAGTGCGTTGCCGGCCTTTTAATTGTGTATGTAATCTGATAACTATATCATTACTCACTCTTATCTGTTTGCTACTCGTACATAGGCCATCCTGAGGGTAAGTTTCTGTTACTTAAATATTGATGAGACTCTTTTCGGCAACATCTGAAAGTATAAAGCAAACAAATTAAATATCTCAGTCCACTGCTGGACATACGCCTCTCCGTAGAAAGGAAGTTACGGCTACTATACCACACTGATGAGACAAGTAGGTTTATTTCAAGTTTTCCTACATTTTACAGTGATGTTGTTCTGCGTAGTTTACTTCTTCAGTCGTCTCTTAAGACACCTATAGGATGAAGTGTAAAAATGGGCTCCTATTACTAAAACTCCGCTGTCCGTCTGACTGTCACCAGGCTGTAATTTATGAACCGCGATAGCTAAACAGTTGTAAATTTCACAGATGTTGTTCTGTTGCTACTATAACAACAAATACTAAAAACAGAATAAAGTAAATATTTAAAAGGGTTCCCATACAATGAACAATATCATTTGTTTTTTTGTCCTCTATATTAATAATGGCAACAGGTAGGGATTTGAAATATTTGCTATTCTAATGATGTATATAAATATAGGTTGTTTCAATTTGTATTTTGGATAAGTGTCAAATGTGTAGATAATGGCCAGTTTTTTTACTGCGATAACCGAACACAGGCGGGTGGAGCCACAGGCAAAAGCTAATATAATCATGCTCATGTCATCATATATTACATAGTCTAATATTAAAATTGATATCTTTCATATACATTAATCAAATTAAGTCTTTTAATTCTTGATGTGAGACATAAACTACATAAGCCATTTTGACGATTTACCATCAGATCAGACCACCTTTTTCTTTTAAAAAGACTACAGAATCGAGACTGAGAACAATAAATTAGTGGAATACACAAAGTGCTGGTCCATATGGGGTTTGAACCCACAACACTCAGCGTTGCAGAACCCTTACACATCTCCGTTTCTGAATCAAAATGTTATGCAATCTTGTAAGTTGTTTTTTTAGGGTTTCAGGGCATATCAACGGACAGTTCACTAGTTGGAAAGTAGAGACCGTCATCTATGGGCAGCTGTAACTCAAGAATCATACGTGCATTGGCACCCTTTGAATCCTTCTTGCCAGTGCCAAGAGGAAGGGTGCACTCTCTCAGCAAATATAAATTGTTTAATTAATAGCCTTTAACAGTTCCCTGCTCGACATAGGCATGTTTTGGTCTTCTGTACCACACTGGCTAAACAGATTGTTATAGAATTTGTTTCAAGGTTTCTGCATATTTTGCGTCCTTAGTCACCTCTTACGACACACATGGGATCGGACACCACACTCTGACTTATCAGTTTTTTTTTGAGACCGGTGTCGGTCCGGTCGGTCTGGGAGTGATATCTATCACTCCTGTTGTGCCAACCATTAGCTCTACCATGATTAAATAATATGTTAAATTACCTTTGAAATACACTTACTTTGTTTATCAACAATGTCATTATGTTTCCTAGCAGCCTATAGGTGCACAGAACTTCCTAGATGGCATAGATTTGGTTCCATTTTTTTTTCTAATTAATATCTGGAAATAGATTATAAAAATATGTGTTTAGTAAAAGATATAGTACTAGATAAATTACAAATAATTTGGCAAGATACAGGCCTTTGGCCTAGTTTGGGTTACCGAAACAGTACATACATAAAATGTTATGTATCAATATTTTTACAAACAATGAATGCTACATACATGCAAAGTAAGTAGGACCATGTCACGGCAAAAAAAAAATGAAAACTTGAACATGCTCTATGCCGACCAATGTTATAGTAAGCCATAATATCCATTCTAAGGAGAGGCCTACGCATAGTAGTTTTATTAAAAACTTGCTGCCCAAATGCCTTGAGTTCATTTATAATATTAGTATAGACTTATTATTATCAAAGTTCTAGTCTACTTGAAATTAAGTCATGGATTAGTAATTTTAAATATATGTTTCACTAACCAAGTTTAATTAGGTTCTGTTTTGTTCGTTTTTAATTACTTCTATTTAGTCTTCATAAGGTAGGTAAGTTTCATAATAATATGAAAACCTCTATGTATTGTAGAAACTGTTCTTTTTTCTTGAAATAAAAGTCTGTTAATACTGACTTACGAGGCATAATTCAATCTCGTTCGAACTTTATAAAGGTACCATAATCAAATATTGGTAAAAAATAAACTAAAGTGTTTAATTGAACTATGCACAGAGTGTGTAACACAGTAATACTTACTGAGAGTAAAACAAGCATCCATGTGTCAATACACCTATTTCTGCACTCTCTCTCTGCAGGTGACTAGGGTAAAGAATTTTACGATATATTTTCGTGTGTGTATTTGTGGTTACATAAATCCGTAATGAAAGGATCCCATACCAGATTTTGTAATTTATTAAAGTTATAAATGACTGCATTGGGCGTTTGTATTAATTATTTCTAAGTAGTAACCAAGTTCTAACTTTGTTCTATTCAAAATACTGTGGTCTTCTTCTTCTTTTGATGAAATGGCAACCAGGCCGATCTCTTGGATCAGCTATTTCTGCCAATGTCAAGTGTTTTTAGTCTTCAAATCATAAATCTTTAGGACTTCTTTCTTTTTCTTCATTTCATAATAACGTTCCTTCAATCGGAGATTAACGACAAATTCTAAACTTGACAGACTTGACTGGTAACCCCTGGTAAACCTACTTTGAACTGTCAGTTGTCAAATCTGGATTTGATGAATTTTGATGGCGGCCGTTTTCCGCTTGAGAATTGGAGCTTGGAGGGAAATAATTTGAAAAGTTATGAATACAATTCTGCTACATTCAGAAACCTATTTAGTAAAAATAAGGTAGGTAGATACCTACTTGAATAACGTTAGCTACAATTTTACTTCTTTCTACTTTTTTAGGTAACGCCAAAGCCTTTTGGGACGTTTAGTATCGGGGTCTCTTCCGAGGAGTGTCCTCACAATAAAAGTTCAGATTTACAGCTTGATATGGTATTTCGTGTAATTAAGATTGATTACAATTAGTTGTGAATCACCGGCACAAGGTACGAGGTTTACACAAGTTTATCTAACAAGGTACACAAATAGGAAATCTTCGAACACTCTGGCTTCTTTTGTTGCTGTCTGATAGTGATCACTTTTATTGACATCGAAATCGCTTGGACGAAAAGTTCGTTCGGAAACTCCACACACCCCCAAACGGAAATGATTAATTTATATAAAAAATAATTGAAATAGAAGAAATCTTTACTGTTTTTAAATCGAGTTGTTGTACGAGTATGAGGCTGTTTGCTGGTTGAAGCAGCCGGAGTCGCAGTAGGAGTAGGTGAACGCCGCGCTGGAGGGGGCAGTGGGGGAACCTGAATGGGTTCATGATGAATAGATGTTGATTCATGATCTAGAAAGGCGGGTTTGACTCGGTCGACACTCACTACAACCTCCTTACCTTTTACGATTAAGGTAAGTTGTTTGCCATTCTCCGATCGTTTCATGGCGGGAAAGAGGCCAATGCTAGGTGGTTGCAGTGGGTGACGAACGGTGTCATCGCGTAAGAATGCGTGTGAGCATGATGACAAGGCTTTGAAAATGAAAGATGAAGGATTGCAGTGTCTAGAGGCATCGGTGGGTCGCACATTCGATATTTTTCGTCGCAATTGCACGACAAAGTCAGATGGGTCTGCGATTTGTGGCAGAGCTGGAGGCAAGCATCTCACATGGCAAATGGAGGCATTCTCCGTAAACCATTTCGGCTGCGGTGGCGATGATGTCTTCCTTAAAGGCAGTTCGCATGCCAAGTAATACAAATGGAAAGGACCGTACCCAAGTGTCGCTGATGTGGCACACGAGAGCGGCTTTTAGTTGTCTGTGCACCCGCTCGATCATACCGTTAGCGCAAGGGTGGTATGAGGTGGCCCTGATTCGTTTGGTAGCGACCTGCTGCATCAGTCGTCGAAACAGGTCTGACTCGAACTGAGTGCCCTGGTCTGTTGTTATAACGGTCGGTACGCCGAAACGGGATACTCGTTCTCTGGTAAAGGTGTCAACAACTTCTTCGGCCGTGATGGATCGCGTGTGCCATACTTCAGGTCATCTAGATACTCGGTCTATTGCTGTTAAGCAGTAACGATAGTCGTTGCAGGTAGGTAGAGGTCCGATGATGCCAATGTGGACATGCATAAAGTGGCTAGATGGGAGATTGAATGATACGAGTGGGGCGGAATTATGGCGTGAGACCTTGCTTCTTTGATACGCTACGCACTCTTGGGCCCAACGACGACAATCCTTTTTTATAGAGGGCCTTACATATCGTTCGGTCAGTAGACGTGTAGTAGCTCGTACGCCAGGGTGCGACAAGTTATGCAGCTTGTCAAACACCGCGCGGTGAAATTGAGAGGTCAGAAATGGTATTGTCATGTCCTCAAACTCTCTTTTGGCAGCGATGAGTTTGTCTCATGCGCTGTGTTTCATCACTTGGTTGGCCTGGGGGTCGTGTGATGGCAGGGTACTCAGCAAGCACATGTGCGAAGGTTGAGTTGAGCTACCGCTACCGATTATAGCGGTAGCCACATCAGCCACGACGAAATCCCAACGGAAGTCTCGGCGCAGTCCTAGATTTAAGTGCAGGATTATTGTGCCGTAGGTATTTATGTTGCTTCCATTGGTAGTGCTGAGTGTGTATCCGGTATGATGGTTCGACCTTTGTTAGTGATGAAAAGACGGCGGCTGGTAAGGGAACAATCAGTATCCGTCACTACTGATTGTCCTTGGCGTTTTCCTCCTTGCAGCTGCAAGGTGTGTTGCATTTGGTAGCTTAGGCGCTAAATTTCTTGTGGTACCAACACAACTTGTCAGGTGTTTTCTCACGCGACTGCCTGTTGTTGTTGTTCCGACTGTCTGACTGTTGGATAAAGAAGCCACCTGTGCTCTCAGTTCTTCGACCTGCGCGACCAGTTTGTTCAAAATAGATGAAGAAGGTACTGGAGCGGCAGCGCAGGAATAAACACTGCGGGGGGTGGTGATTTTGGTCACCTTGTCTGCGAGGTCTACTACCTTGTCCAGCGATAGTTCGACTTGTGAGGCCAGTATAATAATATAATAATATGTCTATGCTGTCTTAATATGTTGTCATCGGAGAGGACAATGCCAGCCAATGATATTGAACAGAAACTGAGACGGTCGTCTGTCTCCTAGTTCCTCCTCACTAATTAGTTGCCGTACTCTCTCCTGTGAATGTTATCTGAATCTGAATGGTGAATGAGCTCTAGCTAAGTTTAGTGTATCGCTCCCCATCTGGTGGTGGATTAGTTACCACCAGATGTCCTCGACCTCAAGAGCAAGCCGTTGATCTAATTGTGAAATTATGTAATTGAATTTAGTGTAATCGGTTGTGATTCCTGCAGTATCGAATTGTGCCTCTGCCTTGAGAAAACCAAATCGCAGGCCGGTCTTGCCAAAATGGAGTTTAACAGCGACCCTAGACACTGAAGATTTGGGTTGGTCCTCTGAATGTGATAAGGTTAGTTGTTGCTAGAGAGCAGTTGCTTAAAGACAGCTATTTCTGCCAATGTCAAGTGTTTTATAGTCTTCAAATCTTAAGTCTTTGTCGTGTTATAAAATATGGATGAGATGAAATGGGGACCGTCTTTCGAAAAAACAAAAAACGATCTCCGGAAATCATCAACCACTCTAGCTTCTTTTGTTGCTGTTTTGTGACAATGGCGCGGACGAAAAGTTCGTTCGGAAACGCCGCAGCCTCTTTGTAGAATCATTTAATTTTACCAAAACATTACTTCAATTTTTTTTATAATTCTACATGGTAATTAAGTTAATTAAAACCATAAAACACTGTTTTAATCAAATTTTATTTCCTATTTTTATATTTTTTTTTGTGATAAAAACTCTCTTAGAGCTAATATGTCAGAGTCGTATGTTTTAGACTTTAGTTAATAAGTAGCTAAATAAATAAAACAGATACTCCAGTTTTCTTCAGGTTAGATAACAATGCATTCGTGAGGAAAGACACCACGGACCGCTACGGTAGGACAAGCTGAAACAAATAAAAAAAATGTTGATGAAAACAATTGAACAATTTGAAGAAAAAATTTGAAAATGAATGAAAAAAAAGTTGAATTAATACTTAAAAGTTTAATAAAAAGTTTTCAACTTTATTTTTATGAATATTATACATTTAAAGATGGTCTTCACTTTAAATAGTTTAGCAGGTCTTGTTTAGATGCAAAATCATATTTTACGAATATGTCTACTGCATGCATTAAAAAAACCAATACTAAGTTGAGAAAGTAGAGAGTTATGAATATATTCTTACAGTACTTTTGGTTAAGTTAAAGTTTTATTTTGTGGTGGAGGAATGGGTGTCATGTCTCTCCAACACAAAGGGAAGATCCTCCGACCAGGCGAGGTGATCATGCCTGGTGGGTGGTTGACGTTGGGATGTTGTATATATATTACAGTTTACTTATTGTTTGATATACATCATCCTCAGCATCATCAAATTAGCCTTTGATAGTCAACTGCTGAAGATTGAAGTTATTCTATTGAGTTAAATAAATAAATAAATATTTCGGACATCTAACACACAACGCCATCTAGTCCCAAGCTAAGCAGAGCTTGTGTTTATTATATTTATATATATATTTGAGTTTTATATTCAGTTCAGAGGGAGAGTGAGAGAGAGTAACAAAGGTGTTGATGATTATAGCAATGTGTTACGGCTCTTGGTGTTCATGGGCGGCGGTAAGCGCTTTCCATCAAGTGATCCACTTGCTCATTTGCGTGCTATATCTTAAAACAGATAAGAAACAATCAACGTACTATAAATAATGTCAAATACATGAATGTGTTGTGCAATGTTTGTTAATGTTTCTGAAGCTAAATTAAAATCGCTGTTATTAAAGTTTTGTACAAAATATATGGGTTTTTTTATGTATGGGCCCGCTAAAATGACTCTACTCTGTCTAATTGAAAGCATAAGTAGAATCCAACGGTGGTGGTCACCATACTCATTGTGAATGCAGACAAAGCAACAATGCACCATGGAGACCTGGCGGCCTAGTGATGCTTTTGTTGTATAGCGGCATTTATCTAATACTACTATCTACTTTGAATCGTCAGTCTACCCCTCGTTACTACGAGCGGCACAACCTGTTCGAAACGTCGGGATATAGAAGGTATCGTAACTTTTTAAATAATTAAAACATCTGAACCTTATTCTGGACTCTATATAGATGCTGATAGTTGCTTTTTTCAGTTCAACGGAGACGAGATAAATGATAAAATTTGTGAGGTCCTTCGGAAACTTATTTGTTGAATTTGAAGAGTTATTACAATTACCTTTCTCACAACGTTGACCATAAAATCCGGTTCCTTCACATTTGCAAGTGAATCCAGGATCTTGCACTGTTTGAATACAATTTCCTCGTAAGCAGGGTAATCGACTACATATGTTTGATGTCCGTTCTGTGGAAAAAATTATGTCAAGAAGGAATTCCAAGGTGTTACTACTAATACACGGTCTTGAAGTGAATATCATTATTAAATAGATGGAGCTAGTAGTACCTACCTACATACATAATAATTTGTTGTAAATACTAAGTGGACTGGCCGAGACTGCCTTCCGAGTGAATCCTTAAAAGTCTATTAAGTATGTCTTAAGGAATAATAACAAAGTTAGTTAATTACAACCACACTATATAATTATGATTTAGGTTTTAATTGTAGAGAATCACCATCATCATCCGACTATTTCAGTCCACTGCTAGACATAACCTCTCCCATTATCAAAGAAAATTAAATTAAAGAGAATGGCTTTATGAAATATGTCGGTGGGTAAAGAAAACTGCTAGCGCAATTGCAGTATAGTTGTTACTGCAAAAGCAGCAATAAATAAACCAAAATTATTTCTTTACGGAACTGCTCACACTATTGCCTATAATTCATTCGCCTAGTCGAATATAATATCTATTTCTTTCCTTCTATTCTTACCAATCTCTTCCTTTAAATGGTTTCTCTTCCTTTAAAACCCTCTTAGGTGCTCGATTAAAATATGTGACTTTTTTTATAAAAATCAACTAACCTATAGTCACATTGCTTAGGCAAAGTTGAGATAAATCACTGTCTAACAAGTACCTATACTTGTTTTAATTAAAAACTAATTAATTAAGTAATTAAAAACTTAGCCACAACAAGATCTGTTATATATATTGCCGACGCATGGCTCTCCTTGCCATGCGTCGGCTCAGTGAGCGGCTTATCTGGAGTGGTATCATGATTTTGATACACTACAAGAAATTAATGAATTATTCTAATTCTAAGCAGTTTCTTCTTGCTTTTCATCTAGGGAGTGAGTGAGTTACCGGAACCTAAACTATTTCTGACTGTTACCGAAACAGACTGTACGGGTGGGCATTGGTTACTCTTGAATCCAAAGTGCTCATGGGTATCAGGAGATGCTAACCATATGATGACCTGTCTATTCGGTGGCCCATTTATACTATAAAAAGACTTAGGGCCAGCTTCACTAGTAGCTGATGAAGTTTCAGATAGTTATATGAAATGTAATATAATTTAAGTTATCTGGCAGATAAATTCAAAATGACAGATGGTGAAACTGGCCCTTAACAAACTAACCTTTTAAAGCGCTCATGCAAGTCCGTCTAGATCTGTAGTTATACTCTGTCCTGCATCCAAAGCCACAGGTGCATGTGCCACCATATATTTTACAGCCATTATGCGCTTGACTTGGATCGCAGGCCCATACAGTTACTGAAGAATGAAAGTAGTTTTCAATTTAATATACAAAAAAAAATTTTTGAAGTTTTAATGGACAGATTTAAGAATATAGTACACTGAAACAAAAAGACATGCACAAATAAATAATTAGAAACATAAAACTCCTAATAGAGAAATGTTTGTTTCATCAAATACATTGTTTCCTCATTGATGATGGGTAAAGTTCAAATTCAGAGGCTTATATTAAGATGTATTTTTAATAACTGTCTTTAATCTTCAATACATTTATAGTATGAAATTTTTCTTTCTTTCTTTTTTAATATAAAAAGTAGATATGTATTTGTATCAGTTGTTGTTCAGTTTTTGTCGACATCGCCGTTTTTCATGACGAGAATCTCGTGAAAGTTGAAAAAGAGAAACAAATTAAATATTTGGATTTGTCACACGAGATTGTCGATATGTGGATGTGGATAATAATATTATGGACATTTAACACACAACGCCATCTAGTCCCAAATAAAGCAGAGCTTGTATTAAGAGTACTAGATAACTAATATACTCCTGAACAAATATATGCAGATCTTAAACACATTTGGTTGGACCCAGGAAGGGATCTCCAGTCTCGGTCTCGACCTACAGTACATATAGAAGAGATCGAGACACTTGTTGCGGTCTCCGGTCGCGATCTCCTGTCTGGGTCGCCTGTCTCTATCGCGGCCCGAACCGCTTAAGAACGAGCGGGAATTTTGGTGATTAACTACCGAACACACACACACGCACACGCACACGCATACGCACACGCACACGCACACGCACACGCTCACGCACACGCACACGCACACGCACACGCACACGCACACGCACACGCGTACTCACACACTCACACACACACACACACACACACACGCGCGCACACACACACACACACACACACACGCACGCACACACACACACACACACACACACACACACACACACACACACAGATGTAGGTCTGCGTATGGTCGGAAAATGGAGCAAATACAAAGTATTCTCTGAGACTGAATGAATAGTTTAGGCAATTGGGATAATGCGTTGGTAATGCATGAAAAAATGTTGGTGATGCGATATGGTTATCAAAATTATTTTAAAAAGTTAATTATCTACTTTATTAAAATCATCTTCTCAATGCTCTAGTTTAGGTACTATCTAGGTAGTTAATAACTGAATTAATGATCTGACCTACTTCTATAATCTTTTTAATTAGAACGTTAGTGTTCATAAGGTCCATCTTTGTTTTATCTTTATCCTATCGATTAATATTACAATAATGTCTAAAGGTGCCAGTATGTTTAAAAAGTGTATTAATCGCACATGAATTTCGAAACACTCAAAGACGAATGAATATACTGTTATTTCTGATGAGTATTCATTAAGAACTTTGTATCATATCTTTGTAAATAAATGATTGAATCAATAACAATTATGGATGGATGGATGTACAAAAAATTAAGGCAGGAAAGATTCCTTAGGGAATGAAATCTGGTAATTAACTGAAGACAAATTATTTTGAAGGAAAGTTTCGGAGTTTACAAGCAAAAACGTGGTTCCTTAGTTCCTGAAATACATAATTACAAATAAATATAAATACATTTTCGAAATGAATTAACATCAGTTAGCTTATCGCAGTTCACTGCTGAAATCTCAAGGTTCCGATTAACAGTCCTCGAGTTCCTCAGTCAGGTCAGGTCATCAATTAATCAAAAGCATATTTACTCCATATTGAATTCTAAGTCCTAGATAGAAGTTCATTGTTATATAACTGGTAAAATCTTTGAAGTTCTTTAACAACACTAACATTGTTTCTAAAACGATGAGACGGTTGATTATAACTTTGCTCTGTTGATCACCATTGTAGTTGACAATCCAGTTTTATACACACCATATATGTCACTAATCCAGTCCTCGTGCCAGAGAGTGGAATTCAAAAGGTTTTTATTATCAGAAAACTTGTTAACGCATTTATAAAATCCAGTTAGAATCCTGTATGTAAGGAGTTATGTCACAATTATTTGCTTAGAGTTCTGCTTCTGCATCATTGGGTCCCCGGTCTTGCACTCACTAGCGAAACACGACAGCACTAATATATGCTAAAATTTTAAGTTGATCTTCTGTGCGAGTGTAGTACCGCGTCGGTAATCAGAAACCAACGGGACTCTGCTACCTTTAAATTTGATTTTAGCTTCCTGGTCTGTGAGCGCTAAACTAGTTCCTCTCCAAAACTGTATGGTTGTCGGTTCTGCGGCTATTATGGCCAGCCTACGGCCACTCCGAATTTTGATGAAACAACAGTATATTATTATCCATAGAACAGAGAATAAGGTTTCTCTGTTTTGTGTTATAACCTATTAATGTATTACACAATTACGGTAGCGTCGGGCAACGGTAATTATAATTCTGGAGATCATTGCGATTGTAAATTTATATTTACCACTAGCGGAACCCCGCGGTGTTACTCGCGTTTAATTTTGTACCGCGAGTAATGCCCCTGGACAAAGTTAGTCTAAAACAAGTAGCCTAAGTTACTCCCTGGATCATCAGCTATATGCCAGTGATGCCCGTCGAAATCGGCCCAGACGTTCCAGAGATTGCCCGGAACAGACAGACAGACAAATATTTTTTACAAACAGACACTCCAATTTTATTTATTTGTATACCTAGATGTATAGATCTAGATAATTCGGCTTCATTAGTCCTGTCGACCCACGGAGCTTTGGTGATCATGGCACATGATAGTATTACGCATAGTCTGGAGTTCCTACGTCCACTTTAAGAACATTTTTGTAATCATCTTAATTCGTTTATTCTTGTCATAACTTTTTCTACATTTAGTACCTAGGTACTTACTATTGTCCAAAATGAGCATGCGACCAAATTTTAAATTACTTAAGTAGTTATTAAACTGCTTTTGCGACCGATTTTGCAATTCGACATCTATCAATAACAAAGAAGCATACATCTCCTTTTACGGTCATATACATCTTTAGGATTATATCAATGATAGGAAGATGCTTTACATTTTTTTCCAATGTGTCTACACAACTAACATAATAAATAACTAATTGATATACTTCCACCCGAATAAACTGTGACCTTTTAGATATGTTATGATATAAACTTCCAAACAAAACGCTCTATTCATAGCAATAACACTTTATGAGACCGATTTCATTACATAAAAACCAGTTATTCCTATCACTAGATACAAAAGAGGTTGAAATGAACTTTACTTTTTAATGCACATCAATTTACATTTAAAATTATAGGTTTGAAATCTGAGGTCAATGCTCGATGTGTCAAAATGTCTCATCGATTACCTTATCGAGTTGTTTTTTAAGTAATTTACTTATTTTACGTATTTACGGTTAAGGTATATTAGTATTTAAATTAATTTCTTAGATATTTAAACTTATCCTAAAATAAAGTCGCGAAAAACAAAGATCAAACGCATTACAATTAACGAAGATAAGATAGTTATTCGCACAGATTAAAAAATCGCACAAGCGAGATAAAATAGAAGTAATTGTGTACGAGATGGATGCATAAAGTCTATTTGAATACTTACATAGGATGCAGGCGATAGAAAGGAGGAGGGCTGCGACGCGCATATTACTGGCTGGAGTTCACTCTGCAAAGTTTCAAACGATACTGATACGGAACATACACGATACACTGTACGCACTTCCTCCCAACAGTGTGAATGGCCGTGGTATCACAAATCAACCCATATTTTATCATCCCAGTTAAACTAACACCCCTAAATTTGAACGCACTGCTTGATATCGCGACATAATTATTTGTTTGAAGTTTTATTCACATGTTATGTTCATATTATGCTGTCGATATGAAGAATGATTAAAGAAACTGAATAGCGGATGAGCTTGTGGGGTCAGCCTAGCAAGAAAGCAGCCTAGAATACGTCGTTAAGTTTTTCCCATCTCAGTGTGTACCGAAACCCAATAAAAAGTTATTTTTACAAAAGGTTATTTGCAGTCCACCGCTTAAAAAGGCCTCCCACAAAAAGCCATCCCGATCTCAACCTGGGCAGTGTGCATCTGTCCACTATTTTATCAAGTCAAGGACCGTTCCATCATCAGCTCAGCAACATAAGGTAATGACTATCAAAACCTAAATGACTTGAAGAAAAAAGTTGAAAACCTTTTCTGGAGATTTCCCTCAATTTTGGGGATCCCATTACTAGATTACTGACATTGGGACCATAAAGAGAACAGCCCCTTTTGATTACAAAAATATTTGTAAAGTCGGCCCAAAATTGATGAAGAAGTTAACGTAACAAATGAGAAGTCTTCAGTATCTTCATTCTTTACAGAGTTCTATTAGAAATTTGTTATCATTGTCTATAGTATTAAATAGTACTGCGGTACCTGGGTCTATTTGTAAAAAGGAGGCCTAGGTAGTCTGCCAAAAAATCTATATCAAGTTTAGTTAGGTTAGTGTCACCTTAGTTATTTTATCTTCTTTTTAGCGTGATGTTGTATTGGGTAGTTTAGTCTCTTATGACGTCCACGACGCGCCGCCACATGATGTATAGGGGTCATGAGGGGTGGTGCTATTCCGTATACTTAATTCGTCCCCTCACGGATAAGTTGATGTCAAATCAGTTACAAGATGCAGAGTAATTTATGTACATGTAAATTAAACTTCTATTTCAACTCTCATTATATTTCAGACAGTTTTTAAATTGTATATAAACCTTGATACCAACACAAAATCTTCTTTCACAGGAGAGACTTACGTCCAGCAGTGGAAAAGACGAAACCTTGATAAATTATAAAAACCTGTGCTCTTCACCATAACTTAATGAGTCCAGGTATATAATAGGTTAAATTAACCGAAGTTATAATAGTCTCACTGCAACAATTCATCACTTCTTACAAAATTTTGCTTTTATACATTTATATTTATTCACCTATTTGTTTTATATCTACTTTAAAACTAAAGTATATTTGTTTACAAACCCTAAATTTTTCAAGTATACATATATATCCAAAACAATAAAACATTTATTAAGGAACACAACATTACAATTATACTGTTAATGATAACATTGATAACAGAAGTAGATCATCGGCGAGAAAAATATTGTGTGCACCATATAGTTAAACGCTTTTGTTAAAGGTATCAACACACTGTTCGTTATGTAAAAAAGCGGCCAAGTGCGAGTCGGACTTGCATATGAAGGGTTCCGTAGCAGCAAGTAACATAATATAACAGTTCTTGTAGTTCGTTGCAACTTTGATCGATAAATTTCGATTTACGATATCTGACGTATTAAAAAAAACTACTTAATAGATCTCGTTCAAACCAATTTTTGGTGGAAGTTTGCATGATAATGCACATTATATTTTTTTTTAGTTTTATCATTCTCTTATTTTGGATGTGTCTCTGTCTATTAAGTTTAGAAAAAAATGATATTAGAAACCTCAATATCATTTTTGAAGAACTATCTATAGATGCACCAAACGTAAAGGTTTGACGAAAAAAATTTTTAAGTTTCAGTTCTAAGTATGGGCACCACTTTAATTTTTTTTTGTTTGTAAATCTTAATGCGGTTCACAGAATACATCTACTTACCAAGTTTCAACAGTATAGTTCTTAAAGTTTCGGAAAAAAGTGGCTGTGACATACGGACGGATAGACAGACAGACAGATAGACATGATGAATCTATAAGTGTTCCGTTTTTTGCCTTTGGCACGAAACCCTAAAAATGCAATACACACTAATTTTAATCAGTAATAAGCAAATAATTCATCAAACAGTTTATAGGGGTAAGATTTCACCTCAGATAGGTATACCTAAACTATTTCATAGAGAAGAATATCCTAACATTTTTTATCCCTACTAGTAGCGATAAACGAAAAAAAAAACAAATATGGAGTAGAAGATTCCATAAATTCCTACCGTTGGCGATAATTTAAAAAAGTTCGAAACATTTTATAGTGTTTAATTTTCAAAACCAAACACTTAATAGTAGTAGTAACGTATTCATTTGTATATCTATGGTATAGGGGACATTTTAGATCAGTCATCGTATCAGTAAACATACTACCAAAAGCATACTGTAATTGAGTAAAAGATAAAACTTTACACTCAGCCTATATAATTACACCATTAAAGTAAATGACTGCATTAACCAGTTCAGTGTGCTGGCTTCTTTAGATATTTTTATCAAGCCTTATGTGGCAATGAAAATATTGTTGAAATCGTAGGTCGTCGTCCTCGTACATATATGTATATATACAACATGCACGGATTTAATGCACTGATATCGTTATAATTATTGTTGTATACATTTTTGTGCTTATCTGTTCGGAGTTCAGTAGTCGCTCGTAGATGCACAGAAATATCTAAAATACAACTCTTGTTATGTTTACTTTAGGTTTAACGAATCTCTTCATATCGAATGCTCTATTCTTTACAGCACCCACATCTATCATCTACTATCGAACTTATAGGTAAAATGTAAAGAATTTCTTTTAATCAGAAATTCCCTTATCGATAATAAGTGATAAATCGGCTTAAATACCATTTTAAGTAACTGTTTCTTCTTGTATATAATACGAAAAAGCGGAATTTAAGACCTTATTTATATTGCAATAAAAATAAAATTACTTCCTAGTAAATTAGTGTAAATTAATTTAATCCAACTAAATATGGTTCTAGATTTATTTCTAACTGTTCATGTTCACCATTTTGATTATAAACAATCTTGTTAAAAGTAACTGTCCAAATAGTCTTGGAACTCAGTCACCAGTAGGTGTAATCATCACCGTAGCGAAGCAGGGACAAAACAAAATGTGTAGACGAGATGTGTGGTGTTTAAGACCCGAAGAAGTCGCGAAGCATAGAACACACTACCCATGGCCACGAACGGTATAACGTCGGGGAAATAGAAGGTAAAGTAAAGTAAATAATGTTCACGATTAAATTCCCGATGTCCCGCTATACCTCTCCGTACTTTCAACTTATATTTAACTTGACTCAGCAGTAATTTTCCTAATGATTTCATAACTTTCTTTATTTACACATATCTAAAGCTTTAATTTAGTTAAGCGATTCGTATTATTTGAAAACGATTGAGTTTATTCATTTAACCCTTTGTGGTCTTAAATCAATTTATACCATGAACCGAATTCTCTCTTTTATATTATAAAGTAACTATATCTATATTTCAAGATATAAATAGAACTTTCTGAAACTAATACCTAATTCTAAATCACTGGAATATTCACGGCTAGCTTTCAGTTGTGGTTGCCTTAACAAGGGTTTTCTTAATTATTTTTTTCGTGTTCCGCCGATAGTTCCGCATCGTTCGATGCTCAACAGTTGTTCAAACGCGATATAATATAGATTAGCTAGACGAATAGACACACACGAATAGACTAAATAAATTTCAAACGGGTTCGTATTAAAATTTCTGAGTGGCTATCGGATTATATTATGATTATACGTAGGGACTTAATAAAAGCGAAGTTTTATCTCGAGTCTATTTTCGCTTCACCAACGAGCATCTAAGGTTAGATTAATTAGATCAACGTGAGGGCCATCGAGGCATTGAGGAATCAAGATGTATCCGCTGATGGAAATTAATTATCGACCCAGATGGAGTCTATGATCGCTGTTTTTAAATGAAAGATGAAGTTCCTTTCAAATGCTGTTTTTAAATAGGTACTAGTTCACAAAAGTACCTATTATAATTTTAACTAGACGTATTAATCTAAATAAGAATTAGTTAAAACTACTAATGTGGATGTTTAAAATGTGTACAGTTCTTTATGCAGTATTTACTTCAGTGAAATATTGTTATTCTTGTAATGAAAACTTGAAAATAAACTATAAAATGATAACTAAAGAGGAACTGAACTTACTGAAATCATGCTTGTTCATGCATGACCTTGTTCACCAAACTAGGTCATCTTCCTAGCCTTTATTATTCCCAAGATTTGGGGTCGCTCTACCAGTTTTACCTGAATATCAGTTTTTCCACCAAGTAACTGGCATTATGAACTGAATTCGAAGAATGAACTAGTTGTCAATAAATTTGAGGGTGCTGACTTCTCAATAACGATTGCCATAGATGTTCATGACAACCGGGACCGACGGCTTAACGTGCTCTCCAAGGCACGGGCGGGAAACACCGCCATCTTCCATTTGGGTTGCTATTTATAATTTCTTGTAAGAAAAACCCAACAGCAGTCCGACCCGGAAATCGAACCAGAGACCTCTTGATCAGCAATCGCTTACGCTAACCACTAGATTAACGAGGCTGTCTTAGTTCACCAAACAAGGTTCATAGGAATAAAGTTATTAACTAAAATCTAAAGTAAAAAAATATCATTAGAACTTTGTAGTCGATACATTCGCAGTCACCATTTCTTTAAGTCAACCATTGATTGAATGAATTTTGTTCAAAGTGATTGGTTGGTCCTACAAACATTCGAAGGGTTGGTCTCAAGTCAAACCATGGACGGGATTGAGTGTTCATCAATTAAAGTTAAACAATTGATGAACACTCAATCCCATCGACTAGACTCTTGTGTGGTTTATAGCACCGTCTAATTATCCTAGATGTCTAGCCGACTCCAATTTGTCTTTTCGAAAAAAATAATATCGTATGACTACAAGTCGGTGCAAAAAGTCAATGTAAGTGGGCTCATCATCATCATCGTCATCAACATCAGCCTATCGCAGTCCACTGCTGGACATAGGCCTCTCCAATTGCGCGCCACTTGGTAATTAAGTGGGTTATTTGATTGAAATGCTCTATTTTGTGTTTGCTCTAGTAACGAATATTGCAATGAAATTATTTTTTTATTTACATAGAGCATAGGTTAGTGCCAGGTGTAACATTGGTGGTTTTTGATCATACCATATTCTGCCTTGTTTTGCCATGCAAATATTTATAAAGTGACATTATGACCTAAAAAATTATTACATTGAATAAAAATAAAAATGTACTCTATTGAAATTGTAAAAATTGGTATTGTATTTCTTAACCTAATCGATTGCTACCTTAATTGCTGTTTTTTCATCTGTCTCAATCCGAAGCTTCCTTATATATGCAAATCTGCTAAGTCTTCTGCTGCTCGAGGACATATTTTTTACTAAAACTCATTTTGCACAGTAACAACTGAACTGAAAACGCAACAGCATTTTTAGTACCTTTATCTTTTGACTCAAATTTATAATGTAGTAATATGACCGATGTCATCAATAAGTAAACATGTGTTTTTTTGTGCTTGATTTCTAAGATTTATCACGACACTCAAAACTTCAATACTTAAATAACGAAGTCATAATATTTTAAGTACTTAGTTAGGTTTAACAAAAACCTTTGTGTTTTTTTTAACCTTGTAACACTCAACATCCTTTAGTGTCAATTGTGACCATTTACGACCGTTGATTTAATTTTAAACCATACAAACATAAAAACATGGGGCAAAACGAAACGTCTGATTCAGATTGAAACAAAAAGCGTTATATGGTCATATTACAATCTACAAATTCCACTGGGTGTACTCAAGTGAGAACTGTATTATTACCATGAACTTCTTTAATCCGGATTAGAGAAATTCGTGGAACAAAAAAAATTGCTGTTGGAATTCTAATTACCAACATTTTCCTCAAAGTCTACAATGACTTTAAATAAGTCTCAAGGGCAGATGGTCAAATAATGGGCATTAGAAAACTGTTCTTACACGGGTAGCTCTACTTTTACTACTTAACTATATATACGTTATTTTGTCTTATGAAAAAACCAAGTCTCGCTACTCAGTTTTTAAGTGCAGTAAAAAATTGTAAGATCCTTGTAATACCAAATTCAATGAAGAAGTTGACTTCACCATCGCATGAAAATACAATGTATCTCACAAGTTAAACATATTATATTAATTCAGATTGTTTAGTGCGATTATTTTAATAGAGAGAGTATTTCTAGGACTTTAAGGGGGTTGGGATCATTTGGAAGAGCTCCTCAGAGCACTCTCCATGGTAAAAACGGTAGAGGACTGCCATAGAGGCGATATCGATATAATATTGCGCGGATCCATCACAAAGATGAAAATAGTATTCCACGCACGAGCGTACCTGGGTCTTATAACGAAGACACAAATGCTCGGGCATGAAGAACCGTCTCACGCGGCTCCCGCGGGTTGGGGCAAACGTCCATGGACAGGACACCGAGCTTATCCCGTAGTGGCAGTTGAGTGCTCTGAAAAGAGGAGTGGGGAAGATACGGAGACTTTTTGGTAGGGAACGCGCACACCTGTGTTTTCTTCCTGTGCATTCAATAAACGATTCTCCCTCCAGGTTATTGTAAGGGTAAGAGAAAAGATGCTCCATTCGTTATTATCATTCGTCGTTATTCAGTAGTTTTAGACGTTATTTGTTATTATTAGTTCGTTGATTGGCATGACATTGATAGTGATACAGAAAATGAATGAAAAAAATTAAATATATTTACAAATGTAAGGTTACATTTAGAATAAGTAAATTATATAATACATAATTTGTCTAAAACAAGTTTTATTTATATATTTAAGGAATACTTTTTGATGACCAAGAAAGCGAGGAAATCAAAAGAGCACGAGGTGAAAAATCTTTGCACTCGACTGCAACTCGTAACTTTTCATCGCACCTGAGTGAGGGAATGACTAAATATAAAAAAAGCTTTTTTAATTGAAGTGAAAAGAAAATGGCGCGGGCATAGCCAATTAAAAAAAAGTACATGAAGAAGGTTCCGAGTCTGATTTGCAAACGAATAAAAAAAAAATGTTTTATAAATTGGGCACCATGGAGGTAGATGTAAGTAGGTTTAATGGTGTTTTGAATTCACAAAGTTAGTGGACACGATGTTCTAAATTTAATTTACTCTATCCTCAAGGGTCTAGCGGACTTTTGCATACTCTATGTTTTGCACTCCGATATCGAAGAGAAAAAATACTCTTTCCGAAAAGGGGGAATGAAAAATTGTTTTTACTTTGTCAATTTCAAACAAATTAAGATCATTGAAATCAAAATTATTGTTGAACGTTATTTTTTATGATCCATTGCTCTGGTGAACTAATATTTATTATTTTGAATAAATACGATATTATTCATAAGAATTCTTTTTATTATTAAAAAAGTAACTAGATCTGAATACAATTTTTTTATAGGCAACCTGTCGCACATATATTGAATACTTCCTCAAATTTAATTTAAAATTGAGTTCATCAAAAAAAAGATACCTGTAGAATCGAGCATTGGAATCTTGTACTGAAACTATTATGTCTCCTGGATAATTTTTTATGCAGGTTGGACCTTTTTACTTGGACGTTGTGTGTACTTAGTACACACAACGTCCAAGTAAGTCGTAAGCAAGTAACGTCCAGCTGTAACTAGAATACTACAATACTGGTCAACACTATCATTCAGTTTGTTTGGGGACTTAAAGTAAGACATCAGTTGTCTATACAGCGCTCTGTATGGCTACAATGGCAAAGGCAAGCGGCTTGCATAGCGCTTAGTTACTAACGTTCCAAAACGTTCGCGACCGGCCGTACTGCGCGCTTGGCGCCTAGAACTTCCGTTTTATTCAATAGCTCACTAAGTGACTCGCTAGGCTCTAGGCGCTAAGCAAACCGCCTGCCGATGCGTTTGTAGCCTAAGGTGTAAGTAATCAAAGCTACGAGAATTTCATTGTCAACTATAAAGTAGGTACTTGGTCCCAAGACAGTTTAATTTGTCCTGGGACTTCCCGAGTATCACAACTCGGTGTGTTCTTGTGACACTGCTGTTAATCGTGGTGTACAGGAGTTACAGTGGCGGGCGTGTGGGTGGGATAAGTAAACTAAGTACTTAGGTCATTTCATTATCTAAATTTGGAAATAAATAATAGGTACAAAGTGAAATTCAGATTTTATTCCTTGACCAAAAATAGAAAATACAGCCTTATCCTCCAAAAAAGAAAATATCACAATTATTTTAAAAATTACAAAAATATATTATGTGATTCACATGAAAATCTAAACTGACATCCCAACATGGAGAGAAAGAGTAAAAAATAAATACACACATATATATAATATAAAAACTGTCATAATAATGAAGAATTAGCTTTAGTGACTATACTCGATTGACATCTTATTCAGTTCAAATTGAACAGAGAGTATGGGTTTATTTCAAATCAACTCGATTTCGGGCATGTTCAGTGTTCACATTGGTGAAGATTTTAGTATGGGCCATTGCCCATTAGCAACGCCGAACGCGGTCACTTCGGCTATCTACTTGATGTCAAATAAACTTACACTTGGCCCTCTGATAATTTTACACAAAGCGATTGAATAGCAATAAGGTATGTATCGAGTAATTTAGCGAATGAGAAAAACTAAAACAAATTGTTTGCAAGATTCATTTTTTCTAAAGGTCGTAAGAATTTTTAAATTGGCCAATTAAACTATTTGAGCGGCCGTGTAAAGGTTTTCAAATGGTGCGTTCTTTCCTTCTTGGAGCCAGTTAGCTGGTGAATAATTGTTGTTTTGCTTCTCGATGATGTGGAAGATGTAGGCGTGACGACTCTTGTCTGATTTATTGTGAGCGCTTTTGTGGATAACGTTACCATGAATCAAGATGCAAGTACCTGAATAGAAATGTAGTTATTATTAAAAATAATACTAGTTATAAAACGTAATAGTTTAGTTGACAAATGTACTATCGATCAGGTAAAACATGTAATATATTGACGTACTAAGTAAATTTACAACCATTAGATACATAGACCTGCCCACAAAGCCAAACAATATTGTTAGCCAAAATAATATGACAAATATCAAATTCTATTTCTCTTGTTACAAGATATATTCACTTATTATTTTCTATACCAGTATTATATTATACACTGTTTTTATTGTTATATGTAATTATAGAAGAGTGTCTCTAGATATTAATCATAAAAGGAGGCCTCGTCTACTTTAATAAACGTGTAAACAACTCTTACGGAAATAGACACACATTCATTTTTTTTTATTTTCGCATCTTATTTTTCAAATTAATGTTCGTCCATTAATCAAATGAAAGTTTTCATTTATTTAAAAAAACAAATGACTGTACTTGCCTTTACTGACTGGAAGAGGTATGAAACTTGACTCTGGGTAAAATGGATTAGGTTTATCGTACACCATTACATCATTTTTGCCATCATTGCCTGGACTTCTCACCAGTCTCCTGTGAACGCCCGATTTATGGGAGCCACGAACAACCCAGAGGCAGCTGTTTTGGATGGTAGCATCTTCAAGAGCGATCCAGAAACCGATTGGCGCGACCGGCTCAGTGTGTAGGTAGGTGATATCCTGATGGGGTATTACTGGAACAAAGTATTTAAAGTTAAAGGAGGGTGCATATACCTATATATGTTTTCTTAAACTACCAAAATGATTCTATTCAGCCCAATGGAAAGCATGAGATTGATTCAAGAGTGTGTGATATGTCCTAGTCATGCGAGTGATAAAGAAGCTGGCAAGATTGTGCAAACGACCCACACTTTTCGACCATAATTAAATCTTCATCACATGGCTATGTCCATTGCTGTCGCCCGATTATTTTAAAATTCAATCTGTCCATTACCTGGAGCTTCTTGCAGATAAGTATGTGGCCTACTTGATAGCAAGCTTTTAATTATGGTAGTTATACCAAAGGTGTATCAGGATGATTGTAAATTAAAAGTATAACTTTCCGCAACTGTTATGTCGCTCCTAAGTTTATCGCATATTAGTCATAATCATTTTTTTTCTTCACAAAATGTATAAAGAGCCAAAACGATTTGAAGGGTTTAACGACTTCATAAAGATAAACAGCAACTAATTACTTCGGATGAAAATCTGTATTTATTTTTGTAAGAATTAGTCTGACAAGCCCTTACGAAGTAAAGTTGGCGGAGATTATTTTCGTTGGAATAGAAGAAAATTATTCATAAACGGTTTAGGTAACTTTTGCAAAGTACCTCTCATGTGTGTAAACATCGAACCGGTATTTAAATACTGACTGAAAAATAGTATATTAACAATAGCCTAGCATCTGTTAATAACAGGTAAGCTACAAGTGTTATAGCTGAAAAAGTACACATTTACTCTCTATTCGTCGCAAAACGACTGGCAGGAGCTGGATGCGAAAAGCCGAGGATCGAAATAAGTGGCGTGCAATTGGAGACACCTATGTCCAGCAGTGGACTGCGATAGGCTGGTGATGATGATGACGATATATGTATGCACAGTCAACTACTACTGTCTCTTGCTTTTGGCAATAAGGCTGCCGTTTGTTCACCACACATCGGACATTAATTTATATATATTCCTATTTACCTCTGTAATATGGTTTTTTATGGTATAGGTGGCAAATGAGCAGACGTATCAACTGATGGTAAGCGATTACCGCTGCCCATGGAGACCTGCAACACCAGAGGCGTCACAGGTGCGTTGCCGACCTTTTGGGGATGGGGAAAGGGATGTGGGGAGGGGAGGGGTATGGGCCTCCGGTATCCTCACTCACTCGACGAAACACAGCGCAAGCGCTATTTCACACCGGTTTTCTGTGTGGCCGTGGTATCACTCCGGTCGAGCCGGCCCATTCGTGCCGAAGCGTGGCTCTCCCACGGAAAAATATGGTGTGCAAATCAAGTGTTTTCTATCAATCTATCTATCTAAACATATCGGGACATTACTGTGTATTGAATGAAGTTCTTTAAAAAAAAATTCAGTTTTTACTCCAATCCTTAAAACATTAAAAACGATCAACGAGTTAGTCAAATTTACAAAGATAAGCAATCAAGCAAGCAGCAAATATCTAGTCAGTACCGGAAGCTTTCATGTATATTTTGAAGAGAACTGTAAAGTACAACCTACTCCTCTAAAACAATATATACTAGCTAATTCTTTTTTTGTAAGATAGCCCATTTAGCGAGAAAGGTTTTAGGCTATGTAACATCACTCTACGACCAATAGAAGTCGGGTATCGACTAACAATGTTGAGAAAATAGGAAAAAAAAAATTCTTATGGAGAGACGCAAACGAAGTTGAGCGGGTTAGCTAGTGACATATATATATACTGGTCGTTTAGGTTGACAGATTTTCAACTTCGAAGGGATGGTTGTGCGTATGTTTTTGAAGTCATGTATACGAGTATACGGAGCGATATAGTCATAATTGTGGCTAAGCTCCGTAAATAAAGATTTAATAAAAGTAGGCATACGAGTCAAAAATCCTTTTAGGACTTACTTACCCTACGAATTTAGGATGTGGGGGATGTAAGCTTGTAAATTGTAATGCTACCATTAAAAGTTGAAGTTATTTTATTTGAATATCATGCGGCTAATGACCGTTTTGAATTTTTTAAGAATTTAAGTCTAAGCATGAAATGTAAATATTATCAGTACCTACACACACATTGCTAGAAAAACATAAAAGTATATTAAATTTTATTCTATAACTATAATGCTCACGGTGATTGTCCAATGTTGTATTGGTAATGGTTGTAATTACTAATCTAATGACATCCAAGAATTTTTTTAATTTCTTCTATTTTCTGGACTTACCTTCACATCCTACACCTGGATTTTTGAATATGTACATGGACTGTACGACAGAGGGCTCCTTGAAACCCAACTCTCGGCTGACAGCTTTTACGCGCTCACTGTATGTATAGCATCTAAAGATTGGATGATGGTAGTGTAAGGCGTGGCCTATCTGAAAACAATATAAGAATCGACTATCAATATCAACAGCTTTTAATAGTTGCTGCGGAATATAAGCCTCTTCATCGAAAGGAGTTTTTGGCTTACTCTGCCACACAGGTTGGTACAGGGTTTGGTTCAAGTTCAAGTTTTCTTTTGTTTGAGCTGATATTGTTCTACATAGTTTGTTTCCTTAGTCGCCTTTTACTACACCCGGGGGATGAAAAGGGTATGTATTCTTAATCCGTCACCGCAGAGAGGTCTCATATATTTTAGACTAATAATGAAACAAAAACAAAATGTATTGTTGTTCGTGTAAACAAAACCTGTTACGAGAACGACTGGGGACCTTTTCCAACTGACCTCCACCGTTGCGAAGGGTAGCTACATCATTTGTTAAAACTAGGCGTCCTCGATGTACAAACAGGAGTAAAAAAGTTCATAATTTATAAGTAAATTATAGGATGCTCCAATCAAGCGAGTTGCTCGCTTGTTAAGCTACATATTGAGCTAATAAGTTGGTTTGTTTATGATCAATTATGAACTTCTCATCAAATATGAAATTTATAAACCCAATTATAAACCCGACGCAAAAGAGAAGTCTTATAAGTTTGACGTGCCTGTGTCTGTATGTGTCAGTCTGTGGAAGAGAACGTTTGAGAACTGACCGATTTCGATGTGGTTTTTTATTTGAAAGCCAGAAAATTCTTGCGGTGGGTCTTAGCTATGATTAGTTAATATCGGTCCAGCAGTGTAAGAGTATCAGCATTTTCCAAAATTGTGTAAGGCATTTTTGGCGAGTAAGGGTTTTTAAAAGTTTTAATTTTAGCTTGTTGTTAAACTTACTTTGTTTAGACATACGCTGGGATCAACTTTGAGTTCTCCGTTTGTGTCAAGCGCTGCGTCCTCGAAAAAGTAACTGATGTTGTCATTGCTCTTCATAAAGTAGTCGTCTTTCAGTTGCTAGAAAAAGAGAGACAATGTGTTGATTAAAGAGACGAAGACTCTTCAGTGTTATCGCATCCCAGAAATATGTTTGGAATACCAATACTTTAACTTGCCGAAGGTGCAGCCTGATCAAAACGTAATACAATTCAAATTTATTGAATAAAAGTCGCGTTAACTAATTCTCATCTGCCTTATAATTTAACAATTATGTATCATAGACCTCGAAAGTTATAAATTAAGTTAATATTGTACATAAGATTTACCTACAGATGTTTATGAGAGTTTATAAGTGTGGAAAGGTCAGACAGTATTATGTAACCATAACTATATACATTTGAGTACTGATAGGTATCCACTAATCTACCTACCTACGTAAATATTTCTACTATTCCTACCCCCAATAATATCATTACTCCAGAATTAATCTAAGTTGAGGCAAACTATATTATAAGATCACAAAAGTTACACACACACTTAGCAAATAAAGATTTTGAATTTTGAATCTCGAGTACAGCCGTCTGGGTATGTTACATAGTATAGATAGCGAGTTCTAGAATACTGATTAACATAATTATCTGCATACATTCAATATTCATATTATGTGTTCTAATAGAGCATTGAACCCGTAACTCCCGACCTCTCCAGGCTCTGACCTCTGACATCTATAGTTAAGATAATATTGTTGTAATTATACTAATATATAAAGCAGAAGAGTTTGTTTGTTTGTTTGAACACGCTAATCTCAGGAACCGCTGGTCCGATTTGAAAAATTCTTTCAATATTAGATAGCCCATTTTACGAGGAAGGCTGTAGGCTATATATAATCACGCTAAGACCAATAGGAGCGGAGCACCAATGAAAAATGTTTCAAAAACCAGCGGTTCCTGAGATTAGCGTGTTCAAACAAACAAACAAACAAACTCTTCAGCTTTATATATTAGTATAGGATAATGTAGGCACGTGGTAAATCGGCCCCGGTCTATTCCGGCACCCTTTGTAATCCGACATGGCTAATGTTGATTGAGCAGGTTACAACTCGTACGCACGACGCATAGGTATTGTTTTAATTCAGATTGCTAAGTTTGAATTTAACTATGTACATGAAGTGGTAGCAGTGACGCCTAGCGTGCATTCATCGTTTATTATTTATTCATTTTTAATTATTCAAACTAAGGAAACATTGAGAATATTCTGTTTAAGAGATAAAAAGAAAGATTTATTATTATTTGGGCAATCAGAATTAAAATATTACCTAGCGCAATACGTAGTGCCGGCGCATACTAATTGTAACCTGCTCAATCATGTATCAACATTAGCCATGTCGGATTACAAGGGGTGCCGGATTAGACCGGGGCCGGATTACCGAGGTTCTACTGTATTTGTTACGTTTTATACAGAATCAGCGTAAACCTTTCTTATAATCGAATCGCTTTAACTATTGGTGAAAACCAATGTGAGGTTTTGAATTTTAATGCTTTTGAGTGTATCGCGAAGAAACAGATTCAGTGGATAAACTTGTTTTATAGCATATCTATACTAATATATAAAGCTGAAGAGTTTGTTTGTTTGTTTGTTTGAACACGCTAATCTCAGGAACCGCTGGTCCGATTTTAAAAATTCTTTCAGTGTTAAATAGCCCATTTATCGATGAAGGCTATAGGCTATATATCATCACGCTAAGACTAATAGGAGCGGAGCACCAATGAAAAATGTTTCAAAAACGGGGGAAAATTATCACGCTACGGGCAATAAGAGACGTAAACGAAGTTGCGTTGCGTGGGCCAGCTAGTAGTGATATATATATGGGTACTTACGCGATGTTCTGCGTCTACTGATGTAAAAACGACTCTCTGTTCTTTGCTGGGTAGATTTTTTGCCAACTCCTTACCCGCTTCAAGCATTTCATCGCACTCTGCGGGCCTGAAGAAGTCTTCAAGCACCACATACCCGTTTTCTTCTAACTGAAAAAAAGCCAAGATAGTTTAGAAAAACCACTTATATGCGCACATTGTATTCCAGTATCTTTTGGAGACCCTCAAATCAATTTTTTTAAAGTAGGCATATGTTTTCACTTTAGGGTAAAGCACTTTAGGGTCGTGATGATTCGGGATCATCTGAACTACTTGTAAGTAGATCAAAGTAAGAAGCCTTTATACTGAATGCTGTAAAATTATATGTGGTAGGGGCTAAATAAAATGTTATTAAAATGCAAATAATTTACTGATCATTATAATTGTGACTCAAATTGTAATTATTTTATAATTTTTTTTTATTGAAATATTGTCTTATGCATTTGTGAATATTGTCTGGAGTTTAAAAGAAACGGTGATCCCTAACTTTGTTTCGATCTTTCTTCTCAGGGCTAGTCCAGTTAGGAAAGGCCGAACTAAGCCGCTCAAAAAAAGTTTAACTTCCAAGAGTGTTCCTGTAACCTAATTGCGGAATAAATGATTTCATTTCATTTCATTTCAACAAAAACGACATTCATCAATACGACAACTTCTGTGAAAATCTTTACGTCTATAAGGCATAAGTAACTGTATACGTTTCGAAGAGTAGTGCATACATTTCTGCTTAATTAAATTAATCAGAGACAAAGCCCTTCAATAAAAAAAACTACTTGTATATAATGAACACAATCGATATATTATTTTATTGTCGATATCACGTATCGTACTATCTACTAGCAGGTTACATTGATAATTGTTAATGAAATAGGTACAAATTCGAATATAAGTTCTCTAAAATTCTAACAGATCTTGATCTTGTGTCAATGTAAGAGTTCTTTTAGATTTTAGCGCATTTTGGTAATTAAAAGGTGTACCTAATTGTTTTGTGGGTGATCGGACGCGATACTATGGTTCATTCAGATCCAAAATTTATGGAAGTAATGCCCAAATTACGTAGGTCATCGGGTCGTTTCGTATTTGTCGCACGCGTCGGACACCCCGTTAAAATTGCGAAGGACAATTCGAATGGTGTTCCTTTCGTAACACATGACACACAGACACACAGACACAAAGTTTAGAATAAATAAGTTTACCGAGTTATATTTAGATAGTTATAATTCATACATTCGGAATGTAAGTCAGTTAGAAATAATCTGGAGTTTATGTATGTTGGCAAGTCCTACGGTTTTCACAGACTGTTCATGATGTCTTTTCCAACTATATGATGAGATGTGCATGATGCTAGTATTTCGCGGCGATTCTCTTTTATTTAATTGCTAATATTTAGTTTTCCGACGTCATTCCCATGCATTTGATAGTTTTCTAATAACTTTTACGTTTGTGAAATGTCAACATGGTTAGGGATATACAAAATAAGTTACTACTAAGGTAGCTCGACTGCTTGACTGTTAATAAATTTTATATGAGTACGATCTTTTTTTATGTATGGGCCTACTAAAGTGCTTCTACTCTGCCTGGTGGAATGCATAAGCGGTTGCAGTTCAAGAGTGGCGGTCACCATACTCATTGCCAATGCAGACAATGAATATTGATGCTTATGCTTCATTGGGCTTTTGACCTTGAGACGTTTGTTCTGTATCTGAGACTAAGTATATCCATACTTATATTATAAATGCAAAAGTAACTCTGTGTGTCTGTCTTGCTTTCACAGTCAAACCGCTGCACCGATTTAAATTAAATTTGTCATGGAGATACTTTGATTCTTGAGGAAGGACATAGGCTACTCTTTGCTGCGATAATTGACAAAGATGCAGGCGGAGCCGCGCGCAAAAACTATTATGTATATATTTAGAAATATATAGGTATGTTTATCAGCAGTACGGTTACAATTACAGGTTCTGCATAGTCGGGGATCAAACGGCCGTGTGTGTGATATCTGACGTTATAATTATTAAGGACACATTTATTTGTTCCGCCTAGAAATCTAAGCATCATTCTCTGTTTAAACCACTTGACTGATGGTACTAAATTTTAAACTTCCGCGTTCCACGATGTAATAATTATTATTTTTACGGGCATTGACGCGATCACTTAGTTAAAGGTATTCCATACCTATGTTTTGCCTGACGTTTCGACCAGGTTGCATTGGCCATGGTCACAGGCTGATTGTACCTTTAAATAACTGATCGTCGCGTTAATTCCCGTAACTATAACGTGACTGATTGGTCTGCGATTCACACCGTTACATCAAAAATTAAATATTGTGGTTAAAGAGATAAAAAATGCGCTCTCATAAAACCCCCACGTGGTCGGTCTATTTTTGTCGGTGTATTTCGTTTTTCATATTAATGTGCTCCGCGGAGGGCCGTGTATCGGTAAAAATTTATAAACAATAAATATTCTTATGGTGATGATTTACGCCAGGATGCAAGATGCCAGGGATCGAACCAAGTGGAGTGCAATTGCTCAGGCCTGAGTCTAGCACATTGGACTGTAGTAAGCTGATGATGAAATGTTCTTCACGAAATGTATCTGATGATAACACCTTTTATGTGAACAAATACCTACAAGAAACTTTTGTTTATTCCATACTTTTAAACCGAATCGCATTGAGCAATACGATTTGATTTAAAATTAATTCAATACTCTAACGTCTATTAGGAACTATTTCATTGAAGTAAGTATACAAATATTAATCAAAAACAATTAAATTAACTTTTATTTATTTTTTAGTTTATGTATAAATCAGATTACAAAAGAAGAATAATAAATTGCGCGTATATAATTTACTGGTTTGTCAATAGTAAAAAAGTGTTTCAACACCGTTCATGATACAATTATAGCAGTACAAACATTGGCACTATTTGGTTATGCGCTGAGCTATAGTGTATCCAATCATTTATTTAACTTTTGACAGCTCTAATACTTAATCAAATAGTGATACCCTGACCCGTTACCGATTCGATTTCTTTTATCGATCGATTTTGTACATGAAGAAGTTTTAATCGATTTAACACACTCATTATTTTACCGATAATTTCGTAATTTTATCGATTATTAAACCGCAACACCGGACGCGTAGCGGACATTTTGTAGTTAGTCATAATTCACATTTTCATACGTCGAGTTGAGTATTTTTATTCCTCCGTATTGATTTATTTGTGAATTCTCACGTTTGGTTGAGTTGAGCGTATCGTCCCTTCCTTCGTTACTGTCAAAATGCCAAAAATTAAGGTGCTCAAAGGACAAACAAGAGAGTTTGTCTTGCGACTTCGTGAATACTTTGAAAAGGAGAGCTGTAATAATGGGCCTCTTATATCAGTGACTCAAGTTTAGAGACCGTGTGATTTGATATAAAATATAATCACAATAATGTTATTGTATGTTTTATTAATATAATCGATAATCGATTTATTTCAAACCCGTTTTTATAGTCTGTGGTCATTCATTATGAATGACACATCTCTAAGTGGGCGGAGCCCGTCCATGAAGTACAGTATTCCCTCTAGTACATTGATCAAAAATTATTACAAAACTTTATGTGCGTGATCTGTCAAAAGTTAAATAAACGATTGGACGCACTATAGTGTTTATTTACGTAACTATAGACAATTTTAAACTGTTTACTGGTCACATGTTAAATGGGATGTCCCTTCTATGTTTAATGTTAATAAAAATGACATAAATGTTTAATAGAACTATTCAAACATACTTATATGTCGAAATAAATATTTGCCAAACAATTTTAAAGTATTTTAACGAATGAAATTGATATTCATCTATACTCGTACAATTATATCAAACTAGCCGATCCACGCAACCTCGTTTGCGTCTTCTATTGCGCGTCGTATATTTTCCCCCGTTTTCGAAACATTTTTCATTGGTGCTCCGCTCCTATTGGTCCTAGCGTGATGATATGTAACCTATAGCCTTCCTCGATAAATTTACTATCCAACACTGAAAGAATTTTTCAAATCGGACCAGTAGTTCCTGAAATTAGCGCGTTCAAACAAACAAACAAACTCTTCAGCATTATATATTAGTATAGATTAAAGTGTCTGTTTGTAATTTCAAGTACCTCGTGGACACCACGCGGCTATTGTTGTAAAGGTGTACAACAACAAACACGGGTAACACCACGGGGCACAGCTAGTTAACACATATAATTAGAATAAAACAGGTAGGTACCTAGTTGTGAGTATTGTAATGTAAGTGTATCATTAATTTGTAATTGGTGGATAGACGTCACGACCTCCTTATAGTTAAATTCTAACTGACTGTAAATAAAACAATAATTTTGTAGAATATAGTTTTATTTGTTCATGTGAGCGTAACTTCTGTTGCAACGCTTAGCGATTAACGGTGTACGCAAACGCAAAGCATATTTTAAGCAGGTATAGATATTTTTAGAGACTGAAAATAAATGTGACATAATAGAAACAAGGGCCAAGATTGGGTGATAGTTGGTATTGGTGTAGCGTATAGTAAATACTATTTAGTATAAATAGTTAGTAATTGCAATTAGTAATCTGACACATTTAAACGAGTAATACTTATCTATACTAATATATAAAGCTGAAGAGTTTATTTGTTTGTTTGAACGCGCTAATCTCAGGTACTACTGGTCCGATTTGAAACTTCTTTCAGTGTCAGATAGCCTATTTATCAAGGAAGGCTATAGGCTATATATCATCATGCTAAGAACAATAGGAGCAGAGCACCAATGAAGAATGTTCCGAAAACGGGAGAAAATTATTACGCTACGGGCAATAGGAGATGTAAACGAAGTTGCGTGGGTCAGCTAGTAATATATAATGTGAATCTCTGAAATGGCTCTAACATTTTTTTTGAAAGTTTCTGTAGTAGGTTTCGGGGGCGATAAATCGATCTAGCTATGATTCATTTTTATAAAATTTCGGCCAAGTCTCAAAATATTAAAACCTTATTATGAAAACCTTTGAAAGTTAATTTACTCAAAATCTCAACTCATAGAATGGTTTCGTTTGTTTAATCTCATTCTTTCAATTAGTGTTGCCACAAAAACTCTCCTAAATTTCTCCTGTACAACGGTCGTTATCGTGGATGATCAATTAAGGCACCATTTATACAATTATTCCAGAGACCCTTTTAAACGGACGAAGCAACCACCTTTATAAGTAAAGTGTCGATTAAAACAGTCTGCAACAAAAGACACAAATAGATTTAATTACCTTCTGGAAATCAACTTGAGACTTTTTGGTTTGTTTAATTTTCATACTAGCCGACCAGTGCCCACTTCGTTGGGCGTTAAACGTCCGCTTTTACTCGGCTTGATTTACAAATACGACTATTATTTTTAACTGCATTTTTTGTTCAATCATTATACAATATGTGCCAATGACACTCCTGAATAGTGTCGCTTTCTGTTAGTGAAATATTTTTTAGGATCGGATCCCACAAACATACAAAGTTAGAAACTTTACCTCTTTATGATATTAGTACAGTATAGGTGATTTCTCAAACAAATTTATGAGTCTTCTTCACCCGTTATTTGTTATATGTAAGGAACAGTCATTACGTACTACCATTTATTTGCCCGCGGCTCCAACCGCGTGCATGTCGGTAGTAAATAAAAACTTTTTTCAGTAACTGCGTCAAATAATTGAAATGGGACTACACGGGAAGCTTTCAAATAAAAAAATAATCATCAAAATCGATTCACCCAGTCGAAAGTTCTGAGGTAACAAATAAAAAAAATACGTTCGAATTGAGAACCTTCCCCTTTTTTAAACTCGGTTAAGAAACATATATATAGACTGTCAAAAATATTACCCTTCCTTTTGGCTTTGCACTCAGGATAAAAGTTATTTTACAAAACATAACACATTACAGATATTGCATACCGTTGCGGGTGCAACCCGTTTTCGGACAGCATCGTAAGCGCTAAACACTTCGTTCACCTGCTTCTAGACTAGTTTTATAACATTAATATCTTACTCTGTCATCATTCAACTGACGGTTAAGTAACGATAGCGTATGCAAATAAAACAGAAAGTCAGGCAAAAGAAACGACGAAATTATATGCTTCACTTACTAATAATACGTGTATGTTTTGTTGAATAATTAACTTAGTAAGAAATGGGTTAGTTTTAGTTTTGTAGTTTCTTTGTTCTTGAAGGCGAAACAAAGAACGTTGTTGTGTAGTAATTCACTTTAATTAAGTAAATATTAAAAATATGCAGCCTATCAATTTATGTGTAGCACATTACTATTAACAAATACAATTGTTTTTGTATTTGTATTACTACTGAAATGAACAAGTCTTTGTGATGCATATCGCACTTAACGGTAAAATGCTTGCTATCTTGGTATACACACATATACAATTATACATACACCCATGCTGCACACACATACATATACCATTATTAACGCCCAAAACTTGTTCCTGTATACCCATTCACAACACTCATGTACGCTTCTTAGTCTTCTTGACAATCTACACAATATGTTATGAAACGGGGGGCCTGGAGATATATAGTACGGACGGACCTCAGATTAGTAGACTCCAGATCTCCCACAAATTACGAGATTTTTGTAAAATTTTCTGTCAACTATATACTGTAAGCATGATGTATTGTGTGAAATTAAATAATGGCAAAACTATTTAATTTGAAATATAAAATAAATATATAATGACATGATGATAGATTTGAATATAAGTTAAGCGATAATAGTACACAATGTAACATAACTAATTACGAGTACAACTGACGATTGGAAAATTGGTTTTCAAGTTTCACCTCCAATATGTTGCTCGAAGTTTCTAACCCACTATTTAATAAGACTATTAATGGGTCTCCGCTTTTATATCTGTATGCAAAACAAAATTAGTGACGAACAACAGTCCGTCTTTTTTTATATCAAAATACTTATAAGAAAGGTGATATTGCCACCGCACGCTTTTTTTTCCTTAACAATGCCTCACTCAGTCACATGTTTCTACACAAATTGTGTTCTGAAAATTTTATGCTTTGTACTCGTACACCTACTTGAATAACAATATATTACCATAGAACACAAGAGTTTATTTACATCTACATTGCCAATTAAATATATCTAATGACGGCCATTTTATACGCATAAATTAATGTATTGTAATAAATTTAAATCTAACAAATATCGCTAAACGGATCGCGATATCGTCGAGACTTGATTGTAGTCTCTGTGTTATAAACTTTGTTTTACTTATTAATAAATAGCTGCACCCTGCAGTTTTTGAATCGGATTACTATTTCATTAGTAACAAAATAAAAGTATCCTAAATTACCGTTTGAAAGTCTGCCAGTGAAAGTTTCAACAAAATCGGTATAGTCGTTTCAGTGAATAGCACAGCAAATACAAAAAGAAGATTTATTGCTGTAGGTACCATTTAAACTTTCATATGCAGACACTTCAATTTATTAATTTGTATAAATAGGTTCGATCTACAAATATTTGTTTTGGAGTTTGGGTGTTCTATGTATAATATTTATGTATGTACAAAAAAAGTATACAAGCATTTATATCACAAGCTCTGCTTACTGCTTAGCTTGGGACTAGATGGCGTTGTGTGTTAGATGTCCGAAATATTTATTTATTTAATTTAATTTATTTGTATGGATAACACTTTGAAATAATGTGATTTTCTATCAGAAATAGAATTTTCTAAATCGGTGCAGTAAATGCAGAGCTTACCGCAAACAACCTCGCAAACTTTACCTCTTTATGAGACGTATCAAATTTTTACTTGAAGATGGAGTAGCGCTAATCCAACGTTAAGAGCTCTCGGCACTTTGTATGAATTCTTGAAGTTTTACACTAAGAGGATTATACATTTACAGAGCCAAGTATGAGCGTTTGTGTGTGTGTTAGCCAAGCTATACGATACTTCAGGTCGCAATATCGTTGAGCATGATTGTGTAGTCCGAAGTACCTTCTTAAACTGCACATTCTCAGCGTAAACAAACATACGAGTACAATATGCATACATATCTTATTCCTCCTTTTTTATTAGAACTAATGTAGGTACCTACAAGCATTTTGGGTTTGTATTATCTGTGTATTCATGAGTGCTGTTGATGCTTCATCATCCATCATCTCAGCACTCACATCATCTACGCATACACTGATGGGCCTATAATTAGTATCGTCAGAATCATGAATCATGTTCTCAAATTTGTAGCAATTTGCAGTAAGTGCAATGACAGTCAATGACACGCATCTAGTTGCAGTATCTGACATCCTTACATCTTATTGAAACATCAAGTGATGTTAAAATAGGTACAAGTATGATTTGCTATAGTTTATGGATACTCTAGTAATCTAAAGTACATCTATAATAACATATATTACGCATTTAGGGGGGATACAACACATTTTAGTACAACATCGTGCAGTAATTTTTTAAATTCCTAATTAGTCAACAATTTTAAAGACATTAAGTTAGATAAGTAGATCACTTTAAAGTAGATAAAAATATGTTAAGCTTATTAGCCTGCAACACACATGCAGATTATTATATGATTATGTACTCAATTGAGTTGCATAACGCAGAACTTTCTTCGACACTTGATCTGTTATTACTTTCATTGTTTGCCTTCTTATTTTATTATCAAATTACAATAAAAAAGCACGTACATGCCCATATTTAGTGTCATGATGTTAGGAACAGATTTATATAATTGGAGTCAGACATCGCGTCACCGAAGAAAAATCTAGACCAAACAGTGTAGGTGAGTCATTTACGGCCTCAGTACACTGGCTACTGTTGGGTATAAGAAATGTTGTGATGAAATATTCTAGCACCTACTGTAAAGTTAGATTAATATTTATATATGTAAATAACTTATCTGTTAAGAACCTGGTAAGAGAAATAGATTTGTTGTCATTTGATTTGTTCGATCCATCATTTCGATCGGCAACCAAGCCAGAATTTTTTTTTTAATTTCCGACCGCCGAACCTCTGAGGATTAAAATGTCTTACTTACTCTACTGTTCTTAATTCGGAATGAAATATAAAACATAAATGTGGATCAGCTTTGTTAAACTTTCTAAATCAATTCTGATTTCAATGGGTTATGCCAAACATTAATATAAGGGTGACAAATCGTAAAGATATTTTTAGACAAAATACAAATTTCTTATCCTTTCATATCATCTGGTGACTTCTGTCAAATCAACCATGTTTTTGAAAAACGCTTGGGCAATAGGTATGTAGTATTTTGTGTTTTAAACAATGAAATAGGCAGGTGCTCATTACCTTTAGTGTAATTTATATCCAAGCACAATATTCCAAAAAATTTAGTAGTGACAAGATGTTACTACGAAGCATGCACTTTCATCAAAGTCGATTCCAAGCTTCATAAAGCCAAGTTATTATACTTCAGCTATTTTTACAATGGAATTTGGTAAATTGAACTGTGAGGCAAAGTTTAAAAAACAAAATTCCACTCGGCTTTATCTATAATATAAACACAAAGACTTTTTTGAATGCTAAATTAAAAATAACGAACAAAAATTGATGAAGTGAGAACCACGTCTAAAAAAGGCAGTGAAGTAAGTAATTAACATCTTAATGCTTATTTTCCCGCCGATATTACGATGATTTCATTCCGTTTTTATATAAACGTAGAAATGTGTACATCAAAGGAACGGTATTTAACTATAAATATTTCTTACTAAATATTGAACCAATTTTCATCACAATTTCAGAATGTATCGGCATGATTATTTGAGTGATGTGTTCTCTCCATACAGGATATATTATTATTAGAATATCGCTCATACGCTCACGGAAACACTACGTAGTCTTGGCTAACACCTCAGTTTTAGGGATTACTCACACATATACAAATATAGATACACTCGTTATAAAGATATAAGTAAACATAACACTTTCACGGGTTCACTATCTTAAAATACTTTTCCACGTTCGTCTGATTTTGCATTTCACAACAAAGTGCATAAAATATATTTCTCACAGGCCTTGAGAGTGGTAGGGCATTGACCTTGAAAACATGTGAAACATCTCACACGTTTTTATAGACGTGTGGAAATTCGTAAAGTCGAGGAAATTTTAGCACGATGTGAGGAAAGTGTGCAAACGCGTCAGCCATGCGTGTTCTGCGTTTGTCCGTACTATCACGCATCGTGGGAGGCGATTTTAATAGTCATCAAAAGCAAGCCAAAATATCATCATATCATACTTTTTCAGCGTCGTTTTTATCGTAGTTGGGTTTTAGTTTTTACCTTTTTTTTATTTAAAATATTTTGGTGTTGTGATAATATTAATTTATTTGCAAAAAATACCTACTAGAAATACATATTTCTTGAATAAATACGCACAAAGTCACGAACAAATCCTAATTATACATATATTATGTTTCCAATGATACCAAACACAGCATATTTATCTCAAATTTATTGTTTAACACAGTACCTTATGACCGTTAGAGGGCGCCACAATAGATGCAGTGACACGTCATAGAGCCTATACCCAGCGGACGATCATGACGCTTCTTACGATTCCTCATTTATCCAGTTCTAATAAGTAGTGGAGGAGCTATGAGGGAACAGATCAGCATACATATATAAATAAATACATACATACATAGACTGTCAAAATCATAATCTTGCTTTGGCTTTGCCGTAATCGGGTAAAAACTCCTTTCCTCTGCATAGTCATAGTAACTTGGATAATCAAAACTAATTTGTCCAACAAGAATATGTTTTTATTTGGGATTTCTGGATTTTTTATGCTATTTTAGTAATTTTCAATATCCCCGGAAGAGATAAAGATAAATTTGATTTCCTTCAAAATTACTTTACTGTAATTGATTCTCGTGATTTTCAAGACATGCTAATAACCTGAAAATAATGGGACAGTTAGACGTCAATGTCAACGTAAATGAGGTATTATTATATTTTTTTGTCTCGTCCTTAAAATGAAAAAAATACATTATCGCCTAAGGGCAGTATAAATGTGGAAGGTTATCTTATTAATGAAGAGTTGATTATATCCTAGGTGGCTTGATGAGAGAAGCATTCTTTGAAATCTCTGAGATGTTTTTGTCGGCAGATCGTTCGTACAATAGTTCAGTATTGAATTCGCTGTTTTGTCTGTAATCTGTGCTAGAACTTCAATGAAAGGTATTAACTTGATGGAATCTTAGCACTTAAGGTTCCACCTGTAATTTTTGTACCAGTAATTTTATAATATAAACCGGAGTTGAATGTACCTTACATGATTCAATTTTTACAAGGTAATGGTGCGAAGATATGATAATTAATTAGGTACAGAATTGGAATTAGTTGATGGTTTCGGATAAGTAGTTTTAATTAAATATGAACTGAATTGTGATAGAAAAAGTGATGAGAGAATTTCAGTGGGTACATATTTGTGTAGATCTATAAGGGTAATGTATTCTCATGCACTCATAGATAAAGTTTGATCTACTAACAGTGTTAGTCAATTATGAAAAATCATTTATATTTTTTCCAATTTATAGTCGGAACTCCAATAAAAGACTATTTCTACTGATTAAATGTGCTTATTAGATCAAGACTAAAACAATATCTAAATAGAATTAACAACTTTAAGAAAGTGTAAGGCAATCTCTTGCAGTATCAGATATTTCTGGAAAGTTTTGAGCTGATTCGGTTACCATTTCAGAAATATATATTCATTTATTTTTGTTCCTGGTACTTTTATCCTTACAGTTACTTTTATGGTGCGCATAATAACACCCCTAATATGTTAGCAAACAATAGATATCCACATACGCTGAGCTATTATGACATCGTCAACTACCTTTAACTGTCCACTACTGGACATGGGCAGGCATATTTTAATACAATAACTAATTTACAAGTATGTTATTCAAATCACATCTCTTCATAATTATCTCATATGTCACCAAATCGTTGTTACGCTCCTTGAATGCAAAAATACATATTGTCTTAGTAACTGTGTGGTTTAGAACTGGGTGACCATGATTGTTGTATTCTAAATGTTCTAGAGAATGTATTCAATAATCAAAAATCATACTATGTTCTTTGCGTTAATCCCCCAGATACCACCCGCTGATGACCAAGTCGGCCTCGATTCACCCAAAAAGCTCAAACACCAGCCTGCAGCCGGGGAACCAGGCACAACCTAGAATAGGAATTTCAGGAACCCCGACGTACATCAGGCCATGTTCGGTTTGTTGATGCCCTCTATAAATGTTAAGTTTTCTTACGCTTTCCCTTACGCTTAGTAAGCTAGAGTTATACTGGTTAGTGAGTAATAATTTGTTTTGCTATTACGAATATTACCAACAATGCCACGTAGGTGATGTACAAACTAAATCAAATTAATTAATAATAAACAATTGTTTCCACAACGACAATATCGCAATATCTTTTGTATATTATTTTGTTGTTTGATAAGCAAAACTAACATACGATGTTTGTTTCTAATTGGCGATAAACCCCCTTGATAAATGTATATAAAATTAAAAACAATTTTTTGCAGAAGTAAAATAAACAGTACTCTATTGATTTATCATCTCCCTTATATTGTTTTCGTAGGATTCTGATATTGAATAAAATTCTACGTTTATTTTCATACGTTATTGATAATTTATCTTGTCTTTAAATAGATGTATTAATTTCTGTGGTACTTAAATAAACCACAGAACAGAGATATCCATAATGTAACATTCTTGAGGGACCAATACCTTCTATTGTTATTCAGTTCGTATACTTTTATGTAATTTCTGCAAGCATAATAACGTTTTATTGACGGTGTTTAGTCCTAGTTCACCAGTACTGGGTTCTCCGTGGAACTGGAGGAAAATCTTGAACTAGGCAATACGGGCCCATCAGATATAAGCTAGACAACCGCAGACCAATCCACTGGTAAAATTATTTCAAATAGGGCGCTTACACCCTTTTAACAACATAAATGTATAATTTTACAGTTTCACCCTTTGCTTTGATTGGTTTTTCATCTTCAATGCGGAGAGGATGCCCCCTTTCAATGATAGCTACTTCTGTCATCCACACAAAGGATATTGAGTCACAATTCAAACACATTCGAAGTTCGGGGACAGATTCCCGAGTACGTGACAAATGCCCGGTTAATCACTTCGAGGATCGCGAAATACAATTTTACTACTTGATTACAACCCACTCATTTAACAATGATTAAAGCTTATCTTTAACGGCTAATGGCGGTGTCTGAATTATTTCACACCGAAGCTACATTAAACATTAGGTACATTAGTTACCACAAAACACGGGCAAAACATATCAACCGGAGCTTAAAAAATGAATTCTTAACCCGACAAAACTCGATGGCCAAATCCTAATCCTCATCGGGAGTTAAGTCTTTTCAATTAACTTTAACAATTATACCGGCACTGAACGTCTTTCTCAACTAATTTAGATTTTCACAATTGTGACACATTGACATTTGCCAAAGACAGTCTTATATTTGTTACGATCGGTATCGAACAAACGGGATCGTCGACTTAAATGTTTTATCCTACCGATCCTTTCCAATAGTGTGTGAGAGATATCCACTTATGTTATAAGTAAGTATACCAGCAAATAAAGTAATGTCCTGTCCCGCAAATTATGTATATGTAGCATATCTAGCAGGTGGGTTCTGTTTAATGTTTTAGGAGTACCTACAAACATTTTAAGTGTTAATTTAAGTCCTTTTAAAAAAAAATGGGACTTGGGGGTTGAGATATTCCAAATATAGATAGAATAGTTTGTATCTTCCAAAAATTTTTTTAACAACAACACACAAGGTAATTTAGACTAAATTCATTTGCAATACTGTGGGAGCAACAACCTTTCCTCCCCAGGACTCTCTGTTTTAAAGCACGAGCTATTTATAACATATATTTAATAATTATAATTATATTTTATATATATAATTATTAATAATAAAATTATAATAAAATTATAAGTCACCACAATTAATTTTAAATATGCTTGTGCTTAAGAAAAATGTAAATTCCTCCTAAAGTTGCTTGTTAAAAAGATTTCACCTGGAATGTGGTGGGACCATGCCTTCTCGAATGTAAATTATATAATACTAGCCGACCCGCGCAACTTCGTCTTCGCCTCTGTCATTTTTACTATATCTATATTAATATTTGTATGTATGTATGTTTGTAACTTTTTTATGGTAAAAGGAGGCAAACGAGCAGACGTATCACCACCAGAGGCATCACAAGTGCGTTGCTTCACGCAAAAACTACTGAACGGATTTGGATGGACTTTACAGTATTATAGCTTATACACCAGAATAACACATACGCTACTATTTGTCGCGATAACCGAGCCGTGGTTAACAACTAGTTATTTTCGTACCGCTTAAACCTTCGCCGTACTTCTACAAACATTCAAAGGATAAAATCAATTAAATTGGTCCAACTATTCTCGAGTTTTAGTTGATAAGACTTGCGGATAGCAATTCGTTTTATATTTAAGATAATGTATTATGTAATATGATATATTACATTATATTTTCAATCTTAAATCATTAAATTGTTTTTTATACAAATTTGAACGTAATTTTATAAATAACAATATTTTTCTAATATTTTAAATTAATCAACTTTTGTGATATCTTATTTTTATCAATTGAATAACATTGTGTGTGAACTTTAACTTCAGTTATCAGCTACGAGTATTATCAATTTATAAGTATTATGAATTCTGATGACACGTTTCGAGAGAGCTAACTTAGTTTATTTAAACACGTTTAATTTTTGAGAACTGAGTACATTAAACTCAGTAAATACACACGATAATAACATTACACCTAACGTCAGCTAATCAATACATCTATACTAAAACACACTAATATTATACATTTGAAAGTAACTCAGTCGGTCTGTTACGCTTTGGGGATAAACTTAAACTGCTGCACGAATTTCAATGAATTTTGGCATAGAGATACTTTGATTCTTGAGGAAAGACATATGCTACTCTTTACCACGAAAGCCATCATACATGCGAACGGAGCCGCGGGCAAATGCCAGTTTTTTATATAACAACTTGAGACCCCAATTGTCTAATTTTAATGTAGTATATTCAAAGTAAATTGTGTCATTGTTTAATATCTCTAAGTACTTAATACTTTATCTGGTAGTAAGAAATTTACTAAGATTTATTTTTTTAATGGATTCTTTCATTAATCAGTTTTAGTAATTATTATATAACAAATTTAAACTTAATACTTAATAAACTTACAATCAGCTCACCCTGACTCATTATTTGTGGCTACTTAAAATATATTAAGCCATTACAACATTTTTTAATATCGAAACCATATGTATACATAATCATATTTAAAAAAAAACAACAATATTTACATATAAGCGTCAAAAAACTCCTTCGCATCATCGGCTACTGGTAGCGTGACCAAAAGGCTGGCAGCATTGCCAAAGATAAATAATTAGTATTTTCATTATTTGATAACATATTAGTAATGGAGAAAAGTATCAGTTGAGATAAAGCCATACTTTTACAATCTGTAGTTTACGTAAATTTAAAAGTAAGCAGCTTCCTGCCTAATGCTTGCATTTAGGTATTAATTGCAAACATAAACCCTAAGATTTATAAATTTAAGTCCCTTTGTGAGTAACTTTCTTCCTACGTAAATATCTACGTATAATTTATATGCACGTAAGCATAAAATACCTACATAAAGTTTAAACTCTTATTTAACGCAAACTCTTCTCAACTCAAATGAGTCAATTCACCTAAATATTAAATTTTGGTAGGTACACTGAACTGAAACAAATATCGCTGTAAGCTGTAACGCAACCTCTGTTAACTTTTTGCTCTGTCTGACGTCATAATTAAGACAAACAGACAATTTCAACAGCCACAGAATTGAATGAAAATTTACCTAGAAATGACCAAATTTAGTACAATTTCTACATTGTAATAAAACAAGTACTTGGTTCTACCCAATTTTATTACTAATACCTAAGATTATACTAACTTTTTTAAACAGTTTACCTCATTGTTAAGTTCAATGATCCTAATGAACCTGAATTACTTAAGAAACTGCTGTCATTCTTATGGATGATCAGATGGGAGCAAAAAGTTGTTGCGAGTCGTCTGTAATAATAATTTAACTCCGGTCTGTATCTCATAAAACTGTGATAAATGCATGGAGTAAATAAGCAGATCGAAAACCTGGTATGCAAAAGAATGAGGACGACCGTTGACTGACGTGATTTCCCACTCTTTGATTACCCCTCATTCAACTGAACTACTGGCTTTTAGACGGACAAACAAAGCAAATTGCCAACAACGGTTTTGGACGATGATGTGATATGAGCCGATGTCTATTTTAGATAGTCTGAGTCCATATTGACTCTTCAACGATAAAAGACAAAGAACGAGTGTATATGACAACAAGATAAGCAGAAAGTCTAATATTCATTCTGAGAGTTGTTTTAGTTTCTGTTTTAATGTTGTTACTATGTGTTATACAACAAACAAAAAATAGGGGTTATATCATTTGATGAATTTATAAAAAAACTGGTTTTTAAGACATTATCGGATGTCTATTTCATAGAACATGTTTGTTCTGAGTGCCTGGTTGGCTTAGTGGTTTAAGCACGCCTCTCTTTTCTGCGCTGAGTGTTGTGGGTACAAACCCATATGGGACAACACTTTGTGGGGTTCACAAATTGTTGTTCTGAGTCTGGGCGTTCCTTGTGTCCGTTTCATGTATGTTTGTAAAGTTCCTCGTGACACAGGATATATTCCTAATGCGGGTTTTATCTTCTTTTTTAAATAATCACCAATCTTTGTAATCATTATCAAATATTAGTGTTATTGGTTGTATATAAAAACTATTTATCATAGCCGCTACATACTAATTTGCGAACTGTTATTTTTACCTGTAAGCTTTCCATGATCTATACTTATAATGCCAGTTTTTATATATATTATAAAATACCATGTCCTGACTGACTGAGTGATTCATCGTCGCCGAGCGGAAACTATTCCAGTTAGAGCTATGAAACTATGATCGTTTCATTGAGTAGACACCCACTACGGAAGGAATTTCGGAATTTCTACCCCTGAGGGGATGAAATTGAGGTTGAAAGTTTGTATGGAAGTCCGTCATTTTTTAAGCTAGAAACATGAAACTTTATTTTTGGGCCACTGATTAAAATAGATAGATACGTATTTAAATGTTTCTGTGAAATTGGGGTTGACATTTCTTTTAAAGGTTAGTCTGGAAGTCCGTCATTTTTTAAGTTAGTAATATAATACTTTATTTTTGAGCTACCTACTGATTAAAAATGATTAGAAATGTATTTAGACGTTTTTGGACATTCTACCCTTTTAAGGGATGGACACGTGGACACCTACGACACGTCTGGTCAAAGTTTAAATTCGCTCAACGTACTATGAACGATGATATGAATGAGCATAGCCCTCATGCTCGACGTGTCTCTAAGGGATCGCATCAGGAATGAGGTGATCCGGCAGAGAACCAAGGTCAGCGAGATAGCCCACAGGATAAGCAAGTTACAGTGGCAGTGGGCTGACCATATTAGCCGCAGAACTGATAACCGTTGGGTAAATGGGTTCTTGAGTGAAGACCGCGTCTCGGCAAACGTAGTGTAGGATATAGGATCGAACCAAGTGGCGTGCAATTTTTTTAATATTCTACCAATAAGGGGTGAAATAGAGGTTGAAAGATTACATGGAAGTTCGTTATTTTTAACTTAGAAAGATAAAACTTTATCTTTGGGCTCTGTAGCCCAAAGAAGACGTTAAGTCAATATTAAAAATGAGTAGATACGTATTAAATTCTTTCTGGAAAGTCTACCCATAAGGGGTGGAATATGCGTTGACATTTCATATATTGATTGACTTATTCACAACCAAACCTAACAAGTTCAAAGATGTCTTATCGCACTCGTGGTTTAATGGTCTTACGACGGATTAACGGATTTTTGTTTTTATTCTCTTTCTTTCTGTTCACTTGCTAAAATTGATTTGTTATTTAATTTATCAAATTTATTACATCCCTAAAGTAAGCTTTAGACATTTATATGTGAAAACGTTTAAATGGTGTTTAGCTGTTTATATAGTTATAATCGATCTAAAATATATCACTGTATGTTTTCCTTACATAAATAAATAAATAAATAGGTTAGTTTGGAAGTACGTAATTTTTTAATTTAGTTGCCTGAAACCTTATCTTCAGGCTTTTGATTACAAATAAATGAATACCTATATCAGCATTTATGGGAGTTCTATTTCTAAAGGGATTAAAATAAGTCGGGTCGAGTTTGTATAAAAGTAGTTTTTAATGGACTATTGATTAAATACAAATAAATACGTTTAAAAACATGAATAAATTATTCATATATACTACTACATTAAATACATATAATCAATTTCCACGCGAGCAAAGCTGCGGGCAATAGCTAGTAAATAATATAACCTTTTAATGCAGAATCGTAAATCTCAACTACAAAATCTCACTAGCAACTAGTTTGTTATGAAACAAGATTATTTAATATGACAAAATTATTTTAGTATGCAATATTACTACGCAGCTGTTGTATAAATCGATAACCAGTATCAACCTCAATATGGCGGTCTGAGTCGATTATTGGACTATTTAAACATAATATTTCTATGTACGTACATAAAATCGCACGGGTTTGATTCCAGATCTGAGAGTGTTGCAATGGGATTATTTGTTAGGAAATGCAACAACAATATAGAACACGTAGTCTGGAAATGTGCCCAAAAGCATAGCTTCCAAAATGTGGGTGTAATGTATCTGTGTCTAACCCTTTATTTTATCTATACAACACAGATTTGTAACTATCTAATATATTTATAATATAATAGGAATACAATTATCCAAGATAATAATAGTTCATTAATTGAACATAATATACAAATAAACGACAGTACATATTATTAAGAGAGAATGCAATATTGCTCTATAACTATATGTTTTAAATTTGCACAGCCTTCAATCGCACTGAATAAATAAAATAAAAAATGAATACCTGATTCCTTATAGTGTCGTGCATGATGACAGCTAATTCGAATGATATAAATATAAAATAATAACCGCAACAACCGCCTCAGACAAGAAACAAGTCACAACTAAACCAAAAACTGGACCTGATGTGGTATTATTGAATACACTCGGTTACGATAAGTCCCCCACGCGTCGAACACGTCACTACATCCAAAATACTGCGTCCAACGCTTGTAGAATACCACAGCGATGAGTAAACATTTCTATAAAACCGGCGGTGTACTAAAAGCGATGAGATGCTGTTGAACAAGCGCACGCGCACGCCATATGTGTGGGGATACAGCGTTTGTACACAGAGTGCCTCTGACAACAGAAGAACAACACATCTGGCAAAAAAAAAAACAATTCTTCGGTATTATTTTACAATACGTGTTTGTTATAAGATTTTAGTACCAAATAACAATCTATACTAATAAATGAAGCTGAAGAGTTTGTTTGTTTATTTGAACGGGCTAATCTCAGGAACCGCTGGTCCGATTTGAAAAATTCTTTGAGTGTTAGAAAGCCCATTTATCGAGGAAGGCTATAGGGTATATATCATCACGCTAAGACTTACAGGAGCGGAGCACCAATGAAGAATGTTACAAAAACGGGGAAAAATTATCACGCTAGGGGCAATAGAAGACGCAAACGAGGTTACGTGGGTCGGCTAGTAGCTTAATATATGTGGTAGATATTGTAAGTATCCTACGGTCAGAATCAGAAACTATTTCTGGTACAGGGGTAGGTAAGCTTTTTGTCGAAATGAAAGATATTAATAGTTTTTTTTTTCAATGGAGAGACTGTTACTTGCACAAATTTGGGGAATGCGAATTATTTTTACTTAGGTTATCTCTCAGAAATTTTGTCTAGCAAACCACTTACTAACTCAAGGAGATTAAGAAGGTATACATCGATAATTACTATCAGTTATCGATTTTTTCTACAGTATTTTATTCTTTTTGAAGACTGTGGGATGCAAAAGATTTGTGTCAGATCAGGGGAAGGAAACGAGGATCAATTTCATTTGGATCCTGCCTTTGCTAAGTATAAGCACTAAGTAAAGGTTTCCAATATTAAACTAGCACATAGTCTATGCGAATCAAATCAAGATCATATTGATTCGTTGATTTACATTAAAATTGTTTTTTTTTTGTGGTTGTGTTACTGTTAAAATTACATTATGATCGTGATTCACCATATGTGAGTGAACGACATTTTTTGTATGCATGTTTTAAAAATATTTATTTATACATTTTATAACATTATAAGTCCTATGCATCATACCGATATGAACGTGACTTGCGAATTTATTCTCTTAACTGCCATTTAAGTACAAGTAAAAAATACTTACCTAGTATCTTTACATAGAATAAAATGCAGTCGATTCCGCAATCTGTTCGCTTAGACCTTTTAAACTACTCCATAGATTTTGACGCAGTTTACAGCAAAAGATAAAATAATAATTCTTAAATCAATCAATGTATTGCTAAAAACTGCATTCATGTGTAATAAAGGCATACTTTATTAAAGGAAATCCTAGAATATGAAAGCCTTCCGTGCAAAGCCGGCCCGGGTAGATAGTTATTTAATAAAATTGTTTGTTTTGTTTGTTTGGTGCGTCTGATCTCTCCCCGTTCGTGTCGGTGAACCGTCCCGTGGGATTCTGAGAGGGAACAGAGAGTGGTAAATTTAGTGCATTTGAAGTTATGTTTAGTGAATTTACTGTATCTTATATGCATAAAATTTAATGGCACAGCAACTGGTTGTCCAAATAAATAAATACCCAAATAACACCCGTTTCTCTAAAATAGTTTAATTCTGATAATAATATTACACCGTGGGAGTGCCACGTTATGGCATGAATGTGCCGGCTATTATCCCTATACCCATATCCCAACCCCTCCCCACATCCCTTTCCCCATCCCCAAACGCACTTGTTCTGTGTTCATGGCTGACGGCCGCTAATCGCTTACCATCAGGTGATACGGCTGCTCCTTTGCCCCTTATACCATAAAAGAAGAACACAAATTTTTTTTTTTTAGTTACTACTATATCATTCACTATCGTTACAGATTACATAATATAAAAATTAACAATACACACAATAGAACACAATATACAGTACAAAGAATAAAAATTCGTATACACGCATAAGACTACTCAAACACTACAACACAATTATTACTACAAAAAAAACAAAAATATGTAGTTATATACAGTAAATGTATAGTTATACATACAACGCATATGTATTAATGTTGATGTTTCTTCTGTACTGAATTCAGTACAGAAGAAAGAATTGAAAGAAAAAGATCTACCGAATTCTCATGTGTTATCGACGTGATCATTTTCGTTATAATTAAATAGCTCTTATGTATTCATACGCTTTTTCACTTTAATTAGCTTACCGTAAAATGGAACTGAACAAATATCAATTATTATTGATATTTATATAATAAAGGGCAATCAAAATAATAATAAAAAGTTATCTAACATCTAAAATGACCCAATAATGCAGAAGCACCACTAGGCCGCCATTGTCATCCTGCTGGATTGTTACATTGTCTGCATTCGCAATGAGTATGATGACCACCACTCTTGGATTCTGCTTATGCTTACCATCAGGCAGAGTAGTAATTTTGCCAGAACCATACATTAATAAATAATAAATAAATAAATAAATATTTCGGACATCTAACACACAACGCCATCTAGTCCCAAACTAAGCAGAGCTTGTTTGGGACTAGATGGCTTTTATTAAATACTTATATACTTTTTTTTTGTAAATACATACATATTATAGATAGAAAACACCCAAACTCCGAAACAAATATTTGCAGATCATACAAACATTTGATCCGACCCGGGAATCGAACCCGAGACCTCAAAAGTAAAAAATGAAATAAAAAGTATCATTGCTTTGAATATGTTTGCACATTATGAGACACTGAATTCTTTTTAAAATTAAAGAATCATTGTGTTCGTAAAGTCAAATCTCTCTTAAAAAGTGGCGTACTACGTTTGTAGGTTTGTAAAACTTTAAAAAAATACAATGATGTGAAACTTACTAGTGAATATTTTTATATTTTTAAAACAGTAAAATCTAAGGATATCATTTAAAATTTAAAAAGTTATAATTCTGAATACTTATAACAGCGTGAAGTAATTTTCGATATGAATTGGCTTGTACTGCAATGGTATAATAAGGCGTATGCGAATGCTCTACAGAAGTCCCGGGTACGATTTTCGGGTCGATCATTATATATGACGCTCGATCTTCAAACATTTCTTTGCTACCTGCCTGCCTTTGGTATGTATAATATGAACGAATTTATGAATAAAAAAATCCTAGCTTGCACAGTAGGTACAAGTTTTGAGGCAAAATGGTAACGTGTGTAAGAAAACCTAATGTCATACTATATGCAACTATTTATTATCAACACTAAACACAAGTTACAACATACTAAAAAGAAAGAAAGAAAAAAAGGTGAGCTTATTGTCTTTCGATCTTTTGCAGCACGATGTTCTATCTTGAGACTATATGACTGCCTCGGTGGTGTAGTGGTAGCGTATGCGACTGCTGTACTTGAGGTCTCGCGTTCAATTCCCGGGTCGGACCAAATGTTTGTATGATCTGCAAATATTTGTTTCGGAGTTTGGGTGTTTTCTATGTATAATATGTATATATTCACAAAACAAGTATAATATGTATCACTTTTTATATAACTTGTCTAGTACCCATAACACAAGCTCTGCTTAGCTTGGGACTAGATAGCGTTGTGTATTAGATGTCCGAGATATTTATATTTGTAGTCTAAGGTTTTACAGATGAAACTCTAGTGCATTTCTATTGGAATGTCCAAAACAAAATTAAAAAAAGCGAATGGTTTCCATTCCCGGTTCCAACGTAGTCATAATTGTGTCTAATTTTAGCTCAATGCGAGTAATACACCCGCGATTCCTAGCTACATATACCTATTAGTGAAATACAAAATGTATGTGTGACATCATTCTTAAAAAAATAATTAATCATTCCTTAAAATAACATAGATATTACAGAGCCGGATAGTGATACATAGAATTTGGATGAAATTAACCAGCTTATGACGGATTCATTTCTTAAAAGGATGACAATGGGTAAAATTTGATTAATTATCCATGTTGCGACTGATAGAATCAGATTCAGCGGCATTAGATGTTATGGACCGAATGCTCTTCTCAACATCACAAACAAACACTCGATTAAGAACTAAAGGAGAATAGTCAGGGGTTAGAAGAAGTAGATAGTAAAAACAAAATGTGTTAGTTTTGGTTTTCTTATTAAATTCATACAGAGCAGAGAAGTGTTGGTTACGTAAATTAATGTCAAGATGGTTACGAAATAGCTCTTGACGTTGTTTACGAATGACCGAAGAAATTTCTAGACTTAAGCTGAATTACGGAGGAGTTATGAATCTATGGGCGTTGCATTCCCACACAACACTTGTTGCAGTGTTTTCGCAATATGTATTTTTCCATGATATAATCTGTAGGACTAGCTTTTTTGAATGATGAATTTTGATTTGTCGCTACTTTGTGCTTCATTATTATTTAATTTCATCAGTAAGTTAGAAGTGATGGTAAATGCACCATTTTAATAGTTTGAACTGGTGCATGCATGTCAGAGCTTTTAACTTCATATTAAATATTTCTATTCTATCATTTCACTCTAATATCAGAAGGGGCTGAACAAATTTGAGTGCGGTTTTCTCTTATGTTTTTAGTAAGTTTCACCTACCATTAAGTGATTGTTTTATTTCTATCGGTTGACAAATAAAAAGTTATATTCATTTAAAGAATCATTGCGATAACCGCAACATACGTGTTCGAAGCGGCAAGCAAAAGCTAGTATAAAGATATCTTTGCAAAAGTTGAAATTTCTTTGAAACAATAAACTTGAGCCGTCATTGTAATGTCAAAGTGACCTGTGAATGGCCGAGGGCACCTTGTTTAGCTTGAAACACGAAAGGTACCTATTTAAACAAAAGGTTAACGTTACAAAAGTTTCAGGACTGGAAAATACATTATAATACTCATTGATCTGCTATTTGTTTAACCCAATAATTGTAGTCATGTTTGGGTCAATGTATGTAAATATTCTTTTATTTCGCACTAGCTGAGACTTGCGGTGTTACCCGCGGTACAACAACAACCACGGGTAATGACGTGGGGCGAAGTTAGTCTTAAAAATAGCCTAAGTTACTCTTTATATCATCAGCTACCTATTGTTGATTCGGTAAAATGATATGACGCGGGCCCTCAGAGCAGCGGTCTAAGGCCGGTCGCCAGAGTCGTTTTTCACCAAGTACCTGCCTACTCAGAGCTGGAGATCCGAAGGAATTTTCCACCCCGTCAACAAAAAAAAGGTGATACTGGTATAAATATTGTATATAAGTCTGTTTATAACAAAACCAACTATTGTGTAAATTAAATGTCAAAGGGTATCAATAAAATAGTAAATATATGGTACAAAATTTTATAGGTACCGGAATGTCCAGTCTGTCGAGTAACGAGTTACTTAGCATTACCAATAATAGAGAGTAGTAATTGGTTATTTCATTAGCAATAGGTATACACAGTAAAACAATTGTAAAACTGAAAATTCTATTACTTTGGGTATATCATAAAATTGGTTACCAATTTTTCGAAACTGTCTATTATTTATGTTTCTAATTAAAACAAAATTATAGCCTTGTAGAATTTATTATTCAATGCAGATGAATAAAAAAAATAGAAAGGCGATAGTATAGGTTAGTCCTCAGATTAGTAGTCTACCATTATGTATTGTGTCTGTAGAAATCTAAAATAATCTTGGGATTAATAAAGGCTAAAAACTTACTAACCAGTTGCCAAAGTTTATACTCGTAAATATCTTATCTCTCTCTCTCTCTCTCTCTCTCTCTCTCTCTCTCTCTACAGTCCCACTTGTAATCATATTTATAAACTAACTAGTTGCGAAAAAGAAAAAAATATCGTTTTTAGCAACTAGTTGAATGTAAAGATCATTTTTTCTGTGGCAACTGGTGGCGAATCTCAGTTGCCAATGGGCTTAATTGTTAAAATGGTCGATGACCGTGCTACATTAAGACAGGAGGGATATATTATAATAATATCATCATGGTGATCTGTTACTATTAAATGCCAGGTTTACTAGAAAGTAGTCTTGATTTTTTAGTTCAGGAGGTTTTAGGTTAGACAATTAGACATAATTATTTACTGTGTCGGCTATTCTTATACATCTTAATATAATCATAAAAAAGCACTTAAAAGTGAAATAACTTTCAAAAGTAGTGATAGTAGCCCGTATTAGGTACCTATTATAAAAGCGTTTCAGTTATTAAGTTATTAAACAGTGAATGTTTTCTGTTCGTTCGATGCCAGCACGAATCCAATATTTGTTTGACGCACAAATAGTTTATCTCAGTTCGTTATTTTACGGAGTATTGATTGATATTTTACAATTTGTGTTTAAAAAAGATGATTTTAAGAATTTTATGATAAAGATATATAAATGAATGAAAATGGATATTTTATATAGAAATTGGGAATACTAATGTTTTTACATACAAGTACTTAAATAATGCTTAACTTCTAAACAACATGCGTCATTTACATATTAATTTGTTATGGTAGGTACTGAAAGATTGTAAGTCAAGTTGTGCTGCCGAATGAAGTACGGACGATGACTTTGAGAAAAATAATGGGTAATCGAAAAATAATTACAATTTTCATTAAATGACTTAAATATTTGCGATGACTGACGTTTGCTTCCAAAATCAACATTCAACTTTGAATTTAATGAGGCATTTTCAAGGCTGTTGACGCACATTTGGATGATTAAATACCTAGAAAATTTATGTATTGATAAGTTCATGTTTACTTTTCATATCCCTTTTTTTCTAATCAAGCTGAAAAGTAAATGTGAATCTCAAGTTTCGTTTAACTCCATGTTTAGCTTCACTTTTTAGCAGGATCGTAATCTTGGAAGTCAATTTTAATTTACTCCAAACTGTCGTATCGAAATAAAATGAAATTTCATGTATTTTTGTAAAAAAACATGTCATGCATGTTTGAAGGCTTCAGACGTTCTTCTCTGATATAACCCTGACCATGTTATTTCAGGTCGTCCAAACATTAGGGACCTACATAATGAGGCGGGTTACGGCGCGTTTCATGTTTAAAATGAAATAACCTACCATGACAATGAGGTAGTTAAATATATAAAATAAAACAAAAATATAACAAATCATATTAGCATATCACAAAATTATAACGAAAAATGCTCATTTCTTCCCTTGCAGTTTAATTAATATTTTATAATAAATTCGTCTAGAGCCGCAGGCAAATTTGACGAAACAATGTGCATTATTTGAATTTCATGTTTAATTCATTCTGTATTGTTCCTATTGTATGCTACGAAATAATTTTGATGTTTGAACATTTTCCACTTTCTGTATTTGACTACGGTACTATATAAACAACGTAATGAATAATAATAAGATATTTAACACTAATAATATATTTATTGTAATAAAGTTTGGATACAATTCAAGTGCAAGCTCTGATCTGATTCCCAAACTAGCGTGAGCTGTATGTATGTCGGGAATCGGTACCTTCCAAAAAAATAATAATACAATAAATGTTTAAAAGTGGAACATACATGAAACATACTTAGTATATATATTAATTGATCTGTTAATTTTGCGCATCTATAGTGTGTGTGTGTGTGAGTGTGTTCCTGCAGTGTGTGTGTGAATGTATCCATTTTCAATAGAGTGCACAATAGAGAGAATATATGTTTAAAATTACTAGCAGCCTGTATTACATACCTACATGTATTGGAAGTTCGTCAAAAATTTGGACTAGGTCGTGATTGAAAACAAATTAATATTGTAACTAAATTACGAAATTAAAATAATGTGAAGAACAAAATTTATGTAACGCCTAATGTTTCCTTAACAGCAAAGTACAGGGCTACAGAAAAAACACATCTATTTGAATATCTTGCACGATTTTTTTTAAACGATTTTATTGAACGGTTTTTTATTATTTTATTATTAAACGTTTTTTTTAACGATTTTATTTAGCTTGACCTGGTTGTTTATTTGTTTGTTTGGGTCAAATCTTGTTATTGAAAATTGACCCCTTTTCTGTTGACGGATTGATTTAAAATTTGGTGCACACTTTCAGGTATGGTGATAATACAATTAAATGAATTCTATTTTATTGTAAATCCAAGATGGCCGCCCGTACAAAATGGCGGTTTACAAACTTTGTCACGACTACCTCAATATGGCTATCAAATAAAAGGGCTTGAACAGTATATCAAATAAAGTAGAACACTGATGAAAAGTACTTTGTAATGAAATTTATAACTAAAAACTTGATAATATAAAATATGTTTTTTTTTTTATTTTAACGTTTTTGTTAAAAATAATGTACTAAAAGTAAAAAAAATATTTAGGTAAAAAATATTCGGTATTAAATCGTTGGGCCCGTGTTTCCATCCAGTCATCTCACTTTACGCTACGCCCAGTGATACCGATATATACCGAATATTTTTTACCAAACTATTTTTTAATTTTAAGAACATTATTTCCAATAAAACCGTTAAAGTTTTTTTTTACATATTTTTGAAATATACCTTTTGGTCTAATGACAATGCAATTATATATAATCGGTATTATTATTAATCCGAAATGGCCGCCGTTTCAAAATTGCGGCTTACAAATTTCTGAACAACCCACCCAATTGAAAACTTCTTTAGCCGCGTTGAGCACTTCTTGATAGGGGAAAAAGTTATGAGTTCGCGTCACCGCGTCACCGTCACGTCAGTTATAAGTTTTCACTTCTATCGGCAGGAAGTCCTTATGACTGCCAATTTTTTTTAACAAGTAATAAAAGCTTGTTTTAAAACTTCTTAAATTAATCACTTGTTTATTATCTGATAATCTAGGTTTCTATTGGTGATTTTTTAAAGGCCATTAAAACAAACAAACAAATTTATATGCAACCATGCCAGACTACCAATCTGATTATACAGCTGTCATGAAATACTAAAACTTTGTTTATGTACCTAAGTCTGTACATAATATAATCATAATTCATTTGAATGTTTCATAAACCCACATTTTAAACCGCCGGGGACAGGTTGGGTCATATGGAACTGTTGTTTAACGCCATTATTTGATTAACATTCAAACTTAAGACCCAAAGAAATACATGTGATGTGATATATTATTGGAAAGGATTTAAAAATCTATACAAATAAATAAAATTGGAGTGTCTGTTTGTAGTAATAAAATAATCGCTTTTTACTAAATGCATATGTATATACCAAAAATGTACTTGATTTTTTTTTTTGGCTGTATGTGTCTGTCTGTCTATTTGTTCCGGGTAATCTCTGGAAGGGCGGACCGATTTTGACTGGACTTTTACGGGCAGGTAGCTGGTGATCCAGGGAGTAACTTAGGCTACTTTTTTTAGACTAGTTTTGTCCCGCGGCGTTACCCGCGGTACAACAATAAACGCGGGTTACACCGCGGAGTTCAGCTAGTATATTAATACAAGTATAGTTCAACTGTCCCACGTAATTACGTCTGCGTCTCTTTACAGTCATGCTCGGCTCCTATTGGTCTAGAATCTAGGCGAGATGTTAACTTTTATATCCTAGGCTCGCCAGTAATAACACACACATTTAAAAAGAACGTGAAAGTCGGTTAGATTGTTTCGGAGTTCATCGCGAGCAATAACGGGACACGAGAATAATTTATAGAAGCTCGTTTGACTGCCTCGGGTGCCGCAGTGGTAGCGTATGCCACTTGAGGTCTTGGATTCGATTCCCGGGTCGAACTCGAAATGTTTGTATGATCTGCATAAAATTGTTTCGGAGTTCGAGTGTTTTCTATGTTTAATGTGTATGTATTAACAAAAAAAAGTATATACGTACATATATATTACGTATTTATATCAGTTATCTAGTGCCCATAGTACAAGTTCGACTTAGTTTGTAACAAGACGGCGTTGTGTGTCAAATGTCCGAAATATTTATTATTATTATATCGTTGATTAATCCATTGCACTTGCACTAAAAACATTCGCGAAAGTTTGTAGCATCTGTGAGTTGAGAGTAGTATTTAAGTAGCTTCAAAAGTTTTACCTTCATTAAATTCTTCAGAGAAATGTTGAACATTACACTTGCAATAAAATTTTAAAATAGTACTCATTCGAACGATTACGTTGCGTGACCATAATATCGCGTTATGTGACCTATTTTTTATTTTAATTAAAATATACTTACGTTTGATTTCATGTTTTTTTATGGATTAGGGGGCAAACGAGCAGACGTATCGCCTTGCCTGCCTTTGGGGGATGGTGGGGATGGAAGGGAGGGGGGTAGGGCTTGGGGTATGGGCCTTTTTTATCCCGGTCCGGAAGTATAACAGCAGTTCCCGGATCCCTCCTTTCTCAGGCGCAGAGTGGCACACCGTGTGGTTTTAGTTGTTTCGATTCCGTCACACCGCCCCGCCGTAGACCTCGGCGGGGTGCGGACGGAGAGGGCTTCAACAGGTAAAAAAGATGGCCTCCTTTATCCTCGCTTACTCGGTGAAACACGGCGCAAGGGTATTACACACCGTTTTCTGTGAGGCCGTATTATCATTCCGGTCGAGCCGGCCCATTCATGCCCGCCTGATGGTAAGCGATTACTCCTGCCCATGTACACCCGCAACAGAAGAGGCGTCACATTACGAGCAGTCATTGCTACTACTGTCGCAGTTCAAGATTGAAGATGAAGTTCCTTTGATACCAAGATATAGTTTGACGAGTCAATTCACCCAAGAGTAAAGATTATCTTTACGCTGATCGCAAATTTCTTACTATTTCTAATTTTCTATATATTTTCAATACATTAGGCACCCATTTTATGGTGAAAATGTTTTAGTTTTTGACTGCCGCGTGTTAGAGTATGTGAATGCTGTTCTTGAGGTCTCGGGTTCGAATCTTAGGTCGGACCAAATGTTTGTATGATCACATGATCAGCAAATATATGTTTCAGGGTTTGGGTGTTTTCTATGTATAATATGTATGTATTTACAAAAAAAAAAGTAATATAAGTATTGATATCAGTTGTCTAGTACCCCATAATACAAGCTCTGCTTAGTTTGGGACTAGATGGCGTTGTGTGTTAGATGTCCGAAATATTTATTTATTTATTTATTTACAAAAAGAAGAAGTAAAATGTATTCCAATCAGTTGTCTAGCTAGTACCCATAACACAAGTTCTGCTTAGCTTGAAACTAGATGGCGTTGTGTGTTAGATGTCCGAAATATTTATATTTATTTGTTTTAGTTTCACAGGGGCTTTCTTCTAGGCTGCTATTTGCCGTGGAAGAACCTCGCTTTGGCATGAATGGGCCGGCTTGACCCAAGTGATACCACGGCCAAAGAAAACCGGCGTGTTTTACCGAGTGAGTGAGGATACCGGAGGATACATTATGGGTAATGGAAAATGGAATTTGAGAGTAGGTATACCCTTTCGAATACAAAAATAATTTTAAAATCGGTCTACACATGACGAAACTATCGACTAAGAAACATTTAAAAAATACATTCGCATTGAGTACCCTTTCCTTTATTTAGAAGTCGGGTAAAAATAAAGAGTAATAAAATCTAACTGTACGAATTTAAAATGAATTTCAAATAACGTACAAATTTCTAGTCGGCACAAATTTTCGAAGTTAGGATCTCTTAAATTTCATTGGTGTTAATGTTAACTACTCATAATATATGATTAAACAACATATTACTGTTTTCGAAGAACGAACAGAACACTGTTGAAAGTTCCTGGTATCACACCAATGTCTACAGAATAATTACATTTTCAGACTTGAATAGATTATATAATTTAAATTAAATTTCAATGTTAAAGAAATTTCACGCATTTGAAAATACTGTCACTGCTTAATGCATGTACTTCATTAAAAAAAAAAGATTTCGATGAACTGAGAACTTAAAAAAAGGTTTACAAATCGACTGTACCTATTTTTTTTCATGTTTTACCTCAGAACTTTCAATCGGGTGAACCGTTTTAGATGATTCTCTTTTGTATTTGAAACCTGATGCCTCCCGTGTGGTCCTATTTCAATTTCGTCCAGTTCTTTAAGTCGTTTTTTTTTGTTATTTATGATTGTGTTTTTTATAAGACAACACCCCTTCCCCTTCGGAAATAGAATATCCACGCTCATTACTACGATGTGTGAATTACAGTGTTATCCCATGTATGGTTTGAAACCACAACACTCAAGGCAGTGGAGAAAGGCGTGGCGACCCCTTAAATCACTACGACGTGCTGTCCGTGCATTGAGCATCACTTCACTGAGGCTCATGGTAAAGTGGCGCTCACAAGACCACATGTTGCTCTGTCACATACGACTGGGGTATAGTTACTGTAGGTAGGAAGTTCCTTAGAAAAGAGACAGAACTTGGCCACCATAGGCAGCCACACTATTGAGTGCAGAGAGCCTTGCCTACTAATCGGGTTAGAGAAGAGCGCGCTAAACACATCACCGCATCGTATCTGCACCTGCTGTGGTTCAATCTGGGCGCAATTTACAGCAATTAGTCTATGTTCTCAAAACAGATGAAAATAATAAAAATATATAGTACACTTTTAAAGATTAAATAAGTAATACGTCTAATGAATCTTACTACTCTTTGGAACATTTGAGAAAGCTTACGTATATTACGTACTTATATAAATTTTGCTAGTGTCCCCCCTGTGAACAAACGTGTTCATATTATCTACATTCTAATAAAAATTCAACATATTATTTTTATTTCCCCTTTACATTATCCAACCGAATTTCCTCGTGAAACTCACAAGTAATAAACGATAAAGTGCGCGAACAGGGAGGCTCTGTTCGCTGACGGATTTTTGGTGTTTTAAACAGAACGAACCTTACGCAGGAACAACTGTAAAAAAAGGAAAGTTTCAATTAAAGGAAGCATTTATTATGTTGACTTACTATTGTCTATTATTTTTCAGGTTTTAGAAAATTATATGTAAAGGCGTGTCAGTTACAGGACTTGTGTAAAAACTTATTGAAATACGGTATTAGCGGCGGTGAGGGGCGGCGGGAAAGGGAGGGTTGCGCCTCGCGCCTGGAAATCCGCCCGCCCTTCTTCATTCCATTGCTGAGTGAGGCTCGGGTCGGTTGCCTACCCAGCAGTAGTTCCCAGCGCGAAAAAGTTCTAGCGTACCTTACTACTAGTAGCTTGCTTTTGCCGCCTTCGGGCATCTAAGATGAACGCCCGCGTTCATCTTAGCGGGTGATAACTTTCCTAATACTTTTAGATTTTCTAAAACTTTCATTATGTCGCTTAGCGTAAAACTAAACCGTTTCAAAGTACTCAAGTGCAAGTATGACAAGTTTGCAAGGTTGGACTTTAGAGGTAAGAATCAACTTTTCAATAGCAATTTTTCTATTCGATACTAAAACATTTCATTTCTTTTATTAGCAATTTAGTCATCTAGATGTTCTGTACCGGCAAAATTATTTATTTGAAATATAAAATATGTATTCTATGGTTTCGTGAAAGACCTTATTTTAATTTAGTCTCTTCCGTGGGTAATTACGCTAATGCAATCAGATACTAAGGTATTATTATTTTACTGGCATTATAACACACGAAAGCCGAAGGTCGTATTTTTACCACGTCATTTAAAAGGCGAAACGTTCTTTGTTTGGATTACCGTAGAGCTTTTGGAGTATCAGTTATTGAAGTTCGATAAAAAACGTCGGCTTTGAAAAATGTAGTAATCAATTCCCGGAAAACTCAGTGAGTTTCATTTCAGTTCAGTTTTAAATTACAAAGGCAATTTTATTTCATCATTTCGTGGTTATATTACATCGGTTAGAATATTATTTTGAAAGATGATATATTTGTGAAATAGAGAAAAAACTCTAATGTTTATTTTACTAAGAATGTCAGTAAAATAACATAGAGTGGACTTTGAGACCTACAAAGATTCCTTCTTTAAGTTTAGCAGCAAAGAGTTTGAGAAAGCCGGTTTAACAAATGCAACATCAGATCCATAACTTGTCAAGTGCTTTTACAAAATTTTTGAAGGAGGTCACAAGGAATCACGTTCGTGTTTCTGTAGGATCGTAAGTCTGACCCATAGACTTAAAAAAAAGATCACAAATATCATGGTATATCTTCCTTCGATTCAAAATACTCAGCATAACGATCACTGTTTTTGGTAAGCAAAAGCAACAGTTTGTATCGCGATTTCTTGGTTTTCTCCACACCAACTCCAAATTGCAAGTATTTTTTATTACCTTCAGCCCATTTAGTTAAAAAGCTTCTATAATTTTCACATATTACTCTAAAAACCCATTGTTATGATTATTCCTTACAGGAATTTGGAAGTATTGAAAATACACCTGTATTATTGCTTTTGTTATTCGTCTATCCGTTTTCGTCAAAATAATTTAACCACTAACATAGCAAAAATTATCCGGATTTAATTCACACTTTCTTTAAGACATTTTAAAACAAGCACAGCCTTTAACAATTCTTATCTAACTAATTGAACATATTAATAACGAATAACGATAAAATAACGATTGATACACTAATGAGATAAACCCCGAATAAGATTATTTTAAAACCTTCCTCAGGTTAAATCTAAAAAACTTGTCGTTTAAAAATATGTTACTTACAATATTGTGTTAAGGCCATTAGATAAATTAAGTTCAGGATATATTTAGGTTTGAGTAAACCAAAAGATTCGTAAAGTAGTATAATTAGTAATTATTAATAAAAAATCAATTATGTAAAAAGTCTATACTAATGACTTTTACATATTTCTTTGTGAAACTCTTCGACGGTACATAGTACAGTACGGCCTTTGTCACCTCTACAAAATTTCCATTTCATGTAATTATTAGAAATTGAAAATAAATTAAATTGTAGGGGATGTGTTATGCTGAAATTAAGAAGAAAGTAAATCTACAGAGTTTTCTTCTTGTACATTAAATAAAACAAAAGTTTGTTTTGCAAATAATTTTAAGGAATATAAAGAACAAACAACAAACGCAATAGAAAACGGCGAGGTGACGGCTGAAACCATTGCAGCATTCATATGCACCACACACCAACTTCAGCGGGATATATCTGTCAATAAACTTTATAAATAAGAAGTATAACGACTTACAAAAAACATAAATGAAGTGATATGAATAAAACCTTTTGATTTGGATTAACAAAATTGTTGGATGTTCCTAATCCTAGGGGAATTCCTAGGCCTGCAACACAGGCCAGATGGGGTGCTATAAGATTTGTTTCAAGTTTATGTTTGTCTTCTTAGCCATCTTACAACACCCATGGAATGAAAAGAGGTAGTGACATTACGTATTCTTAACCCACCTTACGATAGTATCACTTCGGTCATTTAGCTTTTCAGGCCAAAGCATGGTCCTGCCAGGGCAGTGAGTTCAAAATGCAGTAGCATATTGTGGTCTATCGACACTCCATGTACAATTCGTTTTTTGACAACGTTTTAACTGTACCTGTACTGTAATAAAAGTGAAGGTTTCTAACAAGAAAACTCCAAGATTAGCATTCAATCATTTGAAACATCAGACAGAATTGGAGTTTTCTAGCTATTTATTTTGTAACATAGGCAATTCTAAATGTAGTCTTTACTTGACTTTATTTTTGGTATGTGTTACCGTCCTAAATCAATTGAAATAAAAATAAAATATGTTTTTCAGATATACAGCTTTTCACCGCTCTGGTCTTACAATATTAAAGATTTCAATCTGTTGCCGACCCTTTTACTCTACCCTTGAGCATTCTCTCCAATAACTAATTTCGTTTATCATCTGTTTGGAAGATTACATCTGATTTCATTAGTTTTCGACTCAAACGTATCATATTCTAATGAATGTTTAGCCCCTGTGTTGCTAAAAAAGTTAATTTAAGTAATGGTAACATAAAAAAGTAAGAAATCGAAAATATTTTTTTGAATACTATAATTCTTCGTTTGAAAGAGTAAACTAGATACCTACTTAATTCTATTGTCATCATCTGTTTGAGTTAAGCTAAGACGTCGCTTCCCTGCAGGACATTAATTGTCAAGGAGGCCGCCTTCGGGAAAACGAAATTTTGTATAATATTTATTTTCAAAAGTTATTGCTTTTTTTCTTAAATTCGGTATCTAGGTCGTAGCTAAATTAGAAAAATATTGAAGCTTTCACAATGATCTAGGCACATTTTAGAAGTGCAAGAACAAAAAGTGCCAGTGCTTTTTCCCAGCTCTTTACTAATGTCGAAATTTATTCACGTAGGTTAGGTCCCGATATACCAAATACGTAAACAAGGTGATTCCATACTAAAGCCCAAAGATGGTCAGAGATTATATTCTCTTGTGGATTCTCCTAAGATACGATAAACAGTGTCGTAATGTTTATACCAGTGCTGATTTTACAGAAGACTAGACACAGTTGTAAACTTTTAAGTAACATCAAAAACTCGAACCGTTTTATACTATTTATGTATTTGTTACGTGTTTTATGTTTTTAAAATCGGTCGAAAAACAACGAATATGCATAAACGAATTAATAACCTCCTCCTGTTTTGGAGTCGGTATTAAGTAATATTATTTATTGAAGGTGTTGGATATTCATGACGCTGTCTTCAATGTAACAAGTAAATGTTGTTTCTTATTTTATTTACAAAGTCATGTTACATATTTATGAACACTAGTCGGTGTAATTTAGTCCTTTTAGTTTATTTCCACGAAAATTGGGTTACGTTTCGAAGTCTTCATAAATTCACGACTTGTACAATTTCGAGGAATAATTTAAACTCAGTCTGCTGCGAATATTTAGACTTCTCCTTTCTTTGGCTTTCAGCTAAAAAAGAACTATTGTTTCCTTTAGAACTAAGATTGACTAAGAAGATTCTTGTTGCCGTTATCGTTGTATTGTTGCATTACATGACATACTAATTATGTTAATACTAAATTAATTTAATAACAACTCCTCTTATCAAATTCATTTTGAATTCTATTTTTATGTTACAGTGTGTGCGCCCTTATTATCAATTTTTAAAAGGTTTAATCGTAAACATAATTACATCCCTAAGTATGGTGTACAATCTATACTAATATATAAAGCTGAAGAGTTTGTTTGTTTGTTTGTTTGAACACGCTAATCTCAGGAACCGCTGGTCCGATTTGAAAAATTCTTTCAGTGTTGGATAGTCCATTTATCGAGGAAGGCTATAGGGTATATATCATCACGCTACTACTAATAGGAGCGGAGCAACAATGAAGAATGTTTCGGGGAAAATTTTCACGCTACGGGCAATATAAGGCGCAAACGAGGTTGCGTGGGTCAGCTAGTAAAGTATATTCTATTTCATTCTATTCTGTTATGGCATGCCACAGTATAAATGTTGCCAAACAGTTCTAATAATTATCATAACTTTTGTATAAATTAGTTTGGCTTTTACAGCATTATTATTCATTACATTACATTACATATTTTGTTTTTATCACATAATAGCTGACCCGCTCAACTTCGTTGAGTCTCTCCATAAGAAATATTTTTTTCCCATTTTCACAATATTTTCGGTCGATACCCGGCTCCTTTTGGTCGTAGAGTGATGTTACATAGCTTAAAATCTTCCTCGCTAAATGGACTACCCAACAAAAAAAGAATTAGCAAAATCGGTTCAGCCGTTCACGCATGATGTCGTGACCAAGGCAAATAGGAATTCATTTTTATAAATACATAATAGATAGATTATCATACAATTGATATAACAAATCCAATCCGTCTTTGTGGTCGTTACTTAGTTAAAGAGCTTCCAATTCCTTCTTTTTACAAACAGTATTTTTTTTCTGAGAATTTGGTCAGTCATATCAACAACAAGACATTTCCTGCTTTACTTAAGCCACCCCCGAGTCTCTCTCCAACAATCGGTCCTATGTTGTCATGTAACGGCTTCTGACGACTTTCACCAGCTCGTCGAACCACCCTGTAGAGGCCCACCTCTGCTCCTCTCTCCTGCTTTATTATTCTGATATTTGTTTTTTTTTTTTAATTTAATGATGGAACTGCATACATTAATTCCTTTTGTCTCATTGGAGTTGGTTGTTGGTCTTAGTTCTGTATTTACATACCTCATGAAAGTCCGCTACGAACATTAAACATTGTATAAAGGCTGGCTCGCTTTACTAAGACAATGGTCTGAAAAATAAGTACCTAATTTACCTTCGGTTGTAATAAAGAAAACTTGTTTCTGGAAACTTTAGCAGGCTTAAATGAGTTATTAATTACTTTGTTCTAACAAACTGCTTTTGTTAATAAGTCGATCAATCATTTTAAACGTGATGCAAAATTTCGCAATAGTAACTTGACACTAATACGATACTAAAAGAGACTGTACCAATTTTCCTTTGAACTTCCTTCTTTATCTACGCCAAAAGTTTCAACAAATCGCATGAACCATTTTGCACGTTACGATTCCGTAAGCAATTGGTTGTGAGCTCGTGAAAAGTGAGCAACAATGTGTTTACTCTGTAGGTTTATTTACTCAGTGTCAGTTTTATTAAAATATGCGTTATTAGATAGCGTTCATCTTTCTGACTAGTGAAAAAGAAATAGTCCGGGATTCCCGGGACAATTTTTACAAGTTTTTAATCTAATTTTTCGTGAGTGGCTTCAGTTTGATGAGGAGCCCCCTCATCGAAATACTATGACGAAATATATAAATGACTATGTTTGTCGAATGGTCGTAAAATGCGACTATGTCAACGTTCTTCTGTTTATACTGTTAATGTTTTTATGTAGCGGCAGTGGTTCCACCATTTAGTTCCTTGCTCGTATGTCACTAAACCATAAAGAAATTTATCCAATAACGCGAAACATTAAAACTTTAAATAAGTAAATTTGTAAGTTGACTTAGCTTTAGTGTGTTAACTTAGCCCCAGTTACACCACTTGCTTACAAAGGTCTTAATAGAGTAATGTCAACTTATCTGTAAAATAATTACAGATTTCGGTTTCACCAGTTTTGGATAGAGAACTCCAGAGAATTTGTTAAATAGTATTATATAGCCGAAAACTATCTGAAACTTTATCAGGAACTTTGGCAAAACTGGCCCTTTGAACCAGAGTTGTAATTCATTACACTTTATAGTGCTTGGATTGTGTTTGCATTAATAAATTGTATAACACAGTGTTATTACGTTGTTAGTCCGTATGGTACAAGCTATCCTAATTTTGGGACTTTCAAAATCTAATTACTTTTTCATTTCATTAATGTAGTGCTAATATGGACATATTGGACATAATGGATTAGTCATTAGTAGATAATCGATTATAAACAAACGGAAATAATAACATTTGTGGCGATTAATAACTTTTATGATTCTGTTTCGAATGTTCTATTTTCGTTTTCGAATCTTTACGTCAGGATATTAGGTATTTCAATTTGGAGTTCTGTTAACAGTTGTCATTCACTGCTACAATAATATTATGCCTGTAAAGACAAGTACCTATTATCTTAAGTACCTACCCATTGTTTTCTCAAACCATCACTTAGGTGTTCTAATAACACAGCCACTTCTTGTTAGATGTTAGGAATCTCAGAAAGTTTTCGTAACTAAGAAGAAAAAGAAAAAGATACATTTTCCTTTTCATTTTCTATTGATAAAATGAACCCTTAAAACACGTTATTAGTTAAAATAACGTTATTGGTTAAAGATAGAATCACAAACAAATACGCACAAGCATTAAAACTAATAACACCATTTACTGTTTAATTACCATGGCAAATAGATCATAGAACGCGTTAGATTGTGGATTAATAAACCACCTTGTCGTACCATGTTTGTTTCACGTAATTACCCGTTTAAATTACGTTGGAATATTAAATGTCTTGAGATGCCGCGGCGCCACAGTATTAAGTACATGAAAGGTTATTGAGATAAACAATTTACCATCATACATACGACTTTTCTCATAAGAGCTGTGAGTTTATTTAATGGTATAGGCGGCAAACGAGCAGTCGTATCACCTGATGGTAAGCGATTACCGCCGCCCATGAACACCCGCAACACCAGAGGCGTCATAAGTGCGTTGCCGGTCTTTGGGGGTATGGACCTCCGGTATGCTCACTCACTCGGTGAAACACAGTGCAAACGCTATTTCATACCGGTTTTATGTGTGGCCGTGGTATGACTCCGGTCGAGCCGACCCATTCATGCCGATGCATGGCTCACGGTGCATTTTATTGTTACATTAATTTTAAGGTATAATTTACTATAACTAACAATAGTCAACATTGTCTGATTGTGAGCAAGGGTTGTCTTTCATGAATAAATTTAAATGAAAATGTGCATCAGGTGGCACGAGTTTTGTTTATTCTTTATATATTTTCTGTGATGTGGATAGCATATAAGCATTATCACTGTTTATTCAGTTTGTAGAAATCGAGAAAATAAATAAAGGCTAACAAGAAAAATAATAAAAACCTTACCACCTTACCTTAAGACTTTTGATAAAATTTATGTAGCCCACGTCACACTGGCCGTTAATATATGCTTATATTAACACCTCATTTATTAAAATCGGTTTAGTAGTACAAATATTTAGCTATTAATAAACTGTCATAAAATATTACCTTTCCTCTATTTCGCTGTAGTAGGGTTAAATGTAGCAAATTAGGTGTATACTTGTCTACAGCACATTAAAATCATCTCATTCATTTGTTAATTACAGTTCCGTTTGCTTTAGTCTAATATTAATTTTCCCTTCGCAATAGAAAAAAGATCATTGCTAATGTATACAGTACATTACATATGTACATACATAGAACACGTTTAGAGAAAAACCCCTTTGTCACTAAGGTAAGAAATATATCAAAAAGTAACCTCCCTCGGTTCGATACGTTTTGTTAAAGTCAACCTGTTGATCTAAGTTTTACAGCCACTACAAACTTTTACTTTACTGCTTATTTGACATTCCGAACACGTTATTAAGCCATTAGTGTAGCTTAGTTATACCTGTACATATTCTTTATAACAGTATTGTGTGCTCACGATTATGTGAAATAATGTTAGAAATGTATTATAGTTATGATAAGAGCTGTTTTGATCGTAGAAAGAAATCTACTATTTGGATCTTATTATTACAAATGAACTAGGAAGCTATCAAACTCCATAGCTTCTTAATTTACACAGAACAAAACTGTTACTTCACATACGGTAGTTGGCTTTAATTGAGAGTCTACTATCCCGTGGCTGATATATGTATTAAGTAGAGTAAAAGCTATTGATTTAAGTCGGTAGTAGATGTACTACCGACTTGAAACTCTCGAAATGTATTTGTAGTGGAGTTCTAGGCGAAATACGAGCGAGTAGTCGAGTTATGTATGCGTTGTTCAGCAATCTAAAGTTGTAGTAAGTTTCACGATGGAGGCTACCACTGCAACATGTGGAAGCGTAATTTATTGAAGAGTCTATTTTTCATTTCTGTTATGTCCATAGCTCGTTGATAGCTTCTCCTGTTTAATGTAATAAAAAAAGAACGCCTAAAATGTAAACTACGTTATAATAATGTTCCTAGCTAACCCACGCAATTTCAGACTGCGTCTCTTTTTAATCCTATTGGTCTTCTAATGGACAACGTGACGTTCATTATCTTATCTCAGGCACGCCAGCAAAACACATATAAAAAGAAAACCTAAAACCTGAATTATACAAAATAGATGTACTCACCACCTGTTAAGTGTATTTACCTGCAGGCTTTAATTTTTGTCCTAATACATCTGAGCGGGAATGACGTTTTCGCATAACTTACTACAATGCGAACTCACTGATATATTTTATCACAATATACTCATATATATGCCTACCTGCTTTTATGGTCTCCGTAATAAGTAAAGTAGGACTTTTATCATCGTAGTGTAGTACTGCGCCTGACATAAATAGCGTGTTTTAACGTTCACTCGTGACTTCTTGCAGACATGATCTCGAATGTAACTATTAATATTATTATTATTTTTCACCTTTAATTCACATATAGACTTCATACAAAGACATTCTTCATCAACTTTGGGTAAATTCAACTCAATTATAACCATTCTGAGCAGTCGTCACGAAATATTCTGATAATTCCTCTATCAGTGAATTAAACAACTCTAAAAAATATTCGAAAAAATTCAAAACCATTAGAGAATTTGTGTGCTCTTTCAGAATCAAATGAATCCAAATGAAGTGTCAGTTTCATTTTTGAATACATCTTGTTATTGCTTTCAAGCGGGCTTCCAGCCGTTTGATGGGTCAGATAAGCCTGCGTTGAATAAATATTTCTGAAGGTCCACCATCTTCAAGCATTTTCAATTTGAAAAGCAGATCTAGATCATTTTTATCATCCTATATACATATTTGATACTGAGGTTATTTATATGTCTTATTGTCTAGAAGTATGGATCTAAATACCAAATGGCATACTTCTAGTGATTTGAGCTTTCCAGCATAGCGCCATGTTATTTGGATGTTAAGCGAACCATGGATCCCGAAAATAGGAAACCGAATATTCATAAATGTTTTCTAGATTCCTTGGTAAGTACGGAAAAAAATAAAGTGAGGAAGCATTTGTTTTATTTATGTAATCACAAACTAATATTTAGTTTAGTAAGAGAACCAAGTTTGAAACCTGGTACCTTTTTTATTGTTTTAGATTTATTATACTCATTTGCCATTCAACGATGTTATTTTTATTAACATATATTTGCATTTAACAACTAAAACACTATACAAAATAAATTGATTCTCGTTATGCGTTACATTTTGTGTTTGATAGGTTCCTACCTACCTACTACTACCTACTCAAAGTTCTGAGGACGTCAATAACGCTCATCCTTAGAATTTGAGAAATGTGTTTGAATTTCGAACATTGTGCGGCCACCAGTTCAAATAAATAGACAGCACTTCAACTCACAGAACATTGAATTCGATCAAACATAATATAGTTAGGTTTTTGAACTTGTACGTGAATTTTTAAATAAAAATTTTGAAGATTAGAGAGTTGTGTTACTTTTGTAAAGAGTATTTCATATTTATAACGGTAACTCAGACTCATTAATGTTTATCGTCTAGTTGTATTACTATTCATAGAGTAGTAGATAAATGAAGTACATTAAACACCTTTACAATTGTTCCGTTAAAAATCATAAAAGCGTTCAACTTTATTAAGAATAATGGGAACACTCTCGAAGCCCAATACATCACTAACCTGGTTATAGTACGATATCATGTACTCCGTTTAGGTAAGTTGTTTAGAAGAACATAACCTCGGGCTTTTTAGTTGAAATAGTTTGGTTCATGTATCAGTTTGGTAACGCCTCAACGACCCCTATAATCCAAAGGGATTAGAACCTTTAAAGTTGAAGAGATTGACTTAAAAGTCGATATGAAATAGATAAATGAGGAATGAGAGTGTGTAGGAGACCGGGTTGTTCTTTAGCGCCCTATATACGAACCATCTCATCCATATCACACCTCATATCCGGGTATTCATGGTGTATGGATATGATGTATATACATTTGTATGTACCTATATATGTATGTTTATACTTATATTTGAGATGTGTATTATTGTGTTTATATATGTGTAATATGAGACCTGTGCACCTACCTCACAATTTTATTTTTCTCAAAAGAAATGTTTTACATAAAAATCAATTGCAGTTCGTTTGTTTAGCTAAAACTCGATAACTGTTGTGCCGCTTTAGCTGATTTTGGTTTTGAAATGTTTGTTGTAGTCCAGGGAAGGTTTAAATGGTGAAAAATTAAAATATTTACAAATATTTATATACACGGTCGAATTAAGAACCTCCTCCTTTTTGAAGTCGGTTAAAATGATTAACATAATAGTGATTAGATTCACTTTTATTCGTATATAAAAGGTCTAGTAATACGTGCTTAAAGTTTTTAATGGGGAAGCATCAGTAGGTACGTACCAACACTTTCTTGTCACAAACTCCTTTAAAAAAAAACTGATATTAGGAGTAACCACACTTTGTTACGACTTGCAAACACTTTATGTTCGAGAACAAATTATACTGTTATAAGCACATAATAATCATAGTAAACAAGCTTGAGTATATTCTAGCAATAAAATACTACACAACGAACAGAATTTAGAAATATTTTAGATTAAATTACTGTACGGTTACAGCACAGGCTTTGTCCAGTTAGGGATCAAATTGCCGTGTGTGAGATATGTCGAGGTACTATTGTTAAGGTATCATCATTAGTTAGCATCACAGGCTCCTGACAAGATTCCATAGTTTCGAATACGTACTGTACACTAGTACAGGAGTCCATTTACAAGGGTTTATTCATAATTACAGCGAAGGAACAGGTGTCAAATCCTACACAAAGGGAGGATTCTCCGACAGGCGACGCCATCATGTCTGGCGTAGCGTGAACAAACAATTTATGTGGGTTGTAATATGTTTACTAATGATTGAATTATAACATAAATAGATTATAAATTCACTTTGTATTTTATTTGGTTTATTTTATTGTCTAGCATAACTTTAATTGACATTGAACTGTGACGAAATGGTTTAGTATTATAGTAGTTTTATAGCTTCAGGAATTATATTCACAGTAAAACAACATTACCAGGAATGAACCGGTTCCAACGAACGGATCAGTATTCAGTACGTATTATAACATAGATATATGATGATGCCGACTTAACAGTGTAATATGAGAGATTAAAAATCGATGACAAAACCCCGACGTCCTGTGATCCAAATTAAATTGCCTTGCCTTCAATCATAGGTAAGTGGATGACACGAGAAAGCACTAACGATTCCAGTTATCGAATGCGTAGATAACATTACTATGTCATCCCATTTAAATGTAAACAAAGACTAACAATGCTTGCACAATGCGTAATCTTTGTTCAAATACCGAGTAAATGATTGCTTTTCGCATTTACGTAAATATTGATAGCATAGTTTTTTAAGCATTTTAAACAACTATGATGTATCTAAATATATTATTCCGATATAATTTAAACTATCATGAAACCGAAACGAGTTATTACCATTCATTATCAGCAGCGTTTAATAAGTCACAGTTTTTTAGAAAAGAGGTTTTAGCCTTATTTACTACACCGAGTAGAAACGTTGACATGAGGTTTTTTTTAAATTTCCCTTTCTCTCTGCAGTGGCTGTGTCCTGTTCTAGTTTATTCCTTTAGACGTTTGTTACGGCACTCGTGGGATGAATCGAAAGAGGCGTGGTGGCACTTCATATTCTTATACCATTACCACCTGATAGGTCAAGCTATACGGGTCAACTTTAGCCGTTTTTACTCCAATTTTATTAAACCATTGTTTTTACTAAAAAAAGATGTAATCAATATGCCTTTATGGTATTGTTTGTATGGAAGTTTATATCTGGATTGCACGAATCACAGCGTTCGGGCATCCTTTTTACGGGGAGTGCAATAAATGGATAGTGCATCCTGTCTGAGGATACAAGCACTATACGCTATAGGTATAGCGTGGCTCTCACTAATCGGCTTATAGAACAGCGTGATTCGATGCATCTCCATTAGCATCCGAGTCCATTAGCCGTGGCCGCATGTTTCGTTAAAAAAAACATTGATGAAAATTATAAGCTATTTTATTATGATGCATCGAATATAAGTGAACTGAATTTACAACTCCAAAATTTTAACCTTCATCAGGATATCATTTTTCCGTGAAATTTGACTGGATTCGATTATTTCGGTGTAACAAACACGCTTGTTTGTCATCTAAACATATCTGGGCCAATATCAACACTTGTTATATTGTGACAGTTTTGAATTTAATTTTCGTTCAGTGTAGAAATTTCCATTCATGTGTTAATAGCAGTTTTTTCTATTATGATCTTCAGTTTAGAAAAAAATCGTGAATTGCTCGACAATGAAAGCAAGATTTGTCTAAGTCATTTTCACAGTAAAGTATCACGGATATTCCACAGTGGGAAAATACTTTGACCAAGCAACCCATTGTTGCGGTGAAACAAAGGATGATTTCAAGTAAGAATCTGAAATATTTTTCTAAAAAAATAAAGTTATCTTATTCAGTCTTGATTTGCCGAATTATATCGCTTTGACCTATTTTATCTTACTTTAATACCTATATTCATAAAACTTTAAAAGATATACATAAATAAATTTTTCGCCAAGCTCCACAGTATAAATATGAGATAAATACAGTATTAAACGTACTTTGACAACAAGGTAAGTTTTCAGCAGGTCGGTGACCCTTGAACACAAGTTCACCAAATAATAAACAAAAACGTCATTGTCTGAATGCGTTATTTCAATTTTTATGCTTAACATATTACATTGCTTTGCTATACACCTAACTTACGAAATTGCTTCCTCATATGTAAATAAATAAAAGCTTTATACGGTAAAATATAACTCTTTTACCCAACAAGGATTAAAGGCCGCGACCTCGCTGTAACAGCAATTTAATCTGTTTAAATTTACATTGCCTGTTGAATTTGCACGAAAATAACTTTTTTAAAAAGCAGACGTACATCAAACAAATAGTGTTCCACAGTCAAAACTGTTTGCAAGTGAATAGTAGGTATTAATATATTTTAATGGAATGTAAATTAAAAAGTCAGTTGTTTAAAGCCTGCCAAAGAGACTCTACTCTGCCTGATGAAAAGCATGAGCGGTCACCATACTCATTACGAATGCAGATAGACATTGAGATGCTTATGCATCATTGGGCCTCCGGTATCGCCAACGAAACACAACAGCAAGACTGCTGTCATTGTAGGTTGATTTTGCTGTACGAGGGCACTACCGCTCAGATCGAGCTGGAGTGTTTGTGATGAAATCAGTGCGGCCTTACTACCTTGGCCTTACTAGCTAAATACTACACACATACATAACATGTGAAGAGCATTCAGATTAAGTTATTAACGTCTGCACTACCTGTCACTCAAAAACAGAGTTGATTTATAAGGAATAATTTTATGTCAACTCTGTCAAAGGTAGATGTATAACTTTAAATTATACATCTACGATGTTATATCTCGTATCTACACAGATATATATATATAGAAATGGAAAGAAAAGTACACTTATTTTAAAGTCAGATTTACGATTATCGAGTTTAAATACATAGAAAACTGCCTAGTCAGTTTGATATGTATCTCGCCAGTAGCAAATTTCTCTAAAAATAAACTATATTACACTGCAATGTATATAATTTATTTAAGAATATTTATTTGCATACCCTATTGAACCAGCGGAGCTTAGTGTTCCTGAAAGCTAAGGTTGTAAGTTCGATTGCCATTTAATGGGACCCAAGTGAATATAAAATCATAGTTGGCAAAATCTGGTAGTTTAACATAAATAACTATGTCCATCCTTTCAGTGATAAATCTTTTAATATCAATAATGGGTAAACAAAACACTATGCCATGATGCCCCATCATGGCAAAGTGTTTTGTTTACCTTTGCAACGCACTCTTAAGATAAATATTATTATCTTTTAATTGATAGTGTAGGTAGACGCAAAGTGCAAGAGCTATGTGGGTTTAAAATATCATACTAGAAACGTTTATTTAATTTTAACTGATAGTGTAGGTAGATGCAATAGACGCAAAATGCTGAAGATGAAGTGAGGATCAATGATATTATATAAAAAAGGGCAGATATGTTATCAGCGCCCGAAAAGTAAGGACTCGTTTACATTCCAATTGACGTCGATATATTTAAATGCTCATAGAAAACATAATGTGATTTTTAACTGACTCCTAAAACGGAGGAGGTTCTCAATTCCACTATATGTTTTATGTTTATTAAATCAGGACTGTTGACTGGGTAAACCGATTTTGACGATTCTTTTTTTATTTGAAATCTCGTGCTTCTTGTGTACTCCCATTTGCATTTGGTCCAGTTCTTGAAATATATTGCATTTTTGTTATTTTTTTAAATGTTTATTGACTCAGAACTTTCAAGTGGGGGAACCGATTTTGATGATTCTCTTTTTATTTAAAAGCTGCTGTTTCCCTTGTAGTCTCATTTCTTTTTCTTCCAGTTCTTGAAATCCGATGTTTTTTTGTTATTTTTTGTTGTCTCAGAACTTTCGAGTGGGTGAACCAATACTGAAGATATTTTTTTTTTATTGAATGCTTATGCTTTGGTTAAGTTCTTGAAGTCTTTTTTTTTCATTTTCTCATTGAATAAAATCCTTAACGGTAACATTTATTTTAATATCTGTTACTCGAAAACCTTTTAGCATTTTGACATTTGACTGCATTTTCTAACCATAATTTTGACAAATGAAAAATATATAAAAGTTTTTTAACCACAAAAGGAGATGGCCAATTTACCTAAGGCACTCTGCTTAGCATCTAAAAATTCACGTACATTAACGAATTTTGCTATGCTTTGAATTAAGTATGCTCTAAAAGAAACTGTAAAAGTAACACAGTTCAGTAATTTCAGATTTCTTAGAAATTCACTAAAACATGTCTTGGTCATAAGCCTCCCAGTTGCTTATTGTAGTATTTAAACAAAGTTACATACAACACCTACAGTTTAATAACAAATAAAATAAAGCTAATCAATTAAGTCTAAAAAAGGAAGGTGACTGACTGATATACCCAGAGATCAACGCACAGCTGAAATATTGCATGTAGGTTCCTTATATGACGTAAGTGAGCACTAAGGAAGGAATTTTAGAAATTCCACCCCTAAGGGGTAAAATTCGGGGGTGAAAGTCTACGTGCAAAAGCTAGTTTTTAATAAAGAACTTGCTATTACAATGTTTGTAGTACCCAAGCGCCGGGCAGTTGGTGAAACGATGTTTCACTGACACCGCTCGCCTGTGACACTGCTTGTCGTCACCAGTTAAAAGTTAAATGGTAATAATAATTACTTCTACAAATCATTCGCTGCGTGGTTTAGGTAATACAAGAGAACTTTTTTTATGGAAAGGCATGTCTAACGAAGTCACAACATGTTTTCTTAACCGTCCCGTTGCTATACCGCAATTATTAGCTACTCGTCATTGACGTTGTGCACAATGTCCAAAACGTCCGCACAATCAAGTCCGTATTGATAAGCACTAGATAATCATTGGGCAATGGAATCAGTCCGTGTAGAATAGCAGTCAATATGGAGAAAAATTATCGCACAGTAAGCAAGAAAAAACGTTCAAAATGTCAAATGATAAAAATAGGGGAACGTTGAAACTGTCATTTCGTTTCGTTTGGTTGTTTATGCAAGAAAAAAGTTTTGTAAAAATAAATAATATCATAAATCGTAATCATAACAATATTCGTATTATTTATTATGATTACGATAATGAAACAGTCAGAATTATTTTTAATAATACTCTGATGGAACATTAATTTTTTAGCTTAACAAGTAAACAAACGTTTATCCAAAATAGCTCGTTATTTCGATACGCCAGGAACGAAAACAGCTATTTAAGTTTAAATATTTTTTCTGAAGTTGTACGGAACCGTAAACAGTTTTGTAATTTTTATTTCTATTTTATCTATACTAATATTATAAAACTGATGAGTTTGTTTGTTTGTTTGAACGCTCTATTCTCAGGAATCGCTGGTCCGCTTCGAAAAATTCCTTCAGTGTTATATAGCCCATTTATCGAGGAAGGCTATAGGCTATATATCATCACGATCGGATCAGTGGTTCCTGAGTTTAGCGTGTTTTAACAAAAAAACAAACTCTTCAGCTTTATATATTAGTATAGATTAGGCGTACATTAATGTACATGCCACTTAATTAACTAGGCTGAAACTGGCCATGTCATTTCGTATATGCATGAGTTTTCCGTTTCAACCTTGATTGTGAGTGTCAACCATAGAACTTATGGTGTTAATCCTATTCACCACCTGTCTATTGTTTGTGTTTATGTCCCACATCTTTAGCCTTAAACTATTTGAGTGTCGCAGACTTGTTATATCTTTTGATCAATCGTGTCATATAATGATTTAATTTACAAAGCCAAATCAATTCGATTTAATTAGATATTATTTAACTGTAAGAAAATATAGTCTTGTTTATTCATATTTATTATGATTGCTTGATTGATGAACAAATTTCTTATTTCTACGTTTAAATTTCATACAATAGAAAAATAATCGATTTTATTATTGTTTTTCACATTTATGTGTGTTTTAACTGATTGCATTTATCACTTATTAGGTTTTAGTCGCGTCTCCGCCCTCGTGGATGTCAGTTATAGAGGTGAAAAGTAGCAATGCCCTTCCTCAAGAAAGAATCAAAGTATCTAAATTCCAAATTTTATTGAAATTGATTAGCAGTTAACCGGTAAAAGCGTAACATACAGACATAGTTACACTTGTAATAATAATTTTAGTGTAATGAGAAAGGTAGCAACATTTAAAGGCGACATTTTTATTGCTGGTTGGACCATCAGAATCAAAGTTAACGAAAAATTGACCGTCATTTGCTCAAGCAGCAATAGCACGACAGTTTCATATCAGAAATAAAAATATAATGTCCTGCTTCCTCCTCTCTCCTACCTGTCGATATTTAGAACGTTACATTAAAAATATGACGCTCTCGCTTTTTATACCATTTTTAACGATCGAACCACATCGCTTTTTGAATTTATTTGAAAATCATGTTAAATTAGGGTTATAATATGGATTTGTGTAGCTATAATATTCCCCTGGAACCCATTTAACTGAGACAAACGGTATTACCATCAGTTTAAATCTATACTTTAATATATACAGCTATATAAGCTGAAGAGTTTGTTTGTTTGAACGCGCTAATCTCAGGACCACTGATCCGATTTGAAAAATTCTTTCAGTGTTAGATAGTAAATTTATCGAGGAAAGCTATGGGCAATATATCATCACGCTAAGACCAATAGGAGCGGGGCACCAGTGGAGAATGTTTCAAAAACTAGGAGACAATAAATAGGAGACGAAAACGAGGTTGCGTGGGTCAGCTAGTTATGTATAAAAGAATAAGGATTTAACTAGACCGCTTCATTTATTCGGGCTCAACATCATCATTAGTCCACCGCAGTCCACTGCTGGATTTAGGTTTCTCTAATTGTACGCCACTTGGTTCTATCCTCGGCTTCTAGCATCCAGTTTCTGAGATACATTGTTAGTTATTTTTTACGAAATAGAGGGCAAACGAGCAGCAGACGTATCACCTGACGGTAAGCGATTACCGCCACCCGTGTCAAGCAACACCAGAGGCGCCACAAGTGTGTTGCCGGCCTTTGGGGGATAGGGAGGGAGATGTGGGGAGGGGTATGGGCCTCCGGTATTCTCACTCACTCGGTGAAACACAGCGCAACCGCTAGTTCACACCGGTTTTCTGTAAGGCCGTGGTATCACTTTGGTCGAGCCGTCCCATTCATGCTGAAGCATGGTTCTCCCAAGATTATTTGGGTAAACAGCAGTTTTTTGTAAGGTTTTAGAAGGTTCTTTCTCGGTTATTACTTTTATAATATAAGCACAAAACTGCCGATTGTTCGGTCTTATGAGAACTTTTAAAGACATAATATTTCCATAAAAACACTTTGGTGTTAGGTTCTATATAAGCAAGAGTGAATAAATATACATTCATTCAAAGACTGTAATGAAGTATCTAAGATTTAATGAATAAATTTATACTTTAGGTGTCAGAGCCCGCAACAAATTCCACAATAAATTAGCTATCTCAAACTGTAAATGTTGTAGTCGCAACTCTTCATCAGACAAAATTACTTTTGACTAGTTTTCTCACGAAATACAGAAAAAGTAAGTATATATGAATTGTTAATTTTTAATCTGCTTTATTTCAACAGATTACAATGTCACAGAGTAAACAGTCTTCTGTTTGAACTTGACATTAATCCCACAGAGCGCAAAATGCTTTTAATTTATCAACTCAACATTCGAACAACTTTTTATTTGATAAGCCTTTAAATGGTTAATGTTTAATCTGCTTTAATTCAACAGATTGCAATGTCACAATCTAAATAGTCATTCTCAACTTTACATTAATCCCACAGAATGCAAACGACTTTTATTTATGAATGCCTTAATAAGATAATTAAATTTTTAAGGCTTAAATAGATATCTGATTTCTTAGAATAGTGATTTCAGACATTTGAAATTAGGCACAGGGCTCGATTTCCTGGTCGGTCCAAATGTTTGTGTGATCTGGAAATATTTATTTCGGAGTTTGGGTTAATATATGTCTATATTTACAAAAAAAGCATAAATGTATTTACATCAGTTGTCTAGTATCCATAGTATAAAGTATAAAAGTATCTTACCTTATTGTTTTGAGCTTGTGCTATGGGTACTAACTAACACCTGACACACAACGCCATCTAGATGGCGTCTTGTTTGACAGGTGTCTTAAATATTATATTATATTACGCCTCTGTTAAAACGGTACGAGTTTTGTCCTGGTACTGAAGTGGAAACTTATTACTGTTTGTCGAATTTCATCATCGAAAGCCTCTAACAGTCTGCTCTCTTATCAAGGAAGTGTTCGCCTTCTGCACCACTCGGTTTATATCAAATTTTGCATTGATATTATCTTCAGTAGTTTGTCCCATCTGTGACTCTAACGACACCCATGGAATGAGTAGGAATAGTATTACTCCGTATCCTTAATCTGACACCATAATCATAAGATATACACTTGTACTACTAATTGTCGAATTTAAGTTTGGGCTATTTGTGTGTCAACTGTGTAACTTGGTCCTAAAAAAGACCTAGAACCAAGTTCACTCATTCATTTTAATTATACTTTTCACAACACATCTAATGGTTAGACACAGCTTTCTTTCCAAAGCTCGTAATGAAATAGATGAAAAGAAATGGGACGGATTTAAAAACTCGAGTTGTAATCTTCAGGTGCAACTTCTCAAACCTGATTCTTAAATTTTATAAAATGTTGAGCGTAACCCGTGACACATTGGAAGAGGTGTTGGCATCGTAAAATCGTATTTAATCGCGTTATACACACGGCGCGCGTGCTAAGCGCTTATAAACATTGTCGTTGGGGTGTGGTTACACTGGTACACAGTCCTGCATATTTTATGTAATACATATTTAAAATTTAAACTTTGCCAATACCACTTTGCTTCGGGTAAAACCCACTCACTACTTGTATGCCAGAACGATTTGCCTTCTTTTCGAGTTTGTACCTAGAATGTGACTTCCTATAACTCATTCTATTATTTAATGGGAAACGAATAGATGTAGCACTGATTTTGCTGTTTATCAAAAAGGTGCACTCTATTACTACATTTAAATTCGTACATTTTTAAACTTTTATTGTTCTATTAAACTCTCAAGAACTTAAAGGTGGTGAAGCTTGTATTATTCTATTTACCTTGAGGGTAGTAAAGTGCGTCAAAATCAGTTAAAAGGCCTTTGTGTGATGTTTTAACAAAGACACGGTAAAGTATTCAAAACCCCAAAGTATAAAACTGAGTTTCACTTTAGGGTGTTATCTCAGCCTTTAAGCACTATAAACATCGGTAGGTAACGTGCCAAAATGAACCTTATTGAAATTATTTACCGGTCATGGTTGTAGACATAATTGTTAGGATGGTATTGTAGACCTTTGAGACTTCCAACGATCAACAATCCACAACAAACAATCCACTTCATAATACGGTAATCCGTCTATGCTTTTGCCATATCTTTCGTTTTGTTTAAAACAAGATTGCTAAACCTGAGGTCAAAAAAACATTCTACGTTAGAATCTATCTGATTTATTTCTGCGAGTTACTCATCTTGTTTAAGTCTAAAGTTAAAGTGGGAAGTAAAATAAGGAAACCTGTAAACATCGTCGATACTGTTATTTTTCTATTAAACTTTGTAACAGAATATTACCTATCGTAAAACAAAAGGATTTTTGTAATTCAAATATAAAGCAGTGAGGATGTTTGTAACTTAACCAAGGCTAATATTATCTGAAGATATATTTTCTGTATTCTACATCAGATGTACATCATAACTTTCGAAGCCTTTTGATTCCCGAGGCTATTTGGGTTTCGGCTACTAGTTCAACTGCTTTTTTTCTGGATATTAGTTTTTCCACGGAGCAACTGGCATCGAACCTCCGCAACAATGACGGAAAACTGATCTGAACCCGAGACTTTTTGACGGTAGTCGCATACGCTAACTGCTAGATCGATTAGGCTGATCATTGTAGATTAAAATTTAGCCTTTCATTCAAGCCTTAAATTAAATAACAATAACATTGAAAGTGGCATAACTTATCTGAAGTCAATTTATATTATTGCAACCTGCTTCTCATTTATACTCTATTATGTTCACTGAACATAGTTCTTGCGTGCCACAACAAGTTGTTACTTAATGACGATAATATCGACTTAATGAGGTGTTGATTTCACTTTGCCATTGAATCAAGTAATGGTGTTTATTAGGTATGCTACAGTCTTAAGGGTGCTCCACGCAATTAAAGACTTTGAATGCAAACAGTAAATTTATAGGTGCAACAAGCTACTGGATCACTGACGGTCGATCAAGGCCTAAACCTATTGTTAGGTTTTTCTTACAAGAATTTCTTATCGGAAAAAATTCAACAACAGTTTTGAGCCATAAGTTTAGCGAAACTTCCATAAGTTTGGCAGTATTTCACGCCCGTGCCTCGAAGAGCACCTTATGTACGGTTATCATGAACGTCTATGGCAATCGTTATTGGGATATCAGTGTCTTTAAACATTATGATAACTAGTTCAACCTTTGAAATCAGTACGCCCTCAGTTTGCGGAGGTCCAATGCCAGCCGCTTTACCGTGAAAAGACTGATAATCAGGTAAATCTGGTTGAGCTATTAGTCCACTCCAAATAATTTTTAAATAATAAGTACTAGGAAGATGAACGGGCTATAGGACTAAAGTAAGCTTTCTATACGTTTCTTTCTGCAAGAGTGCTTGGTTGGATAGCTACGAAAGGAGTTGTCTATACTAATGCTGATTTTCTTTACTGCTGGGCTTGTTACATGTATCTTAAACCTTGTGGAATTGACACGTACCGCGTTTTAGAATAGAATAGAATAAAAGTTTACTGATTTCAGTATCACAGATTTGCACAAAAATACACAAAAACGGTAATACCAAAGTCAAAAGGTCTAGGCGTCAGCTAAAGCTTGGAATTCCAAGCGCTGGTTTTTGAGCTTAAACCTTTGACTCCGGTTTACAAAATAATGTTTAACTCATTCAAAAGTATCGCAATAAAAAATTCTTATCATGATCAGACATTACAGAAGGTATCAAGAATATTACAATTAGTATGGAGGAAAGGGCATCCAATGGCTATGAGACTAAAAAAAAAGTAGTGCAATCATATAATTTAAAATGTTTACCATAAAGTGAATAAAAATAAATGCATGCATTAAAATAGAAAATTTCATGCTGTTAAAAATTAAGTATTATACAATAATTTGCATCTAAAGTAGTCGAGTGTTATTTTTTTGGATTTCACTCATAAATTGTTTGAATTTATTCTTAAATGTAACTGTGTTTTTTATTGATCGAAACGAGGGGAGATATGTTGTTCCAAATTTTTGATGCAGCGTATTTGTATGTGTGTATGTGTGTTTGTGGACTGTCCCAGGATATGTATATATTTGCGTATGACGGTTTGAACATGTGATTCGCCTCTGACTTCTAAGTTGAATATGTTACATGCCTCGTAATTAAATCCTAAGATTAAAATACAACGTGCTAATTAATTGTTTTGTTCGTACTTGTACGTGCCACTTCAACAATGCTTCAGCAGAAGTTATATATTTCCCATGGCTTTTTATGGCTTCAGTTTTAGTTAGTTAAGCGGGGTTGTAATAAATCTACTAAGTTTGTTAGTTTTTGCTAGGTTTCCCTTTAAAACAATACCGTTATTGTGTATTTTATTTGCATATTTGTGAAAGTCGTGGGAAACCGTTGGCTGCGGAAACCGTTTTTGTAGGGCGGCTTGGGTGAGGTCTATAATTAACAGTGAACGTCTTTCGGCTAAGATGATGATATTTTAGTGCACAAATGTGTGCGTTAACACAGGTGCACTCTCTGTTCCCTCACTCTCATAATCCGATGGAATGGTTATTCGACACGACCGGAGAGAGATCAGGCGCAGGACTGACGGCTTTACGTGCTCTACAAGGCACGGGGGCTAAGACCCCCCATAATATAAATATATAAACAGTACTTACATCAAAAATCTTTTTTTTTATGTTTTGTATGTCTGTTTGCTCCCTTAGCCTCTTACGACACCTAAAAAATTTGCTTAGTCGGTTTCTAAACTATATATTTTAAGGACTGTAAGTCAGTATTGATGTAATAATAAGAGGTTATGTGAAAAAGTGTTCTGCGTTGAAAGATGTTGTCCAGAATGTTATCAAGGAAATGACGCGTGATACGCGATAATGGAAGAAAAAATATATTACGATCGACCCCAAATTTTATGACAAGTTGGGAAGATGAATGAAGATTACTTTTGTGGAAGTAAATTTGGGGATGTCTGTTTGTAAGTATAATTTAAGAAATATTATCAATCACACCTTTAATCTCATAGTACAAGAGCCGGTGAAGATCGACTTGCACCCATTTGATAACCAGATCAAAGTTTTTTTTGAAATTATATTAATTTAATGAACACGTCTATGGTGGCTTTCCTATCGAAAAACCGTCATGACTATTTTCAAAATGAAATAAATTTTTAACACGTTTTTTTATCCCTTTCTCTCTATTGGCTTATTAACCAACTAAGTTTAATCCCAAATGTTAATTTTCTATATAGAGAATATGTCTAAGTAGGCTTGTTTAATTATTTCTATATAGCTTCCTGGCAACAGGTATGAATAGTCAAATGAAATAAAGGTAAACACACCGAGCTAATAAGTAATCTAATGGTAATGGGCTTGCCTAAGAAAAAAAGACAAAATAAAAATTAAAAAAAAATATGACAGTTTTGCGATAGGCAAGTCATCATAGATATATTCATTTATTAATACAATTAAAAAAAGAAATAGTTTGGTCTAGTTACCAGATGGGTGAAAATCGATCTTCACCGGCTCTTAGACTATTAGACAACAATTTTACAATTGAAAGAAAAAAAAGCGATCACCACTTTGCGTGTGTTTTTCGTCACCAATTTCGTTGGTGTTTTGATTTTTGCTTTTTGTCGAAGTGGTAAATGTACATGTATGCAAATATTTAAATTTTTAAGCACAAGTCGTCATGACGAATGTATAAGGGTTACGAGACGTGGAGTATAGAACCCTACAAAACGACGAACAAACAAAGATTATTAGTATTATGTAGTATTGTACCTCAATATTTGTAGACATCCTATTATTATTTTAATTAGGATGTAGAAATACTTATGTTCTTCATTTAAACTCGAAGCGAACCGAAGCTTTACCTATAGCTGCTTACTACAGCTGAGATGTTAGCCGTAGTAGTTTTAGAACTTACGAGGTACGTTTTAGGCTTTTGCCTGCGGCTATGTTCCAGTACTTGTCAGTTATCGATTTCTATCTCTTTCTCTATTTCTGTACCGGAATTCATATAAGTCGGTTCAGCGGTTTAGCCATGAAAACGTAACAGACAGACAGTGTTACTTTCAAATTTATAATATTAGTATGGATTGCACTTCATTTCTAATAAAACTGGCTTGTTGAAAGTTATGTCGTCGGTTTTGTAGTCATCTGTCACAGATATAAGCCTATATTTTAAAGACAGTAACTAATCTATCAAAGTCACTAAAATAATAAAGGGGATGTTTATAAAGTTTGACCCGCTGTATATTACGCTTCACCCATCTTGATGTTAAAAAACGATTAAACAGGTTCACAATCCGCCAACCACAAAACGCTGAGTATTTTACTAAAATGAAATAACTACTGAAAGACGAAGTTTTCCCATGTAATAATGTGACCCTTATTTAATTTTCTATTATTTTATTTCACTCAACGTTCCTTTTGGTGTAAGAAAAATCTTTGTGGTAACGGTAAAAGGTAAATTAAGAAAATAAAACTTATACAAACTTTAACCAATTCAGACTTTAAATTAAACGAACTTAAAAGTGAAAAGATTACTTACGTAATTAACTAACCCCTTCTGGAATTGTGTTCTATTTTTGTTCAATTTAATTTAGGAGGAAAAAAAGTTGAGTGTTTGCAGAAATTCCAGAGTCCCCTACGTCTAGCCTTAAGGTAAACGGGTATATAGTCAATTCGCTTAGATACAGTCACATTGATCGCGCCGAACTCGCACGTGCAGCAAGCCGCCACAAAATTAAAGGGCCCGCCTGCGGCGTACACCACAAGCAAGTATAGTTTGTCAGTTTACCCTGTTGTATGAATTAATGTATTCGTATTTCACAAAAATAACCACAATTGCGTGCGGGTGCAACGACACCATCTAAACGAATGGACTATACTTATGATTATGAATATTTGTGTTAGCTTTGTATATTAGGTTATTTTTTTGAATATTATAGTAACATATTGTATTATGATGACCTTGTTATATATTTTTATCCGACTACAGCGAAGCTAAAAGGTTTTAATAAATAAGGTGCCAATAGATGTGAGATATAGGTTGTATATATTTTATCAAAAGGCTTTACGTAGGCGAGTTATAGCTTTTTAAACTTTTTCTGATGAATAATTATAACTCAATGTATTATAGGTTTTTACGTTACAACTACGGATAGCCCTTAGCCTTAGCCACTCCTAATTTACCTAAACCCTTATTTCTTTCATTACCCTTACCAATACTATTATAGACAAACCCAATGCAGTAGAGTGACTAAGTAAGCGGTCTTATTTGCTTCTAATAATGTTTGTTTCTTAACTTCCAACAATCCCGATATCGTATATAGGAGCCGACACCGATGTGTTTGCGACATCATCGGAGGCCCTAGAGACGTCGGACAATATTGTTTGTAAGTGTGCTATACGTGTATCTAGATTGTCTCTGTGTGCACAGAGGCCAATGCGTGGCATCCATTTTGAGCTTGTTTTGTTTATTAGTTTGGTTGTCATCATGGTGTCGCCATCATTTAAATACGTCATAATTACATTAATTAACCTAGTAGAATCAAATCCGTGCTTATGAGATAAAACTTAAGAGGAATATAAAAATAAAACCCAGCTTGCACAATAGGATGTATGCATCCAATACTTTCATTCGGTAGATCTTTTTTGCATCTCAAATATAATAGATACAGCAAATAAAGTTTCTATTATAGTCTGCCATGATGACCTGCTAAAGCTATCGAGCAAATGGTCGAATCGGAACGATTTTGTCAAAAATATGTGAAAACAGCGCATGGTGTCGTCTATCGTCGTCCGACATCGATATAGAATCGGATAATCTGAAAATGCCCTAACAACACACGGTGGCCCACTTATTTTTAAACTACAGTCACGTTTTGGAAGTAATGCTTTTAATAACTTTATCATTAAGAAGTTTCGCGTGTCAGACCGTGCTTTTTAGTTACGTATCGTGTAAATGCCTAAATTGTAAACCTAATTCATGTTATGACTATCAAGATTACCAGGTGAATGAAATACACCTCATGTCAGAATTCTTTACGTCATCTTTGTCATCAACAGCTTTTAATAGTCAAATACATACATAGGATATATTTATTATATATATATATAAATAAGGTGACATTGTATTTATTTCTAAAATTCTTTATTTATTCTTTCAAATTAATTTTCTTCCCTTCAAAGTAATCCCTTACGATATATATATCCCTAATTCACTTATGCCAACGGATTTTCCAATCTTCGAATCACTGATTGTAGTCACTTTCCGGGATGGTCTGCAGTTCCATCTTCGCTGTGGCTTGAATCTCCTCCATCGTATCAAAACCGGTTTCCTCGGAGCGATCTTTTGAGCTTGCTGCACAGCCAGAAGTAGTCAGACGGCGTTAGATCAGGTGAATGTAGTGGTTGCGGAACGATATGGGCTGAGTTTTTGGCGAAACGATCACGAATTACGAGTGCAGTATGGGTGGCATTATCGTGGTGTAAAAACCAAGAATTATCTCTTTGATGCAATGTACTGTAATAGCATTAATTTCATTTTTTGGTATTTTACATACTTGTGGTCAAGTATTACATTTTTCTCATACTTTATCAAGCTACTACTGCTACTAATTTAAGTAGTGACAGTGATGATTGACACAATGTTGAACCTATGGTATTTATAGAAGTAAAGACGAGGCAAATAGAGAGTAACAAGTGGTTGTAAATCTTAGTAGCAACAAGTATCTGATTGGAAAAGCGTACACTGTTAAATAACATTTGTGGTGAAACTTACACAAATTAAATACGAGTTTAAATAAATGGTGAAGATTCCAGAGTTTATTTGCTGCAATGTATTTAAATAGTTACTGAAGTGATTATTAATGACAATAATAATTTATTTCTGTATCAGTTTGATAACGGTACTACGTTTCCATCACATCAATATTCATAGGAGATGGATGCCACATACATATATAATGGGATACTGATGGGGTTCCAAATGCATTCGAGTATTATAATTAGATTAATAAAACGCTTCTCAGAAAGATCTCAATATGCATAGACTCCAATATACCCGCGTATCGTAATGTTGGCATTATTTTTTCTCTCGGTTGCCGCTGGTTTCTTGGCACATGTATTTTTCTGGGTGATCGAGGATGAAAGAGGGTAGACCCTGATATGTTTACCTCAAGCTACCTTACAGAATGTATTATATTGTTTGCCAGTATTGGCTTCAAGCGATAAGACCTCCCTTTGTCCACTTTTGTGTGTTCAAAGTAAGCAATCTTTCAATATTATCCAAAAGAATTTCATTTCTATTACATTCCATATCCTGGAATGACATATTACGATCTCAATTCGCTTTTCGAATTTTGAACCAAAAATCATTTCTATAATTTTATGATTTTATAGATTAGGTAAAACGAAATAGACTTAACCCTAGTTGACAGTGAAATCATCATCAACAACCTTTAAAGGTCCCTCCTTAGAAAGGAGGTTATGGATTATTATACCGTGTTGATCAGACGGGTTGGTAAAGAGTTTGATTCAAGTTCTCCTTCCCGTTGCAGTGATGATGTCCTGCGTAGTTTATTTCATTTAGTCGCCGTTTAGGACACCCATGAGATGAATAAGGGTTAAGGGCACACAGACAAATATAATATGGACAATAACCTAAATCCGTCAAAATGTCGATGTGATGTATCTCTCTATTTCACTTCTAACTTATAACGTTTTATTAAAAACATTGTTTTGGGATTTGTACACCATTTGTCTTTAAAATGCTTTCAAAACCCATCGGAACTCTAATTAACTTTAGGAATGTAATTTTTTTGCATTGTTATACCCGTATGACGTAACAAATAAGTGGGTCAGTAGAACTTCAAACGTAAATCAATAATAAATTGTGGATTATCCTTGTGAACAATATTTGTAGAGTTTTCTAAGTAAATGCTTAGCCCTCTGAATTAAACCATGGAATACTACATACTGTAGCTTTTTGCTTTAAATATAATTTCGTTTTGCTAATATATTACTAATAATATTCGTTCTGCTTCTAGATATAATGTTTCTTACAAACAAGTTAACCTATTATACTAACACAACCATAAGTTAAAGAGAACGAATCTGCAAAGATAATGTAGGAGCTACCGATACAAACTGACATCACTATAACTCACAATATACCCTAATATACGTCAATAAAACAGAAAACAAAACATACTAAATAGACGTAACCATACCATTAGGCTATAACATAGGACCAACAGAAATATACATTTTTTGCATATATAACTCATTCAAAACAGACATAGCACGATTATGGAGCACACAACCAGAAACAATTCCAATAGTAATAGGAACAACAGATGTGGTAACTAAGATTATACATAGATACATGAATAAATTAGATACAGACATAAACATACATATACTATAAAAACAGGCAGCAATACATACATACACAATACTCAGTAAAGTTTTAGGGGACACGGTATTTGTTAATTCAAGGGAATCCGAACCTCCTCATCTCTGAAGGTTTCAGAGCGGGAATTAGGATAAAACCGAGAGAAATCTCGATTAAGAAAAATCTAAACCACTAATAGTCAACACATATAATATATAAGTTTACCTTGTGTCTGGTTGCCATAACCTCTGCCTCTGATTCGTTTTTAATCAGACGGCCTTGACAAGTTATTTTTTTTTTAACTGATTTACCTAACATTCTTATATTTGATGTTCAATAAAACAAACAGACGCGACAGGATATGTTTCTTTTTCAATGAAATATGATGGCAGATGATATAAGGAATAACTTATAACCCGCGGCGTCACCCATGGTTGTTGTGGTACCGCAGGTAACACCGCGGGGCTCAGCTAGTTTGTAATAAGATTTATAAATGTATCGGCTAAAAGGGCAGACGGGTTATCTGAAGGTCACCTTCTCACGTCTTAGGAGCCTACACCGTAAAAATAGAGGGAACTTCCTCCCTTTCTCTCTCTTCGTGGTACCAGTTCCTTAGAGGACGGCTCGATCGAATTGTCGTCGTATGTATAGTGGTATTTTGATATGGCGAACGGTTAAGGTGTTCTTTAGTTAGACCAAAAATGCTTTAGTATTTATTATTCTGTAGCTCTAAAGCGTTTCTCGGCGTTTGGCTATATAGATAATGTTTTGAACTTGCGAACAGCCCCCCTAGCCAAGTCACAAGCTTTCGCTTTTCTGCAATCGATAACGAATCGCGTTCTCGTGTGTCATTGGCTAATATTTTGTTTTGATCACGTGACTTGATTCCATTTAGAAAGTCTTAGCCAAGTTGACGTTTGTTCGTAGTGATGGAATGGAAAGCGATCGTTTCTACAAATTCGATGCCAAACTCCATACAAAACTCTCAAAAGCTAGCCAAGTTACACTTTTGACAAACGCAAGCGAAACGATATCGATGCGATCGAACGTTCACTAAGCGATCAAAAATATTTGGAGTTATCGCTTTAAAAATGGCGTCTATAAGACAGATAAACACAGTCTAATAGGACCACCGAGACCCATTTTATTTGCATAATATAATTTTGAACATTTAAAATAATTAAAATGCATACTGTAAATATGTTGTGGTGCGCTCATAATGAGGAAGTATGGCTTAGACGTGGAAAAAGACACATAAATCGTCAGTGCAACGAGACAATCCGCGAAATGCCGGACAATTTATTAGTGGAGCAATTCCGGCTAGACAAGTTGTCTTTCGAAGCCCTTTGTCAAGAACTCCAAAACAAGACATCGTTAAAGGGAACCAACGAGATTCCCTTAAAAGTTAAGGTAAGTTAATAATCTGTCTTTTTTGTACTATTGACTATTTTAACTTTTCCTTAATGTTTGTGTATTTATAGGTTTTGAGGCATGCTCTTGCTCTTTGATGCTCTTAGTTTCCTAGCCACAGGATCCTATCAGCGAATTGTTGGTGTCCTTCAGCATTGCCCAACGGACAGCTTGTTGGTGCATCAGACAAGTTGTTGATGCTTTGAGAAACCCTGCTGTCGTTGCAAAATGGCTTAGGTTTCCAATAACACAACAAGAGAAAACAGCTATAAAAGCTATAAAACAAGAGTGTATACCTACTTAACAAACAAACTTAACTATATTTAATTGAATATGTACCATGTGTTAAACATAATTTTATTTTACAAGGTTCCAAAGAAGATTTGGCTTTCCTTATGTAATTGGTTGCACAAATTGTACGCATGTAGCTTAGGTAAAGCCCATTACTGAAGAGCATGTATATTTCAATAGAAAAGGGTATCATTCACTGAAAGTTCAAATGGTAGATTTATTCTTATTTTTATTTATAGAACAGCATGTATGAGACTATTATGTCACTTCTTAATGTTGATTTGGTTTTCAGATTTGTTATAGATAGTAATATGCTGATTATAAATGTGAATCCAAAGTTCGGTGGAGCTACACATGATTCACATATATGGTCTTCTAGTAGAGCTGAATCATTTATGAGTGAACTTCATCAAAATAGTGAACAATTATGGCTGTTAGGTTGTTGTGTAACAATAAAAATATTTACTATTATTTTTATGTATCAGCCTTATAAAGTGACTCTACTCAGCCTAATGGAAAGCATACACACAATCCTAGAGCAGTGGTCATTATACTCGTTGCAAATGCAGACAATGCAACAACTCAGCATGGCATCATTTTCGAACCGGCCCATTCATACTAAAATCAGCATGGCTCTATTACCTTAAAGTTCAGTAGTTTTCCTGTGGGTAACTAATTTTTAAACTATTTTTTTAAGGTGACTCTGGATATTCACAACATCCTTGGCTAATGACACCTATTCTCAATGTAGTTCAAGGTTCTAGGGAAGAACTTTATACTGTAAAGTATGTGTGAGCCCGTAACTGCATTGAGGGCTGTTTTGGATTACGCAAAGCACAGTGGAGATGTTTTCTCAGAGACAGGTTTCTTCATCATCATGCCTATGTAGCTAGCAATATTATAGCTGCATGTTGTGTATTACACAATTTAGCGTTACAAGCTGGCATACCACTACCACAACCACTTTCTGCTACACATGACAATGAAGACAATATAAATTTGCAAGATCCCATACCTGCTATGAATATGCCTAATCAAAGTGAAGTCATCGAAGGAAGAGCCATGCCAAATTCTTTATTAAATAGATTAAAACAACGTTAATTGTTAATGGCTTCGTTATTAAACATATTGTCTTTCCTATGTGGGTTATTTTCCCCCGTGATATAGATTTTTTTTTGTGTTGGATAGATATTTTTTTTATTATAAATAATACTTTTTATATTTTCTATAAATATATTTGATAATGTACTCAGATGTTAAAACAATCATTAAAAGGCTTTATTATTACAGTGTTTGTTTATTTACCTAGTAGAAACATTACAAAACAATGTATAAATTATGTCATTGACAAAAAATTTATATTACCACTATTTTTAATGTAGGTGAAGGAAAAGATTAGTAACCCGCAACTATCATTACATTAAACAGTTTATGATGATGATGATGGTCTCAACTGAGGTAAAATTTCTAATTTTTTTTCTGAAATATCATTGAAACAATTTATAATTATATTCTGTTTATTTAAAATTCTGTTATACAGTGCATTTCAAATTATAATAATTTGTAATGTATCTATCCTTCGCTTCAATTGTCTACTATGTTATTCGCCTCCTTTCCAGTTTCCTCACATCCAGGTTTTTTGCCAGTCTGCCTTTAGTTACAGCCGGTGAGTTTCTATGGTCGTGAACTTGCTTGACGTCACTGGCGCTCCCCTTTGAGATGTGAGGGTTGTGCATGGAACTTCTCCAGAGGGAGTGGGGCTGATGTTGCTGAAAAAAACAATTATATTATAATTAATTAAACTATAACTTCCACCCTGCTATTAAATTTTTTGTGATAATCGGTCCACTCATTCTGTAGATTAGTCACAACAAAGAGACTATAAGTAAACATAATCTGGGACAGAGAATGGACTGTGTGGTTGTACAGTCCTACTTCAACAGTCAAACCCGTTAAGGCCAACACCCTCTCTTCTAGAGCAGTAAGCATTTGCCTGCTGCTAGGACCATCACCAGTCCAGTCCTCACCGCTTATTGCTAGGGCTTTTTTTTGGTTTCAGACTTTTAGTTTGCCCACACATATTAGAACATATCTATCTATTAAGCATTCATTACTAGAACAATGTCTCCTTTCACAGGAGAGGCTTATGTCCAACAGTAGACTATTAAAAGCTGTCGAAGATGAGTCAATGAAAATATGTGACTCATTCTGTCAATTTTAAAATGAATTTTATCAACATTATATATTACATAGGTATCATGTAATTAATTTATAGATAGTACACAGAAGTTATAGATATTTGATAGATTAATTTTTATAGTGTGTGTCTATGAAGAAAGTTGTTGTATGTGCTTTGTCTTTTAGAAAACTAAATGTCATAATAGGAAACCATTACATTATATTTTTAATATTAAATAGGCAATAATTATTGCATGTTTGTCGCTTATCCATGTCAATATTTGTTTCATACTTTCAAGAGATGAAGTGAGATACTTTTAAACAACAAAGAATAACTAATAATTTACATACCTTTCCATGAATTCCAATAAGACGAGGACTTGTTCTGTCTGGCTCTATCTATAAATTCATTATGTAAGAGGTATCACGTCATTTATTATAAGTTAATCCTTAAGCAGGATCTTCATGTTTCCAAGTCACAATAATGTTAAAACGACATTTCGCACTGTGATATTATAATAAACATTTACAAATAGATTGTTCTTTACTTTATATACATTTTATCACTTTATAATTCAGCCAACTAAAATCGACAATAAAAATTGTTGATGAACAATGTCAACGTTACCAAGACTACCTACTATTTATACGTTTCTTAGATGGATAGACCATAGACTATATTTTAGGTTTTTTCCACGTAAATTGTAGAACGAGCGATCGAACCATTTGTGTCAACTTGGCTACCAAGTTATCGTTTTCTAAAATTACTTGAGAAAGAGCGTTAACGATTGCAGAAAAGCGAAAGCTTGTGACTTGGCTAGGGGGGCAGGTTTTATTTTTAGCTTACAGGCCTCCAGACATTTTGACGGGTCTAGATAAATAGGTATATATTCAATTAATGAGGGCAAATTATACCTATAGATACCTAACTGCGTTATGTCAATAGATTTCGAAATTTTGTTCATTTATTAACATTGAATCACAAATGTTAGTTAGTACAAGAATAAGGTTGAATTTCTGTAAAGTCAGCTTTAATAAAAAAATGGACATTAAACTTATTGAAGTAGGTTTGCAAATCAAAAAACACAAAGTATTTATAGCGGCCGATTCTATGATCAACACTTTATACTATAAATTCCACTAATGGTTGTTCTGAGTTTGAGCTTTCTATTCGTAGTATGGGAATTGTCTTTTGAAGAAAAAAAAAGACAAACCTAATATAAGTAGCACCTATGTTAAATATACGTGTATCTCATTAAGTGTTAGGTACTAGATGCTTATACTTGGACCAACAATGTATATGTATTTGTAATATATTCTTACAAAGGGGAAAATTATAATTATAACAAATATTTTCTAATTTAATCTACCTTAACCAAACGTATTGCCCTTTAAGTCAGTTCTTTACCTCCCTTTAATATAATGTTGGTGTGATATTAAGGTACGGGATTAACAATTTTAATTACCTCTTTTGTTATAGGTACATGAAATTAATATCAAAGTAACATGGTATTTAATTAGAGCTTTGTGTTTGTGAGAGATAAATAAATAAGGAGTAATAAAACAGTTTACATAGATGATGTCTTTGTTCTAATGGTCTAGGCATATATAAAAGCGTTCTATTCCGATCTCTTCGAGCTACTGAAGTATCAGCCCTGTTTGAACATTTGAGACGTATACTTTATCCTAGTTACCTATCTATTTAAAAATGGTTTAAGTAGTCAGCTCGGCGTTTCCTACCCCGCTGATTGTTGAGGTTCAAGCAAATGGCACGACGCTTTGTGTCGTCTTTTTTAAAAATTAAACAAAAGTTTAGACTCTAGAGAAACCGTACGTTAATAGGATCTGGAGACGCCAATGTAGGATCATGGAATATGTCTATATTCCTTCATTTGACGTTCAGGAGTTTATAAGGCATCGTACCAATATAATAACAAAATAAAGAACAATAATAATGTTTGTATATTTAATAAGCTCCTACGTATCTTTTAGAAGAAACGTATCTCTTTTATTCCGAAGAAGGTTATGTTTTAATAATGTTATTCCAACAAAATTACAAAGTAACATAGGAATAATGCCGTTAGAGATATCTATCTTTGAACGCTCCTGGGAGATTTCACAGTAAGCGAACTTGAACTTATGAAAGTATGAATTTATATAAATTCAGACAATTTTCCGAGTTATCGATGTTTGATAATAATAATGGTAATTTGCTGTGCAGAGCAGCTAAGCAAGAGCAATGCAAGTTCTAGCTAGTTAATAATATTTATCATCGGTGGCTATGAAGATAATGTTATAGAATATCACATTGTCCTTGATATTATAGGTAATATTCATATTTTTTTTTAATATTATTTTAAGCCAGACAAGTATCTTCGACACACGTATAGAAAAATCAGTTTTAAAAAATAGAAATCGTTTAATAGCACTAATCATCCTCCATTCTAAGTTAGTTCATATAAAGTATACGAATATAAATTCAAAACAATCAATCCTCGACAACTATACTAAAATCATTTTTTTTTTTTACCACTGGCCACCACTATAACTAATGTATACTGTAGCAGTATGGGTATAGCCACAATTTTAGAATTCAATGTACAATATATGTGTTTGTTTCGTTTGTCGTTAGTTATCATTAAACATATAAGTTAATAATACTGGTTGCATTATAATATTCATAATAATCAATTAACGTATGCATTGGCGTGTCTTTACTTTCTACGCTTATTACCGCAGCATGGGCCAGTGTACGGCCAAAAAAATATTTACTCTGCAAACATAAAATTCATATCATTCGTATTAGCATGATTCGGTTCATGCAGCTCTTGACTTAAGTCAAGTCTATGGGGTATAAATGGGGGGAATCTAATGTCATTTGTGCCGAGCGTATAACCGGCACTATTAACCCGAGGAATAACCCTGTGCCGAGCGGTCAAAACTTGGAACTCACTACTGGCATTTATGTTTTCTTCCCACTATGATCGCGGGTACTTTAAGCTGGGCGTGAAAAATCGTCTCACCATGTCGCCATAGTGTGGGTCACTGTCCTTATTCGCAATGAGCTCTTGCTTATTATCAGGCTGGGCAGAGTCATTATGGCATCTGTCATAAAAAAAAAAAGAGATATCGGTACTTTTTCTTTTGATAAATATATTTGTGGAAAAATGTTGTGAGATGAATGTCTACATGATACCCAACACAAAGAAATATCACCTGACGAAGCTATGTGTCTAGAGGGTCGTGTGTGCATTAATTGCTCGTTACAAAGCAGCAAGCTCGCTCGTAGTAGCTGCTCAGTAATTCCGTTTATTTTGGGTAACAGAGAGAAGTTGCCATAACCATATATTCTCTTTAATGAACTTTATGTCTCTATTTCCACCTCGATATTGTTTTAAGTGTTTTTTCGAAACATACTTTCATTTCAGGACAGCTTCAAATGCTATAAGGTATACTTGTGTGTGTGTGCTTTACTTATGTACTTCTACTATTTGTACTTCTGAATCTAATGCCTTATTTTGAGTACTAAAGTATTCATTTGTGTATACCTATAAATATCTATTACTAATGTTCGATGTCACGGAGAGCGAATGTCCGTGATAAATGTTCGTCTCTTGATGTTAGTCTGTCGTAAATATTAAAAGATCGTAAGCTACGTAGATTGGAACACAACACAGTATCCGCATCCCTCATCTAGATAGACTTAAAAAATGTTTAAAAATGGAACATATTTCTTAAAATAAGAATTCTATGTGTAAGATACAACATCTGGACATTTATTTTTATTGATATGATATCAGAGAACGAAACTGCTTTCAAATTACCTATGTTGAGTACGTGTTTAAATGTATCCGAGTTCTATTTTTTTAACACGCTTTTATAAGCTTGACTTGTATGTATATACCTATGTAAACTTTTACTTCTTTTTCACTTACTTTGAGGAGTCTGATTAACTTGAAAATTTTCACAGTGGTAAAGGGCCGATACCAATACAATAATAGGAAAACAAAAAAAGCTAAGTCAAAAACTAAATAAACACGCTTGCTTTCTGAAAATATTTCAATAATGTCACCCCACGATATTTACATTAAAATTATTTTCTACTTTTTTTGTTTTCTTAAACTATAATTTATATCAGTTTCTACTTGATTTAGTTGACGATAGTAGATTTATAGTGTACCTACTCTTCAGCGGAGAACGACCTGATGGAGTTGAGCAATGACCGTAAACATAGTTTAAACTCCGGGGTACGGTTAGTGATTAAAATGATGACCGGACTCATGATGCAATTATACTTAACGAACGGGAAGTTCGAACGAAGAACCAGGTTGCACGGGCCGTGATGACAGGCCAAACGTGCAACATCAGGAGTTTCAAAGTAATTTAATCATTCCATTAATCACGTTTATTCCCATTCGATGATAATAATTATATACCGTAGGTAACGTAAAAATATTTAATAAAAGCGTTTTTGTAATCAAATACTGCTACTTCATTAATATTTGGGTTTGACTACTGTGTTAGAAACTAGCTGAACCCCGCGTCATATGTCATGCCGCGCGGGTCACAGCTAGTCTAAAAAAAGTAGCCTAAGTTACTACATAGATCATCAGCTATCTATCAGTGAAAGTCCCGTCCAAATCAGTCCAGCCGTTCCAGAGATTACCCGAAACAAACAGACAGACAGACAGACAGACCGACAGACAGACAGACAGACCGACAGACTGACAAAAATCTTAAAAAAATGATATTTTGGTACATGTACTGTGTATACGGAACCGATGGAGACAACTGGTTGACGGAATCAGATGGAGTCACGGTCCTCAGCAGTGAGGGAGCGACTGAAGAGAGAGAGAGAGACAGTGTATACGTACATAATTATGCATTTAATAAGAAGCGGTTATTTTAATATTACAAACAGACCCTCAAAATTTATTTATTTGTACAGATTAACGATCGCTTACCTTACAATTCTGAGTGTCTACTGTAGTGTATTATCTATGATTCTGAGGACTTTAGTTGTGAAGCGAACTAGATTTTTTTCAAACTCGAGTGGCACAAGTGCCTTACTGCCTTCTAAGTGAAATACTGTAATCTCCATCACTCGTTCAAAAGCAAAGAGAATTGCTAAAGCCAAGTTTCTACAAGACTATAACTGTCACAGAAAATTTAACTCAAATTATACTCTGATGAAAGTGTTATACAAAGGTGCATTATGTAGGTGTGTTTAAGAACTAAAGTTAAAATTATGAGATTTCACAAGCCACTGCAATCAAGCCGCCCAGAAAAAAAAACTACTAGAATATCTCTATTCTAAAGGTAGGCGATGCATGTGACATCACAATTACGCTAAGCGTCCTCTGATAATACAACGGCAATACCGAGCTCAAGCTAAGCTAGTAGCGTTGATTGCTTCTACCTTTCTGTAAATGCCTAGTTTTATTCTCATTCCTTTAGAAATTATGGAACAATGGCGTGGGTATTGTGTGAATTGTACTACTCATATCTGGTCAATCTCACTATAATACCGGGCGTTAAATTTGAAAAATACACGACACCAAAAATTCTATTAAAAGCTGAAAATCAGCGCTGTGGTCACTCTCAGAACCGTAGCATAAGCTGAGCAGTAGCCCTTTAGTCACATACTCACACACACAGATTATTTTACTTTCTTTTTTTATGTTTTTTTAATCTGCACGTTATCCTTTATAAACTCAAAAATTTGTAAGTATGGATGGATGTTTGTTACTCTTTGTACAAAAAAGTACTTAAAGGATTTGGATATAACTTTACAGTAATATAGCTTATACATTAGAATAATACATACGCTACTATTTGCCGCGATAACCGATATACATGCGGACGGAGCCGCGGCAACTACTAGTATTTCTATAATGCTTGATAAGTTTCTTCCGGACAATATTTTCTCGTTTTAATTTTAATAATTTTCTTTATTAAATCAAAGATAACATGATGATAGATACAAAAAAAACATACAAACGAGTAAGTAGTAGAACAGTTAGTAGTTGAAGTATGCTGTAACACGTTTTGTAAATTTTAAATGGGGCCTAGGATCACTGAAACCCCATGGCTCTTGTTAGCACCGCGTCCGTTGTTTCGTAAATTAGAACAGGATACCTTTATTTTCGTATTGTTTGATCAAGGATAACCCCTGTTGACTTTTGTAAAAACAACTAATTGGATTGGTTACGAATGCGTGTGGTCGATGAAGAAGAACAATGGCGGCGAACAACTTTATAATTGGAATTTTCTAAAATTAATTTGGAATTCAAATTTAAAAATCGAGTAATGGTACCCCAAAAATGCCTTACATCATTTTGGAAAAGAGCTGATACTCTTAAATTGCTTGACCGATATTAACTAAATATATTTAGATATAAACCATCGCAAGACCTCGGATTTCAAATGAAAAAAAATAACGTATCGAAATTGGTCCATCCGTTTGAGAGCTATGATGCCACAGACAGACACACATTTCGACATGAGATGTTAGAGGTAGATGTAGTTAGAGGAAAACAACTTAGCAATAGAAGATTCTAATTTACCTTCTCTGTTATTCATTACGACGATGTATTAGTTTTAATTTACAAGTTCGAAAGCAAAACAATCTGTCTGTCTGTTCCGCTTATACGGCTAAATTGCTGCACCAATTCAATTAAATTTGACATGAGATACTCTAATTCTTGAGAAAGGACATAGGCTACTCTTTACTGCGATAACTGCTGCGATCATACGGGTTTGAACGAAACCAAAAAACGAAACCCTTGTTGATTCATCATGTCTGTCTGTCTGTCCGTCCATATGTCACACCCACTTTTTTACATTTTATACTGTTGAAACTTGGTAAGTAGATGTATTCTGTGAACCACATTAAGATTTTCACAGAAAAATAGAAAAAAAAACAATAAAGGAGATGTTCAAAAATTTATGGGCTTTTGCCCCTGAATCAGCTGAACAGAGATCAAATAAGCGGTATTTGATAGCTGAGATCTTCTAAAAAAAGTATTTAAAACGTTCATGAAGCAAAGAAGATTTTGTAAAAAGTTATGAAGGTTTAAAATATATATATATAAAGATTTTTTATGTGTGCTCATGTGAAAATATATACTACTGGCTTATTTCCACTCGTGTAGAAAGTCCATGAAAAGTAAATTGTTTCATTCTTTAACGTTTTAGATATCCAAAAACAATTAGGTCATCTGTCCATTGGTGGTTATTGTAGGTTAGTTTTATAGCAGACGGTGCCCGCTTCAGTGCGGGCAGGCGCTGGGAGGGGTCCGGATGTGTTAATAACAGCAGTTCCCGGATCCCTCCCGTCTCAGGCGCAGAGTGGCACACCGTGTGGTTTTAGTCGGTTCGATTCCGACACACCGCCCCGCCGCAAACCCCGGCGGGGTGACGGCCCGATGGGGTTTCCACATGTTAAAAAAAAAAAGGTTAGTTTTATAGAATGAAAATAAAAGAAAGAATATTATTTTTATGCATATAACTGCATGTTATTAGAATATTATTTCAATGCCACTGAAAGATTCTACACCGACACCTACACCTATCTATGGATAGGTCTTCAAAAATGATATTGCGGTTTCTAATATCATTTTTTTCTAAACTGAATAGTTTGTTCGAGAGACACTTCTAAAGTGGTAAAATGTGTGTATTCTCCCCTGTAACTTCTAAAATAAAGAGAATGATAAAATTAAAAACAATATACGCAAACTTCCACCGAAAAATTATTTGAACGAGTTCTAGTAAGTGTTTTTTTTAATACTTCATAAATCGTAAACCGCAATTTACCTTTCACTCAATCAAAATAAAACAGTATTCTTAAAAGATCGATCAAAGTTACAACGAACTACAAGAACTTTGATATTATGTTACTTGCTGCTACTTCGTGGACGAGTCCGACTCGCATTTGACCACTTCTTTAATTTCTCATAGCAGGATTTATAAAGCCGCTTCTATTCTTTTTTAAAGTGTTTATTTAAATGATGATATAAAATAAATAACCAAATTACCATGATATAACAGAGTTCTATTAATTTGAAAATAAAAAAGGATACATAAGCTTATATGTACTAGAGGACGGGTGTTACAAGGTAATTCCAATCCCAACAAGTTAGTTGGTACTTAGGAATTCAAGAAATCAGAGAATTTATCTCAGACGAGGTGCATTTTCCGCAAAGTTTTCGAGTGCATTGTCGAGAGCGGAATGCGACCTATTTGTATTTATGAAAACTCTCTCTCTAAATATCTCACATTGCAGTAAAAAATCGGAACAACAGGAACGAAGAAAATGTATTGATATTGCACACACCTATCGGTAATTTAATAAAGTAATTTAATCTCAATATCGACTCTTTTCAATCGTTATATATTGCAGCTTCTATCATTGATTAGATAAAATAACACGAAAGAAAACAAACAATAGGCTTATTTTCATTAAATCGAACCTTTATTTTAAAGGTTTGGATTTAGATCTTTTTAATCGGGACCCGGAAGATTCCTCGTGTTTATTCGACATAAAACATACTTCGATTAGAATTCACACAAAGACATTCAAAAGAATCACATAATGTGTTGATGAATGTGTTGAACTGCTATATAACATCCCTTGAAGACTATTATGTAAGCTTTGTTTTCAAATGCACATGAAAACTTAAGTGAAGATAAAAGGCGATTTTCACTGCTGACGAGCTGACGGTTTTACACATATATTTTTTCAATATATCTCAAACGTAATGTCATAACATTTTCTTCTTCTTCTTCTTTGATGAAATGGCAACCAGCCGGATCTCTCGGATCAGCTATTTCTGCCAATGTCAAGTGTTTATAGTCTTCAAATCATAAGTCTTCAAGTCATTTAGTCTTCGTCGTGATGAAATTAATGTTAAAAAATATAAAAAAAGTGGATGAGATGAAATGGGGACCGTCTTCCGAAAAAACAAAAAACGATCTCCTATATTTTTTCAATATATCGCAAACGTAATGTCATAACATTTTATCCAAACACTCGATGACTGCTGACTTTTTTATGCATTGAGTTAAATTACTCTATATTTTTATGTCTTAACTTTTTGGAGTTTGTGTGTATTGTTTTATAGGTTTTATTTGCTCTGTCTCGACAGTTATTTGTCATTTATGTATGTACACTTCAAATGTTTTTCAATGTTATTGTAAGTATTTCTAGTAAACTTGCAAATTGATGAATGAACCTTTTTTGGCATAGGAAATGTAGTTTGATTTTAAAGCTCATAAACAATTCGTAAGTCGATCTTTACTAAGATAAAGGTTCTGGTAAACATCGATAATCCAGACGAGTATCAAAGTAGTCTTAGTTATGTTTTGTAACCACTAACCTTTTTACAAGATTATAAATATTAGAGAACAAACTAGTATTTTTTGTATTCGTATTTATTCTTTACTAGCTGACCCGTGCCCACCTAGTTAGGCGGTAAACATTTTTTTCTCAGATTTACTTTGCAAATCCGGCTACGACGAGAAATTTTTTCCACTTTTTGGTTATTATATATCCTATATTACTCACAAAAAACGTAGCAATTTATTAGTAAAATAATTATCAAAATCGGTTTTGTAGATCCAGAGATTACCCCCTACAAGGTCACAAACTCACAAACTTTATATAATAAGTATAGATAATAAAATAATAAATCATAATAATAAATAATAAAATAATTAATATAGTATATATAAGTATAGACTGTACACTCTGAACACATTAATATAAAATAAGTAAATAAATATTTCGGACATCTTAAGCACAACGCCATCTAGTTCTAACTAACCAAACCAAAAGAAAAAAAAAATAAAAGGCAAAACTAAACTAAGTGGTAGGAAACAAGTTAGTACCTACTAGTTTTCATAAAAGATACAAGGAAGTGAACAAAGGCGTGCTTAACCCAAAATTGAGTGTTCTTCCATCTTTCCATTCCACTCTGAGTGAATAGAGGATAGCACATTTTTAAGCAGTTCCTCAAATGTAAAAAGCACATTTAAGTAACCTCAAACAAAACCTATCTAAATTATCATTTCTTTTTTAAATACGCGGTGATCCCACAATTTAAAACAAATTAAAAAGTTTAATAGGACTTGTCCCATTTCGAATTAAAAATTCAAACGTTCAAATGAAACTTTTAATGGAATGTAACAAAACGAACAGACTTTTACAATGGTAGCATGTGTCTGAATAGTTTAAAAACCGGTCTATCTGTCACATAGTCACGCTTTCATTATCCTAAATATTTTTTTACTGTAATTCTTTATAATTACATTGCATATTAGTATTTTAATAAAGTTTTTGTTAAAGTAGAACATTCGATACAGTGTAAAAATTTATTGTGTGACCCACGAACACACGGAATTATGATACTCAGCATGTACCAGGATAATTAAACTGTTTTGGAAAACGCTATGATATTAATTAGAACAAAACTGAAAGAATTGAAAATATAATAGAACTACTTTCCTCCTTAGCAAAGCGGGTGACAAATTGAAATAAAAAGAGCACGGAACCTTAAAAATAAGCATAGGTACACCTTTTTAGCCAAATACGTTGTAATAATATTAGTAGTAGGTATGTCTCGTATAGAATTCAATTCATTTTTTATAAAGAGCAAGCAGTGTCATATCTATGTTTGATTCTACTTTAAACTAAGGAGTGACAGCAATAAGATGATTAATTTTGTCATACGTTGATGATGACATTATCTTCTTTTCGATACCCAATCTCAAAAACGGGTATACCTTAGGAGACAGTATGTGTGTGCTTGTGTTTGCCTGTAAGGATAAATAAATCTCAAACTTTTAGACTATAACCTCAGTGACAGTAACAGTGCCAGTTAGGTTTTTTAGTCAATGCTTTAAAAATTATAATTTTTGAGATTTTTACATGCGCCATAATTGCTATACATTATCTCGTACATACAATAACGCCAATAACATAAAACGAGAAATACAAGCCTACCAATCACTGTCAGCCAATTCTCTAAGAGGCCTAAAATCAGTGATGGGGCAAGTTCATTTCGGTCTGTCAGTTCTATCTAAGGCCACCAATCGATCCTTACATTCAAGTAATTTAATTTTATTTAACGCTGTCGTCTCTCTTGAGTGTAAAGAAAGAACGCATAGATGGCGAACTCAAACAGAAAGGGCTGTTAGGGTCTGGTCACACTCCTTCGGCTTTATTTACCGTATAATCCTGTACGCAGCTGATAGCAGCAAAACTGTATAAGAGTGACCATAATCGTTCAGCGAAACGCGAATGAGCCTGAATAAATAGGTTGTAGGATTGTCTAAGTTTCAAAAAGATCGGAACTTACTTATTTACATTTTTTAAATGTAGCAGTGCCTATATATAATTGAACTTTTAATGAAAATTTTCATTCGAGTGGACTTACATCATTAGTATGTTGGTCATATTATAGGTTGAATACACAATAAACTAGGGTTATCAACATTACCAGTAATATTAATTAAAGCCACCTGAAAAAGTATAATTATTCAAAAGGAATATGACGGCGTGTAGGTTTGGATTTTATTTGTTTTAATAGCAAGTATAGATTTATTGTTAATGTAATAGTGTGAATGAGATAAGAATCTACTTATACGCCGACACTTTGATTACTTTAGTTAACTTTGAATTTCCCTGTTAATTTAATGTTTGATTACAATTCATTTCATGAAAATTTAATAAAGATTATATTTATTTTAAAATAACTATTGAAAAATGAGTATCTAATATATACTTGCTGATGTACTCTGTTTTAGTCTACTTTTGTCTCTTTAATATCTTTACTTATATAATTACGCCATTTAGCTATATAATCAGAGTACTCAAGTAGCTGGGAGGGGTCTGGATGTGGTAATAGCAGCAGTTCCCGGATCCCTCCCGTCTCAGGCGCAGAGTGGCACACCGTGTGGTTTTAGTCGGTTCGATGCCGACACACCGCCCCGCCGCAAACCCTGGCGGGGTGACGGCCCGAGGGGGCTTCCACAAGTAAAAAAAAAAAAAGGGTACTCAAGCAGACATCGCGTTTACGAAAACTGTCAGATAAATCACTTAAAGGATCAAATAGGAATAATTAATAAAAGATCCTCTGCTGGATCAGTTTGTACAAAAATTCAACATAAAACCCCCAGGGGACCTAAGTGCCTAGTAGACGAAGAATTTTATGTTTTGAGATTTATTTGTGGGTTATATTATTGAAAGTAATTTTGATCAATATAATTATTCAATGAAATACGTTAGACATGCTATTTACTGTCTCGGTGGCGCAGTGGTAACATATACGACGGCTGTGCTCGAGGTTTTGGGTTCGACTCCCGGGTCAGACCAAATGTTTGTATTATGTGCAAATATTTGTTTCAAAGTTGGGGTGCTTTCTATATATTGTACTGATTTACATTTCAGTTGTCTAGTACCCATAATACAAGCTCTGCTTAGTTTGGGACTACATAGTGTTGTGTTAAAAAAATGTAGACTAGATCTCAGAGATCTTTTTTTTTTTTTTTTTTTTGACCCTGCCATGATGACTCTACTCTGCCTGATGGAAAGCATGAGTAGAATCCAAAAGTGGTGGTCACCATACTGCGAATGCAGACAATGCAACAATGCAGCATGGCGACCCACACCATGGCGGGCTAGTGATGCTTCTGCATCATTGGGCCTCCGGTCTCGCACTCACCAACGAAACACGACAGCATGATCGCTGTCATTTTACGTTGATTTTCTGTGCGAGGGTAGTACCGCCCCGGTCGAGCCGGCCCGTTCGTGCTGAAATCAGAGTGGCTCTACTACCTTGTAAGTGATCTTAGATTTAGTCAGGTTAGCAAAATATTTACGAGTTTTATACCGCAACTCATAGATAAATTCTTTTAAGATATTGTTCTGAAGGTAATCTACTTGATACAAAAGCTCTTGGTAAAGAAAATGTAACCATGATTCTCTGAACAAAAGAGGTACTTGTTACTTGTTGTTGATCCAGTTACAGTTGATACTTTTCCTTGGCTTGGGTACCCCCCATTGCTAAGTTACAATCCGACATAGATTTTTCCTTTAAACGCGATTGTGATTGTGTGTGCGTGTGTACTCAACATATTTCACATACAAAAATAAAGTACTGGAATATGCTGAGTTTGAAAAAATGCATTGTTCTATTTTACATCTAGAAACATTTTAAGCATTATGCACTAGATAATAAATAAAGGTAATGCAAAAATTGCTTACATAATTATACACATATGCAATATTTGAGACAAATTAATAAAATAGATGGGAATTAGTAAGTATGAGAGTACAGTCGTCTCCCTGTTTGGTCTGATCGCGAATCACAGAAGGTCACCGTCGATTTTTCTCCTTAATTATGTCCTACTCGAGTTATGGATGCATTCGCGTCAAGAATAGTTTGCGCGTAGGTATAATACCTATCTAATTGTATCTCTGTTTACTCTTATTTATGGTCCTGAAGGTGACCGTCGAGTTTTCTTCATTTTATTCGCGTCAAGCATGGGTTGCACGTAGGTATAGTGCCTGTATAACCTTATTTACGATCCTGAAGGTCACCGTCAAGTTTCCTTCATTTTATTTGCGTCAAGCATGGGTTGCGCGTAGGAATAATTCCTTTTTAATTGCCTCCTTGTTTACTCTGATTCACGATGCTGAAGGTCAACGTCGAGTTTTCCATTTTATTATTTTCCACTTAATGATGCAATCGCGCCTAGCGTAGGTTGCGCGTAGGTATAATATCTGTTTACAGACTTAAGACCACTTAAGTAAACAATGCAATAACAATCTATGACTAAGGTGACTTATCAAGTACCACCTCTTCTTATTATGTAAGCTAAATATGGAAAATCACTTCGGATCTTCAGCTTCTTGGCGACGTAGGAACTTAGAGTATATAATTTTCCTACTTAAAATCATCCAGACAGCCGGCCTTGAGAGCCCTACTCTGAGGAGGCCCGGACTTGCGGTTTTAGGTCCCTCCCGGATCGACGATGTACCTAACCTATAGTTAAGGGTTAAGGCTCTGTTTTCCCCTGCCTGTCAGCATATATTTAAATATTAAACAAATAAATATTTCGGACATTTAACAGAACGTCATCTAGTTCTAAGCTAAGCAGAGCCAACAACTAATATAAATACATATTGTACTATTTTTAAAATATATTCATATATATACATAGAAAAAACCCCAATTCCAAAACAAATATTTGCAGACCATACGAACATTTAGTCCGATCCGGGAATCGAACCCGAAACCTCAAGCACAGCAGTCACATACGCAACCACTGCGCCACAGAGAAAATGTTGTGATTCTGTCGCATTACTGCAAGATTTAAAACCAAATAGTACTAGAGCTTTATAAAAAAAAGCAATCTTTTCAAATCAATCCAGATTTAATAAAATACAATGTTGTTCAAATTGAATGTGCTGTCGTACGGTGTTTTCCATCATCACGAGATAGACTGTAGGATATCGCTTTCCGAATACAGAGCACGTTTCGAATGATACCCGGACGCTTCAATTTCTTCGTCTCGCTCTAGTTCTGGACATTAGATGATATAGAGCGAAATTGTCTTTTTGAGAAGCGCTTTTTTAAATCGGAAATTTTCATTTTATTTCTTTTTTTAAAGAGATCTCCCGATTTAGAAAAAAAAAATCTTCTGTCGTGGGGGACTTTTTAAACATACATTAAACGGACACAAAAACATCTCGATACATAACAACAAAATCTGGATCTCAGAAAGAGTGGTGCCATGTGGTATATTTAAACTCACAGCAATTAGCGCAGTAGAAAGCGGTGTGGCGACAGCTTAACCACTAGGCTGTACCGTAGATGTAGATATTAGTTGGATGAAGTTAGTGGTCGATAAAATAAATCAGAAGGCATCATTATAACTATACTTAACATTATAAAGCTAAAGAGTTTGTCTGTTTGTTTGAAAGCGCTAATCTCAGAAACTACTGCTCCGATTTGAAAAAATATTTAGTGTTAGATAGCTCATTTATCGAGGCAGGCTATAGACTATATATCATCACGCTAAGATCTAAAGGAGCGGAGCACCTATGAAGAATGTTACAAAAACGGGGGAAAATTATCACGCTACGGGCAGTAAGAGACGCAAACGAGGTTGTGTCGGCTAGTCTAAAAGAAAATCAAAAACTATTATAATAAATAAAATAAACATAGACAATTAACAAAAATTACAGGCAAAATATAAATGTACAAGATGCAAATTGAAATGATATTACTTTCCTTTTTAGGTGTTTATGTAAACTACTTGAAGTCGTAAAAAAAAACTATAAGATGTAATGAAGCGCCCAAGTTTATAAACTATTATAAATATGAACAGTATACGCCATTAATTTTATACTCTAATGGAAAAACTTCATAATACTAATACTTTCAAATTATTATAGTTTTAAATTATGAATCTCATATTTTATTTTGTAGGGATTATAAAGTTTAGTCTGTAGAGACTACCATAGAGGTATCGGTTTACCCGGGACACCTATCGTTTTTCTAATCTCCCACATGCTTTTTCTGATGTATGTTAGTGACAGGTGACGATTTAGTAACAGGATATCTGATTATCTTTCATAGACATGGAGATCTAAATGTATTGCTGTCTTTTCGTAAATCAATCTCAATTAATAAGGTCATTTACCTCAAAGAATAAAGTAATAATGATATGACGTCTTATGTATATATTACCGAAAGTGACATAAAATTAATGAGACCAAGAATATAAAAAAGTGGATTATCGTCACTTTTGTGGTACATAAGGAGGCACTATGTACAACTTATGTAGGTAGCTGCTATAGCTATATATATATATATATAATTGGTCAATGTTAAGTGTATTTCTTTATCCCGTTTACTTTAGTAAACAACTGCCTAACAACATAATTCTAATACAAAAGGAACTATTTGAAATGTTTACTCTAATTTATGCGAATAGTTATGATATTATGATAGCTATGTAATCTGCGTAGAGGAGAAACAAAAAATAAATAGTATGTAGAGGAATTCATACTTACTATTTATTTTTTGTTTCGTGACCCTGACAATTACAACTGATAATTACATTGCTAGAAATATATATATATACTAGCTGCCCCGGCAAACGTCGTTTTGCCATACATTTTTTTTAAGGATGGGTGACCCTTAGATAGATAGATAGATGTTGGCCTATTCTCAGACCTACTCAATATGCTCACAAAGTTTCATGAGAATCGGTCTAGCCGTTTCGGAGGAGTATGGCAACGAAAACTGTGACACGAGAATTTTATATATTAGACTAGCTGCCCCGGCAAACGTCGTTTTGCCATAAAATTTTTTTAAGGATGGGTCACCCTTAAAATTTAGGGGAATGAAAAATAGATGTTGGCCGATTCTCATAGATACCGGATAAGCACAAAAAATTTCATCAAAATCGGTCAAGCCGTTTCAGAGGAGTATGGCAACGAAAACTGTGACACGAGAATTTTATATATTAGATATATATAAAAGAGGAAGGTGACTGACTGACTGATATACCCAGAGATCAACGCACCGCCCAAACCGCTAAACCTAGAATCTTCAAATGTTGCCTGTACTTTCTTTATATAACGTAAGTGAGCACTAAGAAAGGAATTTTTGAAATTTCACTCCTAAGGGAGTAAATCAGGGGATGAAAGTCTGCGTGAGCGAAGCCGCGTGCAAAACCTAGTTTTGATATAAATTCGTAATAGAAAACATCTTTGAACAAGGGAGTAAGCTGTAGATAATATCTTATTATACAAAATTTTAATATCCTCTTTTGTATCAGATTTCAATATACTTTCTGAACTTCTAAGGTCTCGATCGAGAGCTGTTATATTGTGCAAACGTGCGCTATGTTAAACACAATCTTCGTGGATTTCCCATATCTTGAAGGATAGCACTTTTGAAGAATAATAAATTAAAATTGTAGTTTTATCTAGTTTGTGGAAATATTGTTTGTATTTCAGTTAGCTACGGTATACTTTTGCTGGATACTTACAAGTTAGATATTCGTAACACTATTATTGGGAACCTTTTTGAAAGAATTCTCCTTTTTTTAGAGTAAGATTCAATTTAGGATTAATGGAAAGATATTAAGAAAGACATTATAAAGATCGGAGTTCGATGGTGGTTGCATTCCGTTTTGAAACTGTCTTTTTGAAAATCAATGCGTTTAATTTTAAAGCAGACCATAACCAGACAAGGAGCATTCTCTTGTTTTATATGAATTTCCAAATAATACAAATTTGATCAATACAGTATGACATGGCAATTCAATTTGCAAGCAATACTTTAAAAAATTCTCGCGTGTTTTCTAGTAATCACATTTTTAGATACACATATTTATGAGTAAATTCAGTAATATGTGTGAAACGACTTCATACTCGAATTATTTTTCGTACTCTGCAAGAAACATTTACACAAGTACAATTTTAACAAAAATAAAACCGACTTCAAGGTTCTGTTTTTTCTGAAGTCGGTAAAAAATCTGTATAGCAAGCTTCCAAAGCACTGTAATAACAATAAACGTTGACAATTGAAGACATCGTGTTATCGATATGCTGTACAAACAATGTACAATAACAATACTGAGACTGCCAGGGAGGATTGTTTAGCATTCTGACATATAATGATAGATCTCTGGGCGAAATTGTATTATCGCTATTGTCTGTTTGTTCGTGATCTGACCAGAATCTGAATTGTCATATAGGATCTATCTGGATAAACATACTAGCTGCGTCTCTGGGGTATGACCCACGGCTTTTGCTTTGGAATTGGATATTGTTTAATATTTCATTAATTTGAATTTTGTTCCTTCGTAACACTATTTAAAAAAAGTAACTTACGCTAAGTTACTTTTTATTCCAGCTCATCTCTGAAACGGCTGGACCAATTTGGACGGGACTTTCATGTTACAAGGGGTAACTTAGGCTATTTTTTATTTTACACCAGGTGCTCCCCGTGATATGACCTGCGGTTATTGTTGTAAAGGTACAATTACATCCGCGGGTAACACGGCGGGTCACAGCTAGTATTGATAAATGTATAAAAGATACTTAGGTACACCTTTTCGTAATAATTTACGTACTTATTTGCATTCATAATGATACCAGCAATGATCATTTCTCTATGCATTAGGAGTTAAACCTCAAATGTAGCAATAGAATATTGATAAAGGTCTCATAGTGTTCCTAATTATGAAGTATATATTTCCACTTCACGAACTAGGATCCCAATCAGCTTAATATTTATGTTTATGAATATTTTATTAGATATTATCCCGCTAAAAGCTTCTTTACATTATCTACGTTTCTTTTGATCAAAACAGACACCAGTCCAGTCCTTTAAGAATACATTATTTCTGTTTATGTGCGCAAACTTATATTTTCCGACCTTTGATGGGAAATATAACGCGAAGCTCTTTCGAATTTATTGGATTTTGTGAAGTACTTTTTGATATAATTTAATAAAGTTGTTGATATATTTAACAGAATTGTTTTAGTTTTTGTGTGTGTTTATTCTCATTATTTGTGATAAACTTTTACATTATACAACGACCTCCATGTCCTCTTATGACGTTTAGAGATTATTTTATGGGTGTGACTTAATTATGTGAATTAATAGTATTTTAAACACATATGTCTTCGTCTAGTAACGGATTAAGAACATAGAGTTTCGTCACCCTTATTTACTCGTAGATGTCGTAAGTGACTTCTTTCCAAGGAAAGGGCTATGTCTAGCATGAGAGATGACATACATTCTGTCAAATGATTTGTTTCTGGTTCCAAATTCAATTTTTCGTTTTTTTTTTATTGTTGTTAGTTTGGCACAATTGTTTTCCGTGTCTGTTATTTATATTAAATACAGCGCAGCTTTTAGTTATATCATATGTGTGTATTGCGAATCTCATAATGGACAAAAATATCGAACAAAGAATTCGCCTTAAATTTTGCATAGCCAAAGAAAATTCGTGTTCGGAGTCACTGAAAATGTTACAGAAGGCTTACAGTAAATTTGACTGTATCAAAAACACGTGCTTATTAGTTGTACAAAGGGTTCAAAAGTGGTCGAAATGTGATTGAAGATTTGCCTCGCTCTGGTAGGCCATCAAAGTATGCAACTGAAGTTAACATCGCAAAAGTGAAGGAAATAGTGACTGGAAATGCTCATTCAACTTTGAGAAAGATAGCCATTGAACTTTTTGTATCTCACGAGTCGATCCGTACCATTTTAAATAATCACTTGGTTATGAAATATGTTGCAGCTCGGTTAGTCGCAAAAAACTTGAATTTTCTTCAAAAACTCATTCGCATGAGTGTCACTGAGGACATGCTAGTCAATTCCGTCCCAACATTCATAAAACGCATTGTTACTGGTGACAAGAAGTCGACTTACATGTTTGACACGCAAACTAGTCAACTAATTTTGGAGTGGAACCGAAACCGAAATAAACATGCAAATGTCGTTCAAAAGTCAAAATCTTGTTAACTGTTTTCTTTTACTCTCGCGGTGTTGTTCACTCGGAATTCTTTCCGGAAGATCAAACGGTAAGTAAAGAATATTATTTGAGCATTATGCGCCGTTTAAGAGAGCAAATCGACGAAAAATAATGATCAAATACTCAACAAATACCAACGAACAATTCACCAGGAATGGCTCCAGCCGTCATTTTTCTTTCTCCTAAACTCAAATTACCACTTCGAGGCGTCTGCTTCTAATCGGTAGAAGACGCAAATGAGTATTCGCAGCGATAACTAAACTCAATTCCGGAAACAGCGTTTAAAAAATGTTTTGATGATTGGAGGAGAGAAGTTCGAGCCATCTTATTAAATTAATAAAGTGATTGCAGTAAAATGTCAATATGTGAGCGATTAACGGGGTTTTTTTTAAAGTGTAAACATTTCTTGTCTGTCGTAAAAGTAGTGTCTGTGAAAATTATTAAATACACTGTATTGGATTCTTATTGAAAGATTCTTTAAAGAGAGAGTCTGCTAAACAGACTGGATTACCTATGTATTTAGGTGTAGCTACAGTGTCAGGTTATATTTATTTAATTATAGGGATATGCTACACACAAAGAAAGCTACAATTACTTTAAAGAAAATGCTTCACGTAATCGCACATATTTTAGGAATCTATTAAAGCATCTAATAATATTTTCGTTTCTTTTCCTGGCTGCTACTATTTAAATAAAGTTTGACTGCACGTTTGGCCTAGTGGTTTGGCGGTCATCATGCCATTTTCTACTTTTCCAAGTGTCGTTGGTTCAAATCTCATATAGAGGAACACTTTGTGTGATATACAAATTGTTGTTCTGAGTCTGGGTGTTCTTTGTATGTATGTTTGTAAAGTCCACCGCCACACAGGATTTATTCCTAGTGCGGAAGTGGTCTTTTTAGGAAGGAGGATGAAAGCTAACATTTACGTGACTCCTACATTGTCCTCCTTTGTCTATCGCACATTTGAGCCATTAATAAATTGAAAATTAAATAAAAACATTTTGAAAAAGTGTATTCTTATTATGTTCGTAGTTACAAACGCATTTAAAAAGACTGAATCTTATGTGATTTACTATTTTTGATATCACCTTTATTCAAAGACACGGTTTGTCATATCAAAATCTCTATTTGCCTGTTGTAAAATGAGCCATAAATATTATACATAGGTTACATCCAATATCCGGCTTCCGGAGACGAGGTTCGTTATATTTAAAATTATGTTTGTTGTTCCTTAATATTGATGAAATATTCACTAAAAAGACTTTTTTTTCTATTTTAAAAAGGAACTAAAGCCCCCCTACCTAAAAGCCTCCTCCAAAGAGCGCTAACCATCCCAGTTTTGAGCAGTCGGCATCCATCCACTGCCACCCATTTAAATTTATTTTAAGTACATCATCATTATCTTCCTTGCCTTTATCATTCCTAAGATAATTTTGGGGTCTGCCGGTTTTACCTGAATATCAGTTTTTCCACGGAGCTACTGGCATCGGACCTCCGCAACTACGAAGGTGAACTGAATTCAAAGATTGAACTAGTTATCAGTATATTTGAGGGCACTGACTTCCCAAATAACGATTGCCATAGATGTTCATGACAACCGGGACCGACGGCTTAACGTGCTTTCCGAGGTACGGGTGGGATCCACCGCCATCTACCATACTCCGAGCTGCTATTAAGAATTTTCTGTAAGAAAAACCCAACATCAGTCCGACCCGGGAATCGATCCCGATAGCTCTTGATCAGTAACCACCAGGCTATTTTATTTTAAGTGTACATATGCGAATTTAAATTTAATGAATATGTAAAACTCCATTTAAGCTTGAGACATAGACGGAATAGTTGGTGTTCCTTGATCCTCCAATCGACAGTGGACGGCGATAGGTTGCTAGAAATAAAATAAACAGATATTGTTAAATGAACGCCATATAGTGCAGGTATAGCAAGCATAGTATAGTAAACCAAAACCTCCTTTCCACGAAGAGATCTTTGTCCAGCAGTGGACTATTTAAAGACTTGCAGATAATGATGAATAAACCTTCTTGTATAAATTTTGTTATTGAAATTTTTTATGTTAAAGGTTTTCTCTATATATTTTTTTTTTGGTTTCAGGAACAGAGAAGTTCTCTACTTTGCTCTTGCACACTGACGAGAATCAAATTATCACCGTCAACCAGGTGAGTTTTTTTTTTGCTTAAAGTAGCTGTTTGGAGATGAATAAAAGATCTTCTTCGTATAGCAATTTCTATAATATTGAATTTTAGGTAACAAAATAATGACTATTTATTGAGGCGAATGAATAGCGAATGCTGATGCAAGTGGCGGTCGCTGATGGGGCGGTTCGGAAGTATGCTGCTGTCCCTCATTGGCTGTGCGGCGCGTGATGGTGGTGACATCTATCGTAATAACGATGCGTGAACATGCCCCCCGCCTTGGAGCAACAGTCTCCAATGAAGAAGTATGTGCTTGTGTTCAGGTTTGGACACGTTGTTCGTCTTTTAGAAGTGGACACGTTGTTCGTCTTCTAGAAGTGGACACGTTGTTCGTCTTCTAGAAGTGGACACAGTTTTGGGTATGACCTTTGTATGATCCCGTTAGCTGTTTTGATGTCAGCTACACGTGCAAGTCCGTCTTTTCCAACTGAAGTGCGTACCACTCGTCCAAGGCGCCATTTCAGTGGTGGCAGATGGTCTTCTTTTATGAGCACCAAGGTGTTGGGTACTATTGTATCCCTGTTGGTCTGCCATTTTGTCCGCTTCTGCAGTTCCGCAACATATTCTTGTGACCAGCGCTTCCAGAAGTTCTGACGCATTTGTTCGACGCGCTCGTAGCGGACCAGGTGTGAAGTGTTTGCAGCTGTAAGGTCTTTGTAAGCAGGTGCAACGAGCGGTCGACCAATCAAAAAGTGGGCTGGTGTCAAAGGAAGCAGGTCATTTGGATCCGAGGACATAGGATACATGGGTCTAGAATTTAAGATGGCTTCTATTTGTGTCAATAGTGTCGAATACTCCTCATAGGTGAGGTTCGCGTTTCCTACCCGGTGGAGATGGTACTTAAGCGATTTAACCCCTGCTTCCCACAAGCCACCAAAATGTGGTGAGTAGGGAGGAATGAAATTGAAGTTAATATTTTCACTTGACGTATAATCTAAAATGTCATTTTCACAAGTACTTAAAAATCGAGAAAATTCCTTCAGTGCGCCTACAAATGTTTTCCCGTTGTCAGAAAATATATGAGCGGGCTTTCCGCGACGTGATATAAATCTCTTTAAAGCCAGTAAATATGCCTCAGAACTTAAACTAGTGACTAACTCTAAATGTACCGCCCGAGTAGTGAAACATACAAATATACATATATAGCATTTTTCAAGTTTTGCTCCCCTTCCTTTCCGATTCAGTATGAACATAGGTCCAGCATAATCCACACCACAACGTAGAAATGGATATCCCGGGTCTAGTCTTTCACGTGGTAAGTTACCCATTTTAACGGCTAGTGCCTTTCCCTTCTGACGAGTACATGAAGTGCACTTATGTACAGTCTGCTTAGCCAAATCACGTCCTTTAAGTGGCCACCAACTGTCCCTTACAGTAGCCAGAAGCAGCTGAGGGCCAGCGTGAAGTAAACGCTTATGTTCAAATTTAAATAAAAGTCGCGTGAAGGTATGCTTGGAACATAACAAAATAGGATGTTTTTTATTGTAAGAGAAAGTCTCAGAATTTTGTAATCTACCTCCTACTCTAATAATGCTGTCTGAGTCTAAAAATATGTCAAGACTCGATATGTTTCTTATCGACTTAATAGGTACGTTATTTATTAATGCGTTAACAATATCCGGAAATGACATTTGTTGTGCGATGCGCACGAGAACTAAGGTCGCTTTACTAATTTCGTCAGACGTCAGCGGACCAGTGTTACGTTCTGATTTAACTTTGATGCGCGAATTATGAATGAACCGCAACACGTAGGCGGCCGCACGTCTCATGCGATTAAAATTAGAAAAACGTTCAAATATAAAAATACTAGTATAACTTGATTGTGTAAATAAAGAATTGATAGTCGATTTAATTTCTGGTAACTCGTTAAAATTAATTATTTCATTGTACTTATATTGATTGAAATTATTTTTAGTTTCACTTAAAAATACTGGCCCGTGCCACCAAATATCCGAATTCTGAAGCGCGTCGAGCGACAGCCCGCGGGATAAAAGGTCAGCAGGGTTGTCCTTGCCGGGAACGTGTAACCACGGCAACTCACCAGTTAATTCATTAATTTGCACTACTCTGTTTTGAACAAACGGCTTTAATAGGTTAGGTGACATTTTAATCCAATTTACAACTATTGTTGAATCCGACCAAAAGTATACATTATTAAAAATCAATCTCCACGATTCACTTATTTTCTTAAATAACTTTGCACCAACTAACGCCCCGCATAACTCAAGCCGCGGTATCGTCACTGGTTTAATGGGTGCGACTTTACTTTTAGCACAAAGTAACCTAACTGTCACCGGTGAATGGTCGTCATATGTGCTTATGTATGCACATGCACCGTATGCATTTTGTGACGCGTCTGTGAAAATGTGTAAATCAGTATATTCAGTATATGACCCCCTAACATGCCGAGGAACTTGTATATTAGGTAAATACTGAAGCGTATTAATAAAATTATGCCAAGTTAATAAAACGTCATTAGGTACGGGATCGTCCCAACTTAACTTACAAAGCCACAACCTTTGCAAAAGTATTTTAGCGACTATTATTGAGGGCGCTAACAAGCCCAAAGGGTCGTACACCTGAGATATAACAGACAAGATAACGCGTTTAGTCACATTAGTCACGTTTTGATCAATCTTCGTAGTGAAATGCAATAAGTCTGAAGAATGTAACCATCCGAGACCGAGGGTTTTCGTTAAACAATTTTCGCCTAAAGATAATTCTTTTGTGTAATCTGTTGACGAAGTTTCTGAATTAAACATCCATTTACGCAAATGAAAGCAACCAGTTTTTAAAACGTCAGTAACTTTAGTACAAATATCTAATAAACTATGTTTATCATCATGACCAGTTATCAAATCGTCTACAAACAGATCCTCGTCAATAACTCGCCTCGTGACGTCATCCTTACACTCCGAAGCTAGCTGTTTGATGCATCTAATGCTTAGATAAGGAGCGGACGCGGTACCATACGTCACGGTGTTAAGCTGGAACACACAGAGATCATTCGATCTATTTTCACGCCACAGAATCAATTGCAGTTTCCTTTGATCGGGTTGAATATTAATTTGTCGATACATTTTTTCGATATCAGCTATTGCAACATATCGAAATTGTCGAAAACGCAGTAAAATACAAAAAACATCGTTGTGTAAACTAGGGCCAACAAACTGTATATCGTTAAGCGATATGCCCGATGTTGACTTAGCGCTTCCATCGAAAACTACTCTAAGCTTTGTTGTACTACTATGTTCTTTCAGAACACCATGATGTGGTAAAAAATAATTACTTGTGGGAATTTCATAAATACGACTCATATGACCCAATTTTAAATATTCATTCATGAAGTCGCAATATAATTTTTTATTTAATTTAATTTTTTTATCTAATTTTCGTTCCAGTGCATAAAACCGATTTTGTGCGAGTGTATACGAGTCACCCAGTGTGTCCTCAGCCTTAGACAATGGAATGCGTACATAAAAACGACCGGTATCATCGCGATAGGTGCTCTGCGCAAACAGGTTTTTGCATAGTATATCGTCTTTTGTGTAACTGTTCTGCGGAATAATTTCTTCCAATTCCCAGAATTTTCTAAGTTGGGTATCTAATGTTAATGAATAATTACATTGAACCGGACTAATGCGTGACATTTTATTATTATTTAATAATGACCCAGATATTAACCAGCCCAACTTAGTATTCTGTAGGTACGGACCACTACTCAAGCGAATTAATCCGTTGTTTAGAAGCTCCCAAAATTTATCGGCGCCAATCAATAATTCGATTTCCGATGACGAATAAAAGTAAGGATCCGCTAACTGTATATTGTCAGGGATATTTATGCGTGATTTAGTACCTAAAGATGGTAATTGAGCTGTAATTTGAGATAAAACTAAACATTTAAAGCGCGTATTATAATCTGTCGTTTTAGACCTCAAATTAATTTCACACGATTGTGTAGAATGAGTCACCGAGTTACCTACTCCGGAGACCTGAACAGTGGACTGTATTAAATTGACATTTAACTTTTTACATAGTGACTCTGCAATAAAGCAATGCTGGCTACCGTTATCCAATAAAGCGCGGGTAGTATGATAATTATTACTTTTATCTGCAACCTCCACTAAAGCCGTGGACAGAAGTACCGTCTCTAATAATGAATGAGTTGTACTTCTGTGTTCGATTTTATGCGTGTGTGTTGTGTAAGATGCAGATTGTAATGTAGCAGAGTCAGTGGTTGCACTTGGTAGCGATTTAAACGTAACAGCTGATGTGCACTTACCCACATTGTCACTATTATCACTGTGAATTAAAGTGTTGTGTTTTTTGTTGCACAACTTACATGAACCGAACCAACACTCAACCGCTGTGTGTCCAACACGTAAACAATTGCAACAAAGTTGTTTTTCATCAATAAGCTTTAATTTATCTTTAAGAGATAAACTAAGGAATTTGTCACACGAATACAGCGGATGATTAGAGTTACACATAATGCAAGTACGGGAACGTTTCGATTTAATTAAATTAATTTGTTTATTCTGTGCAGATAGGAAGCTATGCGATTTAGCAGGTAGATAAGGTGACTTCTTTGTATAACTTTCAGAAGGAGATTTACTGTGATTAACATTGATTGTTTCCAGAACATCAGCCCTATCTTTTAAAAATGTTATCAAATCATTAAGAGACAATCGGGAATTTAATTTATTTTGACTATTTATTAGAGTGCTTTTATATGTTTCCCATTCCCGTTCCGTAGATGAATCTAGTTTTGAACTCATAAGGTAAATAACAATAGTGTCCCAAGACTCCGTCGGCTCGCCGAGGTTATTGAGGGCACGTATATTTTTTAGTACACTATCTATTAATTTACGGATATGAATTGGTGATTCCTTAGTAATTGACGTCGTAGAAAACAAAGCCTTGATGTGAGTTTGCACAAGTAATCGATTATTATTAAATCTATTTTCTAATAACTCCCAAGCTACAAAATAATTCTCAGATGAGAATTCTAACGACCTAATCACCAACAATGCACTACCAGTAAGAGAGGAGCGTAAATAATGAAATTTTTGTACATTGTCTATTTCCTTAGAATTATGAATGAGAGACAAATAAGTATCACGGTACTCTAACCAATGATCATACGAGCCATCAAAGGAGGGTAACGAAATGGTTGGTAATTTAATTTTACTTGTGATTTTAGATAAATTATCATTTTGAACATTATTTTCACTTAGGATACATTTAGATTTAGACACATAGGCATAGAACTGGTTTTCAAAAGTTTCTCTCTCAATAAGTTCCCTATCTAACTGAGTATCAGGCTGGTTTAAGTCTATTTCATCCTGAATTTCAGTAAACTGTTGTAACAAAATATCAGTCTTATTTAATCGCGTTCGTAATTCCGTCTTTACAACTTCAGTAACCGGTAATTTCTCTAAAGAATCTACGTATTTCATAAACAATGTAAATTTACCACGAACAATACCCCTTTTTTTATTTAAATCCCTAATAATATCCTCATCAATGTTCTCGGCAACTTTACTTTTAGACATTTTAGTGAATACGAAAGCGAACAAACGATAAGAAAAATAAAATATCTGATATTAAATTAAGTTGGGGGTATGCAAGGTACACTTTTTAACGCGTAATAATGTAATGTAACACTTTCGCCTAAATTTAGGTATTACGATCTCCACAATATTAACACAAATTAAAGCACTAAACACTGGTACATGGAAAGGGAAAAAAGAAAGGATGATTGATCTGACCGTTTTATGCTGGTCCCGTTGATTATTGCGATGCGATGCTGGTTTCGAGCGTCCGATTAATGCTGGTCGCGACGATTGCTTTTCTGCATCCGGCGTGGAAGGTCCAAATTATGTTTGGAGATGAATAAAAGATCTTCTTCGTATAGCAATTTCTATAATATTGAATTTTAGGTAACAAAATAATGACTATTTATTGAGGCGAATGAATAGCGAATGCTGATGCAAGTGGCGGTCGCTGATGGGGCGGTTCGGAAGTATGCTGCTGTCCCTCATTGGCTGTGCGGCGCGTGATGGTGGTGACATCTATCGTAATAACGATGCGTGAACAGTAGCACAATATAAAAAGCGTGGTACTTATTGTAGTTATCATCATAGAGGTGGTGTTATATTCCTACCAACTTTGCAATAATTACTAAAATAAGGCAAATTTCTACTACTATGAACTAGAGATTACCGTATTACTCTTCCGTAGGTATCCTTCACGGGATTATGTAGACCCACGTAATCCCATGTCATTCTCTTCAATCATCAATTTTCATCAATCAGGAGGTGTGTTCATATCTGACACGTCATCGCGGCTCAACGAATGATGTTGGAATATTAAATATACTTCTATACTGAGGTTCATAACGCTACGTATGATTACTACTCCAAAGTTCGACGGATCTTCGTTAGATGGAACTGCTTCGTTTTCTTCTTTTGATGAGCGGGTAACTAGCCGAATAATATCAGCTATGTCTGCCAATGTTCAGTGTTTCAAGTCTTCGATTCTAAATCTTTTTAGTATTTTTGTCCTTTTAGTGATAAAATCAATGATAAAACATATAAAAATGTGGATAAAACGAAACGGGGATCGTTGTTCTAAAAAACAAGAAACGATCTATAACTTTATGGTACTGGCGTTTATAGTTTTATGTAGAAGAGGCTACACTACTAGGTACTACAAAATTTTACAACATCATGTGTCATAAATAAACTATTTGTTTATATTAAACATATTCAGTTTTATGGCCGAATACTGGGATCCTTTTTCAAGGGTATCAGGCGGCACATTCCCGATATACGTACATGAGTGAAACAGTATACCTCAAAGTACCACTCCCGATGGGTTTTTCTTCCCATAAATATTTTGTGTTTAGGTAATGGAGCATTTTGTTTTTGGATATAATGTTTCTACATTTCTTGTTATTCCATACTTCCATATAACGGAAGTTTTAAACTGATTTACCATAATATACAATATGATTCAAAGTAAATTACATACTCTTTAGTACAAACCATATGATATTTAACTTTCGCATTAATAGAAACAATTCCTTTACATTCCTCGTCTATCCTGGATCTCTCTCTCTTCTTCTTCCTAGCCTTTATTATTCCAAAAAATTATCAGCATCGGCTACTTGTTCAACCGGTTTTACCTGAATATCAGTTTTCGTCGTCGTGACCTCCGCTACCTTGATGTTTGAGGGCACTGACTTCCCGTTAGCGGTTGTCATAGTTGTTCATGACAACCGAGGCCGATGGCTCAACGTGGTCTCCGAGGCACGGACTGGAAACACTATCATATTCCATACTGCAAGCTATTATTAACATTTTTTGTAAGAAAGTATCCCAACAACTGTCCCACCCGGAAATCAAACCCGAGACTTGATTGGCAATCGCCTACGCTAACGGCTGGACCAACGAGGCAGTCTCCTGGATAGAGTTTAATAATTTTTAAGCCTTTAAGTAACTTGTCAGAATTGTTATTGCGTTTAAATTATGAAATTGTGTTTGAATGACTTTCTATGTGACCTAGATTCGTGATTTCAAATTTGCTAATGTGTCCAAAAAAATCTTATATTTGGACCAAACAGCAAATTTATCTTATCGACTAGGTATTTAATAAGCTATACACAACATACGCAAGAAGACATTATATGATTGAAGTTTAAAAAGCTACATTTTTTAATAGAAAAGGTTGTATCCGACATAAAGCCCTTAGCGCCAGTAACAATTGTAATTTTTGTTGAATTTAAGAAGAGTTTACTCAGCTGTTTTAGTAATTTCAAAGCTAAGAAAGGACCGCATAAATTTTGAAAGGGTCGGGAAGTGTTCGCATTTCGTTTTTGACTTCTACGATTCTTGTTCAAACAATTCAGGCCATCCTACTTATAGCCCATTGGAATGGTTTTTTTTTTGGGCTCAGCATGTATTTCTATTTTTGAGGAATGTAATTTATTTTTTTAAATATGAAGGAAATGTTAGTGTAAAGTAAAATTCAAGTTTGTGGGGTTGCAAACCTTGTCTCCGGGCCGCCATCTTGGAAAAAGGGGTACAAATGGTTTTTATGGTTTATCTGCCAAAGCATAGATCTGAACATTTATTTTTAAATGTTTTGTTGGCAATCGAATTATCAACAACTTCTTCTAACACATTTTAGTCGTAGAACCAAAAATACCAACGTTATGAGCGAAAATCTATGAACATTTTCGGGAACATTTTCTATTGGTCGCTATAATTTTTTTTTGATAATTTTACCAAAACATGATTTGAAATCTTTTCATAGCAGCGTTTGTAAGGCATAATTTTCAATAGATTTTTTCAATTTCATTTATTTTTGAAGGTTTTACAGCGCTGTCTAGCAAATATTATTTTTCGGTATTCATAACTATAGGTACATTTGAATTTGAATAATTTACGATAACATTCATTCTTTTTTTTATAATTTACGATAATTTAACAGAATCAGTAATTAATATATGGCTGTTTTCCCCACCACTTACGAGATAGTTATCTTTATTAACTACTACAACAGTGGAAAGTGAAATTAACGTTCTTTTACTCATATGAGAAAGCTGACAAATTTTTCTAGTCAATATATTCCGGGATAGATAAGTCAATTCGTTTAATTTTTCGTTCACCAATCTACTCTACTATCACTTTGAGATCCAAAAATATATTGGTTGACTTTTACAAATACCTTTTGGTTACAATACCTAATCAACTGCAATTTATAAAATGCCAGCTGATCGAGATTGAAGTGTTAATATTTTATATCATAGCAAAAGGTGAACAGCATATAGTTTCAGAAAAAAAACTTCCATTGAACGGTACAACGCGGGCGTATAAACTTAGAGGCTTGAAAACTTAGTTGTAGTGTACAAGTTATAAGGAAAATGGAGTGGAGAAGCGGCGAAATTCAATAAAAAGTAACCCGATGAGTCTTGCCAATATGAAATTGAAAGGCTTACTGGTTTATTTATATGGGTTGTTCGATTCGATACCGTTATGAAATTTATTCGATTGAGTTAAGTACATATGTAGGTATTATTGACGATAGATGCATATTAGAGTCACTATAAAGATAAGTCAAAGTGTATGGCCACCTGCGACGCGATAAAACAGAGAGACAGACAAAAATGGTAAAACTTCTTGATTTGCGCGTTACTGAACAGTTACGCATCTTAAGCTAAATAAAGAACCTACCTGCACATTTGAACAACATTCAAGCATCGTTTTATCTGTAAAGTTCAACTGAACGTGTGGCGTGGCGTGTACTACTGTACCTACTGTAGTTTCAAATCAATAAAATATGTAGCAGTAGGTATATTTTATTTAACTTTTTTGTTTCCTTCAAAATAAGTACACACTTAAAGATAATATTACTCAGCTTGTGTCACATACTATAAGAATTTTTTCCTACAAGTTGTAGACCTATCTTTTATTTTAAACATGATTTATTTCAGTCAATTCTTTCATATACCGACGAATGTTGCTAAAATGTAGCTTCTAAATTGTCATCGTCTATCAATTAACAATAGTGATGCTTAATAATATTAAAAATAAACTTTCTTTTTTCGGTTTGGACAGTAACAACAAACACACCATTTGTTTGATTAAAGATGAGGTACAATCTATCAAAGATAGATTCGTTCTCTTAAACTTTAAGTTAGAGATTTACGAGACAGCCAAGTTTTCATTAACTCTAATGGTGAGGTAATCTTCGCTTTTATTAAGCGTGCGTATATCATTATCGGTACTTCAGCCGAACTTCTGCGGTTATGTTACAAACTAAGTATTTAAACTGATAATAATTAATTTACTTTCTATTAAATTTTTTTTTATTCTGTAGTTGCTTCAAAGTATTTCTTCCTTAATTAAAAATTACGTGCCAATGAAATTACAAATCCAAAAAAGAGCTTAACCCATACCTGAGTTTTCTTCCAACGAACCTTTACAATGGAAGTTAGTTTTATTGTATTTCATCGCCATTGTCTTCATTGTTTACTTTACAAGCTTAATAGCATTTTCAGATAAGATTTACTGCCAATAAATCTGTAATTATTGCTCTCTAGAATCTCAGGTAGTTAATTTGTATTTATACTTTTTATATGTTTAGAGTATACACTTAATATATTGGTATACTTTAGTATCTACATTACTACAACTTAAACAAGTTTGAACGTGACTTTCCACTATCCTGTGTAGAAGCGCATATATGACTGTCCATTAAGTTGGGTTTCTGAAGCCAGCAGTTTCAAAGGGCTCGCTTTGGTCTGCGTTTGTCCACTAAACCGAAGACTAAACTATTCATATTTCTCTCAAACATCATAGAAATGAAGTGATGTTGTAATATCATTAGAAGTCATTACGAAATCTGACTAACCAACAGTTAAATTAATGTTATTGAATTGTTAAAAGTTTAACATATTTTTCTTACGAAAAATATACGACAAAAAGAATTACTTAAAATAACAATTTTCCTTTAGAAATTTCACTAGACAGTTCGATAGATCGACAACCTTCAAATGTATATATTACACAGTCTCGGATCCCAATTTATTGCTATATTACAGATAAAACAAGGTACCTTTACCTGTGTAAATAATTATAGCCGTTTATAATTCCTTGTTGTATTCGAGCACACGGTTTATGTGATGTTCTGAAGACACACTAGCAATACTTATGTATGCTTTCAATTTCTAAAAAACTGTGTTTTAAAATAATAATCCACCTTAGTCAATCACTTTTCGCACAATGGACCTAGCGAGGTTACTAGCTTTTTAGCTTACAAAAAGCAATAAAAATAAAATAAAAATTAGGGTCGACTTTCGATCACTAGGCGAGCATGGTATTGTATGTTATATCTATACAAATAAATAAAATAGGAGTGTCTGTTTGTAATATTAAAATAACCACTTTTTACTAAATGCATATGTATGCATATACATACACTTTTACTAAATGCGTTACATACATACATACATATGCATTTAGTAAAAAGTGGTTATTTTAATATTACAAACAGACACTCCAATTTTATTTATTTGTATAGATATAACATACAATACCATGCTCGCCTAGTGATCGAAAGTCGACCCTAATTTTTATTTTATTTATATACGGAACATATACCAAAAATGTAGTTAAAAAAAAATTTGTCTGTCTGTCTGTCTGTCTGTCGGCCTGTCTGTCGATCTGTCTGTCTGTCTGTCGGTCTGTCTGTCTGTCTGTCTGTCTGTTTGTTCCGGGTAATCTCTGGAACGGCTGGACGGATTTTGACGGGACTTTCACTGGCAGGTAGCTGATGATCCAGGGAGTAACTTAGGCTACTTTTTTTGACTAACTTTGCCCTTTACTCGCGGTACGACGATAACCGCGGGTAACACCGCGGGGTTCAGCTAGTATTATATAAATACACAAAAATACATATAATCATACACTGTACACATTCTATACTAATATATAAAGCTGAAGAGTTTGTTTGTTAGAACGCGCTAATTTCAGGAAACGATGGTCCGATTTGAAAAAAATTTGAAAAAAAAGTTTTGGGTAGTAGATTTTTCGAGGAAGGCTATAGGCTATATATCATCATGCTAAGACCAATAGGAGCGGAGCAGCAATGAAAAATGTTTCGAAAACGGGGGAAAATTGTCACGTGGCGTGACAATTTTCCCCCGTTTTCGGCAATACGAGACGCAAACGAGGTTGCGTGGGTCTGCTAGTAAATAATATATCTGTAACACGTTATAACTGTCAATATAGGACTGTTACATGTTTATTCTGACAATTAATTATAACAAACATTAGGGATAATTACGGAGGTAGATATATTTCATTTTCATTTCATTTTTGTAGAAATAAAGATAATTAGTTCTTTGTTTCTTCGTTTACCAATATGTTATACAGTGAATGCTTGTATCTATTGGTAAATTAAGATTTATCGAAATATATCCACACAAAATATATCTACCAGACTGATAATTTTATTATATTACGAGATTATACCATTGCTGAAGCAACATGTTATACAAGTTTGCCTTATTGAACAGAAAGTGCTGGTCTTATATGGTATGGTCTATTTATTTTAGTAAGTAAATCTTTTTCTGATAATTTTACACGTCGGACTTTACAACTAGAAGCTTGCATTTTCTAAAACTCACTCTAGGAAGAAATGGGGAAGCACGTCACAAAATGTCTTTAAAAAAATTGTTTTACACAAAGAGTTGTATAAATATTGTGTTTATGTCAATCTTAGACGTTGAGGAGTGTCAAACTGCTCATGCAGGCGATAGCTACGACCACGAAGCGGGCGAAGTGATAGACAAGCTTTATGTTCTTTCTGTAAGGAGATAAACCAAGTTCTGATGGTCTTAGTTACTATACTAAGATTCTTCTAATAAAAATACACGTTTAATAAAACTTAACAGTTTCATTTTTAATTAAGCCCTGTTTTTAAATTAGAAAACCGAAGCAGAGTGGTTTGAATGAGTTGAAATGAAAGGTTGGGTTTGCACAGTGGTCAGTCTGAGCGGCGATGAAACCCGGCCACTTTTAATTAAGTCTGAAATAGGTCGCCTTCGATTAAATAGATTTTTAAACCATTTAAAATAATGTTTCTATCGGCTCGTAAATAAATTGGTAATTATGCCTGCGACTTCGTCCGCGTGCAGTAGTGACTTAGGGTAGCATTTATACAACCTTTCATTCCCTCCTTTCAACCCCTTAAAACTCATTTTTCACATTAAAAAGTGATTCTGTGTCCCAGTTTCATTTAAACCGTTTCAGTAGTTTTGGCGTTAAAAGCGCGACAGTCAGAGTGACAGAGTTTCGTTCGCATTATAATATTAGTAGCATTAAGTTTATCAAATAGAAAGTAATCAAATACCTTAAAAAATCTGACACCAGCCTTCAATTTAAAGGAGACATATTTTCAACGATACGCATTTTAGCCTTTTATTTCCTTTTTTCCTTTGTTTGACAACACGGGTTTATTGAAATACAAAGTAATGTCAAAACATCAAAGCATATGAGATTTGTGCTATATTATCCGCAAATAACAGACTATACTCAAATAAATCTTTTACTAAATATCTTTCCAAAAAGGAAAACTATTATATTTGTACTGTTAGTGACAGATTAAGATTACGGAGTGTCTTCATCCCATGGGTGTGGCAAGATGCGAATAGAAGAGCAAATTACGTCGTCAACATGACTTTAAGGAGAAGGAAAACTAGAAACAAATAAAACCAACCCGACTAGCTACGATAGTATAATAGGCCAATACATCCTTTCCTTTCCTCCAATATTGATAATGACTGCTGATGATGAAAAAGGCCGCGGCTTAAGATATTTATAAAAATACCAATAGAACACATGATACATTTTGTATGACACACGAATGTCGTTAAACATTTTATGGTATTGGAAATAACGTAATATATCAAGTAGGATAAACAGTGACACATTTTACAACACTTGTGCCCGGTGCAAATAGGATTTACAATTGAATCGGGGTTACATGGATATTTACGTTGTACACGGAAAGTATTGAGTCCTCCACGATGAGGTTTGCTTCGGGTACCAAATATTGACAAACTCTATTCATGTTTGTAAATAACTTTATTATAAGCTTGTAAATAGATTGGTGACCGGTTTTGGCAAATAGCATCCCATCGTAATTCGAATTTTTGTGTATACCTGTTGAATCGAGTCTTGTTTGAGAGAGTCTCTGAGTCCCTATGTCAGATATCAATCAAAAACTTCAATAGTAACAATAAGTTTAATTTGTTAGGGAAGTTCACTTATATTCACTTTAAACTAATATTCAGTGAACTAGATCAAATGGACCTTTTATCTCCCGATCATATATATTTCACATTAATATCAAAAACTTTGATAACAATAATAACTTTACAGACGGTTGTCTGACCCCAAAAGAGGCAGAGCCTTGCTGTGGTGGGCAGATTGATAATGAACATACTTTTATGTTTCCAAATAGATACACTTTATAGATAAATTATACTCAAAATCAGAACAAATGAACGTATTCATCTCACAATTATGGGTGCTGGGTGAGAATCTAACTTCTATCTTAGCAGTCAGTGCCATTACTAACTAAACACTTGGCAGACAGCCCATTTGCTATATAATTGTAACCAGATTGACATTTAAGTGAGGACAAAAAAGATAATAGAATGTTCACTCAACCATTGTAGAGCTTAAGTTAGTAAAGGTTTAAATTTTTATTCAATTTTACAATACATTCTGACTATAACATGTAGTCCCGTGGACGGAAACATCGATTGAACGCTATACAGTGTTGCTGACAGGTGACACGAAAATGGTAATTGAATTTCTATATATCGACCAGGTACGTTTCAAAATCTATTAATTCAAGCTGTGATTTTAATAAACTTGTTACATTGTAGGATATGTCGAACAACGCTTCATTTTAATTGAATACAAGATATATTTTGCATAATATTACACGAGCTTGTAATGACTATAATTAACAACAACAGACTGTGCCAGGGGAACCGAGCCATATTAATTAGCTTTAGATATCGCAAGGAATTTCATCTAAAGTAGTAGATCGAATTGAAGTATTATTAATACAATATAATTTTGCCAAAAGAGTAATTCACTTCGTTAGCTAGTTCATAACTAACGGTCCTTTTTCTATGGCTGGATAATTACTCGTACTTGTCACATATCTATGTTGGTAAACTTTTCAAAAACATGTGTTCTTATGTTTTTAAATGAATAGAATAAATACATCCATATACAGATTAAATAGTCACGGCCTTAGACTCGTTTGTTAAGATTTCTAAGCACTTGGCCAAATTTTTGTTTCTTGTCCAATACACCGATACGTACAAAATAAAGGAGAAGTGCTTTACCTTCGAACAACTTCTTGAAGTCCTTTTCTTTTGTGGTCAGCAGGTCAGTTCACGGGCAGTTTTAGAGATGCGGGTAAGCGTGTAATTGAGACGCCACGTCTCAAGACGTTTCTCAGACCATACTCTCTAATCATCTTTTATTCCGGATTGGAACACACCTTCTCAAATAGACAAGGCATTACATACGTATTTGACAATACTGAAGGTACACGGTTGTTCATCATGATGGCGGACTGTTCCATTCACAACCCTCGTCAAAAAAGTTAACGAATTAGCTCATGCAATGGCGCAAAAACTATTGTTACGTTTTATTATTTTCTGATGTAAAGGGTAAATTTGATCCCAAGACTTCCGCCGTGTCATATCATATAACAACTTAAAAGTCACAAATTCATTGTCAGACCTTGAGATGGAGTGTGCTTCGTTCTTTGTTTCATGGTTGTAATGGTTTGAAAATAGCGTAAGTGACAATTGACTTGTGCAAGGTAAAAAAATCTTGAAAAACGTTTAGTGATACTCCATCAATTATCTACCCAAGATGATTTATATCTAAACTAGCTGACCCACGCAACGTCGTTTGCGCCTTATATTGCCCGTAACGTGAAAATTTCCCCCGTTTTTGAAACATTCTTCATTGTTGCTCCGCTCCTATTAGTAGTAGCGTGATGATATATATATAGCCTTCCTCCATAAATGGACTATCCAACCCCGAAAGAATTTTTCAAATCGGACCAGCGGTTCCTGAGATTAGCGTGTTCAAACAAACAAACATACAAACAAACAAACAAACTCTTCAGCTTTATATATTAGTATAGATTAAAAAAACTGAATAGATGACAAAAATTGACGCAGTCGGATTTTTTATTTTTACTAATTTTACTTGTTTTATTTTGACCCTATTTTAAACATGCCTATGCAACATCTTCAAATTAAAAGGTTTACTGATTTTCCTCTGTGAAGTATCAAACCCTAAGTGAAAAAGTGAAGTTATTTATTATATTTATTAAGTTGATAGGTAGGTGAGAAGTTTTTATTATTCATTATAAGTTAATAACTAATTACAAAAAACGAAAGTTCATCAAGTAAAAATAGGCAAGTCAGCATAATAATTATATTTACTACACAAACATCTAGGTCAAAAACGACTCTAAATGATGAGGTTTAAACATAATGTACATAAACTAAAATTCACCATGCAAAGTTGCTAACATCTATCATCCTGCGTTAATGGAAAAATGCCTAATTAATTTTAATAATCCGTAGTAGACTGAGCGATGACATAAAATAATATATTAGGTAGACACTACATGTATTTCGAACTCGTTAAATGGTGCCATACCTAATAAAGCAATGAAAAATAAACTTAGTATCATCATCATCATTGATTTTCCTAGTCTATATTATTCCCAAGATTTGGATCGGCTACTAGTTGAACCGGTTTTACCTGAATATCAGTTTTTTACACGGAGCGACTGGTATCGGTATCGCTTTTGCAACCTTAAGGGGGAACTGGATTCGAAGGCTAAACTAGTCAGTATATTTGAGAGCATTGACTTCCCAATAACGATTGCCATATATGTTAATGACAACCGGGACCGAAGGCTTAACGTGCTCTCCAAGGCACGGGCGGGAAACACAGCCATTTTCCAGATTCCAGGCAGCTATTAATAATTTCTTGTGAGAAACTTAATAGTATGAAATTTCACACATCTAAAGTTTTTACGGAGGAGAAGTGCAGATAGATATTAAAAAATAGGGTCAAATTTCTACCTTTGGGCGATCAATAGTTAAATAAACAAATGTTGTATTTATATATAATACCTAACAAGTTTAAAGCACGTATTACCTATATTTAAAAAAAATGTCATTAAGTTCACTACTATGTAACTATTGTTTCTTTTGTTAAATGTTCTCATGAAGTGAAATTTGTAGTTAATTTCTTTTGAGAAAATAAAGTTCTAAAACCACAAAAGGACTAACTTAAATTTAAATAATTTCATTTGTTTTTGTTTCTGTTGGTTTTGTGAAATTTATCTATTTGCGGACCTTAGGATTGTATTTAAGAACAACATTTTAACTTGTTTCAATTTTCGTAAACTTTCTTTATTTTTATTTATTTTTTTTGGTTTGGCGCAAAGTGTTTAATTAATTCGTGGAAACTGTTTTAGATTATGTGTAAATTATATGTATATTATTGTTATTTGTTATGTATCTGTTTATTTCCTTAATAACTAAAACAAATACATGTGAAATATTTACAAAAATAAAACCGACTTCAAGGTTTGACTCGATTTCTCTTGAATGCTATCATCAGATCTTAGTGTTCTTATCATGGTACCACCGTTGGGATGTTTCCTTTCCATTAAAAAAATAATCATCAAAATCGGTTCATAAACGACGAAGTTATCCGCGAACACACATAATTTTTTTTATTATTTATACGGTTGAATTTTGAGAAACCTCCTCCTTTTTTTGAAGTCGGTTAAAAATAAAATACCTAACCAACAGAAACATTTTGAGGAGGCGACTTTCGTCTAAACAGTTTATTTTGATGTTAAATTATATTGAATGGTATTTTAATGAAGTGCCTCGGGGAATAGGAACGTGTTAACACATACTTAATCAGTTTCTGGATAAAGGTGGCTGTGTTTAACATAATAATGTTGTGGGCCATCAAACCAGAATCAGCGTTTAGAATTTCAACATGTAGCTGGAATATTTTAGTGAAGATAGAGCAAAATGTAACGCAAAGAGCATAAAGTTTGAAATATGGGTATCCCGCACGACAGAAAGAAGTCTATGGCTGTAAAAAGACAAGAGAAAAGAGTGAGAAGTAGAGAATAGAAGGGAAAATACTCTTTGTCTCAACTCTTAATCATATAAAAATAAAAATATAATATTCTTTATTTTCTGTTTAATGCTTTGGGTTTTGTTTAATGCTTTGCAATTTGTGAAGGACAAAAAGTTGATGATAGATGAGAACTAGGACAGAGAAGGAAAACATGAAACAAATCTTCTACCAATCTATGTGGCTAGCTTGGTAAAGTAACGATTCTAAGGATCTCCTCCGAAAGGCAACAATGATCAGGAACAACAACCTCTTTAGCAATAGGGAATACGCATGATTTTCCTATTTCTTGATCTGATCATTTACGTGTCTATTACATAAAAAAACATATAAATAGGCTTGAAAATAGTCAAACTAATTTTCAAAGTTAAATTTAAAACACTGACTAAATTTGAGCTATTCAAAGGCTGCCATTTTACGCGCGCTTTTGACACGATCAATGACGTCATTGTCATTTCGTGTTTGTTTACTATTCAGTGTTTCAGCTACTTTATGCTTATTTCATTTTAATTGATATAAGAATCTTGGAAAAAGATTTTTTTTTGGAATAATGGATGGATGAAACACAATATGGATTTCAACACCCATAATTTCGATGAAGTGACCATCGACGTCACATTTCGTTTCGACCACGTTTCGAGTAACGCATTTTGTAAGTTTGAATTTTCCTCCCTTAATTTTCACTTTTTATTTAATATTTTCTGGGTTTAAATAATTAAATTCTCTATTGAACTCTTCCTGTCTTGAGAACTTGAATATTGCAGATGGTTTCAAGAAATGAAAGTAGCTGTTTATGGATAATTTATGAAGTAGCAACTAGGATCCATCTACGGCTACTTCCACATATAACGCAATAAAAACACACTACAGCGCCATCTAGCAAAGACACATCAAAGTTTGGAGTAATAGCTAATCCTGTATCTAGAAGTATACAACTGCCCAACATATTGGTCGGTAAGCTGCAATCCGTCAGGCATGCTCACCTCACCTGGTTGGAAGATCCTTCCTTAGTGTTGGAGGGACCTGAAGCCCGTTCCTTCCACCGCTACCAGGGACATGATGGAATCATGGGCATAGTATCAGGTTCCATCTGGATTTCTAAAACCTCTGTACCTCTTAACAAGTATGTTAAAAGGCATAAATATATTGATTTACATCCATGAGAATTACAATAGGGAACATACGATATATTTGATGTTATGAGCTTTAAAAAGATTGCGTGTGGAATAAGCAATAAAACTGAAAATAAGTATGTGTTGAGAATAAAAAAAAACCACACGCATTGCATTGGAAATACTATTTTGAACTGGCAGCATAAATTGGTTCGCTTCAATGATCCCTCTGTTCCAAGGACTTCGTTTGAGTTTGTCGTTAAGCTATTTGTTTATCGTTTCATTGGTTTAAGTAGGTGTACTGTATTGAGTTTGATGAATGAATTATAAATGTGACTATCCTAATCAGTAATTACAATCAGATAATTAAAGTGGGAAAAGAAATGTTAATTTATACGAACTACAATGATTGCATTGTATAAGTTTCCAAAATCCCTCTACATATTTTTAATCAAAACAACATAGTCTGAACATATACTGATCATCATTGAACTATAACTTGTTGTTTTTTTTTAACATGACGCAAAATACACAAACGTGTGGGGCTAATTGTTATCTAGAAAAAGTCTATTAAAAATATCATCTTCTTTATTTTCTGTTTAATGCTTTAAAACAATGTATTTTCATTAAAAAACCTACTTTCCTTTTTTTTATGAATTTGCTTTAAAAACTTTTTCATAATAAAATGAAACACAAATTAAAAGTAGGTATATAACTAAGTATAATTATTTTAAAACGATTACAAATGTGATATATATATATGTTTTTTTTTGACAATTTTATACAGGCTATATACATTAAAGCAACTTATTTGTGATCTACAACTGTTGCGTCGATGTCGTGCGGTTGCACTTATATTTAATACACCTTGACTATTACATTCGAAACTTTCATTCTAAAGTGCAATAAAAAACTTTCATTCTAAAATGCAAAGTTCATAGTCCAGAGATGCCGATACAAGTCTTTAAATAGAGGTACAGAACATAAAGGGGCATTGTCAATTCTCTTAAGTTTATGTGCAACTTGTTCTAACGTGTAGTAGCTCTTAGTACCGAAGCTTATGTTTCAATATTGTGTAAAAGTATCTTTGTTGTTTTATTTTATGTATGTCCTTGCCACAATGACTCTACTCTGCCTCATGGAAAGCATAAGCAGAATCCAAGAGTGGTGGTCACCATACTCATTGCGAATGCATGCAATGCAGCATGGTGACCCACACCATGGAAGCCTAGTGATGCTTCTGCATCGTTGTACCGCCCGGTCGAGTCGGCCCATTCGTGCTGAAATCAGTGTGGCTCTACTACCTTTAAAGTATATTCAATGCCTCGTCGGGTTGTCTTCTTTTACTAATTAATTTATTTTATTCTTTATGAAATGTATTAGGATATCGTGAGTATTAATGTCTGCGCCGAGAAAATAATTGCACTTGAAAAGTTAGTATAACTTTGACACTAGACGTAGTTACAGAATAAACTTTCACTTCTTTTTATGAACTCAATTTAGGTGAACTTGATATTGAAAATTTTAAATGGACTGTGTTAATAAATTTTTGAAGTATTTTGAAGGTAAATTGGTCAACAATTTTTTATTACTAAAATCATTAGCATACTGTTACTGGTGTTCAGACTTCGTTGCAGACTACTTATTACATTAACATGTAACTGGAACGCTGACTGTGAACTTTATTGTCATAAGAAACTCCCGTATTTTGAAGTGCCTAGCTGGTTCCACTGGTTCTTATTCTCTGCCCAATACTACAGATATATTTCAAACATTAACTTTTACATTTACCAACCTTTTATTTTGCTTAATATTTAAACTTATACAACAATTTTGTTTAGAAAAGAAGGAATGAACATTTATCCTTTCTTTATTGTTATTTATTACATCTCCGAGTAATACTAATAAAAAAAAATTAGAAGTGGAATAAAAAGTCAAGCAAAATCACAATTTATTTCATCTAGGACCTACAACTTAGTATCTTTTTAATATTCTTTTTTTAGAAAGGTCTCTTAAAAAGGCTACTGTAAGAAACAATATTATGACGATTACTTGGGCAAGTTAAAGGGTTGTTGTTTGCGAAAATGTTAATGTTCTTAACTTTGTAGATGATTGATGCTGCCCCCTATTAAGTTAAGATCCTACAAATGTAAACATTAATAGATAGTAGAAACTTATAGATGTATGGAAAAAATGTCATCTCAACGCTAAGTTTCGTGGTCAAAACAATATTCTAGCTATAATAATAGAGAATATATATAATATAAAAATATAAATATATAATAGTATGGGTCACATCAACCCGCCATAAAAATTTCTCTACCTCACCTGACATTGATGAAATGATGACAATACTAAAGCTAATACTCAAGACATATTTCTTCTACCGCATCGCCCGACTATCCACCTTTTGTCTTTGATCAATTGTTCGCTTGTGATGTTAGGAAGATCATTCTCGCGATTTCATCGGATGCCATTGGAAGTGATTGTATCAGTCAAAGCATGATTCTTTATATCCTTGACGAAATCCTACTTATCCTATGCAGGATCCTGAATCACTCCCTAACAAGTGATGTTTTTCAAACTGCATGGAAAGATGTTCAACTAATGCCTTTACTTAAGAAAGCTAAACCCTCTTCATTTTCTGACTATCAGCGTTTTCTGTTTTTGATTTGATTGACTCCAAAAAAAAACGGGTTGCACTCCGGGAGTGTCGGCAGAAGTGAAGACTTGAACTTTAAAGTTGTGCATTTTTGATTAATTAAACTTCATTTTTTTTATTTCCTAAATTTATTAAACACAATGAACGATGTAATACGAATCTATGCCTTGTTTTGTCTTTAATATTCCTAGAGAACCGATAACTACAGAAATGTTTATAGTGTTGTCATAAAAAAATAGGTTATTGCAGTATAAACATATTACCCGAGCGAAGCTGGGTTTTCATCTAGTATTTTTATAAAGTACTTACTCATTTTCTTTCACTATTTCTTCGTCATTTTTTTCATTAATCAGTCAGTCGAGCCATCAGCTGTCACCATCCGTGCATGCACGCAGCAGGCTGTAGTACAAACACACATTCACACTCGCGCAAGCACTCTGCGCTGCTTAAACGGGACAACAGGAGCATGCCTACATTTTCACCGCGCGGTAGAAAGAGTGGGGGATATTACTTCCTCTCCTACGCCATGCTTCCGTCTTATGAATATTTGATCTGCTCACGTGTCCTGACGCGAGTTTAACATTTTTCCCCATCCCAAAAAAGTGCACAACGCCGCTAAGGAAGTTTTCAATTCAAAAACATCAAATGAAAACTCTCTGCAAAGAAACACTAAAAAGCGTAATGTAAACTGTTTTCAATTTGCTACTTTAAATTACTAGGTACCTATAGCGAACTTGTAGGTACTAAAAATAACCACAGCGATGAGCAACGACGGGAAAATGTTTATTGTGCAGGAGCTCCGGCTCCTTAATACTCTGATATTACATAGTAACGTTTTGCTTGTGATACCAACCTACGTCTACATTATACACACACGCACAATGCATATAATCACGTCTTATTCTCGACGAGATACGTCGTTTCTTAATACTATGTGCTCGATAATATACTCATATCTGAAATATGCTGATATAGCTAATCAGGCTTAGCTATGTATAAATTCTTTTACTCGTAATTTAACAATGTATGACGCAGGAATAGTACCTAACACCTGTTAAAAGTCATAAAATAATTGTTTCTCAAATATTTTAGCATGAAACATACCAAAATCGAACAAATTCACATTACAACTCATTATGTACCATACCCTATAAATTTAAAAATCTATGCCTCTAAAACATACGTATTTTAACTAGGTACTATATGTTACATTCAGTAACATTAAGCATAAAATTATGAACATTATTGTTGTAACCTAGCAAACCGAAACTCCTGCCTATTTTCCAGTGTTTAATAAAATGTATCTTGTTTTATGTCACAACATTTGAAGTTGTGCATAAGAAACTTTATTGCGAGCCTTATCCGGAATATTATCCGGAAATCTATTCCGGAATATGGTAGTTTGGCGGTGTTTTAGGGATCGAGATTTTATTTACCTTTGCCTTGGAGAGCAGGTTAAGTTGATGGTCTCGATTGTCATGAATATCTATGGCAATCGTTCAATGGTTTTTGAGTAGTCAGTGGCCTCAAATATACTGACAACTAATACAACCTTCGAATACAGTTCGCCTTCAGAGTTACAGAGGTCCCTAATAACGTTAATGGATAATAATAAAGTCTATTGGAAGATGATGATAATAATATTGTATAATACAATCACAATAGAAGCATTTTTCACAGTTAATATTTAACTGATTCCATTACTGATAACCTTAGCTTATAATCATTACATTTGCCTGATTTCAGGAATTTAACAAGTTAAGGAACACGCTGACTGTTTTTATCGTAAGAAATAAAATTAGAAATGAATGAAATGTCGAAATTTGGTCACACCACATAGATATTATTCCTAACTTGAAGTCAAAACACAAGTTGCCTTTTCGAAGATAGACGATAATCTTATAAGTACGATCTAAATAATAAAAAAAATGATTTAGTTCCTTATTAGATGAATAGAACTTTAAAGCAACTTGAAAGCCGGAAATTTTACCAGATTCCATCACAACGGTGCATTATTTTTCAAATTCATCATTCAAGCTTACAGGATTTCATAAATTTGATCTTCAACAGACTTAAAAGAAATTTTGTTTATGTAAAGAGAGAGCCGCATGAAGGCTAATAACTATTACAATAATTATTCTTACAGGCCATTAAGGGTAGAACGTGAGTGTTGTACTAAATTCTTTGTAAATAAGATTCTCATAAATAACGTGACAATAATACTTAATACGAGTGTATTTGGCTCCTACTCTGTATTCGTTGTAACGCTGAAGCCATCATCGTGATGATGACGAAATTAGAGATGAAAAATTAATGTCAAAGGGACAATGAGTACACCTATCAAAAATAGGCCTCTCTCAAGGATTTATTTTAACCTAGCGGATTAAATTCAATTTCTGAGACTCGCAGCCGACATCGAGTCTTGTTCACATTAATGTGAAGATTTTATTTTAAAAATAGATTTTGCTTGACCCTTTTATCTGATCTAATAGGAAAATATACTTAAAATTTATCCGATGTGGAGTTCTTTTGAGTCTCTAGTTCTGGGTAGGACTACCCTCGCACAGAAGGTCAACGTAAAATGACAGCGTTTGTGCTGTTATTTGTATTTAATAGGAACCCCCTCTTTCCATTTTGGGTTTCATTTATTCAATGAGAGTTGAGGTGAACCTGTACCGTTGTGTTCAGAAATCAATCTTTGATGTAGAATCAGATCATAAATATTATAGAACTGATATAGTCATTTGAAAGAATTAAGAAATAAAAGTATGTCCAAATTCATAATCTTTTTCACGAATTAAAAACATTAATATTCTATGTTTCATACTTTGTTAGATAATACGTATTGTAATTTTATACAACTGAATTTCTGATGTATATACGCGCATATGTATGATGTATATCCGATCGGCTGCGCCAAATTAAGTAATATTTTTTTTATATGTTCGTTATTGTTGGGACAAGGTTCGTGTACAAGAAATATTCTAAGATCTCTTCTTCTTCCTTTATTATTCCCAAGATTTGGGGTCGTCTATTAGTTCAACCGGTTTTACCTGAATATCAGTTATTACACGGAGCAATTGGCATCGGACCTCCGCAACCCTGAGGGCGAACTGAATTCGAAAGTTGAACTAGTTATCAGTATATTTGAGGGCACTGACACCCCTATAACGATTGCCATAGATTTTAATGACAACCGGGACTGACGGCATAACGTGCTCTCCAAGACACGGGCGGAAAATACCGCCATCTTCCATACTCCGGGCTGATGTTAAGAATTATTTTTTAAGAAAAACCAACAGCTTCCGACTCGGGAACCGAACCCGAGACCTCTTGATCAGCAGTCGCTTATGCTAACCACTAGACTGTCAAACTAGTTCAAGACTAACAAAGATAACGGGGAAATCTTTTTTTTGACTGTGACTTGTTGTGACGTTACACTGCCTATGGGATACAGATATAGTTATAAATATGGTGGAACGAGGTTCGCAGGGTCAGCTAGTATAAGTATATATATGTTTATAAACTACGCTATCAGTTTTCAGACATATGATTAATGACTTCAAGTCCTTATTATATTTCTTTATTTTTGTCAACAGAATTTCGAATGGCCGGTGGTCCGCCCTATTGACCCTGGAGAAGTTGTCACAGTGCAGCTCCTAAGTCGCATGCGATGGGGTGCTCCGCGAGTATTGGGCGTCTACCGCCTCGGCTTACAGATTCTTGTGACAGATGGCCAACTCTGTCTCACAGACACTCTAGTAGACGACCGCAACAGAGCAGTTCCGGTAAGTGCCTTAAATAACAAACGAGATTTTAAAAATCTTCAGATGAATTCACAGTTTCTAGAATCATGTTCTCGTAATTATATGTGTGAAATATTATTTGTAGCAGTAATTTGTTGCTTAGTAAAGTTTTGATTGAGTTCTAAAGTCAATTTGGATGTTCTGCAGTAAAGATAATAAACAACATTGTAGATTCCAATTTTGTATTCGACGCATTGACAATCTCGCTTTGCAATCAGGTAACAAATAAACAGAAAGTTCAAATAAATTCAGATGTACAAGCAACATAGTCGCAGCCAATACGTGTAGTGTTCAGAATAAGTATTGTTTGAATAGCATAGCCGAACTTGCGGAATAATAGACTCGATCTAGAAATAATAAAGCCCTTACTAATGTATCATTATTCAGCCTTTTGAACGTTCCAAATACGACATTCGAAGGTTAAACTTGCGAAATTTCCAATAATAGTCCATTCTATGAATAGTTCCATTGAATTTTACAATGTTTGCAAACTATTATTCAGTTCTTATATGGTACTCTGTACCAAAGAGTGGTATTAAATATAAGTCGAATAACACACCTTCAAAGCTAATGCTATACCAATTCGAATTATAGCCATGAAACCCTGAGCTATTATCCAAAATTCTTGATGGCCTTCTTGCTTATCTTTTTATTACAAAACCTATTTAGTTTTCAATAGGGTACACTCATGTTTGAAAAGTGTCTTAATTAGATTCTATAGTGATATTAAACCACTGAAAAAAATTCAAATTTTTATTCAATAAGTGACATTTCCATTGCCATTCCAAATTTCGCGCGTAATTTGTCAAAAACGTTGAATTCATTGTACGGCTGGACGTATTGACGTATATTGACTTAAGTTCGCTTTGTAAACAAAAACAAATGCGCTGACAATATAAAGCATATGCTGATCTGTTGGCAGTTAACACTTAGTTTACACAGCGGTTTGACGCAATAACGGCAGCTACTATTTCATGGTGTTAAAGAACAAATAAAAAATAAAAAGAACTTTGAAATAAATTATAAACAATATTTTATTATTTTATGAATTAAAACTTACATTTTCCGTCTGATTTTATATAACATTTTTTAATTTTTTTGTCATATACAGTAAGTTACTTTATTCGAAAGTTTTTTGGTTTTGTATGTTCCGGCTCAAAGTCTTATACATTTTCAAATTTCAAACTTCTTTTTTTTTTCAAAAAGGTTTATTCCAAAACAGTCCAATTTAAATTTAAAAAAATATCTAATGATGAGTTTCTAAGACAGACAACAAAACTCTTAAAAAATGACAGCAAATCAACGGCGATTGTTGTTATCGCTCAGTTATGTATTATTTTCGCAATTACACAACATAATGCCTGTATGCTCGAAGGTAGCTCCCGAGGTCTTCACATTATCATACCATATCAGGATCTGATGATGAAACACTAGAGAAATCGAAGGAACCTTTAAATTTTATTTAAATTTCTTGTTCCTTCATCCGTACGTTTTTTCATTTGGTTGTCTAATTCCTAATTCGGAAAGAAAACCTCGTAGGAAATAAAAAATCTGTTTTATTCTTTCAACATATTTGTTAAGTTACATTCAAACATCTATGGCATTTGTTACGGAAAGTGCACACGCCAAAAATCTTCATACAGAACTTCGAAAACGTCTAACAATTTGGATATATAATAATATAATATAAATAATAAAAACGTTTATTTCTCACCCAAACCAAAATACATTAATTTACAAATTGAATTACATAAAATCCAGTTAGTACTTTGGTTGAGGATCGCTGGTGCCCGTGATAAGCATAAAATTGCCTGTGTTACAGGTCACCAGGGTCCTCGCTCCGAACCAGATTATACAAAATCAAACGCTATGATAAAACAAGGAACAAAAGAGACACCATACTCAATTTAAACTGAAAAATTAAACATATTTAAAAATAGTATAAGTTTTATCTTTCGGAAGATATGGAAGTACAGTAGCAGACACTCCGCTAAAATGCTCGGAATAATAGAATTTTTCCTTATGTGAAGAAAAGATTTCTTTTACAATGGTGAATCGTAATAGTATGTACTTATTCTACTAAATTTGAAAAAGTAGTAAAACGGTTATTACTTGATATTACCTATCCTGAAATACCAATGAATTGAAATAATAGCAATACGCTTGCCTTACGTGATACCTAAATATAATTGGCAAAATGCTGGTATTTACTAAATACAAATTTATCTATCGCTTTGTGCCTACGAAAAGTCATAAAATTAACGTTTGACATCTAATCTCAATGAAGTGTCTATAAGCCTTGGTCTATTTGCCAATAAATTCTTTAAGTAATAAAATTACTACTATAGTCAGGTGGATTTCAAAACATAAACACCAATTTCGAATAGGAGTCACCGTGACCTCGTTTCTCGATATTGAGATAATTAAAGACAGGGTTTCTACTTCCAGAAATTGTTAGCTTGTTGACAACGTGACTTGTACCTCATACAAAAACGTGAACTTGAATTAAATATACCCACTACATTGTACACTAAACAATCACAGTACAATTTTAGTTAATTGAAGTCTTTGTTGGACACTTTCCGACAAATTAGGTCGACGTTCAGTTGTTTATCTTTTTTTTTATGGAATAGGCGGGCAAACCAGCAGAAGTATCGCCTGATGGTAAGCGATTACCGCCCCCATGGACACCTGCAAACACCAGAGGCGTCACAAGTGCGTTGCCGGCCTTTGGGGGATAGGGAGGGGAGATAGCGGGAGGGGGTTTGGGTTATGGGCCTCCGGTATCCTCACTCACTCGGTGAAACACAGTGCAAGCACTATTTCACACCGGTTTTCTGTGAGGCCGTGGTATCATTACGGTCGAGCCGGCTCAATCATGCCGAAGCGTGGCTCTCCACGGTATAATATAATGGTATCTGCTCTGGTATAATTGTCCATGGTGATTAAGACACCTCATTGTTATTATAAAAAGTTGTGTGATAAATATAACTTTCTAATTTTATTTAAACTCAGAAGCTGCCTACGTCCGTAGACAGTTTCTGAGTTTAAAATTATAATAGAACTTATAAATAAGTGTAAATTGTAAAGAATTCTTTAACGAACACGTTGCTTTTGTCATCATCAACAGACTTTAGTAGTCAACTGCTAAACATTGGGCCTATTATACAGGTACATTGGTTATTATACAGTTTCTTTTAATATTACCTTCTCTTTGTAGAGCTGTTGTCATGCGTAGGCTTCGCAAGACAACAGCTCTGTAATAGGTCAAGTATTAAAAAGTATTTGACCTATTGCAGTTATATGAAAGAAAGAAAGAAAAAAACATTTATTCTGACATACACAGGACAAATACATGGCATATTTTAAGAATATTATACATAGCATATATGCCACTTAGGCAAACGTTTTATAGCAGAAGCTTAGGAAACAGTAACTTACTATTCTCTAACCTATCTACCCTACCATTATGAACATACATTTATAGTAAAGTATAAGATATTATCTTAGCTCTAAATATATCAAATAAGCTACGATTTGACGAAAGTTTTCATTTATTGTACAAAGGGCCTCTATCCCATAATCTCGCCTACGGATTCCATGAATATAATTCCTTTTTTGATCCTTTTCTATGTTTATATTCTGTATCAGATTTGGTTTTCTGAATGAGAAGCGCTCACTGTATTTCGCTTTTGTGTATGTATAATCCTGCAGAAGCGAGTTAGCATCGGTAAAACGTGCTCAAATCAATGTATCGGTGCTTAGCTAGAATTAAAAAAGAAACTGCTGTTAAATAATGTGCCCAGTAGAGGTATGAAAGTGGGAGCAGTTTACGCAAACTGTTTTTCATTACACTGACGATAAAAATGTTTCGAATTACTTCCACATTTAGTTTAGACTGAGGGTATATATTTTTAACAGAACTTATTTCGAGTTGAAGTTATCGTTTTATCCCCCAATAACATTTCTATTCTTGACTAGCTGAACCCCACAGTGTTACTCGCGGTTATCGTCGTACCGCGAGTAACGCCGCGAGACAAAGTTAGTCTAAAAAAAGTAGCCTAAGTTACTCCCTGAAACATCAGCTATCTGCTCGTGAAAATCTCGTCAAAATCCGTCCAGCCGTTCCAGAGATTACCCGGAACAAACAGAAAGACAGACAAAAAAAAAATTGACTGCATTTTTGGTATATTGTATATGTACATGTATATGTACCGTAACGTTAGTAACAAGTGGTTATTTTAATATTACAAACAAACACTCCAATTTTATTCATTTGTAAAGATGAAACACACAAAAACATGAGGTCATCTTGCATGGCATGGGCATCTTCAAAATGAACTTTGTAGGTCAGCAGACGGTATTCCTAGTGACGATCATGAGTGGCTTCTTTGAATTGGTCTCGGTTTTGTTAAAATTTTACTTGTTTTAATGAAGTACAATAAAAACTTTCAAAGTATCTGCTTCAGCAAATATGACTGCTTTAACTTTATTAGGATAACAACATTTAGCAGTCAAAGTTTCTGAAAAGAGTTTACATGAGCTAGATGTTTTCAGTTACGAATATACAGAAACAATTACGTTCTCCGTATTGTTATTGTCACCCAGTTCATAGCTACTTGTTGCGCGGTACACGACTTATTACAAACTCTATTATTGAATTTATTCTGGTCCTTGTATTTACCAAGTTCTGCATTGCCTTCAAATATCCAAAGGAATTATGTCGCTATGGAATTTTATTGACAGTGAGAGCGGTTACTTTAACACACATTAAGTAGCTACAAGGGTTGTTGGAATGAAGTCGGAGAAACAAAAGATACAACAATGAAAAAATATTAAAGAGAGACTTTTGCGGTACAGTATGTACGATCTTAGATCAAAGGAAATTCAGTGTTGAGCCAAACCACAAAATCTATTTCATACGAGATAGACACGGAAAGGTATGTTTCGCGCTTAAACTTTTCGGTTGCAGCAATCCGTCAACTGACACAACAAGTGAGCACTGGAATATTACGAGTAAAATGTCAAGAAATTAAATCCTATAAACAAGGGTGTTCTTGAAATGTGGAATATAAAATACAGCTAAATTCTGTGAAGTACTTCCGTGAAAGTTTGTTAATAAGTTGTAATTTATACGTATGCGTGTATCCAGATAGTAAAGTTCTCACTGCCTCTAAGTTATCATTGCCACTGAGTAACATGTCTGCCAAATTAAACCGAGTGAAAAGGGAATGTTATTTAAGTAATGCGTGGTAAAATTTTGCAGTTCTGCTTCTTCAGAGTGCTCGAGATTTTTATAAAGCAAGTTTAGTAAGATTAGTAGAGTAGGATATTATCTACGTATCTAACTGTGTTATGGTCGACATGAAGGTTTTTTTGAGCGGTTTCTCCTTGCATTTATAAATCTTATGATATAATGCAGTTATACTAGAATATATGTCCTTCTTTATTGTAGATTGAGACTAAAATTATGTAACTAAATCGTTGATTATTATTGTCACTTGTTGTTTAAATTAACTTTTAGTCTGGTTTCTATTTATTTTTTATTTTTTGAAGGATAGAAGCTTCGAATATTTTCGTGTAGCTTCACTGAATCGATAATGGGTGAATTAGAGAACATATTATTATAGGAATTCAATTACACTTGTTACCGCGTTTCTTTGTTATCATATATTTATGTGAAAAGGGCTTGACATTTAGTTGTAGATAGACTTAATTGTCTAATAATAGTTTTTAGAACTAAGAGGTCTTCAAACCTTAGTTATAAAATAATTAATGTCTACTGGAGACGGTAATTTTTTTGTGAATTAAACTAGAAATCTAAATGTTATTTAATAACACCAAAACCCCGACTTCAAGAACTGGACTAAATTATATAGGAACCACACGGGGAAGCACCAGCTTTCAAATGAAAAATAGAATCGGTTTTCCCATTCTAAAGGTCTAAAGGTAACAAACTTAAAAAAATACAGTTAAATTGAGAACCAAATTTCGGGAGTTACCAAGAAACACCGTTTAATGCCGTCTCATAATATAATTACTTATTTAAAATAATAATTTTAAATAAGATATGACGACAACAAAATATTCTAATAATCTTTACTAATGTAAAACTTAATAAGACATCTTATTAAGTTTTACGTTAGTAAAGATTATTAGTGTTGTCAGTATGTCCATTGACTAGTATATATTTTTAAATTTAGAGCCTGAAGTTCTTTATTTTCCATCCTGTACCATTTGTATAGGAAGGAAAATAATGAGCTTCGGGTAGTATAATTAAACAAACAAGGTTCAAGTACATATAAAACTATAGATCAAGTAGTTGAAGACGTAATTTATGGACCTTCCAGAGTAATTGTCCACAGTCGATTACATTTCAATGATGCATCTCATTTAAAAAAATCTATTGATAAGCAGTTCTGATTTAAAAAAGCTTTTAGCAAGAATAAGCATGATTGTGCATTCCGCTTTTAATTTGCTTGCTTGCTTCCATTTGGTCGAAATCTCCCCTGGAATACTAATTTTCTGTTATTGGAATTTCAAATCACTGTCGTGAATAATGCTTGTCACCTTTATAAATACTGAGAAAGACAAAACGCAATGAATATCTTAAATTTTTTGTTTCTAATAGATTTTAGAGCGATTGAAATCGGTACGAGGAACTACCATGGCCAAACATAAAATCGTTGCTAAGATATTTTTTCGTTGAATACCACCGAGTAAGTAAGATAGAATCCTCAATTTTAGTGGAGGGAAAAAGCACTCAAAAAACAGCAAGGCGTTCTTGAGAAACGGTAGTTACTTTTCCCATGTGGTATTACAAAATACAAAGACACCTCCCCTATTCAGCTCATGAGTGTCGTAAGAGACGACTGAGGGAGCAATTTATACAGCACAATATCACGACAAAGAAAGGGAAAATTTGAAGCAAACCTTATACCAGTCCGACAAGCCTGCGTGGTGCAGTAGGCCCAAAGCTTCCTTTAAAGCCTGTATCCAACACTAGACTGTAAAAGACTGTGAATGTGATGATGATGATGAGTCACTTATTATCAGGTGACCTGCCAGCAATCGTTTGACCTGACTTTAATCAAAAATATGCAAAGGATACGCTCAAAATCAAAATTCACAATCTTTAGTATTTTGGATTCATACTTCTTTATAGTCTAGACTTGTTTTTATTTTATAATCTTAATTGTTTTTGATCGTAACTACCCAATTATCCTGGGTAGCTAAGTTTTAGCTTACCCAAGAATAGTCATCATTGGATTCAGCCGAACGTTACCAACCAAAAATTATTTTACATCCTACTTTAAAGTATCTCATCGTAGTCTCTTGGAAAAATTATGTTGTAAAAAATATATAACATTTCACCCTACAAAATATTTATAATCACTGACATCAAAAGGGCATAGGTAGGCGGGCAGTGTTTTATGCATATTTACCACAGACATAAAATATTCGTGGCACGTATCTGGTTTTGACTGTACTTAGAAAGTCAGTAAAACATTTTTTCAAATACTAAAAGTATTTATATTTTCTATTAATTTTAACTGTAGAAATGAACGCCAGTGAGAATATCTAGTCAAAAACTATTTTTATAATTGTTTTACACACTGGACAAAGCTAGTATATACACAAATAAACAAAACGAACAATCTCAAATGCCTGTGTGCTTACTACTCGTACTTATTCGTTTAATATCTATACAATACTCTATACAAATAAATAAAATTGGAGTGTCTGTTTGTAATATTAAAATAACAGCTTTTTAATCAATGCATATGTATATATACACGATACATATCCCAAAAATGTGGTTAAAAAAATTTTTGTCTGTCTGTCTGTCTGTTTGTTCCGGGTAATCTCTGGAACGGCTGGACGGATTTTGACGGCACTTTCACTGGTAGGTAGCTGATGATCCGGGGAGTAACTTAGGCTACTTTTTTTAGACTAACTTTGTTGCGCGGCGTTACTCGCGGTACAACAATAACCGCGGGTAACACCGCGGGGTTCAGCCAGTAATTACATAAACTTTAAACTTAGTTCATAGAAGCAACATTTGCAGAGTGCCAAGTATAAGGTCGCTATCAAAAGTAAGATAAAAAAACACCTCGAGAATTAGGTCAGCGGGTCAGCTCCCGAATTGCCGTTCATCTTCATTATTTTGGAAAATTACTTATTTGCTTATTCGCAGGGACCTTTTTTGGTCCCATGACCATCAGGTTATGACCTGCATTTACAATTGATGAATCAAGGTAACTTTAGCAATATTTTATTTCCTCTATTCCTAGAAAGTTTGACATCCCTGTTAAGAATTTGATTAAGACTACATATTTATTAGATGTAAGTTATTAGTTTTGTTATTTTTACATTATTTAAATTTTTACATAATAGTCCTTCCTATATGTTTTGTATATGTATCAGCAGCGTAAATCGTAATGTATGTACAAATTTATTGAATTTATTCCTTTTTCTCGTTCGTGATTCCAGGATCTAGTATGGTTTTTACTTTTTATATTTCTATTTTATATTTGATGATGATGATGAAATTTTCGATGCTCTCAGATTGACTTTGCCTACGTGTGAAGAGCAAATATCTGCACGTGGTGATGTATCTGCGTGGCTCAAAAATCTAACTGCTGCCACCATTTCTTCCACATAAGCATACTAATCACAGTTAGTATAATAGTGATGTGACATCCCAACATGCGTCAAATTCCATACTCCGCATAATTTTCGTTAAAAGGAGCACCAAGTTTTTGCTTTTCGTAATAAAAACTGTATATATCTTTACTTGATACTGAGATACCTTTGTCCACCTTGAAAAGTATTAATACATTTTTCACAAAAGAAACCTCTAAAGAAAACGAAATACATCTTTTGTGTCAAAAGAAGATTTTGAAGAAACTCTTCTTTCTTTACAAAAACATCATTGACAAATATTATTTTGACATACACTATTTCTTACAATATGATAAAGTTTAATTTGTTAGGTGTTCGATAAATTTTGTACACCATTTGTAAACCATAGCTAGGAGCAAATATTATCTAGCTGAGTATTGGGAAGCCGGCAAGTTTATAAATTATTCTGTTGGATATAGTAAGGTCGGCTGGACGCTCAACATTAATGATTCAAAACCCCATCCGTTCTCCTGCTCTACATTTTAATCAGAAATATATGGTTTTAATAAATGGTTGTAAATTAATAGGATTGTTTGAAATATAATGTGTTTGTTATTCGACTAAGCCTTCAGGCTAAAAGCTGATTAAACAAATTAGTTTATTGATCAAATGTACTAGATAATTATTACCTTTCGCTTTTATTACTACCAACTTTCCCTTCCACCGCTACGAGAGGAGGGCCCAACGTAAAAAGAGACCTCACAGAAAACCGGTGTGAAACAGTGCTTGCGCTGTGTTTCACCGAATGAGTGAGGATAACGGAGGCCCGTACCACAACCCCCCTCCCCCTATCTCCTCCCATCCCCCAAAGGCCGGCAACGCACTTGTATCACCTCTGGTGTTGCAGGTGTCCGTGGGCGGCGGTAAACGCTTACAATCAGGCGATTCGTCTGCTCGTTTGCCCGCCTATGCCATAAAAAAGGGAGTATTTTATACATTGAATTATTTATAAAATGATTTATTCAAGTTACATTAACTTATCCCGTGAATATGTTATTTATAAAAGTATTTGTTTCTATGAAACAACAATAGGTATTTATTAAAATAAATGAAGATCTGTCGTCGCAAATTCATTGCCAAGTGGTGGTGTAATAAAATCACTTAGCTTAAAAAAATCGATATTTGTTATAGCCAGAACAGAAACAAAGTTACGTAGACAGGTCCTCCAGACCTCTTAACAATAATAAATCGCTTCCAAGTGGCTTGCAAATACCGTCAACAACACTAAGTTTTAAGTATACCCATGGATGTTAAAATGTCATCATCATCATCATCAGCCTATCGCAGTCCACTGCTGGACATAGGCCTCTCCAATTGCACGCCACTTAGTTCGATCCTCGGCTTCTCGCATCCAGCTCCAGTTAAAATGTCGCTGGTTATAATTAGCATGAATGACACGACAGATTATAATATTAAAGTGTTTAATGTCTGTTTCAATTAAATTGTTCAGATAATCCACTTTTTGCACTTTTTAGAGCTCCGTACCCAAAGGGTGAAATCGGACCATATTACTAAGACTTCGCTGTCTGTCTGTCTGTCTGTCACCAGGCCGTAACTCAGGAACCGTTGAAAATTTTTCACAGATGATGTATTTCTCTTGCCGATATAACAAAAAAATATATAAAAACAGAAAAAAAAATTTTTACGACCCAAACAACAAATTTTATTTGTTTTTGCTCAATATTAATAACAGCAACAGGTGGACCCTTGAAATGTATAGATAATGGTACGGATCCCTTTCTGCGATTCCTGTTTTTTTTAGCACAGATTAGATTACGAGCAATGAGTAAGTTTGGTAAAGAATTTTAAGTAAAGAGGTTTTACGCAGAATAATTACAGCAATAATTTACTGGATTTTAGCATTGATATTTCTCTGAATGAAGTGGAGCTAAATGAAGCTTTTAGTGTGGTATGTGCTGAAAGAACATCTATTCTAGATATAGTTTGTTAGTAATATTCCTTCCGCACAATTTTCCACACCACATTCCGCCAATAGCACGATCGATTTCCATCGAACACACAAGATTGAATGTTATTAATGTACGATTCGATCTCTTCTATATCATGATGACTTCGTACGTTTCTTATTTCTTATTCATGTTGGTACTGGACTCAACTTAGATAGATCATACGGCCTAATCAAATGCTGGGTACTAATGATGTTATAGTAACTATAACAAGCACTGCGAAAGAAAGGAGATTCCACTCCTAAGGGGGTAAATCAGGGGATGAAAGTCTGAGTGAGCGAAGTCGCGTGCAAAACCTAGTGTAATATATGAAGAGTGTTCGTATAACGCAATAACAATTTTTCATTAATATAAAACTTTACTACAACTAACTCTGACATTCATTAACAGGTAAAAAGATTAATAGATTAACAGAGACCAGTTTCTTCTAGTGTTCAATATTTATTTTTATCCACTATCTTTATAGAAAACAATGTACCTTATACTTTTGTTGTAAGTCAAATTAGTTATGAAGTATAAACTTCTAACAAAAAATCTTGTTTTTGCACAACTTTTTCTTAGTTTACTTAGAAAATGGGCAACAAGAGTAAGAAAAAGTTACTTAGAAAACTTAATATATATACCTCGACTACATTTAACTCTAGGTATATTTTATGGAGAGCGATGTTACCCGCGCATACGAGGTCTTTGTCGTACTGCGGGTGACGCCGGGGGTCGAAGCTAGTCTAAAAAAAGGAGCCTAAGTTACTCCTTATATCATCAGCTCATCAAAATCGATCTAGCCGTTCCAGAGATTAGCTGGAACAAACAGACAGAAAGACAAAAATTAAAAAAAAAAGATATTTCTATATATGTACCGTGTATGCATAGATATGCATTTAATAAAAAGCGGTTATTTTAATATTACAAACAGACACTCCAATATTGTGATATGCATTTAATAAAAAGCGGTTATTTTAATATTACAAACAGACACTCACACATTTGTACGAAAGATTAATTGAAGACTAATTATCATTATCGACCCACATTTGTCAAAAGAAAATCAGTTGTTCCCCCTTCCTACATGTTTTAATATTTCAATTTAATGCTGGTAAATTAATGACAAATAATCCGACAAACCGTATACATTTCCATTACAAAATGAGAGTATCGAATTCATTTGTGTAACGCATAATGATCTGATATGCAAGTAATTGGAATCTCGTCCAATTATCGACGGCAGGTGCAAATTGTTTGTTAGCCATGCCATTTATTTCCTATATATTATTTGTTTATATACTGATTTCAGTTTAATTCTCTTGGATCATCACAGTGTAAAGTCCCTATATTGGTCATTACTAGAGCTATGTCCAGCATTGGAATAGTGAAGGCTATTGCTGATGATGATAGGGGCATTGCTAAGTTACACCATTCATTGTTTGAGGTCACTACAACAACTATCAATAATGATTTCCTATGTCGTACCCTCGACACTAAGGCTGATCATAGCTACCTCTATAGAACTGTGACACCACTTGATAAACTTGAGCTCTTGAAAATTTCTTCGAGTGTATTTCTTTCTAGTTCACTTCACTTGTACCACCTTCGCCGAAGTAATATTTCTAGTATTTCATTGAAACTCTTTTATGTTCCTCCCTGTTACCTACTTTGCTACTTAATGTACTTGTGATAGAATATCTGCAACTGACATTTGCGATATCGCAAATGTTTATTTTTCAATTGAAAGTCCACGAAACATCACACTTTAAAATGTATTTTTGTTAGTGTTTATTTAAGCTTAAATTATTATCTGAAAAATATAATGTAATATTGACCAATAAATAATACGTCAAACAACGTTTTAGCTAACTCTTCATCAAATAATCGTACCATAAAAATTTCATATAATTTAAAAACATTTTTGGATAAAATAAATATTTATCATAAGCCTATTGCAGTCTATTGCTAGTCATAGTTCTCTTACTTACGCCGCTCTGATCAAAAGAAATACAAAATTCACTACATACGACATAGATTTGAGCGTTATATCTGATATAAGTGGTGGTAATTAACACAGTCACAATTGTCTTGGTGGCTTTCAAATTCACCCCAAACTACCGCGGCACTTGGGTCTTCAATATTTCCTTAAGATTGCGGTACCTCCTGTCGAGGTAGCCCATTATGTGATCTGCCGTATTTGTTTTTTTTTTTACATTTCATGTTACATAATTATTCATTATTCAATGTTTTTATGATTTAAGCCACCTATGATAAAATATTTTTCGCATAAAGATCTGGCTTTTTACAGACCTGCTTTATGTATCCACCGTAATTATTATTTAAATTAGTGTTCCAAGAAGTTCTATTCCATTTTATTTCATAATTTATCCAGAATTCAATTAACTGTGAAGTCAAGTTCAGATACCAGATAAACAAGCTATTCAAGTTGAGAAGTTTATACTTTCTTTGATCTTTGGTGTGAAATCGTTTATTCCTAGCTTCGTTTTACAGCGTAGCAGCTGTGCATTACGCCGTAAAGGGCAGCTTAATAACTTAATCCAACTTGTAGTTTACTTTTTCTTCTTTGATACTTAGCTATACCTACTTGTAAGTGTTTAAAGATGAGATATTTCTTCTTAAAGAATTTCTTACAATCGCTTTATTTATACAATGCCCGGAGTAAAAAACTGCTTGCACTTTTTCCTACGTAACGTTAAACTCCCTCAGGCCGGAATTTAACCACAATGTGAAATTTACTTCATCTAAAATTTGAAAGTATTTTATTATAACTATACTAAACTAGAGGATTTTTATTGAGACTTACATAATCTCAATTATTAGGAAAAAAACATATTTTTAATGATAAGTGATCGGACCTTCAGCTCTCTTCAGAAAACTCTTCAGCTTTATATATTGGCAAGTACAGATTTAGTTTATTTTGAGGCATAGAATAAGGAACATCATATGCCAATTACAGAGATATAAGACATTTTTACTAACCAATTTAATATGGCTTATGGGCTTAATATTTTAATACCTTGCAGCGCTAATTATTGAGAATTATAATGGGAACGTCATATTTATTATATTTTATAATTCAGCTACTTTGGTGGCGCGGATTATTATCAGTAGGTATTACTGTGAGGTATTAAAATTTCACAATGTATAAATTAAAATAATGAGCAAACTACATCAATCAAAATAATTTCATTTGTTTTATATTACGCAGAACAGATTTATGCTGTTGCAATATGAAATGATTACCACATCGTGGTTGGATTTTATTATTATTATCACCAAAAAGATACATAATGGGTGGCACGAATTTCAGCTTTGATTTCTTGATACATGTCAAAAGAAAATATTATTTTAAATTAAATATTAAACACTTTAAAGCAAATAGATTTTATTCTTCTTTGTTATTACTTCATGTTTTTTTTATGTATGGTCCCTGTCAAAATGACTCTACTCAACCTGATGGAAAGAATATACAGAGTTCAAGAATGGTGGTCTCCACACGCATTGCGAATGCTGAAAATGCAACAATGCAACATGGTGCCGCACACTATGGCGGCCTAGTTGCTTCGTAGTTAGTATGCTTGATGGTTCGTTTATATTTAACTTCAATCGTCTCAATTTTATTAAAATAACAAAAGAGGCTTTACTACTTTGTTCCTATAAACCTTCTTATTATGAAAATGCAATGGAAATATTATTTTAGATAATACAGGAATTTTCGTTACATCAAGGCTCAACTCGATAAAACGTTACTAATAATTATCTTTGCCGGCTAATTTCTTCACGGAACAACGGTTATTCGTTACAGGCCTGCCCGAGGCTGTGGCGACCGCTCCCATTCAAGAAAATAGTTACATTCTTTTCCGTCTAATTCTGCACCCTTTTCTATTATAAATGTTTAATGTGTGTTGATTGTTCGTATACTGAATAGACTTTTGTAGAATAAAGACTGCGTAAATATTTTAAGGTTACTGTTATGTTAATTTTGCCTTTGGTATACGTAGGATATAGCAGAATTTTCTCTTTAAAATTCTGCTTTATAACATAGCTTCTAAAGTATTATTTTCAAGATTGCTTATAGAATAATAGAAAAAATATAAGTATCATCAATGGATATACAAGATGTCTGTGTTTATAGCTAACTATTCTATTCCATATTCTATTTAAGTAAAGAAATAGCTACTAGCTTTCATAATTACTAGGTAATAAATTAACACAGTTAAATGGAGTGCTCATGGTATAATTGCTGTTAGTCCTTAATACGGAATATCAAAAGGGTTATAATTTTATTAACACGATCTTTTCATCAATAGCCCATTATGTCCCAATGCTGCGTCGTTCTCTTCTCAGGAGAAGGTTAAGGCCATACGTCCCCATGCTGGCCGAGTGCGGGTTGAGGACTGGCAAGACAACGTTGTGGATACATAATCTTGTCGTTGGATGTTTTCAAACCAGGCCTCCTAAGCTTCACGACTGTTACTGTACTATGATAACAACCGAGACCGGCTGTTTAAAGTGACTTCCAAATCACGGAGACGCTCATCTGGTATCAAGCCACCAGATATCACCCATCCAAGTACTGACCGCACCCTCGGTGATTGTTTCTAATTACCGAGAGCACCTGAACTATAAGCGCCTCATACGATCATTAATAACGTAGATATTAGATATCTTTAAATTGCTTGGCGTTTTGACAAAAGTACTCTGGACTCCTGTCATCGTCAAATCCGTGAAGTTGTTGCACTTTTCTTTATCCACATCATATTTTTAATTTTTCTTATAATGACTTGTGTATTCCTGTATTTCAATCTGTGTATTCTACGTTGGAGATAGTAATTTTAAAACCATCTTCGCGATTGAAAGTTCACGTATAATAGAGAGTACTGAATACTGAGAAAGAGATTGAATGCCACCGTACCAGTACGACGAAATTAATCTAGTAGATCTCGATTTTGAGCGCATGTCCTGCAATCGATAATTTGCTAGCGTATTACTTTTTTATATCAACGATGTTGAGTTTATTGGAGCAGAGGATATTATAAAGAACTCTTTACAAGCTTAATTTTACTCGGTGGTCTAATGTAAATAATCATTTAGTTGTTTAAGAAGGCTTCGGTTTTTTGTTACAATCAAAAAGAATATATTTTTTGTTTCGCTTCGTTTGCCATATTATGTACTACACTAGCAGTGTCTCAGTATCTTCGTTATATATCTATTGTGTCCTTATTATCTTGAAATAGAAATCTAAATGGGTGAATAGTTTTAAAACTGTATTAACATTGTCTACACACATCAATCTCCAGTTTTAGAAGCCATCTCACTAGTTGTTAAAAACAAAGAGTTTCGACTTTCACAAACAAACAGGGAGCTATTTCAATACTTATGTTGTTAGAAAAGCCTTAAGACTGCATACGAGTATCGTATATTCTCTTTTACCTTTGAGGTTGTATACATTAAGGTTACGAGCTCACCCATATGAAAATTCTTTTATGTCGTGTTTTACAACATTTTTAAAGAGAATTCTTATGAAATATTCAGAATTCTCGTTCATAATTTAAAACTCTAAGGACTTCAAGTTAAGGTCTTATGCGAGAATGAAACCAATTTGCTTTTTTTCAAATATTTTTAGGGTCTGTTTTCCCACTTGCTAATAAGATAAGTTTTTTTTTTTATAAATGCGTACATATTATACATAGAAAACACCCAAACTCCGAAACAAACATCGGCAGATCATACAAACATTTGTTGATCTGTTGACATCTAACAGATAGCTTTCTGAAAATTTATAAGTATCTGAAGAGACTATCAGTTAAATAATTTTAGAGGTAAGGAACTGATGACGACACAACGAACAACTCGTCCGTCGAATACCATGCCAAATTATATTATCGAGGAAGAGCCATGCTTGTGCATTATATGAGTCAGACTTAATCGAATACCGCGACCTCACAGTAAAGTGATAATAGGGCATTTCTTTTTTTGTTTTTTACCAAGCGAGCGCAGTTACCGTATTCCAAACTCTATATATATAGAGTAATTATAAATAATAACGTTTAATTTAAGGCGTAAAGTTTCACAACATTGTAAGCATAGGATATGACTCACCACACAAGTGTTTATAAAATAAACTGCAGTTGTTGTATAGTTAACACACAAAAAAGTAAGTGTTTTATTGTTATACTAGCCGACCCACGCAACCTCGTTTGCGTCTCCTATTGCCCGTAGCGTGATAATTTGCCCCCGTTTTTGTAACATTCTTTATTGGTGCTCCGCTCCTGGAGGTCTTAGCGTGATGATATATATCCTGTAGCCTTCCTCGATAAATGGGCTATCTAACACTGAAAGAATTTTTCAAATCGGACCAGTAGTTCCTGAGATTACCGCGTTCAAAGAAACAAACAAACTCTTCAGCTTTATAAATTAGTAAGAAAAAAAATAACAATATAATATATTCAATCTATAGGAGATTGAATATATTAAATTGTTATTTTTTTTTAAATAAGTAACTGTGTGTAATTAACTAAGCTCTACGTCCAGCAATGAGGTTCATGATGAAGTATTGAATAGTTTATGTGATGGTGATCTTCATCAATAGTTTCACACAACCAAATGCTGCTTTTCAAATGCATAATTAGTGGTAGAAAAAACTATATCCAGTAATGTAAGACTATTTACTTTCATCAGCTCTAAATGTTTAACGATTTTCATATAAAACATTTTTATCTAAACTAATATTCCACTCATTTAGTTACAATCAAAATTTTAATAAAAACTGATGTACTAAAATATTTCTTTAAGGGAACGTTTTAGATTTACGTTCATTACAGTAATTGCGAACATAGCTAAGAATTTATGCGTTTGTTTGTCTAGCCGTTTCTTACCATTTGACATTCCTACTAGTCGACCACCATGAAAGTACATTTAATGAATCAACTCGATTTTCACAAACGTTTTTGTTACGAAAAAAAACACAAATTTCTTCTTTATTATACGAAATACAAAGGTTTAAAAAGTAAGATTGAAGCAATATTCGGTGGTGAAATCAGCGTCTTTATCAAACTCTATTAATTTTTCACAGCCAATTATGGCAAGAAGCATAGTATAATATAACATAGCATGGTAATGGAAATTAATAAATAAATCACAGAATGCTTTCTTTAAAAAAAATACATTCTCATTATAATTTATTTACATTCGTATTCGTGCATTTCAATTGCAGATCTAAACGTACAGTTAAATTCAAATGTATATTTTCTCAACAGCGAGCTGAAAAAACCATTAGGGAATAGCAAAACAAAGCTAGCGATATTTTTGCCACGTCTGGATTTTTTACAGTTTATGCAACTGTTTATAAAATCAATTACCACATATGTTGTGTAAGTTGGTTTCCTGTCAAAAAAGTTTTATATCGAAAGCAAAAATATTATGCTTTATATACTTAAATATTAATTATATGTTAGACTAGATTTGATAATAGAAAGCAGTACCTATATTGCAAAAATATACAAGATCTTAAATAGAAATGAAAAATTTTGAAGGAAAATCGCTTAGTTTTAGCCAACACACCATTAACCATGTGAAGCAATATGTGTATGACATTTTTAGTATCGTCGCAGGAAACAAGCAGGAAGTAGCTAAATATATATATATATATATTCACCCCAAAGTAACGCTCACATATGATATAGAGGCAGGTCCGTGGTTTTCCTTCTTAGATATTAAATAAACTTGACAACAGATGTATCCATTGTACTTTTAAAGGAGGTTACATATTTTTAAATATGAACTTCCTTATTTTTATGTTGTTTTCTCACTCATGTGAAGCTGATATTAAAGAAAAATAGTTTTTATTTTTCCTGTAATATGTAGATTTTGATAGAGATCTATTTTTGCGGCACTATGGACCAACGATTTAAGGATAGTGAATGGCAGCAGAAGGATCTAGACTGCAAAAGGCCGCAATCATTGGGAAAGGCCTTTGCCTTCGTCCAGCATTGGAAGTTGATGAGCTGGTGATAAGGATAATTGAGATTTTTCATTTACCATATTGCTTGTTGTGACCATTAATTAATACAGTCGTTGACAGATGAAAATACATGAATTTATTGTGTTGTGGTATTCGTGTTGGTTCTGCTTTAATTTATACATATACATAATTATTACTTAGACTGACAGATGATAGACCAAAAGGTAAACTTGAAACTGAAAATCAACAAGCAAAATTTCGCTGCGTCGACACTTTGATCTCAAAGCTTTGCTATTTCTCAATCAAAGTTCAGCGGAGGTTACGGATGAAATATGAAAAGGATTTTTTGGTTTTGATTGATGTTTTTATTTTTACGGATGTAACTACAAAGTATAGATCGTACTTTGTAGTTCTACATCGTAGTTGTTGTAATTGTACCTTTTGCTGTATTTTCAACTAAAAGTGCTATTGTTTTCTTTGCTCTTATAAGTAAGGTTCAGATCATAATGGATCTTAGTGCGCTACATGACTGACTTTTGAGACTAAGTCCTACACCTAACATTGCAACAATGCTTATGATTAGTTCAATTGAAATAAATTACTTAAATTTTGGACCAGACTTATGAAATGTGCCTAATTTAGACTCGATTTGGGTTTTTTTTTTAATATCGAGTTTATATTTTGCATACAATGGGTTAGCACTATACTTTCGCGTCCTCAACCTTATAACAAAACTTCAAACACTTAAGAAAATCAAATATTATTCTAGTTTAGTTTCTAATTTAAATTCTAGCAAAGCTTCCTTTCTTCATAAATCTTGGATGATTTACTATAAAATACATCTAGCTTTCCACGACCCATAATTTTATGAGTTAAATACTTTACGGCAGCAGTTCATTAACAAGTTAATTACATTTATAGACGGCAAACCTTCCATTTCACTGAATAAATATAATAACCATATTCAACTTCAATTAATGATTAATACTATTTAACGTGGTAAATTTTCTCTTTTATTGTTAAACGTTCCCGATTGTTAATAATTCTGACGCTATAGAATTTCTAAATTAATATTCCGGTTATAACAAAAAGCTGGCAATGGTTACAAATTTTTTTGGAGAGCAAAAGTGTCCTCTACATGTAGGTATATATCTTTCATAGTAAAAGTAATCGTTCTGCCGAAAACTACTTTGGCGCGTTTTCCGACATATTTAACTTCTTATCATATAACTGACAGAGGACTTACTATTATAGAGTCAACATATCTTCAAACGAGATTTTAAAAGACTCAAGTTTATGAACGTGTAAGCTATTGACGAGCTGCGATAGATATCAATGTAAAGAATAGAAGCAAGTTTTCAAAGGTTTGCTTTGCTTCTGCGATGACGTGACATTTAAGATTCTTCTTCTTTGATGAAATGGCAACCAGCTAGATCTCTCGGATCAGCTATTTCTGCCAATGTCAAGTGTTTAAAGTCTTCAAATCAAGTCTTAAAGACTTCGTCATGATGAAATTAATGACATAAAAAATTAAAAATGTGGATGAGATGAAATGGGGACCGTCTTTCGAAAAAACAAAAAACGATCTCCTTTAAGATTCTTACTAACTGACTATTAAAAAGAGGAGGTTGTGAATGCGACAGTATTTTTTATGTTTTTTACTTTATAGCTTTCGACTGGGTGAACCGATTTTAATAAATATTTTTGTAGTTGAAAGCTGATGATTCCCGTGTTAATTTGGGTCAGTTCTTGAAGTTGTTTTTTTTTGTTAACATTTGTGATTATTATATTGTGAGGTATACAAACCAGTAAATAGTAATAGTTAACATATTTTAGTCGGATTATTTAAATCGTATTCTCAACTACTTAATATTACTGTTCAAAGTGAATACGAGATGAAAGAAAAGGACATATACCTAAATACACAAAGTTAAAACATAAGCTGCGTAACAAAAGTACATAATATAAGCCTACATAATATTCCGAATAATAACCTATAAGGAGATTGTACGAAAATCCTTGTGGTTTCTAAGTTTCTGACAAAGGTATGCAATACAGACTAAGAAATGATGTTTTCGTAATCCACGTCTAAACTGAACTTAAGTTGTCATGTTAAAGATCTCTAATAAATTTCTTATTGTGTGAACTTCTTAATGTATGTAATCTATACTCATATATGAAGCTAAAGAGTTTGTTTGTTTGTTTGTTTGAGCGCGCTAATTTCAGGAACCGCTGGTCCGATATGAAAAATTCTTTCAGTGTTAGATAGTACATTTAAAGTACAGTACACGAGGAAGGCTATAGACTATATATATCATCACGCTAAGGCCAATAGGAGAGGAGCACCAAAGGAGAATGGTTTAAAAACGGGGGAAAATGATCATGCCACGGGCAATAGGAGACACAAACGAGGTTGCGTGAGACAGCTAGTGATACATGAAAAAACTTTTATGTTGGTTACCTCAGAACTTTGACTGATATTTTGATGATTCTTTTTTTATTTGAAAGCTAGTACTTCCCGTGTGATCCCATTTCAATTTAGTTTAATTTGAACAAAACACACAAACAAAAACAAAACAAAATTGACATTCCATGAACTGAATACTATTTGTACTGGCTCTTTGGAGGGAAATGCTTGTTTTATTGTTGTTCATCACATGATCACATTAACAGCTTTACACAATCCACTGCTAGACTGGATTTTTGCCTGGCTGATACTACCACCAGCAGACTGACCAGACGTATTAGTATAGAATTTGTTTCAAGTTAACCTACTCTTTACGGCGCTGTTATACTGCCTCTGTTCCCATAGTTCTACGATTCGTCGTGAAGAATAGTGATGATGAGACTCTGTATGATGACCATTTGTATATAGTTACATTAAATATAACATATTCTGCTTTAACTAATGTAAACATAATATAATCATAATGCTGTGTTTGTACATTAGCTTTAAAGTGGTTGTACATTAGCCTAAATTCTACTAGACAAACTTTATTAGATTAAGTAACAATGTTACGACTACAAGCGAGCCTTAAATACATAAAACAGTATGTAGGCATCGTAATTATTTTGTTCTTTATAGCATGACTTTTACAAACATTAAGTAACTAGATATGTAAAAGTAATAATATGTATATAACGATCGAAAGAATATTCCTACATTAAAAAAAATGTAAAGGTTTTAGTGACAAAACCCCATTATTATGGAAGATATCGAAACAGTTAGCAATAAAATAGATACGACAGTAATAATCTTGAATTTAATTCTCGAAACTGAAAACACTGAACGGCAAAAAAACGCGGTTCGTCTGATAATAAGCCTTCCCAGGCGCTTTTGCCGTAGTTGGAAGTTTGCCAACTCCATCCCCTATCCACCAGTTGATTCAGATAGTCCTTTGATAATGTTAGATAAATTGAACTACGTACTTCATCATTTAACAATTTATCAAAGTACTCTGGCGTGGCTTAGATGGGATGGTTTAGGAGACTGAGCATGACTGAAAAGACGCAGACGAACGTGGGTCGTGGGTCAGCTAATTTATAGTAACACTAGCTGAACCCGCGGTGTTACCCACGGTTATTGTTGTACCGCGAGTAACGCCGCGGGACAAAGTTAGTCTTAAAAAAGTAGCCTAAGTTACTCCCTGGATCATCAGCTACCTGGCAGTGAAAGTCTCGTCAAAATCGGTTCAGCCGTTCCAGAGATTACCCGGAACAAACAGATAATAATAATAATAATAATAAATATTTCGGACATCTAAACACACAACGCCATCTAGTCCCAAGATAAGCAGAGCTTGTGTTATGGGGTACTAGATAACTGATACAAATACATATATACTTTTTTTTTTTTTTTTTTTGTAAATGATAGATAGACAGTCAGACAAAAAAAAATTAACTACATTTTTGGTATATGTACCGCGGTTATTTTAATATTACAAACAGACACTCCAATTTTATTTATTTGTATAGATTACGTAATGAGCTTTATAAAAACAGAAACACCAATTTATGTCGTTTTGTAGACAGATGTGCCTAATCATTCATAAGCGACGGCGACGGTGGTTGCTTACCATTACTTAAAAGTTGACCTTCTACATCTACATACTATATACAACTATTCTGGTTGTGATTTTTACTTAGACTGTTAGTTTCATTGTTGTTGTTGTTTAGATAGTTTAAAAAATAATACTAGCTCTGAAAGACTTTAGTGTAATATGTTTTCATTCAACACTCATAAAGATCTATTGAGAAGTATTTATAAGTGGTATTAATTTTTACCTATTTAAAGCTCCGTCCGCGTATATATGTCAACTAGCTGACCCACGCAACCTCGTTTGCGCCTTATATTGCCCGTGGCGTGAAAATTACCCCCGTTTTTGAAACATTCTTCACTGTTGCTCCGCTCCTATACCCTATAGCCTTCCTCGATAAATGGACTATCCAACACCGAAAGAATTTTTCAAATCGGACCAGCGGTTCCTGAGATTAGCGTGTTCAAACAAACAAACAAACAAACTCTTCAGCTTTATATATTAGTATAGATTATCGCGGTAAAGAGTAGGCTTTGATCTTCCCGAAGATTTAAAGGATCTCTAGAAGTCAAATTTCATGGAATCGGTGCAACTGTTTAGCGGTGAAAGTGTAACAGACAGACAGTTACTTTCGAATTTATAACACTACAATAGATTTTGTAGTGTCATTTGTTGGTGTTGCCTACGTTTGACATATTTTTTTCCGATATCTTCATTCGGCTCTTTTTAACCGACTTCGAAAAAGGAGGTTAGGAGATTATCAATTCGATTGTATTTTTTTATGTTTCTCATAACTTCATGAGGAACTTCCGACGAACCGATTTTGATGATTATTTTTTTATTTGAAAGTTAGTGCTTCCTGCGTGTTCAGTTCAGTTTAGTTCTTGAAGTCGGGTTTTTTGTTAAAACTTGTAATTATTAGTAGGTATATTGCGGTTAAGCAAAGTGATCTGATAAGGTCACTATACTCGATTATATGTAGTGGTTTTCCTTGTACGTAAAAGTCCTACTTTTTCTAGATTATCCCCATCTGTATTAATCTGTCAAAACATAGTTTATTGTTCGAATATACATAAGTTATATTGTAAATATAATGTGTTACACTCGACCCATGGGAATATCTAATTATAAAGCTGTGTACCAAAAGTTTAATAATATTATCAAACTTTAGCCGACTGTGCAAGGTTGTTGTTCATTTAACTTCGTGGAGCCGAAATCGCAAAGCGAGAATGTAATGTTGAGAGAGATTCAAAGTAGAGCCCTGTTAGGCCAAGGCTCTTGTAACTTTCTTGTCAATCTTCACTATCCTATATTTTTTTAACCCAATCATTATTTTCAGGTATTCGTTGATATGGAGGTATACTATATACCACCTCCAGAACCTGAATTACCGCTCAAATTTGAAACTCGCGCTCGAAGCGAACCTGCATCTCTAAAAGGATCAACGCATAGTCTCATTGTGCCGGTACATGGCACAATCCCAAGATCTTACGGACAGAAGCCTGGAACCAGCGGTTCTGCAACCTCCCTCCATGCTTCAACATCTGGATCTGGTCAGGGCTCGCTACTTGGCACATCACCAAAAAGTTCAGACGAAAACGTCTTGATTGACATAGAACGTAACATTGCTTCTTTAGAGCAAGCTATGAAAAACAAAGAGACAACGGTAGATATTGAATATTTAGAAGAAACCCGAGCTCAGAAGCTGAAGACGGCTGGGAAGCGCTTTTTAAAGTAAGTATGAAGTCTTCTATTTAAGTCTTAATCTCTCTTACTCATGTATGGCATGTGGCACATTTGTACTTTTATTAGAAAAATATAAGATTTCCTTATCGGAAAATATGTCATGATAGAATACAATTTCATTATTTATGTAGTAAAGTGTTGTTAAATGTTTTTAGTTGCCAAGGACGTAAGCTTAACTTTAAATGACAACTTTCGACTTAAATGACATTATTTTACAATATTCACTAAAGGACAAAAACAAATATTCTTATTTTAAATTGTGTATAAAACATCTTTATGCTAAGGGAAAAAGATTGATATATCGATGTTGACAATCGTCATGAAACTTTGTGCACATATTCTTGGAGGCATTAGAAGTAACATAGGATACTTTTTATTAAATGCTAGCGAAGCCGCGAGTAAAAGCTAGTTATATTATAAAAAGGATATCATTATAAAAAAGGCCTTAACGCTTTTAATATCTACTGGTAGCGACAAATACAAAAAAATCTAATAAGCCAATTACATATATCTAAGTAAACAAATTCACGATTTTTGTAAATTGCAAAATGATGTAAGGCTTATTTGCAATCTCGTCGATGATATTAGATGCTAGAAAGTGATTCATGGAAAAAGGTCGACACGCTACAGTACTGATGGTTCAACGACTTCAAGCAAAGGTTGGCAAAGTATGGTCATTGAATATTGAAAAATGTGATTACTGTCATCAGCTGTTGCAAATGCAAACGTATTCAACACGTATCCGATTTGCATGCAAAGGTTGTGTACTTATGACTTTTGCAAGCAATTTATACAACTATTATATATATCGAGCGAAGCTAAGCTAAGCTGTGTTTTTTTTTTAATGGAATATTCCTTTGTCTTCTTACTTATTCTATTTCAAGATTATAGAGAGAGAAAGAGACAGTTATTGAAGTTTTGAACATTCTAAGGTTATGATATTGTCTGTGTGTAGTAATTTGTGTCACTTATAACGTAATTTATAATAAGTGTTAAAACATCACCCACATTAATTTATTACAACGTTGGTTAGAGATGCATCAAAGACAAGAAAAGTCAACGTTAAAATTGTTTTAAATACGAGTAGTATACGATTTTTTCCAATGGTTGGAACGTGGAACTTGTCCACCAGGAATTCAAGCAAATAATCAAAATACTTTTCCTACCATTAGACATTGACATTACCTTAATAAAAACCCAAATTCAATTTATTTTAATACAGGGCTTATAAAAGCTTTTTTTATTAATTTTATTGCCCATAATTTCATTCCTGTCAGCCATCTCTGACGAAATATTCGTTTTATCGAATTGTAAAGAGAATATATTTTTTAGTTTTATAGTGTTTTGAGGACTGATTGTTTTGGGAGCCTTTTAAGGCTCCCAAAACAATCAGTCTTCATAACACTATGAAAGACGTCCAGTGCTGATCATTTACCTCCTTTAGAAGGCAAATGATCAGCACTGGACATCTTTCGGCTGAAATGATAATAACGACGCTGATTATTATGAAAAATACTAGCTGACCCACGCAACCTCGTTTGCGCCTTAAATTGCCCGTAGCGTGAAAATTTCCCCCGTTTTTGAAACATTATTCATTGTTGCTCCGCTCCTATTAGTAGTAGCGTGATGATATATACCCTATAGCCTTCCTCGATAAATGGACTATCCAACACCGAAAGAATTTTTCAAATCGGACTAGCGGTTCCTGAGATTAGCGTGTTCAAACAAACAAACAAACAAACTCTTCAGCTTTATATATTAGTATAGATTATATTTGAATAATACCGCAAAAGCATAAATTAGTTTTTTTTTTATAATTCCTAGTATATGACACCTATCTAACGATTAATAAGAAAAGTAAAACAAATTAATTAGTAAAATGTAAATCAATAAATCCATAGATGGGACAAATAATTTATTACTATAAGTACGTACTCTGGTGGGGTACGTAATATTATCGGCGGAGAATGTCAAAAATACACAATGAGAAATTTTTCTCACCATGATTTTTGTTAAATACGATAAACGCACTTAGTTTTCTAGATTAAAATTTAACTAATACCTTCGTTTTAGGCGTGGATTCACAATGAGTGGTGGAGAAAAAATTGTGATTGAAATGCCACCCGAACACAAGCGCCCATCTACTCTAAAGACAGTCAGGACATTCATGCGCCTGGGCAGGGCAAGGCGTTGTAACACCGGGGACGAAGAAATGGGGCTACTAGATACTCCTGGGCCGTCATCAGAGCCCGATCGTCCCAGCAGTCAAGTCTCGATGTCCTCAGATGATGTTATAGTGGCAGTCCATTCGCCAACTGATACTCCCAAAATAAAGAAAGTGTAAGTAATTCTACGTAAATTTCTGCATTGTTTGGTAGATTTTTAAACTATGCAGTAGTGATAACCGAATAAAGGCATATATTAAATTATATTCCTTTAAACATTTGGGCGGTTACCACATAACACATATCTTTGTTGCCTACTTTTAAACAGATGTTTAAATGTAGGCAAGAAGGAGATAGGTTTAACGTGAAACCTATTTTTTAAAAGCAACGCGAGTTAAAAAAATGTGTTGTACACAAATATATATTTTATTTCGTGTAATACGAATTCTGGAGATTATTATTTTTACCAAATATATAACTCTCTCTCGGACTTCGGCTACTTAATTATTACTTTAATTTCTACAATTTCAATTAAAAAGAAACCGGACATCTGAAATAAACGCCATCTTTTTCCAAACTAGGCATATCTTGCACTATAAAAGGTAGATTGACTGATAGAGTATTTATTTATTTTTTATTAAGGAATTAATGAAATATTATTTTCAACCAGGCGCACAGTCATCGAAACTGGAAGTCCAGCAGCATTGAAAGCAGCAGATTTCCAAGTATGTGTAACGGTCATTGAAGCACGTCAGCTAGCGGGCCTTAACATGGATCCGGTAGTTTGCGTCCAAGTTGGAGATTTACGCAAATATACCAGTGTTAAGGAAAGTACCAACTGTCCTTACTATAACGAGGTAAGACATTTGACGTTTTTATGTAGGTATGTGTAATAATCATCAACAGCCTCTAAAAGCCCATTTTTGGAGATAGGTCGGTATATCTGATGCCGTCACTACACGGAATTTTTGCACACATACCTCACACACACATACACGATCGTCTGATTACAAGTTAATGCCTCTGTTATGGTAATCAGAATGATGATATCCGTATTTTTGCTGCAGTACTGAACGCTTGGAGTGGAGGGATACCTTAATGAATAGCTATATCTGGGCCCATAAGAGATAAAGTAAAACACTCACAGATCAATCACTGCTGTACAGTTCAAACTGGGCGATACACCCTTTAAATATTACATGAAAACTTACCATGGAGCTGTGTAGGGTTCATTGAAGTCCGACGCCATGAAGCGCCTATACGCTATCTAATGGAGATCTGTTACACAAAATAATTTCCAAATACCCATACAACACTCCTACGGGGTCGGGCGGCTTCTCGATTCCTAATACCCGTTCGCGGCCGACCGCACGACAATGACAATTAACTTTTACAAAAGCCTGGCATTTTAGTTTCAAAATTATTCAAAACTCGTGTATATATTGAAATTGTAGAAATTAAAGTAGTAAATATTAATCAGCTTACCAGACACTAGGCGACACCAACAAACACCGAAACTAATTCAACCCAAATCACGGCCATATTTTCGACTGTTCTTAACCGAATTTCATCTAACAGTCACAATGACATTTTTAACCTTCAAAACATGATAACTCAGGGTTGCCATTACAATCGACAATTACATTTTGTTTCAAACACGTACATTTTATAAATACCTACCTATACTTATTACTCAGAAACAGAAAACAAAATAATCGTGGCAATCACACAACTATTTCTGCTGAATAGGAATTGCAACCACAACCTTTACCTGAGTAGTCAGTCCAGTGGTTAGTAAAAATTACAGGATTCGTAGGTTGTTAACAAATACCAATAAATAAGAATGCTAAATAAAGAACCCTCTCCTTTTCTAAAGTCGGTCAACAGAAACTAGAAACACTAACTAGCTAGATCGAAACAAGGGAAGAGAATTAGAGGAGGAATATTTTTAATGTACATAATGCCTATAATAACCTTTATGTCTTTGTCCACAGTATTTCGTATTCGACTTCCACATGCCCCCAATAATGCTGTTTGATAAGATCATCACACTTTCGGTAAGTTTTATTCAATCGCGCGCCAAGCGATATTCTGCTGTCACTTGCCAAGCGAATGTTTAGGGCTTATAAGGCTGTAAAAGTATTCACACTACCGTATAAGTTTCAATATCATGCACTATGAGAGTATGGACGGCATGTGAACGTAATGAAATTAGCCAAAGTAAACAAGGAGAGTGCACGAGGTATTTGATTGTGTGTATATTCGATCTCTTGATGAGAATACTTTTACGACGATTGATATACTAATTATATTAAATCTCTGAGATTTATTTTTATTACTACATTATCTATCAGTAACTTTCTAACTTTTCTAACTTTTCTAACTTAACTTTATTTGAAATAGTTAACCTCGGTTCTTGGGGCTAGTTCAATCTCGCCTAGCGCTCAGAGCAAATAGATACTGCTACGCAATTTTAAATCTAATTAACATTATTGTATCTTGTTCGGAGTTCAGGTTAACAATTAATAATTTCAACTTCTTTATTATTTTATACCTATGTATATACTTTCATTTGTCATCTAAGTAAAATTACTGGGTCATTAAAAAGTAACTATTTTTCTTTATTAAGATTGTTAAGTCTAGAAGAAAGACAATACGAAAACTACTATACGTCTATATACATAACAAACATACATTTTCTAATCTTTCTTTCAGGACAGACTAGAACAGAACCCAGTTTATTCAAAGCACAGTTGAATTTTTTGTTCAATTAATTGAACCTTCTTAAACCTGATCTAAGCCCGATAAGCACATTAGTTATTTTAGGATTGCTAATTAGGTACTTGTATTTCGAAGACCACAAGGTTAATTCCCAAGCTATTTGTGTCCTTTGATTAATTATTAAAATGGCTGTTACCTCAAATCTTATGAATATAAATGATGTCGTTTCTGAAACTCGCTCAGTATGTGAACCGGATGATAGACCTCTCTAAACAAACCCTCGACAAAGGTACTTCAGGTGTGTAAATGTGTGTGTTCCTTTATATATACACAAAGATAAATATTTTATGATTTTTAGACTGCCCTATTACAAAAATTTCAGTTGTGTAAGGTAATTTCGAAGCCCGGTGACTCATTTTCGAGTAATCAAGTATAAGGGGGAGGAAAAGTTTGTGATCCGTTACAACAATTGTTTTGTGAAAAATCCACAATACTCGGGACGTTTTTTGTCCGCTAGGGTACCCCTCCGCAATGCCCCATAAGGAACTTCGTTTCAAAAATTCATAAACTTATTACTTTTGGCCCCCAAGCCCTAAAATTGGAAGGTGAAAGTTTGTATGAGACTTTTACTAATTCTATGTTAGAGGTGATAATTTTGATATACGGTCTTTTTGTTAGAAATAAAAAAAGCCCTGTTGATATATAAGAAATTCATAGACTACTACATATGGCTTACCCTACAAAAAAGATTTCAGATCTCATGTAGAGTCAAGCTTCTGAATCTACACGCCCCTAACTCTTACAACCCTAACTTCACAAACTCTATATCTCAGTAAAAGGGCGTGTAGATTCATAAGCTTGGCTCTGCATGCTCACAGAAAACCGGCGTGAAATAGTGAGTGAGGATACCAGAGGCCTATAACCCAAACCCCACCCCATCCCTCAAAGGCCGGCAACGCAATTATGACGCCTCTGGTGTTGCAGGTGTCTATGGGCGACGGTAATCGTTTCACAGGGTAAGTCGTATTCAGTCGTCTTGGCAACATTTTACATGAATATGTTTTTGGTGGGATTATATTTTCTGATAACGTTTAACATATAATACGTACAGACACATTTAATAAAAATATATTCAATATCTACAAGATATATTATATGTCTAAGAAAACAATGTCTATGACTTGAGACATACATTTCTAACAAAAATAAGTACAACCACAAGAAATACAAGTAACTACGTAGTTCTTTCCGGAGATTATTAGAATTTCTTTTCACTTCACAAACTGCCTAAAGAAATAGTTCACGTATTTTTCTACGAGTGCATTATATACATTATTGAATTTAAATACTACATTATACTATAATTGAAAATAAATTAAATTTTATGAAAAAAGTGCGTTCTATTGTTTAAAAAAGAATTAGTTTAAAATATTTATACATTTAGATGTTTTGGTATTTTGTCTACTAGCTCGGCTAGCTGGCTCTGCGGCTGGCCTGTAGTTTTTGTTGCTTTTGAATTGTATATTGTTTACTATTTTATTGGTATTAATTTTAATTTCGCGTAACTATTTTCTTTCTGATAAATGTTGTCTCAACTACGTAACAATGAAAACCTCGTGAAAATCTGTCCAACCGTTGCTAAGATTAGCGAGTCAAAAAGACAGAAACACAGACATTAAATATTTAAAATTGATTATTTGATGTAATTAACCTATATACTTTCTTATGGATTTAGAGAAAATCAGTTAATTTGAAATTGCAAAGACATACTTTAATTTACTCTAAAATTGACAATTACAAATCAGTAAATTGCGATGGTTGGTCTAGTTGTTTTAGCGGCAACTACGTCGTGTTCTGCCGCGCCTAGAGATGGGATTTAAATCCCGCATGAGGCAACTCTTTGTGTGATCCACAAATGTTGTTCTAATTCTGGGTGTTCTTTGTCTGCGATTCATGTATCTTTGCAAAGTCACCCGCGACACAGGATGTAAGCGCAGAAGTTGTATTTTTTTTTAAATGGTACAACCTATTGTTTTATAGAATAGAGTGAATGACAGTCGTGATGGTTGACTGCGAGTTCAATTAGATCGATCGAAAACTCTTAATTGTACACCATTTTACATATTTTGTGAATGAAATAATGAAATAAGGTCAGTCAACATTAACATGGAATCACTGTTCTGTTCTGATAACCATTAATGATTTACATTGTGGTTTTAAAACAATACACAACTAAATAGGGTTGACTTCGCTTTGTGTTTAATGTGATGAAATTATCGGAAAATTTATCATTTAATAAAATTAGAGCATGGCATTCACCACTCTATGGAAAATCGGTAGAGCTCATGACCTAGAACCCAGATTAAGAAGAATCAATCAAGTTGAATTATCTACAAATTTTTCATCAAAAAAATAATACTATAAATCAAGTTTTGCCCACTAGTTTGTGGATAGGTGTTAGTAGGCTAGAATCTATACTAATATTACGTTATTAGTTTTTACGGATAAACTCCTGCAACGATTTGAATATTTAACATGGAAATACTTTGATTCTTGAGGAAGGACTACTTGTGGTAGCCTTACAAATAAGAAAGTTTTGCAGTGGAGAATAAAAATAGTGGTGGGTACTACTTGTGGTAGCCTTACAAATGAGAAAGTTTTGCAGTGGAGAATAAAAATAGTGGTGGGTACTATTTGTGGTAGCCTTACAAATGGGAAAGTTTTGCAGTGGAGAATAAAAATAGTAGTGGGTACTACTTGTGGTAGCCTTACAAATGGGAAAGTTTTGCAGTGGAGAATAAAAATAGTAGTGGGTACTACTTGTGGTAGCCTTACAAATGGGAAAGTTTTGGAGTGGAGAATAAAAATAGTGGTGGGTACTACTTGTGGTAGCCTTACAAATGGGAAAGTTTTGGAGTGGAGAATAAAAATAGTGGTGGGTACTACTTGTGGTAGCCTTACAAATGGGAAAGTTTTGGAGTGGAGAATAAAAATAGTGGTGGGTACTACTTATGGTAGCTTTACAAATGAGAAAGTTTTGCAGTGGAGAATAAAATAGTAGTTGGTACTACTTATGATAGCCTTACAAATGAGAAAGTTTAGAGTGAATATAAAGAAACGGTTTCTTTTTTAATGGTGTTACTAAGATAATTATTTAAACTGCAATAAGATATTTTCGGCACTTGAAAGATACAGAGCAGAAAAAATGCCGAAAGATACCCATTTATACCGAACAAGGGCCTTCGGCTCTACAATATACAAACAAAGCGTTTGTTGAGGGATCTCTTAGGAAATCAAAACATGTTGTTGTCTGTATTGAGCTGTTATTTTATTCATTGCATATACAGCTATCTCTGTATTTCGAAATCCGACATTTGTGTGTGTTCTAGTGTTCGTGTGTTCACACGTTTGTGTGTACGTACGCTGTGCTAGTGGAATTGGTCTTGTAATCTGTACTGAAGCGAGATTCCTGAAATTATCTACTTAATATTTATTTTTCTACTTAGTTGTTTGTTCAAAGAAAATGAATAAACAAAACAATATTTCAGAAATCCTAATAATTACTTTATACAATTCTGAAAGTTCAAAACGCCAGAAATCACTTTTCTAAATAGGATACCTAATCGCTTCTTTTTTCATACAATGGGTACATTGAGAAACCTAATCAAAACATAATTTTAGAAGAAAGTTTTACTGTCGAGATACTGACTTAAAAGAAAACCCATCTCACATTGGATTATAATTACGTTATATGTGGACGAAGTCTCGTGGGTCCTATAGTAATATAATGTTATAAGATAACTTAAATACCCTGTGTAATAATCCTACGGAATCTGCGTCCACTCTTTAACCGGAGCCTTTGTAAATGTACGTGGTAACAATAACCAAAGTAATTAAAGTCAAACCTTATTACTACCTATTTAAGCCCTTACATTAATTTTATGAAATAATTGTTCAAATAATTAGAAGGGTACAAGACTTGTTTGCTCCAAAAGCAGGTTAATTATTTCTAATATTTTAAAGTAATTTTGATGCAGATACGTACGTAGATGTAACAATTTAGGTACCTATTTATATTTAAGTTCAAGCTAAACAAGCTAAAATTAAAATTAAAAACCCTCTACGTAATCATATGCTTCACATCAATTTGGAAAAGAGCTGATACTTATCTATACGTAGGAATGCATATTTGCTGTAAGTAGGCATATTGCAATTGTTCACCAGAGCCAAAAAACTTTATTGATTTCGGAAAAAAATTAATAGCTTCTGACCTATCCATGATATTGCTACCATTTTTGGAACATAGGTTTATTTAACTGCCAGTCACCATTTGCAATGTTAACTTTTTATCCAAAGTTACTATAAGTATGTGTTTGGCTAGTTACAGCAATCAGTTTTTTAAATCACATACCTTTAAAACGCTGTAACTAAGGAAGAAAAATGTACGCGTAGATGGAAATATTATCAATTTACAGGCGGTAAATGTGCTGTATGCAGTAAATTTATTTATATGGGTACTGCAATTCAAGGTGTAAGATTAAATTTATAATTATGATTAGATCTAGAAATGCAGTGGGTTAGTTGGTAATGTAATGTTTGGTTGAAATAAAATTTCGTAAATGGTTAATTAAATAATTATTTTATTTTAATTTTTTTTACAATTGTAGGAAAACTTACTTATGGTCTTTTAAATTGTTGAAACAAAATTTTAAACTCTAATTATACTGCCAGAACTTCTTTTCAACAATACAATGAATTAAGAAAGTATTTTCCTCTTATATATAAGAGATAAAACATAAAAAAATACAAAAAAAATAAGGCTTTAAAACTAATTAATAACGCTAGATGTAAATAAAAACATTGTATGCAATCAAAAAATATTTATTTAAAAGTAAAAAACAGAAACTTAGTAGCAATTTGCCTTATTTTAGAACGAAAATACAATTATAATTGAAACTTAACATGAAGACATTGTGTTCAATCAAAAACATGTAATAAGTGAAAGGTAGTAGAGCCACGCTGATTTCAGCACGAACGGGCTGGCTCGACTGGGGCGGGACTACCCTCGCACAGAAGACCAACCTAAAATGACAGCATTCGTGCTGTCGTGTTTCGTTGGTGAGTGCGAGACTGGAGGCCCATAGATGCAGGAGTGACGGTTAACGTGATAAGTGTGTGAGCGAAAGAGTGCTCGCGAAGTCATAGTAAGGTTGGATCGAACCGTCGGCTAGGGAGACCCGTAGAAACGGTGGTGCCGCTGGCCGCCCGCGGCATAGAGAGGGATCCAACCACGGCTAACCACGCTGGGAGGCTGCCCCGTCAGGTGGCGCATAATCCACGGAGTGGCTCGTCGTGCCGGTTGGTGACCGGACGGTGGGACCAGGCGACCATTTCCGGGAGGACTCAAGAACTACGCACCAGAGTTGTCTCCCGTACTGACACCCTTGTACCGCCTGTTCTATTCCTCAGGACTTGCTCCGGGGGCTTGAAGAGAGGCGAACGTTCAACCTATCCCGAAAAAAGGTGACCGTTCAGACCCGGCTGATTACCGACCTATAGCCGTAACTTCCATTGTCTGCAAGGTGCTCGAACGGATCATCAACAAGCAATTGGTCCTCTACCTGTAAGATCACTCCTTGCTAAATGATCGGTAATATGGCTTTAGGCCGAACCGATCCACGGGTGATCTTCTAGTGTATGTCACTCACCTTTGGGGTGAAGCTATTGATGGTCATGGGGAGTCCTTGGCCATTAGCCTCGACATGGCCAAAGCTTTTGATAGGGTTTGGCACCGCTTGCTTCTCTCCAAACTTCCCGCAGTCGGCCTGCCTCCCAAACTCTGCACATGGGTCTCCGCATTCCAGCACCAGCGCCGCAGTAAGGTCCTTTGCGACGGTGCGGCCTCTGATTATCGGCAGGTAAACTCTGGTGTACCTCAAGGCTCTGTCCTGTCGCCCACGCTGTTTCTTCTGCATATCAATGACATGTTGGCCCTAGGCAATATACATTGCTATGCAGACGACAGTACAGTTCATGGGCGATATTTAGGTCACCCTACAGCCAAGTCTGCAGGTGTTGAGGATAAGCGACAGGATTTTGTCGCTGAGCTCAACCTGGTCCTAAGCCGCATCTCTCAATGGGGCACTGAGAATCTGGTCGAGTTAACGCCAAGAAAACACAGGTGTGCGCGTTATCTACCAAAAAGTCTCCCTTCCTTCCCTTCTCCACTTTTCGGAACACTCAACTGCCCCTACAAGATAAGCTCGGTATCCTGGGTATGGATGACTGCCATGACCTCAACATGCGTGAGAACATCGAAAGCGTCATTAAAGCGGCCTCGCGAAAGTTAGGTGTACTTAACAAGGTGAGACGCTTCTTCTCGCCCGGGCATCTGTGTCATCTCTACAAGACCCAGGTTCGCTCGTGCGGGGAGTACTGTTTTCATCTATGCGATGGTGCCGCACAGTATCTGTTTGACACTTTCGATCGGTTGCAGCGGCGAGCAGTCCGCATCATCGGTAGTCCCGAAGCCACCGAGTTTCTTGAACCTCTGCAGCTGCGAAGAGATATCGCCTCTACGGCAGTCCTCTATCGCCTGTATCATGGAGAGTGTTCTGAAGAGCTCTTCCAACTGGTTCCCCCTTCTCCATTCCTCTACAGGACAACACGTGCTGGCCTTCGCAGTCACCCTTTTAGAGTAGAAGAAATATAAATGATTTATCAAAATGCATTATCTCAAATTTCTAAAAAACCGTGTGTCTAAAAGTACGTGATGATTTGCTGTAAATAACGAAAACTAAAACGATAGGTTCCCTAAACTTGCTGTAAGTAAACGAATGTAAAAATCACACACCGCAAATATGCTGTAAGTAGCGTAAAGTTTTTAAATGGGAAGAAGTAAGTATTTGTAAAGCAAAAAATGCAGTCTTTCTTTTGCTGTAAGTATAAAATGTCTAAAATGACTGGATTTTAGCCTACATACAGCATTTAATCTTGCTAAAAAAAATATAAGTACGGGCGTTTTCAACGGCGTATGTAATTTTTTTTTCATCGTAGAGCCACAGGACCCGTGTCAGTCGATGCGGCTTTTTTTTCTGATTCTAATGATGGTAAAAAGTCACTTTAGGTATTTTGTCTACTTACAGCAAATATGCTTTCCTACGTCGAATGTACTCTTACACGGCTGGACCGATATTAACCAAACATAGCTAAGAACCACCGCAAGGAAACTTGCTTTCAAATGAAAAAAAAAACTGCATCGTAATCGGTCCATCCGTTGGAGAGTTATGATGCCACAGACAGACACACGCGCCAAAATTGTTGCACACACGAACAGACAGACAGACATCGACGTCAAACTTATAATACTCCTCTTTTTGCGTCGGGGGTTAAAAACGAGGTAGTCGATGGTAATGCTTACCATTAAGAAATATTTCTCTATAAGTAAGCACACTGTTTGTACTTTAAAACGATGACTTTTAAACGTTAAAAAAATTTACAGCTTCGGATCTGACGCAGTATGGAAACTTTGTCATACTTTGTTGAACTTCATGTCATCAATTCCAAAATATTATCTTTTAAAAAGTTGGTAAATTTGGTAACATCAAGATGTTTCGTCGGGTATACCTATATTCATTATTAATTTCCTACCCAACTCTTAATACATATATTCTGTTTTGATTGAAAAACGCATTTACAACTCGGCTTATAGCAAAAATTAACCATTTCTCATTATTTGATATTGTATTAAATTGGAAACAGCTTTTATGTTTTTCGTTGGGATTCTTTTCATCTTTGATCATATTTTATTTAATAACGTTTTGGTTTGGAGCATTGAAAATAGAGTAATTATTAATTTACCTCGGAAAATTAGAGAATGGTGCTTGTATAAAATCAATACGAAAGCATTTTTGCCGAATTTTTAGTGTTGCTAGGTGTAGTTTTGAAAATGTACTATTTTTTTTATTGAATTATATGTTTTATACTCTGGGCTTTTAAAAAAGTGTTTCAATAATAAATGCACTAAAAATAGCTAAAATGTTGTTCATCGTGACGTCATAATTGGACGTTTCTCAAACTTACAAATATTTTGAGCCGCACTAGTTGGGCAGTTCCCTGTCCAAAGGTAATAAAATGAATACATCGTTGCTGACTTCGCTTTGCTAAGATTTATTTTGAAAAATTTACTTAAATGACTTCACATATGATATATTTTAGTCTGGCTTGGAGGATTATCCCAGATAGTAATGTTACTTTCTTTGTTTCTCTGTTCGGAAACTTCAAATGGAATAATGGTCAAAGGCGCTATTCAGTGCGACGCGGAGCGTCCGCGACGGATGGTACAATGTTATATGTAATGATAGTACAACGTGTGAAGCCTATACAGCGCGTTCAGTGGTACGCGGACCATCCGCGACGCGGACAGCTCCGCGCGCGGTTTCCATTGCATGGTCCGCGTAGCACTGAACGACAATTCATCCGCGACGATCGATACGCGCGCGAATGATCCGCGTCGCACTGAATAGCGCCTTAAGAGTAAGTGAAAATCGACTTTCACCCATTTAACAAGTAGATGAGATTTTATTAATTAACTAGCTGAATCCCGCGGTGTTACCCGCGGTTATTGTTGTACCGCGAGTAACGCCGCGGGACAAAGTTAGTCTAAAAAAAGTAGCCTAAGTTACTCCCCGGATCATCAGCTACCTGCCAGTGAAAGTCCCGTCAAAATCCGTCCAGCCGTTCCAGAGATTACCCGGAACAAACAGACAGACAGACAGACAGACAGACAAAAATTTTTTTAACTACATTTTTGGTATATGTATCGTGTATATATGCATTAATTAAAAAGCTGTTATTTTGATATTACAAACAGACACTCCAATTTTATTTATTTGTATAGACAATTAAATTTAACTGTTTTTTATCACTATTAATAACCAACAAAGTTTTGTAGCAAATGTTTATCTATATATATAAATAATCTATCCCTATATATATAAAAATGAATCGCCAAAATGTATGTACGCACATAACTTCGGATCGGCTGCACCAAATTAAATTATTCATTTTTTTTATGTGTTCGTCATTCTTAGGACAAGGTTTGTGTATAAGAAACATGAAAAGATAACGGAAAGAGTTTTTTTTTGTCCGCGGCTGTACACTGCCTGTGGGAAGCTCAAACAGATATAAATGTAAATATGGCCCTACGAAGTTCGTCGGGTTAACTAGTTTCTATTTTTTTTTGTATGGCCTTCTAAAATGACTCTACACGGCCTGATGGAAAGTATGTGAAGAATCCAAGAATGGTGGTCACCATACTCATAATACAGACAATGCAACAATGCAGCATGGTGTGGGTCACCGGGTGGGTGCGGCCTAGTGATGCTTATGCATTATTGTGCCTCCGGTCTCGCACTCACGAACGAAACACGACACACCAACGCTATCATTTTACGTTGATCTTCTATGTGAGGGTAGTACCACCCCGGTCGAGCCGGGCCATCCGTGCTGAAATCAGCGTGGCTCTACTACCTATAGATAGATAGATACCTACCTACCTACTATGTAAAGAATTTGCCTAAGTAGGCTTGGAAAGCAGAAATGTACAGGTAAATCAATATAGGTAACTATACTTATGTATAGAAATCTTTGCGTATATTACACCTTAAATACTCTTCTTAGTTTTTTTTTTAAATATAATCATAAGCTGACCAGTTATGTTATTATGAATTCAACCTTCATTACACTTAATAAAATAAGGTTCCAAACATTACAAGAAAGCGCAAATAAATTTTAATTTGCCGTCGATAGACCAAAGGTTAATGTTGTATTCATCATCATCATCACTCTTTCAGGCATGTTTCCATTATTCTAACAATACTGAGAAATCTTCTACAACTTTCATTCTACCCTGTCGTAAAGGATTCGGTCTCAGTTAGAAGATTTATCCTGACGTTATCACTTTACCTGTAGCCCGGGAAGATAATTACAACTGTGAATCTCCATGCGATATTACAGTCGACGTGGCACACCAAATTACACACATAAATATAAAGGTAAATTCTCGACCCCACTACACATAATCCTATGTAATCCGGGCAAGGATATTGCTAACTCTCCAAAAAACGATCGTCTATTTAATACAGCATTTAAGAGAGCCCCTTTTACCAAATCCATGTATCAATTACGATCATCTTTGAATCTGTCAATCCTTAGTTTGAACACAGACAGAAATATCAACAGGAAAAAAAATGAAAAGAGACTAATAACAATTATTTAATAACTTGACTGTATGTATGGTTGGCGTAGCTGTTAAAGCGGTCGATACGCCGCTTTCTGCTGCACCAAGTGTTGAGGGTTCAAACCTACATGGGACAACACTTTGTGTGATCCAAAAATTGTTCCCTCGCGATAAACGATGTATATTCCTAACGCGGGAGTTCTTTATAAAAAAACTTCATCCGTACAAATGTCCTCCTTCGCCCGTCATACCCAATTGAACGCAAAAATAAAGTAACCGCAATGCCTCAAAAAGTTTTCACCTACCCAATAAAAAGTGAGTTTGTTTTCGCAAAATTCGTTCAATTGAGAAATTCTTAAAAAAACCGGGCACTTGTTAGTCTCTTTGTTACATCCACACTTGTTACTTTACAGTTACATCATATAAAACTCTCACTAAAAGTTCTAAGACCTTTCAACCCGCTCGGGAAACATTCAGGATAATTACGTAGTTTTGGTAACATACAACATTTGCGTTAGTAATAATAAAGTTTATTAAAAGCTTTTATAAAGCTCAAAATAAACGACAGCTCATAAAATATTAACAATCTTTAGCTTATTTAAGTTTTCTTTAAATATTTACAATCTTTAGCTTCGAAATTACTAATTGTATTCAAAATTATCCAATAATGACTTTACAAGCCCTTGTCAGTCGAGAATTGCAAAATACGAGTTGGAAAATATATTACAATTTCAACATCTTGGACTTTAAGGGTTTTGATTATAGCAACATTTGTTTTTCATTATCTTAGAATGAGGTCATGAGTTAAAATAAGTTTGTATAACCTCTAACAATGACTAGGGTTGAGCATCATTTGAAGTGCGCCTTATATCATTTGCGACCAAGCATAAATCTACAATGGGAATAAAGATATATCTAGAGAGATATATATACAATTATTGATCAGGCCGAGATACGCTATAATTGTTGATCCACCTTTTCGGCACTATTTCTAAGATAGTATCCAGTGTATCGTCTTATACACGCAATATAAGTATTATACGCCTTGCGACGCTGTGCTTAAGTCTACGGCAAATACTCTAGCTCGTCATCAATTAACACGGCAATTGTAGCTCTGATAACGGTCAACTTTATGATACTTGATGATGTTTTGTTGATCAATATACACAACGTTGTGATCAACATATGCCGCGTACACTAGCATTTTAAAACGCGGGGGCCGGAGCAGCAACCTCGGTAGAAAGGAACAGGTATATTATTGTTATAATAAAGCTCCTAAAAATAATGTGCGATAGCTCATTCGATTCGTAATGAGTGTCATGACGTCTAGAAAAATGTTTTTACGGATTTATTAGCGCATAAAAAATTGCGATTGTTATTAACAAAATAAGAAAAGGAAAAAAAGGTATTTAGTTTTTCGTTAAAAACTTCTAAATTACTAATATTTAAGGAATTGTTGAAACTAGATCCTGAAAAACAAGGAAATTACCAATGAACAAGTCCTAACTCTTGAAACTATATCACCAATTTTGAAAATTATTTTTGTGTTCGAACCTACAAAAAATGAGAGAATTTTTGTAGGCACGTACTATGTTATTAGTGTATTTTCTATAGTTACACCGATATTTTCATTCATCATCGTTCTGGTAGTCATCATTTCATGATCATGAGCTGATGATGTAAGGTACAGCTCCTTAACGGTTAGGAGTTGGAAGATAAATCTTTAAATATCATATGTATGTATGTTACCTTTAGCCGTATTCTTTCAAATTATTCAGACAAGCTGATGATGAAAGATAAAGAAAAGAATAAAGATAACACCTCAACGGTTAGGAGATGGAAGATAATCCTTCGATTTCTTATGCATCTATAGACCTTTAGTTATGTAGTTTCAAGTTATTTATGTGAACTGATGGTAAAAGATTAAACTCTTCAACAGTTAGGAATTAGAAGATTATTTTAATATTACACGTACGTATAGACCTTAACTTGTATTCTTTTGGAGTATGAGGCTGATTCTTTAAATACCATATATAGAAATAGGAATTTTGGAATTTCTACTCCTAAGAGGGTGAAATAGGGTCTGAAAGTTTGTACGATAGTCCGTCATTTTTAAGTTAGAAACATGAATATTTATCTTAGAACTACTGATTAAAAATTATTAGATACGTATTTAAGCGTATTCTGCCCCAAATGGGGTGTAATAGGGGTTGAAATTTGTATGGAAGTCCGTCATTTTAAGTTGGGAACATCAAACTTTATCTTTAGGCAACTGATAAAAAATAAGTTAAAACGTATTTAAGAGTTTCCGGAGATTCTACCCCTAAGGGGTGTAATATGGGTTCACATTTCGTATATAGGTTAGTCTCGAAGTAGACTTTTGATTACAAATAAATAAATACTGATACCACAGCATTTATGGGAATGAGCATTGATGGGAATTCCTCTCCTAAAGGGGTAATAACAAGATCGAAATTCTGTGTGAAAGTCAATTTTTTAAGGTATACAAATGAAACTTTATTTTCTAGACCAACAAAACAGTTAAAAAAAACTTTTTCAAGTAGGTAGTTTTAAGAGGGTTTACAACGTGAAAGTGCTTCCACGCTTAAAAAAATCTCAACCAGAATGAATATTAAAATTCTGCTCTGACTACTTGGTGTATACCACGCCGTTTTAAAATATTAGTTCCCGTGGCATATGTTAATCAAACGTTGTGTATATTGATCAACAAAGTATCATCAAGTATGAACAAAGTGATCAACAAAGTATCATATATGAAAAAGATAACGGTTATTAGAGCTGCAATTGCCGAGTCAATCGAGATAGAGATTTTGTCGTAAACTTAAGCACAGCGTTGCAAACCGCTTAATACTATGTTGCGCCTATAAGACTATACACTGGACACTTCCTTAGAAATAGTACCGAAAAGGTGGATCAACAATTATTGCAATCTCGGCCTGATCAACAATTGGCGAGTAGAGGACAATATATATATATATATAAATGTTCAACTCCTGTTTCACGCCCTTAGAGGTAGAATATCCAGAAACGGTTAAATATGTCACCACTAATTTTTAATCAGTAGCCGTGAAATAAAGTTACCTCTTCGTAACTTAAAGAAGGACGTACTTACAACAACATACAAACTTTCAACCCCTATTTCACGCCCTTAGGGGTAGAATATCCAGAAACACGTAAATACGTATCCTGTTATTTTAATCAATAGCCCAAAGATAAAGTTTCATGTTCTACCTTACCTTAAAAATGACAAACTTCCATACAATCTTTAACCCCCTATCTCACCCCCTTAGGGTAAGAATATCCAGAAACGCTTAAATACGTATCTAGTCATTTTTTATCAGTAGCCCAAAGATAAAGTTTCATGTTCTAACTTAAAAAATGACAAACTTCCATATAATCTTTAAATCCCTATCTCACCCCTTTAGGGGTAGAATATCCAGAAACGCTTAAATACGTATCTAGTCATTTTTAATCAGTAGCCCAAAGATAAAGTTTTATGTTCTAACTTAAAAAATGACAAACTTTCATACAATCTTTAAACCCCTATTTCACCCCCTTAGGGGTAGACTATCTAGTACCTAAATATATCTGATTACGTACCTTTTTTTGTTTGAAGGGTCCTTAGGCAATAATACGCTACGCATTAATTCGTTAATTAATTGTGAAGCAAAGTGGAAACAGTCTATCATAGAAAAGACCCAATCGTGGAGAAGGTGGTCTCTGATTGGTCCGTTTGAATCAAATCAACAATAGCTGGTGTGGATTTGTATAAAAAAGATGTAAATAGTTCTTAATTCTGCCAGCAGAGGGGTTGCAATTGTTGATCCAAAGCGGAGCCACATTAGTACGCCGGAATACACATTAGATCAACAAAACCTGTTGCTGATCAACAATCGCCAACAGATCAACAATTAACTGACGCCACGTCGCGTCAGATCAACAAGGGCCGAAAAGAGATATCTATATATATATATATATATATATATATATATATATATATCTCTCTCTAGATATATATAACTACAACTATATAACTTTAAACATTAAATACATGGACAGAGGCTAAAATACATGCTTTTCATCACCTTTATTTCATTCTCAAATCTGAGGTACAATTTTGTTACTTCAAACATATTAGGTACAGTATAAATCAAATACGTTGGATTGTATATAGTGTGTTTATTGACTTTTGGTAATAAAACCAACATATTTGAAACAGAAAGAAATATAGTGAATATAAATTTGACCTGATCAATTTTGTGTAATAACTCGTCAATAGCATTTCATGTATATCAAATTAATATCCAGATCAACGGATAGTAGGAAAAACAGAAATATACAAATACAACAGAATGGTTTATTTGGATATAAGCCAAACTTAAACTAGAGTAGCTCTTTATTTTGGTTGAGCTACCAACATCGAGGTAGTCATCCATACTTTCGTATTTATAATGATGGTTACAAGCCATAAAAAATATTTACCTTTATACGAGTATATATAACGTGAATATATATTCCAGAGCTTAATTGTAATGACATGTTTAAAATTGAAGATATTGTTGTCGTATTACAATTACCTACACACACTTACGCCTACAACTCAGAACATTTGCTCTAGTTCCGACCACTCATCACAGATTAACATTGCACAGAGCAATGTGTGACTGGACTAATTACTGCAGCCAGTAATGCACAGACCAGCAGCTTTAGCATTGTACCAAGACTTTACTATTCTAATTTAAACGAAGCTCACGAGTATAGTGGAAGTGTGTAGGTAAAATTCCAAAATTAAGTAGATCTTATACTTTATTAACAGATATGGTGATGAGCATAGGTATCTATTTCTAAGATTACACATATTACAGATGATTACACATATAACTAGATGCATGACAAGTGATCGTATTAGTCAAGAACACACAACTTGTAGTTAATTGTATTCAGATACTAATCGATGTACCGAGCCAAACGTCCCGAGCTCGCTGCATTTCTTTGTGAATTGTAAGAGTATTCTCTACTGAATGAAGCATAATGCAATAAAAACACAACTGGTTGACATATCTGTTGTTCAAAGGCTGATTGAGCAAAAATTAAAATTTTAATAAGTCACTCTCGGTCTATTAGTAAAAGCGAAAGCCAAATCCATCATGCAATGCTTTGCCCATAAAAAAAAAAAAATCGTCACTTCCGCTGAATGCTGGTTTAGATCTTTTAAACTACTCTACGGATTTCATGTAGTTTTCAGCAATAGATAATTCAAGAAGAAGGTTTTTAGGTGTAATTAATGAACCGGAGTGATACTACGGCCTCACAGAAAACTGGTGTGAAACAGCGGTCGCGCAATGCACTTGTGAAGCCTCTGGTGTTGCGGGTAACCAAGGGCGGCGGTAATCGCTTACCATCAGGCGATACGTCTGCTCGTTTGCCCATTATTCCATAAAAAAATATTACAATAGAGGAAATCCAAGAATTTTAAAGACTTTCGTGCGAAGTCGGACAGGGTCGCTCGATTAATATAAACTAAATTGGCATCATCAAAAATGTAACAAGTGGTTTGGTTTTTTTTGAGAACATCGTTTTGAGAGTATTTGTGTCATCTCCCTTGGTCCAAAAGACCATTGAAATATGATACGGATACGACACAATGAGTTATAGAAATTGTAAATTGTTCACTTATCCGTGGAACACTTAAAACAACAGTTATTATACCGCTCGAGGGTAGAAGGCATATTTTTGTGAGTATAATAGGGTAAAATGGACTGAAGTATTTTTACATATGCTTTTGTAACTTCTTTCGCTTTGCATTGCTTAATTCATAAAGGAATCCTTATTTTGAATACATTTACTGTGTTTGTTTCCAATTTACGAAAATTACAAATTGAATATGTTTTTTCGTCTTAATGTTTTTGTTACAGAGTACGTTTAATATTGTCAGTAATCTTAACAATACACAATTTTAGGCAAGTTCAGTAAAACAAACCAAACTAATGATTTTGAACTGATTTTACAATCCATAATACTTTGACAATTAAAAAATACGTAAAATCTGTATGCTACACTAAAAAAGTAAAAAGCAGATAATTATTTTTATAAAGGTAAATTGATATTTTAAATTTATTATCAATTTCAACCTCGATTCCTTGGACCAATTCGAAGAATTTAAAGTGTTGTGACTTACAATATATATTTAAATGAATTAAGTAAGTAAAATAATGACCTAAAATAATGTTTGCAACATTAGTAATACTAATAATATACACAACTTTCAACATTGTTTTTTTTGTATATTTTTTACATTCCGCCCATCTTATACCTCGAAATATATTAGTTTAGTTCATGATTACTTTTAATTTAATTCTCAGTACCTATCGTTTGCTCTTTTACTTTAGTAAAGAAAAGAAAAAAGCAAAGTTCAAGAAAGTTTCTGAATTTTCTTGAACAACAACATAACTCAGACTCCTAAAAGTTCGCTTTTACAACAAATAATTAGAATTCATTGTATGAATAAATTAATGAATCACAGAAATTGATGTTATAACTATGTCTACCTTGGCGCCATATATATAATACTAGCTGAACCCTGCGGTGTTACCCGTGGTTATTGTTGTCCCGCGAGTAACGCTGCGGGACAAAGATATTTTTAAAAAAGTAGCCTAAGTTACTCCCTGGATCATAAGCTACCTGCCAGTGAAATTCCCGTCAAAATCGGTCCAGCCGTTCCAGAGATTACCTGGAACAAACAGACAGACAGACAATACATTTTTTAACTACATTTTTGGTATATGTACCGTGTATATATACATATGCATTTAGTAAAAAGCGGTTATATTAATGTTACAAACAGACACTTCAAGTTTATTTATTTGTGTAGACTAGTTAGTACTTTTATTAGAATAGTCTTGCCTTGCCTATTCCTTAAGGCATGTTACTATGAAAAACACAGTAACACGGATCACTGTTTTGTAGGTACAATAACTACTAAGTCCATGTGAAATAATAACAAAAATTTGTATGAACGGGAAAATTCTAAAAACCGTTTCTTCAGTTAAAATAAAAGTAAATATCTTTTAAATATTATTAAACTCGGGTTAAAGTGAGCAGTTTGTTAAAGTGTAATAATAAATTAATATTGACTTAGCTTTGTTCAATTTCAGATTATTTTAGACTTTGTTCTTTATCAGCATCTTGAATGAAATGCTAATATTGAATCAGTTTTCAATTTTTTTCTTACCTTTCAAAGGCAAATTACTGAGGAATTTTTGATGAGGAAACCTTTACTGGCTCCGACAAGGGCACGTTGAGTTTTGTTATTTATTTTATACTTAAAATACAAAGGCGAACTTAATGCCGAAGGTATTTTCTAACAGCTAACTTATAGGTTGTTATAATTATACAGTTGTCGAACTTTTAAAAGCCTTATACGATATGCTGATTAAACCATCAATGCCTATGAGTTCGTAGCCAGAGATTCGACTTTAAGGATGGCAAACCTTTTAACTATCTGCGATCCTCAGATCGGGAGACTGGCTTTTACCAGTCTGGCTGGACAATTTATTAATTAATTCATATTAGCAGTTACAAATAGAGCGTGTCTTCCATGGGAATAAATACAGCGAACATCAATCAAAGCTTGCGATATTTACTGAAGTATTTCTCATACTTATTGAAACCTATTTGTAGTGGACCTACCACACGCGCAAGTATCACCACAGTTATAAATGTGCAGGTATAACTGTGGTGATACTTAAACACGAACGTAGTTACCACACGGAAGGTTCTTAGGCCTATCGGTCTGAGAATCGACCTACATCTATTTTTCATTCCCCTGAAAGATATGGGTGACTCACGCCATTTTTTTTTTACTTTTATTGCAAAATCACTTTTGCCTGCTAAGTAATCCGGCTACTTTCGCACTGCCATATTATGCCTTGTTTCAGTAATTATGCCCGCCTCAGCGTGCCGCAGGTAGTGTTCCCGCAACTTTTAATTTTCCTCTATACAAACATTGTCCTAACAATAACGAACACACAAAAAATATATATATATCGACACATGGTCATCATTTGTCGGTTCTGGGTTCATTGCGGCCGCCGAGCTATCGTGGGTTAGCGGGCGAGGAGAAGTAAAACCACGTATTGTAAATGATTACATGGAAACAATTATTATTATAACAAAATATGGACAGAATTACAATCAGCAACATAATTAGGATACGACGCTCTACCGAACACGTCTTATTTCTTTTGCTAAGAGAGCCCGGAGTTGCGTCAAGAGTCAAGAAACGTCAACCCGTCCTTGTCAAAATGTTAGCTGCCAGTCTTCACGTTTCTTGCCACTCTTAAAATATCGAAGCGCCGTCACGGCCGGACTGACAAATCGCACGTCCTCGTGCGACCCCTCACACCTCGATTTATCTGCAAAGACCAAATACAGGTCTGTAGAACATGTTTGGGCCTGCTCGCCCATCCCTGACTAGCTACTGATTCATGACACCTGTTTAAAAAGATCTCGATCTTCACCACTCGCATCTGAGTTAAACATACTGGGCGGACAACTGACTTCAGGCGCCCCTTCGACCACCCACCAACTCACATGGTGCGATGGACCGGACAACCCGTCAGCGCCCCTTCCACCAGTCACAAAAACACACACAGCTGCTGCAATCAACCGGTTCGGAACGTCGACCCACATAGGCCAGTCCTAGACCAATCTCTTGCCACCCAGCTCACACCAGAACAGTCGTAGTCTGACCGTGGGCATCGACCCGGCTTAGGCCAGCCCAGGCGATCAACTACGCTACATACCACGCAGTCTGATCAGAGGCATCGACCCGGTTTAGGCCAGCCCCCTTGATCAACTACGCCACTACGCTACTCCCAACTCCAGATCCCATGCTGTAGGCTCTAGATCGATTCTCAATAAGAAATACAGGGTTTGCTCAATTATTATAACCTCACCATTTACTACTAATCATATTCGGAGGCAGAGAGGGTGTCAGAGCTTACGATCAAAGTATGTGAACTAGATACCGATACTGTATCACTGTCATCATCGGATGTTACCGTTCCATTCTCATGACTATGGATTTCCGCCGTCTCGGCCTCCTCTGCCTCATTGTCTAACGAAGTAGCTACTTCAATCAAGCCATCATAGCCCCTGGGTACTGCACGCAAGTTTTCATGGGCGTATTTATTGTTCGGTTAGACCCATCAATGCCTCTCAGCTCGTATCTATCGTAATCTAGTACCATGACAATCGTAAAAGGACCTTTGAACTTTCGCTGTAATATGGTTTGGTTACGCTCGATGCCCTTGATAAAGATGAAGTCGCCTACACTAAACGGTCTTACAATTGCTCTACCCCGATTGAAGCGTTCTACTTCTGACGAAGCAGCCTTTTTAATATTCTCGAAAGCGTTGTGCCTAATGGTATTCAAGTCGAAAATAGGCTCAGGTTCAGCATGCAATGATAAAATTGATATTCCTAATGACTTTGCTCGTGTGCCAAGCATTGATTCCTATATATAACCGGATAACCGACGTGGTTCATGCTAATGCCCTGCTTGTGAACAATATTAATATCGTACGCTAGTAAGAAAGACCACCATCTATGTACACGTGGAGTTAAGTCGGTTTTTGATTACGCTCAATTCGGTCTATATCGAGAATGCCTGTCGTAACCCGTCGTAATTCTAATCAAGGCTAATTTGTCATTACCTCGTAAGTCTGTATCAATATTCATAAAATCAAAGCTGCTAGATTTGTCAGAAAAATTAACTTCTCTACGTTGAGAAAAAGTAACCTTATCGTTAACTATATGCACGCGTAACTGGTTCAGCAATAGTGCCATCAGGTACTATGTGAAACAACACAGAGCGATAAACCTTAAACATTGATGGAGCAATAACCTGGGAAAACCTTTACATTCTACATCTCCCCTTACCAAAGCCCGTCAGATAGACTAAATCATTCTATGCAGTACCAGGGAACTACTTGGCGTATCTGTTGGTTATCATTAAACAAGCAGATTCATTTTCAAAAGAAAGGAAACTGGCTCACCGGATGATGTAGTCAAAGTGCTCCTCGATGCCTTGCGTTCACACACATGGACATCTTTGACCGCCGCTGCTCCGCTGCCACTCACTCGATCTGGACACGCGAATGCCAAGTGTCCTGGTCATCCACACGCAAAGCAGGTGATTGGTCTTGGTTTATCAGTGTATCTGGATGTTCGGTTGTGCGTCTTCTCTGAAATAACAGGCTCCCCTCTTCGTTTGGGGCAGTCTATCGCTTTGTGACCCGAAGTGATTTGTTTCAGTGAAATGCCGTTGAGAACGCGAAGAACTTGAGATCTAGTGGTCAGGTTATGGGAGTGGAACTCTCGGCAAACCACGGCTTCCTTTTGGCATAGAACCGCAGACATAAATCCCGTTGTAACATCTTCAGACGTCTCCATCCGCGGAATGAATTTGATGATGTTCCAAAGGCCCATGGCTGCCTCACTCGCTGTTTCTTTAACACCAACTTGGAAACGTAGAATTTCATAGAAGTAATCTTATGGCAACATATGTTTAGTAAACTTTGCTAGCAATACTTCTTTTATTTGAGGCCATGTCAGCTGCGATGCCTGCACTCGTGTTAAACAGGTAGCAGCTCGGACTTTGAGTGCACGCGTAAGTAACAAAAGTAGTTTTGTACCTTATAACTTATGGCTGTTGATAACAATTTCTGTTACGTTGCACCAAACCTTTGTATCCGCTTCGTTGCCATCAGGATCAAACTCGATTGGGCACGGCTATTCTCCTCTGAAGTAAGCCCTTCACATCCCACTTCTGATATCGACACATGGTCATCATTTGTCGGTTCTGGGTTCATTGCGGCCACCGAGCTATCGTGGGTTAGCGGGCGAGGAGAAGTAAAACCACGTATTGTAAATGATTACATGGAAACAATTATTATTATAACAAAATATGGACAGAATTACAATCAGCAATATAATTAGGATACGACGCTCCACCGAACACGTCTTATTTCTTTTGCTAAGAGAGCCCGGAGTTGCGTCAAGAGTCAAGAAACGTCAACCCGTCCTTGTCAAAATGTTAGCTGCCAGTCTTCACGTTTCTTGCCACTCTTAAAATATCGAAGCGCCGTCATATATATATATATTTTGGTGCAGCCGATCATAAGTTGTGCGCGTACATTTTTATATATACTTATAGATTATTATTGAAATATTTAATACATGTGTTTTCTTAACACCGTTATTGATTTACTCAATAACCATTACTCATAAACTGTTCATTTTTTATAAATTGTTTAGTGAAGAACGAATAAAATACGAATAATTTAGTCAATTCCTCCGCAATGTAATTATAAGTTAAATGTGTTTAACTTTTGTACGAGACTTTGAACCGTCGTTTTACTTATTCCTTTTATCATTTTTAATTAGAATGTTCATTATTTAATATAAATGTAGGATATACAGATTCATCATCTTTCTAGCCTTTCTTATTCCCAAGATTTTGGAGTGGGCTACTAGTTCAAGAGTTTTGCCTGAATATCAGTTTTTACACGGAGCGACGAATTCATTTTTTTTTACCTTATTTTTCTAACAATTTTTGCAAGCGTACCTTCATTTGTTTTTAAATCATCTAGATGCCATTCCGAATCGAATGACACTTCAATCATAATTTTCGGAGACTGCTGAAAAAAGTTGACCAAAAAAGCACTTGTTAACTAGACTATACGCTAGGTACCATTGCGGTACCGAGGCAGTAACGTTACATTACGGACGCTTTTTGCCGGCTCGGGTACTCCTCCGTAATTCCCCGTAAGGAACATTCATTCCAATAAATACATAATGATACAAAAACTCTTTAAGAATGAAAGATTTTAAATTATTGTATTATACACTAAAATTTAAGGAATTGATTAAAATCTTGCTTGATATAAAAAACCCTGAGTGTTTGTTCTGCAACTTTCCTTGGCACATCAAAGACATTGTTCTCATTTTATCACCCTATACATTTTTAAATTACCGGTGAACGGTGAGAATGGTCAATGCGGATCTTAAAAGCTAAGAGTCATCTCGAAAACGCGCAATAGGGTTGTGGGTACCGCAGAGTTGTGCTTTGCTTTTATACATTTTTATATAGGTTTAATGTTTCACTGCTTTTATCATCATTTGATACATGACAAATGTTCATATTTTTATAAAGTGAGGATCAGTAAACTATTCTCTTCAATAGTTTTCTAAAAGTTTATTGCGTTTGTTTATGAACCAATCTTATGTAAAGCTTTTACAGAAGCTTTGTACTATTAAAACCAAAGTTATAATCTATAGATCTATACAAATAAATAAAATTGGAGTGTCTGTTTGTAATATTAAAATTACCGCTTTTTACTAAATGCATATGTATGTATACACGGTACATACGCCAAAAATGTAGTTAAAAAAATGTTTGTCTGTCTGTCTGTCAGTCTGTCTGTCAGTTTGTTCCGGGTAATCTCTGGAACAGCTGGACCGATTTTGACGGGACTTTCACTGGCAGGTAGCTGATGATCCGGGGAGTAACTTAGGCTACTTTTTTTTAGACTAACTTTTTCCCGCGGCGTTACTCGCGTAACAATAACCGCGGGTAACACCGCGGGGTTTAGCTAGTATAATTTACATAGTCTCACATTATTTTAAAATGACAACAATATTAATCGAATGTTGATGTGATGGATTTCACTTATAATATTAGTAGTGAATACTGTGTATACATTTTAATTTTAGTTATAAAAACTAGTCACTGATATAAGTACGTATGACTACAAAAAAATACTGCATTTTTAGTGTCACTTGTCCAGTGAATAAACAAACAGCGTAGAACATGTTGCATCTCTACTTCCAGTCAAAGGCATACCTTATTATCTTTTTCTTTCGTAATTTTTTTTTAAGTTTCAAATTTTTTTTTTGTAATAATGCCCACCTCGTATTCCCACAGGAGGTAGTGTAGTCACGGACAAAAAGTATTTTCCGGTTATCTTTTAATTTTCTTCTATATAAACCTTGTCCTAACAATAACAAACACTTCATTACCGTTTCAAAGGTTGTTTCATCTATTTTTCAATTCCATTTTGTTTCTAACCCCTCATAGATGCAATTTTCAGTGTATAGCTAAATAAGTAATAAAAGTATTACCGTACTAAAGAATTTCTTCTTAATTCAATGGAGAAATTCAATTACCTTTAGTACTGAGTATTATCCTCCATTCTCACGCAATACGACATTATCTTTACAAAGAGAGTCGTTCTATTTGCTCCCTGTAAGTACTGCAACCCACTGGAACGATAACCTTTTACACTCATATATTTAAGAACTATATCACCACATATATTATATATTTTCTATTATGAACCTTGCTATTATGGAAATTGCAACCTTCAGAAACGTATTTTCTTGTGGTATAATTTTACCGGTTTTTGTGGAGAACCTTGGGTGATGCCTATGTCGAGCAGTGGACGTGTTTCGGCTGAGACGATGGTGGTCATGATATGAAGTGAAGCTATAAAAATAGACAGGTTTAACTCCAAATCATTCATGTATTGCTTCCCTATGACTATGTTCTACCATCGCAGAAATAAAAGAATGGTTTGGAGGACCCAGTAATCATTCCGATGAAAACCGACCAAAAATTTCTTAACAGGTTCACCTATGACAAAATATGAGTCCTTCTTAAGCCTTAAGTCTTGTTACTTTTTATACCACCGCAACACACATACACCTTATTACATACACACAATCATATACTCATATTTATAATATTCATAGGGTCAGTGAATAATGTATTTAAGAACTTATATTTAAGACCGATATCAATTTAATTCTACCATACGTGTTTATATCGTGAATGATTTTATTCGAGCTTGTTATGTGTAATCACGTACTTACGTAATACAAGCAAGACCCTTCATTAAAATATGACAGAACATGCGCATTAAATAACCTAGTGCTATTTTATTTGTGTTTACGGTCACTAAATTACGTTCACTAAATTCGGTTATTGGAGCAACATTCACTAAATGTTGCTCAAATAGCCGAATTAATTATTTTATGCCAACTATTAAGGTTATTCTAATTTCATCTTTTCATTCTTGTAACCTTTATTTTTACATAATTGATCAGTTCATTAATCTTGGTACTATAGAGTACTATTAGTACTTGAATCTTTTATCTGGTCTGCCGAGTTTATTACCGGTCTCGCAACTATATTTTTTTGTTACCAATGACGATTAGTTACATTTGTTACTGTGCTGCCAACTGGCGTCGCAATTCCGAATCTTTTATTCCATTGTTACCTGACATTATTATAGTTATTTTAAAATTTTCACCGTTTAAACCTTCCCTGGACTACTACAAACATTTCAAAACCAAAATCTACTAAATTTTGGTTCTCGAGTTTTAGCAAGACAAACGAACAGCAATTGATTTTTATACTTACAAGTTTTTAAAGTCGTAAACATTGGATTTTTAGTTTGTGCGACAATTTTGCTAGTAATCACAGCCTATATTTTCTTCATTTATCTCTCTATCTATCTATCTCTTCAACCTCGAATACATGGCCGACCTCGAAGAGCTTTTGAGTTTTTGACATATTTTGGCCACGCTGACAATCATTATTGATAGACCGAATCCCATATTTTATAAATTTTCCCAATAAAAAAAAAAAAAAATTCAAGAGATAATTTTGTTTACTTAAATTTAAAAGAATGATGACAGATCCAATAAGTTTGCTTTACTGTCCGCATAGTGTCGCTTTTGTCAATTTAGTGCTGCCACCTACAGTTCCTGCATGTTCCCTTTCAGGTAAGAAAGGGTCGTTACGGTATCTGTCTTAAGTGTGCAGAGTATTCTTAACATTCACAAGATCACCTCACCAACGAAACACGACAGCACGAATGCTGTCATTTTAATTTGATCTTCTGTGCAAAAGGTTGTACCGCCCCAGACAAGCCAGTCCATTCCTCCTGAAATCAGCGTGGCTCTACTACCTTTATTTTAATAAGTTTACACTTACAAACACTCGAATCAACCAATGTGAAGTTTTAAATATTTATGTACGATGTCAATGCAACAACTAAATAATAATATTATGGAGCATGACAAATTCGGAAGCTGGCCTTAGAATTCATCATCTAGCAAAGTAGTATAAATTGTTAATATTAGAGTAAATTTGTAAGCTATGCGAGCTGAATACCGTTTGTTTAGAATATCAGGGAAACTTTGAAAGCTGCTTCAAACTCAACATTTCACCTAATTTTCTCTGTGTAGGGCTTGTGGAGCAGATAGTAACGAAGCTTTGATGGTACGAACCATGTGCATTCGGTCTATTTTGAGACTCAAAGATTGAGAGTTTGTGAAATATAACTGATAATATAACAGCCCGCATTTCAAAAGAGGGTTTAATTTTCAGTAACAGCGAATATATATCGTTGTTATTCTGGAGAATACTGATAATAAATGTATTTTCTAAAAAAAGTTACACTATTTTACTGAAATATAATATTATTTTAAAATTCTCTTTTCTATCTCTGCACTAAAAGAATTAGGTTAAGAGTTTTATCAAATTTAATACTTTTGGGTTCAGTTGATTTAGAACATTTAGACAAAATCTCTCAACAATAAACTCATGTTGGACAAATTTTAATCTATATTTAGAAAAACCTTATCTAGAAGTACATGTGAAAACATGACAGGCTAAGATTTTTAAAACAATCTATTACTGGCAGTTTAACATTTGTTTGTAATATGTGTTTTACTTGCTAACCAGATAGAAAGTGTACGATACTGAACAGTGATTCTTCAGTAACTTAATGTGATACGTAAAACCATAAACCACCAAATGTGTGTAGCTGTGAGCTTCATTAAACACAACATATTAACAGAGTTCATGCTCAAGTAATGGAGCATGCTTGATTAAACAATACGTTAATAAAACACGTACCGCCCTCTCTGATACGTACGGTTTGAAGTCTCTTTATTTCACGCTTTAATATTTTTCCTTCATGAAAGTGACAAGTGGAAATAAAAAGGTTCTTTAATTTGGTTTTTATTAAGGAATGTAGTATGTTGCGGCACATAAAAACAGTTTTCATTAAAAAAAACATATAAATGAATGACCGACAAGTTTATCCGTCCGATATAATATATGTTAGTTTGGCTAAAAAGTTTTGCAGGTTCTTGTTTAAGAACTCTGAAAAATCACCAAATTATATTTGCAAATTCATGTTTGATGATGAACTTTTCGCCTTCGCTCTTTCGCAGTATCCCTACAATTTTTTAAATTTAAAATATTCCCAATAGTTTTTTGTGAAAATTTGACCTTCTACTAATAATTGCAAAACTCCACTACAGTCTTATTTACCTGTATTTGTATCACATGTATTTACAAAACGACTGAGTGAAAGAATTCCTGAGAAATTCAGAAATAAAATAAAATAGCGAGTACTCGCTATTTTGTATTATTTGTTTGTAAAAAGATTGAAGACAACAATGTGCTGCATCTTGCTGTAACAATAAAATGTTTCCAAGAATATTATGCTGCATTTCGAAAGAAAAAATCTATTTTTAAATTGAATGTGGGTATGGAAAAGGTTGAACCATTCATGTGGGTTGGAAATAACCTAGGTAGATGTCCCACAAGTATCCTTGCGTAATATACTCTTTAGAAACATATTTTACATTTCTATTTTGCTATACATTTCTTTACTTTTTTCTTAACAAGCTTATTTATCTATTAGAAGTAATTATACTCATGCTTATGTATTTATAAAATTTCTTCGAACTCTACGTCAACTACTACTGTCTTTCTGAAACACTTGATCCATCCTAAGGTTGCCTGGAAGAGATTGTGTGTGTTTTGGAAATTTGTTATGTATTATGTACTTATTAACCCTATAATATAGTGTGCAAATAAAAATTTTCTATTCTAAGAATAGGGTTACACTAAATCCCATTGAACAGGCACCAACTGCCTCGTTGATCTATCGTAGATCTAGTTGAAGAGGTCTCAAGTTCGATTACCGGGTCGGCCCAAAACGTGATTGGGTTTTTCTTAAAACAATTTCCTAACAACAGCAGAAGTTAGTGGTCTTCACGACCGTACCTCGAAAAGCACATTAAGACAGTGGTACGACCGTACCTTGAAAAGCACATTAAAGCAGTGGTCCGACCGCCGACGATAAACGAGAAATGAGTAGAACTAGAAACTATAAACGAGTTGGCGATCAGCGGGAAGCGAGTGTGTAGTTTCGATAGTTTAATCGCTGGGCTACAAGCGAGTGTGCAAATACGATGGACGATTACTCGCGTCGCGCCACTTGCCCGCGGTCACTAGTTATTTAGTCCTGTGCAAAGATGCGCGCGCGAGAGGCGCGTGCACGCATGTACGCAAGCATGTACACGTGTTTCTAACCGACTTTACATTTTGTTCTAAGTTCCAAGACACTATGAATATTTTTTTATTGAATGTGTCCGATAATATCCCTATGGAAAAATACATCATCGTCGTCGTCTGAACTAGACAACAATGAGAGTTGTAAGGATTTATTGATATCCATACGTGTACTCTCAAAGCCGTACTGTATAGAAATGATCAAGCGAGCGAGCATCGCTAAGCGAGTATCGCTGAACGAGTTAATCTTTGGAACAAAACTAGTAAAACGAGTCGTCGCCGGCAGTGTAAACTGTCAGAGAGCAACTATTATTATATACATCTCTTTTGTTTACACGGAATATATATTTATTCTACGTTTCTTGAGCGAGAAACGTGGTCGTTTTCTCGCTGGCGGTCAGACCACTGCCTAAGCCGTTGGTCTTCTATGTCTAGGACATCGCAATGTTATTGAGAACAAAATGTTTCATTATATTTTATGTTTTTGCTTTAACTTATCTTCAAGTAAAATGTTGTAGAGGTGGCTTTAAAATTACGATTTCTTATACCTCTATACCTATTAAGAGATCCGAACGTAATATTTTATACTGTCCATATGGCTAGCAAGTCGATTTATGGAGGCAGTTGAGAAAACATTTATAACTCCAAACACCAAATCTATCTATATACATAAAAGAGGAAGGTGACTGACTGACATACCCAGAGATCAACGCACAGCCCAAACCGCTGAACCTAGAGTCCTGAAATTTTGCATGTAATTTTTTTATATAACGTAAGTGAGCACTCAGAAAGGAACTTGAAATTCCACCCCTAAGGGGTAAATCAGGGGATGAAAGTTTGTATGAAACTTTTTATTCCTTTGATGAATATGCTTAAAATTTTGTAAAAATATAGTGGGGTTAAAGTAATGAAATACGTATTGAAGTATTTTTCAAAATATCACCCCTAAGGGGGTAAATCAGTCTGCGTGAGCGAAGCCGCGTGTAAAAGCTGGTATTATATATACACACCTCAACAAAGTCTAGGGCTATTTTATATTTCATCAAATATCTAAAAATCTAAGAAGAATTTTCAGATACTAAATGGAAGAAAAGTAGCTTATTTTAGGAACTTTAATCAAAGAAGAAAGCGATTCGTGATTCGTTTGTTTTAATTAAAAAGTTAACTTTTTTAATTGTTGTAGAAAATTGGTACGAAAGTAAATGTCATAGAATTTTTGTAACATTATTAATATTTGAGAACTGATGAGAGTGCCGCAGACGGCCAACTCCGCCTGGAGTTCCCCAAACACGAGTTCTTCTTGAATCCGGATCAAATTCCAAACCGGAACTCATCAGTGAACAGCACCGATGATCATTGTTGATCACTCCAAGACAAATGCTCCCGAGCCCAAGAAAGCCGCCGACTGCGATTGCCTCGTCGCAGAGCTGGAGCACGTAGCGTTCTTCGAGCATGAAGGTTGACTTCATGCAACCTCCTTCGCACGGTTTGGTCGCTTACTGGTGGTCCTCCTGGAGCCTTTGCACAAGTAGCAACGCCGTGATATTGAGTTGTCTTTTGGCGTTCATTTGGAGGAATCGATCCTGTCTTTGCGTAGTAACATGTTGTTTACCACTGTGCCATTCAGCCACATCCCTAGTACTACGATAACGTGACATGACGTTTTGACTGATATGCAAGGCTTCAGCAACGACGCGTTTAATAGCACCATTTTCTAACATGCCCACGGCTCGTAACATTTCATCTCGACTCAAATTGCGACGTGACATGACTTTTGAAGCTAGTATTTTGTTTTTAGCATTAACAATGCTATTTTTTTTCTTTTTATATTTTTCAATTTTGAAAATAGAATGAAAGGAGTTTAATTTGCTATGTACACTATTTATGGAATTAAAAAGATTTTTAACTATAAAGTCGTCAATAGTATAAGATTATGATATCCCTAGACTTTGTTGAGGTGTTCATATACCTCACAGCATTTGTTGTTAAAATTTTCAGTTATCTGAATTTCCTCTTCATATGAAAAATATGTACAGTTTTGTTTTTTTTTTCAAATCAAGAACTTTTTTCACATATTAATATTTCGAACCCCTCTGTCAAGCCCAAATGGGCCTACGCGATACACTGTTATGACACCGAATTTATTTATGTGAGCGTTAAATTCTGAATGTTTTGTTTTAATTGTCATGTGTGAGTTCCTGTTGCCTACGCAACAGGTGATTGTTTTTGTATGACAGTCTAAGGAGCAGACGTATAGCCTGATTGTAAGCGATTACCGTGGCCCATGGACACGCGCAACACCAGAGGCGTTCCAAGTGCAGTACCAGCCTTTGGGGGATGGGATGAGATAGGGGGAGGGGTTGGGGTATGGGAATCCGGTATCCTCACTCACTCGGTGAAACTAAGTACTACTAAGCAAGTGTTATAGGAACTAAATCACCTTTCACTTTGACTTTTACTACTATTGATATCAGTGATCATTTCTATGTGTCTCTATACGGTCTCTGAAATATTACCTAAACATAATTGACATATTAAATATCGGGTCAGAAAATATTATTATGAGGAAATGAATTATGTTCCTCTTTTATGCTGGCATCGTTTTTATTCTAAGGTGTGCGGCCTAGCTGTTGATCATGCTATAGAATATATCCATTTGTCCCCACCTTTGGCTTTGGCTTCACTTTGAATCACCTACGTACCTTCCCTTTGTATCGATTGACAGCAATTACCACTACATACCTAAAAAGGGCTAAAATTATAGAGCATAATTTGGGCGTTTATTACACATCGGTTCGTATTCCACTTCTGAGAAACAGAAGTGATTATAAGTATGTTTCTCAGAAGTGAATATAAGTATATGTTATTATTCTTCACTAAGTTGAAAATGCTTCCTTAGAAATATAACCTAGTCAACTTTTGAGACGCTTGAAACAACTTCTATTAGTTGTAACTCTTATGATAATTATTAAACCACTCTAAAAATTACATTTGCTTACTAGGTTTAAGTGAAGCGAAGACTAATTGCTCCCTGATGGCATTTGACGTCACAGTACAGCTAATAGGACCTTTATGCTCTGTAAGAAAAACCCTAAAAGCTTTTAGCTTTCACATCACGTCAGTAAAAACTTTAACTTGACGTAAATAAAGAAGATTAGGCGAAGGGAACAATGTCAGCGACTTTCAGTGACATGCATATTTCTTACCGAACTCCGGAAAATTTGTCCTTATGAAAAAGAATAAAGCGAGTATTTTAAGAACCTTAAACTAAGTAGCTTAATACATTTTAATAAATAATCATATATATACTACCAAGAACAAGATAGTAGTTACTTGTACTGTAAGCGGTCAGGTAGTTACATTTCAACAAGTCCCAAGCGATAAAATATATATTCCTAGTGCGGGAGTTCTTTGCGGGTGAAAATACTTCACTTCTTGATGAAGGAACAGAATGTTGGGTACTGTGATTTTAACTATATTTTCATAGAATACTTCGGTGCGATCATATTTTTTCTGAACTGTCTTTTTTGAATAAACTCTATAGAGAAGAGTTATTATAGAGTATATTCTCTATAGAATATACGATGTGGCTAGACCGTCTCTCTGAAGATTCAAGATGAAGACATCGTTAAAAATACTGAGCTAAGATCAAGTTAAGGACTTCAAATGTTACGACAGGGTAAATAGTTATAGTATTTTAGACACAATTCGAAATGTTTGTTTTTGCAAATATTAATGAAAGAAAAAAGTGAAATGAATCAACTAAACTCGTTATTTTTGTGTTGTAAGATGGAAATCCAACCGTCACCATTGACATTTAAAATTTAATCATAAAATCATATCTAGAATAAATAACATTCTACGAAAATTTTTTTGATGGAAATATTTAAGGAGGCCATAAATTACTTCAAAAGTTAATTATAAGGGTTTATGTTTGCCATTGAGCTTTTGAATATGGAATAGGTAAAGAACTAATTAAATTATATTTTCTTAGGTTTCCTTTTCGATATAATTTCTTTTGAAATTCCCCAGATCAATTTTCTTTTTAAATACTATTCTACTAATAATTATGTGATACTAAATGTTTATTTCATCGTAATTTATATATTGTAAAAAGCCAAATATAAATTTTGTAAAGAACATGAAGGGCCAAAACACAATTTTACATAAAATGAAGCCGCAAGCAAAATCTACTAACTTCTGCGGAATAAAGACTATAAAGTTAAAACTTGAATAATGCTCATTTTAAGAAATGAAACACCAAAAAAGTTTCGACTTTAAAATTTACTAGAAGTTTTTAAGTCGGAATTATTTATAGGAGTATTTTTTTTACATGGCTCACCAGTTCATATCAGATCAGATCAGATCCCAAACTAGGCATAATCTGTACTATTATTATTTACTGCTTCTAAACGTATGGTGGCACTTGTAGGAATGCATTCTTGAAATTAAACTTGCACTTTTATTCCACTAAAATGTAATAAAAAAAAGTCTAATGTTCCACTAAAAGTAAATTAAATTACAACTTAAGTACTTGCACTTTTTATTATCTCTAGACCAACATGAACTTAATCTATGAGCCCTTAGTAACGTAGTGTATGGCCTCTATATAAAACGTATTCTTAAAACTTTCATTATACATTTAAAGCGTCAGCAAATATCGTAAAACTTGTATTCTTTTCCCTCTTATCTTATTCTCTATTATCTTATTATTGATATTGTGCTATTCATATATATATGAATATAGTATCTTCATATAGAATCGTTGCTATACTACTTATGCGGCCCAATTTCCTGTCACAGGCCATTTCAACTATCCCTGGCCCAGTTTATCGGCCCGTGATACCGATTGACAATTAAAGAGATGCATGCTTCCAGTTGATATATATTTACAAGTTAAGACAAAGCCTCAAGTAGATGTGGTTTCTTATTCTTCAACCTTATTATATGATAAATATATTGTATTATATTATTATTGAGACAAATTAGAGAAGCAGTCTAATGTAATATTAAGTATTCAAAAATAATGTGTTATTGTGCAAGGTGCGTTTTTATGTGCGTCAAATATACCAATATTGACATCGAAAAAGTGATTTATAAGTGACTTTAGTACAATTTCAGTTAACATAAATCCTCCAAGCCATGTACCTGCTACTAGAGACGTAATTCAATATGAAGATAGACTAGTTTATTTGTTAATGAAGAAGGTATTTTAAGTTTTTCTCATTTAAATCATAACTGTACAAAATATGAGAATGCGAATTTAAAATCAATAAATGAAAAGCATATATTTAAAGGAAATTTAAGTTCTTTATAGAGAAGTCGTGCCAAGATTTTTGCAATAAATTTTATTGAATAAGTTCACATTAAATTCAGTATTAGTGTCACGTAGCTAATATACCAAGACGGGTATAAAGTTATTTCTATTAAAACCCTCGCTTTTAACGCTGCACATAAGGTATTACCCACGGTTAGAAAGACGTAATATAACACTACATATTTCTAGGGCAAAATGATATCTTTTTTATGATACCCAAATTTAGCAGTATACCTATGAAATTGGGCATTGTTAGAAGTACAATACCAGCCTATTACAATGTATATGTTTTAACAAAAAATTAGGTATGTAGGTTTCTAAGTATGAATAAATACAAGACTTTATAGACCCTTAATAAATACAAACGGACGATGTCTCGATGCTCACATTGCCTTGTGAGTGTACATAATAGGGATGTGTGTGTCAGGTTTTATTAAAACTGTCATGATGTAGTGAGAGTTTTACAAAAGCCTGAAATGGTTTACTTAATGCATTATCACATTAGTTGAAATGGTTATTTTGGGTAAGAATCATTTATTATTCCATTTTAGTTTTTAGATTTTAGATATTCGTCAGTTTGACTTAGACAGCAGGATCAGACCCATAGGACATAGAATTAATACAATAGTCTTTGGCTTTTCCAAATGTTTGAGGTAACCCTATGTCAATGGGTTACCACATAATCTGACTTTAGTTTTAGTGTAATCCTTATCAGTAAGTTGTACATTTAGAACATAATACGATTGAAGGTTAATTTATTGACTATCTGAATGCTTACGGTATAGAAAGTAAATATTAGAAGACGACTGATCTAATGATATATAACACTTATTTACATGTGCAGCTTGAGAGTTACTTGCTGTTGTCTGAAGTAAATATCGAATAGAATACCTTTACACTGGGTGCCGTTCAATCGAGTCTTAGTGAGATGAACTCAACATCAGTAGTCGTAAAAGTATTGTGTGACAGAGATGTACGCATATTAAACGACAGTGATAAATTGTATGGTATGTTGGCGCCACGCAAAACAAAATGGGTATTGTTGTAGGTGCTGCAATCACGCAACATCCTGCGTGCCAACAAGCTTCTGGGCAACTTCAAGCTGGATGTCGCCACGGTCTGGAACCAACCTGGTACGTTTCGCCATATTGTACTTTCTGCTTGGTATATTTTTCATAATTTTGTGTTTTATTTTAGTATGTGTATTTTATGAGATGTGTTTTTCAGAGATATAATAATAATATTTTATTTCTATCTAAATCTCACGGCTTGCATTGCCTTCAAGTTAGTTTTGGTAGAGTTTCTTTACTTGTAACCGATAACATCTTGTTATTTCACTTCCACTTTATGGCAGGGAAAAAATGCTACCGAAGTATGATGTAAGAAGTTTCAATTCCGTAACAAAACTTCTTTGGATTACATTACACCAATTAACTCAATTTATAATAGTGTAGATGTAATTTTAAACAGATAAGAGTCTACAAAAATTATCTATAATTTAATATTGAAATGGATAATTTCGTAGCTAAGAAAATCGAATAGCTTATAATGATACAATTGCTTTGAGCTGTTCAGCGTAGTATAAGATTAACTCCTTGCAGACGACTGCAAAAACCAAATGCAATAACGTTACTCAAAGGAAATAACTAGAGCTTGGCAATAAAGCAAGCATTTAAACCTGGATATGGTGAGCGGTCAAATAAATTCATCGCTAGAAATTAATATGAAAGGATTAAACCAGAAATAGAGAACAGAAATTAGTTCCAACCCTTTTATTTTATAATGTCCTCGCTACGGGTTAGACACCTATCTGTAATGGTCACTATTTTACTTTTGCCAAAACTGCACAGAACCGATATTTGGATCTTAGTGCAATAGCTTTATTCAGCTTCCACAAAACCAACAAAATGAATGATTCATATAAATGGACTGCACGTAGTAGGGTGGACCAGTAAGCCAATTTTACTCTCATAATAATATTTTTGACTACCTCGTTGGTCTATGACTAGATGGCGTTGTGAGTGTGCGTTGTGGCATTTAAAAGGCAGGTGGAAATTTAATTCCCATCAACTATCAATCTTACAACTTACATGAAAGATATCTTTGAGAGAGTCCCGAAAGTCCACCTAGAAAAATACTATTTCTGAGAGACAACTAGTTACATAGAAAACATCTACATGACAGTGAAAGAAGCCGCGGAAAAAAGCTATGTGTAACTATTGTAACAGCATCTAGGGAGAATTTAAAAACCAATAGATTTGAGTGTTCACGTAATGGATGTTTGTGATGCTCGTGTGTATACATTACTGGAATTCATGAGCTTTGACTCCCCGGGAGACAATACTAATACATATTTATATCCTTTTACAACGAAGCCAATATCTGTCTCAAATATCTTAAAATATTATTACGAGATATAGATAAATTGACAATTTATATCGAGTTAAAGAATATGATGTCATCACCAAATTAATTCAGTATCATTTTTCTTTTGTTTGTATTTTTTTAACTAATATAAGTAATAAGAAAACACTGACGATATTAAGTAACTTAAGTAAATTGAATTCAGGAATGAGAGACTTTAGTGTAAAAATGTCTCTCGAGCTCACATCCAAGTAAACCCATAGTATTCTATCAACATACTTTATTAAGATTATTTTCCCGACAATCTGTATAATTCGGGTATTTTATAAAATACCTAGGCAATATATACAACACCTGAGGCGTTCAGGCAATATATGAAACATTATGATTATTATTGTCCTACATACTTTACCTAGGTATTTTTTATAATCCCTAGGGATTATATGGAATATTTACTGACTCACCGGCAATATGCAAAATAATTAGAATTTGATCTGTATTTATTAATTTTGTTACTACCTAGGTACGTACAAAGGAAACGTGTTCGGGTATATTTTATTTATAGGTTTAGGTTAAGTTAGAACTGTGACCACCAGATTCTCTGTGTAGTTGTGGAATCATTTGGATTTGATCAGTTTGAGTGGATTTCTTTTGACCTGTTCCCGCGTAGATAGCACATTATACCGGCCTCTCATTAGGCATTGTATATAATACCTAGACAAAGTATTAAAATAAATAATATTTCACACATTACCTACACGTTTTAGGTATTGTATAAATTGTCTAGGTTAATGTATCGAGGTTGCCGGTGCATGGAATTTGCCCATTTTCTCCCTACATCGTAAAAAAAAGTGACTTCGGCCTCCGATTATGTCAAAATGTCACTCAAGCTCTCAATTATATTCACAAGTATCTTCCAAGTTCAAAGACGTATATATACTACTTACATGTATGTGTTCTGCATAATAACTGTCTCCGTAAGTTGATATATACCGAGGCAGAATAAATTAAGGTCTTCTGCCGTTAGCATAATAGAACGGGATTTCATTCAAATCCATACGTTTTCATATATTTTTTACTGAAACTGTGCACGTTTTCGTTTATAATTGTATTTGGTTACCAGAAAGGCAGGTGTATTTGGAATAATCTCGATTTATTTCTTGAAATGTGTCAAAAATATCCTCTGAAATTGTCTAAAGTTTGCTTTTGAATAAGAAAGCATTTACTTAATATTGCTTTTTCAACTCTAAAATACGGAAGTAAGGCAGAAAGGCGCAAATACAATAAATGTTTTTTATATATTTCAATCCCTTCTTATTATACATTTTCACAACTTGAATTGAATTGAATTTAACAACATCTTGTCAAAGGCAGGACATGAAACGTGACTTGTTTATTTAAAACATGTATGAAGTGTTTCATCACAAGTCTTTGTTTTCTAAATTTGCGCAGAATTTTATACGACTGTCGAGACAATATCAATAAGCCACGTTTTCAAAATGAATACATCTTCTCATCACTGACACTAGCGTAATATGGTTTCTTTGTATACAAGGATAGAATTCACTAAAAAAGTGTTTCAAGTTATCGCAGTAAATACGTAGTCCAGACATCATAGTAGCTTAAGAACCTTCTGGCCATGATATAAATATGTGTATTTTTATAACATGGATAAAATACGGATATTAAGGATTCCTACCTACACTAAAAATAAATTTGTAGCAAAAATGTTGAAATCCATGACATCTAATGTTATTACATCATTAGAAATTGTCTCATTATGTGTTGGAGAGAAATAACGAAAATGTCATAAAAATATGAAGAAAAGTATAAAGCTGGAAAGAGATTTAGAGTAAATACCTCCTTTTACCGCGAGTCTAGAACTCTAATGTCCGAACTGGTGATGATAGTCGTATAAGATAAATAGATTGTTTTTCAATCTTTCTAGTCGTACCGAACAAAACTTATAATTTTTATTAAATGCACGTTTACTTCTACTTTTTGACACCAAAAAAAAAATATTTAATAAGCGCGTGCTGAGGTCGGACTGGAATCCCGAATTGGTAAATATTTGTTTCAGAGTTTAGAGGTATTATTCTATCAGTCAATCTTGCTCTTGCTTTTGATTTTATTTGTTTACAGATATTTAAGTTATTTTATTTATTTAAATGCCATTCTACGATCCAAAAAATTAGGCCAAAACCATGAAATTAAAAGAAAACCAGAATAATTACAGAAATTTGGTCTCCTAAAATAAACGAAAACGTATATACAGGCTGGGCCCAGAATTAGTTAACATTGAAATTTGATTTCCCGGTAAAACATGAGCGTCGCGGGGAGAGGGGAGGAGTCTAGCGCCTGGCTCATTTTTCGGAGTCTTTGTCGAATCGGTTCACGGGACCGCAGCATGCCTTTTGCGTAAAACAATTTTATTTAAATAATATATCTCTCGTTACTGCGTTTATTTTGTGTTGAATACGATTTAAACGACTTAAATCCGTGTCCAAGTCCAGTTTTGATAAATAAATGGGTAAATAAGTTTGAAGAAACTGGATCGACACTAAATATGAAGTAACTGGTGGTCCACGAATTTCAAGAAGCGAAATGAATGTGAAGATTTTCGGCTTCAGTTTGACATGAACCTGATTCATCGACGCGCAAACGTTCAGCTGAATTAGAAATATCGGCCAAAACGATACGCCGTATTATTAAGTTAGATTTGAAATTGCAACAGTTTACAATTCAGTTAGTGCATGAATTGAAGCCTAATGATTAAAATTTACAAAAATTTTGTGCTGAAACAATGTTGGAACGCTTTCTTAACTTTGACAACATCTTGTTTTCCAACGAAGCTCATTTCCACCTCTACGGGCATGTAAGTAAACAGAATTGCAGATACTGGAGCAGCGGAAATCCCAAACGAAACATTAAAAGCTCTTTCATTCAACCAAGATTACTGCATGGACAGCAATTTCAGCAAAAGAGTTATTGGACTCCATTTTTTTGAGGATTCTCACGGACGTACGGTCACTGTCCATGCTACATGCTACTGCTTATGTGAGAATTTTACGGGAGTTTTTGACAACGAAATTATAGGAATTAGCTTGTTACGGTTTTACACATGGTTTTAGCAAGATGGGCTCAATTGCCATGCTTCTAACGAAGCCTTGCCAGTTAAGGGATGTTCCCCGAAAAACTAATTTCTGGGAGAGGTAACATTCCTTGGCCACCTAGGAGTCCTGATATGACGCCAACCGATTTCTAATATCTTAAGCACCGTGTGTATACTCGTAAGCCAACTTCATTGCTAGAATTGAAGGCAAGGATTAGGGAAGAGATGTCAACGATGTCTCGGCCTTTATACAGACGAGTACTATAGAATATTCGTTCTCGTTTAGAAGAGAGCCGAAGTCGCATTTCATTTCATTTCATTAAGTAATTTATGGTATATATCAAAATCGCATAATGTTTTTGCCGTAGCATTTCATACGAAAAATTCTTAATTCTCTATTTGAAATGAAGTACCAGATGACCGAAATCTATCCAAGTAGGAGGTACTTACACAAAATCTGTTTAACAATGACCGAATTAACAGAGGTACAAATAGTATACTTATTATTTATTACTGTGTACTTCATACAAGCCAAATTATTAAAGCCCAGCGCTCGTATAACCTCTCGCCACAACCAAAACAGTAAAATATTCATGAATAATGTCTAACAACACAAGTATACGAGTATTATTAATGTGGGATTTCGTATAGTTCACAGAACAGAAATTATTATTAGAGGCCTGGAACGTTTGGGCTTAGGATTACCGAAAACGTTTAGGTATAGGTATTTCTTGCCCCTTTATAACAAACTAGCTTGTAACGTGTTTTTCGGTTAACGCGACAATAACTGATCTATATTTTTCTACAAGATCCAATCTATCTCTGTACCACAGTTCTGTACCGAGATTCGGTTTACCGGTTTAGCCATGAAAGCGTAACAGCCATACAGATAGAGTGACTATCAAAATTTATAATATTAGTATGGATATTGAAGTATATTTAAAAATGTACGTAATATGTTTATCAAATACACATCCACGACAACAATAGAATATAATAGACTGTTTCGGTCGTATAAAACTAGCGCTACCACGGTAATACATTGACATCATAAATTGCAAAACCCATGAATTCTGTTTTAATTGAATTTCGACAGCACGGCCACAAAATGTAGCACCTTCTATTCCATATTATATAAGCTTTAATGGGCTTAATAAATGAAGATATATCGCTCTAAGTTTTTTTTTTTTTTTTTATTTTATTTATAACAAATGTGATACATTTAGGTACATATTAAATAATTTCGCCAAACTGCATGACAGTTTGTTGGCGAAAGTTAGACTAGCGTATTCAACTTAATGTTAGTATTAAAAATACATGTGAATAAATTGATATAAAGCTAATGCTCCCAGGGTAAGAAGCCTGTTTGTTGTATATAAGTCGTTACTTATCTTGGTTACATCAATTTCACTGACGAAAAATATATACGGCCTCGATACTTTCGTGTCCTAATCAAAAATCATTATAGTATTACTTCCATACATGTATTTGTGTGCGTGTAGTAAAAACTAATGCTGGATATAATACCCTAGTGTAACCCATTTATTTTTCTTTAACAAAAGGAACAATACAGATTTTTAATCCAAACCTCGGCTTGTAAAAAGCAGTGACAACCTCTCGGTTCTCAACGAAGCTGTCACAGATGCATATCTGGGCTTGACGGTTGCACACTTTTCACCAAGTTAAAGCCAATTCTCCCTTATTCCATGCACCGTTTCAAACAAATCTGGTCGGTTTAATACAAAATTTGTACAATTTAAAAACTACTTTTTATCACTTATTTTAAGTTATTTCTGCATATTAACACACAACAATTGATGTAATTAAACCGACTTCGATGTGGTCCCATTGCCACTGTATCAGGATGTGATGATGGAATCTCGTACTATGATGATTTTCATATATTTTCTAAAGTTATTACAGTAAATTTGGTAGTCATCAGTTCATGATGATGAGCTGATGATGGAAGATAAATGTTTAAATGTCATGTGTGTATATGTTACCTTTAGTCGTATTCTTTCAAGTTATTTACGTGAAATGATGATGGAAGGTACAACTCCTCAACAGTTAGGAGTTGGAGGATAATTCTTTCAATTTCACACGTTTCTATTCTATAGTTGTATAGTTTCAAGTTATTCAGGTGAACTGACGATAGAAGGTAAAACTCCTTAACAGTTAAGGATCAGAAGATGATTTGAATATCATACGTACGCATCGACATTAATTTTAGCATTCAGTAATTCATGAGCTGATGATGGAATGTAAAATGATTAGGGGTGAAAGAATGATTCTTTAAATACCAAATACATGAATAGAGCCTTAGTTGTATTCTTCCAAGTTGTTTAGGTGATCTGACATAAGGTTAGGAGATAGATGAAACTTTAAGATATTGATCTAGTAACTAGTAGACTGTGAGAAGGAAACGGCATACCGAGCTATAAAACCAACTTTTAAAAAACTTCGTTTAAAAAACCGACTTCAAAAGCTAAAAAGTATAAAATTACTTAAAGATTTAATTTATTACACCTCATATGCAAACTTTTCATATTAATAAAACACTTTTATTTGTATGTGCTACCTATTAAAAGGTTTGAAGTCGGTGCCAAGTCAAATATAATAGTAGGTACCATACTCGCTATATTGCGAGACGACCGTCAACGACATTAGCCCGCGCGTGCGTGTCTGCCGGCTTGGGTGGTTTTGTTCTACACTAAGAGCTATACTGCTCAAGGTTGAATGCGGTACCTACTATTTAGCTTGGGACCGACTTTAAACCTTAGGTGTGTGATGACACAAAACGGCTGGCAGGAGCTGGCCGAGGATCGAACCAAGTGGCGCGCAATTGGAGAGGCCTATGTCCAGCAGTGGACTGCGATAGGCTGATGATGATGATGACATTAAATCTTTATTAAGTTATTTTATACTTTTTAGTTTCTGAAGTCGGGCTTTTTTCGGGTTCGGTATTTACGTTCACTGCGGCTTTTGCAGCCCACAACACTACACTGTACCATAGTTTGTAAAGTATCTGGGTTAAAAACAGTTATTTACACTTGTCTAAAATTGATGAGCCCGCTCGTACGCCACTCGTACACTGCTCGCCGCGCGCTCCCCGCTCCGCTGTGTTCGTGAACACTCCCATTAGTAGGGGAGCTCTAGAAGGAATTTCGGGATTTACTGAAGCACGGCAAAGTAATATACAGGGGGATACCTTGGACCCGGTTATACCCGTATAGCCCCATATACATATATGGCCACCCGTCAAGGATATAGGCACAGATTGGTAAAAAAAAAATTGTCATCAAAATTTCTCGACCGCGTCAGATTAAGGTAGATTGAGGTAATTACATGCTAAAAAGTGTATATTCCACTAATCTGACAATTTGAGAGTGACGTAAAGAAACGGGAGGGCTACAAAGTTGTAAAAAAAATTGACATCGTCATCTCGACATTTTCGAGCGTGGCTAAATTTATTTTTATTTTAAAGGAAATAATTCAAGGACAAACTGAAGGAGGCCTATACCCTATTAAGGGGTTCCCATAACACAAAATAAAAACATACTAACATTAAATCTATTTAGCTTTAAGTTACTAACATAGAATTAAGAATTTATAAAATATATTGTACTACATATTTATAAGGTTTATGGGAAATAAAAAGGCTTTATTATTATTATTATTATTATTATTATAATTCAAGGACAACGAAAATTACAAAATCTGACGATTTCCAAATTTCCGAAGTAACAAAGATTCGTCGATGAAATTTAATGCGTGCAGCTGCGTGATGCCAATATTCAGACTGATAAGTCAGTACTATTTCATTAGTTAGAGAAACAAGTCGAAGATATGGAGCAACCGTGTTCCCAAATTGACCTTCTTTCTTTACTTCTTCTTTCTACACTAAAGGCGTCACAAGTGCATTGCTGGCCTTTTGAGGAGACGTACGCTCATTTCTGGATTTGGGTTCTTTTTTTAATTGACAGTTTAAAAAAACTCCTCCAGAAAATCGTCAGATTATGAGTCAGCACGTCTAGAACATTAGGGATGAAAAATATATATCGTGATCTGACGCGCTCGAGTATTTCAAAATGGCGATTCTTTTTTGCACCTTCTTATAATCCTCGCGAGTTTGTGTCACATTCAAATCATCAGATTATTGAATGAGAACTTTTTATGTTCAATTAACATCCCCTTAGAAAATCTGACGCGATCTATTTTATTTTTCGGCATTTTCAACCCTTACGTACGACCACCTCATCATGCAAACGATCTGTTTAACATACGTATATTATTAAAAATATGTAGGACATGGATGATATCAATATCTGACACGCTCGAGTATTTCCATGCAACAGTATTTTTTTACATATTTTATCATCCATATCCGCTCTCCCTACCGATGAAAAGGTATAGGTAGACTAAGATACAGGAATAACATTTTTTTTATCTCTAAGCTTTACAACCCAATAGGTCTCTATAACGCTTGAGTAAATCCCCATTTAGCATCGTGGGCTCCCCATACTACATATAAGTCTATACATTTGAACGTGTCGTTGCTCACTCCGCTCCCGCGCCCGCTCCGCTCCCGCTGAGTTCGTGTACATGGCCTAAAAAATACCTCATTTATAATATAACCTAATAATAGGTAAAATTCGAAGGATGGTATGGTATGATGAAGATTACTTTTTGAAATGATCTGAATCGTTAAATGCGAATAATGACTTAAATTGATATACCTACACAATTTCACAAGCTTAAAATACTTATCCAATCGTGAATAAAGGCCGCCAAGCTCAATTAAATGCTCTTCATCATAACTTGAGTGTGCCCTTTTAGGGCACAGAAAGTACGAATCATACACTCTGGAGTCTTTTAAGACAGTTAAAAATAAGTTTAATTCTTTTAGGAAATCGCCAGTCTTGTTTACGATCGTCAACCGCTAAGGGCAATAAAACATATAATATCTTTTGTGAATTAACTACAAGATATGGGACATATCTTATTATTATTGAAGTGAAAATTTCTTTAGCCAGACTGAGCACCTTTTGGTAGGGCATAATCTTATGAGTTCGAGTCACCGCGTTACCTTATCTATCGACAGTCTTTATACTAGTCAATTTTTTTTAAGAAATTGTCGTCGCACGAAATTTATAAACATACATAAAACAGATACAAAGAACACCCAAACCTAGAACAACATAAGATCACACAAATTGCTGTCTCAAGTAGACTATGGATTTCTGATAAATGTAACTTGTATTAAAATTATGTTTTTCATTCAGAATTAGCATTAAATCTTAGACGTTGTAAGCTTAGCTGCGCCTAAAACAATGAGTTCTAATGCAGTGGTCGTATTATACGAAGAGTCCTCTCGAAATACGCAGACATTTGTATTGGCCCGCTTTAATGAAAGGTCATGTAATGCCTCTTACATACTCAACTAACCAGCCAACCCTTAGTAGCTATTTAACTAGACTGTAACGACCCAAAAAGGTTCCTTATATCGTTATTCTGTGTACTCGCTGTAATAACAAAATAATATTGTACGTCTCTACTTTGTTCAGTATACGTAATTTTCGTTATTATTTCTATACTTCTACACCTATAGATATTTTCTATTAGTGGTTTTCTTGAAGTTCTATGTATTAGAGAATATTCAGCCATAAATATACAAATTAAATCGACAATATTTTAAACCAATAAATACAATAACTGGAAACGAAAAACAGAAAAGACACGTCTGATTTTAATAAATTTGTATTTTAAACTTATCTATACTGATATTATAAAGCGAAGAGTTTGTTTGTTTGAACGCGCTAATCTCAGAAACCGCTGATCCGATTTGAAAAGTTCTTTCAGGGTTAGAACCTAACCCATTTACCGAAAAAGATTATTGGAGCGGAGCACCAATTCAGTGCTCAATGGTGACCCTTGCAATATCACAAGCAATGGAGATTCCCTCATATCAACCATTATGAAATCTGTGCTTGTTTCCTAATAGCCTTGTAATGCCCAGAATCAACAATTTAATCTCCTCACTGGTTGTGTTGCCTCGAGGTCAGTAATTTGATTATACTACACGTTCTCATACAAACGAAATAGGGTAATTTTTTTTCCATAGCTGAAATGTTTGTCAATTGTCAAAATGACAAATGTCCTTTCAAAGCCCCTCGTCAATTAAATAAAAATTGTTTAATCTCTCTGTATGTATACTTACGTGCTGTATCATTTTAACTGACTTCAAAAAAGCAGGAGGTTATCAATTTGACTGTATTTTTGATGTGAAACATCTATAGGCGGGGGTAAACCTTATCTTAAGCATGGCGACGCTCGCTGCTTTGCTTTACCGAAGTCACTGATGAAAATAATTGAAAATAAGCTATCGCGATTTCAAATAAATTTAAAAAAGGTACTTTTTTATGTTACCTCAGAACTTGCGACTGGGTGAACCGATTTTGATGATTCTTTTTTTATTTGAAAACTGGTGCTACCTTTGCTCTGTTAATTTCAGTTTGGTCTAGTTCTTGAAGCGGGTTTTTTCTGTAAAAGTGTCAGAACAACACAAATTGTTGTCTGACACTGGGTCTTTGTCTGTTTTTTGTGTCCTTTTCATGTAGATTTTACAAAGTCCTTCGCGAGACAGGACCGTTCTACGTAATGATGATTGTCTATTAAAATAAAACTTTATGCGTTCAAGCCCGACTTATCCACTTTTCGCTTTGTAATTATAATTATAATCACTAAGCAGTATGCTATTATTACAACAGCTTCAAAAGAAGCTATACATTGTACTGCAGACTATTTAATAACCTGTAAATTTATTACATAGTCTTAAATAAAATCAATATTCCAATAGACGTAACTTACTTCTTTCCACAACAAAAGGATATAGAAGATACGATAAGGTCTCTTTTTATTACCGATATCTGTATCTATCACTATAACAATCTATACTGTATTAGATCGTTTATATTACACGGAGCAGATCGATAGTAACCTACGCTATAGACGAAATTCTCCTTTACGTTTCTATTCAGTAAGGATTACATGTGGTTACTTGAGGTTTTATTTTTTTTACTTGTGTTTGATAGTATGAAACTAACAAGTATTGTACCATTTTACAACTCTGATTTAATGCGCCAACTTTTAAGGCGCTCCAGTACATTTTTTTAAAGGAGAGCCTCTCAAAGCCGTCAAATTTTAATAAATTTAAATTTATAGTTTAACAAATAGTCTAAATTCTAGGAAATTTGGGGCTATTGTGTCATTATCTTTTATTGTGATTCTAAAAATGTTATTTAGGGTTACGGTTCCAAAGTTTAAATGAACAAAAATAATAAAAATTAACCACAATAACCAAAAAATGGTTACAGTGTAACCAAATTTCTAGGTTTATCTTAAATGCTTTTCTTAAATGATTTCTTTTTATTTTTCTCATAACGGTTACGATCAATCCTGTCACCCCGTTCGGCCTGACGTTGAGTTCTGGGACACCCAGTACATTCTTACACCGCATATACATAAGGGACACATACCTACGATGCGATGCGATGAAACGCCGCATCATAGGAACTTGCGATGCGAATTGCTATTGTGTTATTATTTTATACATATGAAGTGTAGAGTTGCCTTACTGGGTAACGTAATACGGATAATTTGCAGGATCTGAGCTGTTATATTATTTTGGTTCAAATACTGAAGAATATAAATAAAATATCTGTTAAACACTTTTTTCTTTTAAAACATTTACAAAACTATTTTCTTATTCATTTATATCCATAAATCATTTATATTATTTTATTTGTTATTTTTATTATATTTTCATCATACATTTCATACAAAAAAATCATTAGGACGTCCCTTTGTGGTCGTAAGTATGGTCACATGAACCAACGCTTTGCCGCATGAATTCGTATCGTAGGAACTCGCATCGCAAGTTCTTACGATACGGCGTCGCATCGCATCGCATCGTAGTTTTGTGTGGGCGCCCTTAAATCAGCAATACATCTAAGGATTTCTACATACAAATACGTTGCTATATGATTTTGTATTTAAAACTAAGTCTTTATTTTCTTTTACTTTTTGGATACAATCATAAAAACGAGGTAAAATCGAGAGTAGATTTATATAAACATTACATTATGAACCCTTGTGGTCGGAAGAAGCCCGAAGCCAAAATCCCTCGTTGGTTTGTCCGTTCAATTAAAAACATGTCTAATCCAGTTCACGGATATCCCGAAAATAAATAGCAAAAAGTTTTATACAGTTTATCCCTTCAAAAATTGAGTACAGCAATGCTGTTCCTTTCTCCAATAAAGTAAGAGAAACTTGTGGATGATTCAAATTGTAATAAATCATTTAATTAATTAAAATGTTTTAAAATTGAAGAGTTTGTTTATTTGTTTGGTTGAACGCGTTAATCTCAGAAAGTACTTACTAGTACAATCTGAGAAAGTGTTAAATAGTCCAACTATCGAGGAAGCTTATAGGTTAATCAAGCTATAAATAAATAAATATTTCGGACATCAAACACACAACGCCATCTAGTCCCAAGCTAAGCAGAGCTTGTGTTATGGGTACTAAGACAACTGATATAAATAAGTATATACTTTTTTCTTGTAAATACATGCATATTGTACATAGAAAACACCCAAACTCCGAAACAAATATTTGTAGATCATACAAACAGTTGGTCCGACCCGGGAATCGAACTCGAGACCTAATGATCAGCAGCCGCACAAGCCGACCGCGAGATCAACTAAAAGAGTTGAATATCAATGTATTTTTTGCAATAATGACATAAATTGTTTGTGTGCACTGCGTATAATGTTTAAGTTTCCCAAAAACAATGTATGGAAGTTTTAGTTAAAAAAAAAGTCCGCGACAGCATACTATATCTATCTTATAAGAAAACTATAATCTTTTTATGGTGAACAAATTTTTTTACGCTATTATAACATCACGCTACGAGCAATAGTAGACGCAGGCTAGATTGCGTGAGTTAGCTTGTTATTGATCTATATATAATTATGTTCGTATACAAATGTTGCAGATTCAAATTCTACCTCTTATTTGTATAACTACATTAGAGAAGCTTTAAGTATTAAGTATTGGAACAAACCATCTAACGACGTCTGAAATCATGTCATATTGATGAGGTGGCTAAAACAAGCAATATCACTTACGGAAATTGTGACGTTGCTTAGTTAGTAGTTTGAGTAAAAGTATTTTTTACTGTTATTTATTTAGAAGCTTTTGTTATGAAATAATATGTTAGCCACATCGTGGCTTATTCTAAGATACTAACTTGGAGACTGAAGAAGTCGTTGTTGTGCAAATATCTCAAATAGGTCTAACGCCGCATATGTATACTAGGATTACTTAAGATAGTAATGAAAAGTCCTACATCGTACACATTAAAATTATATTTGCACATCAACGATTTCCTTTGGTATCGAGATTTGACATCGACATCATTAAGGACTCTGCAAGTTTCACAATTTGGCGTATCAACTGTTTTCATGAAATGTCCAAACTTCAGGCTGATGTTGAATGGTTTTATAACAGATGCCCTAAAATTTGAGAAGAAGTAGAAAATTATAAATCGATAAAATTTTAAGTTTTTCTTCCCTTCTCTCTTTTTTCTATCATACATTATGCACCTGCCTTTTCCCTTATTGAGTCAAGTCAAGATTAACTGCTAGATAATGCCATGTGGCATTAAATAAATCCACCTCGTGCAATGGTAATGCAGAAAGTAAAAAAAATAAAAAAAGTGTTTGGCCAGGAAGTTTTTAGCCAACCCAACTGCGATATATTATTTAATATATTTAATTTGATTTAAAATAATTTTCATCTAATAAACAGATGGGTGAAAATCGTTTTTATTCGGATCTTAGATACAACTTGTTAAAGTTCTAAAATTGAAGAAATCCAAGTGCCGTTCATTTTTTCGTCGGCAGACAGAAGTGCATTGTTTCAGTTCACTTATTTACCTAATTACTTAAGTTTTTGAATTGCTTTTATATTGCATTATTGTGTAACGTAGGTAGCATTTGATTACAGTGTCTCCTTTTTCAATAAAGATATAATTTTGCTTTTACAGTAATTACCTATGTCTAATACAGAGACGAACCAATTAATTTAGGATTGCTCTCATAGCTTGTTTTCCCTCCGGCAATACTAGTTAGCTTTGACTGTAGGATTGCCTACTCAAATGTAGCTGTCAGTTAGCTGTTTTGCAGTGCTATTTTCAGGTAGGTTTTGAGTAGTGAAGGAAATCGTTATTTGTTTCTTCGAAAGATGGTCCCCATTTCATGTCATCCACATGGTTTTTTGTTTGGGTAAAATCTAGTAAATGGAATTTGACCCCCTTTCTGTTGACAGATTGGTCGGAAATTTGGTACACGCCTTTAATTCTGGTGACAATACAATTATATAAATTATGTTTCATTGTAAATCCAAGATAGCTGCCGCTACAAAATGGCGGTTTACAAATTTTGTCATGACTACCTCAATATGGGTATGAAATGAAAGGGCTTGACTATTAGAACACAGTTCACTATGAAAACAAATTAAAATCTAAGATGGCCGACGCTACAAAAGGTGGTTTACACATTTGGTTTACACCAGTATATGGGTATTAGATGAAAAGGGTTGACTAGTAGAATACAGATGAGAATTACTTTGTAATGAAATTAAAAACTAAAAACTTGGAAATAAAATATAATAAATATTTTTTATTTTAATTTTTTTTTTTTTGTATTGTTGAAAATAATGTACTAAAAGCAAAAAAATCATTTGGTAAAAAAATTTCGGTATAAAATCGTTGGGCACGTGTTTCCATCCAGTTATGTCAGTTTACGCTACGCCCAACGATTTTTTACCGAATATATTAAAACAAATTAATTTTTAGCTTTTAGGACATCATTTTCAATAAAACCGTTTAAATTTAAAAAATTATAAATTTTTAAACTTAATTTCATCACGACGAAGAGTTGAAGATTCGAAGACTTAAGATTTGAAGACTATAAATACTTGACGTTGGCAGAAATAGCTGTTTCGGCTAGTTGCCATCTCATATTCAAAAGAAGAATTGAATAGTGAAATCCAGCTATCTTGGTTCGATATTTCTATTAACAAGAATCTCTGTTACTAGCAGTTACAGTTCTATGAAGCTATTGTTTCTCTTTTGCTGTTTTTGTATTTTCAAGAACCTTTAAACGTATTGCGTTAATGACTTCATCGTACCTAAAATACACGGGCAAGTCAACTTTATCAAAGACGTCTATATTGACGGTTTAGTTAAAATAATGTTATTTAATAGTACGTCATTGACTGACGGCTTCTATGGTTACTATGAAGTCGTCGTCAGTCGACCGGGGCGGTACTACCCTCGCACAGAAAATCAACGTAAAATGACAGCGTTCGTGCTGTCGTGTTTCGTTGGTGAGTGCGAGACCGGTGGCCCAATGATGCAGCAGCATCACTAGGCCGCCGTGGTGTGGGTCACCATACTGCATTGTTGCATTGTCTGGGAGTCATCAGGGAGAGTAGAGTCATTTTGGCAGGCCACAAATAATAAAAAAAGTCCATTATATCATTGCCAAAGTAACTGCAATTCAATATTGGCAATATCAAACCCGCGGTACAACGATATAACGATATGTAGACAAGATATCTGATAATTATGAACCATTATCTATACTAATACATAAAGCTGAAGAGTTTGTTTGTTTGCTTGAACGCGCTAATCTCAGGAACTGCTGGTCCGATTTGATAAATTCTTTCAATGTTGGATAGTATATTTATCGAGGAAGGCTATAGGTTATATATCATCACTTAGGAGTGGAGCACCGATGGATAATGTTTTAAAAACTGGGTTAAATTATCACGCTACGGTCAATACGAGACGCAAACAAGGTTGCGTGGGTCGGCTAGTATTACAATATAAATCAAACCGAAATCAGCCCTACATAATTCTCAAAAAAAAACAATCGCACGATTTACGTCGATCCATCCTCGTGGCGACCTGACAAAACCATTAAAACAAAGTCATACAATATAAAGCAAATTCTCCATAGATTTTGCACACTACTTCAATCCTGTAACGATATGTTTAATTTTATTTTATATTTACAATCGTTGGCTATAAGCAATAACTGCTATTGTAAAAAAAAACACGGTCACAATTTGCGTCTATTTCATATTCAATGGAAAAACTGGTCGTATCACGTATTCGTGCTCGTGTAAAAAGAAAAATATGTGGCTATGGCACATGCAACATGCGATTCCTAGCCATATATGACAAGATTGTTTGGTAAGTTAAAATATATGGTGGAATTTACCTGCGGCTCTCACACCATGTGACCAATGTAAACTTTTCCATTCTACACAATGCAAACATTATTTTCTAAACAAATAGAAACGACCATTTTATAAAATGTTTAAAGAAAGAGGGTATTGCATATAGCCTGGTCAGAGTATCTGTATAACTGCTATGATTTTAATAAACAATTTACAGGAATCAGGAAGGAAGAAACACTATAGATATAAACCATGTAGATTTCTTTTATGAATATGTCATTTATTTATCGTTTATATGTAAAACAAAAAGTTGTTTCGAAAAAGTGATTGAGTAATTTAAACTTAAATGGATTAGATACTCTTCTTACATTTATTATTTTTTACATTATGAAATGTAAAAGTAAAAAATGTAAGAATATATACAGAGTATGGATGGAGTATATTTAGACAAAGTTCCACTCACGATTTTATTATACTTTAGAAACAAAAGTATTCTATTAACAATTATTTCTACGGGAATTAACAGGCTGACAGGAGTCAGCCTGTGACCACGGCCAGTGCAACCTGGTCGAAACGTCAGGCAAATCAGAGGTATGTAATACCTTTTAATAAGTGATCGCGTTAATTCCCGTAGAAATAATTGTTAATATATCATGGAACGCGAAAGTTTAAAAGTTAGTAAAAGTATTCTATTTATTAAAACGAAAAGGGCAACAGTTTTCAAACGCCTAATATATCTTCTGTGAGGATGATAATTTTTGTTTTGTTCGCTGTACAGAATCAGTATTCTGCTCCCTTCGTTCATATAATTTGTACAAACCTTTAAGTTATTGGTGTTTGCGTGTTTCATAAATAATTATGTTGAGTCTGGGTGCTGTTTCGTGTTCAAGTTTTCTGACTGAAATGAATTTTATTTAGTTTTAGATAATTTGTCAATGTAGGTATTGACAAATTAATTTATAGATTTAAGTTGTTGATGCACAATTTTCCTTTTTCTATTTTAGGAATACATTATGATAAAGTGTTAAAAATAAAACATGAGAAGGAAAAAATGAATGGGTTGTAGAATAGTCGTTCTGGTTCGATCCGGATTTAAACCCTCTTAGGTCCTAAAATTAGGTTTAAATATTGCCATCTAGTAACTGAATTACTTTGAGATCTATTTCCACTTTAAAACCTTCTTCATAACACAGTCTAAATCAGTTCTCTGAATGAGTATTTTTTTCCTTTTGCCTTTATACTCTTTGGCAAATTGCAAAAGATTTTTTTTATGAATAACTTTTAAAAATAATACTTTCCAAAACAATTTCTTACTGGATATCTTAACCGATTAAGTGGATAACAAAACTAACTACAAACGCTTTAAAAAGCAATGATCATTGACAGTTAATCATTCTAAGGGTCGTTTAGTACCACCATTATTGACTCCGAGGTCGAATGCGGTTCCATTTAATAGAACCAAATCAATCGAAAACTTGTAAACCTCGCGTAATGTAATACTTCCATCATGTGGCTTCTAAGCAATTTTTAAATACGGATATTATTATTTTTATTAAGTAACAGTAATAACTTTCTCTGTCTAAAGCTTTCAAATCCCTATTCTTCAAAATGCTAAAATTCCTAAACTTTTTTGGAATTAGGAGAGTACTTAAATCCCTCCCCTTATAACATAAAGGTACATGGGTTTGTTCTTACGGTAAACTCACTGATACAGAGAAAAACAACGTGAGAATTGCTTAACGTTGACGGATTAAAAATATAGAGTGCAACCACCCCTATTCATCACTTGGGTGTTGCCATGTTATAAGACGCAACTGAGGGAGCAAATCACACAGGAGAACATTAATAATAATAATAATAATAATAAATAATAAATAAATATTTGGGACATCTAACACACAACGCCATCTAGTCCCAAACTAAGCAGAGCTTGTATTATGGGTACTAGACAACTGATATGAATACTTATATACTTTTTTCTTTTTGTAAATACATACATATTATACATAGAAAACACCCAAACTCCGAAACAAATATTTGCAGATCATACAAACATTTGTTCCGACCCGGGAATGGAAAGACATGGAAATCTTAAACAAACCCTACACCGACCCGTTTGGCTCGGGTGGTATAGCGGGCAAAAACCTCCTTTTTTTAACGATAAAACTTTTTTTATTTTAACTCAGCTTAGAAGAAGTATTTGATCCAATTTATCAGTTTTGTTTTAAACAGGCATATATACAGTCCAAGAATCTCTAAAGAGTGAATCTTTGATACAGTAGTACTGCGTCGTACAGTAGCATTAATATACATCACACTTCACAATAATATATAAAGGCGAAAGTTTGTGAGTGTGTATGTTTGTTATTTCTTCACGCAAAAACTATTGTACGGATTTGGATGAAACATTAAATATTTAAATATTTCTGACATCTAACACACAACGCCATCTAGTCCCAAGCTAAGCAGAGCTTGTGCTATGGGTACTATTGCGTGTTTACCCTTGGAGACAATTAGACGACACGTTGATTGTAATATTTAATTATGACTCAGTTAATTAAACTTAAACTAAAGTTTATATACAAGATTTATGGACAGGTTTAGGTGGGGGTAACTAATAACTATTGTTTACTGAAATTGCTAAATTGACAATATCTTATTTCTACTTCCTATTCTAATATCGTTGCTACGGCACGTAGTAAAACTATTAATGTAGCACGTTGCGGCGTACAGATTTAAACTACTATAATCCTATGGCTTCGCCATAGATATTCCCCCTCTGAAGAGAAAAAAAAATATCATTATAATTGGAATCTAACCGTCTGGTGGGAGACTCTACCAGAACGTGTCCTTGTTTCTGTTTTCTTATCTGCTTGCAGCGTTCAAACTCGTGGTTTGATTCAGTATTCCACTGGATAACCGTCTTATCCTTTTTCTTACAATTAATTAAATATTTATTTAACGGTGTTTGATGCTTTTCTGCATGTGGAATACTGCTTCTGTAGAAATTAATCATACCCAAAAAAACGTCGTAACTCATTTATCGTTTGTGGTTTAGGGTAATTGTTTATAGCTTGAATCTTTTCCATAGTAGGAGTCAACCCTTGGCTCGTTGTATGATAACCGAGGAAATCAATCTCCGACTTGGCGAATTCGCATTTGTTTATATTTATTGTTATGCCGTTTTTATGTAGGCGCTTAAACACCTCCTCTAAGTGTTCATAATGTTCCTTAAACTTATTTTTCTTGTTTTGCCATCCTGTATTTGTCAGGAGGTAATGGACGCGCTCGAGTAAATACTGGGAAACCCTTTGTTATTATTTGATGCTGTACTCGGTGCTTAGTATGTAGATTCATTGATCTAGGCTTTGTAATATCTTCATATTTCTCTAATAATCCCTTTATTGGTTCCTGGAGAGGAGCGTTTAACGATCGAACGGATGCAAATTTTTGCTCTCACTATTTCGGCAGGCGTTTCCAGACCTGTTTTTTTATCGATCAGTTTTTTTTCTGTGTATATCCACTAATAATTGATAATGCTCCAAAAAATCAGCTCCCAGGATTGGCATCTTGACGTCGGCAATGGTAAATGTCAATTTAAAGCTTCGGCGCAGTCCTAGGTTAAGCGTTAAAACGCGTTCCCCGTATGTATTTATAGGGGTCCCGTTCGCGGCGAATAATTGGTATTCGCATGCTTGGCTCTTATTATTTGAGCTATTTATGACCGAAATGTTAGCACCCGTGTCGACTAAAAATCTATAACCACTGTTTGAGTCAGTTATAGTTAGACGGTTTGCTGGGTGGATAGCACAGAGGCCCGTCGTATTCTGTGCTAAATTTAGTTTTCCGATAGCCTGTTATTTTTACTTATATTCCATGAACAAGGCTTATTGCATTTATATGCATCCTGCTTGAAACGATTATGGAAATAACATAATCCATTATGTGAGTTTCTGTGGCGCGACCTTGACCGTGAATGTGACGTATGTCGTGTTTGGTATTTGCTGCGTTGCATAGGTTGTTTCTCGCGTATGCTGCGTAATGCATTTATTTCTATTCGCATGGCTTCAAGTTGTGACGATATGTTTGTAACTAGGTTAATGTCAACCGCTGTCTCTTGAGTATTTTTCTTATTGTAGGTCAAGTTTTCGTATATTTTATCGGCTAACTCGCTCAAGTTTTCTAACGATATATTGTTTGTAACTGATAATATCGCTGTTAGCGACGCGGGGAGTTGCCTTAGCCACAGCAGGCGAATAGTGTCGTCGTTTATTTTTCCACATCCAGCTTCCTTCATTTTTCTCCAGAGCTGGGAAGGCTTCTGGTCTCCAAGGTCCATTTCTGACAGTAGTCTGTGGAAACGTCGGTGTTCGCTCTCTTCGTAGCAGTTTATTAGACGTTCCTTGACTGTGGAGTACTTATTTTCGCTGGGCGGGTTAGTTAAAATGTCACTAACTTGATGGACGACCTCTTTTGGTAGTTTGGTTATTACCATGTTATATTTGTAATCTTCGCCCTGTTTTTGTGGTGCTATTATTGCTTCAAACTGGGCGAACCATAAACGTGGGGAGTCTGTCCAAAATTGAGGTAGTTTGTCTGTGACCGTGATAGCAGCAACTGAATCGCACCCACTGTCGCCTCTTGAAGGAGTTGTTGTTGGAGCCATTTTTGGGATGTGATAATTTCGTAATGCTATTGTTCTCTAGATTCACTGCTGAAAACCTAATAGGGTTCCGGTCGTCCCGGTATTATATCAGCACTAGAAACCAATAGATCACGTCGGGTTCACCAATTATTGCGTGTTTACCCTTGGAGACAATTAGACGACACGTTGATTGTAATATTTATTATGACTCAGTTAATTAAACTTAAACTAAAGTTTATATACAAGATTTATGGACAGGTTTAGGTGGGGGTAACTAGTAACTATTGTTTACTGAAATTGCTAAATTGACAATATCTTATTTCTACTTCCTATTCTAATATCGTTGCTACGGCACGTAGTAAAACTATTAATGTAGCACGTTGCGGCGTACAGATTTAAACTACTATAATCCTATGGCTTCGCCATAGGTACTAAACAACTGATATAATTACATATATACCTTTTTTTTTTGTAAATACATACATATTATACATAGAAAACATCCAAACTCCGATACAAATATTTGCAGATCATACAAACACTTGGTCCGACCCGGGAATCGAACCCGAGACCTCAAGCACAGCAGTTGCATATGCTACCACTGCGCCACCGAGGCAGTTAACGTTAAAGTTAACCGAGGCACAGTAATATGGCAACACATAGGCTACTATTTGCCGCGATAACCGACATACACGCCGGCGGAGCCGCGGGCAACAGCTAGTTTTGAAATAAGTTTGCAAATATTGTTCCCAATATTAAAGCTAAGCGATGCAGATACATTATGCAGTCGTTGTTAGAAAAACAGTTGTGTGACAGTAATTTACTGAATTCATGAATCGCTGGCGAATATTATATATGTTTATGCTCTGCAATGCGATTTAACGACACGTCTCTTATAACCTTGTTTATCATTTGAAACAACGTTAATGTAGCCTTTTGTTGTCCAATGTTTTTGTGATAAATATAATTCAGGCCAACTTTCACAACAACGAGGTTTTCATTGATTTACATTTACATGAAATGTTAACAAATTATTTTCTTGATGTTAATTTTTTTTTTCTATCTCTTTAAGTATATCTTTGTTTTCTGTTGAGGATAAGTCATTACATAAGTCTAAATACGAACTAGGTTCGAAGTTTTAATAAGAACTACTAGCTGAACCCCGCGGTATTACCCGCGGTTATTGTTGTACCGCGAGTAATGCCGCGGGACAAAGTTAGTCTAAAAAAAAGTAGCCTAAGTTACTCACTGGATCATCAGCTAACGGCCAGTGCAAGTCCCGTCAAAATCCGTCCACCCGTTCCAGAGATTACCCGGAACAAACAGGCAGACAGACAGACAGACAGACAAATTTTTTTTAACTACATTTTTGCCGTATGTACCGTGTATACATACGTATGCATTTAGTAAAAAGTGGTTATTTTAATATTACAAACAGACACTCTAATTTTATTTATTTGTATAGATTTAGTAATATATTTTTATTCTGTAAAACAAAAATTAACACAGCTTTCTTAGTGTAAAATGTAAATGTATAAATATGGTTAACGTCGTAGCCATCACAGTTACACACACAAGTTATTCCTAAAATGCATTTTAGGGTTTAGTTTGTAGAATCATCAAATTGACCAAAAATAGTATACTTTTACCAAAAATATATCTGAAGTTGATGAAGAAACCTTGTGACGTTACATAGACTTAGATTCCGTTCAAGATAATAAAGCTCATAAACCTTATTTTTTGCTTGGTCAGATATACCTACTTCCCGCAAAATAAAGGAAGAAAAGTACTTATAATTATATGATAGTTTATTATATTTCATCGCGAGGTTTGTACCTGTTTAAAATATTATTCACGAAAACATTCTTTAAGCAGATATCAAATCAAGGGGACACCTTCTAAACTTAATATCAGATAAACGAGTAACAGTATTACTCAGAAATTAAATAGACCGCTATTAGAATAAATTATCTTTTATAATTTCGCCTGAATCTACTCAAAGGCTTATAGCACACTCTTGATGCAACCACTTCGACGAATTGCATATTTCTTCGTATTTGCGAGCTTGTAAACGGGCGAAGTGGCTTCTGAGGTTTATTTATTATATTTCGTCAGACATCTTAGTAACATTTGTTAACATAAATATAGGGATGCTCAGAAAGAGTTAACTTTTGATTTTAAAATTAAAATTTGTCTTTTTTTAAAAGAGTTGTGATTTTGTTTATTAATTTGTTTAAAATTTTTGTGTTAAGTTTTCACAATTATAGCGCCTTGTTTTCTCGTAAAGCGCTCCATTTTTAATAATCGGAATTAACATATGGTACCTACACACACACCCGTAGGTAAAGTTTTAGAGTTACTACATGCACAAAATAAGTACAGCCACATCACAAACATTGAAAATTACTTAAACTATTTAGTTCATGGCATGATGCATGTGACAATAATGGCGAACATAACATTGGCAATTCATCAGCTTGAAGATGGAATACAATAAGTAATAATGAAAAAAAAGAAGAAAAAGAACAACTAATGAAAACATACTTTGAAATTGAGATTTAACAGGTCTATAACTGACCTGTTAAATCTCAATTTATAAAACAACCTTGAATATAGAAACTTTTACATATTCTAGGTCCATGCTATTCTCGAATGACTAGGTTTTACCCACCAACATGGGCTTAGCAAATATTTAAATAAATAAAACATATCTAATACATGATAAAAAGTTGTGTGTTCTGTGGTCACACTGACGACCAGTCACAGCATTTTGTATTGCAATTGACGTGACAAATAAAAACCAAATCAAAAACATAATATCTATAATACCTAACCCTCGGTAAAGAATTCTACTAACAATACAATTTTTTTGCAGTATATGTATAATAATTGCTAACTAATAAGAGACAGAGAATATCCTAATATTTTTTATATTAAACATTTTGCACAAAAATAAATATATTGAAAATTGTGCCTTTAAAAATGTATGGTGTACTTTAAAGTTCTCATGTTCGCACGGCTCGAGTAATTTGATTTATAAGTCAATATGTAGTAATGGGGTTTTATCTCAGCCAATCTTCATTTATCCGTTGCTAAATTGCCTCGGGGCTTTTCTTAGTATGTTGTTCATAAATGTTTCATTTTTCACCTACGACTAGTACAAGTTACAACAGCATTCGTTCCTCAAACTAAACAAACTATGAAAATTTCGTTGTTAAACCTTAAACTTTATTATTTTTAATACTTCAATTCGACAGCCACAGGAGTTCCTATTGCAATTAATACCAACAAGGGCAATGACGTGGGCTTCGTCGTGGGCTAAAGGTCCTCACCTCGCGTACCTTTTCTGAGCCCATAATGGGTCTTACCCAGTTGTTCATTAACTCTCTATCTATCAGTTTGACGTGAGGTTTTGCTTTCATGTAATATTTGACAAATACTACTCCTGTCCAAAACAGAACAGAATTCCTAAAAATTATGAGATAATATACGCATCGACTAACGAGTATATTCGGTCTTCTGCAGTCCGCATCCATACCCAGCCAGCCACTTTCTTCAAGTCGTTTCTTCACTTTAAAATTACCTTAATTGTAGTAAAGCTAGTGATAAATAGATAAATAGTTTTTATTCTTAAACCTTGTTATACATTTAACAAAACAGTGGCTTTAAGAAAATTAGTCGCTTTCGAAGTTGCTGGAAATATTTAATTCTAAATTAAAGCAACCCTAAATACATGAAGCGACGAATTTCAAATAGTACGAAGTCCTATGTATTCACCATTAAAATTCAGAGACGATCACACCATTTGTCTTGTTTACGTTTAAAACAGCATAAACACAGTTGAATTACATACGCGCATAATTTTCGCGGTACAAGGAATATGAAAATCAATATTTTATGAGTTGCAAAACAGATGTTGACAGAAAAGGAATTTAAAATAACGAAACAAATGGAACAATGCATCCTTGAATACATATTACTTAGTCATACACATTACATAGGCAGATTTGAATGTGATGTATGTTAGAACTTCGCAATATATGCAATGTACTAAAATGTACTGCTTACTATCAACCACCATATTGCGTTTTATTTGGAAGCGTCTCTGGATAGATTTAAGAGCATATTTCATAACATTTAATGATAAAAGAAAAGGCTAGAATTCTTGTATGAGAAAAGGAATTTCTGTAATACAAATTGGGAAAAGTTAGGGCCAGTGTTAGGAGTCTCGCGATATAAAACCTGTACGTAGTTATTCTTCGTCTATAATTGACTAACTGTAGTATATATTATACTTAACTTGCTAACATCAATCTTTTTGGAATATAACTCGTAGGGAAAGTTTTGTAACAGGCTGGTAGGCATTTTACCACCTGAAAAAAATACATTAATTTCCAAATTAGTCCAAAGAGATATACGCAACATAATATAGGTACGTTTATGTCTACGTATTTATACCCCTTTTTCTTTAAATTCGAAATAAGTAGCAATTGATAATCTGTTCACATATTGGTTCACTGACTCATATAGATTCTGCAACAATATTTAGAACCTTCCAAGCTTATTAAAAGTATATAAAAACATGTCTTGTTAAAGAGCCAGCAGTGTGTCCCTACTTCTTTATAAATGTTTGTGATATGTTACACAGTGTATTTAGAAACAAACACAACTAGTAATTAGGACAGGAACCAATTACAACTGTCAATTATGTACATTTAAACCATGCTTGAATGCTAGTGTTGGTAGTAACTAGCGAGTGAGTGCGACCTGCGTTTATCTTGCGGTGTATGTGCAAATAAGTAAAGCGTTCCATTGAACACAATAATTGATGAAAATTTATATTTTGTTCACAGATCGTCAATTTTATCACAAGTGGGCCCTGCTCACCGACCCTGATGACGTAGGAGCTGGAGCAAAAGGTTATCTCAAATGCGATATAAGCGTGATCGGAAAAGGAGACACTATAAAAATTCCACCAAAAAGCGAGAAAGATGAAGATGATATTGAGGCGTGAGTATCCATTTTTTCACCGTATTTCCTTCAATTATGGTTATGTAGTGCAATTTTAATGACAAGAAGACCAGTACGACCAAGTAAAGTTGACCCGTTTCTCCATTGTACCCTCTGCTTATCAGGGATCAAATTGCCGTACTTACTACTACCTTACTATGTCTATAATGAAAAATGGGTTAAAGGCCTTCTTGTGTACGCATTAAATACATTTAATACATTAAATTATAAATAAAATATGTCTCTAAGCCAAGAATATACATACATTTTTAAATACACGTTTCTAAAATAAGTCATCTTAGATATGTAAGGCAAATCATTTTATAAAGCATATAATCACGCGTTTAAATAAAGAAAACTGTATAAAAGTATTTGATTTTTAAAGTTCATTTTAGAATAAGTAATAAAATGCAACGCAATTTATTCAGAATGACGGTTTTAGTTCACTCGTTTCAACTTCATTACGGGTATAAAATCTACGACAGCGACATTCTTGAAATTCAATCTAGGATTTTGTTTGATGCTTTTTTCAATGTAAGACAATCATAAAAAAATTACAATGCAAGAAAGTCCAAAGTTTAACACATTACTGTCAGAAAAGTAAAATCTTCAGGCGATGCGTTTTCTAACAAAACGGTTTTTCGTCTTGAAATTCCTGGTCATATGGACAAATAAAGAGCCGGGTTTATCGACAAAGACAATTTATCCTCGATGTAATATATATTTTTGAACAAATCTTTCACAAAACGTAAACCAGTAAATTGTGAGAACTGACTGGATGCTTATCTCAAAGCACATTATTTTTAAAAATCTTTATATAAGAAAAGGTAAAGGATCCTTTATTATAATGATATAATTGAGAGTTACATCAGATTTACAACCTAATCTAATACCTTTGAACGAGCAATTCTTGTACATAATCTAAATCTGAATTATATTATAATTTAGATCTCGGGAACGGCTCCCACGCTTTTCATGAAATTTACAATGCAGTGGGATTCGGGGCGATAAATCGATCTAGTTAGCACTCACTTTAAAAAAAAAACTACCAAAAAAAATACAGCAATTTTTTTTTTCTGGCAATCTATAAATATATAATGGAATAACATCCAAGTAGACACACTCCTACCATTTCTATTTCATTATTTTCCTAACGTCTCTCATACGGACACGTTGTGTCTATCTAAGAACGGTTTTCTATTTAAAAAAATTGCATCATGTTTATGAAAATCGTAGTTTAAAAGAAGAGATATAAAACGATAGGCACATTTTATAGGAAATTCAGAGCCGTAATCAATTATTTTCAATGTCTATTTGAAGATATTCGACAAACGAAAACCTTAAGTTGATAATGTAGGAAAATTATAGGCGTACTTTAAGTTTCCGAATTCAGTCAAAATAATTTATAAACTACTTAATTCAAACAAATCTATCCCTACTCCGATGTTTGATATACAAATTTATTTTTTTGTCGTTCGAAATTCAAATCTAAACTATCATCAGAATTTTTTTTTTCCCTTAAGTATTTTTTGTTTCTTTTTTAAAGAAGCTACTCCCGCACTAAGAGCATAACACAATTTAGTTGAGGACTTTACAGACATTAAGTTATGGATACAAAGAACAACCAGAAAGTAAGCATCTGAAAGAGAGAGCTCGAATTTTTAGGACTTGTCGTATTTTTTTTTTACTCTGTGCTCTAGCCATTTTTTTTAAATGGTTGTGCAGTTATAAACAATGTTATATAGTAGATAATGAAGTTTTAACATGTTCTTTTAGTTTATTCATGTTGGTCCATAGAAGGCCACCCCTGGGGATGGCCCGAAGGACGAAAAACAATTTCACTGTTATTTCACCATGTGTTTGGGCCAACATTATAATATTCTCTATGTATTATTCATTTATTATTTATAAGAAGGTTGGAGTTTAGAACTTATATAACGAAAGTTATTTATTGTTTACTTTATATCTGACTTAGGCAGTTAACTGTACTAAAAATACATTGTGCTATTCTTTTAGTAACATTTCAAAAAATGACTGGTTTTCAAACCGTTTTCAGTAACTTGCTTCTACCGGACGGAGTACCCATTGAGCGTCAACGTGCCAGATTCATCATAAAGATTCACAAGGCAGATGGATTGCCTAAAATGAACTACTCCCTGATAGCCAATGTGAAGCGAGCCTTCACCGGAGAAAGCCAGGACCTCGTGGATCCATACGTAGAAGTATGCTTCGCCGGGATGACTGTAAGTAGTCTAAAAATCCTTAAGACCAACAGGGTAATGTAGTTGCTGGCAGTGAAATGCCAAAAAAAAATGATATACAGGTATAAATAATCGAAACATATCAAGTTCCTTATCGAAACATAACAGTTAAAATTATGACATTTGTTAATGTCATTTAACTAAATATTAACTGTTAGATAAATCCAAGGATGATTGATTTGTCATGACCTCTAACAAGTACAAAATTGAAGAAAATGCCAACCGTTCAACCAGATGATTAAAATAGTTTACTAAATATTTGGCACGTAGTTCTTACATTGTGTCGGTTCACCTGTTGCTGTTTTAGCGCCTATTTATTGTGATTAAGCGCTGTAACCATGTCGTATAAATAATCATTTACGTAACATCACAAAGCCACGTTGTCATAAACTTGTTTTAGAATCTCGTTCTAATGTTTATACACAAATTGTACATATCTATGTCACTAATGGTTTTGTGAATTAAGTAGTAAAAAAAATCAGACGCACTTTGCCGTTCTACTTCCTAGTGTAGAGAAGGATATAAACTCTAGAACACACAAGGTAACTTCTTAATCGCGAATAAATCCCTGAATTAACAAATGTAATTTAAATAACATATTTAATCAATTGAAAACATAAATTGGTATAATTTCAAAAACGCCGAAATTATTTACGGCAAAATACTTTGATTCCACATCTATTTCGATTTAGATTAGGAATGTGATTTAGATAAAAATTTGCTCTTTATTTCTAAATCTTGCGGAAACAACATTTATACAGATTGTACTTATTCCTATCTTCCAACCCAAGTTTGCAGATTGAGAATTTTATTTGCCACCTTCCAATGTGTTGAAGAGTGGAAATATTTCAGTATTTTACCTTAATGAATTATTTTAGTTCGGAAAAAAGAGAGAAGAATTAGGGATCCGCAAAAAGTATCGATACTTTCATTTCGATACTACGTATATTTGGACACCGTGTCCAAATATACTTAGGTAGGATTTATCATTTAATATTCTCCGAAAAACTGTTTCATTTGCATGATTTCATTATTTTAAAAAATAATGACTTGTTTTGTAGTACCTACCATAATAGGCTATTTGACAACATTGAAAATAAACTATGAATTTTGGTCATTCTATCAGATAATAGCCTAAAAAGACATATTTCACGATAAATCAAACAAAATAATGTAAGTTTTTCGCAGATTGCACGAAATAAAATTTACAGTTTTTTCGAAATTTTATCTGCGACATGAACGCTTTGTAATTGGTTGCAACTCTGGTGACGTCAAAATAATAGTAAACAAAAGATTTTTCAATTGAGTGTTGTTTGCGTTTTATGTTTTCGGGGTGTTAATAATCGATCTGTGAGCAATTTCTTAAGTACTAGTAATAAACTATTTAATAAGTGGTTTGAATTCGTTTCGAAACAAAATGGAACCAAGTTTTGTGCTTGCCGACAACAGCAACCTACATGAGATAGACGCTTTTATGGTTGCACTTTTCTATACATAATAATAACGCTGATTACTAGATATTACTATGCTGTGGAACTGAAAAATGTTGAAGAAAAACCTCTGGAAAAATTTATTCATTACTTTTGTAAAATCTCATTTTACTTTTAGCTAGGGTAGGTATATCTCAATGCGTTTAGGTTACAGTTTAAAATGCTACAGAGCGCAGTATTTAGAGATGTATTTGTTCACTGTGGCACTACACACCATTTATTCGCCATTTTATTTAATAAATTTGGAGAAAACTGATAAAATTCACTTAAACTGCCCTGTTTTGTTTTGTTGTGGCTAGCGAGTGAATTTGTTTACTAGAGTGTGACGTCACGCGTCTCATATGACCAGCGCCATTACAGAAATATTGTTTTTTGACGCGGTTGTCAAACTTGAACTTTATCATAGATTTTACTTTATAATACAGTAGAAATTCCGCAAAATGTTAACGCAGTTTGTTTATTATGTAATAAAGAATAATTTAAAACGATTTCCAAAAATCTGTCCAAAAGCCTATTGTTTTTATCGGTACAATTTTTTTTTAAAACAAAGCTTTTGTTGTGTCTTTTTTATGCGTACCGTATGAATCTTAACTTAAATATATTGATTCACCATGAACCGATTGACCATAATAAGCAATTAAACAGCTTGGTCCTAATTTTTTTAACTTCTGTATCGTTTTTGACGAAAAATATTTATTGTTCCTTTAGTTGGGTCTTCATACATAGACAAGATAGCACAAGGGAAAAAGGCCCATACACAGCAGTGAGTTGCATTAGGTTGATGATGATGATAAAGTTAAAAGGTACATAATTATGTCCATAAAATTATATATCAATCAATTCAGTACTTTCTGCGAAATTCTTTAAAAGATATACATTGCATACTTACTAACATAAAAACAATCATCAACTTTCGTATAGGTACTTATTCAGAAGGCCTAATAGACTGACGTGAATATTATAAGCAGGTATAAACCCAACAATATCACGTATTTTATGTAGGTACTTGTATGCTTAACATTCTCTAACATAACTAGTTAATGACTTGTATGGTTTTGTGTGTGTAAAGGGCGGTGAAAATTATCTTTGCCCGGAGCGGTTAAATAGCTAGATCGGGCCCTGTACGAGCATTTACTATACTATACGTATACAATAAAATTGTTGACGAGACTGCGCTATAAATTAATTTAACATTTTTTTTACAAGGGTTCAACATCAGTTCGAAAAAATGTCTGTAATCCAACGTGGAACGAGCAGATTGTTTTTACGGAAATGTTTCCGCCACTTTGCCAGCGTATCAAGATCCAACTACGCGACAGTGATCCCGTTCATCCAAATACTATTGGGACACACTTCATTGACTTGAAATCCATTTCAAACGATGGCGAAAAAGGTAACAATGATAAATAGAGCAATAATAAATGACTTAACGCACAGTCTGGCTGTGCACTTGCAATATGTAAATGTTTTACATGTTAATAACCAACGTAAAGCAGTATTTTACCTACTCGTACTCCGTATAATTACAAACTTGTGCCTCTTTTCTACATTATTTACTTATGTCCGTCGATTAGGTCAACACGAGACTCATTCGCGGCTCAAGTTCTTAAAAGAAAGAAGGCAATCTCATCATCTTATTATCATAAACTAGCTGCCCCAGCAGACTTCTGTTGACATTAACGACTGATGATGACTTAATTTACTCTATGGTTTATATGGGAAAAGAAAAGTATTAATTTTACTATTTTCCTCGCAACTTTTTGGATTTTCTGTCCTCCTGTGCCGTAACAAAAATATTTAAAAAATATTCCGAATTGGCCAAGTGATTCTCGAGTTTTGCGCCTACTGACATATTTGGCGGTTCATTTTTATTTATATAGATATAACGGTTTTCTACAAGCTATTGTTGTTTGTTATTATGATCAACATCCGTCACTGCTGAATGAAGGCCTCAAACAATAATGCCAATTATCCCAGTCGTATGTTATCTCATACATCCATAGCTGTATAATGCCGATTTTGATTCCCAAAAATTTCATGAACGATATTATTAATTAAATTTACGAAATTGCCCAATATTTATGTTTCTAAGTGTTACTTTATGCTATGCAAATATGCATAGCTTCTAGGTGGTGTTACATGTACCTGATTGTTAGTGAATTGAACTGTAATAATTTCTTTAAATTTTCTAGGATTCCTACCTACCTTTGGACCTGCTTACATTTACTTGTATGGATCTACTCGAGATTATAGTTTATTAGATCAGCACTCTGGTTTAAACATGGGCATGGGTGAAGGGGTGTCTTATAGAGGCAGGTAAGTGTCGTCCAAAACGGATAACGCTAATATAATCTTTGCAAAAATGTGGGCTTTCATTTATAAGCTTTTGCAAGATATAACTCAGATCACTTAAGGGGATTATTATTTTTCCAGGATCCTTATTTCAATTCGAACTGAGATTATAGACAGTCTTGAGAGTCCAGCATCGGAGATTGAGGTGGAGGCTATCCCACCGATAGTTGAAGCGAGCTTTGGAAAAAATGAAGAATTCTTCTTATTTGGAAGCTTATTTGAAGCCAATATGATTGACAAGCGTCTTACAGATAAGCCTCTGCAATTTGAACTTAGTATTGGCAATTCTGGTAACTCTCTGGATGGACACCACGACTCTGTGAGGAGGTCTTCAGATTTAGATTGTAATCTAGGTAAGAGAACTTCAGGCTTATGATATTTTTACCCGACTGCGTAAGAAGGAGCGTAATGTTTTTCGAGCGTACGTATATATGTCAGTATGTATTGTAGCTTCTTTTTATAAATATTTGCATGAATCATAAAAACTTCTATGAATTTTATTTAGTAAAAACTTCGTGGTTGGTTTTTTCTTTTTAATAGACATTATTTTGACAGTTGGAAAAGAGAACGCACGAGTTCGGAAAAGTTAAAGCAAAAGCTCGAGAATATAATATCCCGAAAGCTATACGTCCCTGCAATACTCCACTTTTTGAGCAACTGTATTAAAATATAAATTTTCAAAATGGTGCCTGAAAATGGAAAAAGAAAGATAGGGTGGATTTGTTTTTTTTTACATCTTATCAATATGGATAATCATATGAAAGATCATAAAAAGACCATTTAAAATATATATGTATCATATCACGTTTATATTGCTGTTTTAACCGATTTCAAAAAAGGAGGAGGTTCTTAGAACTTTCGAGTAGCAGAACCGATTTTGATAATTCTTTTTTTATTTGAAAGCTGGTGCTTCCCATGTGGTCCCATTTTGATTTTGATTATAACATTAATTGTTAATGAGTAAACTCAAATTGAAGAAGATCGGCCACATGACCAAAAGTGTTTGAAACGTTTGCAACTGCTAGTAGATTTATACCCTAAACATTTATTTTTGAGGAAGTTATTGGTCAAATAAGTTTAATAATTACTTATAACAAATATTGTAATACTTGTTTTACTCATTTTAGTTCATTACTTTTAAGCGGTCGGGTTTTTCATTAACATAGCAACATTTTTTTTTAAATTTCTGTTTTTTTATAAGTAACCTGAATAGTACTCCAAACTCCCACAATTCCTAAAAAATCTGGAATGTCTCTAGTTTCCCTTCATTTTTTTAAGATTTTAATTTTAACCAACTTAAACTCATCGTGGTGTTAAAAAGTATGGGCACGAGAAAGGATAGTTTTTTTTATTTACGCAATCCCCTATCCCCCAAAGTCCGACAACGCACTTGTGACACCTCTGGTGTTTGCTGGTCAGGTGTCCATGGGCGGCGGTAATCGCTTACCATCAGGCGATACGTCTGCTCGTTTGCCCGCCTAATCCATAAAAAAAAACATCGCTTTAAAATGATCGTCTAAATCGTCTTGTATATCTATTGGTGTGATCCGCAGCGTGCGTGGTTTTTTGACAAAGCTCGTCTAATGTTACAAAGGGCTTAAATGAAACCTGTTTTTAAGACAACCCCATTTTTTCCCCCTTAGTAGTCATGGGCAGGTCTACTCTACGATATCGGCTTATCGTTGAATTTTAAGAATAAGAATAAGAATAAGAATTTTAAGACACGTTGTATGCATATGAATTGACTTAAAATTAAAATAGTAATAAGCATGAGTATCAAGTGTAAATATAATTATTTAAACATACTTGCTCTTGTTTTTCAATGCTACATATGTCAGCCATTTATAAATTACGATATTTTTAGATGAAGTCAGTGCTGACACAGGTTATTGGCAGAGCACGACCCAGCCATTCAAAGCAGCATCGACAGACAAGAATTATTACTATCTTCCGTACTGGGAGCATAAGCAGTGTATGCATGTGCGCAGCATCTGGCCAGACCATCGCCGTCGAATGTACAATTCCAACCTAATCGCTAACATAATTGAAAAATTTGTAAGTGTTAACCAAACAAACAATTATTGTATTAATTTTTCTCTATAAAGGCAATATCTTAATATAAATGCTTTGTTAATTTTAGGAAGAAGGTTTAGCAGATGTTCAGACGGCAATTAAAAATGATTCCGGACCAGACAATTCCAGCTTGATTGCTCTAAAGTCCACGCTTGAAGCAACTAGCAATGCATGCGCTGCATATGTGCGCCACATGGCAAATGCGCCACCATTCGGAAATACTAAGCTCGATAAAGAAAGACAAAAGATGTGTATTTATGAAATCGTTAGTAACATTATTGTTATGTGTTTATTCATCTTTTTTTTTTTTTTTTTTATGTTTGACCCTGCCATAATGACTCTACTCTGCCTGATGGAAAGCATAAGCAGAATCCAAGAGTGATGGTCACCATACTGCGAACGCAGACAATGCAACAATGCAGCATCGTGACCTACACCATGGCGGGCTAGTGATGCTTTCGCATCATTCGGCCTCCGGTCTCGCACTCACCAACGAAACACGACAGCATGATCGCTGTCATTTTACGTTGATTTTCTGTGCGTCTAATCAATTCATCTAATCAAACCATTATCTTATTTCATCGTTTATCTTTATTTTATTACTGAGGTAAGTTTATTTTAGGGTGTTTTTTTATAAGAGTACTTTTTTCAGGAGCAGCTTGTAACCATGACTAAAGGCCTTAAGGCTTTGATAACTAAGCACTCCATGAAGGATCGCCTGCGCACTGCCTACACTTATCTCAAGAAACTAAAACATCTTTGTGAAGATGTGAGTATATCACAGAACTGCTTGTGCAACTGACTATACATTTCTTGATAAAATTGAACTTAAAATGCATCTTTATAATGAGATTTTTTACATAAACATATATTTCATTTTAGTCTCAACATGCGTTGCCTGATGTATTTATATGGCTAGTGAGCAATGGCAAGCGTCTTGCCTATCATAGGATTCCTACCAGAGACCTAATATACTCTGAATATCCGGATGAGTGTGGGAAGTTGTGTGGCAAACTTCAAACAATATTCTTAAAGGTACGTGCGAAATTATTTCTCTTTTCCTACAAGTGCATTACTATAGGAGTAATTAACTGTTTTGTAATTTTTATTGGGAAAGATTTATATAAGCTTACTGATTCGTGTATGTGATGTAATCTGTAAATAATGAAATGTGAAATAATGACCTTTCCTAAAAGGTTCTCTGTTATGAGATTATTAGGATGGTAATTGAACTATGGAAAATAGGATTGATAAAGTACCCTTTACTTAAGTTAAGTTCTCATTTGACAGCTGGTGCAATACTAACTTTTATTTTCAGTGGCCTGGTAAGAAGGCAAGTACGCCTAGTGGCTGGTCAATACCAGCTAAAATAACCATTTACCTATGGCTTGGTATTCTACAAGATAAGAAACATTACATTGATTCTTTGCCTCAAGGGTATGAGTTAAGCTCAGAACTACGTAATGCAGATAAGCTGCGATCAAATGCTCCATCGACAATATTTTATGCAGAGAAACATGTATGTATAAACTTGAAATTTTACTACATTTATTCAACTTTTTGTCCATGATAGACCAAGTTAAACGTAATTTAATCTTATTTTTCAGAATTTTCAAATGCGAGCCTACGTGTACCAAGCTAGATCGCTTATCGGTTCCGACTCATCTGGCTTATCCGACCCCTTTGCACGCATAGTGGTGGGTGAGAATACAGCCACAACTCAAGTAATTGATGAGACTTTAAGCCCCACTTGGGATGAGCTACTTGTCTTTGATGATGTTTTACTCTACAGTACCATTGAGCAAATAAAAGCTGACCCACCTACAATAGTGATTGAAATCTTTGATCAAGACAAAGTTGGAAAATCTGAATTTATTGGCCGGACATTAGCAAAGCCACATGTTAAATCTTTTGAAGAAACACAAAACCGCTCAGAGCACCCACCTTCTCTAGAGTGGTATGAAATTACACGAGGTGATGACCGAGCCGGAGAATTGCTTGCAACATTCGAATTGCTTGAGATTCCTCCTAAACAAACCACATCGACACTTCCAGAACTACCATCTCCAAGACAAGCCAACGGGAAGCCTCCTGTTGATCCTAATAAAGGACCTATACTCCCCGTACCAAAAGGCATTCGTCCTACACTGTCCAAGTATCGTATTGAAGTATTATTTTGGGGCTTACGTGATTTGAAACGTGTTCACCTTCTTACAGTTGATAAACCGAGGGTGGATATAGAATGCGCTGGTAATATTTTATACTCCTCAATCATACAAAATGCTAAACGCAACCCAAACTTTATTAATCCTGTAAAGTTTGTAGATGTTGAGTTGCCAGACCAAGATTTATATAGACCACCCCTGACTATTCGCGTTGTTGACTGCCGCAGTTTTGGCAGAATTACGCTGGTAGGCACACATACCATTAATTCTATACATAAATATATTTACACTCCCATGAGTAAACGAGAACGCGATATTGAAGAACGAAAGAAATCATTGATTCCCTTACAAAACGTTGATTTGCGAGCAAACTGTATTGTTCAAGATGACGCATATGCCGTTGAAAACGAGAAAGAAAGCTGCCCATTGATAAGTCGGGATGTAAGAGCATCTACTTCTACTTACAGCCCAGGAGTTAAACAACAGGTAATGCGTAATAAATTCACTAAAAATGAATCTATCAAAAAACGCAAAGCTAGCGCTGATTCAGTAATTGATGACGATGAGAGTAGCAAGGATTGGTGGACAAAATATTTTGCTTCCGTGGAATCTATGATTGAAGATGAGAAAGAGGCTAAGCGAGAACGTCAAGGCTTTCTCCAGCCTAACCAAAGCGTTACCATTGAAGAAATACGCTCACCACGGGAAGAAGGTGTACAATCACCGCGTCCGGATCGAGAACGTGGCAAGCGCCGTCAGACAACATCGCCACGGACTTGCAGAATCACCCCAGCCATAACTTCCAAGAAGGCGGAAATACCACGTTCGGCTATTACTAAGGTATTGTCACTACAATATATTACACGTAAAAGGGTGAACGGAAAGTGTGGCAAGAGGTTCACAATTTTCGTGATGTAGCACACTAAATTTTAAAAAGAAATAATTTTACGCAACATAAGATTAGATAATACTGTAGTCATGGTACAGGCCCTTAATGTACAGTAAATTTAGTAGTTTATGACCCTATTTGCTGACCTGTTTGGCACGCCAGTTCGTCTGCGTCGCAATTTCATTACTTAGCTCTTATTGAAAACGACGTGATGTTATAGGCCTCTTAATCTTTCTCAACAAATGGGCTGACCAAAATTAAGTAAAACATTTTTTTAATTCATTCCAATAGGTCCTGAAATTAGGGCTTTTAACTTAGCAATTTATTTAGCTTTATCATATTAGCATATACTCTCAAGAGTCCTTGGCTGTATAAATACTCTTTTGGATTTGGGTTGTTACTTAGATAATCCCTCATGAACTTGAAGCTGTGCCAGAATATGAGGAATTCAAAGAATGGCTTCATTCGTTTGAGCTCTACAGAGGTAAAAAGACTGGCGATGATACTGAAGATGAAAACAGAGTTGTAGGCGTTTTCAAGGTGAGTAGAATAAAGTATCTAATTCTAATCCAATGTACAGTATTATTATTATTATTACAATAAACAACTATTTATTCTCTGTACACAATATCATTCTTCTTAGTATCATTAATCTTACACACAGCATACTACTTTGTTCAATATTTGTCTATCATAAGTCGCGTTTTAATACCAGTCTCAAGTGAACTTTATGAATTTACCTTTTGTTTTAGGGAGCCGTTAAAGTTTACAAGTGGCCAATACCTAGAGGAATCGACGACCATACATTGATGGGCTTTGATCCAAACTACGGATTTTTTCAAGGCGTGCCAAACAATGATCCGATACATGTGCTTGTTCGCGTATATATAGTAAAAGCCACTGATCTACACCCCATGGACTTAAATGGAAAAGCTGATCCATACATTGTACTTCACCTGGGATCGAAGAAAATCAGTGACAAGGAACATTATGTCTCCAAGCAACTCAACCCAGTGTTTGGAAAATGCTTTGAAATAGAAGCTACTTTTCCTCAAGATTCTATGCTTACAATTCAAGTCCTCGACTGGGACTTGCTAGGATCTGATGATATGATAGGAGAGACCAAGATTGATCTAGAGAATAGATTCTATAGCCGACATAGAGCTACTTGTGGTTTACCCATGAAGTATGAAGAGTAGGTATCTTTTTAGTTATAGTTTTTTTATACTTAAGTATTTATTTATTTTTATTGTACACACAAATAATAAAACCGAAAATCATGAGTTAAATAATTATGTAAATGTAACAAGCGCTGGTTTAATCGCTCATGTTGATTGTTTTCAGAAAACCATAACAAAGATATGTGTTTGAAAATTTTAACAACAACACACAATTTTTTTACATATTACATAAGCTGACAAAGTGATTCATGGAAAGTATGAGCAGATTAGAAGCGCAATAGCCACCATACTCTTTGCGAATGCAGACAATATAACAGTGCAGTATGATAACCCATAACATTATGGCGGCCTATTGAGATGCATCTGCATTATTTGGCCACCGGTCTCCATTCACCAACAAAGCATATTCTAACAAGAATTAATAAAAACACATTACACATATACTAATAGACATACATACACCCAACTGATATACTTATATATACTTACATGATTATTCTATCGGAATATTTCAGGCAAGGATATAACCGCTGGCGTGATGCTATGAAACCAACACAAATATTAGCCAAGCTTTGCAAGGATGGAAAACTGGATCCACCAATCTATGAATATGGCCGGGTAAAAGTCGGTCGCACCGTGTTCAATATGCCCATGGATGATACGGAACTATTCTCTAACCCCGATACTCTTGAAGAGCAAATGGCCCTAGTCGTATTGCGTCGTTGGCAAGAAGTGCCACGTGTCGGGACCCGTCTGGTTACTGAGCACATTGAGACTCGACCTCTGTACAATCCCAATAAACCTGGTAAGGAAACAGAAATTGACTAAAACTAACTTAGCCAAAGAAGAACTTTTATAACAAATCCTAGTGGTAGGTAAAAAACAACTACATTTATTACTATGTTCTCAGGTATTGAACAAGGTCGTCTAGAAATGTGGGTGGATATGTTCCCGATGGATATGCCTCTGCCAGGACCACCTTTGGACATTTCTGCCCGCAAGCCAAAATCATATGAAATGAGAGTTATAATTTGGAATACAGATGACGTCGTCCTAGAAGACGATGCTTTCTTCACGGGAGAAAAAATGTCGGACATTTATGTGAAAGGGTAAATTTTTAACACTTAATATATAAATCAAAGTCGTGTTAGTTACACCATTTATAACTCAGGAACGGCTGGACCAATTTTCATGATCTTTGTGTTTTTAGATTTGTTTTCGTCCAAAAAAAGATGATTTGTTAGGCGTGGTTACGTACAAGGTGGCGAAATTAAAATCAAGTAGGCCGGATCCTCCTCAGAGGCTTTGGAGGCTCAAACAGAGAAGAGTAAGAGCAGAAAAAATATTGGAACTGTAATTTTTTTGCTTGCAGATGGGTCAAAGGTCCCGATGATTGTCAAAGTACGGACATTCATTATCGTTCTCTGACTGGAGAAGGAAACTTTAATTGGCGTTTCATATATCCATTTGACTATTTAGAAGCAGAAGAACGTATAGTGATTTCTCGTAAAGAATCTGTATTTTCGTGGGATGAGACAGAATGTAAAATTCCGGCGCGCCTCGAGCTGCAAGTATGGGACGCTGATCATTTCTCGGCTGATGATTTTTTGGGTGAGATTAATTCCGCAACTCCTCAATGTGACCTTAACGAACTTTGAAACGATTTTTCCTTTAATACTTTACTGTTATTACAGGAGCAGTTACACTAGATTTAAGCCGTTTTCCACGCGGCGCTAAATCTTCTAAGCTCTGTACACTAGATATGTTGAGGAATGATGGCTCTGTGCCAATGATCAATATTTTTAAACAAAAACGCGTGAAGGGCTGGTGGCCATTTTACATAAAGCGCGACACTGAGGAAATGGAACTGACTGGAAAAGTAGAGGCTGAAATACATCTTTTGACGCGTGACGAAGCAGAAAAGGTACCGGCAGGATTAGGTCGCAATGAACCAGATCCTTTGGAGAAACCAAAGTTCGTACATTCTCATACAGTTACGCATGCAAATTTTTCTTACAGTGACAGTCTTTCATATTTAATTTGTTTTATTTCCAGTCGTCCAGATGCATCATTTATGTGGTTTTTAAATCCACTGAAATCCATACGGTACATTGTTTGGCATAACTACAAATGGACAATCCTGAAAGCTTCCATCGTGATTCTGGTCGCTTTGATGTTCTTAATGCTTGTATATGCTGTACCCGGATACACAGTCAAGAAGCTCTTGGGCGCCTAATTTAAACAAGAATAACATACTTTGGAACGAGGTCTAGCGAAGATTTATTCTTATACTCTGACGAAGGAAGTCTGTTCATTTGATGTAGGAATAGTGTTATATTATACTTTGTGACTATGAGAAAATAGTTATCAGTTTGGGAGTAAAAATAAAAAAAAATTGACCTTCAGTCCGTACGATAATTTTAATAATATTCATTTACTGTAAATTAGTATTGCACTATAATCTGATGAAATCGAGAACATTTATTTTCTAAACACCATTCAAAGCTTTACTTTCACTTTTTTGAAATGTAATTTGAATTTTATTCTAGGTCTGTTTTTACCACTTTGGTTGGTTGTCATATTGAAATTGGTTTAGATTCACTAGTTTTGTATATATCAAAAGAAATTCCTGTATATTTATTTCAAAAGAAAAACAGGATTTACTTTCATGAAGTTAATATTTACTTTTGAAACACATAACACTTAGTATTGTAATACCAATGACACAAGTATATATTTCGTCAGTGGTAATACGAAGAAAGATAACGTTGTATACTTACTATAAGATGACTTTTGTACTTTAGCTGGATCTTCTTAACTCACAATCGAACTGAATGTTAGATAGGATCAAGACTGTGTTTGTGAAAGGCTCTTAACGTATGTAGAAATAATTTGTAACAATTTATTTTAATTACTTCACTACTTTTTAATTATATTTAAGGTGAAAAATAATTTCGGAACGTCTTTACGTTAAAATTGTAAACGAAAAGTGAATAATTTATCACAACTTGCTTCTCTGATCGGACCATTATTTTCTCTAATTGTTACTGTCTCAAGAGTATATAATGTCTGTCAATTAAACTTTGTAAACCCGGCGGCACAGGGATATTTCCCTGGTGCGAAACACATATCGCTTGTCCTTTAACTATAGGTATGAATGTGGTAGAACATAATTAATATCCAATCTAAATTACTAAACGAGATCATGAAAATAGTGAGGTGTGAGTGCAGTGGGGCCATGAGATAGGATCTTCTTAAAATAAAGAATAAAAATACTTCTATGGAATATCAAACAAACATATTCATTTACATAAATTAAACTGTCACTTAGATAACTGGGAACCGTAATTTTAAAGCTATTTCGATTTTTTTTAATTAAGACATTCTTCTGATACGCTTGATGGCAAGGAATAGAAATGTATTATGTGTTTTAACTTCATATTGTAACAATATTTCTCTAGTCAAATGTTTTCAACTTAGTTTAGGTTAGTTTACAATACAACTCATATAATCACTGTCTAAATGTCTAAATATATTATTGTAGCAGATTTGACGTTTGTTTCAAACTTAGAATTGATTCTTATTAATGTCAACATTAATAATATAATAGATTCGTAGGTAATACATATATCCATATATTTAATCCATACAATCATAATAATAATCAATTTAAATGTTAAACTGCGTATACTTTGTGTCTGTATCCGATGTACTCGTATTTACTGTAATACAACGCATGTAATGTTTAACCACTTGTATCACAAATAAATCTTATTAGATGTCCTTATTGGTGTTTTATTCCATATAGGCCATTCATATAAAATTACTTACTTCAAGATACTAAAATGACTATGTCCCTTTGACCGTAACATTATTATAAAAAATGAAATGTGTAAAAAATACTAATAGGGTTTGAACCCCAAAAACGCCCTCTAGCTGACAGATTTATCAAAGCAGAGCCCAAAGTATTTGGACTACAAACTTGACATTTTGACAGCTAATGTTAATTACGTTGAAAGGGCCAGGATTTCTGTAAATAAATAAGGGTATTCTGTTACCCATCATATTGACACTGAACCACTGATGAGAGCAATTAAACATTTCAATAACAAGTGACTATAAATTGTATATATATATATAATATTATCCACTAATAATTTGTTGTAAAGTGTAGTTGTTCCTTTTGTCCGTTTTATGAATTACCACGCGACACGGCATTTATGTCAAGTGCGGGAGTTGTTGTAGGGAAATTTGAAGTTAAATTAAATAACATTAATGTTTCAAACAGCTTTATGGCCGCAGATACATTCACGTTCAGTTAACACAAAATTTTCTACAACTGAGCTTTTAAATAACTTTAAAGACAAAATTTTGTCAGCCACTACGCGTGGTAGATGACTTAATTGTCATCAATATGTCTTTTAGTAGCAAGTAATCCGGTTGATAGTCAATAGGACTACTGCCACAAGACCTTATATGCGTGATATATGCTGAAAAATGTAATAAGAAAATTCCGTTTATTAAGTCATATATTTGAGCACCGACTAGTTCTTACGTCGCCTGTACACCTGCACTGGCTCAGGGTCAAGGTATTATGGCAGTCATCTGCGTCTCCTACAAGATCGTCGACGGCGGCGGCGACAACTGCGACGGCGGCGCCTTCGTCCGCAGCTGCGACGTCGACGACGGCGGCGTTTGCGGCGGCGTCCACAACACTCACGAACTAACCCGTCTGCCTTAGGTAACCGTTCTATGAACCCAAGTGCAGTACCGTTCTCCAATAATGACAAAACCGTGCTACTCAGCGATTTCGAATCGTTCCCACATTTCAAGCGAAGATGTTTCAGTATGTCAGACAACGTCGCACCTTCTTTATTGGTCTGTAGGTATTTAATAATCATTCTCCCCGAAGGGAATACAGGCGGTTGAAAATATCCCTCTTGCAAAGACATTTTTTTTAATTTAAAATATTTTACTAATAAAAATATTCATAATTTTAAATAAGTCACAAAAAAACAATTTCTATTTAATGAACATAAAATAAATTATAGAAATTTTACCAAATTTTGATTATGACAAACGTTCATGATATCGTTTTAAAAACATTCTGATTATTGTTTTTAAAATGCGTTGTCTACGTCATGTTATAACAATATACTTCTTAGACCATGGTCAGTATAAAGCGTAACATCCTCTTTGAATGAAATAATTACTAATCTTGTACCAAAAGTAATAAAAAATAGGGTTTCCTTATTGATGTTACATCTGATTTCAAGTTGATAAAGAAACTTCATAAAACTATTTTTTTTAACTAAAACAACCGCCGGGTTCTGCAAACCTAGTCGAAAAGAAGTAGCCTACGTTACACCTTAGATCATCAGCTATATGCCAGTGAATGAGCCGTCAAAATCGGTCCAGCTATTCTAGAGATTAACCGGAACAAATAGACAGAAAGACAGACAAAAAGTGTATACAAACGAGTACATATGCGTTTATAAAAAACGGTTATTTTAGACATTACAATTGTATTTATTTGTATAGACAATTACCTATAGTAGTGGTATCTAAAAAGTAGCCTATGTCCTTCCTAAAGAATCAAAGTATCTCCAGGCCAAATGTCATTGAAGTCGGTGAAGTGATTTAGCCGTAAAAGCGTAAAATATACAGAAGAAGTTACTTTCAAATTTATAATATTAGTGTGGGTATACCTTTTTATTTTTATTTACTTATGGCAACCGCCTCGGGCCGTCACTCCGTCGGGATTTGCGGCGGGGTGGTGTGTCGGAATGGAACCGACTGAAACCACACGGTGTGCCACTCTGCGCCTGATACGGGAGGGATTCGGGAACTGCTGTTTTTAACACATCCGGACCAGTATGGGTACACTTCCTTCAAGGTTCTAGACAAACAACTGGTCCTGTGTAACCTATGTCAAGCAGTAGACGTCTTTTGGCTGAGATGATGATGATAATAATAGGTAGGTATAGTTGTAACTTTTAACAGTTATCAATAAAACTTTATACAGGCGAAAACATTTACTGATTTCATCGAATACCCATATTTTCAGTGACTTAGACAATTAAAGATAATCATGCATCAAATGAAAGCTAATTTTTACCCAACTGCGAAAAAAGGAGGGTTATGTTTTTCGAGTGTATGTATATATATTTCTTTGACACGCCCTAGAACCCAAATGGCTTGTCGTATTTTTATGTGAGTGGTGTTAATAGATGTGCCTTAGAAGTGAGAGTTACACTGGATACATCAAAATAAAAAAAGTAATATTTTCAGTTCTTTCTATATTTTCAGTACTTCAATGAATTTAATCAAGATGGCAGATTTTGAAACAGTCGGATTCTTTTTTAAATAATTCGTTACTTGTTTTAAAGACAACTCCTCCATTAAGAATAAGTCTTTACAGACATAGGACCTACATCAAACGGTCACAAAGAATCCACCAAAATCAGAGCAGTAGAAAACAATGTAGCGACCGCTTAAACAAAAATGCGTTGTTGGTTTACTTTACGAAAAGACACATTTCATGCGCTCAGTGCAAATCGAGGGGCTGTACTGTAAGGCAATGCATCTATATCAGTTCTACGCCGGTTTGTTTACTTCTGCGAACTTTCAGGATCTGTGCCTGAACACTGCTGGCACCTGGCACCCATCTAGTTACGGCATTGCGTAAAGAGGCACCGCGCTAAACTCATAAGTTGCCAGTCTATTCTATTATGTTTACCGTGTTTACCTTAGTTTATGGATTTATTCAGTCAAAATTGTTTACGTGCATAACTGACTTTTTTAATGACTGACATTTCTAGGATTTTTACAGAAAAATTAAATATGACAAAGCAGAATGGTTAGAAATAACATCAACGCTGATGAAAATATAGCAAAATTGGTAATCACTACATTCCACAAAGTTTCTAAAAACCGTCGAAACGGAGTACGTGCACAAGACATAACACAATACCTGCAGAATCAGTTCGGCAAAGTATGGCACTCGCAAACGCTAACTGATAAGACGGAACAGATTCTCAAACAGAGTGCACTACTAGGGTTTCTGCTGCAGCAAGATGAACGCTACACTACCAGCATAACTCGTCTTGCACAATGTCGGGGAGTGGGACGATGTTCGCGCCGTCGTTGCCGCCGCCGTCGTCGTAGCTGCCGTCGTAAAAAACGACGACGCGTTTGTCGCTGTTGTTCATCTAAAAAATGTTAAGTAGCTATTTAGTAGTTCCTTATCCAAATTATAAATTATGTATCTTTTCAATCTGACTTTTCATTAGATTGAGATTTTCATTAGATGCTGTAGGTATCCATAAGTGCACATCATCATCATCATCAGCCTATCGAAGTCCACTGCTGGACATAGGCCTCTCCAATTGCGCGCCACTTGGTTCGATCCTCGGCTTCTCGCATCCAGCTCCTGCCGGTCGTCTTGCGCAGATCATCACTCCACCTGGCCTGTGGACGTCCTACAAGTGCACACGCAATCAAATTTTAAACTTATCAAGTTTTATTTATTCTACTTTTTACTAATATTATAAACGCGAAAGTTTGTAAGTATGGATGGATAGATGTTTGTTACTCTTTCACGCAGAAACTACTGAATGGATTTGGATGAAACTTTACAGTTATATAGCTTTCACATCAGAAAAACACATAGGCTATATTTGCCGCGATAACCGACGTATACGCGGGCGGAGCCGCGGGCAACAACTAGTCTTTTAAGTATGACTCTGTGCCAATGTAAACTTTCATAACGGTGTACAAAATTGTACCCAAACAAATCGTCATTACAGATGAAAGCAATACCTGTTTGACCTGTTGTTGACCAGCAAGATCTGATTCCCCACTCATGACTCACTCTCTACTGTGTTAAGTCATTTCAACTCCTCGAGTCAAATTCTCAAGTAATAAGTTTTTACCGTGTCAAAGCCACGCTTCCGCATAAATGGGCAAGCTTGAGCGGAATGATACCAAGGTCTCACAGAGAACCGGTGTGAAACCGCGTTTGCGCTGTTCAGCTCAGCGACAAAGCCATTTAATATAGAAAAAAAAAGTAATTTTTTTGTTCGGAGTTATTTTTTTTATCGATATAGCGGAACAACTTTCGTAGATTACATTCTATGACGAAAAAATATAGTTATCGACTATTCTTCTTCTTTGATGAAATGGCTACCAGCCGGATCTCTTGGATCCAAGGGCGGATTCAGGGGGGGGGGTCATGGGGGTCATGACACCCCCTGGGCTGTTGTTATGACCTAAATTAAATTGTTGAACATAATGCTCTTTATATTTTTTGTAACAATATAGATTTAAATCTAACACAATATAGAATTTAATCGTGGCTAAGAGTTGAAATATGGTGCTGGAGAAGAATTTAAGCAATCAGCTGGACAGAAAAAAATACCCACGAAGAAGTTCTGAAAAGAGTAAAACAGAAAAGGCTGCTGATATCTACAATAGAAATTAGAATAGGCAAGATGGTAGGCCATCTTATACGTCACGATAACTTTCTAAGTAAGTAAGTAAAGAGAAATAGAAGGAAAGAGTAGAAGAGGAAGACCGAGACATAGTTATATAGACCACATTTTCTAAAGGTAGTAGAGCCACGCTGATTACGGCACAGTTGGGCCGGCTCGACCGGGGCGGTACTATTCTCGCACAGAAAATCAACGTAAAATGAAAGCGATCGTGCTGTCGTGTTTCTTTGGTGAGTACGAGACCGGAAGCCTAAAGATGCAGAACCCGCACTAGGCCGCCATGGTGTGGGTCACCATGCTGCATAGTTGCATAGTCTGCATTCGCAATTAGTATCGTGACTCTTAACATTCTGCTTATGCTTTCCATCAGGCAGAGTAGAACTGTTCTCACAAAACTATGAAACGGGCCTTAAGAACAGACAACTAGTCACAATCAAGTTTACCGAAGTCAAGATGAGCCCTACGCACCTCAGTTCCAGGCTCTTCTCTGATTAATAATTAATTAATGTTTTCTGCATAACTAGATCCAATTATTATTGTTTTAAATAGTATCAATAATTTAATTAGAATTTACACCAAAAACATACTAAAGTTTTCATTGTTATCTTCGGCTACTGCTCAACAAGATCATACTATCATAATTAAGTTTATTTAGTACGTTATCGTCGTACCGCAAGTAACGCCGCGGGATAAAGTTAGTCTAAAAAAGTAGCCTTAGTTACTCCCTGGATCATCAGCTTTCTGCCAGTGAAAGTCCCGTCAAAATCGGTCTAGCCGTTCCAGAGATTACCCGGAACAAACAGACAGACAGACAAAAATTTTTTAACTACATTTTTGGTATATGAATCGTGTATACATACATATGCATTTAGTAAAAAGCGGTTATTTTAATATTACAAACAGACACTCCAATTTTATTTATTTGTAGAGATAAAAAATAAAAAAGCATGTAAATCAATGATCAATATTTTATTTTTTAATTCTATTTTAATATTTACACGTCTTCCATATAGTAAAACATACTCTTCCATATAATAGTCGGAACATTTAACATTTAAGATTACAAACTTCAGTATACTTATTGCTTCATTATCATTCATCCCTACAAGAGATGCTAGGCAAAGGCTTTTGATGGGACAATTTGACTTCAAGTGGGCAGTGACTTGCACACGGCCAGTCCACCGCAGTAGCTTCGGGAACAAGGACCGAGCGGCACTAGTATGAGGTATCATTGATAACAAATGTTCTGACTAAAAATCACATTATATAGACCATCGACAACATTTCATACTTAAGTAGAAAACAAAGTCCTTCAGATAACTACTTATTTAAAGAAACTTCGTAAAAATATAGTACTTCTCTATTATATTCTTTACATTTCATTATCGTTAGACTTAAATATAGAACATTTTAGCATCCAGGTCCTTAATTGGAAGATCATGCTACTTGCGGCGAACTGCCACCTAATGTTAAAGTTACTTTTGCTTGATAGCGTACCGGCCACCAAACTAGTTACAACTTTAAAAACTACACACGAATTTTATTCAATTTAGGTGTCAACGCATCATGAGTAAGAAGACGAGGTGTTTGGAATAACTAGAAATGATTCTAAAACAAATCATTTTATTTTCATTATTGCCATATGGCATGGAACATGTGGCTCTAGGTAAAAAGAAAGGGGTATCCCTTCCTGCGGTCAGTGACTACCTGTCGTCGGAACTAACTCTCCACTTCATATCCCTGGACTGGCACATATCACCGGCAAGCAGCGGGCCGCGATAAAACTGCCCGCAACTCGTCCATTGCCAATACTACATGTTCAATACATTGTCATGGACCACTGACAAGTAGTGTAAGTGGGGGGTTGCCTCCAAGGCCAAGTGTCACAAAATAGGCACATAAATTGAACTATCACGAGTGTACGACTATATTTTTAAGAAGGTATATATAATAAGTATGTATTTATAAATAATTCAGCTATGTCGAAGCTAGAACACGGTTTATAAACAATTTATTAATTAATCAGGCTAAAGCAGCTTATGCGGATGTTTCAGTGATATTGATCATAGATGTATTGTTATATATCAGTAAATACTATGTATATACATAAACTTTAATAATGGTGGGCATAAATACGTAATTACAATACCCACAAAATATTCTACTCACAATCTTGAAAACGGTAATGCTAAACATATGAGGTTCGAGCTCTTATAGGAAAAATACCTTTGAAGATTAAGAATGCAAATTGATCACTTTTTTATCGTTGAATGTATTGTGTGAAAACGTAAAATATTAAATTGTTAAAAATGAAGCTGATAGAGGGTCAACTCAGACATCATAACTTTTAAATAACATAATAAATCTTATACCTATGTAGGTAGTTATATAATCCAGTTGATTGTTATAGCGATTTTCAGTCCAAGTTGACATTTACACTGTGCACAAACTTAACACAATACTATATTCCTGTAACAATATATTATGGTTTTAATAAATTACTGATAAAATAGTGTACATCCTTCGACCATTATCTGTACTAATTACAAGTTAATGTATGAATGGCACAGTTCCTGTTAATTGCTTACGACAGGTGGTAAAATCGACAATAAGCTCCGCCGTGATGGATCAATCAGTCAAATCACAACACAGTCCATGGTAAGATTTTAGCTTAGTAAATAAAAACACATCGTCATGATACTCAAATTTACCGGACAAGACAAACCGTCAATATTAGAGTTATGAAGAAGCAACGCCACGAGATTACTACGTTTAGAACACTGAGCCGGGTACGTTTCAATCCCCCACAAGTTAATAATATCGCATTGTTAATTCACACAACAAACTATAAAACAAGTACAATCCGTAGTTTATACACAGACTATAAAATATGCTCGATAGGAAACAAGGTATGTACAAAAAGTTTTATATAATATTTTAAAATGTTATAAGTATATACATAAAACACTATTAAAATCCTTATCACGTAGGGCAAATATTAAACTAAAAGGTTTAAAAAAAACTGTCATAAACATTTGCCAAGCAAACTACAACGAACAAAATATACCATTTATAATTAAGTGAACCATATGCTACTAGTGAGTGCGAAACTTTACAAGTTAAATTACTCTAACGGATATTATATTTATTGCTGTCATATGTACAGAACAACGTTACAATTTGTAACTAAACAAATTTAAAAACTACATCCAACAACATTTTCTTTTCGACCGACTTCGATTTTGTGGGCAATTAGTGAGTCATATGGAATATGGAATTAGTCAGTCTTGAGCCTTCGAAGGATCCATCGAAAATCAGTACTAACCGAGGTATATTGCAGACACAAACCAGTTACTCAACATTTAGATATTAGTTCTATGCGGTCACAATTAATAATTTAACTTAATATGTCTATCGTTAACGTTCAAAGTATCTACAACAATTCTATGGCATTAGTTTCTAAAATAATTCCTTCAAAACCGCGATGTTACGGCTCAAACGAATGGGATACAATTTTGAAAACAACATTTAATAAGCTTAAGTAGATTTTATAAATCCCCATAAGTTATCTCGTGCATGCACTATATAGTAGAAGATCCGACCCTAGATCGTCCTTCGCCGAGCTGATAATAGAATAAAACTTATTTTATAATAAATGTCGTATATTAGGAAATATACTAAAAAGGGGATGTCTAAAAAATCCTGGACAGAATACATTTAGTCAAAAAAAAATTTTTTTGTTCATAATAAAACTAACAAATATCAATAATAAATTATTAAACAATATAACATAAACTGAACAAATCAAAATATATCTGTATATATAAATTAAACAAATAAATATATTTATATATGTATTTATTTATATATACTTATATTTGTTTTATTTATGTTATTTTGATATTTTATTATTAATATTTAAAACTACATAATTTTTTTATTAAAAAAAAAATCTGTCCAAGGTATTTTTGACAACTCATTTTTTTATATATTTTCTAATATACTAAATTTACTACAAAATAAGTTTCATTCTATTATCAGCTCGGTGAAGGTCTATTAAGGGGCGGATCTTGGACCAATATTATCAACAAAACTTCAGTATATTGTATTGATCCTAACTAAAATGATCGTTTTCATTTGATAACTTATTTTAAACTATTTCCAAAAATGAACATGGCAAATATCACGTTTAAAATAAGCTATCAAGGCTCCGTCGACTAGGATTCCCTGCTTAGACTTCCTTAAGAATTCATTTGGAATTTTCGTCCACACTGATCTCATAGATCTTTTTGGATTTCATTTCCATTTTGATCCCCCAGGAGATTTAATTGGTATTTATTCTTCTATTTGGATCTCCTGCTTAAATCGATCCAGGATTTTTTGGATTATTTGCCCACACCGATCTTCAATGGAATCTTTTAGAAACATTTGTTTTGCAGAATAAAGTTTACCTATACAACTCAAAACTCGTTAATAATCCTAAATTACGTCCATGGATTAAAAAATATATTTTAACTGAAATAAATATATGCTTATTTAGGGTATTTTGTTAAGAAAAACTTACAAATGAATTATCAAAATGTATAAAAAATCCGAAAAGATTCAATTGTAGATCAGTGTGGACAACATTGTGAAAAATCCAAATAAATCCCAGATCGCTTTAAGCAACAAATCCAAATGGAAGAAAATAATCCGAATAAATTCCCTGTGGAATCAAAATGGATGAAATTAAAAAAGTTCCAAATGAATCCCCCAGGGGATTTAAGCAGTGGATCCTAGTGGAGGGAACCTTTAGTATATATGACCCGCAGAACTCGGAAGAAGAACGCACAAGTATATATTGCCCTAAAATGTATATCGACTTTAAAAATTAGCTAAGAAATCTTGTAAAACTGTTTTACAGCAATAAAAGATTGAGAGAAAATGTTACAATGATTATCGCGAAGGAGATATAATATGTAATATATACAAAACATTTTTATTACATTTAAACGAATAAAATAACCACACGTAAACTACACAAGATTTAAAAACGTTAGATTTCAAATCAATCCATTAATTTTTTCGAGAAAGTATAATTAGTCAAATAGTTAAAACAGTTGTGAATTAAATATTGCAAACCACAGACAGATTTAGAGTATTTTACTGAGATTGTTCATTTTTTAAAATCATCAAGTCAGGCAGAATCAAATTGCATTCCTTATCTCTTTTAAAAAATCTCATCAAGTGATATCACGAGTTACTTACTGATGTAGAAATTGACTAGAAAACCTACAGGGACGCTATTCATGCTTTCATTGCGGTCGTGACCCGCCTATATATCATTGCTTCATGTATATTTGCACGCACTTTGCAGCCACAATTGTTCAAGGATATTTTTGTATAAAGGAATAACATGCATACTAAAATACAATTATATTAAAAAATATAAAATAAACGCTTAAAAGAAGACACTCATCCAAAGCCAGAAAACTCAGAAGGCACATATATTGAGGTGGTATATTATGCAACTGTTGAGACATCGTGCCTACCGTTACATGCTCAACGTAAACTAGCTGATGCAAACTGGTAAATACACTTTTAACTATAATTAAAACAATACGGTAACACTGTCGTAGAATATGCAGTAGAAAAAGTATCTAAGATGAAATTGACGGTAAACGAGAGCCCCGAACCAATAATACCGATGAAGTCCTTAACTTTATAAAATGTACATTATTGCTTTAAAATTGTTAGTGTTGTATTATTGATTCGAGGATATATTATAATGTATGAGGGGGCGTAGCACCTTGTATATAGCGCGCCGATGGATACCATCGAACGAGCCGAGGCTGCACCCCGGTGTTATCGAACGTAACAAATCTAAGTGTAACAACGATACAAGTGTTTATATCTCTGATGGGTTATCACAAGGCGAGTTATAGTGAACACGAAAAGGAGTGGGAGATGCCGCTCACACGGTGTCGATATCACCCACGTTGATGCGGTCCTCCGCGGCCGTCACTGAGAATCCCAGTATACGCGCGTCGATCTTTAGCATCTTATTCTTCTTAGTCTTCTTTCCTTTCCCCTTCACTTCCTGGTAGTCTGAGCCGGAGATGGTGCGAGGATTGACAGCGATCGCTGGGGAGCACAGATCATCAGACGGCGTCACCATCCCCACGCGGAGAAGCTTAGACCTATATAAAAAACAAGTAACGTATGTTAATACATGTCTTCACAATCTAATTTCAAAACTCTTAAATAAATATGTACTATTTTTACCTTTTTTCAAGGAATTGGCGGGAAAAATCGCTGGATTCTTTTGTCTCGCCTAAATAGCATTTGACGTAGTCTTTCACTTCGTATGGCGACTCTATATCCTTCAAGAAACCAACAAATGTTGGCACTGAAACAAAGAAAAACAATACATGTATACATACGCCGATATGTCAGCCTATCTCAGCCACACTCAGCCTATCGCGGACACGGGCCTCTCCAATTGGAAGCCACTTGGTTTAACCACCGGCTTTAAATTAAATTAAATAAATTTAAATAAATATTTCGGACATCTAAACACACACCGCCATCTAGTCCCAAGATAAGCAGAGCTTGTGTTATGGGGTACTAGGCAACTAATACAAATACATATATACTTTTTTTGTTGTAAATACATACATATTATAGATAGAACACACCCATGATATGAAATGATACGCCAATATAAACAAAATAAATCGAAAATGGGACAAACAGTGTGGCTGATTGTTATATTTTACCTTCATTTTGCTAGTAAACTAATTTCGCAAACACGACAAAGTGTCACACAAGACTAAATGTTTCTGTGGTACATGGGCATCTAAAATTTAATTTATAATATAAACTAGGTTCTATTACCGTCTGTGCGCAAAGCGAACTAAAATAATTAGCTCATTATTTATTACATATGCTTTGCAAAACAAGACTGTGTCATGTTAATTTTCAAATTAAAAGCTTTTCACTAATTGCAAATGAAGGTATATACGGTACTTAGTAACAAAAAAATGATTTTTTTGTCTGTTTGGATCGATCAAAATCGGTCATTTTGACGGGACTTTCACCGATGTCTAGCTAATGATATAAGAAGTAAGGCTACTTTTTTTACTAGATTCGCCCCACCACGTTACTCGCGGTACGATAATAACCGCGGGACTCAGTTAGTAAATGCTAAACTAGAACACGAATATTGTATTTGTTAGTAAATTTTATTGTACCATCAATTTTGGAGCTCCACGAAGACAGCACGCTAGTGCACCAATTTTCGAACTCGACAGCAGGCGACGTTTCTTTCTTAGGCACAATAACAAGCGTTGGTTTCTTCTTGATTTTATTCTGCTCTACCTTAGGTGGTTCTGGTTTCGGCTGCTTCTGAGGTTGTTCCGATTGAGTGTCCCAGAAACCTCCTTGAAATGAAAAATGGCATTTTTACTAAATAACGCTAGATAAAGTAAAATCCATTATTAGAAAGTAATAAGATTGATTGAAATTTATCGGGTACCAGCTACTATAAACATTTGTCGATAGTGGCAAAACATAAGTAAGAAACAGTAATGGTATCACCGAGTTGCAAAAGTGTGATACGTAAAGGTTTTACCGTGTTTTCTATATGATGCTTTACGCAGGTGTTCCCCTCTGTTAGTCTGTTATAGCACAGAATGTATACGTGAGTGAACCTCTTGAATATTTTTTTAAAATTGTGATGTGTGAGTTTGTAGTGACTGGCAATTGCTTTTGTATATAAGTCTAAAATGTGTATGTGTGGAAATTTCACTCTGCAAAAAATAGCAGACTGTTTTGTATTGGAATGAGACCGTTTAGTTACTAAAGTGACTTCGTTGGGTGGCCCGTCTATGGTTTACATTATATTAAAATTAATAAATGTTGCTTTATTAATTTAGAACAGGTACAACAATAGCAATTTCTTACCTCCATTGAGAGCGTTACCCCAAGGCACGTGGTTGTTAATAGATGGCACTGCTGCCGCTGCTGCTGCTGCTGCTGCAGCTTGGGTCTCTTCCAAAGCTTGTGCAGCCGCTGCAGCTGCTGTAGCAGCTGCTTGTTTTCGCGCTTCCGCCTAACAAACCATTAATCAACACCTACATTATGACAAATCTTCACATTTAAGAGTCTTATTCCTCAGTCGCAAATTTGTTGTGACTATGCTGACGCTACAATTAGTAACGAATGTCAGACCTAATCTCACTAGTTCATTATTTTAGTTTATCGTATAGTCGGTTCTATAAATAGGGAGTTTTTCACCAAATACAGCAGTGTAAATAACATTTTCTTACGCTGTTCGAAAGTAGTCTTAGAAATGAATAGTAAAAAACACAAACAATAATCAAATTCTAACCTGAATCTCCGCCAAACTCTGTCCAGGTGTATTCATATTGTTGGCTTTCTTCTTTGCCCATCCCAAACCAGCTTGCACTTCCTTTAAATGTTATTATTCATGTTTACATTAACATTTCAAAAAAGTAAACATATAATTAGTACATATGGGAAAACGTATATTTCTTATTAGTTAGATTTTTACAATGAATTATTGTATGAATAACATAATTTTAAAAAAAAATGGCGTCACATATTGTCTGAATACTAGCCTGTTCCCGCGCCAGCGCGGCGGCTTGTTGTTGTGCGATGATTTGCATCATTTGCTGCTGCTCTTTCATCTGTTCAAGTTTCTTCTCCCTCTCTAGCCGCTGTATCTCTGCAAGGGTGAGCCCGTCACGACCAACAGCTTGCATTGCTTGCGTGGCCACAGATGACCATGGTGCCTTCTTCATCAGAGACTCAGAAACTTGGCGCTGCTGTTGCTGCTGTTGTTCCTACAAAATTTACATTAAGAAACTATGGTACTCCTCTTGCAATATCCTATAGAAAATAGTAGATGGCTTCGGTGTGTATTTAAAAAGTTTTTATTTATTGGCAGTAGCATTTATCTAATAACATAATTTGTGTTTATTAATAAAAATACGTACTTGTTGCTTTCGTGCAGTTTCTGCCACTTTCTTTTTCTTCTCTTCTTCCAGGGCTAATTTTTCCTCTTCTTTCCTGAAGTTGTTATTAAACATTATAATTAAATATAGAAAATATTCACATTGTTTAGAAACCTCACAATGTCTTAACTAGTGTTAGACTTTACCCGAATATGATTCGATTCTTCGTAAACTTTTTCTTTTCATGTTTAGGATTTATTTAGATCATAGACTTTAAAACATTGTATTACTAAAAAAATTAGAAGTGGTAAGCGACATGACATGAAATTGTAATGTATTACTCAATACAGAACATACACTCACAGGCACAATTAACTGCCCACCTATATTTTTCATCACCCTCTTTGTTTTAAAGTTTGTTTAGTTGTTTCTTAAGTGTGTACTTTAGCAATAAACTAAACACTTAAAAACCCTCATTTCGATCCTTGAACTTCTCACCGAAGCGTTTTTGGAATTTAGTCGCTGTTTAACATTGTTGAAGTAACGTTACATTCATCATATTTCTCGTTCTTGACTGCTATCGTGTGCATCGAACATTGTTTAATTAGATTTTTTAGTGTATGATTATTGTTTGTGACTAAAAAAATGCCACTCGAGGCAACTGGTGCTGGATGACCGCTTTGTTGTCAGTAACTTGCTAAGAAATCGCTTTTGCACTGCTACTGAAGCGCGCATATGTCTATTTGAGATGAGAAATGTCACAAGTGAACGTACCACAAGAAGAAGACTGGCTGAAAGGAATCTTAGAGCTTTTCGTCACAGCTGCTTGCAAAGCATCGTAGAGCAAGACTTGCCTTTGCACGAGAATATGCTGACTAGACTACGGAAGAATGGAAGAACGTACTGTTCTCAGATGAGAGCAGAATAGCCTTAAGAAGTCCAGATGGACGTCAGCGTATTTATAGGCGCCAAAATGAACGGTTTGCTCCATGTACAATAATCGAAACCGTGGGTTATCAGGGAGTATCCATAATGGTTTGGAGAAGTATCTCTTACAAGGCTCGTACCGATCTAGCGGTGTTTGATCGAGACAGTGAGACCGCTCTAAAATACGTGGAGGAAGTCTTACAAGACCACGTCATACCTTTCGCACCATTTACTGGAGAAAACTTAAAATTCATGCACGACAATGCTCGATGCCATACCGCAAGATCCGTCATTCAATACCTCGATGAGGTCGGGATTCAAGTTTTGCCATGGCCGTCACGCAGTCCCGATCTTAACCCAATTGATCACATTTTGCGACCATCTGAAAAGACGTATTCGAGCAAGAATATCAGCCCCTACGACCCTACAAGAGCTCAAGACGGCTGCGATAGAGGAGTGGCACAATATCCATCAGTCGGATATTCAATACCTCGAAGATGGATTGCCAAACCGACTATAAGAAGTCATTAGGGTCCGAGGTAGTAACACGCATTATTTAAATTTAAATTAAAAAGAAAGCGGACGATTTCTTTCAAACTTAAAAATCATCAAATGTGGTCAAAATTTGTCGACTACTGTAAACTGAAAGAAATACAAGGTGGGAGGTTAATTGTGCATCCGAGTGTATTTAGGCACTTGCCGACCACATGATGGTTATGCCCAATTATAGTATTGACATTTTATTTATTTTATTTTAGTTTATTAGGGAAACAAACAGCTACAAAATGAAGAACAATAACATACAAGTAATTTACACATAATTCAAAACAGTTGCCACAAATTAATTTTACATTTAGAAAATTATTAATTTAATTTGACATAAAGATTAAATAATAAGAATCACTAACTTTTTACGTTCAGCTTCCTCTGCAGCGCGCGTTTCTTCAGTTACTTTTTTTTTGCTGTCTTTGCTCGAATTTTTCTCCGAACCTTTCACTATGGTATACCCCTCTTTGATCCATTCCTACAAATGTACAATAGAAATAAACACATATTTAAAGGTAACCATAAGGTAAACATAAAACAAGATGAAAAGATAATGACATTAAATAAATTAAAGGCAATTTTTTATTACCTTTTTCTCTCTCTCTAATTCTTTTTTGTTTGTTTTCTCCTCTTTCTTGTTCTTCGTGGGTGATGGCTCTTGAGATAGTTTCTGCAAAATTTTTAATACAACTTTTATCAGTAAGTACGGTTACATTCTTATTTACTAATTAAGAATATATAAGAATGTTTCTTTACGATTTCATACAAACTGTTGTAATACTTTACCTCAGCTTTAATAACCTCCTCTTCTTTTGTTTTGTTTTCAACGTCATCCTTCCTTTCTTCTTTATTCTTCTTAGTTTTATTTTTGGTGTTATTGTTTTCTTTGTTCTTGGAAGACTTGTCCGATTCCTTTGCTTGTTTTGTAGGTTTTGTTTCTACTGGACTTGTATTTTGCGACTGCTTACCGACACTTGATTCACTTGAGCTTTGATCAAGTTTTGAGACTTTTTCCGCCTTCACCTATAAAAATTGAGATAGGACTAAATATAATTTGATATTTACCTCAATTTAATGTTTGATAATACCTTAATTTATTTACATATTGATGAATAATGAGACAACCAATACCTGTGTATCATTTTCTGCTTCGCTTGCGCTAGTGCTGCCAGTTAAAGTGTCTTTTTGAATAAGCTTATGTAGCTCTTCTAAATTCGGTGTAGCATTTTGCATTGGTGGGTAGCAGTCTTCAGTGTTAACCGCAGATGGTGGAGCAGGCGGGTCCCCAATGAACTGCAGACCAGACTGGTTCAAATTCTGCGAGGCTCTGAGCTGGGCTAATATCTGATCTTCAGTTTTCATCTCTTTAGTGATCTCCTCCGGCAGCAGGGCGTTCGATGTAATGGCGGATGGCTGTAAATCATTAATAGATCCCAAACATAAACAGGTGCCTCTATCATCAATTTGTAATCTTAGCTGGACCGAAGTCGCTGGTCATATAAAACGCAGCACTTAGGTAACAAAAAATAATAAAAGCATTTTAAAGTCAGCTTCAGTAACTTATTGCAGGCGATGAGACAAACAAACAAGCAGAGTTAAGCAACTCTCATAGCGTTTCATAGTGTGAGAGATTTTTATTATGGAACATGGGCTAAACGAGCAGACATATCGCTAGTTTGCTAAATTGAGAGAGCTTCACCATGTTATCATTGTTAAACCGTTTTAAGTATTTCAGTAACGAGACAATCATAATTTACGAGAGAATTAAACATTACTTAATATTGTGATACATAAAATATTTTCTTTTGGGTACTGGTGAATTTTATGTTAATATAACAATAAACAGCATTCTAACGCATCTTCACCGTGGACCCAACGCAATCGATCAAGCTACGAAAGTGAGAATTAATTTCAATAACTTTATTAGTGATATTACCAAAGTAGTGTATGAGTAATTCTGGATGGACGATTTCATATATCAGTAGTAATTATTTATGAATCCTGAGTTGCAGGTGTTCATCGAAGGCGGCAGTAACCTTCCATCAGACGTATGCTTGCTTACCCTACTTTTAAATAAATAATAAAAATAAAAACAGCCTTTATTTTCTCTAACCTGTTAGAGTTTTATACGTGATAATAACTTAAACTAACTAAAATGTTTTTATTTTTTTACTCTACTTTTACCGCTACTAAAAAGACAGTAAAACGATCGACTTAAATTCTGCACGTGTCTGTTTAGGCAGAACTGCATATACTTTTTATTTATGTGTAAAGTGAAAGAATGAGTAGTAAAATAGTGTTTCCTTACAATGGCAAGATAGGGTTAAAAAAAAATGTCCATTAACTCCAGCCAAGCTCAGTTTTTTAAATTTTATTAATACTCTGCGCACTGCATGTGCATGTCCCACAAAGCTGGTAGTTTCTCAACTTCGTCGATAATTATCTCGCGGTCGAAGCGATCCATTATCACCGTCCAATACGCGCGGCTTCCGCGATGTAACTGAACGCCTCTAGGTTACATCAAGTAAATAGTACCGCGCGGCGGCCGCGCGTATTCAGTTTATAGCGGTCGAGTGGCGGTAGCTGCGCGAATTGATAATCCGAGCGGACAGGTTTAAACGAATCATAGGCGCTAATGTATATAAAATCCGCGCTGTCAACCGCGCGGTTTGCATCCCAGCCGATTCCGCCGTGACTGAACAAGCACTAACGCCTTTTCCAATGATACTAAACACTGCATATTACTTTCCAATTATTTTTTAACACAGTACTTTATGACCGCTAGGTGGCGTCACATTAGATTCAATGACACGTCATATAGCCTAAAACCAGCGGACGATCAAGACGCTTCTAAACATACCTCACTTGTCCAGATGTAATAAGTAGTTGAGGAGCTATGTGGGAACCGATGAACGAACGTACATACATAGCCTGTCAATCATAACCCTCATTTGGCTTTACCGTAGTCGGGTAAAAAGATTGGTACTGGAGCATTTAAGAAATTAAGACGCGTGTCAACATTTGTTGTAGATAATTATTTGCGGAGCGGAGTATTTGTAGATTTTTTGCCAGAATTTTAGAAATTTCCAGAAATTGATGTCTTGATAGTCGAGTCATTACAAGAATTTTCGGGGAAGTTCACAGTTATAGCGATTAAATTAGACCAAAGAATAGCAAGTAGACGATATGTTAAAACAAAAAAGTTTCTTTAATACGTATATTTTTTTACATGATGCAATGTGGTTTTCGAAACGGTTTTAGCGAGTCAAACCGATGCTGCACACGTACTAAAGTACAATCGTCGAGAGTACACGTGTGTTTATTTCCTAGTGTGACATGCTCACATGCCTGCTAAGTATTTGGCCGTGTGTACATGTCGGTGTAATGGCCTAGGTCGAAACAGTAGAGTGCAAACTAGGATGTAAACAATTTTTTACCAAAAATATATAAACGGGTTATATGTTTATCTGTACTCTAAATCATATCGAAGAATTCTTGGCGTCTATTTCGTAAACAGCGGTAGCTATGCTGTGCTGTCCTTTTTTGCACTAAGCGACAAATCTCCGCGATTTATAGCACAGTGCATAAGAGTGCATAAGGTTGTCACTTGATAATTGGGTATGGGTTATTTTTAGGTATACAAGCCAGTGGAGAAGTAAGCACGTTTAAAATGTGAAGACTCAATTTACCAAAACTAGCATATCAATAACAATTACTTAAAGATAAAAGTTACTATGAATTGTCTATTCGTAACATGGTCACTCCACCACTAGCCTTGATGAAGAACCAGCGTGGGTAACAGGTATAAAAGAAGAAGTATGAATGAAACACTGTGTGAATGTAAAGCAATCTTAGAGAGAGCTTTTATTCAGCAGTAAATTATAACAAAACAAGTTAGATCATTAATCAACAAAAGGATTAATCGTTAAATGAGGGTCAACAAATCATTACATAGCCCCCACAGTTGAAATACAATAAGCTTAATTAAACACACCCACCCAGTAGAGGAATTACTTTTGGTAACTAAATAAAACTAAAATGTATAAATTTCTACAATTATCAACATTCTTTTGCCATCACATACATAATGTTTAACACTCCGCCAAAATATTATAAATCATTATCAGTCTTTCTAGTTATAGTATGATACACATAATAACAGCCTGTTCAGATAAACTCTTACGAAAAACTTAAAATTGTAAAGTAGTAAATTGTGCCAAAACATTAATTATGCGGCCCCCAAAAAAAAAATTAAGCTATAGAGGTAGTCCACATTAAAAAAACTCAAAATACAGGGAACTCACAATGTACGACTATAATGTTTGTCTTATTCATGAATTTGCTAATTAAATCAATACTGCCATTTTTTTCCATAACGGATGGACCAAGGGTGGGGGAAGTAAACATTCAATTTTGCAATTTCATATTTTTTATCCATATTAGGGCTGCCTTAACCAGTTTCTTTTGAACTGATACCGATTAATCTGTGTAACATTGTAAGCAATGAACTAAGTAGTAAACTCATTATAATATAAACTTTCTTACGGTTTGTGTTAGGAACATAAAAGTAACTATTTTTTAAACCATCCTACTTCTTCCACAATTGGTAACCAGCCGGTCACCAGCTCCACACATTTGGAATTAAGAAGATTTACACAATTCTATGAGGACTACAGTAATAGTAATTAAATTTGAACAACATGCACTTAGGTGCTTTTGTAGTACATACAAAAAAAGTAATTTGAGATTTTCTATATTTAGTTCGACATACATATAGATGAGATTTACATGATTACAAACTAAAATAGAGTAACTAACCTAAATGGAACACACAAAATGCAAAAAGAGAGAGAAATGATCTAGCTAATCAATGACAGAGTATCATAAATAAAAAGTACCCTGTACAAACTAAAATGGAGTAGCGTCTGCAACTTAACTATAATGAAACGGCGACAATTCGTAACTTTGTAATGATCAATGGACCACGCCCACTCGTATATGAGTGTACAATTCTGATTCTTGATGTAGTTATAGCAATACTTTAAAATATAAGTATATAGCAATACTTAATATTTGATTTAACAATAAACATACATACACGTCTACAGAAAAAACAACACAAATCTTTCAATGGGAAATGAATTGGCCCCTATAGAAAGAATTTGCCTTTCACGCACGCTTTCTCTAGATGTTTATCAAACGATAATATTTCGAGAGCATGGGCTTTCTGTTCCAAATAGCACTACTACGACACTGCGTGCGATGTACCCGTCATACGAGTCGTACTGCCACACTGGTAATATTCTCCTTTTCCTGACAGAAAAGTACTTATAATTCTTTTAAGGTCATAGAATTTTTGAAAGTATTTTTTCAAAAAACAATTAAGCCAAAAAATCTTATTTTAAGGATAACGCAATATAATTTGATTTTATTATAATCAGTACTTTGTACCTACCCTGCCTTGAAATTCAACATGTCCCTCATAGACAAAGCTCATCTCCTTCATCAATCTTAAACTATCGAAAAACTAATAAAAAAAACTGTAATGAAATAACTTACTCATTAGATTGCTTTTTATATAGACATTTAAAACTTCTGACGACAAAATAACCTAAAGTACTGCTATTAAAACGATATAGGTACACATTTTTGACACTCAAACTCGGTTTTCACAAACTTATTGACTATCAGACCTTAACCTAAGGTGAAAACCTCGTAGAAACAAGTTATGCTTTTGGCCACGATTCATTGTCTCTATATGAACATAGTATGTAAATATAGCTGAATATGTACTAACACACAATAGTTAAACGATTTCAATCAATATTGAACTCTTTACGTTATATAATTACAATCACATGGTGAGGCCTTTTACTTTTAACAATAGAATAGAAATATCTATGGAAATATTTATATAGAGTATAAATATATTTCTATGATTGTTAAAATTTTCATTACATGAAATAGACCAGTAATTTTAAATTTATACTCTTTCAACTCACATCTGATATTTTATAATGTAAGGAAGAAAAGATACGATAACAGTTTATTCATAACATACCGTGTAAGACATACAATATTTACCTATCTAGATTTGAATTTGAGTTACGCACATTTAATATGAAGTTTATAACAACAAATTCGCCCACTTTACATACTATTATAGTAATTCAAAACAGCTTAGTCTTTAGTTTTGGAAATAACAAATACCGCAATGGTATTATACCAAGGGGAGAAACATTTCATGCACTTACATATATTTTAATTAGAAACTATTTTTATTTTGCGCTCATAGAGTAACGTATTTCATATCCAATTGTATCTTTGGTTATACACACACAAAAACTACGCACTTAACACTATAAAATCGGATAAAATTTATAAACGCGACAATAGTTATACTTAACATCACGTCATTACAAACATATCATCTGAACTAATCACTAGGAAAAATTTATAATTCCAGATTACCTGAGCCAATGTGGAGAATATAAGCAATTTTAGTTACTATTGTAGAATTCCAAATCTTATAATCGCTAGATGATCGCGCCGTGTTTAATGTTTCCCAGGATACTATCTAGTCCACGCTAAAGTAATCTTTTCATTGTCGGAATTATTTAAGGTCGGTGCAGAAGCCTCCGAGATACCTTAAACAAAGAAACTTTAACTGTCTACATTATAAGACAACAATTAACAAATCAAAAACATTTTGTACGGGACTTCAAGAATATATTTAACCGAAATATATATATAAACTCAGGGACGTTGTCAAACAGTGATCATTGGAATATTGTTCATATAATAACTATATGACAACTTTAAAAGAAAATTATAAGACGCATAATTTTACCATTATTGTGTTATGTCATAAGTATTTATACAACGGAATACCTTCGTTGCGCCTATATTTTTAATAACCTTTTGGAATGTTTATAAAAGGATTTTAAATTGTATAAAAATAATTAAGATATAAAAGGTACCGTTCTACATATTTTATAAAAAAATAAAATATTGAAACAAAATAAGTAACTTAAATTCAACACTTGGCATAACAAAATACCAGTAGTAGAAAGGTGTTGAAAAATTGGATGAAGATGAAAAAACGTTCCCTTAATAGGAAGAGATGTCTCTTTCGACAAAATTTCATTTAGGAAAATATTAGTTCTGTAAAGAACTATGGCTTACAGCCAATAAGGGAGAACCCAACGTGAGATGGCACAAAAACAATGCTGTACAAAGTCCCTAGAAAGGTATCTCGGATAGCTGTTTTAAGAGTTAATATCATTCGAATCCAAAATAAACTAACTAGTGTCGGTCTCAGTGTGCTAGTGGACACAGAAATGGAATGGGAAACTGTCATCTTATTATCAAGCACTTCTATAGCTCCAGAGACAGGACCCAAGTGAGGGCAATAAAAAAATAAACGGATTTCATCGAGTAACAGGACCCAAGTGAGGGCAATAAAAAAATAAACGGATTTCATCGAGTATAATAAAAGAGAAAATGAAGATGACAAGATCCGATGACTCAGCTGTGTGACAAACCAGACGCACGTTGATCCCGAAATTCGACATTGAAGATTAAACTGTTCAAACTCTCATAACTGTTTAACATTTTGGATAGTTGTGGCGAAATTTCAAAATAATTCTAATTCTAACAAAATGGCCGTGTACATTTCCCCTACTTGAGCCTACTACAAAAAATGTTGGTTTCTACTACTTTTTGACTAAAATGTTAAAAGACGAGTAATAAATTACTTTCATTATGCATACTATAATCAAAGTACCTACATTTTCAATAAAAAATTGAACTATACTTGTTCCTAAAGCTAGTTTAAATTACCTTTTTTACCGTTCGCTTTAAAGTTCTTCCGAATGTGGAGATATCGTGTGTAAAATAAATACCGAATGCATTCGTTGAAGGGAAGGTCTTGACTTAGTGATTTTGTAGTTCCCCAGGCTGTGTCACTTTCCGGTTGGCGCACTCCCTGTCGACGAAACTCGAATTGTGCGCACGTGTGCTCGTTGAATTTTGTTCACCGTTATTATTATCAAGTGACAACCAAGACCGTAATAGGGTAGTTGACACTTTAGTCAAATCAGTTACTTTTTATGTCTGTCAAAACAATAACTTTGTATGAAAAATCAACTAAAAACGAACTTGTGACGTCACTGTTTTAGATTACTCAATTGAGCAATATATTTCAATGTTTATTAAATTTAAATTTCTAGTAGAAATTAAAAGCTGTAACAATTACATTTTCCGAGCTGTTTTGTAATATTTGTTTTAATGAAGGAGACATCAGTATTTATTTACAATACTGTCAACTACCCTGTTAAGCTTCTTGCACTTATCATCTATGTTGAATTGAACTGACTGACCTCAATACTATAAATTAATTTATTGTTAAGTTTATTATTGTTAGAGCGTCACTAAGCAAGATCAGGCTGGATATAAAGTTATGCCAACAACAACAGAACAATATTATTGTTTAAATACACTACACTTCTCTATGCTAGATTCAGATATTTTGGTAGATAGCACAAAGATCACAATATAACAGTATATTTATAGTGTTTAAAAACCCCTCCTTTGGCTTTGTCGTAGTCGGATATCAAATGAAAACTAAGTTCTCTTTCACATGATTGGCTCTGATTAATAAATGTATTTTAACATAGGCATTTACAAAACTTCAGGAATGTAATGAGGAAATTAATTCAATTTGTACAAGCTTTGTAAAACAATGCTTATATCAAAATTAAAAACAATTATAAGAAGGTTTGTAAAATTGTTAGTAAAAATTTCTATCGTATTTAGTTGCCTTGGCGCCTTAAAAGTTAGGAAAATGATTTTGGATGTTGTATGCATTAAATTATGAAGCAGAGCTAACCGTTCCTATACCAACTCAATTAATTACATAGGTAAATGATATTTTACACTTATAAAAAACAAAAATGTAACTATCTACGTAGTTTATATTCATCTATATACAGTAGGCGGACAAATTATGAGGGACAGTACTCGTATTTATGACATTTTTACTTTAATATGTGTAAGTGTTTAATATGTGTATATGTGTAAGTAAAGAACATCATTTATTCAATAAATGATGTTCTTTTCGAGGAGTATTTTGTATGATATTGCTACTGGTATCATTATTATTGTTTTTTAATTTTAAAGAAATGTAACTATTTTGCCTTGGTCAGGGAATTCACCAGACATGAATCCCATAGAAAACATGTAGTATCTCACCAAAAGGTGGTTGCGTAAGAAGTGATAACCACCAACGGCAGTTGATTAAAACTTTTATCAGAGAATAGCATCACCAATTCAAACTCCAGGAATATGCAAAAATAAGTATTGAGAGATTACCCCGACGTTTAAAAGTTCTTATTGCAGCAAAGGGTGGCATCACCAAATATTAAAATTTAATCAACAATTTTCAATAATATATCATTATTCATACACAGAATTTAAAAAAGTTTTGTCGTTTTTGTGACCCCAATAGAACAGTGAAAGAAATAAAAAATATATGAAAGGCCTACAACTGATATTTTGTTACAGAAATCTAAATCGAAATCGAAAAAATACATAAAACTCAATACTGTCCGTAATAATTTGTGGTATATAAAAATGAATCGCCGAAATGTATTTCCGATCGGCAGCACCAAAGTAAATAATTCTTCTTTTTATGTGTTCCTTACTGTTAGGACAAGGTTTGTGTACAAGAAAAATTAAAAGAATACGGGAAAGGTCTTTTTTTTGTCCGCGACTGTACGCTGCCTGTGGGAAACTTAGACAGATATGTAAATATAGCGGTACGAAGTTCGTCGGGTCAGCTAGTAAATTATAATTTTAATATTTTTATATATGTAAAATATAATTCAACTATGTAATTATTAAATGGATATGGATAAGCTATCACCATTTAAATTGCTTTTATACTTGTTAAATAATAGGGTTTTGTCCCTAAAATAGGAGATCTGTCACCAATTTGTAGCCATCAAAACAATATAAAAACAATTCCATAATAAATCACATATAATCATCCAGATATATTAGCAAGTCTCAAATAAATAATTTTGTATTTATTGTAAGTTTGTACCGGTAACTGTATAGTTAAATTAATTGAAAACGATCATTAAAAAAATTACATATCTCTGTAATTGATTTCATGTTTAAAATACCTAACAGCTTTAGAATTAGTTATATTTTTTTTGTGACAGTAGTGTGATTAATCAAAGAAGTTCTAACCTTTTTTTACGTGTGGAAACCCCCTCGGGCCTTCACCCTACCGGGGTATGCGGCGGGGCGGTGTGTGGGAATCGAACCGACTAAAACCACACGGTGTGCCACTCTGCGCCTGTGGAGGGAGGGATCCGGGAACTGCTGCTATTAACACATCCGGACCCCTCCTAGAAAAAAGTTCTAACCTAACTCTATGGCCATTTAAGGCCAATTTGGCTCCACCCCCTTTGAACATTTTTTTCATTTAATTTATAAATTGAATATATTATTTCAATTACTACGAACTAGAACGAAATAAAATAACAAATAAAAACAAGTCGCAATCTGAGGACGATAATCGATTTATTTGGTGACAGACCTATCATTCGAGTACGAAGCTATTATTTAAGGAATAAACGTAATATTTTGAGAACGAAGTTTTTATTTATGGAATGAACTACGATTTTATTGATAATTCATCTCTTATTTTAGATACATATTGACATCAATTTGGTAATTCATACCTGGCCCCACTTTCTATTTTTCTGAGAATAAAAATATTTCGTGGCGATAGATCTAGTAATTAGATGATAAAAGTTGATGACAAACATAAACTTTGGTGATAAAAAATATTTCCCTTATTAAATTTTGAATAGACACAGTTCAACTGCATAATGAAATGTTAACTTAATATGGGGTCGCCTAAGATTAAATATTAAAGACCACTGGTAAAACCCTGTCTAGAGATGGAACCTTATAAGTTGCCATGAGTGAATCAAAAAAGGTGTGCGTACATTGATTATGTATAGCTGAAAGTAATATCTAAATATCTTCCCGTAATAGCTTGATCGCTCGCAAAGAATCATAGATGTTAGTCGATGATTAAGTATTAGGTGTTCTTTTAACATTTAATTCAGCAACAATGTGTTATGTAGTAAAAAATACAGCTGTAATTGAAAATATGAACAATAAGACTCTTTTCAGAAGACGAACATGATTGGCCGTGTCTCGATCGTGCGTTGGGTTTTGGTGTTCACATGGCGAGTTTGTCAGGCGTTGAACGCGCATTTCCAAAGGTTTAGTTCTAGCTCTGTATTCTTTGAAAATAAGCAGAAAAACGATAATAAAATCATATTTTGTATCTATTTAATTTCGGGTTCGTTCAAACTTGAACTAAATGTGTTTTGTTTTTTTTTCAACAAGCTTAATGTGTTAAAGAAACTTGCGTTCAACGTTCTGACCATCTGACCGTGCCCCGTGACCTTGTTTAAGGACCAGTCGAAGCAATAAAAATTGGGCTAAGACTTATAATTTAGAGTTTTGGATGGTAAAATAAAAACACGATATTTAAAGCATGCTTAATCACAATACACAGATACACTAAAATATGCTTTGCCAGCATTTGTTATGTCATTTGACATAATTAGAAAAAATAGTGTGTGCCAAAGATTAAAAAAAAACATGTAAACTTATCTCAAAAAGATAACGTTAGAAGTCCTAAAAGTTTCATTTGTAAGAAACATTGCTTTGGAACTAATAAATAGCCAAAGTATAAAAAGAAGAGAAATAGTATTGCGTGTGTATTAAAATTTGCAAAAATCAAAAGCAAAGTAGATAAGAATTCTGGTTTAAAACCACTCATTAATTTGAAAGAGAGAGATAAAGAAGATTTTTTGACGATGTAAGTTTTTGGCTGATAAATAAAATTCTTATGGTGAGCACATTTAAAGAAAAATGTAATGACACTTTGGGGTATTTTCGAGGAGTAATGTTACAACGGCAAAAAAAGAATTACTCGAAACAAGTTTAAACCGATGTATGTCTGTTAGTACACTGTTCATTTACTGATCTATACTAACTAGACACAGTCTGTAAACAAACTTATACTCGTATACTTGAAAGTATCTTTTACACAAATATTTAAATATTTTAAACTCGAACTCACGACTTGTGGCACGAACACCACGATCAGTAATCACTAAACCAAGAGCCCAGTTAAATAAATTGAAATTATAACTATAAGAATAATGATAATATGTAACATAATTTTAATAAGCTCATGTTTTTCACCTTTTATAGTCGTGTATGACATGATTTAAATTGTAGAAAATAACATATACATGAAATATAAAGAAATATTTAAAAATATAAAGCATCATAGAGGTTTATACATACATATATATTAATGTATGTGTATTTAAACTTTTACCACACAGCAGAGTAATGTGTACATACCTGTTGATCCCAGAAATACATTGGCAAGTTGTTGACTCGCGCTTCAGAGCGGGGCAGTGATTGTTGCATCCACATCAAGTCAGACGACGTTGATGGCTGACCCCATAATGAATCAACCTGAAAATTTTACTCTTAATAAAGCATCTATATAATCATACATGTGTTTTTGCGTTACAAAATTCAATTTCCTAAAAAAATCTGGGGACACCTTAGACCAATTTTCATAATTGGTTATAAGTTCAGCCATGAGCAAATACAGACAAACAGGTTGCCTTATTTCTAACGTATACTACATTTATTACCATTTGCTGAGGCTGGCTAAAAGATTGATTTGGTACGAGTCCCACAGATCCAAATTGTAAAGAATCCATAGGTGTGTTATCGGACATATTCATGTTACCAATATTCATCACCTAAAAGTAAAAAAACCTTATTAACGCAAGGTAATTACTAAACTACTGTTAACAAATATGTATTGTAACTTAAATTCTTTATTTTCAAAATAAACCACAAAATGAGAAGTAATTTTTTTTAAACTAAATTGTACGTTAAATTGCATGAATACACTTTTAGACAATTTTTAGCAATTTGTTGCATTTTCTTCTGAACTAATTCATATTGTATTTCAGTAGATCAATGCAAATTATATTCAAATTACGGCGGATGATATGTGAGGCTGTACATAATTACGCAAAATCGAGATTTGGCCAGTCAGCATTCCAGGCTGCATTCACCTATGTGATTATTCAGTAGCATAAGGTTTTGAAGTGATTAAAAATATAAGGACCAAATCTGAAGTTTTCTAAGACATATATTTAGAGTAAAAGAGTAATCTTTGTACATTGTCATCTTCATCAGCCAACTGAAGTCCATTGCTGGAATTGGGTCTCTCCCACTGCACGGATGCGAGAAGCTTAAAATCGATCAGTGGCGTGCAATGGGAGACACCTGATCTTTGCTCAAAACTCTGAATTAAGTGGCGAACTATGTTTGTTACTGTTTACAGTTGACGAGTAATAGGTTCTTTTGTGTTGCTGTTGGTCCTAAGCAGTAGGAAAAATAAAAAGCACTAGTCTATTTTAAGAGACGCCAATAAAAGTGGAACTTCTAGCAAACAACAAGATCTTATTCTATATTTAGACAATTACTTACACAAGTAGCTTACTAGAGTTCTGTATGTATACAGACATATTTAATTTTTCATACTTATAATAATACTTACATCTAATCCCAATGACGATTGTGAATTTAGCATATTATCACGATTTCCCTGTGGACGTGATTCGTAACCACCTGACATCGGGAATCCAGGCATCATGTCCTGAGACAACCATATCATATATTACTCACATTATACATAAATACCAGTCTATACATAAATATCAGTTTGTGCAGGATGTTATTGTTTAATTATTGTGAATAAATTTGTCATTTGTATCTAGAGGTGACAATGTAAACAATCTGGTAAATAACGCGCACTGTATAATAATTTTGTTATTGAAATAAGTAACCCAATAGTTTTATAACAACACTGGGAAAGTTGTTTTTTTGACCTTGGTTGATATTTACGCGTTGTGTCAACTTTAGGATATTTACGTAAAATATATTAATATACTTTAAGAGACACTTACCATTTGTACAAATGGAACCACAGGGCCGTAAGAGCCTAGAGGACGCATCATAGTTTCGCAAGCACGCCGGACCATTAAACTAGGGCTAAAGAAACCTGCCCTGTACCAGTTGTACATGTCTTTTGATGAAAATGGACCTTGTATGTTTCTCTGTAACAATAAATGAGTTACTAAAATAATCTAAAGAATAAACTATGCGGGCAGGACATATTATAAAGTCTCAACCTTGAGCGTTCAATAATGCTCAACTAAAAGTGAAATAAGGAAGCTAACAAGTTAATGCAATGGTAAACTGTTTGATGCAGGGATCATTTCTCAAGAATCTTCCTACAGCAAGCTACCCATAGTTGTATTGACTAGGGTAGTCTTTACTGACACTGGCCTCAACTAATCGATTATACTCATCAATTGAACCATACATATGTATTGAAATTTTGAAAAAAAATTTAGTTTGCACTAGTAGAGGTCTGCTGAATAAATAAAAACACAACTTACCTCTGGATCCTCATAATACCACTGATCTGCTAAGTTTTGATTGTTACTGTATATAGAATTGCCAAATGAAGCTTGCGATCCTGAATGTTGCAACCCATGTAATGGAAACATGTTGCTTTGCCCGCCATGATTTGACATAGACGGCTCATTTGCCGATGACATCTACAATAACAAAAACCAGTTGATCAGCATAGTTACATTACAGATAGCAAAACGACCACAATAAACATTATTTCACAACTAACCGCAGGATTATTTGAATTCTGTCCAAGGAACAGTGAACTGTTGCCAGCATTAGAACCAGATAAATTACTATTTGACTGATAGTTCGACATATTTCCTGGTCCTTGCATAGAGGGTGACCCCATAACTCCCATGCCAGGGGAAGCCATATTGTTGGCCATGCAGACATTAGGCATGACTTGCTGTGGCACTCCTTGAAGTGGTAGCCCCATATTGCCACCAGGGACAATTGGTAAACCAAGTGAAGCATTTAATGCTGAATTAGTCATTCCCACAGGCTGCATAACTGGTGGCATGCCTGGAGTTTGTACACGAGGTGCCTGCATGCCACTAGATTGAAGACCAGCGTTCTGCATTCCACCTGGTGGTAGTCCAGGAATTTGTATTCCAACTGATGCCATGACGGGATTCGATAAACCAGATGTCTGCATTCCACTAGATTGCATACCAGGATTCTGCATGTGTCCTCCCGATGGCATTTGCATACCCGAAACTTTCTGCATGACACTAGGTTGTATATTAGACATGGGATGCCCAGCATGCATACCAGGAGATTGCATACTTTGTTTGTTTAGATGCATGTCCATTTTCATTCCTGACATACTAGGTAAAGCCGTATTCGACAAAGTCATTTGGATATTTTGATGTTGGTTTTGAGACAGTCCAGTCCCTCCAGTACCCATTTCTGAAGACAGGCCAGACTTTGAAAGAGATGTCGAGAGAAGGTCTTCATCGTCCATGGTCATGCCAAATATATTGTCCACCAACAAATCTTCGGGAGATTTAAGTGCTCCATGGTCACTGAAACAATTAAACGAAACTAGTGTTACTGTTAATTATTATTTGTATCTACATAAGTCAGTATATCGTACAATATAAATTGTATTTCTTTTTGACATTGATGCATTCCTGTTTTCTTAACGCTAATAGACAGGTCTAGCATCACTGAAACATACATGTCTGTTTGAATATAGACAATGCGACAGAATTAGCAGGTGATATTGCCAAGAGCCTATCATACATTGTAAAATCCTATTTTGATGATTATATCCTGGTTAATTAAGGTTTTTGGATGTTGCCTATATAAAGCATGGCCATTTTGATTACTTACATTTCAGATTTATTATTTCCTTTTAAGGTATTCCGCATATGTTTCTGACCATCTGCTGCCATCACCATGTGTTGATGCTTCTGGCGTAAACTGTTATTAGCCGCGATGATAACAGATTGGAAATTACCCCTCTCGTCACTTGCTTCTTCAACATTGATATCGGACCTCATCAAAGCGTCGAATGTTTTGCTTTCTGCAAACTTAGATTTGTACAGGTTTTGATTGCTGTATTTTTCCTCTGCTTGTGCAGCAGTATTAGCTTCTGGGGGTTCAGACGGCGCAGCAGTCGTTTCTCTTGAATCGTGTGCTTCTTGTGCTGTCTCTTCTTTGTTTGTGTTTGATTTATTATTTGTACTTTTTGAGTTTATCCCACCATCACCCATGACGAGACTAGATTGCTGTAAAATTCGTGTTAGTTACTTAAAATCGTTTTAAAGCAAAATGAAATAAAAAGAACAATGACACAAACCTTTTTGAATTTTATATCGTTAGCATCAAAACGTTTCGGTGACAATTTCTTTGCTTTCTCTGAAGCCCACCACTCATCTGAACCTTCTTCAAGTGCTTTTGGGCGAGGAAAACTGCCGTGGGTGTGCGAACGAGTCAATGCTGCAATAAATACTTAGTTCACTTCTTTGAAATATTCTGTTTCTGAGCCCATTCAGTAACATAAAGCTTTAATATTGTTATAAGATATTTTTAAAATTCTTCTAATTTAATAAGATTAAATGTGTTAATCTTAAGAATCTTTGACATTAATAGGGATATCAAAACCGTGACGACTAAATGCCTAGTAATATGTACTCCAAATCATACCTTCCATTTTATTTTTAATACTATGTTAAACGTTAATCCCGAACATGATTCTCTTTGACAGATCTCATAAATATTTTAAGACACTGATCTATACAAGGAAGGCTAAGTTTTCTTTAATTATTAGGTATTTTTAGGATGTTTGTGAAGAATTTTTTATTTCACTTACGATACGACGGCTCCTGATGTTTAGGTATATTAGTATCGTCATTACTGTATCCGTGAAAAGCACCTGATGAATCGAATGTACCTCCACATTCAGCATTTTCACCCGCCCTATCACGAAAACATACGAAATGAAGCATACTAAAAAGTGTTAATATGAAACTATTATTTAGAGTACATTGACTTGTTGACATTACCATTCTGGCAAATTTTCCTCGTTCTGCGTGTCACCACCAACCCAGGTGCGTCTATTTGTATTCCAAGATTGTGACTTCTCGCCACTAGGCCTGTCACCCCAGTCGCGCTCTGCATGACATAGATAAAAATTAATATTTTCACATCCAATTCGATGAACTTTCAAATCAATCAATAAGTGTTTACCCCATTTCTCAAGTTGTCGTGATCTACCCGACTCCGAAGACCGCCACTCGTCACCATCATCCCTAGTCTGTGGCTGTCGCCAATTGGTGTTTGTGCCCTGCCGTTTACTAAAAAAAATATTCAATTATACGAATTACTCCTTTCATGTTGACAATTTAGCAAGTTGGATCGCAACTTACTTTCTAAACATTTTAGTCGCCCAGTCAGTTTGTTCTCCGCTGTTTCTATTGTTGTTGTTGAGAGTGTTGTTACTCCAGGGACGTATGTTACCACCGTCGTCATCAACTCCTCCACTATACGGCATTCTCGGACCGCCCACTTTTGGCACGTAATGGGCACCTCTAAAATATGAAACAATGTAAATATTTCAAACATTTAAAATTTTGTAACATCAACAAATATGTGTTCTCCACTAGTGTCCAAAACAATATATGAACGAACCACTCTTTATAGACCAAATATGTCCAATACTGGCAACATAAAATAAGAGTATGGTATGTATTTCAACAATACTCAGTCAATCCTAGATTTATCATGTGTACATGAATAAAACATTTTTTTGAAATAATTGATTACAACAAGAGAGTACTTATTTTGCTGGTGAATTGTCAGTATTTCTTGTAATTATTGAAATTAAAAGCGAGTATAACAAAAAGTTTGTATTATAGAACAGGGCAGAAAGGCATCATTACATTGAATGCAAGCTGTGGACATCAGTAATATCTTATTCAATACTAGCTGAGTCCTCGTTTGCGTCTTCTATTACCCGTAGTGTGAAAATTTTCCCCCGTTTTGTAAAACATCGTTCATTGCTGCTGCGCTCCTATTGTCTTTAGCGTGAGATATATAGCCTATAGCCTTCATCGATAAATGGGCTATCAAACACTGAGCGGTTCCTGAGATTAGCGCGTTCAAACAAACACACTCTTCAGCTTTATAATATTAGTATTATTAGTATTACAAACAGACACTCAAATTATATTTATTTCTATAGATGATGATAGGCTACTGATAGATTTCGTTTCTTGGTTTTACTTAATAATATAATACTGCATAAAAGCATGATTAGTCTCTCTCTTTTCCATCATTTCTTTACACCTTTTCACGGGGATCAGTTATGACATATAGGTTTAAGACTTAATCATCAATTTATTGATGTTTTAAAAACTTAAAACATTTAAAGCTACTATAGTGAAATCAATGCGAAAATAAAAATGGCTACAGGGAACACCAGTAAATTATTCCTTTTACTAGATGTAAATTTAATCTGCTCGAATCAACTACTGGCACTAACTAATGGCAGTAAAATATATTCAGAAAACTTGCAGCTGGCCAATAATGATATAATAAGCATGTTTCAACGGATCTGCATATGCCTTTTTCCCACATTTGCACATTGCAATGATAAGTATGATTGTTTGATATCCTACTGATATTATAAATGCGAAAGTTCGTAACGATGTGTGTGTTTGTTACTCTTTAAAAACTACTGAACGGATTTACATGAAACTTTGCAGTAATATAGCTTAGACATCAGTCAATACATCAATACATTGCCAATGTCAAATGTTAGTATAGTATGATGTGAAAGTAATAAGGTCTCTTTGTTACACTTTTACAGCTAAACGGCTGCACCGATTTTAATGAAATTTGGCATGGAGATACTTTGATTCTTAAGACATTGCATAGGCTATGAATTAACAGGATAACCGACATATACGCGGGCGAAGCTTTGACCCGTTTTTGACGTCGGGTGCCGTTAGTTATTGAACTTGAAATTATCATCGTGTACTGTAGTCTATTAAATGTGATTGTGTTTAATTTTTGGTTTAATATTTTTATGACCTATCAACGGGGAATCTTCGCCGTACATGACAATCGTTAGCTATTGGTTCAACGAATTTAAGCGTGGTCGTACAATTGTTTTTGACGAATAGGGATCAGGGCGGTAATCAGACTTCATTACTAAGAAAATGTCGAAAAGGTTCATGATATCATTCTCGCTGAAGTTCGAACGAAAGTGCAGGAAGGCATCTCATATGTAACGGTAAAAAAATATTTAAGAAATAAGTTTGAGAAAGCCATGCCAAAAAAGCAGCGTTTAACAGATTTCAACAGTTCCGCAGTTCCTAGACACTTTATACACACACACATTATACCAAACTCCGAAACAAATATTTGCAGATCATACAAACATTTGTTCCGACCCGGGAATCGAACCCGAGACCTCAAGAACAGCAGTCGCGTACGCTACCACTGCGCCACCGAGGCAGTTAAATTTAATAAGAAATAATAATAATTAATAATGTACCAGAGCATTCATCGCTGATTGTTGTGGCAAAATTACACGACTTCGCTATAAAATTACTTCCGCGCCCATCTTACTTGCCCTACTTGGTACCCGATATAAAGAACTACTTTTTTTCAGAATGACTAAAAGAATAAACTACATGGTTAAGGTGGGTGTGCATACCTGCTCGCTAACCTCATAAAACCTATTTAGCTACAAATGTTAAACATTATGTTGGTCCCTCCATCAATGACTAAAGCAAGTACATACTTAAACACAAATGTTCTGGGAACTATGAACCTTAGCAACACTATTAGGAGCGTTAGCTTAAACAACATCTCTAGTTACTAAAGTCTTGTGGAAACTATTTTTTTGTCAATAGGGTAGATGACACTTCATGAGTTACTTTTAATCATCAGTCAAAACAATAACTTTAATATGGAAAATTTACTAAATACAAACTGATGACTCTCAATTGATCGCTGTTAAGACTACTCAATTGAGCATTACATTTCAATATTTTATTGATTAAAATTTTTAATAGAGATTAAAAACTGTAATAATTATATTTTCCGTGATGTTTTATATTATTCCTTTTCCTAAAGGAGACATCGGTATTTATTTACGATATAGTCATCTACCCTATTGTTCAGGATAAAAAATAAAGAGGATGAAAGAGAAAACTGCAAGGAGTTGATGAAATCGTATTCATAAAGACTAAATTTTCATTCCCATATAATCATAACAAACTTTACCCATGCATATTAATTAAGAATTCATATTTGTTGCAAAAAACAACTTAATGACATCTATATTAACTCTATAGTTAGATGACTTACTTAAATTAGTATGGTTCGGTATAAGGTTGAAATAAAGGGTTTACGAATGTACAATACCAACTAAAGTCTATTGGTTCATGTTAGATCATTCCCACCTTAGTTGTATAAACATGAAAACACCAAGAAATGAAACAAATAATATGTAAACTAAGAGTATTCCTTTACCTAAACAATACTGAAACCCTAGATACCTAAATGAGCTAAATGTGTAGCACTTGATGTTAAATACACGAAATTAGTGCTGTATTTAGTATACAGGAATTAAACAGTTTATTTCATGCAAAAACAGTATACATACAAATAACCTACTTTTTAGGATGGACAATATTCACAAAGAGGAAGGCAGATAAAAACAGCACCAGAAAAACAAAACAATGTTAGTATTTTTCCCCTTATCCATAAACATTATTTAAACATATACAGTTCCGTGATTATTTCACCTTTAAGGCAAAGCTTAAAGTTTAAAATAAAACAGGACCATTGTTTTGTTTGTTTGAAGGGTTTGTAAGAATATCAATTACAACATAACATACCTTCCTATAACTGGTGATCGTATATAGGAGCCGCGAGGTCTGCCGCGCCCATCGCTAATAACGCCTCGACCTGCGCCACGACCTAAACCAAATCTGTCACCTGACGACATGACTCCTGGAGGCGGAGCACTCCTTAAATTGTCTCTCTGAAAAAAGAACATCCATATTTATTGGTTCGTTTTGCATCAGTCTGAATAGCCTAATAAAAATTCTAATGTATGCAGCGGAATATTCTAAAGCACAAAAGTTGTTTATCATGAAAGGATAGAAAAAATGTATTCACATTATGATATACCAGACAGATATACCAGATATAACATAGGTACATGTTTGACACGTGTATGTTATATGTTGACATTGAACCATAAGCACATTTAAAAATATCACAACATGAGAAACCTCACCACTTCGTCTTCAAATGTGTTGTTTAATGCAACTGGTTGCTTTCCACGTGGCTGATAAAGGGTGTCTATAACTTTTACCTCGGCTGGTGCCTCTGCATTTCTATCATATAGTGCTAACATTTCTTCTCTACCATATCTGTTAAGAAATATTTACATTACATTACGACTTAAGAATATACAATAATTAAGATGGCATATCATGTGTAGAACTACTCAACATATGTCTCCGTATTAAACTAACCTGAGCTTAGCTAAGAGAACTTTAGATGTACTTGGGCTACTTGTGGTTGCTGTCGTGGATCCAGCAGTGGTTGCTGTTATGGATCCAGCAGTGGTTGCTGTGGTCCCTCCGCTTGCACCAGAGGAGCCAGTGGAGGTTACAGCACCTTGACCTGAACTGGTACTCTGACTGTTAGATGTGGACCTAGCCGCGCTACGTTCTCTGGGCATATTACGTAGCCACTCCGGTCCAAACTTGATGGGATTGTTTCGGTCACCCATTGTAATAGCTGATGAAGTAAATATTGAGAGAATAGAAGTAGCCTGCGGGCGGTTACAGCTGGAACAATCGTGAACAAAAACACATAAATTAATATAATAAAACAAATATAAAATTTCACTTCTTTGGTGGTAGTCGACTTGGGAGTCTCATTATCCCTGGTACATATATCTGAAGACTGTTATTGCATTCATCTACAGATTTCTAGCGTTAACTTAACTGATTATCCAGACCAAATTGGTCTGGATAATCAGTTATTATCCTAACTGTAAACTACTATAATATAAATAATAAATAATCTACCTTCTATCTAGCAGTTGCAACAATATACGCTTATACACTCACAGGCACAATTAACAGCTCACCTATATTTTTTGTCCCTGTTTGTTTATGTTAACTGTGGCTTATCTACTGTTTTCTTTTTTGTTAAGTGGGTACTTTAGCAATTAACTAAACACTTAAAACCCCTTATTTTGACCCTTAAAACCTTGAAATGAGAATTCTTGAAACAATTGTATACCAGCAAACAGAAGCTATAAATAAAGCCAATCTCGAGTTTTAGCGAGACAAATGAACACCAATACATTTATATATTTAAGAATATTTCATAATAGTAAAAACCTCAAATACAGGTAGGTGCAACACAAAACTATATTTATACGACATTGATTTTTCAATTTTTCTACTATTTTTAAAAGCCACATTTCACTTGATATTGTTGCTATTCTGTGGAACAAAAAGTCTAAATATGTTTAATAAAAAATTGATACTTTCTTTTTAATAAAAAATCACCAAAAATTGGTTAAGTCCTATCACAAACAATTTTCTGAAAACGTAGGACCTAACTATATTTAGTTAAACACAATCAATATTAGTCAAATTACTTATTTTAGATTATGCTTAATGTTTAGGATTGACTAAAATAAAACATGTCACAATAAAATTAAGACTAAAACTCCTGGGCAATGGCTAACAAAGAAAAACAAGTGTTCCTAGAGATCTGAATTTATTTTTACTTGTTCAAATTAGCGAGGGTATGTACATATTTAAAAAAAAAAAAAAATTCTAACTAACTTTTGTATATCCCACTTCTATTTTGAATATATGCATGCATTTTTGACAACCATTTAAATGGTATAACATATATTCTTCATTCTTTCAGGTAAAAAGAAATGCTAAGATTTCTTAATCGAAAACATTATTGTAGACAAAATGTCAAATGCAAGAAATACTTAATTGAGATATTGGTCATTCATAAACCATTATTTTGTTTCACAAGAGACAGTCTCCATAAATTCCTAAGTACCAACACCTGAAGTTCTTTCATTCATTCTTGTACATCTTGTGTTGACCTACTTTTAGAATTGGATGTGATATATATAGAAGTCCAATGAATCCATCAGAAAAAGTAGAACATTTTCTAGAAATGGTGGCAAATAAACATGTGCAGCAAGTGAGATATAACTATTACTTTTTAATACAAGGTTACAATGTAATATTGTATGAAATTAGTAAGAAAATAATAACACAACTAAACATATAATAATAAAACTGAAATATGAATATATTAAAAATCAACCTAAATAAACTAATTAAATATTGCTAAACTATTAACATAATGTTACTTAAACATAAAAAAGTAAAGAAAAACATAAGATGTCCCAATATTCGTAACTCGCATTGCACATAATCATTTGCACAGCTTTTTTTATTTTACCAAAGAATATTAACCACAAATCGCAATTAGCCTTTTTTTTTTAATTAGAGGGTAACATAATATATAATTTTCCTTGTATTTGAACATACATTCATATAATAATAATGAAATATGTTATGATGGAAATTTTAATAATCTTAAGCAATAACTGTCACAATTTGAACTTTTGAATACTCAAAAAAATATAAATTACTGAATGTTTAAAACTACTTATTAAAATACTCACTGATGTTATCAAGGAACAATAATTAATTAGTAACACAAAAGGTCTACAAGTACTCATATGACCGAGATATATAAGTTTTATTATCATAAAGTCATTGGTATAAATTGTCGTCAACATCACTGCAAAGAGTAGGTAATCTTGAAAAAAACCCTATATTCTCTTTCTAAGAAAAGGCCTATGTCCAGTTGCAGACTGTTAGTGGTTGTAGATAATGATTAATTATATTGTTGTATGTAGCCTTAAACTTTGTTTTCAATAAAATGTGAAAACTGACATAGTTCACTCCATATCAATACCTATAGACACAAACCGTGTTATTATAAATATTATTGTTAATTTTTACAAGACCTAATTAGAAGTCAGTAATTGTAATCTGGAAATCTTTATCGCAGATATTTTAATAAATTTGTATAAAAATAAATTTCATCACTTCGTGTAACAATTAGAACCTACCCTATACATATTATTGTGAAAGATTGTAGTCCTACATGTGCTTAGACTAATAATTGTTTTGAATTGCACTAATAAAAAGACATCAATGACATTCTTTAAAATATTTTTTAATTATCATATTTAATATTTTTTAGTTTTTATATTAGGGTTTTAAATAATCAAAGTAATCGATTTTACAATATTAAAACAGAAGGTAGTCACAATAGTGTGGTACTAACCACAATTATAGAGGGTAGACATTTAAAAAGTTAAAACCTGGCTAGAAAACTTTTGTATTTATTGCTTGTACCAATTTTAAGTACGACAAACTATTTTCAAACAATTCACTAAATAAAAACAAATCAGTTACGCACGGAATATCAATACTATTGCTTTTGTACAGGTAGATGAGTACATACGTAGATGGAATCAGCACCGATTATTACGTTAGGCAAACACAAGCGGGATGTAGCAGCTCAGCGAAAAACACAGCCATAATTTTTAATCCTTTGTTATAAAAACACACTTAAACATATTGCGTAGAGGATCCATCAGATTGAAACGAAACACACAATCCAAGAGTCAAGGTGGCAATAAGTAGAATCGGTATCGTATATTGTCAATAAAAAATGAGTCCAGCTAAACTGATATAACTTCATAGAATAAAATAGATAACTAATTACAACGAAATCATAATCAGTACAGAATTAAATCATAATTACCTAAGGTGCTTGAGTGATTCAATATCAAACGCACACACGGCGACAGCAATATGGCCGACGAAAAGTGAAGTGAAGAACTAAGAAGTTTTTAAATGATTACACTGTTGCCAGCATATAAAAATGATGAATGGTTAATAAATGTTCAGTCCTTAGAGCATATACATAAATATACAATATAAGGGCAGCTGAATGGGCGGAAAGCGTGATCGGAGTAGAGAGAGAGACTGAGGTTAGTTACTCTCTCATGCAAGCTTCTAATTGGTGGACGCACATACCAATTTGCATGACTGATTTGGCGTGAAACACACCAACCCATCAGAAGCTTGCGTGAAAGGGAGAGAGACTCTAACTAAACTCAGTCTCTCGCTCTCCACTTCGATCACGCAGAATCACGCTATTCGCCCGTTCAACTGCCCCTCCATATATATTATTATATTATATGCTCTAAGGTTCAGGCTAGGCAGGCTTCGCACGATTTGTGCATTTAGCCAATGTCGAGCTTTATTTTATTTAAAAAAAGGTAAGGAAATTTAAAGATTTATTAAAATAGGAAAAAACGGAATTTGGATTATAATGAATATAGGATCAGTATAATATAATGAGATGTGTAATGTTTATTGAAAAAAAAAGGAATTTACAACATGACTATGATTATTTGCAACTATGAAGTTTATTAATTTAAAGAAATTAATGAGACTATAATTTATATACAAGATCGCTATTTGTACAAAGTATAGAAGTAGGAAAAGAAGTACTAAAGAGGACAGGAAAAGATATGATTTAAGTCGCCTACATCTGTGCCACACTCGTAAAATGGGCCATCAATGATATGCAGTTTGGTGAGATGGGCTGGAGAACAAACATGACCTAGTCTAATGCGTACCAGAACGGGGGTCTCCATCTTGCCAAACTTGAACTTGAAAAACCACTGTTTTACTGGAATGTTTGGTTGAATCAATGAAACTGACGTCCTTTCAAAACGCTACTCACATCCAAGCTATTTGCCAGGATTCCCGGAGGAAAATCTTTGGAAAAGCCATGAGATCAAAACAATAGTTTTTATATGGAAACAAATCACCACACTGCACCGCATCACTAGCAAGTGTATCAGCGACTTTGTTGAATACATAAGTCGACGTACGCCTGAATTCCCACTCGAACGGAATCTAGGCAAACTGTAGGGTATAACCCTTATAAATAGCTTTAAACGTTAATTCTCTTATTTCAAAAATCACTGGTAACTGAGTTTTTTGCTTAAATGGAAATTTATTAATGGCTTGAAAAGCACTTAATGAATCCGAGAAAATAATGGCCTTTTCAATATTTAACAATTTGACAAAATTTATTATGGATGTATTGTCCATTATGAATGGGCGGAGAAACTTAATTGAAACACGGGGCAATGTTGGACGGTGAAATGTTCAAATGCGAAAGAAGATTATAAAAAGCTGTAATAAATCTATTTATTAAAAACATTGTGTTCATCTTTGCTATGAAAATAAAAAAGCGCGCAACCATCTGATGGTTGTGGTATCACAGAATCTTTAATAATGGCATTATGAGCCTCTCTATAAACTTGGATAAGTTTGGGAGGAGATCGTGGCTTAAGAAAAACAGAATCTTATAACTAGTTGAAGTAGGCATTCTATTAGGAACAGGAACTGATGGTGAATGAGCAAAGTTTTTGGAAGGGGAAGATAGAAGTGTATCTGCATAGGATTTAGATACTGGGAAATGTAATTTAGAGGCTTCAGGATATGACACAGAATTCTGTGCCATATAAGTCTTTTTTTTGTTTTTGTCTAGAAAACTCTGGGCGAGAATTATTGTTTGCATTGTGGTATAGGCAGCAGAGCACAGATAGCAAGATGCACTTACTTCCTCTCTTTCGCAGCTATCTCCAGTATGATCTTGATCACATTTATAACAGTGAGGTTTAGACCTGCACTGAAGCTTAGTGTGTCCAAAACGACAACAATTAAGACACTCTACAAGAGACTCTACAAGAGTAGGAAAGATATATAAATCCACTGACAAGGTATTATAACATATAAAAATTATTTTAGGTAAAATCTGTCCATCAAATGTTAAAACTACGGATTGTGATGGTGTTCACACAGCAGCGCCATCAACAAAGGTTTTTAAATTAAGTCTTCTTACTTTTAAAATAGGGCCACAACCGATTGGTATTGAAATATTATCAGTTACTTTCTCCGGAGACCATTCCACAGGAACACCACGCACTAATCCAGTTCTAGTTGTTACTAGAACTGGATTAGAGAAGATATAAAGGGCTTATAATTGTAAGTATCACTACTATTGTGTAAAAATAAATGAATTAACGTCCAAGAAATTCGAAAAAGGCAGCGATATTTTATTGCGTTCAATTATTTTAACACTGCCATTTATAATATGTTTAGAGCCATTGTGTTTTAAAAAACTACCAAAAGTGATAGGGTGCAATTTCGTTCCATCATTGGGAGATATGAGATTATTTTGCACATGAATAATGTATGGTGCACTGTCTGTTTTTTCATAGATATTTCTACCAACAGGAATGGAAAAAGTTTGAGAAATAGAAGGAGGAAGCTGAGGAGCAGCAGCTTGAGCAATACTAGGTGTTGTGTTGATTGTTTCAGCAACTAACTGTGAACTATCTGAAATACACTCACAACCCAATGACTCTGATCCGTGTCCATGGTGCTTACGATGACGCTTATTGCAGTGCTTGCACACATGTACACGATTCTTTTTTAGAGATCGAGCCGAAGTCGATCCATCCATTTTTATGCGAAAGTCAAATAAAAAAAAACTTACCACTACCGAAGAAATATAAAAAGAATCTAAATTTGCAGTTATTATAGACTAAAACTAGTACTACTGATCTCGTACTCTCTGAATTACAGTATTATCAATATTTAAAAAAAAAAAAAAAAAATAGGCACGTCTACCAAGTTTGCAGTTTCCCGCGCTTTTTTCTAAAATCCAAGATAAGTTGCATGCTCGAATAATACTATTAACACTTAGAGCATTGATATCTGGAGGGGCAACTGAACGGGTGGAAAGCGTGATCGGAGTAGAGAGAGAGAGAGAGACGGAGTTTGGATAGTGGTGGACGCACATACCAATTCGCATGATTGATTTAGCGGGAAATACAGAAACCAATCATAAGCTTGCGTGAGAGACACAGGCTATAACCAAACTCAGTCTCTCTCTCTCTACTCCGATCATGCTAGTCGTCCGTTCAGCTGCCTTTCTATATATTTAAATCTCAGATAAATTTAAATATATACGCTCAGGTTCTGGCTAGCTTATACAGATTAAGTTGCATGCTAGAATAGCACTATTAACCCTAAGAGCATTTATATATGAAAGGGCATCTGAACGGGCGGAAAGCGTGATCGGAGCGGAGGTGAGTATGGTTAGCGTCTGTCTCTCTCACGCAAGCTTCTGATTGGTGGACGCACATACCAATTTGCATGACTGATTTGGCGGGAAATACACCAATCAATTTAAATACCCATCCATTTTTTATAGAGTTATATTATCTCTATGTTTGAGAGCCAGCGATAGCGGTACTGACGTAAGGCTCGTGTCACCCACCCACGTGATCACTGTGTCTCGAAATGCTTTAACTGTCTCCGTTATAAAGAATCTAATATATTCTTCATCTTACACGCGTGCAAAGACTTGGCAGTCGCTCACACACAAACTGCAAACCTTTATCTGAGCTGCAAACAAGCGCTCGCATGAACTCACACGTTGGCAGTGCTGCCAACTTAGTGGATTTTCCACTAAAACTGGTAGTTTGAATCCTTATTTCAGTGGCAAGATATTGGTTTTTGTGTCTGGTGGATTCCTGTAAGGATTTAAAAAAAAATACTATAACTGCGATCACTCAGCCACTAAGTATCTTACATTCAATTCAATTGAATATTTATATAATGCGGATCATAGGTAGGTACGTAATTAAGATGTTTCGTATACATTGCGATCAGCATGTCCCGCCCAGTGGGCATACAATACTCTCATTTCTGTCTAGTTAAATTACAATAAGATTATTATCGAATGTCTTATTTATCAAACCAGTAAATAACAATAAGCTATTTTTTATAAAATACTAGTTATATTTACTTATTTTAATATTCAGCTGACAAGACCTGGCAACACTGCACTAAGCGGCACCAACCTCGCGCCAACGTGTAAACGCGTCGCAAGCAGCGAGCGCACGCTTCCTTTGATTCGTGTTCAAAAATGGACACCGACTCGGGTCGGCAACAAGCTTTTTTTTTTTTTTTAACGTGTGGAAACCCCCTCGGGCCGTCACCCAGCCGGGGTTTGCGGCGGGGCGGTGTGTCGGAATCGAACCGACTAAAACCACACGGTGTGCCACTCTGCGCCTGAGACGGGAGGGATCCGGGAACTGCTGTTATTAACACATCCGGACCCCTCCCAGCGCCAGCCCGCACTGAAGCGGGCACCGTCTGCTGGTAAAATTCTCAATTTAGGCAACGTACGGCACACGCGTAACGTTGCCCCCTCGCGGGTGACCACTAAAGCGGATGGAGGGGAAAACCCGTCCCCACCATCCGCGGCCACACTCAGGGCGGCACGAGGCGCTGATAGGCGCGCCTCCGCCGCCCGGTTCGCCGGCGGCGGATCGGGTCCGAGTGGAGGTCGTCCTCCCGGGCCTTCTCCGCCGCCTCCTTCTGCGAAATTACGTCTTCGCAGAAGGCTGCGACCGCGGTAAAACTGCTGTCGCTACCGGCCATGGTGCGGATGATGGCCGGTAGCGAGAGATCTCCTCCGATGACTGCAGTGAGGGCCCGGCGCTGCGACGCCCAAGCGGGGCAAATCGCCAGCGTATGCTGGGCCGAGTCCTCACTGCAGTCGCAGTGGTGGCAGGCGGGACTCAGTTCCCTCCTGGCGACCGAGTGCAGGTACTTTCCGAAGCATCCGTGCCCGGGAAGAACCTGCGTCAGTCGGAAGGAAAGGGTCCCGTGCTGCCGCCCTGCCCACTCGAGGATGACCGGCTGGAGAGCCTCCACGGCGGCAAAGCCAGCGCGTGGAGTCTCCAGCCGGAACGACCAGCGAGCCATCGTGGCTCGACGGGCGGCTTCACGCCACTCGCGTACCTCTTCGGGCGGAGGGCGAATGCCTCTCTCCGCCCGGAATTCAGCCACCCGTCGATAAACTTCGGCGAGCACTTCCGCCTCCAAATCCCACGGAGGTGTTCCGGCCAAGGCGCACGCCGCCTCGGTGGACACCGTGCGGCATCCGCGGATGGCTCTGACCGCCAATACCCTCTGAGGCCGCCAGAGGCGGGCCTTATTGAGGGCAGTCAGAGCCGCCACCCACACCGGTGCACCATACAGCGCCATCGACCGGACCACCCCCGTGTAGAGGAGTCGCGTTGCGACGCTGGCGCCACCCAAGTTGGGCAAAAGTCGCCCAAGGGCAGAGGCAGCGTCGACCAGCCTGGGACCAAGCTGTCGGAAGTGCTCGTCGAAGAGCCACCTACCGTCGAGGATCAGGCCCAGATACCTCATCTGGGCCCGAACCGGTACGAGGACCGAGTTGACCACTATGGAGGCGCCGGGGGGCGGCCCACGACGGGGCCCATGGAACAATAGGGCCTCCGTCTTGTCCAGGGCCACCCGTAAGCCCAGCGCCTCGATGCGCCCGACCACCAGAGAGACACCAATGGCGGCCAGGCGCGCCGCCTCCTGGAAGTTCGCCCCCCGGGCCGTGACCAATGTGTCATCGGCGTAACAAATTACACCCAGCCCGGGGGGGAGACGACCTCGTAGGACCCAGTCGTATCCCACGTTCCACAGGAGTGGTCCAAGGACAGACCCCTGTGGAACGCCGCACGACATGGGTCGCCGTCTCAAGGCGACCCCTCGATCCTCGTACACGACGGTACGCTCCTCCAAATAGTCTGCCACTAGCCGCCTCAGGTACTCTGGCACCCCGTGGTATTGGAGTGCTTCCCTGATGCAGCTGAATGGCAGACTATTAAAGGCGTTGGCGATGTCCAGAGACACCGCCAACACCACGCCGCCACAGCTCACTGCCTCTTCGGTCACGGCCCTAAGGCGCATCACGGCATCGACCGTCGAACGCCCCTCTCTGAATCCGAATTGGGCGTCCGACAGGTCGGGCCCACCTCGCAGAGGTGCCGGACGATGCGGGCAGAGAGTATCCTCTCAAACAACTTGCCCGCCTCGTCCAGCAACACGATGGGCCTATAGGCCGCGACCGAATCGGCAGGCCCTCCCGGCTTCCTCAATAGGACCAGCTTCCCGCATTTCCAGCACTCAGGGAAGCGTCCGGACGCCAGGCTAGCGTCCAACACCTCCCTGAGGCGGTCCGACATATGATCGAGGGCTCGGGCCATCACTCGGGCTGGAACCCCGTCCGGCCCGGGGGCGGTGTTCTTGGAACGGATCCGCAGAACAGCCGCCCCAACCTCCGATTCCCTAACGGGCGGAACATCGCCCCCATCGTCTCTGACCGGATAGGGTCGGCAACAAGCTATCACAATCTCACGCAAGCCAAGACAAACACCCCGTTTATACGCTTGTGTATGTGGAGGGTTGTCGAGGCGTGCCACGTATGTAAACGCACCATGAGATATCTAGTGATAATCCATGGTCATCCCTAAAGGCTTCATGTCACATGTCAAACTTGTCAGTTGTCACTTATTTTTTAGTAGGACACGGTTGGGATACATCCCATCTCACGAAGAAATCCCCCAGATACGGCCCAGCCATGGTATAAGAAAATACTTCGACTTTTATGTTTTCTAAGTCCATGGGCAAGGGCATAGCTAAGATCGACTTACACCCATCTGTTATCCAGATCAAACTAGTATTTTTTTAATCTATACTCTATACTAATATATAAAGCTGAAGAGTTTGTTTGTTTGTTTGTTTGAACACGCTAATCTCAGGAACTGCTGGTCCGATTGGAAAAATTCTTTCGGTGTTGGATAGTCCATTTATCGAGGAAGGCTATAGGGTATATATCATCAATCATCACGCTAATACTAATAGGAGCTGAGCAACAATGAAGAATGTTTCAAAAACGGGGGAAATTTTCACGCTACGGGCAATATAAGGCGCAAACGAGGTTGCGTGGGTCGGCTAGTATTAGTATAGATTATTAAACACACCTATGATGGCTTGCCTGTCGCAAAACCAAATTTTTTTTTTTTTTGCATCTGCCATCAGCCCCTTGGCTTTTATCAGATTTGAAGGTCTTTTCGTCATCATTTTGAGATTCTTCACACCCTCTGGTGTGTCATCTCCATATTTGTCAGACTTATACTGACGCTAGCGGCTTTCTTTTTAATCTATAGCTAGATTTTGAGGACTTTAGTAGTGCCACAGCTAATTCATTCCTGTGTTGTTGTAGTCTTTCCTTATATTTTTTGTATGAATTTTCTATGACCTCTTTAACTGATGGAATTTGTAGAAACTCATGCACTTCAGTGTTTCTTGTAAACCAAGGTGCACTGCTTAGGATCTTCAATGCTTTATTTTGGAAACGCTGCAATATTTCGATATTGGAATGGCTTGCTGATCCCCAGAGCTCTATCCCGTACGTCCATATAGGTTTCAGGACGGATTTATAGATTAGCAGTTTATTTTCCAAACTAAGTGATGACTGTCTGCCTATAAGCCAGTAAATGTCTTTCAGTTTCCTGTTCGCCTGGTCTCTTTTGGTTTTTATATGTTCTCGCCAAGTAAGTCTTCTGTCGAAGTGCATTCCCAGGTACTTTACGACACTTTTCTGTGGTACAATATCATTGCCAAGTTTCACAGGTGGTCAGTCTCCCCTTCTGAGGCTAAAGGTAATGTGGATCGACTTTGTGTAGCTAGCTTTGATTCTCCATTTTTTTAGCCATCTTTCAATATCATCCAAGTGACTTTGGAGGCAAAACCAAATAAAACAGTTTTTTGAAGTGAAAACATCTTTACCGGTGTTGTGCGCTTTAGCAATATTTATTTTAAGACTAGCTGAACCCCGTGGTGTTACCCGCGGTTATTGTTGTACCGCGAGTAACACCGTAGGACAAAATTAGTCTTAAAAAAGTAGCCTAAGTTACTCTCCGGATATCATGTGATTTGTGCCAGATCCGATCAAGTACCTTTCGCAGTACCTATTAATGTGATTTTTCCCATTTTATCTGGGACTTATAGTTCTGTACCTATCGAGATAAAAGCATTTAAAATTTTTAGTTTGTGTCTTCTATGTTTGAAATCTGAAATACAACAAATGTTGCATGATAATGTTATTTATTTTAGACTAACCTATACTATATAAACTGAATTATTTGAACCAATGAAACAAAATAAAGACCCTAAAAAAAATCAAAGATGATGCCAAGATCAAGCCTGATAAAGCGTTTATGAATTATTATTCCAGAAAATTGGTTTGTTCAGTGCAAAAAACAAATTACCAGTCCTTTCATATTAGGCAGTCGAGTCATCAGTTGTCACCATGCACATTAGCGCATGCGCCCTACGCCCCCATCTTACGGTCATGTCACGTGTCCTGTCGCGACGTTTTCTGTCCCGAGTTTAACATTTTTTACCTATCTATATAAATAAATAAAGTTGGAGTGTCTGTTTGTAATATTAAAATAACTGCTTTATACTAAATGCATATGTATGTATACACGCTACATATACCAAAAATGTAGTTAAAAAATTTTTTGTCTGTCTGTCTGTCTGTTTGTTCCGGGTAATCTCTGGAACGGCTGGACGGATTTTGACGGGACTTTCACTGGCAGGTAGCTGATGACCCGGGGAGTAACTTAAACTACTTTTTTTAGACTAACTTTGTCCCGCGGCGTTACTCGCGGGTCAACAATAACCGCGGGTAACACCGCGGGGTTCAGCTAGTCTATACAAATAAATAAAATTGGAGTCTGTTTGTAACATTAAAATAACCGCTTTTTACTAAATGCATATCTATGTATACACGATACATATACCAAAAATGTAGTAAAAAAAATTTTTTGTCTGTCTGTCTGTCTGTCTGTTTGTTCCGGGTAATCTCTGGAGCGGCTGGACGGATTTTGATGGGACTTTCATTGGCAGGTAGCTGATGATCCGGGGAGTAACTTAGGCTACTTTTTTTAGACTAACTTTGTCCCGCGGCGTTACTCGTGGTACAACAATAACCGCGGGTAACACCGCGGGGTGCAGCTAGTTACAAATATAAACCAAACACCATCCTCAACAATGACACTGTAAAACTAAAGAGTTGAAAACAGTTCCAAAAATTAGCCAACTTCCCTATTATCATTATTTCAGAAAAGAACAAAGATAGATCCAACATGAGTAAATAAAATTAATGTAGGTAAAAAGTAAAAAAATAGGCATGAAGAATAAAAATTAACAGGCGTTTATAGGCGGATTTGAAATAGCCTTCACTTCTGGAAATTGTTGAGAAACGTAAATTAGAAAAGTGTGAAATTAGGTAATAGAGGATTGGAAGAACGAATAATTCCAATGTCGAAACCAGTAATGAATCAATGTCAGAATCGCTGTAAGAAGATGACACAGAAGTACTCTGTGTCATCTTACAGCCGTGTGATACTTCACAGACACAGACTACTTCTGCGTTTGAAGATATTAAATATTTAGAATTGAATTTATTAGAGTAACGTATGTATTGTACCGATGTACTAATATAAATCCAGTATTTTACACAATTTTTCACCAAACTCTGCACAGCTTTCTTTATATTACAGGTGATGAATCGAAAGGAATTACACGTAACGTTAAGTCTGATAATTTGGATTATTTTTTTAGTAATCTGAGTTTGATATCAAATTCATAACAAATTAAATGCTGCCAACATTGCAATATTGTAGTGGCATGCACATAAACGACTATTTTAATGCTTGCACACTTTTCTTTAACAACGGAATGCTAGTAAACTTTTGGTGATCGGAAGGTAATAAAAAATATAATTTACTTAATAAATTACAAAAGTATCAAATCGAGTTGAGTAGTTCTAGGTGGGTTACCTCCTAAGCGAAACAGATGCCCTCATTTAGTGGCCCCATTTATTTTCGCCAAGGTCGTCGAACACTGGGTGCCTCAGGGTGGACGCCCGCGATGATGAAGCAGACCCCTTAAAATATGGCGCGACAATCTTGACGCCTATCGCTTAGATTGACCGGAACTGGCCTTGAATAGAGAGAGTGGCTTTTTGCAGGGGGGCCTTTGCCCAGCAGTGGGACACAACAGGCTCATAAAGAAACCTCTTTGTGTCGTCCCCGCGTCTTTTGTAAAACAAACTATTTCTTGTTCTCAAGATATGCCAACTAGATTGTGTGCGTTATTCTGTCAGCGCAGAAACCTAACAAATTTGTAAAAGGGGTTTAAATTTTCGTAAATGCTCATTTAAAATACACATTTATTTGAATTCCGGATATTAAATCGGAAATGAGTAGGTAAAATTTTTAAAAAGGCAAAATGAGATAAGTGGTTCCGGCATGGGTCAGATAGTATAATATACTAGTTGTTGCCCGCGGCTCCGCCCGCGTATATGTCGGTTATCGCGGCAAATAGTAGCCTTTGTGTTATTCTGATGTAGAAGCTATATTACTGTAAAGTTTCATCCAAATCCGTTCAGTAGTTTTTGCGTGAAAGAGTAACAAACATCCATCCATCCTGACAAACTTTCACATCTATACAAATAAATAAAATTGGAGTGTCTGTTTGTAATATTAAAATAACCGCTTTTTACTTAATGCATATGTATGTATACAAGACTAGCAGCCCGTCCCGGCTTCGCACGGGGTAGACAATTATTTATTTTTGGAAATTTGGATATAAAAACAGTTTTTCACAAATATTTTTATTTATTAAAAAATTATTATTTATTAATTATATATTAAAAAAAAACCCCACAGTTATATTTGTATGTAAGTCTATTTATGTTCAATTTCTTTGATGGTTTAATTGGCGGGCACTTAAATAAGTAATATTTACATAGGATATTATATACATTTTTACTATGTTTTTTTAAGTAATTAGAATAAACGCAGAGTCGAATAAAATATATACAGTCTAAATTAAACGTTGACAACTTTCAACTAAAAATGTATCTACCTATACATCTAGGTATTTCAAAGAAATTTTTGTTCGTGTCGATAGAAACTTGCCTATCATTATTTAGTATTTTCCTTACAAAATTATTTTTTTTTTGTTTGGTTTTGTTGTTTTGTGCTTTTTATTTTGGTTTTATATATTTTTTTGTGTTTTTTTTTGTTTTTTATTTTTTATTAAAAAGGGTTTGTCATTAATCATTTTCATTCTTATTATTACTTAATAATTTACATTTTTAGTATTTTTTATTTTACAGGTTTACTTTTACATTATTTACAGATATAATATTAAGGTAGATTTACGTTTTTTACTTTTATATTTGTCAGTTTTTATCTTAAAGCTTCACTGTAAACTACGTTGGCAGTGGTATTTGTAGATGGCAACAAAATATATTGATTTTCAGGAGATCCCACTCGAGAAAGGGCAACATATAGTTGTCCATGAGAAAAGCATTCTTTTCTTAGGTCGATGCCAACCATCGAAAATGATTGTGATGTCAAATGATGTTTTTAGAGGAAACTGTAACCTCTTAAAAGATATAGGCAAGTCCGTAGGAATCATGGGGATCCGCGGTATGTGGGCGAGCTGTCCGGCCGCGGCCCCGGTGATTATAGTGGCTACTATGACGTTCTCCCGCAATTCCTTCACCAGAAGTCTCGTGCCATTGCACATGCTGGGAGGGCATAGGTTCCTCAGCAGCATTACGGGAGTGCCTACCTTTAATTGTAGTTCGTGGGGCGGCAAGCCGGAAGGATTCAGGGAATTTAAAAATTCTTGTGGATAGTGCACTGTATCTTCGATGTTGCATACTGTGTCAATAGATTTGTAAGATTTAAATTCACCGGGTACTTTTTCCATAATAATTTTGTTAATCTCATTAACCGATTCATTTCGCGGGGACACTATCGCTCTCGAACAGAGCCAATTGAAATTTCTCTCGGTAAGATTTTGTATGTCCGGATATATTGTGTCCACAAGAATTTCTAGACTCTGAACGATTTGACCCAATTCGTTATCCAACAATACCTGGGGACTGTTTGCAACCGGAGACGGTAATTTTCCGTCTCCAAGTTTTAGAAGTTTTTGTGAGAAATTATTATCGTCATTGTCACTTAAATGTGCTCTCATATTTGTGCGCAGATTAAGAGTTTCAATCAATTGCCATAAAGTTGATGATTTAAGGCAAGCTCGAATAACGTCAGCTCGAGTACCTTTTGTTATAACTGGTAATGTTTGACGAAAGTCTCCAGCTAAAACAAACGTCACGCCCCCCCTTATACGGTCTGAGCTTCGGATGTCTCTCAGCGTGCGCTCCACGGCTTCCACGTGCGCCCTGTGGCTCATGGTGCACTCGTCCCAGATGAACAGCGAAGTGTCTTGTAAGAGCTGCCCCAGCGGACCGTTTTTGCGGATCGAGCACACAGATTGTTGTTCCAAAGACACAGCCAATGGTAATTTAAATGTAGAGTGAGCAGTCTTTCCATCATTTAATAGGGTTGCAGCAATTCCGGACGATGCCACTGCGACAGCTTTTTTTCCAGATTGACGTACTTTTGCCAACACTAAATTGGCAAGGAAGGTTTTGCCTGTTCCACCGGGCGCGTCCAAAAAAAACAGTTTACCGCTGTGATTTTCAACACTCTGTACTATAGCATCGAATGCTATTTTTTGATCTGCCACCGGCGCTATGGCGGTTTTGTTTACTGTTTGAATTTTTTAATTCGTAATATCTTTTGAATGGAAAGTCCAATTTAAATAATTTAAAAACTATTTTATAGGTAGTTAAATGGTCTTGACCATAAAATAATTTATTTGGATAAGGATTAATATAAACACATAAATAGCATGGTTTGGATTTGGTTAGCATTTTCATTAATGTTTAAAATGAAAAAAGTTGTTGTAGTGACATAACTACAATAGTTGGACATATGCTACCGCGGAGTTTTTTGTAGACATTATGATGTTCTTCAATATTGTTGTACATTATTTTGTTCTATCGCTAATAGTTTCGGCAGCGCATTCGACGAAAGACATTTTAAAACTCATTTTTCTACACCTTCAGTTACATTATTCAAATTTTACCAAGGATCCCTATTTTTTTTCAAAATGAAATGTAGCCTATGTCAAATTGGAAGAATGTAGCATTCTATTGGTGAAAAAATTTTTTAAATCGGCCCAGTACTTTTTGAGCCTATTCATTACAAACATACAAACATACAAAAATAGGTACAAATCTTTCCTCTTTATAATATTAGTGTAGATGTAGATATATATACCAAAAATGTAGTTAAAATTTTTTTTGTCTGTTTGTCTGTCTGTCTGTCTGTCTGTCGGTCTGTCTGTTTGTTCCGGGTAATCTCTGGAACGGCTGGACGCATTTTGACGGGACTTTCACTGGCAGGTAGCTGATGACCCGGGGAGTAACTTAGGCTACTTTTTTTAGACTAACTTTGTCCCGCGGCGTTACTCGCGGTACAACAATAACCGCGGGTAACACCGCGGGGTTCAGCTAGTTTATAATATTAGTAGGATAACTTTGTATGTACTTATGTTTAGCCAGCCAGGAATAAAAAAAGCGTGTCAAATCTATACAAATAAATAAAATTGGAGTGTCTGTTTGTAATATTAAAATAACCGCTTTTTACTAAATGCATATGTATGTATACACGTTACATATACCAAAAATGTAGTTAAAAAAATTTTTGTCTGTCTGTCTGTCTGTTTGTTCCGGGTAATCTCTGGAACGGCTGGACGGAATTTGACGGGACTTTCACTGGCAGGTAGCTGATGATCCGGGGCGTAACTTAAGCTACTTTTTTTAGACTAACTTTGTCCCGCGGCGTTAGTCGCGGTACAACAATAGCCGCGGGTATCACCGCGGGGTTCAACTAGTCAATTATATTTTCAGAGTTAGGAGTTTATGTGCTGAATAATTAATAATTGTGGCTGACACTGTTGTTCCAACCACAGAACAAGTTTCTGTTCTGTGGTTCCAATGATGGACAACAACTTCAACTGGAAGGTTGGCCTTGCGGTTTAATTAATATGTCGTCACGCCGCTTTCTACTGCGTTGAATGTTGTGGGCTCATACCCCACATGGGAGAACGCTTGATGTGATCCAGAAACTGTAGTTCTGATGCCTGGGTGTGGATGTTCTTGGTGTTCGCCTTCTTTGTAAAGTCACCCACGACCCACAAATAAATAATAATATTCTTAATACAGGAGTTAACTTAATATGAGAAAAAAATAATGGGTGCCTGGGTTTCATTAACTTTCATTTACTCTCAACTATAACAGAGTAGGACTTCTTGAGTTGATACTCACGTTTTGTTTAGAAAAAATGAGCTAACAGTGACGTAAGACCGAATACAAAAGCATTAGGCAAACTGATGATCTGACCATTTTTGTGTAAAATAGGTTAAGTTACTGCCAATATCCCGTAAAAAAGATCCTAGCGCTGCATAGTTGCCTGCTTATACAAAATCAACTGACAAGAATTTAAATTGCTTTTAGAATTATAATTAAATAGTTCTTTCATTCATTCAGCTCCACTCCAACTTCATAGACAAAGTTGACATTGGCCAATAAGCGTATTTTTATAAAACCCTCAACGACAACTATTTCGACTTAGTATAAGCTTTTGTAATAATAAAAAATTAGAGAGTAGTTAGGAGAAAAAGGTTAAGTGATTTAATTAGGGGTATATGAAGGTACTTCTAGTTCTGTCACATAACACTAGTAGCGCTGTATTCGACTAACTCTCTGCAAGTATTTAACTGTAAATTTCTAAATAGGTATTATATTCTATGAACTGTTTAAAACAAAAAGGGATAGTTATTTTAGCGCTTGTCTATATTAGCTGCTGAATGTTGGCAGTGGCAGCGGCTTAAGTTGCCATGTAGAAAAATAGTATCAATCGTTTGGTTTGGTTCGTACCAAAAAAAACAATTCTTTTTTTCAAAAAGTTCGCGTATATTTAACCATCATACTGGCAATAGACATCATGCATTCAGCCCAATGACCAAAAAGGTCGCTTTTGCTATTCTGCCTTGTCTTCGTGTGAGTATTAAAGTCATCAATTTTAAATATCGAACAGCGAAGCCCAATTTCGTTCTTGAAAAAAAAAATCTGTCCTTAACATTTGAAAATTGTTCTCATTTCACTATAAATTTCAACAAATAAAATGTTTGATTCTTATAATGCTGGTTTTTTCTACTTATCTCATAATCGAGATGTAAAGCAGAATAGTTAGCTCGGGTGTAAGCACCAAATGCACCCTCGAACTATAGGCGCCCTTACTGCGCTCGTGCGCCTAAATATCTCGGGCTGCAATTGATGCCCTTGGCTACTAATCTACTATTAAATATCTAAAAATATCTACTAAGTCGTTTTCTTTACTCAAGTTTTCATAAAATATATTTTTCTGTGTGGCTAAATACTTTTATCCGGTACTATAGATGTGCGTAACTAATGTCCAGTACCCACTTACCTACCTGCTTATTCTACTCCTCCTCGAACTCCGAAACTATCTAACCGATTATCAGGATTTTTTATTAACGTGTGTTTCGCTCGCCATTAGCCTATAATAGGCAATATTTTCAGCATGACTGAAAAGAGACAGGCGCATGTAAACCTATCAGTATAAGTAATAGTTTCTCAGTTATTATGACATTGAATGATGAAAAAGCACCAATTATTTTAAATGTACCTACCTATGGAATAAGAATGACGATTTTGATAACGATTTCGGATATTTGATACACAACGCGATCTAAAACCAAGCAGATTGTACCTGCTATAAAAATTAGATTGACTGATAGAATACAAAACTTTTACTTTTTTGTATAATTATATTTGTGGTGAACTATATTGATTTACAAAAAAAAAATAACAAAAAAATCGATTTTAATAACTGGACCAAATTGAAATGGGACCACACGGGAAGCTATGCTAAACACAAGCCTTCAAATTTTTTTTGTCAAGTCTTGAAAAATATACAGTTGAATTGAGAATCTCCTTCCTTTTTGAAGTCTTTTAAAAAGTGTTCGTGATCATCACGCCCAGATTACCTCCCATCAGGAGTCATCTGTGATACAGATGGACTCACACAATGGATTTTCGACCTTCGACTAAGCAGCCAGGGTCACAAATCAATTGACTAACGGGCTCGTTTCAATTAAGGTCTTAACTAGAGCCCAGAACTCCAAAAATACTTACAATAATTTTGTTAGTTACTTGAATACCCACATGTGATGTAGAACAATGTCAGGAAATAAATTGAGTATAAATATTTATAATGTGTGTTTCTGTGTGTTTATTGACAATCTGTACAATTCAGGTATTCTATACAATACCTAGCCAATGATTTCAATACCTGGGACGTATGAAATATTATGAGTATTGTTTTCCATTACATACTTTACCTGGTATTAAAAAGTACCTACCTACTGGATTTTGGTATATTTTTAGAAATATGACAATTGAGAATCGTGTAGTTAGGTTAGAAAAGTAGCCATGCGTCCTCGCACCACGCGGGAAGGTGAGCGAGCATAGCAAGTGTGCCGTGGCTGCGTCCGCCGAGCGTCAGACCCCTGATGTTGTTGAATCATTTAGACTTCATAAGCTTTTGTTTTAAAACAATTTTCACATTAGGAATAAACATCCTGTTCCTTAGTGGCACAAACATATACATGTTACAAACATATTATATGTAACGGACATAAAGAACATCCAGACGCAGAACAAAACTTTGTGGATCATACAAAGTGTTGTCCCATGTGGGATTTGAACCCATAACACTTGGAGTATACAAAACGGCCAACCGTGCATTCTGAATGATCGTTTTTTTCTTGTTCCCATAGATTGCATATTCTCGGTTGCTCATTAGGCACTGTATGGAATATATAGGCAAAGTAATTAATAATAAATAATTAATCAATATTTTTTTTAAATTAATATCTACAAGTTTTAGGCATTTTTTACATTGCCTAGGTCATTCATTATATATAATAACGGATTATACAGATTGCCGACATGATTAGATTATGTAGGTACTAATATTAATGCACTCCGCAAATCTCTCGTTCTAAACTTTTCCAGGTATATAAAAAGACAGATAATCCTTTAATCTTGTTTATTTTAATACTGTAACAAAACAACCACTTCTAAGTATCTAAAATAGGTAGGTTGGTACTATATACCAAAATATATAGGAATGATATCCCTCGATTAGTATACATTTAAATATACATTTATTATAGCAAACAATGTAATTCTTCATGTCCAAAACTAAAAATGTTTTCACAAAAATATTTATATGCTGTTAGTACCTAAATAGAAGTTACTTTTACAAGAATTGACTTCATGGTGTCATTTAAAACTGTGACGGGACGTTAAAAGAGAATCACAATGAGTTTAGTGGCTTGCTTAGTTAAACAGAATCTTTAATGAGTTACACTTACATAATACTCATTATTATTATTATTATTCGGAACGGCAGATCTTTCAAAACTGCAGTAAACTGCTGCGTAGGCTATATATATTATCACTATATTTCTTTAACAATAATATTTCAGTCCAATTTCGTATAGTTGCACAAAAATTGGTCTCAATTTAACCAAACATTTTTTTTACTTCAACATTCATTTTGAAATGATCTAAAATAAGACTGAATTATTATGATAGAATACCTGGTTTAAGGGCTCACATATATAACTGCGAATTCGCAACGCATCGTAAATATTTGCGAGCTCGCTCTGCGAGTAAATATCTCGAGTGCACCGCAAGAACTTCCGCCGCATCGCACCGCAGTTATGTGTGGGAGCCCTGAAGCGTACCCGAAAGTATGAGGTTCTAGTGTTAAAACTTTTTGCGTGATGTACGGTAATGATCTTCAGCGCAATCTTAGATTAATTAACATAGATTACCATGCTTTCGTTAGGGGTGTAAAACTTTGTGAAACTCATACAAAAGGGTACAGAGTACGCGCATTCCAGGTTGACAGGTTTATAATCAAGTTAAGCGAGGGGTTTGAGTCAGGGCAGGTAGCACGCACTACGGTTAATGCAAAAATAGCGTGAGGAATTCATAAGTGACTCATCATCGGCAAGCGTCATTTTCGGAAAAACCCAACTTACACTCCGTCAAATTAGAATACGCGCTACTTATTTTACAGAAACTGTTTTCACAATGTTGAGAGTAATACGTAGTAGCCAACGTAGCTGTTACTGCAGACATTTTAATAATATCTAGTGTTGTATTAAAGAAAGCTTGTAAATAATGTGTCAAATAAAAACAAACTGACAAATATTGTAGTAACGATTACTACGACATTACAGTTTCTCTGGGTTTGATGCATTACTGCCATAAAACAATGATCATTTTTTCATGTCCAACGACATCCGTACTTTAAAAATACATAAACACTTATTTATTCAATCTAATACAGAATGACTATCATACAATCATTTATAATATATTTAGGTACTTATCTTATTTTTAGTCATTCGTATTTGCTCGATCACCCACGCGATTAGTGTCTAAATAAATATTCAGAATCAAACTTGTACGAGGAACATTGGAGTGACTCTAATTATCTACAATACATGACATGTTAATCATTTATGATTTCAACATTTACGTAATTTCGACAGACGCATTACCTTTTAATATCTTACTTACAAACAAAATGTAAATAAGTCACTATTGGAATTTTGAGACAGCAATAATAACATTGAGATTAGTTAATATTTTTATGACCAAAACTACAATATTAAATCCAGTCTTTAAATTTAAAGATTTTATTGAGATTATACAATTGTATGTTTTTGTGCCTTTTAAAAAAAACATTTACAAACACGTGATGAACACGGTACCTTCTCCAATTCTGAAGTCGGTAACAAGTAGGTGCACTACTTAAACAGTTGTTCTTAAAAGTACCTTAAGTTATGTAGGGTACGTATAATAGATAAATGCTTCAATTCATGAAATCCCAAAAAGCTCGATATGAATATTTATACTACATAAACAGTTTTTTGGTAATGGAAATGCTATATATCACGAACAATGTCTACTATAAGACCCCAAAATTGTAATCCATTTTTAGGAATCTTTTCAAGCTGTTACTTGGCAAAAACTTTGTAAACACCTACTTAATATTGTCTACTTTCGAAAGAAATGACATTATATTATAGTCATATTTTTCCAATACCACATTGCATTTCAGTTAACCTAAAATTTATCACATTTCAATAATGCACTAGATAAATTCTCACACATTTATAATAATAGATTTTCATCTACGATTCGCTTATATCTAAATAAAATGGCTACAGAGTTTCGGGGCTAAATAAAATAATGTAAGTAATAGGAATACACAACCTGTTTAACATCAACTAATGATCAACTCAAAACGCGTGTAGATAATGCTAATCTCAAAAGGAAAGATAAATGATAGAGACATTATAAAACCCATCTACGTCAAAGAATACGACTTTAGTTAACAGATTATAGTGGCAAAAACCACTAGTAGTATAAAAATACTAAAATTCATTAATAACACTATGATATTCTTAGGTCAGAGTTCTAAAAGCCATTAAATTTAAATACGGATTCAGATTCCGCAAACATAATAATAATATAATATAAAATAGGATCTTAAAAAGTTGCATAAAAGCATCCTACAAATAGAAGTCAGGAAACTTTAACTTAAAATCAAATATATTGAGCCTTATACTACGAAATGATCTAACGTGTGTTTTGTTACTCTTCATTATTGATAATATCCAAAATGCTGACATAAGATCCTGAGAGAAAACCAAGGATTCCGAAGCAGATCAAAAAGATATTCTTAATGAGAATCCAGTTGAATCGTCCTAGGCCATTGGGTCGGTCCCAGAAAGTGACTGTTTCGATAACGGACGGGAATATTAAGCCAAGGAAAGAGAGACATACAGCGCCCACGAGAGAAATAAATGGACCTAAGTTGGGGATAGCAATAGCTATGCAAACTGTCATTATTACAAGTGCAACCCTGATGCTGTACTCGGCAAGGTTTTTCTTGGCTCCGAACCAGTGACGGACGTTTTTCCAAATAATCTCCATTGGTACGTAGAACTGAAGACTGTATGTGAAGAAAATGGCCACGGCAATCATCAACTTAACGCTCTGGCCCAATCTGTAATAAAAAGAAAAAAAATATATTAAAAGGTACATTCTGGCTAGCTCCCATTCTAAAGAGAGACCTAATATGTAGAACAGTAGACTATTAAAGGTAACTGACGAAAGCAACGATTATGTTTAAAATTTATGTTTAAATTTCATGTAAAATATAGTAATCGCCATTAGAAATATTATTTAATTAAACCACTAAACACTTGAAAGATTTTTGTTTTATTTTGATGATAAGAAAATATAGGAAGTAAATGTTTACTTACGGCTCATCTTGAGGAAGATCTAAAGTAACACTGCCACTAGTTTTTTCCCCATATTTCAAATAACCAAAGAATCCAGTGAAGGCGTAGAGAGAGACAACAAAGGCCATGCCAAAGTTAAGTACACCCGGACATCCGATGAAGTGGGTAGGTGTCTTCATGTTGTTCTCCAGTGGCATAACAACACCAATTCCTTCGAGAGCGAAGATAGCAGTGCCGAAGAAAGTAGGTAGACGTGAGAATCCTCCGAATTTCTCTACAGTGTCAACGCTTGGAATATCTTGGAAGAGGTAGTAGAAAGTGATTCCCATTCCTGTTCCAACTAGCATATTAGCAATCATGGACAGCGGCGCCAAATACTTTAGGTTTCTAATCAGATTCATCGCAATGAGAAATGGGAGCAAGGAAGCCATGTAGACCCTGGTGTCTATATCATAATACTGAGTATCCTTCGTATAGAAGTCGACTACTTGTTTCAGGTTCTTAGAAACAAACACAATGTATACACAACAACAGCCCAGCAAGTCTATAACAAGAAACCAGTTGACCATTGCCCTGAAAGAATTTAAAATAAACGTTAGTATTGTAATTGTAAAACATTTATATTGTAATTAAGGTTTTTCCCTGCTATAAGAAAGTCATATTTCATCTGTTGTTTGTTTACTTGGTTGTGAGTGTTTAGCTACTGTGCAAAGAACCGTGTGATCATTTTACTAATATTTGCATTTTTATGCATTAGAGAGCAAAGACCTACGCCGAATTGTGAATAAGAAAGAGAACCTTGAGGAGGTGAACTTTAACTTGACTGGTTAGAGAAGCGAAGGGTGTGTAAATTAACAAAGAATGAGCAGCTTCTTATAAATAATTCCATCAACCAAAAACCAATCAACAATGAACCATTTCTTAACTTCTAAAAATTCGTTTACATACGATTTTTTTACCATGGGTAAATATTGATTTAGATGTTATCTTTGCACTACGAGTAGTTAGTTAGTTACTTTGTAAAATATATATATATATATATATGTAGTATTAAGTTTATTCAACTCACAAGTTTTCGTTTTTAAAATTTCATTATGATTTAATTTTACAGATGTTCTCCGTTTTTTAAGCTGGACACCAATTATCAAAATAAACAAATTTAAACTTACAACTTAGGTATATGGTAAATTGCAATAATTATTTATTTATCTTTTAATACTTATCAATCAAACAAATATCCAAGCAATCGAGTGGAAAAACTCACTTTGCGAGCCGGGAAAATTGATGAACTGCAGGTGGACCACACAAGAAGGCTGCTTCAGCGGTTTCGGCAAAACCCAGCGAGGGTTTTTGTATTCTTCTGCAAAGTTCATGGCAGGTCTTGACCAGTACGTGTACGCAGTATGTGCATATTCCTCCAATGACGAATGTGGCCACCAGACCGAAATACAATCCAGCGTTGCGGAACGCCATCGGCATTGCCAGAATACCACTTCCCAATGAACCTTTCAGCAAATGAATAAGGGTGTCCATGTCCCTGGAAATAAATGTTTTAAATTAAATCACTTTCTGGAGTTATTTGATTTAAATTCATCTTAGTTTTTAGAGTTCATATTTATGTTGAGATTCCTTTTCTCCAGATAGTATAGTTTTTGTCTTCCGACTACTGTGATGCCAAAAGGAAGGGTTGTAGTCTTACCAGTCTATCTATGTTTGTATGTTCCATCGTAGCACCTAAACTACTGAACCGATTTTCACTGCACCAGTTCTTACGTAGTTGGGTTATATTTGTCGAAACTTTTCTCGAATGTGATGTTCTTTTGAAAATGAATACAGAATATATACTCGTATACCTATTGATTAAATACTCACGAAGTAGGATGCGCCAACTTCCTATGCTCAAATGGATTATAGTCCTCATCTGCCTCAATGTCCCGACCCGGGATCTCCATGAGAGGCAGGGTGGAGCCTGCCTGTTGTTCCACTGGGATCTCATTTGGGTCAACTTTGTACCTGTAAAACGTTCCCAGGAGACTGTTATAGTAATTCTTTCTAGTTAAACAATACTACAATCTATATAGATAAACTAATGTGGATAGGTTAGAAGTGAGGTGGGTACGATAGTGTATTTTAAAAATTAATTTATTGAGTTTAAGCATCACTATGTAGATGGTAGCGATAACATAGAAAGCGCCACATTTCAAGCTAGAATGTGATACGAACGAGGTGTGGATGTCGCGGACGCGAAATTTGTATCAGACATGATTCTATTGTTAATTATGAGTTATTGTGGCAATTGTCAACTACTTGCGAATGTACTAAGTTATTTGACTAACTGATAGCTGCATTACAATGTGTGAGTGTTGTGGTGTGAAGTGTGATACATTCATTATGGTCTCCAAAACATTGTAGAAAATATTTTGTTCCAGTGCGCTTCACTCTGTTAAGACTCGGCATTTACAAATTTGTGGCTCAACCGTTAAATTCAATACAGCTTTACGATATAAATAAAAATATTTCTTAAACTTAACGGACAAAGATGGCAATTGGACAATTAAGTTCAAACAAATGAATTATTGTTCAAAGTAATGGGTACTTAAGGAACATTAAAAAGTAACAAAAGCAGGTATTCTAACAAATTTAACATTACAAGAATAAAAAAGCAACAAAAAAATGAAGACTTGTAAAGAGGACATAAAGCTAAATCAAATTTGTACAAATCGCCAGTTTGCGAGCCAATCCCGAGCCTGAACAGAGATGGCGCGTGAGTGCCAACTGCGCGAACGCGCATTGCACGTAATGACAGCGACTGTCGGCACTCCATACACAATTCTTTCCAAATTGTTTACCATTACCAAACAAAACAAATTATATAAACAAAATTGAAACCATAAAATGGAATGATGTACCGGTGTATGAGTCCATTGCAAGATGATCAAGGTCGACGAACGACATTTATCTCGTGGAAGCAGCACTCGTCTTCCCGGATCGTCTCCGAACTGCATCGAGCATATTAGCTCTTTTTAAGGAGCAATTACTTAACAGTCAACATACAATATAAAATACCACGACATATTTACTATAAAACATTTATATGAACCAAGCTATGGCCACCGAGTGGGGCGGGGCCCACGGAGCCCGATGCGCCGAGGAGGCACGCATATCGAACTTCTAATTTGTTACCGATTTAGCTTATTTATATGATCTAAACAATAGTTTCTTTTCAATCTCCTGTTGAAAAAAATGTCAATATTATTAGGTTTAAGACAAAATTGACAAAAAAATCCACAATTATAAATTTTCATAATCAACTTGCAGAACATAGAAATGAAGTAAGCTGTGAAGCATGCCTTGATGTTGATTAAAAATTACTAAGCAGTAGTAAATAACAATTTATTAAATGTGGCTCCAGATTGAACAATTGAAGTAAATTATTGACAACACTCAATAGGCAGTCAAAGCTGAATTAATGATTGTCGCTCTAGGGGCGCATGGCTTCCTCCTCGCTGAACATAATGGAACATCAGTCACTTACTTGACCATAACAACATCTGATAAATCATTTTTGACTCCTTTTTTCTTGGGGTCATACTCAGCGATCATCGGCCGCATTTGAGGTTTCTGAAAACAGTCATAATTAATTAGTGTACAAAATACAGGAAAAGTATGTTTTAACACTTCATAGGATACTGTTCCAGTTCTAGATGTACTTAGGTAAAATAATTAATTGCTGTATGCTAAGAAATAAATTAACGCATTTCATTGAGAATGACGCCACAAGTCACGACGTCACAGTCGTTCAGGGATGGGCTCGGTTCGGTAGCCATGTGACCAAGCAGTCGCTATTTTGGGAAGACATAAATAGCCGTCGCGGCCACGTAAGTACGGAACACAGATCTCCCGCTGTATTACAAACACTCGCGAATTTTTTAATGTCAACAAGGAAAAATAACTGTCTGATGCCCTTTTTAAACTTTTACATAAGTGCATATTTTTGGTGATATGAATAATTGTCATATACTACATGACTCATTATTTTATATTCCATCCTTATTTCATCATCATCAGCCCGTTGCAGTCCACTGCTGGCCAATCCCAAGGAACACCAGAGCCCGGTCTGTTGCTTTTTGCATCCAGTCGCTGCCAGCCCTCCTATGCAAGGGTGATATTTATTTTCTAGAAATTGAAATATGACTTTGCTCGAAAGTATATCTACTTTATCTAAAATTTATTGAATCATCAAATGACACAGCTCCGAAACGACTAAGTTAATACTTCTTTAATCAAATTGAGGACCTTCTCTTTTTTAATTCAGGTTATCCGCATAAAGTAAATTTCGCTATTTTATATTTAATGCATTCGCTTGAACATTGTAATGTCTACTGTATATGTATTTAATTATGGCTACGTGTTCATTCAATGGATTTTAGGAACGTTATATACAAGTATTTCCTTGAATACGTTGATTTAATTTATATTCAAGTTTGTTATAGGCCATTATGTTATACTGAATATGTATGAAGAGTGTTCACCCTACTGTCACTACGAATGCCTCATAATAATTATGACATTGGGCTACCCTACGGCTGTTGTCATTATGGAATTTTTTACATGCTAAAATAAAGTCGCATCCGTGTCAGACCTTTTAAAATACTCAAACGATTTTCATGCAGTTTTCAGCAATAGATTGAGTGATTCAAGAGGAAGCATATTATAGTTAGTAAATCCAAGAAAAGACTACCGTGCGAAGCCGTGTAGAGTCGCTAGTTACTTTATAAAGAAGAATTGTTTGCCCTAGAGTCAGGTTAGTACATCTTTTTGCCAACCTATCTCAAACAAGTATTGCAAGTTTTTCATTACTTCGGTTTTGCTCTTTCAACAATGAACGATACCTACATCCGTGCTCTTTCTATAGATAATTAAAAGACCTTTTAGTTTATTTATAAGCCGTTTCAAATTCTATCGTAGTTACTTACCTAAAAAGAAAAAAAGTTAATACAGAAAATGGTAAAACAAGCAGAGAAAGTTTAAAAAACATCTGTCATCAAGATAATATGTGCAGTGCTCGAGGACAAGACCGATTGTGCCTGTAACAGGATTAAACGAGTTCCAAAAATATATTTGGTAGGAACCGGTCGTTGAGACGGCAAAAACTGGCTAGCTCGAGCATTTTTAACTGCTCCCTCCGAACTTGGGAACTTTTTGAAAAAAGAATACAATTTTTTTCTGTCAACCTCGTACACACATTAGTTTACAAATCAAGAATTTTAGTACATACGAAGCTCTTTTAAATTCAATTTGATACCTATTACCTATTTATATATAATTTATTATTTACAAATAAAAGGATTACAGGTTTATTGACGTCAATGATTTGTACATTATCATCGATTTAACCTCTTCCTCCACAAATGTGGTTTTCAGTTTTATTTTTTTAACATTAAGTGTTAATGTGGTGTAAATTATTTTATTACTGTCTCACATCCTAACCTAAAGTCAAATCTAAAAGAAACTTTGGGGTGTCAACATCACATTTTTTATTTACTCCCATAACTATTTGTGTTTTAGAACCTTCTTTTCCAACAGGTACTACATCAGATTCAAACTTAGACTACATCGGTTTCAGAAATCTTTATTTTCATAAGAATTTGTACATTCACTTAAATGAGAACATATACATTGTAATCGACAAAACATTTCGGACAAGCATTGATTAGTATAAGACAAATATTCCACGAAAAAAAAAGAAACAAGAAATGAAAACAAATTACCTTTGCATCAATTACATCTACATAAACTTATCTTTACAAATAAATAAAATTAGAGTGTCTGTTTGTAATATTTAAATAACCGCTTTTTAATAAATGCATATGTATGTATACACGATATATGTACCAATTTTTTTTTGTCTGACTTTCTGTCTGTTCGTTCCGGCTAATCTCTGGAACGGCTGGACCGATTTTGACGTGTCTTTCACTGGCAGATAGCTGATGATCTTAGGAGTAACTTAGGCTACTTTTTTAGACTAGCTTTTTCCCGTGGAGCGCGGTGCGACAATAAGCTCGGGAATCACCGCGAGGTTCAGCTAGTACATAATAAAATTTCCTCGAGTGGGCAGGGCGGCAGCACGGGACCCTTTCCTTCCCACTGACGCAGGTTCTTTCCGGGCCCGGATGCTTCGGAAAGTACCTTCACTCGGTCGCCAGGAGGGAATTGAGTCCTGCGACTGCAGTGAGGACTCGGCCCAGCATACGCTGGCGATTTGCCTAGCTTGGGCGTCGCAGCGCCGGGCCCTCACTGCAGTCATCGGAGGAGATCTCTCGTCGTACGCTCCATGGCCGGTAGCGACAGCAGTTTCACCGCGGTCGCAGCCTTCTGCGAAGACGTAATTTCGCAGAAGGAGGCGGCGGAGAAGGCCCGGGAGGACGACCTCCACTGGGACCCGATCCGCCGCCGGCGAAACGGGCGGCGGAGGCGCGCTTACTAGCGCCTCATGCCGCCATGAGTGTGGCCGCGGATGGTCGGGACGGGTTTTCCCCTCCATCCGCTTTAGTGGTCACCCGTGAGGGGGCGACGTTACGCGTGTGCCGTACGTCGCCTACTTAGAGAATCTACCAGCAGACGGTGCCCGCTTCAGTGCGGGCAGGCGCTGGGAGGGGTCCCGATGTGTTAATAACAGCAGTTCCCGGATCCCTCCCTTCTCAGGCGCAGAGTTGGCACACCGTGTGGTTTTAGTCGGTTCGATTCCGACACACCGCCCCGCCGCAAACCCCGGCGGGTTGACGGCCCGAGGGGGTTTCCACAGGTAAAAAAAAACAAAAAAGTACATAATAAAATTTGATTGATAACACTTCAGCAAGATATTTTGCTGTTATCTTCTAATGTTCGTATCCTAAGTAAGCACGTGTTACTATACAGTTCATTACGAACAATTTATCACTCTGATCTAAATGTGTCCGTCCTTTATCATGAGTCGCATGAGCACGTAAATATTTGCAACAAATACCTACTATACTATGTCAATATGAAACCACGACACGTATTATGGTCCGATATAATGGCCACTGTTGTACCGTCACGATGTTCTAATAGATAAATACACTGAGAATTGTGACGATGGTGATATATATTAATATAAATTGTGCGCCATCTAAACGAATACCCAAGGTCTGTCGTTGTTGTCCAATTTAATTCAAGACGAGCCCCTACGTTATGTAACACACGCCGTTTCTTGCAGTTTCATTTGCATTTATGGTAACTGCGCCACCCCTTAGGGTCCGTTCACACTGACCAGCTCGGAGAGCTTGGCCCGCTTTTTTCTTTCCTCACAGACCGGATCGTATACGCTTGGAATTGGCTGGAGCGGACCCGCCAACTATTTCACATAGACCAGCTATGGAAGAAAATCAGAGCCGATCGGCTGCGCGTGCGAGGAAGAGCACGCAATCGGTGCCGGATTCTTGATTCCAATTGAAGTGCACATGCAAAAATAAACCTTACCAATCTATACAAATAAATAAAATTGGAGTGTATGTTTGTAATATTAAAATAACCGCTTTTTACTAAATGCATATGTATGTATACACGGTACATATACCAAAAATGTAGTTAAAAAAATTTTTGTCTGTCTGTCTGTCTGTTTGTTCCGGGTAATCTCTGGAACAGCTGGACGGATTTTGACGGGACTTTCACTGGCAGGTAGCTGATGATCCGGGGAGTAACTTAGGCTACTTTTTTTAGACTAACTTTGTCCCGCGGCGTTACTCGCGGTACAACAATAGCCGTGGGTAACACCGCGGGGTTCAGCTAGTGTGATATAAATCTGCTCTCCTCTCCGAGCAGGTCTGTGTGAACGGACCCTTAGGATCATATCGTACTTTGTTATTCCTCGCGGATTATATAAAGAGTCACTCAAATCTGATCAGGCAATATCTAGAGATCTTCGCATTTTAGTACAAACATTATAAACTGTTCAGCTTTTTTTATATAAGTATTTTAGATATTTATTCTGTGTTTTATTTATGGAACTTAATATTGACTGAATATTAAGTAAATATGTTATTAAGGAAAAAACTACATTGATTTGAGGTGTCTTTTTAAATATTGCTAATTTTTCGATCATGCAATCAGTTTCTACTATCATTAGAAAATTTCAAAACAATGACCTTACATTAAAGAAAATAATATTTAAAATGATATTTCATAAACTTTTGGTTTATGCGCAGACGAGAGAGGTTGGTAAAAAGATATTTATTAACTTCAACAATGAAAAATGTTTAAATCTACTGCGTGTGCAATATTTTTTTGGCACCTTTAAGATATTTCCAAAAGTTATCAATCACGCCATTCCATTAGGTATTAATTTCATTTTGACGAACAGTTAACACAGAGGGTTGTTTATTCAAAAAAAATTTTTTTCATTAGATAAGTACCTCATTTACGGTGAAAACATTACTAGGCAAATATAAAAGTGAAAGAGGTTGCGAAACCATACGGGTTCCGCACACAACATTTTAAAAATCTATAAATTATTTAAAATACATCGTTTACGCTTTTGAGGAGGAGCTAGATCGTATCTTGTCACTGTAGTCCCAAATAGAGTTCCTAAAGTTAGATAGAGGCAGAAATGATTTTCACTCAGTGAAATGCATACAATGTGTACTTCAAAGTGCATAAATAAACGAGACTTCCTAGTGTCATCTGATATCCTGGTAAGTTACATTCTCAATTTGCAATATACCTCTGTCCTCAAGGTTTTCGACGTGTTTCTTAAAGTGGAAAGTGTTTAAGAAATATTTTAAGAACATCGGCCTTATTTTTTACAAGCGTGACACAAAACTTTTCCATTGTATTCATTCATATTTCACATTTCAAATATTTTTTATGCTTTAAACATTTTACACTTATTTATCGCACAAAAATAAACTGTGCTATAATTTAGCACCCACTACTTGATGTATCAACAAACTAGCTCGTCAACTTAAAATAATTCACGCTCGAAGGGTTCCGTACCATCATCTATGCATTTCATTCAAGCGTCTACCTGTTGCCGTAATTGCTTTTTAGAAAAAAAAAACGTTTGTTGTGTGGGAGCCCCTCTTAAATGTTTATTTTATTCTGTTTTTAGTATTTGTTTTGGTGTTATAATGGTAACAGAAATATATAATCTGGAAATATTTTAACCGTCTTGCTATCACGGTTTAAGAGATACAGCATGGTTACAGACAGACAGATAAACAGACGAACAGCGGAGTCTTAGTTATAGAGTCCCGTTTTTATCTTTTGGGAACAGAACCCTAAAAATGAGTATATAAATTCAATTACATATCTGCTTAACTTTATTAAGTGTTAATTAATAAGCAAACAATAAAATTTTAACAATAAGTACATACCTATATACAGGGTTTTGTTGTCAGGGTATCAAAAATCTAAGAGCAGGAGAACTATTCCTACCGCGCAATGACCAAAGACCTAACATGCGCCGTGCCGCCAAAGTCTAGATTATTGAGCTGAAAATGCTCTAAAGGTACCAGGGTCCCAGAATAAAACAGGAGTTATCGATATCCAAATAAGTTGTACAGTGTATTATATGCTGCTGTTGATTCGATGACAACAGTGCAGTTTATACAGACAATGTAGACTTATGGTATTAAGATTAAAAAATTGTTGAAATAGTGTATTTATTATGTTTTAAAATTCTGGATATTTTTTCGTTTTAAAGATGAGTGTAAAGAAATTCTCTATACGTGGAGAAGCCTCCAGCCGAAACACCGCGAAACTTGAATACTATGCGGAGTACTCCGACGACTCTACCCAAGACTCCTCTGTCACTTCTAAACATGTAAGAAATTACTCTAATTATAAATGTTTACTTTTATAATCTTGGAAAAAAATTACTACAAAATTTAAAATACACAAAATATCTACAATTAGACGGCACACCCACAATCCTACCCATCTTCTACATTAACACGATACATTATTTGTATGGAGTTTTGGCACACTCTCAAAAGATACGGTTGTTTTTAAAATGTCTATTTTGAATTTCTAAACAATTTCAGTTTCTTTCATTTACCAAAGTTAAGGACAACGAACGCGCTGTCAGTTTTTATAATTCAATGTCACCTTGTACTGAAAGATAAATCAGCTTCTAATTTCTTTTAAATCTGTAAGTGAAAAATATAATTTGTGCGCAAAACATGTCATTTATTTCTTTTAAGCCAATTCCTTCCATGTATGTGTCCCTGTTGATCGAAGCTATAAGACCGAAAGAATATTATGCTTGAAAATATTCACGGATTTTTTTTATTCCTCCCCCCTCATTACATAATTATCTTTAAAAAGTCTTACAAAATTACTAACCTTCCCTTTTCCAGAAATTTCCTTTTTGAAATTCCTTAGTTATAACTGAATTCCTTTTACAACTTACTTGGATTTCAGATGTTTCGAGTTTTATCATAATGAGAAAATAAGAAATTCAAAATACTTTAAAACCTACATACGAGTAATATTACATATTTCTTCTGAAGGTTAAAGTTTGACAACCAACAGTTATGGAATGAAAACACTCATTGAAATATTCATTTTCATTAGACTTTTGAATTACAATAAACCTTTAAAATGCATGAAAAACGATACCAATGACATTATTGAAATTGGTTAAAATATGCGTTGAACTTTTCCAAATTCTTCAATTATTTAGAATCTTATTGCTTACATTTTAATATTAGGAATATCAATCGTATAAATAGACTTTGAGAAAGGATTAAGCATCCAAAAAAATTTTTTTTGGTATATACCTAAATAACATATCGAGTATTTCCAGATATGTATAGCTTCTAAGTTTAATATAACGCTACGTAAAAATATATGTTTACAATTTATGTACGTATTAAATATAGGTAGGTACAAACTATGTAGTATAGAATATATTGTGCACAGGTCAATTTAGAAGTAAGTACTTACTACTCAGTAGTAAGTACCAAAATAGCATCGTTAAATCATTACTGTTATCTGAACGTAACGTAGTATACCGCATCCTGTGCGACAATTGAATTGAATCGCAAAATTGATTAGACTGATTCTAAGCCGGATCAGAATCATTTAGCACTTGAAATAATCAGTGAACCGAATGGGGAGATGTGTGATTGTTAAAAGTGACGGTCAAATCTCACGAGAAGACCTTGAGAGCCACCCATGCGAAACCTAATTCCCAAGGCATTCTGCTCATTGACCTTGTTCATACCAAATTGTGATTAGAATTTTAGGGATCTTTCAAAGCTTATCAGGTCGCCTCGTTTCAGGTTTAAAATGTTGTAACGTCATTTAAATCTTAAAATAATTGAGTAAGTAAACAGATACCTTGTCTTAAAATTCTTTGATAACTATGCATCATCATTTACGAGCAATTTATCTCCATGCTGAGTAGGTACTTTGTTTAATATTATAATTCCAATTTCAGACACCTACCCTCTTTATCTCAAATATTTATTTAGATAATTACAAGTTCACATGTAGGTTTATGCTTACTACTACATTCCTACTAGGCGGTGTATCTGTTTAGATATTTTTAGCATATTTTTGTATTGCTTAATGTAACATGAATGACATGACAGGATATGACGACATAAACATGACGAGGAGTTACAAAATATAGAAAACCAGGGATATGGATCTTTTCATAGTTCACATTTTGCTGGATATCTAAATTTTTTATTGATTAACTGAATTTAATTCCTGGATGTACTTTAAATTCAGTAAGAAGTAAAGAGTCAAGGTGCTTCTAGCACATTGGCTCTTTAATATAACTATAGGCCATGACTTGCTCTTTGACAATGTTACCCTACAAAGCACGTGCATAACCGGTGACTGTGACACACAGAACACGTGTAAAATGATTGAAAACAGGCTTTAAAAAATCCATAGTCTTAACTGATTAAGCCATGCAAATTGCTTACGTTTCGGCACGGCACAAGTTATCAAATATTTAGGCGTTTACTGATTTATACACAAGCATAAGTAAAATATACATTGTAAGGAACAATGGTAATAGGTTTGAAATCCAAAATTTACCTAAGGTACCATCAATGCTAAATATGATAGTCACTTTGGATAAGAGTCAAGACTTCTTTAAAACGTGAGATGTCTATTTATGTTGTTTATGCATTACTCGTATTGGTTATTGGCTCGCTTAGAACGTGGCGTTTTGTTCATTAAGCGTTCACCCATGCGATGAGGTGTCAACTGCCAAGAGCACGTGATTTTCTTAGTCGTTAATATATTTTCATAACATATTACTTACTTGTAGTTCAAGAAAATAAATACTTTTGAGCTTGTATGTTACAAGAGAAGGCGAATGAATTTAAGTCAATACAGTAAAAGTCAAATACAGGTTAAAAAACTCATAGAAAAAGTATCAATTTAATTCTTACTTGATAGTGAAGCACATTATGCTAGTTAATTTATCCGCTGTGAGAAACGCATCTAGGTCTCCGAGGAACAATGGCAAGCTTCACTCGAGCGAATAACTCGACCTTGTTGCACCGGAAGACCACATTTACGAGTGAGACAGATTTTTCGTAATAACTCAGCCGTGTGACCCTGCCAGCTAGGATCGAGTGTTCCACTGAATGTGCAATGAAATGGATACTAGCATGTCTGGAGTATTACGTTGTTTTCAAAAAGGTACCTACAGTGGACAGTTAGGATCTCCTTACAAAAAAGGATATCGTGGGATGTTATTTATTCAAGGAAAAACATTAAATGGGGACATTAATAACATTTTCTCGAACCTGATATCTTGTTAAGAAAGATTTACTCATAGTTTGCTTGAGATACAACAAGAAAGTATATTCTGCAGGCAGCGAAATAGTTTAGAAGTAGTTAATAACGGTTGGCAGAAAAACTAGATGTTAGTTATTAATTAAACTGTGATTTTCTGCAAATTTGGTAGATTATTGTACTGTACACACAACACTACACTAAACGTGATAATAAACACTGTAAGCAAAAAATACAAAGTGTGTTTAGTCATAAATTTGAAATATACTTAGGTAACTATTGTGAAGTTTTGCGACGTTTCGAAAAGGGACATACGTGGGAGTTGAGTCGCGACGAGTTACATGTCATTATATGACGCATAGTTGAACCAAAATAACTCACACACGTTCCTTGTTCAATAGGCTAACTCATTGTTACGTTATAATACCAGTAATAACTGGATTAACTAGATCTTCACGTGTTATTTTAAAATAACCATTAATAAATAAAGATTTCAAACAAAATAAGTCGTTTCCATCAGACTATGAAGTAGATAGCAAAACGACCTTGCCCATTTCCTAGAAACATGAAAAAATAAACTACATAATTAAAAAATGCCTTTTACATTTAATGAGAGCTCAGGACTAAGGACTTACTAACCCATCACTATTTAACCGATTGCTAAGAAGGAGGAGGTACTGAATTCGGCTTCACGTTTCGTTCGAATCTATTGTATATTTCCCGTTATTATGAAAGTTCCGATTTAAATACACAAAATAAGGGAGCATAATCAAGACAAAAAAAAATTCAGATTATTTACAACCACGTACTCGTACAACATACAATATTTTGACGTTACTTTCGTACTAAGTAGTTTTTTATACATTTTAGATAACAATGATTGATATAAATCCCCGTGATGTTTTCAGAAGCTTCGTTGGTTTAAAAAATATTTTTAAAACACATCAATTATGTAAAAATATGTTAATGTCGCGTTAAAATGATCGAAAACAGTAGTGTCACGTGAAAATCTGGCGGACACAAACAGTACTGACAAAATATTTGGCTCTGGACAATTATTTTTCTGGCAATGATGTATTCACGTAAATGACAGAAGTAATTATACTTTTCAGTACGTCTGCGCCGGCGTTTGTCAATCAGTGCATTTTGAAGAAGATCTGAATAGAATCGAATAGAAAAGAAGATAGATAGAAGATATACAAAACTTTTTTGTTGGTATCCATAGGTCGTTAGCTGATTGTCTGCGACGCAATTTCATTATTCATTTTTTGTAGCTGACAAATTTTGTAGGTAGTTACGTCGCAGTTGCGGTAGCTCTGGTTTCTTCATTTTTACATAGCGCTGGATAGTTGTTTAGGCAATCAAGATGGGAATCAAATATACCTATGCGTCTCTTATCTATTCTCATCTGCTGTTATTATAGTCAGATAAACGTGTTAATTCTTAAGACGCGAAAGATTAAAGAGGCTCCCAACAGGGTTGCACTATGAGAGCAACTGAGAGTGTAAAAACTGAAACATAGATGTCAACTCTAAGGCCCGTATTTTAAAAGGCGTCTCAAGTATCCGTTAAACTCTGATCAGATGAAACTAGTTTTAAGTTCAAATAAAATCTCGAACGTCGCTCTTATTATAGAATGGGTTTTAAGTGCTACTCAGCTGAAACTAGTGTCAGTAACGAATCGTTACTCACAGTCTGTTCTCAATTACGTTTCTGCATTATCGAAATTATTGTTCCGTATCACGCATCAAATTAATTTAAACAAAATAAATTTATCAAAAATAATTTATATTATAGTGATTATTAGTTTGTACATAATACACTATTTACTAGTGTTTCAATATCAACATAATAATAACAAGCAACTCGCCCTAAATTAAATATAATAAATATTGAAATAAAAATGGTTAGATATTACGGAATTACGGAACGTTCAAATTGTTTTCAATATTTATCATGATTAAGTGTCAAACTATGTTTTGGTTTTTCTAACTACAATAATATTATCCTATTATTATATAATATAACAAAGTGATATTAAATGAAACAAATAGTCATATGCGTATTTTCAGTGTATTGAATATAAATTAATTAAAGTGAATTGCAATGAATATGATAAGTAAATTTTTCGTTGATATTCAGAAATATCATCGTAAAATACGTTCGTTTCCCCTAAAACGCCTTAGAAATTATCACTTGAGACTAGATTGAGGTGGTCTCAGGTGAACAGAGATTACATTTGTCAAAATCTGTTCTTGAGAGAAGTTTTGACATAAACATCGTTCTAAAATAAGCTATAGACAGAGATTCATTGATCTTTACTTACTTGATTAATGATCAGCGAATCTTGTTCCAAGAGACGTTCAATAATAAAATCGGTTTTTAAAACTAGTACGAATAAAATATAAGAATAAAAACATATCTATTAACCCTATAGAACAAAAGATGGCAAACGAGCAGACGTTTGCCATCTTTTCGCTATGGTAAGCGATTACCGCCGGCCGTGGACACCCGCAACACCAGAGGCGTCACATGTGTCATGTTTGTCTGATGATGAGATTCATTCAAGAAACCCAGGTTACTTTATATGATTTTTAAGTGGTTTATTTATGCATGTATTCACAATGAGGAGGCAGAGGCTTAATTTGTCAACTATAAGCTAGTCGACCCACACACAAATGGTAGTGAACGTTAAAAGAAAAAGGTATATTAAAGATAGGAAGAGATAAAAAGAGATATTGCTTAATCTAGTGTCGGGCTGCACACTTGGGATTTGGCATATTTTGCCAATTGATCAATTGTGGAGGAGGAGAAAAGCTGGTTAGGATCCGATACCTCTAAGTTGAACTGGATTCGAATCAAATTATATATTTATTATTCACTTAAATGTCATTGGCAGTAAAATTTTGAAATTATATACCATCCCACAACAATCACTTTTTAAGACCTTAAAGAGTCTCAACTATACCTACTTACCTACTATTATTATTTTTATCATTGTAAATTGATTGATAGCCACTACAACGTATAAAGCTATTCTTGCGGATGCTGCCTCAAGATTGTGGTACGACAAGGCCGTTTTAATCATTGCATAGCACGGATACCGCCGTGTGATACTAGTCACTAGACATGATGGACTTCTAACTACTTGATGTTTCATGATTGCGCCCGCGTAATGATGTTGAATTGAATTGGTTTGACATATTAATAGAGGTACGAACACTGGCCATTGTTGACTGAAATAGACTATGATTTTCTGCTTTAATATCAATGAGAATATAGATTATGTTTATTTTTTTTGACAATGGAATTATGGATTTTATTTTTCTAATACAAAACTGAGTAATGTGAATAAGATTCATCCTGTTACAAGTAATAAATAAAAGCTAGACCTGTAGACACAGTTCTCTAGTATCTCTTTCAAAACAAAATATTAATTATTTAAAATATTATTATTTTATTGGTATTGGTAAAAAATATTTCGAAAGAAAAGGCTAATTCACATGTAAACGGTACTGTTAGGTACGAAGATGATCTTAAAGAAATGAGATGTATAGATGTACCAATAGAGAACAAAGTGATTAACTCGAAAATATAGAGGAAATAAAACGATGGCGAAGTAGTAGTAGTAGTTACACCGAAGAACTCGTAAGACTGAACGTTTTAAAAGAAAGTTTTCTTCTGAACTGTTCAAGCAAACTATCGCTACTTCATAGTCAGAATTGATAAGAAGTTACGATGTAGTTAATGATGAATAATATTTATTGACGCCGGGTTATCATAGACAAGAAGCTTTTCCGTCATTTAATACTACGCGTAGAACCAACGCTTCAGAACGCTGGACGAGTATTATTTATGGTTGAATCCTAGTTAACCGATGTAGAGCACAAGTAAATCTTATCTAGTTTTTTTTTTGGGTTAGTTATTTCTTTCATTTTTGAACTACTTATTATTATTCTATGGAGTTTTGTTCTGTCGTGTTGTTTTTGTACACAAGAAACATCAACTAAGACTTCACATGATTTAATTAGTACCATGTAAATTGTAATACAGCCTTCTATAAATCTGTTTATATAGACGTAGACATACTGCTTATTCGTCGTGACTTAAGGGAGCCTAAACAACACACAACAGTGTGACAACAAATGACACAATGTTTGTTAATTTGTAAGACTGAATCATTGTCGTTTATGAATTCTGTTTTATGGCGTCATTTGACTTAATTAGTCATTAGCTACCTTATGATTTAGCATTATTTAATAAATAGTCTACAACATTCAGTTAATGTACAAGTTTCCGAGCAACTGAATGTCTTTCAATGCCCAAGTATATGGTATGACTTCAACCCATATGCAAAACATTTACGAGTTGTGTTCTGAGTGCCAAAATCTAGAATATGAGCATTTGTGCAATCACAAGTTCATTAATATGATATCTATACAAATAAATAAAAATGGGAGTGTCTGTTTGTAATATTAAAATAACCACTTTTTACTAAATGCATATGTTACATACATATGCATTTAGTAAAAAGTGGTTATTTTGGTATTTTGCATGGTACATATACCAAAAATGTATTTAAAACATTTTTTGTTTCTCTGTCTGTTTGTTCCGGGTAATCTCTGGAACGGCTGTACCGATTTCGACGAGACTTTCACTTAGGCGCGGCGTTACTCGCGGTACAACTATAACCGCGGATAACACCGCGGGGTTCAGTTAGTTGAAAATATTATTACACAGAAAAATCAACAGATCAAGATTCAAGATCTAGACCAAATTAAAATTGGACCACACAGGAAGCACCAGCTTTCAAATAAAATAAGAATCATCAAAATCGATTCACCCAGTCAAAAGTTATGTGATAACAAACATAAAAAAAAAACAATCGAATTGATAACCTCCTCCTTTTTTGAAGTCTTTTAAAAATAAATACATGTTTGAGTGTTTTGTTTTAACAGTTCCAAAACTGGAACTCTAGGATCAGTATTGATAAAGGAAAGTTTTCCAATAAACAGTAGATATGTTATTAGAATTCTAAAACTTTAATACAAGTGTCAAGACAGTGTCAAAAAATTCCATTTAGTTTATTTTATGTCGGGCAACCATAACCGCACGACCTTCGCAGTTTTGACGGTTCGTTTAATATACATAGGACGATGGTCTTGAGACGTGGCATGACTTTAGCAGGCCATCGTTTTTCAACAATTGTTAAATTGAATGATTCATTACGATTACGTGTAGAAAAAACTTCAAATTATTGATTCTTGTATGGACTTTAATGGTATGAATTACGCAATAGTTTGAAATAGGTGACAATGCGGTTTGTGTCTTATTCGTGGGGTTTTTCCCTCGTAATAGTGGCTCAAATGGAAATTTTGTGTCCGCGCTAATTTTGGATTCGACATAGTTTTCTCTAACTACCGCTTGCCTCTACATTTTTGTTAAAAAAAAGGTTGTTATATATTCCTTTATGTCGCATATAGAACATAACAAAACATTTATCGAAGATTAATGATATCTATACTAATATATAAAGCTGAAGAGTTTCTTTGTTTGTTTGTTTGAACACGCTAATCTCAGGAACCGCTGGTCCGATTTGAAAAATTCTTTCAGCGTTAGGTAGCCCATTTATCGAGGAAGGCTATAGGCTATATATCATCACGCTAAGACCTACAGGAGCGCAGCAACAACGAAAAAAGTTACAAAAACGGGGGAAAATTATCACGCTACGGGCAATAGGAGACGCAAACGAGGTTGCTTGGGTCGGCTAGTCTATACTTATAAAATAGTAAGTCCTGACTGACTGATTCATCATCGCCGAGCGGAAACTATGATAGTTACGACTATGAAATTTGGTGAGTGGGATCCTTTTATTGAGTAGACACCCACTAAGAAAGGAATTTTGGAATTTCTACCCCTAAGGGGGTGAAATAAGGGTTGAAAGTTTGTATGGAAGTCCGTCATTTTTTAAGTTAGAAACCTGAAACTTTATTTTTGGGCTACTGATTAAAAATGATTAAACACGTATTTCAGCGTTTTTGAATATTCTACCCCTAAGGGGTGAAATAGGGGTTGACATTTCGCGTATAGGTTAGTCTGGAAGTACGACATTTTTTAAGTTAGAAGCACGAAACTTTATTTTAGGGCTACTAATTAAAAATGAGTAAATACGTATTTCAGCGTTTCTGAATATTCTACCCCTAAGGGATGAAATAGGGGTTGAAAGTTTGTATGGAAGTTCGTTATTTTTTAAGTTAGTAACATGTAACTTTACTCATGTGCTAATGTTTAAAAAAGAGTAAATACGTATTAAAGCGTTTCTGGATATTCTACCCCTAAGGGGGTGAAATAGGGGTTGACATTTCGCATATAGATTAGTCTGGAAGTCCGCCATTTTTGAAGTTACAAACATGAAACTTTGTTTTTGGGTTACTGACTGAAATAGAGTTAATACGTATTTAAGCGTTTCTTGATATTCTACCCCTAAGGGGATGAAATAGGGGTTGAAAGTTTGTATGTGAGTTCGTTATGTTTGAAGTAGCAAACATGAAACTTTGTTTTTGGGCTACTAATTAAAAATGAGTAAATACGTATTTCAGCGTTTCTGGATATTCTACCCCTAAGAGGGTGAAATAGGGGTTGACATTTCGCATATAGATTAGTCTGGAAGTCCGCCATTTTTGAAGTTACAAACATGAAACTTTGTTTTTAGGCTACTAATTAAAAATGAGTAAACACGTATTTCAGCGTTTCTGGATATTCTACCCCTAAGGGGGTGAAATAGGGGTTGACATTTCGCATATAGATTAGTCTGGAAGTCCGCCTTTTTTGAAGTTACAAACATGAAACTTTGTTTTTGGGCTACTGATTAAAAGTGAGTAAATACGTATTTAAGCGTTTCTTGATATTCTACCCCTAAGGGGTGAAATAGGGGTTGAAAGTTTGTATGGAATTCGTCATTTTTTAAGTTAGAAACATGTAATTTTATTCATGTGCTAATAATTAAAAAAGAGTAGATATGTATTTAAGCGTTACTTGATATTCTACCCCTAAGAGGGTGAAATAGGGGTTGGAAGTTTGTATGGAAGTTCGTAATTTTTTAAGTTAGAACCATGAAACTTTATTGGTGTACTACTGATTAAAAAAGAGTAAAGACGTATTTAAGCGTTTCTGGATATTCTACTCCTCAGGGGTGAAATAGGGGTTGAAATTTCGTATATGGGTTAGTCTCGCAGTCCGTAATGTTTGAAGTTCCAAACATGAAAGTTTATTTATGTGTTACTGATTTAAAAAGAGTAGAGATGTATTTGAGCGTTTCTGGGTATTCTACCCCTAAGGGGGTGAAATAGGGGTTGAAAGTTTGTATGGAAGTTCGTAATTTTTTAAGTTAGATACATAAAACTTTATTTTTGGGCTACTGATTAAAAATGAGTAGACACCTATTTAAGCGTTTCTGGATATTCTACCCCTAAGGGGATGAAAAAGGGGTTGAAAGTTTGTAAGTAAGTTCGCCATTTTTGAAGTTACAAACATGAAACTTTATTTTTGGGCTACTGATTAAAAGTGAGTGGATACGTATTTAAGCGTTTCTGGATATTCTACCCCTAAGGGGGTGAAATAGGGGTTGAAAGTTTGTACGGAAGTTCGTTATTTTTGAGTTAGCAAACATGAAACTTTATTTTTGGGCTACTGATTAAAAGTGAGTAAATAAGTATTAAAGCGTTTCTGGATATTCTACCCCTAAGGGGTGAAATAGGGGTTGAAAGTTTGTATGGAATTCGTCATTTTTTAAGTTAGAAACATGTAATTTTATTCATGTGCTAATAATTAAAAAAGAGTAGATATGTATTTAAGCGTTACTTGATATTCTACCCCTAAGAGGGTGAAATAGGGGTTGGAAGTTTGTATGGAAGTTCGTAATTTTTTAAGTTAGAACCATGAAACTTTATTGGTGTACTACTGATTAAAAAAGAGTAAAGACGTATTTAAGCGTTTCTGGATATTCTACTCCTCAGGGGTGAAATAGGGGTTGAAATTTCGTATATGGGTTAGTCTGGCAGTCCGTAATGTTTGAAGTTCCAAACATGAAAGTTTATTTATGTGTTACTGATTTAAAAAGAGTAGAGATGTATTTGAGCGTTTCTGGGTATTCTACCCCTAAGGGGGTGAAATAGGGGTTGAAAGTTTGTATGGAAGTTCGTAATTTTTTAAGTTAGATACATAAAACTTTATTTTTGGGCTACTGATTAAAAATGAGTAGACACCTATTTAAGCGTTTCTGGATATTCTACCCCTAAGGGGATGAAAAAGGGGTTGAAAGTTTGTAAGTAAGTTCGCCATTTTTGAAGTTACAAACATGAAACTTTATTTTTGGGCTACTGATTAAAAGTGAGTGGATACGTATTTAAGCGTTTCTGGATATTCTACCCCTAAGGGGGTGAAATAGGGGTTGAAAGTTTGTACGGAAGTTCGTTATTTTTGAATTAGCAAACATGAAACTTTATTTTTGGGCTACTGATTAAAAGTGAGTAAATAAGTATTAAAGCGTTTCTAGATATTCTACCCCTAAGGGGTGAAATAGGGGTTGAAAGTTTGTATGGAAGTTTGTCATTTTTTAAGTTAGAACCATTAAACTTTATTCATGTACTACTGATTAAAAAAATGTAAAGACGTATTTAAGCGGTTCTGGATATTTTACCCCTAAAGGGGTGAAATAGGGGTTGAAAGTTTGTATGGAAGTCCGTTATTTTTTAAATTAGTACCATGAAACTTTATGCATTATCAGCATTAATGCGAATTCTGTTCCTTAAAAGGATGAAATATGGGTGGTTTGTATGATAGTTCTTTTAAATGGGCTATTGATCAAAAATAAATAAATACGTTCAGAAATATGAATAAATTACTGATACATACTTTTACACAGTTTTAATTAAATACATAAAATAAACTTCCACGCGAGCAAAGCCGCGGGCAACAGCTAGTATTATTATAAAATTAATATTATTATGTAGTTTAATTTGTGCAGACCGGTCTCTGTGGTGTTCCTTGGAAGAGGCCAATGTCCAGCAGTGGACTGTAACGGACTGATGATGATGATAATAGTGTTATGTAAGTTCCTATCATAATAAGAATGTCTATAGGGTTTTATACCCCATTTAAGCACATCAAACGTTAATGTTTGCTTAGTTTAGCTTTCAATCAGCTAACAGTTATCTCAGTTTTCTAAAAACTTTTGTTCGCCCAAAATGACACCATAGAGCACATATTTTGTTACTTAATATTATACTAAAAATAAGTGAAATCCTAACAAGCAGTTGTGTTAGCTCTGATATACCGATAACTAAACATTCAATGTGTACAATTTCAAAAGTGTTTTCATTCCAAAGAACAACAAATAGTAGCTAAAAATAAGTGGATTATTATAAATTATGGTTGGCAACCCTGACTACAACGTGCCTACATATAAATACCAATCTTTTCTCCGAATCACTAAAAATGAGATCGTCATTACAACCTTGTACTCCTACATAATTTTCATATAAGTACATTAGAAAAGACATTTGTAACATGTTTATTTTCGTTTCGCACGGTCTTTGATCTAGAGGGGAAAGCATGTTTTTCATGTGACGTAAGCGTCTGGACGCTTCCCCTCCATGGCGCCAAGGTTGGAATTCGAAGATCCCCTCCACTTTACATGAATACTTTACATATTGAAGAATGCATCACACTGCAGTTGACAAGCTATTGTAGTAGTCATTTTGTAATTGACTACCTGAGTGTAAAACAGTGTCTTCGAAAAAAATTATTGAACATTTTATAAAAAAATATCTTACTGTTTGTTGATATATTAATGCTTGAAGCGAATACTTCAAATGCAAAGCAAGTTTAGCACAGGAGCAATACAAACAATACCTAAGATGATTGAGGAGCTATTGTGACCCTGTTGTTATCCTCCACTGGCTATTTGCCTGTACTTCAGCCTCAAAACTCGAATGTACATACAAACTCACACTCCACTAGTCGTAAGTTCACTCAAAAAGTTATCAAAATAACCTTACATCGTCTCAGTCCTCTGTTGGACATAAGAAGGCCTCTTCTTAACCATTGTTGTTCAAATCTAAAATGTTGTGTAAATCTAAAATGATATAAAACTTTATTAAGAACAAGATGATTAATAAATAGACATTTTATGTATCCTCTTTTGAGGGTAATTATTTATCTTTACAGTGAAGGACATCTGTGAAAGGCAACCATTGAGTCTGCCAAAAAAATCTGTGGGTATTCATCCTTGACCTCATAACAGCGATGTATGTCATTAGGGGACTACTGAACTGTGCTTATTTTGTATATTGAATACGAGTAACCTACATACACAATACATATATTATTATTTACGACTAGCTGAACCACGCGATGCTGCCCGCGGTCATTGTTGTACAGCGGGTAACGCCGGAGGAGTAAGTTTTACTCTTTATATCATCAGCTACCTATCAGTGAAAGTCCTGTCAAAATCGATCCAGCCGTTACAGAGATTTTCCAAAAAGGAACAAACAGACAGACAATAATTAAAAAAATGTTATTTCTGTATATCTACTATGTATACACAAGCATTTATTAAAAAGCGGTTATTTTAATGTTTCAAACAGACACTCCAATTTTTTTTCACGCATTTAACGCAAGCACTTCACGCATCGCATCGCAGTTATGTGTGGGAGCCCTTAGTCAGAACCTGTGCTATCGTAACCAGACTACTGATAAAGATACTTATACATACACTAGCTGTGTCCCGCGGATAGGGTTGTACCTTTACAACTGAGGGTAAAGCCGCGGGTCGAAACTAGTCCAAAAGTAACCTAGGTTACTCCTTATGACATCAGCTATCTGCCAGTGAAAGTCCCGTCAAAATCGGTCCAGCCCCTCCAAAAATTAGCCGGAACTAACAGACTGAGAGACAAAATCGATGATCCTAGGAGTAACTTAGTCTACTTTTCTTAGATCGCGTCGTCACCTGAGATGCGTCAATAACCGCGGGTAACTCCACGGGACTCAGCTAGTTGATACATATATTGACGTCAGTTATTGTTGTTTTTATGTTATGTATATAGTGAGTGGCTTTTGACGCCACGTGTATGTCGGTTTTTGCGGTAAAGAATAGTCTATGTCCTTCCTCAAGAATCAAAGTAGCTCAAAGCGTAACCGACAGACAGATAGAGTTACTTTAAAATTTATTATTTAATATGGTAGTATAGTTTTGTTCATAAGTATTAAAAATATATGGGTATTTGGATGAGGAAAACTGTATTCATCCTAGTTTTGATAACAAAGCTTGTTTGTTCCAGTTTTGACATCAAGGTCGAATAAAAGTTATTGTTTGTTTTCATCCACAAAAAATCTGATATAGAACTAACGTATTAATCAATAATGATGATATTCATATAACAGGATATTATGAGCAAAGATGGCTGCAACTAAAAGTTTCGAATGCCATCAAAAATGAAATAAACCTAGAATTGTTACTAATTAAACATTTGATAGTAAAAATACGTTTATCTGTACTAATATATATTTATAAAGCTGAAGAGTTTGTTTGTTTGTTTGTTTGAACAAGCTAATCTCAGGAACTACTGGTCCGATTTGAAAAATTCTTTCAGTGTTATATAGCCCATTTATCGAGGAAGGCTATAGGCTATATATCATCACGCTAAGACCAATAGGAGAAGAGCACCAATGAAAAATGATTCAAAAACGGGAAAAAATTATCACGCGACGTTCAATAGAAGACGCAAACGAGGCTGCGTGGGACTGCTAGTAATAAGTATACTTTAGATTTCGGCCTCTAACCTCAAACTAAGCTTCTGCATACTTTCCATGGAAACCAGAATGTAGCCAGACAAACCAACCAAGACAGGCACTATTTGAAAAGCCTGTTGTCGTAAAAAGCCAACCATCTGTTAGCTATATCGTTTCAATTTTATTTAACCAAACACGATTTGCAGTCAAACACTAAACTTTTCGATTCGATTCAATACTTATCTCACAATTAGTTTTAACAGAACGTGAGGAGGGTTGACTCGAGTAGCGTTTTGACCTTTAATAAGTTTACATAACAGCTATAAGCTATACACAAACAGCAACCTTTTGTCATTCTAACAATTCGCTTTCAGCATATTCACATTTCAATCTATTGAAGCCCCCATAATATAATCGCATTGTTCTATGTGTATTTATTTACTTATTAAAACTGAAATGTATGTCTGACATCTTAAATATACGTCTGGAGAATATGTAACGAATTTAATATTTGTCACTGATAGATGGAGTGAATTCTCAAAACTCATTACCGACAAACTTTTTGGTCTGTGTGTCTTAATCAATTTTCTTTTAACACTAAAAAGGGACATTTTTTCAACCAACATTGTCCACATATTGCTTGTTTTACACTTGAATATTAATAGATAAAACAATGAGCAAATAATGAAGACGTATTTATGACGATATACTCTCTATAAGGAACATAGTTTTGTCGTCACACATCAGTAACGACTCCGGGAAATTACCGTTGTGCTAGTGCAAATATGTACAGACTACGTCTCGTTCCTGGAAACCTATTTCATTCGTCAATGAAAAATAACGACGTACACTTGAGTTGCCGGTATATTCTTGTATCAAATTATTAGGTCTGACAAATCAATAATTAATTAACCTAATTAAAAATACGGATAATTAATTATTTTTATTTCGACACTTTCTAGTAGCAGTTTATAAAATAAAAATAATCTATTCAAATAAATAAAATTGGAGTGCTTGTGATATTAAAATAACCGCTTTTTACTAAATGCATATATGTATGTATACACGGTACATATACCAAAAAGGTATTTAAAAAAAATTGTCTGTCTGTCTATCTGTTTGTTCGGGTAATCTATGGAACGGCTGGACCGATTTCGACGGGACTTTGACTGGCAGGTAGCTGATGATCCAGGGAGTAACTTAGGCTACTTCTTTTAGATTAACTTTGTCCCGCGGCGTTACTCGCGGTACGACGATAACCGCGGGTAACACCGAGGGGTTCAGCTAGTTGTGATATAAAATTAACATTTCTCGACCTTTCAATTTGTCAAATTGTAAAAGTGTAAATTATAAAAACAGTTAATTTAACAGATGAAAGAAATCGTTTTATGATTAAACTTGTAAAGTTTTATGATTCTTTACAGAGATTAATCGCACTGACGTAATGGTAATCGATAATTTTAAATTCAAGAACGCTATCATTTATTTACATTATCGAATGAAATAACTACGCTAATAGTATTACTAATATTGCATTAATATATCAATAAAACTATTATCTATATATTACGTAGGTTAAAATGAGGAAAAGTAAGGATTTTTTTGTAAACCTTGCAAAGGGACTAGAGGTTTGTATCGAACTATCGAGCTTCAAATTTTTTTCTATATGCAATACCTTTAGCATTCATAGGTGGCAACTACCGAGTAACTTTAAATCAGGTGACCGGTTAGCTTGTTTCCTTTTTCTTTGTCTTTATAAAAAAATATACACATTGAGTATAATAATAATCTTTTGTGATCATTTTGGTAACAGTACATTTGTACCTGTGTACAGCGAGCGTCATAAATCATCTGAGTTTTATTTTATTTTCAATCAGAGCCAGTTGTACTTACTTTTAGAGACGCGAAAGGCGCGTTGTCTTCTCTTCGAATTAGCTTACACATTCTTTTTTTAAATATTCAAATCGATTTTGGAACTCATTCTTTCAATTATTCTTGGTAACGATTTGAAATGTTAAGTCTTTAAATACGTATATAATTTACTAGCTGACCCACGCAATCGCGTTTGCGTCTTGTATTGCCCGTAGTGTGATAATTTTCCCCCGTTTTTGTAACATTCTTCATTGGTGCTCCGATCCTATTGGTATTAGTGTGATGAGAAATAGCCTATAGCGTTCCTCGATAAATGTACTATCCAACACTGAAATAATTTTTTTGAGTGAGATTAGCGCCTTCAAACAAACGTTGTTGCCCGCGGCTCCGCCCGCGTGTATGTCGGTTATCGCGGCAAATAGTAGCCTATGTGTTATTCTGATGTATAAGCTATATCACTGTAAAGTTTAATCCAAATCCGTTCTGTAGTTTCTGCGTGAAAGAGTAACAAACATCCATCCATCCATACTTACAAACTTTCGCGTTTATAATATTAGCATGGATTACATTGTAAACGGTTCATTATTTGGTAGGAAGGTCTATGTACTCTGTGAGTTATTTTATTTTACAATAACGTGCTAAATTCATTATAATGTTCGTATTTGCCATTACTTTGTGTTCGCGATAACGAAACATAGCCCTTATTATGTCTGGTAAAACTGGTCACGTTATTTGCTTTACGCATCGCACACATTTGCGGTTTAGAGCGGTTCTACACGTTACTTACTTCCTTGTTTGTACGCACGTAAATAAATCTTATATTGCTTCAAACTTAAATATTAGAAATAGTCATGAAATACGTCTTTCTTACTGAAAGACAAACGGCGAAATGGTAAATGAAATAGTAAACCATAGGGCATTGAACTAACCCCTCTCGCATAAAAACCTACACGGTTTAAGGGAGTGGTTGTGATCTATATTAAAATATGTATACTGTAATGCATTGTACATATTAATAAAAAAATCCTTGGAAAAAGAAAACTTGGTTTTGTATCTTAAGCCGATTCTTCGCCGAACAAAAGTTGTCAACAGGTGTTGGTGACAAAAGTTTCTGTAATTTCCTTGTATGGCAACAAAAATTGTCAACAATTGTTGGGAACCGTGTTTCTGTTTTAGGCGGTAAACATCAAAAGAATACGCTTGTTGTAGATATTTATTGGTTGACTGGTTCTGTGGAGACGCGTCTTTATACTTAGATAGATATACGTCACATATGACTATTAAACGAGTTTGTGCGGTAAGTTAAGGCAAGCCCACTAGACTTCGTCACACTTACTGAGTTTAATAGTGGTACGATGATTCTCTTATTATTCTATGCTTTGATCTCATAAACTAAAAATAAGTGAAGGTATTAAGTCACTGAAGTGGTACCCTAGTTACTTTTAAAGTTATTTTTGAAGCTATTAATAATAAACCCTAATAATATTGTTTGTAATTTGGGACAAAGTTAATCTAAAATCATCTGGATCATCAGCTACCTGCCAGTGAAAGTCCAGTCAAAATCCGTCCAGCTGTTCCAGAGATTACCCGGAACAAACGGACAGACAAAAAAACGGACAGACATAATTTTTTTTAACTACAGTTTTGTTATATGTACCGTGTATACATACATATGCATTTAGTAAAAAGCGGTTATTTTAATATTACAAACAGACACTCCAATTTTATTTATTTGTATAAATGTGTAGATTGTATAGATGTATAGATAGCTACCAAATCCATCTCTACAGAAAAACGGGGTTTGGACAACAGCGCTCTGGCCAGACGGCTTGGTACCTATAAGTATTGTGTGAAATTTCTTTCTCTTAGCAATTGTCCTGTTGCATTTCCTAACAAGTCGGTTCTTAAGATATTCATGGAAGGAAACCGAATGGTGATACTTCGTATCCTCAATCCGAGACCGAATGGATAACGGACGTACATTGATATCAAATTATAAATCCATACTAAGTACGATAAACCAGTAATTGCATAACGGTTGATATTGCATATGTAGATGGTTGGCAGTCCACAACGGTGCGCTTCTCAAGAAACTTTCTGCCTCGCACAACAAAACTGTGGAATGAACTGTCGCCTGCGGTATTCCCGGACCAATACGACCTTCAAACCTTCAAGAAACGAGCGTACTCCTTCTTAAAAGGCCGGCAACGCACCTGTGACGCCTCTGGTGTTGCGGGTGTCCATGGGCGGGCGGCGTCCATTTGCCCCCTATTTCAATAATAAAAAAAAACGGAGTAGATAAAGCAACATGTTACAAGCTGTACTCGAAAGACTTGAGGGTATCGCAGCTCCTTGATATTGACCGTACCTATGTGAATAAATGTTATCGGAAATAGTAGGTATGTATAAATCAAATTGTAATGCAGTACTAATACGAGTTTCAGCTGTAGGTACTTTAACTAGCGTGAAATTTTATTTTATAAAAACGTTTTACTTAAGGTGTTTCAAGGTTATTCAACTTTACGTAATAGTTAAATCATGTTAGTAAAGTAAATTGTGAAATTAAACGAGTAAAAACTTGAAATGATTTAGGTATTTAATTACTCAATGAAGTAGGTATTTATGTTATAAATATAACCAGAAGCAAATGACCTAATATTATTTCATATTCCATACCTACATGTTTAAATCCGGTTTTGTTCATAATGAAAAAACCAATCTAATACGAGTATTATAAATTCGAACGTCTGTATGTAACGCTTTCACGGCTAAATGGCTGACTGAACCGATTTCAATGACAGATCAAATATATATCATGCTCAAAGAAATTCAGCTAGACCAGCGAAATAGCTAATTCAATAAACGAACCGTAAATTATATACGTCACAACATGATCTATTTTATTGTAAAACTAGTATTTTTGTTGTAAGGAAATTAAAACCACGTGTTTTGATGTTATTATAGCATATAGCGGTATTTCAACCCGTTCAAGCAAACATACAACGTTATGTTACACTAGCTGTTACCCGCGGTTATTGTCGTACCGCGAGTAACGCCGCGGGACAAAGTTTGTCTAAAAAGAGTATGCTAAGTTACTCCCTGGATCATCAGCTTATTCCCGTCAAAATCGGTGCCGCTGTTCCAGAGATTATCCGAAACAAAGAAACAGACAACATTTTTTTAAGTACATTTTTGTTATATGTACGATGTATACATATGCATTTAGTAAAAATCGGTTATTTTAATACTACAAACAGACACTTCAATCCTATTTATTTGTAAAGATTATTTATATGTTTTATATACGTAAGTATATTTGACATTAGTATGCGTGAAACCATTAATGTTTATTTATGAGTTTCCGTTCCATTCTTAAGGAATTATATCCATACGAGTGTTACCGACTTAAAAAAAGGAGGAGGTTCTCAATTCGATTGTATGTTTAGGTATATCACTTTATTTAAATACATCCTCACATCACCGGCCTATGAAAGTCCACCAACTTCGTAAAAGCGTCCTCTTACTGATACTAAGCTAATACTCCTTTCGAAACAAAGGTCTTTATTGTATGGTAAAGTGTGTTCAATCCAAAACCATTTTTTCTACATGGAAATTGAACCCAAGACCTCTGACTTTGCAGTCAGCATGACTAACCACTATGATTAGACCAATGTGCCAGTCGATTCATGACAATTTTTAACAGACTTCAAAAAAAGGAGGTTTCTCAATTCGATCGTATTTTTTCTTTCTTTTTTTTTATGTGTTTTCGCGGGTAACTTCGTCGTTTATGAACCGATTTTGATGATTCTTTTTTTAATGGAAAGGAGATGTCCCAACAGTGCTACCATGATAAGGACATCATCTGATGATGGCATCCAAGAGAAATCGAGTCAAACCTTGAAGTCGGTTTTATTTTTGTTAAAATTGTACTTGTGCTAAAGCGGATTTAAGTAACGGTTATTTAAATTGATTGCATATTGGTTTTAGATTAATTAATCGTTTTATTTTTAGCAAGGTGGCATGTGTGGGTGATATATGGTGCGGATCTTGTTCCGGAACGGCTGGCGTGATCACGCAGAAGTCACGTGCATTATACGTACATGCGCCTCATGCCATCAACCAGGGCTGGCTACTTTATAAGACAGTTATTTTTATATCCATTATAATTAACAGCTAACAACGCCGAGAAACAGTTTTTTTTTATGACAGCTAATGAGATGTACCTACTAAAACTGGTTATATTAATCTGAATATGTTTTTTTTAATAGGTAACTATTTGTTGACAAAATTTTGTAAATGCTTAATACAGCGTCGCAGCTAGAACGTTGCCGGCCGCCGACCGATAAACTAGCAGTGATACATAAGGTTGGTAGTATATTATGTAGATAATGTATGTACTGACACTCGTTGTGAACTTTTTTATCGGAAAATGACGTAACGGAAGTAAAGCTAAGGGTAATGTACCACTCTTCAGGTAAAATTCTCGTAAAATACACGCCAATAGACGACAGTATATTTATTACAATAAAAGTAACCGACCAAGTAACAAATCCAGAAATATATGTGTTTATACAATAAGGTAATTTTAGTTTGTATTTTTCATATCGTTTCCATTTCTAAATAAAGGAATGTCAAATAAAGTTTACTGATTTACTATGACATGGGCGCATTGAAATGAGGGCCTTACCTATCACTTTTACGTTGATCGACTATTTAAGATATATGAATGAATGAATGAATGAAACATTTATTGGAAACACACATTTTACAAGCTTGAACAACAAAAAAAAAAGTAACATAAAAACAGATCAAAACTTAAACTATAATATGTATACCAAAAAAGGTCAGTGCGTCCAAAAGGCCCCAGCTCAGCTGTCGCTGCAGTCTACAAAGGAGACCATAGCGCTGATTTTCAGCTGAAGCCCACAGGTGTAGGTAGTTGAAATCCTAAGAATGGCAATTAATTGACTCTGAAGAAACTTCCTATATACTAAGGATGCGGTTCCTTATATAATTATTATTAACTAAACGGTAATTAAAACATTTGATACTACTTAATAAATTTAAATTTTATAATCTAGACGTGCTTTGTGTTGGTAAACCGCACCTGAGTGTCGTGGAAATTTCCATTACGTATAAATTAAAATTACACATAGCCGTGGGTACTTAAAATAGAATATTAAGCATTGGAATTGAAGATTGATGACTAGTTTATTTTAACTTTAATGTTGACAACCATTTTAAAACCTAAAAATATAGTTTCAAGCAACAATAACATGAGCAATTATTAAATTATAACTTTTTTTATAATTTACTACAAACATTTTATGTAAATATTTAGGTAAGTGTTTAAAATTATTGTGGTTTGATAGGTAAGCACCTAAGTACTTAGTTCCTAGGTAGGTACCTATAAAAACCACAATAATACGTAGGTATGTTGTTTGGATTAATTCAAAGTCGTTCTTATTTTAAATTATTGCGAAAAAATACAGAATGAATATATGTATGTACATGTACTCGTAATTATGTACCGTATATAATGTATGTAATCCATGAATATTAAAAGCCCAATGGCGTACCTTGGACGGTTGACAGGCTCAAATACCTACTTCATTTTTTGGCTTGCAACAGCGCGTGATTAAAAAAAATACATCTTTCACAAAAAATACGAGTTCGATTCGATCTCGTTAATATTAGTAGGTATTTTAATAGTTTATTTTTATATGTAAACTAGCTGAACCCCGCGGTGTTACCCGCGGTTATTGTCGTACCGCGGGGCGAAGCCAGTCTAAAAAAAGTAGCCTATGGTACTCCCTATATCATCAGCGACCCATCAATGAAAATCCTATCAAAATCGGTCCAGCTGTACCAGAGATTACCAGGAACAAACTGAGAGACAAAAATTAAAAAATAATGTTTTTTTTTGTACATGTATCGTGTATACATACGTACATGTGCATTGATTAAAAAACGGTTATTTTAATATTACAAACAGACACTCCAATTTTATTTATTTGTATAGATTCGAACTAAATCAATTCAATTAAATGGGTCTTTTAGATCCCATTAAGATCAGGTAGACATTGAATTATACGCCCACTGTTTGTCGACTGTAACCCATCTATAATTATATAGAAACTAGCTGAACCCCGCAGTGTTAGCCGCGGTTATTGTCGTACCGCGGCTAGCGCCGCAGGACGAAGCTACTGTAAAAAATAGCCTAAATTACTGCTTAGATTATCAACTATCTGCTGGTGAAAGTCCCGTGAAAATCGGTCCAGCTATTCCTGAGATTCGGGTAATCTAAAATAATAAAAAAACAAACAGACAGACGAACAGCCAGACAGACCAAGAGACAGACAAAAATAGTAAAAATGTTATTATGGTACATGTATCGCGCATACATATGCATTTTTTAAAAAGCGGTTATTTTAATATTACAAACAGACACTCCAATTTTATTCATTTGTATAGATAAATCGCCGAAATGTATCTACGCGCATAACTTCAGATCGGCTGCACAAAATTAAATAAATATTTTTTTATGTGTTCGTTATTGTTGGGACAAGGTTGTGAACAAGAAAAATTCAAAGATAACGGGAAAAATCTTTTTTTGTCCGCGACTGTACACTGCCTGTGGGAAGGTAAAACAGATATGTAAATATGGTGGTACGAAGTTTGCCGGGTCAGCTAATTTATTATAGTACCAGCACGTAATTAGCCATTATCCTCAACAAGGCCCTTTCAGGATAAACACATTTATGTATATATAATTGACACTGTTTAATAGATGTACAGGAATAAAAACCCACTCCTTACACGAAATTTTTGATGAATTATGTCATATTGGGTAATAACATTCTTATTTGTGACACTGTATTTTACAGTAAAAAATATAAATAATTATGTGCAATTTTATGATATACTAGCTGAACCCCACGGTGTTACCCGCGGTTATTGTTGTACCACGAGTAACGCCGCGGGACAATGTTAGTCTAAAAAAAAGTAGCCTAAGTTACTCCCTGGACCATCAGCTACCTTGCAGTGAAAGTCCCGTCAAAATCCGTCCAGCTGTTCCAGAGATTATCCGGAACAAACAGACAGACAAAAATTTTTTTAGCTACATTTTTGGTATATGTACCGTGTATACATACATATGCATTTAGTAAAAAGCGGTTATTTTAATATTACAAACAGACACACACAGTTTGGCAACGATGCTATTTTGCTATATTAATATCTTCGTTCTTTGGCACTGTTTGAAGTTTAATTAGTGACATAGTATCTCCAATTTCCAAAAAACATTGTTTTTTTTCAAAGCTTTTGAGACCTGTCAATTTAATGCACATACTTTGAAGTTGAAATAATAATAAAACACTTAAATTAATGGAATGTTTAATCTATACTCATAAAATTATACCACCGTTTTATATCCGTATTCTTGGATAATATAAATCAAGGGTATAATTAATGCAATATTTAGCAAAATAGTACGAATTCTTTGAAACACCCGTTACGTGACTAACAGTAGCTATAATTTATATTTACGTGTGTGTTTGATGCATGTCTAACAGCAAGCAATGGTTCATGATACTATAATAGAACTTGCCAAATTATGCTTCTCTTGGCAATTATACCCATAATCGTATTGAGAGTAATACTCCTCTGTCAAACGACCTCGTTTACAATGTATGCACGATCTCTATTATCAAATTTCGAATCTATACAAATAAATAAAATTGGAGTGTCTGTTTGTAATATTAAAATAACCACATTTTACTAAACGCATATGTATGTATTCACGATACATATACCAACAATGTAGTTAAAAAAAATTTGTCTGTCTGTCTGTCCGTCTGTTTGTTCCGGGTAATCTCTGGAACGGCTGGACCGATTTTGACGGGAATTTCACAGGCAGGTAGCTGATGATCCAGGGAGTAACATAGGCTACTTTTTTTAGACTAACTTCGTCCCGCGGCGTTACTCGCGGTACAACAATAACCGCGGGTAACACCGCGGGGTTCAGCTAGTATACAATAAATTAGAAAATTGTGATTCGCACTGATAGTTTTAATAGAAAAATTGAGGCGCAATTACAAGGACATGGGAATGTTTTGATATTTTTTAATCGTGTGTAAGTACAGTACCGGCGTTAGGGTAGGGCGCGGGTGGGCGATCGCCCAGGGCGCCAGATAAAAAGGGGCGCCGGAGGCGCCCCTTTAAAACCCATCGCTCATAGTTCGAGGTCTACTTACTCGTAAATTCCATTCATCATTCCATAAAACAAAGATTTTTTCGCTTAATTTAAAATAAAACCGACTTCAAGGTTCGATTCTCTTGGATGCCATCATCAGATCTTAGTGTCCTTATCATGATACCACCGTTGGAATATCTTCTTTCCATTAAAAAAAGAAACATCATAATCGGTTTATACACGACGAAGTTATTCGCGAACAAACTCCACACGCTGGCAGAATGTCCGGCGTGTGGGGAGTCGAGGCGTGATCTTGTGACGGCCATGCTCTCTCTCGGTATCATGATTGCAGCCAAGTTATGTTTGCGAAGGTGACGGCCAAGCGGGGCTGGGAGAGGTTTAGAACTTTCTCGGTTCGCCAGGCCCGGGCCAGGTACCGCAGACAACTCAGGCGCTGGAGATCGTAAAACGATCTCCGTCCTCCATAAGCGCAAGCCTGGGCGTGACAGGTGAGGCCAACTGTCACACTAGCAGAAGCATGCCGGGTTGAGTGCCTTTTGGAGACAGCAACGGTAACATCGAAGTTCCCACACAGGAGGGGGCCATCTACATACCGTAGGTGGCCCGAGGTACATCGGGGTTCCAGGGTTTTTCTTTCTAGAGTGCACCTGGTTCCCGGGTTCTAGTAGCCGAGACAGCGTGCGGTTTTAGCCGGTTCGAGTCCGACATGCCACCAGCAAGTCGGTATCCAGAGGGATTTCCGCAAAGGAAAAATATACAAGGATGACTCCATTGACGATGTAAAACAAATACAATGTTCATCCATGGAAAATTCTAACTGATCACTTGGGGCTATAAACTATAAAAAAACTCAGTGACTACGTTGGGAAGCAAGAATAAGCAGTGTTAAAGCAGTCCGTTACCAAATTACTGCCATCAATGATGCTTACATAACTTTACTACTGAAATCCAGACAACTGATGTTCAAGTGTCTCATGAGACTATTACTCCAGCTGAACATCTAAAAGATTTCAGAATTTGAATTTTTCAACTGTCGGTTCGAACAGTTAACTTAGAACGAAATCTTGGTCTTTTTTGTAAAATATTAAATAGATTCAGGAAAGAGAAAAAGTTTTTTTCAGCGTCGTTTTTTGTCGTAGTTGGGTTTTAGTTTTTACTTTTTTTTATTTAAAATGTTTTGGTGCCTCTATAATACTAATTTCTTTGCAAAGTATATTTTAAATAGATACCACAGAAATATCACAATTATCCAATAAATACGGACAAAGTCACGAGAAAATGCCAATCTAATATATAAAATTCTCGTGTCACAGTTTTCGTTGCCATACTCCTCCGAAACGGCTTGACCGATTCTCACGAAACTTTGTGAGCATATTGAGTAGGTCTGAGAATCGGCCAACATCTATTTTTCATCCCCCTAAATGGTAAGGGTCACCCATCCTTAAAAAAAATTTATGGCAAAACGACGTTTGCCGGGGCAGCTAGTAATATATATATTTTTGAAATGTTCAAGTAACGCCCTTTTGTATGATACCAAACACGGCATATTTCTCTCATATTTATTTTTTAATACACTACTTTGCGTCGGCTTGAGGGAGCCATACATTTAGTGACACGTGATATAGCCTATTATCAGCGGGCAATCAAGATGCTTCTAACGATACCTCATTTGTGTTATTCTGACTAGTATTTTCAGAAATAAGGATGGAACAAACAAGCATACCATAGACATACCACATTTATCGAATCAATACGGACAAAGTCACGAGAAAATGCTAGTAATATATGTATTTTTGAAATGTACAAGTAACGCCTTTTCCAATTTCGGACATCTATTTTTTTTTCGGACATCTAAACACACAACGCCATCTAGTCCCAAGATAAGCAGAGCTTGTGTTATGGGGTACTAGACAACTAATACAAATACATATATACTTTTTTTTTTGTAAATACATACATATTATAGATAGAACACACCCAAACTCCGAAACAAATATTTGTAGATCATACAAACATTTGGTCCGACCCGGGAATCGAACCCGAGACCTCATGATCAGCAGTCGCTCACGCCAACCGCGGGACCAACGAGGCAGTTTTCCAATGATACCAAACACGACATATTTATCTAAAATTTATTTTTTAAAACAGTACTTTATGTCGGCTAGAGGGCGCCACATTAGATTCAGTGACACGTCATATAGCCTACAACCAGAAGACGATCATGACGCTTCTAGCGACACCTAATTTGTCCAGTTCTAATGAGTAGTTAAGGAGCTAAGAGGAACAAATGAACATACATACATACATACATAGCCTGTCAAAATCATAACCTTTCTTTGGCTTTGCCGTAGTCGGGTAAAAATCCGACTTTGTCAAAGTCTGTGGGGATCTCCAATTAAAATTGACTCTAAATCAAACATAGATGGTTATATGTTATGTACTAAACTCATAAGTCTGAAATATTTTTTGCCTGATCAGAACGTTTCCTATTTTTGTTTTAAATTTTATCAAAAATCACAACCTACAAGAAAAGTATCCAAATGTGTGGATAGCATTTCGCATATTTTTGACTATACCTTAATAGTTGCTAGTGGGGAGAGGAGTTTTTCATACAAAACCAATCTTCGATCAATAATATCTCAACCTGGATTGACAAACTTAGCAACTTAGTCAATTGAAAAATAAATTGCTAAAAAAAACGTCGACTTTGATAACCTTATAAAAGAGTTCACTTATGGAAAGGCCAGAAAGGTATTTTTATGATAAGTAATTGTTTTTTTTTGATAAATGCATATTGAATTATATCATTTCCCTTTTTTCGTATGGGTTTTAATTGCAGTTGGGGGGCGCCATAGAAATCTCGCCCAGGGCGTTGGTAGTGTTAAAACCGGCACTGTGTAAGTAGTAAGTGTTACACGTTTTCAGTTATTCTTGTCACAATGCTGTATAGGTGTTTCCAATAGCAATCTCTGTTTATAAACTGCGCCTCAGTGAATGTTGTCTCACACACATTGGCTAATCGAACTGAACCGGTTTCTTCAGTATTATCTCATTATTGAAACTGGCTTCGCCATTGTGTATTGCGAATTGAACATCATGCATCAGAAACAAACGTTTATTTACAAGGATTGTTGAAAGTAACGTTAAATTCTAACTGTTTCCATCTTGTAATTTTAAAGGCGAAAATTCACTGAACATACATAACTTATACGAGTATTAATATGAGTGTAGTCAGAAACAGAGGCTTAGATGAATTTTAATGAGTTTTCACGGTATCGTATGATATATTCTAATGTATTCAGTATTCTTGTATTAGTAACAGTAATATTTTCTACATTAACGATAGTTCATATATTTCTTTATTTAGGTACTGACGACTTGTAACATGATTATGGCTATATCAAATTACTACTTATTACATTTACATGGAAAATTTCATGCTGATAGTACTTCCTAGATTTCAAATAGATATGCCACAACAACTAATAAAGTTTCTTTTAAATCAGTAAATTTGTCACGTCTGCAACGCAACTGCAATGATATAATCGTCGATATTTGAGTGGTAAATACACTTTTCTATGAACGACGCGTCACCACTTATTTAAAGATGACGTAGGTATGCATATATAAATAAAAATATTGTAATACGTAGATATGGGTATCAAACGTGCCGCAGTGAATTTATTTAACACAATGACATGTGTCTTCGGCTTTAATCTATATTTATAAAAATGAATCCCTATTTGCCTTGGTCAAGACTCAAGACATCACGCGTGAACAGCTGAATATATTTTGTTAATTATTTTTTTGTTGGATAGCCCATTTAATCAGTTATACAACATCAGGCTACGACCAATAGGAGCCGGGTTTCGATCGAAAATGATTTTTTGAAGACACGCATACTAGGTTTAAAATATATATTCACTCAACATTAAAAAGTGTTGATATTTTAGAAATATTATGTGAAACAAACCCAAACTAATCCAAAATGAAGTTTAAAGCCTTAAAGCTTTACAGTTCGATTAGAATATATAGAAACTGAATCTTCATACATGTGTAAATGTAGGAAATTTACTGAACATGTCCATAATAAACGTCTATTCGATTTGGGGAAATTTAGGCGAGGTTGTCGCGCCTACACTGACACGATGTAAAACAGCCCTTATGTATTAACCGATCCAATTAACTAATAGGTACTGTCGAAAACCAATGTTTGGTATATACCTACATATACTAAGTATTTAATGTATTTATATTTCCTTGATTAGTTTCAGGAAGTCTTGCGTAAGGTGTTTTTCCATCATAATATTATGTACTAAGTGCATACCTAACACTACATACCTACAGTTGATATTATTATTATTATTTAGTTAATCTATACAAATAAATGTATTTGTATCAGCTGTCTAGTACCCCATAACACAAGCTCTGCTTATCTTGGGACTAGATGGCGTTGTGTGCTTAGTTGTCCAAAATATTTATTATTATTTATTAAAATAATATTGGAGTGTCTGTTTGTAATATTAAAATAACCGATTTTTACAAAATTCATATGTATACACGGTACATATACCAAAATAACATTTTTTACAATTTTTGTCTGTTTGTTCCGGCTAATCTCTGAAACGGCTGAACCATTTTAACGGGACTTTGGCTGATAGTTAGCTGATGATATAATTAGTAACTTTGGCTCTATGTTTTTTAGACTAGCTTCGCCAACTAGATAATAACCGAGGGTAACACCACGGGTATCACTTAGTTTTAAATAAAATAATATAGGTAGGTATATTTTGTAGATAAAAAAATGCGTGTAAAAGTACAAATTATAAATAGAGAATTACAGTACAGCAGCAAAAAATAAGAAGGTAGCTTGTCGCTGGTACGGACTACCCAAGACCGGGATAGTTAGTGCTCGGGGACTGGGGAAATCTTCGTTCAACAATGGACGGTGATAGGTTGATGCTAAGAATCTGTTAGTTAATAGGTTAATAAGTCATGTGGCTGAAGTGGAATGTAAGGGATCTCCTAATATTTTCAACTTTATTAATTAATCTCTCAAATGTGCGTGCGTTAACGCGTGTGTTTACCAGCTTTTAAACAATTTTAGAGTTGCCACCACATAAAAAGCGTAAAACGGTATTATAAAATTAATAAAATTTTAAATTGTATAAGGTCGAATTTTCCTCCTAAAAAACCACGGTGTTTAAATTTACATAACCTATGCAATTAAAGTAGCAGACGGGGCTAGTGGTGTGCCTTGGGAGAGGCCTTTATTACAAATCTATTCACACCTCATTCATTAAAATCGGTTCAGTAATTTAGGCTCTACGGTAGAACATACAAACACGAATAGCCAAAACCATTACCCTTTCATTATTTTGGCTTCGTCGTAGTCGGGTCAAAATGATTGTTACCACAGACAGTACAACCAATTTTAATTGTAATTAAAGAGAAGCTTTTTGCATGTAAAAAGTGATACCAATATTAGGAATGAATTTAAGAGTAATGTTATGACAATATGTACCATAAGCATACTCCTACGTTGTGTTAAACCAAGGACACCTGACCTTATCTTATCAGTATGGTGCGTGCTCATGGTAATCGATGGCGCTGTAAACCTGTGAACGCGCGGATTTATATATACATATATGAATTACGACATAAGTCACTTAGTGGAAAATTTATAGTGCACACATCTATTTAGTTGTTAAATTCTAAACTATCTAGAGTCCGCGTGCCGCATGCGACCCTCCAGGCCTATGTGGTTGGCCCGACTAGAGTTACAAATATATTGTGAACACTGAATAGAAAGAAATATGTACGTATATATTTCTATTCTGTGATTGCGAAGTATTTTAAATTTCGCGCCCATTGTAGTTACTGCGCGCGAGCCGAGTAGGAAGGTAAAACGATAACAGTTTGGAAGAACTAAATAGGAATGAGTACAGCGACGTTCTTTTACATACCCTCAGTGCGATAGCTCCGTAGAGGAAGTTTTGGAAAGGTTTTTCTTTGCGTCGTGAAATAATGCTGTTTTATGACCAAGATAATAAAGTGTACCCGGAATTACAAAATGATGAATAGTGGTGTCTCTTAGGCTTTCTATGTGATATCATAAAAAAAAACGGAATTTACAAGCAGAAAATAGTATAGTCGCCCATATGGCCAATAGAGTTTGCTTGTGGAGAAAAGCTCCGTATTTTTATAAAGAAATACAGAACAAGTATACAAGTACTATACAAATTTTCCAACTACAGAGGACCAAAGCAACGATTCCGAGGAAAACTATTCCATAACTTCGAATTATATAACTGCACTGTTAAACAAATTTCGAAGAAGATTCCAGGATCTCAGAAAAATAAACAAATGATTTTACTAGTAGAAAATCCGTGGCATCTAGAAACAACTACTATCTCAGAGTTGACTTTGATTATAAATTTTAATTATTCAGAGTTGAGCAATGAATTTATCGATTTTAAACACGACAAATTCTGTTAAGAGAAAAAAGGGAAAACGGGGAGTACATGGAATTTTGGAGCATTGTTCCCAAAAAATATAAAAGCGTCCAAAGAAGTGCCCAAATCCTATTAACATTTTTTGGATCCACGTACTTCCGAGTGCGGATACGAATCGTCCTTTTCAAAAATGAAATACACAAAGAACATGTACAAAAACAAACTTACTGATTTTCACTTGGATGATGTCTAAAGGTTAGCATGCAGCGATAAGTCAGATGTTAACAAAGTTTTGAAAAAGCGTTCACAGTATCAAAAATCCGGACATCTAACACACAACACCATCATATCCCAAGTTAAGCAGAGCTTGTGTTATGGGTACATACCTACATACATACATAGGAAACACCGAAATAAATATTTGCAGATCATACAAACATTTTATCCAACACGGGAATCGAACTCGAGGCCTCTAGCACAGCAATCGCATAGGTACACTACCACTGGCGTCACCAAGGCAGTCATAAATAATATAATATAAATACCTATAATATATATATATATATATAAATTATGATTGAAAAATGACGATTTCATATATATGATTTCAAGCCACGAACGGGCCGGCTCGACTTGGGCGGTACTGCCGTCTCACAGAAAATCCACACTAGCCTCACTAGCCCGCCATGGTGTCGGTCACCATGCTGCATTGTTGCATTATCTGCATTCGCAGTATGGTGATCCCCTCTTTTGGATTCTGCTTATGCTTTCCATCAGGCAGAGTAGAGTCATTTTGGCAGGGCCAAATTTAAAAAAAAAGAAAAAATTAACGCCTATATCTTGTTTAATTTTGACCACCTTGCCTTTTTCCAATATTAAAGTATATATACATCGCTAATTTAGAATTATGTTATTTGTTTTACCTTACCTTGCCTTAAAAAAAATTTGTTTATGGCCCGCGACACTATGACTAAAACGTGTTTGTGGCCTGTATAAAAAAAGGTTGAGCACCAGTCATCTAGACAGTATCTAGCAATATTTTATATTCAATTTTAATTTTTCGCGACTCGGCGTTAGAGTAATACGCTTTTGGGGTTAAGCCGTAGTTTGGTTGCTTTCCTCTATGTCCATTTAAAATTTTATATCAAACGACTTCTTGGAAAAAAGAAGTAAAAAGAGAAATACATATGCTTAATATTTACATTATTCTTATATTTACATTACACTTAAAAAGATGTGCGTCGCTTCCGGTATTAAAATAATATGTTCTCGAAAGTCGAATCATATATTATGAACCGTTGATCAGAACAAATTTTAAAAACCATTTCCACTTTGTCAAGTATGTTGTAACTGTTTTAGAAACAGAATAAGACCGCGCAAATATTGAACTCAAACTAGGATACGCACAAGAAACTTGGTTTTAAACAATACTTATTTTATTAGTTTCAGATCAAATAAAAAAGGTAGATAATAACGCACTGCCTTTTCCTTGTTGAAGCAAAAAAAGTAGCGTAGTTCCAAGGAAACACACGCGTTAACGCACACACATGCTACGAAACTAATCTACTTTTCGTCAGTGTCAAACAAGAAGAACAAGGTCGTGCGTCATCTACCTTTTTTTTGATTTGAGTTATTAGGTATTACTTACTACAAAGTGTAGGTACCTACTTATTTATATTATGGTATTTTTCTGCGACTTTTTACTTAATTAAAAATTAAAAAGAATTAGAAGTTATTGAATTAAAATGTACTAACTATATCCTGTAGTTTATTTAATATTTATTTATTATATAAAGCAATTATTAATTAATGCCGATAGTAAATTATTTTATCCAATCGTTAAGCTTTCTTAAATTCTTAAAGCATCGTTAGTGCATTAATTACGCAATTGTACAATTTATTTATCTCTTTAAATAGAAATTAATATCGCTTTCTTGAATGTTAGTTTTAATGGCACGAAATTATCTTATCGTTGTTTAATAATGTACATTAAACGTGCATTTACGAATGTTTAAGATTAGGATTTCACAACTAAGGCGGCTATTGCCGCGGGCCTCAGCCAATATTAGATAAATTCATTCTCAATATAATACAGCTTCAGTAAAGAAATTATACATACAAAATACTTTAAGAATCTTCTTATGTCAAGGTGACAATGGGTAACTAAGTTCCAAAAATACTTTTAATAGAAAACCTTGGCCAATAATCATAATTCCTTATTGCTGCGATGTGGTTAATAGGATCACTAGAAATACTTTTACTGGGAGACTAGCAGACCCACGCAACCTCGTTTGCGTCTCCTATTGCCCGTTTAAAAATTTTCCCCCGTTTTCGAAACATTTTTCCTTGGTGCTCCGATCCTATAAATCTTACATGTAATCTATCTAATTACTTAAATGATAATTAATATTCATTTTTTTCATACGTTCTCACGTTTCTTTGGTAGGTATGTTTGTCATATTTGTGTCAGTCGTAGCATTTGGATGACTAGCGACCTCATTAGTATTTCAAGTGCAAGCAAAACAATGGATGTGTGAAAGCCGTGTATGTAATCCGTTCAACCACCCACATAGCAGAGGCAGGCGACTTGAATATACATAATACCTATGTAGGAGTTTGTATCTTTAAACTTTTATTGCTTGCGGGCACTAGGTGGAACTTGTTGACATTAAGTATTTAAACAAAACTCACTTACTCTCTTACACTCACGTATTTCTATTCAACTATAATTTAATTATCAATGACCTGACCGGTATTCTCTTTACAGCCTTATTTATCTAAACATCATGGAGTAACCTAGGGAAATCTCTATGGTCAATTTCAATTAAATATGTACTAGAATAAGACTGCAAGTAGGTATTTCGTTTCATTATTAACACTTTTCTTAAAACTGATCTAGAGAACAGATAAATCTATAATAAGCATTGGCAATCGCTGTCAGGATAAACTTCACCCTTTAAATATTTCAACATGAGAAACGAAATCCAATATTTTAATTGAGCTCAAATGCATTGATCATTTTCCAATTGTTTTTAATTATACTTTATCGAAGTTGGCAACATTTTTAGGCACAAAAAGGTCATTGCATCGCGAATTGCAACCTACAACGTGAACGGCGTATTAAACATCACTGGTAGAACCAGACAGCACATAAACATCTAAACCTGAAATATGTCTAAATCTGAATAGTCTAATTTAAACATAACATCTCTGAAATAAAATGCACTCTGGACTACGCGGAAAGTCTGCAACTAAAAGACTTATCTTTCTATCTCTAATCAACCTTTAGCCGCTTCGCTGAATATGATTTGTTATACTATTTAGAAGATATTTTGTGCATTTTCAATTGTTCGGTATTGTTGCTATCAATAAAAGAGATTGTACAAAATTTTGATCCTTGATTTGATTTTATTTCCACACAACAATATTAAAAACCATTTCCGTACCTACTACCTACCTATTAATCGACTTTGGGTCGTGAATCTTAATATTTTTTTTATAATATTTATTTGCACACAACATCCGTTGGCGTTTTCGGTCGCCAGATTATTTTTTGTCAAATTGAGATTTTGACTATACTTTTTAGTGACAAAAAGCGAGATTCCTTCGTCGAAATGAGGACAAAGTAAAAAAAAATATCACAATACATGAATGCGAGTGACCAAAAAAAAGGTCGTTTGTAATATTTTTGTTTTTCTGCTAAATGCTACATCATCTCTAATAAATAATTATGCATACGTGAAAGAACTTTCCTATTTGTAACAATTTTATTTAGTATTGCCTGTCAATTTTATTGCCGATAAAGTACTAAGTACGGTTAATTTCACTTTGGGTGTCCGGCCCGGCCAGTTATCACCAAAAAGCGGGACAATTCCTTTCCCGCCCGTGAGATTAACTCTACTTTGAACTACAAAATTTATGTTTATCGTTTGTAGGAAATTTTATTGGATAGGCACGCATATTTTTATTTCCCTACATGTTCTACTAGTTTTTATATACCCAGTAAAGCTTATTAATCAACATCCTTGATTTAGTTTGGTAACCTATTTACTGTAAAAGTATAATAAAAACATAGTAAAAGCACGCCTATTTTAAATACAATAAAATCAAACGTAAAACAAAAAAACGAAAAACATGACTCGGTGTGTGTTTTGAATGGCGTGTACGATAAGCTGGAGCGGTTTGAATGAGAACCCTTTGAATGCTTAAAGAAGGGGAGCTGTACATTATATGAGAACGGTATTTGGGTAGACGCGCGATCCGCGGGGCGAGGCAGGTGGCGGCAACGGCGGGGGACGCGGTGCGTTTCTAGAAATTTCCATTGCCCAAGCGCCGTTGTTATAACAACGCTGCAACGTGTACCCACTTAACCGCGCGAGAAGTCTAGAGCGAGACGCACTGTCACCGCTCTTACTCTCCAACTTTACGCGTTTAATTTTCAGATAATCGAAGTAAACTAACTCTTATAACCGTTTGCGATGCAATATAGATATATTTTTCGAATTTACTTAATATTATGAAATTAATCTAAGTGTGAAACTAGTTTTTGTAGCGGGGATGCATCTACAACAGACCTATTGTGTGTTTCAATATGTTCATGTAACAAATGACTCGATGTAAAGCCGTTGTGCATTACAATAATCGTTGCGTAATGAGTGAACAAAGTCATGAGGAGAAGCGGTTCGCGGACGCGATCGCCTCCTCTACAATCAACAACAATTTAGAGGCCGCGATACTGCGCTCGCTCAACTTTCGGTTACACGGTTCAGTAAAACTGAGGCCAGGCTCGTCGCGGTTAATACAAGTAGACTTAGGATATTCCTCACCCTCTGTTCTAAAGTAAACTGTATTGTAACGCATTAAGATCTTTTTGAGTTTGCATCGCGTAAAACAAACTCGTATATTTCTATCCTTGTCTAAAGACATTCCCGTTTTAGGTTATTTTCCATTGGACGAAAATGGAAACGCGTACCACAAGCACGTTTATTTCTAGACTAATCGCTTGTATTTGCTTACAATAGAAGCTAAGACTTGCTAAAAGTAATTCAAAATTATTGATTAGCGATAGTCAATAATAAGTTAATAAGATATATTGAAAAAATAGCAACTCAAAGTTATTGAATTATATTAGACCAAGAAGAAATCTATATAAATAAATAAAATAGGAATGTCTGTTTGTAATATTAAAATAACCGCCTATTAATAAATGTATACACGATACATGTAGCAAAATAACTTTTTTACAATTTTTGTCTGTTTGTTCCGAGTAATCTGTGGAACGGCTCGACCGATTTTGACGGGAATTTCACTGGCAGATAGCTGATGATCTAAGGAGTAACTTAGGCTACTTTTTCAAGACTAGCTTTGTCCCGCAGGTAACACCGCGGGGTTCAGCTAGTATTTAATAATAAGTGTTACAGGAAAAAATGATTATTTCAGCTTATAATACATTGTCCGGTACAGAAATTTTCCTCTGTATCGTATTGTGGCATGGTCAACAGAAGTGAGACATTATTGCATTTGATTAAGTGTCCGCTTGCCTCGACTCATGTAGACAATACGCAATGAACACCTGATACTGTTGATGAATAAAGACACGCGAATTAATATAACATTAACATTACAGTACGCTTGTAAAATACCAGGTACGTACAAGAGATTTCACTTCGCTCTTATTCATGCGCGTACATTTAAACTAAAATGAAAATGCGTAATCTGTTATATGGAGTGTCAATAAGGTTATAGGTCTAAATAATACTTGCTATGAATATGCCAAGGAGTTGTGGTATAAGAACTAGGTATTTGGTACGAAGTGTAGAGGCAAAAAGAACCGTTTTTGTTTATGAAAAGTGTAGAGTCACGGATATTAAATTAACTGAGACGACTTTAGCTGCTAGTTTCATGTCGTTTAGTTTGGCTACACTAGCGCTAATCGTTTTTAGAACCACTTTGTAACCGACTTCAAAAAAGGGTTCTCAAATCGACCGTATATTTTTTTTTTTACTTTTTTTGTGTTCGTTGTATTCGTTGTTTATGAACTGATTTTGATGATTCTTTTTTTAATGGAAAGGAGATGTCCCAACGGTGGTACCATGATAAGGATATTAATATCTGATGATGGCATCCAAGAGAAATCGAGTCGAACCTTGAAGTCGGTTTTATTTTTGTTAAAATTGTACTTGTTGTTGTTTTTTGCTGAATGCTTTTGGTTTACCGTCCATACAAGACTTTCATCTACATCTACATAAACTCCATAGTATTTAGGCGTCGTCATTTGAAAGTCCAACAACTACAACAACCAACAACAATAGACCTAGATGGTTTTATTCTATAATTTTATTTATTTTAGTTCACAAATCCTTTTTTTTTTTTAAGAAATAGGGGGCAGACGAGCAAACGTATCACCTGATGGTAAGCGATTACAGCCGCCCATAGACACCCGCAACTCTAGAGGCGTCACAAATGCGTTGCTAGCCTTTGGGTGATAGGGGGAGGGGTTGGGGTTTTTTTCGGGATTAAATTAGGTACTTTTCATAGTGAATCCAAGACTTGAAGAAGATAATTCGATAAGTAAGACGTGTAAATGTATCAAAAATAAACTCACTTTCGTATTAGCATTAAGTACTATGGGATACATAATAAAAAAAATGTATGCTAATCTATACAACTAAATAAAATTGGAGTGTCTGTTTGTAATATTAAAATAACCACTTTTTACTAAATGCATATGTATGTATACACGGTACATATACCAAAAATGTAGTTTAAAAAATTTTTGTCTGTCTGTCTGTCTGTCTGTCTGTCTGTCTGTTTGTTCCGGGTAATCTCTGAAACGGCTGGACGGATTTTGACGGGACTTTCACTGGCAGGTAGCTGATGATCAGGGGAGTAACTTAGGCTACTTTTTTTAGACTAACTTTGTCGCGCGGCGTTACTCGCGATACAACAATAACCGCGGGTAACACCGCGGGGTTCAGCTAGTTATTCATATAATGTAATCATTATTTCTTATCTTATTTCGTTTAGAAAATCTTAAACAGGTGTATTTAAAGATAAAATTCGCCATTACAATTTGTCATAATACGAAAGGCTGTCGTATTGAAGTAACATCGTATGATGCATCACTTGATGTACCTACTATATAAATACCTATTTGGTATATTGTTATCACATTATACAATTTCTGTGATTAATCATCTATGTGCACACAAATTGACTGAAGTTTTAAACATCAAGATTAGATGATCATCCGCATGTGTCCCAATGTACAAATAACTAAGTCTCTAGTCAAGTTACTAAACGATGTAGAATAATTAGATTACAAAAAAGTTAGTTTCAAATTTTAACGAACTAAAAGTCTATTTTTTTTTAAACTTTCAGTTTTTGTTTTTTTAAAGATTTCAATTAATTAACTAGTAAAACTTGAGCTCTTGTTGTTGCAAAGACTTTTATTGCATTAGAAATTTAATTTTATACTGGACCTCTAGTCTAGCACCTATTGTGTAAAAATATTAGCTTTCTACACTTATTTCATTCAGAAAACCCTTTTTAAGACCTAATTGAGAAGCAATTGTAATGCAAGCGACACATCAAGCGGAGTAATTTAAATCTATACTAATATTATAAAGCTGAAGAGTTTGTTTGTTTGTTTGAACACGCTAATCTCAGGAACCGCTGGTCCGATTTGAAAAATTCTTTCAGTGTTGGATAGTACATTTATAGAGAAAGGCGCAACACCAATAAAGAATGTTACAAAAACGGGGAAAAAATATCACGCTGCGGGCAATAGGAGACGCAAACGACAACCTCGTGGGTCAGCTAGTGGTGGATAAAAAAGTAATAATAAAACGTTTCGAACCACGCAATGGTAAAACCTTATCTGACAGTGAAAGTCCCGTCAAAACGGTCCAGCCTTTACAGATTATCCGGAACAAACCGACAGATAAAAAAAAATTAACTACATTTTTGGTATTTGTGTGTATACATACATAAGTAAAAATCGGTTATTTAAATATTACAAACAGACACTCCAATTTTATTTATTTGTATAGATTAGATGAATTTTGTAACAGGATTGAGTAGGTAATGTGAAGTAAGCAGTATTATTATTTATTGTAAACTCGAAAACTATTTATAACAAATCCGGAAGTAAGTTATAAAAACCTTGAAATAGTAGATAAGGCTAGAACTTGTAAAATAATGAAATAAAATATAGCGCTTAAACCGACTACGCGATTTTATAATTACTTTATTTATTCTGTGGCAACTGTATTTCTAGGCATATAAACTATCATACAGAGAAACTATAACTGTAAGTGATCATTCCAAAAAGCTGAACTTGGCTTGTTGTTAGGCTACCTACCTACCTACCTACATTTTGGTTGCCTGCAATATCAGAGTCAGAGTGCTGTGAAGATTTAAAAAAATATTTTTATAGGAATCGTTCCCTTGGTCATAATCTATACTCTATACTAATATATAAAGCTAAAAAGTTTGTTTGTTTGTTTGAACACGCTAATCTCAGGAACCGCTCAGATTTGAAAAGTTCTTTCAGTGTTAGATAGCCGATTTATCGAGGAAGGCTTTAGGCTATATATCATCACGCTAAGACCTACAGGAGCGGAGCAACAATAAAGAATTCAAAAACGGGGAAAAATTATCACACTACGTGCAATAGAAAACGCAAACGAGGTTGCGTGGGTCTGCTAGTCTATACTAATATATAAAGCTGAAAAGTTTGTTTGTTTGTTTGAACACGGTAATCTCAGGAACCGCTGTTCCGATTTAAAAAAATCTTTCAGTGTTAGATAGCCCATTTATCGAGGAAGGCTATATGCTATATATCATCATGCTAAGACCAATAGGAGAGGAGCAACAGTGAAAAATGTTTCAAAAACGGGGGAAAATTATCACGCGACGGGCAATAGGAGACGCAAACGAGGTTGCGTGGGTCGGCTAGTAGTATTATATAGCTTACTAGTGTGTATATGATACAGCAATTATATTTGAGATAAGACTATGAATATATAATGCAGATAATATATTATTGATGTTAGATAGGTACTTCATATAACGATTTCTAGAGTAGATGCCAAAGATAACTTATATTATTTCATGTGTACGCTTTCATGGCTAAACCGATGAACCGATTTTAATAAATTTTGGTTTGGACATACTTCGTGTATGGAGGAAGAAAATAGGTCAGTTTTTACCGTGATAACCGAATTTTAATGTCAATGTCATCTAACAATATGACACACTAAATTATGGAGTTGCTTCAGATCATAATCAGTATCCGAACTCATCTATTCAAAATTAAGCCTACGCTATTAAAAAATACGACTGAAAATAAGTTGTTTCAATTTGCCAATGATGTGGCGATGTTCATTAAAGATGATACTTTAGTGTTAAAGAATACTCAATGATTTAAAATAAGGTACGATGCTGATGTTACATTTTTGTCTCTGTTTTGCACACAGTTAGTCATTGATGACGTAATGATCTTTTTAAAAGGCTTCGAAAAAGGAGGAGGTTCTATGTTCCATTGTTAGTTTTTTTTTTGTACACTGACCGACACAATTTGTTTGGCACCGAATTCAAACAGATTTCAGGTACCTAGCACACATTATAATACTACTATTTATGTGAATAAAGAATTAGGTATCGATAGACAAGAATTGTCACATAGCAATTAATGAAGAGCCAGTTTATTTTACTTTTTTTTAGTGTTTCTAGGCAGGGCGTTTTCGTTAATTTTTTTTTTGGAAATCGGTTTGATTTTTTTTTTAATTTTTCAATATACTAGCAATAGAATCTGCATACAAAAGTCGAATTTAAATTGTTGTTATAATTACACCAACATGATGCGAATAAGTGTAAATTAAAACAATTGTGCATTTAAGTTTAAAGTAAATACTTTTTAATAGTTTTTTTTTTAATATATACAGAATTATCTCTTTGTGACGTATTTTTTCATTAAGGCCATTATTGTTATCAGTAGAACTGGACTTCCTAATTAGAAGTTTGCCGTAATCAATATTCAATAGTAAAATTGCATATTGTTAGTTTTTTGATTTTTACCCGACTACGACAAAGCCAAAGGAGGGTTATGATTTTGACAGGCTATATGTATGTATGTATGTTTTTATTTATGTATGTTTGTTCATTTGTTCCCTCATAGCTCCTTAAATACTCATTAGAACTGGACAAATGAGGTGTCGTTAGAAGTGTCATGATTGTCTGCTGGTTATAGGCTATATTACGTGTCACTGAATCCAATGTGGCGCCCTCTAGCCGACGTAAATTACTGTATTAAAAAATAAATTTGAGAGAAATATACGGTGTTTGGTATCATACGAAGGGGTGTTACTTGTACATTTCAAATATGTAGATACATTATTACTTATTAGCATTTTCTCGTGACTTTGTCCGTATTTATTCGATAATTGTGATATTTCTATGATACATATTAAAAATATACTTTGCAAAGAAATTAATATTATAGAGGCAGGCAAAACATTTTAAATAAAAAAAAAGTAAAAACTAAAACCCAACTATGGCAAAAAACGACGCTGAAAAAGCATGAAACACGTTTCAAAAGCCGTAGTACGCGTTGTTCAAGTGTTATGGACTATGGTACATTACTATTTTTCAAAAGTCGTAGTTCATGTAGTGTAATGTACCATGTGTCATAAACTATTTTAACTTTGTAAATATGTTTTTAAATTTTTAATGTGTAGATATTTAAAAAGATATAATAAAGTGATGTGTTAAAAGATCAAAAAATAAACTGAAATATTGTTACAAATGATATCAAAACGCATTCAAATCTTTACCTATATAATTAATCAACACAAAAGGTTTTTGTCAAATATAAAGTTATAACAAAAACTACTCCATTTGTTCTAGTTCTTCTAGAAAAAAATCCAATTGTCACGCTATAGTGGAAAATAATTACCGAGTTAATTTAAAATGTTAAAGAAAATCTACATATCATTTGGCTGATGGCAAAAACGAGCAAGATAGTATCTGCTTAAGAATATAACTGTTTCTTTATAAAACTTTTAACATCTACGGACACATCTGTAGGATTACTTTAAATAGGTACTCTCAGAATAAAATGATTGAAAATCATATTATCTAATGTGTTGCCATAGGTATTCGTTGTATGCTTCTGTACAAAACAAAAATAGAGATCAATCAACAACAACTACAAAAAGAAAATAAATTAGGTGCTAGACTAGATCTTTACTGATTTCCTATTCATCCGCTCCATTCAAAAACGTCATTTCCGTGCAACGTAATAGGTACGTCACAGTTCGATTGCGTCGCGCTTAGAAACTTATATGTATGTGTCCACTTTTAATTTCATCTTAGTTTTAAGTGCAATAAAGTTCAATTTAACGTTATAACTAAACTCATAAGTCATCAAATCAAAATTTCCATGAAATCATAAGAAGTCTAGAGTTTCGCTAACTTGTATATTTTTCTGCCTTTTATTTGAATTTTAGTTGATTTGCACCTCGAAATGTCACTCTATAATTTAAGACATAAACAATATCCCATCCAGATAGGCTGAATTGTCTATAACGTATACGCTTGCGATTAAAAAAAATACCGGTGACAGGTTTTATGTTAGACCGACTACATAATTATTTTATCGTTCATTAATTTCTACTTATCTACTGCTAATTTACAAAATATAAAGCAGATTTTTTAAGAAAATGAAATAAATATATATATATTTACTAGCTGTCCCGGCAAACGTCGTTTTGCCATAACTACTAATAAATTAAAAAAACATTGTCCAGCGGACAAAATTGTGAATCTAAACCATTCCCAGATCCCCTTGAACACACACAAAAAATTTCATCAAAATCGGTCCCGTCGTTTGAGAGTAGTTCAGTGACATACACACTCACAGAAGAATTATATATATAAAGATATATGCATTTATATATATACTACGTTAAATGTAAGACTATTATAGAAGAAGATTATATAAGACTTATAAAGAAATTCAATGCTTTTTTAAACGTAGGTAAAATAAGTTTACTCCACTCATCATTAAAGACGTTGCATGTTTGTTTTATTAATGTCCCGTCAAAAACGAGTTCAAAAGAATGTGCTGTCGTATATAAAGTTTAATTTCAATAAACGTCAACAATTTATTTCGAACATAGGCAAAACCCATTTTGCGTAACTTTAGTTCACAGTAATACTCGTACTTGAGAGTGATATTGGATAGCCATTTCTATTTATGTACAGGTTTACAATTCCATAATTACCATTAAAACATAGTATGACTTCTCAACAAAATAATAATGATTTATAGTGTCGAATTTCTATGTTGAAATATTGCCTAGAAAAACTGCAAAGCTTTGATAATTCATTGAAACAATAAAATTTATAATTGAGTTTGATATAAATTTAAGGAATAAGTTTTGTTTATTTTTAATATTGCCCAAAATGGTAATGCGAACCGCCTTGAGGAGGTTTTATAAAACTGTCAGCCTTAAAACTTGACCCTGTTCTTGACGATATAATCACAGTTGACTGTACCTATGTGAATAACTTAAACAGTTACTAAGTAACTGATAAAGAACTCCCCTAAAAAATCCATGCTAAGATGTCAAGTAATGACTACTTACTTTGCCAGTTTGAAAAAATGAACTTAAGTGTCCGTAAGCACAACTTTTATTGCCTCACGATTACCGCATGGCTGTGCTCGCAGTTAATGTAGGGTTGCCATTTTTTTCACGTAATATTAAAGCTTATTTCCATTTAAAATCATTGCTATTTTTTAGAAAATCTGTATTCGTTTCATTTTATTTAAAATAATACCAATTATTGGACATTATGATGTAAGCTTTGTCGTGTTTTTGTTCTTTCTCGAACTGACTCCACACCATATAATTTTTACAAGATGCACAGAATATAATATATCATTGAGATACTTTTTTTTATTTACTAAATGTTGCCCGCGGCTTCCCCCGCGTATATGTCAGTTATCGCGGCAAATAGTAGCTTATATGTTATTCTGATGTATAAGCGATATTACTGTAACGTTTCATCCAAATACGTTTAGTAGTTTTTCCGTGAAAGAGTAACAAACATCCATCCATCCATACTTACAAAGTTTTGCATAAAATATTAGTAAGAAGTAAGATTTACTTTGTACTTAAAGAGTAAATTTTTAGCGATGCTGATGTCTTATTATTGCTTGTGTTTACGGTTAGGACCGATCTGGTCTGCGGTGGGTTTTTAGTTCACAACCACATAGAATGAAGAATACCTGGCACAGCAACTGATATATATATATATTTGTCTAATACATTATCATCACCTATGCTTTTTCTCTTTTTAGCATATAATAAAAAGAAAGCATGACCTTTCTAACAAGTTTAGTATTTACAATCCATCAAAATAGCCCAGTAAGCAGAGCTCTGTAAGTCACAGAAGCTCCACAAAGACATCGTTTTATTTAGTTCTTACTTGGCTATGCGATAATATATATATATATATATATATTGTTTACTTTTATATTTTGTGAAAGTTCGGTGGTAGAAAAACATCTCAAGGCCCGAGGCGCGGTTTTATTTCTGCCGTCGAATTTCTCGTAAGACTTCTTTATACCCACTTAATGCTATATTTTTACTTTCACGTTATAATCACACTTCAAATGCGAGACGGTGTGAGATCTCTTTAAAATTCCTATATTCAAAATTCTCATTGCAACTAAGAAATGTTCTAAAACAAGTCAATCGAAATCAAGTTTCAAATCCCACGGTGTCAACGAAAGGAAATTGCTATTATAAACATCATTGCAAGCCTCTTCATGAAAAAACAACAGAATATTACATCATATTCCAATAAGTGTAACAATACATAAAGCAGTTTCAAATTGAATTGACAAAGATTTTTGTAAGTACTTTGAATAAGTTCTTGTTCGACCTGAAATTCAAGAGCTCAGCTTGTACCTAGGTAGGTACAATGTTGATAAATATGTGCAAACTCTTTGCGATAAGTATTACAAATAAACAAGCATGACTGACTGCGGTTATGAAAATATTTCAGCGGTCCGAATGGCATTATTTTTTGTTGCACATATTTATAATTTATCGGTATCTCGTTGTATGAATATATTAGAAAAGATAATTTTCTTTTAAAACTAATTCAGGAAAATGTTTTATTATAAAAGAAGTGTGTCGTCTATGATGATTACAAGGGAGAACAAAACGCACAGCATCTAAAAAGGTATTTTAAAGACAGAACGTAGCAATTATTCCGCTACATTCCGACGTTCATAAACTTCAATATAATTTCGCGTCACTTCCAAGAGGCATACGATCACCGACGCTGTACTATCGCGAAATATTTTATTCAGGTACCAGTTTTATTACTTTCCATGTTTCACTGGTTTATAGCCCGCTTAACGAGCTAGAAATTAAATGTAACTATCCTAAAAAAAATCTAATAAAGTACCTACATTTGAATAAAAATTATTACAGGAATGAAAATGTAATATTTGTAAAGTTGGCGCACAGCATTTAATAGTTTCTTCCGTAACTGGGTAATGGAACAGTATCCTACAAAGCAAATTATAAATCAATTCGCAGTTTTACCAAAAAAAGTTAACAGGTAGAAAAAAAATTACATACCTTAAACACCGCCGGAGCCAGTGGTATGGCAGCTTGGTTGTGAAGATGTTTTTTCGACATTTTCGGTTCTTTTCCCGTCCACGTCTAGAAATGTGTATCGTTCTCGTCACAAATACTTTAATTTATTAATCTTTTATTGTTTCAAAACAATTATAAAGATTCGTAAACTGAAAACGCGCTCTTAAAATCGTTGGTGACTAAAGTGGCGCTCTAAGTTTCACGATCAAGAATATAGTGATCGTCGAATTTATAAAAAAATCGCTTGTTAATTTGATTTATTTCAAATTTATGCACTGTTTGGACTTCAAATAAAAAGTTATGTTTAAAGTAAGTGAAACGCGTCGGTAAGTGTACCATACGTCGTGCCACTATTGCGGTCAAGTCGGCAATGAACGGGTGACTGTGAAGCGCTTCTGAACGCGCCAAAAGGAGTGAATCGTGTTCGGTTCGCTTCGGACTGTGTGGGGTCGCGCCTGAGGCTGAGCTGAAGCGAAGGCGCCAAGTGACGTAAGCGCGTCTAGCGCGATATTGACAGCGCACTGAAAATCGCTCTGCGGTTGGAACACTTCTGTTCAACACTCCTCTATACTATACGTAGTTTTTCAGTTGCGTCAAATAATTGTGACGATGTAGCACGCCCCTAACCTGGGAATAGCCAATACGATACGCCTAACCTTCAAAACACGTGACTCACGACCGCTTAAAAAGCCGCCAACCCAATGCAATTGCATGTTCGGCTTGGAACTTTTGACGTCACGAAAGTTGAAAGATAAATCACAATTTCTTTTTCCAAAAACTCAAACCAATTACCACAAACTCAATCCTAATGCCTACATAAGCCTGTAATAGCAGTTACAATTAGAAAATTAATAGTTTATTAGTAGTACGTCGCTCAGCTGTTTAAATTGAAGACTTGTTTTGCCATGAAGTGTCATAAATAATTACATATTTAGTAAAACTCGTGCCAGGGCAACTAACCATTACTACTTATTGTAATAGGTATATTTGTCAGCGGATATTCTTTCTTGTCAATCACACACACCTCAACCTTGGACTAGATTAAGATAAATTTACACATTCAGATTGATCATATCCTGACCTATTTCGGAACAAGGAAGACTATGGAAGGAACATTCGCCGAGAATTTTTTACCGTTACTTTTACAAGTAATCTTCGGGCCCAATAGTTTCGATGAAAGCCAAAATATGTGTGAAATCCCCAGATGATGCTGCTTAGCAATCAATTAAAACTATTTACCTATGGTTCACATAGATTTAGACTATTTAGAATAACCAATTTCAAGGAAAATAATCATTGGGAAATCGATACTAAAAGTTTTTATGTACATCTATTCGTACTATTCTTCATTCTATAAAGAGCCTCTATTGTCTCTATTGTGTAACATTCTATTAGAACACAATAAAAATCCTTGAAGATAATTAAACCAAGCAAGAACGATAAGATATATTATAAAATGTTTAATCTCACTTTGCTTACCTACACTAACTTTAGATGAAGAGTATCCAAGAATATCTGATGGTTTCCCCACTATACTTTTTCTAGTATTACTTCGCTTCTACACTTTGAGGCCGTAGCGTGGTGTTAAATCGCGACAGCGATAGTTAATAAGTTTTCTTATGAGTTTATTTTTTTAGGCATTTATTTTAAAGTAGCGGCCCGCCCCAGCTTCGCACGGGTGCAATGCTGATACTAAATATACCACATAATGTCTTTATAAGTTTATATACAACGTTTACAGCTTTTTGTCATTTTAGAGGTTACTCTTGATAAGTGCTGTTTAAAAATTAACCTTGATACTCCCCGGTCGGTACCGGATAAAAAAAGGTTATTGCGGGTTATTCCTAAGAGATACTTTCTTATAGACCTTTTTAAGGTGTACAACACTGTAGTACATTATTTTGATCTATCTCATAGGCTTCAGCCAGCGTTTACAATGTAAGCGCAAAAAAATGAGTTTATTTATGACATCACATTAGAAACCTCTAACATTATCAGTGTTTCTCTGCTATATTATGTATGTATTATACATATAAACCTTCCTCTTGAATCACTCTATCTAGTAAAGAAAACCGCACCAAAATCCCTTGCGTAGTTTTAAACATCTAAGCGTTTATAAGGACAGACAGAAAGCGGAAGCGACTTTGTTTTTACCCGACTACGGCCAAGCCAAAGGAGGGTTATGATTTTTACAGTCTATGTATGTATGAATGTTCATTTGTTCCCTCATAGCTCCTTAACAACTCACTAGAACTGGTGTCGTTAGAAGCGTCATGATCGTCTGCTGGTTATCTATACAAATAAATAAAATAGGAGTGTCTGTTTTTAATATTAAAATAACCGCTTTTTACTAAATGCATATGTATGTATACACGGTACATATTCCAAAAATGTAGTTAAAAATGTTTTGTCTGTCTGTCTATCTGTTTTGTTCCGGGTAATCCTTTTAGGCTATTTTTTTTAGACTAAGTTTGTTGTTGAAGTTGTTTTAAGACAAGGCTTGGTGTTTCGTCTCTAGGTATAGTCATCGATTAAGAATACAGAGTAATAACTTTCCTATTCATCCCTTGGGTGTCGCAAGAGCCAACTAAGCGAACAAACACGTCGAACAACATCACTGCCAACCCGTCTGCTAGTATAATAGGCTAAATCCTTTTAAGAATAGGTCTAACTGTGAAGGGAACTGCTAAAGACTTTTGAGAAATTACCTATAGTCTATAGTAGTTTACTGGATAATGGTGAACCTTGCAACTCACGGTTATAAACTTAACCTTGCTCAATGGCGAACACGTTGAGAAGGCATAACAATACCACAGTATAATGTCGCTACAGTTGGTGTTGATAAATATACATTAGTAATTACGATTATTTAAAGTAAGAACGTCACCTGACTTTATTGACGTATATTACAAAAATCAATACTTTATTATGTTTTCAACAAAACAGTGTCTGTTTTGTTATTTTACTTATTGGCAGAATTTTACCTTTGAGGTACGTAGTCTTTTGTTTTACTGATTTTGAACTGTTTTCTATGCAGTCAATAGCCTTATGTCTCTCCGAACTGCTTTTGATAAAGAACGTTTAGTTTTTAAAAATTGAACATATAAATAAAAAATACATCACATTTTTTTTTTAATCTCATAAAGTACTCGTCGAGACGAATCAAACAAGTGCAAACTTGATGGTGTTGCGACGTGTCTTTACAGAGTTCCTATGCCTAGCTCAGATTAGCTCCAAGTCATCATAATATTGCATTGTCACGCTGTATACATATGCTTGCAAAATTTCAGCAAAGTCTGATAAAGATATCAGCTTCAAAATTGAGTTGCAAGATTCCACCCAAATATACATACATACATAGCAAGTTAAAATAAATAAAAAAGCTTGTAAAATTTGACAATCGCTCTAAAACTCGGCAACACTGTTTTGTAGACAATCGTTAACATTTCCTAGAATTTAGACAACTATTCAAAGTTTTTGTTGAAACGTATAAACATGTATCATCTAAGTAGAACTGCCGACGTTAGAAGACACATCTTATACTGATTCATGATTAAAGTGCAGTCCAAACATTCTTTTTGTAAATAGGATACATAAAAAAATCAAAAGGAGATACTGTTAAATTTTATTGTTTATTTGTAGAGATGGGAAAGATATCCGGGAACTATTCGGACTCGATACCATATCTCGAACTGGATACCATACTACACCTACAACAAAATTGATAGCATTAAAGCTATCTTTACCGTGCTATGGTTACTTCATTTTATACCAATTTATATTAAATGCTCATTACTTTAAAGTAAAATGTGTGCATCGTTTATGACTATGAGGTTTAATCGGCAGTTGCTCTCTCGGCATTAAATATTTTGTCAATCAGTCACCTTTTCTCTATATTTCTAAATATTCTTGTGTATATTTCTTTCAGATGAATGACACAGCAGTGCAATAAATACGAATTAACAAACAAACGTATTTGTAAAAAAGATAATATGGAGATAACATTGTTGAATATAAATTTTGTAACTATCTTGAGCAAATATTGTTTAATTTTTTTCTATGTTTGCGTATAACGCCTTATTTAGCAAACCGATCATTATTAAAATTGCTATTTATAAATTACAGGGGAAAAGAAAAATGGTAATATATATATTTAATATTTTAGTAACTGAAGACCAACAATTTGGCAACACCAAAAACGGACTCAACTCAACAACAACTCAACATTGTGTCTTTAGATCTGGTGGTTCGTAACTACTTAGGATAAAATTCATGTTGTAAATGAGATCATTAGTTCTGTGTCTGGGGTTTAATTTAAAGTATTGATATATGTATTTAGAAATATAGCGACTGTTTATTTAGAAAAATATGTACTCAGTTGACAAAAACATGTTTGTCCTCTATTACGTAAGTGCGACTAATTTTATTGTCACAGAAAAAATAAAGTTACCCTGTAAAATGACTGTGCAAGTAAAGTAAATTTCGATAAATAAATAAATTAATTTATCCGGAATCCGGCCAAACACGTATTACCACTGTCTGTATTTATTTCCCTTGCACAGTCACCAATACAGTTCATGCAAAAAAAGTCTTCCAATGTAAACAGGCGAACGTCCTTTTTTTCTATGGACGGGACAAAGTAATAACAAGAAAAAATATTTGTTCACCGCCACTAATTTCTCAAAACAATCCTACTTTGATAAAGAACACTCACTAGTTAGGTTCATAGATGGCTGTAAGTGTTGAGCAACCTTACGCAATTAATGAAACAAATATAAAATGTACTTCTAGCTATTAGTACATTCTTAGCCTATGTAGAATATATGAAACTATTACACTTACTTCGGCTTCTTTTCAAACACTGTGCCTTGGATCCCATTACTAATGGTGTACACTTGCTTCTTAGTCTCCATGTTGGCACTTTAAAAAAGTTATAAAAAAACACACCATTTATTAAACAAAACTGAACCATCCAACAATTTTATAACAACTGTCGCAATTAAAATACCGCTTCGTATAAATTACAATTTCTTCAAGGATAGCATTATTTGTATATATAAAACCAAGAGTAATTATGTGGTATTAATTCATGTGTATCTTCCAAAGAGCGAGCTATGTACTAAAAGAGACAGAGATAAATAACAGGTTGTGTACAGGTATACAATGTACGGTCAGCCTAAAAAATTGCTGATTATGTACAAATTTTTAAAACTAATATACAACGTAGCCTACAAAAATGGCTTATGAATTCTAGCAGCCCGGAATAAATGATCATCTTAAAAACTCGAAATCAGCTGAGCAAGACATTGCAAAAGTAGTTAGACGCTGAAATGTATCCACAGGGTTTTACTACGTAGTCTTAATCGGTCACCACAAGGACGAGTGAAAATATGCTTGCCTTTGTCCTGTTTCTACTTTTTTTTTATTTAAAATGTTTTGGTGCCTATATAATATATCCCCACCCCACCACACACTCACAAAGCTTATTGTGATATTATTCAACATCAACTTGATCTTTACGGTGACCACATTTTCTTTGCAAATTATATTTTAAATAGGTACCATAGACATATCACAATTATCGAATGAATACGGACAAAGGCACGAGCAAATGCTACTAATACAGAAATATTTTTTAAATGTACAAATAACCCCTTTTTAATGATACCAGACACGGTATATTTATTTCATATTATTTTTTTACCACAGTACTTTATAACCCCTAGAGAGCACCACGTTAGAATCAGTGGCACGTCATATATATAACCAGCGGACGATCAAAACGCTTCTAACGATACTCGTTTGTCCAGTTCTAGGCCTTTCAATACCCATTATTTGATATTTTATTGAAATATCTCAAAATATGATAATTTTGGCAGCGTCTTGTTTAACTAGTTTTGAACTTTTGTTATGATCATTCATAGCGACATATGTATCCTACAACTGTATATGATCTTTTAGAATGTTAATATGTTCGGCTACTTTTTAGGCTGACTGTACGATGCACGTGACGATAACAAAAGTATCACAATATATTGAATATTAACTATTAATTGCTTTTCTACAAATCACCTGCACCCATACTTTGTTGAATAATACTCAGAGGCAGGTCTCATTAGTAAACAATCACAATACACGCTTAAACAGTTACTTACTGTGATAACTTAGGTATTCTAGTAAATTAAGACTTCTATAATTTATTATGTAAAGTGCTTATATTGCGTCACGGAACCAGTTTCATAATACTTGATTTAGCCTTTGAAAACAATATTTACACTAAAAAATAATAATTATTATAAATATGTAAAGCTTATATCATATTGCATTAAAAGATTCGCCGAGTGGTAGGTTCCTACACATACGGTTTCCTTTTGAATTTAGGTTACTTCTAGTTTGGCAAACAATAATAGGTAAGCGATCCTTTCGAAAACATACTTAGTTAAGCAGTTCATTTTATTGCTATATAATATATCATCATCAACCTACCGCAGTCCACTGCCAGACATTAACCTCTCAAACAGCATCCCACACTACGTTTGCCGGTCTGCACTCAAGAACCCGTTTATAATCATAATTATAAAATCTAATATCCAAGAATGGTGGTCACCATACACATTGCGAATGCAGACAATGCAACATGGTAACCCAAACCATGGCAGCCTAGTGATGATGCTCCATAATCGGGCCTCCGGTCTCGCACTCATCAACAAAACACGACAGCACAGACGCTGTCATTTTACGTTGATCTTCTGCGCGATGATACTGGGTAGTACCAGCCCGTTCGTGCTGAAATCAGCGTGGCTCTACTACCTTGTGAACATAAATTGGCCATGTACGCTCCTGGCGCGTAAAAACATACGTGCTTTGTAAGTACTACCACTGATCCACGAGACTTCGTCTGCCTCTCGTTTTAATCTGCTGGGCTCCTATTGGCCTAAGCTTGATGTTAACTATCTTACATTAGGCACGCCAGTAAAGTACAATCTATACAAATAAATGAAATTGGAGTGTCTGTTTGTAATATTAAAATAACCGCTTTTTACTTAATGCATATGTATGTATACACGATACATATACCAAAAATGTAGTTAAAAAAATTTTTGTCTGTCTGTCTGTCTGTCTGTCTGTCTGTCTGTCTGTTTGTTCCGGGTAATCTCTGGACGGATTTGACGGGACTTTCACCGGCAGGTAGCTAATGATCCGGAGAGTAACTTATGCTACTTTTTTTAGACAAACTTTGTCGCGCGGCGTTACTCGCGGTACAACAATAACCGCGGGTAACACCGCGGGGTTCAGCTAGTTTTAAATAAAACCCTAATATCGGTTTCATAGTTTTGGAGTTCATTGTAAGCAAGTCTGACTTGAGAATCTATATACATATGTATAAGAGGAAGGTGACTGACATATCCAGACATCAACGCACAGCCAGAACCGCTGAACCTAGAATTCTAAAATTTTGCATGTAGGTTCTTTATATAACGTAAGTAAGCACTAAGAAAGGAATTTTTGAAACTCTACCCCTACGGGGATAAATCAGGATATGAAAGTTTGCTTGAGCGAAGCCGCATGCAAAAGCTAGTTATATATAATTGATAACATATAGAATGAGATAATTGTAAGCCTGTTCTGGCTTGTTATCAGTGATGAATAAAAAACTATAAAAATTTTGCTTTGTTACAATAATAAGTTTTTATGGAACTTTATAATATACACGTAATAAACTAGATGTAAACAAGATTAGCACCTTCTACATCTCGTTAACTAACTGACAAGCGAACCTTCAACACTCCCATCCTTCCTACAATGGTCGACTAAAAAAATGCAATATTAATCGAAAATCTTCTCTACAAATAAATAACATTGAAGTGTCTGTTTGTAACATTAAAATAACCGCTTTTTACTAAACGATATGTATGCATACACTTTACATATACCAAAATAACATTTTTTACAATTTTTGTCTGTCTGTCTGTCGGTCTGCCTGTCTTTTTGTTCCGGCTAATCTCTGGAACGACTAGACCTATTTTGACGGGACCGCTAGGTAGCTGATGATATTAGAAGTAACTTTTTTTAGAGTAGCTTTGCTCCGCGGCGTTGCCCGCGGTTATTACCGCACCGCGGGTACCACCGCAGGGTTCAGCTACTCATTAATATTATTAATAAACTACCTACTTACTACACGTCGCAATAATAAAATTGCACAGCCAGAAGAGCGATGTTGAAAATAACTAATTGTCAATAACTTTTTTCATTTTAAATCATATTTATAACCGACCTTTTCATTGAGAATCCCTACCTGTCGTAGAACGTGGCCATGGAACAATTCCGAAAACGTGTCTTTCCTAAAGAAACGCTTACTGAATAGAATACAATCTTTTCTACACCACTCATCCTTTCAAAAGCTTTAAAGAACGTCAATGGTACAATATAAGCCAATGGGATGTTTTGGAGCAAAATATATTTCACAAACGTTAAAAAAACTCTATTATGTATTTGGTTATACAAAAACAGAGCAGAAGTCTAATGCCGGAATGCAGGTATTTTCTAAAATTTGTCTTGATAACGAGAGTATATTTACATACAAAAAATCTAATGTGTTATAATACTTCATGACACTAAAAGTACCTACATTAAATGACAAAAAAGATAATTCACATAAGTCTAAAATAATTTAGTTATCTTCAAAGATAAATCACAACCATCCAAATCCTAGTATGACAAACTAAAAAAATGGAATTGTGAACAGGTTCTCTATAAACTTACCTTATGAATGATTTGGTGGCTCTTCGTAAAGGGAACGTATTTTTTCACTAGGGTTACTGGAATTCTATGGATTCACAGTAGTTCATACAAGGCAGGGCGACTTCACAGGTATAAAAAAAACAATTGTTCCTCATGGTGCAACGGTCCTATTGTAACAATTGTAAATGTTTATGAATAGATTTTGTATAATGTCCCAAAGCAGGTACACATAGTAGACGTTTACCCTACAAATCTGTTTAAAAGTTACTAAATAACTACAACTAAATATGTGCTAGTACTTGTAGAATCTTTCCTAATGTAGCTATAGATCATTAAAACCTTACCACATTCGTTCATCATCCGCATGATGCAATTGTTGACGTGAACGCCTAAAACAATGCCCTGTTTTATATTCCAACAATAAATAATAGCTAATAAAATCACAACATAAAGTTTGACTACAGAGCATACGATGATAATATCGAACGATCAGGGAGTGCTAGCCATACAAGGATTTATGATGGGCACTCATTAGAATAAAATAAATATTGCCCGCTGATTCGTGGAAAATTCCATGAAAGCGTCCACGCCGAGTCGCCTTGTTCCTCCACACAAATCTTGAAAGGGTAATAAATAAACCTGATTCTGGCTCTACACGCATAAAAAAAGTGTCGGATGTATGTTGAATGGTGCAACATATTTAAAGAGGATTTAGTACTCGATATACTGTAATATACGCCTAGTACATATACCCTCATTAATATTATACTATGGTTGTCTATAAGATGTGCGTGTTAATGTCTAAATCAGTGTACTGTTTATAGTTGGGTCTTCATAGAAACTTGATGACATAGGATTAGATAACGAAAATAAATAGCAGAGCAACGAGTCACATATTAGCCAGCTTACTATATACGGAACCGATTCCACAGGTGAAATCACGCGTTAAATTTAGTGTAGGGAATAAAACCTTATTGTCGAAACGTAAGGCGTTACCAGTCGTTAATCATTGTCTTTATGTGTGTTATGCTATAAAACGCACGAATTATGATAGCGGGTCTCATATTCAAATGTGTTAAGTCCATGAATACATAAAAGATTACATGATTGTTTGCCATAAACTGACGAGTATTTATAAGTGGCAAGAAAATTATTTCAAAATACTGAGTTATGAAGACGTGAAGGTGAAAATACGGGACATAATTTGAAATAATAGAAAGTAGCCTTAATCAGACTAAGGTGGCTTGTATCATTATATTTTATTTCATTACATATTTTATAAGCAAGCCCGCTCTTACATTAATAACTTTCAATTTTTGCTAAGTAATACTGATTGCAACATTATATTTTGGTCTCGTTTGTAAGAATGAAACTATGCAGAGCTGGTGAGAGTTTTTATTGCCTGTCTCGTTTCTCACAGGCTCTTCCTTAAATTTAAAAATGTAAAAGTCTTTCACATGTGTGTATTTATAACACCTAAACTTATTAAATGATTTCATTTGCTTTCGTTTTATTAAGTTTTCTACTGAGCATCAGTAAGTGCTAAGAACCTCGGTCGAGAATTTGCCCTGGATTGATTGGACACATATCTTTACAAAATTTCGCATTTATAATATTAGTAGTAGTTTGTGGCAGTTGAATCTTTATTGATTGAATTGTAATTATTATTATTACTTATTGCATTAATTTGACGTTTGTGAGAATGAAATCTATGACATCTGGCTTAGATATCTTCTAAATCTTATAAAAATCTATTGCTGTTCGTTTGTCTCGCTAAAACTTGAGAACGGCTGGGCCAATTTAGTTGATTTTGGTTTTGAAATGTTTGCCGTAGCCCAGGGAAGGTCCAAACGTTGTAAAATTCAAAATAACTTGAAAATCCAAATGTCACGTGTACGAAGTAGCGGGCACAGCTAGTCATTAATAATTCATACTTTACTACATCACCACTACATAGTTTAAAACAAAGTCGCTTCCGTCTGCCTGTCTCTATAAATGCTTAGTCCTCTCATCAGCTCTTTTCAACAGCAGTCCAATGTCTATAACGACTTAATGGATGAATGTCAACAACGATGGGACGAATAACTTAGGGACGCCACCTCTGCCAGTTCTTTCCATCTGTTCGCGAGCGGTTGTCAACTCATTTTCTTACAGGCCACGGTAACTTTAAGAGCAAACTACACTCATTCAAATTAGTCGATTAACCATTGTGTCAATGCTCAGCACCTGTTACTAGCTTTGAACCGTCGTCTCAGCATGTCCTCTGAGAGTGTAGTCTTTGGTACAATGAACGTAACACAATGCTTACAAATGACATCTGGGGCGGTATACTATGGGGATCTTCTGTCAACTGCGGTGAATTTTCGTGCGTTTAAGCGATTCTGTCATACATACTATAGTAATCAAATATAGCTCACTTAGGACCCATAATATTTTATCCGTGGTGCTTCCCGGTTTAAAAAAGGTGTCTGCCTATTTTGACTTCATTTTGTCTCCCGTTTTGCTAAGGAGGGAAGTGGACTCATCATATTTCCAACTCCTCCTGTTTTTTCTTCTTATTAATTTCGTTGCGGGTTCCAAGATAGTTATTTTTTTCCTGGGACTTCCCGAGTATCATAATCGGTGTGTTCGTGGGTTGATCCTTGTGTACAGGAGTTACAGTGATGGAAGTGTGGGCGGGATTAGCCCCAAAAAAAAATGTTTAATCCTTAAAAATTACGCATCGGATTTGGATGCGGTTTTTTTTCTATAGAATGATTCAAGAGGAAGGTTTATATGTATAAAACATGCATTATATAGTAGAGAAACACTGATAATTTTAGAGGTTTCTAATGTGATGTTGTAAATAAACCCTTTTTTTTACGCTTACATTGCAAACGCTGACTGTACCCAGTGAGATAGATCAAAATAATGTACCACAGTATTGTACGCCTTAAAAAGATCTACAAAAAAATCCCCATTAGTATATGTCTATCTCTTAGAGATAACCCACAATAACCATTTTTAATACCTTTCTTTTTGCGAGAAATAAAGGCCTTTTTTATGAAACGATTTTAAGCAATACTTTATGAATCCTTATTCAATTAAGTACCTTAAATACCTTGTGCATTTAATACAGATCAATATGTTCCTTTACAGTATGTTTATTTAAAATGCACGAATCGTGTCGTCAGTGTTTGCATCAGAAATCCACCCGTGCAGAACCGGGTTGGGTCGCTAGTAATACCTTATAATTCACACTTATAATATAAATATTATAAATGTGGATGTAAGTTTGTTTGTTACGCTTTCACGGGAAAACTATTTAACCGATCATCATGAAACTGTAAACATATTTTCGGAGATATTAGAAGTAACATAGGATACTAAATTTCACAGATAAGGAAACCACAATCAAAAGCCATTTGTAAAATAAACTTCTAACAAATCACAAAATGAGTTCAGACAAAACAATAATAATAGTTAAAAAAACGTATTACATAAAATTATAAACAGTATAAATAAAAGGAAAACAAAGTATGAATAATAAAATAAAATTTTAGAAACAACACTATACAATACCATGAATTAAAAATTTTGATGAATATTAACTGACCTAAAAATTCAGTTTGCAATGTAAAATTCTATAGGTTTTGTATAAGAAATTATTGTATTGAATATAGGAAATGGAATATCACGATTGAATAAAGAAAATAGAAGTCAAGAAATTAAAAAGTTTTAGAAATGATGTTACAATGTATAAATTTTGTTTTGATTTAATAATAAGAGTAGATAATAAATAGTAAAACTAATGAAAGTCAAGAGATGGATGGGAGGCACTTGGTGCGAAAAAACGTTCATCAACAAATGAAAATATGAGTAGGTACTCGGAACGATAAGGTCCTGTCGTAATCTTTGGACGGTGGCAAGCAGCGTTATAATAATAAAAAAAAAACAGGATACTTCTTATTAAATGCGAGCGAAACCGCGGGGAAAAGCTAGTATCAATATAATTTATACTTAACTAAACGTTACATTCGGCTACGATGATTGATTTTTAAATTTTAATTAATCATAAGAAGTTATCACTTCAAAACACTCTTTGGACATAACACCGAATCAAAATGTTCAGCTTAATTTTTTCATAACATCAGGAGGAAACGCAACCGGTTACTTGAATGATGACAACATTGAAAGATGGTTGAAATCTGTCATTAGGATTAATTCAACCAATTCCTCGGAGAACTATGAATATCATATAAGCATGCATCGTAGATAGGAACCTGATTGCTGTTCTATGCAGGGCCCAGGCCCTGCACAGTTTCTCGAGACATCCACTGAAAGAAAGGCTACGGTTTGTCTAAACAAATAGCATGCACCTCTTCCTCAGTCTCGATCGTCTGTGCTCACTTATCTAGGTATACGAGGAGATAACAAGTTAAAAGACCAAAGAAACTGACAGTTGTTGATAGAACAAGTAGGTCTAGTAGTGGTTAGGGGAGCGGTAGGACTATAGGTGGACGGATCTAAGCTATAATATTATATTTCTCTGGGGCTTAATTAGTAAGTTGCACTGCTAGCTGGGTTTTCAATTTACGCTAAAAACAACATCTTTCTGAAAGAACTGATACTTATCGTAGATCAAAAGTCAAATGATTTCATAGACTTTGTGCTCTTAATAAGTTGGTAAATGATTGTATGATACGTACATTTTTGCACTGCGCAGTAGAATCAAGTTGATTCTAGTTTAATGTGACGAATAGAGATCAATAGCTCCTCCAAAAATAAAACAATTAAGGAAGGAATCGCAATAGCAATGAAAGAGTTCCGTACAACATTTTGATTCATATTAAACTTGTGTCTTCGGGAGAGGAACCCTGGTTTCGTAGAGTTTCTAAATACAGTGGCAGACTAAAATTATTAGTATTTCCATTATATTTTTACTGTTAATTTTATTACAATGTCTCTGTTCAGTCTCTCACTCAGCCCTTTACTTAAAGCCACAAAGGGTTGTAGTAAACTGGGCATGTCTTGAAGATATATTGCTCTACTTTCAAGTAGGTAGTATGGTTATGAGATTATATACTTTCATTAAGCCTCGTCTTCTGTAGAATTAGGATCATTTTGGCCTTACTAGAACAAAAGGATCTTCGATCTGACACAAGACATGTGCCCACGCTGTAACAGGCTATGTGGTCCCTTGTCGCGTACATTTAGACACATCACGGTATGTCCATGACATACCGTGATGTGTCTAAGTGTGTCACGGCGTGCTATTGTAAAAGGGGACATTTCCCAAAATTACACCATCCTTCGATAGACATCATTTCATAAATTATGTTGCACTTTTCTGTTATCAAAAGCTAAAAGCTACAAAAACCAAAACTAACAAAAATATAAGTATTTTTTTTAAAGATTTATTGTCAATTAGATCAAAGTTTTACATGTTTTGAACGTAGTAGATAACAGAGAAAAGACGAACGAGTTGTACGGATGTATTGGATTTATCTCCTGTGCAGTACTCTGAAATTAAAGTTGTAAATTGAAACATCAAACAATACGTGAGAAGCCAAGTATTTAGCACCTATGTTTGTTACGTACCGAAGTATCGATCCATGTTTTTTTGCAATGAGTAACATAAATATATGTAAATTCTAGACCTTTTTTTTAAATCGTTGTTTTCGTAGTAACTTTTATTAAATGATTTGGAAGATAGGCGCCTGTAAAATTAAAGAGAAAGTTCTAATTTCATGCAGTACCTAAAAAAATAAGCTTGCTTTTCATATCATCAAAGAAGGCTATAGACTAAACCTATATAATATCAAAATACGACCAAAAAGAGTCGAGAATCGATGAGAAATGTAATATACCGGTTTTTTTTCCTTTACGGGAGACACAGATGAAGTTGCATGGGTCAGCCAAAGAATTACAGTAAAATAAATGAGAAATCTTCCAACAAAATAAGTGACCAAGTTTGAATGTTCGTCAATCAACAAGCAAATATTAAACCCATAATTATGTACTACATTATTTTAATTACAGGACGTTTTTGACGATAACTCGAATACACTTAATTTCATTATGGAGTTAAGTTGTCAATATTAACTCCTCAGTGTCTTAATAGACCTATTGAAAGTATAAAAATGTATAAATAATAATGAAAGATACTGGTCAGTATAATCTGTTATTTTCTATTCTTCGATATTTTGGTTCTCTTGGATGTATAAAATTAATCGAAGTTACAGCTGCAGTATATAAAATTCATCTTCCACCCTAATCTTTAATTCCTTGCTTATTCAAAAACGATGAAACAAAAAAGCAGTATAACTTGTCACATAACTGATTAGAACCATTACATGTTTAAGTGAAGGTTTCGGGCATTGAGTGAACATTAAACTGACGTTTGCCTCGATCAAGACAAATCTTATAATTACATTGGTAATGTTCTTGATCTATATTTTACGTATTTACTAATCCAGTGTATAATAGATCAATGGTTCGGGAACCGTACCGGTTGTTATGGAGAGGTTTTGGTGGGGGTCAAAGCTCGACTCGACAGAGGAGCTGCACAGCTGCTACTTCAATGGACATCTTTCAGGAGAGATGATGATCACATGATTCACATGTAATATCGATCTCCTGTTATACAAAAACAGTTATAAAATAAATTGTCCCGTATTATTAATTAAGTATAAAGAGAATTTCAGTTCATTGACTTTATTAATATTAGATTTTAGCGTCTCTGGTACGAGAATGTAGAGTAAGTCAGCTTTTTTGTAAATATTTTTTAGGTCATTTAAGGCCACTATAATAAATCTTTAATCCAAACTTAAAAACCCAAAAACCAAACTTTAACCCCTGACGCTAAAAGAGGGTGTTATATGTTTGGGGTGTCTGTCTGTGACGTCGTAGCTCTCAAACGGATGGACCGATTTCGATTTTTTTGATTTTTCTATTTTTTGTTTTTTTTTTTTTTTAATTTGGAAGCCACTTTTCTTGCGGTGGTTGTTAGATATGTTTGGTTAATATCATTCTAGTAGATGTAAGACATTTTTGGCGTATGATTACTCGGTTAAGTGCTTGCGTAGGTGGTTTTTATTTTTATTTTAACTTGTTGCATTCACATATTTTTGTTGTTTTTCCGTAATATAGAAACCTATGTACATAACCTTAATATAAAAAGAACAGTACCAATATTTTCATACAAGCGTCAAGAAACTCCACATCTTCGCCTACTGTAATTAAGTAGTTTTTATGTCTAAAATTTCAATATACCTACCATTGATGATTTCTTTTAAGGGGGGAGGGGTGTGATAGAAATATCTTTTCAACTTAACTTCTTTTTAACTTTGGTACTACTCAACCATACTCAACGAACATATTACGGGCGCGCAACGAACACGCCGCGCATGCGCAGCGTATTTGTTGCGGACGTGGAACAAGATCGCCGCGAACAGCAGTATCGACACCATTTTGTACTGTCTCTTACAAACACCAGTCGGCCTTGTCGGGATCTATTTTGTTACTGAGTGTATTGTACTTCCTAAATTCTATCCAAAAACACGACAAAAACGTAGCATATTTGTCACGCGTCCCCGACGTCCTCACTGTGCAGCCGCGGCGTGTTCGCGACGATTTCGCTGCGCGCTCACCCGCCCCGCAGCCGCTCCCAAACCGCTACTATGATAGGGCTCTAACTCTTTCTTGAGAGGAGGCCCAGCAGTGAGACATTATGGGTTATTGATGATGATGATGAAACTAGATGGCATTGTGTGCCAGATTGTCAAATCTAGAAAATCTTAACATTGATTTTGATTTCAAAATATACAAAAACAAACCCTATCATGAGATCTCATACTAACTTGCCATTGTTTTTTAAAAACATTTATGTCAAGTTCAACAATATAACATGAACATTAAACAAACGAAGGTATGTATGTCTTAAATATTTTGTTTACTGAGGTAAAGAGATTATCTTACAAACGTAAATTCTGACATTGAAACTAATGATGGGGCTAAAACTTAAACTAACTAAATACTTAAAAGTATTTCACTGTTTTATAACAATATTCGTGGTTAATGTGTTGGTATACATAAAATGTACCTACACATATAAGTTATAGTTTATATAATGTTAAGCCGATTTTTAAATTCAAATAACACAACCTCTTTAGACCAATCTCTTTCGCTGGTATTATACTTATAAATATGATTGCATCTATTGCGTCAGCAATCAAATGCGTATGTGGCAGAGACAATTACTAACATCATCACTGATAGTCGTATTGAGATTTCGATGCACTGCGAACAATTCCACAATTAACAACAGTAGCTAATAATCAATGACATGAAAATTGATCAATTGTTTACAATGAGGTCATTGCAAGCTTGGTTTTTGGTTTGGATTCATGGCAGTTACGTCACAACATGTTGCAATGAATTTACTTGTGGTCAAACATAAAATAGCAAATGTAATCCAAGTAAACAGTGTTTAATGAACCTATATTAAAATTATCTCCTTATATTTCTATTCTTTCTTGAGACAAAACTATATTTCGTCAGTAATCTTGACTAAATTTCACTACCGATGTACAAAAATACCAACCCCGGAATATGGGAGTGCAACTTTCAGGTTTGGTACCATAGCATAGATTCATTAAATAGTAAGTAAGTGAGTTAAAAGCCGGTGTTCGGGAAGTTTTCTGTAATCCTAGGTCCTTAATAATCATAATAATCCATGGGCGAAGTGATCATAACGAATAAATAACCATCGAACTGTACAATCTTTTAGTAGTTGTATATTACAAATACTGAAAGATTGTACAGTTGACATCTGCCGGGCATGCCACCGTCCTGGGGAATAGATTCCACAGGATGGTCTTATTATTAGTTGAGGTGGTTATCGTCTCGTTAATAATAAATATTTGGGCAGGCATAACCAAGTATCCAGCATCGAACACCAACAAATTGTCCTTAAATATCAACTTATTAATTTTGTAAGTGGTGCTATTATAACAGGTAAATATGTGCCCGACCCAGTTCTCGAGAATGATCGCACTACGTTGTATCAGAACCAATCTATATTTATCGCAGACGGGACAATTATTGCCAATAAGTTTGATATTATGGTGATGGATCGATTTGACCGCCGCGCATTTATTGTCGTCATGGCCGTTTCTCAAAATGAGAATAATAAGAAGAAAGAATATCGTAAAAATTAAAAAAGATAAACAAATGAAATACTTGAATTTATCTTACGAGATTTAATACGTGAATTCGGTGATCATTGTACCGATAGTCGTACCTGGTCTTGATTGATTGCTAAGAGCCTATACCACCACATCTTAAAAGGCTCACGTCAAACGGATGGATCAAGGGTCTGATACAGAAGGCAATTCTTCTTGACACGGCCTGAGGAAGTTCCTATCTTTGAATCCCTAACTACCCGTTTCTTGGTTTCTGTACTCCAATTCGGTGGTCAACTATATTTTATATTAATTTTTTTTTTCCTATTTTACTTACACAATAACCGTAGTTTATAATCATCTCTTTTTTCATCGGTTTTTACCTTTTACTATGTGCGACATGCGATAATGATAGTACCTAGTACTCTGAAGAAAGTATCTTATGATTGTAATAACTAGAATTCCTCATGTGAAACCGGTCTCAACGATAAAAGATATTCACTAATATTGTTTCATAAACTGAGAAAGTAAAGTATAAGATGTACCTACATAAAGGAGTTTAATTTCTCTAAAGCTGGTTTACAATTGCTGTTATGTATTTGGAATTGATAAATAAAAAAGACGAAAGGACAACCACCAATGATATTTAATATCTTTGACCATCACTTAATCAAGTTATAACGCGGTGGTTTGAAATAACTTCTAAAGAGTCTCTACGTCCTCATGGTTTAACCACACAGGAATGAGTAACCTTACGGGTAATTTAACCAGACTAGCAACTTGGTCTAGTGGCTAGTCATTCTAAGTGCGTGCTCTGGAATGACTAGTTAATGATATAGGAGGAATTGAGGCTAAGTTTTTTGACTAGTTTCGCACGGCGGTTGTCGTTGTGCTGCGGGTAACACCGCGGGCTTAGCTAGTTTTCAGTATAAACTTGTAGGTCGTCCTTACGATCCATTCTTTACTTAAATGTATCTATTTAGAGTTTACACTATAATAAGAAGGTTGTTGGTTTTTTTATCGTGTTAGCATTTTCAATGATGATGTTACAATGATGTAATTAGTGCCAAAATTTTCATGAAACGGTAAGAAGTAGGGAACGTACCTATTTGTGTTCTTTTCAGTGTTTGGACTCCACTTAACACGTACACGGCAATGCACGTGCACTTACATAGTTAAGTATGTGTGACGCTACTCCATTTGCTCCTCTCAAACAAAATACAATCACGATACAATATAGCAACCAAAATAAGTGACATTACTCACATCTGTTTTTGAAGGAAACAATGTTAGATAATAGTTAGTTTTAAAACAAAATTCCAATTATTACAATAAGTAGGTACAATAGACGCTTCGTTTAATTTTAATACATAGAATATTTATCCACATATTACTACATAATATATCGAAACGCACCTTTAACAATATATTCGAGACAGACATATAACCAGAAGTGGCAACCGTTGCTGGATATGCAGCAGGCTACTGACCCGTCTGCACTAGCACATCTGACAGGTTCAACACGTTCCTAAGGGTCGCTGCGGTCACATCTTGGGGAAATGTGACCGCTGCAAACGAACCGGGACAGGACACCCTGGTACGGCCGGGGGTGTCGTTTGGAGCGGGTCGGTGTTTAGTCTCTTACTTGCTAGGTTCCCGCCTCGGGAGTGACTCTAGTCACCCTGGAAAGTACCTCGTGAGGTACGGCAGGGAGGACTCCAGAAGCCGTCGATTTGTCTATATTTTTCAGTATTTGAACTAAAGTAAAATAACATCTCAGATCCTGCAAATTATGCGTAGCGTAACTTTACGCTACTTATGTTTCATCAACAACCCATAATGTCCCACTGCTGGGCACGGGTCTCCTCTCAAGAGAGGGTTTAGGCCATACGTCCCCACGCTGGCCGAGTGTGGGTTGGGGACTGACAAGACAACGTTGTGACTACGTGATCTTACATATGTATAAAATAATAATACATATCCCACCAAAACATTTTCATGTCAAATGTTGCCAAGACGACTGCGTATGACTTATCCTGTGAAAAAGATGTCAGATCTCATGTAGAGCCAAGCTTCTAAATCTACACGCCATACCTCCACCAATCCTAACTTGACAAATTCTACATCTCATTAAAAATGAATGGCTTGGCTGTTTTGCCTTCGCATCGTAGTTATGTGTGAGAGCCCTTAGATAGCCCATTTATTGAGAAAGGCTATAGGATATATATCATTACGCTAAGACCAATAGGTGCGGAGCACCAATGAAGAATGTTTCCAAAACGGGGAAAACTTATTACCCTACGGGCAATAGGAGTCGCAAACGAGGTCGAGTGGTCAGGTACTATGTAATGTATGTATGTATATAAAAATAAATCGCCGAAATGTATGTATTCGTTATTGTTAGGGCAAGGTTTGTGTACAAAGAAAATAAAAAGGTAAATGGAAAAGTATTTTTTTGTATCCGCGACGGGAAGCTGAGGCATATAAGTAAATATGGAGGTACGAAGTTCGCCGGGTCAGCTAGTATATTCTAGTTGCATGTTCTATAAATAGCTTACCATAAAGAAGGAATCAACTGCCCCATCCACTTCAAAAGAATATCCATCTCACTTTAAATGAAAAGGAATAGTCAGTAACGGTTACACTCATACCCAATACTACGAGAAATACGTAAAAGCTAAAGTAACTCACTTTTTTTTATTGTTTTTTTTCTGCTAAGTATATATCAACCTAGAACTGAAAGAGTAAGGACAATTACCTTTATCTTAAACATAAAACGTAGTAGTATTTCATTTAACGACATTAATGAACCTTGAATTTGTCATTTTGTCCCATTGACCCTAATTTAATACGGAAGAAAATAGTACACTTGCTTGCAAAATATTAGTGATACATTTGTTTTAAGAATAAGAATCTGCGTCAACAAATCTAATGATGACCTATCAAGATGTCTCTGAATATCTATTTGATGTATCAGGTTTCGAAATTAATCAAGTGTCGTCTATTTGCCATTGAATACTAGCACTGGGCACTGACTGTTATAATTTAATCAATCAAAAGATATGCATGCTATAGGTACAATATAACGTAGTATTGGGCCGACGTCAGCAGTAGGTGCAATGATTCTTGATGCCCATCTATTACCATTAGTTAATAAGTGGCACATCAATATGACATTTAAAGGCACAACTTTCAATGTATTTTAATAAACGTCAATGCCATAGTGCTGTAATGGATTTAGTTATATATCAGTACATGTAGTAGTACTGAACATGAAACTGTCTTTTTTATATATCTAGGGTTCCGTACCTCTAAAGGAAAAAGCAGAACCCGTATAAGATCACCTTATTGTCCGTCTGTCTGTCTGTCAAAACCCTTTACGGGAACGCGTGAAGGTATCGAGTTAAAATTTAAACCGTATACTCAGGTCTGTAGTCCCCTGAAGTTGTGAAAAAATCAAACCTCAAAATTTACGTAAAAAAAGATACAGCCGTTTATTCAGCAAAAAACGTATACTTCAACTCTCCTATGGGAATCAAAACTTAATGGGTACTTCCCATTGACATAGAACTATAAAATATGTCAAGTAACATCGTTATAGACCACAAATACGGGGATATATTTCAAAACTATACTTTTAAATAAATACTATACTGTAATTAAATCTGAAAAAATAGGGATTCTATAATTTTATAGGAGAACTAGCTGTTGCCCGCGGCTCTGCCCGTCTGTGCATCGCGGCAAATAGTAGCCTATGCGTTAATACAGGGTGTCAGCTACCTGCATACCAAATTTCACGAAAATTACTCCAGTCGTTTGAGCGTGAAGAAGTAACAAACATACACACTCACAAAATTTTTCCTTTACATATTAGTGTGAAGTTGAAATCTCAATTCGAAGATACTAGTACAAGTCGGGTATCATATATTATGAAAGGTCATGATGTGCACATTATAAAATTTATTTTATTTATTTTTAAATGTGTACATACGAAAATATGCAAAAATATGGTTTATATCGCCGATGTCTGTGAAAGGAAATTTCGAAGGATTTTTTTGATATTTTTATTCGATTAATGATCTAATTATAATGATCCTCCATACTCATTGCCACGGTATCGATGCATACAATGCAACAATGCATCATGGTGACCCACTCTATGACGGCATATTGAGATCCTTCTGCATCATTGGGCCTCCGGTCTCGCACTCACCAACGATTATCGAAACACGACCACAAAAATGCTGTCATTTAGATTGGTCTTCTCTTACTTTTGAGTCAACAGCGATGATTAGGTATTGTCATACTAAGGGAAAGTACGAAAAACTCCTAGTTCATTTAATAAATATGAAATTCCAATGGCCCAATGACGCAGAAGCATCACTAGGTCTCCATGGTGTGGATCACTATGCTGTATTGTTGCAGTGTCTAAATTTGCAATCAGTATGGTGACCATCACTTTTGGAGCCACCTTGGGGGGCCTATACATAAAAAAATCACATCCTCTTTCATTACAAATCGATTTATTGAAAACAGGCGAATTCTTTTATTTTCATCTCCGTTTATAGAGCGCCTGAAAAAACTGTTGTCTTTTATAAGTAACTAGCAGCCGGCCCCGGCGTCGCATGGTAGACATATTATGTATTTAACAACATTTTAAATATATATTAATTATAACAGCCGGCCCTGGCTTCGCAAGGTTCACATATAAACAAAATTTATACATCACTCGCACAAATTTTAACATGAAAAATTTAGTTTTTGTGGCATACCTTTAATAGTCTCGTGATGGGAAATAACAACCAGTTTTATATTACTTTAATTGTCACTTGAAATATACATATAACATATATATAATCTAATCGCCGTCCACTGCTGTATAAAGGTTTCTCCCGAGGGGCGCTATCTATTCCGGTCTTGGGCAGTCCCCATTTAACGGCCGAAGTTGTGACGGCCGAGTTGGATAGTTTGGCCAAGGTAGATAGTATTGTTGCACAATCCATTTCATGGTCACGGAATTGGGGGACACATGCCGATTATGCATGATTTTCGTCTTTTCGAAGTTCATCCCCAGTCCCATTTGTTTAGAAGAATCGTCTAGACTGTTAACCATTTCTTCCAAATCCTGCAGAGATTCCGCCAGGATGACTATGTCGTTTGCAAATCGCAAATGTGAGAGATATCAATCATTGATATTGTGTTTTATTTTTTTTATTTTATAGGGAATCCGTTCGTTCAAATATAGCGTCTAAATAAACCATTTTTCATGAAATGCATCCAACACTTACATTAAAAAAACAATTATTGTTGTCTGTCTTTCTGTTTGTTGCGGCAAATCTCTGGAATATGGCAAGATGGCTAGACCGATTTTAACGAGACTTTTACTGGCAAATGGGTACAATATAAGAGTATCTTCAATACTTTTTGTAGACTATCTTGTCCCCTCTGCTTTACCGACGATTGTTGATTTTAATAAGTTTAAGGGTATAACAAAAACCGCGAGTATTACCGCGGTATTAAGCTAATAGTAGTAGACATAAGAGACGAATTTCTAAGACACAAACAATAGGAGAGATAGACAATCATTGAATGTAATATTATGGCAAAATTAAAAAAAAACTTACTTTATCTTAAATTTCTATTCTCTAACGTTTAGTAGTTTTACGTTTATCGTGTTGAGTTATTTAAATCTCGTAACTATTAAATATGATTAGGTAAACGTAAAAAACGTAAATGAGCGCTGACGCGTCCAATGCACATTTGAACATTTCTATAATCATGCTGATAAAAAACCTTTATATATTTTCATTCTTTAGTAGTAAACGTAATATTTCTGATTGAGTATACGTGATGAGAAATGAAACAAACAAAAGACGATTAAGCCGAGGCCATTTTTAAATGGGGTCAATATGATAGTTCCTCGCAAAGCATGAAATGAGACAACACAAACGTATGTTACAATAGGATATTATGAAAGTCGTTTTATAAGTGACGTCACTTTTGAAATGTAAAATGTATGAAGATATACTACGATAGACGTTTCTTATGCTCTTAATGCCCTCATATATAACATATATAAAAAAACTTTAGTACATGATTTTTCTCTATTGTCAATACTTTCCCGCAGCACACGTGATATATGATTTATTGGCTATTTTTACACCTTAGGCGGTATTATCGACGTTTTCATACGGACCCTTAACTTTTACCCAAATGCAACAGTCTGTGTTACTTGGGGATGATTTAGCTTTCTAATGGTCAAAGAATTTTTTAATTACGTTTAGTACTTTTCGAGTTAAATCGTTACAAACAAACAAAAATACAAACAAATTAAAAATAAAGTATAGACCTTTAATACGTAATCCTTGAGTTAAAATATTCCTTCAACAACTAATTTACGGGTATGTTGGTTATCCTTAGTATTTTTGTTTAAAGTTATCAGAAATTTCAATTAAAAATAACCGGCTATGTTACGTTCTTCATTTAAATACTTTTATATATTTCTTAACGATAACTTTATAGGTAACATCATAGAGCTAAAAATAGAAGGAAAGGAGGAATAGGAAGAACAAGACACAGTGATATAGACCAGATTATGGAAAAAACGGCGGTTACAACGTATAAGGAGGTCAAGGAAAGGGCTCTTGATAGGGAGAGATGGATAAAGCTGCATCGACAAGAGCGTAGCTCTTAAGTAAAATGATGAGAATGAAATTATCTTGCAAAAATAGTATGTGTATATAATGGTAATAATGCGGCTGAAGTTTCAGATCTTTCTTGTTCTATAAATATTATTCAAGTAATTGTAAATTTTTCTTATCACTCTTGGCAGAGCGGTCGTGGTCACTGTAAATACCTAAGTTAAAATATGCATAATAATGTTAAGGTATTAAAGTATTTTATTTAGAAGTCTGTTTATCGCACATGCTCTACTTAGCTTGGGATCAGTAGGCCGTGTGTGGGATGTGTAAAATTGTTAATTTTTATCCGACTGCAAAGGAAGGAGGGTTATGTTTTTCGAGTGTATGTATGTATATTCTTTGGCACGCCCTAGAGCCTAAAAGGCTTGTTGTATTTTTATGTGAGTGGTGTCAATTCACTCACATGACACTGGGTACAACAAAATTAAAAAAAAACTAAATTAAGGATTTTTGGCGCCAAAAAGTAATATAAAAAAAATCTAAATGTATCAAAATAAAGATTTTTAACGGTGATTACGAATATATATAAGTTATATGTTTCGTTAAAAAAAGCCGAATTTAAGAAAGATGTCGTACATATTTACGTAGTCGGTTTTTTAAAAATAATTTTACTTACTAGTTACGGCTGCACAAGCAATTATCTGTAGAAATTAATCGAATGGGTGATATAGAGCGTCAAAACCAAAACCTACTGACACATCAGAGTTCCAAGTAAGAAGTAATCCGAGTTTCGAACAACTAACCAGAAAACACAATGCATGTGATCATGAGACACATGAGCTTTCATTTGCATTACTGGCATTGCTTACAAAGTAAACAAGACGAAGCAGTGCATTTATTTGGCTTCTGCTTGTTTGTATGACGTATAATAAAAACTGCATGTTTTTGCCTCGTTTTATCATTTACTTTTTGGCTAGCTACTAACTAGTGTTTAAAAAAACAGTCATTAGAGCCAAAGTACGTAACTGTACAAAACATCTATCTTTAACTATGTGTCGTATAATATTCCTATGCGAATTGATAGAAGTATAGCCGGTATAACATGTATTTATGAGCTTAGCGAATTGCCTGCAACAACTTAGATTTGTTCATCAGATTTCAAATTGAATGCAAATACATTTTCCGTCGCTAGCACAGAAACTCTTCGGCATAAATAATAGTCAGATTTTTTTTTGTTTAACTTGGTGTGAAACTTAGCACTTTGTGTCTAATTTACCTTATAAGAATGAACCATTTGTGTTCATAACATGAGAATTGACGTTATAAATACTTATATAAAGATCTCGTGTGTATTACAAATGCTTTATATTCCTAAGAGTAACTTAGTTTCACTTGCCAAGAAGAAGGAAGGACAGACGTCTTCAGAAATCCTACTTAATATTATAAACGCGAAAGTTTGTAAGTATGGATAGATAGATGTGACTCTTTCTCGCAAAAACTACTGAACGGATTTGAACAAAACTTTACAGTAATATAGCTTATACATCGGAATAACACATAGGCTACTATTTGACGCGATAAGTGACATACACGCGGGCGGAGCAACGGGCAAAAACTAGTTTTATCATATATCCTACATTTTCCAAAACATTTCCGCAAGGTTAAAGACGCATCGACTAATTTGGTCGAATGTTACCGAACATATTTATATGCGCTTACTGTCACTGTGTTAATAAGCTGTATTTTACCTTTAAGTAGATACACGTTTGCAGAAATAAGAGAAGGATAAGTTTTGTAATCAAGCAAATTCTCTCACACACATTACTATCTATGCTTTTGCATCATATATTATATATAAGGAGGTATTGACTTACTATGTACCGTACGTACGTACGTACCGTGCATATATATGTAACTTACACCAAGCCATCTGATCAGATTGCTTGGTGTATTGGCGTGCAGTGATCTTGTCCTGCGTAGTTTGTACCATTCCCCTTCGCAGCAGTTCTGCGAGGGAGAAACAACCGCTAAACAGTTAACAAATAATTATACCAATTATACCGTACGTAGTGTACGAGTATCTAGAGCGGGTTAAGAATATAAGCGTGTCGTAAGAGGCTGAAAAATCAAGTTCATTGGTAGAGATACTCGGAGAACTGTCCATTGAAGTAGACAATATGATTTGTTTAGTATGCACATATTTCAAAGAACGCATTCGGAAACGAACACGTGGAAATAAACATACACTACACTCGTGTTTATTTAGCAGAAGGGGTAAACCAAGGGGTATTAAACACTCTAATTTTGCTACCTATAATGACTTACAATTGATATAGCTTCATACACGGAAATTGAACGCGAGTATATACTTAGTTTTTATGACATTGCAAAATGTTTACCATGTTCGCAATCGTGTTTAGCAGAAAATGACTGTACAATGAGAAATTGTCGAGGAGTTAGTCCATAGTTGCGTATTATCAAACCAATGGTTAAAGTAATGCCTAATATCAGGTGTTTTATCGGTTCTAAAGGCTTATATATTTAGCGATAAACATCGTTGACCTGGTAATACTTGGTAAAATTAGGTTTTACTAAGGTTGTTATCTTAATACTATGTTCTTATCACTTGAATTCCTATTTCCTAGTAAGCATCAAATAAGTAAGTATCAAATAAGTAGAACCAAGTGCAAATAACGGATTTTAAAGTAATGACACCGCAATGAGTCTATTGAAAATTAGGATAACTTTAAATAAACTGTATTCTTTTTAATTTCTTAATTTTCTGGCTGTAGGGACAGTATTTTTCATGAAATTAGAATAAGACCAGTTTATTTGATGAATGACCTTAAATTAACAAGTAAAAATACACCACATGACATCAGTTTCAGCCCAGTTACTCAGTAGCATGTACATTAATGCACGCCTAATTATAAATAAATAAAAATAGAAATAAAAATTACAAAACTGTTTAAATTTTCGTACAACTTCAGAAAAATATTTAAACTTAAATAGCTGTTTTTCGTTTCTAGCTTATCGAGATCAATCGCCATTTTGGATAAACGTTTCTTTCCCTGTAAAGCTAAATTATTAATGTTCCATCAGAGTAATGTTAAATGATTATTCATTGTCGTAATCATAATTCCATTGCCCAACGATTATCTAGTATGTACATCAATGCGGATTTGATTGTGAACCTCCTCCTTTTTTGAAGTAGGTAAATAAACTATTCAAGTCAGTTTATAAATGAAATAATCCTGAGGCAACCAACATCAAACAAATAGAACCTAACCTAAAAGAAAGAAGAAAGAAAACTAAAGGTACTTATTATATAACAACTAATTAAATATAGACTGGTAATAATAATAAACAAGCCAATAGTAATGAAATACTATACCTATCACCGAGTCAAAGTGTAGTTTGGACTGAACTGATTTAAAGTCACGTCAGTGCATTTGCAATAGCCGGGGCCTTTACTATTCTTAGACAGACAACCTAAGTAATTTCCAACATTAGCGCAAGTAATAAATAATAACATTTAGGTACCCACTATATGCCGCTTCAAAACCTTTTTTTTTACATGCTGCAAGTCGCAGCCACACGGTGCAATATTTAATGTCACCTGGATGGAGGCCAGGATAGTTTCCATCCAAACCATTGGGGTAGGTTTAAGTTTGTGGTTATGGATTTATCAGTGATTTGTCTAAGTAAATACAACCAAGGCGAGCGGTACATAATGGAAATGTTATGTTGTTGATTCTTTATTCAGTTTAAAACAAGGTGTTGACCGTTGACTGCATTCGAGAGTTAATTCTACATGACTGTTTCAGCTTTGTTCCATTTTGACTAGGTACAATTTGTATTACGCGAAAGATATTCGATAGAGATGCGTGCTGGTACAGCTGTGTTAGAAACATAATATTCTAGAACAAAGATTGGAAATTCGATAATTTTATGGTAGCTGGAAATATAAACTAGCAAATTGCTACTTGAAATTTTAATCTAAAACAGAAACGAAAGAGTTACAATCAATAACCGATTGTTTTATCTCAGCTATGAAAGTAGTACCTTTGTCGAATAAACTAGTTTGTTGAAGATGAGTACAAATCAAGTAGCTGACGTATTGGAGTCGACCATCCCGGTCAGGAACGAATTAATTTATATGCTATATATATATATATCAATAATATTGAATAAGGTCAAGGATTCTACATACGCAATGGTCTGATTTTGTACCTAGTTAGTGAACTAGATCTACAATCTAGTGAGATTCACTACATTAAAATAAAGTAGAATAATTTACACAAGTTAAGTAAGCCACTTTTCATTTTGAACAAATGAGGATGTTTTGGCATATACTTCATCTTTGTCTAGACATTAGAATAATCTACCCCAAACTAGATACATCAAGCGCTGTAGTATCGCATTTCCCATCAGAGGTTTAGATGGGCTACTTAGCAAAACCCACAATACACACACATAGCTCATTAACACAACATGCAATTCCAATCCATATTTGGCTTAATCAAAATATGGATTAACTGTGAACACTGTTTGTTTCATCATTATTTTCCATTTGACTTTGTATAATCCTAATATTATCTGATAAGTTACAGGAATACATAGTGACTTACATTAAGTAGGTATATGGTGGATATTCCAAATATGATAACACCGACGCTGTAATAATAATAAGCCAAAGAAAAATCATAAAATGAATAATAGGAAAAATACTAGTTTTTTTAGATTATAATCATTTGTAGTTTGTATTAGGCAAATAATATGACTGTGTGTGGGTCATTAAAATAGTCTAACAAAAAGTCTCTGATAAAGATTTTTGTATAAATGAAAATTTAACCTAAATAAAAATGTAGAACGCCTTGACAATGCCATTCATGAACGCAACTCTCGATTTTCTCACGAAAGGTCAGCTGCTATAGAAAACCTACGGGGAGAGGAATGGGCGTCATCCCGCCTAGCCTGTGGCATTGAATGGATCCGAGCAATCGATGGTGCCGGCGACGTACAGTCTGTCTCCAGACTTTGACGTCATCAAGGAAAGTACCACTCTGTAGGGGGATGGGGCGAAATAAGCGGAAATATTTCAAGGTACATTAACTGTTTTTGATAAATTTACGGTTAAGTATTACATGCTATAATGACATAAATACATATAAGGAACTTCATCCTGCTTTTGCGGTTATGCGATTTAATTCTAAATTGTGAATTTAGTCTACACGGTAATAAATTTAGGGATATTTTTTTTCTTTTAATGGGAATGAAACTAGAAAATCTGGTTATTCAATTTGGAAGTAATAAACTTTATTAATAAAGAATCTATCAATTAGTCAATGTATCTAAACTGCTCACTTTCAGCATTAAGTAAATAAATTTGTTTTAAAAGTTCCTAGGTATTGCAAAACTACATTCAGTATAGTTTCGCCAGTTTTATAATCGCTAGGAATTATTAATTCTTATTCAGCACCCCATGCCACCTAGAATTACCGTTCCCCTGGCCGATTACGAACAGTCGCCCCTGTTTGTTATCATAGACAGCGTTAAGGAAATGACATAGAGCTATAGTACTATGTTAAAACAGGGGCGACTTTTGGGGGCTGTGGGCTGGCACTATTAGAGGGGTTGACCTACTTAATCAGACTCTACTAGTCTACGTGAACAGTTAGTAGTATCATTATTAGTTTTGTTTAAAATAAATGTGTATTGACACATTTATTTTTAAATTAAACAAAACTAATAATAATAAATAGTGTCTTTCTTTTTTGTATTATACATATTTTTTGTATCGGAAACCAGAATTTAGAAACTAAAATTTTGTAGCGACTTTGTGCCAGGTCTAGTTTAAAAAGGACTTGAGAAACTACTTAGGTATGCTTTATTGAAAATAGTTCATTTTTATTTGTCTCTTTACAGTTTCGCATTTTCAAGACAATTGTCACTTCATCTACTACGGATAAATAGTACCTACTAAAATCAAGAACTATCACATATACCTGATATACCTAAGTAGTTTCTAAAATCCTTTTTAAACTAGACCTGTCACAAAGTCGCTACAAAATTTTAGTTTCTAAATTCTGGTTTCCGATGCAAAAAATTATGCATAATACAAAAAACCTACATGCCAACATTTCAGGATTCTAGGTTCAGCGGTTTAGGCTGTGCGTTGATCTCTGGGTATGTCAGTCAGTCACCTTTCTCTTTTATATATATAGATTTTATTTTATCGTAAGAGAGCCTTCTACTCTACCACAAATAAAATTTAAATGTCTGTATGTGATTTCAAATTATTAGCTTCTCAATAAAAGCTTCTTAGTAAATACGGTACATGAATATATTTTTTAATTTAAAAAAATATAATTTCTATTTAGAATTTATATTTCTATTCTAATGGATTCAATTAATAAATAAAAATCAATAAACCAATAAAATACAGTTGCATATTGCAGTTGCTATTCTCGTCCATAATGGCATCATATCTATAACACTCGTTTTTAACCGACTTCCAAAAGGAGGAGGTTCTCAATTTCATTGTTGTTTTATGTATGTTCCAGTAATATTGCGAATATTCGCATCCGCATCCGCAAATGCGGAGCTTCCGCATGGATTTGAACATCTGCATCCGCATCTGGAAACCGTATTGGCCATGGGAGGGTCGGTCTAATAGTTTATGTCATTGCTTAAATCTAATGTTTGAAATTTACGAAATTTCCTAAGTTTTTAACTTCGTACGAACGCATCTAACAATGTTTAAAAACTACAAAAGTGAACTTTTGAATCAAAAAATCTGTTGTGCTGTCCATGAAACTGCCAAAGGATCTATTGAGCTTAGATAGTATTAAGGGATTTCAGTGTGAGCTTAAAAAAACCTTACTTGAAAGGGATTACAGTGTTGATGAATACCTAAGTGACACGTTGAAAGTTTCTGTTACAATTACTCAATGTTAATTACAATTAATCTTCTCTTTAACATGGATATTAATATTATTAATACTAAAACTTAAATTTCCCTAAATTGTAATTTTAATTGTTTACTTCTAATATGTTTGTAATAACTAATAATTAACACTAATTTAATAATTTAATTATGTAATAGTGAAAATTGTTAATAATGAAATAAATTAATAACTGTATTTTATTTTGTCGCAATATATTAAGTTTGAAGTTTGAAGTCTGATGAAAGAAGCCGAAAATCCTTGTAAGATTTCGATATGCGCTCCATCAGAGATAGGTAAAATTGAGTGATTCCGAGGTCACGTTAAGCAGTCGGTTCCGGTTATTATTGTAGGATAACAGTCGTGAAGCTAAGTTGGTGGCCTTTAGGCGGCTTAAAAACATCCCACGACAAGATTTACGTTCACAACGTTGTCTTGCCAGTCCCCAACCCGCACTCGGCCATCATGGGGACGTATGGCCTTAACCCTCTCCTGGGAGGAGACCCGAGCCGAGCCATTAAGGATTGTTGATGATTTAATAAATAGTCACCTACATATTGAATATAAGTCTTACTACCGTGAATTATATGATTCATCTATGTAAAATGTCTTAATGTTTATCCTATCACAGGTGTGTGACTAACTATATATACATACGTAAGTCGAGTACCTAGGTACATAGGTTATAAATAAATGCTGTCAAGAACCGACAAAGATAATTTTGACGCTATTTCCATTTCGTTACTTTCCATGAAGGATCATAGTTTTATCATGCTCATCATAGTGAAATATCTTTCTCAGTCATGTCATAACATTTTATCTTACTTACCTATCGTGATTAAAGAAGAGACATTGCTTTGGGACTCTTAATTCACTCGTGCTAGCACGTGACACGGAAGCACGTTTTTAGTAACGCGTATGCAATTTATAAAGCAAATGTGCAGAATTAGTAAATATCCTATCTGATAGATTAATGGCTGCATACGAAGTCCCTGATTACAATGTGTTTACAATCCTCGTTTTCTTAGGGCAACTCAAATTGAAGATAAAATTCCAATTCGATTGATAACGAGGTCTTAAAATTAAGTTTTCACTTTCATGTAAAATGCTGCCAAGACGACTGCATATGGCTTACCCTGTGAAAAAGATATCAGTTACAGATCCCATGTAGAGCCAAGCTTCTGAATCTACACGCTCTAACGCCACCAACTCTAACTTCACAAACTCTACATCTCAGTAAAACGTATGGCTTCGCCGTTTCGCTACAGTCACGAAGGCGAAACGAACGCCTTTTGTGTTTACAAATATCTGTAATAGTATATCTGTAATAATAGTTTCTGAAGTAAAGTGTTATGGAAGTATTTAATTTCTGAAGTAATGAAACAGCCAAGCCATACATTTTTACTGAGATGTAGAGTTTGTGAAGTTTGTTAGGGAACTATATATTAGACTAGCTAAACCCCACGAAGTTACTTGCGGTACAACAACAACCACGGGTTAAACGTCATCAGCTATCCTGTCCTAAGTCCTGTCAAAATTTGTCCAACCTTTCTAGATTAGCCGGAATAAACACACAGATAGACAATTCAAAAAATTCTTTTGTAATCTAAGAACCGTAGGTATATAATATACCTGATCCGAATGTGTTACTAACAGCAGTTCCTGGATCCCTCCCGTCGCAGGCGCAGAGTGGAACATCGTGTGGTTTTAGTCGGTTCGATTCCGACACACCGCCCCGCCGCAAATCCCGGCGGGCTGACGGCCTGAGGGGTTTCCACACGTAAAAAAAAGAATAAAATAGACCTACCTATATAATTTAAAATTACAAAGAGACACTTCAATTTTATTTATTTGTATCGATTTAATTGTTTATAACATAAGTACAAGACGCGTAAAAAACTATTTAAAGAGGAAATTAGAACTTCTGACTCAGCTACTCATTGCACTACTAGCCACGTCAGGATGCTACCTTTCTCGGAGGAGTGGAAAAAAAGACCGGACTGTCGTTGTATCAATACAACATTTTATACAGAGCGTGACATCTGTCTGAAAGTTGATGGATCAAGATTTTTTGTTTAACTTTACTAACGAGTGATGATTATGATAAAAGTGAATATGTTTAACACAAAACAAACACGTTTGGGTTTGCCTCTGAATCTCCTAAATGTATTGAGTCACATGTTCATGGAACGTCAAGTTACTTATCATGTATCTTGTTAATTTTAACGTGTGTATAGCGCCATTTTTCAATTTATCACGATGATTTTTTCTTGTTTCATACATTTTGCAAATTTTTGACACAGAATCATGAAACTTTATTTTTGAGGTACTGATTTAAAATAAGTAGATACGTATTTAAGCGATTATCAATATTCTACCCCTAAGGAGATGAAATAGGGGTTGCAAATTTGTATGGAAGTCCATCATTTTTAAAGTTAAAAACATGAAACTATATATTTGGGCTATTGATCAAAAATGAGCACAGACGTATTTTATTTAGCGTTTCTCAATTTCTACCCCTAAGGGGGTGTAATAGGGGTTTAAAGGTTGTACGAAAATCCGTAATTTTTTAAATTAAATACATGGAACTTTATTTTTAGGCTAGGCCACTGAATAAAAATGAGTATATACGTATTTAAGCGTTTCTCAATATTCTACCCCTAAGAGGGTATAATAGGGGTTGAAAGTTTGTATGAAGGCCATATTTGCCGTAGAACTGACAACCAGTGGGGTAAACGGGTTCTTGAGTCTAGACCGCTTCTCGGCAAACGTAGTGTTGGACGTCCACAGGCTAGGTGGAGTGATGATCTGCGCAAAACGGCTCGCAAGAGCTGGATGCGAGAAGCCGAGGATCGAACCAATTGGCGTGCAATTAGAGATGCCTATGGACATAGGCAATTCTAATTGCAGAAATCAAATCAGCAGTGGACTGCGATGATGATGAGATACCTTAAATTAGAGTGTCTGTTTGTAGTATTAAAATGACCGCTTTTTTAATAAATGCATATGTATGTATACAGTTTTATACGGTACATTTACCGCAGTAACATTTTATATGTAACCATTTTTCTGTCTGTCTGTGTCTGCCTTTATGTCTGTCTGTCTGTCCGTTTGTTCCGGGTAAGGTAAGGTAACATCGCCGGACACAGCTAGTCTATACGAATAAATAAAATTGTAATGTCTGTTTGTAATATTAAAATAACCGCTTTTTACTAACTGCATAAGTATGTATACACGGTACATATACCAAAATGTAGTTAAAAATTTTTGAATTTTGAATCAATATTTTATTTATTGTACCATGTAGTATTACAAATGATCACTTCTGTATTTTTAAAATAATACATTATGAGTAATTAGAAAAATATTTTGCCATCATTTTGCACAACCTTTTATGTTAGTGCCCACTGTTTTTGTATGCAGATCTTTTCTTTTTATTCAAAATTCTGATCAAAAAACGGCCTATATTGACAAATTTTGCTTGGGACAATTAAATAGTTTGTTTTGTGCATTAACGTTGTGTTTAATACTTTTATGAAAAAAATTGTAATAATCGACTAAGATGGTGCCAGAATCGATGTTTAGTTTCTCTCTCACTCTTTTTAGAGTCCACGTAACTTTGATAAATGTTGCTAAACGCTCAAAATGTAAAGAAACCTTGACGCACTGTGTATTGGTCAATGTTTTGAACTGGAATGTTTAGTAGCTACACTACAAACAAAATTCAATATGGCTTTTGCTTGTATTTAAATGGCAGCCAATTTTTAGTGTAAGATTATTGAATTTATGGCAGCAACAAATGTTTTAAATCAAGTGTTATATCTCGCCCAAATATTGCCATTTTATTTGTTTTATCGGTTTTAACTTAAAATATCTTACGAGTCTTGATTGTGTATAATTTGACTTCATTTTTATCGTTCTTGCTAGGCGCAGGTGAGGTGATAAAGTTATCAATTATTTTAAAGATGAATTAAATGAATTGTTGCCGGAAATTCTATATTCCTCAACATTAAACGGATATTGTTACTTTCGGTAAATATCATTAGATGGAAGCTGTATTTAACTCATTGCCTTGTAAAATTTCATAGCATTGTCTATCGGTAATTTACTTCAAATTGTATTAGTTCTCGCTTATTCACAATTCAAGTTACACACGATATATCAGGTAATAAACTAGATTTATCATTTACATAATGTCAATTGAACTTTACATGTACATAGTTGTAGTTTTGTTGAGTAATAAGGACGCAGTTTATAGACGCTATCTCTTATTTACGGCACCGGCGCAATAGACCTTAACTAATTTCGTCTTAGATAATACTAGAATATCGATTACGAGGTTTACGTAATTCAGAGTTTGTAAACAACAACAACAGAGTTGCAATTTTGTTCTGTGATAAAGAGTTTGACCAAATGTCTCAATCTCAAGTAAGTAAAATACGATACAATATTACTTTATAAATGTATTTGTTTATTATAGACACGCCAACAATATATTTTGTCAACATTCAATAAAAACCATACAGTATGGCACAGTTTTTAAATGTAGAGCTCCAAAGAGTACGTCCAGTAGACAATTATAGATTAAAAAAGTCAACCAGCATATTATTCATGTGAAATTATCTTAAAATAACTATTTAGATTAGAATAAAATTAATTAGTGTTAGTGTAAAATTCAATATTTTATCTTTGAACTTGTAGAGAGACTCGTGAAATAATTGTAAGAGATCGAGTCTGTCCTTTGTACTTGTTTCACGAGCATGCTACAGGTGCATGCTAATATCAGTTATTCTTGCGGTACAGAAAGATCTTTATAGATGTAAAACAATATATATTTCTTTTATAATAATTTATTAATATATGAATTCTATTTCTTTCACATACATTTATTGCATTAAAAGAATAAAATTGAGAGCTTCATTAAGCTCTTATGGTGACTTAGTAGCATACCTATATATCAATATACTGTACTCGCCTTTGTGCAACACATTTTGAATAGAGCTCTTTTGTATCAATACAATGCTCGCCTTTTGTCAATGTGCATTGTGTGTTACCGATAGTAAGTTAATAGATACTGTTACTATATTTAAACTTTGATTGTGTATCAGTTACATTATAATATTAACCTTTGTGATTGGTAAGATTGTTCAACAAATACCTTTTTGTTTGTTGCATTCTATGCATAGTCTTTTTTTGGACCATTCTTTGTTTAAACTTCTAAGAGAACATTAACTTTCAAAAGCAAAAAAAAAAAAAATTTAATGAATTCCCAGATCCTGAAATTCCAGAAATAGTGTAACTAACTTGATTTTAGTTTATATAAAGAAATTTCACTTTTACATTGAAACAGTAAAAATAAAAAAAAAAAATTAGAAAATAATAAAGCATGGTATAGAGACTTAAAGTTTGAGAAGAGGGTCTAGTCTAGACAGAAATAATAAGATCTTTGGACATTACACTTGCAGTAAAAACATACTACAAGTAAATCAATAGATATTTTAATAAAATTGATAAAATATTAAAGAAGATGTAAAGATATATAAAAACATTATTGTAATTATTGGTAACTCAAACATCGATTCAGTCCCCTTTCATAATGGCATAGTGGAAAACTGGACAGGTTAATTTATTAAACAGTGGAATAAAAGTACAAGTGACTTATATTTCAAGAAGATTTTCATTATTGGAATTACACTATTGATACTCCCTTTTATCTAAAGGAGCCCCGATGCAAAATAGTTTGTCTAGTATGGAAAGTAGTGCAAAGCGTAAAATATAGAAAGTAAATATTGGTAAAATAATTAAGAATGTTTAATAAAAAGTAAATCACAATTTGAGGAACATTTTAAAATTTTATTTCACATAACTGAATGCTTGCAAATTAAGTAAGTAAAATGTGATACAATAAAACTTTATAAATGTATTTGTTTATTATAGACAGGCCAACAGTATATTTTGTCAACATTCAATAAAAACCATACAGTATGGCACAGTTTTTAAATGTAGAGCTCCAAAGAGTACGTCCAGTAGACAATTATAGATTAAAAAAGTCAACCAGCATATTATTCATGTGAAATTATCTTAAAATAACTATTTAGATTAGAATAAAATTAATTAGTGTTAGTGTAAAATTCAATATTTTATCTTTGAACTTGTAGAGAGACTCGTGAAATAATTGTGAAACATAACGCAAAAGTATTTGTCTACCCTTGTCACTCATGCAAAATATTTCGTCTACCACTTAGTTGTGTCGCCTTTGCTCTCAATGCACACTCCTCAGGCGTAATTGACTCCCAAACACCCAAGAGTTTAGCCTTTGAGTCACTCTCTTCTCCAATCTTCATGGATTTTTATGGAGAACTTTTTTCATTTTCCACCATAGGATTTCGATCTGTGACAAGTCCGGGCTGTTAGACGGCCATTCGATTGTAGGGATGCTTTTCAGTAGCCACGTCTTACGTCACGTCGAATAGAGGGCAGTTAATTCTCTTCCAGAAAGTTTTGATACCTTGCAGCATTGATACAACCATCCACAAATTGCATACCACCAACGCAATTGTGCAGACATGCAGCCCCATATCATAAGAGACGCCGAAAACTTCGCGTTTGAGACATTTTTGTTCTGAATCACTTTTATCGCCGACTATCACTTCAAATTTGGACGCCACTGAACGGAAGTCCAATTTAAATGATCACGAGCAAACTTCAACCTCTTTTTCTTTTGTACAGCAGGCAACAGTGGTTTCTCCTTAGCGCTGTAAAATCCGTAACTCATTCTTTTCAGGTCTTTTTTGCAAGTATCAACTGAGACGTCTTTGTAAATCATGTCCTTTCATTGCACAGAATTACTTTTACAAATTAAAATTTTGCAACATAATTGTACAAAGAAGGAATAATCTTATTTTACTCACCGATAGACAAACTCTTTTGCACCAATTAACAATTAGACGAACTATTTTGCTTATAACTTCTTCGAATTTAAAACAGGATATGTATAAATTTAAAAAGATAAAATAGTTTATTGGTTCATAAATAAAAAATGGCATAAGTAACGCGATATGTGATAGTAGAACAGCTTAATATTTTATAATATATATAAAGCTGAAGAGTTTGTTTGTTGGTTTGAACGCGCTAATCTCAGGAACTACGGGTCCGATTAGAAAAATTAATTCAGTGTTAGATAGACCATTTATCGAGGAAGGCTATAGGCTATATATCATCACGCTAAGACCAATAGGTGCGGAGCACCAATGAAAAATGTTTCAAAAAACGGTGGAAAATTATCACGCTACGGCAATAGGAGACGCAAACGAGATTGCGTGGGTCTGCTAGTATTTTATAGTTATACAAAAATAATGAAGTTAGAAAAAAACTCACAGAAAATTTCACACTAGACAAACTAATTTGCATCTAGGCTCGTAATACTCTCAAACATTACTTTCAAGTCAAATTATGATTAAAATTTAAATCTTTATACTGCTGGAGAGGGGTCTCTCCTTAGCATGGAGGGTTATTAAAAAAAGTAAGTTGGGAAATTAGGATTGAGCTGTGAATTCATTGAAGAAATTGTTTGCTAGTATTTTGGTTGATGGAACCATGACTTTGGTGGTTAATTATATAAGAACTATATAATATAATATTATTGCACTAAACTAAATAATTTTCAATCTGATCCAGACATAAATGTTTGCTTTGACTGACAGTGGCTACACCACTGCAGTGTTGCTATATAATCTAGCTGTTAAACTTTCATTATTTCACAGGCTTCCTAAAGTAAGTATAGTCCATCTAAACTGAAAGGTACTGTTTGGCAGTTCTCAGTTCTTCAGTGCCGAGGTCAAAGAAATTGATTACTGCAATATGTTACTGTAAACACTCTTATTATATCTCAATTTTGCTAGTTGATCTAAACAAGTGAAGATTAAGGGTACCATTATATACACTTAAGACAAAAAGTACCACAAAATCTTTAATAGCATTTCTTTCTTTCTTATGGAAACATGTACACAGCACCTAATTTTTTGGTAAGTCCACACATGAGGTACATAAAAAACACAGCTGCGAATAATTTTCGTTAAATAATGACATTTCTCTAAAAACGTTATTTGGTATCTATAACTGATGTTGATCACAATCATGAAAAGGTAAAGGTCAGGTTTACATAAGTTCCTTGTGGAACTTCCTTCAACGGACGACTGAGAATGCACTCCATTTCAAATATCTATTCCTACTAATAATATATATGATAAAATGATAAAATATATGAAATATTTGATAATATACTCAATAAAGAAATTAGATATTGGTAGAGTTTATTAGGTTGAAAATTGCGTAGGTACTGTGAATTACTTTAGCGATTTTGTTTTTATATTTACCTTAAGCAAACAAATTATATAACTTTATTAAACTTTGATGTATATTGTTAGACTTGCATATTTTATCATGGTAATTTAACTATATAAATAGGGTTCTTGTCAGCTAATCGCTTTCCGCTGGGGTTAATGGAGGAGTATATTAAATTACAAATAAACTCAAGTTTTAACAAAACGAACTGACTTCAAAAACTAGACCAAATTGAAATGGGACCACACGGATAGCACCGGGTTTTAAATAAAAAAAATAAAAAATCAAAATCGCTTCACCTGTCGAAAGTGATGAGGTACCAAACATAAAAAAAAACCGTCGAATTTATAACCTTCTTTTCTGCAGTCGGTTAAAAATGATATATAATTTCAAAAGTAGTTAAAGAAATATTTAAAATATATTGTTTATTATTAGTTAAAGATAACATACATTTATTAACTGACTGACTCGTGCAACTTCTGCGTCTATTTTCAGTGGTGCTCGGCTCTTATTTAGCCTCTTCTAATAATCTTCCTCTTTGTTGTCCTTCACATACTCCCATAATTTCTCCTTTTTAATTCAAGTTATTATTTTTTGAAACACATTTCCACTAGAAATAAGGATGTCAATTAGCCTATCCACTTTAGTATGAAAGCTCTATAGACACTTATTGACGGAACCATTAATAATACTTTAAATGTCCTTAACTCCTACATGTTTATTTTAAGAATTGATCACTACACATTCTGTGTTATCACTTAAGTAGGACTTTTTTATCGAGAAACTAATTCAATTTGAAGTGTCTTTTATACATTGACTGCTGAATCATATCAAGTTCATTTTAATAACATACATTCATCTAAAGCTTATTACCTTCAATACATTATTGCGTTATTCTTGAGCATTCAAATATATAATAAAGATATGTTCATGAATTGCTATTACATTTTCATAAAAATGTAATTATTATGTAAGAAATTCATTGCAGACTTATTGGAGTGTAAGGAATATTTACAGGGATTGAGTGATAATGAGGAGGACACAATGAAGGAGATGGTAGGAGGCTGCTGTGTCTGCTCAGACGAGCGTGGTTGGCCGGACAACCCGCTTGTCTACTGCGACGGAAACGGTTGCACGGTAGCAGTACATCAAGGTCTGAATTAATACATTTGTTTATATTTTGTGACTTTCAAAGTACAGGTGCACATCTATTTTGCATTTATTTTTGTGTAATTTCAGCGTGCTATGGAATAGTGACGGTGCCTACTGGGCCATGGTATTGCAGGAAGTGCGAGAGTGGAGAAACTAAAACCAAAGTAGTAAGTCATAATATTTTAATGTTCATTAATTTCTATCGTTTTTACATCACATCACTCTTTTGCAGTCCACTGCTGGCCATAGGCCTTTACCAATTCTCTTGTGGACTCTTTAATAACTTTTTTTAATTTAACGATACTTAAAAATTCTTCATTTTTATTTATTTTAAAACGAAGCCAATTACCTTAACTCCAAATCATGAAAAGTACAGACACATGATATTCATCGAACTAGATTAATTTCGACCGGGTACTGAGAGAATTATTTTGGCACGCTCTAGGGCCCAGAGTGTCCCTGAGCATTACAAAGATTTATATTACCATGTATCAACCAAAGTGCGAAGTCCGGCTGGAACAGGCGACGAATTTGATGTGAAGGTTGGTGTGCACCAAGGTTTTGCCCTCAGCCCTCTGCTATTAATATTGCAATGAACCATCTCACCTCAAATCTGCAATGAGCGCCGCCATGGGACATCTTATACTCGGATGACGTTGTCATCATCAGTGAAGATGTGAACAAACTACAGCTGATTTTAGAAAAGTGGAGGGAAGTCTGGAAACATCAGGTCTGCGAATAAGCAGAGAGAAGACCGAGTACATGCATTGCATTGATGGTGTCAACAGCAGAAACACCATATGCCTGCTGATCACCCGGCTAAAAGAAGTGGACCATTTCAGGTACCTAGAGTCAGTCATCAGTAAAGGTGGGTCAAAAGACACTGATGTCAACCATCGCATGAATACCGGGGGATGAAATGGAAAGCACTATCAGGTGTGCTATGCGACAGCCGTTTGGCCGTGCGCATAAAGGGACGACTATACAGAGCAGCCGTCCGAACGGCCATGGCATACGGTGCCAAATGCTGGCCACTCAAAAAGCAGCACGAAATTCAATTAGACTGCGCAGAGATGAAGATGCTCAGGTGGGCAGGTAGTGTGACTAGGCTGGAACATGTTAGAAACACACACGTGAGAGGCACCTTTAACCTTTAAAGTAAGACCTATCCCGGATAAAGTACAGGAGAGCCCGCCGAATCACATGAATGTCCGTCATAAAAAAGAACCTCAAAGAAACCCAAGTCAACAAAGAGACGACCCAGGACCGAGTTGCCTGCCTGGAGACGTATAATACGGCGGGGCCCACTCCAATCAAAATGGGAAGGAGCCAGGCAAAGAAGAAGACTTAAAAATTCTTCATATAAACATTGTCCTCATATTGTGTTTGCATTTTCTTTTATGCATTTTCTTAAAATCCAAAGAATTTATTTTGCTTGACAATATTGAAAACAATATATTTCTCATTTGCCAAACATATCTAGAATCTTGATAATAGCACAATTATAATCTTCTATATTGTTATATTCTAGCGATGCGAATTGTGCCCTTCGAAATCAGGAGCGTTGAAACGCTCCGACACTGGAGGATGGGCGCACGTTGTCTGCGCGTTATACATACCGGAAGTCCGGTTTGGTAATGTCACATCCATGGAACCGATTGTACTGCGCTTGATTCCTCCAGAGCGATACAATAAGGTATAACATCTATCTTCTTCCCTTCTTTAATTGTTGGATGTTGTACAAAAATACAATGATATAATTATTTTTCCAGATTTGCTACATTTGTGCCGATCAGGGCAAAAGTCACCGTTCAAACGCTGGGGCGTGCATGCAGTGCAATAAATCTGGTAAATTATTCACATTGAAACTGTATTTTTTATGACATAACAGTAACAGTAGCATATTATTAGAATCATAGTAACACTAGTTATTCTGCTATTGTTCATTTGCGATGGCCTGGTTACAACAATACAATATTTTGAATAATCAGCAGTAGTAATATTTTTTGCAACATTGTCTAAAAAAATTTTCTTTCCTAATTATTGAGACTTTGTCACAGTTTTTAAGCCATTTGGCAGACTTAATTATGAGATATGGATAGTACAGATGGGGTTATGGTTTAATCGGTTACCTTGCAAATTCCTATTGCTCTGAGTGTTGTGGATTCGATCCTCACACAGACAACAATTTGTGATTCACACAAAGTCTTGTCCTAATAACACTTTGTGTGATTCACAAATTGTTGTTCTGAGTCTGGGTGTTCTTCAACAGTATTTTTTTTTTGTAAAAAAGGAAAAATAAAGATATTAACGTTATTGATAAAACATTATCTTATAATATTAAAAAATAACCTTATTCAAGAAACTTCTTTTTTGTTTAAAATAAGTTAACCTCAATGTGCCCATTGGTAAAGGCATAAAGACAATTAAATAGGAAGTGAATAGAAAAAATATTGAGCGTTTTTAATGCTTATTTTTTGCACACATTAAAGCAATGTAATATATATTTTATAATGCGACTCTGTCTGATAGATACTATATATAACACACTATACAGTGAGCAGGAGCATGTTTGCCCTTTCTTCTCATAAGACTCAACCGCTTGGAAACGGACACCTGTAGATATATTGGTATTTCAAAATGTTTAGTAAAACAGATTGATGTGTGTTGAGCTAAGACTAAGCCCATGTTCAGATGACGAGCGCTTACAACTACATGTAATTTCGTTCTAGGAGTACACATACTAGCGCGCTTATTCACATGTAGTTGTTAACGAGCGTTGAGCGCTCATCATCTGAACGTTACCTTAGAGTCTACCTAAGAGACGATTATAAATAATTTTATGAATTAAAGATTTTATTGAAAATTATATCAACTTTTCTTTCTACGGCTAAGGTTGTAAGCAACAGTTTCACGTGACTTGCGCTCAAGGTCTGGGACTTCTATGCGAGGAAGCTGGAAATTATTTAGACAACGTCAAATACTGCGGATATTGTCAGCATCACTACAGTAAACTCGTGAGTATTCTTTCATATAAATACATTATATACTAAACTGTTTTGTATTGCACCTGTATTATACAAGGAGGTGTATTATTGCGGGAACTTTAAAAACCAAAAACATTGTATGTGTTGTAAACTGGGTAGAAATAAGTACCTCACCCATCATATTTAACGCTTTCAGACGTGTTTTTTTTTCTTGGATGATGATCATCTCTTGGTTTCCATTGGGCTGAGTAGAGTTATTTTGGCAGCTAATTTATATAAAAAAGTAGTTATAATTTAAAGAGACCAAAAATAACTTAAAACATATTCCACTTATTATGTGTACAATTCTCTGCAACTGTTTAAAATTTCAAAAAATTTAATTGCGAGATACCAATTTCTGATTTTTAGGTCCTCAATAGGGAATATGCATGTTTTTTTTATTTATTAATACGATCATTTAAGTCTTTACAACATAAAAAAATATAGTCAAATTTAAAACACTGACTAAAGGACAATGGCAGGTTTGTATGGGACTTTTGTACCGCTTACGACTTCTCATGGTTGAGATTTTTATTATATTTATTAGGTTAGTTATATCATCAACAACTTCAGTTTAAATTAACAGATTTTTAGCTGTTGACATTCAAAAGATATTTCAGTTTTAAATTCACTTAAATCATTCATATAATCTGTAATGAGGTCGCAATCTCTGACAGCTAGCTGTCACAAATGAGTTGTCAAAAAAGATAACCCACTACTTACTTCACAGGACTTTACCATTGTCATCAACAATGATATTGTTTCGAAAGAGAAGGAATGTTGTTACATTGGCAGAAATTAGCTACCATTTCATCAAAGAAAGATTGAGAAGGAATATTATGGTGGCCTAACATTACTAGATAATACGTAAAAGATACCTATGTATCTAGCATTGCTCTGAACAAAACCTTATCTAGCATGACCTCTAACACTTGTGTTGTGTTCTGACCATCATAAAAACGAACAGCTATCATCTATGATGAAGATTTTAATCTATTATACCAGTGTGCCACACTGTCGACATAAGCTCGTACAGAATTCTGTTTCATGAATTCTTTATCTTTGAGATGCTGTTATTTTAAGGGTATAAATGATATTTCAAAATATCATTGGTATTAAGGCAAATAAAACCATATTTTAATTTCAGTGCTCATTTATTGTACACAAATGTACATACATGCATTATAATAAACCATGTTAGGTAGACTTATGTTGTACTCTTATGATTATCATAAACTTCCAGTAGGTAGTTGTCTAGTGGGACATAAGCCCCTCTTGTTAAGTTGTTTTTGTGCTGCTGTTATACTTATGATATAAATGGCAAATAATATTGCAGTATTCATGCAAAAGGTGAATATTTCTAATTGTATTCATTTATTGTAGACAATTGTATAAACATCCACACAAATTAGTGAAAATAATGTATTTTAAGAAAAGAGCTGGTCTAGTTAAACCTTCATGGATGTCCACTTGTATCGTAACAGATCCTATGCAGCATTGTATGGTTTTTAAACCAACTATAGAATTACAGCAGTAGCTTAATATTGCATCCCGACGATTCATGTAAGCTATAGTCGCTATGAAAAAAAATATGCAGAAGTGCACTAACACTCATTGCCTTCAAGAAATAAGTAAGGGAGCAACATCAATGTCCCTTGGGCAACTTTTCTTTTAGTCAATTAGGTACATTATTTCATTTAAGTAAATAATATTTACTTATTTCACTAGCTAACCCCACAGTATTACCCACGGTTATTGTCGTACCGCAGGTAAAGCTGTGGGGCGAAGCTAGTTTAAAAAAGGTAGTCTAAGTTACTCCTTATATCATCAGCTATCTAGCAGTGAAAGTTCCGTCAAATCGGTTTAGCCGTTCCAGAGATTAGTCGGAACAAACAGACGGACAAAAATTATAAAAATGCATTTAGTAAAAAGCAGTTATTTTAATATTACAAACAGACACTTTAATTTTATTTATTTATACGATAGATCATACATTTAATATACTCTTAACTTATCACTTTTTATAACACTTAAAATATTTTAGTTTCCTTGTTATGTCTAGTCTTCATGTTTGCCTCTGAGCGATAAGGACCACCACTTGTGACACTTTTCTTTTAGTCACTTTTTGTCAGCATGCACCACATACTTCATTCATTGATGAAAACTGAAAACATAATAATAAGATGTTACAGCAGCAACTTTTGAAAATATTTCTTTGTAAAAGTAGGAACCTTTCATGCTTCACAATTACATAAATGATCAGATTAAGGTCCTTTTGCTATTATGGATAAAAGGATTAACCACTTTTATAATTTTTATAGAGATTGATTTATTTTTAATTTAAATATTTAAACTCTGACTGTTAGTGTTACTATTTACTTTTTATTTACATAAAAGCTTTTAAATATTATACCTGCTCATGTTCCAACAAAGTAATCAAGCAGTATGTTCAGGTTTATGTTGTTTATTAAAAGGTATTTAAGATGACCCACCCTACCCACAAACACCACTAATAATGTTAGGTTTGTGGTCACCATAGTTTATACATTGAATCTCTGGTGATACAGATTGGATTTCAAGTTGTGGTAATGGGTTTTTCTCTTCACCAACAATGAACGGAATAGGAATACAAGTTTCATCCCCGATGAAATCTAAAATAAAATATTTAAATATAAAACACAATATTACACATTATACTTATTTAACCTTTTTGTTATTTTACAAATAAATAAGAATAATTCTTTATATGTCTGTAAAACTACTTACCTACAAGTCCATAATAAATCCACAGTCAATTGTATATTGAATATACACTTTAGAGGTTAGGTTTTCACTTTCGTCTACAAGATTGTGTTGTCTGAGACGAATCAAATTAATGTACGCCGGATTTTGTCAAAAACTCGTAATAAGGTTTTGCTCTTTGAAACCAAAACAACAAAAATAGTAAACAAGCTATTGACGTTTGTTTACGATTTTCGCATTTCGTCAATAAAATGTTGCCCGGTCAAATCAGTAGTATGACATTTGCCCTTATCGGAATCGATTATTCTAGTCGTTACGTTACTTAGAAAACAAAATGAACCTAAAACTAAAATACATTGATTTAAAATATTTTTCTTTTACTTCATCTTTTAATTAGTACATTCAATATTCAATATTTTTAGTAAAAAAATATTGTATTAAAATGTTAATAATAGAAGTGACCTCATTAATGACTATCGATTTAATGTTTTATACATTTTATGCATGGCAAGTTTAGAAAATAACGAATACGTTTTGTTGACGTTAACTGTAACGTTAACGTTTAGTTTAGCATTCATAACATTTTTTGAGAAGAACTTATTTACTCTTTGCAAACTATTAAAAACACGAGAGTTACATAAGAATATTCAGGATGATTCACTTTATAAACAGCTCAAATCTCAAGACCAGCCATCACATGTCACTAGCGGTACAGGATCTGCCATTCTCCTTTGAGCTATTCAGACGCCACCATTTTGCGCGCGCATTTAGACACGGCCAATGACGTCATTGTCATTTCGTGTGACGCGTTTTTCTCTTTTTATTTAATATTTTTTGGGTTTAAACAATCACTAAATAAAAACATCCTTTATGTATATTGTAAAGACAATAAAGAATCTAGAAAAAAATATTTGAGACGAATAAAAATGTTATGCATATTCTCTATTGGGGGTCGTCAACCCTTTCAGGGTTCTATTGTTTCACTATCTTTTTGTATAAAACACCAGTAGTCCAGTCAACAAGTGCCTTTTTGGTCAACTTTTTTCAGCAGTCTCCGAAAATTATGATTGAGGTGTCATTCGATTAGGATTGGCATTCAGATGATTTTTCTAAAAAAAAAATGAAGTTCCGCTTGCAAAAATTGCAAAAGTTTAACAATTAACTAAAAAATTTCCTTCTCTTTTTGATTCTTTTTTCAAATTTGAAAAATCTTAATAAGATTTTCAGAAATTTGCAAAGAACTAAATCCATTTTTTAGTTGATTGTTAATAGCTTTTGCAATTTTTGCAAGCGAAACTTCATTTATTTTCAAAAATCATCTAGATGCTATTACGAATCAAAAACAGAGACTGCTGAAAACAGTTGACCAAAAAGGCACTTGGTGACTAGACTACAGGAGCATTAAATAAATACTTTATAATTTCGTAAAGTTCATGATTTTATTAAACAAATATTTCGATTTTTTTCTGTTACTTGGATTGGATGTGTTTATGTACATAGAGTATTGCCTTAATTTCATCATTATAATTAGATGGTGCTTTTACCACAAATGCATAGATATATGAGATAATATGTGCGTATATACACTCAAAGGCGCAATTAACCGTCTAATTAAATTTTCCAATGTTCCTCCGAGTTTTTTCTTAAACGATGTAGGGCTGAGTCGACTCCAAGACTAGTCGATAACAAAGTTTAGTTAAATTACATACTAAGAAATATTTTAGATTTTTTCCCTTGGCAATATTATAATAGAATACAAGTTTGTTCCTGCCTTAAATTTGTAGTTATTAATTACCTGTTAATATATATAAGAAAAGTGATGATAAACACTCTGAGGCCCGTGTACTTGAGACGCCTTTTATAATACGCGACCTAAAACGTTGAGTTCTCTTTAAATCCTACATTCATAACAAGTGATGCCTCTTACTCATTTGACTTCACTACGATTTGAGAAACCATTCCAATACAAACAAAAAATACTTATATAACTGTAGCATGTCCTCCTACGCGTTCCAGTAATCTTCAGTTAGGAGCCGGTACCCGATAGGTTCTCTTTAGGTCAATTTACTCGAGAGATGAGCCTCATAGGAAATACCACCTCGATAGTCTACTGAGTCGACCAGAGCATACTGTGCGAACATCAGATACATCAGCATATCCATTCATCAGGGGCATAGGGTTAGATAGGTCAGCTCGATGATACCTCACCTCAAGAGTCACTTGTGAAACAGTGCTGCTTTGGTGTGCTTCGCTGTAACCAGCCCATATTGCTCCATAGTAAATTTTCAGTATTGGCCAACAAATCTTAGCTCCTCGCTGTTTGGTATTCGAGATAGGTTTCCAAGATAGTAGAGCCACGCTGATTTCTGCACGAAAAGGCCGGTTCGATCGGGGTGTTACTACCCACACAAGAAAGATAAAATGACAGCATTCATGCTCTCGGGTTTCGTAGGCGAGTGTGAGACCGGAGACCCAATAATGCTGAAGCATCACTAGGCCGACACGGTGTATGTCACCATGCTGCATTATTGCATTGTCTGCATTCGCAGTGAGTGTGGTCACCACCCTTCTTAGATTCTGCTTATGCTTTCCCTTCCATCAAGCAGAGTAGAGTCGTTTTGGCAAAGCCATACATAAAAAAAGCTAGAATCTAGTTAAATTATGTTCTGCAGCCTCCTTATGATTACAATGCTAACATTTCGTATCACAATTAAGCGATAGGTATTTTGACGTAAGATAAAATTGCTTTGTATCCTTGGATGTCATTTGCTTAGTTCGAGGTTATAGCTCGATTTTTTTATCTGCAGCAGGTGGATCCAATCGCATTATACTGAGTAAATTAAAACAAAGAAAAACTCTTTGAAATGTGTCTAAAAACTTTACAGACAAAAATAACTGTCAGTAAATCATCTTTAGGCGGGAGCACCCCAATACAACGAAGGGCGACTCGAATCGTCGATTGCCAAGAACTTCCAATTTGGCTAGAATCTGGCGCTGCGTAGAGCTGTGGCTCGCTGTGTATCTTCTAACGCATTTACTATAGGGAGTGCTCCGAGGAATTGTTCGGGTCTTTCCGCCATCGTCCTACGCGACAGAAGTTTCATCACCATCATCTAGATGATTGGCATTACTCCTTCTTAAAAGACCGGCAACGTCCTTGTGACGCCTCTGGTGTTGCGGGTGTACATGGACGGTGGTAATCACTTACCATCAGGCGATACGTATTCTCGTTTGCCCCCTATACCATAAAAAATGCAAATAATCTGTTCGACTAAACTCAATAAAATGGAATCAGTCTTTAGAGTGATTTTAAAAATATCATGAGTTTTCCTTAATAAACTATGCAGTTTCTATATTGCATACAAAGTACCATTTTATGCGGGTGGCTGGTTAATTGTAGTCCTTGAGTGTGTATATCTGTGCCCAGAGGCTCAGAGATGTCATTACACAAAAACGGCGGCCTCTCATACAATTTTTTCGTGGTTTTTTTTATTACTTTTTTTTAAATTTCACGTTGTGAATTTCTAAAGGCTAGCACCTATAACAAAGGACTCGCGTTTAATTATATAATTAACTAGCTGAACTCCGCGGTTATCGTCGTACCGCGGGTAACGCAGCGGGACAAAGGTAGAGAATGCCTTAAGTCCGCCATTGTACTTTTATGCATAAAGTTATAAATAAAATAAATAAATAAAAATAAAGTTAGTCTAAAAAAAGTAGCCTAAGTTACTCCCTGTATCATCAGTTACCTACCATTGAAAGTCCCGTCAAAATCCGTCCAGCCGATACAGAGATTACCCAGAACAGACAGACAGACAAAACATTTTTTTACTACATTTTTGGTATATGTACCGTATACATATGCATTTAGTTTAGTGAAAAGCGGTTATTTTAATATTACAAACAGACACTCCCAATTTATTTATTTGTATAGATTAAGTAATTATTTGCCTATTAATAGCATCAAATACTTTACACGTGATTTTGTTTACCTCTTGTTTTTGTTATTTTGTCGTGTACTTCCTGTTATCGTCTCCGTATTTTTCCATCTTTTTACCAATATGATTCATATAGCTGAAAAATGTGTTTATACTCTTTTCTGACTTCAAGTGCAGAAACATCGTGCAACAATAAAAAAAAAGACTATAAATTTTATAAACGTGATATTGTATTATGTAATAACATTCAAAATAGAATCGTCTATGGATAACGGTTATGGTTGCGTTTCTAGTAAAATGCTGATGTAATTATAAACATATTTATAATGGCGTATAAATAAAAAAGATACTTATCTTTAACTACGAGGCAATGAAACTGATATTTCAGTTCAATGTGAACGAGGTTTCCGAACCAAATTGTCCCCAATTTCTATACTTACTATAATTTATTGACATGGCTTCGGTTTCTCCGATAAAACTATATAATTCACTTATTTTCAATTGTGTATCCTCTCTTTCTTTGTTATATGTGTGTACTAAGGCCCATGCAAGGTCCAGAATGTTTATCTTGCATAAAGTGTAAAATAGTTGCGACACTTCCTAATTTAGGCGCTAGCATTTAGAGGACAACGTTTCATAAAAGCTGATTATTGTGTTGAGTACGCGTTGTTTAACATTTTCACTTTGTCATTTTGTTATCATGTCGGCCTACTGCATCTAATAATTGCGTTCATCGCCTACACGTATTGCATGAAACTTTATTCAATCATCAATTATCATTTTTTTAGTTTACCGATCATGATGTCACCGTCATCACCAAGGTACTAAATCATTTCATATTAATAACAACTTAGATGTCGTAGTTAATAAAGTTCATAGTGTGTAGTGTCTAACTAGAGGCTTATCAATTAATGTATAAAATATCCTGTTTCATAGCGTAACCTCGTTTTAATTTGAAACTGACGCTGTTAGTGACGTTAACGAGCGGTATGTAACACGATGTTAAATGTTAACTGTGCAGAAAAAAGGTGGGAATGTAAAGACCATCCCGCCGTACAAGCCGGTGTCACACGATAGTCAGTCGAGCGACTCGAGCTGCGAGAAAGAGGGCGAACCTTCTCCAATGACTAGCGGGAGTGTAACACCTACCCACGCCGGCAAGTCTAAAGGGGTACGTACTTCATGAGCTTGAACGATACCAATACCACACCGTACAAATATGTGTGGCTCATTATATGCTTACCGTTTGCCAAAACACTCACCAGGTCAGCTTGTGCTTTTAGTATCACTATTATGAACCGGCGTTGTTATTAAGTGTCAAAGTGCTTTACTTTTCATCTTGTGTAGTGAAAAGTAAATGAAATGAAATGACTAAGTGAATTAGTTCAAAGTGAACTTAATTACTTTAACTATTAATGTCAATAATCGTATCTCATTCAACCCAATTTGACGTTTGTGTCACAAAATATTATTAAAAAATATGTAATACATGAAATTTACTTAATTTTTAAGTTGTATTTTTTTTTCTATAGCAATATAAGTTTATTTGAGGTTTTTTGTTGTTGTTTGTGTATTGTTCTGTGTATTTTTTCGAGTATTCTATATCTGTTTGTATTTTGTATGTATTTTTGTTACGGTTGTTTATTTGTATTTTGTTTGTTTTTGTTATTGCAGCCTGGACGTAAATCGTCATCTCACGCAAGCACTTCGGCTTCAGGATCGGGAAAAAACACTCCTACTACATCAAAAACCCCCACCAACGCAAGTCAACCAATGGGTAAATTTGTATACTATTACTACTTATACTTTTAAGTCGGGCTTTGGGTTTGTTATTAACACAGAGTACTGTAACATAAAATTATGTTTATTCCTTTAAATATGCATAAGTTGGCCAATTAGAGTGGCTCGTTCATATTATTAGTACCATTAAAGCTTATTGCTGTTTTGTTCGTCTTCGTGATTACTTGTGATGTTTTAAAAACTATGTTTTTTTAAAGTGAAATAAGTGCAAATAAACGTTGGATAATTACGTGACTGCGTATATATTCCAAATTACACAGACATTAGCTGATGATTAGGGCGACAGCTGTCATTTCTTATCATAGTCTCATCTTGTCAGATATTATTGGTATTCAAATCTCACCTCTTATGTTCCATACATTAGATACGTAACCAAATGCAGTTCCAACATTTTTGGCGGAAAAAATTACAAGCAGCTTTAATTTTCCGATTTTCGTTTTCGTTTCCGAAGTTTCGAAAATTGCATCTCGATTTTCCCAAAAAACAATCATAATCAGATTCTCTTTGGCTCGCATCTAAATATCAGCAGTTCATAAAGTTGCCTAAATAACCTATATGATGGGTAAGAGGACACGGGGTGGTGTCTCGCCTTGGACGCAAATAGTTTTTTGAAAAAACGCGTTTTCTCTAAAAATGTTTTGTACGTTTCTATTGTACATTACATAAATTTAAGAAGAGAATGTTATTTTGTTGAAAACTAACTGATGGTAAAACTTTGTTACATTTGCGGTCTGCAGACATTGATCTCCAGGGTCCGTCGCACAGCCGCAAACACAAATCCTCGTATAAAAGTTCGTTCAATGTGTTAGACTTCGTAGCATGGTAGATGTTTGTTACCGTCTATGTACTTCATGCTCTCTTCTAGTTCCACATTTGAGTGCTTCTTGAGATCCGGCCCCTACATCCACGGCAACTCGCCACTGCTATCATTTTCTGTACGGCAGTACATCATTGAGCTGTAGAGCGAACGAAAATATTTGCTCACCGTAACATGCATTCGCATTCGTATAACTGTTACAGCTCTCACGAAAACTTAGACCAATCAATGTATAACTGTATTTTCTGTTTCATATGTATCTTAATACGTGTAATCATACAACGGATGAACTTTTCATTGTCAATCGTAATTATATTTGTTGTGTTTCATAAAACCATTTTGTAATTGCTAATGGATCCCCTAGTAGTTAATAGGGAAGATGCAAATATAATATTTATCAATATTTTATGACTAAAATGTAAGAAAAATATTAAAGAGAGGTCAGTACAACGTTTTTATTTCATTTAGTTTTGATTTTCGACAAAAATTACGAATTAAAATTACTAATAACCGAACGTGTTTTAATATACCAATTAGGGTCTAGTAACGTCACCAATGTTGTAACAACAATTTAAGGACATAATCGTAAACGTAAACATTGTTTTATTGCGAAAAGAAATTACGTTTCTCTAAACAAAATGGAAATTGGATTTATACAAGCAACTTCCAGAAATCTACCGAAAGTTAGTGTTGACATGATAATAAGCTTTTTTGTTGAATGAGCAATCAATGTTTTCGAGTGCTTTTTTTTTTTTTTTTTTTATTATGTTTGACCCTGCCATAATGACTCTACTCTGCCTGATGGAAAGCATAAGCAGAATCCAAGAGTGATGGTCACCATACTGCGAACGCAGACAATGCAACAATGCAGCATGGTGACCCACACCATGGCGGGCTAGTGATGCTTCTGCATCATTGGGCCTCCGGTCTCGCACTCACCAACGAAACACGACAGCATGATCGCTGTCATTTTACGTTGATTTTCTTTGCGAGGGTAGTACCACCCCGGTCGAGCCGGCCCGTTCGTGCTGAAATCAGCGTGGCTCTAATACCTTGATGTAGTAGATGTAGGTAGAAATGAAAGGGAATAAGCTATTACCGTATGTATAAACTATACTGAGAATTGGTATTTTATTCAGCAGATTCTACATAAAGCAGTTATTTCAAATCAAAAAGGGAATATTATGCTGACAATGCTTTCGGTTTTGTGCACATCAAAAGAAAGTAACAATTCTGTAAATTACGTATTACGTATTCGGTTTTTATGATGATGCGAAGATTGTGCAGCCTCTGAAGAATTGAAAAGTTGAAAGTAATATTTATACTAGTCCATCCATCCATTCATCCAGTCCATTATCAATATCTATACAAATAAATGAAATGGAGTTTCTGATGTAATATTAAAATAACCGCTTTTCTCTAAATGCATATGTATGTATACACGGTAGTCGTATACCAATATAACATTTTTTGCAATTTTTGTCTGTCTGTTTGGTCTTTCTAATCTCTGGAACGGCTGGACTGATTTTGACGGAACTTACACTGACACAAAAATTGCAAGTTTAAACTGTCAGTTTAAAATTGCAATTTTATATATGTCTATACTACATAAAATTGATTCAAAAGAAAGCAAAATTAAAAATATTGCATCTTCCCTATTGTGAATTCACTACAACCATAATCATATGCATGCGTCACACAACGTATCTTAATAATTATATGAATGCCATTCTTGTGACTTTTTTTATAGGAATAAGTACAGTGGGGTTGTTTCTGTTTGGGCTACTCTACATACCAGTATCATAATATTGGCATTAAAGTAAGTCCAAGAGACAAAGATCAAATATATAATGTGATGACGATGACAGACCGGATCGTAATGTCATGATCACGTTAAGCCATAAAACAATATCAAATGTTTGACTTAAGCTAGTTGGTGATCTACCTATTGTTTACATAGATTGAAATATAGTGTAAAACATATCATGCGGAAAACGTTACGGTTCCAATATTTTAAAAGCAGCGATGACGCACACAACGCCTTCTGCTACGTCAAAGGGCCTTACCTGCATCATCGCTGCTTTTACCCGCGAATGCTACGGTATTTATTCAGTGACAACCCTACAGTATTATGGTCATTATGTTAAAAACTAATAATTAGCAAAGGCTTAATCTGTGTCTTAGAATCTCTTGCTAATAGGTAATGCGTAATCTTTCAATGAAAAAATATCCTCAAGTGTGAGAATAAAACGTATAAGGACGATCGATTTAATTGCATGTACAGCCCCAGTTAGTCAAAATTTATTTAAGAGATATTAATTAATATAAACACAAGTACACACTATCCGACATGAATGTGAGAGTACTACGATGGTATATAGGTGGCAAACATCATTCATCAGAGAAGAAGAAACCGTCGCCGTCTCCATCGCGTCGTGGCTCTTCGGCTGGTGATGGGGGCTCGAGCAGCAAGACAAGCACGCCAGCTCCCTCGCCACAGCACACCGTCACACATACTGAAACCTCACAGTCGCAGGCACAGTCTGGCCGAGGTACTTACTTACAAAGTTTAATCAAATCTCAAAAATGTTTACTTTAGAAATAATGTATTTTACTATAATTGAATGTCTATCTAACACTAGCATTTCTAACAGTTCCGCCCCCGTGTATTATTTATCGAGGTAATAATTAAAAAAAAAATTGCCTATGATACTTACACATAATAATCAATATGAATTTCTATTGGTAGAATAGTTTTCGAAATCGTTCGTACATCCAGTGAATACCCCCTAAACATTCACAAACTGTAAGTCTTTATTTATTAATTATTTATAATATTAGTAAACTAGCTGCTGCCCGCGGCTCCGCCCGCGTGTATGTCGGTTATCGTCGCAAATAGTAGTCTGTGTTATTCTGATGTATAAGCTATTTCACTGTAAAGTTTCATCCAAATCCGTTTAGTAGTTTTTGCGTGAAAGAGTAACTAACATACACACTTACAAACTTTCACCTTTATAATGTTAGTGTAATTGATGATAAAAACGGTTAAACAAACAAAAACATAATACCATGTATAATTTAACATATAATATATTTGGTGCTAGACGCATTTGAAAAATATAACAGCCTGACACTGACAACTTACCTACCTACAACCTATGTAATGTAATTAAAATAAAAACGAAGTTTGTACGTGGAATTTCGTACGTGTAACTTCTAAAAAAACTGTCTTTAACCTTAGTCCTATATTACTTTTAGTAAAATGCGTTTTTAGCTAATTGTAAATGCCTTGAAAATTCGCAAAACGGACACAACCAACATCGTCGTCTGCCCTCACTCGTCAACCTACCTACCCGCGTTCGGGTAGCGCACTCAGCGATGAGCAACCTATTCCCCGCGCCAACCGCCATGCGCCATCCTAATAACACGCACTCGGTTTGTCATTATCGCAACTATTAATTTTAATATTTATTTATTTGTCTTTATTTGTATGTATTTATTTGTATAAATATTTATTTGTCCAAATGATGTAGCGCAAAAGATATATTTTATTTACTTTAAATACCAGAAGCGATAAATGTGTCCATTTTCATTTAGGAATCAACTTATTACTACCATACCAAATGTGCATTTGAAATAAATCATTAATTTTTATTGTAGTTATGGTTCACTATGTTGGCTTTAATGGCTTACACATTTTAACTATAACGGCTTTTAAGATAAATATTTCCATCAAACATTACATATGTAAAACTTTAGCGATTTTGGCGGCGCACGCCAGTATAGCTCACAGATGGTAGATTTTTTCTACTACCTACTTGACACTTATCGTCATATTTTAGAGAATTCACACACTATCTTTATTATTTGTAGCCTATGTGTTATTCTGCAGTTTATGTTAAATTACTGTAGTGTCATTCAAATCCGTTCAGTAATTTTTGCGTGAAAGAGTAACAAACATCCATCCATCTATCCAACCATACATCCTTACAAACTTTCACATTTATAATATTAGTAGGATTAAGCAACGCTATGATCCGTTGCACTTTGCAAGACTTTCTTTGTATTTCTCAGAAGACAGTAAATCAGGTATGGAGTTTCTTCATTGTGCGTATAAAATACTGAAACAAAGTGCTTCGTGCAAGTCTTTATTATTTCATGTGTTAAACGTTGTCTCTTTCCCGAGGCTCTCTCGTAATATACATATAGGTATTTTTGTAGTCTCTAGTTGATACTTAGCGGATAAATCTCAAAGTATTCCACTACTTTAACATTTTTTCGTAGATGCCCATGAATAAAAACTATAATTAATACTGAGCAAGATTGCAACAAAATGTCAAAAAATGTATAAAAGGAAAGTTCATGCTAACCGAAAGGGGGTTGAAAAATCATTTTTTTAGTAGCGGTTTTTTTTCTCCCGATTTCAGGGCTCGAACTCACGGTAATAGTTATGTGTATTACCGTGATTTTAATATGTATGTATTCCCTAACCCTGTATAAGCATGCAATTTCACTGATATGTCCACATATTGTGACAGTGTTACCTTTATTTAAAGAGCTTCACTGTATACTATGTTATGTGTAATGCCATTGCCACATAGAGCTTTCCGTTGCTGAAACAGTTTGTGGTGAGGTCTATGCCTGCGGTGCGCAACGTCTGACCTGATGTCTTGTTTATCGTCATCGCAAAGCATAGACTCACATACTCACCAGACACTGCACGCGTTTAAAGCAGAAAGGGAAATAAACTATGGATTGGGGTCATCCTTTAAGATAATAGTCTAAAAAGACATATAACATAAATCAAACAAAATAATTTAAGTTTCTCGCAGATTGCACGAAATAGAACTATCAATTTTTTTGAAATTTTGTCTGCGACATAAACGCCTTGTGATTGGTTGCAACTCTGGTGACGTCACATGCTAATAAACGAAAGATTCCTCTATTGAATATTGTTTGCGTTTTATGTTTTCGGAGTGGTAATAATCGATCTGTGAGCTAATTCTGCAGTACTTTTTTTTAATAAACTATTTAATAAGTGGTTCGAAAAAAAAGGAACCAAATTTTGTGCGTGCCGATAACAGCAACCTACATAAGATAGACGCTTTTATGTTTGCACTTTTCTATCTATACAAATAAATAAAATTGGAGTGTGTTTGCAATATTAAAATAACCGATTTTTACTAAATGCCTATGTATATATATACACGGTACATATACCAAAAATGTAGTTAAAAATGTTTTTGTCTGTCTGTTTGTTTCTTCCGGGTAATCTCTGGAACGGCTGGACGGATTTTGACGGAACTTTCACTGGCAGGTAGCTGATGATCCAGGAAGTAACTTGGGCTACTTTTTTTTAGACTAACTTTGTCCCGCGGCGTTACCTGTGGTACAACAATAACTGCGGGTAACACCGCGGCTTTGAGCTAGTACATAATAATAACACTGATAACTATGCTGCAGAACTGAAAAATGTTAAAGCAGCTATGTTGCACTTGCATAAGTACAACATAAAATTGTTTCTGTAATAACCTCTGGAAAATCCATTCATTATTTTTGTAAAATCTAATTTACTTTATGTAGGTAGGTATATCTCAATGCTTTTAGGTTACATTTTGAAATAGTACAAAGCGTGGTATTTAAAGATGTTATCTGACCCGACGGACTTCGTACCACCATATTTTTCTTTCGTTAACAGCTACCCATGGGTAGGGTGTAGTCACGGACAAAAAAACTTTTTTTTTATTTTTCAATTTTTCTTGTACACAAACCTTGTCCTAAGAATAACTAACACATAAAAAAAATATATAATTTTGTGTAGCCGATCGAAAGTTACGCGCATACATACATTTCGGCGTAACGCCGCGAGACAAAGTTAGTCTAAATAAAGTGGCCTAAGTTACTCCCTGGATCATCAGCTACCTGCCAGTGGAAGTCCCGTCAAAATCGGTCCAGCTGTTCCAGAGAATACCCGGAACAAACATACAAACATACAGACAGACAGACAAAAAATTTTTTAACTACATTTTTGGTATATGTACCGTGTATACACACATATGCATTTAGTTAAAAGCGGTTATTTTGATATTACAAACAGACACTCCAATTTTATTTATTTGTATAGATGTATAGATTTGTTCACTGTGGCACTACACACCATTTATTCGACATTTTAATTAATAAAATTGGGGAAAACTGATAAAATTAACTTAAACTGCGCTGTTTTGTTTTGTTGTGGCTAGAGTGTGACGTCACGCGTCTCAAGTGACCAGCGCCATAACAGAAATATCGTTTTTTGAAATGGTTGTCAAACTTGAACTTTATCTTAAATTTAAGTTCATTTTATCAGTTTTCCCCAATTTTATTAATATTATACTATTATTAATATTCTACTATTATAATAGTTCATAATACAGTAGAAATTCCTCAAAATATCGGAGTGTGCTAATTATGTAATAAAGAATAATTTAAAACGATTTCCAATAATCAGTCAAATAGCCTATTATTGGGTAAAAGTGGTAAGTAAAGTAACGAATTTAAAAATTTGATTCGGTAAGTAGTCGTTTCACCACCCGATGGATGAAGCAATATTCTGTACTTTGACCAGACATGCGACATAATATCTTATTGTTTAAAGCTGTGCTCGCGACTTCGTCCGCGTGGATCTCCTTTTACAATAATGTTTTTTTTGTAACTATAGACTATTAAACTACAATTTAATAGATAAATATGACGCTGCCTTTAAAATCTATTTAAGACCGAAGAGTAAATTTTGTTTTGCACACTACACTTGTTTACATTTGTTCAAAGTGGACGCTTCCGGTACGTATGCATAAAGATTTGTGGAACTACTGACCCAGGAAAAAGCGACGTACAACTGCCCATGTGAAAAACATCTGAGACTAAGATCTACTCCAGCAACGCGGAAAGTCTGATGATGAGATTTATTTATTGTCATTGCATAAATTTACTTATTTGAAATTATACTTATTAATTTTACAACTATAAATATAAGGAAAAGAAGGAGAAACAAACAAAAACACTAAACAAACTAATTATATTATTATCTAATACCTACTATAAACTGATATCTAAAAACTACGTATCTATGTATTTTTTAAATCTAAAGCGCGCTTATTCCGAGAAGAGTCAATAAGAACCACGTTCGTTCGCATTAACAGTGACAATTCGAGTGAAGTCAGCGCGTGAGCGGCGTGAGCGCTCCCGCCTTTTTCCCGCCGCTTCGCGTGTTAAACAAAAATCAACCATAATGGCGTACTAATACTGGTGCGGCGAGATTTGGAAGTTTTATTTCATCTATATCTTGTGTGTTTATTAATTATACTTTTATAATTCTGTATTTTATTTTAAAAAGATATTAAAGTGTATAGTGATAAGGATATATCCATGTGAAATACAACATATTGCAGTATTTAATACACCTTGAAGAAATGCCTAACACTTAAACACGTTATTGTGGCTAATTTATAAAAGATAGAAATATACTATTTAGGACTTTTTTGTAGATCTTTTGAAGACCATCATTTTTGTAGTACATATTTTTGGTGTATGATCAACGTATGCGAGGATAAGAGCTCGAAAGCGAAAATTTTCATCCGACTTGCTTCAAATTTATCGTCACTGCTCAGCTCCTATGCATCTTAGCGTTATGTTATATAGCCTATAACCTGCCCAGGAGTATGGACTATAATCGTACCAAGTTTGGTTAAAATCCCTTCAGTAGTTTTTGATCCATGCGTGCACATACAGACAGACAGACAGACAGACAGACAGACAGACAGACAAAAAACTTACTGATTACATTTTTGGCATCAGTATCGATAACCATTCATCCCCCAATAATAATTTTTAATATATATTCAATGTACAGAATTGACCTCTCTACAGTTTTATTATAAGTATAGATATAATAAGTGCATGCCAATACTAACCATAATGCTGAAATTCGTTTGAGTGGTTTGGAGTGTCCTTTACGGTCTCTAATGTATAAGTTGACCTAAACCGCACCTTGCAAAATAAGTACACTATTTTAATAAAAAGAAAAATCTGTGGTCCTGCAGTCTGTCTTATTTAGCACCCATATCTATACTAATATAATAAAGCTGAAGAGTTTGTTTGTTTGAACGCGCTAATCTCAAGAACCGCTGGTCCGATTTGAAAAATTCTTTCGGTGTTGGATAGTCCATTTATCGAGGAAGTCTATAGGTTATATATCATCACGCTACTACTAATAAGAGCGGAGCAACAAAGAAGAATGTTTCAAAAACGGGGGAAATTTTCACGCTACGGGCAATATGAGGCGCAAACGAGGTTGCGTGGGTCAACTAGTAGTATAAAGTATGTATTTGTGTTTTTGTTAGGTTCTGGCAGTACCACGCCCAGCGCTGCAAAAGTGACTCCGCCGGCGGCGTCACCAAACCACAGCGCCAATAAGCCTGCCGAGAATGTTGGAGTTATTAGCTCAGTGGCTTCAGCTGTTGCTGCTGGCGCTACTGCCACTACTTCAACCCCAGTCACCAAGTAACAATAGCTATTTTACTAGTTTAGACCGCTTATTTTTCAGTGCTTTGATCCAATTTTTGGGAGATCTTCAAATTACCTAAGTACTTAGCTGAGTATACAAACATTCAGTGCACCTTATCTTTGTATTAATACGCGAAGCAAAATCAAAAGATAAAAACAAAACAATATGGTTAAATTTCGACCTTTAGACAACTAGTTTCGTAAAAAAAGAGCAAAATTTAAACATTAATTTGTAGACAGGTTCCAGGTTGCAATAATATTGTTTATCTGTATATAGTATTGTAGTAGGTAATAGTTATATTCAGACTGTGAACGTTGCTCGAGTAAATTGAGTAAATAAACGATAATGTATTATACTTGTATCCCTATTACAGTATGAGTCAGAGCCCACACAGTGGCTTTAAAATACGTTGTAATAAATTAATTGTTAACGTTATACAGGTGTTATAAAAAATGTGACCATATTTTACAGGACTGAAACTGAAAGGATTGAGACAAGGTATCTATTTATAAACTGCAAAGTTTGTGAAATGTCTAGATTGTTCTGAAATACATTACACTCGTATCTCTGCATTAAGAAATTATAAACACAATATATAATAATTTACATGCGAAAATGTGCGCATACAAAAAGTGAAGCGTTTTCCGTTTCCGTTTAAGCTATAACCTATTTAATAACCTTACCACTGAAAAGCAATTTAAAATATTGTCTAAGTCGCATTTTAACTTCGCTTAAACGCAAATATTGAAAGTGATAGCAATATTTTAAAATACGAATCTCCATTACGCATTTTATTCCAAACATTTAGCCATTAACCAGCTGTAATGTTGATTTAGTGTTACGGCGACCACATCTGTGGTGCAAGCGCCACCTGGGAAGCCGATTTACCAAGAATCGGTGATCACTAACGCTGAGTCCATGGAGACAAAACAAACTAAGAAACGTAAAGCTGTGAATGCAGCTAACGCCGCCGCTGAATATGTGTCCACTACTCCACCGGCCCCGGTAATTGCTTTATTTATGTATCTGTACATTAAAATGGATTATTGCATTGTGTCGTGAACTTATCTTGTGTGTGTGTGTGTGTGTCAACATTTTGTTACAAATAGGAGAGGATTATTTATTTCTGCTTGAAGTTGAACTATTAGTAGAGACGACTGCTGTCTACTGTGTTGGTTGCTATCAATAGTTTTGTTGTTGCTTTATTTAGGGCGTGTTTTAATAGTGGAATTTCTGCGGGTAAATAGACCACGTATTTAGCTCATTCTAGTTATTATCTACATATAATAATATATATGTACATATTCTACTTTCAACGTCAATAGCATGTCGGCGTGATTGAGTATTCAGTCTGTGTTAGTGCTGTCCTAATCTGGATGATTATAGTAGTTCAGAATTATTCGTTGGTACAGATGAACGAGGCGCCGCAACTACAAGCATCCGCTTCTTGGGAAGGCAACCCTCCCAATGCTGGTCCAGATGTTCACGTTGAAACACCTGACAAAGTCATAAAAAAGGTAATGTATTTTTCTCAATAATAATTTTCAGGTATATCTCAAAACGAATGTACTTTATTGATAACTTATATAAATATATAGGTATATTATAATGCTTTTAAATAATGTTCTTTACTTTTGTCGAGTCCAATTTTCTTATCATATCTGATTATTATGTGAAGATTAGTTTTGAAGTGAGGTAGTTTGCTGAAAAGAACCTCACGATCAATCAGTAAATGATAATATATGGGTATTTTTACCATATGTATTTAGAAGACTATAATAACATTTTGTATACACAGGCAAAGACTGATAACGGCGAAGCAGCTGCACCTGCTCCGCAATCACATTTCGGGAGTGTGAGTCCGGCGCCACCTCCACCACCCCCGCCCCCAGCACATAGCCCCGCTTCGCACCCCAGTCCTAGGTACTAATACCCCATTTAAACGTCTCCTCATGCTAGACTTAGTACTAAGTTCTATACATTCACACATTCATAATCAAAATGTAACTAAATAGTAGACCATTCATTTCAGCTTCCCAGTAGTAGTTTAAAAAATGGCCTTCATGAAAGATTGTAATTTTCACACATACACATTTTAAACACACATACAAAAACCATCGCCTGTCACTACGAACTCGCACATAACAATTGAAATAAAACACTGTTTTTTTTATGTATGGACTGCCGAAATGACTCTACTCTACCTAATGGAAAGCATAAGCAGAATCCAAGAGTGGTTGTCACCATACTCATTGCGAATAGACTATGCTACAATGCAACATGGTGACCCACACAATGGCAGCCTAGTGATGCTTCTGCATCATTGGGCCTCCGGCCTCGCACTCCACCAACGAAACACTACAGCACGAACACTGTCATTTTACGTTGATTTTCTATGCGAGGGTAGTACCGCCCCTGTCGAGCCGGCCCATTCGTGCTGAAATCAGCGGCTCTATACACAAATACGTTCTGTGTCGTAAAAGTGTAACGCGTAGGCCCATTTCGGCTTATACTTTGACAGAGGGGAACACCTGAGTATGCGTATGGCTGCTCCCTACCATGTTAGTCTATGGTTATCAATTCTAAAAGCTGTATCCTCCTAAATATTATTAATAGGTATCAATAGCTTAGAAACAGGGTTGGGTTTGAAACGAATTCTCGAAACATTTTACTTGATACATGTGATTCGCTAAGTCGAATACAATAGACAGAGATGTATCAAAATTTCCTAACACATTAAATAAATTCCGCTTTTGTTTATATGTCCTGTCATTGTGCATTAGGATCATCTGTGCGACTTCCATTGAATGAAAGTCAATTAGCATATTTCATGAGTTTTGACCATCATCCATCATCTCTGTAGTAAGAACTAGTTTGATAAACCTTTTGTAAACATGACTATTTTCCACAGGCATCTTCCAAGCCCAATGCCAGGACCTAGCGGACTGAATCAAGTGACCAATATACGTTCACCATCACAGCCGCAGGTTAGTGCGAATGGTTTGCCATATTTGACAACTATACTTACCACCAATTACAATAAATACAGTTCAACAGGAATTCATGTACTCCATTACTTTTCAATATAAATTTTACAGTTTACATAATAATCAAGAGACCATATAAATATTTAAGCTTTTGCTTACGTCACCAATGACGGCTTTGCATTGAAATGATTAAGAAAACAACGCTTTATGTGCTTCTATAATGCTTATCAACACGATAAAAGTTCGTGATCTCAAATGTATGCCTATTTAACAGTTATTATTTAGGTATTAGTATGACTGTATGAAAAAGTCTATGATGAGAAATTAATCGAAAATTTGCGCCTCAACACTGCATAAATATGTTCTAAAGAATTTTAAAAATCATAGTCTAAAGTGTTCCTAACTTCTAAATAGACAAAAACGGATAATCAGTTCCTAAAAGTTTGAATAAACCATAATAAATAAACAGCCATAGAAACAAGTTCATAGGTCATGAAACAGCTGTTGATGTTGAATTATTTAAATAAATCAAGTAGAAGTTACTATGTCAACTTTTTCCCATGATGATATCCTCTTTACAGGATTAAATAGGACTTAAATGGAAGTTCCTATAAAGGATCAATACAATACATTTATAATCGCATAAATAATTAATACAAAATATGTGTCTAATAACTTTAATAACTCGCTAGTGTATTCTTCCTATGGTCCCTTCTTGTTTGACAGTACGTACCTCATCATTTCGCTTGAATCCATGTCTCTCTTAGTTTAACATTGCATTCTTTTATATTCGTCCAAAGGCGTGTCTCCACCGAAATTCGACAACACTAAAAGTTGCAAACTTTTGTTCGGTGGAGATTCGGCTTTACTGAAACTTTTATCACCAACACGCGTTGACAACACAAAAGTTGTCAACTTTTGTTCTGTGGAGACTCTGTTTAAGTTTAGTTTAGAGTTTTATTCATGACTGAGATATAACCAAAAAGAAGTCTGATGATAAGATTTAGCTCTGTTAAATCTAGACTCTAGACATAGGCTGTTGAGATGAGGATGAGTACTTTAAATTGAACGATAGTTACCTACCGTAAGCGTATCGATGCATACTGCATGTGACCCAAGGCTATATCGTGCATACTAATGCAATGCCTGGGCTGTATAGGGGAAAGCCGAGCGCGACGTGCCCACCTCGCTCCTGGTCTCTGTGCCGTTACCTTCAACCAGCCACGGGCTCAACCTCACGGCACACTCACAGGTTCAACTTAAAATGGACGCACAACTGTCTCATAGCACATTCAAAAATAATATTCAATAATTGCTTTGTTGCGTACATGGCAGGAATATACATTTTTGAGTCCGGTTTTAAAACGAGTTATTTTATTGTAATTTTAAACCCCTCTGTTATTAGGTCTATTTGTCCTGTGATCTTGATGCCAGACAAATGTCTACGACATTGTCGCGTTATCCCTTGCTACATATATGGGTTGGGAACATTTTATAAAACTAATATCTTGATCATCGACACTACTCGATAGTCACTCAACCGTTTTTTTTATGTATGACTACTCTGCCTGATACTGATACTTCTGCATCATTGAGCCGCATTTTGTACTCATCGGACACAGCAATAACTCCTTTGTCGACAATTACAATGACAACTGGATGGTGTAGACAAGACAAAAATCGGTCTTTGTCTTTCATTCGGATGTTAATATTCTATGAAATATTATATTCATGGTTTTATATTTTATACAATTCAGAGTTCAAAATTCTACCGTGGTATTGAACGTTGTTTATATAATATATAGATGAGACGAGAATTTCAGTACTTAAATAAGCATTCATATCTTGCGTTAGCGGGAAGAGCACGAGAAAGACCCAACTTCCGTGTTTGATGTTCGATATTTATAATTGTTGTAATAAAAAAGAAGTGTTCTAACATGCCATGTAAAGATTTTGGGACATATTTGAAGAATCTAATAAGAATGCATGATGTAAATGACATGTTAATAGTGATGTTCTGAAGCAGTTGTGCGTCCAACTAAACAAAACATTTCCTCTACTTTAACTGTACTAACAGCAAAAGCTTATGCATGGACTGTTCACAGCTTAGCTTATTTGTTATTTTATTAGTCTACAAAACACTCATTCTCTACACATTTATTTCGCAGTTTATTTTTCTTTTAATTATATTATGCACATTTTATTTGAGTGTAGATAAAATTATAATAAAGTTATGTTTTGCTTATTATTCGTATCATTGTTTTGGTTTTACTAATAACTGTATGCGGGAATTTTCATCTTTTACAAGTGGGTGATTTGTTCTGGAGCAACCAAAATACAAGAAATAAAAAAAAATTGAGTAACAATATACATAAATATAACAATTGGCGGTCTTATCGCTCACGGCGATCTTTTCCAGACTACTATAATATGGATATCAGGTGTTTTAAATATATGGGTAGTTAACACACAATTAGTAACACATAAGATTATTCAAAATATCAACAGAGATTCATACATAAATACACACTCATTCACTTTACACATTCATGTACTATTGCATATATATATAAACCTACACAAATATATATACACAAGAAGATTATAAAACAATCAATTTAATGAATACGATAGTTGATATGCGACTAAAATCATTAAGTTGTCACAGTACATAGTTGATTACCGTGTTACAACCGATTTTATTTCAATATTGACGTCTGGATATTCAATCATATAGCTGTCACCCGCACCGTCCTATATGAAACGTTTTTTTAGAGAATGTACAACAATCCCCTATGGTCACTTTAAACCCGCATCACAACTAGAGTTCATTGAAATGATAAGACGTTCAATTGTCTAACTTCACTTGTATTCTGTAGATGGGAGTTCAAAACGAGATGGCTGGACCACCGCCGCACCTATTCCATCAACCACAAAAACAAGTTAGTAAATATTTCATTTTTAAATATAGTATAACCGTCCTTTAATCATCATTATTTATTGTAATTAACTGTGTTTAATTTCCTGCCCTAATGTAATAAAAATATTTTTTCTTAAATTTAATATAATGGGTAGTAACCTACCTAAAAACAAATCCATTCATAACTGAAGGAGTTGTGAAGTAACAATAATTAAAAATAAACAACAGAAAAGAGAACGTAGTAAACTAAAGTAGGTAAAAAATTAACTATCCACATGAAGTGTTATATGTAAACTAGGTAACACAATATTATAGAAATTGTTACACATGCAATCATGGTATGTTTTTTTTTATCTACACTCTAAAATCTGTAACGTAAAATTATGTATACAACAATAACAGCTACATCAAGATGTGGTATTAAGCTGAAATTCAAGATTCTTCTCATCCGGTACGAGTATTTCCTTTCCCGTGTACAATAGGAGTCAGTACTGTCTTAAAACACGCACTGGTTTGTTACGCTTATTCCCTTTCCAAACTAGTGTTCATTTTCAGACACGTGTCCTTCAATTACACACGGGTTTTGTTATTAACATATGCGTAATTATTTGTTCATATTATTTAAGTCGTCGTCGCAAATAGACGTGCAACATAATAATTAATAATAACAAATTGTAAATTTACATAACCGTAAAATATTGACCTAGTTTTTGGTCTGTCTTAAATGCCTATGTAAGCGCATTAGTGCAGCTATACTTATTGTTTTTTTTTTGTGCAATACAATGTAACAACAACAATAAAGTGATAAACTTATCAGTGATAAGTAACAGCCCCTTTAACAGGAGCGGCATAACACGCCGGACTCCTCCGCCTACGACTCCTCGACAACGTACGCCTGAGACCTTTGACAGCATTGAAATAATAACGACCTGTGAGATATTTGGATGGGACTGCCTCGTTGGTTTGGCGGTTTGCGTATGCGTCTGCTAATCAAGAGGTTTTGAGTTCGATTCCCGAGTCGGGCCAAAGTAAAGTATGGCAGTTCGGCGGTGACATCTCACACGCCCGTGCCTCGGAGAGCACGTTAAGCCGTCGGTTCCGGTTGCCATGAACATCTATGGTAATCGTTATTGAAAAGTCAGTGCCCTCAAATATACTGACACTAGTTTCAACCTACGAATTCAGTTTCTACCCTCAGGGTTGCGGAGGTCCGGTGCCAGTCGCTCCGTGTAAATCTGTTCCTCAGGTAAAACTGGGCGGAACTAGTAGCCTACACCAAATAATCTTGGAATAAGGCTTAGAAGAAGAAAAAGAGCTACATGCGAATGCACTCTAGCGAATAAAAACAGCTTTTACACTCAGATATTGAAGGGTAAAAATACTCTTTCCGAGATGGTGGGAAAAGTCTTTTGCTGAGAAGCCTTAGTGCATTATTTCTGACCTACTTATTTCTAGCATACTACAAAATTGCTATGTATGTTATTAAACTACATAGTTACTTTAAGCACTAATATATAAAGGAGAAGTCTAATTTTTGACCCAGAATGATCCGAGATCTTGTTTTAGTTTTTGGAATAAATAAAGAAAATGACGTATTTTGAGTAACTTTAAAAAGTCCGTAGCAGATGGGAAAAAAAGTAAAAATCAAAAAGATTTTAACCGATGCTTGCATGTTGAATTTACTTTGAAAGAATTTTACTTGTCATATGTTAAAAACATGACACGAAGAAGAATTTTTATTCATGTGCGCTTTTTTATTAAAACCCATTCATTTTTATATAAATAGAAGACTAGCCTAAGTTACTCCCTGGATCATCAGCTACCTGCCAGTGAAAGTCCCGTCAAAATCCGTCCAGCCGTTCCAGAGATTACCCGGAACAAACAGACAGCCAGACAAAATTTTTTTTAAGTACATTTTTGGTATATGTATCGTATATATATACATATGCATTGATAAAAAAGCTGTTATTTTAATATTACAAACAGACACTCCAATTTTATTTATTTGTATAGATGAAGGTAATTAAATCATTGTCTGCAATAGTGATCGTAGTATAACATTACAGACTAACACATACAACCATGTATGATGTCCTGATAACATAAATGATAAAGACGAAAATACCTTGAAATCATTTTAAAGAAATTCAACTTAAGTTGTAAATATTTCCAATGGCAGTCCTAGATGAGTGACGTATAAAAAAATCCCTAGTTAGAATTAAGTCCTTTATTACTGTGATTGTATCTTCATGTCATAACCATGTTAATATAATATTTAAATTCATGTATATAATCGGTCAAAACGCAATCTATATGAATGATATAAAAAACATTTAATTTAAAAAATCGTCATAGTGATTGCACCTGTATATAGAGAGATATATATGTCGGAGTCATACGTGTGGCGATTGGTCGAAGCGGTTTTTAAGAAATGGTGACGTCAGTTTCGCCGACGTCACTTGCATATTTTGTCAAGTGGCACTCATGATTTAAAGCAATAGAAATCGCTCTTAATCAAGTCTAATCTAGTCTAGTAATCAATCTTCATTATTACACACGTTGGTAGGTAGGGTTTATTTGCACAGTCAAAGACAATATAGAATTCCAATAGTTTATTGAATCAATGAAGCTACAGTTAAAATCATAGATCGGCACAACATTGACAAAGTGAATTAGGTGAGAACACCAAAATCCACTGAACGTCCGTGACGACCCATAACCTCCAGTTTCCAAACTGCGTAGAGCCTTATGAGAAGAATACTGGCAAAGAAACTCATGGCCACTCTTTTAAATCTTAACTTATTAGTTACAAACGTTTAATAGTTGATCACAATAATTAAGAAGCCTATGTACTTAGCTTATTTACAGCTTGTCCTTCCTGGTACAATGCCCGTACTCAACTGATCTGTTGATTCTATTTTACTTCAATACGAAACGGTGGGTAGTTAGATTAAGAGCCAAAAGGTTAGTAGTCCCGCAACTCGTGCGGCCGCTCTCTTTTATACCGGCTGCTCGTTTTAACTAGTGGTGACACCTACCACTATATTCGGTGTTACCCGCACACATTTTAGTAACATTTAATATTGCTTACAGAATCGACTAAAACTAAACCAACATTATTAAATCAAGCTGTAAATAAATTAGACGTAATAATCACATTTAAACTTAAAGAAACTACGCGTTCTCCGACACGGCCGTCCTGATGCATCACACGTCCTCGTGTGAGTCATCTGTAAACAAAGAAAAAGCAACCACAGTAGCTCAATTTATTCGGCCGGTATTGCCTCGTCGATACAGGCATTCTGATGGACTTACACGTCTACGTTTTTGTTAACTGAGGAAACATCTGGACAGTGAATCCGTCCTCTCGGCTATTCCTGACCAAGTTAAAGATTCATAGAGACCAATTTCAAAGATAACAAATTATTTTGCTTTCATGATTTTAATTTTAAATTAGATTTATCTATTCACGTCAGATATCACGATAAGGTTCTGACCATGCTCATTTATGTCTCTACTAGCATAATCACGCAAGTCTTAGTACAAACAATCACTATTGTTAACCTAGGTTCAGCACCTTTGTTTAAACCACTAGTAACAGCGTTAAGACGTTTTGACTTAGTCGCTTAACCAGCAACTGCGTATCACCACTTCACCAGCGGCTTTTTGCTCAACTCTTAACCAGAGATCGAGATCTTTTTATTGTCACTTAACCAGCGACTAACATTCGCATAGCCAGATGCGCACCGCGCACTCTCTACAGATAAGTACTGCACGAGCTACGGCTACAAATGACCAGCGAGACCTAAAGAGGTAGTGTAACCAGGTTACCAACACTCAATAATATTACTGCACTAAATTGTCGTTGGCCCAGAAATCTATCTGACAGAATTTGTCTTATTAAAGAGCATTTGAAACAAAATGAAAACTTCTCACCAAATCTTTCTTGGAGCTGAACTAGAGCTGGTTGGATGGAGCTGACATTCACTGGTTACTCGGTTTGTAAATCGTTTGCCTTGACATTCATATTGGAACTGCATCTATGACACCACACTTTTCAAGGTTCAAGTAATCGTCTTCTGCGCTTTGGTTTCCTTTGACTGTCAGGCGAGGTAATATCTGAAATCTCAGATTATGTGTTAGCAATATTGTCACGACTAAAATTGTCCTAATCTTTACTGGATTACGTAACCTTTTGATTTTGCCATAGCTGTGACAGTGCTTGTATTTTTCACACATCACTTCACTTTTACAGTCGGAGTAGTTCTCTCACTAGTTGGCGGTTCTCGTATAGCACAAATTAATTCCGTAGCGAAAAGATATTTTTTTTAACGTAGGGTAAACGTAAATAAAATAATAACAATCTGCCCTGTATTTTGTGCCTGATCTGTTATGGGTAACCCATAGGGGTAATCCATAGGGGTAGTTCATGGGGGTAATCTCTAGGGGTAGTCCACAGGGGTAATTCACAGGTAATCCATAGGGTAATTCACAGGTAATCTCTAGGGGTATCACAGGTAATCCCACTTCTGATGTCGGAGTCATACGTGTGGCGATTGGTCGAAGCGGTTTTTAAGAAATGGTGACGTCAGTTTCGCCGACGTCACTTGCATATTTTGTCAAGTGGCACTCATGATTTAAAGCAATAGAAATCGCTCTTAATCAAGTCTAATCTAGTCTAGTAATCAATCTTCATTATTACACACGTTGGTAGGTAGGGTTTATTTGCACAGTCAAAGACAATATAGAATTCCAATAGTTTATTGAATCAATGAAGCTACAGTTAAAATCATAGATCGGCACAACATTGACAAAGTGAATTAGGTGAGAACACCAAAATCCACTGAACGTCCGTGACGACCCATAACCTCCAGTTTCCAAAATGCGTAGAGCCTTATGAGAAGAATACTGGCAAAGAAACTCATGGCCACTCTTTTAAATCTTAACTTATTAGTTACAAACGTTTAATAGTTGATCACAATAATTAAGAAGCCTATGTACTTAGCTTATTTACAGCTTGTCCTTCCTGGTACAATGCCCGTACTCAACTGATCTGTTGATTCTATTTTACTTCAATACGAAACGGTGGGTAGTTAGATTAAGAGCCAAAAGGTTAGTAGTCCCGCAACTCGTGCGGCCGCTCTCTTTTATACCGGCTGCTCGTTTTAACTAGTGGTGACACCTACCACTATATTCGGTGTTACCCGCACACATTTTAGTAACATTTAATATTGCTTACAGAATCGACTAAAACTAAACCAACATTATTAAATCAAGCTGTAAATAAATTAGACGTAATAATCACATTTAAACTTAAAGAAACTACGCGTTCTCCGACATATATATAAATAAACCCCAAGGTGACTAGTTAGAACATTATATTTTTAATAACTCTATTAGTAATAACTACGTTATTAAATGAGAATCACCAATCAATTTTTCAAAATCAGCATTTCAAATAGGTTATTTTAAGGTTAAAAGTTAACAATGATAAAATAATAGTTTATATAAATGTGAATTATGATTCATATATTTTTTACAGAGCAGCAGCATGAAGAAATATTGTAGGTATATGAACAAATAATATAAAAATAGGTAATATAAAATGATCAAAAACTAATTATTCCATCAGTGGCATTAAATAATAAAAAATAATATGCTTATAACATGCAGTTATATGCATAAAAATAATATTCTTTCTTTTATTTTCAATCTATAAAAGTAACTTTGTAACCAACAATGGAGAGATGACTTAATTGTTTTTGGAGATCTAAAAGTTGGAGAATGACACAATTTACTTTTCATGGACTTTCCACACGAGTTAAGCGATGGGAATAAGCCAGTAGTATATATTTTGACATAAGCACACGTAAAAATCTTTATAATATAACTTTTGGACATCTCCTTTAAATGAATACAATTGTTTTGTAAGCATTTCTCCACCCGAGACACAGATTCAATCTAGTTCGGGCAAATTGAACTTTATTTAAAAAATTAAAGAATCTAATTGTAAAATATTGTACCTTTTTAACTAAATACTTTTACTGCTGCAGGGTCTTTGCACAGATTACACAATTTTCTGCCTATATCAACCAAGATTGCTTTTATACCATCCCTCCTTTTTTTTTACTGAAGACTAATTGAATAAGCTTGAGAAACGCCAAAATCTTTATATATATAATTCTTCTGTGAGTGTGTATGTCACTGAACTACTCTCAAACGACTGGACCGATTTTGATGAAATTTTTTGTGTGTGTTCAAGGGGATCTGGGAATGGTTTAGATTCACAATTTTGTCCGCTGGACAATGTTTTTTTAATTAATTTTTAATTTATTAGTAGTTATGGCAAAACGACGTTTGCCGGGACAGCTAGTCTCTATATAAGATTTATATTTGAATTAAGCAAATATGATCATGTTTCCGTTTATCGTAAACAGCTATGGTGGCTACCCATCCGCCTTCGCCGGAATGCTCATATTCTTTCTCTACTTTATAACATTCTATTCAATCCTCTCACTCTACGTTACCCCAAATCACGGTTCACGGTTCACCTTCCTGCATGACACACACTCCAGATTGTTGAGATCGTCAGAAAGAGAAATATTGTTGTTAAGATGTTCCACTGTTAGAGATGTTTTGATGTTTTTTGTTGGGGTAAATAGTGCTGCGTGAAACTGTTAATTAATTATGTCTTGATCTTTTATGTGGGAATTGGTAGGGATATCTTCTCTCTGCGTTTCTGCCTTTATGTGTATCGCGTGTGTGTCTGAGATTGAGATAAATCTTCTTCATCGCATGTCTTTGGTTTGGATACGATATATACGATAATTGATTGCATCTACCTGAGCGGTGGTGTGTTTAAATATCATTTTTAATTTGCCTAATTCTATGTTCAGATACCAGATGATGCCTGTGTAAGTGTGGGTATTGTTTCAAGTGTGTTTATGGGGAGTGATTTGTTATTAATTATGTCCCCGCGCTGGTCTCCTACACTCAGCTTGGATGCATTCATTGTTGGGTATTTTTCTGCGAAAGCCTTGTGCAATGGGTCGGTGGGTCTGGGTTTCTATTCGGCTGGTGATGAGATAGGTGCCCCATGTGAACATATAAATTTTAGTAGTCTATTTTCTTGCGCGTGATTTGACAGTAGTGGCTCCAGTAAAATCGGCATTTGCCTCCTGGACAACACCTACTGTCAATGATGATGTACGGCTAGAATTTATATGAGTTTTAAATGAGAGTAGGGATGAAGCAGGTGATGCAAAACGGCTACTTGTGGGTGATGAATGTATTGATGATGTAATGTGATAAGAGATGACATCGGCTGTAGCATGTTTGTCGGTGGGAGTCCGCCTGTTCAACTCCGCACCGCTGATGGTTCACATGCTAGAGCATCCAGCATCGGCTCCAGATGCGCCCCGGCGACACCCGGCACTGCCCGGGGGTCACCTTAAATTATATACTCTAATATTCATATCTCCATTTTAAGAGTTACCCTTGTCTTCTTAGCTACATAAGTTTCAATAGCATGCATGTCCGCCCCCCACGCGGCTAGATCTTCAGCACGGACGTAAGGTGGGATTTTGTTAACTTATGAACAGCACATATCCTTGTTAATTTTGGGGCATATTGGAGTCTTTAATTTATTTTTTATTAGAACAAAATTGTATCACGCATGCACGCGATCAATATACCTATATCCAATAAAAATACATTGAATGCCTAACCTATCCTTTATTTTAAAAAAAGTAATCTAACTAGTTACATAATCTAATATTAAATTATTAAGAATAAACAAACGAGTACTAAGGTACTGGCGAAGTACCGAGACGCGAGCGGTCAAGTTTACGAACAAACTTCGCGGCTAAGTTCAATTCATCGCCTTTAACACGTGTTTAGAAGAACAGTTTGCTTTGCAAACCCGTGCGCGATTGAAGAACACGTGCCTGGAATTGTACACGTGCCTGGAATTGAACACGAGTTTGCAAAGGAAATTAGTGCAAAATACCCGTGTTTTATGGCAGTACTGCCTCCTACAGTACACGGGAAAGGAAACACTCTTTCGGTACGCTCTTGACAGAGCGGTCGTGATCGTTATGCAGTAGCAGTTTTGGGACATGTGGTGTGTTTCACGACGCTTCGCCACTGCTGCCTGTTCGAGGTCATCCTGTTAAACTCGTTTACCGAACTTTCCACGACAGACTTAATCTAGTTTGTCCAACGCGTTGGTGACCTATCGCGGGGTCTAGTGCCTGCCACTCTTCCTTGAACGACAAGGCACTCTTTGGATTGATCGCTCGGCAAGAAACATGTCCAAGAAAAATTGTGCACTTGAGAAAAAAAAGAGACAAGATAGGAAATACAAGATATTAACATCATATTTTTTAAATAGTGATAGTAAGGTATATCTAATTGATATTTTGTTAGGTTTTACAAATCATTTTTGGTAAATAAATCTACCTATACAGGTTTTTCGCAGTACTAATGTGGTAGAAAAGGCTGTCAGAAAATTTAAATAATTTAATCACCTTTCACGTTATGGAAACCAAAGTATTGATTTTTAAAAGGAACATAGTATGGCTGACTTAAATATTACGATTGAAGGTGAGAAAGTGGAGCAAATGGGGGAGTTTGTATATTTAGGCTCGATGTTCACAAGGAATGGAGTACATGAAGATGACATAGAAAGGAGAGTGAAAGCGGGAAATAAGGTGAATGGGGCCCTGTACTTCTTTGTTCCTAACAAAAACGTGTCGAAAAGGGCGCGTTTAGCTGTACACAATTGTGTGCTCGTCCCAATCCTTATGTATAGTAGCGAATCTTGGGTATGGCAGAAGAAGCACAAAAGTAGAATAAATGCTGTGGAGAAGCGGTCCCTAAGCGGTGACAGAGCTAGGAATGTAGTTATAAGCGAACGTTGTGGATTGAAAGAAGATGTAGTGAGAAGTGATGTTTTAGCCATTTTGAGAGGATGGAGGATAGAGGATGAAATTCATAGAGCGAATTTGTGTGGAAGTGTCGGAAGAGGTCGTATGCGGCGAACATTTACCAACCAAACTGGTGATGTTGTGGAAAAGGGCAATGTGTAGAGTACTAGGAACCTACGAGCATGCGTGAAGCGATTGTTGAATGTAGACAAAGCATAAGAAGTGTGTCAGGAAGTGGACATCAATTGTCTCTGCCAACCCCTGTGCGAAAAAGGCGTGACTGTATGTCATCATTCTTACTCCGAAATGGATTCACTGAATTCGGATTCGGAGTCAGATGCTTGAAACGCGAAGTCATTATTTGGAAATTCGAAAAAGTTTCTTGCGGTATTTTGCAAATATCTCGTTCCAACCCCTTTAATGTCATTAACGTCGATTATATAAATTGTAGAGCATGCAATTCGCTTAACTGTTGAAGTAATAGAGCACAGACACGAAAACGTGTAGGTACAGGCTAAAAGCTAAAGAGCTGTGCAACCTTTATTTTCTGCACCGACAGCGTGCATCACAACCATTGATGCAGTTATAACAAATAGTATAATAGTTTAATTAATTGAAATTTAATGCGAAGCGTTAAAAATAATGAATTATCGATTTCAGAAGTTTTTACTTGGAAATGAACTTTATATTTGCTTTAAATTAAAGATAGCGTAGATTATTCTCAAAATAAAAAATGTCTAAAATGTATAAATAATGCATAAAGCATGTTAGTTATAAAATGTTTTTTTTTTTAAACAAATTATAACAGCATTAAAAACACAAAGAAGAAACTAAATTTCTTTTTGTAAAAAAATGACATTCGAACTTGATTTTTGACACGACTTGTCGTATTTGTGATTTTTATTTCATTTAAAATTTTCAGCCTGATACATTAATAATATACGTTATACGGTTATAAAAAAACGTCTTATTTGTTATGATAACGTCCTTTCGTGAAAAATTGACAAATCATATACATTCGAATAAAAATGTTATGTATCGTAGCAACACATTTTTTACCTTCTATTATCTTTTAACATTCAAAGGTTACAATAAAAAAAAACCATACGCCGTTGTACAAACCAAACTTGACTTTCTAAAAGACAGGGGTTCACAAAAAAAAAGGATTGTTTAATGAATGAACTACTACACAAAACATATCACTAGGGTCGTCAGAAGGTATTTGAAAACCCTTTAAGCTTACAATCTTTAAATATCTTGCACCTTAAACAAATTATGTATATACACACACCTCAACAAAGTCTAGGGATGTTTTATATTTCATCAAATATCTAAAAATCTAAGATTTTTCATAGATAGTAAATGGAAGAAAAGTAGCTTATTTTAGGGACATTAATAAAATAAAAAAGCGATTCGTGATTCTTTTGTTTTTAATTAAAAAGTAAACTTTTTTAATTGTTGTAGAATATTGGTACTAAAACCAATGTCATGGAATTTTTGTAACATTATTAATATTAATAAAATAATTAATAATGTAATAAAATCTAATTATTAATAATCAGTGTTGCCACCTCTTACATTAATTACACATCGACATCGAATGTTCATACTTAAAATTAAATTATCAATGTCTTGCTGCGGTATGAGGTCCCAAGATCTTTGCAAGTGTCTGTATAGTTCTTCTTCCGTTGTCAAATTTCGTGAGAAATCTTGCAATGCTTTTCGTTGTAACATGTCCCAGTCATGCTCGATGGGATTTAAGTCGGGCTACTGCGCAGACCAATCTAAAACTGAAATGTCATGATTTTGAAGAGTTGTCGATACCAGTCGCGCCGTATGAGAAGGAGCATTATCGTGCATGAATAGAAACTCTAGGCCCACTTGGATTATGTGTGGGATATTCACAGGCTCTACTACCACTTCGAGATATTTTGGTGCAGTCATGCTGCCTTGAATCCAAACGAGCTGGGTTCGCCCACCAAGACGAATTCCTGCCCACACCATGATTGTCCTGCCTTGGTAAGAGTGGACCTGATGAGGGTACCGCAGACGGCTAACTCTGCCTGGAGTCATCCAAACACGAGTTCTTCTTGAATCCGGATGAAATCCAAACAGGGACTCATCAGTGACCAGCACCGATTACCATTTTTGACCACTCCAAGACAAATGCTCCTGAGCCCACGAAAGCCGCCGACCGCGATTGCCACGTCACAGAGCTGGAGCACGTAGCCGTCTTCGAGCATGAAGGTTGACTTCATGCAACTTCCTTCGCACGGTTTGGTCACTTACCAGCAGCTGGTGATCCTCCTGGAGCCTTTACACAAGTAGCAACGCCGTTATATTGGCGGGTTGGCTTTTGGCGTTCATTTGGAGGAATCGATCCTATCTTTGCGTAGTAACCCGTTGTCTACCATTGTGCCGTTCAGCCAGATCCCCAGTACTGCGATAACGTGACCACAATCTTGATATCATGTTTTCGCTGGTATGTAAGGACGCGTTGAAGCAACGACGCGTTGAATAGCACCATTTTCGAACTTGCCCACGGCTCGTAACATTTCATCTCGACTCAAATGGTGACGTGACATATTTTGAAATTTTGAAAATAGAATAAAATAGATTTCATTTAGTATATACACTTTTTATGGAATCTAAAAAGATTATTAACTATGAAGTCGTCAATACTGTAGGATTATGATATCCCTAGACTTTGTTGAGGTGTGTATATATTGTCATTTAGTTTTGGATTTCGAACAATGTCATACGTAAAAATGACATACCAGTACTGGGCCAGCTGGGTCACGTTTAAGACTACATTGACTTTTGTAATGTTTCAATGGGTGTTAATAATATTGCAACTCTTAATAAATTAATATTCGTTGTTACTTCGTATTATCCAGTTATTTTCAAAAACAAAACCTTTGAAAAGGTAATGAAATGAAATTGATTTGCATAGAGCATAGGTTAGTTCCAGGTGTAACATTTATGGTTTTCGATCATACCATATTCTGCCTTTTTTGGCATGCAAATATTTATGAATTAACATTATGACCTAAAAATTATTCTTGTGCGTGTGTGTGATGCTAGATAATGTTTATTACATTGTCTAGAATCACATAAAATTGTAAAAATTGCTATTGAATTTCTTAAAAATTATATCGATTACATAACTATTATATTTTATTAATTATCATACTACATAACATAAATTCTGTTATTGTATAAAAGACTTTTCTACCAACCTTTGTGTAACTTAATAGATAATTCTCGTATATTTTTGGGTAACCTATACATCTATACAAATAAATATAATTGGAGTGTCTGTTTGTAATATTAAAATAACCGCTTTTTACTAATTGCATATGTATGTATACACGGTACATATACCAACAATGTAATTACAAAATTTCTGTCTGTCTGTCTGTTTGTTCCGGGTAATCTCTGGAACGGCTCAACCGATTTTAACGGGACTTTCACTGGCAGGTAGCTGGTGATCTAGGGAGTAACTTAGACTACTTTTTTTAAACTAGCTTCGCCCCACTGCTTTACCCGTGGTACAACAATAAGCGCGGGTAACACCGCGGGGTTCAGCTAGTCTATTATAAATTAAAATACATTTTTTTTATAAATCTATCTAATAAATAAAAATTATATTTTCTTTGGCAACAAAAGCACTTAAAGCTATATTGAAAACAGTGTCGTTTTTGAGAATTGTACTCAGACTTTTTATCGCCCGCGCCCTAACGAAGTTAAAGTTGCGATTTTTGTACCTGATCTCAACCCCTCGCCTACCTGCTTGTACACCACATGGTTGACTTGTCATTCTTATAGACCCATTCAGTTAAATAACGACGCTAGCTGAACACACATCTGCGCTTTAAATACTTTGGTGAACGACACTGTTGGTGCGTTTATAAATATATTGCCAAAAACATTTTAATGAATAATGGTAAGACATAAGCGCGTTTTTTTTGTGTTGTTGTTTGTATCAATTGCTACATCTGTTAGTCTCCCGCGGACTTGGACAATACGGGGTTTTATTTCACTGGTGTGTGCAAAATAATATTTTGTATTTATAATTCAATTCTTAAGTGATTATGTACTCTATAATACTATTACATTTTGTGTAAGTTTTAAAAGGAAGTTTTTAAGGAACTTTCTATTGATTCAATTTAATGTGTTAGAATCGGTAGTGAAGTGCAATTTTTGTATTGTGATTGTCATGTCTTCAACAGACGTTAATATTAATAAATGTTTAATCAATATGTTATCTCGTTCATAATATAACAATATGTGTCGTTCCAATCGAAATCAGTGTACTTGGTTCGGGCTGGTAGCAACACTTCGGTCTATTGTACCAACTATCTTCTATTTAATATACAAAATGTGATGTCATCTTCACGTAGCTCATTGCGTTGCGATTTGGGATGTTGGCCTAGAAGTATATGTTTTGTAAGGACATGTAATTTACTTAATTTATTTATGATAGGCGCCTTGTTCAGAAACGCAGAACACATGTTGGCAATTACCACTTGGCGGATATTTGTGTTTCCATACACAAGTTTTGTTTCATCGAGATATATAATATTTTGCACGCTGCCATCAGATATTATGTAAAACGGTAAAATCAATTTCTAACTTCAGATGAGAGCTACTTTCTTTAAACACTATATGCAACTATATTTTTCAAGTCGGAGTACTATAGTCTTATTAAGCGACTTGAAATTTCTATCATCTTCTATACAAATAAATAAAATTGGAGTGTCTGTTTGTAATATTAAAATAACCGCTTTTTACTAAATGCATATGTATGTGTACACGGTACATATACCAAAAATATAGTTTAAAAAAAACTGTCTGTTTGTTTGTTCCTGGTAATCTCTGGAATGGCTGGACCGATTTTGACGGGATTTTCAATGGCAGGTAGCTGACGATCCAAGGAGTAACTTAGGGTACTTTTTTTAGACTAACTTTGTTCCGCGGCGTTACTCGCGGTACAACAATAACCGCGTGTAACACCGCGGGGTTAAGCTAGTATCTGATATAGCTCTATGTACATATACGTACATAAACGTGTGTATTAAGGCCTGAAAAACGACTTCTTAAAGACAAAAATATACATTTTTAGAACTTTCGAGATAAAATTATGGATTATGGTAATATCTCCCCAAGAGGATTACTGGTTTCCTGTCATGGTTATTACGTCGAGTCAAGAGTCGGGTCTGCTCTCGAAGTTTCATTTACTGTTTGTTGTTCTTGCCTTTATAAACAATGTGCAACTCTCTTTTGTAGACAACTGTTTTTTTTTTAATTTTGGTATCTAGTATTTTGGCTCATTGTAATTTTTTTGGTCTTTCTAATTCAATTGTCTTGTTTATTTTGCTTAGGATTTATTATATTTCTAATGTGCCCATTCATCTAGAAAGTTCAACGTATGTATAAACAGACGGAAAAGTTATTCACATTCGATTTTATAGTAATTAGATTATATTTCTGCTACCTTCTCACTTCAAACCCCACCTGTAAGTTGTACATAGGTAAAAAGCGTGGGATCTTGAGATCTTTTAAATATATATATATATATATTTAAGTTAAGACTGAAAATTATGGTATTATTATTTGTAATCTGACCAATTTTAAAAAAGGCTTAATTATTTAAAATAAAACAATGCAAAACATTTTTGTTACATCTTTCAGGGGGCTATGGAAACTAGCATCACAGGGCATTCATCGCATGCACTCCCCAGTCGTACCTGGGGTGGACTTAATGTTGCCTACGAAATGCAGCAGGATCCCAACAAACCGGGGTAAGTTTTACATACCAATCTGAATGTTAAAATCGGCTATGTACAGTCAACTTAATCAAATCAAATATGTCAAATGTTTTTAATAATGTGAGCTTTTTCAAATAAAATCACGAACAAAAATAAAACACCTTTTTATTATTATTACATACAAATTGTGATAGTAAACTAATATATTGAGTATAACAACAGTCTAAAGGATAAAATTAATTATGATTAAACCTTGGCATAACAACATTGCTGTTTACCATATTGCATGTTTACATGCATATGGTATAGAATCGATGCTGATTGACTGATGCAGATTATGATATCTTATACAATATTTTATAATTGCGTTTATACTGCAATAGGTTCAATAACATAAATATTACTTTCTTACTTATAAAGTCACATAAAAACTTAACATGAAGTATCAATATTTTTTTTTAGAGAAAAAGCGAAGATTATTCTTATACATAACTGATTAGGGCCATCCTAATCGATCGCTTTTGGTGATTTTTGTAGCAAAGCACGCCATAATAATATTTGAAAGTATTCCAAAAGTGACTTACATTATATTATGCCTTGCGAAAACCTGATAATGTTTTAGTTCTTAAACATTATAAATCTGTTTCTAGTTTGTTTAAGACTTGTTTTACATTTACTTTGATTTATATTTCAAATATTCAAAATTTAAAATTCATCACTGAGCTTAGCTGCTTGCGCCTTGAACGATATACAAATTGTTCCTTGATATTCTCTATTTGGTTGTGAAATAACGACCTAAAAACATTACATTTATACGATTTTGAGCTGAATAAGAAATATGAGGTAGATTTATTTATATAATTTGCTTTAATGTAATTCCTTGAATATTGTTTGATACATAAAACAATAGTCAAGCAGTCTGGTACGTAAAGAATTGTTTTGCATTAATGTACCTTATGTGCGACATCAATCAAATGACTTGTAGCAAGGCTGCCATGTTTGAGCTGCGCGTAATGATAAATATTTGACGTTAGCGTTATCATAGAATATTCTTTTTTAACCGACTTCAAAAAAAGGAGGTTTCTCAATTCGACCATATATATATATATATATATATATATATATATATATATATATATATATATATATATTTATGTGTGTACGCGGATAACTTCGACGTTTATTTATTTATATATTGTATTATATATATAACCGATTTTGATGATTCTTTTTTTAATGGAAAGGAGATATCCCAACGGTGGTACTATGATAAGGACACTAAGATCTGATGATGGCATCCAAGAGAAATCGAGTCAAACCTTGAAGTCGGTTTTATTTTTGTTAAAATGTGTCAATGATGATGTGAAAACAATAATGAACTACTGAATATTACAACCAGGTTTTGTTTTAGTTCGACTGCATGATGCCTTAGGGTTTAAGCAGTTACCTTGCTGTTTTATACTGCGTTAAGTGTTGTGTGTCCATCCCCACATGGGACAACACTTTGTTTGATCCGCAATATGTTGTTTTGAGTCTGGGCGTTATTTGTGTCCGTTTCATGTATGTTTGTAAAGTCCCTTGCGAGACAGGATATTTTTAGGGAGATGTCTTCAGAAGAAAAAAAATACATACAAAAGTAAAATTCACATGGCGATATATTCGGTACCTGGATATTAAGGGTAAAATTATCACTTATATTTGGTGAGCCTGTTGGTGTCTAAATGATCACAAACATTTGCTTTTTGTCTTTGCGTAACTCTAGCATATGTATTAAGAAATACATAATTTTCATATCATATTATTGTGTGAAACAGCTGTGTGTAAGAAGTAAACAAAATGCATTTCAGTTAAAGGATGTAAAAAAAAGGAAAATGAAACCTGATAGTTATTTATTTGTATTGTAAAGCAATTGCTGTAGATGCTGGCGCTCAAAATACTATAGAGGAATGCAAAAGTTATGAATACCTTCAAGTGGATGCTTAGCTCGTGCCTATATAATATAATCTTAAGCATTATATACCCTACTAAAATCTTTTAGATAATAATTAAGTTGTAAATTTTAGCACAATGCGAAAAAAAATTTGTGTGAAAAATAGTACCTGGATTGCTCTGTAGTTTTTTTTTGTATTTTCTAATAATGAATCCTAGGTAGCTCGAATTTATCGACCCCGGAACCCTGCATACTAAATGCCATAAAATGGAGCTATATACTAGAATTGCTCGTTTAAAGGTATTATATAGGTATCTAAATCGGTTTTTTCTTTGTCTGCAGTGGGAGTGGAATGGCGGGTACCAGCAAGGACATGGCTGGGCTTAGTATGAACACAATTCCGCCTGCTGCAATTCGCAATAAGAAACGAGCAGCCATGTCTTCAGTTGTAGCTATGACTAATGCTCCACCGCCTATGCGTGAGTATCTAAAGAGTAAGGGCCAGTTTCACTACTTGCTGATAAAGTCCTTGATAGACTACTGTTAACTTATCTGCTGCAAAACTACAGACCTGGGTTTCAAAAGAATTGTATAGAGACATGTATATGTATGATATACATATATAACATCAACTTTAATCTGTCAAATGTTTTTATCTGGCAGGTTAACTATCTGGATGGTCCTTATTTTCTTTTAATTATCTAATATAAAAAAAAAGTTCACTTACTATTATTAACTGCATATATATAATCGTTGTTTGACAGTGTTTTAAGTTATTTATAACTTAATGAATTACAGAGAGCTCGACTACACAAAGCTTGGCGAGTGTGCGGCGTCAACCGCAACCACCTCCGTCCGCTATATATCAGGAGACCATCAAAGATTCACCACCTAGTTCACCGAGTATGTATTTCAACTACGCAAATTTAATTATTTTCTTCTTTCTTTCAAATAGTAACGGTTGTACGGGAATTTTCTAAGTTTTCGACCTCTTACAACATCGCAATGAGTCAAGAACATGGGTATGACCGCGTGGTCCGATCACTTTGTTCGACTGATCAGACGACGTGATTTTTTTCTCCTGTATATTCGATGTAAAAATATGACTACACTAATCAGATGACCAGGACTGATATTTATTTTCTTTGAGACCGTGGTCCGACTGATCGGACGACATGGAACTTTTTCCTGTTGGTTCAAGTGATCGGACGACGTGAATTTTATAGTGTCTGGTTTTTTATAAAGCATGAGCAGAATCCAAGAGTAGTGGTCACCAAACTCATTGCGAATGCAGACAATGTAACATTGCTGTATGGTGACTCAGACTAAGGCAGCCTATTGAGATGCTTATACATCATTGGGCCTCCGGTCTCGCAATAACCAACAAAAGACAGAAAACACGAATGCTGTAATTTTAGGTTGGTCTGGTAGTACGTAGGTAGAGGTTACGGACCTGTTTGAATGTGTTTCGTGCTAAAATCAGGCTCTACTACCTTGCCTGTTTTATTGTTGTAGATTTACAAATCTTTTATAATTGTTTTGTGTGAATGAAACGGATACGATAAATCGGCTTGTTGTTGCTAATCGAGTGGGACCAGTACAACATAAATAGCCGCGTGGTCCGATCAAAGGCGTTGAAATGGTTTAAGATATCTTTCCAATTAAGTACCTAGTCATGGTGTGATTGAGATTCTAGCTTCCATGTATAAAAGTAGAATAGTATTTTTTATAAAGAAGCGATTTTTTTTTAAACTGTTCTTGCTTTATCTTGTGTCACATCTCACTTTCTCGTTTAAAGTATAGCTACATACAGTGTGTAATTTTTAGTACATACAAAATAAAATAGCTTCATTTTCTGCGGTAAAACTATCACTTTCAAAAAATTATGTGTATATTCATAATATGACCTAAAATCACGACCAGGAAACGTGTACGAGTTCCAGTAAACTGATTATGTTATAAAAAACATTTATTCAAATAAATATTCTTTGGAACTTGTTTGTCACTCATCTAATGATGGAGGTCAATGGGGATATGTGTTATTCATATTGACGCACTTTGTTATTGTAATGTTATTTTTTTCCTTTCAGGCTCGGAACGCCCGCTAAAACCTAAGATGGAATCGTCGAAGTAAGTTGTCTCATATATTATATTTTTTTAAAGTTATTGTCAAATTCGATGAAAATGGAAACAATAAAAACACAGAAATATCTACACTTTTCAAGAATATTTTTGCGTTTTTATTGTTCTCTTTGAAATAAAAATGAGGTAGTTGAAATATTTTACACGCAAATTTGAAAAACCCATGGATATTAAAAAGTGTCTTCAATATATACAGAGCCGGGCCTGCGCCTCATATGTTGGGCAACGAGTTGAATCCTGAGAGTGGTGCAGCGGCCTGCCTCCAAGAACAACTGAGCGCCGAACTAGCCGCTCATGCCGCTAGCACCGCGGGAGGCGATCCTCTCATCCCACCACCGCTTATTAATAAAGCTGCGGCTGTAAGTGCCATAATATAGCTTTTATTAAAAAAACATAGCATAAGAAAATTAACTGCAACACTGAAGGCCTATTATAACGACTTAAAAGGTACTTCTGTAATTAGCCTATCTGAACGTACGACATTTAATAATGAGAATAGCAAATTGTACTCGACATACAGCTTAAAAAGATTGTTGTAAGTTCATTACTTACCTTTGTGAAAGTTTTAGGTTAGTCCTACTAATATTATAAATGCGAAAGTTTGTAAGGATGGATGGATGTTTGGATGTTTGTTACTCTTTCACGCAAAAACTACTGAACGGATTTAGATGAAACTTTACAGTAATATAGCTTATACATCAGAATAACACATAGGCTACTATTTGCCGCGATAACCGACATATACGCGGGCGGATCCGCGGGCAATAACTAGTTCGTAATAAGAGAGTGAAAAAGCAACACATATGGGACTTATTCCTTGAGTAATCCTAATGTTTCTCAACTGTCAAATAGTGTTGTGTTGTTTTGTTGTTAACAATTGTTTATATTGAAAATGATGTTTTAGAGAGTTATGACATGCATAGCTTTATGGTAGAAACCGTAATTGATTTTTTACTTTATAACGCAATACTGAAATAATTGTAGATAAGTACTATTTTTTTTTAAATTTGTGCAGGGAGCTAGTAGTAGCTCTGGTCGAAGCTCGACTGGTGCTCAAAGCCTGGATCAACTACTAGAGAGACAGTGGGAGCAAGGCTCTCAATTTCTCATGGAGCAAGCCCAGCACTTCGACAGTGAGTCCTTAATATTTATATTATATAATAAAAATGAGAATTACCTTTCGAATAATGGGTGTTTATTGATAAATAATAATAATCTATTTATATTTGCTCAATCGTAAAAAAATAAGTTCTGTTGAAAGGTGAAATCAATTTTCACATGACCTGAATTTGGTGATGATTTGTATTTATATAACGTTTCTGGTAAAAACGACTTGTAAAGGCATTGATTAGTCTGAATGATATACATAATTTCATTGAAGTGCATCGTTTCTTAACTATGAATTAACTACATCTGTGTGGCAGAAAAGAATACCATAGTTTTTTTTCATGATTTGTTACATGGTTAGGCAACATAGCAACAATACCATTGCATAGAATGAATCTTATTAAGGTTGATACTTGGAAGTTTTGGTTTGCAATAATTATTAAAGTATATTTTTAAACAAAACAGTAATTTATTTATTTATTAATTCGATTTCATTTCTTGTGCTGTGTATTTCTATAAAACAAATAAAGTATCACCTGTATCACCAAAGTCATGTTATGTGGAGAACGATAGAACTGTATTTATCTGAAAAGATATATCTGATGGAAACTTGTTCAGTCCTTAACACTTCGGCAGGAACCTTTACTATTATGTCCACAGTTTAGCTTCAGGTGTTTTAACAAGTCCCAAAACCCTGCCTAAAACGCGTATTTGATGTTATTGTTGAATATCAATGTTATCTCTGTTGCATGCCATTTATGTATTAATGCATGCGATTCTATGGATTAAGTTTGGTAGATGAAAATCTGCTAAAAGTATAATCCACTTGTCGCACCCTTTATGTATTGAAAAAACCGCTAAAATGTTAATTGTTTTTTTGTTGGATTATGTTTTTTATATTGTTCTATTTGTAGTTATGTTTCGTATTCTAGCAACGTGCCTTAAGAACCTATACTGGTCTATGGTAGTATACAATAAATATAAGTCACGAAGACTAGAATCCCTAATGGAAAAAATATATTATAAGACCTACACTCTAAATACTTTAAGAATCAGTATGGTTCTCAATAATGTTATTTTCAATTATTTTAGAGATTTACACACTAAATAATGATCAAACACGATGTACACTTCTGATACTTTACATACACCCTTCATACATTTATAATTCTTAAAACATTATATCTATAGAATCTCTAATCGAGACAAATCTGTAGCTTTAAAGTTAATCAGTTACTATGGTGCCACTATGTACTTTGCTTATTCCGTCATTGTGTTGGTAAAGAAAAGTAGCTAAAGCGTTTGTTCAACTATTTTATAAATTTGGTATTTCCGACTTGCTGACGTATGCCTTCTTGATTCATTGTACCCCCGCATTTTATAAAATGTATGTTCTACAGTAATAAGGTGTGAAAGAAGATAATTAAGGTCATTTAGAATATTTTTAACAATTTTTCAAAAATCCCGCGTCAAATGGTACAACCGTTCCGAGGTTGTAACGACCGAGTCAGGTTACGAGCCTGACTTCGTATCCGTATAAAACCTTAATTATCCTGCAACCTGCATGCTTGGCTCCAGACGTTCGTAGGTATGTTAAGCCGGGCGAGAAGTACTCGACTAGCATGGTAGACTGCCTTATTCCCACTTTACGTAACGTGTTGCCGTTATGGACCAGTGTCTCGAGGCCATTGTTCCATTTCAAGGCGACGATTATTCTACTATCTATTTATGCCAGAATCCACTACGACATTTGTGCAAGAGCTCTTAATGAATTTCAGGGTGTCGTGTATTTTGGATAGGAAATCTTGAATTCTTAAATTTTATGAAAGTAAGTAATACGAACACTCAGCAGACAACATCTAATATTTTTGCCATAAATAATTTAGGTACGAATGAAACTGAAATAAGTCGACGTCAACGTCAACGACGTAAAGCCATTAGGCGTCTTACTGGGTCTACAGCTCTACATTTTTATGTAATCTATTACTATGTATATATATTCTTTTGAGTTTCATAGGCTAAAAAGATGTAATGGTAATTGTGTCACGTTCGGTACTTTGCAACACAGATTGTTATTTCAGGAGGGTACCAACTGAGTTTTGGAGAATCCCTCTCTGAGTATCATATTCTGGGGGGGAGGGGGCTCAATCACGCTCGAGGTTAGTGTAGCAAGATCATGGGACCCCCTACCACGCTAGTTGTGGACTATTGCAACAACAGACAGCGAAGCCAGCCTTGCTCTTGAAACGCAGATATCGTTTCCAGCGGACACATCCTACCTCAGCTACCCTAGCTACAGACTAGAACATTCCTTTATGTCTTAAGCTGGAGTGTGCATGTACGCCAGAGACGATATCAGCTCTCGTCGCCCCAGCAATCTTGAAGGAAGGGACCTCTCCATCTTATGGCTCCGCGTAGATAGCGATGACCCTCTTCGCGTCCATGCGTGCTGTATGTTTATGTTGAACAGTATTTAGTAAAACTCTTCTTGAATTAACTCTTTTGTTTATTATAAATATGTAATTGTTACAAATTTCGTGCACTCACCGTGGCCGCACCCAAGCAAGAGAGAGTTGCCAACCTCTATTCCTCAAAACTCCCAATTGCCAGTATGGCCATTACAAATACTCTACAGGTTCTATAGCGGTGATGCCGAAACTAATTGATACAAATCTCGTGCAGCAGCAGATCGCTTCGGAGCTATGGATGTTATGGCGAGCTTTTTATTCCATCCTCTGTGGTCCCCATTGGTTGCAAGTGTTGGCCCTGGTTTGGTCTATCTTCTAAAAAAGCTCGCATTGTTAGGATTGGCGAGAGGCTTGAACGTCTTCCTTCGGGAACTCTAACATTCTGGTTTCTTGCCAAGGCTATCGCGAAGGGCGTTTCTGTAAGCCATCCTTTCCACATCTGCACTCGGGAAATAATCCATTGGCCTACGACGCAAAGGAGACAGCCGATCTTCTGACAAAACACTTTGCGTCCAACTCGACCGTGGATCACGGGGAACAGGAGCCACCTACCATACCGTGGTGAGTGAGCTGTATGCTGGGTATCCAGTTCCACTAACGCTCTGTGCGTTTAGCACTTTTATCCATTGATATCTGAAGATATGTGCTCCGAAGTTGGCACCGGTCTTAACGCGTCTTATTCGGCTCTCCAACTCTTTTGGCGTAGTCCCGACCATGGAAGGCAGCATTAGTCCACCCGATTCCTAAAAAAGGGGATCGCTCAAATCCGTTAAACTACAGGCGATAGCCATAACTTCTCTCTTCTCTAAAATAATGGAGTCCATTATCAACTGTCAACTCCTGCGGTATCTAGAAGATCATCATCTGCTTAGTGATCAGCAGTATGGCTTTCGTAAAGGTCGATCAACTGGTGATCTTCTAGTATACCTGACACATCACTGGGCACAGGCGATTGAGACTAAGGAGAAGCCTTGACAGTTAGTTTGGAGATTGTGAAGGCCTTCGATCGGGTCTGGCACAAAGCGCTTCTTTCGAAGTTTTCTTCCTATGGGCTTCCCGAGAAATTATGCGATTGGGTCACTAGCTTTTTAGCAGATAGAAGCATAAAGGTCACATTCGACGGTGAATGCTCTGACCCCATGTCTGTGAACGCTAGTGTCCTACTTTGTTCCTCCTCCATATCAATGATATGCTGCAAATTAGCGGCATTCACCTTTATGCGGATGACAGCACGGACGATGCTCTTTACACCGGCCGCGCTAATATTTCTCGGGAAAACGTCATTGAGAGTTCGACTGTTTCGACAAACTTGTGTCTGAAGTTGAGATCTCTTTGCCAAGACTCAGATTGTCACTTAATTTAGTCTAATTTAACTTCAAAAAGACATATTTGCGCGTTCACCTAAAAAACTGCCGTGGGTCCCATGTCCTCGTTTTGAAGACACTCCCCTATATGCCTCATCTAATATTGGAATACGTGGTGTCGACATATCGAGCGAAGTCCAGTTATGTGGCTACTTAGAGGGTAAGGCCTAATTGGCCTCGAAGAAGCTTGGCGTGCGCAACAGATCTTGACAGTATTTAACTCCGGCTCACCGCCTGTTGCTTTACAACGCGCAGGTTCGGCTTCACATGGAATACTGTGCTCATCATTGGGCCGGGTCCTCATACCAGCTCCTACCTGTGGACCGCGACCCGCTACATCGGAGAGCGACTCGAATCGTCGATTGCCAAGAACTTTCAATTCGGCTAGACTCTCTGGCGCTGCGTAGACATGTGGCTTCGCTATGCATCTTCTACCGCATTTACTGTAGGGAGTGCTCCGAGGAATTGTTCGGACTGATCCCTGCCGCCTCTTTCCGCCATCGTCCTACGCGACAAAAGTTTCATCTCCATTATCTAGATGGTTGGCAGTCCACAACTGTGCGCTTTACTACAAAGTTTCTACCTCGTACAACAAATCTGTGGAATGAACTGTCGCCTGCGGTATTCCCGGACCAATACGACCTTCAAATATTCGCATTCCTCACAATTTTTTGTCTGTCCGTCTGTCTGTTTGTTCCGGGTAATCTCTGGAACGGCTGGACCGATTTTGAAGGGATTTTCACTGGCATTTAGTTGATGATCCAAGGAGTAACATACTCATTTACTCGTTACTTTTTTTAGACTAGCTATGTCCCGCGGCGTTACCCGCAGTACGACAATAACCGCGCGTAACACTGCGGAGTTCAGCTAGTTATAAGTTCAGAGCTAATAGATCTAATTATTTTAAGTTAAATTCGGTTAATATCAAGCACTGACTTGAACTTAGGCCCGTAATTTAAAAGGCGTCTCAGTCGTGAATATAATTCTAAAACTGATTTTAGGAAGATATTTCATTATTGAACGTCTCTTGAAACAAGATTGTGCCTTTATCAAGTGACTATAGATTAGTAAATCTTTGTGAAAAGTATAATTTAGAACGATGTTTATGTCAAAATCTCCTCTCAGGAATAGATTTTGATAGATGTGATCTCTGTTTATCTGAGAAAAACTTTATCTGGTGTTAAGTGGTAATTTCTAAGGCCTTTTAGGGGAAATAAACGTGTTTTATGATGAAGTTTCTGAATAACAACGAAATAATTACATACCTTACACATTTCACTTCACTTTAATTAATATTAATTGATATTCAATTCACTTAAAATACACATTCAACTATTTGTTAAAATTAAAATCACCTCCACCTTTTGGTTTGTGGCAAAAAAATAACATTATTTAAAAAAAAAACATAGTTTGACAATTCAACATGACAAGCATTGATAACAATTGGAACGTTCCGTTCTAATATCTAGTCATTTTTATTTTAACACTAGCGGACCCACGCAGCCCCTTCTTCGTCTTCTTTTGATCGTAGCGTGATGTGATATCTTTTTTATGGGAAGAAAAGGTTACAGTTAAAAGAGCCACCCTTAAAAGATAGACATACACTGTCGCTGACTTTGGTTAGAACTTTTAAAGGGTAACACTTTTATCATACATGATTTTTGCGAAACTTTAACCGATTAGGCAGCGCACGCAGTGGAAGCTCGAAAAAAAAAGATACCTTGATTTTAAAATATTCTTTATCGGTGCTTCGCTCCTATTTGTCTAAGCGTGATAATATATAGCCTATAGCTTTCCTCGATAAATGCAAGCAAACACTAAAATAATATTTGAAATCGGACCAGTAGTTCCTGAGGTTAGCGCTTTCAAGCAAACCAACAAACAAACTCTTCAGCTTTATATATTAGTGCATAGATTAATTTTATTTAATTTAGGGTGAGGTGGTTCTTAGTAATATGTTTACATTGCTATACTAGTCAATAGTGTTATATATATAAACTAATAGCTAATTATATATAAATTATGTTTGTCAAATATATATTGTTTAATATAATTTGATGCGTGATACAGAACCATAATTTCGATAATGCGGTAAGTTTTTTGTACATGAGAACAGACTGTGACTTGAGATTGATTACTGAGAGGAGTTTCAGCTAAGTAAAACTTAAACGATATGTTAACAGATATGTTAATAAGAGCGACGCTTGAGTTTTGATGTAAACTTAAAACTTCTAGTAATCAGTTCAACGGATACTTGAGATGCCTTTTAAAATACGGGCCTTAGTCTTTTTTCAATTACGTGTCCGCTTGATTAACATTGAAAAGGAAAACTTGAAATCTATACTAATATATAAAGCTGAAGAGTTTGTTTGTTTGTTTGAACACGCTAATCTCAGGAACTGCTGGTCCGATTTGAAAAATTCTTTCGGTGTTGGATAGTCCATTTATCGAGGAAGGTTATAGGGTATATATCATCACGCTACTACTAATAGGAGCGGAGCAACAATGAAGAATGTTTCAAAAACGGGGGAAATTTTCACGCTACGGGCAATATAAGGCGCAAACGAGGTTGCGTGGGTCAGCTAGTAAACCCTATACTGACCCGTCTGGTCACCGTCGTATAGTAGACCATACCCTCTTTCTAAGGAGAGGCTTATGTCCAGCAGTTGATTGTTCAAGCCTGTTGATGATGATGATTAACATTGTTATTATTTATCATGAGGCTCTTAATTTGAATATATTAGCTAGCATAGCAAAGTAAACACGTAAAGGAGCTTGTTGCTAGGCTAAATTTGAATGATATAAAAAAATGATACAAAATGAGCAGCTTTAAGATACAACATAACTTTAAAATTATTAAACAACATGATTCAAAATCGAATCACCGTAAAACACATTCACTTTAGCTGAATAGCCCTATAAATCACTGCCTGAGATAATTTTAATTTTGTCTCATGTAAACATAGTTCAAATCTATTTCACTAAAGATTTCAACAAACACATCGTTCTGAAGACACTCACTCGTGTTTATATAACTGTATCATGTTAAACAACGTTCAATAACAAAAATTTACTTAACAACAGTTTTAGAAAATTTCAAAAACTGAGACATCTTTTGAAAATAGGACATACTCTTAGTTTTCCATTTGTTATATCATACCCCATTTTCCTAAATTTGTTATGAGCTCTTGGCCTTAATGTCTTTGAATAATTGAAAGCCTCTATAGTTCCAACTTTGAATAATTGAAACCCTCTATAGTTCCAATGTACATCGATGGAAGTGTAAGAGGGAATGATGGAACGGATGCGTCTCGGGGCCAGGAACCAGTATGGACTCGTGGACTTACGTGGAAATAGTTTTATATAGTTACTGTTCGTTTTAGTGCTACAACGAGCATATCACCACGGACTATACGCCCGCGGAGTCGGGGCCCATGAGGAGGCCCGTACCCAGCAGTGGGACGGTAATGGCCCGTTTTATATTATAATAAATTTACAGTATAAAGCATTATTGATTCCAATGTACGTCTCGCATACCTTCGTATCGAGTTACGATTTAATACACAAGTAAATGAAGGAGAAAACTCCTAATCGGTTACTTACAAAATATCCTGAAGTTTAGACGTTTCTACATATTAGTGCAACTAGTAAACCTATCATACAAGTCTAATAAACATTAACCTGTAAATCAATAATACTTTTCACTAAGATAAATGCTGTTAAAAATGTTCATGACCTTAAATATCTTTTTGTAAAATGCATATACCGCTGAACACATTTTGCAACAACCCATCGAAAATCTAACCAGTAGACTATTAAATATAACACTCGACGTGTTGGCCTTAAATACATTATCCGTTCTAAATGATCAGGGTATCATCAACCTAATATCAACAATTTTAAATCAGAAACAGAAAAAAAAACATTAAAATGTCGTTTGTTACGACTTTAATCTTACATATCTGAAAAACAACCACAAATATTTCTTGAAAATAAGAACATTTGCTCTAACAAATTTGTTATTCACTATTTGATGAAGAAACCTGTGGGTGCGGCTTTGATGGCCGTCTGATAGTTGAAAAATTGTTACTTAATATGCTCCGAGTACCCCAAACTCTGGCCAGTATTGGGTCATTGTTTTTGCCTAAGTAAACCGTAGTCATAACAAAAATTGACAAATAAAAAACGTACTTTTGGAAGTTATTTATGAATGGGATGCCTTTTGTTTCAATACCTTGATGTGTTCACTCACTTAGGCATTTGGAATTTCTCACATTTCTGGTAAGAGACCTAGTCGTTTTCGTTTAAAAAAATCATCTGCGCATTAGCCCAACCTTTGAATAAATTTGCATTTGACAAAACACCGGAGACTTTATTGTTTCATTAAAGTTATGTGGACTGAAATTGGAGCCGAACCTGTCACATGCTTATCTCTCGGAGTGCTCTTGCTTTTAAATAACTTTAATGTGCGGTAGCAATAATGACAAGTTTCCTCAAATAAAGAAGCTTCTACTTCTATTATTCACGATGACTTTATGGTTTGACCGCCTGTTTTAATTACACCTTCTAGATTTGTTAACTCTCTCTTGGAAACTAACTCTTGAAAGAAATTACTAGATGGCTTTAAAATCACATACACGTACGTTACCACCAGCCTAGCGGGCTGTCCAAACATAAAAAGTATTTGAACAAAGACTTCTTATGATTTACGTATAAAATATGATGATTAAAATATAATATACACAGATAAAAACTTAAATAATCTGCAATATGAACATAGACAATTTTCACCCCAGTACTTTTACGGGGAAGAAGTATTAGGTTAGCTGATGGAATTCGTAGGTGGGTTTACGTTATTAAAAATAAAACAACCTTCCAGCAATGTATAACATGCCAACACTTCGATCAGGTTCTTATGCACCAACTTCAGACGAATAAATTAAGTCCAAAACACATGGATATTTACATAAATAATTATCAATCTTCGTAAATCAATTCAATCAAAAATACTTTAAATATTTCATGAACACGTGCACTAAGTAAGTCATCACCTGGTTATATAGTCGATGCGTTTGACCAGACCACACAAATCTTTCACGAGAGTCGATTATAATGGAGAAAGCAACGATATGTGTTGGTTTGGCCAATCTTTGATATGTGGTATACGCTCACACCATATTGTGCACAGTCGCTTCGCTGCTGTCGTGTCTGCACCAGCTGCGTACTGAAAACGTTCGTCTCGAGGATCACGTAGGAAATCTGCAGTTACGCCGTGATCATCTTCTTGCTGTTAATGCTCGACTCGCTATACCTCTTACTACTGGTATGTGCTTAATGTGCAAAATATATTTTATTTTATTACTTAGTTTAATTCAATTTCAGATGTCATTTTATTTGTGTGCGTAGTTCTTGGTTAGTGTGTATTATTCAATAAATAAATAGAAATGTAGATGTCCCGCTATATTTATGTAATTTAATTGCTTTTACTCGATGTCAAAACAAATATTTCTGATTTAAAAGTAATAGATATGTTTTCCAAGAAACATATTCAGGATAGCAAAATTTGTATGTACAGTCATCTCCGAAAACGAGAACAACATCCATTTTTCTAAAACTATATCTCTGATTTTTAATCGACTTCCAAAAATGAAGAGGTTCCATGTTCCACTGTATGTATTTTTTTTTATCTAAATCATACGTACCTAAAAGCGATTAAAATTAAATTCATATATAATGATTAAGAATAATATAATTAATTAATAATTTAATTGCGTTACTCACTGAATCTACTTGTACAAGTCTAAAACATGAAACCCACTGCATAACTGCATGAAATAAACGATTGAGGATTGAGTAATATGATATAATACAGTGTAAATTCGTGACTTACCATGATGTACCAATTTCAAATTTTCGTTATGTTTGTTAGTCTAGTCAACAAGTTCAAAAACGTGAAAAATAGAGATAAAGGTCCTAAAAATATGAGCGATGGCTCATTCGATTCGGAATCACCTCTAGAAAAATGTTTTTGAAGGATTTTGGTGCAGGTTAAAAATTGCAATTGTTATTAACAAAATAAGATGAAAAAAATGACATTTTGTTTTTTGTTAATAACTTGAAAAATATTAAAATTTAAGCAAAAATTGTTATAAACAAAGTATAAATATTTATAATTATAATGTGCCGTACTCGCTTTTGACGCCACGCGCGCATCCTAAAAATGTCACGCGCAGACCTATTTTCAGCGTTAAATTAAAATTATAAATAATGGATATAGAGTTCCGGGAGTTAGGACTTTTTTATTGGAAATTTCCTCCTCTTTAACGAGCTTTTTTCAAAATTGCTTAAATGTTAATATTTTTCAAGTTATTAACAAAGAACGAAATATCATTTTTTTTCATCTTATTTTGTTAATAACAATTGCAATTTTTAACCTGCACCAAAATCCTTCAAAAACATTTTTCTAGAGGTGATTCCGAATCGAATGAGCCATCGCTCATATTTTTAGGACCTTTATCTCTATTTTTCACGTTTTTGAACTTGTTGACTAGACTATGTATAATTCTGGTGGTAGTGCAGTTAAGTGACTTATACATGCATATTAATGAGTTTTGACAAAATGGATCATCTACTTTAGGTGCTGTCTGTATAGTATACGTGTTTATGCTAGTTGTTTGTGTATTATGAACGGCTTCGGCTAATCAATATATGACTGCCTCGGTGGCGCTGTGGTAGCGTACGCGACTGCTGTACTTGAGGTCTCGGGTTCGATTCCCGGGTCGGATCAAATGTTTGTATGATCTGCAAATATTTGTTTCGGAGTTTGGGTGTTTTCTGTCTATAGTATGTATGCATTTACAAATATATATATAAGTATTAATATCAGTTGTCTAGTACCCATAATACAAGCACTGCTTAGTTTGGGACTAGATAGAGTTGTGTTAGATGTTCGAAATATTTATTTATTTATTTATATATGGCGATGAGATAACAAACTTTTGCTCTACAAGGATAATGTATTATTATTACTTATTTTGAATAAAATCAGGGTTACTACTGTTAATTCATTCAAAGAATAGTGTACAAGATGACATTTGTATAATGTAGATATTACTTCAGTGACGAGTGGACCGCCAGAGCCGAGCCGATGCCAGATGCAACGAGATAATGGGCCGCAGGTTCGACCCCCGCCACCACCGGTACGCGCTACCGAGACTATCACCTCCGACCGCTCACACCAGGTATAGTTTAACTAATTTAAAATGGTCACCCTTCTTTAAAATAATATGTACTATCGACAAACTTGCATGATAACCGACTTGGCTGATATATCTTTGGAAACCGTCAAAACAATAAAGATTTTCCTGCTTTATAGTGCATACCGAGCTACGTCAATACTGGTCGGAGATCTAGACAATTTTTACCTTTATCATCACTGCAGTAGATAATATATTAGATAAAACATATTTATTACATTAAAACATAAAATATATTTCGAATAAATGGTCTTTGGAATCATTTATAACTCAAAACAAATGCTTTTTTTTGATACTGCTCCAGATAATGCTTCGTATGATTAAATGACACGTAACAAGAACATTTTCGTGGTAACGACCATGGAAATGATGTATATAGGACCTAATTATATATGATGGTAAGAAAGTAGGTTTATGGTGGGTCACGCTTCTTTGTCGATAGTACAAAGAGTGTACGTTGTACAATAAAATATATGTGACGTTGTTGGTTTTCATATAATATGACGGTCGATTAATGTGTTAGCAGCTATTAATGCGAGAAGTACAACAAAAGCCCAGCTGAAAGGAGATGGGTGGCGGCGGAGGCGGTGGCCAGCCTTCGGCCACCCCGGGGCCTTCCTCAGCCGACCCGGACGCACTGCGCACCGTCCAAACGTTCATCATGCTCGAGCAAAGACGCAGGGCGGACTTCTCCATCGAGTCCATACTAAAATTCGACAATTAAAATGTCTCTGGTGTTACCGGTGAACATGTCATGGACATTATTTGCTCACGGAATTACGATTTATATATTGATTTGACTCTAAATTAACCCTAAAGTGGATTTTAGTACGCAAATGTTGTGATTGCGTTGGACTTGGACGAGTTTATACATTGACGTTGCGCGGTCCATCTCGTTGCCACCACTCGATACCTGAACTAAGCGTTGCAGAGTGGCGACGCCCTTGGCCTAGAGATTAACGAACTATTATATAACCAGTGCTCTTGTTTACTGACAAGCTACTTTTGACGGTATTTATAATTAAATATATATGTAAAATATTACATATTTTTGAGCAGTGAAGCTTTTATTCACCGTGTCGAGCTTAATGTCTTGAAATTCGTTTACTATAAACAATCTACAAAAGTACGAAATGGTCGTTACAAATTAATAAGTTAATATTTTATTTGCGAAATATATAAAGTAGAAATATAATGTTTTAAATACATTCATTAATGTATTGTGTATATTTGTTATACATGTCTTATCAAACAGGCGTTCTTATGGACTGGAATTTGGAACAAACGATGTATACGTTCGCATATTTCGCTTACGCGTACGCACGTTACACAGATTTCGGTAACATGGCGGCGTGTGATGAACGATGTAAATGTTAAAGCTTGACAAGTGCGACGTTCGTATTTTGGTAGTGTCTTCTGTGCAAGGTACCATCGACTGAGTAGATTATGCAAAGTGCGGTGCATCTAGTAAGTGTAAGGATATATAAGGACTGGATCAACATCTCGATATTTTGCATCGTCCATTCTTTTGAAGGACGCCGACTATTTCGATGTTTACTTTTAGCTTTAGGACTTTTAAAATATAAATGTTAAATCAAGAATGTTACTCTAATTAATGTCTGTATGTCTTTATTTACTTAGTAGTAAAAAGTGTTGGTTCGATTGAGTTGAAGATATCGATTTCCTTAGCTAGAATCCAAAGCTACGTTACAGTGTTTTCCTTGGGGGTACTTGTATTAATCTAATAATAGTGTAATTAACTGTCTAAGGTACTTGCAAAATAACATACTACATGTGTTAAATAGTATAAAACATGGGCCTGGAAAGACATTAAATGATAAATACCATAATTAAAAAGAATTGGTGTCATATGTTGTGGAAATATGTGTTTTATTCAAGATATAGATGTTAACGTAATGATATTATAATCTATATTTCATAACAATAATACAATAATAACAATTTCAATTTATTGACAAATGGTATATGCATTGAATGGATCACGAAATATTCTGTGTTGTTTAAACAATATTGTTCTGTATTGATAATTAATTAATGATAGTTAAATACTTTCAGTATTATGTATTCGCGATGTGATATAGTACGTTCCTTTAAGATTTTTTGATTAAGATGGCGGCAGCCGTTTTTATGAAGGAATTACATTGTGTACGACGAATGGACTTGAAACTTTCGCTTATATTAATATGGTGGTGAACTATGCATCTATTGAGTTGTCCTGTGCTCTAGTGACGCTTGACAGGGACTTAAATGAGATGATATAATGAGACTTACAACATCTGTAATGGATCATCGTAGTGCGGCGCTACAGATTATCGGCTACGTGGGTCAAGTGACGGTACCAGTGAATGTATCGATTGTGCTGATATAATCTCGATGTTGTTATCGCTGTTCAATACATGTTTATAGGTGTTGATAATTATCAATGGAATAATTGTCTGTTAAACTTAGCTAATAATTTAGCTTGTAATATCAACTTAACGGGATTCTACTTTGGGGCTCATCCCAACATTTCTCTTTTGCATGATATTTAAACATTATAAAATATAATATTAAATGTACAATACTTATGTTGATGTTTCATGACATTTTGTAATGTAAACTATGACACTTATTCAATTATTACAATGTAAATGTATTTAATGTTATCTCGTTTTAGAATGTTAATTAATGCACTTTTAGATGTAAATGATGTTTTTTTTACTGCCTAGCCTAGAAAATGTGCTGCAGAACTATAATAATAAATATTCACTTGTATATCTCATTCTGAAACTTCAATTGAGATTGTGTAAAACTTGCAAGTCGTAAAATTCTTGTACATACAAATAATTTTATAACAGTCATACGAATCCAAAGAAGTGTACACTATGTACACAGAACCTAGGAGTGTACTCCAGCAACATTTGCTTTTTGAGTACACACTTCCAAAACGCCAATACAACGATCTGGCTTCGAAATATACACGTTGAGTATAAATCTATGATCGCATTATTAAAATTCTGAAACATGATAACATTTTGCGTCGGTAATGTAAACCGTTTTGTAATCTGTAAGCATTAGTATTGAATGTATCACTGTACCCAGGCCTATAATAATTAATTAATGTCTCTCAACAATACGTACTATATTATTCGTGCATAGTATTTACGATGTATCTTAAAACAGTATACGTACACCACTATGTAAAATGTATCTTTGCTAATGATAACCGTTCGCCCTATCGATATAAGTATCTTCACATAGATGTCTCGTTTGGCTTTTTAATGGTTTTTAATTCAGGTGTATTCCCCAAAATATTTGTTGTCCTTAGATATAATTAACTTACAATCTACTCACAATCAAAGGTTTGCTTTTTTGTAGGAAGCACTGCAATAAGTTTATGTATAGTTACTCGCGGAAACTATTCCGAATATCTATTTCAATGAATCACTAAAAGTAAATGTTTAGTAAATGCATAATTTGACATAGTCCAGTCCTTAGTCGATAGTAATTACGTTTATAATCTTTGAAAATACAATTACTTGTCACACATTTTTAGAAATCAATTATAAACATGCAAAGGTTTGTTAAAGCTCCGCTTCTACCTATATTTAGATAAAAACCAATTTGGTTTATTACAGAACAGTGTTGGATGTTTGTCGATCTGCTTTACAACATAATAATTGTATTAGTCATTGTAATGTTATCTACTCTAGAACCAAACCAAGTAGTCTTGTTGTGTTGATTTAAGACTTATACTAAATATCTTCATGCATGTCTTGTAATTGTATTAAAATAACAAAACACTGACCCCGAATTCACACTACTATTTATGAAATTAAAGTCGAGTGCTTGACTTTCAGGTCATGATATATATATACGTTACAATTATTTATTGTATCGATATTTTAATTTCAATTTCGACAAGTATATATACATTTATATATATATATATATATATATGTGTGTGTGTGTGTGTGTGAATACACACAAACCTATTTATACACACATTACTGAGTACATATAGTACATATTTTTTGTTTTTAATTTTACACAAAACTATTAGGTAAATGTTTATCCTTGAGATACAAATCTTACCACTTACCATCCTTTGAATACCATTTGAATTGCTTAGAAGATATTTTCACGCGCTACTAAAAATATTTTTATATTTCAAATTAATTCTACTAATGAATTTTGAGACCATTACGACTGTATTTTTCTAAAATCTTTCAGATAGTTTCGGAATAAATATCTCTTATAAAAACGTGACATATGTTTTTTTAGAAAATCATTGTAAACGTGAACTTTAAAAATGTTGTTGACTGCGCATCATTTTAAAACATCACTGTATTAAATTTTGTCACAATATCATTCAACTACAATATCGATAGATTTCGAACAAAACTTTGTTATGTGAATGACTAACTAAGTTTTTAAACAAAACATCGCACTGCAGCAGTGTATAATTATATTGTTTTACATTTCCAAATGACTATAATCATTATTCTATTAATTCTGTATTTTTAGGTATTCGTTTAGGTATAATGTGTCAATTGTTTTTATTACAGCTTTTATTTTATCATAGATTCAGGTTAGTCGTTTTATAATGTTTATTACATACACTAAATAATGTAAAATATGACATTACCGTAATGTATAATGAATATTAATTTCGACTGTCTAGTCAATTATTAAATCCTTTCGTTTCTTTACATGCACGACAGCTAATTTGATAATAATAAATAATAACTTGACTTTAATGTATATATTACTTTATATAAAAAGTAAACTTCTAAACCTGAATCTAATAAATTGGCAAAAATGACTATTATAAAGTTAGTGTTTTTAATTTTAAGGCATTGTAGACTTCATACGAAGTGATCTCAGTCTGTAGTACTGGTTACATCGAGTTTATATGTTTACTGCTGGTATTTAAGTAATTCTATTATTTTATCTCATGACACCTAATATCTATTATGTTGCAGGGGTTTGTAATAAATGACGAAAAACACTATACTTTTACTTGCTAAATTTGTTTCAGGTAAATTCGGTTTTCGCCATATAATTCTACTAATCACACTAATATATAAAGACGAAAGTTTGTGAGTATGAATGGATAGTTATTTGTTACTTTTGCACGCATCGGATAAAACTTTACAGTGATATGGCTTTATACATCAGAATAACTTAGACATACACGCGGGCGGAGCCGCGGGAAACAACTAGTCCAATATATAATATTCTCGTGTCGCGGTGTTTATTATTTTGTGTGCATATCGGGTAGTCTGAAAATCGGCCAACATCCATTATTCATACCCCTAAATAATAAGGGTGACTCACATATATATATATATTTTATTGATTTGGCAAAACAACTTTTGCCGTGTCAGCTAGTTAATCTATAAAATTATTATTGTTGCATAATAACCATAACCATGTAACATAACAATAGAAATTTTATTTAATTAATTATTCATCAATTGTTTTTGGAATTTAATTGGAATTTTGTATATAATTATTACTACATTTAACTTTATTCTTTTATTATTGATAATGTCCTAATTTTAACAATCTTTAATTTTATTTTATTTTGTTAATTTTATATAATTACTTGCAGTAAAAATAGAAACTCGATTTAGTGGGAATCGTAACGAATATAAAATGTGACTGATTTTATGTAATTAGTTTTAAATTAATTCTGTAATTGGTATTTCATATTTAATTCTGACTGTATCATGTTCATGTTGTAAATGAGTAATGAATACAGATTTTAAATTGTTTATCGTCGACTTGTCATCTATAGTCATTTAACAAACGTAATACAACTACTTAAATAAATTATAATCAATTCAATCGGTGTTTTCTTTAATATTTTTTTTAAATAACAAGACCCGTTTGATGTAGGTTATCCAAATCCTCAAAATCCATACTTACTTGGACAGTTCGTTTGGTTGATCGCGTTAATCTTAGAAGTTGCTGAATTCGAAAAGATTGAAATGAAAATTCTTATAATGTTGTGTAGCTATGTCCAGCCGTGGACGTTTTTCGGATGAGCGATGATAATGGGTAGCTCATTTATTGAGAGAGGATATATAACATCATACACATAGTGATGGTGCAAGTGCCTAGGTGGCGCAGTGGTAGCGTATGCGACTGTTGTGCTTGAGGTCTCGGGTTCGATTCCTGGGTGTTTTCTCTGTATAATATGTATGTATTTACAAAAAAAAAGTATATAAGTATTTATATCGGTTGTCTAGTACCCATAATACAAGCTCTGCTTAGTTTGGAACTAGATGGCGTTGTGTGTTAGATGTCCGAAATATTTATTTAAATATCCAATTTTTAGACAAGTTTTTAAATATGATGGACCACAGACTGCCTACTTAATAATTGAAACTTGAAGCATTTACAATATGCAGTCTGGCAGTGGCATCTTTAGGGTTATATAATAACATAGACTAGAGATGCCACCAATACTCGATCATGTTTTTTACAATACAGGGTACATATACCAAAAAGGTAGTTTTTAAAAAAAATTTTGGCTGTCTGTCTTTTTGTTCGGGGCTCTGGAACGGCTGGCTGGGACTTTCACTGGCAGGTAGCTGATGATCCAGGGAGTTAATTTTTTTTAGACTAACTTTGTCCCGCGGCGTAACTCGCGGTACAACAATAATCGCGGATAAGACTGCGGGGTTCAGCTAGTAAATATTAAAAAATCGACGAGTGGTTAAGTATAAAAGCAGGATACAGGATACTTGTAAAGTCGAGCTGTATATTTTCTAGGATAACATCAGAATTCATACACTTTAAATAACATATTAAGACCGCTGCGTTAAGCTGTCGGTCGTAAGAGCACGACATCATAAGACAATCGTTACGGGTAGTTGGAGCTTCAAAATATTCTGACAACAATATTGCCATGTAACTTCGATTTCGCCTAGACCTTGGGGTTGTGAACACGGTGCAGAGGTCTAGTGTCAATCGTTAACATACACAATTATTTTATATTAAAAAATAAAATTAATAATAATATATTCAATAAACAGTATTTTTACATAGTACCTTTACGTTTGACAAAATTAAATATTAGATGGTAGGTACATGGTTTTACAAATATAGTAGTTGAGTTAAAGCCGACGCCAACTCAGTTTGTGAAATAGGCTCAAAGAAAGTAAACAGATATTTAAAAATTGTTGAAATCTTATTCATCATAACGAATGAAAATATTTTTTTCAGTCCTTGTTGATAGTAAACGATTATTTTCCTTCACATTGTAGCTGTTTCGGAAAATAGCTCTTCACACTGTTGCCGGAGGATGTCATATAAATGTTTTTAAAATCAACAAAATCAAGTGTGTTGTGTCAAGATACATACATCATACCTTGCTGGTGCAGGTTCAAAGTTGCCACATTATTGTAGTATCCTACTGTTGCCGAATATTCTTCCAAATACTATCTGTAATATACGTATCTCACTCACTAGACAGTAAATACTCTTGATTGGTAAATACCTACCTACATGAAACAAGACAAAATTATAATTATTTATCCTAGATGGTAATCCGCCCGTAAAGTCCGAAACAACGACAACGGCTCAGAAGTTAGAAAAGGACCACCAAACCAACAGATAAATTTGAAGAAAACGACGACGCAACTTCATCTGCGTCTCTCCAATTATGCTCGGCTACTACTGATCTAAGCGTGATGTTAACTATCCTGTCGTAGGCACACCAGCAAAAAATCGCCTGATGATAAGTGATTACCCCCCCACCCATGGACAACATTATGATGTATTCCTGGTGCGTGTACGCTGCGTATACTACACAGAAACATGAAACGAATACGAAGAACATCCAAAGTCAACCAATAACAATATGTGGACCACACAATGTGATGTCCTATGTGGAATTTCAATCCACCACTTACCGCAGTAGGAAGTGGCATGGCGTTCGTTTTAACCACTATGCCATACTCGCAAACTGAATGTTCCCGGTTTCTCTCAAAATTTCTATAAGATTGATTTTCTTAAAGTAGGGAGATTAAAATAAAAAAATTCTTTACTTTCAATTATTAATTATTGTTCTAATTTTATCCACGATCTTAGAGAATACCTACATACCTCAAAATTGTATTTATTTGTAGTAAAAAAGTGCAGACAGTTAGGTAGGTACACAGTTAACACCACAAAGGATAGTGAAGCCTCTAAATCTATACTGACCGACATACACGCGGGCGGAACGGCGGGCCACAACTAGTACTCTATTTTTAATTAATTTCCTAAATATGTCATGTACCAGTAAAACAATATTTAATTCTATTACGTTGGTAACCTCTTAATGTTGTGAGAATGTGTTTATAACATCAATCAAATAATCAAATCAACATGACGTAAATAATGCCTGTAGGTACTATGTCATTTGAACTTCCACATGAAGATTATTAAAATAATCTTTGTAATTTAATACCTACAATATATTTAATAAGCCTACAATAGTTCGTGTATTAGTACTAATACAGGTAAAATGACCTAAAGTGAATTATATTTCCCTGAAAAAAAAGGCCGCAAAGCACAAAGCCTATTTACTGCTGTTTATTGCACAACATTGAAAAGAGATAACGTTGAAATGGAAAATACTTAGTTTATTATTGAAGTAGTTCCTAGCTTTGCTCTTGACGTTCTACGACAAACAATACGAGCTGAAGATTTCTCAGAAATACTGACTGTTTATTAAATGCATTTCAGTTGAATATTGAATTCCTTTGACCTGACTGCCATGTTCCGCGCTATATTGCACTGCATTGTTTTTCTTTGTGTCAATTTCGCTTTGTAGTTGATTTCTATTTCGGGCATTGTTCTTGATTGTGCCTGGATTGTTAGGAAAACAATCACAATAGTGATTTGATATTAAATGGTATATTAGAACTATTACAGATTTGATTTGAAATAATTCGAATTTGCCCTCAAAGAAAATTATGCCACAATAATTAATATCGAGTACGTATTTTTTAATAGATTATTTTTGCTGTAGGCAATAAAATTATAGTTATTCTACTTATCTTAGTAATTGAACTCTGAGGTCACAGGTACACAACGATGCATATTTTTATAAACAATGTTGTATAAAAATCTCTAGCAAAAATTTGAGACAATTTTTGTCTCAAAATAAATGTTTGCTACACATTTCTCAATGCAATTATATGCTGCCTACGAGTTATTTACTGTTATAATTGGGTACGAGACCAATTAAAAGTTTAAACGAATAAAAGTTATGTTCGCATGTTTCATCAAATTATTTTCTGCATGCTGCGATGCACCAAAGGGAACATTTTATTGCTAACTTTCCCGGCAGCGCGCAACAATATCGTTCGTGTCACGGTGTCAATTTTAATTTTGTTCGTCAATTTTTATTTATGTATGTATGTTTCTCTCGATGTTCTACTCACTTCAAAGGAAAGGAAAATGTACCATGCGCTCTAGAACCGTTCAGTCATTATAGAGACTACGATTTATTAACAAGTATCTATTTCTACAATAAGTAGAGAGACTCTGTAGAATCACCGCTTATTAAAGGGCTTCAAAAAAGGAGGAGGTTATCAATTCGACTGTATTTTTTTAAGTTTCCTACCTCATAACTTTCGATTGGGTGAACCGATTTTGATGATTCTTTTTTTTTTGAAAGCTGGCTCTGCCCGTTTGGTGTCCCATTACAATTTGTTCCAGTTCCAGTTCTTGAAGTTGTTTTTTTTCCATAATTACTGCTCAACTTCCTTGTCAAATATGTACGTACTACTGCAGCTTTCAGTAAAAGTAGGCATTGATTCAGTGGGTAATGTAATGAGTTGTCGAATTCCGAACGAAAACATACATATATGTAGGTGTCTATTATATACATTTTTAGGTAGGTGTAGTGGGCCGATGAGCAGAGGGATTACCTGTTGAAAAGCGACCTGTGAAGAACTTTAACACCTGCAATTGCATCAAAATAAGAGCATATTATTTTCGTAAAGGATTCATCGATAGCGCTCCGCATCGATCGTCCGGTATGGACCCAGCTATACCTAAGTCTATTTGACTGATTTTTGGAAATCGTTTTAAATTCTTCATTACATAATTGTGTTAATATTTTGCGAAATTTCTACTGTATTAAGAACTAAAATCTATGATAAAGTTTAAGTTTGACAGCCGCGTCAAAAATGCAATTTCCGTAATGGCGCTGGTCACATCAGACGCGTGACGTCACACGCTAGTAAACAAATTCACTCGCTAGCCACAACAAAACAAATAAGGCAACCTCACTAGACCAACGAGGCAGCAGTGTAAATGTTTTCTCATTATGGTGCAAAAAAGGAAAACAACTTAACAAAAATAAAACTTTAATTTTTTTAGGTACTTATTATTTTTATTTAGTGAAGTATAAAACAATATTCTTTAATATTTATCTACAAAATTTTTACTATTTTTGTCTATCAGTCAGCCTATCGCAGTCGACTGCTGGACATAGGCCTCTCCAATTTCACGCCACTTGGTTCGATCATTGGCTTCTCGCATCCAGCTCCTGCCAGCCGTCTTGCGCAGATCATTACTCCACCTGGCCTGTTGAACTGCCACACTATGTTTACCGAGACGTGGTCTCAAGAACCCGTTTACCCCAACGGTAGGTAATCATTCATTCAAATTCAAAATCATTTATTCAATTAAGACACTAAGTGACATTTATGAACGTTAAATTGAAGCTGTAGTTAAAAATCATAGATCGACACAAACAGGCGCCACAGCATGTGCTGTATTGTCGAGGTAAATTAGGCGAAAACACCAAAATCTACTGCCTGCCTGTGTCGATCCATAACTTCCAGTTTCCAAAATGCGTAGAGGCTCATGAGAAGAATACTGGCAAAGAAACTCATGGTCACTCTTTTCAAAGTCAGATTTTCATTGCTAATATCGCCAGCCCACTGCCACTTCAGCTTGCTAATCCTTTGAGCTATCTCGATGACATTGGTTCTCTGCCAGATCCCGCATTCCAGATACGATCCCTCGGAGAAACACCGAGTTTACACCTCTCCATAGCACGCTGAGCGACTTTAAACTTGTAGACCAGCCGTGCTGTGAGTGTCCACGTTTCGACTCCGTTAGTTATGAGGGGCAGGACGCACTGATTAAAGACTTTCATCTTTAGGCACTGTGGGATCGACAATGAAAAGACCGGACGAAGTTTCCCAAACGCTGCTCAACCCTGCTGAATTCTTCTGCTTACCTCGTCCTCGAAGTTGTTTCTACATAACTGCAAAGTCTGCCCGAGGTACACAATTTTTTTAACAACTTCGATAACGGCACCGTGTACTGCGACCGGTTCCGGTAGTAAAGGTTCATTGAATCTGACCTTGGTCTCGTCCAAGTTTCTCCGTAAACCGATGCGCACAGAAGAGTCAGCCAGGTCATTCAGGTCATTCAGCATCTGTTGTAGGTCCTGCAGCGTCTCAAGCAGGTCATGTGCAAATTGCAAGTGAGAGGTATATTCGCCATTGATGTTGACGCCGCGCCCTTTCCAGTGCAGCGTCTTGAAGCAGTCCTCCATTGCATTTGTAAATAATTTCGGGGATATAGCGTCCTCTTATCTGGCATGGCAGCGCTGCAGGGACTCCAGAACAGACCAGATCTCGGTCGAGTCAAAGACCTTCTCATAGTCCACGAATGCTTTTATAAAAGACACAGCGGCTGACTATTCTTCTCGGTCTTCTGTTTAATCTGCCGCACTGTATGGATGTAGTCTATGGTGCCATATCCACTCCGGAATCCAGCTTGCTCCGGTGGTTGGAATTCGAGATGATTCTTGAGAACAACTTAAAAGGGAAATGGGTCTATAGTTCTTCAACCAGGTCTTCCCAACAACGATTTTCCCACTAGAATAAAAAACCCATAATTAGTGTTTCTTGTACAATAATGATTGTGATAAATCAATAAATTAACGTAGGTTAGTACTTACTATAATTCCGGTGATTCCTTTTCACTTCTGTATTACACTAACGGGTCATTGTCATCAATAATGATGCCGAAACTCAACAACAATTAACAAATTAATTTAATGTGTCATCGTTAAACATCGCGAAGGAAGCTCTGAGACATTTCCCTCACTTCCACAATCCTGCCGTTCATAGAAATACTTAAGGCACCACCAAGTAGGGGTTGGTGCATCTTAATTTATTCTTAACTAATGCCAATAGATGAGGCACCACTCGGTCCCATTTATATCTATGCGATGATATATACCGCCCGCAACACCCAACAACATAACAACAACAACAACGCCAAAAAACATAAAACGCAAACAACGTTTACTAGCATGTGAATTCACCAGAGTTTTTCTCCAAATTTTATCTGCGACATTAATGCCTTGTGGGTGATTGGTTTCAGAGTTGAAACCAATCACATACAAGGCATTAATGTCGCAGATAAAATTTAAAAAAATTGGTTGAAAATTCAAAAATTGCGAGAAATATACATTCTTTGTTTTATTTATAGTGAAATATGTCTTCTTCTTCTTTGATGAAATGGCAACCAGCCGGATCTCTCGGATCAGCTATTTCTGCCAATGTCAAGTGTTTATAGTCTTCAAATCATAAGTCTTCAAGTCATTTAGTCTTCGTCGTGATGAAATTAATGATATAAAATATAAAAAATGTGGATGAGATGAGATGGGAAATATGTCTTTTTAGGCTATTATCTGATAGGATGACCACAATTCATAGTGTGTCAATATTGTCAAATAGCTTATTATGGGAACCTGTGTGACTGACAAGTTAGTTCTATGCACCATGTAGGTTGATAACTAATATACTGACTATACTCTGGTTACTAGCAAGTAGAATAACGACTATGGTTCGAAAAATATAGAATTCTAATTTAAGCATAGATTATATTGCGTGAACATTTGACCTTTAGAAACGCAGTTGTGTTTGTTGAACGTGTTGTATTTAATGTTTCTGAACGAAGCGTGGGTGTTGAGGGAGATGAGGGAGAAAGGGCGTGTCTCGAGGGCGTGGCCTGTTGGTATCGGGTGGGAGCCTGAGAATGTGAGGTTGCCACGCTGTCCCGGGCATCGATCAATACTTTCAAGTCGCACTCGTCATCTATCCACTAAAATGTGAACTATATTACTTAGTTCCTGATTTCATAGATGTCACCAGCAGTCCTCAGAAAGTCCTAAAACAAAGGTGATCATTTTGTGTCCCTGTTTGTAGTTTTCTGAGCTTTAGTTGGATGAAAGATTGTTTGAATTATATTTACATCTTAATCTCTAACATTGGAGTTGCTGTATTTTTATCTAGGCATAAATTTAAAAATATTGCAATATAAATAAAATGTATAATAATAATGCAAAAAAAACGTATTCTTTTAAAATCATGAGATTACATATGCTTCCCGCCTTTTATTGGCTATAATTTTAACACAATTATGCAAATTGTCTTGTGCCACTATACTATACTATACTCGTAGTTTATTACCATTAACACCAACTTAACCTACTGTGATGATGGCGATACGGTTCTTGCCTGCCTAACAATCAAGACTTGCCAATTTCATGATACCAGGCTTACGGCGAATTTTCGAAACTTTTTTCCTTCCTTTGCTAGATCAATGATATCTATGCAATGATTTACTCATGTAGTGACCGTAAGACCACAGAGTGTCAACATATCGTCATTCATCTGATTCATCCCGTTGGTATTGTGAGAAGTAAATAAGGGAGCAAACTACGCAGTTCAACAGCACTGCAAGGAGAACAAATACTTGAAATTCACACTTTTTTTTTACCTATGGAAGCTCCCTCGGGCCGTTACCCCGGGGTTTGCGGCGGGGCGGAATGTCGGAATCGAACCGACTAAAACCACACGGTGTGCCACTCTGCGCCTGAGACCGGAGGGATCCGTGAACTGCTGTTAACACATCCGTAAACTTGAAATTCACCCTATGCCAACCTGTCTGGCCCGCATGACCAGCACTATTAAAAGCTATTGATGTGGTGATGCTATGTTAAATCGACTTGTATGCGAGCACATTATGAGTGAATGAGTGATTCCACGATTTCACTGTAAACCAATGAAAGACAAGCCCTGTCCCTCCTACCTTTCTGGGGGAGGGAATAAAAGACATGGGCGCAGGAAGTCACTTAACATCATGTCACCCATTAGCTTGGATCACCCCTATGTCATAATAGAAAAACACCAAACTGTGATATACATATTTTTCCACTTCTATATACTAAAATATAAAGCTGAAGAGTTTGTTTGTTTGAACACGCTAATCTCAGGAACCGCTGGTCCGATTTGAAAAATTCTTTCAGTGTTGGATAGTGCATTTATCGAGAAAGGCTATAGGCTATATATCATCACGCTCGGACCAATAGGAGCGGAGCAGCTATGAAAAATGTTTCGAGAACGGGGGAAAATTATCACGCTACGGGCAATAGAAGACGCAAACGAGGTTGCGTGGGTCGGCTAGTATTCTATAAAAAGTAAATCTTATTTTTCACTAGTTTTCACTAGGTCGCTATAGTGTGGGCGTGGGTCGCCATGCTGCAATGCCTACTTTTACAATGACGATGGTGGCCACCAGCCACCATTCATGAATTCTACTCATACTTACCATCAGGCTGAGTAAAGTCATTTTCGTTATCATCACTATCATGAACTGCCTATAACAGTCCACGACTAGATGTTGAAATGTTAAAGGCAAGACCCTCAGAACTCTGTAGGTACAGTTCTGTGCTTAATATGTCTCGCATCAAGTAATAGTTGTTGTTTTCCTGTACTAAACTAGATGCTTTTCTTGTAATGCACATTATATTACTAACTAGGTAGCTGAACCCCGTGGTGTTACTCGCGGTTATTGTTGTACCGCGGATAACGCCGCGGGACGAATTTGGTCTTAAAAAAAGCATAAGTTACTCCATGGATCATCAGCTACCTGCCAGTGAAATTCCCGTCAAAATCGGTCCAGACGGTCCAGAGATTACCCCGAACAAACAGACAGATAGACCGACAGTCAGACAGACAAAAAGTTTAAAATGTACTATTTGGTACATATATCGTGTCTATATACATATGCATTTATTTGAAAGCGGTTATTTTAATATTACAAACAGACACTCCAATTTTATTTATCTGTCATATTTAATTCGATGCTAAATTGCTAAAATTATAAATATGAAGAGTTTGTATTTCTGGTTGGTTGAACTTGCTAATTTTAAGTACTGGTTCGAATTGAATAAAATATTTGTATATTGCATAGGCCATTTATTAAAGAACTAGCTGTTGCCCGCGGCTCTGCCTGCCGATTATCGCTATAAATAGCTATATTACTGTAATGTTTCGTACAAATCCGTTCAGTAGTTTTTGCGTGAAGAAGTAACAAACATACACACACACACAAAATTTCGCCTTTATATATTAGTGTGAAGTGTGATAGTGTGATTAGTAACCTTTCTTACCTGGTACCTACCCAGGTGTCACGAAAAGAAATTAAGAGATAGAAACCATTGCCTGAGAGACGCAATATTTATTATTATTTTAGGTTTGCCTAAACAAACTGAGCATTGGTTAGATAGATTTCTATTCTCTTTTCTAAATCTTCGAAATAATAAAATGAATTACACTTAGCTCAACTCGATGGATTAGTGATCTGTGATTTACTAACACATACATACGTATATTCTATCCTTTAAGGAAAAGGTCATGGATTTGAAGCTGAAAATCGGAGAACGGTTGCCAGGCGTGATCAAGGCCAAGAGTAAGAAAACGGAAGCCTGTGATTTGTTACTTTTATAAGTAAGAAATTCTCGTACATCTGACCCACATCAATTTAAATTAGGAATAGGTAGATACCTGACAGATTTTCTACACAATGAAGTAGCTAAGTATCTTCGTAATCGTCGATTTACAAAATGATTTTGATATTATTCAAGGAAAATAATATCAAAATCATTCAATCTGTAAAGTCGTGATAACAAAACATGAGATATAGATGTATCTTTCTCTCATACAACGACGTACAATGAGCGAAGCGGGACCATGAGCGTAACAGGACAGTGAGTCTTCCTTTTTCGTGCATGCAGACAGCGTTCATCAATTTATTAGACGTTATCACGTCAAAAATATCACATAGGAACGAGTTTCAAGTTATTTAATTGCCAAGCTGATTTCACTTATGAATTGATTTTTCAAGTAACTCACAAATGACGTGGCTATCTATTGATAAAAGAATTTTCAAATCGGTTCAGTAGTTTCAGAGATTAAGCCCCCAACAACCTCACAAACTTTACCTTTTTTTATTTTAAAGCTCGCCAAAATGACTCTACTCTTTATAACACACAGTAGTATATCTTTATATAGTATATTTTAATGTCATTTGTCTTTATAATTAATAATTTACATCTACCTACCTGATTCGTCAAACTTTTGACGGCACGTTCACGTATGTATGATGTAGTTGTGTAAGCGGTCATCTAGTCGCTTCCTACTACAGTTTGTGTTGATCCATATAGTATTGTACATGTTCCATATATGTTTGTAAATTTGGCACGAAGTAAAATGTACTGCTAGTGCGAGTTTTGTATTTTTAAAGAAAAATAACCTTTATTGTAGAAGTGCCAAGACTGTATTTCAATATGTAAGCTTAGTTTACACGATGAATTGCATCTTGTGAGTTTATTTTGACCTTAGATTCGATTGCTATAAAATACCAGTTCAAGTAATGTCTAACCAGCTGAACCACCCGGTTTTACCCGCGTTTATTAGTTAGTCTAAAAAAATGGCCTAAGTTACCTACTCCTTATATCATCAGCTACCTATCAATGAAAGTCTCGTCAAAATCGGTTCAGACGTTCCAGAGATTTGCCGGAACAAATAGACGGACAGACACAAAAATATGTTATTTGGGTATATGTACCGTTAATACATACATATGCATTTAGTAAAAAGCAGTTATTTTGATATTACAAAAAGACACTCCAATTTTATTTATTTGTATAGATATAATTTTTTTTCTCTCCAATACGTGATGCGCAGTAGTGCCAAAGCTTGAAGTAAATTGGCGCAGTAAAGTTCAGTGAAATGCAGTGACTGACGGATGCTTCAAATAATGATCTGCAATCGCTTTTCGCTAGTCGCTAGTGTAACGTCTAGTCGTACGCATTACAAGGTTTCTTGTCGCTTTTAGCAGTCGTACTTACGCTTTGCAACATATGCACATCTGTGGAAAAATACATTTTGATTTGGACTTACAATTCTACTAGATAAGTCTTATTATATTCCGTTAGGTGCTCTAATAAAGAACATCGCTGTCGTGTGCTGAAATGTGTGCTGATTTGTAAATTGGTATCGTCATACGGCTTATTGAAAATACGTCAGCATGATAGAAACAAACTATAAATTAAAAGATCTAGGTCAGCTATGACCTATTTTCAGAAGATGAGTACGACAGTCCTTATAGTAGATAACCAAATTATAAATGGTTAGATAAGATTCCTTCCAGCCTGTACCTTGTAAGTTTTAATAGTTAGCGAATGGTGGGTTTTTAGTGTATATACTACTTCACAACAATATAAAAAAGAAAGTATTTTACACAAAATCTGTTGAAGATGGTGACCCAGTTAAGGTCTGGGTATTTCAGAAGTCATTGGGGATCGGTAAGTTGCGTCCTACTAGTGCTTCATTCAAGAGATGTTGATATCGTATCCCTGCTACTCTTTACCGCAAAGCCGACATACATGCGCATGGAACCGTGGACAAAAGCTATTTTATAAAAATGAATCACTGAAATGTATGTAGGCGCTTAACTTCAGATCGACTGCACCGAATTGAATAATTATTTTTGATGTGTTAACTATTGTTAGGACTAAGTTTGAATAGAAGAAAATTAAAAGATAACCTGAAAAAATTAATTTATTTTGTGCTCGGTTATACACTACCTGTGGGAAGCTGAGGAGGACATAATTAATAAAACAAATTTTTCAGAAATTTTGAAAATATTTACGAAAGATAAATAATTTTATACCACGCACAGAAACATTTGAAACAAACCCTTTCTTTTTCTTACGTGTGGAAATCCCCACGGGCCTTCACCCACCGGGGTTTGTAGCGGGGTGATGAGTCGGAATCGGACCGACTAAAACCACATGGTGTGCCACTCTGCGCCTGAGAAGCGAGGGATCCGAGAACTGCTGTTATTGAAACAAACCCTATGACAACTCGTCTAGGGTTGGTATATATAGGGTTTGTTTCAAAGTTTTATTCTCTTTTTGTGCTGTTTTTCTGCGTAGATTGCTCCCTTAGACGGCTCCTATTGTTAGCGTTATTGGCCTAGATACACACAATTATTTTTATCGAGGTTTCAGATAAGCCATTCAATTACCTTTAGCTTAGTACGATATCTTTATACGAAGGTGTACTGACATCGTACTTATTTTTTTTATCAAATAATACATTGAAGATTACGTCTTCAATGTCATACACTAATTTCTAATAATGATGAGATGAAATGCAAAAAAAGTAATCAAGGTAAAATAAGAAAAAAAAATGGAGTAGGTACAATGTGCAGGTGCAACGTACACATGAGACAGTTTGTATATTTAATTGAAATTAAAAACTTTTTTTTTTTTTTTAACGATGTCATAGTATGGTATCCCACACATTTTTCAGACGTGTGCAGTTAAGGCCGTCACACACAACGAATATGATATATATTTTAACGTCTAATATAAATATATATTACCTTAAAGGAGTACACACAGCAAAGGTACTATATCTCAACTGCATCATTCTATCAGAAGGCGTCTTGCGAGTCGGTGGTTTCTTTCCATATATAGGCTGTTTAGTTCTTGCGACGAAACGGATACAAAACTGGCTGTTGTTAGACTTACTAGACAGCTCGTCTGATGACGAATGGGACAGAATTCGATTATTATGTTGCATCAAGAAGTAAAAATCGTAAAATCTGGATAGAGGATCACATAAGAAATAAGATATTTCTAAAAGTATTAAAAAAGAAATCTAAAGATTTTTGTACCAATACAAGGTATCTACTCTATTGCTACAAAATAGTAATTTAATCTATTAGTAAATTTGTTAATATTGTATTCATTGATATTGTATTAATTAAATAACTCAGTATAACCAGACTCCAGAGTGAACATTCAAACTAAGTGGAGCCATGTATTATCACACTAATATTATAAAGGCGAAAGTTTGTGAGTGTGTATGTTTGTTACTTCTTCACGCAAAAACTACTGAACAAATTTGGATAAGGCTTTACAGTAATATAGCTTATATATCAGAATAACATATAGGCTACATAGTTGCAGTACAAAGTTCCAAAATAACGTGTTGTGTATTATTATTTGTGTCCACAAATAGGACCAACGTAAAATTTATTTTGTCTCATTTCTACTTCTGGATATAGCTAATTAACAAAACAAATGATTGCTTTTTTTGTTTTATCGTTGAAAAATATACCTTTGAAATAAAAATAGCCTTACTCTATACTTTTATGAGTATTTATGTGGTTGCTTCTAAAGAAATATTTAAAACTAGCTGACCCACGCAACCTTGTATGCGTCTCCTATTGCCCGTAGCGTGATAATTTTCCCCCGCTTTGAAACATTTTTCATTGGTGCTCCGCTCCTATTAGTCTTAGCGTGATGATATATAGCCTATAGCCTTCCTCGATAAATGTACTATCCAACACTGCAAGAATTTTTCAAATCAGACCAGCGGTTCCTATCCAATAGTCCGCATAGAAGATAATTAGTATCTGGATGAGCGAACTTTGGTCGTTATTTTTTTATTGGTAAATGTTCTAAAAATCAATCCTAACTAGATCTATGTATCGTCCCCGAAAAAAGTTGCTGCGTACTGAATTTCATGAAAACCATTGGAGTCGTTTCCGATATTCAGATTACATATTTATACAAGAATTGTTCGTTTAGAGGTATTAGATAACAATCAAAATGTTTATCACTGAAGTAACGTCACAAAAACCGATGTTATTTCTTGTTAGGTATAATAGTATACACTATTGTTATTTATTATTATTATAATTTAATATTGACGTATTTTACTGTAATGCATGTATTTTTTTCAATTCAGCTCTTTTACAAGAAACGTTTTGTATATGATATACCATGCACTCGATAATAAGTTACACATTAAGATGTTTTTGTCAAACAATTGAAACAGCATTAAACAAAACAAAGGAAAATCTGTAAAATACTCTATTGTAAACTGATATTATTAAGTACCTAGTTATGTTATTGTTTTAAAATGTAACAAACAGTTAATGTTAACATGAGGAAAACAGGGTTCTCATGAACCAAATATAAAAGGCACTAACAAAAAGACATGCTTGCAGTACACATATATATATAGATATATATATATGTTTTGTAAGAAAAGTTGAATACCCAGCTATTTCGTGTTGAATGTTTCTCGAGCAATTACAAGGAGCGGAGAAATAATGTATCCTAGCTGAATACCAGCATGTGTCTATAAACCCATAGTTTTGTGTTATTTCCCAACGTTAAAGAATTTATTGACAAAGTATATAGTCCATTGGCTTAGATAGTGTCGATGCATCCGCAAGAATTTGTAGTTATTGTCGTGAAATACGAATATATGAATTCATACAACAGCGTAAACAGACAAATCATACTTGCTTGCGGGTGTATGCCGCAAGCGGGCCCTTTGATATTGTGGCGGCGTGCCGTACGTGCGATGGCGGTGGCGAGCGGCACGGTCAATGTGACTGTATCTAAGCGAATGATCTATACATGTAGGTATGTATTCATTATGTAACAAAATATATGATTGTTTGTCAAACAATATAAACCTGATCTCTTGTTCATCTTCCATAAATATTTTATTCGTATACGAACCAGTCTGGCCAGGGTGGTATAATGAACCAAAACCTCTTTTCTAAGGAGAACCCCTAATAGTAAGAGAGCTACTAAACCTTTCGAATAAGGATGTCTCTGTGAGGCTAGAAATCTTGTAGTGATGACTCATAGCATGCTAAGTACGGTAACCATCGCTTGGCAGGCCTCAGCCGTGCATATCATCAAGTAATGTTTTTGAAACTGTAAAAGAAATGAGAAAAAAACTAGTTCCTGTAAGCCTGAAATTTTTATAGGATTTAGTTCATTCATTGAGATGTTCAAAAACAATATGAGAAACGATTTCCATGAGCACAATTACCTGGCGAACCGAAAGGTAAAAGCAAAAAAAAACATATTTTTTTTTTACGTGTTTGTCTGTCTGTCTGTTTGTTTAGGGTAATCTCAGAAACGGTTGGACCGATTTAGAAGGGACTTTCACTGGCAGGTAGCTGATGATCCAGGAAGTAACTTTGGCTAGGTAGGTACTATACTCGGTACTTTTTTTAGACTAGCTTTGTACCGCGGCCTTACCCGCAGTTGTTGTTGTATCGCGGGAAACACTGCGGAGCTCATCTAGTCTGAAATATTAACAAATTGTACACATACATACACGAATATAATTAAAATAAAAGTCTGTAACATCTAACAACAACAAAAACGCCAGCGATCCTATCCTGTCCTGCTAATACTTCACATGTAAATACAACAACTTTGTGTGCTTCAAAATATTAATATGAAACGAGTCTTTAACAAAGTCATAAATATTTAATATCGAATTGCACGGAACACGCTACGAGCACAAATTCGATTGACGATCCACGAGACAAATTAACTCTATTGTAGTCAATATGTCCAGACATCAACCTGTATGAGGTAAAACGGCTGTCAAACAGCTGGAAAATAAAAGTCTACAACGCAGCCGCCGTCGACGGGCTCTGGACAGCAATTTAATTCAGCTTTAATTTCGTCAGTGTGAAAATGAACGTAGTTTCCAGCGCAAAACAGAAATACGTTTCTTTTAAAGGGGGATCGAGATTATCTTTATTGGCAGACTGTTTTGCACACACACACACACACACATACTACAAAGGATGGTCTTTTTAGCAAACACGAACGGAGGTTGGCGCTCATTTGAATTAGGTATATTTCGATCTCACTGTCGACTTTCGACTTTCGATTTGGTTGAACAATCTTTCATCATCTATGAAACAATTTTATTAAGTCTGTCACTCAAATTTGAAGTATGAACAGCACCACTACTAAGGCTAAAAAATAAGAGAATATCGTGTATTCAAGGAATAGGTACCTCTTATCGGCCATCATTTCTTTAGTACTTTTTTCTCCATCAAATTGCAGTTCATCCCTTGGCAGCCAGTTCCTACCAGCCATCTGGCACAAATTATCACTAAATTTCTAGAAGCTGAGGATCAAACCAAGAGGCCCATGTCCAGTAGACTGCGATAAGCTGATGATGATGCAGTTAGAAGTAAGGCAGAATGCTGTTCTCAGATAGATTCAGGCAATTCAATCTTAGTAGTTCTACTTTTTCATGATATAAAAGAAAAACGAGCAGTCGTGTCACCTGTTGGAAAGTGACAACCATCACCTATGTCAGGAGTCACTAGCCTGTTGCCGGCTTTTTCCTGGTGATTTGAAGTAGATAAATACTCGTCTCATGAAGGTGAAAAAATAACGTTTATAATTATAATAGCGACCGAAATAAATATTATCTACTGCTATCAATGAGTTATTATCAGCGGTAGATACTTGTTATTAAGTAAACATTGCGGATTGCAATCGCTCATTTTTAATCTCTCGAAAGAGATAGTGGTCTCCACACGGACTTTGGATGTATTAAGTAATCGATTAGGGTTTTAAACGTGGTGTGGGCTATATAATTAATGCGTACCCATTAAGTTGTTCACATATTTGATACTATGAAATGTGTTACAGATTTGTTTTAGCGAGAGAGAGAACGAAACAGTACTGAATTAATAGGCTGAGTGTGTTTGAAACTACGTATGATAACACTAACTTAGAGAAGTATTATTAAATCTACATCAACTATTTTTAGCCACGATCGTGACATTATGGGACACTTTGTATGTTAAATGCATTTCTCGCAATTGACGGTACTGTGACAGAGAAATAGAATACGTTAAACATAATGTACACTATATTAGTCCGGGATTCCCGAAACAAATTTTATAAGTTATTACTCACCTTCCTAGCCTTTATTATTCCCAAGATTTGAGGTCGGCTAGTTAAACCGGTTTTACCTGAATATCAGTTTTTACACGGAGCGACTGGCATCGGACCTCCGCAACCCTGAGGGTGAACTGAATTCGAAGATTGAACTACTTGTCAGTATATTTGAGGGCACTGACTTCCACAATAACGATTGCCGTAGATGTTCCTGACAACCGGGATCGACGCGCGGCTTAACGTGCTCTCCGAGGCACAGGCGGAAAACATCGCCATCTTCCATACTCCGGGCTGCTATTAAGAATTTTTTGTAAAGAAAACTCAACCGCAGTCCGATCCAGGAATCGAACCCGAGACCTCTTGATTTGCAGTCGCTTACGCTAACCACTATACCAACGAGGATATAGGACAATGTGTAGGTTAAATTATGTCAATATTAACTAAGTACCTGTCCAAAAAGCAACTAATTAGTATCATTTTTGATGACCTCGTTATCGATATATGTTGGATGGATCAAACCATACATTTTGTAGGGCAAATATTTGTTCCTATTATGTAATAGTGTTAGTTAATATTAATGTATAAATTATATACTGCCACATTGTCCTACAAATTGAGTGGTACTTTATCCCAGCCCTACGCTCAAAAGTTTTTTACCCCTGTTAGCTACCACAATCGAAAATGTTTGTATGGTGAAAGGTGGGCCCCTCTTCAAAATGAAGCCACTCACAAAAAAAGTTGCTTGATTGTAATAACTTGTAATATTTGTTCCGGGGATCTCGGACTGTATGTATATATATATGTATATACTGTGGCGACCGAAGCCTTCCTGGTGAAGAGGCATACAACCTTCTGTTAAAAATGTACAACTGGCAGGTGAAATCTCCTGTTTGAAGCAATTATTCTTAAATTTGATTTATATAATTCGAAAACTGGAATTTGAAATGCTGAAGAAGAGATTCGCTGCAGGGATCGCGGAGACTAGACCTCCTAGCAGTGAATTATAATTATCTGTATATTATATTGTAAAATTCTGATATTATAGTAAAAATGTGTAGATACGTTTAGTCGTGTTATTTCTTAAAATTCAGGTACACCAATCCCCTGACTACACAAACCCCTAGGCGTCGCACTTGCAAAAGTACGGTTGTCGCAATACACACTACACATACAAGTCATTATCATCATCTTCCTATCCTTTATTATTTCCTTTGTTATATATCGGCGTTGGTAACTGTATACACACATAAGTTCTCTTATGCAGAATAAAGTCGGAGTACAGTATATGAATATGTCAGATAAATGATATGAAGAAATTACAATGATTGCTCTATTTTTTTCGCGACATCGTCCTCATCATCATCGTCACAGTCGAAAGACGTCCACCGCTGGATATAGATCTACAAGGCTCCCCGAAACAACCGGTCCTGTGCTGCCCTCGTCCAGCAGTTTCCCGATACCTTCACCAAGTCGTCGGACTACCTTATAAAGATAGCTGCTCGCCGTATACTTTTAAACTATAAAGAAACTAAAGTTATTCGGACACTATGTTTGCCACGTAAAAGATAAATTTTATTTTATTAAATGTTTTCTGGTCTAAATCATCTAGAAACACGGTAGCGTGCCTTTTACTTTTAGTGCCTGTATTGTATGAATTAGATTTACGGACGTTTGTTACTCTTTCATGCAAAAGATGAAAATGAAGAAAACAAAAAATGAAAATGAAGATGAATGATGAAAATTTACTGTAATTTAGCTGCGATTGGAGCCGCGGGCAATAGCTAGTAATAATAATATAAAAATGTAGTGGCATAATGCCAGTGACCTATACGTATCTTAGATTATATTACATTGCGATAAAAACAGCTTATGTTGTAAATAAAGAACAGATTAGTTTCACCATCGCTTGTGTAACAATATTTTTAAACAACTTGAGTTGCAATGTTCTTAAAAGATAATTAAATGGAAAACATTTGAAATGAAGTAATACATATTAACTTACTATTTGTTTGGCTTGAGACTTCTTTATCAGTTGTTATTCAACCCGTTACTTTTATAAATTGATTGGTCTTCTTCTCGACGAGTTATCCTACTTCCTGCTATAATAAAGGTTTGTGAGTGTGTATGTTTGTTACTTCTTCACGCGCAAACTACTAAATGCATTTGGATGAAACTTTACAGTAATATAGTTTATACATCAGAATAATGCATAAGCTACTATTTGCCGCAATAACCGACGTATACGCGAACGGAGCCGTGGGCTGCTGTTTGATTGTCTCGCGTAAATTCGAGAACCGATGGGCCGATTTAGCTGATTTAAAATCGCAAAATAAAAAGTAAAAACTAAAACCCAACTACGACAAAAAAGACGCTGAAAAAGCATGAAACAAGTTTCAAAAGCCGTAGTCACGCTTTGTTAATGTGTTATGGGCAGTACCGCCCCGGTTGAGCTGGCCCGTTAGTGCTGAAATCAGCGTGGCTCTATTACCAATTATAAGGAACAATATATATGTTATTATAAGGAATGATACAGCACTGATCTACTTACGTAGTTTTTAATATAATAACTATTTTCATTCAAACCCGTTTTAGAATATAGAGAAAGTTTTTCTTTTAAGTATTGTGGCGACCGAGGCCTACATGGTGAGGAGGCATACAACCTCCTGTTACAAATATACAACTGGCAGATGAAATCTCCTGTTTGAAACAATTATTCTTAAATTTGATTTATATAATTCGAAAACTGGAATTTAAAATGCTGAATAAGAGTTTCGCTGCAGGAGTCGTGGAGACAAGACCTCCTAGCAGTGAATTATAATTATCTGTATTATTATATTGTAAAATTCTGATATTATGGTAAAAGCGTATAGACACGTTTAGTCGTGTTATTTCCTAAAATTCAGGTACATTAACCCCCTGACTACGCAAACCCCTAGGCGTCGTACTTGCAAGAGTACGGTTGCCCTAGTATATATGAATCTAAACAGTATCTATTCAATTTTGATATTATTTTTTACAAATTAGGGACGGCGTCAGGTGTTACCGACTGAAAAAGTGAAGCTTATAATAAAGGTATAGAGTCAGGAATCCTCTTAATATGGGTACACGTGGGTAGAAGCTTACGTCCTTAATAAATATGAATAGCGATTATTCACGAATAAGTTTCTCTTAATATAAAAACACAGTAGAGTTTGCAATCATAGGATAAATATATAGGTACGTATAATTATTTCAGCATCACTTATATCTTTGTTAGGGCAAAAAGAAGGACTATAGTGAGATATAGTAAAGAGTAGAAAAAAATAATGATGAGAAAACGTACCATAAAAAGAATAATAACAATATTAACTTTATTGTATATCACGTAATTACAAAGGGACTCAATACTGGTTATGTAGCTACAAGTGGCAGCCTTCTTGCTCGGAGGCAATCTCTTACCTACAGGAAACCACAGGACAAAGAGATAACATACTTGGGAAAAATTAGAGGACAGTATCTGGTATATTAAAAGTATATAAAAAGAGAATATTAATGTAGTACAAATACTATATACAATAATATTTTGTTTAATTATTGTTCTACTATCTACTACAGATCCCTAATTAGAAATATTTGATATGTTATCAGAAGAAAGATATGGCTTATACATACTAAGATTAATAACAATTCGTATTGTATCGTACTAGTACGTAGGTACAAGCACCCGTAGGGCTTTTTCTTGTGAGATTTTTTGTAAAGAGAAAAATAAATGTGTCGTTTAAGATGGGGCATCACGACAGGCGTTATAGGCTCCATTCTAGTTGTAGTTAGTTGTGTTATAAGCTTCGTTGTTATACCAGATATCATTCAAAATACAATAATAAGTGTGAGTATAAACCAATACCATTAAATAATTGCTAGCGATATAGAACACTAATATTTTATGTTATGTTTTCATGTGGTGTATTTTTACGACACTTTTTTCACAGCTCTGCTTTTTTGCAACTTACGATCTGTAAGAAATGAATATAATATATCTACAAATAAACTGTTTTTTTGTCAGTATTAATTTAATTAAAACTCAATATAATGTGAGATAATTAAGTATTGCAAATTTAATATTCTTGCCTGGATGTTTGTTTTATAATCATGTGTAAATATTATTGGTAAACACAGAGAAAAGAACTTTGAATGTAGTAGTATTGTCCGATTGGTGTAATACTGTCGGTAGGCATTTGTGCAATTTTCAATGAAGTTTTTGACAATGTGTCTAATTTTTATAAAACTTTAAGCCTTTATTCAATTCAATATTATTTTTGCTGTTAAATGTATATACACAAATCGCAAAGCCATATATGCCACGCAGCCTATGCAAATCGAAAACTTTAATATAAGCTTATCACCAACCATTGTTATTCATTACAAAACAATAGTGAATAAATGGTTACTTAACACGTTTTATGAGCCTAATATGTGTGTCTGTATATAAACGAATTTTCGTGATTTTCACGAAACTCAATACGTTATTTTCTTTTTTTTTTAAAGATACTGCATTCGAGCGGTCTTGTTTCATTGGTATGTGCGAGACCGGAGGCCCAATGATGCAGAAGTATCACTAGGCGTGGGTACCATGTAGTGTGTAGTGCGGGTCACCATGCTACATTGTTGCATTATCTGCATTTGCAATGAGTATGGTGACCATCATTCTAGGATTCTGCTTATGCTTTATATCAGAGTAGAGCAGAGCAGTCTCTTCGGCAGGCCCATGCTTAAAAAAAGATAACTCTCGCGTTATGAATAAATCCTGTGTTTCGGAGGGCTTTACAAACATACATGAAACGGAGACAATGAACACTTAAATTCAGAAGAATAATTCATGGGGTTTGAACCCACAATACTTGGCGCAGTAGCAAAACCCCGTGGTGACGGTTCAAACCACTAGGGCAGGCGAACAGTGAAGTTAATTTGAAAATTAAATGAAAATATTAGGCTTAAATTATATTGGATGGGATAAATATTTATTATTATTATTATTTTTTCTTAACAAATATTTGCAGATCTTACACACATTTAGTTCGACCCGGGAAGGGGTCTCCGGTCTCGGTCTCGACCAACAGTACATATAGAAGAGACCGAGACACTTGTCGCGATCTCCGGTCGCGGTCTTCTGTCCCGGTCGCTTGTCTCTGACACGGCGCGAACCGCTTCCTTTACCTTTGTTTTTGATTTCGCCATCATCGTATAAAAAGGCGTGGGGTGCCTTATACTATAAAGATGTCTCTGCTTTAACCAATATCTATCAGTTTACAACAATTGACACCTGGCCTCCCATCATCCTTATTAAATAGCTAAGAATTTCATTTGGAAAACGTTACCAAAAATATTTTAATAATGCGTATTCGTAAATATTTCCTTGTACATAACATTTCATAGAAATATTTTGAATAAGTGTACCATGCACTGATATTAAATTCCTGTACAACTGCAGCACGTGGCAGCACAATATTAAATAGATCTAACAAATTTTAATACGTTGTAACTGTGTGCATTTATGCTCATATAATTACTACTGGTTTAAAATATTTTGGAGAGGATCTGAAACAGCGCTGCCAGATTTTTTTTAATCAAAGCGGGGTTCTGAGACATTTTGGACTTCTGGCCAGTCCACACATCCCCACAAATCGCCAAAGCGGGACAAAACCCGTCCCGCGCGGGACTTACAATTTTGATTAAAAAAGCGTGACGTCTCGCCAAAATCGGGACGTCTGGCAATGCTGATCTGAAATCACATGTTCACGTTCTCCCCAGAGTACAAGCTGAGTAGCATCTGAAGCCAACCAGTGATGATAGTGGTAACACCACATACTCATAGCCCCTGTGTCCCTAAGGAGCCAGAGAAAACAAAAAGAAACTCTTACCAATGGGAGTTTATTTAATATAAAGCCATTAATTCCTTATTTAATTAGGGAGATCAAACAGATACACATTCATCTTACATTAGATGTAAGATCAATAAGGTCAATAAGAAAACATATAAATATGTAACTTACAACTTTATCCACATATTATTATCATTATCTCATTAATTCAGTGGTCATGAGTTCAAATTCACCCAAAGCAGTCTGAGCATAGATTATCTATCACATCACATCAACAACTTTCAATAACTCACTGCTGGGTCAATCTCTCTCACGAACGGAAGTTTATCTATTACTAATTATTGCACGCGGCTTCGCTCACGCAGTCTTTTAGCCCATGATTTACGCCCTTAGGGTTGGAATTTAAAAAAAATCTTTCTTAGTGCTCACTTACGTTATATAAAGAACCTACATGCAAAATTTCAGGATTCTAGGTTCAGCGGTTTGAGCTGTGCGTTGATCTCTGGGTATGTCAGTCAGTCAGTCACCTTCCTCTTTTTTATATATAGATGTGTGAAACATAAATATGTCATAGCATATATGCACAGCCTTACCTGGAATCATATCAGAATACCTCAGAATACCTTACGTTATGAGATGTCTAATAACTATTATTTTACTCAGCCGTGCGTCAGTCGTGAATTCTTTTATTTTGGAAGGATACATATAAATTAAGAATCAATCTGCACATCGTTGTATTATATAAGAACATGCAATTAGAAGGTCACGTTTGACTCTAATTGCATAATGTCATCACGACAGGAACTGACACTAAAGGGATGTTTATACTCTTTAATAAGCAGAAACTTGCAATACAAGCGCTCTGATGATGTTATATTTTTTATTTAGTCTATGCAAGACTATGTCTATGCAAAAGAAAAATAATCTCTGGACAGTTGCACCGTTAGTCGCAAACTCGGTACACTAATTTAAAAATTGAATCACTTATTACTTAGATATGTATATTTGTATATTAAAAATGAAATTCAAATAATATGGAGGAAAACCATGTTTTACAGGGTATAAAATAAATAATTATGTAAAAAGTCTGATAATGTTTCGAAATGTCGTCAAAAACTGAATTGGAGTGAGAAGTGTCGATATGTCCACATCCTTTTCTTACTCTGTTAAACTTTTCAAGTATACCTACACAACTTTATTTTTCTTTTCCTACTTTCTATACCTACTTCGCATGTTTTGTTCACAACAAAAAACCTTTTTCCTTCTTTCAATCTCTTCTTCTTCGAATTTCTTCCTATACTCGACTATGGAATGTATCGATATATCTATACAAATGTATTGGATGCCTAAGACCAAGACCAATATGTCATAACTCTTCTTTAAGACTCTGTGTTCCGGAGGCGCAATAAAGATTATTTTGTGCCCAACAATTGTCAGGCTATTATACATTACTATATATCATATATATTTTATTAGGTAAACCCTGAAATGCGCTGGAAGAAAACTCAGATTTGGGTTAAACTCACTTTTGTACATAACAATTCTTTGTTACTGTTTATTGTGTACAGTAAAGAATAAACATAATTAGACAAAAACAAACGTCCCAATTGGGTCCCAATGTTTGGGTACTAAGAGATCAAAAAGCATTTTTGACTCTACAAATAAGATTTCTTTATTTGAATTCATTAGTGAAAAAGTAATTTTTCTTTAATAATATTATGGTATGGAATCTTTATGGTTTATGTATAGCCTCCTACTTGGCTAAGCTTATCAGCGTAATTTTTATCCATTGCTAAGATTAGCCTCAAAATAAGTAACTGTTTATAATAAAACAACACCCCACCATTGCGAGGTCCAATCTTACAATACTTTTTAAACAATAGTCTGAGTAGAATGAATAGCTATGTTTATTACGTAGATAGTAATTTACTCATATTGTTAAAACTTTAAAAACAAGTTTTAAAGTAAAAGGTATGAAGAAATCTTTTCACATCGCTCTCTCGCAAACTTAACTTTATAAAAGAGACATTCATCAAACTTCATATTAGCACTTCTATTCAGGACCCTTCAATATCAGCAGAGAAAGGTGAACATTTATCATTGTTCCTTTTTTTATTTTTATGTAAGTCCTGCCAAAATGGTTCTACACTGCCTGATAAGCAGAATCCCAGAGTTGGGGTCACCACACTCATTGCGAATGTAGACAATGCAATAATGCAACATGGTGACCCACACCATGGCGACATAGTGATGCTTCGCATCTTTGGGCCACCGGTCTCGTACTCATCAACGAAACACGAGAGCACGAACGCTGTTCTCATGGAATTCTTACAAGATTTGTTAATCAGAATTTCTACAACTTCCTGTTGTACATTGTAGACGATTTCGAAAATGAATTATAAGTATTCGGAACCGGTTTTCTTAGAATAAAAAAAGACAAGTTTGTTTGGATATTGGAAATCTATGCGATACGAATGTACGATAGATAAAGAGATTATGTAGTTAAATTGTGTAAATCCTTTGAATTACGTATTCGGTTTACAATGAAATATTGTTGAAAATTATCGTTAGGTGTACTCTTAGTGCAATGATTATCTGATATTCAATATATCTGCACATTGTTATCCTTGTTTTAAATAAAGATTATTACTATTACATGTAAGGCGTATTCTACATAAGAGTTAGAACCTAACCCCTTGCGTATGTATGATGAAGTTTTTTTAAAAAAAAAAAGATATGCACCGCTGAATAAGTCAGCTTCTAACTACCGCTTTTAACCCGATCAAAACGTCAAGTTTAAAGGTGTATGCTTTACAAATCATAAAATGGCAAGCGCATTAGTTCTAATACATCATCTTCCTAGCCTTTATTATTCCCAAGATTATATGGGGTGGGCTCCTAGTTCAACTGGTTTAACCTGAATTTCATTTTCTCCATGAATTGTCTGATGATGAAATCTCCATTCGATTGATTATTTCTAGTACGCATAGTAAAATTCCATCCTAATAACCTTTTATGTTACATTTCAAAAATATATTTCTTCGAAGTCTGAATTACATTAACTTACATTAAAAAAAAACAGTTTTACTTCACAGTAGTATTCTCTTTGAAACACAAAGAAAGCTTCAATTATCTTAAGTTTTTAATATTTACACAACATTTATTAATGTTGAGAACCTTACTGCTTTTATAAGCCTTGAGTACCTACGTATCTATCTAAAGGTTACTCCTGTTACAATAACGAAAACGACATAAAAAAATATTTATATTAAAAACATTTTGATACTTTCGGTTTGGCAGATCTGATCTTCATCACATGCTAAGATTGGCTAGTGCCATAACGCGAAGAACAGTCGCGAGAAAACCTACTTTCGAATAAAAAAAACGCACATCTGATCGGGAGTTACACGCCACAGACAGACATAGCGGTCAAACTAATAACAACGTTCATTTTGCGGGCTAAAAAGTGGTTTTTATTTTCAAGAACATCCCTTAGAAGTCCGCTTCTGCACTAGTTATTCTATTTATTTAAAACATAAAAGATTTTTAATATTGATAAAGTTAGGACAAGACGTTGTTAGGTTAGCTAATTACGTAATAACTTAAGACAGAAGGTCCCTTAAGTAAGGACCGAATAAATTAACCGACTTGGTATTAAATGATTCTCACAAGTTTTTACGGTAGAAGAACTGAGTGGCGATACTTGGGTTTTTTACAATTTATGTTTTATTTATGTAACTTTCCTTATTATTAAATAATATACATACATAATGTGCCATTGTTTTTGTACTAACTAATGATTACTTACTTGACTATAGTTTGACTATAGTTACCTGTACTATATCTGTACTAATATATAAAGCTGAAGAGTTTGTTTCTTTGTTTGTTTGAGCGCTCTAATCTCAGGAACCGCTGGTCCGATTTCGAAAGAATCTGTTCTTTCAGTGTTAGTTAGTCCATTTATCAAGGAAGGCTGTAGGCTGTATATCATCACACTTAGAGGAAGAGGGGCGGAGCATCAATAAACATTGTTTCAAAAAAATGGGAAAATTGTCACGCTAAGGGCAATAGGAGACGCAAACAGGGTTGCGTGGGTCTGCAAGTCTCTTCTATAAAAGTTTCAAGAAAGGTTGAAATTGATTTATGCTGTTAGGTTTCTCTTTGCTGCTATTATTGCGAACATGACCAGACTAACTGACTAACCTGTTTAGAATTTTACCGCGAGCAAACAACTATGATATGTTTTAATCCCATAATATTTCAAGGTGCACGTCAGTGCCGGATTTAGTTGAGTGTAAATCTATTAAATTTGATTTAATAGTACTTGTCAATGAAATTGCGTGAACGTTTGTCTTATAGAATCTACATACTCTACTGAGAGGATTTCAATTGACCAGTTAGCACATAGATAAGGATCTCCAAAGCTAAATAGTCCAAGCTAATGTGTCGTTAGTCCCCTAAATAACTTGAACTAAGCACGTACTTAGTCCTCTTCATCATTTATGAGAGACTATTTTGTACTAATATAGATACTTTACATTGAGAATCTCACTAATATTATAAACGCGAAAGTTTGTAAGTATTGATGAATGGATGGGTGGACGTTTGTTACTCTTTTACGCAAAAACTACTAAACGGATGTAGATGAAACTTTACGGTAATATGGTTTATACACCAGAACAACACATAGGCTACTATATGCCGCGATAACCATAATACACACGGGCGGAGCCGCGGGCAACAACTAGTGAATAATAAAAAGAAAACTGTTATGGGCTATTATCGTTTTTCTTTACACTCTTGTTTTTTTTTAACTTTAAGTAGACTTATTAGTTTACAAGAGATAGTCGATTACCCGAATTGCGCACATGATATCAAATTAAATTCAAATAGTTTCTGCATTAAGATACATTACTTGCGTGCCACATAAAGCAACAGGCACAATGAAAAAATACATCTGCCCTCCTAGCCAAGTTGACTTTCTACAAGCCTAAGCGTTAATAGAAAACAAATTAATGTATGGCAATGATGTAATTTCAAAGCTTTGTCAAATTTAGTCACATGGTCAAAACAAAATATAGCCAATAATTTAAGAGAATAGAGGTGTTGGCGATTGTAGAAAGAAATTTGTCGTGAAACAATAAAGAAACAAGAAAACACTCTTACTATGGAACTATACATTGTGCGCAGAGCGATGCTTACTTCGCCTTTATTTTTTTAAAGATTTCTTTTCATTTACCTTAAGATTATTTGGCATAAGAACAAACCATTCTACTTTGTAACCTTGATATTCTGCTGGCGTGTCAACTTCAAACATTTAATTAGCTACGAGTTCTTTTGTTTAGCTCTATACATATTGTTTTATTTAAATTTCAGCTCTGATTTACTTAAACTGTAGCTTATTATAGCCAGTGCTTGTGATGTCATTTTTCTTCTTTTCCACGTTTTCACTACTTTTATTACGATAGCAACAGTTACTAAGAAAATTACAATATTTAAAAAAGAGCCATTTCTTAAAAACGTAACCATTTTATATTTAAATAGAGAACACTCATGACAAATGAGTTAACAATTTTTTATATATTTTTCCTTCCACATTAAACTTTCACAGAAATTATTACGCTATCATCAACTCTAAGCTAAATCTACGCTTTATTGTTTTAGGAAACAGTATTATTAGATGACACAATTCAATTGGAAAGGTTCATAGAGGTTCCATTCCCTCTGAACTTTTCAGTGAGAATTTGGAACCTTAGCAATCCCGAGGAATTTCTGGCCGGTGGTGTCCCGCACATGGATGAAGTTGGACCCTACGTATATAGGTAAGTACAAGAATGCATCATGAGATATTGCAGCTAGATCTGAACACATCACATCTCAACATACACATGTCTATTTGTCGAACGACGCTGAATATTCAAAGCACGCTTGAAGTCCAGACGCCGCGCGGCGGAGGAATGTTGAGCTAAAATATGCACATAACAATGCAAGTCGCGCTAGTTTCATACACTAAGTGGTTAGTTAGTGCTATAGTTTGTCTATTAAGGCTGCTCCGGAATGCTGAGTGCTTTTGAAGCGTGTTTATTAAACTAACAAGCGGTCTTTCATGTAAAATTTGATAAAACAAGTGGCGCCAGGCGGTACAATGATTAATTGATTAGGTGTGCTAACAGTGGCAGTGTTTTAGCAATATTATTTACTCAAATTTTTAACAATGATAACTAAAAAGTTTAAGCTAAAAAGATACTTCTGCATTACCTACATATATATATAACCCAAACTTGCAAATAAATGAACAGTGTTATGTTCTAAATGCATTACATTACATGACAGCGGTACGATGCGACGCTCCGTTCCACATCAAGTTCCAACGCCCTGTCAGGCCCATCATTATTGATTAGAAAATATTGGAGGAGGCAAATTTATTATTATTCATTTTATTTCTTTATTTATTATTATACATTCAGAATAACAGGGCCTCAGTCTTGTCCAGGGCCACCCGTAAGCCCAGTATCTTGATGCGCCCGACCACCAGAGTAACACCAATGGTGGCGCACCGCCTCCTGGAAATTCGCCCCCGGGCTGTGACCAATGTGTCATCGGCGTAACAAATTACGCCCAGCCCGGGGAGGAGACGCTCTCGAAGGACTCAGTCGTATCCCACGTTCCACAGGAGTGGTCCAAGAACAGACCCCTGCGGAACGCTGCACGACATGAGTCGCCGTCTCAACTTACAATAGCCTAATGTAAGGTGCCTGCTATCTTCTACAATTTTTTTTTCTGAGTTAAGCGGTTATTGACTTCTTAAAACGTTTTCTTAGTGTTTCACTATATCATCACTACCACTAAAAAAGAATAGGTATCACTGCAGATGTGCCTCTAGTATAGTTCTGTTGTACTACATTTTCTGAGCATCCTCAACTCCACACACAACACATGTCAGGTCAAACAACAAGTGGACAAACTGAGAGCAACCGAGTTCCTTTAAAAGTTTTTCCCTAACTCAATTATAACTTAAAAGTATTCTAAATCAGTCTTTCTTCGGGTAAATGCAAGCGAACGAGAATCAAGAGATGTACACTTCTTTGAAGTCGGTTTAACGCTTTTTTTATGACTAGCGGTATGACATCTTATAGCTTGTTTTGTTGTGACTTAAATCATAATTATCGATTTTTATTTCGTGATAGAATGTCCTTTGCATTTGAGAAGATTGTCTGAACTTTAAAAGTGATGAGCAACCCCTGTCTCTTCCGTCCTTTCTTCTCAGGGCTAGTCCAGATATATTAGTAGTGGTAGTAAGTTAGATGAATAACCATAATATAGAACAAAATTTTAAAAAGTCCAAATAATTCAGTAATGACTAACCAACGAAAGAATTAAATTCTAATACCATACCAAGATGAAAACTAGAATGCGTGGACGAATAATCACTACCGGGACTAACTGTAGACCCTAATACATTGGAAGACTTACATACAAAACACTGAATAAACTGCCAAAATTGTCATAGGCGTTGTAAAAACTTAAAAAGCTACGGATATAAAACCTCCATGACAGCTTATAATGCCTAAACGTAGTCTTGGCTAATTACGCTATTTTTCTATGGAGAAATAGTGTAGACGCAGAAAAATGTTGGAATATCATAACCATAATTTAGAGTTCCTGAAACCATCCTGTATAGTTTTCATGTCTGCCATTGGGGGCGCCACTCATTTATTATTATATGTGTGAATTCATTTTCTTGACACATAATTTTGTCATTCTTTATCTAGTAATAAACCTGTTTAACTAATTCTATTCTGGTATAATTTCTACAAAGGTATTAAAATAATAGTACAACACTTCGTAAAGAAAGGTCTTACGCAGTCTGGCATGTACATGTTGGAAATAGGCCAATTTGTTAGGTAGCACCCATTACTATTGCCACTAGCAAGTGACTAACGTCCCCAGCAACGTAACATCTGGTATAAAGGTAAACTTGTGATACCAAGTTCTACGCTAGGACCTAAATTCCGCTTTTTTTTTAAGTTTGGCCCTGCCAAAATGACTCTACTTTGCCTGATGGGAAGTATAAGCAGAATCCAAGAGTGGTGGTCACCATACTGCGAATGCAGACATTGCAACAATGCAGCATGGAGACCCACACCATGGCGGGCTAGTGATGCTTCTGCATCATTAGGCCTCCGGTCTCGCACTCACCAACGAAACACGACAGCATGATCGCAGTCATTTTAAGTTCATTTTCTGTGCGAGGGTAGTACCGCCCCGGTCGAGCCGGCCCGTTCGTGCTGAAACCAGCGTGGCTCTACTACCTATAAGGGCCATGTGAGTCAGAGTAAATTACAGAACTCCGAATACCACAAGAAAAATAGATACTGAAAATAAATTAAAAAAAGAACTCCATAACTCCTTGATTAAAAATTCATAATGAACCCTAATTTTTATTATTTTTAATCACAATGTGGAATGCTTATACTAAATACTTATTCAGCATTCAGCTCCTTCTCTTATTTATAGTCTGCATTCTGTATTCCTCCCATAATCTAGAGTTTCTAGATATTCTACGTAATTTGCAATCTTGGAATTGGAGGAACTTCAGTCTCTTTGACACATGTCGCATCCTGTTAACGAGATATATTAAGTTTGATCCAGTGACACGCAACATGAGCCGAGTAATAATCCTTCTTAATGTTCTTCGACAAACCGTACTGAACTAAGTTTTGTTATTACAGATTGTACCCGCTTAGAGACGTCTCGAATATGCAAGAAGACACCATAACGTACCGACGGATTGAAAGTTTTGAATTTGATGCTGAAGCGTCCTTCCCATTTACGGAAAATGATTTGGTGTCAGTCATTAATGTTCCTTACCACGTAAGAGATCTTTAAATATTTTGTACCTAGTATTAAGATATACGTATAATTTTAAGATGACGTACGTTACATATACATGTTATCGGATTAAGAATACAGAGTAGAAGAAGTGGCTAAGGGAACAAATTGCAAACAATGAGAAAATATCTTGAAACAATTCCGATACCGAACCGTCTGGCAAGTGCGGTATAGCAGGCCAAAACCCCTTTTTATCGACTTCAAAAAAAAGGAGGTCATCAATTCGACTGTATATTTTATTTTTATGTTTACATATACATATGTATATATTGTATGGTAAACCGATTTTGATGGTTTTTTTATTTGAAAGCTAGGGCTTCCTGTGTCCCATTTCAATTTGATCCAGTTCTTGAAGTCGGTTTTTTCTTTTTGTTGAAATTTGTGATATCTATTGAGAGGCCTATGACCAGCAGTGGACTGTTGTCACAAAGTGAAACGATATATGAATTTACAAAAAGATTACCAAGTTATTTCAAAGCATACCATATAATTATACTAGCCCGCCTCGTTGGTCTAGTGGTTAGCGTAAGCGACTGCAAATCAAGCGTTCTCGGGTTCGATTCCTAGGGCGGACTCCTGTTGGGTTTTTCTTACAAGAAATTCTTAATAGCAGCCCGGATTATGCAAGATGGCGGTGTTTCCCGCCCGTACCTCGAAGAGAAGGTGAAGCCGTCGGCCCGCTGGGAAATAAGTGCCCTCAAATATACCGACAACTAGTTTTATCTTTGAATTCGGTTCACCATCAGGGTTGCGGAGGTCCGATGCCAGTCGCTTCATGTAACAACTGATATACAGGTAAAACCGGTTGAACTAGTAGCCGACCCCTAATCTTGGGAATAATAAAGGCTAGGAAGATGACTGACTATATAGTTATACTATAGTGATATTATCATATCTATGAAATAAGCAATGCGATTTTAGATAACATTCTTCATATCTATTTAAGCGAAGAGAGTAGGTACTTTTCTCTTATCTATCCATTATGTTAATATGATTGGAAACTAGCTGAATCCTGCGGTGTTACCCACGGATACTGTCGTACCGCGAGTAAAGCCGCGGGACAAAGTTAGTCTAAAAAAAGTAGCCTAAAGTCAAAGTTCCGTCAAAATCGGTCGGTCCAGCCGTTCCAGAGATTACCCGGAACAGACAGACAAATTTTTAATAACTACATGTTTGGTATATGTACATATGCATGTAGTAAAAAGTGGTTATTTTAACATCACATACAAACATTCAAATTTCGTTTATTTGAATAAATGAAAAGAATCTCTAAAATATTTAATTAAAGAATACAAACTAGATATCATCTTCATCAGTTTCACATTGCATATTGCTGAACATAGGCGCTTATAAACGTCATTGAGCTCGATTGTGAACTCATGCCGTCCCGCACGCTGATCTTCACCGCACCTGGACGGTAGGATGGCTTAAACTACATTTCTTTATCTATCTAGAACTCTTCTACCGCAACGCAACTTTATCGCACATGTCGTAGTCACAGTAAAGTTAAAGCTAGAGGATATGGAGGAAAAAAAACATCGAAATCTAATCTATATCTATACAAAAAAATCTAATTGGAGTGTCTGTTTGTAATATGAAAATAGCCGCTTTTTAATGAATGCATATGTGTGTATATACGGTACATGTGCCAAAACTCTTTTCATATGGGCCTGCCAAAACGACTCTACTCTGCCTGATGGAAAGGATAAGTAGAATTCAAGAGTGGTGGTAACCATACTCATTGCAAATGCAATGCAACAATGCAGCATGGTGACTGACACCATGGCGGCCTAGTGATGCTTCTGTATCATTGGGCCTCCGGTCCCCCATTCACCAACGAAACACGACAGCACGACCGCTGCGTCATTTTACATTGATCTTATGTGCGAGGGTAGTACCGCCCCGGTCGAGCCGGCCCGTTCTTGCTGAAATCAGCGTGACACTACTACCTTATTAATTTATTTAAAAAAAAAAAAAAAAAAAAAAAAAACTGTCTCTGTTTGTTCCGTGTAATCTCTGGAACCGCGCGGCCGATTTTAAAGGGACTTTAACTGGACGATAGCTGATGATCTAAGGAGTAACTTAGGCTACTTTTCAGACTAGCTTTGTCCCGCGGCGTTACTCGCGGTACGACAATAACCGCGGGTAACAACACGGGGTTCAGCTAGTTTAATAATATATATGTATGTATGCATATTATAACATGTATAGTTTTTATGAATACTACTAAAATTCGAAGGTATTGAAAGCGAAGTAGAATTTATACGGAACTAAATATTACGTTACTAATAAAAGTCTAAATCAATTCAGATCAAATTTTATTCTAATACTTGCACAAAAAGGTTACAATAATTGCTATAGGCATTCAAATTCAGCTATGCTTTGGACAATTGGACTGCCAGAAAATACAAAAATATGCAACAGTGGAATTATACGCGTACAGGATACATTTTTACAAATTATAAACACATTAGGTAAAATAAAAACAAAAAAAATTATAAAATATTGACATAATTATATAAGCAATATGTCATCATACCCATGTCTAATCAAAATAGTTACTAGTATACTACCATGTATAACTTAAGTGTGTAATAAATAATGTATGCAAACCGACGTCATTAGGTACAACGAAGCATTAAAATTCAATATCGTTTGAATAAGGCGTCATCGACGTGTCTGCCTGTTTAGTTTAATAATAAAATTATCGAAGTTGTGCTTTGCTATAAATATTTTTTCCATCTCAGCCTAAAGTACCTACTCATCTTATAATACTTTAATGAATCTACTCACTAAAGTACTTTAAAACATCACTTACTGTAATGTAGGTACGTTATCGAACTGAAGCACGTAAGTTTAGTTTATCAAGTTCGATACTACATTACACATATAATTTAGAAACCTATGTACATAACCTTAATTAAAAAGAACAGTAACAAACAATATTTAAATACAAGCGTCAAAAAACTCCACATCTTCGCCTACTGGTAGCGTTCCCAAAAGATTGGCAGCATTACCACGTTGAATGCCAATGCTGATTCTCTGTGCTAGAAAAAGGCCGGCCTTCTGGTTCGATATTTAAGTACGCACAATTTCTTATGATTTGTTACTTTTTCCTCAAAAATCATGATCGAATTTGGTTTTGGTGTACTAGCACCGCCATTATATATAAACATACTCGTTGCAAAATAAAAATTCGCCTATAATAGATAACCTCGACCTTTTTAAGTGGCTTTTCTACTAACTTTGAAGCCCTGCATTGAATTTAGTGTAAAAAGTTTAGTATTTTATCAAACTAACATAAATCTACAGCGCATAATTAACCAATAATCCCTAGAAGTATAGTTTAAAAAAGCGGCACCTCTTTTTCGGACTCTCTTTACTTTCAAAGACGTATTATGATGCCAGCTAAATTCTTCACAAAGACTTAGTTCAAGTACAGTCCATCCGGTCGGGTATCTGACTAAGTTTAGCACTTGAGAAAATATTGAAACTCGGCATGTTTTGCGAACAATAAATATTTAAGCTTTAGCTTACTTGAAAACTAAAAAAATATTCTGTTAACTGTTGGAACCTTTGTACAATGCCGGCAAACAGTATTTTATAAAAATCTAGAATATAATTTAATGTTACGATAAGGTCAGAAGCATATTTTCTAAGATATTCCCGCTTTTAGCTACACTGCCCTGCATAAAAATCTCAGGAATGCCTCGGGCTTTTCCTTTGACTTTGTTAATACAAAGCGCTTTAAAATTGAGATAATATAATATTGTAGTGCTAATCATTGCTTCATTAATATTTTGAAACAGCCTTTTCAAACAACGTCGTAAGCGTACAAGGTTAGTTACCACGGATTTTTCAATGTTACAGGTCCTGATTTTTTACTTTTTTGAAACGTAGCAGAAGATTAAAAGTTCGGTAAACACATTACTTTATATTTTACACAATATATTTTTACATTTTACTAGTTTTTGGCTCAGAGCTTCGCCCGTATAAAAGTAATTTTCACAATCTCACAGAATGATTTTATCTGGAACTTACTGAAAGGTTATTGAACTTACTTGTTTGCTGTAACTTAATAGGGACAGTAAATTTAAAATTGTATAATAAAGGTGTCGCGACCTCCTCATACAGCGTAACCACAACATAACATAATACAGCTCCATTTACCGAACATGCACCAAACTACGAAGTGACGTTACTACACACAACACTTCTAATCCTGAATAGCGCAATGAAAGTTCTCGAGGCGATTATCGTATATACAACATCCTAACATCAGCTGTTGGACCGCGGCTCGCCAGGCACGATCACCTCGCATGTTCGGAGCATCCTCCCTTTGTGTAGGAGGGATATCACACCCGTTCCACCATAGTGGTATGAAGAGTAATGTGATCAGTAGTCATCACACAGCAACAAACAAATTTATTACGTGTATCGCTCTATCAGTTTATTTTAGTATAACATGTAGAAGTGTAGCTTTCGAACATAGGTAAATGCTAATGATTGACGTGTGCCATACACCCGTGTTTCATTTAACGTGCTTTGTTACTCGACATTTTTAACTTCCTCTTTGCAAAATTTGTACCTACCTACGTATACGTACATGTATACGCTAAAATACAGACAACAGATTCACTCGCCGAAGTCGTTAATTGTCAATCAATACTGTGCGAGCATACCTGCACGTTAACAGGCGTGAGGCGTGAGGGGTCGCCGTCAAGCTAATTTCTATCACCCGATGTCCTTTTCACCTTTATACGTATGGGTGCACCGGGTGCAGTGTTTCAGATCAAATAACTAATTGAGTGTACAGACTAATTTACAATCAACGTGCATGAATACGTCTATGTATATACACACTACAATACACACACTAATAAGTAGCCAAACGACGCTGTCCTGTAAAAACGTTCCAGCTTACAAAAATGGTTTGAAGAAAATCTTTACATATATGTAAAACGGATTACAATTTGTAATACATAGAAAAATGTATGTAGAAAATTAGTTAAAACTTCTAATTTTTCCGAGTGTTGTGAAGAGCCTTGGGTCAGGGCTTGGGAAAGGTCTGGTCTGGATGTGTTAATAACTCCCGGATCCCTCCCGTCCCGTCTCAGGCGCAGAGTGGCACACCGTGTGGTTTTAGTCGGTTCGATTCCGACACACCGCCCCGCCGCAAACCCCGGTGGGGTGACGGCCCGAGGGGGTTTCCACACGTTAAAAAAAAAAAAAAAAAAAATGGATGTGTTAATAACAGCAGTTCCCGGATCCCTTCCATCTCAGGCGCAGAGTGGCACACCGTGTGGTTTTAGTCGGTTCGATTCCGACACACCGCCCCGCTGCAAATCCCGGCGGGGTGAGGGCCTGAGGGGGTTTCCACAGGTGTAAAAAAGGCCTTGGGAAAGGTCTACACCTATGCCCAGAAGTGGACGTCTTTCGGATAACATGATGATGATGATTACAATTTAGGTTGCTACAAAATATTGTTTTTTGGAGATATCGCGTTAAAATTATACTAAGTAACATGTTGCCTTGGTAAACATGGGAACCTACCTTCATACCATAGTTCAAAGGTACAAAGCAATAACCTAGTGCATTTTCATTGAAAGTTAATTCAATTATGAAGTGAAACTTGCGCTGAATCACGCCAAAGCATAGTGATATACTGCAGTTGAACAATTCACTTTCCTTTTCTTTTTAAAGGAATTTTGAAATTGTAGTTAACAATACCAGTAAAATAAATTAGAAGTTGTAAAACAATTATGTGCACTTACTGCCTTGAATCTAGAATCTAGAACTAAGCTAAGGGATTAGTTTTTACGGTAAATGAATTGTGAGAGTATATAAATCATTAATTGATAGATTTTTTTTCTTGTTTGTCTCTGTATTTCTGTATTTCATTCTTGTATTTCTGAATCTCAGTTGAGATTCTTGCGTGATGAGATTGATCAAGAAAATAGAGTGTCGTCACACCTATTCATGAAAGGGGTGTCGTAAGATGCGACTAAGAGGTCAGATAACACAAGAAAAATAGAAACAAACTCAATAGCAACCCGCCTGGCCACAGAATATAGTAGATTAATACCTCCATTTATTTATTTGTTTGTATAAAGTACTGCCACATCATACATATTAAACTTACAACTATAAATATCCTGTGGGGTTGTATCTGATATGTATGACAATTACGGTGTACATAGCATAATCTGACAACAGCAATTTACTAATCTTTATATGACTCCGTTCGAAGAAGATGCCTATCACCGGACGTGAACTATTAACATGAAACGCTTAATTCTTTGAAGTTATTTCTTTCTTTACCACTGAATCTAATGTTCACATTTATTCTACATTTATTAATGGTAAAAAAAAACTCTAGTGCAGAATTGACATTGGTTCCAAAAAGTCCCCTATTATCCTACTAATATTATAAACGCGAAAGCTTGTAAGTATGGATGGATAGATGAACTCTTTCACGCAAAAACTACTGAACTGGATTTGGATGAAACTTTACAGTAATATAGCTTATACATCAGAATAACACATAGGCTACTATTTGCCGCAATAACCGACATACACTACACGCGGGCAACAACTAGTATAAAATATTTCGAATATAATTATGGAGCGTAAAATACCAAATTATTTTTAAATGAGAAATAAAATTAGTATTAAATTGAAAATAATCCACATGATTGACTCTAATAAAATTATATCTTTACGTAGACGTAATCATCCACTTAAGTGTATATTAGTGTGAAAATAAGTGTAATGACAATCTAGATAATCGATGTATCAACTTGGATAACTTCTGTTAGGAATTAGCTCAGCCTGCTACTGTTTAAGTTTTTTATCGCTTTATAATGACACGGTAACCTACGTGCAAATAATGTATCAACATAACGTTTACTTATTAATTGATCAACCCGAGGTCCCGAGTTCTAATTATAGACCAGAGTATTCTGTCATGGCGGATATTATCGACAGCTTAATTAACTATTGATCCTTGCGTCAATAATATTAATCCTCAAAGAGACAATGGACTCTATTAACAAGACGTTTATCTGTCAAACCAGATCTCTACCCTTCCGTTAGTGCATGGAGTAGAAAATCGGATTAAAGCTTGAAATTAATAACTACCAGACACACAGAATGCATAGTCAAAGTAGTATTGTGTCGAGCTCAGCCCTCCCCAGTACGCATTTCCCCGGGCAAAGGGCTCAGATGAAAATCAATAGTGCACTCTAGATATAATCCTAGCTGTAGCTGCGTAGCTAGGTCTCGCAGGGTGCCCGGCACCTAGAGTTTAAAATAGACTATTGAATTACAGCTCGCGCACCGCCATTGCAAAATTTCAGAAATGTTTTTCTCTCTGTATTTTGCAGATCTGTGAATTTTTTTTTATTTCAGATTTACTAGGAATACATTTGTGTATTGTTTTCTTAAATCTAAATAAATCGGTATATCTGTCAATCCTTTTTTCATAAAACCTTTTCGTTCACCATGTAAGTTTTCCATTCAAAAAGTTTTTGAAATGTTTATTAAAGATTACAATGAGAAAAAAATAAAAAAATACCAATGGTATATTTATTAGCAAAAATATAAAGTTCAAATTATGAATTGACTTTTGACCGGAGTGGTTTATATTATAGACAATGAACACGACGGCTACCGACAACGGGAGTTATCTATATAAGAAATAGGTCAATCTTTTATTCAAAACGATAAGGATTGAATACCTACGCCTACAATTTGTTGTAAATTGAATGAATAATGCTTGAATTGAAAATTTCATTCATATAATATTTTAAGAAAAAGGTAAAGATAAAAAATGCTATTCACAACAAAACGTGAAAAGGTGTTTGAGGTGTCGTTTCTTTATATACGATTCAGGAAGTCAGGTAATCCATCAGCCATAATAAACGCCTAACAACTTACTTCGTTCCAGAATACTATAGATAGGTAATATACGTAATATTAAAGAGCTATGCAGGTAGGACTTGCATCTGAAACGTAGCTCGCCGTCGATGTCACTTATTTGTGCCCTGTAAAATGAAGATATTATAATCATTTATTGTTAAAATGTAAGATATTTTTATAGGAAAGTTATGAAATAAATGTAATGAGATTCGACTTATCTTTTCCTCCAAAAGAAGCGTATTCATGCCTAAGTTAGCAAACATTAATGAATCAATATCTAATGTTAACACATTTGTACAAATAACTTCACTATAACGTACAGTGTATACTTACTTAACTATACTATACAGACGATTATTTTCTGAATCCTACGCAAACAAATATTTAATTACCTGACTAGATAAATGTAGTTATTGGGCTATGTTCCAAAAAAACATGTCTCATTTTTATTTATCTAACAAATCGTCGTTAGAAATCAATGTACAATAAGTAGAACGCCCTTTTAAAGCCCGATAAAACAAGATGTTGGTAATGTGTTCTTTAACAAACGTGGGTCGACTACTACCGAATTTTTAACTGAAACGGAGGATTAATCATTTTCAGAAATATCCTTTTATATGTTTATTTTCTTTTAAAAAGCTTTTATGGACTATCTATTATTTGCATGGAGATTCGCTAAAATCCTTTATGGGCTTAACGTTCCATTAAGACCATTGGATTAAATTAAAATTGCCTTAACAATGTCTGATGTATACTATTATAACTAGTTTTTGATTATAACGAGTATAGTTATTATAACGTAATAATTGTTAGACTGAAGTATACGGAAATTACAAGAATCATAATAGCTGTTTTATACATTTCATGCAGTCAGGTTTTTGACAAGAGATAGGAACACATGTGCTCATGCTTTCAATCAGGCAGAGCAAAGTCATTTAAGCAGTTCAAACATAAAAAAAATGTGTACAAATTCATGATATATGCTGTGGGAGAGCTACGCTTCGGCATGAATGGGCCGGCTCGACCGAAGTGGTACCACGGCCTCGCAGAAAACCGGTGTGAAATAGTACTTGCGCTGTGTTTCACCAAGTGTGTGAGGACACCGGAGGCCCATACCCCAAACCCTCCCTACATCCCTTATCTGTTCGTTTGCCACCTATAAAAAAAATGTTGGCTAACTGAGTGTAGCAATTAGTTCTCTCATTAATTTAAAACTTGGTGATATTATTTATTTTATAAAAGTGACTTTTAATCGAATCTTCCTCTAACAATAACTTTGGATCTTGCCGTATTCATTCGTTTTACTATTCGAAATACCCAGAAAGTATGTAAAATATTTTTTAATGTCAGACTTTTCTTAACCTATAGTTATTGTGTGTTGCTAGCCATATTAATTAGGGGATCAATGAAATTAAAAAAGCTATATTAATTCAGCTGATCCAGTGATCAGCTGAATTAATGTCAGTACATAGAAGGGTGTTATGGTAGGGTGAAGGGTCGTGTTGGGTGTTATTTTGAAATTGTGACATTTTCGCATCGTTGGACGTGATTCACTAGACGATAATCCGTTTTCAATTAGTTGATGACGTTCATACATCGCGTTACAATCAACGACAATAATTGTAATTATCGTGTATTTCATTCCAATTTCAATCATCATACACAATAAGGGGTTCGCTTATTGGGTAATCATTAGTTGTCCTCTCATTTATGAAAACATTATGAGTTTCAAACCTCATGTAACAGTTGGAGTTATTAATAATATCCTCCATAAAAGCAATGTACAATTTCTGATGTCGCTAATTTCCCTCCACTGAACAGACTCATTAAACAATCGTATCATCAATTTCATTACCGTCAGCACTCTAGTTTTTGAACACTGAGAGTTTTAATAATGTTACTTTTAATATGTTTACGGTACAATTTGTTTCTATTATGTACTATTATCCCCGGTGATATTACATAGGTACTTATATCAAATCGATGGAATTTTTGCCAAGCCAAAGCGTTCGTTGCCAAGGACGAGGGGTGGCTTCTCCTCACTTGTTGATAGCTCAAGGTAATAATCAGCAAAAGAGAAACACGACAAACCCACTTACCTAATTCGTTAATCCAAATATTGCAGTTAGTAATTAATCTTTACTATCTATATACGATGAAGGGTAATATTTTTAGCAGTCTATGTATGTTTGTGTGTCCTACCGTAACGCCTAAACTACTGAACCTGAAATTTTATCTAGGATGATAGAATCTAAAAGGTTCGTAAAAATGACCCCGGTGACCTGTTTGTACGTAGTCAGGTTTTACTTTTTAAACCTTATTTTGTGGTAGTAAGTCAAGTGAAATAAGAAAATCAAACATTGCATGATATTTATTTTTAAGCAAAATAAGACATTACAAATTTACAAACAGACTAGAAGGATAAAAAATTTAACTATTAAACAAACAGAAAAGGCGCAGAAGGGAGACGTCCTTAATTTTACAAACACTTTATGAACCCGTAACGGATACGGGCAATATTGATACTTACATACGCCACCGCGGCAATCAATCACTTGAACAAATTGCACTCATATGGATCACTATGTGCGGTAAACCGTTCGTTGCAATTGCACTCTGCACTGATAGGTTACAATATAAGTACCACTTGAGTCTTTAGTTGCTAATACCTCAAGTACGGAGGGGCAAAAGGAGAACGAGCAACACGTTATTTGATTTGTTAACATCAGGTAGGCAGTGTGTGCCATGTGAGTTAACTAAAAGAATCTTTGTAGTAAAAGCAAAAGATACATTTCTTTTGGTTTCATTACAAAGATTTTTTTAGTCAGTAGATACACGGCCTAGTTAAGATTAGCTATGACCCCTAGTTATAACCTTGTTTACCAATATTTTAAAATATCTTGTCCCCATATTTCTAAGAGAAATAAAAGAAACAAACAATCTTGCCAGAAATAGTAGTGATAAACGGACATATATCGTTATTGAATCACATAAACAGCCTTCACAGTCCATTCATTCATAAGTAATTAGAAAAGTAAAGCGACATTTATTTTCATACCTAGCACTAATTAAACGTCTGGTTCACAGTTGCACAATGAAATTGATTGACGTAGGGAAACGGACTATTTACACTCCTCTAATGTTCTCTCTAACTGCGGTCTGTGGCCCCGTTTTGCCCCCTACCCCCTCCTGCTCTACCCGACTCATCCTGACAAACGTATCTATTTTACAAGCTTTTTATTAATTTGCAATGTATGTATGCTTGCATCTTCGGGTGGAATTTTACAACTTAACTTTGACGCAGATATCATCAACCGATTTAGCTGAAATTTTGCAAGCATATGTATACAGCGTGACAATACAATATTATAATGACATGTAGCTGATCTGATGCTGGAGCTGGATGGGGGCCATAGGAACTCTGTAAAGAAAGGTCGCAACATCATCGAGTTTGGACTCGTTTGATTCGTCTCGAGACATTCCAGTATAAGCTTGTTTTTAAACAGCTTTTTAATTTAATTTATTTATTAATATCTTCCGGTAGGGATGGTGAACTGCTAATTAAATTTATTATTTACTAGCTGAACCGCTAGTTAATAATAATAATAGTTTATTGATTCATAAATAATTACAATGTTAACCAAAATATAACAATTAACTGAACATTGGGATTATGCTAGGATGTTAACGAGTCAGAGAAATTGCAAATGATATAGATGCAAACATTCATTCAATTAAGCATGCGATCTGAGCCGGTGATCTAGTTTTGATTTTAAAAATATATTTTAAAACAATAAGTGTACAAGTGCACCACAACAATGTTAATGAAATCTGGTAGATATTTCATTACCTCCAGCTGAAATAATATTGATATTTGCATGTTAGAGAATAACAATAAATAGTCTTGATTTCCAAAGCATTGTTACATTAATTGAAACATAGGTACACACAGTGCAAACTATTTAACTTACATACAAAAGTCCAGATATTGTAAACGCATGTATGAATGCATAATTTAAATACATTTACTAATATTGTAATGTACATTTACTAAAATGAATATTCATATTCGATACAAGGCACACATAGCGAAATGCGGGGGCGGCTATTTGCTCGTATTGTTAATTCTTTGCTATTGTGGCATGTGTCGGCGGCCATTCGCAATTATAGTGTAAAGCTGCTGAAATAACAACTTTTTCAAAAGAACATTTCTGTGCTAACTACATATGGTAGGGACTTGTCTTCATTGTCTAGGCCTCGCCTAGAACTTCTACCCATTCACCATCACTATTCACATCATACATCAATATTATAAGAGAAGACAAATAAAATTTTAACAAAAATAAAACCGACTTCAAGGTTTGACTCGATTTCTCTTGGTTACCATCATCAGATCTTAGTGTCCTTATCATGGTACCACCGTTATCTGCGAACACACGTAAAATATATAAATATATATGGTCGAATTGGGTACCTCCTCCTTTTTTTGAAGTCGGTTAGAAATGAAAACGTATACATGAACACAACGTTAAATCATTCTCTTAAGGCGAATAGAAAAGAGAAATACATAGTTTGATACATACGTACTACTTGAAATACATAAACTATATAAAAAAGTTATCTTATAAAATAATATTGTTTTTATTTCACAGGCTATAATCCAAGTCGCTCAAGTATTGTTTCCCGAATTGGCAGCTTTTCTGCCGCTGACTATGGATGCTATATATGGGGAGTTCAACAGTCCAGTGATAACGGTACCGGTACAACAGTTCCTGTTTACTGGTATTCCACTCTGTGTGGGGGACACTGGAGCCATTGGTGCGACCGCATGTGACCTGATCAGAAATATCGGAGCCGACTTACAGAATCTTCAATTGCAAGATGATGGCTCAATACGTTTCTCAGTTTTGAATTACGTAAGTTTCACATTTTAGTTACAACTACGAGAGGTTCAAATTCCAGATAAACAGAATTTTTATAATAGTAACAGTAAATTAAGCTCCCTTGAGATAGGTATAAACTTTTTTTATAATATATTTATTACTAGCGACTCACCCCGGCTTCGCACGGGTGGATTTCAGATGCACCCATCGAGGACATGATTTGCGCATTTTAAATCTATAATATCTTCAAATGTAATTATTTAAATAAGATACTGTAAAAGGCCATATTGATCTATATTAAATGCACAATGTATTAATTGGATAAGGATTCAGCCAATGTTCAACGCGCGTTTTGCTAACGCGCGTTTACAACTACATGTAATTTCGTTGAACGCTCGTCAAAAAAAACGCGCAAAAAAACTTTTTATTTTTCGTAAAAAGAAAGGAATAAATATAGTTATTGTGGGTTATCCCTAAGAGATAGTCTTATATCATCACTGACTTGTTTTTAAGGTGTACAATACTGCAGTACGTTATTTAGATCTATCTATCTCGAAGGGTGCAGCCAGGCAGCTTTGCAATGTTGGCGCAAAAAATGTGTCACATTAGGAGCCTTCAAAATTATCAGTATTTCTCTACTATATGATGCATGTCTTATACATTTAAACCATTCTCTTGAACCACTCTTTCTATTAAATAAAACAAAAAACACCAAAATTTGTTGTTGAAAACCACGAAGTGGTTATAAAACTAGCAAATAGTTTGTTGTTCCGATACATTGCTTATGTTCGTCAATATTATAGATAGAATATCTAAAGTTTTAATATGCGAAGAGGAACTTTACCTAATTATATGTCGCGATTACAGAATAGTGCGAAATTTGGCATAGTTAAAGTTTATTGAGTATGTTGTAGTTGTTGTTGTTGGAGACTTGACAAAACTATAAGGATTCTCCGTTTTCGAACTAATAGTTTCTAAGATACCTTACATATTTTTTAATTTAGGGTTCCTCAGTGCGGACCGGAACCTTGAATATTAAAAGTACTCTCATGTTCTTTAATATAATAATTAAGTTTATAGCAAAACAAACACGTTTATTTTTACATGTAAACTTTTTAATCATTCATAACCCATAATGAATATGTAGTTAGCTGAGCTATTTGCCTGGTGGCGATATGGTGGCATACTGCCCTATGCACGTAATTGAAATGTCAGCTGCCATGTTACATCACTTCATCCTTAATAGCAATGGACTAGACTGTGTAGGTGTACATTGTTGCCGGGAATATTGATGGTGAGCTATGGAAATTGAATGTTAGTTACTAAAACCCATCCTACTAAACACCAACATTTCGCCCATTATGGTTTGATCGCACTCACGTAACAGGGTCACCGGGCTCTTTAGAAATTAAATATAGAAAATTTGTAGTATATTGAAAAAGAACAGTAGGTAAAAAGTTAAAATATAAAACGAACGGGACTTTGTTATACAGATTAATTACGCGCGATCTGGCATCACGAATAAGTTTAGGGTAACCTATCTGTATTACGAGGTTTGGTTTTTTCGTACTAAAGCCGACTAAAGGAACAGACAAAGCAATAACAATGCAGAGAGAAGTAAAACTTCAAACAAACCTTTTACCAGCTTTATGTTAAACCTCTTTTCTAAAGAAAAGCCTTTGCCCAGCAGAATGATGTTGATGATGAATTCGAGCCTTGTGAAAATTAGCATCTATGTTATGTTTATCACTATACTTCACATTCAAGATGAAACCTATATCACTTGTTGCTATGTCGAGCTTGAGCCAAACTTTCCAACACTTCGACCAGTTATGTTCGAGATTGTTCAGGTCTATGGAGAATTACAAAAAAAAAAATTTCATCATATCATATTTAACAGCTACTGTGCAATCTATTTCACAGGCAGCAACAACCTATATTGATCTTAATTCCTAGAACGGGTCGAGAACTGTGCCACCCACCCCACTCTCCAGTGCCACCTCCTCCGCCTGCGCTCTGATGTAGTGTCCTCAAAATGAACGGGACAAACAGTAAAATTTTCCAAGAGTGATAAAATCTACAATATTTAGTCTCGACTTGGTCAAAGGTGATAGGTACTCATTATATTTAGAGAGATATTGATCAGTACTAGAAACAGACACAAATATGTGAAATGAAATGAAATGTTGTACATTCTTCATATCGGTCCCGAGTCTTGGTTTAAATTGCGAGATAGGTTTAAAGATATTCATTCTATAATTCGTGGTTACATGGATACAATTGGAGATACCTAGCGTGCCACATACAAGTGTCACATACAATGCTGTATTAGATGATATCCTTACAAAGTTCCTGCTTAAACGTAATAAATACAGGCAGAAGTAATTGAAATGTTACTATTGATATTACAATAATGGTCCAGTGTTGTGTGCCATTTAAATTATTTATTTCAAAACAGTCTGTCATCACAATACAACAAATAATCTGAAGGCAATTTCAGTTTGGAATTGAATTCTGGAATGCAACACATAAATGATATTCTTCGTTTTGATTTGTGACAAGGACACAAGCGAGCGGTTACCGTGGCAACAACTGCTCCAATACGATACGATGCTAATGCAATACGTTGTTCGATTTTCAATCCAATTAGGTTACTGCCATCAACTCACTCCCAGAAACGAATTCGATGTGTAGTAAATTTCCCACAACACATTTCGTTAGGTTTCAAGCGTTACAATTTCGATAAAATGAAATTTGATTTATTTAAAAATGTTATACATAAAAAAATCCAATAAAAAAAAAACTTTGAAGACATGGTTTAAATAATGACTTGAGTAGCTAATCTAGGATTCCATTCGAAATACATTAAAATTTTATTTTCCTATTTAACAATTTAAACGCAATTCATTGACGTATGTAAGGGCATTATTTAACAGCTTGCTCATGTTGTCTGGGCTTTCCATTAGTGTTCTAACTGTCACAAGGCTTTGATGTCCAATCTATTCAATGATTTTATTAGGGATCGCTTTATCTCAAAGTTTTAGTTAGCTACACCCAACGATGTTCAAAAAGAAATATATATTATCAGTTCTTAGTTTATGAAAATTCTATAAATTAATACAATTGTATGGAACGTAACAGTTTTCCATAGCATTAGCATATTTACTTAGTGTTATTGCGTCAGGGTAAATTGTCTTAAGCACTAGAATTAGTACACTGCCGCGTGGACTCTAAGAATGATAAAGGCCACTCTTTTATCGAAAAAGCTAAAATTTGAAAATTAAAACCCGCTATGCAACTTACTCGAGTAATTATACGCCAAAAATGCCTTACATCACTTTGGAAAAGAGCTGATACTCTTACACTGCTGTACCGATATTAACCGAACATAGTTAAGAACCACCGCAAGGAAACTGGCTTTCAAATGAAAAAAAACGCAACGAAATCGGTCTATCCATTTGAGAGCTACAGTGCCACAGACAAACACACACAGACAAACATCGACGTAAAAACTTATAACACCCCTCTTTTTGCGTCGAGGGTTGAAAGGTCATAGTTGAAATCTGTGACTAATTGCGTGTCTATCTCATTTAAGTTTCTTTAAATAATTATTACTTAGTTTACAAGTTTTGTCGAATCTGGTTCATTCAAATTGCATGTTTACATTTAATACATTTACTTGTAGCCTTTATATTGTCATAATATGAAGGTGCAAAATTATTGTATTCTGTGCTATGACCGCTGGGTATAGTAAGAATGCGTTAGAGAGCAAGAATAAAAACATTTTTATGAATAATGCCTCTTCAATAAAGTGAGTTTAAAAGTAAGTTTTAAAAATTAGGACTTAAATATGTTTTTTTTTCAGAAAAATAATACTCCGAGCTCAGATTACGAGGTATTCCGTGGCTTGAACGATCATAGGAGACTTGGAGAGATCATCACTTTTAATCAATCTCGTTATCTCACGTACTGGCCCAACGATGCAGTGAATGAAGCTCAAGAGCCGCAAGTGAGCGTCTGCAACATGGTAAACGGCACTGATGCATCTATATATGCCCCTCTCGTGGACACAAATAAACCCATTTATGCATTGAACACCGATATATGCAGGTGAGTTATTGATTTTACACGTATAATAAATATGGCCGCCGAAAGGGTGGTAGGCTTTACCTCCTCACTCCTAGATTCTGTGTTACAAAATAATATTGTGTATGTTACCAGGGAGCTTCTCGACGAATCGCTGCTTTCATACTACTCTCGTTCTTTGTAGTTTCAGTGTGTTTCCTACAAATGTTCACTGCAATTTCAAATACACTGTTTGATATGCTCCAACGAAACGGACAGGTTTCCGCACTTCTGTTGTTTCTAGAATTTAATGTGCAGTGAAATTTATCTAGTAACAAATCAACTGACGAAACCTGGTTTACGAACTTAAAAAAATCTTAATTTTGCTTATTTCCCTCTAAAAGCCCACGTTATGGATTTTAAAATTTGTGTAGAAGAAAAGAAAATAGGTAGGTTTCTATTTCATTATTAAACAGTTTAAGAAAAGTACAACGTACGCTTTTGAAGTTTTTTTCATTAGTTCTTTTTAAAGGTTTCGTATTGAAACAGCACGGTTCGTTTCATTGCGGCGCTCAATACCATAATAATCAATAAGTTAATTAACTCAAGTCAGAACTCTTATTGATGCTGGCCACTTTGATGTATAGCAAAAAAAGGAAACTCGTTGACTGAAGAGCTTATGAAATGTTGGATTGATTAATAGAGTGGGGAATGATGAATTAAAAAATCCGTGTGTGTAAATAAATACGATATTTTTTTATAAATGTAACAATAGGATCTTGAGATACGACTTACACGGTCGTCTTACTCAAACCTTATAAACTCTGTTAGAATTATGTCAACCTAACTGCTCATATCATACTTATATTATCTATACAAATAAATAAAATTGGAGTGTCTGTTTGTAATATTAAAATAACAGCTTTTTAATCAATGCATATGTATGTATACACGATACATATACCAAAAATGAGGTTAAAAATTTTTTTGTCTGTCTGTCTGTCTGTCGGTCTGTCTGTCTGTCTGTCTGTCTGTCTGTCTGTCTGTTTGTTCCGGGTAATCTATGGAACGGCTGGACGGATTTGGACGGGACTTTCACTGGCAGGTAGCTGATAATCCAGGGAGTAACTTAGGCTACTTTTTTAGACTAACTTTGTGCCGCGGCGTTACTCGCGGTACGATAATAACCGCGGGTAACACCGCGTGGTTCAGCTAGAAACTTATAAATAATTTGGACATTTAGAGGTGAAACGATTCTTCTCGACCGAGCCCCTGAGTCTTCTTCATAAGACCCAGGTCCGCTCGAACGTGGATTGGAGTGTTATTCTCATCTCTTGAGATGGATCCGCACAATATTTGCTTGACGCTTTCAATCGGTTGCAGCGGCGAGCAGTCCGAATTATCATCAGTCCCGAAACCACCACAATGTGATCCCGGGTCCTTTAAGCGGGGCGTAAAAAAGCATTTTACTAGGCCACCATAGGTCTCCATACTGCATTTTCTGTACTTACAAAGCGTATGGTAGCACTTACTCTTGGGCTCTACTCCCTCACTTTGGTAAAAAAACAGATATATAATACTTTACAAATTACCGTAATATAAATAGATACATTAGACTGAAACACAATTAGTTCATTAAGTATTCAGACTATTCACTAAAAGCTACTTAAATACCGCCTGTTGCTGTGCCGACGTGATACGTTGGCAAGACAGATGGGTATGGTTTGCTTCAAAATTTTCTTCTATTTTTTTTATGGAATATGCGGGCAAACGAGCAGACGTATGGCCTGGTGGTAAGCGATTACCGCCACCCATGGACACCTGCAAACACCAAAGGCGTCACAAGTGCGTTGCCGGCATTCGGGGGATAGAGAGACGAGTTAGGGGGAGGGGGTTTGGGTTACGGGCCTGCGGTATCCTCACTCACTCGGTGAAACACAAGCACTATTTCACACCGGTTTTCTGTGAGGCCGTGGTATTACTCCGTTCGAGGATGCCCATTCATGCCGAAGCGTGGCTCTCCCAGGGTAAAAGTGCAGTGTGATTACTTCAACTATAATAATGTAGTTCTATCAGATGTGTAGAATGTCCAAAAGTACTATTTTTAATAAAAGTACCTTATGTTGACATGAAAACACTTACGAACTGTATATTACAAACCCAGTTCAATAAGAAAGTCTCTTCAAAGAATTTGGTATATCCATTTTTAGTCAATCTATACAAATAAATAAAATTGGAGTGTCTGTTTGTAATATTAAAATAACCGCTTTTTAATAAAAGCATAAGAATGTATACACGATACACATACCAAAATAACCTTTTTTAAATTTTTTGTCTGTGTGTCTGTTTCTTCCGGGTAATCTCTGGAATGGCTGGACCGTTTTGACGCGACTTTCCCTGGCAGATAGCTGATCTGAGGAGTAACTTAAGCTTTATTTTACTTTACTTTTTTTAGACTAAGTTTGTCCCGCGGCGTTACCTACGGTACGACAATAACCACGGGTAAAACCGCGGGGTTCAGCTAGTAAACTATAAAATAAAACAGAAAGTTTTTATATTTTACTCGTTATTCAATCAGGTTCTAACTAACCTGTTATTTAGCCTAATTAAATAATAATACCATTCGAAAAAAACTATAGTGCCTCTTATATAATTAAGGAGATAAGAAGATTAGTATGCAATGTCAATTTCTTAGTGCAATCTTAGAGCTTGCGACTTCACGTGGGCGAGGTTACATCTATCTCAGTATATTACAATCTCTGTCTAATCCTAAGCACGATTAAGTTAACATAATTACTTTAGTGTTTGTTAGTTAATCCCAGATTGTCTTTGATTAAAACCGTAATTAATGCTTCATAAATCCTACTAATATTATAAATTCGAAAGTTTGTAAGGATGGATGGATGTTTGGATGGATGTTTGTTACTCTTTCACGCAAAAACTACTGAACGGATTTGGATGAAACTTTACAGTAATATAGCTTATACATCAGAATAACACATAGGCTACTATTTGCCGCGATAACCGACATATACGCGGGTGGAGCCGCGGGCAACAACTAGTACACAATAAAAAATTTACGAGCCATGTACAACTGTGTCCAGACACATTCTTATACTATTCCTTTGAAAAAAATAAGTTTGTCTCTGCTTTGTTCATGCTCATTGTGTATCTATAAAGGATAGTGAGCGTCGAAATTCACAGAAGTGTCCATTGTAATACCTTATTAATTTTTAGATTGACTATATCTTGTAAAAGAATATTGCTACAAATCTTGGAGAGAATACTTTGACAAGAGATCAACTGGGAAGGGTACCTTGTATTGAAAACTGTTCATTGAACATGTATAAATTAATAATGGGTATGAGGTTACATTCCGGTTACATCCCATCCAGAAAGTTTACTTTTTCATAATTTATGGTGTAGTAAAGGACGTAGAACATGTTTTGATGGAATGTGCTCGAAACCACCAGCTTAAAGATCGCTTGTTTACTGATAACTTGATGGATGTTGGGAGATGTAATAGCATCCTGGCCAGTCCTTTGACAAATATAGATAAGCCCATTTCTGATTTGTAAGCTGAATTTTCAAGACTAATTTTCTTGTATAAAAAATCGATTGCTGTTCGTTTCGAACTACTGGTCCGATTTGAAAAATTCTTTCAGTATTAGATAGCCCATTTATCGAGGAAGGCTATAAGCTATATATCATTACGCTAATATCAATAGGAGCGGAGCACCAATGAAAAATGTTTCAAAAACGGGAGAAAATTATCACGCTACGGGCTATAGGTGACGCAAACGAGGTTGCGTGGGTCTGCTAGGGCTTTGTAAGGGGCAAGTTTAAGACACCCGCAGCCGGCAAGGCACACTTGTTGAAGATTCGCGAGCTCTATGTCAACAGCCTTTCGTGTCCAACCACCCTCGTGGAGGGATAAAGCCTGAGAGTGTTTGTCAACGAGTACGTGAATATGGTTTTGCGCTTGTTTATTATAACAACGGAGACCATTACATAGAGCACACACATTTTAGAAGTATACATTCGAATACTAATTAGAAACATAGATTAAATTTATCTGAATATACCTACATCAAAGCGGACTCGACCTTTTACTTTACTTTGCTTACAATGAAAGAGCTTCATAGGAATTAATAATAACCAACAATGAAATTTCAATTTATTTGTATTCCCTGTTTTACTAAGCGGAGAGGGTACAAAATAAAATTTACCGTTCCAATACTAAGACTATCAAAGAGTTCTTTGTTAGGAATAGTATTAGTACTTCAAAAACACACATGTTCTACCGAGGACAAGTTAATTTAATCGCTTAATGGAATACGCTAGGATTGTATTTGTACGGTTTTGTTTTAACGGACTTCAGAAAAAGTAATATATGGTTTATTTTATGTATTCTTAACTTGTTATATCAAAATATCGTTATTTTCTTCTTCTATTATATCGTTCTCATGAAATTTTAATTAGTGAGATAAGAAAACATCTCATAAAAATTATAGGCTACTAGGTGTCCCGGCAAACGTCGTTTTGCCATAACTACTAATAAATTAAAAATTAATTAAAAAAACATTGTCCAGCGGACAAAATTGTGAATCTAAACCATTCCCAGATCCCCTAGAACACACACAAAAAATTTCATCAAAATCGGTCCAGTCGTTTGAGAGTAGTTCAGTGACATACACACTCACAGAAGAATTATATATATAAAGACTAGCTGTCCCGGCAAACGTCGTTTTGCCATAACTACTAATAAATTAAAACTTAATTAAAAAAACATTGTCCAGCGGACAAAATTGTGAATCTAAACCATTCCCAGATCCCCTAGAACGCACACAAAAAATTTCATCAAAATCGGTCTAGTCGTTTGAGAGTAGTTCAGTGACATACACACTCACAGAAGAATTATATATATAAAGATTAGTACACATTACCAGGCATCAAACCTAATTGTCGCGCGTACTTCGTGATTACACAATTAAAAAAATTGCCTAGGCTAAATGTACTTTCATCTGACCACAGAGTTATTTAATTTATTCGTTTAAATACGGAATAATAAATTATAAATTTATGATTGCATACGAATTAACCGGGACCTATCGTACAGCCTCTGCTAGGCGGCAACATGTCTTTATATCCACTTTCTTATATAATCGAATAAATAAATTAACAAACATTCATCCCTTATCTTGTCACGAAGCTAATATTAAATTGAAAAATTGGTTGCTTGGTATAGACTATGACCAAACTGAAAAACTATTATTATAGAAGACTAAGGATTCATCGTATATACAATAACATACACATACACCCATACACTTACATAACTTATATACACACATCACAAACTCACACACCTCACTACGCACTTTTATCACATCACTGCACCAATTTGCATAAGATTTATGTGTTTCTTTTAATAGGAGAAGACACTGACTTCTGTAACACAGGTCATGAGCCTAGCTCAGGAGTCAGGGACTTCAAATATTTATGTACTTTTTATGTAAATATACTAAATAAATAAATAAATTCAGTTCGCCTTCAGGGTTGCGGAGGTCCGATGCCAGTCGCTCCGTGGAAAATCTGATATTCAGGTAAATCTGGTTGAACTGGTAGCCGACCCCAAATAATCTTGGGAATAATAAAGGCTAAGAAGATGACGATGATTGTATACGAAAGTATATACAGTACTTACATCAAAAAAGCTATTTTTTAAAGTTTTGTCTGTATACCTGTTTGTTCTAATCTCTGGAGTGGCTGGACCGATTTTGACGAGTTTCTCTGGCAGATAGCTGATAATATAAGTATTTTTTAGACTAGCTTTGCCATGCGTTTTGTTTTGTTGTTGTACCGCGAGTAGCACCGTAGGGCTTAGCTAGTTATATATATAAACCAGCTGAGGCTATTGTTATACCGCGAGTAACGCCGCGGGAGAAAGTTACTCTAAAAAAAGTAGCCTAAGTTACTCCCCGGATCATCAGCTACCTGCCAGTGAAAGTCCCGTCAAAATCCGTCCAGCCGTTCCAGAGATTACCCGGAACAAACAGACAGACAGACAAAAATTTTTTTAACTACATTTTTTATATATGTACCGTGTATACATACATATGCATTTAGTAAAAAGCGGTTATTTTAATGTTATTATTTTAATATTACAAACAGACACTCCAATTTTATTTATTTGTATAGATATTAATTTAGTTTGTTTGATTGCTAAATAAAACACTCTTATATTCGTTTATATTAATATTGATTTGTCTTAGTTTTTCGTTTATAATTAGGTACTATGTACTCTTTTTAAGCTTTCTTATATAGTTGTACAAAATACATAACCAAACAAGATTACAGTTACAGATAATATAACTCAAGCTCCATCAAATTATTATTGGCTTAAGATATTATTAAACAATATCTATTATATAATTATTAAGTAAGCTTTCTCATTGTAGGTACAATCTATACGAGGTTTAAGTAGTGGAGAGAAATATTATTTATGTCCTACTATGTGTATTTGTTACTAAGTAAAAAAACACCAGCCTATAATGAAACTTTACCATCCAAAGGTTGCCTGGAAGAAATTGCTATGAGCAATAAGGCCGCCCTTTGTACATCACTTTTCTTTTGCTATATTATTTAATTCGTATATTGTTTGTAAACCCTGGTGTACAAATAAAGTGTTATCTATCTATCTATCTATCTAAATTATCTTAATTCCCAGGCCGATCGGCTTTGAACATTATATGTATGTTATTTGTTATTAATAATTAGCTGTTTTCTCACAGGAACAACTATGTAATACAGTACCTTATGTTTCAATGCAAATAATGAATATACTAGTTACAATAATTTCTATGCCAAAGCGACAGATAGTGGAGAGAGCCACGCTTCGGCATGAATGGGCCGGCTCGACCGAGGTGATACCACGGCCTCACAGAAAACCAGTATGAAAAAACGCTTGCGCTGTGTTTCACCGAGTGAGTGAGGGTACCCGGAGACCCACACCCATTCGCCAAACCCCTCCCCCTCTCCTTCCCCATCCCCCAAAGGTCGGCAACAGACTTGTGACGCCTCTGGTTTTACAGGTGTCCATGGGCGGCGGGAATCGCTTACCATCAGGTGATACGTCAGCTCGTTTGTCCCCTACCCATAAAATAAGATAAGTTGACCCAGAAGCATTGCTACTTTTATTTGTTCGATGGTTAGTTTGGAAAGAATAAATATAGACGAGGCTCGATACCCATTTCCCCTTGTTAGGGACCAGTGGTTGCGTGGTAGCAATAACAAAGGAATACAGATAAATTTCCTTTTTATTAACAATCATTTGTAAGAAAAGTTAAAAAAAAGAGCGGCTGAGGTGAGTGCGAGTCTCGGATCTAGCCTAGGTGGAGCAGGGTGGAGAACTTAATACCCCTCACCCCCTTCTGGTGGTAGTACCCCCCGAAGTAACGAAAAAGTAAGAAGTGCGAGAAAGTGCAGTGTCTCTTCTTATCACTGTGCCAATTTTAATGTGTAACCCTGCTAATAGCCTTTTATTAAGAGTATATTTATCGATAAACGATTTTCTTTCTAATGCCGAATGCTTACCTACTTCTTTCCCTATATTAAATAAAAGTAAAAACTAAAGCCCAACTACGACAAAAAACGACGTTGAAAAAGTATGAAACAAGTTTCAAAAGCCGTAGTCACATGGTACGTAGAAATGTACCATAAGACATTAACAAAGCGTGACTACGGCTTTTGAAATTTGTGTCATACTTTTTCAGCGTCGTTTTTTGTCGTAGTTGGGTTTTAATTTTTCTTTTTCTGTATAGTTAGTGATCGGTTGTTTCCTTAGGATGCACTCGAGAATTCATTCGAACCGTCCACAAAGTGATAAATAATTCATGTGAAATCTGAGATGAAAAACTTCCATGATGCGAACGTAACGGTCGCAAATTGAATGCATTTACATTTAAATGTGACAAACAGTCGATCTTTATTGTTATTCGTAAGAATCGAGCACTATGACCTGTTGGGAGTGCACTATAACAAAAAAGTCATGTTACACCTACACTTTAAGTTTTATACCGGGTGTGTTCTATTGGAAACACTTGTGTAAATAACTAAAGAGTCAGGCTACGGAACTTTTTATTTGTCTGGATTCATTAGATGTTGGGAATTGTGAGCTAGACTGGTATGGCTTAATGTTAATAGTAATTTACTGTTACACGGCAAGTTGAATACTAATCAAGGATATTATTCAATAGGGATTGGGATTTAGGAATGAAGTTCAAAGAAGCTTTTGCAATTTTGGATGATATTATTAAATTAATGTTGTTTTTAAGCGGGATGTATTATCTTTGGTGTGAACATAAAAACAATATATTTTAGTAGAAAAGGGAGAGAAAGAAGTAAACTTCTTGTGGGTAAGAATAGTTTTATTTTTTTAAAACCACTCGTATCTGCAGAAGTTCACAAACATAAAATAAAGGCACATCACACTAATATATAAAGGCGAAAGTTTGTGAGTATATGTTGAGTGTATGTTTGTTACTTCTTCACAGAAAACTACTGGACGGCTTTGGATGAAACTTTAGAGTAATATAGTTTATACATCAGAATAACTTTTTGCCGCGATAACCGACATACACGCGGGCGGAGCCGCGGGCAACAGCTAGTATTAAATATAGTAGGAAATATTGTAGATTAAAATTCTTCTTTGAATGTTCCTTATACAATTTATTGCTTCATTTCTCAAATCTAAGTATTAATAAATACTTTCTCAGTTAACTTTGCAAATTAAATTTACGAAAGAGGTATCAATATAAGACATCCAACTTTATCTACATGGGTTTGATAGACATGTTTTCAGCGATATATTGAATTATAGATTTATTTAAAAAGAAAGTTAATATCTGTCAGACAAAATTAGACAAAATACGAGAATTTCAACAACTTCCGAGCAAAGCCGTGCTATGTGACAAGTTTTGATACAAAAGAAAAAGCATTTTCATGAAATTGTATGAAAATTAAAGAAGTGTCTTAACAAAACATTTGGCTTGAACGCAGGAATTAAATCTTGAAAATAGGTACGTATCACTTTACTAAGATACAAGACAGGTTCGTAATTACAGTAGGTCCAGAAAACTTCACCGCACGATGTGATCAAAGGCTGTCATGAGATTATTTTCGTCGAGTGAGATTAGAGGCAAGGTTCCAAAAGCTACCAAAATATACCAAACAGATTAGGTTAGATTGGAACTTTGTCCAATCCAACCTTTGGTAATAATCAAAGAATCGCCTTCTCTAATTACAGTTGGATATTACAAACGGAGAGAGAAATCTGAATGCTCTGTATATTAGTATAGCTATTAATAAATCGTGTTTTACTGGTACCAGCTGAGAAGCTTTGTGTTTTACAACAAATAAATAAAATTGAAGTATCTTTTTGTTATTTCAAGTTAACGGCTTTTCAGTACATACAGTACTTATATCAAATAACTAGATGCGTCGCGCGGTATTACCCGCGGTTAGTGTTGTACCTTGTAAAACAGGCAGACGTACCTACGTTGGAACTGCAAAATAATGCTTATTTTGAAATTTCCGCAACCATCGGAGGCATTATTAAAAACGACCTCAGAAGTTTTAGAAAAAATTAAAACTGACGTACCTACAGTGTTAATTTGTCGATTTTCTAGTTTTGCAAACCTCCAAGTTGCAATACCAGTTCGCCTTAGAGCAGACGGCATCACATTCTTCTTCTTCTTTTGATGAGATGCCAACCAGCTAATCAGCTATTTCTACCAATGTCAAGTAGTTAAAGTCTTCAAATCATAAGTCTTCGAGTCTTCAAGTCTTCGTCGTGATGAAATTAATGATACAAAAATATAAAAATGTGGATGAGATGAAATGGGCACCGTCTTTCGAAAAATCAAAACACGATCTCCGGCGTTACATTGACCATAACGAAGAGTGACTCTGACGTTTGATACAACTCAGCAATTATACAATTGTATTATAATAAACAAGTAATTAACATTCAGATTGTAATATCAATATATTTAGAATATCATATATATATCGTATATATATTTTGTAGAATAAATAAATGGACTGAGTAAAGGAACCATATCAGCCGCGAACGTAATATACCTTTTGAACAGATACTAATGTCACATTTTTTCAAACACAATTTTGACCCAAGAGTATCTGAGTCGTCCACCTTTGCCTTTAGTCCAAATAACTTATGTTATGTTTAGTTTCTGTTCACACGTACAGAAATATTTATTACGTATAGTCACGGTAATTAATAGTTGACAAATAGCATATCAATGATGGGCATACAAGCAGACTCATCGCCTGATGGTAAGCGATTAACGCCGCCCATGGACACCATGCAATACCAAGAGGCGTCACAAGTGCGTTGCCGGCCTTTTAAGATGGAGTACGCTTTTTTCTTGAAGGTTTGAAGTTCGTATTGGACCGAAAATACCGCAGGCGACAGTTCATTCCACAGTTTTTCTGTGTGAGGCAGAAAGTGTCTATAGAAGCGCACAGTTGTGAACTGCCAATCATCCAAATGATGGGGATTAAACTGCTGGAATACCATATTACAACGGATAAAAACTACAAATAAATTCGTTTGTTCTTCTTTCATTACTTTATGTGTGTATATATAACCATATATTTGTGTCACTTGTACTTCATATTATATTGTTATCAATAAATATTGATACTGCTTTATTTTCCTTTTATAAATTACTCTCTAATGCACTAGACACTACACTACTCGTATACGTCTGCCCAATAACGTTATTTATTTCCATACCACGGTTGCCTGGAAGAGATTGCCATTGAGCAATAAGGCCGCCAGTTGTACTACCGACCTACCTAGCTTTAAGTTATGTACTTAGTTATCTGGTGTACAATAAAGCGATTTATTATTATTATTATTACTTTTGCCTCACTACTTGAGAGAGGGGTAATCTAAGAACCAAAACCCTCTATATAAACCTTCGCATATGTCTTTTGACTTGCAGTTCTATAAGCGGTCCGGTACTAACTTATCTTTAAGCTACCCGGCTACTCACTTCCCCTACACCATAAAAAAACTACAAAAAACCTGCGAATTAAGTCACAAAATACCAAACGGTATTACAGTAATCACAAAGGGAAATCGCGTAGTGCATTGCTAGTCTGCACATTACGAATATAAAACACGGTTAGTCCGGCAGGGAACAATTTCAAAGTCAATAAAATTATTTTGAATGCGTAATATCCGTTTATGATTGTTTTTTTGATTCGTGGTCACTTCGCATCTGGTAAAGGGAATTTGTAAACAGATTGGTAATGTTCACAGATCTGCTAAGCATTATGTAACGATAGCAAAATCGATTATCACAAAGACTAAAAAAATATTAATATATTTTGCAAAAGCATTTTTTTCTCTCAGGTTTAGTTTACCTTGTTATGTTACATCCACCATAAAGTCGCTTCTTGTGACTTACTTTGATGCTCTTTATTTTAGGCTTTAGTTAGACTGCCATCTTTTACGCAGTAGAGTATATTTTTTGCAAATACAATTAACAGACAAATTTACGGCGTAAGCTTTTCTAGTGTGGTTTTTTAATCAAAATATGCAGAACTGATTTTCGTTTATTGAATTTCACTGTAATTGCATACTTTTAAATAAAATCATTTAAGAACTATTTCTTGTCAACCGTTTGTGAAACATGAATTATACAGGACTATCAATTCTGCTCATTGAATATTTACAAAGAAAATCATTTCACAACGTGTTTTTTAGTGTCGAATCGGATGTACACAGTATGGAAAGTTTCACAATTCTGTTTTTGTTAACAATTGCCATGACTACATTATTATCAAAACGTCCCGTAAAAATATCATTTACGGAGCCTGGCCACGAGCACACAGCTGACCTGGTCCCTGTACCGGATCCATTTTAGTACTATGCTATTGCAAACGTATATGTTTTAAAATGTATGTATTTCAAAATGTAATTAATACTTAATGTAAATGAAAAGGTTAGGAATTATAGTGTACAACTACGAGTATGCATATAGTCTAGAATATGATATTGTTGCTCTGATTAAATTATTAGGAGTCATTCACCAAATACACAATGAATTTCAGAAGTACGCCCTGTTACAGGTCAGTGGAGCTTCGTTACGAGCTTGACACGGAGTACGAGGGAGTGCCAACTGTAAGGTTCGCTGCAAATGAATGGTTCCTAGCCAATGATGAGGGTTGTTTCTGTCTCAACGACACGAAGGGCATCACCCGGGAAAATGGCTGCTTGCTAAAGGGTGCTATGGAACTGTACTCCTGCGTTGGTAAGTTCATAAACTTTTTCATTATCATCATCGTCTCAGCCGTTTTTAATTATTCATATAATTTATTTGTAAAATAAACTATCTAACAGATTATTAAAAATTAAAGTTTAGAAGAAATCCTTCTATAGTACAGGCTATACGAATGTGTGGCTAGAAACGTTAAGAAAAATACATTACTGCATTATTATTACCAATCTACATATAACTAGATATAACTAGATATAACGAGCCCAGCAGTGGAACGTTACGGGTTGTAAGAAAAAAACTTTTAGGCTCAATCGTTAAAAATAGCCAATAATAAAACAAAATAGATGTTTTATGTCAATTCAAATGAGGAATAACATTTTTTATAACTTCGTGCATTTCGCCGTTGAAATTGATATAAAATAGTGTCAGTCTTCAAACAAACGTCCGTGACAACTACAACATTTCCAGGTTTCCGTAGTTGACGTCTCTTATCCCTTATACCTTCCAAATGGTTAGTGCTAGTAAGATAAAACTTTGCATGGAAATGTATTTTTGCTACTATCGACAAAGTGCTTAAATAAAGTCATAAAAAAAATGTTTGCTTTGGTGCACCTCCCCTACACGTAAAATGGGGATGATTTTCATTGTCGCGTCTACCCCGTGCTGTGGAGTATCATTAGATTGCGATATATTCAACTTTAAAACGCATTTTTTTCCTGTTAAATATAGTCCCCCGTGTTTATGTTAAAATAACAATTATCTGTTGGACATAATTTTATTTCAATTTGAATCCTTCAAAGAGGACCTAATTAAAATTAGGGACTAAAAAGTATTGAACGACACTCGATAGACGACGTTGTGCATTTAGTTATTACTTTCATGCAATCAATTACATTAATTAATACATTAATTAATACATTAATTAATAAATGAATTTTATCTATACAAATAAATAAAATTGGAGTGCCTTTTCGTAATTTTAAAATAAGCGCTTTTTACTAAATGCATATGTATCGTACACGTATACACGGTTCATATACAAAAAATGTACTTAATTTTTTTCTGTCTGTCTGTCTGTTTGTTCCGGGTAATCTCTGGAACGACTGCGCCGATTTTACAACAAAAACCGCGGGTAACACCGCGGGGTTCGGCTAGTTATTTGTGTAACGAGTGTAGAAAAATTCGAGAAAACAACATGTACTTGCAATGTAGTCGTTTGCTTTTTACTTTATAAAATTATACAAAATCCAACGAAATCAATGTGTCGACACTGCATTGAGTGACAGCTTTAACCGTGGGAGAGCTACGCTTCGGCGTTAATGGACCGGCTCAACCGCAGTGATACCACGGCCTCACAAAAAACCGGTGTGAAACAGCACTTACGCTGATGTTTTACCAAGATAGGGAGGATACCGGAGGCCAGACCCCTCCCACTCATCACTCGCCATTCCCCAAAGGCCGGCAACGCACTTGTGACGCCTCTAGTGTTGCGGGTGTCCATGGGCGGCTGTAATCGCTTACCATCAGGCGATACGTGTGCTCCTTTGCTCCTTATATTATGAAAGAAAATGCATCATAGGGTTTATTGCGTAAAATTTAAATTTAAAAAGGAAGTAATTAAGTATACTCTTTCAAAGAATAATACATCCATACTAATATTCAAAAGTTCTAAAGTACCCTTCCACGGTTGAACCGCTAAACCAATTTTAATGAAATTATGCATGAAGATGCATTGATTCTTGAGGAAGGAGATAATCTACTCTTTTTCGTTATAACAGACGGACACGCTTATCATAGCCCGGGACCTGCAGGCAAAATCTAGTGTTATGTAATGATCGGCATGATTTGTTTTATGTGTGGTTGTAATTTATCTATAGCATTTGTTATCTATCTGTACTAATATATAAATCTGAAGAGTTTGTTTGTTTGTGTGTTTGGACGCGTCAATCTCAGGAACTTAAGGTCCGATTTGAATAATTCAGTGTTGGATAGTACATTAATCGAGGAAGGCTATAGGCTATATATCATCGCGTTAAGACCAATAGATGCGGAGCATCAATGAAAAATGTTTTGAAAACGGGGGAAAATTACACGCTACGGGCAATAGGAGACGCAAACGAGGTTGCGTGGGTCTGCTAGTATTGAAATAAGTGCATCAATGACATCAGAGCCTGTGTCATGATAACCACATTTGTTATCATAGCACAGACTCTGGCTAGTTCGAGATAAGACTGCAGTCTGTAACATATGCAAATTTATTATTATCCTTATTTTAATAATAATTATCTAGTCATTTCAATTTTAGAAATCAATAATAATAATGCGTCGTGTTTAATGATGGTATTATTGATATAACACATAATGATTGTTATCATAACAACACCATATATCCTTAGAATCTTTTGAGCTTACTCATTGTTTATTTGTTTTTATTTATTCCCCTCATCCGGTCCTTTATTGACTTGATGTCGCATTGTTAAGACTATTCAAATAAATTAATATAAATAGAAAACCATGTTGTGGTCTTTTACACACATCTACAACAAGATGAGACATTTTTTTTATATTATTTAATAACTAGCTACTCCCTACTTCGTACACGCGATATTTGAATTTTCAATTTATTTTTAATTTTTCCCCGTTTAAACCTTCCTTAGAATACGACAAACATTTCAAAATCAAAATCAGCTAAATCGGCCCATCCGTTCTCAAGTTTCAGCGAGACAAACGAACATCAATTATTATTGATTTTAATATAAGACTAGCTGAACCCCGCGGTGTCACCCGCGGTTATTGTAGTACCGCGAGTAACGCCGCGCGACAAAGTTAGTCTAAAAAAGTAGCCTAAGTTACTCCCGGGATCATCAGCTACCTGCCAGTGAAAGTCCCGTCAAAATCCGTCCAGCCGTTCCAGAGATTACCCGGAACAAACAGACAGACAGACAGACAGACAGACAGACAAAAATTTTTTTAACTACAGTTTTGGTATATGTACCGTGTATACATACATATGCAGTTAGTAAAAAGTACTAGTTGTTGCCCGCGGCTCCGCCCGCGTGTATGTCAGTTATCGCAGCAAATAGTAGCCTATGTGTTATTCTGATGTATCTAATATATAAAGCTGAAGAGTTTGTTTGTTTGTTTGTTTGAACACGCTAATCTCAGGAACATCTGGTCCGATTTGGAAAATTCTTTCGGTGTTAGATATTCCATTTATCGAGGAAGGCTATAGGGTACATATCATCACGCTACTACTAATAGGAGCGGAGCAACAATGAAGAATGTTTCAAAAACGGGGGAAATTTTCACGCTACGGGCAATATAAGGCGCAAACGAGGTTGCGTGGGTCAGCTAGTAAGCTATATTACCGTAAAGTTTCATCCAAATCCGTTCAGTAGTTATTGCGTGAAAGAGTAACAAACATCCGTCCTAACTTACAAACTTTCGCGTTTTGTAATGTTAGTAAGATAGGCCGATTTTACTATTCATTTGGAAAAATTTTCAGGCTTTGTAAATATCCATATCACAAACAAAGCGTGCTTGGGTTATGCCCGCTATTTTGTGAACAACACAAACTTTTGTCACGTATCAGAAACAAACACACTCAACGTGACGCGTGTCTTTTCATGCAATAGTTTATTGTATTATTTATTGTCAAAGGAATTTACAAAAATGAAATGTTTTTGACACGATTAAATTTAACCCCTATGTCTCCTTTACACAAAGTAGTTAAAACAAGTCAATGCATACTATAGGTGCACCATGGTTAAAAATTGAATGAATTTTATATGTTAAGTAATATTCAAAATCGGTTCATAATGGCCGGAATTTTGAAGAAACAGATATAAAACATAGAGAAAATTGAGAGAGAAAACCTTCAGGTTTTCTGAAGACTGTTAAAAATGTTTATCCCAGGTGGAAGCCAAACATACATAGACGTAGCGTTCGTCTATATTATTGACTTGTTGAAGCAAGAGCGTAGACAAATATAATAAGTTTGCTACAACTTTAACAGCACAGTCACAGTAGAAAAAGTCAAGGTATAAAAATTAGAAGCAAGTTTTCGAATTAAAATGATAATTATGCTATTACAGCTAAATTGTGGTAAGTTGAACCTGATTCTGACTCAAACCATAATGATTCCGAAGGCAGCTGGGAAAATTACCACGAGACTATATCAATGTAAATGTGTTACAGTTCTTTCAAAACAATATTAAACATTATTGTAATGCGTAGTGAAACGTTGTTATTGTCAAGAGCAGTCTGTGTTCAATATTTTTAAAATATAGTACACTGGGTCACATGTGAATTTATTGTTTTAAAACGTAGATTATAACATGATGTAATGGTATTAATTTCTTTTTTTTCTCGATAACAATACGCAGTTGAAAACTAGATTTCTTAAAAATAAAATTTCATATCTTTTCTATAACTTTAACCCGTTATTGAAATTTACTTCATTTTAAAGTAGAAAAACTATTAACGAATCACTGAACATTTTTAAAACTTTGTGCGAATGAAATGTTTTTTATTGGAAATCATGTCTATTTTTACCCTCTGTGCAGGTGCAGGAGCTTATGAAATTCCTCTTATCTGACCTATTTCTCTACATTGTAGATTCCAAGGGAGGGGTCGATCTAGTTTTACTTCTGATATAGAATTTTCATTTTCTGCGCTTTACATTATAAATAGACTGGCCGTAGTAGAACTAGGCCATCCTGCGTTTAGAGAAGTTCATGTTTGTACTAGCTATGTGTATACTGGCTTTTGCGCGCGGCTCCGCCCGCGTGTTTGTCGGTTATCGCAGCAAAAAGTAGCCTATTATTCCTCAAGAATCAAAGTAACTCCATGAAAAATTTCATCGAAATCGGTACAGCGGTATAGCCGTGAAAGCAGGACAGACAGACAGAGTTACTTTCGCATTTATAACATAAGTATGAATAAATACGTCATACTACATTTGATAGTCTTAATATAGAACCTAATATCACAGCATAAGACAACTTCAATTGTAGTTATATAAAATGGTATATTTACTGATTATTTTGTAAAGCCGTTTTTGCATAAGAGTAAACGGTATTTTAATTATTTCCAAGTTGTGTGCATTTTTAGATATCTATGTCCAGCAGTGAACTGATCAAGGCTAATGATGATGAAATAGTATTTAATGACGCATCTTACCCACGTGATGATTTGTATAATATCATCAATTGACAAATGGCTTAGCACTACTAAAGGGTTAAAAGAAATTTTCTTCCATTCGGTATTCCCGGACCAGTAAGACCTTTAAGAAAAGAGCGTACGCTTTCTTAAGTACCTTCTTAAGTACCTTTAAGTACCGACGTGCGGTCTAAGAATCGCCGGCAGTCACTTGACTTGCTACTTTACCCCTTTCCCCGCGGAATTCAGATCCCAGCTTTTAAGGTTGCAAGGATTGTGCCCACGTTAACTTTGAAACAGGAAGGTGTGGCATCGCACGCGCATTTGGTAGGTAATTACGATTTGAAATTCCGACGCGGCCTCTCAGGCATCACGTCGGTACTAAGTTTCTTGTTTTATTTCTTTGTTACAGTTTTTTTTTTATTTTTACAGATTTCATAAACTTTGAATTTGCACAGGACCTTTAGATATTATAATAAACTAGTTGTTGCCCGCGGCACTGCCCGCGTATATGTCGGTTATCGCGGCAAATAGTAGCCTATGTGTTATTCTGATGTATAAGCTATATTACTGTAAAGTTTCATCCAAATCCGTTCAGTAGTTTTTTCGTGAAAGAGTAACAAACATCTATCCATCCATCCATCTATCCATACTTACAAACTTTATAATATTTCCATTTCCTTTCTTTTCTCCTTGAGTGTCGCAATGACATTCAAGCTTTTAATTCTCGTTATGTAGGTACTTGAGGCCTGTCAGCTGCATAGAAATTCTTTTTCGCAATACATTCTCAAGAAGATGTCATCCATACTAATATATAAAGCTAAAGTTTGTTCGTTTGTTTGAACGCGCTAATCTTAGGAACTAATGGTCCAATTTGAAAAATTATTTCAGTGTTAGATAGCTCATTTATCGAGAAAGGCTATGGACTATATATCATGACGCTAAGACATACAGGAGCGGAGCACCAATGAAGAATGTTACAAAAACGGGGAGAAATTATAACGCTACGGGCAATAGGAGACGCAAACGAAGTTGCGTGGGTCAGCTAGTTTTAAATATCTCTCGGAACTCAATTATCCTTATTCTCCTATATTCTTGGATCTAAGGTCTGTGCTGTATAATAAGTTTCAAGTTTAGTTTATTCTACGGTACCACTTATGTGCGAAAGATTATTTAAGATTCCTCCCTAGAAGCGTTCGTGTCATAGCTCAAAGACGAAGGCTTTAACCTTTCATAAAAGCTCTCTAAGTTCTCGTCAAAGTAAATGTTACTAAATTGGTTCAAATTTCTTATAAAACTTTTATAAACAAGCTTTTATTAGCTTCACCTGTATGTTATTAACTATATTTATAATAGTAAGTAACACTTACAAGCTAATATGAAAAAAAAATGTTTTAATGAATACTTTTTGTATTGGTTTACGATTTGTTTTAAGTTTTCCTTCTATTTACAGTGATATTTTCCTACGTAGTTTTCTCCCTTAATCCGTTACCACAAGGACTTAAACACACATACACTCCTAAAACTATCAGTCTCCCTTTTAGGTCTGCCGTACTAGGCCTGGCACAACAATAAATCATTGTGTTTATCACACAGATGGAACCACGTGGAAATAGTACCGAAAGTTTTTTTTAAATCTTACTTCTTACTCTTAGTTCCTGAATTTAGCGCGTTCAACTAAACAGTCCCTACAGCTTTATAATATTAAGTACCTATAGATTTCTATGTACGTTTACCATTAGGTTCAATTCTCTTTGGTTGATGCTAGGTCGAAAAAAATCGATTGTGAGATTCTATTTTAAGCCCTGACCTAAAAACTTTACGAGTTCAACTTGTAAATCTATGGAACTATCATCATCGCAAACAAATGAATGACAGGTTTTTATTTAGCTAGTTTCTTTGTTCTTAGGTGGTTTGATTAAAAAACAAGACCTATATAAATAGACGAATCTAAGATTGATCACAATTCAAAAACATGCTCACCCATTTGGTCACACACACACACATTTGGTCACACACATGTCAATATTGCTCTTAACCTACTAAGTGTGTCATCAGGTTAGAGGGTTGTTTAAAACTGTTGTCAAGGGCGTGTTTTGAAAGCAATAGCGGTTTCTAATCCCATTTACGGCCACACACCAAGTAAACTATACTCATACCACAAGCACTTAGTTAGGGATAACAAGATTTATAACTATGTATCTAAGTTTAATTTTGTTAATTTTATTCGTTGTATATCAAAAAATATTATCGTGTAATTATGTTAGCTCCCACAAAAAAAAATGCTATAGAATTGTAAAAGGTGTATAAAATATCACATCATATCACACTTATAATAATAATCCTTCCTACTATATTAAAAAGGTGAAAGTTTGTGAGTGTGTATGTTTCTTACTTCTTCACGCGCCATCTACTGGAACAATTATGATAAAATTCGATATGCAGGAAGCTGACACCCAGGATTAAAATATAGGTTCTTTTATATTATATTATGTATTTACCACTATATAACACATAGGCTACTATTTGACGCAAAATCCTAGTCAAGCTCCGCCCGGAGCTGCGGGCAACAGCCAGTTCTTCATAATTTAGAAATAGAAAAAGTTAAAAAATATATAAACCTATGTTAGATAAAATTGCTATATTTGTTACTATGATGACTATGACTATAATGAGAACCAGTATCATCATCAACAACGTGTAATATTCCACTGCTGGAAGTAGGCATCTCCTTACGAAGGAGATTTAAACCTTAGAGTATACATAATCAAGATATATATCTGATGACGTTGTGTGTTAGGTGTCCGAAATATTTATTTATTATTATTTATTTATTTACTATTATTTATTTATATATACATAGCTTATGTATACTCTAAGGTTTAGAACACTCCAGCGCGCTGGCCAGATGGGTTATTATACGATTTGTTTCAAGTGATTCCCTTCGTTTTTTCGGCTTTTTTTCGGCTCTTAAGACACCCATGGGATCAGTAGGGTCAATGACACTCCGTATTCTTGCACTGTCCCCACACGGATTACAGTAATAAATATTATAATTAGTAGTCATTTAGTGGTCAAAAGAAGCCCATAATTTAGTTACTTTTTACTTTTATAGGTTTCTGCACTCCTCCTCCATATGAACGTATAATTTACGTAAAAAGGGTACAAAGTTTTTGTTTCACATATTAAACTCACTTCATGTAGATCCATTTAAAGTTACACAGTCCAGTCACATACTTTGTTCTTAATAATGTAACTTATAGCCTTATAATATACGTTAAGTTGATTTAGATGTAGGTATAGACGTCATCTTGTAAGTTTAATATGTTAATCATCGCAAAATGTCCAAATTCAAATTTGTCCTACACAAATCACAATGTACCAACATTTTATTTAAAAGAGCATTATGACTTCATCACCGAAAACATATCGTATTTCATAATTTATCACTAGTAGGTATTTAGCATCCTTCACAAATATCATGGCTAACATGCACGAGAAAAAAAAACTTTCGGAGACCCACAACAATATTTATAAATTAACATTAATTCTACATAAATTATTTCACTAAAAGAGTTATCATTATAACCTCCATGTGCCAATTAAAAGTAAGGAAAATATTTAAATATAATCGATTATAAATTAACGATTTTCCGAAAGATATGTATAATCTTTATTATTTTATAACTCTGCCTAATAGTTACTGAAAACGCACATACGGACAATGGTGGTATTTAATTAATAATTGTTTATGAGATAACATAACATAATTTATAAAAAAAACTAGTTTTGCCGTATTAGAGTAGGAAGGTTACAATATGGCCGAATGACATACAAACACAGTGCGGATCGATCAGGGCGCCGGACCCACCCGCACTTGACCGGTGCCTTGACCTTTGTGCAAGTAACACCAAAAGTAAATGTCAGTAAAATTTTTGAGGTTAAAAAATGATAAACGAATGTTAACCGGACACATGAATTGATTAGTTCGTAATTAATTTAATAAAAAATTGACCGATGTACTTTGTGTGTTGGAAAATTTTCAATTAATTGAATAATTTACAAACACAAAAGACACTACAGGCCGAATCAAATGGGATTGCCTAAAAATAATGACAATTAAGGATGATATTAGATTTTAATATTTTTTAAATATTTCGGACATCTAACACACAACGCCATCTAGTCCCAAACTAAGCAGAGCTTGTATTATGGGGTACTAGACAACTGATATCAATACTTATATACTTTTTTTTTTGTAAATACATACATATTATACATAGAAAACACCCAAACTCCGAAACAAATATTTGCAGATCATACAAACATTTGTTCCGACCCGGGAATCGAACCCGAGACCTCAAGAACAGCAGTCGCGTACGCTACCACTGCGACACCGAGGCAGTCAATTTGTACCTACTTTATGTGCTGACCTATCGGTATTTCGTTGCGTTACACCAGCGTCATATGATTTGAGATACTATTTCTACATTAGACACGTCATTATCTCACATGTCAGCCCGCAGGGTAAATCAAATTAAGTATTTGTTTTCATACGCACTAGTGATCAGAGGTGCCCAATCTTGGGCAACTTCACAACTAGTTTCTAAAGAAAACTACACGTAAACATATTCGTTCTTAAATATTATGAAAAAAAATGAATTTAAATTTATGACTAGTTCTTATTGGTATTATAATGTTTTGCCATAGGTATTATTTAATGCACCCAGCCTTAGTAGATACGAACATGTGATACAAGAACAGCTATTACGACACAGACTTACAAGCGAATGCCAAAAAAATTGCCAAAAAGACAAATAAAATAATAAATCAATCATATTCAATGCGACCACTTGACCGACGTGACTTTAAAAACACATGGTCATACGGATACTGTGGCCGAGCTGATTTTTTTAAAGTTGAAAAAAATAATATCCAATATTACATGTTGCACACGTATTTAGCGACTACAATAGTACGTGGGAGTAATAAACAATAATACCTATCCACGTAACATACGCGAGTTGAGCGCCGCTGGGGCAACACTCGGTGACACGTTCCACCAATACTAGCTGTAGACACTCGTCAGGTTTACCAAGGCGATTACTGAGATAACATAAAAATTGCTTTTGAATTACTAACCAGGTATTGTTCTGAAATGCAAGGATAATATTTCTCAAACAATTAAGATTATTTTAATTGTAATACGGGCACGACACACATAGCGGTGAGCGCGCGGCGGGAGGTCTTAAGCTACGTAAAAAAGAGTGCGCGTGCGCCGGGCGATCAAACGCATGCTGCGATGAACCGCGTCGCGTGGCTGTCGTACGCGCTTCTCGCGCTCGCTCATGGTCGCATCTACGAGAGATGCGACCTCGCGCGTGAATTGCTGGGTCTCGGAGTGGATCCTGAGGATATTTCTACATGGGTGTGCATCGCGTACCATGAATCTCGATTCGACACAAGCGCCAACAACCCCTACAGCGGAGACCACGGCATTTTCCAAATCAGCGAGTTATACTGGTGCGGCCCTGGAAAAGCTTGTGGTCTATCGTGCTCCTTGCTCCGAGATGAAGATATTTCTAATGATTTGCAATGCGCACTTGAAATTCACAAGGAACACACTCGCCTACAGGGCAATGGATTTCTGGCGTGGGTTGTTTACCCTCAACATTGCAAGCATAACACAAAGAAATACCTCGTGGACTGTGATGTTAGTGCAAAGAATTCTGTGCCGATTACCAAGTCCCGAGCGTACATGTATGAGAACAGGTATTTTCCAAATTATAACTACATTCAACATAATGTAGAAAGCTTATTGCCACCATATTTGTCAATCGGGAACATTATTAGAGCAAATTATGGCAAAGTTCTAGACCTTAATAAAAACAAGGTCGATTGGTATAATTATAAACTTAACAATATTGACGATCTCAAATTACTAACATCTTTTATTATGCAACCGCAACAAGTGACCAATGTTCCGCCTACCACCACAATTAAAGAGACTACAGAATATGTGCCGCCAGTGGTTCCGTGGCGTACTATAGAATCAAATCAATTCAGACATAAAAAAAATTTCACTACAGAAACTACTACCCAACCAACGACTCAAAAGATATTTACACCAGTTAATTTAAGCAGTACGACTTCATATTTTACACCCAGTAGTGCTGAAATAAGAACATCAACTATTGGTCCGACAACATTGGAACTCGCAAGTAACGTAACTTTGGATTCTCAACTGCCCACTACAAGACCGACTGCAGTGGCCTATGCAGGTAAAAGTGCGATAACCTCAAGAATTACATACACGTGGCGAGCTACAACACCAACCACGCCTATTACTGTCACAACGACGCAAAGACCGTTATTTTCACCAAATGTAAGATTCAGTGATACTAACTTGCTATCTACTAGTCCAGGATCAACGTTTTCGACTACCAAAAGAATCGATTCTTTGCCAATAACAAATTTCGAGGCATCAACTGTAAAAATTCCAACTAAATCATGGTACTCCCCTCCGCCGACATATGTTACGAGGACTTCTACCCCTACAACATTCAGATGGCCAGCTCCTAATTGGATTACTCCTAAATCTACTACTACATTGCTTGCCTCGCCACCTCCTAGCGTATTACCTATCGAACGAAAACCTACGCGAACCACAGCACATCAAATAACTACGACAACATCGACGACTACAAACAAACCCAAAACGGACTTTTCATACTACACGTTCGCGTCGCGCATTGCTTCCACAACTAGACCACCCGTCACAACAAAGTTACAATCTGGCATCCAGTCTACTACATCTCGGCCATTCAGCTCCTTCACTACAAGTACTATGGCTACAAAAGCGCAATCTACAACCCAGAAGTCACGACCAACGCAGTCCATATTCGACCTCTATTTAAATCCAACGAAGCCGCCTAAGTTACCTTCTTCCAGGTACCTTTTGGTTGCCCAAAATCGGTTGAGTATCAAAATTTTTGCTGACGGAACCACAACACCAGCTCCTTCATATGCATTTCCTAAGTCGCCTAGAGGTATCAGACTAAATGACAAACTGGATATGCCATGATTCTCATTTTCAATAGGTTAACTACTATTTGTTATTAAGATCGTAAATCTGAAATAATGAGGCCTGTTGTTTATGTTTAGTTCTACTCATTAGTTTAAGAAAATGACGAGTCATGAAAATAACAAGCTACTTTGTATTCAAATGTCAATTGGGAAAGAAAAATGTCATGTTGTATAAACACTAACCACGCGACGAACGCAAATGCGACAGCAATAACTCTTTTCTGTAAACAGTTGCGAACTATTGATAATGTGTATTATAGTATTAAGTTACAAAAGCATTTATTTAGTATTATATATCTAATAAAATATTTTAAAATAGAACTTCCTCTAATTTGTTGCGTAATTTATAGAAGTACCTATAAATATGCATTATCTTTAAAACTTAATACAATATTTAAAGATAATGCATAACATCATCAACGATACATGTTTATTTGAATATAAGAAAAACCAGTTAAACTGCGAAGCTAAGGCCGATTACATTATATATGTACAACAAAGTTTAGGTAATCAGTAATGTTCCTTAGTTTCTTTACTGATTTTGTTGTTATTATATTTTATACTCACAGGAAAGGAATATTTACTGTCTTGAATAGAGTGAACATAGAAGGTAAGTATCTTTAGATCTCTATATTAATACGTGAATCAAAAACTTTTAACCTAGTACGAAACTAGACACAGTTAGTACGAAATTAGATTTTAGTTAATATATCATGGAGTAGGACTGCAGAAATCTAAAATAAAAAATATTATCGATTTTCGACCACTAGGTAATTTTTAATTATTATATCTATTTACATCACAAAAAAGTCTAATAATGATCCAGTTTATAAAATATCCTATAAAATACTAAAAACGGACAGATAGTAATGACCATAATGAAGAATAAATTAACGTTCCTATGGGTTATTAATATTCAAAAAGTGAGTTGATCAACGACAGCCGGTATCTTCAAGCCGGTTTTGCGTTACATTAGGGCTGTCAAAAACAACATTATGCAAATTAACTAATCAAATGTGTTAATAGAGTCAAGTCAAGCCCCATTATTTTTTAAAATAAATCAATACACACATGTTAAATGCATCGAAGAACAAAAACTAGTGACCGTTTTCCTGTCACCCTTGATTTGATATGGTCATTTCAATATCTGCTTTCAACGTCGCCGTCGCGTTATTAACTTTTTTGCTACGCTGTATCGCAGAATGAAGAATGTACTTGAATGATTTTCAATTAGCACCATCGTTTGGTATAAAAATGTTCTACGAATCAAGTTATCTCACTAATACATTGAAATTAAAAAAAAAAAAAAAAACTACTTCAAGAACTGGACTAAATTGAAATGGGACCACACGGGAAGCGCCAGCTTTCAAATAAAAAAAGAATCATCAAAATCGGTTCACCCAGTCGAAAGTATTGAGGTAACAATCATAAAAAAAAACAGTCGAATTGAGAACCCCCTACTTTTTTGAAGTCGATTAAAGGAGTAATCAAGTGAAACATTTCTCATTCATACGTTACTTATTCTTAGAATATTTTGAGTTATAGCAAAAACTATGAGTGTAGTACCTATCGCAGTTGCATAACAAATTAACAGTCATATTTATGACCAATGTTCAAATACTTTGTTGGTATATGTTGCGTCACAGTTAGCACTTAGCATTGGAGTAAGAAGAAACCGCAGCATATGAACGTCTCGTCACAATACAGTGCCGAACTCGGTCTAACTAATTACTGTGACATTTGTTTTACTAGCAGAACTGACTGACTGACTGACTGATAAGTTTCGATGCATTTCAATATGAGTCTGCAAAATGACATATCTTCGCACTACCGCACTCGATTCAATTACGCCTAAGTCACCATACTAAAGCTGATTTGATTCTCACAAAATGTCCTTCCCAGGAGACGTTCTTAGTCATGTCCTAATGACGTCACAACACGGAAATTAAAAGTGTACATATCTCAAAGTTTTGCATATCTATTATCAAGATATAAGTTTTAAAATTACAATCCTAAATGTATATGTAATTAATTATTAAGGAGAAATGAAGGCCACTGACCCTGGTCGAAATTATGCCGAAAAAATATCCATAAAATGTATATGAATACGTAATAAGTTATTGTTCATTTACGAGTGAATTTTGGAGTGTCACCCGATCGTAGTTGCCCACCGTGTTGCCTACGGGCACTAAGAGGCACGACACCTTTGAGTTAACTCACATTATACGTTCCATCGGCAATTTTGCGTAGCCTTAATAAGATGTACGAGTGGCCTATTGGCAACGCTCATGAAAGACCTTGTCATATGTTAACATTAAACAACTTCATAGTCAATTAACTTGTTTTGAATATACTGTTTATGATATTATATTATTTATTGAATTTATAAAAGAGGAAGCTGACTGGTCGGTCAACGCACAGCTGCAACTGCCAGTTTTAAAGCAGTTAAATTTTGCATAGGTGACGGATATAGGTATGAAATAGATTTAAACAAATCTACCTTTAAGGGCACAACACTAATACGAATTTGTCATTTTTCGTTGTAGCGTTTCCAAGTTGAACTCTTGAGAAAATAAAAAATATTGCACCCGTGCGAAGCCGGTTGGGTTTCTAGTCAACATTTATATATTTTGCAAGATCAGTTTTCTTGGTTATATTTCGTTAAGTCAATGTACAGTAATTACGTGCAAGACCCCACTGTGGTGTACTTTAATAGGCACTCGTGCTCACTCAAATTTCACTGAATTGATTAATATTATAGTGGACGTGGGAAACCCAAACTACGGCGCATATGGACTCGCGAGCGACTAAGCGACTCTTTTATATGACTGGCCCAAAATTCTGGGGGAGGGAACCACTAAGAGTGGCAACACATTTGTAACTCTCGAATTGCATGTCTCCATGGGGTCTGGTAGTCACTTGCCCTCAAGTGTGTGTAATGTGCTCGTTTGTTATTTCATGAAAAATTTCTAGCTTTTTGAGGATCTGTATTCCGATGATTTATGTTTTTACAACTTTATTATCAACTACAACAAGCGTTGCCAGATTTTTGAGACTTTTTAATGAACAAAGCGGGATTCTTTCGCCGAAAGCGGGACAGAGTAAAAAATACGACTTATAAGTAAGAGCGACCAAAACAAAAGGTAATTCGCAATATTTTTGATTTTCTGCTACATCATCCCAAATTCGTGAAGGAACTAATGCCATTTCCTATTTGTAATTCACAATTTCGTTTGCTAAATAACAGATACCTACATACATATATTACTTAAACATTAATTTAAAATTATAAAAAATAAACGAGCTTTGTTCGATCAATATGCAAATATTATGGACACCTGCACCTCAATGACAAAGTTCCATTTCTTGGAACCTCAAAACAGAGAGACCGCAAATGAATGTGGTCATACTGTGTATCTTTTGTAGGCATGGAAACATTTCCTAAGAAACAACACGTTTTTATTCCAAACTTGTTTCGTAAATTTCAAATATACTTTTCGAAGAAATTTCCGTTCCAAGAAGCGCGCGGTTCCGAGTGTTTTAAAAATAAGGCTTCTGTCCACAGCGTTTGCGAAATAACAGGGGATGTTTTATTAAATGCACCCGTGCAAAGCAACGTGACCGACTGGTAATTTTATACAATCGACGTCATTCACGTTTATTTCATGGTTTTCTTTTATTTTTAATTCTGTGTGAAATACTCTCTAATGTCTAATTACATTTTCGGTACAAAAGTTTTCTTACCATCAAAAAAGATATTATCCCAAACTTAATGCATGTCTTTATTCTTCTGTTGACCCAGAAATTAAATTTATAGACATTAGTCTGTTTAACCCACCTCACCCACTAATATTCCAATAGACGGCTGCAAATTGTTCATTCGAATGTAAAGATAATATGTAAATGGTCCAAGAGCTGATGACGAATTTTGAGAAGGTTCTTTAGGCAAGCTGAAATTGCGAAAAATTACTTATTCGTGAATTGACGAATCCAGCCTGTGTTACAAGTGTATACATTTAAAAAGCTAAGAGTTCAAGAGGATTTAGCCCGCCCTTCCCCTTGATTAAATGCTAGTACATGCGTGTGTGTGTATGTGTGTGTGTGTGTGTGTGTTCACAATTCACTACCACATATGCTATTGGTCGATGACAAATCTCTTGGCCAGTTCCATTGTGGTCACACTGCAAAAGTATATAGATTTCTGAACCATTACTATTATTCTTATTTATGTATCTAGAGAAGCATTCAAGTAAATGTATTTGGGGTAGAGACCCTAGGTTCATGGGGTCCAAGTGCTCGCACTATGTTTAATCAACTAGCTAAGCAACTGATTGACGCTTCTCGCGACCAGAAGGCCGGCCTTTTTCTAGCACAGAGAATCAGCATTGCCATTCAACGTGGTAATGCTCCCAGTCTTTTGGGAACGCTACCAGTAGGCGAAGATGTGGAGTTTTTGTATGTAAATATTGTTACTGTTTTTAATTAAGGTTATGTACATAGGTTTCTATATTATGTAATAAATACTTTGATTTCAGTAAATGTATATAAGATAGGTATTTAATTTTAAAAATAATATTTAAATTATTCCTGACTAACTCGTTTCGTTATTATTTAATTTATTTTAATTAAGACCAAAATAATTAATTCTTTAATTTTTGTTAAATGTGATGTTAATGAGAGGAGCAAGAATTTTTTTTAAGTAAATTTTTTTAATAAAATTTGCTCACAAACATTGGTTAAAGTCTAGGCGTGTATAAAAATATTGCGCTCATGCTCCTTATGTGTCCAATGCCTCTTACCTACTCACAAGCAAAAGCATGAAATTAACATTGGATAGTCAAGTTCTAAAATAACTCTAACGTCTGAAATACCTACATTCTTATATTATAAATTTGCAAATAGCTATGTCTATTTGTTACGCTTCCACGTCTTAACTACTGCATCTATTTCAACGAAATTTGGCCCAGATGTGTTAATAACAGCAGTTCCCGGATCCCTCCCTCTCAGACGCAGAGTGGCACACTGTGTGGTTTTAGTCGGTTCGATTCCGACACACCGCTCCGCCGCAAAACCCGGGTGTGACGGCCTGAGGGGGCCTCCACGCGTAAAAAAAGTAGCTTAAGCGGTTGAGTGTTGTGGCTTCAAATCCCACATGAAACATCACTTTTTGTGTGATCCACAAATTGTATTTCTGAGTCTGAGTTTTCTTTGTGTCCGTTTCATGTATGTTTGTAAAGTCCCGTGCGACACAGGAATGTATGTTCCTAACCCGGGAATAGTCTTCTAAAAAAAGGAATCACAAAGAAAAAGATACTTTGATTCTTGTGTTGTGGAAGGACATAGACTACTCTTTACTGCGCTAAACCGACATACACGCGGGCGGAACCGTTGGCAAAAGCTATCATCAACAACCCATAACGCCCCACTGCTGGTTTCCGTTCTCTTTTTAAGAGAGGCTTAAGGCCATACGTCTCCGCGCTGGCCGAGCGCGAGTTGGGGACTGGCAAGACAACGTTGCGGCTACGTGATGTTGCTGTTGGATGTTTTTAAGCCGCCCAAAGACCTAAATGCAACTGTAAAATGTATTTAAAAAAAAAATTGTCTGTCTGTCTGTTTGTTCCGGGTAATCTCTGGAACGGCTGGACGGATTTTGACAGACTTTCACTGGCAGGTAGCTGATGATCCAGGGAGTAACTTAGGCTACTTTTTTTTGACTAACTTTGACCCGCGGCGTTACTCGCGGTACAACAATAACCGCGGGTAACACCGCGGGGTTCAGCTAGTAATATATAAAATGTCACTTCCGAACAAGCTAACCGCGCACTTCCTATGAACTATCCAAAAAGCTCTTTAATTGCGTTAAAATTATACAAAAACAAATGCACCTTAATGTCAAGGTTAATTAGTAATAGGTTATTAGACCTGTGACATATGGATTTTGATAAATTAATTATCATATCTCCTATATATACCTTACTTTGTATTTAGAACCAGAAACATAATTTAAAAATTATTCTAGACTAGGTAGTTAATCGAGTGACTTAATTAATAATAAGACTGATTTGTAAATACATCTGCACCAGTAGCAAGCATTTATTCAAACAAATATACACATAAGATATATATAGTACCTATGTACATATATACATATGTTGAGATTTTGTCTGTCTTGTGTTGGATTAAGAACAAGTAAAATTTAACAAAATAAAAAACCGACTTCAAGAACGACCAAATCGATCGATTTCTCTCGGATGCCATCATCAGATCTCAGTGTCCTTATCATGGTACCGCCGTTGGGATATCTCCTTTCCATTAAAAAAATAATCATCAAAATCGGTTTATAAATGAGGAAGTTATACGGGAACACACATAAAAAATATATACGGTCGAATTGAGACACTCCTTTTTTGAAGTCGGTTAATAAAGATTGTCTAGGTGTCGCAAAAACCGACTAACACATTTCGCTCAGCAACGGCACTGCAAAGACGAGGAAAACTTGAAATAGAAACACTAAAAGAACAACACGACAACAGACAAAATGACTCTACTCTGCCTGATGGAAAGCCTAAGCGGAATCCAAGAGTGGTGGTAACCTACCTGCGAATGCAGACAATGCAACAATGCAGCATGGTATTCCACACCATGGCGGCCTTGTGAAAATAAGGAAATAAGGAAATATAAAAAAATACTTAGTTTTAAGTGTTTAAAAATATTAAAAAAGAACAGTGTAAAATCGATTTTTTTAGGTACAAGCCTCGATTACATGTCTGAATCAATTTATAGATCAATCTAGCCTAAATTATGGCAGTCGTATAATGACAAAGTAGCCCCAATGTATTCCGTGAATCACTAGATACTATCCAATATAGAACTCAATGGAAACAAAGTTGCTTCCAACCAAATTGTAGTAAAGGTATAATAAAATGAGCTATTTATACGTTAGGTAGCCTAACATTCATAGGTTAGAGCAAACAATAGTTTGATTGCATCGCGTCGTTGTCACGCACATCAAATTGCTAGAATTAATTAACACGAGTCGGTGTATATTGGGAATTGGGATTTTGTGTATCCGACGGCAATATCTGCAGGCTCTGCAGCTGACGGTACCAAGGGTCGCAAGAGAGTGGGGACAGATTAGGGACTACGGTATAGGTTAGGGTATAGTATGATATAGATGTTTTACCTCGCCACTTCAGAACAAAACCGGCCAAGTGCGTGTCGGGCCACGCATAGAATAGGGTTCCGTAGTTACCCACATGTTTTAGCCACCTGTTATTTCGTTATTTTTGTACGTAGTTTTCTTAGTAAGCGCTTTTTACAAGTTAAGCCTATTACATAACTCATAAACCAACAGAGTTATCTAAGTCTTTGTAGTTTTTCTTCAAATTTATTTTTTTCAGATTTTTTAATAAATAATAATTATTTCGGACATCTAACACACAACGCCATCTAGTCTCAAGCTAAGCAGAGCTTGTGTTATGGGTACTAGACAACCGATATAAATACATAGATATTATACATAGAAAACATCCAAACTACGAATCAAATATTTGTAGATCATACAAACATTTGGTTCGACTCAGGAATCGAACCCGAGACCTCATGATCAGCAATCGCACACGCCAACCGCTAGACCAACGAGGAAGTCAAGTCAAGTTTAGCTTTTAGAGGGAGGGGAGACGCCCTGTTTTGGCAAAGAAATACGCTGTAAACTTGAATATCGCGCAAAGATGCCTTAATCAAAACAATTGTCTTAGCAACCTCTCAATATTTTGAAAAGACTCTCTGGAATGATATGACCCCATACATGGGGTAAACGCGAGAAAAAAAAATCACCCTCACTTTACGTGTAGGTGACATAACCAGCACTTTGTTGACGTGGTAAATACACATATTCATGCGAAATTTTACTTTACTTTATGGCACTAACCGTTTTTAAGGTAAGTCGAGGACGGACGTACGGACGGATATGACGATACTATAAAAGTCTGGGCGCTCACCGAACCGGTATTTGACAAGACGGTTTTCGACTGTTGTCTTGTGCTGATGCATACCGCATGAGACCGAACAGAGGGTCTGAGTAATCCATTTCAGTGGCCACTTCTGTACATGCCTTGCCCACTCCTCCCCGATTTTTATGGTCAGATAACTCAGATAGTTTGTAATTGTAGTTTAAAATTGTGTTTCCGGCCTCTTTTCCACAGCAGAAATTATTGGTTTAGGGGTCGCAAGACATCTTAAAAAATAGATTTGCTTAATTAATAATAATACAAGTATTCTTCGTGCCTTTACCATGGATAACGTTGTAATAAAATTAATGTATTTAAAAAAATAAGTTTAAAAAGTTGCACAATATTACTAAAATGTTACCCACCTTTCAGAATAATACTTTCATCCTGTGATAGAAATTAATGTGTATTACATAGCATTTAGGATAATTACTTAATTAATTAAACGGTTGCCTAGAAGAGATTGCGCTTGAGCAATAAGGCCGCTAGTTGTACTACCGACCTACCTAGCTTTTAGTTATGTACTAAGTTATCTGGAGTACAATAAAGCGATTTAGTATTATTATTATTAAACGCCTACCTTAAGACAAGTGATAACCAGCTATATTTATCAACTTTTGTAATATCACAGTTAGGTACATAAAAGCATTTTTTTTTATTATGAACTAATGACAATTTGAGAACAAGAAGAAGTTTCTAATAAGAAGTTGTATTTTTTAATATTTTTTCCAGTCCATACAAAGAGACTATTCAAGCAGAGAAATCTCTCATTGTGTGTTGACGAAAATAGCCTTTTCACTACAGTACTTTATTCGTGTTAAGATTTAAGCCTTGTCGGAGGGAAAATGTTAAAGAACCTTCAAAATGTGAACGAAATTCGTATTTCTACCTAAAAATATATTAAATACTTATTGAATCCCGAACACGTGTAAATAGGCGGGAGAGTACCAAGAAAATATTCTTAACGACAATAAATAAATACCTTTGAGATACCCAACATACTTAGTTACAACTTGACGGTGAAAAGGAACAAAAATAAAATAATTCTTTAAGGAAAAAATCAGCTTAGTGTGTGGGTATTTGGACGAATCCGAACGAAATTATATTAGATACTTTTTTTTTACGTCTGGAAACCCCCTCGGGCTGTCACCCCGCCGGGGTTTGCGGCGGGGCGGTGTGTCGTAATCGAACCGACTAAAACCACACGGTGTGCCACTCTGCGCCTGAGACGGGAGGGATCCGGAAACTGCTGTTATTAACACATCCAGACCCCTCCCAGCGACTGCCCGCACCGAAGCGGGCACCGTCTGCTGGAAACTCTCCATTTAGTAGCCCTCCTCCTCGCGGGTGGCCACTAAACCGGATGGAAGTGAAAACCCGTCCCGACCATCCGCGGCCACACTCAGGGCGGCATGAGGCGCTGGTATGGAGGACGTCCTACCAGGCCTTCTTCGCCGCCTCCATCTGCGAGATGACATCTTCGCAGAAGGTTGCAACCGCGGAAAAACTGCTGTCGCTACCGGCCATGGAGCGTATGACGGCCGGTAGCGAGAGATCTCCTCCGATGACTGCCCGACGCTGCGACGCCCATGCGGGGCAAACCACCAGCATGTGCTGGGCCGAGTCCTCACTGCAATCGCAGTGGTGGCAGATGGGACTCAATTCCCTCTTACTTCTACCGAGTGCAGGTCTTCCCGAAGCAATCGTTCCCGGAAAGCACCTGCGTCAGTCGAAAGGAAAGGCTCCCGTGCTGCTGCCCTGCCCACTCGAGGATGACCGGTTGGGAGCCTTCACGCCACTCGCGTACCTCTTCGGGCGGAGGGCGCACTTCCGCCTCCAAATCCCACAGAGGTGTTCCGGCCAAGGCGCACGCCGCCTAGGTAGACACTGTGCGGTATTCGCGTATGGCTCTGACCGCCAATATCCTCTGAGGCTGCCAGAGGCGGGCCTTATTGAGGGCAGTCAGAGCCGTCACTTACACCGGTGCCCCATACAGCGCCATCGGCCGGACCACCCCCCGTGTAGAGGTGTCGCGTTGCGACGCTGGCTCCGACCAAATTGGGCAAAAGTCGCCCAAGGGCAGAGGCAGCGTCGACCACCTTCGGACCAATCTGTCGGAAGTGCTCGTCGAAGAGCCACCTACCGTCGAGGATCAGGCCCAGATACCTCATCTGGGCCCGAACCGGTACGAGGACCGAGTTGACCACTATGGAGGCGCCGGGGGGCGGCCCACGACGGAGCCCATGAAATAACAGGGCCTCCGTCTTATCCAGGGCCACCCGCAAGCCCAGTGCGTTAGTTTGGAGGATAACTAACCCGAAAGAAAACTATAAATATTGTTTTTGAAAAAAAATATATCCTTCGACAGCATTGATACTAAAAATTCATCTAGATATTGATTGCTTTTATCTTTCTTTTATTTTTTCCTTTCCTTAGGTATTAAGCTTTTTCGAATATTATTAAAAATAATGTGCAAATAACTAACTCCACAGGTACGAAGTCGCGGGCGGCCACCTTCTATACTTCTATACTAATATATAAAGCTGAAAATTTTGTTTATTTGTTTGAACGCGCTAATCTCAGAAACCGCTAGTCCGATTTGAAAAATTATTTCAGTGTTGGATAGTACATTTCTCGAGAAAGGCTATAAGCTATATATCATCACGCTAAGACCAATAGAAGCGGAGTACCAATGAAGAATGTTACAAAACCGGGGGAAAATTATCACGCTACGGGCATTATAAGATGCAAATGAGGTTGCGTGTGTCTGCTAGAGTTTGGCGGTTATAAGATTTGGAAACCTTTATATTTAAAATAAATAGAATATTTGTAAATTTGAGACTGAACAGCGTGGTATAAGACAAAACCTTTCTACGGAGAGGCCTGTGTCCACTGTTGGGCCTCCTGGAGTGGGTCAGTAAGTTGTCAATTATGATTAATGTAGTATACATTTGTCAGTATACATTTGTCATTTGAATGATATATCATTATAAATATGATTTGAAATGTATTCAAAGAATTCATGTTTTGAATTCATTATTCTTCAAATGCCATGCGTAAAAATTCAGACCATTGTTCGTCAACAAGTCCAATTAACGGCACGTTTGTGACACAGTCAGCATATGATTGGTCGTTGACCCTATAGCCGTTCAACAGTAAATAAGATTGAAGAATGCATAATCATCAGTAATTACGATAATTTTAATTCAGCTGCTTAATCCATCTTAAGTTAAATACACATTTGAAATAACAACACTAGCATCATTTGATAAATTCTTAATTCTAATGGATTCCTTAAGAGTATAGTATCTAAAAATCATATAAGTATAATAACAATGTTCAGTTGACTTGTGTTCGCTTCAAAAGCTCTAAAATTTCTGCACATATTGAGCTCAAATTTTGACACAATATACAACACTAGCTTTTGCACGCTGCTTCGTTCACGCAGACTTTCATCCCCTGATTTATCCCCTTAGGGACAGAATTTCAAAAATTATTTTCTTATTGGTTACTTACGTTATATAAAGAACCTACATGCAAAATTTCAGGATTCTAGGTTCAGCGGTTTGGGCTGTACGTTGATCTCTGGGTATGTCAGTCACCTTCCTCTTTCATATATTTAGAAGATGGATGCGACAGTGTTAGTTTAATTAATTAATACTTTTTGCAACCACCAAGTGACATAATGATCTAAAGCAGTGGTTGCATGATACAGTTACTGAGTTATAAAACCATACTTAAACCATACCGAAACTATAACAAAAAATACTCAATGCATCAATGGTTTCAATAGATTTTAAGAATATTTTCTATTGTAATGTTCTCACTTTTCAAAATCGCAACCGGTCATTATTGAATTGAAAATTATAGCATAAAGACTCTTGACGTACTTCAGCGGGAAACGTTCTCTCACGTGTGATACTCGCACTTCACGGCTTCACGCCCTGATGAGGCACTCGGACGAGTTGCTCGGGCGAGGCGCTCGAGCGACGCACACGGGCGATTCAGAGAACCACTCAGCCAGCGAGTGATGGCGAGGCTTTAGTAGGCATCCACGCGCGCGGATAGTTCCATAGTAATAAAAAAACAAAATTCTGCTGTCGACGGATAATCATAAAACCTCATAAAACACCTAATGGTTGTTTAATCTCTCGACCCACTTAGCAATCAACGCAAATCAATGGTGAATATAGCAGCCATAATAAATGACTGCATAATTCTCTCACATAATTCGGTGTACAATTTATAAAAGTTTAAAATTAGTCTACTCTTAAATTATTAACTGACTGCAAAAAGGAGAAGGTTGTCAGTTTGTAGGAATCTTTCTTTTAATACATATATGTTTGACGAAATGTTCTTTGTCTAAAAACCGATTTTATATATTTATTTATCTTCATTGCATACATAATACAAAACAATACACAAAATGAGTTACAAAACTCAGATAAAAAATATATAAATATTACAATTGGTGGTCTTATCGTCACAGAGATCTTTTCCAGACACTTTTAACATGGACATCAGGTCTTTAAAATTTTTGGGTAGTTAACACACAAATAACACTTTACGAGTACAATGACAATATTTTTATTACACATCTTTACATATATAATTCTTCTGTGAGTGTGTATGTCACTGAACTACTCTCAAACGACTGGACCGATTTTGATGAAATTTTTGTGTGTGTTCAAGGGGATCTGGGAATGGTTTAGATTCACAATTTTGTCCGCTGGACAATGTTTTTTTAATTAATTTTTAATTTATTAGTAGTTATGGCAAAACGACGTTTGCCGAGACAGCTAGTAAATATATAAACCTACAAATATATCTATGTATATAACATGTATACACACTCATACATGTCCTATCTATACATACATATACATACAAATAAACAAATAAATAAAATACACGGTACATGTACCAAAATAACATTTTTTTGCAATTTTGTCTGTCAATCTGTCTGTCTGTTTGTTCCGGGTAATTTCTGGTACGGCTGCACTGATTTTGACGGGACTTTTACTGGCAAGTAGCTGATAATCTAAGGAGTAACTTAGGCTACTTTTTTTGACGTACTTTGTCCCGTGTCGTTACCCGCGGTACAACAATAAACGCGGGTAACACCGCGGGGTTCAGGTAGTTCAAAATAAAACTGAAAGTATTTGCAGTGACAAATAGTAATCCTTCACTAGCTTTTTAAACACAGTCATAGTTCTTTAAAACTTCTTTTTCAATTGTGTTGGGTGTAGCTCCTAGGTGGTCCTATTGTCACCATGTCATGATGTGATGATGAAGCAGGAGTAACATATAAAGGTGGTCGTTTCCTCGCGACTTACATGAACATAGTTCAATTTACTACGATTATTAGCACTAAAAATAAATCTCATTTAAAAAACAAGAACCGACTCCAACAAACATCAAGCGATAATTCTCTGCCTAGAAACACTATAAAGTGTAAAATTAACTAGCTTAAATTTGGGGGCCTTAAATAAGTAGGTACCTAAAATCCTATTGAAGTCGGTACCATTTTCTATGTCATTTATTTTAATAACATACAATACACATGGGATCGATGGGAACTTTTCACTACCTTATTATAACGATTTTCTCTACCGTTATGTAAAATGTCAGATTCTTGGGAATTTATACAATGGAAAATAAGTATATATTTATTCAATACTAGCAGACCCACGCAACCTCGTTTGCGTCTTCTATTGCCCGTCGCGTGGTAATTTTCCCCTGTTTTTGAAACATTTTTCATTGGTGCTCCTCTCCTTTTGGTCTTAGCGTGATGATATATAGCCTATAGCCTTCTTTGATAAATGGGCTATCTAACACTGAAAGAATTTTTCAAATCGGATTAGCGGTTCCTGAGATTAGCGTGTTCAAACAAACAAACAAACAAACAAACTCTTCAGCTTTATATATTAGTAAAGATTTTTCGAGATAAGTTGATCGGGCTGACATATTTGAGACCAAGTTTTTGTTGACTGTATACATGTTATATTCTTTAACATATCTTCTGTGCACTTGAAATTTACCTAAATTGTGAATACCATATTTCACTTAGATATTAAACAAATAGGAATAATATGTTTCACGAATACGTAAAAAACAATTATGAAATCCTTTAGGTTTGTGACCTTGACCGTGGCTCTTAAGCTTGAGAAAAAACTTGGGGTTTATCAATATTTCAATTAATGTCTACAGAATCGTATGATACTTTATCTTACAGTTAGATATCTATAAACTTTTTTTAAATGAGAATCAATTAGAGATTTACTCAATCGCTAAACAATCTCTTCTTCTTCTTCTTTGATGAAATGGCAACCAGCCGGATCTCTCGAATCAGCTATTTCTGCCAATGTCAAGTGTTTATAGTCTTCAAGTCATCTAGTCTTCATCGTGATGAAATTAATGATATAAAATATAAAAAATGTGGATGAGATGAAATGGGGACCGTCTTCCGAAAAAACAAAAAACGATCTCCCTAAACAATCTCATTATTTTATTTACGAGGACTAGTGACATGTGTTTGTCAAACTGTTAGCGTGACACTTCAACCTCAACCACCCCTCAAAATCGAAGAGTACCTTCTACATACCATATGAATGTTTGATTACGTATTTCCATGATTTTAAGTATTAGTTGTAATAAACAATAAGCAGAATTCCTTCTTCAATAATCACGAGGCGTCTTTCTGAAGAACTGTCTTTTACATTACTCTATGTGTAAACCAAAATAACAAAGGAGAGCTAAATTAATAACGAGAAATTCACACCACCTGCGAATTCCCTCAGACTTTTAATATACTACAAAGCAAAAGTTTCCTTTGTGTCATAACACAAAACTTCAAGGTGTAAAGAAACTTAGACTTTGCTGTAAAGGAATTAAAGAACAAGTAGTGCAAGCACTTGTGAGTGGGCGATTCACGTTACATATCAGGGGATGTCGGGGCTGGCTCATTTCTGATTTGTTACGTAGAATTTTCACCCCCGGTCTGTAATTATTGCATGATACCATTGCATTTTTTACCGATTTTAATGCTTTGTGCATATTATCTCCGTTAAAGTAAATATATCACAATGCGTATTTCGTAATTTACACCCGATTTCTGAAATACTTGACCAATTAAACATTGTTTAAATTACAGACTTGCCAACATAACAGTCGTTTCCAAATTTCATTTGAAATACATACTTATTATTGACTGCCTCGTTGGTCTAGCGGTTGGCGTGAGCGACTGCTGATCATGAGGTCTCGGGTTCGATTCCCGGGTTGGACCAAATGTTTGTATGATCTACAAATATTTGTTTCGGAGTTTGGGTGTGTTCTATCTATAATATGTATGTATTTACAAAAAAAAGTATATATGTATTTGAATCAGTTGTCTAGTACCCCATAACACAAGCTCTGCTTATCTTGGGACTAGATGGCGTTGTGTGTTTAGATGTCCGAAAATATTTATTTTTTTATTTATTTATTATTCAAGATTCGCTTTTGCCCGCGACTCCGCCGCGTGTATGTCGGTTATCGCGGTGCCTATCTATGTCCTTCCTCAAGCATCAAAGTATCTTAATGCTTAATTTCTTTGAAATCGTTGCAGCGGTACAAACAAATAGAGTTACTTTCGAATTTATAAAATTAGTATGGATATCACATTTAAAATTTGATTTTTTTTCAGACCTTGTGTGATAGTTTCTCTTCGCAGATTAATTTTATTGCATTTAGACAATAAATAAACAGCTAGATATGAGAACATGAAGCTTGCGTCTAGTTATTGATCCAGTTATGAACGGGATAATCAATTTATACTAATGATTTGTCAAAATACACGCATATGTCATAATCTCATTATCCAGCGGATTATCGTATACACTAATAAAGTTATCATATTTTTTTTTGTGAAAAAACTTATTTTATTAATTAAGTTATATCATATCAGCTCATCTTTGAACCACATAATTTATCCCAAGTCAATTTTGGATACTATTTTATCATTTTAAAGTGAAATTGGGATTGGACTTGAATTCGTAAAAAAATCCTAACCTTACAATATGAGTTGAATAAAAATGTATGAAGAAAAAGAACGCAGAAAATGTTGCGAGTCGTGAAGAGTCACTTAGGCACCGATCTAGGAGGCATTCAACCATGAACTCGCTGCAAGGCTTTGTAAGAGTAGTGTTGCCTTGCAATGTATCTCATATATGCTATAAAATATGCTTATGTGTTGTGAGAATAAATGTTTGTTTCCTTATACTTAGTTAAGCAGATGTGATTTCCTGATTCGCAACATAGTATGAGCACAGCCAACTTGTGTCATTTATATTAATTGTCACGTTTATAAAAAGTAATAAATTTTCAATTGATACCTTTGTTTGGAAGCATGAACACACGATAAACCTCTAAATTAAACCTTGTATAAAATCTTTACAAAGAAGAGATCTCTTGTACAAATCTAAACTTAATATATAAAGCTGAAGAGTTTGTTTGTTTGTTTGAACGCGCTAATCTCAGGAACCGCTGGTCCGATTTGAAAAATTCTGTCGGTGTTGGATACTCCATTTATTGAGGAAGGCTATAGGGTATATACCATCACGCTTCTACTAACAGGAGCGGAGCAACAATGAAGAATGTTTCAAAAACGGGGGAAAACTTCACGCTACGGGCAATATAAGACACAAACGAGGTTGCGTGGGTCAGCTAGTATATTTATAAAGTTTATTTTTCTTTTTTTACACTTCTTAATCAGACTGAAAATATAAAAATACACCAGGAAAAGTGAAATATTTACAATAAACAGAAATAAACAGAAAAAAAAGTTATTATATATATAATAATAATAATAATATATATATATAAACAGAAAACAGAAATAAGATAGGCTACTTTTTATTCCGAAATTCAAACAGTATGTAGTCTTCAAACATTCACACAAACAAACTAGTATTCAAACAGTCAAACAGTAGTAACAGCTATGTAGATGAATATTGCCTCCGAGCGATAAACCGCTACGTATCAGTACTTCCTTAGTTTTAATTCATCTTAGTAATTAATCTGGTGGACAATAAAGACATAGACATAGACGTCATACTTCATACGTTAACGTCATGATTCATACTTCAATAAGCTTCGGTAGTAAACGGAGACGAAAGTATTTAGTTTAGTCATTTCGATTTCAACACCTGGTAGATATGCAAAGATCAAGAGCAGCTTTAAGTCAAAAATATACATTATCTTAATTGGAGAGGTGAACTGCTATATTAATAGTAGAGAATACGGAAATACTCGTCCGTGGGAACTGTTCGTAATGTGTTTATAAAGTAGTATAATTAACAATATAACGTTAAATTAGCTTTTATTTTTTACTGGCACGCACGCCTTTTGCCCACGTGTAAAGCTAGATCTAAGATTCTCCCGTGGCTAACATCTGACTAGCATCACTGTGTCTAGTCAGGCAATAAGGGAACAGTGAGGGTTCATTAATTCGAAGAGAGGTTTATATTTAAGCCTACTGGTACCTTTTCACCGATTTACGTGCCTTACCTTTTTAAGAATATCGTGATCATATCGTGATCATATCGTGAGTTACGCTTCATCTAATATGCATGTAAGCTGTGGTAGTTAAAAACCTGTAATCTGTTGCTGACACTTTATAAAAATCACCTCAACTCTAATATTCAAGACTAAGGACCAATTATTCTACTTTGAATTAATATTGTCAAGAACATTAATATAGAATATAAAATAAAAGACAGGTTGGTAATACTAAGTATGGTTTCAGTTACATCGTGGGAAAGTATACAAATAAGCATGGACCTGATCTGTCACAGGCAACATGAATCATTCTATACTAGTAACTGTTAATCGCGGCATATGTCGCGGCAAATTAGTGTTAGTCTGATGTATAAGCTATACCTATTACTGTAAAGTTTCATCCAAATCCGTTCAGTAGTTTTCGTGTGAAAGAGTAACAAACATCCATCCATCCATCCATCCATCCATACTTACAAACTTTCGTGTTTATAATCTATATATATATATATATATATAAAAGAGGAAGGTGACTGACTGACATACCCAGAGCACGCACGCATACGCACAGCCCAAACCGCTGAACCTATAATCCTGAAATTTTACATGTAGGTTCTTTATATAACATAAGTGAGCACTAAGAAAGGAATTTTGGAAATTACACCCCTAAGGGGTAAATCAGGGGATGAAAGTCTGCGTAAGCGACGCCGCGTGTAAAAGCTAGTATTAGTATAGATTTAAAAACTGGTTTTCATTCATTACTTTCCAAAGTGGCCAAAGCGTTTTGAAACGACTGTAACCTAATAGCTAAATATCGGGCTTCAAATTTAATGGTAGTGAGGACAACAGGGATTTTAGTATACTTGACATATGTAGGTATGCTTCTCTTCATCATCAACAACCCATAACGCCCCATTGCTGGGCTCGGGTCTCGTCTCAGGAGAGCGTTAAGACCATACGTCCCCACGCTGGCCAAATGCGGGTTGGGGACTGGCAAGACAACGTTGTGGCTATGTAATCTTGCCGTTAGATGTTTTAAGGCCCAATAGATATTTCGCCCAAAGACCTAAGCTTCACGACTATAACAGCCATAATAACACCTCTTCTTTGATAGTCACTACACGACTTACTTTTCTTAGCTAAGTTTTAACTATCTAAGCTAAGTTACCTTTGTGTTGTTGTAGTACGTTACTAAAATAATATTCCTTTAAACTGATCCTAAAATTGAACTCATTTTGGTTGAGTCATTGCCGTGTGATCTCGTCTCTAACCGATTCGCTTTAACATCAATTTATTATTTGATATCCCTTATTATTTACTGCTTAAGTTACTTGTATATCTATGTTCCATTGTATGTATTTTTTATGTATGTTTACCGATAACTCTTTTAATTCATCATCATCGCCTTAGCGTTATTCCCGGTTGCTTCCATTCTGGAGCCCGGGGTCCGCTTTCCTACTATGTCTTCTCCACTTTGCCCGGTCTTCGGCATCCTTAATAGTGAGACCATTAGCACGCATGTCAACCCTCACGACGTCAAGCCAGCATTTCTTGGGTCTACCCCTCCTACCGGGACCCGGCGGAGGCGGCATGGCCAAACATTTGTTTCCCACGTAGGAAGATGGTTGCCGTAGAACGTGGCCGAACCAGCGCAGGCGACTCTCCTGCAGTTTGTCGGCGATGTCACGGACCGATAACTCTTTTAATTGTGGACCGATTTTGAAAATTATTTTTGTATTCGAATGGGTATGCTCCCGAGGTGGTCCCATTGCCACCATATCAGGATCTGATGGTGGGATCCCAGTGAAATCGAGAGAAACCCTCATTTTTTTAGGCAAATTATTAGAATTTGACAAACATTAAGTTTTGTAAGTTTCTGTTCTGTAAACTTTTTGTATTGTAATAGTAGGCAGGTTTATCGTTTTGTTTTGTAGGGTAAGTTTTTTGCTATCACGGGCTATAGGTACTCCACTTTAATATGCAAATTTATTACATTTTAAACTATAATAATCGTGCATTTCACCGAAGTCGAAATCGTCGCTATATATTTTCTGTGACAAATTTGTAATCTAAAAAAATTATATAAGAAAATTTAAAATATTTTGGTTATTATTAATTTATATTTCCATTCTTCCCGTTTTATTCTCAACAATAAATCGAACAACTAGATACGAGTGCCACTACCACTATAGGTTTTTGTTCATAAGTAGGTAGTAGGTAGGTAGGTAGGTATGAAAAGTGAAGTACATATGTGTGATTTACTTCTGTACCTATCTATTTTGTGGTAATAGGCACCGATCATAAAATTAGTATAAAGACAAACCTATTTTTGTACTTTTAACGCCTTAGCTTAAAAGTTATCTATATAGTAATACGTAAAGCAAAAAAAAAGTGAGCCGTCACGGGACGCCCAGCAGATGTGAAAAATCGAATTTCTTTTGTATAAGTTATTTGTTTCATAAAATAAAATGACTGTTTATTACATTAATGTATTGTTTATTTATTTTTATTAAATACAAAACACAAAAATTTAAAATTTTTAAACACTACAACTCAAATATTTTCATCCGTGACTTCGGTAAGCGAAGCGGCAAAGCTATTCCACGGCAATTCTCACCAGGCCAAAAATCATGTTTACCCGCGCCTATAGATGATTCACATCAAAAACTTTGTACCCTTTTTACAAAGATTATGCGAACAAAGTAGTATAAAATTTGGCACAGTTAAAATTTATACAGAGGTGGAGTGCAAAAAGCAAAAAAAAATTGAATGAATTATGGTCGAGTTTCCACCACTAGGCAACAACTAGTTTAGATAAATAGAAATGGATAGAAGAAGAAGCTCTCAAGCTTAATTACGAAGATATTACTTTAGTGTTTTTCTTCTTTTTAATGTCTCGACAGAAAAGGTGGCACCTCTATCTGTGTCAAGAAGTACAACGAAATAATGGTGAGAGTTCAATTATTTCGAAAAGGGATATGTATTTTTCTGTTTAGATACGTTTTATTTTAGAAGAGACATTATTATGGAATTTCTACGAAGGTACTGTACCTTTGTACATCTATAATCAGTGGTTAAAGTATGAAACTGCCGATTTGTAATGAATAAAACTCGTCATTTTCTAAAATCTAACATTTTAATTAATTAAAATATTTATCCATATGTGGTGATGTAACATTGTTGCCATCACCTAATCCGAAGTTTATTTATGCCTTTGCGATAGAAGTCTGGGGATCTAGATTTTATAAACTGTTTGCGAGCATTTTGTACTGCCTCTTAGGATGAAACTTTTTACCACATCGAGAATTAGGTAGGTATATCTCAATGCTTTTAGATTACATTTTGAAATTTGGTACAAAGCGCGGTGTTTAAAGAAGTTATCTGACTTGACGAACTTCGTACCACCATATTTTTCTTTCATTTTCAAAATTTCTGAAAACCTTGATTTTAGCAGTTATGCCCACCTAAGCTTCCCATGAATAGGGTGCAGTCACGGACAAATTTCCATCTAGCGTAGTTTAAAATAAATTTAACCATAGACACCGCACTCGGAGCTTATACACTGTTTCTTCATAGACAATGCTGTTCTTAGCAAAACGAGAGACTACAATATATATATCTATACAAATAAATAAAACTGGAGTGTCTGTTTGTAATATTAAAATGTGTAGTTAAAAAAAATGTTGTCTGTCTGTCTGTTTGTTGCGGGTAATCTCTGAAACGGCTAGACCGATTTTGACGGGACTTTCACTGGTAGCTGATAATCCAGGGAGTATAAGTTACTCCCTGGATCATCAGCTACCAGTGAAAGTACTACTTTTTAAGGCTACTTTTTTTAGACTAATTTTGTCCCGCAGCGTTACTTCTGGTACAATAATAACCGGGGGTAACACCGCGGTGTTCAGCTAGTCATATATATATAAAGCAAAAATAGCCATTCTCGTTTTTCAAATGGGAGGCACCATGGGCACTAAACATTATGAGTAATAAGTGAGCTATATATGACTTCTAAATTTATTACAATCCACTGTAAAAAACAATCAACCCTTACTTTCCTTAAATTCTTAACTTTCATAATCAAAATTTTTAAAATTGTAGCCTTCCAAATATTACTCCAGTGAGATTGATTGAAAAATAATTGAGAAACTATAACTCTAACTTTTAATTCAATTCCAGATTTGACAATTTCAGTGTTGCAACGTTATGACAAGTACTAAATAGTGACGTTGCGAAATTATTCGATACGGAAATGGACGATTTCCGGATCGATTTATCTGGTTTATAGTAGTATATCTAAACAACTACTACTTTAATAAAAACTAAGTATACTAGGAAATTAAACATTTCTGAACTGATAATTTAGTTATGACGATTAATTTTATTAAGGCTCTGAGAGTTTTCTTTAATAATTGTGTGTGAAATGAATAAAAAAATGTGATCATGAAGGAACATGAGAAATAAAACCAATAGATGTAGGTAATATTTTGTTTTGTAAATCATCGCCGTCATCGCTACCGCTGTCGCTGTCATTTTCTGTAACATTTTATTCCCGATGTGTCTGTGATATTGTCAATTAACATATCTAGCCTACTAATTTTTTCCTCTTATTTGACAACATGGGATACGCATTTAGACCATTCCGTAGCCGTAATTTTTTGAATGCCTTCCTCAAATAAATTTCGCACGTCAGTTAATTTGAAAGTTTTATTATTTTGAGCTACCTTGCCCCTTTACCTGCGCCCATATCAATTCGATAGGGTTTAGCTCGCAATGGTAAGGGGGGTAAAACCGGGATCCCATGTTGTGCTGCCATTTCGTCTACAGCGTACTTATTAAAAGACTCGTTATGTGGAATCAGTTCTAAAAGCGTAGCTTTAACCTATGTGGTTCGTAATGAATATTTTTATTTAAAAGCCAGTCTTGAATCGCAGCTTTTTTACCAGCTCATTTTTGGTGCCGTTTCCAATTTTCGGGAGTGGTAAGGTGCATTATCCATCAATATGCTCTTTTATTATAAGTTTTGTTTTTAGTATAAAATACAAAAATACTAACTTTTTATAAAATAAAACAGCGGTTACTAATTAATAGATAATTATTATGAATAATTATGTATTTATTTAAATAAAAATCAATAATTTACTCTTTAATTGGCCCACCAATATTATGATTACATAAACAAAAATCGCGATTGTTCATGAATTTTTGTGTTCATCGCTACACTATTATATGTGGTATCATTATTTAACAAAATGACAGTAGCTAATGTCAAATGTGGAATCGAATTAAAAGTCGTGGTATATCTTATTTCTTGCATTTCATACAATATACCTATTATTTTATACAATTTCTAATACAAATTGAATGTTCCAGAAGCACATTAATAATTATGTTTTCAATGCAGAGACACCGATATCTAAATCTAATGTTATGTTAGTTTTATTTCGTAATATTTTATCTAAGCCTTCGTTATCTTTTGTTATAGGTGCCTTCTTAGTTTTGTCCTACCCTCATTTCCTCTTCGCCGACGAAACATACAGGAATGGCGTAAGTGGGATGAATCCTGTAGAAGATATTCATAAGATTTTAGTGGACTTAGAACCGGTGAGTAGAACAAAACATTCTTGTGTCATACAGTTTGTGTAATTTTGATTGTGATCGATTTGTACGGATGATTTAGTTTATCGTTTTCATTAAAACTCAATTTGGTCTCTGGGTTATCTTATAGAACGAAAGCAGGAAGGTATTTATATGCGATAAGCGTAATAACGTTTTATCATAACACCAACGCGTAATATAAAATCGTGTTATCTTAACAAATCTATATAAATAAATAAAATTGAAGTGTGTTTGTAATTTCAAATTAACAGTTTTTCATTAATCGCATATGAAAGTTTATACATACGGTACTTACAACAAAAGCAGTTTTAATACTTTTTGTCTGTCCGTCTGTTTGTTCTAGTTAATCTCTGAAAGACTTTCAAGGATTACTTTAGGCGACTTGTATTTTAGTTATGTACCTGTATATAATAATGAATTTAAAAATATTCTTTATTCATTTAACAACATAGCTACTATATCTAAAACTATGATCAAGATAGCCAAAACTAATCCTGTTATTGAAACAAAACATCAGTCTAAGATTCACCGCATATTTTGAAGGGGTTGATTTAATCATTTTAATCGATGCCGCCAGTGTTTATTTGGGGTTTACTTATGATTTTCGAAGTAAGTGGCGTGCAATTGGAGAGGCATTCGTCCAGCAGTGGACTGCGATAGGCTGATGATGATGATATGATTTTCGTAGTCGTTGAAATTGTACACTTTGGTACTATATCACGATTAAAACACATTTAAATACTGTTAATATTTTTATGTTTTATTTTATTTATGTAAATATTATAATACATTTATTAATTTCTTCAAAAAAACATTTATTTTTGTAAGCAATGCAGTGTTTTAAATTTATTTATTATTGTCAAATCAATAGTTATTTGTCTGATTAAGGGCTCTCACACATAACTGCGAATTCGCATCGCATTGCAAATATCTACGAGCTCGCACGATTGCACCGCAAGAATTTCACGCCATATCGCATAGCATCGCAGTTGTGTGAAAGCCCTAAACGTCAGATCGACGATTTATATGATTTATCAAGCCATGACGTCAAGCACTTTTATCGCATTATAAAAACTATAATCTACTAGGTAAATTTTTAAGGTACAGGCACCAGATATAGCTTCAACTTTCCGGTCAATAATAAGTTTGTTTTTGAATACATTAATTGAGTCAAATTGTACACTTGATATTGATGACTTGGCCGTGTGTTTGTGACAAGTTCTTTTTTATTGAAAGACTTTGCCACCACATCGCCCTGGGATAATCCTTAGGATGATGGTAACATACAATTATAAAAGAGCACTCTACACAACTTATTAAAAGTCTTAATTCATGCAGGCAGGCAATTATATTCTTCGAAATGATCATTAATGTCAATGAACAATCATTATTGTGTCAGTCAGTACAATCTATACTTGTCTAATATTTCGTGCATGTACTGCTATGAACGTATACTATATCTATCAAATACTTACGGTGTGAGAAAGTTAAAACCGTAACGTTTTCGTGTAGAAACCTTCAGGTTTTAGCAGTCTACAGCTTCGTCTTCGTAGAAAGGAAGTTTTAACCTACTTTATCACACTGCTTAGTCAAATTAGTACAGGGTTTGCTTCAAGTAGTTTTCCACACCTAGTCAGCTCTTATGACACTTACGGGATAAATGTTGATGATGAGTAGTCAATACGTTTTCAAAATTCTTCACTACATTAACTATATAGACGGTGTTAGTGACATTACTAAGCTCAAACTGACTAAAACCACACACAACTCTAAATGTCAGTGACAAGATGTTTGATGTTCATATTTAGTATGCTTTTTAATTTTTTGCTTTATATAGTAGTATTAGTTGATAAATGTCAGTAAAACAATCAAATCACAGTTTGTGAGTGACTTTAGCAACAAATAAATAATACGCAAAAACAAACATCAGATTATTTCTATTACTAAAATATCTTTATTGACATTAGCTACATTACTACGTAGCTAGCAGTACCTACACGTTCTTAAAGATTCGGTTACACAATCGACTGCCACAAATTTTAGAAAGAAAGTGCGAAACAATATTTTATAGGCTTCCTTCCTTAGCGCCTCGTGACTCGTGACGGTGACCAACCGAGTATTCGTCACGCATTCTTATTTTGAAGATTCGGGGAAATACGAGTAATTATGAGTTATTTTCAGAAAATCATTTCAGAACTTTCTACGAAGTTATATAAAAATGGTTTGAATTTGCTTTTGTTAAATACAGTCAAAAATTAAACAAATTGTTACTTAAACTAAAAAAACAATTATTTGTTGAAAACTGTAATGTGGAAAATCATAACAATTTGGATGTTATTTATTTAAATGAGATTTAAAATTTATTTATTGTATAGTTAGTCGAGAAATTGGTTTTTACGCATTGTTATCTGGCATACCGGTCAAGATATTTATAATACCTTCCTATGCACTATCTATATAATCATAAGATTACAAAGTTGGTGACGATGAAGGTTTATCTAAATATTTAAAGAATTTCACTATTTTCTTCACTGCCTCATGTAAAGTAGTGAATAAAAATGCAGCCATTAGAACTCCTATTAAATATAGTGTACAAGCTCACTGCATAAACTATAACCGGGTAAAACTTTACCAAAATCTTCTCGTATTATATCCATAATGATGTTATTTTCCCACTATCGCTAAATATTCTGTTCTCTCTACCATCGACTTAAAAATCCTGACCGCAAATCTGACAAAGTCTAACATTTTCTTACTATTTATAATTTACTAGCTGAACCCTGCGGTGTTACCCGCGGTTTTCGTGGTACCGCGAGTAACGACGCAGGACAAAGTTAGTCTAAAAAAAGTAACCTAAGTTACTCCCTGGATCATCAAAGACAGACAAAATATTTTTTAGCTAAATTTTTGGTATATGCATTTAGTAAAAAACAGTTATTTTAATATTACAAACAGACATACCAATTTTATTTATTTGGATAGATTACATAAATTGAATGTTTAAAAATCTATAAATATATTTATAATTTTAAAATATATTGTATATTAATGTTTATAAAATCCTACTAATATTATAAATGCGAACGTTTGTAAGGATGGATGGATGTTTGGATGGATGTTTGTTACTCTTTCACGCAAAAACTACTGAACGGATTTGGATGAAACTTCACAGTAATATAGCTTATACATCAGAATAACACCTAGGCTACTATTTGCCGCGATAACTGACATATACGCGGGCGGAGCCGCGGGCAACAACTAGTGGATAATAAAATAATATTCATGTATTTAATAGGCACACAGGTAGTTCAAACATCAACTAACACTACACATTGATACAGCGCTACAGTAAATATTTAAATGGCATACACATTGGCGATGTATTTAAAAGGGATCGTCATCAAAGTTGTCCAATCCAATCTCTATGATATTGCACTCTATGAATTTTGATTTCCCAATTTACCTGATATTTTGATAGACCTAACAGTGCTGCAATACTACATTGTTGACCACACTTTTGGAATACACTGTGATAAAATTTTTATTCATAACAAGTCAAAATTTTAACAAAAGGAACCGACTTAAGTACTGGACCCAATTGAAAGCACCAGGTTTCAAATAAAATATCGCCAAATGATCCCAGTTTACCTAGTCGTAAGTCTTGAGGTAAGAAACTTAAAAAAATCAATCGATTTGATAACCTCCTCCTTTCTTGAAGTCGGTTCGGTCGGGTAAAATTTAAATGATATTTACGTACATGTATCGAGTATACGTACATATGCATTTATTTAAAAGCGGTTATTTTAATATTACAAACAGACACTCCCATTTTTTTTTATTTGTATAGAGAAAATCTATTTGAGGACTTGTTAATCGTGCGACATTAAAAGTACAATAAAAAGTGTCTGGGCACAACAGTGTTAAAAACATTTGTCAACATAACTCTTGTTCTTCTTGATGAAATGGCAACCAGCCGCATCACTTGGATCAGCTATTTCTGCCAATGTCAAGTGTTTATAGTCTTCAGATCATAAGTCATCAAGTCTTTAAGTCTTGATCGTGATGTTTTTGAATTAATGTTAAAAAAAATTCTATATAAAATATGGGTGAGATGAAATGGGGACCGTCTATCGAAAAAACAAAAAACGATCTCCAACATAACTCAGTTGTGCACATAACTTAGGTGGCAGTTTGATTTGATTAACAATACCGTCGCACAAATCGGACAAAACGCTGAAGTTTATAATAACAAAATCATTGCAAAGCTATGAAGTTAAATAAATCTGTACCAACTTGTCGATGCTAGAGCTCGCTGGATGATAGAGCTGGCTTTTGAATAACCGAAATGTTTATGAAAGTAACAAATGATGAAGATTTAACACATGGCTGTGGTGATATGTGAGTGTATAATCTAGTGAATTCTAATGTATGTTAATGTTACATTATGATTTGCATATTCACGGTAATGCACGGTAATTTACAGTACAGTTCAACTTTTTAAATATTTTTTTTTTTATGTTTGACAAAATGACTCTACTCTGCCTGATGGAAAGCATAAGCAGAATCCAAGAGTGGTGATCACCATACTACGAATGCAGACAATGCAACAATGCAGCATGGTGTCCCACACCACGGTGGGCTATTGATGCTCATGCATCATTGGGCCTCCGGTCTCGCACTCATCGACGAAGCCCGACAGCACGATAGCTGTCATTTTACGTTGATTTTCTGTGCGAGGGTAGTACTGCCTCGGCCGAGCCGGCCCAACCGTGCTGAAATCAGCGTGGCTCTACTACCTATGTGCATTTATCATCAGTTTATTGTATGATTCACAGTGTCAGATGTGTTTCTGATTCCAGATTTACACACACAATGTTTTACTACCTAGAATATCATTGTAAAATTAAAATTATAAAATAATCATACATCTCTGGATGTTTATGTTAATGATCCAAACATTTCTCTTGTTTTCAAAGTACTCCATAACTAAATCTATACTCATATATAAAGCTGAAGAGTTTGTTTGTTTGTTTGCTTGTTTGTTTGTTTGAACACGCTTATCTCAGGAACCGCTGGTCCGATTTGAAAAATTCTTTCAGTGTTAGATAGCCCATTTATCGAGGAAGGCTATAGGCTATATATCATCACGCTAAGACCAATAGGAGCGGAGCACCAATGAAAAATGTTTCAAAAACGGGGGAAAATTATCACGCTACGGGCAATAAGAGACGTATACGAAGTTGCGTGGGTCAGCTAGTCGTATATAAAATAATATACTTAGATTCAAATTTCATAATGAATTTAGACATGATTAGAGATACTTTGATAGGTTTTCTACTAATTGGGTAGGTACGCTGCTCTCGGCTGATTGATCGCCATTTTGCGGCCGCATCGATTGCATCGCTCTTGTGTGACACAGTTTCGATCGATCGCTGTGAGCTACACTGACCCAGTCCCGCGGTTCAGTGACTGCATCAAAACTTATACATCAAGTTTTCACTTTCAACTCGATGGAATAGGAGATAGTAAATACAACATTAGTTGACATTATATTGAGCCAATGTTTTACTTTCATGATATACCTTTATGCATATTGAGATTACTTGATATCAGTGAAATTGTTTAAATGTGACGGTTGCGTGTAAAAACTATTCTTACAAAATGCATGGTACATGATCATTGGTAAATGATCTTTTCATCATCACAAGGAGAAGGTTCTCAATTCGACTGTATTGTTTTTATGTTTTGTGATTTTGATGATTCTTTTTTTTTTAAACCCCATCCAACCCGTGTGGTACCATTTCAATTTAGTCCAGTTCTTGAAGTTCGTTTTTTTATTAACTATTTAGTATTACGAGTAGAGGATAATATATTCTTATTGACTAGAAATGTAAACAAATGTCAGATGTGTTTGTTAAAAAATCTATACTAATTTTACAAAGCTAAAAAAATATGTTTGGTTGGTTGAACACGCTAATTTCAGAAACGAATGGTTCAAATTGAATAAGTATTTTAGTGTTGGATAGCCCATTTATTGAGGAAGAAAATTTTATCTACTTCTTTCCTACTCAATATGGCCCTTCATAACTACTTTTCACTTCTAGTATTGACGATAATTAAGTGATCATCGTCTTGGAGCTTACATTATACATTTGAAATAAATTATGCTAAAAAGCAATAGGTCAGGAGAATTATTTGCAATTTATAATCATCTAGACACTAATGGTAACCTTTTAAACTTAAAAACATATATTTTGCTAATAATGTTGTCTAACGTCCGTCTTCCGGTGAACACGACAGATGTACAAAGTACACCGATACATTTGTTTAAGACTTCACCAAGACACGAATATTAGCTGAACACGACTCATCATCATTATTTCAACCAAAAGACGTCTGCTGCTGCATAGGTCTCACCCAAGATTCTTCAAAACAACCGGTTTAGTGTTGCCCGCATCCAACGACACATAACATTACACGTCTAATTATAAATAACTAGCTAAATCCCGCGATGTTACCCGCGGTTATTGTTGTATCGCGGGTAACGCCGCGGGACAAACATAGTCTAAAAAAAGTAGTCAAAGTTACCCCTTGAACATCAGCTACCAGTGAAAGTCCCGTCAAAATCAGTCCAACCGTTCCAGAAATTACCCGGAACTTCAGTCTTTAAGTCTTCGTCGTGATGAAATTAATGTGACCGTCTTTTGAAAAATCAAAAAGCGATCTCCCAGAAATGCTTTTAGAATTGCTTTAGCAAATAAGTAAAGTTTGGACACCACAATTGGTTAGTGGATTGTATCGTAAATAATTCATTTTCATTCATTAAAACGAATATCACAAAACATCTCGGCAAATATAATTGTTACAGCAATGAATGCTATTACAAATTTTAATCAAGTAAACATTGAAATGTAATGCTCAATTGAGTAGTCTAAAACAGTGACGTCACAACGTTGGTTTTTAGTACATTTTTCATACAAAGATATCGTTTTGACATGATTTAATTTGACTAAGGTGTCAACTACCATAAAGTTGCCGCAAAACGATTGGCATATTTTTATAGATTTTGAAATCTCGATTCCTACTAGTGACCAGTTTTGATTTATACATTTTTACACACTTTTATGTGTTCAATTCACTGTTGCGCATCAAATCAACTATACGTTTTACGTGTATAATGTTACCTTTATTTCATATAAATAACTGCTTAGCATTGCATTTTTCATTGCTAACTTATAGCCGATAAACTCCTTTGTATTATCGCTATATTCAACCTGTTGAATTCATAGTTGTTTAAGAAGTTGTAGACGCTGTTTCGAGATGAACGCGGGGCAAAATCTTACATACAGATACGGACGTTTTCATTTGTAAGTTTAAAAGTTTGTTCATACAGTCTATGGTTTTAAAAAAATCTTGGACAATTACTTAAGTTAACATTTCTTTAAATGTTTTTGTAGCCTATTGCTAACTAAAAATAATATATAATTTAGACTAATATACTATAATTTGACACAGGAGATGGATTGTAGATCACCTTAGTGTAGACTTACTAACAAATAGACTCATTTCAGTTAAGGCTTAAGGCTCGTAAAATATAATTTGTTTTATTGAGTTCAATAGACATATTAAAGGTAGTCTCGTCAAAGCGAGGAGATGAATAAAGTAATATTGTTATACTTTGAAATTCAGTTCATACTAGGCCCCTATCGTTATAGCCACATGCCTATTTGGAATTCAATAGATATGACACCACTATATCAATTTCTAGGTCTCCAGGCCAAGGATACTCAAGCCAATGACGTCCCCAATAATATTTCAGCGTAGATACGTAATTGAGATAAAACTTTTTAATGTTTGCAGTAGGTATATTAAGTAAGTAGGTTTATAATTTTTACTTTACCTTAAAAAATGGATATGGTTTCTATCTCGTTTGGTTTTTTTTGTACCTGGGAACTCCGTCATTCTTGAATCAATTTAGATATTCTTTTTAACTGACTTCAAAAAAGAGGAGGTTCTAAATTGGACTGTATTTTTTTTTTTGTTTGTTATCTCAGAACTTTGTGAACCAATTTTTATGATTCTTTTACGTTTTAAAGCTTGTGCTTCCTGTGTGGCCCAATTTCAATTTGGTCCGGTTCCTGAATTCGTTTTTTTTTTGTTTCAATTGCATTTATCAAATTTAAATTTGAATAAATTGAAAGTACAAGATACTTTCCGTTCGGTGTTCATTCAAATTTCAAGTAGGGATAAAAGCAAAAAAAAATAAAAAATTAAGAGGTAATTTATTAAATTAATCTTTTCGTTGTTGGATTGGAAGAGATGTGGATATCTATAATTGTTAATTCTGTACACTATATTGAACTCTGGACACCGGACTAATATATTTCTATGTATTGGTTGGGTGTCCAGAGTTTAACATGCCTGATCCTCGGATGTCTTGCTCTTAGAGCTTGCGTATGTGCGTTCCGCTGGGCCGTAGCATTCCAGGCGCATGGTCCGGCGTTGTCTCTTCTTCATTACGACCGACAGAACGAATCTGTTCGTAGACCATCGTGTCCATATCGGCCAAAATGTCAAAGGGTGGAGATCGCACCAGGACAGTTACTACTTTGTACGAAATTGTGCGGTAGGCCCGTACGACCTATATGGCCTTTAGATACTTTAGACACCAGACCGGCGCTTCATAGAGGACTATGTATGGTACGACGCCCATGAAGAGACAGTGAACTTCTTCCCGTGGTCCCCCTGAGATTGGACAGTAGACGTAACGTTGTAAATGTAACGCCCTTACTACCCCTAGTACTCGGCGGACTAATCGGCCCGAAAATGCTTGGGAACCTGTTCTTATTTATTTTTTTCAATTAGATATCCGTCGCTTATAAAAAAAACTAGTGAGCGTCTGAGCCCAAGGTGGGGCAAGCGCCCCACCTTGCCCCAACCTGGGTACGTCCATTATCCAATGTAATTGGGTTTTTTCTTCTTACTATTTAGAATATTTCTCTGGCTGGCTCTCTCATAAGACTTTCTCACTGGCTTTCTCATAAGAGGTAGATCTAAATGCGAAGGCGAACATTTATTTAGAACTATTAAAGATAAACAATCTCACGGTTTACTATTGTCGTGTAACCCTAACGGTTTAGTCAGCGCATGCCATAGTCATAGTTCTCAAACGGCAGGAAGTTTTTCGACTTACTTGAAACTTTCCATTTTATAATGAACAAATTACAGAAAAAAATATCTTTTATACAGCTGTATTACTGTAAAATTTTATCTAAGTCCGTTCAGTACATTTTGCGTAAAATGTTAACAAACATCCATACACATGGATGTATGGATGTTTGTTATCTCACAAACTTTTGCATTAATAATATAAATACATGAACAATGTGGGAAGGAGACTTGCTTCAAAAACCGACTTTTCACCTTTTGTACACATTATCAATAGAGAAAGTTTATTAGAATTCTTACCTATAGCCTAAATACCTATTAGTGTACAAAGTGTAATTTAAATTATTTTGCTTCAGAACACTGGAACACCTGTTAAAGGCTTCAAGAGAGCTCAATTCAACATCTTCGCACGGGCTGTGGAAGGAATTACACCAACAGCCAACATCGTTACAACCCTCGTGCCAATCTTTTGGGTGGAGGAGGTAAGAATTGACTAATAATTCACACTAATGCAGTCCCTAATTATTTCTATAATCGTCACATCACCATTACCTGTGTGTTACTTCGACCTGAATGCAGACCTTAACAATCTTGACCGTTTTCTTCATAACTGCATTCGATACGTTTTCTATCTTCGGAAGTATTTTTTATTTTATGTATGACCTGCCAAAATGACTCTACTCTGCCTGATGGAAAGCATACGCAGAATCCAATGGTGGTGGTCACTATACACAACAATGCAGCATGGTGACCCACACTATGTCGGCCTAGTGATGCTTCTGCATAATTGGGCCTCCGGTCTCACACTCACCTACGAAACACGACAGCATGAACGCTGTCATAGCTGTGCGAGTATAGTACCGCCCCGGTTTCGTCAACCCGTTCGTGCTAAAATCAGTGTGGCTCTACTACCTGGAGATGGTATGACCATGTGTCTGCTTTGCGTTTCCAGTTAAAATGGTTACCTATTCGCCTACGGCACAATCAGCAAGCACTTACCTCGTGTTTTCATTTCTCAACTCACCGTCTTTACCTACTTACCTTGCTCCGTATTTCCGATACTTGTGCTCTTCTAACCACGATGGAAATCTTCGCTCTTTCTTCCAGGAGTACTATACTGAAATTCTCTCCCGCTCGAAGTCAGGATGTCCACTAACCGATTTACATTTACAAAGAAAGTACATGATCCCTATCAATGAGCTGGAGAACTATCTAATTCTTATCATACCCAACTTTTGCCTAATTCATAGTGTATAAAGTATAAATATAATATTTATGTATGTATACGTCAATCTGTACATGTATATCTATGTATATTTTTATAGTATGTATGTTGTTATTAATATGTATAAGTTTGAATATGTTGTGAACTCTGTACATTATAACTGATTCATAAATATGTAACCTGTAATTTTAAGATTTCTACACCACCCGAAGTTTGACTGGTAGAATGCCCTGAGAATTAGTTCCATCGATGTGCATACTTATTAGTGCATAAAGTTTTTAAAATAAATAATTATAATAACTAATATAATAACATAGCACATCTCACACACATTCCTTTAGTCCCAAATTGTGGTAATTAGCCTTCTTGTAAAACTGTATATAAGATACGAAATACATACACACATCTATACAAATATATAAAAACAACTGTGTCTGTTCGTAATTTGAAATTAACAGCTTTTTACCAAATTGAAATGAAAGTATATCAGTTACTAGCCGACCCAAGCAACCTTGTTTGCGTCTCCTATTGCCCGTAGCGTGATCATTTTTCCCCGTTCAACATTCTTTATTGGTGTTCAGCTCCTGTAGGTCTTAGTGTGATGATATATAGCCTATAAAGCCTTCCTCGATATCTTGGTTTTCTAACGCTGAAATAATTTTTCAAATCCTCAAAGATTATGGAAACTGTAAATTAATGTATCTGATGATATAGATTAAATGATGATTTCATTAAGATGGCACCTTTGATAAGGAAAACACATAACTACGGTATATAGAGGAGATCCTTTTTAATTAGTTAGCTTATGCTAATATTAACAACCCATGAACGATGAGTAAAACTTAATAGAATGGTTATTTTTCTAGATAAAAGAGTAATTTTATATTTCTTAGAAAAATATCTTCATAGCTTAAAAACTGACGTTTTACTTGTATTTACTCCGCGGCTCCGTCTCTGACTCACTGGTACTTAACTCAAAGAATCATAATAAAGCGCCTATTAAATTATTTATACTACCACGCAAAGTGGTGTAATGCAATTATAACTTAAATTAACCTATTTCAAGAATTAATCAAAAATATATTTATCTATATGTATATTTAAATGAATCCCTATTTGCCTTAGTCACGACATCACGCATGAACGGCTGAATCAATTTTGCTAATTCTTTTTTTGTTAGATAGCCCATTTAGCGAGGAAGATTAGAAGCAGTCAGCAGCAGCAGAAAAAAAAGATATATGTATTTATATCAATTGTCTAGTACCTACTCATAATACAAGCTCTTCTTAGTTTGGGGATAGATGGCGTTGTGTATAGATGTCCGATATAATTATTTATATATGTATACGACCCCGATGCAAATAGTTCGTCTAATATGGAAAGTAGTGCAAAGCGTAAAATATAGAAAGTAAATATAGGTAAAATAATTAAGAACGTTTAATAAAAAGTAAACCACAATTTGACAAATACCTTCATAGCCTTATTAGTACAATACCTGACTCGACAGATACTTTTTCAAGTTGAAGCACATGTAAGCTGCAAAGAAAAATTGTACTTCATCAAGACAATTAGCAATACATAAGTTAGTCACTAAGTACAGTTTACAAGAACTGTTCTCAATACTTGTTAAACTCTTAAGTTCATATTTCGCGCTTTCAAACGTACTACTTGTTATATTGAAACCGAAGGTTGAATCTTTTATCGGCTAGTCTTAGTAATACTTTACTATTTGCCTTCGAAAATATCATTTATAACATTGGTCAAATCAAAAATAGATCGAAACTGCATTGTGACAGTTTTTTCATAACGAATAACCGCTTTTTTATAAATGCATAGGTATGTAAGTACATATAACAGAAATACAATTTTAACAAAAATAAAACCGACTGCAAGGTTCGACTCGATTTCTCTTGGATGCCATCATCAGATATTAATGTCATTATCATGGTACCATAATGGGGTAACTCCTTTCCATTAAAAAAATAATCATCAAAATCGGTTCATAAACGACGAAGTTATCCGCGAACAACATAAAAAAAATATATATATACGGTCGAATTGAGAAACCTCCTCCTTTTTTTGAAGTCGGTTAAAAGTGGTTCTCAATAGGGACTTCACGACCAATGTGTGTATGACTTCCTAATGAGATTTTTTTTATTTCCAGGGAGTGACTTTGCCGGAAGAACTGTTAGATGAAATAAGGTCGAGATTATTGAACACACTTAGATTAGTGGATATTCTCATACCAGTGATGATAGCTATCTGCGCCGCAATATTTGTGTTAGGTGTAATTCTCATTATCATAGCAATACGTAGGAAGTCTACTAACAAGGTGTTTACAAATTAATGAAACTATTAGAATAATTTCACTACAATGGTTACATTCTGTATAATAAAATGAGGGTATAATTAAGTAAAATGAATGATAATAAATAAATACTTACTTCTTATATTTCTTTTTTTTAATTGTGTTTAAATGTGTACTTCCTATTTCATAACATCATAAAAATAAAAACATCTCATACGCAGTCTTCTTTTTCCAAAGCTAGCGGTGCCTTTATTATAAGGCTTGCGTCTCCTGTTGCCCGTAGAGAGAGTGATAATTTTCTCCTGATTTTGTAACATTCCTTGTTGATGCTCCGCTCCTATTGGTATGATATATATAGCCTTCCTCGATAAATGAACTATCCAACACTGAAATAATTTTTCATATCGGACCAGCGGTTCCTGAGATTAGTGCATTCAAATAAACAAACTCTTCAGCTTTATAATTTTAGTATAGATATAATCAGACTGCTGTTAGTTGACATATTCCTATGATGTATACTTCTAAAACATATAATAGTGTAACTAAACGAATTACACCTAGTCGCTCAGACAGAACAAAATGATCGTAGTCATCACGCAATCATTTATCCTGGCTAGGAATAGAACCCGCGTGGTAGGGGTTTGCGATCTTGACTGTCAACTGAAGTCAGAAGAATAGATAAAGTGCCTATTATCTTATATCTATGATATCCTACCGTATGATTATGCTGCTCCTGTGTATTTCTATCCCTATAGGGAGTAGTAGGTAATGACGAACAACATAAAACAGTATTTAAAACTGAGAGACGACTAGGTAACGTAACTAATTTATAGTCTAATATTTATTTTGTATTTCCACTCTATTGTGAGCTACCACGTCTCTGTACCATCATCATCACTGGGAATACACTCTGGTCAATGTATTTAGTTTTGAGACTCTGCAGTATTTGGGACGAGGTGCAGCACCATTTCCCAAACGTCACTTAGCAGAGTTGGACTCGACTATTGACCTCTTTTTCAAAGTTGGACCTACCAAATTGGATAGCATATCGAAGTCAGGTAGGTATACATAATCGTCAACAACTTAGGTCTATTCGAATTGCGTGCGACAAGGAGGATAATTTTAGTCTAATCTATGTTCATTTTAAGACTAGATGGGGCTTTTTAGACTCTACAAAGACCATCGTGTATTGTGCTAAGGGCTTCCATGGTTTTAGCTATGACGACAAATTTATCAGAAAATCGAAGGTGGGTGATGCACTAGCCATTAATACTGATGCAAAGTCATTGCAGTCTGGAAGTCTAAAAACGTCTTTCAGTGCCGTGGTGAATAGTTTCAGAGATATTACGTCTTCCTGTTTAACACCTCGCTTCAATTTGATAGGTTTGAGGTCTGATCCTGTGGACGGACTGACATAATAGCTTTCTCGCGCAAAATACCTAACATTTCGGTGTACCTACCAGTAGTCGATTTGGCTCCACTGGAGAGACTAAAACATAGCTCAAGTTTCGATTGAATGAACATTCAGTCAGTCAGTAGTCATAAACGCCAGGACAACTGCAACACTAGAGGCGTCACAAGTGCGTTGTCAGCTTTTGGGGGATGGGGGAAAGGGTTGGTGTATGGGCCTCCGGTATCCTCATTCACTCGGTGAAACACAGCAGCTGTTTTACACCGGTTTTCTGTGAGACCGTGGTATCGTATCAATCCGGTCGTGCCGGCTCATGCATGCTGAAGCGTGGCGCTCCCACGGTAAGTAAACGGCTCTCTATATTGTTAACTATACTAAGCTACACTTTTCGCAGTCTTTTCAATTACATTGTAATTATCGTCAATAGAGTGACAGATGGTAGAATTTGAGATATACATATATAGGTATGTATGTACATTGTACATCTCATCAGCGAAGCGCTAACAGTGCTACTGCCTAGTGCTATGGGCAGCAAAATTTTGCGGTGGTGCTGTTGAGGGCAAAACGGTTTTCTCTACAGTAGGTAGGTACATTGATACGAGCTAGACAGACTACAATTCTTATACTGGAACACTCAACATCACTGTCTAATAGTCTATTGCCTAATGTCTAATAGTTACCGTCAATGAACATTTATATTCGAATACTTAACAGTTAGTCTCTTCACAGTTACTGGAACACGCCGCACTGCAGGTGGCACGCACTCAGGGCCACAGCAAGCTAGCAGTCATACTTACGTAGGTATGTTCGAACCAGCGTCATAATATAAATACGTACGTTTCCTTCAGTATTTTATTATAGTCTGTTGCTTTTTTGTTTTATTAAAATCCTGTGATGCATGGGACCTTACAAACATACAACAAATGGACACAAATAACAACCAGGCTCAGAAAAATAAATTGTGGGTCACACAGTGTTGTTCCATGTGGGGTTTTGAACCCACAAAACTCAAGAGTAGTAGAAAGAGCCATGGCCAGGCGACCGCTTCAACCACAACCGCTAACCGTGCAGTACCCTATCGCATACTGCTGAGACTGAGCTTTAAGCACACGTTACTTTTGCAATTAGTTTAGCCAGATTTCATCAGTCATAATTATTTTGAAGTGTTTTGTATCACTCTTTATATTTAACATCATTTGTCATTTCAGCTTAAGTACAACGGAAAGGAACCATTACGAAAATAATAAAAACACATTGAATACTTTTTAAACATTGAGCGTTTATTGAAGAAATTTAAATTTGATTATGTTACGAACATAAGTTTCTATTCCGATTAATATTACTTGTGTATAATAGTGAAAATAAGTCTTATATAATATGTAATGGAAAAAAAGTGACATACATATATACGAGGCTGACAATGGGGTTCTTTCTCTTTCTTATTCGACTAGATAAACAAAACTAATGCGATGAGATTTCATAATTATGTAAACGATGACTATTCAAGAATAAATTTCTAAAGTATAAAAATAGTTAACAAAACGACAGTTTACTTCTGTTAATCAAACCACTCAAGCCGCAGACCACGTTATCAGCCCCACAGTGACACTACAACATTGAAACTCGCTAAGAACAAAGAAGTACAAGTCTCAGTCATGTTAACGTTATGATACATTTTCAAAATAAAATACGCCTATCTATTTAAGAACCACAAAATAAATATTTATTATGCACGAAAACTGCACCGCATTTGTGTTTTTGACTAATAACACCGCATGAAATTTTAGGCGGAGGCATTTATAGTTAAAACATTTACTTGTAATTTATACTGAGTATTAAGTTTACTTTGACATCAATATAGTGAATACATAGTAAATATATGTTAATAATAGTATTTTATTTTAACACTGACATAACTATTAATATGTTTTATTCTATTTACAACGACTAAATCCACTAAAACATCTTTCTGCTAGGAATGATAAAGTCAAACACTGTAGTATCCACATGACTCGATCTTACATCTTCGCACGGCAAAAACATCTAACATTTATATCTATTAATTAATCATACATGTACTGACTTTAAGCGCTGAGGGAACAAATATTACACATGGTATACAATAATTAGACACAAAAACCGACACATTTACTAATACATCATTCAAGATAACTCTCACAAAATTATACATACAACAGTTCATCGCAAACACTAACAATGCCCCGCCTTCTTTGTAATGCTGATGCAGTTCACCAAATCATAGAAAAATACAGTCATTACACACAAGAATTTCACTAGCAAGGGTGTTTTTCCTCTCATTAATTTAATGTAAAACAAAAAAAAATAGGGCTCATTTAAATTACATTTAAAAGAAAATAATTAACTAAAATCAACTAAATACTCTATAGAAGATATACAATATTTACATAACTCAATAACATTATAGCTTTAAAGATTTCTGGTCAAAATGTCATGAAAAATGACACTTTAAAATTTACTATATACAGACTATTTACAAGATTAATATAATCTAAGTAACTAAACTTAATCTATTAATTTACTTTTATCATCGTGTCGCTTCCGACCTTTAGCATGGGCGAGCATCGTAACCAGCTTCTTATGGCTGTCGCCGACGATCCAGCCGTGCTGCTGCATGTGCTCTTGCTCATCATCGCCCTCTGATGACAAGTAGTAACTAATCGGGCGTGGACGTATACGAGGTGTAGGCGGCAACAGCAAAGAATATGATGTCGATGGAACCGGCTCGTCGTAAGGACTAGCATTGCACTTCGTTGCCTCTTGACTATCGTCGTCCACTCGGCTTCCTCCGGCGCTTGAAGAACGTCCACTACGATTTTTTACCCTGCTTTCAGCATGTTGCTTTTTAAACGTAACATGTCGATAATTACTCCGTCGCGAGCTTGAATGTGCAGTGTCTTTCTTTTTTCCTTTCTTTCTCCGAACAAAGCTCGGAACGACCGATTCAGCGCTCGTCGGTCTCGGTGGTAGACTATCCGGTTCCGATTCTGAGCTCCATGTTTCGGCCAATACATTTTGTTTCCCGACTGTACACTTACGGCGGGCCCTTTGCCTAGCAACACCCATATCATCGTCAGTGACATGGTCGTAAACGTCAGCAGTGAAATCGTAACTGGTGCTAATCCCTTCGTCGAATATAGAACACTGCGATTTCTCTTTGAGAGACTTGTTTTTGGAATCGCGACCCTTGTAAAACATCTCATCTTTTGCCAATGATGTATCAGTATCTTTTAAAGTTGCTGAGCTGTAGGTTGTGTCTCGTCTTTTTGACAATGACGAATCATACTTCTTTGGTGATATATCTTTGAAATCTTTAGACGTGATATCACGTTTTCTTGTTGTGCCAAGTCCAAATTCAGTTGTTGGTGTAAACTCATGGAACTGTTTTGATGTTGATGGACCATAATCAATGTGAGTAGAACTATCATAGTCTATGGGCGAAGATATTAAATTCCGTTTGGAAGATGGACTGCTATTTTTTGTAATCGACGAACAATCGTCTTTACTGGAATGTTTACGTTGGTTATACTTGTCGCAATTAGATGGTAATTCATGATTGTTCGGTGTAGTAAAATCATTTTTTATAGGTGACAGGACGTCGTTGTTTAAGCTAGATGTATTTTGTTCATCTTCGAGTAAACTGTCGAAAAGTTGATCCAAATTGGCTTTCGGTTTCGCTGCTTCCTTAGCCTTTACACTCTTTTTATCAGCACGTAACGCATTATTTTTAAATATTTTTCCCATAACAGCATTTTTTTCTACTGCATCTTTTCGTTTTAATGGTGATGTACTTTTTTTAGCGTCAATCCCAATCTTACTGCTACTCATTTCGCAAGAAACCATGCTGTTTTCAGTTTCATCATCGCTGCAGACATAATCGTCTGACATGTACACAAAATCGTCTCCATCTGAAGCGCTTTCGTTGTTCTCGACCTCGATACTAGGATTACATTTCGAGGTGCTTGGCATATCTTTATTAGAAATGCTTTTGAACCTTTCCATAAGTGTGGAAGCTCGGAATTCAAAGAGTTCAGCGTCTTCGTTGTCCATAAATTCATAAACATCTAACTTTTTCTGACCGTTCAAGTTTTCTTTATCGCCATTATGTGGTTCATATTCAACCGGAGCAATAGGTTCTTTTTTGTCTCTTTTCTTTTTCGAACTATTTCTTTTTTTCTTTTTAGGCGTATTTTCTTTAGATGGTACTATTGCGGATATATTTATATCGCTGGTAGGTATCGAGACTTTAATACCATCAAATCCTTTCAAAGCACCCTTAGTTAGTACTTGCGAAGATAGAATATTCTTTCGCAAAGTTTTCTTATATTTCTTCTTTTCCGATTTACGCCGTACTTTGTGGCTGAAAAAAATCTCGCTGTTAGATACATAATGTCTTTTAAAGTAGCTCAAACTTATTGGCTACAGTAAGAATGAACAAAAAAATGAAGTTTTGACTGTTTCCATTTTGAGATATTATTAGCTCCGATTCTCCTAATGGTAGACGGTGCGTGTTACACTTCAGAATTTAAATCGAACGTATGATCTTAATCAAGTCCTAAATTAAAAAAAAATACTCTATGCATTTCACTAGTTTTTATTAGCAATAAGAGCAATTTTTTATCTAAAAAAGTTCTGAACAGAAAGGAAATGGAATATAATAAATAAAAGCAGTTAATTTCATGAAAACTCTGTGCATGTACATGTCAGACCACTCAGAAAGTGTTGCGAGAAAAAAAAGTGTACCATAAGATCTATTAAATGAAATCCCTCACTATGGGGTAGACTCTAGAAAAAACACATCTTCACTTTAGGTGTAGGGGAGGTACCCCCAGAATAAATATTATTATTTTGCCGTAGTAGATACACATATCCATAGGTTTCATCTTTCTAACATTAACCGTTTGGACGGAAAGCCGAGAACGGACGGACGGACATGACGAAACCAGAAGGGTGCCGAAACGTAAACTACGGAACCCTAAAAACGAGTGACTTCCTGGACACCGCAACGGTGAGGTCATCCTCCTTACAGTTCTGTTCTGGCGCCATGTGACTTCTTTTATTCTCTTAAATAAAAAATCAACAGAAAGAGAGACAGTTTTCGTTCACGGAATATGATCTAACAAGGTTCGAGAAGGACCTTAAGGTAAAAGGTAGAAAAGATGTTTGGGGCGGACTTGAAGAAATGGTTCTGAAACTGGTATAGAGGCTGGTAGAGAGTATTTTGAAACTATTTACTAAAATATTTTTTAATATAATGTGGTTGTTTTCTCAAAACTTTCTGAGTGACCCACTGTTTATACATAACAACCCTCTCGCTAGTCGGCCAAAACTTCATTTCTAAGTCAGCCTATTTCTAGCAATGGACTGTTAAAAGCTGCAGATGATGATTATGACGTATACTTAGTCTGGCCATAAATACAGCTACAATAAAAACATTACCTTTCAAATGTATTTGAAATCTGTTATTTTTATGCTAGCTCTGCTTAGCTTGCTAGCTAGATGGCGTTATGTGTCAGATATTCGAATGGCGAAAAAGTACACCAATAAGGTTCCGAGTCTTAGTTTTATACAAATTAAAAAGGTTGTATTATAAATTCGCCACCATAGAGGTAGGAGTAAATAGGTTTAAAAATGTTTTGAATTCACAAACTCAGTGCACACGACATTCTAAATGCAATTTACTTTATCCTCTAGCGGATAAAAACGGCTTTTGGACTCAGATATTGAAGGGCAAAAATTCTCTTTCCAAGATAGAGGAATGAACATTTTTTAATTTTGGCAGTGGAGAATTTGCCTACGACGAGAGTGCGTGTTTCATTGGAAACTCACCTTAATATACCTATGACTATTCCCATGGTCAAAAGTGTGGAGCACCTTAATATTACACGCACATAAAACTGTCAGTAGAAAACAATAACTATTGTATAAGTACCTGTTGCATTACTTCTATAAAAGGTTTCTTAATCATAGTCTACGCAATTAGTAGCAGTAAAGCATCTGTTATTTTATTTATTTAGTCATTTGAAATATTTTTGACAGTTCACTATTTCCGGCATTGTGTACACACATCATGTTCTTGTTAGCTTTGGGTTTTATTTTGTTTAAAACAGAGAATGGTACTCTATATCATGTAGGCGTACTTAATAATCTAGAACACTAATAGAGGATGCTAAAATACTCTTTTGTAAACAATGTATATTTTACAATATTAAAAATAAGTTCCTGATCTAAACAAACTTAGAATGTTTGGATTCGAACAATTCTTGAAAAAAAAATTGTTTTCTTCTGCAAAAAGCAAGTTTTCATTTTTTTCTCAATTTATTTGCCTCCGTTAAAATTATATATGTATACTCTATTTCTTCTCATAAAAGGTGGTAACTCAAAAGGTGTATTCATTTCAATACATTTATGTTTGATATACTCGTAGTGTTTCAAAAAATGTGTCCGAATTTAACTTTTACAGGAATAAGGTACATCACAATTTGAAATATTTAGAACCATTAAATATTAAAAAAGTTTTTTGTCAAAGAAGGTAGCTGCAAATCTCTGAACACAATAAAAAAATATATAAGTTAGATAATTTGCATTTAAACATGGAAAACAAGTATAATTGAAAAATATAATACAGTAACTTTAAGTGATGATTGTTTACCGTAGTTTTTAAACTGTCGTATTTATGTGTATATTACATTTTTAGAACTTCTGGTGCTGCTTCAGGGCGTCGTTCGCCATATGGACAAAGAATTTAAGACAGTATACGGTAATGTAAAACACGGAGGAAAGCACGACGCTCACGCACGAGTTAGCGAAATTCTAGCTTTAATGGCCTCTAAATAGTATACCGAATAGTATCGAATGGGCCGGCTCGACCGGGGCGGTATTACCCTCGCACAGAAAATCAACGTAAAATGACAGCGATCATGCTGTCGTGTTTCGTTGCTGAGTGCGAGACCGGAGGCCCAACGATGCAGAAGCATCACTAGCCCGCCATGGTGATGGTCACCATGCTGCACTGTAGCATTGTCTGCATTCGCAGTATGGTGACCACCACTCTTGGATTCTGCTTATGCTTTCCATCAGGCAGAGTAGAGTCATTTTGGCAGGGCAAAATATATAAAAAAAAAAAAAATGCCCATATTTGAAATCTGCAACGACGGTAATACCTACGTTTTCCAAACTTTTTGATAATATTAATATGGATGAAATCAAATTGTAGAAGAAATTCGTCCCATTCCATAAATCATCCACTACTAAGTTGTGGTTTTGTTAAAATTGTATTGACCTTTTTGAGTGGACTGCTCAGTCATAAGACCTGAACCCAATGGAAATCCTAAAGCACAAGGTGACGTGTTATAAGATTATACCGAACATAGACATAGATTTAAAGATGGGCCAACATAATATTACTAACTTAATCGAATATACATTATTTTAAACTAAAATATTTTTAAAAAAATGGGCAGTAGGGGTACTCCATACTTTTGACGGGTAATGACTAATGACCTTTGTGGAGACTTTCCCGTTATGGCGACTTAGCTAAAACACCATACATCGTTTACCTTTACGCCGAATTTTCATGATTCCTCGAACTCAGTCCTTTATACGAGTATGCCGGTTCTTTTTTTCAATTTTACACAAATTTGTTCCGGCTATGTTAACTTTTCAAAATGTTACTATTACAGTTTTATTGTGCTGCCTTTTATATACTGACGAATAAAAGTTTTATAACTCTGTCTATTGAGTAATCATATTATTATAATTCTATTGCCCGTAGCATGATAATTTTCCCCGTTTTTGAAACATTTTTCATTGGTGCTCCGCTTCTATTGGTCTTAGCGTGATGATATATCCCTGCCTCCAACACTGAAAGAATTTTCAAATCGGACCGGCGGCTCCTGAGACTAGCGCGTTCAAACAAACTCTTCAGCTTTGTATATTAATATATATTTACAGATGCAGATAGTTTTTAGAGTCGGGTTTATCCCGACACAAACCCTGTGTATTATATATTCAATTTCTAAACGTATTATGATGTTTTTACGAAAGAATACGAAATCTTTTTTTTTCGAAAGTTTATCTACTCAATCTTTTATTTAGTGTTATAATTCAGATTTACTATATCATGAAACAAAATAAAATACTATTTCAATTAAGGAAACTTTACTAATATTATCCCTGAGAAAGTGTATTGACTTCCAACGCCTGTGTCGTATTTATCCGACAGTAGTGATGAGACATAATGTTAAAATTTATAAAATATGGAATATTCATAAACAATAATATTATCTTAAATTCCAAGTTATTAAATCAAAGAAAGTACATTAAGTAATTGTTATTTAATAAAGTGTTGTTTTTGCACTGTGTAAATCTATATTTTTGTAAGAAATTAGCGATTTATTTATTTTTGTACTGACAACTATAAATGCAAATTCCCATCCCTAGACTGTGTCCTTTTCGCCAGTAGGTATATAGACAGCGCCTGCGTCGATAAACATGACCGTTCATGACGTCACAACCGAGTTAAGCCGTATGGAATTCTCCATTAGTGTAGCGCGTGTTTTTGTGATATAAGTTAGTAAGTTTTACGTTCGTGTTTTAAAAATTGAAATTTACCATGACGACATCTGAAGAATTAATACGAATTCTAGAAGTTAGGACTCGGAAGTTTAAAACCAATAATAAGTCAACTATATTGTTGCCCAAAATATTTTTTTGTTTGTTAACTGTACGATGCAAGTCAACAATTTTTCGATCGGTTATACATACTTTCTATTATTGAAAAATGTTACTTGTAATTGTTATAGTGATTAGGTACTACTGAGAAATAAAAAGGCGAGGTTCATTCAGTATAGTTATAGTTCAGTATAAAAATATTTTATTTAATTAAACACCTACTGATAAATCGATGAACCCAATGGAAAATTTACCTACAACAACCCTATGTATTTCTTGTAGGTATTTATTGTTCGACTTCGATTCAATGTGCCGGGCGCTGGGGGCACGCCAACTGATAAAAAGTCGGGCGGTTAAAAGGTTAATTAAAATATTAAAGGATGACAACATGTTGAGAGTAAACACGTCGCTTGGAGTATTATTACATGCCTTTCAATTTTAAAAATAATAGGCAGGATACTTAAAAATTGTAGATGACTATTTAGACAACAAAATTGGAATACACACCTGCTTATTAGGACTCCGCAATGTACATTTTTTTCTAATTTTCATTTAATAGTGATTATTATTATGTAAGAGAAGAGATTAGTTTTATTCCATTGTTAAAAAACAGAAATGAACTGAAAATAGTTATTTATGCAACTGTTCTACAATATGGGGTTTTAAAACGGTAACGGTAACACCTACCTCACACCTAGTTTTCTTGTTATTTGATGGTTTTAAATTTTAATTACCTTAATTACTGCATTCCTAATGATTACTATAACTTTTAATAATCATAAAGGTCCGGCATATCCCAAAAAAATATTTTCCAGTTTTGTATACACCAAAATGCGATGTAACAACCTGTATTTTCGGCGTTAATTAATGATTTATTCCAATATTTATTCATTATTCGATATTCCAAAGTGACAAATCTAGATTCGTATGACCCCTGCCTATATCGATATCAATATGAGATTCACTATTTATAAGACAGTAGGGTATTTTACTGTATATGATAAAATATAATAAAATATATTATTGAGATACCTTAGGCAAAAAGCAGTCGGTAAATGTTCGTTTTAGTTTATAAAATATTGTTTATGATATATTTCAGTTTTTTTAAACTGTACTTTAACACCATGAAAGTAGCTGCCATTTTATTACGTCAAACATTTTTAAACTAAAGTGTCAATTGGCAACTGATCAGCGTATGCTTTATATTGTCATTTGTGACAAATTACGTGCAAAATTTGAAATTTGAAACGCGATAAGTGCAAAAAAGTTTTTTTGCACTTATCGAGTTTTTCAAACCGTGAAAAGTCGGCATAAAGTAAATAAACGACACCATAGGAAAGTCGGAACAGAGGTCATCAACCCTTTTGACCAAGGATGTGCATTATATTCAAAGGATCTCTTTTCAATGTCCTAAATATTTATATGCTATTATTTTAATCTGTGATGCAACACACATCCAGTATGTTTATGCCAGAGAAAAAAAAAGATGTTCCCTTATAACAATATTTATGGCAAGACTAGGTATATATTTTATCAAGTAACCTAATATATCTTTTTAGGATATGATCTATAGTGGTATAGATAGTTTTACTAACTCTTCCTAGAGTAGTTTTAAAATGGAAACAAAATTATAGAATTTATTTCACATCGACTAAGGTTTCAAATGATTCGACATATATGTATATATATTAGGTTACTTACCTAATCCTGGGCTCAATAACAGTCTGCTTTTGTTTTGCTGCAGCTGCTTGTGATCTACATTTTCTCTTAATTTTATCAAATTTGTCTTCGAAAATGTCTATCGGTTCTACTACATCAGGATACATTTTCTCTTTGTATTCGGGTATTTTTTTAAGTTCCGTAGAATTTGGTTTTTGGACCACTTCGCAACTCGGCATAATATTATGATCAGGTGCGGTAGACACTGTCGAACTATGATGACTAGCACTAACATCTTCAGAAGGATTAAGTGCAACTTCACTGTCATTTTGTTGATAAGAATTTTCTGAGCTAAGAGTACTGGCATTAGCTGCTTCTTTTAGACCAGAGATAAGATCTTTCTCTAAGTTTCGAACTTCTTCACTCTCTAGTATATTTTTGGCTGTGATGGAATCTACGTCACCATCACTTTTAGTTGGTTTTTCCAACAAATCAAATTCTTTTACAGGGTTTTCAGTAGAACACGAATATTTATTGGATTCAGTGTTCATTTCTTTTGTTTCAGCAGTGGCAAGATCTGGGTTATTAAATTTCAATAATTTGCAGCAGTCTATGAACAATGCCTCATCCCTGCTTAGATTTCTTTCAGCAAGCAGTTGCTGTTCTCTTATTGTTTTTTTCACTTCTTCGAGAATTTCATCTAATGTTGGCAATTTAAATTTACTTTTTGATTTTGGATTCTTATTTTTAAGTTTAGCAAATTTTTTAGTTAATATTCTGAGTCGATCTAATTGCTGTTTATATATTATAAGGTAATTAGGTTCTTCTTGAACCGGGTTTGTTTTAGTTTTGATTTCTACCTCTGATAATTTTGATATATGCAACAGTGTCGTTTGATGTCTTAAATAATTATCTGAGCGTCGAAATTCTTTTTTACATATGCCGCAGACACATGGTACTGGTTTTATGAAAGTTTTCTTTTTAGTAACGCGACCACGCTTGATATTTCTCCTGATAGCTGGTCTGTGATGTGCTCGAGAAGGGCCAGTATTTACAAACTTTCTGTTTTCAGTTTGATGGGAACGTTTATTAGTTCGCTGACGCGAGGAATATTTGTCATCTCTGTCGGTAACATGAAAAGTTGCAGCAATTTTTTTAGATGCCAACAAATTAGATTTTCGTGGTTTCCTTTCCGAAAAAAATCCAAAACTTTCCATAAACTGCTCAGACTTTAACTGTTCTTCAGTTTCATCAGAAAATTTATTCTTATCAACATTGTCAAAAGTGGCAAGAGCACTTCCACTTTTCTTCGATTCTTTATCGTTGGTTTTTTCTATCGGCAGTGACCTTGAAGTTGACTTTTTTCTTTCTTTTTCTTCCACTAATTTTTTTAACGGTACGTCACTTTTTGAAGAATCGTCCGAGTCACTTAAAATTTCATTATCTTTAGAACAAGCGGCTTTATTCACATCATTACATAAATTTGAATTTTTTGGCGATTTTGAAATAAACGAATTTTTAACATACCTTTGGTTTTGGCTTGAGCGCTTATCCGAGACATTCTGTTTTCGTCCAAAAGGTTCTGTTGTTTCAATCATATCATCTAAATCAATGTCATAAGGATCATATAAGTCGGCTGATGATGATTTTACAATGACTGACTTAGATCGAGTTCTTCTTCCTGCAGCAGGCATGTAGCACGTTATACGAGTTTCTGAGGATAGATTTGTCCTTTCTCTTTTTAATATTCCTGTATGTTTTTTCTCAATATTTTTGTTACGTTCATTACTCTTAATTAATTTATCTTCAATATCTTCGGGTTTCATGCCTAATTTAATCTTTTTAGGTTTTGAGTTTTGGTCGTGATACTCTAACATTATTATTGTACTATTTTTTCTTTTTTCGGGTACCGTTGTTAAATTTTCGTCATTTCTATTTTTTTCTTTGACGATCTGTTCATTTTTTAAAACTAAATCGCTGCTCATCAAGGCAGAGTTTTCAATAGATCTTTGTTTGTCATCCGTAATTTCTGTACTAGAGCCCTTATCATAATTTATTACAATATCCGTCGGCGGCAGCAATTTTTTATCCGAAGGCGAATTAGAACATAAACTGTCGCTGCTTTCACTCTGCATTTTTACATGTTCTAGGTGTCTCTGGTATTCAACGGTATCTGAACGTATGTCGTTACATTTTTTCTTTTTCTTAAACTTCTTTTTAAGCTGTGGCAACTTTTTTCTCTTTATTGCTCTTTTAGCTTGATGTAGACTAAGCGCAACTTTCACTTTACCAGTTTGCGCAAGTATGTTATTTGAGGTATTCTCAGAGGTAAAAATATCATTTGGAGATGTCAAGGTGTCTGAATCTTTCTCAGGAGTAGAATGTGCTGGAGGATTAATTAGATTCTCCCCGTCTAGTAATAATTTTGAGAAAATTAATTGTTTTTTAGTCAACGGTGTCTTTAATTCAATAGGTGCTTCGTCTATAACGATATTTTCCTGTTCAGCAGAAATGTTGTCTATAAACATAGACTTCCCACGTCTACTCCGGCGTAATGATGCTACTTGGTTACATTCAACGCCAGGACATTGTAATTCTTGAGCTGGAATCACCTCAGACGATACAGACATTTTCGATTTTCCTAAACCAACTACATATTTTATTTGATTTTGAATATTTGAATCTGAATCAGAATCTTGTGGATTCACTAAGTTGAAACCGTGTTTGTGGGTATCAGCTAAAGGTTGCATTTCAGCAATAGTCTCTGTTTCTTGCATTATGGATACCTGTTTATCTTTATATACTTCAGTTTTGTCTCTGTTTTCTAAGTCTTTTTTATAAGAATTTGGAGATGTGAGTAACATATCTTTTGCAATGACTTCTGTGGTATTTATGATGGCATCGACCTTAATGCTTTCAGATTCGTGTGAAGATTTTCTAGCACCTAGAGTGTCAAGATTACTTATATTTGTTCGATAATCAGGTTGTAAGATTGGATTTTTGTGATTAGGGTTTCTAAGATTATCAAAAATGATACTTGTATCTGTGTCAATGTTTTCTTTGACACACATTAAAACACTTGTAGTGTTTTCAAATTTTTTTATGTTCTCTTCTTTTTTACTGTTTACTTCTACAACTTCTTTTCTTTTCTCCTTAGTTTGTTTCTTTAAGTCAGGAATGATGCTTTTATCTTCTGTATTAATCATGTCATCGTTAGCATTTGGTCTATCAGGAGTTTTTATATGATTGGTGGGCGGAATCTTTTTCATTCGATCAGTTTCAATTTTTTTAGCGTGTTTCTCGTTACTGATAAAGTTGTGAAAAGAAACATGTTCGAAAGATTCGGCGCGGGCAGTCAAACTTTGTTTCAATTCGCGCTGCTTTACTATGACGGCAAGGGTTATATCATCCTCAGAATCTTCTTCTAGTGAGTCTTCGTTTAGTTTTACTGTTACTTTTTCAGCACTGTAATAAACTATTTCAGTAGCATTACTACTTACTTTAGTACAATGTTCAGTTAAATTTTCAGATTCCGCTTTTTCCGGCAAAGCAAAAGGATTTAAAGGTTTTCCTTCACTTTTCTCTAAATACTGTTTAGAAGAGTCTTTATCAACTAAATTGCTATTTCTATTACTTGAATTCTTGATAGCAATCGATGATTCGCCTATGATTACGTTTGCCTTTAAGTGGTCAACTGGAGTCGTATCTTTTTGTAGCTGAATTTCCTTATCTATTGAGTTTGATACACATAAATGATCAGCAGTATCAGAAGTATTCGCCTTAACGATAGTGGGCGAAATCCCTGCTGCGCTGTGTGTATTAACTTCATTTTGTTGAATAGCCGAAAAATTGCGGTATTTTAATGTTTTTACGTCTTCTGTATCTTGATCGTGAACATGTTCTGTAATCGATTCAGTAATAGAAGGGTTTTTTGGAAACAGCTCTGTTGCTAAAGCAACAGCTGATTGTGACAACAGTTGAGTATTTCTTTCATCACTAGATTCAATAACTTCTAGCAATGTACTTCGGTCTTCTGCTTCAGTCATTTTACTATCTGTTGGTGTATCTACTTTAGCATGAGCTTCTGTGGTAATTACTGCTGGCATTTCATTTTTATTAAGCATTTGTGTCTCTGCAGATATGGACTTATTTCTTTCTGATGGAGTTTTAATACGTACAGCTCTCAAGCTAGCCGTTTTATCGTTAACAGTTTTTTGTTTAGTTGACTTTACGGCATTATCTTGATGATTAATATCCGTTGCACTGTTAACATCTGGCAATATTTCCAAGTGTATAGGCACAGGTATCGTTTCATCTTCAGTTAAATCAACGATTTCGTCAATTATATAATTATGCGCACCTGATCTGTATAAATTGAACATACCCATCGAAAACGGTTTTTCATCAACAACAGGATCCTCCTCTTCAATAAGATTTTCCATTTTTGTGATCAAAAATGGTTTAACGTCTTCATCTAGGAAAGGTGGGGGTGATGTTGTTGGTAAAGGTGGAGGTAAAGGTGGTTGTAGTAATAGTGATTGCTGTTGTTGCCCAGATATCAAGTTTCGTGAAAAATATTCTTGGAGGGTTGGTCTAGGTTCCTGTTCCGTTAGATTATACTGTAGTTGTGGAACCGGTGGTGGCGTTCCTTGTTTTGGAACATGAATAGACTCAACAGTTTCTTTTGAAGGAGGTGGCATTGGAGGCGGTGGTGGTGGCTGTTGTAGTAGAGATTGTTGTTGACACAGTACTGGTTGTCTTTGTCCGAGTACTTCTAGTCTATTTATTGAATAATGTTCTTGAAGAGTAGGAGGCCTTTGTGCCCTTTGTGCTCCATGAAACTGTTGCTGTAAAGGCGGCCGTGGCAGGTCCTCGTTCGGGAGATGAGCTGCCTCTGGAATTTCTTTCGATTGCGGTGGCATTGGTGGTGGTGGTGGCGGCTGTTGAAGAAGAGGTGGTTGTTGACATAATGATTGTAGTCTTTGCCCAGGTACCTCATGTCCATTTCTTGAAGATTGTTCTTGAAGAGTAGGTTTAGGTTGCTGTTGAGTTATATAAAATTGTTGTTGTGAGGGCAGCGGTGGTCGTTCTTGGTATGGAAGATGACCCGGCTCAAAAATTTCTTTTGATTGAGGTGGCATTGGAGGTGGTGGAGGTGGCTGTTGGAGTAATTGAGAAGACTGATGTAAAGACAATGGCAAGGGCGGCGGCGGCGGCGGTGGCCTCGTCTGTAGTGCCATACGATGGGACTGCGTCAAACAGGATTGTTGCAAAGGTGGAGGTGGTTGCTGCAGCAACTGAGATGGTAGTTGCATTGGTTGATGGGTGTACTGTGAAAATGGTAGGGAAGGTCGTTGTAATGATTGTCCCGGCGCTTTGTGGAGAGGAGGTGGTGGGGGCGGCGTTAACAGCTGTGGCTGCGAAAATGTTTGTGATGGCGGTGGAGGTGGAGGAAGGATGTGTGTGGATGGCAATGGCGGTGGAGGTGGAGGTGGAGGCGCAAGCAAAAAAGGCAGAGGTTGTCTTATATCGACATAATGTGCTGAGCTTTGAGAGGCGTCTAATGGAAGCCGGTAATTCGGAGCATATTCATTATTAGCTGACATTGTCTGATTTTCTGAATACATATACATGTCTGCCGAAGGTGACACATGTACACTAGATTGTCTGCTGGGTGATTCATTAGATTTTGAAAATGACGTAATTGGGTCATTTCTACTTTGTGTTTGAGAACCAGCTGAGGTGGATACATATTGAGGCAAAACCTCTAATAATTGTTTTCGATGATCTTCGGGCATTGTACCCAAAATTTCTACCAATTCTTTAGGTAGCATTGCAATTTTTCTTGCTGTTTCTTGATCTTCATGTGTCTCCATAAGAGGAACAGGATTATCACAAGTTTCTGTTTCATTTTTACTTAATGAAACATTATCATCACTTGCACAGTCATTGCTTTTTAACGTCGTTATAGTAGTTTCATGTAATGTTTTTTTAGATTTAGCACTAGCTACAGAGGTACTGTCTATATTGAGTAATCGAGACTCTGACACAGATTTTGACACACCAGGAAACACTTCAGAGGGATGTTGTTCCAACGATTCAGAAATCATGGTGTCGGTACTTAATATGGGTGAAACAGTCTCTAGTAGGCTAGGCCTGTCTAAAATAGTGTTTTTTGTGGACGATGTTAAAATTTGTGTTTTAAGATCTGGCACATTTAACGTTGGATTGCCTTGACTTTGATATTTGGAACAAAGTTCATCCATTTTATTTTGATTATCTTTCAAAATTATCGTCTTAGTAGGTTCATGTTTTTCTAAATTTATAAAATTACTAATATGTGAGTCACTTTCTCTCTTTTTGTCATCTTTTACTAGGTTATTGTCATCTTCGTGCAAATCTATGGCAGGTAAATCATCCTTAGTAACACTAACTTCTAAATTATAGTTATCTAAAGAATCCCTAACCGACACCACTTTAGAAGGATCAGTAAGTAATTTTGTTTTAGTATCATTGAATGAAGGATCTTTTTTATCAGATCCAGCTGTGTTATTGAAATTTTGTACTTCTTTTAGCTCTATTGCGACTGTATTTAAGGGCTGATCATTTGATACAATGTCAACGCATTGTTTCTCTGGTACATTCGCAAGATTTTCATGTTGACTGGTAGTTTCATTGCAATCTTCAATACTTTTGTGGTGCGTAGCTAGCATAGAAGTTTTAACTCTCAAATCTATAACGTCATCTAAATCGAAATCTTTGCTAGATGATTGCAATGTATTATACGGACTATAATTACTTACTAAACCGGAACTATCATGTTTTGATGAATCTGTAATTTTGCCAGATAGATCTAAGGGTTCCACGCTGCGGGTAGCAAGCGAATCAGGCAATTTAGTTAGTCCCATGGCATTGATATGGGCAGGCAATATATCAGGAATGTAATTTTTCTTTAGAAAATCTTTTTCAGAGATTTTGCGGAGAAGTTCATGTTTAGGCTCCACTTCATTTTTTGGTAAATTTGGCTGCAGTAATGTATTTTCAGAATACCGGATTGACTTTTGGTGCATAAGTCCATGTATATTCTCTTGGTGTTGTAAAGTCTGATTTTGAGCTATTGGCTCTGTGTATCTAGTATTTCCTTTGATTTCTGAATTATTACTTTCATTATAAGACTTAGTTTTACTTCTGTAATTGTGCTCAGAAATTACTTCATTAAATGATTCTCGATCATAAACTTCGTCACTCGATAATATTATCCTATTTTGTAACGGAAGAATGGTGGATTTCCTTTCTTCGATTAACTTATTTTCGTCATACCGTTCAGATGAATCACCTAAACGAGGTGGTAGCAATTCATTTCTTGGTACAAGTATATCAGGTGATCTTTGTCCCTGTGAAAACTTTTCATTTAATGTCGCATTTTTATTTGATGGTCTTTGGCCTTTTTGATACCACTGTTCAGGTATTGATCCGTGATTATGTTGACCTACATTTTCATGTTCTGATTCTTCTGCACGCGTAGAAACTATATCGAATGTTTTTTTCTTCTCAGTTTGATCGCACTGGGAAACTTCTCCGTGAGAAAAAGTAGATTTGTTTTCATGGACAGTGTTTGATTGTTTACAACGCATTTCTTTTTCATGCTCAGTCTTAGATTCTTTTTGAATCATTTTTTCATACTGAACCGATAATTGCTCGTACTGAACTGTTTGTTCGTTAAAAGCTAACTGCTCACTGCGAGCCCTTTTCTCTGGTTTACACATCTCATGTGGACTTGTCTGATCTTGCCTGATCATTTGGTTCTGTAAAACCGTCTGCACTTGGTGAGTCTTACGTTTCTTCTGATCTCTCTCTTCATGTGAACTTTCTTGGTCAATCTGAGATGTTGGATCACGAGACAAGCTATTTTCTTGAAGTACTCTAATATCGTGTTGATTTTTTTGTTCCATTTGAGTTTGAAGCTGTTGATCCTCAAGACACACTTGTTTTTCGTGCTGAGCCCTTTGCTGAAGAATATTGAACTGTTCCTGAAGAAATCGTTGTTCCTGTTCTCTCTGTTCATATAGAGACAACTGTTCACATTGAGCTCTGTGTTCATGATCAGATTGCTGTTCATTAAGACGAATCTGATCATGTAGACTTTGCTGTTCATATAAAGCCATTTGTTGTTTTACCCTAAGCTCATGGAGAGTCCTCAGTTCATGCTGAGCTCGGATATCTTGAACTCTTTCATGAGGAGATCTTTGATTATAACATGGCCTAAGTTCATGTGACGCTCTAAGATCGTATGTCGTAGTTTGTACATGTATTTGTTTTAGTTCTTGAGAGGGTCTATGTTCACGAGACCGCCTGCGTTCTTGTGCCGTTTGTGAATCATGAGAAGTACTACGGCCTTCCATTGCCCGTAACCCAAAATTTGGAGATTGTTCTAAAGTTGAGTTGTATTCATTTGGCTGCTTATGTTCTTGTTCGCGCAAGGACAATCTACGTTCTTGATCGTATCTTTGCAATTGTGACTTTTTAACTTCATGTGCCGACTTTTGTTCAGCGGATAATTTAGCCTCTTTAGATTTACGTTCTTTGATGAGCCTTTGTTCATTTTGTTGCCAATTTTCTATGGATACTCGGCGTTCAGGTTCTGGTATTATTTTTTGATCTTTTGAAGACCTAAGATTGCTCAACGGTCTCTGCTCTGCTAACTTTCTGGGCTCCGTTTTTTTCCCAGCCACTTTCGAAGAATCTGGATACGCTCTTGAATCCGAAAGTGATCTTTGAACAGTGTACATTCTTTGTTCCGCGTACCTCTGATCTGTGAAAATTCTTTGGTCGTTAAATAATCGAGGCTCAATAAATGACCTTTGCTCGGCATACAATCTTTGTTGGGCATATGAAATTTGGTCAAATGACATCTGATCTGGGAAAATTCTAGGATCCGGCACACCCCTTTGTTCCGAAAGCGATCTAGCCTCCGAGTATGGCATCTGACCGGTTAATAAAAGGGCTTCCTGATAAAGTCTTGGCTCCAAAAATGGTCTTATCTCAGACACATTTCTCTGTTCTGCTAATGACATTTGTTCTGCACGTGTGATCTGATCAGTAAGTGGTCTATATTCTATACTACTTCCGAGATCAGAAAATGGTCGCTGATTTTGAAAAGAGAGTTGCTCGTGCAATGATAATCTTGAATCCCGAGGTCGTGATGCAATAAAGGATTCTTGTTCTATCAACGACCTCTTTTCGGGTTGCAGTACATTTTGCTCAACAATCTTACCACCCGACATGTCGAATTTACGATTGTATTGAACAAGTTCTAAAGCGGACTCCTTTGAAGTCTCGGCAGGATTATTTGTAGCAGAAACTATTGGGGCGTTAGGATTTGGAGTTACATTTTCATGTGTTTTATTAGCTGTAGTTGTGCGATATTCAGAGTTATTTAATGTAGCCTCAAGATTATTATGTCTTGTATCGTTTTGTTCCATAAATTCAGTCTGATCGGGTAAATTATTTGGTTTCTGATGTGCAGTACTACGAATATTGGATCTCAATCTTGTTGATTTACGCATTGTAGGTTCTTCATCTTGTTTTACTACAGATGAAATATTATTAGATTCTACTAATGTCGTACTGGGAGTAGTGATATTCGAGCTATTACCCGCTGATATTGACAAAATTGGCATTACCTGGTCACAAGGAATTGGACGGTTATGTAGACTGTTCAATATGAGTGAAGGTTGATTATTTCTGTTTGCAGTTTCTAAAGCAGTTTCGAGTGGAAAACCCGAGGAATGAGAGAATACCTCAGCCGGTTTTGGGTCCAAGAAAAATCTGGGATCTGGATCTAGAGGATCGTCACTTCCACACTGGACAGATATTTGTCCACTTATTGTCAGGTTGGTATCTGGCTCTACTAATTTATTTTTTAACATTGCAATGCAATCATTTAAACCCTTGCGCGACCTATTTAATTTACTCCGTGGGTCAGATTTAAGAACAGTGGGATCCAGTGGCACTTTTTTTTTACTAGTTAAGGGCGGTTTATCTAATCTTGATTCTACTTCTTCGTTTTCGAATTGTTGTGTTTCCGCAGATGGTAGATTTTGTATGGTTATTAAACTATTGCACTCCTGTTGAAACAAAAATTGTTGGTCGAACTGTACAGACTTATTATGAGTTTCAGTGTTAGCCGTTAGACTGGCTATTGAATGTTTCAGAGGTGGAGGTGGATTTTGGCCCGTGCCACCGTTATTATTATTACTATTCGTATTCCCATTTTGTCTACCATTTCCAGATTCATTTCCTCGACCACCAGTACGTTCACTTCCTCCTTCATTTCCCCGATCACTGCCACTTCCAGTCTGACGTTCATTACCACGGTCATTTCCAGATTCACCGCCACGTTCATTTCCAGATTCACCGCCATGCTCATATCCAGATTCACCGCCACCCTCATGAGTCCGTTCGTTGCCATGATTGATGTTACTACCTCGTCCAGAATGTTGGCGACCATTATTACCTTGATCATTATTTACATCAATGACGTCAGATTGATCGCTGTCAGTAGTATCTTTTTTATGTGAACTGCCATTTTTATCGTTTTGTGACTCCGGTGATTTGCCTGCGCTAGGTTTTTTCATTTGCATTTTTCGTTTAGCTCTATTTATCACCGTTTTTCTTTTCAAAGTCTCATTATGGCGTTTATTTTTATCCGGATTAAGTTTTTTCGGTTTTAGAGGAATATCATCTTCATCTTTAGGCGAAGAAGTATTATTGAGGTCACTTTTATTTGGCGTTACTGGGTCCATAGAATTATTAAAATGTAACTCTTTAATTGCACGGAGTCGTCTGCTTTTTTGATCTCCTGAATTAAGACGTTTCATCATTAACTTGCTTCTCTGTTTGTCGTGTTTACTAAGCGATCGCAACGAAGAATTTGTTGGATTAATCACAGCGCGATGACGCTTCGCAGGTAAATCAGCAATCATCTTGCGAATTGTTTCAGCTATAACAAAGATATCAAATAATTAAACTAATATATATGTCACCGTAACATTGCAAAAACTGTTAGATTATAATCTACCTAGCGAGATCGTAAAATGTCGAAAGATTGTCAACTGTGATACATTGCTTACAATTTAACATACTATTTTTCGTTAGAATATAATGAATTAAAGTAAAACCGTTTAATCACAATCTGTCGCTCGTCAAATTATCAACTGTCCCTGATTGGTCGGTCTTACACTATGCTGTTCTAAAGCCATAGAGTTAGGTTAAAACTTCTTTAATTAATTACAAATTCATTGTACTGCCACAATAATTTTATGTAACTAATTCTAAAGTTGTGGAGTACTTTCAAAATGAAATAAAATTACAAAAATATTTGGCAACAAACGAATTAACTAACCTACCTATGCTGTTCAACTAATCAGCGCGCGAGATGCGAACCGTCGGAAACCATATTACAATTTGACGGTTTCGCTTCACCAAATTATAATCTTACTAAAAATAATACGTTAAATAAGTAATAGTAAGCGGTGTGCTAAGTTTCACAATCTTTCGATAGTTTGTAATCTCGCTAAATATATTACAATCTAACGGTTTTGACAATTTGACGGTAACACATATATTCATACACATAATATATATTAAAATATAATAGTTAGTTAATAGTTAAAATAGAATTATAAAAAACTTACCGTCTCCAACTTCGCTCTTTACTTTTGGTCTAGGTCTCAGTATATCTTTTTGCTTGTGCCGATTCCTCAGATCTTTACGCAATTTTCTTCGCAACACATTATCTGGTAAACGTCGCCGTTTCCTGACCCCAAATGGCCGATAACGGCACTTTCTTCGAACAGCAGGTGTATCTCCAGCACAATCTAACATATGTTGATGTAAATCCTCTAAAGTGACTGATTTCTTGCATTTCGTGCAATCTCTAAAGCCTCTTAGCGGCCTGGTTCTGTTACAAATTTGGCTTGGAGGCACATACAAATGTTTTAATATATCAGCATTTAAAAGTGGTTCTCCTACAATTTCATAATGCTGCACTTGTGCATTAGGATGTTGAATGGATATATGAGATGAAAGAGCACGAGAGTCTCGTGTTTGAGCGCCACAAGCACAACATACGTAACACCTTGGTCGCACCCATTCACCACTAAGAATAGCCGGTTGCATATTATAAGCTGGTACCGATGGCATTAATCCAAGACATGATGGAAACTCCGAAGAGTTTCGTGTTGTAATTGGTTTCCCTGTGTATTTAACTACATGTGAGGATGTCGTCGGTATTTCCCGGCTCTCCAATATCTCTTTCAGTTCTTTATCTATAATATTCTGTTTTTCAGTCTTTTTTTCTACGTGGGAAATACGAAACTTCTGTTCATATTTCCGTCTCATGCTCAGTTGAGTCCATATATCTAGACTCGAAACAAGCGTTATAATACAGTCATTTGCATGGGAATCTCGTTCAATTTGACGAGGATTGATTAAGATTTTATCACTTTCGAGACTGTCCCATTTCCATTTGTGTTTGGGTGCTATGCCTCTGGGCATGTAACTATCAAACAGATTACGGGAGTATTGTTCAAAGGCCAGCAATATCGGGAAACCTTCTGCTGTATTAATAACTACGCTGTTTTTTGATTTACGAGTCTTTATGGTAGTCTCTACATCCGGATTAAAATTAAAAGAGCCATCAAGACATTTTGCTAAGTTTTCTTGGACGTTACTCGCTACTTTGGAATAGAAGCTAGTATCAAAGCATTTCTCAAACTTTTGTGTGGAATCATCAGTAGTTTTAAACCAATCCCTTCTTGTCGACTCTCCAGTTCTCGGGGATCTATGGACTACACCTAATCTTGACAGAATTTGATCGGCATCCGTGTTGTGGAAGGAAAAATTTGAAGGGATTCGTTTATTCCATTGTATGTCGTCTAATACAATGACAGCATTTTTCTCAATTACTGGGTTACCGCCCATATTTTTGCTGGGCGGCAATATTAAATTCGTTGTGATATTATCTTCGATATCGGCATTATCAAGAATTTGCGATGGTTTTAGCTCGCAGGAAATAACAATGCCATTAAAGCCATGTCCTTCAGAATATTGTTTGTTAGCTAGATATTCGTTATTTCTTAGAGTTTTTCTCTCGATCTTTGAACCCGTTAAAGTCTTTTGGCGCAACTTGCTACGGTAAGGTTTTTGTTTTTCACAAACGTTGAGTTTATGTTCAGCTAGTTCAGAAGTTGATAAGAATCGAGTATGGCAGTCAAGACAGGCAAAGTATTGGTTTGGGTGACTGTCAACCATATGACGAATGATGCCATTGGTTTCAGACTCGTTATGGTTACAAAAATAACATGTTATGAAAGAATCTTGTTTCAAAGCAGATAAATGTACACGCCTAGCGTGTTTTGAGACAGTTTGTTTCGAAGCGAATTTTCTATCGCAGTAGGGACATAAAAATTGCGAAACTGGTATGGAGTCAGCCTTGTTTGAGAGATCATCGGGTTTGTTTGGCAATGCTTTGGACGGGGGATTATTTTTCTTAGGTTTGTCCAGAGCAGCTTTGCCCTCGAATTTTTTTGTAGTTTTCGTCTGTAGACTGGGTACATTTGACTTTCTTGGTCGTAGTCTTCCATTTAAACCAGACAACGGTTCATCTTCATTAGTGCTCATTGTGTCAGTTTCGTCAGATCTGAAACAAAATTAGTCGCGATTAATATTTTAATTACGGACTCAGACAAAACCGTAAAATTTATTAAGGGATAGTGACTCAAGTGTCCTTTGTTTCATCTACAATTTATTTATTAATAGGTATAAATACTCTTAAATGCGAAATGGACAATCGTATACTGCCTGAATGTAGAAATTAACTTCAATGTATAACTGATTTCGATAAATATAATACTCTATATAATATTTATATATAACAAAGTCGTGTTAGTGATACATCTGAACTCAAGAACGGCTGGATGGACCAATATTTACGATTATTTTACGCGGAACGAAGGTCGCCGCGTCTGTAAGTATTTATATAGAAAAATAACTACATGGGTAAAGTTATCCATTTGGTAAAAACCTAGAAATACGTCTAAAATCCAGTTTCAGCACCACCTACCGTGTCCTAATCTTACAAACTAGAAGCAACACAAACATCAAAAGAAAATAATACATACTTAAGACTTCCCATAAACACTGTTATAATATAAAAAAAAATACCATAAATATACATGTTAAAATTTAATTTCGTATCCGTCATTGTAATGTAAATATTGAGTGTTTTTATTTTACACGACAATCGGTGTTAAATATTTTCATGTACATAAAATAAAACGCGGTAATTAAAAGAACCGTATTATATATATATATACTAGCTGTCCCGGCAAACGTCCTCGTTTTGTCATAACTACTAATAAATTATAAATTAATTAAAAAAAAATTGTGGATCTAAACCATTCCCAGATCCCCTTGAACACACACAAAAAATTTCATCAAAATCGGTCCAGTCGTTTGAGAGTAGTTCAGTGACATACACACTCACAGAAGAATTATATATATAAAGATATATGTAAGAATTGCTTATCTATACAGCATATAATATAAAATATTGATACTACTATACACTATAAACTACTACTATATAGCACCTATATAGCAGGTTCAGTCGACCTATCCCCGTTAAGGGCGTGTAGTTGACATCGTTTCTGACTGATTACACCAAAAACATCCGATCCTAAAACTTTCAACCCTTTTTTAATATATTCTAATATATACGACATTTATTATAAAATAAGTTTTATTCTATTATCAGCTCGGCGAAGGTCGATCTAGGGTCAGATCTTCTACTACTATAAAATTTTGACGAGGAGAGGCTAAGATTGTGGTTGATTCGAAAATGTGTCTATAAAATGTTTCCGCAACAGACATTTAAAACTCTGCTGAGTTTTTGCCATCCTGATCCCAAGAAGAAGCGCGTACCATAGCAGGACAGACTGAACCAGAAAAGTAGAATGTACAAAGTCAGAACAGTGGCACAGTGATGGAGTAGATTGTTTGAAGACCTAAGGTTTTTAGAGTGGTTCGGTTTAAAGATCATTATTTCTCAAAAAAAGTGTGGTTTGTACCTAAATTCTGAAGTTGAGAAGTTAAGTAGGAAGGAGATGTTAGAGAAAAGAGTAAAGGGTACTTAATGCTCGTATCTGTCTGCATATGCGAATTGGAAACCAATTCAAATGGAAGTGATGCTGAGAAACGTGATCATATTTACGTAAATTAAAGACGAATCAAATGCAATAGTTGAGAAGACGGTCAAGCTAATTGAGCAGATCTGTATTCTGGTCAAAGTAGCACATGTTACCATAGTCGATTATTGAAAATATTAGAGTGTGAACAAGCATTGCCTTAGTTTTCAATGGAAGGAACTTTTTAAGTCGGTAGAGCGCTCGCAATGAGTCTGTGACTTTCTGGCACACGGATGCGCCTTGTTTTCGCCAGCTGAGAGTTGTGTCTATGTATATCCGAGGTCTTTTACACGTTCAGAATATAGAATAACCATGCCATCGTAGGTAAGTGGTGGAACTGCAGTTAGTTCTAGCAGACTCATACTACGGCTACTCCCGTTGATAATAGACTGACATTGAGTCGGATTAACCGATACACCAAACATGTCCGACCAGTGTTTAATGGTTGCCAGGTCACTATTCACAACCGAAACCGCGGAAGATACATTGCACGACTCTGTTTGTTGTATTGTGTTGTATACGTGAGCACAGAAGGAGCACAGAAGAATTAAGGTGATAAGGTTAATGAAGATGGAAAGCAGGAGAGGTAAGAGAATACCACCTTGAGGGACACAGCAACAATACCTTTGCAGAAGGTATTGTTGCCAGACCCAAGTTTGTTAATCATACAAAGTATTGTCCCATGTGGGATTTAATCCAAAAAATCACCCAGGGGTTTAAGCAGAGGATCCAAGTGGACGAAAACCTTTTATGCATCACCTTTTGTTGTTTATGTTATAGCAAAAAGTAATAACATATATAAAATAAAGGAAGACTTTCTATTAAGTAATGAAATGAAATATTTTTAAAACGAACTTTACTTTCTTACTTTGTTTTTTCTCACATCTTATCATTATTTATGTTTTCAGTTTTTAAAAATGAAGTATTTTAAAACTAGAGCTCACGACGGCCAAACTTTCATTATTTTAAAAAAGCTGAAAATTTCTCCAGCGATCAGCGACTACAGAGTTTGGTTTGTGGTTACTTCAGGTAACAGGTATTAAAGGTGTATAAAATAGTATCTTAAATTCATTAAAGTATAAAGCCCATTTTTTTAGATTTTCTTTAGAAATTACGTTATCCATTGCCGGACACTTGTAACAGTAGCTACCACTTGCCAGACATCCCTAAAGTTTAAAAAATTATAATTATGATTTCGTCATAGTATAAAATCCTAATTTTATATATATACTATTGACCTGGGGAAATTCGTACCGCGATATTTCTCATCTAGAGGCAGTGTACAGTCGCGGACAAAAAAAAATAGCTTCCCATTATGTTCTAATTTTTCTTATACACCTACCTTTTTTTTCGTGTGGAAACTCCCTCGGGCCGCCACTCCGCCGGAATTTGCGGCGGGGCGGTGTGTCGGAATCGAACCGACTAAAAACACACGGTGTGCCACTCTGCGCCTGAGACGGGAGGGATCCGGGAATTGTTATTAACACATCCGGACCTCATATACACCAACCTTGTCCTAACAATAACAACCACATAAAGAATTATTAATTTTTTGGTGCAGCCGATCGGAAGTTATTCGCGTAAATACATTTCGCCGATTCATTTATATTTATTACTTGGGAACCTATATTTTTAGTCTTACTGGTTTTTACATCTTGCCAGACACTTTGAGAGTCCACTGTCACTGCATTCCCCACTGTTAGAATTCGCGGAGAGTACACTATTAGCTAGGTGCACGATGACAGCGCCAAGTAGCGATGTCAAATGGTTTTTTTTATGAAGTCGTAAAAAAAAACAAATAATTTGAATAAAATATCGTAATTTACATATGTTCCATTCAATAATAATAATTTATTTCGGATTCAGATTGATTCTAGTCGTTATGTTACGAGTGTAAGTTGTGTGTACAATCACAGTGGCAGATGTAAACATATTAAATATGTTTTACATCTGCCAGTGCCGAAATTTTTCGTTCTGATATACTACCTGAATCCCAAAGAAAGCTTCTTGAAAACCAATAAAGAGCAGCAAAGGGGCAGATCTAGTGCGAGACAGTTTGCTGAAGAAAAGTAGTCAAAAGGAAAATACTAAGAAGAAATGTTTCTTTTGTTTCCAACTTGCTTGTGAAAATTTATAAAATTTGTGATCATTAATTTTAAAGTAAACACGAAACGCTGACAATTAAAGAAGAATGTGACATTTAGACCGCCTAAATCGTAATGATAAATTGTTCGCGCCAGCATTATGTATTGTGCTCGATGCGTAGGTATTCTTTTGATTCTGATTGCTAGTTTGTATTGAATTGAGTGATAGCAGTGACGCCTGTCGCCTAGCGTACATTCATTATTTATTGTTTATTCATTGTAAATTATAAGTATCTAGCAATGTCGTCACAAGTCCAGAAACGCTGACAATTAAAGAAGAATGTGGCATTTAGACCGCCTAAATCGTAATGATAAATTTGACATACATGTGTAATGAAGTAGTCAGAGTATTGGTCTAAGATCCGACCCTATATCGACCTGCACCGAGCTGATAATAGAATAAAACTTAGTTTATAATAAATTTCGTATATGGATTGTCTAATTTTTTTTATTTAAATTAAAAGTTATAAAAAATAATATAATCGAATAATCATTATACAATGATATTTTACATATGAAACCATTGAAATTATAACATAAATAAATATATAGATAGTAAAAATAACGAGGTAATCGCTTGTAAAAAATCCTTAGGCAGTAGGCGGCAGTCTTCCTACTCTATAATCCGACAAATTCGGTAGTTCGACACACCTGCAAAACGTTTGTCGGATTACCGCGATTATATTGTATTACATACAGGCACTCCAGTTTTATTTATTTGTATAGATTGTTCTATCATATCGCGAACTCCATACCGCTCGGTAATCTCGTTCATCTTGGCGCGAAAACAACGTGCATTCGTGTCGGTGGCTATAACAGTACTGAAACTTGAGCGCAATGCTCCCCACACACGTTCAAGTAAACTTGCACAAGTCGGGAATTCAAAATTCGAACCTTTTAAAGAACTTGTTCAAGTCAAATTTGCACAAGTATCTTCCAAAACACGATACGTACAGTGTACCAAGGGCAGCTGTAGCGGACATAATATATAAAAAAAAATGTTTTTGGAAATTTAAGACCATATCCACGAAAAAAAAATTGCCGCAACAAATTCCGCTGTGCCAGCTAGTTTTGTATAAATTGTCGAATAAACTTCTGTGGGTTACTTTTTTTTTCATTTAAATAAAATAAAAATAAAGGCATTCATGTAGACGTATTAATTTTGTCAGTTCCAAATTATAATTAGTACTAAGGCGGTTCAAATATGGTGGAGACAAGCGCTTTAGATGGCGCACATGTATGTTTTGAAGGTCGTGGCTTGAGTATGTGATAGGTCCCTTACGAATAGTTACGAATAGTGTGGCATAGTTTTCGTCGGGAGCGCACGTTTCACGCCCGTGTTACAACCATGAGTGAACGTCAAGTGGCGACCGCCTTTAAGCAACGTATTGTCATGTGTTTTTTAGTGTGTGAAGGCGTTGAAATCACGGAAAATTTTCTGCGTTTCTGAAATCAGTTCGGTAGTGAGTGCCTGAATAGGGTTGCTGTGTTTAAATGGGCTAACACATTCAATGGCCGCGAAAGCATTGAGAATGAGCCGCATGATCGTCGACGGCGAACCAGTGTCACACCAGACAACATTCGCCCCGTAGCATAACACTTTTTGGAAGACCGTAGGATGAATGTTCGAGATATTTCGACTGAACTCGACATCAGTATTGGTAGTGTAGACGTGTAGAGTCAATCCACGAACACATTCACTATCGCAAAACAACAAAAGCTTGCTTAACTGTTGAACTACGAGCAAAAATTAATGCGGCTTCATACCGCGAGTCTCACGCTCGATACAATATCGGAATTGGGGTGGGAGGTACTGGAACACCCCCCTACAGTCCGGATTTATCATCCTGCAACTACCACATGTTTGGACCACTGAGAGAAGTCCTCAGAATTCAAATATTAAACACCGACGACGAGGTAGAGGTGTTCGTGCGCACATGGGCTGTCCGAGTTGCCCAAGGAAATCTCCGATACCGGCGTCAAAAAGCTTCCGTAAAGGTGAACAAAATGCGTAACTAGTAAAGGGAAGTACCTAGAAACAGCGCATTTTTTTGTAATTTTTTCGATACTAAATAAACGTGTCAGAGCATTTGTCTCGATCCTGTTCGAACGTCCCTTATATCGTATTTCATATGAATGGTAACTCATAGATGGAAATAAGTCTGCCAAAAACTTTTTCAAAACTTGTCACGATTTGATGTGCGATACAAGATCATTCAAACGTAGATTTATGGTCCCTTTCACGTATTTTTTTTTTCAGAAATAAGGCATAAAAGTATTACCCCTTCTAAAGCATATGGCAATTTTCCTTTGCTATTTGATATATTAAACTTTTTGTACTGTCCAGCCCCTAGAAAACGTTTAATGCACGTATTGAACCTAATGTTTCAATTTTGCTTTCATTTTATCAATTACTAAAGTACAGTATATTCTAATATGTGGGTTGGGTTCGGCTAAATATTTTAATCAATATAACTATTTCATTTGCTTAATTACTTCTTTACTATCACTGCATGTTATAAAACAAAGTTCAACGCCGCATCTGTCCGTGATAAACTCAAAAGCTAATGCACGGATTTCGATGCGATTTTTACCAATAGATAGCTAATTCTTGAGGAAGGTTATCGTATATAATATTTGTAGAAGATTTCGGAAATAATTAAGCTGCAAACCTTCTCGGAACATAGGCTATTTTATGTTTCCCGAAAAAAGCCCGTGCGAAGTCGGGTGGGCTGCTAGTTTTTTTTCTATATATGAGCCTGCCAAAGTGACTCTACCCTGTCTCTCTTCATTTATAAAGCGATAACAACACTATTCAAGAGAAATAAGGATGGAGCTATACACCAAACCATTGTATTGATTTTAGGACTGATATTGTTGTAGATTTTAAGTTTAAAAATGAGTAAATAGTCATAATTTGATTAGATGAAACTTATTGTAGAAAATATTAAGAGGCCTATTACATTCCACGATACTGCAAGAACTGGGGTACCAACGTTGGGATATCTCCTTTCCATTAAAAAAAGAAACATCAAAATCGGTTCATAAACGACGAAATCATCCGCGAACATATATATATAAAAAGAATATATATATATATATACTGTTGAATTGAGAAACCTACTCCTTTTTTGAAGTCGGTTAAAAGCAATAAATATATTAGTATACTAATGAATTGTTCTATTTATGAGTTACGCAAACCTTTCAGTTTTGCCTACTTAGACTAAGATCACATATAGAGGGTTACTGGCCTGATCAATATGGTTTTCGACAAAATAAAAGCACAAGAGAGAGGTCCTAGCCCTACGGTTAATTTCGATAGACGTATGGACTTAACCTTCCAACATTTATAGTTAACTTTCATAGATCTGAAGGCATTAGATATTTTAGACAATATTTTAACAAAAAAATATGGTCATTCGGAAAAGAAGAGGCGTTGATTACAGAGACCGGTGATCCAGTTTAAAATTATATAAAAACCAAACAACAATAATAGAAGTAAAAGGAGAGAAACAATTACTAAAACTAAGCAGGGTAGGACAAGGGCGCCTTTTGACACACTTTTTTTTACTAAATATAGCATAAAAAAATAGTAGATACAGATGAAGTAGGCTTCAAATTTAATTAAAAGACCATACGCTATGCAGATGATGTCGCAACGATAGCCGATAACACAGTAAAATAACAACTTCTGACGGCAATTAATATTTTTTTTAAAGATTGTATATTAAATAGTTCGTCTAGTGTAAAATTTTCTCTGTCAGATTTTTTCTAACTTCATTATTTTTTGTATATCTATATAAAATATTAAGCTGTTCTACTATCACATGTCGCGTTACTTGTGCCATTTTTTAATTATGAACTAATAAATTATTTTAGCTTTTTAAATATATACATATCCTGTTTTAAATTCGAAGAAGTTATAAGCAAAATAGTTCGTCTAATTGTTAATCGATGCAAAAGAGTTCGTCTATCGGTGAGTAAAATAAGATTTTTCCTTCTTTGTACAATTATGTTGCATAATTTAAATTTGTCATTCGTCAAATGAGAGAGTATAAATACTGAAAATTTAAGTTTTTTTCATTATAATTTAAATAACAATGGGTCCTGGCAAACCCGTGTGTTATCGAATTCGAAATCGAATAGTTTGTGGGGTCGATGCTGACAAATCAAGTTACCAAATATCTAAAGACTTGATAATTAACAGGTCTACAGTCCAATCTATCATTTAGCACTATAAAAAGAACAGAACGACTTCTTGTTTGAAGAAATCTGGTCGACCACGCATCACAAGTGCAGAAGAAAACAGAATCCTGAAGCAAAAATAGAAAACAGAATCCTGAAGCAAAAGGAGAAACCACTGTTGACTGTGGTACAAAAGAAGAAGAGGTTGAAGTTTGCTCGTATAAATTGGTCTTCCGATCAGTGGCGTAGTATCATTTGGAAACAAAAATGAGGCATTTCATACTGTCTGAAACGCAAAGTGAAGTTTCCGGCGTCTCTTATGATATGGGACTGCATGTCTGCACAAGGTGTTGGTGGTATGCAGTTTGTGGATGGTTCCTTGTGGTGGAAAACCTTTTGGAAGAGAATTTACTGCCCTCTATTACGTCACTTAAGCATCAAGATTCCTTCATTTTTCAACAGGATGGTGTTTCCTGTTATACTGTAAAGACAACAAAGACGTGGCTATTGGCGAAAAGCATCCCTACAATCGAATGGCCATCGAACATGCGAACTAGTCGCCGATCGATACCCTATGGTGGAAAATGAAAAAAGTTCTCCGTAAAAATCCATAAAGATCGAAGAGCGACTTAAAAGCTAAACCTCTGTCTGTGAGTCAATTACGCCTGAGGGCTGTGCAGCGTAGGTTGCAACCATGCCTCTTCGCATTAAAGCTGTCATTGAGAGCAAAGGCTACACAACTAAGTGGTAGACAAACTATTTTGCGTGAGTCACAAGAGTAGACGAATACTTTTGCGTTATGTTTTTTAGAATTTTTATTTTTTAGTCATTAATGAATTTCAGTTATGTTAAAATACACTTTAAAATGTTCCTCAAATTGTAGTTTACTTTTTATTAAACGTTCTTAATTATTTTACCAATATTTAATTTCTATATTTTACGCTTTGCACTACTTTCCGTACTAGATGCACCATTTTGCATCGGGGCTCGTATTAGCTAATATTCTATATGCTGCAAAATTTTCTCCTATATCCAGTCTAATTAAAATCACCGATATTCACATAGAACTAGTGAAAAGTTTCAAATATACAGGTAGCTGAATAACGTAGGATTAAATTTGTTCCCCGGATTTATTATAAATACTCACAATCGCTTAGCAAGGCTTCAACAGAGTGAAGCATCTGTTGAAAGCCAAAATCAACATCATAATAAGAAAATTACTCATCAAGACATATATAAGGAGAATTGCAGTTTATGGCCGCCACCGCGAAATGTGGATGTTGACCCCAAAGACTCAGAGACAGGTAGGCAGTATTTAAAATATGGTGCTGGGTGCGAATGATGAACATTAGCTAGATAGAGAGAAGAACCAATTCAGTCCAAATCCTACTCATACTTAATTAAGAGAGACAATCGTTGAATGATATTACAGACAAAAGGCAAAATCGTTGGCCGCTTGATTAGACGAAAAATTCTTCAGTACAATAGTGGAAGAAAATTTTATGAAATTGAGTTATTGACATTCTCGAGATCAGCGAAATTAATGTGACGTCTATTGTATTTTTTCCTTATTTGTCATAGGTTATGTATCCCATTTTACTCATTCTAATTAGTACAGTCATTTGGTGCAAAAACCGGAGTTTTACTTAAAAAGATTTTCGATATACCTCCTTTCCAATCAATCTACGACGAAAACATGAATCGATTCCCGGTTTGGGCCAAATGTGTTACTGTGTTTTTCTTACAAGAAATTTTTAATAACAACCCGTAGTATGGAAACTTGACTGTACTTCACGCCCGTGCCTCAAAGAGCTCGTTAAGCAGTCGGTCCCGGTTGTCATGAACATCTATGACAATCGTTATTGGGAAGATGTGCCTCAAATATACGTCGCCAAAAATAAGCTAAGCTAGTAGTAGTAGAAAGAATATTACATAAAATGCAGCCCAGAACACGGTCTAGTTGAGCTCCAAGCTCCAGTCGTTTATCTTTGTTGCTTCTCCTTTTATCTGCTTGCTTGGCTGCAGGGTGTCCAAAATAACCCCCATGAACTGTGCTGTCGTCTGCAGAAGAAATGAATGATGCCAAGGACTAATATATCATTGACATGTAGAAGAAAACTGTGGGCGACAAAATGGAGTCCTGAGGTATACCAGCGTATATCTGCTAAAAACCTAAAGCCGATAATTGATTGTTTATGATCTGTTCAAACACTTTGCAGATAATAGTGGTGACGGCTATCGGACGGTAGTTCACCGGATTGAACCGATCGCCTTTATTGGGGATGAGTTGAACATTCGCCTCTCTCCAGGCCTCCGGAACAGTTCCCGAGGAATACGTCAGGCGATAGGCTCGTCAATACCGCAGACAACTTGGTGCAGTCGATTGGCAGCTATACATAAATTTCGATGATTGACTTTTATAGAACTAGAAATAACGCTAATTTCTGACTCCAGAGATTAGCCTGTCTGGCAGCCAAGGGCTGCATAAAGACTACACCGACTGCGGCTCTGGAAACCATCTTAGGTCTACCACAACTCCACCTATTTATAAGGCATGAGGCCTCAGCCGCGGCTGTGCGGCTTAAGAAACAAAATCTCTGGAAACTGCCTAGGATACTACACACTGAAATCCTCTATGAGGCCATAGGTAAGGAACTGCTCATAGAAGCGGTAACTGATATGATACCCAGGCAATTCGTTTTGGAAAAGAAGTACAAGATACAACTTTACGAGGACCCCGAAGAAGGATTAGACCCAAAAGAGTTAAGAATCTTCACAGATGGATCCAAAACAAAGTCAGGCTCGGGAGTATTCTTTGAGGACCTAAAAATACCGTTAGAAGCCCACAACACAGTCTTTCAGGCAGAGTGCATGGGTATAATAATTGCAGCACATGCAATCATCTAAAGGAAGGTAACGGGATACACCATCCGCATGCTTTCCGACAGCCGATCAGTCCTACAAGCCCTACAGAGTCATACGACAATCTCAGGGCTAATCTAAGAATACCAAAGCCTGTAAGAAGATTAAAAAAAGAAGAAATGCAAGTCCGACTTAACAATTAAAAATTCATTGTAATTAATATACGGAAAATAATATTGCTTTATTTACAAACACGAATTCAACAGTGCTGAAACAGCATAAAGACTAAATGACGTGTTTTGTAAGGGGGAGCTACTACAAATGAAAGCACGGTACGTTTTAGTTGTGAGTGAAAAGCTCTAGACATGGATATCACATGAATCACTCATAAGAGAAGCAAACGAGTGCGTTCGAGTCACAAAAACGAATTAGTATTCAATTCAGTATTCCATAATTTCATTACTTGAGATGAGAATGGAGCCTTCATATAAAATAATAAACTTTTAAAATCGAAGAGAACAGAAACATTTTTTTACATAAAATATAAGATAGAAACGAACAATCTTAAAGGAAATGTTTAGAATATGTTTGTTTGATTCTTATTAAATGTTGCAAAGAACGTAGTGATGCATTTATGTATGTGAATACTGACGAGGCCTAGGCTACAAGCTACGAGGACATTCAGTTAAGATCAAACTTTTACAATGTATTTATGATACAAACACTATTACACAAAGAAAAATATTTGTAACAGTTATGTAGACCACAATTTGCATCTCATAAATTATTTCCATGGTTGTCAGAGCGCGAATAATGCCTAATCGTCTCTTTTATCAACCTTGCTACTCTTGATGCATTTGATTACTGATAACATAATAGATATTTTGTAGATGACAAGTTTTGTAGGTGGAAAAGCTTGTACAAAAACTATGACCTTTTAGCATTTTCAGGTAGTTACATAACTTTACACGTTCAGAATTGGAGAGGTATATCGTCGAAAAAGTCGACCGAATGTTTTCAACAAAAGGCCAAACTTTATTGTGGAAGCTAAAAAACTTCAAAACAAATTTACGCTCAAAATCATCAAGGTGCTGACTTGGCTTTGCTCGCAATTTTAATGCGTTAAATCTTGAATTTATTAAGACAAATCTATAGAAATAAATAAAACTGGAGTGTATGTTTGCAATATTAAAATAACCGCTTTTCACTTAATGCAGATGTATGTATACACGGTACATATACCTACCAATTTTTTTTTTTTTTTTTCAATTTTTGTCGATCTGTCTGTCTGTCTGTTTGTTCCGGTAATCTCTAAAACGGCAGGACTCATTTTGACGGGAATTTCACTGGCAGATAGCTGGTGATATAAGGAGTAACTATGGCTACTTTTTTGACTTACTTTGTACCGCGGCGTTACCCACGGTACGACAATAAACGCGGGTAACACCGCGTATGAAACAAAATGCCCTGTTATTTTTGAATAAAGTAGCATACCTATCTTATCACACTAATATTATAAAGGCGAAAGCTTATGAGTGTGCATGTTTATTACTTCTTCACGCGCAAACGACTGAATGGATTTGAATGAAACTTTACAGTAATATAGCTTACCAGCTGTTGTCCGCGGCTCCGCCCACATGTATGTCGGTTATCGCGGCAAATAGTACGTGTATGCGTAGTAGTAGATGTATTAGCTATATTACTATATGCGGTCACATACTCACACAGCCAGATTATTTAACTTACTTTTTTTTCTTATGTTTTTATTGTTAAAATGTACCTTATTCTTCTCGTGTCCTTTGTAAATGTGGCTAATAAGTGTATTGTTTCTTTCTTCTCTTTATTTCTAACTGTAAACTTTCATACATATCTGTTCAGTGGTTTTTGCGTGAAGAAGCAACAAACATACACACCCACAAACTTTCGCCTTTATAATATAGTAGGATAGGATTAGGACATCAGAAAAACACGTATGCTATGTATAACTATGTATAATATGTATAACTATTTACCGCGATAACCGACATACACACGGGCGGAGCCGCGGGCAACAACTAGTTATCAATAAAGTAAGGCTTCTTTCAAGTAAAGGTGATTATACATTATAGAAGTGGATTTATGTACAATGTCATTAGGACTCAAATGAACGTATCTCTTTTCTAACGTCGGAGCTTTAATATAATAATAATAATTCCATTAAATCACTCCCACAACACTTTCTTATGCTAATTTACATAATGCTACAATTATCGGGTAACTTAGTGAGAGACTGGTGCCTGAAGTGGGTTTAAATCCTGAATCCTAACGGGTGTAGACTAACTGTTAATTTACATACTCTACAGGTAAGTGACGACTAGTACGTAGATTGCGTGTTCTGTGCTAATTTATTACTACACTGAGTCTTGTACAAAACGAGCAATCTCGCAACAAGTTATCATTTGCTATAACTTGTGATAAAAGTGTTGTTTAGTCATACTACACATTTGCTATACTACTACGACAAATTCGTTTATGGCAGCCATGTGGTTCAGGCTCGTTGACTTGTAAACACTCTTCACATGATAAAAATCGGTCTGCAAACATCCCCAAGTAAAATTGCTTAAAATTTAATTTATTTGTTTTATAATTAAACGCAATTAAGTTAATCACCTCGTCAGATTAAATATTTTCGTCTTCTGAACTATCTTTGCTCATCCTAATCACACTTAATCTTTATATATATAATTCTTCTGTGAGTGTGTATGTCACTGAACTTCTCTCAAACGACTGGACCGATTTTGATGAAATTTTTTGTGTGTGTTCAAGGGGACCTGGGAATGGTTTAGATTCACATTTTTGTCCGCTGGACAATGTTTTTCTAATTTATTAGTAGTTATGGCAAAACGACGTTTGCCGGGACAGCTAGTCCTACATAATAAACTAGCTGAGTCCCGCGGTGCTACCTGCGGTTATTGTTGTACCTTTACAACCGCGGGTAACACCGCTGTGATAAGCTTGTATTATAATAAAATACTACAACTAACCTGTTTTGTGTGTACATGAAACAAAAACAGTATATTAAAATTAAATTAATATTAACGCGTCCAAATGTATAATCTTCAACAATAAGTCCAAAATATTAATGAAAAATGTAAGATATTTAACACCTGTCACTACTGAATAAACCATATTTATTACACCAAATCTAGTTTGGACAAGGATACTAAAATATAAAAAATATATGTATACAAAAATGCGAAAATAGCTATTCAGTGAACGCATCGACAATCGAACAAAATTTTAAGTGAACGCACACATTCTGTGTCAAGCGACAGTAGAGGTAGCAAGTAATAACAAAGCCAAGTATATTTTTCGTCAAATAAATTATATTTAAGTGGTAAGTTCCTTGCAATTCATTTTTCATCATTTCGTGAACGTCTATATTACATTTAATTATTGATGAAATTGTTTTTTACGACGTAAAATAACAAAGTACCACACTACATCTAAAATGGTCCTTGTATGATAAAAGCGCGCACTTATTTAAAATCGTCATTTCGTGAACGTTTCTGAAATGACCGTTTTCAGAAACGTTCACGAAATGACTGTTGCTTTCTCGGAATGATGATTATAAATTCGAAGGGCGATTCACTTATAAATTTTTATTAATTTATTTAACACGTTGATTGTTTTTCAATTACAGCGTAATTAAGACTACTGATTTAGTCAAATAAACTCAAAAATTCGCTTAAAAACGATAGTGTGGTTTATTTGTCAAAAAAAGAAAAGGCAAATGTTAGGAAAAGAAAACTTTTATTTCATAAATGTATCATCTATACTTATAAAATAGTAAGTCCTGACTGACTGACTGATTCATCATCGCCGAGCGAAAACTATGATAGTTAGGGCTATGAAATTTGGTGAGTAGGATCGTTTTATTGAGTAGACACCCACTAAGACAGGAATTTTGGAATTTCTACCCCTAAGGGGGTGAAATAGGGATTGAAAGTTTGTATGGAAGTCCGTCATTTTTTAAGTTAGAAACCTGAAACTTTACTTTTGGGCTGCTGATTAAAAATGAGTAAACAGGTATTTCAATGTTTTTGAATATTCAACCCCTAAGGGGTGAAATAGGGGTTGATATTTCGTACATAGGTTAGTCTGGAAGTCCGTCATTTTTGAAGTCTGAAACATGAAACTTTATTTATGTGTTACTGATTTAAAAAGAGTAGAGACGTATTTGAGCGTTTCTGGGTATTCTACCCCTAAGGGGGTGAAATAGGGGTTGAAAGTTTGTATGGAAGTTGGTCATTTTTTAAGTTAGAAACATGAAACTTTATTTATGTGCTACTGATTAAAAAACAGTAGATACGTATTTGAGCGTTTCTGGATATTCTACCCCTAAGGGGGTGAAATAGGGATTAAAAGTTTGTTTAGAAGTTCGTCATTTTTTAAGTTAGAAGCATGAAACTTTATTTTTGGGCTACTGATTTCAAATGAGAAGACACGTATTTAAGCGTTTCTGGATATTCTACCCCTAAGGGGGTAAACTAGGGGTTGAAAGTTTGTACGGTAGTTCGTTATTTTTGAAGTAGCAAACATGAAACTTTATTTTTGGGCTACTGATTAAAAGTGAGTGGATACGTTTTTAAGCGTTTCTGGCTATTCTACCCCTAAGGGGATGAAAAAGGGGTTGAAAGTTTGTACGTACGTTCGCCATTTTGGAAGTTACAAACATGAAACTTTGTTTTTGGGCTACAGATTAAAAATGAGTAGATACGTATGTAAGCGTTTCTGGATATTCTACCCCTAAGGGGTGAAATAGAGGTTGAAAGTTTGTATGGAAGTCCAGTGGAAGTTATTTTTTAAATTAGAACCAATTAACTTTAATTTTGGGCTATTGATTAAAAATGACTAGATATCTATTTAGAGTTTCTGCATATTTTACCCGTAAGGGGGTGAAATTGGGGTTGATTTTTTTTATGCAAAACCGTCACATTTAAGAATACATAGAAATAAGAAAGGTGAAACTTTACTTTTGGGTTGCTAATTAAAAATGAGTAAATACGTATTGCAGCGTTTCTGAATATTCTATCCCTAAGGGGTGAAATAGGGGTTGACATTTCGTACATAGGTTAGTCTGGCATTCCGTCATTTTTCGAAATAGATGAATACTTATATCAGCATTTATGCGAATTCTGTTCCTAAAGGGGATGAAATATGGGTCAAATGTTTGTATGAAAGTTCTTTTAAATGGGCTATTGATCAAAAACAAATAAATACGTTCAAAAACATGAATAAAGTACTGATACATACTTTTACACAGTTTTAATTAAATACATATAATCAACTTCCACGCGAGCAAAGCCGCGGGCAACAGCTAGTTGGTAATATAAAATGCTACATATTGCTCAGAAGATTTTAACAGCTAGATCAAAGAAACTTAATTTTAAAATCTGCTGTCTAAGTTCAGGATTTTGTTTTGAAACAAGAAGTTCGACAAAATCTCACTGATTTCTTCGAAAATATGATGTAAGTCGAATGTGTTAAAAAGCAAAGACGCTTGCTCTTACACACAGCTACAAAACTGGTGTCAGACACACAGACAAGTGGTGACTGATATACTTTTCAGAGAACTATAACGTTGAATAGTTTGGTTCTTTGTTTGTTTGTTTGAACGCGCTAATCCCAGAAAGTACTGGTCCGATTTGAAAAAAAATGTCGGTGTTAGATAGCTCATTTATCGATGAATGCTATAGGCTATATATGATCACGCTTGGACCAATAGGAACGGAGCACCAATGAAAAATGTTTCGAAAACGGGGGAAAACTATCACGCTACGGACAATAGAAGACGCAAACGAGGTTGCGTGGGTCGGCTAGTATGCCATAAAATCTCGGAAGGACTAGCCAATCTCTACAAATAGTAGTTGACAAAAAACTGTGCGGTAGTTTCTTGCCATTAAGTAACCAGTCTGCTCGTTTGCCCCCCTTTATTATATCTTTTTTTTTATCTCCCGTAACCTGCAATGGATGTAAGGATCATAAGATAGTATCGGTCTCTTATAAACGATTTGTTTCATTACCGTTGAAACTGGAAGCCAACGCCCTGGATTGTATTCTGCAATTTTTGTGAAGTCCCAGATTCATCAAATACTCATGATGAGTGTGAAAGTGAAAATTGGCTAGGTCGAATGAGCGCATTTCGCGCTACAATTGTCATCACCGTTCGATGTGGCCGTTATGGAGGAATGGCACTTAGTAAGACTGTTTCTTGGAGTTTATGCCTAAAATAATTCTCTTCATACCCAAGAGTCAAACTTAGCAGCGCTCAATACTAAAGCTACATGTGTCAGAAGTCTCACCCAAGAATTGGTGAATGTTACGCAACGAGAAATATAGTACTCCCGCTACTTCATTTTTCTTTGTCCTAAACTTTTAAATGTGTTGTCTTGTCCTATAGAATCCCAAAATTTGGACTCTGTGTACGAATCACACATATGACTTAGAATAACAATTTGTGAATTACACAAAGTGATGTCCCATGCAGAGTTCGAACCCACAGCACTCGTTCGCAGTAGAAAGCGGCTAGCCGCTTTAACCACTGCGCTATACTATACATGGAAAACGTGAGTATCTTACTTACTTACTTACTTACTTAATGTTATTTATGTTAGACAAGAGTGATATCTTACATACTTTTTAACGCCCATGGAAATAATCTTGACTTCAATAATAAAGACTAGGAAGACGATGATGATGGGTAACAGTTTATTTTGTGGCAAAAAAAATTATGGAAACTAAATATCGATAACAGTTAATTTAATAGTTCGGTTCGAACAATAGTACCTATATTGATTTATATTAGATGTTTATAAAATAGCTATATTTTGTATCATAATTTTAATTTACATAAATCAGATAAAAGGAATGAAATGTTCTGTCCGGGACATGTAAAATACAACAAAAGCAGTACAAAACTTGTTACAATTTGTCGGTGACCCATCCGAGGATCGTATGGTATCCATACCTATTTATTTATGCTCTTTTATTATAATTAGAATTATTTACTTATCGTAAAAAGTCAATCCCACAGCCCAATACATTACTGGCTGTTATATAGTTTTTGATTTAAGTCAAGAACAAAGGGCGGTTATTTTCAAAAGTGTAAATTTTCTGGAATCATCTATCTAAATATATAAAATAGGACCCGCTGAACCCAGAATCCTGTAATTTTGCATGTAGGTTCTTTATGTAACGTAAGTGAGCACTAAGAAAGGATTTTTTGAAATTTCACCCCAAAGGTAAGGTAAAGGTAAGGGGATGAAAGTCTGCGTAAGCGAAGCGGCGTGCAAAAACTAGTAATAACTATAATAACAATAAATTTGCACAGGCACAACCAAGTTGCAACTTGCCCTTAAATACCATCTTGTGAACTCAGAGGTGCCATACTACAGGTATGTGCCCGACCCAGTTCTCGAGAATTGTTGTGCTACATTATATTGGGATCGATCTGTTGTCACAGACAGGACTATTGTTATCAATAAACCTGATATTGTGTTGATAGATCGATTGGAGCGCCGCGCAATGATTGTCGACATCGCCGTTCCTCATGACGAGAATCTTGTGAAAGTCGAAAAAGAAAAACAAATAAAATATTTGGATTTATCTCACGAGATTGTCGATATGTGCAATGTTGGTTCGGTGATAATTGTTCCAGGTCTGAGGTCTGAATTCAGAAGACAATCCTTTTTGACACGGCTCGTATTGTGAGGAGGTTCTTGTCTTTGGAGCCCTAACCACCGGTTTCTTGGTCCCTGTACCCGAAGTCGGTGGTCTATTTTTTTTATATGTATATTTAAAAATGTAAATAATAATTTTAATAAAGGGAATTTAATAAATTTAAAGAACTGTTTTTTACGATCATCGCATAACTTCAGTTTAATTCTGTAAATTTAATAGAGTTGCTGAATTTAAGCGCTAATGTCACTTTAGATTGAAGTATTTACTACCTTAATCGATGAAAATCTATGTTGTACGTTCTCTCAAAAAATATGTAGAAATAAATTGCATTAATAAATTATAAAATGTCTATTTTTAATACAATTATAAACAATATTGCAACAAAGGTTGCCTGGAAGAAATTGCTATGAGCAATAAGGCCGCCCTTTGTACATCACTTTTCTTTTGTTATATTATTTAATTGTATATTGTTTGTAAACCCTGGTGTACAAATAAAGTGTTATCTATCTATCTATCTATCTATATTGATCTCATTTGACAGAACTAACAAGATTAGTAGTAGTTATCGGTAAAACCGCCAAATGATTTTGCTACACTCACATTAAATAAACTAGTGTTGTACGAGGGTACGTTTTAGTTTTGCAAAATGACAGTGTAGTTTTTTGGTGGTATTCGTTTTATTTTTATTCAAATACCTAGGAAAACTGTTTGTAATCGAGTTTTAGTGCCTTATCGCCTACCAAACAACTTAATTCGGAAGAAAATGCGAAATACAATGAAATATTTATATGCTCTATGTGTACAATAAAGAATAAATACAAAATACAAAATAAATTCGACTGCTTTTCGTAACGAGTGGTGAAACGTTACTAGCACTTTATAAGGTTGGCTTTGATGTTCCGGATCACACACCCTACAACTCTAATCTAGCTCCTACCGATTAACGATAAAATATAAAAAAATTCGTAAAATAAATTTTCCAACGATGAAGAAGACAGAGGTAAGTGCTGTTAATTTTTCAAACAAAGACTTTCTTGCAATGCTCAAATTGAGTGAAAGTGTTTTAAGAAAATTAGATTTTTTTTTAAATGAATGAAACATTTTATTATTTATTTATTCCTTCCGCGAATTTAAAAAAGTTTCTTTGTAACTCTATCTACTATATACTACTTTACACTTACACCTACCTGGTCAGAGGCTGCAGATCCGAAGAAAAGACATCGACATAATCCTTGTAGTCGGACGTTTCCGGTAAAATGATGTCGTCCTCCAATGCGGACTCTACATCATGGCTACTCTTCGCCGACGTCAATAAACTGGGTGTAGCAGAATATCTAGGAAAAATTAACAACCATTAAAATGATACATCATAGTATTATAATAAAACAAATAAGGTAATTGTGTCCACGTATAGATATAAAATATTCAGAATTGTGATAGCTGCAAATCCATAAGTGTATAGTAACAAATAGGTAGCAAGCACAGTCTCACCAACATATCGAATCTCATAAATATTACATTGGGACAGATTTCCTTGAGGCGCGCGCTAGGTTGAAATGAGTATAAAATGAAATACTTCGCAAGCTGAATTTATTTGGATGCAATGCTTCAATATATTTGTTATTTCATATCTAATGAGTGTGAGTGTGAGACGAGCCATAAAACCGCGGTTTTACTCGCCAGTTTTTTCAAGTCTAACTAAAAAGTCAAGTCTAAGTAAAAGTCCTAAAAAAAAAGTTAAGATAGACTTGAAAAATCTTGAAAACGCTTTTACATTTTCTCAAGAATAATATATATTTACACGAGTATATGTCACGGTAAGATTGGAAAACCGTCAGAATATAATCTACCTAGTGAGATTGCAAACTATCGATAGACTGCCTCGTTGGCCTCGCGGTTGGCGTGTGCGACTACTGATCATGAGGTCTCATTCGATTCCCGGGTCGGAACAAATGTTTGTATCATCTGCAAATGTTTCGGAGTTTGGGAGTTTTCTATGCATGTACTTACAAAGTAAATATATCTATGTATTTGTATCAGTTGTCTAGTCCCCATAATACAAGCTCTGCTTAGCTTGGGACTAGATGGCGTATAAGATGTCCGAAATATTTATTTATTATTATTGTCAATTGTGATTGGTCGGTTTTACAATAGGCCGTTCAATGGAATTAGCGTTAGGTTAGGTCAGAACTTAGGGGTCCGTCGCTTCTCAGTCGCAGAGTGGCAGACCGTGTGGTTTTAGTGGGTTCGATTCCGATACACCGCCCCACCGCAAACCCCGATGCGGTGACGAGGGCTTCACGTAAAAAAAAGGTTTGAACTTCTTTAATTACTTAATAGCAAATTAATTTTACGGTCGCAACAATTTAATATAACTAACTCTAAAGCTGTGAGGTATTTTCAGCATGAAATCAATTTGCAATCACAAAAATATTTTACAATCGGCAATAAAGACGAATTAACAAACAAATATGGAGGCGCGTGACATATGCAGTTCAACCAATCAGCGCGCGACTTGCGATTCCATTACCGTCGATACCATTTCACAATCTTTCGACTGTTTGCAATCTCGCGAGATAGATTACAATCTAACGGTTTTGACAATCTTCTATGCGTGTGTATGTGACTAAAGCTCTCCTAAATGGCTGAACCGATGTTATTAAAAAAATTGTGGCTATTCCTGAGGATTCGAGAATAATTTATATTCACAATTCGACGGGGTGTCCCTCGGTTCTAAATGTACAACAATAACCAGGGATAGCACACCGCGGGACTCAGCTAGTTTACTTATATAGTATAAGGACCTCAAATAAATGCTTTCCCAGTTACAACTTAAAATAAATATTTCACTGTAGATTTTATATAGAATATGTTTTTGTCATGGTTTTTTTAAAAGAAGCTAGTGACAAAACTTTATTGCTACTAACATTTCTCGTCGATTCTTCTCATGCTTTCCATCAGGCAGAGTAGAGTCACTTTGGCAGGCTCTTATAAAACATACGTTAAACAAAAAATATTTATTATTGTTATTAATATTTTGGCTCCATTAATGTTTTATGTTTTTTATATTTTTGTCTAGTAGCTATAGATATAGCTTTAATTTGAAAATAAATAATAAAAATAATGTACTTGAAATTAAAAACTAAACTTTTTTTATATTATAGGTACCAAAACACAATACTCGCTACATCGGCGCGACTTCTTCGGCAGTAATATATAAATTTCATTTAAATTTTATATTTGTTTTTGAGTAGGTCAACCCAGCGATGTTACCAGCATTACGATAAACTCCGCGGAGCGAAGCTAGTCTACTATAAGTAGCCTACGTTACTCCTTATATCATCAGCTACCTATCAGTGAAAGTACCATCAAAGTCGGTGCAGCCGTTCCAGAGATTACCCGAAACACACAAAATGTATAAAATGTATTTTTTTTATTTAAATAACGTTTTTACTTTCATTTGCACTTAGTGAAAAGCTGTTAATTTGAAATCACAAACAGAGACTTCAATTTTATTTGTATTTTTTTTGTGGTTTTAATTAATACCATCATCAGCCATGAGCCTACCGCAGTTTACTTCTAGACATAGGTCTCTCCAATCGCAAGCCACTTGGTTCGATCCTCGGCTTTTTTTTTATCAAAAAGTATAAATCTTTTTTAAAAAGATGGCTAAATTATATTTACTAATGTCTAATTGTATCTTTTAAAGGCCATAAAGAGGACATGAGAACAAAAAGCTCAACCTAATAAATAATAACCAAATCAAAAATCTTCACATCACTTGTTTTAAATTTTTACACAAAAAAAAATGTTAAATACTAAAACCATTCCACCTATCCTTTGAATGATCTGCTCTGACATTATTCGTGCTAAAGAATCATAAAAAAATTGTAGACTAAATTATAGCGTGCTACTGAATTTAAATACAGCGAAAATGCTGTGTTCGTACTACTGTGCAAATTTTATTCTAATCTTGAAAATCTCTCATTACTAATTCCATAACAACATCAAAAAACAGTGCTGATAATAACTTAGGGCACCCACACATAACTGCGAATTCGCAACGCATCGCAAATATCTGCGAGCTCGCAGGAATGCACCGCAAGAACTTCACGCCGCATCGCATCAGAATTATGTGTGAGACCCCTTATATCTATACGATTAGTAATACATGCTATTAAAATCGATAAATTTTATACATGTATTTAAGCGAGACTCGCCCTTGACATGATTTTTATCTTATATTCCTCAACCCTGTAGTTTTAAGTTTAAAATATTCATTATAGGTTTTAGGTGTTTTTTTCTGTGAACACACAATGTTAACTTAGTTAAAGCACATTACAATAATCCTAGCCGTACATTCTTAGCCTAATCCAACATTTAAAACAATAACTCATCATCATCTCAACCGAAGAACCTCCTCCACTGTTGGACTTACGCTTAAAAGGCAATCACAGACAGACACAATTTTTTGATCCACAATTCTCAAATAGTTATTGAAAAAATGTGAAAGCGATTTTATTTGAGTCTATGTTAACGAATAAATGTATGTTGTTTCAAAGTAAAACGATCTAGTGGCTAGGACTAAAACGAATGGGGAGGGAGTGGGTGAGCTCCCAGCGCCTCTCGCCACCCGCCGCGTCTGGCTGTTCCAGGCTCGACCTATTTTCTCACTACTAAACGACGCATTTAATAGTCAACAAATAACTTTTCATGTTGTTACTAAACTGCACTTGACACTGTTTTTACAAATACATATATATAATATATGTTTTTGTAAAACATATTTCTAGTGTTTTAAATTTGATTCTAAGATTTTTTTTATTCAGAAGTTGTCTTTATAAAATTAGTTAATCACAAAGAAATGACGTAGTTAACTATATTTTTGTTTACGCTTAGATGCCGCAATGAAAAAATTGTTGTAGCATAGCTCGCTAGCAAAATAATAAAAAATAAGGAGTTAATAAAAAATAAACAAACGCAAAGAGAAGAGTAAAGAAATAAAAAAATAAAAATAAGTATTCGCAAACAAAAATTAACAAATTTAGACCCCGTAGAACTCAGCTACGCGCAACAAGTAAACACACATTCGCCGTCTTATATCTTAAGACATACCCTTTGATTCCGCACAGTTGATCTAATTTAAGCCGCACTGGCGGCGGATCTATGTACATCTTGATGAATAGTCTATGTCACCATAAAATAAAATAAAAACTAAATAAAAAAAGAAAAAAAATGAAAAGTCACTCGTCGGATATACGATGTAATTTTCCGAACTGTTTATATTAACTTGAAGTTCAGAATAAATAACAAAAATACCGAAATTCTTACGGAAAACACGAATATGTTAGTCCCCTATTACAAGAACAAGTGATAAAACATATCAGTTGTGTCCCGCTCAACCGACGTCCGACGTCGGGAACGGCCGCGGCACGAATAATGGCGATCGCAATGGCAGGTAAGGGATGGCTGGGTGGATTCAATCACCATGGCGACAACCCGGCTGGGGCGTGCGCATTGTAAACAAGCTAGTTGCACTACTCTACATACATATATCTACTAACATGTGCAATTGCGGGGCGGCGCAGTGCGCCCGCCCCCGGTTGTACGCAGGCCCACACGTGGCGCCTTTTCCTCGGTTTGACCAATTAGCAAACAAGGACTAAGGCCTCCCTCACTCGATGTAACAGCCAGGATGATGCAGCCGCAAGCTCATTGCAATCAAAATTACCTGAAATAACATAACAAATTATCATGTCCGTCTGTTATAATCGGGCCGCGACCGATAAGGGGTGGAGCTTGCCACCTTTCACACAGAAGCCGTAATAGATTTTATATTTAGACGTTCTAGCCTACCCAGCACCTCCCTTAGTCCTAAACATATTTTTTCCAATTTCCATTTTTTTAAACTTCCTTAAACATACGAAATATTAAACTTTAATATATTTTTGACATATTGTTGATGCAAATAATTTTGCAGTCATATTAGTCCAGGATCCGGAGTCTGTTTACACCATTTATTACTATTATACTAATTAAGCTTATTTTTCGTAAGTAACTTCTTTATGATGAGACTCCCAACTTTTTCTCCTACAAAAACTCTCGATTGTGGTAGCTAACAGAGGAAGCGGGAATATAAAATATGTCCACTTGACGATTCTTAAAATATTAATACTAACCGCGGTTCTTTTTATTGAATCTTGTGAATATTATTAACATTATTCAAAAAAAATTCAATAAGTTTAGGTTTACTTTATTAAAAGACTTCAAAAAAAGGAGGTTTCTCAATTCGACCGTATATATATTTTTTTTAAGTGATAATTATTTTTTTAATGGAAAGGAGATATCCCTATGGTGGTACCATGATAAGGACACTAAGATCTGATGATGGCATCTAAGAGAAATCGAGTCAAACCTTGAAGTCGGTTTTATTTTTGTTAATTTTTTTTATTAAACATGAAATTTCTGTGTCTATGTGCAGACATTCATCATTACAATAGGCATCAGTTTTAAAATGATTTCTTTGTTATTTTAGGACGTGACATATACCCATATGATTAAGATGTGTAGAGTATGCTTAGAGTAAGTAAGAGATGCTAAGATATACTGCGAGATTATTAATTTTAAAGATATCTTTCTTTTATTATCGACCAAAATACTTAAGACGGAGGCAAATTAGGGGAGTTAGCAGTAACACATCCCAAAGGGAGCTTGCATTAGAATATAGCAAAATAAATTAATTATATAATATGTCATTCATATGTAAATTTGATTCTTAATGTTTTAAAATATTAGTATGTGAACAGATTGAGTCAAAATTATTTATTTTCAGTGGTCCACAAACAAAGTTAGATATAAATAATAAACAAATAAAATATTTCGGACATCTAAAACACAACGCCATCTAGTCCCAAGCTAAGCAGAGCTTATGTTATGGGTACTAAACAACTGATGTAAATACATATATACTTTTTTTTTGTAAATACATACATATTATACATCCAAACTCCGAAACAAATATTTGCAGATCATACAAACATTTGGTCTAACTCAGGAATCGAACCCGAAACCTCAAGCACAGTAGTCGCATACGCTACCACTGCGCCACCGAGGCAGTAATATATTAGTAATATATTATAAGTAATATATTATAAACGAACCCTTTGACTGCATCAATGATGGTAACTAATTTATACCAGAGCTCACAAATGATCAGTCATTGACGTCGCAACTACAAATGAGTGTAAACTCCCTGTGTAGCTAGTTAGTTAGTTAATCGGTACTGAACTAATTATAGTAACGGCTGAGATATCGAAAAATGGACTGTAAGCGGAGGAGATTAGAGTATATAATGCAATGACAAATTTTAGTGAATTTTATATATTAAGTGATTACAACAAGATAATTACCAGCATTACTGTTCGTGACAGTAGTAAAAAAACCGATGAGCACTAAATTTTAATGAGTAGGTTTAAACTTATTACGAAATTTAAACCGCTGAAAATGCACTATAAAACTTTAAAGTTTAGTTACATAACTTATTACTGCAATCTCGAAGAAACTTAGGGCTACTAAGTAAAAATACGGTAAGCTAAATTATTTCCAAAATGTGTAGAATTGTGGGCAACATGCCTGTGTGGTATATCGAAATCCTACTGCCAGTCTGCAAAAACTGTTTCTAAAAAGACATAAACCGAATTCGCCATCGTTTGGGCAGCCAAATTTATTCATAACAATTTAATTCACCAACATAGCAAAATGACATGACCATTTCAGCCTAGTTACTAAGTGGCATATAAATTAAAGTACGCTTATTTATAAATAAATAAAAATGAAAATAAAAATTACAAAACTATTTACATTTTCAAACAACTTCAGAAAAAGTATTTAAACTTAAATAGTTGTTTTTCGTTTCTGGCGTATCGAGATTACGCGTCATTTTGGATAAACATTCCTTTGCCTGTAAAGCTGTTATTAAAAATTATTCTGACTGTTAAATGATTATTCATTATCGTATTCATAATAATATTCATATGTTTCTTATTGAGTAATCAACAAAATATGATATTATTATGATTAATTTATTAAATAAAAATAAAATAAAAAATATTTCATAGCATTCTCTCGAATGCTATGAAATATTCATTTTTACAACACTTTTTCTTGTTTATACAACGAAACGAAAGGACATGACAAGTTTAACATTTGCCGTTTTCTTTTTCGTTTGACATTTTGAACTCATTGCGTTGTTTCTTGTTTGTAAACAGTGTGATAATCTTTTCTAGGTAGTAGAGCCACGCTGATTTTAGCTCGAATGGGCCGGCTCGACCGGGGCGGTACTACCCTTGCACATAAAATCAACGTAAATTGACAGCGATCATGTGTCGTGTTTCGTTGGTGAGTGCGAGACCGGAGGCCCAAATGATGCAGAAGCATCACTAGCCCACCACGGTGTGGGTCACCATGCTGCATTGTTGCATTGTCTGCATTCGCAGTATGGTGACCACCACTATTGGATTCTACTTATGCTTTCCATCAGGCAGAGTCATTTTGGCAGGGCCAAAAAAAAAAAAAAAAAATATCGACTGCTATTCTACATGGCCTGATTCCATTGCCCAACGATTATCTAGTGCTTATCAATACGGACTTGATTGTGCTTACGTTTTGAACCTGTTGTTGTTGTTAATTCTAATAAATTGAAAAATTACTCAACTGTGTTACTTTTACAGTTAATTTTAAAGCATACTTAATTCAAAACAAAGCAAAATTCGTACATGAGTTTTTAAATGCTAGGCCTTAGGTAAATTGGCCATCTCTTTTAGTAAAGTTATAAGAATTAATATTGTTAAGGTTATAGATAACATTGGATCTGTTCTTCCTTCCTAATCTTTATTAATTTCACAAGATTATTTGGCATCGGCTACTATATCAACTGGTTTTACCTTAATATCCGCTTTTCCACGGAGTACCTTCTCCACAATCCTTAGGGCGAACTGAATTCGATTGTTAAACTACTTGTCAGTATATTGGAGAGCACTGAATACCCAATAATTATTGCCGTAGATGGTCATGACAACCGCGACCGACGGTTACATATTCTTTGAGGAACGGGCGTTGAATAGGTACCAACTTCCTTCCGGGTTTTTTCTAAAGATTTCTTTTAAGAAAAACCTAAGAACTAAATAACACTTTTTGGCCGACACGGGAATCGAACCCGAGACCTGGACTTCAGTCGCGTACACTAACCACCAGACCAACGAGGTAGTCTAACATTAGATCTGTTGTTACTTGTAAAATATAACTGTTAGGGTAATGGATACTGAACCATTTTTAGGGTTCCATACCCAAAGGGTAAAACCCTATCAGTAAGACTTCGCTGTCCGTCTGTCTGTCCGTCCGTCTGTCTTTCACCAGGCTATACCGTGATAGTTAGACAGTTGAAATTTTCAGAAATTATGTATTTCTGTTGCTGCAATAACAAAAAAATACTAAAAAAAGAGAATAAAATAAATATTTAAGGGGGCTCCTATACAACAAACGTGATGTTTTGCTCGTTTTTGCTCGATATTGATAACGGCAACAGGTAGGCGCTTGATATGCATAGTTAATGGTACGGAACCCTTTCTGCACTATTATAAAGCTCAAAAGTTTGTTTGGTTAAACGCACTAATCTCAGAAAGTACTGATCCGCTTTCAATAATTATTTCAGTGCTAAGTAGCACATATCATCACGGTGCAATTAAAAAGGGAGCGGAGAGAGGGTTAAGGCCATACGTCCCCACGCTGGCCGAGTGCGGTTTAGGGACTAGCAAGACATCGTTGTGGCTACGTAATCTTGCCTTTGGATGTTTTTAAGTCGCTGAAAGGCCTCCAACTATGCTTCCCGACTGTTATCCTTACGATAACAACCGGGAACGATTGCTTAACGTGACCTCCAAATCACGGATACGCTTATGGTATCGTGCCACCAGCGGTCACCCATCCAGGAACTGACCGCGCGGTCGTTGCTTACCCTCGGTGATTGTTTCTAATCACTGATTGTAACTGGGCTATGAGCCACCTTGTTGTTCAGAAATATATCACTTAACATGGTTTATATTAAAAGGGTATCCATTCACCTATACAGCGCTAAATCATACCAAGACTCAGACGGTCGTAATCCAGTATTTTGAATTACAAAATGCTATGACACAAATCTTAAACGTCGGATAAGCGGGATTGTCTTGTTTTTATGTGAGGTCATTGTTCTCAAACTAAGCTGATCCCTCAGGAATTTCAGATGGAATACTAAACAGTGGCAAGATAATCCATTCATGATACGCTATATCTTGGTCTTTATGACTATTAATTTCAAACTTGTGATGTATGACACTGCGAGTGGGACACTCACTCATTCGAAATTCACTCAAATTGTTTCATTACAAAAAGAGTGGTACATTCCATGATATTCAATTTTTTATAATAAAAATTAAATTAAATAGTTTTGAATTTCAATGACGTTTTTACCTTAGTTGGTAGTCGTAGTAGTAGTGGCGAAGTCAAAGGAAGGTTAATACGAGTATATTTAATTTTGGCAGCCTACGTATATTTGACCATAGCGCCTAAACTACTGAACCTTTTAATGAAAAGGTGTCAATAGGTTCGTAATATTTGACCAGGTACCATAGGCTAAATTATTTATACTTTTTACGTAGTCGGGTTAGTTTTTAAACTATTTTCGTCGTCTTTTATGATTATGATTGATTGATAATATACTAACGAAACACAGGAACATGGGAAATTCTTGGTATTATCTAATAATTTTTCTGCGAGGTGTTATGCGGTGAATTACGAGAACTTATGGTGTACAAGTAGCAAACAGACACTCCAATTTTATTTATTTGTATAGATAATTTGACGTTATATCCATTTGTTTTACTTGTCACTAATCTTATCTTCAGAAGACGATTATGTTTGCTCAAATTAATTTCTAGTTATCATAAAAACACCATATTTTCCACAATTTTGTATTCTATATCGCACAAATACAATATTTTCGAACATGTAAAACACAATACCGTTTTTTTTCGGGTAGGTGCTAATAAAGTTAACAGACACAGTAAAGAGCTCTTAATTGATTTAATTAATATTGTGAATAATTTTATTATTTAAAAGAAAATAAAACTACAGTTTAGCTTGGAGTCATTGTACTTACAGTTTTCACAGTGATTACATGAGCTAAGATAAGTATTTTAGCCACCTGCCAGCACAACAAAATATCAGTTGCAACATAGGAACAAAACAATAAAAATATTGAATCCTCCACTTCAAATACATCCAGTATGTCTCAATTGGCCGAAGTAAGAGAAGCACAGAACAGTTTGGAGGAGAGCTTCTCTAAGAGGATGGCACAGCTTGAAGCTCAGCTGCATTCCGGTGGAAGCAGTAAGGAGACGGTGGCCCGGGTGTCGGAGGAGTTTAAAACCTTTCGGGAGCTGATGTTCTCAATGTTAGGTCTTCTCCGTAAACAAATCAACGAATGCGTTAAGATGGTTGATACTATGGAGACTCGGCATCGGTACAAATCTCTTTTATTCTTGGGAGTCCCAGAGGCCATCAAAGAGGACTGCAATGCGACCCTGCTTGAGATTATTAATAGTAAGATGGGTCGTCAGGACATCTCACGGCTCGACATACGGCACTGCTATCGCATTGGAGCACCCTCTAAGGAACATCGTCGACCAATTCTGGTGAGGTTCACTACTGCAGAGGCCAGATATTCAATTTGGAAGGCCAAGACAGCGTTGAAGGGTTCCGGCTGCTCGGTGAGAGAATTCCTCACTAGAATACGCCAAACTGTTTTCACCAAGGCCCGACAACATTTCGGCATGTCGTCTTGTTGGACACAGGATGGCATTATAATTGTCAAAGCTAGTGATAACAACAGGTATAAGATAACATCTGCAGATGACCTAAAGCCATTGTTAGTAAAGTTCCCAACATCATCGGCGGGCAGGAGTGACTCCGGTAATCCAAGGGCGGGCAATGGTAAAGGTTCACGGAGGCACTAGTGATATATGACACCTTTGGTCTCGTTGCGTGTGCAATGGTTGGCCTCTGTTATTGTTGTAATTACATAATATAATCATGGTTGCTATTGTAGACGCTAATTTGTTTCTACCTTCAACTTTTAATCTATAGCTTTGTGACACAAAAATTTAAAACTGTTTACTGTTGTGACAGATGTCATCTGTCAAATCGATCGTTCGCTGCGTTCTGTTATATGCAATGTTTAATCACAATGTTAAAAGCTATTTTCAATTTAATTTAGAGCATTTTTTTTATTTTGTTTTTATTTTTAAATTAAAACTTTAAATGATGTAAGAGAGAAACTCTTAGCACCATGGTTTGTTTTTTTTTTATGGTTTTAATTTTATTTGTGTGAGCTGGCGGGTGGTGTAGAAGTACAAGTACGCCCCAACTTCAATTGAGGTAATAAATAACTTGTAAGATACAATTATACTTTTGTGTGTGTATATATATATATATATATTGTTTATTTATTTCTGTTATATATATTTATATTTATTCCTCTTATTATTATTGTTTCTGTACTTAACATGAATGCTCATCTGTACTATGATTGATAATGATGACGAAGTGTATTTTTCTGCCAATGACTCTTCTGGGGATGGGAGCTTCAGTTCCTTACCTGATACGTTGGGCGACCGATTACGGCAAATATTTGACAACCAATCTAAATTCCTACTAAATGTATGTCACATAAACGCTCAGAGTGTCCCAAGTCATTTTAGCGAATTGACTGAAACTTTTACAGATAATAATGTACATGCCATTCTTATTTCAGAAACGTGGCTTAATGCTCACCTATCTTCCACGTCATATTCCCTCACTGACTTCGTACTTATTCGTAACGACCGACTAGAGTCTAAAAGAGGCGGTGGGGTTGCCATCTACCTCCGTAGCTGTTTACCATACAAAATCCTCGCCGCCTCCTCCTCTGATCCTGCTACTACCGCTGAATACCTCTTTCTCGAAATTTGTGTAAAGGGTACTAATGTTTTACTAGGGGTAGTCTACTGCCCCCCTGCTGTCAACTACTTCTCCAGTCTGGAAACAGTTCTGGAATCTTTAGGGTCACAATACTCACACCACGTCATTATGGGTGATTTTAATACAGACCTCCTAGCACATAGCTCACTCCGTACTCGTAACCTTTTCCACATCGTCCAATCCACTAGCCTCCATGTTCTCCCCCTACAAGCAACTCACCACAACATTGAACACCGGGATACTTGGCTTGACCTCATGCTCACCTCTGCTCCTAACCTTATCCGCTCCCATGGTCAACTTCCAGCTCCTGGATTCTCCCATCACGATTTGATCTTCCTTTCTTATTCCCTAAAACTACCAAAATCCCCTCCTAAAACTTTGCATATTCGTAGCTTTAGACGTATAGATATTAATAAACTGTGTGCAGATGCTTCCGTACTTGACTGGAATAACTTGGCAGCGGCTACAGACATCAACGACAAGGTCAGAATTTTCAACGACATGGTTCTAAATCTATATGACATTCACGCACCTGTGAGGGAAGTTAAGCTGAAGCGTCCCTCGGCGCCATGGATGACGGAGGACATTCGAATGTCTATGAGACGGAGAGATCGTTGTTACAATAAGTACAGGAGGGATCGCTGCGAGGAGAATTGGAACCTTTTCAAGACTGCCAGAAATCGGTGTAATCAGGTGATACGTAACGCTAAACGCCGTCACATAACTCATAACATAGAAAACTCTTCTCCGTCCTATGTGTGGAAGTTTCTTGGAACACTGGGCATCGGGAAGCAACAACGCCCTGAGTTTAGGATGACAATTGGCTTAGATGAAATCAACCGTCACTTTTCAACCACATCTCAGTTGGATCATCAAACCAAAAGTCAAACCCTCAGCTACATAAATAGTCTGACCCATGCGGACATTCAAACATTCGACTTTTCTCCGGTGTCTTCTGAGGATGTCAAAAAGATTATCCTGTCCATTCGTTCCAATGCTGTGGGATGCGACGGCATTAGTCGTCGCATGATTGTTACCATCCTGGATCACATTCTACCTGCAATAGTCCACATCATTAATTTTTCACTGGATTCTGGAACCTTTCCCTCTATATGGCGCAAGGCCTACATCATTCCTCTACCTAAAAAGAGTAACCCTTCTCTCCCCGAACACTTCCGACCTATTTCTATACTTCCCTTTCTTTCTAAAGTGCTAGAGGCCTGCGTACACAAGCAGCTCTCACACTTTGTACATCAGCAGAATCTCCTTAGTCCTTTACAATCTGGGTTCAGATCCGGTCACAGCACAACCACCGCTCTACTTAAAGTGACGGGCGATATTAGAGAAGGCATGGAGGACACCAAAGTCACAGTGTTGGCTTTGATTGACTTCTCGAATGCCTTTAATACCGTCTGTCATGACATCCTACTGGCCATCCTTTCCTATCTTATGATCTCCTCAGCAGCTCTGGAATGGTTCTCCTCCTATCTTCAGGGACGACAACAGTGTGTTCATATCGATGATCGGTCGTCGAGCTGGTGTGATCTTCTCACTGGCGTCCCTCAAGGCGGTATATTATCTCCATTACTTTTCTCAATATTTATTAATCTCGTAACACCACACCTTCAGTGTATGTATCACCTGTACGCTGACGACTTGCAAGTATACACACAGTCAAGGGTTGAGGACATTTCTTATGCTATCGATAAAATCAACAAAGATCTGGACTTTATAAAGTGTTGGTCTGCGAGGTTTGGTTTGTCAGTAAATCCAATCAAATGCCAGGCGATTGTCTTGGGGAGTAAACATATGATAGGTAGGTTGGATATGGCAACCCTCCCACCAATCGTCTACAACAACGCGAGCATACCTCTGAGTGCAGTGGTTAAAAACCTGGGATTATATGTGGACTCTACCCTTGATTGGCGGGCACAGATTTCACACGTCAGCCAAAAAGTCACCTCGTGTCTCCGCGTTTTATATCGCCTAAAAAACTTCCTTCCCGTTAAAACTAAGGCTACGCTTATGCAATCCCTAATTTTTCCCGTGATCGACTATGGTGATGTGTGTTATTTTGACCTGAAGACCTTCTCAATAAACTAGATCGCCTTCTCAATAACTGCATTCGATTCGTTTTCAATCTTCGCAAGTATGATCATGTATCTGCTTTACGTTCCCATTTGCAATGGCTTCCAATTCGTCAACGTCGCAGTTTGCGAGCTCTAACTTGTCTATTTTCGTTACTCAACTCCCCATCATTACCTGAATACCTTGTTCCACACTTCCGTTTCTTATGTTCCAACCACGACCGGAGTCTTCGGTCAACAAACAACTTGCTTCTTCTATGCCCGTCTCACACCTCAAATTTTATCAATTCTTCCTTCTATGTACAGTCTGTTCTACTCTGGAATGCACTTCCAACTGAAATCAGGATGTCCACAAACCGCCTCACATTTAAGAAAAAAGTACGAGAACTCCTACAGAAGGAATTGGCGGTACAAACACAACGCTAGTACTTGTCTGTGTATATTCATATCTTATTAAATATATGTATGTGTATGCTTAAGCGATTGTATATGTATGAATAAATGTAGTTTTAGTGGTATATACTAGTTGTATTTGATGTTAGTATTTTTTATTTACGTAACTGTTGTGATTTTGTCGAATTTCGTTCTTTGTCGTTGCACCTACCACATCATACTTCTACATCACCCGAAGGTTGTCTGGAAGAGAATGCCTCATGGCATTAAGTCCGCCTTTGTACGTCATGTGCAATAAGTTTTAAATAAATAAATAAATAAATACCTTCTAGTCCCAAACTAAGTAGAACTTCTACTGTAAAAGCTAGATAGTCTGATAGAATACATAGATACTGTTTTATTGTAAATACATATTATTAAACATATTACATACAGAAAAAAAACATTAGTGTTATTTGTAAACTTTTTGACCAGTTATACTTTAATATTGTAAAACCGTTGTCCTTAAAATATCAAAAACAAAATCGATATTCACATTGTTTTAAGATGTTCGTAACACGCAACTCGCCCACGCAACTAACTCACGCTGTTTTAAGTCTACATATTTTTTACAAGAAAATTCTGAAAAGGTTCTTTGATAAAATATATATGTAATACAAAAAAAATGTATAAGTACTAGCTTTTGCCTGCGACTATTAGTAGTATTTACTAAAATATAATAGTCTTTCTTATATTTACCACGTACAGACAGCAACCACTTACGATTATATTTTAATAATTTTACAAACAAATTTTTCGTCCGGAAAAGAGAACTACGATGATTGGGTGTTTGCCGCCGAAAATTTTATGATTTTGGAAGGCGTGGACGTCACCAGCATGGCGGCATTATCGGAGTCAGAAAACAAGAAAGCTAGGGCAAACTTGATAATGACGATCGATCCATCTCTTTTCGACCATATCAAGACTGAAGTTAAGAGTGCAAGATTTGTGGAGCAGATTGAAATCATTATTAGACGATTCGAACGCGCAAGATTACTCTTCTAAGAAGCCTAATATCAATCCGTTTGGGGAGTTGTGATTCTACGACTAGCTACGTGTAACAGATCCCACCAAAAACATAAATGTAAAAATGGAGAGCCAAGTTCAATACAAAAATTATGCTGGGCTGGGGGCTTCTCCGCAAAAAGAATGGAAATCTAAAGGAGTGCCAAGTTCTATACAAAATCCAAATATTAAACATTATGAACAAGTATTAAACTCTATATCTTTGCTAACCTATAACTGCTGTTATTTAAAAATGTGTGATCTTAAAGTTAGAATAGTTAGATTTGACTTGGCTATAACGGCCATTGGCTAAAACGTGTTATTACACTAATCAAGGAATAACATTCCATCGGTTAGTATTTACATTTAGTTTTATTGGTGTTTTTGATAAATGTTTTTTTAAACACAACCTTACCATTAAATAGTTCAACTGGTATAATTCACGACTTTATTCGTACTTATCATTACATTGCCTCTTGTGTTGGGTTCTATATGGAGAGTTGGTATTACAAAAAGAAATATATTACGCAAAGAGTATTTTGTTCTGTATTTTAGTGGTACGATCACAGAAAATCGTCGAGAGTTAGTGATGTGCTAAACGATATTAGGCACCAGCAGTAATACTCACAAACTGTACAGTTTACACTAAAAGATGAGAATCGAACTTTATGAAATTTTGTTTTTCTAATGAGACTATATCATATCATTGTATTTGTTTATTTCGTTTCACTAAAACTGGTTTCTTGAGACTTCTTATTTGCACACAAAGCTTGAAGCAATTTATGTTGAAGAAAAACAAAATTAATTACTTGCCAACTTACAAATTTTAACAAGATCACATCAAATTAACCTTTGGTCATATAAGAGCACACAGGGGCTGTAACAGTAACCAAACAACACGGCAGTTTAAATCAATTAATATTACACATGTAGAATTGAAGGACTGAAACAGTTAGAATTGTGTTGTATTAGAAAATATTTGAATTTTAAATTTTATTTCAGCTATTGACAGAATAAATATTACTACAGTCATACCACTTCGGGATAGTGACTAGTGAAGATATTATCGAAGATATCGGTGACTTGTTTTGTGATTCCAGTAGAATGTTTAGTATGTCCGACTTTAATTCAAATTCAAATTCAAAATCATTTATTCAATTAAGACACTAAGTGACATTTATGAACGTTAAATTGAAGCTGTAGTTAAGAATCATAGATCGACACAAACAGACGCCACAGCATGTGCTGTATTGTCGAGGTTTACTTCACAAGTAGGACTTACATAGTAGGAGCCGTTCATATATGAAGAAATTTATTGATTAAATCACAAAAGGAGTAAGTAGTAAACATATCACGGAGAATACATTTTTTACATTTCAAGTTTATTTTTGTTCTGAAAACTTGGAAATCGTGTGCGATAAACATGGTGCACCTTTTTTTCGTTAGGATTCAAAGTCCTATGAAGCATAGTATCAAGGTTTCTGAGATAAAAAAGTTATTACTGCTGGAGAACCTTAAGAGAAACTGACACTAATCGGCATAAAAGAAAAAGTGATTTGTGCCATTTATGATTTTCCCAGGATTTAAATAGTTAAAAAAATGCGAAATAAAATTTTGAAAAATTTGACTTCGCTGTGCCCGTTGGCCCGCGTTGGCCTTAACATTTGGCACTAGGATAACCGTGCGTTCTTTTGCGATTTGTATCGATGACTATCTTTTTATTTATACCATCCAAAAGTCAATTGTTTAAAATCTAATTACCATTCCGAGGGTGATGCACATTCTGGATGGCCTATGGAAAACTAGGTTAAATAGACAGCCTGACCGTTTCCTCGCGAAGAAAACTTTACGTCTAACGTTTTTAACGGCAACCTTTGCAACTTAATAAAGGAATATTTAGAGACCAGACACAAATAGGTCTCAATCAATCGATTATACTCAAACCGTTTGTGTTTTCATTTAGTTTATCATTGTTAGGTAACTGAAAACTTTATTGATTGAAGTTCTCTAACTGAATTGATTCTATAAATACTTAATTACAGCTCGGAGTTTGGAAGTTAGGGTCTGAACCTCCGTGCCTAGGAGAACACGTAAATCTGTCGGTCCTGCGTATGTATGTAATACCACAAATTCCTTTGATACTAATCTATCTTCCGTTTCAATCATAACAATCGCAGTTTCCCTTCAAAATACGGTTCCCGATAATACTGAACAAGTCTCAATGACAACACTCAAATTTGCTGGGATTACGATTAATTTTCGCCCAATAGTTTAAGTGGTTTTAACACCCAAAAAAGTGAAGAATATTGTCATCGTTTTAAAGAACTTTGTCGTGTTTTGGAAGTAAAATCTTCTTTATAGGCGTTGTACATTTTTTTGGGTTGGTAAAAAATGTTAAACTCGGGTCAGGACACGTGACCTGATCGTATATTCGTAAGACGAAGGCGCGGCATAGGAGAGGAAGTATTATCCCCGTCTCTTTCTACAGTATTGCTGTTTCATTACCACCACAATACATAGCGCAAGAATACCTCCAGAAGGGATTCTGGAGGTATTGTTGTGCCATGTGGCGAATATAATATTTATTATCTGTATTGTATCATGAATCCGAATATAATATTTATTATCTGTATTGTATCATGAATCAGTAAGCACTAATATGGTAATAAGTTGCCTCCCAACTCCTGTAATAACTTCTACAATAGGAGGTGCTGAGAAGTTGTATATTTATTTACTTTAATCAATTACAAGTAATGTTTACTTTTAAATCAGTGGATCCCTGTAGTGGAATAGTAACTACATTATCGAGTTTCGCGTATTTCAAACGTGTGGCATTTGACCTAAAATTCATATTTCGGCTTAGATCATTTTCAGAAAGTCTATGGATAAATGTTATCACAGGTAATACTCTATGTAATACTAAGTTTATGTTTGTGTTCATTAAGCTCGCACTACGATATCACGGCTCCAAAGATAAAACCTCGTTGCCAAAAGAAACCACTCACTGCAAACGCGTCTGCTGCGAGTGGCGAGACGAACCACAAGTGCATTGATTACAGGCATTTCGTTGATTATTCCCGTAACTTGTCTAGCCGCACAAAATGAGATACAAATACGAGGCTACCTCTACCTAATACCAGTCAAGATTTTTTTTTTAAATAACTTTTAAAAAATAAAATCCTAAACAAGTTTGGCTGTGACTTGGCAATTTTGTCCGTGTAAACCTCCCATGGTAAGTGTTGTGACGGGAGAGGGAAGGCAGCGGGGGTGTTCTACTATTGCAGGGGGTGGAGAACTTGCAACGTGCAAACGAGACAGGGGTCACCGGATCAGAAAAATACGAGATGGCCAGAAATGAGTTGTGCGAAAAAGGTAATGTAAGAGTAACGATTTTAGTTAGATATTAGTTAACTCCAATACATGTAAATCAGAATAGCTCTTACAATCTTATTTGTTAAATTCCGATGATCACGTAATAAACAATGAAGATAAGTACCATAAAGACGACCGATTTGACGAAGAGTACGATAGGCTCGCCATATCGCAAAATTATGATCCTGATAACTCCTGATTATATTATACTGGCTTTCGCCCGCGGCTACGCTCGCATTTAATAAAAAAGAACCCCATGTAACTTCTTATACCTACAAGAATATGTGTACAAAGTTTGTTTCATGATGATCGGTTAAGTAGTTTTCGCGTGAAAACGTAAAAACAAACTTACTTTCACATCTATACAAATAAATAAAATTGGAGTGTCTATTTGTAATATTAAGATAACCTTTATACTAAACTAGCAACCTGCCCCCGCTTCGCACAGGCTCTTTACGGAAAATATAATATAACATATGTTACCCCGACGTTTTCAACAAATATCGTTTATATTTTAGCCAATTTACTCAAAAATTTACAAATTTTATACGAAAACCTTCCTCCAGAATCACTCAATCTATCGGTAAAAACCACATCAAAATCCATTCAGTAGTTTTTGAGTTTATCGCGAACAGACAGATAGACGCGGCGGAGGACTTTGTATTACAATATGTAGTGATGAACATGTAACGTTACTGTCCGCATAGAGTGGCTTTTGTCAATTTAGTGTTGTCACCTTATAATTCCTGCACGTTTCCTTCCCTATAATAGATAGGATAAATAGATATTAGATACTGTACCCCTACTGGCCCTACTACATAAATAATTTGTAATATTTAAATAACCGCTTTTTAGTATTCCGTAGCCATAAGGCCAAAAAACGGAACCCTTAGGTATAGATTCGTCATATCTGGTCTGTCCGTCCGTATGTCACAGCTATTTTTTTCCGTAACTATAAGAACTATGCTGTTGAAACTTGGTAAATAGATGTATTCTGTGAACCGCATTAAGATTTTCACACAAAAATAAAAAAAAATTGGGGATCCCCATACTTAGAACTGAAACTCAATTTTTTTTTCTTCAATTCCATGCCTGTGGTGTATCTATGGAAAGGTCTTCAAAAATGACAGAGGTTCCTAATATCATTTTTTTCCAAAACTGAATAGTTTGCGCGAGAAACACGCTTCCAAAGTGGTGAAATTTGGTCCATCCCCCTCTCCCACCCCCTGTAACTTCTAAAATAAGAGAATGATAAGACAAAAAAAAATATTTTTTTTTTTTTTTTTTTTTTTATTTAAATAGGGGGCAAACGAGCAGACGTATCACCTGATGGTAAGTGATTACCGCCGCCCATGGACACCCGCAACACCAGAGGCGTCACAGGTGCGTTGCCGGCCTTTTAAGAAGGAGTACGCTCGTTTCTTGAAGGTTTGAAGGTCGTATTGGTCCGGGAATACCGCAGGCGACAGTTCATTCCACAGTTTTGCTGTGCGAGGCAGAAAGTTTCTTGAAAAGCGCACCGTTGTGGACTGCCAACCATCTACATGATGGGGATGAAAGTTTTGTCGCGTAGGACGATGGCGGAAAGAGGCGGCAGGGATCAATCCGAACAATTCCTCGGAGCACTCCCCATAGTAGATACGGTAGAAGATGCACAGCGAGGCAACATCTCTACGCAGCGCCAAAGAGTCTAGCTGAATTGAAAGTTCTTGGCAGTCGACGATTCGAGCCGCCCTCCGTTGAATGCGATCCAGAGGGAGGAGCTGGTACTGGGGTGCACCCGCCCAAAGATGAGGACAGTATTCCACATGAGGCCGAACCTGCGCTTTATAAAGCATGAGGCGGTGAGCCGGTGTGAAATACTGTCTCGATCTGTTGAGCACGCCAAGCTTCTTTGAGGCCAATTTGGCCTTATCCTCCAAATGGTCACAGAACTGGACTCCACTCGAAATGTCGACTCCAAGTATCTCAATGTTGGCTGAGGCAGATAGGGGAGTGTCTTCAAAGCGAGGACATACGACCCACGGCAGTTTTTTAGCGGTGAACGCGCAAATTTGTGTCTTTGTGGGGTTAAAGTGGACTAAATTGAGTCTACCCCAATTTGAGATCTTTTCCAAGGAGGTCTCAACTTCAGACACAAGTTTGTTTCGACTCTCAATTACGTTTTCCCGAGAAATATTAGCGCGGCCGGTGTAGAGAGCATCGCCCGTGCTGTCATCCGCATAACAATGAATGCCACTAATTTGCAGCATGTCATTGATATGGAGGAGGAACAAAGTAGGCGATAGCACACAGCCTTGCGGGACACCAGCATTCACAGATATGGAGTCAGAGCATTCACCGTCGACTACGACCTTAATGCATCTATCTGCTAGAAAGCTAGTGACCCATTCGCATAATTTCTCGGGAAGCCCATAGGAAGGGAGCTTCGAAAGAAGCGCTTTGTGCCAAACTCGATCGAAGGCCTTCGCGATATCCAAACTAGCTGCCAACGCTTCCCCCTTAGTCTCAATCGCCTGTGCCCAGCGATGTGTCAGGTATACTAGAAGATCACCAGCTGATCGACCCTTACGGAAACCGTACTGCTGGTCACTGAGCAGATGGTGATCCTCTAGGTACCGCAGGAGTTGATGGTTAATAATGGACTCCATTATTTTCGAGAAGAGGGAAGTTATGGCTATCGGCCTGTAGTTGGATGGATTTGAGCGGTCGCCTTTTTTAGGGATCGGGTGGACCAATGCTGCCTTCCATGATGTCGGGACTACACCAGAAGAGTAGGAGAGCCGAAAAAGACGCGTTAAGACCGGTGCCAACTCTGGAGCGCACATCTTCAACACAATAGGAGGGATTCCATCCGGGCCACTCGACTTATGGATATCAAGGGATAAAAGTGCTAAGCGTACTGAGCGTTGGTGGAACAGGATATCCAGCATACGGTTCTCGCACCGCGGTATGGTAGGTGGCTCCTGTTCCCCATCATCCAAGGTCGAGTTCGACGCAAAGTGTTTTGCCAGAAGATCGGCTTTCTCCTTTGCGTCATAGGTCAACGGGTTATCTCCTATGTGCAGAGGTGGAAAGGATGGCTTACAGAAGTTCCCTTCAATAGCCTTGGCAAGAGACCAGAATGCCCGTGTTCCCGAAGGAAGACGCTCAAGCCTCTCGCCAATCCTAGAGATGTGCTCAGACTTCGCCCTTGCAATGTCTCTTTTGAAGGACCTGGAGGCAAAGTTGTACTTCTTTTTCAGAGCGCTGGTATTTTGATCCCGTACCGCCACCGCGCCAGCCCAGGCTTGGTAAGCCTCCTGCTTCATGCGAGAAGCTTTTCTGGAAGATGGACCAAACCAGGGCCGACACTTGCCACCAATGGGGACCACAGAGGATGGAATGTAAAGGTCCATACCCTGCAGCACAACATCAGCAACAGAATCAGCGGCGGTGTTGGGATTATCCGGCGAGAAGCACAACTGTCTCCAAGGGTAGGACGCAAAGAAGGACCGCATTCCATCCCAATCTGCTAACCTGTAGTGCCACACACGACGGTTGCGTGCAACTCGCGCTCGCGATGTACAATATATGATGTACAATACCATGCAAACTTCCACAGGAAATACTTTTAATTCAATCAAGACAAAAATAAAAAAAAAACAACATTTAATTTCATAAAAATAAACCTTGTGCATATTTATTTTTAAATGATTATGTGAACCATTATTTTTTAATAATAAATCTGTAATGGGTGCCTAAGGAAATAATAATTTTAATTCGCGCGGCGCGTGGATGAACGGTATCGTGTCAGGAGCGCGCGGGGCGCACGTTCCCGATTGTGCTAACCCGAACGTGGAAACACGTGAGGGCAGACGCAATGCCTTCTTTAAATATTTTACCCGACTACGGCAAAGCCAAAGGACTTTATGATTTTGAAAGGCTGTGTATGTATGTTAATTTGTTCCCTCAACGCCTTAACTACTCATTAGAACTGGACAAATGAGGTGTCGTTAGAAGCGTCATGATCGTCTGCTGGTATGACGTGGCGCCCTCTAACCGACATAAAGTACTGTATTAAAAAATAAATTTTAGATAAATATGTCGTGTTTGGTATTATTAGAAAGCGCGTTACTTGTACATTTAAAAAATATACATCTTATTAGCATTTTCTCGTGAATTTGTCCGTATTTATTCGATAATTGTGATATTTATATAGTACCTTATTTAAAATATATTTTGCAAAGAAATTAATATTATAGAGGCACCAAAACATTTTAAATAATAAAAGTAAAACCTAAAAGTACTACTAAGTTTTAAAAGCCATAGTCCATGTAGTGTAATATACCATAGTCCATAACACTTTAACAACGAGTGACTACGGCTTTTGAAACTTGTTTCATGCTTTTTCAGCGTCGTTTTTTGTCGTATTTGGATTTTAGTTTTTACTTTTTTTTTCAATTGCACTTTATAATAAAAATCAATTTTTTTTTACTTACATACCTACTACGCCTGTACGGAGCCCTCGGTGCGAGTCCGACTCGCACTTTTACTAAATCCGGCTTTTACTAAATGCTTAAGAATGTATACACCGTACATATACCAAAATAACATTTTTAGTCTGTCTGTCTGTTTGTTCCGGCTAATCTCTGGAACGGCTGGACCGATTTTGACAGGACTTTCACTGGCAGATGCTGATGTAATAAGGAGTAACTTAGGCTACTTTTTTGACAAGCTTTGTCCCGCGGTTTTACCCGCGGTTATAAAGGTACAACAATAACCGCGGGTAGCACTGCGGGACTCAGCTAGTTTATAATATAGAATTAAATGTGATTAGGATGAGCGAAGATAGTTCAGAAGACGAAAATATTGAATATGACGAGGTGATTAACTTAATTGCGTTTAATTATTAATGTTTTTTATTATATAATGAAATAAATAAATTTGAACCAATTTTACTTGGGGATATTTACAGGCCGATTCGTATCATGTGAAGAGTGTTTACAAGTCAACGAGCCTGAACCACATGGCTGCCATAAACGAATTTGTCATAAAAGTATAGCAAATGTGTAGTATGACTAAACACTTTTTATCACAAGTTATCGCAAATACAAACATATACAAGACTTAGTGTAGTAATAAATTAGCACAGAACACGCAATCTACGTACTAGTCGTCACTTACCTGTAGAGTATGTAAATTAACAGTTAGTCTACACCCGTTAGGATTCAGGATTTAAACCCACTTCAGGCACCAGTCTCTCACTAAGTTACCCGATAATTGTAGCATTATGTAAATTAGCATAAGAAAGTGTTGTGGGAGTGATTTAATGGAATTATTATTATTATATTAAAGCTCCGACGTTAGAAAAGAGATACGTTCATTTGAGTCCTAATGTACTCATTATACAAAAAGCAGCTTCTATAATGTATAATCACCTTTATTTGAAAAAAGCCTTACTTTATAGACAACTTACATCCAGAATACAGATTGATGACTTTCATCACCGCATTTTTACAATACACCAGTGGAAGTAATATCTAGTGATCTTTCGTCAAAAAATTCAATTTAACTTTTCACTACTGATTGTATAATAAGTTCTTTTTTAATACAGTTATCTTTACTTGTAAAATAACATGTCCTGACTGACTGACTGAATGATTAATCATCGCCGAGCAGAAACTAATCAAGTTAGGGCTATGAAGTTTGGTGAGTATTATCGTTTCATTTGAGTAGACACCCACTAAGGAAGGAATTTCGGAATTTCTACCCCTAAGGGGGTGAAATAGAGGTTAAGTAAGAAACATGAAACTTTAATTTTGGGCAACTGCGTTTTAATTAAGGGGTTGACATTTTATGTATGGTTTAATCTGGTACTAAGTCACTAAAATCGACTACTGATTAAAAATGAGTAGAAAAGTATTTAAGTCTTTCTGGATAGTCTACCTCTAAGGGAGTCAAATAGGGGTTGAAATTTTGTGTGGAAGTCCGTCACTTTTAAGTTAGAAACATTAGCTTTGGGCTAATAGTTAAAAACGAGTAGATACGTATTTTAGTGTTTCTGGATATTCTACCTTTAAGGGGTGAAATAGGCGTTGACATTTCGTATAAAGGTTAGTCTGGAAGTCCGTCCTTTTTTAATTTAGTAGCCTGAAACTTTGTCTTCAGGCTTTTGGTTACAAATAAATGAATATCTATATCAGCATTTATTTTATTTCTAAAGGGAACTGACTTAAAATTAAGGTAGCTATCAGTTTCAACCTAGCCTTTAGTATTCCCAAGATTCCCAAGGTCGGGTACTAGTTCAACCGGTTTTACCTGAATATCAGTTTTTCCACGGAGCGACTGGCATCGGACCTCCGCAACCCTGAGGGTGAACTGAATTCAAGATTGAACTAGTTTTCAGTATATTTGAGACTTTCCAATAACGATTGCCATATAGATGTTCATTATAACCGGGACCGACGGCTTAACGTGTTCTACTCAGCACGTGCGGGAAACACCGCCATCTTCCATACTCCAGGCTGCTATTAAGAATTTCTTGTAAGAAAAACCCAACAGCAGTCCCGACCCGGGAATCGAACCTGAGACCTCTTGATCTGCAGTCGCTTACGCTAACCACTAGACTAACGAGGTAGTTAGGTTGCTATCAGTTTATGTGGGTAAATTCATAGCCTGAAAATTTTAATAAAAAATAAGTAAAACTTTTTAACTAGCTTTTAAATGCAACTTCCTCGCGCTGAAGTTATTTAGCCCACACAACACAGTCAGTCAGTCATTTACAGTCTATTCCGTGGACGAATCATAGTGTTTCCTGTTTAAATTAGGATTAGAATTTACGAAATGTGGAATGCAATTTCTAAATAGAATACATCTATACTAATGTATAAAGCTGAAGAGTTTGTTTGTTTGTTTAAACGCGCTAATCTCAGGAACCGCTGGTCCGATTTGAAAAATTATTTCAGTGTTGGATAGTACATTTATCGAGGAAGGCTATGGCTATATATCATCACGCTAAGACTAATAGAAGCGGAGCACCAATGAAAAATGTTTCAAAGACGGGGGAAAATTATCACGCTACGGGCAATAGGAGACGCAAACGAGGTTGCGTGGGTCTGTTAGTATCGAAATATACTTGCACTTACTGTTTGTGCAGAAACAGTAAGTGTCTGTGTGTGTGTGTCTTTCTGTCTTGTTTTATCAAGTGCATGACCAAAATAAGCAACAGGTAAATGAACAGCCCATAAGGCCAGTAGTAAGCGTATTTTAGAGTGGAGACCGCGTCTTGGCAAACGTAGTGTGGAACGCCGTCTGGCCAGATGGCGGGATGACTTATGTCAGAGGGCAGTGACTGGATGCAGAAAGCAACAGATCGGGCTCTGTAATCGGGCTCTGTGGTGTTACTTGAGAGAGGCCTATGTCCAGCAGTAGACTGCAACGGGCTGTTGATGATGAAGGTCGATAATGTAGTTATAATTAGAGCAATGACACAATATACTAATAGACCGACCCTCCCTTGGCCAATACTGTACGCCAGAAACAGCTAGAAAAGATCCGTTAAATCTAGATGGCGCTACAAAATAAGATATAAAAAACCGTTTAACAAAGTTTAACACTATTTTATTTATATGCTTCAATTCTAGGAACTATATTATTATTTTACGAATATAAATCTTGCTCTCTAATGCTTGCTTTAAAAAAATTTTTTTCAATTGCGTAAGTACAAGTTATCACCTATTTTTAGGAGATGTCGTTACAATCAATTTAAATAAACTTGAAAATAATGACCTATTTATTACGCTAGATGTCACATTTATAAGTTATTGTTATGACATTCAAAATACTAAATTCGCTGGATTCGCGATGATAGCGCCACCTAGTGGCTACAATTACGTCAGATTTTGAAATGTCAAATGGTTGGTTGTCTTACGAAGAATAAGTAAACAAGTAACAAATTATTTCAAAGAAACATCTTAAAGAGGCGCCCATTAATTACGTGAGGCATTTTTGAGAATTTTTCGATCCCCCGTCCCGCCTTGGTGAGATATCGTAAGATTTTCGTCAACTCCCTTCCCCGTCCGCTCACGTGAGATTCTTCAAATCTATGTTTAGGCTGTAAACGTGTTGGACTATTGAAGTTGTTCTATTACTTTTATTGAAGACTAGCAAAGCAAAATCGAGTGCTACTTCGCTACTCTGCAGAGTTCGAATGAATACAACAAGCACTATTGTGTCAAATTGGTCCATATTTTATTCTAGAAATATTTTTTTTTCAATTCACTCAATTACGTCATATTTGCCAAATAACCCCCCCCCTTCCCACCTAAGTGAGATTTGTAAAGAGTTAATATATTTATATAGAATACCTTACGTAATTAATGGAAGTCCCCTAATTTAAATATATTCTATTCGATCACGTATATGGTGTAGATAATAACGTTGAGCGATTTTATTGCCTGCCTGATAAGGCATAATCCATCAATTTTAGGTCATTAAATTTAATTTTAATAAAATGATCAAACTGAAAAGTATAATCTCTACTTCTAATATATATTATAATTTGTACAACAGGTAATATTAAAATCACATTAAATCAGTCAGGAGATCGACAAACAAATATAATTTGTTATACACTTTAAAGATTTTTTTTTATGTTTGGATCTGTCAAAATGACTCTACACTGCCTGATGGGAAGCAAAAGCAGAATCCAAGAGTGGTGGTCACCATACTCATTGCAAATGCAGACAATGCAGAATGGTGACCCACACCATGGCGGCCTTGATATGCTTTTGCATCTTGGGCCTCCGGTCTCGCACTCACCAACGACAGCTCGAACGCTGTCATTTTACGTTGATCTACTGTGCGAGAGTAGTACCGCCTCGGTCGAGCCGGCCCAAACGTGCTGAAATCAGCGTGGCTCTATGACTTACATTTTTTTCCAACAAATTTTTATCCTATTATATAGATTACGACAAAAAATAAAACCTGATGACAGTATTTTAAAATCTAAAGAGTTCAGAAAAGGTTTCTAGAGCATTGGCATTGATGCAGCTACGAACATCATGGTTACTAAGAAGATGAAAATAAATTTAGCTTGTCATTATTATACAAATATAAAGCTTATTTTTTCCTAAGGCGGCAAGGTGTAGTACTTGCCGTTCCAAACACAATCCGAAACTCCGAAAGTGGCAAGCAAAATCCGATTGTTTGCCAGGTTTTTGCCCCGATCTATTTAAAAAACTTGAGAGGTCTCAAGGGACACCAGGGTGGAACGAAGTTTTAGTTCGTACCTCAGTAGTCGATGCTTTAGTTGATTCGCTGTTGAAATAATAAAAGCAAAAAAAAATAGGCCAACCTCCAAAGACTGGGCATGTCACCCAAACGAGGTAACCTACGCGGCCGCTGCTAAGGTGGGCTCAGCAGCCCAGCTGGCAGTTAGGGGGGCCAGGCCAGCAAAAATACCCGAGAAGGTCAACCAGGGGAAGCGAAAGGGGAGTGCGAACGGACACACTAGATGTCGCGGGTTACTAGTAATGAATCCTTTCTGCTGTATTGAGCCGATTCGCTGTGCCATTACTTGAGCATCGCAGCGTTGGATATAGAATGCAGTTATGGGAGAGTATCTCTCGCTCCCAACCATGTTATGCTCCATAGTAGATAGCAACAGAGTTTTACCTTCTGCGAAGATAACATTGCACAGAAAAAGGCGGCGGAAAGGACCAAGTACGAAAATTTCTATTTGAACCCAATTTGCCGCCACCCGCTGAAATGGACGCCGCGGTGCATTCTAGCAAATCATGCCATCCCACCAATCTAATCAAGAAAAAAAATAGTTAAAATTACTAATTTAACTAGTAATATTTAAGTGATATTGAAATGTTTTATAAACAGATATTTACAAAGATGTATATTAACAAGCATATAGACTTTCTCATATAGTAGTATTAATACATTATTTCTTTTTCTTAAATTACCAAGACTTATTTTCTCCATTTATATTACAGTAATGTAGTTTTTTCAAATCGTTTAATATGCCGCCCCCTAAAATGAGCCGCCCTAGGCTTCAGCCTACTGAGCTTTCATCACTGAATAATATGGATTTTTTCAACAAATTTTGATTATCTTAACACAATGAAGTGGCTATTGTAACATATCTTTAAAAGTTAGAGATAATTATGGTATCGCGGACTTTTTTGTGTACATTATTGTCCTCTACACAATTGAAGGACATAATTTTGCTCTATTGTCAATAACAGATCATTTTTTATGTTTTTTGTTTTTTTTTTTATTTTAGTTTGCAAATTTGTATGATCAAAAGTTACAAGACTTACAACTTTTTTATTATTTCATAGATTTTTATTTCCTTTTCGAATGCATTGAAGAAATAAAAAGTTGCATAGAAACTCCAAACCTCTATTTTACCCCCTAAATAGAAATTCTACATTTATTTCCTCAGTCCTTACTTAAGTCAATTGAAAATCCTACATAGAAAGTTTTACGTGAAAATTTAAAAAGTTTCAAACAAAAATTAATTTAAAAAAATTATTCATTTACCGTATTTACTAAAAGCATTTATTACGAAGCTGTTTATTTGAAATTATAAATAGACATTTCTATTTTATTTGTTTGTGTGTATAGATGGCTCTTTGACGATTTAATAAAATATCACATAAATTACTAATATAATTATTTGGAAAACGACATCTAGTGGCACATTTTGCAAGACAATAAACTTGTCAGTTGACTTTTGGGTTCGTACTTTGGTGTAGGTCGGAAAATATCCTTCAAATTCACGATTTGATGCACTTAGTGACATCTAGAGTACATTAAGCTTACTAGCAATCCGCGTACAGGTCTCTCCTAGTGAAGGAAAAGTCTATACTATATATTTCGTCAGTGATTAGAGTAACATCTATATTGACCGCAGACTAATACAATTTGATAAATGAATTACAATGATCATCGTCTTACGTCACAACACTGACAAAAATTATACGCTCTTTATTACATAAAGTCTTGATGGCAATGCTTAAAAATAATTTTGCAATTTTATTCCAAAACATCAACAGTGTTAGCAACAAAATAAAAAATAAATAAAAAACATATTTAATTACTTATGAGATTGTCAGACTTGTGAAACTAAACATTAGGAATGCTTCGCAGTAATACATGTATTTACTTATATCTTCTATATATAAATATAAAAAAATGAATAGCCGAAATGTATTTACGCGCATAACTTCCGATCATCATCATCATCATCAGCCTATCGCAGTCCACTGCTGGACATAAGCCGATCTTCCGATCGGCTGTACCAAATTAAATAATTCTTTTTTTATGTATTCGTTATTGTTAGGACAAGGTTTGTATACAAAAAAAAATAAAACATAACAGGGTCAAGTCTATTTTTTTGTGCCCACACTCTGCGGAAAGCTGAGATAGATATGTGAATGTGACGGTACAAAGTTCGCCGGGTCAGCTAGTTTTAGGCATAAATTTCAATACTGTGCTTACTTACTTCTACAAGTTTTTCTATAAAATTATTTTTATATACAATTCATCAAGAATATACGTACCAATAATTTCGTCAAATAATCCATAAAACGATAAGTTTCACCAATTGTATTTCGATATTACTATTTCCTGACAGATAACCTAAATAACATGTTCGAGTTTAAGCTTACGTCACTGGACCAAAGAGTCCGTAATTAATCGAGTTACAGAATGATCAGTTGAGGTCAGTTTGTATGTTGGAACAAAAGAATAGAACGAAATCGCTCTCGTAGATACTTTAGAGCTTGAAATTAATCTGTGATATGTGGAACCCTCAAACAATAGGTTCTTTAGGTACAAAAGCAGTATTAGCGTGATTTATTAAGATTCATAGGCATGAGAACATTAAAAAAGAAACTTTGTGTATTTAACCGACTTCAAAAAAAGAGGTTATCAAATCGACTAATTTTTCTTTTTGTTCAAATTTGTGATTATTTACATCGTATGATTCCTATTTACGACGTGCATTAAGGTGTACCTATCTTTCTATCTACCTACCTACTGTTACACGTCCATAAAGCAATAACATTCGGACATCATTTAAACATAAGAAAAAAACCGGTGATGTTAAGCAAACCATGAAAGAAATTAAGTAATGTTATATTTGAAGGACACTGTCTGGCTATTCTTTAGACCAGCATAATAAGCCTTTCGAGTGATTTACATCTTATATGCCCGTGTGTTAATTTATATCAGAAAAATAATAAGTAGAGATCAAATCGCGATCAATTTTAAATGTCTCTTTCATAAACTAGTATAACTTTAACTATCATTGTATACAGCGTATACACTCTCTGTACGATGACAGGTCAAAACGAATACGTTGCTGAATATCATATTCTCAAAAGACCACATTCGTAAATTACCAAATTCGCAAAACAAGATATTCGTAAAACATCATATTCTAATAACATCATATTCTCAAAATATGACGATCTTAAAAGACCACATTCGAAAAACACAACATCCTCTAAATATCCTACTAATATTATAAACGCGAAAGTTTGTAAGTATGGATGGATGGATGTTTGTTACTCTTTCACGCAAAAAGTATTGAACGGATTTGGATAAAACTTTACAGTAATATAGCTTATACATCAGAATAACACATTGGCGGGCGGGGCCGCGGGTAACAACTAGTATATAATATATTGGAATAATACACTGGACCCCAAAAATAATAATGCCTATTGAGGCGATACACCAGTTCATAGTAAAATCTATATACCAAAACTCTTTGTCTCATACTGGTCAACGAATTATTATTACCTCTTATTCTACTAATATTAAAAGTTTGTAAATATGGATGGATGGGTGGATGGATGTTTGTTACTCTTTCACGCAAAAACTACTAAATGGATTTGGATGAAACTTTACATTAATATAGCTTATACATTAGAATAACACATAGGCTACTATTTGCCGCGGTAACCGACATACACGCGGGCGGAGTCGCGAGCAAAAACTAGTGAGTAATAATAACAATGTCATCAATTCACTCTTGCCTTTTCTGCCTTTAAAATTGATGCCAGAAGCCATTAACACCATTAATATATCATCACCACGTGTCTACAAATTTCTAGATTACTTCAACAGCCAATGGATGAAAAAGATGAATAGTGACATTGTTGCCATGACCTAAAGAATCGAAGAACAAATTGTGTTATGGGTTGGCATCACTGATCAACATATTTTCACTCATTCACTTCATTTCACTGCTAAAAAGCGGCCAAGTGCGAGTCAGACTCGCCCATGAAGGGTTTCGTAGCAGCAAGTGACATAATATAAAAGTTCTTGTAATTCGTTGTATGTAACTTTGATCGGTGTTTCCAAAATAGTGGATTTTTTTTTATTGAATGAAAGGTAAATTGTGGTGTACGATAAATCGTTTTTTTTCTATACGTCATAAATGACGTATAGAAAAAAAATCTTACTACATCTCGTTCAAACCAATTTTCGGTGGAAGTTAGCATGGTAATGTACATTGTATATTTTTTTAGTTTTATCATTCTCTTATTTTAGAAGTTACAGGGGAACTTTTTACCACTTTGGAAGTGTCTCTCACGCAAACTATTCAGTTAAGAAAAAAATGATATTAGAAACCTCAATATCATTTTTAAAGACCTATCCATAGATACCCCACAAGTAACGGTAGAACCAAAAACAAATATTTGAGTTTCCGTTCTAAGTATGTCCCCATACTATTTTTCTATTTTTCTGTGACAATCTTAATGCAGTTCACAGAATGCATCTACTTACCAAGTTTTAACAGTATGGTTTTTATAATTTCGGAAAAAAGTAACTGTGACATACGGACGGACAGACAGACATGACGAATCCATAAGAGTTCCGTTTTTTGCCATTTGGCTACGGAACTCTAATAAGAAAGCCAAATTGCAATATGTAAAATTAAAAAGTATGTCAATCAATGACTGTAAAAAAAAAATATGCATTGAAGTGTGTTTTGAAACGCTTATGTGTAATTATTAACATGATATCACAATAAGAAAGATTAAGAAATTAATACATAATAATCATCATCATCATCATCAGCCTATCGCAGTCCACTGCTGGACATAGGCGTCTCCAATTGCGCGCCACTTGGTTCGATCCTCGGCTTCTCATAATAATAACTAAAAAAATTTCAGTATAGAATAAAAATTTTGTTTTGTTTAAGAGATAATTTCATTTTCTTGTTACTGTTACTCTGTTTTAATAAAAAATTAAAACATCAGAGACTAGTTTGAAGGTGGTGGCGAATGTGGTATTTTAAGATCATCATATTTTGGGAATATGATGTTTTACGAATATCATGTTTTGCAAATGTGGTGTTTTACGAATGTGGTCTTTTGAGAATATGATATTCAGCGACGGATAACATCTATATATGTCCCCTGTAATTTCGAGTCGATTTCACATATTTATTTACTATTGTTTTAAGATTTCTAAGCATAAACCACTAGCTTTTTGACGAGGCTCCGCCCGCGTGTATGTTCGTTAGTGGTGTATCGTGGTAAAAAAGTAGCGTTCGTCCTCGAGAAGCAACATATCTTCATGCCAGCTATCATTGAAATCAGTGCAGCGGTTCTGTTTTCTCAGGCAGACTGACAGACAGACAGTTATATTTTGTTTGTTTTGTTCAGTTTGAATTTAGAATATTAGTACGGATATAACAATACAAAAATGTTATAAAGTTATGATGTACTTAATAAAAAGGGTACCTACTTGTAATTTTCTTTATGTATAAATAGATAATAATAATAAAGAGACACATCTCCCGCACGCCTATCTGATACCAAAATAGCCAAAGCCTATAATTATACCAATCAGACTGGGAGCAATACGATTATATAAACAATGTAGCTAGCTTTCATCGATATCTTTGTTTGTCCATGTTCAAGAAATATTCCATTTATGACAAAGACATTTCCAATTCGAGACAGAGTTTTTCGTTACATTCATATTAATAACACAATTCTCCCTTTAAAAAAATTAAGAGCGGAGATAAAGGAATTTGTTTTGTTTGTAAGGAATCTGCAGCCCCTTATTTCATTGACACTCAGCTCCTTTAGTCATAGCGTGTTGATATATAGCCTTCCTCAATGTATATAGTTCATATATAGCCTCTGGATACCTATCCTCCTCAGTGTATATAGGCTTACTCGACAAGTGGACTATCTAACACTGAAAGATTTTTTAAAATCGGATCTATGGTTCCTGAGATGTGTACAACCTAACAAAACAACATTATTATAGATGTGATTATAAGAAACATTTATAGATTTAAAAGCATAAATAATTATGTTGAAAGTTTATTCACCACATTCTATAATTATTTTCCTTTATCATCAGTGTTGTTATTTTAAAAGCATCAACTACTACTATGCATTATCTTGAATCACTGAGTTTACTACACTACTAAGGCTATAAAAACTCGATTACATCGTCCAATCGCATTGAGAAAGAGTGAAATGTTTGCTAACTAAAACTACACTACAAAAAATATTACAAAGAACTTTTTCAATCCCATACTTCCTTACATAAACAGAAAATTTTACAAAAAAAATAAGTTCATGACCTGGACAAAAATTTAAATGGGACCACCAAGAAAATAAATGGGAGCACCAGCTATTAAATAAAAAAAGAATCATCAAAATCGTTAACAACATAAAAATACAGTCAAGTTGAGAACCTCCACCTTTTTACCTGACTGCGAAAGAAGGAGGGTTATGTTTTTAGAGTGTAAAAACGTAACCAAACGGCTTGTCGTATTTTTATGTGAGTGGTGTCTAGATGAATAGATTTGTCTTAGTCGTGAGAGTGACATTGGGTACGTCAAAATTAAAAAAAAAAAACAAAATAATAAAATATTAGAAAAAACAACCTGATTTTAATAAAGATCACAGATATTGGCGCAGTTAGGTTTTTCTTTAAAATAAATAATTAATTACTGGTTTTACACTATTACTTTTTTTTAATTTTCTCTTTCTTTTAAAGACAACTCTCGAATTAGGAACATACACATGTGTCTGTGACAGTTCTTGGGGACAAAGAACATCCATATTGAGAACAAGAACTTGTGGATCCCACAAAGTGGTGTCCCATGTGGTATTTGAACCCACAACACTTTGCGCAGTGGAAAGCTATGTAGCTTCCGTTCAAACCACTAAGACAACAGTGCAGTCTGTAACTGCAGTTAAGTAAATATTTTGGAGGGCTGTTAATCAGTTTTAGAGACAAACTAAGATACATGACTTACATACATATCATAGTAAATAACAGTCTTTAGAATCCATTCAAAAAAATGTTCTTGTAAGTAAGTAAGTAGCATTGGGACTTGTAACTGTCAACTGTCACATTAAGTGTACATAAGTGTCTATTGTTCTGTGTTATAATAATTAAGAATACAGACCATAACCACCCCTATTCGTCTTGTGGCTGTCATAAGAGGTGACTAAAGGCACACTATTCAGGGCAACAGCACTACACAAAGAACAAAACTTGAAACAAACTTTATACAATCCCTTTCAACAATGATCGCTTAAGTAAATAGCTTCTCAGTAATCCCCAGCTTTTGCCGAATAGATGTTTTCAGAAAGTTGTGCTTGCTTTGTTAAATTTAGCTTCAAGCTATCTGTTCCATGAAAGTTTACTGTCTAGTATTATTCTGAAATCCGTGTGGTGATGATTTGACCACGATTGAGCCCTTGAGTGTTGTCAGACCCAATTAGGGGGCAAACTAGCTGTTTGCATTATCAGAAAACGATGCAAACTTTGTAAAGTTTAGCTTGGAGCTGTCACTTCCATGTGAGTATACTGTCTAGTATTATTACTTAGTACTTGACATATGTGTAGTGATGCATTATGAATTTAGAATATGACCACCACAATTCATCCCTTGGTTTTTGTAAAAGAGCACAGCACAGCAAAAAGTGAATGGAAACTTGGAATAAACCCTGTACAATCCTTCTCAATAATAATCACTTAAGTAACGGCTATAGAGTCCCTAGCTTTTACAGGATAACTATTTGTTGTTCGTTCTGTTGTTATCTTAAGGTCATATCTCCCCTAGAAGGGGCAGAGGGTTTCTACAGTTAATCGCCATCCTGATTTTTTTGGGTTTTTTCAATGTATAATATGAATGTTTTTACAAAAAAAAGGTTACATGTACTTATATCTGTTTTCTAGTACCCATGGAACAAGCTCTGCTTGATTTGGGACTAGATGTTGGAAATAATATTTACTGTGAGAAAACAATGAAGGCTTTGTTGTGTTTTGCTTTAAGGTGTCAATGGGAGTTTACTGAACAATATTACTACTTAGAATGTCACATCTGAGTGTTGATGGATTTAGAATGTAGTTTGACTGTCCCTATTCATCTGTTGGATATTGTAAGAGCTGGCTAAGGGAGCAAATTATGCAAAACAACAACACTGCAAAGAGATGGCAAACTTGAGACAAACAATACAAAACAATTTCATCTTTCTTTCTTGGTCTTTGTTCAGCAGTGTATTAGAGGTTGTTGATTATTAGTATATAATATAAACTTTTCAAGAGGTAAGGATACTATATTTTATGTATTACTGACTAAATTTCACACAAGGACTGATTTTTAAGCAAATATAATCAGTAATATACATGAGTACAGATTGATTTTCTAGTAAATATAAGAATTAGGAGAATAAAGATGATCAAGTCATCACAGACTGGGATTGATTCAACATTTACATTCTACATCAAAGATAATGATGACTAAAAGTATTTATTAACACTTAAGCTATAGAGACAGACAGCATGCTTATGTTATGTGTTAAGAACATGCTATGCCTATCTGCTTGACAATATTTTGTTTTTCAGTCTTGTCTCAGGGTAGTACTAAATTTCTTCATAATTCTTTCTAACAGGAGATCCTAGATTGAACATCCAGGTCTCATTAAGAACCCTGGCAATTTTGGCCAAACCAAGCCACCCAATGTCACCTGTAGATTGCTGTAAAAAATATAGAAGTACATATGTGGCCACTTATCCATATAAATATTTTAAATTGTATCATCATAACATAACTACATATGTCCTCCTTATACTTTTGCAGTTAAAAGCCTGTAATGATGATTGGGATTCTTTGACTCTTAAATATTCTTAAAGCATATTCATAGAGCTTAGGTTACTATTAGCCATGACAATTGACATAAAGACCCATTGCACTTTATTAATTTGTATTTAATAATACTACTTAGCTTCGTTTGGTTAAAAAATGCAACATGCAAAATTATGTCAAGTTTTCTTTGTTGTACTAAGTAGTTGAGTACAAATTCTGGGATTTATATTTACATTGACAAGTAAAATAAATGCTGATGATAAATTTTAAATGATACTAGCTGACCTGGCGAACTTCGTATCGCATACATACATATATGTCTCAGCTTACCATCACCGACAAAAACAAAATTACTTTTCCCATCATCTTTTAATTTTTCTTGTACACAAACTTTGGCCTAACACTAACAAACACATGAAAAAAGAATCATTTAATTTGGTGCAGCCGATCGAAACTTATGCTCGTACATACATTTCAGCAATTCATTTTTATATATATAGATTTATACACATTCATCAATAAAATCAATGTTTTACGCAATGATATTTAACATCCAAATTTTTAGTTAAGACACACAGGCATCAATTTAATTAAACTTATATTTGCAACTATGAAAAATAAATATGTATTACAAATATGTTGGCCAAGGGTTACAAAATGCATTATCTGCATATTCAAGGAACCTACTTAGGAAAATAATGGTAAGCGAAATTATATATTTTAATGTAAACAAGTTGTAATGTACCCTTAATTTGTTGATTTGGTGAAAAAAGACGAATGAGTTCTAAGAGAAAAGTACTAATCAGTCTTTTAACAGGAAGAATTTTGACAATAGAGAAAATTTTTAAAATATATATCTGTTATAGTTGTTGTTTACTATGAGACTGATATTTGAATGTGTTTATTGATCCTATTTCTAGATATGAAATTTTGGTATTACTCCCCACTGAGGATGCTTAGTGGCTAGCGCCATCTAGTGAGAATAACCTAAATCAATGTGGGCCAGATAACCTGAAATTTTACAGGATCTGTCAAATTTTGATATTTCATGACTTAATTGTAGCCATAACAAGTATATTTGGGTTTATAATTGATGATAAGCAGTAAATCAAGCCACCAAATTACATGGATTGTGTTCTTCTACAACAATGGTCGTTTTAGCTTTACAGTCATATTATTATATTGATTGATTCAAAATAAAGTAGATTAGACCAGGAATCTAAATTGATAAAGTGAATAAATAGATATAATCAATTATTGGACATTACTTTTGTTTCTTGACCATATAAAAGTAGACTAGCTTTAGTCTGATGTTATTGGCCTTGTTACACAAGTACCTACATTTGTATTAAAAAATTGTTCCCAAATGTTTAAAATCAGGGTTTTAATGATGTGAAAGTAATTTGTTCAGATGCTCGTTTTATTAGACACTAAAAGATAATTTCGTGTTCATTTAAAATTGCTTATATGCCAGTGAAAATGAACAAAATATTTGGTTCACAAGCAAAAAAGACCTCTATAGCTACTTATATTATGTAGTTGGTACCATGCACGTAGCAGTAAAATATGGAGGATGCATATCTGAAACCATCTTAAAACTCGCCCAAATCGATTTAAATAGGTGTAGAATATTGAGTGAAGCCTTTTTACGTCATTTATAAGTGAAATACAACTCATTTTATTGACAAAAATTAGTCAAAGGAAAGTCAATTGCCACACGATTGTACCGCCCTACGCTGATGTTGATGTAGTATAAAAGTGAACTTACCACACTCGGGAAGAACATATTTCACAAACAAAATAAATAAAGTCAAAGATAGAACTAAACTGTACTGAAATTAAACACTTAACATATAGGATTTAGTTAAGAATAATAGTTTTTTCCACAAAACAATAACACACTACACGCAATAGTACTCGCGGTCCACCATACTGAAGTTGTTGACAGCAAATCAATACAGCCAACATGACAGATAAAAAAATCAATTATTTTAAAGTTACTTCGTGTTCCACAGCTACAAAGTATACACTCAAACGTTAGTTGGATTTAATAATATATGACATTGAAATCTCACAGCAGAAACTGTAGAAAAACCTTGTACTTATAATTAATTTCCGAAATTTACACATTCTCATCATACGCATGCTCCATATTATTGATTTCTGGAGATCCTAATTTTGGTACGATTTCGTTTTGAAACTGAAATCGGAAATATTATATTTTGTTCTACACAATGTACATCAGGAATCATCTAAAAATAGAATATATTATATGGTGATAAATATATACCGCTAGATTCATTAACAAACCATATAATTTTTAGTTTCAACTAAACTTTAACCAGTATCACACACGATTAGTCTTGTGTGTGACTCTTGTGTGATGATTATCTATACCTCTATACAAATAAATAAAATTGGAGTGTCTGTTTGTAATATTAAAATAAACGCTTTTTACTTAATGCATATGTATGTATACACGGTACATATACCAAAAATGTGGCTAAAAAAATTTTTGTCTGTCTGTCTGTTTGTTCCGGGTAATATCTGGAACGGCTGGACGGATTTTGACTTGCACTGGCAGGTAGCTGAAGATCCAGGGAGTAACTTAGGCTACTTTTTTTAGACTAACTTTGCCCCGCGGCGTTACTCGCGGTACAACAATAACCGCGGGTAACATCGCGGGGTTCAGCTAGTTTTCAATATTTTCATTAGATGGTGGTGTTAAAGATTGAGTTCAAATTCGCTATTATTAAAAAACAGTTTCTTTTATAAAATATTGAGATGGTTTCAAAGGTCAAGGGGATAGTTTAAGCACAATAATAAATGCACTTTATTAATTTGTAATCTAAGACTAAATCCAAACCATAACAGAATTAGCCTTTATTATTTTTGTAAGTTTTTCTCAGTAATTTTTGGGAGCTTTCACCACCTCCCCAATAGTCATATTTCTCGTAAGAGGAAGACGCAAATTTATTAATTGATTTACTGCAAATTCCTGAATCACTAACTCTGGATGAAAGCTATTTATAACTTAGTAAAGGTAGAATATATTTGTTACAAAATGTAACTTTCAGTCGGACACATATCACTACTTTCCAAACCCTGAAATTTTCTTCTCGGTCGTGTAACTGCATCACCAATTTCATGTTTAGAGTACTGCATTCAGGAATGCACTAGCAGTTGATAATATATAAGAGTTATCAACTTATCATACAACATTTCGGTGTAAAATAATTGTGTGTTTGATTCGTGCTATACACGGAAAGTCTAATACTTATTTTACAGTTTGGACTTGATTGGTGAAGAGCGGTCCTAGATCCAGCATGTTCTGGAATAAGGCCAATACAGGCTTGAAAATGAATGAAAATCGATATATCGATCGATCGATCGATATATCTAAACAGTATCGAATCTATACATCTTTTGATGTCACACAAACCTCTCCTTAGAAATTAGGTTTTGATGAGGATGATCAGAGGCCCAGTGATGCAATTTTTAACCCTGCTACCAACTTTTAACCTTGAGATAGGATAGCTAACATCACGTTTATATCAATACATTGCAACTCAAATAAGAATAGGAATATCAATGACCTCTAACTGTCAAATGTCCCTAGAAAGGTACGGGGTAACCATAGTTGCGTATCAATATTTTTTTTTGTTTTACCAAGTCTCAGTTATTCACAGTGAAAAAATGTCTTAAAATAACTACTGGCAAAGAGAAATATTTAAGGACAATGATGCCTATAGTTTTATTATAAATACAGGTTTTTTTTTTTTTTTTTTTTTCATTTTTTTTTTTTTTTCATTGTATCTGCGATCAGTGCGTTCACTTTTAGCAGATGTGCTGCATGAATCTCTCGTTTAGAGTGTGTCCTCCAGCGAGAACATCTACCCATAATTAATTCACCATCCTATAGAATATCTCTTCTTTTTAGGCGTTTAGCATAGCTGGATATTGTGAGCTGTTGTGCAAGGGTATTAGGATGGGCCTCTAGCCGTTTCCTGTATGTAGTCTTGATATTAGCAATTTCATCTCTCACTGTGGGTACTTTCAGGTGTTCGTGGATCTCAGCATTAGTCACATACCAAGGGACATTACTGATTGTTCGGAGTATTACGTTCTGCATTCTTTGTATTCGTATGATGGAGGAGTTACTAGCACTACCCCAAAGCTGAAGGCCGTACATCCATCTAGGTTTCAGGATCGACTTGTACACTAGTAACTTGTTATCGATTGACAGTTTGCTATTTCGGCCTAACAACCACAGGTAGCTTTTGTATTTTATATTTAGCTCATCTCGTTTCTTCTTGATGTGCTCATTCCATGTCATACGCCTATCAAGATGGAGACCAAGGTATCTGACAGAGTTCTGGTGTGGAAGGGTGGTGTTTTCTAGATTAACTGAGGGACAATTGCCTTTACGCAAGGTAAAAGTAACCTGCAATGATTTTGAGGTACTTGCTTTAATCCTCCAATTTCGAAGCCATTTAGTTGTCTCGTCTAGGCCTTTCTGTAAAATTTTAGATGCTATTAGTGGGTCCTTGTGACTCGCCAGGATTGCGGTATCATCGGCGAATGTAGCTGTAGTTATGGTATTCGATAAATACAGGTAAGATAGTGAAATTTCTTTTTTAAGTAGCAATGCTGAATTGAAATATTAAATAGCTACATTATTCCATGTTTTATTTTATAGCGGAAAGTAGCAGTGACGACAACGATGTCTACACAGAGAGTGATGCCGAGATGAGTGGAATTGAGCGACTAGATTCTGTATAATTTTGTCAACAATGCATAATTTTATTTTAAACAATAGTAGGTGGAATAAATATTAAAAACCTACATTAATCCCTGTTTTATTTTATAGGGGAATGCAACAGTGATGATGATGGTGATGATGACGACAGTGACCACTCAGTCAGTGATGCAGATTTGAGCGAAATTGAAGAGCTCAATTCTGATTAAAAGTTATTCGTTCATGATTCGTAAATTAATTATATTTAATAATGCCCCACCAAATTGATTCAAATTGAGAGCTATGACGTCGCAACATGGCAAAAAAAGGGACTGATCATATTCTTATTTGAATCGCATTGTTATAGGTATATAACTATACATAAATATATGGAAAGAAAAACTTCTGTTAGTACTCAAAGTTGAAATCTGATCGAGACCCTTACATGGTATAGATTAATACTTGTTTCTTTTAATCGTTTTATAATTACTTTATTTCATTTTTATCTAGGCTTTCGTATTCAATTAAAACAAAAGAATATAATGAAAAAAAATTTTTTATGATCTGTTAAAGTCTTATATCTCTAAACATTATTTTGTTTTCGACTTAGGTATGCAAATCTATTTATACAAAAAAAATTGGAGTGTCTGTTTGTAATATGAAAATAACCGCTTTTTACTAAATGCATATGTATGTATACATAGTACATATTCCAAAAATGTAGTTAAAAAATGATTTGTCTGTCTGTCTGTTTGTTCCGGGTAATCTCTGGAACGGTTCAGCTAGTACTTAAATAAAAACCAGTCAAGTGCGTGTCAGGCTACGCATGAGGTTCTTCTGTAGTCACTCATAATAGCACGTGGATTTAGAAGCCGGGGTTGGTATTTATTTCCATGAATATACTGACCCATTATTTCGTTAAATTTGTACGAAATTTTCTAAGTAAGGTCTCTAGAACTCTTGAACTAACAAAGTACGGTACTGCAGTTATCCAAAGTGTCTCAAACGGTCTAATTTTTTCAATGTAATCTACCATTTAAGACGAACAAATAAATTAGTTTGATATTTGTTTTCTGTATTGATTGATAGAAATATAATTCTTGAGTAGATTTCATAAAGTAAAATTTTGTGAATAAATTTGAGATAAAATGTTAGGTACACGGCAATGATGAGAGCAAACGAAGTTAAAGAATTGTGATCGTAAGTGAGGTGTAGGTATTGTAACAACAACAAATATAATCGATCAATCGATCAATATAAATAGCTCTTGCTGAATGTGAATAAATACACAAATCTGTCAAATTTCATTTTAGAATTGGGTAGTTGACATCCTAATCAAATCAGCTACTTTTATCATTTGTCAAAACGATAACTTTGTATGAAAAATGTAATAAGAACTGGCTTGTATACTACTTATATACTACTCAATTGAGCAATATATATCAATGTTTATTTGATTCAAATTTGTGATAGAAATATAGAGCTCTAATAAATTTATTTTTCCAGTCGTTTTGTAAGTAAGTAATATTCGTTTTAATGAAGAAGACATCGGTATTTATTTCAGTCGACTTTGAGTTTGGGTGTGTTCTATCTATAATATGTATGTATTTACAAAAAAAAAGTATAAATGTATTTGTATCAGTTGTCTAGTACCCCATAACACAAGCTCTGCTTATCTTGGGACTAGATGGCGTTGTGTGTTTAGATGTCCGAAATATTTATTTATTTATTTAACTACCCCATTCTTTATGCCGTCACTGGCCTTTAATGTGTCAAAGTTCCAGCGCATTAGCAATTTGCGAAGAATAAACATAATCGTCAATCATGTGGATGTGTGTCAGAGTTAATTGACAAACTTTTCATTAGATTTTTTGTTATGTAGAAAAAGTTTTGTTCTAATTCTGTCTAAGACATACCATGACATACCGTGATGTCTTTGGTTACAATATCGGATGCATTGCAACAGTTATGTATTGATAACACTCCGGCCTCTTCTAGCTGTAAAGCCCGACATGTAAAATATCTGAAAAGATTTACTTACAAATAAATATCATTTCAATGCATTTCACTGGCCACTTAAATCTCACCAACACCGCTTTTTAAAACACACAGGTTTTCTTAGTAGATTTATTTTTTGTAAATAGAATATTAAACTAAATTGTTTAACCAGATTTTTACATACTGTCATTGTCATTGTTTCTTGTATTTTTTTTTTAATTATAGCATTTTTTCTTTACTATCAAGAAATAATATACATATTTTCATAATGTTAATGGTAAATCAGGGTTAATCCTGACCAAGTACAAGGTAAATTTGAATTATAGCTTGGCAACTCTAAGTGGAACTGTCACATTCAGTTCATTAAATATTTTTACTATGATGATTCAGTCAGTTGTTATTCACCGTGCAAATTTAATTATTTGAATCTCGATTTTATAAAATTTATTAACTAGTGTTAAAGAAGGTTCTGTATGAGGACCTCTGTGTATAGTTAATTTGTTGAAAATGTTTAAAACAATTTAAAGTTGTGATAGTAACATTCAAATTTGCAATAATGAAATCAGTAAACATAATATTTAAAAAAGCTTTTGTGATGGCTGTTGTTGTCAGTGCTATACTGTTTATTGTCTTCTGGGTTAACATGGATCATGGTATCAGGTAATATTTAATACAAGTGCTTTTTATTTAAATTTACTTTTTAATGAATGTAGTGCTAAAGTCTTCATAAAAAGTTTTCAAAATAAATAGAGTAGACTTATTACCTATTAGGAGTCGTCCATAACGTGTTGAAACCATCCCATATCTAAACAATAAATCATGTGGTTCATAACCAACTTTGCTGATAACTGGAACTAAGACAATTAAATTACTTACATTTCACAACTGAATGTATCTATTCTACTAAGAGAATATTTACTGCTCTCTTGAGCAACTAAAAGTTTAGAAAAAGACCAAAAAACTTAAATATCATCATACATAATGTTATTGTACATTGTAATTAAAAAAATAGATCGCTAAATGTACTGCACAAAACTTGAATACTTCTCGACCAACTGGGTTTTTTTTTCAATATTTCGCTAAGACACAGGGCAAGTTCTTATAATAGAAGAAAAGAGTAGAAAATAGTAAGGTAAAGGTAACACAGTGGGGTGAAGCTAGTTGTACATATATAACTTATGATAGTACTTTAATTTTAAGTTGAATCTTTTAAAAAAAATTACTTATCATTTTGTATGTTTTTGATAAATTCCCTATGATGCATTGATACCTAATATTCATTTAATGTAACAAAACAATTGAGTCATTACTAGCTGACCTGTGACATGCCTCATCTGCATCTCCTTTTGCCTGTAGAGTGATGTTATACAGGGGGTGAACACATTTGTTTACCATAAAGAAATGGTTATAGTGAGCCGATCAGGCAAGATAGACATATGATGTCACAGTTTTTTTTCAGAACTTATAAAGTAGAACAATTCCTTAAAAAAAAAAAAATTTAACCAATCTCACACAATGAAAGCTCTTAAAAGGAATATAGGTAGTTTACCCCAGTTTTTTGCAAACATTTTTCATTATGTGGACATGGCATGATAATGTCTAGCCTTCCTCGATAACTGGGCCATTTAACACTAAGTTAATTTTTCAAATCAGACTAGGACTTTCTGAGATTAGTGCGTTTAATTAAACAACAAACTCTTTTGCTTTATAATATTCAACTGTTAGACATCCAGTAATATTCAATCCAAGTTACTACTTTTCCTTTGATTTGACACATTAAACAACTGGCCGACTTGAAGATTGTTTTTATGAATATTTCACATCAGTTTTGTTCACTATTTCTCATAAATGCAATGAAAATGAATGGCACTGCCAGTACTAAATACCTTTAAAGCTGTGAGGGGGTCAAAAGTAGCTTCCAGTAAAGCAGTGCACGCGGGAGCTCTTTGCCAGTTCTCTTGAACTTGACTTGATGTGCTTCTGTGTGTCTGAGACTTATTCATTATACTTAAATCACATAGATATGCTCAGAAACCAAATTCTTTCACTAATTATAAGTTTTTAACACAATGTCAAACAGAATTGAAAGGAACAATTTTGTTGCGATCATATCATCATATTCATACTCATCCCACCTGTATTTACAAAAAAGTTCTGAATTAAACTGTCGCATAAGCATTGTTAAACCTCGTTCTACATTACCTTGCATATCAAATTTCTCGCCTACTACCGTATTTATTTCATTAGTTCTTCTGCTACATATATTAGTCAGTATCTTATATATATAAAATTCTCGTGTCACAGTTTTCATTCCGATACTCCTCCGAAACGGCTTGACCGATTCTCATGAAATTTTGTGAGCAAATTGAGTACGTCTGAGAATCGGCCAACAACTATTTTTCGTCCCCCTAAATGGAAAGGGTGACCCATCCTTACATTTTTTTTAAGGCAAAACGATGTTTGCCGGGGTCAGCTAGTAATAGTCTAAAAATATTTTTGTACTCCTATTATTTTAAAATCTCTTTTAATATTGAACAACTTTGAACGACCTGAATAATAAAGGTGCGTTATTATCGGACGATATACTGAATTGGTTATTGGGATATCTGTTTTAGTACATTGTTAGGACAGCTACGAAATCACATCACACACTGCTGCGATAATAATGACGCAATTGACGCTTGCTTTTCTCTGTTCCTCGATATTCCGATATAAGTTTTAAGAACATTTGTATCGCCATGCATGCGATGTCATACATAGTTGCGGTAATCTTTACGTTTCATTATAGTAATAGAAGTAATTACGTCACAAAATTTAATTTTACCTACAGTTACCAGTTTTTTTGGATTTTGATTTATCATTGATGAGTTTTATCTCAGTTAATTACAATGCAATAATGCAGCATGATGAATTGATGACGTGTGGATCATCAATCAATCATCATGGCGGCCTATTGAGATGCTCCTTCATGATTGGGTCTCCAGTCTCGCCCTCAGCAACTACCACCACAGAACGAATGCTGATATGCAGCATTATTATTCACCGGATACATTAAAAGTAGGTGTAGCAATTATTTCATTGCTATAGATTATTTCAACTACAAACGTTAGGGAAAACATATAAATTATAGGTAATTCATGACACACTTGGAAGCCTTGTCGTACGATTGCGTGGTTTAGTAGCGATTGAAAAATAAAACTACTATCTGTTGTGTCGAAGTTTAAACATGAATAAATTCATTTGTTTCCTGACCCAAACAGCACAAGGCACCACCGTTACCTCTAAATCAGAGGTCCAAAACTTCCAAATAAATTCCCAACAGGGGAACAAAATGGAACCAAAATCCTAAAAGATCTTTTAGAGCATTACTGTGGACAAAAATCAAGATATGTCTCCCAGGATCCTAGTGGATGTAGCCAAACACCTTAAAGTGCTTCACAGGCTGCAAGTAATCGAACTTTTGGGCAAGGCGATTCGTACTGATAATGACCCCCGTAAACAATTTGTACCCATTGCTCAGAAGTAATATCTATACTCCATTCCTACTGTATAGTGCTAGTAGAAAGGATGGAATCAAATGCAGATAAACAATATGATACGCAGAAGAGAAATTTAAATTAATAAAAAATGTCACTTGTGTAGATATACTTTGCTTGTAAAAAAACTAGATTTTTTTACTGAAAACTGAAGTCCTGTTGATTAATTAAAACACACAGATGTATGTATTATACACATTAGCGCAATCGACCGCGACAAACTAATCTAAATTATTATTACTACGAGTATACAGTTCATGAGCACCCTTTGTTAAATAACTCGATTTACTCTGCAGATTATTTGATAATTATGACAAGATGCAGCAAACAAAGATACCTGTATATTATCTGCTTTCACTACTTCTGAAAGCGTGTCGAAGATTTCAGCTTAAGATTAAGCATTGGAGCTTTAGAGGCAAACCCATATGTTTCTTTTTAATAAGCCTGGAACAGTAATCAAGTGATCTTTCTTTTCTTCTTTCTTAAATATGACATTAGCGAAATTGTCACACTCTAACACCAAGCCATTCATTAAAAGTTCAAGTTGACTAAATTTTTATCTTTATTGGATGCGTAAAACACAGAATTTATTTTTGAATACTAATTGCTTTTAGTACCAATAACTGCACCACTCCACTCCGATATCAATAACTGTATTAGCAAAAAGCTACAAAAGTATTGTCTACAGAGTTCTGTTAGTTCAAATTCAAGTATTCAATAACTTCCACTCCCCCATATAACACACTAATCAAAAGTGTACCCAGACAAAGTCTGCAAAGAGAACTTTATAAAATAACAATCTGAAGGGTATTACCAATCTGTAGGGTACTTCAAATACAAATACATTTTACAATTCAAACGTAGTCAAAGCAAAGGTAATTGAAACATATTACACCGCATTCTGCTCTCTTACCTAAAAAGCCAATATCTTATCAAACAACGCGAAGGCGAGACGAGAACTGAACATCGATATTTGATTTTCAAATTTTTGTATCAAACAAGTTTATGTACTACGATGTAGGTATACACTTACTGAAATTCTTTATTTTCTTTTTTATAAATAAAATAGATTAACAGCATTTTACTTGACTACGGTAAAGTCAAATAGGGTAATTTTAAATAATGAGGTGTGAATAGACTCGTAATAATGACGTAGGTGACATAGGCTATTCTAAATCCTTAGAGTTCTTTGTCACATAACCAATTCTATCCTAATTCATCCCAGGGCTTTCAAAAGTCACTATCGTAGAAATAGATGAAGCAAATGTCGATACCAATTTTTTGCTAATTTAAAGGAAGGCATTTGTTTAGTCAAAACATATATGTAGTTCATATAATCAAAGAGTTTGACCTTTTATACTTTTCTACATGACACAAATTTGTACAGACTTAACACACATAATCTTAATAACTTTTATGTAGAACCATGTATAGTAGTTAGATGTGTCGTTGCACCCGCTCGCAATTGTGGTTATTATAGTGAAATACGAATATATTAATTCATACAACGGCGTCAACTGACAAATCATAATTGCTTGTGGGTGTACAGCGCAGGCGGTCCCTTAAACTACTTCGGTGGCGTAGTGGTAGCGTTTGTGACTGCTGTGCTTGAGGTCTTGGTTCGATACCCGGGCAAAAAACAAAAATAGACACGACACATGTTTTGTTTTCAGATGTCATCGTATGGCCACGTAATTAAATATAGTGTTGTGACTTTTTAAAATCTCTTAATACCATAATTTGTTAAAATGTCCGAATAATCGAATCTATCAATATCTAGCCGAAACTGATATCCTGAATCGGATATTGTAGCAAATATTTTTTCGATACCTTATTCTTCAGTCTGTCAGAAAGTATCATACGGTGCCTGCCATGCCTGACAGCAAAATGTTAATCTTCATAATATATCCAAAGTTCTTCCAAGGAATATTTCTATTTTACTTTTCCATTTCATTAAAAAGATTTCCAATAAAGTTCATAAAAAAAAAACTATTTTGTTATCGGTTAAGAGCCATAAGTAATATAAATCAAATCAACTCGGTCTACTAAAGAAAATCACAAACTAATATAATCCACATTTATCATTTTGACATATCGAATGCATTATAAATATTTGGGCACATCACTATTGCTAATGCTGAAATCTATACAACAGTGGTGGATTTAAGGTGGCGGCAAATTTAAAGGTTTTCTTTTTATACAGAAATGAAAAAAAAAAACGGAGAAAAGAAGTCTTCTGGTGGTTTTGAGTGTACTCAAATGTAGTCCTACTGGCGGTAATGTCGCGCGGGTCGTAGCACGATGGCTGCGGCTCGTATGCCATCTGTATGGACAAGCCGACTCAAAACTATGGTCCTTTTCCAAAAGGCCAATCCAGATCCTATACTGTACTCGCATAGATTTTATTTTGTACCTAATCAGTGTTCTCGGACTTACAAAAAAAGAACACCTCTGTGGTTTGTTTCGGCATTTCTTCCCAGAGTAAGTTTTAGGAAATGCCGGCCTCTTCTAGCAGTAAAGTCCGACGTGTAAAAATATCTGTAAAGATTTACTTACTATAAATATCATTTCATTTCACTTGACAATTGAACAAAACAAAACAATGACAACCGAATACTCTCCTCTCAACTTTAAAACTATTTGAAAAATTACTTAACGCTTGGTAAATATTTCTGTGTAAATATGTCTTTTTAAAACATCTCAATAGCAGTTCAATACGTAAATTATTATTTTTTACATTTTTTTTCTTAATCACCCCTCAGGGCGGCATGAGGTCCCAGAAAGGTTTTACCGGGCGACGGCGAATCAGGTTCGAGTAGAAATTTTAATCGCTGGGCCTATTCGCCGCCTCTCTCTGTGCGCTGTCATCTTCGTGGAGGGAGGTAAAACGTGTGCTGCTATCGACCATGCTGCGTAACACTGTTGGCAGCGAGAGATGCTCATCGATAACTACAAAATATCCAACGCTGCGATGCACTGACACCGCGAATCGGCTGAGTACACCGGACAGGCGGGAATCAACACAATTTTTCTAACCGCGTGCAGGTGATTCCCGAAGCAATTGTGCCCGAAGAAGTTAGCGGGAACGAATCCCACATGAATATTTCGGTCTAAGGGCATACCGCATCCGTAGAAACGATGTGATAACCGTGTATGGCTCTAACCAATAATAGACGGAAGGATGCCAGAGGCTCGCCTTCCCTGAGCGGTCAGAGCTACCGTCCACACCGGTGTACCGTTTAGTGTTATCGATCGGAGAATTCCGCTTACAGTCTTGTTGTGACGCTCGGTGCACTCTGATTGGTTAAAAGTCTCCGAAAGGCACACATTGTGGCCACCAGCTTTTGAGCAAGTTGTCGAAAGTGCACGCCAACCTTCCGCTAAGGAACAGGCCCAGCCAGACACATTGTTTCGGATTGATCTGGTACGAGGACCAAATTGAACACGATTGGTGAGGCGAGGTTCAACGAACCTAGCCTCACGTGAAAAGACTAAATTTGAGTAAACCTGCAAATATGTGGCAAATCGGCTTTTCTTTCTAGCCCGCATTCTCGCCATATCTGCTCAAATACGCTTCACTCCCGAATTATCCCACGCTCTGCTGAATGTGCACTGCTTCGGGGAATGCCTCACTCGGGTTGAAGGCCAACCAAGCTGATGTAGCAGTCACCAAAAACGGTATGCTCAACATACCTCTACAAGATCCTAATAAGTCAATGACAATATTTGCCACACAGTGAGTAGGCGTCAGAAAGGCCAGGTGGCTCACATCCCGCTCATTTCAGCTGTGTGCTGCAATTGCGTGGTACGTTATCCCGATCCTACGCCCAAAAATTATTTCCCTGCTAGTCCTGTTAGCTACCACAATCGAAAATTCTGGTACGGTGAAAATTAGCTTGATAGTAATAACTTGTAAATATTTTCTTATTAATTTAATGAAATACAATCAGAATCTGAAAACCAATCTATACTAATACTATAAAGCTGAAGAGTTTGTTTGTTTGTTTGAACGCGCTAATCTCAGGAACTATTGGTCCGATTTGAATAATTCTTTCAGGGTTAGATAGACCATTTATCGAGGCAGGCTATAGGCTCTATATCATCACGCTAAGACCTACAGGAGCGGAGCACCAATGAAGAATGTTACAAAAACGGGGGCAAGTTATCACGCTACGGGCAATAGGAGACGCATATCAGGTTGCGTGGCTCGGCTTGTCTAAAATAAATTTGGAACGTAATTAAAGAACTCTTTTGACTTAAATCGAAAAACTGCCTCGTTAGCGCAGTGGTAGCGTACGCGACTGCTGTGCATGAGTCAACCAAATGTTTGTATGATCTGCAAATATTTGTTTCGGAGTTTGGATGTTTTCTATATATAACTAGCTGTCCCGGCAAACGTCGTTTTGCCATATCCACTAATAAATTAAAAATTAATTAAAAAAACATTGTCCAGCGGACAAAATTGTGAATCTAAACCATTCCCAGATCCCCTTGAACACACACAAAAAATTTCATCAAAATCGGTCCAGTCGTTTGAGAGTAGTTCAGTGACATACACACTCACAGAAGAATTATATATATAAAGATATGTATGTATTTACAAAAGAAAAGTATAAAAGTTTTCTATCAGTCAATCTAGCAATGAAATACTTTCTAGCTATTGTTACTGCTCATTGGGACTTTTTATGGTATGGGGGCAAACGAGCAGACGTTTCTACTGATGGTAAACAATGGACACCCGTAGCACCAGAGGCGTCACATATGCGTTGCTTACCTTTGGGGGATGGGGAAAGGGATATGGGAGGGGGTTGGGGTATGGGCCTCCGGTATCCTCACTCACTCGGTGAAACACAGCGCAAGCGCTATTTCACACCGGTTTTCTGTGAGACCGTGGGATCACTCCGGTCGAGCCGGCCTATTCATGCCGAAGCGTGGCTCTCCCATAAGAAAGTTATTAAGTTATCAGCTGAGCTGACCCGACAGACGTTGTCTAATCTAAACTCTAAACTGAATTTTGCATTTGCATTAGTATCTACCAATATATAACCTATATTAATGTAAATAAAAAGAATCCCTATTTTATTTTTTCACACATAAGCGCCTGGATCAAATTTGATAATGTTTCTAATGTTGTAACTGACAATAACTAACAGAACAAGAAAAGAATTATCGGAATTGATCCAGAAGTTCACGCGTATTAACGCTCTAATTCCAATTTATAAAATGGCATCCCTGTTTTAGTCGTGTGCTGGCATGCCTCAACGTGGAACTGTCACTTACGATTATTGGTACATGTTAGTACATACTTACTCTTTACACGTACTTGTACACGAACATACATTTACACTCATATGTATGTGTAAATTATAATTAGGTTTACCGGAATTAACACGTATGTGACCACGGCAAGTCAATTAAAATGTTATCAAATCATGTTAGCAGTTAAGTATCGTAAATATTATCATAATTATGATAAATTAAATATATCTTGAAAAAAACTAAAATCTTTTTAAATTTGTTTAAAAGTTTAATGTTTGACTTTTGTCAATTTTAAATTAATCTTAATCTATACCAATAATATAAAGCTGAAGAGTTTGTTTGTTTGTTTGTTTGAACGCGCTAATCTCAGGAACCGCTGGTCCGATTTGAAAAATTCTTTCAGTGTTGGATAGTACATTTATTGAGGAAGGCTATAGGCTATATATCATCACGCTCGGCCCAATAGGAGCGGAGCACCAATAAAAAATGTTTCGGAAACGGGGGAACATTATCACGCTACGCTACGCTAATAGGAGACGCAAACGAGGTTGCGTGGGTCGGCTAGTAATATATATTTCGGGTATTTAACACAACGCCATCTAGTCCCAAGTTAGCAGAGCTTGTGTTATGGGTATCTACTAGACAACTGATATCCTACTAATATTATAAAGGCGAAAGTTTGTAAGTATGATGGATGGATGTTTGTTACTCTTTCACGCAAAAACTACTGAACGGATTTGGATGAAACTTTACAGTAATATAGCTTATACATCAATGTAACACATAGGCTCCTATTTGCCGCAATAACCGACAAACACGCGTTCGGAGCCGCGGACAACAACTAGTAAATACATAATTTAAACTTTCCGCACTCCTCCTCTGAATAAACCTAGATTCTAGATAGAATGCTCAACACCTGTTTTAAATGAGTATTGGAATAGAATTGACAGCGGCAAAGTGAGACTACCGGCGTAGTTAAATATAAAAATCGGTGAAATATTATCTGGTCCCGCGGTTTTGTAAAGGTCTACTTGCTTCAATAGTCTATTAACTTCGCCTTATTATATATAAGGGGAAGTTATTAGACTATTATATATAAAATTATAAGTAACTAACCTAAGCCATGTTTGTTTATACAATAAATATGTTTGTTAAGATAATTGTTTTCTTATTATAGAATACTAGTAATTGCTTTTAAGGCTTTTTGTTTATTTCAATTGAAAAGAGAAAATCATTACGCCATGTTCTATAGACAATAACTTAAATATGATCTTCGATATTTATTTATTTATTTATTCTTCCTGCAATTACATTGCATAAGGCGGACTTAATGGCCTAGGCATTATCTTCCAGTGATATCTGAATCTCATTCTCCTATGAAGGATTCCTTTTGCGTTAGATAATATTTGTAACTTGCAAGTTTTTTTAAGCATATTCTAGTAACTCTATTCGGCCTATCTTACCTTTTTGAAAATCCTAAAATACGCTATATATTTTTTTTTTGTTGGTTTATCCAATAATAAAATACTAAATATAATAGCGGAAAGCCTCAATCGGCGTAAGTACCTAAATTTAATATTAGGTAATCTCATTTTTCCACCGCTCGGGGTAGATACGCTAGGTTCATGGCGTCCGAGTGTTCGCGCTATGTTTAAACAACTAACTAAGCAACTGTATGACGATTCTCGCGATCAGAAGGCCGGCTTTTTTCCAGCACAGAGAATCAGCATATTGCCATTCAACGTGGTAATGCTGCAAGTCTTTTCGGAACGCTACCAGTAGGCGAAGATGTGGAGTTTTTGACGCTTGAATGTAAATATTGTTAATGTTGTCCTTATTTATGGTTATAATAAAGATTTAATTGAATAAACTTTATAAGCCATGCAAGCTTTTAATATTGATGAAACACTATTATTTGTATGTGCTACCTATTCATAGGTTTGAAGTCGGTGCCACTTACGTACCTATAGTATACCAAATCATTTTTTGCCTTAAATTGAATTTAACTGTTTTTATTTCTCGACATAAAGGCCCATGTCCAGCAGTTCGTATTAAATTCTGATGGTGATGACTTAAAATGAATAAATAAATAAATATTTCGGCCGTCTAACACACAACGCCATCTAATCCCAAACTAAGCCGAGCTTGTATTATGCGTACTAGAAATCTAATTAAAATATTGTAAAAAAAACTGTAGGATTTAGTATTTTCGTAGTATTTAAATATTTTCTTTATGATCTAGTTTCGTTGTATTTAAATATTTTCTTTTTGTTCTAGTATTCAAGACAATCTCACTGAACAGCAGTCGCTGCAAATGAATAAAGGCACTCCACGTAGCGGCAAAAAGATACTATGTTTTGTTAAGTCAAATGACGATAGAAGTTACATTAACAAGACAACAGACCTAAATATGATATACTATGTAACGCCGACGTACCCTCGACCGGAGCAAGTGCCTGAACTGACAAGGCTCGCTCACACTCTGATGCATGTGCCACGAATACATTGGATCATAGCCGACGATCAACCACTTTGCTCTGACATCGTATCTGATATACTCAAGTAAGTTTAAACGACAATTAATGACTTAAACAGTTGTACCTACCTTAACACGTCTATATGATGATTTGTAACAAACTGTATTATGTATTCCGTAACTGTCCACTCTTATAGCCATAACAGACGATCGAATAGGCTCTGTTCAGTAGGATCCCCTGCTTAGATACCCTGGGAATATGGTACGATTCGCACAGCAAATCTTTATTTCTGAATCTAAATATATACTCTGTGGACCTAGCCTCGTTGCTCTCGTTCTCGTCTGTTATATAAAGCGTACCGTACTGTGTGATGTGCTGCCGCACCACATGCTAACGTCTTGCCCTTAATTGCGTTAATGCACTTAGTGGTAGTATATTTGTTCATATTCGAATGAGGTCAAAAAAGAAATAGACCATATGGCAGGAAAAAATATTTTTAAATAGTTCATGAATGACAGGAGTTCTGAGGCAACAAACATAAAAAATGCAACTGAATTGGAAAATCCTTCTATATCACAATTGCTTTGCATTTTACTAAATTAGGTAGGTATTTGCCACAGAACAGAGAATATAGGTTATTTACGCACGACAACTACTCGTTCGTGCTCACGAGCTGTGTTTCCGCTGTGAACAAGAAACCTTGATACTTTTTCTAATGGTTTTTTTTTACTTTGTTTTGTAACTTTAAGTACATTTAGAAGGCAGACAGTTTAATTATAAGTATTTTGAAAATACAATATGGTTTTTATTATTGCATGTTATTTATTTTATCATTCCATGGTTGTCGTAAGAGGCGACTAAAGAAACAAGCTACGCAGGACAAAATCAGTGCAAAAAGAAAGAAAACCTAACCCACACGCCACGCCACAAACCCTTTAACGTGTGGAAACCCCCTCTGACCTTCACACCACCGGGGTTTGCGGCGGGGCGGTGTGTCGGAATCGAACCGACTGTAACAACACGGTGTGCCACTCAGCACTGGAGACAGGAGGGATCCGGGAACTACTATTATTAGCACATCATCATGGTAAACTCTCTAATTAAGCGACATACGGCACACGCTAACGATCCCTCTCTGGAGGCCACTAAAGCGGATAGAGTGGAAAACCCGTTCTGCACGCCACAAACTCTACGCCAACTCGGCTAGCATGGTATAGTAGTCCAAAACCTCCTATCGAAAGAGTTGCTTAAGTCCAGAGGTGGACTATTAAAAGCTGTTGATGACGATGATGATTTATTAGGTATCATTGGATGTCATTCTGTGGCTTCGACTGTTATACTTCGATTTATCTATGAAGTTCATGAAAAAATCTTATCAACTTGGCAAAAATTTAGAGTTTCCTAAAATCTGCGATATGTATTCATTAGCGGATAATATTTAAATAAATTAATTAAAATTATCTGTGTTCAAATATATTCACTATGAATGAATGAATGAATGAATGAAACATTATTATTTAAAACAAAATGAATAATACGTTTATTATACTACAGTCAAATGTTCTTGTATGAATACTGTGACTACTTACTTTTTTATAGATCGATAGATATAAAACTTTATATTTGTACACCTTTATGAAATAGTTACAAGAGTACATGAAGTACAGAAATGTGAGATGTAGTGTACAAAGGGCGACCTTATTGCCAAAAGCAATCTCTTCCAGACGACTTTAAGATGGATCAAAATGTATAGGAGAGGCAGTGGTAGTTGACGACACCGTCAACTACCACTGCCACCAGTGAGTTTTTATTTGCTAATAAATATAACGAAAAGCGTATGTTTATATATACACATACATACTCATATATCACCTACTTATACATACCATTAATGGATATACATAACTAAATCACGTATGATCCTACTTCCTACTAATATTATAAACGCGAAAGTTTGTAAGTATGGATGGATGGATGAATGGATGTTTGTTACTCTTTCACGCAAAAACTACTTAACGGATTTGGATGAAACTTTACAGTAATATAGCTTATAAATCAGAATAACACATAGGCTACTATTTGGCGCGATAACCGACATATACGCGGGTGGAGCCGCGGGCTACAACTAGTAATAATATACTTAACTAGCTGAACCCCGCGGTGTCACCCGCGGCTATTGTTGTACCGCGAGTAACGCCGCGGGACAAAGTTAGCCTAAGAAAAGTAGCCTAAGTTACTCCCCGGATCATCAGCTACCTGCTAGTGAAAGTCCCGTCAAAATTCGTCCAGCCGTTCCAGAGATTACCCGGAACAAACAGACAGACAAAAAATGTTTTAACTACATATTTGGTATATGTACCGTGTATATATACATATGCATTTAGTAAAAAGCGGTTATTTTAGTATTACAAACAGACACTCCAATTTTATTTATTTGTATAGATAGGAATAATGTGTCTCACACGTTACAATGGACTTAATGCTAGTATGAATACGTCCAATAAATACAAAAGATGCTTAATATAACTTTAAATCCACTTTATTGAAAACAATCGTATTGTGTTAAGTAAGTTCTGAATGAATAGTTTTAGGTTATGTAACGTGTATGCGGAGTATGTTTGTGTTCAATTTATAACCATCTAACTATGTTACGTGTTAGTAAGAGAAACTGTTTATACATCAAACATTATAAAATGTATTTAGTTATGAAGTGCAAAGATCTTAAAAACAAACATCCGTATCCGATAAATTATAAAACTAAACAAGTATGTATTGAATTAATATTTATTTTTGACTAACGTCCACCACTGTAATTCCTGTACACAAGGATCGACAGCAGTGACCCACGAACACACCGAGTTATGAGTACACTTTGAATTTTAGTAAAAGTAAATTAAATTAATAGTAAAAAATGAAGGAATACTAAAAAAAGTAGAGATTTATCTAATCGACGAACATTTGAATATAAACCTGAAGTAAAACTATGGTCACGTAAATTTTATGATTATTGATGTACCTATTGATTTGTAGTACTGTTTTGAAGCAGGTACTATCCTCTCACAAAAGATCAACCTCAAATGACAGCATGCGTGTGTCGTGTTTCGTTTGTGTGTGTGTGAGGTTGAACAAATTTGACAAAGTATTACTATCAAGCAAATTTTTCGTAAATGGCTTCATTTTGATGAAGGGCCCACCTTTCACCTTACAAAAAATTTCGAGTGTTGTAGCTAACAGAGGGAGCAGGAACAAAATCTTTTGAGCGTAGGACTGGGATAACGTAGCACGCAATTTGTAGGACAATATGGCTGTTAAATACCGCGGTTATTGTTATATCGCGAGTAACACCGCGTGACAAAGTTAGTCTATAAAAAAGTAGTTTAAGTTATTCCCTGCATCATCATCCACCTGCCAGTGAAAGTCACGTCTAGAGATCACCCGGCACAAACAGACAGACAGACAAAAAAAAAAAAACTTCATATGTGGTATATGTACCGTGTATACATACATATGCATTTAGTAACAAGTAAAATTTTAACAAAAATAAAACCGAGTTCAAGGTTCGACTCGATTTCTCTAGGATGCCATCATCAGATCCTAGTTTCCTTATCATGGTACCACCGTCAGGACATCTTCTTTCCAACAAAAGAAGAAGCATCAAAATCGGTTCATAAACGACGAAGTTACCCGCGAACACACATAAAACAAAAAAATAAAAAATATAGTCGGTATAACGGTTATTATAATATTACAATTTTATTTATTTGTATAGATTGAAAAAATGACCATTATCGTTTAACTAAGTGGCATGGAATATTTTTCTTATTTTTTCTAGAACTTTTAAGACATGGGCTCTCACCCGGTTTCCGCCGCTCGCCAGATTATATTCTCAGGCTCCTAAATATATATGTATGTATACGAGTGTATACTAAGAGACTTAGATATTTATAGGGTTTTTTTAACTACTATTTGGGCCCTTTTCTTATAACGTAGAACCTTGAAAGTTACATTAAGTGTAGGTATGTATGGCATTGACTAACCTCCAAATATAAGGGCCATAATAACGACCCTAAAGACGCGTTCTCCATCTGACCTCATTATAAAAATTGCCAAACGTTGATGATAATTACCCAAGAAACACGACCGTGTTCAAACTTTTGTAGATATGTCTCGAACATGACTTACGTCGTTGAGGCTAACAGATTAAACGGTATTAAATAAAATTAGATGGGTCAGATTAAATATTTATCCTAACTCAAAAGGGACCTTCTATTTTAAATACCTACATATTCTTCTTCAGACCATACTCGTGTCTTGAATTTATCTTTCTATCTATACTAATATATAAAGCTCAAGAGTTTGTTTGTTTGTTTGTTTGTTTGAACGCGCTAATCTCAGGAACTACTGGTCCGATTTGAAAAATTCATTCAATGTTGGATAGCAAATTTATCGAGGAAGGCTATAGGCTATATATCATCACGCTAGGACCATTAGGAGCGGAGCACCAACGAAAAATGTTTCGAAAACGGGGGAAAATCATCACGCTACGGGCAATAGAAGACGCAAATGAGGTTGCGTGGGTCGGCTAGTCTATAAATATAATATTTTGGTTATTGATGACTTAATGACGGCACAGTTAGCCTAGTGATTTACGCGGTCGCCACGCCGCGCCAATTTTCACGGCGCTAAGTGTTGCATGCAGGTTCAAATCCGACTTGAAACATCACTTTGTGTGATCCAGAAATTGTTGTTGTGAGTCTGGGTGTTCTTTGTGCCCGTCTCGTGTATGTTTGTAAAGTCCCTCGCGACACAGGATGTATATTCCCAATGCGGAAGTTGTCTTTAAAAATAATAATATTTATTCTATATTTATAAAACCATAAACTGGCAGACTGATTTAGTGACAGACAGACGTTCTAGAAACAGGAAAGGACAATGGCAGCTGTGTATGGGACTTAAGTATCGCCTTGGGTACCTCATTGTAGCAGCGATATATACAGTCGTGATTAACTAATTAGGGACACTCTAGTTAAACCAAATTGTGAATTTATTGTTTATTTTCCAACGAGTCTAAACAATCTATACTAATAGGTACTATCAACGCGAAAGTTTGTAAGTATGGATGGATGGATAGATGTTTGTTACTCTTTCACGCAAAAACTACTGGACGGATTTGCCGCGATAACCGACATACACGCGGACGGAGCCGCGGGCAACAACTAGTATGCCATAATTGTCATGTAAGTTTAATACACAATACATCTAAGTTTAATAAAGATTTATAATTTTTCACCTTAGTAAATTGTTAATAACAAAACGAAAATTGACAATTTATGAATTTTTCCAACGGAAATCTATTCTAAGACCTTTGAAAAATAGCTCCACGAAAGGAAACAATTCTCAGATTAATAGTTTAAAAATTATCGCACTTGCAACATTAATCGTGCTACAACAAATTGTTAATTAATTAATGGATAACTCACAAAAAATCCCAATAATTTTTTTTGGACCACAGTTATTGTTCATTGTTCTATCCTGCAGACCTTCGATCACAGACATCTGATTTTTTTCAATTTCAGTCAGAATGTTTTTTAGGAAATTTTCTCCTCTTTTTAAATCTTTTTTCTTGAAAAATCTTAATTAGATTTTGAGAAATTTGCAAAAAATTAAACCTTTTGTCTTTTTAGTGAATTGTTAATTACTTGCAATTTTTATAAGCGCAACTTCCTCAATCATAATTTTTGGAGACTGCTGAAAAAAGTTGACCAAAAAAACACTTGTTGACTTCTATCTCAATATTTTTGTATTTCTTCTCCTGTTAGATTGGGGTCGATAATTGGAAAAGGAGGAGAATATTATAAAAATGAAAGGAAAAATAATTTACGGGCGATCTGAGGTCGGGGTTGTCTGAGTTTTTAAGGGTAAAATACGATTTATCTCGATTTCCGGCAAAAATTAATAAAGCTTTTTATGAGGCATGGGCAAACATTCCTGTCGAAATATGTCAGAAACTGATAGTGTCTATACCTCATCGGTGTCAATCGGTAATTATTACTAACAAAGGATTTGCTACTGGGTACGATTTTACCTGTAATAAAATGGAGTTGTTAAAGAAATGAAAATTCTGCAGGTTATTAGTTTTGTTTAACTCTACTTTTCATTTTACTTTACTGTTCATAATTAAATGTCCAGCTACATAATTGTACCTTAAATTAAAAACATGGTTAACCTTTGATATTAAACACTTTCTTCTATTTATTTAATCTTTTATTTACAGCCATTTACAGCATAATTATGCAAATTATAGTTACTGAGAAATCAACAGGGTTCTATATTTATATGTACATAACCGGTAATTGCTCTCCACCATCTTGAATGTCCCTAATTAGTTGACCACGACTGTATGTACTAAAGTCGATACACGGTAGCTATTATTATTGTAATTATTGGGCACAATAAAAGTTTTAATTCCCAGATTTTTGTACTTTGCATTAAACAGTTTTCCTGTCTAACAGTTTGTCCTAGCAAATATTTCTGAGAATAGACTGTCCGGCAAACTGTCTTATACCTTTGTTATTTTTTTTTATTATTATTCGTAACAATAAAAAAAAACAATCAGCAAATTCCGACTAACTTTAGTCATACTCCGTCATACAATTTTATTGTTTTTGTATGACGGAGCAGTTTTTTTTATAATGATACTACTATGGACTGCACCTGATAGAGTTACAATAATTTTTTGCATCAAATCGTATAAGGATTTGATCAAAATACATTTAGAGGGTCCCTATCTTATCATTTATATAACAACTTTCCTGCTTTACATCAACTTCATACACAATATATGTATTTCCATATTTCCAATTCCAGGCGTTCAGGTCTACCATTCACACACATAGCCAGTCCAAAACCGCCAACTGCTTCGAATTCCACCAACTTTCCTCGAGGAGTAGCTAATCGCAGAGCAGCTTTATCTTGGCTAAGGGAGAACGTTCAAGAAGGAGTGTTGTACTTTGGTGATGATGACAATACAGTAGACTTACAGCTCTTTGACGAAATAAGACGAACGCGGAAAGTGTCTATGTTTCCTGTGGGATTGATTGGCAGCTATGGAGTCTCAACACCAATTGTGAAAGAAGGAAAGGTGATATAAATTGAATATTACTCTTTTTTGGTGCTAGATTTTAAAATAATTTAAATTTCACTGTATCAATTTATGTCATGTTATGTTTATTAGGTTTTCCTAGGAATTCTAGAAACAAATTTTATGCAAAATACTCCGGCCCAAACAAAATACTACCTCGCGTCACCTAAATCTGGAGCTGAACAAGTCCTTCTTTGTATTCACTAAGTGAGTGAGATTACCGGAAGCCCAAATAAAATTAGAGGCCCAATAACGCAGGGGCACTCAAAGGCCGAAAACGTCTTTTTAAATCTTGAGTTGACTACCGTAATATATTATATGCATATCGAAAGTAGTTAAATTTTACAAATTAAATTTTTGGTATAATTTTGATCCAACAAAAAAACGCGCCAAATGCTGTGTCTCATTACGAAAGGTTTGGATACAGAGAAATATATTTCAAATTTCAACGTTTTTTATCTTTATTAATATACGAGATATGAATTGATTAAAATCGTTTTTGGGCCCTGGTCAATACATCACATAAAATAAAACAACATAATAATATAACTTGTATACAAAAGACATTGGTAAACATATTTTTTTTATTTTAATGTTTTCAGGCTTTCTAGTGCTCAACTTTATCTTACCCCAAATGAAAATTCATGAAATGTCTTATTTTATATGCCTAAATCAGGTTCATTATGTTTTTAAACCCATTACCAGGAATTACAACCCATAGTGTTCGTTTACCTATTTTAAATTAAATCAAATACTCTTTATGTCTTGGTATTCTGCAACTCGTTTTTGAAATAAATTATATGGTTGTTTTTGTTTTTACTTATTTAAAATTTGTAACGCGATGCTTATTGAGAGTTATTTGGGTTAAGTAAGACAAGCAAATTGATCTAAAGGAACTGAACGAAGAATATATTCAACGGATGCAACCCCATAGAACAATAGATGACCTATTTCGACTGACTTTATTTGTAAAATTCAAAAATTGACCAATAATATGTATAGTTCAAGTGCTATTGCTAATCGGGCTGTGATATAAATTGTCTTTTCCACTTTTTAATTTTCATTTAATTCTTTTTATAAGTTTTTTGAACTGCAAAGTATGGCTGGTAAGGCTTAGGTGTTATAATTATGTCCAAAGCAGCTTATTTTTTTAAGTAGTTGCAGTCTACTGGTGGTTCTGGTTTTTCTTGCCCTGAAGGCAGACCATAGAGGCCGCAAGATCAATGCAAGAAGCGTAATTTATTGTATTAACAAATGCCCTTAATAGGTTTGTATCATATCCCCTCAGGTGTCCACGGCCTCTCAGCGACCGCATAAAAACATCGTCTATAGTGTCACCGGCCACTCAGTGGCCGCGAGAGACCGATCAACTTTACCGCTATTTTTAGTCAACTAATATTGAATTATTGCATCGTTTCGCTTTACTAGCGCGTACTGAATGAAACGGTGATGCAATAGCGCACCACTATTTTCCCGCCGACGCCCGATGGGTTCCGATCGTCGTTTATTTACGGCCGCGACAGTGGAGTGACAGAATGTGTCGGCGCTGTCAAAGTTTGTGCAGCTACAAGTTACAAGAAACAGTTTTTAAAACATTTTTGGTGCCTGCACGTCATGTATGGGTAAGTACTAAACATTTTTCAAGTGTTTTATTGTGTATTGGACAAAGATTTCGGTCTACATAGTTACATTTTTTCAAACATGGTCGCTAACTGCCTACGTGAGTTCGAGAAACTCCGAACAATCATGAATATCGTGTACAAAATGTCGTTGTCTAAGCAATTTATTGTTTGAAACTTAAACTACATTTATATTTACATACATAATAAGCATTACTTTGTGTAAATGCCGTTTATAAATGTTTAAAACACAAAACAAAAAATGCATTATTTTCGCGGCCATTGTACGGCCGTAGATATGTTATGCTTTGTCCATTTTATGGTTTCGTATTGTTTAAGAACCTATACTTTTCATATGTTTTTATGTAAGGAAATATATTCAATTTCATAAATATAAAGTTATGTGAGCAATAAATTGTATAGAATTTGTTATGTAAGCCAATGTTCAAGGATACCTTTGTGTGTTTTATTTTACAGAGTGTTTATTTTACATTCTTCTTATAATGTAAACTTTATCTTTTGTTTTGCAGTTGCTTGTACAAATCCCAAGAACGTGAGCTGTACTTTAAAATAAATGTAACCCGAAGCCACTTGAACCACAGTGAGCCGATATTTCAAGTGTAAACATATACCCCATTTTTTGTTGAGATTTCGAGCGGGCGAAATGGAGGTCATTGTTGATAACCATATTGTATAAAAAATTTGTATCGAAGAAGGGTCCTTTTTTTCAGGTACATTGTTACTTATCCTTTGTAGTTTTAAATAAAGTAACTATTACTTGTAATAAATGTTTTATTTACACTCATTTCACCTTTTAAGCAGTACATCGAAGAAAAAAACACTTTCCCTACTTTCATCTAGGATTTACTTATTGAATTCTATATTCGATTCTAATTAATGATACATTATCTGATAGCTTATTTTAATTCCTTTCTAATGATACGCTGAAATCGTATATGTCCAATACATTTTTCTTTGGAAATCTGCATTTCAATGAGAATCGGGAATTGGCGGGAATTATCCCACAAACCCCGTGACATTCAAGCTATGCTAAAAAATGACAGGTGAAACACACGCGGACACCTGAGAGGATATCAAATATCAAAGTGGGTGAAAATCACTTTCAAAGATTCTGTTACATACCATAAAGGTCTCAGATCATAAAAAAATCACCTTGTTTATATTGTCTGTGATAAAGGTGATTCTATTAAAGACGTGTTAATATTTTTTTATATTTTAGGGGTCAAGTAAAATAAGAATGGACGACATTGATGGAATACTATTATATATTATTATAGATATTGTTTCTTCGATGGATTGGTGAAAGTAAGCAATAGCTAGTCATGTAGGCAACCCTGACCTGAGCGTCAGGGCCGCTCGCCGTTACCGGAGAGTCTATATACCCTAACTAGAAAATTATCTTTAATGGAAAGCAATTGATGAATCATGCTTGTACTATGACGTAATGATTTTCATTACTTAGCATGCTTTGACAAGACTTACGTCTATGTTTACAGGTTGTTGGGTTCTTCGACTCTTGGCCCGCGCATAGAACCTTCCCCGTCGACATGGCAGGGTTCGCAATCAACATCAAGTTTCTCAACCCTGCTGCCACTATGCCTTACATCGCCGGCCACGAAGAGGACAGGTTCCTTGTTAGCCTAGGCATAAAGCTCGACGATATTGAACCATTAGCAGACAATTGCTCAAAAATACTTGTCTGGCATACAAGAACTACCAAATATCAAAAACCATCGCTTAAAATAAACCTAGAGAAAATGAACAACATAACCAGGTACAAAAATTTTGTCACTTTGCTTAAAGAAACATCCAAGTTAGGCATGGCAAATATTGGCCCATTAAATGGGACTACACCCATTTATATAAGAAATCGTAAGGTGTACGAAAATCTTGGGGGCATCCTTTAAGTAGCTTTATACATATATAATTTATTGTCTTTATTTACTTCAGATAGACGTTTTGTCTTGCTAACTATAATATCTTACTAACGTAATGGTAACGCTATTGTTTTAGCAGTTGTGTTATCTAATACCCAACATGAAACTCAATATAAGAAATCTCTACTTCTATGCTTTATAAGTCGAATCTAGTCTAATAAATTATTGCTAGATATTATTATTTCTAAAAGATTTTGGTTGGTCTATGTAATTAAGCTTAGCTTGTTTATCGATCGTGAACTTATGTAGATATTGCATAACTAGGTAGATGCACTCTTTTAAGTAACTCGAAAGAAGTCTGAATGGATTAAACGCCATTATGCTCAATGTAATAACTTGCGTATCAAAATATACGATACGTACCGATCATTTCATTACTAAAAAGATGTAGATAGCTAAGATAAATCACTTAAAGTGACGAAAGAACACAATACTGCCCGGAGCGCGCACTTATGGTCACATGATATGGAAACGTCATGTTATTCACTGATCTGGACAAATTTAATTGACTCAGCTTTTGAGCCATTATAAAAAACATGGAAATAAATATTTTCTCAGTATATGTCACTCTCAAAAAGCAAATTTGAGCGTGTCATGTTCATGTCAATTTTTTTGCTCAACTGTTCCCGTGGTTGCGGCTAATGGAAAATAGGGTGTACCCTGTTTACTTTGTATTAATATTAATACATACAAAATAAAAGCAAATAGTGCTTTATGCGCTAGTAATGAAATACTAGAATTCAAGTATTTTGTGATCTTAGATAGAAATTAAGACGTTGGGTATCATACTTTAACTATACCCAATATGTGATATTTGCAAAACCCTTGACGAAGCGAATTTCATTTACTTATTAATAGTCCATGCACATGGGTTGCTGTTTTACTATTAAATATATTGTAATTGTTATTAAGAAAAAAAAGAAGTTCAAGTTATACTTATTTAAGAAAAATAATAGTTTAAAGAAATTCGTGATTTTTTATCTGTATCACACGAATCGAAAAAATTTGTAGTGATTCACTTTAATTCGGTAATTGAGAATTTCTCACTATTAGAGAAATTATTCGTATTTGTGCATAGATATACCCGTTCAAGTCTTTGTCCAACCTTCGGTTTAACATTTTATCATTGTACCATTAACAAACGAAACAAAAAAAAAACACATAACACAAGTAAGTGTTAAACCTATTCAATAATACATTAGTCTTGGATTTTTATTTCAAGTTCATATAATAGGGAATATGCAATAAAATTTTAATTTGTCTCAAATATTTTTTTCTAGATTCTTTATTGTCTTAACAATATACCTAAAGGGTATTTCTTTTATATAGTAATTATTTAAACCCAGAAAATATTAAATAAAAGTGAAAATTAAGGTAGGGAAATAATAATAATATAATATATCGCTTTATTGTACACCAGATGCATTACAAGGTAAGCTTAAAATTAGAGAAGTACAATTGGCGGCCTTATCGCCCGGAGGCAATCTCTTACAGGCAACCGTTCAGGGAAATTCAAACTTACAAAACGCGTCCTATTTGTCGAAACGAAATGCATTATCGAAATTATTGGCGTCAAAATTCCTACTGTGATAGTAGTATTTGCAAGAAAAATAACTTCTTCCATGATTTTTATAGCAATTAAAAATGTAAATCAGTATAAAATAATTGAAACACTCAATTGTAAACAAACACGAAAGGACAATGACGTCATTGGGTTTGTCCAAAAACGCGCGCAAGATGGAGGCTTTTGAATAGCTCAAATTTAGTCAGTGTTTCTAATTTCACTTTGAAAATTAGTTTGGCTACTTTCAAGCCTATTTATATTTTTTATATTATACCATGATATTCCCTATTGCTAAAGTGAAACGTAAAAAAAGCAAATCTAACACTTAGCTTTGCCCGACTCATTCATTAATAAAAATAAAGTTTTTATTTTTTATTTTGTCCATTGACCTTAAAGTCTTTTCCAAATTAATTGGCTGTCTAAAAATTACAATATGTGTTTGTTATTAGGACTCTTTTGTTAATATTTCAATTGTAACCAACTAACCTTATTTATTTTATAAAGAAAAAATATATTGTTACTAAGTGTAGAAGATCGTCAAAAAAATTTTCGCATGTTGCCTATAATCACCTTATCAGTTACTCCACATTAAATTCGGCTCAGCAAAATTTATGTAAAAAATAAGTTTAATCATTTTTCTAAAATACGAACACTAATCGATAATTATTTTCATAGTTTACTGCTGGTGACAGTAAAGTTGAATTGTGAAATGACGTCATTTTTACCATTTAAAGGAGAGCTCCTCTATCTTTTAAAGTGTAGCTGAATAACCCGCTGTTGTAAATTCTTATAGTAGGTATTTGATAAAATTCTCCGATTATTAGTTGATTTCTCATTCGGATATTAAAACGTAAAATGCCAACGATTTCTAACCGTTTTGGTTAGTCAAAGATCGAATACCTATTACCTCGTAATCGCCCTGTTAACACTTCATAACTACTAAATAATGTTATTTTATTGTTTTTTTCTTCAATTTTAAACTTAATAATAAATATATTGCCTAAATATTTATATGTAGAAATAAATTAAACATTAGTTGAACGATTAATAATAGTTGGTAAATAAACTTTTTTAAATAATGAATTAAATAAATAATAGGTAAAATGAAATAAAGAACTAAATTTCAAAGACAGCCATCAATTGAACAACTGTCAATTATATCAATTTCGCTCCTCAAATACTTATTAGACGTAGACGGGGAATACTAGAGGTAGACAAGTCATTAACGTGTACAGTGTGAAAAAGCGATATTTCCGCTTTGAAATTGCCACACGTAAACTCTGCAGTTTCAGTCAAATCATCATCATCAACTATACATAACGTCCCACTACAGTTTACCTTGCGCTATTTTTTGAGCTCTCGTTTCGACGTAATCGGAAGGTAAGTTATCGTAATCCAAGTTTAACAGAAGTGTAGAAAATCAATTAAAAATTGTTACAGATATAATAGGAGAAATAATAAAAGACAATATAAGATTCTATAATTATTAATTTCAAACCTTATCAGATTTTTCAGAAAACTTTTTTGTTGCGCAATAAATTATCGAAAATTAAGATCAATCAGCATCAAAAAATTCTGGCAATTAACGACATTTACTCCTGTGATCAGTCACTGCATCAACCCATGTGTCAAAACTTTCTTTGTTTTATTTATATACAAAGAACGTTTATTATATAGTTATTGATCTTTATTATTTAGGTACATTAAAACATTTATTTATTGTAATATTCACGCTAGATATGGGACTGCCCTAAAATAGTTTTGGACAAATTAAGGGTCAAGTGTCAAAAAAAATGTGCCTATACTTTATTTAGTACTAAAGCAATAGTACAGTAGAACATGAAATCATTCTACGACATGAGATTTATAAGTCAATTTGAACAAGATTAGTTAATGTTAAAACTATCGTTCATGAAAACTAAAGTCGTGTTTTTTTGAGATACAATGATTTCAATATAAAAGAAAAAAAATGATTTTTTTGTTTATTTAAAAGTTAAAAAAAAAGTATTTATCATCGGTATTAAAACGGAAGCCATTTCATTTTGATTTTTTCCTTATTTAAAGTGTTTACATTCCTTTATTACTTTTTTGATATCTACTACAAATGTAGCAAAAAACCGGTTTAGTGACTAATGGAAAAAACTTGTAGTTTTTCAATACATCTTAATAATATATAATAATAAATTTCATGACAAACCGCTAGCTTTTGGTTTTTCACTAAAAGTCGCCTGCGTTTCTATTGAGGGACCGCGTTTGATAGTTGAACTTTCGAATGAACTTTTGGTATACCTACTTATAACGGTAACTTTTAGCAAAAGTGTTCAAACAATTATATAAGTCTCTATTTGTATAAGTAGCCACTCAAAGTCACAATCGGTCAAAAATAATTCCTCAATTGTGACTGATACACATCTCTATCTTGTAATCTAAATTAAATTTGCAACATCTGTAAACGATTACTGTGAGTAAAATATTTGCGTGGATGTATAAAAAGAACTAGCAGGATGTATAATTAGAAATGCATGTGTAAATAATAATAATTATTTTACCGGGAATTAACGCGATCACTTATTTTTAAATAAGTGATCGCGTTAATTCCCTTTAGGTATAACATACCTCTGATTTGTATTAAAAATATTAACGATTATATGCGATGCGAAAAAGTTTTAGTTTAAAAGTTAGTGCATAGTTAGTTGCATGTGTAAACAGAGCTAGAAGGTCATCCCGCAACCGGTCACTATAAGTTCACTATGAATGGAGTCGACAATGCAATTTGGCATTTTTGTATGGTTTTAGTGTTAGTAAAAGACTATAAATTTAATTTCTAGTTGTCTTGATTGTTATTCTTGAGATGGTACTTTTCAAACTAGAGGTTCAATTTACAATTGTTTGATAACTTTAACTAACATTGAAAAGCTCAAAATTTTAATGTGGTCCCTCAATCGAAACGCAGACTTAAAAAGTCGAGTCGATTTACAACAAATTAGTAAATATATAAAAATGAATTGCCGAAATGTATATATGTATATCGGCTGCACCAAATTAAATAATTCTTTTTTATGGGTTCGTTATTGTTAGGACAAGGTTTGTGTACAAGAAAAATTTAACGATAACGGGAAGAGTCCTTTTTTTGTCCGCGACTGCACGCTGCCTGTGTGAATCTAAGACAGATATGTAAATATGGCGGTAGGAAGTTCGCCGGGTCAGCCAGTTAGTAATAGTTATTGACTTCTTAGATGCTATCGTAGACATATTCATTATTATTTTGTCTGTATCCATCCATGTTTTCGGTATTTTATTTAGAACAAAAGCAATACTAGATATAATTTTACACGTTATTTGTAAATAATATGTTTAGTATTTTCTGTAAATAAATTATTTGAACATTGTGTCTTAAAAATGTGTTTCACTGAAACATGTGAGATGGCGATAACTTTGTATTTTGGATTAAGTAAGTTTACTCTAAGAAATTACATATATATAAAGTGTAGTAAAATGCCATTGATGTCGTTAACTCGATGAAAGAAATTATTTAAAAAATATGAGATAGTTTAAATAATAAATTATTGATAAACGTTAGTTACAGTGTATAAAAACGTCTAATTTAAAAAATAACTGCTTCCTTGGCATTGCGTCATCACTTGAGTAAACAACGTCCTTTTGATCACTTATATAGATTGCATAGATAATTCAAGTCTTTTAATCTTATTCTAATTCTTCTTATTCTAATTTGCTTGAACGCGCTAATCTCAGAAACTACTGATCCGATTTGAAAAATTCTTTTAGTGTTAGATAGCCTATTTATCGAGGAAGGCTATAGGCTATAAATCATTATTATTACATATTATTTATATATTATAACTGCAATATCTATGTATCCACACACACATGCACACGCACGCACACGCGCATATTTCTATTTTATCAATTTTAATTGTGATTTTATTGTTGGTTTTGATTTGAATTCTGTTTTAAATTGGTTATTATTTAAATTTTTGATTGGATTGTAATTTTAATTTTGATCATAAACTTGATTTATGTTCGTACGTGATTTGATTTTGATTGTGTTGAATCATTTTATGTTTAAATTGAATTACCTCCTATAGATTGTACTGAATATGACTGGCTCTGAATATTTTTATGCTGCTATTTTATGAATTTTAATTTTAATGTTGGTTTTGATTTGTATTCTGATTTTAATTTATTTCTGATTTTATATTTTTATTTTTACTCTGATTTTAATTTTGTTTTTGATTGTAACTTTTATTTGTGATTTTATTTTTGATCAAGAACAAGATTTTAAGGTAGACTCTGATTTAATTTTGATTGAGTTGAATTGATTTATCTTTAAATTGGAATACCGTAGTCCTACTGGACTATAGACTTAGAATCAAACTAATATTGTCAGCATGTATTTTTTAAATATTAATTAATTAATAAATTAATAAAGTAGCTGGTTTAAATTAATAAAAAAATTAATAATAAATTAATAAAATAGCTTGTTCAAAGTTACTTTTCCGGTTCCGTAGCCATTTGTCACATGGATCAATCTACATTATAAGGATTATAGTCCTTTTAGATATTAATAATTCTCTCACTACATATACATACATATTCCTTCACATATTGCCGTTGTTACTATCGAGATGACCTCATGACGTTTGTGCAACTCGATGAATGAGTAATTTTTATAAGAATTAATGTACCCAACTTTTTTAAATTACACATTTTACTTTATATACAATATATTTCTATATTCAAATTAAACACTTGAAATACGGAAATACAAACAACTTGCCTTGATATTAATCTTTATGTACTGTTGTGCTATCACCCCAGGCAGCTCTTGTATTATGCTGAGTGAGAACAAAACACCTTAAAATATATTATGTGTATCGTTTGCCTTCTTAGCATGATATTTAATACTTAAGCAGTGGAAGTATATTAGAATAAAGTTATTATTAAATGAACAGAATCTATACAAATAAATACAATTGAAGCGTCTGTAATTTCAAATTATAAGATTTTACTAATTTCAAACGATACTTACGGGCATTTCGCTAGCAGATAGTTGACGATATAAGGTGTAAATGTTTTTTAGACTAGCGTCGGTCCGCGGGGTTTACAAATTGTGTAACGTAATCGAGTTCTGAAGAAAAACTTCCCACAATACAATAAAATCATTTCGCATAGTGCAATAATAATTTAAATAGTCCTTATTAACTCTAGTTCACCTACCGTAGATTTTTTTCCATGTTATTTCATAAGGTAAATCAAATAGAAATATAATTATATATTACTGTTATTTTTTTGTTGATACACATTGTTATCTAGGATATTGGAACGAAGTTCCTTATCGCGCGTTGTGAAAGGGGGCTAGACAGAATAAATTCTCACGAAAAGTTGTAACGACACTTTTTTGCTATAGTAAGCTATTGTAAGCCGTGCGGCGTGCGCATGTTTCTCTGTCTGTCTCTCTCGCTCTCTCTTACAGAAAGCAAGCCAGATATTTTCATTTCTATTTTGCATTGAACAGTGTGGTGTCGCGACGATTATTTTTGTTGAGTATATACAGGTTTTTTGTACATAATAAATAATAAAAAAAAAACAATAATGAATCCTGACAGTAAACTTCGTTCCCTCCGGGTGTTCCTTGACACCTCTCAAGTTTTTTTTACAATTTTTTTATATGTTATTAATCACCTAATAAAATTTATTCATCAAAAAGGTGAACTTTAAAAAATAATTTAATATCAATAATTTGAAAGTAAAAATGTAATTTCGTGTGCAGCACCGTTCTTATAATTTACTCCAATTTGCCCTATTTTATTGTATTTTTCATTTTGGCTCGACTTTATATCTACTATCCTACTAATAAATAGTGTAGGATTTATTTTTAAATATGGCTTACAGGCAGGTTACTTAATCGAAAGTGACTGCGACTCAGGCCCTCAAGCCAAGTTGACATACAAGTTCATACAACGTAAACTTTAATAGAAAACAAGTGATTAATTGAAAAAGTTTTATGTTCACCGATTACTCCGTCAATAGTGAGCCCATTTTGAAAATTATTTTTGTTTTCGAAAGGGCATAGTCCCGAGGTGGTTTCATTATCACCATCAGGATCTAATTATGGGATCCTAGAGAAATCGAGGGAACCTCTCTATTTAATAGGCACGTAGTATGTTTTTCATATACAAGCTATTATTACTTGTTAAAAAAACCTTTCAAATATAAAAATAACAAAATGGCAATGTGAAATATGTACACCGCCATTTTTGTTAGGGTGGTCATTTTCGATTAATAATAATACCGATTATATGAAATTGCATTGTCATCAGAACTACATATTAGCCAGTAATACAAGAGAATGTAGGCTCAAACGAGTATAGAAAGAGAATCGGCGCGACACACTTGCATCTTGGCTAAAGAGGCAGTCATAAGCGCTTTGCTAGCCTTTGTGTTGGATATATGTGCTCCTTGGCTTTTACGTCTAAAGCGTATGGCCAGCCTGTGCTCGTTGGTTAGTTAAGAGTCGATGTTAGGACCGCTACTTTTTAATGATCTGATGGTGCTGCTTGAGCAAAAGGATTGATAGCTAAGCATGCTTCTAGTACTAGTATAGTAATAATATTTGTTACTATTGTAATGGCCGTTTTTTCTTTTTGCATTTTTAATTCAATGAAATCAAACTACTAAACAAATAGAGGCAACATATTTTTTTGATTATTAAAATATATTATATACATAGTAATAATCGCATTTATTGCGAAGCTTCAAGGATGCCGTCCAACGTGGAGCTGAATGAAGACTAAATAAGAGTACGGATGTGAGACACCTATATTGAAATTTCAGTGTTCTCGTGGATACGTGTTGTGACTAGGCTAGGTGATAAACAGACACGACAGGAGGAGAAGGAAGTAGCGCCAGTGAATTAAATACCGAAAATTCTGGATAGCAAGAGCAATTATCCCAGTTGGGACATCATGTAGTGTAGAGAGTTGAGCTAAGTTCGGAGAGGACATTTTGTGTATGAAAGTTGATGGATACAAGAGTAGACGAAGATCGTGGCAAAGATAGGTGGATTTGGTATGTATAAGGAAGTAGCAGATAGAAAGAGAATAAATATTGATCTGTCGAATGATAAGAGGGGAGTTGAAGAAGAAATATTATTGCGCCATTAATGCTGCGGTAATAACGCGTCTCGTAACTGTGCGTGTGGTGTAGGTTTAATATGGTTTGAGTAGGTTGTATTACTAGCAGTTCATGAGTCAATTAGAGTCGGTAAATAATTTATATATTAAATTCATTTTGCATGTGTCAATGCCCACGGAATAAATTATGTAATATAAATACTTTAAAATCATTTAATTGTTGTTATAATATTATAGTGTAAGCTAATAAAAATATATATTTACATAGAACAATTACTAGTTCGTGTATATAAAATTATGGAATTTCAATGCTATCTCTCCTCTTTCGAAACCTTAAATAAACAAGAACGGCTCTAGACTATTCTCGAAAATAGAATTTAAGTCTGTTATTTTAAGTTTAAATTTTAATTGTAAGAAATTGGATCATTCTCAGAGGATCCACTGACCAAATCCATGATAGGTGTAATCAGATTTTTTTTCCAAGTATCAATTTTTTAAAGATTTTATATAGATTTAATTAAAATAAAATAGAATTAGATTCATTGTGGATCTGGTCGATGAATGCTCTGAAATTGAATCAAGAAATCAATCTAACGGTAAATCTACGGTATTATCTATTATTTGTGTAATAATTGCGTAGCTAGTTTAATGAACCTACACGTTGGTTCTCAGTATGAGACTTTAATGGTCTTATTTTTTGGTTATTCGGTAGTGAATGCATCATCATTATCATCAGCCTATCGCAGTACACTACTGGACAAAATGAATACATAAGTTGTAATCTATTATAAGGTCATGCGATGATATCAAATAGCATTTTAGTAACTCTATAGAGTACTTATAAAAAGATTATGTTTAATGGGTTTATCAGGAATAGATTTTAGAACAGAATTATTCTTCACACTCATCAATCACATTTTAAATACATGAATACGGGATTACGTGATCTTGTTTATCATACTTTTGAATTTATTGACTTTTCGATCTAAGAGCCTAGCAGATCTGAAATAAATCTACAAAGACACCTACAACCCCTTCTTGTTGCACCGCTCACAATCAGTCAATTTGTAACCACAAACACACGCGAAAATAGTTTAAAATAATCAGTTAAAAAGATTGTCCAATTTGAATTAAAGTAGACTTAGGTGGCTATGAAGACTGCATCTAGAATGAATCGACTGTGATGTTGTACACTTTAAATTACCTACAAATCTTAAATCATAATTGTAATAGTAGCGTCAATTCGGAAGAAAACTGTTTGACTGCACGCTTACGACAGCGTCCCACATGGGACAACACTTTGTGTATCCATAAAATGTTGTTCTCTGTCTGGGTGTTCGTTGTGTCCGTTTCATATGTTTGTGAAGTCATCCGTGACACCGAATGAAAATTCCTAATGCGGGCCTTCCTTTTTTTTAAACTGTCAAGGATAGTATTTAGTTAATATTGCCAAAGCTTAGGAACACTTCCAAAGGGCTCTTATAGTTGAATACCTCTAAGTAGGTACTTATTAAATTTCGCCACCAAGTTTAGTCTGCTTACCACTGCATACAAACCTAATGAACAAATAAGTATGTAATATAGTACATTTGATTACCTTGTTATACTGTGTTATAAATTTATATTTATTGTGCTGTTGATAAACCTATTACAGATTTTTGTCATCGAATTGTGAATCACTGGTAAAAAAAGGTTGATCCAGTAAAAAAAATTAAGGTATCTGAATTAAGAGGAACAAATTATGGTAATAAATAGCTGGTTAGGTAATAAACTATTATATAAGTATGTTATTTGCTCATAATCACCAAGAACAAAAACAGTTTGTTTCATACATGTAAATTTGCATAATATAAAAGTTCATACACCACATTTAAAGCTGTTAACATTATATGTAATTAAGTAGCTATTTATTTTAAGTTATTATTATTTGTACTAACAGTAGAACTAAAATTGTACACTTGTACGTATTTACATTTTGGTTATATATTTATTTTATGGATTATACACATAATTTTAAATAAGTGACAAAAACCAAAGCATCAAGTGTGGTCAGGTGTTATTGATCAGTCATTTCGAGAGTGATGGACGGTTTCATTGGTGATTGTGAAGTTGAGTTGTAAAAACATGTTTAGGATATGATGTACATAGATACATAAGTGTTGGACATATTTGGATTACTGTAAATACAAATTAATGATAATTATGTGACTGAATAAATAAAATCAGAGCATCTATCGTTCTTTTATTTTTACCATACAGAATCGAGTTCTAAGCATTGCCAAAATACCAAGCTTTTATTATAAATCCCGGTTTGCCATTTGGGCGTTGCCTGGCGTTTATATACTCATAATAATGAATGATTTCATCTTAGCCTTTATTATTCCCAAGATTAGTGACTAGTTCAACCGGTTTTACCTGGATATCAGTTTTTCTATGGAGCGACTGGCATTGGACCTCCGCAACCCTCAGGGCGAACTGAATTCGAAGGTTGTCAGTGTGTTTGAAAGCACTGAATTCCCAAAAACAATTACCATAGGTGTTCATGACAATCGGTACTGGCGGCTTAACGTGCTCTCTGAAGTACATGTGAGAAACACCGCCATCTTCTATACTCTGGGCTGCTATTAGGTACAAATTTCTTGTAAGAAAAACCCGTACTGCATTCGACCCCGGAATCGAACCTGAGATCTCTTGATCGGCAGTGGCTTGCACTAACCGCTAGACCAACGAGGGAGCAGTGGATGATTTCTCGGATAAAAAAATATTTTATATCCTTCTCCACAACTACTACTTCTATACCATACTAGCTGAACCCCGCGGTGTTACCCGCGGTTATTGTTGTACCGCGAGTAACGCCGCGGGGCAAAGTTAGTCTAAAAAAGTATCCTAAGTTACTCCCTGGATCATCAGCTACCTGCCAGTGAAAGTCCCGTCAAAATCCGTCTAGCCGTTCCAGAGATTACACGGAACAAACAGACAGACAGACAAAAATTTTTTTAACTACATTTTTGGTATATGTATCGTGTATACATACATATGCACTGATTAAAAAGCTGTTTTTTTAATATTAGAAACAGACATTCCAATTTTATTTATTTGTATAGATATCAAAAAAATTGTTTTTGATTCCCCATATAACCTTCTACCCTTTTACACACACTTAAAGGAAGATTTTCGGGATAAAATTATTCTATTCTTATTCGGGACACGAAACTGCCTCTATATCTTCTTCCTCTTCTTTGATGAAATGGCAACCAGCCGGATCTCTCGGATCAGCTATTTCTGCCAATGTCAAGTGTTTATAGTCTTGAAATCATAAGTCTTCAAGTCATTTAGTCTTCGTCGTGATAAAATTAATGATATAAAATATAAATAATGTGGATGAGATGAAATGGGGACCGTCTTCCGAAAAAACAAAAAACGATCTCCGCCTCTATATCAAATTTCGTTTAAATGGTGGCCGCTGCCGTCAACTGAGAGTTTATGTGAATGGCCATCAGAGGGCCTTGTGTTAAGCTGTTATATTTTTTACGAACCTTGACCACACCTATCCCCCACAATCATCTGATCCCAAATTAGACAGAGTCTTATATATACATAGTAGAGAGATAATTCTCGTTTTATCCTGCTATGCTAAGTAGTCACATACGGTTTTACTCGATCGAGCAAACATGTCGAGTAAAATCGACGGCATGGGCTTCCTCCACACATTCAGCATTAATCGAGATCGCATCTTTTGGCTCGCCGTTCAGTATTCAGCGAACCGTTCGAGCCAAATGATGTCTGTTCAACAAAGGAGACGTATATTATATTTATGCCTGAATATGCTATAAAATAAGTTCTACAACATTTTTACGTTAATCGTCAACGGCGGACTGAAGTTCGACTCCACTCGCGATCACATACACGCTTGCGTCAAGCTCGACGGCTCGCTTCGAATAAGTGCGAAGGAAATTATTTTTATTCTAAGTACTCACATACGGTTTTACTCGATCTAGCCAACACGTTGAGTAAAAACCACGGCACGGGCTTTCGTCCACACATTCAGCATTAACGATCGAGTGACGCATCTTTTAGCTCGCCGTTTAGTACTCCGAGAACCGTTTGAGCCAAATGATGTCTGTTCAACAAAGGAGACGGTGGCTACATTTAGGAATTCTTCATTATAAAAGAATTAAAGAAAATGAAAAGGAGAAACGTAAAAGGATGTCGAGCTGAGGAGTTGTGAGTTTTGTGGTCCAAATGTAAATTTTTACTCATCATATGTGAGTACGCACCATTAGATACATCATACATACTTCTTTCTATGGAGAGGCCAGGCCGTCCAGCAATCGACTATCAAAGGTATCATCAGATGACAATCTCTTTTCGTAAGAAGGAATACTAACTAATAGAACAATATTTTATATAATATGCCGGCCGGGAAATAGGCAATTGCAGGTCGAGTATGAGTTTGAAGGCCGAGCCGTAGGCGAGGACTTCACTAATATGAGACAGGCAATTGCCATTTCCGCCGAGGCATATATAGTGCTTTTCCCAAAAGAATGCAGGGACATAAAAGTATTTAAATTTCCATAATTTTTCAAGTTAATACCGTTTTTAACATGAACTGTACATTTCAGCATGGAATAAATTGCTCATAATGTAGATGGCTTTTTAGTTTTGGCAATCTCATTAAAATACGCCAAAAATACTGTTTCGGAGAAAATGTTTACTTTTTTATCGTTTTTCCAAATCATAAAATTTACATATACCTTCAGGTTTTTTTTTTTTTTTTTTAATTTGAATAGGGGTGCAAACGAGCAGACGTATCACCTGATGGAAAGTGATTACCGCCGACCATGGACACCCGCAACACCAGAGGCGTCACAGGTGCGTTGCCGGCCTTTTAAGAAGGAGTACGCTCGTTTCGTATTTTTCTTTTGACTTCGCTGAAAGCAGGTTTTCCATTGCTAATTTGGGTTCTGTTCTTAAATCTGATGGAGTACAATTAATTTCCATTTCACTCTCTGAACTGTTGGGACTCATTTTAATTATTCAATTTATATTAATTAAATATTTAAAGAACAAATCGAGACGAATTTTCAGCTTTACCGCCGATTTTCTATTTATCATCTGTGCCGAAAGGCAAACGCATTTACGCATACAGCCACGTGAACGCAATTTGCCCAGAATAACACAATTTGTACTAAGCAAAAGAGATTTTGGTATGCCAAGAATGATAAAAGAGACCCAATCAAAGAGTATATAATAACCCCAGCACGCCGTTTCATACAACATTGCTGAAGCGTTGTAATGTTCCAAATTCAAAAACGCTCCTGCAATGGATTTATTTTTCGCTGTCCGTAAATTAGATACTTCGCGTGTTCTTTTTTCGAAAATAATGACAATATTTCCATGCACGCTTGAGAAAAGAGAGTTTATTTAATATTTCAGAAAATCTAAGATCTAGGCTACGGTTGCTTGTGAACATGATCATCTTTTGATGGCAGAGGTATGGTTGTTTTGATAAAGAAATACTATTTAAATTTGATTTCTTTATTGAATAAGCAAATGCACTTAGAATTAGTCGCATACATAAAATAAAGGTTTTTTCCTTATTAGTAGATTCCAATGGCTTGACTAGCATCTAACAGACTTTTTGTGAGGGTCATTTCTCCCTAGTGAGAAAATCGACTCTTATTAAATTGGGAATTGTCAATGAACAAAGTTTCATAGGTGTTGTTTTTTTTAGTGTTCTCTCATTGGTTTACTCAGCACTTGCGATAGTGTTAGTGCATAGGATGCATAATTTTTTAATCAGTCTTTATATTCTTTTGCTCTGAGTTTTAATTTAGTTATTATCTATGTCAAATTTTGTAAACTCATGCGATTCACTGTTTTTAGTATAGAGATGATATTTGAATCGTTATACGATATCTAATTTAGAGATTTAGTGAGTTTCGCGAGACTCAATGCCATATGTACAGACATATAGGCGTGGCTAAGTTAGTTAAATGAGTTTCTTATTCTCTGTTGCGAGACGCCATGTTGGCCCCCTAGCCAGTTTAGGTTTCTGAACTATTTCTGAAACACATTGCAATTTCATTTTCCATGTTTACTCTTTATCATCTTGCATGATTAGAGATACATTTTTTAGTGTACAAGGCAAACAAATATGTCACCTGATACTGATTACCTTTGCCCTTTATTCATGAAAGTCAAGAGAGACTTATCATGTAGCCGCGCTTTCAGCGCCGTCTTGGGCATCCGGAAATGTCAATCATTCGGAAGCAACGAAATAATTGCAAAAAAAGTAATGACGCACAACACACACAATAACATGTAGTACAAATTCTAGTGTGAAGCTTATTTTCTGTCTTTGCGAAGTATTTCGTGGTACCGCTCACTGAGGAAATCTTGGTAGGCATTCTTGACAGCACCATAGCAGGCAAAATAATTACCACCAGAATGTTCTGCTACTACTGGTTTGGTGAATAAGTTAATAAAAGATTCACTCATCTCTGAAAACATAAAAGAAAACATTACTTAACACTTACTTTAGACCAATTATATATATACCATTGTATACTGATATATAAAATTGAAAATTAAGAAATATGCGAAATTTACTACATATTTATTATCATTGCTTATTTGAATTCCAAAAGAGGAAAATAAGAGACGAGAACAAAATGAAAAGAGATTTCTAAAGAGAAGCTTATGTCCAGGCACAGTCCAGTTACAGCTGTTGATGCTAGAGAAAATATAATACAGTAAATTTTTTGTTTCTTTATGGTTTGAAATGGTTTCTTTTTTAAGAGCTTTCACATTTCTATTAAAAAAAAACATCGCCTATGTCACTGTTATCTATACAAATAAATAAAATTTGAGTGTCTGTTTGTAATATTAAAATAACCGCTTTTTAGTAAATGCTTATGTATGTATACACGTTACATATACCAAAAATGTAGTTAAAAATTTCTTGTCGGTCTGTCTGCTTGTTCCGGATAATCTCTGGAACTGCTGGGCCGATTTTGACGGGACTTTCATTGGCAGGTAGCTGATGATCCAGGGAGTAACTTAGGCTACTTTTTTAGACTAACTTTGTTCCGCGGCGTTACTCGCGGTACAACAATAACCGCGGGGTTCAGCTAGTATATCATAAAATTGAACTTGGCTCTCGTTTCACATTTACATTTTTGATGGGATCCACATTACAAATTTCGTGTCAGAAATTCTTAAAATACAAGTCGATAGGTTTTGCCTGTGGCTCCTCTATATGTCGGATATGGCGGTAATCATTTTTCGGGGTATTATTTATAGCCTATGACAGCCTATGAAATAATGTGTTTTTCCAGACTTTTCAAAATCGGTTCAGTAGATCCAGAGATTACCCACAAACTTTACCTATTTAAGATATAATATCAATTAGTATATTATAAATGATACTTTCTTCTCTGTTTTAGAGAACCTACTTTATGAAAGAAAATAGATAAGATAGATCGAAGAATGAAAGATAGTCATGTGTAAGATATACGAAGTTATTATTGTTATAAGTAATATATTAAACTCACCTTTAGGTATGATAGAGTCCCTCTCACCGTAAACATGTAATGTCGGCAATACTATCTGTTCATCATAGAATCCCTTGTGCACCAAGCTGCCAGATCTGAATCCGGATGCAAATATTGCAAACTTAAACATGTATGGTAAATCTGAAGAGGAAAACGCCTGTCAATTCTCATCTTGTTTTAAAAGACATCTTCTGCATAAGGAATATACATTGTGTGTCATGAGGGGCTTTACAAAAATGCATGAGGAAGACACAGAACAATAAATTGTAAATCATACATAGTATTGTATCATTTGGGATTTGAACCTGGGGCAGTAGAAAGTGGTGTGGCAACTACTTAAACAACACGCTTAAAAAGTTAAAAAAATATTAAATACTAGTCCAAAGATTTCATAATCGAATCTAATAACTATCTGTTGACTATTAAAACTAAGCTGAGATTTGCAAAACCAATTTAATATTCCTGGAAATGTTCAAATCATCATGATTTGTAACGTAATGTTTTAGAAGTTTAAAATTATTCTATACAAAAATAGTGTGGTGATGAGAATAAAAAAATGTAGACTGCCTTACACCCTTTTTGTTGCATGGCAGCTAATAAGCCCACTAAACAGGCTCCTTGAGAGAAACCCATAAACCCATCAAATGGTCCATAGTCTTTTACTACTTTTTCAATCCACTCCAATGAGGCCTCAAAGCCAAGCGCTGGCCCTCCAAGACATTTACCACTAAAGGTGTTGTCCTCTGCATTAAACCACCATGAACGATAATCTGTAAAATATAATATGAAAATTACACAAACAAGAACCATTTATTTGTTAGAGGTTTTCATTTCCGACTTTGGGTCAGTCAGTTTCAGATAATAGATCCATTATTACAAGTAGTTATACTTTTAAGTTCTGTGATATATCAATCTATATGCTTCAAATAAAAGATAATGTACCAGTCTGTTGTAAGTTGAATTATTTGCTTACTGTGTCTATACAAAGGATTTATTACAAAGGATTAAGATACAAAGGAGATGGCATGTATAGGATATCTTTACAAGATCAAAACCATAACCCTCCAGTTAAACATAGTACAAAACTAAACAGAATCAATATCGCAACATTAAACACATGAACTTTAAGGCTACTGGAGGAGGCCTTTGCCAGAAGACACACTTTAGAACAGAGTTAGTTAGAGTTTAGAACATCATATATCCAAACTAATAACATAAAACAGTTATAAAAATTAATCTCACCCAGTTTAACGGGCTAAATATATAAATATAAGATCAAAAATTTCATAAAGCATATAAAAATATTTGGCTTTCTGTTTAAGCTTGCTTTTATTGTGCTGTGGGCTAATATGCCAGTAAAATTATTGCTCATGATAATAATCATTTTACATATTATATATTTCACAAACAGACTTCTGATTCCAAACTTGGTAGAGCCGGTGTTATACCAGACTGCTTATAAACATACTTATATATTTTTAAATACATTCAATAAATTTATATAGATAAGACAAGAATAAAGTATAAGAAGATTCTGTTATTAAAAGCATTAAAACTTAATTTTCATCACCTCCTCCATCATCATCTGCGACTTTATGTGGTGCTGATAAAAACACCAGTTGCGCATATTTAGCAACAGCTTTACGAAATGAACCAATTTTTTCTTTGAAGACCACTCCCTTCTGTTTATAGCCATGGAAGACGAGAATTTTCAATTTTCGCCGGACTGGAGTCTCTTTGCTGATTATTGGCGGTGGTGGCGTTGGAGGTGTCTGCGAACGGTTATTATCCAAGTTTGCTTCAGACATAGTTGCGGTAATCCTCAGAACGTAATAACTTTGCCGATTATATTAATTGTTAAATGAGCGATGTTTCTATAGTTATCTAGTTTCTTACTGAATTAATGAATTCTACAAAAGATGAATAGTCTAAAAGAGTCACACACTTTAATACAGAAAGATTAAAAAAAAAGAAAGGTACGTACTTATTCACTTTATACTTATAAAAAATAATATTTACGTTTAAGCCATCCGTTATTGATTAAAACCATTAAGCCATAGACTAGACTCCTATTTTGATGTAATACAGTAGACATTTTCTCGAAATAGGATATTACACCCATTTTTGAAAAGCGTGTTAATTAGATTCTATAGTGCTATTAAAGGACAGAAAAAAACAATTTTTTTTTATTCAATCGATAAGTGCCATAAAAATGCATGTAGATTTAACATTTTCAAATTTCGCGCATAATTTGTCAAAAACGCTGGATGCGTGGAATGTGCGCGCCATATTGCTGTGCTGACATCCGTGATTCGCCACACACGACACGAGTACGGGCACTGACGGGCAGTCACAGTAGTTCAAATCATAACTCCAGCTTTTAAGGTTGTCTGTAAATATGTCTATTTCAAAGCATAAATTACTTTGTATCTGCAGCGGGATTGATTTCATTGCATTTACGATTAATTTTTCGTATGCTAGTGCCTTTTAATCTATAATAAGGTACAATTTCTTATCTTTGATTTTCTATAAACAAGGCAAAGACTTATAGCTCTAAAAAACTTGCCCAAAATTCTTTATTTTCACTAAACGCTATTTCTGTGATCGATCTCATGTACTTCCAATTTCGATTGTTAGTGCGCGACTGACGTCAAATCTGACGGGCACATCCGTCGTTACGCACACATGCACAGTTGGGAGCTCGGATCTGCCCGCTCCGTGCCCGATCAGCTAGCCATACACGCACAGATCTGCCCGTCGGATCTGCCCGACAAACGTGCCTGGCGGACAGATCCGTGCGTGTATGATGAGAACGGACACGGATTTACCCGCCGGGTGCCTGCCCCCTGCCCGTGGTCAAATCTAGCGGATCGGGCACGGAGGGGGCAAATCCGATCTCCAAACAGTGCGTGTGTGTTTAGCGAAAAAGCGAAAAATTGGTCGAAAAATGCATCGAAATAATTTCCCGCTGCAGATACAAAGTAATTTATGCTTTGAAATAGACATTTTTACAGACAACCGTATATGCTGGAGTTACCATTTGAACTACTGCCCGTCAGTGCCCGTACTCGTGTGTGGTGAATCACGGATCTGCCTATTGGCTTGACACGTTTTAACATAAAGATAAAAAAATTCATCGCCTTCAAACATTGCACTTTAATTAAGATTACACCAATAACACTTAACTTTAAATTGAAAGAAATGTTAAGTAAATATATACCTACCTACACTACTAAGAAACAACAATGCTAACTACGCCATGTGGCACATAAATAAAGAATCAATTTTGAATCCATATCTCTTAACTGGTTTAATAGTTCGTCTTGGACGATTCCTCGGCGAAACGTGAATATCTTGGGTTGGAGTGCTCCAAATGGGACACTGTGGGCTCTAACCATGGTTCGCCACGTCCGGCCGCTCGCCTTCCGCGGTAGTAGACTGTTCGGAATCACCATCAGTGACAGTCACCACGGTCACCTCAGCCTGACTCTCCGTTAGTGTATGATTTCTAATGTTAGATGTGGACTTTGGACTTTCGGGTGGACTATCAGAATCTGCTGATGCCGATACGCCATAACTACTACGTCGTTTAATTTGATTAACATGTCTTTTAATTGGTGGACCGGCCTCTACATTCTCGACCAGACCACCTAATCACCTAACCATTACCCCCCGTAAACTTTCGCGCCCATACTGTTTGCCCAACTCTAAACTCCTTTTGTGTACCTCCTGCGTTAACCACTTATTTTTATTGGCTCTCTAGCACTTTTGCAATTATTTCCCTATCTTCCCTTTTAAATTCCAGCCTGGACCTTAGACTTCTACGTTGTAGCAGCACCTCCGGTGAGGCTTCCGTCGTACTTATGCTTCAAGTTCCTATACGCTAATAAGTGTGTTTGTAAGGCCATATCTATATCGATACCATCCCTAATTGCCTTCTTATCAATTTTACCGAAATCTCCGCAACGCCATTCGACGAGGGTTGATATGCGGGACTGAAGGTAACTTTAGTTCCATTTTAAGTCATAAGCTCGTTGTATTCCCTACTCGTGAATGGCAATCCAAAGCTTGTACAAGTTTCACGTAACAATTTAATCACCGCACTGGTCGTCGTTTTTATCACCGAGAAAACTTCTGGCCATTTAGAAGTCGAATCAATCAACACCAGGAACGTTCTATCAAAACTATGCACCCCCTAAGTACATAAAGCAACATAAAGCTCGAGACGTCGCTCGGGTGAAAAACGGCTTTAACTGTTCATCGTTACAATCTGCCAGCCAACTGAATTGAATAAATAAAAATACTTTACTCAGAACTGCATCTCTGCTTGTTTTGATTGATTGTTGATGTATTTTTTTGCAATATTTTCCTAGTGGTTGACTAAAGTCCTGGACAAAATTAAAATAAGTAATTTGTTAACTACTAATATTATAAATGCGAAAGTTTGTAAGGATGGATGGATTATTGGATGGATGTTTGTTACTCTTTCACGCAAAAACTACTGAACGGATTTGGATGAAACTTTACAGTAATATAGCTTATACATCAGAATAACACATAGGCTACTATTTTCCGCGATAACCGACATATACGCGGGCGGAGCCGAGGGCAACAACTAGTTTATAATAAATATGTTTGAATTAAGACTTTCACCTTATGGAAAACACTGTTGGTTTCATGTTGTTCTTTTCCACCCAAGTTTGTATTGTTAAATGTAATTCCAGAAAATGCAACACATTTAGCTAAGAGATCATGACGTTGAAATTGCTTTAATATCAGTTCAAATTGAAAGCCATGGGTTTTATTCCAGAAAATATTTAATCTATTATGAATTTAACAATTTTTTTAAGTCGCGTTATATTCTGAGTCCATATAAGTTTATTAATCTTACTAATATTATAAACGCGAAAGTTTGTAAGTATGGATCGATGGATGGATGTTTGTTACCCTTTCACGCAAAAACTGCTGAACGGATTTGGATGAAACTTTACAGTAATCTAGCTTATACATCAGAATAACACATAGGCTACTATTTGCCGCGATAACTGGCATATACGCGGGTGGAGCCGCGGGCAAGAACTAGTGCTTTAATCCACACCCCCTTTCTCATATCCCCCTCCCCATTCCCCAAAGGCCGGCAACGCATTCGTGACGTCTCTGGTCCATGGGCGGCGGAAATCACTTACCACCAAGTGATAGATCTGCTCGATTGCCCCCCATTCCATAAAAAAAATAAACAAAGTATGAACGCAAGAAACCTTAAACACTTGATTCGGGTTTATTTGCAAACGTTCCCTAATTCGTTTCTACTGTCACACTCCATATTCATCCACTTGTAATCAAAAACTTAAAGACGAAAGTTTCAGGCAGCTAAATTAAAAAAATTACGGACTTTCAGACTAACCTATGTACGAAATGTCAATCTCTATTTCATCCCTTAGGGGTAGAATATTCAGAAACGCTTAAAAAAGTAGGTATCTACTCATTTTTAACCAAAAGCCCAAAAATAAAGTTTCGTGATTCTAACTTAAAAAATGGCGGACTTCCATACAAATTTCCATTATCCATTTTAGCCCCTTAGGGTAGAATATCCAGAAACACTTAAATAGGTATCTACTCATTTTTAATAAGTAGCCCAAAAATAAAGATTGATGTTTCAAACTTCAAAAATGACGGACAACCAGACTAACCTATACGAAATGTCAACCCCTATTTCACCCCTAAAGGGTAGAATAGAATATTCAGAAACGCTTAAATATGTATTTACTTATTTTTAATCAGTACTTAGCCCAAAAGTAAAGTTTCAGGTTTCTAACTTAAAAAATGACGGACTTCCTTACAAACTTTCAACCCCTATTTCACTCCTTTAGGGGTAGAAATACCGAAATTCCTTTCTTAGTGGGTCAACTCAACCGATCCTACTCACCAAATTTCATAGCCCTAACTATAATAATTTACGCTCGGCGATGATGAATCAGTCAGTCAGTCAGGACATGTTATTTTATAACTATAGAAGACAAAGTGTGATTTTCTGAACATCAGTAAAGGGATCAGTATTATCAGTCAGAATACCTAATTGACCAAACCACAGCAGCTACGATGATGTAGGACGGATACTCATTTACACTTATTTCTATGTATAAAATGTAAGTATTTACAAAAACTTTGTAGGTATTCCATCAGTCAAACCAGCAGTCAAAGTTACTCTCCAAACTCTAAACTCTGTTTAGTTTGAAGCTAGAAAGTGTGGCGTGTCAGATATCCGAAATATTAATAAATATATATTTATTATGTGGGTCCATTTGGAAGAATAAAAGAAACACTTGAAATGCATTTTTATTATTTGTTTAATAAATGAATATAACAATAAAAAATATAAGTTCTCGCTTACTTTTATTTTCATTATTTTACATATTTTGTATACGGCTTCTATATGACATGGCTTCGACATTATCCCAATGCATAGTACCTCTGTCGAAGTACCTGTAATCAGAAGAAAGTATTCATAAAAGTTTTAACAAAGTCACGGAACCGCGGCTTGGGACAAGGACTGACATTGTTATTGATTGGTTTCTATTGTAAGTTACGGCATGCGCCCTTCTCAGCTAATATCAACCAATAGGCGCCTAGGTCCACAAATGTGTATCCCTCTATTCGCTTCCAAATAAACTAAAATGCAGACTTGCATTTCGGCATAGATGCCTCGCATCGTAATTGCAGATCGTGGACACTAGATGGTAGGGGCACCTTAATTTAAGAATGATAACATTTGTTATTATTTTTTAACCTATGGGACTATGGGTATTCACAATTCAATGTAAGTCCTAAAAAATTGTATTAATAAATGAGTTGGAAAGAAACGATTCGAAACCAAGGTCAGCATTTTTATTTTATTTAGTATTCGTAATAGACGTCGGCAAACTCGGCAATGTTACTCGAGTCCTGTGATGCAATTATATCTCAATGGAATAATGGATGCAATTTTCTGTCAGTCGCTCCTGCACAGGCGATGCGGGCGGTTCAGCAACCCTGTGCACGAGCAACCAAAAAGACTTGGCGTTTTTTAAATTTAAATACATATTGAAAATAAGTATGCCGGTAACGACCTTCAAACACGATACGACCTTCAAAAAAGAAGCGTATTCGTTCTTAAAAGGCCGGCAACGCACTTGTGACCTCTCTAGTGTTGCGGATGTCCATGGGCGGCGGTTAACGCTTAACATCAGGCAATACATCTGATCGTTTGCCGCTTTCCATAAAAAAAACTTTTTTTGTAATGCACTCAACATAAGAATGACATTAACATTAATATAACGTGAATTTGTCGTTACTCGCTTATGTACAAATTCACTAAATAAAAGTTTGCAGAAAAGTAAGTAAAGATGATAATTACTTGTTTCATTTTAATATTAGCTATGGTTACAAAATATATCAAGGTAGTAGAGCCACGCTAATTTCAGCACGAACGAGCCGGTTCGACCGGGGCGGTACTGCCCTCGCACAGAGAAACAACGCAAATGACAGCGTTCGCGCGGTCGTGTTTCGTTGGTGAGTGCGAGACCGGAGGCCCACTGATGCAGAAGCATTACTAGCCTTCCATGGTGTGGGTCACCATGTTGCATTGTTGCATTGTCTGCATTCGCAGTATGGTGACCACCACTCTTGGATTCAGCTTATGCTTTCTATCAGGCAGAGTAGAGTCATTTAGGCAGGGACCAAATAAAAAAAATATATATTCAAAATATAATATACGATGACATTAGAAAATGACAAAATTCATTTATTAAAGTATGGTTTCTTTAGATAGATAACTAAATATGATGTAGAATTTCAAATGAGATAAATATTAAAGTACCTGTTGCATAGCTAACGTGACCCCTTTTCAATATCCTTTCATCATCTTCCTAGCCTTTATTATTCCCAGAATTTGTGGTCGTCTACTAGTTCAACCGGATTTACCTGAATATCATTTTTTACACGGAGTCACTGGCATCGGACATCCGCAACCCTAAAGGTAAACTGAATTCGAAGGTTGAACATGTTGTCAGTTTTTTTTGGGACTAATCCCGCCCACACGCCCACCAGTGTAACTCCTGTACACGAGGACCAACAGCGGTGACCCACGAACACACCGAGTTATGACACTCGGGCAGTCCCAGGAAAAAATTAACTGTCTTGGAACCCGCAACGAAATTAATCAGAAGAAAAAACAGGAGGAGTTGGAAATATGATGAGTCCACTTCCCTCCTTAGCAAAGCGGGAGACAAAATGAAGTCAAAATAGGCAGACACCTTTTATAAACAGGGAAGCACCACGGATAAAATATTATGGGTCCTATATATATTTGATTACTATAGTATGTATGGCAGAATCGCCTAAACGCATGGAAATTCACCGCAGTTGACACAAGATCCTCATAGTAATCCGCCCCAGATGTTATTTGTAAGCTTTTTAACATTGTGTTACGTTCATTGTACCAAAGACTACACTCCCAGAGGATATGATGAGCCGACTGTTCACAGCTAGTATCAGGTATTGAGCATTGACACAATGGTGAATCGACTAATTTAAATGAGTGTAGTTTGCTCTTAAAGTTACCGTGGCCTGTAAGAAATTGAGCATTATATATTACACTAAAAAGTCGTGGTAGTCAAATGCACCAGCTTTACCCGCGGGTTTTGTTGCAATTGAATCGGATGTTCTTCACTATTATTATAAACTCTTCCAAATATGTAAATCAAATTGAAGTGTCCGTTAGTAATTTAAAATTAACAGTTTTTAGTAAACGGTACACGGTATGTACGTAGGTACCCCAAAAAAAAATTTTGTCACCCCTCGCTCGTAAAAGCGAGGGGCGACAAAACCTAGTATTTAACAAGTGATTAATTTAAAAAGATTTAAAAAAAACAAGCTTTTATTGCTTACTAGCGTGACATTTGAATTTTCAAGTGATTATTCACCGTTTAAAACAACCCTGGACCACGACAAACATTTCAACACCAAAATCACTAAATCGGCCCAGCCGCTCTCGAGTTTTAGCGAGACAAACGAACAACAAATGATTTTTATATATAAGATTAATAAAAAGAATACCTTTAAGCTCTTTCATTTGATTTAGCATTTGATGTTACGGTGGCCATTTTGGATTAATAATAATACCGATTAAAATATTTGCATTGAAACTAAATAAAAGCTTGTAAAAAACATTGATACTTGTAAACTCTGGTGAAATTAACTAGCTCGTTATGTGTTTGGATACTATCTTATTATTTTTATCACCGATACGGTAGATAGAGGCATATTAAACGCCCACATTTGCCGACTGTAATATTATTATATTTATACATTTCTACAGTTAATACTTATATATTAAAGATAAATGAGGCTCATATAAAGAATAAATGATCTTGTTATATTTAAAGCATTAGATACCTCAAAATACCTAAGCCGTCAGGATCCGGTTCAGAACCACTAGACTAGATGGCCCGTCAATAAGGGTTGTCAACAAAATTTAATTATCTCTAAGAAGCCACTGCCTTCATCTCCAAAGTGCATAGTTACTTTGTGGCGGAACAGGTTCCATATCTCACCAACATAAAGGGATATCCAACGATCAGGCGAGAATGTTGAGAAGTTGCATAAATGCTAAATTATTTATTTAAGATTCTTGAAATTAGTGAGAAAGAGTGAGAATTTTTATATTGCGATATACTTAGTATAAGTAGTTACTTCGAAGTTTGATGTGTCGTCGATTGCTTTATATTTGGCGTGGAACCGATAACCGTTGAGATAAACGGGTTCTTGAGTAGAGACCGCGTCTCGGCAAACGTAGTGTAGGACGTCCACGGGCCAGATGGATTGATGATCTGCGCAAGACGGCTGGCAGGAACTGGATGCCAGAAACCGAGGATCGAACCAAGTGGTACGCAATTGAAGAGGCCTAGCAGTGGACTGCGGTAGGCTAATGATGATAATATGTAAAAGGCTTAAAGGAAATAAGTACTAAGTAAATTCAACTACTTACTTTAGTTGGACCTCCTTTAAAATTTGTTGTTCGTGCTCAGTGAGTCCTTTTTCTAGGATATCGATAGTGTCTTTTAATTGTTCTACATTGTAGAATCCGCACATGTTCGTATCGATGTTGGGCTGGTTAAGGGTGAACCATGTTGCCAAACGGGCCAACTCGACATTTTTGCTCTGAAATTATACTCGTATTATTATCTCGAGAGAAAATAAATTTAGTAAACAAACATACGTTTTCTAAAGAAACAAATGATTTATAGAAGTTTCAGTCTACAGAGATTGTTCACATATAGATACATTTTTCTCGTCGTTTGCAAAGGAATCAATGTAATTGGCCGTGTGGGTAAATAAATAATAAATACTAGAATGATTACTATTAAGTTCAATTACCTGTACGTTTTTAATGAAATAGCCAAATATACATATGTATTATTATGTATATAAAGAAGGTACGAGTAATATAGGTAACATAACTAATGAAATTGGTGTTAGCCTGAGGCCACTGTTTTGAACAACAAAGTTGTATAATAACGTCAACTTATCCTAGAGATCGAGCCTACGAACCACCTATTAAATCATCTACCTCCCAACTCTGTGGGCGATAACACGTACTTTCTTTACACTTGTATATAAAAAATCATAACTAGTGTAGTATTTGTCTTTCGTTTTGAGATATTATACTGTTGTGTGGCCAAACTCATGAGCTTTACGGTGAACTAACCAGTTTCTAAATCCATCAATAAACCACTGAGATATAACGGAATTATTCAACTACAGCCACAACGATTCAAACATTTGAATTCAAGACAGCGGCTTATGAGTAATCGACTTCGGCAAACGTCGTGCTTCAAGGACGCACCCTCTCGGCGTCTTATCGGCTACGCTCGGAAGCTACGCTCGGCTATTTATCAAGAATAAGGGGTATAACTTTATTCCTGCGCACCACAATAACAATATTATCAACATCGCTGCGTGAGTACGACTTTCTTCTTTGATATAGATTACTTAACACTAGAAGTTTTAATGATGTTTGACTGCTGCAGTGATTGAAAACCATATTACCTATTTTTTATTTTATTTTTTACTATTGGTATTGCGATGGCCACTTCTATCACGAGGACCCCACCTAACAGGCCAGCGTATACTCTCTCTGGTTCTGAGCCTAATCTGTCAGGGAATACCAAGGAGCATATTGGTGATACAAATCTAAATATTACTCAAAGAAAACGAAAGCGTAATGAGGGTGACTGGGAAAGGATGGAACAAATGATGAACGAGATGAAGGACATGTTCTCTCAGTTGGTTATTAACCAAAACCAGCAAAACGAGAAAGTGGACTGCTTGCATTCAGCTCTCGGTGAAATAAGATCTCAAAATATTGAAATACGTCAACAAAATAATGAAATTCAAAAAACTGTCAACTTCTTGTCTGAAAAATACGATGATGCCCTTCTTCAAATAACTACCCTAAAAGAGGAATGTGATAACAATAAAAAAACAATAAAAGCATTGGAATCAAAAGTAGATTTTTTGGAGAAACGTATTAAAGCCGCGTCAATAGAAATTAAAAACCTACCCTCCTCAATACCGGAAACTCGTGAAACACTCATCAAATCAGTTAAGAAATTAGGGGACATCATCAACCAACCGGTTGATGAAACTAATATAGAAAATATTTTCCGTTTAAAGGGCAAGATGGGTTCACCAGGTACAGTCCTGGTTGAATTCTCGACGGTAAGGCTTAAGGAAAACTTTCTGAATTCCGTTAAGTACTACAATAAGCAAAACAAAGATAATCGACTTAATTCCTATCATGTGTCCGGCGTAGGGCCTACGCAACCTTTGTACGTATTTGAAGTTCTCACTGCCATGACAAAGCGCCTATATTACCTCGCGCGGGAATTTACTAAAAGCAGCGATTACGAGCAGTGTTGGACTGCTAACAGTAAGGTATATGTACGAGAGAAGGAGGGTAAGCCAAAGCATCTTATAAGGTCTGAGGAGGATCTTGTGCAATTGCGCAGAAAAACATGACTAGTTTTGTACCTGTTGGGTGTGACTCGTTTTGTTTCTTTTCATTTATTTACTATTGAATTTGTTATTATTATAATTAACTGTAATGTTCAACTCACTCAAACACATACACAATTCTCTTATACTGTTATACATATACAACAATTATTATCTACACCGTGTCGCTGCTTTTTGAATTTCTTTTTATGGTTCTTGTGTGTCACCATTCAATTTCATGAAGAAGTAAAGACTAAGTATAACATTTTAAAACTACCCTATTTTAAAATTCGATAGTATACAAGATACAATAAACCAAATAGATTCTGTCTCTGTGTCTGAGTCAGTAACTTGTGATTTGGATAACTGCATTCCGTCTAGCTTCAAGCCCGACCAATGTCTGAAAATTCTTAATCAAAACATAAGAAGTATTTCGAAGAACATATCAGGTTTTATGACCACACTTGCTCGAACTAATGTTAACTGGGACATTCTAGTTCTGACTGAGTGTTGGCTCCCCAAAACTCAAAACATCCCTAACCTACCGGGCTACGACTGTTATAGCACTGCCAACAACCTTACACAGAATGAAGGTGTTGTAGTTTACGTACATAAAAAACTACAGGTTGCGGTGGTCGAGCCTCCGTTTTTAGATGCAAACTGTGTCCAAGTGACAATTAGTCCTAACACTACTTTACTTGCTATATACCGACCTCCAGGATATAAAGATACTACAAACTTTTTGACCTCCCTAAACAACATTTTGACTAAGATTGCTGACTTTAATGATATAATTGTTACAGGGGACATAAACATTGACATTCACGAGCGGTGTCGAGACCCTGTTAAACATAGTTACCTAAATTTATTGGCATCACATGGCTTACTACCCGCGCACTCACTACCCACCAGGCAGAATGCTTGCCTGGATCACTTTTTATTAAAAACAAGAAAACCGGCGTCAACTCTAGTAGCTAACTCATCCCTTACGGATCATGACACTGTTTTGTGTTTCATAAAAACTATAACACCTAAAATTAAAACAAAAAATTTTGTATATCGTATCAACTATGAACAGTTGGATGATGACTTCAAACAACTGGACTTTGGGCGGGTTTACGAAACATCTGATCCTAATGATGCAGCAGAGATTATGATTGATTTGATTAAAAATATTACTGAATTAAACTCGAAAATTGTCAAGATCCCAAATCGCAAACAAACTATAAAACCATGGATTACTCCAGGCTTACTACGGTGTATCAGGCACAGAGATAACCTACATAAAAAAAGCAAATTAGCGCCAGATAACGATATCTTAAAAATCACATACAGGAGATATAAAAACTTTTGTAACACACTTTTGAAAAACGTTAAAGCCAATTACGAAAAGCGAGAGGTTGAGAAAGCAGGTACTGATACAAGGCAGGTGTGGTCAGTCATAAATAATATGTCAAGTAGATCTAAACGCAAAGATAAAGTGTCATCTCAGTTGTTGACTACCCTAACGACACCTAAGTCTTCTATTAATTACGTAAACGAATATTTCACGAACATCGGAAAACACCTTGCGGAAAGAAATATTACAGAAAATACTAAACCAGCTAAGTCAATTTGTGTAAATGGGAGTCAGCATTCTATGGTTCTGTTGCCTACTGATGAGGGTGAAGTTGCTGGGATCTTGAGGTCACTCCGTGATGGCTGTTCGACTGGCTGGGATGGAATATCATGTGGTATCCTGAAGAGACACGAGGTCGTTGTGGTGCCACCTCTAACGTACATTTGTAATCTTATACTCTCTGTAGGAAAATTCCCCAACGTGTTCAAAAAAGCCATCATACATCCAATCTTTAAGGGTGGGGACGTAAGCCGTGTCAACAACTATAGACCGATTGCTGTACTGTCAGCCCTTTCAAAAATTATTGAGCGGATAATGAACAATCGTCTAATTGATTATCTAGAAAAAAACAAACTTATCTCTCCAACACAATTTGGCTTTCGGGCTGGTAAATCCACTTCAGATGCTGTACATGAGCTCACCGACTACTTAATCACACAAATGGATACAGGGCAAAAGGTTTTAGGCATATTTTTAGATATTGCCAAGGCATTTGACACGGTTTCCGTACCCAACCTTATGTCAAAACTGGAAAACTTAGGAATCAGAGGTGTGCCTCTGAATCTTTTTAAAGATTATCTAAGTGGGCGTACACAGAGAGTTAAGATAGGAGACTACTACAGCGATGAGCGTACACTCACATATGGCACCCCGCAAGGGAGTGTCATCGGTCCCACACTCTTCCTTATTTATGTGAATGACTTGGGTATGCTCAATCTTCCCAGGGGCAAGGTGGTAATGTTTGCTGACGACACCGCTCTATTGTTTAGTGGTAGAACGTGGAGCGAAGCCTATAAATGCGCTCAGTTGGGTTTCAGTATTGTATCCAAGTGGCTAAAAAGTAACCTATTGACCCTAAACAGTGAAAAAACACACTACATCGCTTTCTCTTTTAAAGGCAATCCTCCAACTCCACCTATCGCTTCACATTATACGATACTGGCCCACTCGTGCCCTGAACCGCATAACACAGAATGCGCTTGCCCTCCCTTACATAAAACACGTGTCATCAAATACTTGGGAGTAGTCATTGATAGTGCCCTGGGATTTCATGAACACATAGACGCTCTAAGTAGTAGGTTACGTAAATTGATGTACGTATTTAAGACGGTTAGATGTGTCCTAGATACTAAATGGCTGAAATCGGTTTACTTCGCCCTCGTTCAGACAATTCTTACTTATTGCATTGTAATATGGGGTGGAGCACCGAAGTCAACTTTGATTAGCCTTGAGAGAGCTCAAAGAGCTATCTTAAAGGTCTCTTTTTGTAAGCCATATCGCTTTCCTACGGCACTACTCTACAGGGAAACTGAAGTTTTAACTGTGCGTCAATTGTTCATACTGAACACGCTGTTGAAACAGCACTCTTTGCTGACCTATAGTCGAACTGCCTCCAATGGCAAACGAATATTTGAACCTGTTCAACGCACTAAATTTTCAAAAAAATACTCTAGGCGATTTTTTTGTTACTTGGGAGGCTTCCTATACAATAGAGTCAACAGATATGTACCAATATTTCATCTAACAAGGGCCAAGTGTAAAGGAACGTTGACTGATTATTTGGGGAAGTTGAATTACGATGACACTGAAGCGATGCTTGCAGTAACGGTGTAGGACATGACAACGACACGTAGCCACACACACACACACAAACACACACACACACACACAAACACACACACACAAACAAACACACACACACACACACACACACAACTCAGACACTCACACACGCATACAATCAATAATTAGAACATAATAAGTATCTAACTATGTAAATCTTCATAGTGCCCGATTTTTGTAAAATTGAATGTAAACATATCTAGGGGGGAGACCTGGTGTCCTGAAACACAAGCCTCGAGCTTAGCTTAGGCACCAGTCTTCCACAATATTATAAAAAATTCTATGCATGCTTATTTTAAATGTAATGTATACTATATATTGTGGAAAGAAATAAACTATATTATTATTATTATTATTATTATTAAATAACTGTCTCGTTAGAAAACGCTTTATAATAGTTTTAAGAGTACCTTGCAGTAGTCAGAAGCATTCTTGCAGATAGCTTTTATGTCGTCACTGGCTGGGTGCCACGGCTGAGGACCTTTATTTGTCAGAAGACCCATACCCGTGGCGGCAGCGTTTATCACTCCCACACCACTGTTCTGTAAAATTTTAATACATTTATTTATTACTAGTTGAACCTCGCGGTTATTTTTAATTTAGGTAATTTTTAAAATGTTTGTCTGTCTGTTTGTTCTGGGTAATCTTTGGAACGGCTGGACCAATTTTGTCGGGACTTTCACAGGCAGATTACAGATGATCTGAGGAGTAACTTAGGCTACTTTTTTTAGACTAACTTGGCCCCGTGGCGTTACCCGCGGTAACCTAATAACCGGTAAGCTAGTAACAACGCGAAGATCAGCTAGTATATAATAAATTAAATTAAAAATCTTTTTAAAAACTAACTCTTATGGAATGCCCTCATAAAGTACCTACTCGTCTTTACAGAGTTCCTAAACCTTTACAAAGTACCTTACAGCTCCAGCATCAGATCAGTTCCATGTCAACATAATATTGCATTGTCACGATGTATATGTGTATATATAAGCATATGTATGCTTGCAAAATTTCAGCAATGTCGGATGAAGATATCAGCTTTAAAATTAAGTTGCAAGATGCCACCCGAACATACATACATTGCAAGTTAATAAAAAGCTTGTGATAAGCATTGTTTGTACTTGTTTTTAACCGTAAGTTACTTTAAATTAAAGAATGTAGTAAGTACCATCCTAAAAACGCCCCTTCTTATTAATTTCATAACAATTAAAAGCAGACAAAACACTGTATGTGACCTATCTTACAATTTAATAATGTACAGCGTGTAAATACAAGAATTAATATTCATTATATTTCAGGTGGAGAACAATGGAAGTAATAAGTAATTTTTATGTTCATTTTATATTTATACCCAATGAAATACCTAATACAATTTATAGTTAGCTGTTAGGTATGCAAATATAATTTCTCGACAAACATATACCTACCTAATGTAATAGAACAGATATATATAGCTCTTTTTATTAACCGACTTAAAAAAAGGAGGTTTCTTAATTCGACTGTATATTATTAAATGTGTTCGCGGATAACTTCATCGTTTATGAACCGATTTTGATGATTCTTTTTTTAATGGAAAGGAGATATCCCAACGTACCATGATAATGGAGTACCATGATAATGGAGTGCCATGATAAGGACACTAAGATCTGATGATGGCATCCAAGAGAAATCGAGTCAAACCTTGAAGTCAGTTTTATTTTCGTTAAAACCCAATTTAAACTTTATTTATTATAACGATTTATTTCTTAGTTCAACACTTGAAAGATAATGTGATATTATAAAACAGATAAAGCAATAAAAGTGTCAAAGTTCTTATTCAAGATTGCGAGACAAATGCGAAAAAACTGACGAAATTTGTTTTTTTATTAGCTTTTTCAATATTGTTGCATTTTTAAAGGAAACATTCCCTGATGCCTGATAGGTATATAATATCTATTTGCGTCTAACACACTTTATTCACAATCCGATAAATCTTATTCTTTAAAAAAAAAACTTATACATTTTTTTAATAATAAAAATAGTGTGTAAGTATATCGACGTAGGAATGCATATTTGCTGTAAGTAGGCATATTGCAATTGTTCACCAGAGCCAAAAAACTTTATTGATTTCGGAAAAAAATTAATAGCTTCTGACCTATCCATGATATTGCTACCATTTTTGGAACATAGGTTTATTTAACTGCCAGTCACCATTTGCAATGTAAATTTTTTATCCAAAGTTACTATAAGTATGTGTTTGGCTAGTTACAGCAATCAGTTTTTTAAATCACATACCTTTAAAACGCTGTAACTAAGGAAGAAAAATGTACGCGTAGATGGAAATATTATCAATTTACAGGCGGTAAATGTGCTGTATGCAGTAAATTTATTTATATGGGTACTGCAATTCAAGGTGTAAGATTAAATTTATAATTATGATTAGATCTAGAAAAGCAGTGGGTTAGTTGGTAATGTAATGTTTGGTTGAAATAAAATTTCGTAAATGGTTAATTAAATAATTATTTTATTTTATTTTATTTTACAATTGTAGGAAAACTTACTTATGGTCTTTTAAATTGTTGAAACAAAATTTTAAACTCTAATTATACTGCCAGAACTTCTTTTCAACAATACAATGAATTAAAAAAGTATTTTACTCTTATACATAAGAGATAAAACATAAAAAAATACAAAAAAAATAAGGCTTTAAAACTAATTAATAACGCTAGATGTAAATAAAAACATTGTATCCAATCAAAAAATATTTATTTAAAAGTAAAAAACAGAAACTTAGTAGCAATTTGCCTTATTTTAGAACGAAAATACAATTATAATTGAAACTTAACATGAAGACATTGTGTTCAATCAAAAACATGTAATAAGGGAAAGGTAGTAGAGCCACGCTGATTTCAGCACGAACGGGCTGGCTCGACTGGGGCGGGACTACCCTCGCACAGAAGACCAACCTAAAATGACAGCATTCGTGCTGTCGTGTTTCGTTGGTGAGTGCGAGACTGGAGGCCCATAGATGCAGGAGTGACGGTTAACGTGATAAGTGTGTGAGCGAAAGAGTGCTCGCGAAGTCATAGTAAGGTTGAATCGAACCGTCGGCTAGGGAGACCCGTAGAAACGGTGGTGCCGCTGGCCGCCCGCGGCATAGAGAGGGATCCAACCACGGCTAACCACGCTGGGAGGCTGCCCCGTCAGGTCGCGCATAATCCACGGAGTGGCTCGTCGTACCGGTCGGTGACCGGACGGTGGGACCAGGCGACCATTTCCGGGAGGACTCAAGAACTACGCACCAGAGTTGTCTCCCGTACTGACACCCTTGTACCGCCTGTCCTATTCCTCAGGACTTGTTCCGGGGGCTTGAAGAGAGGCGAACGTTCAACCTATCCCCAAAAAAGGTGACCGTTCAGACCCGGCTGATTACCGACCTATAGCCGTAACTTCCATTGTCTGCAAGGTGCTCGAACGGATCATCAACAAGCAATTGGTCCTCTACCTGTAAGATCACTCCTTGCTAAATGATCGGTAATATGGCTTTAGGCCGAACCGATCCACGGGTGATCTTCTAGTGTATGTCACTCACCTTTGGGGTGAAGCTATTGATGGTCATGGGGAGTCCTTGGCCATTAGCCTCGACATGGCCAAAGCTTTTGATAGGGTTTGGCACCGCTTGCTTCTCTCCAAACTTCCCGCAGTCGGCCTGCCTCCCAAACTCTGCACATGGGTCTCCGCATTCCAGCACCAGCGCCGCAGTAAGGTCCTTTGCGACGGTGCGGCCTCTGATTATCGGCAGGTAAACTCTGGTGTACCTCAAGGCTCTGTCCTGTCGCCCACGCTGTTTCTTCTGCATATCAATGACATGTTGGCCCTAGGCAATATACATTGCTATGCAGACGACAGTACAGTTCATGGGCGATATTTTGGTCACCCTACAGCCAAGTCTGCAGGTGTTGAGGATAAGCGACAGGATTTTGTCGCTGAGCTCAACCTGGTCCTAAGCCGCATCTCTCAATGGGGCACTGAGAATCTGGTCGAGTTTAACGCCAAGAAAACACAGGTGTGCGCGTTATCTACCAAAAAGTCTCCCTTCCTTCCCTTCTTCACTTTTCGGAACATTCAACTGCCCCTACAAGATAAGCTCGGTATCCTGGGTATGGATGACTGCCATGACCTCAACATGCGTGAGAACATCGAAAGCGTCATTAAAGCGGCCTCGCGAAAGTTAGGTGTACTTAACAAGGTGAAACGCTTCTTCTCGCCCGGGCATCTGTGTCATCTCTACAAGACCCAGGTTCGCTCGTGCGGGGAGTACTGTTTTCATCTATGCGATGGTGCCGCACAGTATCTGTTTGACGCTTTCGATCGGTTGCAGCGGCGAGCAGTCCGCATCATCGGTAGTCCCGAAGCCACCGAGTTTCTTGAACCTCTGCAGCTGCGAAGAGATATCGCCTCTACGGCAGTCCTCTATCGCCTGTATCATGGAGAGTGTTCTGAAGAGCTCTTCCAACTGGTTCCCCCTTCTCCATTCCTCTACAGGACAACACGTGCTGGCCTTCGCAGTCACCCTTTTAGAGTAGAAGAAATATAAATGATTTATCAAAATGCATTATCTCAAATTTCTAAAAAACCGTGTGTCTAAAAGTACGTGATGATTTGCTGTAAATAACGAAAACTAAAACGATAGGTTCCCTAAACTTGCTGTAAGTAAACAAATGTAAAAATCACACACCGCAAATATGCTGTAAGTAGCGTAAAGTTTTTAAATGGGAAGAAGTAAGTATTTGTAAAGCAAAAAATGCAGTCTTTCTTTTGCTGTAAGTATAAAATGTCTAAAATGACTGGATTTTAGCCTACATACAGCATTTAATCTTGCTAAAAAAAATATAAGTACGGGCGTTTTCAACGGCGTATGTAATTTTTTTTTCATCGTAGAGCTACAGGACCCGGGTCAGTCGATGCGGCTTTTTTTTCTGATTCTAATGATGGTAAAAAGTCACTTTAGGTATTTTGTCTACTTACAGCAAATATGCTTTCCTACGTCGATATGGTCTTCAAGACTACAGTCTTTTTTTTCTTTTAAAATTTGATATTAATCGCCATTAACAGCTAAAACACAGAATGCTCTTCTTTTTCATGTTTTCTTTTCTATACTAATATATAAAGCTGAAGAGTTTGTTTGTTTGTTTGTTTGAACACCCTAATCTCAGGAACTACTGGTTCGGTTTGCAAAATTCTTTCAGTGTTCGATAGTACATTTATCGAGGAAGGCTATAGGCTATATATCATCACGCTAGGACCAATAGGAGCGGAGCACCAACGAAAAATGTTTCGAAAACGGGGGAAAATTATCACGCTATGGGCAATAGAAGACGCAAACGAGGTTGCGTGGGTCGGCTAGTTGTCTTATATACTCGTACAAGTCTAGCTGACCCACGCAACTATATCTGTGTCTCTTTTCAATCATGCTCGGTTCGGTCGGTCCTATCTTATCTTAGATAGTTTAGAAGTTCATCGTAATCAACAAAGTGATACGAGAAATATATTATAATAATAATGATAAATAAATAAATATTTCGGACATATATCACACAACGCCCTCAAGTCCCAAGCTAAGCAGAGCTTGTGTTATGGGTACTAGACATCTGATACAAATACATATATATTTTTTTTTGTAAATACATACATATTATACATAGAAAACACCCAAACCATGAAACAAATATTTGTAGATCATACAAATATTTGGTCCGACCCGGGAATCGAACCCGAGACCTCACGATCGCACACGCCTACCGCGAGACCAACGAGGCAGTCGTCAGTTTTTATTAGAAATATTAAAAATAACTATATTTTTAAGGGCAAGTCATAAAGACGTGTATTTCCGTATTAATGTTAAAGATATAACTCAAATTATGTGACTAATTAAACAAGGCGTCAATTTAATTTATTGACGTCGTAACTAACAATCGGTCGTTTCTCAAATGAATTATGTCACTAAATAGGCAAAGTTTTCAATTTCATTCCGAAAACCGCATACTTCTCTGTTTTTTTTTACGAATGTATCGGTAACACGAAACTTTTTATTAGAGATACTTTTCCATTCATAGTTACACTTTTTCACTGCGGACCGTACTAAAAGATTTCGCTGTGGTTTCGTTAGACTTGGGCAGCTTGTACCAATTCAACAGGTTTCCAATATTATATAGAACCTTGTTTACTTATAATTGTCTACGTCTTTCTGCGAAATAATTGTAATACTTTTAAAATATAATTTAGCCCAAAACTTTGCCTACTACAAATCTATATCTATACTAATATATAAAGCTGAAGAGATTGTTTGTTTGTTTGTTTGAACACGCTAATCTCAGGAACCGCTGGTCCGATTTGAAAAATTCTTTTAGTGTTGGATAGTACATTTATCGAAGAATGCTATATATCATCACGCTCGGACCAATAGGAGCGGAGCAGCAATGAAAAACGTTTCGAAAACGGGGGAAAATTATCACGCTACGAGCAATAGGAGACGCAAACGAGGTAGCGTGGGTCGGCTAGTAACTATATGTTACTAGCCGACCCACGCTACCTCGTAACTTCCTTAAAAAAAGTTAAACCTAAGAAAAAGAACTTCAATTAAAAAGTTTTTTTTTTATTGTTATGGACAAAGCATTACAGTACATATTTTACATAGATCATAACCACTCGCTTAAACCGTGTAGGTTTTTATGCGAGAGGGGTTCGCTCACTTAACACGCTATTATTTTATTATTATATAACTATTTGTTTCAATTGTTTGGGACCCATAAGCTCTGCTTAGCTAGGACTATATGGCGTTGTATGTTAAATGTCCGAAATATTTATTTATATTTTTTTTTACTGTAAATCTAATTAAAAAACTAAAATAAGTATGACTCTCAACAATCTAAGATGTAACATTATTACAGCAATAGGGTGTCAAACGAATTGGGACCAATTATGCAATATACTCTTTCGAATATAAAAATAATTTGAACATTGGTGCGAGTAAAGAACATACATACATTCGAACGGAGAACCTTCTTTTTTTAAGTCGGCTAAAAATAAGGTATTAGCATAGTATAAGGAGACATCCACTGTGGTAGTAGATTCATCCTTCCACTGTGGTAATAGATTTCAATGAACTAGTTAACAGATCTGACTAATTTCGGCTCCGTCCATTTGAATCACCTTTAGAAATCCTTGCTTAGATCCCCTGGGGGATCCATGTGAAATTTTCACCCACACTGATCCTCTAGGGGATTTTCTTGGATTTCAATTCCATTGTCCAAAAAATTGAAATCCAAAAAGACCCCCTAAAGGATCAGTGTGGACGAAAATTCCACATGGATCTCCCAGGGGCCAGGGGATCTAAGCAGGGGATCCAAGTGAAGTGAAGTTTTTCACCAGAGTTATATTTAAAAAATATAAAACTATTAAAGAGGTTCGCGTGAATTATGACATGAAACGTCAACGTATCACCGTATCACACATAACTAAATAATGAAACAAGTTTTTATAACACTTACCAAAAAAAACTTCGTATAATTTTGGAGCCTATTGTCGTTTAATGTGCACTTTGCGTACGACAAAATCGACGATATCTTAATATCAGATACTTCTATTAATTCCTTCATGAGGCCGAGATCGTAATCAGCCAGTCCAATAAATCTTGCCTTACCATCTCTTACGGCCCTTTCTAGCGCCGGCAACGTCTCTTTTAGTATGACAGATAAATCTGGAGCAAATGAGAAGTCATGGACCTGGATCAGAAAATTACATGTTATTTGTTTATTTTTAAATCATCATCGTATTTGATTTATTAGCTAATAATTAATCATTTTAAAACGGCTTTTTCTATTTTCTTTCAATTTGAAAATGTATTTAACATGATATCGAAAAATCAAATTGTTTTATGATAAAGTACAATACAAAAGTTTATGTAAAAAAGATAAATGAAATTCGTGGTTTTTCTACCACTGCGACGAAATTGTGACCGAATTGCAGTGCAAAACTTTTGCAGATTTTGAAGCTTACATCTGTTTTTTTAACTAACCTAATTCAAAGAGGATAAAAAAATTACTGGTTAGGTTAAGTTGTTTTTTTTTTAATTACCTTTTTTTTAACGTGTGGAAGCCCCTTCGGGCCGTCACACCGCCGGGGTTTGCGGCGGGGCGGTGTGTCGGAATCGAACCGACTAAAACCACTCTGCTGATAATTTTCCCTCGTTTTTCTGAAAGAATTTTTAAAATCGGACCAACTGTTCCTGAGATTAGCGCGTTCAAACAAACAAACAAACTCTTCAGCTTTATATATTAGTATAGATTTTTCATTATTAAATCTATCTTCTATACTAATATATAAAGCTGAAGAGTTTGTTTGTTTGTTTGTTTGTTTGAACACGCTAATCTCAGGAACCGCTGGTCCGATTTGAAAAATTATTTCGGTGTTGGATAGTCCATTTATTGAGGAAGGCTATAGGGTATATATCATCACGCTACTACTAATAGGAGCGGAGCAACATTGTAGAATGTTTCAAAAACGGGGGAAATTTTCACGCTACGGGCAATATAAGGCGCAAACGACGTTGCGTGGGTCGGTTAGTTAATAATATATAGTTTCTGTTAGTATCAAATGTAATAAACACTTGTCAAATTTTGATAACATTTATTACAGTTGTTACTAAAGCAATTATGTTGGAGTGCGATAACAAAATATTATGTTCACTCGTTTTAAATGCACTTAAATTTAGGTACATTGATAAATAAACTCAAACATCAAATTTTTTTTAAACATATATTGGCGTCTGCTAAATTGACTCTACTAGTCTACTCTACCTGATAGAAAGAAAGTATGATATTTTACAAATAAATAAAATTGGCGTGTCTGATTGTAATATTAAAAATGACCTTTTTTTTTAAATGAATTTTACTAAATGAATATATTAGAAAAATGAATATATATTGAAAAAGTGTTTCTTACAAGTAATCGTTATTCAAAGATCGTACATATAAATTATCGTTAACGATATCTTCTACCAAAATACATATACCAAAATATTTTTTTTTTAAATTTTTGTCTGTCTGTCGGTCTGTTATAATCTAAAAATGGGGCAAAGATAGGTACTCATTGCAAAAGTGGACAACGCATGATGGCGACCCACACTGTGGCGTCCTACTAAGGTGCTTTCTCATGCACCATTTAAAGGACTCGTTTTATATGATACTAGCCTCTACCCGCGGTTCCGCCCACATATCATGTCAGTTATCAACATCCATCCATTCATACTTACAAACTTTCAGGTTTATAATATAACAAGGAAATAAACATTGAGGATTAATTTAATGACGGTTAGAGAATCCTGAAGTAACAAATCTAAAGCACCTATATTGTTATTATATATGAATCAATCCATATTCCCTATGAAACAGCATCATACTTAAACGGTTGAACCTATTTCGTTAATTCTTTTAGTATTGGATAGTCCATTTATCAGGAAGGTTATATACATTATATAGATTGTAAAACAGCACGATGAGACCGATAGGAGTTGAGTCGAGCCTAAAAACCGAAAAAGTAATTTATTTTTGACTATATTTCATTTCTTTTCACAAAATAGCCGATGTCGATGAAAAAATTACAGATAAAGTCGTAATAGTCAATTAAGGCAAATGATTCATTAAGACTTAATTTGTTATTTCGTTGAATATCATTAAACAATCATGATTTAATACATAAAAATCACAACGGATTCATAGGTAGTAGAGCCACGCTGATTTCAGCAAGAACGGGCCGGCTCGATCGGTGCGGTACTACCCTAGCACATAAAATGACATCATTTGTGTTGTCGTGTTTCGTTGGTGAGTGCGAGACCGGAGGCACAATGTTGCAGAAGCATCACTAGCCCGCCATAGTTTGGGCAATCATGCTGCATTGATGCATTCGCGATGAGTATGATGACCACCACTCTAGGATTCTGCTTATGCTTTCCATCAGGCAGAGTAGAGTCATTTTGGCAGGCCCATACATAAAAAGAGTGTGTATGTATAAAACTATTATAGTCCATCGCTCCCTTCCTTACTTATGAATAGCCCAGCAAAAGGTAATTGTTCTAAATTAGTCCTTTCCCGCATGAACTGTGCCCATCAACCAAAAATATGACCCATAAGTCTCTATTAGTATGACTATATGACTTCAATAACCGTAACATTGTCACCAATAAAAAGGAGTCAGAGTCAGATTAGTGTAGCATGCGATTGTTCTTAGAAATGTATTTATCTTGTGTTGTACTAGCTGTGCCCGCTACATAGTACACGTGACATTTGGATTTTTAAGTTATTTTTAATTTTCCACCGTTTAAACCTTCCCTGAACTACGACAAACATTTTAAAATAAGCTAAATTGGCCCAGCCGTTCTCAATTTTAGCGAGACAAACGAACAAGCAATTGAATTTTAACCGACATAAAAAAGGGGGAGGTTCTCAATTCGAACATTTTTTTTTTCGTCGTTTATGAACCCATTTTGATGATTCTTTTTTTAATGTAAGGGAGATATCCCAGCGGTGGTACCATAATAAAGACACTAAGATCTGATGATGGCATCCAAGAGAAATCGAGTCAAACCTTTAAGTCGGTTTTGTTATTTTTTTTCTATTTACCCGCTATTTCGTACAAGTGACATTTGGATTTCCAAATTTTTCACCGTTTAAACTTTCCCAGAACTACGACAAACATTTTAAAATTAGTTAAATCGGCCCAGCCGTTCTCGACTTTTAGCGAGAGAAACGAACAGCAATTTATTTTTATATTTAAGAAGATTAGTTAGAAAGCCCAGACTTTACTCCTCTCTATACTCTACTCTCCCATATTTTATGTATCATATTTTCTCGCGGTCAACACGCGACCAGTTGTTGTCAAGAGCCTTGTGTAAGGCTTTTGGTCAGTAGTGGACTTCTTTGATGCCAATCTATATGCGTGCAATGCATGCGTGCAAAACGTGATGTCATGTAGCCAATGGCGACATTGGCTACGTAACATGACGCTCTAACCAATAGGAGCCATGGATCAAGTCAAAATGTTCTAAAAGCGTGAAAAAATTATTCTTTTTGAGAGCCGCTTTAATCCCGAAGAGTCAGACTGAGGCATTAAAAGGCCACATTTGGACAACTACCGTTTTAGCTCCGCTTACGTAATAGGAAGCATGCTTGTTGCCATCCCCCGGGTACATTTATTTCTAATTAAGTTACATTTTCAAAGTACCTCTTTATTTTAAATTAAACTTATATTTTCTTATGAGTCTGAGTCACTCGGTCAATACGTAGACTGAATAATCGGTTCACCGTACAACAGTATCTGGTATTTAATTAATTAAAGAACGACGATCATTTGTACTTACCTGAATAATGTCCACGTAATCCAAACCGAGCAGCGCCAGTGTGTTGTCTACTGCTGCTTCAGTTTTTTCCGCGGAGAAGTCGAACATTTTATTCAGGTCTAGTTCGTATCGTCCGACTTTGCTAGCAATATAGTATGAATCCCTCGGGACTCCTACCAAACCCTAAAACATTTAAAACTTGTGAAACATGTGACTTATGCTCGTAGAAGGCAAAGGATCGATACGTTTCGTCAGCGAAAATAACATAACGTATACTTATTTCAACTTTTTGAAAGAGAGTTCATAAATAACTGTAAATTATTTATTTGCAAAGAAATTAATGAGAATTACTATATGTATCTGCCTAGCCCGGGTTTGAAATTCCATATTTTATTTCGGGCGTTTGGTCTTTGGCCTATTATTTGTCGGGATATTTAATATAAAAAATGCTAAAGTAATACTGTGGTATGTCAAAAGAAAATAGTAAACATCATTAAAAAAAAAAATGCACCCTCTCAAAATTTTGTATAAACCTAAAAACCGCTTTCTTTTTAAATTTGATTCGGACTCTTATATACTTTCAGTATTGGACATGAATAACAGAAAAAAATTCTTTAATTTGTGCATAGATAGATTACTGGTTTCGAAGAATAGACAGAAATTTATATTTTATACAATTTTTGCAGCAGTAAACTGCGTTAGTTTCAAAGTTTATTACCTTGCCAAAGATCCGCTCAGAAGATCCCTGGCCATACCAGGGACCTGTTTCAAAATAATTTATTCCGCATTTGAAGGCTTCTTTCAATAATTCTAAGGAGCGTTTTTCTTCATAATTTCTAAAACAATCGCAAAGTATAAGGTCAGTAATGTCACTAACAGGTAGTACTTAATATCTTTAAGTATTTTATCTTCAACACTCAACATAATTTTTTTTTTAATAAATAAATGGGAAATCGAGGCGCTCAGCTAGAACTTTTTAAAAGCTATTTATCTAATATGTCACAGAGGTTAAGTTATATTTTAGGTAGGAATGAAACTAGAGAAGATTAAATGTTGATTACCTATACATTTTTTTCCTAAACAATTGCCGTAGTAGGAATATAGGTAGGTATACTGCTTCGCGAAAGACACGATTATACATGGAACGAATACAAAAGACACCTAAACTCAGAAAACAATTTGTGCATCACACAAACCTCAATAGGAAGCCGTTAGGTGGCCCCTTACGCTACTATACTATCCGTGCCGTTACTGAACCTACTATTGTATTCTTCCACCCATATCCAAGCCCTTAACAGTTTCTGTAGTGATTTCGAGGACCAGCTGGTCACTTCTATACGTCTTCAATACTTTGCAAAGTTGTATTAACTATATATTATGTGTAGTAATCAGAATCAGATTGATAAAAAACTCAAACTTCGATTATAGGTTATCAAAAAATTTAAGCTGTTTTTTTTAAGTTTATTTAAATAAACATATCTGAGACGTTAATGATAAATTAGTGTTGTATTTGTTAAATTCATCATCTCACTACTGAATATTCTTATCTTGACCCTCTAACCCAGGTATCACAAAAATGATCGCTCAACAAAGATTATGTTGTTTTTCATACAGTTGTCAATTGCTACGAAACGATACCTAATTTAAAAAGACTAGAAAATGTAACTTACTTTCATCTCATAACAAAAGAGCCGAGAGGCGAAGCTAGTCTAAAAAAAGTATCATAAGTTACTCTTTATATAATAAATAAATAAATAAATATTTCGGACATATATCACAGAACGCCATCTAGTCCCAACCTAAGCAGACCTTGTGTTATGGGTACTAGACAACTGATACAAATACATTTATACTTTTTTTTTTGTAAATACATACACATTATACACGGAAAACACCCAAACTCCGAAACAAATATTTGTAGATTATACAAATATTTGGTCCGACCCGGGAATCGAACCCGAGACCTCACGATCAGCAGTCGTACACGCCAACCGCGAGTCCAACGAGGCAGTATGTCAAATAAACATAGATCATCAGTTAAATGCCAGCACTGACAAATTGTCGCCAGTAAAAGTGCCGTCAAAATCGGTCCAATCGTTCCAGAGATTAGCTGAAACAAAAATCTATTGTCTATGTCTATACATAAAAATTGAAAAAAAAAAGATTTTTTAGTGGAAGTACCGTATATACTTTCTTAAGCTGATATGAATTAAGTGAAAAGCTGTTTATTTGACATTACATACAGATACTTCAATTTTATTTATTTTTATTTGAATTATTTTACTTTTGCCTACAAATATTTTTGAAATCAAAATCATTCGCGCACGATTTTCTTGACCCGTCAATAAAATGTCGCTCTTTTACTTAACTCACCATTAAGTTCCTTCATAAATATCGCTTCAAATACTTAATAGCTCTTTAACAACAATAACCGGAACAAATAGACAGACAGACAAAATATTTTTTAAATACATTTTTAGCATATGTACGTATGTATTTTAAAAATTTTATACATTATTTTATATACATACATATGCATTTAGTAAAAAGCGGTTATTTTAATATTACAAACAGACACTCCAATTTTGTTTATTTGTATTTTTATAGATGTAAAATATTTTTGGCAATCTAACACACAACGCCATCTAGTTTTAAGATTAAGTAAACTTTAAGCATGGCATGTTTAGAACACGAAGTAGGAATGCGTTTCGACTTTATGAGCAGAAGTAAAATTCTTTTAGCACAATTCTAAAAAATTCATAAATACATGATAATAATTTAGTGGGACGTAGTGTGGGACGCCCTCTGGCCTGATGGCGGGACGATTTGCAGAGTGGCTGGCAGCGACTGGATGTGGAAAGCAACAGACCGGTGTTATCTCTGTGGTGTTCCTTGGGAGAGGCCTACGTCCAGCAGTGGACTGCGACCGGCTGATGATGATGATGATGATAATAATTAGAATGAATTCTTAATAAACGGTATAAATCTTTCTATAAATCCAGCGCTGCGGTACAGGATCTGCCATTGCCATTCTCCCTAAAGTTGAGTACATTTCCCAATTATGGATTATTTTTACCATTGGTCTGTTATTACTATTTTATTAACACATACTATAAGTATAGGTATTCTTGATTTCTTAATTTTCCAAGCATAAAACATGTTTTCTTTTTAAAAATTCGACCGTAGATGGGAATACAACAAAACTGTCCAACGCACGGGATGTGAAACAAAATATTCACATTGGTTCATAATAACGGTATTCAAAGAGGAGAAACATTTGATATCGGTCATAAATTGTAAATCAATTTAGATTTGGTTTCGGGTACAGATAAAAAAACTTTCCCACATTATCATGTAGCAGAATTACATTGTAGTGGTTTTTAATTTAGTTAATGGAGAATTGGAATAACAGAGTTGATACAATTGAAATTATGAATTAGAAGGTCACATTCATTGACTCACACTTAGTATGGTGTTATATTTTTACGTTTCAGTTTCTGGATTAATTTCTACTTAACATTTCGTAAAAAGACTGCCTGTCGAAAACCTACATTTAGGTACTATGAAGACTGTAAAATAATAAAATAAGTTTATGAACAGACAAATCAGAGATGAAAATAAAAGCAAAGTCCAAGGTTACAATATAGTAAACTCAACCATGGGCGTAACACCGAAATGTTCCTACAATATTGATATTTTTTACATCTCTCATTTTTTTTAATATTTGAGCTGCCAAATTGACTTTGCCCGGCCTGATGGACAGCAAAAGCAGAATCCACAATCCTTTAGATGCTTTTTCACGCCCCCCGCTTAAAGGACCCGAGATCATAGTAGGACGGAAACACGTGCGCTGGTAGTGAGTTCCAGGTTTTAACCGCTCGGCACAGGAAGGAAGAACGGAATCGATGAGTGCGAGAGCGTATGTCTTCCACTCTGAGGCGGTGACTTCTAAGGCTAGCACGTGTTGTCCGTAGAGGAAGGGACAAGGTGAGACTAGTTGAAACAGCTCTTCAGAACATTCCCTATGATAAAGGCGATAGAGGACTACCATAGAGGCGTTATCGCTACGCATCTGCAGTGGCTCAAGGGACTCGGTGGCTTAAGGACTGCCGACAATGCAGATTTCATATTAATATTACGGTTAAAGGGACATAGTCATTTTATTATCTTGAAATCCCCCCCTCCCCCACCCCATTCCCGAAACTAAAACCTTGCTACGCCCGTGAACTCAACTGCTGTTCACTATAATGTTTAATAAAATATAATCAAACTAAAATATTTAAGGTTTAGTACTACACGAGTTTCCTTTTTGCAAACTAGCTTGGAGGTTTGTCTTCAAGTCTACGCCACTACGGCTGATTTTCGGTATTTTACGCCATTTTCCATCATACTACCATACTAAAAGTACGAGGCGATATCGAAGTTCTGTAATAAGACTATTGCTAATCTTTTATGGCTCCGACTACCAGTGATAAACTTAAGGTAACCGAGACAGAAGGCTTAACGCAATGGCAACGCAAGTTGGGTCCGGAGTTCGTAACACAGCAGTTCCCGGATTTCTCCCTCCCTCAGGCGCAGAGTGGCACACCGTTTGGTTCGATTCCGACACACCGCCCCGCCGCAAACCCCGGCGGGGTGAAGGCCGGAGGGAGTTTCCACATGTTAAATAAAAAAAATTAAGAAAGGAAGGGGTAAGTTACTATCGTCGATGACCTTCTCGGTCGGAGACGACGGGGAGTAACTGTTTACCAATGCATTGCAAGAAAAAACACTCGATTGGAACGGACGGGGAATCAATATTAACGTTAAATACATCTCACACTTGCGATTAGAGATTAGAGTAGAAACCACGATTAGGCAAATGTAAAAGTCAAGTCAAAACTCTCTCGAAAATGTGGGGTATCTAGTACATACTAGTAATCTTTTTCATTATCATTTTAAAGAATGCCAAAGTGAGTTTACTATGCCTGATGGCAAGCATGAGTAGAATTCAAGAGTGGAAGCCACCACGCTCACTGAGAATGTAATGTGACTCTTCCAAATTCTGCAACTTTTCTATAATGAAATTTTTCCTCATTCTGTAGTGATTTATAGTGAATTAGTGATATTCCGAAAGTGATAAAATTCATAAACATCATTTTAAAAGGATGAATTTGTGTTGACGAATTTTTATAATTCGTGAAGTTATGTTGACTGCAATGGTGCAGTCCTAGACTGCAGTCACAGATTTTGACCAAAATGTATGTACGATCTGAATATATTCAATTCTTAGTTTTTGGATATTCTTAATTGGATAAGAACGCATTCACAAAAAAATAATGCCTTACTAAGAATTACATGTTGAGCAAGACATTTAATTATTTTCAACCCATATTGCTATTATTGATTTAAATAGAATACCTATATTTTTCTAAATTAAAAACAGATGCAACACTTTTTTTAAAAATCCCTAATTTAAAGGAAATTTATAACAGCTGGTATCATTTATGCACAGTAGGCATAGACGCAAGAAAAGGAAAATGAGGTAACGTAAGTATTTGACGCAGTTGTCCCACACACGTTGCGCATAAGGAAAACTCTGCTCATTTATTTTCCTTGCATCGTGATGCATTTCAATAGTCTAAGAAGTAACATAGCACTTAATTGAAATTAAATAGTCCGGTAGTAAAAGTTCATTTACCCGTAAATATTAGTAAAAGCAGCACCACCCATACAGATTTGGGACACTTCCATTCCTGTAGCGCCAAGTTTGTTGAACTTCATTATTACAGAAAATAAAATGTATTCACTATCTAACACAAGTCGTTACTGCTACCACAGGCACAGATTACAGAACTACCAAAACATACCAACATTACTGAGTAGTGTTGTTTAGTTTATTGTACTTATCACGTTTCTTTACAAGATATTTAAATTCCATGGTGCTGTCGTAGAAAATTGTGTCAATATTCAATTCGCTTGTGTTTTGTGAAAAATTATCTTCTTAATTTTTAACTTCTTTTTAATAATGTATTTAGAAACATTTTTAAATAATTTTCTAAAGAATACATATTGTATTTATTTAGTGCGACAAACCAAGTGACAAACTTCTTTGCATTTCACTAACTTACGTGAATATTCTACTAATTTGGTAGTTTTATTTTGCCAATGGCAATTTTCAATACTCTGTTATTTCTTGTTCGTAAAATTGTAAGTTGAGGGTCTAATGACAGTTTATTAGTCATAATTATCCTTACTGCGTCCTTAAATTTAAAATAATACATTAACGTTTTAATTCACATAACAAATAACCTTCCTATGTGGAAATGGCACTTTATTTTGATATAAGAAATTTAACTGTCCCTTGTATTTATATATATGAAATTGCAATATTTGTTAAAAATAACCGTTCGCTTTTTGAATCTAAAATTAATTTTAGCAAACGTATAACAACACAACTACCATTAAATATGCCAATACCCAGAATCGAACTATTTAGACGAAATTGTGTGTATATGGCTCCACTTATATACAACACAATACCCAAGTGGATAACTGACCTACCACTCAAGAAATTATGTGTTGTTCTTAGAAAATGGTTGGTAGAAAACAGTTTTTATTCCGTTAGAGAATTTCTACAAAAAAATTCGTGTCCGTCCTATCATTTTAGAAATGCATTGTAGGTGTGTATTGAATTTATTTAGTAGTTTCTGTATTTATTTTCAAAGTGTTACTCGCATTTTTATTTTTTTTAAATTGGATCTGATTTAGTTATTGCTAACTAGCAATTAATTTAGTTTTAGCAATGAATAATTACTGAACGAAATTTATTGTAAATTTGTATGCCTATTACTGGCGAAATGTGTATCGTGCATATTTTTTTTCTTTTTTACCATCTTTTTGTACCACATTTATGCAAATAAAAATTATTATTATTATATAACCCATTCATTCAAGACGAATCTTGAACAAAATATGTGACTTCAAGGTAGTAGAACCACGCTGATTTCAGCACGAACGGGCCGGCTCAATTGGGGCGGTACTACCCTCGCACAGAAAATCAACGTAAAATGACAGTGATCATGCTGTCGTGTTTCGTTGGTGAGTGCGAGACCGGAGGCCCAATGATGCAGAAGCATCAATAGGCCGCCATGGTGTAAGATACCATGCTGCATCATTGCATTGCCTGCATTCGCCGTATGGTGACCACCACTCTTGGATTCTGCTTATGCTTTCCATCAGGCAGAGTAGAATCATTTTGACTTGCAGGGCCAAAAAGATAAAAAAAAAACTTAATAATTCCTGGCATATCTGACATTTGCTTTAAAACTTTTTTATCAGAGAAATTTAAATGTTCGGTTTATTCTTACGTAGACAGGAGCAATTTCACAAAAGTTTTTTTCAGAGGTATTGAGTTACAATAACCTAAATAGTAAATAGTATTCAAAATTGTTTTTATACAAAAGTTTTACTTAACTTACAAATACATACTATTATGCTTCCCATAATTATTGTGCATGTATAAGTTCGTTGGTCGTTTGAATTTTTGAAAGGTAACCCACAGTAGATGCATTATTCATTAGATCCATGTAAAATTTACTCCTAGAAACACTTTATTTCAAATAATAGCACATAGGGCACGGTCCGTGGCTAGTCAGTAAGGCCGGTAAAGCATGTCACAATTGAGGCAGTGTGTGATTCAGTATCATTTATAAATGTTACATCCATAGGCAAATGTACCACAGCTTTACAAAAAGTTGTTCTTCTTCTTGTCGAATTTTTTGTTACTTTACTAAACATTCTCTTCTCCGGGGTCTCCCCTATATTTTTGGAATGACAATAATGTTTTTATGCTTGCAATGCATTTTATTTATTAGAATTTACATTCAGTACGTTGGTAACAGTTATAAAACATTACCAAATTTCATTCTTAATGTTTTTAATTGTGGAAATACGATCGTTTTTTAATTTTTTGAATAAAAAGCTATTGCAGACAGATATCCAGAGTATTTCGTAATATTAAACAATCTAAAAATTCTTCACACTTTTTAAATTAGGTATTTCTAGTTGTTCTTTTTATGATTGAGTTATAACTAGAAGTGTGAGACAGCCGACATTTTCTTAACGAGAATAAACAATCTAGTAGTTTTTATTTACGATCCAATTCATTTATGTTGCTGTACTTCAAATTAAAAGTTTAAAACTGTAATATAATGGTGTAGTATAAAGTGGTAGAATTTGAAACGTCATGAAGTGGTAACTCTCATGTTAAACTGCCAATCGGTACTAGAAGTAGAACACGCAGTGGCGTTGCGCTACTAATGCGAAGCGTTTGGATTTTTACGAGTCTGTGAGAAATAATTGACGAGTAACATAAAATGAAAACATTACATACTGTGACATTGTGTTAAATAAAATGTGAGTAAATTAAGTTTTTAACAATGTTCAAAGTACTATCTTACATCTTTCTTGTTTACTGTTTACGCCAAGTTCATCGAAGAGTTAATATTTTTTGTGAAGAGACTTATTTGTCAACAAACTTTTCAAAATTGATTTTACATAAAGTTTAAATCACCTGAGAAACTTTTTAACTAATTAGTGATGTAAACATGTTTTTTACTTTAGTTGGTATTAGTTGTACATTAAAAGTTTTTTTTTCGTTCATTTCTTTTTTAATCAGTAGGTATCTATATCGTAAACTTTGGTTTCACTAAAATATAATGATGCGGCTTTAGAGTAAAAGTAGTCTGTAGGGTTATTGCATACGCATAAAAAAAACAAAATAGGTTTCATAATATAACAGTTGTGTTAGGTAGTTCAAAATAAATTGTTCACAGTATTATATCAATATTTATAATATTAGGCTGCTTGGTAGTTAATAATTGTTCATATTAAATAGTTGTGCTGGACAGATGATCACAATGATAATAATTATGTATCTTTATTTACAATGTAAAATGTTTTAATTTACATTAGAAAGAAACCTGTAGGTAAAGTTACATTAAAAATATTTTTAGTATGTTAATACTAAAAGCTTCTTTTAGATTCCATAATGAGGGCAGCAAGGGTCCTCCGTTGCCGGCCATTCTCCACCCGTATCTTGGCATTGTTGCTTCTAGTCCTTGGATTTGGAGCATATTGCTACTACTACACTGCATCACCCCAAAACTACCCCAAACCAAGTAAGTGACCTTCTTACTAGAATTGACTGTTGTATTATTTATATTGCTTTTGCGTAACCATCTCAAAAGTTGCACTTGTTTTGGTCTAATTTTGATGTTTATATACCAACCATACCACATGTCCAACTTACCTTGTTGATTTAGTTTATAGACTACACAAAATTTAGCAAATTAACCTTCACAATATTCATTATATGAATAAAACCAAATTTTACATGAGTTGAGGTAATTTTTGGTGCAAAAACTATATTACCGTTATTCAGATGGTGTTGTTTAACCCAAAGTTAATAGCTTACAATACTCTTCTCATATATAAATAACATCACATAAAACCAGAGGAAAAAATCATCAAAATCAATATTTATTAACCATGTAAAGCAATTTGGAATTTTTGATTCAAACTGGTTCAAAAAGATTTTCTTCAATCTTACAATTCTTAAAATACATGTTAAACATTCCATTTTTCTATCCTGAATCTTTCTCTAATGATAAAAGCAGTTTTCTATTCGGGGTGATTTTTGTGATGTTTAAAATTTTTTTTTATGAAACATGGGGCAAACGAGCAGGCGTTTTGCCTGATGGTAAGCGATTACCGCCGCCCATAGCCCAGAAGCGTCACAAGTGCGTTGCCGGCCTTTTAAGAAGAAGTATGTTCTTTTTTTTTCAAATATACTTGATATCCTAGTATAATTGGGCTCCGTCTATTTGATTGTACTCAAAGAATCAAAATGTCACACATACACAATAACCTATATTGATATTAACCAAAAACCCCTTACCAGTATGTCTAGTACCATACCTTCAGTTTCAACTCAACTAATAACCCCACATAACTATTTGTTATGTTAAAATTTAAATTATCTCACAGCTGGTTTATTTATAAAACTGAAACTAAAAACCAGCTTGAAATATATAATACTTCAACATGTATTTTAAAAAATAGAAGGTAGGAATTTGAAGAACTACTTCTGCCAGTCCTTTTGGGGTCTTTTAAAAACGGCCTATGGCGCCTCGTCCCCCGCCGAATGTATCCAGAATGTGCAGCACCCCTTGATAATAACTCGTATCGCGTCTGAAACAAGTCAGCTTTTCCCGAAATGCAATACATGATAACTCGGAAGATATGGTAGCTTCTACCTTCACATAATTATTATCTATAGAAAACAAATGAACGAGTCTTCGGTAATCGCATTATGTATACCTGACATCTGACATCACTTCTTGCCTGCTTTTTCATTATATCAGTGAAAAATAATTAAGTAGATTATGTGAAAGCAATTTCCTAACGAATGATAATTATGACAATTGTAGGTAAGTGTGAAAAAAAGTTTAGATGAAAAATAAAATGTTTTACAACCGAGAATTGCTTTTACTATTTCATTATATTAGAAAATATAAATTACAGTAAGTTAAACATACATAAGTTGTTAGTTTACTCATATACAATCATATTTTGATAAACAGTTTGATGTGAGCACACTCAAATGAATCGTAAGTGTGTTCCCAAAATGATTCTCACAAAGTCACAGTCGGCGCTGGCCACGCGATGCCATTACATCACAAAGGTACAGTCAATTTAAATTAGTTTCCTGTTACACACTTCTGTCTGTTTGCACGAAATCACTTACACAGATTGCAGCAAACCGAGAGAAAAGATGTAATACTTGAAATCCTTTCAAAATGTCATACTTTTGTTTTGTTTTTGTGGGTGTCAATTAAAAATGTAGCATTTCGTATATCATAATCATCAGCCTCTCACAGTCCATTGGTGGACATATGCCTCTCAGATTGTTTTTATAAAGATAGACAAAGAAATACAGACTTTTCAATCTCTTTATCTTCTCTTTGTCATAAATACTGACGTCGTTTAGCAAATTTAGAATTCATGAAATTCGAAACAATATTTTCTATATCTGACGACACTTTAGTAAATATGTGGCTTTAGGCCTCCCACACATAACTGCTATGCGATGCGGCGTGAAGTTCTTGCGGTGCACTCGTGCGAGCTCGTAGATATTTGCTATGCGGTGCGAATTCGCAGTTATGTGTGGGAGCCCTTAGAAGTAGGTAAAATGAATATATCATCAGTACAAATAAAAAAGTTAATATGTCACAGAACGAATAAAAGTAAATAATAAACCAAAAAAAGCCAATTTTTGCATGAAAAACTTTCCTGCTCTCTCGAAGTTTTTTTTTGCACGAGGGGCGCTGAAATGTACAGAGGTATTGTGTAAATATAATTGAACAAAATACGCTAGTCCAATGTTCTTTAATAATGTATGCCACAATGAGTAATTAAAAGTAATGTTGTACATAATATTATTAGGTTTACAAATATGAATTCACATTTAGGTGTCTTCAGTATTAGAGAGGGATTTTAAATTTCCTACAAAGTACCGTGTCGTTTACTAGTACTTTGGCAATTTAGAGCTGTGACTCTTGAGAAATGACGTTTAGTTTCACATGTGCTAAGTTGGATACTCAGAATCTTTAGTGTCTGCTCTTTGCTGAATTGTCTTAAAAAGTAATAAATCTAGCTACAGGCTAGTTCTAAAATATTAACTTGTTCGGCTTTTGACTGTTTTGTTATGTTTATTTCTATGTATGATACCTAAAAATTGATTAAGTAATTTTTTTGTTCACTCCTGTTTGTTTAATGTATACACTTGACAATAAAAAGAAAGGTCACAGTTCCCTATGGTTGACGATTGGATAGTTTCTCAGATGTGATAATCCGTATCGTCTATAGTGAAACAGTAATTGATTCTACTTCTTTAAGTTTTATATTTCCTTTAAGTGATCAATTAAAAATATTCTCATTTTCTAAAAACTCCATATTAGTTGAGACCTATGCCATAACAAGTATTTCTTTTTTTTTTTTAAAGCAAGCTTTAATTACTTGTTGATAATATACATATAATTGCATTGTCATCAGAACTAAAGATATGTTCAGTTCAAATTTCAGCTCAATCGGAATTCGGGAAGTGGTTCAAATTTAACTTGTTACAGACAAAGATCGGGAAAGGTAAACTAAACTGAAACTAAATTAAAGCTTATAATAATAAAATCGTGCAAAGATATCAATAGCAGAAACACTTGAACGAGTGAACTATGGTTAAATGGGAAACATAAAACTGTAGTCATGTGGGTCATTAGCGTGTTATGTCGTCAATCAGGCTCACATTGACTTGAACATGTGTATGTACGTATTATTTTCCCAAGTATTTTATTAATATGTAACAATACTATTCAAAGATTAGAGGAAAAATCATGAGACAAAGAGTTATAATTCAAAAGTATAAGACATTTTATATGACTACCCTGGCCCAGCCGGGTTAGCCGTCGTTATTGTTGTATCTTGCTCATGGCACGGAAACACTTCATTTTTAAGTACCTTAAATGCTATTCCAGACTATAGTCTATCTCTGTACCAAATTTTATCCAAATCAGTTTAGTCTTCTTTAATTAAAGTACTAACAAACATCCATACTACCAAATGCTATAGGACTGTAAAAAAAATAAAATTTGCATGTTTATTATGTTTTGATAATGGGGATTGTTCTCTTTTATAAGATCTGTTATAATATGAAAACCATTTCGAGGAATAGGGCTACTGATGTCTGCTAAGGGTTTAAAACAAGAAAAAACTCATAGATTATTAGTATTTCAGGCAAAATGTGAATAACCTTCAGTTGATATTCTATGACGTCATCGAAGGCATTATGGCATGGTTGCCTCTGCTTACAAACGTTGACATAAAAGTGACATTCGTTCTACTGCTGTCAATTTCAATATAAATAATAAACATAGCCTCAAGATTTAGCAAAATATTCGGGATTTAAAGTGCAAGTAAATTAACCATGGAATATAGGGAGTGTTTTGTTCCCACATGCAAGAACAACACAAATAATTACCCTAATAAAATGTTTGTTCGCATTCGAGAAGATTTAAGAGAAAAGTGGTGTCGTGAGGCAAAAGCAGAATATTTCAAGGTTTACACAATGTATTGTTGTGAAGATCATTTGGAGGTTTGTTTTCAATATTGTACACTTATTAATATACCTTTTTGTGGTCTAACTCCACTGATGCTTATCGTGAATACCGTGTATTCGACTGTTTGTTAATTAACATCGCATTTTATTTTAGCCCCAAGAAGATTTGATAAATTATTATAAATATAAGTTAATGAATGAAGAACCAAAGTTGAAACGTTCGGCTATATTACGCAACATTGCTAAGGAAACAAGCGAAAATATATCGGAATTAAAAAAGTTACTGTTGCCACATACAAGTACCAGTAAGCCTCAGCCATCTAAATATGTGGATTTAGTGATGCCTAGTACATCTACAAGCACCAAAGTAACAGTCGAAACAATATACGATGATGTAACCATGGCTAGTACATCTACTACATCAACAAGTAATCCTATGAAAAGAAAATATGGACATTTAGTAATGCCTAGTGTATCTACTCATTTTGTATTTCCTTCAAAGGTATGTTTTACCCATTATTATCTACTTTATCAAATCTTTTTTAAGCAGTCATAGGCAGTTGTGATGTAACCATCTACCATTTAATCCTATGCCCTTAGACTTAATAAAAGGAATAATATGTATGAGTCAAATCCCACACAATGCATAGTCATACTAACAAATGTTATCTATTATAGATATATATAAGTCTCTAGTCAGATTATAATATTATTAATATATTATATTTACACCTAATTTGATTGCATAAGAATTAGTAATATTTTGATTTCACTCTTTCATATTTTATGATAGTTATAATAATCTATACAAATAAATAAAATTGGAGTGTCTGTTTGTAATATTAAAATATCCACTTTTAACGAAATGCATATGTATTTATACACGGTACATATACCAAAAATGTAGTTAAAAAATTTTTTTCGGTCTATCTGTTTGTTCCGGGTAATCTCTGGAACGGCTGGACCGACTTTCACTGATAGGTAGCTGATGATCTTGGGAGTAACTTAGGCTACTTTTTTTAGACTAACTTTGTCCCGCGGCGTTACTCGCAGTATGACGACGATAACGGCGGGTAATACCGTGACTTACTATCATTACAAGTTAAATCTTACAGAATTCTATTAACTAGTCAAACATTTTGACTTAATTTTCAGAAAAATGCTGCAACTCAGTGTGAAATAAAGATGGTTGACAAGAGCACCAATTATAAAGTTAGGAAGGTGGCTACTGATAATACTACAGTTGAGATATTATCATCTCAAGAAAGTTCTTCAGCGGCGACTCCATCTTTATTTGGTGGTACATCAGAAACTGAAGAGTTGTCTGTTCGTGATGCAACTAAAGACACATTGAAAAACAGAAAAATGATGTTAGACATAGTGTTAAATAAATCTAAAATGTATTTAGGGTTACCCAAACAATATGTATGGCTTATTGATCACATTGTGGAAAAGAGTACAACAAAAATAGACTCCCTGTCCATTATTGTAACCTTGTTCAAGATAAAGCAAAATGACTCAATAGAAAGAATTAGTGATCAATTTGATTTAACTCGATTGAAATTATCATCAATGATATTATTAGGGATTGAAGTACTAGCTAACTTCTTTCAAAATTTTGTTTATTGTCCTCTGCCCAAACAAATAAAAGAGAATCTACCTTTAGTGTTTAAGATAAGATATTCAGATGTACAAATGATAATAGATTGCTTTGAAATACAAATATCAAAACCATCTAATCCTGTAAGGCAAGCCCAGACTTGGTCTCAATACAAAAGTTGTAACACTATTAAATATTTAATAGGTTGTGCTCCAAATGGCTTTGTCAGCTTTATTTCAAAAGGCTATGGAGGACGAATTTCAGACAAAGCCATTGTTGAAAAAAGTAATTTATTAGCTCACTTGAATCCAAATGCTGTTATATTAGCTGACAGAGGATTTAAAGAAATAGAATCATTACTAAGGTCACAGAACATAAAACTCCTGAGACCACCAAGTGTCTATTCAGGCACCAAGCAAACTATCTCTGAGGCACAGCAAAGTAAAATTATAGCAAGCTTAAGAGTCCATATTGAGAGGGTAATTCGACGTGTAAGAGAGTATGCACTACTGAAATCACACTCAGTTGTCCAATACCAATATGTACCCTACTTAGACGAGATTGTTTTGATAGCTTGTGGCTTAATTAATTTACAGGGAGAAATAATAAAAAGTTATTAAAATTTAGTAATGTTTTATTATTTTTTAGCACTTGCCACTAATTTTAGGAATATATATGTACTCCAAAAGAGTTCTGCACTTCTCACTATATTTGTAATATAACCTTCATCATAATCTACCCAAATCACATGTATATTTTTTGTTGTTTCAAATAATGGGTCCGCAACACAGAACAATCCCTTAATTTTTTTACAGGCCATCATTTGGCACATTATTTGTGTTTTAAATTTTTCAGCTATAGTGTAATCCTTAATATATGTATCGACAGCTTTTTCAGAGGCTGGGCATTTTATTTCAACCACAAAATCTTCACCAACTCCATCAGGTGATGCTCCTAAAATGCCATTTATGAGACAAAATCCTGACTTATCTATTTTTATATTTAATTTCTCTTCAATAGCTTGGAGTACCCTGCCCTCCAATTTCTTCCCACGTTTTATAGCCTTTGTCTCAGGCACCTTATATCCTCCTAAGATTTGTTGTACTAAAGCACCATCTGTTCTACAATGAGCAGCTTCATGTAATTTCGAAGCTGTCAGTCTGCCTTGCCGTATATTATGCCAGTATTTACTCTCAGCTTGGTCTAAAGTTTTTAAATTTATTTCTTTAATAACATCATTATTAATAAGTTTCTTCAAATATGTTCGAAAATTTGCATATTCATGTATAGCTTCGTCACGTATGAATGCCAATATAATATCAAATATATTCTTCGAGTTTGATTTATAACAATCATCAAACTTCAAAATGAGTGCATTGCTAAGATTTCTTCTATGACACTCTTCTTTAAAGTCGCTTAAGATGGTACTACTTTTTGGAGCCAATTTTGGAACTTTGGCCTTAGGAAATATTTCTTTACTAGAAACATGTTCAGTACTGGCACTGGTAAGAGTAGGTTTGTTCCAATAACATTCAACTGTGGTCGGAGAAGGTTCAGAATTTTTGTTCACTAGCCAAAATAGTAATAGAAGAGAATGCTTACAACCACCTGAAAAGAAATTAAATATATTTGTTCAATACAAATATTAAATGGATGATATAAAGGCTCATATTAGAATTTTGATCAAAATTGAATTTCAATCAACTCTCTGTCTTTCAACTGTTACTGTTTCAATCCATTATTTATATAGGTCTAGTAAAATACTGATTCATTACAATATAAACACATTTCAGTGAATATTAGATGTTTAAAATGTTAGTATGAAAATATGAATACACATTTATGTCACTTGTGTGAGAAACACAACTTAGTTGTGACGAGATCCATTGATTACGAGAATTGGCATGCTGTCTTATTGTTGGTTTTAAATATACCTGCAGCTGCAGGACAATCTTCACAGGTTGCATCAATAATGGTATCCTTGTCTTCATCAATTTTACATGTGACTGCATACAATTTGCTGCTTATTCTGTGTTCAGGTACTACTTTTGCAATGACGATACATTCGTTGCCAGTTCGACTCACTTTAACGTAACCCACAGCGGTATTTACATAAGAATCTCGTGATGACCTTAAACAAGTAGGTAAGGACATTTTTTTTAGGAAATTTCATATTATTCTTTTAAAAGGACAAAGATATTATACATAGTATGATATGTATTCTTAGATATATCATTGTTTGTATTGTTATTTTCTATAAAAGTTAGTAGGTAAATAGTATAAACTGCAAAACTTACATTAAGATTTTTGCTCCTCTAATTTCTGCTAAGTTATGCTTGTTACTTTCTGCCAAATATTCTAAAATCATAACATTTTTCAGCTTAGGCAGATTACGAGAGTCCGCTTTTATAAAAGTATTAGCCATAGTGAATGATAAGTAGATTAATTTATGTAAAAGATTAAAGTATGTGATCGCAAGGTGCAAGATGAGACTATGAAGAGGTTATCTATCAACATGTCAACCGGTGAAATCTTTTTGACACTTACTTTTTTTTGTGTCTTATAGTAAGGCAAAGGTACACACAATTTTATGCCAATGATGACGTAATTGTGGACGTATGATTTAAAATTTTCAAAAAATTATTTTGAAACTTTTACTGAAAGAATTACAAAACTATTCAAATTAGTTCCTTATATTCCTCTATATTTTCGAAATCAGGGGTAAAAAATAAGGTTGAAAATTTTTAAACAATCCCCATTCTATGGACACCTCCACGGCACAGAAATCTCTTATTTAGATTTATGTTCCTCAACCCAATTCGGAAGAATATCGAGATATAATTTCAACGTACTCATTCACGGTGTTTGTCCTCTAGTAGATATACCGTCAATAATTTATTCAACGTGATTTTAGTGCCCTTACTTTATAGGCTACTAGCTGAACCCCGCGGTGTTACCCGCGGTTATTGTTGTACCGCGAGTAACGCCGCGGGACAAAGTTAGTCTAAAAAAAAGTAGCCTAAGTTACTCCCCGGGTCATCAGCTACCTACCAGTGAAAGTCCCGTCAAAATCCGTCCAGCCGTTCCAGAGATTACCCGGAACAAACAGACAGACAGACAAAATTTTTTTTAACTACATTTTTGGTATATGTACCGAGTATACATACATATGCATTTAGTAAAATGCGGTTATTTTAATATTACAAACAGACACTCCAATTTTATTTATTTGTATAGATGTAACTAAGAGCCCGCGCATACTACAAACTTTTTAATCTGCCGATAGTTTGATCAGGTTGAGCTTTAAGTTCGCACACTGGCCCATCTAAACTGTCGGGTTGGATGTGGGTGCGCGCACTAGACAAACAATCGGCCAACTAATTTGAAAATAATGTTCTAGTTACTTTCGGTTTTTAAAGTTAGCAGTCGCATAATTTCGTAGTAAATCCGTCCTGATTCCAATCAGGTATAATTGCTTCAAAAACTTCCTCCGACATTTTTTTTTAGATTGACATCAGAGTATTATTTTCAGTTTTTTACACGTACTCAAAGGGACCCTATTACCAGACTGTTTCTCATGAACTATGACAGTTAGACTGTTGAAATTTTAACAGATGATGTATTTATGTTGCCGCTATAACAGCAAATACTAAAAAACTGAAAAAAAAATATCGAAGGCTCCCATGGAATTAACGCGTTCATTTGACGGTTTTTGCTCGATATTAATAATGGCAACAGATAGACGCTCGAAATGTATAGAAAATGGTACGAAGCTCTTCCTGCGCGAGTCCTTTCGAGAGAGTTGTTCAATTTCCTTTATTAAATTATCGATAGAAGTTTCGACAAGTACCGATGGAGAACAACTGGGTGGAGCCGCTATTATTCTATCGCACGTCTATGCTGTACTAAAGCTCGTTGCGAATGGATTAAGTCGGCCGACTAAATCGTTAGCAGTGCGCACGTAGCTTCCGCGCCATAATTTTTAGGCAGTTGGCCGATAGTTAGCCAATAGTTCAGGTTGAAGGCAGTCGTGAAGCCCATCCAACTTATTTGTCTACCGATACCGAATTGCACTCCTATACAATTTGCATACTATCGGCCGATCGAAAGTCTGCAGTTTGGGGGCTTCTAAATTTATTAGGGGCATTTGCTTCCAAAAAACATTGATAATTTTATGAAACTTATCAATTGTGTATGGAGTATGAACACCCGGAAAAAATATGGCAAAAAAGTTATTTAATATCATAAAATTATTCATCGATCGATCGTTTTTTTTATTTCAAATCTCCCAAAGCGATTCTACTCGGCCTGATGGAAAGCATTAGTAGAATCTAAGAGTGATAGAGGCCACCATACTCAGATAATGGATGGTGACCAGGACTAATAACAATACATATTTCGGACATCTAACACACTACGCCATCTTGTCCCAAACTAAGCAAAACTTGTAGGTACATCGGTAATAGACAACTGATATTATTACATTTTTTGTTTTATATATATTATATATTTTTATATACATACATTTCGATGATTTATTTATTATTATTATAATATTCTTCCGTAGCTCTGTCTATTGGTAAAACCACATCAAAACCCGTGCAGTAACTTTTGAGTTTATCGCGAACAGACAGACAGACAGTCGCGACTTTGTTTTATAATATGTAGTGATAGTGATATTACGGCATTATTAACAAACGGTGCTAGGTTAGATTCATTGGCCATCTCTTGATCATTATTTAACCTCGTAAGTCCAGATATTTGAAAATAATGTTTTAGTGTATACCTATTGTTCTTCAAAAGAGCAAATCAATATTTTCGTTTATTTTTTTTAATACTGAGGCTAAATGATGATGACGCAAATATGTTTTTATTCCGGCTTTTGATTCTACCATACCATAATCGTTGTATCGCAAAAGAAAGACTCGTATTTCGTACTAAAATTTGAATAATAGAAGATGATTACTCTGGCTAAAACATAATATGATATATCAGTCCTAAACTGAATAATAGAATTTATGCTTTTTATAGCACAAAAAGATTTTTGAGATTAAATTATTCAAATATTAATTTTAATCCCAGGACTGTTTTCACAATTCTTTCTATTATTTTAATCAATAAAAGTTCAAATGGTAAATTAAAAAAAAAATAAAGGAAATAAATCTTCCATATACATACGGATTTTAAATGTATGAAAATATATTTAATAAATACACGTTTTACGACGGACGACAGACGGAACTCATTAAGATAACGACGTATTTTTATTAACTAATTTATTACATTATATTTTTCAAGAATCTCTTGCATTTCTGCCATTTACCTATTTTTTATATGCAATATGGACAAACGAACAGACGTATCCGCCCATGAATACCCGCAACACCACAGGCGTCACAATGTTGTTGCCGGCCTTTGGGGGATAGAGGGAGGGGTTGGGATATAGGCCTCCGATATACTTACTCACTCGGTGAAACTCAGCACAAGCGCTGTTTCACAAAGATTTTCTGTGAGGCCGTGGTGTCACTCCGACTGAGCCGGCCCATTCATGCCGAAGCGTTGTTATTTCATTGGAAATTATTAAGCAGCTCGCCAAGTGTTTGTTAATCCAACAATCCAACAAGTGATTGTTAATCCATATACTGATAAAAACCGTCTGAAAATTAATGAACCTTACACGAAATGATTAAGTGATGATAATGATGAACTTAGGCCGACTACTGTTTAATTCAAAGCTGTCTTTTGCAAATTTTATATATTAACCCAGAGCAAGGACAAGTTAGTTTCCATGTGTTTAGCCCACTCTACGATGTGTATCAAAATTTAACGAATATAGTGATTTAATCGATCTTTCAATTAAAGCTGTTTCTTCGAAGATATTATATTTATTAGCCTTGACGTCAAATTCTACGTACGTAACTACATGTGGCAATTCTCCAGGTTGCAACTAGGGGCTATAAAGAGCTGACTCTTCAATTATATTTATAACTCCTATTGAGATGAAGATCGTGGTTATGATGTAAATTTCTGTGCCACGCACTTTGTTTCAGTGAAATACCTACCTATGTTCTGTTTATAATTAATTTTTCGTACAGTTTAGTTAACTTTTCTAATATGATATATGATATCTTTTATGTTCAAAAATTCTAATATGACAAACTAATATGAATAACTAATCTAATAAAAAAACTTGATGTACCTAACATCAAGTTTTTTAAAGTGCTCTTAATCTTTCTTTCACTCATCACTGTAATATGAAACGCCTCAAGCAACGGTCATTTAGATGATCTTGCAAAAGAATAAATATTTATTTGTAAATCAATTTTAAGAGTTACATTATTTAATGCATGAAACTTTTGTCACAGCTTTATCGTTGAAGATTAGAATTGAAGATTAAAATGAGAATGCTTGCTAAAGGAAATTGATCTTAAACAATAATTCAATACTGAGCATAGTCCCTCGAGTTTCATTTTTTTTTCGCCATATAGCCTCAAATTAGAGCTATATATTGAATCTTGATTGCTTTTTTGTGTTTAGCGAGTAATACAGCAAGGTTGATGCAAATCAGTTGACGAATGAATCATCATCAGCCCACACGTATTGTCTCTTAACCGTAACCAAGTAAAAATTATATATGAACATATAAGATGACGATGTCCGCCACTCCTCGACGTTTCCGTATGGCAAACCTTACTATGGTTGTTTGGTTTGGTTAAGACCCAAGACCGTTTTAAACTACGTATATACATGGGCTGATATGTATATGAGCATTCATTTTATATAGTAGTTCTGTAGATTTCTATTTAAATACGTCTTGTCAGCATTGACAATATCGATAATTTTGGGTTCTCTATCACGACCGTATTATGTTTCTATTGTAAATTGTTTTTCGAAAACGTGATTTTGCTTGAATTGATAGGATTTAATGGGTGTTTGTTCTAGGTGTCATGGTTTTCCCAACCTGTTCGGTACAATTCGCTCACAACGTAGTGTACATAAAACTATATATGAGGTAATGTAGTTATTTGACACAGCTGACACAAAAAACACTCACCATGATGAATTATTTTTATAGGGCTCTGGGCTAAGTGGAATAATCGTAAATTATTTTCCAATACACATGGACAACTACCTGGTATCAAATAGTATCTCAGAATGTATTTTTTTTTTAGTTTACGTGATACATTTTGGCGTACTTTGTTCGGTAATTTTTAAAAGTATCTCTACTGAACTAGACAAATAAAGTACGATAAGGTACTATTTACGAAGCCTGTAACACGGTGTAAGTACGGTTTGTTTGGTATAATATTACACTACATAACAAAAGATTCTTCGTAAATGATAGGCGCTTACGGATCCGGTGTCGATTTGAGGACTATATAAGTTCTCCCCACATTTTTTTTTTGTGATCTAAGGTTCTTTCTTACAGGGAACGTCGCCACTCACATTGCAAACATTTCATATGTTCGAGTTACTGTGTGTAGAGTTATAAAAATAATCTATATCAAGGAGTTTTCTAAACACTACGCTATTGGAAGGTTTAATATTTTGATAAATCTTTGTTTCCATAAAATTTCAAAAGAAATAATTGCTTTCTGTTTTAATTTTTGTTCGTAAAATCGTTTAATGGTTAATATTATCGTGACTTCATAACATGTAGCGCTTAATGGTATTATCGATAGCGGTGATATGCCAACCTCCTCGGGCAGTAATTTCGAGGGGGCGTTGAGTCGGAATTGCAGTGACCAAAAACTATACGCAGTACGATACTGCGCCTATAATAGGAAAGATCAACAGCTTTTATTAAGACATCCGGGTGGTGGGCATACTTGAACCAAGTTCATTCAAAGTAAATTGTTAACAACTGGATATATTTCTGCAATTCTGAGATTCTTCTTCTTCCATTCCTTTGGGAAAGGTATATGTATGTTTTACCATGGGAGAGCCATGCTTCGGTATGAATGGGCCGGCTCGACCGGAGTGATACCACGACCTCACAGAAAACCGGTGTGAAATTGCGTTTGCGCTGTGTTTCACCGAGTGAATGAGGATACCGGAGACCCATAACCCACTTACCATCAGATACGTCTGCTCCTTTGTCGTGCCTATTTCATAAAAAAAAGAAAAGAAAATGTATATTAATACCCATTTCAGATTTAAATGACATCAGTGGCACTAGTTCTTTTTGAAATGTGCACCTAAGATACAGAGCAACCTTATTTCCATTTACTAGCAGCAATAAAAATTACCTACATACATAAAACCCTGTGACACTATATTAAAGTATGTTTGTCTTCGAATATAAAGTTTCTTGTTCCAATACTAATGGCTCATACGTTAGCTAAAACCAATTAACAGTCGAACGCAGTTTTATTTCCACGGCCGTAAAAAGGGCAACCCAATTATTTTATTCAACATTTTTTGAAATATCGCTGTTTTTTATTATTTACTGGCATCTACTTTTTTACCGACTTCAAAAAAGGAGGAGGTTATCAGTTCGACTGTATTTTTTATATTTTTTGTTACCTCAAAACTTTCGACTGGGTAAACCGATTTTGATGATTCTTTTTCTATTTGAAAGCTGATCCTTTCCCTGTGGTCCCATTTCAATTTAAGCCAGTTCTTGAAGTCGGGTTTTTTTATGTAAAAAATGTGATTACTGAGTATGTTTTGTAAGCATGTAGTGTGTTGAAAACTCTATATCAACCTGTCTGGCCATTGTGGTAAGCCAAAGCCTTCTTTCTAAAAGTAACATTGGTTTTTTTATGGTATAGGTGGCAAACGAGCAGACGTATCACCTGATGGTAAGCGATTACCGCTGCCTATAGACACCCGCAACACCAGAGGCGTCATAAATGTGTTGCCGACCTTTGGGGAATGGGGAAAGTGATGTGGGGAGGGGTTGGGGTACGGGCCTCCGGTATCCTCACTCACTGGGTGAAACACAGTGTGAGCGCTATTTCACACCAGTTTTCTGTGTGGAAAGACTGATGATGTTTGTATATTAAAACTGTATGTAAAAGTTTTAACAATAATGACAAATACAACTCAGAGCAGTATAGTCCAAACCAAACTTTATGGCATATTTCTGAAATTAGCCGCGGAAGCAGGTGTGCGCAGGCAGGTACAGTTAAGTCAAAAATAATTAGATGAGTGGATATAATTATAATATGTAATTTATTATTATATGTACCTATTTTTGGGCATATTTAATTTATAACATTAACATAACATTAGTAGGTTCCTACCATTCTTATCCAACTATAAACCAAAGAGTTATTTCTGAAATGTTGCTCGAGGCAAATAAAATATGATCTCAAATATTAATCTAATTCTATGTAATTATATTAAAAGTTTTCTAGCAAGCTGAAGTGTTTTTTGAAAACTTATTACAGAAGTTGACTTAGAAGATTATATAGTCAGCTAGTAATTTTAATCGAGACATCAAATATGTAACTATTGAAAAGTTTACGTAAAGTACACAAAACTACAATAGTCAATAATAAAACAAGTAACCAAAAAAAATACAAAACAGGTAAGTCACGAAACAATTCAAAACTATTAACATCTCGACTGTACGTATACAAGATTATGAGTGCATGTGTAGTGTACAGACATAAGTCACATCAAGGAAGATGCGCCGTGACCTGCCCCTGTACCCCTGTACGTCCCACTGATACCTAAAATTGTATGCTGCGCATCGACACGCACGATGTTCCCAGCCGCCATAAAGTTTGGTTCGGACTATACCTATGCTAAGTAGCCTTATGTGGTATATCTTCAGTACCTGTCGATTCGAAGCCAGGATGAAGAGAGCCTTGGTACTTCAACGGAAGAACTATTAGTTTCTTGTGTTAGCACTGCTAATGTTACAGGTGATGCTAATAAAATCATATTTTTATTGAGTTTGGGAATGCCTCAAAAAGGTGAAAATTTCTAACATAAATAACAAAAAACACTCATTTTATGATAATTACAAAAGTCAGAATTTGTATTAACAGCATTTAAAATAAATCTCGTGAAGATGTCTTCTAAGAAGTCTGTTATGTTGAAGTTTTATAAATGCAACTTAACAACCATAAAACGATCAATATTGGTCTTGATTATTTTAAACAGCTGTTGTTTAAATTTTTTTAAACTTAATTCAAGCTGGTCACTGGAACACATCATTGTATCTGAAATACATCACTGGACCTGGAACACCAAACAATTACTACACATTAATGTAACTAAAATGTATAAAATGAACACCATCGCTAGTCGTCCTCATCGTCATCGTCAGGCCGACTCAAAACTATGGCCGTTTCTTCAATAGGCCAACCCACACCCCATACTGTCCTCCCTTTAATTTATACAATGTTCATGGACTTAAAAAAATGACATCTCTGTCGTTTTTTTTGGCATTTTTACCCAGATTTAGCTAGCTGAAAAGTCCAACGTGTACTTAAAATGTGTGTAATAGATTTACTTACAAAAATAAACATCGTTTATCTTTCTTTCTTTCTTCTTTGATGAAATGGCAATCAGCCGCATCTCTCAGATCAGCTATATCTGCCATTGTCAAGTGTTTATAGTCTTCAAATCATAAGTCTTCAAGTCATTAAGTCTTCGTCGTGATGAAATTAATGATATAAAAGATAAAAAATGTGGATGAGATGAAATGGGGACCGTCTTCCGAAAAAACAAAAAACGATCTCCAAACATCTTTTATCATTTACAAGGGAGCCGATTGTAACAATGCTTATTCCTAAATTTGACGTAGAATTTGATTGGGTGACTAAAAAAATAAAATGATGTAAACCCATTAAAATATAAACAGCAGAAGAGGTTGCTGAATGGTCTGTGAAGAGGTCGGTATTGAGCGACAGATAGCAGAGTTACATTAAATGGCACTATTCTCAGAAGAAATTACAAAATTATTGTATTGTTAATTTGAAATGGATGTCTACTTTATGCATTGTTTGCGAGAAAATAATAAATATTAATGTTTTCTGATGACTATCGGGTTTGAAACCCCATCATTTATTAAATTTAAATTAAAAATTAAACAATCGTGTAAACGGCACCCGATTCTCGTCAAAACCACAGAAGTAACTAAAAGTACTAACGTATCAAAACTTCAAGATATTAAAAGAAATATGCAGAACTTATTCTGCTTTGTATAAGTATATTCTATATCCTACTTATGTATCAAGGAACAAACGACTGTCGAACCGTAAGGATTTGCCAAAAGCTTGAATTTATTTGACGAGGCTTACTTAGTGCTGTAGCTATACAAGCTATAATACTAAACGTTATTGTGACCCCTGATTCTCATATTTACCGTGCACTGGGAGCTGGTGAGAGAGGTTTATTCCATTTGTTAATATATGATATATACATATACTAGCTGACCTGGCGGACTTCGTACGGCCATATTTAAATAATTGTCTCTGACTTTTAAATTTAGCTTTCCCGTTACTTTTAAATTTTTCTTACACAAAAACCTTGTCCTAACAACAACGAATACATATTTGCAACATTGGTGCAACCGATCGGAAGTTATGCGCAATATGCGCGTACATACATTTTGGCGATTCATTTATATGTATATATATAGATTAATCAATGTGTGGCTTAGCATATTTATATATGCAATATACCTGGAGTAGTTCCTAGTTACTGATCTGGACTCACGGGCTATAAATATTGAAAAAGCGAAAAGCAAAATGTTGAAGGTATCTTGGTGACTTCTACCATAGCATATGAAGTTTTATCATACTAAGGTCGTAAGGATCATGAGGTCTCGGGTTCAAATCCCAGGTCAAGCCAAAAAGTGTTATTGAGTTTTTCTGATCATCGAAATGTTTAATACGGCTCGGTATTAGGAAGTTGGGGTCTTAGCCCCCGTGCCTCGGAAAACGAGTACCTATAGGTGGTACAGCCGTTGGTCCTGCGCCCGATCTCTCCTCGGTCGTGTCGGATAACCGTCGTCTGCCCATCGTATTATGAGAGTGAGGAAGTAGAGAGTACACTTGTGCACTATAATATCTCCTGCGTAGTTGGCTGGTCTCCGTTGAATCTGGCCGCCGTGGCCGAAATCGGCTTGAACATTACACTAAGAATTTGTAGGGTGTTTGCCCCGTGATGACGCCCTACAAATTCTTAGTATGTCTCAACGTGTCTGTACAAATGTAAAGCCAAAGTAATTGATTTATATAAATAGACTAGATTTTCTCGAAATATACCTCAAATAATGTTTGTTTCTTGTCGGTCAAAAAATGTTTACTATTTGAAACAATAAAACTAAACGCGCTTATGATGTTGGTAATTGGTGTAAGATAGCGATGATATTATTGCTGATGCCTTTGCTGTATTACTTAAATCGGATTGTACAATGTAGAAATCCAGGTATGTGTAAAACTGTTTTCGTTATAGTGTGAAAAACGAGGATCTACAACAGCAAAACACGTTAAGCTGAAAATGCACCTCAAAACTGAATTACTACGTCAAAACGACGTTTACCTCAAAATGCACCTCAAACTGAATAATAATTTTCTTTATAGTCATAGCTCAAAAAGGTTTTACAAAATACTTAAACTATAGTATTGTGTTAACAAATGCAAAAAGAACTGATTTAAAATAACGTACGTACGTTGAAAATATGACATTGTTTTTATATCTTTTAATTGACGCGTATTTCCTTCAGCTTTCGTTTACAGAAAGTTTAAAACCTAAAAGAAAGTTACTGTAACAATTTTGATTCATTTATATACACATGGAAATGGGGAGGGAGAAAAATAAGTAAGTGTTAATGTTGGTTAACTTATTTTCATAATTTTATTTAGCAACATCAAACTATGTAATTATTTCATCGGGTTCTTTTTTAATGCCTATAGTAATCTCTTATCTGATTTTACTCATAGAACAACACGGACTACCGAACGGATATTATAACATTCTCACTTCTATTATGACTAATATAAGTGAGAATGTTAGTTTTAAAAACTATTAAACCTTTTTCGAGGATACAAAGTCTGAACTTAATGTTTTCATCAGACAGGTGTTTACATTCTAAAACTAAAATGAATACTTTAATAGACTACGCCGACACTGAATTATCCATTCAGGCGGGAACATTTTCTACGCCTGGCGGCAGGAACGCATTGATTCAATTTATTAAACGTTCATGCACTATAAAATATTTGAGAGGCTTTTGGTTTAAGCTGTTACATATGATATGATACTTATAAATTGATCAAAATGAAGTGACGTTCATTACTATCTGGTTTTAAATTCGTTTATGAAAGTTCGTACACTACAAATTACGTTTAAAAACATTTTTGAAGTGGTCCTATCGAATTATTGCAAACTATTTGAAAACATGTGATGAATTTAAAATTTATTTTATTTCTAAAACTACGTTTAATTTACCCAGGCTTTTTATGTTTTTAGAGTTAATCAAAACATAACCACAAGATATTTGAAAGCTGCGATTATCGTGTGTCTTACGTTTTCTCTTTAAATTCATTTAGTCTTATATGGAGCAATGTAAAGTTAGCAAAGTATTTGTTTTAAATCATTGATTTCAGAATGAATAAAAACGGAAACATTATATTTCAAGATAAATCATAATGAATAATTTCATTTTCGTGATGTCTGAATTGTGTGTTTCATGGTACAACATAATTTAAATGTACAGTTGGCTGGGTATTTCTAAAGCGCAGTGAATTTAACATCTGCCAAACTAGGCGGTAAATGTTATTTTGTTTGTGACTGAAATAGTCAAATGGTGATATCTAAATTATACGTAAAAGTTCTCAGTCACTTTATAGTTGTACTAGCCGACCCACGCAACCGCGTTTGCGTCTCCTATTGCCCGTAGCGTGATAATTTTCCCCCGTTTTTGTATCATTCTTCAATGGTGTTCCGCTCCTGTAGGTTTTGGCATGATGATAGCCTGCCTCCATAAATGGGCTATCTAAAATTGAAATAATTTTTCAAATCGGACCTGTCGTTCCTGAGATAAGCGCGTTCAAACAAACAAACAAACTCTTCAGCTTTATATATTAGTATAGATGATACCACAAAAATGTGTATTTCAATTGTCCACTATTTCCATTGAAAATAATAATAATAACTATACGCCTTTATGAAAGTGTGGCCAATTGCAAAGTTTTTGATCCGCCGTGCAATTGGCTAGAATCTAGATAATTAACTTGAACTAGCTTAGACTCCGACAGCACAGACCAAGCTCAAAACTTTATTATTTAAACTCAAATAATTGTAAAAAGTCACACTTTCCCTGAGCTCTAAATAATAAAGTTATTGAAGTTACTCTTAAGTTGATGAATATATCCGAAGTTGTTCTGTCCAGACATTTAACGGATGAATAAAATAGAGACCTTTGTGTATTTTTGTTGTAAATACATAAATACATAAACTTTATATTAATGACATTTGAATTTTAGACTCGCACATTGTTTATCGTTAGAATTAAATTTGAGAAAATATATATGAATGAAGCCAATTTTAATAGGTACATCAAATTTTAATCTTGACTTACTATATTCTGTTCCCAGAAAGATGTGACTGGGAAAAAATTAAACTTGAAATGAATAAAGTTACTTTAACTTAAAACATTTTTAGCAACCGTTGCTTAAAACCCTTCGGTATATACTTATTTCTTATTTCCTAATGTTTTTTTTATGTATACAAAAAAAGAAGAATTATTATTCAATACTCATTTATAACTACGACTTAGTTGGTAATGGAATTCAAATATAAAATAACATTTATTATTTTGATATTCAATATTACATGGAAATTGAAAAAGCGAAGTTACAATTGCGGTTTTCTTAAAGTTCATGTATCATTAGAACGTCCCTTTGCGCGTGCAAATTCCGAATTTCTATTTTACCGTTGTGGATGAAAACAATGCCTCTTTGTTTGCATTAATTGAATTTATAAAATTACTGAATTATTCATTCCTTTTTATAGTATAAAGTAAAGGAAAGCATTCCATTTGCACAATTAGCTTTGTTCACAGTCTTCTAGACCTAGAATATTTCTCAATTAAATTCTTGGAAGAAATGTACAGACTGCACTCATTGTCCAGTTCCCTGGAATTCCAACAATAGGTGAAAATTAATATTGAATTTTATATTCTTATTGATTTAAAAATAAGTTTATAAACATTTACAAAGTATGTAATTCTAGAAGAGCAGAAATTTAAGAAGAATGAAGGTTTTCCTTGATAGTAGAAAAGAAAATTGAATTAGAATATATTATTAATTCTGTTAGTAACGAATATTATTTTGGAGCGGCTTCAGATATTTGACAGACAGCAATTCACATGTGACTGCTTAAATTGCGACCATTCCCGACCTACCACAAAGGGTTTGATGTTGACTGTAACACATACTTAGAATGCCGCTGCGTTTCCCTGATCCTATTGTATTCTCTCACCGTTGAATTTTATATTAATTATTAAATAAAAATCATTTCCAAGATCACTGTAGATGGACATGTATGTACAAAGACAGGGTTGATGTTATTTTAATCAGTGATTTAAATGGTGATTTTAATCAAATGATTTTCGTATAAAAATCAACGTTTTAAATCATAATTTTTTTACTGCAACCATATCATAGACAACGGTGTGCACACGTCTGCAATCCCGTGCGAGCGAGCGATTACCGACACAGTTCCGGGATTCCAAATGCTACAGGACATGTTCTATCTAAAAGTTATCAAATATTTCAGAAATCATTTCTCGCATGCTATTCAAATTCAATGCAAAGCGACAAGTATTCGATTTCATATAGTGTACTCATCCGGAAAGAATTAGAATATGTACTTTAGCGAACTGCTAAGTTTTACTTTCCTTGTTATTTTTCATCACTACTGTGTTGTTAAGTTAAGTTGTTGATTTTAGTAGAACTTGTTAAATTACCTTTTAATTATATTAATAACTAGCTGTTGCCCGCGGCTTTGCTCGCGTGGAAGTTGATTATACGTATTTAATTAAAACTGTGTAAAAGTATGTATCACTTTATTCATGTTTTTGAACGTATTTATTTATTTTTGATCAATAGCCCATTTAAAAGAACTTTCATACAAACATTCGACCCATATTTCATCCCCTTTAGGAACAGAATTCGCATAAATGCTGATATAAGTATTCATCTATTTCAAAAAATTGTATTGAATGCCAGACTTACCTATGTACGAAATGTCAACCCCTATTTCACCCCTTAGGGATAGAATATTCAGAAACGCTGCAATACGTATTTACTCATTTTTAATTAGCAACCCAAAAGTAAAGTTTCACCTTTCTTATTTCTATGTATTCTTAAATATGACGGATTTCCATAAAAAAAATTCAACCCCTATTTCACCCCCTTAGGGGTAAAATATGCAGAAACTCTAAATAGATATCTAGTCATTTTTAATCAATAGCCCAAAATGAAGGTTTTTTGGTACTAATTTAAAAAAACAACGGACTTCCATACAAACTTTCAACCCCTATTTCACTCCTTTAGGGGTAGAGTATCCAGAAATGCTTAAATACGTCTTTACTCTTTTTTAATCAGTAGTACATGAATAAAATTTCATGGTTCTAACTTAAAAAATGACAAAGTTCCATATAAACTTTTAACCCCTATTTCACCCCATAGGGGTAGAATATCCAGAAACACTTACATACGTATCTACTCATTTTTAATCTATAGCCCAAAAACAAAGTTTCATGTTTGTAACTTTAAAAATGGCGAACTTACGTACAAACTTTCAACCTCTTTTTCATCCCCTTAGGGGTAGAATATCCAGAAACGCTTAAATACGTATCCACTCACTTTTAATCAGTAGCCCAAAAATAAAGTTTCATGTTTGCTACTTCAAAAATAACGAACTTCGGTACCAACTTTCAACCCCTAGTTCACCCTCTTAGGGGTAGAATATCCAGAAACGCTTAAATACGTGTCTTCTCATTTGAAATCAGTAGCCCAAAAATAAAGTTTCATGCTTTTAACTTAAAAAATTACGAACTTTCATACAAACTTTCAACCCCCATTTCACCCCCTTAGGGGTAGAATATCCAGAAACGCTTAAATACGTATCTACTGTTTTTTAATCAGTAGCACATAAATAAAGTTTCATGTTTCTAACTTAAAAAATGACGAACTTCCATACAAACTTTCAACCGTTATTTCACCCCCTTAGGGGTAGAATACCCAGAAATGCTCAAATACGTCTCTACTCTTTTTAAATCAGTAACATATAAATAAAGTTTCATGTTTCAGACTTCAAAAATGACGGACTTACAGACTAACCTATATACGAAATGTCAACCCCTATTTCACCCCTTAGGGGTTGAATATTCAAAAACGCTGAAATACGTGTTTACTCATTTTTAATCAGCAGCCCAAAAGTTAAGTTTCAGGTTTCTAACTTAAAAAATGACGGACTTCCATACAAACTTTCAACCCCTATTTCACCCCCTTAGGGGTAGAAATTCCAAAATTCCTTTCTTAGTGCGTGTCTACTCAATAAAAGGATCCTACTCACCAAATTTCATAGCCCTAACTATCATAGTTTACGCTCGGCGATGATGAATCAGTCAGTCAGTCAGTCAGTCAGTCAGTCAGGACTTACTATTTTATAAGTATAGATTAAATTTAAAAAATATATTGTTTTCATTTAATAAATCACTGACGTTACCGTTGCTACAGTCTATCATAAGCTTTTAGTATTTGGTTGGTTTTATTTTGTTTCCACCTTCTTAGCAGTTGGTTGGCTATTATTACTGACTTTATTTATTTGGAAGGAAAATATAATTTTATGGAATTCTTATGTGTATTCAGCTGGCCTATAACAGTCTTTGATAATGTTTAGATATAGTGCCGGACTTGTTGATCGGACTTCATAAGTCCATTTGGTAGTGATACTATCTGCCCGGAACAGAACGGAACTGATCTAGCATATATCTCTGTATTGAATTTATTCTTATTGAATGTGACGAACTCGTCCGTGAAAACACATATTTAATGGGATTTAAATAAATATATCCGTAAAGAAAGACATTACTATTTAGATTAATCTCATAAATTTGTCCTTGTTTTAAATTATTTAACCACATTGTTGTTTATGATTTTTGGACTTCACAGCAGATTGTAGTGAATTCTTTGTTAGGAATTTATTTAGGTAAATATATTAATCGTTACAACGACACTATCTATTTATGAAAGTTGTTGATAGTAGCACCAGAATTGAGAACTAATGATGCTATCTATTCCCAAAACTCGTTGATTTGCGAGAACTAACTTTGTTTCAATCATTTGCCAACTCTCCAATCTTTTGACTTTGAATTAAAATCCATCCACCTTTTGTCGGAATAAAAAATATATGTTATATTGTTGGAATTTAATGAAGTATTTTTTATCGTTTCAATTCAAATTAAAATAGGTCTTAAAATATACAGTTCCCTTTAAATGGGACCTGTAGCTCTTCTGTTTACAACCGCTGTAATGTACGAAGATCATGAAAGTCGAGAAGATGTCGTAAAACGATCTTTTTCTGTAGATAAAAATAAGTTTTAGAGTTACGTATTACTATGTGATCAAATGATCTACACAAAATGTAGTATATGCAGATATATATGTAGACTTGTTCTCCCATAGTTATCGACAATAAAAAAAAAATGTACTGGAAAATGGTGTCTTTATTTATGAAGAAATGTCATAATTTACATCGATCCCAAAGTTAGCCAATCTTTTTACTCCACTGGAGTATTTGCTACAGCGAGTTCATTACGCACAGGCACGTACCCTCTAGTTCAGAAAATCGATGCGCTCTGTGACACGAATTACATCATTGAGACGACTGATACTGATACCTGAAAACATTTATTTCACAGTTCGAATCGTGCATCAACTCCGCATAAGTTCCCTTACTTGCGCTGTATCGTTTAAAATACATTGTTAAGCTACATACTATATTTAGTTCGACTAAGTTTACTGGTTCTATAAGTTCATTCGGTAAAATAATTTCTTCTGAAAGTAAAAGTTATAGGAATTGGAAATGCCAATGTAAATGGATCGTTTCGCTTAAATTTCTGTTGTCAAGCGACTTTACTTTCGTCGAGGATTTTTACCAGCTTAGAAAGACACTGTAACAACATTATAAGGCTATATCAGCCTTTGTTATAGTTGTTGCGAGACTAGTCATCAGTTTTTCTTCCTATAGATGAGAAGTCATTTACTTTGAATGTGAAACAAATAGATTGTATTTATAGGACTACCAGCAGAATTTTGATGGTACCTATTGGAAATATTTTAGATACTATTCATTTGTTTTGTGTAGCTTATCTCACTATATTTAAGCAGCAGATAAGATATGAAGATAAGAACAGTTTATTGCATAAAATGTGGTACAATTATAAATGATTATATAGTATCACACATTTTGTCAATATTGACATGCAAAATTATAATATACTAGCTGAACCCCGCGGTGTTACCCGCGGTTATTATTGTACCGCGAGTAACGCCGCGGGACAAAGTTAGTCTAACAAAAAGTTGCCTAAGTTACTCCCCGGATCATCAGCTACCTGCCAGTGAAACTCCCGTCAAAATCCGTTCAGCCGTTCCAGAGATTACCCGGAACAAACAGACAGACAGACAGACAAAAATTTTTTTAACTACGTTTTTGGTATATGTACCGTGTATACATACATATGCATTTGGTAAAAAGCGGTTATTTTAATATTACAAACAGACACTCCAATTTTATTTATTTGTATAGAAGACAAATTACATGCAAAAATATGATCATAAGTTTAATTATAACTAAATTCATGTCAGAGTTTTAACTTTCAAATCAAAAAGTTCGTTAATGTTATAAAAAGTGAGCTGTATCAGTATCTGTATCATTTTCTCAACTCAGATTTCATCTTAAATAGTGGCAATGCTCGAATTGCCTTGGGCATTTTATTAAAAACCTTTATACACATAATATAACAGTTATCGTGAAACAAAAGTATTCCTACATGCAGGCATTATTTGTCTAGTGGGATCTCTTTTACCCAAAACTGGACCATCCCTAGCATTGCTTAATTCATGTGAGAATTTTTTTACATGAATGCATACCTTCAAGATATACACGCTTACAAGAATAAGTATATTCCCATCTTTAAACAACGGCCGACATAAATGCAGTGGTCCTGCATTACATAAAGCTCTTATGTCCATGTCATTATTTTTTTAGCTGTATTATTTAGAGTTGTCTCAAAATTACAATAAATATCATTCTTTGGTACAATTATTGAAATGTCATCGGCAAAAGGTATAGAGTTGTTAAATTTTTACTTGTTGTTATTTTACAATTTCTTAGAAACTTGTGTTTTCTAACAACAATTTTTTTACTTCGCTATCTGCACTTTCGAGACGATATTTTAGCGTATCTATAGCTTCTTTTTGTAGAGATATAATTTCATCACAATCCAAAGTCGAAAGATCAGGGATCGAATCTGTTCTAACTCGAGAAACTGGATGATAATTGACTATCATCTTCTTCACAGAAACTATAATTTTTAGTTTTGTTCTTATTATGTTTAGTAATATTCTTGTGTGCCATATTTATCAAGTTAGTAGGTTTTTTAATTCTATCAAGTGTTTGTTATTTTTTAAAGATGTTGCAACAATTACTCCATAAATTTATGCGAAAAGTTAGACATTTTTAAGGCTGAGGCTTGGAGTCGGGCCACCGGACACTTAACTCACTCGGTGAAAAATAACGATAGAACCACTCAACACCGATTTTCCATATAGCCGTGCCTGCTGTCAATTCAAGATCACGAAAATTATTTTGATAATAATAGTGATTTTAGTTTTTGTTAAGAAGAAGATTCTTTCTTGTGTGTTTATTATAAATAGTTTTTTTACAAGTGTCAAGTTAAGCCATAAAATAGTAAAACCAATATCAGAGTTTTTTGTGTTATTGTTGCATAAATAATAAAATTTTTTGATTTCTTTCTTTGTGAAAAAAACACTCTTTTTATTTACTAATTTCACAATTTTATGAAACGTTCTAGCCTGACCAATTATAAGCATTTTACGATACAAATCACGAAACGCACTACTAATTTATCAAATAATAAAAAAAAGACATCATATCGTATAAAAGATAAATTATCCGTAGTAATTACTTTGTTAAGGTAATAAACAAGTAAAAGTAAAGAAAACCAATTAAATATCGTCCGAAAACTTAATTGAGTAAACCAACCATTAACACTATGTAAGCCGTACATTATTGATTCTAAACGTGTATAGACATATCATCTAACGTTGGGGTTTAAACGATATTACCAGTTTCAGCTGGTTGAAATACTCGTACGTCAATTTTGGAAAACGGTCGACGATATCATGAAGTTGATCAATTTTCTGATCCGGCCACGTTTTAAAGCAGGCCTGCAGTGCCCGCCTGTGAGTATTATTGAATTTGTTTTTAATTATTACTACAAACGGCCTGGCGGTCGATTGTCGACCAGTATTTTTTTAACTGCCGTTGTATAAAATTCTGACTTTCGTACAGATAAAACATATACTGAACCTTTGTAGTTTTCTAAAGCCGTTTACACATACCCTCTTTTTTCTTCGTTTCTACATCTTAACGTCAAATTTGCCAATTGTTTACATGTGTGTTTAGTTAAGTAAAATGTTTTCTTATGTCATAATCGTTTCAAAATGAGGTAGATATAATGAAGTTTCTTAAGTATCGTACAGATTACCTCGTCTTTCTTTCTTATTCTTTCGGGTTAGATCCTGACTTGATCCTACAACTTTTTGTATCCAGTATTAAGTAATTTTGTAAAAAGCTCCGCGAGAAAAAAGCAAAAAAGAGTTTTTTTCATTTTTTAAGGAGCTTAGCCACAATTATGACTAAGTCGCTCCATCATAGCCACTCACACACACAAATCTGATGTTGGATGCTGTTATATCTTCCAACATTTATCAACTTATACTAACACTAAGCAAGCGATCTCTAAGTTGTTGGTGTCGTGTACATTCTATCAAAACATGTTGTACATCCTCCATCACACCACAAATTTCCCAAATTAGACGATAAGCCCAAAAAAGAGTTGTTGGTGTAAAAACGAATCTAACTCTATACAAATAAATAAAATTGGAGTGTCTGTTTGTAATATTAAAATAACCGCTTTTTACTAAATGCATATGTATACACGGTACATATACCAAAAAAATGTTAATTTATTTTTGTCTGTCAGTCTGTTTGTTCCGGGTAATCTTTGGAACAGCTGGGCAGATTTTGACGGGACTTTGACTGGCAGGTACCTGATAATCCAAGAAGTAACTTAGTCTACTTTTTTCGGCTAACTTTGTCCCGCGGCGTTACTCACGGAACGACAATAAGGTAACACCGCGGGGTTTAGCTAGTTCATCAACAACATTTAACAGTTCACTTCTGGACACAGAATTGGTGGCGACACTGTATTCTTAATCAATTAACTCACGTCATATACACTCAAATCTGTAGGTAATTCAGAATGTACGAACATATATATTATTCTGTTTACTATTAAAGAGGAACGAGATAAGTAAACTTTCTTAAATAAAGAATAAATGAGAAAAAATCTTGGCTAGAAATAAATCAGTCAAATAAATATTAAATTTATTTACAACTAGCTGAACTCCGCGGTGCTACCCGCGGTTATTAATGTACCGCGAGTAACGCCGCGGGACAAAGTTAGTCTAAAAAAAGTAGCCTAAGTTACTCCCTGGATCAACAGCTACCTGCCAGTGAAAGTTCCGTCAAAATCCGTCCAGCCGTTCCAGAGATTACCCGGAACAAACAAACAGACAGACAGACAGACAGACAGACCGACAGACAGACAGACCTACAGACAGACAGACAAAAAAATTTTAAAGTACATTTTTGGTATATGTACCGTGTATACATATATATGCATTTAGTAAAAAGCTGTTATTTTAATATTACAAACAGACACTCCAATTTTATTTATTTGTATAGATGTAGTAGTAGAATTTCAGTTAACTTAGTACGATGGTTTGTAGGCAGTCTCTGATCTGTCCAGTCAAAATCGATGTTTACCCTAGTGACATACTTCTACATGACAATAACTAATTCATTAAAGAGAAGCCTTATAAGATAAGACAGTATTATGTGAATTGTTGCGAAGTGAAAACTGTTAATCAGATCGCGTAATATGTACAGACGCCTATTTACTTAGGTTTCTGTAATCTTAAAACAGTAATAATTTTGAGATATGTTTTCTTATTTTCGTTTTGGAATACTTGATAGAAATTGTCTCTAAAAAACATCTTATCTCGTAGAAGTATCGATGAGAATTGGTTAAACATGCAAATAATAAATATCTCTATGAGACATTCCAACTGAAAGATATTTAAAAATTGGTTTATTTTGGAACGAAAGTTCCTTATGGGGCGTTGCAGTGAGATAACCGTTCGCTTGTTCCGTGAAATTGCCCCCAGAAAATAAGATATAAATATATAAAATGAAATTAAGATGACAGTTTTATATGAATCAAATAAATCAATGATCCGATACACAATTCAGCTGTGTGATATGCTTTTAGCATCTAAATTACCAACATACTAACCGCAACAATTCAATATGGTAAATCCGATGTTAAATATGCCATACAAACTAATTCAAAATTCAACAGATAAAAACGGCGCTTGAGTGCGATCTAGAGTTCTTAGGAAACTTTTTTTTTTTTTATAAATGACCCTGCCAAAATGACTCTAATCTGCCTGATGGAAAGCATGAGTAGAATCCAAGAGTGGTGGTCACCATACTGCGAATGCAGACAATGCAACAATGCAGCATGGCGGGCTAGTGATGCTTCTGCATCATTGGGCCTCCGGTCTCGCACTCACCAACGAAATACGACAGCATGATCGCTGTCATTTTACGTTGATTTTCTGTGCGAGGGCAGTACCGCCCCGGTCGAGCCGGCCCGTTCGTGCTGAAATCAGCGTGGCTCTACTACCTTGAAAACGGGACCATATAAAATATTTTGGGCTCGTACATTTTTGATAACTATATTGCATAAAATAAAACAAGCACCTTAATTCAATACTAGCTTAGCCCCGCGGTGTTACCCGAGGTTATTGTTGTACCGCGAGTAAAGCCGCGGGACAAAGATAGTCCAAAAAAAAGTAACCTATGTTACTCTCTGGATCATCAGCTACCTGCCTAAAATTGAAAAAAAAAACTTTTGTATATGTACCGTGTATACATACGAGTACATATGCATTTATTAAAAAAAACGGCTATTTTAATATTACAAACAGACACTCCAATTTTATCTATTTGTATAGAAGATTATCAGATACGACTGCCTCGTTGGTCTCGCGGTTGGCGTGTGCGACTGCTGATCGTGAGGTCTCGGGTTCGATTCCCGGGTCGGACCAAATGTTTGTATGATCTACAAATATTTGTTTCGGAGTTTGGGTGTTTTCTATGTATAATATGTATGTATTTACAACAAAAAAAGTGTATATGTATTTGTATCAATTGTCTAGTACCCATAACACAAGCTCTGCTTAGCTTATGACTAGATGGCGTTGTATGGTAGATGTCCGAAATATTTATTTATTATATAGAAAATGGGAGGAAATTTGCTCAGATTTTGTAATTAACAGACATGAATGACCTTGAAAAAAATATTAATATCTGCATCTATTTATTACAGACGCGAATAGTATACACATATATCGTCATATTTGAAGTGTGAACTAGGTGTACCTATTTTTAGAATGTGAAGATAAAACTTCTTGATGCATTCTTTTCAGATTTAATAAAAAAATATGTTAATAACAATACCTAGTAGTGAAGTTGACGAACTTATCAACAGAATAAGTTATACGTGTCCTCTTGGGTATTTACAAAGTTTGACACTAGTATTTCGATGATTTCCAAAACAAGTGATTAATAATATAAAATTTACAAATATAGATTAATAAACTATCTGAATCTCGCGGTGTTTCCCACGTCATTGTTGGACCGCGGGTAACGCCGCGGTCTAAAAAACAAAAAATATAAAAAACATTTTTTTGGTATATGTACCGTGTATACACAGATAATATGCGTTTAGTTAAAAGCGGTAATTTTAATATACAAACAGACACTCCAATTATATATATTTGTATAGAGATGAATTACAGATTGACGATTTTAAGCGTTTTCGGTAAATTAAAGCCCGGCTCGTTAATACCGTATCTGTCGTTATTATTTTGATATTTTGGATGGTTCCAACCATACAGCTTTTCAATAAGAGTCGGGACCTCGTGACTTTCATTCTGAAAAAATGTTCATAGGTCAACTAGTTTTTCCCCGTGGTTCCGCCCCGCTCGTGTGTTGGATCTCGCTGTAATCATTTTGCGGGTAAATAACCTTTGACAGTCACAAATAATGTGGCTTTCTATTCGTAATAGAATTTCCAAAATCGTTTCAGTAGATCGATTTTGAAAATTAGTAATATATAGAGATTACCACCTATAAACCTCACAAAAATATTAGTCACAAAGGGGTAACCCTCGAAAATATTAGTGTAGATAGAACATACGAACTCCTTCTCAAAAGTAAATCAATAAATATAATATTTCTCTTGGATAACTATGATTGTGTTGTGTGTCTTTTATGTAAATCTAGTTAATTTATTATGTCCAAGGGATTGTTCAAAACCGTATTATATTTTGTACATTGATTCGGTAATTTCTGTAGTTTTTGTTCACGTCGCATATATATTTACTATTCGATAGATTGCAAATCACATCGGTAGTCTTACTGAAAAGGCATAAAGTTATATTTTGGTCAACTTTCTTGACTGTTGGTCGACCACCGAATCTCGAAGTATGTTTTTAATACCTCTCGTTCGTTACATATTTATCTACCAAACGTAAAACTTTGTTTATAACACGCACGACATCTCTCGTAACCTCTACAAGTATATCAACATACATATGTAGGTATGTTATTACTAGACAGTGTAAAGTATTTTAGTTTATAGCACAATCATGAAAGTGATGAAATTTTTGCTAACTATTCAGTTATTTTTAAAAATTGAATGGTTGACGAACATTTCGCAAATCTGTAAGCCAGAACATCACAAAATTAATTTAAAATCATGTTTGTGAGTGTAGCCTAAGGCTTGGGCTAGCGTTCATTTGATTTCGCAGAGTGGCACACCGTGTGGTTTTAGTCTGTTCGATTCCGATAAACCGCCCCGCCGCAAACCCCGGCGTGGTGACGGCCCGAGGGGGTTTCCACACGTTACAAAAAAAAAGCGTTAATTTGATTTGTTTCAGACATGTCAGCTGCAGTAAACAATTTGTATCACGGTAATTTCACAATACGGCTGCCAAAGTAACAGAGCTCTAAGTAAAAAACAGTGAAAATTGCATGTACAAGTGGTATATGCAATGTCATAGATATTGGTGGCATGTTTGTATTAAATTTTCGGCGTTGAGGAAACGTACAAGACTCGTAGTCTTGTAGTAAATTTTCTCAACTATTTCTGTAATAACGTCTGTGGTTCGTGAGTTGGAAACACGCCGACATTTACTTTAAATACATCGCGTTATGTTTGTAGTTGTGTTTAATTGAATAATTTAGTTTACCTATTACCTTATTTATGTCCTTATTGCTGCAGTGTATTTTCTTCAAGACGATACTGTAAATCTTCTTGTTTACTAATGATTTCATATAATTATTTCATATATTAATTATTCTGGTAACTTACGAGGTCATGATATTGACAGAGGTTTTTTAAATTCGATATCGATGTATTAGGTTTTTCGCAGATTTTAGCGGCAAAGATTTCTTCCACAGGCGTTTTGTATAAGATCAACAAAAGAGCCAGGTAACGTGGGAAGTAGAACGAGATGCCTGAACTTAAAGCTACATTATTAGCAACGTGATCTTGTCTAGAAATTGACGTCCAGGTCTTCTCCATCAGGTTAGAATCAGTGGTACAAAGTATAAAAACTAGCCTCGGACAGATAACCAGCAGACCCACAATCTGTAGTGGCACGACTTATATTATCATTGAGACATTATGTGGGAAGCCACACATGTCATCGGTTTTTACATGTCTTACATGTACAACTTTTGCATGTCACTCTGTCGAATAAAAATTAGACTACTTAAATGAACACCACTTCCACAGCTAACAATAATAAGACTTCAAAACTTAAAGTAAATAAAGCCAGCGAAGTTTATATAGAATATAAGGGAGAGAAATTTATTCAATTTCAATACAATTATTTAGTTGTTTGAAACTTTACTTTTATTAAATTGTAATCACGTAAATACGGCAACACTATGTGTATATGTATATGTCGTAAATATCTTTCCTAATAAAAGTCTAAACTACTTTTAATCTACTCTGAATTGTAACTACTTATAGTTGGCACTCCTCGAGGGGAGGTCTTCATTCAGGAATGAAAGGCGACAGGTTGATTGAGCACTATTGATACAATACTGTTAAGGCATGAAACACAAAAAGTTAATACAAAGTATAAAACCGAAAATATTTATCACTGCCGACCCACGCAGCCTCGTTTGCGTCTCCTATTGCCCGTAGCGTGATAATTTTGCCCCGTTCTTGTAACATTCTTCATTGGTGCTCCGCTCCTGTAAGTCTTAGCGTGGTGATACATACCCCATAGCCTTCCTCGATAAATGGGCTATCAAACACTGAAAGAATTTTTCAAATCGGATCCGCGGCTTCTGAGATGAGCGCGTTCAAACAAACAAACAAATTCTTCAGCTTTAAATATTAAGTAAAGATTAAAATTACCCCACCCGGTAAACAACGCAATTGTTCAGCTACCAACTTACACTTTTACAGTGTTGTCCAATCAATTCTAGATTCTGAACCGTTGATCAAGAAGTATACAAATAATGCATAAATTTCAATGAGCGTTTCAATGGCGAAAATGCAATGTTGTAGTGGTTGTACATTATATTCAACTGTTAACGGAGGTAAAATCGGTGTCTAATTTTAGTTTCAATGATAAAATATTTATTTAACAAGGATTTTTTACTAAGTTACAAAACTGCTAAGAGTTTTGAAAGTTATTTGTTTGTTCTCTATTGTTTTTATGTAGGTACCTACATAACTAATCTATCTAAATATATAAAAGAGGAAGTTTGACTGACTGACTGACATACCCAGAGATCAACGCACAGCCCAAACCGCTGAACCTAGAATCCTGAAATTTTGCACGGCGATTCTTTATATAACGTAAATGAGCACTAAGCAAGGAATTTTGGAAATGACACCCCTAAGGGGGTAAAATAGGAGATGAAAATTTGTATAAAACTTTTTATTCCTGTGATGGATTTGCTTCAAATTTTGTAAGAATATGGTGGGTTTAAAGTAATGAAATTTATATATTTGTTATTTTCCAAATTCCCCCCTTAGGGGTAGTTAGGGTTGAAAGTTTGTATGAAACATTTTGCGCGAGCGAATCCGCGGGCAAAAGCTAGTCACAAATAATAAAGTAATCATATCAAAGAATCTTTTTTCAAATAAATGACACAACTCCAACACTTTTGATATTCCTGTCTTGCGGTGAACTTGACAATCATATATGAAATGAACACAAAGAACACCCAGACTCAGAACAATGTTATTTGTGAAACACACACCCTTGTCCAATGGGGGGTTTGAACTCACAACACCTAGACAGTACAATTCTCGGCCGGCCACTCCTACTTATGAACGAACTGACACCTAAATGTTAGTTTTTGATTTAAAACAGAGAAATATCTTTATCCGGTTCTGACACAAAATCCTTTTCAAATTGCCGTGCCCAATTTGTACACCACTACCTCCAAACAAAAATTAGCAGAAAAACCAAGCCAATTCATAGAATCTTGCAAGTGTCTAGAGCGCTTTAATGAGACCCTGGGCCACACCCAGTCGAAAATTTTAAGACCTACCTATTCTCTATTTATTAGTATTATTCTTTACTAGCCGACCCACGCAACCTCGTTTGCGTCTCCTATTGCCCGTAGCATGATAATTTTCCCCCGTTTTTGTATCATTCTTCGTTGTTGCTCGGCTCCTGTAGGTCTTAGCGTGATGATATATAGCTTATAGCCTTCCTCGATAAATGGGCTTTCTAACACTGAAAGAATTTTTCAAATCGAACCAGCGGTTCCTGAGATTAGCGTGTTCAAACAAACAAACTCTTCAGCTTTATTTATTAGTGTAGATTAGTATAGATTTATTCCCATGTATTAGAATCTAAAGTCCCATTTAAAAAAACATTATAATATCTTAAGTGGCGATATTATTAGAGTAAAGATCGTTTATTATTTTATGATAGAACTCAAAGCAAACAGTATCGTAATGAGTGTATAAGGGCCTTACCTACTCACTGCTTACTCAACAGAAATTAATTTACAAAGTTATACGAGCTTAACAAAATTCCTACTTCTTCAATCGGAAATAATATCAAAGAAAATTAGTTTCCATTGAATGCGCCGTAGTAGAGTGTAAATCTAAATTTAAGATTTCACGTGGTAAATCTATCCTATAAATACTTTGTCTAATATTTGCTAATCACACACGAGAATTTAGACATTAACGATTGCGAAAAACGCTTGCAACTTGGCTAGGGGGGCGGGTTCGAGGTCTCTTCCGTTGTTAATTATTTATGAATATATGTTATTTTATTATCACCCGGTGCTTCGACTACATTTATAATTTTATTTATACATCGGACAGCGAACGCAGTAAGCGCACATGCCGTTTACGATGCCTCTCTAAGATTGCATTACGTTTACATTCGCTAGTTACTCTCCTTACTATTGGAAAAAAAAGAATAATAATGATTGTTATCATTATGATTAAACAATTTCACTATTTGTAACTATTTCATATATATATAGTAAACTATTTCACAAATCATTTTTTTTTATTTGATTCTAACGTCGATAAATTTGTGTTTCCTATCAAAATTATCTATGTACTAGAAGACCCACGCAACCTCGTTTGCGTCTCCTATTGCCCGTCGCGTGATAATTTTCCCCCGTTTTTGAAACATTTTTCATTGGTGCTCCTCTCCTATTGGTCTTAGCGTGATGATATAGCATATAGCCTTCCTTGATAAATGGGCTATCTAAGACTGAAATAATTTTTCAAATCGGACCAGTAGTTCCTGAGATTAGCGTGTTCAAACAAACAAACAAACTCTTCAGCTTTATATATTAGTATAGATTTGTCATGGAAACAAATAATGAGTAACTATAGATCATGGCTTTGCAGGATATAATTATAAAACGTGATAGTGTTAAATGTATTACCATTCGGATTAATTAATTAGTTTACGGCATTGTGTGAGTGAGCATGCAAATTAAATGAATAATAAATATGGGTGGTATAACTTACTTTTCGATCTTTACTATGGATCTCGCAGATTATAATAATACATTAGTACTACTGCTTAGTAATGCTACAGCTTATAAATTGACTAGCTGACCCACGCAACCTCGTCTGCGTCGCCTATTGCCCGTAGCGTGAAGTTATAAAAAAAGATACAGTGAGCCAACCTTAAAAGATAAACATATACCGTGATTTTTTCTAGAACTTTTAAAGGGGTATAAGTCTTTATTACATTGTTTTTATGAAACTCGAACCGTGTACGCAGTGCAAGCAATGGCAGCTCTCAAATAAAATAATTATTCTCCCGTTTTTGTCACATGATTTATTAATACTCCGCTCGTTTTGATCGTAGCGTGATGATGATGATGGGCTATCCAACAGTGAAGAATTTTTTCAAATAACTGGATCAGCACATCCTACGCGCGTTCAACCAAATATGCAAAGAAAGAATCAAACTCTTCAGCTTTATAATATTTCAGGGTGTATATGTAAAAGATAATTTATATAATACTAGCTTCTTTTTTAAGCTATCGTTTGTTCGCGGCTCTGCCCGCTTTTATACTGGTTATCTTGTTACACAGTAGCCCATGTCCTTCCTCAAGGATCAAAGTATCTTCATGTGTCATAGTGTCTCTGAATAACCAGACAATTTTACATCAAATGTTTATTTTTCTTGCCTTAATAGTTAAAAACGCTCTAGGTAATATTATGAACTTAATCCATTTCTAGATTCACAATCGTCAGTACATTACTTCTGTTAAAATGTTTTAAATGAAGGACCAACTCTCGGTCTCTCTAGACTAAAACAAAATCCGCGTGAAAAATATATCCGTCACAGTAATCCTACACAACAACACTTCAAATGAAGAACCACCTCTTGTCGGTAAGTCAAAATATTTTTTTCATACGATTTCCTCGTCCCAATTTTTTGGCTCGCTTTTACTTCGGATTTCTATTAAAATATTTCGGGTTTTGTACCGCCGTAATAAATTTACACGAAAAGGTTTTGACGTCATAAAAAAATTATTGATGTGAGATATGTTCATGTTAAAACGATAGACAAGCAATTGATGTTTTTGCTTCTGACTTTTATGTATAATTCAGGCAGTCTGTCAGTTTATATTATTAGGTTGCATTAAGCGAGTGGTGAATATAAAATAATGGTACTTTTTCTATGGCTAACATGTTTAACCGTATCGTGACCGCTAATGTTTGGTAGAAACATTAACGCGTTATTGAACTCATTTACGTGTTTGACACACTTTGTGAATAGTTACTTAGAACAATCATTACTAAGTAGACTTTATTTACATTATTTTTAGTAACGCAAAAAAAGACTCCATACCAAATTTCATTGAAGTTGGTGCAGTGGTTTAGCCGCGAATGTAAGACAGACAGAAAGACGGAGTTTCGTATTTATAATAATTATAAGTATTTTTTTTTTTTATGTTTGACCCTGCCAAAATGACTCTACTCTGCCTGATGGAAAGCATGAGTAGAATCCAAGAGTGGTGGTCACCATACTGCGAACGCAGACAATGCAACAATGCAGCATGGTGACCCACACCATGGCGGGCTAGTGATGCTTCCGCATCATTGGGCCTCCGGTCTCGCACTCACCAACGAAACACGACAGCATGATCGCTGTCATTTTACGTTGATTTTCTGTGCGAGGTATAGAGGTATAGAGTATAGATTTGTTCATGACACTTTGTGACATCTCAGATATATATCAATGAACTAGCTGTGCCCCCTGCTTCATACACGTGATATTTGGATTTTCTTTTAATATTTCACCATTTAAACCTTTCCTGGACTACGACAAATACTTTAACAAGAAAATCGACCTAACCGTTTTCGTTTTTTAGCGAGAAAAACGAACAGCAATTGATTTTTATATATACGAGATTACTGTACATTAGTCTTTAACTCGGGAGTGGCTGGAGCGATTTGGCTAATTTTGACCTAGAAAGAACTTGAAATTGTTTAAAACGTAAAAATACTACTTAATTATTATAAGTACAGCTAGATCTTAATAAAACACAGGTCACAATTAATTTCAAGTAAATATAACATTTGTTGAATTTGTCAACTACATATGAAAACAATTATATTTAAAAACGTGGAGGTTTGATAGTGTTGAACTTAATATACCCAGATAAGCAAACACTTATGTTTTTATTCAAAGATTAATAGACGCGAATAAAGGTTTACTACATGCCATAAAAGGCGATAATTGTTTGGACGTGGAATGTTCTATGTATAAGGAAATATTTTTTACATGAATTGTATGAAATTGTTGTTAATGATATATGAAGTACTGAGTTGGAGGTATCTTGGACTTAAGTACGTGTACGGCGTGGCAACCGTTTTAACCACTGAGCTAACCTTGCAGTCGTTTGTCTTAGTTACGTTCTTATACAACTATTGTGAAGAAAATAAACGGATGGACAAAGTAGGCATAATACCTGTGCAGTAAAAAAACAATGAGTTGATCTTTCATAAGGAATTTTCTTCCACTATCGAATGACCAAAAAAATTGTTGTGCAAAATCATGTTCAAATGCAATACAGTTATATATAAATGAGTAAATAATCGTAACCACAACGGGTGGTGTTATCGCTAAGAGCTACTGATTCTAGCCAACCTTTGGATGAGAGAATAAATAAGTAATTGCAATATGCATTGTAGGTACCTATTAAACATTGTAATAATAACCTTTTAACAAACATTGTATGTATATATGTAAGTCTTCGGTCTATTTAATTTGTTACTATAGAGATAATCAACTCAACTTACAAATCAAAATAGACATTATTTTCATACTACATCCTACCCACGTTGATACAATTTGCAAAAAGGATTAATCATGCGCCAACAAAATCCGTAACTAGAATATTGCATTTTCAACCATTTCAGCATTTCAGTAGAGCCACTGAGCTGATTTCAACACAAACGGGCCGTCACGACCGGGGCGGTACTACTCTCGCACAGAAGATTAACCAAAAATGACAGCATTCGTGCTGGCGTGTTTCGTTGGTGAGAACGAGGCCCGAGAGCCCCATGATTATATTGTCTGCATTCGCTATAAGTATTTACTTTTGGATTCTGTTTATGCTTTCCATCAAGCAGATTAGAGTCACTTTGGCAGGCCCATATGTAAAAAAGAACCCCTCCCCCCCCGAAAGTGCCATTGCGGGCTGTCGTTAGCAGGGGTCTGGATTTTGTAATAACAGGTGTTCCTCGATCCCTCTTATCTCAGTCTCAAAGTGGCACACCGTGTGGTTTTTTGTCAATACGATTCCGATACACCACCCCGCCATAACTCCATGTGGGGTCACGGTTCGAAGGAGTTTCCATACGTTAAAAAAGATGAAATCACCATATATTTACCATTCCAATTATCTATTCGGCTGTACGAGTAATAACTACAACTCGCTAATAGATTATATACTTTTACCTAGCTGTGTATACATTCACTCTCACTTGATAGGTGTATTAACTATTTTTGTAATTATTCAAGAGACTAAACAAATGTGAATTAAATCTATTAATATTTTTTTGTTTGCATCATGTTGCTCCTACTTACAAAGTTGTTTCTTTGTTTGAGGTAAATCTAAGGTCAGCATTTACCTTGACAATCGTCGTTCTTTTGTTATGCCACTCGTTATTCGTTCGTCGTACGCCAATGAAAGACTAAAGTACAAAAGAAAATGTACTGTGTAGACCTTCCGTATTACACCATACACTAAACAAGAAGACTTAAAAACAAGGAAACCAAATTGTTGGGACATTTCGAACAGTATATTTCTTAAAAAATGTCATACAACATTAAAATTAATAATAACACATAGGTAACTAATCAACTAGGCTTCGGAACAAATAAATGCATATGTTAACAATCATAAATTAGGCGTTCGAAGCGCTAATGTATTATGTAAAACTTGTACGTTGATTTTGTGGCCGTATGCGATTGATAGAACAGCACTGTATTCGCTTCAATTTGTTTCAGTTCTCTTAGCTTCAGGCTAAATAGTAACAACCATGTTCATAATTCGAAGCCTGTGTTTGTCAGAAATACATTTGAATTTTGTCGATGATTGACTGATACGCTGTGTCAGTTTACCCAATTAGTCAATGAAAAATCAGGCCTTAAACTTTAAGGATCGGCAAATAAAATAGAAAGGAACTTTGCCTTACAATACTTCTGATAAATACGTAGTCGTATTTAAAATTATGTTTTGAGGACTTGCTTTGATATTATTGGAGATTGATAAAATTCATGAATCTAGCTAGACTTATCCACAGGCAATATGAAAGGGCCAGAAACCTGTGTCTATTTTATTCTCGATTCGAAAGAAATACCGCGGTACTTACTTAAATCTCTTTTAACAGACATTACTAATATTAACTATAGAACATAATTCATAAGTTCATAATGATTAGTTTATACCGCATTCGGATATTTTATGAAAGAGAATATAGTGAAAATATTTATTAAATGTCAAAAATCTTAATACTTTTCTAGACAAATTAATTTTTGAGTTCTTTTAAGAGTGTTTGAAAGAGCACCCATTTATAATACTATTTAGCCAAAAATACATAAATGTTTTACTAGTCCGATGAATGAGGTTTTATTCTAATATCAAAACAAATTCAAACCTGATCTCGCCATCCCAGACCTGTTTGAATTTGATTGTTTGTAATTAAATATAACGCACTCTTGTAACGGGGAAGATGGCGCACTATGGTTAGTTTTTAATTTCCAACTTTCAATTCCTAGCAATCAACGTGAACTGTCACTGTTACTGACTACGTCACACTACAACCCGTGGTACATCTCTTCAATCATACAAGTGATATTATTATGGTTGCCATTTCATCCAAAGAAGAAGATATTATGTTATTTCATTCATTATATTTTATGCGAATGTTCCTTATGTTTTATAGATTTCGCTTTGATTAATTAATTATCCTTGAAAAGTGCTTTGCGAGCTTGTTTTCGCTGCTAGAAGATACGTAGTTATGAGACTACGTAATATGTTTTTTCTTTTTTTTATGGAATAGGCGGGCAAACAAGCAGACGTATTGCCTGATGGTAAGCGATTACCGCCGCCTATGGACACCTGCAATCACCAGAGGCGTCACAAGTGCGTTGCCGGCCTTTGGGGGATGGGGAGGGAAGATAGGGGGAGGGGATTTGGGTTATGGGACTCCGGTATCCTCACTCACTCGGTGAAACACAGAGCAAGCACTATTTCACACCGGTTTTCTGTGAGGCCGTGTTGAAGAAGTTAAAATTCTTATTATTCTATTTTGATGTAAAATAACTTTACCCCTACGACCGCAGTTGATATCTTGTTCTAACAGAAAATCGATATTAGTAATTCTTTTAATGTTTTCACCGGGTGTGTGAATTGCCGTTTTACTTTGTGGAGGGAGACTCATGAATTGGCAAGAGATTTGTGATTTTTGCGTTGTAGGTATCTATGAGAGGCGGTAGTCACTTACCATCACGTGACATGTCTACTCGTTGGAGCCTATAAAATAAAATGTTTGTACTGGAGATAAATGTCATGAAGATACGATGTCCTCTTACAAATATTTTAAGATACTTGTGTATACATTGTAGAACTTAGAATATAAAGTCATTGCATAACTCCCTTTTAATGTTTTTATAAATAGTAATTAAAATGATGCTCCTGGCTGCTTGGCTATGAAATGAAACACAAATATTTCACACGTGTGAAAGTCATCATCATCATTAACTGGTTTTAAAAGCTTACGATCGAACATAAGTCTCTGCTTAGCAAGATTTTGGCTTTCTGTGCCACACGGGCCAGACGTGTTGGTTATCTGTTTAAATGTCTCTCCGTTACTCGCCCCTTACTACACCCATATCATAAGTAGGGCACTCGGCATCACACGTACTTGTGAAACTAATTTTATAAAAACTATAGTTAAATGTTTCGTGCCTATTCAATTTGCATGTTTTCCTTTGTGAATTTGTGTATTGCATAAATACTTGCGAATGCAATTAGTGAAGCTTATGGTTTCAAATTTATACACTTACCTATCTTTTATGTTTTCTTGTACGTGTTTAGCCTCAGTATCTAATCTTTCTATCAAATTTTTACTGTACATGCGATTTTATATTTGTTATAAATTTTTATTTAATAATTTTATTTTTTAAATATGCTATTAAATAAACATACATAAATAACAGATATATATAATTATTTGAACTACTTCAATAATGTATGACATAAAAAATATCTTTTTTTTTGCTTTGCGTGTTTTCTACGCTGTATTTATAAAATCTAAATCCTTACCCGACTACGGCAAAGCCAAAGAAGGGTTCTGATTTTTACAGGCTATGTATGTTTGTATATATGTGTGTATGTATGTTCATTTGTTCCCTCATAGCTCTTTATACTCATTAGAACTGGACAAACGAGGTGTCGTTAGAAGCATCTTGATCATCCCCTGGTTATATAGGCTATATGACGTGTCACTGAATGTCATGTGGCGCCTTCTAGTCGACATAAAGTAATGTATTAAAAAATAAATTTTAGATAAATATGTCGTGTTTGGTATCATTGGAAAGGGCTTTACTTTTAGATTTCAAAAATATATATATTATTAGCATTTTCTCGTGACTTTGTCCGTATTTATTCGATAATTGTGATATTACTATGGTAACTATTTAAAAGATACTTTGCAAAGAAATTAACATTATAGAGTCACCAAAACTTTTTAAATAAAAAAGAGTAAAAACTAAAACTCAACTACGATAAAAAACGACGCTGAAAAAGCATAAAACAAGTTTCAAAAGCCGTAGTCACGCGTTGTTAAAGTATTATGGACTGTGGTACTACATTACACTACATGGACTACGGGTTTTGAAACTTAGTAATGTACCATAGTCCATAACACTTTAACAACGCGTGACTACAGCTTTTGAAACTTTTTTTCTTGGTTTTCAGCGTCGTTTTTTTGTCCTAGTTGGGTTTTAGTATTTACTTTTATTTGTTACATTTATCAAAATAACATTTATACATTATATGTATACATATGTTCAAATATTTTTTGATAAATGTACCAAAAAAAAAGTGCACAACAACATATTCATATGTTATACGAGTATATGCATTTAGTAAATACCGGTTATTTTTATATTACAAACAGACACTCCCAATTATGAATATTTATTTGTATAGATTATTTTGTGTGAAAAACACCAGTAACCGCCAAGCATGCATGCAGCGGTTAATGAATGTGGACGAAGCAAAAGAAGTGTGTCAGCAAGGCCGTAGAAAGTGGAGACCAATTGTCTCTACCTTGGGATGCCTTCCATTAAGGGAAAATTGCCGTACCATTATTTATTTATTATGTTATCTTCGCACACACGACATACCATTATATACGTTATAAATTCTTGGATACTTACTATTGTACCGGTTAATACTGCATACCGTAGCGACAAATATCAATAAGGTTTTTTAATGGCAACATCCTTTTATTTCAAAGAAAGAGTTCGTTTTTACAGAATCTTTTTGAGTGATTTATTCTTTAACGGCGTACTCATTTCTTTTTTGCCTTTAGCTTTAGAAATATAGCTTTTTCATTCGTCGCAAAGTAACTTTTAAGGATTCTTTCATTTCAAATAAGTGTTTATCTCCGCCTGATATTATAGGTTTCAAAGGCAAAAATATTACAAGTAAAAAATAAGCGAGGAAGTAAGATTAGTTTTAACGAAAAGAATAAAATGAAAATCCTGTAAATAGTTACTAGGGGTACTTGATATTATAAATTAGAAATGAACTCTGGTTGTAGCGCTTTCACGATTAAACCGCTGCACCGATTCCAATGCAATATTACATGGAGGTACTTTGATTCTTGAGGAAGGACAGAGACTACTTTACCGAAAACCAACATAAACGTGGGCGTAGCCCTGGCAAAATTAGTTGTCTGTAATGAAAGGGATATCCATTATTACAAACTAGTGATCCATGTGAGAAATCAGGCTAATGTGATATGTGAAGTTCGAGAAGGGTTTTCAACAATGAGACAGTTAATTTTACTGAGTTTATATTTAGGCAGAGCAACGTCCGAAGCTTAGTCTTTTCCACCAGAAAATAATGTGTAGATCGTTCATGTACGATCACATGTCATCTTCTTATTTCTTCATCATAAATGGCATTTGACACTTGCTCATAAGTTATTTACGTGTGATGGCCTATTTGGTGCTGCTAGTACTTGATAACATTCGGCCATCCTGCATCAGACGTGTCCCACGGCTTCCACTGCATTCTTCAGCAACGAATCCGTTGTCCTGGAATGGAAAATTATTACAGCAGTAACTTGTTGGAATAGACAATGTTCACAGCATTGTTGTTTATTAACTAATCAATGTATGTTGTTGTTTTATTTTTATGCCTCACCCAAAGATTAAGGGTTATTTGTAATGGTGAATTTACTATAATAAAACTTTTTATGTTGATGTGAGCTCAGTTATGGATGCAGTTACAGTTTATTGGACTTGATCACTTAGCCGTCCTTATTTACTCAAGCTTGATCATCATTAATTAATATTTGTATGGACTTGATCACACAGCTGTCCCTATCGTTGTTATACGGACTTGATCACTTAGCCGTCCCTATCGTTTGTATGGACTTGATCACACAGCTGTCCCTATCGTTGTTATACGGACTTGATCACTTAGCCGTCCCTTTTTAAGTTAGGTGGACTTGTTCACATAGCCGTCCTCTTTTTAGTTACATGAACTTGGTCACACAGCCGCCCATATTTATACGTAAGGCACTTAAACTTGGAACCATAGCCAGACTTGATCACACAGCCGTCTTTAAAGGTAAGATTTAACACACGGTAGTTAACTGTTCACTTAGAAGTATCACATAGTGTACTACATAATTGCAGACAGTGATAGGTAAATGGAAAACATATGGACTTTTTATTTTATTTTTTTATTTGGCGTTATTACTTGTGTTAACCAAGTATTAACTAATGGTAAGATTATATTGATTCATAAAGAACCACGCATTCTTAACGGGCGTTTATCTTTTATAAGCACGATTAAATTAGAAAAATCTTTAAATAATTAACTTTCAAGAAGATCAATTAAATCGTCTCGGTCTACTTCATGGTCGCTGGCGGAATCCTCATCCTCAGACATGGTTGATTTATATGGTCGAAGGGTTTCTGCGCGTACTACAGCACTAAACTTTTTGTAACCTTTCATCCCCTTAATACTTGAGATCGTGTATCGATCTAATAATTGTTCTGCCTTACTTACTTTGGATGGACCTGTATATAACCCATTAAGTTTCCTAGTAACGCCAATAGCATCTCTAGCTACCCCACCTTTCCAAAGAACTAACTGACCTACTGTGTACTTTTCATAGCACTCATGTTTCTGTCAATACGAAGCTTGGCGGTTTCTCTATCAACCTGCAATTGTTTTTGTTGGGCATCTGATGTTGAGGGCGTTTCTAACGGAATAGCTGGATATCTAGAATTTTTGTGACCAAACATAAGATTAAATGATGCAAAGCCAGTAGTAGCATTAGGTGTATTATTTATTCCCCATACTATATCGTCTAACTTATTGTCCTATGTGCATTCGCTTTCAGACATCGTATTGAGACCATTTAGTAATGTGCGGTTGACGCGTTCAACTTGGCCGTTAGAACGTGGACTAGCTATAGCGTTTAATATGTGTTTAAATTGGTTCTCTTGAGAAAATCGTTTAAAGTACGTACTTGTAAAAGCTTTGCCTCTATCTGTAATTATCCTAACTGGGTATAACAATATTATGCTTCAAATAAACCAGAAACTTTTCAATAAAATCAAATTCATTTAAATTAATATCTTTAAGTATATCGCCTAAAGCTTCACTTTTGACAAAACGAACAGAAGAAGCTGAAGTGACTAAACTGACGCTCTCACTATTAATCATCGTTTGTCCAATTAGTAAATCAATACCTGGTGTTATATTATTAATTAATTCCACTACTCCATTTAATACTACGTTGTCTATTTCAATGGTTAAATAACATGAACCGAGTGAGTTTACACAGGCTCCTCCAAAACCTCTCATAACAGTCGCACTGGGTTCAATTTTCATTTTTAAGTTTTTAGCTTGTGAAATACAAAGCAAATTAAATCTACTGCCAGTATCTATGTATGCCATGAGTTGTTGTCCATTTACCATTACCATTTTCTTGTAAATATCAAGATAAACATTATAAGTAATATGCATTACATTACCAACCTTTTGTGGCTGCTGTCGTGATGATCCGGCGCCGAACCAGCAGGCATCAGTTGTGTGTCCTGTGCGACGGCAGGTCTCGCAACGCTGTTGTTGCCAGCAGTCACGAGCCTCGTGACCCGGTCGACGACACAAATAACATTTCTTCGGTTGGAGCTGACGCCCATTCTCGAGCAGCACCCCGTAAGCGTAATTGCATGATAAATGTTCGGTCAGTGTCATCCCAGCCATAAACGTCGCCTAACTGGTCTATTTTGTGGAGCCAACCAACAACGTTGCTGCTGTTATCCTCCGGTCTAAATTTAGGAATAACCTTAGCATCACTAGGAGCAACATGTCGTCGTTTTTTCGTTTTTGATTTGAAACGATCGTTCGAGAAAAAATTGACACTATTTTCATCGTCAGAACTGTCAGACTCACTATACTGCAGACTACGTTTACCCAAAACCATGAAAATAAGGTCCCGACATTTTAAAAACTATCCCACTTCTGAAGTGTGAAGTTCGAGAAGGGTTTTCAACAATGAGACAGTTAATTTTACTGAGTTTATATTTAGGCAGAGCAACGTCCGAAGCTTAGTCTTTTCCACCAGAAAATAATGTGTAGATCGTTCATGTACGATCACATGTCATCTTCTTATTTCTTCATCATAAATGGCATTTGACACTTGCTCATAAGTTATTTACGTGTGATGGCCTATTTGGTGCTGCTAGTACTTGATAACAGATAATATCAAACGTGCATAAAGTTTCAAGTAATTTGAATGTCTGGAGGTGAATGAAAATTGAACTAAGGGATTCCATTACACACACATCTAAATAATATAACTAACTGACTAAATTATGAAGCTTATTAATTCACTGTTTTTTCAAGAGTTTGGTGTGTAATGTTTTTAAATAGTTATCGATTTAGACATACATAGACACATTCATGACGATGATGTAACGTGAACATATACCTATAACGGTCACATTAATATTTAAATTATAAGTTTAACGAAATTGCTTCGATACTACTTGAAATCTATATATTTATATCTGAATGTACGTCTTTTCATATATTTTTATGTACAACTCCTACAGATACAAACTTTGTTAAGCCACGATAATTGAATGAAGCGCCAGAAATAGAAGTACTTTCATCTTCAAAATACCAAGCTATCGATCTCAATTTAATAAAAAAAAATACTTTTGCAATAATTCAAGTAGTAGAAAAAAAAAATTGTGCAAATGCCATAATAAATGTCATATATCTTTAAATGCCATATTCGCCGCAGAACTGACAACCATTAGGGTAGAAGAATTCTAGAGTGTAGACTGCGTCTCGGCAAACAGAGTAGGACGCCCACAGGCCAGGTGGAGTGACGACTTGCGCAAGTTGGCTGGCAGGAGCTGGATGCGAGAAGTTCAAAATCGATAAGAGTGGCATGCAATGGGTGACGCCTATGTCCAGCAGTGGACTTCAATAGGCTGATGATGATTTTGATCATATGTTATTCATTTAAATACTTGCGGTCCAATACAAATAAATAAATAAATAAATAAATAAATATTTCGGACATCTAACACACAACGCCATCTAGTCCCAAGCTAAGCAGAGCTTGTGTTATGGGTACTAGACAACTGATACAAATACATATATACTTTTTTTTTTTGTAAATACATACATATTATACATAGAAAACACCCAAACTCCGAAACAAATATTTGTAGATCATACAAACATTTGGTCCGACCCGGGAATCGAACCCGAGACCTCACGATCAGCAGTCGCACACGCCAACCGCTAGACCAACGAGGCAGTCAAATGTACCTATGCGAAATTGTATAGTCTACAAAAAGTAATTAATGTACATGATCACTCCTGTATCCCATCACAGGCCTACACAGCGGATCACGAGATATAACAAATCCGAAATTAAAATTGATGTCAGCGTTCATTTTGCAAATACGAGATGGGTATATTAACTAAATGATTATTGCTCGTTTGGATATACTTGAAGTTTTATTCATTTAAATTAAAATCTTACTTTTATTAAGCTTAAAAGCTTGAAGTAGAAAAAAAACTTCATTCAAGAAAAATATAACATCTTCAAAAGAGATTTGAATAATATGTTACCTATTAAGTTATGTAGTAATATGTTACTGGTTAAGTTGTTATTATTAGCATAAGTGTAAATCATAAGAATACTTATTTCATCCTTCTATGATTGCAGTATTCTATGAATAAGAAATTGACACCAAAAGCAATTTAAGGTGTGTTACATAAATATTTCAACGAATACCGTTGGCGAGGCACAATATAAAGCTTGGCGAAATTAATAAAGACGATTGAAAGCAATTACAACAATTAATTCCGACAGTGTCAGATGAAATGTTTATTTCACGTTGATCCGGGCAAATTAGTACACCTGCATTTCAAAGATAAATTAGCCTATGAAAATGCAGACAATTTTTATGTTTTATGGCTGGCTTACGTCTTGTTTACATGTGATTTCGTATTTGAAGATAAAAAAACTTATATGTAATGTAGTATAGCGCCATCTGTAAGTTGCATGTATTATATTTTATGATAAGAAACTTCGGTTCTATCTGGTGTCCCACGACACCACACGACTTTTTTTATGTAGTAAGGGGCAAACGAGCAGACGTATCACCTGATGGTAAGCGATTACCGCCGCCAATGGACACCCGCAACACCATTATTTATAATATTAGTATGAATAAGCTGAGCCCTTCGTTGTTACCCACGGGTATGATATGTGTATTTTGACCGTAGCGTGATGATAGATAGCTTATAGCCTTCCTTGATAACTGGGCCATTTAAGAGTGAAAATATTTTTCAAATAGGACTACTACTTTCTGAGATTAGCGCGTTTAACCAAACAAACAAACTCTTTAGTTTTATAATATTAGTATACATAGATATGCGTTTAGTGACAATTTTAAATTACAAACAGACTCTTCAATTTCATTTATTTGTATGTGAGTGGATGGCTTCATAAACAGTGAATTTAGAAGTGAATGGGTTGCGCGTATAGCATTTTCGGTAATGATTACGTGGGTATATGACGCAATCTTACAAGAATATGCCAACCATTTGACTGGCCTGTTGGCCTTGTGATTAGTGATCCTGAATGCTATGTCGTGGGGTTTGATTCCCACAAATGTTTGTGTGATGAGTAGGAACATTTATTTTATAAAGTATGATTTATTTTTGTTATGTCTGTGTTTAGAAATATAATGTTTATTAGTGGTTTTATTTTGTTGTTTTTGTTTTTTATTATTTGTACAGTGCCTAGTTTAAGACCAGACGGCATTGTGTGAATTGTGTGAGATAATATTAATCAATATAAATCCAAGCCGAAGGAATAAAATTTATTACACTAACTACACCATATACACTAATAAACCATGTATAAATCAATCTATAACGATATGATACCTCGTGTACGACTAGTATCTCGATGCGAGATCGATTAAACAAAAATATTGAAGTAAAAAAACCCACAATAAATCTTACACCAGATTGTAATTCTGTGCTAATCCATTAGTTGTTATTGAATCATACGAATTTGGACAGATAGTGCACAGTAATAAAGAAAATTTATCAAAATAATTTATGTTTATCAAAAGAGAAACGAATATTGTGTAAAAACAGAACAGCAATAATTAATTTGTGTGGGAATTTACCAGGTTTTCCCTATGAATCGGCATGCCTTTACTGGCTAACAAGGCAGGAAGAGATAAGTTTCTTAATGTACACAAGATAACCGCTTTTTGTGAATCCGAATATGTTTTGTAAAGTTTTGGGAAACAAACATGAAAATGTTTTTTTACTATGTTAATTATAAGCTTATCACAAGAGTCAAAGACATAAAGAGAGGAGTTAGATTGAACGCGTGAACTTATGCCTAGACGATAGGTAAGCAGTAAAATTACGATTCATAGAATTAGAATATAATTATGATCATCATCAGCCTATTGCCACTGCTGGACATAAGTCTCTCTCTTAATGCACGCCACTCTGATCGATTTTGCGCTTTGTCTTTTCAATGCACAATGAAAAGAAAATGGTCATATATTTTTAAGAAAAGTGTATGAACACTGTGTACATTTTTTTTGCTGTTACATCTTTTTTCGATGACTAAAGTTTGGCATCCAAAAAGTAATTTAAAGAGTTGAAAATAACTTCGAAGTTCGGAAGAAAAAGGTTTGTTGTGTTTATACACCTATTATATACAAATATATCAAGTTCAATTATCTGTTTATACACGATGTTTGTAGTATCTAACCAGCCCGGTTTTATGGCTAAAAACGAGTAGACCCTAGAAACCTGTTGTAAGAAATTAAGTAATAAAGTTACGCCAAAACAAAATCGATGAAAAACTTAGTAGAATTAGTTGCACGATGGGTTATGTCCTAGATACAGATTACCGAGAATCTTATAAGTAGTTCTTAGATTTTTTTTGACCTTTTTGTGTTTTTAAATATGTAGGTTTAATATTCTTTACCCTCAAAAAATTCATATTCGAAAAACGAAAAATATTTTATTTTCACTGTCCAATTCAAGACTGTTAAATGATCCCGTGCTATTCTCCAGAGCTACTTATTATTTTAAAAAAGTCACCCATGTTAAAGACAAGAATATAAAAAATTAATTCGAGAGTTCACCTTATTTCGATAGAATTGCGTCAAGAACTAGCCGTTAGCACCAACTTGATTAATCATGCATGATCATAAATCATGTCTAGCGGGATTCGGACGCGCTCGCTAAATGTTCCCTAGCATCAAACAAGAACTTATTTTGAATGCATTAAAGTACTTGTGTGTATATAAATGACAGTAATTTCGTAGAATATATTTTGTATAGCACTTTAATAATACGTGTTTCATCATCTGCCATTAAGCTCAGCTCTGGTGTAAGTGTAAAGTTTAAATTTATGTATCAAATTAATTTAATACCCGGAAACTGATTTTATTATATAAAATACAGTTGAAAATATAAAAATAATATCTTTTGACAAAGGGTTAATGAAATCACTTTTGATTTTTTATAAAAAGTTTTACTTTTTGCTTAAATCTCGGGCCATAGCGAGTTGATTTATAATGGAATTATATTAGAAGTCAACTTAATGGTAGGCGCTTTTATATACGACCACATTGGAACTGTCTCACATCCTCAATTAGTATACAAAGCGATACTCTGCATATGTAAATATTTTTTACTTGGAAAAAATTACACAAATTAATACCCCTTAAAAGTTAAGGAATTCTTATTATCTCACGGACAACCCTATTTTGCATTTGATTTCCATACCGCTACAGCTTACTCGGATTACTAAAAACTTAATTATTCGACTGTAAATCGCGACTTAATCGCAATAATATCTACAAAGTACAATACCTTTTTTTGGTTGCCCTACGTTTCAAACGAAATGCACCGATCGTGATCACGGGTAGTCGAGTAGTGTTAAAAACTTATTCCGATGAATAACTGAGGCGAAAATAGTTTCCTGTTTCTGCGACATTTATCGGAAATGATAGGATGGAGAAAACAAACTTCAGTAGATCAGTTTAATAGGCAGTGTGTTTCGATGAATTCTGCATTTTGTTTTCGCACAATACTAGACGAAGAATAGATAAAACTCAATTATAAAGCTTGACTGACGAATAATCTTTTTTTAAGTAAGTTTTTTTACTAATCTACTACGTAGTTAAGTTAAAATTATGTGTTTACTAAACTCTGTTAGTTTTTGCGTTAGTGTTTAGAAGAATGTTGGGAAATTTTTTACCTACCTGACTTTTCCAGAATTAAATACAACATGAATTGTGATTGTTTGATAGGTACGGACTAAGTTCAGTTTTTGAGATCGGTATCAATATCAATTTAGTCTTCGGATGCCTTTTTGTTTATTTTGTCGTATATTGGAGTTGCTTTCTGATTTACTCGGAGTAGACACGAATATTTTCCTCAAATTAATAAAACAATAACTTATTATTTACATTACAAGATACAACAACATGTAAACGTCTTCAACAGGAATTATCTATACAATAATACACAAAAGCGATTTAAAGGTGACAGAATATTATAGCAATAAGTGCACTACTAAAAGATATCTTAAAAAATATAGTTAGGAATGTATACTAATTAAAAGTAAAAAAATAAAGACATCATTCAGAATTCACCCGAAATATTATTTTCCCTGTCACCTTAACTTAAAAGGTAAAGAAGGATTAAAATGAAATGAAGAAAGTGTCTCACAATAATTCTTTTAAGCTTAAAATCTGACGTTATTTTTATATCAACGATTTTAATCAAACCAACAATGAGACAATAGTGCAAAGAACGAGATATAGGGGTTATCGTTTGAACTGTCTGATAAAGTGATCTTGAGCAAATCTGTGCTTGACCTCGTCTCTGTACAATAACAGCTTCACAGAACCTGACTTAAATAGATAACACAAGTAGCACTTAAACGAGTATGCACTTTGTGAGCTTTCACCCTCCTGGTTCTCTTTTATTACACTGAGTATTTGTAGCACTAAGGTAAATAATACTAGTCATAGCTGTAACGTAGCCGATGTTATAGGAATTATTTTTCACATTTAGGAAGAAGAAGAAAATAGTTTATTTTTTAATAGCAGATTTTCACGAATAAAGTTCTAGAACATCAACCGATATGACACTACACCATTACAATAAACAGTAATAAATAAAAAAAAAAACAAAAAATGTATCATTGATAACCCGATTCAGCATACGGCGTACAACATTAATGTTGGTGTTAAAGGAATGAATAGAGTACTCCCTGCACAACTTATTGAAGTCGCCGCTAGCTCTAACGATAAACGATTTTTTTCTGTAGTTGGAAGAGGAAAAGGGCCTACGGGGGACAATCAACTTCATCTGCTATACATCTATACAAATAAATAAAATTGGAGTGTCTGTTTGTAATATTAAAATAACCGCTTTTTACAAATGCATATGGTATGTATACACGGTACATGTACCAAAATTTTTTTTTTTTCAATTTTAGTCTGTTTGTCGGTCTGTCTGTCTGTTTGTCGGTCTGTCTGTCTGTTTCTACCGGCTAAATTCTGGAACGACTGGACTGATTTTGACGGGACTTTCAGTGGCAGATAGCTGATGATCTAATGAGTAACTTAGGCTACTTATTTTTAGACTTGCGTTGTCACGGTTCAGCTAGTTAGAAATGATTTTCAAAAGAAAACAAGAATCTGCTAATTGACGTCGATTTACAATTGGCTGGATATGAAACCTTCTGCACAGACCAATGTAATTATATGCGCTGTATGGCATATTCAAACCATAACACAGAAACCTCAAAAAAATAAAAATAAAATAAAAATCAGACGTACATTTTGTTTTCCATAAGGTTTTCAGAAAAAGAGGCAAGAACTGTTATTGCGACTGTTGTGTACTGGGTCACTGTATGTGCTAGGTTCTGCGGGAGTTATGGAGACAAGTGAAACGCACGAATGTTAGATGCCAACTGGTTATTAAAACGAAACGAATAATCATTTACACGTACATTACATATTGCATACGAATGATTTTCACACCTATGCATTATCCCCACAATATTAATTCCTTTTTTTTTAAAAAAATATCCTTATATTTTTACAGGTTTTATTATTGAAACTGCACTACTATACTTTGTTTGTTTAAACCAGACGATATATAAATTAATTAAATTTGCTTATTGGTTACACTCTTTGTTTACTCATAACAGATTAGGTTACAAGTTTTATACAACACACTATTATTATGTGTACTAATGTTACACAATATTATGATAGCTAAGTTTCATTTATGTTATTGTTACTTGCTCCGATTATGTTCTATTCACATTGCTAAAAAATCACTTTGCCTTTTTGTCTTACATGATGACGCGCTGGCGCCTGTTGTGGTGCCATTTGAATTGATGCTGTACCATGCCACACTGACATTTCCTTTTGTAACGTATGTCTAGTACTTTGTTTACATTTTATATACAACATGTATGGTACAGAGGCGATAATCAGTACAATTATCTTTGCTCGAATTGTGAAGTAGTTGCCCCATTTTGGGCAATTATTACTTCTTCAGTTTTTTTCCCAACACTGTATGATTTACCCATTTTTCCAATTAACAAATTAATTAAAGTGAAAGTAAGTTATAATAGATACTGTATGTTGCTGTTACTATGGTCAATTAGTATGCAATGTGAATATTATAATATTATTTTACCATGTTGCAATTTCTACTTTTTAACCGATTTCAAAAAAAGGAGGAGGTGTCTCAATCCGACCATTTTTTTTTTTTGATGCGTTTTCGTGGATAACTTCGTCGTGTATGAACCGATTTTGATGACTATTTTTTTAATAGAAAGGAGATGTCCCAACGGTGGTGCCATGATAAGGACATTAAGATCTGATGATGGTATCCAAGAGAAATTGAGTCAAACCTTGAAGTCGGTTTTATTTTTGTTAAAATTTCACTTGTTACATTTTTTGTTGGCTCATCATTAAAGTATTTTAACAATTAATCAAAACAGCATATATATACTAGCTACTTAACCAGGGTTTGGCTGTTGAATTATAGCTTATAAAATATTTTTATTTATTTTGAAATCTAACTGGTGTTTTAATTACTCTATAGTGACTTTCAAACTATTTTGTAGTAGTTTACTTTGTGCTGAAACATTTTGCTCTAATAAATATGCTGGTTTTAATCTGTCTATTGACACTATCTGTGCAATTGGAGAGGTCTATGTTCAGCAGTGGACTGCGATAGGCTGATGATGATTATGATGATTGACACTGAAGTGACTCTATCTTGTAATTGAATTTTAAAAACCTTATCTGACTTCTCTATTACCTTATAAGGATCTTCATAGGGACGTACTAATATTTTTTTTATCAATTCTTAAAAATATGTGTGAACAATTTTTAAGGTCTGGATGTACAAAAAATGCTTAGGTGCTATGACTCTTTACACTGGTAGGCTTATATTTTTTATGTTATCTTTAATATTTTGTATTACTACATGCGACCACCAAAAGTTTTCTTTAATCATCAGTCCGGGATGACTAAGATTATGAATGGTAGAAAATGCCGTTTTTCTAAGAGATTCTGTTAAATATGGCCTTGCATTTTCGTAAACTTGGAATAAAATTTGTATTGTGAATTACTTAAGACTTTTTGGAGTTCTACATCTTTACTCTGTTTTACGGCTAATTTCTCGTAATCTATTGCATTTGATGTACAATTCTATGCTCTGTATACGCGATAATGCGTCCGCTACTACATTGTCCTGCCCACACACATGTCGTATGTCGCTTGTATATTCACTTATTAAACTTAGTTGTAACTAACTCGTCTTGGGCTTCCTTTCTTATTATTTTTACATAGTTTTGAAAATGCGAATGTTAAGGGTTTGTGGTGTGTGAAGATAATTAAGTCGCGTCCTTCAAATAAGCTTCTGAAAACCTAAAAATATAGCAAGTAACTTTCGGTCATAAATTTTATAATTTTGTTGTGTTTGCGTTAACTTCCTGAAAAAATAACCTAACGGGTTCCATTTACCTTTGATACATTGTCGTAACACTGCTCCTACACAATTATTTGATGTGTCTGCAAAGAGTGGGAGTGGTACGTTGTTCGCAGGAAATGATAACGTGACTGCGTTTGTGAGTCCGTTCTTACATTCTAAGAATGCTTTATCAGCATCTGGTGTCCACTGTATTAATGTTTTGCCATTCTTCTTGGCTTGAATAAATCTATTTAATATCTCTAAGTATTCTATAGCTCTAGGTAAATGACTTCTATAAAAATTAACCATGCCTAAAAATGTTTTTAATTCGCTTACATTTTTCGGGTTTGAATACTCGACAATTGCTTGCACTTTAGTTTCTAACGGCCTAACACCTTCTGTTGTAACTTTGTAGCCTAAAAATTCTATACTAGTAGCCTTGAAAGTACATTTTTCTAAGTTTATCGTTATACCATATTCGCTTAAACGACTGAGTACCTGTTCTAAATGCTCGTCATGCTGTTTACTGCTGGAGGACCCTAATGAGATATCGTCAGAATAACAATATACATAGTCTAAGCCAGATAGTAGATACTATATTTGTCATTAAATGTTGGAAAGTTTGTGCCGCATTTCTTAATCCAAACGTCATGCGTTCGAATTCGTATAGACCGAACGGAGTTGTGATTGCTGTCTTGCAAATATCATCTGGGTTTATCAAAATATTATGATAGGCTTCTTTTATAGAAATTTTTGAAAACTTTGTTTTTCCCGATAGTAAGTACGTAAAATCTTGTACGCGAGGGAAGGGGTAACGATCGGGTTTAGTTATCGCATTTAGAACTCTGTAATCGCCACAAGGACGTACTTGTCCGTCTCTTTTTGGTAGTATATGGAGTGGGCTACAAATACCTGCTTCTAACATGTTATTAAATTCCTCCTTTGCAATTTTGTAACGCTGCGGTGCTAAGGGTCTAGGTTTACAAAAGACTGGTGGGCCCTCAGTATCAATGTATATTGATAAACATAATGTTTCGGTGCCTCCTTAAAAGACATAAGTAAAAGTATATCATATTTTTTTAATATCTCATATATTGGGTGATCACTTCGTAATATAGAAATCGCAAATTACAAAAACCGTTTAAAAGATCTCCTTAATTTTAATCTAATCTAATCTAATCTTTGTTCCGTATGTCTTACTATTTGAACCGTTTGCTGCAAAAAGCGTATAACTAGAGTTTATTAAAGAACCAATTTCAAACAATTATTATTAACTTTCAATCTAAGTAGATATTCTTAAAAATATACAATGCAAACAACGCCGAGTTTTGTTCTATCAAACTAGCAGAGAATGTCACAACTTCAATTGCTCCATTTGTCGCTTTGGAGTTCGTAAACTGACCCGCAATTGTTATGGTTAAGTAATTGTAAAATTAACTTTATGAAGTGTACTTCACATCGGCCTAATCGTTGAATGAATAAATCAAAATTAGAAACATTTGTGCCCTCCGACTTTGTCCGATAGCCCGATTATGATAGAATATTATTCATGTTCGACGGTATCTAATTAAAACTAGCTGAACGTGACCAGCGCTTATCTAACTAGATTTATTACATGCTGTAACTATGATATGGAAGTAATATTGTTGATTTAACATCAATACATTTATGTTGATTACAATTGTTGTTAATACACAAACTGTTTATTTTTATAATAAATTCTCATCAATTTAATAAACATATTAGTGGCCTAAATACCGTTTACAATTGTAATGTTGTTGTAATATTATTTACTAGTTGGTAATTTATCAATAAGGTAAACAGATCTTGCTGATTTCCACTGGGACAATCTTTGATTCTCCGTTCCTTGTTGAATTATTTCTTAGAAATGAGACATGTGTTTTATGACGAACTTACTTCAATTGCCAATACACTACGAGGTATAGGCAAAGTTTTACAAGAAGCAAGAATTTAGTGATTATTTTAAATCTTTGCAATGATATTACAAAATTATTCATGTATCACATATACTATTACCTATTTATTTTTTCGGTTCCTTATTAACTAAACCATTTTCTAGATTTCAATATAATTAATTTTAAAGCTATAAGTGTACTTTTGTGTCGATCGTTACACATTAAATAAATCTGTATAAATATATAGCTAAAAAATAAAAATAGATACGCCAAATGAGTTGATAAGCTCAAAACTAGAGAACCGCTTGACCAATTCGGTTATTTTTTTTAAATATTTTCGTTAAGTAGGACACAAAATGGAGAGAGAAATACGTAAAAATTGTGAGAAAAATAGTACAAACAACACTTATTTATTGTCTCTATTGAACTGCGATGGGCCAATTAATTTTACAGTTCGTCGGGGCAGCTAGTTGATTTTAAAGGAAGATAATTATCTTTGATTCAAGATACTTAACTTTTAGGTTTGTTTAAAGAAATCTGAAATCTTTCTAGCCTTTATTATTTCATATTCGTGTGTCTGGGGCAAACCTGAACTCCCGCATGAATCCCTCGGACTTTTTAAACATACATGAAATTGACACAAAGAACACCCGAACTCGGAAAAACAATTTGTGGCTCACGCGAAGTGTTGTCCCATGTAGGAATTGAATCCTCAACACTTAGCGCAGTAGAAAGCGACGTGGCCACCGCTTAAACCACAAAAGACCAACCGTGCTGTCCAATGCGTGATTGCCATAGATATTGATGACAACCGGGACCGAAATTATGAATTTGCATCAATTCCATTTGTTCGTATGAGTCAAGTAACTATTTATCTAAACGTTTATTTTTTCTTAGAATTGGTCAGACTTTTTTTGCTTAAACTTGTACAAATGATGCAAGGCCTTACCACCGTAGAGCCTAGGATTGGAATTCTTCACATGTTGGTGTTAATATTAGACCTTTAGTTAATATTAGCTGAACCCCGCGATGTTACCCGCGGTTATCGTCGTACCGCGAGTAACACCGCGAGACAAAGTTAGTCTAAAAAAAGTAGCCTAAGTTACTCCCTGGATCATCAGCTACCTGCCAGGGAAAGTCCCGTCAAAATCCGTCCAGCCGTTCCAGAGATTACCCGGAACAAACAGACAGACAGACAGGATAAAAAATAAATAAATAAATTTTTGGTATATGTACCGGGTATACATACATATGCATTTAGTTAAAAGCGGTTATTTTAATATTACAAACAGACACTCCAATTTTATTTGTTTGTATAGATTATCTAAACAGGTAAAATTTGAAACAAATGAAATGTTTTTTTGTTTTGTATTCCAAAGATAAGGTATCACTAGATACCGATATTTAAATTTAATTTAGTGATAATTACGGCTTAGCGTTTTAAATCATAATTCTCATTTTTAAAGAGTTATACACGTTTACGATTGTAAGTCTAAATGAAAGTGTTTATTGTTACTTAGTTCGTCGACAATTACATACTTTTAAATATAATAATTTATATTGTATTAGGTAAGATGAAGTTTTTTTTCTTATGGTGGATATATTGAGGTATTGGTAAAAGTTCATTTCAATTTTAAGTTCAAGAGATTCTTTTCAGAAGACAATTCCTTGGCATTAGGAATATGTACCGTGTCGTTAGGGACAAACATACATAAAAGGGACACAGAAATACTCAGACTCAGAGGTACGATGAGTGGATTACACAAAGTGTTGCATGTAGGGTTCGAATTCACACTCAGCGCACTTGAAACCGGCATGGCGGCCACTTAAACCACTATACTATTCGTGCAGTCAACGAGACTATTTAGGTATATAATTTGAAAGACATGACAACGACCATCATTAGATAAATATCCCACACGTGGTTACCAGCCACTTTCGAGATCAACAATTCTCTACATCATAAAAATTTAAAAATAAACGTTTGGTTTCACATTTGTCTTGACTGAACCTACGCCTTTGAATTCATTTCACATCGTTGAATTATCTGTTTACTTGTTTATATATCAAACACTAGCTGTGCTTTTTTTGCATTTGAGTTAAATATTGTTCACTATATCATTGGTTTTAACTTCGTTTAAAATGTTTTTGTAGGGTTCCGTAGCCAAATGGCAAAAAACGGAACCCTTATGGATTCGTCATGTCTATCTGTCTGTCTGTTCGACCGTATGTCACAGCTACTTTTTTCCCAAACTATGAGAACTATACTATTGAAAGTTGGTAAGTAGATGTATTTTCACACAAAAGTAGAAAAAACAATACATTTTAGGGGTACTTAAAAATGAAACTCAAAAAAAAATTCAACTTAATCATACGTGTGGATATCTATAGATAGGTAATAAGAGAATGATAAAACTAAAAAAAAATGTATATTACCAGGCAAACTTCCACCGAAAATTGGTTTCAACGAAATCTAGTAAGTAGTTTTTTTTTTAATACGTCATTTTCAATTTACCTTTCATATAATCAAAGCAAAGCAAAGCAAAAAATATATTTTAGTACACAAAATAATTTGAAAAAATACTCTTAAGTAGTGAAGCCTAGGAATGAGAGCATAGAAAAGGAAGCGAGCACCACTAAAATCTCATTGCAATTCTACTTTGTATGTTATTAAATCTAACAAACGAGGACTCAGTTTCCACTGAGTGGGTTTCTTGTGTACCTTACCTAATGGTAAATTACAATGCAAACTAAATAGTGAAAGCACTAAAATACCTAGTAAGTAAAATATTTACTTTCAATTAACAGCCTTGCTAAAATGTCTCTCAATTGATTTTGCGGTAATCAATGTGTCTTTTAGAGTGGGGAGCATGTCGGATAATAAGTACGAGGGTCTATTAATGTCAAACTCCAGGTCGAAATGCCAATTACAACTCAATATCGTTTCGTGTTACAAAAATTGTGCAACCGTCAGCACAATTTTCGTATGGAGGCACGGAGGAGTATGAAATTTCTCAAGGAAGAATTTCTGAAGGCGCGCAGAATGCTATTCTTTTTACTGATCTATGGATAAAAAATATATTACAATAATAAAAATAACGTTCATCACACTATCGTGCATATGACACACACGGAAATACATAAATTCACTTATACATCTATGCATATACACAAATGCATGTATGTTTAAGTCAAAGTAAAAAGATGATTACTTTTTCTATACCGTCATACTGAATGTCAAAAGTAAAAGAGGTTCGATAGCCTTTTCGACAAAAGAAACCCTAAAAAGTTCTAATTTAAATATTTAAAAAAAATGGTTGAATTTAGACCTCAGTTTTAAAAATGTGCAACATTCGATTTTCGACTCGTAATATCAATGAGAGGAAACTGCTAATGAATGAACCGTGCGTTTTAATAGCAGTTAGAAACCAGACGTCATCCTCCGTACTCGCCAGACTGCTTTTGCACCAACGGACTACCATTTTTTTCGTGAGACAGTTTTGAACGTGAAATGCTTTCACACAATTTGTCGAATCTGGATTACTAGACTTTTATTGCAAAGGCACAAATAAACTTCCGATTAGATAAATAAATATGTAACATTTTAGAGAATAAAACTAGTTTTTACTTTGAATTACAAATGTGCACTTTTATACTGTACCCCTAATATTAATGTAGTGGAAAAAATATATATATTTCATAAGTCAAATACTCGTTAAATATACTTTAATAACTTAGGTTGATACATAATACATGTAAACGTTCTATCCAACATCGGTGGCTTATTTAAAAGGGTTTAACGATTTGCCGGTAATATTAATTGAGAGGAAATTTTGAATGACAAATATTTGTTACAAACCTAACATTACCTTACTTAGTATATAATCCGAACACAGTTTTATGGGTAGGTTTACTTAGGACTCGCCTGACTTTATGAAGCATTCTTGTTGATACATACCGTATTGACTGCCTCGTTGGTCTAGCGGTTGTCGTGTGCGACTGCTGATCATGAGGTCTCGGGTTCGATTCCCGGGTCGAACCAAAATGTTTGTATGATCTACAAATATTTGTTTCGGAGTTTGGGTGTTTTCTATGTATAATATGTATGTATTTACAAAAAAAAAGTATATAAGTATTTATATCAGTTGTCTAGTAACCCATAACACAAGCTCTGCTTAGCTTGGGACTAGATGGCGTTGTGTGTTAGATGTCCGAAAATATTTATTTATTTATTATTATTATTTATTATTTGGCATATATACATACGTATTCTTTTCTTCGTTATTTTTATCTAGCTGTTGACACTATAAACATACGTTCATAAGTAGGTATATTAATGTTCTGCTTCTGAGCTAAATGTTGTGCCTTTGATTTTTGTATTTGTAAAGGGTCCTAGTCCTTAGAGTAAGAAACCCCAAGCCTGGTCGTAATAAACAAAACCATTATGCATTAGTAAAAAACATTTTTTTATTGTTTCTTCGATCTAAGTACAGTATATATTATCATACGCATTTAGTGAAAAGTTGATAAATAGAAATAATTAACAGACACTACAATTTTATTTATTTGCATAGATAACAAATGTATACATATGAACTACAACTTCATATACGCTTCTTTCTATTAGTATTATAAATCAGAAAGTGTGTTTTGTGAAATTTGTAAGCATTTATGTAAGTAGGGATCGGATTTTGACGAAACTTAACATTAATAAACCTTTTACATCAGAATAATAAACTATTTACAGCTCTCACTAGCAAAAGAGAGCCAAAACCGGCGGTACTCAATATTAATGATTGTGAGGAGATATGGAAGTGCAAAGAGCAGCATGAATATTTTGCCAGGCCTTAAAAGGGGCCGATGTAGATTCATTAACATCTGTATTCTTGCTACGTTTCAGGATTCCCTTCGGAAAAATTGAAGATTTTGTGTTTGCAATTGCAAATAAAGTTGTTGTATTGAATTTGTACGTCTTGAAAGGTTATTATGCTGAAATTTGGTAAATAAGGCACAATATATTTCTACGTTCTGTCTAGCCAACGATGAGATGATGAGACACGTATGTAGAGACAACAAAATGGCTAGCACCGAACAAAAACTAACTTGCCATAAAATAATATTTTGTAAATTCAAACATGTCATATCACAGATACACAAGTTCTGTGAAATGTTCGATCCACAATCCACAGTATTAGCAATGATGCATTATCATTGACAAAACTAAAGTTTCCCTAAAACTTTAAATAGTTTTGATGGCCAATCAACGATTGTGGATGTAGCGAGCTAAATTGCAGTCAATCGCTTGGTTTTATTTTCATTAGGGTCAATCCTCATAAACATAATTCAAGTACTTAAAACAAAGAAAACCTAAAAAGATACACACTATTGTATCCAATCTAAGCTATTATTAAGGCTATTAACTTGCACTTGGCAAGTATTTAATTTAATGCATAAACGCAAAAGTTGTCCATCCAACCTTATCGAAATTTGAATGAATCTCGGTTCATTTCCCTCTGAACATATTTCATTTATTTACTTTATTTAAGAAATTTCGCCAGCAGAAATTGGTTCTTTTAACAAATCCTTTTGCATTTCACGCCCCGCCGCGCTGCGCCGCGCCGCCCGTCAATGTAGTAGTTCCGAACGCCGTAGAAGTGATAGGGTAATTAAACTTGTTTTTGTAAATAATAGCTTACTAATTAATCCTTTCAGACAATGAAAACTTATTTTAATTTAATACAACAGTTAACAAACAATTGTTAAGTAGTATTTAATTTCAAACTTTTGAATACATCGAGCTCTACAACCAGTGTTATATATGTAGGCGTTCGTTCTCTCCTATAATAAAGCTCCAGTCTAGAATAGTAGACAAGCCTACATATCAAACTATTCTCACATAACAATCCATTCTTACGTAAACTTTTTAATATTTGCAATATGTTTCAGCATGTACAATTCAATATTCCATATCTAACATGTTGGATGTTCATTGAATGTCTATACTAATTAATGAAATTGAGGTGTCTGTTTGCAGTTTCCAATTAACAGTTTTCATTTAATGCATATGGAAATATATATATATCTAAAAATATACGTTTTTTTTAAAAAACCATCGCAACTCTTTTACTTAATAGCCATTCCTTGAAAGGTTGCTTTAAGCTTCAGGGGGGATTTCGCTCTAACTGACAATCAAATATAAATTTGTTCCTTTGAACTCCAGTTAATAGTTTCTGAATACTAATTATTAATTTCAATTCCTATCATCTGCAGAGAAATCAATGTTAATAACTTCAGAGAAATTGCATCGCGGGAAATGATTTAGTAATATAAACGGTAATTTTAGTAAAGGAGGGTTTTAAATTTGGTTTTGATTCTAAGACGACAAAAGAGGTGTATGTGCCTCTGACCTCTGTGTAATTAGATGCACTGTCGTAAATATATTTAAATGTTTTATTTACTACTGGTAATGTAATGATGCCCTATTTTTAGTAAATTGAGCTAAACCAGCTCAATTTACTAATGTTGCTAGCATGCTATGTCGCTTTTGAACTGCTATTCCACAAGCTGAGAATTCACTCCAAAATTTATCCAATAAATTCAACTATTCGTTTAAGAATAAAAAAAAAGTAAAACGATTATATTATCATGTGAAATAAATGGATTAAAATAGTTTACTACTTAACATCGTTTGCTGTAGGTTTTAAGAAAATAAGTCCCCTTGTCTTGTTTTGTTGAAATAGTCTGAAAGAGATTGATTAGCTATTAGTATTGTAGTCTATAATTTTACAGCAAAATCCGGGGACTAAATAATGGTAAATTTGTTTTAAAAAAAAAAATCGAACTAGAGAACAATTAGAAATAAAATAAACCTTTTAATTTATAAACAGCACCTGCGCTACGTTTATATTTATGTCACGAACAATTCTGATTTGTAGAGAATCAAAATTGATTACCAAAGCTACACACGATAGAGCCTGAGAGTGATGTCTAACTAAACCCTCCATTGTTGTTTGGGCCTTCTATTTGCTGCTTAATTGTCAGCGTAGACAGGCTTAATGGAAGCAGCAAACCTCTAAAATCAAAGGACTATGTGTGGGGAATTAATTGCACTGATACGCTTGGAACTCCAAAATGTACGTGAATAATGAGTGCACTGAACGGCTGCATAATAATGTACTCTTGTCGTTGTACTGTCAAAGTTTAAATGACGGCATTTATTAAACGAACATAATATAATCTCTTCAAGTTGGAACTACTCTACTTTATGCACTAAGTGGACCTATCTGGCCGAGTTATTCCGATCGAGACCTTTAAAATAGCTGCCTCGCAGCAAGCAGCAGGTGAAAGTTTAATTAGGTAATCGCTTAGTCTTGAACTTCAGGTAGATTGAAGATTAGATAGGCAAAGCTCGACGGGCCAGTTTACACTTAATATATATATACACATTTCAGATAGTACAAACGCTAATTTACATCTGAAAATTAATTTTAAAATATTTGTACCGTATTTGGTATTATCTTATATCTCATCTAAACTTAAAACATATGTGTTGTTTATTGCAAGGCTGACCTTCAAATGCATCTTAAGAAATCACTTATCTGTACTGAATGATTTATGAAAGGTTTTATTCTATAATGTTTTTAGCTTGGTACATACATCATACGAGTATATTAATGTAATATAGAAAGATCATGAAATTCGAAGTTAAATCGTCCCTCTCAGAGAAACCCTCCAATGTAAGCCGTCTATCTTTATTATCTTTAAGCCTAATGGGGAAAACAACTGCGCTTTGTAGGAGCGCGCGTCTACTAAGTCAAAGTATTATTTGTGACTCTAAATGATATTACTAAACATATATGTGTATAACTATATCAGTATGGATTAGCTGCAAATTCGAAAATAACTCTGTCTTATCTGTTACGCGTTTCACGGCTAAACGGCTGATTTTAATAAAATTTGACATGCACATACTTTGGAAAACATGACATAAACTCTTCACTGCAATAACCGACGTATACGCGGGCGGAGCAACGGGTAAAAGCTAGTGATGCATATGGATTCATTTTTCTACTGCAAGTATTGCATTTAAAAAAAAACAAAAGAATGGTGCGATCTAGTTGCTTGCTTTTATCATATATCAGTCTCTTCATAGATCATGAACGCGGTTGTTTATGATCCTGGACATTCATTGCCTTCTATACATTTTCTTTGTTGTTTATTCCCATACCCTGACTATATTATTAATGCAACGTTTAATCATCTTAGCATAAATATAGTGTTTATCTACATTACCACATATTATGTGGTACTCAAAAACTGAAATACATGAGTGTAGTTAGTGTAGCTAGTAAATGCAAAAGCTATTAATAGTGATGCTTTGTATTAAAGTAAAACAAAGGCGTTGTCATATTATCTAGCCAGCAACCAATAATTATTACGCTGGCATGATTGACGCACATTAGGATATTTATAAATCACAGAACTTGTAGATTTTGCGATGTTTTGACATAATGCATGTGAATATACCAAACGGGAGAGCATTTTTATCAATATACAATTGTACCTACAAACCTTAACCAACGATACAAAGACTATTTATTAAAGATTTAAACAAAAAATTATTAATTTGTAATTTGCTCTAAATTAATTTTATATACCTATGTATGTGTGGGTATTTAATAATAAATATTTTATTCGGTTCCTGAAATCCTTGAAGTGCTGAGACAGTACCCAGATATTGTTAATGTATTATATCACTAATTAATATATACTTTTGTTTCTTGACATTTTGCGATATGGAAAAAAGTGATAATTAATTTATATCTACCTGGTATGTCATAGGAATTCGTTAAGGTTATACATTCATTGAACCAAAAACTTGAACTATCACTCTATACTTTTGAGAATTTCTTTTACGTGGCCAAACTCCATACAATGCATTTAGTACGGTTGTATAACTACTTTACAGACATTTTGCGTGTTCATCGATGATACACCCATGACCCATGTTTTTGACAAAGCAATGTATGTAAGCGACTCTGTGCTACCGGTAACAGATTGTGTCGCAGATTCCCCTTGTATTATCTACATTCATATAAATTATCTTCGAACAAAAACCATCACTGAAATTTATACATTCGTATCTCAACAAAGTTACATTTTGAATTCTAATGTATTATTCTATTCTAATTTAATACAGAAAGCATTGTGAATTCAGAGTGTTATTATAGCCTGTTATAAAAGGCTCCAGCCTAAAAGTATATACGCGGTACTTTTTTTCCTTAAAGAATAATGTTGATTTCATTAGATACGTTTTTTAGATAATTATTACGTCGTTTCAGGTCTCTTGTCATATATATCTTCAAAATTATTTCAAAAGCATGGAGTTCTTAATCTAAAAGACCTCACTATTTAGGCACAGTATATATCCATCTTTACACAGCATAAAATGAAGTCGCTTCCGCTGTCTGTTCGCTTATATCTTTTAAACTACTGAACTTATTTCAATATATCTTTCAGTAATATTATTTATGTTTTTATTATAGCTTTATAACACCAACCGCGAGTAGCATACGGGTATATTATAAAAAGTATGCTGCACATAAAGTTTATACACGCCTATTGACTTCGACCGTATTTCAAAACTTAGGGATAGCGTTCCATCAAACGTTTTCAGATTCTTATATATTGGGCAGTATGAATCGTAAATGTACAAAATTTTCAATGCTATGGTAATTCAATTAAACAACTAGTGCAGTTTCTATGTAGTACTCCTGTAAATCTTACTATGTGTCCTTAATTTGTTTAATTCAATTACACTAATGTGTTTTTTTATTAACCTTTTTACCTTATCTCAATAAAGAGGGGTAGTGAGTGAGCTACCAAGGGGATGACGACCTGCATCGGCGTTGAACTCGTAATACTGGTGTGTGTTCTTTGAACCACGGTGACCTTCAAGACAAACAACGCCAATAAATGACTCAAGCGTAACAGATTAGGCACACGATTCTACTTCTTTATAAATAAGCTGTATTTTAGTCGAATAAAAATATAGCTGCTTTTATGATGTATAACTATATAGACCTTAGATGTGTGCTGTGTATAAAGCAGCTATAAAATGTATTATGTATATGTTTAAATGATATAATCTCTGAAACTGACAGATTTTGATAATTATTTTTATGTTGAATAGGGTGAATAAGTATGTATAGGTACGGTTGAAGTTTATTATTTAAATAGATATAAGTACTAAGTCCTATGATAATGACACCTAAAGTTCTAATCTAAGAAGTAGAGTATCACAGATTTGAAAGATTGAAGAGTAGGAACGGTTTCAAAGAAATTGATCGCTACAATATCCGATTCTCGATATTAATTCCCTATATTTTTCCAAATTAATTTCAGTTTTACAGATTTTTTTGTTACTAGACATGTGGACATACTAGAGTAGATATATAAATATGTGTTATCATGATACAATTTGAAAAATTTCAGCCGCAATTGTAAACGTTCTGAAGGTAAATTTAACTCACAAATTAATTTGCCAACATTTTCGTACATGTTTCATTCAATTCTCAGAATAGAGCGAGTGTTTGAATAAACCTTAGTATAATTTTCCATTTCTTATATATATATATATACAATTTTCTGTTTGTGCGAGAATATCAGGATTGTTACAGTCTATTTATATAGACGTTTTAAGTAAGCACTATATTTTAGTTTAGAACATTCAAAGGAAAAGAAACGTCACGGGTTTGGTACATTAAATAGGTTTACTGGTTATTGTCGTGGAAATTTAAGGTCAAATGTTGTGTTATTTAAATCAAATAAACGCCAACACTTCAGTATTTATTGAACTTTCAGTTGTAATAAAGTAGCAGTTAGACATGATTTGCCAGAAGATTTCTTTAGTGTCTCTTTTTAGAAGTGTTGGAATAAAACGAATGAATGCAACAAAGAAAAGAGATTCATGATAAGTATTAGCGCTCAGGGCAAGTTTTTCATTTGGGTTCAAGTTAATTACGATTTGTGTAAGATTAATTAAGTAGAGATAAGATTGAGATAGCGGTAGGCTTCAGAGCGAGACTTTACAGCTATTAGAATTAAAATCTTTGTAGTAAAAAGATTATTATGACTGAAGCTAGAAAAAACTAGTAAACTATAAGAGATTTAGGTGAAATACACTATTTCCAATCAGGCCTTGAGGTACCTAGCCAGGTGGCCTTACCTAATGATAAACGCTTCGCTACTTTGTTAATTTCCGTTAGCCATTTAACTTTAAAGATCGTATAAGAACTTAATATTCATGGTTACATGTTGAAGGTTGTTGTTAACAGTTCTCACAATAAACCTTACATCTTAAAAGAAATTAAGCTAAGTGTACACACCTAACAGAAAAGGATACAAAAACATAATATTTTTGTGGTTTGAAAAAAACAGATACCTGAATTATTTCATATTTGCATTAAATGTAAAGCTTTTAGAGAATGTGTGATTCAGAATGGTGTATATAAATATCTCCGTGGTTTAAAGGCGACACATTATGCATTCCATTTTTCTAAAATGAGAATATCGAACACAGCCGACAGCTCATTTCTACACATGAAACAAGAGATTACGTATTTTTACAAGTATAAAAGTACGTCGACGTATATAAGAGTAAAGGACGACTAAAAAAAAAGGAAAGACTGCTTGAAAAAATATATGGCCAAGAAGGAAAAAAGCAGTGAACTGACGAATGATACAGGAGAATGTAAGAAGAAAATTCATTACACCGATCCCAAACAAAGTTGTGAAAAGGGTAGGAGAACAAGTATTAAAGTACTTAGAAAATAGTAAGTTGTGTAAAGCTCTATTATAAATATCTATTTTCAAATTTTAATTTCAGTACTGAAAACAAAATTTTGATCGTGGCAAATAAAGGGATCTCATTTGTGGTTAGTAAAGTCAGTTGTGGGTTTGTTAGACCAATAAATTGTGAACTCAGCTTTGTACTCACTGCATATTTATTAAAGGAAGGTCAAACTATTTCAATGAAACCTACCTCAAGTTTTAATTAAGACGGTGAGATTGCAAACTTAACAACAATAGTTGCTGTCGAGATGAGATAGCAAACGGCAAATGTTGTAGAAATGTTTAAAGAAAATCATAGGTAGTACATATATTATTTATCTATAGTAGGTACTCTTAACCTGTTCCACGCCTTAATATTTCTCTAATAAATATTTTTGATTTTATCATTTCGTGTTCGTGAAATGTAAAATGACAATATAATAAATTGATCGTCGTTGATATATTCTGGTCAAGGTTTTCGAATCGTTTACAAAATTGACTTTCTACCTGTTGATAAAACAATGCGTGACTTACCTATATTTTTACCTATTGATTTATTCCGTTAAAGTAAGCTATCAATTTTGCTCAGTAAATATTATTTTTATATTTGAGAACATTTCAGTCGGTGTCACAAAAACCTCTATTTAAATTGTTTCTTATAAGTAAGTACCAGTTTGTATTATTTTCATAAAACTCGCACTGCTTATAAGGCATTGTTTTTATTATTTTAAGTGGCAATTAGTAGAAGTACCAGAAGAATTATGATTGGTATAAATTTCTAGAAATTTTTCTTCTGATTGTTTATTTTTTTGTACCGGAATTACAGTGATGGGCGTGTGGGCGGGATTAGTCCCAATACGTATAAATAGATTATAATTGCTTTCCGAAGATATAAGTGTACATTGTACAATATAGAGATATTATATACAAGTTCTTTCACGCATTTGGCATTTACCGTAAAACGGTGAAGCCCAGAGGAAGTGTCATGATTTTCGCAGTCTATTTATGTATGTTTTACCTTAGTGTATTCGATTTTAATTAATAAGGTGTCAATAGATTCGTAATAATGTAGCCGACCCCAAATCTTGGGAATAATAAAGGCTAGGAAGATGAGTATGAGATTAGTAATAATGGCCCCTGGTTACATAGCCTATATAAATTTTATAAACATTTTAATTTTAAATCCTATGCGTCACTAAAATGGTCAAGGTAAATTATGTGGGTACCAGGAACACCTCCATTAAACAGACATGGTAGGTTCACAGTGGGTCAAACGAGGCTCTAGTTTGACCGTTTTTGTACCTATGTATTTCCGAATTTTACCTGAATCATTTTCTTGTTTCGTCTCTTGTAGTTTTTTTCATACGTATTCTGGTTTTTGAGTTTTTAAACATTTTTTTATTATGTTTAAAGTACTTGCTTAAACTCGTAAGTTTATGTTTCTCAGTATATTAAAATTTATAAAATTTACAAACTATGTTCGAAGTTTGTAAATGCAAAATCTTGACTGTTATATATTTAGACGTCTTTAATCATAAATTCAGTTGGATGTGAGCCACAATAAACCTATTTCATTCTGAGAATTACGTTTAGTAGCAGTAGCAAGGTGCTTTCGTAAGATTATATATAATTTCTTGGTATATTAAATTTTTTAGATAAATTTACACACTGTGTTATTTGATGCTAAGATTAAAATGAAAATCACAGTAAGAAAATTTAATTTAATTTATTTATTTTGCTTAGTTGATCAACATTATAAATATGCTCGAACGATTCAATGGTTATTTTTGGAACTCATGGTTTTTATAATGCCATTTAAATTATGTGATCCACAAAATTTATTTGCTTCATATAATTTGTTAGCGCCAGTTATTTCATTCACAAAAGATACGCATGTTTCCCTTTTGTCACGCGAGCGCACTGCGTCGACTACAGATCTGCAATTGGTCCATTTGCCTAGCTAAATATGAATCGACATTTGTCTAATACTCTAGTAGAATAGATGTCTGTTTGTCGTAAGTATAGCATAACTTATTGTGTAGTAATGATTGTGTACCGGGAAAAAACGTAATTGCGTGCTTAGTAATACTAAGAGCTTAATCTTAATGAGAATTCAAAATAGTATATTTATGATAAGCATAAAAAAGCTCTTCATCATTTACAAATAGTATAACTAAATAATATTAAGCCATATTTGATACAAACATATCTATAGAAAAAAATATTAATCTGTTATTTAATATTTTTTTATAAAAAAAAGCACTACAAAATAAACCCGAATTTACGGTCACCGTCGCAGGTATGTTACGTTAAATAGGTAGGCATAAACGGATCGCTTTTAATATCCGTCTCTCAAGTATTTTTTAAGAATTGAAACTGTCGACTCTATTGGTTTGGACTCACTGGGAGTCTTCATAGCATTGTTTGCAAATGCGGGTACTTGTACTGTTACTGAATCACTCCTGATAAGAACTTCATCTTCTACAAATAATAAAAAGAAATATGTAATAAAATAAAAAGGTATAGTATACGTTTAGCATCCCTAACGTTACTAGAATTAGCATTATCACAGAGTAAAAAAACTGAATTCATTTTGAGTTTGTATGAAGAAAAAAACAATCTTATATTGTTAATACGATATGCTTCACTTTTTGTTTTAACATTTTCCATAGAATTAAGTTTAAAATGATATCCTCGAAAATCAATATTTTGGGGTAAGCTGTCTGCTCTGTTAAGATTAAAACTTAAAACTATTAAGCTCTCCATCTAAGTTACCGCACAAACTAAGACAAAAGAGACGTTACTTCAACAGGGAGGTAATTCCAAATGAAATATTCAATGTTTCTTTGTGAATTTGGTACAGCATAAATCCAGACTGTTGAAGTATAAGACAAGTTTATATGAATTATAAAGCGATACTTACTCGGTTGTGAAATATATCTACATATTTAAATGAGTTTGATTACGTTAATTATACACATACACTAACTCCTAAACACCGAATACATAAAATTTGCAAAACGTATTGCAGGTATCAAAACATGCCATTTAAAAGCGGAGAAAGCAAAAATAATGTTGGCTATTCTTTTAAATTCTATACCCAAACGGGTACTAGTTCAACACGTACTAATTCATCTATTGGTATGCGACTGGTACCTCACTAACTTAATAGTTTGAAATTCAACTACAAACTATACCTTTACTTATTTTGCTTCTATAACAACAAGAACAAAATAAAATAATAGTAATAGTTTTCCATCAAAGCTTATCACATGGCCATGGCAAAGTTCATGACATATCATCATTAAATTTTTCAGAGTTTTCGAATCAGGCGTTTTGCTTTTAGTGGAGCGTGAACATTTTGAACAAAAACATGCGCTTAAAGTTGAATATTGCGCAAACGGATACCTAAATAAAACAGTAGTCTTCCTCTCAATGTGTTTAAAATACCTATCTAATGAAACACGACACAATAGGATCGACGAGAGAAAGAAATAATCCACACTTTACGTGCACACCTACATGCACTTTTTTAGGTAGGTACCCCAAAATTATTTTTCGTGATTATATTTTGCAGAACTTTTTCGACGTGGTAAATACACATATCCATGAAAAGTTTAATCTTTCTAACACTTACCGTTTGAAATGTAAGCCGAGGACGGACGGACAGACATGACGAAACTAAATATAAGGATTCCGAGGCATGAACTACGGAACCCTAAAAACGAAAACTATACAACATCCTATATAACCGTATAATATTACAGCGGTTCCTATACAAATATGTGTTCTCTCATATGGTTTTAATAAGTTATTATGATCACTCACGGCATACTCAATAGTACTTGAAGTTTGTTATACGTAATAAAATCATTTCTATAACTTATTGATTTCTTTTTTCCTATGGATTACAGCGATGTGCCTTAAGCAATTGCAAATCTTAAATTTATTTAAAAGTTTTACCTATACGTTTGGATGATTTAAATTAGACCAGGTAGTGTCCGAGCCGGTCACAGGCAGGTGTCATTTTTAGTTAACTGGCCGAACTATATACGGATCATGCACTGTGGAATGTAAACTGCTTCATACAAAATGTACGTAACCTTGTAAATCGGGGCTTCCGGGCGACTTACACGGCCACACCCCGGGTACGTCCCGGTCTACTATAATTTTTCCCCTAATCTCCAATTTATCTAAAAGTATCAACATTTAGTATCTAGCGAAGGTGATAGCTCTAGTAGCTGAGTTTGTCTTTTATTTGCTCTGTATATAGGACGTGTCACCTAATAATGTAATGCACATAAATTAACATGTGTAACACAATTGACCTATAAGGGTCCGTTCACATAGACCGGCGCGGGCGCGGAGAGCATACGCTTGGAACTGGCTTGAGTCGGCAGGTGTTCCACATTGACCGGCTGGAAGAGCACTGTTTTTAAGCGGATGGAGCTGGACGTATGCGTTTCGAGCCGAGCGGGTGGTGCTCTACAATTGCGGTATACCTCCAGTTCCGCCTATCCAAGTTTTGTTTTCGATGTGTTATAACGTGTTCTTTTAAATTTAGTCGTGGATAACTGTGGTGAAGAAACATATTTATTTATATAGAAAGACTAGCTGACCCACGTAACCTCGTTTACATCTTCTATTGCCCGTAACGTAATAATTTTCCCCCGTGTTTGTAATTTTCTTCTTAGGAACAAGAGTTGGTGCTCCGCTCCTTTTGGTCTTGGAGTAGTGATATATAGCCTATAGTCTTCCTCGATAAATGGGCTATCAAACGCTGAATTAAATTTTATATAAAATCGGAGTTCCTGAGATTAGCGCGTTAAAGCAAACAAACAAACTCTTCAGCTTTATAAATATTATATAATATAGATTAAGCCGAATAGCCCAAGGATGGAAAAATACTGGTCACTGAAGGAAATAGTGAAAAGTAAGGATCTAGGCAATAACATAAAAAAGAAAACATTCGAGACCTGTATCCTGCCAGTTCTTACTTGTGGCTGTGAAACTTGGTCAATAACACTTCACCACAGGGAAAGGCTAACAAAATGCCAACGTGCCATGGAAAGAAGCATGCTAGGGTTAAAAATCAAAGACAGAGTCAGGAACATAGACATAAGAACAAGAACAAAACTCACCGACATTCTTACTCGGATAGATGTCCAAAAATGGAGATGGACTGGACATATGCTACGCCACCCCATAAACAAATGGAGCAAGCAAGTCACCCTCTGGCAACCAAGAGACGGCAAAAGAGGTAGGGGTCGTCAAGTCAGGAGATGGGAAGATGACTTGAAACAGACAGCGGGACCATTCTGGTTGAGAGTAGCAAGGGACAGGACCCATTGGAAGGAATTGGAGGAGGCCTATGCCAAAAGGCACACCAAACTTAGGGACCTCTTGTAACCCTATGTTTAGGAATAAAAGGCTATTATTATTATTATTATTATAATATAGATTATTTGAATCAGCGAGCGAAACAAAACAAGCTTCTATCAAATAAACATATTTTGACACGAGTAATATTAACTTTTCATCATGCATGTTTCACACAAGTTTACAAAATACACCTGTTCAGTTCGCGCGTGAAAGACTACGCGATGGGAGCTGATCGGCCACGCGAGCACGAAAGAGCATGCAAACGGACCCATTCGGCTGCACGAGTGTGGAAGAATCCGTCATCAGAGACAGCCGTCGGCTGTCGGCTCCTCTTATTATTTCACACGTCGCGCGTTAGGTTTGCTCACAAGCATTCTTAATAATAAAAATAGTTACATGTAAAAATGAAGCTTATTGAAATAATTCATAATTCTGTATTAAACTGTGGTATAAAGCCGCTCTCCTCTCCGAGCCGGTCTGTGTGAATGGACCCTAAGTATTTTATTCTTGTCGGTTCTCGTGTCTGACTTACAAAACTATCTTGGCTATTTTCAGAAAGCCCAATAGAAAAAAAGGATTTTTAAAAGTACATTTGGTGAGTTAAGAACATTGACCTAACCAATATCTATATTGTAACGAATGTAAAATCTATTCGTTTCTGTACTTATGAATGATTCAGTACCGTACAATGGTAGAATCTCTGCGTCATTTAAAGAACGTCCACATTCAGGTGTTAATGTTAATCTGTTGTCATATCGCACAAAACCGTATGAAAGGAATACGCTGAAACTAATTCACTCAAAAAAAGTATTTAATACAATTAAAGGCAAACAGAAAATGCTAGTTCCAAAATCATTGTTTAACAATGTCAATGAAACAATTTTCACATTTAAATAAAGCCAAAACCAATCATCCTGTATACCAATTACCCTGGCTATTTTTAATTAATGAACTGCCCAATAATTAATCTCATTACGCGAGATCTTTGAATAATTACAACGTATCAAATTTATTGAATTTCTACTCTATAAATACCGTTCCTTGCCTTAAATAATTTTTATGATTCGCCTGCCTTTGTTACAGTATATTTTATGAGCTTTTTATCCAGTATAAAGGTGGCAAATAAACAAACAACCAGCTTGATGTCACAGAAGCGGATCACTGTCAATACAGGAAAGTTTGGCATAACATAATTTTTTTTCAGACACGCATAAAAAAGATAGATATAGATGACAATAAGTAAAACACACAGAAGATAATACACAAACACAACCGTACTTAGCAGTTCATGTATGTCTTGAGAAATGTTATTATAACTATTTATTTTCAAATATTCCACAACTGTGTTAGTTATATCGGCTTGATAGGGAAACAATGTGTGTTGTTTTAGCACTGAGTGATATATGAAGATTTGACGTACAGTCATCACTTTGAACGATTGGTATAGTTGTGGAATATAGAAATCGTGGCTACTGTTATATTCCGGGATCCCCGGAACAAATTTTACAAGTTATAACTATCAAGCTAATATTTCGCAAGTGACTTCATTTTGATCAGGGGCCCATCTTTCACCTTACAAAAAGTTATGAATGTGGTAGCTAACAGGATTAGCAGAGAAAAAAAAATTGAGCGTAGGACCGGGATAACGTATCACGCAATTCGTAGGACAATGTGACTGTTAAATTATATTAATATTCTTCATGATGCTTATGCGTGTTACCCGTGTAACGATGATAATGATATACGCCACAATGTCGGAAAAACACTGACATAGCACGTTTCAGTATTATCAGTAGTGTGAATAATAACTCCCCAACCCACCATTATTTCCCTAGAGAACTCGATAGAACAATAAAGTTTTACGCTGTCATACATTTAAATTCAAATATTTTGTTTGATTACTTACACAAAACAACAATTTAAATGCATATTACATTTTTAAAAATATAATGGTGACTGAAAATGTTTCCATTTCATGTTATGTTGCCATAAAGTGGTAACTGGATAGTGACGTCATCATACTTCTTAAATCCAAGTAAATACGAGTTTCGACGTGGAACTAATACGACAAAAACGGCTTGCAATATCAATGCTGCATTTAGAGAGGAAACTGCTTATATAGGTAAGAAGCGTGCGTTTCGGTTTAAACGATTTCGTAATGGGAACTTCGACTTGAAGAATGAACCACGTGGAAGACCGCCCACACTGGTGAATAACGCTGAATGGAAGGAGATGGTGTAAGCCGATCTGAGTCAAACTAACCAGGAATTAGCAGCATAGTTTAACGTTATCTTACCAACAATATTGACTAATTTCTGTGAAATCAATAAAATAAAAAAATAGCTAAATGCGTGACTTATGATTTGAATAATCTGCAGAAAGAAACGCGTGTTAAAACTTGCGTTGCCTTAATGAACTGGTACAGAATTTAATGAATACCGATTCGAGTTGTGACATGTGACAAAAACTAGATTCTTTACAATATCCAAAATCGAAAACTTCTACGGCTGACCCCAGGTCAAACGGCATAGCAGCGCCCTAAAACAAAGTTTACCAATGAAAAGGTAATGGTAATTATTATAACAATAATGATAACTATTTGATGGTCTATTCGTGGGGTTATTCACTTTAGCTTTCTCAGGTTCTGGTCAAGCAATAATAGCAGATGTTTACTGTGCCAAACTTCCAATAAGGAAAGCGAAACTAGCGATGCAACAGCCCGGCTCGTGAGTCGATTATTGTTCCATGAAAACACAAGACCTCACACTGCACGAGAAACCATTGTAACTCTACAGGAGCTGCATTTAAAAACCATACGGCATCCTCCGTACTTGTCAGACCCTGCTCCTTGGGACTACTATTTATTTGTTGATTTCGTCAATTTTCTACGTGGAAAAAAAAAATCCAAAAGGCAATACAAAATGCTTTCACATAGTTTGTCAAATCATAAATGAACTTCGCAACGGCATAAATTAACTTCCGATAGTAAATTAACCCTATTTATACTCAACTGCGAAAGAAGGAGAGTAATGTTTTTCAGGTGTATGTATGTATGTGTGTATATTTATTTGGCACGCCCTAAAGCCTAAACTGCTTGTCGTATTTTTATGTGAGTGGTGTCAATAGATTCGTCATCAAAATAAAAAAAATCTTCTTCTATGAAGTTCTTCAATAAATTTAATAAGGATGGCAGACGATAAGATGTACATATGGTATTGAATGGTAAATCATATAATATTAAACGTTAAATGTTACCTCTTTTTGCGGACTGCCGCCGTAGGAGAATTATGTTTCTTAATCTTGTATCTATATATATAAAAGAGGAAGGTGACTGACTGACTGACATACCCAGAGATCAACATACAGCCCAAACCGCTGATCCTAGAATCCTGAAATTTTGCATGTTCTTTATATAACGCAAGTGAGCACTAAGAAAGGAATTTTTGAAATTTCACCCCCAACGAGGTAAATCAGGGATGAAAGTCTGCGTGAGCGAAGCCGCGTGCAAAAGCTAGTGTATTTATAATTTTGTGTTATTGTTGGTGCATTCTGTAAGCCGGCTTAAATCGATTTTGGATTTCCAGGTGATTCCTCGTATTTGGAGGTTACACTGCGTAGAGTAGATTGGAAAATAACATAACGGGTTTGTAAATATCCAGTATACATTTTCAATAGTTTGATTATTGTCATTTGTGTATAAAAAAATAATTTTAATTTTCCTTAATTAGTTAGAAACATAAAACAGTGGTAATCTTGTCTTATTTTACGAGAACTTTTCACAGTTGTCGAAATTCGACCATATTTTTTTATGTATTTTTTAGCTTTCTGAACCCATTCTCTATATAAAACTTATATTCCGATTTCGTCATCTACTTGATTATGTTTTGCTACCATAAAGCAACACGGTAGAGAGTGGCCATACGCAGGCGTTGTCCTCTATCAAAGTATAAGCCCAAATGGGCCTATGCACTACACAATATGTGTTTATATGTGTGTGAAATAGTGAATCTTTTATTTTAAATGTTACGTATGATTTCGTTGTGACAGACTATTGTTTTTGTATGTGAGTCTCAAATATGTAAGTGTGAAGGTTACCCTCCGTAATAAATAATAGACTGTTTTGTATCGCTAAAAGACATAGACTCGACTTTCTGTTTGATATAAAAAATAGCCATGTTTCCCCATAAGGAATCGTTTATCAATATATAACGGGGAACCTAGGCACTAACTCCTGTAAATAGGATTTCCGGTAAAGGTTTGAACGTCATTATTTTTTAACGACACTCCATGCGGCGCGTGCGATACCACATTAATAACGGTATTTCTCGCTCTGACTCGAAAAGCTTAGGCCAAAACAAGAAAAATCAATGTACACGTAAATTTGTTCGTATTTTTTGCGGTACTGCATCGTTCATCCAATCAACCTGAAATTCTGGATATACGATTCCGGAGATATTTAGAAACATAGAGCAACATACGCTTCTTTTTTTAGATGAAAGGTTGTTTGATGTTTCAGAACAATGGAAAAAATACTAATCATGCGAGTGCAGGCAGAAGCAACTTTTAAATTAATAATAATAAGTAGGGTATAATAATTATCATTCAAGTTTAATTTTGAGGATTACCATTATGGCTTCTTTATTTTTTTTAAAAATAAATTCTAAGGCATAACCTTTAAAGAGAAACATAACTATTGTTACAAGACATAGATGTATCGTATTTCATTATTTTAATTAATCACATCATGATATGGTTTCGGCAGATTAATGAATATTATTAGCGTTTGACGTTTTGAACACAGCAGTACTGCGGCCCATTATTTTATTTTAAACACAATAACGTGCAAATAAAGGAAAAAAGATCAGTGAAATATCTGTGTGATAATTAATTTGAGAGGGTAATGATATGTTTAAAAGTAAGTATAACCGTTGAAACCCTTTAATTTAATTTCTTTACAGAGATGTGACTACAGAGTGAAAAAATTTATTATAAAGTTGATTTTGAATTCTTTTGGTCGGCTTCAGCTGGCCACATCGACCACATCATAAAGTGATTTGGAAACGATGCGTATAATCTATCTATACTAATATATAAAGCTGAAGAGTTTGTTTGTTTGTTTGTTTGAACACGCTAATCTCAGGAACCGCTGGTCCGATTTGAAAAATTCTTTCGGTGTTGGATAGTCCATTTATCGAGGAAGGCTATAGGGTATATATCATCACGCTACTACTAATAGGAGCGGAGCAACAATGAAGCATGTTTCAAAAACGGGGGAAATTTTCACGCTACGGGCAATATAAAGCGCAAACGACGTTGCGTGGGTCAGCTAGTGTTGTATAAAAATAGTTAAGAAAATCATGGTTATTTAACCTACCTTATATTTATTAAAAATAACTAAAACTACAAAAGTTGTAATGGTAGTAATCATAATTTTGTACAATAAATTTATGGGGTGTACAAATAGTCCCTATGTTTTTGTGTTGTATGTCCCAAGTGCAAACGGCTTTACCATTTTGCACACTACATACATTTGCAGCAAACCAGAAATAATAGTGTGCTACGAAGCCTACGATTACCCGTATGCAGTTTTATGACTGAATGGAGAACATGGCGCATGACCAAACACCCATTTCATATAGAATATTCGTAGGTACTGTTTAAATATTTATATATTTTTATCTAATATATTAGCGAACTCAAATGTTCAATATATATGCATACTGATATATGCATAATAAAGATTTTCTACTAATAAGCCACAGATGTTATCCGTGGCTGGTTAAGATTTGCATTATTTCATGACATGTTCTGAAAAAGTGCCATCCAAAAAGCACCTGATGAATGTGGAAGCAAAAGAGGTGTGTAAATTGAGATCAACTGTCTCTAGTTTCTCTACTTAACTTTCTGGGAAACAGGCGCGACTTTTACACGTGTATGATTTTACGAACATAATTACTGAAATAGTTTTCCCTATTTGTGATTGCGCTCATTGAGCTGTGCCTAATTAACAGCGAGATATGTGTGATCGAGTGCGTGTATGCTATAGATTCAATTGGAATATTCCAGTTTTCATAGACTACTAGGTTTCCCATATTGCTTTTGTATTGAAATAATTAACTCTGCCGAACTAAATACGCACATTGAATAATGTGTCACTGAATTGTTAATCAGCACACCGTTCGGCATCAATGATTTTAACTCTTCATTAAATTTTGATTTCAAATGTTATCATGATAATGATCAGTGCTACCAGCTTTTTATTGTTTATTACAATTATTATAATAGTAAAGATTTTTTTGTCTGTCTGTCTGTTTGTTCCGGGTAATCTCTGGAACGACTGGACGGATTTTGACGGGATTTTCACTGGCGGGTAGCTGATGATCCAGGGAGTAACTTAGGCTACTTTTTTTAGACTAACTTTGTCCCGCGGCGTTACTCGCGGTACAACAATAAGCGCGGGTAACACCGCGGGGTTCAGCTATTAAAAAATAAATTCTGTTACTATACGTGCACGAGCTGTGGCGACACGTGACGACACTGCCGAAAAAGTTGAAGATGGCTGCTGCTTGAGAGACTCAAATATAAAGTATTTGCTACATAAATCAAGTCGACGCTTTTAAAACGTAAAATTATTCAACCTAGCCAAAAGTATTAAGAAACTGTTTACTTGTAAGTTGACTTTATCTGATTGAAGTACCTGTTTGTAGCTTGAATTCAATAAAAATGAAGACAATAAACTTGTGCGGAGCTATATTGCTTTTTCCACAAGTGCATTAAGATAAGAAAATTGCATGCGCCTCCCGTATTCCACAAATAAATACAATAACAGACGTCTGAGTCACTTGTCTATCTGACAAGTGGCCGGAGTTATGACTTGTTTTTACAACTAAATGGGTGCGTCGACCCCCCGTGTTGAGAACCTAACGTGTGCTCCATTAGGGAACGGATGATATCAACCAGAGTAGCTATCGGGGGTCCATTACGATTTAGCACTCACATATCTATACATCTATACATCTATACATCTATACATCTATACATCTATACTCTATACATATAAATAAAATTGGAGTGTCTGTTTGTAATATTAAAATAACAGCTTTTTAATCAATGCATGTGTATATATACACGATACATATGCCAAAAATGTAGTTAAAAAAAATTTTGTCTGTCTGTCTGTCTGTCTGTTTGTTCCGGGTAATCTCTGGAACGGCTGGACGGATTTTGACGGGACTTTCACTTGCAGGTAGCTGATGATCCGGGGAGTAACTTAGGCTACTTTTTTTAGACTAACTGTCCCGCGGCGTTACTCGCGGTACAACAATAACCGCGGGTAACACCGCGGGGTTCAGCTAGTCTATAATATAAATGTGTACACATTGTTACTATTGAGCACTACTACAAACTTTGGCTCTGGATAAGAGAATATCAATGCTATAAATAACAAAATACAAATAACAATTATGTATAAGGTTATTAATCCTAGTTACTAATGAACTTATTGACAAATGAAATGTTCTAATTAGGCAATCTGTTTTAAAAAAATCTCTCTTTTTAATGATCCTGGATATTTTTGTACCATTTCTCTAACCTGTAGCGAACTGTACTTGTTTACACGACTTCTGTATTAGATACATTAGTCAACAGGCCTATTAGCACAAGAATATAGAAGAATGATTTAATAGTTGATTTTTATTTAATCGTAATTCTTAATAGCATTTAATTATACCTATGTTCAAATACTTATTTTATTACTACCGGTAGTAATTACTTGTTTTAAATTGTAATTTTGTGTAACTAAAGGAAAAATATTTTTTATCTCTATTTATTTGGTGTTGTTTTTTCTAGAAACTGTAGAAAGTGAAGCAAGACGAAAGGTTGCCCACTGACCTATTATACGAGAGTTTGTCCAGTCAATTTATGTTAAGTTCTCATATATCTCTCACATGACATGTGCAGTCAATTGTGTTATGACCCCAAACATACATATTAAGCTTAGTTACAAGGAATGACAGAGAACTAATTCAATTCTCGCTTGACGCGCTAGGTATATTTACATAATTACATCCGTTGTCGTATAGGTTAGCCCTTTATATCTAGGTATATCATTACCTACGCGCACAGTATAAGGGAACGAACATACAGTAGTATGACTTCTTTGATCTTACAAGAAACGCCGAAAGCGTAGATACCGGCAAAACGATGTAAATTAGCTAGGGTTACCCCAAGGAAACAATGTTTTCATTATAATATATTTACATTATTTTATCTTTATAAAAAAAGGACCGGCTTCAAGAACGACTAAATTTAAATGGGACCTCATGGAAAGCACCAGCTTTCCAGTAAAATTAAAAAAATAACAAATGCATCGATTTCTCTTGGTTGCCATCATCACATCTTAGTGTCTTTATCATGGTACCACCGTTGGGATATCTCCTTTCTAATAAACAAAAATCATCAATATCGGAACGACGTAACGACGAAGTTATCCGAGAACACGCATTAAAATATATGTATATATATCGGTCGAATTGCGAACCTCCTCTTTTTTTGAAGTCGGTTAAAAAGAAAACTCAATATTATTATTGTTTTTGGCACGGCCTCTGTACTTTTGGTAAAATATTAACCATTAAAATACGAAACTTAATACATCACTTTCTTCATCTTGTAGAGACTTATGATATCTCAGCTCCTTCTTTATTTCCGAAGAACTACAATTACCAATAGTTAGTACAAATTGTATGTGCTATATTCTTAATAATATTAAATGCGCTGGCTTCTACCATGCGCGCCGCGACAGCCCTTCGTGACAGGTCCCGTCTAACCGCGGCTAACAAGGGACGCGACCTCGCCCCGCACTTACTGCACGATTGCTCTGTCTAGACGGCTGAGCTGAACCACTGTATGAATCTTTCCACTTACACATTTATTATCAAGTTTCTCAAAACTAATATTGTAAAACTTAATGGGGTTTTGGTTTTGTCTGCCTTACTCGGTTCGGAATTATCCAATCGTTTATCGCAAAATATCTTATCAATCAAAACGAAACTTAGTGCGAGCAAAGCTACGGGCAAAAGCTAGGAGGTGTGTAAAGACATTCTATTGTAAACACACTTACGGACAAGATAGTGTACCTGAATAATTTCGTACAATTCTATTTTCTATTTCCATATTGTACTACCAAATGTGCAGATCAAACATCACATCACAGCAATAAAAAAAAAACTTACGATTTTTTGTTACAATAGAGAATTATTATTGTTTTCATGGATCTTTACTTTTACGAAATTTCATATGAGATATGCATTTTTGTTTCATTGTCTTAGGATTAGAAGCCACCAAATTCTTCTTTGTTCGTGAAATAAAATCAAGACCCAACAAACTCAGACATATCGTATTGTACTTACGCAGATTACCTTCGTGGTTTCTTGGGTTCAGTGTAATCATTGCTGTTTGTGTTGTCTCTGAGTGATCCCGTTTGCGAAATCCCAGCAATTAATTACATTCCGACGTCAATGTCTGTAGATACAAGCCCATACAAGTAGATGATACATATATAACATTTAATGAATATGTAACCACACACAAATATATAACTTCATTTGCACTAATTACCTATTACACTATTGAAGATCCTCCTCGAATTACTAATTATGCCAAAGCAAGGAAATATTTATCCTGTGAGCAAATATTTTTACATTTGCTGATAAAACCTCTTGAAGAAAATGCTATGTATACCTGTTTACCTTATTGACAGGTCAGTGGGAGCAATGTGTTTGTGTCTTCCGATATCTGTTGCTCGGTTTGTCTTTTAGTAATTACTGTGCGACAGAGAGTGTGTAGTCTGTCGAAAAACAAATATTTTTTTCCTCCGAGCCGTTTTAGTAAATTAGTTAAGGGTCGGCTTTAAATCTACTGTGATACGACTGATTTATATATACGTGGATCGGCTGCCATCAGATCTTCACAAACCAAATACCAGCTGGAGATGATACCGAAGTTCTCTAGAAAGACTATGGTCGGACTACTGATGGCTCCATCCAACTAACCGTAACAACAACGTACGTTACCAAACGTTCAAAACAAATATGTAAAAATAAATGCATTGTATTTAAAAGAGATAAACAAATAATGTGCTGAACAACTACACTATAACGCCAGATATTTATTTTACATTGTTTATTTTCCCAGTCGCATTTGTTAATAAAGGCGTAATAAATGCGTGCAAGTAAACACGGCTAACTATTGAAAACTCGCTCGGTGCAGCCGCGGGGAATGTATATGTATATGAATACCATGCAGAGATTTTGCCTTAACCACTCATCTCTGTCATTAACTGCTACTGCATTGAAACCACCTACAGAAACTTTACAAAGGTTATAATGCTTTTATTAAACTTAATAAAAGGATTTTTAATGTAAGCACTGAAAATTTAGATTCCCTCGTGAAGATAAAAATGTTATCTATCCTATGTTAATGTATTATTTCATACCGGTAAGTAAGCAACAAAGTAATAGGCAACACAAAAAATGAACTGTAAAAGGGACAAGTCGCGCTTCAATACAATTTGTTAGTTTGATTGTAGCGATAACTTTTCATTGGATTGCTTTGCATGTCTATTGACAATAAAAAATATGTAAAAATATCATTTAAACGGTTTTATTGAAAATAAGGTACTAAAATAAAAAAAACAAGTATAAAATCGTTGGGCGTGGCGTAAACTGAGATGATTGTATGGAAACACGGACCCAACGATTTTTTACCGAATATTTTTTACCAAATTATATTTTAGCCTTAAGTACATTGTTTTTAATAAAACCGTTTAAAATTAAAATAAAAATCACATTTTTTATTTTCAAGTCATAAACCTTTTAGTATTTAATTTTATTACAAATTACTTCTCATCTGTGTCCATTCCATCCATCCGCCATTTTGTAGCGGTGGCCATCTTGGATTCACAATAAAATAGAATTCATTTAATTATATTGTCACCAGAACTGTGGGTCTGTACCAAATTTTAGATCAATTTGTCAATAGGGAGTCAAATTTCAATTACAATATTTGACCCAAACAAATAATAAATAAACCACCAGGTCAAGCTAAATAAAACCGTTTAAGAAAACCGTTTAAAAATAAAAATGTTATGGACATCGATGTTGTAGGCGGTGTTCACTTTGCGTCAGGTGATCCATCTATCCATTTGCGTGCATACTGTTATTTTCATAAAAAAAGAAAATTTAAGGAACAACTGAAAATAGTTATATAAAAAAGTTTGAATTCGAGTACCATTTATAACTTGTACAAGTTGAACACTAGGAACACTGACAACTCATACGTCCATTGTTGTCAAAGGCGCCACCTATTAGGGTAGTTTAGTAATATCCTCCATTACAGTAAGTGTGGCGCGTCGTAAATAAGCTGATAAGGGGCGCAAAAGCAATAGCTGTTCACTCTCTATCCACTATCGCAGATTTGCTGTAGCGCGTACCAATTATAAAACATTCCAATTTTGTATATAAATGGATATTACCTACTGATTTTCCATTATACTTTATACGAACTAACGTCTACTGCATTAACATGGTATTCGCCCAATCTATGCTACTCTGATCGATCGTTCGCTAAAACATGATATGATATGCTTATGATTTTGCTAAAATTTACCAAATCAACATACAAAAAAAAAGTATAAAATACATTTTCCCGTTAAAGAATTTTCTTTCTAACTCATACCCATACAATTACCTATTGTTCCAAAGGGAAATTGCTGTGTTCGATACACTTAGGGGAAACTTACATGGCTTTTAACTTTCTCAATGTCTCGTTCATTATCTCACTAACTCTTACAACTTTTGTGATCACCTCAATATGCTAAGAAATACATACTTCCAATCACAAGTAGTAACTTCAGGGTGTTAAGTATAGGCTCTTCGACTCGTGGCGTCACTGGTTTGCCTAACATCAAATATAGCATATTTCATTACGAGTGCGGAAAGCCTGTAATTGCAAAGAGTTCCGTCAAATCTACCCGAGCCGAGGCGCAGCTGAAGGTGAGGGTTGACAGTCGGCACAAGTTGCAATGACGGTTCCGCACGTGTACTGAACAACTATTTTTAATATAGTTGTGAAAAAAAATAAGTAATTAGATATGTAACGACTTTTTGACTTTTCCGGTTAAATGTTCTCCGAAGCATTTTGTGTAATGATACTGAGTTCCGGCGGTGTTAATTCAAATAAAATATCGTCGAAATTACTCATTTTGTGCAACAAACAGCTAAACACGCAAATATATTTTTTGGAAAATGGCGCCAGCCGTAAAAGAATAATAATAATAATAAAATAAATAAATAGAAGCAGAGTTTTTTTGTTTTCTTCACCCATTCAGGGTGGTCAAAGGACTATGCCCATACAGCCAAGTGTTCAGTAGTTTTTTTTATTGATATGAAATGAAAATGAAATTTAATAAGATGAAATGAAATGGACTAACTCATTGAATCAAATAATATGATATTCAAACAAATTAGTATCTTCTTTTTAGATTATATTATATTAGTCATATTACACGATTTTTGAATATCAGATGTCACAAAAAAATACGATACATGCAGATTAAAAACATTTTTTACATAATCAGACACATGTTATAATATACAATGAACATAAGTTTCTATTGTTTGTTGTTGTTTGTTTCAATTACATATAATCATATGAATATTTGATACATACAATAGAAATGATTAGGGTGGGTGGAAAAGGAGGATTTTCGGTCTCTTTTAGCCGCAGGGGATGGAGCTACACATTGTAACATGAAGTTTGATGACTTTGTTCTGTACTGGACATGTAAACAATAATTTGGATTTAGCGTAATGTTCACAATCGCCGTTGAACTACAAGAGTTGTACTGGAGTCTATATGCGTATGCGAAATGCGTATATATTTCTAAATAACCCAACCAATATGTGTTTTAAATGAAAAGACTTAAAGTTATTTTTTTTAAAGTAATAAAAGCCTGTTTTTAAAAGAAACTTTTTAAATTAATCACTTGTTGATTTTGTCAAAAAGTAAGAAATACGATGGTCGTATTAAATAAAATGCTAAAACTACTTTACGTACGGTAGTTAGAGTCGCGCTGTCGCGCCTTAATGGTGCATTCAACTCTTAACTTTAAAACCTTATTAATAAACAATGAAATCGATCGTAGTAAACGTATTTCTAGCTATGAGTAGCGACACCACCGGTTGCCACCTAATTGTTCACAAACGATATTAATTGTTAAATTATATAATAAATATTGAAATTATGTTATATTTTGCGTCAATCGCTCCGTGCACAACTGATATTTAGGTAAAACCGTTTAAAATAGTAGCCGACCTCAAATAGTATTAAGAATAACAAAGATTAAGAAGAAGAAGATTATGTTAGATACAAAATGTATGTAAATATATTTTATAAAAAATATATCTAAAACTATATTTCTTTTAAGACCAATTCTGTGAAAGATGTCTAAAATAGAAATGGTACACAAGAGCTGAATTTATACCTTCACTTTATATAGCACTAGAAAATATCTTTAACCGTTTGACGTGATAATCGATAGGATAAATTCGAGATATTATTACTCGGCTTTATTATTCATTCACATTGTGACAGTTTTACCAGAGCCAGGCCAAATCAGCTACTATTCAGATAAAATTTTATGAATTAAATAAATGTTTTAAGTGAAGAAGCTTGCCGAATAACCTTTATTAATTAAGATTTTCGAGGAAACTTTAGGCTGGAAAGCAAGTCGTTGGACATGATCCTAATAGAAGGGCCGAACGTCTTCGTTAAACGAGAAGGAAACCGTATTTTGTAAGATACGCGTCACTGATTCTTTTGTTTTCAAAACTACCTTTAGCAGTTCAGTTACAAGTTGAACAAGAATAAATTTCATGTAAATTAAATCATAGGTATAATAAAACAATTATCATCTGCTATTGAACTAAAACAAATGTCACCTTTAACTAAAACACAATTTTTCCACAGGGTAGCGCTTTGGGTTGTGTACTGTTTCTGATATACATCAACGGCTTACTGAAACTACTAAATAAGGAACAAACATTGCCCGTCTTATTCGTTGATGATATATCAATATTGATTACGTATGATAAGTCCGTAAATCCCACACCAATACTTCGAGAAACTCTTAATACAGTAAATCAATGGCTTAAGGACCATAACTTGGAAATAAAGTACAACAAAACAAAAACTATTTAATTTAGATCATAAAAAACATCCCTATAAACATAGACATAACATACAATAACACACAATTATAAAACGTAGACACATTCAAATTACTTGGCATAACAATAGACACACATATTAACTGGAAAGCACACATTAACATTATTAAAAACAAATTATCTCGATTCACATACGCCATATTCGAGCTTAAATGCAGCACAAATAAAAAAAACCGCACTATTCGCATACTACGCTTACGTATACTCCTGGTTAAGATAATGGACTATGGTACATTACTAAGTTTCAAAAGCCGTAGTCAATGTAGTGTAATGTACCATAGTCCATAACACTTTAACAACGCGTGACTACGGCTTTTGAAACTTGTTTCATGCTTTTTCATTTTTTTGTCTTAGTTGGGTTTTAGTTTTTACTTTTTTTTACTTAAAATGTTTTGCTGCCTTATTAATTTCTTTGCAAAGTATATTGTAAATAGGTACCATAGAAATATCACAATTATTGCATAAATACGGATAAATTCACGAGCAAATGCTAATAATGTATGTATTTTTAAAATGTGCAAGTAAAGCCCTTTCCCGTGATACCTAACACGACATATTTATCTAAAATGTTTTTTTTTAATATAGTACTTTATGTCGGCTAGAGGGCCCCACATTAGATTCAGTGACACGTCGTATAGCCTACAACCAGCAGATGATCATGACGCTTCTAAAGACACCTCATTTGTCCAGTCTAATGAGTAGTTAAGGAGCTATGAGGGAACAAATGAACATACATACATACATAGCCTGTCAAAATCATAATCCTCCTTTGGCTTTGCCGTAGTCGGGTAAAAATATGCAAAATGGTTAGTTTCAGGCTTTTCTAATTTATAGTAGCTCTTCGATGTGGAATGTCATCAATGATCCTTTAATTTTTTTTAAGGATTTTTAGAATTGTTCAATTTATTATTTAAATGTTAGTTATAGTTATAAATATGTTTCCTTTATGTAAAATTCTAACATTTTATATCTAATCGAGGAAGGCTATAGGCTGTATATCATCACGCTAAGACCTACAGGATCGGAGCACCAATGAAGAATGTTACAAAAAAGAATGTTACGGAAAATTATTACGCTACGGGCAATAGGAGACGCAAACGAGGTTGCGTGGGTCCGCTAGTTTTGTAATAAGCACACAGTAATTTGATCTTCGAAGAGTGCTTGCAACGGGTAACGAAATATTTTTGTCATCCCCCCATCTCAGAAAGAGTATTTTTGTCCTTCGATATCTGAGTGCAAAAGCCGTTTTTATTCGCTAGGGAATAAAGTTAATTGAATTTAGAACATCGTGTGCACTAAGTTTATGAATTCAAAACATCTTTAAACCTATTCACTTCTGCCTCTATGGTGCCGAATTTATCATACAATATTTTTTAATTTATTAAAATCTCAGACTTGGAACCTTCTTGGTGTACTTTTTTTTTAATTTGCTTTGCCCGCGCCATTTCGTTTTCACGTCATATCGTTAAAACCTTTGAAAAGGTTAAAAAGCAAGATTGCACTAATATATAACAAATAACTATTATTACCTTAACGAACCACGCCGCAACGCTACTTAGAAAATGAATTGGTTATTGCCAACCTAGTGGGCCTATGTTCGTATAGTTTAGTTTAAAACCATCTCATTTACATATATAAATAAATAAATAATAAATAAATATTTCGGACATCTATTACACAACGCCATCTAGTCCCAAGCTAAGCAGAGCTTGTGTTATGGGTACTAGACAACTGATACAAATACATGTATACTTTTTTTTTTTTTGTAAATTAGACATATTATACATAGAAAACACCCAAACTCCAAAACAATTTTTTGTAGATCATACAAACATTTGGTCCGACCCGGGAATCGAACGCGAGACCTCACGATCAGCAGTCGCACACGCCTACCGCGAGACCAACGAGGCAGTCGATATATACATACAAAACGTCGCTTCTAGAGTAGACAGTGAGTAGTGAGAGAGTAGAGATTAACTACTTACTACCGTCCTGACACACCTCTTTTGTATCGACCACGTTTATCAATCATGCATGCATGCTCGTCGGTGGCAACATAATGAATTTGGTCGGTAAGTGTTAGTCGTGGACAACCTCTATTAATTCCTTTCGTGAGTCTTCTGTCTCCTGTCTCCCATCGTCTCTAAGCATCAGCTATGAAAAAATAAAATTCAAAACTCTTTTTGCGTTAAAATCACATCTTTTCAATTTGTTACTGTCACTAGCGCTCTCAACCGTTAATCGCACGGTTCAATGTTTTATTACTGTTTGAAACATGAATGAAAAGCGTTCGTCCTAATGATGCGTTATTTTAATAAGTCAATAATACGCTTCTATGACCAGAAGGGTTTAGTTTTCACAACGTGCTAGGGATATAAAGTTTACCGAAAATCATGTGTCATGCAATTAAAAACAAGCATGACTTTCTCTAAAAACCGGAAGGTATGTCTGCATATATAAGTGTACTTTACACCTATATGTTTAAATCCTTTTACAAAAACTGAAAGATTTAAATTCTAATACAAGTATAATAAAATGATGATTTTCTTAAAATCCGACATCTTTACAGAGAAATTTAATATCTGTAAAAGTAAAGAAAAATATACTACGGTTATTTCTGATTATTCTGACTCATGACTGGGTCCATCAAATACATATATTGACATCTACCCAGACATGACCGCAACTTCGTTCTTATAACACACTGCTCCGTCTGGGCGCCTTAAAAGCTTTTTGACAGGTATATATATACATACGAGTATATAAATGTACCTATAACACAATAACAAACATAGATGTACATGTCTATAAACTGGCCACATTATAGAAATAGTTATCTGTTATATATTTTTTCTATTTTCACTATTAATTGTATTACACAATGAGATAGGAGTTGTCAAGATTAACAATAAATTCATTGCTAATCGTATTTATACTAAGCCAATGGCAGTGGGAAGAAGATATTACTCATTCGCTTCAAATGGCACTATTAATTGGATTGGATAACGTATGATAGTTAAAAAGTAAGCACTTTTCACACAATAAGTAAACGAAAGAATATTGCGTCAACGTATCCGGAAATTTGAGTAAATATACTAATGTCGATTGATCCGGCTCATGATGTTTGACCGGACGCGTTTTGTGATATTGCCATTTGACAATGTTCGTGCAGGAAATCAAACCCTGGCATTTGTATTGCTTGAACATGTGATATATTGTTCATGCCATCGATGTAACGATTGCAAATACATGACAAAAAACCCTTGAAAAATATAATATATCATACTTTTACATTGTTAGCAGCTCTAAATATATAATTATAAATGTGGCCAATTTCGAAGCATTACATTAACATATATATATATATACCTATACAATATTAAAAAGCATGATGATAAAGGAAACCGAGAAAAGTTTCGTTTTTCTTTTGACTTATTTTGGTAAATTGGGTTCGGGATTTCTTATACACAGAATTTTAAATGAGTACATTCAACGGAAACTCGTTACAGTAAAACCGAATGACACACTATTATACACATGCCATTATACTTGTTCGAAAATTGTATTTTTAGTATCTATTTCTTGTAAGTTTACCGTAATAATAGCTAATCTGAACTCTTTATCAACAAATTTTTTTTTGTTACAGGAAATAGTCTAGATGACATTGACTTGAAATCACCGCTCTTACGGGAACATGTACACCAAGAAAATGTAAGTATATTAAACTTTGAAACTATTCTCATAAAAATATTATTATATTATTTACTTCTATCAGTCCTGTGAATAAAAATGTTTGCTTCGAGCGTGAACATCGATAAGCCTCTTTGAAGAATACTTCTTTGCTGTAAAATTATTATGAAAATACTAAATAACAGTGAAAGAATTCCCGGAACTTTTACTTAAACTTCAACAGAAATGTATTTATGTTTCTTCTGTTGTGCTTATTCGTGGGAATATGCAATAGATAAATAAAATGAAATTCTTCAAAAGATTTAATAACGAATCGATGTGCTTATAATAATATGTTCAGTTTATAGTTATATGTGGATCGTGCTTTATTTCCTACATACTGTACAAAAATGTGCAAACATCTTAACGGTGAATTATTATCTTCTCAATAAAATATGTCGACAAGCTTTTCAATTAACTAAACACGACTAAATCGAATCGGTAACGTGCGAAGGCGTCACTAATTTCGAACTTTTTTGAACTGTCAAAAGGAAAATAAACAAATAGACAGAGTATAGGACAATATTACAGCAAAAAAAGAAACCTTGAAACAAACCTTATACTATTCCGCCTGCCCAACGTGGTATTCCAGGCCCACCTCTCACCACACCTCTTTTCGAAGGAGGTTCTTTTGCTCAGCAGTGTACTGTTACAAGCTGTTATTGATGATGAATTTCGTTGTAAAACGTTAAAAGTTATTGTGATGGGTGTCACAGTAACGAATGTATAGTCACGTGGACATCAGCCATCAAAGTACTTTCTTATGGCACGTAAGAGTCGTCGATACGAGCCGGAGGTCATCACGTGGTCACACTGTGTTTCTCATGATTACCTTGGGGAAATCAAAAGCAATTCACTATTTGTATTGTAGCACACAACCTCCTAGTACACAAACTATGTTTACTTAGAAACACATATATTTAATAAATTCCTTAAGAAAGTAATAAACTATGCACACACGAATAGTTTCTAAAGATTCGTAAATCCCGATGACAAATATTGAGAGAAAAATTTTTGATCACATGATTTCATAAAAAGTCTTTCGACCCGTGTCTTGACACGATTGTTTGTGATAACATAACTTGACTATTTCCTATGGCAAAATGAAATCTCTAGCTTTCGTAAACTCATAAATACTCATAATGCACAAACGCCCTTTGCACATTGACATCAGCAACTCGCGTTATTAATTATATTGTCATTATAATGTTCTACTTTATACTTTGTACATAACAGTATCAGTAAAAATACTTAAAATTTCAAATAGTTCTAAATAAAATTGGTAAAAAAAATTGTATGGAATGAAATTTTGTATATACAGATACCGCAAGAACAATGCCCAGTGTTGAAAGCAAGCGTAGCGGATATCGACACCACTGCTATCTACCCGACTTTCGAATTTCAGGTAAATATTTAGTTTAAAATATTTAGTTTAATTTTTAACCGACTTCTAAAAAAGGAGGTTTCTCAATTCGACCGTATATATATATATATATATATATATATATATATATATATATATATATATATATATTGTCCTCCACTCGGCAATTGTTGATCAGGCCGAGATACGCTATAATTGTTGATCCACCTTTTTGGCATTATTTCTAAGATAGTATCCAGTGTATCGTCTTATACACGCAATATAAGTATTATACGCCTTTCGACGCTGTGCTTAAGTCTACGGCAAATACTATAGCTCGTCATCGATTTACACGGCAATTGTAGCTCTGATAACGGTCAATTTTATGATACTTGATGATTTTTTGTTGATCAATATACACAACGTTTTGATCAACATATGCCGCGTACACTAGCATTTTAAAATGCGGGGGCTGGAGCCGCAACCTCGGTAGAAAGGAACAGGTATATTATTGTTATAACAAAGCTCCTAAAAATAACGTGCGATAGCTCATGCGATTCGTAATGAGTGTCATGACGTCTAGAAAAACATTTTTAAGGATTTATTAGCGCATAAAAAATGCGTTTGTTATTAACAAAATAAGAAAAGGAAAAAAAGGTATTTAGTTTTTCGTTAAAAACTTCTAAATTACTAATATTTAAGGAATTGTTCAAACTAGATCCTGAAAAAGAAGGAAATTTTCAATGCACCTAATCTAACTCTCGACACTATATCACCTTAAATAATATTTATATAGTTTTAAATTACAATTAAAAAAATGAATAAGTAATAGTGTAATTAAGACACTTGATCGAAAGGAACCATGGCGAAAAAAAACCTTTCTGTCGATTTTTTAAAAAGTTACACCATTTTCACTATCATCATCATCTTCAGCCTATCGCAGTCCACTGCTGGACATAGGCCTCTCCATTTTCACTATATATATAACAATCTAACAGTTACTGTATTTATATTTTTTTTGTTTGTGACATTATTCTACGCATTTGTATGTTATATTGGTCGGTACCAAATTTTATTCTACTTGCTATATTTGTAACCATGTAAAATAACGATAACCACCACCAAAATTTGCACACCTGAGAAAGGTATTAATCAACGCAACTATTGTACTAGGTATGTATCATGGACAGCTTTGTATCTACCTGTTTTATGCAAGAATATGATTAGATTTGATTGTTTTTTTTTTTTTTTTTTTTTTTATTCTTTTATTATTTGGGGGTTTTTATCCTTTCGGATATGACAACCCCATTGTACCCATTACAACTAACATTGCTTTAACCTATTTACACTAATATAAAGGAGTCACTGCAGGCTTAGTCATGCGACAGAGTATCTTTGCTTCATTAGATGTAGGCGCCGATAGAATCATTTGAGGGACTCCTGTGTCACATGAATTTACCCCCAGTGCCTCCATTAGAGTTTCCCTATCTCGGCGGTTCTTGACACATTCCATCAGAACATGTTGTACGTCTTCTTGTACACCACACACATTACAAGATTTGATTGTTAATCAACCAGTATTTTAGTTTTAAATTGTAATTGTTCTAAAAATTTTCCGCTTCGTGGAGCTCTTATTTAGGTGCTTTATTTATTGATTAAAACGACGGTGTTACAAATATAGCGGTTAATAATAATATTTTACAATGTCTTTGAACATTCATAATCGTCCGATACCAAACCGGGCTAAGCCCGCACCTAAATAGCCAGATCACTGACAAACATATTTCCAAATACACATGTATATTATAGGTCAATTACTCCCAGGTATAATAAATAATAACCGATCGCGCTTATCACACAAGAGTTTGTCACGGGTGGGAATCGAACCCACGACCTCAGGCGCTCAGAAATCAGGATCACTAACCACAAGAGCAAGAGGCCTGGCAATGTTAAAACTTATCGTTTAAAAAAATCATACAAAATGTAACAAATGTACTAAATTTTGTATAGAATAAATCGACATCCGGATACTTAATAAAGTTATGCAAAAATAATTTATTAATGCTTATTATTTTGTTAATTATATTTTTTTAAACTAACGAAAATAAATTTCAAAAAATAGTTTTTTTAGTAATATCTTATTACTGCTGTTTTTAACTGACTTCCAAAAAGGAGGAGGTTGTATGTTCCACTGTATGTACTTTTTTATGTATGTTCACCGATTACTCCGTCAATTGTGGACTAATTTTAAAAATGATTTTTGTGTTCGAAAGTTCGAAAGGGTATGTTCCCGAGGTGGTCCGTTGCCACCATATAAGGATCTGATGATGGGATCCTAGGGAAATCGAGAGAAACCGTCATTTTTTGTAGGCACATACTATGTTTTTCGTATATTTTCTGTAGTTACACCGGTATTTGCATCTGGTAGTCATCATGTCATGATGATGAGCTGATGATGCAAGGTACAAGTCCTTAACGGTTAGGAGTTGCAGGATAAATCTTTAAATATCATGTGTGTATGTTACCTTTAGTCGTATTCTTTCAAATTATTTAGATAAGCTGATGATGGAAGGTACAACTGCTCAACGGTTAGGAGTTGGAGGATAATCCGTCAATTTCATACCCATCTATATACCTTTGGAATGAATTTTAATATAAGGAACATTGTGATCTCGGACCATTTCTACGACGTGTTTGAAAGTAATATTTATTGTTAAAATAAGTTTTGGAAAATAATACAAAAGTACGTCATTGTTGCAATTTAGACTTTCAGTCTCACAGTATTCTATATCAGAACATTTATCAGCTCATTTATTCTTAGAGAAGTCCACTACCTATAGGACTAAATGTCCCTTACATTAATCATGTTAAGTTCGTTTAAAGATTTTCACTCTTACTAAAAACTATACTATGACAAAAGGTGGCCATTTTTCGTTTTATGTAGGGTTCTTTAGAAAATGGAAGAACCAAGTTTAGGCAAATTAGCAAGTAGTGTTATTTAACTTTTTTGTCAGACTCATTGTTTGAAGAAGCGTATCTTTAGATAAACAGTTTTTATCATTTTTGTTAGGAATATATGGGATATAAGGGGTGAAGGGGTATATAGGGCTTAAAAGTTCATATGGAATTCCGTCATTTTTTAAGTTAGAAACATGAAACTTTACCTTGGGGTACTGATTAAAAATAAGTAAATACGTATTTAAAAGTTTCTGGAAATTCTACCCCTAAGGGGTGTAATAGTGAAAGTCAATTTTTTAAGGTATACAAATGAAACTTTATTTACTAGACCGACAAAGCAGTTAAAAAAACTTTTTCAAGTAGCTAGTTTTAAGAGGGTCTACAACGCGAAAGTTCATCCATGTTTAAAAAAATCCCAACCATAAATATTGAAGTTCTGCTCTAACTACTTCTTGTATACCACGCCGTTTTTAAATTATAGTTCCCGTGGCATATGTTAATCAAACGTTGTGTATATTGATCAACAAAGTATCATTAAGTATGAAAAAAAGTGATCAACAAAGTATCATATATGAAAAAGATGACGGTTATTAGAGCTGCAATTGCCAAGTTAATCGAGCTAGAGGTTTTGCCGTAGACTTAAGCACAGCGTTTCAAGCTGTATAATACTATATTGCGCCTATAAGACGATACACTGGACACTTCCTTAGAAATAGTAGCAAAAAGGTGGATCAACAATTATTGCATATCTCGGCCTGATCAACATTTGGCGAGTAGAGGACAATGGACAATATATATTTATATAAAGTTTCAACCCCCGTTTCACCCCCTTAGAGGTAGAATATCCAGAAACGCTTAAATAGGTTACCACTAATTTTTAATCAGTAGCCGTGTAATAAAGTTTGCTCTTCCTAACTTAAAAAAGGACGTACTTTGATACAAACTTTCAACTCCTATTTCACGCCCTTAGGGGAAGAATATCCAGAAACACTTAAATACGTATCTAGTCATTTTAATCAGTAGCCCAAAGATAAAGTCTCATATTCTAACTTAAAAAATTACAAATTTTCATTCAATCTTTAAACCCCTATCTCACCCCTTTAGGGGTAGAATATCCAGAAACGCTTAAATACGTATCTAGTCATTTTTAATCAGTAGCCCAAGGATAAAGCTTCATGTTGTAAATTAAAAAATTACAAACTTCCATACAATCTTTAAACCCCTTTTCAGGTCACCCCCTTAGGGGAAGACAATCCAGAGAGGCTTAATACGTATCAACTCATTTTTTTACTTTTGGTAAAGTTAAATAGTTCCTAACTATATCTGATTACGCACCTTTTTTTGTTTGAAGGCTCCTTAGGCAAATAATACGTTACGCATTAATTCGTTAATTAATTGTGAAGCAAAGTGGAAACAGTCTATCATAAAAAAGACCCAATCGTGGAGAAGGTGGCCTGTCATTGGTCCATTTGAATCGGATCAACAATAGCTGGTGTGGATTTGTATAAAAATGATGTAAATAGTTCGTAATTCTGCCAGCAGAGGGGTTGCAATTGTTGATCCAGAGCGGAGCCACATTAGTACGCCGGAATACGCATTAGATCAACAAAACCTGTTGCTGATCAACAATCGCCAACAGATCAACAATTAACTGACGCCACGTCGCGTCAGATCAACAAGGGCCGAAAAGAGATATCTATATATATATATATATATATATATATATATATATATATATATATATATATATATACACTTTTTTTATGTGTGTGCGCGGATAACTTCGTCGTTTATGAACCGATTTTGATGATTCTTTTTTAATGGAAAGGAGATGTCCCAACGGTGGTACCATGATAAGGACATTAATATCTGATGATGGCATCCAAGAGAAATATAGTCGAACCTTGAAGTCGGTTTTATTTTTGTTAAAATTGTTGTAATAATGGTCGCCACTGCTATCTACCCGACTTTCGAATTTCAGGTAAATATTTAGTTTAAAATATTTAGTTTAATTTTTAACCGACTTCTAAAAAAGGAGGTTTCTCAATTCGACCGTATACATATAGTAATATATATATATTACTTTTTTTATGTGTGTGCGCGGATAACTTCGTCGTTTATGAACCGATTTTGATGATTCTTTTTTAATGGAAAGGAGATGTCCCAACGGTGGTACCATGATAAGGACATTAATATCTGATGATGGCATCCAAGAGAAATATAGTCGAACCTTGAAGTCGGTTTTATTTTTGTTAAAATTGTTGTAATAGTGGTCGCTTACAGTTCTAATCGCCACTATAATAGTGCCAGGAATGTCGTCAAAACCAATAAACTGTTAGATCATTTATTAACAAATGGTTTTAAAAGATTGAATGTCTGATTCTAAAATTGACTATGACAGGGGTGAATACTTTCTTTTTATCATTTAATTAAAACTTATATCTACACAGTTTTCTTATAAAAGTAAGGCCCCTAAAAGCCCCGCGGCTCACCTGTTACTATTATACACAATTCAGGGAATAATACTGCTGAATAAGTATAACTATATTACATGGTTTTATAAGATTTATGTAAATTAATTCTCAGTAAATTTATTTCTTGGGTTAACAATTATTGGTAATCGCTCATTAAATACGTTATGGACCTATACGGTTTTTTTAATAGCATCCGCAATCACAGAGTGTGAAAGCTTGTTACCTCTAACACGTAGTCAGAGCCCTTTTTGGCTTTTATTTATAACTTACATTTTTTCGCAAAAAAAAACCTTTCCGATTAACTTTTAATTTTCTTTTTTACAAACCTTGTCCTAACAATAAGAAACATATAGAAAGAAGAATTATCCAATGTGCCCTTCATCGGAAGTTATGCGCGTACATACATTTCAGTGATTCATTTTTATTTACAAAAGAAGTTTATAGAACTTTTAAAATCGTAAATCTCAATTAAATTCGATTACAGGAAGTTACAATGTTTTTTCATTCTTTTAAAATAGGTATAAAATGACCTTTATAATTTCCGCATAAATGTTTAAACGTATTACTATACGTGGGCGTAGTCAGGGTAGGTTTTTGGGGTTTAAATCCCCGAAATGTTCCGACACTAGGTATTGTAATAAATAATATTAAGACATCGAGAGGCGAGTAACATAACTAATTATTATACTAATATTTATTTTGAATTCCCGCTTAATTGTGAGCGACCACATCTGGTACCATCATCGTCTCTGGCGATATACACTGCTCAGAAACTCACGTTCTGGGGTATTTGGGACGATAAGAATGATGTAGCGCAAAAAGCGCAAATGGAACTTTCAAAGTTGGATCTTACAAGCTGGATGTGATACCTAGATGACGATTATACCTTACATATATGGAATCATCAATAACTAGAGCATCCAATTTTTACTGGAGTGGGTGCGACGTAAAGGTATAATTTCGAGCATAGTACATCACCATCGTAGTGTTCCTCGGTCTTCTGTTTCCATGTGTACGGAAGCCTCTTCGGAAACCAGTTTATTTGGCAGGCTGGAAGTCCTCAAATCTACGTTCCATATGATTCTTATAGACATGGCTCAAAAAAAGAGATTTGTCTATAATTGTTAAGCAGAATATTATCGCCCTTTTTGAAAAAATCTCCACAATATTTCTGAACCAAAGCGGCTACCTACCGAGTATGGCGGTAATAGTACCGAGTATACATATCTGCTGAAGGACTTTTGTGATATTTTCAAGCTATCCACAACTTCTTCTTTCTTATTTATTTTCTGTCTCCGGGAGCTTTGGCGTGATTTTGTCTTCATCTGGTGATTAGGTCTTGAGCTGTTTGAGAGCCATACTAATCTCGTACAAGCTGGTATAACTTCGGCATGGTATTGTGTTTACTTGGTTCTTGGATCTTTCGGCATGTCAGAACCAGGGTCCTGTGTTGTCGTGTATGTGTGTGCTATGTTCATAGAACTTCTGAGTTCTGAGTGCAGAAGCTTAGGTTTCGACGATTAGTTCATTCCACAGTTTTGTTTTGCGTGGCAGAAAATTTCTGGAAAAGCGCAGTTGTGCACTGCCAGCCAGATCTAAATGATGGAATGAAACTACTGTCGTGTAGGACGCTGGCGGAAAGAGGCGGCAGGGATAACTTCGAACAATTCTTCGTACCACTCCGCATGCTAAATACGACAGAAGATGCACAGCGAAGCCACATCTCTACGCAGCACCAGAGAATCCACCCAAATTAAAACGTCCTGGCAGCTGCAGGAGGAGCTGGTACTGGGGTGCCACCGCCCAAAGATAAGAACAGTATTCTGTATGAGGCCCAAACTGCGCCTTATAAAGGAGAAGGCGGTTGTCCGTAGTCAAATACCGTATCGTTCTGTTGAGCACGCTAAGCTTCTTCGAAGCCTTATATAGGGTTCTTCTCGTTGACCTACAATAATAAAATTTTGCATGGCACGAAAGAAAGTCGAAAACTGTAAATTTGTAGTTGCATTACAAAAAAGATACTATATAATAAACTTATTTGCAGTTGCTATACTAACGGTAACCCATGTCGATGCATGGGGACATTATTTTTCAAATGGAAAAACGACGTACGTCCCTAAAAAATTATATGGAATTCTCTTTCGCGAGTCCGACTCGCACTTGACCATTTTTTTATAATCTTGAAACCCCCAGAAGCTGAATCCTGGCTACGCCCGTGATACTATATGTTTATTTATTACATAAACAATTAGGTATTTATACCTAATTGTTTATAACAAAATGTATTAATCCTACTATCCATGAAGAACGAAACAATCTAACCACAATCTTCTGTAAGAGAGTACGATCAATTAGAATCCGCGAGAACCCCGCTAAGCTCATTATTGCTAAAGTACTTGAAAGGTATCAATATTAAACCTTCTCGAGTATAAATATTTCGTAAAACGCAATATTTAATACGTTCCAATTTCCGAAGAAAACTCTCCAATTATAATATTTATTTAAAATGGAATACAATTTTATTGAATCGAAAGATTATGTTCTTTGAGAGTAGTAAAATACATCTAAGTATATTAATGAGTTATTTTTAAGATTCGTTCGTTGGCTTTTAGTTACGAGTATAAGCTGCTTGTTTACAGTAATAAGATTATATCAAATGTAGTTTTTGGCAATCTTAAATATGATATCTTTTTAAAAATAAATAAAAAACCTTTATTTTTATCTATCAGTATTTACAATACAAATGTTATTAGTATTTACCTGTTACATATTCGTTTATTATCTGCATATTAGCACACAGTCCTCTACGACTATGACTTTAAGTGACCTATATGTATTCTAGATCTAGGCAAGATTATATTTCTTATTCTTTACATATTCTATTTTTGACCCCCGACGCAAAAAGAGGGGTGTTACAAGTTTGACGTCGATGTCTGTCTGTGGCATCGTAGCTCTCAAAGGTATGGACCAATTTCAATGCGGTTTAAAAATGATCTAAGGCGTTTTTGGCGTATGATTACTCAATTATGTACTTGCGTAGGGTTTTTTTTTAATTTTAATTTTAGCTTACCTATATGTATAAATTCTATATGTAATAATATAACTGCATGAATGGCGCAGGGTGTTAAGCCGTCACCTAGCCGATTATTGAGTGTTGTGTGTCCAAACTTGGGGTGGGATGGTTGTCTTTTTATACTAATGTTAGTTTGCTTGATTACGTTAACAGGACATGTTTTGTAGATATAGATTTAACATTTCTATAAGTATAAGTAATTATCCTTAGAACAAGTTCAAGATCTTTATAGTTATACGCGCTTACATTGGCACTAGGATGAAATAGTGTTACGTGAGATAGGTATAGACAGCGCTTAAATTGTCCAATAGACTACTTTGAATTGTGACAGAAATCTATTGTATTATTTTGAATAAAACAAACAATCAAATAATCGTACTTAAAACCGTATATTCTACTAGCTGACCCGCGCAAGTTCGTCTGCGTCTATTTTCAATCATCCTCGGTTCTTAATGATCTAAGCGTGATGTTAACGTGACACTAGAATTACATGTAATGGATTATACGCACAACTTTTCTTTCCATTTTTTTTTTAAAGACAGGCCTTTGGAATATGCATCCTGTGTCGCGGGGACTTAATAAACAAACACGAAACGGACACAAAGTACACCCAGACTCAGGACAACAATTTGTGGTTCACACAAAGTGTTGTCCCATGTGAGATTTGAATCCACAACACTGGCGCATCAGAAACCACCGGGCCAACCGTGCAGTCAAAATAATGATAGTTTTACCAAAAGTTTAAAAATGCAACTGGATAAAAAGCGATTCTATCACAAAAAAACATTTTATTTAAATGTCACACTACTGTTAACTATATAAACTTTGACCTTATCACAATGTTGACTTTGGAATAATACAATGTGGCTCTGTAGGTAAAACTTATCTAATCACTCAAAGACGGGGACGAGTGAGACAGTTATAAAATATAATAAACAATAAGAAATATGTGTCAGAACTTGTAGTTTAATCTGTTGACACCAGTTGTACGACTTTACTGTAAACAGCCTAGACTGAGGTACATATTTAATTAAAAAATCATATTAACACCTCAGAGTACATAATACTCGTAGTAGATGGCATTTCCACCCAAAATAATCTTGGTAATAATAATGGCTAGGAAGATGAAGATAATAATCCGTGCATCTATATGTTATTGTATGTACTTATATGTATATTGTTTGCATAAGAATTGATTGTTATTATTTTAAATTCTTTTGTAACAATGTCAAATATTATCTGTAAACAAAGTGTGTAAATCATTATTATATGTGATGAAAATTGTTTGCATCTCTTTAAAAATAAACTTGTTAGGGATATTCTCTCTCTCTGGTATTCAAACACATTAATGCGTATTTCATTTTTGTTAACCCTCAAGAGACTAATATTGCTCTTTAAAGCCGCATTTCTTACCGCTTACTAGTCGCCTTGACTGTACAGTATGTGATGACTCGCCCATGAAGGGCTCATGAAATTTTCTGGATGTGACTGTATTTCTCCGATGGCGCGTTGGATCTCGGATTTGAGCTCAGGAATTGTTTCTGGTTTATTCGAATGAACCCGAGATAACACAAAATCTCAAAAAAAAATGCACTGTCTCGACTGAAAATTCTTCTAAGATTAGAAATTTTTGTAATAAGTTTTTACAATTGTAATGCGTTGTTTTTTCGCAAAGCGCTCCATTTTTAATAATCGAAATAATCATATGTTACCCCTGCAAAATTTCAGAGTTGCCACGTACTCAAAGAAAAAAGGACAATAAATTTAAAAAGTGCACTCTTATTGAGACACCCTATACTAACGGTAATTCATTAAACCTGAAATTGGTAGCACAGAGCAAGTACATCTTCCCCAGCCCTTTGATCTCAGTGTAGGTCGGGTGGTTATACACAGGAAGACGGATATTGAAAGCCAATACTTTGAGGCTTGTATCTAGAAACAGCGTTTATCTACCCATAGCTTGTTTTTAACGTTCATTGTGTTTTAAGTTCTATGTGGTTTATACATATTTGTCAATAACTTTGGGTCTGAGCCTTCATAGTTTTGATGAATATTAATACTGCGTTCCCGCATTTTGTGACAATTAAGTAATGGTCCACAAGAACTGTTGAGAAAAACCAATATTTTACACTAATGACAAATATTGAAGTAGTTTTTTTCTCTTTTTTTTTCATTTTTAACAGAAATTCACTAAATAATCTATATTTTGAGAACCAGTGATAGCGATGGTGACGTAGGCCTGTGTCTCCCACGTTACCACTGTTTCTCGGAGTGCTATAACTGGCGAAGTATATCGTTATACCATGGCTATTGTAAGTCACGTGACCACGCCAGAGCCAATAATAACGCGGCAAGCAAAAAACTCAGACAGCTGACGATTAACGCTCTGTCTCACACACGGAGCAAATACAAAGAGGAGATGGCATAAGCGCATCACCCCCGTGACAAAATACTCACCCCGACGTCATCGCAGTTGACGCAACTTGCAAATTATACTATTAACGTCAATGTTCTAGAACTGCATCGAAAAATCGTAATACTTGAATGTTCTCGGTACAATCAAGTAAAAAGATGAAGTGTTGTGTTTTATCTTGTACAAATAACTCAGATAGACGTTTTGGTACCATGAGTGGCATCATATTTCTTTTATAAGTAATTTTATAGCAAATTTTTTTAAAAGTTCTAGAAAAATCTCTTGGTGTTTTATTGAAATGTTATTATATTTACTCGCCACTAGATGGCAAAACTTTGTGTTACTGGAAATAAAGATACAATGGTACGTTAAGCTGAATATTAATAAAACATACCATAAGAAGATACCGAAATGAGTTCTACATTCTTACCTAATGAATTTTTATTCATCATGGTATTTTTTTTTGTATTTTTCTTAATTATATTGTGAACAGACTGACATCTATCGACATCTATTCTAAAATAAAAAGACAGGGTCGTATTTAGAATCCAAATATTTTATCAAGTTACGACTATATTAATCTTGCATTGAAAGTTGTTACTTCAAATATTGAAAAAAAAAAGAAATTTTACTTATGCTGATGATTTGACGGGTTTTTTTTAAATTCATTAAAATAATACAATGTACCAGTATACAGGTAATGTTCTAAATTTTCATCTAAAGATAGTATTGAAGAGCAATTGATCAAAAAAATAATAGGCAAAACTGGACTCCTACAAAATACACCAATATTTGTTCTTCCCGTTGTTATGATAGTGATTCATTTCAAGGAAAAATCATAAAAAATCGAAAAAGGAACTTATTATCTAAACCCAAATTAGGCAAGATTAAAAGTGATTAGATGTGGATATTAGAGACAACATTGGTATGACCATTCAATTCAGATTTAGATTAGTTGATTTTCTGAGATTGGCGTTATTTAAGCATTCCAATTCCGAAGTGAAATAAAATATAAATTTATTTATTTTTTAAATAAAATGATTTGCACTACATATATTAATTTTTGTTCTACATAATCCACGTGTAAACCAAGCATATTGAACAATGTTTTATTTAGGGTTATTTATTAGAAAAAAAAAGTTCACTTTTGCAAAATTATTTACGTTATTAATGATGTTTTTTGTTCAAGATGCTTACAAAATTGACCTTGAAAAAACTACTCCTTGAAATTCTGAGTACGTCCACACTAGTGTCAGCTAGCTAAACTACATAGCAATATACTCGTACAATGATGCAAGTAGTTTTGCTATTGTCTGGTAGATGGAAAAGTGTAAACTAACACCCCCTCACCCCCGCAAATTGTCACGCATTGCTTCATACAAAAATCTCATTAGGGCATCTCCTCTTTGTATTTGCTCCGTGGTCTCACACTACAGCTTGTTTTTAGCGCTACTCACTCGCGCACCTATGCGTAATTGGTTAGATCACCTGGTAGATACAAATTCCCATCAAAATTATCTATCTTTTTGAGAATCTTATATTTTTGTTATAAATAGTAAAATTTCAAGTTGCCTCAAACACGTTTTTATATTTTTTGCGAAATATTTTTGCAAGCGCCTGGCAAGACCAAGTCTCTGGCTTCTTTATTTTTTTATTCTTTAAACATTAAACTACAACATATAAAAATTGCATATTGCCTCAAATATAATTTGGAAAAAATAAATACTTTGAAAAATTCAGGGCTTGATTTAGCCCCGCTACTCAGCAGCCAGGTCTGCAGTTCCGTTTGGAGTATAATAGGAAAGGTCTGTGAGAAGTTTTCAGCTTGCCCCAAATACCTACCCAAAAATTGGTACCAGCTCTCATACTATAACGTATATGCCACTATTTCAACCTTTGCCATGTATATTGAATATACATAGCATATGTATTGTAAGGCAAAAAATCCTACATTATTAAAAATGCTTGAACATTCGTCGAATTACAAAGACTAACACAATAACGGGATATGATCAAAAATCGATGTGGGAGTTTACGGAAGAATGCATATTGCTTGTATAGTCCATTCGCTTAGATTCGGTACAGAAACTTTCTGCCTCGCACTCAGATCAAATAATGTTGTTCTTGTTGAAGTAAAAAAAAATCCGCAACTTCCAAGAGAACTACGCTACTTTCGTTAGTATCATACGTCTGCTAGTTCGCCCCTATAACATGAAAAAATGCGTGCGGGTTTACCGACACTATCTAAACGAATAGACTTTACATAATATACAAGGAGTTACTCAGTTAAAGCTTGTAAAATAACATAAAATTCTAAGGGGCAACAGCTAGTCATCACTAATATTATAAAGGTGAAAGTTTGTGAGTGTGTATGTTTGTTACTTCTTTACGCAACAACTACTGAACGGATTTGGATGAAACTTTACAGTACTATAGATTATACATCAGAATAACACATAAGCTATTATTTGCCGCAATAACCGACGTTCACGCGAGCGGAGCCACAGCTAGTAATATATAAAATACTATTTGGTGTCCTCGGCTCCGCCCGCGTCGTCCAAATTCGTTCAGTAGTTTTTGCGTGAAAGAGTAACAAACATCCATCCATCCATCCATACTTACAAACTTTCGTTTATAATATTAGTTGGATATAAAAATTCGGGCATGCAAACAAATAAATTATTATTTGCACTTCACATGTAGCAGAATATGTTGAAGTAATCGGTTACGGTACGGTAAGTTTTTTAAACAAGTTTGTTCAGGCTTTCATTTTTCTTTAAAATGTTTTTAACTTATTTTGTCCATAAGAAAATATAGTGAGTAGGTACTATAACGAAAAGTTGAGGCTTATGTTTCACAGACGCAGACCTAAGACGATAATGGTTATGAGAACCTGCTTTGTAAAAAATCTTAATGGATTCCTTCTTTGCAAGGCCTGCTTTGGGCCTAGGGTCCATCCAAAATAAAAGGCTTTTATTTATAAATATACTAGCAACCGCCCGGTTTCGCACGGGTTCATTGCGGAAATTATAATATAGCCTTTTTTTTCTCTAAGAAATGCGGCTTAATTTTTCCGACGTAGTTAACAAATATTGTTATATTTTAGCCCATATACTCAATTTTTTTTCAAATGTATACGAAAGGCTTCCTTAACAATTGTTACGGACTACGGCATCCTATTCATTAAAGGAACATTCGATGTTTCTAATACCAACGGGAAGGTGTTTTTTATATAATAATTACCCGCGGCTCCGCCCGCCTGAATGTCGGTTATCGCGGCAAATAGTAGCTGTATTACTGTAAAGTTTCATCCAAATCCGTTCAGTAGTTATTCCGTGAAAGAGTAACAAACATCCATCCATCCATACTACATAGCCATAGTTTTTAGCCTTACTTGAAACTATGCTACTGTTTTGTTTCCATAAGAATAAGGCCATGCGTTATCTACCTTTATTTATTAGGTCTGAGCTAATACCATTAAAAGCAATTCTTGTATATATGTAGTCAGATTTTCGGAAACGACTCGTAAGTTTTCATGAAATTTAGTATGCAAAGGGGTTTCGGGGCTATAAATCGATCTAGCTAGGTTTCATTTTCGTAAATTTGCCAAAAAATATCGCACCCGTTACTTTACTTTAGGCTACTGTTTATTTGTGACTTTATTTCGCTGTAAAAATCCACCACCACCATTTCACCATTCGGCTTTAAGTACCTAACGGTTGAGATTCAGAGACGGAATAATTAATCCCAGGGACTGCCACTGTTTTTCATGTTTATATAATATTTGCTTGTACAAAGCACAGTAATAAAATACCTAAAACAAAATCTAAAAATAAATATAAGTGCAAATAGAAGGAATTCCGGGAAGCGACAGACATACCTATTTGTAATATTTAATTTCAATATCAAAGCAATATTAATACGGGAAGATGGAATTCTCAGTGTCTTGGTATTGTCCATATTGATTACTAGCTGAATCCCACGGTGTTGCCCGCGGTTATTGTCGTACCGCGAGTAACGCCGTGGGAGGTCCCGTCAAAATCGGTCCAGCCGTTCCAGATTACTCGGAACAAACAGACAGAAAAATTAACTACATTTTTGGTATATGTGCCGTGTATACATACATATGCATTTAGTAAGAAGCGGTTATGTTAATATTACAAACAGACACTCCAATTTTATTTATTTGTACATATATTTAGAATATATCCTTACATATATACGTGTGTATACCGTGTCCGTACAGGAATGAATGTGATAAAACTCCGCTGTTAAAACTGTTACGATTCTCGTATAATTTATTTCAAAACATAACTAATGAAGTTTTACGCATTTACACAATGTTTTTTTAACTAATATTATTAAATAGAGCTTTATTTTTAATACGTTTAAATAATAAACTAACAGTAGTACATGTGCTCATAAAACCTATACCGTCTACTTTCCAACTTTTGTGTGTTTATAAAGATAAATTAATTTACATGTATAAAGTTGTACTTTACTTAACAATAAAGACGTGTAACTCACGCAAAGAATAGAGCTCGCTAGAAAGTATAAAATTATATTTTTTCCTCTTCACCGAACACTTACATGTGAAGGTATACCATGCGAGCTCTATTGTACATGTACAATACACAAAAGGCAGCGATTACAATAGCGACATCACACAATAACATTAAATGTCGATAGTGAACTTAAATGCATTCAAAATTTAATGGCAATGAAAGTTTATATTAGAACTGACGTCACAAGGTCACAAACAATTTACAAGAGTCCAACAGGTTGTTGTCAATGTGCGTTAGTAATGCAGGTCGTACGTACCTAATCGAATAATTCATACGTATTTGAATCGAATTGAACACGCGGGCTTAGTTTCCGCAACTCGACGACTTTGTTGCGCCTATTTTGCATGATGAATCGGCACTATTTGTGCCAACCCAGTTCCTCTAGGAAGCCTAGCAGACCCTTTGCGTTGTCGAAGACTTCTTGAAGTGACCTCGAGGATCCGAAGTATCTCGCCCGGTATTCTGCCACCCTAGGACATGCCAAGATGACATAGGCGGCTGTTCTGCCTGTCATCCTCCTCTATGCATGCTCTGGATAGAGGACTGTCTGTTACACCTAGAGTGAAAAGATGTTTGTTTAGACATGACCAGTTATTGCTCCGATCGGAAGTCGAAGCGGAGGTCTTACGAGCTATTTCAGCTTCCGTGACAATCCGGGGTAGATCGTCGGGAGAGCCTCCTTGGTCTGCCTGCAGGTTCTAAGGTTGGACCAATACATCTACTATCTTGGTGTTCTGTTGCAGTATCCGTCGCAGCCAAGCAGTTGGCAAGGGCAATATTGGTTCAGAGCCTTCTGCCCTTGTCTCTGATCCACTTCTTGCCAGTGCATCAGCTGCTTCGTTTCCGCGTGAGTTTCTATGCCCATAACTCTCCAGAGTTATACTATTTGTAGTATTTACCTTTGTCAGGGTTTTGAGCCTGAGCCCTGAGGTAGTCGTATGACTCTGTAGGGCTTGTAAGACTGATCGGCTATCGGAAAGTATGCGGATGGGGTATTCCGTTACCTTTCTGGAGATGATCGCATGTGCCGCCATTGTTGTACCCATGCACTCTGCCTGGAAGACTGTATTGTGGGCTATGTTTAGGTCCTCAGAGAATACTCCCGAGCCAGTGCCGTCCGTGAAGATTCTTAACTGTCTAGAGTTAAGTCCTTCTTGGGGATAATCGTACAGTTGTATCTTCTACTTCTTGTCGAAGACGAATTGCGACCAACCCAGAGTTATAATTCACATGTGGCTAAATTTAAAGTTAAATATTATTGATGGCAAATACCTAAACACTTGGGTGATCAGTTTGTTAAAAAATCACATAAACTGTAATGTATTATATATATAGTCTCGAAGTCAAAATGAACGAAATTAAATGGAGAAAAATTAAGTGTGTCATTCTCTTGATATACTTAACAGTTTTTCATACGAAATCTTTATATTAGATCTTTAAATCGTCATCCGATATAAACTGATTGCCTCGCGCCTCTCTCTGTCTCACTCACCAAATTAAAGTGTTTAATTACACCCAAAAATTGACAAAAGTTTCACACCTGTGTCATAATAACCATTATATCACCCGAACGAGTTATAATGTTGTACTAAATTTCATATTGCAACTTCTTTTTCAAAAGAAGAACTGATTCGAATTCACGTCGTATTCCGCCATTTTTATTCGCCATTAAGCTAGCTATTTCAGAACTTTATATAAAGGATTCATATCATGGGTGTATATAAAATATTTTATGCAACTGTACATAATTAGGTATTAAAAAACAGTTGCATAAATATTTTGTGTGACAAAATGTAATGTTTCAAAAAATGAAAACATAGATAAGCAGAACTTGAAGTCCGCATCACGCCGGTGTATAGAGAGAGACACTTAATTATAACCATTTAGTTGTACTAAGACGGTGTGCGGGAACTACTTTCGCTACACCGAGCATTCAACCCCACGACACTGCGTGGTCTATGTTGACAATATTCAGTCAACTACCTAAATCGTTTCCAGAAAGAAACTGGGAACTCCTATTGACTCAAATATTCTCAGTTATTTCCAAAGTACGTACAAACGGTTCATTTGAATTAACCTTTGTGATTCGTAGTCGAAGTGACTTAGTTTTTGGTGACCGAGAGTTTGGATTATCCGGCTTATGTGGTCCGTTTCCTGTCTAATCAAATCATCTATTAATTATATAGTGTTAGTGCTCTTATACTGAATAATTGAAAACTAGTAGTTCGATGACATAAATTACATTTACCGATTAGAAATGGCTTAAGTTAAAAATGCACATAAATACATGATGTAATTTGAACGTTGATTGTACGATCGTTTCGCTTTTACCATCGTTAGTTTACACCGATCAATTACTGTGGCAATTAGTAGGTACAACTGCGGTTGCACGACTTTTCCTTTCCTCCGTCTGACGGGTATATTGACATGGACTTACTTACTTGGTTTTACGCTTACATTCTGTAATGCTCACCTGCTTACTTATGAAAGTTATCTGATACTCACAGATCTTTATGCTAAACTTGGAGCGGATTAGACAGAGTAATGGGAATTAAAAATAAGCTGTTAATTTTTAATGAACAACATATTATTGCATTTAAATCTAAAATACTCACGAGCAATCACCCCGGCTTCTCACGGAAAATACGGCTCTTTACGGAAAATATAATACCTCAAACAGATTTACGGCTTCATTTTTTCCGACGTCTTCAACAAATATCGTTATATGTTACCAAATATACTCAAACATTTAACAAACTATATACGAAAACCTTCCTCAAGAATCACTCTATCTAATGATAAAAACCGCATAAAAATCTGTGCTGTAGGTTTTGCGTTTACCGCGAACAGACAGACGCGGCGGAGGACTTTGTTTTATAATATATAGTTATCAATCAGTTCTTCCTGTGGTTACTATATTCAATTTCTCGTCGAAATGTTTTCCCTAATTTCAGTTATCTACATGTAGGCTTAAAAGAGGTAAGATTTTGTAAAAGAATTATGTTTTTTTCAGCCGAGTTGGTTACGCACGAAAGAATTTTGGGACAAGTCTTTTGAGGATCGCTATGAAAAGATACGTAATGATACCCACCGTCCAAGACTTAAGGTATATATTTCACACACATATTAAAATAGATTTCAAAAATTCACGGTAAATACTGGTACGGCTCATTTCTAAACTGAGCTGCAGTGCTTTTATTACACACAATTTGTCAAAATAACTTACTTTTCTAAACAATGCAGTAATAAATATACATAATTGGCATACAGGTTATCGTTGTACCTCATTCGCACAATGATCCAGGATGGCTGAAAACCTTTGAACAATACTTTGATTGGAAGACCCAGAACATTATCAACAACATTGTTGAAAAACTGCATCTACATCCGAACATGACCTTCATTTGGACAGAAATATCATTTCTGAACGCCTGGTGGGAAAGGTCGCATCCTATCAAACAAAAAGTAAATGGTTTTCGTTTATATGCGTTATTGAGGTTTATTATTTAATGAGCACATAATCTATTCATATGTAGAACGTGGCTAATTTATACGGTTTTTTGTTTTTGATTTTTAAAATTATAAGTTTTGGCTTCTATTTGTATACTCACAACAGTTTCATAAACTTCTTAACTCATGTAATAAAGTATAAACAAGAAATTAATGTTTTGTCGATTATACAGTGTTGAAATTTTTGACTCTAGTTTTTGTAGTTTTAACTTATTACAAAGTATTGTTTTCGACTTACGAAGAACTCATAATTACAGGCACTGAAAAAGTTGATTAAAGAAGGTCGTCTCGAGATCACCACGGGTGGCTGGGTGATGCCCGATGAAGCATGCACACACATCTACTCGCTAATTGACCAGTTCATTGAAGGTAATGAATAAATGAGCGTTTATTAAAATGACATCTACAAAATTATATTGTTTCAACGTGCTTATGTATTTTATTTTTCCTGCAGGACATCATTGGGTAAAAACAAATCTCGGCATTTCACCGAAAACTGGCTGGTCTATTGATCCTTTCGGACACGGCCCTACTGTACCATACCTGTTGGATAAAAGCGGTCTTGAAGGATCCATTATTCAGAGGATCCACTACGCTTGGAAGCAGTGGCTTGCCCGGCTACAAATCGAGGAATTCTATTGGACGACGGGATGGAACACAAAGAAACCTTCTATGATCGTTCACAACCTACCTTTTGATATCTATTCCATTAAAAGTACATGCGGACCTCATCCATCTATCTGTCTCAGTTTTGACTTCAGAAAAATACCAGGTGAATATTCAGAGTATACCGCTAAACATGAAGAAATAACTGATCAGAACTTACAGAGTAAATCAAAAACCCTAATCGAGGAGTACGACCGCATCGGATCTTTGACGCCCCACAATGTTGTATTGGTTCCTTTAGGCGACGATTTCCGTTACGAATACGGTGAAGAGTTTGACGCTCAATACATCAATTATATGAAAATGTTCACGTACATTAACAGCCATAATGACCAGTTCAATGCAGACGTCCACTTTGGGACACCCCTCGACTACTTCAACGCCGTTAAGGAAAGACACCACAACATACCGACACTTAAGGGTGACTTTTTTGTCTATTCCGATATTTTCAGCGAAGGGAAACCAGCGTACTGGTCTGGTTATTATACTACAAGACCGTACATCAAAATTCTCGCTCGCCAAGTGGAACATCAGTTGCGTAGCGCAGAGATATTGTTTACATTAGTATCGAATCATATCAAGCAGATAGAGAGCCCTAAATTATCAGCTTCTGAGAAGAAATTAGAAAAGTATTATGAGCAACTTATCGATGCGCGTAGAAACTTGGGTCTTTTTCAACATCATGATGCCATAACTGGCACATCTAAGGCGAGCGTCATGTATGACTATGGGACTAAGTTGTTCACTAGCTTGTACCATTGCATTCGTCTACAAGAAACTGCTCTGGCAACTGTCATGATACCTGATGCAACGCTACATACCCAACCAATAGTGCAAAGTGAAACTGAATGGGAAACATATGGAAAACCAGTTAAAAAACTACAAATATCCTACATCGATAAAAAGAAAGTGGTAGTTTTTAATTCCCTGGCTGAATCTCGAACTGAAGTCATAACACTCTCTTCAAACACTTCAAACGTCCGAATATACGATACCCGATTAAAGGCATATAGCGTTTATCAAGTGACACCAATCATTGATGTCCACAACGACTGCACTATCAGCGATAGTAACTATGATATTCTATTCGTGGCTACAATACCGCCCCTTACAGCAGTCACTTTTAACATAGAAGAACATACAAACACTTCGAATCATTGTGTTGTCTTTTGTAACAAATGCAATGCAAATAAATTGCCATTCAAAACTAAAAAAATGATGCCTGGGGATATTCAGTTGGAAAACCACGTACTCAAATTACTTGTGAATAGGAACACTGGGTTTTTGCGGCAAATTTACAGGAAAGATATTAGGAGGAGAAATATCGTTGAAATGCATTTCAACGCATACCAAAGCGCTCAGAGACATTCGGGAGCGTATCTATTTATGCCGGATTATGACGCCCCAGAGAAAAATGTGCTGCATCCTTATTCCAACTGGGATGCACTTCAAGATGACAACATTATTATAGTTTCCGGTCCGATAACAACGGAGATAACAACAATTTATACGCCGTTTTTGCAACATACCATTAGGATATATAACATAGAAGACCCGGTACTATCGCGTGCCGTTTATATAGAGAATATTGTAGACTTTGGAAATCCACCCGAGAACAGAGAGACAGAATTATTCATGAGAATACAGACTGATATACAAAACGGTGACGTTCCGGAATTTTACACTGATCAAAATGGCTTCCAGTATCAGAAAAGAGTGAAGGTTGATAAATTAGGCATTGAGGGTAACTATTATCCTATCACAACTATGGCTTGGTTGCAGGATGATCAGGCCAGACTGACTCTAATCACTAATCACGCTCAAGGGGCAGCAGCATTCGAACCTGGTCGCTTGGAAGTTATGCTCGAGCGCCGAACCTTATATGATGATTTTAGAGGTATCGGCGAAGGTTTAGTCGATAATAAACCGACTATATTCCAAAACTGGTTATTACTAGAAGCGATGCCTGACGCAATTAGAAATAAAAGAGAAACGAGCGAGAAAATGTTCAAATTCGTAAACGAACGTCACTTTGATCCTTCTGAAAAAGACAGCAAATATGAATTACCGTCGCAGACCGCCGACTATCTAAGTAGGACGCTCAATTATCCCGTAAACATCTATTTGTTGGATACGAGTGAAGTGGGCAACATCGAGGTGAAGTCATCTAAATCGTTCTTGTCAAATTTTCCAAACGGTGTGCATTTAGTGAATCTTCGTACGATCACTGATGACGTATTAGAACTTTTCCCTAGCACTGAAGCGTATATGGTACTTCAAAGGCCTGGCGTCAGTTGTGACGTTGGTGAAAAACCAAAGAAAATATCAAGCATCTTTAGGCCAAACACTAAATTCGATGGACTGAACATAAAGAACATAACTGCGGTCAGTTTGACGGGCTTGAAGACGTTTAACTCTCTTAAGGATTTGAGCGGCATCCACTTGGAACCTATGGAGGTTAAAACTTATAAGATCCGTTTTTAAAGACTGTTAAGACTGTGTGCCGTGGAAGTGGTGGATAGGTTTAAAATTTGTAATTTTATAATAGTTCCAATCTTTTCGTGAACTCACTTGCCAAAATCACGCTTCGGAAAACCTTACATAATAATAATAATATAGTACATGTTTCTGTAGAATTTATCAACTGCGACTTACGCGGTTATTTATGAATAGCGTCATAACGTGACGATATCTCAGGCATTATATTAGTTTACGTTCCGCACTTACTGTGAGTCATAACTACTTTGCAGCGTTACGATGTTATTTTCTTTGTCTCAATAGTTCTGTTGAATGGAAAAACTCCTAGATAATACTACCTCAGGACCAAATGTTTTACCTGTTTATCTATTGATTTTATGGCAAATATATTCTTATGGTTAGTTTAAATATTACAATATAATTAAATATTCGATATTCAATTATAAAAGTCCTAAAAAAGTGATCCGTTATACATGAGAATGAGTTAAGAAATACTATAATACATAACACATAATATACCTACATAATAAGTTGCTGTGATATAGTACATGACGTGAGGTTATTATATTATTACGAAGACATGTTTTAGTTACCTAGAGGCTGAATTTTTATTAATACTTTGGCAAATAAAGATTGAAATAAAGCCTTCATGAATATAAATGGTGCAAAGTCTAAAACCAGTGACATCTATTGGTGTTTTGAATAACTATACAAACCTCGAGCCAAGTGGATGTCCGCGGGTAGAGTAGGGCAAGGGCACCTCCTTGACCTTCGGAACAACTTTGCTAACCGACGAATATCCACGTTTTTAAAGGACATTGTACCCAAACTATTTGACGCCTAACAATTTTTCAATTCTAATATTTTAATGAGCATTTATTACATACAACTCAGTTTTCAAAAAGTCGTTTATTACTTTTTTGCTTTTCACCACGTTTTCTTTATCTCCGCTCCATTGTTTTAACTGTGATCAGGAAATCATTTAAATATAAAATGCGTAGTTTTTTCACTTTTTATTGTACTTTAAATATCAATAGAAAATGGAATTTCGAATCATGTCTAATTGTTTAACATTATATATTCTGTATAAGTACATGTTGGTGATTAAATCGAGTTAGCCCATGTTCAAATGATGAGCGTTCAACGCGCGTTTTGCTAACGCGCGTTTACAACTACATATAATTTCGGTCTAGAACGCTATGCTAACGCGCGTTTTTACATGAAGCTGTTAACGCGCGTTAGCGAAACGCGCGTTGAGCGCTAGTCAGCTGAACATGGCCTTATTGTTTTGAGGTCTATACCTATATAACTGTCAATGTGAATGTCATTTAGGTTGTGTTGTTTGAAATTATTTAAATTTAAGTTTAAAAGTGATATTTGAGTTGCATATTACCAGATAGCTATAATTTAATTCATTTATCATTGTTGTAAGTGCAATCATATGTAATCTTACTTAGCTACTAATGCTTTATTTGCAAACAACAAACAGAACTGAAAGAACAGCTCTTATACTAAGTTGTAATAAGGTTGTCTTCATAGACTCTACTATGTATACCTAATGCATTTGATGGACCAAACATTAATTTTCTTTAGTTATAATTTATTTTTATTTTTATTATTTAACATTATGTCAATTTTGTTAGTTTGGTAAATATTATTTATTTGTGTACACAGGGTTACAGGTTAAGTAGACCTATTCCCGTGTAAATAATAAAATAATGTAAAAGGGCGTATAGTTGATATCGTTTTTAATTGATTTTACCAAAAACACCCTACGCTAAATCTAAGCGTTTTAGAGATATTTGAATTTAATTGTTTTTAAACAGATGGCCCATTTTCGGCTGTCAGCATTTTGAAATGTGTAGGTGTTATTAGAACTATTGCGATCATATATAAGGTGTCTCGATCGCATCCGCATATTAACCTTAAAGAACAATTGGCTGGGACGTTTAGAATGGTGGCCTGGCGGCTCGCAACTAAGGTTTTTTTTATAAAACCCTAGATTGTTATACCTCGTTCGATAGCTGATGTAACAAGATATTTTTAAGCACATCTGCAAAACAGGCGCCATAATATATTTCTTTATATCAATTGGAGAAAACTTTCAATTTTTTATATTTTTTTAGTTTAAATCGACCACAACAGCTTATTTATTCACATTACGTATAATATTGTTTATTAAGGTCTTAAAGCATTTAATTTTTTACATGTTAAAATCAAAGAATAGTTTTAATAATACCTACACGTCTCAAAATATCTAAGCTGACAGCCGAATTTTTTTTGTAAACAATTTAATTAAAATATCTCAAAAACGGTTAGACTTAGGGTAGGGTTTAGTGAAACCAGTCAGAAACAATGTCAACTACATGCCCTAAACGCGAATAGGTCGACTTAACCTGTAACCCTGTATAAATGATTTAAATGTGTACATATTTTTTTAAAGGATAAATTTTACTATTTCTGGGTTTTTGTAACATCGGTAGTATATTGAAATACTAATGATTGTTTTGATGATCCACAGCTTTTTATGATCTAGATATCATAAGTTTATAATGTAGAATGAATACCATCGATACCGTTAGTCAAATGTGAATTAGCTCTAATATAGACAAGAACAATGAAATCAACATTGCTAGGAAATTGGTGTTTTATGTTAAGAACCCTCTCGATGTACTTGTCGTAGGTTAAAAATAATAGATTTAATAATAATAATTTAACAACTAAATGGTATGTACAATTTTTGTTCGAGAAATGTAGATGAAATAAAATAAATAAAGTATATAAGAACATATTTTATTATATATCCCAGTTAGCAAAACAACGGACACAAATCCTGATAGGTCTCTTTGTATAGAATATAATAAAATTTATGCAAACGTTGTTAATCAGGAGTTAGAATTTGATGTAACATTAACTATTTATTATGTATATATATATATATCTATAATTAATCCTCCACATTCATAGCGGCGTGTCATTTCTTCTTTATCCTACTTGCTATCCATTCTAATCCTAAATGCAACCTGCGAACAAAACACAAAAATACGTTACAACACATTTCACAAGCATAGCAAGATTTTAACTTGCCTATAAAAATAGGGATTACATATCTGTAACATAATACTTATGGAACACTTGTTATCCGCGGTGATATCGGACCGCGGGTAACGCCGCGGGACGAAGCTAGTCTAAAAAAAAGTAGCCTTAGTTACTCCTCAGATCATCAACTACCTGCCAGTGAAAGTCCCATCAAAATCGGTCTAGCCGTTCCAGAGATTACCCGGAACAAACAGAGAGACAAAAATTAAAAAAATGATATTTGGTACCTACAGGTACCAAATCAGATCAGATTCAGGGTCAGACACACGGTACACCGTGTCACAGACAGCGTGACAGACACTCCAATTTTATTTATTTGTATAGATGTGTCCTGAATCGTACTAATATTCTACTAATATTATAAATGCGAAAGTTTGTAAGGATGGATGGATGTTTGTTACTCTTTCACGCAGAACCTACTGAACGGATTTGGATGAAACAGTTACAGTAATATAGCTTATACATCAGAATAACACATAGGCTACTATTTGCCGCGATAACCGACATATACGCGAGCGGAGCCGCGGGCAACAACTAGTTATAAATACGAAAGTTTGTGAGCAGGGATGTATGAATGTTTGTTACCCTTTTACACAAAACTATTGAACCGATTTATGTGAAACTTTACACTGATATAGCTCATACATCAGAATAACATAAAAACTTCTTTTTACCGCGTTATAAAGTCGTTGTCAAACCTTATTGTTGAGTGCTTCGGTGGCGCAGTGGTAACATACGTGACTGCTGTTTTTGAGGTCTCGGGTTCGATTTCCGGGTTGGATCAAATGTTTGTATGATCTGCAAATATTTGTTTCGGAGTTTGGGTGTTTTCTATCTATAATACTTATGTATTACAAAAAAAAGTATATAAGTATTTATATCAGTTGTCCAGTACCCATAATACAAGCTCTGCTTAGTTTGGGACTAGATGGCGTTGTGTGTGAGACGTCCGAAATATTTATTTATTTATTATATGTCAGAGAAATCACAAAAATCTTATCTATAAAAATCAATTTCTGTTCGTTTGCATGTGTGATTTTGATTTCGAAATGTTTGGTCTAAATTAAAAGGGGAGTTGTACGATCAAAAATAAATACAAATCGATTTTAAAATGAAAAGTTCAAAAGTACAAACGCAAAAAGAAATGCAGCCCAATCGAAAACCTTCTTTTATGAAGTCTGTTAAACATAAATGACAATATTGCAGTTAGCGGTTATTTGAACATTTATTAGGTAGGTTATGGAATGTGATGTAATGTGAAGGAAAATAATACAAAAGCTTTTTAGGGACTTTCCAACCTCTACAATTTTTTTTTATGAAATAACGGGCAAACGAGCAGACGTATCGCCTGATGGTAAGCGATTACCGCCGCCCATGTACCCCCGCAACACCAGGGGTGTCACAAGTGCGTTGCCGGCCTATTAAATAATAAATATTTCGGAAAATATTCATTCCAGCGTTTTGTTGCGCGAGGCAGAAAGTCTCTGGAAAAGCGCACAGTTGTGGACTGCCAACCATCTAAATAAATCATCTCCGCTATGATACGAGACGAGCTATGATAGAAATAGAACGAAAAAATATTTATTAATTCTCAGAAGTATCAATTTTAGTGTAAGTATATTAAAGCAGATGGCTAGGGGTCCCATGGTTTTCCTTTCCGGCTACTAGTTCCATGAGACGGCATGCGGTTTTTGGTCAGTTCGAGTCTGACATAACTACCAGTGTGTTGGGATCCGGGGGGATTTTCACTGATAAAATATAAATCAAAATAAAAGTTTAGGTACATGAAAGTGAATGAAACTTTAATGTATGTTGAAACGTAGTATAGGACGTCCACAGTCTAAGTGGAGTAGAGATTTACCTAAGAAGCCTAAGCCTAAAGCGAGAAGCCTAAAATCTATCAAAGTGGGCGAGCAATGGGAGAGACCTGTGGACTGCGATGGATTGACAATGATATTGAATGCTTACACGTTTCGACTTTAAAAATTTCATTTTTTTTTGTTTTCTCACGTATGTAACATCGAGAATACCAGAAATATTGTGTAAATATAATAATAAATGAATAAATGCTAATTAAATACGACAATTATTTGTAGACAAAAATAGTCGTAAATATTTTGATTTGTTATTAGTTTGTCTAAATAGAAGACGTGCATTTAGAAGGATTATAGGAGTGGCTTGAACATGTAGACGTAAGTACCGAACGCACTTTAAAACGAGTTTAAAAATGTAAATATGAGCACGAACGTACGTAATTGTATGGAGAACATAATGATCAAGTGATTATGACTGGGAACTAAATTTTTAATTTAAGTGAATAAAGCTAACTAAAGCCCACCAAAAATGCCTATGCTGCACGCAACAAATGATAGAACGATCCCCACACTGAAAGTGCTTTAAATCCTAACTCCCAAGCAACGCAAAATTGCAGGTGTGCATGGGAACAGTAATGTTTTTTCTAGTGAACCGTCTGCTCGTCTGCGCCCTGTTTCACAAATAAACAATAGGGGATGTAATGACCAAAGCAGGCTGTGAATCTTTTTATAAATTGCGTGGTTTTAGAGACGGTATAGAATAATTTGATTTTCCAAAACGAAATGACAAATAAATAGATAGATAGAATTTTAGAAATTATGTGTTGGATTGTAATCATTTTTATTCTAAACTAGCTGAACCCCGCGGTGTTACCCGCGGTTATTGTTATACCGCGAGTAACGCCGCGGGACAAAGTTAGTCTAAAAAAAGTAGCCTAAGTTACTCCCTGGATCATCAGCTACTTGTCAGTGAAAGTCCCGTCAAAATCCGTCCAGCCGTTCCAGAGATTACCCGGAACAAACAGACAGACAGACAAAATTTTTTAACTACGTTTTTGGTATATGTATCGTGTATACATACATATGCATTGATTAAAAAGCTGTTATTTTAATGTTACAAACAGACACTCCAATTTTATTTATTTGTATAGACTAACAATACTGTCCCCATAATTTTTAAAGTTAGTAAATTTTTAGCCCACCATGTTTTCAACAACCTTAAATACGATGAATGTAACTTTCTGAACGTGCGACAGCTGTTCATTTTACATATAACACTGACGATGGATCATATATTTGACAGACTTGCAGCGCATATTAACAAACTCAGAGTGAGGTAATCATTTTGGCAGGGCCATACTGGTTGTCAAAAATAATTCATGAGTATGTAAAATATGTCGTATCCTAAAATTTTTTCCGTCTTATATACTTATCTATTCAATAAACATGGTTCTCACAATGATACAAAAATAAAATATTTCTATATCCACTCGTCAGTGGCGCCATATTGGTCCGAATTGACACAACTGTGGGGCGATTTTGGCAGCACTCCCGTTACATTTTCGCCTCTGATTAAAACGTTGATTTCCAAAAAAAAAAAATATTGGGGCTATATAAAATATTGGCATGTTTAGAATGATCATTAAATATACTATCAGATGATGTATAATTGATGATGATTTTTTTTTTGAATTCACATCTGAATTAATATATAAATTCAATTTCAAAGTTCACTCGACCAACAACCGTACGTCACAAAAATTCCCGCTGAATGAGAACGATTTACATTGTCAACTGACGTAATGAAATGGCGCCTCTGGGCATCTCTGTTTTATTCTCTTTAATATAATTAAGTGCGACAAAGCTGCAAACAATATAAAGCAGCTAAATTCATGGTTAAAATAGACCGGGGAAAAAACACCACGACGTGGCATTCAACAGACTGGAAGAAATTGACAGCGACCATTACGTGGCGTTCAACATCGGAGAGGATAAATGACGTAATATAAAACTCGGAACTAACGACATTTGGTGCAAACTTGTGAAGGCCTTGTTTGACGCCGTTTATGAGTCTGTCTTTTTGACACGCGACGTACATAGTAGTTCCATCCTTGAAACAGAATCTATACATAATACGTACAGCTACTCGATTTGTATTAGAAATCTGAGAATTCTCAGTAACTCGTCTTTTTCTATGACTAAGTGGATATTACATTCTACATTTAGGCGCATTATATTTCTTATCCGAAAAGTAAGTCATTTTCAATTATGACATGCATTAGTACGACAAATATCGTAAAAGTGGATAAACATGACACGAGGATTAAAATGTAATTACAAAAAAGATTTAATTAAAAAAATATATAATTATTACTGGTTCGTTCTATATCAACTGGACCAGAGATACCACGGCCTCACAGAAAACCGGTGTAAAATAATGCTTGCGCTGTGTTTCACCGAGTGAGTGAGGATACCGGAGGGCCATACCCCCATACCCAAAAACTGAAATAATTGTGTATAAATAAACTTTTTCCATCAAAAAATTATATAAATCGAATAAAGCCTCGAAATAGCTACCAAACAGATGATGCAGTGAGTTATAATAATAAGACATGATTGATTTTAACAAAAAATACTCGTACCCTTCGCCAGTCAGCGCGCAGCAAGCTTGTATATGCCACGGATGCTGTTTTATCGACGTTAGATCTAACTGTTCCGATATCTCCGCAGCAGTCATCGAGCCTTTCACATCCTGAAATTAAATAGAAATTGCAACATTTAATAATAATATAAACTCTACGCATTGTCTCTCCATATTATAAAACAAGTCTTCCGGCGCGTCTGTCTGTTCGCGATAAACTCAAAAGCTACTGCACGGATTTTGATGCGGTTTTTACAGATAGATAGTGTGATTCTTGAGGAAGGTTTTCGTATATAATATGTATTTTTTAGTATAATAGCTAAAAGACGAAAACGACAAGACTTCGAAAAAAATTAAACGCACTACTTGGTTTATTTAACACTAGTTGTTGCCCGCGGCACCGCCCGCGTGTATGTCGGTTAACGCGGCAAATAGTAGCCTATGTGTTCTGTTGAGCTGTGATTCTGATGTTTAAGCTATATTACTGTAAAGTTTAATCCAAATCCGTTCAGTAGTTTTTGCGAGAAAGAGTAACAAACAAACATCCATCCACCCATCCATCCTTCCATACTTACAAACTTTCGCGTTTATAATATTGGTAGGATAGGCTATACATATTATATTTACCGTAAAGAGCCCGTGCGAAGCCGGGACGGGTTGCTAGTTTTTATGTTTTTATATGAACCTACTAATGTGTCCCTCTGCCTGATAGGAAGCATGAGTAGAATCCAAGTGTAGGAGTCATTATACTCATTGCGAATGCAGACAATGGAACGTAAGAGCATAGTGACTCACACTATGGCGGCCTATTGATATGCTTCTAGATCATTGGGCCTCCGGTCAAAACATCATCTCACACTGACGTATCATCCCAATCTACTTAAAGTATGTACTATGGTAATTATACCATTATACTGGTAGTTGATTATTTACATCCTATCCTACTAATATTATAAATGTGAAAGTTTGTAAGGATGTGTGTCTGTTTGTTACTCCTTCACGCAAAAACTACCGAACAGATTAGGATGAACCTTTACAGTAATATAACATAAACATCAGAATAACACATAGGCTACTATTTGCCGCGATAACCGACATTTTCGCGTGCGGAGCCGCAGGCTACACACACTAGCAGCTAGTATATCTATATACTTACACACGCACAGACAGTAAACATCACACAGTCGTCCTGGGTTGGAAACGAAATCACGACCTTTGACTCAGTAATTAGAACCACTAACCACTTGATCAATATATCAGACGTATCAATTCTATTTAGTTGCATTGCGATAAAAGCAGTGTCCTGAAAAAGTTAGTGACCTTGACGAACTTATAATACCTTCCAACTGTGGTATTATAATATGTATGTATATGTCGCAGCCACTATACCTTAATTAGCCGTTCAATTAATAGCATGTTCTCTGCGCTATCGATCTAACTAGCGGCCTGAATGAAATTCACGCATATAACAGACAAAAACAAAACAAATATGAAATTTCTGACTTAAGAATTTTATTATTATTATACTTATTTTGTAACATATTGTGATTTGGCAATCATAAGATCGAATAGTGCAACTTCATAACAAATCAAATATTATTTTGTACGGCCATTTTCATAGATGTTATTAAACTTTGATCCGTAATATGGCTGTTAAAAGGCGTTAAGTAATAAAATACACCTTTCTTTATTTTTTACCTGTTAACCATAGAAGTCGGCGCATTTAGCGCTAGTCAGTCTATGTATGAAGTATTGCGTACAAACCGTCAAAGTGTACTCTTTTATAAATCTTCTTCTATAGTTTTCTATACAACAGTAATATTGAAAAATCCGAATAATAATGATTAATACTCAACACCCTCGCGCCATCACCTTCCAAGCTGCTTCTACAGAAAGTTTTGAGACTTAGTAAGTATCAAAACATAATAGTCGAAACACTTGACATTGGCGGAATCTCTGAGTTGATTCTATATGAAACGTAATAAAAACCCCGTTTGGGGTTGATACGCTAGGTTCATGGGGTCCGAGTGTTCGGGATATGCTTAAACAACTACCTAGTTAAGCAACTGATTGACGCATCTCGCGACCAGAAGGTCGGTCTTTTTCTAGCACAAAGAATCAGCAATGCCATTCAACGTGGTAATGCTCCCAGTCTTTTGGGAACGCTACCAGTAGGCGAAGATGTGGATGAGTTTTTTATGTGTGCAAATATTATTATTCTTTTTTAAATTTTGGTTTTATAATGTAAATATAATCTTCTTATAAAAAAAAACAATTGCTGTTCATTATTCTCGCTAAAACAAAAACGACTGGGCCGATTTAGCTGATTTTGATCAGGGAAGGTTTAAACGGTTAAAAAAATTAAAAATAACTTGAAAATTCAAATGTCACGTGTATGAAGCAGCGGGCACAACTAGTAAGCAATATTAATAATAATATATGATCATCTCAGCATGGCGTGTTTTCATAGTGATTGACACTGTTAACACCTAGTGACGTAGATATATGCTAAACAAGGTTGAATTCCCAGTGTAATCAAAACTACCGGTATAGCTCCCTTGTGTCACACGTTAATAATGTTGATAACACTTGCATGCAACAACATGCGTCCCTAGTTCCTGGCATTTATGTACTTATATAAAAGATGTACTTATATTTTTTAAGTATGTATTTGTTGTAAGACTAAGTCAGAATTTTGAAGAATCGTCATTTTATTCGTAGGTATATTCAAATACAATGAAAACAATTGCTACAAAAACATGAATCCATGAATATGTTAGAATATAGTTAAAGTAAAAACAAATACTTGGTTCATAATAATATAGTAGGTAGTAGAAAAATAAAAATATACAACTCGTGTTTTGTTTACCTAGAAACTTATTATATTATTACTTTAAATGAATATTTACCTAGTATAAAATGTTGCCTAAACTTTAAATTTAGTGAATGTTTACATTTAGATAAAACAGAATTTTAATACCTTAATTTACATAAGCCTAGAGTACACGGTAGTGTTACATGGCCGTACTTATGTTGTTTAAAGACAGTATTCTAAATAAACGACGACTAGCTTTCGCCAATGATATATATAACACTTATTGGTCATTTGGTATTTCAATAAAAATAATTTATCATCTTTCTACGCTTATAACTATTTATATATATTTATATTGTACGTATTTTTTGGAGTCAGCTACTTTTAACTTTACGTGAATGTCAGTTTTTCAGCGGAGTGAAATAACGCTGAATTCCATACTCCGGGATGTTATTACGAATTTCTTGTAGAGAAAACTCAACAACACTTTTTGGCCCGACCCGGGAATCAAACCCAAGACTTCTTAATCGGCAGTCGCATTCGCTAACAGCTATACCAACGAGGCTATAAAACTATTACCCCCTTCAAGTAAACCTACCATTGGTTTTTTTGGACTTTATTTCATTTGGACACCAGGAATAAACCTTTGCTAGTAATATTCATTTAATACTGAAAAAAATTTAACTACCAAATTATAGTTGGATTCCGAGGAACAAACCTGCTTGGTTGTGTAATAGTTAAGTGCAAGAAGCACTGAAACGTTGTACAACCAATATCATAATAATTCTCTTTGAGCTATGGTTCTTATGAATAGCATTTACGTGGGAGCAGTGTCGATAAACAGTTTGACGTCATGGTAATAAAAAAATATACAGAATATGAACGACAACGTTGACACAGGTGGTGACTTAATGTGTACATGATTTTGATAACGTATTGCACATGTATTGCGCTCTAAGTACTTTGATAGAAAAATTTTATAAACGTTTCGACAATACAACTTTACTCGTATACGTGTGAAATTGTCAAATCGGTTTAGCAATACCATTATTCGACAATTAGGAAAGTTTGATGATAAATTACCCGAGACATGACAAAAAATAAAAAATAAATGTCATAATGGAGAAATATTTGTTAATAATAAATACTTAATAGTACTACCAATATCTATGTAGTTTTAAACTTATTGCACTTTAATTCTAGACTAATTTTAGAACGCATCATGGTACCTATATTCGTAGTAAACATTTTTATCTAATTGGTTTATGTATTTATAAAACTTTACTACTTTAATAGATTACTATTAATCTAACAAATTCAATCGTCCACAGAAACTTCTTTATTCACATTATGGTTATATTGGTTATCAAGGTCATAAAGGTATTTTACATGTAAAAATCAAATAATAATTATAAATAGCTGAACCCCGCGGTGCTACCTGCACTCGGTCGCCAAGAGGTAACTGAGTCCAAGACCAAGAGGTGTCGGAAGTGCTCGTCGAACAGCCACCTACCGTCGAGGGTCAGGCCCAGACACCTCATATGGGCCCGAACCGGTACGAGGACCGATTTGACCACTATGGAGGCACCGGGGGGCGGCTCACGACGGGGCCCATGAAATAACAGGGCCTGCGTCTTATCCAGGGCCACCCGCAAGCCCAGCGCCTCGGTGCGCCCGACCACCAGAGAAACACCAATGGTGGCCAGGCGCGCCGCCTCCTGGAAATTCGCCCCCCGGACTGTGACAAGGGTATCATCGGCGTAACAAATTACGCCCAGTCCGGAGGGGAGACGCTCCCGAAGGACCCAGTCGTATCTCACGTTCCACTGTGGTCCAAGGAACGCCGCACGACATGGGTCGCCGTCTCAAGGCGCCCTCTCGGTCCTCGTACATGACGGTACGCTCCTGCAAATAGTCTGCCACTAGCCGCCTCACTCTCTATTCTGGCACCCCGTGGTATTGGAGTGCTTCCCTGATGCAACTGAATGGCAGACTATTAATGGCGTTGGCGATGACCAACGTCACCGCCAACACCACGCCGTCACAACTCACTGCCTCTTCGGTCACGGTCCTAAGGCACGACTGTCGAACGCCCCTCTCGGAATCCGAATTGGGCGTCTGACAGGTCGAGCCCCACCTCGCAGAGGTGCCGAACGATGCGGGCAGAGAGTTTCCTCTCAAAAAGTTTACCCGCTTCGTCCAGCAACACAATGGGCCTATAGGCCCAGACCGAATCGGCAGGCCGTCCCGGCTTCCTCAATAGGACCAGCTTCCCGGTCTTCCGGCATTCAGGAAGACGTCCGGACCCCAGGCTAGCGTCCAACACTTCCCTAAGGCGGCCCGACATATGGTCGAGCGCTCGAGCCATCACTCGGGTTGGAACCCCGTCACCGACCACCGTGTGCTCCGCCCGCTGCAGGAAAAGGCCCTCGACCACTTCCTGCAGGAAGCTAGGCTAGAGAATCTCGGTTAGGGGGCAGGGCGCCGTGCGGAGCTTCTGTCGCACCTAGATATATATAATACTAGCTGAACCCCGCGGTATTACCCGCGGTTACTGTTGTACCGCGAGTAACGCCTCGGGACAATATTAATCTAAAAAAAAGTTACTCCCTGGAACATCAGCTACCTGCTAGTGAAAGTCCCGTCAAAATCGGTACAGCCGTTCCAGAGATGACCCGCAACAAACAGACAGACAGACAGACAGACAGACAAACATTTTTTTAGCTACATTTTTGTTATATGTATCGTGTATACACACATGTGCATTTAGTAAAAAGCGGTTATTTTGATATTACAAAAAGACAGACACTCCAATTTTATTTATTTGTATAGAAGAATGGATTGACTACGCACATAAACTTATACAGAGTAAAGATGTTTTATGATAAAAAATTGTACGTACAATCGCTATTAAACTGATTTTGTGATAACGTTACTATGTCCTGTACAAACGTTTACATTGCATGTAACTGTGCCAATGTTGTGTTAAAGAAATGTGCCCAGATTTATAGTTCATACAAATACAAGATTTTTAATTCAGTTTAACAAACTATAACTGCCGGTATTTGGTTTCAAAGTCAGAGTCGCAGGCCGCACTTTCACATTCCACAGGTGGACTCCAAGGTTCTAATATAGATATAACAATGCACAAGAGCTGTAGTAATTTATACCTGTTTGTTAGCGTAGACCAGGAGGCAAGCTCGGCTCAACTCTTCATGCTTCAGCATTTGATGAAGTTCATCACGGCTGATGCTCAACCGCTGACGATCCGTCGAGTCGATCACCATTATCACGAACTGAATAGGAATAAAAGTTACCGTCAACCATATTTTAATTACAACCATACAGCGATTACCTGAAATATCGGTGTCACAGATATCGTGTTTACCAAACACGGTTTGTTACAATTAACGCAAGCCAATTACAACCAAGGTTTCAGATAATAATAATAGTTTTCACACAAAATCGCAAAGGATAGTATTGACATTTCGTATGATATACTGCTTGTTGCCATATTATGCACAAATCAATATAAAAACCATTATGTATCGCTAGCCTATGTTATTTCGCATTTTCAATTCTTAGTAAATTGTCGTTGCAACCTTTTCACATATTCTGCAAATGCGGAAGATTGCTATTGACTTTAAATTGACAGTGGTGAACGCATAAAGGTAAATTACACTTTATTATTCATTTGCTTTTGAGGAGGTAACGTTTCATTACTGAGTAAAATGTTACGTAGGAGGGTATTGACTAGTTGAAGTAATATGTGTGGGCTAGTTAAGTATTCTCTTTACAACATAAATCCTCTCAAATTTTCCAGTCTTAATATACTGTAGGCTAAAAATTATTATTGTTGTAATTATTGGTAGGCAACGAAAGACAGAAAACAATAAGAATAATCTGTTGCTCTTATTTAAAAACAGATCAAATGTGTGATATTCAAAGCACAATAGTGGATATTTTGCATCGAATTATTGAAAATGATTCATGACGTGTGTACACTATTACGCTAGCAACTTAACTAAACGTGGTATATCGCATACATTCATTTTAGTAAGCCCATTAAACTCGGTTTAATTATACGCTCTAGTTAATTTTTGTGGGCTAACCATTTTTAGACGTGTTTCTTGTCGTAAATAATCATCACTCATTCATTATGTAGAAGTAGAATACGAAATGGGGAGAGTAATTTAGTACATCACACAGCACAGCTTTAGTACCTACTGAGTGTAGTATATATACTACTAATGGTAGTCACACAATTCCCTCTTTAATTAAACTTTCATAATAACTATTCTATCATAGTCATCAGTTCATCACCTATTCGTCCCAATTCTCGTAAGAGCAGACCAGGGAATCAAGGAAACAAACTACGCAAGCAACGGTACAGACAAAGAAGGAAAACCTAAAACTAAACTCTATACTGTACGTAGCGTGCTGTGGTAGGCCAGGCCAAAACCTCTGTTATAGGCCATTGATAATTGTGACAATTACTATTTAATTTAATGTACTTATGTCAATACAACAATGAATTTAACTCATTCGTATCTACTATTGTTTTATTAATTAATATATTTACCCAAGCAATAAGTAATCAAAGGCGGAAAATTCTCGCCATAAATAATTTTATTGATAAAACAGTAGGATTTATTAACTGATACAAATATTCGCTGCAGTCATAATTAAGCACTATTAACATAGCAAGCAAAGTTGAATTCTATCCAAGTTTATCCTTATGTCAATGTCTTTAAAATTTCAGTTCAGAATATTATAACAATCATTTAATACCTTTCAAGAACGGTGTTCAAATAGTAAAATATTGAAAAGTAACTCGTTAACTCTCGCGGAGGGCTTTTATATGGTTTTTTTTTCAACCTGGCGAATTTGGTTGTGGAAATTACAATAAATTTGTACAAATGCGTGTTAAAAACAAACAAGTAATGGAGTAAATTTAATACTAACAGACGAACAGACACGCATGATAGATACCGCTTCACGCTAAAGCAAAATCGAGTTGGCAACATTCATATCAAAACTTAAGAAAGAGAGATAAATTTACTGTCGCAATCACACATTAGCATGGAAGATACAGATATCTATATATTTATGACAGCATTAAGAAATCGCAAGCTGTAAAAAATGCCCTTTGAAACATTCTAAGAGTTCATTAACCGATTTCAGTAATAAGTAGATATAATAATGTAATTCCTGCTTAATCAATTATATTATCAATAATTTAATCTGTTTGCTACAGATTAAATATGTAACAATAAAAAAGGTCATTCAGCCTTATATTAAAAACTCTTTAGCATAGGGTTTCAAAACGACTAAGTTTAAATATTGAATGGTTGGCAAATACTCAACCTAAGTTAATAACAATATATTAATAAAACACCCAGCAGCTATTCATTTTCATTGAAACATTTCTAAAAAGTATCTCAAAAACAACAACAATTATAATAGCTAGTATCAAAAAAGACCATGGTTCGAATTATACTAAACTAAATATTTAAAATATTTCTACATAAAGCCCAATAATTCTGTGATAGCTATAAAATATAACCATTTTCAAGTAAACTTACCTCGCTGTTCGTGTAATAAGTATTCCACGCAGATCGCAAACTCTGCTGGCCACCGAGGTCCCACATGACAAATCGAAGGTTCCTCCATACTACCTCTTCAACATTAGAGCCTATAGTAGGCCGTGTGTGGACAGCTTCTCCCAATAATAGCTGGTACAGTATTGTCGTTTTTCCCGCATTGTCCAAGCCCACAAGGACCAGTTTGTGTTCTGCAGAAGTAAAAAATAATACATAAGTTATAAGATACGAAGATGTGTGTACTTAGCTATGTGTAGACTATTTAAGTAAGTAATTTATCAGTGCATCCAAAACACTTTTGGACTTTACTTTTAGGCGTGACGCTTGGCTATTTAGGACTATTTCTTAGTGTGGTATTTGTTTAAAATACCTCAAGTATTCTCCCAAAATCCTATAAGATCAATTGTAAGTGATAATATAACATTATCACTTTATCAATGTAATTGTAATAACTTATGGATAAGTAAAGTTAAACTTCAGAGTTCAACATATCGCCAGTAGCACGAGGTTATGTGACCCCGTTTTAAGCGACGCGTAAAAAAGAACACTTTAACGTCCAACTGTATTTTAGACGGTTCCATCTCTTTTATTATGTTAAAACTATAGTTAATGCATTACTGCACATTGCAATGTCTTAATTTAACATTATATAATGCCTCACGTTTTACACATCTCATTTTTTTCTTCATAATAATATTACGATTAAAGGGATAGTCGTTTTATTATCTTGAATTCCTCCCTCCCGAAACTAAAACTTGGCTACGCCCATAACTATCAAAACAATTTCTCAATGTTTATTACGGGTCAGTTATCATATCAGTCGCGTACGATTCGCTCCCGCAAAAACAATCTCATTGATTATGTTTATACTTGAGGGTACTTAAGGAATATATAGGGAACTTAACAAGTTAATCTAGACGTAAGTGCATGTACAGGAGCACATAGTGTCTCCTGTAGATACATTAATGTAACCTAAAGTGTTCGATTTTTACTAACCGACTCCTAAAAAGGAGGAGGTTCTCAATTCGAACGTATGTTTTTTTTATTTGTGTTCGCCGATAACTTCGTAGTTTATGAACCGATTTTGATGTTTATTTTTTTAATGGAAAGGAAATATCCCAACGGTGGTACCATGATAAGGACACTAAGATCTGATGATTGCATCCAAGAGAAATCGATCGATTTGGTCGTTCCTGAAGTCGGTTTATTGTTTAGTTAAAATTTTAATGATTAAAATCATTTATGTACTTCTTTTTACGAAAAGCTTAGAGTACAGTAGCAGCAGAATTATACCCAATCTTAGCGTGTAGCGACGCTTATACTCGTAGATACTAAATCAGATTTATGGTAAATTAATGGTGATGCTAACATCCTACTCAGGATGTTCTATAGCCGACATAAACATTAAGAAAAACGAATTACGTAAAGTATCAAATGCAAGTACATGAAAATTTCCAAGAACCAACTGTTCTTGGAAATTTTGAGAGAAACATGCTTGCGCGTATAAAGCTAGGTTCAATCGGAGTAATATCATGGCCTCAAGGATTGTGTTAAGAAATTCTTTAGTGACTTTTCACCGAGTGAATGAGGTTAGCGAAGACCCAACCTCTCCCTCTTATTTTGGGAAGAGAGAGAGAGAAACTATACCATAAAACAATTATACGGATGGTTCAATCATTAGGTCAAGGACTGAAGTCAGTGTTTTCGCAAGACTAAAACACAAATATATCATTGGCGTTAGGCCAACACTGCTATACTTCAAATGAGTTGCATTAAGCTATGCTATGCCGCCATCAGTGCTGACCCGAAGGCCAAAACACATGAAACAGCCAGACCAGTTCTCTTTGTTAACTTCGTTCCTTTACCACACAAAGGTCCCCCTGGAGAAAAACTTCTCTAGCTTATTTTCAAGTGAAGAAGAAGAGACATATTCATGTCTATTGAACTGATATTGTATAAGATCTGACAAGGTATTAAAGGATATCTTAGGCTGTTTTTGTTCAGTTTTAAAAGGACTTTTCATTAACATGTACAAATCCTTAAAGGTCTTAACATCAAATTAAGTTCCCTTTAGAATAAGAGTTTTCCTGTTTGATTAAATTATACAAGAATGTATTATTAAGAACTTTGAGGAAATAATATGAAGTTTAAGTCAAACATTACAGATAAAAAATCGATGCGACAAATAATCTTAAGTTCATGAGCTCAAATGAAAATATAATATAAATACAATAAAACGATTGTTTGATGAATTCTAGTAAGATAAGAAAAAAATTAGAAATTTTCATACAAGTAAAGATAACTTTAACTCTTGGTTATCAAGTGCGAATTGTTCACATTCGTTGTCCATAATGGACAAAATGATAACTATTCTATCTATCTATGTTAAAGTCTATAAATCAAATTGTATATCATGATTAGAACATTATGTCATCTTCTGGAAAGGCCTCAACTTAGTAAGGGTCTGGCCTACTGTACTGTAACAAAACACACTGGCCAGACGGGTTTGTATAGGATTTATTATTATTATTATAATATTTAATACACTAGCAGCTTAAAGCTGATGCGTGCATATCTTTACACTTGTGTTTTTAAAAGTTTATCAAGTTTTTAAATATTCGAAATTCGAAACACTAATCACTGTTTCTGGCAAAGAGTTCCACATACACACCACTCGGTTTGGCAAGAAATGGTTTCGGGGATTGCTAGCACACCGAAGCTTGCTAAGCTTTATAGAATGACCTCTTAGTAGATTTGCTTCAAGATTACCTTCCCTTTGCAGTGATGATGTAAGAGTGAATGTATGTATTGAGTAAAACAAAGTTCTAAAGTTTTCACTTTGTAGACAGGAACATAACACTCTACATACCTAACTTGCATCAACAGCTTAATAACTTAATAGCTCTGAACATAGGTGTCTTCTTAAAAAGGAATGTTAGAACTATACTACATTGGCCAGACGGATGGGTAGTCTTTGTTTCAAATTCTCCTTCCTATTGCGGCGCTGTTGTCTTGCACAGTTGGCTCCCTTAGTCGCCTCTTATGGCATTCATGGGATGAATATATACAATCTGTGTTCTTAATCCATCACCACTTTACTAAAGATATACATATTATGATCTTAAAGAAGTATATTGGATCACTAGTTTATTCTACAAAGGTATTTGAACCAGGGAAGACGTGCAGAATAAAATATATTACCCCAGACTTTACTCAGCTATGTATAATTATAATTTGTGGGAATACAATTTACAAATGATGATTTGTGTGCTGTTGCATGCCTTTCGGAGAATATAACACAGTGGACTGTAACGGGCTGAAGTCAAATAAAAGACTTTATCATACAAGAATGTTGGCTCTTCGTTATTTAATAAAAAACTATTTTATCAGCTGAAACCTTTTAAAACTATTATCAACGGGTTTATTAACATATCTGTAATTTGGAAGTATTTCAAAATTTATCTAAGAGTGAAGTGTGATAATGTTTGTTCTACTTTTTTATTGTCTCAAACAATTCAGAAAGTAGGTACCTAATATTGACACAAGATAGTAATGTGCTATTATTTAAATGATATAATATAATACCATGTCCCACCATTGTGATGGTGATATTGGGTATATTTTCAGCATAAAATCTAATGTAGTAAAAGATTAAACAGCATTTACCAACATTAACATTTCTTATATGTGGAGTCTAGTCTAGATCTATGTTCGAAATGAGTTATAATTTCAAGAATATACTGTCCACCAACTTTGACATTGTTTTATATAAATAACTCAAAAGTAAAAGTAAAAGGTAAAGCCATTATACTTACAAAACAATACTTAGTATGCTTTGTACAGTTCAAAGACATATCCAGAAACAAAAGTAAAAAATATTAAACAAAACTAATATGAGTAACATTTTGTTTGTTTTAGATTATAATAAATGAGATGCACCACAAAGTCAAACACACAACTTTAACTTTAACGGTTTCCTCAAAATCACTCCTTAGTATTTTGCTTCACATTCCATAATATTATGCATGCTCTAAATTTAACTAAGTGACAACAAGGAACTACGATTTAATTTACTTTATCAATGTGCTCCATGTCTGTTTAAACGGATTTAACTCTTGCAATAATCTTACACTATCTTATCACTACTTTACCTTCAGTTTTTAATAATAAATTTACTCACCCTCATTTCCGAACAAACTCCAGATCTTTGATATCAGCAAACCCATTTTAAGTTTAATAAAACTTTACAGTTAAAACGATCAAGGAGACAAGGAATGTGAGGTAAACTACTTAATTAATCTCATTGTCAATAATTTTGGCCGAGTTTGTAGTGATATATGAATTAAAACTTCACTACTCAATCCTTAATATACTCCGTTCACGCTGAAGTTTTACACACAACAACATTTTTTTCTTATTATAAAACAATATATTTAACACGCGTCTTTACACTTTCAACAATATAGAACGACGACACAAGACAGGGAATTACGGGCTTGTGACTGTGACACAAGACATGTAGGGTCTAGACAGACAGACTCGGTCGGACAGCATAGCAGCCACATCCACATACCGATAGATTTAAAGTCGCTCGGTCCAAATCTCTAACGGAATGTATTAACGTACTGATAGAGATTATAACCAAAAACACCAAAAGTTAAGTTTGTAATTAATATTCGATATTGTATAAGTATCGTATAGCTGTAGTAAGTACTCAGTTACTAATCGTTTTTTGAAACTGGTAATGTTTTTAAAAAAGATGAAATACAAACATGTTCTAATAATTACCCGACTACGTTTTACATAAATGGTCTATAAGAATAACCACCTTTACACGTTTCGTACTACTTACTACGTTGTTTAGTTCTTTTATCAAGGCAAGGAAATATAAAAGTTTTAGCGTTTTGCTAGTTAAAATTGTTACCAAGGTACGATAATAATTGATATTAATATAAAAACTTAAAATGAATTTATCCATTTATATAATTATATTAATATAGTATTTTTCTCCATAAAAATAATTGATCAAAATTGATTATATTAAACATAGCAGTGATGACTTCATACTGAAAATGGCGGGATTCTTAAAAATTTGTAAGACTAATCTGATTGTATCACAGAATCAGGATTTATTTCTGTGGGTTGGAGATTTACGCCTTCAAAGAAACGTGAAACTACGTGAAATTTATCGCCAATAAGAAAATTCCAACGAATGATGTAAAGAACACACAAATGTTATAAAAATAGAATGAGATTAAAATATAAGGCTTCGTTCAAACCTGCGCGTCAGTGACGCGGGAAGTGGAACACGACGCGGGAATGTCTACGACCCGAAACTTATCGTACACCCCTGCGCGACTGCGACGCGAACCGCTAAATTCATTTGCTAGTCCCTCAGGTGTCACGTCACTTTGACATAAGCATAGCTTGAGTGTCACTAATAATTCCATTTTCCCGACAATTTCTCTCGATAATTTCCCGGCTCGCGGCCATTGACCGGCCAGTGGCTGGCCGGTGACACAATAGACCATGTTTTAATACGGCCAATGAAAGGCCGTGGACACCTTAGGGGCTAGTGAACAGTCACTAAAACAGTGCGTCTTTGTCTGCTACTAGCTGGGTCCCGCGGTGTGTATAATCGCCTACGCTAACTTATATAGCAATCAGTCACATTTCGCGTAAGTCTGACGTAAATTTAGCACAGGCATTATATTCCTAAAAGCTTTAAACGAGTCTGGGGGGGCCAAACGCCTTAACCTCAGACTGTGTCTGACTGATTAGAAAAAAATATTATACGTTTTAAAATATTATACATAATGATGTTATATAAAATTCAGGCTTCCTAAAATGACGTAAGTTAGCATTGTTTCCACCTTTGATACCTACTAACTGTAAAACGGCCCTACTTTCAGCTTAGTGAGTATCCATTCCTTTCTGAATATATGTTAGGATACCTACCCTAAAAATTTCATCTTTCTTAAAATAACGTAATTCTGGGCTGATTATCAGTCTATAAGATATCGGGTACTGTTGGTTTGTGCAACACCAATTAAGCGTCTCCCCCTGTCCTAAATACTAAATTCTTGTTACTAAATTCAAGCACACAGAAAAGAAATTGAGGCTCTGCGGGCGTCTGAACTACACCGAAATTTTTTTTTCCACCACTGGGCGTTACCAAGAAAAAATGGATTTGATTAACGTAGCAACAAATGTAAGTTTCTTAAAGTCAAGGCTATAATTAAGAGTTCTAATCTAGTTACAAATATAAAATCTAGCTGTAACAGTGATTAATGGGTAGGTAATGCTTAGCCTTCACAAAATCTTTTTTGATCGTAACCGTACCTAGGTACGGTACCTACATTATCAAAAAAGGAACATATATAGTATGTATATATATGTATACATATATAGTATCTGAACCAGGTAAATTAATATCAGCACTAAGACAGCAGCTCTCTTTTTAAAACTTTTACTGTTAAGTAAAAAATTACGGGGAATATTCGTTCGTTCTGGACCCATGACACTACCGCTTTGTTGAACATGATCATCGAGGTATAAGAAAAAGAATAAGCATCATATCATTATGTTTTATTCAATTTGCGTCTGAGTAATGGTTAAATATATCTTAGACTAGCTACAGGCCAGTGTCAAAAATTTATTGGTCATTTGAACCACCAGGAGACCCGTTCAGAAAGATACAGGGGCTTAATATGATAACATTTAGCACTCTGCCATCACTTGTAATCTGTCCAATCGAGTGCAGGTGAGTTCAAAAGTACAGGTAGTGGTACAGGACCTACATCTTGGTCATATATTTTTGTACGGCATTCTTACCATCGATAGATCCATGAAAAATAATAAGAAAACACGTACAAAAATAGTCCGCCGCGTATTGATTTACCGGCGATATTCTTGTTAAATTTGGTCATTTGATTTTGTGCGGCATTGGTTCCTTATTGAATCTCCTCCTCCTCGCGGCGTTAACCTGATTACTGAGGGTTGTGATTCCCCAGGACTGCTCGCCACTTTTTCCTCTTCTTGGCCGAATGAAAAGCAACGTGTAGTTTGGCGTTCAAGGCTGTCCGGATCTGGTCAGTCCTCATAATTAGCCTACGTCCTCTCGGTCTTTTGCCGTCAACTTTCCCGGTTATCATGAGTTGCTCTAGATTGTTTCCCTCTTTCCTGGCGATGTGACCGAAGAAGTCCAGAACCCTCCGCATATAGAAGAGAGTCGGGTCTTAATAATAATAACACGACAAAATCACTAAATCTATTTACATCATAGACATAGCAGTCCCGAACAGTCATAATCTTCAGTCCACTATTTCAGAAAAACTCTCAAAATACCAAGACCTGGCAATTGAACTCAAAATCCAATGGAAACCTCACATAGTTCCAATAGTTCTTTCATCAACAGGCATAGTACCTAAAACTCTCACTCAAAACCTTGAATTACTTCACATGCCGTCACACTTTATTTATTTGCGCCAAAAAGCTACCATACTCAATACCTGCCGCATTACTCGTAAATTTCTAACATCTTCATCTATATCATCCACTTACTCAATTTAACGTACCATGCTTGGCTCTGGCCCGCATGACATGTATATTACCCCTCTAAAAAGGGAGAAAAATGAAAAATCTAAATAATAATAATAATAAATATTTCGGACACCTAACACACAACGCCATCTAGTCCAAGCTAAGCAGAGCTTGTGTTATGGGTACTAAATACCTGATACAAATACATATATACTTTTTTTTTGTAAATACATACATATTATACATAGAAAACACCCAAACTCCAGTTAATGTTCAGTTCGTGCAAAATAGAAACATTTTACGAAAGGCCGTCCACGGGATCCGAAGCATTCGCCTCCAGCACCACATTTCAAAAGCATCGATGCGGTCGCGGTCAGCTTTCCTCAACGTCCATGTCTGGGCCCCTTAGCTGAATATGGAGAATACCATGATCTTTACCAGTTTAATTTTGGTTATAAGGGAGATGTTACGATCTCTCCATATTCCTTGTAGCTGGGTCATTGCACTTTTGGCTATCCCAATGCGTCTTCTGACTTCTTTTTCGCACGAACCATTGCTGGTTATATTAGCCCCAAGATAAACGATGTCCTCAACCCTTTCGAGTTTCAGAGCACCTGTGAATTGAATACCTCTTCTTAAACATGAAAATAATGTAAATATTATGATCTATTTTCGTGACGTTATCAGTAAAAATATATCCATATATTATTAATTTATAGATACACGACACTTTGAATAAGATAACACATGAATGCAATTAACAGAGTTCAATTAATGTAATTTACGAACCCTAGTGGTCTGCTTCTAGTAATTGGACCTACCTACATAAATGGATGTCTATCACTGAAGTTGATTGTTGCTGGATAGTACCTACTATAGAGTGGTGGTACACTCTCGTGTTCAGCTGCTAACAGTTCTAAGTTTAGATTATTCAGAACAGAAGTATGGAAAACCTAACAGAATATGTATATTTATATAGTGTTATAACACTAAAGGGAAATTTAAAGTTTTTAATTTCTAGAAGGTTCTCTACAACTATTTTATTAGACGTGATCATTTTGAGCATTGATTTTATTAAAAAAGGTTTAATAATTTCAGTAGATATATATACGTACCTACGTATATGTAATGTTTTTATACGTAAAGCGTGCGTAATGTTCTTAAGCTTACCTAAAATAACACGGGTAATAATAATACATTATGTATGTGGGTAGGTTCACAATTTTTTATAAGTAGTTTTTGTTTGTACAACTGTGGCGACTTCCACATACAGCGCAACAGAAATATACTACAGCACCACCAACGTTACACGAGACTACGGAGTAACGTACAATACCAAGAAACTACCAATCCTGATTCGCGCAATAGAAGTTCTCGCGCCGATTAACAATCCACAACATCCCAAATCAACCCTTGGGCAGTAGCAGGCATGATTAATTCGCCTGGTCAGAGGATCCTCTCTTTGTGTTGGAGGGACATTACACCGGTTCCTCCACACAACTATTTAAATATGTCATTTACATGTTATTTCTAATCAAGTAAAGAAAATCATTGAATTCTGCTCATACTTTCCATCAGACAGAGTAGTCACATTGGCCATTAAAAAAAACAAGTAGGTATAATCATAAACATTTATTTTCTTGGCACAATACAAATTTACAAAACAAGTAACGAATTATTTTAAATAAAACCGACTGCGTCAAGATCTGTCATCTTTGTTCAATTCATTGAAGAACTGAAAAGATAGAAAGTGAAAAGAATAGTTTTTTAAAACTAACCTAAAATATTTTATTTTTCAAAATACATCGAGTGTGGTATCAAAATAAAGAATTTTCAACGGTGATTGATTAGTACTCACAGTCGTACCTACGTCAAGTAAGTTATCTAAGCGTAATCACTGATTATATATTCGTAATGAATATTGACGCAGTCGGGTTTTTTTTACTAATAAATCATAGTAGTACAACAGCCGTCGAAGATCTATTTACACACAAACACCCATCTGATGACCTGCCATTTTTGTGTTTGAAATTTTATTAAATAATGAACTATGATGCTTGCCTATCGCAAAGATATCGTAGCTCTTTTTAATTAACTTAATTTTAATCACTTTTTTTCGCGGGCCATTATAATAGATATTATTATAAATAACCACATAAGGTGCATTGGGGTAAATTCGAAAATGGGGAAATTCCGAAAATTATGAATTACTAATAAACCATGCAGTTTTATTCGTTCTTTCAATACTGATCTAATTTCTGACATATTCATCTCCCTTGAATCAGTTACGTCCTACGGCTTACTAAGGGTGACCGGGGTTTAACGCACAGTGTGAATCTGCGGTATCAGGTAAGTAATGTCAATGGTTCTTATTTTCTGTTGTTGTGTTCTTAAATGTCTGAACAGATAATCGAAATTATAATTTTATTTAATAGGCAAAGTTACACTATCTATTGCATTTAAGTTTTTTTTGGAAATACTTGTAGGGTACTAAAGCCAATTTTTATACTTAACGAGTTAATATTTTAGATATTAGTTTAGTTCCAATGACAATTTGTTACTTGCTTCTTTTCAGATTTAGCAATGCCCGCTCCTGCTGACTTCCTGCCTTAGGCCTAAGGAGCTAAATTATGGTTCTTGTTCTTTATTGTGTACAGTACCTAATAATATATAACAATGCAATTCGGTATTAGCAGGAACTACACCATGCGCCGATTGAACTACCATTGTGTTTTATACCCCTGGACTCTATTCAGACTAATTCCGAAAATCGAAGTGATCACATGCATGTTTTAACTGTTTCCTAAAGAGGTGTAAAGTGGATAGAAAAGAAGAAGAAAGAATAAATTGAAATGCTTGTATCTATAAATGTAAATATATTCCAAGACTAAATCGATCGACCGAACTAGATTATACATTCGTCTTGACAATAACGCCAATGTGTTGATCACAAACAAATGCATTTCTTAAAATTCATTATAATTTAATATACATTATTAGATAATCTCAAAATGTGTCGAAATTACCCCAAACCAAATATATAAATATTTTTTGTTCCGCATAGTCTGAACACTGACTATAAAAGTAAAATAAATGTCTGAATTTATAAAGTATTAAATAAAGTAATATAAAGTGTCTAGTAACTAGTCGTTACTATTTGATTGATACCAAATATTTACACAAAATAATAAGAGGGTAGGTACACATTTCAAGGTCGTTCAATTCAACTAATACTGATATCGCCCATAATGAAGTATGATTTCTTTTTTTGCCATAAGATGCAGGTACACTTAATGTCTTACGGTATTTAAAAATGTTTCCTCTCAACATATCAATGACTGTTAAATATTTATTTCCATCCACGTTCAAAGGACGTCAGAACTTTCCTTTAAAAAATTACTCGCAATGTCACTATTTCCATAAATGGAAAGTTAACAAGGCTAAATTGAGATAAAGGTTCACCTTCACTGGTACCTGCTAAATTAGTTTTGTACACTGCCTTTATATCACGAAACATTTGCTCCGAGGTAAAAGAATTGTCTCCATGACAATCAATACTTTGAGAGCTAATAATTTGGCATGAAAAGCTTTGTCTGTGCAGAATCATAAGCGCAGCAGAAGGCACATAATATTGTAAATTTTCTTTACCGAAAACTATTCTATAATTTAAAATGAATATATCACAAGGAAATGGGTTCTTAATTAAGGGCAGAGACGTGTATTGGCAGAGATGAGTATGATTTTTTTCTATAAGAAACGTATCTAAAATATAATTCAAAGAATTTGCTAAAAATAATGCATTTAAACTAGGCAATTGTAATTCATCTTTCGATGACATTTGATTATATCCGGTACTAGATTTAATAAAGTTTTCTAATAATATGTAATGTCGATGACAAGTCGGAGTACTATCAGCTAAACCTTCATGTGCCCCTCGCAAATCGTCAAATAGAATGCGTCTGTCTAATAAAACAACTAGTTGTCCCTCTTGTAATGCAGTTACACCTTGAGCATGGTCTGTCATCAATGAAAGTCGACTTTCTTTGTCTTGTATGTAAGTCATACTAGTAATAGGATACATGTTAGATTCTACACGTCTACTAATGTTCAAAACACGAGAAGTGTATTGAAAGCTATTGTTGTCTGTAAATAATTGTGGTGGATTACCGTTTGTGATATCTGTCTGTATGGAAAGAAACATTTCTACTTCTCTGTTGGCAGGTGATACGTCGTAGTCGACTTTGCTTTCAACATAAATTGCACTTGATAATGGATTGTTTATTATGTTAAATATTTTTGTCGTGTGTTGTAACAAACGTCCATAAATTGTGGTCAATTCTGTTGTCACTTGCCCTGACACAATAAACAGTAGTTTAGACTTGTTGCCACATCTGTAGCTCGACAGCATATCATGAAGAGGCTTTGTCGTGTTTGTGTTAAATAAAAACATTCCTGAATTAACATAGGAGCTTCTAAAAGCGCTGTAGTCTATAAATACTTGTTTCAATTTACCTGATTCCTTTTCAGTAACTGTCTTTAAAAACCCAGTCAATTCATCAAATACGAGTCGATGTTTATAACTTTCAAGCTGTATATCACCTGATTGTATTGGATTGATATAGAATGGAAATATTGTTTTATCATTTCCTGTTTCTTCAACTATGCAGGCTGAACAAAAGATTGTAGCTGCATTATTCGTTGCATCGTAAGTCGTTTTTATTTTAAAAAGTATCAATGACATTGGAGGTACCATCACCGCAAAACTAATTTTGAAGAACTTGCGAGATATTTTGATGTGGTTATCAGCAGTGTGTTTCCAAATAGGGTTAATCTGTATCGTCACATCGTTTTTATTATGATCGGTAACTCTAATGTTTGGATATCTAGTAATAATATCTACAATTTCAGTTCTATCGTGACTCATAGAGTTGAAAATATAAATGTGGTCTCCAGGAGAGATGGATCTAAACACGGAAATGAATTCACCGTCTCTATAAACGTACTTTTGTAGATATGGAGTATTCGCCTCTGGTTTGATTGTCAAAAAACTTGCTGATAATTCTTGTATATACCAGCAATCTTTAACCGTTGCCAGAATTAGGTTATGAACATACTTCAGAACGTTTGCTGTAACTGTACCACTAACAACATTACGATCTAGAAGTCTGGCAACATTTTCTCTAGCCTTAAGTAACAGCTCAAATACCGCTGATAGATTGAATCCCCGAAAAACATTGAAATTGCAAGCGAAGGAAAATAAAATTTCTGTGGTACGAAGCGTAGATTGTAAACGACGCAGTAAAATTTTAGTAAATGGTCTCGATGTATAGAAACCAGCCCAATATGCTGGTAGTCCCGTATTTATATCGGCGTAGTTAAGAAAGTCACCTTTTAATGTAGGGTAATTTCTATATTTACTCTTTATACTTTTGAAATAATCTTGAACTGTGCCGAAATCAACGGTCGCTTTATATAAATCTTTGTTAAAGTTTACAAAATCTGCTATTTTCATATAATTATTAAATTGAAAATCTAACTCGGACTGCAATTGGTACAAATACGCACCGCCTAAAGGAGCTATCATTGTATTATGCGCAGTTATAGTTCCTGTTTTAGAATATTGCTCGAGAAGTTCTTCTGCTTTTTCTTTTATATTATATGCATTAATATCAAGATTTTTATGAGAATTAACAAAGTTGTATGATGCACACAGATTGCGGTCAGGGCCACAGGCTTCAAACCCATCTGAATTATACTGTAGATAATGACTCAAAACAGCGTGCTTCGGATACCGCTCATGACCCATTTTAAGAAAATTTTCGTTCAATTTTGATTGAAACGATGTGTCATGGTCCCAATTTTGTAACCAAATAAAGTCTGCATACTGATATTCTGCTAGATATTGTTCCCACGCGTAATGCAGATTTGTGAACACCATTTCATTTATATCTAACTTTGATAGAAGGTAAGGCATTGTAGGACTATGGGTAACACTATTTGTTAACCATGCCACTTTTGGCGTATAATTTAAATTTAGCTTCAGCCATTGATGTCCTGCAAACAAAAGCAGAAATGGTAAGTATGTATTATGTGGGCAGCTCTGACAAAGTAAGGTCGTAAGATTACCAAATAATGTAGATAGATACCTTCTATCAACTGATGAGTGAGTCCAAATATATGTGTTGTAGCCTCGTCAGGTTCGATCCAGCCCCCGGTGGTGATTTCAAGCCGACCTCCTTTAACCAATTTTCGAAAAACCTAAGCAAAACAAATAACATTAACTAAAAAGTTATTTCCCGGAATATTTGTACATAATGCAAGTGGAAACTCAGTATTTCTATGTTTACTATGAAAAAATCTGTTAAAAAATATAGACCAACTGATCGGAAAGTCATAATTCCTGTAGGTATGGTCAAAGTATGACAGAGTCATCCAAGTTATACAAAATAGGTACATAATTTTTTTTAATATATATTTTTTTTTTTTTTTTTTATTATTTGACATCTAACACACAACGCCATCTAGTCCCAAACTAAGCAGAGCTTGTATTATGGGTTATATGGGTACTAGACAACTGATATAAATACTTATATACTTTTTTTTTTGTAAATACATACATATTATGGTTAGAAAACACCCAAACTCCGAAACAAATATTTGCAGATCATACAAACACTTGATCCGACCCGGGAATCGAACCCGAGACCTCAAGAACAGCAGTCGCGTAAGTCTACCACTGCGCCACCGAGGCAGTCATAATTGAAAGTAGTAGGTACGGAAGACGAATCCGTTTGCGTGTCGCTACGAGGAACGTGCAAGAGCCATAAAACACTCCTTACACCACACTCTATTCCTTTGACTATAAAATCACAGAACATATCAGCAACATTTTAGTCTCGTCAGTTTTTATAGCCTCTAATAAATTCGTTATGTACCTGTCAATTGACACCAAAGTTTTGAATCGGTTCAGCTGCAATCTTAACAGGCTTTTATCAAAATTATGTCAACCAGTGATCGAAATTCAACCATAATTATTTTTATTTGATTCCCGCACTTCATCTCCATATAAATTTTAACTGTGCACAACTTCATGCTCCTTAAGATCAGACTTTCAAGATTTTTTGGATACAATACAAGTAAATCGTATAATATATATATATATATATAAATAAATAAAATAAAAAAATAAAAATAAATAAAAAAAAATCGTGTTAAAAGACAAATTAAGATACCAAAATTAATTATAAAGTAGTCAGACACAAAAACAAGCCAGATGATTTAACAGCGTCTTTTAATGTTTTCAATAGTTCTTATTACTATTAGTTATTTTGTGTCATAAGCTCAAAACTAAAGAGGATGGACAGCAGCGCATTGCCTGTCCATTGCACAACAAAATCTTCTATTTTAACATTTCTGTGAGTACAATATCACTTCGTGTAATTAAAATACATATAATGTTTAGTATAAACTTCATTGTACATACAAAGAGCATAGCTAACATAATAAGACAATGCATGGCACGCGACGCGTAGACCTATATTCTTCAGACAATACAACTATTAAATTATATTGTCCACTTTCTACTACATACCAAATGAGTAATACCCGTAAAAATGTATCGTGTTTGTATAAGTTTTAACAACAACTAAGTATTTAGAATTGAACGAAATGATAAATTGAATTAATGAATGAATTTCAAACATATCATGTAGCCAGACACATGTCGTATGTTGAACCGGCTAAGTTAAAAAAATGGGATATTGATATAGTTACATTTGAAACTGTCCATTAACTATACTATCATTATATTTATCAAGATATGTTATAGAATATCTATATGTTTTCACGCTACGAGCAATAGGAGTGGAGTGTCAATAAAAATGTTGCAAAAACGGTGGAAAATTATTCCTTTTGAGAGTTTCCATTTCGTGCGCTGCGTAAACGATTAAAGTTTAAGAGTAGTAGAGCCACGCTGATTCCAGCACGGTTGGGTCGGCTCGACCGGGTTGGTACTACCCTTGCATAAAAGATCAATCTAGAATGACAGCATCCGTGCTATCGTGTTTCGTTGGTGAGTGCGAGATTGGAGGCCCAATGATGCAGAAGCATCACTAGGCTGCCATGGCCATGGCGTGCCTTGTAATATCTGCATTCGCAATGATTATGGTGACTCTTAGTATTTATTATTACAATGAATTGTTCCTCTTTGAAAGTTTAAATTTTTTTTACAGCTTAATTATGTCTATCTTTTAGGTTTGGCTAACTATAATCTTTAAACGTGATCTTATCGCGGTAGTCAGTTCTGAGTGTAATATCTCGCTTCCAACCTTGGTTTTATCCCTGGCCCGGAGCGAGAGTGCATGAAGCCCCGTCGCTTCCTTCTGCGGGGGCGGTGAGAGAGCGTAGTACCGCGTAATCTGTTAATCTGTCTTGGGTGAGACGGGTCAATGTCTGTGGGGGGTGGTGGAAGAATGCAATTGTGATTCTCGCTCCCACGATTATTGGCAAGCAGAGGAACACGAGGGTGGTTTCTAGTCCGTAAGAGTCCGACAGAACACTTCGCTCCAAATGGACGAAGGACATCCATGGGAATCTTCCAAACCGTTAACAAAAAAATAGCCGATAGGAGTCATAGATCACGCAGACGAGGTTGCGTGGATCAGCTAGTTAATTATATTTGCCAGAATTGTGCTCAAGATAACTACGAGCATGCATCAAAATGTGATATAATTTAAACATACCATCTAGTTGTAGCTGAATTTTAACCTTTTTCTCAGTAATAATTTATTTCTGATTGATAAGTTAAGTTATTCATTTTTGTAATACATGGTTTCATTATAATTGGAGATTGAATAATAACAAAACCGATGCGAAAACGTCTAATGATCATAATCGGTAATGAGAAATGCCAAGCTATCGGTCCTGCGCCTGATCTCTCCAAGGTCGTGTCGGTTAACCGTCCATTCGGATTATGAAAGTGAGGAAACAGAGAGTGCACCTGTGTTTGCGAACACACTTATGCACTATAATATCTCCTGCGTAGTTGAATGGTCTCCGTTGAGACTGGCCACTGTGGCCACCGTAATCGGTTAGGACAACATGATCGCTGAAATAAACTGGATGTAGATTGCGAAGGACCGTGTACTATACACATATTGAGAGCAACACGTGTCCATAGTTGTTTTTATAAGATATACTTTTACCAAAATGAAAAAGTTCCAGTTAGAGTTTATAGTGTTCAAACTCGAGGAACTTTCCAACGATAGCCAGCTACAGATAGGAAATTCTGATAAGCTCAAATTATTACTTAATTCTCAATCCTTCTGACTAAGGGCATTACCACTTGCAGAGTTTAAAATACGCACAGTGTGTTATTCCTAGGCGAGTTTTCTATACAAATTCAGATAATTTCTTATAACGTTGCTGACTGCACAAATAGCACATTCTGATGTGTTGTGGGTTCGAACCACAAATTGTTGTTCTGAGTCTGGGTGTTTTTTGTATCTGTTTCCTCCGGGACCCAGAATTTATTGCTATTGCGGGAGTAGTCTTATAGAAAAAATCTGTGTCCCGCGCTGCGCTACGCATCTCTGCGCGGTGCAATGTGAAAATCGGTTATGCAATATCTTCCCTTCTTACGAGTATATGTATAACTTTTCTATGAATGTACTCTCAATTCCTTTATATTTTTCTGTACTCGGTTGATAATAATAATTCGTATCCTCGCTCCCTATCACGTAAGTGGAATTAACATTATAACCGGCAAAATGAAGGCGTTTCTGACGTAGGTAGTAATTGAAACTTAGTATCTACTGGAGTATGAACACTAGTTTATTTCTGAAGGAAATATGAATATGTGACCATAATTCCTGAAAAGTATGAATCTTTAGAATGATTTCAAGCCATACCTATATTTCTATACTTATAATAAAAATGTAACAGGTCTAATTCTGTACATTAAAGATATTTTGAAAAAAAATTTTGGAGGGCTCTCTGTAATCGATATTGAAGCCAAAACTGTACTTTATTTTATTTTTGTCTGGCTGTCTGTCTGTCTGTATCTTGGCCGCGCGTCGCGCCGATACTACTGAATGGATTCAAATGAAACTTGGCATGATTTGAATATATACTACGAGGTAGGACATATATATATATACTTTTTATCCCAAAATTCAGCAACGTTTCCTGGAGAGAAGAAATGAAAGTCAAAATATGTACTTAGTTGTAATTCAATAACACATAGTCCGATTTCATTCTTTCTTTTTTTGTTAGAAAGCAAGTACTTTATATATTGTTCCGTGATCTATTTATAAAAATAATAAGTCTGTAGACACAATTATTGATCTCAATATTTGTTTATTACACGACTTAAGTGTGTATTTATCGATTAGTTCTAAAAAAAAATGTGGGGGTACGAAATTCGCCGGGTCCTAATATTGCCTATGAATGACCTACATTCAATAGGATACCTACTCAAAACATTTAGTGAGTTGTCAGAGAACATCTTTATTTATTTTTTCAAATGGCTCTTGTCAATAACTTTCACATATTATATTCATAAAAAAAATCACTTACTGATCGAGTTCGATGTGTAGTTGTTTTCCACCAGTGACTCAAATGAGATATTTCGTTCCAACTGAATGTAAGTCGCTTATAAAATTGAAGTTTTTTCACTATGTTTGACAGGATTTTACTAACAGACTGTGTATGGTATTGTTCAAAGGTTTTCTTCCATATCGAGTCGACATGAACGCGAGGCACTAAAATTACCTGAACAAAATGAAAGGGTTTGATTTAACCTCTGCTTTAGTAAAATTTTAGTTCATTAATATTTTCATTACCTTTAAGGCAGGCCATTTTGGATTTCTCATAAGCGATTCATATCGGCTGTCAAAAATGTTGTTCCAATAGTGTTTTTTTCTAATCCACCACGGCTAAAATAAAAAAAAACGTTTTACAAGGAGCTGGAACATTGTCATATTGCATTATGTGTATATTTACTTAGAAGCTATATTGAAGAAACTGTCATACAAATCTTACCTCTATGTTAAAATTGGCAAAATAATTTTGTGCATCAATATCCGCTTTCACTTCTCTTATTACTGCACAAATAAAAGGATCTACTGTGAGATTATAAGTGAACTTTTGACTGTCCATTGGATATCCCTCGATAAAAAAATCAAGCTTCTCATTGGTAGAGTCTATATCTATAATACTGTGTGTCATGTTCATTTCTTTAGGTTCTTTAATTCGTTTAGACTTGGTAGTTACGACACCTTTTACCAGAAGTGTATCGTTTTCTTTGACCGTTTCAGGGCTGTCGAATTTAATTGTATTTTCAGAATTTTCCTTACTATTTCCGTGTTCAAAACTACTTCGCTCATCAACAGGAGGAAAAAATTTTGAGTGTATCGGTATTTGGTAGAAATTTTTAATTGTCATGTTATTCGGCATTGCGTTGGAATACCGCATGTTCTGGTCTACTACTTCACTCGTCGTCTGTGAATTTGTCACATTGCCATCTGACATAGAATTTCTAGTTAATCTATCATTTACTGAATCGGTTTTCATCACTTTGACTTTTGAGAATGTGGGTTTACTTCGACCTGACTTTAGTGCGGATAATTTTGGTCTCTGTTGGTTTGTATATAACGTTTTCACTTGTGATACCCCATTAAAAGGGTTTCTGTTGTCGTAGATGAGAGCGTGTGTAGATAAATTTTTCCATGGTGTTGGTGCTACATTTTCACTAAATGGTCTTTGTATCATTTTAGATTGGTTTCGGACAATCTTCCGCAGTGCTGCAAAAATGCAAAAATTTATAAGTATAATAATAATAGATACAAACTGCCTCTGTTTCTTCTGAGGAGCTAAACGCAGGCTAAAAGGGCTCATGGTGTGGCATGCCTTTAAAGCCAGTAAAACTGTACTAACGGGATTCATTTCAATTAAATGGACAAAAAAATCATGCCACGACGGAATTATTTTATGTATTTAAAAGTTTATTCAATGTTTGGCCATTAAAATAATCTATATAATATTCTTACTTTTCTCATAGCTTGTGACCTTTGTCGATAATATTGAAAATATAAGTAAGGAACAACACACGCAGAAGACACGGGCCATCGCCGCAACTGAACTAATTTGTCGTATCTACTTACTAGGAACGAGTGTGTGAGTGAAAAGTATACTTTCAACATCACATTGTTTATCCAATTGCCGATTCACACTTTAACTGTGTATTCACTGTTTGTAAACATCGTGGATTGGAAAGACTACTGTCTAAAGAGGGGTCGACGCGTGACTTAGTTTTTGACTAAAAGCCGCAGCCATATTTATGTGTATAGACATTCAAATAAGATAATCTATTTTTACAACATACACAATAAACGGATACAAATTTAATTTAGTTACAGATCACCATTGTGAGTTAATCGTGCGAGTGCCATCACATAATTTCACACATATGAGCGGGCTCAATAAGCGTGGCTCAACAGGCTTATAAGAAAAACGGTGATGACCAAATTCTTTCGTTGCTTCTCATTCTCATTCTCTACCTTACTCCTGGGAGTCTAGGGACGAAGTTGTACACCAGCTGTAAACAATAAAGATAAGTAAATACAACTTCAGTAACAGCAAACTACTTTTCTAAAACATTCATTTGTTTCATGTTCAGTTCAGTACAAGAAAAAAGAAATTGAACATTCTATATTTTACAATCTAATATATGTGGTTCACCCGTACAACCACAGTTTAGTGTGGCTTCAGCCAATACGAAATTTTACGGCCAGGAAGTGAAACATATGAATCGTCACGTTAGCCAGTATTGTAATTGGAAATATTATCACCAAGTTATGAGTCAAAGAATGTGGTGCCGCTCTTAATCCTCCTCTGCGCCCTGCTGTTAGTCTCTGGGAATCTAGCAACGAGAAAATGCTTTAACACCGGTGACTCTTGCAAGCTTCCATCCACGTGACCTATTTACATGTGTAGGAATATATTTTTGGCAGGCATTATTTACTACTTCTACTACTACAGGCTGTACAAGGTTTCATGCAAGACCAGGGCACAGATATGAGACAGATATGAGGCAGGACCAGCAGACATCCTCTTTAACCAAAGAGCTGACTAAAATTTCAAAACAACTAGAACCTGTCTACATTCTGTTGGGTATCAGATTCAGATTTTTTTATTGGCCCATTTTTAATAGTGTTTACAATTGAATGTTAAATTTTATCGTAGTGTTTGTAGAGTGGCTTTTGAAACCTATCCTGGTAGTTTCCCCTATTACGACCTAGTGCTTATATAGTTTAAAATTTATGAGCAGCGGACCGTATAGTCTAGCCAACAAGTGCTTTTCTTGTCAACTTTTTTCAGCAGTCTCCGAAAATTATCATTGAGGTGTCATTCGATTCGTAATGGCATCTAAATGAATTGTTAATAAATTAATGGATAACTTATAGAAAATTCGCGATAAAAAATTTTGGACCACGGATTATTGTTCATCGATCCCGCGGATGCCTAGGTATTTTTTTTTTTATTTTTTATGTTCATATTTAATAAGTTTAAATAATATTTATTCATTGAAGGTACGAAGGAGGCGTGGCTTGCGCAAGCTGGAGTACCTGTTATCGGGCGTATTTTCAACACTCTGGTAATATTATAAGTATTGGTCATACAATTCCGCGAGTCAGAGTTTTTTTAGGAAATGTCCTCCTCTTTTTGAATCTTTTACAAATTTGAAAAATCTTAATTAGTTTTTGATAAAAATGTGCAAGAAACTAAACCCCTTTTATGTTTTTAGTTATTTGTTAACTTCATTTATTTTTCAAAAATCACCTAGATGCCATTCGGAATCGAATGACACCTCAATCATAATTTTCGGAGACTGCTGAAAAAAGTCGACTAAAAAAGCACTTGTTCACTAGACTAGTAGGTATTAATTAAATTGTTTGTAGTTAAATAAAACGCGAAATTTAATCAGCAGAATTAAAAGATTATTTGATTTTGATTGGACTGCCTCGTTGGTCGAGCGGTTAGCATATGCGACTGCCAATCAAGGGATATCGGGTTCGAGCCTCGGGTCGAACCTGTGTTGGGTTTTTCTTACAAGAAATTCTTGATAGCAACTCGGAGTATACTCGTAGAAGGTGGCAGTGTTTCCCGTTCATGCCTCGGAGAGCACATTATCGTGACCTGGTTGTCATGAACACCTATGACAATCGTTATTGGGAAATCAGTGCCCTCAAATATTCTGACAACTAGTTCAGCCTTCGAATTCAGTTAACTCTCAGGATTGCGGAGGTCCGTGAAAACATTGATATTGAGGTAAAACCGGTTGAACTAGTAACCGACTCCAATAAATCTTGGAAATAACAAAAGTAGGAAGATGATGAATTAAAAGATTATTTTTGTGAAATTCTTTAAAATTATGTGTTTCTTATCCTCTCCCATAAGATGGAAGATACTCAACTCTGTAATCTAAGAAACCATTCTATAAGTGGCTGGAGACGTCAATAATGCAGTTCGTGCAGTTGATATGTCAGTGTTTGGTAAATAAGTCCAGCTTCAAATTTCATGTAGGTACAATCTACAATTGTATATTGAGAACGGAATATGGGAAACATTGGTGTTTGATGAAGTTATTGCCGTGTTATTGTAAAATAAGGTATTATCATAAGATAATTACTAAACAATTTTACATGTACATTCACATACGATATCTATCTGTATTCTGCTTTTGCGACTGTTAAGTACATTCTAAACATGATATTTTTATTTTTCAGCATGAGCGGGCCGGCTCGACTGGGGCAGTACTACACTCGCACAGAAGATCAACCTAGAATGTAGGCATTCGTGCTGTCGTGTTTCGTTGCCGCCATAGTGTGGATCATCTTGCTGCTTTGTTGCATTGTCTGCATCCGCAATGAGTATGGTAACCACCACTCTTGGATTATGCTTATTCTTACCATTAGGCAGACTAGAGTCACCTGGACAGGCCCATACATAACAACCTGTATTCAGTGGCGTAGCGTGAGTGTCGGCCGCCCAAGGCGGCAGACAATTTTGCCGCCCTCTTATTTAGATATTTAAAGGTAATGTATACCTACTAAACATTACATAGGTAGATTATTTCTAAAGAACTTTTCGGTGAGAACAGTCCACATTATTTTGGCATCATACAGGTTAGATTTAAAATAAGTAAGGTAATCTAAGTTTTACAATCACTTATTGTTTATAAGTACACTTTTTATTATTTCAACCACTTTGAAACATTGTTACAACTTGACGATAGACATAATGAAATGATTAGCGAATTAAAAAACCCAAATCAATATTTACTAATATTATAAAGCTAAAGAGTTTGTTTGTTTTAACGCGCTAATCTCAGGAACCGCTGGTCCGATTTGAGAAACTCTTTCAGTGTTGAATAGTACATTTATCGAGGCCATAGGCTATATATTATCACGATAAGTGCAATAGAAGTGGGGCACCAATGGAGAACGTTTCGAAAATAGGGGAAAATTATCACGCTATGGACAATAGGAGACACAAACGAGGTTACATGGGTCAGCTAGTTTTTCATATAAACTAGAACTATATTTTTATTAAAAAATAATATAAGTACTTTTGAGAATAAAAGTCAAACTTCCGCCTTTAATTAAATATTTATAGGTCTACTTTGTTTAATAGAAAAGTATTTTATTACACCATCAATGTCTATGGCATCAACATTTTATTTTTCACTTGCTCAATAGACAAGATATCGAAATTAACTACTATTTCCATTATTTCAAATCATACAACTTAGCATCTCTAGTTCTGTCATCAAAGAATGCCTTCTTGTGATGCGCCTCTAAGATTCTATGGGAATTCTAAGTTCTTCACACATCTTTTTTTCATAACTTACAACACAACGCCATCTGCCTATTTTTCTCGTTTCTCTGTAAATATCATCTGCAAAGCATTTACTTTCTGAGCGCAGAATCTTATGTCAAGTCCCTTTATTTCTAAATATTTTTTGTAGTTATCATTCACTTCATGTAGAACCGTTTGCCAAAGGCCCAAGAAGCAAAGAAAGGAAATAACTGCATCACTACTAGTAAAGCTCTTGCAGCTGTCCTAGGGTTTGAGCTTTTAATTAGTTTCACCTGCCTCTGTCAGCGTTTAAATCGCCATAGAAACTTTCCACTTCCGAAAGGACGGTCGGCTTGGAAGCAACGATTTTTCCACTTGCTGTGGTCAACTTCGTCAGGCGGCTTTCTCCGAGAGACTGTACAAACACTTTTGAACCTCGGTTCTGTTCGATTGAAAGAGTATTGGAGCATCGGAGGTCGTGTCGTACGAGTATGCTGATCTCTTGGTTTGACGAAATTAAAAGTGGAGTTTCACGTCATTTCTTCATTAGCCTTCCGAAAGCTTCGTTTTCTTGTCCTTATGCTGCATTTAACAAAATCTCATACCTTCTTCGCTGAAAATTCGAATCACATTTTCCAGGTTCTGGTTTACGTGTGTTGTTGTTGTTGTGCCTCTTTTTTGGTCATAGCGTTGGGGCTTTGTCAAGTCCACTTCCTTTGGGACTGTTTTTTAAAGAAAAATTTCAGCCCATTCGTTCGAGGAAGTTGACGTGTATGATTTCTGCTTCCAAATCCATAGGATCCTATTATCGATTCGCTGCAATTTAAAGTCACCCTTAACAACGTTGTTGTAAGTCTTAGTGGTGAAGTGGAGAGCCCTCGGTATGTCGTCGAACATATTCTCTATCTCGTCATCCGAGTGGGCCGAGGTACGTGCGTACACTTGCACTACATTGAGGCTATATCGCTCGGTGAGCTTGACAATGAGGTATGCTACCCTGTTCTATATATTTCCTAATATACTACTATACTACCTAATACCATAAAATACTAATATTTAAAGCTGAAGAGTTTGTTTGTTTGTTTGTTTGAACACGCTAATCTCAGGAACTACTGATCCGATTTGAAAAATTCTTTCATTGTTAGATAGCCCATTTATCGAGGAAGGCTATATATCATCACGCTAAGACCAATAGGAGAGGAGCACCAATGAAAAATGTTTAAATAAAGGGGGAAAATTATCACGCGACGGGCAATAGGAGACGCAAACGAGGTTGCGTGGGTCTGCTAGTACTAGATATTATTAGAACGTTGCTAGAAAGGGACATATTAACCAGAAACTCAATACCACCTGGAGATTGTTGGTCTCCCACACGGAAGTACATTGGATGGCTTATGTCGAGGGTTATGGTGTCCTCCCCTTCCCTTTGGACTTTACATTACTCTAAAATATGCTATCTAATCTTCCACCACCAGTTCCACCTCGAGTTGTGCCAGAGGCGAGTCTAGCCGTAATGTGCGGCAATTAAAAGTTGCCAAGATCAATGGCTTGTACTGGCTTCCCGGTGATTCTTAGCACCCTCTATCCCGCCGTTACCGTGGTCGTATCGATGCTGTGAGTAGGTATAGCTAAATATTTGTCGTATTCATTCAATAATTCAAATAATTTCAATAATTTTAGTGAAATAGGAAACAATTGCTTAAATCCAACCAACTATCATTGACTTGCAAGACAATTTTCATAAAAAAATATTTTTCTGAATTTATCGTAAATATTTATAATGCTATCAATTATTTTTGTGGATAATTTATCAGAACTCTGGTGCGTGAAATATTGGTTAAACAAGTGGCTCTAGCTTGTTAGCACATAGCTTCGTCCTACAATTTTTTTAAACAAAAGTTATCTTCTTGAAAAATTAATTGGCTGACTGACCGCCACTGACCGCACAAAATATATTTTTTCAAATTTTGCCGCCCTTCCTATGATGGCGCCCGGGGCGGTCCGCCCCTCCGCGCCCACCCCCCTCGCTACGCCACTGCCTGTATTTGAGTAACTTTTTAAAAGGCTTCTTATACAATAATACATCATATCAAACGCCAATCCTCTTTGACCAACCTGTTGGACTACCGGTTAGTAATTAATTACTAAACCAAAGGACGTGGGTTCGATTCGCACCGACTAAAAATAATTGTGTAATGAAAACGATAATTTAATCTGTATTTGAGTGTAATTTATGTGTTTATAAGCATTCTGGTTAGAATAATGTAGGCGCTACCTAGGAAGAGACGGCCTTGCCTGAAATCTATGATGTTATTTTTGTTATTCCTCTCACGAGTACATCAGTTAAGTCAGTTTTTTTAATTTATGTCATACTCTAAAGTACGAGTATTAATCGAGTAGAGCTAGAGGTAACGCCGCGGGACAAAGCTAGTCTAAAAAATAGTAGCCTAAGTTACTCCTTAGATAATCAGCTATCTGCCAGTGAAAGTCCCGTCAAAATCGGTCCAGACGTTCCAGAGATTACCCGGCAGAAGAAGCGGTCAAGTTCGAGTCGGCCACGCCCATGAAGGGTTCAGTAGCAGCAAGTATATATATACATTCGAGTTGATTGAATGAAAAGTAAATTGCGGTTTACGATTTAAGACGTATTAAAAAAACTACTTACTAGATCTCGTTCAATTCAAACCAATTTTCGGTGGAAGTTTGCATGGTAATGCACATCATATATTTTTTTAGTTTTATCATTCTCTTATGTTAGAAGTTACGGGAATAACGGGAGGGGGGGATACACGCATTTTACCACTTTGCAAGTGTATCTCGCGCAAATTATTCAGTTTACAAAAAAATGGTGTTAGAAACTTTTGAAGACCTATCCATAGATAACCCACACGTATGGGTTTGATGAAAAAAATTATTTTTAGTTTCAATTTTAAGTATGGGGTACCCCCAAAATTATTGTTTTTTTTCTACTTTTGTGTGAAAATCTTAATGCAGTTCACAGAGAAAGTGGCTGTGACATACGGACGAATCCATAAGGGTTTCTTTTTTTTCCATTTGGCTACGGAACCCTAAAAAGCGGTTATTTTCACATCTATACAAATAAATAAAATTGGTATATATTAATAAAAAAATAATGGTGTATATAAATAAAATAACTATTTTTTACTAAATGTATATTTATGTATATACGGTACTGTTTGTTCCGGCTAATCTCTAGAACAGGTGGACCAATTTTGACGGGGCTTTCACTGATAGGTAGCTGATGACATAAGGAGCAACTTAGGCTAATTTTTTTAGACTAGCTGCGCCCCACGGCTTCACCCGTGGTACGACAATAATCGCGGGTAACACCGGTAACGTAGCTAGTGGAAAATAAAACTGATAAACCTGTTCTTTATTGTTAATTTACCTATTAATAGTGATTGTTATCTGTAGATCTTACTTCCTAAAGTTTACGAATGCAAGTACCTACTTACACAAAACTGTACAAAAGTAAACAAACTAAATAAAAAATTAGGCAGTGTTCGCGTCTGCGCGGTGATAACCGTGAAGTTGGCGGGCTTAGTACAGGGTACCAACGTTCATCCACAAATGGGCGGGTAAGAATAATTATCGATCCAAATCAACCCTCAACATAACCACCCTAACGCCGGTTATAACAGAACTCGTGTTTGAACATAAACGTGTGTATTATTTCATTTTACATGAAGTGAAACGGACATTAAACAGTTATGGTAAGTTCATGAAGTGTTTAACTAATAGTTTATACAGATTACTGGTCATCGCCTGCTTGTGTATTGCGAATTAAAGATGAATCTTTAATTAACATTTGTTGACATCTAATGCTCCGATAACTATTTACAGATGTGTGCTCTGTTGTTAATCACGTACCTTTTTTTCGTTAACTATCTGAACTCTAATGATAAATTTCATTCATTAGACACTTTAAGCGAACCTTAAATTAATTCGTGAGATCTAATGTTTTGAGCTTATATCTCTGTGTATTAAATATACACATATGGAAACTCACAGAAAGTTAAGTGGTTTTATGTTATAATTTTCTTGCTTTTAGGATCCAAATGCAATGACCACTTCTGGATTGCTAGAATGGGAGTTTTCTCTACCATCGGACCAGATTATCTCCCATGGATGGTACCACGGTGCTCTAAGCAGGACGGCAGCTGAAAATTTTCTGCAACAGGACCGAGAGTTCTTAGTCCGAGATTCTTCATCTCAACCAGATAACTACGTGCTCAGTTGTCGGTCTAATGGACAACATTTACATTTCGTAATACAAAGGGTGAGTAGACTAGGAACAAGCAGTATAATGACAATTAACAAAATATTTAACGAAAAAAAACTTTTAGATTATTGTGCATCCTGATACAGTATACGAAAGACATCAATATCAATTTGAAGATGAAGCTTACGATACCGTTGCCGATTTAATCACGTCATATGTGGGCTCGGGTAAGCCAATATCAGCGGCATCTGGAGCAAGAATACAATACCCAGCTAATCGAGTTACTCCACTAACAAACTACATTCAGAATGAAGACATTAACTCAGTTGTGTCACCAGTCGGTGATGGATCTTATTGTAATCCTTATAGTTTATATAGCCATTTTGCAGCCAAACCAGGCATGCAGCTCCGAGTACCATTCAAAAAGCAACGATCACATTCTCTAACACCAATAGATATGGGACAGCATATCACGCATGGTAAAAGCGCCAGTGCTGATGGAGTAATTCAAAGTCAAACCAACAAACATGGCAAGGCTTTCTATAGTGATTCTAACTCAAGCTCTAGCACTTGGGATGCAAATATTCCAACCAGTCCTCCTGCTAAACCAGCAAGATATGACGGACCAAAAGCTGATGAAAGGCGACTGGAACTGCAGAGATTATATCATGTGTCAGGATCTGACTCGGGTAATGGTTCCGGAGATTCAACACAAAGCTCTGCTCCCAGTGATCCCAACAAATTAAGAATAGATCCTGATTACCACCTCGTGACACCAACAATAAAGCAACAGTTCGATTACGAACTTACTGAAGCCAAACTCTTGCAGTCAGAAAATTTAGACTATGTTGTAGACTCAAGAATTCAGCTAGAAAATTTCCAGTCGCAAATAATACCAACGGGACTAACGAAACCCTTGGAGTCGGAAACACTTCATACAATTAAGCTATTGCTTCGTACATCAGGGCCGAGGATTTTAGCTAATCACATGACAAAAGTTGATTTGTATTTTTTATTTGATGATGCTATACAACTAGAAGGCCTTGAAAAGAAGGCTTCAGGACTAGAATTGTTGTTTCTACCTCAAGGCCGACCTCTGCGTATGGATGTGATTGAAAGGTAATATCTTCTAAGTTTAATTATATTAATAAGAGTTCGATGACCAATTATTTCTTTTTCATCTATATTTTTATCATTCACTAGGATCGAAACGTATCGGCTCCTGGTTGCTGTAACAATATTAACGTGTCAGACGGACAGACAACGTGCGGATACCATTAACGACTGGATACTTCTTGCAGTAGAGACTAAAACTGCATTAGGGAACCTGTATGGATTTTCTGCAATCATGTTCGGATTATGTATGCCTCAGGTAAAAAGAAACATTTTACAAAGTTACAGAAATAAACAGTAAATCATTTTAGATGCATAAGAACTTGTAGGTTCACAAACGATCCTAATATTAGTTTTCCCCTTTCCAGATTGAATGCTTGGAAAACGCTTGGAATATTTTAAGGCGGTTATATACGGACAACGCTTTTATGTTTGAAGCAAAACTAAGGCCTTGCTTTAAGAGCATGAACGAAGGCACAAATCCTCTTCCTCCTAATACAACAACACCGTATATTCTTCCACCAGTCTTGTGCTTCCATTTATTTGGTACGGACAATTTTGCACCTGACATTAAAGTTCTTTTATTCTAAACATAAATATGTATTTATGTTAAATGCATTGTTTTCAATTTTAGATGGTGAAGGTGGAGGCTTAATGCAGCCTGATGATGTTTTCCCAAGCAGTTTGATGAACAGTTTAGAGTTTGATTTCAACGCGACGGCAGCGCATTTAGATGCTGCTCGCCACTTTACAAATCAGATAGAAATGTTCAAACGGAATTCGAGGACGGTAGTACAGGAGATGTCTTCATTGGGACCTGTTCTAGATCCTACACTACTAGAACTTTTCAGAACAGAGTTTCATATAAATTTTCTATGGGGGGAAAGAGGAGCTCTCACAACTCCACATCAAAGGTTTGCTCGACTAACAGAGATTCTGACTGCAATGGCTAATAAATTAGTTAGCCTACCTCCTGACTCAGATGACAGTGTCTGAAGGTTTTATTAAATTATTCCTACCATGTCATTGACAAAAGAAATTAATCTACAGTCTACCATTAACTATATACCTTTTTATAAGTAGTTGTGTTAAGCCTTAGTGTGTCTAAAACTACCAGCAACTATAGCGATACTTGTTCATTTTGGATGTATTGTGCATTTATGAACCCATTGTATAAATATTTTGTTAGCTAATTCTTCTAAATATTTCTGTAAAAATCCTTGGTGTCGTGGCGCGGATGGTATTGTATTAATTGAATCTGCGATTGTGATGGTAATAAAGTCTTAAGCCGTTTATATTGTTTACAGCATTTGCATTACAAAAAGTACAAAGTTTACTTACCTAGTTAGAAATGAGGAATGTTGTAACTAAAGAATTACCTACTTCAATGCGTAGTTTCTACTTAGACAGTAAATTAGTGAATAGTCATTCATTTGTTTGTTATACATTTGTAAAAGGTGAAAATACATAATAATAAAAAAAATACCTGCCTTTTCAATAAACAACTTCATCGTTTCCATTTAGAGGTTCCTCTTTCAATGGTTGTTGAACTGAAAGAATTATGTCTTGATATCTAAGTTATATGTTTGAACTAGTCGAGACCAGCTGTTGACGCCGCGCCGCTGGGCGAAGCTAGTTTAAAAAAGTAGCCTAAGTTACTCCCTATATCATCAGTCAAAACCAGTCCAGCCGTTCCAGAGATTGGGTAATCTTAAATTTTGATTACAATTTTTGTCAAAAATTGAAAAAATACACATTTTTGGTAAATGTACCACGTGTGCATACATTTTTATGCATTTACTTGAATCGGTAATTTTAATATTACAAACAGACACTCCAATTTTGTTTATTTGTATAGATGTAGGTATAGATTAAAGTTGACTATAAATTAAAAGTGATTATCGAGGGAAACATCTGCTTCTTTCAAAAAAGGTTCTTTCCAGGAAGTATTTTGAGGTAGTTTTGTGAGTAAAACGCATGATTGCCGTATAAATTTTATTCATTTTAATAATGAAAACATATAAAATGTAAAATTAAATCACGTATAAACGTAATGTTATATAGTTATATTTTCCATAAAATCACAAAAAACCGGCGACCTCGAATAAAATTACGACGACGAAACCTGCATAGGTCAGTTTAATAACATATTTGAAATGAAAATAATTGTTGAACTAACTAAAACATATATTTTAAAGACAAAAGTCCGAATATGATCAACTGAGCCATTTTCAAATTATATTTTCTAGTATAATTCTAGGTATTAAATTCGATATTTATTTGGGAACATCACATTTATATATTGTCAAGTCTAAACGTTATACATAAGCATCTCTTTATTTATTATCGACAGTAGTCTATCAAAAACAATCACTTTTTCATGAATGTTTGTCCTCAACCGAAAAAGAAACAACTCGGACAATATTAACGGACTTTTGTCAACAAATTAATTTCTTAAATGTACCAAAGAGTACTAAAATGGATCTGTAAATCTGTCGTGTCAGATACAAATATCAAGGCCATTACCATTCAGTTACATTACTTACAACTAACAATAAAATATAAACTTAAATGACTAAATTACCTGACATCATCATTTTCGTCACACCTTTGGAGTGTGTATTATGCCAAAAAGCTGTATGATCCATGAAAGGATCTCGCAAGCACGAGTTTTTTATCCACGTCTCTCAACTCATAAGTTTGTGCTAAATTAATAGCAGTCTACGGCATATTTTCTACACCACAATAAGTAATTGTTCTATCTCTCAGACTATTAGTTTCCTCCTGTTTCGATAAATCATTACGATAAAACTGGACGTCTATTACTAATATTGTCAAGCGCCTCTTACTAATAAATGATTATGTACCTGACACAAGCACTGTTTATAGTCACATCTTCAGACCGTATGTTTATGCAGTGTAAAAAGAAAGTATAGCTATTTTGTATCTCTAAAGCTGTTTTAATGATGTTATATGTTAATTTGCACTTTCTATTTCAATTAATTTTTACAGTATAAAATCCTTATTATGGTGACCTTAATATAGCCTTATACAGTGCAACATTCGAAGCTGAAAGGGATTAACAAAACTAATTACTCGTTATACCAAGAAAAATATATAATCAGGGTTTTTTATGAACGTTGGATAGTTTATGAATTTAGAAATGTTCATAATATCAATGGTATAGTACGTTAATTCATGTAGGTAGTCAAAAATCCAAAGTTTTTTATTGTCATTGCAACTTCTTTTCGGCAAAAGGTAGTTCTAGATAATTTCCATGTTATGTTAAGTTTGCACTGTATTAGGCCTGCATAAGGTTATTATTAACTTGTAACTTGAAAAGAAAGTGTAATTTAAACTTTTGGAAGAAACTAGATATTACACGACACTTTTATATTCTTAAAAAATACAGTTATACATATAGTTGAAAATAATAATTTCCGAAGACGTCGATGCTACACGTGGAAGCTCACACTATGTATAAGAAAAAAACTATTTTTCAAAACTTCGATCACCTCGGCCACAGTGCATAGTTAAAATGCTGAAATGGTCTCGAGATCAAATAAAGACGAAACAACATTTGAAACAACTACTACGGCATTAATGATAAATCTACTTTTGGTAATTATTATTACCGTTAATATTTATTAAATATATATATTTAGTCTCCAAAATATTTCAATAAAAATATACTTCCATAGCGATTTAAGAGATTGAGGATGTAGTTAGAAATTCCTGTGTTATTCAACTATTGCGTAAGTTCTTGAATTTTAAAATTAGACTTTACTATAAAGTCTTCTTCAAAATTTAAGAGATTTAGCGAATAGGGCTACGGTGGCTTGAGTCTTGTCTCCGTTGAAACGCCTTAACTCTACGATAGCCTGCAATAAAACAATTGGGACGCATTAATAACGTAAAACCGAACGTACTCATGTATGCATATTTTCTAATGATTAAAGAACGACACACACACGTCATAGAGCAACACGTGCCACCGAACGGAGAAGAGTAGCCATAGTGTATTTTCACACATACACATTTTAGTCACAAAAACAATCTCCTGTGACTTCGAACTCACACACAACACAATTAAAACAATAAATACATTCTGTGTCATAACAGTGTTACGTGTAGGCCCATTCGGGCTTATACTTTGCCAGAGGGGAACGACTGCGTGGGTCTATTCCCTACCGTGGTGCTCTATGTTACACACAAATCAACGTGGAAAATCTTAATGATCACCGCTAAACACTTGAAGACTTAATACAACTAGTTTCTAAAGAAAAAATAAAAAGTACCTAGCTTTCTCCCGAGAATTCAAACCCAATAAAAAAACCTATCGAGCAATGTGAAACATATATTGAACTGGGACCATAAATTGACCGTAAACTATAACAGTGGGTATGTTTTAGATTAATTAATCATTAAGTGGTATTAGATGTGTTTGAATTGTATGTGGCAATATAGATTTACATCGTTTCAGTACATTCGAATTACATTAATATTTGTTATATTTATTTAAAACGAAATGGCATTAAAAGTCAATACATACCTGCTCCCTAGTGAATCCAAGCGACACGATCTCTTCCACTTCAGATTCTCCAAACGCGTCAGTCGGTAAAATCGTTTTGCTGGGATCACTGAGACCTATTGCAATTCAAAATAATTCATTAACATCATAGTTTTTATTTAGCTTCTCAGTTTCTAAAAGCACTAGTTCCGCAGAGGCTATATTTTATACTTTTTTGATAAATTGCTTTGCAGGTATGGTTTAGAAAAGGTCAGGCCTGCGACTGTGAGAGTGCAGGTACTTGCCAAAAAAGTTACAAAAGAAAGACAATGTTGCACGATCTTGAGCTTGTTATTCCTACGTCATATATTATTAAATCAATAGAATGTATAAGAGTGACCAGCTGGGTGAGCAGATTACAGAGCACGTAGATAAAGACACGGCTTATCTCAGCGAGAATAAGACGATTTCAATATATTAATAATGAACTGTTAGTGAGTAAGAGACAGACGCCACTATGTACCAATTAGAATATTATGGAGCCGTGGCTCCGGCATAATAAATCCAACCCCCAAAGTTATCCATCACGTTGTATTCCTCATACAATAAGTTCGCTATACTTGACCTCAAGTGTCTTTACCTTAGGCATAGATAAATCATGCTATTTGGCATGAACAGTGGTTTTTTACTTAACACAGTAAAACCTCATATGTCAAGAACTACATTTGGCAAACAAACTCCTAAGGAGTGCACATTAAGTTAATATATTTTGTAGACATGATATTATATGCTAATGTTTAAAGAACAATCTGGAACAAGTATTTGTTTAACACTTACCCAATCTAGGGCTACTACTGTTTGTCTGCATAGGCACAGGTGCTTGGTGTCCACTTGACGAGGGTCGGAAAGCCGGATTACTGGAATCTGTAAGTATTATTCAACAATTAAACATAATATATACACACAGCGTCAACAGTTGTTATCTAGGGTGAACTCCGTGCACTGAACTTATACAGAATGTGTAACACGTTACACGCGAATACTAAAATTCAAATTATACAATGTTGATAACGACTAAGAAATAACTACTAGAATATTATGATTGCACTATTTATATATGACCGATGAGTAATTGAACAAAACAAACTATAAAAATACTAAAACAATATAAAACATACCAGAAATAAGCATTCATCCTCAGAAAAAAAAAATGTTATTAGCATAGCTCAGAAAACGTTATTCTCCACACAATTACCCTGTCTCGTTATTTAACACTTGTCACTTCATTACATTTCCTTTTCCTGAACGAACTTTCACAACAAATATGTACGAGTAGCTAAGCCGTCATATTACGTCCCATGCAAGCGTCTACACAAAAACAAGGAATTAGTTTTACGATTTTTATTGTTTTTGAAATACGTTACGGTTTTTATTGACGGTGAAAAAGACACACACTTTTTTTTTTAATGTACAAAATTATCCTTTATTTTTTTTCCCACGCCCACCTTGTTTGGACTTTTCGAGAGCTTCCTTCATCTGTCGCTCTTCATGATCTCTCATGGATTGGTTGACGATCTCGTCCTCGGAGTAACCGGAGAGTCGAGCGCATTCGGGGAGGTCCGATTCAGGCAAGAAAGGCGTTTCAGTGCCTGTGGTGCCGATGCGCAGTACATTTCGTTTTAAGTCTATATTGCACTGTTGGACAATAACATTTGAATAAGAACAAATTGTGAGAACTATAATATTATTTTGATAAATGTGTACCATACGAAAGATCAGGCTGTAATTGATAACTGTAAATTATTATTATTATATTTAAACTGACCTGACTAGTTTAGCCTTACTTCATTATTATTAACAAAGCCGACCTTTGATAATGCCGGAACCGGTCAAGTCAATTTAAATTAAATAATGATAAAGTACAAGCGAGTTTTGGTATATTAAAGTATCTCAAGTTCCTACAATTTTTTCTTATTGCCATATTGGAAACCTTACATAGAAAGGTACTAAGTAAATTTTACTGTATAAATATCTTCTTTAAATTTGTTTTGAGGTCTTGATGTCAGATTAAGGTCAAGTTTTATTCATTGGCAAGTATCTAATGACTGTGTTTAAATTTAGCTGAGAGCAGCTTTGATGACGTATTCAAAAACAACTGTAAGAGTATATCTGTACTGTATTATCAATCTCATTACCTGATGTCGTTTAAGCATGTCCAGACCTAGAAGCATGTCCATAGGCTGTTCCTCCAGCACAGAGAAGGATGTTGTCAAGAAGTCTTTCTCGATTCGCATCTGAACCATATGAATGCGACCAATAATTCTTTGTACCCCAACACCTTTAGCAATGCCTGCCCACCTGGAAAATTAATGTTCTTGTAATTTTGAAGGGAAAACATATTTTGGATATTATATTTTGGACATATATTTGATTGAGATAGAGTTATTTCCACCAGCTCAATATAAATAATTTGACCAGGAATTTGTTATGTACATCCTACACCATAGCGGCGTATATCCAGGGCTGTGTATTTTGGTTACCATAGTTTTGGTCCCAAAGAACCCCTTCTTTGCATTATGCACTTCCATGAAAATAAAGTTACTACTATTCTACATTCGAAATAGTTGTTGTTCCATTTTTCTCAATTTTGGCAGCCTGACAATTTCATTGCGGAATGTGCACTCGGCACAATACAACATCTTTTGTTGCATTCAAAGCTAACTATTTTTAGGTTTGAATTTTACATTTGTTTACACACCATTGCACTTTTATTTTCAAGCGAAGCGTGCGTCATTTGATTTTATTACGAAAAAGAAATTATCGGTGTCCAACGAGCCCGAATTGGCATCATTATTGTTTTTCTAAATTGCCATCGACTGCAACATCTAGTGGATTATTTAAAACAAATTTACAACCATTTTTCAAATCGAAATTAAAAGTACGCTTTCCTCATTGACTGCAGTGCATCCGATAAATTACATTGGTACTTATAACATAAGTTCTGCTTAGCTTGGGACTAGATGGCATGGATAGATAGAATGTCAGAAATTTTTATTTATTTATTGCGGTAAAGAGTAGCCTACGTCCTACCAAATAAGCGAGACAGACACGAGTTACTTTCGAATTTATAATTAGTATGGACCAGCTGAACCCCTCGGTGCAACCCGTGGGGCAAAGCAAGACTATACAAACCTAAGCTACTCCTTATATCATTACTATCTGCCAGTGAAAGTTCCGTAAATATTCATTGAGTCTTTCCAAAGATTATCTGCATTTAGTGAAAAGCTGTTATTTTGGAATTACAAACAAACACTTAAATTTTAATTGATTTATAGAGATACTAGCTGTCCCGGCAAACGTCGTTTTGCCATAACTACTAATAAATTAAAAATTAAATAAAAAAACATTGTCCAGCGGACAAAATTGTGAATCTAAACCATTCCCAGATCCCCTTGAACACACACAAAAAATTTCATCAAAATCGGTCCAGTCGTTTGAAAGTAGTTCAGTGACATACACACTCACAGAAGAATTATATATATATACAGAGATATGGATTAAGTATGACAACATATATTAATGCTACAAATATGTACTCTCTTAGTATGGAAAGCTGTTATTTGGCATGTGTATTACATGTATTTTTGCCATGCCAACGTGGTAAAGTACAAAATGGGCAAAAAAATATTAAGTCTACTTCTCTTCTTAACCGACTTCAAAAAAAGGAGGAGGTTTCTCAATTCGACCGTATATATTTCTTTTTTTTATGTGTGTTTGCGGATAACTTCGTCGTTTATGAATCGATTTTGATGATTCTTTTTTTAATGGAAAGGAGATATTCCAACGGTGGTACCATGATAAGGACAACCTTGAAGTCGGTTTTATTTTTGTTAAAATTTTACTTGTACTTCAATAAAAGGTCGCCCTTTTCTTTATTATTTACTGACCAGCTGGGCCACTGTGAGCGTCGCAAGTCTGTAGAGACAGGGGTGTCAAACGAAACACAATACTGAATGCAATCCGCTGTCTCACTCACACTCATTGTAAAATTCTACCTACAACAGCACTCGTATTTTCTAAAATTAAATGCCAGCTTCCGCCAGCTAAACGGTTCTTCATAGATAGATGAGAGTAGTATGTTAAACAGAGTTAAAAGGAAAATTGTTATCTAAACAAATAAATAAAATTGGAGTGTCTGTTTGTAATATTAAAATAACAGCTTTTTAATCAATGCATATGTATACATACACGATACATGTACCAAAACTGTAGTTAAAAAAAATTTTGTCTGTCTGTCTGTTTGTTCCGGGTAATCTCTGGAACGGCTGGACGGATTTTGAGGGGACTTTCACTGGCAGGTAGCTGATGATGCGGGGAGTAACTTAGGCTACTTTTTTAGACTAACTTTGTCGCGCGGCGTTACTCGCGGTACAACAATAACCGCGGGTAACACCGCGGGGTTCAGCTAGTCAGACCTAAATAGGGTTTAAAAATTACAAAGTTAAAGGCATTTACAATGTGAAACATTGGCCAGTACTTGGTAATTTAATTATTGTTACGTTATGTTTATAGTAGATAGTAGTGAACAGTTAATAGAGTTGCGTCAGATAAATATATTTATTATAATGTTATTACTCTTTGGATGTATCTGAGTAAACAAAGACATAAAAATAATCAAAACTAAAAATATATTAGTTACCTACGCGTTGTAACACTGACTTATAAATTTAACTATTTCCGATTAACTATTACGGTAATAAAATTAACAATGCATGTTTATAAAGTGAATTCGATTTTGCCCAACTATGGCGAAGCCACAAATAAGGGAAATATTTTTGGTAGTTTGTGTATGTTTATACATTTCACCATAGTGCCTAAACTACTACACCGATTTTGATGAATGAGGCAATAGAATCATCATAGTGGCTCAGGTGTCATTGGCTATTCAAATTAAATAAATTAATAAAGTTTCAAGTTTTTACATAGTTGGGTTATATTTTTGGAATTTTGTCATTTTTTTATTTTAATGTCTTTAAGAAAGAAAAGCAAGCAGATAAAAATATTAATTTCATCAGATAAAATTATTAATTTCATTACTGGGAGCAAAGCAACAACAAGTATATGAAAAAAGCCAATATTTTATCATCATCATCCATCATCTACAATATCACACTGCTTCTCATTCATCTTTAGAATAGAAACTTGTCTTTAGAAAAGAGGGTTTATCCCACTATAGACTACGTTAGACGAGTTGATACAAGCTTCATTCGTTTGCGTAACAAGAAAAAATATGATACATAATCATATCATTTGACTGGTAATAATATAAAACATCAGACATGAATCAGATGCCCCCATCAGTTTACTATAACATAATGATTTATTTATTAGCTAGCTACTGTATTTTATATATCTAACAAATTTTGTGATGGTGAAAAAATATGAACTCACGCTACATATACTCTTTAGTATATGTAGCGTGAGTTCATATTTTTTTTATTTTGATTTAAATTCTGTCCATATTACATCTGTCAAGTTCCTTTCATTCAGTTGTATATGATATATTTTTATAACTTTCAATAAAACGTTATGACTAGTTTTGCATTTATTATTAACTGGCTGTGCCCGCTACTTCGTACATTTGGATTTTCAATAGGCCCAGTTGTTCTTGACCTTTAGGGAGACAAACAAACAGCAATTGATTTTTATAGATAAGATTTCTACTTGTTACAGCCTATATACTATGAAAAAGTTCATAGTAAAACTAAATAATAAAAGGAAGTACATATTTTCAATGGCATTCAAGACTACATACAACTTAATGCTGAATCATTCGCCAAACAACATAATTTAATGATTTTCATTGACATGACCTTTTAATGCCACATGGGCCACAACACATTGCTTTTAGATGGTATGCATTTGTTTTAAACATGGAAATATCAGTGATAGTAGATATAAAATATAATGTAATAAAAAAAAACTTACCTTGTATCCACCAGCCGCATAATATTACATCTCTCTGCACAGGCAGCCGACATAATGGTTGTTTGAGCACCAGAATCAATGAATGCCTTCACCGGGAACCTAAATGAAAATGAGGCCATTTATTACATTATTTATTTTAACCTATGAAATTTTTATTTACTGCCAATACTAATGTTATTCAAACTTCTACAGTTTTATAATTTATAACTAACAATTTTTATAGAACTACCGGAAAGCCAAAGGAAGATTAATATTTTTGACAGTCTATGTATGTCTGTATGATCACAATAGTGCCTAAACTCCTGAATCTGTTTAATGAATATGATTTTTATGGGTACTAGACTGATATAAATACATATATACTTTTTTTTGTAAATACATAGAGAGTCGAATTATGCAACTTTCTTTTTTATGCAAATTTTAAATGATTTGTAGCACAACACTATGATTTACAAAATCAAAATGTCATATGTAACAGCTTTTTAGCTTTTCAGTGGAAGAGCATATTTGCATGACCCAACTTTTTTACAAATTAAATCAAAATGTAATATTACCAGAGGAGTCAAACTGCATTTAAATTTCTAAAAATAAATAAAAACTCTGTATAAAGTAATGAAAGGTAATGAGTAATGTGTGTGTATTTTATGTCAATTATTACAAGAAAGGAAGATATCTCGTCTACTTTTGAATAACGGTAAATTAAGCCTATTTTTCAAAAGAATTTGCTTTATACACAGGACAATGTATGACCTATTTTGAATAATGGTTACTCTTGTTACTAGAATACTATTCTACATTATATAATATGCTATAATAGATTATTGTGTAAAGAGAAACAAATTAAATTAAACATCAAGAAGAAAGACACTTGGTTGCTTACCCGTTGACATGACAATTGATATACAACATGACTACTGTGCCAAATGTTTCAGGGTTGTACTCCATTGCTGCCTCCATATTAGCCTCAATATTCTTCTGTCTAATTTCTTCAGCAATCATTCTTTGAGCTTCAGTATCAAAGGGATCGGAATTCATCATTCTGGAATTGCCAAATCTTGTTACTTACATTATACACTTCTAGAACATTAACAGAATCAAAAAAACTACATCTCGTAGTATTATTACCTTATTCGTTGTTGTTGGCGTTCAGTTCTAGCTAAAATTTGTTCACGTAGTACCGATGCAAATGTATCTGTAGGTAGAAAAATTTAAATTTATAAAATCTATTATAATACTTCACCTTTGAATATTTTTACATTACATACACATACCAAGGTTACCACTAAGAAGAGCATCTGCTAATCTTGGATTATTTTGCTTGAGTAATGCGAGTTGATCGGGGTTAGCTAAAAACATTTCTCTGATGATGCGAGGATCTTCTTCCACAGGAGGGTTTCTTGCTGCCATTGAAGCACTAGTGCTAGCTTGTCCTGCGTTTGATGGTACTTTGATGTTGCTGAAGTCTAAGTTTGCTAAGCCTGTTGGCAAAGCTGTAAGGGATTTGTTTTGTTAATTTCACTAAAAAGCATAGGTTTCTCAAAAAATAAAATTACATAGTTTGACAAATGTCATTGTTTTTTTTCTAAAGATGAGTTTTCTATGCCTAAACATAATTGACCAGTAATTCATTTTCAGAAATGACGCTCCGTGTCATTCTTGACAACAGGCATGACAATGCAGTTTCATTAAATTTACAACGAAAACGTTAATGTTTGGGTTAACATACCTTGGCTAGAGTCGGTTTGATTGAGCGTGGAGGCTGACTGGAGCATATGAAGAAGAACAACAACATCCCCATCGTGTACACCGTGTTGTTTAAGTGATTTCTTGTCGTCCAAAAGCGGTTTGCCGTTGAAATTCAGAATGATGTCTTTAGCTGGGAACCCAGATTCTATTTCACAAAATGCTTTAAAATTTTCTAGTTCCAAGTCCTCGGACACGTCCAGGACAAAGATTTCGTCGTTGAGAGTAGTAACTGTAACTTTCATTGTGAAATTTGACGATGTGCAGTGTTTGTACAAAATATGTATACGGAGACAGGTGCGTGTTGTTTTATTTATATTTGGACAATGACTATCCAAAACATTTTATATCATTTACACACCCTTCAGAAATACACTCGTTTTACAGATACTAACACAAGTAGAAAATGTGATGTGAATGTTGAAACACTCGAGCCGTCCCCTGCGATAAATAAATTTAATCCCAAAGGTAGACTATACTAGTCCTGTTGCTAGAGTTGTTTTCAACATACGGCTTGCTTCCTCTGCTTTCTGCATTTTACGTTTGGGAAACGGTTTTTTAACTTTGAACTTCATCTTCAAGTTTATTAGTCAATCAACAAATAATTAAAACTTAATTAACCAAGATAAGTTTTATAAAGTCATATTACTTGCATAGAAATTTCAATATTTAACTTAGAAAATCGGTTTGACAGTTGGTGTCAATCGAGTATTTTTCATCGGCTCCGGTTTCTTTATCTGTGCTGCCAGACACCACTAATTAAAAAAGTCAATGTCGAATCAAGTCGAATGTTGAAGTGTCGAACGAAGTCGAAGAGAAAACTGTGAAACCTTTGTTAGTTCTATATTTTTCTTTTTACGTAGATAGTCGTGAATACGGAGTTCTTGCTCATTGTTATTTACGAACTACCTAGAAACAATGTGGTTATTAGAGAAAAAGCTGTAATTCATAACTTTAATTTATATTTTGGTAAATAGACAATATTGTGCTACGAAAATTATAAATTTACTATGTGAAATCGACACATGACGTAGGATGGTGAGTGTTTTTTGTTACTCTAATCACGTAAATAGTAATCAAACCTATGTTTTTGGTGTTACTGTATAATTTATTGACGATACGGTCTCAATTTTCTAGCAAGGTATTTTTCTCGCTGCTTTATTAATTATACAACTCTTTTAATTTGTGTTCAGTTCGACCAGAAATTCGTTGTCGCGCTTCTAAAAAAATGTTTTTTAAATAACGAAGAATAAGAATACTGCGATGCCACCCTCATATTTAAAAAAATAAGCACCTATAACAAATTGTCCTTATTATTATTTTTTTTGGGTAGTTATAACCGCCAATCGAGAGCATAAATTATAAATTAAAAAAATTATATATTTCATGATCATTGCAGAAGGAAATTTATAAGTACTTGATATTTAGATTTATTTTAAATATAAGTTCAGACTTTTTTTTCCTGGAGTTCTATAATACAAACTATTACTAATTTTTTATTAATTTTCCACATCGTGGAAAATCTGATTTGCATCTGATAAAAGTAAGGGCCAATAAGTTGTAAGTTTTTAAATAAAATTATGAGCAACTGGTAAATATAAATTAAGATTTTGTTATATAATACATTTAATTACTCTTATTCTTTTATTAGAGAAAAATGCAAGTGATCTGAAAATTTCGTGCCTAACTAATTTCTGTGAAAAAAAGACTGTGGCTACACCGTACAAATGTAGGTGTACCTAACTACAAAAACGGCTTTGTCAGATAGGCTATTACTCTATATAGCTGTGCTCGCTATTTTGTATGCATGACATTTGGATTTTTAAGTTATTTTTTAGTTTTTACCATTTAAAAAAAACTTCCCTGCACTACAAAAAACATATCAAAATCAGCTAAAATCGGCACAGCCATTCTTTTACAGGCTTTCACTAAATGATAAAACCTACATAAAAATTAAACAAATTTTAACATTTTTGTCTCTTTGTTTTTCTGACTAATCTCTGGTATGGCTGAATCGATTTTGACGAAACTTTCACTGCCTGATTGCTGATGATATAAGGAGTAACTATAGAAACTTATTGAGACTTTGCCTGGTGGCATTACCTGCAGTGAACCTGATTCAGTATCTACAGTGTTATTAACACATAATAGTTTAAGTTTCACAATTTATTTATAAGATATGAGACATATATTAGACTGCCTCGTTGGTCTCGCGGTTGGCGTGTGCGACTGCTGATGGTCTCGGGTTCGATTCCCGGGTCGGACCAAATGTTTGTATGATCTATAAATATTTGTATAATATGTATGCATTTACAAAAAAAAAACACAAGTATATATGTATTTGTATCAGTTGTCTAGTACCCATAACACAAGCTCTGCTTAGCTTGGGACTAGATGGCGTGGTGTGATACATGTACAAAAGATTTATTTATTTATATATGTTCACTGTAAGTAAAAATATGGATGTGCCAGTTGGTTTAGTAGTTAGTGATCCTGATTGCCAAGCCAGAGGTCATGGGTTTGATTATCACCCTGGACAAATATGGTTTGATGAATATGATGAGAACAAATCGTTCTATAACTTTAATTCATCTCATCATTCATCATGATATGTAAGCGTACATCTAAAGTAGCCTATATTCTCCTAGGCCAATCTATCTATCCATACTTAAGTTCATCCAAATAAGTTAAGAGGTTTACTTGAGATAGTGTAATAGACAGACAGAGATACTTTCGAATTTATAATATTAGTATGGATGTTTTCTTCTTTTGTTTTCTATTCGGCCCTGCCAAAATGACTACTTGGCCTGATGGAAAGCATAAGTTACCTGATGGAAATGTATCAGAAAGAAGGCTGGCAGCTATAGTAAAACTGCTGTATGTGAGACGTTTGAAGTTATTATGATACATGTAGATGAGATATCGTAAAACAAAAAAAAAATGAAAAAAAAAACAAAATCTTGCATCAATTATATAGATATCTAAATATGTATTACTTAATTTTATAATGAACTAGCTTTTGTTTGCGGCTCTGCCCGCCTTTGTATAAGTCCGTTTTCGCGATAAAAAGTAGCCTATGCCCTTCCTTAGGAATCTAAGTATCTTCATGCCAAATTTCACTGAAATCGGTGTAGTGGTTTAGCCTTAAAAGCGGCAGACAGAGTTAATTTCGCATTTATAATATTAGAATGGATAATCTGTTTTGCTTCATATGAGTTCTTTATTTTTATGATGCAACTTAACTGGGATGGCAACATACCTCTCTAATCAATCACATCACAAAATCTATTACTTTCAAGAGACCTATTTTTTTATGGAATTGGGGGCAAAGGACAGACGTATCGATTGATGGTAAGCGATTACCGCCCATAATTAATATTTGAGTTGAGCTACCTAACATTTGTATAAGTGACAAAGTCAAGTCCTTTATTTTGAAAACATTTATTACGTTTCATCTGAAGTGTTGAAGTGTTTCTTGTATTATAATCACACATTTAAGAAATTATCTTATGAATCAACTACTATAAGCCGAAAAATGTACTTATTTTTACCCGACTACGGCAAAGCCAAAGGAGGGTTATGATTTTGACAGGCTATGTGTATATGTATGTTTATTTGTTCCCTCATAGCTACTCATTAGAACTGGACAAATAAGGTGTCGTTAGAAGCGTCTTGATCGTCCTCTGGTTATAGGCTATATGACGTGTCACTGAAAGTAATGTCGCGCCCTCTAGCCGACAAAGTACTGAATTTAAAATATTTTTTAGATAAATATAACGTGTTTGGTATCATTGAAAAGGGCGTTACTTGTACATTTAAAAAAATAAATATTATTAGCATTTTCTCTTGACTCTCCGTATTTATTCGATAATTGTGATATTTCTATTTTACATATTTTTTTAATATACTTTGTAAAGAAATTAGTAAAAGTACTTTACAAAGTGTATTTTAAATAGGTCATAGTTGGGTTTTAGTTTTTACTTTTTTTAGGGTAATGATCATTGGGTAATAAAAGTAATACATTGAAAATAATAAATTAGAAAGCGTTAAGGCTCAATTCGAATACGCGCCTATCGACTTCAAATAAAAACAAATTCATTTAATCACAGGATGTTTTAAAGATTTTTTTATATGGTAATTGAAATACGTCAAAAAAAATTGCAGCCACATCTTCAAAACAGTGCCAAAATTAAACATTTTAGTACTTGATATGGAAAACTTGCTTCTCCAATTATTAAACTAACTCCAATTTATGACGCTCAAATGATCAAAACAGTATTTTACCATTTATAGTCCTGGAGAACTTTTTTATTTGTACATTTTATTATTCACCTTTTTATGTTGTCGTTCTGAAGGCACCCAATTTTTAAATTATCGAGTAGAATATAAAACTCTAGAACTTTCTCAAAAGTTTTTTTTTTACTTTGGGTATTTGGTTTTTTTACTCTTAAAATATCTTCTTAATAAGATTAATTACTTAAGTTCAGATATTGAACGCACGAATCAAATCGAAATTATATACTTAAGTAAAGTTTTTGTTTTGCCTACAGATCTTGTCACCTCGCCCGAACTAAGTACTGCAAATTAGAAAAATAAACATGTCATCAGTGGGCCAACTGGTGCCGCAAGTGACGAGGAGCCCTCCCAATATGACGATTAAATTTAATGGGCCTCACATTGAGGGCTCATTCTGCACTTCCATCGATTACAACTACGATCCAATAATAAGCGTCATATGCTCCATGTACATCGCCTTCGGAATTGTTTACACATTGTTTGGTAAGTCACCTTTTGCAACCTATCTTTTATTTTAATATATTTTTTTAGATTTTATCCCGAGTTTAAAAGATTTTCAATTTTGTTTGTTCTCTAGACTGTTTCATTATTAGAATAACCGCCTGTCATTTCGCCCGATAGAATACATATCTGATATTCTAAATATACTTTGTCCTTTTATGATACGATCTATTTAAAATTACGTAAAGATGTAAAATTTAGAAAAAAATCATGAACAAGAATAATTTGTTATTTTTAATAAGTTGGTATTTAATTTTTGTAATTCAATAGCAAAAATAGTTATAAAATGATTATTATCATAAACTAAAGATGTATAATAGAACTAGATCACAAAAAAATATGATTAAGTACCTACATATCTATCTACTATACTGTCATTTATCAATAGAGTACCTTCCGTATTATGTATTGTATATTTCTTCTTTTTAATATCTACTACTCGTATATTTATTAATTAATTTTATACACTAAACTTCGGAGGACCTATTGCCCAGGGCATTCTCATCCAGTCGTGTACGTACGTGTATCTCTCCTCATTTTCTAGTAATGTCTCCTTTAAAAGTAATTCTTATAAGTTATAGACTTATGTTTTCTAAGTGTAACCTGATTATTCGGCCACCTCTTAAAGAACCCCTCTTTTCCTGTGCGGAAATTGTCATGGTTTCGTTAGACTCAAATCAAGTGACCCTAGGAACGAAAACCCTCGTACCCCGACGTCTATAAATTCTTCTGAAACATAACTTAAATTAAAATTAAACGAAATAAAATGACAAATAATAGAAAAAAATACTAAACCTTTAACTAAAATATCACAATAACATACAAAACCCACATATTCAAAAACTAAACTAAACTAGTTAAATTGTGCAAAGGTCGTTTCTTATATGTCGAAGTTTCACCCCATTTGATTCAAAAATCCATTTAATCGTTTAAATGCAGATTCGGTATAGAACAAGGTCTGTTAATGACGATTAAAGAAAATGATAGAGGTTGGTAGATCAAAGTCATGTGGCAAGCTATGTTCTATTACCACGAAATATGACATCGACAACTAAGAAAACGGTTGCCATTTATATCAGAAAAGTCTAGACTTAAAAGAAAGTCTTAGATAACTAAGATTAACTTTATTTTGGTTCAGATAAATATCGAAGTGCTGATAAAGATAAAAAATGGGTACTAATATAAGTATTATATAGAATATAATCTTAAAAACATAAATGTTAAATACATATATATTTTTACTCGATTGTACACCCCCCAAAAAAAGGCATGAATCTTGTATCTCACTTTTTTTATGTATTGGCCTGATCAAATGTCTCTACTCTGCCTACTGGAAAGCATAACCAGAATCCAAGAGTAGTGGCCTTGAAATCAAAAGTTTTAACGTAGACGGAATATAGTTTTTTAACTTGTAAATAAATATGTGGTTGTATGGTTCAAATTAGCTATAGCGGATATGAAAGCAATAGTTCGCGCGCACATATAACTTGTTTACAAAGTTATATAATAAATATAATTATATAGAAGAAAAAATACTTCTAAATCATCTTTCGGTTAGGTACTTTTTGATCGTAGTACTAACGAATCATTACTATCTAATTAATTAGTAAATTATACAACATCATTTTAATAGTAGTGAAACTGGCTTTACCACAAAATGTAGGTATGTTTTTGATAGAATTTACATATCTTTACAAGTTCGACATTGATATCAACCCGAAGATTGGCTTAATTGACACAATAAGAATAAAAATAACTACTGACAGACACAAGCCGCGTGCCATTTTTGATAATCTAAATGCACAATAACATTCTTTGTCGAACTTTGAACTAGCTTTTGTATTTCATACTTAACTAGCTGTTGCCCGCGGCTTTGCTCGTGTGGAAGTTGATCATATGCAATTAAAACTGTGTGAAAGAATGTATCAGTAATTTATTCATGTTTTAAACGTATTTATTTATTTATTTTTGATCATTATCCCATTTAAAAGAACTTTCATACAAACATTCGACCCATATTTCAACCCCTTTAGGAGCAGAATTCGCATAAATACTGATATAAGTATTCATCTATTTGTAATCAGAAACATGAAAACGAAAGTTGTTAGGCTGCTAAATTAAAAAAAAATACGGATTTCCAAACTAACCAATACATGAAATGCCAATGACTATTTCTCCCCTTAGGGGTAGAATATCCAGAAACCTTTAACAGGTATCTACTCATTTTTAATCATTAGCCCAAAAATATAGTTTAATGTTTCTAACTTAAAAAATGATGAGCTTCCATACAAACTTTCAATCCCTATTACACCCCCTTAAGGGTAGAATTACCAAAAACGCTTAAATACGCCTCTACACTTTTTTAATCAGTAGCATATAAATAAAGTTTTATGTTTCAAACTTCAAAAATGACGGAATTCCAGACTAACCTATGCACGAAATGTCAACCCCTATTTCATCCCTTAGGGATAGAATATTCAGACACGCTGAAATACGTATTTACTCATTTTCAATCAGCAACCCAAAAGTAAAGTTTCAGGTTTCTAAGTTAAATATGTCGGATTTTCATAAAAAAATTTAACCCCTATTTCACCCTCTTATTGGTAAAATATGCAGAAACGCTAAATAGATATCTAGTTACTTTTAATCAGTAGCCCAAAATTAAATTTTCATGGTACTAATTTAAAAAATAACGGACTTCCATACAAACTTTCAACCCCTATTTCACCCCTTTAGGGGTAGAATATCCAGAAACGCTTAAATTCGTCTTTACTCTTTTTTAATCAGTAGCACATGAATAAAGTTTCATGTTTTTGACTTAAAAAATGACAAACTTCCATACAAACTTTCAAACCCTATTTCATCCCTTAGGGGTAGAATATCCAGAAACGCTTAAATACGTATCTACTCATTTTTAATCAGTAGCCCAAACACAAAGTTTCATGTTTCGAACTTCAAAAATGACAGACTTCCAGACTAACCTATATGCGAAATGTCAACCCCTATTTCACCCATTAGGGGTAGAATATTCATAAACGCTTAAATAGGTATCTACTCATTTTTAAACAGTAGCCCAAAAATAAAGTTTCATGCTTCTTACTTAAAAAATGACGAAGTTCCATACAAACTTTCAACCCATATTTCACCCCCTTAGGGGTAGAATACCAAGAAACGCTTAAATACGTATTAAATCATTTTTAGTCCTTAGCACATGAATAAAGTAACATGTTTCTAACTTAAAAGATGACGAACTTCCATACAAACTTTCAACCCCTATTGCACCTCCTTAGGGGTAGAATACCAAGAAACGCTTAAATACGAATTAACTCATTTTTAGTCCCTAGCACGTGAATAAAGTAACATGTTTCTAACTTAAAATAAGGCGAACTTCCATACAAACTTTTAACCCCTATTTCACCCCTTAGGGGTAGAATATCAAGAAACGCTTAAATACGTATTAACTCATTTTTAGTCAGTAGCCCGAACACAAAGTTTCATGTTTCGAACTTCAAAAATGACAGACTTCCAGACTAACCTATATGCGAAATGTCAACCCCTATTTCACCCGTTAGGGGTAGAATATTCATAAACGCTTAAATAGGTATCTACTTATTTTTAATCAGTAGCCCAAAAATAAAGTTTAATGCTTCTTACTTAAAAAATGCCGAACTTCCATACAAACTTTCAACCCCTATTTCACCCCCTTAGGGGTAGAATACCAAGAAACGCTTAAATACGTATTAACTCATTTTTAGTCCGTAGCATATGAATAAAGTTACATGTTTCTAACTTAAAAAATGACGAACTTCCATACAAACTTTCAACCCCTATTTCACCCCTAAGGGGTAGAATATTTAGAAACGCTCAAATACGTCTCTACTATTTTTAAATTAGTAACACATAAATAAAGTTTCATCTTTCAGACTTCAAAAATGACGGACTTCCAGACTAACCTATGTACGAAATGTCAACCCCTATTTCACCCCTTAGGGGTTGAATATTCAAAAACGCTAAAATACGTGTTTACTCATTTTTAATCAGCAGCCCAAAATTAAAGTTTCAGGTTTCTAACTTAAAAAATGACGGACTTCCATACAAACTTTCAACCCCTATTTCACCCCCTCAGGGGTAGAAATTCCCAAATCCTTTCTTAGTGCGTGTCTACTCAATAAAAGGATCCTACTCACCAAATTTCATAGCCCTAACTATCATAGTTTACGCTCGGCGATGATGAATCAGTCAGTCAGTCAGTCAGTCAGGACTTACTATTTTATAAGTATAGATTACTGCCTACTTACATAACATAATTTTGCTTTCATCTTGTGTGATGTCAACTTATCAATAATTATATTTTACATTTATTTCTCGAATTAGTGTTAGTAAGTACCTATTAAAAATAAATACTTAATAAACCCATACAAGTATTTATAAAAATATAGTTATAGTTATTAATTACTAGCTGACCCGGCGAACTTCGTTACCGCTATTTTTATTCGTAACTAGCTGAACCCCGCGGTGTTACCCGCGGTTATTGTCGTACCGCGAGTAACGCCGCGGGAAAAAGTTAGTCCAAAAAAAAGTAGCCTAAGTTACTCCCTGGATCATCAGCTACCTGCCAGTGAAAGTCCCGTCAAAATCCGTCCAGTGGTTCCAGAGATTACCCGGAACAAACAGACAGACAGACAGACAGACAGACAGACAGACAGACAGACAAAAATTTTTTTAACTATATTTTTGGCATATGTATCGTGTATACATACATATGCATTTAGTAAAAAGCGGTTATTTTAATATTACAAACAGACACTCCAATTTTATTTAGTTGTATAGACTAGCTGTGCCCGCTACTTCATACGCGTGACATTTCGATTTTCTAGTTTTTTTTTACCGTTTATACGTTCCCTGGACACGATAAACATTTTAAAACCGAAATCAGCTAAATCGTCCTAGCCGTTTTCGAGTTTCAGCAAGACAAATAAACAGCAATTGATTTTTATATATAAGATTATTATCTTAATTTCCGAAACCTTGTTTTTATTATTTATGCTCGCCTTAGGTTCCCACGGGTAGTACCTACTACAAAAAAAAATTACACTTTCGGTTTTCTTATAATTTTCTTTAATTTAAACCTTGTCCTGAAAATAGCAAATGCATGAATAAAATAATTATCTAATTAAGTGTAGTCGATCGAAAGTTATGCGCGTACATACATTTTAGTGATTCATTTTTATTTGTATAGATTATTCTTGAAAAATAGGAATGGTACTCTTACATCATATTGTTGCCATGTCTCAAAGTTCCGTTTGCTATACAACCTTGTACGTGCTCGAATGAGCCTTGAAAATTCTTCGACGACAAATAATCAAATAAAAGTTAGACAAGTTGTCAAATTAATTTTATATGACCTTTGACATAAAAACTTTTCCTTCCCTCTTTTTGTATGATTTTCTTCTACATGGCTTAAATGAAGTTAAAAAAGTTAATTTGTATAAAGTAACAATTTATAAATTACTTGGACATAGGACATAGACCAGGACAGGACATCTCCCATTGCACGCCACTCTGATCGTTTTTGGGCTATCGCATCCAGTTCCTGCCAATCTGTTCAACTTGCACAAGTCATCACTTCACCTAGCCTGGGAACGCTTTTTGTCCGTCATGTCGCGTCGATCTCATTTTCTACCACCGTTGGGGCTGTTTCTTGAAAAACGAATTCGTTAACAAGAGCTTCTCGCGTTCGAGGAAGTTGACTAGCATATACCTCTTATGATACCTGCCTCCAAATTCACTGGATTCCACTTTAGTGTCGAAGTTACCCATAGCAACGTTTGTAGTAAATCTTAGTGGTGAAGTGGAGGGCCCTCGATATATCATCAAACATATCCTCTACTGCAACGTTCGAGTGGGCTGAGTTCGTTGCGTAAACTAGCGCAACCTACAGACTATACCTTTCGGTGAGCTTGGTAATGAGATACCTACGCTACCCTGTCCGACACACTGGAAATTTCCACAACGATCTTAGAAAGTGACTTATTTACAGAAAACCCACGCTGCCTTGGGATTGTTGGTCTCCCTCGCGAAAGTACATTAGATGGCCTGACTCGAGAGTTATCGTGTCCTCTCACTCTCTGCTTACCGGCATACTTCAGATTACCCTACTAGGTGCCACATAATTTTCTCGAGCTGCACCTCAAGTTGGGATCTTTGCGCCATCTTTGCGCCATCTTTCTTGTTATGTCGACTTTAGTAAGATGTCATACATTTATTCTCCTTATGCCAACTTCTCGTGAAACATAACATTTTACTAAAAATTATTAGCTTTTCGCAAACTTTTAAATTTTTACTATTTAGCTGATTTTTATACACTGAGGTACAAAATTCACAATTATAAAATTCAAAAATACACAAATCAATATATTAAATAAAATAAAATTAACATTATTTTGTTTCAATACAAGAATGTTAAGTTTCAGTATTTACAAGACAATTGAATGCGACTATACAAATAGTCGGCGTAATGGTTCTTAAAACTATGATTTTACACGTGTTCGGCTTTCCGAAAAAAAATAGGTATACATTTAAAAAAAAGTCGGCATCATGTGAAAGGCGGCATAAAATTTAACCAAGTATCGCCAGGGTGAAGCCGCTGCCCGTCACCTGATGTAGTATTTAGCTGGCCCTATTTGAATGAATATACCGCCATCAGTCAGTCGCCAGAGCCTTGGTCGTAATTCAGTAGGTACCGCGTGCAGGTGAGGTTGTCTTAGCGCTAAAGATGGTGGTTAGCCTTCTTATATCCCATAAATTACAAACAATTACGGAAATTTTGTTGTATTTAACTAAAAAAAAAATAGTACTTAAAAATAAATGTAAGCCTCTGAAAATAAAAAAGCGTTAGCTATCAATTCTAAAAAAAAAACTTAACCTTCATAGGTATTTATTATGAAAGCGAAATATGTATATCCATGTGAAAAACGGAAATAAATAAGAACATATCTATAGTTTTGAACATTGGTAGTTAGTTATGTTACTTGCTAAGTTATTTTTTTGTTTGTCGTGATAAAATAGTAAATGTTACGCGAACTGTGTCACAATATTGTATAGGTGATATCGAAGGTGTTAGTTTTTGCTAGTAAAATCGTTTACGTTTTCTTGTCTTGGAAAGAATAGTTTCTTAGGTTTTTGCTCCACTTAAACGAACGATAAAATATTGTGCAAATCATTGTCGATTACATTTTACGAGTATTCAGAGACGTGTTTTAATTTCTAATTATATTTTAGGATATCGATGTTTCAAAGCGAGCATGTTCCTGACTGGTTTCACTTTCGGCTCCGCCATAGTGTATCTAATATGCCTACAGGAATACCTGATGCCTCCGTATGGTAATGTTGGTAAGTAGACAATTCTGAAAACACTTGTCGCTTTTAAAAATCTTATGATCTTTTTTTTGTCCAGTTTTTTTTGTCTGGCTCGACTCTATACCAATGTCTGTCCTGCATTATATAGTAGAACAAAATCTCTTTTTTTAGGAGGGATCTATGTTGAGCCGGTGAACAACTAAAGTCTGTTGAAGATGATGAAACAAATAAGATTGTTCTAGATAATCTTATTGATTTTTCTATTTATATCATGTCAACGTCCAAAGTTTTCGATCTAACAAGACACAAGTAATCCAGAACTCATTTTAATTTATACCCTCTTTGTTTAATTAACGCAATTGTTCGTTAAAACGTTAAATTTAGACTTTTTCATTTGATAGCCCGCCAAAGTGACTCTACTCAGCCTGATGGAAAGCTTGAGTAGAATCCAACAGTGGGGGTCACCATATTCACTGCGAAAGCAGACAATGCAATATGGCGACCCACACTATGGCGGCTTAGTGAGATGCTTTTTCGCGCCCCGCTTAAAGGACCCGGGATCATAGCGGGAGGAAAACAAGTGCGCTGGTACTGAGTTCCAGTTTTTAACTGCTCGGCACAGGAAGGAAGAACCAAACCGTTTAGCTCGAGAACGTATTTCTACGACTTTGAGGCGGTGACTTCCAAGACCAACAAGTGTTGTTCTGTAGAGGACTAGGCTTTTAATTATTTTAGTTGTCATTTACTACAAACTTAAATTGCTTGTACACAGGTGTAGCGTTGTGTGCTGGTCTTCTGTTTGGCTTGATCACCATGCTGATTCAATACGTGGGATTGTTCATGACCGGTTTTCACACCGGCGTGTTGCTGGCCATCGCTGGACTGGCCGTCTACGACCATTTCCTGGACAGTCGCCCAACTACGGTGAGTACATTTACCTATAGTCATTCAATAACTAATTAACAACTAATTAAACACTTCATTGTTTTTATCGCCAGTCTATTTCGATATTGGTTACAGTCATAGAAAAACGAATAAGATAATTAAACTATCCTTTTTAAATATAATTGATCGTTATTTTCTCGATGGTTACTAGTCAGTTTGAAAATCTGAGAATATGTAGTGTCACTCCTATTCGTCCCGTGAGTTTTGCAAGACAACAAAGAACACCGCGAAAGGAAGTGTCATTTAAAACAAACCCTATAATCACCGTCAGGCCAGCGTGGCATAAGTCAAAACCTCCCGTCTACAGTGAGGCCTATATCCAGCAGTGCATTATTAAAGACCAATTATGATAATGATTGAAAATTAAATGTCAAGTAGGATAGTCTCTAGTCAAACGTGATAGGATGTTGCGAGTTCGTTGCGTCACAAATATTTCATTTGCTTGTAATATCTATCTCTAGGTAGCCTCGTCCTCATATCATGAACTGGTTCTTGCAGAAGTGGATTTGTAACCATACGAAATTCATTGACCTAAAGACAGGTCTTTTCTTTTTTGTCGTATTTGCGTTAAAGTCAAATATTTTTCAATAGAATACCTGACACAATAGGTATACGTCCCGAGACTATTTTGGAGAGTAAGAACTTTATTAAATGGCATATTTTAAATATTTAATATCTAGCTGAATTTCATTGTAACGTATTTCTTTTATCCTTATTCAAAGAGATCTAATATCTTATTACTATACAAAATTTATAGATAAAAAGTGTGATGGTTTGGTTATTTTTAAATCTTTGATAGCTCCATTTATCGAGGAAGGTTTTATAACATCATCGTCTCTAAAAGTTCAGCATAAATAGAATATGCTGCAAAAACAGGGGAAGTTCATTCCTTTGTTCATTCTTTTGAAGATGCGCGGGTTTGCTAATTAACACATCACTTAAAAAATAACTTCAGACTATAATAATAAATATTCTAAGTTCTCTAACTTACTACGAATATAGAGAATATTCTGTACCGCGTCATCGATTCTGTGTAAGTGATTCATTGTTATCTCGTGTCAGTAGGTGCGAACTCGGCCACTGTCTGACATACATTTACAAAATAAAGCATTACCTGGTTAATCTGAAAACAAAATGAGTCGGGAAAGTAAGTGATACATACGAGGATATCGAGTTTGCACCTTGTCGTAATTTTATATAGGGCCTAAGTATTGTGTAATGTTTTTATTAAAAAATTACGTCACTATTGTTTTAATAAAGCTTTAAAAACACGACCTGTAATTTATTTTCTTATTTTAGTAGGTATTGTATTGTCCTCGGTTCTTTGTGCAATCGACGTCAGTTGTTCGAGGTTAATCTTGAAGATGGAGAAGTACTCTGAAAGATTAAAGTGTAAATAATAGAAAAAAGATTTATGAAGTTCTTACTTGTTATTGGACAGTAGTAATACTAGCAATTTTCTACAATATAAATCACACCTATGAAAGTTTAATGCAGGAAAACAAAATCGTTTTCCGTATCCGCTATTTCATGTTAGTGTATGAATGGCACTACACTAGGTATACTATCATTTTTTGCACTGTCTATTTTAATTGCCGATACGGCCCATCAATGCATGTTACACGATTAAATCAACAGGATATGTAGTAGCTACAGAGTGAAGTCTAACAATATAATGTGACCTCAATTGCATGCTCTGATGTGTTCTACTCCCAGATGCGTAGTTGCATAGTATGCATAAATAAATAGTTGGAGAGCGTGCTTACTATTTATTTAACTGGTTATATGCCTATACGTTACGTGCCTTGACGTGATCGGTTACTTGCTAAATGTTTAATTGATAAATTCTACAAAGATCCGCGAAACTTGACACTACAGAGATTTGACAAGGGTATTTTATTGGAGTTCCAGGGTTTTTCTTGCTGGGGTACACACCTGGTTCCCCTGGTTGGTTTATTGGAAGTCGGTATAGAAATTAATGGTTGGTATTCTTTAGTTATATCTACATTGTTGGAAACTATCTATTGGTGCACTAGTTTTATTTCTATTGTTTAATCTTTGTACGATTTGTAAGTAGGTACTGTTAAAATTTTAAACACTTTAAAATTTGTTATTCTGGCGGTAGTTAAGCATTGAGTTCACTGAAATGTAATTAAAAGGACAGTGTCAGGTTTGTGTGGGACCATTGTACTGCCGTGTATATCACGGTAGGGATTGTTTTGTATCTATTTGGATGCTAATATCACCGACAATAACATTTTAAATTCCCAGATTTTTAGAAGATTGAGTTTTCAAGGTTTTTAGTTTTAGATTAGATGTAATACATGGGTGACAAATCAGTTATCATTGTTGTCACCAAGGTGGCGTAATATATTTTTTTTACGATTTTCTAGATCCGCCAATAAATTGTTGCTATTCTACTAAATACATCAGTAAATTCATTAATAAATATTGTTACGTGTTAGTGTTCGATGGATTTGAGAAATAAACCTTCAAATATTCTTGCCGGCCTAGGCGGTATAACCCACAAGCTGAAGACTAAACTGAACTGCTGTCGACGAAGCGCCTTTTATATTCAAATCCAAAGCAACTAAAAAATTTTAGTCGATTCCGTCACCACGTAACACCGGCAGGCACATCTTGAATATGACGTTTTTACGAAATATGAACAGGCCAAACTTACGTCAATTACTTCAAACGTCAATCCACATTTGGTTTTATGCGTATTGATGTAAAGTACATCATTCTGTGCCTCAAAAAATTAAAGGAAAACACTCTGACGTCTGCCGTCGTCTCAAGCATTGCACTATAAAAGAATATTCTTTCTTCGTAATACTATCGATGAAATATGTTATTTCAGTTATTTTATATAATATAGTAAAAGAAATATATTTTCAGCAATCTCACGCAACGCCATCTACTTTTTTATAGTCAGTAGACTTTAAACATGGCATGTTTAGAAGGCTTAGGAATTAGTTTTGGTAATGCAGTTGTAACAACATTTAGAGCAGAAATAAAATTCTTTTAACATTGTTCCAAAAATAAAAACTCAATAAAAGGTATAAATCTTATATTCATCCATAACATATAGCCAGCGGTACAGGACCTGCCATTCTTCTTTGTCAAGGATGCCCTGATTGCCATCTTTAAGTGGATATAACGGGGCTACATAGGTGATCAAGGCCGCAAGGTTAAGTTTAATTTTGTACACAAATTCATCAAATTGAACTTATTCTTTACATAGTCATTTCGCCAAAATCAAGGATCGATTAAGTTATAAAGACATGAATGTCTGAGTTTAGTAATAATATTAATATATCTATACTAATGTTATAAACGCGAAAGTTTGTAAGTATGAATGTTTGTTACCCGTTCACGCAAAAACTACTGAACGGATTTGGATAAAACTTTACAGTAATAAAGCTGATACATCACAATAACACATAGGCTACTATTTGCCGCGATAACCGACATACACGCGGGCGGAGCCGCGGGCAATAACTAGTCTTAATTTAAAAAATGCTGCAGTTAAGGCATCGGGAATGCATGCAAAAAATTCTCGTAGTGGAATGTCGCTTGAAGTTAGAATAAGGAATATGCATTATTTTTTTTATTTCTTAATCTGATCTGTTACATCTCTATAACTTAGAAAAAAAATATAAATAGGCTTGAAAATATTGAAACGAATTTTCAAAGTAAAATTTATAACACTGACTAAATTTGAGCTATTCCAAAGCCTCCATTTTGCGTTTTTGGACAAATCCAATAACGTCACTGTCATTTCGTATGACAGTATATTGTTAAGACAATAAAAAATCTAGAAAAAATAATTTGAGAAAAATTAAAATTTTATGCATATTCCCTATCATATTGAAATATATATACATACTAGTTTGTCCGTGAATACGCCCGCCTATATGCCTGTTATCGCGGCAAATAGTAGCCTATGTGTTATTCTGATGTATTACACATAGGCTTCTTAGTTACTGTATTATTGTCTGGAGTGGCGCGTGTAAGACATTGGCCCGTATTTTAAAAGGCGTCTCAAGTATCTGTTGATCTCTGATCAGCTGAAACTAGTTTTAAGTTCAAATCGAATCTCAAGCGTCGCTCTTATATAGGATGCGTTTTAATTTCTACTCAGCTGAAAGTAGTCTCAGGCCCGTATGTTAAAAGGCGTCTCAAGTATCCGTTGATCTCTGATCAGCTGAAACTAGTTTTAAGTTCCAATCAAATCTCAAACGTCGCTCTTATTATAGAAAGCATTTTGAGTTCTACTCAGTTGCAACTAGTCTCAGTAACCAATCTCAACTTAACAGTCTGTTCTCAATTACGTTTCTGCATTATCGAAATTATTGTTCTGTGTCACGCAGCAAATTATATTAAACAAAATATAATTAACAAATATAATTATAATGTTATAAGTTATTAGTGTGTACATAATACACTGTTGACTAGTGTATCAATGTAAACATAAGAATAAGAAGCAACTCGCCCTAAATTAAACATTAAATATTACCTATAACGGAACGTTCAAACTGTTATCAATACTTGTCATGTTGAATTGTGTATGTTTTGGTTGTTTATAATGTTGTTATATTTTTTGTCATAAACCAAAAGGTTGTGAGTGATATTAATTGAAACAAGTGGTTAAATGTGTATTTAAAGTGAGTGGAATATCAATTTAAAATCAAATTAAAGTGCATTGAAATGTGTACGATATGTAATTCTTTCGTAAATAAAGCAAGATAAAGTGAACCTTGCGTTGTTATTCAGAAAAATCATCATAAGATACGTTTATTTCCCCTAAAAGCCCTTCTAAATTACCACTTGAGACTAGATTGAGCTTGTCTCAGGTGAACAGAGATCACATCTGTCAAAATCTATTCTTGAGAGGAGATTTTGACATGAGCATCCTTCTAAAATAAGGTGTTCATTGATCGTTACTCACTTGATTAACGATCGGTGAATCTTGACTCAAGAGACGTTCAATAATAAAATCCCTTCTTAAAACTAGTTTTAAAACTAGATTCACGACTGAGACGCGTTTTAAAATACGGGCCTCAGTAACCGATCTCAACTTATTCTGCATTCTCGAAATTATTGTACAAAATATAATTAACAAATATAAATAGTTATTAGTTTATATATAATACACTATTGGCTGGTGTATCAGTGTAAACATAATAATGAGAAGCAACTCGCCCTAAATTAAATATTATAAACATTAAAATAAAAATGACTATATATACCGGAACCGGACTTATAACGGAACGTTCAAATTGTTATGAATATTTCGGGTCTAAAAGTTATGACATTCAATTGGTTGCTTTGAGATTTTCAACAAAATCTCTTAATACAACATGTAAAGTATTAACTGTAAGACAACTGTGTATACTGCAATTTATGGCAAAGCAGCACAGGAACCTCTCTTATTATGCTGAGGGTCATAATAAAAAACGTAATATAACAAATGTATGCTTAACCGCGACGCGACCTATCGTACAGCCTCTGTTAGGCGGCAACATGTATTTATGTCTACTTGCTTATGTAATAGAATAAATAAATTAACAACGACTCATTCCTTATCTTGCCACGAAAATAATATTAAATAGAAAAATTGGTTGCTTGGTATAGACGTTCAATAGCTTTTGCTTGCATGAAAGAGTAACAAACATTCATCCATCCATCCATCCATACTTACAAACTTTCGCGTTTATAATATTAGTATACTCGTAGATATTGTTCGGACACTGTATCACAGTTAACTTATAACTTTACTTAGTAATTTTATTTTAAACAATGCGAATCGCCGACGCCTTATTAAAACTTGGGTTTCAGTACAGTTTCAATAAGCAGTAGATAGAACTATATTTTAATACAATAATTTTATCACAGCATAATAATAAGTTTCTCAGTAAATTCTATATATAATATTTCTAATTAGAACGCTCTAATTGCCCTCTTAAGATGTCGAGAAATATACACAGAATTCCTATAAGCTCCACTTAACCTTTCCAGCCATATTTTAATGTTTTTCCTTATCATCGTATTAGAAAATAGGCTCATAAATAACTCAATATTATTGGTTTTTGCTGTAAAAAGTATTGACGATATTTTAAAGTAAGTTGCTCGTATATTCAACGCACGGTTGTAACTAAAATACGAACGTCGTCATATCATTAAAAGTACATTATGACCTATAAATTCACTGAAAATTTGTTGATAAAATTCGCGAATGCTTTATTTTTAAAGTTATTTAACGAAGATAATATGTTTGTAACAAAAATGTGCTACCTTTTTTGTTCTAAGTCTCAACTAAGTAAACGACGTAATGCTGAGTGCAGCTACATAAAAAGCGAATGTGTAAAAGAAGCTACACGACAATAACTAAAAGAAAAAAAACTTAGGCTGATGTAGCAAATTACTAATGGACATTTATAAAAAAATGTGAGTTGAGTACACCTACTGGTAGTCTATAAATAATAAATAAATAATAAATATTTCCCACATCTAACACACAAAGCCATCCAGTCCCAAGCAAAGCAGAGCTTGTGTTATGGGTACTAGACAACTGATATAAATACATATGTATATACTTTTTTTGTAAATACATATATATTTAAATGATAAATATTTCGGACATCTAACACACAACGCCATCTAATCCCAAGCTAAGCAGAGCTTGTGTTATGGGTACTAGACAACTGATATAAATACATATATACTTTTTTTCGTAAATACATACATACATATTATACATAGAAAACACCCAAACTCCGAAACAAATATTTGTAGATCATACAAACATTTGGTTCGACCTGGAGTCTAACTACATTTTTGGTATATGTAGCGTGTATGCATACATATGCATTTAGTTAAATGCGGTTATTTTAATATTACAAACAGACACTCCAATTTTATTTATTTGTATAGTTAGTATATAGTAGATATATAAAGGCGAAAGTTTGTGAGTGTGTATGTTTGTTACTTCTTCACGTTCAAACTTTGCAGTCATGTAGCTTGTACAAACTGCCTCGTTGGTCTAGCGGTTGACGTATGCGACTGCTGATCATGAGGTCTCGGGTTCGAATCCCGGGTCGGGCCAAAGGTGTTATTGAGTTTTTCTAATTCTATAAATACTTAATAACAGCTCGGAGTTTGGAAGTTGGGGTCTGAACCCCCGTGCCTCGGAGAGCACGTAAAGCTGTCGGTCCTGCGCCTGATCTCTCCCCGATCGTGTCGGTTAACCGTCCCATCGGATTATGAGAGTGAGGGAACAGAGAGTGCACCTGTGTTTGCGCACACACTTGTGCACTATAATATCTCCTGCGTAGTTGGTTGGTCTCTGTTGAGACTGGCCGCCGTACCCGTAATCGGCTAGGAGAACATCACATATCAGAATAACACAGGCTACTATTTGTCGCGATAACCGAGATACACGCGGGCGGAGCCGCGGGCAACAGCTAGTAATAAATATGGATGTGTTATAGACTTCCAAAAATCATCAATGAAAACACTTCTTTCATTTTATTTTAGACAGTCAAACACTTGTTTCATTTTATTTTAGACAGTTAGTAATTTGATAATACAAGCTATGCTTTTTTAGAAACAATATTATACGTATTCCTGTTTATAATATAGAAAAACAAAATCAAAACATGCTATTTTCGCTGTAAAAATATACGAAATTAAATTTAACTTTTTCGTTACTTCAATTAAGTTATTTAAAAAAAAGGCAAAAGGAGCCTGGATAAATACTGTTTAAATCTGAATATCAACATAATACTGTGGAAATATGTTCAAACTGCAAATTATTTTTGTATTCAATTTGTATGGAGAATTCAGCTGACGCCGGCCCCCTAAGTATACATATACTATCATGTTAGCCAAGTATACCGTTGCAGGTGCGGGGTGCCTCACAAGCAATCGCCAGTCATTCAACTACCGCATGACAGCGCTGTGTATGTATGTAGTTACATTACACGCATCATGACAATGCCCATTTATCCACTGATTACTGCATACACAACACACACACACAGGCGTCGTTTTAGTTTATACTCTAAACATCATATGTTTTTTAACTTGAATTATTCGCAGCCATTCGTAATTTGGATAGAAGATAAGGTATCCCGTCCTAATAGGGTAGCTGATTGTATCGTAAATAAATATCGATGCTTCCTTCATTAAAACGAATATTACAAAACATCTCGGAAAATATAAATTTTACAGCTTTTCATTGCTATTATTATTTTTAATCAAATAAACATTGAAATAAATTGGTCAATTGAGTAGTCTAAAACAGTGACGCCCCGTGCCTCGGAGAGCACGTAAAGCTGTCGGTCCTGCGCCTGATCTCTCCCCGATCGTGTCGGTTAACCGTCCCATCGGATTATGAGAGTGAGGGAACAGAGAGTGCACCTGTGTTTGCGCACACACTTGTGCACTATAATATCTCCTGCGTAGTTGGTTGGTCTCTGTTGAGACTGGCCGCCGTAGCCGTAATCGGCTAGGAGAACATCACATATCAGAATAACACAGGCTACTATTTGTCGCGATAACCGAGATACACGCGGGCGGAGCCGCGGGCAACAGCTAGTAATAAATATGGATGTGTTATAGACTTCCAAAAATCATCAATGAAAACACTTCTTTCATTTTATTTTAGACAGTCAAACACTTGTTTCATTTTATTTTAGACAGTTAGTAATTTGATAATACAAGCTATGCTTTTTTAGAAACAATATTATACGTATTCCTGTTTATAATATAGAAAAACAAAATCAAAACATGCTATTTTCGCTGTAAAAATATACGAAATTAAATTTAACTTTTTCGTTACTTCAATTAAGTTATTTAAAAAAAAGGCAAAAGGAGCCTGGATAAATACTGTTTAAATCTGAATATCAACATAATACTGTGGAAATATGTTCAAACTGCAAATTATTTTTGTATTCAATTTGTATGGAGAATTCAGCTGACGCCGGCCCCCTAAGTATACATATACTATCATGTTAGCCAAGTATACCGTTGCAGGTGCGGGGTGCCTCACAAGCAATCGCCAGTCATTCAACTACCGCATGACAGCGCTGTGTATGTATGTAGTTACATTACACGCATCATGACAATGCCCATTTATCCACTGATTACTGCATACACAACACACACACACAGGCGTCGTTTTAGTTTATACTCTAAACATCATATGTTTTTTAACTTGAATTATTCGCAGCCATTCGTAATTTGGATAGAAGATAAGGTATCCCGTCCTAATAGGGTAGCTGATTGTATCGTAAATAAATATCGATGCTTCCTTCATTAAAACGAATATTACAAAACATCTCGGAAAATATAAATTTTACAGCTTTTCATTGCTATTATTATTTTTAATCAAATAAACATTGAAATAAATTGGTCAATTGAGTAGTCTAAAACAGTGACGCCCCGTGCCTCGGAGAGCACGTAAAGCTGTCGGTCCTGCGCCTGATCTCTCCCCGATCGTGTCGGTTAACCGTCCCATCGGATTATGAGAGTGAGGGAACAGAGAGTGCACCTGTGTTTGCGCACACACTTGTGCACTATAATATCTCCTGCGTAGTTGGTTGGTCTCTGTTGAGACTGGCCGCCGTAGCCGTAATCGGCTAGGAGAACATCACATATCAGAATAACACAGGCTACTATTTGTCGCGATAACCGAGATACACGCGGGCGGAGCCGCGGGCAACAGCTAGTAATAAATATGGATGTGTTATAGACTTCCAAAAATCATCAATGAAAACACTTCTTTCATTTTATTTTAGACAGTCAAACACTTGTTTCATTTTATTTTAGACAGTTAGTAATTTGATAATACAAGCTATGCTTTTTTAGAAACAATATTATACGTATTCCTGTTTATAATATAGAAAAACAAAATCAAAACATGCTATTTTCGCTGTAAAAATATACGAAATTAAATTTAACTTTTTCGTTACTTCAATTAAGTTATTTAAAAAAAAGGCAAAAGGAGCCTGGATAAATACTGTTTAAATCTGAATATCAACATAATACTGTGGAAATATGTTCAAACTGCAAATTATTTTTGTATTCAATTTGTATGGAGAATTCAGCTGACGCCGGCCCCCTAAGTATACATATACTATCATGTTAGCCAAGTATACCGTTGCAGGTGCGGGGTGCCTCACAAGCAATCGCCAGTCATTCAACTACCGCATGACAGCGCTGTGTATGTATGTAGTTACATTACACGCATCATGACAATGCCCATTTATCCACTGATTACTGCATACACAACACACACACACAGGCGTCGTTTTAGTTTATACTCTAAACATCATATGTTTTTTAACTTGAATTATTCGCAGCCATTCGTAATTTGGATAGAAGATAAGGTATCCCGTCCTAATAGGGTAGCTGATTGTATCGTAAATAAATATCGATGCTTCCTTCATTAAAACGAATATTACAAAACATCTCGGAAAATATAAATTTTACAGCTTTTCATTGCTATTATTATTTTTAATCAAATAAACATTGAAATAAATTGGTCAATTGAGTAGTCTAAAACAGTGACGTCACAAGTATGTTTACGTATTTTTTGTTATGTATTTTTTATTTTAGTACATTTTTCATACAAAGTGATTGTTTTGCCATTTGATAAAAAGTAACTAACTTTACTACCCTAATACGTTATTCATGTCTCCATCTTTTGTGAACACGTGAATAGATTAGACAAGTATATTGTTTTTTCTAAATAATAATTCATTCAGCTTCATATTCATGTAGTTCTTCAAAGATTTTTTAAAAACATAAATATTTGTAGACAAATAAATCAAATGAAACAATAAAGTGTTTATTACTTGTTGACTTAAAGTTATTTGATTACTATTCATGACTTATAACCAATTAATCTTTGTAGGAATATACTTTAAGAAATATTGTTATTCAGAAAGGGTAGTGTAACTACATCGACTTAACGATGGTGGAGCATGTTTTCCCCCTTTTTTAAATATTACCATATTATGTGTGTTCGTGGATAACTTCGTCGTATATGAACCGATTTTGATGATTCTTTTTTTAATGGAAAGGAGATGTCTCAACGGTGGTACCATGATAAGGACATTAATATCTGATGATGGCATCCACGAGAAATCGAGTCGAAACTTGAAGTCGGTTTTATTTTTGTTAAAATTGTACTTGTTTAGAGAATAGCTTTGTGATCATAGCATACAAAAATCCATAAAACAAGTGTGTATGTAAACTAGATAAGTTGGGTGAAAGTTAAACTAGTGAAATCTACGTGATGATTTATTAATGAACACGTTTTACCCGTACCGGTCGGACAACTAAATGTTGCATTGCTTGGCGAAAGTATTTTTTAATATACCTTTAAGCCATCGAAACTATCTATAAGCCGTGTATTATGCGATGATACCGTCAGACTGATAGTAGCTGAGCGGATAAATCTTCCTCAGGATGTCGTGCACTCTTGATTTATGGATAGACAAGTAAACTCATTAAGTCTTCCTAAATGAAAGTCAGGGAAGTACTGAATAAGACCTTGCAACACCGATGCTTTTTTTTTTTGTTTGGCGACATCGATAAAAGGTCTTGTTATCGGGCCGCCTGTTCAAAACATTAATGTTTCATTGACTGATTTCTAGAGCAACCTCGGTGTTTATTTGGGATGTGCATCATTCGTACTTTTTCTATGCATATAAATTTCTCGAACTGTTGACTACATTTAAAGTGCAGCAACAGGGTGTAGTCTGTGTTTTACTAGATTGTAGATACTCGTTTGTCGTGTAGACGGCAATTGAACTAGAAAATTCAAAGGATGCCGGAGTTATAGAATTTAGCTAAATAGTAGCTGATTCTTGAAATAGGTCACCCATGCATTAGAGGGGACACACGGTGGAAAGGGAAGGCTGAGCTCGAGCCTGGAAATTCGATTTCTGCAACTTTCCAGGAGAGTAAAATAGAGTTATGTTCAATTTTAATAATTTAATGCATACGTTACCCAACCGCCGTTAAATATATAAAAAAAGAAATATGTCTTGTTATCTGTCTGTGTGTTGTCTATAATTGTTGTTTATGTTAAAATTAAGATGTTTAAAAGATGTTAGTAACTTATAAAATATAAGATAGATTTGATGCAGTGGACCCGAGCAAGGCAAGATATAAAGAATACAGGAATCCGTTACTAAGAGAGACAAAACTTTGATATTGCAGTGTTAAAAGTAGTTCAGATCCGTAATGCAATTGAACAACCCATTAATACTTCTCAACTACTTTGGCAGTGTTCTCTCAGGGAGAGAATTTTGGTCTCTCCCTTTAACAATGAACATCTTTGGAGCTGTTAAACAAATCTTCTGTTACTTCACATCACTACCACGATTTCTGCGTCGTGTTTACGCTCTGCGGTTTAGTTATGCATAATACATTAGTTGCTGAGCGTTTTTTGTTGCATATAATATATGTGTATTTATTATATTATGTACATATTACTTCTGTTTACGACTGCATACAGTTTTACGAATTCTGGGTATTTTGGTTTCTGTTTTTATATTGCAATAGACGAATTCACTTCATATGTCAGCTTGTATTATTTCGCTGTGCGTTTGTTTTATGTTTTACTTGTCTATTGTTCGTATAACAAAAATATAATATTTAGAGTTGTTCGATAAACTGTGCAAATTGTATATAGCGTCGCATTGTCTACGCATTGTAAATGAATGTTGATTGTCACATTGAATCCATTATGCAGCAATGATGATTTTTTTTCATAAAATTAGTTTTTTGTGTACTCGAAAATTTCGTATAGTACTATAGTAATTGCTATCATTTGAGTGTCGACAAAATTGTTTAGTAACTGATTCAAGAAAAAAAATAGAATTAATTTAACAATGCGTTTATTAAATTTCTTGCTGGCGATGTTGATGACTATTCACGTCATAACGTGTTTAACTTCATCTGTAAACAACAAATTCAATACCTTGTTACATTTTGTTCCATAGTTTACGCTCACAATATTGCTATTGTTCCGAATTTGCTCGATAACATTTTACACATCACTTTATTTTTGTACTGAAGTTGACACAGTAATGCAAACTGGTTTTTATTTATTGAGCTCCATATAACGTGTAAAAACATATTTTTAGACAGTTATGCATAAGCTTGATTGCATTGTACGATTATTTACTAGTCCATCTAGGTAAAAGTTGCCACTCATCGTCATGGTAAATCAGAATTTTACATCTAAAATCTTTCATCTTTAAATGAAAGATGATGATTTAAGGAGCGAATGCTCTTCTAAATAGATTGATCTACACACGTGTACGTAAAATCATATGCAATCTTTTACTAGGCTATGCTATGCTTTATGGGCTTTAAGCAGCAAATTTAAAGAAAAAAAAGTTGTTGAATGGTATTAAAAGTACAATTTCATAAACTGCTGTTAAGAATCAGTTTGATATAACTCCCTTTTCCCATAGAATCCCATAAAACGTCTTAAAACAAAATGAAAATAGCAATCTATATATATAAAAGAGGAAGGTGTCTGACTGACATACCCAGAGATCAACGCACAGCCCAAATCGCTGGACCTAGAATCCTGAAAGTTTGCATGTAGGTTCTTTATGCAACGTGAGTGAGCACTAAGAAAGGAATTTTCAAAATTTCGCCCCTAAGGGGGTAAATCAGGAGATGAAAGTCTGCGTGGGCGAAGCCGCGTGTAAAAGCTAGTGTGTAATATAACTACAAATGCTAAATACATATATCTACGGTTTTTAAAAAGTTTCTCCAGCAAACTGAGAGTTTCAGTGAAATGTTTTGAGGTAATCGTTTCCTACAGCATTATACTGGGTAGATAGTAATATATGAGATTGCTCTTAAACGTGAGTAGTTACTGTAACAGAATGCACACAGCAGCAAATAGGTCGAGATTGGAGCTCCGTTATACGTCAAATAATACATACGAGTATTTCATTGTAATAAAGTGCATAACGTTCAGATGTTTAAAAACCCTTAGGTACTTTGTAATAAAAATAAAAAAATAAATAAAAATGAGGGCGACTAAAACCTCCTTTCTAAGGAAAAGCCTAAATATATTCAGGAGGGGACTATTAAAACCTATTGATAAGTCAGATAATGTGTAACATCTCACCTTTGTAATAAACATTATGACGCGCCGCGCCCTGGCCAGATTGCAGCCAAGCGAGAGGAGATATATGTTACATATCGAAAAGGTCCCTTCAAAGTCGATTTTAAGAAGATCGACCTTTCAATGTTAAGTTTAAACTTCTTAGCCATCGTTATGCAGAGTAAAATATCAATACAAAAATAACATCGTAGTTGACATTTAAGGACCTTTATCTATATTTGTAAATGTTGTATAAACATGTTATATTATGAGCCAAGGGTATTTATTTCTTAAATTTATCAGAACGTTCTGTGAACTATGTTAGAATAGGTTGACATTCAAATTTCATGATATAACCCTATGATTCTTCTGAAAAACCAACTTTAAAAATAGGAGTTTAAAACGTACCCGAACCTAATTATGTAATATAAAATCTAAATATATAAAAATGAATCCCCGAAATGTATGTATGTATTCGTTATTGTTAGGACAAGCTTTGTGTACATGAAAAAATTTAAGATAACGGGAAACTTTTTTTTGAGGCAGAGTAGTACTAGTAAACTTATATTTTAGTTACTTTCATGTGTGCGTGTGCACTGAGAAACTTTTACTTAAAGTTCAATACACTACTCTTTGTTATACTCGAGTCGTCTAGCAGCTAGTACATGCAGATATGTCAGAGAACGTGAGGATTGAGGGACAAGTTTTAATTACGAGTATATATATCTTCAAATTGCGTTGATATTTTTCTTTTAATTTCTATTTACAAATTGCTTTAACTAAAACTTTTACTAAAGCTTTATGTTAAAAAATAAAGATTTTATTCCGTTGGTTTGGTAATATTGAGTTAAACATTTATGTTTTGTGTGTGGACTGAGAGACCACAGTTTAGTCGTTGTATTTTTTTAATCGTTGATGATTTGTGGTTACTTGATTAGTTATTTAGTGAACATCTTTACAAATTCTCTACTAAATGTCTGCAGTCACAATACCTTAATTTGTTTCGTACTTGCCGAGATCCGGCTGATGGTTTGTGAGGATTGAGGGACCACTCTTAAAGGGCTGTAGTTTTTAATGTATCTTTTGACAAATTTTCACATTTGTTCCACAATTGTTTTGAGCCTACTGCTAAATCTTACAAAAATTAAAAAAAAACACTGGTTACTCAGTGCACACGCACACTACTATGATTAGTAATGTGGAACAAATTATCGTTTGTTAACTAATTAGTATGTCATACTTTGTAAAAGTTTCAAGAATATTTAAAATGAAAAGAAATCGCTTTGAGTTCTCTCCTTAATAATGACAGTTATTTGTTATTCAAGAGTTCAAAGTTGCTTTTTAACCGCGTGCTCAATTTTGACGACCGATCAAGCAAAGGATTCTAAAATGAAATTATTTTTTTTGAATTTGATTAAAAAAAAAGCCTGAGCGATGACTAGGGAATCAGAAGAGCACGACGTGAAAAATCTTGCAACACGTCATTCCACCTCAACTAGGAAATTACTAAAAGACGTGAAAAGAAAATGCCGCGGGCAAAGCAAATTAAGAAAAAAGTACACCAAGAAGGTTCCGTGTCTGAGTTTAACAAATTAAAAAATATTGTATGTTAAATTCGGCACCAAAGAGGTAGAAATGAATAGGTTTAAAGATGTTTTGAATTCACAAACTTAGTGCACACAATGTTCTAAATTCAATTTACTTTATCCTCAAGATAATAAAAACTGCTTTTGCACTCAGATATTGAGGGTCAAAAATACTCTTACCGAGATGGGGGGGGGGATGATACTTTTCATCCCCCCATCTCGGAAAGAGTATTTTTAACCGACTTCTAAAAAAGGAGTAGGTTTCTCAATTCGACCGTATATATATTTTTTTCTTTTTTAGTTTTTTTGTGTGTTCGCGGATAACTTCGTCGTTAACCAATTTTGATTATTCTTTTTTTAATGGACAGGAGATGTCCCAACGGTGGTACCATCATAAGGACATTAATATCTGATGATGGTATCCAAAAGAAATCGAGTCGAACCTTGAAGTCGGTTTTATTTTTCTTAAAATTGTACTTGTTAATTTTTGTATTTTAAACAAAACATTTCAATTTTAACATTTAGAAACTAATCACGAAAATACGCTTTCTTGATTGCACCCCAAAACAGAGGACTACATGTACTGAATTGAATTTGCATTTCGAAAAATTTTAACATTCGGTCTACTACCGACTGAAGTGCAGTCAGCCAAAAAATCAATCGCTATTTGTCTCGCTATAATTTGAGAACGTCTGGGCCAATTTAGTTGATTTTGGTTTTGAAATGTTTGTCGTAGTCCAGGGAAGGTTTAAACTATGAAAAATATCAAACTCACTTGTAAATCCTAGTGTCACGTGTACGAAGTAGCGGGCACAGCTAGTTCACAATAAATTGTCATGTGTATTCGATAGAATAGGTTTGTTTAATTTATTTACGTTTAGTGTTTTACTGTGTCAGCTATGTGACTAAATGTGTAGCCAACTGCGCACTGGAATCGATGCGTTATCACTTATTCATTATTATTTTTACTAATTGTTAAAAACTTTTGTGTCATACTGTAATAAAGATCGTGTTTTTAATTTAAGACAATCCAAATATGTGTAATGATGCATGTTGAAATTCAAAATAATATTAAAAATACAAGGTAGCTGTTCGTACTGAGAAGTCTCAGTACCTAAAATATTTAGTTTGCACCTTTGTATGCTGATAACATGAACAATAATACCGATAACACATTTACTCTTTATAAATATGAACATACATATATATCTACGTAATAGCGTACGTTTCTTCCTCTATAAAGAGATTATCGACTTATGGAATTTAAAATAAACCAACCGAATTGTCATTCATTTTACTGTTCATTCGATATAAAATTTACACTGTATTCATAAATATATTTAAATTTTATCCGATTTGTAAAACAACACACACTCTGCCTTTTGGGGTAGAGCTTGCGTTGAGTACCTAATCCCCTTAATCCCAGAATATTTTATTACACTCGTACGATGAAAGTGCACTAACAATGGTACTGATGTAAACATGAAAAAGCCCAAGCCTTTTCAGATTTTAACTACTGAAATACTCGTATAATCTCTTTACCATCCGTCAGTTCTTAAAATATTTTTTCATTTTTGTGGTGAAGTCTTTAATACGTTTACTATAATCCTTTGTGTTCATTTAATTAAAAATACCAGCATGTCATTGTATTAAAATAAGTGTATCTATTATTGGTAAATATTCTATCCAGAATTTGATTTCGTAATATTGTTTATCAGCAGCATCGTTTTACCTGTGAGTCTCAGTACTAGTATGTCTCAGCATGCAAACTGTTTAATAGATATAATTTATATATTCTTAGGGATCAGAAGCGGTTTATATTAAAAATCAGAACACAAATCATCAATCTACCGCAGCACATCACTGCTATCTGATTCGTCTCTTGAAACCTGATAATTGTCATCTGGCTCATATTATATCATTAGGAGAAGAAGTTATTTATCCATTATGTGTTAAAGATATATATCTAGAGGGAAAGAAAGAAAGTTATTATTTTTTCCTTAAATTTTCCATGGGCGCAAGCGTGCACTCAAGCGCCCACAGACAAAAAAGGAGAATTATGGTAGAATTAAATTAGTATATGCCTTTGTTCTGTGGACACAGGTCTGTCTCTAAAAGTGTTAGACGACTCAATGTAAATAAAAATAAAATTCAGTGCATCGTAAAAGATGGAATCCGGATTTCCATAACCCGCCATACACTGCCTGACAGAGACCTCAAGTTCGCTTGTCATTTTCACGTATTCATAGCATGGGCCCTAACGTTTGCATACTATGAATATTGTGACCGTTAGATTGTTATCTATCTCACGAGATTGCAAACAATCAAAACATTGTGAAATGGTTTCGACTAATCGCAAGTTGGTAAATTTCTGAACAACTTGTTTCAGTAATTATGTCCGCCTCAGCTTCCCATAGTCGCGGTCAAAAATAAGTTGCTATTCCGGTAATCTCTTAATTTTCTTCTACACAAACCATGTCCTAACAATAACGAACACATAAAAAAAGAATTATCCAATTCGGTGCAGTCGATCGGAAGTTATGCGCGTATATACATTTCGGCGATTCATATCCAGAATGAAACGTATAGTTTTTATGTTTCACACGCAAAGAAAAATAAATTTTAGAGTACTTAAATCTATAGAAAGCGTAGTGAGCTTATATTATTAAACAAGAGCTAAGAGAAATAGTGCAAGACAGCTACTCAAGATCTATATACATATTGTAAACTCGGAAACTCTACAATCTTTACTTAGTACTAGCTGAACCCGCGAGTAACGCCGCGGCACAAAGTTAGTCTAAAAAAAGTAGCCTAAGTTACTCCAAGGATCATCAGCTACCTTTCAGTGAAAGTCCTGTCAAAATCCGTCCAGCCGTTCCAGAGATTACCCGGAACAAACAGACTGACAGACAGACAGACAGACAAAAATTTTTTTAGCTACATTTTTGGTATATGTACCGTGTACCTATACATACATATGCATTTAGTAAAAAGCGGTTATTTTAATATTACAAACAGACACTCCAATTTTATTTATTTGTATAGATAAAGTTTTCACTTATACAAAGAGAAGAAGAAGGGGAAGGTTTATATCTAATATTATGAGCAAGTAGGTAAATGCTTATCATAATAAAGGAAACCCGAGAATTTCAAAGATTTCCGTGCGAGAAGTCGCTAGATATAAATAAATTTTCTTTCATACAGTTAAAAGGATAATTGTAGTGAAAATAAATACTTTGCTTAATGATATAAATACGTAAACAATGCATGGGTTGTAGTAGATTTTGCATCACCGGGTGATCTCTATATATGTTTTTTACCCTCCGACAAGCTACTGAAAATTATAATTTACGAACAGGTTATTAACTTTCTTGTCATTGGTTGCTAAGCAACAGTTTGTTACCAAGCATTCCATATCCAATTTCGCTGTTTTACTTGTTTCAGTACTGGCTCTGTGTTGTAGTGTTGCTATGCTCAGGCATATTCTTCGCAGTCATCAACCTCTACTGGAAGAAAGGTAAGCCCGCTATCTAATCGCTATGATAACGTTATGATAACTGTGACAATATGATCTTTGTAACTGTAGTTGCATTATCTAAAGAATGAAATTTACATAACTTAGAAGTATGGCGAGCAATGGCCCGGCTTTAGCAGTTCTAAGTACTGAAATTCAGTGAACATGTTAAAAAAGGGCTGAGAGATAGGATAGACTAATCCTTGGAAGCGATATTGTGGGGTTCTGAATGTGCACATTTTTAACGGAACTCCATCTTTTTACATCTTGTACAAATAGTGTCACGAGACTTTGCCTTTTAGTGTTCTCAGAAATTAGTCATCTCAAGCAATTTAAAAAAGGACGTCCTGTTTACCTCTTGAACAGTTATTTTATCAACTGTTATATAGGTACACAACCTAAGTACTCTCGAGTAAAAATAGATAACAATAGCAACATTCTAGATAATTCTATCCTTATATTTTAAATTTCATAACATTCTGGATTCATTGCTATAATATTATAAAACTTCTTTATTTAATATACAAGCCATGGAGAGTATTTAATCAATAAACATAAAATAAATAGATATACCCATTCATTGAGCTTATCCCCGCTGAAAAGAAATAAGCACGTCTATGTTTATACGAAGCTCACTGAATTCTTTATGTGATTATACCATTGTGATGGGTGTTAGATATGTAGTTATGTCTGTTGTAACCATGCATGGGACAAACTTCGGACTTTGTTACCAATTCTGTACCATAAATACTGTTACTTATATATTTGTCTTGACGACTGCCTCGTTGGTCTCGCGGTTAGCGTGTGTGACAGCTGATCATGAGGGTCGGGTTCGATTCCCGGGTCGGAGCAAATGTTTGTATGATCTACAAATATTTGTTTCGGAGTTTGAGTGTTTTCTATGTATAATATGTATGTATTTACAAAAAAAAAGTATAATATGAATTTGTATCAGTTGTCTAGCACCCATAACACAAGCTCTGCTTAGCTTGGGACTATATGGCGTTGTGTGTAAGATGTCCGAAATATTTATTTATTTATTTATGTTATTTAGTTGTGGTAAATAGGAGCTAGCTACAACATTTTGTGTAGTTTGTCAGAAATATTAGATCAGAAGAAGGGATAGCCTTGCTACGTCTACCAAAAAGTCTACTTGATTCATGTGGCTAAATAGGCACAGATTTATAGTTCATAAATAGTCGTAAACCTGACTGGACATTAACGATAGCTCTTTGTAGTTGTTAAAATTCAGGAAGAAACGTCCGTTACTCGATCACCGTATCATCGCCTTGACTTCCCTCGGTAATATTTAGGTTCGATCTCGCCTAATTAGAAGAAGTCACCAGTTATGGTGGTCATGGAAAATTTGTGATTAAATGCCATAAAATCCACTTCACAATTCGTCGAAATTGTATTTAGAAGTCATCGTCACCTAGCATGAAACGAGACTGATAGTCGTCTGGTGGAAGGTAACTACAGTTGCTTTTTTTCAAAAGTCACAAGTGTGTTGCCACCTCTTAAGACCCTCTCGGAATAAGATAGAGGATGAGAGGGGGCGAGTGATTATCGCTAACTTAGAAAGTAATTATTTTTTCTTTCTTTAATTGTTTTTCTTCGAAAAGCAGATGTAAAAAAAATGGTTTATAGAATGAAGTGATACATCTTATTTGTTTTATGTTTCAGCGCTAACTGTCTTTGGTACTAGTGTGTACGGCGGCGCAGTCATCGCAATTTCACTCGACTACTTCTTTGAAAGAATGATGATGCTTAAATGGGTCAGTATAATATAAATTGTTTTTGTTAGTATTATATAGCCATCTTGGTTATATAGCAGCAATTGAAGGTAACCTGACAGTCTGGTATGAAACTCAGTAACGTAACAAACAAAGTTGGGCTAAAAAAAGTCGTGTGGCGTCGTGGGACACCAGATAGGAACGAAGTTCCTTATCATAAAATATAATAATACATGCAACTTACATACAGGTATGGGTATACAGATAGCGCTATACAAAATTTTTAAGATCTTACGCTTTTTTACTTAACGTTACGACGTTTTTTGCCGGCTAGGGTATACAGATAGCTCTAAACATTTTTTTTTAATCTTACGCTTTTTTGATTTAATGTTACGTACGTTTTTTGTCGGCTAGGGTATACCCTAGCTGACAAAAAACGCGCAGAGTGCGCTATATTATTTTTTAAATCCTAAGATTTTTTGATTTAACGTTACGGACGTTTTTTGCCGGCTAGAGTACCTCTCCCCAACGCCCCATAAAGAACTTCGTTCCAAAAGTATGAAAAAAAGTTTTGACTCTTAAGGCTTAAGAGCTTTCTTAAATACTTCATAAATTGAAACTTTAATACCGTCTGTGTTTCTATAAAATATACTTAAAGTCCTCGATTGTGTTAAGAGGAAATTATTTTTTATGTCATCATCTTCTTCCTAGCCTGTCTTATTCCCAAGATTTGGGGTCGGCTACTAATTTTTATGTATTTTGTTAAATATAGCTGAACCCCGCGGTGTTACCCGCGTTTGTTTCAACCGTGTAACGCCGCAGGGCGAAGCTAGTCGAAAAAAAGTAGCCTAAGTTACTCCTCTACCAGTGAAAGTCCCGTCAAAATCCGTCCAGTCGTTTCAAAGATTACCCGGAACAATTATTAGATTTCTGAGAAAAGCAGTGTATACCAGAGGTGGCCAACCAGTCGATCGCGGCTATTAGTTCAGTCGATCGTGACAAGGCACAATAATAGATACATAAATTGAATTTGTCAATAGAAGTAAAAAATAAAATGATGGACACTTGCATTTTACCTTGTCTTACATACGGTTGCCAGACATGGAAATTCACCAATAACATCAAGAGTAAAATAACGACATGTCAGAGAGGAATGGAACGCAGCATGCTCAAAATTAGAAAAACACACAGAATCCGTCACACAAAAATAAGAAGTATAACCAAAACATTAGATGCGCTCCAATATGCTCATAGATTAAAATTCAAGTGGGCTGGTCACGTAGCACGACTGAAAGATAAGAGATGGACATCTGAAGTAACTTTATGGGACGGCCCTGAGGGCAAGAGACGTGTTGGTAGACCATACACACGCTGGGAGGACGACCTCAAAAAAGCCGCCGGACCACATTGGATTAAAGTAGCTAGAGACAGAGATAAGTGGAAATCTTTGGAGGAGGCCTTCACCTGAGAGGGGTCCATGCATAAAAATTATAATAATGACATTATTTGACATTATATGAATTTAATTAAATTGTAATGTAATAATATAAATTTAGTATAATATAATAATAATAAATCTAAGTATATAATTTAGAAAATTAATGTTGTAAAAATATGGTAATTGCATGGAATAAAAGGCTTTTTTATTTTTTTTTATTTTATTTTTATTTATTTTATTAAATTGAATTTGTATTAAACGATAAAAAATACCAATACACAATACAATGTATAGTGTATAGGTTTAGTGTTGTAGAAAAAATAATCTATATAAATAAAAATAATCGCCGAAATGTGTGTACGCACATAACTTCCGATTAGTTCCGATCGACTGCACCAAATTCGATAATTCTTTATTCTATATACATATAATGTTTGTTAGTTTTAAGATAAAGTTTGTATAGAAGAAAATCATAAATTAATGGGGAAAAAATTTTTTTGCCCACGACTGCACGTGAGCAGCTGAGGCGGACATAACTACTAAAAACAAGTTTTTCAGAAATTTAGAAAATATTTACGAAAGAAAAAAAATTACAGTAGGAAGTTCGTCGGGTCAGCTAGTATTTTATGTAAAAAATAAACACCAACTTTTGTGAAATCAGAAAAACTACACATATTTTGATATACACATTACTTAAATGAAAAACCTTTTAAATTACAAATGTCATTAATTAAATCATATTTATTGTATTGTGGGCAGAAGAGTATGTTTCAGCTGAACAATCATTCATTATTCTATTTTAAATTGGTAATCATTTTCAACATGGCATAATTTAATTCTTAGAATAATTGAATCATAACTATACTTATATGAAATCGCAATAATGAATCATCATATTCATCATTCTATTTGTTGACAGTTCACAGAATTTCATGATTACGAATAGTCGATATTTTAAACTGTCAAAATTTCAATAACACCATGTTTGTGGTTACTTATTAATCGTCTAATTAGCCTAAATATAAAAACCCCAATACCCAATGGCAACTCTGCCCGATTTCTAAACGACACCAAACGCTTTGCTTCAGCTAATAGGCTATTTATTCATACGTCACCAATTCATAGCACAATATAACTAAAACGACGCCGCCGATCAGCAAAACATACAGCTATAACTCTACCAGATTAACATCAGACAGTTCCCACCGTACAGTTGACATTCCTTCGATAAATTCGACTTCGAGTGGCTCATTGCATGGGTGGCGGTAAAAGACGACGAAAAGGAGCTAACTACGCCAGCCAACATCACTGTATAGTGAAGGAAAATTTAAAACAAATCCCATACCAACCCTTCTGGGAGGCGAGTATACCAAAACCTCCTTTCGAAGAAGAGGTCTATTTCTAGCAGTTAAAACTCGTTGATTTAGAGAGTCGTGAAGGAAAGAGCGGGTTGGTAGCCATAACAAAATACTCGACTGCAGCAGTGCTGACAGAGGCGTCACCAAGCACCAACACCTCACCTCTCCCTCTCTCTCTCTCCACAATTATTCCCTCATAAGTGTTTTCTCATCATCAACAACAATCTATATATTTGTGGGTAATTAATTTAATAAAAGATAACGTATATGTTAGTGTATTACGGTATAAAACACAATAATTATAATACATTGACCATGAAATTATATGCGAACAGCGTAAAGATTAAGTAAGTTTTAAATAATGCATTATTCTAACCACGGTTGCTTCTGCATTATTGCAACATCTCTAATTGTAAAAGTGTAGTTAATTAAATAATCACATTCAACGCGACTTGCATGCTTCTATAAAAGAAACGAAAATCTAGGTTAGAGTTCAGATATTAATCAGATTATAAAGTGTTACTTATTTCCACAGAATAGAAAGATATAAGCATATCTTTCTGTTCTGTGCTTATTTCCATAGAAGTTTTATACATGTGCTAAACTTAGACTTGATTACCTGAATTCACACCTAATATCACATGAGTTTAGGTTTTGGATATTCTAACAGATGCTCTAAGAACAGATGCCTTGATTTGTATTTGTTAAAACATATAGTGAATAGGTCAATGTTTCACTTCTAAAATATTGACTTTCGTAAATATACGAAACATACAAAATGTTCAAGTTGAAATAAAACTTGTTTTTGTTCAAAAGTTCAAAAAATTTTCATCTTAGAACAGTTTAAAAGTATTTCCTAAAGAAACCGTAAAATTCAAACTCGACTGTGAAGAAAAGTTAATAACTTACAAGAAGTAAATTAGCAACAGTAAAGAGGAAAGTTTTGTTTTTAAAGAAAAGGTTTTGAAATTCTTTAATTAACACTTATACCTAAATATTATATACGATCCTCGTGTTCCGTATTTATTCCGAACCTAACTAAGAGATTTTCTAAGAATTTTTTAACATGTGTGTTTTACTGGCGTGTCTAAGATAGAATAGTTGACATCACGCTTAGACCAATAGTAGCCGAGCATGATTAAGAAGAGACGCAAACGAAGTTGACTGAGTCAGCTAGTATCTATATAGGAATACGTGACGCAAAATCTATGTAACACTTTTTACGAGAATTATGCGAACAAGAAGTAGAGAAGTATGAAATTTAGCACTATAAAGGAGGAGTGCAGAAGATGAAATTCGAGAGACACTATTGATAAATTTGTGTCATTATTGTTTCAGCTGTGGGAACGAGCAAAACTGGAGCCACCAGTAGCCCCGCCTTGCCGTCTCTCGTGGCTGACGCTCGCTGCGTGGCCAGCTGCCACTATAGTGGGTCTTACAGCACAATACGCGCTTACCGCAACTGGCATATATCATGAACAAAGTAAGTACTCGTACTACTACTAACTGTACAGATATACATAGTTAAAAATATCTAGTATACAGGACTTTAAACTGTATGCTGGACTTTAAAAGAACCAGAGTTAAATGTGGCCATGTCGTCATCAATATTAGACTAATTGTACTCTTATTTATGATGCTTGGTGAAATTTGCTGTACATATTATATAAAAACACTTGTTCTCTCACTTGACCGGTTTCTCACTGTAATTTGTAACACCCTTTTAAAATGTCGTGATCGAAACTGGACAGATTTTAGTAAAATTAATTATTTTGAGAAAGCAAAAGTGTTTTAATTTAATAGAATCAATTCTTATAAACTGTATTCTTTATGCCTTGTCCAGCAGTGGACTGGGATAGGCTGATGCTGATGTGTTCTTCATTCGTTAAATTTTCACCTTTAGTTGTATTCTTTCTTAAAATTAGAATGAACTAAACAAACAGTATACACTGCGATAGACACAACTGCATTAAGGGTCTCCGTCTTCTTTTGAAATCTGTTGATAAATTTTCTAACCGACTTCATCACTTTAAAACAAAGGTACCTAGAACTTTCAAATGTGTTACTTCATACACATGAAATGAAGGTTAATATGCACATATTACACATATAAATCTTCCTCTTGAATCATTTTATTCCTTGCTGAAAACTGCATTAAAATCCGTTGATTACTTGAAAAGATCTAAGTGAACATCGGAAGCGACTTCATTGTTTACTATGTAAGACAGTCTGAGACAAACGTTTACGCCTATTGCAATATCAAGACATTTATGAATACTAATGTAACACTAAATTCTCGTATCTTTGTTTCCCTATTAACAAAGAACACTATCGACATGAATTCACCATAATAATCGTCATTGTAATAAAATAATGTATGTAACGCAGGTATAGGCGCTCAGAAGCGTCGTCTCAAAGCACAGCAGTCGCGTCCAATCACTCGTGAACAACGCGCTGAAATGAAGCAGCGCAAATACAGATATCTGTATCAGGTCCGCACTGCGCATGGAGACGTTATCTCACAGGTGATTGACATTTTTAATGTAGTACCTAGATGATAGAGAATCGATTTATCTAGGATACGTTTTTAGAAAATTTATTTATCTAGTGTTCATTTTTAGAAAACTTCAAAGACTTCGGGAGATTTATTGCCCCCGAAACCAGCTGCATAATTAATTTCATGAAAATTTTAGGAACTGTTTCCGAAATGCTGATTGTTTATATATTTATAAGGATAGCGCGTTTAAAGGTATTAGATATCGTAAAGAAACGGAAACTTGCAATGTATGTATGTATGTTTTGGTGGAATCTTGCAACTTAATTTTGAAGCATATGTATACAGCGTGACAATACAATACTATAATGACATGGAGCCGATCTGATGCTGGAGGTGGAAAGTGGGCATAGAAACTCTGTAAAGAAACACGCAACTTTTTTCTTCTTTTTAGGGCATTCCAATAAAAGCTTGTTTTTAAAGCTTTTTTAATTAAATTTATTCCATAATATAACTCGAACAAAAGCTGGCAAATAAAACTGAAACAAAAAAGTTTAATAAAACTATAACCCGCCGAATGGCCTATGTCACCCTGTTCGTTATTTATTACGAATTCATTGAAGATTCATTAATTAAATTCATTTATGTAGACTATACATACATACATACACCCTTTCTTTTGGCTTCGCCGTAGTCGGGTGATTAAGGTATAGTGAAGAAATTATTTCCTGTAGATATATAGGCACTTCGATTCATAAAATGTATGTTCATTAATACTTCTAATTAGAGCTCAACTTGTCTAGCCATTATAAATAACTCTTCTTTATCTACTTTATTAACGTAATAACTTTGATTTTAATTTCGTACATGATAGATACTTCTTTTGATTTTCATTAATATTATGAACGTGAAAATTTATGAGGATAGCGGTATATTAATCGGTCACGCCAGAACGCACCAGTTAATGGATCCTAATAGATATTTTCACTGCGATAGATTAAAATCTTCTATCTCTAAAACCAAAAATTTTACACAATAAATAAGTGTTCCTAATCAAATCCGTAACAGGAATGTCAAGACATGTCAAAGCTAGGAATAAAAATATGTTATATTGGTTACAAATCTTCAACTTCTGTTCCATACCTATAATGATGTTTTTTTTTAACCAGTCATACGTACAAGCTCTTCAGAAGAAAGCCCAATGTGGCAACTGGAGTGGTAGCGGTGGTGGTGAGTGCAGTACGCTCCAGAGTGACTCCACACATCTCACTGTACTGGCCGGCTCCGAACACGCTCCGCCTACAGACTCTGATGATGAACTGAATCAGATCAGAGCTGCTCATTAAACGATTGACAATTGGTAAGTACTTTTCTGCAATTGGAGAGGCCTATGTCCTGCAGTGGACTGCGATAGGCTGATGATGATGAAATACCTCCCTATCAGTGTGGTGATGAATTAATAATATAGAGTCGTCACCATATTCATGTCGTGGTTTAAGCTGTCGCGCAAAGGTTTTGTTGGTTCAAATCCCATATGGAAACACTTTGCGTGGTCCACAAATTGTTCTTAGTCTGAGTGTTCTTTGTGTGTGTTTACTTATAAAGTTCCCACTCATGATGTTTATTTGTTATTCGCAAGTTGTCTTTTAAAAAAGAAAAGAAAGGAAATACGAGCAAATTACCCAAGACAACATCACTGCAGAAAAAACTCTAAACCCTATACCAACACGTCTTCTCAGCCTGGTGTAGATGAACAAAACCTTTATGCAGCAGTGAACTGTTAAAGATTGTTGAATAATAATAATAAAGAAACTTCCTGCCTTCATATGACATGTTTATTTGCATGGCGATACTTCATATTTTTAGGGGGTTACAAATACGGAACATCGGGGTTCCAGAACAGGAAAGGGGCCATCTACAAACCGTAGGTGGAGCGAGGTACGTCGGGAATCCACTGATTGCCCGGCTCCTAGTGCCCGAGACGGCGTGCAGTTTTAGTCGGTTCGAGTCCGACATGCCACCAAAAGGTTGTATATATGGGGGGGGGGGGGGGGGGGGGATTTCCGCACAAAAAAGGGGGTTAGGTGTGTACTACTATTTTGTTGTTGTGTATTGTCCAGTGGGTCTACGTGTATGATACTTTCGTTATTATACTTATATACTATAAACCGAAAGTAATACTAAACTAAGTCTCAGTTACTCACTAACGCATACATGTGTATTGTTTTCAGGGTGTCAATGGAATCAAAAATATGGATGGGAGTTAAGAAATAAACCCTTTATTTTCATTCTATGTATCCAGTATTATCGTTAGCGAATCCACTCATAATTATTGTATATTAGTGTTTATCGTTATTAGTAATCGTATATTTGTATTTGATGTCACTTTATTATATTGATTTGTGTATGAGTGCGTGACGGAGTTCAAGGCCTACGTTTGTTTATTGCCAAAATGTTAGTATTAAGTATGTGTCAATTTGTGGCAACTTTTCGATGAATTTATATGCAAATCTGTGGTCTCGTTTTGATCGAAATTTTTAATATTGAAGAAGTGTGATCGCTGAACATTCCAAAGTTGAATACATTTGTTAGTTTAGTAAGAAGTAATAATTCAGGGGGAATCATACAAGTTGTGTTTTAAACGAATAGAGAGGAACCCATCACTGCCAGCAACACATTTATTACGTATCTTTACAACGGTCTTGGACTCCATGCGATGCGGTTATGTTATTTTATTATATTTGCTTTTGACACGGCAAAAGTTTGCAGATTTAACAATATTCAAATTCATACCGATTTTGAAATAAAATTAAACTATCGTCCACTCAAAATTGTTGAGACTGCAATCGGTTTCAAACAGCCTGAGAAATATATGTTGTAATAAATGATATATGACTACTGATAGATCGCTTGTAATATAAACGCTATTGATATAGATGCGGAGATAGGTATAGACAGAAATAGATAGGTTATTGGCATTTATCTAGACCACTCTATCTGCTCCGTGTCTACGTGCATTGAACTTTGTATATTTATGAGATACAAAGTACTAAATGCTGATAACCGCAGTCACACTCAAATTAAATTTAAGTATCTATCACAATATGGCTGACATCACAATTAAATGACATCAAATGCCAGACATTACACGTAATATAACCAATTGGGCAAACAATAATCACTTGATCTCTATATCTCCCTGAATGTGAGAGACGAAACTCCAACTGTTCATTTTTGAGTAGTTTATGCATTTTGACGCGAATAATTGAGCACAATACGATTTGCATGTGATGAACGGGTAAACTCTTGAAAAGAGCGTAGTTTAAGATATTATTACTGATTATACTAAAAGTGTATTTAGTAGGGAACGAATTTCTTATAAAACTTGATTGTTTTTTTGTTGATTTGTTTGAAGGCTCCTGACGCCTAATGCAAAGCATAAAATTGTTGAATCTAAAGATGTTTTTATGCTTTTTTCTATTGACTAATCGTTTGAGCATCGACGAGCATAACTAATGTGATACTATTACGGGACGAAACTTTGTATATGAAGGCTTTAGGAGCGGTGGGTTTTTGCTCAAAGCAAATGGAATCTGCTCAAACGATTAGTTGTCGACAACATTACATTCTCTCCAGTGTGATAATTTAATATTTGGCCAAAGTTTATTTTAGTTCTTGTATAACTTGAAGCAGGTTTTATTTTATGTATTATAATGTTTCGACTATTATTATTGAATGTGTAATCCGGTCGTGTATCAGTTAACTGTAATGAATTAGATTTTATATTAATAATTTACTATGGATTTGATGTGAGCATACCGAGGTGAATTAAAATTTGTAAACTTACTTGTTTGTATTGCATGTTAAAGTTGAAAAACAGTATTTAGTGTTTGTTCGTTGGCAGCTATCGATGGCAGCGTATATTAGAGCTGTTTTTTTAAATTCCCACAGAGGAGCGAACAAGAATTAGATTTGTCGTGGAAGATGAGTGTATATATTGTAGCAAGTAAGGTAGGATTTATATAAATAGCTTAAGAGATTGTGGCACGTTTAAGAGATACGTTATATTCCCTGTCCTTTTCTATCTCTGAACATTGCCCATTTGGTCGCTCAATTTCTAGTCTTTGGTTTGTGGTTTCACATACGACATACCTGTTATCCATTACATATTCCTATCCATCATTAAGAGATTTATGTGTTTGTTAGTAAGATAGGTTATATCATTTATGTCAGATAACTCTTATTTTCGGACGCGTATATATATCTAATTTATTTAAAATTTGTACAAAAAATATTTTATTTCTGTTATGTTTTATATTGTAATTTTGTAATCGATATTTTATCTTTTTGTGAAGTTTATTTTGTTTCATTTTTATCTACCAAGATCCCTTTTTCCTGACCATCTACTTTTGTAGAGATGTATATACATATATCAACACAATACTCACCCACAAATATCTTCACTAAATCATGAGCCAATTAAACCAAAGTCACAGCAACATACGTAAATATAAATAGTTGTGTAACTGTTTATTAGAAGTTGCCTGCATCCCACGAATAGCAAAGCTGTTATCTCCACTCCAGTTGTTTTTATGTAGAGGTATTAGTCAAAAATATCGTTCCCAAGTTTTACATGTAGCACTTGCTAAAGAAGCGATGAATTGACCTCCTCTACGTATTGGATTCAAAATATTGTCCCGATCAGGTACTTGTATATTAACACTTTTGAATTCGGTTGTTTACCGCTACAGCTTTTCATGCAGGCCGACATATCAACGCACAGTCTTAGACGTGATTTCAATTAACTCTAAAACTGTACAGTTTATTGTATATAAAATTGGTCTTTGTGTAACGATATTAAACTCATTTAGGTTTAGTCCAGCTTCACGATTGAATTACTCATTAAGTGTCGCGTATAATTTTATATTAAGAAAAAGTAAAATTTGGAATTCATCTAAAACGAACACTGCCGTATCTAATATAAATAAACATAATATTACACGGCGGTTTAATTGACTGAGGTAGACGGTAATAGTAATAAAATGTACCTATTATAGAAGATAACTATTCAGCTAGACCTACACAGTTGAACTTTCCCAAAGCACTTCCTCGATTCTTCCCAAGTTCGCAACAGCCCTTACAGTTATGGATATGAACCATAGCTGATATCTTTTTAAACAAAAATGTAAAAGAAAACTAATTGAACGCCACACAATTATGGTTATAAAAACCTTTAGTTTACTTACTGTTAGTTGTAGATTACATAATTTAGGGACCGAAAATGACTATCTATTAATAAACATAATGCATCTTATTTGTATCAATACTAGTAATGAAATAATAGCAGTATTACTTACTACTTTCAATCACCATTTATCTATCAATAGCCACATAATTGTATTACTCCACAGTTATTAAATAAGGTCTCTGAAATAGTATTAAGTCTGTAAGAAACGAATCGGCATTTCACATTGTTGTGCCTAACCGGTATCATCCATTCCCCGCCCGTTAAATAATATTGCTTGAATTTAATAAGGATGTGGTAATCTAGCTAGTCTACGGCTAGGACGCTAGGGTAAGCTATGTAGGTGAGACTCGTATAGAATAGACCAGGGTCGATAATTTTCGAAATAATAGTAGGAGGAAACCCATTGGAAAAGGAGGAGAATATAATAAAAATGAAAGGAAAAATAATTTACAGGCGATCTGAGGTTGGGAAGGGGGTGAGTTTTTAAGAGTAAAATACGGTTTATCTCGATTTCCGGTAAAACTAAAAGTCCTATGGAAAAAAGTCAAATGGAAAAGTTGTAGGTAATAAAAAGATCTTAAACGTAAAAATTTTTGTGAAAAATTAAAAAAACCAAGTGTTTGCTTTTTGTTTATCTGTATCTTTTACATTTTTTTTCACGAAATTTTGTGAAAACTTGCCTTTTTATTTTCCAAGTACCTACGCTGTAATTTACTTGGTATGAAATATTTTCAAAATATCAGGTTTTTTTCAAAAAGTTGATGTGCCGTCTATTCGTTGAAGTCTCTACGTCCCGATGGTGAAAAAAAAATACCATAGTAAATCTCAGAAAATGCAAAAAATTGAAAAAAACTAATCACAATTCAAATAAACTACAACGTATTTGGGCAATAAAAAGTAAGTTTTTACCACATTTCGTGAAAAAATTGAATATTTCACATAAATTATGAGGTTCTTAAAAAGTTTAAATACAAAAGTTTTAAATCTTTTTATTACCTACAACTTTGCCATTTGATTTTTTCCATAAGACTTTTATTTTTCCCGGAAATCGAGATAAACCGTATTTTATCCTTAAAAACTCACCCCCTTCCCCTTCCCGACCTCAGATCGCCCGTAAATTATATTTCCTTTCATTTTTATTATATTCACCTCCTTTTCCAATGGCTTTCATCCTACAATTTTTTTTCACTTTTTACTATGTTTAAAAGCTTCCACCCGATCTAGAAGAGTTAGGTGTAGCGTCATTCGCCACCTGTTATAGATGTCGATACAACAGTACATTGTACATCGACAAACTTTAATCATGACCCATAAAATCGTCAAAACAACAAATATTTCCTTCCTTTATAATGCATGCTGCTGTTAGGACGTTTTAATAATTAAGCAAGCTATGTCAATACTTGTCGGGAGATCTATGTAGTTTTTACATTTATTACTGTAGTAGATAATATATTCGATAAAACAGGAATAATCATATTTTGAATCCATGCTCTTTGGAATTAAAAGAATAAATGCTTTTTTGGAAACTGCCATAGATCATTATTTGCTTAATTAAAGGATTGAGAACAATGTCGTTACCACAGACACAAATTTCCAGCTAAGTGTATTTAAATGTCTGTAAGAAAGTAAGCTTATGGTGGTTCATAATTCAAATTTGTCGATAGTACAGTAATATGACGTTGAAAATAATGGTACTTGTTTAGATATCTCTATACCTATCGAGATTTGCGTGTAATACTTTCTTATGTAGGTATTTGGTAACATTTTGTTAGTGTTAACGTGTTAGGTACTGTCCTTTGACTTTGATTTATTCACGCTCAATCTAATCCAAAAACAGGCTTGGAACACATATATATATAGCTACAAATACCTATCACTTTTAAGTAAGAGAGTATTCGACGTATTTTTACTCCCAACTGAGCTCATACCAGGACTTATGATAGAGTAACGTGTATTTAATGCTATTTTTGTATATAGACGGAGATAGACGAAACGATAAGATAACGTTTTCAAGTAAATTTAAGCACATTTGCGAACTAGTTCTGCGTAATACACTTGGGTGTTTATTTAATATTTCTTAATAGGTAGCATTAGGTATGTATTATTTCTACCATAGTTCATTACGATTTAAGGGAAATTACCTTTGTTTTGGAACGAGTTTAGATTTTTTATAATTTTCATTTATAGCTTATCTCACTACGCTCAAGATTAATTAATAGATTTAGTGAATTCTTCCAAGTATATTGATGATAAACTGAAATGTCTAGACTAGTCTAAAGTATACATGAAAATCAGTTCAAAATTTCGGAATTATTTTTTATTTCATGTATGTTTGTAGATAGGTGTCGTAGTAATCAGATTTTTGTATAAAATGTGGCTCATGCCTCTCTTTATAAGCAAATGAACGCGATTAACGGAACTAAGGGAATTGCAGTGACGTATTTTTTTCATTAAATATACATAAAGGTCTATTCAAAAACCAGGTGCATATTCCAAGGGCCGTCTGAAATATTTTGAATTCTTTTGTGACAATACTATTAAGTAACTTACTAGAACTTATTTAAGTAATTTATTATACCTAGTACAAACACTACCTTGAGTCGCACTGCCACACACTATAACTATAGGTACACACGCACAAAAATAACAATATAGACAAAACGTAAACATTTAGTATTTAAATATCACATAAGTATGAAAGTTTTTGGGTTAACCAACAATTACCAACCGATAAAACTATAACTGCTCATAAGTTAACTAAATACCATATAAATATACAGATATAGTAGTACAGTCAGTATCATAATCATTTGTGCTCTCAGGGTGCTCAAAATTATGTAAAAAACATTCAATTCAATTTTATATTGGCTGATATGGTACTCAAATTTTTGCACGCATTCAAAGTGGTCAAAATTATCTTGACTATCAGTTGTATAATACTGTGTTGGCTGACAGAGTGTTCATATTAATGTTATCAAATAGGTTGTTCAATGCTATCTAAGCATCCATACTAGTCATTAAGGCTGGCTACAATTTCGGTTTCGTTCTTAAAAACTATGGCTGGCCACACATAGTATATCCGTTTTAAAATGGATGGGCAGTGTGTACTTTGATTACTATTTTGAAATAAAACGGTATTTTTAGATACTTATGATGCTGACTGTACCTAAGCTTATTTAAAATTGTAACTTCCTTGTCAGAGAAATAAAGTTTAATCTTATTATATTCCATATTCAATACAGTTTAAGTTAACATAACACTTCGGTTTTCTGAAGACCATGTCTTGTCTAGACCTAGAAAAAAAATTACTAAGACCAGCGTAAACAAAGCGAAAATCTACTCTGACCCTGTTATAATTGCTATAAAAGGATAACAAGCCTAATAAGTGGTGGAACATGGTGTAAGTGAGTGATAAGGGAGTCTAGAAAGTACGCAACTAAAATCTGAAGTATGTGAAAGGGCTGTTACAATGATTCGTACCTACCGGTCCATATACCAAATCCGCTGTTAACGCCATGCCCTTACGAGATAACGTAACGCAAACTCCCGAACGATATTCCCAAATATTTCACTCACCGTTTGCTTATTTCGAATTAGAAATATCGTTATGACAAAACTATTGTAGAAGAGTGTATAATTATTATCATTTGTAAGCTAAGAGTGAATTCAACTTAAAAAATACTACAGAGTTATGAGTCACTCAAAATCCAAGTCAGACATTAGGTTGTCTAGTTCGATGTTTGCAAACCTTCATACACCATGAAATGAATGTGATAATTGTAAAATTGGTAAATGTTACTTGATCATAATATCTATTACTTAATGATAAATTTCTTAGCTGATTAATTAAATTATTATCTTAGTATGATGTATTCATTTATTTATGTATTTAAAATTTGTGATTCGTGATAATAAGTACCTATCTACTTTGTAAGTCTTCTTTGAAAATAATGTTGTGTTACATTAAAATAATTGTTGTTAATTGATTATTTAGATTTGACGATGAACAAAATTATAATCTTTCCAATCGGAATCTATTTTTTTATTCTATGTTATTTTATTGTATTATTTCGACATATGTTTTACAAGTTATATTAATAGAAATTAATTTTGCTAAGAGCATTCTGAAAATTTCTGGTTTTAAAATATTCTGAAAATGGTTTGTGAAATGGATTTTTAGGAATAAATATTTTGGACTTTCGTCCTTTCTTGCCAAAGCTGTAATGTAAGAAAATTATTTTAATAAATAATTTGTTGTCATCTCCAAACTATGTTTTTTTATTTTTCCTTTAATTAAGAAGATATCCTTATTTATTTTCTAAGCCTACTAGATTAACTTAAGATAGGTTACTTTCTTAAGACGCCGCGGCGTAACCCCCGTCTAACACCGAGGGGTTCAGATAGTATTTAATAAAATATTAGCCGCACAGCCTTTCTGTGCAAGAAATTATTTCAACATTCAACAACAAAATAGAACGAAAGGTATAATAATAATATACACTAATAAATATTTTTATTTCAAACAAATAATAAAATGAAAAGTAAATTAAATTCTTAAATATTTTATTTATTCAACAACACTTTGGTTTAATTGTATATATGTATTGTATAATTTACATTTCAGCACATACCGTAGGTACATTTATTTTCATTAATCTTAATTAATACATTACATTACAGTACTTTATCTAAGTTCAACTTAATTAATACAATTTTAATATAATGACGGGTCTAGTGTAGAATAAAATATTACTATAAATATCTGGTGTTCATATAAGTATTTAGACGTTCATTCATACATTATATGTATGGTAGTCTTGAAACATAATTAGTTTGATTACAGTCAGATATAGGATTGCTTCTATGAAATGCGCTTTTGGCATAGGTACAGGAATACGTGAATTATTCTTCTTGCGTTTACTATGATAATAGCTCACGATCCTCATTGCATATGTCGACAATGCCATATGATGATCTGCACTATGGCGGCGTAGTGAAATGCTTTTTCACGCCCACTTATCAGACCTACGATCATAGTGGTTTTAAAAAATGACAACGAAGTGTAGATAAGTTTACTATCATTCTGCAAGGAAATAAAACAACTTTGTCAGCATTTTTAGCAACTTGCTTGGAATCGATCAACGAAATCTTTTTAAAAACAAAAGTAATATATATTAGACACATGGGTGTAACTTTGATTAAGGTACATGCAAAAAATCATAAATTTTAATATTTACATTTCTTATAATTTCAATAGCTATTATTCTCAAATCGTATAAATTAGGTATGGAAGACTTAACTAATACATTAAATAACGATATTTTAACATTAAAAGCAAATAATCATTTACAGTTTCATCCTAGTCCGCGGCTAACTTTATACCAGTCTATGAAGGGACATACAGATATAGGTATCTTGTTATATCACAAATGGTTTTCCCCAGAATGTCAATAAAAACTGATTTTTAATATCATTGTTTCGAGGAAATAGAAATGGTATTCCAAAGAGATTTTTATTTGGAATTCACTTTCAATCAATATGATGTAGCATATTGTTGAACTGAATTCTAAGAATGTATATCTATTATGATAAGATTATTTAAGGAGCCCTATATACAGGTGGTTATTTCTTCGACGTAGGACGATGGGAAGATACCGTAGATGCCGTTCAAATCGCCGCTCCACCAACCATCGTCTTGCTTCTCGTGGATAACTATAATATCGCCTGTAAAAACAACATCATTAAAAGGATTTCTAATGCCCTGTTATATTAACAACGAAAGAGGTTGGAAACGGATGTTACTTGCATTTGTACTTTGCTTTAACAGTATTAGTATGATATAAGTACCTATGAGCTATATACATAGAGTTATGGCTATATATTATTCGACTCTCAGATAAAGGATAATCTTTATCTGAGATTCGACTCAAACAAGAATAGGAACGTCAATGACCTCTATCTGTCAAATGTACCTTGAAAAGTACGGTCTGTAACGAAACCTTATTTGCGTATAATTAATGTTTTTTTTTTGTTATACCGAGTCTCAGTTATTCAAAGGAAAAAAGTCTTAAATTAATTACACAGAGAGTGATGCCGATCTCTCATTATTCATAATCTAGCCGCTTAATCCCACTCATCAAAGTATGATTGAGCGACTAGATTGTGATTAATATTTGTCATAAATACAGGTAACAATTCCTTATTTTAACAACAGTTGGTGGAACAAATATTAAAAGCCTACATTAATCCATGTTTTATTATAAAGGGGAATGCAACAGTGATGTTGATGCCAATGAACACGACTGTGACCACTCAGTCAGTGATGCAGAAATGAGCGGAATTAACAGCTCAATTCTGATTAAAAATTATTCGTTCATGATATAAATATATAAATAAATTATATTTAAAAAAGTATCTTGTTTTGCTGACTCTACACAATTGATTCCAATTGTCAGCTATGACGTCACAACATGGCGCAAAGTCGATCCTATTCTTATTTGATTCGCATTTGTATATATTTATATTTATATTTACAAAATAAATAAACAACAAGTATAGGTAAATTAAACAGTCGCTAAGCAAGTATATGATTAGTCGTTGTTTTGTAGTTGACTTTCTACATATTTAAACAGATGATACAATGATATAAAAATAGCCACACACAGTGTTACATTTCGTAAATGATATCTCTACATACGATGAATATAAAAATCTGGTTGGCAGAATTTATAATGGTGTGGCGACCTCCGTATACAGTGGCAACAAAAAAACATATGACAGCGCCATCTACCGAAGATACACTGAACTATGAAGTAACGCCACAACACGGAGTAACTACCAATCCTGAATCGCCTAATCATCACAACATCCCAACATCAACCGCTGGGCCCCGGCCCGCCAGGCATGATCACCTCGCCTGGTCAAAGGATCCTTCCTTTGTGTTGGAGGGACATGACACCCCGTCCCTCCACAATCGGTTAAAAGGAAAGTTTTCATGCCGCTGATAAATTACCGCTATATTTTATTTTTAAAGTGTTATTTGTCGACTAAAGTTGTCTCTTCCCATCTATTTAAAATGACTTTACTAAAACAACAGCACAAGTATCGATTGTGTTGCAATCCTTCTCACACTCAGATTCAACACCACTAAAGTATGTATTTTCTGAGATAACTTCTGTTTCGATTAAATTAATTAGAATAATTACATATTTATATACACCCTTACAATAAAGAAAACCTGACATTGTATTCTTGAAATACAAAACTAGTTTGAGTTTTGTAATTTAAAATCTACTAAACTAAACGAAGGCAATAGGTTTAACATGTCTATTCAATATAGAAAGCTTATTCATGAGAACGGAACAGTTATCGTGACGGGATTGGGTTAAGTAATAGCATTAGGGACTGATCGTTCAAGTATATCTTACCAGGAGATAAAGTGAGTTCATCATTAAGCCTCGCCTCATAAGTGTACAGCGCACGACATTTACCCAAAGATGGCAACTGGGCAGCTCCATCAGCGACTTCATTCTTCATTATGTCAGTCAAATCAGTAGAGCTTCCACTCTGCGACGAAAACTCATCTAGAAAATACATCATTTGCAAGTTAAAAATACAACTATTTACTCAAAACAATTTGCCAAATTTGCACGTAACGTACCAAAACTATGTATTTAGTACTAATTAAGAAACTGTTGTTCGAAATAAAATTTGGAAAGTTTAAATAACTGGAGTAGAATTACTATAAAATGATTACATCTTTATACAGTATGAGATTAAATCGCTTCCGCTGTCTGTTCGTTTAGATCTTTTAAACTCGCCGCCGTTGTTGTTGTACCTTTTCATTACTAATCGCAGGCAACACCGCGAGGCACAGCTAGTTTTAGTGGTAAAAATACATATTCACATACCAAAATCACTATCCTGTTGATTGGAAAGTCCATCTCCTGCGCCGCGTTCACTCCAATCTAATGGGCTTTCTGGTGGAGCCGGCGCTTCTATCCTTTGTGTTTGTATTACAGGTGCGGGCAGATCCACTACAGGAGTTACAGGAGCGCTTTTATGTTCGGTGTTTCTTCGAAACGAAAGGTGTTCTATCCTTAGTTTGCTTGAGGCTCTGCTCATGATGGAGTCCCGCCTTTCTCGTTCTTCGCCTCCATTGATGCTCTTTGTCAACGCCGTGTAATTGGGTTGCAAGTTTTTGTTCACCTCATCCTGGTAGTTCGATTGAAGCCATGGGGGGACCTGTAAAGTTACAAAATAGATTTTAGCTTTAATCTCTAAACTAAAATTAATTCATATTTTGATGCTAATCTTCTTTCGGTCGTCAACCCATGTTTAAATAAAAAAAACAAGACAAGAAGTAAACACAAGATAATAAGTAGCACAAAATAAATTTAGTTCTCGCAATACTACAAGTACTAATGATAACTATGACTGCCTCGGTGGCGCAGTGATAACGTATGCGACTGCTGAGCTTGAGGTCTCGGGTACGATTTCCGGATCGGACCGGTCGATGTTTGTTCATACAAACATCGACCGGTCCGACCCGGAAATCGTTCTTTTGCACGCGGCTTCCCTCACGCAGATTTTCATCCCCTTATCTACCCCCTTAGGGGTGGAATTTCCACAATTCCTTTCTTAGTGCTCACTTACGTTATATAAAGAACCTACATGCAAAATTTCAGGATTCTAGGTTCAGTGGTTTGTGCTGTGCGTTGATCTCTGGGTATGTCAGTCAGTCAGTCACCTTCCTCTTTTATATATATAGATTTATTGACTAATAAATGCAGTGGGTCCCCAACCCTAACCACAATATTTCTACACTTACATACTTACTTTGAGTATACTCTGTTGCAGTCCCTGTTTGTCTCTGATTATCTGTATGTGTGAGGCCAGAGGGTGGTGCACAATGGGCCTACTGTCCAGCTCGTTTAGACTCGCTGTGATCTTATAGCGCACCGCTTCTAAGTAAGTCAGCATACTCCTCATCTGAAATCCAGTGGCTTACTGTATTACTGTAGTAGACCTACGTTAAGTACTAAACATTATGTGTAGGTTGTTAATTTTAGTCCACAAAAGAGAAGGATCTGAATTTGGTTCTTTAGTTATGCTACTACTGCTACTTATATACTTCCCATATGATTCTGTTAAAATTTGAAGATAAAATACAAACTCTAAGATTAGATAAGAGGAACGTAGAATTCAGTTTATTTTAAAATACAACATTAATGCATTAAAGTCAGTATTTTATACAAAAAAATATGGTATGGTATTTTGGTTAAAAGCTAGATGAGAGAAACCGGGGATCGAACCAACTAACGTGCAACTAGTGAGGTCAATGTTCAACAGTCCAGTCAATCCTGGGACTAGCAGCTGCATGGTCCCAGGATTCCCAGGCTTATGTCAATTATTCTCAATTAAATAATCCAATGAAACCGTCTTATTGTCCACGGGTCATGTATCACTCACTTGAACGTCAGGTATCGACAGATATACTTACATGATATAGTTTATCAGCAACGTTTTGCTGCGAATCATCGTTGCCAAAGGTTGGTGTCTGTTTGATGGCCATCGAAAGCTTTTCTAATCCTTGCTTGGATTTACGTTCTCTTTCAATATCCTGTTTGACTAATTGGAGGATCTTTACGAGCGCCTGAAAACGTAGAAAAAATTATGTAGACTGTGCAGTGAAACACATTACGAGTAGTTGTTTGTAAGCAATCTTAAGATAATAAATTTTGCGAAAACACTCAATAATATACCATCATCATCTAATCAATTGTTCTTGTTACTTCTTAACTTCTTGTGGACAGCCTTTGAGTGATTCTTTTCTTAATAATTGCAAAAGATAAACGGTGAACATTTTCTTAGTGTTTATAGGCACCAATATAATATATAAAGAGCAATAGATTTTTCATAGCTAGTTCATTTGAGGGCCATAATAGCCGGCACTGTCCGTCAAATTTGAATGATGTTTTATGTAATAAATAGACTATTTATTGAAAAGTAGTAAGTATTTACTACTTTTCAATAAATCCTCAATTTTATAGGCTGTATAGCCTATAAAACTTTACCACCCTTAGAACCGGAGTGATCTTGTACGCTAGCATAAAATAAAACTTTAATTCTTCAATTCTTCTTTTCATCAACAACCCATAATATCTCTATGTTGGGCTCGGGTCTTCTCTCAGAAGAGGGTTAAGGCCATACGTCCCCACACTGGCCAAGCGCGGGTTGGGGACTGACAAAACAAAGTTCTTGCCGTTGGATGTTTTTAAGCAGCCCAAAGGCCTCCAACAAAATTTATTAAGTTTGTACAGTAGGTACCTGTTTACGCCGTTCCTTGTTCATAGCGAGTGTGGTGTGTTCGCAGTAGAAGTCTGGCAGCAGTTGCTCGCTGGCCCCTGTCGGAGTAGACCGCACCCCGCGGACCACCATCATGTCAGTGTTCGCGTTCGCGTTCTGTATTGGATTCACTAGTGTGTTCGTGGCCTGTGAATAACAAAAATTAATACTTTGACTTACAAACGATAAATATTTGAATTTAACTTATACCATTAAGGGCCCCCACACATAACTACGATGCGATGCGATGCGACGCCGTATCAAACATACAAATAAATAAAAAAATAGTTTTGTAAATGTTTAAAAAAATGTTTAACAGATATTATATTTATATTCTTCAGTATTTGAACTAAAATAAAATAACATCACAGATCCTGCAAATTAACGTGACGAAACAAACGTGATGAAATTAATGTTAAAAAATATATAAAATATGGATGAGATGAAATAGGGACCGTCTTTAGAAAAAACAAAAAACGATCTCCGTTAGTAAAGTCAGAGTGGACCGAAAATGTAGTCAACAATTGTGACGTAACATCGCACGAATGCACGATGCGAATTACATCGAACTTTCTTGCGGTGCGCGCTCGCACCGTATACCATAGCGTTCGTATTTGTTCTCGACTATAATTATAGTATTAATGTAAATCGCAAAAAGATAAAAAATCCTAAATAGAAAATGAAAACTGTGCTATATGCCTATATATTTCATTACAGAGGTTTTTCGTTATTCAAGATCAAATACAGAGAGACAGCTATACTTCTATGTATATTTGTAATCTTCAGACAAAGTCTCTGGCCTTTTTCAACTGTAAACCTGAAGATTTCTACAAATAGAATTTACCTCTGCTAATTGTGATGGTACCGCGGCCGTTAATCTGAGATAGCAATCAGCAGTAGTTTTAAGCTGAGCAAGTCTCTCTTCTTCAAGAGACTCCAGCATGCCAGCGCCCTTGACAACACTCGTCTCCCATTCCAGTCTGTAAAAAACCAAGGATGAGCTATTGACTTGTCCTTTAGTACCACTTCAGTTCTGTTACTGGTCTCATCACTTTATATATTACATACCTAGCTCTTTCAGCATGTACGCAGACATTGTAATATTCAACTTCAGTTTTTTTTACAGCATCCTCCGTCTTTCTCTTTTTGACTTGAAGCTTAGCTGCGTCCTTTTCACTTGCCGCATGAGGTGTACGCTCAGCCCGAGCCGCACTCAGGATAGAATGTGCATGAGGGATGTGGCCTACACTTGAACTACGTGAAAGGCGCGAGCTGTAAACAAATATGCAAGGTAATAGGTAATGACTCATTAGAGACTTTTCTTTGGTCAACATTCGCAAAATAAAAAAAAACATTCGCAGGGCTAATCGCTTTGGCAAAAACTGAAGGATCCTTCCATAATGACTTGAGCGATCTAATGTCCAGATAGAATATTAATAACTCAACACAAACAGGACATTAGTATCGTCAAGAGAATCGCAAGACGCAGACCTAATCTCCAGTGTGGCGTCTTGTAACTTTTCATTCTCTCTGGCTGCAGTATGTGATTGTTTCTTTGATTTCGCTTCCGCCGTTCTCCATTCTGCTAAAGACCTTGTAGTTTTATCTACGTTGCCTTCGATCTGTAATTGTAACAAACATAATATATTGTCGTTGCATTTTTGTATATAATAACAGTTATTTCGACCATCTTGTGTAAATCTCACCTTCTTTCTAAGTTTCAACTGATTGTCAATTACATGTTTCATTGGTTTCACTAGCTCCTCAGACAGAGCGCTTGAGTAATTTCTGAAATGTAGCAATTTTAGTTATATTTAGATCTTTACGAAACATTAGAGCACTAAATATCTATCATCGACTTTTTTCAATTGTATAATTACCTGTGAATTTCCGAACGTTTCTCCATCTCCATAGCAACATGTTTCCAAGCCTCGGCACAAGATCCAACGCTCTCCTTGCAAGCTTTCGTTAGCTTTGTGCCGAGTTTCGCCAGGCATTTGGAGTAATATATTTCTGCTTCAATCCTATAAAATAAAGAACATATTGCATACTTGTACGCCTAGATCAGACAAAAGTAAACAAGGAATAACATAATGTTGTTTTATTTTATTATCAAGTCTCAGTTGTATAAATGCAGTGTCGGTCAATGAGTGGATATAAATTTTTAGAGTGCGTTATTTGTGTCTCACGCGTTGGCCCACTTGGCGGAACCTCGCGGCGAACTATTTTTGATTTTGTGGCCATTACCGTGCCCTTTCTTTTGTATGTTACAGTATTTTACAACATACGATAACTGTTCATCAGTTAAAGTTATAAGCGTCCATTTTAACAATGTAATAATAATCAATTATGTATAAAGTGTAACTAAAACTTTCGTTTTGTTCCCGGAATGTAGATCGTAATTTCGTGAAGGAAGGATTAAATTGTCTTGCGGGTAAACAATACGTATTGTTTCATATTTCTGTCTGGAAACTTAACGATACAAAGAAACATCGATAAGATATGTTATCTTATATCTACAGCGTAAAAAACGTGCATTGAGGCTGGTTCTACCGAGCGTGGCGAGTAGCCGGTCCAATGAAAGTTTATAATTTCTAAAAAATGAGATAAAACTGTTACGTTCACATATGTAAGTTGGTTGACAAGATTTTTTTTATTTTAGCGGTAATTTAATTTCTACTAGCTGAGCCCCGCGACGTCACTCGCGGTTCAACAACAACCGCTGAAAACGCTGCGGTGCGAAGCTAATCTAAAAAAAGTTGCCTATGAGGTTACGTCTTTTATCATACGGTATCTGCAGGTTATAGTCCCGTCTTAATCGTTTTTTAGATTAGCCGGAACAAACAGACAGACAGACAAAAATAATTGCTTTCGGAATGTAAGTATCTATCATATATATTTTCATATGAAATGCTGTAAATTTAAAACTACAAACAGACACTTTAATTTCATTTATTTCTATACATCATATTCGTGTGATATAGCCATATTGGCCAAAATATAAGTTAAAGCAAAATTTAAAGTGGTGTGATTTATTGTCATACCTTGTCATTCATACATTTAAATGTACAAATAGTTACCCTTTCACGCGAAACTACTGGACGGATTCAGAGTAATAGCTTTTACCATGAATTACAAAATAGGCTATTTATTAAGATTTTCTGTAGTTTGGCCATAATATAAGTCAAGTTAGTCAAATAAGCAGGCAGAGCCTCGGGCAAAAGCTAGTTCAATATAATTCAACATACCTTTCTTGTAATATGGCTGCTAGTTCCTTGCTGAAGTCACTGCCTTGTTTCACATAACGACGGAGCTCATCAAAGCCATTTTGGGCCTGAAAACAAATCATACAGTTTATAAATCAAATAATTTTACTATTAACATCAGTTTAAGTCGTCAGTTGTAGGGGGGATTTTAGGGGGATTTTAAAGTGAAGGAAATCCGCAAATTTTGACTCTATAAATTATTTCGTTGGCATTATTCCAACTGATCATAGGTTTTGCATCGACAGCGATTGTGAGGGTGTAGGTGATTAATAAATAAATAAGTTATTTTTATTTAACCTATTATAATTTTATTGACACACACATGTCATCATATATGAGTACATAATACATTAAAAAGTAGTAAGTAGATACAAAGAATTGCAGTAAACTTCAAGTTTAAAACGAGACAAGTTTAGTACAATTATTATCTTCATTTCTTATTTTCATTATACCGAACAAAGATAAAAAATATAATGGCAAGTGTTCTTTTGCAATCCACAGCCTTTTTTATTTGTACGATCTTATTTTCATAAGTAACTTTAGTATAACGCTGTTTATATAATATCGCTATTCTTGATATACAATGTATTATTCTTATTTGTAATATAATAATCAATGTAGTGTATAACAATCAGTCACGTGCGCGGTCGCTATTAACCACTAAATATCCTTTACTATTTGAATCTTGGTTTACAATCTATCTATACTAAGACTAGCTGACCCACGCAACCTCGTTTGCGCCTTATATTGCCCGTAGTGTGAAAATTTCCCCCGTTTTTGAAACATTTTTCGTTGTTGCTCCGCTCCTATTAGTATTAGGGTCCGATTTGAAAAATTCTTTCGGTGTTGGATAGTCCATTTATCGAGGAAGGCTATAGGGTATATATCATCACGCTACTACTAATAGGAGCGGAGCAACAACGAAAAATGTTTCAAAAATGGGGGAAAATTATCACGCTACGGGCAATAGAAGACGCAAACGAGGTTGCGTGGGTCGGCTAGTACTAAAATATAAAGCTGAAGAGTTTGTTTGTTTGAATACGCTAATCTCAGGAACCGCTGGTCCGATTTGAAAAAATCTTTCACTGTTAGATAGCCCATTTATCGAGGAAGGCTATAAGCTACATATCATCACGCTAAGACTTATAGGAGCGAAGCAACAATGAAGAATGTTACAAAAACGGGGGAAAATTATCACGCTACGGGCAATAGAAGATGCAAACTAGGTTGCGTGGGTCGGCTAGTAATTCTATAATAAGCTAACTTTTGCATGCGACTCTGCCCGCGTGTGCTACGATTATAGCGGTAAAAAATAGCTATGTCCTTCCTCAAGAATCAAAGTATCTCCATGCCAAATTTCATCGAAATAGGTGCAGCGGTTTACCTTGGTGATGACTGACCTGACCGTAACATTTCGCGTAACGTGGTGTCATTGACGAGTATTAAAGATGGAATGACACCAGGTTACAATCTGTTGTTTATTGAAAAACATGAAGGAATTACTTTTTTGTGGGACGTCCATTAACGATTTACCATGATTTTAGTACAAGTTCGAAGTCATATAACATTTTTTTTACTTTATTTGGAGTGAGAAGTAATATAATAAAACAAATACCAGAAACACGACTTCGTTAGCAAAGGACGAAACGCACTAAACCCGTACCTATTTAGCACGTCAGGTAAAAGCACTTCCAGTGAGGTTTCCCGCCTGTTTATTTCGTACCCTATCTGATCGGATCAGGATTTACATCACCTTATTAATATTAATAAATAGTATCAGACATTTCGATAAAACTTCCAATCGCAAAATTACGTAGCCACAACATGTCGTCTTACCACGCACGTGGCCAGCGTGGGGACGCATGGCCTCTCCTGAGAGGAAACCCGAGCCCAGCAGTGGGACATTATGTAATACTAGCAGACCCATGCAACTTCGTTTACATCTCTTATCAATCATTCTCGGCTTATATCGGTCTAAGTGTGATGTTAACTATTGTAGTTAGTGAAAAGATATTGAACTCGTATAATAGTAAACTGTATTTCAGTAGCATTTTAGTAGATTTCTATTTAGTCAAATCACTTGAGGAGTTTGAAGTCTCCTTTTTTATTGGGTAAAAGTCGTTACGAATGAGTAACAACTTTATTTTCTCTTTTTTATTTACTCTAAATTACAAAACTGACATCCAATAAAACTGAATACCATAAAAGTATGTAACGACGATGTCCGGGATCTTTAGATACCACATAAAATTAAATACCAATAAATAAAAGTACTTGCATGAAAACTGTTTTGATAATATTTATGCTCAATAAAACTGGTTATAAAAATTTGCGGTTTCGTACTTATGTGGCAAATTTGAAGTGAAATATTTGAATTTAGAATAACTATTTGTATACTTAAGAAAATCCTCTTCCGGTTGATCTCTGTTAATCCTAGAATACTTTATACTTGAATTTTATTGCTATAAGGTAGTGGTCGCCCACCCGGTGGTCGAAGTTCGACCCTAATGCGTTTTTTTTTCAGCATTCTGCACTCCTTTTCCATATCAACTTTAACTGTGTTTATACTACTTAATACCACAGAATAACTAAAATTACTAACGTACAGTAGTTCCACTCTCGTAGAAAATTCAAGTTTAGGCATAAAAAGTTATTAGCCTGTCACCTTTCACGCGAAATTGAATCTTGTCGTGTGAACCGAGCGTTCATATTTTAATCGTTAAACAGCGCTCGCTTTACAGCAAGAGCCCAGGGTTCCCACTTGCTGTACATTTAGATAATTGTTTAAATAAATAATTAAGATTTAGTAACAAAATAAGTAACACGTTTTAACAAATATGATTTACTAAAGAAAACTTATATTTTTTGGAAAACAAAACTTACGCCTAATTAAGAAATATTTTTTAAACTTTTAAAGGTGTGTACATACAAAAACTTATTATAGCGAATCTAATGAATACTTTTTTAGTTTCCGTCTAAAAATGTTTTTATTTGGTTTCTCCGTGATGTCCGTCGGCAGACGAGACATTAGGTTGACAATTTAATTTTTAAAACAACTAATTAAATAATCTTATTGCCTAAGTATCTACAAACATAGTAATTAATCATTTCATAGTATTTTTCGCAATAAGTACACCTAATATTCAACTTGCGTACGCGCGACGCGTCGAGGCTAACGTGCGAGTCAAGCGCCAAGTGGCAACCATTGCCGTAGTCCTTCCCGGGAGGAGCGCTCGGCGGAACATATCTAAACTGAGAAGTGAAACCTCCGTAGAAATAGCCTAGGAAGTTCAATTCTCGTTTTATTATTCACAGAGCACTACTTTAAATAATGATTGGACACGCTTCGAGTCTGTCTAAAATAAATGAATAAATTTTATGAAGCAATGCAAGCGTTGACTTGACAGGCATGCAATGAGCGGGGTAATAGCAAAGGTATTTACGTCTACAGAATATCACAATGACTATGTTTATTTAGCTTGCTACTCCCTTCCCCTTTTTATCCTATTTTCACGTCATGATCATAATCACTTATCACTTGCGACTACAAGGAAGTGTTAATTAGCACTATCGATGTTTAATCGACTCAAATTCGGTTGTTTTGTATCATTATATCCCTTTAACGAATACGCTAATAAACATGAACTTCAATATTCAATGTCTAGGTTGTAGACTGCGGAACAAAGGCCAATGCAAGTTGCCAGCAAATGACCGCGAATTGAATGAGTGATAAGGCGTCAATGAAACGGATTGAGAATTCCTTAATAATAAAATATGTACCTAGTGCATAGTAGAATTTGAAAATTCGGAACCTATTGTCAAAAGTAGAAGCCATGAGTATAGCATGTTGTATTCATTGATAAAAGAAGATGCTACATAAGGAGAACAACGTGTTTCAGTGTGGTGGCAAGCAGGCAGATGTATTTACATACATATTTAACATACATGGACAGTTTAATTGTTAGCAGGGAAACTGTTAGTATATCAGGGAAGTAATGGGTTGTATAAGTTACATATGGAACTAGCTACATGGCCGAGATTAAACCAGTAATATACAGTAAATTATGAGTTTGATTTCTGAACATACTTGTAATATATATATATATCATAGGCCTTAACACATACATATTCTGAATCTATATTAGCTTTATATCCGTTAATTGTACTTTCATTCTCTGAGCTTCATGTAGGTATGTACATAGATTCATTATTAAATGTTAGACGGTAAAAACAATATATTAAAACTATCTGTGCCCTCTACTTTGTACACGTGACATATGGGTTTTCAAGTTATTTTTAATTGTTTACCTTTTTAACCTTCCCTGGACTACGACAAACCTTTCAAAATCAAAATCAGCTAAATCGACCCAGGCGTTGTCTAGTTTTAGCGAACAGCAATTCATTTTTATATATAAGAAGACTAGCAGACCCACGCAACCTCGTTTGCGTCTTCTATTGCTCGTCGCGTGATAATTTTCCCCCGTTTTTGAAACATGTTTCATTGGTGCTCCTCTCCTATTGGTCTTAGCGTGATGATATATAGCCTATAGCCTTCCTCGATAAATGGGCTATCTAACACTGAAATATTTTTTCAAATCGGACTAGTAGTTCCTGAGATGAGCGAGTTCAAACAAACAAACTCTTCAGCTTTATACATTAGTATAGATAGGGAAAAGAGTGGTTCATTTTAATCCTATATTTAATTATACTGACCTCCCTAAGTGTCAGTGACATTAGACACGATTGCACCTCTCAAATTCCTACCTTCTAATATTTTAATTAATAGAGGCTACGCAATTTCAAATCACACAATATATGCAAGTTTATTTTGCCAAACGGTTGTTGAAATTCACGCAGCTTACATCAATATTCACGAACGATAAACAGAGTAGTACCAGTTATATTTACAACTCCGTTGAATCTAGTATAAATGGCTCAGGATAATAAAATGTGAACATTTATGTATAATATTACTTTTTGTTAGTATCTATAAATTATTAAATTAATGAGTTGTATCCATTCGTATAGGTTGATCTCTTAGCCAAAATTAGTCAAAAGTACTTTTTACCGTAGCATTATACCTTAGAAAGGAGTATCAGGGTTCCAACAGAGGAGGGGGCCATCTACAAACCAAGGTGGCCCGAGGTACGTTGGAGTTACAGGGATTTCCTTCTGAGGGTGAACCTGGTTCCCCGGTTTCTGGAACCCGAGACGGTGTGCGGTTTTTAGTCGGTTCGAGTTCGACATAATCACCAGTTCGTATCCGAGGAGATTTCCGCGCAAAAAAATGCATCTACTTAGATAAGAGCCCTTGGCCAACTACACTTGGTTTGTTTCAAATCCTTCTCTTTTCAGTGAAGTTATCGTAATTAATTTTATCTCTTAGTAGCCTCTTACGACGTGAGATGAATAGGGTTGGTGACAATCTGTTTTCTGGATCGCTCACCACACGGAGAGTTATAACCTCAGCTAATTAAAATGATTCACCAATTAAAGTGATCTGCTGCAAAAGTAAAAAGTACCGTGTCCAAATGCCGGCTAAAATACTTTAGCAGGTAAAGAGTTCTGAATGTGTTTAACGTATGTATTACATTTACAAATTATTGCATTATTTTATAAATTGTAGCCTAATCTAATTGTATACTAATATTATAAAGAGGTAAAGTTTGTGTGGTTGTAAGGAGGAATCTCTGGATCTGCTTATCCAATTTCGAAAATTATTTTTCTTTCAATCTATACAAATAAATAAAATTTAAGTGTTTCTTTTGTAATTTCATTGAAGTGTCTGATACATACCTATAAAATTGTATTCAGTACTTAGGTATATTAAATTAGTAATTTACAAATTTTTACATATCTGTCTGTCTATCCATCTGTCTCTCCATTCTGGAATGACTAGACCGATTTTGAGGATACTTTCACTGCAGGCCTCACAAAACAAAACAAATAAACCTGGCGGCGGACTATCATCGATACCATTGGCAAGTGATGGCCATTGGCAAGACCAGATAGCAAGATACGCTCAAGACAAAACGGGATGGCGATGCACTGTGGACGCCCTATGCCCCATCTAGAGGACATTACTATGTCCCCTAGATGGGGCACGGTAATCAAGCTCACAACGCAGGTAGTTTATGTTAACTTAAGCTACTTTTACGAAACAGTACTAGCTACGGGGCGCTGACGGAACTGTCAATAAATTCTATGTAATAGTAATCAGTTGTACGTCATAATGAGGGAAGGAAATTCAATTTTCCTGTCTGTAGAATCCAACCACAAAATGGTGTCGCCTAGTGTCGCATTAGAAAATATTTAAAGTTATTGTGTTTTTAAGATTCCATATATGTTGAAATAGATGATCCGCATGTGTTGCTGTAATACCAATAAAAAAACTATTATGAATGGTTCTCATCATGTATCATCTATACTAATGTTATAAAGCGGTAAATTCTCCTCTGGATCTACTGAGCCGATTTTAACTAAGATTATTACTCGTTGGAAAAATATATTTCTGGTACAAAATGTATGGTTTGATTCTTCCAACAAGTATCGATAACGAGGTCATCAAAAATGATACTAAGTAGCTGATTTTTTAACTGTTGCTTAGTTAATATTGATATAATTTAACAGCCATAATGTCCCGGTCCTACGCTCAACAGTTTTGTGTTCCTGCTGCCCCTGTTATCTACCACAATCGAGAATTTTTGAATGAGGATAAGCTGGGCATGTCATCAAAATGAAGACACTCACGAAAAATTACATTGATAGTAATAATTTGTTAAATTGGTTCCGGGGATTCAAATATATTACTACGTTCATGTCAAATTAACCGTGGCCTTCTTAGAGCCCGATTTAGTCTCTAAGACTACCTCTGCCTCTTAACTTTTGTTAAATAGTACAGCCGTTAGTTACGTCACCATTTTCTATCAACTGTTGTTACAAAACCATTTGTCAACGTATTCACCTCAGACCTCGACAAGACAAATAGTTTTTTATCCACAAGTCACGTGCCACAATAGTGTACACCGATAGATTAAACTGTACCTATCCATACATTACGCGTAAGTACAAAATACAATAACTTTCTTCACAATGCAGCTTTCACTACATTAAAAATCAGTTCTCAAAACTAAGAGCTTAAGGTTCAAATTTGTTATGTAGTTTTTTTTTGGCGTTGTATTTATTATGGTGAGTACGCCATGATTTGAATGTAGATTGATGTGTGCACGCGTATCCGTTCGAGTCGGGAAGTGCACGTATTATGAAATTGTAACTGACCGATACCAAAACCAGTAAAGTATGTAGTTACAATAGGTGATAAACTTGAAAAATATTTTATCAGCATTTAATGATACTTTTTCGCTTTTTATAAAATAAACAAATAACACCGCGATATTCAGCAAAAACTAAAGCTAAACGTACACACACACAAAAATACTAATTTTTCCTATTAATAAAATGTATTAGTATAGACTCGTGCACGTTCGGCACGAAATATTGCTATAAAAATGGTTAACAAATACCTTTATGTAGGTACGTCAAATAACTGATTATTTATTTAAAAGTATGATGCCTCTTAAAAAAATATTTTTAATTGTCAATTTAGCTATCTTGTGAGTTCACAAGACAATTTAGGAACTGAATTTTTTTTAATCTCTCAATCTTATGTATAAAAATCAACTGCTGTTCTTTTGTCTCTCTAAAACTCGATAACTATTTCGATTTAGCTGACTTTGGTTTTGAAATATTTGTCGTAGTCCAGGGAAGGTTTAGAATAGAATAGAATAGAATACATTTATTAGTCACACATAACATACATGTACAAGAGAAAGAAGACATTTAACTTAGAGTAAATAACAACAAACAATATACAAAACAAACAAAATAAAAGTAGTGAAATGTCTAGCTGTGTGACCAAAAGGCCACAACTCAGCTTATGCTGCGGTCCTGAAAGTGACCGGTGAAAAATTAAAAGTTACTTGAAAATCCTAATATCACGTGTACGAAGTAGTGGGCACAGCTAGTACGTAATATGTTTAAGGTTAGTAGTAGAATTAAGAATAGGTGCTGAGTTTGAATATTCAATACCCTATATCCCATGTGGTGCCGTAAGAGCTCGTTCCTTCTTGTCGGGTGTGGGGTCCGTCCGTATAATCGGATTTCGGCGCCTTTGTTTACACTACGGTTATTAATCGGTTGTCGGCCACGATCGGAGATGTGCGCGCCGCGATGTGTGTGTGTGTGTGTGTGATCGTTCGTACGCAAGGACGAAACAAGCGGTAGCAAGGGAAGCTAGTCGTCCCGACACCCGATATGAATGTGGTCAGCGCCATTCTAACCTAGACGCGAGCGAGATCCGACACGATTTTTTTCCAGGCGTAGAGGGCTAGCAAAACACCCGTCATTTATTGTCGTGGCCGACACAAAATCGGTTTCCGACAAGTGTGAACAGCTTAATATCAAGTACTCTGCCACTGGAACCACCGATTAAAGTGATTGAGGTAAGATTAAGGTACACATAACTGCGATGCGATGCGATGCGGCGTGAAGTTCTTGCGGTGCAAGCCCTAATGGAGCAAACCACTCAGGACAACAACCCTGGATAAGAGATGGAAAACTAGACCAACCCGTCTGGCCAGGCGTGTTGTAGTGGGTCAAAACCTCCTTTGCTAAGAAGAGGCCTATGTTCAGTAGTAAAGTACATATTAATGGCTATTATTGATGACGATCATGTATATGTAGGTAACTGTAATAGCTAGCTACCTGTAATAAACTCTAGCCAAAAGATTTTCAGAACCTCATTTTTTCCTAATACCCCAATCACCACAAATTACCCTTTCACCCACAATAGTATTTCGGCCGCAAAACCCCGGTCGTAACGGCAATTTGAATTTTCATTAATGTTTTTATTACTTACTAGCTGTGCCTGCTGTTTCGTACACGTGACATTTGGGTTTGCCAGTTATTTTTAATTTTTCATTTCAAAACCAAAATCACTTAAATCGGCCCAGCCGTTCTCGTTTTAGTAAGACAAACGAACAGCAATTGATTTTTATATATAAGAAGATTATTTGTAAGTAACGAATTGCAAACATTTTTTTTTAATTGCACGTCGGAGAACCAAAATGATAAAGTGTTTGTTATATAATTTATATTATTTGGTTTATAAACTTATAACAAAAAATCTTAGCGCACAATTTGAATGTCTTAATTTCATAAAATTGCTTAAGACTGCGACTATTAATTTAAAAGAACAACTAACAGTTTAATTATAAATTCTAATATTTAATTCTAAATTATATCCCACCAAAAACATTCTGTAAACAACTAGCCAAGTCTCAAAGGAGCTGCTGGTTTATCTCTAAAAAGTAATGAAATCTATTCAAAGTTGTACCAAGTCTAAGGTTCCTTACTGTGATTTCTTTATTATTATAGTTAATGTTGTGTGACTTGGCCGTTGAACATTTTTTATACGTTAGTGGGTACAGGTCAATTTTGTTTACACGTGATGTTATATCTGTTCTAACTACCTATGTTTGTTAAGCGAGATAATAACCCATACTTGTATTGATAATTGGACGCTACTGTCTCATTTTAGGCTGTTGTTTATTGTGCAACACATGCATTCATCATTGACAATGCTGATTTCTGCTCTCTTCTTTTTGTAGCGTCAAATCGACCACCTATATAACATAAAGTAGACGTACAGACGGACTTCTATTAATGATTATATGTCCGTCTGTATTTCGGTTTTTTTTTTATTTTTACTGTTTGTTTCAGACTCGCCTACACATAAGTATTATTGATATGTATACGCAGCTTTATCAATCCTACAATTGACTGGTTATTGAATCAACGTTTTCCAAGTGTCAATTTTCCATCGTCAATGGGTAGCGGTTTTGGCGACAGATTGGTGTAATGGTGTCATGGGGCACCTGGTTTTCTACCCTTGTGTACTCTTCAACGGCCAAGTCACACAACATTAACTATAATAATAAAGAAATCACAGTAAGGAACCTTAGACTTGGTACAACTTTGAATAGATTTCATTACTTTTTAGAGATAAACCAGCAGCTCCTTTGAGACTTGGCTAGTTGTTTACAGAATGTTTTTGGTGGGATTTCACTTCTTTTTGTAGAAACGCAAGCATATTAATTTATTTTATTAGATTTTCTTATTTGACACATTTTTTTCTTTTTAGGAGTAGTTTTTTTATTATTACAAATCTTTCTTTTCTTTTTTTCTGGTTCTGGTTCTTGTACAGTAGCAATATTTTTTCGTATTGCCCATTCGCGTTCATTATTTATTATTTTATATGGTTTAGACGGTTTAATTTCTGAAAGATTGACGCGGTAATTACACCTAAGCCGGTTGTATTTGGTAATCGCTGAAGCTTGAAGTCAACATTTATCAGGTGCTCCCCATGAATATTGGTTAGTCTTGAAAGCGCCGCGTAGGATTTGCCACAAGAGAATATGGTGGTGCCAATGTCCATGGTGGCATTTTTTAAACTTAGACCTTAGCTCTTGTGAATTGTTAGGACATACGCCACACATGTTTGGAATTGTTCTCTGTACACGTATGCCCGGGTTATGATCTAAAATTTTGACTTAATAGGCAATAATTTGTGAAACAATTTTACTACCAATTGTTTAGTCTTTTTTTGGTCTTCAGGGTCCCACCTCACTTTTTGTACAACGCCTATCGACCCAATTCACCTAAACTAACATCAATGTTTCTCCTAAGCATAACTTTTGCTCCCTCTTTAATGATTATACTTTCTTTCAGTCCATCAGTCATTGACGCATCATCTTCATATTTTTGTAAACACGCCCTGGCTTTCGTTATCATATATTTTGAATAATCCAAGGAATTTTTTGCTACTAAATATCTCGGGGTGCGGCATCGCTTTTAACATAGCATTATTTAACTGCATACACATATTTAGGTCGGTCGGTAGTAAACAAACAGTATCTTCTGGCAAGTCCCTCAAACGTTTTGCTATTTTCATTAACCTTCCTTCATTGTAATGCGAGAGCAGATGTATCAATCGGTTACGGTATGAGTATGTATGTATATAAGTATGTATGAGACAGAATATCTCTGTCTGATTGAGTTTTCACTCCTACTCTGATTCTTTTTAACATTTCTACAAACGTAGAATCATCCAGTTATCTCATATTCAACATAAGTTCGTCGTAACTGGCGTATATTAGCATCATTCAATAAGAAAAATTGATACTATTGGTTAAATCTAAATTGAGGATGTTTTGACATAAGCCGGCCTTTAATAAATTAACTAAAAGTTACTTTCTTCTGCCGATTATTAAATTGGCCGTAATTCCGAACAGATACTGCGCGGCACCATCGCAAAGGAGAGAACAGTACTCCACGCACGAGCGAACCTGAGTATTATAAAGAAGAGACAGGTGCCCAGGCGAGAACAACCGTCTCACCTTGTTTAGAACACCTAACTTCCGTGAGGCCCCCTTAGTGATGCTCTCAACGTACTCGCGTGGATTGTGGTCGCGGCAGATACCCATGCCTAAGATATCGAGTCTGTCTTGTAATGATAGTTGAGTTTTCTGAAAAGTCTTTTTTTCTTGGCATTGAACTCGACCAGATTCGCACAGCCCTATTGAGAAATGCCGCCCAGAACTTAGTCGAGTTGAGCAACAAGCTCCTGTCGTTTTTCCTCGATATCTTCTGACTTTGCTGCAGGGTGTTCGAAATATCTTCCATGATCTGTGCTGTGGTCTGCATAGCAATGAATATTGCCTAGGGCTAACATGTCATTTATATGGAGAAGAAACAGCTTGGGCGACAGGACGGATAGATTTTTGACATCAAATGAAGAGGCAAACAAATTTGAATATCTTTTATAAAGGCGGTATATGTCAATCTTTAATAGTTTGGTTGGGCTCTTGTGTTTTCGAATAATGGTCACCTGGTACTTCAGATCTTCGATTATCCTAGTTTTTATAGTTTTCCCTTTATGTGGCCATTAAACCATAACTCTGTACCAAATTTCATCTATCTGAGATTATGGGAAGTACTAGTTCTATTATGATGATCATGAGTGAGTGAATGAGTGAGTGTCATAAATGCGAAACTTTGCTTTCGCTTAGCTTCGGAACTAAATGACCTACAGACTTGATTTTTTTTATTATAAGTGTGATTTTATAGCTTACTGGATGACGAGAATTTCTGCGTTCTAGTCTTATCCAGAGGTTCTCAAATAAGGCCCTGAAAATGCGTCGAAATGGTTCCAGTAAAGGATGGTACGGCAGTGTTTGCTTCGCGCTCGACTTGGCGGGGGCACTGCCGTGCCCCCCGATTTTTTACAGATATTTTGCTGTAATAGAACACTATTTACCATCATCTCATTAAGGTTAGAGAAGAATTAAGAACTTTAAGGTTAGACATGACACTAATATATAACGGCGAAAGTTTGTGAGTGTGTATGTTTGTTACGCAATAACTACTGGACGGATTTGGATGAAACTTTACAGTAATATAGCTTAAACACCGGACTAACACATAGCCTACTATTTGCCGCGACAACCGACATAAACACAGGAGGAGCCGCCGGCAACAGCTAGTCTGTTACGTAAAACTTGGAAACGGTATTTGTGTATAAGGATTAAGCAAGACTAAAGTGTTCCTGAGCTGACTTTAATACCCAGATCGAGACATGCGATATCCGGAGAGGGATACTTGTGAGCGAGCCTGTGAGGATAAGATGACCGACTTTAAGTAGCGATGAAAAAATATCGTAAATGCTATCCCTTTAATTTTGTCACTGATAAAGTTGAGCTAAAGAACATAAAACATTCTATTAATAAGTTATTTTGTGTTAAATTCGGTACTGATAAGTATTGAATTAAACAACACACTACCAAAAGTAGCTGAAAATATAAAAGAATGATTTACCATAAAAGAAAAATCAACGTTAATACCCATAGATGAAAGAGTATACTCTACTTTGATGTTTTTTAACTATTTCTCCTTGAATACCCATCTCGTTCATTTCTTGGATGACATACCCGCCATGTCTTTTGTTTCGAATAGTTTTTGTAGAAAAGAAATAAAGGAGAGACCAGTTCCAGCAGTGGACAAACAAAGGCAGTTGTTGATGATGATTTTGGATGTGTTCGTGCACGATGGCAATTCAAACACAAATGTGTGAGTCGCGGGTGACCTAGCTTTAAAAAAAGTGTCGTCAGAAAACACTTACGTTTACGAATAAGTTTACGTTACAAGGTAAAACATTGTTAATGGCTTTACATAATTGTAATAATATTACAAAACAATGGCAATGTACAGCTACAAATAACGTTACTGCGATTATAGTCATGTAACAATAATTTTTAGTGTTATCCACTGATTGCTTAGAATGTTACATAAAATGTATGAATGTGTTTGTTAGGTCCTATTTGTGTGTCTTTGTTTGTAGGTAGTTAGTAGTATAACGACAATATAAATAATATAGGAGCTTAAGCCTAATGCTTGCAAAGGTATCAAATTGTCCTTTGATTCATCTGCTCCTTGAAACAAGAGTTCAGCATTTATAATACTTCTTATATCTCAGGCTCTTGCCTGTAACCTTCGATTCTGACTAACGCCTTAGTGCTTAGAAAGTCAGCTCCCTTATTCTCCGCGATCTAGTTCATGTAAAGACAATTGCCAGCGTCCTGATTCATTCTGGCATACTAGGCATCGGGGCCAGGATAAGTGACTTTTTGTTTATTAATACACTATGGTGACAAACAAACATACGATCAGCCTTATTATTATTTATTTAATTAGCAATTTTACAAACACGAGTGTTATTTATCTATCTCAGAATTAAATTGACTGGTAATACCAAAGAATTACCAGTCACTTTTATTCTTGAGGAAGGACTTATGGTACTCTTTACCGCTATAACTGACATTCACGCGGAGGGAGCCGGGGCGAAGTTAGTCTAATAATATGTATCATACAAAATATCGACTCACCCAATAATAGTCCTTAAACACTTGGTTATTAGAAGATCTGAGGTTGATCATGTCTTCAAGAGTGGTCTGCCACCGGTCCATGCCGGCGGCAATCTTGTTGGACACGTTTTCCCTGTTCATGGTCGCTTCGCCTTCCTCGTGGTGGCCAGATGGAACAGCATCACTGCTGCTAACCTTAGCTTCTTCAGGCTCCGCTGAGGAGCCTCCCCTTTGAGGCGAGGAACTCTCTTTACTGCTCTCGCGACCGATCGCACTGAACGTTCTGCAAAAGAAATAACAATACCTTCGTAATCTTTCCTTACTTCTCATTTTATATTTTACTAGCCGACCCACGCAACCTCGTTTGCGCCTTATATTGCCCGTAGCGTGAAAATTTCCCCCGTTTTTGAAACATTCTTCATTGTTGCTCCGCTCCTATTAGTAGTAGCGTGATGATATATACCCTATAGCCTTCCTCGATAAATGGACTATCCAACACCGAAAGAATTTTTCAAATCGGACCAGTGGTTCCTGAGATTAGCGTGTTCAAAACAAACAAACAAACAAACAAACTCTTCAGCTTTATATATTAGTATAGATATAGATTTTAAATTTAAAAATACTTTCTTAGCATGAATGCGAAAATATCAAGATAGTAGTCGCAACGATTTGAGCTCCACATTGATGCATCAATCAGTCGGGGCAAGTTATTTTAAATGTATATCTTTTTCAATAATGAACTAAACTTGTGCTTCTGTAGGGGTGGGATGAAGTCGGTAGTATATTAGGTGCTTAAACCCGTAAACTCTTAATGTTTGAGAGAGAGTGGCCTTGAGCCTTATAATACCGTCACTTCACGGAGCACGGCAATTAACACTTACATTATATTAAATTCCTTTGTAAACCTCAATGACGTATCTACAAAGTATCAGAATATAATTAGGTTATTCTGCTGTAGAATCCAATTTAACTAGAACTCTTAGAACACTTGATTCGATACCGGCATTACTGAGGTCAATTATGGCTGTCAATATATGTTTTTTTGTTGAGATGAGTTTAGTACTTTAGTTTAAGGTTAACATTTTTTACATAAGGTCAGTTCAAAATCTGTACAAGAACTGAACTATCCCGAAGCCTCAGACTACAGGTAGCAAATTAAATATAATTAAAATAACAGTGAGTAACGACCTCACCCTGCTTCGCACAGAAGTCTTTGAAATTCTCGGATTTCCTCTACAATAACATGCATGTATTATACATATCTATAAACCTGTGTCTTAATTCACTTTGTATATTGCAGTAAACTACATTAAAATTTGTTAAGTAGTTTAGAAGATCCAAGTGAACAGGCAGGGGAAACGACTTCATTTTATACCTACTGTGTAAGTGTATAGGCTTACGTCACATTAACATCTATACAAATAAATAAAATTGGAGTGTCTGTTTGTAATATTAAAATAACCGCTTTTTACTAAATGCATATGTATGTATACACGGTACATATACCAAAAATGTAGTTAAAAAAATGTTTGTCTGTCTGTTTGTCTGTTTGTTCCGGGTAATCTCTGGAACGGCTGGACGGATTTTGACGGGACTTTCACTGGCAGGTAGCTGATGATCCGGGGAGTAACTTAGGCTACTTTTTTAGACTAACTTTGTCCCGCGGCGTTACTCGCGGTACAAAAATAGCCGCGGGGTTCAGCTAGTTCGTTTTTATAATGCAAAAAGTCGATTCAGGCGATAAACTTCTCAACCACTTTTAATAATACTTTCATAATTTAAATACTCATTTTCTCACTAACAGAGTTATACAGTTTGATTAGAGATTTAGATTAAGTAATATAATAACATGGGTGCACTCTCTGTTCCCTCTCTCTCTCATAATTCGATGGGGCGGATATCCGACACGACCGGGGAGAGACCCCAACTTTCAAACTCCGAGCTGTAATTAAGCATTTCTATAATCAGAAAAACTCAATAACACTTTTTGTCTCGACCCGGGATCCGAGCCCGAGATCTCATGATCGGCACTCGCAGACGTAAACCGCAAAACCAATGAGGCATAGGGTGTTACTACCGTATACACTTTCATATTAATATGTATTTGCTGTGAGCTGTTAATTTAAAATTATGAGCATATAATATTATAATTACGATTTATTTGAATACTGCACAATATGTATAATATTTTAATACTCAACCATAAAACATATTATGGACTGCATTACCTTGCAGTGCACACGTAGAGCCATTATTTTGTTTATATTTTGAAACAGTATTACGTACTTGATTTCAATGATAGTATTATATCATTTCTTCACCGAATGCACATCACTTATATTGTTTTAATAGTTACACACAACCACGTTGAACCATGTTTTGACCACAAATGAATCATGGACACTTCCTATTGTGGATGCGTAACACATTTCTTACTCACCGTTTCCTATAATTATAACGTTTCTTCGTGAACATCTGTAACTCAATCCATTTTAAATGCCTGATATAGTATGTATTATACCTAAATGCGTGTGGATAACTCAGCTCTCCTAGCGAATTTGCAAGCTTTTCGCGTCATTTATCTTTCTAGAATCATTAACATATCTATTCTATTGTTCTATTCGCTAATATTAACCGACTTCAAAAAGGAGGAGGTCATCAATTCGACTGTTTTTTTTCATGTTTGTTACCTCATAAATTTTGATTGGGTGAACAGATTTTCGAGATGTCCAGTTCTTGAAGTCGGTTCTTTTTTTGTTAAAATTTGTGAATATATCTCGACCACGTCGTGATTTAGCGTTGGTAGACGTCATTCCGCTATATTTTTTCGTTTTCTATTAACGTTGAAATTCGTACAATGTCAACCTGGCTAGGAGGACAGAACTTATTTTTGTGGCGATCTTTGAAGGAGGCTTAAGCCTTGTAGTGGACTTCTTGAGGCTGATGACACCTGTACATTCTATAAAGTTACTGATTTAAGTGCTAGTTTTATCATATTATTGACCTTGTGAGTGTGCAACCGCATTAGCCTCGGCGTTTACAAATGCGCTTACATAATTAAGTTTCATATGTTTCTACCAGGTGATAACTGACCTTTTAAATTATTTTTCGACTTCAATTATGTTTTTTAAAAACCATCGTCCTTTCTTATTATTGATTAGATCCGGTGGCCAACTGTCATCGTCATCTACAGTTGATATTTCACTTGAGTATGTACTATATACGCACCTATCATATTTATATATTTTTCTAGAACCCTATCTATTTATTTGACCTAATGTCAACAGGATTAACTAGAATATCCATGAAAACAGAAAAAAATAAATTGGTTTAGATGGTGAGTAAACAGATATAATACAAAGAACTGCCTTCAGTCAGTTTAGAAGAAAGTAACTAAGGTAAACTACTATATAATGTAATAAAAAAATATTGTAAAATCTTTTATTTCATATGAGAGTGGCAGGAATCATAAAGCAATTAGTTTCTAGTTATTCAAAGTCAGTTATCGTATCGTTTTTGTTCAAATAGGTATGATACCTATTACAACTAATGACGTCTTACGCTGCTATTGCTAAATCATTTACTTTTAACGTTCGGTTAGTCAATTAAAAAGTACTTATTTACAAAGTTGATAACCGTTTTCAATAAAGTTATGTATTCTATAACGTAAAAAGTAACAATATTATCACGACCTTAAAGTTTATGTCTGTATGTATCCTATCAATCGATTGATTAGTTAAAGTTGATACGACACTAATACTGCCTTGTTGGTCTAGCGGTTAGCATGCGCGATTTCTAATCAAGAGGTCTCGGGTTCTTTTCTTACGAGAAATTCTTAACTATTTAATATCAGCTCGAAGTATGTAAGTTTGGCGGCGTTGGGAAGTGTGTTTCCTCAAATACACTATACTTTCATGATCAACTTTCGAATTCAGTTCGCCTTCAGGGTTGCGGAGGTCCGATGCCTGTCTCTAATTGGAAAAATATTTATTCAGCTATTAATAATAATCTTCAGAACAATATACGCTATAAAGATGAAGATAATGATATGACAAGATATTACTTATAAGAATTATCACCGGTTTGTGGTTAACAAACAACTGCCTCGGTAGCGCAGTGGTAGCGTACGCGACTGCTGTTCTCGAGGTCTCGGGTTCGATTCCCGGGTCAGACCAAATACTTGTATGATCTGCAAATATTTGTTTCGGAGTCTGGGTGTTTTCTATGTATAATATGTATGTATGTATTTACAAAACAAAAAGATATAAGTATTCATATCAGTTGTCTAATACACCCATAATACAATACAAGCTCTGCTTAGTTTGGGATTAGATGGCGTTGTGTGTTAGATGTCCGAAATATTTATTTATTATTTATTCGACAATAGTCGACATTCTAAAAACGTACGACACAAATATTTTATTGATGCACTTTTATAGAATAGGAATTGGCTTGTATTGTACTCGTAGTACTGTACAGGTACTTCGTAGATAAATAATGTATATGAACTTCAAATGAACGTACATATACGTATATGGATTTTCAATTTTACCTTGTTTATCAAGTGCTTCTGGCGTCATATATTCATGAATCATCAGAACACAGTCATGTACTTTTAATGGCATCATTTTAGTGTTTTAATTTAATTATATTTAGTAATTTAGTTTAATTATATAGGTACATATTAGATAACGCTACATTTATTTGTTGAAATATATGTATGTAATGTTAGTATGCAGTTCTTATGAACAAGTCGTATTAAGAAGGATAGAGAATAGATACCTACAATTGCAGTTTTGCAGCTTGACAGCAGTTAGCATTTGTTTACCATTATTTAAAGTATCTAGAATTTCTCAAATAACAGATACATTTTATTTAGCTGCATTTGTATTTTTAACCGACTTCAAAAAAAGGAGGAGGTTTCTCAATTCGACTGTATATTGGAAGAAATCGCAGTCTGCGATAAGGCCGCCCATTGTACCACTGTTTTTGTTTGTTATTGTCTTCAATGTATATTTCATTTTATGGTGTACAATAAAGAATACCTATCTATCTATCTATATATATATATATATATATTGTTATGTGTGTTCGTGGATAACTTCGTCGTTTATGAACCGATTTTGATGATTCTTTTTTTAATGGAAAGGAGATGTCTCGACGGTGGTACCATGATAAGGACATTAATATCTGATGATGACATCCACGAGAAATCGAGTCGAACCTTGAAGTTGGTTTTATTTTTGTGAAAATTGTTCTAACTCACTTAGTAAACTTATCATTGAGGTCATTTCAAGGCTACAAGGCGCTTGTCGTACCGAAATACATCTTAATGAATATTAAATAATTAGCTGCGATAATTGTTCTACAATTTGACTTTTCTATTGGATGAAACTAGGAGATCGATAGTAGGTTTAGACCTCTACAGGGGTAACCACAAAAAACAAAGGACTATACTTATTAAACTTACTTTATTCTCTGTTCTGTGGAGGTAACATATGAAACATAGCTAATGATGTTCACAATGCGCATCGTTAATTTAGCATCATGTGATTTTAATGGACTGTAACAATGGTCCTTGAGGGAATCAGTATGCCAATAGCCATTATCATAATCAGTCAAGTTCACTGCTGGACATAGGCTTCTCCCACCTCTCTCTCTGATCGATTTTGGCTTATCGAATCCACCTCCTGCGCAAAATGATCACTCCAGTGGGCGTCCTATGCTAGGTTTTCTGAGAAGTCTTCTACCCTAAAGAGAATTATATAGATGCTCGATACTGATAGACGGTCAGAGCTAAATCAACTTTGGTTAAAAGACTTAGAGCAGATAGAAAATGATAATGAAGTATAGTCCTCCATTCTCAAACTCTTTTAACCTAATTCGAAGGCCAAGGGAGCTGCGCGCTTAATTTAGTAGGTACTCTATGAAATGGAATTTAAGACTTATAAATATTCTTTAATTACCTTACTTATTCCAGGTCAAACGGCACAAGTTTCTATATGAACACTGTTTAAGAAGTACATAATATTAATTGTAACATTAGACATTAGAATTATTACACGCTTTAAGTAACTAGTGCTGCTAATGTAATAGGATGTTGCTTAGTAATCACACGAGTTTTTACAAATGAAACTCTCGCAGTGATAGAAAATTAGACAACACTTATTCTTTATTTATTTACGTAATCAATATATACTCCATACGTCCCCAACCCGCACTCGATCTGCATGCGGACGTATGGCCTTAACCCTCTCCTGAGAGTAGACATGATCAACAACCCGTAATCTCATACTACTTGGCTCGCAAGTAGTATGAGATTACGGGTTGTTGATGGTACATACTCTATCTACATAAATAATAAAATTGAAGTGTCAATTTATAATTTCAAACTATCAGATTTTCACTAAATGCATGTAGGTATTATTGTAAATGTACAACAACAATCACGGGTAACACCACGTGGTAAAGCTAGTCATGAATAAATCATGATTATAATTTTAAAACCTTAAGATGGCGACACTTGATATGTTAGTCAGGTAAAAAATATTTGCTAGTTGCTAATATAACCTAAACCTAATATTCAGAGCTTATTCTGCCGATTCAAACTTTTGACGTGTTCATAGGTTAAGCGAATATATGTATACTGAACTAGTATGGCATAGAATAATAGCCGTATTTTTGGCTAAGAGGACTTTATTTTTAATTATCTTAATTTATTCTGAACACTTATTTTAATCCTTTAGCCAATTTATGTCTGTTTATAGCCTGCAGTGAATTGACAGACCGTCAGAACGCCATCAATTCAACATGAACAAGCTCGTTCAGGTGTTAATTACTTTTGATAAACTATGCTAACTATGCTAAGTTCAACACTGCATATAAGTTACGGTGTGGAACAGTAAAAGTCAAAAGTTTGTCAAAAATAGATATAAAATACGTGCAAAACTAACTTATTAAGATCACACGTGGTTTATTAATAGCCGTATGAAAGCTACTGCGTCTGCTCTCAGCGTGTGATCTCTCGCCCGTATTTGGTTTCATGTTTAGTTGCGCATCTGTTCACTTCAACATTTATCATCTTTATTATGTGCAAAGTTACTGAGTTTATTTGAAAGAGACAGTTCACGGTAATTTATTTTTGGAATATTCGCGGTGTGTATCGTCTAATTTCGTTTGGTTTAAATTTAATTTAGTACAATTTAAACATTACTTGATCGTAACTGTGAAAATAGAAACTATCCCTAATCAATTAATAGACAAATATTAAGTTCATAATACCTAAATATTAAACACGACGATTGAAATGTACAAGAATAATGATAAAACTGTGACGATTGGACAAAAGAGTTAACACGGTATACAAACCGCTTCAAAGATTTTTTTTTCTATTTATATAGCACTAGCTGTTCCCCGCGGCTTTGCTCGCGTGGAAGTTGATAATATGTATTTAATTAAAACTGTGTAAATGTATGTATCAGTACTTTATTCATTTTTTTGAACGTATTTTTTGATTTTTGATCAATAGCCCATTTAAAAGAACTTTCATACAAACATTTGACTCACATTTCATCCCTTTTAGGAACAGAATTCGCATAAATGCTGATATAAGTATTCATCTATTTCGAAAAATGACGGAATGCCAGACTAACCTATGTACAAAATGTCAACCCCTATTTCACCCCTTAGGGATAGAATATTCAGAAACGCTGCAATACATACGTATTTACGCATTTTTAATTAGCAACCCAAAAGTAAAGTTTCACCTTTCTTATTTCTAAGTATTTTTAAATATGACGGATTTCCATAAAAAAATTCAACCCCAATTTCACCCCCTTAGGGGTAAAATATGCAGAAACTCTAAATAGATATCTAGTCATTTTTAACGAATAGCCCAAAATTAAAGTTTTTTGGTACTAATTTAAAAAATAACGGACTTCCATACAAACTTTCAACCCCTATTTCACCCTTTTAGGGGTAGAGTACCCAAAAACGCTTAAATACGTCTTTACTCTTTTTTAATCAGTAGTACATGAATAAAGTTTCATGGTTCTAACTTAAAAAATGACAAACTTTCATACAAACTTTCCACCCCTATTTCACCCCTTAGGGGTAGAATATCCAGAAACACTTACATACGTATCTACTCATTTTTAATTTGTAGCCCAAAAACAAAGTTTCATGTTTGTAACTTCAAAAATGGCGAACTTACGTACAAACTTTCAGCCCCTTTTTCATCCCCTTAGGGGAAGAATATCCAGAAATGCTCAAACAAGTATCCACTCACTTTTAATCAGTGGCCCAAAAATAAAGTTTCATGTTTGTGACTTCAAAAATAACGAATTTCCTTACAAACTTTCAACCTCTAGTTCACCCCTTTAGGGGTAGAATATCCAAAAACGCTTAAATACGCGTCTTCTCATTTGAAATCAGTAGCCCAAAAATAAAGTTTCATGCTTCTTACTTAAAAAATGACGAACTTCCATACAAACTTTCAACCCCTATTTCACCCCCTTAGGGATAGAACATCCAGAAACGCTTAAATATGTATCTACTCTTTTTTAATCAGTAGTACATGAATAAAGTTTCATGGTTCTTACTTAAAAAATGTCAAACTTTCATAGAAACTTTCAACCCCTATTTCACCCCTTAGGGGTAGAATATCCAGAAACGTTTACATATGTATCTACTCATATTTTATTTGTAGCCCAAAAACAAAGTTTCATGTTTGTAACTTCAAAAATGGCGAACTTACGTACAAATTTTCAACTCCTTTTGCATCCCCTTAGGGGTAGAATATCCAGAAACGCTTAAATACGCATCCACTTACTTTTAATCAGTAGCCCAAAAATAAAGTTTCATGTTTGCTACTTCAAAAATAACGAACTTTCGTACAAACTTTCAACCCCTATTTCACCCTCTTAGGGGTAGAATATCCAGAAACGCTTAAGTATGTGTCTTTTTATTTGAAATCAGTAGCCCAAAAATAAAGTTTCATGCTTCTTACTTAAAAAAAGACAAACTTCCATACAAACTTTCAACCCCTATTTCACCCCCTTAGGGGTAGAATATCCAGAAACGCTTAAATACGTATCTATTGTTTTTAATCAGTAGCACATAAATAAAGTTTCATGTTTCTAACTTAAAATATGACGAACTTCCATACAAACTTTCAACCCCTATTTCACCCCCTTAGAGGTAGAATATCCAGAAACGCTCAAATACGTCTCTACCCTTTTTAAATCAGTAACACATAAATAAAGTTTCATGTTTCAGACTTCAAAAATGACGGACTTTCAGACTAACCTATGTACGAAATGTAAACCTCTATTTCACCCCTTAGGGGTTGAATATTCAAAAACGCTGAAATACGTGTTTACTCATTTTAAATCAGCAGCCCAAAAGTAAAGTTTCGGGTTTCTAACTTTAAAAATGACGGACTTCCATACAAACTTTCAACCCCTATTTCACCCCCTTAGGGGTAGAAATTCCAAAATTCCTTTCTTAGTGCGTGTCTACTTAATAAAAGGATCTTACTCACCAAATTTCATAGCCCTAACTATCATAGTTTACGCTCGGCGATGATGAATCAGTCAGTCAGTCAGTCAGTCAGTCAGTCAGTCAGTCAGTCAGTCAGGACTTACTATTTTATAAGTATAGATTAGGTAATGTTCTTACAATGCAACGTGCCACCTACCTCGTGTACCTACAGCTGATAACATACGTAATTTTAACACTATCAAATGTCATTTTAAACCATGTCTACTTGCTAAATTATTTCACTACACCACTGAAATAAAATGATGTACCTATTTAGTAATTTGTAGTTCCATGTTAATATAACTTATCGAATTCATTTACTTTCCTGCGTAAATAAATTGAAATAATGATATTGATAACACTAATAAAGGAAAATGCCTGATAGTTAAACTAACATTTACGTCAATGAATAATTCCACACCGGCTTAGCACAGAATTCTTTGTTATTTTCTGATTTACTCTATACATATGTATATACCTAAACCTTCCTCTTAAATCACTCTATCGAGTGCTGAAAACTCATCCAACCCGTTGAGTAGTTTTGAAGATCTAAGGGAACAGACAACGGAAGAGACTTATTTTTCTACTATGTAAAGATGCAACCACGAAATTCCAGCTATACCTCTATAGCTCTAATTTCGTAATATAGATACACGACCGCATAATGATGAATAATAAGCACTTAGCCCAGATTTGCAGATGCATACAGTACAAACTATGTATATCCATCAACTCGAAGGTCGTATGCCATTACCATTATTCCTGTAGCAAGTGTATTCAATTTATTGTAAATATAGGCTTTTAGCGTTCTTGCAAACGTTTTTATCTGACTGTGATGTATTGCCTTATCAGTTATTTTCGTCTCATGTCCCAGTTTTCACCGAATTTTACTCATTTTATTATTTCAAAGAGCAACAATACTGATGTCGCCAGAAAAAAAGACAACATATATTTACTATTGACGGAGAAATTCAATAAAATCAAACAAAATAGTAAAAGAACACAAGTAAAGAAAGGTTTTAATTGCTTATAATAGTGTATCTATTCTTTCTATTAGTGGTTTTATGCGCATTATATGAAATAGCTATTAAAAATTATATTAATTCGTAATAAAATGCGTTTCTCTCTAAATAACATTATGTCGCCGAGTGACGAGGATTTTCAGAGTATTCTCCTAGTAGTGAGCATGTGAACTCTGTGCGAATACCAAATTATTTTCGGGAACAATCGTGTTCCTTTTAAAGCGGATTAACTTACTGAGAATTTGTTTAGTGGGGAGAAACCAATCGTTGCTCGGCTTATAACAATCAGTTGTCCTTTCCCGCTACTGGTTATTCCCGATTTACAGAGGCTACAGTGCGAGCAATGAGATATCGCAAAGACATCGCAGACATCGAGTTTGTTTTTTTATTACCAAATTGGGCCGATACACTTTTTCCAGTCGTGCTGTTTTAAAATACTTTCAATGAAACATTTTATATCCTTCTAGATTCCGTTTATCAGAAATTTCTTAAAACATATTCTTTTGTAGTCCAGTGGTAGATTTGTCTAACTATCTTTCGCAGTTTACAGTTTCGCTACAGTCTCATTCAATTTTAATCTTAGAGAAACGACACAAGAATTTAATCGCTGGTTCAAGACAGGCATTAAAATAAATACTTACTTAATGTTAGAACATTAAACTTCAAGATAAGCATGAAAGTAACGGTGACCTTAATTATAGCGAAACTCGCACTGATAGAAAAATGTTTATGAGTTTCAATGAATGGTTCTACCAGAGACGGATGACTACCAGTAGCTGTTTACACATACATAATACACATAGGTACATATATCTATACTTATATTTTAGTGCGAAAGTAATTCTGTCTGTCTGTCAGAATTTCACAGCGAAACCGCTGCACCTTGATTCTTGAGAAAGGACAGAGCGCACTTTTTACTGCGATAACCGACGAACAAGCGGGCGGAGCCGCAAGCAAAAGCTAATATACTACTGTGTTTAATAGTAAAATGGATATAATAGGTTCTAAGGAAACAAATGTTTATTATAGTAACAAGCATAAGTAGTGCGGTCTAACTGCCTACCAAGAATATAATGGTTGAGAAAGTGTTACTAGTAGGAGAAGATGTTGTACAGAGCAGAAAATCTAAAAAGGCCTAATATGTAAACATACAAGAACCTTGCTTGTAAACTGGTTCTATATATTATTTTGGTGATAGTATTTTACCATTGCAGTTTGTGTATCAAAGAGAACGTTAAGCCGTCGGTCCAGGTTAGGTATACGAACATCTGTAATTGTCGTTACGTGTAGTTAGATGCCTAAAAAGTCCGACAAGTCTTTCTAAAGGACTTCGATATCGCCTAACACTTGAGTTGTTGACGTCTTATGGCAGTCGCTCCATATAACAAATCGTAATTCCGTCGCTTTTTAATAGACTCGACACTGACGCCAAACTAGTTTCGAAAGAGTCCCAAATAGATCTTCTTCGTTCTTCGTTTTCAACAACACCTCCTGTATTAGGAATATGGATTTTAAAAACATACATGAAACGAACACAAAGAAAACCCAGACACAGAATATCAATTTTTGCATCATACAAAGTGCTGTCCCATTTGGGAATTAAACCAACAACTCTTGACGCAGTAGAGAGCGGCCATGGCGTCAGCTTTAACCACTTGGCCAACCGTGCAGGACAACAGATCTGCTAGTAATATACTCCTAATTTTTTACCAGCAATTATTTTGCATTATGCACCTGGAAATAGCCTTACTTCATATCGCCTACAGCGAGCGACACTATTGCTAGTAGATTTCGCAGCAAGCAACGTTAGCCCGCGCCATCCGTTACATAACGTAACCGACTCGCTCGACCGTTGGCAATTCTACGTCACTGGCCACAATTTATCACTATGCTTCAGGGTTGCCACAATTATACATATAAATCATTTGACATTTAAGAAAAACTAATTTCACTGAACTTTAAGATGCATTTTATTTAATATCATTGATTATTATTCAAAGATGAAAAATTTAAAACATTGAGAATTCAGTTATCGCATAAATATATAATAATTCTAAATAAAAGCCCGCGACTGACTATATCTACCCTTTATGTGGAAGCCAGTATATTCTAAACTGCTGTTAATAATTTGGCATGAAGAAAATTGATTTTTGAGTTAGTATAACAGCTACTATTCACTCCGAAAGCCGACATACACGTGGGCGGAGCTGCGGAAAAAAACTAGTACATATCATCATCATCATCCTAATCTTTATTTTGGTTGGCTACTAGTTCAGCCGGTTTTACCTATCATTAGAATATATATTACTATCTGTTGCTCGCGGCTTCGCGCGCTTGTATGTCGGTTATCGCGGCAAATAGTAGCCTAAATGTTATACTGATGTATAAGCTATATTACTGTAAAGTTTCATCCAAATCCGTTCAGTATCTTTTGCATGAAAGAGCAACAACGACTTTCGCGTTTATAGTATTAGTAGGATATCATTTTAATGTCAGTTATTAAACCTGAGGATGAACTAAATTTGAAGATTGATCTAGTTGTCATTATATTTGAGGGCACTATTGCAATATTTGCAATAACAATTGTCATAACGATGTTCATGACGTTAACGTGCTCTCCGAGGCACGGGCGGTAAAAATTAGTACATTGTATAATTTCAAATTATTTCGTTCTTTTTAAAACTCTACAAGGGACAACCCTAGCTCTCAAGTTCCATCATTCAATCGTTGAATTAGTATTTCATCATCACGTGGTATTTAAAACCTGATTTAAAATCACTACTATAGCATTAAGTATTTACTTAAGTCATTTACATAAAAAAACATATTTGGTAGATATTTAAAACATATCAAGTATAGTATATTTTATTATCTTCATTCATACTATTATTTTCACTCTTGTCTGTTTGTTACTATTGCATTAAACCGCTGAACAGATTCAGATGAGAGATGAGCATAGAGATAGTTGGAACCCGGGAAATATCTTAGAGTAATTATATCACAGAAATTTGTATGGTAACACAATAACTGGTAAATATATTTAGATGGAATTTGTAATGGAAGTACTTTAATCATTAAGGAAGAAGATAAGCTACCTTTTACTGCGATAACCGACATACGCGTGGACAAAGTCGCGAGCAAAAACTAGTTAAACCTCTTGATACCCCTTTTAAAACACACGGAAAGGACGCACCTTTCCGTGTGTTTTAAAAAGAGATAGTATATTTACTAGGCATATCATAACTGCAACACTCACGATTAAAAGTATCTGTACTTCTATACTAATACTAGCAGACCCACGCAACTTATCAAATCGGACCAGCCATTCCTCAGATTAGCGCGTTCAACCGAACAAACTGTTCAGCTTTATAATCTATCTATACTAATATATAAAGCTGAAGAGTTTGTTTGTTTGTTTAAATACGCTAATCTCAGGAACCGCTGGTCCGATTTAAAAAAATGTTTTAGTGTTGGATAGTACATTTATCGAGGAAGGCTATATATCATCATGCTAAGACCAATAGGAGCGGAGCACCAATGAAGAATGTTACAAAAATGGAGGAAAATTATCACGCGACGGGCAATAGGAGACGCCCACGAGGTTGCGTGGGTCTGCTAGTTGTTTATCTATACAAATAAATAAAATTGGAGTGTCTGTTTGTAATATTAAAATAACAGCTTTTTAATCAATGCATATGTATGTATACACGATACATATACCAAAAATGTGATTAAAAAATTTTTTGTCTGTCTGTCTGTTTGTTCCGGGTAATCTCTGGAACGGCTGGACGGATTTGGTCGGGACTTTCACTGGCAGGTAGCTGATGATCCAGGGAGTAACTTAGGCTACTTTTTTTAGACTAACTTTGTCCCGCGGCGTTACTCGCGGTACAACAATGACCGCGGGTAAACAAACAAAAATTGTAAAAAATGTTATTTTGATATTTTTACTAAATGCATACATACAAATGCATTTATTAAAAAGCGGTTATTTTAATATTACAAACAGACTTTCAAATTTTTATTTATTTAATAGATATGTATGGATAAACTGGTGTATTTACCGCTTTTACGGCATTTTCTTTCCGTAGTATATTCCGGTAATCTTCTCACACATACTTTCCTGGTGTTAACGTTTTAACTTCTAGTATGTAAAATCTCTTCATAAGTATACTGAAAAAGGAAATCGCTTCCACCGTCTGTTTACTTAAAAATCTTTTAAAATACTTAACGAATTTTAATGCAGTTTTCACTAATAGATAATGTGATTCAGGAGGAAGGTTCATATATGGTATACCATGTAATTTATAGCCGTGCGAAGCCGTACAGAATCGCTTCCTATATAACAGAATGAATATGACACTTTTGACACAGAGTAAAAGCAATTAACTATTCAGTTATCAATGAGAATAATAATTTCCAATTACCTCCTTCTGCGTTGAAGTGGATGTGTTACAAGCTTGGAATAACAAAATGTCAATAGCTTGTGCTTACAACAGCGATACAACAAATAGTTTGTTGTTATTTACTTTATAATAGCGGTCTGTGAACTTATTGTAATTAAATCGCATGTTGGTGACAGCTTGCTGACGATGATGACAGATGATTTCAAATCTTTTTGAAGCTTAGAGGACATATTACTGAAGATGAGTTGAGTTATTTCTCCTTGTCTGATTGTATAAGGAATTACAGGAGAGACCAACTAACGAAATACCTTATGTTGACCTTATTATTGCTAGTATAAAATAAACTCATAAAAACCTCCACGTTTTCAATTCCAAATGTTTGTCCAAAATTAAAATACGGCAAATGGTTTTATATAGCTTTTGAATGTGAATTTCTAAGGAAGTTGAAACAATTCATTATTAGAAAACATTCAACTACATGCGAGTAAGAGATTTTCAAAACATATAAAGGGTTTTATTATAAACTAGCTGAACCCCCCGGTGTTACCCGCGGTTATTGTTGTACCGCGAGTAACGCCGCGCGACAAAGTTAGTCTAAAAAAAGTAGCCTAAGTTACTCCCCGTATCATTAGCTACCTGCCAGTGAAAGTCCCGTCAAAATCCGTCCAGCCGTTCCAGAGATTACCCGGAACAAACAGACAGACAGACAAACAGACAGTCAGACAGACAGACAGACAAAAATTTTTTTAACTACATTTTTCGTATATGTTCCTTGTATACATACATATGCATTTATTAAAAAGTGGTTATTTTAATATTACAAACAGACACTCCAATTTTATTTATTTGTATAGACTAGCAGACCGAGTTACTAGTTAATAGAGTTTTTGAAACATATTTCATTGGTGCTCCGCTCCTATTGGTCTTAGCGTGATGATATATATAACCTATAGACTTCCTCGATAAATGTACTATCCAACACTGAAATATTTTTTCAAATCAGACCAGCGGTTTCTGAGATTAGCGCATTCAAACAAACAAACTCTTCGGCTTTATATATTAAAATACATTATTGAATGATACATTACACTATGAGTTACGTGATTACTTATTCACTATTGAAGTACCTATTAAAAAGCCCATTATTGAGTCGAGTTTCGCCATTGACAACAAAACAATTATTGAATCCCTGAGCAAATAATGAGCAATAATGTAAGTGAAATGTCCGAAGCAGTCTTGAAAGTTTTGTGTGTCTGTAGTCGGCTTTAACCCGCAGAGCAAGTCCATTAATGCAATCGCCTGTTTCGACACAATATTTATACGAACATTACATTATGTGTGACTTCATCGCTCGCTATGAATTCTATAAGAGACTGTTATGTTCCGTACTTCAGTTTTAACGGATCCTATGTTGATTTCGTAAAGTTAAAGTGTTTTCAAACTTAGATAAGATTTTTTGAGTACAAAATGAGCTAAATTTTTCTGAATTTTTATGAATATACAAGAATCTATAAATAAAATTAAAGTGTCTGTTTGTAATTTCAAATTAATAACTTTGAACTAAATGCATATGGAAGTATATATTATTATTACTGTCCTTACATAAAAAAATCTGTTTAAAAAAACTGTCAGTTTGTTCCGGCCAATTCTGAAACGGCTAGAACGAGTTTGACGGAATTTTCACTGACAGATGAGTGATGTTAGTTTAGTTTAGTTATCAGAAGAAAAAAAACAAAATTAAAACCAAGGAGTGAACAATATCCGATTCAAAAGCAACACAACCTACCGGTATATTTAGGGGCGCAGCTAGTTTAGATTAAGAAATAGAGAATAATTATGTAATATGGTTAATAAGAATTACTAGTATGTTATAATATTACTTCTAAGACATTTCCCTTCTAAACTATCTAAAACTTAATATAATTATATTCTATTTGTACATTAAAAATCATCAAGGCTATTATGACAAACGACAACTCAACTTATGAATATTAAAATGGAAAATTCTAGTCAAGATTTACTTTTTACATTTCTTGACAAGTGATATGGGACGCGGTTTAGGTGTCGATAACATTTCCCACCGATTCAGTCATCTGATCTACTAAATGAGGGATTTAAGTACCTTTCACAGAGAAGGCCGTATGCCGGTCGCCCGAGGCCGAGATGTGATGGCGACTGCGTGGATCAAAGATCATCGCGGTTAAGAAATTATTCCACAGACCAGCAAGGATGGGTGACCGGTTAACATGAAATCTTGGACCTAGCACGATAAACTATGAAAGAAGAATCTAATGGATATGTTAAACTTGTGTGTGACCTTGACCTTAAAACCTTGTTACGTATCTGTACAAATAAATAAAATTGAAGTGTCTGTTTGTAATTTCAAATTAACAGATTTTCACTTAATTCATAATTGAATGTATTTAATTCATGATTGATATTTGATATTTACATATGTCTGTTCCGGCTAATCTCTGGAACGATTTTGACAGGACTTTCAATGATGTAAGGAGTAAAGTATATTTGTAGCTGATCTTCTTATGTTGTTGTAGATTCACAATAACAATATACGTGTATTCTAATTACTTATATATCCACAGTAGCTATAAATTATGTTATATTTCTTAATTCATTTTATATTATGACGGACAATAGGTATACTTAAAATTTTATAACCGGTCTTCTTCTTGGCTACAAGTCAACAAGTCGAGCGAGGCCGGTTGAGCCCCCATGGCGGAAATTATTACTATGACGATGTTTAACGAGGTTCAGTTACAAGTGATCAATTGAGAAAGTTATTTTTGCACAGGAAATACTTTGAACGTAACGACTTTGATTTGGTGGCGACATGATTTAGAAATCCTTAGCATTTTTAGGTTTACAATAAACCTATTTGGATATGAATTATAAAAGTGAATCAGACAGTAGTTACATAAAGCTACTTACGCTGTTAAGCTTATGGATCATTTTAAAACGTTCAAAGGAATTTTAAGTTTTTTGTAAGTGAATCCTAAGTTGCTAACAGACTAAATGTAAAAATGGCTAATTGGGTCATTACCCAATTACCCATTTTTCGCATGTCACACTCGTCTTTCATTAAAGACGAGTGTGACATGCGACGTCAAATAAGTAATAATCGTAATAAACTTTTTCGAGTTGGTAAATCACTAAAAGAGTGAATGATTCATGTTAATAAACTTGTTATGGTCAGTTTCGCAAGTTGTCTTGGCATTATCAGTTTTTTGTTTCGAATTCACAAAGCGAAGATCGCCAATCTTGTTACCGCGATATAAATTACTAAATTGCACCTTGACAGTAAATAATAATCAAATATTACACAGTTCGATTTTTAAGAGATTTAATTAGTGACAGAATGTTGTGATCGTATTAAAAATGTTTTTACGTGAATGTTTAAATAAATATCACATTAATGACATCACCATGTTATAAAATTATCTATTTATCAAAATCATGTATCCATATGTATACAATGAACGTATGTATACAATAATAACACAGAATAACTTAATAATTATAATCATGTGAAATAATGTTTGTAACTTACTCCTAGACGTGCAATATTAGAAATACGAAACGTCTGACATTACGCCACTGTTTGGTTTCAGGATAACATACATTAAACATGCAAATAAACAATGTTTAACAACATACACAACACAGTCTGAACAATTATAACGTAAGTACATAAATTAATAAATTCTTTTAAAACATCGGCACATCATGTTTTCGTTGTCCATTACAAGGTGTACCCGCCCAACATTATTTGAGCCTCAACTTACGATGGGTTCAAACTTTAAATAGCTCTGCGTTATCTGGTCCGATCTAGTTGAGGGAAATCGGGCGCGAGGATCGGGCTCCGAATGACAATCGATTTACTGCGACGAAAGTGTTGCAGATTGATGCCTCCGTACCATCGATTTGGCGACTTTCACTAAGAGCCAGTGACCGGAGTGACGTTGTTGCACGTCATCACATCGAGAGTGATTGATCGAGAGTACAACTATTTACGTTTGCTTAATGATAATCAACAGTGCGCATAGGCATAATCTTAGACATTCTTTATTCTGCATGAATTATTCAAATTAGAATCGAGTATGTCGAGTACCGAGTAAAAAAGTATGCTTTATCGTCAGTAAGAGTAGCTCCACTTTCTTCAGCATCACGGTATCCATGAATACGCAACTCACATTAGAAAATATAAATCGTTAACGATCGATGATCACGTTGTGAATGTTCAGAGAAATTAGAGTTGTGGCCTTGAGTTATTAAATTGGATTAGACATAGCGATTATTATTTCAGATAATTGGGCCGTGTTATTGGCATGTGTTACAAGTACAACAACGGATAAGTATCGATTTTAGATTTTAATCGACGTTTAAATGACCTAGTCGAATTGGTACCAGATTCTCACTCGTACAGGTTTGGTTTTAAATGTTCTTGGCCGGGTTTGTATGTATTTAGTAATATTCAATTTGTGTACTAACTACTTTATTATAAAGAGCACAGATATGAGTATACTAAACAAATTGTATTCAGTTATAAGTTAATTGTAATGTTTTCAAATACTGTACTTAACGACTAGCAAGACAAGCCTAAAATCGAAGTTTTGTGCAATAGGAGAGTTCTATGTCCAGCAGTGGACTACGATAGGATCATGATGATGAATTACTGTACTATAAATGTTCAAAACCTGCTTTCTAGGGAAAGGCCTATGTATGTGTAGACATTGTATAGTCGATAATAATGATAAAATTTTATGTATATCACAGTAAGTATGATGGTCAGGTAGAAAATTATTTGTAGCAAAGAGTGTGATTATCTAAAACCAATTTGGATTTATACCAGCCCGGCGTGGCAAGAAGACAGAGGCCGTATTTGCAATACCTAAGCCAATTATGAAAAGTAAACACGCAAGCGAAATTTTTGCACATGTTGTTCTTTGATTAAGAAAACGTGTGTGGTCTCTGTGTGTATATAACCATACACTAGAATAGCTCTTCGGTTTGCTTATTCGGAGTCTTTGGGTTGTGTAAAGAAGTGTAAAACGAGTATTTATTATGAAAAATATCTAAAATAATTTACAATAGCCACGTTTACCTTACTTAATTACCTTTTAAAATCCTTCCTCATTTTCGAAATGACAACCCTAAAAAAATACCGAACCACATCAGAGCGAAAGAAGTTATCTCGTGTTAAGATAGATAAACACATATAAGAATGGAAAATAATGCAATAATATTCGGCCACATTTCACAGTCATATCGAAATAGAACACAGCTTTTATTATGGGTTGTAAAATGCTAATCAACATAACCAGATACAGTCTTACGTAACACGTGACTACACAGAATCAAATAAGTTCTATTAAACATTGACACGTTATAATATTAGTAGTTGAAAAGTTATAATTATTACAGTAAACTTTGAATAGATTTTAGTATCAGTAGCTTGCTAGTTTTCGAATCAACTTTTGGACAGAAACAAAACGTATGGTAAGTACCGACCGACCGAAAAAAATAATTAATTAAAAATTTTAAGGAAAAATTAATTAACTATATTTATATATGCCGGGTGGCATATATATTTTTCGTCAGAATTTTAACATTGATTGAAATTCGATTTAATATATCCAATGTAGATTATATCAATTCGGATTTGATGTTCATTCATTACGATGATGACGAAATAGATGTTGTATGTACTACAATATAATTTTCTACCACAATTGGTTTGTTTAAAAACAACATATAATATCATCACCATATTATCTGGTTACATCACCAATTGCAATGGCTAAAACAAAAGCCGATAGATTACTAACAACAATTAAAAAGGAAGATGAAATCAAAGTTCGATTGAACTCTTCACATTCAAGAACACTAAAGAAATTGTAAAAGTTATGCAGGTCACAATATAATGGTAGTATATTTTGGTTTTATATTCATATTCTGTAATTTAATTTGATGAGTGTTAAGATTGTGTGGTAATTTCCCACGTATTCGCACTTTCAATTTAAAAATTTGAACAGAGCATTGTGTTACGTTTTTTTTCACAGCAGACTATCCCGAGTTTACATTTATCAGATAAACAAGTATTCATGCGTTTATTCCTTTGATGATACGAAATATCTTTCGGAAGTACTTTTGTTATCTTTTGCATTTTCTTTTCTTACATTTTCTATAAGTTGGAGGTCTTATTTCCTTATTCTGGAAATGATATGATCAAGTTTATCCCACGAACGATGCTAAATCGGAATGAAATTGATTTGAAGCGCAATTGTACAATACTTTTTATACCACATTTCTATATGCGATAGGAGACATATATTTTCTAATTTGTTTTGGACTTGTTTTAGGAATATTGAGTATTAACTACATATACACTAAATATAACAACTCACTTTGTTACACAGTTGGTATGTGGATGAATATTGTTGACACTTTTTTGCATTTTATGGTATTTAAATGGGGAAAATTAGATTATTGTTTATTATAAAAATTAAGACAAATCTCCACTCTAAAGAATCCATTCCAGGTTGTGAAATTTTTTAACCAATGATATTTTTACCAACATAAGTTTATAAGCGCGTATGTCTTGGATATCAATGTTAAATTCCATTTGAGACACGAAATTAACCATCACATTCTTCTTCTTCTTCTTTGATGAAATGGCAACCATCCGGATCTCTCGGATCAGCTATTTCTGCCAATGTCAAGTGTTTATAGTCTTCAAATCACAAGTCTTCAAGTCATTAACTCCTCGTCGTGATGAAATTAATGATATAAAATATAAAAAATGTGGATGAGATGAAATGGGGACTGTCTTCCGAAAAAACAAAAAACAATCTCCAACCATCACATTTAAATTCATACATATCTGACGTTTGACCCTACTGTCATTTTGAAGACTAAAACTAAAAGACTTTCTTGAGCTCAGTAACTTTAAAAAATTACAATTCAATCGAGAAATATAATCTGATATACGAGTATGTATTGTTCCGAGAAAAGCTTTCTATTTCTTCAAGCATAAATTTTAACTTAAAATTAATCTCCGTGCAAATTTTAAACCACAAACTGTTCCGAGAAATGCGATTGACGTTTCATCGGTGACATTGATCATAGTAGAACAATGCCATATTTAACGATCGTTTGATTGGATCCGCTCATCGTTTATGTGATCTAAACTAGTTTATCCTGTAAATAGCTTTTGCAAGTAATACCACTACTACCTTTCACTCATCTTCGGTGGCAAATATTGAGATACTGAAGGGGTTCAGGTTCCTTTGGCTTGCGAAGGGATAAAATTAGTCCTCATGTTTTGTTTTGGAGTCTGCATTTTGATTATTTGTTAAAAACATAGACGCTATTTTAACAGTAGGATAAAAATATGCTATATACGCCTAATTTACATTTATATTTTGATTTCTCCAATAAGATCAGCTCGACCTTTCTAAAGCAGGTAGATTTAAGAATCTTGTTTTTACTTCATTTATTTTTTTTCTCCAAGGGTTTTTTGCCGCTTTTGTGTTATGTTAATTAAGTATTTAGGTTTCTATAAATAAATAAAATCTAAATGTGTTCCAAGAGTCTTCTGAGTAGAACTACATTTTAATGTATAAGGGTCGTACCTACGTATGGTTATTTAACCTTGTTTTATACATAGTGTAGTTTTCAAGTACATCATAGGGTATTTATTAGATGTTATTACAATCGTAAACATGCACCAACCGACGACAGACAGATCTTAATAAATTCGATCTGAACGTCTCTATCATGATGATTTCAATGTCACGAAGTTAGGTTTATTTATTAACACATCTGACCGTGTTAGCAAACGTGACAAGAAAGTAGTACAAATTGTTATTAGCGACAACTGGGTAGAGTGGAACAGAAAAATTGACTGACGTCATTCATGTACACGAACAATTGTTATGTATTTCATCTACGAGAATACTTTAATCCGTCGGTCCCTGTTGTCATGAACACCTATGGCAAACTTTGTTGGGAAGTCAGTGCCCTAAATATACTGACAACTAGTTCAACCGTTGAATTCAGTACGCTCTTAGGGCTGCGGAGGTCCGTGCTAGTCGTCCAAATTGCAGGTTTATTCTATTACTAAGTTCACAATACCTCTTGAAGCTTTTATTTTTACTAATAAATAGTAATTAAGTAAATTACGATAACATTAGAATTTCTAACGCATAAACAAAATTATTATTGAATTATCTCTTGGAATGACAGTAGGTGATTCGACTTAAGAGATGGTCTACAATATTATTTAGAAGAGACTTATGAGTCGTACTGCCTTATTAAAAGAACCCATTTATATCAGAGAGGATCTATCCCTTAGTTTTTTGAGTAATTTAACGTTATTGTTACTGTGGTACTCAACAAAGTACCTAACAAAGTTCCCTGAAAAAGAATTAATTCAGAAGTAAATTAGAGAAATTTTATATGTATTTATAACTAGTTGTTGCTCGCGGCTCCACCTGCTTGGATGTCGGTTATCATGGCAAATAGTAGCCTGTGCGTTATTCTGATGTATAAGCTACATTACTGTAAAGTTTCATTCAAATCCGTTCAGTAGTTTTTGCGTGAAAGAGTAACAAACATCCATCCATTCATACCTACAAACTTTCGCGTTTATTATATTATTATATTATAGGTAACTAGAATTTGACGTAACAAACTTAAAGGTGTCGGCTTAACAACTTAAGTACTCAGTATATGTAACACGTTATTATAATAAGTTGCTAAGCGACTAACGATGGCTTTATGAGGATTGGAACAAAATTAAAATAAAATCCTGAAATGATATCGCTTAAGTAGTTTACACTTTAAAACATGACCGAAGTCTTCAAACCTGAGTAAGTATGTAGACCTTTATTTTGTGACTCAGTTAAGGACAGACCTATATTTGGAAGCTTGTTAAAAGGCTTCAACGAATCGATTCGTATATTATTAAGTGGCGTAAGACCATTAAGTATGAAGCAAGGTGTTGTGTACTGTAGCCATAGCCATGGCCGGCGTGTGAAGGGGATGGTGCAGACAACTGGATATGACAAGATCTCACTTGAAGTACAAGTTTTTACGATTTGCTTGTTGGGAAGAAACGATGTTAGATCGTAATCTTGTTTGTAACTTGGCTGACATTTATTGACGTTTATGGCAGTATCAGGTATTAGATATATTTATGTTTAATGTTGTGAATTTTGTAACGCAAATCATACTTTGACATGTGTTTTTGGGTTTCAAGTCGTCGCTTTGTTTTTGGTTAGACAATAACAACAACTAAAGTTGTCATTGTGGATTGTGTGTTCGACAATACCTCAGAAAGCTGCATGTAGGTATTATTTTGATATTTATGATGGACTAGTTGTTAACCGCGGCTCCGCCCGCGTTTATGTCGGTTATCGAGGCAAATAGTAGCCTATGTGTTATTCTGATGCATAACCTATATTACCGCAAAGTTTTATCCAAATCCGTGTATCAGTTTTTGCGTGAAACATCTATCCATCCATCGATACTTACAAACTTTCGCATTAATAATATTAGTAGGATAGGATGTTCGTAATTTAATTGCTTACCCCATGAGTTGTCCATTTGTCAAGGATTCGAGTATAAGTTTAATTTTTATTTGCCAAAAATACCACATTTTTCCGTAAAATACAATTAAAAATACGCTACTATAAATTGACGACAGTATTGTCACTACATGATCCTGTTTATGCAGTAAAGAACGCAATACATTAAACACTGTAGCATGTTAGAATAGAAACAATTGATTCCATAACACAAGCTCTGCTTATCTTGGGACTAGATGGCGTTGTGTGTTTAGATGTCCAAAATATTTATTTATTATTTTATTATTGATTTGTACACATTGAGATATTAATGTATGTCTTATCTATACTAAGAAATAATTATTTGATTTGTACCTGTTACTTCTTATTTAGATTTGACAAGAATATTTAGACATTAATAAAAATATCCGTCTTTGTCATGTAATGCGCAAAAACTTATTTTGGTTTAAAATGTTTTCCAAGAAAAGTTTCTAAAGAAATGGGTTGTACACGTGCTACATACAAGCTATTTAGTAATAGCATAGTATTCTATCAGTACAGTCAACCATACGTAACTGAAATCTAAGCACACAAGCATGACCTATGATTTTCAGAGGTAAATACAAAGTTACTACTAAGTTTAGTTGAATCATTTCCTCATTCAATCATTTAATTACCTTAGGTACTGGCTACTGGTAAGTACCATACAGATGTTTGGGTATTCTAGTCATCTACATGGTAACTATTATCGATAGAGTGTAAATGTAAATTTTAATAATTACTAGCTGATCCAACGAACTTCGTACCGCCATATTTTTCTTTCATAAATACTTACAAAATTTCTGAAAAACTTGTTATCTGAACTTCCCACGGTACACCCGTGGACAAAAGATTTCCCCGTTAATTTTTGATATTGTTCTATACAAACCGTGTCCTAACAAGAACGAACATTTAGAAAAATGAAATTATCCAATTTGGTGCAGTCGATCGGAAGTTATGTGCGTACATACATTTCGGCGATTCATTTTTATTTATAAAGATGAAACAGTACATGAGTAAATTCAACACTAAAAGCGACTAATCCAATACAAACTTTTTACATGTATAAGTTTCAGTTATTCGTGCCGAGAGCATAGAGCGGTAAAGCGTGACTGACCACTACCGGATCCGGGCACCCATCATTTAACCATTGAAACGTGTCACTATGCGATGATGCACCGTGATTTATACGTGATTATTTCATTACAGTGCATGTTTATAAGTACAGTCAGCAAGAAATATTGTAAATAAACAGTTTACCTAGAAACTTAGTTATTACATGTAATTAAATGTTTAAATTATGAACTTCATAAGCGGTCATTGACTATAAATTAATTTTGTGCTTTCTTTAATTACCAGCTATTTACCATGTTTTTGTTTTACTATTAAGTAATCACACACAAAGAACAGACAAATTTCTTAATCAAACACGTGATTAAAAACTTTGTCTGTGTCTTGCTTTAATTGTAGTCATACGAAAGAAGAGAACTGTCAATATGGGTCACAACTTTTAATAACTGCCTATTTAAAGTTTGCAAATAATTAAGCAATCTCTAGGACTAATTTGTGTTCAATAAGTTTACAGCCCGCCGATTAAATTAGATTATAAACGCTTGCAACTGTACTGGATTAAACTTTTATTGTTGACCGTATTACATAATGACAGACATTTTTGCTATCCAAGAATTCACTCAATTGTAACCAGTTACGTAACATCAATTATGTCTTTACGCTTGGATTTGTAAGCTACTGTTAGTTTCCATAGGAAGGATGTTCGTTGAATCATATAATAAGGGAATATATGAGATTATAAAATTTGTAATTCAAAAATATTTGAAGTTTTTGTATTTACATTCAAGAAACCGCTCTGTTAGGTCCACTATTATATTGTGTAATTAAAAATTATTAAGTTTGTTCATTTTTGAACCAACTTCAAAAAAAGGAGGAGGTTGAAACACAATTTAATGCCATCTGTCTTCATAAAACGGAATGGGTATCTCCATTCTCCTTCTTTCTTCATTTTTAGGGTTCCATACTTCAAAAGGAAAAAACGGAACCCTTATAGGATCACTTTGTTTTCCGTCTATCTGTCAAAACCGTTATTCTTGGTCAAGTTAAAATTCATATCAAATACTTTAGGTTTATTGTCTCTTGGAGCTGTGAAAAGATCAAACTTCTAAGCCAAAGCAATCTACATCTTCGACACTCGCAAGGGCATCAAAACCTACAGGGTACTTCCGTGAACGCAGAATCTTGAAATTGGTACGAAGCAACAATAAAGGGAATTGCGAAGAACATCAATTTTTAGTTACATCATATAATTGTACATTGTACGGACCCCTTGGTGCGCGTGTACGACTCGCACTTGGCCGGGTTTTTTTAAGTTATGTCAGTATGATTAAAACAAAATCACTTAAATGATAAAACTCGCTATCAAACTTAACAAATCATGCATCAGTGCGTTAAAAATCACGTCAATACAAAAACTACACCGAGTCAGGATATACGGTCAGAAACCAAACTAAAAAGTAGGGCCATGTGCAGCCAAGTGTGTGTCAATGTCAAAACGTGACCGTGACGTCACATCCTGCGCAGGCGCACTGGGGATATACGTCATTAAATTCATGGACTTGTCTAAAGCGAATGCTTTTGGACAGTTTTAAATTGCCCTTCATGTGTTCCCACGATGGGATTGTGTATCATATGTTGGTAGTTAGCTTGTGTTTGGCAACTTAATAATATATTGAAACGTTTGAGTCGAAGGCTTAACTTATTTATTTCTATAGGTAGGACGGTAATGTAAGGAAGTTGTTTCGAATCGAACCTTCCCCGTTTTGACATCTTTCATTGATTATTATAATAATAATGTTTTTCTTAATATTATTATAATCAATGAAAGATGTCAAAATAGGGAAGGTTTATGCCTACCAAGTGACGCAAGCGCAGGCGAAGTTGCACGAGTCAGCCAATTGTTTGCAAAAATGATTTGAGCAGATTTTGTTTAAACTAAAATAAACTAACATAGTTTCTTTAAACGACGATTAATAAAAGCATTAATTATCTAGTCTATTAAATTAGTATTTAATTATAGTCAACAGGCAGTCTAAGACGTAATCAGATATCCTTGACTTCGAAATTACAAAGATGGTACTAGGACAAGTAGTATTATTCCTAAATGATATCTCTTCCTATTCTCAAATGTTATTAAAGTAATGCTAACTATACTATTGTGTAATATTATAATATTTAGGAATACAAAATATATCACACATAGAAAAACATAGGTAACATAATGAAATAAACATTAATTTAAATTTCCCAAGCCACTTCTTTGGTTACCTTTTGCAAAAGAAGTCCCTAATATAAATTGAATAGCTATTTACAGTCAAAATTCAATAGACATTATCCATAAATTTTTATCTCTTCAAAACAACAACAAATAATCGAATACGTTTACTTAAAAAAAAATGCAACATTTAAACAAGAATATAGTTCACTTAAAAAAAAGGAAAACATACACACATCTTGCTTTGGACTTTGAAAACTGAATTTATAAACCAAGTTATTTTTATTGACCTACCTACCGATATTCAGTTTTCATGTCGCTATGAAAATGTAGTTACGGACTAACGATATTGACATCTATACAAATAAATAAAATTGGAGTGTCTGTTTGTAATATTAAAATAACAGCTTTTTAATCAATGCATATGTATATATACACGATAGATATACGAAAACTGAAGTTAATATTTTTTTTGTCTGTCTGTCTGTCTGTCTGTCTGTTTGTTCCGGGTAATCTCTGGAACGGCTGGATGGATTTTGACGGGACATTTAACTGGCAGGTAGCTGATGACCCGGGCAGTAACTTAGGCTACTCTTTTTAGACTAACTTTGTCCCGCGGCGTTACTCGCGGTACAACAATAACCGCGGGTAACACCGCGGGGTTCAGCTAGTATGACATAAAACGTCTCCATATACAAATAGAAAGAAAGAAATCAAAAGAATATTTTAAATAATTAGAATATAATATAGTATTGTAGCGTTTACAGAATTAAAGTATAGTATTTAATAAAGTAATAGGTAATATGTATGGTTATAAAATCAATATTGAAACAACTGATATAAATTTCTTTACATTCCCAATATATAATACTAGCCGAGTATTAGGTGACGCTGCAGGGCCAAGTTAGTCTAAAAATAGTAGCCTAAGTTACCTCCTCATATCATCAGCTACGTATCAGTGAAAGTCCTGTCAAAATCGGTCTAGCCGTTCCAGAGATTAGCCGGAACAAACAGACAGACAGATAAACCGACAGACAGACAGACAAAAATTGAAAAAAAAGTTATTTTGGTATGTGTATCGTGGATACAGGATACATATGCATTTAGTAAAAAGCGGTTATTTTAATATTTCAAACAGACACTCCAATTTTATTTATTGGATAGATACTTGCTTAATTGCGTCGCAAATCAACTAAGCTACAAATGTAATAATAATTACAGCGTATCACAATGCAGTGTCCTAGGTTCACTATTTTTCGTCTCCTCAGTAGTGCTTTATGGAATATACAGAGTGATTCTGTGATTCAAAATAAACATGTAAGAGCAAAAAGTGGTGCTGAATTCGTCCCATTGTTGTGTATGTTTGTTTAATAAAATTTACGAGAAAAAACAAAGGAACCACCCATTATATTCTTAACGCAAATAATAAATTAAGTAGAAATGAACGTATACCAGCAACGGTTAGAATGTTTGTAAATGACTCAACTACTTAAAGACCTCAATTTAAATGTTAATACTTAAATTATTTGATTTATTGCTAATTAAATATTATTATTCAACAGAGGAATTTCTTAATGATAAAAATATTTTGTAAAGTATAAAGATAATTGTAGATATAACATTGTGAGAATGTAAGATTATGAAACAAAGAATATTTGTACACCAGAAATTGTAGAATCTAAGAAATCTAACATAATACGTAATTCATTACATTTGTATGATGATATTCATTACATTTAATTATATTTAATACTTAAATCTTATCTTATGTTTTCATCTATCATCATATATCTAACCTTTTTTTTTTTTTTAACGTGTGGAAACCCCCTCGGGCCGTCACCCCGCCGGGGTTTGCGGCGGGGCGGTGTGTCGGAATCGAACCGACTAAAACCACACGGTGTGCCACTCTGCGCCTGAGACGGGAGGGATCCGGGAACTGCTGTTATTAACACATCCGGACCCTCATATATCTAACCTAACCTAACCTAACAAAGACCTGATTGATCATTTTTGTATACCAGCCATACCCGCCAGTTGCACTCGGTGATTAGAAAGTAAGCAACGACGGCGCGGTCAGTACCTAGATGGGCGACCGCTGGTGGCATGATACCATGATACGTGTCTTATATATATTTGTAAAGCCTGTAAGCACATGAAATATTCCAAAAGCGGACGTTTTACTGAAATAAGCTACACTGACTCTCAGATGTTTGTTATTTTGAAACATATCGCGAATTGTATAAGTATTCGTAATATTAATGACTCTAAAACTGCGATAGTTTCAAGCAATATTAGTCGAAGTGATGAAATACCTTTAAAATAGGTCGTACCTTTATCAGTTTATAAAAGTGTTACGGAACGATAGTCGATTTGCTACACAAAGCCTATGCCTGCTCTAATTTGAACAAACGGATTGGCCATGGTTTTCTAATTTTGAATAGTAGTAATTACATAATGCAACTTACTCCAATTCCTTTTACTATGTCCTTTAGAGTAAACCTAAATTGCTATAGTTATAAAACTAACTAACAACGAGTGATAGTAAGACGGAATCAACATTTGATACTTGCAATAGAAATCAGTACCATATTGTTTTGTGACCATCGATCCATAAAATAACTCAACTTTCCTTCTTTGTTACGCCTATCAGTTTCCACAACCGCTAAAACCGCAAACTAATGTCACTTCCTAAAAGTAAAGTTACTTACTACTTTGCAAAGATTCAGTAAAATCGGTTGAAGATATCTGCTTCAAAATTGAGTTGCACGATTCCACTCGAACATACATACATTGCAAGTTAATAAAAAGCTTGTAATAACGCAATGTAATGTAGATAAGATTAAAAATAATAAGAAATGTTGTGTTTAAGTATTTGAAGACAATGGTAATAAAAAATACCATGTCTTATAGAGTTACAGATCCGCAGTAAATAAAAGGGATAACAGCATTATCAGGGATACTAGAACTAGATATAAAGATTCAAATGCTTTCGTAATATTTCTTTTGTTTAGCTTGCGTGATTCACGCATAGAGATGTACTAGCTCATGGAGATAAAGTGTTTCACAACATCTCTAGTAATTTTTCTTAAATATGATTAATGTGCAAAAATAATGATACGCGTATTAGGCAAGGCTTTCTAGATTTATACGATAATTGCGAGACGACTGCCTACATACGCTACAGAGGTATATTAAACACTAAAATTAACTGCCGATCATTTTAATCTCTGTTATGTAATAATAGGCAAACTCATTGTAGTACCAAGCACTCAGATGGGTAAATTAGAATATTAAAAAGAAATGATGATAATGGCAGGTTAAATAATTACTAATATTAGGGACAGCTTAGGAGCAAGGAGCAGTTCGAGCATGTCATTGTCTTTAACTAAAGTCCAAGCCATTCAACATAAATCCGAATCCTATTACGGATTCGATGTACATATTATCATCATGTTATATTTAATCTTTTTCGAGTGGAAGTTTCAAATATTAGGTATATTCAATTATTTGATTGATTGGATGTACATACACCAAATATCTGTTAATATGCAAATCTTTCGAAAACTAGAGATTCCTTTGAATACGTTATACGCCGCTCTAGTTTGAACTAAATAATATTAACTAAATATGCAAACTCATGACTTCTCAATAAACATATCAAGGTGCCCTTTAAAATTAAACATCGATACTAATTAACCTGTTATTTCTCGTTAATCGAGTATCGACCTTACACATTGCCAGAACAACCTTCCCTATAAGATTTCGCAATTCGAAAAATTAAATCGATATTAAGCGAACTGTAGTTGATCTGGTATCGATACATGATACAATCGTGAAAAATCTCGATACATATTTCTCGATAATATTTGACAGGTGTATTGTTGATAAAGCTATTATTGAACAATAGATATACGAGTATTATATATCATGATGTATAGATACGCAAATAAAGATCTGATAATATCTGGTTAATATAAATTGTATTTGATTTCAAAGCAATATATTTGGTACACAAGCTTCAGTTTGCGTGGGATAAAATGTAGGTTAAGAGTTTTTGTTACAAGGTCATATGTTTTAGCTTGTAAAATTAAAACTACATATATTTGAAATGCTATCGAATAAAACTTCTACACACAATATTATGTTTTAGTTCTTCTTGGCTTCGCTAGCAATAATGTGGGTATTATCAATCAGTCTACCTCTCGGGAACAGTAAATATTTTTGCGTAAAAGGTACATAGTTCCTTTTAATACGAAATTAAAATTACCTGAAGGAGTGGAAACCAAGGTGAACTTTGAAAACGTAAATCACAAACTTACATTCGCATTGAATATTTTTTAAATTTATACTTTTGTGCTAATATTATAAAGAGGTACCGATCATGAAAATCGAACCGATCTTGAAAATTAACCAGAAAAAGTGTGTCAGGTCGTCATTTTAAAGTTAGAAGTATGAAGAAATAGTCACGCAAGTGAAGCTACGGGCAATAGCATATAAATAGACGGAGTTGGAGTATAACTCTATTTTGGTTTTATTTAATGGATACTATCGAGAGATATGCTCGATCATCACATTTTATCGAATGTATTTGGGTCGAACTATAGTGACGGAGTTGCGGTTTCATACTTGAACTCCATTCGGAATAGATACTATCCCCAAAAACTATCGCTTAGTCAAATAACACTAGCTATAAAATTGCTTGTTCTGATGACCTTTCTGCGCATTGAACATTCGACTGCAACGTCAAGCGTCGATGGTTTGATTCTTGTTCCATTAAATGACAAAAATTTATTTGCATTAGTCTAGGTGTTTCTGTCATTGATAACTCATTTTGAGCATGTAGTTACGGTGGTAACGAGACTACACAATATAGAAAAGTTACAAACAGACACAGAACAATCGAACATCAAATCCAATCGAAAGATCTTACAAACACACTCATCACACAATCATTTATCCTGGGTAGGAATCGAAGCTATGACCTCGGACTTTAGTTAGGGTCAACCATCACTAGACTAAAGGCTAATCTATATATATAAAACAAGAAGGTAACTGACTGACTGACATACCCAGAGATCAACGCACAGCCCAAACCTCAAAGTGAGCACTAAGAAAGGATTTTTTGAAATTCCACCCCCAAAGGGGTAAATCAGGGGATGAAGGGAAGGGGGTCTGTTTTGAAAGATTGTCAGCGCGAAGCCGCGTTCAAAAGCTTGTATGATAATAATGTTGATATTATAAGGATAATGAGATAATGGTTTGATTTGAAACCGACATATTGTAATTTACTTATCATAGTGAATTTTGCACTAAGTTTTTTTTTTTCTGGTCACTTTGAGAGACAAGCCGTAAAACAGTCTTTAAGAAGGTTTATAATATTTACGTAGAAATAGAAGAATAAAATAGTTTTTAAAATAGCAGCAATTAAAAACGAATAATAGTCAATAAAAATGGTGCACATTTTTTTAAACGCATGCATGATTGCAATTTGAAAGTTTATTTTACTTTTATCCCCAACTCAAGGGCGGTCACTTCGAGTCTCTGCCCGTCGTTCCGTGAAGGGATATGTATATTGCTAAACCACATTACATTCTGCAACTTTCTGAAATAGTGTCGAAATTAGGCTCGTACTCATTTTATTACCTTCATTTTTATACCGGCTGTATGGAATTTCGAAAAAAGTTTCGAAAATAATTCGTGCACTCTTCGTTATGTAGTTTAGTTGCACTAGGATTGTGCAGTACATATTACATATACATAGTAATAATAATACCCTGAAGCACTTGCCACATAGCTATAATTTTTACTAGCTGCGCCTCGTGATATTACGCGGGTTTCATTGCTTTTGAATCGGATATCGTATACTTCTACTACTACTTCATTAGTTTTAATTCGCCTTAATGCGGGTCATCATGCTACATTATCTACATTCGCAAATGTGTATGGCGACCACCGCTCTTGGATTCTGTTCATGTTTTCCACTAGGCAGAGTAGTCACTTTGGCAGGCTCATATCTATACACATAAATAAAATTGGAGTGTCTTTTTGTAATATTAAAATAACAGCTTTTTAATTAATCAACTTAGGCTACTTTTTTAGACTAACTTTATCCCGCGGCGTTACTCGCGGTACAACAATAACCGCGGGTAACACCGCGGGGTTCAGCTAGTATTATATAAAAAAGAAAAGAAAAATGAGAGGATTAGAAGTTTCATGAGTTCAGTACAGTACTGTCAAATCTTCATTTCGGCCATAGGTCCGTAGTGGACCTATATGCTAGTAGAAGGTTAACCTTTTATTAAAAACACTTAATACATCCATGTTATGTTCAGATAGATTGAAAGATAGACGTTTTTACTTACAAGTAGTTATACCAATTTTGTTTCAATCGTCGGTATAATATTACCGTGTCGATATGCTGCGATTTTAGTTATGAACAAACGTGAACCCATTAAGCATTTATATTATTACCGTAACGTTATATTAATTAAATAATTAACGATATGAAGAGCACGAATTCCGGGCCATGCATGCATGTATAATAATTATTTCAAACATGAAATGCATGATTATTGTCGCGTGAGTAGAATTACTCTTAAATTGCTTGATTTTCCTGTAGTTTTCAATTAATAAGAACAATAATAGAGATGTTTAGGGCAAATACTTATTTAGATTATCTTGTAATGGAAGAAGCAATTTAGTAGTTAAAATTATCAGAAAATTAATCATATTAAAACGCTTACAATGTACATCAGCCTTAAAAGGTGTATCCGTGTAACCGTTGAGTATTAAATTTAAAAAAAACTATTAAAAATAAAACCATGCTTTGTTATTTGGCATTGGCTTTAGAAATAAACCTTTTTTTTTTAACTTTTGCGGGTGTTCTTCCAGTCGATCTCCAGGTGCAAAGACGTGCGCAGCCATGTACTATTTTACACTAGAAAACATGTAATGCTATTTTTTGGGCGTACGAGACCACGATAAAATCATAAGATTGTTTCAACAGCAGTATAAAGTCAATAACGACCTCATGGGTAATGAGTAATAACTATGTGATTTGTCTCATCGTTGTTACCACCTCATGGAGTACTTCCCATCTGTTCGTCAATGGTTGTCGAGGACATGACTCGAGGTAGATCACTGTGTCGCTCAATTTCTTACAGGCTACGGTAACTTTGAGAGCAAACTACACTCATTTAAATTAGTTGATTTACCATTGTGTCAATGCTCAACACCTGATTCTAGCTATGAACAGTCAGCTCGTCATATCCTCTGGGAGTGTGGTCTTTAGTACAATGACCGTAACATTGCACCGGATCTTGTGTCAACTGCAGTGAATTTCCGAGCGTTTAGGCGATTCTGCTATACATACTATAGTAATCAAACATATAGCTTACTTAGGACTCATAATATTTCATCCGTATTGCTTTCCGGTTTGAAAAATGTGTCTGCCTATTTTGACTTCATTTTGTCTCCCGCTTTGCTAAGGACTTAAGTGTACTTATTATATTTCCAACTCCTTCAGTTTTCTTCTGAATAATTTCGTTGCAGGTTCCAAGACAGTTTATTTTTCCTGGGATTGTCCGAGTGCCATAATTCGGTGTGTTCGTGGGTCACTGCTGTTGATCCTGGTGTATAGGAGTTACAGTGGTGGGCGTGTGGGCGGGATTGGTAAAAAAAAGACTTAAAAGGTGAAGTCCATAGTCCTGCTCTTGCAACTTATGCTCATTTAGAGACGTTAAAGTCGGGTAATTCGTTTGTATGCAACATTCTCAATTTAAAGAAGTATTCCTTTAGCATTGAAATAAAATAGAATGCAAGTACCGTAGTGTTGTCTCGTCAATCAAAAGATTATTTTTCAATGGCGCATTGTTTAAACTGTGACGTCACTAAACATGGTGTTTTTCAAACGTGCGAGCGCCGCAGTTATTATTGTTTTTATGCTAATTCCTTCTCAAGCGGCCTCATTCATATTAAACGAAGTTTGCTCACTTGTTTATCGACTTTTCATATGGAAATAAGTTGATTAGGATTATAATATGCTTAATAAAAGTATATTAAAGTTTGATACTCTACATATTTCGGCTTAAGAATTGGATATTTGGCTATGTAGGTAGGTAACTAATGGACATATAGTTCAAAATAAGTACTATTAGAAAATTTGGAACTATTATAAATAACATGAATGAATCTTTGATTTTATATTTATTGTCCTTAACCAAATAATCAATTCTAAAGAGGCCTATGTCCAGCAATGAACTATTTAAGACTTTCAATGAATCCCAATTCCCTTTCTTTCCTGCCTTCCCTTTCACTGTCCTTTCTCTTAACTTCTCCATTGTAAATATCCTGAAGAGCTGGCTGCAGTATAATAAGCGTACTCTATTATCTTATTATGTAAGTCAATTTAAAAATTTGGGAGACTAACTGTAGAGAATAAACAGGCCTATAGATTTAATAGTCAAGGTATGTAAATTTAAAAAAGAAAATCGTTACTGAGATGGTAATATAATATCGTCCTTTTAGTCCACGTGATTTTTTTAAGCACGTGAATGTCGGAATGTGGTCTGATGTCAATAAATTACTGTGTGAGTATGTGTGTGTGTAACAGAGGGTTCGAGTGTTATTTATATGTTTTTACAAGAGTTATTTTCTACTAGCTGAGCCCCGCGTAACACCGCGGGGACCGCAGTTGTTGTTGTACCTTTTTATCAACAACCGTGAATAAAACCTCGAGGCGAACTTAGTCTTAAAAAAATATTAACCTAATCTACTCCTTATATCATCAGCTATCTGCCTGAAAGTGAAAGTCCTGTCAAAATCGGTCTAGCCGTTTCAGAGATTAGACGATTAGATTAGACTTGAACAAACAGACAGTTTGACGATAACTTGAGTTGAATCTACAGCACGGCACGGTTAGATTAGGGTCCACAGACTACTGCTGGGAGGAGTCCGGATTTGTTAATAGCAGCAGTTCCCGGATCCGTCCCGGCTTCGGCGCAGATTCGGCGCAAAGTGGCTCATCGTGTGGTTTTAGTCGGCTCGATTACGACACACCGTCCCGCCGCAAACTCCAATGGGGTTACGGCCCGAGAGGATTTCCACACTTAAAAAAGGTCCACAATCTTAAAGGAAGGTTGGTGAAGGAGCAAACCCCACAGATGCTCATGTTGGAATAGCATTTTTTCGTAACATAAAGAGCGAATTATTGGTTTACGTGTAAGAGCCGTGAATCCGGCATGAAGGATCTGATAATCTTGGACACTTACACACATGGACACAGTTAATTTAATGATTAATTACTTCTTAAATGACAGCAATAACGTTTATTTGTTACCATGTATATGTTCACAAAAGTAAGTTAACTAAGTTCATTACGTGTTAGGAAATATTATGTTATTTCTTTATGAGAAATACTCTCGAAGCAGTATCGGGGTGTGAGTTTGCATATCATCAAAGCTTGCCCTATTCATACTTAATTGAGTTGAGATCTACGCCGAGTATTTACAAATCCATACAATGGATGTGTTCAAGTTGTAGTGGTTGCCATTTACGGAAATATGAGACCATAACGTATAAACCATAGAAGCAAACACCAATAATGCAGGTCATTTTAAGATTTATTTATAAACTAGCTGAACCCCGCGGTATTACCCGCGGTTATCGTCGTACCGCGAGTAACGCTGCGGGACAAAGTTAGTTTAAAAAGTAGCCTAAGTTCCTCCCTGGATCATCAGCTACCTGCCTGTGAAAGTCCCGTCAAAATCCGTCCAGCCGTTCCAGAGATTACCCGGAATAAACAGACAGACAGACAGACAAAAAAAAAATACATTTTTGGTATATGTGCCATGTATACATACATATGCATTTAGGAAAAAGCGGTTATTTTAATATTACAAAGAGACACTCCAATTTTATTTATTTGTATAGATTCGTACTCGCCTTATTGACAGCTGTATGATGGAAAATAGGCATCAAATGTCTTATTACTTTAATTTATCGCTGACTGTCGATGTATGCTGCCTTGAATAGATGACCACACAACACCTCGGCTCTTTGTAACAAATTCTACGACTAAAAAAATGTTGAAGTCACTTTTACTCTCGTTCAAAGCGTTAAGGGTCATTTTTCTGAGGCACGACCACGTGGACACGTGCGTGTCGGCCCCAAATTGACAAAATAAATGTATTTTATGACGAAACGTTGACAGCGCAAGGACAAGACTGTAGTGCGTATCTAATCACCAATAGTGTTAACTCAAGTTTTGGGTCAAGTCGGTGAAAAAGTAAAAATTCCTAACTTTATCTAACTATAAATACGAATATGTATGTTATTACTACAACGTAACTTGAACTTTATGGTTTTTTTTATTGTTTATAAGACTAATAAGCATACGATAAGCTACAATGAGTCATCATTTAAGCAACTTTAAAAATAATAAGCGATCCTCTAGTCTAAGACATTAACATTTTCTCCCCCTTGTCGCAAATTTTGTCAGAAATTAGTATTATTCTTCCAGTCTCCTCTGTCACTTAATTTACAGCTTACTGCCTTCTGGTCATATTATCTTTAACACAGTCCATTAATTTTGTCTTTATTCGTCATCCATAACACATTTCTTACTACATTTTGGTGTTTTCTTTTCAAAACTCCAGTTTCAGAAACTTAAAAGGTTTTGTTTTAGTTTGTTCCATAGTTGTTAGTTTGTGTAGTTTATAATTGATTCGGTCTTCTGTTTGTCAAATATCAAGATTCCAATAGTAACGATTATTTTTTATACCTCAGTTCGTATCTCCCGGATCTGCATATTGTTAGTTATATAGCTCAAATGATTATAACCATGGTTTATAATTGAAAAATTGTTACAATCGGTGCATCTATTCATTTTAGATGGTCATGTTTATTGGACTACAGCCCAACTGTTTATTTTAAACTGTTTTATTAATATATATATATACTTATATATATATATAGATATCTCTTTTCGGCCCTTGTTGATCTGACGCGACGTGGCGTCAGTTAATTGTTGATCTGTTGGCGATTGTTGATCAGCAACAGGTTTTGTTGATCTAATGTGTATTCCGGCGTACTAATGTGGCTCCGCTCTGGATCAACAATTGCAACCCCTCTGCTGGCAGAATTACGAACTATTTACATCATATTTATACAAATCCACACCAGCTATTGTTGATCCGATTCAAACGGACCAATCAGAGACCACCTTCTCCACGATTGGGTCTTTTCTATGATAGACTGTTTCCAGTTTTCTTCACAATTAATTAACGAATTAATGCGTAACGTATTATTGCCTAAGGACTCTTCAAACCAAAAAAGGTACGTAATCAGATATATTTAGGTACTATTTAACTTCTACCAAAAGTAAAAAAATGAGTTGATACGTAATTAAGCCTTTCTGGATAGTCTACCCCTAAGGGGGTGAAATAGGGGTTTAAAGATTGTATGAAAGTTTCTCATTTTTTAAGTTAGAACTTAGAACTTTATCTTTGGGCTACTGATTAAAAATGACTAGATACGTATTTAAGCGTTTCTGGATATTCTACCCCTAAAGGGGTGAGATAGGGATTTAAAAATTATATGGAAGTTTATCATTTTAAAGTTAGAACATGAAACTTTATCTTTGGGCTACTGATTCAAAATGATATGATACGCATTTACGCGTTTCTGGATATTCTACCCCTAAAGGGGGTGAGATAGGGGGTTAAAGATTGTATGGAAGTTTGTCATTTTTTAAGGTAGAACATGAAACTTTATCTATGGGCCATTGATTAAAATAACTGGATACGTATTCAAGTGTTTCTGGATATTCTACCCCTAAGGGCGTGAAATAGGGGTTGAAAGTTTGTATGTTGTTGTAAGTACGTCCTTCTTTAAGTTAAAAAGATGTAACTTTATTTCACGGCTACTGATTAAAAATTAGTGGTGACATATTTAACCGTTTCTGGATATTCTACCTCTAAGGGCGTGAAACAGGAGTTGGACATTTATATATATATATTGTCCTCTACTCGCCAATTGTTGATCAGGCCGAGATTGCAATAATTGTTGATCCACCTTTTCGGTACTATTTCTAAGGAAGTGTCCAGTGTATAGTCTTATAGGCACAATATAGTATTATGCGGTTTGCAAAGCTGTGCTTAATTTTACGGCAAAATCTCTATCTCGATTGACTCGGCAATTGCAGCTCTAATAACCGTTATCTTTTTCATATATGATACTTTGTTGATCACTTTTTTCATACTTGATGATACTTTGTTGATCAATATACACAACGTTTGATTAACATATGCCACGGGAACCAATATTTTAAAACGGCGTGGTATACACCAAGTAGTCAGAGCAGAATTTTAATATTCATTCTGGTTGAGACTTTTTTTTAAAGGTGGAAGCACTTTCGCGTTGTAAACCCTCTTAAAACTACCTACTTGAAAAAGTTTTTTTTAACTGTTTCGTTGGTCTAGGAAATAAAGTTTCATTTGTATACCTTAAAAAAATTACTTTCGCACAAACTTTCGATCTTTTTATTACCCCTTTAGGAGAGGAATTCCCATCAATGCTCATTCCCATAAATGCTGTGATATCAGTGTTAATTTATTTGTAATCAAAAGTGTACTTCGAGACTTACCTATATACGAAATGTGAACCCCTATTACACCCCTTAGGGGTAGAATCTCCGGAAACTCTTAAATACGTTTTAACTTATTTTTAATCTGTAGCCTAAAGATAAAGTTTCATGTTCCCAACTTAAAATGACGGACTTCCATACAAATTTCAACACCTATTTCACCCCATTTGGGGCAGAATACGCTTAAATACGTATCTAATAATTTTTAATCAGTACCTCTAAGATAAATATTCATGTTTCTAACTTAAAAATGACGGACTATCGTACAAACTTTCAGACCCTATTTCACCCTCTTAGGAGTAGAAATTCCAAAATTCCTATTTCTATATATGGTATTTAAAGAATCAGCCTCATACTCCAAAAGAATACAAGTTAAGGTCTATATGAACGTGTAATATTAAAATAATCTTCTAATTCCTAACTGTTGAAGAGTTTAACCTTTTACCATCAGTTCACCTAAATAACTTGAAACTACACAACTAAAGGTCTATAGATGCATAAGAAATCGAAGGATTATCTTCCATCTCCTAACCGTTGAGGAGTTATACCTTTCATCATCAGCTTATCTAAATAATTTGAAAGAATACGACTAAAGGTTACATACATACATATGATATTTAAAGATTTATCCTCCAACTCCTAACCGTTAAGGAGCTGTACCTTACATCATCAGCTCATGATCATGAAATGATGACTACCAGAATGATGATGAATGAAAATATCGGTATAACTATAGGAAATACACTATTAACATAGTACGTGCCTACAAAAAATGAGCGGGTATGCTCATTTTTTGTAGGTTCGAACACAAAAATAATTTTCAAAATTGCTGATATAGTTTCAAGAGTTAGGACTTGTGCATTGGAAATTTCCTTGTTTTTCAGGATCTAGTTTCAACAATTCCTTAAATATTAGTAATTTAGAATACCTTATTACCTTTATACCTATACCTTACCTTTTTTCCTTTTCTTATTTTGTTAATAACAATCGCAATTTTTTATGCGCTAATAAATTCGTAAAAACATTTTTCTAGACGTCATGACACTAATTACGAATCGAATGAACTATTGCACATTATTTTTAGGAGATTTATTATAACAATAATATACCTGTTCCTTTCTACCGAGGTTGCTGCTCCGGCCCCCGCGTTTTAAAATGTTAGTGTACGCAGCATATGTTGATCAAAACGTTTTGTATATTGATCAACAAAACATCATCAAGTATCATAAAGTTGACCGTTATCAGAGCTACAATTGCCGTGTAAATCGATGACGAGCTAGAGTATTTGCCGTAGACTTAAGCACAGCGTCGCAAGGCGTATAATACTTATATTGCGTGTATACACTGGATACTATCTTAGGAATAGTGCCAAAAAGGTGGATCAACAATTATAGCGTATCTCGGCCTGATCAATAATTGCCGAGTGGAGGACAATATATATTTATCTTATATATATATATATATTTACTTATTTATGTATATTACTGTAAAAGCTAGAACGTTATTTAAAGTTAGGTTTTACTCGTCAATTTTAGGATCTACGAACATGAGTTGTAACTAAATAAAAATGAACAAATTGTTCAGACTTTGAACATTAGAATTAAGTACATACTCGGTTTAGCCAGAGACTGTTGGTTTTGAGAATAGAACAATCCACTCAAATTCCTGAAATCCAAATAATGAATTATAGAACAAAAGAGGGGATCTGGCATACGGAAAATGTTCTAACTCCATACAATATTTTATACATGGGTATTTATTTAAATATTCATCGTGTCTAATCCTAACCTAGGTTATAGGCTAATAGCAAGTGAATGGTGGCAAAAATTCAAAATGAACGATGGTCATAGAATGGTTCGAATTTTTACCAGTAGAGTTGGTAAATCTTAGGATTAACCGTATAATAGATATATTTTAATTAACTTTTATTGCGCTTTACAGTCTTTACAGGTGATACTGGGAAGAGTGGAACGGCCTACCATCCTCGAAAAAAATGGATACACACATACATCAGGCCTACTTAGATAAAGGTACAGATATAGATATACGCAGACAATTTGACTTAAGAAATATCGCAAACGTCTATACCTATCTTATCAATTCATCATAAGATCGGTGATCTAGATAAATTTATTGAGAGAACTTTAGTTCTTATCAAGACGGTTACAAGTTTGTTTGTGACATTCATGGTGTATATGGATGAACTCATACCCATCATAGACAATGATCAGGAGAAACAATAGACAATCACAGTGGTGGTGAAGAAGAACATACTTATATGTTTGGTTCTTAAAGAATCTAACCCACTAGGGCATCTTTACCTATTGTACCTTAAAATATTTACCTTAGACTTTTTTGGCTCCCATACGAATATGACAAACCAATAAAATAGGTTTAATGGTGTGTGTATCTTTTAGTTTTCTTTTATATTGTGTCATTTATCCTCTTTATATTTTCTCTTTTATATTTTTCTTCATGTTTGAAACCTATTTGCGAATGCCTGTCAATAGCTCTGTAGTTATTAATTTTAGGATCTAGAAAGTGTGTTTATATGCTGTTGGTATTCCAAAAAATGTAAAATAAAAAAAAAATAAAAAAAAAAATTAAAAAAATAGTGCAGGGTGTGCGGTGTGTACAATTCCCGCTACGTTTGCTGAAGTGCACTAGAGTAATGATTTCACTTCACAGGCTAGAGACGCCTCTGAGCTAACCTTATCAGATTTACACTACAAGAAATGCGAGTGTTCAGGATATACCTCACACGTTTCGTCTGACAGACGATTTCTAACCGACTATGGTGAAAAAAAAGGAAGAATAAAAAGTAGTCTATCATGTCTAGTCAAGAATGAACTGGACACAATGCAATTCAATTCAATGGGATCATCCTTGAGATCAGTATTACTGTCAAAAATCTATGAATCTATTTAACTTGGGGTCCACATAAACAGGAAGTCAGTCGAAAGATATTTGCTTCCTCCGGGTCTTTACGTAGACTGCGTAAGTTTCTTCCGACTGCGACTAGGGTTGCACATGCACAGGCACTTCTCCTTGCAATTTTCGACTATGCCGATGCTGGTTTTCTGAATCTCACCGAAGCACAACTTGATAAGCTAGACCGACTACAAAATCTTTGTATGACGATTTGTATTTGGCCTACGAAAATATGATCATGTCTCTGAATTCCGTCAAATACTCAAGTGGCTTCCGATTCGCTCTCGCCGGAATACTCATATCCTCGTTTTCTTTTATAACATCTTGTTTAATCCTAAATAGTAATGGTAGGAAGTAGTAATATTATTATTATAGTAGTATTGACAGACATTGAGGACAACGATCCTTGGTTTTCTCATAGATATAGGTTTCCAACTTCAGTGGGTATTCTTAAATACTGTATGCTTTTTTACCTTCTCGAATGACATGACATTGACAAATATGTATATTGAGCTACTTCTCTTCTCTCTTCGTCGTTTTTTCTCTCGTCTTAATGGCTAATTGACAACCAGCCAATTCATTCTGGTAATGTACTGCTATTTATTTTTTATTATTTATCCTAGTTGTTTGGTTTTAAGGTTCATTAAATTGAAATCGCAATCAACTACCTTCTATGGATAATGCGAGTCAGTATTGATCCCATCAGAGGATCAGTTTGTGAGTAAATGGTTTTAGAGCTTACCCCTTATCGTGGCAAAAAATTTGTCTTACTCGAAATGCTCTTACCTGAAAGAAAAAGAAACATCATATATTAATATGACAAGCACTACTTGTTAATAACAATTATTCAAAATAGTGTTATACTCGTATCAGATGTTAGTACTTCTCTAAAACTACGAGTACGAATTATCAATAAGAGTATGATAAGATTGAACTCTCAGCAAAAAAATCATACGGAATCTAAATATCTATCTACATCTAAATAGACCAAATGTTTGTATGATCTGCAAATATTTGTTTCAGAATTTGGGTGCTTTCTATGTATAATATGTATGTATTTACAAAAAAAAGTTTATATGTATTTATATTACTTGCCTAGTACCCATAACACAAGCTCTGCTTAGCTTGGGACTAGACGGCGTTGTGTGTTAGATGTCCGAAATATTTATTAATATTATTTATTATTAAATATACAAAAATGAATCGCCGAAATGTATGTACGCGCATAACTTCCTATCAGCTGTACTAAATTCAATAATTCTATTTTTAATGTGTTTTTATTGTTAGGACAAGGTTTGTGTATTAAAAAAATACGGGTAGTCTTTTTTTTGTCCGCGACTGTACACTGCCTGTGGGAAGCTGAGACAGATAGTAAATTCATACAGAATTTATGAAATTCTGTAAAAAATATATAAAATGTATAAAAATATATATTACTGGCTGAACCCCGTGGTGTTACCCGCAGTACGACAATGACCGCGGGGAGAAGCTAGACTAAAAAAGTACCTTAAGTTACTCCTTATGTCATCAGCTAGCTATCAGGGAAAGTCTCGTCAAAATCGGTTTATCCGTTAGAGATATGCCGGAACAAAGTAAACAAACAGACAGACAGAACTTTAAAAAAAATTGTTTTGGTATATACCTATACCGTGTATACATATTTTTTTTGTACTGGGACTAATCCCACCCACACGCCCACCGCTGTAACTCCTGTACACCAGGATCAACAGCAGTGACCCACGAACACACCGAGTTATGACACTCGGGAAGTCCCAGGAAAAAATGTTAACTGTCTTGGAACCCGTAACGAAATTAATCAGAAGAAAAACAGGAGGAGTTGGAAATATGATAAGTATACCGTGTATACATACTTACGCATTTAGTAAAAAGCGGTTATTTTAATATTACAAATAGACACTCCAATTATATTTATTTGTACAGACTAGCAATTCGTCCCGGCTTCGCACAGGTTCCTTACGGAAAATATACTCGTAATTATAGGCTATGTTACGCTGAAAAAGATGTGCGGCTTAATTTTGTCGGCAACAAATATCGTATTTTTTTAGCCAATATACTCAAAAAAATAACAAATTACAAACGAAAACCTTCCTCAAGAATCACTCTATCCATTAGTAAAAACCATATAAAAGTCCATACAGTAGCTTTTGAGTTTATCGCAAAAAGACAGACAGACGCTGCGGAGAACTTTGTATGATTTTTACAGAATTTTTAAATTCAGAAAAATATTTCAGTATGGAAAAGTAAAAAACAATGCATGTTTACGGTCAACTAAATTGAGTAACTTAATAATTTATAATGCAATAGCATATAACCTGTTTACATAAGTTTCCATTTAATGAGCCTTAAATAAACAATTATTATAGCAATATTAAATGTTATTTTTATTTTACAAATAAATTGCAAAACAAACATAAGTAAATGGTTGCCGCTAATTATACGTATAAGCACTTGAAATACTTGCAGTATTAATTGACTGCCTCATTGGCGCAGTGGTACCGTACGCGACTGCTCTGCGTAAGGTATCGGGTACGATTCTCGGGTCGGATGTTTGTATGATCTGCAAATATAATATTTACAAAAAAAGTATATGTATCATATGACATCATCACTATCATTAGACACGCTGGACATTCTCCTTAGAGTGGAAACACCAAACTGATAAGACTAGTTTGTATAAAGCAGTTTTTTTTTTTAATTTTACTTCTCTATGCAGTACTCTTAGAAGGCTCTTACGAGATACTACGGGGTAGGGGTGGTAACACTCTGCATAGTAAATAAAACTTAGAGAACTGGCAACATTGACCGGTTTTGAATATTGACCAATGAGGTTTTTCCTTCTCGTTAATTGTTATAACAGATAAACACTCATTGTACGGCTACACGCTCAGGGTCGGGCGCGCACGCCATATGCCATAGTCAAATGTGTCAATGTAATGGCTCATTGGCTGCAAGGTGTTTGACACGAGACCACTCAATTCGCTACGTTTTAATTTTAACAATAGCGGGCTTCCTGTAATTCAATAACATTTTGTTTCGGTCAACAGTATACGTATCTAAAATGTTTTTTATTAAAAAGTTAATGATTAAAGGACTACCTTTATTTAATAATTATTAGGGTCATACAGTTTACCGTACCTACTAATGATAGTGAAGATTTAGCTTACATAAGCTAGATAAGCTTAATACAATTATTTGTTATACTAAATTAAATGTGTATCATATTTTGATAGCGAAGCAAGAATACAGCTCGAAAGTCTAGGAGATAAATTCAAGATAGAGAGGAGTCGTACTGAAAAGTATCTTTAGAAGACTGAACTGGGAGGGCTTCGGACTCAATGTAAACGGAGTAAAACTTAACCATCTCAGATTTGCAGGTGACAGAGTACTTATTGAAAAAAAAATTGAAAATATTAATCAAATGATAAAAAATCTTAATTAAGAAAGTATGAAAGTATGTATGAATAGGGAAAACCAAACTGCTCACAATAACTATTAAAATCGACGACCAACCACTCGAATATGTGCAAGAATACAACTACCTAGGACAATTGATTTCCTACGAAGATCAGACAACGAAGGAGATTAACAGAAGAATAGCTCTAATGGCTGGAAGAAGAGAACTGAGCTTGACAATAATAAAGAAAGTCTTTGATGCCTGTATTTTTCCAGTACAACCATTGGGAAAAGTTGGAACGAAGTATGTTGGGCATAAAGAGAAAAAAACAAAGTAAGAAAGGTAATTGTAAGAGAAAAAACTAAGCTTACTGACATACTTACTAAAATTGATCAGAGAAAATGGAGATGGGCTGGTCATATGATAAGAGATCCCCAAAATAAATGGACCACACCTAATTACACATACGCACTCAATATTACTACCCTAACACACACAATATTACTTACTGGTGTCCAAGAGATGGATAACGCAACAGAGGACGCCAACGGATGCGATTGGAGGACGACCTGAAACTCACAGCAGGACACAACTGGAGAAGAGTGGCACTGGACAGACCACAGTGGAAAATATTAGAGGAGCCCTATGTCAAGAGGCACACTGAACTGCGAGATATTCTATAGCATGTAATTTTTTTTCTTAGAGTTCAGAATAAAAGGCTTTTTACTCATTCATTCATATTTTGATGCAAACACAAACCTTTCTATCTAATTGACGGTGAAAACCTCGAACCGTATTGTTTGCATGGAACAGTTAGCGGATCTACAGACAAATGCGTAAAATAATTTTATGAAAAAAGAAAATTAAAAAAAACCTACATTATCATTATTATAAATTTGTATAAAATTTTAATCATTTAAAAACGGTTTAATCTTTTTAATAAATAGAAGAAAGAGAGAGTGCCATTATGAGGAACTAAAGATTCAACACGTCAATGAAAAAAATAAACATTTAAATTAAAAACGAGCATACGATACTAGCACAGGTGCTAAGTATTATATCAAAACTGGATCTTTATTAAAAAGAGATTGTGACCAAAACCCGATACGACATTAAAATACAGTCAATAAAGAAAACAACATATACAAGTACAAAAGCTTTTAGAACGACTCTATGTAAGGTAAAAACTGGCTGCCTACGTGAACAGCGAATGGCCTTGGCAATAAAGAAACGAAAATGAAAAGACTGGGCTCAGTGCCGACGTAACCTCTGTTCATACCGACCTCGATGATAACCGATAATGAAATATACCTGTTGTATACTCACCCGAGCGTAAGTACATAATGTTATTACGATTACTTAAATAACTAATTAAGTAAATACGCTCTTAGGTTACTACTCTTGCTTCACAAATAAAGGCAATTGTCGAAGCGCGCAACGCCGCGACGCCTAAGACTTCCAACTAATACAGTTTATTTGCAACGCAAAATTCAGCTTTCTGTTCACGTTGGAGCGAAATCATTACAGAGTGCACCTGTACCCTTTCCGTGCATTCCCTCTGACCTTCACAATGAACTATCGAAAAGAGTGGCCAGGCTGAAATCTAGAAATGCGGGACATGTTATCATATTTTACCGGAAAAATTAACCTTGGCAAACTTTTCAAAGTTCTTTCAACAAAATAAATTCACAAATCACACAGTCATGTTCAAAGAGTTTAAGAACATCAATTTTATGTAATTGTGTAGCAATACAACAATGTGACTGCATTATTCTTATAATATAGAATGACTTCGATCATGATTTGGTGGGATGAGGTTCACCAAAATCCAAAATATATTTGATAGAACACGGCTTTAAAAAGTGATTCGCTATAACTAATACTTGGCAACCCTACAACGGAGGGAGTCTGCGTCTGACGGTCGATATTGTTGATTGTCCTGTACACATCTGGGTCTTCCGATTGATCGATATATCGATTTGTCCTGTTCACCTTTTGAACTCTCTGTGTTAGACCATTCGATATATCGATTCAGAACGTACGCGTGATAATTTTTTTTTGTCTTGTTTTGGAAGCGTTGGGGATGAGTGTATTGATTAAGATTTCAGACAAATTTATGTGTTTCAGTCTGTGAATGGTTTTTTTTACCTTAGTCTTTGAGTGGTCAAATCCTAGTAGTAAAATCATTTTTAGGACCAGGATGTTGGGATTCATTTATTTTTGCATGAATTAATTAGATTGATTAAGTGTTTTCCATTACGACAGTAAAATTTATTTTAAAGTAACACTTCGGACGTGAATATCGTTCATGTGGTTAATAATATCGACTATTGTCGTAAGTTCGAACTGCTCTAGGTAAAATAATCATAGTTCATGTCTAAATGTAATTTATCTAGTACGTCCGTATTTAGCAATACATAATAATTACATTAGCCGTCTACCTACCATGGAATTAGCTCTGCTTAGTTTGTTGAAAGTGATAACTATAGGAACTATAGAGGTATAGTTCCTATAGTTATCACTTTTGAGGTTGAATAATATTTACTACTGACAGTTATATAGTTGTTTTTTAAGATCTCATCGAGTAATTTATTGCTCTTGCATCTTCAATTTAATTAGTCTCCATTGTTATAACGATGAGTCCAATCAGTAATAGGCAGGGTGTTCTGTGAAATTGATGGGATCAAGTGTAATAAATGGGTCATCAGCTGCTCTCCTGGTCAATTGGAGCTCTGACTTAATCCAATTAACTCCAGTCTCGGCGGAGAACTTTCTTTCTTCCCTTCACTCGTTTGAGCTTAATAAATAAGAAATACTTTTCCAAAAAAGAAAAATAAAGTAATAGCTACTGGGTAATACTAAGTTTTTTAACGTTGTTTTATAGCTTGTGTAAGTAATTAAGATAATATCAACACAACGTTAGGCGTCATACTCTGAGTTGGTATTTTTGTAGTATCGTAATATTTCGTAACACTTTTCTTAATAACATGCATTCGCATGGAAAGTCACGTCCCTTATGCAACCAAAGTATTTGAAAAGAAAAAAGTTTTTTTTTGCGTTATAAAGAGAAACAGTCGCAGAACGTGAAACTTAGAATGTTAAAGTTGCTATAGAGAGGCGGAACTTAAAGTGGTAAAAATATAAGAAAAATCTATTAGAAGCTATTTAAATTCACTATTTTTGTGTTTAAGCTGCCATGATAGAGGCAAGTCATACTAGATAGTCGAAGTAACTTAGTTATTATTTCTTTTATTTTTTGTATGGCCCTGCCAAAATAACTCTACTCTGCCTGATGGAAAGGATAAACAGAATCTAATAATGGTGGTCACCACTCATTGCGAATGCAGACAAAGCAACAATACAGCATGGTGACCCACACTATGAGGCCGCCAGTGATGATTCTGCATCATTGGGGCATCACTTCGTTTAATGTAGTACCTACGTCCCGTGAGTAAAGGATACCAACCCGTCTTCCAAGCTTGGTATAGTACTATAGTGGGCCCCGCGAGGGGGCGACGTTACGCGTGTGCCGTACGTCGCCTATACTAAGAGGTTTACCAGCAGACGGTGCCCGCTTCAGTGCGGGCAGGCGCTGGGAGGGGTCCGGATGTGTTAATAACAGCAGTTCCCGGATCCTTCCCGTCTCAGGCGCAGAGTGGCACACCGTGTGGTTTTAGTCGGTTCGATTCCGACACACCGCCCCGCCGCAAACCCCGGTGGGGTGACGGCCCGAGGGGGTTTCCACAGGTATAAAAAAAAAAAAAAAAGAAAAGTACTATAGTGGGCCCAAGCCTCCTTACCAAGGAGAGGGTTATAGGGTTATAGGGTGGCCGATTATAGGCGATGATGAGTAAAGATAAGAATTCAAAATAATAACATTAACCAATACATGAACATAAATAATGATATGCCTTTTAAATATGACAAACTGCAACAAGTAATGTGTAAGTGAGTATTTTCTTATTGACTTTCGTATCGTGGTTTCCTAGTTTGTCTGCGGTTTGCATGCAACACTACGGAATAGTATGGAGATAAGTAAAGTTCAGATACTGAGCACCTCAACAGTTCCGCTTCTATTATGCAAGTTGCTATACAGTACACAACGTTTAGTATGTTTCTTATACTGCAATTTGTCAATGCCTCTTGGTTATTATTTGGCTTATTGCGTTTACCACGTTTTTTTATTGATAAACCAGTTTCACGTCATCCAACGTCACATCTACCAAACGACGATTTTTGAGAAGGCAATAAAGCAAATGCTTTCACTATTCTTTCCCCCTCTTCCTCACATGTCTCATTATGAAACTCGAATAATATCTGCGTTAGGGGAAAGTATTTTAATGCAAAGTTAATTGGGTACCGTCGGGCGCTCTCCAATTATACCTACATTATTATTACAGTGCTCGAGTTCTGCTCGTTTTATATAAATGAAGATGCTGACGTTAAATTGAATTATTCAAGGTATTATTTCAGCTGCCTTTACGTAATCGTAGCAATGATTAATACTGTCTTTGTGACTACCGTTTGTATAAGCGATTGCCGCCCGGATACCTTTTGTGCGATTGATCGTCAGTAAATCGGTTTAATGAACAATCGATGACGACATCGTGTCATGTACTATGGTCAATTTACGAACAATTTCACAAAACCACGAAACACTGAAATACCTATAATTTTTAGTGCGCCACACTGTAGGACTCAATTGACTTTAATAGAAAGGTCGCAGTAATTATATTAGCGTCATTCTCCTAATGTGTGACACTGACCCCGGTTATGAAACGCGCCACTACGAGTAAGAATTGGAGAAAGGCAATTGTACTCTGTAAATGTGGAGTAGTTTCTGGTTATAGTGGTTTTCTTTGTCTTTGGAGACGAATGCACAAAATAACATTAATAGTAAAGCAAAAGTACACCGAGGGAATAGCATTAATTTCGTAAATGGAAAGTTGTCTAGGCGTATCTCGTGGTATCATAGTATCGGTCGGCTTACATCGGGTTTCCGATCCCTCCGTGGTTACAATACTTACAATGTAACAGTACTCAAGAGCCAGTTGACAGATAGCTGACGTCGTGGAGACGTTAATGCTATAAACTGGGTCAGTAGAACCTGCGGCGTGCGCCAACAACTAACACTTGGAACTTGTATAAATAAAAGTGTCACCTTTTAGGGCACGCGTCTCTAAGTAAACTGTTCTAGTTCAAAATGTTGCGCAATACTTAAAGCTGTTTAAAGAAATTCGTTGTTGTAGCGTGTGGAATAGAATTAGTGAAAATATAGTTTACATTTTTCACACATAGAAACTAATATATTGTGCAAAATAGAAAGATGATTTGCCGTTTTTATTGGATCCAGCTACCGCCCGTAGTGCAAATGCACGAATGCGTCTAATGGACACACGTTTCCTGTGTGCAATAATACAATGATAATGTTAGACAATGAGGGATTTGTGAGATCGTGTTTACAAAACAAACGTGCTGAAACCTTGCTGCTTGGTTGGCGTTGACTTGATGAAATGATAACGTATCTTTATTGTTTGTCAAAGTTACGGTTTGATTTTCTAATTGTATTTTACTTTAATTCACTTTCAAAGCAGGAGGAGGCGATTGATGACGGAGGCAAGAGAACTGTTGACGTAGACAGCAAATGACTAAAAGAATTCTGAATGTTATTCTTGAGCAGACCAGAATTAATTTATTGCTTCGGTACCATTATTTGTTACACCACCACACATGTCATTATTAGTTAACTAGCCGAGTCCCGCGTTGTTATCAGCGGCTATTAAAATATGGTGTTCTAGGGCGAATCTAGTTTAAAAAAAGTAGTCTAAGTTACTCCTTATATCACAAGCTACCTATCGGTGGAAGTCCCGTCAAAATCGGTCCACCTGTTCCAGAGATAAGCCGGTACAAACTGGCAGACAGACAGACAAAAATTGTAAAAAATGTTATTTGGACATTGGTCATTTCAATATTACAAACAGACACTCTAATTTTATTTATTTGTATTGTGTGTATAGATAAATACATGAAGTAGGCAGAGGACCGGGAGAAATAGCGCGCCATGAAGGAGGCTTATGTCCAGCAGTGGACTCAGTGGGCTGAGGTGATGATAATGATGATGATGATGAAGTAGGTACAATCGACACTACGTTCAGCAGAATGTTATTATTTTTATTACTGAATACGAAATGTTTTATTTGATGTTACAATAAAATTAGGATATAGGTACGGTAACGAATTGTATAGTTGAATATAATTAAGTAATCTATGTATTTTTATTACTGTTTAATTTTGTGAACCACGGGAGCATTTAGTTCTCAATCAACTGAGTAGATGAAATATGTATTAATTAATATACATCAACTTGTAAAATCCCTACAACATTTGTGTGCATGCGATAATATATTTATTAGATCGCACACAAAGCAAATGTTTAAAACAATAGTAAAAGTTTATAAAACTCGCAAATGCATAGTTGCCATGATTAGTTACTTTTTTTTATTATAGTTAGTTTTATTTTATGTCTTTGCGGTGTCCATGAGAAAATTTCTACGCGAGAGTGAGAAGTGGGTCTTTCAAAAATGTATTAGTAGACCGAATGAGATTTAAAAATTACTTTGTTAGTAATTGTTAGTTATTAGTCAGTTAGTAACCTTTATGCAACATAGTGATAAAACTATTAAAGGACTTTAAAAAGAAGGAAGTTTTTGATTCGATTGCAAGTTGCTATTTTTTGTTTTAAATAGTGGCAAATAGGGCCGCCATTTAAAAGACGGCCATGAATCACCTGAGAAACACTGAGTATGTTTTCATTACTACAATTTTCGGTTATTTTAACAATGCTTACGGTTATTTGCTTTTAATGATGAGAAGCGTGCCGTTTTCAACGAGGTGAATGGTCGAACGGAAAATATACCTAAAATAATATATTATAGTTAGTTTGCTTCGTTCACATGTTTATGTTTTTAGAATAGACGATGGCCTGACTAAACGACTACCTAAATTTTTCACCGACTCCAAAAAAGAAGGAGGTTCTCAAGTCCACTGTATTTTTTTTTATGTTTGTACCTACCTTAGAACTTTCGACTGGGTGAACCGATTTTGATGATAACATTTGTATTTGAAAGCTGGTACTTCCCGTGTGGTCCCATTTCAATTTGGTCCCGATGTTGAAGATTGTTATTTTTTGCTAAACATTTACATTATTATTTATAAACTAGCTAAACCCCGCGGTGTTGCCCGCGGCTATTGTTGTACCGCGAGTAACGCCGCGGGACAAAGTTAGTCTAAAAAAAGTAGCCTAAGTTACTTCCCGGATCATCAGCTACCTGCCAGTGAAAGTCCCGTCTAAATCCGTCCAGCCGTTCCAGAAATTACCCGGAACAAACAGACAGACAGACAGACAAAAATTTTTTTAAACTACATTTTTGTTATACGTATCGTGTATACATACATATGCATTGATTAAAAAGCTGTTATTTTAATGCTACAAACTGACACTTCAATTTTATTTATTTGTATAGATAATATATTTTCAAAATATCCCACTTACTCGTTGAGGATAACTGTATCACTCATTGAAAGTCTTGTGTGAAATTGTGCATACTAATAATTATTATTTAACAACTTAATAATATATTTAAGATATAAGATTGACGAGATTAATCGGAGAGTAGCCAGACAAATACGCAATTTAAAACCCGTTGTTACCCGCGGTTATTTTCGTATCACGGGTAAGGCAGCGGGACAAAGTTAGTCTTAAAAAAGTAGCCTAAGTTACTCCTCCGATCATCAGCTATCTGTCAGAGAAAATCCCTTTAAAATCCGTTAAGCCGTTCCAGAGATTCAAGGAAAGACACCTTTCAACATATACAATCGCAGGAAGAATTATTGGTTCATTCGGCCTTTTATTCGGCTACCATAATTACTGTAATACCCTGAGTGCCACTCAAGACATAAGTTAACGTTAAAATAAAATTAGAATATATTATTAAAATTAGGATACATAGTAACATAACTTAAACGTGGTAAGTTATATTAAAATCGGTTGTAACCACGGAATTTGCTTCGTGGTTGTAACGTACAACTATTAGCCCGGCCGCACATATAGGTAATTCGAATTCGGTAAAACGAATTCGGAATTCGAATTTTTTCCCGTGAAGCAGAAGCATTAATGAACGCGCTGTTGAAAAACATCCCTGCATGTGGGATATTCACGACAAGGATAGCTATACCATACCATGATGGATGTCAAACATTTGAGGTGCAAGTTTTTAAAGAAGTTATTTAGTCCCACTCCCGGACACGTGGACAAAATTTGATAAAGAAAATAGGAGTACAATAACTTATCTTTAGTTTTTATTAAAAACGTACATAAAGACCTCAAGTTCCTTTTACTACACTGACATTGTCAAACTATGACCAGTAACCCTCAAAATCTTGTATGGTCGCGGTCATAAACCCAGTCTCACTTTAATGAAATTTTAACAATACAAACAAGTTGCTTGTAACCTACTAACAAATATCACAGGCTTGTGAGACGTAACTAATAACTATACTAAATAATCGAATGTCGACGCATACAAATGGATTTTAAACTATAGGTTGAAGGTAAACTTGAAACAATATGAACATACTCTCTATGAAATTCTAAAACGCTAGGAAGAGAGGTCTCAATGTGTAAAGAAATTGTCATCCATCCATAGATTGACCTGGCTAATACTGCTTAACTTTGCAAGTTATTATTATGTTTATAATTATTACCCAAACCTTATATTCAGTATGGTTTTATTAGGTACGGTCGAAGATTTAACAGTTATATTAACAAAACCAACAAAATTACAATGAACAATATTGTTTCTCCAAACATTTAACTAATTTAAACTACTACTCAATGTACTGGATAGTAAATATTCTATTTTATTAATAACATCTGTGTCGTCATTTCAATATGTTCTACCTAAGAGATAATATGAAATAAATACCACAGGGTTTGTAACGCGGAACTGTAGTTAAAAGTGAAATTGAAAAGCCATATAATAAAGATAGACGGTAGGTATAATTAGTCATTAAATGGATAGCTATTATCCGTTATTTACCAGTCATTTCATATAAAACGATAGAGAGCATCCGATTTCAATTAAATTATTATCTTTTAACCGCAACTGTAAGTACGACAAAATGACGAATATGATATGAGAATGAACCGTGGGAGAACTATGCTTCGGCACATATGAGCCGGCTCAATTGGTGGATAGGGCATTTTTTATTTATTTATGAGACTGCTAAAGTGATTTTACTCTGCCTGATAGAAAGCATTAGCTGAATCTAAAAGTTGTGGCCACCATACTCATTGTTAATGCAGACTATGCAACAATGCAGCGTGGTGACCCACACTATGGCGGCCTATTGAGATGCCTCTGCATCATTGTGCCTCCGGTATCACACTTCCAACAAAACATGACAGCACGTATGCTGTCATTTTAGGTTGGTCTTCTGGGAGAAGGTAGTACCGCCCTGGTTGAGCCTGCCCGCTCGATCTTGAACATCATAGTCGGGTGAAGTAGATCTTTTGTTGCCTTTCACAGAATAGTAAAGTTCCTGGAGGCCCCCTAGTAGCCCATTCGCTCATTTGCCCATAATTACCAAAATAGAAGCCTTGGTAAAAAGTTCTGTCCTTATAATTTATTCTTCGCGTATATGTATGTCGGATATATCGCTAAATAGTAGCCTATGTGTGATTCTGATGTATAAGCTATATTACTATAAAGTTTCATCTTATTCTATTCAGTAGTTGAAATAGTAACAAACATTCAAGCTTTCACACACAATATGATATGATGATCTTCTTCATCCAGAAGCCAGTAGGTCAAACCTCTCTAAGAAGAGATATGACTCTCTTGACTACCTAATCCATATCAACGATTTATATTTTAAGCGCTAGCTTACTTCTTAGATCATCTATCTCTCGCGTCTCTTCATAAAATATCCACAAAGACTGAACAAGATCCCTGTCTACGTTTGTATACAAAGAACAACACTAGACTAAATAACGTTCCAGCTATTTTATGACATCATTTTATTGCCAAGCGTTTTCCTTATGCTATTAAAATCAAATTAACTCAAAGAAAAGTGGTGAACCGGTAGTAGCGCGGTGCACGTTGACTGTTGACGGGAAAATGTTTAAATTGCAGTCGATATTTCACACCATAATTACATACACGTTTTAGAGCGGAAAGTAGGTAATAAGGTGTGTTTATATAACTCTATTAAGTGTAAGAAATTAGGAAAGGCTGACTGTTTCGGAGCTGAGCGATTCCTGTCTTCTCAATAACCTTTGAACGCAGTTTTATGACCGACCACGGTTTTAATTATTGCTTACTAGCGACCAGATCCGGCTACGCACGGAAGTTTTTGAAATTCTCCTATTTACTCTACTATAATATTCATGTATTATATATATAAACCTTCATCTTGAATCTCTCTGTCTGTTGTTGAAAATTCCGTTCAGTAGTTTAAAGATGCGAAGAAACAGCGGAAGCAACTACATTCTATACCATGTAAAAAATATTACCTTTTTTGGGAATATATTATAAATAAAACAAGTACTTTATATACAGATAATGGTACAAGATTTTAAATAGGATCTAATTTATGATTAACAAGTTTAATATTACAGTACGTAAAAGTTTGTTTAAACTATCGCAAGGTGTTTAAAATTTTCATGCATCTTCTAATACGATAACGGTAACATATGATGTCTACTTAAAACAGTAACTTGTGTTACCGGCAAGGCACCATTAAAATCAACACCTTCCCTATCTTCTAACCTCAAAGTTCAAAATTGAACCGTCATGTCATACGATCTGAGTGATACGACATTTTAGATATGCGCAATCCTCCTTATCCATCTAGATTTTGTGAGCCACTGTAGACTTCTGTTGCCCTGGTACAATATATCTGCGAATCTACCTAAAAATTGTCCTATAGATTGCAGATTATATTTATCTGTTAGATCTATCTATAAAGATGTGTGGAGTGACCTACTCTGCATTACACTATGGAAATTAGCCAATTTCGTGGTGTGAAAACATTTTGTTTCTTTCTAAATCACCTGAAGACTGAATGGTAATCAATTGTGCCAATGCCATTGCCAATGTAAGTTTTTGTAAAATACTTACAAATTTATTTTACTTTATTTTAATGAATATTGTCTTGTATTGCACATTTCCAAAATTATTTTGTAAAATGATAAAGTTTTATAGCTACGTCTACCTGTACCTATATTAGAAAAGCAAATAAATAGTATTATAATCCCGTAAGTTGCTTCCCATTTTGCAGCTTCGACTTTTAAACCAAATGTAATTCTATGCTAAATAACATTTTACAAGCATCTATGAAGGAAATAGAAAACGCTTTTCCGGTTTCTTTCACTATTCCATAATATAAAAACATATTTATTGCTTGAGAAAACTCCCAGACTGAAGATATGTGCAAAAATTTTACGAAGTCAATAAATTAATAAATCGAATATGTATTTGTTTTGGCTATTAGACTCATTAAACACTTCACACGGCGAGTTAAATGTCCAAATTATATGTGTATTTTGTAAGCACCTACTTCAACTTTCGATTTTCGAGATTTGTAAAATTAAAATTTGTTAGTCATCTCTTCAGTTTGTCGCATCATATTTTACTTATTTATTTACGAGTATGTTACATATTTAGTCTGTTACCAATATTCATAGTGTTGTTTGGTTACTATACTATAATGTACATTACAGATAAGTAAATTTTTGGTAGTCCACAGGGTTCTCACCAACCAAAAATAACAGATCATCACAGTCTCGCTTTAGATAACACCGCCTAAAACAATAACATACGTTCAACGATGATAAAACATGCATGACACTACGCGTCGCGGACGCCAGGTGTCGCCATGGGTGATTTTCAAAAAATGTGTTTGAAAAATGGAGTCAAATACTTGATTTTTAAAGCCTCCGTAGTGCTACCGACATGAGACGACGATATCTTTATCTTCTAATGACAACAATTTATGCAATTAAATTCAACAGGGAGGTTGTATCAGTCTTTTTTTAAATTTAATACGTTTCGTAATTTAAATTCAGTACGGTGACATAAACACGTAGGCAAACAGAATGCATTTCAGAGTACTGTTTTATCGACGGGGCGTCTGCATCCATCTCGTTAACCTCTTCGAATATCTGCTACCCTAGTACTTCATAGTCAACTTAGACTAGACGACGAGACACTAGATCACATTTTAATACTGTACCAATTGTTTGCATTATTAAATTCGTTCAATAAGCTTATTTCCGAGAATTATTAAAGAAAAATATGCATACTAGAAATATAATACATTTCTGAGATTTATATAAGCGAGTACGCCTATCTTTTATACGAGTATTATATACTACTTAGTAATATATTTAAAAAATATAATCTTCGCTTGCCAACACATTCACGACTAAAAACTCCATCTATACATTTTATTTTATACTATCTTCCGCCGTAATGTATGTACCTACGCGCGTATGTTTCAAACGGCTGCACCAAATTAAATGATTTTTTATGTGTTCGTTATTGCCAGAACGAGATTTGTGTACAGAAATAATTAAAACTAACGGCAGGTCTTTTTTTGTCCGCGACTGTACACTGCCAGTGGGAAGCTGAAAACAGATATGTAAATATGGTGGTGGAAGTTCGCCGTGTCAACTAGTAATACTTAAAAATCTCAATAATGTTAAGTTACATCTAATACCCAGTATACAGGAATCGATGGTAACTGTTAATAAAACATCTGTAATATATATAGAAAGTAGAACATACCTATATAGACTGCGCTAGACGCGACGCAACAACCCGGTAGGTTATCACTGCACATGTTTATAAATATATTTGTTTTATACTGTCTGAATGCAAAAACTCTTTTAAAATTATTCAGTATACCTTATTTATAAATACAACTCTACTACATAGGTATTTGTTTGTTTTACCGCGCCATGCCGCACTTTAGTCTCTTGATTGGCCCGTGCGGCCGTTGTAATTACATATGTATTCTTAGTACCAACTTGTGAAATTTTTGCTCGCTAGTTTACAGCACAGTGGGATCTATCATAATTTTTGAATAAGCGTGAACGCGCAACACAAAATCACTATCAAAGCGCATAAATCTTTTCAGATTTACATTACGCCGTACATTCAGTTCGCAGTGATTTGCTCGACGTAACTTAGTACATGCCATAGGCATTCAGTCATAAAAAAAACTGTCAGGCATCTTAAAAAGTGGGATTTGATATCCGTATGATGACGGATTGAGAATATGTAGTGACAACATCCCGTTTCGATGTCGTAAGAAGCGAGTAAGGGAGCAAACTACCAGGGACACATGAGACACAGGTGCTTTGTCGCCCCGAATCAGATGGAATTCGGCCCTCTGGTAACCTCACTCTCTCGGTGAAAAGCAGCAAAAGAATTTAACCTTAACACAGATTTTCTACGAGGTCATGATATCATAGCTCTGCCACATTCATGTACCTATGTAATATATTGACTAATAATGAATAAAAAATAATAACTTAAGTGTACGCGAACCAAACTATATGTACTGTTATCATTCTGTTAAGATCACGCCATATCGGTACACGAAGTATCTTTATTGCTCACCAGCAAGTAATTAGTGTGTCGCTCAAACCACATGACGACAAGAGCAAACTTAATAATCAACCAACATTTTTACTAGACAAACATTGTCACGAACTGGAGAAGATAGCGCGTGAAATTCATTACTATGTTTATTCAATTAGTTGCTTTGACGTCAGTCACTAAATAACCGAATGTACATAATTATGTACTTGTATTTTAAAATATGAATAGTAAAATATTGATAAGTCAGCAAAATCCTACTACTTGGAAAAACTGGGCGACGAAGTGTTAAGGATTAAAAGTGCAGTTGCAGTAGTTAGTAAACTAACCCATATTGTTTAATAATGTTTGTATATAATGAAAAGACAAAACAACAATACATTATCTTTTTATCAGAAGTCCGTCTTATGATTTCATACGAAACTTAAATACCATCAATAACCCATAACGACCCACTGCTAGGCCCCGAGCCCAGGAGGACTCCTCTCAGGAGAGGGTTAAGGCCATGCGTCACCACGCTGGCCAACTGCGGGTTGGGGACATGCAAGACTACGTTGTAGCTACGTAGTCATGCCGTTGGATGTTTTTAAGCCGCCCTAAGGCCTCCAACCGAACTTTACGACTGTTATCCTACGATAACAACCGGGACCGACTGCTAATTGTGACCTCCGAATCACGGAGATGCTCATGGTATCATACCACCTGCAATCACCCATCCAGGTACTGACTGCGCCGTCGTTGCTTACCCTCGGTGATTGTTTCTAATCACGGAGTGCAACTGGGCTATGAGCGTCTTAAACTTAAATGTATAGTTAACATATTTATTCATAAATATTTATTATCATCATCATCTCAGTGGAAAGACATTCACTGCTGAACATAAGGCATTATTATTACTACAAATTTAGATTTCATACCATACACAGTACCGGGATGACGTACTTTTATAATGTTGCACGTCCTGACTGACTGATTAAACAAAACAGAGCCTAGGGATCTACAATAAAATTAAAAAATAAGTAGGTATGAGTTCAGCTTTTGACTCATAAAAGGTATATAATTTATTTCATCGATTGTTAAGACCAATCTTGCGTATAACTAATTCAATTATAAAGAATACGCTTACTATACATAAAAGTAGTCTTAAATATCCGCCTCCCGAGAAATAAATTGGGTACAAATAGTAGAGAGATTTTTGTTGCCGCGTAGTTATTTAATCAATGGTTTGTTCAAAGTGAAATTCGTGTTGTGTCCAATATTATTCTGTGACAAACTGATGCTGTAATAAATATTCGATATCGACACGATTATTAATTCGAGGAAGGAATCAATATTATAGTCAAAGATCGCACATTAATGATTTATTCTGTCACAAATTTTAATTTAACACCATATTTGCATTGATTGCGTAACTTATAACACAACCCATAAATTTCGCTGTAAAAATTATCTTTTACTAATGGTTTTTTGCGAGACCCAATAATCGAAGACGTAATAAGTGACGCAACTTTTTGTCAGAGGCCAGTAGAACAAGCCGGCTAGCCGAGAAATTGATTATCACCCTTTCTAGTTGTAGGTTATAGGGCGTTTACGTTGTTCTCTTCGTAATTCGAGTACTGGTCCTCTGTAGTCCCTATTCTTTGTGTCTTGAAAGTGGGTACGGCCGTCACGCATCAAGGTTGGCGGTATGGCAAGGACCGAACTGACTAATATTATATGATTTAAGTATTAGGCCCAAAATTAAGAGAGACCCCGGAATATATGTTATTAAAGAGGCCTTAAGACAAAACCGGCAACGGTCACCGGGGCCTGGAGGTGACTTTCAGAAATCCCTAGAGATGTTTACATAAATAATATCTAATTTAGCAAATAATAATTAAAAAGTAGTCTAAAATTAAAAAGGTCCCGCAGCTCACACCGTAGTTAGGTTTCAGTTTCAAAATACTCACAAATGTTACTCATCATCATCATCATCATCATCATCATCAGCCTATCGCAGTCCACTGCTGGACATAGGCCTCTCCAATTGCACGCCACTTAGTTCGATCCTCGGCTTCTAGTGTTACTAGTACACATTTAATAAAAAATATTCTATTTTACTTCTAATACCTCCGAGAATATGTGTTCATGTTGATCGGTTAAGTAGTTTTCGCGTGACAGCAAAACAAACAACCTTACATTCACATTTATACATAAGTATACTAGCTGAGCCCCGCGGTATTACTCGAGTTTGTTGTAACCGCAGTTTAAACCACATGAAATGTTACTAGTGTTATTATGTGAATAAACTATCAGTGTACGGTATTTATGGATAGTCAAGTTCCATGGTCCACTGCTCTCCAATTGCGCACTATCATGGACTGCTGAGCTAATTAATGGAACGGGAGAAATTTCTATTCAAATGATCTTTGTAGCGTTTGTTAGATTTTTTCCACACCTCACTTAGCAGTATCAGATGTATTAATAAATAAATTTAGCAAAGATATTTTTTTTTTGCTTGCGATTGGATGCGGACTGTCAAAGTCTGTGATGTTTGTAGCAGTTGTCAGCAGTAGTCGGCAATAGGCTGAAGAAGGTGGAGATATTGTTTTGTTACATGCGTTCAAAGTTACGACTTCAAAATGTTATGTATTTTTTTATTTGAGAATTAAAACTAAAATAAATTAAGAAATCTAAGTCTCAACTTAAATGTTGGTTGATTAAAACACGACTAATATAAGAAATCTTTTTTACTATTCTTAATGTTAGTGAACCGTATTTCTAATTTAAAATTAATTTACATTAGCTTGTTTACACACAGTTTTTATATGAAATATATTTAAGTAATCATTTGATTAATTTTATTGGTAAGTTTACGCAACAAGATACAAGATAAAACATCATCCAAAGCTGTCTTAAAATCTATAATACGAGTGTATAAAGTTGTTTGGTTAAAAGCGCTAATTTCAGGAAGACTAAATATTCATTTTAAATATTATGATTAATTATAATATGTAAAGGGTGAAACCGCGCTCGATTCTAGTACACATATTGTTATATTGTATTAAACTACATTATATTATTTAACTTAGTAAACAAATAGTCATGTAGGTATACATATTATCTCAGATTTTTAAAACCATACTCTGTAGGACTCATCGTCCAGAAGAGAGATATCAAAGTAGCAGGCTGTATGTTTCCGTATTCTGTTTTACCGGGTCAATGAAATGTACACAAGTGCCCTTTTCAAATAATACGTACCTATTGTCTACTAGCCACCACCGATACGCTAACAGTCGTTACGTAATATTTACCTACTGAATTCCAATGTATTACAGCTAGAGTTGTATCAATAGAATACAGTACTGGTAATCTATACACCTTATAAATACTCCGCTTTGAAAAAGCTATTTATTTTATATATATATATATATATATATATATATATATATATATATATATATATATATATATATATATATATATATATATATATAAATATATTATACTCACAAATGTTACTAACTCACTAAGTACTTAATATGTGAAAGCATTTGTGTGTTTCACTTACACAAAGTATTATTTAAAACATCAAAACCTGCTTAATTCATAAATCTACACAATTCGCTAAATATTTAGGAATTTAATTAAAGCTAACTTACACTGACATATTTCATACATAGTCATGGTTATGGTGCGTCTCTTTTCAACCATACTCGAGTCCTATCCAGAGTGTGTATGTCCAAAGTCAATTATATTTTCTTAGGTACACCAGCAAAGCACACATTTATAAAAATCATGAGAATCGATTAGATAGTTTCGAAGCAACGTGAACAACAACGTGACACGAGAATTATATATAATAGATTAATAGATCAAAATAGAGATGTCATTCACCAATTTTATACAATATCAATTCGTCTGCATTAACAAGCAATAAATGGATTCGCTAGCTTCGATAGACAAGGCCAACTTTAGAAAAACGTCTTCCGTCTAGACACGCTACTGTTTTGACCATCTTTTATATAAATACTAATAAACTTTATTTAGCAGTGTGTGTATTGTGTAAGATGAGAGTATTAAATTGGTTTACACCATGACTATAATATAGTAGAGAGAGAGAGTATATACGTATGTGAGAGTGTGTATGTGTATATGGAGAGTCGGTGCTGATTCCTCGTATCACGGACGGGGACACGACACACTATTAATTGCTAATCCTGTGATAAACAACTACTTCGCGATATAAAAAGTTTTCACGCCAAATAATATGTGATTGACTACTTTCCAATATCGCCAATTGGCCCTGCCAAACTTGATCACCTCGCCTAATCGCAATTTCCTTCCTTAGTGTTGGAGGGATACATGCACATAATAGTAAAGTTCTGAAGTAATGCTGGGCTTGTATGAAAATGTTATTGACTGCAAAAGTAGTAGTATAAAGTACCATTTCATCTGACATTGGTTTTTTTTTACTGTGCGTTACGATGAACAATATTAGTACGTGATGAAAATCCATTGATGTAACATCAAATAAACAAAGAAATGTGAATTCATTTTATTCTATCAAGATACAACAGTAAAAAAATACAATACTAACAATGCCAGAGAAAACTTGAGAAACATCGCAAACAAACGAACAAGACCATTAAAATGTTAATTTGATAGAGACTGACTTAAAATCTATGATTCCTTCTATTCTTTATTAGTATCTAAGTTAACAGATAGTAATAAAACTAGACAACCGAAACATACGAACTTGAAGTTTCCTTCGTCTGTCTATTCGAGCGACAAGCCCAGATTACTCAAACAATTTCCATGTCGATTTCACTATCAGTATACTTTCAAATACTCTAACATTTCAAATATCACCTAGTTCCTAGCAGTGATGATAATACAGGCAAGTATAAAGTTAATAAGCGATGTTCGGTAAACGACTTCGTAGTGAAAGCAAAACACATGTGGTATCATTGCATAAGTATTGTCAACAATCTGTTCTCATGCAATCTAATTTGTATGCAAATTTTCTGTTTCTGAATAATTCCTTAATGTTTCTGTAAATATATAGACATCCTTTCACACTGAATTTTTTAGAGATATATTTTGTTTCCACGGTTTCTCCAGCCGAGCCGAGGAAAGTGTTTTGTTATTTTACACCAAGCTACGTATACAGATAAAAAGCGGTATGTAATATAATTTAATATTTAACTGCCACTGCAACGATTTGTAATGTTGTATCTATACAAATAAATAAAATTGGAGTGTCTGTTTGTAATATTAAAATAACCGCTTTTTACTAAATGCATATGTATGTATACACGGTACATATTCCAAAAATGTAGTTAAAAAACTTTTGTCTGTCTGTCTATCTGCTTGTTCCGGGTAATCTCTGGAACGGCTGGATGGGTTTTGACAGGACTTTCACTGGCAGGTAGTAACTTAGGCTACTTTTTTTAGACTAATTTTGTCCCGCGGAGTTACTCGCGGTACGACAATAACCGCGGGTAGCACCGCGGGGTTCAGCTAGTCAGAAATATAAACAAAACACGGAAATAAATTTATTTATAAAACTTTGTCCTTACGAAAAGGGTTTACGGCTGGTGAGAAAATTATTTAGAACACACTGTTGTCAACTTAATGCACTTCTTTACAAAGCTAGGCGCTGTTTTATTGAATATAGCATATTCCTAGCGCCATCCAGAACTATTATTGTCGGTTTAACTAATTACAAAATAAACCGATGTAACTACTAGTACGGATATTGCAAAACAGTATTAATTATAAAATAATAATACAAATAATAATGCTGAGTAATAAACTGAAGCAATTTCCTTGTAAATTTATATCAAGGTCTTTATCACGTCAGGATTAAGTATCGGAAATTAATTTTATGAGTACATGCATTATTTGTCGTACGTTCCAAATATCACTCAGTCACCTTGCACCTTCGTACTTGGTCAAGCAACTTGATATTAAAGCCTCAGGAAATGCGACACTTACACTCCGTCAAGCTCTCTGAACTTAAATATACCTACTCTTTGAATTGGATCAAGCAAGAAAAATTACTGTGTATACATAGCCTACGTCCTGGAAATCTTTCAAAATGGCTATTATGGTGTCGAATAGAAAGCTATAACAGTGATCCTAGAAAAATCATTAAATATTGTTATCACAAAATGGCGTCAATCTAAGTAAGTTTAAAATACAATGTTTCGGTGTCATATTATATATAGTCTATTTCTAGAGGTTCACGTAAGAGGAACTCACCTTATGTAATTACGTTTTGGTATTACTTCATTGACAAGAAAGTTAATAACTAATTTAAACATGCACCTGTAACGATATAATGTATAATGTCACCAGTTATCTAACGAAGCCGTCAATATATTGATTTCAACACATACCTACTCGTACAGTTCAAGTACTAATTAAAAAAGTATGTTTACTTGCTACAAATTTCATTGCTTTATAATTGTATTCCATTATCTTTATTACACTGATATCGCAGCTAAGAAAGTCAACGCGTTTTGAGAAAAAATATTAAATTCGTTATCAAATCTAAGATAAAGGTCTTATTCGGGATCTTATATGACTGCTTGAACGAGACGTGAGACGCTTAGATCACGGCGATAGACTATAATCTTACTTTTTTTATATACTTTGTCATTTGTAACCTGAGAACTTTCCTTTCATATTTACTTACAATCCTCATATCTATACTAATATATAAAGCTGAAGAGTTTGTTTGTTTGTTTGTTTGAATACGCTAATCTCGGGAACTACTGGTTGGATTTGAAAAATTCTTTCAGTGTTAGTTAGCCCGTTTATCGAGGAATGATATAGGCTATATATCATCACGCTAAGACCAATAGGAGAGGAGCACCAATGAAAAATGTTTCAAAAAGGGGGAAAATTATCACGCAACGGGCCGCAACGGGCAATAGAAGACCCAAACGAGGTTGCGTGGGTCTGCTAGTCTAAGTATATATGAAAAGAAAGTTCTAGAAGTGACATTAGATAGTAAAATTAATTATAATAAAAACTTTCGCGGTCAGTATTCATAATTAAATTATATGTATATTTCGTTATTAAATTATCTACATTATATGTATTGGTGTTTTTTTTTATTTAGAATTTAAAATGATGTCTAAATTTAAATATGTTGAAAAAATTATTTTAAGATACAAATATTCACTTTGATTTTTTTATGTTAAAGAAAATGAATGTTTAAATAATAAAATGCAACCAAATATATACAAACAAAAAATGTCGAAACTAAGTGAAAAGATTGCGTTTTGCACCGGACGTGTGACAAATTTCAGAATTCTAGGTTCAGCGGTTTGGGCTGTGCGTTGATCTCTAGGTATGCCAGTTAGTCAGTCACCTACCTCTTTTATATGTATAGATTTGGGGTAGAAAGTCTCTTATAATGAGATTACCTAAATAAGATTTCGCAAAAGCTATTACAGCTACTTACATAGATTAGATACACAAGTATGATAGAAAATCTTATAACTGAATAAATTAACAAACATACCTCTTTAATAAATTTGACATATTTGCCAATGATTGAATTCAGGCTTTCAGACGCCAAATATTTAACAAAAACTGATCACAAAATCCACACATTTGTCTACGCGCTACCACCGAACTACTCTGTCCACATAGAGATGTGTTATCATGACAGATCGCAGAACACTTAAGACGTTATCATTATAATCTTTGAATAACATGTCAATCTTGACGTGTCACTAATCTCTGCAGATATCGGAAGTCTTGCTGCAGCGTAGCGGCATTTCCTAATGTCTTCTATTGTTAGCTCTTTTGTTTGCTGTGGATGCAACTGTATTAAACAAATTGTCTGTGATAAAGTTGTTTTTGAACATTTAATTTCGAAATAGGAAGGAACTTTGTTTCGGCTCACAGAACCGTGCAGCGTGAAGTGCGTAATACAGGCAACATTACAACAAGATATAAACATATAACATAACAATAACGAAACATGTATGGTACTAAGTACTTGTGGTATAACTTAACGTTATGAAATATGTAACATTATTATTTCACCGCAAATTTCTTTAGCAATTCAGTTTGTTATTTATTCTTTCTTTATAATAACTACACCTGTTCTTACTGCTTACAAAATATTTGCTTTATGAATACCGACTATACGTACTTCTTGTATTTCACCGTATATGTAGTCCAGAATGTTCCGTTAATTCAGTAAATAACCCTAATTAAGATCAACGCTGATTCGAAGCGAGACCAAATAAACACTGCATATGATTATCCAAATATAAATTTGTTTACAATTAATAAACAAATCGAAATACTCAGTTATTATAATAGGTATATTTGGATCTATAATTCCATTTATTTATTTCCCTGTTGTATGAATGGTAAGTCAACATTTTAGTACGTGCCTTCGTTGTGGCCGTGAAGATTTTGTGGAGGTCAATACAATGCTGTTTGTATAAAAATGTGCATTACTTTATACCCCGTTTAATTTAAAATGTTTATTTTAATATAATAATTGTATAGGAATGGTAATGTCAACAAAGTATACAACAAAAATAGAACAACACTGCGTGATCCACAAATTGTAGTTCTGAGTCCGAATGTTCTATTTGTCCGTTTCATGAATACTTTTAATATCTCTCATCACATAGTATATTCCTAATGCCGCAATAATCTTTGTAACCGACTTCAAAAAAAGAAGGAGGTTTCTCAATTCGACCGTACATATGTTTATATTTTTTTTTTATGTGTATTCGCGGATAACTTCGTCGTTTATGAACCGATTTTAATGATTTTTTTTTAATGGAAAGGAGATGTCCCAACGGTGGTACCATGATAAGGACATTAATGTCTGATGATGGCATCCAAAAGAAATCGAGTCGAACCTTTAAGTCGGTTTTATTGTTGTTTAAATTGCACTTGTTATAAGAAGAAAGAAAAGATGATGAAGGTGCTTTGCATTCTTCAGAATCGAATTATAATGACCGCAAACTGGATAGAGCGTACCAGGATTGCACATAGTGATGTGCTGACGTGGTCTCTCTTCAATTCAAGTATTTCAAAGTGATATCAATGCCACTTATTCTTTATAACTAACTTACTATACTACAGCTAGGAACATTAAACGTGACAATATACTAAGAAGCTCATAGACACTTCCATTGACACTCGACAAGGAACTCTTTCAACAGATTTTGAATGTTACGGCATAAGATAATTAAAACAAACAAGTAGAAACTAAGGTAGTGTCTGTATTGTCAGTGAACGTGTATTAAATCGCTTAGGTTATTACAGATTACGTAAGAAAAACAATCGTATTGGCTCAGTTCCAACCAAACACTTAGAAAACGTAATATCGGGTTCAGAACAGCGCTATAGAGCATAATGCAATAATATATTGGACTAGCTGAGCCCCGCGGTGTTACCCGCGGTACAACAACAACTGCGGGTAACGCTGCGGGAGAAAGCTAGTCTAAAAAAAGTAGCCTAATTTTAGTCCCTGGATCATCAGTCATCAGCTACCTGCCAGTGAAAGTCCCGTCAAAATCAGTCTAGCCGTTACAGAGATTACCCGGAACAAACAGACAGACAAACAAACAATAATTTAAAACAAATGTTGTTTTGGTACATGTATCGTATATATACATACATATGCATTCATTTAAAAGCAGTTATTTCAATATTACAAACAGACACTCCAATTTTATTTATTTGTCTAGATGTATAGATGTGTTGTGTAATGTTATGCGTATTCTTCGTACACATTTTTTCATGTTATCTATACTAATATTATAAACGCGAAAGTTTGTAAGTATAGAAGGATGATGTTTGTTACTCTTCACGCAAAAACTACTGAACGAATTTGGATGAAACTTTACAGTAATCTAGATTATACAACAGAATAACACATAAGTTACTATTTGCCGTGATAACTGACATAAACGCGGGCGGAGCCTAGCACTAGTTGTTTATAATACTATCATAAACATAATACAGACATTTTCAATCAATACATATCTCAGAAATAATACTTTTCTTAATGAAAGTTACGCTAATCGTACATTATTCTTTATTATCAACATGGGTCTTAATGAAAGTAGTAAATAAAAGGTTTTAGGGTTTTAGCTGTGGAAGCAAGCAAGGATAGAGGCTATTTATTTTTAACTTTTGGTCGCGATGGCTGACATTTACGCGGGTGTAGCCGCAGGCAAAAGCTATTAAATATAACAAATACTGGTTTACAATAATATTCTCACACCGAGTTATATTTTGCGAGGCACAGTGCCCCAGTTCTATCGGGAACAAGTAAATACAATTTGTTTTATATGTATTGTTATTCGTTAGGTATAAGAAAGTAAGACTTGTTAAACGAATTTTAGGTATATGACGGTATATGAGTTTGTGTTTTTAATTTATAACTAGCTGTACCCCGTGGTGTTACCCGTGGTTAGTCGTACCGCGAGGTACGCCGCGGGGCGAAGTCAGTCTAAAAAAAGTAACCTTACTTACTCCTTAGATCATCAGCTATCTGCCAGTGAAAGGCCCGTCAAAGTCAGTATAGCCGTTGCAGAGATTACAAGGAACAAACAGACAGACAAAAATTATAAAAATGTTATTTTAGTACATGTAAATTTACATTTATTAAAAAGCGGTTATTTAATATTACAAATAGACACTCCAATTTTATTTATTTGTATAGATTTTAACCAAACAATTCGCCTTCATCAAAGACGCTCCAGAAACAAGTACATATCCAAATACTTGGATAATCTATGTCTTCATGTGACATCACATAGTCAAGACTACACTTTCGTTTAACACACAGAATGTTTTTCGTGTGGTCACAACATAAATTGAGTAATTTCGTTCATATTTTGCACAACAACATATAAATGTGCAAAAACGTTATTTTACAACAAATTAATTTATTGATCCAAGGTATAAAATGACGAAACGCATGGAGAAAGACACGATAATTAATATGACATTGTATGTAATCAAAACGCATGGTCTTGCAAAACATGTAAGCTAACTATTTAGGAAATACTAAAATGTTATTAGAAATTCCTTCTATTAGACATGCATTTCTAAATGTTGGTATTATGTACTAGACATACATTTTAGAAGCCCTTCTCTCGATGTCAGTACTTATATGGTACCTACATGGGTATTTCGTATTAGTTTACGCGTGAGTTATATAACGAGTTTAAGCAATTGTTTTGATATTAACTACGCTGTAAACGTATAAGTTTGTACATCGGACACCCCGTTCGGTAAGTCAATGAGCTTAGACAATGACGCAAAATTCCTACATGCAAAATTTCAGGATTCTAAGCAACCCAAATCGCTGAGGGCTGTACGTTGATCTCCGTGTGTGTCAGACATCTTCCCCTTTTATATATGTATATAAATAGAATATATATAGATAGATGTTTATTTGAAACGATAATAGTCATTATCTACTGCCATAACTTGATATTTTTAGAGAAATACGTACCTATATTTACATGTACCCTTTTTACGAAAGTTATGATATCGGAGGAACGAGTATTGAGTATAAATTTTTGAAATTTGGTATAGTTAAAGTTTATATGAATGAAATTAATAGAAAGTAAATAACTGAATTGTGCTCGAATTCCGACATTTGCATCGTCGTGAATTAGAATCGATAGGCTCACGACTGTCGTTAGATGGGTTTAGTATTAAAACCCTTATAACTTGCAGCGAAAACCAGCTATCAGAACACTGCTTCTATTGAGTTTCTGACGTTTATGTACAAAATGTGCAATAACTCATAGCCCGGTCGAACAAGGCCACATCGTCTTTCACATGTCTAATCGTTAACATAAATATAAATGACAAATCGACACAAACGTGTTAGGTACTAACTTTGTCATGTGCTTACTAACTACATGTCTCCTCCCTATAAAGGACCGGAGACACGATTCTCCAATGTTCTGAAAATGAGTTGAAGTTGTGACAAAGAGATGTCCGAAACTTCATTCAACCAGTTAAATAGTCGAGTCCAGACTCGATGGATAGATAAATTTATCTGATAATTAATTTAAAAGCATATAAAAAGAAGTTGAAGTAGAACTGCAAAGACATAGACGTGCAAGCCTTACGTTACAGTTCTCTATGCCAGGATGTTATAAAACAAACCCCTAAGTGGGCAAAATATGACATGAATTGTTAAGGTATATTTTTCAAAGTTAGATGCAATATAAATAAATAATAAAAAAAAATGTTGTCTATACAATTACAGATAATAAAATTGTAACAGGTTGAAATCTATACATTTACGATATTTAAGAAAAAATAATTAAGGGTTCTTATTAAAATAGTAGAACTAAAAACAAAACAAAAATGTATGTTAGTATGTGTGTTTGTACGCGCTAACCTCAGAAGTAACTGAACCGATTTGGATATGGTTATCTTTAATATAAATTTCACTGAAAATTAAGTGTTTATTTTATTTCAAACTAGCTGAACCCCGCGGTGTTACCCGCGGTTATTGTTGTACCGCGAGTAACGCCGCGGGACAAAGTTAGTCTAAAAAAAGTAGCCTAAGTTACTCCCCGGGTCATCAGCTACCTGCCAGTGAAAGTCCCGTCAAAATCCGTCCAGCCGTTCCAGAGATTACCCGGAATAAACAAACAGACAGACAGACAGACAGACCGACAGACAGACAGACAGACAAAAAAATTTTTAACTACATTTTTGGTATATGTTCCTTATATACATACATAAGCATTTAGTAAAAAGCGGTTATTTTAATATTACAAACAGACACTCCAATTTTATTTATTTGTATAGACTAGATATAGTGTAACAGTTTAAAAAAATAGTATAGGTACGCGAGTGGAGCCACAAGCAAAAGCTAGTTCAGAACAAGGTAGATGCGATTGAAGTGGCCGCAATAGTTATCGGACGTTGGAGCGATAATGACACATAGTGTAACAAGAAGCATGAAAGTGTAATAAAACTTGAGTAACGCACGCCGCCCATATATCTGATTGTGTTAATTTAAAAGTTCATTTTTAACAGACCTGTTGGTTTAATGATTAATACTTCTGACTGCTAAGCCTAAGCTAAGCTAAGCTAATTTGATTGCTTGAAGAGCAAGATCACTTATTACATCTGCACTTAATCCACAGAAATCAATTAAATTGTGTGTGTTTGTTATATGAACACGGTACATATTCCAAAATAATTTTTTTTTTTAATTTTTGTCTGTTTGTTCCGGCTTATTTCTGGAACGGGCAACGGCTGGACCGGACCCGATATTGACGGGACTTTTACTGACAGATCGCTAATGATATCATTGTACCTTTACAATGACAACCACGCGGGTAACACCGTAAAGTATACTAATTACGTTTTATAAAATTAGTTATATGCCAGTGAAAGACTTGCCAAAATCGTTCCAGCCATTCCATAGATTAGCCAGAACAGAGAGAAAAAGTCTAAAAAATATTATATTGATATGTGGGCTACCGTAGTGGGCATTTTCACACGTATTTAGTAAAAACATGTTACATATTTTGAAATTACAAACAGACACTTCAATTTTATTTATTTGGATAGTTATTTACAATCTATACTAATATATAAAGCTGCAGAGTTTGTTTGTTTGTTTGTTTGTTTGAACACGCTAATCTCAGGAACCGCTGGTCCGATTTGAAAAATTCTTTCACTGTTAGAGCACCAATCAAAAATGTTTCAAAAATGGGAAAAATTATCACGCTACGGGCAATAAGAGACGTAAACGAAGTTGCGTGGGTCAGCTAGTTAGTCATAAAGAGGTAGGCTGTACTGAATAACAAGTAATTAACTGTGACATAAAACATGAGAAGTCCAACAATTTGCTTGAACAGGAAATCGGGCCACGACTCTTTAAATTGCTAAGCTAATTGCTAACGTATTTATAAATAATTGCTGATATAAGGTTTGTAAAGAGCATCGAACAATATACCAAACTAAAGTAAAGAGAAGAAAGTACATAATAACAAGTTCTCTAACAACCTATTAAAAATCTAAGATTGTCGTATCAGGCAAGATTCACAACTCGATTAATGACAAATGATCATAGGTACCACCATCATCGGAAAGGAAAGTACTTATGTAAAATTTACGATTTAAACCTAATTTGTGGTTCACTATTCTTAATATGTAGTTTTGGAGGAATATATATTTAGAACTAGTTGTTGCCCGCGGCTCCGCTCGCGTTTATGTCGGTTTACGCAGCAAATAGTAGCCTATGTGTTATTCTAATGTATAAGCTATATTACTGTAAAGTTTCATCCAAATTTGTTCAGTAGTTTTTGTCTGAAAGAGTAACAAACATCCATCCATCCATACTTACAAACTTTCGTGTTTATAATATTAGTATAGATATCATTGAAATTTAAACTATCTAAGCAGACATAGTATAATTATTTAGTCTCAAATTTTCGAATAATTAACACGTAACAATTTGATTAAATAATTAGTTATAATTGCATGCTATGCTGCATAGAATAGCATGCCGAATATCATTTTGCCCATTTAACGAGTGTAAATAAAGCCAGCAGTCAACAATTAATGCAATACATACATAATTATGAGTTAAAAACCATTTTACATAACTCTATAATTACAAAAAAAACGAAATAGGTTTGTTAGTACACTAGACAGGTGCGTTATACACATTGCAACTAAGCAAATAGACGTTAATGTTTTCCAACTACAAAAACAGTGTCAATTATCAACTATTGCATCTATATGAACAATTTTATGAGCACATCTATGAAGGTTAAATACGGAGGTGATCCGATACGGGATTAGTGACTCAAAAACATCAAATGAAGGTATAAAGTTAGCTTCATTCGGTACAAATGAGACTTGCGTCACGATGTCGCTCAACCTATTCAAACACCTGTCTTACAAACAATAATTGCTGTTATCTGTCAGTGCATTTAAATAATATTCTATTAAAATGTGAGGTGTTTTTCAACGACAACTGTTTTTGTACGAATACCGTCTACCAAAATAAACAGCACGTAGACTCTGATACTATTTTTATACCTTGAACTTTCATTATTACTACATAGTTAATTATGAAAGGTTTGAAATAATATTGTAACATGCTTTAACGTTTGCCATTAGCAAAATTTCCATTATCATATCCACGTAACAATGTCAACAAAACAAATGGCTGGCCGCAATTAAAAGAAAAACTTTTAGTTATGGCACTTACCGGTATGGATACGAAACCAAACAAACACTAGCGAGAAATCCACTCACAACTTGTCCACTAATATGTATAATATAGTAATATTTCACTTGGTTTTCTCGTTTGGAAAACTAATGAAGTATCGTATAATATATGCTACTGTCAGAACAAACACGTGATACGCATCCGACAACGGCGAGCGTGGAAGCGCTACTGCGGAGTCAGCGGAGTGCGGACTAGTGAATGTCTCTGTTAAGCGTCTTCCGTTGGTCCGAACGCGCGGTCGGCCGCGCTCGCGACAGCGACGCAGAGCGGCGCCGGCGATGGCTGGGGACCTGACCGATTCGCCTCACCATCTCACCCACGGACACTCCAGCAGATAAATGCCACAAAATTTGTCGCATCGACATATTTCTTTTTCACCTAGACTATATATTTTACACATTTTTTTTCCCATTCCATACCAACGTTCAGCGCTCTCTTTAAAATAATGATACCAGTTTTAAATAACTTACCAGACTTAAGACTTTGAGGCACATTAAAAACTTTAAAGATCCTATTTATTTAATTGCTTTGATTTATGTCAAAATTTGTCAGTTTGTAATTGTCATTTGAGACGAAGGCATTTTCTAGTTGCATTTGATTGTAATTGTAAGACGTGTTTCATTTTGACATATGTATATCTATAGATAATTGAATTTAAGCTGTTTTCATCATCATGAACAGTCCTGTATATTCAGTAGCGAATAACAGCAGTAAAAAGAGCTCTGAACAATCCGAAAAACCAAAGAAATCGAAGAAGAAAAGAGAGATCACCTGTACTTCTTCCGAAAGTTCTTCTCATACAAAATTCTTTAGGAAGCCAAGACATGAAGAAGATTTTAAGCTGATTACTAGGAATGAATATCATTGTATATCGCCCACTATTTCTTCGTCAGACACATTCGGATGCATTCATGGACCTGAAGGCATACAGTACGATACAGAGACGTTGTTGAAAAGACAATTTTTAAAAGAAGTGGATCCATTGATTATTCGTTAGTATTGTTGTGATAACCCCTCTCAATTTCCACCCTACTAGATTACGTATTATCAGAGTCCAGTTTTTATTACACTTCCTGTTAGCCTTAACGGTGTATTAAATAGACATAAATTTCAAATACTTAAAAGGGAAAATACCTCTGTAAACTGTGTTTAATACTAAACGTAATAAAGTTAATTTTTCATAAATTTAATATAAAATCACGCCAGTTATACATATGTTTGTTACTTAAGTTGGCTGTCATTGACCTCAGGGAAACAAAAATAGACATTAACGAACCATTTCATTACAATATTATTATGACTTATGTTGGTTTAAATTTTCACAAACACTTGATTAATATGAATTATGTACAAACAATTGACTTAATTATTGCAACTGTAGTTAAGCGGTATAATTGGACTTCTTGCCGAATATCGCGTCTAACGGGTAACGACTTCGATTCTGGAATGGTTATTGGAACAACATCTCATAAATAGACTAACTATAAAAGAAAAACCTACTGATTCTGAGTACAATTGAGCCTAAACAAAATACGATGGGAGAACCATGCTTTGCCATATATATAGGACGACTCGACTACACCGGAATGATGTCAGCCCTCCCATATTCTGGACATACACTCAAAGGACTGTCTCTTGAATTTCATTTGCTGTTTCCCTATGCGGGCATAATCACTTAACATTGGGTTACCCATCTATTCATTGCCATCTAAAAAATATAGTGTTCAAATGATTCAGTCATTCATAATTATGTCCACGTTCTTGACTAGACTGGTAGCTAATGTTTTATAGAATTTACGTTTTACTAATTTCTTTGAGATGAGAAATAGACAAGTTACTTTCACACTTATGTATTAATGTATTGAGATAAATCAACTAAAATTTCAACTAAACCAGCTAAAAGTAGTTTTTCGTAACTAGTTTCATAATCATTGAGTCATAATCGATTTAGGAAATCAATCTCCGATTCGATAAAATACGATGCTGGTCGCTAAGTATTGTTTTAGTAGATTCATATTTTGGAGGTACGAAAGTTGTTTACGCAAAACAAGGAAAATTAGGTCGTTGTCGCTAGGCTTAGTCGGTGTTAGGCTTCGATCATATGTACCATGATGTACTTGATTCCAGCGTCAGGTTTCTAAGCCGAAGAACGGACGTTCTGATACTAAGACACAAGTTGGATTAATGTAAAATTATTTTATCCGTGTCGCAATAAAGTATGGGTTTAATGATATTTATATTGTACTGCTTTTATACTCTAATTCACTTTCTATTCAAAAGAAAACAGCTATTTAGTATCGATTTGAATTGAATTGTTGTTGTAAATTTTATTGACTACTTATTGGTTGTTAGCTAGAACTTACGTTCCTTGGACGAATAGTTTTGGTAACGTTAGAACACCCTCTACTAATTAAAGATTACATATTGGTCCTAAATGATACAGTGCATTTGTATACATATTTACTATGTAAACTCACGGGTAATATAGCTCAAAGATAAACTTCATATCTTTATATATATAATTCTTCTGTGAGTGTGTATGTCACTGAACTACTCTCAAACGACTGGACCGATTTTGATGAAATTTTTTGTGTGTGTTCAAGGGGATCTGGGAATGGTTTAGATTCACAATTTTGTCCGCTGGACAATTTTTTTTTAATTCATTTTTAATTTATTAGTAGTTATGGCAAAACGACGTTTGCCGGGACAGCTAGTTTATCTATAAATATCTCATGTCACTTTGTTTTGAGGTCGCACTCCTTCGAAACGGCTCAATCTATTTTTTTTTAATTTCATATTTTTGAGAGTAGGTCGCTAAGTATTTTCACCGTACTCCCTCCATCCCCTCCCCCTCCCCGCCTTTTTAAATTGTAGAATCTGTTAGAATGAATGTAGGAAGATAGAAAAGATAGAAAAATCGTTTATTCTGACTTACAACACATGGTTTTATATATACAAGACTTAAGATGACGGAACAAAATCCTATAAATAAACATAATAGTATTCTGTGCAATACCAGAAAAAGCACCTATCTCAACATTATGTAGCCAAAGTGACTAGCTGGTCTTAAGTAGTATACGAGTACTATATTGTAGTTCTATTTCTCGATGCAAAAACGAAACCAGCTCAACTCATTTTATAGTTTGGTCTATTATGGGTCTGCCTTTATATAGACAACGGCACAGTATTTATGAAAGTGCACTAAATATATAGGACGTCCTTTTATTAAATTAAAGTGCACTTTCCATCGCCCACTTACCATTTCAAACGACAAACATAATTTCTCGTGTACTGTCGATTTGACCGCCAAGTGCCGGTATTGTTTTCACTAATTAATGTGACCTACCAATATGTGTTGAATATAATTCAGTTTTACATGAGTATTATCCTATTTAAATGTGCCTTCATATGATGAATAGGTTTATAAGTATCTTGACTGATGAACAGTCAAATTTAAAAAAAAAATCCTAATAGTAACTTCCCCATTTTTTTTTTGGAAAATCAATTGCTACCAAGAAAACTACACTCAAATAGAAGTTACGAAAAAAAAATCATAAAAATATCACTAATGAAAAAAAATACCGGTTTCTTGAAAATTATTACCTTTGGGATAGGTATGGTATTTCATAGCAAAATCTTTTATTATGAAATTATGGGTACTATAAACCCATAGGAAGGTATATTTATCCATACACCATACTATTATTATAAATCCGAAAATAACTCTGTATACAATGTACGAGTATGTATTAAACTCTATAGTATGTCTACGTTGTATACGTTGCACCGATTTCAATAAATTTTGTACGGAAATAAAAGTAGCCTAAGCTACTCCTTATATCATCAGCTATATCCCGTCAAAATCGTCCCAGCCGTTCCAGTAATTAACCGGAACAAACAGACACGAACGAACAACGTAAAATTACAGCGTTCGTGCTGTCGTGTTTCCTTGGTGAGTGCGAGACCGGAGGCCCAATGATGCAGAAGCATCACTAGGCCACCATGGTGTGGGTCACCATTCTGCATTGTCTGCTTTTGCAGTGAGTATGGTGACCACCACTTTTGGATTCTGCTTATGCTTTCCATCAGGCAGAGTAGAGTCATTTTGGCAAGGCAATAACATAAAAAAAAATACAGCCAAGAGTTTTATAAATTGCTTTTTTAATGTAAGTACCATGCCAGTTGTTAATTTGAAATTATAAACAGACACTTAAACTTATAGATTTGATAGTTTACATGTGATAGTTAGCTGACGTTGGACTTTAGTTCTACTGGTTACCCTTGATAGGGTAATAAATTGGAAATGTTAATTGAGTCTACCGAATAGCTGTTTTATGATCTATTCGTTTACCGAAATTCGCGGCGAATGACGGACGAAAGTTTTACAAATGAACAATGATCAGAATGCCTATTCATAAATCATTGTCTTCATACTTTAGCGCTGATGATTCTGGTGACCTAAGTAGTCGCGGACTCTGCCTGTTTACTTGTTTTCTTCATATTATTGTTTGTTGTTGTTCGTAACAGACAATAGGAGATGGTCACATTAAAGTGTTATGCTATGCGTAGAATCAATTTTCTTTGTACTTTCAATAGGAATAATTGGTAATGAACGGATAATATATAAGGAGAGATAACTCTGTTTCTTTAAGCAGAGATTTGTTAGTAATAGACCAGGATCCCGGGTCCAGTTTTACCATATATTCCTATTAAGCAAATTTTTCGTGAGTTTTCATTTTGATGAGGCTTAACTTTTACTCTCGATTGTGATAGCTAACAGAGCTATCAGGGATAACATCAGGATAAAATATGTGCCTCGACAATTCTTAAAAATTGATTGCTAACTTTTTTATTAAATTTAAAGAAAATTATTCATCATCATCATTAACTTCAGAGCTACGCTCTTGTCGATGCAGTTTTATCCAGCTCTCCCTATCAAGAGCCGTTTCCTTGACATCCTTATACGTCGCAATCGCCACTTTTCCTTAATCTGGTCTCTGTAACTGTGTCTCGGTCTTCCTCTCTTTCTTTGATTCCTAACCCAGGATTGTTAATGAAGCATAATCATTTGTTGTCTGGTATGTGTTAAAAAAGTACATCATTATGGAAAATTATTACTTAAATACATTCCTAAGCCATTTACAACGCACGGTAATAAAAAACTCATTATTGTATATATTGTACTTTCGTACGACTTACAAGTAGGTATAATCTTCACAAGCCAAAATATCTGTTGCATGCATTTCGTCTATAAAATCGTTATTCTTTAATTAATACATCTCGTTGCGAGTTTCCATTCTTTTAATTTGAAATTAATTTAAGAAAGCGTCACAATGTTAAACAATAAACATGTTAAAAAAGAAGCTAGAGCAATATTTTTTTTTTTTTTTTTTTTTTTGAAAATTTCATTGAAATCTGTGAAGTGGTTTAACCGTGAAAGCGTAATAGACAGACAGAGTTACGTTCAAATTTATAATATTAGTCTGCATAAGCTCACACCTTTCATCTTTGGTGGTAGGCAGAGACGACTTGCTTTAATGCTTATGACGAGAATAAGAGAAACAAATAAAATATTTGGATTTACATTCACTCACGAGATTGTCGATGTGGAATGTGGATTCAGCGATCATTGTTCCGATAGTCGTATCTGCTCACGGATTGATAGCCAAGAGCCTCGACCGACACCTTAAGAGGCTCACGTTAGACGGCTGGATCAAGGGTCTGATGCAGAAGGCAGTCCTCCTTAACACGGCACGTATAGTGAGGAGGTTCCTGTCTTTGGAGCCCTAACCACCAGTTTCTTGATCCCTGTACCCGAAGTCGGTGGTCTACTCTTTTTATATTTTTAAATGTATTTGTTTTTATTAATTTTTATTTTATTTCGAACATCGAACACACAACGCCATCTAGTCCCAAACTAGACAGAGCTTGTATTATGGGTAGACAACTGATATAATTACATAATTATACTTTTTTATAAAATGTATGTTACTAGCAATTGGAATATATTATCAACTAGTTTGCGGCGGGGCGGTGTGTCGGAATCGGAACGGAAGGGATCCTGGAACTGCTATTATTAACACATCCGGACCCTAATATATCATATATTTATATTTATTTATATACTAGCTGAACCCCGCGATTTTACTCACGTTTGTTTTTGTAACCGCGGGTAACGCCGCGGAGCGAAGTGAAGTCTTAAAAAAGTAGCATAAATTACTTCTTATATCATCAGCTATCTGCCAGTGAAAGTCCCGTCGAAATTGGTCCAGCCGTTCCAGAGATTAGCCAGAACAAACAGACAGACATTTTTTTAAATGATTAAAATATATAATTTTGGTATATGTACCGTGTAATGTGTATACACACATATACATTTAGTAAAAAGCGGTTATTTTAATGTTACAAACAGAGACTCCAATTTTATTTATTTGTATAGATGTATAGATATAAAAGACCGGATTATATACCTAGGCAATGCATACAATATCTTAAACTTGTAGGTAATGTACAAAATATTATAATTATATATATCAAATTTTGCTTAGGTAATCTATAATTATAATACCCAATGCGCAGACGCTAATGTGCAATCTACGGGAACAGGTCAAAATCTTTTACAATATATATTTACTTCTATAGTCAGAAAATGAGCAGATAATGTGATAATAATATATCAGAGATAATCTTTGATGATTTCAATTGTTTTTCATAATCAAAAAAAAATAAAATGAAAAAATCTTCAAGATCATACTTAACCTTCGTGATTAGTCAAAAGATAAATGTGTTACAAGCATTCTATCGCTTTTATCTATACTAATATATAAAGCTGAAGAGTTTGTTTGTTTGTTTGAACACGCTAATCTCAGGAACCGCTGGTCCGATTTGAAAAATTATTTCGGTGTTGGAGAGTCCATTTATCAAGGAAGGCTATAGGGTATATATCATCACGCTACTACTAATAGGAACGGAGCAACAATGAAGAATGTTTAAAAAACGGGGGAAATTTTCACGCTACGGGCAATATAAGGCGCAAACGAGGTTGCGTGGGTCAGCTAGTATACATATAAAATATGTTCGTACGTACATACATACGCACTCGAACTATACGGTTAGGATCTTCCTTCCTGTACCTGTCAGTCAAAACTTGGAACTCACATCCAGCCTACGTGTTGCCCTCCTTCTATGATCCCGGGTCCTTTTAAACTTATTCTGTTTCAGCTCGCAAGTGGAACGATGAATGTCCTCAGACATATGGCTGGGATGTTGCTGAGAAGATTGTATTCCTAATCCAGGACACCAACGCCTTGCAACAGTTCGACCGTTTCCAAGCTCTCCTAAAAGAATTTGCCAAGACTAGCTGTAATGGATATGTATCCTTTTTGAAGAACCTAACGCGACCTTGTACGGAGTTATCTTCAACAGAATTGGCATTCTATCTGCTTCATATTATGTATTTGTGGAACTAATGCCACCTGTTTTATTGTTTACTAGCTGAACCCCGCGGTTTTACCCGCGGTTATTGCTGTACCGCGGGACAAAGCTAGTCTAAAAAAGAAGCCTAAGTTACTCCTCAGATCATTTGCTATCTGCCAGTGAAAGTCCCGTCAAAATTTGTCCAACCGTTCCAGAGATTACCCGGAACAAACAGACAGACAGACAAAAATTGTAAGCGAAAATATTTTGGTACATGTACCATGTATACATACATATACATTTCTTAATATTACAAACAGACACTCCAATTTCATTTATTTGTATAGATGACACAAAATGTTGAGTAGAGCTTCTAGAGATAAATTTCTGACATTGTACCACCAACTTTCAACGCATTTTTTTTCTATTACGCTGCAATAATAATGTATTTTAGTTAACTTGATTTTAGCTCGAAAATTTAACTATCACTGCTCAGTCAGCTTCTTAATTAAATGATAATTAATTAAGAAGCTGAAGCTGAAGAAGAAGAATTAAATAATATTTAATTAAGAAGCTGACCTGACTAATTGTACCTAAAAAAATTTGATTAAAGAATGTCATCTGTCTGGGTTAAACTGTTTGAAATATTCTTTCTAAGATTACTTTTAATTTTAACAATTATATATAATAAACAATTATATTTCTTTATCGATTCACGTAGAGAGTGGAGACGTTAAGCAATTTATACATGATAGTGGACTATTTGATGGACGCAGTCCACCAAGAGTCGAGGCTAAAAGAAAACTTTATGGAGCTGCTAACAAATATCGGAAAGCCAATTCTGTTGAATGCAATGTCTGACGTCGTTAAATATTTCGAAATGGTTCGCAATCATCTCGGTTTCATGAGTAAGCTTATTTTTATTGTTCCTCTAACTTTAGTGTACTTAGATAAAACTAGCTGACCCACGCAACTTCGTTTACGTCCCCTATTGCCCGTAGCGTAATAATTTCCCCCCGTTTTTGTAACATTCTTCATTGGTGCTGCACTTCTATTGGTCTAAGCGTGATGATATATAGCCTTCCTCGATAAATGAGCTATCTAACAATTAAAGAATTTTTCAAATCGGACCAGTAGTTCCCGAGATTAGCGCGTTCAAACAAACAAACTCTTCAGCTTTATATATTAGTATAAATACGTAGCGGTGAAACGGAGACCTCTATTTTTTGCTGAAGATTACGGGAGTCGACATACACTTCGTTGTATCTTGCTACCTCAAAAAAAATACCAAGTATTTTTTTTTTCTCATTTTCCTCCCCTCTTTTACACATTGGTCAAGCTGAGTGAATTAGCAAGACATTTCATCTCATAATGCATATCTCGTACCAAACTCAGAGTCCTCCAGTAGTGGTGAATCGGCAATAGATAAAAAGATTAAAAAGTATTGCTTTTCCATACTTTTTTTTTATGCGTCGGGTGTTTATCGCGAAAAAAAAATAAATTGTATGATTAAATAACGTTTTTTTAGACGAGTGTAGAAGTATATACTCCTATAAAAAATAAAAATTTCAAGAAATTGTGTTTTATAATTATAGAACAATTACTACATTTTGAATTAATTGCGAACGTGACCCCGATTTTGTAACACTGTTTGTTAGAATTTATATTAAAAGTGCATCCTTCATAGCATCAAAGTAGTCACCAATATATGTATATATATCACCAATATAGTATAAGTATATCTGGACGAAAAGACAGGGAGCAACAGACTGTTGTGGTTATATGTGTACGTACGTGTGCTGCGACAGTCTGAACAAAGTAATGTTGTGAAGAGAGTTATCTATACAAATAAATAATGTTGGAGTGTCTGTTTATAATATTAAAATAACCGCTTTTCAATAAATTCATATGTATTCATTTTACAATTTTTGTCTGTCTGTCTGTCTTTTTGTTCCGAGTAATGTCTGGAACAGCTGGACCGATTTTGACGGATTCACTGGCAGACAGGTGATGATCTGACGAGTAATTTAGGCTACTTTTTTAGGTTAGCTTCGTCCCGCGGCGTTACCCGCAGTACGACTATACCCGGGGTTCAGCTAGTATATACTATATTATATAACTCTCTTCACAACATTACTTTATTCAGGCTCTTTAGAAGAGCTAATAAGGAAGATTACGAGGAAAATTTTTCGACCAGGGAACATAATTGTGTTATGCGCACCATCATTCGTTCCGTTAGATAGTATAGTAGTAGTTTATTTTATCAAGAGTTTGTATGTATATATTTATAATGTGATATGTTTATAACAGCATAGTTACCATTGCCCAAAACTCATCTTTAATTTGAAAAAAAGAGGTTGTACGAGATTGTCAGTCAAAGTGCTATATTTTTTTTAAATTTACTATAATATTCTCATATAAAGTTAATACTTTATAACTTAATAGTAACTTGATAGTTGAGTAGTAACTTAACTCATTTTACAACACTTTAAGATAGACTGGTGGAGAAAGGTATTAACGAGAACTAAATCTTATGCTAGGTTCTTATGGGATCACTCTTAAAATTGTATAGTAAAAACAACCTCAGTGAATTAAATAACTAAGTAATATTGCCAATGACTTTCTAAGTAAATTAATCTTTGATTGTATTGTACAGTTTCGTGTTTTAATTGAGGCCAAGACGATAGCGGCACGCCATGCCATGTCTATGCAGTAAAGAGGACAATGTCATCTATACGCGAGGGAGTTTTACTCCTTTTGTAGACTTATTGTTTATGGAGTACGCGTGCGTGACATTTTAATGTATTACTACTGGTGTTTAGGTTAGAGGTTCTTACACTCTTAAGCTCACGCAGGTATTTTCCATTTCGACTTTTTAGCATCAATCAACGAAAAAAAATATATAGAAAAGTTTAAAAGCATATCAATATGGTGGTTTTAATGTAGTTTTTGGTGTTTCTGGAACTCTACGTCTAAACGGATGGTCTAAATGTTTTCTTTTTAATTTGATACTTTTCTATTTTGTACTATTTAAGTAGATTAGAGTACTTTTAGTCCATTGAACAGTTACATTTGGGGTTGAATTTCTCAGAGATATGAAATAGAATAGAATGAGATATTTTAGATATGATCTTGAAAAAGGGGTGCAAATAGGATTTACGGTTTATCTGCCAAATGACTGACGAAAAAAAAATAGTATTTGTTGCCAATCGAATTATCTACAATTTTTTCTAACACTTTATAGTCGTAGAACCAAAAATATCTACGTTATAAGCGCCAATGTATGAACATTTTCGGAAAAAACTCTATTGGTCACTTAAAATCAAAAATGTTACATTTCAATGGACTATTTTGTAAGGATGAGACGCTAAATATATTATTATACGAGTTCAATTACAATTAGAAACAACTGGTACAAGACTTAATTTATGAAATGATTGTTCTTATAGTGTAACAGATATTCATAGCATAGGCTGTGAGTGGTAAACCAACCATACCTAACTACTAGTAGCAAGTGCTAATATGGCATTTAAACTATAATATTCTTTCTTTCCTTAGCTTTTTCGTTACTATAGCTATTTTTGTTATGTATGATCCTGCCAAAATTACTCTACTCTGCCTGATGGAAAGTATAAGCAGAATCCAAGAGTGGTGATCACCATACTCATTGCGAATGCAGAAAATGGAAAAATGCAGCATGGTGATCCACACTATGGCGGCCTACTGATTCTTCAGCATCACTAGGCCTCCGGTCTCGCACTCACCAACGAAACACGACAGCGCGATCTCTGTCATTTTACGTTGATCTTCTGTGCGAGGAATTAATTTCGTACTTTATGAAAGGAGAATGGCAGATCCTGTACCGCTAGTGACATGTGATGGCTGGTCTTGAGAATTACGCCGTTTATAAAGTGAATCATCCTGAATATTTTTATGTAACTCTCATATTTTTAATTAATTGCAAAGAGTAAATAAGTTCTTCTTAAAAATGTTATGAATACTATAACTAAACGTTTGAGTTAACGTCAACAAAACGTATTCGTTATTTTCTAAACTTGCCATGCATAAAATGTATAAAACATAAAATCGATAATCATAAATAAATCGATGGTCATTAATGAGGTCACTTCTGTTAATAACATTTTAAAAACAATATTTTTTTAAATAAAATATTGATTGTACTACTTAAAAGAGAAGTAAAATAAAAAAACATTTTAAATCAATTTATTTTAGATAAAAGTTCATTTTGTTTTATAATTATCGTAATGACTAGAATAATCGATTCCAATAAAGGCAAATGTCATACATCTGATTTGACCGGGCAACATTTTATTGACGAAATGCGAAAATCGTAAACCAACGTCAATAGCTTGTTTACTATTTTAGTTGTTTGGGTTTCAAAGAGCGAAAGCTTATTTATTACGCGTTTTTTTACAATATTATATATATTCGCCTCAGACAACACAAGCTTGTAGACGAGAGTGAAAACCTAACCTCTAAAGTGTATATTCAATATACAATCGATTGTGGAATTATCATGGACATTTATGTAAGTAGTTTTACAGACATATAAACAATTATTCTTATTTATGTGTAAAATAACAAAAGTGTATAATAATTATAATTGTGTTTTATATTTAAATATTTTATTTAGATTTCATCGGGGATGAAACTTGTATTCCTATTCCTTGCACTGTTGGTGAAGAGAAAAACCCATTACCACAACTTGAGTTCCAATCTGTATTACCAGAGATTCAATATATAAACTATGGTGACCATAAACCTAACATTATTAGTGGTGTTTGTGGGTGGGGTGGGTCATCTACAATACCTTTTGCTAAACAACACAGACCTGAACATACTGCTTGATTACTTTTTTGGAACATGAGCAGGTATAATATTTAAAAGCTTTTATGTAAATAAAAAGTAAATAGTAACACTAACAGAGTTTAAATATTTAAATTAAAAATAAATCAATTTCTATAAAATTATAAAAGTGGTAAACCCTTTTATCCATAATAGCAAAAAGGACCTTAACCTGATCATTAATGTAATTGTGAAGCATGAAACTCCTACTTTTACAAAGAAATATTTTCACCTTTTCACTTGTTTTAATTGCTGTAACATCTTATCATTATGTTTTCAGTTTTTATCAATGAATGAAGTATGTGGTGTATGCTGACAAAAACTGTGTGGTGTCACAAGTGGTGGTCCTTATCGCTCAGAGGCAAACATGAAGAGTAGACATAACAAGGAAATTAAAATATTTTAAGTGTTATAGAAAGTGATAGTGATAGTTAGAGTATATTAAATGTATAATCTATCTTATAAATAAATAAAATTGAAGTGTCTGTTTGTAATATTAAAATAACTGCTTTTTACTAAATGCATTTTTATAATTTTTGTCTATCTGTCTGTTTGTTCCGATTAATCTCTGGGATGGCTGAACCGATTTGACGGAACTTTCACTGCTAGATAGCTGATGATATAAGGAATAACTTAGGCTACCTTTTTAAAACTAGCTTCGCCCACAGCTTTACCAGCTGTACGACAATAACCGCTGGTAATACTGTGGGGTTAGCTAGTGAAATATGTAAATACATATTATTTATTTAAATGAAATAATGTACCTAATTGACTAAAAGAAAAGTTGCTCAAGGGACATTGGTGTCTTCTAGATAATGCTCCCTTACTTATTTCTTGAAGGCAATGAGTGTTTATACACTTCTGCATATTTTGTTTTCATAGCAACTATAACTTACATGAATCGTCGGGATGCAATATTAAGCTACTGCTGTAATTCTATAGTTGGTTTAAAAACCGTAGGATGTGTTATGATACAAGTGGACATCCATGAAGGTTTAACTAGACCAGCTCTTTTCTTAAAAAACTTTTCACTAATTTGAGGTGTGTAGCATGGATGTTTATACAGTTGTCTACAATAAATGAATACAATTAGAAAGATTCATCTTTTGCATGAATACTGCAATATTATTTGCCATTTATATCATAAGTATAACAGCAGCACAAAAACAACTTAACAAGAGAGGCTTATGTACCACTAGATAACTACCTACTGGAGATTTATGATAATCACAAGAGTACAATATAAGTTTACCTAATATGGTTTATTATAATGCATGTATGCACATTTGTCTACAATAAATGAACACTGAAATTAAAATATGGTTTTATTTGCCTTATACCAATGATATTTTAAAATATCATTGCCTTATACCCTTAAAATAATAGCATTTCGAAGAGAATGAATTCATGAAACAAGATTCTGTACGAGCTTATGTGGGCAGTATGGCACACTGGTATAATAGGTTAGCTGTTCGTGTTTATGATGGTCAGAACACAACACAAGTGTTAGAGGTCATGCTAGAGAAGGTTTTGTTAAGAGCAATGCTAGATACATAGGTATCTTTTACGTATTATCTAGTAATATTAGGACACCATAACATTCCTTCTCAATCTTTCTTTGATGAAATGGCAACCAGCCGGATCTCTCAGATCAGCTATTTCTGCCAATGTAAAAACATTCCTTCCTTCTCTTTCGAAACGATATCATCGTTGACAATGGTAAAGTAAATGTAGTGGGCTATCTTTTTGACAACTCATTTGTGACAGCTGGCTGTCAGAGATTGCGACCACATTACAGATTATACGAATGATTTAAGTGAATTTAAAACTGAAATATCTTTTGAATGTCAGCAGCTAAAAATCTGGTAATTTAAACTGAAGTTGTTGATGATATAACTAACCTAATAAATATAATAAAAATCTCAACCATGAAAAGTCGTAAGCGGTACAAAAGTCCCATACAAACCTGCCATTGTCCTTTCCACAACTGGCTCATTCTATTTGTGTTTGTGTAGGTTTCTACTAAGTGTAAATAAATGTTTTGACGTAAGTTTGCTCTGAAAATGAAGCTTACATTAAGTGTTGCAAACTAAAACTAGTAAATAATTATAGTAACTTTATATTTGGAATAAGAATAGATTACTTCAAAGACTCAGGTACAAAATATTGACTACGTCTAGCTTTATCAGAACAGACCCAGTTTCAGCCAACGTGAGGTAGGTACTTAAGAATAAACAAAAGTTCTTGTTCGTTCAAAATAAATTATGGGATAGAAACCCCAGTCACGTGGAACGAATTAATAGCTGCTATTTCTCTGCAGATAAGTACAAAGATGCATATGAAACAATTGCATTAGTTATCAGTAATATGATACTGCGCTCACGAAACTGTCTCTTACTAAACACTGGCAGTCGAACCTGGTTTCCATTTCTGAATATCAAATTGCAATTACATAATTTTAAATGTTATTACTCCAATACTATTCCTAACTTAGAGAAACTTTAGGAGAGAATAAAATGTTTTTTACATTAATATTTAAAGCGTACATTAATATGTAAATTATGACTTCACTAGCTGAGTCCCGCGGTATTATATTACTCGTGGTTATTGTTGTACCTTAACAACCGCGAGTTACATCGCGGGGCAAAGATAGTATAAAAAGTAGCCTTAGTTACTCCTTATTACATGAATTACATCAGCTATCTGCCAGTAAGAGTCCCGTCAAAATCGGTCCAGCCGTTCCAGAGATTAGCCGGAAGAAACAGACAGACAGACAGACAGACAAAATTTGCAAAAAACGTTATTTTTTATATGTACCGGGTATACATGCTTAAGGATTTAATAAAAAGCTGTTATTTAAATATTACAAACAGACATTCCAATTTTATTCATTTGTAGTATGTGTAGATAACCAGATTTTAATATAAGTATGTAATACTAGCTGAGCCAAAAATACGCGCCAATAACAACAATAACCGCGGGTAACGCCGCGGGGCAAAGTATAGAAATAGTTATAGATTGCAAGTAATAACCTACAAAGTGTTGTTTCAGTGTACCTTTTAATGTCATTGGAGGAAGATTATCTCTTCGACATAATATCCAAGGCCATTATATTTCACCTCTCGGCTTCTGATGCAATCAGAGGTCAGAACTTTGTCCGTCTACGTCACACTGTAGCCGCTGCAGATATACTTGTCGAACCAGCAGTCAGAATGTTGGCAATCGCAAGACCTCACAGATTTCCTACATATTTAGTAATCGCATTACTTTTGGGTTGCCACACGGAAGAAAATTGTAAGTTTTTCAAAATATGGATTGAGATTTTCAATTTAATATTAAGCTTCCACAAAAGAAGGAGCTTCAATTGGAGCAGAAATTTTGCATATGTTTGCTGGTTGGTCTCAGCATCTATAAATAGGTGTATGTTATTGGGTAGCAGAACTACCATCAATAACATTAACTAAACAAAATTAAAGGCATCAGCAAATTCTTATGGTTTCTGACGTTAGTCAATTTTTTAATGGTCTAAGAGCCAGTGATAAGCGACTTACAACCTCCAGCTAATCAGGTGAGCTCTGATACTATTAGTAGACATTGGCCTCAACGGTACTGTCTGTCTGAAAATCTTTGAAAATTAAGCTTCGAATTGATGCAACCGGAACCCTCGTTTTTATCTCAATAATTTAGGCAAAGCACTTATGAGTCTTGTTTACGAGTTGTAATCAGTTCACCACATCATCATTTTGAATACATATGAATAGATAATTAATTATAAACATGTTTCAGGTATTAATATGATGAAAGAGAATATAATAGAGAACGTATTCTATCGTTTTAATCCATACTTCCCCTATAAAGACTTGCCTAATTACGAGATCAATCCAGCCGATTGTCAAGATGTGAATGTGAAAATCGGTAAGTTTAAGTAATATGGTTTTGTATGTGCAAATACCTACCCCCTGATTCTGTGTTAGTTTTAACTTTAAAATTACAACATTAACCTTGGACATAACACAGAACCGTTGCTTAAAGTTAGGTGACAAATAGGCATGGATGTTAAACGAAGATCTCTTAATCACTAAATCCGTTTCTTACTATCATCAATGCCAGGACTGCAGGGTTGGCGTTGAGACTTTGCCGTCACCTCGTCTATTCCTACTGATGCTGAGTGTTGTGATCTCAATCCCCACATGAAACAATTCACAAATTGTTGTTTTAAATCTCGAAACCTTTTTTGGTGACCGTTGGAATGAATTTTTGTAAAGTCTTTAACGACTCGTGATGTCTTCATAGTGCTGGGCATAGAAATAAATTAATTGCTGTGGTGCAGAAATCGTCTTATTAAATATAAAATAATCTACATACAGACAGATTAATAAACACTTGTTTTATGTCGATTGTGGTTAGTCCTAAACCTATGTATGTATATTGAATCATCAAAATGTAGCTAATGCATTTGCTTTAATCTTTATTTGAATACTGCTTTCAGGTGATAGCAGTGTGCATATGAATAAAACCTTGACACTTCTGCTGATTCTGCTGAGGACAACCATAAAATTCTTAGAGCAGAATCCGCAACATATTGCTCTTCTTCCGTGTCCCGATAAAAATAGTATGAGGCAAGTTACGAATAATAATAAAATATTACGGACATCTAACACACAACTCCCTCTGGTCCTAAACTAAGCAGAGCTTGTATTATGGGTAAAACTAGGTAGACTAGACAACTGATATAAATACTTTTGTTTGTAAATAGATACATATATCGACACATGGTCATCATCATTCCTCCGTCCGTGACCGTGGTTGAGGGTGGACGTGTGTCAAAATTTTTCGTATTGTTAATATTTTAAATGGTCCTGAAGAAAGTAAATTTGCTCTTAAGTAAATTGTGTTAGTGTTCAAAGTTTGCTGCGGACTCGTGGTGTGGCCATCGTACCCCGCGTATGACTTCACCTCCGCGGGAGAGTGAGGTTTGTTATACTTTGCCTCTCGCTCCAGCGTGCCGCCCGCGTCTCTCACCGCTACTGTCCTCCGCGCGCCTGCACACCGTCACCTCACCTGTGCATCGACAGCTGCCCGTCTCACCGCTGCCCGCACCCCTGCGTTGAAGTAACTTGTATCGTAATAATATTGATTCCACAATTGATTCAACGTTATCTGCTACGACCTGGCGTAGTCATAACTACATACACTGCTATAATTCTACGTCATCACCTCTACGTCGAAACATGCCTCGGCTACGTAATCAACCCGATTTAACTACTTCAAACACAGGCATAACGCAGGTACTGTCTGATTCAGATATTCCGGGCGCTTTATCTATTGACTGTAATAATAAAAACAACCAATCGCGCCAAAAGCGCCGGTGCCCTCCATCGTCACCCTCAAAAGAAGTACATGAGATTAAAGAGGAAATTAAACAAATGCTGCTGTCTTGGAAGGTTGAACAAGATGCCCATTTCACTCAATTATGCGAACAGCAAACGATTGTACTAAATAAGCTGGTCTCAGAAATCGCAGACTTGAAGCGCCAGGCGACCTCTTTGCAACAATCTAACACGGAAATTGAGAAATCTATGCTGTTTATAAACGGCCAACTTGAGGATATGCGGAGTCAGATAGAAGTATTGAATAAGGAGAAAATAATATACAGAAACGCTATAAGCAACTTGGAAGCAAAAATACAAGATCTTCAACATGCATCGCGTATGTCAAGCATCGAACTGCGAAATATCCCCACTGGGGACAGTGAGTCTCCCTCCGATTTGACCTCAATCGTCACCAAGATGGGAGCGGTCCTTGGCGTATCTATAACAGACTCACATATACGGGATATCTATCGACTTCCGGGTAAACCGGGTACTACTAGACCTATAGTAACCGAGTTCGTTAGTGTCCGTACTAAATCAGAATTATTAACATCTGCGCGCAACTTCAATAAAAGTCGGCCCAAGGATCAATGCCTAAATACCCTTACTCTAGGCATCAGAGGAGATCCTAAACCACTTTACATTGCTGACCATCTTCCGACAAGCGTGAGACAACTTTTCTTTAGGGCTAGAGAATACTCTAAGCTCAATAACTACATGTTTTGCTGGACCAAACACGGCAATGTTTACCTGAGAAAGGAGGTGGGAGCTAAACATATTCATATTAAATCGGTCAAGTCACTTGATGACTTGGAGAGGAATAAATGACAGACCAAAGTTTACCTCACCTATTTTATTGCATGTTTATTGTTAGTTATTATTTTTCTGTATGGTATGCAGGGGTCTGTCTATCTCGGTATATATCTATATCTCGGTGTTATTCGTGTGAATGTATTGATAACATCTCATATTTTTATACTCAACGTGATTTGTATGTACACGCTTAACACAGATTATTATCGAGTGAATTACTCTAGATATACGATGCGCACATATATTCCTTTTTACGTAATACTATATAATCCTAATAAATCTACCAATATTTTTTGTCTTAATAATGGAAGTATAATATACACATTGCGCCGCACTATCATAAAGTTACACTCACTGACACTCTTTCACTCTCATTCATTACACATAATATATATTATTATTAAACGTTTCTCACGCACACTGTATCACCACGCCATTCTTAACAGTATAATACTAACCACACAAATGTTAACTATCTCAATATTTTATATCACAATATCTTATTGGTTAAGTGTACTTTTTTTACAAACTCTCCTTAATGGCTTCAACTATATGTATTTTTTTTTATACTCATAAATGGATGATACAGACATGATAGGAAACGCATTAGATAACATCTGTGTTTCAGAATCGTTAATTTCTTCCCCAGAGGAATCTATTCGTAACATGAGTGGATCGCATGACCTGTGGAAAATATTGCATGTAAATATAAGAAGCATTTCTGCTAACTTTGATGAACTTACTGTTCTGCTTGAGAGACTTAATAATTTACCCCAAATTATTATACTCTCAGAATGTTGGCTTAGTAAGATCACAAATATTCCCCCTTTAACTGGTTTTATTGCTCATTGTTCTAAATTTAATAATCAAAATGAGGGTGTTATTATTTATGTTAATGAACATATTGATCATATCATTACTGAGCCTGATATCATTAATTCGAATTGTTTGGTTTTTACACACAAAACAGATTTGGCTATTGTTTCTATATATCGTTCCCCCTCCTATAGTAATATTGATACCTTTATAGATTCCCTTGACATTATTTTGGGATCCCTAGGAGCATATAGGACTTTATGTATTATTGGTGATATCAATATTAATATTTCTTCGCACCACAATGACTCCAGAACTGATCAGTACCTTAATATGATCTCGTCCCATGGTATGCTTCCCGCTCATGTTTTGCCAACGCGTGGGGAAAATTGTTTGGATCACGTGATCGTCAAAACCAATAACAAAGCAATGACATTTGTCTTAGATTCATATATCACAGATCACGCCCCTTTATTTTTTACATGCGAACGCAGACCTATAAACTGCCTAAATAAGAGATCCATTGAGTTCACTGATTTCGTGTTGGTGGCACAGGAGCTGGAAGTAACTGACTTCTCTCCTGTGTTACTGACTGATAGTGCGGAGAGGGCATCTGAGCTCCTTATCGACACCCTGACTCGGGTTATGGATGGTCATACTGTCACACGTTCAGTGCCTCATAAACATAGAACCATCAAACCTTGGATCACCCCTGGCCTCTTGCGTTGTATACGCAATAGAGACAAATTATATCGTAAAATGAAAAAAGAACCCTTAAATCAAACTTCTGTAATTATTTATAACCGTTATAAGAACTACATTAATAACCTCCTCAAAAAAGTTAAACGTACCTATTATAAACTGGAATTGCAGCAGGCCAGGGGTGATTCAAAGGCAACTTGGAAATTATTAAAAAATATTTCAAACATACCTTTAGATAGAACATCAGCCAATGAACTTCTCAAACTCGAACCTGATTGCCTGGCCTCGGCTAATTTAATTAACAACCATTTTGCTAATATCGGAGCTATACTTGCGAATGAGATCACATCGAAATCTAATAACATAAACAACGCTCTCCTTGATCAGGTTGGTGGGGATTACCGTTGTCGCAACATCCTCACCTCTATGGCATTGACTGAGATTAATGAGATTGAATTAGAGCGAACAATCCTTAGTCTTAGGGATGGTACTGCTGTGGGCTGGGATAGGATACCCACTTCCTTAGTAAAGTCAACTAGGCACATTCTTATACCTATCTTAAAGCATGTAATCAATCTATGTATAAACACAGGCACCTTTCCAAAACTGTTTAAAAAGGCATTAGTCCATCCTATTTACAAGGGTGGTGACAGAGGCAATATCAACAACTACAGGCCTATCTCCGTGTTATCAACTTTTTCAAAAATATTTGAAAAAATTTTGAACAATAAACTTCTAGAATACATTAATAAAAATAGTTTGTTATCTGACAGGCAATACGGATTTAGGCGTAAAAAATCAACGGAAGATGCTGTCCTTGATGTCACAAGTGAGATTATAGCAAATGTTGATGATAAAATAAAAACTATTGGTATATTTTTGGACCTAACCAAGGCCTTTGATACTGTCTCTGTCCCACTTCTTCTAAAGAAGATGGAGCATTTAGGAATTCGCGGTTTACCACTTGAGATTTTTTCTGCTTATTTGCAAGACCGCACTCAATCTGTTGTTATTAATAATGTCACTAGTCAAGAGACTACTCTCTCGTATGGTGTGCCACAAGGGAGTGTCCTCGGTCCCACGCTATTTCTCCTTTATATTAACGATCTTTGTTCTCTTAAATTGCAAGACTGTAGAATTGTCTCCTACGCTGATGATACTGTTCTTCTAATAAAAGGCCTTACTTGGGATATTGTACGAACAAAGGCTGAAACCGCAATTCAAACAATAATGGCCTGGTTGAACTTTAACCTTCTAACACTAAATTTAAATAAAACGAAAATGTTGACCTTCTCTACTAGTAAGAAGTCTCAACCATCCTCACCATTTGTTGTCAAAGCCCATTCTTGCAGTCGCTCCAGAATGGGTGACTGTGGCTGTTATAGTTTGATTCCTATTAATAAAATCAAATATTTAGGCATCATTATAGATGTAAATCTAACCTGGAATTTTCAAATTAACTTACTGACGTCGCGCATAAGGAAGCTAATATATGTATTTAAAAATCTTCGTCACATTGCAGACCTTTCCACCTTAAAAATGGTATATAATGCTTTTGTTCATTCAATCATAGGGTACTGCATTGGTGCTTGGGGTGGTACTTATAAAACTAGCATATTACGATTGGAAAGAGCTCAAAGATGTATTCTTAAAGTTATGTTTTGTAGACCGAATAGATTCCCTACTTCGGACCTGTATAACCTATGTGAAGTCCTAACTGTCCGACAGGTTTACATACTTCAAGTAATTCTCCGTAAACATGTGGAAACTCCATATGACACTAATTTTGTACTCAAAACTCGCAGGTCGGACCGAGTTTGTAAAATTCTTAAACACAATACGGCTAAAGCCAGCCACCAGTATTATTTCGCGGGTCCGAAGTTGTATAACAGAATAAATAAAGAGCTCGAAATATATTCCTTGACATTGCATAAATGTAAGGTTAAAGTGACAGACTGGCTTTTCTCCCTCTCCTATAATCAAACTGAGGAACTTATGGTGGGATAGTCTGGTCATTTGTGTATGTATTTATTACCTGCAGGATACGTAAATTGAAACACACGTGAGCTCCCCGTCCTATACTCAATGTAAAGAATGTTTGGTGAGACTTCCCGTTAATATATATATATCTATTATTACACACTATGTTTTCTACAATCTACAACTAACTCAATACTGACCACACACACACACACAAACACACACCCATACTCATACACATACATTTAAATTCACTCACTCTCTTAAACACAATCATATACACCAAAGTGCGCTTACTATTTAACAATATAATCACTGCATGCTTTGTTTTCCTTGCTTTATGATTTTTATTGTTAAGTTTCTTGATTTTCTGTTACTATAAACACGGATGTGAGCGCTAATGGCTGCGTCACAGTTTTAACTATTGCAGCCATTAACGTATTTTGTTATTGTATCAAAGATGGATTATCAATAAACTATTATTATTATTATTAGTCGGTTTCGGGTTCATTGCGGCCGCCGAGCTACCGTGGGTAAGCGGGCGAGAAGAAGTATAACCACGTATTGTAAATGATTAACAATGCAACAATTATTATTATAACAAAATATGGACAGAATTACAATCAGCAATATAATTAGAATACGACGCTCCACCGAACACGTCTTATTTCTTCTGCTAAGAGAGCCCGGAGTTGCGTCAAGAGTCAAGAAACGTCAACCCGTCCTTGTCAAAATGTTAGCTGCCAGTCTTCACGTTTCTTGCCACTCTTAAAATATCGAAGCGCCGTCACGGCCGGACTGACAAATCGCACGTCCTCGTGCGACCCCTCACACCTCGATTTATCTGCAAAGACCAAATACAGGTCTGTAGTACATGTCTGGACCTGCTCGCCCATCCCTGACTAGCTACCAATTCATGAAACCTGTTTAAAAAGATCTCGATCTTCACCCCCTCACATCTAAGTTAAACATACTGGGCGGACAACTGACTTCAGGCGCCCCTTCGACCACCCACCAACTCACATGGTGCGATGGACCGGACAACCCGTCAGCGCCCCTTCCACCAGTCACAAAAACACACACAGTTGCTGCAATCAACCGGTTCGGAACGTCGACCCACATAGGCCAGTCCCAGACCAATCTCTTGCCACCCAGCTTACACCAGAACAGTCGTAGTCTGACCGTGGGCATCGACCCGGTTTAGGCCAGCCCAAGCGATCAACTACACTACATACCACGTAGTCTGATCAGAGGCATCGACCCGGTTTAGGCCAGCCCCCTTGATCAACTACGCCACTATGCTACTTCCAACTCCAGATCCCATGCTGTAGGCTCTAGATCGATTCTCAATAAGAAATACAGGGTTTACTCACTTATTATAACCTCACCATTTACTACTCATCATGTTCGGAGGCAGAGAGGGTGTCAGAGCTTGCGGTCAAAGTATGTGAACTAGTTACCGATACTGTTTCACTATCATTATCATCGTTCATTCTTATAACTATGGATTTCCGCCGTCTCGGCCTCCTCTGCCTCAATATCTAACGAGATAACTACTTCAATTAACCCATCATAGCTCCTGGGTACTGCAAGCAAGTTTTCATAGGCGTACTTATGATTCGGTTAGACCCATCTATGCCTCTCAGCTCAAATCTATCGTAATCTAGTCAGATCTAATCTAGTTAACGGTCTTACTATTGCTCTACCCCGATTAAAGCGTTCTACTTCTGACGAAGCAGCCTATTTAATATTCTCGAAAGTGTTGTGCCTAATGGTATTCAAGTCGAAAAGGGGCTCAGGTTCAACATGCAATGATAAAGTTGATATTCCTAATGACTTTGCTCGTGTGCCAAGCATTGATTCCGTTGGGAAGCAGCTTGTAACTTCAGAATAAGTGACATTCAGACAAGGCAAGCTGAACTTCCTTATTGCTATTCGTAGCAAGAGTTAGATCATTTGAGGCCTGCGAACTAGGTGTAGGCTCCAAGACAAGATTTCTAGATAGATAACCGGCGTGGTTCATGCTAATGCCCTGCTTGTGAACAATATTAATATTGTACGCTAGTAAGAAAGCCCACCATCTATGTATACGTAGAGTTAAGTCGGTTTTTGATTACACTCAATTAAGTCTATATCGAGAATGCCTGTCGTAACCCGTCGCAATTCTAATCAAGGCTAATTTGTCATTACCTCGTAAGTCTGTATCAATATTCATAAAATCAAAGCTGCTAGATTTATCAGAAAAATTAACTACTCTACGTTGAGAAAAAGTAACTTTGTCGTTAACTATATACACGCGTAACTGGCTTAGCAATAGTGCCATCAGATACTATATGAAACAACACTGAGAGCGATAAGCTTTGAACATTGATGGGGCTAATAAACATGGAAATACATTCTACATCCCCCCTTACCAAAGCCCGTCAGATAGACTAAATCGTTCTATGCAGTACCAGGGAACTACTTGGCGTATCTGTTGGTTATCATTAAACAAGCAGATTCACTTTCAAAAGAAAGGAAACTGGCTCACCGGATGATGTAGTCAAAGTGCTCCTCGATGCCTTGCGTTCACACACATGGGCATCTTTGACCGCCGCTGCTCCGCTGCCATTCACTCGATCTGGACACGCCAATGCCAAGTGTCCTGGTCGTCCACACGCGAAGTAGGTGATTGGTCTTGGTTTATCAGTGGATCTGTATGTTTGTTTGTGTGTCTTCTCTTAAATAACAGGCTCCTCTCTTCGCTTGCGGAAGTCTATCGCATTGTGACCAGAAGTGCTTCGTTTCAGTGAAATGCCATTGAGAACGCGAAGAAGTTGAGATATAGTGGTCAGGTTATGTGAGTGGAACTCTCGGAGAATCACGGCTTCCTTTTGGCATAAAACCACAGACACAAATCCCGTTGTAACATTTTCAGACATCTCCATCCGCGCAATGCTTTCGATGATGTTTCAAAGGCGCATGGCTGCCTCACTCGTAGTTTCTTTAAAACTAACTTGGAAACGTAGAATTTCATCGAAGTAATCTTGTAGCAATACATGTTTAGTAAACAGGTAGCAGCTCGGCCTTTGAGTGCACGCGTGAGAAATAACAGTAGTTCTGTACCTCGTAACTTATGGCTGTTGATAACAATTTCTGTTACGTTGCACCAACCCTTTATATCCGCTTCATAGCCATCAGGATCAAACTCGATTGGGCACGGCTATTCTCCTCTGAAGTAAGCCCTTCACATCCCACTTCTGATGGTCATGGTCATCATTAGTTAGTTCTGGGTTCATTGCGGCCGCCGAGCTATCGTGGGTAAGCGGGCGAGGAGAAGTATAACCACGTATTGTAAATGATTAACAATGCAACAATTATTATTATAACAAAATATGGACAGAATTACAATCAGCAATATAATTAGAATACGACGCTCCACCGAACACGTCTTATTTCTTCTGCTAAGAGAGCCCGGAGTTGCGTCAAGAGTCAAGAAACGTCAACCCGTCCTTGTCAAAATGTTAGCTGCCAGTCTTCACGTTTCTTGCCACTCTTAAAATATCGAAGCGCCGTCACATATTATACATAGAAAAGACCCAAATCCCGAAACAAATATTTTCAGATCATACAAATATTAGTTTCGACCCGGGAATCATACCCGAGACCTCAAGCACAGCAGTTGCACACCACTGCACCACCGAGGCGAATGCTAATGTAATTAGCCTCGGGGAATAATTGTTTAAATAGATTCCAATATTATATTATTATAGAACATAATATGTGCAACGAAAAGGATATAAAAGTTTTAGATTTGTCAATGCAATATTGCAATGTGTTGGCAAACTAAACATTTCGACCCTCCTTGACTCCATAAATTCGTAGCTGGTTATGAAAAATCAGTTACGAATGTGGATGAAATGAAAATTCCCGAACCTTGAAGACTATTCACATCTGTTTACTAAAATACAAATCTTACAATAACTACTACTACTAAGAATACAATTCTAGATATAATATTGTATTACTCACACCTCTTTAATATTTAACTACCAATGTATGGTACCAAATATTGTTACTGTAACTTATGTTTCGATTTACGTCTATTTTTTCTTCTAATTGTCTTCTCTTTTGTGGAAAATGGAAAGAAGGAAAAATTGGTTTTGATTCTCCCAGATTTAAATCAAGTGTATACTATTTATGTATCCATGTTCATTTACACTAATAAGTTGAAATTGATTATAAATATGCTGTTATTTTCATAGTTGCTTCAACTGGGCATACCGGTACGAGTGCCGTGCTAGGCATCATAATCATGAGAGGATTACCCTCACTGTTATTGCAGCTGCCTTACTGCAGTGCTACGGCTCTCGGTTGACTGGTTTATCTTCACTTATGCCAGGTAAATAGGTGATTTAATCCAATCATAAATGATTTAAAAAGATTTTTTTTAAATACAAGCTTTTATTACTTGTTGATACTAAAGGTGGAAGGGAAGTGGGTCAAATTTTACTTGTAAGATTCGATTACAGACAAACATCTGGACAGGTGAAGTTAAATAAAAGCTTGTAAAAAGGTTGAGTTTTGATAATAGAGACGGTTAAGAGTATTTGGACTTTGAATGTGATGACATTGTAGCGAAGTTTGACAAATCGTTGATGGCCTGTTTATCAAGATCTTCGATTAACATTTCAGGAAGCAAAATACTCGTTCAAATGATATATTTATCAATCCTAGCTTCTCAATTTGAGACTTTTGAATTTACTGGTAATAAGTACTCCAGAAGTATTACCTACTTCTTAGGTGGGTAGGCTGTAGGTAGCTGGTAGGTAAGCCTAAGCCGATCTGTATGTTTACAGTACGCTAAGTAAAAAAAAAAGAATTATTAGTGATAAGCTTTCATGGGCCACCTCGTCTTTTTGTACTGCATTGACTATTGCAAGAATTTTCTATTTTGTAACCGACTTCAAAAAAAGCAGGAGGGTCTCAATTAGACTGAATTTTTTAAATTAGTTACCTCAGAACTTTCGACTGGTCGAAACGATTTTGATGATTCTTCTTTAGTTGAAATCTGGTGCTACCTTTTTTAATTTGGTCCAGTTCTTGAAGACGGTTGTTTCTTGTTAAAACTTTAGTCTTTATTTATCTAAATGAATGTTTGTCTGTATGTCCTTTATGGAATTGTGAACTATGCATTTGATCATATCATGATCTTCTGCAAAGTGTTGTGCATGAGCCCACAAAGGTTTCTGAGCTAGTACGACCAATCTTCGACAGGTGGCGCCATTATCATTCCAATTGAATAAATAAATATGGCAGTACGAAGTTCGCCGGGTCAGCTAGTCTATATATTAAAAGAAAATGAATCGCCAAAATGTATGTACGCGCATAACTTCCGATCGGTTGCACCAAACTAAATAACTCATTTGTTTATATGTTCACTAGCTTTTGCACGCGGCTTCGCTCACGCAGACTTTCATCCCCTGATTTACCACTTTAGAGGTGGAATTTCAAGAATTCCTTTCTTAGTGCTCACTTACGTTATATAAAGAACCTACATGCAAAATTTCAGGATTCTAGGTTCAGCGGTTTGGGCTGTGCGTTGATCTCTGGGTATGTCAGTCAGTCACCTTGCTCTTTTATATATATAGATTATTGTTAGGACAAGGTTTGTGTACAATAAAAATTAAAAGATAAAGGGAAAAGTTTTTTGTTATTCGCGAATGTACACTGCCTGTGGGAAGCCGAGATAGATATGTAAATATGGCGGTACGAAGTTCGCCGGATCAGTTAGTGATATATAAAAACAACAATACATAATCTATATCTATACAAATAAATAAAATTGGAGTGTCTGTTTGTAATATTAAAATAACCGCTTTTTACTAAATGCATATGTATGTATACACGGTACACATACCAAAAATGTAGCTAAAAAAATTTTTGTCAGTCTGTCTGTCTGTTTGTTCCGGGGTAATCTTTGGAACGGCTGGACCGATTTTGACGGGACTTTCACTGACAGGTAGCTGATGATCCCGGGAGTAACTTAGGCTACATTTTTTAAAATAACTTTGTCCCGCGGCGTTACTCGCGGTACGACGATAACCGCGGGTAACACCGCGGGGTTCAGCGAGTTTAAAAATATAGTTATGATTCACGTCTACAACAATTAATATCAATAAAATCTTTGTAGTGTCATTACAGCTGGGCGAAAGCTTCCACATTTAGTGCTTCCTAGTTAACTTCTTCAGATGAATCGTGTACACCTACATGCCAAGAAAATACTACTGAAAATTGTTTTAAATAATATGTCAGATAAATTACGAATCCCTGATTTATTTTAAATTACGTGCAGTATATACCTAATCATAAATTTCATTGTCTTTGCAGATATAATAACACTCTCAGTTCTGACAGAAATCCCACCAAGGGATGATTGGACAAGCACAGTAAACTTTGATCCAATGCAACAAGATGTTCTATTTAAGACCATCCTAATTAAGTTTGTTGTGGATTTGATAAAAGCCTTCCCATTCAATAAGTTTGTAAGCCATACTGATTGTTATGTATTGTTTTAATTTCATGATACTTGATTTATTGCATTATTATTACTTATTACATACATGATAATTATTACAATCCAATAAATAAATAGTCGATTTAATGTCACAACTACATTATAAGTATTTCAAATAACAAGGAAGCATTGACACCAACTTTATCTACGACAATATTTTCGCATTTCGTTTAAAACATTCAGTTACTTTATTTAGCTTTACCGCGATCCAGTATCTATAGTATAAAAATTAATTACCGAAATGTATGTATGCGCATAAATTGCGATCGGCTGCACCAAATGATATATATTTTTTTTAATATGTTCCTTATTGTTAGGACAAGGTTTGTGTACAAGAAAAATTAAAAGAGAACGGGAAATGTATTTTTTTTTGTCGCATTTGTTGAAGCTGAGACAGATAGGAAAATTTGGGAGTACGAAGTTTGCTGCGTCAGCTACTAATATATAATACACATAGGATAGATTAATGGATTAGCATTCAACTCTTTAATCTATCTCTTTTAATAATGACAGATGGTTTTCTGTATATTTTTCTCTATTGTTATCTATCTATCTATACTAATACATAAAGCTGAAGGGTTTGCTTGTTTGTTTGAACGCGCTAATCTTAGGAATAATTCTTTCAGTATTAGATAGCCCATTTATCGAGGAAAGCTATAAGCTAGATATCATCACGCTAAGATCTATAGGAGCGGAGCATCAATGAAGAATGTTACAAAAACGGGGGAAAATTATCACGCTACGGGCAATAGGAGGCGCAAACAAGGTTTCGTAGGTCGGCTAGTACTAATATATAAAGCTCAAGAGTTTGTTTGTCTGTTTGTTTGTTTGTTTGTTTGAACGCGCTTATCTCAGAAACCGCTGCTCGGATTCGATTCTATTAACAAGTTAATTAAAAATGCTAGTTATTTTAAGCGTTATAATATTACACTATTACATAGTTGTTACATCGTCACTTTCTCAATCGTACGTTGCTCATTTTCCCAATAAGTATTTAGGTAGCAATTTATAATAAGGTTTAGAGTTGATTTTAATTCATTAGTTTATGTTACATTGTTTGGTTGTAAGGTATATTATATCTTTATTTTCCAGAATCTAAACCAAAGGATAAAATTTAGTTAATTTTATGATTAATTTTATTATGCTCATGACAATTATGAATACAGCGAAAACTTACTTCATAAAAAATATTTTTGTAGATGGTGAAATCGAGATACTGGATTCTGGGTTTGATGTACCTAATAGACCCTGGTCTCTGCCAGCTGAGAACGCATTGGTCGCCCGCACTATTCGCTGAGATTCGGAAAACTTCGCTGCAAGCCTTGGTTTGCACCCTACCACTGCTTGATCCTGATTGGGTCAAGGAATATGAATTGATTAGAAGGTCTTTCATCTTCAAATATATTTACCCTTATAAGATATGGTCTCTGTCAGTTTTTAAATCTATTCTAGTTTGAGAAACCTAATGATCTACTTGCAATTGTTAACCACTATCAAAGTTCCCTAAATAGATGTACAAAACCTACTCTGCCTAGCTTACTCCCGGTTGAACGGGTAAAAAGTGATAAGGGGGCATTACATTTACAGTTTAACATTTCAGTCGTTCTTATTGAAAGGAATTGAATCAAAACACATAGACTAATACTACTTATTTTCTTTTGACAAAAGTCTCAAAAATATTGGTATACTACTTATCGAAAATTATAAAAAAAAATACCAACATGGAGAATATAATTGGAGATGTATAGAGAACACAAAAAGTTCTATTATAGTTTCATGTTCTCTTTACGCACTGGCCACATATAAAAAATGAAAAAAAAAATCTTTTCTTTCACAGCTTTAATTGTTTTTTTCGCTTCGTGATAATTTAAATTGTGTAAACCTTAGTTTACTTGTACGTTACTTAGCCATAACTTGTTATAAAATTAAGAGATTATTTGAAAAAAAAACCGAAAGTTTTTAAAATAGTGTTACATACTTGTTTTGTATGTTACACTAGCTGACACGCTCAACTTTGTTTGCGTCTCTCCATAACAAATTATTTTTTCCAATTTTCCCAACATTTTCGGTCGATACCCGGTTTCTATTGGTCGTAGAGTGATGTTACATAGCCTTAAACCTTCCTCGCTATATGTGATATCCAACAAAAAAAGAATGAGCAAAATCGGTTTAGCCGTTCACGCATGATGTCGTGACTAAGGCAAATAGGGATTCATTTTTATATATATTCAGATTAACAAAGAAATCAGCCATTTGATAAAGTTTTGGTATTCAATATGAGTGGAGAGTTTTCTCTGATTATATTATAGTAATTAGTTTCTTTTCGTGTCTCTAAATATGTCTATGTAAGTTTATGCCAGTAGATAGCAAGCGGTCGCAAGGTTTATTTTACTCATTAACACTTAAAGATTAATTTTTTTTCTGTTACTTGATGAACAAATTAAATTATTTTTCTTTATAATAGTTTATATTACTTTTACTACAGATTACTTTCAAAGGTAACATAATACTATAAGGTAGGTACAATTGGGAGGCCTTATCGCCCACATAGGCAGGCAACCGTACGATATTTATTTAATTATGTGTTTCTAGGATCATGTGGTATATAGAATGGTATACAGAGTTTCCATACGAAGTTTCAACTTTGTATTGGTGTGTAAGACTCCTTCAGGTTGCTGTTTATCACAGAAAGAACGTCGTACGAGAATCTTCTATTCAAGATCTATTCGATACCCATGGCATTATAATACTTATGCGTAAGTTTTATCTTGTGCTGTTTTATATTTAGAACTAGCTGAACCCCGCGGTGTTACCCGTGCTTATAGTCGTAGCGCGAATATCGCCGCGGGACAAAGTTAGTCTTAAAAAGTATTTTTTTACATAAATTGACATTACAAAGAGACACTTCAGTGTTATTTATTTGTGTAATTCTATACTAATATATAAAGCTGAAGAGTTTCTTTGTTTGAACGTGCTAATCTCAGGAACTGCTGGTCCGATTAAAAAAAAGTTTGTGTTAGATAGCCCATTTATCGAGGAAGGCTATAGGCTATATCATCACGCTAAGACCTACAGGAGCGGAGCATCAACGAAGAATGTTACAAAAACGGGGGAAAATTATCACGCTACGGGCAATAGGAGACGCTAACGAGGTTGCATGGGTCGGCTAGTTTTCTATACAAATAAATAAAATTGGAGTGTCTGTTTGTAATATTAAAATAAATGCTTTTAATTAAATGCATATGTATACACGGTACATATACCAAAAATGTAGTTAAAAAAATTTTTGTCTGTCTGTCTGTCTGTTTGTTCCGGGTAATCTCTGGAACGGCTGGACCGATTTTGCCGGGACTTTCACTGGTAGGTAGCTGATGATCCAGGGAGTAACTTAGGCTACTTTTTTAGACTAACTTTGTCCCGCGGCGTTACTCGCGGTACGACGATAACCGCGGGTAACAACGCGGGGTTCAGCTAGTAGATATATATATATATGAAGTTATTAGTTGTAACTATTCATTCCAGACCTCTGCAGTACAATATTATTCAAACGGATGCCTCCTGTAGAAAAGATTCAAGCAGTGCTTGCGGTTTGTCTTCGATTACTGTCGAGCTCTGCACATTCAGACAGCAATCGTGCGGTTAATTGTAAGGTATATCCCAGCATCAAATGGCCCAAAAGTATCAACAGTTTGGCAAGGGACATGCTGGATGATGTTTTGTACTGCCTCGAGAGGAATTATATTGTTAGTGATAGGTTAGTGAATTTTGTATGAAAATGTATCAGATTTCCGATTTATTTAGACTAAAATTTGGTTCATATTCTTTACACAGTATTTAATGTAATCTTTAAAACTACTTGACAACTGAGCATAAGTATATAGAGTATAAGTTAAGCTTAGATCATAAACTATTTTACAGATTAGATTAAGTTTTCACTAATAGAGAATGTGATTCCAGAAGGTTTATCAATACATATAATAAAATCGTCGTTCGCTGTCTGTAGAGGTACGTGGAAGATATATAAGAAAAACTTTTAAGGGTGCTTTATGAACGCAATAGAAACGAAAACAATGTTTTTTGTAGAATTTTGGTCTATTTTCTGTATGTCTGTACGTTTGGGCACACTAATCTCAGAAAAGACTAGACCAATTCGAAAGCGGTTTTCTCTAAAGCGTTGCGGTTTGCTCCACTTGACATTTATAGTGTTTGTTTCATTTCAATCGGTCTTTAAAAAAAAACTTTACGCGGACCGAGTCGTGGCAAAAGCTAGTATGTATAATACATACTTATCATAGTACAGAAAAACGAAGACCCGGCCGGGACTAGCTTGCTATAGCGAAATCGTTTTTGGATATTGTTTCTTCTCTGTTACATTTATACCCAGTAAAAAAGTAAAATAAGGGTGTATTTAAAGAAAATAAAGAAAAATAATTGTGTGTGTGTGTGTGTGTGTGTGTGTGTGTGTGTGTGTGTGTGTGTATAAGTCTACTACTGTATAACCATACACTACATATTCTACACAGATGGTTGGTTGCATTATTAAACTTCATCTGGGAAGGTGTCATATGGAGGCAAGAATACAGAAAGAATTTTGTGCGTGACAACGGAGTTTATAAGCTTCTTGATATTGTAACTGTAAGTGAACAATCTTTACCGTTAAGCATAATAAAATAAATATACGTAGTTCTTTTTAACAATTTCTTATTACGAAATATATCTACAAAAACAAACGCACTAAATTATTGAGATTGCTTTTAATTCGAACTTAACGTGGCTAGATTTAAAATTTATCTTAAGACTACATAAACTTTATAATTCAGACTAATTACATAAATAATATAATATCTATAAATAGTTTTAAACAAAACTAAATACAATTATTTAAAATTAAAATGAAATAATTTGACTTATATTGACTAAATTACCATTTAAGGAAATTTACCTATTTAACATTATTATAATGATCTGTCTGGATTAATGAGTAATCACTGTTTTAACATGAGTAATAATCGCCGTTTTCACATGAACAATAATGATGCAAGAAGCATCACCATGGCCATGGTGTGGGTCACCATGCTGCATTGTTGTTGTTGCATCGTCTGCGGTCGCAATGAGTATGGTGACCACCACTCTTGTATTCTACTCTTGCTTTCCATCAGGCAGAGTGGAATCATTTTGGCAGGGTCATACATAAAAAAAACAGCAAAAATAAGTCTTCTGCATGAGTTATGTTATTATCTGTTAATTTTAAACGCATCAGGATTGCACTAAATTATTAGGAGAATTTTGGCAGGCAGACAACAAAGTGATCCTACAAAGCATCTTTCTTTCCTTACGATGAACGGAACCCTAAAAAGTATTGAGTGAGAGTGAATAATCTTATAATACCTAACAGAGTATAAACGACTTCATGTGTACGCAGATAAGAGTAGCGGCTTCCTAATTCTAGTGTTCAATTGATATAAGACCGTTTCTTTTGTCCCCTGGGCTTCAGTTTCTCAAAGTTCCTAAATAAAAAATAATTCTTTAAAAAAGTCTTATTCTCTGGTTATTTTGTACATATTTTTTTTGTTGTTGCGATTTCCATTTGTTTTTGACTATATACAGTGGTTCTTGCAACGCTATTCATCCATCCGATTTCCTGAATAAATAATAGTTAGTTATTAATATTATAATTAGCTCAGATCTTGACATATTACCTAAGTATTATTCGATCTACTAGTGGATTATAGAAGTGAGATAAAAGTATTCAGGATCAGTAGGATTCATAGCGCTGTACGTCCCAATATTGGATCGAGATAGTGGGTCCTAATGGATATATGGGGCTTACAAATTATAATGACAAACTTTCCAAACTAATTGTACAAACTGCAAAGTCTACCTACAAATGGTAAAATTAACATTAAACTTATTTAAATATCGTCTGTAAATTTTAAAGCTTTTAATATCGCACTTCAAAAGTCGCCTTTGTTCACTTGTGTGGCTTACTTCCAAGTTGAATAAACAGCACCACTTAAGTTTAATTACTTTACCTTTGTCATCTCACATTGGTGAAATACATGCAAGAATAGACACTAAACTAAAAGTCAATATTAGTCATCGGGGTTATATCACCCAGGTGAACAAAGTGTAATAAACCTTCCACGATAATAGAAGAAGATGTAATGTTGGGCCCCGACGCTTCCCTCATTCGGTGAAAAGCAACGTATCACTTCTGTTGAGTATGGCTCAAATGAACTCAAAATATGCCGAAGTATGCTCCGAGGTGAATTAAGTGTAAAAAGTTTAAGAAACGCTGTTGAGTACAATACTCGTGTGCAGTAATTCGAACAGGACGTTGTAACGGTCGCGGCCGCACAAAATATCTACCCATAAATTAATTTCTCTTTTATATAATACATCAATTAAGTTCGACTATGAAAACTCGTATAAAACCTCGAACTTTAAGAGATACTACGAAAATATCTCGTAACCATTAAATAACACTATTAATTCTTATCATTATCTCATCCATAGGACTTTATCCATTGAAAAGGTCTAATTATTTTGCATATCTCTTTACCTTTTCTATTTAACAATTACCATTAGTAGGACTTCCTCATTAGTTCTTCTGTCCATTGTTCTTGTCCAACTTCTCTTCTTGTCCAACCAAGAAAAACCTAGATCAACGGAGATGTAGTAAGTAAAGGAGAAAGTAGAAGTCGTGTCGTCGCATGGTCGCCGAAAATATAGAATAGGGTCGATTGGCCGACAAACAAGGACCTGGCCATTAAATTGAGAGAAAAGAAGAGATGAAACTCGTAGGTACAATAGTTCACAAGAATACTACTCTACTATAACTCAATCGTGTTTTGCGTATAATATCTTTAAGTGACTTTTATAATGAACTTCCTTCATAACCCAATTCATTAAAATTCAAGCGTCATTGTTAAATACACATCTAACTTTGTGCGTCTTAGTTTCTTCCCTATTTCTTTATCGTTAAGAACGTCAATTTTAGAACTATTTTTCTTAACAACTCGTTCTATCAGTTAAATATTTATTACAGTTATGATGTTACAGATGACCCGGCCTCCAGTACAATGTCTTGCGCTCGCTCTAGTTTGTGACGTTGCACGTGCAGCTGATGCTGTTGGCCATCTAGTTACCTGGCGGGCCTGTCTTGGAGCCTCCAATGCGGTATCTTTACTTTTGTGTTCTCGTAGGAACAAAGACTGTTAAACCATCAGTAGAAATATTAGCAATGTTGAAAACCAGCGCAATGTATACTGAGCGGTGACCAATTTTTAACCGACTTCAAAAAAAGGAGGAGGTTTCTCAATTCGATCGTATATGTATATTTTTTTTTTAAGTGTTTTCGCGGATAACTTCGTCGTTGATGAACCGATTTTGATGATTCTTTTTTTAATGGAAAAGAGATGTCCCAACGGTGGTACCATGATAAGGACATTAATATCTGATCATGGAATCCAAGAGAAATCGAGTCGAACCTTGAAGTCGGTTTTATTTTTGTTGAAATTGTACTTGTAATAATGATGTATGACACGGTTGGCGTTGGCCTACTAGTGGCTTAAGCAGTTGCCACGCCGCTTTTTACTGCGCCAGGTTTTGTGCGTCAAATCCCATATGGGACAACACTTTGTGTGATCCACAAATTGTTGTTCTCAGTCTGGGTGTTCTTTGTGTCCGTTTCATTCATGTTTGTAGTGTCCCCCGCGACAGAGCATAAATATATCTATGCATAATGCGCTAGTTTAAAAAAAATGGAATTGCCAGGGACTTTATATGTTGCTTTTATTTTCTTTCTCCTTTCATTTATTTTGGTATTTAAGTATTATATCTTTTTATTAACCGATTTTAAAAAAAAGGAGGAGGTGCTCAATTCGATCATATATATATATATATTATGTGTGTTTAACTTTGTCGTTTATGAACCGATTGATGATAATTTTTTTTTAATGGAAAGAAGATATCCCGACAATGGTACTATGATATGTACCACTAAGAAATCGAATCGAACCTTGAAGTAGGTTTTATTTTTGTTAGTTTTTAGTTTATAAGTATGTGTACGTCAATTTCATACATGAAGTAAATGTTTTTGCTTTTTTTCTTACAACAGTTTATTTTTCAGAATCCCGTTCTGGTAAAACGTGGTGCGACAGTTGCCACGTTGATAGCCGCGGTGTTTCGTAGTGAATGTGGGTTAGGAGGCATAAAATTAAGTGAAAGAGGCGTTCTGCAAGGTATTTTATCTGATTCTAAATATTATTGACAATTATTAATTTAAAAAAAGTAGTCACAGAAATCTTGTATGCTTATCTATTAACCGATAGTGGTTAGTTTGATGAAAAGGATCAATTAGATTCATAATCGTTCGCTTCTTAGGCGTAATTTATATATTTTGACTGTTACTATTTTGATTGCCGGCCGTCTGCCTGATGTATACTTTAATAGGTAATGTAATTGTTTTTCGGCGATACTATGAATTAAGCTGGTCTTAATCAGGTGCTTAATCTATACAAATAAATATAATTGGAGGCTCTGTTTATAATATTAAAATACCGGTTTTTACTAAATGCATATGTATGTATACACCGGCGTAGGTATACCAAAAATATAGTTTAATTTTTTTTTTCTATCTGGCCGTATGTCGGTCTGTCTGTCTGTTTGTTCCGGGTAATCTCTGGAACGGCCGATGATGATGGGCCGATTTTGACGGGACTTTCACTGGCAGGTAGCTGATGATCCAGAGAGTAACTTAGGCTGCTTTTTTTAGACTAACTTTGTCCCGCGGCGTTACTCGCGGTACAACAATAACCGCGGGTAACACCCCGTTGTTCAGCTAGTTTGATATTAAAATTCGTAAGAATAGAATGTCAATGCAGTCCTCAGATATAGATTGCTACTACTAATGATCAACAGATATGGAACATCCCATTATGGCAGAACTTGAGTCTGAAGTGTTTCGTAACCAAGAAAGTTGTGACCCGCATATAAGATATCATCGTACTCCAGTTTGTATATCTACAGCCGGTATGGCTGGCTCTCGATTGTCCAAGGTACGAGAATAATTCAATATTTGGATATAAACAAAGAAGACTAATCAAATCAAAATACTTTTAAACTACAGATGTTTTCTGGCTTGCATATACCTAACTTAAATCTCGACTGAACTTTAAATGACTGCACGGTTGGCCTAGTGGTTTCAGTGGTGGTCCGGATGTGTTAATAACAGCAGTTCCCGGATCCCTCCCGTCTCAGGCGCAGAGTGGCACACCGTGTGGTTTTAGTCGGTTCGAATTCGACACACCGCCCCGCCGCAAACCCCGGAGGGGTGAGGGCCCGAGGGGGTTCCCACACGTAAAAAAAAAAAAAGTGGTTTCAGTGGTCGCCACACCGCTTGCTACTGCGCCAACTGTCGAGGGTTCAAATCCCACGCGGTACAACACTTTGTGTAATCCACGAATAGTTGTCCTGAGTCTGGCTGTACTTTGTGTCCGTTTCATGTATGTTTGTTAAGTCTCCACGACACAAAATGTTTATTTTCAACGCAGGAGTTGTATTTAAAAAAAAAAAAAATGATACGTATATAGAAGGATACAGATATCTACTTTGATGTTAGCATTTGACTCAGTTATTGGAGCATTATGTCAAAGTCTAATCTAAATACGTTTTTATAAAAGTTCGTACACATACGTACAATTAGACCAAATCAGTTATTAGATCTTAAAATATAAAAGCGATGCATTGCCAATTGCCAACTATTTATGTGTCTATAAATATCATTGTCTGTCCCATTTTTTTCATTGCTTAAATCCGTTCCGATACCACATATCGAACCCGAATCGACCACAAACCGACCTATCCTGAGTTTTGGAAACTTTGATGAAAACATCCTCCCCTCCCCTCCCTCCGGCCTGCTTCTGCTAGGGTGACCGATGGCCTTACCTGGGCCTAGCGGACTAGGAGAGTTCTAATCGTTTAATTTTCAGTGTGTGTGTATGGTAATAAATAGGCTAATTGCTGGTCGAGATAGTTCGTGTCAGTGTGATTGTGTAGTAAGTACTTGTTTACATAGATATAATTGCAGGCTTTCGCTTTACTGCATATGTTGTCTGAAGACTTGGCATCCAAAGCTGACCTCGCAGATGAAGCTTACAAGTTGTATAAAAATATAGCGCTAAGCATGGATGATGAGGTAAGTCACTTAACCAACTTGACCTTTTACAAACGTAAACGTTATTAGAAATCACACTAATATATAAAGGCGAAAGTTTGTAAGTGTGTATGTTTGTTACATCTTCACGCTCAAACTACTGAACGGATTTGGATGCAACTTTACAGTAATATAGCATATACATCAGAATAACGCATAGGCTACTATTACACAGACATACACGCGGGTGGAGTTGCGGGCAACAGTTAGTATAATATATGTACAGGAATTACCTGCATGAACGCTAAGTCACGTGGTAAAAACACGCGTAAGCGATTGTAGAAAGAGAAACGACGCATATACAAGTCACTGCACTTAGGGTGCTTTAATCATCGTTTTGGGGACATTTGTAAGCAGTACTCGTGGTTTTAGAATGGATCAGAAACTTCAATTAAAAAACATATTTTGATAGGAATCTTGTTCATTGTAAGAACACGGAAGCTCCGCAAGATTATATCTATGTACCTATATATTTTTAAAAGATATTCTATCACATTTTCTATTCTAAAATTGTTTTCAGGCTGTATTAGTACTCTGCTCCAATTATATGACGTTAAAACTTAATGAGGTCTGGGTGGAAACCAAAGTTCAAAGTCCCGGATGCACGCCTGAGGATGAAATTATACTTGAAGAATTTCTGGGCATCGGAAAGTAACTATAAAATATGATCTTACATAATTCTATTTACCTATTGTAGCTTGCAGAAGGAAAAACAGCTGATGAAGGCTCAGACTTGTTGGTCATCAAGTGGTTAGTGATCCCGACTGCTAAACTCTAGGTCGTTGGTTCGACTCCTCCCACGACATATCTTTGTTGTATGGTGAACACGATATTTTTTTCGTAAAATGTATTTAATTAGAAATATATAAGTACGTTTATGAGGCGCTCATAAACGTACCAGTATCCTGTTGCACCCGGTGATTAGAAACAATCACCGAGGGTAAGCAACGATAGCGCGGTCAGTACCTGGATGGGTGACCACACACGATACCATAAACGTCTCCGTGATTCGGAGGTTGCGTTAAGCAGTCGGTCCCGCCTGTCTCACAGACGTACGTAGCCACGACCTTGTCTTGCCAGTCCCTAACGCGCACTCCGTCAGCGTGGGGACGCATGGCCTTTACCCTCTCCCGAGAGGAGGCCCGAGCCCAGCAGTGGGACGTTATAGATTGTTGAAGACGTATGTTTATCAGCAGTCTGGTTAATTTAGTACAGGCTTTGCTTAATTTGTAGCAAACGACCGTGGATGTATGTATTTTTAATACATATAAATACTATTTTAATCCAATGCATTATATGTTTCTTACATGACAGATAACTTGTTAGACGCGTTGAACTTAGCTATAGGTAGTTATGGTCTTTTTGTGATTGCCACAAGGCTATATATACATATAATAATGAATAGTATGTACATCTTAGACTTAGTACAAAGCTTTGATTTTAGGGGCTGGGCTAAGGAAATTAAACAACAGCAAGAAGTTGTGATAGAACGTCATCTGAAAAAGGTAATAAATTGACGTTGAATTTGTTGTGTAAATAGCGTATACTTAAAACATTTATGGATATTATATTAAGTGTGTATTGCACACTTCGCTAAAACTTAAAAGTAGGTATATAAAGAACCTACAAAATTTTTAAACTAGCGGTTCTATTTGGATACTGAAAACCTGAGAATTTGGTACTCGATTTGAATACAGTCTCCCACATCCAAACATCATTCATTGATGACGCATATCAAAAAAGCAATATATTTTATTAAAAACTACAAAGTCTCTACAGAAGAATATGAATATACCTAATGAGTAAATACTGACTGCTGTCCAAGGATATTCTCAACGCAAGCATACTGTCAAACAACAAAGTAATCAAAGTCGATACACTCGTTTAAGAATTTATTATTTTAAACTCAATGGAGAATGATTTCATAATCACAGCTCCCAAGATTAATATTCACAAGCGTCAACTATTTTAATAGCATTGGCGTATGATATTTTATTTTTGTTCGAGGAGCTTTATATGTACCTATGTGATTTAAATAGGAAATGGTAGCAGAAACCAAACTGTTTTCGGACAAGTAAGATGTCGGTAAACGTAAAACTTTTACAAGTTTAATTTCTGGAAAAATTTCTTTCATAGTATAAAAGTTATTTTTGTAAATACTAAGAAAAAAACTGATGGTATATTTTCAGGAACTTGTCGATTTTAGGTCTTTGAGTGTCTTGATATTAATTTAATTACTTATCACTATTACATTGTCCCGGCTTTTAAAAACTACAAAAAAATGTCAAATGCCTTTCTTGTTTTTAAAAAAAATTCAACCAGTGTCATTTTTACCACCAACTTCATAATGTGTTAAACACCTACTCTTCTTCTCTAAGCCACCATCTTACCAATAGCATTACGCTTTTCAATTAATCATTTTTCTTCAGGAGCGTGATGAAGAAAACCATTACGCTTTTCAATTAATCATTTTTCTTCAGGAGCGTGATGAAGAAAACTCTCTGTATTCCTTCCTCGGACGTATCAGGCTGAATATTGCTTTAGACGCACTTAAGACTGTTCGTTGTGTCTCGCGGTCAGCAGATCGGCATCGCTTGACCCACGCGTTGCTACACGACGCAGTGTTCGGTCATCACCGTCGCAGCATCTTTGCAAAGAAACTTAACGCACCAGTTATCCAGACATATACGGCGTCTTTGGATGATACTGTACTTATTTTTTTACTTATAAAAGTAGCAATAGAAGTAATCCCGTCTAATAGATTTGTAAGTTAGCATAAATAACAACTTCTTTTAGAAATTCTAAATCTTTATTCGAAAGAAATATAGATGCAAGTAAAGAAATAAATCAGGATAGAAAGAAGATAGAAAGCATGCACTGTAGTGCACTGTATTAGGGCTCCCACGCATAAATGCGATGTGATGCGACGCCGCCACATCGGGGTCGCCACATTTTGGGTTCATCCATTTATTACGATTATGAATGCTCTGATGGGAACTATTTTACTCGAAAATGCTTTGAGACCAGAAGATTTTTTTTTTATTAATTGAGATTAAGCATATCTTCATTTGAAGAGCTTTCTTAAGTTTATTATTACCATCTCCACAAAAACGATCGTACAAGGAAAAAAGTTCCTGTTATGTTGGAAATGTTGGGACTGACTATTAGGTAAAGTAAAATAAAATTTAATTATTTGTTCACATTATAATTGGTAAAATCAAACTCTTTTTCCATTGACATTGCGCTATAGGTGGAATAAATTATTATTAGTAGAAGGGCTTTCCCTTACACTTTACTTATTCTAAAAGTCTTTTTTTAAGTAGGTGGTTTTAAGTTTTTGACTTTACTTTATATACATACCTGTGAAATATTAAGTTGTATTTAAATTTTTCTAATGATTAATTTTTTGATAAATAAACAAGAAACTGTGACACTATACTAGGCGACGCTCGCGTGTTGACCAATCGCGTGCGTTTAGGGGTGTGGCTTGCTGGTTTGTTGCCACGCAGGATTTATATGGCAACGTACTTTAATCACCATTCTATCTTGATATATTTCTGTGAATACAAATATATATTGTATTTTGCATTATGATAGGAATTTGGAAACAATTATCTATAAAAGTTAAGTTAATGACTAGGTGTTGCTGCTGGAGATGTCTCGAGGATACTGGTATGTGACTCCAGTCTCTTAAAGATACTGCACTCAATAACTAGTATTTTCTAATTCTAAGCTTCCATAGCATATTTTACTTCTCTTTTCTATTAGGTTATCTTGTTCTAATTTAGCATATCCGTTTAATCTATCTTAAAAACCATCCGCCTTGATTACCGTCATGCAACTGGCTGCCATTAGAACTTGCCTTTGCATTGAAAACACTTTACTGCCTTTAAATGAAAAACAAAAAGTCCACCCTTTCTTCTATTTCATTTTATGAATACAAATATACACCTATGCCTCCTTTTAATGCCCTACGTGCCATAGGAATTATACTGCGGAATGTTTTTTTTTTCAGAACATGACGGGGCAAAATATAAAAGTGTACAGCATACTTCGAAATGATCAAGCTAACAACAATATGGAGAACCTTCGCTCATTGTCGGAAATTCATACCAATGAATAGGTAAACCATAAAACATATACTGTATCCATTTACTTATTTTAATTACGACATTACGATAATTAGCTAAACAGTGATCGTCATGGTGCAGACTTCTATAAATTTGTCAATCTTTATTAATTTTAAAGAAAGTTTTAGTAAATCGATTTGGAAAGTAAAGAAAATAATGAAGTACTTACCAATAGCGGTTCAAAACTATAGATAAAATTTATATAAGTTGATATAATGCAGTAGTAATATTTTCTGTAATCATCAGTTCACAGGAGGTGATACTTTGTTTAGGCTTAAACCAAAATCTTTTATGTCTTACAGTATAATTATGATACAGTGGCATTGTGATAAGTTAAATAAAGAATGGATGGAGACTATTCTCTTAGACTTTAATCATAATGTGCCTAGTTTTTTGTAACAGGATTTTGAAATGATAACATATGGAGAATCTTTTGTTAGATATAAAGAACATAATAAACGATATACTTAATCCTCTTTATTTATATTAACAGTTAATTATGTTTTGTTAAATATTACGAAACTTTTGCTTAAATTAATCTAGCCTAATTTATCTATCTTGGATACATTTATTAATATTACATAATTATATTTAATCCTTGTTTTATTTCAAACTGTATGTGGTGTTTCACAGATCAGTATTTAGGTTATTAAGATGAAGTTACACATTGAAGGGTCTTGCAAACTTTTCACTTGATTTAAAACATTATGGTTACACACACATAGCAAACGTGGTAAACCTAGCAGAGGACGTAGTAGTTACAAAAAGTAAACTATTATTGAATGTAATAAAACAACAAATGCAATTGGTTTTAGCAATAGGTACCTACTAAGTAGTGTGACTGTCCCCTTTAAATCAGACTCATGTTACGAATTGTCGATAACCTCTAGCTACATCTACAATTTAATTTTAGTCGTCAAAGGTCACCGGGAGATAGACGAGAATTACTTACGAAAACATTTTGATCCAACCCGTGTTTTGATAAATTCGATGCCGTAGCTAAGCGATTTCTCACACGTAAACGTATACGGTATACCCAAACGTATTTAATGCTTAAAGATCCTAAATAAATTTTACACTTGACGTGAATATCACATTTATTTAATTTAAATTTAGTGTAGTAAAAATGGACACCGCAAACACACTAGATGGTAAAACGATTTTCAAAAAGTAGGTATAAATTATTCTGGAAACTAAAGACTCGATTTTTGCTACAAATAGATCAATTAAATAAAATATTTAAAATTCAATCAATAGTGAACGATATACGAATACCCGCCTATTTTTAAGCATTTTTAAAATTAACACCATATTATTTTTCTAAACTGAAAAATCACAATAAAATCACCATACAATAAGACCACCTTACGAATGGTCACCACATAGATACACACTGAACTTTACAGAGTTCATGAAAGTCAATGTGCATGTGATGACAGACGACTGAAACCTTCAGCTCCATCCAATAGTAAAACGGTCTAGTGCAAGCGGGAGGGTAATAAAACTAGCGGCACTAGGAGGAAGCGAGAAAGTGCTTTTTCACGACTGTATATTAAAGTACCTATCGATGTGTTGTACCTACTTAAAATTGCAACGCGATGCTCCTGTAACATTCTGGTCTCCTGGTACAACGTCATACGATAGCTGCACTTTTGCAGGCATTGTTGTGCACTGCGTTGCAACACTGCGACAGGCGAGTATAACGTCAGAATTTTGGTCATCTGCTTCTCACAAATGCACTTGTATTATTTATGAAAAAGCAATAAAAAACAAAAAAAACTTAAAATGTCTACTCTTTTGCGGATGCAGAAATGATAAAAACATTTTTGTTTTAAAGATGCTAAGTTATTGTTATTGATTCAGAATGTTTTTTCAGTGACACAATCATCTCGCGTTTAGTAGTTACATTAACTCGATTATCAATGTTTTAAATTCGATACCAAAATGGTAGACGTTTACGTTTATACACATTTTAATTTTTTTTTTGTAATTTGTATCTAATATAAACACTATCAATTCTCTTCCTAACTAGATATACATCAAGGCAATTTAATATTAGGGCTTCTTTCTACAGGTCACCTCTACGGTTAGTTGCATCCACTTCTACGTTTATTGACAGCTGTTTTTCCACAGTTTTATTTCTTTAAATTTTTTGTTTTAAATTTGAAAACCATTGTTTATTAAGATATATTTAGAAATTATGGATTCGACATAGCATAATATAATCTCATACCTACAAAAGATCACACACGTATACAAGCCTCAGACAGTCTAGAACAGAAATACAAACTAACTCCTTCATACGTCTGAGTTCCTAGTACTCCAGGTTCGCGCCGATGCACTAATAGGTCTCACTCAAGACCTATCCACAATATTAGTGCTTGCAGAACATTTGGTGCATATACGTATTAGGTCATAGGCTACTGAGGCAAAGCAAAATATTTATGAATTCAGTAGTTGCATTTTTCGAGTAGCATCTAAAATGCCTCTTTCCTCTTTTATTGAGAAACGGTTCTGTTTGAGATTTAAAATGTCTTTTAGCATTGACAGGAACGTTTCAGGTTTAGGCAACCTATACGTTAGTACGTATGAACGTATTATAAAAAAACATTATTTTTCCGATTTTACATTTCTCATTGCTTTTGACGTATCTAAATATCCTTTTCTTTTATAGTTTATTAATCCATTCGTAATCCCTCCTTAATCATTAAAAAAAAATAGTTTGTGGTTTTTTTAAACGACTCCGAAAAGGTTTCTAATTACTTTATTGCGTGATAAGCTTCGTATATCGATTTCAAAATTTCTTCCGTAAACCGAATCCTTTCGAGGCAGTTCCATTATCACCATCAGGTTCTGATGATAGAATCCCACAGGGAACCCCTTTTTCTAGGCATGTGCATTTTTTTTTTCTCAAACCATAGAAGTATTTTTCCATTTAGTGCCTAATTATTATCTCATTTGGTTGAGCCGATGATGGACGTGTTCTCGATTTTTAAGATTCATAAGAGTTAAGGATTACCTACTAAATAATATAATCACGTATTGACTTTCAGTTAGTTAATTTCAATTATTTACAAAAAATGCTAAACTAATTAGTTGCTCGAAAAGGGCTTCATTTTCTTGGATACACAAATGTATTCTTCTAACGAATTTATTTGTAGTAAACTTTAATAAAGTGTTATGGTGAATATTGTAAATCGTATTCTGAACTTCAAATCTCAACTCGTTTACATTCGCATAACATTTAATGGAAATTAGATTTTTTAGATGTTCCCAAAAAAAAATCTGAAGTGGTGATCTCGCAAACCTTCTGATTATGCTGTTTGTTCCGATCCAGGTATTAAATTGGTTATTAATGTAGGCAGTAGTGATTCCGCTGTTATGGGCTGGAGCACCATCTTGCTACAGAATTATTTGGTTTCGTTCTTCCTCGGGGAAACATTTCTTAAGAGTTCCAGTAGACAGTTTAAATGACCTTCGTACACGTGGGATAAAACGTTCAAAGAAATATTTGAGTAATAGTGCTTTGACTTGACCCATTGAATTTATAAGTCGAGATTTCTTTGTTTCCCTCTCATTTGATTTATCAAGTTTATTACAGAGATTTCTTTGTCATCATCATACTTGACTGATACTAACCTAACGATCGATGCAATAAAAAGTACAGATTTCAGTCGGTTCGATTCCCGGGTGAGGCAAGCGAATTTTCAAAAATAGAGGAATATTTTCTTTGAGTAAAATGTTCTATCTACAATGTTAAGGGTACTTTCCTTTCAGGTGGCATTACAAAATACCACCCTGTATATACACGGTAAATGTACCAAAATAATATTTTTTATAATTTTTGTCTGTCTGTCAGTCTGTTTGTTCGGTTAATCTCTGTAACGGCTGGATCGATTTTGACGGAGCTTTTACTGATAGGTAGCTGATGATATAAGGAGTACTTTTTAGACCAGCTTCGCCCCGCGGTACGACAATAACCGCGGGTATCACCGCGGGGTTCAGCTAGTAATAAATAAAGTTATAGCACACTAGCTGTGCCCGCTACTTCGTACGTGTGACATTTGGATTTTCAATTTTTAAAAATAACTTGTATTATTCTAAAGTCTCTTCTTATTCTAAAGTCTTAGTTACGTATTTGTTCAGATAATTGCATTTCTTGCAGATTCCTCCGTAGAGACGTTACTGAACTGAGGGCCCTATATTATGTCGCTTTAAATTCGTAATGGCGTATTCTACAGTTTTGGGATTTTAAAACTTTTACGAAATTCTTAACTAAATTCTTAAATAAAAAGCATTGACCTTGCTGACGTTCAGTTGTGATCAATTAACTTGTTAATTGATCACAACTGCTTTATTTTACGTTTAAGAAATTTGTGACCTATTGCTTTAGGTTTTTAGTTTTTACTATTTTTAACTAAATTCCACTTGAATTTAAAAAATGGGCCCTCTGTCCAGATTCACACATGGAAAACCGCTGTTGCGAGTGAGGTTACCCTAGACTAGATCCTTCGTACGTACTTTTGGTTCTGGGACAGTAAAATATTCCGTGTAATCCTACTAATATTATAAATGCGAAAGTTTGTAAGGATGGATGGATGTTTGTTACTCTTTCACGCAAAAACTACTGAACGGATTTGGATGAAACCTTACAGTAATATAGCTTATACATCAGAATAACACATAGGCTACTATTTGCCGCGATAACCGACATATACGCGGGCGGAGCCGCGGGCAACAACTAGTAATATAATATATTCAAAGAGTGCTTTATATGTATGTACAGTACATACGGACTTGACTCCAACTTCTTGTAATGTTCCAAAGCTACCTTGTCGACCCTCCTTTTTTTACTTGTAGGAAATGCTTTTATTTATTTATTTAATACATTATGCACTTGTGGTGCATTGGAGGACTTAATGCCTAAGGCTTTCTCTACCAGTCAACCAGTGAGCGATCCAGAGAAAACGGAAAGTAGGTGCATTTTGATTAATAATTTTATTATTTAACCTTGCTTATAATATGTACCTACATACCTAATGTCAAGTCTATTTCTCAGAAGAATAATCAATTAACCATCAACAACCCATAACGTCCCACTGCTGGGCTCGGGTTTCCTCTCAGAAGAGGGTTAGGGCCATACGTCCCCACGCTTGCCGAGTGCTGGTTTGGGTCTGGCTGACCCATTGGGCTCCACCTAAGCTTTACGTCTGTTATCCTACGACCACAATCGGGACCGACTGCTTAACGTGACCTCCGAATCACGGAGACGCTCATGTTCACCAATCCAGCTACTGACTTGCACTGGCTATGAGCGAGTGCAACTGGCTATGAGCGCCGCTCAGAAGGGTAGGCAGAGACAATTAATCTCCACTTACTACGGTCGTGCTTTTAATAAACTGAACAAAATTATGGTTACATTCGCAACTGTGACTCCAAATTATTTACCATAGCAGAAATAAGGTTATGTACTAACCTTATTTCTGCCAATGCGATGGCAAAGATGCGTCGATTGCATGGGTGATTACTTCGAATAACAGAAATAAAAAAGTTTGAAAAATAAGTACTTTCACTTATTGCCTACAAAACGGCAATTTCATAGGTAAGGAGGACCTATTACTATAAAGTCGACTAAATGCAAATATATGTTAATGTAGGTGGTGATAGTGTTAGAAGTAGCTAGTTGGATCTCCGTATGTGATATTAACATAAGCTTTGCTAATATGACTTACAGAGGCTTAATATGTAAGACCGAGCACTTGGCGTTAAACTGTGCAGATCCCTTACCCATCCGCATAGGCGATCACTTGGTCGAGGGCACGGACCAGGTCAAATACCTGGGATCGGTATTTCGCGCGTCCGATGACATTGATTGCGACGTCAAGGCACAGTGTTATCTGACAGAGCTGACAGTTATCATTTGTGACCCCAAAATGCCCGCTATATTGAAGGGACAGGTGTATAAAATTAATTAGGCCTGTCCTCTTACATGGGTGTGAAGAGTGGCCAGTGCTGGAACGACACAAACAAGAGCTGCGTGTCACGGAGATGAACATGCTGCGGTGGATGTGTGAAGTCACGCGAAAAGATCGTGTGAGAAATTCCCGCATTCGCGTCTTCATGTCCGTGATATTGCAGACAAATGCAGGAGAGTCGCCTGCGCTGGTGCAGCCACGTTTTGCGACAACCACCTTACGTGGGAAACAAATGTCTGGCCACACCGCCTCCACCGGGCCCCGGGGGAGGGGTAGACCCAAGAAGTGCTGGCTTGACGTCACTACCGGGGATGCTGAAGACCGGGCAAAGTGGAGAAGACAGAGCAGGAAAGCGGACCTCGGGCTCCAGTGTTTGCTATGGAAGCAACCGGGAGCAACGCTAGGATGATGATGATGATGACTTACAGAGTTTTTATATGAAATAACGATCTGAATTTACATCTAATAGACTCAATAAAGGTATTCATAGAACTCATAGGGCGCTCGAGGACTCCAACCTTAACGCCACTGCAGTCAAAATAAATAAATGCAACATAAGCTAAGAGATGGCGTTGTGTGTTAAATGTCCGAAATATTTATTTATTTAACTTCATTAAACTAATTACCTGGTATCAGGTACTGGATTAAAAAAATAAAATAATAGATATTTTTTTTTATATCTTATAACTTGCTTGTTGTTGGTTAATATAATAATTAATAGTATCTAAATGCTGAAAATAGGTTTTTATAAGCAGTGCATCAGTGCATCAAAATGGAAATAGTATCTACAGTTATTTTTATCCGTAACGATAATCGGCAAAACTCAAACGATTCCTATCAGCGGGTGTAAAGAAGTGTGTACTACAGTACTGTTCAAACCACAGATTGCATTTAAGGGTAAATACCTCTAAGATCTCTACTGGCATTACCTGAACGCTTTATTACACGTATTACTATCGTCGCGAACGTAGCGGCGTAAAAAATTATCGGCGTAATTACATTGCCGAACTGCGCGATAATTACGTGCCGAAAACAAAGCAAAGACTACAATTTACTCAAAGGAAACATATCGTATCATCGGTGAGTCTAAAAACTTTTGTTAACAAGCAATATTTTTTTAACATAAAACCGTTATATTCTAATTTATTAAAATAATTATACATTGCACATTAAATTTGAGTATGAATTGTATAGTTTCCAGGAGAGCACGCCATGCACTGCATTTCCTCCGGGAATATTTCAAAACATGTGGCATGATATTTAGTCAAAGTACTGATTACAATTATTCGCCATAGGAATGTAGACAAATTCACTCGATATCGTAATGTTAAAGTTTTTGATGATATTGGTTTTTAAAGTGATTTTACTGATTTTATTTCTAGTATCCGATTTACTTAGTATTGTGGTGTTTATTTATTAATTGATTTTAAGGAAACTCTACAGCTATTTTATAAGATACGTGATATACAATCTGTTATGTAGTCAGCCTCAGCTGGCTGCATTTACAACAAACTTAAGGCAATTACAGAGTTTCACGGCAAGCTGTGGTAGCATATTACAACAATTAAGTATAAAACAAAAAAAGAAAACAAAATTAAAAAAAAAAAATTCAAACCAATATATGACTTTGTTTGTTTGCAAGACTAATAGGTACTATAAACTTATTTTGGACATATATTTGAAATGTTTTATTAAAAAGATTATAAATCTATACATATATATAAAGCTGAAGAGTTTATTTCTTTGTTTGTTTGAACGCGCTAATCTCAGGAACTATTGGTCCGATTTGAAAAATTCTTTCAGTGTTGGACAGCCCATTTATCGAGGAAGGCTATAGGCTATATATCATCACGCTAAGACCTACAGGAGCGGAGCAACAATGAAGAATGTTACAAAAACGGAGCAAAATTTTCACGCTACGGGCAATAGGAGACGCAAACGAGGTGGCGTGTGTCGGCTAGTACTTCATATATCAAAATTAGAGCTATATTATAAATCAATAAACTATGTAAACTATTGTTTGAAATAAAACAATAGTTTACATAGTGCCTTCTTTTTAAAAGACAGCGCCTTCCGTTCCTTTTTTTAAAGACAGCGCCTGCCTTACGAATCTATACTGTGTCGCTGGGGACTTAACACATATACCTACATGAAATTGACAGAAAGTACACCAAGACTCAGAAGAACAATTTGTGGATAAAAGTATTGTTCTATCGCAGTAAATTTCGTAGTCGTTTTTTATTTATTAAAATTTTCTGAAATATACCTAAACACAAGAAATTTATAATTTATTTTAGGTAGATAAGGTAGATATAATATTCATAAATGTATAATGTAAGGATATCAGAGTATAGGTCAAAAAATTGATTAGTTTAAAAATTATTGGTACATAATCATGTTTGATAAATGTCAAATTCACCACATCCTTGGATCTTCGACGAAACTGTCCACGAACACAAATATGCAAGTGAAACCCTACCTTAGTTGAGAGGTTTAAGGTTGTATTTAGTAACATTGTAAGTGGCTTTTAGAACTTATATTCATTACATCCTTTGGACGAATTAGGATAGAGTTTGTTATGTGTGTATAATATTTGATCGTTAATGTGTGCGTCTAGGCGACAAAGTATTTCTTGCACTTGCTGCTCGACACTACTTCTAAGTATATTCTTTTATTCTGTGGTTCAAACACTTCTTATATTAATCGTAACTTTAGTCTTTTGTTTGGAAATATCAAAGAAAAGCGCTATTTTTTTAGAAACCATGGCTTTACTATCCTTATATATCTCTTTTATTCCGAAGTAATATGACATTTCTTAAAAATATAATGAAACTAAAAACCCTTCGACATTTAAGAAATAAAATCAAATTTGGTTGAAAAACATCTGTATTTTATTTCAGAAGGCATTGATCAAAATTTATAAACCATTTTACAAACATGTTCGTATCATGCACCCCTTACATAAGTCTTATGCATATACACTGCTGAACAAATACACTCAGTTTTTCACATACACTAACTTAAAGTAAATTATACAATCATGTCACACATAATATATGATGAGTTCATATTCTTAACCCTCTAAAGGCTCTTGCTAAAAGGCTAACTCTATATTAAGATCTGAATCTGAAAATTAATCATCTGTAGGTCTATTGCACATATCCATAATTGTTAAAACATTTTTGTATTAAGTTAACTCTATGAGGTAGTTTATAAAACATACATTTTTTTAGTGCAATTTCTGTGATGATGACATCAGGATGAGGTGCTCCACCTTATCGAAAGGATTTGTCTATATTGATTTGTCTCTTACAAGTCCCGAGATTAACGCAGTGCCAAGCAATTTATTATTAAATAAAAAACTGGCAGTAGAAACGACTGACTTATTTCGATATTTAATGTACTGTAATTACTCTTTGAAAAAATATTTCCAGTATTACACAACGATCGTTGATGGGCCGAGCGGATTTATTGGGAAAATTAAACTTGTTCTTGTAAAGTCAAACCTCGGTTAGGGATACGAGCAATAGATCCAATAAGAATGATTTGTTTATTATCTTTTGAAAGAAGACGTAAACATTCACATAAAACATAAATTGACAACGGCACAAAAAGAGACTGGACACTTTACACACACAAACTTTAGTATACTAAAATCAAAATATACATTTTTACACGAATTATAAAATGTTAAATTAAGATAATGATTATTTACAGTGAATGTTAAATAAATTAATGATTTCAATGATTGAAAACTGAGAGCCTCAAGGGTTAGCTTTCAAAGGGACATGATTGAATAAGTATTGTTGGCTTGGTTGTGTAAGTTTTAGGTCTTGCTGGCACAAGTCTACGTAACAAATGATTTCCGAGTATAACCATTTCTACTTCTTTATGGATTATTTAACTAAAGCTTTTTTATAAGCCTATACTCAAATTTGTGTTTTTAACTACAGCAAATTTTGATGTCAATCAAAAAGCTCAATTTTCATGAATACAATACATTAATTAAAAGTGTCTTATTTTTTAACATTAATTAATATTCTGCATATTTAAACAATTCAAATATATCAATCGCTATGGTCCCACTTAAACATTTTAACAAACAACTAAACTATTGTTATAATGAGGCTTTAAATTATGGAGTAACTAGTTAAAAGTTAATAGTAGTTAATAAACATAAGATGTAACATTATTTTATTAAGTATCTTAGTTATAAGTAGTGTAGGTATTGTATTAAGTAGGGACTTTGTGGTATTTATAAAGTCGGATACTTGCAGACTGAGAACTTCTTAAAGAAGATACTAGATTTATTTAATACCTTTCTAATTTCGTACAAATTTATAACAGTTTAAAACATTCTGACCATTAGAATATTTGTATTATCTATAGTCTCTGGCCAGATATATGATAAAAATTGTGAAACTAAATGAAATTTAATGTACAAATACTTTCCGATAACAACAAAAGGTGTAAATATGTTTATATTAACGTGTTGAGCAACTTCTTGATTATAATGATGACATAAACAATGAAACTCGTTTGAAATATAATTAATAAATTGTCTTAAACACAAAGTTGATACTTAAGTGACGAGATAACTGAAAAAATATTAAAAAATATTTTATAAAAAACCTCTGAAATACCAGATGACTGCAATAGAAAAAAAAAAAGTCAGAAGCCTTTGCAGCAGCAAGATAAAGAGGAACGTCGCCAGAAGCAACATTAAGTGTCAAAATCTGGGGCAAGATTTAAGTAGACTTGGAAGACTACTCATTCTTTTTCGCTGACTAAAAGTTCCCTCATGACATGCTTTTGTCTAGACTATCCTAACTTATCTATGATCATATATTCAAGCGTTTTTCGATCAAACGTTGATAGACAACAGTTGTAGGCAAACGCCCTCAAGATACTTGGACATTTTAGAAGATGAGTATGCTAACTGGTACTTGTATGACTGCACCAAAGGCCAGTTCCCCAAAACTATTAACCGATTACGCCGTAGTGAGATATTTCCTTAAAAAATAATACGATTATAGGTGTTCCAGGATTAACCCCGAAAATTAAAAATCAATGAAATTACCAACTATCATTCTGATAGTAGTAGCAAGTCCAATTAAAATCTAAAAACTTATTATCTATAACTTATTAATATGGCGAGTTCCGAGACTAAACACATGAATATAAACTTAGCCTATCACAAAAGAGTCGGAACATGATTTTATAGTAACTAACACATAGTCATTGGTCAAATGTAACATGACTATATTCAAAAAAAATAAAAAGCACACAAGTATAAAAGAGAATTTCAATATTTGTGACATACACAAAGTGTACGAATTACTACCAATAACTGTTTATAGATGTTAACAAATGTATCATAAGATGTAGTTAATAATACGTCAGACTCGCCACGATTCTTACTAAGTGCAATTCTTTTTCATCATGAAACGAAGAAATTGTATGTAAGACTGTTCTACTAGTTTTCAACGTAAAAACCATATGTATATCTTAAAACATAATATGCATAGTTAAAAAAATATCTGTAAGGAGCCGACATATTCTCAGATTGTTTTAGTTATTGTATTTTTGAGAGGCATTAAAGCATTTAATTATAATATGGATCATTATATTCATTTGTAACAATATCATGATAAATAATTCGTTAATGACATTACAAAATCTTCATAGAAAAAAATTCAATAAAATTTTATACAGTTATTACATAGTAAAACGTGGTTTCATAATTATTAAAATATAAAAATGAGTAATACAATTACGAGTACTAGCTTATAGACCCGGCTTAACAGTATCTTATAGTTAGGACACATTTATGTATTGCCTGGTCAAAGACAGACGAATGTTGGTAAATAAAGGACGTTGGTGGCAGACTGTACCGTATTCAAACTACTTTATAAGTATTCGATGGTATTGGACTTTAAGAGGTACCACTTAGATCTAGCTATTACGTCTAAATTGCTAAATATTTTGATGTGAGCCAGTTGATGTTTCTTTAACATTTGTATAAGACCTTAAAAATTATTATTATTGCTCTGCTCCTTTCTAAAATAACTTTGTATATAGCACATAATTTATAAATGGCTAAAGCCGATATAACATGGTATAAGGACAAGGCAAAACTAACATAATATATTTTAAGCTACAATTCGAATATGCTACGCTAATGTATCAACCACTATCTAAACGTTTGACTAGCAAAACGTAAATAATCGCTTCGCACACGAAAAATTAAACGAAATTGTAATTTAATAGTAACACTACATTAAAAATAAATAACTATAAGTCAAAAACCAAAATTAATGTAGGATTCTATACTTATGGCATCGGTCACATCTGTTTTGTCCACATGTCTGGAAAAACAATTCTCAATATTTTAAGCTTTTGCTCATTGGTTAAAAAAAGTCATTTTCATTGCTTAATATTTGCGTTTGGAGTATTACCACTTAAAATATTAGAAATTTGATTATGGAAGTCAACGAGGAAATTTAACACTCAATCTAATTGGGGACTGACATGTGGCCAAATGTGACAAATGTCATATAAGAAAATATGTCAAAATGAAGTTGGCACAATAATAGTTCTCAATCGTTGGTATACAAGGCACTCCAAATATTTTCATTTTCTATTATACATATTTATGTGTTACTACGTTTGCAAAGGCCTCTGATGATGCCGAAGTTTATAATAACATATCGTCTAAGATTATTGAAGTTTTTAATATTATGTTATATAGAAAAAACTATATTCACGATGTCAGTACCACGTTTGTCACATTTCTCAAGTACAGCCACGCATGCTGTGCTTGAGTGAGTGTAAGCGCGTTCCTACCATCGTGGATATGTAGAATTATATCTTTAATAAGCTTTTAAACTTAATTGCTTTTGATATATACAATAGCAGTAACAGTAACATAATCTGAGTGAAGTTATTTTATTGACTTTTACCAACGTTTCTCATTGAGCGTAATACGGAACTAATGAGGGTAACGGGTGCTTTTACATGTCACAACTGCGACTTGAACATGAAGTCGTTCCAGAGATTTATAATTTAGGACTTACAGCATTTAAAATATAGTAATGTCTTCATGTGTTTAAATCGATTATTATTATTAGTTAAAAATAATAACTGTTTAGCAGTGAATTATAAAAGCGCACGTGATAACCTCAAACTTTTTTTAACTGTTTTTTGTGACTTTACAGGCGGTTTGGTAGGTAACATTCATTATATTTATCAAGCATAACACCAGAGGTGGACGATATTAAATCTTTAATTAATTTAGTGTATTATTGGAACATGTATATACACAACGGTATATAACTACAGTAACTAACATTACCACTGTGTATCATTTATTATTTTCTTATTAAGTATATTTTATTCAGTCGGTTATGAGTGAATTTTCTGAGCAAGTTTTATAATTCTGTTAGTTACAATGGATGTTAGTTTAATGTTCTAGTCATGTTTGAATGTCCGTTTTATATCATCGAGTGGTACTTATAAATACTGCATTGTTTATCGAAAATATATTATGAACATTCACGAAAAACAAGCTTTTATCGTCAGTTCAAAAGTTTTAAAAAACTCTTAAACATATTGGCATTTTATGTAAAGTAGCTTATACATGGGTATATTTGTCTAAGTTCCGTAATGTTTTAAAATTTTTACATTTAACTGGTTTACAAACATACTTTAAGTAGATATGGATATATACATAGTAACGTGGTGACGCCTTTATATATAACTCTAACAGAGCCTCATCTGTCGTATCTGAGACTTTAAATAAAGTTTCAAATAACAATACTAAGTATTCAACATTTGTCAACGATTTACTTATAAATTGTGTTATATACAGACACCTGATTGAGTGAGAGAACGTTTTCATTTAAAATACCTACATACACTTTATAACATTGAGTTAGAACAAAATCTTTAATCTCTAAAGACCATGTCCGCGCTTGTAAAGCCAAAAATTATATTAATAATAGTGTTAAAATTAAATCGTTTAACGTTTAAGTTGCGTTTTTGCCTTTATATCTATAATCTATGATACAATACTATCCTAGAAAGCATCAGTCATTATATGAGCATTAATTACCTGAATATTATAACTTATGAATGTGTATTGACCACAGTAACACAAATTATTCTAAACGGAGAATTCAAATGAAGTGGGCAAGAAATTACATTTAAGAAAAAAATAATTTTAGTACTGAGACGATTAACAAAATTAGAATTTGTAGCATATTATGTAGTTGTTCGGATTTTAGATGACGTGTACTTAAAATACATCGAAAGTTACTTTTGGCATTAGTAAATGTTTAGATGTTAGACAATCCAACACTTTCATAGTGCAATAACATATGCTGTGTTGAATCTTTTGAAATAAACACAATACAATTTACGGGAATTTAAAGTTTACGTATTTTTGGAAATTATTCAACATTGCTGAGAATTAGTACCAAGTCAACATTTAGTAGGAAAAACACGATAATCTCACCAACCGCAAAAATAGCTTAAGTATGAAAATAGATATATCTACAATCCTTCAAGTACCTTACATTCCTGAAGTAAGAGTGCAATGCGGATAACGAACACTCGAGCGAAATGTTAATGAAGGCGATTTAGATTATACTGATATGAAATGTGATAATGCAATGATTACAAGTTCAATGACCTCGCTCAGCATTTCTTTAAAAGGTACAATAACACTCGATTTAACGCCGTCGATATAAATATTAAATTTGAATGTACCATGCCACAGGCCATCTGTATGTTTGGCGGTTATTCTACTGGCAGATGTAAGTTCCAAGCCCATAGTACTAATTTAGTGTCAGCTGCGTGAAAAAAAGTATTACCATATCGGTGTCACATTACGCCTGTACTCGCTAGCATTACTCGCACTACACAATCGCTTTAGAACCTTATACTACAATGACACAGTCTTACAGCCAGTCTAGGAGCGGTCGGAACCCGTCTCAGAGTTGCTGAACATAGAAGCAACCATGTTATCGAACTCTGGGACGGCGTCCTCGAACATCTTCAACTGTTTGGAGAGGGACTCCGAGTCGGTTGATGTGGAGTCTATCACGATGTCTGTCCACTCGTCGCTTATGGATCGAGCTTGCAGGCATTCTTGATAAAAGTTCGCTAACTCGGCAATGGGACTACCGTCAGCAAATGGAAACTCCTGTAAAAGAAAATAAATAAAGTTCATACGAGAGCTGTATGAGTTACATTTACTTATTCGAATAATATGTCAGATAAGCTATGCGAAACTTATCTGTAACGAGTGCAACACGGCCTTAATCTTTTAACATAAATAAATATTCAATACGGATTGAAATAAATAGTCAATACGAATTGGAACTGCCGTGTACATAAAATCATTAGACGTCACCACACAATTAAACTTCATACTTTAAAAAATCGAAAACAAACAATCAACCCTGAATAAACAGATTATAATATCAACGGCAAAAAGTCGACATGTTTCTCGAAAATTATCTTAACGTAAAACTTACAGTATCTAATATGATATATGCCTACGTCGAAAGTGAATAACGTGATTTTTTAATATTAGTTTTTGGTCACAGGTGTGAAGTTTTATGTTTCGAGACACCACACGTGGGTAAACTTTTACCAAGCCTAAAGGGTCCATTACTGGGCTTGGACTAGATACCTTGAATGTCAGTAGTCCATAGATAAAAAATATTCAAAAGTTGAAATGCAAAGCATATAGGACGGTTAGTACTGAGGCTTTACCGGTGTTGGCAGGTGTTCTTCCGGCCGATCTCGAGGTGCAAAGACGTGCAGCCATGTTCTATTTCCACACTACAAAACGTGGAATTCGATTTTTTGGGCGTACGAGACCGCGATAAAATCATAAGATTGTTTCAACAGCGGTCACAGGCTGACAGTCAGCCTGTGACCACGGCCAGTGCAATCTGGTCAAGGTCAGGCAAATCAGAGGTATTTAATAAGTAATCGCGTTAATTTCCGTAAAAATAAAAATGAGCTCTAGCTAGATTGATTGTTTTTTTTTTTTTTTTTTTTAAGTAACATTTAAACTACTCTACTCAAAAATTGTCTTTTTACAGATCCGACATTATTTATAGGGACCAATGATACCTTGTCACTAAACCTTTGTCTAAAAATGATTGGTACTTAGAAACATCATTGAAAATCATTTACTATGTTATCTTGTAGATAATTGAGCATTAATTAGTTAATTAATCAATTACAGTGGCGAAATGTAATTTTTTCCACTGAACTTCGCAAAACTATATTTACCTATCTAGGAAACTAAATTACTAATTAATCATCTCATCATATAATATCTCTTTTCAAGTCTGGCATGGTAATCGAAAGGGCAGTAAATCAGACAAGACTCAAGTCGGTTTCGAGAAAATACCGCGTAAGTTTTTTCATACCGCACTTACTGCTTTTATCTGACAAGTAAATGCATTCATTATTTACGTTCACGTTTTAAACCTAGACAAGAATAATTCTCGTTTCACGTACATTCCAAATAAGCAATAAAATAATTGCCTCTCAACTACCACGGCAGACGTAATAAAATCTTTTTGCATTACATAGAATCCTTTATCCGCAAATAACATTTACAAAAAATGCGTTATACGTTTATTTAATCTATTCATTTCTGAATTAATTAGATAACAATACTACCTTTCTGCATCTTTCTTATTCTCTAAAACTTATATGAGATCCACTGCTCTGGTACTCCATCTTGCAAACGCAAGAGTTTTTGAAGGAAATCTCTTCTAATAGACGTCATACCAAGATCGTCTTTCAACAATCGTCTTACCAGTCATTATTACGATTAGACTAATAGTACTGGTTATACAAATGACACGTACGATTAATTCTAGTTATCTTAAATGAATAAAATAGTTTCTACTACGACTTGTCATTCACGCCATACCTGAGTGGTACAACTTATTAAAATTCATGCTGACAGAACTTTTAACCCATTTTTCACCAATTGCTGGATAAATTTCTGATAGTTGCGATTAATTCTGGTTATCTTAAATGTATAAAATAGTTCTTACTACGACTTGTCATTAACGGCATACCCGAGTGGTACAACTTATCAAAATTCATGCTGACAGGACTTTTACCCATTTTCACCAAATGCTAGTTAAATTTCTGATAGTTGCGATTAATTCTGGTTATCTTAAATATATAAAATAGTTCCTACTACGACTTGTCATTAACGGCATGCCCGAGTGGTACAACTTATCAAAATTCATGCTGATAGGACTTTTAACCCATTTTTCACCAATTGCTGGTTAAATTTTTGATAGCTGCGATTAATTCTGGTTATCTTAAATGTATAAAATAGTTCCTACTACGACTTGTCATTAACGGCATGCCCGAGTGGTACAACTTATCAAAATTCATGCTGACAGGACTTTTAACCCATTTTTCACCAATTGCTGGATAAATTTCTGATAGTTGCGATTAATTCTGGTTATCTTAAATGTATAAAATAGTTCTTACTACGACTTGTCATTAACGGCATACCCGAGTGGTACAACTTATCAAAATTCATGCTGACAGGACTTTTACCCATTTTCACCAAATGCTAGTTAAATTTCTGATAGTTGCGATTAATTCTGGTTATCTTAAATATATAAAATAGTTCCTACTACGACTTGTCATTAACGGCATGCCCGAGTGGTACAACTTATCAAAATTCATGCTGACAGGACTTTTACCCATTTTCACCAAATGCTAGTTAAATTTCTGATAGTTGCGATTAATTCTGGTTATCTTAAATATATAAAATAGTTCCTACTACGACTTGTCATTAACGGCATGCCCGAGTGGTACAACTTATCAAAATTCATGCTGATAGGACTTTTAACCCATTTTTCACCAATTGCTGGTTAAATTTTTGATAGCTGCGATTAATTCTGGTTATCTTAAATGTATAAAATAGTTCCTACTACGACTTGCCATTAACGGCATACCCGAGTGGTACAACTTATCAAAATTCATGCTGACAGGACTTTTAACCCATTTTTCACCAAATGCTGGTTAAATTTCTAATAGTTGCGATTAATTCTGGTTATCTTAAATGTATAAAATAGTTCCTACTACGACTTGTCATTAACGGCATACCCGAGTGGTACAACTTATCAAAATTCATGCTGATAGGACTTTTAACCCATTTTTCACCAATTGCTGGTTAAATTTCTGATAGTTGCGATTAATTCTAGTTATCTCAAATGAATAAAATAGTTTCTACTACGACTTGTCATTAACGGCATACCCGAGTGGTACAACTTATCAAAATTCATGCTGACAGGACTTCTAACCCATTTTTCTCCAATTGCTGGTTAAATTTTTGATAGTTGCGATTAATTCTGGTTATCTTAAATGTATAAAATAGTTCCTACTACGACTTGCCATTAACGGCATACCCGAGTGGTACAACTTATCAAAATTCATGCTGACAGGACTTTTAACCCATTTTCACCAAATGCTAGTTAAATTTCTGATAGTTGCGATTAATTCTGGTTATCTTAAATATATAAAATAGTTCCTACTACGACTTGTCATTAACGGCATACCCGAGTGTACAAGTTGTACAACTTGTCAAAATTCGTGCTGACAAGACTTAGCCTATTTTTCACCAATACCTGGTTAAATTTCTGATAGCTATCTGATATGCTATGTTACTAATAAACACTATTATGTATATACACTCGTATGTATGAATAAATTCCAAATGTATTGTTTCATTGATCATGTATTGACATTGGACAAACACAACTAATTAATAGTGAAATAAACTATTATCCCCTTATTCGTAAACATATTTAACTTTTAGCAACGTTTCTGTGTTATTTTATGACTGTAAGTTTACGTATACATGTGAAGACATGATTATTAAAACAAAATCCACTTATACTTTCCACTTTTAATTTCCATGACGGTTTCGCTTTTTACTCTACTTAACTTTCAATAACCTTTGATAATGTCATGAGGATTAACCAATTAGAAGTACAAGTGAGTTTTATTTTATTAACGTTTACAACAAGTTCAATAATCGAGAGTACGAACTGCATACACTATACTTTCACTCGACCAAAACCACCAATACCAATCTAATACAACTTCCTCGCTAACGATACTGAGATGTTAGTACAAATATATTAGTTTTAAATGTGCATAAATGTTATTAAAGTAATAAAGTAAATGTAACCTCAAATGACGAAGTTTGGGACGCTTCCTGAAATACAAGCCAAAAGCTGAGTTTTTATTTCTTCAAACAAGGCTCATGCATAAGGAATATAACTTTACATACATTCATGAAACGGACATAAAGAACACCCGAAGTCAGAACAATAATTTCTGAATCAGAACAATAATGGTTGTTATATGGGGATCAAACCCACAATACTGAGTGCAGTAAAAAGCGGTGAGTTGACCAATTAAAACGATTAGTCGACTTACTGTGTATTGGGATATGCTATCTATACAAATAAATGAAATTGGAGTGTCTGTTTGTAATATTAAAATAATCACTTTTTACTAAATGCATGTCTATGTATACACCCTACATATGCCAAAAATGTAGTTTTTTTTTTTTTGTTTTTTTGTCTGTCTGTCTGTTTGTTCCGGGTAATCTCTGGAACAGCTGGACGGATTTTGACGGGACTTTCACTGGCAGGTAGCTGATGATCCAGGGAGTAACTTAGGCTAACATTGTCCCGCGGCATTACTCGCGGTACAACAATAACCGCGGGCAACACCACGGGGTTCAGCTAGTTTATCATAAAATACATTATTCTGTTGCGCTAGAATGATATCAGATCCACTTTATGGAAACAAAGACATCACATAATTGAAAATATCAATCAATGATGTGATGTCTACCAACCCTACTTACTCACAGACAGACAGGCCGGCAGTCCGGATCAAAAAGGCACTACTGACTAACATTTATATCAAATTAACGAGTGAACTGTCATTTGGATTACAGAAATTAAGATTGTATCTTTTCAGAAACTGACCTTGGTATTGAGTGTTAAGTTTTTGAAGAGATAATAACATCTAACTAATTATTATGCTATTTCTTAAGGATGTACCTACTAGATGGCATTTAAACTAGTTATTGTACCTAAGAATCTTTGTAACTTACTGTGATAGACTACGAAAAGAAAAGAAAATTGTATAGTAAAACAACAAGTTACATTCCCGCTAGAGGCTAAACAAATCTTTTATTTTTTTACTTAAATAATATTAAATAGTTTGTATTTACCATCAATCCAGTATATTTTTCTGCGTTCCTGTTCTTGGGCACTTCTATGGCTGTGCTGACGGCGTGAGCTGACGAGGTGTCAGTGGAAGTGCTACAACCAGGACGGTTCGCGTTCTCGTGGTCTGACGTTGTGAGAGTTTTCATTTTCTGCAATTCAATATACAAGAAAGTTAACATTTGTGTCTTATAACCCTAACATACTTTAATTTACAGTATAGTAATAGTCTTCTATGTATTAAAAAGATATGGATTCTATCGAATGTGCGTGAAGCCAGTCTATCCAAACTATTTATTTTATTATATTTAGTTTCAAATGACAGAATCTATTATTCTGTACATTTCCCATATTGTTATAATGTGCTTTTTTTAAACTAGTTACATACCAAGTACCAAGCTTACTAAACATAGACGTTTGATAGCGAGATGCGCCCTTTTTTTACTAACACTGTATTATTATTTACCACACAATATGTATTAGTTCTTAACATGATGTACAACCAGGTGGAACCGTCACGCAATTCTAGGATATTAGCTTAGAATTGTGTGACGTTTCCACCTGGTTGTACATCATGTGTAGTTAATACCAACCATAAGCGCGAATAATTCCCATCGATCGTAAATTCTAATATAAATTACAACTTTACTTATTTCCGGCAATAAAAGTCTTCCTACTTCTTATATATAAAAATAAATTGCTGTTCGTTTGTCTCGCTAAAACTCGAGAATGGCTGAGCCGATTTAGCCGGTTTAAAGGTGAAAAATTAAAACATAACTTAAAAATTCAAATGTCACGTGTACGAAGTTATTATTAACACAGCTAGTATTATTTAATAAAGCAGATTTTTTTCGAGTTAAGCAGTGACCATAAATGTCATGCGTTTAAGTACCTCATAGGATGGAAAAAAATGGATTTTCAGGTGAAATAAGATTAATTAAGAGTAATCTTGTTACTAACTAGTGGAAACACCTTGATACACACACACACATTAGACACACTTAAATAACAAACAAAAGTGTTTTTTTTTATTGTTCCTTGTATTGTAATGACATATTTTGTTTATAATTTCATTCATGATTTGCTTTAGCGTGACCGTGCGATCATTCCACTGTGGAAAAGTATATCTTTGCTTATTAAACACAATACTACATTATTGTTTAAGATTATTTTAAGATTTCTTAAAACAGTTTCAATATGTATTTTGAACATAAAGACACAACTGCGTCTTATTTTTTTTTTACTGATTTCGATTTATTTAGTTTTCAGTATATCTTTTCTAATCATATTCTGGCTTTTTACCTGACTACGGCGAAGCGAAAAACAGGGTGAGAGTCTTGGCAGTGCGTTTGTATATTCCACCATAGCGTCTAAACTTCTGAACCGATTTTAATGAATGAGGTGTCAATAAATTCGCAATGATGGCCCGAGTGACATAACATAGGCGATATAAATTACATAGGTTACTCTTTTTTTAACTGTTTCTTGTTAATTCTTTTAAATAGGTTTTTTTAATTAATCCTTACATTTTCAATTTTTTCTTTCTCAGCAAGCATCCACGACATGGGTGGTTCAGGCGGGAGTCGCTGGCTGAGCGTGTCATGTAACTCCTTGATCTTTGCCGTGTCTACGAACGCTCCAGCAGTCAATGGCTTGGACAGATCCATCTCCTTCTTCTCCTGACGATTTTTCCTAAAATACAACATAAATTAATTGGATATCCATTGTAAATGGATACAATGAATTTTCAAGACATTCTTACATACTAATTAGCAAAATAAAAGACTAAAAACTGTTGTAAGTACTGTCCAATTAGAAGTAATATTAATGCCGTCATTGGCGAATTTCTATCTTCATCTTCTGAATAGATTCAGATTAAGAAGACTCGGACCCAGGGTAGAGTTTAAAAGCCACAAAATACTCATTGGAAAAAGCTTCTTCAGGGTTAAGAGCAAAAAACAGTTGTGATGTGTGTAATGTTCTGTGTCTTTGACATTTATGACACAATTTCAATTATATTTTCCATTTAGTTGCATACAAATTGGAATAAAAATACTATTTAAAATCAAGAAATAAAGGATACAGATTAAAAGTCAATGTAAAGACGCAAGTGATTGAAGTTTTAAAGATATTTATAGAAGTGAAGTTTAAACTATGTGTCATCAGAATTAAAGTGATTTTTCAATAAGCTTACTTTGGACTTTCTGTAATGAAGTGGTCACTTTTGACCATTATGTCATTAGTAGCTGCCACCGGCTGTTCAATTTTCTGTCTTGATACTGGCATAATTGTCATTTTTGTTCGGTATACAACTTCTATGATCAGAGTGCCAATTGGTGTGTTTAGTTCACTCACTTTCACAGTTTTGCGTTTCTCTCCTGAAAATAATTTAATGTAAGTTATATTGCCTGGAAATAAAATGATAATATCCAAATGTGTGTATCATCAATAACCCATAACATGTGACATATTGTTGGGCTCGGGTCTTCTCTCAGAAGAGGGTAATAAATAAATGCATGTAATAATCTGATTATAATATTCAAATGTATATAATGTATGTAAAAACATAACACTTAAACAAACAAGAAACTACCTAGAATATTGTAGTCGGGTTCGCCACCGTAGATCTTGTGTGAGATTTTATATGTCTCATTGTGCTGAGTCCTGGAAAGCTTGTAGGCTGGCGTTATTCTAGATATGGTGAGAGCGGACTTAAGCATAACGCTCATTCGATAATACACCGTCGATGGGGAGCAGACCTCGCTACCGGGTGCCAGTTTCACAGTCCAGATTTCTAACACCATGTCATCGCCGTCGACAGTGTGGAGCGATATTTCTATGCACAACACTTTGGTCAGCGCATCCACTACTTCGCCGTTCAGTACACGCTTCGTATCCTCAGTTACCTCAGGCTCATCAGGGATTGATAGGTTGAACTTAAATCAAAAGAAGTTACTCTTTTGGTGTTTTAAATACACACAGATAAACTTATGGATATTGAGAACTGCAAATTTGGAAATTAACCTAATAAAGAATATATACAACAAGTTGACCCACGCAACCTCGTGATAATTTCCCCCCGTTTTTATAACATTCATCATTGGTGCTCCGCTTTTTTGGTCTTAGCATAATGATATATAGCTTTCAGCCTTACTCGATAAATGTACTATCTAACACTGAAAGAATTTTTCAAATCTGAACAGCGGTTCCTGAGGTTAGCGCGTTCAAACAAATAAACAAACTCTTCAGCTTTATAATATTAGTATAGATATATACATTTTGTAGTTATTAACACTGAAATGAAACCTGTAAGTTAGGCATTGAAAAGAATATTTATTCACCTATTTTTTTTACTTATGCCAACAGCATGTTCATTTGTATAAAGGTAATTTAATAATATCTAATATATAAATTTCGTGTTGTGGTGTTTGTTACCAAACTCCTCTGAAACCGCTGAACCGATTTTTTCGATTTTTGTGTGCATCTGTCTGTGTTGTATGGGTAGGTGTGAGTATCAGCTAACATTTATTTTCCATACCCCAAAATGATAAGGTCGACACACTCAATTTTTTTTTTACGGAGACACAACGTTTGCAGGGTCAGCTAGTGTACATACCTACATATTATTATACTATTTCATTAAGTTTTACTGATAGACTTAATAAATTAACATTGAAAGGACGAACATTTTAAACACAAAAAAAAGAAAAATGAAAAAAAATTTTCCTTCATTTTGTTCTGTAATCATTAATTTTGATTTGCCATGATGAAAAAACAGTGTACCTGTTCTCTTTAATTTATAAGTTTTTATAATTTTAATATATGCACAGCATTAATCACTAGTTCGGTTACCATAATCAATTGTAATAGACATTAGCATGTGCTCGCAAGCAAAACATAACATTTACAAAGTAAACAAAAGATTGATTGCACAGCATTTATATTTGCTCAGCTGCTAATGTTATTTATATAGCGACTGTTGAAACAATGTAATACACAATTTAAATTATATAATATACTAGCTAAACCCCGTGGTGTTACCCGCGCTTATTGTCATACGACGGGGCAAAGCTAGTCTAAAAAAAGTAGCCTAAGGTACTCCTTGTATCATCAGCTACCTATCGGTGAAAGGCCCGTCGAAATCGGTTCAGCCGTTCCAGAGGTTACCCGAACAAACCGACAGACAGACAGACAAGTTTTTTTTAACTACATTTTTGGTATATGTACCGTGTATACTCATATACATACATATGCATTTATTAAAAAGCGGTTATTTTAATATTATAAACAAACACTTCAATTTTATTTATTTGTATAGATACTGAAGTTAAAATACTGGAGTAGGTACTACAAAGTAAAGAAACTGTAGGGTAGTTCAGAACTGAAAAAAAGACAACATGGTAAGTGGGTAAAATAAAAGTGTTTCTATAGGATAAAATAAAATTATTTTATGCCAAATTTTATCTTTTTATTCAAAGTTCATAGGTGATTTAAAGAATTTGGATAAGTTAACATAGGCATTAGGAACTGTCAATAGCCTTCAACAGTACACTGCTGGATATGGGCTTTTCCTTAGCAAAGAGGTTTTTGCCTATCACATAGAACATAGTTCTTATAGTAATTTAATATTTGACATTATACAGTGTAGATTGTGTCAATATAATAATTGGTTGTTATTTTAACTAAAATGATATTGATTCTAAAATGATAAAACTTATTTTTTTAATATAATCGGAGGGTAGTTGAGATTGTAACCATAGGATGTACTTAAGGTACTTTTCCCAGTACTCATTGTTATTCCCGAGTGTTATAAATATGGTACACTCAACATATTTATACACATTAATAAACACTGCAAAGTATACAATGACTCGTACCATTTTTGAGTAACATGACAAATATGTCTTAAGCCAAAAAAAAGTAATGCACTTGAGCTGAATAGTTTTCAACTACCTATGTACCACAAATTTTACAATTTTTCTTATAATTAGATAGTTATATTTTTTTCTTCACAGGCAACTCCTACTAAGATCGCATAAGTACATTAAAGAGTAATTTATAACTTTGAACCAAACAATCTGATGTAAATCTCCATTGGTGACCAATCAGGAATACAGAAAAGAACAATGACTGAGGAAGCAAATTATGCTGAATATTGTGACTACAAAGACGAGGAAAATTTTAAACTTACCCTATGCCAGCCTATCTTACCAGCATGTACATAATAGACCACAACATCTTTACTAATAAGACGCCTATATCCAGCATTGAACTGTTCAAGTCTGTTAATGATGATGATGATTTTGTAGGTAGTAGAGTGACACTGATTTCAGCATGCTTGGGCCTGTTCGACCGGGGCGGAACTACCTCACACAGAAAATCAATGTAAAATGACAGTGTTTGTGCTGTCGTGCTTCGTTGGTGAGTGAGAGACCAGAGACCCAATGATGCTGATGCATCACTAGGCTGCAGTGATGTGGAACGCCATGCTGCACTGTATGCAATCGCAATGAGTATGGTGACCACCACTCTTGGATTCTGCATATGCTTTCAATCAGGCAGAGTAGAGTCATTTTGAGAGGGCCATACATAAAAAAAATGATAACCAATTAAAAAAAAATTGGTATATGAAACTCCTATTATACTTAGCAACGATTTATACTACTAAGTACATACTATTTCAACAGGTTTAATCTTTGAAATCGTATGTGCTTAGTAGATTTAAGTATTTGTAGGTGGAAAACCATTTGTCATATATGATAGAGGGTACTTTGTTTTCCATGATAATGTGCGAAGGGTTACTTTATTTAGAAGGGTTTTGCAAAGTTAAAACATAGACACAATAAAGGTAATTTATGAGGGTACAGAGAGACAGAACCAATATTATTTATTAATTCTTAATTCTTGGCTAAACACAATAGATCAGTTTACTGAACCAGGCCTAGATTTTATAAACAACTACATAATCGGATTGGTGTGGATTATATTCAGAATTTAACATTCATTAGGAACTTGAAAGATGCTCATACAATGCACATAAGAACCCTAATTATTTAATTTCGACAAACAAAACAGAGGGTAGATAAAATAACTTCAAAAAAATTTTAGCTATTTAATTTAAGTAGCTTTGAACAGTCTTTTAAACATTAAAAAAAAAGACAAAATTATGTTAAAAATACATTAGGCTTACCCATTGCGGCGACGAATCTACACCATCTTCGGGTAGCTTCGAATTACATTCGTGAGTAATTTTCTTGCCCTGTCTGCTTTGAACAACAATTTGCGCTATTTTCAGGGTTAATACCTTTGTAAACTTATGGTACAATTTATACTTTTCTTGAACATCTGCGTTCGGAGATGCCATTTCTTATCATTTATTATAACAAGACCAAAAATTTTTCATTTACGCAGCGAAACAAATATTCTAGGAACGTATAAAAACAGCATGGTATGATAACAACTATTGTAAATCGTACATGTAAACTGCAACAACACAAAAGATAATTTATTTGAATTTTAAAACTTATTTTTGAGAACCATAAACGTAACCATGATCAGATGAAACGCTAAGTGATAGTGAACCAGGCGAAAACAAAAAAATATTATTCGCAAAACTTTACAGACAGAAATCTTATGTTCTACTTGTCGTGTTTTAGGGATCTTAAATTGCTGATTGGATAAAATCATCTTCAAAAGAAAGCTCATTGGATTAAATCATTCTTACGTTTCGTCCTACGCAATGACTTTAAGATTCACATGTAACATTAACGTTATTTTGGAATATAGTGATTATTAAACTATTACAAAGATTTCTACGTAAATTTACTTTACACATGTGTTAAACAATCAACAGTGGTGGATTTACCACTAGGCTGAGTAGCCTGGAGCCTAGGAGGCAAATTTTAAGGGGCGATAAAATATGGACAATTTTTTTTTTGTCTTACCGTTGTGAAAAAACAATATCGTTATATACTCGTACACTGAGAAAAGAAGTCTCGAGAATTTAATCAAAAGGGTAATGTTTTAGTACTAAATAGTGCACCGAATACTGTCCTCAACTTTAACATTATACGCTAATATAATTATTATCTATTAGAAAATTTACTAACTAAACGCTTGGTGATATACCCAATGATTTTATAAATATCATTGGATATACCTATATATCCTAATGGATATGGTTTTAAAAATTTAATATTTCAATAGCAGTTTAAAATGACAACCTAAATAAGTAATTTTGAATAGGGCGGCAAGAGGCGCAACAATGCGTGCTAACCTCGCCCAGTTCATTGGGATTGTGAATTTCAATCTTCCTCCCGGGGCCTTCTCTGTCGCCTCCACCAGGACACACAGACGGACTGGATTCAACTCATTTTTAGAAACCAGGTGCCGTTACTTCTCGAAGCAGCCGTACCTGGAAAGGAACTGGGTCAGCTGGAGAAAAAGGTACCCGTGTTTACGCCATACCCACTCTACAATGACAGCCTGGAACATTTCTATGGCGAAGAAACCAATAGCAGCACGACTCCCGCTAACCGCCAAGGTCTTCATCGTCACTTCCGTTCAAAATCCAAATTCAATGCTATATTTCAGGCCTTTTCAGGCACTTTCGAAACATTACTATTGGCCTATTGTAACATTTGCATATTTTGTAACTCATCCTTTGTTTTCTCTTTATAATTCTGTATGTATACAATAAAGATATAAATAAATTACTTAAAACGTTACTTTTCAAAATGATCCGCCTCTGAATCTATCGGGAATGTACCTGCCAACGCACACGCCTCCGCGTTTCATTATCAGGGCACCACAGGCACGCACTACTATGGGTAATCAGAGGTACCGCCCACACTGGTCTACTGTATAGTGCTATCCTCTATGGTATAGTGCCATTAACCATGTTATGCCGCCATTACATGACGCAGTCTTTTGTCGTTGTGCGAAGTGACAGTGCGTTTTTGGTGTGCTCTGTTATTTTCTTCTGGCCTGGCTTTTTTTATTGGACTGATCTTACTGACTACGTTTATCTGGCTATAAGTTGGACTTCGATTGCTTAATGATTAGTAAACAAGAACAACATTACACACATTACAGTCTTACCATGTCGAAACGGGGGAAAACGCTAAACCGTCAATCTCGCAAACTAGCGGTGAAGGCAGTTTGGACCACATATTTTTTAATTGCAAGAAAAATAGCCCGTATTTGGAATTACATGGCTTTTTAATAAACTTGAAGATCCCCATCCCTATTAATTTCTCTTCTCTTTTAACCTTTTCATCTCCAGAACTCATTCAGACGTTAATGCGGTGAAATTGTACAATTACTTTGAATGTGAATCAGTTAACGATGGGCCTCTTTTACCTTTGACATAACCGAGAGAACGCGTTGTCGAAGCATTGGAAATAGGGAAGAGGACAATAACTCAAATTCTGAAAGAGAAATACGGACCATCCGGCTCAGAAGATTATACTTTACGTACCGAAAAAAGAAAGAGAGACAAGAAAATTGTTGGCGTTGATAATTTTGATGCTGATGCAATTCGCAACCAAATTTATGAATATTACTAGAGAAAAGAGTATCCTACACGGGAAAAGCTAATGAGTTCGTTAAAACTAAGCTTATTTCTTGACGGTAAATCGTCTCTTTCAAAGGTTTTGAAATCGATTGGCTTTAGATTTAAAAAGTCTGACAAGCGGAAAATCCTGCTAGAACGCTAAGATATTATTTTGAAGAGAGTTACATTCTTACCTCAAGTAAATAAAATTACAGATTGGGACATAAGGGGGATTGGGATTGTCGTGTTTATCGTCTGCATTAGCAGTGCCACCACTCTTGGATTCTGCTTATGCTTTCCCTCAGACAGAGTAGAGTCATTTTAGCAGCGCCAAACATGAAAAAAATAGGTATTAATTAAATTGTCCTTTATAGTTAACATAAAAATGAATAGGTAATATTAGTATTAATGTTTGTTAAGTTCAGTTTCATTATACGAATAGCTTAAAAGAAAGTAAAAAAGAATAATGAATCAGCTACTTAATTACAATGAAAATCATCACTGGTTCGCAAGTCGATAACATCCGACTATCATCGACATTCTAAGTATGTATGTATACATAAATATGTATATATATACATACATGCATATGTTGCCAGGGAGAAATTGCTGTTATCAATAAGGCGGCCATTGTACTTTATAATTAAGACAAAAAAATACCATTTTTTTTGCATACATCTGATTTGCCTCACGTTTCGACCAGGTTGACTCAAGTCAGCCTGTGTGTGTCCACGGCCACATAATATTTTTTTTTCTAGTTGTGTAAATCAACTAACAAAATCGAAATATTGAGATGTTTTGCACAGTAACCGTGGACATCATCAGGATCAGACCTCGAAACCTATTAGATTATATATTTTAATATCTTGGAAACTATTCACCGTGGCACTGGAAGATATTAAGAATAGACTTGGCATCAATATTACTGGCGACTGTATCACCCACCTTTGCTTTTTGCACCGTTGGAATGCTTGACGTCTCAGTATGATCTCCAAAGACCCGCTGATCTTCAAATAAATATGGATTTGACGAAAATGATGCCGAACCTTCGTGTCAAAGTGACTCACTCACTCGAGGACAGTGAAAATTAGATGCTCTTAAGTTATTGATAATTATTGCATAAGTGTAAAAGCAAAGATGACCAGCTAGGAAGGTCCAACTATGAAAAACAGGTCAATCATCGAGTCAATGAAATACCGCAGAGTTACAAAACTAAATTCTTTGACCAATTTGTCTTGCCAGTGGTGATAACACAGGTACAGATGGTACAGAGCGTAGTCGCTCACAATAGAGCCGGAATGCAACATGCATATTAATCTAATAATTAGTTATGTTACTCGCCTCTCAATGTTTTATTAGTATCCTTTTCAATAGTTCAGAAACCTTTCCGTTTCAACGTTTGGACCCCAAGATCCCTCACCCCACCTTTTTATGCAGTTGTCTCCCCACCACGGGCTGTTGGCTTGTGCCTATATCGGACCCGAACTGACTAAAAATCGCACGCCGTTTGGGGTACTAGAAGCCGGGGAACAAGGAATACTCTAAAAAAAAAACTGATGTAAAGGAACTCCTATCACGCCCATTTATGCTCAGAAAAGGGCGTGCGCCCTTTGTAGCACCCGCACCGCCCTCCCAGTCTGCTTCTGGTGGGGTGACGGATGGTGTTGCCTGTCATACTCAGGCTTGTGCTTGTGGAGGTAGATCGTTTTGAAGTCTCCGGCGCCTGAGTCGTCTGCGGTACCTGACCCCCTGTTCCCCGGTCGTACACCTCTCCCGGTCGTAACCATCTCCTTCGTTATCAAAATTCTCCCTAGCTATTCCCGTTCTTTCTGATTGTTACGTATTTTCTTCACGGTCATTGTTATATCGAGTAGACTTTATCGTTAAAACAATTATCACGTTACTTCACACATAATAATAGGCAATACCCACTTCAAAGAAGTTTACTTGGGAAGTCAAGAGTAATTATCAGGTGATACCTTCAAAGAAAATGTATAATGTGATGAATGACCATTAACGATATAGATCAAAGATATAATACATATGAACAATTTATTGCCACCATAGATTAATTAACTAATAAGTATAAGTAAACCTTAACACGTTATATTCTGCTCGTGATAATGGATTAAGAATACAAGTTCCAATGTGTTACCTTTTCAACCTTTTCTCGGAGTTAGTTAGTCGATACCCATCGACTGTCGTAAAAAGTGAGCAAAACTATCTAAGACAACATCAATTACTCTTTGCAGTTTGCAGTCATGTTGTCTTGGATAATTTTACTCGCTTTTTAAATAGACGTGGGAGACCCACGCTTCAGCATGAATGGGCCGGCTCGACCGGATTGATACCATGGCCTCACTGAAAACCGGTGAAATGGTATCGGGGCGGCATGGGCGGCGGTAATCGCCGGTAAATCGGTAATCGCTAATTGAGATTAAGCATAAAACTTTCAATCGGGAAGATGGTTTTAAATTATCTACAGCGTGGAATCCAGTTTTAAATAACATACCACCTCGCTTTTCTGCGCAGTCTGATAAACACCAGAGTCGGGAAACATCCATTTGCTTACAGAATAGGGACACTGTTAGTGTGGTATGTGACGGTACATGGCGAAACAAAAATATTAATAACTAGCTGAACCCCGCGGTGTAACCCGCGGTTATTGTTGTACCGCGAGTAACACCGCGGGACAAAGTTAGTCTAAAAAAAGTAGCCTAAGTTACTCCCCGGATCATCAGCTACCTGCCAGTGAAAGTCCCGTCAAAATCCGTCCAGCCGTGCCAGAGATTACCCGGAACAAACAGACAGACAGATAGACAGACAGACTTACAGACAAAAAATTTTTTAACTACATTTTTGGTATATGTACCGTGTATACATACATATGCATTTAGTAAAAAGCGGTTATTTTAATATTACAAACAGACACTCCAATTTTATTTATTTGTATGTACAGATGTCGAAAATGTGCGGGTGGATGAAGACCCTTCTACTTCACGAATTTGACGATGGAGGGTGTTGCACCGCTGAGCCAGCCAGCCTTTGACCACGGCCAACGTGCAACCTGGTCGAAGCGTCATCGCGTTAATTTCCATAAAAATTATAATTGTCTTATGTTGTTTGTTAAAAATTTCTTTTTTAAGTATTGGAGTAAATGATTAAGAGGTCTCGGGTTCGATTCCTGGGTCGGACTGCTGTTGGGTTTTTCTTACAGAAATTCTTAATAGCAGCCCGGAGTATGGAAGATGGCGGTGTTTCCCGCCCATGCCTCAGAGAGCACGTTAAACCGTCGGTCCCTGTTGTCATGAACATCTATGGCAATCATTATTGGGAAGTCAGTGCCCTGAAATAACAAATAGTTCAATCTTCGAATTAAGTTCACCCTCAAGGTTACGAAGGTCCGATGCCAGTCTCTCCATATAAAAACTGACATTCAGGTAAAACCGGTTGAACTGAAATCATATTCAGAGATTGTAATCAGGTTGATGGTCTCTTGGTTATTACCATGTTATTTATAGTTTGCTTAATGAGCCAGCTGAGATTTACTTAAAGATCGACCATTAAAAAGACGTGGAAGTTTCTAGAAGTTTACCCCGACATAAAGTCTTAGGGAAACAATTTCGATGTAAGATATGTTTATGTGTATTTAAAAAACTAGTGAAAAATTTACACAAATTGACCTACCACTTGCTTTAGAGAACTATCTCTTTATCGTTGTTTGATACACTTTTGTTCTTCATTTCTCAACAATGTATCCCACCAAAGCGTTGCCCGATACCTACAGCTAGTTTGCAATAAAATTATAAAGCTATTAACTACTCTTTGAACTTATTGCGTGCATCCAACAGTTTATAGGCGTTAAGTAGTTCACCTAATGCATTAATAATGATATTATAAATTATTGGACTGTTTAATGATGTTTAAAAGCTCAGGTAAGGATTTCGATTGCTACATTGCCTTTCAATTAAACAACACCTACCTGTTTTATCTCAAAAAAACACAATGTTTTGGGACGAAGATGATCCTGTCATGTAAGTATTATTAAGTAAAAGAAGAACGTAATCCCCAACCACTATCCTATATATTTAAGAGGAGGAAATAAACTGCTTACTCGTAATGAAGATCAAAGAAAGAGACTAAACGTTTAACTTAGAAACGTTCCTCCTTTACTCAACCTCATTCAAATTACTCATATCTATTAAAGTAAAGGTTCATCCTTACTCAACCTCTGTCAAATTATCCATAATTATCTACTAAACTTTTTTCACTAACTTCAAATTTGCTTATAAATCAGTATCTACATGGCATAACGTACAATATCATTTGATGTTCAAGAAATTTCGCTGGCCCATCCCGCCATTTTTGTTCGAGTTAATATTAATATTTAAATTTAATAATCATAAAAACTATATAACTTTCGGTCGTTAGCCGTCAAAGTTTAGTGAACGACGTCTTAAAATTTTAATAATAATTTTGTGTTGTATTGCGTTACAAAGGATGGCTGAGTAGGTTTTTACAATATCTACCTTCATTATTGCTCGCATAATGGAGGATGATAGTGGTTTCAATAAAAACAAGTTTGTTTACACGAATATGTTATCGGAGACAGATCTAGTAAGCGAGCAGGATATGTTAGAAGAGTATACGGATCAAAATCACGAAGATCTCGGGATAAGTAAAGACAGAAAGTGTGGAAAAAGGGCAAGAGAAGAGGCGGGTATGGAAGAAGACTGGTCAATAGTACAAAAAAAGGAGAAAAAGGCAAAAGATACCATCGAAATATATATATCATGTAAAGAAATGTTACCTAAGCAATTCGCTTTGGCGAGATTGTTTAAGGAAGAGGGTATTACAGATATAGCAAAAATAAAATATTTAAATTCTTACAAAATACGAGTAGAATTAAAAGATGAGAATATTATTAATAAGTTAGAAACTTCCGAAACCTTCCTTCAAAAAGGATGGAGGATTAACCGGGCTATGGTTTTGAATAACACATACGGAGTTATAAAAAATGTTGATATTGATATATCTGATGAAGCAATATTTGAGAGTATTTCCTGCCCAGAAGGTGTGGGCTTACTATCAGCGAAACGTCTTAAAAGGCGAAACAGAGGCACATCGGTAAGTGAAGAATCGTGGATTCGGAGTGAAGCGGTACTTTTGTGCTTTAAGGGCTCCTATGTTCCCTCATACATCATAGTAGATGAACTGCGGATACGAGTCGAACCCTACATATTTCCAGTGACTCAATGTAGTAAATGCTGGCGTTTTGGACATTTATCTAAGGTATGCACATCTAGACAAATAGTATGCCCTAAATGCGGAGATAACCACCCCAACTGCGACACTATAAATTTTAAGTGTGTTAATTGTGGTGGAAATCATATGGCTTTAGTCAGGTCGTGTCCGGTGTATGTTAAAGAGAAAAATATCAGAGACTTAATGGGTCAATTTAACTGTACATACCGAAAAGCCCTGACAATGTACGTGCCCCCCAGTGTATCCACGTACGGTGATATAAAAAACATCACCGACAAAAAAGTATTCACACCTGTCAGTGAAGCGAATTACGTATTAAGTAGTACGCCCACATACGCTAATGTTGTCAAAGCACAAGCCTTGATACATGAAAAAGAAACGACTAGACAGGTCCGTCACGTAAATAAAAAGAAGACCTATAGGCCAAGTACACCAGCAAATCTTTCATCGTCAGAACCTATTTTGAAGGAAGTTGATACATGCGATCCCACTAATACAGCCTCGTCAGATAAAAAAAGCAGGGAAGTTAATTTTGAAGAATTAATTTTAAGACTTAAGGAAATTGTATTTTTAAAAAATGTCTCGTTTCAATCTAAGCTCCATAGTATTATTAAATGTTGTGTTCAGTGGTTGATTTTAGTAGTAGTTGAGAACATTGCGGACTGGCCAATATTAAAAAATATTCTAGATTTAATTAATGTATAAAACCAAATTAACAGGTAAACTTAATATTATCCAATGGAACGCACAAAGTTTACGTCCCAAATTAACATCATTTGAGAGCTTGTTAGTTCAAGAAAGGATCCACATCGCTGCCCTAAGTGAAACATGGTTAGTGCCTGATAGCCACCTACGCATAAGTGGGTATAACATATACCGTCTAGACAGAATAGATGGTTACGGTGGCGTAGCTGTTATTACACATTCTTCCATAAAATCACAGCTACAAACTATACAAGTAACAAATACCCAGATAGAAATCGTGTCCATCAAAATTTTTAACTGTCAAAATATAAGCTATATATACTCAATTTACTGTCCCCCGTCAGCACACACTACTCAAAATGATTGGGATGAAGTCTTTTCCAAGTGCAGCAATAGCACTATGGTGTTAGGAGATTTAAACGGTCATCATAGGAATTGGTCATCGAAAACTAACAGTAGAGGTATACAGATTTTTGATACATTACTGGATCATCATCTCATTGTATTAAATAATGGCAGTCCGACGCGTATGAAGCTCGTTGATGGCATCCTACAACACTCAGCCCCAGATGTGTCATTAGTATCCTCTGACATAGCATTGAAGTTCGATTGGGATCCGTTAAATGAAACACTGGGTAGTGACCACCGTATCATAAGGATCTCTTCTGATATAGGGGTAAGTCAGAACATTGTTGCTCGTAGAAATTATAAGAAAGCTGATTGGGAAGCTTATCGGATGTTCCTATCTGATCACTTTAAATATTTCACCTTCTCAAATAATTTGCAAAAATGTTATGATTCATTTATCGAGTCTATTAATTTAGCTGCTGATTTACACATTCCGTTTATAAAAATAAATAATAATCCTAATACAACCTTTACCCCTAAACCTTATTGGAGTGTAGAATTATCTAAGTGTGTCGCTGAACGTCGCCTGGCGCTAGCGAGATTTCGGCGTAATCCTACCCCCGTAAATTTAAATATATTAAAAGATAAAATACGTATAGCACAGAAGTCCATACGTAACGCTAAAAGAGCCTCGTGGCAGTCGTTCTGTTCTTCCATAGACAAAGATTGTTCCTCATGTGAGGTCTGGAGAAAAATGAGGTGGATGAAGGGTTACAAGTTTCGCGGATCATATATCGATCAGGGTATAGCTGAGCAGGTCTTACATAATTTAACACCGGATTTCGTGAGAAATTATGATTTGCATTTTTCCCGTGTCAACCCCGAATTGGAAATAGAAATTTCCTATCAAGAAATGAACAGAGCTATTCGAAATAAGGATACCTCGCCTGGCCACGATACTATTTCATATTCTATGATAAAGCAGTTACCGGATAATGCAAATCAGGTTTTATTAACATTATTTAATCATTTTCTTGAGGAAGGTTTTGTACCTAAACAGTGGAGGGAGGTAACTATTGTGCCGATACCGAAACCAGGCCGCGATCCGAATTGTACATCATCATTGAGACCAATATCAATGATCTCTTGTGTTTGTAAAGTTTTTCATACTATCCTAATGAATAGATTAGAGTGGTTCATGGAAAAATATCATCACATATCAATGGCAACTACTGGGTTTCGGAAGTGCCGTTCTACAATAGATAATTTGACAGATTTAGTTTTATCGATACAAAATGGCTTCTCTGAAAATCTCACAACTATAGGCTGTTTTATAGACATAAATGATGCATATAATAATATAGATATAATAAGCTTGTTGCATATAATGGACCGTCTAGGTTTGGGAAATAGAATGTGTGCATATATCTGGAATTATCTGAAGGAAAGAAACCTTAATATTACTTCTCCCAATTACTCCTTGTCTCGGATGACGGGACGAGGACTTGCACAAGGTGACCCACTCTCTCCGCTGTTATTTAATATTGCTACCTTAGCCATTTGCAAAGAAATTGTTAATGTCAGTGTTTCACAGTATGCTGATGACTTTGTGTTGTACATAACCGGCAGCAATGTATCACATATGGAGCAAAGTTTACAACAGGCACTGAATCTATTTATTACGCTACTCGCAAATATAGGTCTCGAAATATCGGAAACAAAAAGTAAAGTCTGTTTTTTTAAAAGAGGCTATAAGAAGGAAGTAATCGATCTCGTAGTTGGGGATGGATCGTTGCCGGTTGTGAACAATGTTAAGTATTTAGGATTTTGGCTAGATCGTTCTTTAAATTGGTCTAAACACATAAACGAAACGGTTGATAAAGTGATTGGGTTTGTTAATATTTTTAAAGTACTCAGTGGTCTGAAATGGGGTGTACATATTATTCATAAGAGACGATTGTATATCTCCCTAATTAGGAGTAGATTCGATTATGGTAGCATGTTATATGATAATGCAAGTCAAAGTAATCTCAATAAGCTAGATAAATTACAAAATATATTTTTGAGAATAATAGGGGGATTCATTAAGAGCACTGCTATACACATTATGGAAAATGAACTCTGTTTACAACCTTTACACATACGTAGATATTACTTGGCTGGAAAATATTGGCTTACATCGAAATCTTTTACGAAAAATAACGTTATAACTTTGTTGGAGGAGTTACAAGGTTTTAAAGATAATACGTACTGGGGGAAGAGAAAAATACCTCTATTAGTTTCTATACATGAGTATCTTAAATTTTTACCAGTACACTTTAGTCCACAATTAGATATGTTTTCTTTGAACACTTGGGTCAGCAATGTGGATCTTTCTAAAAATATCAACGACAATATAGAAGATGTACATACTGCAAAACGATTTTACACGCCATCTAAACTAAAAGAAGTTTGTAGTCAATACATTAATCGGCACTATGCCGCTTGTTATAAAATTTTCACTGACGGGTCGAAGGAAGGTAGTAGAGTTGGAGCGGCGTTCTTTGATCCACAAACCAACACTTCTATGAAACTCAATATAAACTGTAATATGAACATAATGTATGCTGAACTTATTGCAATAAGTGAAGCCTTAGCATATGTTGAATCATTTAATGGCGGCAAGTATGTTATTTTCTCAGATTCGAAGAGTGCTCTCCAGCATTTAGATCGTTGCTCCTCGAAGATTCGAGGAACCCCAATAGCCTATAATATAATGCGTTCCATACAAAATCTAGAAAGTAATAATAAGTATGTAACATTACAGTGGATACCTGCACATATTGGATTGACCGAGAATGAGACTGTGGATAGACTTGCTAAAGAATCTCTTGTTGATGGCATAAATTTTGCGTACACGCCATATTATTCGGATTTACTGTACGTGGTTAAAGATCGGTGTTTCGAACTATGGTCAGAATATTTTGATAAAAGGTCGCTGACTAAAGGGATTTGGTATCGGACCATTCAGCCTACCATTATGAAACATCTCTGGATCGATCAAGCTAATATGAGCAGGTCAGACATAGCCATAGCTCTTAGACTTCGATCTGGACACATCCCACTAAACAGCTTTGCATATTTAATTGGTAAGATTGGTTCCCCTAACTGCTCAATTTGTAACAAAGTTGAAGACGTATATCATATTTTGATGGAATGCGTCCGAAACGAAGCTGAAAGAAAGCAATTATTTTGTAAACCTAATTTTAATGTGGGTGAATGTAATAGCATTCTCGCTCGCCCCAGCTCGGAGGAAGCGAGAACACTGTATTATATAGCTAAAATGTATATGTTGAATAGATTATAAGTTATATTTTTTCTACGAGGGCGGCATAATCACTTCGTGATTAAGCCCTCATTAACTAAATAAAGAGAAAAAAAAAAAAAAAAATTTCGCCGCTTTTAGCAACATTTAAAATCGAATTAACACCTAACTATCCTTAATCCGATATGTCTTTTTTTATTGAAGTTAATGTAATAAATAAAAAAAAACTAAAGACTTAATTAAATAAAAGGTGTAATTTGCTAGTATTTTGTATTGGGAAACTTTTCAAGATTGACCTAGTATTTCATTTTGATGTTCTCACTCATCAGTTTGATTCATTCATAACCACTTATCATACAATATTTCACTACACTACACAAACTAGGCAAAGTCTGTGCTGGTAACCAGAATACTGATAAAGTTACTTATATATTTGTAAATATGTAGATACATTTAACACCCAGACACAGAACAAATGTTGGTGTTCATCACACAAAGATTTGGCCTGGCTGGGACTCGAGCCCACGCCCTCTGGCTTAGTAGTCAGGATCAATGAACACATGAACACAGTGATTCACAAGAACACACACAAGACTAATAGGAGCTTAAAGTAGGCACTTGTTCCATCTTTAAATAAAATATGTTATGTTGTTATTGATCGCTGTCACCAGTTCCATCTGAAGTATTTCAGGATGTCATTTAATTTTACTACTTACAATGTTTTTTTTTGTTTATATATGAAGTACATGACAATATGATTGTAAACTGTTACTAATATTCATCTAAGAGGTGGAGCCTGGTGATCTATGACACAGGGTTTTCCTACTACAGACACCAGTCTCTCACAAAGGAACGAGAGTAACTGAAGCTGTATTGTGGCTATAAAAATATTGTACTTACCTTTGTATTTGAGAGAAAATAAATAAAAATATTATTATTATTAAAAAAAAATTAATTCAAAAATTACAATAACTATGAAAAAATCCACAGTGGTATCAAAACTCCGATGAATTACAAACATATGAAGTTTCTTCGCTATATCTTAAGGATTGTAAGTGGTTGGCCAGGGAAGGAACTTGGCGAGAAAACATGGAAGTACGAGGAGTTTTACGGTTATTATAATACTACGTTGTCACTCACCTATCTTGCTATGGGTATCGCTTACTTGAAATTGAACATAGCAGAACTAACCTTTTTCGAATTAGGACATTTATTTATAGTGTTAATGATGAATATTTTGTCATCGGTAAGTACTTATAGACTTTTTAATTAGATTTATTTATAGAAGTAGAATTATATTTCTATAAAACAGCACGGAAAAGGGCCACATAGGAAATGGAGCCATCTTAAAGTACTTTAAACTAAAGGTCCATATAGGTATGTATACTATGTCCATATGGGTCGTTGCTTTTGAATCGAATATTGTTAACTACTTAATAGAATTCAATTATGTAAAAAAAATAGTCTAAAATAAAAGTAGCCTAAGTTATTCTTGAAAACATCAGCTATCTGCGGGTGAAAATCTGGTCAAAATCAGACCAGCTGTTTTGAGTTTAGTCGGAACAAACGAACATAAATACAGACAAAAATTTAAATAAATGATTTCTTGATGCAAGTCCCGTATACTTCCAAAAGTTCCAAATGCATAAAATGAATAGATGCCATTTTGAAATTATAGACAGACACTTCATCTTTATTTATTTAGATAGATTTACGTTAAGACTATTAGTTATTCTGTGGATTTACCTACCTTTTTTCTAGTCACGAGCATCCACATTAAGTATTTCAAAAAAATATAAGAAAGTCGCGAAGCAGTATATTGGAGACCTACATCTGTTTTTTCATAGACAAAAGTCTAAGTATGCTGAGAAAGTGAGTAGTTCCTTTATTGAAAAAAAAAGGTTAGGGGTTAAAGCATGAAAGTGTCGATTTATATTGAAAAATAGAAACTGTTTTTTTTTTCTAAAAAGTAAATTATTTATTTCTTTAAAGTATTCACTATCTAATAGTATACCTATATAATTGCCATTTAATCATCGGAAGTTCATTTATGCCTTAGCGATAGAAGTCTGGGGGTCAATTAACTGAAAGCATTAGATATCTACTGCCTCTTGGGATTTTTTTTTACCGCGTGTAAAATTGTCTAAATCACAAAAAAAATTGTTGTAACGGGATCTTGTTCAGTGTGAAGTTTTGCGTTATTATGAAGCAATAATGGTGAACATCGATTTTCAAGTTGTTTCACTTCTTCACAAATTTCGGTACAGTAAACGTCACAAAAAAAACTTTGTAAAACGGTTCGTACTTTTAAACTTAAGCTGAAGTGAACTTAGTATTTATAAAATCTTTAGTTCAACTTCAGGATGATTTTTATAATCGATTGTCAAAAGCTAAGGTTAACTACAAGAAATCACCTAAAAACAGACTTACAAAACAGTATATTGAAACTAGATTAGAAAATATTGAGGAATTGTGCTCGCAATTTAAAGCTAATCACGTTAAAATTGTAAAGGATGTTGCCGGTACAGAAGTATCAACTTCGCCGTATACTACCAATGAAGTTTATGATAACACGGAGGAGTTAGTTATATATTAATCTAAAATGTGAACTGAAATCAGCTTTAGCAAGTAATGTGTCCGAGATTTCAAGTTCACCGTCAGAAAGTGATAAAAGCATTTCAATTAAGTTACCTAGTATAACCATTCCCACATTTAGTGGTAAATGTACTGAATGGCCGACATTTCGTGATTTGTTTCTATCTACTATTCATAATCATATAAGTTTAGGTAAAGTGCAAAAGCTGCATTATTTAAAAGATTACTTGTCAGGTGAAGCTGAACAATTACTAAGACACATTCCTGTCTGTGAATCAAATTATGATAGGTATTGGAATCTTTTAGAATCACGTTATAACATTAAAAAATATCTTTCGCATTGTATACTGAGAAGATTATTAAGTAAAGGAAATAAAGTAGAAGAATCAACAAGTGGTTTAAAGATTTTATGGACACTACTGCTTAAATGCTCTAGCTAATTTAGGCGTATATGTAACATCCTGGGACATTTCTACGATGTCTGGTCCGTATTGTAAAGAGTCTCATAAGTTAGGAAGTTGTGGACGATTGGTTAGTATTGATGTTGATACACGTCGAAAGTTTGTCCAAGACAACAATTTGTGCTTTAACTGTTTGGGTCTCAATCACTGGCGTACGCAGCATTCGTATATGTCCGTGTAATCGATGCTGAAGGAAATATTCATGTCACTCTCTTTTCGGCCAAAACAAATGTCGCTCCTATCAAACCCGTATCAATTCCGCGGCTAGAGCTGTGCGGAGCAGTTTTACTGCCTAAACTATTAAGCGAAGTATCTCAAGTCAAGCGCATTAGTAAATTGAACACTTACGCTTGTACCTACTCGAAATAGTTTTGGCTTGGTTGAATGACCATCCTAGTAGGTGGAAAACGTTCGTTGCCAACCGAGTTTCCGAAATATTATGCCAGAGCGAACCACTGATTGATTAAAAAACTCCCAGGTCAGGACAATCTTAGGCATGTTGTAATGTGAAATTGTAATTTCAAAGTATCTATTACTATAAAACAGTAATTTTATGCTTTAACCCCTATTATGTTTTAAGATGTCGTATTTAACATAATTATTACTTTCAGCTCTATACGATATTAACATTACACTTAATGCATTTTTAACAATACAATCATACAACTACAATAGGTATGTAATACTGTGGCGACTTCTACATACAGCGCACAAGAAATATATGGCAGCGCCTTCTACCGAAGATACACTGAACTACGGAGTACCGACCACACAACACTAGTAATCCTGAATCGCGCAACAGAAGTTCTAGCGCCGATTAGCATATATTCAACATCCCAACACCAACCGTTGGGCAGTGGTCCGCCAGGCATCAGGCATGATCACCTCGCGTGGTCGGAGAATCCTCCCTTTGTGTTGGTGGGACATAAAATCCCTTCCGCCACAATACATTTGGAAATATTGGTATTATCAGTTCCAGTTTTATTTGTTTTCAGATGCATATCAGGATGCATCGAGTATCGCATTACTTTACCGTTTTTTATTCGCTTGCAATGTTTATGGCTTTAACGTTATTTAATATGACGCCTGTATACAACAACTATAAGGCGGGCAAGTATGAGTCACTTACTTTAGTAAATACAACTTATGAACATGCTATTTACCTGACGTTTCCATTCAACACTGACACCAATTTTAATGGATACTTGATAGCGTCTGTCATAATATGGTGAGTTAATTTTTTATTTTTAAAATAATATCTGACGTATTTTTTGTTCATTGTCGTGTCGTTCTCGGGAGAGCGGTCGTAATCATGTTGAGACGTCCACATCGGTTGTAGCCGTTGTAGCGTAAGTAAAGATAAAGATGGACACTGACATTACGTGCCATCCCCCACCATCTCTCCCCGTTGGCAGAATGTCGGACACTGTCAGATTCGTAACTTCTCACTACGTATCTCATCTTATATGTCTGGCGCATAGGTGCCTTGATGCGGAATCTTGGTTTTCTTCCAACCCCAGGTTGAGTTGAGTGTCTCTCTTCTTTCCACCTCACGCTAACTTGTCCTATTACCACGGAGGTCGTCTTAATCTATAGGCATACTTAAAGCCTTTGTGTTTACAGGACAACGAACGAACCAATATCGGATTTAACCAAAACATTTTTTTAAATTTAATGTGTAACACCGACATCTTAATTTAAATGAGGGTTTATTATTTTTTCAGGTATGGCACGTTTCTGTGTGCTAACAGTGTCTGTTCGTTTGATATGTTTCTATCGATCATGGTGTTCACTTTGTACGGACATTTTAAAATTTTGATACACCTCCTTGAGTCGTTTCCTATACCAGCGAGTATTGAAACAAACAAAGGATTTAAAAGCAACAATGTTGCAGGCTCCGATTTATATTCACCATCAGAACAAAAACTTGTAAAAACTAAACTGAAAGAGTGTATTAGTTATCACCTTGTAATTGTTGAGTAAGTAATCACTTAGCGTAGACAGGTACTTCTACTGTAACCAATGTCTAGATTTCTTTATTTTTGAGATTCCAATGATACATTTAGATGATCCTTTGCGCTACCTTATATCATTCATTTCCTTTTATCTACGGGAAAAAAATTAAGAAATATGTAAAGATAAAAAGCCAAATTAAAAGTTTAGTAAGCTCATCCTTAGTGTTCCAACTTTGTCGACAATCTAGGTACATAAACAACTACTTTTTCTATTTTAGGAATGAGTGGAATATACCTAGTAATTATTATTTTGTTTAAGTTTCTACTTGAAATCGACCTACTTAATAAATCTATATATTTATACGTGAAGCATTAACTTTGTACCCTTTTTACGAAAATTATGCGATCGTAACTGTGAAAGTTTGGCACCATTCAAGTTTATACGGAGTACATTTATACATTACTAGCTGACCCACGCAACGTCGTTTGTGCCTTATATTGCCGGTAGTGTGAAAATTTCCCCCGTTTTTTTGAAACATTTTTCATTGTTGCTCCGCTCCTATTAGTAGTAGCGTGATGATATATACCCTATAGCCTTCCTCGATAAATGGACTATTTTTTCAAATCGTACCAGCGGTTCCTGAGATTAGCGTGTTCAAACAAATAAACAAACAAACAAACAAACAAACTCTTCAGCTTTATATATTAGTGTAGATGGTCGAATTTCGACCACTTGGCTACCACTAGTAACAGCTAATTAGTCTTCAATACTATAAGATAAATTTAGCTCAACACAAGGAAATATCTACCATACTTATATCCAGTCTTATTTATCCTTTTTAGTTTTATAAACAAGATGTCAGATGCATTTGGACTTGCGCTTTTAATTTACTATGTATTCCATCAAATTAGTGGGTGTTTGTTGCTTCTGGAATGTTCACAGATGGTAAGTTTTGTTGCATAATTTTTTGATAAAGTACCGTTGATTTCTTTGCTCTTAAATCATGATGTATTCTAATGTGCCGCCTTCTTGATTCCTTAAATTTATTAACATATATATACCAGCTGACCCACACAACTTCGTGTCCGTTTCTTTTCAATCATGCACAGCTTTTGTTGGTCTAGGTTGGCATACACCATACTGCCTATCGTCTAATCGTCCAATCGGCATAACGCTGCCGACTGGATCAGTTAGAAGTGATCGTGTGTGGGCGTGGATTGGCATGACAGTTAAACTTGATGGAAATCAAATTTCAATTTATTTGGCTTGATCATGCTGGTGAGGTCATTCCGATTGCGACGTGTATTTGATTTCAGTAGGAAAATAATTTGGTCGTTGGTCGTCGCATACGCTCATTCATCATATCGCAAAATACAGCCCGGTATCGCGAAGTGATACTGGAGTTTATTTCTTTATTATCAAAGTCAACTGTGTTTATGGAAAGTATTTTTTTTATTCATTCGTAAATAATTACGATAATCATGTGGCGTAATCTTCAATTCCTTTTAATAAATTTATATGAGTAAACTGTTTTTTTTTCATTAACCAGTGTTTGCATCACTCTTCTCGAACTTTAATTTGTTTTCGTTTCTTTACCATGAGTACAATACCCACCCAAAACGGCTAAAACATCGTCGTCTATCACTGGTGATGCAATGGCTTCAACTGAACGTCGCTGCCGATTAGAAAGTTCAAACTGATATCGTATGTGGTGTATATGGATGAACTGCGAATTTGATCAATCCTGAATCGTCATGCCAATTAGACGATAGGAAGCATGGTGTATGGCCACCTTAAGCGTCATCTTAGGTATGCCGGCAGAGTAGGTACACATTTTAAGAGTAATCGGTTAGATAATTTCGAAGTTCACATGAGCAACACCATGATACGAGAATGTTACATAAGAAATATTGAATTTAACTGTGCATCGTCATGATGCATGAAGCATGAAAAATAAACCGTATAATGTACGTAGGTACACAATAAAATCAGACATGAAGTCGCCTCTATTTATGTTCAAAAATCACTGTTATTGATCAAGAAAATGGAAATGTTTTCGAATGATGGTGTTTTTAAATTGGTCTCTTTTGCATAATTATCACTAGCGCTGAAAATGAGAGTAAAACACAAGTTTTAAATATTAATATAATAATGTGTGTACTTTAAGTAATATAATTATTTTTGTACTTCTTGTATTGTTGTAATATATAATATAAATATTTATATCGGAGTTTAGGTGTTTTCTATGTAGGTATAATATGTATGTATTAGGAAAAAAGTATATAAGTATTTATATCAGTGGTCTAGTACCCGTAATACGAACTCTGTTTAGTTTGTGACTAGATGGCGTTGTGTGTTAGTTATCCAAATATATTTATTAATTGTAATAAGGACTATCGCAATAATAATATCAATACTAATATTTTAAATTCGAAAGTAATTGCTGCAGCGATTGCAATGAAATTTGGCGTGGGGATACTTTGATTCTTAAGGAAGGGCATGGGCACCTTACCGCAGTCGGCACAGTTATCGACATACACGCGGGTAAAAGTTACTTTTAAATAGATTGCAAAGTGTGTGCATTAGGCATAATGTTTTTATGCCTAAATTGCTAAAATAATTTGTTTTCGTTAAATTAACATGTACATTTAAATATGTTTCAGACCGCTGAAGCTCTGGCACGATATCTACCTCTTACAATAATTATGTTTCAACAACTTATACAAACGTCTATAATTTTTGAATCAATTGGGGCAATGGTATGTTTATATTCATCGCAACATTAGTTGAAACTATATGTTTTCTTTAAACATGCTTTATGCAAATCCTTCACTTTTGATATATTTTAATCATTCCAGTGTGAAAAATTAAAGGATGCTGTATATTGTTTACCTTGGGAGTACATGGATACAGGTAATCGTAAAACAGTGGGGATATATCTCATAAACGTTCAAGAGCCCATTCACATAAGTGCTAAAGGGATGGTCAATGTAGGAGTTAGGACAATGGCTTCTGTGAGTAATTTATTTACACAACATGTTTAACTACATCAAATAATACATACTTCCATTGTAATATCATAATTTCTAAACTAGGTAACTCTTACGTGTTCACGGGTAGACCACGGCACTGATTTCAATGAAATCTGGCACGGACATACTTTGATTCTTGAGAAAGGACTGTCTGTCTATTAAACTAGCAACGTCGGCAACAATTATTTAAGGACTATTATTCTAAGTTAACTATATTTTGATTTAAGAGTGATTTAAATAAAGTCTCTTTTACTCGTATTTCTCAAATCCACCGAACCCTAACACGTAAAAGTATAAAATGCTTTTTACTTGTTTTGTTCTTTTTCAGATATTAAAAACATCTTTCTCATATTTTACTTTCCTGCGCACAGTCTCAGAGTAATAATGAAGATGTGAGCATTGTTATACCACAACAGCATTTTAAGTAAACTAATTATGAAGTCATGTATTCCACTTAAATCAAGAATTATTTTCAATAAATCAATGCTTATTTCAATCTGCAATCTGAAAGCATTTCCTTAAATTCTACACACAATCCTACTAACAAATCCACTTACATTGTTTAATCACTTTACCAATAAACTTTATTCGATAATCAAAATACTGTTTTACTTTTCCCACATGAATAAATAACCTTTTCCGGTCCTGCGTTAACTGCGCCGATAGTCTCACTATACCGCTATCAATTCTATTCCAATACTCATTTAACACAGGTGTTATGTAACACTTATCTTAAAAAAGGGATCTAGATCTACTATTGAAAACTACAGCGCCTCGACTCGGGTAGACATTTATTGGAACTCTTGGTCGCAATGAGAGGCTTTCCGCACTCGTAATGAAATATACTATTTTGTTTTTGTTTTTTTGGCTCTACTGAAAACTCGTGTTTTGTCCTTTACGACAATTTAAATTTACGGTACCAATATAGTCTATTTGTTTAGATAGTGTCGATGCAACCGCACACAATTTTGGTTATTGTTGTGAAATACAAATATATTCATACACCGGCGTAAACTGAAAAATCTTACTTACTTGTGGGTGTACCTTTTGATTTTGTGACGACTTGCCGCACGTGCGACGGCACTGCGTGATCAATGTGACCGTATCAGTCTAAGCGAATGGACTATACAGGCTGTCCCAGAAAGAATGGATAATCCTGGAGCGCTTAGTAGTACAGCTATCTGGCGTACGTACGATTTATTTTACAAATACTCAGCTCTACGAACCTTAGTATTTTTTTTATTTCCCATTACATAAAGTTATGCCATCTTTGGCAAATAAATTGCATTATATTTCAGTACCACAGAGAGTTTTCTAGAACTTTTTTAAGAAATTCAGTATAAAATTTCTTACAAATTAAATGTGACGCCAAAAATAAACAAAACACAAATTTAACAAAAGTTGAGAGTAAAGTTGATAAAGTTCATAGAGCGAGAAAAAACTTTACTTCTGTATTTTACACTGTACCGTGCTCCTTATAATGACGGCGGTGCCGGCCTCTTTCCCCTTAAGCTGTCTCAATGTGGATCAAAAATATTCTCAACCAGTGTGATGTAAAGCCGAATCTCCATAGAACAAAAGTTGCTAACATTTGTATTGTCAACAAATGTTGGGAACCGTGTTTCTGTTTTTGGCGATAAACATCAAAAGAATACGTTTGTTACAGATATTAATTCGCTCTGTGGAGATGCTTAGTGGGAAACAAAAAAAAGGTGACCTTACAACAGATATGGTGGACCTTGCTGGACACCAGCATCCACAGATATAGAGTCAGAGCTCTTATCGTCGACTACGACCTTTATGACTCTATCTCCTAAAAAGCTATAATTTATGCCCTATTCTGAATTAAAATTGTCGCACATTTCAATTTAGGATAAATTATTCAGTGCAGTTTTAGATATACAAATAACTACTTCTAACTTACACGATAGAGCCCAGCGCTCTGCAGAAAGATATTATTGAGAGATTGACTGATTACAAAAAAAAACAATTACATTAAAAAAGTATATATACATATATACTTTTTTTTAAATGTATACATTTAATACTTGGCAACACCGAAACTCCGAAACAAATATTTGCAGATTATACAAACATTTGGTTCGACTCGGGAATTGAACCTGAGACCTCAAGTACAGCAGCTGCATACACTACCACTGTGCCAGTCATGAAGAATTCAGAAAATGAAGTGTAATAAAGAAGAGATAGACGTACTGTTACCACAATATATAAATTTCATAACCAAAAATACAGGCAACATCAAATTAAACTACTGAAAACAATAAAAGATTTATTGAAAATAAATTTCACCTGATTTATAATCATTCATCTTGTCTTATAAATAAAAAAGAAACCATTCTGTCGTTTTGATAAGTACACATTTCTGATAAAAACATTCATAAAAAGGCGCCATTTGACATTATTTGTGTCGTTCTGTAAAACATGTAATTATTATAGCAATAATTTATAACAAGAACTCTATTGAGTCTAAAGATCATTGAATATAAAACATTAGCAAATATATGTGTATATGTAACAGCTATATTGCATTAATATTGATTTATTGCACTATACATCAAAGATTTAATGTAATAATGTGAATAATTATGTTGAAATATTATAAATGAAATATTATACATAGCAAATACAATGTGGTTTTACTCATATTGTAATTGTAAGGACATAATAGTAAACTAGCTTTTAATGAAGACCAACTCTTTATTGTTACTTCAGTAAAGGTGATGAAGTGTCGATAGAGGCCGCTGTGGGCGAATAATGTGTACGGTGATAATAGATCTAATTATTTACATCTTTGATGTATATATTTATTATTATACTATAAGATGTGACAATAGTGCACACATAACATTAAATTGTAATAACGATAATGAGGCTAGTTAATCAAAATATGAAAACATTATGTTAAAAATGTAATATTGTACTATTGTAACTATAAATCGATATATTATGTATAGTTATCGCGTCATCTATTTATGAAATAATGATACTATTTTTGTCTGTATACTATATCTGTGTACTCAATATTTATATATACATATATATATGTATATAAATTGTATATTCTACAAGTTAATTCGTGAGAGATAAGTTACAAACAAAGGTTCGATATCAACTTTTCTATAGCTTTAATGTTTTTAAAAAAATAATTATAGAGATCTAGAAATAACATTATGAGAGGCAACTTTATTTAGCCAATTAACAGTAATCATGACATTGATGCAATTTTTATGGTATTTTAATGACACCAAAAATTGTTGTGGTGACAAAGGCATATCAGTTGGCTTTGGCTTGTTAAAATGTGAACACTAATGAATAATGATATTGAAACTTTTCACAATATGAATATGTTTGTATGTTCCACCGTAGCCTTTAAACTACTGAACCGAGGGTAATGAATGAATGAGGTGTCAATAGATTTGTAATAATGGCGACATAGGCTGCATAAATTTTATCCAAAACCAGCTGAACCCCGCGGTGTGAACCGCGAGTAACGCCGCGGGACAAAGTTAGCCTAAAAAAAAGTTATTCCCTGGATCATCAACTACCAGTGAAAGTCCCGTCAAAATCCGTCCAGCCGTTCCAGCGATTACCCGGAACAAACAGACAGACAGACATCCAAAAAATGTTTCAACTACATTTTTGGTATATGTACCGTGTATACATACATATGCATTTAGTAAAACGCGGTTATTTTAATATTACAAACAGACACTCCAATTTCATTTATTTTTATAGATATTTACGTAGTCGGGTTGGCTTTTTTTTTACTTTTTCTTGTAGATTTACTTGTTTACAACAAATGGTACTAAAAAATCAAGAAATCTATACTAATATATAAAGCTGAAGAGTTTGTTTGTTTGAACACGCTAATCTCAGGAACCACTGGTCCGATTTGAAAAATTATTTCGGTGTTGGATAGTCCATTTATCGAGGAAGGCTATAGGGTATATATCATCACGCTACTACTAATAGGAGCGGAGCAACAAAGAAGAATGTTTCAAAAACGGGGGAAATTTTCACGCTACGGGCAATATAAGGCGCAAACGAGGTTGCGTGGGTCGGCTAGTATATTATAAAGAAATAAATGTTAAAGATATTTGTTCAATAACTAATCCAGTTCTTCATCAGTAGGATTATGTTTATTGTTTTTGTTATAATAACAGGAGGCTCGCTTTTCAAAGCATGTGTGTGTAATTGTGTACAGTGATAAAAATATGTTCTATGTTTTTTAAGTATCATTTTTCATAAAAGAATCACAATTAAGAACCTTTCTGGTAAATTCAAACACTAGTGTGTATGTCACAAAACTAAACGGAAAGATTTCGTAATAAAAATATTTAGAACCTACCCCTTGGCCAGGTTACTTACTATTTTATTCTATAGACTACAGATTTTACGAAGGTAGGCCATACAAATGTAGGTAAAACTATTAAAATTTTAGTTTAAATATATAAATTAATTAATAAATTATTGCTTATAAAAAGGACAACCATGATCACTATCTACGCATTAGAGTAGAATCGATTTAAATAACATTATGTACAGAATGAGCAACATAAATCTGCGCTGTGTTTCACCGAGTTAATGAGGATAAAGGAGTGTCCATACCCCACCCCTCCCCCTTATCCCCCAAAGGCCGGCAACGCAAGTACGTTGCGGGTGTCCGTGGGCGGCGGTAATCGCTTACCATCAGGCGATACGTCCGCAAGTTTACCCCCAATACCATAAAAAATTGGAAAGCATTATGTCACATATTGAATTAGTATATAGTCAAGCGCAGTTTGCGAATTTGAAGGAGCTTTTTATTAAGTGAGCTAATAAAGTTAACCCGTAAGGTAAATGGAAGTCACGTAATAAATCAACATTGAACATAATTTAAGGATAAAATGTACTTTTAAGATATAAGGAAGTTACATGATTAAGGGGGTGGCAAACCTAAAGTTTTTCTAACAAGCCGCTCAGCGATTTTATTGAATTGATCTCTGTCTTCCCTCCACATTTTTGCAGCGTCCACATTGGCACCGCTTTCATCATTTGGCTCTGGAAACAATAAATAAAAACATTTAAAATCCCGTTCAAATAACAGTGATTTTTATGCAGTTCACTACTGGACATAGGTGTCTTCTTAGAAAGGTTTTGATTTTGTCATGCTATCATGGTCAGACAATATTGTAATTAACTATTGACACGAATATCATAATAATATTATTATCAGTATAAATAAATAAAATAGTAATATAGAAATGTCGCTGATAAACCACACATATAATTTTATTAATTAAAATTAAAAAAATTATTAACCACACATCTTAATTCAATTTCAATTACTTTTTTCGTAACATTTGTTATTAACTTTTAAAGTCTATCTGTTCCCTCATAACTGCCCTTATTAGAACTGGACATATGAGATATCCTGAGAAGTGTCTTGATCGTCAGCTGGTGTCAATGTATATATAATCTATACAAATATATAAAATTGGAGTGTCTGTTTTTAATATTAAAATAACCACTTTTTAATAAATGCATTTGTATGTAAAAACGATACATGTACCAAAATAACATTTTTTTAATTTTTGACTGTCTGTCTGTCCGTTTGTTACGGGTAATCTCTGGAACGGCTGGACCGATTTTGACGGGACTTTCACTAACAGGTAGCTGATGATCCAGGAAGTAACTAGTAGTAGAAGTTATTTTAGACTAGCTTTGTCCCGCGGCGTTACCCGCGGTACAACATTAACGGGGGTAACACCGCGGGGTTCAGCTAGTAAATAAATAAAATACAAAGCCGATAATACTGTGTCCGTCTGTGTCAATCTTTACCAAACCCTTTTCAAAGTTGCTCTCACTTTTACTGTACCAAATTGTATTGCAGTACTGTTTTGTTGTGTGTCCCTGTATGTAGCCATTGTATGTGTTATTCTCCCACAAATTTTTCACCCATACTTCATATATGAAGTTTTAAATTACTTACCAGCCAACATACTGACGACCGAAAGCAATATTTTCTCAACACTTTGCACAGGTGACCACCGCTCAGCACTGCTCTCGTAACCCATTGGATCATCTCCGGGTGCATGTAAAATTGATATGCATACTCGACCATCTGCATAAACTGGAGAAGAAGAATTTGATATTAAATATAAATCATGTTAGATCAAATAGATAAAATAATAGTTCTCAGGTGAGCTGTCAGTGGGGTGCATAACAATAGTTACAATTTATTGAAAGAGTATGAGGCCAGCCTTGTTTCATCAAAAGTTGGTCAGCATGACCAGACTGAGAATTAGTGAATAGGCTTAGAGAACACCAGTGTTAGGTAATTCCTCCACTACCTTTGCTTTGAGGTTCTTCACCTCATTCAATAAAATGGGTTCAGTAGTTCAGATGTTACAAAGGAACACACATCACAACGTAGCCTGCTAAAACTGTCACACATTCTTTTGGCTTTACCATAATCCGGTAAAGAAGTACAAGTCAATTAATTTAGATTGCTTTTAAAATTAAAAACTTATTCAATAAATGCTGTATTTATACCTGTTTAAAAGGCATGGCGTTCAATCTTTAGTCCGTTGTGTTAGTTGCTTTTTTAAATTGGCTAGAAGTGTATATACAAAACTAGCACGCAACGTCGTTTGCGTCTTCTATTGTCGGTAGCGTGATAATTTTCCCCCGTTTTCGAAACATTTTTCATTGGTGTTTCGCTCCTATTGGTCCTAGCGTGATGATATATAGCCTATAGCCTTCCTCGATAAATGGGCTATCTAACACTGAAAGAATTTTTCAAATCGGAGCAGCGGTTCCTGAGATTAGCGTGTTCAAACAAACAAACAAACAAACTCTTCAGCTTTATATATTAGTACTAGCCGACCCACGCAACCTCGTTTGCGGCTCCTATTGCCCGTAGCGTGATCATTTTCCCCCGTTTTCGAAACATTTTTCATTGGTGTTTCGCTCCTATTGGTCCTAGCGTGATGATATATAGCCTATAGCCTTCCTCGACAAATGTATTATCCAACACTGAAAGAATTTTTCAAATCGGACCAGTAGTTCCTGAGATTAGCGTGTTCAAACAAACAAACAAACAAACTCTTCAGCTTTATATATTAGTATAGATAAATAATATAGGAATATATACAATTATATGAATTGTTCTTGTTGTTAGATACATAGATATGTAAAAAGCTGCTGTTACTGTGAGTAACGTTTTCACTGGCACTTACCTTGCATAAAAAATAGTGAAAATATGAAGGTACTTACTATTAGGGTGAAACATTTCACATATGAATTGCATTTTCGGTGGACTTAGGGGATAATCAGGAGGGAAAACCAGCTTCGCCGGGAAAATTCCGCCTTCAAAGCATGTTCCTTCCGGGCCTCTGTAGTGTCGAAGAAAAATCATTTAGTAAAGTTATGTAGTTCTAAGGTATACTTTCTGTCTACTTTAGAGCGGGCTCCGTGGTGTTCCTTGGGAGAGACCTATGTGACCTCATTGTTATATCTAGACCCTACTGCTTAGTGGTCAAATGTAAACCTTGACTTGGAACAACTTGCTTTTAAAATAATAATTTATAGAACATTTTTAACCACAATCATCTTCCTAGCCTTTATTCTGTTCAAGATTTGGGGTCGGCTACTAGTTCAACTGGTTTTACCTGAATATCAGTTTTTACATGGAGCGATTGGCATCAGACCTCCGCTACCCTTAGGGTGAATTGAATTCAAAGGTTGAACTAGTTGTCAGTATATTTGAGGGCACTGACTTCCCAAAATCGACTGCCATATATGTTAATGACAACCGGGACCAACGGCTTTACGTGGTCTCCGAGGCACGGAACATCGCCTTCTTACATACTACAGGCTGCTATTTAGAATTTCTTGTAAGAAAAACTCAACAGCAGTCGGACCTGGTTATCGAACCCAAGACCTCTTGATCTGCAGTTGCTTATGCTAACTACTAGACGACCTACTAACGAAGGCATTTCTAACATCATGCCATAACATATAGTGATGATAGCTTCTATGTTGTAAATTTTAGGAAGAACAATTTACCGTAAGTTTGTAATGAGATACAGGTAATGGCTATTTCGATTAACTATATCCTAAAATAAAAGTATAAAATAAACAGTAATTCCTATGAGAAAACTAACCTTTACCATCTTTTTAAAAAGGAATTCGGAAAAAAACTTACGTAATCAGCGCCTCCCATTCAAAAAAGTTTTCTTCATTTATAGGACCTGCAATAATCCCTTCCGGAGGATTTAGTGTCAGTTCTGAAATAGTATTTGTTTTTACTAATAACTTTATGATGGTTTAGTGACCATTATTTACAGCTGAGATAAAGAAGTTAAAAAAAAATTATCAAAAGGGTTGTTGTAAAATTAATTCTTCAAATACAGCCTGTTTTTAAATTGAGCTTCAGAATCCAAGAGTGGTAGACACCATCCTCAATGCAAATATGGACAATGCAGCGTGGTGATCTCCACTATGGCAGCCTACTGAGATGCTTTTTCACATCCTGCTCAAAGAAGTGTATGCATACTGCATAGTGAGATGGTAACACTTGCTCTGGTAGTCTAACCGCTCAGCAGAGGAAGGATTGATTATAGTTTGTTTACTTTTTTCTATTAATTCATTAAATAAGACTTTATATTTTTGTACATGAACTTATTACTAATGGAACTAAAATAAAACCAAGTGCTACAATTCTAGACTCAGAGGTGAATGAAAAGACTCAAATGCCATAACTGCTTGCTCTATTTAAATCAAATTTGCTCCACTCTCAGCAGTATGATTAATGAACATTACTCAAAAGTGAAACAGGTAAAGAGCTGTCATTCGCAGAACATCTCAAAATAAGGAGTTTAGGACTAACCTTAGAATCCTCAAATAGTAACACAAGGTAAAAGACAAGTGTATAGGACCTCCTTTTGAATTAGAATAAGTATAAATATTTAAGAAACTTGATATTTTTTACTTTAAGCATATTTAAAATGAATTCATTAAAAGATATTCAATCAGATCAATATCTGATACACACCAGCAATAGGTGCATTCCATTCTCTAAAGATCCCCAAACATTTCAGTGGTTTTTCTTAAGAAACAAGTGCAGTTCCACTTAGTTTTCATTTTACCATATCTATGGGTGGTTACAGTTTTACATTATGAATTTGAAAACCAACTCGTTTCATAGGAGGTTATGATACTATAGTCTAAAACTGTTCACTTTTACTTGAGCCTCAAATTTTTGACAAAGAATTCAATGGTAACGAAGGGGGCGTGAAAACGAGTGGGCACAGGTGTCTTTATATAGCACTAAATCCTCCTACTACTACTAATATAAGAATAAATTAATAAAATATTTACTTATAGAGCAGGTGTTACTTCAAAGATATGGTTACACTTAGATAAGTAATTTAATGCAGAATATGAATTTTAAAAGTTCTGGTAATGAGCTAGATAATTCCGAACTCAGTGTCTATGTGAATTTACTGTCTCATATAAAAATATTTAATTAATAGACGCGAAAATTAAGTTAGTGAAGCTTGCTTCTTTTCTAAAAGCCAGCCTAATAATATACTTACGTTTATATTCAGCCATAAGCCGTCGAAGTGCTGATCCAGCCATCATCTAATTAAATTTCACGAAAATTAAATTACTTTCATTGAACTTTTTGAAGCCAACAAAATCACAGCTGTGTGTGGCTATGAAAGAAATGTCAAATGTCACCAAAATATTGAATGTTACCATGAATGTTAACTCGAACAAACATTCAGCACAATAAAAATAGTTACGACATTATTATTAATTAAAGCATTTTTTTAACTTCTGATATTGTTTTATTTATAGTCTCGTGAATGAAATTAGAAAATTGATGAACAATATGTGTGAGTTTAAAATCTTATGAAAACCTAAGGGCTTTCTTGAAAAAAATCACCTGTATTAAATTCCACTATAAGATTCAATTATAATTTGATTCCTTCATTAATTCACATGTACAAATTTGATGTTTGTAGATACTCAAATGAGGTAATTTCTAAGTTTTAATTTAATGAACATTGCTCACTTTACAATGAATTTTTAATCACTCGTTTTTTTTTAGCTTGCAGCACTATATAATTATAGTCTGTGGTTAAAGAGGTGGGAAAGAAAAACAAAAGTAGAATGGCGGAATTTTCAAACCATCGTCCTTTGTTAACCCTTGATTAATGGCGAAGTGTTTAATGCTTATAAGTTAATAAAATTTTAACAGAGAAGACAACTGAAACTTTAATAAGTTTTAAATGGACCAAATAGCAGAAAGTATGCTGTCATTTGACTCTTTTGAACAATCTGTCAGTTCAATTAATGTTCAGGTAAGGTTGTTTATTTTTGAATTATTATAGCATAATGTAAGTGTTTATCAGATTTATAAGTATCTTGGTAAATGGCCATTTAGCCCCACATACATACACAATAATATTGTCAGTATAATAATTGTTAATACATAGGTAATCTACATCTGTATATTATGGTCCAATAGGTACCCACATACATTACACTTCTTGATCATAGTGTGCGATCAGCCACCTAAAGTAGAGTAACAAACCCACAAATTCTTGGTACCATAGAGATAATACACTTGGTACTCAACCAATCATTGGCACAGCTACGTTATAACTAGAAAAATAAGAACCCCGAATTATGAGTGTCTCAAAAATAAATACATTTCAATTATTATTGAAATAAAGGCGGAACCAAGAGTTAAAATTCGTAAAACAGCTGCGCACAATTTCTAATTTGGTTTTAATTAACATTAGTAACAAACATTTAATGGAGATCGAATTGACATCCACAATATATATTTAATAAATACATACGTATCATACATTAGAAAACACCCGAACTCCGAAATAAATATTTGCAGATCATACAAACATTTGATCCGACTAAAGAATCGAACCCAAGACCACAAGCACAGAGCCACCAAGGCAGTCAGTTAGTTTACCTTTATTTTGTTATTTACTTTTTTATTTGGGTATTTAGCTGAGGTAGGTACATTAAATGGATTGTTATCGTAGGCACCGTTCCATAAATAGTATTTTCATCCCCCCATGTCGGAAAGAGTATTTTTGCCCTTGAATATGTGAGTGCAAAAGCCGTTTTTATCTGCTAGAGCTAGAGGATGAAGTAGATTTAATTTAGAACAGCGTGTGCACTAAGTTTGTGAATTTAAAACATCATTAAACCTATTTACTTCTACCTTTATGGTGCCGAATTTATCATACAATCTTTTTTAATTTGTTAATTAAGTTTAAGATAATTCTATAATACTTACCTATCATAACCTAGTCATCATCATCATCATCATCATCATCAGCCCGTTGCAGTCCACTGCTGGACGTAGGCCTCTCCCAAGGAACACCATAACCTAGTACCTAATAAATATTAATACCTAAAATGAATTAAAAGTATCTTGTGATTGTGAATATTTTTCTTTTTGCATTTAGTCCTTTTGTCGCTGAGGTGGGATGAAAGTTACGTGTTGCACTCGAGTGCTAAGGTTTTTTACCTCGTGCCGCTGCTCTTTGGGTTCCCTCGCTAACGCTCAGGATCCTAAATTTCAGAAACTTTCGCTTGCTTGATTATAAAAATTGATCACGCGGTTAAAAGCAGCATTGCACTCTAGTATAAAAAATAACTATTAAATTAATTAGTCTTTACTACTGGCACACATCTAAACTTCTATACTAATATATAAAACTGAAGAGTTTGTTTGTTTGTTATTTGAACGCGCTAATCTCAGGAACCACCAGTCCGATTTGAAAAATTCTTTCAGTGTTGGATAGTACCTTTATCGAGGAAGGCTATAGGCTATATATAATCATGCTCGGACCAATAGGAGCGGAGCACTAATGAAAAATGTTTCGAAAACGGGGGAAAATTATCACGCTACGGGCAATAGGAGACGCCAACCTCGTTTGCGTCTCCTATTGCTAGTGGGTCGGCTAGTAGTTAATAAATTAGTAACCACATGAACTAGGTACATCATTGCTATCTTAATTTCAATTTAAACCTTTAAGATACAATTTTAAAATTTCACTTCAATGACCTAAATAATTTGGTGTACATAATTAAGTATAAGCAATTCGTTAATAACTTTATTCCTAACTACTCTGATAGGTTTATACATAAACGTTTTTGTAAAAAAAACCGTAATATTTTTAATGTTTTAGAGGCGTGCCGTAATTGTTTTCACGTAGACATACCAATAGTTTGGGCTGCCCGTGCGAAATTATATGATCAAAAGATTTTTCTTTGATCAATCATCAATCATCAAGATCTTAAATTACTTATCTGTTTTGTTATAATATTTTTTTACTCTTCTCTTTCAAATTCGTATAATTACCTTACACAATATAACTTTCGCTGGTGACGTGGGTTTTTTTTTTCGGTTCGTTCATAAACTTCAGTAGAATTGTCTAGGGATGGATAACTGAACTAAATATAACATATTGTACCAGGAAATCATCCGGCAATAGGAGTCGAATGAAATATTTATTATGGAATGAAGTAGTTGTATTGGTACATAATACATAGCCGTAAAAAGTCGTACTCGTTACTCGAACTTTACATCTGCTATTTATACCGAAATACAATATAAATAACTAGCTGAGTCCCGCGGTGTTACCCGCTGTTATTGTAGTAGTCTGAAAAAAAAGTAGCTTAAGTTACTCCTTGTATCATCTGCTACCTATCAGTGAAAGTCCCGTCAAAATCAGTTCAGCCGTTCCAGAGATTAGTCTGAACAAACAGACAGGAAGACAAAAAATTAAAAAAAATGTTATTTTGGCATATGTACCGTGTATACATACACGTTTAGTAAAAAGCGGTTATTTAAATATTACAAACAGACACCCTAATTTTATTTTTTTGTATTGTTGTATAGATTAATACTAAAAGTTACTATAGAGACAATATTAATTTCAGTTTTTGCCGACGTCATGTGAAGAAGAATTGACAGCGAAATTTATATGCACAATTTGCATGAAAACTTTTTATAATGCGAATGCATTGCAGAATCATAAGAATACACAACATGATGGAGAGGTTGCAGATAGAGAGTTAGAGACGGGCTCTCGGACAGCTTTCCAAAAAGCTCAAGCAAACGTAATATGCTCATCTATTTTTAACCATTTTTAGTATGATGCTGATAGGTATGAACTTGCAACTAATGGAGTTTATTCCAGTTACTACGGTAGTGCCGCTCAGGTATTACATACTTATATACATAATACCTACAGTTTCCTACCTATCGTCTTCTTTGTCAGTCTATCGCAGTCCATTGCTGGATAAAAGACTTCGCACGCCACTTGGTTCGATCTTCGCTCGGATGCTCGCATCCAGCTACTGCCAGTATTTTCGTAATAAAAAGTTAAAATTCCGTTTCAGCTTTAACTTAATATTAAATAATGAATAACTTATATAACATTCATATTGATTGCACGATTGGCCTAGTGGTTTAAACTATCACCGCGCCACTCTCTACTGCGCCTAGTATTGTGGGTTCAAATCCCACATGGGACAACACTTTGTATAATTCACAAATTATTGTTCTGAGTCTGTGTATATTTTGTGTACGTTTCATGTATATTTGTAAAGTCCCCCTTGGCACAGGATGTATATTCCTAATGCAGGAGTTGTATATTTCAAAATAAAAATATACACAAATTTAGGGTTTTTCGAGTAGCGATTATTTTAATTCTCAAAGCTAAAATGACTAAATATGTACACAGATAGCAACAAACAACCTTTGTGGTTTCGAGTTTATACCACTCGAAAAGAACCGGGACGCAGATATCACGACTGTTCATGACGGTTTGATTACTCGGACATATTCTCAAGACACTACATACTTAATAGTCACTATTGAAGGTGATGAAATAGACAGCGATGCGATGAAAAGTTCACGATTGTATGGGTTCGTGAAAAAAACTCGTATGAAACCCAAACAGCCTATTGATTTAAGGTAAACAAAGTAAGAGTTATAAATGGTAGTCATCTTGATTATTTATGTATTTTTATGCTTATGTACAAAATTTACAGAAACGTCTAGGGTTATGTAGAAATAAGTGAAGTAGGTGCATAAATGTGTACCTTATACATAAGAGTGTTATGTGAACAATACAATTGAGTGAATTAATTTCCACATAAACCTAGATACATCATGTTAATGTATAAAACAAACATTGATATATTTATCTATTACCCTTATGATTTTTCGGCGGACAAATAATTTTAAAATATTGTACAGTAATAGTAGTAACGGTATGCTTAAGCTATGCCAACTAGTATTGAATTCGTTATTTGTCAACCAGGGGTCCGTTTACATGCACTTTCCCATCAACGATGCGACCTGACCTGCAATGTCGTCAAATATTTTTCAACTGCTGTGACTATTCACTACATTATAGACAAGAGCATACAAAGAGACGTAAAGCTGCGTTGCGCTGCCAAGTATGCGAAAGACGCCTCGACAGAGATTTTTATCAGGCTGATCCAATCACAACGCAATTGAGCGCCCCAAACAAAATCACGTTCTCGTGTCGCCTTTGCTCTCAAACCTTTTTAAATAGTGCAGAATATGATGAACACAACCGCCTCGTGCACGCAAAAATTAAACCACACCAATGTTCAATTTGTTCGAAACGGTTTACTCAACAAGGTGGACTACAACAGCACATGAGAATGCATACAGGCATTCGACCTTTTGTATGCACATTCTGTACAAAAGCTTTTACTCAAAAAGCTGGATTAGACCAACATCTCCGAACGCATACTAAAGTGAAACCTTTCAAGTGCGTAATATGCAGCAAATGTTTTTCTCAATCAGTGCACTTACGACAACATATGCGAACACATACGAATATACAGCCATTTGAATGTTCTATATGCTGTCGCCGATTTAAGCAAAGTAGTCACTTAAATTTCCATATGCGTTCGCATGTCAGCGATGGCTCGATAACTATGGAGAATTATACACAAGGAGCACAACATGATCAAATAGATTTCTTAAACCTGTCGAACTTGCAACAGGTGCAAGATGGTGAGACTTTGTATTACGCGGCTGAATTGGCAGCGGGACCCACCACACATCAAAACTCATTCGTCTATCCTCCTTAAGCAGTTTTAGCTTATAATGTAATCGCTTTGTAAATCCAAAGAAAAGATTATGGCGCTTTTCAGAGCGATGCGGATAGCTCCGCGTAGCACTGAACGCGCTGTTTAGACATCATACATTGTACCATCAGTCGCGGACGGTCCGCGTCGCACTGAATGCCGCCTATTGGTTTATTGTACACTCATAAGAGACTCGTATAGGTGCCGGCAGCTTACTTGGCCATGCGCAGAAAGTCGTTTTTAAGGTCCCTTTGGTGATAGAGGGACGCGGGGATTGTAGTAGCACCGTTCCGAGCAAGCTATTGGACGTTCCGAGCAAGCGATTGGACTACACTTCAATTTCCTTTGTTTTGATTTGTTGCATTAGTGACTATGCGGGAACTTACCCCCATTTCGCCGAAGTTTGGCCAAGTTAAATGCCGGCACCTATACACTCATGTACAATCATAAGAGAAATTATTCAATCATCTATGTACCTAAACTAAATTGAAGGACAAGGGAAAGTTCTTATTGAGTTTCTACTTTTTTAGTTTGGTTTGGTTTTGTTTAAGGGCATATATCGAGAGTTACATGAATTGTTATAATTTATATATTATATTGGTTACTTATAAGCGCAATGATTTTTCTTGAAATAAATTAGTTATAAAAAATGTAATCGTTTTTCAATTTACTTCACTACATATTTTAAAACAAAGTGCCGCGTCTGTCTGTTCGCGATAAGCTCTTGAATTTATCGCGAACAGACAGACAGACAAACCTATTGCACGGGGTTTTTATGCGATTTTTACCAATAGATAAAGTGATTCTTGAGGTGGGTTTTCGTATATAATTTGTTACATTTATTGAGTAGGTAGGTAGGTTAAAATATGAAATGTTTTTTTTAAGATATCGTAAAATATTAAGCCGCACAACTTCTCAGAGTAACATAGTCTATATTTTCCGTAAAGAATACGTGCGAAGCCGGGGCGAGTTGCTAGCTAGTTAATAATTAAAACTAGTGACCCGGCCCATTGCACGGAAGTCTTTGAAATTCTCGTATTTCCTTTTGTATATTATTCATGTATTACTAATATTAACCTTTCTCTTGAATCACTTTATTCATTGCTAAAAACTGCATTAGAATCCGTAAAGTACTTTAAAAGATCAAAGCGAACACTGTCACATCACAGCACACTAATATAAAAAGACGAAAGTTTCTGAGTAGTTTGTTTGTTACTTCTTCACGCAAATCTACGGATTTTGATGAAACTTTACAGTAATATATGAAGCTTATACATCAGAATAACACAGGCTACTATTTGTCGCGATAATCGACATACACGCGGCAGTAGCCACCGTGCGCATAGCGCAGGCAACAGCTAACGGCGCAGGTAACAGGATACATAGTAAATTAATTTACTATATATATAAAAAAATTGCTTAAAGTCTTAAACAGATCCAGTACTAACGGGGCCGTTGCTCTAGTGGTTTGTTATTTAGACTTAGGTATAAGCGAGAACAAATTGTGTGAGAAGTACGTTGAGAATTTAATAAATGTTTTTATGTTTTTAGGCTCCCTGTTTACTATATTAAATGTAGATAAGGACGTACCCAGTCCTACCCATACCCATACCTTGCCTGGTTTGGGATTAGATGGCCATGTATGAGAAGAAAAAATAGTAATACCTAACATATTTTTTTCCTGCACCGTTGGCCTAGTGGTTTAGGCGGTCGACACGCCGCGTTTTACTGGGCTGAGTGTTGTGGGTCAAATTCTACAAAAGGCAACACTTTGACTGATCTACATTTTGTTGTTCTGAGTTAGAGTGTACTTTGTGTCCGTTTTGATGTATGAAAAAAAATCATTAGGTAGGTATGTACGTCACCGTAAGATTGTTAGAACCATTAGAGTATAATCTAGATTGCAAACTATCGATAGATTGTCATCTGTGATATACTGCTTACGCGTGTCAAATTGTCAACTATTCCTAATTTAGTCCAAGATCCCAGTCAGCCCAGACTTACGTCATTTTAGGAGAGATGAAAGTTTTAGGATCGGTAGTATGACATATACTTAAAAAGGAATGGATACTCACTAAGCTGAAAGCGAGGCCGTTTTACAGTTAGCAGGTGTCTAAGGTGAAAAAGAAACATGCTAACTTACGTCATTTTAGGAAGCCTGAATTTTATATGATATCATTAAGTATAATATTTAAAATTATTTTCCGATTAGTCAGACGACATCTGAGGGGCCTAAAACCGTCCCAGACTCGTTTAAAGCTTATAGGAACTAACGCCTCGGCTACATTTATGGCATACACACACGTCATGTATATTGCTATATAAGCTAGCGTAGGCGTTCATACTTCTCAACAATATAAACTAAAAACTAACAATACACTAACTGACAACTATGCCCATATATTTCCCAATGAGCTACACAAATCTGTCGAGCCAAATAGACATTAACTAAAAAAGACTCGTTAAAAGATCCGCTGTGCTGGGAAACGCGAGAGCATTGGAGCATTATTCGAGCCCATAAGGATAAGTAAGATGTACTTTGACGCGTGAATTTCTATCTCTTACAACTCCTGGCTACTCCGAGTTAATGTTTTGTTAGTTTTTCTATACCGTTGAGAAGTATGAACGCCTACGCTAACTTATGTAGCAAACAATACACATGTTGCGTACAGATTGTGTCTGTCTGATTCGGAAATATTTTAAAATATTATACTTTATGATATTATATAAAATTCAGGCTTATTAAAAGGACGTAAGTTAGCATGTTTTCTTTCACCTTTGATACCTGCTAATTGTAAAACGGCCCCGCTTTCAGTTTAGTGAGTATTCATTCCTTTCTGAGTATATGTTAGACTACCGATCCTAAAACTTTCATCTGTCCTAAAATGACGTAGTTCTGGGCTGACTAGGAACTCAGTCTACTTGGTCGGTTTTACAGTAGGCCGTTCAAATGCCATAGAATTAGAACTTCTTTGATTAATCACAAATAAATTTTACTGTCACAATTATTTATTTTAACTAATTCTAAAGCTGCCAAGTATTTTCAATATGAAATCAATTTACAACCACAAAAATACTTTACATTCGGCAACAAAGGCGAATTAACAAACAAAAATGCCGGCGTGGAACATATGCTGTTCAACCAATCAGCGTGCGACATGCTATTCGTCGATACCATTTCACAATATTTCGACTGTTTGCAATCTCGCGAGGTAGATTACAATGTAACGGTTTTGACAATCTGACGGTAACATATACATATAATTCTAGTGTCACGCTGTTGCTGTAAACACCGACACTGTCTTACCGATGTTCACGGTTTTTTTTAATGTCAATTTTGCTGGCGTTGCATAGGTAGGATAGTTAACATCAAGCCTTAGATCAATAGTATCCGAGCATGATTGAAGAGAGACGCCGACGAAGTTACGTGGGTCAAGTAGTATATTTATAAAATATCGATTTGAAACTGATTCACGGGGGGTGTTAAAGTATTTTCTGAAACCGGACAAGTGCGAGTCGAACTCGCCCACCGAGGGTTCCGCTTGTAGGATCATTATAATGCGTGGTATGAAATAAATAAGATATATTTTGCAATGTGCACATCAAGCACTTTCATGTGAACTGGTAGCTTCAAAATCATATTTTTTGCGTCATTTTCCAGAGTCGAATTAATTCTGGAGTTGAAGCACATTTGGTCTAAGATCATAACATAAATTCAACAAATAAATAAATATATCTTTGTATTTATATATATATATATATATTTATTTGTTTAATTTATTTTATATTTTTATAGTTGATTATTAATGTTTACTAGTTTTGTTAAAAACATATTAATTTTTATTAAAAATATTTCTGTCCAGGATTTTTTAGTATTTATCATTGATTGATTGATTTATCATCTCATTTTTAAAGTATTTACGGTTAGCTGCTGAACCAACATCTATGAAATTTTGTCTTAGGTATATCATGTCGTAAATATTTTCATTCGTAAGGAAGTGGTTAAGCTACTCCTTACCGCGATGCCAATCTGCGATTGACTGCGACTGCCAAATGCGATGCGAAGCGGGCCCAGATGAGGTATCTGGGCCTGATCCTCGACGGTAGGTGGCTCTTCGACGAGCACTTCCGACAGCTTGGTCCGAAGCTGGTCGACGCTGCCTCTGCCCTTGGGCGACTTTTGCCCAATTTGGGCGGAGCCAGCGTCGCAACGCGACACCTCTACACGGGGGTGGTCCGGTCGATGGCGCTGTATGGGGCACCGGTGTGGGTGGCGGCTCTGACTGCCCTCAATAAGGCCCGCCTCTGGCGACCTCAGAGGGTATTGGCGGTCAGAGCCGTCCGCGGATACCGCACGGTGTCTACTGAGGCGGCGTGCGCCTTGGCCGGAACACCTCCGTGGGATTTGGAGGCGGAAGTGCTCGCCGAAGTTTATCGACGGGTGGCTGAATTCCGGGCGGAGAGAGGCATTCGCCCTCCGCCCGAAGAGGTACGCGAGTGGCGTGAAGCCGCCCGTCGAGCCACGATGGCTCGCTGGTCGTTCCGGCTGGAGACTCCACGCGCTGGCTTTGCCGCCGTGGAGGCTCTCCAGCCGGTCATCCTTGAGTGGGCAGGGCGGCAGCACGGGACCCTTTCCTTCCGACTGACGCAGGTGCTTTCCGGGCACGGTTGCTTCGGGAAGTACCTGCACTCGGTCGCCAGGAGGGAATTGAGTCCCGCCTGCCACCACTGCGACTGCAGTGAGGACTCGGCCCAGCACACGCTGGCGGTTTGCCCCGCATGGGCGTCGCAGCGTCGGGCCCTCACTGCAGTCATCGGAGGAGATCTGTCGCTACCGGCCGTCATATGCTCCATGGCCGGTAGCGACAGCAGTTTTACCGCGGTCGCAGCCTTCTGCGAAGACGTGATTTCGCAGAAGGAGGCGGCGGAAAAGGCCCGGGAGGATGATATCCACTCGGACCCGATCCGTCGCCGGCGAACCGGGCGGCGGAGGCGCGCCTATCAGCGCCTCATGCCGCCCTGAGTGTGGCCGCGGATGGTCGGGATGGGTTTTCCCCACCATCCGCTTTAGTGGCCGCCCGCGAGGGGGCGACGTTACGCGTGTGCCGTACGTCGCCTAATTAGAGAGTTAACCAGCAGACGGTGCCCGCTTCTGTGCGGGCACGCGCTCGGAGGGGTCCGGATGTGTTAATAACAGCAGTTCCCGGATCCCTCCCGTCTCAGGCGCAGAGTGGCACACCGTGTGGTTTTAGTCGGTTCGATTGCGACACACCGCCCCGCCGCAAACCCCGGCGGGGTGACGGCCCGAGGGGGTTTCCACACGTTAAAAAAAAAAAAAAAAAAAAAAAAAGAAAAAAAAAAAAAAAAAAAAAAAAAAACTCCTTACCGCGATACCGAAGGCCTATGTTCAGCTGTGAACGTAGTTCAGCTGACATGTATGATTATGAAGGTCTAAGCAACCTCACACGGTGTAAATCGTCTCGGTACTGCAATTATTTTCAAACATTTACTCGTAAATACTAAGCACAATATGTGCACTGGTTGTTAGGAGCATTAATGCACATCGTGAAAATTGAACGCAAGGTATATTTAAAAAAAATACTTAACAATATTTAGTATAAAATCTACTTCATTTAAACCATAATTTGCTTCAGTTAGAACCTATTTATAGGAACGGACTCGCCAAATCAATACAATCGCGCATGCACCTAGGTGCAGTTAGAGAATCTAGGTTACCAGGAAAACATAAACTGCAAGGAGTTTTCGGATGCAGTTTTCAGCTGTAACCTGGAATGCACTGGAACGTGAACGGGTATTTTCTCACCCATTCTAGTGCAAGCAGGATAGTCCATTGAAAAGTTACATTTGGGGTTGCATTTCTCAGAGGACGCAATTTAAAATTTTTGGATAAGAAGTATATGTTTGTGTAAAGTTTAATTAAAGTTGTGGGGTTGCAACTTGCAACCCTTGTCCCCCGGCCGCCATCTTGGAAAAAGGTGTGCAAATAGTTTTTATAGTTTATCTGCCTGTGAAGCCTGTGAATGATCTGTAAAGTACCCGTATAGGTATGAAAAAAAGAAAATTTATATTTTTTGTTGTCAATCGAATTTACTACAACTTTTTCTAACACCTTTTAGTTTTAGAACTAAAAATTCCAAATTATAAGCGAAAATGTATGAAAATTTTCGGAAAACTTTTTAACGGATAACTTTTTTTCTGATCATTTTACCAAAACATGATATCATAACGTTTTATAGCAGCGTTTATAAGGAATAATGTTAACTATTAATTTTCAATTTCCTTTTAGCAGCAAACATAATTTTTTAGTAGTCACAACTATACACAGGTACTTAACCTATGAACGATTTACGATAATTTTCAATCCTTTTTTATTTTTTTTTATATAAAACCAAACGGGGATTCGAACCGACAGTTTGGGGATCGGAACCACTACTACCTTTGCCACAAGTTTAAATAAAAACATGGCTGCTCGCCGATACCGAAGAAAAACATAAAACCGAATGGAGAAACAACAAAGCATGCAGGCAAAAAAAAGTGCTGTGCCGGTATCATCAAAAAGACTAGTCCTCAACCTGATTAGACTGAAAATGGATGATCTCATGAAGGTCATAGGTATCCTGGCTTTGCATTGTCCCCTAAACAAGAACCTATTTACTCCAGGCGCAACAGACAGCCCTCTGTGCAGGGGATGCATGGAGGCAGAAGAAAAGCCGCAGCAAGTTCTTACAGGATGTAGAATTGTGGCAGATCAACGGGCAGATATCCTCCAATCATCATCACTTCCAGAAACATGTAGCGACGTGAAAAAGCTGCTGTGCTTCTGGGATGACCTGGGACGGTTGGAGTAAGAAGACGACAAATCCAAGTACAAAGATCTAATCAAGAGGCTAAGTGCGGAAATAGTCCGGAAAAACAAACTAACAAACAAACAACAAACACTTTATGTTTATGTGAACTGACAATGACTCTTCTGAGAGGAGACCAGAGCTCAGCGGTGGGGCATTATGGGTTTTCGATGATAGAAAATGATTCGATTAGTAACATTTCAAAAATAGCACCACGCTTTGACAAACTTTTTAAAAATAAATAAGCCCATCCTTTTCACTATCATAGAGTTCTTATCATAGTGTAGAACCTTATCTTTTCTTTTTGGCGGTGACCTCCCGAGTAAGGCTTCACGACTCCCCTAGGGGTCGCGACCCACAGATCGAAAAACACTGGTAAAGCGCGTATACAAGTGCTCTGCCAAAATGTTTGACGCCCGATCTTGAAATATTTATTTTGGGCATTGTTTGTTTTCTATGTATAATATGTACGGATTTACAAAATAAAGTAGGTACATTTGCTTAGTTTTAGGCCAAATGTGTGTGAAAATAGGTAACGTCACGTGTTGCACAAGATGTTTAAGTAAATTGAATTATTATCAACACTAAACACTGTTTAGAACATACAAGTATCAACATAAAGTTCATTTCTTTTTAACTTTTGCATCGCAGTGTTCTGTCTAGACAATTATATTTTTATATAATATCATTGTACGTATCTAGACATTTACAATCTTAAGGCTTTACATATAAATCTATCTATCTAGTGCATTTTATGCAATGCCAATTTTCAAATCAATTTCTATTCCGGATTCCAATAGGTAGCTATACAAGTTTCTAATTTTAGCTCAATTTAAGAAATACATCCGGGGTTCATAGCTATATTTGTGGAATATAACGTGCAAATGTAAAATAATTCTTAAAAAAAAGAAAAGAACTTAACTTAAAACTATAAACAATGCTTCATATAATATATATGATAATGATCGTTCATTTGTAATTGAAATCGAATATTCTCACTATGGCCTAAAAAAACAAAGCCCTCTAAACGTCAACTGTCATAATCACCCTTTTAGATCGGTCAGACTAATATACAATACAAATATATTTTTTCCCACTTTACTTTGGCAGAATTCATTTCAATTCAAGCCATTCCCAAGAAAAAGAAAGAAAAAAATTGTGTGTGTCAGCTCCGACGCACGACTGGAGTTTACTTCTTAAGTACGAATGTCTAAACATACGCAAAAAGAGTTTATCCAACTGAAAATAAGATTAATACCATATGAAAGGATAATTTTAATTTAGTTTATATATTTATATTTTTTACATATACCATTGTATATATTTTACATTCACCGCTAGTAAGATGATTACCCCTAATTATCACTCTGATAATTCTGCTTATGAGTCTGCTATATCTTCCGACGAAGACAGTTTTGCTTCCTTAACTGAGACATTGGGTGAACGCCTACGGTGTAAATTCAGCAACCAATCGAAGCATCTGCTTAATGTATGTCACCTTAATGCACAGAGCCTGCCCAGTCACTTTGGAGACTTGGCGGAGGCTTTCAACGACACCAACGTACATGCCATCCTGATATGAGAGAGTTGGCTCAAGCCAAATCTTCTTTCTACCTACTACCCCCTCACAGACTACATTCTTGTACGAAATGATCGTGTCGGTAGGAGGGGTGGCGGAGTTGCTATATACATTCACTGTTTCCTTCCCTTTAAAATTCTAGCTTCTTCCCCTCCCGGCTCCACCACCGCTGAATTTCTATTTCTTGAGGTCTCTGTGAGGGGAACCAAAATGGTTCTGGGGGCTGTTTATTGTCCTCCTTCGATTGATTACTTCTCCAGTCTGGAAGCAGTACTGGAATATTTAGGGTCTGCATACGCTCATCACAGGCCCTAGTTGGCTTTCATCCGCAGGTCCTTCAGCCTTAAGCCTCGTCACGCAGGACTCCTTCCTCCTTCTGCATGGTTTCTTCACAGCCACAGGAAGGGCTGAGTGACCACTCCTAGAGCCGCTGCCTCACGGATACAGGCGATCCGTCTTTCCCCACTGCTCAAGGTAGCTCGTGTTTGGAGGACTACAGCCGAAGCGTCCACAGAAGAATACAGATGAAATAAGTCCTTACTCAGGATCAGATAGAAGAAAAAAGTCCTTTTCACAGTTGTTACACCCTCTTTTATAAGTTTGTTGTCGATACATCTAGAAGGTTATCCCCTCCTGATGTCGACCTGAGAGAAAAATGACATTACAATGTCAAACTGAATTTATATAATGTTACAAAATTAAAAAGGTAATATATTTCGTATACTTTGGTACACAGATCTATGCAACTTGTCTGTTAGTGTAATCATACAGGGTAGGTATCGATGAAACTAACGCCATCTGGCGCATTTATGGTTAAACAGACAGCAAGCCACTTGACCGCGCGTTGCCCTAGATACATTTATCACCTCAGCGAGAGGGAGGTCGCTGTTATAAATTTTAAAAGACAATTTAAATATTATATTAAAAAACGAATGTTACACTAGTATGAAGTAAATTTTAAAATTTTACTTCATAGTAGCTATAGTTAGCTACTATGAAGTAACCACCATCACCACATGGCTCCTACAACCACTACGTGACAAAAATGTGCATACATGATTGGGTGCACTTTTTTGGTGCGCACGCACCAAGAGCTAGTGCTCTTGGTGCGTGCGCACCAAAAAAGTAACGAGGTCATTCATCAGTAGATTTTACCTCTCATATTTTTCTCATACCGGGCGCCTTATATATGAAAATCGATTCTTAAGGAGTAAACTCCAAAAAATATTTTTATGTATTAATAAATCCATCCAATAATGCATTATTGTACCTACGTTTGCGACTTAAGTGCTATCATAAGTTTATTACGCCTAAATAGCATAATAAACGCCGTTATAGATGTTGAACCAAATATAAACAAACATACAAAAATATAGAAACGAATTGAAAACCTCCTCCTTACTTTGAAGTTGGTTAAAAACATAAACTATTCTTATGATACAGTTTCTTTGGAACTGTTATGGATTCAGGTTTCCCTAAAAATAAATCTCAGTTAAAATAAAACAGGACAAGCAAGGACAAGAATGATAAGATACTGATTGTCTATGCTATTGCTAATAAGTAGGTAATTATGTATTACCATAGTTAAATATACCTATTTGGTTTTTTACTATTTTAATGATTATCGCATCTTGTTAACGCCACAGGCTTTGTTAAAAAATCATATCTAAATGTATATAACCCTGGTTAAGCAGGTTTTAATTACATATTTAAATTCCTCTACTATATAGATAGTAATAGTAGGTAAGTTACGCTTGTTATGATTTGCGTCGGCAATGCGTCTGGACAAAGGCGTCGTTGGTCCGATGACGAGTCGTCAAAACATGTATAGCGTGTGGGCGCAGCGTGTCGGTTACATTTCGGTCTTTTGTATATTTTGTTAGAGCCGCGTATGGCACGCCAGAGAAAACAAAGGGATCCGTGATGGCTGCATCCTGACCGACCGCCTGCCCGAGACGCAACTCTTTTGTTTTCAAATGACATTATTACACGCCCGTAATCTGTCAATCGTTTCCGTAACCGATATTAATCATTTTAATATCAATTAAAAACATTAGATATTAGGTACGTGTAAAACCTATTAAGAATCTAATGACATCTCATTAATTAAAATCGGTTTAGTAGATTGTCATTTTGTTTTTCAGTAAATGATATATTACACTTTGAACATAGGATAAAGTATTTTAACTTCACCTTTTATGTAATCTTTAGATTTAAAAAAGTTGATTTCTAATCTTTTAATTAAAATAATAAATCTCTTTACAGTACCAGATTAGTTACAAGGTTAACTTAAATAGGAAAACTTAAACTAGGGAAGTAAAATTGGTGACCGACCGTTTTATCGGCCGTAGGCAATCACTTACAGGCAACCGTTTTCAGCTTTATAACCTATAACCAATGATATTATATTTACTATAACACCATTGCCTATAACGTTATTTTCTTTATGAGAAGGAATTTTTCATTGGCTTGGGTTTTTCGTTATTATAATACAAAGAATTGCATTCAATTCATTATAACATTATGTAGTATATGTTATTAGAGTTATGGTTCAATACTTGCTTGCGAAATACAAAAATAAGATTTTAGAAGTAGCTTAGCCGATGAAAAGAACTAAAAGTGAAACAAGATCACATCATCAATGGTATCTAATAGTCCACTACTGGATAGAGGCTAAAACGCACGTAACATACAAAAGGAAAATGGTACATATAAGTTCAAATGCGATAGTTTAACAAGTACAATTTTAACAAAAATAAAACCGACTTCAAGGTTTGACTCGATTTCTCTTGGATGCCATCGTCAGATATTAATGTGTTTATCATGGTACCACCGTTCGGACATCTCCATTCCATTATAAAAAGAATAATGAAAATCAGTTCATAAACGACGAAGATAACCGCGAACATACACATAAAAAAATATGTATACGGTCGAATTGAGAAACCTCCTCCTTTTTTGAGTTCGTTTAAAAAAGACGATAGGAAGGTTCAATGATATTTTTTCAGATCAACTAAAAAAAGGAGAAGGAAAAAAACGCACTGCATTGTTCTTGTTAAAGCAAAAAAGTAGCGTAGTTTCAAGTAAACACACCACTAACCATGCTTTAAACTATGCTGCTTTCGTCGTACAATTATCGACAACTTGTATGATACTGACGAAAAGTAGCGTAGTTATCTACCTTTTTTTTATTTGATCTGAATATATTTTAAAACAATACTTTTAAAGCTATTGTATAGCTTTTATCGCGGGCTTTGAGGCCTTTGAGCGCGGCGACCGTATGAAGAAATTCAGTAGCATAAAAACCCGAAGTTCGCACGGATCGAGACGAGCTGCTCCGAACGACGAATCAAAGAATCAGTCTGAAGTTGAAGTTTTTATATAATATCATTGGGAAGGTTTCATAGATATATTATTTTAGTTTGATAACATTATTCTTAAACAATAGAGCCTGATATAATTTATTTAAACATATAAAAACTGAACTGTAATAGCTACCATTTAATTTGAAAATAGAGATACGAGTAATATACAGTTTCACATTTCTAAAAAAATGTTTCAATTTAGAAACGGAGAATCTTAATTGACTAATTCTGACTTTTAAATAAAATAGAAAAAAAAAGAAAAGTTAGTAGGCAATTAGATAGACATTTAATAATAATATTGTAAGAAAGTAAACAGCTCTAAAGAATATTTTTAATTCTTTTTATTTTATTCTGAATTTAGAAGTAAGTACATAAAACTCTTCTTATAAGACGTAAAATCGAGAAAATATTCAAGAATGACCCAATATTGTCACCGAACATTGGTTCATATTATCTTTAGTTTGCGATTGTACATTTTTTTGCTTTGCTTATGCTGCGTTCGCACCCGCTTCGAACTTATCTTTTAACAGACATGTTGTAAAACCGATTTTTTTTATCTCAGATTCAGATAGCAATTAGGAAGTTTTTTAACCTCCAACAACGCACATGTGGTAGTTGCGTTAGCCGTAATTTACATTTGTTTACATCCGCCGTCCGAGGGTTAGACGTGTAAGGGTTGAGTTTAAATATTTAACTTATTTGAATATAAAGATATGTGCACCCTATGTGTAGTTTACCGGTAGAGTTCCACTGTATACCTACAACTGGACTTTCTTGCTGGAAGTTCATTGCCAGCCTTTGGGGAATAGTGAGTGCAATGAGGGGAGGGGTTGGGGTATAGGCCTCCGGTATATTTTTCATCATCAATCGCTTTTTCACACCGGTTTTCTGTGAGGCCGTGGTATTACCAGGGGGTTTCCCTTCTCAGTTTAGGTATGTTCCGCCGAGCGCTCCTCCCGGGTAGGACTGCGGCAATGGTTATTGGTTATGGTTGCCACTCGGCACTCGGCTCGCACGCTAGCCACGTCGCATCGAGCGTCTGCAAGTTGAATATTACATGTAGGTACTTACTTTATTTTTGTGGTTACTTAGCAATAAAATTATTTAATTAGTTGTTTAAAAACATGTTAAGACAGAGATGCATTGCCAATACAAAAATCTCTAGCTTAGTGACGGCTGATATGTTGTTCGAAGAAAGCAATATTATTATGATGATAAAACTCTGCAATAAGGTAAATAAATAAATATTTTTCGGACATCTAACACACAAAGCCATCTAGTCCCAAGCTAAGCAGAGCTTGTGTTCGTTCGTTCCATCCGTTGTCTAGTACCAATAGTACTAGACAACGGATACAAATACATATATACTTTTTTTTTTTTGTAAATACATACATATTATACATAGAAAATACCCAAACTCCGAAACAAATGTTTGTAGATCATACAAACATTTGGTCCGACCCAGGAAACGAACCCGAGACCTCATGATCAGCAGTCGCACATACCAACCGCGAGACCAACGAGGTAACAAGTACAAAACCGTTAAATTTAACTTCTTAATTAGGTAGTTGAAAGTTTTGTATTCCAAATTGTTAGTTTTTTTCAGTAATACCATTAAACTTCATAATTGTACGGAGACTTGATCCCCCAATAAAACCATCTGTTTAGTCCGTTCACCAGTGTTTCGTTTCCCCCTTAAGTGGGAGACGCCCTTGTTACTAGTCTATACGACCCATAGATATGTTAGACAATCGAAGACCAGCCACTTGTGCAGGGAAGTCGGATCTTCTACTATTATTATTCACCCTTAAAGTAAACATAAGCAAGCTGTTATATACACTCTAAGTGTTCACTAGTTACTACAGTTTACTTAATAGGAGCATAACAATTAAACGACCATGTATACATCATATTCTTATCTATAGTATAAATGGCGGCTTTATCGCTAAAAGCAATTTCTTACAGGCAACATTTGGATGGACAACTCGATTGTAGAAATCGAATCCATAGCTATCCATGGACGTGTGTTGAATAAATAAAAATAAAAGAATTCGTATAATTCATATAAAAAAAAAATGCGATTGCCTCTCTCTCTCTCCCATCAATGCAAACAAATAACATAAATACATATATAAATGCACAACATCTACATTTTCCCTACAAACAAATAAAATATGGTTTAGGCAAATCACAAATTATGATGATGGTTAATATTCTTTGACCATTATTGTGAATGTGGGCAATGATTTGGCACGCCTTATAGCCATTGGCAAATCATTCCGTAGTCATACAGCCCATACGTTAACGGCTTATCGTACATCTGGTGTAATGAGTTAGTACTGTCAGTTCCAGAGATTCCTTTAAAGAAGGTGGAGAGCACGAATGAAATAGAATACTCTGTGGGAAAATAGCAGAACTTACCACTTTACTACTACTTTTTTTACTACTAAGTACTTTACATTTGAATAATTCTTTCACATAGCTGTCGACCAATAATACTCCCAAAATACAAGCAGTAGCTTGACTTTATACGAGGAAAACATTAAAAAACCATGTGCCATATACAGGCTCATGAGCTTCTTTCAATAAGGCAACTACTTGACATTGTATCAGAATAATTTATTCTAATAAATCACTCATAATAATTCAACCACTTAGGGGGTAAATCAGGAGATGAAAGTCTGCGTGAGCAAAGCCGCGTGCAAAAGCTAATTTAACTTTCATAACTAAACTTAGATAATAGTAACATATAGAACTTACCACTATGAGAATTATTCTGATGAATCGATTATCGAACTAACAAGTTGTGTGTCTGACTATGATAATATCTTACCTATCAAATAACTACATATTTTGGTTTCACAAGTCTTGAATGGATACACACATGTCAGATATACATATATATATATTTATCAGCAAATTTAATTTGTCAAACAACGTCATGTATCTTCTATACATCTCTATATATCTATGCAAATAAATAAAATTGAAGTGTGTTTGTTGCTGTTTGTAATATTAAAATAACCGCTTTTAACTAAATACATAAGCATATGTATGTATAACAATTTTTTTTTTTAATTTTTATCTGTCTGTTCCGGCTTATCTTTGGAACGGCAGTACCGACTTTCACGGGACTTTCACTCATATATACCTAATGATGTAAAGAGTAACTTAGGCTACTTTATTTAGAATTTAGACTAACTTCGCCTACTTCCACGGTCTACCTGCGGATTAAGTTATATTGCGGTTAACAACGCGGAGCTCATCTAGTAACTATCTAAAACATTATCAGGAACTGCTAAAAGAAACTGCCCCGCATATTCCTAAATTTAAATTGGAACCAATGGAATTGCAATTGTTTAGCTCAAATCAATCTAAAAACAAATCATTAAAAAAGTAGAAAGGTTAAGAAACATCCAAACTATAATCAAAAGTTCATTTGTATTCTACTTATATAAGTATTAATGAATAGGTACTAGCCCTTAATTCTGATTGTTCTTAATGCCAAAGAAGTTCTAAAACAATTAAATGGGTAATATGTAACACCACGTAATGTATTATATTAAACATTGTTTTGATCTCCTTGTGCGGCGGATACAAAAAGCATTTTGAAAGATTAAATTCCCCTAACACCTTTTAAGTCGCCGTCTGCTGATGGTATTGTTTACATTCGCCGTCCGTTAATGGATCCTGTCCCATGCAAATGTAAGCGTAGTGATAGAAGTACGTCTAATATTACTCTGTCCCATTATGCCTAGCGTCAAATTCAGTTTAGTGGGTGTTTAGACTGTTTAGGTGTTTCACTTTGGCTATTTTGTGATTAGTAATCATTCTGTGTATATCGTTGTATTTTTTTTGTGTTTATTATGCGACCGGGTTGGACAAACAAACGAAAAAACATAACAAACTAAGGCTACTTATGAAGCTAATACTAATAATATAAACGCGAAAGTTTGTAAGTATGGATGGATGTTTAGTACTCTTTCACGCAAAAGCTACTGAACGGATTTGGATGAAACTTTACAGTAATATAGCTTATACATCAGAATAACTATTTACTAGGCTACTATTTGCCACGGTAACCGACATTTACGCGGGTGGAGCGTGGTCGGAATAAATAAAAGTAAAAACAAATAGTATCTATCTACACATCTGTACATGCACATGATATTTATGTTTGTATATATGTATTCAAGGTAGTAGAGCCACGCTGATTTCATCACGAACGGGCCAACTCGACCGGGGTGGTATTACCCTCGCACAGAAGATCACATATCACGTATCACGTAAAATTACAGCGTTCGTGCTATCGTGTTTCGTTGGTGAGTGCTAGACCGGAGGCCCGATGATGCAGAAGCATCACTAGGCTGCCATGGTGTGGGTCACCATGCTGCATTGTTGCATTGTTCGCATTCGCAATGAGTATGGAGACCACCACTATTGGATTCTGCTTATGTTTTCCATTATGGGGCCATACATTAAAAAAAATGTTATTTGAACAAGATTTTTAACATCACTTGTTTTGTCTAATGCACAGGTAAATCGGTATGTACCTACTAGCTACACGTAATCTTAATATTCATTAATTGCGGATGGTTGTTTTAAATATGACCATACATACACAACTATACTTATGGATGATTTATAACTAATGGTCGCCTAGTCTTCGAAATGCCATAATTTCTTAAATATTTGTTTATTTTTTGGAACGAAGGTTTCTTATGGATAGGTAACCTAGCCGGCAAAAAGTGACCGTAACGTTAAATAAAAAAAAATGTATGGCACCATCCGTAAGTTGCAAACAAAGGCGCTTCCACTGTCTGTCTGTCCTTATAAATGCTGAGATCTTTAAAACTACGCAACGGTTTATGATGCGTTTTTCCTTAATAGATAGAATTGTTCAAGAGAAAGGTTTGTATGTCTAACACATGTATAATATAGTAGAGAAACACTAGAGGTTTCTAATGTAATATCGTAAATAAACAAATTTCCTGGCGCCTACATTGCAAACGCTGGCTGAAACCTACGAGATAGATTAAAAATAATATACTACAGTATTGCACACCTTAAAAAGGTATACAAAAAAATCCGTGATGGTATAGGTACATATGTCTATATTCGGGATAACCCACAATGACCATTTTTATTCCATTCTTTTTAAGTGAAAAATGGGTTATTTACGAAGCGATTTTAAGCAATACAGCATACAATTAATCCTTATTCAATCAAGTACCCTAAATATATTATGCATTTAATATAGATCAATATGGCCCTATACAGTATGTAATTTAAATGAATATATCCAATGATATTACAGATTTGCACGAATCGTGTCGTCGGTGGGTGCATCTGAAATCCACCCGTGTGAAGCCAGGGCGGGTCGCTAGTATTATTATATTTTATGATAAGGAACTAAAAGCGTAAGATTTAAAAAAAATATAGCGCCATCTGTAAGTTGCATATATTATTATATTTTATGATAAAAAACTTCGTTTCTATCTGGTGTCTCACGACACCACACACTTTTTTTAGCTTTGTGCACTCCTTCTACATATGAACTTTAACTGTGCCAAATATCATGCTCACATAAATTTACTAAAAGGGGTAAAAGGTTTTTACTTCGCGTATTAATACATAGATTTTTAATAGTGAAATTAACCCTATCCAAGCACGCGTGATTACTGAAAGATCTTAACTCTGACGCATGGGCATTTTTTCGACTTATTTTACAGTAAGAGTGTTAAACAATTTAAATCTTTATTTCAAACTGTTTTTAACTATGTTCTTCAACATGGGTTGCAGATACAAAACATCGGTATTAGTAGATGTTTGTTTTGGATAAATGCCGAGACGCGCTAACGTATAGGGTGTGGAAAGGCCAAATGATTTGCACTAGTGCATTTTTGTTCTTCATGAAGCTACAATGTATCTTTAGCAAGTGATTGTTCTGGTTGATGTTTTTAGCAGCCTATTTAGCATCTAGTGTTTGCTGGATGGGCTATATTTTCAACGCAGATGTAAGTTTACATACATTTAGTCTGCATGTGCGCACGTATAAGTAGAAAAACAAACTTAGTAACCGTTTGACCAATGATATTTTAAAAGAAAACTTTTTTTTTTAATATAATCATTGCATTTGACTTTTTTAACGAATATTTTTTTAAAATCAATCAAATGATGTCTATCCTTTCTTGAAGCTAACTAATCGTGGATTTTACTAGTCTAAATACTAGTACTACTAATTCGATTGTTTTAATAAACATTGTTGATTTTCATTTTGAATATATCGCCTTTTATTAAAATTACTTTAAATAATTTAGTGAGTTTTAAAACATCATTGCCTGACCGCATAGAACTAATATTGCGAACGCACTTCCGTATACAATGGTCTTAAATTTCTTTTATTATGTTGTACGTTTTATTCACTTGGCTTAGCACCGCCTTCGAACTATACTTTTTCTTTATGATATATATATTATTTAGGTACCTATTTTATAATTCCCACCGCTTATTATAACCAGACGAACAAATTAACCACCTACATAAAAAAAATTTCGTTTGACTTACAAATTAGTTTTCATTTCGTTGATACTTAAAGTTAAAATATTTTATTTAAACGTTCTTTGATAAATTTTCTAAAAATGAATCCTAGCTAGATCCACTTGTCGCCCGCGAAACCTCCTGCATACATTTGATGAAAATCATTAGAGCAGTCTCCGAACTTCAGATTATAAACAAGTACAATTTTAACAAAAATAAAACCGACTTCAAGGTTCAACTCGATTTCTCTTGGATGCCATCGTCATGATAAGGACATGGTACCACCGTTGGGACATCTCCTTTTCATTAAATGAATCATCAAAATTGGTTCATAAACGACGATGCTATCCGCGGACACACAGAAAAAAAAATGTACGGTCGAATTGTGAAAAACCTCCTTCTTATTTTGAAGTCGTTTAATAAATAAGAATGGTTCATTTAAAGGTATTAGATGGATAGGTTCTTTGTGAATTGTGATAGATTAGTGTCTAACATTGATCATAGTTACTAATAAAGTGATCTCCTTAAACATGACTTCTTCCTTTTTAAGTCGATTAAAATTGGGGTATGGGCTTCCGGTATCCTCACTCATTCGGTGAAACACAGCGCTTGCGCTTGCGCGGTTTTCTCTGAAGCAGTGGTATTCCGGTCGATCCGACCCATGCATGCCGAAACGTGGCTCCCCCACGATGTGATGAATCCCATAAAAACAAATTGTGATTAAGTAATTGACACCCTACCGTTCTGTAAATCTTACACATTTCTTTTGTCATGAGTACCTTACCACGTAATACCATGATCTCACCGAAAACCGTTGTTACACAGTTTGATCCTAAAGATGTCTTGGTGCAGCATTGCAAACACAAGTAACCCCGTCTAAACCATAGAAACAATAAAATTCGTAGTATGAGCATGTGAGTATTCTGTTCAAGATGAGTGTTCAAACAAACAAACTGTGCAGCTCTGTAATATTATTAATATATATTACCTACTTAGAATAAGACAGATGTTGATGTGTGAAATTATGCTTATAATTTGTGTGTGGCCACAATGATTTTTTGATATATTTTCTGCCTTTGTTTATGGATTCAATGTTTTTGCCTATTGAATATGTATTACAGAGCCAAACGACTCGATATACGGGTTACCTGACGGTGAATTGGTGAAGTGACTATCGCTGGAAATCTGCAATTCAAAAGACTTCAGTTAGGTTGTCACAACATCCTGTAGGAGGTGTGGAGGCTTGTTCGGAGCTATGGCTATGAGCTTTTTCCGTGGGAGAATCACGCTTAGGCATGAATGGGCCCGCTCAACTGGAGTGATACCACGGCCTCACAGAAAACTGGTGTGAAACAGCGTTTATGATGTATTTCACTAAGTGAGTGAGTGAGGATACCTGAGGTCCATCCCCCAATCACCCTTATGATGGCGCAGTTGATACACATGTTAACCTATGAAGGTACCAACTGCGCTAGCGTTGGCGAATCCCTCTCTGGACGTCCACACTCAGAACACAACACGCCTGAGCGTGGATATCCAGGCTGCCCCCCGTATTCTGATGGGAGAAAAACTACGCTCGCCAAAAATCAGGCTTACTCCTTATCCCATGTTTCTATCTAATTTTGTCGAACGTGGTTACGGATATACGGATCTAGAAGTCTTACTTGACGCGCCTTCGTAAGTTTAATTTTGTGTGTAAATATTTTGTTTGCTCACAGGTAGTGCAGTATTTAAATAGTAATAAGAAATGTATAATCGATGTAGAAGTAAAATATCGCCTACATTAATTGACAGCTTTATAGCTCTAGTTACACTAGTTATTAACTACTAAGTTAATAACGGAGTTACGTTAGCAGGTTTATAAATACTTCGTATGTTACCTACATAATCTCCCTTCTTTTGATTATTTAGGAACAGGATTGGTGGTACCAGGAATCTCGTGTAGTGGAAAAACTCAAAGACAATAAATTGTTAAGAATAAAACTTGAATTGTAAAGAATTCTTTGTAGTGTAGACGTCATTCAGGCTGGAGAAAGAATTTATTCGACTCCCACAGTACTTCCGGGATGTATCAGTATTTCTAGCCAGCACGAAATAATCGACAAGGATGCTTACTAAAAACATTGTATGAGAAATAATGATCGAAACGTTCCAGCTATGCGTCTAACTTTGTCTGTTTCTCATTACCCTGTTTGTAAGGCGCATTCAGTCGCGCAAATTTGTCTGCGCGTAGCTTCCCGCTGTTGACGGACAATACGCACATGGCCAGCGCGTCATAAAATGTAATTTACTACCAAGTTTTATGTATGCCTTTAGTCTCAGAACTCTTAGATAGCTTTTATGTATTGTTGGATTATGTTACAATTTTCTTTGAGTACCTTTGTTCTGCTCAATGACAGATATTTATATTCTCGACAGGTATCTGATAAAAAATTGAATGGTTAAAAATTTCGAATCCGCATACCGCTATCAGAAGATTATATTATAGACTACCTAAGTTACTAAGTTACTTCTCAGATCATCAGTTATCTACCAGTGAAAGTCCCGTCAAAATCTGTCCAGCCGTTCCATTAGTTGATATTTGTGTTTTGGACTGCACGAATGACGTAATGGACGCCACGCCGCGCCCTTCTGCGCTAAGTGTTGGGGGTTCAAATCCCCCAAGGGACAACACTTTGTATGATTTACAAATTTCTTCTAAGTCTAGTTGAATAATAACCAGATTAACAATTAGCATTACGTATGTGGGATTCAAATTGTACTAATTTATGCATAAGTGGTGGGCTATGATCCCGTGACATCGACATGCGGCAAACATCAACGACATTATTTACGTAGTATGTGTAAGAAAAATAAATTTAAGGATAAAATAAAACAGATTTATTTATTATTTATTTATTTAAGTACTTTTCTGGTCAGTTATCAGTACACGAGATTTGTGGAGACGAGTTGTGTTTGTCTTCTCATTTCTTATTTGAGGTTGATTATCTTTTTAACCGACTTCAAAAAAAGGAGGAGGTTTCTCAATTCGACCGTATATATATATTTTTTTTTTTATGTGCGTTCGGGCATAACTTCGTCGTTTATGAACCGATTTTGATGATTTTTCTTTTGTTGGAAAGGAGATGTCCCGACGGTGGTACCATGATAAGGAAACTAGGATCTGATGATGGCATCCCAGAGAAATCGAGGGGAACTTTCGAAATTTGTAGGGGCGACTAGTACATTTGTAATTTTTTTAATAAAGTATTTGAAAGCACTACAATTTAATGGAGGTCTGGAGTCAATCTGATGATGGAGCCGAAAGATAGTCGAGGGAACTCCTCTACGATTTATAGCAGTTGCCTTGTGTTTGGGCTTGTTTAATTTGTATTGATGAGAACTTCACACCTAGAATAGTTGTAACTATCATTAGCGGTCTAATAATGAAGACGAAGAACAGTTAAGGAAACTTCTCAACGATTTAGTGTAGCCACATTGTGTTTCGACTTTATTCAATTATATTGATGAAAACATAATGTTTATCACATATTTTCAAAGGTATTTCAATATTTGCATATGTTTGTCATCATTTCATGATGATGAGCCGATGATGGAAGATACATTTCCTTAACAGTTAGAAGTTGGAGTATAATTCTTTAAATATCAAATGTTTGCGTGTTACCTATATTATTGCGTGGTAGTCGTATTCTTTTAATTTATTTAGGTGAGCTGATAATGGAAGGTACAATTCCTCAATGGTTAGGGGTTAGAGGATAATTCTTTCACTTTCATACGTATGTATAAACCTGTATAAATTGTTCATCTCAATATGAGTTGAACAATTTATACAGGATTATGAATACAATATGAATTCGATCACGGCAAGGTGCAGGTCATTTCAACTTTGACACGATTCCCATTGCCTCGTAGATCACGCTCTTGATAATATAAATTGTTCATCTCAATATGAGTTGTTGGCTTGTTGCTTAAGCTCAGTTTTAATACGTGCTTCCAACTCCTACAGTTATTCGCATCAGCGGGAGTAACGTTTGTAGGTGGTGACTTACGTAGGTTGGCTCACGCGATTTGTATTAAATAATTAGTTTAACTCACTACTTACCTATGATTATTTACACTAAAAATGTAAAAATAAAAACTTTTTATAAAAAAAAAAACCGACTTCCAAAAAACAAAACTCCCTGCCAAAAAACACTAAAAAGCTCAAAATAAACTGGCTCTTCATAAATTGCAATGTGCCAATTCTTGTCTATACCTAACTCTTTATTCATTTAAATAGTATTATTATTATGTGTGCTAGGTACCTAAAATCTGATTGAAGTCGGTGCCAAGCCAAAATGTAATAGTAGGTACTAAGGTATCGCACTCGCCGCTGCCGGATAGCAGCTCTTCGTGTAGAACAAAACAACCCAAGCAGGCAGACCCGCGCGGGCTGCCTATGGTTGTCTCGAAATATAGCGAGTGTGTTCCTACTATTACATTTGGCTTGGCACCGACTTCAAACAGATTTTAGGTACCTAGCACACATAATAATAATACTATTTAAATGAATAAAGAGTTAGGTATAGACAAGAATTGGCACATTGCAATTTATGAAGAGCCAGTTTATTTTGAGCTTTTTAGTGTTTTTTGGCAGAGAGTTTTGTTTTTTGGAAGTCGGTTTTTTTTTTATAAAAAGTTTTTATTTTTACATTTTTAGTGTAAATAATCATAGGTAAGTAGTGAGTTAAACTAATTATTTAATACAAATCGCGTGAGCCAACCTACGTAAGTGACCACCTACAAACGTTACTCCCGCTGATGCGAATAACTGTAGGAGTTGGAAGCACGTATTAAAACTGAGCTTAAGCAACAAGCCAACAACTCATATTGAGATGAACAATTTATGTTATCAAGAGCGTGATCTACGAGGCAATGGGAATCGTGTCAAAGTTGAAATGACCTGCACCTTGCCGTGATCGAATAGGAGCAAGCGAATCTATACTCTATACTAATATATAAAGCTGAAGAGTTTGTTTGTTTGAACGCGCTAATCTCAGAAACTACTTGTCCGATTTGGAAAATTCTTTCAGTGTTAGATAGCCCATTTATAGAGGAAGGCTATAGTCTATAGGCTATAGTCATCATCACGCTTAGACCAATAGGAGCGGAGCACCAATGAAGAATGTTACGAAAAAGGGGGAAAATTATTACGCTACGAGCAATAGAAGACGCAAACGAGGTTGCGTGGGTCAGCTAGTCTATACAAATATATAAAATTGAATGTGTATTGATTAAATTTGATGATGACACCATTGCAACTAGAATTAAAGATGAAAATGGCTGGGTACCTATTCCTCCTACGGTTGCAACATTTCAGGCAACGAAAGGATACGGAGATGTCGAGCGCCGAATGTTACCTATAATTTTAAGTTGGGCAGTTACGGTGCACAAGTTACAGGGGACTACACTAGAAAAAGCTGTAATAGATCTAGGCAAGAAAAATTTCGCCAAAGGGCAGGTGTATGTAGCTCTGAGTCGTGTTAAAACCTTGGAAGGAATAGTGTTGTCTGATTTAAACTCTAACAAATTATTGAGTAGGCCACACGACGAAAGAGCATTACTAGAGATGACGCGATTACGCAATTTAAATTCAATATCGAATTGACACAAAGAATCGCCATCTAACCCCTTACCGTTTTACCTTTCATCATCAACTCATAAGAAAACTGAAGGAATATAAATTAAGGTCTATATGCACGTATGACATTGAAATCATCCTCTAATCCCTTATTGTTACGGAGTTTTATCTTTGACTAGTTCTTGCCCACGTTCCGCCCGCGTGGATGTATAAGCTATATATACTGTAAAGTTTCTTCCAAATCCGTAGTATCCACACCAGTAGTTTTTGCGTGAAGAAGTAACAAACATACACATTCACAAACTTTCGCCTTTATATATTAGTGTGATTATATTTGCAATTGCTAAGTGAAATTATGAGATAATCTGATACTATTATTTTCATAGTACTTGAAGGTACAATAGAGTAACAAATTTTAACGATTCATAGAATACTAAAAACTGCCTCGGTGGCATAGTGGTAACGTTTGCTGCTATGCTTAAGGTCTCCGGTTCGATTCCCGGGTCGGCCCAAATATTTGTATGATCTGTAAATAGTTGTTTCGTTCATCAGCTCATCTGAATAGCTTGAAAGTGTACAACTACAGGTTTATACATACGTATGAAAGTGAAAGAATTATCCTCTAACCCCTAACCATTGAGGAATTGTACCTTCCATTATCAGCTCACCTAAATAAATTAAAAGAATACGACTACCACGCAATAATATAGGTAACACGCAAACATTTGATATTTAAAGAATTATACTCCAACTTCTAACTGTTAAGGAAATGTATCTTCCATCATCGGCTCATCATCATGAAATGATGACAAACATATGCAAATATTGAAATACCTTTGAAAATATGTGATAAACATTATGTTTTCATCAATATAATTGAATAAAGTCGAAACACAATGTGGCTACACTAAATCGTTGAGAAGTTTCCTTAACTGTTCTTCGTCTTCATTATTAGACCGCTAATGATAGTTACAACTATTCTAGGTGTGAAGTTCTCATCAATACAAATTAAACAAGCCCAAACACAAGGCAACTGCTATAAATCGTAGAGGAGTTCCCTCGACTATCTTTCGGCTCCATCATCAGATCGACTCCAGACCTCCATTAAATTGTAGTGCTTTCAAATACTTTATTAAAAAAATTACAAATGCACTAGTCGCCCCTACGAATTTCGAAGGTTCCCCTCGATTTCTCTGGGATGCCATCATCAGATCCTAGTTTTCATATCATGGTACCACCGTCGGGACATCTCCTTTCCAACAAAAGAAAAATCATCAAAATCGGTTCATAAACGACGCAGTTATGCCCGAACACACATAAAAAAAAAAAAAAAAAAATATATATATATACGGTCGAATTGAGAAACCTCCTCCTTTTTTTGAAGTCGGTTAAAAAGTTCATTTACTTGTGTTTTTTTATTTAACTTACTGGATGATGAAAATTAGTATCTTCTCTATATAATTCTGCTTCCAGCATCAGTAATAGTGTTTCAAATCTGGCGTGAGTCATTCTGGGGTACCTACTCAAAAAACATAAGGTGATCTTCCACAAGGTCCGGGAACAAAGTGTGAAATTCACCACAAATCAATCTCTTTCTGTTAATGTTATGAACCCAAAACATCTTTTTTATTATTTTTAACATTCTCCGCTTTGTCTATCAAAAACGCACTTCGTTATCGTCGCAAACTAACTTCTGTTATGTGGGAACGCGGATGAATGACAGTGCGGAACGCCTGAACGACAATGCCTGATACAGTGCGCGTACCCCCTCTTAAAAATGCCGTGACCTCCGTGACGACCGTATCGGGCGCGTAGCTTCAATAAGTAATAATGCGTCGTAAAAAAATAAATAAAATATATTTTGCAATAGGCACGTAAAGACCTTTCAAATGATAGGTACCCATTTGAAATAGTAGCTTCCATTTGAAATTTCGACCCCCTATAAAATATATACCATATTTTTTAAGATAGAATTGTATGTATAACTTTGTGAATTTTCCTTATATTTATGGTCTATTACAATGTTACTTGCAATGAGTTTTGATTCCCTTAGGCAGTATCTTTTACGTAATCTTGGTTTGGTTTGGCGTAGACCTGAGTAAATGTTTTAAATATAAACTCGATACCTTCACTAGTACCCGAAATAAAGGGTCTTGACACTTTGACAGACAGAGGGTATAAGGGTTTCATTTTTTTCTTTTGAGGTACGGAAAAATCTAAAAAACTGACTACGTGAATGGCCGTCTACAAGATTTTGGTACCGTCTAGTACCAAACTATTGTGTAAGACTATTTAAATAACAAAATTGAATATACAGGTGGTTATTATAATAGCTTCCTACCGCGAGTTTCCAGGTTGTTTAACGAGCTAAACCATTTGGAACACATTGATCTATTCTATAATAGCAAGTATAATATCAAAAGTCTTATGTCTCATGAACCAGAAATGTTATTTTAGTTACATATATTATGTTATACTAGCTGCTGCCCGCGGCTCCGCCCGCGTGTATGTCGGTTATCGTGTCAAATAGTAGTCTATGTGTTATTCTGATGTATAAGTTAAATTCCTGTAGTGTCATTCAAATCCGTTCAGTAGTTTTTGCGTGCAATTTCATTGATATGTCCACATATTGTGACAGTGTTACCTTTATTTAAAGAGCTTCGCTGTATACTATGTTATGTGTAATGCCATTGGAACAATATACGAACATATTAGCATTGTCGCTCACCCTCGACAGAGCCACATAGAGCTTTCCGTTGCTGAAACAGTTCGTCTATGCCTGCGGTGCGCAACGTCTGACCTTATGTCTTGTTTATCGTCATCGCAAGGCATAGACTCACAGACTCACCAAAAACTGTACGCGTTTTAAGAGTTACTCGTGGTACAACAATAACTGCGGGTAACACCGCGGGGTTCAGCTAGTACATAATAATAACATTGATAACTATGCTGCAGAACTGAAAAATGTTCAAGCAGCTATGTTGCACTTGCATAAGTTGTTTCTGTAATAACCTCTGGAAAAAATACATTCATTATTTTTGTAAAATCTAATTTACTTTATGTAGGTAGGTATATCTCAATGCTTTTAGGTTACATTTTGAAATAGTACAAAGCGTGGTATTTAAAGATGTTATCTGACCCGACGAACTTCGTACCACCATATTTTTCTTTCGTTACCAGTTACCCATGGGTAGGGTGCAGTCACGGACAAAAAAACTTTTTCCTTTATTTTTTATTTTTTCTTGTACACAAACCTTGTCCTAAGAATAACTAACACATAAAAAAAATATATAATTTGGTGTAGCCGATCGAAAGTTACGCGCATACATACATTTCGGCGTAACGCCGCGGGATAAAGTTAATCTAAATAAAGTGGCCTAAGTTACTCCCTGGATAATCAGCTACCTGCCAGTGAAAGTCCCGTCAAAATCAGCCGTTCCAGAGAATACCCGGAACAAACAGACAAACAGACAGACACTGACAAAAATTTTTTTAACTACCTTTTTGGTATATGTACCGTGTATACATACATATGCATTTAGTAAAAAGCGGTTATTTTGATATTACAAAGAGACACTCCAATTTTATTTATTTTTACCTATAGATGTAAAGATTTGTTCACTGTGGCACTACAAACCGACATTTATTATTCGACATTTTAATTAATATAAAATTGGAGAAAACTGATAAAATTAACTTAAACCGCGCTGTTTTGTTTTGTTGTGGCTAGAGTGTGACGTCACGCGTCTCATGTGACCAGTGCCATTACAGAAATATCGTTTTTGGTTGTCAAGCTTGAACTTTATCTTAAATTTAAATTCATAATTAATCATAATACAGTAGAAATTCTGCAAAAAATTTGATTCGGTAAGTAGTCGTTTCACCACCCGATGAATGAAGCAATATTCTGTACTTTGACCAGGCAGGCATGCGACATAATATCTTATTGTTTAAAACTGTGCCCGCGACTTCATCCGCGTGGATCTCCTTTTACAATAATGTTTTTTTTTTAACTATAGACTATTAAACTACAATTTAATAAATAAATATGACGCTGCCTTTTAAAAATCTATTTAAGACCGAAGAGTAATTTTTGTTTTGCATCGTCAGTACACTTGTTTACATTTGTTCAAAGTCGACGCTTCCGGTACGTATGCATAAAGATTTGTGGAACTACTGACCCAGTAAAAAGCGACGTACAACTGTCCATGTGAAAAACATCTGAGACTAAGATCTACTCCAGCAACACGGAAAGTCTGACGATGAGATTTATTAATTGTCATTGCATAAATTTACTTATTTGAAATTATACTTATTAATTTTACAACTATAAATATAAAGAAAAGAAGGAGAAACAAACAAAAACACTAAAACTAATTATATTATTATCTAATACCTAACTTAAACTGATATCTAAAAACTACGTCTTATATATTTTTTAAATCTAAAACGCGCTTATTCCCAGTCAATAAGAACCACGTTTGTTCGCATTAACAGTAACAATTCGAGTGAAGTCAACGCGTGAGCGGCGTAAGCGCTCCCGCCTTTTTGTAGATCCAGCGGCCATCAGTTTCGCGTGTTAAAGAAAAATCAACCGTAATGTCGTACTTATACTGGTGCGGCGAGATTTGGCAGTTTTATTTCATCTATATCTTGTGTGTTTATTAATTATAATTTTATAATTCTATATTTTATTTAAAAAGATATTAAAGTGTATAGTGATAAGGATATATCCATGTGAAATACAATATATTTAAGTATTTAATACACCTTGAAGAAATGCCTAACGCTTAAACACGTTATTGTGGCTAATTAATAAAAGATAGAAATATACTATTGAGGACTTTTTTGTAGATCTTTTGAAGACCATCATCTTTGTAATACATATTTTTGGTGTATGATCAACGTATGCGAGGATAAGAGCTCGAAAGCGAAAATGTTCATCCGACTTGCTTCAAATTTATCGTCACTGCTCAGCTCCTATGCATCTTAGCGTTATGTTATATAGCCTATAACCTGCCCAGGAGTATGGACTATAATCGTACCAAATTTGGTTAAAATCCCTTCAGTAGTTTTTGATCCATGCGTGCACATACAGACAGACAGACAGACAGACAGACAGACAGACAAAAAACTTACTGATTACATTTTTGGCATCAGTATCGATAACCATTCATCCCCCAATAATAATTTTTAATATATATTCAATGTACAGAATTGACCTCTCTACAGTTTTATTATAAGTATAGATTTTACAGTTAATTACATTCTGATTGTATTTTACAGCACTGTCTTCTTTCTATATGCGGAAGCTTTTAATTGGCATATAGAGAAGCAATATTTTAAATATATTGTAAATTTAGCTGTAAGCTCCCCGAATAAAATAAAATAAAATAAAATAAAAATAAAATTATTGCTCGGAAATAATCGTTTCTAACCTAACACATTTTCACGTGATTTTTTTTTGTTGCGATCTCCTTCTCATGTGGAGTTAACCTTAGGTACTTTTATTTCAAAAACAAATTATTTAATGTATTACTTGAATTTATATAAACACATTTTTAATCACCATATTATTTGGTTTCAATTCTCTAGTATGCTGAGACTCAATATTTACGAGAATATTTGCACACGACAATACAAATTGTCGGTGAAGTGGTACTTGAAACTGTATTTTTAAACGTTTTCGGTGTTCTAAACTCAAATATAGTTAAACCATTATTAAAGTCAATCAAGGCATAAGTCGACGTAAAAACACTAAGTTTAGGCAGTTAAGGTAATGAATAAACAAATATTTCGGACATCAAACACACAATGGCATCTAGTCCCAAGCTTAGCAGAGCTTGTGTTATAGATAGGTACTAGATAACTGATATAAATATTACCGCGGCGTTACCGCGGGTAACACCGCGGGGTTCAGCTAGTTATACATATAAAACACACATATCTGTAGATCATACAAACATTAGATCCAACCCGAGACCTAAAGCACTGCAGTCGCATACGCTAGAAATTCCCCTCCGAGCATCCTCGGAGGCAGTAAAAATTAAATTAAAATTTACTTAATGAATCATGAAAATTTGATGTTAAGACAAATATAAGTAGGTAATTATGTTTTAATTGTTTCTTTTATATATGAGTCTGCCGAAGTGACTCTACTCTGCCTGCTGGAAACCATGAGCAGAATCCAGGAGTAGTGGTCACCCACCATACTCATTGTGAATGCAGACAATGCAACAATGCACTCTATGGCGACTCACGCTATGGCGTCCCATTGAGATGCTTCTGCATCACTTTACCTACGACAATGCTGACACTTTAGCCTGGATTTTTGTGTGGTTGTCTTACTTCAATTATATTATTACTTTCGTACCCTCACGACGAAGTCAACGATGCGAACCAACGAAATCAATCAATCTGTGTTCTTTTGTTCATTCTTGGATGCCTTTACTACCAAGACATCATAACTTGATAAGATCTATTGATAGCTTGCTGGCGGACTTAAATTATTCGTCATATATTAAACCCTCTGTCGTTGGCATACGCTTCATTGTTATTTGCACAGATTCTCGCAGGTTACCTCCGTTTAATTCAGTGCAATACAAAAGAGACTAAAACCATTTTTGAATTAGGGTTTTAGATTACTATTAAAGGCATATTGTTTCTAGATACATTTTAAAATTTCAAAATTATCAATTAAAAATGTGAACATTTAATGGTTGCGCACGCAGACCTGGCGTCTGCGTGCACGAGACAGCTTTATTGATTTATCAACCCCCGGAATATGTTTTACGCCTGCTCTCTGCGTTCTGGAGTGCATATCAAAATCCTGAATGTTGAAATATATTTTTATTTTATTACTATGTTAAGCAAACGACTACTTTTTAACGAATTTTAAACTTTAACTTTACTGTCTTGTACTTTTACAGTCGTGGAAACTTTTAAGCTGTGTTATAATGAACTTATCACACCTGATAGAACTGTTGTATCTCCCAGATCTATTCGTAAATGAGATTAGTTAAAATTATTATACTATTTCTACAGCACCATTACCCAAAAAATAATTCAGTGTTAATTTTTGTCACGAACTATCTTTACTAGTCTATACATTTATTTTATATTTATTAATATACTTTTCTTTAGGTTCACCAAAAGCCAAACTTAAAGCCAAACCGTGTTTGAACTAGCCCTAGCAGAAATTGTCGGAATTAAATATTTCCTAAGAGGTTCAATGATCTTGTCGGACTTAAAAATTGCTATTGAGAGTTTGATAGGTCTCGTCGCTAATACTGGATTGACGAGACTGGAAATGAAGGCGTTCTTAGATATTTTATTTACACAGATCAAACTGAAACTTTAGCAAATTAATCCGATATTTTATCTCTTAGAGTTGATTACTATTATTTTGAAATATTTATTGAATATTTTTAAACATAAATACAATAATAGAAAAACACATACACAAACTTATCACAACAACTGGTTATTTTATAAGTATTTACAAAGCTCATTTTCACTCAAATAGTTTCATTTTGAAGTAGCGTTCATATATCGAAATTATAATAAAACTATCGTTTGATATAAATTGTTTATTTTGTTTGTATTACACTTGAAATATTTGTTCCGAGATATTATTATTTATGACTTCAGTCCTGGATTCAGCCACACTATCATAGGTACAACAAACAAAAATATAGGAATCCTAGGAAAGAGGTAGACCGACTGACGCATGCGATTTGGGGCCAGTCTAAGTCCAAAGCTGTTCGTGGACAGTCACCAAGGCTAGTCCTCTAGGATATAATTATAAAACGCTAAAATTTTACATATCATTTAGTGTTTCGACAATTATTTTACGTAATTAAGTGTTATGAGTGTTATCTAAAGTGATCTACACGAAAAAACACTGAAAATGTACGGAAGAAGGTTGAAGACCTCATGCACCTTGGAGCAGTACGTCAAATATGCAGAGCATTTATTTCTCACTAATCAAGGGTTGGTACTCTCGCATGCGTTATCATTAGGCGATGAGCATGTTTCCAACGACAATCTGTTTAAGAATGATGAATTTGATGCTTATATGCACAAAGAGAACATGTTGCCGATAGACACAATCATCAAGCGCCACTTGCTGTGCGTGAAGTATCTCCGCGAACGTAATTTTATAGTGGCATATTACCACCAAAGCTCTTGTGTGACCGATGTAGTAACAGCGTTGCGAAACCAAACAGGGGCGAATTGGATGTTGCCAGTCATGTACGTCGTTTCATCCGATCTTCGTATAGTTGCGCAGAAAGCGGACACCTTCAATAACAGAAGCGGGGAGATCCTTGAAAAAGCAACAGATGTTTTAATGGCATGTTATAAGGTGTGTATTGGAGACGGACCGAGTGTTCAAGGACATAACACCAAGAGAATGGGGTTGATGAGCCCTGTCAATCATATTATGAACATATACTTCAGGACACAGAAGTTCCATTTATGCCAGGAAATGATAAGAACCATTGATGCTGTAGCTAGAGATGTGCCGAGCACTATACAACAACAAGTTATATTTAGATTTTTTGTTGGGCGACTGGCAGTTCTCGAAGGTGATTTCGAGGTAGCGAACCAGAATTTATTGTTCGCATTTAGACAAAGTCATCGAAGTAGCTGGAAAAATAAGCGAATCATTCTTACATACTTGTTACCCGTGAAGATGCTCCTTGGCTACATGCCACCTAAAGCTTTCGTTGAGAAATACAACTTACCAGTTTTTTGGGAATTGCTATTTGCTGTAAAGCAAGGAAATGTGAGGTCATTCGAAGAAGTTTTCGAAGCAAACCACAGATACTTCACAGATATGGGGCTTTACTTGGCTATAGAAAATTTGAGATTGCTGACATACAGAAATCTTTTCAAGAGGATTTACCTCTCCCAAAGAAGTAATAAAGTAAATGTATCTTGCTTCCAAGCAGGTTTGCAGTTAATGACGCACGAGGACGTGGATGCTTCTAAAACTAGGATGCTCATAGCCACTTTGATATACAGCAACAAAATGAAGGCATACCTGTCTTATCAACGTGATGTGGTTATCTTCTACTCAGAAAATGCTTTCCCGCGTTTGTCTAACTTTGAATACGGCGGTTAACTTTCAGGTCATAGAAATATTCCGCCAAAGGCTAATGATTAATCAATGTTCTAGGTACCTAGCTACTTCAAAAACCCTAGGTACCTACTTAATTTATTAACATCAATGTAACTTAGCATTTAATTCATGTTTAGATGATATTACGTATGTATGTGTACCCCCATCATGCCTACATATATTCAATGTCGAAATAGTAGTAGTTTTTAAATGTTTTATGTACGTAATCAAGTGTTTTTAACATTCTCGTATTCGTGTGGTGGTCGTACTGTGGGTGGGAATTAATATTTTGTTCTTAACTTTCAACCAACTTCTTTCAATTGTTTCTCTTATTTCTGTACATTATTTAACAAAGGCCTATTTTTAAGGACTGAGTTATTCTTTTAACAGTTCTGACAATACTTTGCAGTAGATTATCATGTACTATATTCGGCATATCAATATTATGAAAAAAAAGATTGTCCGTCTATGTCAGACATGAAATGTATGAAAAAGACTATGTGTGTTTCACACTTTAGATACATATTCTTGGACCATGGCCCGTGTCTTTCTCTTGCGAAGGAGGGAATTGTGCCCAAAATAGAAAGGGACAATAACGATGAGATGTGGATACGCAGGGTTTGATCGAATTTGGAATTTTAATCAAAAGCGATTTAAAAAATCGTCAATTTTCATATAAAGATTTTAGCGTATTATGGAAAGTCTGTGTACATCGGAGATGTATTAAAAGTAACAATTAATTGGGCCAATTTAAGAAATTGGTTATTCTTACAAAAGTATTTCATTTTTGATAGGATTGTTTCAAAAACCCTATTTGTTTAGTACTCAAAAAGTGTGATTTGATCTAAGACTTGTGTAACATTTTTGATAGGATTATTTTAAAAACCCTATTTGTTTAGTACTCAAAAAGTGTGATTTGATCTAAGACTTGTGTAACATTTTTGATAGGATTATTTTAAAAACCCTATTTGTTTAGTACTCAAAAAGTGTGATTTGATCTAAGACTTGTGTAACATTTTTGATAGGATTGTTTTAAAAACCCTATTTGTTTAGTACTCAAAAAGTGTGATTTGATCTAAGACTTGTGTAACATTTTTGATAGGATTATTTTAAAAACCCTATTTGTTTAGTACTCAAAAAGTGTGATCTGATCTAAGACTTGTGTAACATTTTTGATAGGATTATTTTAAAAACCCTATTTGTTTAGTACTCAAAAAGTGTGATTTGATCTAAGACTTGTGTAACATTTTTGCTAGGATTGTTTTAAAAACCCTATTTGTTTAGTACTCAAAAAGTGTGATTTGATCTAAGACTTGTGTAACATTTTTGATAGGATTGTTTTAAAAACCCTATTTGTTTAGTACCCAAAAGTGTAATTTGATCTAAGACTATTGCATTTACTAAGTAATTACTCATTGAGAGTATTATGTAACCTTTAGCATTTAATCACTTAGATACCTATCTCAGTATTTTAATGATATAATTGTTAGGTGTATTAATTAAGCAGTTTATATTATCTGAATCTGCATTAATGTACGACTCTCGACAGTTACTTTTAATCGTACTTAATATAATAAAACGAATAAATTTCTATTGTTATTGTAAAACAATGCATTTATGATTTTTTTTAAACGAAATAAGTCTGATCTTCAAATAATTTATTTGTATGCCTTTTTAACCAATTTCGCTAAACTCTAGAACTGTTACTTCACTGAATTTATTAAACGAATTATGAATTTTTATGTAAAGTAAGATAATGATTTTACATTTTAAATGTATTCTCAGTGTCTATGTTATATTAGGTATTTATGAGCATTTAATCTGAATAAATACATAAAATACAGTGCTGTCTATCATTAAAAGCCTCTTAGAGTACAAACTTTCAAAGGGACGCTGAACACAGGTAAGTCCCAGGGTGAGTCTCTTAGTTTTTACCCGGAAAAAAATTGAACTGAAACATTGAGCACTTAGACAGAAAAACATCATTCCTTTGATAGATTGTAATGACATCCATTACATGTAAGCTTATGAGCTTACATGTAATGGATGTCGTTGGTGGTATTGTGAGTGGTTTTATTGACGTTGTTTCACACGTAGAATAAAAAGCAATCCAGATTTATTTTACTTTCAATAAAACCTTATATTTATGAACGTGCCAAAGTGACTCTACTGTGCTGATGGAAAGCATGAGTAGAATTTAAGAGTAGTGGTCACCATACTGACGGATCTACATACACTACAGCAATTAATAATAATAATAAAGAGCCTCGACCAACACCTTAAGAGGCTCACGTTAGATGGCTGGATCAAGGGTCTGATGCAGAAGGCAGTCCTCCTTGACACGGCTCGTATTGTGAGGAGGTTCCTGTCTTTGGAGCCCTAACCACCGGTGTCTTGGTCCCTGTACCCGAAGTCGGTGGTCTACTATTTTTTATATTTTTAAATGTATTTGTTTTTATACTTATATTTAAAAATGTAAATAATGTGTATATATAAATGAAATAAAGGAAATAATAATAATAATAGTTTATTAATTCATAAATAATTACAATGTTAACTAAAATACAACAATCAACTGAACAATTACCTATAATATTGAATATATTATAGTAAGTGTCCTATTTAACCCTTAGTTGTTGTAAGGGCTATTGTTGTGGGTGTTCTATCTAGTTTGTACTTATACTTATAACGTAGGACAATAGAACTGCTAAGAGAAGTAAAACTTGACATATCACATTTACCGAGACCTCAACCCACGTGAGTACATCGAAAGCATCACTAAGGCGGCCTCGCGGAAAATTGGCGTACTGAACAAGGTGAGACGGTTCTTCACGCCCGAGCATTTGTGGCTTCTTTATAAGACCCAGTTACGCTCGTGCGTGGAGTAATGTTCTCATCTTTGCGATGGATCTGCGTAGTATTTGCTTGATGCTCTCGACTGGCTGAAGCGGCGAGCAGTCCGCGTTATCAACAGTCCCGATGCCACTGAGTTCCTTGAGCCTTTACAGTTGCGAAGAGATATCGCCTCTATGATAGTCCTCGACCGCCTTTATCATGGAGAGTGCTGTGAAAAGCCTTCTCCCTTCCTCTACAGAACAACACGTGCAGGCCTTAGAAGCGTAGAAATACGCTCTCGAACCAAACGGTTTGGTTCTTCCTTCCTGTGCCGAGCAGTTAAAAACTGGAACTCACTACCAGTGCACGTGTTTCCCTCCCTCTACGATCCTAGGACCTTTAAGCAAGGCGTGAAAAAGCATCTAACTAAGCCGTCATAGCGTGGGACGCCATACACATTGTTTGCTTTCGCAGTGAGTATGGTGGCCCCCACTATTAGATTTTGCTTGAGCTTACCATCAGGCTTAGCAGAGTCACTTTGGCAGGTAAATCGTTAAAAAAACAAAAAAAAATATTAACGGCCACATTGTCCTACAAATTGCGTGATACGTTATCCTAGTTCTACGCTCAAAAATTTTTTTGTCCCTGCTACCCGTGTTAGCTTCCACAATCGTAAATTTTTGTAAGGTAAAAGAAACGAAATAAGGCCTCTTTTCAAAATGAAGCCACTCACACAACAAAAATGAGCTTCATAGTAACAACTTGTAAAATTAGTACCGGGGATAAACAAGTTTTTTCACGCTGTTATAACATCACGCTACGGGCAGTAGGACACAGACGGGGTTGCGTGGGTCATCTAGTTGCCAAATAAGAGTACCTACAGTACTAGGCAATCACTTCCTGTGGGTACCCGATATCATTTACCTTTTTGATTTTACCTTTTAATGGAGTTGTTTTACCTATTCAACAGCTACAGGCAATCTTTATGGGGTAAACCTATACTTAAAAGTGTTCCACAGAATTAATGAACGCACAGCCTGTATTAAGATCTATCTATATATATATACATTGTAATGCATAATATTGATTAGCAAAATGATTATCTAATAAAAATACATATTAAGGACGCCAGCAAGTATTGATTCGCGGTACCCTTTGTTACTACCTGAATCCAAAATAATTTAGCATTCGACAAAACCACTTAGAATTATTTTTATCAGAGCCAAGGTTGCTTGTTAACACACGTGAATCTTCACGGCATCTTTGCAAGTATGTTTAAGAAATGACATATGCAGTTTGCTTTCAGGTTGATTACAAAATGCTTGAATTATAGCATAGTTTTTTGCACTGCGCTTGGACGCTACTGCGGCTGCGTATTATTGATCCAGACAGGGGGTCTACGAGGAGTACGAGGGTTAATAGCACTGTCGGTAAAGTAGAACAGGAATGAGGCGTTCTACTTTACCTATGGTTCTATTTCATACATGTATCCATAGAATTTAGAAAAATGTTCAAAACTATTTAATAGAGAAAATTGAGGGGAAGTTTTCCAAATAAATGTAGATTTCAATGGTACAGGTCGTGCAATCCCGAATATTTAGGGTATTAGCTTAATGAATAATATATAAGAAAACTTAAAATACACACCATACCTATATATTTTCTTTATACTGGCTTGTGCCAGTGACTACGCCCGCATAAGGTGAAACCGGGATAAATTCCCACTTTTCAAATTACTTCATAATTTTAAAAATATTAAGTTTAAATGAATATTTTTTATTAATGTAGCTACTAGCTTAGTCATTCATGTTGAATTATTATTTGTTTTTGCTTACCTATAGGCTTTTTTTGGGATAGACGCCTACCTGTATGGATAGTTACCCCACCATGAAAATAAAAAGAAGGATAGATGTCTGCAGTGCGAGATAGATGCCTGTACTGCGGGATGGATGCCCTTCAAGTCGTGTAAAACAGCAATTCTCCTAAAACGGCAACTATCTACAAGAAACATGGTTTGAATTATGAAAAATATTTATTTCTAATATGACACAAATAACCATTATTAAATTTTAAAAGCATTTGTAAAACAAAAACACTAATTGCTTTTTATTATAAAATATTAATTGTTGAGTTTAAACATACAATTATACTTTTTAAATGAAATTTTAAAAGCATTCACTATCATCTTTCAAGCCTTGGGGTCGGTTACTAGTTCAATCAGTTTTTTCTCTGAGCGACTGGTATGGGACCTCAGCAACGACCGCAACCCTGAGGGTGAACTGAATTCGAAAGTTGAACTAAAAGCCAGTATATTTGAGGATACTGACATCTCAATAACGATTGTCATAGGTGTTTATAGCAACCGGTACCTAGGGCGGCACCGGTTGCTATAAACGACCGACGACGGCACTGCCATCTCCCATACTCCCGTAATGCCGTTGTATTTTTAGCAGAAAAACACCTTCGCAATATTCTAGAAGGAATCCCAAATCATCAGAATATTTCGTTTATCCCCAAGATATTTTTATTTATTTCATCGAAACCAGACTGTAGTTGCACAAGAACATAATATGAGTATATATCCGGTTCCCTCCATATATAGTTTAAATTATATTAAGTTTAGTTTAGTTTAGTATAGTTTAGTATTAAGTTAAAATTATATATATATATATATCTATACAAATAAATAAAATTGGAGTGTCTGTTTGTAATATTAAAATAACCGCTTTTTACTTAATGCATATGTATGTATACACGATACATATACCAAAAATGTAGTTAATTTTTTTTTTGTCTGTCTGTCTGTCTGTCTGTCTGTCTGTCTGTCTGTCTGTCTGTCTGTCTGTCTGTTTGTTCCGGGTAATCTCTGGAACGGCTGTACGGATTTTGACGGGACTTTCACCGGCAGGTAGCTGATGACCCGGGGAGTAACTTAGGCTACTTTTTTTAGACTAACTTTGTCCCGCGGCGTTACTCGCGGTACAGCAATAACCGCGGGTAACACTGCGGGGTTCAGCTAGTATATATATATAATTTTAACTAAAACAAAACCGACTTCAAGGTTTGACTCGATTTCTCTTGGATGCCATCATCATATCTTAGTGTCCTTATCATGGTACCACCGTTGGGTTATCTCCTTTCCATTAAAAAAAGAATCATCAAAATCGGTTCATAATCGACGAAGTTACCCGCGAAAACACATTAAAATAAAAAATATATATATACGGTCGAATCCTTTTTCAATTTTCTTGAAGTCGGTTTGAAAACAAGGCTTTACCACGTTTGTATAGTGGAAAACCGAAAGATGTTTCCAATATCAACCGTTTATAATTGACTCGATTAGAGTTGCGCTTTGGCCGATTTTTAAATCGAAAATGTAGCGCAAATACTGCCTCGTTGGTCTCGCGGTTGGCGTGTGCGACTGCTGATCATGAGGTCACGGGTCCGATGCCCGGGTCGGACCAAATGTTTGTATGATCTACAAATATTTGTTTCGGAGTTTGGGTGTGAGTATGTATTTGAATCAGTTATCTAGTTCCCATAATACAAGCTCTGCTTAGCTTAAGACTAGAAAGCGTTGTGTGTTAGATGTCCGAAAATATTTATTTATTTATTTTATTTTATATCGCTTTAAAATTGAAAAGAGTGTAGAAACATTCATGCTTGTATTTTAATATTATTATTTTAATCAGCATTATCTTGTTGTTTCTCATACGCAACTAACATCGACGTGTGACGACAAGGCTTGGCACTATTACCAGGCTAGTGGTTAGTTTAATATTTTCGACAATTATACATTGTCGAAAATGTGTCGAATTTAGGACCCTAATTTATATTCTGTCTGATTCTTAGGTATCCAGGGATTTCCTTTTTGGGGTTGCCTGGCTACTGGTACCCGATAGGACGCGGCGTGCCGTTTCTAGTTAGTTCGAATCCCAGTTGGTGTGTATCTGAAAAAAGAGGTACGGAGAGGACGTTTAGATGGAAGTATGTATAGGTAGGTTTTATATTGGCTGCGATAAGTATCAGAAAATAATGTCATAAAAATACTCTTCTTTAACTGGTCTGTTACAATACTTCGATACTAAGTTCCTACATATATGTTTATCTTTTAAGTCTTAAGCAGAAATATAAATGTTTTTCGTATCTATAATTAATTAATATACATAAATGTACTTTACAAATATACATAAAAGAATAAATAATGAGGTGATCTTGAAGTTTAATTTTGAATTAGATATTGACAAATTTGAAAGACCAATCTGAACACGTAATTTCACTCATTTAACTAGGCGACTATCTGCGGGCGCATCATCATCTTTAGACTCCTTTGTGAGGTTTCCAGGGAAACAACCCCAGTCTCTATCGTAGGTAGTCGTGTGTTTCTTGAGTTTGTCTAACTATAACGTCGGAAGGCAAACTTTCATAACTAAAAATCCAAAACAAGAAATGTACGGAACTGTCAAATAGCTGGTATGAACGATATCTTATGTAGTAGTTGTTGACACGTGTACTTTAATATGTACTTAAATCCAGACGTTATGCTCGTAATCGGACTGAGTTCACAGAATAATAGAGCATCAAATTTCAATTGGCGAACCGAAGGATGTATTATGTTTACTGACCATATTATGTCGCAGAAGTTATATCGGCATTCGTCATTACAAAGTACTACTTATAATGTAACACCGATTAAGTCTTCTGTCGTTAGATGTGACGCGGTGATGTTTGTAGTGTTTCATTTGTATGAGTCATGCTGTTCTTATGGGAAGGTAACCTACCAAACAATGTGTAACAATAGAGGGCCTATCTACGATAATATGAAACTAACATAAACACTAATAAGCACAGAATATTTTGCAATGAGTGAAGTATTATTTTGTTTTTTAATTTTTAAATTATTTATAACACTTTATACTTAACTTAGTCTCGCATTGAGAAACGAATTTCTACATTGATTGTCGTATCTTTAACTACTTCAGTCATTTTTGCATAGGATTAAATCCATTGAGCAGCTTGTTGTCCTGGGATCGGTGGAGGACTAGGCCTCTTGAGAGTCCATTAAATGAATGAGTCAGGATATCTGTCAGAAGGGAGTGGAGGCGAGTTGTATCATGACTATGATAGTCACGATCACTTTAGCAAGAGTGACACGACCAAGGAGAGGATAAATAGCTAAATCTAGTTAGGACGAGTAAAAATACGTAAGTCATTTGAAAAGGTCGCCCAATTACAATCAGATCGAATTATTTTGTCTGTACACGAATGCAAATTTATTTTATTTTAAAAGGTTTTCAGGTAACCCTCGCAACCATTTTCCTAACAAAATTTTACAAAGCTATTTCGATACAACTGTATTTTAACTGACAAGAGTTATTTGCACAATTTAAGTCATTTGTTATTACACAGTCACAACTAAATATCGTAGGTAGTTGCTTAGAGTATACATACATTAGTTGTCTCGACTAAGATTGTGATGTCTCCTTAACTGCTCAATGCTCAATGGCAATGTTGAATTAAAAAATATTTTCTTATTTCAGTCTTATCTTAACTATAGGTACGTATTGTGACACTGTCGGTGGAATATTTCAAAGTAATCTTTTATAATACACACAGTGACAGTAAATGGTAAAATAATTAAATAGTATTATTGACGGACTCTAAATATAATTTTCATCCCCCCATCTCGGAAAGAGTATTTTTGCCTTTCGATATCTGAGAGCAAAAGCCGTTTTTATCCGCTAGAGGATAAAGTAAATTAAATTTAGAACATCGTGTGCACTATGTTTGTGAATTCAAAACATCATTAAACCTATTTACTTCTACCTCCATGGTGCCTAGTTTATCATACAACGTTTTTTAATTTTTTTTAAACTCAGACTCTAATCTCCAGGTGCAACTAGTTTTTTTTTTAATTTGCCTTTCCCGCGCCCTTTTCGTTTCACGTCATATTATTAAAACCTTAGTATCATCATCATCATCAGCCTATCGCAGTCCACTGCTGGACATAGGCCTCTCCAATTTCGCGCCACTTGGTTCGATCCTCGGCTTCGAACCTTAGTATAAAAAAAGTAATTCTAGCGACGAGAAAGTTTATTTGAAAGCCGAATCCGAATTTGGGAATCCGATGAATCGGCACTACTGTTAAGTACATACTCTGTCAAGAAAGTACCGGGAAAAGATCAATAATACACAATATGATAGTTATTCATCCAAATTTATTTTATCACCTTCAAAGTATGCTCCTTCAGAAACGATATATTTACGCCAACGAATAATCCAATTATCAAAACATTTTTAAACGCTGTTTCCGGCAGTGGGTTTAGTCCTCGCTGCGAATTCTATTTTATGTCTTCTACCGATTGAATACGGGTGCAACGAAGTGTTATTTGAGTTTAGAAAAGGTCGGCTGGAGCCTTATCTGGTGAATATGTAGATTTCTCGATGGTATTTGTTGAGTTTTTGATCAAAAATTCGTTCATAATGATGGCCTTGTGCGAAGGCGCATTATGGTGGTGGGAAATTTATTTTCTCTTAAATAGCGCATAACGCTCAATTGCTAATCTTTATTTACCGTTCAATCGTCCGGCAAGAATTCCGAGTGCACAACACCACGAGAGTCAAAGCAAACAGTCAACTTTTGACTTTTGATCGACTTTGGCGTGGTTTTCTCGGTTTCGGTTCGGTTGGAAGGCGCCACTCCACTTGTTGACTAGTTTGCATGACAAACTCATAAACCTACGTCTCGTCGTGATTTTAATACTTTGTTTTTGATTTGTTTTTTAGTTATTTTGTCATATATTTTGTTTATTTTAATTTTTTATTTGAATTTCCTAGGTTTTTTTTTCATTGTAGTGTGTATATTTATTTGATACTAGCTGAGTGGCGCGGTGTTACTCCCGGTTAATGTCGTACCGTGGGTAACGCCGCGGGGCGAAGTTAATCTAAAAAGTAGCCTCAGTTACTCCTTATACCATCAGCTATCTGTCAGTGAAAACCCTAACGCCTAACCCTAACCCTGCAGAACACGGTAATATATAAAGGAAAATCCTGGTACCCCAAAGGATCTCAAGTTATCCACAGTTTACGGCTCCTCGTGTATAGTAACCACAATATTCCCTTCCTGACACTAACAATCTGCTCTGAGCCGCTTCAGCTGGAGTGAAAAGTGTCGTAATCACTGCTCTTATCTTTTGCCTGACCCGTGTGCTGGACATGGCTCAATCCCTAAACTGACGGTCCGAAACACTTCTAAATCTCTCCTTGTCCCACTAGAGAGATTTAAACATTGAGATTTACCATACGTACATGATCTGGACACTGTGTAAGAACTGATGCTTATAAAAGTATGCATATAGATGTCACTATTATGACATAATAAAAAATACAGATATTAGACATTCAACTATAAGCACACTGACTGACTTTCGCTTTTACTTAGGTAAACCAAGCATCGCGAAAATGCTGTACACATTATTGTCTGGCCAATGGCACTATACGGCACACGCCTTACCGGCACGTGCCTCTGGCGCCTTGAGAATGTATTATCGGTGAGAGCCATACTTGGTGATTGTCGGCGCACGAGCACCGAGCAGCGGGACTAAAGAACAGCGGCGCTGGGAGGAGACCTTTCGGTGCAACGGCACTCCGCGCAACTAAACTACCGTAGACATTGAATCCGGTTCAAAGGACCAATGTCTACGGTAGTTTAGTTGTTTCCTATTGCTTCGGTATGTAAATAAAAGATAGTGGTAGATAGTGGAGTAGTATAGCTAATGCTTGTATTATGTACAACCAAATACATATATAAGGCGAGCGTCGCTGTCTAAGGTGTCTCACCAGAAGAGGCGCGAGGCAGCTCGCCAAACTACGGCGTGCTACAGTTAGAGCTTTTCCAGCCTGTTATTATTAAGAGGGTAGGACGTCATGTCGGGTTCTCTTGTTTTGGGCTGACTTAGCGCCTTTCCGGGAATGGCTGCTTCGAGAAGTACTGTATTGTATTGTACTAATCTGTTTCTAGGAGCGAAGTGAATCCCGTCTATCTGTGTGTGCTGGTGAGAGCAGTGATGGAGGACGATGAGAAGGCCGCGAGAAAATTTCTAACTGACGAACCTATTCGCCACCTACGAAGTTTGCGGCGAAGGCACGCAATCTATCGTCTCGTGCAACCCTAGCCAAGATTCCTAATTTAGGTTGTAAATATTTAAAAATTCGTATCCATGAAGCTATATTTATCAAGCGTTTATTTAACAAGTTTTAAAATTGTTCTAGATTATTCGGTACACTGTTTAGTACTAAGCTTGATATTTTTTGGTAAATGGTCAGAACTTCTTTTCTCCGTGTATTTATATATTTACATTTTATTTCTGTAAGATAAAAAAAAGTCGCCCAAAATTGCCCATTAGGCTCCAGCCTACTCAGCCTATTGGTAAATCCACCGTCCAACGTTACAGTACTTAACAAAAATATGACACTCAACTTAAGTAGTTACAAAAACATAAAGATACCAGTGACGTACCCGCCAGATATAGATGCAAAATTATTAGGTATCTATCTTTATATATACAATTCTTCTGTGAGCGTGTATGTCACTGAACTACTCTCAAACGACTGGACCGATTTTTATGAAATTTTTTATGTGTGTTCAAGGGGATCTGGGAATGGTTTAGATTCACAATTTTGTCCGCTGTACAATGTTTTTTAAATTAATTTTTAATTTATTAGTAGTTATGGCAAAACGACGTTTGCCGGGACAGCTAGTATACTATATTTTTTTTTATTATTGACCACTATACATTTTTGCACTTGAATCCTTTAGTTTTAGTAGTCATTGTTACATAGGTAAGTAGATAGGTAATTATTACTTTTTACAGGTGTTCCTTTTTTGCTTGCTTGACTTCTGCATTAAAATACAAATAGGTAAAAGTAAGTAAGTATTTCGAATATGATATATTTCGCCCATATTACCGAATATAATATTATTCTTTCAAATATTTTTGTAGGTACGTGTGTGTTGGTTATCGCTACAAAAAGTAGCATATCTCCGTTTTCAAAGTCCAATCTATCACAAAACCGAAACTTAACCAAATCGATCTAACGGCTTAACCGTGAAAGCGTATAATAGGCAAACATAGTTACTTTTGAATTTATGATATTAGTATGAATGTATGGATTAGACAGACGCAAAATCTATATCTAGTTAGCTATAAAGTCGTTTATTTTAAGAATATTTGTGTAGTCCTTCGAAATTGTGTTTATTTAATAGCGAGGCGTATTATATCCTAAAACAGGATCATATTACACGGAACACCGATCTAATTAAATACTATTATCTAATTGGACATCTAAAACCGTTCACCTCTAGATTTCCCTGCGGTAATTTTAGGTAAGTACCAACTTTTAGTAAAAAAGTCATACAGGGATTTGGGCGTAAGGGTATCTGTTATGCCCCAGATTACAATTGGAGTGTATGTTTGTACATTGAAATAACTGCTTTTTGCATATCTATATCTATACAAATAAATAAAATTGGTGTGTCTGTTTGTAATATTAAAATAACCGCTTTTTAATAAATGCATAATATATATGACACTGTACATATACCAAAAATGTAGTTAAAATAATTTTTGCCTGTCTGTATGTCTGTCTGTCTGTCTGTTTGTTCCGGGTAATCTCTGGAACGGCTGGACCGATTACGACGGGACTTTCACTGGCAGGTAGCTGATGATCCGGGGAGTAACCTAGGCTACTTTTTTTAGACTAACATTGTCCCACGGCGTTACTCGCGTAAACAATAACCGCGGGTAACACCGCGGGGTTTAGCTAGTGTAAGAATACATATGTGTACACGGTACATAAACCAATTTTTGTCTGTATGTTCCTGGACTTTCACTGATAGGTACACTGGTAGGCTACTTTTTTAGAATACCTAGTACTAGCCCCGCGGCGTTGCCCGCGGTTCGGTTCAGCTAGTTATGACATACAAACAATTTGTGGGTGTTTCTATATAGGTATTGCTGTTCTGTGTATTGATGTGTTTTATGTCTTTAACTTGTGCTTCACATCATAATTGAATGTTTGCGAATGATCGATAGTACGAAACTTGATTCCCAGGTACTTAGCGAATAACAGAAGAATATTGAAAAAAAAATATTAATCATACATTACAAGTATCAAGTATTTTTGATAGGTAAATAAATTTATTTTAGCTTTTTATTATTTTTGTAGGTAACTGAAATAAAAACCATAATATTTTAAGTTTTTTCATATTAATCTTGATATGTATTTCAATCTTAATATATATCAAAAATAGGGTTTCTTTTGCTGCGTATGATATCATTACACACACATAGATGTACGTGTCCTACAGTGTAGTTGCCGGCTGTCACGCACACTAATATAAATCAATCAGCTTCTTGTTATTTGACAAGAACGTTCCATCTGGCTTTCTTTTATAATCTGAGTGTTAAGCGACGAGTAAAAAATTTCTCATCGTAAATCATTAGGTTTGGGTACCTAATGATTTACGATGAGAAATTTACCGCGAACAATACCTATATGTGTACTTATATACCTACCTATGTATATCATATTTTTAAAACCTCCTGTTTTTTTTTTTAAATTATGATTTAGATAACATGAATATCTATAGGTACAAATAAATAAAATTGGAGTGTCTGTTTGTAATATTAAAATAACAGCTTTTTAATCAATGCATATGTACATATACACGATACATATACCAAAAATGTAGTTAAAAAAATTTTTGTCTGTCTGTCTGTCTGTCTGTTTGTTCCGGGTAATCTCTGGAACGGCTGGACGGATTTTGACGGGACTTTCACTGGCAGGTAGCTGATGATCCGGGGAGTAACTTAGGCTACTTTTTTTAGACAAACTTTGTCGCGCGCCGTTCTCGCGGTACAACAATAATCGCGGGTAGCACCGCGGGGTTCAGCTAGTATTAAATATAAATATACCCATCACTAGATGTGTATGAATTGTAGCGTATAATAGATATATATACTTTAGGTACATGTATACAGTTATCTTTATTGTTCATAACTTTATTATTCATACACTCCAAATAAATAAGAGTCTGTTAAAATTTGCTTTGCTTGCTAAACCATTTCTTAGAGACTGTGTTCACTCGCAGTGGAAAGGATGTTCTTATCAGTCTAGGTATACTTAATTAGTGACGATGTATCGCCGACAGTGGTCACAGCTTACATTACATGGTAATTGAATAAATATTATAGTACGAGTATATTGTATCAACATGTGTAACACGTCTAGTAAATCGTTAAATGTCATTTCTCGATTTACTACTACATACTACGCGATTTCACGAATTTTTGGTTTGTTATAATGGTCGGAAAATCAATTAAACTGAAGTAATAAACTATGATTGCACACCAAAAATTAAGGCGAAACCGTAAAAACCTCAAAGCAAACATCAGTACATCGTAAAAGGTGATGAATGGAGGGTTCAAGATCAGGCAATGATCCCCGCCGCCTGCGCGCGCGCCTCTGTACTACCCGCGCCATGTTGTAGGCGGGGCCTATCAAACGCTTCGTGTCGGAGCGCATCTTCCTTTTAACTTTGTATTCCCTGAAAACATTGCGTTGGAAAGAGAAAAGTAGATTCGGAATGCTGAGTAGTCTGAGTATCTATCTTATACGCATGTTTCTCATCGTCCGCATACCTGCTTTATACAGAAATTAAGTACCTATCTATTCAGTTTTCCCATTTGCGGGAGAGATGATTTTATTTGAAAGTAATGTTCAAAGCCGCGAGGTTTTTAAATTCAAGTTCTTTTATGTGATTTCTTCGAGGATAATGTTTCCATTAGCCTGAAATCAGAGCTACTTTATTTTATACAATGAATTTGTTATTTAAAGTATTTGTAATGTAGTTAGTCCAGTTGCGGATGTCCCTCACGAGTGAGAATTACTATTATAACAATGATAATTATTGAATTATAATAATGAATAAAGAAAACAAAATTATTTAATTTTCTTTTTTCTTTTATTCATGTTAATTAAGTTTTTACTGCGGTTGTCGTTGCGTAGATATTGTATTATATTTTTTTTACAATAATGATAGTAGGATTATTGTTTACTTAAGGCAGCGTCGGTGATTGTTTATGGGAGAGATCGGCGAACTAACATGCGGCGGAACGGCGCGGGAGCAACCGTTAGACCGACTCGTATTTATAGCATCATTCGATAAAGATGATTTATTTATTTAGCATGACATTCAACATTACATCATATTAGTGCCTATATATTGGCGCAAATGTAAGCAATGTAAACTAGAAAGCTAAATTATTACGTAGGTATTTATCCTACCGACTCTTAAAAAATCTAAACATTTTGTAAATAATAAATCGATCGATTATGAATCGAAATCGATGTCATAATTACATGTTTCTTCTTCGCATTAAAATATTCAATTAAGCAGCATATATACCTACCTACATATTTAGTTCCTTCACTATTTTCTACTCTGAAAATAGCTGGGTCGAAGCGAACGATAAGACATGAAAACGCAATAAACAATGATAGTCACAATTTTTTTTTTCAAATTTTTTTGTTCGTAGTTAAATAACTACCTAATAGGAACTTCCTGACTAGATTTTTTCATATTCTTGTATTGGTTTGAATAACATTAAATTCAGACTGATATGTTTCAAAACCCAACCAAAATAGCTAATGTACCTAAGCGATTGTGTGACTTAACTACCGCTGATAAAGTTGTAAGTTGTGTAATTAGATGTGTTATATACAATGTCTTCCTGCTCATTTTCTTCAATGGTCTGAAGAACTGCCAAACGCTATTGATTCATTACAGTAGGAAACCAAAATAAAATCTTATTTTATCGGATTAGAACTCATTTTCGTATGGCCGCTATAGTTTACACGAGTGCGAGTAAATAAATCCGGCAAGTTTAATGCAAAACTTTTGGTTTACGCTTTATGGTAAATATTTGGTGTACGTCGTATAACTGTTTTATAGTTCTAGTAAAATGTTTGGTTTAATTGTGCTAGGTCAAGAGCGGCCGTTCGACAGGCGTCCTTGCGACGGGTAAATATTATTGTCTAAGCGGGTTTTCCACTGTTTGGGTGTTTGTATGAGTTTGTGGATGATACAGACGGGGATCCGCGAGTGCAATGACCCCATCTACACACACGTGTGAATTGTAGTGCACCTACCTACAACAGGACCAGCTAGAAGTAGGTACGACAAGCAAACTAAAGACACACTGTCTACTGTCTATGTACTTACCTACATACAAAATTACAATTTTGAATTTTTCGTAGACATATTGTGTTTCAACTTCATAAATTGGTACACTCGGTACACATTTCACAAAGCGAGTAAACTATCATCGTTTTTGTTCCTCCTGAGATACATACAGATTTGTGTAGTTCCCGCTCTGTGAAACGTTTTGGCGAGTGTCGGTTTGCCAATACGCTGTTGTAAGGCGGACGTGGGTGTGGTAGCAAGGAACGGTGGGGCGGCAGCGGGGCGCGGCTTCGGGGCGGTGCGGACGGCTGGTACGTGCCTGCGCGCGCGCACTATTGTCCAGCCCGCGCTTCGACGCGCACGCACGCGTACGGATGAAGACCGAGGACCAAACTAGCGAAGAAGCGGCGCGCCGCGCGCCTGCTACCCGCCGACAGGAAAAACCACCCTTCTCGTACATTGCTCTCATAGTCATGGCCATTCGGCACTCCCCCAATAAGCGTCTCACCCTCAGTGAAATTTACGCTTTTCTCCAACAGCAATTCCCTTTCTTCCGCAGCTCTTACCAAGGCTGGAAAAACTCAGTTCGACATAACTTGAGCTTAAATGAATGTTTTGTGAAATTGCCCAAAGGCCTCGGGAGGCCTGGCAAAGGTCACTATTGGACGATCGACCCGTCGTCTGAGTTCATGTTTGAGGAAGGATCGTTTAGAAGAAGGCCGCGAGGTTTTCGTCGAAAGTGTCAGGCGCTTAAGCCACAGTTTGGAAGCGGAAGTTACTTGTGTGGTGGTGGAGTGCCGGCGCTGCCACCTTCGCAGCCCACAGGGTACGAATTAGCAAGTGGCAGCGGACCTGGGACAAGTAGCGGTGGTCCCATAGACTATGGTGCTTGTGCATACTCACACACAAGTAGTGCGAGTCAACAACTGGCGTACGGCGGAGAGTACTGCACGTACGGCGCCATCAACGAACGTGAGTGGCCACTGGCGTACGGCGCCGTGGAGTCCGGCTACCGGCCTCCGCCGGCGTCTCCGCCATCGCATCACGAGTTGCCGGATCTCATACCCAACTACCAGTACGCCGTCGCCAACGAACATGGTGAGTAAATCTTATATTAGAATGTGTTCCACTAAAAATGTTATATTTTCCCATCTATGTACCTATGTGAATTCGAACTTTCCTTGAATTTTTATTGTCTTAGTACCTATATACCTACTTGATAATAAAAATAAATATCTTTATTTGGAACAGATAAGAAAATTACAAAATCGTAAATGTGTTTGATAATGACAGCATTAGTGAAACACTGTAGCGCAGTCACTAACGCCTACCTTTCAATGTGGTGCATAAGTTCCATCTCTTCTGATGTCTTTCTTATTTTGCAAATAGTCTATAAATATGGGTACAATGAAACGACAGTAGAAATGTAGGTACCTAATTAATCCTTATTTTTTTAAATTTAGCTTCCTAATCCCTGGTAAAGACTATCATTGTGCCAAGAAAGCTTACATAAATTTATACAAAGGAACTTAGAAATACCAAATACTTGCGTGATTTTAGTAACACCCGTATAAACGAAATCCAGTCTGTCATAGGTTTTAGGCAGTGCGATTCAGAAGGAATAAGTCATTTTTAGGTCTATTCTCTGTATACTACTTGATGAAGTAAGTCTAAATTTAGTAAAACTTAAATACACACCGATATATCAATAAATAATTAAAATTTGTAAATATTTTAATTAAAGTAAATATGTCTTAACAACGCATCCATACAAACGTGAAACAACACTTTACGTTTGTGTTTGGGACCATTCAACGAATTAAAAATAAATTAACTGTATCTATATATAATATATAACTGTACCTGTCAAACATCCTTTCTTAAACAGTCTACATAATAAAAATGTTCATTATTTTGCGTTGTCTTAAAATTATATCTCTAACTAAAAAAAATTCCAGAAACGTCTCACTACATTTGCTTTGCATAAACCTAAAAATTCTCACAAAATCTCTGTCGGAAAAAAAGAAATGTGATGCTGCTTTTGTTACAGTAAAAAAGACATAGGTAAATAAAGCAAAGGCGTACGAGCATATGCTATATAATTTGGAGAAATAAAGACGAAATAGTTCAGTATCTGTTTCTTTTGTTTTAGTAGACCAATTATACGGACCGGTCTTCTTTATTCAGTAATAAAAACATAAACATATTTTATTTATATACTAGCTGAACCCCGCGGTTTTACCCGCGGTTATTGTTGTACCGCGAACCGCGAGTAACGCCGCGGGATAAAGTTAGTCTAAAAAAAGTAGCCTAAGTTACTCCCCGGATCATCAGCTACCTGCCAGTGAAAGTCCCGTCAAAATCCGTCCAGCCGTTCCAGAGATTACCCGGAACAAACAGACAGACAGACAGACAGACAGACAGACAGACAGACAGACAAAAATTTTTTTAACTACGTTTTTGGTATATGTATCGTGTATACATACATATGCATTGATTAAAAAGCTATTATTTTAATGTTACAAACAGACACTCCAATTTTATTTATTTGTATAGATAAAATACTATGTCCCCTCTACGAAAATATCATAGCGTTCAAAAATCCCAAATAGTAATACGGGAATATGTAGTCTATACAAATAAATAAAATTGGAGTGTCTGTTTGTAATATTAAAATAACCGCTTTTTACTAAATGCATAGGTATGTATACACTGTACATATACCAAAAATATCGTTAAAATTTTTTTTTGTCTGTCTGTCTGTCTGTTCCGGGTAATCTCCGGAACGGCTGGACCGATTTCGAAGAGAGTTTCACTGGCAGGTAGCTGATGATTCAGGGAGTAACTTTTTTTACACTAACTTTGTCCCGCGGCGTTACTCGCGGTACAACAATAACCGCGCATATCACCGTGGGGTTCATCTCGCCGCGAGGTTATTTTAAAATTACAAACAGACACTCCAAATTATTTTTTTTGTATAGACTAGTAGGAAAACAAATACTAAATTCGCTGTCCACTATTCTTATACATATATATCTGTGTGGTGACGAATTAAAAGTACAGTGTGACAACTCCTTTTTATCCCATGTGTGCCGTAAGACGACTAAGCTAGCAAAACAAGACCACTGCAGAGAGAAGACAAATTTGAATCCCTATACGAACGCGTCTAACAAGCGCGAGTGTTGCAAAATAAAGGTAGTAGAGCCATGCTGATTTCAGCACGAACGGGCGGGCTCAACCGGGGCGGCACTACCCTCGCACAGAAGATCAACCTAAAATGACAGCATTCATGCTGTCGTGTTTCAATGGTGAATGCGAGATCGGAGACCCAATGATGCAGAAGTATCTCTAGGCCGCCATAGTATTTGTCACCATGCTGCTTTGTTGCATTGTCTGCAATACGTATGGTGACCATCACTCAGGAGTTATGAATCGCTATCAACAACAACCCATAACGTCCCACTGCTGGACACGGGTCGTCTCCAGCAGTGGGCCCAAAGGCCTCCGACTAAGCTTCACGACTGGTTATAACAACCTAAACCTAAGCTTGATAACAACCGGGACTGATTGCTTAACGTGACCTCCGAATCACGGAGTCGCTCATGGTAACATGCCACTAGCGGTCACCGATCCTGGTAGTGACCGCGCTGTCGTTGCTTACCCTCGGTGATTGTTTCTAATCACCGACTGCAATATGGCTATGGGCGCCTCATGATCATGAATCGTTAATGTAATTTGGTGTTACCGAAAGTCAATTTTACAACTGTTAAAATGTTAAATGGCCGATGACCATGAGAAACTGTTTCAAGAAGTGATTAAACTCGTGGAAATTATGACAATAATGTTGATAATACTAGTAGTTGGGAAACTACAAAAATATAACAAGTATTTTATTACCTGCTTCATTGAATTTACAATTATTTGATAACAATATACTAATAAGAGTTATTACGACTCTCACCGCATATATTACTTACTATATATTTCTCTATATACCTACTAAGTATAAATATGCATGTATATATTTACTAAAGAACTCTGTAGTACCTAATTAGTCAGTAAGTACACCTCTACGACTAGTGCTACGTCACCTGTAGCATATTAGTAGTAAACATATTTAATTTTTGTATAAATCAGTAATTGTATAGTATACATATTTAAAAAAGTAACAAAGAAATAGTCGTGTAGTCGTCCTTTGATAGTGCGTCATGATCGTGATGTTTTTATTATTATTATTTATTTCGATATTTATTATTATTGATTACGCAGGGTTGCTACATAGACCATGTTACTGCTAACAAAGAAGTCAGGTAAATAATCAATTTTTTTTTAAATGAGCCTACTTTTAACGAATGTACTAGATGACCCACGAAACTCATCTGCGTCTTCTATTGCCCGTAACTTGATGTAATATAGCGTAAATTAATTAATGTATCTATAGATATAAAAATGAATTACCGATATGTATGTACGGTCATAGCTTCCGATCGGCTGCACCACATTAAATATTTTTTTTTATATGTTGTTATATATGTGTTATTGTTAGGACAAGGTTTGTGTACAAGAAAAATGAAAACATAACGGGAAAAATGTTTTTTTTTGTCCGCGACTGTACTTTGCCTGTGGGAAGCTGAGACATATATGTAAATATGGCGGTACAAATGTCGGCGGATCAGCTAGTTTACCATAAAGATACTAAGCCAACTTCAAAAGATAGACATGTATTGTTGAAATTTATTAAGAACGTTTAAGAAACAGTTCTTGCATACATTATCTTTGCGAAACTTGAACCGCCGTTACACAGCGCACGCAATAGAAACTCTCCAAAAGAATATGAGCTATCTTACACTGAAATGTTTTTTTAAAGCGGACCACTAGTTCCAAAGTTAGCGCGTTCAACTAAACAAAAACTCTTCAGAACTATAATATTATAATAATAGTTTCCAGAACAGTGAATGCACAAATAATAATAATACAATGTTAGAGATTTTATTTACTACATACTGACGTGAGAGTAAATCACAGTGTAGTTGCAGTGGATACCGGGTTCACTCCACTCGCTCTCGCTAAAGAGAATTGGCGCAAACCTATAGTACTTAGTACTAATGATCGCAAGAAGGTATAGACGGGCAAAGAACATCATGGACAGACGGTCTCATTAAGGGCCCGATATACACTTCAAGGCATCTACCTCCTGGCTATGGTGATCTCTTAGGAGAAAACGAAGGTTTTGTTTCTGCGATTATGGACGAAGTTATCATTACGAACAACTATCGAAAGTATATCCTGAAAGATCGATTGATATATGTCGGGCATGTCACCGTCCCGGGCAGTCTATCATATTATTTCTGGTTGTTCTTGTCTTACTAACGACGAATATTTGCATAGGCACAACCAAGTAGCCAGGATCGTGCATCAGCAACTTGCTATTAAATACAAACTTGTGAATTCAGTGGTGCCACTCTACAGGTATGTACCCAACCCAGTTCTCGAGAATGATTGTGCTACATTACATTGGGATCGATCTATCGCCGTTCCTCATGACGACATTTTGTTAAAGTTGATAAAGAAAAACAAATGAAATATTTGATTTTTTCTCACGAGATTGTCGATTCGGTGATTGTTCCGATAGTTGTATCTGTTCACAGATTGATAGCCAAGAGCGTCGACCATCATTTGACGTTTGACGACTGGATCAAGGGTCTGATGCAGAAGGCAGTCCTCCTAGACACAGCACATATAGTGAGGAGGTTCCTGTCTCTGGAGCCCTAACCACCAGTTTTTCGTCCCTGTACCCGAAGTCGGTGGTCTTATTTTTTATATTTTTAAATATATTTTATATGTATATTTAAAAATGTAATTAATGCGTTATTTAAATGTAATAAATAAAATAATAATAAATCTTTTTATTGTACCAGGTTAATAGCAAGGTTAACTTAAACTAGGGAACTACAATTGGCGGTCTTATTGCCTGGAGGCAATATTAGTATATAATATTAATTAGTAATAATATTAATTAGATACAAAGTATTAATTCCTCTATCGGAATAATTTCACTTTAATCACATATTTCCAGATAGTCATTAAATATACATCATAGACAAATTACTCCACACCTAGAACAAATTTATTTGTCCAGGTCAAGAATTGAAACCACGATCTCTGACCTAACAGTCAGGATTACGAACCACTATAATATCATGAGGTTGATTACTACCGTGGGAACCACTTTACTCCAAGCCTATCCATCCTCAAATCCATAAAATTAAGGTACAAGTAGCAAAACAAAGTACCACACGCATTGGGGCTATATGTCACATGGTAAATCAGGAACAAATCCGTCTATCGCCCACTTGAGATATCGCGGTGGTGGTACTGGGTTACATCACGATGTCGAGTGGTTAGTTTGAGTGTTTACTGCAAGAATGTGACGACAACACCCGTAATTATACCTGTCGGCTGTGAAACCTGGAGAATATCTTCTTTTTAATGGACTTCAAAAAAAGGAGGAGGTTCTCAATTATACTGTATTTTTTTTTTGTTCCCTCAGAACCTTTAGACCTGGTGAACGCATTTCGATGATTCTTTTTTTTTTGCAAGCTAGTGCTTCTTCTGTGGTCTTATTTCAATTTGTTCCAGTTCTTGAAGTTGTTTTTTTGTTAAAACTTTTGTTTATATGCAGCAAGATTGATTTGTTTTATGATAACACTCAAGCCTTTAAAGTTATTAGGATATAGGTATTCATCTATAGCAAAAGAATGTCTTGCATTATGACACAGTGCTATAATATTTGAAAGTTAACATGAGATTTCAATCAAAACTAAATAAAATTATTACATTAAGGTTAATAATGTATCGAAATTAAAAGCTCAAATCATAATCATCATGTATGTTTGTGCATGCTTATTTCACATGCGGCTTAACAGATTTGGATGCGGTTTCCGTAATGCGTTGCGCTTTGCTCCAAATAACTTTTAGTGTTTGTTTCATTTCAATCAGATTATACATAAATAAGTTATATCAGTTTGAATAATTACCGCGATAACTTTTACGCGGGCAGAGCACGAGGATAAAGCTAGTAAATAAATATTTTGGACATCTGATACACAACAACAACAGTCAGTATCAATAATTTAATCACGTATAAAATCTAAACTCATTGTTTTTAGGGTTCCGTACCGAAAGGCTTAAACGGGACTCTATTACTAAGACTTAGCTGTCCGTCGGTCACCAGGCTGTATCTCAAGAACCGTGATGGGTACACAGTTGAATTTTTCAGAAATGATGTATTTCTGTTGCCGCTATAACAACAAATAATAAAAAACAGGATATATAAATATTTAAGGGGGTTCCCATACAAGAAACGTTAATATTTCACTCGTTTTTGCTCGATAGTGGTAACGGCAACAGGTAGATGCTTGAAATGTATAGGTAATGGTACGGAACCCTTCCTGCTCGAGCCCGATTTGCACTTGGCTGATTTTATTATAATCAATCATTGAACAGATTGTTTTTTTTATTATGTTCAGCTATTTAATTTTTATAACCACGAAGCAGTACGAAGTACCGGAAGTACCGATATCATAGAATGTTATAACTAATCTATATTACATAGTATAGAAACCTATATACATTACCATAATAAAAAAAAAACAACAATATTTACATACAAGCGTCAAAAAATTCCTTCACATCATCGCCTACTGGTAGCGTTCCCAAAAAATTGTTATTGTTTTAATTTATAACAATTAATATTAAAATGTTGTAAGTCGTCAGGTAGGTTGAATATTAGTAGGTAATATATACTAACTCTGAAGGTTTTTAAAGTTCCGTATAAATCATCGTAAATAATGAATATAATTTTCGTTACGTAACAAGCAATGACACAATATATTTCGTCAGTGGTAACAAGAAATTAATTTAAAAAGTTTTTTTAAAACAAGCTTTTATAACTTCTTAAAAAAAACTATATATAATTGCATTGTCATAAGAACTTAAGATATATTTCAAATTTCTGCTCAATCGGAATTCGGGAAGTGGGTCAAATTGAACTTGTAAGATTTGATTACAGACAAACATCGGGACAGGTGAAACTAAATAAAAGCTTGTATAAAAAGTTTGTTTACTATGGCAATTTGAAAACATTAAGACGAATATGAGCGTTTTTACATTATCCGATCCGACATCAGTGTCGGACGCCGATACGACATCGGAAGATGGCAAATGGATGTATGTGTCGGCTCCGATATCCGATATTGGATATTGGATCGTATAATGTGAAAACGCTCTAATTGTTACCGTTTCTTTCATACGTATATTTGTATAAGAAGTTAAGTATTTGTTGATATTATCCCTAAATTGTATATAAAAAACTCTATACAGCTCGGTTCCGTTCATAAGTTTTGTGTGTGGTTCCGAGTAATCCTACAATCTACAAATTGCGTCAACGTGTGTGTAATCCAATGTAATACTGGTGTAACGCACACATTTACACCATCATCTACATTTCGAGATACCTCCTAATAATGTCTTATATCCTGGTGCCCTGAGTTCCTCTCTTTAAAGTAAATCAATACCCGCTGTCTGAAACTTCCTGCGCCACTCCAATGTATTGACTTAGCGTTCCCACTCACGTATATCTCTCTGTGTTACTCGTTTTCCAACATTGATTTCGCCCTTTGTCGAGTCTCCATCATATAACGAGATTTGAATAATAAAATGTTCAATGTTGATAAATAAAAAAAAACAGTTCTTATTATATAGGTAGGTCTAGGGAATTTTGTTCTTAAATCATTCTACCTATTGTTAAAAACTGCATTAAAATCCGTTAAACAGTTTAAAAGATCTAAGCAAACCGATTGCTAAAGAGACTTTATTTATTTTACACTATGTATTTATGTAAAGATACTAAATATTGTTTAATTATCACCAGAGGTGATAACTAATCACAAACTACACATTTTATTGGTAACAGTACATCATTTTATTTTTCTCGATTCGGATAGCAATGGAAACAAGGCATGCGCAGTAGAACTTTCACTTTCTACTGCGCAGGTATTGATCGAAACGAGCCTCCACTTCGGATATGTTCTCCTAGTGATATTTCGCGACTTTGAGCCGATATTTGGATTCAAGAGCGTGTTTCCATGCGTAGTGTTTTTTAGTTTAAAATTCATATTTTAAAATTATTTAAAAGTTTTCCTAATGTGTCGGTTAAGAAATACCTAACCTCTGTACTATTTTGTAGTTAATTATGATAATAATATGTATTTTGTTTTGAATAAAAGTAAATAAAACTTAACTGATGAGAACAGGGGTAGAAAGACCGGCGAATTTCATTGTTAACTTGAACAAAAAGTAAACAAAATGCACCTTTTTTGTGACCTTGTGACAGATAACAAGGGAAACATTATTATCTGCAATTGATATTAAGATTAATTTGATTAAGATACCTATATGATAAATTTTCGCTTCGTGTGCGTTTTATATTTATATATAAATAAATAGCCACTGATTTATTTTGTTTTTAGGGTGCCGTTCCAACGGCAAAAACGGAACCCTCATGGATTCGTCATGGCTGTCTGTCCGTCCGTTTGTCACAGCCACTTATTTCCGAAATTATAAGAACTATAATGCTGAAACTTGGTAGTAGATGTATTCTGTGAACCGCATTTAAAATTATCAAACAAAAATAGAAAAAAAAAAAATTTAGGGGTTCCCATACTCAGAAATGAAACTCAAATATTTTTTTCATCAAACCAATACCCGTGGTGTACTTATACATCTATGGATAAGTCTTAAAAAAATGATATTGAGGTTTCTAATTTCTTTTTTCTAGACTGTGTAGTTTGCGCGGGAGATGCTTCCAAAGTGATAAAATGTGTGTGTCTGTGTATGTGTGTCCCTGTATCTTCTAAAATAAGAGAATGATAAAATTAAAAAATACATATGATGTACATTACCATGCAAAAATCCACCGAAAATTGGTTTGAACGAGATCTAGTGAGTAGTTTTTTTAGTACGTCATAAATCGAAAACCGCGAAAAAACACTATTATTAAAACATCGATCAAAGTTACAATGAACTACAAGAACTTTATATTATATTACTTGCTGCTATGTAACCCTTCATATTCGAGTCCGACTCGCAGTTGGCCGCTTTTTTAAACTTGTTATTGTAGAATAAAAAAGAAACAATGATTTTTTTAAAGACAATAGCTAGGACCCTTATATTTTGTGTCCGTGTTTCTTCCTTCTTTTATGGGTGCCCATTTTTCTCTATTTTTCTCCTTTTTCCCCATTTCGCTAAGGAGGGTAATAAGTTTATTATATTTCCAACTGCCCTAATTTTCTTTTGATGAATTTCAAAGATACAGGTAAATTTTTCTGTGACTTAGCGACTATGATAACTTCATTCATTATTTTTTTTGTTGACGGGTTGGATGATCCTCATGGATGTCCTTCGTTCGTTAGGGGTAGGGAGCGAAGGGGTCCGTCGGACTCAAACCGACTAAAAACCAACCCGGTGTTCCTCTGCTTCACAATAGCCGAGGGAGCGACAATCGCAATTGCATCTTTGCCCCACCCCCAACAGGATAATACTGGGCGCATGGGAACGATTAACAACTAAACTATTTTGTTGTGATTTTGATATTTCATAAAGCTAATAATGACCAAAACGATTTAATTTTATTTTTCTTGTCTCGGATAACAATGGAAACAAAGAATGCGCAGAAGAACTTTCACTTTCTACTGCGCAGGTATTGATCAAAACGAGCATCCACTACGGACATGTTTTCCTAGTGATATTTTATGGATTTAAGCTTGTGGAGACGAGGACGTGTTTCCAATGTCCAACTTATTTTAACTTTATATTTTTGTATTTTTAAATTATATAAAAGCTTTTCTAATGTAAACCGGGAAAGAAATAGTCTCTGAACTATTGTGTAGTTAAAAATTTAATTTTCATTTGTTTTTAAAAAAGAAGCAATGCTGCTTTAATTAGAACCAGGGCAAAAAAAGACACTAAACTACAATGTTTTATTTTAGCTTTGATGTATTGATTTTGTAATGAATGAGCAAAAAATAAACAAAGCATTTGTTTCGCATGACAGTTAACAAGGGAAACATTATTATGTACAGTAGAGTTTCAATTGTTAATTTATTGATTAAGACGCATATATTTATGGAAAAGTTTTCTTAGTTAAATAGCAAGTTAGAAATCGGGGTTTTAAAAGGCATGTTTCCACTTTAACAGGGGCGCGTTTATTATATTAAATTTAGATTTTAATATATTTTTATACCAACTAAAACTTTTCTAAAGACGACTGGAGAAAAGAAAGCCTCTAAAGTATTTCGTTTCGAAATTTGATAAGTTATATTTATTAGTAGTAGTATTGCATATAAAACGAAATAAATCCTTACTAATGACAGTCAGTACAGTAATGACAGACCTTACTAATAAGTTATTCAGGGCAAATAATAAATTTAGCGTTTCTAGTACTTCCTGATTGATTATTCAATTACCTTTACTACCTTTATTTAATCTCCGCTTGGCTAAGGAGGGAACTGAATTTATTATACCTATATCCGAATCCTCCAATCTTCTTTTGATTAACTTCAGCAAGACAGTAAAATTTTTTCAGTGACTTGGCGACCGTCAAAACTGTTCGTTGGTCATTGCTATTGTTTTCGGTTTAAAAAAGTAGTAGTAAGTTTAGTAGTGAGCTTGTGGGAGAGATTGGTTTCATTAATAACAACCAACGAAGAATTATCCACTAAACTTCATATATCTTGACATGGGTGACAATGGAAACAAGCAATGCGACGTATAATTTTTATTTTCTACTGCGCAGATTTATTGATTAAACGAGCGAACGAACGAACATCTTCTAAGGACATGTTCTCCTAGTGATACGGAGCAAGTTTACCGCGTGGGTAGGAGAAGTTTAAGGGAATGTGCAGGACCTATAGGTGGCAGCACTAAATTGACAAAAGCGACACAATGCGGACAGTAAAGGAAACTTATCAAACCTGTCATGGTGCTTTCAAATATGTAAACAATATTATCTCTTGAATTATGATATTTTTTTATATTATATTTTATATTATTATATAAAAGTTATAAAATATGGGTTCCGGTCTATCAGTAATGATCGTTGGCATGACTAAAATATGTCAAAAGGGCAAAAGCTCTTTGAAGCCTCTCATGTATTGGAAATAAAAATGAAAATTAGGCTGTGGATGGGATGTTTCTGTAAAAATGTAACAATGCATTATGATTAGCTAGAATAATATTTTCTACCACTTTTGATGATATGGCAACCAGTCGGATCTCTCAGATCAGGTATTTCTGCCAAGGTCAAGTGTTTAAAATCTTCAAATCTTAAATCTTCAAGTCTTTAAGTCTTCGTCGTAATGGAATTAATGATAAAAAATATAAAAATGTGGATGATGAGATGAAATGGGGACCGTCTTTAAAAAAAACAAAAAACGATCTCCCAATAATAATTTTCTTAATAAAGTATTCAACCGTGTCAGGCGTAGCTTAACGTAAAAAACCTTCATTAATTTATCTGTGCGCTATTCGATCCACGGGTGTATTAAGATAATGGATACTAACAACAGAGGGACTTTTAATTATAATGATGTCCAAATACTGTATGATCAATACTTAATTTATTTAAACATTAAGTTGTCTATAAATTTGACAATTTTCATCGTCGTACCTTACGTTGGTGATACGATTACACAAGATAATTAAAAACAATTGCTTTTGTTACAATGGGTGAATAAATCTCAAGGTGAGCAAAGGATACAGCTTAAGTTGAATTACTCCACCTGAGTGACGTCACCTAGATGAAATCCTTCCAATGTGATAGAGGACATCCAAAAGTCCACTTCAGGGTGGTAGTAATATCACCCACAGAGCAAAGAGGAGTAAACCAAATTTTCTAACGCAATATTCCATATTGCAAAATTTGTATGTACTTTTCCGAAAAAAGTATTTACGGACTTAGAATACAGAGTGTCATCACCCCTGTTCACCCATCTATACAAATAAATAAAATTGGAGTTGTAATATTAAAATAACCGCTAATTACTAAATGCATGTATATGTATACACGGTACATACACCAAAAACGTAGTTAAAAAAATTTTGGTCTGTCTGTGTCTGTCGGTCTGTCTGTCTGTCTGTCTGTCTGTCCGTTTGTTCCGGGTAATCTCTGGAACGGCTGGACGGATTTTGACGGGACTTTCACTGGCAGGTAGCTGATGATCCGGGGAGTAACTTAGGCTACTTTTTTTAGACTAACTTCAGGTCCAGCTAGTAAATAAATAAATTCAGAGCTACTTAAGACAACTTCATTGCGAAAAGAAGAAAAACATAAAGCAAACTTAAATCGTCTGGCTAACGTGATATGCCAAGTAATCTACGGACCATTGAAAAAGAAAAACTTTTTCTAAATGTACTAATTAGAATTTCTTAATTTACAAAACAAAACTTGAATGTAGGTTAAACACGTAACATGCGAACATCATTGGTCTAATCTGACCTAACAATTTATGAGAAAGAAATAATACAAAATAACGTTTACAATTATTTATTGTTAAGAAGCGACGGGTAGGATACAATAACTTGAACATTAAAAAAGCAGTGAAGGTATGTAGATTGACTTGTGCAACCGAGACTTGGCAACGTGACGAGACGTGACGACCAGACCGAGACGTATATGCAGCTGAACAAGTTCTCACAAGATTAGTTGACACGATAGGATTCGTCAGCAAGGAACTGAGTACGGAAACTCAGGATCAAACTGTGAGGCTAAACTATCTTGCACCGGCTAACTTGAAAAACAAAAAGACAGTGAAAATAGTAAACTATGTACAATTTGTTAGTTGAAGCGTTAGTACTATGCGTATTAGTTAATCTGTGGTTGAAGGAGTACATAGTATTTTATCTATAACTTTAATTGAATATATGATAACGGGAAACGATTACAGTAACTAACATCTAAATATTGATTGAATATACCTATCATAATGAAAGGATGGTTAAATTGGAGTAAAAATATTTAATTCACTACAATATGTTGGGTTCTCTTTTCCCCGCTAATGTACGTTACATTTCAAAATTCTTATAATCTATGGCAACAGATTAGCCCATTTAAACAAGCTTCATCAAGTTGTTTCTTACCTTAAATAACTTTTTTTTAAAGACGATTTTACCCACAGAAATCTAAATTTATTTAGATTTGTATGATTTTACCGTACCCTACTTTACATACTCACGCTTTAATGAATGAAGTAGAGTAGACAGAAGCATTTTGAAAAAAGCAAAATTTCCTAGACGCACACAGGGACAAGCCTATTGCTGGCACACTAATCAATTTAACAGTATGTAAAGAGAAAGGCAGAAAGTAAATAGGGAAAGGGATATTTAACTGGTAAGCTAGGATAGGTCAGGAATCCTACAGTTTCATACATAGTGTAATAAAAGTGCTTAACTCTAAGTTGTCGATGTCTCCGATGTGCGTTGTACCTCTGCAGTAGTAGATTAGTGAAATGACTAAAGGATTTAACACAAGGTTAATCTTTACACTCCTTATATGCAGTACCTATTATAAGCTTCATTGAGTGCTTCTTTCAGTGATACAGTCCTGTTTTATGAGGTTTCGTAACTGAAATATATTATTAATAAAATCTTCGCCCCGCGACGTTACCCGCGGTATGACAATGACAGCGGGTAACACTGCGGGGTTTAGCTAGTACCTTAATATGTATGTACACGTACTTTCCAGTATAAGACAGGCTTGACAACAACAGAAATTGATAGTTTGAAATAAATATTGTAGTTTCGCATTTTATAGTTTTCGCAATTGTTTCACACTCCTGAATCGTTCAAAAACTAGACACAATTGCTTATAAACACTGGTTTTTAATTCAATTTTAAATTGCCTACAAATAAACTAAGCAGTTAAAGTATTAAAATGTGAGAAACGATAGGTATGCCTACTATGTGAAGCGAAAAGTAGACAAACAAAGTTTAGTACAAAGCTTTTTTAAATCATCATCATCATATCAGCCGTAAGAAGTCCACTGCTGAACGTAGGCCTCCCTTATTGATTTCCCGGTCGGTAGCGGCCATTAAACGAGGCCCTGCAATCTTAACCAGGTCGTCCATCCACCTTGCGGGAGGCCGTCCAACGCTGCGTTTGCCGTCATTTCTCTAAATACCTGTGCTCCACTCCAAGATGTCGATATCAGCAATACTGCTTCAGTTGTAGACTGATAAAATTACTAATGGATTTAACACTTACAAGATTCAGCTTCACTTCTCTTTCTGTTGACGCTACTTGGTAACATACAATCCAATTTCCAAACTGCCTGTGTGTGTATAAATTTAGGGAATAAAAAGTATATATATATATGTATTTATATAAGTTGTATAACTCAGCAGAGCTTGTATTATGGGTAGGTACTAGACCCATAATACAAGCTCTGCGTAGTTTGGGACTAGATGGAGTTATGTATTAGATGTCAGAAATACTAATATTATTATTATATAAGACTAGCTTTTGTCCGCGGCTTCGCCCGTGTGTTTGTTCGTTATCGCGATGGGAAGTACCTTAAATCCTTTCTCAGAAATCAAAGTATCTCCATGCCTAATTTCATTAAAATCAATAAAAAAATAAATATTTCGAACATATAACACACACATTATCATATTTCCAACTCCTCCTGTTTTTCTTCTGATTAATTTCGTTGCGGGTTCCAAGACAGTTAATTTTCTTCCTGGGACTTCCCGAGTGTCATAACTCGGTGTGTTCGTGGGTCACTGCTGTTGATCCTGGTGTACAGGAGTTACAGCGGTGGGCGTGTGGGTGGGATTAGTCCCAAAAAAAATATAACACAAAACCATCTAGTCCAAAACTAAGCAGAGCTTGTATTATGGGTACTAGACAATTGATATGAATACTTATATACTCATTTTTTTATAAATACATACATACTATAGATAGAAAACACCCAAACTCGAAACAAATTTTTGCAGATCATACAAACATTTGGTCCGACCCAGGAATCGAACCTGAGACCTCAAGAACAGCAGGCTCGTACGCTCTGCGCCACCGAGGTGGTTTAGCCGTGAAAGCGTGACAGATAGACAGAGTTACTTTCGAATTTATAATATTAGTATAGATTGGTACCTGAAAATTGAAACAATTGTAAAAAAAAAATATAAGGAAGTTCTTCGATGTCACTGTTCTACTTGGTTAATAAATAATCCAACGTAAAACTAAATTCTGAACAAACTTTTTATCTATACAAATAAATAAAATTGGAGTGTCTGTTTGTAACATTAAAATAACAGCTTTTTAATCAATGCATGTGTATGTATACACGATACATATACCAAAAATGTAGTTAAAAAATTTTTTGTCTGTCTGTCTCTCTGTCTGTCTGTCTGTTTGTTCCGGGTAATCTCTGGAACGGCTGGACGGATTTTGACGGGACTTTCACTGGCAGGTAGCTGATGATCCGGGGAGTAACTTAGGCTACTTTTTTAGACTAACTTTGTCCCGCGGCGTTACTCGCGGTACAACAATAACCGCGGGTAACACCGCGGGGTTCAGCTAGTAATCTATAAAACTTAATGTACAGTCATTTAACAATAATCTCAGCGTAGCGTACTCATGTATTTATAATTACGTATGCACGTATGTATGTATATTTAGTCTTTATATCTAATCATCGGAATCACAGTAACATTGCAAATATAACACCAAAGATAAAGCGTTATGTACATAGTCGGATAATAAATAGCCGAGTCCGGAGCGGGCCGGATAATCGACGATTTATTGCCTTCCATGTGCGCATCGGCCCGTTTCTGAGAAGTTCCAACACTCCCTTACGACGGTCATAAAAGCTGTGGTAACATGTGCAATGGCTGCCTGCATCAGCAGAGACGTGATATTCATGCTCTTTAAAGATACCAAACGGACAGACGAGGATATAAAGACGTTTACTCGGTTCGTCTTATTTAGCAACGTGTCTGGTCACATATAAATAGGTGAAACTCGGAATGAAATGAATGAAATTCGTAAGAAGTGTGATTTTTCTTTATTGATGATGATTGTCCAATACTAACTTACATACTTCTAAGTTCTTCTTCTTCGTCTGCGTCTCCTATTGCCCGTACTGTGACTTTTTAACAGCGTGAACAAATTTTGTTAACTATAAGAAAGATTATAGTGAACCAAACTTAAAAGATAGACATATTTTATGCTGTCGCGGACTTTTTTTAGAACTCTGGTACTATGATTGTGGACAATATATTTCCTGTTTTATAAATAAATAAATATATCGGACATTTAACACACAACGCCATCTAGTCCCAAACAAAGCAGAGCTTGTACTATGAATACTAGACGACTGATATTATAATAACATATTATGATATTATGATAACATAGATACTTTTTTTGTTTGTAAATACATACATATTATACATAGAAAACACTCAAACTCCTAAACAAATATTTGCAGATCATACAAACATTTGGTCCGATTTGGGAATAGAACCCGAGACCTGAGGCTCAGCAGTCGCATACCGTACCACTGCGCCACCCAGGCAGTTTATGTTAGGTAAAATAGAGATAAATTTACCTACATTGCAAATATTTAACACTCAGTTGTAGGCGTTACTTAATGATAACGAAATAAAAAGTAATTGAACAGTTATTAGAGTTTTCTGAAAAGAGTAAATTCCACAGTACACTCCTGATAAGATACACACACATCACACTGACGAAGTATCTATACAAATAATATTAAAATATAATCTTGACTTGTTTTGGAGGGGTTTTCAAAAATAATAGGGATTTGTAAAAACAATATTTTAGTACAGTAAACGTTTGTGAGTTATACTAATAATTTGGTCCACAATATTAATCTATAACATCAAATATTAACAAGACAAACACAATACCTATTTAAATATACATAGCTATAGAATTTCTAGACTGTAGTAAATAATGTTCACTCGCACATCAATTGGTTCTATTCCCTACTAGCTAAACCCCGCGGTGCTACCCGCGGTTATCGTCGTACCACAAGTAACGCCGCGGGACAAAGTTAGTCTAAAAATAGTAGCCTAAGTTACTCCCTGGATCATCAGCTACCTGCCAGTGAAAGTCCTGTCAAAATTCGTCCAGCCGTCCAATAATCCAGAGATTACCCGGAACAAATAATCAGACAATTTTTTTTTAAATACGTTTTTGGTATATGTACCGTGTATACATACATATGCATTTAGTAAAAAGCGGTTATTTTACACTCCAATTTTATTTATTTGTATAGATGTATAGACTAGAATTTACATATATACAGCATAAATGTGACTATTAATCTATGCTTATTAATTTGATGATGACAAAAACTGGTGGTGATTTTAATTTCAATTTTTTTTAAGAATTCACGAGGGTTAAGCCGAGTTTCCACAGAATAAAATTTGTCAACTTTTGCTCGGTCAAACTTTTTTGTGTTGTAAAATTTCGGTGGAGACGCACTTTTAGATACAATACTCATTGCGAATGCTGACTATGAAATTAATAAGTGCATTTAACACTAATAGTGTAAGTTTCTTCACAACAGAGGGAGCTTTATATCCTGATATTATTATTTTTAGGACTGCCGCGGTGGCCATGTGTTATCATTTGTAGTAATTCTATCAGCATTGTCCATAGATAAAAAAAGATGTGATATAAAGAAACACATCAATGAATGAATGAATAATTCAATGTGATATGATTTCATGACGAAATCATATTTTTCGTTCCTGATTTTAATCCTTAAACATAGATTTCACAATTTAATTTGAATGAGACCAAACGGGTCTGTATTCATTACAGCCCAATTGAGAAATTCTTTCTTTTTGCAGTCGGTTTAAAATATTAATCGATCACGGGACTAATGAAATAGGACATCTGGAAAAATATCTTTATATTGGTACTACTTACTACCCGTGCCCGCTACATCGTACACGTGACATTTGGATTTTCAAGTTATTTTTAATTTTTCGCCATTCAAACCTTCCCTGGACTACGACAAGCATTTCAAAACCGAAATCAGCCAAATCGGTCCAGCCGTTCTCGAGTTTTAGCAAGAGAAACGAACAGCAATTGATTTTCATGTTTATGAAGTTTATAGATTATCTATACAAATAAATAAAATTGTAGTGTCTGTGTGTAATAATAAAATAACCGCTTTTAAATAAATGCATATGTATGTATACACGATAGATATACCAAAATAACTAAAAAAAATTTCAAAGCATTGTCTTACAGGCAATCAGTATGTAAACAAAATTAGTAACAAGATGAGATCAATATCGAACTTAAGAATTAATCCGTGAACAAAAAAATTTACATCCTTTTTACGAACATTTGCTTACACACAGTACAGGAGTATGAATCTTTTTGCAGTTTAAATTTATATATGGAAGAAGAAGAGTAGAGAGGTAAAAAATAAATCATGGTCTAGCATCGACCACTGTGCGACCATTAGCAGTATTAAATTAGCCTTTGACCATATAAAATTACTTTGCACAGTTTGAATTGAGTCACTTGTATTTAGGTTAGGTATATCTATACCTTTTTCTGTTGTTTATTTGGTTGGATTTAGTATTATACTTAGGTATTACATGCCTTTAATCTCTAAATGACTTCATGTCTATTTGGTTTTCAATGCACGTATTAAAAAAATTGGTTAAAGAGGAATGTAAACTAGAATTAATAAATGAAAGGGCCCACACTAGTCACCAAAATAATAGATTTATATCATAGAAGTTATAAAGATATAGAGAACGTAGTGTGGTATTTCAGTTTACGTGGAAGTAATGGAGCATTGCGCAGGAATACGCTGCTTACGCTGTCCGATGAGTACGAAGCGTAGCGGCGCGCGCGCACGCTTACGAGGTACGAGTATGATGTGTTTACATGAACGCCCGTTTGTTCAAATCGTTTGATCTTTATAAATGCAATAGGCATTTCAAAAATATCGCCGACGGCGGAACTTTAACGAAAGCTTTAATAAAAAAATCGAGAATGGTTTTTAAGAACGACAACCTTGATGCTGTGTTTATCTTCGCCTATAGGTGCTCGGTTTATGAGCATTTTTTGATTTAACATAACTGACGTCTGTTTGAAAATTGTATTTCAGTACAGAACGCACAGTACAGCGTCCCTATCGGCATTTTAACATGCTTCCTAATGCGTGAGTAAGCATGGCTTCACAAAAGATGAGGTGTTTTTTTATTTGCGGCTGACGGCCAGAGGTTTGTTTGTACGGTTACTTTGATATTCCACGAAGAAAATTTAGCTCTGTATTAAACAGTTTTTATTTTTTTAATAATAATTAGATTTTTACACCACACAAATACAAAACACCTAAGTAGATGCAAAGAAAATACCAAGTATCTACCAATATAACATCTCTTAAATAGTAGTAAGTCATGACTATCTACTATTCAAAAAATCAAGTACAGCTTAATTATTATTTAAGACTGTCGACAATATTAGGTATAATAAAAAATACAAGAATGTCTCTTTTCAATCATGCAAAACACAAGTTTAAAAACTTGAAAGTCAAAGTGATTGAAAGATAGATTGATGAGCAACAACGTGACACGAAAATTATACCCATATAATCTCAGATTACTAAAAAAAGCTTTCTTTTGTAATCAGAGCATAAAATACTTAGATTAGATAATAACATAAACCAATAATCCTTTTATATAAATGTAACGTGTTTAGTTTTGTAACGTTAGTAAAAACGTATTTTAATTTCAATTAGTTAATTGCCTTGAATTTGCCCTGTTATTCATTTTGGAAAACAATACTCTTGATTACTCACACCGCGTTTACTAATACTCGTATATAGGTATTCAGTGTGTTTAAAAAACGATTACCATTCCAAAGACTTCAACAGTAATTTGTTTTAAATAAACACGTTGTCAGTATTGTTCTATTTTATACTGGATATAAATAACTTGTGTAATTGACACAGATCGATGCATTTCAGACGATGTGTGCGGTCTCCTGTCGGAGTTTTACACAAGATAAAGGAGTGACCAGAAAATATTAGTACGTTAATAAATGGTGACATTTAATATTTAAATAAATAATTTAAATATTTTCGGACATCTTACATACAGCTCCAACAACTAACTAAGCAGAGTTTGTATTATAAGTAGGTACTAGACAACTGACATAAATACAAATATACTTTTTTAATTGCAATACATACATTTTATACATCGAAAAAACCCAAACTAATAATAATTCTTAGATCATATAAAAATTTTGTGCGACCCAGGGATCGAACCCGAGCACAGCAGTCGCATAGTCTACCACTGGCCGGGACAGTCAATTGTATTATAATAATGTAAGTCATTATATTAGAGTTTATGACAACACCCTTCAAACAGAAATCTTGCTGTACAAATTATATATATTTTTATGTAATCCCTTACACCTTACAATGCTACTTACAAGCAAAATAATTGCAATACACTAGTACTCAATAATTGTACTAAATGTCACACATCTATCACTAGTTTTTATTACAACTTATATTAACTATTTAGTACTGAAAGCAGCTACTGTAAGAAGGAACTGTAGGGAAAACCATAAGATATGTAATTTGAAATATATGAAATTATAAAAAGTCTATTGAAGTTTAAGATAACGTTCTCACTTCACATTATAAATTACTAAACTTTTCAAATCACTAGCTATATAAAAACAAGTAAATTTGAGAGATAAGATTCTGCGAGACATAGTTACTGGGTGGTCCTTAATATCATTTCAGCAAAAGTCTGCCGCGATACTATTTAAACACGTAATCCTAAAAAAGTAAAAACCTCAACATCCCTAGAAGTTCTATCCGGTCCGGAACGGATAAAAAGTTAACCCTTCCACGTGACAACCTTGACCCTTTTTGGAAAAAAAACGGTAGCTTTTTACAAGTGGGAGACCTTGTGCAAGATACGATCTACAAAAAATGGTACGTGTTTTGTGACAAAAAATATTCTGCAATCTTGTGTTATTTGACTTTGAAGGAATAATATTTTTTGTATTTTTCTTTGAACGCTCCTTTGAAAAAGAGCAGTAATGGATGAATAAATATTGAAAAACACAAAAAATGGATGATTAACGTTACTTTGTGCCCCAGAACAATCAAATTTAATCATATCGTTTCTTCTTACCTATAGGTTAAAATAGTACTGACAATTTTTACATTAACATTTAGGAGGTTCAACCATCGTGAAGAGTCATTTTCTTAATTATAATTATAAATTTGTCAGTTAAATTCTCCTGCATGAGATATTACGAGTTTAATGTCTATCTCCTTTTGTTGTCTGTGAACTAGCAAATCATGAAATATATAACCATAGGGTGTTAAATAAAACGTTGATAACCGAAGAATGATTTTCCTTGATTTAGGGTGGATCGATGGCGCAATACCAGATTATCGTCTTGTGACTTGAAAGGTTTACTTACTACTCATCGCCGATACTTTCCTATCAGGTATTAAGAATTCAATCTCATATTGTCACAGCGAATGTGTTAAATTGTAACCCGATTTCAATTTTGTACACTATGCGAACATAAAGTAATCTAGTCAAGCCACTGAGCTGTTGCATGCTTGGTATAAATGGCTCCTGTTTCTAAATTTGATAATAAAACAAGGTGATTTGTAACATTTCTTCAGTGTACATAGATTAACGTGTTATTTATTTTCTGGAATATTGCGTCGTCGTGAATCCTTAATGCCAGTCACAAAAGCCACATCCATCTCTAAACTAATCATTCATTCGGACATCGCACATTCACATACATTTTCAGAGTCATAAATGAATCTAATTAGGGAAACGTGTACTAATATAAAACAAATTATCCAGTTTTATTACCATAATGACATAAAAATATTTTGATTACCGTCGTAAATTTCCGGCATTCAGGATTCACATAATTCGCTGGCGATGTTTTAACATCCTGTAAATTGTATTTTATTTAGGTACAACTGCTCTGCGCCTAATGCGAATAGTTTTATGTTGCCTCCTAAAGTGTATTTTGGATACAGTTTTTCATACCTGTGTGTGCCACTAACATTCCAATAAATCTATAGTTAAACAGTTAAAGTAAGTTTCGGTAAAGAGGAGCGCGGGCGGCTGGCGAGTGCTGCCGGCGCACGTCTCTCGTCGCCTGCCAACTTGAAACCAATTTATCCCATCGGCGAGGCCCTCTCCCTCGCGTGATCTATGGGCTTTAAAAAGCGATGACAAGTACCAGAACGTTACTTATGAAACATTGGAGTGCACCGAACACATTTATTTTAAATTATGAATACTATATTTACATAATTAAATAAAGTTTAAATTTAGTTTTAGAATCAGATTTGTAAATAGCCCACATCGATGAAGGCCAGGGCGATATCAATAAGCCTCTTCTGTCTTACTTCACAGAGTGAAATGATGGGCGCCATAATCAATTGATTTCATTCTGGAATTTATATTCACATTTTCATTAGTTTCTTGGAATCGTTACGATCTGGGAAAATGGGATTCTGTTTAAAACGTTAACGCGCGTTTTGAATAAGTAGAATATTCTTGGAAGATAGTAACTCCCAGTAAGATTTTATTCCTAAAATCGCCCAATTGGGAGCTATTGCTAGGTTTGTTTAAATTATGGCGATTAGGCAGGGTGCGTGCATGTGGCCGACAACAGACGAGCAGCAGGCGAGGCGCGATCGACGGAACTCGCGTAGTGTGCAATTATAGCCGAACATTTTATCTCAGCATGTTGTGTACGTGAGGTTTTACGCCGTCTTCACATTTATTAAATCAACGCGTTGTCAGCAGCGGTTCACTCCATGTTTTTTCACTAAGCTTGTGGTTTCTGAAATGTGTGGAGTTATTGCGTGTTAATTATTTTGTAATTAATACTGATCAAAGTATAAAAGTTTAAAGATAAATAACTTTGCGTAATGCGTAGACTTACGAGTATGTATCATTTTATTTATTGTAATAAGTTTAATATACATTAAAATCTTTTGGAATTTAGGAGTTGATAGTTTATTGGTTTTCATTTGGATAGGATGTGTTTTAACTGTAGGTAATTAACTGATCTTTTGCTGGACAAACTACAATAGTGATATGGGAACAATTCTGTTGCTATTTCTTTCATCTCATTAATACATTATTATTTGAAAACATTTAATGTAACCGGAAATCTTGCCTTGTCGTAGTCCGTGTCCGTACGAAATAATTGGCCTAAGTAACATTTCAAACATTTGATAGATGTTTGTTTCGGTTCAAGACAGTTATATTGATCGATGAAAAAGTAATCATTTATTAAATATGAACCCCGCGGTGTTACCCGCGGTTATTGTTGTACCGCGAGTAACGCCGCGCGACAAAGTTAGTCTAAAAAAAGAAGCCTAAGTTACTCCCCGGATCATCAGCTACCTGCCAGTGAAAGTCCCGTCAAAATCCGTCCAGCCGTTCCAGAGATTACCCGGAACAAACAGACAGACAGACAGACAGACAGACAGACAGACAGACAGACAGACAGACATAAATTTTTTTAACCACATTTTTCGTATATGTTCCGTGTATACATACATATGCATTTATTAAAAAGTGGTTATTTTAATATTACAAACAGACACTCCAATTTTATTTATTTGTATAGACTAGCTATCATTCAGCATTTGTACCTTTTGTTTTAATACAGTACGATTCAATGTATCTACATACTTTTTACAAATGATTATAATTTTCTTAACATGAATTCTGCGTTACACAAATATATGTTTATATGGAACACTTTACCTACTTTTTACTAAGCGACTAGAATATTGACGTCATTGATACGTTACAAACTATCTACTTGTGATGCCTTTTAATGATACTGCTTACTTGCTCCAGGCAACCTAAATGTTACCTACGCCATCGTGCAGGCAGAAATTTCCAAATTTAATGGTTTCGTAATTATGAGTAAATTATAAATACAAGTACCCTAAAGTGAATAATTCTCCAATTTAAAAGGAGAAAACATGTGCCTATATAATAGGTACCTAATTACAATTACATTAGGACAAGTTTTGTCCAGATGACTTGTTATTTATTTAATATTTAGTTAATATTATAATACTAACACTCACTAACGTACCCTAGAGGATGTTTTCAAGCTCAACCAATAAAGTCAAATTCTTTTACCCCTGCACTTGCAATGGTAGATACACATGTAAAAATGTATACTAGACAAATTAAAAATATTTTATTTATTGTTCCACAGGCACGACGTCTATGTTTGGGATGCGCAGTGTCCATGGCCAGATGCTGTCCGGAGGTTCTTCGATCACTGGATTGGGAGGATTTGGACTATCCTCACCTCTCCCGACGCTACCTCCGGACCGCAAAGTGTACTCTACGCCGCCTCCGACACCACTACCGACACTCCCGTCACCCTCAGTGTCTTCAACGCCAGTTCCACCACGGGCTACATCAACATCTGTGCACGCATACTATCAGTAGACTAAACAAATTTATAATATTTGATCATTTCTGTATAAGTGATTAAGGGTATCCTTTAAGATGAAGCAAGGGAAGCCTAAAAAGGCCTTGCAAAAAAACAGATACTCATTAAAGTATGAAATAAAGAATGGTGTATTAGAACTATAAAACTAATAACGTTAAGTCTCGTACTATATTTCTGTCAATAGTAAAGATAAGAACTGGTTATGACAAAATAATAGACATCTCTATATAAATCGTCGGCGCACGTTTTACGAGAGTAAGGAAAGCCGAACGTTCTAAATTCGTATAGTACCTATGTAAAATAAATTTTAACGTCAAAATAGCACTAAGTATGTACAGCTTCATATGACACCCACTCAAAAAGTTGGTAACAAAATATATCTCCCATTAGTTTGAAATCTACATCGGAATTGAGCCTTTTTATGGCACAATATATAAATTCCTTGCGAAATACATGATTGACGTCATAGGTTAGGTACATACAATATTTCAGACGTATATTTGAAGTGCTAAATATCGGGCGTCGTGGCAAAATGTCTTCATTTGCGGTCCGAAGTGAGAAATGATTAGACTTGGTGATATATTATATAAGTATTTCACGTGTCTGTGTGTTAACTCAACTCTTAATTTGAAAATGCCATTTCTCAATGTTAATTTAATACTTCAACAAGGTTATTGTAATTAAAAAATGTTATGTAATTTCCAAAAATTATGACGTTCTTGGCAATATTTGATTACTTCAACCAAACCTTAAAAAAAATAAAACGAATTATATAGTTACGGCTATAAAAATTTTGGATGTGTGCCATTTGTTAAAATTGTAAAAAGTCACTTCGGTGTTGGCGGGAATACCTACCTACTGTTTTCTCAGATTTACTTACATGGACAGTGGATCAACCTTCTCTTCAGACTAAAGCACGTTTTTTCTATCACTCTCTACTATTACTATTATAAATTATTGTATGATGTAATAAATAGCTGTATGTGAAGGCAAAAAATATTGGCAAATATTTCTATGTTAAAATGATCGATAGATGATAAGAGCTGGAGCATGGTTACCATTCCTATATCCTTAATTAATTAATGAATATCTGCAGTTAGCGCTCTTCAAATCTCGAGTCTTATTGGACGTAGTTTAGTAGACATTTTAAACTACAAAATGATATCGAAGTTTTCAACTATCACAAATTATGGCCAAAAATACTATTACTTTTCGAGTAACGTTTAAATTTCTATCACTATTCTTAATTCGATAAGTAGCCAATAGTGATAACCAATATTTTTTCGGTTTTATAAAGTCACAATCAATATAATTTAAGCGGAACTTTCTTATTAAAGTTTTCTAATAAATTATATTACGCATGTTAAATAATACATTAGAATAGGTTAAATGAGTATTATAAAGGATTCACGTGTCTCGAATGTAATATCTTTCATTTGTTTATTAATCTAAGTTAAAACTTACTTAGTGTAAATATTCTACGTAATTAGACGTAAGACTTTTATACCGATTGTATATTATACAATATCATCACATCACAACTTACTAGAGAACATACAACTTTTGTTAGCATAAAATTAATATTAGATATGTATAATACGTAGAGTAGGTACCGTAAAGTATAACAATGGTGATAGTCTTTTAGAATAGGAAATATGGACTACATATATGATTAGTATAAGATATGCAAGAAAATAAGATATTATGAAATATGTGACAAGAGAACAATTAGAAATTTGATAGTATCAAGGCAAAGAAAATCGAAATTATCTGTAGAAATACTTTAATATTGTTTCTTCTGTACACTTATCTAACTGATTTTATGTGTGATTTGTATTACTAAAAACAGTTTTATTTTATGTATGGCAAAGTGACTCTACTCTGCCTGATGGAAGGCATAAGCAGAATCCAAGAGTGGTGGTCACCATACTCATTGCGTATGCAGACAATGCAGCATGATGACCCACGCTTACCCCTAAGGTGTCCACGGCCATTCATTGGCCGTATAAAAACATCGTCTATTGTGTCACCGGCCAGCCACTGGCCGGTCAATGACCGCGAGTCGGGAAATTATCGAGAGAAATTGTCGGGAAAATGGAATTATTAGTGACACTCAAGCTATGCTTATGTCAAAGTGACGTGACACCTGAGGGGTTGTTTCTGTATTATTCGGCCTCTGATCTCGCACTTACCAACGAAACAAGAACACTATAATTTTAGCTTAATATTCTGTAAAGTCTGTATTCGAGTTTGAGGGATATTTAAGCTGAGAGAAAGAACCGTTCGTTGGGACCTCTTTGTTTAATTTTATGAAATTCATTTTGATCACATTATGCGGAGAATCCTTTTTGCTAAATTACGTCCAATTATGAAGCTTCATGCTATTTCTTTTCTTAAAAAAAAATATGTTTAAAAAAGGCTCGAACTTGATAGTGAAAGTTCTGGCAAAATAGATCCAACAGTTATGGAATTTAGTATCAACAGACATACAAATATTATAAGGCTTTTTTTTAGCTTTGGTATCGTGCTTACAAATAATTTTAATTAAGAAACATATACCTACATCGAAATCACAGACAATTATCTTAATTTTTTAGGTGTGTATCTAGATATGTTACTATTTCTGCATTATCACATAATAGTTCAACAAATTTTAAAGAAACACAAAAACACACGTTTTAAATTAGATTATATTATTTTATCTTAAAATTACTTTTCTTTTGTACCTATGACACACTCCTTGTGTAAAGTGTCTGATAAACACAATGAATAATGATTAAGGCCAAATAATTATCAAAAATTAGTAAAGTAGGTTTACTAATTACTGAATTTGTAAGAACTGCAGACCTAAGAATTTAAAATGTTAAGATTTTATTTAGTTGCTTTGTTATAATAGCCATTTTAATTAAATTGGACTATGTACATGACTATAAAATGACTGTATTGTTTCACATAACTTTCGCTTTTAAAGAAACCTTTCGTACAGATATGAAGTATGTTCACCACGGGTGTAGCGTGGCTTTAATTTCGGGGTTTTTCAAGCTAATAAATGACTAGGTATGTCCCTTTAACCTCAATATTATTTCGACAAAAAATGAGAGATGCAAAAAATATATATGGTGTAGAAACATTTCTGGGGAAGGGGCGAGAGGGGGGTTTTGAACAAAAAGCCCCCCCCCCCCCCTTCCCATAGCTACGCTCATGATGTTCACATAACATTAATTATTATTATTGATGCTCCTGACAATTTTATCGATATCTATATATATAAAAGAGGAAGGTGATTGACTGACTAACATACCCAGAGATCAACGCACAGCCCAAGCCCCTGAGGGGGTAAATCAGGGGATGAAAGTCTGCGTGAGCGAAGCCGCATGCAAAAGCTAGTCTAGAATATTTATGTAAGAAGAAGTGTTGGCACACGAGTACCTAACTCTCTCGGGGGAGGAGGGGGATGCGGGTGTTCATATCACATCAACAGCTTTTAATAGTCCACTGCTGGACATGAGCATCTCTTTCGAAAGAAGGTTAAATAAAATATAGAATGTTCTTCCACTACTTCACCCGAAACTGTACTTACCAAAATCTAATATATTTTATTGTTTCTAATCGTTAAAACAGATGTTTTTGGAGGCCTTATCGCCCGAAGGCAATCTCTTACAGGTCACTCAAACTTTCTATTATAATATACCTAGTATTAGTTTTAACCCGCAGCACCGCACGCGTGTTTGTCGGTTATCGCGGTAAAGAGCAGCCTATGTGACCTATGTCCTTCCTCAATAATCAAATTACTCCATGCCAAGTTTCATTAAAATCACTGCAGCGGTTTAGCCGTGTGCAACAGACAGACAGATTTCCTTTCGAATTTATTATATTACAGTATGGATTTCAAAGGACGCTTACTACCATAACCTTTACTGAGGGCGCTCGCCTACGGCGACTTTGCGGCGCGTTAGTAGCGCTGCAAAGTCGCTGTGGGCGAGCGCCCTTAATAGAATTTAGTACTTATATGTAGTTTTTGTATTTTGCCTGTATATTCAAATATCAAATTATGTTTAAGCATAGTTCAGTGACAAAGTTCACTATATCAAATTCAGAAAATAACATTAATTTGATGTTGTATCTCAAGAAACCAAATTTAATTTCGTATATTTCGTAAGTAACAAATAAGTAAAATAGAATGATAAAATAAGAATTGGGCAACTTTTTTTCATGCAAAACTTATTTTTGATTTTGTCAGCTTAAGAGTTCAGAGGCTTTATGTTTTGTTTCTGCTGTATTGTTGTTATTTATTTACTTACATCTATAACTATAATAAAACATTTGGCCATAAATACATATTGGGTCCATATTTAATGAACACTAGCTGTGCCCGATACTTCGTACACGTGACGTTTAGATTTTGTTTTTTTTTTTCAAAATCAGCCAAATCGGCCCAGCCGTCCTCGAGTTTTAGCGAGACAAACGAACAGCAATTGACTTTTATATATAAGAAGAAGATTATTAAATTTATGCAATGCATGATATCAGCATATTTATTTAGATACAGTAGTACTACAAGTAAAACCAATACATATACAGTTTAGAAAGCATTACGTAATCTAAAATCGTTAAATGAATTTGATATTTGCTTGTCAACTGTAAAAAAGTCTTAAAATAGTTTTCAAAAGATACCTATTACCTAGAACTGACTAATGTATTATCAGCGGGTATGTTTCACACAATTATATAACGATAGTAAACCTATGTTACCGAGTGTACGATTTTTTTTTTAATTTAAAGGTCCAAAAAATAATATTTATGTATTAAAGAATGTAGAGTAACGAGGTAATATGGACTACATATATGATAACTTAAGATATGCAAGAAAATAAGATAAATATTATGAAATATGTGACAAGAGAACAATTAGAAATTTGATGGTATCAAGGCAAAGAAAATCGGAATTATCTGTAGAAATTCTTTAATATTGTTTCTTCTGTACACTTATCTAACTGATTTTATGTTTGATTTGTATTACTAAAAACAGTTTTATTTTTATGTATGGCACAGTGACTCTACTCTGCCTGATGGAAACAATAAGCAGTATCCAAGAGTGGTGGTCACCATACTCATTGCGTATGCGGACAATGCAGCGTGGTTACCCACTGGCTTGTTTCTGTAACATTTTTTTTATAATTTAAAAAATATTGCTAATGTTTAATCCTTCGACACCGTCAATAGCGTAAGTGATTGTTCTTCAGTCATTTTTATTTAGAATTACTTTTTTTTTTCTATAATAGAGAAATACATTCATTTTATTTCTGTAGTTGTTGAAACATTTATACATCCCGATCCTTACTCCTATTGTAAATGTGTTGTTATCAGAACACATTTACTATAGGTGTTAGCAGGAGGAGAGCAAAAGTTACATATCAGTAACTTTTTACGCCCGTCTGATATTATGAACAAGCATCACACGAATTATAATCATGTGCTTTAAAAGAAATCATAGTCTTCCTGATCAAATTTCAAAGATCTTGGCTATCATCAGTCAATAGTGAATTGCTAGAATTAAATAAAATTATTAGTTCTAAGTATTTACACTTTATACGTACTTAATGATAATATTTTCCTTTTCATCTTGTTCTTGTACCTATTTAGCCATAACTAGTTATCGTTTATTTTGTAGTTGTAAGCTGTTTCTATTTTAAATAAACTCTATGAAATTTTGGTATGGTATTTTTTATTACTTTGGTAAGCTGCCTTGTTGGTCTAGTGGTAAGCGTAAGCGATTGCAGATCAAGAGGTCTCGGGCTCGATTCCCGAATCAGACTGTTGTTCTTTTTTCTGTACCTTCTTACGACTTTTGTTTTGCAAGAATTTTTTAATAGCAGCTAGCAAAATGAGTATAGTGTGTTTTAATTATTTTGGAGAAGTGGTATTAAGTATTGAGCAAGGACTACAGATTGACTCGTGTCACGTTGTTGCTCATGAAGTTCGGAACTACCTAACAGATTTTCACGTTTTTTAATGTGTGTTTTACTGGCGTGCTTAATATAGCATAGTTAAGATCACGCTTAGACTAATAGCAGCCAACCAAGATTGAAAAGAGACGCAGACGAACGGGCACTAGCCACTGACATCGTGAAAATTATCCATTTTCCTAGCCTTTATTGTTCCCAAGATTTCGGGTCGGCTACTAGTTCAACTGGTTTTACCTGAATATCAGTTTTTACACCGATTGGCATCGGACCTCCGCAACCCTAAGGGTGAACTGAATTCGAAGCTTGAATAAGTTGTCAGTATATTTGAGGGCACTGACTTCCCAATAACGATTGCCATAGATGTTCATGACAACCGGGACCAACGCCTTAACGTGCTCTCCGAGGCACGGGAGGGAAACACCGCCATCTTTCACACTCCGGGCTGCTATTAAGTATTTCTTGTAAGAAAAACCCAACAGCAGTCCGACCCAGGAATCGAATCCGAGACCTCTTGATCTGCAGTCGCTTACGCTAACCACTAGGTTACCAAACCTCAAAACTAAAATGTATTAAATCAGTATGTTTTAATCTAGGTAGCATATATTTACTAACTCTATTTTCAACCATGTGACCATTTAGAAACAATTTAAAAAGTTCAACTACACAAAACAAGCATTCAAGATGACACTTGCATTTTATTCTTACAAATACAGCTTGTAAAAGGCGAAATTGGCATCAAAGCCGAGAAAAAATCTAGCTTCTAAGCCAACACAATCAAAAGATACAGTCGTATATGCTGCAAATTTTCGACATTCGCAAGGGAACCAATACCTACAGGATACTTCCTGTCAACTCAGTATCCTAAAATTTGGTACAAAACGACGTCTTACAGCACAGATAAAGGAAAAATTGCGATAGTTTGTACGGAACCCTTGGTGCGCGAGTCCGACTATGAATTGGCCTGTCTTTTTAAAGTTCAATAGCTAGTGTACATAAAGTACATCTGTTGCCTATTAAATTTTGGCTGTGGCTGACTATATAACTACATTTGATATGCTATTTCCAAAAATATAATTAGAAGATTTTTATCAGCTCCAGTTTCTGAGTTTCAGCAATGTAAGTAAAAAACAGAAAAATAACCTGTAATGTAATTAGGAAAACTTTACTAAAAAACATAATTAATCATTGATTTCTAAAAAAAATCGTTTTCAAGCTCTTCTCTGATGTGTAGACTTTGGAAAATGACGTATCAGAGACCAACAACAGTCAGGCATTATATTCGTATCCCAGAAACCCTAATAGCGCTCTTCCATGACGCGTAAGTCCTGATGCATAAGCACTTCCACCTCATATCTCCAAAATTTTCCGGAAACCTGTTCAGGTGACTATGGAGGAAGTTGAGTTTTATGCTCGTATTTCACCTCATATTTTTATCTGTAGCAAAAGGTCTTCTACAAGAATAGAAATATTTACTCGTAATATTTATATTTTAAATACAATAGAAACGCAACAGAAATGTATAAAAAATATATTTAAAATGTAAAATATACGACATGAAAAGATGTTTTAAATAGAGACATAATTATGAAGAGTTAAAACCTTACGATCTTACACACAGGTACACGGTACCCGCCGATCATTTTCGTTAAACAACTATTTCTTTGAAGTCTACGGTGTTCTGCCGTACCCAAACTAAAGGAACGCTTAGAACAGGGCCCCCTCCCCCACGTAGCTGTATTATGACCCATACATTTTTCAAATAACCTCCTTTCTGAGCATACACACTTATTATACATCACTGTTATAGGATTTGCTTTTGGACTATCATCATCAGTTAATTGCAAGTCCAAGTGATGTTGAACTGCAATACATTTTTTATTATTTTGTGTGTAAACATTAGAAACACAATTAACAGAGGTTTTGAAATTGATTGGCTTTATCATAGCTGTTGTTGTGGCTTCAGTGGTGTTTCCCACAGATGATATTGTCAATACTTTTGGAACTTGAGTTTGTTGAAATCGATTTTGTTTTGAATCGGCGATATTATTGTTTACTTGCCTGTTTCTGCCACTGTGATTAAGTTTTGTTTGTACAGCGATCGACTTCTTACAGCAAATCACATCGAATGTTCGATGTTCATTATTGCGCGATAGACTTTCAGGTTCTGACTCTAAAATTGTGTTTTCTTTGCTACTTTTTGTCACTTCTCTTGGAAATATTTCAGTAAATGAATCCATTTGCTCGTTTCTTGTGGTTAGGCACTAAGACATATAAGAATTAACATACTTATAACAGATGGTCTTTAATTTATTAAAGCACATGACCCGCCTTTATTTTTGAAAAAAAAAAAATTTTGGTTAAATAAAATCTGGAAACAAGATAATACTCGTAGTGCTTTTATTCCTTAGGTACTTCTTCTTCTTTTTAAGAGATGGCAACTAGCAATCAGCTTTAAAGTTTTTAAATCTTAAGTCTTCGAGTCTTCGTCGTTATGAAATTGATTATAAAATATATATATATATAAATATTTGGATTTTCTACTTTTGTGACATATGTACATAATGACAAATCAATAACAAAGTAGAGTTTGCTAACAATTATTATAAAGAAGTTTTTCATTAGAGCGGATCTCATTAAAATGACGCCGAGTCCCGAGCACGAAATCATAACTTACAATAATGTGTAAAAATTCTTTCTCCAGGTAGATCTCTTTTTAAGGGTACGCTTCATATATTAGATTATTCTTACTGCGTCCAACAACATGTGTTGCGTGTCCAACTTTCATTACTTGAAGACAAAATTATTTTTGAAGTCTTTTTGACCCTACCTACCTCTAAATTTCCACCTGTATGAACCAAGCGTGAGAGATGGTAGATCACTTTCTAAGCAAAAGCGTGTAAACACTTGTTCATTTTGTACATGCTTTGGGTTAGATGGTTGACAGATTTAAGCCTTCTAATGTCCATGAAAAGATCCTGATCCATGAGAAGAAGCCTCAAGCCTTATCCAAATGTTTCAAAGAAATAGAAGATTTCCATTCGTGTTAGAACGTATTCGCATAGAATGATTCTAGTGACACTAAAATCTCAGGGAAGCCATTCTTTCGTTGCTTCCCGCCGAGCGCGTGAAGTTACGGAACCCCAAATATCTCTCCCTCACTTTTCGCATTATACTCAATACTCATTATAATAATAGGTCTTTACCTATGAAATTGCCGTTTTGTATGCAATAAGTGAAAGTACTTATTTTTTCAAACTTTTTTATTTCCGTTATTCGAAGTAATCACCCATGCAATCGACGCATCTTTGCCAACGCATTGGCAGTTTATTGATGCCCTTGTTGTAAAGCTGGACGGGAGGCAACAAACTCTTCAAAGGCATTTTGTACTGCCTCTCGGGAATAAAAATTTTTACCCACTAAAAAGTTGTCTACATTTTGGAAAAAGTAATAGTCGGTAGGTGCAAGGTCTGGTGAGTATGGCGGATGAGGGAGAGCTTCCAACCCCAGCAACAGTGTCGTCCCAACTGCTCCTTCACGACAACGCGCGACCCCATACTGCGCAACAGACAGTCTCCAAGCTGCAAGAGCTGGGGTTGGAAGCTCTCCCTCATCCGCCATACTCACCTATACATTGTACTCTGTGGCAACCACTGCCAATGGTGTGTAGTACAAACTGACACCTAATTAATTTAATAAAAAAAAATGTATCTCTCCCCTCGGATGCCACGGCATGTCGGACTCGAACCGATTAAAACCGCACGCCGTCTCGGATAGTAGATGCTGGGGAACCAGTTACACCCTAGAAAGGAAAACCCTGGAACCCCGACAGTTTATAGGTGGCCCCTCCTGTGAGGAAACCCCTTAATGGAGGTTTAATGGAGGACGGAGATCGTTCCAGCGCCTGCGGTACCTGGCCCGTTCCCGGTCCTGGCGGGCTTGGCGCTCCACCGACTCATTTGCAAGCATAACTTGCTCGCAGAAAGAAACGGCGGAGTTCCACGCGCTCTCGCTTCGTAACATGGCCGCAATCATATTAGCGATAGAACCTCCATCTCAATGGCCACCACGAGATCATGGGGACCCATAAAGGGCCATGGATCACACAACCCCCGCGTAGAGTCTCCAGGTCTCCTACAGGAGTCATCGGGCCTACTCATTTGGCAGCACGTGCATTGGCACGGTTCACGGCACCAGTTTAGGAACCAGACGTCTCCTGCTGAGCCTGGACCACTGACGTCATGCGATCACGCAGGCCTAGGCATCACCGCATCGCAGACGCGGATCATAGCTTTTTTTTTTAACGTGTGGGAACCCCCTCGGGCCGTCAACCCGCCGTGGTTTGCGGCGGGGCGGTGTGTCGGAATGGAACCGACTAAAACCACACGGTGTGCCACTCCGCGCTTGAGATGGGAGGGATCCGGGAACTGCTGTTATTAATACATCCGGACCCCTCCCAGCGCCTGCCCATACTGAAGTGGGTACCGTCTGCTGGTAAAACTCTCAATATAGGCGAAGGACGCGGATCATAGCCTCCCGGAACCATTCCGCCTTGGCATCCATGTCGACAGGCTCATTGGGCGCAGGGGCCCAGGCCTGTACGATGGCGGCTTCCAGGAGAAGCTCCCGATCTAAGCGCTTGAGCGCACGACATGGCTTAGGAGGAGGCGCGTCACCCATGGGAGCGGAGACCTTAAACCGAATTTATCGGTGATCTGAAGCAGTCTCCTACCCCACAACGACGCGCCAGTCTCGCACACGGTGTGCCAGTGAGGGGCACGCGAACGAAATATCCACGATTGAACTGCCCCTCGCCGTCTCGAACGTGGGCACGGCCCTCTGATTTAAGAGAACTAAGCCGAGTCTTTCAGCCCAGTTCTCCAGAGCTCTGCCCCTCGGGTTCGTGCGCCGGGAACCCCAAGCCTCGAACCAGGCGTAAAAGTCCCCGAGCACAAGAAATGGATAGGGGTAACTAAACTAACTGAGAAAGAGAAATACACTAATCAATCAGAAGTTTGCGTGAGAGACAGACTCTACCTAAACTCAGTATCTCTCTCTATATTCCAATTCTTAGAGCATGTATACATGGAGAGGAAGCTGAGCTGGTGGAATGAGTGAAGGGAGTAGAGAGAGAGACTGAATTTAGTTAGAGTCTATCTCTCTCACGCAAGCAATATATGCTCTAAGATGTAAAAGATTTAAAGAAATTGAACCATCGCCATTGTTGGCAATACAAAATTATTTGTCATACTTGACAAACAGTCATTTTGAACAATGACACTTACATAGTGTCAGTGCTGCATTGTTTGTTATTTACAAATTTGCTTTGATCTATCCGTAATTTGTATCGTGGAGTTCGGAAAATAATGCTAGAGAGATCTAAACTATTCAAAATACTACGAAATACAGGTATATTTAGTAGTACAGGATTATTTATTTATTATCACATAGGACAAACCTACAAATCATTGTACAAGATTGTAAATCCTAAAGTCCTCGACAGAGAGAAACATCAACCAGAATATATTTATATTGACGATCCTTTATACAGTTTAACATTAAAATTAGAACAAGACAGAGAGCTGAAGGAAGCAGTTGGTTTAGCCCGTATATGGAAAAGCTTAAAGTACTCTTTAGCATGGAAACTACTTTGGCTGTGCCGTCATGGAAATAAAGAGCAAAGAAATATTGCTTTAGAACAACTGGCTGCGTTTAAAAATAATAAGATCTGGGACTGTTGCAAACTTGCTCAAGCTTTGGATAAAAATACGGCAGTGCTGTTAGCGCGAACACGTGGCGCCGACCTGCGTTATTTTCTGCCTCCTCCCATTCACGTTCGAAGAGCGGCCTTATCGTCCGAACTCCTGTCCTATAAATTAAGAGACCTAATTATTTCTGTACAGAATGTTAATCCACACGATTGTATTCAACATTTCATTTATAAACATTTTATCAACCTTCAGGAACAAACAATGGAAGCCTTAGAAACAGATTGTATTCCTTCAAAGCCAGACAGTATTAGTGAGAAAGAACTATGCATTTTGTGTCTAGATGCTTTACATCATCACCTTACCCTATTTCATGCTGAAAACTATCAAGATGATTTATCCACTATTAACTTAATAAATATGGGAATCTTACCTAAATTAGCAGAAGCAATGTTAAGATTTAAAAATGATCCAGACTTTGACTATGCAGTACTTAAAATACTTAGCATTTTGAGTGTACACACTAATCTGTTAGTAGACTTTTTTCAAAATGGCTTATTAAGAGAATTATCTTGGCTATTGCGATCTGAAGATGTTCGTTTGTCAAGCTCTGCTGCTGTATGTCTAGCAAACTTATCAGGGGAATACTGCTATCAACCTGGCCTATACCTTTTACACCCTATATACAGAACAACAATGCCTCCATCTTGTGATACTTTACTAGTGCATGGACTACGTGGTGGTGTCTTTGTAACATGGAGGCAGAGAGACAAAAAGTATGCCGAACCACTTGGAATAATGGAAGTGACCAATTCTAGGGGTAGGGATTATGTTGAGCCATTATATGAAGGAGATGTTGCTACAGTAACAAAATATATTGATCCTGATGTCAGACAAGTTATGAAGGATTTAGTTGAAAGTGAGGATGAAGCTTTGCTGAGTGACATAGATGTTGTCCTTCATGATGTACCTATACAAGCTCTAAGGGAACCACAATCTACAAAAACCTATTTAGCTCAAAATAAAAGGACAGCATTAATACAAGAAAATCAAGACAAATACAGTTATACATTTTGTTGGCCTAAAGATTGGTTACCAAAAGATTGTGATAATTTGAGGATTCTTGGTGTTAATTATTGGAGTTCATTATCAGAATGGCTTGAGAAATGCCCTTCATTGTCAGCAGATATACCAACAAGAGCTTCGGAAATGGTGCCTGCGCTCGCAAAAGCCGGTGTGGGTGCCAAAAATACAAATGTGGTTTGGCTGGCCCACTCGATGGGTGGGCTTATTGTCAAAGAAGCACTCGTTCGATCTGCTCAGAGCCAAGACTCGGAACTAAAACAACTATCTGAAAACACAAAGGCAGTTTTGTTCTTTGGTACTCCACACAGAGGTAGTGGCTTGGCTACACTGCCACGTGCTGCAGCAGCTGTCATCTGGCCTTCTACTGATGTAAAACAATTACAAGTTAACTCTCCATCATTACTTAAACTTCATAATGAATTTATTCAAACTGCTGATGTTTTTAAGTGGGAAACAATTAGTTTTGCAGAAACATTGCCTACATTATTCACAGCATTCAAAGTACCCATACATTTTGTTGAATCTCATTCTGCTGATTTAGGACGTGGAGTGTTTTACCAGCTACCTTTGGACCACTTATCGTTATGCAAGCCAGCTACACGTCAATCTGTTGTGTATACTATGGTTTTAGATGTTTTGCAAAGAGCATCATCAGACCAGGAAGATAATATCCCGTATACTCACATGTATAGTAATCTAGAACGCATATTTTTGACATTACTAACCAAATTCCTTGAAATATTTGACAGAGTTGCAGTAAGAAAACAGTAACTATGGTCCTGGTGGTTAGATCAAGTTTTAAAATAATTGTTAAATAGTAATCATTTTGCAGACTCATTAGAGTATACATATAGATTAGACATCTGAAATTTAAATTGAATGTAAAATGTACAAGAATTTAAGCAATTAAATTGTCTCTTGCTGCATTGTAGGTTTACATTATTACTAATATATACTAATCACATGGTTAGATCCTTTAAAGATAAAAAGGGTTTTTTAAAAACTTCTGTCAAACTCGATTCAACACTTCTTCGCATGTTAAGTTTCCGTTTGAAATTTTTAATGCCAATGTTATTAGTTGTGTTTAATTGTGAAAATAATTATGCAGTATTGATCTTAAGATATTTATTTATGTGTAGGTACATGTGTTATTTTTATTATTGTGATATGCAATGTGATACCAAAGGCTTTGTTAACTTAGCCCTGTTCTCATTTGTCCAGTATTACAAATGTTTGTAATTAAAGTATTGTAGTACATAAACATGTTTATTAAACTTTATAAAGTACAAATATTTTCGTGTTCTTAATCCAATCCTCCCTAATATTATAATTTAACTACTACCTACTACTATGACCCAGAAATAAAATTTAAGATAGATTCCTACTATATATACAATTTCGAAGAGATATATAATCAAGTCAGGTGCAATAAAACATTCACACGCTTAAAAAATAAAGTTTTTTCTTCTACAAACATTGTATATTACAAGTACAATTTTAACAAAAATAAAACCTACTTCAAGGTTCGACTCGATTTCTCTTGGATTCCATCATCTGATATTAATGTCCTTATCATGGTACCACCATTGGGACATCTCCTTTCTCTCTCTCTCTCTCCAAAAATAAAAAAAGAAAAAAATATATACGGTCGAATTGAGAAACCTCCTCCTTTTTTTAAAGTCGGTTAAAAATAGTGATTGCTCAAGATTTGTAAGACGATGACATCTGCACTAGGACACCCTGTCACGTCATCCACCTTGGATGTCTTCCTGAAATCTGTCACTCAGTGAAGTACATCACCATTCTCCAAGTTCTCTACAACTTGATCAGTATGAGTGTAAAAATGGAAGCTTTAAGTTCATCATGCATCCTCGACTTGCGTATGCTGTCAGTATGCAATGTACAAACTTTTTGTTGATAAATACTCTAATCTTATTTATAAAAATCAATTGCTGTTCGTTTGTCTTGTTAAACTTGAGAACTTTAGCTGATTTTGGTTTTGAAATGTGATGAAAACATTTTTCATCATTCATCATCATCATTGTTTGAACACGCTAATCTCAGGAGGAAGGCTATATATCATCACGCTAAGACCAATAGGAGCGGAGCACCAATGGAGAATGTTTCTAAAACGGAGGGAAATTATCACGCTACGGGCAATAGGAGACACAAACGAGGTTGAATGGGTCAGCTAGTAGATTATATAATGTAAGGAACTTAGAATAAGAAAGATGAACTATTAATACCTTCCAAAGAAAGTTGGCAGGCAAACCACTATAAAAGAATAGAGATAGTACTCGTATGTTTAAAGAAGACTGTATTGGTCGAACAGCTGAGCCAAGATCAGGATAAAAAACATTATCCATTTTTTTGGGTAGGTGGGTATTTACTTACTTATTAAATAAAATATTATAATTTTCATTTACATCAGTTTCTTTATTGGATACAGTGACATCTAGCAAAATTGGGAGAAACCACAACTTCGTGCTGACCAGCTGACTATGTCCCAAAAAAAGTTACTGTTCCAAAAAATGCGAATAGATGACGCTACTTTACTGCAACTGTTTGTGTGCATAAACCTTAGTCTAATAAATAGATGGCAGTAGTTATCCTGAATGAACAATTGCAAAGTTTATTGGAAGTTTCCCCACTAAAGTTTTATCGCGCAAAATGAACGAGGCAAAGAATAAATTAGGTGTTATATTAAGTTTCAAATCAGTTTTTAATATTTTCAAACATTTTTTACTCATTGAAGAAGAGATGAGAGTAGAGTGGCGAGTAGTGTATAATTGTAATGAATTTGTTTATCCCTGCTATTTATCAATTAATGTTTCAAAGATATTTATCTATCGATAACACACAGATACTTGACAGTATTTGCCCATCCATTTAAAATGTAGACAGAACTAAATATAAAGATCAGAATTTAAGAAATTTAAATAAGAAGTGGAAAGAAAATAGAACTTTGATTGTATGGACGTTTTCGTTTTCATAAGTACTTAACAGTATTTATAAATATTGAAAATTGTTATTGCTGGTTTTAGATATACATTTTCACAAACTGAACCAGGAATTCTAAATTCTAACGTATTAAATTACAAATGTTTAGGTTAATGTGTGGGTCTGCCAAAATGACTACTCTGCCTGATGATAAGCATATGGTTCTGCATCATTGGGCATCAAAATATAGAATCTAACAAAATATGGGCGTGGCCTAACTGTTTTGTTAGCATAAACAAGCAAACATGTTATGTTGAAGCGGATGAAAATCGTCCCCGCGTTCGACTGCGGGGGAGGGTCAATTTCATTTCATAGTTGCTTGCGATTATTGAGATTGTGCATTTCGTTTTTCCTGATTTGCACTTTGTTAGTAACGAAAAAATCTTGTTGTATGCAAAATAACTTCTAAAACATCGACTACGTCTTCTTCATCCGAAGTCACCGGCCTCAGTATCTTAGATTCTATCCAACTGCGTTCCAACCTGCCTGAACGAGTCGAGGAAACTGTACGAAATAGTTATCTCTGACCGTATCAGTGGGCACCTGTCGCGAGTAGGCCCTGATCTATCGAATCTGATCTATCTACCTAAATATATAATACCTAGTATTACCTAATACTAGTTGTCCCCCGCAACTTTGTCTTTTTTCAATCGCAATTTCGAACTTTGTGTTAGGCACGTCAGCAAAAACATATTAAAAAAAGCAACAACAACAACGTGACACGGTAATAAAATATTGAAATGATATTATAGTGCTTGGTATTTTCTTTTAGGTAAATTTTCTAATATTCAATATTTTTTTCTAGATCGTTTTTTCGCCTCCAAAATTGGTAATACAAAATACTAAACTTAATGAAAATGGTTGGAGCCGTTTCAAAGATTCAGACTATAATATATACATACATATACAAGAATCTCTCGTTCAAAGGTATTAGACTACATTTATTTGATATCAACAAACAAATAAGTTGTTTGTCTGCTTACACACAGGATATAATTGAATTTAAATTAAAGTCCCAAAGCTAATTTACTTTCTATAGCATCACTTTTCGTGCCAAGACCTTTTGGTGAAATACTTTTTAGTTCAACAATGGGAAAGCTTACAGAAATATACTTCTTTTATTTATTCAATTCATTGGCAAACAATCCTTTAATATCTTCGTGCTCGGCACTTTGTAAAATTATTTCTCAAGAAATTCTTACCACAATTTAGAAGTTTTTGCTGTGGGCGCTGAGTATTTTGTGAAAACTTCGTAACTTTTGCGTCCTATTTTATATATAATGTTATGTTTGTATACCTAAGAAAGTTAAGTTAAATTTTAGTTCAAAGCTGATTAAACATTTTTAACTGCAATGGCGGGATGACGATTTCTGTATTCTATAAAATTGGTATAAAAATATATTTTTTAAATAATTTGACAGCATGAGATGCAAAACGACCATTTACGCTCACGTACTTGTCTTCGGGTTTTATAGTGATGAAATATTGATAACTTTCATAGTTTTTTTTATGTATGGGTCTTTTGTAAAAAAACAAAAAAGAATCATTAATCACTATAAGATTATCCTTTCACGAGCAGATGTGGAATCAGAAGAAATTTAAGTAAAAACTACCAAGAATGTACTTAATGTAACTAAGCTTTTAAGGTTTGCGCTGTTTGTAAGCAGAACTCATTTTCAGTAACGTACCTAAGTTACTGATTGACGCGTAAAGTACGTAAGTACAGTACTTACGTACTTTACGCGTCGTAATTTTTCGATCGCCTTTATTTTTTAACTTACTTTTATAACATTTTTATCTACTTTTTAAAAACAAATTATTTAACAAAGCCTAAACTTATATAACAATAATTTAGTTATTTATTTTGTTCCTCGTTTGTTTTTGTACCCTGTTTTGCCAATTCTGAAGATTGTTATAGACCAATCAATTTCGGTATAGAAATAGATTGAACTTTGGAGGACTGACATATATGCGAGGGTAGCCTCGGGCAAAAGATAGTATCAATTTAATTATTATCGCAATATGAATACCAAACACGTGTTTGAATCTACTTCAAATAAGTTTTTCAATTATTTTAATTCAAATACTGTCCTGACTTTATGAACTAGTAAAGTTGTTAAGTTAACACAAAATGCGGTAATCAGGGGGTAATAGTTCTAGAGCTTGGCGTCCTCCTTGTTTTGGTTTGTCTTATTAACATATTCTAACATTAGTTAGAGTATTCTTAAGTACATTCCTAAAGGGCCTATGTAACTAGCAATACCGTAATAATGCTTTGAGCCTTGTTTATTTGTTCGCATTTATTTACCAGTCTATTCAAAATGTCAACAATTTTTTTGACGTCGTGAGCGGATCGAACGTCTCTTCTGAACTCTGATTATCTTCAAATCGCCACTTTATTTCTTTAAAAAGTAATTTAGGAAAACTAATTAATCAAAGATAAATAAAATAAAATAGAATTTAAGTTAAAATAAATAATAACAAAACGATTTAAGTTACAAATAACATTCTTGCAACTACTACAGCTACTTGAAAATGTTTGAAATTTTATAGCAGACTAGCTGACCCACGCAACGTCATTTGCGCCTTATATTGCCCGTAGCGTGAAAATTTCCCCCGTTTTTAAAACATTATTCATTGTTGCTTCGCTCCTATTAGTATTAGCGTGATGATATATACCCTATAGCCTTCCTCGATAAATGGACTATCCAACACCGAAAGAATTTTTCAAATCGGACCAGCGGTTCCTGAGATTAGCGTGTTCAAACAAACAAACAAACAAACAAACTCTTCAGCTTTATATATTAGTATAGATATCGTGTTCTATTACCCACTAATTGTAGAATATTTTATAGTCTACGTATACATTTTAGTATTATCAATGAACAGATAAAACATTGAACAATAAGGATGCTACTATCATCACCCTCATTTCCATACCATTTAGCGGTTATTTTGTATCAACTGCAGTTAAAGTTAGAATACTTATCCGTTAAATCTTCATAGCTGGAGTTTTTTAAAACCGCTTATTTCTATAAAAAATGTTGGAATAACCAATATTCACTTTCTGTATTTAAATTAATAATCACAAAAAAATCACAAACATTTTTACTAAGAAAACAAAATAAAATATTGTCAAAAATTACTCTAGGATTAAAAGCGGTCACTATAGGTAGGGTGGTGTATGTAGCTGCCGAAAGTCGGCCACGAGGGCCTTATCACCATGGTAACCACTCTTGAACGTATCGATCCCCAAGTTGTCTCCACTCTGGGCGACCCGTGCCCCATATACCTAACCGTACTCTTTGTTCCCTCAAATTCTCTTGTTTGTTTAATACAGCCAAGAGTTCACCTTTGAACCCAAAATGTTCCCGTATCGCCGCGTGGCATCTTGTCTATTTTATTGCAGTATATTGACTGACCAAGGACTAGAATTAGAATTAGAAAAGATTAATATTAAAATCAAACTTTTTTTACAAAGAACCGGCCATCATGTATGCAGCTTTTGATGAATGTGGTCGAAGCAAAAGAGGTATGTCAGGCTAATAAGTGGACATCAATGTCTCTGTCTACCCCTCTGGAAAATAGGCGTGACGTTATGTATGTCTGTAATAGGACAGACAAAATAGAAAAGTGATACTTTGGTTATTCAGTCGGGTTTTTTATTTCGTAAATAAATTTAATTAGGAAGAACATTTTTCTGTTTAAATAGATAAATAATTTCTATTTACATATATTTAACAGATAGAAATTAAATTATTTTCTATTTCCATGTTATTAGTTTTAATACATACATACCTATCTACATAACTTCACGGCTATGTATCTATCTAGACTGCATGGATGGGGTAGTGCTTTAAGCGGTCACCTCGTTGAGTATAGTGGGTTCGATATTAACATGAAAAAATACTTTGTGTGATCAACAAATTACTGTTCTGAGTCTGGTCGTTACTTTTATCCGTTTCCTGTATACTGGTGAAGTCCCCATTGCACAGGACATTTTCCTGTTCTAAAATATTCACAAATCAAAGAAGACAGCCGTTCTTGAGTTATAAATGGTGGAACTAACACGAACACGAAATTGTATTATTCACGTAACATTGATTCCTATTCAAAACTGTACGCAAATTGGTTGATGTATCATCGTAGTCTCCTATCTAAAGACTGATGTTATTTACTCCCCTTACACAAAGGTATACAAATGTGTAAGCCCCTTATGTGAAGGAGCTTTATTCGTGGAGATTTCTGCAAAGGGAAATATAATGTGGTATTTACATTTCTTGATACAAAGGTACTATTGTTATAACTTTATTCACTTTAGTATAGTTTGTTTGACTTACTTGACTTAAGGTCCTTTGTAACCTAGATGGGACAGAGGGCGTCCATGGCAATCTGCCATCGCGTTCGGTTGTGAGCCTCGCATTTCATCTCGCTCCATGTCTTTTCGACCTTCTTCGCCTCGTCTGCAACTGTGCGTCGCCAGGTCTGTTTGAGATAACCACGTTTCCGTTTTGCTTGCGGATTGCCAACGAGCGCCTGTTTAGCGATATGATCGGAATATCTTCGCAGTAAGTGACCAATCCAGTTCCACTTGCGATGATTGATCTGTTGGTCAATGGGCATTTCACGGCAGTGCTCCATGAGAGACTCTCTGTTCGCTTCGGATCCCCCAGTATCTGCACCAATCCGTAATAGTGTGTCATTCTCTACACCAGATCGCATCTCTACGGCCTTCGTGTGTTAATTTTAAGCCCAGTTAAGCTCGCCTCTCTATACAGGTCATCTAACTTGGATGTGGTGCGTGTAGTTCAGCATGCATAAGTCTTCAGCGTAGTCAAAATCTTCTAAGTCGTTGGTATATCCCCAATCTATACCCCGGCGCTTATTACGGTGTGTGCGATGCATAATCCCATCGAGGACGATTAAAAATTGGAAAGGCGACAGTATGCAGCCCTGTCTTGTGAGACTATATCATTGTGCGTTACTTTACAAGAATACTTCCTGTAGATGGCCTTTATCAGGCTGATGATCTTCTATTTCACCTTAGCGTATCGAAGGCTATTTCAAAATCTACATGGGAAAGATAGATCTCCCTTCGCCTGTTCGAGAATGATGCGCATAGTGTTGATCTGGTCGATACACGAGCGATTCGGGTGGAAGCCTGCCTGGTCTTTGCGCAGAAGGGGTTCAATAGCCCCCGATAGTCAGTCAAGGATGATCTTACAGAAAACCTTGGAAGGTACCGAGACCATGTGTGACAGAGTGATACCTCTCCAATTGCTGCACTGACATTAGGTCAGCTGTAGTTTGTATAGTTTATTTACTTTAGTTTACAAACCAATGAGGTTCAAATGAAGAACTATTGTAGTAGAGTTATTGCTGTAAAGCTACACATTACCAAATAAGGTCTTACTCATGTCCATTTAAATTGTTTTATTTACATCCTCAGTGCTTATTACGTACCAAAATATTTTGGAAAGAAATTAGTGGACATCCATAGTCTCCATTTAAAAGTATATTGTTTCCAAAAAATCTGTGTTGCATTGTACGGCAATAGGCTTAAGGCGAAGAAGCGTTTTCTGTTAACGGTTAGCAACTAATTGCTTTTCGCTTCTTTTTCTCAGCTGAAAAACTCTCACAGTCAATCGTCACTCGCCTTTTCTTAGGTTTTACTTTCACCATTTTATTTTTCTTTATTTTATAAACCAAATTTTACTTCTCTTCACCTCTATTATGCTATTGTGATAGTTCCTCTCATTCTATAACAGGTTCCAAATTGTTATTTGTGTTACGTTGGCGTTTTATCACGTCTCGTATTCACGTCCATTATTGATTGAAGCTTTCGCCGAACAAACTGTACAGACCTTTTACCCAAATAAAATTTCTACGGCCATAAATATTACGAGTCATAAGTGAAGTAGAAAATCAAAACAATATCAGAAAAATCGAAGAAAAGACTTGAGTAATCGTCAACCTTTCTCTGTTACTTAATAAAATATGGGACCTACTTAATTACAGCGCTTAAAATGATTTATAACCATTTACATTTACGACCTAAATCTCCCCTATCTGACGAAGCCTTTTGTAAATTGCATATTCGCCATCTTTTTCGTGCTTACTGAAATGGTGAAAGTGAGAGTTATACAACGAGCGAATCAACGCGAGTGAGTAAAAACTAAAAAGCGATCTTAAAGTCGTCAAAAGTTTCGTGACTTGAATATAGGTGTCATCATTACTGTATCATATAAAAAATATTAAAAAATTATAAAAAATCGCTACCACTCGTTATCTCTAAAGTTCTAATATAAACGTTATAAGGTACCCCCTTTGTTCGCATAAAATTGTATCATAAACATAAATATGTAAAGATGTATCTTTAAGAAGTAAATTCTATATTTTCTTTTATTCCTTTCGGGTTTCGATAATTTTTTTTTTCATTACATACACTTACATATACATACATTGTTCCAACAGGAAAATAGTAAACTGTTAATTATGCCAATGAGTCCGATAACCCCTCGAAGCGGTAATAATAAATGAACAAGTTGCGACCGAGCGAACATAAGTCCTCTCAAAGTTTTGAATCGACACTTTACTGAGCTGTAGCTCAGATTTACGGATTTGTAAATCTCCAAAGAAGTTTCGTTTAAGCACAAAAATTTAATGGTAAATTAATGGTTACATTTTAATGATTATTTATGGAATCCTTATATTATTTTATATATTTAGAATTTTGTCAGTTTAAATATCTGAGAGGTGTTGATGTTATTCATTGTGGGTAACTGTATACTATGTTAGCGGCCTTTTCTGCGCTAAATTTAAGGGTTTTTTTAAAGAGAATGTTATAATGAAGGTTTATATGTAGTTCCCAGGTGGTTCCTCCAATAAGTAGATATTTTGTCAAGGCAAACCTTAAGCCTAAATGATATCAAAACGCTGTAAAGAGTGTGTTAGGAAAAAGTGCAGCGAATATAATTTTCGGATACAAATTTTGATAGTTGGATTAATATTTTAATAGGCATCTTACATTTGATCTCTAAGCATACCATATAAAAATAAAGATTCGACAAGGCCTAAAAATATAAAGCATAGAGAATATATCAACACACTTGTGACTACTGTATTGCAGGCGTTCATCCTCAATGGTTTTGTGGTCCCTCAAGGCGAAGCATCTACGTACACCCGGGCACAGAACTATTACTTCCATACTTATATTAAAAACTAGCTGAACCCCGCGGTGTTACCCACGGTTATCGTCGTACCGCGAGTAACGCCACGGGACAAAGTTAGTCTAAAAAAAGTAGCCTTAGTTACTCCCCGGATCATCAGCTACCTGCCAGTGAAAGTCCCGTCAAAATCCGTCCAGCCGTTCCAGAGATTACCCGGAACAAACAGACAGACAAAAAATTTTTTTGCCACATTTTTGGTATATGTACCGTGTATACATACATATGCAATTAGTAAAAAGCGGTTATTTTAATATTACAAACAGACACTCCAATTTTATTTATTTGTATAGATTCCATAGTAACTCTAGCCCTGTTTTCCCGTCCTTCTGTCGGTAACGCTTTCATATCTTAACCGCTGCACCGTTTCCAATGAAATTTTTCATGGAGATACTTTGATTTTTGAGAAAGTAAAACATATGTAGGTGTAGGATATCCTGTATGATACATGTTCTGTTCGTTTGTACCTAGGTGTATTATACATAATGCAAAGAACGTTCCCATGACTAATTAATCTCTTCTGTCTGCTGTACACTGCACCTGTCTGCGACTCTGCGTCTGCCGAGCTTTCGTAAACGTTTTTCTGTCTTGGAACTTGGATTACTTTGTAGGACTTTTATAAACAAAAACATTCAACATAATATAACTTTCATAAACAAAAAAGAGACAACGCATTTCTTTTATCCAAAAGTTCTTTTGTTCATGGTTTCATTTGTTTATAATATGGTAAATATTATTATCCTTATTAACCCTCTTAATAAAAAAGATTGCAAGATTAGGGTTACTGATTGGCTTCAGAGTTTGGGTTTTAAGGAAACTGAGGAGGTTCTAGCAGTATTATCGTAGTTTGTACGTTTAACTCATTCTGATTGTTTTCTAGGTTTTAATTACGTTCAATTTGGTAAAATATTTAATAATCATTTTAGTGCTATTTACCCTTCTACGAAAACTCACCTCCTCTCAATCACACATGAACCTGAACTCACACTTTCACACACACACTCTCACCTACGTGTAAATTTAAAAAAAATGTTATTTTAGTACACATAATACATACATATGCATTTCTTTAAAAATGGTTATTTAAATATTACAAACAGACACTCCAATTTTATTTATTTGCATAGATTTATTAAACTTTCTTATTTTTTTTATGTTTGGGCCTCCCAAAATCACTCTACTCTACCTGATGGAAAGCAATAGCAGAATCCAAGAGTGGTGGTCACCATACACATTGCGAATGCAGACAATGCAGCATGGTGACCCACACCATGGCGGCCTTGTGATGCTTTTGCATCTTTGGGCCTCCGGTCTCGCACTCACCAACGAAATACGACAGCACGATAATAAACACTATTATAACAAATCATTTACATTTTTAAATATATATATATATATATATATATATATATATATGTGGACTATGGTACATTAATAAGTTTCAAAAACCGTAGTCCATGTAGTGTAATGTACCATATGGTACATATCACTTTAACAACGCGTGACTACGGCTTTTGAAACTTGTTTCATACTTTTTCAGCGTCGTTTTTTGTCGTAGTTGGGTTTTAGTTTTTACTTTTTTTTATTTAAAATGTTTTGGTGCCTCTATAATACTAATTTCTTTGCAAAGTATATTTTAAATAGATACCACAGAAATTTCACAATTATCGAATAAATACGGACAAAGTCACGAGAAAATGCTAATAATATATATATTTTTGAAATCTACAACTAACGCCCTTTCGTATGATACCAAACACGGCATATTTCTCTCATATTTATTTTTTAATATACTACTTTACGTGGGCTAGAGGGCGCCACATTAGATTCAGTGACACGTCATATAGCCTGTTATCAACGGGCAATCAAGACGCTTCTAACGATACCTTATTTGTCTTATTCTGACTAGTTTAGAAAGAATGAGGGAACAAATAAGTATACCATAGAAATATCACACTTATCGAATAAATACGGACAAAGTCACGAACAAATGCTAATAATATATGTATTTTTGAAATGTACAAGTAACGCCCTTTCTAATGATACCAAACACGGCATATTTATCTCAAATTTATTTTTTAATACAGTACTTTATGTCGGCTAGAGGGCGCCACATTAGCTTCTATAGCTATAGCTATAGCCTATAACCAGAAGACGATCACGACGCTTCTAGGGACACCTCATTTGTCCAAATCTAAGCTCCTTAACTAGAGCTAGGAGGGAACAAATGAACATACATACATACATACATACATACATACATACATACATACATACATACATACATACATACATACATACATAGCCTGTCAAAATCATAACCCTCCTTTGGCTTTGCCGTAGTCGGGTAAAAAATAGTAGACCACCGATTTGGAGAACAGGGACCAAGTAAACGGTGGTTAGAGCTCCAAAGATAGGACCTCCTCACAATACAAGCCGTGTCAAAAAGGACTGCAGTGAGCGTGAGCGTGAGCCTCTTAAGGTGTTGGTCGAAGCTCTTGGCAATTAATCCGTGAGCAGATATGACTATCGGAACAATGATCACCGAATCAACATTCCACATATCGACAATCTCGTGAGATAAATCCAAATATTTTATTTGTATCTCTTTTTCAATTTTGAAAAAATGTGAAAATTACTTCCTCCTCATGAACTTAATTCCTCATGAGGAATGGCGATGTCCACAATCGACCTATTAGCACAATATCAGGCTTATTGGCTACAATAGTCCTGTCTGTGATAACAGATCGATCCCAATATAATGTAGCACGACCATTCTCGAGAACTGGGTCGGGCACATACCTGTAGTAAGACACCTCTGAGTTCACAAGATGGTATTTAAGGGCAAGTTGCTGATGTACGATCCTGGCTACTTGGTTGTGCCTGTACAAGTACTCGCCATTAGCAAGACGAGAACAATATGCCTGATAGATTCTCCAGGACGGCGACATGTCCGACAGATATTAACCGTGCTATCTTTCAGGATATATTTCCGATAATTATTCGTCATTTATTACATTATTCGTAACTTCGTCCATAATTGCACAAACAAAACCTTCGGTTTCTCCGAAAAGATCGCCATACCATAGGCAAGGCGTAGATGTTTTGAAGTCTACATCAGGCATATTTAGGGCCTAATAAAACCGAGCATGAAGTTCCTTGCCCTCCCATACCTCCCTGCGGTCATTAATACTAAGTACTACAGGTTTGCGCCAATTCTCTTTAGCCAGAGCGAGCGGAGTGAGTCCGCTATCCACTGCAACTACACCGCGATGCACTCCCACATCAGTATGAAGAAAATATTCTCTAAGATTGTGTAAAGTCTTGATATTTAATAGACCACGACCCCCAAACTTTCGCGGGATACACAACCTCATGACCGAAGAATGTGGGTAATGCATTCGGAATGCAGTCAGCAATGTACGAAATCTCTTGTCTAGGGCATCTAATTCAGTCTACGTCCATCTAAATATACCTGTATAGTAAAGGAATACATCAGAATCGGCTTGACCCAATCATTGTAGTTATTTGTTTCGGTTGCAGACAAAGATCTGAGTTTTGTGGAATATGAATGCTCTATTTCTTCAGATTCCACAATCACACCTTTCCTTACATGCATGACTGCACACTTGTCTATACCATGGTCTACACCAAATTCTATTTTGATAGAATCACTAAAGCTTGCCGTATTCCTTAGAAACGCTGTCAATTGTAATTGGGCAAATAGTTTCAAATCATCCAAATATAAGAGATCAGATATAACTGGAACATCTTTATGCAACCTATAGCCTAACTCTAAACCATCTAATAAAGTACTTAGAGGATTCAAAGCCAGACGAAACCGCAAGGGACTCAGACTGTTACCTTGAAATAGGCCCCGCTCGATTTTTATTGGTACGTCGTTTACCGCAGACTGCCGATATCCTGGATAGCGAAGTACTGTTCTCTATTGCCTCATAAATGACTTCAAGAAAGTGCATAGAGTTATATCAGTTTTATTCTAACACCTTCAAAAGCCATGTATGTGGAACCGAGTCGTAAGCCTTCTTATAATCTAGCCAACAACATGTCGCCAGACTCTTACGATGAAGACGTACCTGTTGGCTAATAATCATGTCTATGATAAGGAGCTCTTTAGTGCCATGAGTCTGACTTCTACGTCCATTATTATTATAACACAATATAAATATTTATTTTTCATAAATTTTGATTTAAATAAGGAAAATATTAAAAGCACAATATAAGTCAAATTTACAATTTACGGCACAAATAAAACTGATCTTGACTCGGTCGTATAAATTCACTCACTTTAACAAACGAGGTGAAAACCGCCAGGCGCTTCACTAATGATACATGTGCTTCTATTACACTGTTAAACGAAAATACTAAATAATCTAATAGTAATCTATTAACATAAATGTCGGGAGATCGTTTTTTGTTTTTTCGAAAGACGGTCCCATATTTTATATATTTTTTCACATTAATTTCATCACGACGAAAACTTAAAGACTGGAAGACTTATGATTTGAAGACTATAAACACTTGACATTGGCAGAAATAGCTGATCCAAGAGACCCGTCTGGTTGCCATTTCATCAAAGAAGAAGAAGAACATAAATGTCAGATTTGATTTATGGTCGTAATTAGTTTTTGTTTTACACAATGTAAATAAAATCAACGAATTATTAACGAAATTATGGAGCAGACGATTACAAAGTTTAATACTATTTTATTTACTAATGTTGACTGAATTTTGGCAGAATTAGAAATCTATTTAAAGCCGAGTCCCCAACGTACAAAAGTTGGCAACTTTTGTATTGTCAGCACGTGTTGATGAATGGTGACAAAGTTTTTGTAATTTCCTAGTGTTGGCAACAAAAAATGTTAATAAATGTTGAGAACCGTGTTTCTGTTTTTGGCGGTACACATGAAAATAATACGCTTTTTGCACATATTTATTGGATCTGTGGAGACGCTTAGTTAGACGTTTTTGAAATTGTTGGCGACTTCGTGTAGACACAATGGAAACAAACGTTGGCGATTTGTTTAAGAGTTGCCACCGGTTGAAAACACTGAAATTGCCAACGATTTCGGTGGAGACGCTCCTTAAGATGTATAATTTAGGCCTCGTATTCCGGTCTCATCAATCAGTCAATCTATACAAATAAATAAAATTGGAGTGTCTGTTTGCAATATTAAAATAACAGCTTTTTAATCAATGCATATGTATGTATACACGATACGTATACCAAAAATGTAGTTGAAACAATTTTTGTCTGTCTGTCTGTCTGTCTGTTTGTTCCGGGTAATCTCTGGAATAGCTGGACGGATTTTGACGGGATTTTCACTGGCAGGTAGCTGATGATCCAGGGAGTAACTTAGGCTACTTTTTTTAGACTAACTTTGTTCCGCGGCGTTACTCGCGGTACAACTATAACCGCGGGTAACACCGCGGGGTTCAGCTAGTTAATTAATATAGAACATCAACACAGGCACTCCTAAGGTACGTAACGACTGCCTAATTATGTATCACACACATAACTATCACACGAATAGTTTTATGTTTCATATAACTATACATTAATAACAATGACTAACAGAAAACGTAAGTAAATTAAAAATACACGTTGCACATAACCTACCCACCTAAAGTGAAGTTCCACTTTAATTATATAGTGCAAGTAATAAAGCGCCTGACAGTTTGTTCGTAAGATTACTCGGACGACGAAATTAATTTCCTGAAGAAAATAGCTGAAGGCGTACTACTAATTAAGATTTGAGGCTTTAAAACATTTCGTCTTTCATATTTTGGAGAAAGTTTGTCAAGCTTTGCTTGCTCGTGATGCTACCATTAATATTTATAAAGTTTATGTCTTTTGTAATACACTACATTAATAATCTATACAAAATTGGAGTGTCTGTTTGTTATATTAAAATAACCGCTTTTTAATAAATGCATATGTATGTATATACGGTACAGGTCCAAAAACCACATTTTTTAAATTTTTGTCTTTCTGTCTGTCTGTTTGTTCTGGGTAATCTCTGGAACGGCTGGACCGATTTTGACGGGACTTTCACTGGCAGTTTCAGTAGCTGATGAACTGAGGAGTAACTTAGGCTACTTTTTTTTAGACTACAATAACCGCGGGTAATACCGCGGGTAATACCGCGGGGTTCAGCTAGTATTATATAAAACACGTAATACATAATATGTAAAATAAATATATAAATATAACATCCCTACCTAAAATGTTACATACGTTTATTTTTTAAACCTATGCGGTCGCAGTAAAGCATCTGACATTTAAAGGAAATCAATTCTCACGTTATCGCAGTACACGCATCAGATATCGAAGAGTGGAAACTGACATAAGGGCTGTAGGCCAGTCTCCCCTCGACGTAGCCTAGTAGAAATGGGCCCGACACAAGGGAGTGACATGTTCAGTGAATCAGAACAACGACACCCCCTTGTTAAAGTAGCCTATTGTACCACAGCGGTTAATCTACGAGATTGCCAGAGACGCTTTCTTTACGATTCCTCAGAAAAGAGAATTGATTGGGTAAATAAGACACTGGATATGAAACAAGAATCATATATATATATAGGCAGGACAACAATACTGTTAAGAGAAGGTAAGCTTAAAACAAACCCTGACAACACAACTCATCTGACAAATCACAAACCGCCTTTCCAGGGAGAGACCTGTGCCAGCAGAAGAAGCTTTAAAGCAAATCGATATAAATTATCATTCAAATTTAATTGGTAAAAGATTTTAACTAGATAATAAACTTTAAAGAGAGTTACTACAAAGTTTTGCGACGACGGAAGAATAGTTAGACAATCGATAAATAAACCTTGTCTTTTAAATATCGTTAGTGTAGAAAGTTTTCGCTAGCCTTTTAACTCCACAGTAGTAGGAAAGTCTCTTTATTTGCTATAGAAAAGTTTGACTGGGTTAAGAAAAGGTGACCTATCACGTAAAGCAGGCTTTTCGCTACCACGTATATATTTTATTTATTTTGTAGTTAGTTGGACTGGTTAGTAACAAATATGCATAACAGAATCATTTTCTTTTTCAATTTCAAATTTTCGTTCCATTCTTTCAAGGTTACGTGTAATTTCAACATAAGTTTTGTGCTGGGTACCGAGATTCACCAGGCGTTATTCATTTTCTCTACAAAAGAATAACTTAAAAAGCAAAACTCTATTTAAATACATTTGTTCCACCAAAACCTCCTTTGCTCTGTTAGTAGTATTAAAATGTAATACACCCACACATTAAAATAGCCTAAGGGAAGGTACGTCATACTGAAATAAATTCTATTATACCAGCAAACGCTGTAGAGCAAAAGTCATGTCAAATTTAATTTAGGGTATGTATTTCACATTTTATTAGATTGTTTCTCTTTGTGGTAACGAACTTTGCTAACGGTGAAATAAAATTTGTACAGACCTGTTGGAGTCTGAGAGATTTGTTTTATTTTATTTTATATAATGTAGAATCAAGAACAATCAAGAACTTAAGTTTATAAGTGGAGACCGCTTCTGGAAGGAGGATTGAGCCAAGTGCCGTTTATTGGACATGCCTATTTCCAGTATGGAACTGCGATAGGTTCATGATGATGGTGAATTTAGAATCACCAGTAGTCACAACTATATTCATGAAATTTATATAATTTAAATATATGTAGTCAAGTCTCATTCCAATGGCCTTATCGCAGGTGAATACAGAAGACTATGCATTACTTACACTTAAAATGACGTGAATCATATATAAAGTGATAACACAAAAAACAAATACAAACAGAAAATTATACGTAAAGTGATAACACAAAAAACAAATACAAACGTAGAATCAAATATCAATATAAGCCCAGGGAAGGTTTAACCTTACCTGGAATTATATTTTTACTGAGATGTAGAGTTTGTGAATTTAGGGTTGGCACACTTAGGGCGTGTAGATTCATAAGCTTAGCTCTACATGAGATCTGATATCTTTTTCATAGGATAAGCCGTATGATGCAGTCGTCGTCTTATCAACATTTTACATGAAAATGTTTTTGGTGGGATTTCATTTCTTCTGTGTATGTATTATTAACTTAGTTTTGAAGCAGATTTATTATCTTCAACCAATTTTGCTGAAACTTCGCAAGCATATGCTTAAAGCGTGACAATACAATATTATTATGACGTGAAGCTGATCTGAAGCTGGAGCTGGAAAGTGGCCATAAAAACTTTGTAGAGCAACGTCGCAACATCATCGAGTTTATACTCCTTTGATTCGTCTCAAGCCATTCCAGTAAAAGCTTGTTTTAAAAAGCTTTGTATGTATTTCTTATACACCAAGACGTGCCTTTTTTTTGTTTCTAGCTAAAAGGTCGTATATTAAAAATAATGGGTTTGTGAATTTTTTTGTTGTTTGTATACTAAACTTAGTTTACATACCAAATTTCAGCTTTCTAGTACTTCAGGGAGCACCCTAACAGTTTTGATGATTATCAGTGTCTCAGTGTCAAAAATTGGTGTATTTTATATATCAATAAAATCTGAAGTATCAGAGCTATTAAATTGAAACTTTGTATATTTTATTAGTCTGTTACTGACATCATATCCTGCGAATTTGAATGGTGATATATCGGAAACCAAAGTTATTAGGGTTAAAAAAAGACGACGAAACACTACGAGAAAAGGTAGGTCGTGCCCTTGCGCTTTGCTTGGCTTGTCTTGGCGGGGCCACTAGCGTGCCCCCAGATTACACACAATGTAATGAAATGGTGAGTTATAAATTTTCACACAGAGATTTAAAAATTATAATACACCTACGTTGAATCGCAGACATGAAATTCACTAGGTATTCGAAAACAACCGAGACAAGGAGTAGGGACAAAAAAAACAGCTCGATTTGATATTACTTTTCATTTTGTCAAATATTTTTTTTCACTATATAGTTTTGAGATGAAAAAACGGGTGAAAAATAAACCAACAGCTTAAAACAAAAAAAAACAGCTCGATTTAGATATCACTTTTCACTTTGTCAATTTTTTTTTCCACTATATAGTTTTGAGATGAAAAAACGGGTGAAAAATAAACCAACGTGTCTGGCAAACGGCGAATTAAACGATCGATATAGTCTGCCAACCAAATGACCGAATTGATGGCACGCTGTTATTCAGATGTTAAAAGTCTAGATATTCGGCCGTGTTCTGCTAACTTTCTACAGTGGGCCTCCTTGATCGGAGTGATACCACGACCTCACAGAAAACCGCTGTGAAACAGCGCTTGTGCTGTGTTGCACAGAGTGAGTAAGGATACCGGAGGCCCATACCCCAACCTCTACCCCCATCCTCCAAAGACCGGCAGCGTACTTGTGAGACCTCTGGTGTTGCGGGTGTTCATGGGTGGCGGTAATCCCTTACCATCAGGCGATATGTCTGCTCGTTTGCCCCCTAATTCATAAAAAAGACTACATATGTATATAATGAACATACAGCAATTCTTTTCAATTCCTATAAGCGCATATCTAAAATTAACCGTAGTACGCGAGTCACATCCGGGCACTTAGATGAAAACAGAATATTTTTCTGGAAAACTCTTCGTCATCAGTATCAGATCATAAATGAAATGGTATTTGTGGCTGTTTCCCCTCTACTGTGAAACGCAGCAGTTCTTTGTCATCTCTCTTAGAAACTGTTCTTTGCCAATTTATATTAACATAATAAATAAATGACTCACTTCTACTGTACAAAGACATACATATTGTATGAAATACATTCATAATTATGAATGTCTTATCTACTTGGTATTCTTTTTTAATATTTGGGACATTCAAAGCCGAGTCTCCATCGAATAAAAGTTGCCAATTTTTGTGTTGTCAACACGTGTTGGGGACATAACTTCTGTATTTACCTTGTGTTGGCAACAAAATAGGAAATATGCATGATTTTTTTATTTCTTAATCGGATCATTTACGTCTCTATGACATATAAAAAAAATAGCAGACCCACGCACCTCGTTTGCGTCTCCTATTGCCCGTAGCGTGATAATTTTACCCCGTTTTTAAAACATTTTGTTTTGATGGCGTCCCAAGCTAAGCAGAGCTTGTGTTATGGGTACTAGACAACTGATACAAATACATATACTTTTTTTGTAAATTACATATTATACATAGAAAACATCCAAACTTCGAAACAAATATTTGTAGATCATACAAACATTTGGTCCGACCCGGGAATCGAAACCGAGACCTCATGATAAACGTCGCACATGCCAACTGCGAGACCAACGATGTATTTACTTTTGTAACTATTGTATTTTACTACAGTGGTATTCCATTATAACAATTATTATACTCTTATTTTACAAATATTTGTAATAGACAAAGTGTACCCATTCACTAAGCAGAATAGCTAATAATACCAGAGCAAACTTGTCATATCTGAAATATTAAGATAATCCTGTTTTACAACATTTCCAAAGCTCTAGGGAGATTTAACTTCATCAGACTGTTGTACCTTTTTTACCTATACTGGTAGTAGGGAGCTCTTGTACTCTAAAAGCAATAAGATAGAATTAGGTATAATGAGATATTATAGAATATAGTCTGATCAGCTATGAGTTTCTGCAAATCGCTACTTTATTCAAGGACCACAAAATAATATATTAACAGTGTATGCTCATTTGCGATGAGATCCTAACTTCATTAATATCATAAATGCTAATGTGGCTTTGTTTGTAAGAGTATTACAAATAGATTTAAAAAATATTTAAACTCATAAGAGTTACATTTTGAGCGAGTAGCATAGGCTACTTTTGAACGCGATAACTGACATGCGAAGTGGAGGAAACCTTGGGCAAAAGCTAGTATCATCAACAACCTATAATGTCCCAGTGCTAGTCTCGGGTCTTCTCTCGAGAGAGGGTTAAGGCCATACGTCCCCACACGGGCCGAGTGCGGGTTGGGGACTGACAAGACAACGTTGTGGCTTAGAAATCTTGCCGTAAGCCGCCCAAAGGTCTCCAACTAAGCTTCACACGACTGTTATCCTCTGATAACAACCGGAACCGACTGCTTAACGTGACTTCCGAAACACGGAGACGCATCATGCCACCAGCAATCAACCATCCAGGTAGTGACTGCGTCATCGTTGCTTACTCTCTAATCACCGAGTGCTAATATGCTATGAGCGCCTCTAAAAGCTAGTATGGTATAAATAAAACTTAGACTCGTAATAATATTCATAAATATAGATACACCTGTAATTGAAAAGGTGTACAAATATTGACGTCAATAAAGTTATTACGATATATCGTAAGGTGGATAGGCAGGTGGACGAATTTAACCTAATGACTTAAAACAACCACATTACCTTCTACGCATGTATGTCTAACGATTTTTTTTCTAATATGGGCCTGCCAATGTTACTGTGCCTGATGGAAAGCCTAAACAGAATCAATTGCGAATGGTAACTCACACTATGGCAGCTTATTGAGATGCTTCTGCATCATTTGATTCAAATTCGTATTGTGTTTGCGTTGGTTTAGTGTATACTAGCAGAACCACGCAACCTCGTTTGCGTCTTCTATTGCCCGTCGCATGATAATATTCCCCCGTTTTTGAAACATTTTTCATTGGTGCTCCTCTCCTGTTAATCTTAGCGTGATGATATATAGCCTATAGCCTTCCTCGATAAATGGGCTATCTAACACTGAAAGAATTTTTCAAATCGGACCAGTAGTTCCTGAGATTAGTGTAATTACTGAGCTAGTGTTCAAACAAACAAACAAACTCTTCAGCTTTATAATATCTTACAATCTATACTAAATAGATTACAAAAAAGATTTCGTTGTCTAATTACTTTTGTTTCATAATTTCAGTACAAAATCGTCACAATTAGCTAATTTGCTAGAATGTGTAGTTTAAAATGAATAACGAACACGACAAATTTTTAACTGACTTCAAAAAAAAGAGGAGGTTTCTCAATTCGACCGTATATTTTTTTTTTATGCGTGTTCGCGGATACTTCGTCGTTTATGAACCGATTTTGATGATTCTTTTTTTAATGGAAAGGAGATGTCCTACCGGTCCTTGCCACACATGAAATCCACTGCTAAAAACAATTTAGTAATTCATAATTATCTAAGAAGAGAACCTTCATTTAATAAATTAGTTAAGAAGTGTGTTCATTAAAGACATTAAAGAAAAAATAATGTCCTTATTAAAGTAAAGAACTCAAAACAACCTTGTTTAGAATTAGGTAGTATTGTTTGTTTGACTGTGTGTTTGTATGTGCTAATCATAGAATTGGCTTAACCGATTTGGATGCTGTTTTATTATAGGTAATTGTGGTAAATTTCATTTCTTTATTTTTTTTTTGTTCTTTTTATTTCAATAGATCGACAAATAAAAAATATATATCCGTTTAAAGAATCACCGCGATGATCGACATGCACACGGACGGAGCCGCAGGCAAAAGTTATATAGTAATAAAAATACTGATAATTTAGATTATCAAGATATTACTAAACACAAAAACTGATAATCCGAAAGGAATCTAAGTAGAGGTGGTTTTTGTTTTGTCCTAAGTAATCCTCATTAATGAGGAGAGTGATGTGACGATGTGACGAAGGTTCTACCTACTTCTAAACTTTTTGTACATTTCCCACATACTATTCTATCATCTGCAATTAATACATTTCTTTGTAACCACCTTTGTCATACTGCAATAGCATTTTACGCATCTTCATTGATACAGCTGCATTGTGGGCGCTTTAAATAGATAAAAAGAAGGATTTCTAGGAATTTGTAATTAGATCACTTAAAATATTATTGAAACACGTTTTATGGAGTCGAAAATTTGTTGAAATTTAGCGCACAAAAGACGTTTTTAATTTAAACTTGTCAATTAATATGTTTTTGCTTATTATCGTTGTTTTTGATGTCATAGCGTGATGATTCAATAACTGGATATTTTTAAATAAAACCAGCATTTCCTGAGATTAGCGCGTTCAACCTAACATACGTATTCTAAAATGGGGACCACAGACATTATGCACTTAATGCTGTAATCTTTATTTTGTAATCTGTACGTGTACGAGTAATTGCAATAACTTTCCATGTCCATAAAAATATAATAAATAAATGTGACATACAAAAAAAAAGAAAAAAAAATTGAGCGAATTGAGAAACCTCCTCCTTTTTAGTCGTTAAGTCGGTTAAAAATGCAATCTATTCATTTTACTTTGAACGTGTCACTCAGGATTAAATTTGTCAGAAAAATACGCTCAGGCAATTCATATCGGGCTGCAACAACTCGAAATAAAATTAAGCTGCCAAAGCTTTTGGACTGTATGGTGTAACAACGATAAAATAATGGAAAATCTGTGTTCGCATTCATTAGCCTGTATAAAAATAGCGAGAGACTAATTTAGCCTCCGTTCCATTCACAGGCAATTTACACACTCACCAAATTCATTCCTATCGATAAAGGACAATCGAACGACTGAACGACGATTTTCTTTCAGTATGTAAAAAACATGTATAACGCGATCAAATATCTAAAGCAGCGTTCGGCAATCCACGCACGGCTCGCGGGCCGCATGCGACCTGTGACCCTTCTCCTTAAGGACACCAGACATTGTGGCGGTATCGTAGAAAACTCACATTACTTGAATGTATCGACAATCTACCTGGCAACGTTACACGAACTTTAGAATAGACCTAGAATAGATCTTGATCGGGTCCTCGGTTGGTCGGTCGGTTGATTCATTTGGTCCCTTACAGCTCCTTAACTACTCATTAGAAAGGGGCAAATGAGGTGTCGTTAGATGCGTCATGATCGTCTGCTGGTTATAGGCTATATGACGTGTCACAGAATCTAATATGGCGCCCTTTAGCCGACATAAAGTACTGTATTAAAAAAATAATTTGAGATAAATATGTCGTGTTTGGTATTATTGGAAAGGGCGTTACTTGTACATTACAAAAATACATATATTATTATTATTTGCTCGTGACTTTGTCCGTATTTATTCGATAACTGTATTTCTATGGTACCTTATTTAAAATATACTTTGCAAAGAAATTAAAATTAGTTATAGAGGCACCAGAACATTATAAATAAAAAAATAAATAAATTTCTAACAATAGACTATTAGGTATCTGTCGCTTTTTCATAATTGACAGCTATTTGCGACAGCATAACCTGTCTAAACACAGCATAACATTCGTAATATCCTACACTTGCTGTCCAAATAGATCGGCACCCTGCCTTGAATTGAACAGGTGCAGGAATAGAATTAATGACAATTTCGGTGAAATAGAAAGTGGTGTATTAATGAAATTAAAATTAAAACTTAAAACGAGTATCAATTTTAATTTTTAAAGCATACTGTAATTAAAACCATTTCGGTGAGTGTTATAAATGTGATTCCTAAAACCGAATCCGGTGGTGGAAAATGCTACTGAAATGAAAGATTTACTTCCATAAGAAGGTTGCGACGAAATAGCTCAGTCTCAATTCAGTAAAGGAGGCAACGTACCGTTTCCTTTTAGTACTGTATTTCCTTTCACAAAATGTAGCTCTAATTTGTATTAAGTTTAAAGTATTTTCTCCATCCTTACAAATGTGTTCCCCACTGGAGCTCGGCACAGGTAAGAAAGTTTTCTTAGAATTAATGATTCTTTTTAGCTGCATTCGTGAAAAGGATTTGTACTACTAAGGAATATTATTTCATGCTTCATAACATGTATTAAAATAACGAGGGAAATCTAATTTTCAAGAAATTTCAACTTGCTGTCGGTGCTAATTGCTAATTCTTAAACCTTTGATAATACGTATTGACTATTCTTCTTAGCGTATTATGTTATATGGCTCCCCTAAATAGGGTGATGAATTAAAAACTGTCGTGAGTGGTTTTCATATTTATAAAGGATAAACGATTTTACCCACGTGTTTCAATTATGCTCGGCTAGTTTCGGACCCGTTAGAGTACCATTATCATTGGGTTAAGAGACATTCAGCGCCCGTACCTTTTATAATACCTATAGAAATAATGATCGTTACAAAGTACAAAGCATAATGATGTACTCGTATTACGTGTTCACGTTAGATACATTGGCAATTTTCAATAAAAAAGTTCATGTGTTCTTTGAATAAAATTTGGACTTAGTGACTCATAGAAAATTGTATTTAGTTTAGGCAGATAGCTGATGATTTAAGAAGTAAATTTGGCTCCTTTTTTTAGACTAGCTTTACCCCGCGGCCTTACCCGCGGTTGTTGTTGTACTGCAGGTAGCACTGTGGGGCACAGCAAGTTATGACTAAAATTCAATAGTCATAACATTAGCCACTAAACTACAATACGTCTTTATCAATCATCGTAAAGTATGGGAGGCAAGTGATGAATAAAGACTTGATCGTAACAGTAATGAGTAAATAGGTCAAATGACACCGCGTTACTCAGTTGAATCGAGCAAGGAACCTTGGACTAGTAGCCTCTCAACACAGATAGATTGCGCCACTAGTGCTAAACGATGTCGAATGATAACTACTCTAGAATGACGAACAGTTGCTTTTAAAATCTATACTAATTTACAAAGCTGAAGAGTTTGTTTGTTTGCTTGAACGCGCTAATCTCAGGAATTGATGACCCGATTAAAAAATATTTTAATGTTAGATAACCCATTTATCGAGGAAGGCTATGGCTATATATCGCTAAGATCAATAAGAGCGGAGCAGCAACGAAGAATGTTACAAAAACGGGGGAAAATTATTACGCTACGGGCAATAGGAGACGTAAACGAAGTTGCGTGGGTCAGATAGTCTATACAAATAAATAAAATTAAAGTGTTTCTTTGTAATATTAAAATAACATCCTTTCATTTTTGACTATCTCTATGTCTGTTTGTTCCGGGTAATATCTGGAACAGCTAGACCGATTTTGATAGGACTTTCACTAGCAGATAGGTAAGGAGTAACTCAGGTTACTTTTATTAGACTAACTTCGCTCCGCGGCGTTACCCGCGGTACGACAATGACCGCGGATAACACCGTGGGGTTTAGCTAGTTTGATTAATTTATTTTTTTGCGATCTACACTTCTTCTCCAAATGATAAGTTTTAACTATGCCAAATTACATACTATTCCGCTAGCGTAATTATCCTAAAACTAAAAGTAAAACAGGGGTACAAAGTCGCGTTCACGTTCACATTTCAAAATATAGATATATAATTTATAGACGACAAAAGTATCAGAACTCACCAGGTTTAGATATTCGTTCCAGATTCGGAAATCGACAACATTTTACATTTCACATTACCATAAAAAACAATTTTAGATGAAAGAGGTAGCCCATTTATCTTCTAATAAATTCACCATACGGAGTGTATTGCTGGATGACAAGGTTTCAAACAAAGGAAATTTGTTCTTTTTACTTGTATTTTCGAATAACGTAAAATCTAAATAGGTAGAAAAATTATAAGTAATAATACCACTTTCTTTTAAGACACAGTCTAAGATTTTTTTTATTGTATAATATTTTTTTATGTGTTTTTTTTTTTTTTTTTTTTTTTTTTTTATGTTTCAAAGAATGATTAAAATTATTGCCTTTACTAAAATTATCTATTGACTGTTCATAGATGGCGGCACTCAATGAGTAATGTCTCGTGTCTGGGGTAAAGGCCCATATCAACTTTTCCTATCATTCTGATAGGTAGGTATTAGGTATGTTGATTAAGTTTTCAACGGTCTCAAAAAACGAGTAGGGTTTATAAATTATTTTACAAATACGAATGGAAAGAAAAAGAAAGCAAATCGAAGAAATAAAAAAAACCGTTTGCTACTACAATTTCGTAGTACCTCTTTACTTCCTGTACCTCCGTTTGCCAGTTGACAAAGGTGCTATCCAAACTCATGTATGTATTAGTGACATAAAACATCCATCGTTTTAATTGTGAGTACAATGAGAACTGCAAAAGTTTTTGATTATCTGTGACTGTTTTCGCAATTTTTCTGTTGTATTCGAGAGTTGTGGTCTTTATCCCCACGAGGACTAGTATGCTTGGGGGAGCAATGAACACTTAGTTAATCACACTCACTATCTCTCCTATTATGTTTTCTTTTATAAACTTGTCTCAATTATCGACTTCTTTATTGTGTTTATGTTACGTCATCAATAGTCATCATAGTTAAACTCTCAGCCTAAAAGCTAATTAAATTATCATTTTTTCCTGTATTTGCCTAATATATATCTAGGCGTGATGCGAAAAATCATTCAGATATATTTGTTATGCCAATAGGCAGAGCGTACTTTTGTGTGTGTCAATTTTTATTTTGATTCGACGAATTTTATTTAAGTAATTACCCTTTTCTGCTCTATTGGTCAGGTGGTTTTTTTTTATTATAGGCCAACTTCCATGTTATCAATCAATAATAAAAATATTGCCTAGGTTTACATGAAATAGATTAAGAAAAATTCGTTCAGTAATATTTTCTCTTCTCGTTGGCTTTATTATTCCCACGATTATTTGAAGTCGGCTACTAATTCAATCGGATTTACATGAATATCAGTTTATCACCACAGCGACTGGCATCAAAGCTTCGCAACCCTGACGGCGAACTCAATTCGAAGAATGGTCTAGTTGTCTGTCTATTTAAGGGTACTAACTAATTAATGCCTATCATCGTTAATTATATTAACGCAAACAAGTTATCTACATAAAGTTAATATGTTAGATAGTACGAAATGTAACTAAAGATGGATGTTGATGAACTAAATAAACACGATTAATTACTATTACTTTAATTAACATTTAGCCCAAGTTACACCGCAACTACACCTAATGCCCTCAGGATAAGATTTGTCGACCTTATTAAATGTTTGCTCTTTACAACTGTCTTATTATACTTAGAAGTTTATTATCTTCCGTAGATTTTAACAACATTTTACTATCACCAGTAAGTGAGCACCAATTATGTAAACGAATGACATTTCTTGATACAATTAAAATATCTCAGATGAAGCTGTTTGTATATTTATAAAAGTTTATGGGCATTAAAATTTATCTTGACCAACGTAACGAGTCGGTAGTAACAATATCAAATATGATTTAGATTAATTAAACCTAACAACATGAGAATAATCAAGAAATAACAGAATACTTTTTTACATTATTTTTGGTTATTTCTTTCTTTAACTACATTTAGGAGTATAGAACCAGGCCGGTCACCTCATAGCAAGTTACTAACGCTGCTCATGAAAACCCGCAACTAAATGGTTGCTAGGGATAAAGAAGATTTATGAATTATTTTTTTTGGAACAATAATACATGTACTTAAGTACATACAACATCAAGCCGGCTTCTTTCATACAAATATGTCCCTGTTTGTATCTATCGTAACGACTTCTAGGGTTCCTGAAGAATGTGGAAGCAAACTAACAAGGATATTTTCCTAATATGTACATAACTTAGATTAACACGGACATATAGACACTCTAAGATCGTATTACTCGCATAAGTTGTGTAGGACCTATAAAACTGCAACGTATCGACATTAAAGAAACGTGCACATTGTCCTTTTATCAACAACAGCTAAAACAACGTGTTTATGGAGTTATTGGTGATCCTTCAACCAGAGAACATGATCATGTTTGGTGGACCGTAGCCCCATATAAATAAAACGCACACTTTGGGCTTTGTATGGTTACTCCACAGTGCGTATCTTATTTAGATGACATTGAAGCGTATTTTCTTTGTGTATGGATGACGCCACATCAACGTGAATTACAAAATTCGAACAGAAAGAATAATCGTAGACGTCATGTCCATGTGAGGTACCCCAGCATATAACCCTGAATAGGCGTGAGCCACATGTTTCCATAGTTCATGTGGCCATGTGCGCAGCGCGGTGACGTAATGCGCTGATGTCAGATAGCCAGGCCCGCGCATTCTACTACCAACCAAAATCAATTAGCACAAGGCGTTTTAGAGTTCTCTTCGCCTCTGTGCATATTGACATAAACGATCATTTTTACCCGACTACGGCAAAGCCAAAGGAGCGTTATGATTTTGACAGGCTATGTATGTATGTATGTATGTATGTATGTATGTTTATATGTATGTATGTATGTATGTATGTATGTTCATTTGTTCCCTCCTAGCTCCTTAGCTACTCATTAGATTTGGACAAATGAGGTGTCTCTAGAAGCGTCATGATCGTCTTCTGGTTATAGGCTATATGACGTGTCACTGAATCTTATGTGGCGCCCTTTAGCCGATATAAAGTACTGTATAAAAAAATAAATTTGAGATAAATATGCCGTGTTTGGTTTCATTGGAAAGGGCGTTATTTGTACATTTCAAAAATAGCATTCATTATTAGCATTTGTTTGTGACTTTGTCCGTATTTATTCGATAAGTGTGATATTTCTATGGTATGCTTATTTGTTCTCTCATTCTTTCTAAACTAGTCAGAATAAAATAAATGAGGTATCGTTAAAAGTGTCTTGATTATCCGCTGCTTAGAGGTTATATGACATGTCACTGAATCGAATGTGGCGCCCTCTAGCCGATATAAAGTACTGTATTAAAAACTAAATTTGGGATAAATATACCGTGTTTGGTATCATTGGAAAGGGCGTTACTTGTACATTTCAAATATATATATATATATTATTAGCATTTGTTCGTGACTTTGTCCGTATTTATTCGATAAGTGTGATATTTCTATGGTATGCTTATTTGTTCTCTCATTCTTTCTAAACTAGTCAGAATAAAATAAATGAGGTATCGTTAAAAGTGTCTTGATTGTCCGCTGCTTAGAGGTTATATGACATGTCACTGAATCGAATGTGGCGCCCTCTAGCCGATATAAAGTACTGTATTAAAAACTAAATTTGGGATAAATATACCGTGTTTGGTATCATTGGAAAGGGCGTTACTTGTACATTTCAAATATATATATATATATTATTAGCATTTGTTCGTGACTTTGTCCGTATTTATTCGATAAGTGTAATATTTCTATGGTACCTATTTGAAATAAACTTTGCACAACAATGAGTATTATAAAGGCACCAAAACATTTTAAATAAAAAAAAGTAAAAACTAAAACCCAACTACGACAAAAAACGACGCTTAAAAAGTATGAAACAAGTTTCAAAAACCGTAGTCAGGCGTTGTTAAAGTGTTATGGACTATGGTACATTACACTACATGGACTACGGCTTTTGAAACTTAGGAATGTTCCATAGTCCATAACACTTTAACAACGCGTGACAGGCGTGACTACGGCTTTTGAAACTTGTTTCATACTTTTTAAGCGTCGTTTTTTGTCGTAGTTGGGTTTTAGTTTTTACTTTTGGATTATATGAATGACTAATTTCATAGTTTATATTTTAAGATAGATACATATATGTAGATTTGATCTATTTATCTGTCACGACTCAACTCTCAACAAGAAAAATATTTTCCAGAGTTCAAACCGTATAGCCGACGCGATGTAGCAGAGAAATACATTCAAATCAATGATTGATTTGAATGTATTTCTCTGCTCATGTTAATTTTAAATTATAACAATTATATTGAAAAGCAGTTTCAATTCCATACTGTCTCCAATAAAAGTTAAAACATTAAGCTTTGTTACTAAATTACAGAAAGTGTTACACAAAAATTATCCATCATATCACTTCATAATATAAAACAAAGTCCTCCGCCGAGTCTGTCTGTCTCTCCGCGATAAACTCAAAAGTTACTGCACGAATTTTATGCGATTTTTACTTACAGATAGAATGATTCTTAAAGAAGATTTTCGTATAATTTTTATTAAATTTTTGAGTATATTGGCTAAAATATTACGATTTTTGTAGAAGATGTGGGTGAAAATTAAGCCGCACATCTCAGAGAAACGTAGGCTATATACATTACATTTTCCGTAATGAACCCGTGCGAAGCCGGGATGGGTTCATAGTTATGCAATATAATATAATGTTAGTCAATACCTTACAGACTTTGCATTGTGTGCAACTTTAAAATGTCCAAAGTTAGTACTTATTTGAATGTAATCGAAACGTTGAATACCTTATTTTTATCAGCAAAATTATAGCTACTAAATTTGAAATCAATAGACGAGGTCCATTGACAGTGGATCTCGTTACGATCAAATACATAGTCTAACATTTTAAACCTTTGATTATGGCGCTACCTTTCACTTTGATTGGCCACAGTTACCTTGTTTTCAGTCATATGAGTCGTTACTGAGACGTTACCTTAAAAATGTATAACTAGCCAACCTGTTTCACTAAGTCTGAGTGTTCAATGTAAATAATGTTCATTGATTTAGTTTAAGCTCGATAGATGGCGTTTTATCGATTTTCTGTATCACGATGTTAAGAACCACGGATCATTGTATAAATGCCGTTTACATCAAATAAAATTTACCTCGCTTGGACGTGTGTTTCATTTCCTACCACGTTTCTAAAGGCGATTTTTGGGATTACGATCCACTGAGTCGTTTTAACATAATTATTCTTCTCATGATGCTCGTTGTTCCTGTTTACAGTGATCCTTGATAAATGGGCTATGTGATACTAAAATAATAGCGAAATTGATTCTGCCGTTTACGTGTGATTCAACCAAAGTTATAGGAATTCATTTGAATTTCATTATCATCAGTCTATTACAGTAGGTACACTGCTGTTCGTGCTATGCTGCTCACCTGTTGCACGCCACTCTGATCGTTTTTTCGCTTCTTACATTGAGCATCCGAATATGTTTTTGAAAATAAATAAATAAAGTCAGGAATAATATTAGTCCAAACTCTCTTTCTTTTATAATGTTTTACGCCGTTTCGCGATACCAACTAAAATCAATTATTGCAGTTTTCGAAAACCTCAATTTTAATAGCAAGTGGTTTCACGTGTTTTTTCTGTATCTATATCTACGTTTTTCCTATATTTTTGTCTACATAGTGGCACTACTGACGTAAGTACATACGTATATTATTTCTGGAATCATCAAAGTCCATCTGACTGTTTTCCGGTAATTTAAATATTGTACCTAGCTTGTGAATAACCAAAATATCTTTTTACCGTACCTATAGCTATAGCATAAATTTACATAATTACAATTCATAGTCGTTACGTGTAGGTAAATACATACATTTCTTTCCAAAGAGAACGCAAAACCAATGTTAATAAACTAATACAGGATGAATCGATGATCTGGAGGATTTTCTATCTCTGGCCGGCTCAAGATGAATGCTACGTAGGGTGTATTATGTACAGACATATTTTTTGGAATATATGTATAATATTGGTACTCAGTCTTAAAATATTATGGATTCTTGTTTTTTATTTTCTTTTAAATTATTCTAGATAAATACCTTTCAATGATCACAAAAGTTACAAATACTACAATTGTCATTATGTACAGTGTCAATTAAACTATCGAAGGTCCCCATCTCCCATCACATATTTTTTGTTTCTGTTGATTCATTCTAGTTAACGTGTGAATCGAAATTGCTTCTTGTGATTTTGTAAAACACATTTTGAGTTTACTCTTCACTTTTGACAACCCATTTCACTAGCATTTAATAAATATTGTGGATTTATTCAGATTCAGAATCATATTTTGTATTCATTTATCAAAACAAATGGTTTCAATATCAATAAATGATGGTAATATTAATTGTATATTAATTTGTTATTTTTGCGTATTCGTCATACACGCCTATGATGTAGGTATGAAACTACTACGTTAACTTCTGAGTCATTACACGACGTTGACTAAAAGAAATATGAATGATCATACTCGTAACTATAATAGAACAGTTTAAGATAGACAAAGCAGTAACAGCCGGTATTATCTCAAAACATGGTACTTACTCGTACGTAGATAATGTGACCTACATTCATTCGGTCATCGCAAAGCTGTTATCAGCCCTTGATAACGTTACAGTAAATGTAGATAGGAAGCTCTAGAAATGCGAAGCAACTCAAAGTCTGTCACCTATTTAGTATAATTTTATAAATAGTCTAATCCTATTTAGGCAGCGAACCACAATAATTTCATTTGAGTTGGCCTTACGTGTTCCAAGCGGAGAGCTCGCACAATGCGGCGCCTTAGTATTGATCTAAAATCATCTTGACCCAGTTCGGTGGTACCGTGGTACCGAACTCGACGTGGTCGTATGTACCGATGCTAGCTTTGTACATAACATAACAGATTTACATTTAAACTAGGGCTATGCTTTTGTGTGATCATTTGAAACCTACTTAATTTGGAAGTAATAACTTTGTTGTTAGTTGCTTTAGGTAGGCAATTGATCTAATAAATGTGTGTAGTCCAAAGAGGAGTTGGGAACAGAGCAATAGAGGTATTTAGAGAAACAATTTAATTTGTAATTACAATATTGGATGACGTTATCTTCTTGATATTTAAAATAATTTGACGGCGAATAGATCCTGGAATACATTATGCTGATACATTTTGCTTGTTATTGTTATTCCTGTTATTTAAATTTGGTCTTCGTTGAGTGTGTTTATTTATTTATTTTAACTGCCTCGTTGGTCTAGCGGTTAGCGTAAGCGATTGCAGATCAAGAGCTCTTAGGTTCGATTCCTGGGTCGGACTGCTGTAGGGCTTTTCTTATAAGAAATTCTTATTAGCAGCCCGGAGTATGGAAGATGGCGGTGTTTCCCGCCCGTACTTCGGAGAGCACGTTAACACTCGGTCCGGTTGTTTTGAACATCTATGATAATCGTGAATCATGAAGCGTTCTAGCGCAATTAAATACAATTATTATAAAGCCAATTATCAAGAAATAATTTTCGAACTGAACAGGGTGGACTGGACTAAACTATTTCTTCATATCGACAGTCATAAAGCCGTGGAAGTTTTTTATGAATATTTATACGCTATTATTAGATCGCATGTCCCACTCAAGCGACGTAAATCTACTGCATTTCCTGTATGGTTTAGTACTAACCTCATTAAAATATTTAAACAAAAGGAACGCGCTTGGATAAGTTGGAAAAAACACCAAAATCTTACAGCTTACGAAAAATTTACCATCCATCGAAAACAATTTAAGCAACTGTCTAAACAATGCTTTAATAACTATATGACTTCTGTAGAAGACAGTATACCCCTCAATGTTAAGCACTTTTGGTCGTACATTTCTAGACGCAGGAAGGACAGCGGTCTTCCTGACAGCATGTATTACAAAAATATACCTTCTAGTAATCCTAAAGAAATTTGCTCATTATTTTCCACCTTCTTTAATTCGGTTTATGAACCTTCTACCTTCGACTCTCAGAATTGGTCGCCTCCCAGTGACCTTGCTCAAATGTCTTCTTGTATTTCAGATATCTACCTTGAAAAAAATACCATCCTAAAGTCTCTGTTGGCATTACATTTAACGAAAGGGCCTGGTCCGGATGGTCTTCCACCTATATTCTTTAAACGCACGGCGCAAAGCATTTGCATTCCAATATATATACTTTTCAACAAATGTCTCAGGGAAGGCGTATTTCCATGCATTTGGAAAAAAGCTTTCATTACACCCATTTTTAAAGGTGGAGATAAGAGCAATATAGAAAACTATCGACCGATATCTATATTGTCTACCTTGTCTAAGCTTTTTGAGAGACTAGTACACGGTCAATTATTTCCACAGTTAAGTCACTTGATTATCACCGAACAACACGGTTTTGTACATTCCCGATCTACCACTACAAACTTAATAACTTTTACCCAATTTTTATTCGAGAATATGGATAAGGGCATTCAGGTTGACGCTGTCTACACGGATTTCCGGAAGGCTTTTGATAAGGTGGACCATAAATTGCTTTTGGACAAAATCGCATTTAACGGCATCAGAGGTAACCTACTCAGATGGTTCACATCATATATACTTCGTAGAACTCAAAAGGTCGTCATCAATGGTTATGAGTCCGATTACATAGTCGTGGAGTCCGGTGTGCCCCAGGGCTCGGTACTGGGTCCGTTACTTTTTATTTTATTTATAAATGACATTAAAAGTTGTATAGTTAATTCTAAATTCCTTATGTATGCAGACGATATGAAAATTTATAAGACCTGCACGAACATTCAAGATTGTATACTACTTCAAGAGGATCTCTGTAGGCTCTCTCAATATTGTGTTGTTAATAAGTTACAGCTTAGTCTGCCAAAATGTCACTTCATATCGTTCACAAAAAATAAAACTCCAATTATATTTCCATACACATTGATTAACACAAATCTTTCTAAAAAAGATTGCACTCGAGACCTGGGTGTACTACTCGATTCTAAATTACACTTAGACATACACATTGATAACATTGTCAGCAAAGCCTTTCGGATGTATGGTTTCGTCATGCGCTCATGTAAAGATTTCAAAAAACCTACTACTTACCTTTTCTTATATAAAACACTAGTTCGTTCTCAGTTAGAGTATGCTGTACCTATTTGGTGCCCCTTTTATGCCAAATACAAACAGAGGATTGAAATGGTTCAGAAAAAATTCCTGCGTGCTATATATTACAAGTGTTTTAATTCTAGAATTTCTTATGTAAATCTTCTAAAACATTTTAGACTCTTGAGCTTGGAGCGCAGACGTACTTTACTCATTGTAATGATGCTGTACGGCATATGCCACAACATGTATAATTGTACGGCATTGACAGATAAACTCTGTTATGTGGTACCTAGAACTGTTATTCGGAGGGAGGTGCGCGTTCCTCGATTATTCTATACGGAAAAGTGTAAAACTAATGCCGGAGAGCGCGCACCTCTTCGCCGAATGTTGATGACGTACAACTCGCACTTCATGCATTTGGACATATTCGCCCTCACTCAAACTAAATTTAAAAAATTTGCTTCGGAATCTCTTTCTGTTGCATAAAAACCATTACCATGCATTTGTTGGAATTGCTTTCAAAAAAATTGTTATCTCATTCCCCCTCCCCCCCCCCCCCTTCTTTTATATTTTTGTTGAGCACGTCCGTTAACTTACCCTACTCAATTTATCAACTTGTGGACAATAGTGTGGGTTATATGTTATAAACACATTCTGTTTGTTATTTGTAAATACTATAATGTATAACTGTTTTTTGTCCCAAATAAACAAAATAAAATAAAATAAAATAATCGTTATTGGGAAGCCAGTTCCCTCAAATATACTGACAACTAGTTCAACCTTCGAATTTAGTTCATCCTCAGGGTAGTGGAGGTCCGATGCCAGTCAGTCCGTGTAAAAACTGATATTCAGGTAAAACCGGTTGAAATAGTAGCCGACCCCAAATCTTGGGAATAATAAAGACTAGGAAGATGATGATTTAAAGTCAGAACAGAAAACTGATTTATGCATAAAACTAATTGGCAGAATAATTTTAACGAATCACGCAAACACTATTTGGAAGGTTGCACTCTAGGGGATATACTTTAATCTTGTGACAACACATACATAAACATAGTCCTTAACTAGCAGATTTTAATATCATGCGAACAAAACAGGTCTTGTATACTGACATCAAAGCATATAGTCAAATCGCAGCAATTGAAGCAGTCCGGATGAAGCGTCACTTTTAGTAATAACCGGTACTAAGGTGTTAGAGCGTTCTAGATCTGTCATGATGTGACGACAGGAACGAACGCGTACGTTGCAATCTGGAGCATTTCAATCAGTCCCAATTTAGTACTCAATAGCCCGTACGGTGGCTGTACGGGCTACACAAATTATCTTTGTGAGAATGCCTTTGTAATATTTACCTTAAGGCTTGTGAGTTAAGGTTGTTTGTCTACTTTTTGGCTGAAGTGTGTCGTTAGAAGAGTACTTGCACGGGTAGGGAAGACGCTAGTTATCTGCTTAATTAAGTGTTATATATATTTTAAGAAATAGTCACTATGTCACAGTACATTTGTTGAAACGCAATTATACTCTAATGTGTCAATGGACAATTATCGTGACCCCAATAAGTCCTAATAAGTAAATAAAGTTTATATACTAAATGAAAGTTTCTCAGATAAAGGTTTTCAGGCTGTTCTTATTAAAAAGAAATAACCTCACATTTTGTTATTTTTGATGACTATAAGATACTTTGAACTGTCATATCATGTGCGTTTAGGAACAGTTTTTGCAAGGTAAATAGATATAACATTTAAATGACTTGAATCACGTTACAACCCATTGGGCAAAGAATTTCCCAAAACCGGCCATTTTCATATTTTGCCGGGAGTCAAATATCCTCATTAATTCCAACTCTCATTAAGAATTTTGTAAATTTTTGTGTAACATTGGTTCGTTTCAGCTAAAGGATAATTACGTAACCTTGTTGTACTTTTCAAATGTATTGATTGGTGTTACTATTTTATCAGTGATACTCGATGAGAAACCTTACAGAATTAAAAACCTTGATACGTACGTACAAATATCGATTCCTTGAAGGTTGTTTGAAATGAACTAAATATTAACGTCACTTTTACCTATAGGGAACTTACATGCTAACCAGTTTCTGAGACTGAATGGCTGTAGTCTGCTTTTAAATTGAATGCATAAGTAAATGTGTGATAAGTATTACTAGTTCCTAAACCATGTTTGGTGAACAATGTATGTATGTATCCAGCTTCTTGTTTTTCTCTTGAAGCATCAGAAAGGTCATAAAAAGATTCTGAATTTATTACAAATAAGGTTATAAAATTCACAAAGTGGATATATTTGTGGAATTGTTTTTTCTCTTCTATTATTTATTTAACTATACAAATAAATATAATTGGTCAGTTTTTATCTGTCTGTCTGTCAGTGTGTCTGTCTGTGTGGCGACCTCCACATACAGTGGCAACCAAATCATATGACAGCGCCATCTACCGCAGATACACTGAACTACGAAGTAATGCACAACACGGAGTAACTATCAATTCTGAATCGCGCAATAGAAGTTCTCGCGCCGATTAGCATATATACAACAACCCAACATCAACCGTTGGGCAGTGGCCCGCCAGGCATGATCACCTCGCCTGGTCGGAGGATCCTCCCTTTGTGTTGGAGGGACATGACACCCATATCCCCACAGTGGTGACCCCGACGTGATTGGGAGCAGCCTTCGAAGGAGCGATTCAGCAGCAGCATTACCACGCCACCATCTTGTTCACTCCCACAGCAAGTCTCAGCCAGCCAGCAACATTGGCCTCAACAGGGATACACCACACGCAGGAAGCGACCGCTCCAGACTGGTTACCCCTACGGCCTCATCAGCGTCTAGGCACAGCACACTGCAGCTACGGTTCATGTAAGCAGAGCATATCTCTCCCGTCTATGCAGCAGCCAGCCACTACGCAGCAGCCGCCTCGACTCACTGGGGACCTCACCGCAGCACCGCAGCACCGTGCACCATACGCCATCCCGACTCACTGGGATGAGCGGACTACAGTCCCGACTCACTGGGACTAGCGGCATTCAGTTCCGACTCACTGAAACTGGCGGCACTCAGTTCCGACTCACTGAAACTACACCTGGCACTGGCAAGCTCCGCAACAGAGCACAGACAGCTGACTCATCATATATCGACCTCCGGTCTTGGAGGGGAGTGACGTGGCGACCTCCACATACAGTGGCAACAAAATCATATGACAGCGTCATCTACCGCAGATACACTGAACTACGAAGTAATGCACAACACGGAGTAACTACCAATTCTGAATCGCGCAATAGAAGTTCTCGCGCCGATTAGCATATATACAACATCCCAACATCAACCGTTGGGCAGTGGCCCGCCAGGCATGATCACCTCGCCTGGTCGGAGGATCCTCCCTTTGTGTTGGTGGGACATGACACACCTGTCCCCCCACAGTCTGTTTGTTCCGGGTAACCTTTGGAATCTCCAGTCCCGTCATGTCGGTCCATACTTTCCATAGATTACCCTGAACAAACAGATAGACAGAGAGACAGATCGACAAAAGTTAAAAAAATGTTATTTTGCTACATGTACCGTGTAAACATACATTTGCATTTATTTATAAGTGGTTATTTTGATATGACAAACAGACACTCCAAATTCATTTATATGTATCGATGTAAAAGTTAACGCCAAATGAATTTCCTAACAGCTATTTTGCAATACAAGGAGGGAATTCCTGCTAATAAATTCTAATTTTTATCTTAAATTCTTTGTTGGCGTTTGCTGGGATTTTGTAGAGTTTATGATTAAAAGAGTGGCACGGAATCACCCGTTGCAGGCCATCAATAAGTATGGTGACCTCCACTATTGGATTCTGTTTACGCTTTCCATCAGTCAGAATAAAGTCATTTTGGCAGGGCCATACATAAAAAAAGAAGAGAAAAGTTATAAAACGGTTTTGCGGTAATTGAAATAAAGAAAAACTACGAATAGAAGAAGCATGAAACAAGGTTTGAATAAATGTTTTATATCATATTATAAGAGATAAAACCTGGTTTGAAATTGTTCGTTAATCGTTTATAATTTTTTGTCCGACTGTATTGTACTTAATCGCATGATAAAACTAACTAGACTCTTATCGGCTGCGCTAGCCTTGCCCTGTTTCACTGAATCCACTCCCACATGTAAACGATTTTGACGTAGGTACACCGATACTACAATAAAAGAGTACTCTGTTACACATTCGATTGACTTGATGAGATTTTATCATTTTTCTGAACAACCAATAACATTGCACAATTTTAACATTACAGTCAGTAGTAAACAATAATATTGCCTCATCATCATCAGGCCTGTTGGCAGCCCAGCTCGCCGTGGTCTCCACGCCACTTGAACGAAATAATAGCTAATAATAAAGCCGCATATTCTTGCCTCTACCTTTAAGAAGCGTCCTTCGCGGCGGCCAATGGGGTACGACTCAGATGGCTGGCGGCAAACCAATCGTGATAAGGGGAATATTTTACAAAAAAAAATCAAATCACATAACAAAAACCTTTTAATTACGACACTGCAGTACACCCATATTAGGCGACAGTGTTTTTCAGGAAGGGAAAGGGAGCTTCGTTGAATGGAAAAAACATACAGTATCTAAAGTCACCGTGTGAGAGCGAAAAGCAACCATTAATATTTAAATCGATGTAAATCCACTTCACAAAGCGGTTACGGGGAGGCTGGGGTTCGTTCAAATTCGATTAATTAAGCTTATATCGAGCGAACGCGCAGCCAGCAGAATAATTTTCATTTTCAATTAGAAATGTTAAAGTGTAATCGATTGCTTTTTATAAGTCGAATTTAAAATAATGTTTTAATATCCATACTTATCGAGGAAGCCGAGGATCGAACCAAGTGGCGCGAAATTGGAGAGGCCTATGTCCAGCAGTGGACTGCGATAGGCTGATGATGATGATGATGATCCATACTTATATTATAAATGCGAAAGTAACTCTATCTGTCTTTCCTGCTTTCACGGCCAAACTGCTGCACCGATTTCAATGAAATTTGACATGGAGATACTTTGATTCTTGAGGAAGGACATGGGCTATTCTTTGCTGCGACATATAAGATAAGCGCGCGTGATAGCTAATTGTAAATAAAATTAGAAATTAAGATAATAATAATAATAAATAATAAAACTTTAGACCTATTACTTGTTTACCAACGTTATATAAACTTCTAACATCTATTCTGAGACTCAAAATCACTACTCATATTAATAATAATTCGATAATTTCCGTTTCTCAGAATGGATGTAGAAGTGGGACCCGTGGCACTAAAGAGCTCCTTATAATAGACATGACCATTAGCCAGCAGGTACGTCGCAATCGTAAGAGCCTGGCGACATGCTGGATAGATTACAAGAAGGCTTATGACTCGGTGCCACATACATGGCTTTTGAGGGTGCTGGAGTTGTATAAAATTGATACAACTCTTGTGCACTTTTTTGAAGTCATGTATGGGGCAATGGAGAACAGTACTTCGCTATCCAGGATGTCGGCAGTCTACGATGAACGACGTACTTATAAAAATCGAGCGGGGCATCTTTCAAGGTGACAGTCTGAGTCCCTTGTGGTTTTGTCTAGCTTTGAACCCTCTTAGTACTCTATTAGAGGGTTCAGGGATAGGCTATAGGTTGCAGAAAGATGATCGAGTTATAAGTCACCTCCTTTATATGGATGATTTGAAACTACTTGCCCCCACTAAATTACAATTGACAGCGTTACTAAAGGTCACTGAAAACTTTAGTAATTCTATCAAGATGGAATTTGGTGTAGACAAGTGTGCAGTCATGTATGTAAAGAAGGGACTGATTGTGGAATCCGAAGGAGTAGAGCTTTCAGATTCCACAAAACTTCGATCTCTATCTGCCACTGAAACCTACAAGTATCTAGGCTTTTCACAGTCCTTGGGAATACCAGAATCTGACGTGAAACAAATGTTGCGGGAACGTTTCTTTGGCCGCCTGAAAAAAGTGCTAAAAAGTCTTTTATCGGGTGGTAACAAGGTGCGGGCCTACAATAGTTGGGTCATGCCGGTTCTGATGTATTCCTTTGGTATACTTAGATGGACTCAGACCGAATTAGATGCTTTTGACAGGAGAGTCCGTACATTGCTAACTGCATTCCGAATGCATCACCCACGTTCATCGGTTATGAGATTGTATATCCCGCGAAAGTTTGGGGGTCGTGGACTATTAAATATCAAGACCCTACACAATCGCGAGATATACAATCTTAGAGAATATTTTCTCCATACTGATGTGGAAATGCATCGCAATGTAGTTGCAGCGGATACCGGACTCACTCCACTCGCTTTGGCTAAAGAGAATTGGCACAAACCTGTAGTACTTAGTACTAATGATCGCAGGGAGGTATGGAAGGGCAAAGAACTTCATGGTCGATTTTATCGGGCCCTTAATGGGCCTGATATAGACTTTAAAGCATCTACGTCCTGGCTACGGTATGGTGATCTCTTCGGAGAAACCGAAGGTTTTGTCTGTGCGATTATGGACGAAGTTATCATGACGAATAACTATCGGAAATATATCCTGAAGGATGGTACGGTCGACATCTGTCGGGCATGTCACCGTCCTGGAGAATCTATCAGGCATATTATTTCTGGTTGTTCTCGTCTTGCTAACGGCGAATATTTGCCAAGTAGCCAGGATTGTACATCAACAACTTGCCCTTAAATATCATCTTGTGAACTCAGAGGTGCCATACTACAGGTATGTGCCCGACCCAGTTCTCGAGAATGGTCGTGCTACGTTATATTGGGATCGATCTATTATCACAGACAGGACTATTGTTGCCAATAAGCCTGATATTGTGGTGATAGATCGTTTGGAGCGCCGCGCAATGATTGTCGATATTGCCGTTCCACATGACGAGAATCTCGTGAAAGCCGAAAAAGAAAAACAAATAAAATATTTGGATTTATCTCACGAGATTGTCGATATGTGGAATGTGGATTCGGCGATCATTGTTCCGATAGTCGTATCTGCTCACGGATTAATTGCCAGGAGCCTCGACCAACACCTTAAGAGGCTCACGTTAGATGGCTGGATCAAGGGTCTGATGCAGAAGGCAGTCCTCCTTGACACGGCTCGTATTGTGAGGAGGTTCCTGTCTTTGGAGCCCTAACCACCGGTTTCTTGGTCCCTGTACCCGAAGTCGGTGGTCTACTATTTTTTATATTTTTAAATGTATTTGTTTTTATATTTATATTTAAAAATGTAAATAATGTGTATATAAATGAAATAAAGGAAATAATAATAAATATTTCAGACATCTAACACACAACGCCATCTAGTCCCAAACTAAGCAGAGCTTGTATTATGGGTACTAGACAACTGATATGAATACTTAAATACTTTTTTTTTTGTAAATACATACATATTATACATAGAAAACACCCAAACTCCGAAACAAATATTTGCAGATCATACAAACATTTGTTCCGACCCGGGAATCGAACCCGAGACCTCAAGAACAGCAGTCGCGTATGCTACCACTGCGCCACCGAGGCAGTAAGATATAATCATTAGTTTGAAAAAACTTCAAAGAGAGTTCGATACAGCGATTTAGACAGTTGCTAAATACACATGGAGACCTTAAGAGAACAGGTTCGCTATTTATAAGGAGGACGGATTTTCCTCTTTTTAGAAAAGTGAGGTTTCCTAAAGGTCCTAAGCGTTAAGTTCGTCTATCGACATCGCCAATACTAGTCACCCATCCAGGTACTGAACGCGGCGTCGTTGCTTACCTTCGATGATTGCTTCTAATCACCGAGTATAACTGGGCTATAAGCGCTTAGGAAAATCGAATGATATTTTGTGCTATAAAAACATATTACCTCTAATTCCAAAAATGCAAAAGGCAATTCGCTATTCGTTTTTATTTATTCTAAAATGAGCTCACCACGAGAAATTTATGTAAAAATATAAAAACAGAAAGTAGGTAATGTTATCAATAGCCCAGGTATGGCATTGTCGCTCATCATTTCTGTCGTCTACTTTTGGCGTAGCGCCAAGCATTTTAAAACAGAAAGCGATCGTTTACTATGCGTGACACATTTCTACTGAATTTCGCGAATATTCTACTTGTACGAATCGTTTTGATATAATATGACGTTTGAAACAGTGGTGCGACCTGTGGGTGCGACGTTTGTGAGGGAACAGGCCATCTACAAATGTCTGTCGCAATTGGTTGCCTTTCTTTACTTTCTTTAGTGGGGTTTACAGGAATTTCCAGACCTAGCACTGCGGCAAAATATCTGATGTTAGGGTGATGACCGTTAAGGCTTAAAACCCAAGAAAAAATACTGACTTCTTTGTCTTACATTGCTGGGTTTTATTTCACTAACTTTTAGTTGGTTAATAAACCTAGTATGCTATATTTTACTAGAGATTTACAACGGACTGTTTCAGAACTACAGACACTATTTTTATAATACTTCGTACCAATTCTTAAGTGGTGGTCGGTCTTCTTCTTCTTTAACAGAAAATGACTACTCATCCGTGTAAAGAAATCAATTTAATGTAATAATGGTATCTTGGAACTGGTATTATTTGGAGCTGAACATTATCAGACTATTATAGCAACCATTGAGTGATCAGACATGTTTTGCCTGCTTATCAGAAGAATTATTTGTCAAGTGGTAGTAGTTGTAGAAGGCCTTACTGACATTTTAGACAAAAAAACAGACAGTTTTTTCCGATGTAGGGGTTTAAGTAAGTTCAAAGCGGAAATTGGTGGCCAAAATTAAAAAACGTCACAAACACACTCATTTCAAACACACCTTAGATATCCTGAACCTGATTATGGCCCATAGATTGAAGCATTGCCTATTAAACAATTTCACAAAGATCAATTATCTTAACACGTTTCCTGAAAAATATAAAAGCTTAATCTTCTTTCATAGCCCAACGCTATTTTATTCACTTTATTTCAAGTTTAAGTGATCCGTAAACTACATCTACAGATGAAGTGATGTTTTCAAATATAATATCATATTAGTTCTATTAATGTCATGCTATATCAGACCCTTATCAGTTCGAGGATACCCATTCGACAGCACCTGTCAGTCACGGATTCAGTTCAGTGCTTTTTAGTATTGATCGTCGCAGAGCAGAGTAATACTTATGCTATTGATTGTATATAAGGATTGTTTTAAATTACATTATTACCTTCTCTACAAAAAAAGAAATACAAAATGAGAATATTGTCCTTCATCACCTCAGCCCACTGATGTCCACTGCTGGACATAAGCCTCCTTCATGGCGCGCCATTTCTCCCGGTCCTCTGCCTTCCGCATCCAGCTGCTACCGGCAGATATTGTTCTTATTTCTTGTTAATTGTAATTATTTTTATAAAATATATTTTCAACTTGATTGGTCTGAAACCAACTTAGAAAAGTATGTGCAATTGTCAGTAATAAGCTTAGTTCCACATTAATATTATAAACTCGAAAGCAACTCTGTCTGTCTGCCTGTCTGTCACCCTTTTACGGCTAAACCGTAACACCTACTTTAATGAATTAGATTGATGAGGATTATGTAAGTCGTGTAATATTAAACTTTCTTCAGTTAATGTCAAAAGTGTAGTCCTAAAATGTTGCCCTGGGCATTAAATTATAAATGACTACTAAGCTAGTAGACATTTCTATAATATTTATGTAAGGGTGTTAGCTATACAATACACACATCTTACTTTGAAAATAAGTACGGGTTTATATGTATATAAATATACTTCTTAATAATTTTTTTACCTATTTTATATAGGTGTCGTAAGAGGCGACTAAGGGAGTAAATGACTCAGGACAACGTGAACTGCAAAGAGAAGAGAAACGTGAAACCAACCCAGCATAGCAACTAAAGTATGCGAAAACCTCCTTTTTGATGAGAGGCCTATATCCAACAGTGAACTAACTATTAGACGCTGTTGATGGTTATCACTCATAATATTGAACTCATCTGGATTATCCAAAACTTACCAAAAAAGGTTTTAGTTTTTGTCTGTTACTTTGTTATTACAATAGGGATAACCCCGATTATATCTATAAGACTATCTTGTAGATAGAAATTATCAATTCTCGAAGTTCTTTTGAAATAGACATTGGTATTGTAGACCTGATCTCAGAAACCTGTAATAATTACCTTATAAAGAATCATGATTAATAGTTACTAGTTGGCCTTAATATAAATCGCCATCTACATCTCTCATTGTTTGTTCATTTAAAAGCTTTAACGTTAGTAGCCTATATTAACACCTACCCTTAAATTTTATGTTTGGATTCAATATGTTATTTAATTTATTAATAAGACATGTGGGTAAACTGTCCTGTTTCTAATTCCTTTGTTCTTAATAGAAAAATCGTTGATCAATGATACAACGAGGATCAATTCGTGAGAAAAACGTCAGACATCTATTTATTTGCTTACGTTTTTAAAATCTTTGTAACATGCAGGTCTTACTTTTAAAATTGACGAAATAACAGTTTCATCATTACAATATATAGTAACAAGTACAATTTTTTTTTTAAATTTTACCAAAAATAAAACCGACTTCAAGTTTCGACTCGAATTATCGTGGATGCCATCATCAGATATTAATGTCCTTATCATGGTACCACCGTCGAAACATCTCCTTTCCATTAAAAAAAGAATCATCAAAATCGGTTCATAAATAACGAAGTTATCCACGAACACGCATAATATATATATATATATATACATATACGGTAGAATTGAGAAACCTCCTCTTTTTTTTTAAAGTCGGTTAAAAACAAAGTACTCCACCGCGTCTGTCTGTTCGCGATCAACTCACTCAAGCTACTCAAGCACAGATTTTGATGTGGTTTTTACCAATAGATAGAGTGATTCGTGAGGAAGGTTTCATATATAATTTGTTATGTTTTTAGTATATTGGCTAAAATATAACGATATATGTTATATTTTTTTTTGTAGAAGTCGGAAACAATTAAGCTGCACCGCCGCGGCTGCATCTTCTCGGGGTAACATAGCAAATTCTATTTTCCTTAAAGAGCCCATGCCAGGCCGTGTCGAGTTGCTAGTCTTTATATATAGGTACACGCATACTGTTTACCTTTCATGTAACACTAATACTATTGTACCTCAATATCTGACTTTTAAAAGAGTGGCCAGAAGTTTCTTTGCCAATATTCGTCTCATAAGGCTCTACGCATTTTGGAAACTGGAAGTTACAGATCGACACACAAGCAGGCAGTAGATTTTGGTGTTTTCACCTAATCTACCCTGACAATCCAGTACGTGCTGTGGCGTCTGTTTGTGTTGATCTATGATTTTTAACTGTAGCTTCAATTTAACGTTCACAAATGTCACTTAGTGTATTAGGGATTTAAATATCCTCACCGTCAGGAATTTGCCTTGCAAAACACACCTGCTGGTTTTGAACTATCGACATCCAAGGCGTATTTAGAAACCATTTAGATCAATGCTAGAAACAAAAAATATTATTATCAGTTTAATATATTCTAAGTGTACTTGTACACTCCCAATATAATTATATAAAAGTAGATAGTTTATTTCTCTTTCATAATATTTTGAATAAAAGTATTTATTTAAATTGTCCAAAAATTGCAATAGACTACTGCAGTGCTACTAGGTCAAAAGTCTTTACCCTATTTAAACATAACGCAATGTGTTAAACATAAAACATAATTTTGTGAATCATTATACCGTTACGAAGTTTGGCGTGGTATTTGTGCCGTGAATATGTCCAGTAAATTGTAGATCTCCAAAAAATACTTGCACCACCCTCCATCGCCCACTTGGCCCGGAGAAGAGGGGGGCGTGGAAGATTAATGATTTACTGGTTACGTTAAACAAAGAGAAACCATGTAAAAATATTTGAAATACGCCGAAATAGATCTTAAGTAAATGACACAAGGAAAACTGAAGTACGAACCTACGTTGGTTATAATATACACGATGGAAGCGACACAGCTGTTGCCAAGGCATTTTTATCTGCAACCGTTTTTTTAGAAATTCGGCTAGTTACAAAGCAGTAGTTAAACCAAGGTTTTACAGTTAGTTCGTTGCTTAAATATTAGTTTGATGGCATAAACGAGTGGGTTAAATCGATTTACTCAATTCAAGCATTTTAGTGGGCACTGAACTGAATAGCTCGGCAAATCTAAAATGAATTGAATTTCTGAGGGCATTATAATATATGAACATCGCTATTCGACGTGCAAGGCAGACAAAAGTAAATTCCGCTGAATTTCGAATGTGAAATGACTAAAATGAAATAACATAGTCTATTGAAAATGAAATTGAATATTATATCTTATTCTGTTAATCGGAAGGATGTTGGAGTTGGCCTTTGCTTTAATGTAATTTCATCTTTCGAATATACATTCATATCTTTTCGGAATATCTAAATGTCATCATTTTTGTAGAAATAATTACACGATTTAGATTTCAGTACTATATGATTTGACATTAAATACTTTTGCTTTGAGTTTTGAACCCCCAATCAAATAAATTTAGCAACAATGTTCTTATGATTAAATATGTCAGATAGGTGGACAGTGATTTTTTTAATGAATAAAATAATTGCTTCATTATAAACCTCCCCTTTTTTAGTTGTATTGTTCTGGTCCCTGAAATACAGTTCACACTAGTTCAGGGGCCAGTAAATTCACAATTAATATAACTAACTTTGTGTCAATAAATAAATAAAATTATATTCTGATTGTTTTTAAAAAGAGAAAGAAATTTTGTTCAGCTTTATTCTTTGTAATGATATGCGCTAGCATTAGAAGATACGAAATGCCGACGAAGAATATTTTCACATTAAAAAAAATATAGAGCATCTAAAATGATTAGATATTAATGCTTAGACTGTTAGCAGCGGGGCATTAGAGTAATGCCCAGCTGCTAACAGTCTCTGGTCGCCAAGATTGCCGTAAGTTGAATGTTAAAATACTTTAAGTGCTTGGCCCGAAATAAATTGTTTTTTTTCCGTTTGACGTTTTAGTACAATTTTTGGTTGTATAAAATAGTACTAAAATCAATTAAATTAGATAAAGTTTAAGTATAAATTGAAATAAATGGGTGCATGCGTGCAAATTTATTATGCATAACATTATTAGTCTTTTTGAAAATTTTAGGGTTATAAATATTACACACATTGTGTCAAAAGTCTAGAAAGAAGCCTAGAAATTCTCAAACTTATTCTAACTGCTTATTGGTATCATTGAGGCAATTTATTTTTTGTTATTGACTTCTGCTAACAAGTATTACAGGGCAATGTAATCTTACCGAATAGCCATAGCTTAATAAACCCATGTCATATCTTTCCTGTATTTATTCTGTACCCAGCAATTCAGTGTCTTATGTTTCCTGTCACAGTTTTAATCGTAAGGCTTCTTTTTCGATTGATTCGAGGTTACAACGACATGCAAACATATTTAAATACAATTTGCCAGAATACCATTAAATTTAATTTTATAAATCCCTCGGAGCAAATTTGCTCCGTGATAAATCCATACCGTTTATTGGGGAAGTATGTAACGAAAAATCCAAAACAAATAATTAGCAAAAAATACACAGCAGATTTAAAAAAAAATTTAAACCAAAAAGAAACACAGACATAAATAAAAGTCTTCGATCACAAATAGTACTATTATTGATCGAAGATAAAAGTGGATAAATATGTGACAGCGAAAGATTCAAATGTATATGCAAGGTTACACTATCAATTTAAAGAGGTTTTGCTATAGTTAACTAGGTAGATAACATATCGTAACACAAGGGATTTAACAATATTCTAACCAGACTGTAAATTCTTGTTATAAAAAAAAATAGAATATTCTAATATAAATGTGTAAAGTGAACATAAAGCAGCTTTAGAGCTAGACGTATTACCTGCCTCGTGAATTTCAATAAAACTTTTTCCTTTTGTCGAAGACACAATTCACAAAGCGAAAAATTCACAATATCAATTTACAAATTCAATTTATGTTACTTATTTACTTACGAAAAATATCTTATTTAATTTTACCATGAAAGCGATGTTTGATTTCCTAATTCTGAGTATTTTAATATGGTTGGTTGGAATCATTTCAACTTTTTAATGTTTTTTATTTTGTTAATTTTTTTACAGATATTATCTTGTTGTGGATTGTAAATATGATCATTGATTTCTGAGATATAAACGGTTCACGAATCGAATTAAAACGTAAAGATTTAAAACAAAGTAATGGTATAACTTAAAGGCATTACTATTATTTTGTAGAAACATCTGTTGGATCTTTAGTTTAGTTGCCAGATTGGCATTGAGGGCACCAATGTCTGCAAGTGCTTCTATCGAAGCTGATTAGTGGCTTACATGACATATAAACATTATGTATATATAATTATTATCTTATGGATATTATTGTTGTCATAATTATATATGTATATATTATCATAATCTATACAAATAATTAAAATTGGAGTGTTTGTTTGTGATATTAAAATTACCGCTTTTTAATAAATGTATATACATGATACGGTACATAATTATACCAAAATAGCATTTATTACAATTTTTGTCTATCTGTCCGCCTGTCTGTCTGTTTGTTCCGGCTAATCTCTGGACGGTTGGACCGATTTTGACTGGACTTTTACTGGCAGATAGCCGATGATATAAGGCGTAACTTAGGCTACTTTTTTTAGATTAGCTTTGCGGGGATCAGCTAGTTATATATGCAAATATATATATTCTAAACTATTAAAAAAATATGAGTTCATAAGCCAATCTTGCAATAATGGTTATTTCGTTTGTAAATAGAACGGCTATAAAAAGTTAGTGTAAGTCCAATTTTTTAAAAGTTAATCTTAGAATTGGTCTACTTAGGAAAAAAGTTTTTTAAATAAATTTACAGATTACTTGTGTATTAGACTGAAGCTGTCCTCAGTCTAAAATATTTACTAATGGAGTAGTAATCACAATTGTTGACCATACTACGGCCACAGTATAGGGAACCCTACAGTAGTACGACTTCTTTGATCTTGCAAGAAACGCCGACGGCGTCTCGACACCGGTGAAAAGATATAAATTAGCCACGGTTGTCCCAAGGAAACAATGTTTTCATTATTATTTATTTACATTATTTTATCAGTACCATTGTATAAAATATCAGTTACTCAACAATTCGATCTCAAACTCTAATAAACTGTAGCTTATACACGCCTTCGTCTTTTTTTCATTCAAATCAAATAATATAAAATGCGCCGGCTTTTACCATGCGCGCCGTGACAGCCCTTCGCGACAAGTCCTGTCTAACCGCGGCTAACAAAGGACGCAACCTCGCCCCGTACTTACCGCACAGTTGCTCTGTCTAGACGAATGAGTTGAACCACTGTATGAATCCTTCCACTATGCTACGGCTGTGTTTGCCCTAGAGAGCCAAAGGGTGAATGAACATGATTCTGGCTTCTAGCATAATCTCTTGTTCTGGCTCTTTCGAACTGCCGTGGTTTTACTTATCCTAATTTAGCTTCTTCCTTTATCTCCTCCTTCTCGAGGAGAGTAGTAGCAAGATGACCGACCAATAAATAAACTACACAAAACATTGTTTGAAAAAATTTTAAAAGTGCTGCAAATTAATGACCACGTTGAGTTTCTTTGTGTGAAATAAACATTTCCTAAAACGTTTTCCACATAAATAAAAACATATCTAAATGTTCGAAGTGATTCTATCTGGTGGCAATCACAGAGGTAGATCCTGCGTAAAACAGGTATTTTATAATTAAACAGGTTAATTTAAATTCTAGATTAGATAACTTGAATCATACTCCTTATAACGGTTGTGTAGTCAGGCATCGTGCTGGCATTGAACGGTTGAATAGCCGAACGATTAGTATAGAATTAATATGAGTTTTACACTTTTACAGCACAAATACAGTATTTTTTTTAAATTGACTATAATAAAAATTACGAATCATCATCATCATGGGGTGCCATCTTCAAAATGAAGTTTGGAGGTTAGCAGAGGGTATCCCTTGCGATCATGAGCGGCCTCTATTATTTATTGATATTTTAGTCCAGTCCAGGTCCTTATGCCATCTATCCACTTCATTCGTGGTCGACCTGGAATTAAAAAGTAATTATGTATTAAAAAATAAAGTACCAGATTTATTTCATTCAAATAATTAAAAAAGGCTATTAAATGTTTAACAGTGGACAGCAATAGGCTGAAGTATTATAATAAGATTAACAATAAAACCATACAACAAACCATATAAGGAATTTTCCTTGTGTGGTGACGTTTACTGATGTATTTCTAACGGACACGATGAACAATGTAAACTGTAATACCTACCTAGTAACCGAAGAAAACCAAACTTAGTTAATTCTAAGCTTAGGTAAATGAATTGCTGCAGTTTTATAGCTATATATATATATATATATATATAACTGTTATTTTTTTCTTTATAACAAAACCTAGTTTCAAGATTCGGTGACAACCGTGTTTAAATTGTGCCACAGTTTACAAGCTCTCGCAATCATATCATAGATAGGTAGAAACCGACATTGGCCCTCATGACGATTGACGGTTCTATGTGCAGGTTGATTGTATATTTGCCATCCTCACTATACACGTAAATTTTTGTTATTTATTATTACGTAGATGCATAACTAGTGGTAAACAAGCACACATCGAAAAGTGAACACGCTGAAAACGTACAAGTGCACTATTAATTTTGTGATTGTGCTACGTTCACCGATGTCGTCTTTCGAGCATTAGAGGTATTTCTTTAGTCAAGCGTTTCTAATTCAAACAGTTCTGCTACGACCTACTTTCGAATATAAATTCGGATGTTGCCCTTTGAAATATAAGACAAGATTTGCAACCTTCAAATTCATTGTTACTTTTTTAAAACAATCAACAAAGAACTAACGGTGTAATATTTAAAAACTAGCTATTTTAAAACATGAACGCTTTCATATTTGAAATTAAAACTCGTTTTTGTAAAACAAACTTAAAGGATTTAAATTGAGTGACCGTTTTTGTATGGCATTTGTATCAAGGCCGTAGTTAAAACTTGCGTATGTTAAATGATAAAACACATAAATAGTAGATAGTAAATACATAGCTGTATTTTATTGAATTGGTACCAGTGATACTGACTTGACAGCGTTTAGCAATGCCGGGCGAACGAGTGCGCGAGGTCGCGCATTAGGCGACTACGTCAGCTGTGAACTACACGCAAAGCAATAAAATTTTAGATTGACATTAAAAAAGAACCGTTATTTAGTGTATGAGTATTTCAAGCGCCGAACCTACCAGCCATTACAGTTCATAATACTTTATGTATTATAATTATTCTTACACAGTTTTAATGTGTTGCTAAGCCGTAACTGAATTTTTATAAAATTAAAAACAACCTTTGATAAGGGATATCAAAATTTTGTCTTCACGAAGGATAATTAGTTAAAGAAAATCTTGTGGATAAAATAGAACTTGTCCTTCCTGTATGTAAATTTTGAAGACCGGTACACCTGAGCTGAAACTGTGCATCTAATTAAAAGTAATAGAAAGAACACTATAAAGAAACACAGTAGAAATATAATAGAAAGATTTTAATATATTACAAATTGTTAACTAGGTTTCATTACATACGTACATCTATCCCTCTCATACTCATGTTTAGTTACGATATATAACAAAATGAACGAGTAGGCGGTGTTACTTTGACATAGTAATCATAATAAAGGAATGGCATTCATGCTAGATTTGTAACCTTACCTTGAGTTTTCTGAAGGTGAGGCATTTTGTTATTACTATGATTGATTAATATTAGACTCAGGGTGTTCATTATGTATGTAAGTATTGTTTTAGCAAGGTAACTCGCCATAAGTGTTTATCTATGTTGCTTTGATAATTATGGAGCTATGTTTCAGGTTTGTCAAATATTATGTATGATGTATAAATATTAGTTGTAACTAGCTTGTGTGACAATGTTACGCAACGTAAATATTTGGTTATCCAAGTTTAAAAAAAGTTATACATTTCAAAAATGGTGGTACACTTACCTACAAACTTTTTCATTACTACTCTTAAAATAAATTTACAATAAAATAATTCTTTAACTCAACAATAAGTTATTTTAATCTCAATAAACTTATACAATGATTTTAAACGGATGATATCTATAGAGAGAGCCTATATCCAGAAATGGACTACGAAAAGCTGATGATGATAATGATAGACTTTTACTGATAACTAGAATGTCAATTCTATAATAAATATTTCTACAAGAAATGTATATGCAGTAACTTCAAGTGGAAGTGGCTCCGTCATGTCTCCAGATCAACCAATGGGTCGGAACTGTCAAATTATGAGACCGCGATTAGGCAAACGTAGTATAGGACACCCTGAAGCACGATGGACTGACGATTTGAAGACTGTGGCTGGCAGCAGTTGCAGCGGATGGATTTGAACTGCCCAAAACCAGGATAATTGGTACACAATGCTAAATAGCTTACAAATGACATCTAGGGCGGTATGCTATGGGGATCTTGTGTCAACTGCGGTGAATGTCCGTGCGTTTAGGCGATTCTGCCACACATACTATAGTAATCAAATATAGCTCACTTAGAACCCATAATATTTTATCCGTGGTGCTTCTCGGTTTGAAAAAGGTGTCTGCCTATTTTGACATCATTTTTTCTCCCGCTTTGCTAAGGAGGGATATGGACTTATCATATTTCCAACTCCTCTTGTTCTTTTCTTCTGAATAATTTCGTAGCGGGTTCCAAGACAGTTAATTGTTTTTCCTGGGCCTTTCCGAGTATCATAACTCGGTGTGTTCGTGGGTCACTGCTGTTGGTCCTGGTGTACAGGAGCTACAGTGGTGGGCGTATGGGCGGGATTAGTAACATTAAAAAATAAACTTCAAAGAGGGGACAAATAAAAGGGTTAAGTATAATAATGGGTAAGATCAATATCTTAAGTTATGACCCGTCAATTATAACAGATGTCGGAAAATACTACAGGGTCTCACATTAACTACTATTCATATTATTAATAAATTAGCCAAATATGGTAACAACTTCTAAAAACAAGTACCTAGATCGACATTAGCTTTCAAAGACACATAATATTATCATTTTTTTTTTCAAGGTGCCTGTTTTTTATAACACATACATATAACATGTATTAAAGACTTTACACAGCGTAAATGTAAATTAAAACCTGCCATTATTTACAATACACGATCTTATCGTGGTTACAGTTCCCTGTGTACATTTCCTTTATCGATAACCTTGAAAATAAAATGATTAGGTTCTTCGTTAACGTGGACGCACTAGAAGCTAGGTCGAGCCGTCAACTGCAACGTGCCGTCAGATCTGTCCTCTAAACGATCATGCTTATTAAATGTTCGTTTTATTGAATCGTCACATCCTACAATGATGTTAAATACGTTTATTAACCTTACCGGCACCAGGCATTGTTTTTCCTTCTTTATCCACTATATTAATGACCTCGTAAACTGATCATGGATTAAATATGTTTCTTACATATAAAGAAGAGTTATAGATGAGAAGATGTTATAGACCACGATAAATATATGTTCAATTAGGTATATCTACCTACCGCTAATTAGGAGTTCGCTCGCTACATTATTGAGCCTAGCATATCAAAGGATTCCTACCTAACTACATGCGTTTCATTCTTGTCAGTACTAAACTACTTGGATAAGAAAATTGTAACATCGAAGAAATTTGTTTGCCCCAATTTTGGCGACAACAATATTATGCAATTAGTTTAAAAGAAAAATTCAACATTTTTAATATATTATATTACATTTTTATAATTATTTGTGTTTCGGAAAGAATAGAGATTAAAAAATCTATGGTATTTTTAAAAGTTTATAAAAAAATTGTAGTAACAAGAGTCATCAAATGAAAATTCCTAAACGGAATCTGTACCATAAAATCAAATGTATATATTCAAAAGAATATACATACATATGTATTTCTTTGAATCGAAAACTACGAGGACAAAGCCAGGTCAAAAACCTTTAGAAATCCGGATAGAAGCCAAGAATTTACGCGAATAAGACGACACCTTTACCTAGTAAAATGTATTAGTAATAACGAAATTTACTGATAAGAGTCGCACTATAATATGTTCATTGTTATTTTAGGTGCGGCTTATCTAGAAATCATACGAATATTTGATACGATTGTTGATGCACGGTACGGCATAAGTGTTGCCATTAGTCCCATGATAAAAATAACTCATGCTGTATTAGCCGACTTTGTTTGATGAGAATGATTGAATTTAGTACAATGATTGTCATCTCTCAAAAGTTTTTGCGACATTCCTGGAAATTCTTGGCACAACTTGTTTCGGTAAAAATTACTTCGTTTAAAAAACCAACTTCAATAACTAAAAAGTATAAAATAACTTAATAAACCTTATATGCAAACCTTTAATATTGATGAAACACTATCATTTGTATGTGCTACTTATTCATAGGTTTGAAGTCAGTGCTTTACGTTTAAATCTATCAAAGTACCATCTTTGTATTAAATTACCGAATGCTTTTCAACCCCGATGAATACCGTTCGATCAATAGGTACGCTTTATAAATCAAAGATTTATATATATTAAAAAATAATCCTATACTTAATCACCTTTGTACATAATGTGTGTATATACCGATCTGATCACGAGATAAGGAGACGCGTGAGGTATGATAATACAGCATATTTTGTAATACTATAATTATGTTTTAACACAAACATAATGTTTCGTTCACTATTAAAAGTTTTATATAAATGATATATATAATACGTGGTCGTTCATACATGCGAACCAACTCTAAATACATTTATGACGCCACTGACAGCTGTAGCAAAACAAAATGAGTTTAATGCTTAACAAAATAAGGTTGTCTAACGGTGTAGGTATAGATATTCTTGGTAAGTTGATAAGTAGTTAGTTGTTGCTCAAGGCTGACGACTCGTAGAGGAGTAAAAACTTGGTCAAGGCCCGTTCTTAGTCAAATGGTTGTAATATGTCTGGTTTTGGCACTCTCACGCGTACATTTGGAAATTCTTTACAATTTAACTTTTGAATTAACAATAGAGAGGAAATGAGTTTATCGTTGAGGAAATCGAAACTAATTAAACCGCAAACTACCACAGCCAACAAACAGCATGGTTTATTAAGAACTTCGGTTGGTAACACATATTTAGTAGTTAAATTGACGACTGATATGAAGAAATACGAATTATAAGTATATTACGTTATATTTCATTGAAGTCTTGTTTCACTATTTTGAATAGGCACTTCATTTTTTACTATTGGCTAATTTTCAAAGTACGAATATTTGGTGCCATGACTTTTTTGATCGGTATGGGAATTCGTACGGAGGTCGTGTTTGCATTAATTAGTTGTGGTAGGTACTCGGGGCACTCAGTCGAGTATTGATCGGTACGGTATCGTGTAACCTTCAAGGCACAGTTTTTGATAAGCTTTGGCAGCAGACACATTAATAATAATTATATCGTACATAGTAACACATACCTACCTTAATATAAGAACATAGTTTTATAGCCAGGGACTGTTTTTAAGTTTACAGACTACTACTTAGTTGGTGGTATGTACATCACTTACTATTAATGTGTTAAACCTTTTTCAGTAATATAATAAAAAAATCGATCCGTCTCGTAGAGGTAAGTTGCAAACAGGGTTATTATTAACGCTGATGAACTATTCTGGTAAACATTAAATCACTTTACTGCAGATTTATAAACGAGTAATGATATTACAAAACTTATCGTCATCTTATACGACACTAATGCTTCTACTGAACTACTTTCTAACTTATTTGTGAGGTTGGTTATCATCCGCAACGGTTATGTTCGTGCTGGGGTCTATGCCGAATCCTGTCTAACTTTTATAAATTACTTGCTTTTATCGCCGCCCGCGGCTTCGCCCTCGTGGATGTCTGTTATTGTGGTAAAAGTGGCCTATGTCCTTCCTCAAGAATCAAAGTATTTCCATGCCAAATGTCACTGAAATCGGTGTAGGGGTTTAGAAATGAACGCGTAACATTTATCTGAAAATACGTGAGTACTTGACTTTTAAAAAGAGTGGCCATGAGTTTCTTTGGCAGTATTCTTCTCATAAGGCTCTACGCATTTTGGGAACTGGAAGATATGGGTCGACACAAGCAGGCAGTGTATTTTGGTGTTTTCACCTAATTTATCTTGACCATCCAGTACATACTGGGCGTTTGTTTTTGTCGATCTATGATTTTTAACTGTAACTTCAATTTGACGTTCAAAAATGTCACTTAGTATCATAATTGAATAAATAATTTTGTATTTGAATTCGAATAGGCAGATAGAGTTACTTTCATAAATTAATATGGATGTGCAAATGACGTCTGACAGCCACCTGACTGTTTCCTTTGAACCTTTTATAGGAGGTAGTCTCTGATTGCTTGCTTGGCTCGCTGTCATAGAAGTCTAGAAAATAGTTAATGAGTAAAGTAAGCATGACTACAGACAGAGTGAGGCGTGCTTTAAGTTCGAACTGCAGAAATCTAGAAGCTGATTGTTTCACTTATAATTAGTAAGTTAAAGTAGAGGTGAAATTTTACTGAAAATAGATTGAGAATTATAAGTGTACATTTGGTCGGGACGGGTTTTCCCCTCATTCGCTTCAGAGGCCAGGCGCGAGGATGTGACGTACGTCGCCTAAGTTTTACCAGTAGACGGTGCCCGCTTCCGTGCGGGCAGGCGCTGGGAGCGGTCCGAATGTGCTAATACAGTGTGCGCAGAGTGGCATACCGTGTTTTGGTTGTGGTTTTAGTCGTTTCGATTCCGACACACCATCCTGCCGCAAACCTTGGTGGGGTGACGACCCGTGGGGTGGGGTGACCACAATAAAAAAAGGGCAAATATAAGCATTATACCTGTTAATAATAACAGGTTAAAATTCATATACTATCTAAATTAATTTCAGCATTACTGCTATATACCGTATGTACGCCAATTTAGAAAACTTACCAATACTAAGAAAAGTAATGACTTGAATTTGGACCGTAGGATCGGGGTAATGCACCAAGCAATTTGTAGGAGAATGTGGCTGTTAAATTATGTACATAAGTATGAACTAATTAACAGTAAAAAAGCGAGTTAGTAATGATTTTTGATAACCTGGTTATTGATTTATATTGGAAGTAAGAGTCTCTTTGATCAAACCATACATTTTTCAGGACAATTTTTTTTTTGAATATGGGTTATAATTTTCTTGAGATTTAATAAAAAAACCCACAGTTTACTCTTTTAGCTACCACAATCGAGAATTTGTTTAAGGGAAAAAGTTGGGTGTCTAATCAAAATTAAGTTACTCGCGAAAAATTAACTAAATGATACTGCATTATAACTAATAGGAGAAAATTGTTTCATTTATTAGTTACAAAAGTGTTATGAGACACAAAAAAGAAGGAAAAATGGTAAAAAAAGAAAATAAAAGGAGACATATTATCAGTAATGAAACAATAATATTGTTTTATTTAGCTTTAAAAAGACACCCACGGAATGAAAAGACATAGCAACACTACGAGATGCACCTGTCGCTATACAAACAGGTGCATCTCTTGCTAGTTATAGCAAAGAGATATATTAGTGGTTAGAGTAAAAAAAGTGAAGAAAATATAATGAAAAGTGTTGCCTGAAAGTTTTTAAAGTTACGGTTAAAACTTAAGGAGTCCTTATCAATTTAAATTAATCACCCCAATAAAAGACAAAACTCGAATTAAATAAACTGACAACCATATTAAAAAAACCCTGAGAAGGTCATAAAGTAGTTTATGAAAGTTATTTTAAACAATAATATGAATCTTCAAAAGTATCATATAGTGTATCAGACAGTCTTTAGAAATAATACTTAATAATTGTTCTACATCATAAAATCACAATTAGTACATTAAAAAGTTTATATTACATACTCTCTACCATCTAACGTAAATAATAAGTGCTCTTGAGTGATGCTTTAAATAAAGCGCAAAACAACGCAAAAGCAAAAGCACATTTTTATCTGTCATATCGTGTCGAAATTCGGTTTGGTAGTAGGAAGAAACGTTGGTAGGCACTTCTATCGAAATATCGTTGAATGTAGGCTACTCGAGTGCAATGACATCGACGAAATTCAACGTGACGCTGTCTCTTAGCGATAACATTCACCACTGTTCAACTAGTGCGAGCCCATATTCAACTCCCAAATTTAACAACAATGGTTTATGAACTTATTAATATTGTGTGTTATTCTATATGTAGTTGTTACTTCTAAAGGATCTTTGCTTGGTAACATTTTAGAAAATTATTGTTTTTGTTTGTCTACATTAGTTGTAAAACTATACATAAGTAAACTTATTGCCTTTCTCATTCTCTGTCAGTGAACTGTAGGATGATGAAGAAATAATTTGGAAAGTCTATCCCATCATTATTTACGAGAGAAGCAAGATCCAAGACGACACGGTTCGCGGCATAAAGCATTATTTAGGGTTTAGACAGACAGAATGGAACAAGCGTTGCCACGTTTGAAGAAATGTGAATATTTAGAGTTAGACAATAACGTACAGGGCAAATATTCGAATAAACTTGTACATTAAAATAGATTGAACAACAAGAGAAAAAAATCGGTTCGATTCCCGAGTCGAACCCAATGTTTGTATGACCTTTAAATGTTTGTTTCGGAATTTGGGTGTTGTCTACTATAAGATATATGTATTTACAGAAAATGAAAATATAGAAGAATTCTATCAGTGAGTCGCGTCCTTTCCTGTGCCAGTACAAGCTCTGCTAAGTTTGAAATTGGATGGCGTTGTGTTAGGTGTAGAAATATTAAAACCAAAAAATAAACAAGGCAGTAACAAAAATAACTTTTAATGTGTATACACTGATAGACTGATAGATAGTGAAGGGAAGACGGTGATGTATAATTACAGTTTATAGACACATAGTAAACCGTATAATGATCTTATTAGTAAAACGATTTAACTAGTGCCATGAAATGCGTCAGTAACTTTGTTTATATAAGAAGATTTAGGGGCATTTATTACATTTTTGATTACCATAAATTGTAGTAAGCAACAATAGTATGGAAGTAGTGACAAACCAGGAAATTGATAACATGGTAACTTATCGTGATAGATAGATTAACGTTCTTTAAGTGATTTTTTAGAAAATTCTAATACTATATTAAAAGAAAAGAAAATTTAATAGGTAATTACATTTTTGAATCATTTGGGGTAGAGACGCTAGGCTCATGGGGTCCGAGTGCTCGCACTACGTTTAAACAACTAGCTAAGCAACTGTATAACTCTTCTCGCGACCAGAAGGCCGGCCTCTTTCTAGCACAAAGAATCAGCATTGCCATTCAACGTGGTAATGCTGTCACTTTTTTGGGAACACTACCAGTAGGCGAAGATGTGGAGTTTTTTGACGCTTGTATGTTAATATTGTTACTGTTTTTAATTAAGGTTATATACATAGGATATTATGTAATAAACACCAATAAATTCATATATAAACACGATTAAGTTTACTATAAAATACAAGAACAATCATGGATTCAGTACACTTCAACCGCACTCGATACTTCATGCATATAAAACACATCCAAGAAACAGGACGAAGAAATGACCACTCAATCTATGTGATCTATTGGGTTTGAACATGACCTGAATTGTAAGTTATTATAGTGAGTAGTATATGATATTTGTATCAAAAACTAGACGTGTTTTGATAGCTGTTGAGGGATTGATTTATTTTGGAAACTTCCAAACTAGAAAAATATAAAATTTCTTCAAATTTACATTAAGAAATATTTTTGATTAACGTAGTTTTATGATTTTGTGATTTTTGTGTAAAATGAAACTCGACATATCTTATTTGTGTCGATGTCCTTGCCAAAGAGTTAGTACTATTGTCGTCGTTAGGCGGAATGTGATTTTCATATGTACTTTAGGATAATATATATAGAATATGATACTGGCTTAGATAAATCTAGTTTTGGGAGTTAACTTGTTTCAAACATTAAATAAATTTGAAAGATATAACATTAATTATAATGTGACGGCTTTCATTCAAGAATCATATAAAAAGAAACATGCCCTGTACACAGTAGAGTCCCGTGAGTCACAACTCACTAGTATTCTTAACATTCTGAAATCGCAAATTTTTACGGTACAGGGGTAAATGGGAACCCGTGTCACCGGGTTATTAGCGATTAAGCGATTAGCGTCGCGCACAAGTACTTTAAATTGATACAAAGCCTTCTAATTAATTTTACATCTTAAGACGGCTGTGAATTTTTTGCTTTTAATATATTTATCCATCCGTCCGTCATTAAATTGCCCATGAGTAAATATACATTAAATTTAGCACTTTCGTAATAAATACTCTAGAATAGTTTTACCACTATACTAACACCTAAACATAAATAAGGCTTTGTTACCTGTGTTACAGTGAAAATTATCAGCTTTGCCTTGAAAAATAAATCTATTTTAGAAGATTACAAACCGTATATTACGGTCATCGAACTAATTGAAAAAAAAAAGCTTGCGTAATGACCATGCGTTAGAAAGTCGGTACTTTGTTACGTCACTGTAAGTGTAGGCCGCATTTTTTAATATTGTACTTTGATTGGACCTACGTTGCGTAACGGACCACAATCTCGGTTACTCAAAACGACATGGTATTGTAACTTTTAAATATATCGTTTAATGCTTGAGATTTATGAATAAAATGAATGACAAGGAGCAGAAGTTTTGAGTGCAGTATACTGTTGCAAACATTGAAACCGTAACAATTACGGATTTACAGAACAATTCATCTTTTATTTGCGACAGTATGAGAATTGCAGCCGTAGCCACTTCAAAATTGCCATCTTTTATTGAAACACGAGTGCCTAACTACTCTCTAAGGACTATAGCTACGTATTTCCTAAGCCCTGTTTAAAAAAAAATACATTTCTATTAAGGCAACAATATATAATATAGTAAATTGGAGTCGCTTTTCGTACACTTAAATCTGCCAAAGTATTCAACGGTATTGAATGTAGTTTTTCTGTATTGTCAATGTGATTGAAGAGGAAGGTTTATACAACACCCCATTACGACCAATAGTAGCCAGCATGAATGTGAAATGATGCCTAAACGGGTAAAATTTATTTCTTTTAAGATACGAAGTTGCTTGGCAAAAGCTAGTGGTGTTACTGAAGTATACTTTATGACAATAGTACATAAATTATAGTAATGTAAGAACTCATTGATGGTATATTGTCATTTATTTACTACATTAAAACAATTTATGAAAAAATGTGTAAATACTGGCGAGATATCGGATCAATTGTAGGCAAAGAACAACATAGAATCTTATTTTATGAGTAACCTTGCATGATTTTTAAAGAAAACCATGTCTATAGAAATAGAATTATTGTCATACCAATGTGTTTGAAAAATTCGGTATACTTAACTACTTATGCTTGGATCTTTTCCTTAAACAAAAGAAACAGAAACTCTTTTTTTACATTATTTTGCAGAAACTACAAAGTATTTCTATCTGAATTCATTTCTATCTAAAACTTTCTATTCTTCTTAATTATCTTTTATTCATTAGTTAAGTAAAAATTTGGTTAATTTCGCCCCTAAGCCGCTACAGATAAATAACATATTGTTCATAAAGAATATTTGATTCTAATGTGATACCGTATCAATTGTAGTACCTATGTATATGTGTATGAATATTGAATTATAGTTATATATACATAGTTATATACGTATATATTCTTGTAGTATTGGGTTGATATATTATAATTCCCGGTTCTCTTTTGTTTACTGTCAGTCAGTTTATTGTGGCTTAAACTAATAAACCACCCAACGGTAGACTGGTATAGATTGGCTTTGGCGTTAAGTCCGCCATTGTAAATTTTGTGCATAAAGTTAATCTATAAAATAAATAACTATAGATTTGTGACCAATAATGGGTCTTTGGAATCATAACGCATTTCGTACAAACAATTTTTTTTACATTTAATTCCATTTCATTAGTTTCTGTTTAAAACAATTGATGGAAAGGTATTTATTCTGCTTATTCTACCTGCTTCTCAATGTCATAGAGCCTCAAGCTTATTAAGGTTAGAAGCCACGGAGGTATCTCACACACAGTCACACCACACTCACAGTTCTGCTTAATATTCAGAGTCTGCGTATTCATAAAAGTGTCACGAACTCCCGTTAGCCGAAACTTTCATATTATATTAGTATTAATGTTTACACCCACATCGAATCTTTTATTTTGATTTTGAATTGATATCACGGATAATTTGACCAAATATGTTTTTTTTATTTTTTTAAAATAATTTCTTGTAAAGCTTAGCCTGTCCTGGGATTAAGTCCATTGATTGATGTACACTTAGCAAAAGAGGCGTGTCAGGACCGAAGTAAGTGATGATCAAGTGTTTGTACATACCCCTTCGGGTAAAAGGGGCAATTTTATGTTTTGTTGAGATTTTAAGTTAATACTTAAGTCTATGAATAATTCTGGATTCTTCTAATTATAAATTATGTTAATAAGAAACATTTTGCATCTCGTGAGGTTGATTGTTGAGTAGTTCCTTCGTATGGTGACAATACAGAGCAGAATCAGGTCATGCTTCTCATAAAAAGTATTAGACTAACATTTAATATTTCAACCAACAATATTGAGCAAGTCTTTTTAGTTTCCAAGATTTGACAAAAACTGAGACTCCTATGCACGTCAAATTGAAACATAACGTAATATAAACATTCCGAAGGTGCATTCACCTTTAGTTTACTAACTTTTAAAAGAATATGTTACTACATATTCTTTTTTTTAAGTAGTATTAAGATATATTATGAAGAATAGAAATTAATATTAATTTTCATTCACAAGAACGAGGCTTCATTATTATTGACCATTTAAATTTCGCAAAAACCAAATGAAACCTTATTATATGTATGGTCCTTATTAAACACGATTTCAATTTTATTTACACTGTAATGGAAATTAGGTACATCGCCTTAGAAACAAATGATAACAACGGATTTGCTCCCAAAATCCCCAGAAACACAATATGACCGCAGCTGTAACAGATTTCCTTGTGTGTGATTTGGTACGAGTAACTGTGTATTTCGTCTGTTAATAATTCATTATAGAACAAGTAATTTGATATATATGTACTTACAATTTACATACCAATATATGGCATAACAAAGAGACCACATTTACCTGACGAAACACGACATACCTTTGTTAGGGTTTTGGCCTCACAGAAATACACTTTCGGTTACTAATTAAGGGACAACAAGGCCCTCTGTACCCTTTATTATTATTTGGTAACCGCGTACCAGACGTTTAAACGGAGAAAATTATTTCAGAGTGATTACGTCGGTTCGTCTAAAGCGTCATATCAAAGAGCGAATACTAAGAACACCCTGTCTATTGTGGGTCCTAACAATTTTGTGTAATTACATGTTTAAAACCAAAGCAAAATCAATTAATTTTGCTTTGGTTTTAAACGTGGTAAAAATGTTATATCGAGATTATTTAATTTTGACGTGTGTAGACAATTGAAAGTATTAACATAGTTATCCTACTAATATTATAAATGCGAAAGTTTGTAAGGATGGATGGATGTTTGGATGTTTGTTACTCTTTCACGCAAAAACTACTGAACGGATTTGGATGAAACTTTACAGTAATATTACTTATACATCAGAATAACACATAGGCTACTATTTGCCGCGATAACCGACATATACGCGGGCGGAGCCGCGGGCAACAACTAGTCATACATACGTGACGTTAATGTGTACGTGTGATGTACAGTTGACGAAATAAATTTATATTCAGAGAACAAATTATGAGCCATTTGGGGTGTTTAAAATTTTGCGGGCTTGTAAATCGAATCGGTAACCAGTTCAATTGTTATGAATGAACTACCAACTCTAGCAGAGCAAAATTTTTTTTTTTTTTTTTTTTTTTATGTTTGGCCCTGCCAAAATGACTCTACTCTGCCTGATGGAAAGCATAAGCAGAATCCAAGAGTGGTGGTCACCATACTGCGAATGCAGACAATGCAACAATGCTGCATGGTGACCAACACCATGGCGGGCTAGTGATGCTTCTGCATCATTGGGCCTCCGGTCTCGCACTCACCAACGAAACACGACAGCATGAACGCTTTTACGTTGATTTTCTGTGCGAGGGTAGTACCGCCCCGGTCGAGCCGGCCCGTTCGTGCTGAAATCAGCGTGGCTCTACTACCTTGTCTTGAAATTAACTTGAGATTCGGTCATGAATACTGATCTCGTCAGTGTTGCATGTTGACAGTTGCTAGTAAGTCGTTTTCTATCGTAGAATAGAATGTGACTGAATATAAAAAAAATCAAAACTAAAACCCAACTACGTCAAAAAACGACGCTAAAAAAGCAGAAAACAAGTTTCAAAAGCCGCAGTCACGCGTTGTTAGTGTTATGGACTATGCCACTATGGTACATTACAAAGTTTCTAAAGCCGTAGTCCACGTAGTGTAATGTAGGTATTAGTTCTTACTTTTTTTTATTTAAAATGTTTTGGTGCCTCTGTAATATTAATTTCTTTGCGAAGTATATTTTAAATAGGTACCATAGAAATAGCACAAATTATCGAATAAATACGGACAAAGTTGAAAATGCTAATAACATATATATATTTGAAATGTACAAGTAACGCCCTTTCGTATGATACCAAACACGGCATATTTATTTTTTTAAACAGTACTTTATGTCGGCTAGAGGGCGCCACAATAGATTCAGCGACACGTCATATAGCCTACAACCAGAGAACGAATAAAACGCTTTTAATAATACCTCATTTGTATAATTCTGACTAGTAGTTTAGAAAGAATAAGGGAACAAACAAGCATACCATAGAAATACCACACTTATCGAATAAATACGGACAAAGTCACTAGCAAATGCTAATAATTTATGTATTTTCGATAATGTACAAGTAATTTCTTTCAAATGATACCAAACACAACATATTTAAGTCAATTATTTTTTTAATACAGTACTTTCTGTCGGCTAGAGGGCGCCACATTCAGTGACACGTCATATAGACTATAACTACAGGACAATCAAGACGATTCTAACGTCACCTCATTTGTATAGTTCTAATGAGTAGTTAAGGAGCTATGAGGGAACAAATGAACATAATACTTAGCCTGTCAAAATCATAACCCTTCTTTGGCTTTGCCGTAGTCGGGTTAAAAGTAGCTTCCATGCCTTTTTGAGAATGGTCTCAAAATTACACAGGGTCTGAAATTATTTTGGTGAACTCCAAGAAACACAGCCTCTCCGAGTTGTACCTGTATACTACATGATTATTCAAGAATGTACTGAAATATTTTATTATACAAAACCGAAATAATGAATTTGCATGAACGTCGCTTAAAGTTGTCGGTTTAACGCCATTATTTTAAATACAAAATTGAAAATTTTATACATTTTCATTTCTATGTTAAGAGTAAACGTAATATTTTACTGAAACAAAGTGTATTTTTACTATAATTAAAAACTCAAATAGAATCAATCATATAATAATTAGGTGTTTATTCCAGCGCTGAAATTATAAGGATATTCTTCGTAACTACAATACAAAAATAATTTGTGTTGCTTGGATATTCCTTCTGTGTAACGAGTACCTAATTCATATTACGTAATACGCTACGAAATATCTTAGGTCCCTTGATTAATAACAAAAACTTTTCTTATGTATACATAAGATCTTTACAAGAGCACACGACCACTTTCCCGGTGGTACTAGACTTATTGGACTCTTTTTAGTAAAAACCGGCCAAGTGCGAGTCGGACTCGCGCACCGAGGGTTTCATATATTATATGATGTAACTAAAAATTTATGCTTTTCGCAATTTTTCCTTTATCTGTGCTATAAGTGCTTCGTACCAAATTTCAAGATTCTGAGTTCACGGGAAGTACCCTGTAGGTTTTGATTTGCTTGCGAGTGTCGAAAATTAGCAGCATAAAGATCTATATCTTTTGATTGCGTAGACTTAGAAGTTTGATTTTTTCACAGCTTCAAAGGACAGCAGATCTGAGTATTTGATATGAATTTCAACTTGGTACCTCCACGCGTTCCTGAGAAAAAGTGTCTAGGGAAACAGACAGACGGTTTCGGTTTTTCCTTTTGAGGTAAGGAACCCTAAAAATTACATTCTCATAGGTGCAAAGTGCATATGTGTCGTACTTAATCCCAGCTACGTACTACTTACCTATCCATTACAGACATCAATGTAGTTTAATGTAATATCCTTACATATCTCACACACGGCTGACTTATCCCAAACTAGCAAAAGAAGGTACTTTAGTAATCAAACTTCTGATAAACATACTTATATATTTCTAAATACGGACATGTTATAGATAAATTACACCCAGACACAGAACAAATGATCATGCTCATCACATAAAGATTGGTCCTGTCTGGGAATCGAACCCACGACCTCTGGTTTAGCAGTCAGGATCACAAACAACTAGACCAACAAGTGTATAGGAATTGATACAAATTTCAATACATTTTGTTGATTATTTGATATGCGTAAATGGAGTTCAAATTTACACTCAAATAATTCTGTATATATATTGGCAAAGTTTTTAATGATAGTGACACTAGGAAGTAAGCTATGGTGGACATACATAGCATTGTCTGGACTTTGAAAGAGACGATAATCTCTGAGTTTGTTTCGTTCATTCTTATCAGAGCTAGCAGAGAGCAGAATCTTATTTCCTCAAAAAAAGTTTAAGTTGCAAAAGTGTTAACGTAATCTAATTGCAGGATAAATTATTTTATTTCATATATTAAGTGGACTCTCTTTAATAACGATTACGGTATTTAATTATAAGATAGTGAAGCCCGCAACGATCTTTAACTCAGAAAGGTATCATCTCTCGGGTCTCGAAAGTCCTTTTTTAAGGTTCAGTTTATTTCTATTAAAATATGAATCATGTGCTTATGTATATCAGAGATGTTTAGTCAAAAACTATGCAAGCAGACAGACAGACAGAGTGAATTTCACGTCCACATTATTATGTCTTTTAATTATATAAATATAGATATCGGCTTTGTCTAAGAACAGAACATGGACAAGTATTAGGATATAGATATATGTTTTTTTAATACTTAAATCAGACCTAAGGCTGCTTATTGAACGCAGTGCACTTGAATATTTGCGAATCACTTGACATTTTAGTTGAATGCTTAAAAGTCAATGGATTGATTGATGTTTTTTTTTTATGAAAAGCTTCACCACAGAGTATACACAAATATGTACCAAGTTACATTGCGATCTTCTATGAGATCAAATCTGTTTATTAACTCTTATTGTTTGAACATTAGTATTGAAAGAAACGCAGAACTAATTGCAGTATTAGAATATGCCTATCGGTGAAGTTCAATAAAGCAGTGTAGTTCAAGAAAAAGTATGCAGCTACTTATTAAATCAAGCTTACAACAATTACGTTTATAAGTTTAATAAATAAGCTTAACTAGTATTAAGTGATTGGAGTTAAGTACCTGGATGAGCTTTGTTGGGTTTTTCTTGTGCAAAATTTTCTAAAATGAATCCCAACTAGATTGATTTATGACAGCCAAAATCCCCTGCTTACCAAATTCCATGAAAATTGTTTGAACCTTTTATGAGATTTCCATTTATATATTTACACGATTCCTTTTCAGTTTTGCTCGTTCTAAGATATTAGATGGAGAAATAAATAATGCTTTTTGTGTTTATGTGTTCTGTGGAGGCATACTATGTTGGAGAATTATTAATAATTTGAGCCATAAGGGGATCTATCATGTCTTTTCTGTAATGTTAAAGTTATGCTTTCTTGTTACCCGACTGCTAAAGAAATAGGGTTATGTTTTTTATGTATATTTCTTTGGCACGCCCTAGAGCCAAAACAGCTTGTCGTATTTTTATGTGAGTGGTGTTAATAGACTCTTCTTAGTAGTGAGAGTGACACTGGGTACATCGAAATAAAAAAAGTTAAAATATATTTTTAAAAACCTGAATTTAGTAAAGATGGATGGATAGATACCATCAGTCTATACAAATAAATAAGTTCAAAGTGTCTGTTTGTGTTTCTGATTGCTTTTCACTAAATACATATGAAAGTATATACGTAGGTGTGTAAAAAAAAACAATTTTTAATATTTTGTCAGTCCGTCTGTTTCTTCCAAAAAATCTCTGTAAAGGCTTTACCGATTTTGAAGGGACTTTCACTGGCAGAAAACTGATGATTTAAGAAGTAATTAAGGCTACAGTTATTTTTAACTAGCTTCGCCTTTTGTTGTAAAGATACAACCATAACCGCGGCTAACACCAAGGAGCGCAGGTATTATTTTATAAACAAGGTCCTAAAAGTAAATGTTGAAGCGAAAAAACATGTGTAATGTAGATTATAGGTAAATAACAGTTATATTTCGTTTATACGTGTATAGCAAGCAGGAAGTAATAAACATCTATTAACATCTGTCTCGCAGTGACCTGGGTATCTTAAGTGTTTTATTGCTTATTTATTATAATTGGAAAACATTATTGGTATTATTCATGTTCCAACTGCAAATTGTGTTTATTTAAAGATACATTATGTGATTGACATAGTCTGGGTTACTATGCTGCATTGCTACATTGTCTGCATTTGCAGTGAGTGTGGTGGCCACTACTCTTGGATTTTGTTTTTACTTTCCATCAGGTCGGTTAGACTCACTTTGATAGGCTGAATTACTTTAGCCCTTTGACAATTCGTCATTCAACGGCACTAGTCCCTTATTGAATTTGAAAACAATAATTACAGAGCTACCTACGACAGAATTACTTTAGTGACGAAGTATCAGAGGAGCTCAAAAGAGTGATTAGTAGTTTCATAACCAAAATTCGTTTTCGCAGCATTTGACAGCCGAAGAAATAATGTACACTTTACAGCAAAAGTTATTTATAAAGAACCTCGAACCATTCACGTTCTTGATTACTTTCGACATTACGGAATGAACCTAATTCTCAAAATACCTTTTATACTAAAAATATTCAATTTTACACCAAAGACAAAAGTCAATAAAGATAAACTTTAAAATTTGAAAGATTATATCTACCTAAACCGTGGGTAATGAGACCATTCGACGTGTTTTTTTTTATCTAAACTATATCAAAAGTCATTTTGTAAAATTTTCGAGATACGACATTTCCTCTTTCTACCGTGGATATATTAATTAGGTCAAGCACTTAAACAGTTGACGACTTGTAATCGATTCGTTTCATATCACATATCATCAACAGATGCTACGTAACGATCAGTTGCTGTCATTATATTGTTAATTACCTGCTACTGACATTGTACAACAAAGGCACAATGAATTCTTTTGTTTCGTCTATACTGTGAGCGATTAAACCTAATAACGCTATACTGTACCTAAATTCTATTCATATAAGCCAGTACGCAATAAATACTATTGTCTTGTTAAATCTTCGTAACGGAGTTCTAAAATCAGCTTATGAATTGAATTATATAATAATATCACTTGGTGAGGTTAATAGGTTTGCTTAAGAAGTATTTACTTTTTCAGGTACTTCGTACTCCTGATTTTGTGTAGAAGTGTAGTTGTATATACTTATTACTGAATTGCGTAAAACTCCGTTACTTTAAATTCATATACTGTGAAAGAATTTGCTACAGCATTCTCTCTTATTTTACCTCTTTTTGTTGACGGGGTGAAAAATCCCATGATACAGGAGTATCTAGTGTTTCCGCTAAAAACGTCCCGACGATCGGGCTCTGGCGCCCTGCTCTGGGAGCAACCGAACCATATTAGTTCAGGTCCTCCCCGAATCGGCACCGTGCCTTAACAGGCCCTCTCCCAGGAAAAAAATATTTCTCCCCCTCAATCCCAGCATAGTAGGCCGATTGCACGGTTATGCAATTACGCCGCTATCCCGACTGCAGCAATCAATCTGTTACAGAGGTTCCATCCTCCAGCGGCCCGCGGTTTTATCCTTTTGACCTAGAAGTACTCTTTTTTCTTGAACGTCTCTAATATCAGCTGTCCGAAAATACTTCAATCTATAATTCATTCTAAACATCGAATTTCGATTGAAGTTCCTTTAAAATATTAAAATATTCAGTGATATTTCAATGTAAGTTGTATTTATAAACCGTTTGCTAATGGATTGGAACTCCTATCAACTGAATAGCGCCTTCTTATACAATAGAGGACATTGTTTAACAATAGCACAAAGCACTTTGCCTATCTTCAGTCTTCATCGGCAGGCCTTGACTACAATATCATAGATATTAATCTATATTTGTCGAGCCCAAACCAATGAACCTAAAAACGATAAGGCTGTTGCTATATGAAGCCGTATGACTGAAGTTTAAGATATAGTTCAATCATGCTCAGCTCTTATGAACCAAATTAAAGACACACATTTAAAAGACGAAAAATCGGTTAGATAGTTTCGGATTTCATCGTGAGGAACGATGTTAGATGAAAATATGTATAAACGATGTCACACGGACCTTTGTTATGAATCTATAGACATCTCATTAATTGAAATCGGTTCCGTAGTTCTGGCGCTACAGTAAAACCCATAGTAGTTAATGAATTGTTTCTTTATGTGAGTGCTTATATAATAAAATTTATTTCATATATATCACATATATATATATATCATATCATATATATATATATACACATTATGTATACGATGCGAAGTTGTCCTGTAGTTTCTATGAATATTGACGTTATAATAGGAATCAACTCGCTGAGAGACACGTTTAACATCCAAGGTATTCTTAAAATCTATCAAAACATGTATTACTCTGTTCTTTAAATAAAAGTTGGTGCTTACAAAACACTCATTTGTTTTAAATAACCATTGAAAACGATATGGTTTTTAACAAAATAGTTTTCCGAAAATAAACTTTACGGGTTACCAAAACGTCGTAGGTAAAAGTTATTTTAATAAAAGAGAAGCACGTGTCAGCTTGGTGATATTGTCCTCATACTTTACTATTATGAGACTATGCTTTACTTTAAAAAATCATATCGTGACCCATGTATATATCTTAGGTATGAGATTTCATATAATTTAAATATAGTTTTGACGACTACAAGCAACTTGAGTGTTACTAATTAAAGGTATTTTTTTGGCCAATGCCCAAGTAACGTTATAATTTAAGTAGGTAAGTAATTAACTATCCAATTAATAAACGTGTTACGACACACATGGGTCGACAGTCGATACAAAGAACACAGAAATAAAAATTTGTTCTGTGGGGCGACTCACGTGTGCCATCATCAGCCTATAACAGTATACTGTTGAATATTTTGACTACCTCATTGGTCTGTCACTGCTGATCGTGAGGTCTCGGGTTTGATTCCCGGATCGAACCAAATGTTTGTATGATCTACAAATATTTGTTTTGGAGTTTGGGTGTTTTCTTTGAATAATATGTATGTATTTACAAAAAAAAAGTATATATGTATTTATATCAGTTGCCTAGTACCCGTAACACAAGCTCTGCTTAGCTTGTGGCTAGATGGCGTTGTGTGTTAGATGTCCGAAATATTTATTAATATTTATTATTATTTATTTCGGAGTTTGAGTGTTATTAATGTATAATATGTATGTATTTACAAAAAAAAGTATATATGTATTTATATCAGTTGCCTAGTACCCGTAACACAAGCTCTGCTTAGCTTGTGGCTAGATGGCGTTGTGTGTTAGATGTCCGAAATATTTATTAATATTTATTATTATTTATTTCGGAGTTTGAGTGTTTTTAATGTATAATATGTATGTATTTACAAAAAAAAGTATATATGTATTTATATCAGTTGTCTAGTACCCGTAACACAAGCTCTGCTTAGCTTGGGGCTAGATGGCGTTGTGTGTTAGATGTCCGAAATATTTATTAATATTTATTATTATTTGTTTCGGAGTTTGAGTGTTTTCTATGAATAATATGTATGTATTTACAAAAAAAGTATAGATGTATTTATATCAGTTGTCTAGTACCCGTAACACAAGCTCTGCTTAGCTTGTGGCTAGATGGCGTTGTGTGTTAGATGTCCGAAATATTTATTAATATTTATTATAATTTGTTTTGGAGTTTGAGTGTTTTAAATGTATAATATGTATGTATTTACAAAAAAAGTATATATGTATTTATAACAGTTGTCTAGTACCTGTAACACAAGCTCTGCTTAGCTTGGGGCTAGATGGCGTTGTGTGTTAGATGTCCGAAATATTTAATTATTATTAGATACGTTTTCCTTAGCAAGGAGGTTTGGTCTACTGTAGCATGCTGACCAGACGGGCCGATATAGAGTTGGTTTCAAGTTTTAAGTCTCTTTGCACTGATTTTGTCGAGGTTTCGCTTAAGTCTGGTCTTAAGACAAGTTCGCCACACTTAATGACAAATTATTTCATAATTCTTCAAGATTAAATTGTCAATGTGGCGACCTCCACATACAGCGCAACAGCGACATGCTACAGCGTCATCGATCGGAATGCACCGAACTACGGTGTGACGTCACGACACGGAGTACACAACAATACTAATCCTGAATCGCGCAATGATATTTCTCGCGCCAATTAAGAGATATACAACTTCCCAACATCAACTGTTGGGCAGTGGCCCGCCAGGCATGATCACCTCGCCTGGTCGGAGGATCCTCCCTTTGTGTTGGAGGGACATGACACTCGTTCCTCCACATCAATAAAGACTGTTAATGTCTTTAAAGGGCTAGCAATCGCTAACTTAAATATCCGTCTGCCTTTCCTGTCCTTAATCTAGACTGCCTACAATATTTCTCAATATTATTATTCTAACTAATCTCGGGGCACATCTTAAGAAGTCCAAAAGGGAAATATAGAACGTCGACGTCTTTTATATTTCGATTTCATACTTGCATTATTTTGTTTTTTTTTTTTATTTTTATTTTTAGGTACTCCAAGACTCGTTTCGAGATTTTTTATTGCCCAGCTATATCCTCATTCCTAAATTGTACTTAACGTTTAGGATTATCTTTTAAAAAGAAATAACTACCAATTAGTCCATTGACTGCAGAAGTAAGAATAAGGGAGATCACCATGGTGTGGTCACCATGCTGCAGTGTCTATATTCGCCATCAAAATGCTGACCTACCACTCTTAGATTCTACTCATACTTTCCATCAAGCAGTGTAGAGTCATTTTGGCAACTATCAAAACATAAAGTAGGTAAAAAAATATTATTTAGGTATACAAATACGAACGGAATATAGTATGCATGTATAAACTATTTAAAAAAATGGAGACTATAGTCTTGTTTAAGGTGTGACGAGAATTAATGATTCATTTTCCAAGGTCGGCATCCATGCATTATTATATGGCTATATCATACACACAGCTTGTCTATCTTCACTTCACTTTCTGTACGTTTAAATTCTATGGAAGAACCTAACCTATTGAAATACACCGAAAGTTTGTGAAAATGGATAGTAGTTACTCTTACAAAAACTACGACTTATTTAAATCAAATCGTACAGTAATAAAGCTTAGACATCAGAATAACATATAGGTTACAATTTATTAAGATTATGTGTAATTGGCCATAATACAACGATAACTATCAAGTAACTAAGTCCAAAAAAGTTCTACCGTCTGAGAACCATCTCCCCGCGCGCTGCCTCAATCGTTAGAGGGACACGACAATAATGTACCGAAGGATTGTATGTCTTAAAATAATTATCTTCAACAGTATATCTCTACCTTTTATATAGAATCATCAACACAATTTAATAGGAAAGGTACTTTTTTACAATGCAGCTTTTAGATAATGTTTCATTTTTTTATCAAAATTGGTCTTAGTCTATCAAATCAGACGAGATATGTCCTCGCAAATAATTATTAATACTCTTCTGGTTAATGAAGACTGAGTATGTAAAACTACAATACTTCACAAAGAGATCGCTGGACGATATCAGAAGAGTGCTCTAGTGATAGACAATGTCTGCGACAAGAGATAGATTTAAGCTCCAAGCTCTTTATTTAGATAGAGATGATACTATGGTACTGGGGAGACCTTGAAATCACATTCTCTGGGTCCTCCCCAGCTAAGGACGTTAGAGAGGCTGGCAATAAAAAGGTTAGATGAACGTGTCCCTTAAGCAACATTCATCTACTTATGTGTTATTTGTAAATATGAATAAGCATAGTGTTATCGGAACGGACCTTCACTCTATTCGCTATCATCATAAATCTAAATAATTATGATACAAACACGGTCGAGATCAAAACGAGTCATCCTTGTTTATGTTACTACCGTTCTTTATGGTTGTAGCGTACCTAATAAGTTCTAGGATAGGTTGGTTAAATCTTAATTATGATATAAGAAAGAATAGAACTAGAATTCATCTATAGAAGAAGACTCTACTTCCTAAATGCGCAGATTTACACACACACTGCCGCCCATACATCTAGATTAAAAATAACTTGTGCGTGTACGCAAACTTCTGTAGGTTCAAAGTTTACGAGTACAATTAAACAATATATTTAATTGTCAATAGTCTTATCGGTCAAAACCTTTTGATGACCTGACATAATTGCGCCTTCTCTGGGAGTAATTAATTTCTGATAGAAATCAATCTATTCAGAGTGAATATCTTGAACGAAATTCGCAGCGGGGGCAATAGAGCACATTGATACCATACCCGAATTGAGTAAGACGGTAAATATAAATTTCCTAATTATAATTTTCACGGGAACAGGGACGTCGCATGCGCTGTTGGTTGGCTTAACTCCAATTTTATATTTAAACGAACTACTAGCCACTGACATTTTATGAAGGAGATTTTGAAATTCGAATTGTGCCATAGTCATAAACGTTAAGACGTTGTTGCGTACAGTCTCCGGCAGCGTAATATTCTTGAATAGTCATATTGTTTGATATTCCCAACCACGGATTTTTAAATCATATCTACTCCGTTAATATTTCAGTTCAATGAGTCTGTTCGATAGTGTTGTTAAAATGTAATTATCCAAAAACGAGCGAAAAGTACAGATTCAATTTAAAACTCTATTGCAAGCCATGAGCATGAGTTTATTTATTTTTTATTTATTTACATATTATGGAGGATTTACAGCTACTAAATCAAAATAGAATTAAACAAAAAAACAGACAGCCAATAACAAATCCTCGCTTAAATAAAACAGAATAAAGTTAAGTGCACAAGGTTAAGTGTATAAGGTGGTATCAATACATGCTATTAAATACACTACAGGCACAAATACAGACACAAATTCACCAACACAGCAAAGGAATTATTTACATACATTTTATAAAGTAATTACTTGGACACCTCATCACTATCCCCAAAGAATTCAAGGCTCAAAAACCTTCGCACTCCCGACACACCATCATTAAATACATCGATATTGAACTGCTCGCATACACTATTTAATTTTCTACTTGCACGGATAAAAAAAGAATTCTTTCTATAATTTGTAGATGCAAATGGCACACACAGTGGTGGGTTATAGCGAGTTCTTGACGGAGTTTAGTACCCACTAATATTTATTATTTAGGTAATATATTAGTTAATTACTAAAATAATCCTTGAGTTCCGAAAAGAACGTGTATATAAGTATGTGTGGTGAATCCTCCTCTCTCCTCTCCTCTTTTCATGCCACAGGTGTCGTAAGAGGCGACTAAGGACGGAGGATAACATCAATGATATACTTAAAACCAACATGGTACCGATCCGTTTGGACGGAGTGATTTAGTAGACCAAATCCTCCTGGCCAAGAAGAGGCCTATGCAGTAAACTACGAAAGGCTTCGAAGAATATTTTCATCTATTATTCGCGTATAAAGATAAGTAAAAACTAAAACCCAACTACGACAAAAACGACGCTGAAAAAGTAAGAAACTAGTTTGAAAAGCCCTAGTCACGCGTTGTTAGTGTTATGGTAAGTTTCTATGTAACGTATGAATACGGTTTTTCAACTTTGTTTCATACTTTTTCAGCGTCGTTTTTTCGTAGTTGGGTTTTAGTTTTTACTTATTTTGTTGTTGTTTGGTTGGTGCTATATATTTAAATGATAAAAATATATGTTTTTGAAATGTACAAGTAACGCCCTTTCTAATGATACCAAACACGTCATATTTATCTCAATTTAGTTTTTAAAACAATTCTTTATGACACACATCATATAACCTAAAACTAGCAAATGATTAAGACGCTTCTAACGATACCTCATTTGTCCAGTTCTAATATGCAGTTGAGGAGCTATGAGGGAACAAATGAACATACACACATACATACATAGACTGTCAAATTGTCTTTATATCTGAATAGAAAGAGACTTGTAGGGCTAACAGTTGTCCAAGGTCGAAAATAGTTCTTTTGCTATCAGGTATCCCATTAGTTTTTTGCCCCTAAGCCCCAAAAAAATAAAGTTTTCAGATGTTCATTTTATTGATACTTCGTTCGGTAAATCTTGAAAGTCGGTGATTGTGACTGGAAGATACCATCGTGATTAAAACTTTTTATTCCTGTTTGTTATGTTTAACTGAAAAATACTTTTACTTATTTAGTACTTAATGCACTTGTTGTACAAAGGCGGACCTAATGCCATGAGGCATTCTCTCCCAATCGATCATACATATTATGTAGACGTAATTGTTAAGAGATGAACTGTTAGTAGGCAGAGTTTAACAACATACGCACTGTATCACTCTACGATAATGGACTCTGCTCTCATTCTTCACATCATTGCTCTGATAACTGGAATTGAGAACGACTATTTTGGTTTATGTTCTAAATAATACAATGTATCGGTGAAGACGTAATAATAATAATTAAAATGAACTCTCTGGAATAAACTATCATATATTATTAGGCCAATAAACAGTCTCCTTTATCAATACCTATTCCGATCCATATGTACGTTGTTTTGCCAACTTAGAGATGATTGATAAATAAATTAATAAATAAATAAATATTTTCGGACATCTAACACACAACGCCATCTAGTCCCAAACTAAGCACAGCTTGTATTATGGGTACTAGACAACTGATATGAATACTTATATACTTCTTTTTTTGTAAATACATACATATTATACATAGAAAAAACCCAAATTGATGATAGAAGACTCAAGGAGGTGGTGGATTTACCGACCAAATTGGTGATGTTCCAATAAAAGGGCGTGTGGAAAGCACCAGGGGCCGAAGATCATACATACAGTAAATGATGAACGTCGACGAAGCAAAAGAGGTGTGTTGAGACAGTAGTAAGTGGAGATAATTTGTTGCTGCCTACTTTTCTGGGAAACAGAACTGACAAATGTAAATAATTGAACTTCCCTTTTTCATTAGTAAATAGTGAGAGAAATGTCCAAACTCAAATCTAACAAATGTCTAAACACAAATCTATAATTGTACATTTCGGCAAACGCTGGGATCGATTCTTATACCGCACCATACTTTTCGCACGATCCCAATAGGAAAAAAACTAAACCAAATCTTTAAAATTGACAGTTTATAAAGTCATACGTCAGTGACTAGTAATAACAAGAGGATAAATAATATTTCTTCTTGGATCGTTTTTTGTTTTTTCGGAAGACGGTCCCCATTTCATCTCATCCACATTTTTTATATTTTATATCATTAATTTCATCACGACGAAGACTTATTGACTTGAAGACTTATAACTTGAAGACTCTAAACACTTGACATTGGCAGAAATAGCTGATCCGAGAGATCGGGCTGGTTGCCATTTCATCAAAGAAGAAGAAGAAGAATATTTCTTCATTGAGAAAAGAGTTTTGAAATAGGTTAAAATATTTAAACTATAATAAACCTACTATATGAAATTGTATTCTTGTGTATTTGATAATAATTCTATTTTAATTATGAGAAGAATGCAATGATCACAGCACTCTATTCATCAATGAGGGGCATTTATCGGAAATTAACTTAATTATTTCCTATTAACCCTAATCTGTGTGATCATGTCACCTTAAGTGTTATTTAAAAACTTAAGTGTAAACTCGGCTCAGGTAGTTAACGTATATTTATTTGTGAACACACAGTCTGTCTTTATAATACACTAATTAGTACTACTTACTTTTAAAAATTCCATTACTCTGATCCACAGTGCGGCGCACAAGTTACCCGTTTTACCGTTGTGTGACACAACTCATTTCATTTGCATACAGTTAGGTTATGTAATGTTTAAATAGTGGATTTAGCTTCTATGTCTATTTGACTAGCAAGAGAAATGAAGTCCTGATATTATAATAGACCTTACTGTAAAATTATCTAATTATTTTTAATATTTCATGACGACAAAACCTCAAACATCATGATTTCTTAATATGAATAAAATAACCCAATAATTAGTTCTTGAGTATAAATTAATTTAGAAACACAAAATGTATTCTAACGAAGTCAATGACTTATAGTCAAACTATTCTAAATTTTAGTGACCTTGATTGGTCCAACCGCATTACTCGTTTTAATTTCTATGCACAAGCCCTCTGTTGAAAACCGGTTGTGTATAACAGAAATAGGTATATGCTTTGGGGAATTAACTAGCTTATCAATAAGCTATGGTGTGCAGGAAGTTGTTATGGCTATTTAAATGGGCATGTGCGATAAATTCTCCACACTACTTATGTACGAGTACAGTAGTATTATATTACATTAATACCAAGTTTGTATCACTAACGAGAGACATAGACGGTAAGTAAAATCATACGGTACATGTAGTAATTAACACTCGAATGAATAAGGTCCCAATTATGGATATGAGTTTTCAGAAACATCGGAACGTACAAAAAAAATAATGCTCAGAAAAAAATATCTTCTTTGTGATGGATTATAAATCGTAAATAGATAATACGTATAAATATTAGCGCTGGTATTTACTCGTCTCTAAGAATATATTAATATAAGATTAACTTTCTTATAACTACAGGATAATTAGTAGTATAATTTCGTCATGTCTGGATATCTAATGTTTTGTTATGAATGATTTCTATATCATTAGTGTTAAAATATAACGTCTAAATAATAGCATAAATATAATCTTTATTTCTTCTTCTCGCAGGTTTGTTCTTTTACTTTGTTACATTTTTATCTAGGATTGCGATAAAAGAATGAAGAATATAAAATCAAGTTGTTATTGGACTATCGCGTGCCTATTACAACACCGTATTTTATTATTAAGTATGTTTATCTTTAAAAAATGATTTGTAAAGATATTTCTGATGTAATAAATGTATTTAAATACATACTTTTGTAGACAGGTGAAAAGGTAAAGAGGCTTAGGAAAATGAAAGCCTATTTATTCCTTGATTCAATTGAGAATTCTAAGAACCGCGGTGCTTATAACGGGGTGGGTATATTTATTTACAATTTGGGAATAATATTTAACGTAAAAATAAACTCTTTAAGCGTTATGTTTGGTAAAAAAATATGAATAAAAATTAGAATATTCATAGTAGTAAGGACCAACCCCGCCTTCTAAATCCAGGTGTTATTATGGGTGATTCCGGTACCCTATTCTATTCGTGACCTGACACGCACTTGGTCGGTTTAAAACTAATCGTCGCTCATAAAGTGCAAGTGCGAAAGCAATAAATTTTTGACCACACTACGAGTATACATATCTAACTTAATACTCGTACCTCTATATAGTTATATCGGCTATGGTTCAAATTCTGTAGTTGTCACTTAATTAAACTAAAATTTCTCTAAATTTTTGTTATATTAGAAAAACGATTTTCAAAATGCTATTCTTCTATAAATGTATTTCGTCATCATCATCCTATCGCAGTCCACTGCTGGACATAAGCTTCTCCAATTTTAGGCCACTTGGTACAGTCAGCATCATAATCATTCTTGCTCTCAAGGCGCTCAACATTATGTAAAAAACATAATTTCATTTTATATTGGCAGACATGGTACTCAAATTGTTGTACGCATTCAAAGTGTTCAAAATTATCTTGGCTATCAGTTGTCAACACTGTGTTGGCTGACAGAGTGTTTATATTTATGTTATCAAATAGGTTGTTCAATGGTATCTAAGCATCCATACTAGTCAAAAGTCATTGTCATTGAGGCTGGCTACAATTTCGTTACAATCCGTTTGAAAATGGATGTGGCAGTGTGTACTTTGATAATATTATTTTGATATAAAACCGTTCATTTTTAAAACTTTATATATATATGCTACGAGAAGATAGAGTACTTCAAAAATGTTTTGTAAATTGTCATTTTTTCTAAGTGTTTTTTTTCCTAAGTTTAGTTATTTACAGCAGTTGTAAATTTTAACTAGAGTACCTATCAGATAGGTATCAATGTATATCAGTCACAACTGAGGGACCATCCATGACTGATTGTAAAATTGAGTTACTGCTTTTACAAAATAGGGCTTCAATTTACAATTGTATGAAAACTTTCATAAAACATGGTGCATAAAAAAATAATAATATGGTCCAACATGACACCAGCTTGCACTAGCTGTGAAAATATGTAATAAAAGTAAATAAATAAAGGCCGAGCTCATTAGCAATGTCAATAATGGAAACATTTTTCCGGTATAAATTTACCAAGCGGTTTCTTGTCAGCTCGTCTTAAAGGTATGCAAACATATTTATTAAGAAATATATATTTAAATTTTAAAGAATAATATATCTTTCATAGTTGAGAAATAACAATATATCCGTGACATTAATCTTGCTTAAAGAATTATGTTAATTTTCCTCAAAAGAGGTTTATTTTAAAGAAATTTCAAAATGGCTCTATCTCATTGAAATATTTGCAACCATATTTCTCAGTATAATATTGTAAATAGAGTATATAAGAATACTACAAAATGTTTCTTTTCTAAAAATATTCGAAACAAAAGACATGTCAGTTACGTCATGCAAGAAATGAACGGGATAGGTATTTTTTAGGAAAAAAGGGACGCAAGTATTTAAAATTGTCAATTTTACTGCAAAGTACACTCTATGTACGAGAAATAAAGTTATATATCTGCATTATAAAAATATTGTTTACTAGTTTGTTTGCCTAGATACCATTAAACAACCTATTTGATAACATTAATATGAACATTCTGTCAGCCAAACTAACACAATATTGACAACTGATGGTCAAGATAATTTTGACCACTTTGAATGCATACAACAATTTGAGTACCATATCTGCCAATATAAAATTAAATTGATGTTTTTTTACATAATTTAAGCACCCTGAGAGCACAAATGATTATGATGCTGACTGTACCTATATATTTAGATGACGTTTATCGATAAATCTTATATTTTGTGATTTTTAGTTAAGTATAGATAAGAAGAAGAAGAAGTTAGAAGTTGTCGCCGTTCAAAACTAGATAGAAAGAGGCTGAGATAGATAGATAGATATTTTTTACATTACAAAATTAAATCCAATATTTACAAACTTAATGGTTCGTATTCCCCAAAAATATCACCATATAAAATTAAAACAAAAAGCTCACATTACTTTTTATTACAGATCCTTTTGAGCTTTTTCTATTTTTTTTTGTATTGCTCAAAAAACTGAAGATAATACATTGTTTTATTTCATTTTCATTAAAATAATCTCTTTTGCTTATCGCAAACAAACCAATAAACAAACTTCAGCTTTATGATATTCGTGTATATTTGTCAACAACATACGATATACTGTAGTCCCACAACCAATATCTTAAAATGCATATGTTCTTAAATCTTGAATTATGAACAGTTTGAGTAGGCGAATTGAGTCAACAGTTTGTGAAAGTGACCTTCTTCTAGTGTTTCGAATATACACCAACATTGCTTCACTACTGCAATAGTATATAAATTGTAATTACATGTATATTATATAATTGAAATACGATTATGGTGAATACACATATATTGAAAACAGGAAAAGAACCGTTCCACTATAGGAAAAGCTTATTCGTTTTTTAAATAGAATATATAAAACGCCAAGTACATGAAAAGGTACTCTGCAGTGCGCTATCTTCGGTCGTACCTCAAGAACCGTTAGCTGTAAGCCGTGGAGGCTCCACGTGTCACGTCATTAGAAACCAGCTTGAATTGCGACACAATACTCTATCGCACAAATGCGCATAGACTAAAGGTTAATGACAGATTCGAAAGTACTCTGTGGTTAAAAAATATTTAAAAAACTAGGTCTGAAAGAAACCATTGTGGTTCAAAATTTTACCATACATTAAAAATAAACCAATTTTTGAAATTCAATATCAATTTCTCTGACTTCCTTTACCCATGTACGTCTGTACGTCATCTAAGCCTAAGAACTAGACACTAAGTAGTTGCTTAATGCAGGTTGAACCTCAATGTTATGCCATAGCTTGCTTACTTAATGCTTTGGTAGGCATTCTTGCTAAATATAGTCTGATAGCACTATAAAAAAAGAAATAAAATTTTATATAAACTGTCTGGTCTGCAGTTTAAAAAGAAAACCGGGTTCTAAAAGACTGAAGTAAATCTGCATTATGAGTTTATAGAATTTAAACTCGAAGTATTTTTAGATCTGCGTAAAATAAATTAATTGTGTTTTAGCCAGTTTTTCAATATGGATAGGGTCTGGATATTTTAAAGCAATGTTACTTTGATGATTGTATTGCACAGTTAAATTAATCACTACGCTGAGGGCCCTGACTATGCCGTATGCACTGCCTGAGGTATATTAAACGCAATCCTATGTTTAACATTAACTAGTTATCGACTAACATATATAATATATAATAAAACTTTATACGACACTTCGACAAGCTCTAAAACTATTTTGTTTATTTCATTAGAACTTGGTATTAGGAACGATTATACGTTTCATGTTTTGTTTATTGCAATAAAATGTATATATATATATATATATATATATATATATATATAGGTAAGTATTCATAATGAAGAACAAAAAAAATGACCTGTCTTTAAATTTACGTAATCTATAGCCAAGATACTATCGTCTACAGAGTAGGAACTCTAGAAAGGTCGGTACATTTTTTCACAAGGAGTGAAAGTCAACGGTGAACGTCTTTGGGATTGCCAAATACATGCCGTTATAATGTACCAACGCGCCTATTAAATTTCAACTGTCTAATTCATGTCTTAAAAAATAATCTAGGAATTATACACAGTTTTAACTCAAAAGAAATGTAAAGTCTATGCATCTAGATAATTCATTTGCTTCCTGAATCGTTATCAATAACAAACAGACCATAATATAAAACCTTTTGACTCATAAACTCTAACACAAAAGAAAGACCATACCAACAAACGTGCATTCGTATTAAAAAATTTGGTATTTAAATAATTTCTCTAGAACAAATACATCTAAAATTACTAATTAAACATTTAGGAAAGGTCGTAATGAACTTCCTTCGATCATTCCTTTGTATCTTTAAAACCTTATATCACTTAATATGAACATGGGTCTGTTGTTAAGTTAGTTATGAGTGTTGTGAGGGCGCAGTCGGCGACCGCGTGGCATAGCTCGTCAACCAGGCTACGGGCCCGCCACAATGAATATGAGCACGAAAGAATTTTGCGGATCTGCCGTCCTATTTCTGCTTATTAGAATCGTACGTTCATCTCATTCCGACACGTTTCACCTCTAAAATGCTATTTGGTTCCAGACAGGGCCAAGTTGTTGGACAGGTTTCTAAAAATAGCGGAAATGGCCGATTTTTTGAGATAGCCTAAGGTCCACTGGCATATCTAACTTAATTGTTTTGGCCGGCTTGTTCACCTTAGTTCGCAATCATTTGCTAACTGTCTATTAATGTTTTTACGGGGATATAAAATACACACTTAATGCAAGCTTACGAGAATTTGAATTAACGCTCATCGTACCTCTTTACAATTACGTGTTAATAAAGGTTTTCCTGTTACTACAACGTACATACCTACACTAAACATGCGTTATTATAATAACGGTATTTCCTAGTGAGGAGGACTAAACCTTGACGTTATGGGGAATAATAATTGAGATTATTCATGGATAAGAAAGCACAGAAACCAACAATAAAGTTATATCGCTCAGTGAAACGGTAGACATTTATTCCTATTTAAATGTAACTCACATTGTTCTGCATTAAATACTTGCACCGTAAATGTAAATCCTGTGAAAATGAAGTTCAATAAAAAGACAAAGTCACCAGTGTCTCTGTTATTTCTTTAGTATAAGCACACAATTTAGATATTTCGTTATTTTACTTTACTACCTCTATTGCTCCCCATCGTCCCAGTGAACGGTATTGTGTAGAGACTGCAAGTTAATCTATTGATTTTGCATAAGTAAGAATTATTTTTTACCAAATATATACCTGTCGCACTTGTTCGTCTGTACTTGCTACCCTTTACCTAATTTCCATACAAAGTGGTGTCTGTAATAACAAGCCAACCGTGCCTATAACACACACATAAGAATAGACAGACGTGGTCAGCTTAGTATTTCGGTTTAACTATTCTATTTTCATTCAGAATGACTATTTACCTTTTATTATATGAAAATAAACTTGAATTCAATGAACCTTTTTGTTTGTTGAATCATACTTATAAAAGTCTGGTTCTTCTGATGATTCATCAACCCTCGCTACTGGCATTCCGCACCACTCGTACCTTAGACCGTTTACTACCCGCAGTCTTTCCATTATTCCACGGATTTCGGATTTCATAACTGACGGCTCCCACTTGTTTTGAACAAATACAGACTGCATGAATAGTACCTTAATGGGTCTGATAAGTCTGTCTACTGGTTGGAGTGTTCCACTGGGATAAAGCTATACGGAATGACGATAAAGCAAGCGGCAATAATTAAAATATTGCGAAGAAAAATTTTTATACATTAAATTCAAAGTGATAATGTTTAGTTCAACTAAAACAGTTTTGTAATCGTAAATAAATCACGTTTGGGTTATGACCGCCAATAAGGAGTAAGAACCTTAAAATAAGCACCGAATTTGAGGCAAAAGCCTCAAATTTTCATATCGTTCGCTTCACAATACTACGATATATGTACCCTGGCAAGCTTAGTGGCAAATTGTGGCCCTACTGATGTGAAAGGAGAAACAAAAGTAGATACAAATAATATTTTAAACGATTTGTATGTCCTTTAAAAGTTTGAGCTCATTAAGTGCGTAATTTTTGAGTTTTTGAAGCGTACATGAACCCATTTACCATTTTTAAATATCTCAAGACTTCAGAGTATAACATAGGTAGAGTCAAAATAATAGCAATAACAATAATTGTTAAAATCCTACTAATATTATAAACGCGAAAGTTTGTAAATATGGATGGATGGATAGATGTTTGTTGCTTTTTCAAGTAAAAACTACTGAACAGATTTGGATGAAACTTTACAGTAATATAACCTATACATTAGAATAAGACAAAGGCTACTATATGCCACGATAACCGACTTATATGCAGGTGGAGCCGCGGGCAACAACTATAAGGTTATATTTCTGGCTCTCCCTCTTTTCTAAGACATTCTAATGTTGATTGAATTTCATGTTGTTACTCAAAAAGTTTTTTGGGAAATGCATTAAAAATTATGAAGGTACACACTTATTAACCAAGGAGATAGAAAAATAAGGAGTGTTTATCTAACATGTAACAAAGAAAAGTAATGTGTATTATAATACAAACTTTTTAGACTCAAATTTGTAAGGGCATATCGGCAATAAACTCGAGTTTTTTTGTCACTCCAAAGTTACATGCATCATAGCGCCGGCAGTAGTATGGCGTCTATTAAATAAGTTCCGGTATTAAAAATTCTTCAGTACTAGATGAAAATAATCTCGATATTTTCATTTTAAATTTACATCCCATTGCTAAAAAATTTTCAAAGTGAATAATATGTTGAAATGTCGGTGACGGGGGACATGTTTGAATGAATGCGGTAATAAAACCTATAAATAACTTATTTGTTTGCAAATATGACGATTATAATGCAGTTACCATCTCTTTGATAAAGCTCCGTGCAGCAATAAACCTTTACTCGATGATGCACGTGCTCAGTCGTCCACGACATGTCTATCAGTCATCCTAACTCGAGAGCACAGACAGGTTTGACTTTATGTGACCTTTATGGGCTTTTGGCATATCTCTTGAATATGTCTCCATTACTGTCTTAATAACTTAACTAATATAATTTCCTTCAAAATATACAGTTATGAATACTATATGCGGTTAAGGTTAGTAGGTAAATAGCAGTACCTAAGAATTAAGAAAAAATAACTAGGTACTTATAAGAGGTCGTATTATTCTTTCTTCTCCTAATGAACTAATAAGCTTGTACAGGGCAATACATAGCTAAATATTAATAAAATAGTAATAAATGATAATTATTAAAACTCACACATAGCCACACTATTTCTGTAGATAAATTATACCACACACAGACAGAAATAAAAGAGCCTAGCCCTTTCCTCAGTAGTGTTCGCATCTAACTTAGTAAGATAGTAGTTAGTCTTAAACAACGTATAAACGGGTCCTTCAAAAAAATAAGGCCTAAAAGAAGTAAAAAATAAGGGGTTTTTGTTACTTTATTAAGGACATAATATAAGGTTGAAGAGCCACGCTGATCTCAGCACGGTTGGGACGGCTCAACCAGTTACTAACCTCGCACAGAATGTAAAATGACAGTTCGTGCTGTCGTGTTTCGTTGGTGAGTGCGAGTCCGGAGGCCCAATGATGTAGAAGCATCACAAGGCCGCCATGCTGTATTGTCTGCATTTGCAATGAGTATGGTGACAGCCACTCTTGGAATCTGCTTATGCTTTCCATCAGGCAGAATAGGGTCATTTTGTCATAGCAATACGTAAAAAATTAAAGGATCTTGAGCTTATCTTTCTTCATTCGATTGGGGACATTTAAATAGTTATACCACACTTCATAACTATCCATTAACGTCCTTTCTAAGCTTTCTAGGCAGATGCCCATGTCCAATCCACTATTGGACTATTAAGGGCTGTTTAACTGAATCTTAGTTAAGAACATCTAAATAATAATAATAAATATTTTGTACATCTAACACACAACGCCAATGTAAAGTTCATTTATGATAATTATTTATACAAATACCTAAATAAAATTGAAGTGTATGTTTGTAATTTCAAAATAGTCTTTCACTAAATGCATATTAAAGTATATACGATACATACATCCAGATATATTATTTTAAATTTCTGGAATGAATGGACCAATTTGACGTACTTTTACTGGCAGATAGCTGATGATATAAGAAGTAAGTCAGACTACTTTTTTTAGACTCTTGGTCAGTCGGGTAACACCGCGGGGCCCAGCAAGTGTGATATTTTTTTATTACTGAACAATTATTACTAGAGATAAAATCTAGGAAAATAGGTATGTTTCATAAAAAATATTGATTTTATAGACCATATTGCCTTGGTAGTTAACTTTTATGTGTTATTTAACTGCATTCTCTATCTTACTAGTTGTAAATGTCACAAACCAAGCTATTGAACTTGATATTTTTATTAAACCCAGCATATTTTAAATATTTGATAATAGAAGACTTGAACGTTACAAGTTAATCGACTAGAGTCCTTGTTAGAACATACATATGCATTCATCCAGAAAACTAAGAGAAATTAACTCTGAATTTGACGTATACCACTCTACACATGCCATGTTTTGAAAACGATGAATCTCAAAGCATATTCTTAATTAGCTTTTGTCTGCGGCTCCACTCTTATATTTGTCGATTTTCGCGGTAATTCTTTTAACTGCTATAACTTTTTTATTGGTTGTTAGATTGAAACAAAACCAGCACTGTGAGTGAAGTTTACCACATTCATAAGAGAAAACTGCATTCAAATCGGTCAAACCATTTTTGAGATTTACACATACAAACACAGAGAAATTCTACAAACTGTTATTTTGAGTGCATGTCTGGTGGCTGGGTGGATTTGCGCATAATGAAACAGAGCACTTTGGTTTTGTCTATGTTGAGTGTAAGCTGGTTATCACCAAGTCATTGTGTGACCATGTTTAGATCCATTTATGCCGCACCAAATACTTCATGCCAGGTGTTTCCCATGAAGCTTAGTGCGGTATCTCCAGCGAATGCTGGATGTGTTGCGGAGTGGAAGGTCACAAAACTGGTTCATGTATATCTTTATCGATTTGCATATTGTCAAAGATTTATATTAAAACATAGCGATAGCTGGCGTCAGATGACTTTATCCTGATTATCATCAGCCTTTAATAGTCCAATGCTGGACATACGCCTCTTCTGTGAAAAGAGGTTATAATACTGAGATGCCTTAGGCATACAAAAATCAGCTATGCAATGATTAATGAATGATAAATTTCAGAATAGTGTAGTGCGATTAAGTTTCTCGGTCTCATATTACGTATATTTAAATTATACCTTTTTAATAATGTCAGTATTACAATCATTCAACACACTTTGTTAGTTGTTACAAATTAATACGTAGACATCATTGTTTGAAAGCAAACAAAGTATTAAATAATTCATATTTACATTCGACTTGTGTACCTACTCATGGGGTCACCCCTCAATTAGACTCCCTACAGTAAAAGCGTTAAAGAAAAGGATAATAAAGGCCACAATTGTGACAAATATTACTTATTCTTGAATCTTATATTAATATGGATCAAAACAACTATAACTTTTTCCATCTGTATAAAATATAAATCATTGTAATTTGTGTAACCATGTTCATGTACAAACCGAAAAATATATTAATTTACTATATTATTTGCAACATGCATAAGGTGAGAAATTGCACAATATTTCTAGAACTTATTTATCTTAACCTGTAAATTACTAGCTTTCATACTATCAGTATTTAGAAGACATAAAAAACATATTGATAGAGGAACAGAAACCCATGTATATGTATGTACCTTAGGACTGTATAGGTAAACATTGTTGAATAGGTTAGCTACTTCTAATATGGTGGTATTTTTATTGATTACTAGCTGAACCCCGCGGTTATTGTTGTACCGCGAGTAACGCCGCAGGACAAAGTTAGTCTAAAACAAAATAACCTAAGTTACTCCCTGGATCATCAGCTACCTGTCAGTGAAAGTCCGTCCAGCCGTTCCAGAGATTACCCGGAACAAACAGACAGACAGACAGACAATTTTTTTTACTACATTTATGGTATATGTACCGTGTATACTGCGGCAACCGTACTCTTGCAAGTACGACGCCTAGGGGCTTGTGTAGTTAAGGGATAAGTGTACCTGAATTTTAGGAAATAACACGACTAATCTTATCTACACGCTTTTACTATCATATCAGAATTTTACAATATAATAATACAGATAATTATAATTCACTGCTAGGACTTGACTCCTCGACTCCTGCAGCGAAACCTCTTCTTCAGCATTTCAAATTCCAGTTTTAGAATTATATAAATCAAATTTAAGAATAATTGTTTCAAACAGGAGATTTCATCTGCCAGTTGTATATTTTTAACATGAGGTTGTATGCCTCTTCACCATGAAGGCCTCCTCCGCCACAATACATACATATGCATTTAGTAAAAAGCGGTTATTTTAATATTGCAAAGAGACACTCCAATTTTATTCATTTGTATAGATAATTGCTTCTCCAAATTACAATGCACCTGTCCCGTGAAAGTAACTGCCACCGCCCATGATTATTGGAAGCTCAGGAATAACAAGCAAGTGGCCTAACTTTGAAGACTTTTTTTGACGGTTTAAAGATTGTATCGGTCTGCCCGGAAATGTAGAACATGATAATTTGTCAGCAGGAATCGTTTCCATACTCTGCAGGTGCAGAAGTACAGTCCAGTACAGTCAGTTTTGTAGACAATTCTGTCGGCTATCTAAATCACATCACGCCAGTTGACCGACCTATAATTATCATCAGTCTGTTAAACTCCAGTATCGGTGTTCATGGATTACATATGATCAAAATTGTGTACCGCCAATTGCGTCACTTAACATGTAAACAGCGGAGGCCCAATGATGCAGAAGCAGAAGAAGTTGCTTATGCTTTCCCTCAGGCAGAGTAAAGTCATTTCGGCAGGGTCAAACATAAAAAAGAAACCTGTATATATGTATAAGATGGTACGACTATAATTCAAAAGTAGTAAATTTGCTGCAAACAAGCGTGCTTCTGCAAACAAAATGGTAATATAATTTAAATAGCTAGGTTTGTAACTGACAGAAAACCTAGTTATTATACCTACGTATGAAACAGAAAATGATTATTCCTCTAAATACATAGTATTGGTTTAGTATATTATTGAAATATAAGAGCAGGAATAATATATTCTAATCTTAATGGATGTTCGTCGCCTACGCTTAGATTAACCCTTGACCGACCCGATCTGACCCAGGCTTTATCATAAATACGGAGTATGAGGAGAATAAAGGTCAATACTTAATAGTTTTTTTTACTGCTTTTAGCTAACATTCAGAATGTGTTTGATCTACAACCTATATCGTCCCACTGCTGGGCTCGGATCTCTTGTAAGGGGAGGCTTAAGGCCATACGTCCCCATGCTGGCCAAGTGCGGGTTGGGAACTGGCAACGTTGTGACTACACCACAAAATAACTTACCGCCTCAAAATAAATAACATACCTACAGCAGCGCCACCTTCCAGGTCCAATTGTGGTTTCGAACCATCCAGGAACCCATTGAAACGTATATACACACAAAATTCAAAGTAGGTCTACCTATTTAAGAATACTTAGATGACAAACACACGTACAGAAAAATTACATATATGTATATGCATTATTTATAAATAATAATAATAATAATAAATATTTTGGACATCTTACACACAACGCCATCTAGTCCCAAGCTAAGCAGAGCTTGTGTTATGGGTACTAGACAACTGATACAAATACATATATACTTTTTATGCTCATTAGGAATTTTCAAGAAAACCAAATAAATGAAACTTTATTTATGATCTATATTTTTTTTCTTCTGAGGAGATGCTTATCCCCAGCAGTAAGGGAGATTATGATCTCTATGCTAACTTTCATCTTGATTTTGTAAATTCAATTTTAATAAAATTGCTTTTAACTAACTCTTACCATTCTCTCAATCCTGAAGTTTCTTTAAATCCATTAGATCAACAGTCTGCGACGAGACCCTGATTAAGTTAATTGTAACCTGCAACCAAATTTACTAAAAATACATAGCTAACAGGAAAGGAATATTAATAAACCATAGTTCATCGCATATCGTCAAAAGATTTATGATAATACATCGAAGGAGATATCATATTGTAACAGACCCATACATATTCTAATAGTCTTTGATATTCTCTTTTAAAAATGTTAGATAGCTGGAGAAGTCAAGATGTCAGAGATTATGCAGGTTACACGAGGATTCAACCGTGTTATCTTATGTTCCGTATTTGATTAAGTTCAATACAAATAGACCTTGTATAATAGTCGTTAAATTCAAACAATTGACAAAAGCAGTACTAACATCTGAATATACTCGTATACAATTGTTCAAATCTAGTGAATGGTTTGAATACCGCTTTAGTTCAATAACCCGTAAATCTATTAAATTGAAACTTTATTGGTACACAAATACGTCCACTTAATTTTCAATACTCTTTGGGTACATTCTAGATCTTTTGATACTACACTATGGTACTGATCAGCTAGTAAGACATGGGAAGAATTTTCCTTGATGGAGAACCGAAAACTACGATTGTCTACATTAAATTTTAGTTGTAAACTAAGCTTGCTAAGTGATTCACGCACAACAAACACTCAAGTTCTATAATGTGTTCAAAATAATTCCATACAGAAGAGTTAGAAAAGTAAACTTAAACGAACCCTCAAATAACATGTAATTATTAACGAAAAAGTTATGAACGCTATTGTCGAAACGAACTTAATCTTTTATGTTTGTGTGCCTCGGAACTTTGTCTTTGTTCTTGAAATATAAATCAGGGGTTGGCACGAACGACTACACTAACCCTTCCTAAGAGTTTCTAAGGTTTAAGTAAGGTAAATATTAAATGTTACGCTTTTATTCAAAACAATATATATTCAGACTTATTTCACATGTTTATCCGATTGTGCAAAAAAATGTATATCTGTAGCTAAGGCTAAACAGATTTTTGTGTATGAGGTATCGTCAGGTACGTTCTAAAATGTGAGAGTGACATTAGATATATATAACCTGAGTATACTTAAATATATTCTCTAGTAATTATAGCTTAGTGCGGTTTCATCAATAACCACTTTGTCATACTTAATTTATTTCATATTATATAAATCGTTGCTAACTTGATTTCCGACTTTAGTTACAATATTTCTGATAAGTCCATTTACAAAGCCCAATTAGACAGATTATTGCAAGGTCTGCTCTAGCAATAGAAATAGTTTGTTCACAATTCTCTTGTTCGCACCCTTTGCCACCTGGCGTCTTGAGTCGCCACCACATACGGGCTCCATAGGGGCCGGCGTTGGGGTGTACTCGTTTAACTTTAATTTCCACTATTAATACAGTTAATAAGTTTAGACGCTACTATTTCCATTCTTTGTTGCTGTTTTAAACTAAGATCTAAAACTTTCCAAATAGAAATATATTTGTAAATAAATACTATGCACCTTTTTACTAGTTTCTACTCCTTTACCAACATTATACAGATTTTACTACCATAACTTCAACTTTGAAACAAATACATGTATCTGTAAGGAATAGGTTTATTAAAATCATCCGGATCCTCAGTATATTTGGTTTTATTAATAATAATCACTTTAATGTACACCAGATTACTTACAACTGGTAACTTAATGCTATGAGGTACGATTGGCTTAAAAAAAGGTAGTAGAGTCACACTGATTTCACACGAACGGACCGGCTTTATCGGGGCTGTACTACCCTCGCACAGAAAATCAACATAAAATGACAATGTTTGTCCTGTCGTGTTTCATTGGTTGCAATGTCTGCATTCGCAATGAGTATGGTGATCACTACTCTTGGATTCTACTAATGCTTTCCATCAGGCAGAGTAGACTCATTTTGGCAGGGTCATCCATTAAGAAACATACAAACTTAACTACATTATATCACCGAAAGGTATAACCAAACTTTTTTCATGGAATAGGGCCAACGAGCAGACGTATCGTCTGATGACAAGCGATTATCGCCACCCATAGACACTCGTAACACCAGAGGCGTCACAATTGCGTTGTCGGCCTTTGGGGGATGGGGTGGGAGATGGTATCCTCACTCACTCGGTGAAACATAGCGGAGGCGCTGTTACGCACTGGTTTTCTGTGTGGTCGTGGTATCACTCCGGTCGAGACGGCCCATGCATGCCGAAGCGTGGCTCTCCCACGGTAAGTAAATTATATCTTATCTTACACAATGTTAATCATTCGACGTGATTTCATAAACTTTTCTAATGAATCGATAATTACTATAGAAGCATCGTTAATAGCAAGACGAATCATGTCGCTTCAAACACTAGGCAGGTATGCAATATTCGTTTGTTGTGGTGCTTGGTAGATTGGTAACGCTCGCTCAGACTCGAAACTGCGATAACAGAAAAGAAATATACTTATAAACTAATGGCTTTATTCACGTTAGTTTCATATTCAATGAGAATTTTCCGAATTCACGTGTTGCAACGAGATGTTCGCAAGGGAGATTTAGATCTGAACCACTACGGGCGTTTCGGTACGTCTTCTTCATCTATACTCCACTAATATTATAAAGGTGAAGAGTTTGTTTGTTTGGTTGAACGCGCTAATCTCAGGAACTGCTGATCCGATCTGAAAAATTATTTCAGTGTTAGATAGAACAGTTATTGAGAAAGATTACGAAAAATGTTGCGTAAAACGGTTCGATTTCTGTTCATACAGACATCGAGCCGAAAAGACAAAGAACCTTTCTCGTGGTTTATTATTGTCTAATTAACCTTAGTTTTCTTAGATAAAATTTTTTGCCTTCTCACACAGATAATCAACAAGAAAGTAAATATAACGGTGAGTGCGAGACCGAGGGTCCAATGATACAGAAGCATTTCCTCGACTGCCCCGTTAGTCTCACGGTTGGCGTGTGCGACTGCTGATCATGACGTCTCGGGTTCTATTCCTGGGTCGGACCAAATGTTTGTATGATCTAAAAATATTTGTTTCGGAGTTTGGATATTTTATATGTATAATATGTATGTATTTACAAATAAAAAGTATATATGTATTTGTATCAGTTATCTAGTACCCATAACACAAGCTCTGCTTAGCTTGGGACTAAATGGCGTTTATTTATTTATTTATTTATTTATTTATTTACTAGGCTCACCAACAATTGTATACACTGTATAAAGGTTATTATTATTATTATTTTTTACAATAAATATAGTAGTAGGCATAGTGTTACAATTACTTATAGGTAAGCACCACGTGCACAATAAACAACAATATAATCATAATATTATGCAAAAACACAAGATAAGTTTTATCAAAAACAGATGGCACTCAAATAAAGTACCTCCTATAAGGCATTCAGTATGCTTTTGCGGAATTTGTTAAGCGAGTCAGTGTGTATATCGACAAGGGCGCCGCAACTATTGAGCAGTTTGCAAAGTCGTGGGATGGTGGAGTTTGTACCGAGAATGCTTCTGCGAAGTGGGGGATGCAGGGGGGTGATAGGAAAACGAGGATACCTAGCTGGCGCCTGGAATTTTATTTTGCCTAAAAGTTGTGGACAATCTACCTTGTGCCTCAGAAGCTTGTATAGAAATATGGAGTCTATAACATTCCTTCGTTTTTCAAGTGTGACTAGCTTAAAGTATGTCAATCTCGCTTCATACGATTTTATCCTTTTAGCTACACCAGAGGCATACGCTAGGTGCCAGAGGAACCTCTTCTGTATACGCTCCAGTCTTAATTTGTGTGTCGCATAATGTGGTCTCCATACAGGACTGCAGTACTCCAGTATGCCACGAACGAGGCAGTTATACAAAAGAATTTTAGTATTATTACATCGAAACTTAACTGCATTTCTTAAAACGAATTGTGTGATAGATGTCTGAAATATCTATTAATATTATATATTGGCAACCATAGTGTAGATCGCCATGCTACATTGTTGAATTGTCTGCATTAGCAATGAGTATGGTTAACATTGGATTCTGTCCATACTATCCATCAGGCAGAGTAGAGTCATTTTGGCAGGTTCATGTTTTTTTTTTTTGGAGTTTGACCAATAGCAACCACAATATGATTGTACAAATAAAAACTTTTCTGAACTTATTCGGCCTGAGCAGTGAGCTGTTCGTAGAGTTTGTGTGTATGGAAGTTTTATGGAGTCATCCGGATTTCACGCAAGTAAAGAGGGTGGTGATCTACTAGTCGCGGATTCGAAAGATTGATCTATGACTATCATTCTTCAAAGGCCCGTCGCAAAATTTCATTAAAATCGATGCAGCACTGCACAAGCAGATCAAGTTACATTCCAATTTATAATATCGATAGCTTGGTGATTCAAATAAATAAGTCAAAATAATTCACCAATACCTGTATCTTTCCAAACCCATTAACTAAAAGTGTTATTGCATGTTTCGTATGCTTTTACAGTGTTGTTAAAATGTAATCGATTCATTCTGTTCATGCTCTCACCGAGGCGACTGTACGGCGTCAGGGGTGACGTCAGAGGCAACCAGGGTTTGTCTACTTAAGCAAACAAATGAAGATACTGCATTAGGGTAGCCTTCCCTCGACACCAAAATGTAAGTTATGCTGCGATAAAAGTTTTGTAAAAAATGATTTGTTTTTTTCAGGAACACTTCTTATTATGAATGCTATTTACTTCTAGTAATGTAAACGTACTTGTATATCGCCCCCTTTAAAGAGTTAATGACAAAAGACTTCTTGGGGTTACTTTACTTAAACATTGATCGTATTCTGTCATAAAATGTTTCATTACTGTATAATAAAATGATTTTGATTCGCATTAAATAAATATATATATCATTATGTGATGTATTTTATAGTGATGTTATTATCTTAATGCTATAACTATATTAGATCACGAAAAGCATGTTCGTTCTCAATTGTATTAACTCTCCTATCTAAAATGATAAAACTTGCGTCATGCAGAATTTCGAACAAATCAATAGCACTACGAATACAGAACTTCTGACAAATTGACAAATTGTTAAATATACAACTCTCTGTCATTCAATTCGTTAACTGTGTAAATGTGCGACCGATCGGAAATGAAAATTCGATATAGTTGACATGCGGCGATTTAAAAAAACATAGAACAACCCGTTTATATAGTCATTGCGTCCCTATTCACACTATTTGAATTGAAAGAGACTATATAAAAAAAAATATTATAGGTTTTATTATTGTATTTTAAAATTTTGACCATATTTTAAATTTTTTGTCAATTTTCTCAAAATATATACTAATATTATATACGCGAAAGTTTGTAAGTATGGATGGATAGCTGGATGTTTGTTACTCTTTCACGCAAAAACTACTGAACGGGTTTGGATGAAACTTTACAGTAATATAGCTTATACGTCAAAACAACACATAGGCTACTATTTGCCGCGATAATCGACATAAACGCGGGCGGAGCCACAAGTAAGACATAAAGCGGGCGACAAGTAGTCTCATATAAGATAGATAGAGTCTAATTCTGATGAAAATCAGACAGCCAGGAAAACACTACTTATTACTATATAGATACACTTGAAAGAAAATTCCAAACGAATACCAGAAAACAAGTTTCCGATGAATTGAGCACTGTTCATAAACCTTACGCACAGGAATTAAGTAAGAAAGCCAGAACGATGATGATGATAATGACGACGAGATTTAGCGTTGAGGTAACGTCATTTCCGTATTTTTTTAAAAAAGGTATAGCTTTGTAGAATGTAAACTAACTTTCCATGCTTATACTGTGAACTTGCCGAGAGGAATAAATTTGACTTATGTCAGTGTCAAGGACTCGAGTAGTACTTAAATAATATTATCGTAAACCTCTATGGTGACTCAAGTAATAAATATCCAACCATTAAATTTGATATAAATTTATACTAAACATTGAGAAACGTAACTGTTTCAAAACAGATCTGAATTCATGAGATGTAGATATTTAAAATAGATGGTAACATATTCAAAATTGGATAAACGGTGGCAGGTACATTTAGTCCATTGACACTCTTGAACGAGCACGTTGCCTCACAATCAATCTGTAATTCAGAATAGCGCTGTCAATCTTCATTCGAATACTTGAATTTCATGCAATTTTATGTGACGCACGTCAAAAAAACCTTTCGCTTTTTCAGTCCGTCTGGTTGAATGGCTGCATAAATGAGTATATTACCTTTAAGCAGCTATGCGAAGAATGTACCTTTTGAATATTTATGTAAGAGCTTTCAGCTTTTACGTGAAAGGACTTTATTGCTGCTCAGATTAAATTGTTATGCTTTTAATAAGTAGCAGGAATAATATGTTTGTTATAAATGTTTCAACTACTTTATTATTAGTTAATGATGTATATTAAAGAAGGATTATGACTGAAAATTGGGTCAAACTAATATAATAAACAAGGTAGAAAGTTATTTACAAAGTTTAATAGGAAAATAACTATGTAGATCTGTTTAAGCTATTAAAACTATAATAATTATTTTTTTATCTTGCAAATTAGCAATCCGTTTGTTTCAAAAAATAATCTAATAATTCTAATATTTTGTTAGTCTTCCCTTACAAAATATGTCGTAAATCAGTAATACATCCAGAGATGCTAGTCTCATCAATTATCAGCGAATCTTATCACGAGATTATGTATACTATTTCTCTCGAGTCTTGAAAATTGTAACCTGCCCTCTCTCCTCAGTTCAGCAGCCTGTGAGTTTGCATGTTGATTCAGTCTTTCCTGATATTTTTTTCTATATGTATCAATTTATTATTTAATTGTTCGTAGTTTGAAATCTAGTTTTATTTACTTATCGTGTATGTTTGCTGGAATGTTGTACATAGTTCGCATAGATTTACTCTGAAATCTTTCGAGTATTTCAGTGGATCTTTAGTATACAATAATATTATTGTGATACGTCTGCTCGTAAGCCACCTATAACATAAAAAAATACAACTGGGCAGGTTCTTCTTCTGAGTGTAAACGTTACCTGAACAGACCTAGTTGCATAGGCCTTAATTGGCCAGTGGTTGCACCACTCTTCAATAAGTGACAGGTGTGATTGGAGTTCTTCAAATGCTGTATTGTGGTTTTCGTGATCCGAGACAAGTGCGGTATCAACATCATAGGTCGCTGTTGATGTGTAATTAGCGGTGGATAAGTCTGCTGTGAAGATTACGAGTATATACAGCACTGGTCTCAATATACTACCCTGTGGAAATCTCGAGTGGATCTCTTGCATTTGTGATGTATCGGTATTTTATCTTAATTCATAATACCTGTTTCCAAGGTAAAATTTTAAAATCTGGAAGAAGGATTGTAGTAACATGCTTTTAAGTTTGTAGGGCATCTTTTTATGCCATACGTTGTCCAATGCCTGGCTGTGATGTCAAGAAAGACAGCGCAGTACTATTGTTTGGTTTCCAGTGCCTTGCTAATTATGTCAACAAGTTGGTGTACTTGCTCAAAGGTTACACGCCCTTCTCTGAATCCGAACTGGTGTATCTGTACTATTCTTAGTAGGTGTTCTTGCATTCTATTCAGTACCATTCTTTCATCTGCATTTTCTGTAGATGGTGAGTTAGGTTCTGCTCTTTTTATTTTTGCTAGCGATATCTGGTCCTATTGCTACCTTTTCTTATTTTCTTTGGATTCATGGTGAATATGCTCTTATTTAAGGTTTGTTGTATCATAGTAGAGTTTTATTTATAAGTTTCTCACTCTTTTTTCCCACGACTATTGGACGATATAACAGGTCACTTAGGGGTTACGCCTTTCCCTAAGAAGGCAGAATACAATTACGATTAACAGGTCCGTAGAGTTTTCCAATTCTGTTTATCCATACAGTCACGCTTCCAGATTGCTACCATTGAAATAGGATACTTTTTGGAGAGGTTTTCTCGCGATCCAGTTAATTAAGCCAAGATACTTGAGTCATTTTTCCAACTGTTTACGGATTAAGAAGGTCATTTTCTACCTTCTTTGCTCTCTGCTGGCTATGGCCTTGCAATATCGATTAAGTTACTATCGTCCGAGCCTTGGAGTTGTTGCTGGTATAGCATCACCCGAGGGACACGTGCAGAATGAGCCTAGTGAAAGGTAGTAAATCGTACGGACGCGAGCAACATAACGCAACCTATCATCACAAATTAGTTCAAAGGCTTCTTCGGCTGTCGACGAAGTAAGACATTAGATATCATCATCAATCATATTCGACAGCTTTTAACAGTCCGCTGCTGCAGATAGGCCTCTCCTTATGAAGAAAATTTGTGGAACAGATTGTTAAAATGGAAAAGGATCTCAATTGGACTTTGAATCAAACCCATTACTTAAAACGCTGTAAAAAGCAACGAGATGACAGCCTAAACCACTACGCCATCCGTGCAATCTATTATGAATTTGAGCTATATATATTTTGTGTATTACTAAACTATACTATATTCCTTTATCGTAATAATGAAACAGAATACATGAAAACACTAAACCTAATTTCTGGAAAATAATAATCATTTAGTTATGAATACGCTAGGTGTTCAGTCCTTATCGAGAGTGAAAAATGTTACTTTTTTAATTAGTCCTTCACTTTTTTTATGTCTTGTGTTGTATTTATTCATGTCGATACCGTTTTTATGACATATCAACTAGCATCAACTGAAGTAAAATTATGTCAGTGCCAAATACATGACGTATGGTAAAGTACCTACAATTATTGATTCTATTTTGACTAAGTAAACCTATCAAATAAGCGTTATTGGCAAGCAGATCTTCAAATAATATACGAATATTAATCATTTACTAGGTTTTGCTAGCGACTCCGCCCGCGTGTATGTCAGTTATCGCGGTAAAGAGTACCCTCCTTTCGTCTGAATCTGAAAGTATCTCCATGCCAAATAAAAAAATATATGTATATATATATTTAACCGTGTAAAAGAAAGTTTACAATTTATAATATTAGTTTGGATTATGACGTCTATAAGCAAAGAAACAGGTGATTAGGAAGTAAACTGCCACAATAATCCACATATTCTCTTAATTCTGATTACTCACATATTATATAATGTGTAGTGTCTTATAATTGCTCAAAAAAGATATAAACAATAAATTTTCTTCGACTATCTTTAATACCGCCGTTCGTTTCATATAATATTCATAGCTACTCCAACAGCTGCACAGTGAAGAATATGCTTCTACGTAAGTAATCAACGTATCGCACATCCACTGCTGAAAAAAGGTCTCCCCCAAGGGGCGCCAACTTACCTTATCTTGGGCAGTCCGCATTCATCCACTGCCAGCCACTTTCTTCACATTGCCTAATCGCAGTCAGATAAATTTACAAAAAAATCACTTTAAAAATTGAACAATGACAAAATCGTTTATTCTGCTAGGTTACAAGAATACTTTTGCATGTAAATCTTTTTTGAGCAGGTGAGTCCGAACTCAGCGACCAAAGGCCGACCTTTCCTAAATGGACTGCCCTGAGAAGAAAGGACGAAGCAAACTCAGGGACCATCGTCTCTTTTAAATTCAAATAACTATCAAATACCTTTGAAACATCACCATCATGATGTCTCATGTATAATCCCTCTACAAATATCCTTAACGTATTCGATTCACACCATCTTTGACGTAAGGAAGGAAGTGACGTAACGACAATAGGAAATGGTGGCATCTAATCGAGTCGAAGAGAGACCAAATAAATAAATTAATTATCCATTATCCGACCTGAACCGATAACTGAGGACTGATGTTGAATAATTAATGATTTTACAACAACCGTTATGATTAACATTATTTCATTGATCATTTCTCACTAAGCCACAATTGATTTCTGATCAAATTTGACACCATTTAATTTTATATACTACCTTAAAATAGACCACTATAGAAATCATACTATAATCCTACTAATATTATAAATGCGAAAGTTTGTAAGGATGGATGGATGTTTGGATGGATGTTTGTTACTCTTTCACGCAAAAACTACTGAACGGATTTGGATGAAACTTTACAGTAATATAGCTTATACATCAGAATAACACATAGGCTACTATTTGCCGCGATAACCGACGTATACGCGGGCGGAGCCGCGGGCAACAACTAGTACATAATAATTAAAGTTTGTGAGAATGCATGCACATTTGTTATTCTTTGACATTAAAACTAGTGAACGGATTTAGATGAAACTTTACAGTAATATAGCTCAAATATCAGAATAGTGTTATTCTGTAGGCTACTATTTACCGCGATAACCGACATAGACGTATGCCCGGACGTGGGACCCGGGGGCAAAAGCTAGTATAAGACTACTATTTGTATATTTATAGTCTGTATCTATGTAAAAGAATACTATAATTTTTATTTCTAAGACTCGCCAGATCTAATGAGAGGCAGGTTACTTTTGGCAAAGCTAGACAAAAGACCTTAATGTTATCCTTAAGCCATGTAAAGAATAAGGCTCTGTCTTCGTTATTGGTAGGTACCGTTAACTGCTAGAGTAAGTACCTACTACATCAGTCACACGAGACTTGTACTAGTTAGGGCTATGGAAATCAAAGCGTATATATCAAGAAATACACGGTTATGAAGTAGACATTATCTGGTGTTCAAATTTCGATGATTTCTAATGTTTCATTTTAGTGACCAACTAGATTTTGCCAGAGACTCCGCTTGCGTATGTGTAAGTTATTACGTTAAAGAACAGCTTAAGTCCTTCCCCAAGAAACTCCAAGCCTATATCATTGAAATTCGTGCAGCTGTTTAGCTGTGGCAGCGTAACAGACAGGCAGAGTTACGTTTGAATTAATAACATTGGTATGGATACAATTTGAACTGACATCTCTTTTACATACATTTTAATTTCATAGAGCATTTTTTTGTACAAACTTTCTGCGCTTACTCTACGAATAATAAATAATTTTCCGTGCGCTATGTCCGTACAAAAAGTTTTAGATTTCTTCACATATTAATTATAGATATGTCTCATGACACATCTATAATGTCGATCATTCTTCCTTTATCGTACTCCACGTGTCGCAGCGTGAGGCATCTGTCAGAAATAGATGCGTATATTCTACTTTCAATAGAAAACGTGTCTTTTTGACAACGTGGACATTATATATGTTTATATAATATCGTATAATACTCGTGGAAGCAAGTTAATGTAATACGTAAATATTTTATTTAATCTTTAAAATGATTACCGGACTCTACCAAAAACATTTACTTATTTATCCTAACTTAGTAAGTTACACTGAGTCAACTGATGCTGTAAATTTTAGTAGAAATCTATGAATTATTAATCACTATTGTATGTGCAAACCATAACATAACATTATACCTAGATAGAATAAATCTTTATTTTACATCTCTATTCGTAAAACATTGTTGACTTTATTTCACAACAGTGCGTTAGCTTGGAAACCTTGTTCCATATTTTGAAGAAAACAATTTATAATATATGAATATAAACTCTACTTTAGATGCTGTAGATTCTAGAAACAAATCATGCAATTCTAATTAAATGCATTATTCTTGCAACATCTACGCATGAACAAACCAACATCTAAAAGTTTAAACATCTAAAAGTACTTCAAGAAATAGGTAAATTATATTCAATTATTCATAAACATGTCACATTTAGAATATTGTTTACCGCATGATATTAGACAACTAGAAATGGAACTTTCCATCAAGGATTTAGGTATAGATTCTCACCTATACTGTAATAGTCTGCACAAAATCCCGCATACTACCACGAAACGCTGCTTACCTGGTTAAGTGTTAGACCCTTTAGAATCTCCAATGGTAATCAATATTTAAAAAACAAAGTCGTGTTAGGTACACCAATTACAACTCAAGAAAGGCTGTGTCAAAGTTTGAGATTTTTACATTTTATTTTACAACTAGCTGAACCCCGCGGTGTTATCCGCGGTTATTGTTGTACCGCGAGTAACGCCGCGCGACAAAGTTAGTCTAAAAAAAGTAGCCTAAGTTACTCCCCGGACCATCAGCTACCTGCCAGTGAAAGTCCCGTCAAAATCCGTCCAGCCGTTCCTGAGATTACCCGGAACAAACAGACAGACAGACAGACAGACAGACAGACAGACAGACGGACAGACAGACAGACAAAAATTTTTTTAACTACATTTTTGGCATATGTACCGTGCATACATACATATGCATTGATTAAAAATCGGTTATTTTAATATTACAAACAGACACTCCAATTTTATTTATTTGTATAGATTGTAGGAATAAGCTATATTTTTCCTTTATACAAACTTAGTACGGAACAAGGAGGCCAGTTAAAAGTTTTCACAATTAGCAGAACAATTTTGTTTGAATTAATCTTCGTCCGGAACAGGAAAATACAACATTACAATAAAAAAAACATTAAAAAACATAATCTGCTCTTGTATTGACCATTGGGCGCAACGAAGTTCTCCAGGTCTGTTGTGTAATATTATCTTAGCAGTTATTCATTAAATCATTTAGACCTAAGAAGAGTAGGTATATCATCTTATCCGCATAGGTTTTTGATTTAAATGTAAATTATAACGAATACATAATAAAACCACTAGAGCATACCTTGTTAGTAATACCTACCAACTCTTATCAGTATTGGTAACACTGTAACTATCTCGCAACAATAAGAAGACGAGGCTGTGATAAGAATGTGAATGTACGAAATAGTGAGTAAACAGTCCTCTCGAACACTTCGGCACTCATTCAAAAGTCGTGTTACGGAATTTGTGCCGTAAGTGAAAGTGCTAACTCTACCGGAAGATTGCGGGCTTATTATAGAAACTGTCAGTGACCGAGTATATTTTTTTAGATGTTCTTTAAGTGTTGAATGTCTCCTTTGGTCGCTACAACTTTGGCCAGTCACAGGGTTTAAGTACCGTTTTTAAATACTAAACTACCTTGAGGAAAATCATGCGTAGACCTGTAAAAGATAAGATACATGTCTAATATTAGATATGGCACAGATATAAATAACAACGTAGTTGAACTATATCTGACTAGGTATTCAGAAATGTTCTAAATCGATTTTACAATAAACGCGTGATTATGGTAGTAAATGTAAGCAATCTGTAAAATGTTGATCCGAATAATTATGCTTTGAAAAGAAAAATCGTAGGGAAATGATTCCAGTTCTTACGAAGTTTACAAACGTCTCGTAAACATAAAGGTCAATGTTTTGGTAAAACAATCACGATGATTTCATAAATTGTATAAATTATTGTCACTATTATTCATTACAATAGTATAAAGCTGATAATTATTAGCTTTGTACTATAACACAATTCTCAAATATGGTAATAGTGACTTAGAATAAAGAAATATTTTAGCAGTGATGCATCGGTTGAAGATAATTACAAGTACAATAATAAATAGTATAAATGATCTTTAACATATTCTTTGATCATATATTATTCTCTGCGTAGTGGACGACATATTGGGAATAATTCAAATTTTCAGCTAAGTTCGGCATTCAGTAGTACTGAGTAGAATAGTATTATTTTAATTTAGGCGATACTGAAATAAAATAGAGCTGTTGTACATTTAAATCAGTATAACTATTGTTTACATAAAACATAAGAGCTGTTTGAAATTTAGTTGAACGTATGATGCTCCTATGCCTAGAACTGAGATTACAAATCTTGCTTTGCATGGTAGACATTGATTGTTCCTGTTACAATTAATTAATATAAAATACAATATTTATATTATTTTCCTTGTGACCGATCAAGAACACAGATTGCTATTCCCCTATTCATTCCATGAGTGTCGTTAGAGGTGACTATAGGAGCAAATTCACTGTAGGGTCTGTAGGACAGTATATAGACACTGTAAAGAAAAGGAAAGCTTGATAGATAAAACCTATACCAACCTGTTTGGTCAGCATGATATGATAGGCCAAAACCAACCTTCTATGAACAGCTCTATGTCCAGCAGAGGATCATTAATAAAGGCTGTTAAAGTGATTCAATAGAATAAGGCATAAATATGCTATGCTATGATTTATAACTAAGGGCTCCCACACATAACTGCAAATTCGCAACGCATCGCAAATATCTGCGAGCTAGCACGAATACATCGCAAGAACTTCACGCCGCATCGCAGTTATGTGTGGGAGCCCATATAGTAGGAGTCCTGCCTAGTGCTTACCCACAGTGAGAATACAATCATTTTCAAATGGGCGGGAAAAGAAAAAAAATTATAAAGAAAATTGATAATGCGAAGTACTTGATACAGTAAGTCTCAGATGGGAACTGGACTATAGTCATCAAGAGCTTGTAAAAGTGCACTGCTGGTCACAGGCCTCTTCATAAAAGAAGATTAGCCAAACGGGTCGGTCGATGTTATGCCAAATATTTGCTCTCTTAGCCTGCATCACAACACAAATTGATGAATGGGACTAAGATTAATTGACTGATTGATGAAGACTAATTCCGAAAATCATGTACCCATACGTTATAATGATTATAACACTGTATTGTAATATTAATTTGTTACCGTTACATAGATAGATATACATAGATAATGACGTGTGTGTATTCAATACAGTAATAGCTTATGGCTTTGTTCTCGCAACTCATTACACGTCACGTCAGTTTAAATGACGCACCTTTTAATACAACTTGTCACTTCTTCGTATCGACGTCAGCGCCTTGTCTCTTACTTCCAATTACATAAACTTATGAGCGAAAGTATTAAAAAGCAGTGACGTCAAAATATATCATATAATGGGATAACTTGTTATGACGTTGGATAATATGAATATGATGATTTTATTGGCAATGCTACTGAACTGATATTGTTTTAAATAATATTTTTGAAAGTGTACATACACTCTCTTTAACTGTAATTCAGAAAGTTTATTTGCGGGATTTTGAATTGAAATGAGTGACATTACAACTCCAAAGGAAAATATTATGAAACATGTCTTCGTAGACTCAGTATTCATTACGCTCAAAAAAAAGTGGCTAGGAACGAACGAGATTAAAAAGCACTTAACTTAGAGCATAGAGAAATTCACTAAGTTATTTGTGTAGTTTTCATATTTTTAAACAGTGAAAACTGTTTGGTGTATTGGTGCAAATTTCTTCGAAAAACGTATACTGCATTCTTATAACTGACGAATGAAGGATATAGCTATGCTACTCTCACGAAGTAGCAATCCACGCAATGAGTGTTTGAACAGGGCGATTTCCACACAAAATTAATTCGCGGTCGAAGCGTTAATAAAAAAATGTAAGCTGTTTTTCTTCGACACAGTGGGCCAGTAGCAGTAATTCCGCTAGAAGACCGTAGAACAGTAACTAGTCAATGGTAGGTATAGTGAAGTTTGTTTGCGTCAAGCTTTCGGAGAGTTGGATAGATAGCGCCCAAGGAGTGACGTCCGTAGTATTCTTTTACACCAAGATAAGGCTCATACAGCTGCTAGCTACTATGAACTATTTGACAACTTCGAGGGTACAAATGTTACCCCATCCTCCGTACAGCTCAGATTTAGCTGCATGCGATTTTTCTTTTCATTCCCCCCAGAAAAGCTTCGTGGGCTAAAACTTAGCTCTGCAGATGAGGCCGTCTCGTTATCTTTCGACCTCCTGTAAGACACGTTTTTTATGTTTTGAAAGCTGGTTCACCCGAATGCATAAGTGCATTGGGATTGGAGAGAGATATTTATTTAATATTTAAAAGCTGTAAATAAACTTTTTTACATCCTAACCATTCCATTTCACTAACTATTTTTGGAAACGCCCACGTATAGCTGTAATATTGATAAACTTTAAAATAACAAGGTAAAAACTAAAACGATATCGAATTTGTGGTTGTCGTGTTACGTTTGCGTTAACGTAACCGTTGATAATAATGTTACGATAAGAATATATTCAATTTCCAAATGTATATACATATCAGTAACTAATTTTACACGTTCTTTAAATAATCACTTTATGTAGACTGAACTAGAGCTAGTAACCATGCTGCATTATTGCATTGTCTTCATTGGCAATGAGTATAATAACCGCCACTCTTGGATTCTACTAATGCTTTCCATCAGGCAGAGTAGAGTTATTTTGGCAGGGTCATATATAAAAAAAATACGATTATTTAAACTCGGTTTGTGGAAATCAGAAAGAAGTCTTGAATTATCGTCTTTGTATAAAAGAGGTTTTTAGCCTAGGTACGTTATGGTTAGTAAAGGGTGTATTTCAAGTTATCCTTCTTTTTGTAGGGAACTTGTCCTTCGTAGTCGACTCCCTTAGTCGCCTCTTACGTCACCCATGGGATGAATAAGTACAGATTTTATTTTATTTCCGTCACCACACTGGCAATTATCTGATTTAACTGCCTCTGTGGCACGGTGGTAGCTTATACGACTGCTATTTTTGAGGCCTTGGGTTCGATTCCCGGGTCGGACCAAATGTTTATATGATCTACAAATATTTGTTTCGGAGTTTGACTGTTTTCTATGTATAATATGTATGTATTTACATATACAGTATACATGTATTTATATCAGTTGTCTAGTACCCATAACACAAGCTCTGCTTAGTTTGGGACTAAATGGCGTTGTGTGTCATGTCCGAAATATTAATTAAAAAATTATAAATTTTCGATTGGTATTGAACAAGTCCCTACCAGTTCATACAAGGGTGGGTACGGGTATATGTTTTTGTTTCCTGGTGTTACACTATTCCTTAATTAATATATGCTGGAAATAATAAGCCCTATGTTACAAAACTTCAGCCAAGGGAACGCCACTGCTAGACATAGGCTCATATAGTCGTAATTTCGATTAAAAACCAATAGAAAGCAGCCCTTATCGACCGTCCACCTGCTTTCTACATAAGGTCATCTGCCCACAGCTTTTGGTTGGTTTAATTAAGTTATTAAAATTCATGAATTCGTTAACTTAACCGCGCATTTTTTTTAAACATCGATATCAGATACAGTTAATTTCTTACAGTGATATTCTAACTGCGTATTATCAACTTTCGGTTCTGACCTTTACTTGAGCTCTGAGATATCACTTTCTCTTAATGTTATGATTCTCATCAACGTGAGAATAAACTAACAAAAATAACTTCAAAACCCTCAAAGGTTATTTTTTATATACGTAATTACTAGCTTTTGCCTGCGGCACTAATCATGTTTGTGTTGGCTTTCGTGGCGAATCTTTAAACTGATAAAACTATTTTATTAGTCAATCGATTGAAATAAGAAACACTTAGTGTTGAGTGAACTTTACCACAATACATAAACGAAACCCACATCTAAATAGGTCAAGGCACTTCTGAGATAAGTGCGCACAAACACACATTACAAACAGATAAAAATTCTAAAAAAGGTTGTTTAAATTTTATTACTTATAAATGCTCTATGGTCCCTTATAAGTCTTTTTCCAATATACATCCTGAACCTGGTTGTATTTCTTTGTAAATGTCAATGAATGATGTTCTCATATATCTTTCTGTCTATCTACTAACGTCCATCTAGACGTTTGTAGATAGACAGGCAGTCAAGATAATCTAAATTTTTCCCCTATGATAGGTGCATAGTATAGTCACGTACGCAAATAAAAAAAATAGAAATGTTTTTTGTACTATAGGGTACATAGTAGCGGCCATGTCACATTATAATATGTGATTATCGGTCTCAGGAAGGTCACAGGTATTCTGACTGCGCATTATCCACTAAAAAGCACCTATTCACTATAGGCGCAACAGACAGCCCTCTATGCAGGGGATGCATGGAGGCAAAACAAACGTCACAGTTCGTTCTCACAGAATGTAGAAGGTGGCAGATTAACAGGCGGACATCCTCCAATCAACATCAGTCCCGGTAGCATGTAGTGCCCTGAAAAGGCTGCTGAGCCGCACTTAGCCACTCGAGAGGCTAAGTGCGGAAATGGCCCGGTAAAACAAATAAACAATGTGACACTCAGTTTTATAATATTAGTATATATATATATATATATAGATTTCTGAAGGCAGAAATTTAAGGAAGGAAGAAGGTAGGAATTTATTAAAGTAGAATTAACATAAGATGCCCATAATTGTGATAGTTATTAAAAGTAATTATTTACACTGTTGCTAATTTGCTCATTTTTAAAGAAGAAGAAAGTTTCTAAATTCAAATGTATACATGTTTTTTTTATTTATGATCGCGAGTAACTTCGTATTTTATAAGCCGATTATAATAATTATTTTTTAATGGAAAGAAAATATCTCAATGTTGGTACCATGATAAGGACACTACGATCTGAAGATGGCATCCATGAGAAATCGATCGATTTGGTCGTTCCTGAAGTCGGTTTTTATTTTGTTATTCTTGTAATAAAAATACCTATCATGTTTGGCCTTGGCATAATTCGATTAAAAATAAAGTCAACGTCTTGCAAGCGGCACACAATTGTTGATAAAAACAAGATACGTGTATATAAAATGGAAATGTGTTTTACTTTCACGATTTTCGGACTCGATTCATATATACTGAGTACTCTTTTAATTATATAATTATACCAGCTCATCTTTCTATAGGTATTTAAAAATGAATCTCTATATTTAATTTTTTTATGTATATGACTGCCAAAGGACCCTACTCTGCCTGCTGGAAAGCACAAACAAGAGTGGTAATACCATACTTATTGCGACTTGGTGACGATGGCGATCTAGGAATGCTTCTTCTTGATTTACTTTGATTACGGCATCTCGCGTGAACGTTGGACTAATTTCACTTATTATTTTTTGTTGGATAGACCATGTATTGAGAAATGATTTAAGGTATATAGCATCACGCCATGGCCATAAGGTTGCAAAAACAGGTTAAAATTATTTGTTTTGAGTTGAGAGCCGCAGAAGAAGTTGCGCAGGTCTGCTTATTTAATGTAAAAGAAAGAAAACATAGAACGGTAGGGAAGGAGAAAAAAAAACAAGTAGTTATTGCAAAGTTCAAACTTCATATTACGTTCAATAACCTATAACCTCTTTATCTTTTTGTAAGATATTTATAAACCCTTTACTTTTATCCATTCGATAGGTTTTATGAAATGGTTTCAAAAATCGACCATTTAAACATTATATTTTTCCATGCTATTCACACAATTAAGACAATTATAAGGTCACTTCTTAATCGAAAATCTGCTAAACCCATTTAACACTCCTTTCCTTTCAATATCAGAATTCCTGTACTGATTTCTAACAAATTTAAAACATACACTCGAAAACCATAACTCACATTCTCACGCAATCAGGTAAAAATGAGATAATATAAATTATATATATATATATTATATATATATAATATAAAATATATATAAATAAATAAGTCACTATCTCAATTCTTGTCAATGTTATTATTAAAACATCGTTGCCAACTGTCTGTTATAATGCACAATTTACTTGTAATGGAATGGTACAGAGACTCAGTTTAATAAATTACTACTAACTGAACTAAATTCGTACCTAAGAGACGGTGAATCTTCGGTCCTGTTAATCCTGAAAATACTTATCTCCCACTCCCTTTTGGGAGATTTTATTCTTAACATATTGAAACATCAGCCATTCGCATTCCACTGCTGAACATAGACCTCTATAATTGCACACCACTTGGTTCAGTCTCGGCTTCAAAACTAAACCAAAGATATATTACTATTATGTAGTTTTAGTATTTTGAAGTAATCATCTGGTTAGTTATTCATAGCATAATAGCTACATTCACCATAATATGATATGGGTCTGGTGAGTGCATATGTGCAACGGGTATTTTTCACATCACGAAATACAACCATTTTATGAAATATTGGTACGCATATGTGAAGGCAACTCTAAGATTTCTCCCCAGCAGAATATGTTACAAGTAAACTGATTAGTTTTTGTAAATCTACAGTTTGTCAGTAGACTTAACGTTATTTTATCTGCATAAAATTCTTGGTTACACGCTTTCTTATAGAACCTTTTCCACTCGAAAAAAAATTGTATCATGATGTATGTTCGCAATAAACTCCAAAGATACTGAACCAATTTTTATCAATTTTTGTAAGCATCTTCATTATCCAGCAATTTGGTCCAACATCGGAGATAGGGTAGTTTTTATCTCAATTAGCCCATGTTCAGATGACGAGCGCTCAACGCGCCTTTACAACTACATGTAATTTCGTTCTAGGAGTACACGTGCTAACGCGCGTTTCTATGCGTAGTTGTCAACGCGCGTTGGCAAAACGCGGGTTGAGCCCTCGTCATCTGAATATGGACTTATTGATCTTAATATTTCTAATTGAAAATTAAATGTGTGTTTATCGGTTAGTTTTATAAAATCATAAAAGATGGCGGCAATCAACACAGATATCGGGTAGACGGCGTCGCATTACCATTTCTAGAATTTATGTATATTTTCATGGTTATATTTGACCAATCATACCACTTTCTTTTATCTGCGACCATAAACTATCTGTGGGACGCCGAGGTGAGCATAATTACTAAAACAAGGTTTTCAGAAACGTAGAAAATGTTAACAAAAAAAATGTGGCGGTACGAAGTTCGAACAGTAAACCTTCAATAAAGTTAAGACATAAAGCATACTATATACAATATACACTTTGATAACGTGAACTTAAGTCAAAAATATTTCAACCTATTTATCAAATTTTCTAAGTGAAATTACCCAAGTTTGCACAAAGACCGCAGATCCACCACATACATGTAGTACATTCTTAAGTAAGTTTAAGAAAACTATAGCTACCATTACATACCATATTTATTATTATTTTAAGAAAACGTGAGTGGCCTACGAAAAATGTTTGCCTAACAAATGGCAGTTCATAGAGAAGTGGGGATGGTGCTAGGCGGGTCGGGCTACCTGCTATTTCGTAGCAGCTATAAAAACAGTTTACCTCTTAGAGAATATATACCTGGAGGGGCAGCCGAACGGGCGGAAAACGTGATCGGAGTAGAGAGAGAGAGACAGACTGAGTTTGAGTAGTAACTGTCTCTCTCACGCAAGCTTCTGATTAGTTGGTTTATTCCCGCAAAATTAGTCATGCCAATTTGTATGTGCGTCCACCAATTTAAACAAGATTCAACAACTTTCTCAAAATATTGTAGATGTCTTATTAAATTATTTGTTTGTTTGTATTTACATTTGTTTTTGTTTATCAATGTAATATATAATCTTACGTTTTTGGAGTAATTAAAGTGTAATTCAATTAAAAGTTTAATAAATAGCTCAAAACTATACATGATAATTTTAAAAAAATCGAGTTCCTGTTTTTATTGATTTCTATTTGGGACATAAAAGGTAAGTTTTCACCAAATATCTTGAAAAAAAAAATGTATAAGATAAAAATAAAAACCAAAAACTTGTTTTTTTTTATTTTTCACAGAAATTTTGAGCTTAATAAAAAAGTGTGAATACAAAACTTTTAGATATTTTTATTACATACTTTGCCATTAGACTTTTTTCAAAAGGACCTTTAGATTTGCCGGAAATCGAGATAAATCGTATTTTACCCTTAAAAGCTCACCCCCTTCCCCTTCACGACAACAGATCGCCCGTAAATTATTTTTCCTTTCATTTTTATAATATTCTCCACCTTTTCCAATGTGTTTTATCCTACTTTTATTTTTTTTTGGTTTAAAAAATTATCGATCCTTGTTTATTATGATATGATATAATTGAATGAAAACTATTATTCTGTCATGTCAGAGATATATCTTTGCCATAAGAGACGATACTTTCGGCTCAATTTACTGCGCTAATTCCACACCCATGTATATAATCAAAATCCACATAAATAGGTACAGTTGGATGCCGCATTTCCGTTTATATCTCCCGATCATTTTCAATTCCAATTATAAGAGAAAAAAACCTTTTTTACCTTCTACTTTAAAATATTTCAAGTTGTCTATCCCTTTTTACCTGAAGGCGAAGGCAGAAGGAAGGGTTATTAATGGTTCTGGAAGTGTATGAGTGTTTGTATGTTTGTAATAATGATCCGGGTGATAAAGGCTATATAAATTTTATCAAAAGTTTTAACGTAGTCGTAGAACGTAGAAGAAAGAGTTCTTCGAAATATTATATAGCATAAGGCCTTTTAACTGTACTAGTATTTTATCTGAATAATAATTTTATATCCCCTTAAAAACTTTTTACTTATAGGTACGTTCAGTTTGGGAAAAACAGACAACAATTAGCTTTCAAGTTTTTAAGAGTTAAATAAACAGCAATTTCCCTAAAATATTATCTAAAAACTAAAAAAAGAAATATCACAATCTAAAATAATCTGGTTTGTAATTAGTAATTTTAGAAAAAAATAGAAACTAATACAATAAAAATACAGTACACATACCTTACTTACTTAAATTTTAATAAGGGGATAGTTTGACTGTACCAACCTACTCCAATGCTAATTAAATTTCCCTAAAAGTTTAAACTGACTGGTTTTATAGGAATTTTCATTCTAAAATATGATTATTTTATTATTATTGTTATAAAGAAAATGTTAATTTAATGCCTGTTTATTTTAAGATTATATGAGCATAGAGTGCAATTTTATAATTCAAATGTAAAGGTAAAATCGTTAAAAAACGTTATTTTTTTATAATAGAATCTTCAACTGACATAAACTCCCAATCATAGACTTCAACTATACAAATATTCTGGAAGCAGGATAGATTGCAAAATATGAAAGAAAAAACCTTTACAAACTATAAACGTAAATTAAAAGACAACTTGATAAAATAAATTACAGTTTTAACATGTAATTAATGTTTGTAGCCCAATTTGTAGCATTTGAACTCTGTTTAGATGTCTATTTAGTTAACTGTTTTTTGTATTGTTGAAACTGAAGCCTAGCTTAAACCATAAACATGTAATATACCTTTATATTTTATAGAATAAGGTTCATCAAGCAATTATTTCAATTTTTTTATAATTTTTCTAAGTGTTTAATAGTTGAGATGATCGGTTCAAGTAAAGTTCACGGTAGAGTTCAAGTATTGTTCCAATAGGTATTTAGATGGTATTAAAACAAATCCAGTACCTGTTATGATGAAACATGAATGATGAATAAATATAAACAAAATATCTTTTCTACTATCCGAAGCCTAATTTTCGACATTGAAACGAACAAGACAATGTTAATATTTGCCACAAAATCTTACTGTATTCTGCCGTTACTGTGTTGATAGTGTATTTTATAGACGAATACATAATATTCACAAACACAAATTCTTTTTCCTATTTCCTTATCCAATTCTGATCATAGCATTTAGGTAGTGTTTAGAGATTGATAATAATTGTAATGTGTTTAATTATGTTTGCATTGTGTTTGTAGCCAATAACAAACTACAATTCGCTTAGAGCATTTCATCAATGTTTGTTATTTTGATTTAATAATAGTAAACTATGTATTGTTCTTTATCAATAATGGAACAATTTATCAATCAACACGCTCAGCTATTGCGTCTGTTTTTTTATTAGAACCCCGAACCCGAAGGTAACTATAGAAAATACGACTCCTTATTGGGTTAAATTTAGGGAGGCGGGCCATAGGGTGCCACCCACACTATCCTAGTTTTGGGGTTATGTAAAATAAATATGTCCGAGTGTGCATGTGTTTTGTGTTAGGGGTAAAAAAAACGGTTGCATTAAAAGCATGCAAATAAAAAAAAACTGAAAAATAAATTACGCTTTAGTGAAATTACTTTAATCAGTAAGTCGCATGGCGAACATTAAGAAATTAGAAAAGCAAAAAAAAACGAATCGCTTAGCAACAATGAAGCTATTAATCAAGTGAACGCCCACCGAACTGACTGCAACAGAAAAGAAAATTAACAGGTTTAAATTCGTAACATGTCGGTTGAGTTCACATGTCTTCGACGCAAGAGTTAAAATTTTAGGTAGCGGGGGCGTCAGCGGCGCGGGGGACGAGACATCCGCTCGCTCGCAGATTGCCCAATTCCCGTCGCGTACACCGACTACCTCACCGACGATTATTTAGATTTCATCATACTGGTACAGCAAGCGACTTGAACCGAACTGTTACGACACAATTGTTATAAGAAACAGCAAGTACAGTAGATCATTCAACGAGTATTGTAGAGCACGACGAATAGCGTTACCTAAAATGCCTGTCTAAAGCAGAAAATTCAAGGGTTTCGCAGCCGAATTTATTAAAACAGCTTGCGTAATCCTTGACCTCACTGCAGACATAGCCGCGCACGAAGCAATCGCTGGGACAGCACGTCGTCAGCAATGATGATTGTATGCCAGTCATATAGGAGAGAGAAAAAGACTGACTGGTATTTAGAACAGTCAAGTCGATTACTCCCCCCGACACGACTGGCATGATAAAAATTTCTATCTTCTAGTCTTCTATTCTCGTTCCCATGTAGAATCTTCAGCTGCAATTCAAATATTACCTAAATGTATAAGCGACACGTGCACGCGGTTACCGTGAAGTTACTGGTGGTCTGAGATGTGAGTCACATGACCAAGCAAAAGAAAAATATGACTAATTGGACTAAAACAGCGAACAAATGCACGCGCGTAGAAATTGTTCATAAATTTTTAAACGATTGACAAAAAAACAAAGTTGATAATTCAACTAGGTACTATGCGGAAGTCGATAAACTAGGTCACAAATATCCCACAAATATTTAAAGAAATCTATATTTAATTTTATCCACTTCATTGTTAATATCACTACAATACCCTAAGTCGAGTTAAATGTACATGGCCCGGACCGCGCGAATGAAACAAATGAATCGAAAAGTTTGAAAAGTCTGAAGTAAACTTCTTGCACTACTAAAGTTCCAAGAGAACGACCGATGCTGACGACGACCAAAGTGCGAATGGTGGCACGTAGCGGAGATCCATGTCGTAGTGGCGATAGGCGTGATAGGGGCGCGGTAGCGGGCCGGGGTAGGGGCCCCCTCCGCCCCCCACCCGCGAGCCGTGCTGCGCGCGCAGAGAAAGGACGCGCGGGGTGACGTAACATCGATCGATGCACCGCTGCGCGTTAACGTGCGCCGACTGCCACGGTCTACGTACTAGAGTCGACTAGCCGTGTTGTTACGTGTCCACTCCCTGCATCATTCTGCGATAATTTATTGAAATTCATCTATACACTGAAAAATTAGTGATAAAACGTCGTAAAACTAATAAAAAGGTCGCCGGCCTCAGATTTCAACGTGCTCTTCTATAACATACAAGAGTAACAAGCTGAAATACGGGTTGGCGTCACATCGAGCGCTCATCAACAGTAACGACAGGTTTGATAAGTTTAAGGCTGTCTTAATGACTTGAAGGAGAATGCCATGTCGTTTGCCAGTTTGCTAGCATTCGTTGAGTATTGATTAGAGTTAGCGAGCGGTGTAGCCGCTCGGGCTTTGTCGTGAGTTTTCGTGGTTCTTCGGTCCCTCAACTTCTTCTATCTGGGTCACACGTGTAAACGTTATCCCCTCCAAACCGTCCTTGGCTTACTTTGGGTCAAATGACATGGCACCTCCCTTCTCCGTGAACACCGCGTAGCGCAATCGTTTTTTCTCTATTCATTATTCAGTAAGTTCCTACCACCTACTACATTTTTTGAAATGTTTGAATGTACGTGTTTGTGCCATCGAAGCAGTAGACTGCCAAATTTATAGTTGCAACAATGCTGACCAACTTAGTAATTAGATAAATGTACCGGTTATTGTTATTACCATGTGATCTGAATAACAATGAAAAATATACGGTATTGCGTTGGTATACGTAATTAGTTACAGTAAATCCAAACTTAGTAAGTCGACAGCAAATAAACCCAATTTTTTGTTTGTCCTTTTATTTTTTGTATGTAGCGCTGTGATATCATTTTGCATGGTTTTCTTTATTTTATGAGAGAGAGAAAGTTACGCCGTATAATATACGTACTAATAGTACTTAGGTTAGTTTAGGTATCATTAGTATCGACACGCGATGGCGCTGATATCGTACGGCATTTCACGCAGTCGCAGTGCCGCAGTGGCGTGTTTTCTCCTGTCGTTCGGTTAGCCGTGGCCCGTGGCAATGCGAGCTCTCGCGTGTTGTAGCTGAAGTAAGCGGCAACGCGTCGCGTTAAATATCTAACTCGGCATCTACGAGGTCGAGCAGCCCAACGTGGCCCCATCGAATAAAACTCGCTGCGGTGATGAACACAACGTTTCGCCCTCATTTCTATTCAGTACAATATCCGAAATAACTAGGACGCCATTACTGCACGACGCCGCGCATGGTCAGAGCTTGTGGTTCCCGTCCAATTTAGTTAGAACCGCGTCGGTTCGACGTTCCGCTCCTGAAGCATACATTATCAAAGGCGACGCAGTAGGGCGGAGAGATCGTAATAAACTGGTAAGTTCAGTTGCTTTGATCGACCACTTGGTAAGCGTGCGTTCTTTAATAAATTCCTAAAATATGGCGACGCAGGCCGTGAATTGAGTAACTAGCTGTAAAGAAACCTACCTACGACACAAGGTAACCGCGTTTATCATTAATGTACACATTACATTAATAGTTAATGTTCATATGTGTTATCGCATTATATGTTTTGCTTCAAGTAGATGTTGTACTAAGCGCTTCCCTTACAACTTGTACTAGAAATGGGAATACAATCGACTTAATTTGGATGGTATACGAAACGACGTTTGGAACATAAAACAAACATATTTTGAAATTATTTTTCTTAGACCACCAGTTAATATGAGGGCAGGCACCCACATACCTGAGTATATTATATGATTACTTACTATTAATATATTTTAAAGGAATCAATAATGCTCATAAGTCTGGAGGGTGACAATACATATAAAGTTATTGATTATTGAGTGAATATTAAGGTGTTTGAAATTTTCATCCAGTTCCTATTCATTGATTTCTTAACATTATGATCTATATGTATGTATGTATGTTTCATTTCTTCAATTATGTGAATTGGCAATAATAATCTCAAATTTGCAGCATCCAACTCCAATACAATAATCTTTTTCGTATGCTACTAAACAAAGAGTTTGTAAGGATATTTAAAATGAGTTGTTTTTAATACAAAAAGCACTTTGTTCAGTAACATATTAAACAAAGATTATACAAATTTATTGGGTAACCAAATATCATATCAGAGCAATTGGCATTCGAAATTCAAAATTTTGTATATTTTTTTAATACTGGTAGAGCAGGTACAACCTCACATTATTGTGACTGTTAAACGTGCTTTTGAAAAACTTTTATTTTAAAAATAGAAACATTTAAAAAAACTAAACTATTTCACACATTATGTATGAAATCTTTACAAATATAAAGTGGGTTGTGCTTAGTCTACATGTTAAACTAATGAGAGATGCAAAATGTTCATGACTTTGTAAAATAACTCTACAAAACCTAGTTTTTTATTATTTCCTCTATATGAAAAGTCAAAGTTTGGATTACATTTTTTATGTGATATTGTACAATGCTGTAAGAACCACACAGTACACTATCTTATAAAAAGTGAAATTTGGAATCTAATTTTCTTTATCTTTACTTTTTATGTTATCAATAAAAAAGTTTTCAGTTTTTATTTGTGTTTTTTATAAAAATAAACGCGAAACAGTACATTTTTATTTTTATTTTTTTGTTAACCTTTTTTCTGTTCTATTTTTATGTTTGAAATGGTGAATTAAGAAAGTTTCCTAAGTTTGGTGAAAAAATTCATTAGTTTTACAACATATTTAAATTATAGAAATATTTGATAGTATATATCTAAAATTTGAAGTATATACAATTAATATATATTTAAACTATAATGTATCAATAAACTTTTTAACTGAACAAGTGGTGGTTGTGATTATTGCCAGTAAGTGGGTATACTTAATATAATGGATAGGAAAATAATATAGCTCTAATAAGCTTTAATACTGTTTAAATGTTTATCACATTTGAATAATGTGTATCAGTACTCATTGAATGTTTATTTATTTTTAAATGTTAGTGGAATGCAATTGATATATTGATGTAACACGAATGACCGTGAATGCTTCATCGCAATACGATTGACTGTGAAGTATTAACGGGAACTGTGTCTATTTATCTTAAAAATTAAAATTCCAACAGTTAATGTCCAGTGTCAGGAAAAAGTTTCATTTTAACTTCAAAGAACACAGTTCTCAGTAATACTTGCTTTTGCTGTAACTATAAATAAAATACAACCTTAGATTTGATAAAATTGGTGTATCATTTTATTAAAAAGTTTCGTTAAATATAAATTTCTAATGAGCACGGTTAAGGAATTACTTGTAATAACATTATCTTCACAATACATATTGTTTGGTTTCTTTTTTAATAACTTTGAGAACAACTTAGTTTAGATTGAGTTTTTCTTTGTCGAAAAGACAAAAGTTTTAATGCATACGATTTATTTAATTTTGTTTTCATATTAATCAACGAGTAGTTTTTTATCAACTGATATTTTATTGGACTTATAATCTGTTATAAGCACTTATAAATGAAAAACCTATAAAAAGTTGTTGAAAAGTACATTCTAAGATTTGTTTTGCCAAAAATTTTCATAATATTTAATTTTGTTTTTATAAAAATTAACGAGTATTTTATTATTAGCCAATAGTTTATTAAACTTAATATCTGTTATAAGCACTTATAAATGAAATGTATAAAAAGTTGTTGCAAAGTAAACTCTAAGATTTTTCTGGTAGAGCTGTTGTGTTTGTTTGCCAAGGGGTCATTATTTGACTTCTTGGCAAACACTAGTCAAATTACAATTGTCAAGCAGCAATAAAAAATGTTATTACAAATAAGTGACCTAAACCAGTGCAAGTTGTACTTTATTAACTCTATCTATCGCTATAATAAACCCAGAAATGTGTTGTCAATTAATGTTTTTTGTTACCGCCAAGCAACATTGCACCGCTTTATATGTATGATTTTATATTATCGAATTCTATAGACGTTGTCCTATTGTAATAAATAATATAATAATTTGTTGTTTATCGTTTTTATTTAATAAACTATTTTACTTTTACCCGTACCCCATGTTTTTAGGGAATACTTCCCGATGTTTCGTTGCTTAAAACCTGATTCCTACTATTACTTGTTTTCAAATCAAATTGCCCAATATCACTGAATACTACATTTATGAATATATATGTAAGTATATTACTACTTATCATATTATATTGAAAATAAATAAATTATGCTTTGTATTAAATTATAACTGAATGTACCCTTTGATGCTTTGCTCTACAATGTTGCATTTAATTGTTATTCAGATTACCTATAAGATCACAGAAGTACCTAACTAATAATATTTATTCATCAGCCAATAAAGCCATTTTAAGAAAACCTCCTCCTTTTTGAAAGTCGGTTAATAAATGACGGCTGTCTCTACCCATACTGCTCCACTAACCCAAAATATTTAAGTACCTATAATTTTTGACCAAAACCAGACAAAATTTCTAGCTGCACTGGATAGCGTAGTGGTTTAGGCGGCAGCCTCGCCGTTTCCAAATACGCTGAGTGTTGTAGGTTCGATCCCTACATTTGACAACACTTTGTGTTATCCACAATTTGTTGTTCTGAGTTTGAGTATTCTTAGTATGCGTTTCATTAATCGTTGTAAAATCCCCGCGACCCAGCATGTATTTTCAGTCTGGGAGATCTTCTTAAAAACTATACTTGTAGTTACATCAACCAGAATACAAATACAGCAGCATTCTAAGACAGTACTTGGATATATATAGATTCTTATGATTCCTATTACTATATTCCGACCTAGTAAGCATTCAGTAGTTAAATCTTCTAATTACTTTTAATCAGGTGACAATTGATCACTCCCCCCAAAAATTGCCAGAGCCATCTCTAAAACTATATTAAGACTTAGTTGATGTTCTATGATATAAAATAAGTCTATACACTTGCAACTGCGAACTTCAAACCAGTCCAAACTAAAAACTATAGTTTTGAACTAGATTTGAACTATTGTTTGTTACTAGGCACTAGTAAATGAGTTGTCTTTGCTTAGTTATAGATTGAAGGTTAATGTTTCTCTCAATCTATCTCTAAAATACTGTCCATAAGAATCCAGTGTTTAGGACTGTCTTACGCTGCTTTGTCGGGCACAGATAAGTATCTAGGTCGATTAGATAAGTATCCAGTTCTTGGTGACTTGTGTTCAATGCTTACCAAATCCTAATCCATACATTCCATACTTACCGTAAATAAAGTTACTTACGGTAGTCACTTTGTACGTTGATCCAGTCGTAGTAATCATACGTACTGATGTTGGAATTTGGTATTTAGAAACATAAATTTACGTAAAATAAAATAAAATTTAAATAAAAATCCATCCATGAGAACTACACAGTCATCAAGTTCATGTTTAGTTAGATAATTTTGAAGTAAAAACAACCGTTTAGTTTACTTAAACAAATAAAAGTTTACGTCAGTGTTGAAACTATTGGTACACGGAAACTTATTAGTCAATGTTGATAAAGAAATATCGATACACTGAACAAGGTGATAAGATTCGTAATCGCGTATTTGACACACGTGACACGAGTACGTGATCGAACACCGAGACACATTCCACTTGCTACCAACTGGTCTCAATAGTATGTGCCAATATGAACCTAAAACTTTAGAAGTCAGTAGGTTCCACTTATTTAACTAGTCACGAAAATTAATTTCAAGTTTTAATTTGAATCCTAACCTCTCAAAAGTTTTGAAGTTCGTAAACAAAGTTTTAAACTACATAAAAGTTGTTTTAAAGCACTACAATGCGGGTTAATAAAGGACTCTAATAATAAACTTAAACCAAAAAAACTTTTTCGCTAGCAAGAACAATCGCCAAAAAAATAAAAAGTTTTACGCACAGCGGAACTTACCTCGCAGGGAACGGAACGCGGTATCTCGCAGTTCAGTCAGTGATGTTATGCCAGTGACGGATTCTATGTTAAGTATATTTATGATAACGTGGGCGGCTAGTACGCTGGCGCGCAGGCCACGTCGTCGCAGAGCGCTGCCGCATTGTGTTCTACACTGTATACGTATGCGGGCCTAAGGACTCCCTCCCCGCACTTAGAACTTCTCCGCCTCCTGTCGCTCGGCACGAAACGACGTAAACGCTACCAATGCATGCCAATTCAAAAATAGACTCTTGAAGCATGAAACAGTTTTAAAGAGAGAAAGAACGATATTTCTCTAGCAATGCTGCAACGGTTGGTGGCATTTGACGGTTGCGTGTCCTAAAATTATGGATACCACTACATCAACGAAAATATTTACAACATTTGAATATTATTAACCATTAGACTCAACTGACCAATCTAATTAAGTTTCCGTTATCATGCGACGTAGCTTATATAAAATGTGTTCAAATGTTATGTTTGATTCATAATTTTCTGACTTTATAAAAAGCTCAACACTATTGTTTTTAGAAAAATATTATGCAGGTTGAGAGAGACTAGACCAACTATAAAACGAAATATGACAAATTTTTAAGCGTTAGATAGATACAACTTGTGGCGCGATAGCTCTAAAAGGAAAATAAATTCAGTAAGACAAAATAATTAGGACAATGGTTGCTTAAGTTGCTTAACGTGTAGGTACTCACATCAAGTAAAAAAAATATTTAAGTGTTAAACGGTTCTACGTAAACTAGTTAATTCGAAGCACTTTGTGGTTCATATTAAATATGTATACTAAGTTTACTGACGCACAACTTGGAAATAGTTAATAGACTAAATCCAAGTCTTTTCAAAAAGTTTTTCTGTACTTGTTCTTGTTTGTATGCAACTCACTTTTATATTGAACTTGACTTTTTAAACTTTTTTAAGATCGTCACCCAATGAATCCAAGGGATGTAGGTTAGCATAACTTTTACCTAACCCAGACTGAACGGATTTACGGAAAAATGTTTTTGCCAATTTAATAAATGCATTATAGCAGCGAGCTTGATAGTTGCAGTTCTGGATTCTGTCTTTTGAACTCAAATATTTGGACAAATGTGAATTAAAAGTATACTTCATATTTATTCTCTTATAATATTTTTTTGTCGTTTTTGCTGTAAACTAATTTTGTATGCTTAATGACTACTAATCATAACAAATTTTTGTCTCTTTGTCAAGTAAAAAGTAATAAATTTCTTTGAGGCAAAGTCATTTTGGGTACTAATCGTTAGCTATTATTTTCTATTAATTCTTGGAACCGTTTAAGACTTAGATTCATCACATCCTATATAGGAGTCTAGGTAAAATAAAATTAGTTAGGATCAATGAAATTTTCATTTGCGTAACGACAACAAAAAACTCTCCTATTTTTCATTTGAATTGACATGTATTTATATTATTTAACAATGCCAAACGCTATACTAACATTCCAGTAAAAAACAATTTGTTTGACATCTTTTGTTTAGTCCGTCCACCAGTGCTACGTTCCTTTGGAGTGGAAAGAAACCTTGTGAATAGGCTTATACGGACCATAGATATAAGCTAAACAGTCATAGACCGATTATTGGTGAACGGAGGTCAACTAGAGGCGGTACACCTCGTTGAATACAACTATAGTTTTTTTTATGGTGTAGATGAAAACAACAACAATTTTTTTGTTTCATTTAGGAACTTACGTTGTCTCTAGACGGCTAATGTCAATGCCTGTTTTTATGTAAACTAAAATGTTTCGCATTTCCCATGGCAGTCTTCTCAAATTATTTTATACATTAACTTACCTTTCTGAATTCTTCCGTCACAGTGCACGAGTAGAGTTTGATACAAGTTTGCAATACGCCCGCGTTGGAATGAGAAATGTTTTGAAATTCGAGTAAAAGCAGTAGCCGAAAGCCGAAAAAAAACAATATTATTTTGTAAAACTTTATTTTTTACACTCAAATTATATGTTTTTTTTTCTAGTGAAATCTAATACCGACATACCTATCTCGCACATTAATTAAATCTAAAATTATAAATACTGTCATCAACTTCATGATTTGGAACAAAATGTACATCTTAGCTTAATAAAATAATGTTTTTTTGGGACCAAAGCTGGATACTGTTCTTCCTTTACCTTTGCCAAACTAGATTCTTCTCATAAGACTTCTCTACGCACTTTAGAAGCTGTAGGTTATGAATCGACACCAGCGGGCTGTACATTTTGGTGTTTTCACCAAATTCACATTGACAATGCAATACATGCTGTGGCGTCTGTTTGTGTCGATTTATGATTTTTAACTTTAGCTTCAATTTTATGATTTTGAATTTGAATTGGGGGTTATCTTTTAAATCTACTACAATATAGCTGAGTCTCGATTTATTCTCTCAGAGAGATCCCAATGTGTTAAGAATGATGCCTCATCTATAGAAAAACCTGGCAAGGATTTAATTTCGCAATATGCCACTAAGCCAAGAGGCCTTTTAGGCCCGAGTAACTGTTCCTTTTTTAAAGATTTAAGTGACGTAATTGTTTAATTTAACATTTAATTTATGTGCAGGTCAAAACAAAAGATAAACGACAGAGGTCAGCTTTGCGAAGCAACCGAAATGGAGAAAATGAACACAAAACCCATCAAGGCGAAACGCCGAATGAGGCATCGAAAAACAGAAACATTCGAAACGTCATCACTGCCGGTGACAAATCATTTTGATGAGATAAAATTTGGTATAACAAACGATCTCCTGCAGTACCCAAAACCTGCACGAAAAGGGTATGAAAATAAAATTAAACAGGTAAGAATAACAAAAACATTTATCTAACATCTCAGTAACTACTCTACCTGATAGAAAGCATGAGCAGAATCCAAAAGTGGTGGTCATCATACTCATTGCGAATGCAGATAACAGCAACAATGCAGCATGGTGACCCACACTATGGCGATCTATTGAGATGCTTTAGCATCGTTGGGCTTCGGTCTCGCACTCGTCCACGAAACACGACAGCACGAATGCTGTCATTTTACTACTATATTTTAGAACAATCATATCTAATTAAAATATATTTTCTAGTGCTTTTATTCATTGTTAGGTATTGATGTATCTAAGGCAATTTACTTCAATATTTAATTGAATGCGTTTTTCCTTGTGTTGTAGGTACTATCGAAAATAGATCACTTGGAGTCCACAGAAGATTACTCCGGCTACGACACCGACTTTGAATATGAAACATTCAATCTTGAATTGAACGAGCCCCTCGAAGAGAATGAAGCCGTTAGTATATCTTTATATCATTTCATCATTTACCGAAATAAAATATACGTTATATTTGAGTATGTCTTAACAACGAGTTCAATTAATATTGATAAAAAACAATACCATCAAAAACATTTTCATCTAAAATGTTGCCAAGACGACTACATATAGCTTACCCTGTGAAAAAGATATCAGATCTCATGTAGAGCCAAGCTTGTGAATCTAAACGCCCTAACTTCATCAACCCTAACTTCACAAACTCTACATCTCAGTAAAAATGTATGGCTTTGCCGTTTCGCTCCCGTCATGAAGGCCTTTTGAGTTTGCACATATCTAGTTTCTGAAGTAATGTGTTATGCAAATATTTAGTAACGAAACAACCAAGCTATACATTTTTAGTTTAGAGTTATAGAGTTTGTGAAGTTAGGGTTGGTGGAGTTAGAGCGCGTAGATTTAGAAGCTCGGCTCTACAAGAGATCTGATATCTTTTTCACATAAGCCATATGCAGTCGTCTTGGCAACATTTTACATGAAAATGTTTTTGATGGTATTTCATTTCTTTTTGTAAGTTGCTTATGGCACACGGGGTTGTCCGAAACAGAACAGAAGCAAGAGTCTTCGCCCGACTGTGATTCAAACGTTTGCATTTAATAGTTATTAAAAAAAAACATAGATTTTTGTGCTCCAGTGAAATACAAATTTGAAGTGCACAAATATCATGATATCACAAACATAGTTTGTTCTTTCTTCGTTCGTAGTGTATGTATGTAAACTAAACTTTGAACCGGTTTTTTAAACACTATTTTTTCCGTCTTTAGTGATGATTGAAAAAGTGTACTGTACTAAAAAAGTCGAATGAGTTTATGCGGCGTCTTATGTATAAATTAAACTGTGCACTTTATATTCTAATAATTTATAAAAATAAATAAAAAATGAAAAAAGCGGCCAAGTGCGAGTCGGACTCGAACATGAAGGGTTCCGTAGCAGCAAGTAACGTAATATAACAGTTCTTGTAGTTCGTTGTAACTTTGAACGATAAATTGCGGTTTACGATTCATGACGTATTAAAAAAACTATTTACTTAATATCGTTCAAACCAAATTTCGGTGGCAGTTTGTATAATAATACACATCATGTATATTTTTTTTGTTTTATCATTCTTTTACTTTAGAACAGGGGAGGGGAGCACATTTTACAACTTTGGAAATGTCTCTCGCGCAAACTATTAAGTTTGCAAAAAAATTATACTAGAAATTTCAATATCATTTTTGAAAACCTATCTATATATACCCTACACGGACGGGGTTGATAAAAAAGAAACTTTTGAGTTTCAGTTGTAAGTATGGGGACCCAGCATTAATTGTTTCTTTTTATTATTTTTGTGTGAAAATCTTAATGCAGTTCACAGAATATATCTACTTACCAAGTTTCAACAGTATAGTTTCAGAAAAAAGAGGCTGTGACATACGGACGGACAGACAGAGGACAAAAACAGACAGACATGACGAATGTATGATCACGACTGCCTCGGTGGCGTAGTGGTAGCGTACGCGACTGCTGTTCTTGTGGTCTCGGGTTCGATTCCCGGGTCGGACCAAATGTTTGTATGATCTGCAAATATTTGTTTCGGAGTTTGGGTGTTTTCTATGTATAATATGTATTTACGAAAAAAAAAGTATTTAAGTATTCTAGTATCTAAGTTGTCTAGTACCCATAATACAAGCTCAGCTTAGTTTGGGACTAGATGGCGTTGTGTGTTAGATGTCCGAAATATTTATCATTATTATTTCCTTTATTTCATTTATATATACAAATTATTTACATTTTTAAATATAAATATAAAAACAAATACATTTAAAAATATAAAAAATAGTAGACCACCGACTTCGGGTACAGGGACCAAGAAACCGGTGGTTAGGGCTCCAAAGACAGGAGCCTCCTCACAATACGAGCCGTGTCAAGGAGGACTGCCTTCTGCATCAGACCCTTGATCCAGCCATCTAACGTGAGCCTCTTAAGGTGTTGGTCGAGGCTCCTGGCAATTAATCCGTGAGCAGATACGACTATCGGAACAATGATCGCCGAATCCACATTCCACATATCGACAATCTCGTGAGATAAATCCAAATATTTTGTTTGTTTTTCTTTTATTATTATTATTTATCTATAAGGGTTCCATTTCTTACCTTTGGCACGGAACCCTAAAAATGGGGTAGCGCTGAAATTACATAAATATATTCACACAAACGAATCCACAGTGGGTACACCTACATATTTAAAAATAAAGTAAAACAGACCTTTCGAATTTGTGAATAATGTTTCAGCTGGGAGGCGAAAATATTACCGTTTCAATCCGTCACGACCTGCTTACGATAAGAATGTAGTGTAATATTCTTAATGTTGTGTTGATTTAAGAATCCAAATATTTTAATCTCACATAAACAAGTTAGATTAAACGTCACCGTGGAATTAAAACTTTGAATACATGTGTGTAATAGAAATCATAGTTAGTACTTAGGTACTGAATCATTAATGATTCTTAAAAATCTCTAGATAGCCTTTATTTCGATAAAATGTCATTTTGTTCAATATCGTCTCCTGTACGATTGTATAAATGAAAACTTTCTTTGTCTTTTTGACGTCTATAGTATAAGACGTTTATCATATCTATACTAATATATGAAGCTGAAGAGTTTGTTTGTTTGTTTGAACAAGCTAATCTCGGGAACCACTGGTCCGATTTGAAAAATTCTTTCAGTGTTAGATAGCCCATTTATCGAGAAGGGCTATATATCATCACGCTAAGACCTACAGGAGCGGAGCAACAACGAAGAATGTTACAAAAACGGGGAAAAATTATCACGTTACAGGCAATAGGAGACGCAAACGAGGTTGCGTGGGTCAGCTAGTAATTTTATATAGTCCATCGTGTAGGTACTATGTAGACGCATAAATCATCTATACATATAAATAAAATTGATGTGTCTGTTTGTAATTTCAAGTTAACAGTTTTTCACTGCAATGCATGGAAGTATGTATGATACATACCTACATAAAAAAAAATGTTAGTCTCTCTGCTTAATCCGTCTAATCTCTAAAACGGCTGGACCGATTTTAACGAGACTTTCACTAACATATAGCTGATACAATAATGATACAAGGAGTAACTTTTATAGACTAGATGCGCCCGCAGCGTTACTCGCGCTTGTAAAGGGATAACACCACCACCAACAGTTCAATATTGAAAAATATAAATAGATGGATATTTCACGATCTAACCTTGTTTTAGATACCTACATCAGTACCGCCACATTAATTGTTACATGTCTGCCTGTATAACAACATTTAGATCCTAAATTCTATAGTTAATCAGATAATTGTTATACAAATGACCATTTTCTAACTAAGCATTTAGAATTGTTATATGTAATAGCCTATTTCTGAAACATTGTGTGTAGTAGAAAGAACATTTAAATGTGTCTCATGTCTGCAAACATATAACAAAGAATATAAACATAACTGCAAGAATCAAGTACCTGTGAACCTCAATGGTAGATTGTGCCATGGTATTATATCTATAATGGTATTGATGCACATCCGCACTGTTTCGTAGTTAAAATAACATGACATGAATTCAAACGTGTCGTAATGCTTTGTTCAACAAAACTGGAATTTCTAACGGTGTTGCTACGAAACACGTGTAGTGCTTATAACGGTGATGTATTTTGTTTGGGTTGTAATTAAGCCGTAGGATCTCCACAAATATATAACATACTAACTGTTGACCGCGACTTCGTTCGAATTTAACAAATGAAAATTATTTTCTTTCTAAAATAATAGTAGCCTGAGTTACTTCCTTTACCATCAGCTATTTGCAAGTGAAAGCCCCGTCAAAGTCGGTCAAGCCATTTTACAGATTAGCCGGAACAGATAGACAGACAATTGAAAGAAATGTTCTTTTGTTGAAAGAACTGTATATACTTTCATTTATATATAGTGGAAAGCTATGACTTGGAAAATATAAACAGACATTTTAAAATAAGTTAAGATTCGTAGACACCTTACTTTTGGTGTTCTTAATATTTAGTACCTAAAGGTAGAAACCTGATTTATTTTTGAACAGTGGTAATAGAGCTAGTAAATAAGTAGCAGGGGAATTGGTCTTACGCCTCTTAATTTAAGAGAAAGCTGCACTGCTACCCATTTCCGCGGCAACCTTTATTACAAAAAAATACCAGTTCAGAAATTATAGAAATCGATCGATCGAATCCTATCACCTAACAGACAAGTTAAATATGATCAGTTTATGACAACGGCCAATGCAACTTAATCGAATTTTCAGGCAATTTAATAATGCTTGAATACCAATTTCGTAGTCGCTTCATCGGTACTTGCCTATAATAGTTCGCACAGGTTCTAACTTATACCATCTCTAAAGTACTTATCACATTTCAAAAGGTGCATGGAGCAAGCGCCATGTGAATGCACCATCATTTTTATTCAATTCTGATTAAATATTTAGATGAACACAAAATGGCCAGAAAGCAAGATAACCGAGACGCACTATGATAGACGAATATAATATTTTTTTTACTATCCACACCCGATATCCGGTATCAAGACGCATTTGACACATTACAACTATATTCTTAATCTTTTATTCTTCCTGTAGTGGAAGTTTCCAGTACCTAAGTATTCATTTTTTTCGAGGTCAACATTAAATTGTTTATTTTCGGTGCACGCGTGAAAGAGAAAGTTCCTATCTAGTCGTTGCGAACGAAATTTCGACATTTATCAATTTCACTTTTACTCTGAATACTTAAGAACGACAGCTATAAATATCGTTTCGACGTATACCTAAACTACGATAAATAGATCAAGGTTTCACTGTCTCTACGTAACACAGGTACGTAGTTGGTTTTATGTACGCTGTAAAGTACTACGTAGTGAATTTATGAGTTTGCGCATAAAAGACAACCGCAGAACGGGATAACAAAAATAGTAAACTGCTAACGCACAATGGTCGTGGCCGCCGATTACGTAAAACAGGAAAGATATAGGTCGTGAGGGCAGGGGATCCCTTGAGGGTGAACTACGTGTTGGCTCGGCGTGGGGGCGTGCAAAGGGGGTAGCCACGGCTCGGATGGTACCAACGAGAAAGGGGGCTTGATAAAGTAGGTGGCCTACATGTGCACAGACCCCGCTCGGCTGCACAGCGCTTTTTTCAATGAAGCCATTCCGCTGTAAATGAATTATTCGAGAGCCCCGCCTGCGGCTTATAAATAGAAACTACTATTTTTAAACATCTATTACCAAGACGATGAGTTTTCCTTACTGATATCTTATTGTTATTACTGCTTCGTTGGCCTCGCGGTTGGCGTGAGCGACTGCTGATCATGAGGTCTCGGGTTCGATTCCCGGGTCGGACCAAATGTTTGTATGATCTACAAATATTTGTTTCGGAGTTTGGGTGTGTTCTATCTATAATATGTATGTATTTACAAAAAAAAAGTATATATGTATTTGTATCAGTTGTCTAGTACCTCATAACACAAGCTCTGCTTATCTTGGGACTAGATGGCGTTGTGTGTTTAGATGTCCGAAATATTTATTATTTATTTATTATTATTATTAATTGTAGTGTGAAGTTCTAACAATTTTCACTACTTACACAACTATTGATTAGGTTGTTTACTTAGTAACAGAAATATAAATATACTTAATACAGTTTAATAAACAGTAGGAATTGCCTATGTTGCCACGCTACTGAATGTCACAATTTCGTAGTAAAAATGATAACTTTACTTTTATTTGGATCTACCACATGACGAGTTGACTTAAATTAACAGTTATTCTGAATAAAGACTACATGCTTCTGACGTCAAGTTTTAGACAAAGGGTTTTAATATATTTTAAACGATATTATCCTTAACGAATAAAAGTACCTAATTCATATTGTAATTATATAGTAGTATTTAAAATAAATCTATTTTGATTAAAATGTAAGTATGTGTGTATGTTTTATATATCGATGTTTGGATTTATAGTATTCCATTGTGTTTTTTTTGTTTCTCTTTTCTCTCGTTTGTTTCTTAATTTTCGGGTTTTTAATCTCTATTTTAGAATCCATAAACAAAGTGTAGTGCACCTTCTCGTAGACATAGTAGGCGGTAGACTGGTAGAAAATTCTCTGCCTGTGGCATTTAGCCCGCCATTGTCCTGCCTAAAAGTGTTAAATAAATAAAAAAAATCATTTTGGGCGAATTTAGTAAAATCTCTTTATTCTTTTAAAATTAGTGATGTGGCCGATATCTCTGCCTGTACCAGCGGACATCAGAGGAAGAAAAAAAATCAATATCGGTGTTCGTATCCGTTACTGTTAAGCGCAACTCATCTGAACGAGATGAGATGTTACACTTGTCTTTTATGTTATGATATTTTATTGCTTTAGTTAACTTTTTAATCTTATTTAGCTAAACGTCTATCTTTGTAAAAATATCAAACATAAAATCTATATAAAGCAGCTGAAGAGTTTGTTTGTTTATTTGTTTTTTTGAACGCGCTAATCTCAGGAACCGCTGGTTTGAAAAATTCTTTCAGTGTTGAATAGTACATTTATCGAGGAAGGCTATAGGCTATATATCATTATGTTTAAACAAATAGGAGCGGAGCACCAATGAAAAATGTTTCAAAAACGGGGTAAAATTATCACGCTACGGGCAATAGGAGACGCAAACGAGGTTACGTTGGTCTGCTTGTATCTAATAAAAATACCATAATATTTTAGTAATCAACTTCAAGTCTTACACTGTATCCGCTGATATCAATTTTTTAAAGATCTGGCGCAATTACAATCCCACTATCTATACAAATAGCCAAAATTTGAAGTGTCCGTTTGTAAATTCAAATTAGCAGCTTTTCAGTAAATTATGCATAATGCAACTATGTACGGTACTGACATCAATTTTTTTTTTCTGTTTGTTCCGGTTTTAACAACTGGACCGATTTTGACGGGACGTTCACTGACAGATAGCTGATGATATAAGGAGTTACCTTGGGTACTTTCTAAAACTTTGTAAAAAAGGGGATAATGTGGTAACCGTGGGTAATGGCGTTACCCACGGTTGATGTTGTACTGCGGGACTGAGTTAGTTGAATATAAAAGTAGAACTCGGTAAACGTTGCTTATGACATACAAATATAACGTAACTGACGTCACACATTGACTCAATCTGAATTTGTCTACCTACGCTACATGTAGTAGACTAGCCGACCCACGCAACCTTTGTTTGCGTCTTCTATTGCCCGTAGCGTGATAATTTTCCCCCGTTTTCGAAACATTTTTCATTGGTGCTCCGCTCCTATTGGTCCTAGCGTGATGATATAGCCTATAGCCTTCCTCGGTAAATGGGCTATCTAACACTGAAAGAATTTTTCAAATCGGACCAGCGGTTCCTGAGATTAGCGTGTTCAAACAAACAAACAAACAAACAAACTCTTCAGCTTTATATATTAGTATAGATAAACATGGGAGTACTTACAGCACAAGGAGGCACAGCAAGGAGGCACAAGTATCGAAATAAAAGTTGTACCGCAATATCGTAAATCCCAAATATGCGAGATAACCTATGACTTTTAGGTAAAGTGGCATAAAGGCCACTGACTATAATTATCCATAAATAATAACACTTCTGTTTCCTTGCTTTTGTCTGTTTGAACCGACTTTTTACTATTAGCTAGCGTTCTCTTTGAGCCATAACTACTGCTCTGGTTTTGTCTATTAACAGACTTCCAAAATCTTTGAATGAAATAGTTACTCAATTAAAACAAGAATATTAATGTATGTAATGGATATGTATGATACTTACAAACTACTATCTGCCGAATTCCAATTGAACGAAATCCCTACATGCATACATAACTATAGAACTCTCCAGATATTTTTACGTATTACGTTCAAAAACTAGTTACTGTCTTAAGTTAAATTTATAATAATATCTTTATTTGTTATTCAGAAAACGTTTTATCGTCAAGAATCGATATCCACAGAGTTATGTAGGTAGGTATATAATTTTCTAAAGGTTACTTGCCTGAGACATACTCAAATATTACGAATGAAACTGTTTGACACCGAAATTCTGAACTCTGTTTTATTTTAATTGCATTTTTTGTTTTTGCCGACAAATAACATTTACAATTTTTTCATAAGTAAGTTAGTAGGCTCGAATATTTTTCTTTTATTAATAAAACTTCTGATTTTTACCACTCCAACCACTAGCGGCTTGAAACGTCACAGAGTACGTTATACACATAATTAATCGAAACGCATGCGTGTTTCAATAGTTAAGTAACGAAGATGAACACAAAGATCCCTTTGATACCGCTACGAATTCAGTGCACTTAATAAGTCTGAATAAGGACGAAAGAAAAGGCACAACCAGTAGAACTGGAAGTTTCGATAGTGTTTCTATTCAGAAACCTTTTGTACGTTGCTGCAACAATGTACCTGTACGTTCAGCAATAACGGTTTTTATTATATAAATATAAACTCGGTTTATATTCAGAACTGAGAATATTTTACCCGTACACTTTTATCATAACATTATCGGCTGTTATAAAATCATTTACTAACAGTACTTAAAAGTGTTAGCAAGCGTATTCGAATATAAGTAAAGCAAATGAAAGAAACTTGTATTTAAGTAATTTGATTGATGCACTTGCTAATTTAATACTAATTTATTAACAAAGTATTAATAAATAAATAAAATTCATAAATACAATTATTTACTTGTGTCAATAATATTTTAAAACAACTTTTTTTATATAATATCATTGATTTGTAATCGAACTTTGAACTCAATATGTATAAAAATCAATATTTCCAATGATAAAATAACCATATCTCGATTTTTACATATTTATTTATCAGATCCATTGTTTTAGTTTTTGTGGTTTTTACTAAGCTGAAATTATCAGCAAATTAAATGTAGCGTGAAAAGTTCTAAAACAACCGGATCTAAATTATTCATCATTGGAAATAAGAATATTGCAATAATGCTCCTGGTTTTCAACAAGATATATCTTCATTGAACATTTTGACTTTCAAGGGTACTTACCACGAATACAAAATTAAAATATATCAGACATATTTAAATCTCATCTTATGAATAATCACAGTCTCTTCAATTAATCGACGTGATACTTACGTTACGTTATAGTTAAAAATCGGTCATCTTCATTTCTCACTCTTTATCAAAATCCTAATCCTGTCTCATGTATGCTGAAAGAAATTATTATAAAGAAAATCATTTTTGTAGTACTAATTTAAAATAATATTAAAGCCTTATACAGACAAAAAATAACACGCAAATCAGAGATAAAAATGAAAAATAAAAAAATAAAAGAACACAGGACAGAATCTTACTCCATCTACCTACCAACTTTTGCTTGATTGTGTGTAATAGTGATCTAGTAATATTTATAATCTTTGAACCTACATTCACCCATTTACATAGTTTATCTATATATTTAGAAACGCATGCATATTTCGTTTCTCTACAATAATATGCATGTAATCAAGAGCAGTTTTTTTTAACCAGGAATTTCAGCTTCCATGATCAATATTTCGTTATTCGCCTAGCATTTCTTGACATAGAACCTTGACCTTAGAACAAAATTTTCAAAAAATACTATACAACGCAATAGTTTCTATAAGAAACAGAAAAATCTTTTGGTTAAAATTATAATCAACAGGATTTTATCTTGTTTTGGACATAGCGTCACCCGCAGAGCGAGTACGTTACTAGAAAGAAGCACATTGAAGCTAAGATAAATGTTACTACTGACTTCGCTGGATATATGTCATTTCTGTAGACTGGGTCATCGACATACTGGAGAACTGCACCAAGTATCATCTCCCTCGGTAGACAGTTCGTGTTGTGAGCGCTACGTGAGATAAGCAGCCCAGAAATGTTCAGTATGACGAGGTATAATATAATAGATAATATAACGAGAAGTTTGCCACCACTGCGATTTTTTATGCTGCGCGCTTCAGGTGCTGTGCGGCCAATAGTGTGACGCTGGCGAGTTTATATTTAGGTGCTTTTTAGAAGAATATAAGTATTTCTATAGCTGTATTGAGGAAGTAAAATTGATTAAATTTCTGATGAAATGCTTCAGAATATTGACGTTGTGTAAGAAGAACATCATAATCATCATTTCGGCCAAAAGACTTTTACTGCTGCGCTCCACAACATCTGGTCCTGTTTTACCAACCTTTATCCAATATATATTCAATCAAAAAAGTATCGGGAATGGATGATTTGTTTATGGTTCCTAATTCAATGTCTTGTTTTTTTTTGTTGTTGTTAGATTGGCACAACTGTTTTCTATTTTGGCGCGGAGTTTGCGTTGCATCTGTTATTTATATTAAATACAGCGCTGTTTTTGATTATATCATATCTAGTGTGTATTGCGAATTTCATAATGGACAAAAACATCGAACAAAGGGTTTGTCTTAAATTTTGCATCGCCAATGGAATTTTGTGTTCGGAGTAACTGATAATGTTACAGAAGGCTTACGGTGAATCTACTTTACCAAAAGTATGTGCTTATGAGTAATACAAAGGCTCAAAAGCGGTCGAAATGTGATGGAAGATTTGCCTCGGTAGGCCATCAACATGTGTAACTGAAGTTAACATCGCAAAGGTGAAGGAAATAGTGACTGAAAATTCTCCATCAACTTTGAAAGAGATAACCGCTGAACTTTCTGTATCTCACGAGTCGATATACCGTACCATTTGAAATAATCACGTCGGCATGAAACATGTTGCAGCTTGGCTAGTCCTAAAAGACCTGAATTTCCGCCAAAAACTCAATCGCGTGAGTGTCACTGAGGACTTGCTAGAACGAGTCAATTCCGACCCAACATTCATGAAACATATTGTTACTGGTGACGAGACGTGGGCTCATGAGTTTGACATGCAACTTAGTCAATATGCTTCGGAGTGGCGCCTTCCAAATGAACCGAAACCGAAAAAACCACACCAAAGTCGATCAAAAGTCAAAGTCATGTTACTGTTTGCTTTGACTCTCGTGGTGTTGTGCACTTGGAAGTTCTTGCCGGAAGGTCAAACGGTAAATAAAGAATATTATTTGAGCGAGCAAATTCGACGAAAAATGCCAGTATTGTGGAAAAAAAATTCTTGGATTTTGCACCACGATAGATGGCCTTGTGCGCCTTCGCACAAGGCCATCATTGTCAAGACATAAAGAAGAATTCGCAGCAAGAACGAAGCTCAATTCCGGAAAAAGCGTTTAAAAATGTTTTGTTGATTGAACTATTCGATAGCGTAAGTGTATCGTTTCTGAAGGAGCATACTTTGAAGGTGATAAAATAAATTTGGATGAATAACTAACATTTTGTGTATTATTTATCTTTTCCCGGTACTTTCTTGACAGAATAGTAAAATATAGGTATTATGACTAAAATGGATTTTGAAATGTGGTCGAGAGACGCCGTTCATATCAACCCGTACCAAGTTGTGACAAAAAAATTGACTTTTTCCGTTATCTTTTAATTTTTCTTATGCTAACAATAACGAACACATAAAAAATATTATTTAATTTGGTGCAGCCGATCGAAAGTTATGCGCATACATTTCGGCGATACATTTTTATTTATATATTAGCTGTTGCCTTCGGCTCCGCCCGCGTGTATGTCGGTTATGCCGGCAAAAAGTAGCCCATGTGTTATATATAATATTGTAAAGTTTCATCCAAATCCGTACAGTAGTTCTATGAAACTTAATTTTAACCTTTATGAATGAAATAGGAAAGAAAGGGTCAAAGATCATAATTTCACTAAAGTTATGGGACAAAACCCGCTTACACCACCAGCATTATGCTTTACATCATGATTAACAGCAGTGGCCCCTTGAATTCACCTAGTTATAACACTCATTATTTAACAAAAGAAGGCTTTTTGTAACACGGAGTACCTACAGAAAAAGTTCTTGTGGCATTAAGGCTCACTCAAGCTTTTAAGCCCACATTTACGAAATCAGGCTTTCACAGGATTCGTCCGAACTTTGCGCCTTCCAACAAACTTGAATGGATTCAGGCCCGACGTCTCTTGCAGTAGACGCTGCGTCAGAAAAGTAAATTGTGTCTGACGGACCGAACTGTAACTGTTCTTATATGCTAAGAATAGATGATGAACATCAGATACAAAAGAATATCGCTCGATTTTAAATGCGGTGACTAATGACAGTACGCAATAGAACATGGAAGCCAAAGCCTTTACGTTCTCATCTCAATGAATTAAGTGGTTCACAGTTACATTTAGTAGATTTTATTAAGATTGACTCATCTGTTATCCATTTGCCGGTACATAAAAAAGAAATTAGTTAGCAAGGTTACGATACGTGTTATTATTTGTTTTTCTTTTTTTCCTTTAATAGAATAGACAGCTATAAATATATATCTAAATTTTTCTTAGCTAGTTATTGTTATCAGTTTTTTATTAGGAATAGAAACTTCATAGATTACAATGTTAAAGCAACATTTCGCCTTCATTGATGTATATTTTATTGACTTTCAGGTTGAAATCGATTGACATGTGAAAAACGAAGAGGTAGTAGCTACCTCTCCCAATTATAAATATAAGGAAAACGAGCTGAAAGTTAGCTGACCGACCGCAGAAGCGCGGCCCGAACCTGAACAATATCAAGCTATATCGTCAAACAAAAGGGAACCATTGCCGCGCGCTAAGTGGGCAGCACCACTCCCATATACGGTTTTAAGTAAATTACAATATACAATACTTAAAAAACAAGTCACAAAGGCTTTACACCTTGTACTGAGCATATTTCACTATGATTCATTTACTAATTTTTTAACATTTTATGACCAGTACCGTCAAGGTTCACTGTCATTTGAAAAATTCTTCGATTCTTACGAGCCTCCGCTTTTAAACGGTAAATACACCTGCGTAGGGCAAAGTCTAATTCTTATGCGGCTCATAAAGAAACTGGATGATACTTTCCCTGGTATAAAGAATTCAACATCTGTTCTATCCTGTCAGGAGACAGTTGCTGCACCAGAAATACAAAAGCTTACGAGTGTTGAAGGACCATATGTGTTGGAAAGTATTACCGGTGAAAAAGAACATTCTGTCGTTGGTGTTAGGATTAAAATAGATGATCGCGAGGGAATAATGATAGCAGACCCTGGCTATCATTTGGGGACGGTTGTCACTATCATGAAAGATAAAAAGTCCCCACACACAGGAATGTTCGCGGTGCACAACACTTTCATGTCAATCAAACTACATAATTACACCTTTAATCTTACAAATGGTAACTATATAGATTGGTTTGAAGAGGATTACAGAAAAACAAATTACAGCGCACAAACATCATTAATATATGCAGATAAACCTTTCATAAGTCCTATTGCAGTAACCGAGAAAAGAAATTTACCTTACACGTTTAAGAGCTGGCTGAAACGAGACCCAAAAGGTAACGTGATGGCTGGTATTTACTTCCCACTGAGTGATAAATTCGAAGGAGCTACATTTACAGTGATTATTGGTTTTCGAGCCAAGGTTAGATTTCTTTTTCAGGATTTCTTAGACATTAGTAACCTGCATAAGGATATCCATGATATATTTGACATTCTATCTAAAACTATGGATTGTTCTAAAATATTCCTTCTTACCACAATAAGACAGTTAGCAATTGTAATGTCTGATAAGAAATTCATAGAGGATATTATACTTCTTAATACTGAGATTAAAAGTAGTTTCAAAAAGTCATTAAAAGGTCAAGATAAAGTAACTGAGAGTACCAGTGCAACTTAAAACTAGATTTGAAACCGTTCATGTTAGTGTACTCTATTTTATTGTCTTTTAGTAGATTAAAGTGATTGTATAAATCGTTAATTGAGTAAACTAATTAGTATACTTTTATTGAATGTTTATGTAGATAGGCTAATATCAATTATTTAAATCGCTCGTAGTCCTGTTACTTTTACAGAATTTACTTTGTGATTTAGCTACAGCTAACAATGTGGTTGATCAACAAATTGTTGGCTTTGTAGATACGTTTAGTCAACAGTGAGTTCATTTCATATCGCCTATCTAGGTCGAGAGGCACGTCCCTCTCACACTGACACATACCGGCACGCACACCGCTGTCGTGTTCGCCGTGTTCGAAACTAGGTCGAAATACTCGCGCATGCGTCCACCACGCTCTTGAGTATCGTTGATATTATTATCTAGTGGTTACATTAAAGTACGTTTCGAAATGTTACCTTTTTAAATTTATTTTTTTAGGAAACACCAAGGGTTGAGTGGATTCCACGAGAAATACATCACTTTAATATTATTTACTTTTACGAATTTCGAACTGGGATATTGTTTAATGTTGAGACAAACTTGGAAAATCTATCGACCACTTACTATGATTGCATTAAGGATAGTAAATTTATTGATAAATTAACAAAAATCACCGCCTTTTAATGTAACAATCTACAAGTAATTTTAAATAAGGCGATTCTTACTACGCTATGGATATCCGATTAATTGATGATTAATCTTATTAGGGATTAGATATGCCCCGTGGTATTTTCCGAACCGACAGACCGACCGACAAACATTTTAAAAACCGATTTTTCAATGTAAATACTGTAAATACTTTCATTTCTTATTATAGATTTATGTAAGGCTTCGTAGTGATGTACATATAAACTTTATTAGGCTTTTTAAAAAAAAAAGTGGAATAGGCGAGGGAGGCAATGCATTCCTCTTGATTTGGACAATAGTCCATGTATGGAGGATGTCATTTCCCATCAAGAGATCCGTCTGCTCGCTTACTATTCTATAAAAACATTAAAAAAAAAACAAAAAAATGTATTCCACAAAAAAAAAAATAGTTTTAAGATTTAACGAAGTAATTGTAGTGTTTAAATAAATAAAGTTAAGGTTCTTTGACTGCGCCAAACTAGTAATAATAATGGTCTAATTTCGACAAGTACCAAATCAGTATTTATATGATACTGTGATAAACGTATATAATTATATTCAATATAAACTATGAAGATATGAAGCCAGTAGTGTGCAATTAAACATGTTTCTTTAGAATTCTGCTTGTAAATATTGCTTGCTATAAATATTGGATATCTGACTAAGGGCTCCCACACATAAATGCGATGCGGCGTGAAGTTCTTGCGGCGAAATTCGTGCGAGCTCACAGATATTTGCGATGCGTTGTGAATTCGCAGTTATGTGTGGGCGCTTTAATGTATAGGTTTACATGTGACATAATTTATGGATGCCCTTATGAAAATCATAATGGGCAATCTGTAAATTACGCCACAAGTTAAAATAGTGTGTAGGTAAAAGTGGGACATGATTTATGGATGGCCCCTTATCAAAGTTATAAAGGATCATCTGTAAATTAGATCACACACGCACGCCGGGGAAAACTCCCCTGCGTCCATGCGATATTAGTAGCGCATTCTCAATAAACACTGAGAATGCGCTTCTTATATCGAGAGTTGGTCGAAGAGGTGTAACGTTGCCGAAAATATGTTACTAATATGTAGGTTTACGAGGGACATAATTTATGGAAGGTCCCTAATGAAAATTATTAAGAGCCATTTGTAAATTACGTCACTTTTTGAGACAGGGGAGCGTATTGAGAATGCGATTCAAATATCGGGAGTTAATCGATGAGGTATGACGTTGCCGAAAATACATTACTAATATGTTGACTGACGTGAGACATAATTTATGGAAGGCCTCTTATGGAAAATCATATTATTATAAGGTCATGTGGAAATTACGTCACACGTTGAGACATAGGAGTTCGCCGAGAATACGTTGCTAATGTGGGGAGTTGGTCGACAAGATCTGACGTTGCCGAAAATACGTTACTAATATACAGGTTTATGTGGGACATAATTAATGGATGGCCCCTTATGAAAATTATAAAGGCTCATCAGTAAATTACGTCGCACGTTGAGACAGGGGAGCTTACTAAGAATGTGTTACTAGTATCGAGAATTGGTCGACGAGGTATGACGTTGCCAAAAATATGTTACTTATATGTAGGTTTACGAGGGCCATAATTTTTTTATGGTTCTTTATAAAAATTATAAGGATCATCTGGAAATTAGGTCACAGGTTAAGGCGCGAAAAGTTGGTTAGCGAGGCATGACGCTATGTAACAAGGGATGGGAGGGGTCCTGTACTTAGTGTCGTCACATTTAAAAACAACCGATTAATAGTCATACAATACATCGAATTTATTTGCTATTTTTCATGTTTTATTTTTTGTTGATTTTACTATGAAATAATTTTGGCATATACTTAATTTGAAATAAAACTAATTTAGTAACTGCTGTAATATAAATTAATTGTAATTTTTGTATGTAAAGTATGAAAATGTGTGTGACGTCACTTTCGTAAAGTTTAAAGCCGCTCAGGTGTGATCAGCCGTAACAATGACGGGTGGCGGTCATGAAATTTGTGTAACGTAATTATAGATGACCCCAATTAAAATAGTGTGTACTGAGCATTTTAGTGTTTTTATGTGTATTTACATTATCAACCTTTCATATACATATTTGGATATTGTATTTCTAAATTACAATCAAATGCAACTATTGTACATCAATGTTGCTAAGGTATTAAAATTTACTAACGATGAGTTTAAATACGTGTTCAGTACATTAAATACTAAATGTTATAAGGGTGTTGTGTCAATAAGTATACAATTATTAATACCTTTATGTCTATATATTTTTATATATTATCGATGTGTAGTGAGTAGTGTAGCATGTAAGGCAGGAGGAGAGGAGGAGGAAAAGGCTGGGGAAGCATTACAGGTTTGTCAAGGTAGTAGAGCCATGCTGATCTGGGCCGGCTCGACCGGGGAGGTAGTACCCGCTCACAGAACGCTAACCTAAAATCACAGCATTTATGTTGTCGAGTTACGTTGGTAAGTGCGAGACCTCTTACCATGCTGTATTTTTGCAATATCTACGTTCGCAATGAGTGTGGTGACCGCCACTCTACTCATGCTTTCCATCAGGCAGAGTAAAGTAACTTTAGCAGGTTCATATATAAAGAGAAAAAGGCTGTGCTTCGTTATTGGGAGCAGTATATTACATCGAAGTGCCAATTCATTAGCCGAGGTTGAAGACGAATTAAATTACATTTACATAAACGCTAGTACCTAACTACGATACACGTTTTGGTGCTCTGGGCGTTTCTACACCACTAAAGAAATTCATCGATTTGAATTACATTGTTCGTCTTAAATCGGAGTTGTTGAAATAGCATTTCTATGTATGTACGCGGATCAGAGATCGTTTGGCAGGCAGGCCATAGGCTTGTCGTTGTCGGCCCGCTTAGTTGTTTAAAAATCTTTTAACTGTTTATCGATGTGCAATTAGTATGTAAGACTTCAACTTGGAAATTTGTTGCCAAAATTTTCTTCTTTGTAACATCTATGTTAAACATCCCTAGGATTATAAGAAAGGATCGTGTCTTTTGGAATTTAATCAAAAAATGGTACTAGATAATATAGGGCTAACGAACTGGGTTGTTGTAAGGGATGTAATCCTAGAGCTGTTACTCATAAGAGTCATAAGTATGTAGCATTAAATGTTTTGCTTTTAAGACTATCACTATCGAGCTTCGTCTATATTTATGTATTAACTGTTTGAAATATATATATGTGACTTTAGGGTTTATGTTCTTATACGTAAAATTATGAAAAAGAGACTAAAACGAAAGGCTTTTAAGAAAATGAAGACTTAAGTCTAAAAATTTGTAGAGACTTTAATTAACACTACTATATTATACACCTTACAAAACAATACCTTAACAAAAATAAAGCCTTGTAAAAACCATTGATGAGAACAAGGTTACTAGTTGTGAAGGTTATTTTCTACATTTTAATGTCAGTTTGCTGCCTAAGCTGATTAGTGGGCTGAACTAACATACGATTTAGCATTTTTACCTGTTTAGGTCTGGTAATAAACCTGGTCTGGAGTTTAAATAGTACTGAAATTCAAAAATTATGTACCATACATGAAATAATTAGGCTTAAGAGAAAGTATTAATTTTGATCTTGCATAAAGATCATTTTTAGTCAATTGAAATTATTGTGTATTGAAATGACAAAACTATTTTTCGGTTATTATTTTATCAGTATAAATTTAAGAGCTATATTTTACTGACATCTTGTCCCAAATAAATTAAAGTCAAGGGCTACAAAACATATCGATATTAATTGAATGGTAAAAAACTGAATTTTATAATCATATATGGATAGTAACCAAATTCCTGTAGATAGGTAGGTTTACAGAAAATTAATTAAATCATGTTTGTACGATTTATTTTTTACATTAAAAAGGGACCAGCCCATTAAAAAAAATACAATAATTCTAAAATTGGAAACAGCCTAATTGAGAAATCTTTTGTAAGGAACGTTTGGTGTAGGCGTATCGTGATTCAAAGATCCGGATTTCTTTTATTTCAAATATAGGGAAATAAAATTATAACAGCCTAAAATTGTTATTATGACAACTTACATCGAGAACTATCGAATTGCAGGCAAAAGTAAAAATATAATTATTAGATCTAATTTTCATAAAGATAATATTTTGCCTAGCTATATTACCAAGAGTAGGTGCTATACTCAAACGAGTAGATAGGGTTTCCAGTAGAATAAAATAAATGAAAAGAACTGCTCCATACACTAGAAACGAGTTTTTGAAAGACCTGGAGTAATTTGGATGTATTTTTGGTCTAAGATCAGAATAGAAACAACGTTTACTCGTCTGTTTATTGGATGAAAAGTACCTATTTTATATCAAAGTTATATTAAAAAATATAACTTTTACTATCGTAGGCTAAATCCTGGCCGAACAATTTTTTTTATTTATTTATACTTCGTACATTACAATCACACGAGGCGACTTAATGCCACATGGCATTATCTACCTATTAGGCACTTGCATATTTATGATAGGAAGAAGAGGGAAGGGAAGAAAATCTTTAATTTATCGGTTTATAAGTACCAATAATAATATTAATTATGTATATTAACATTTAAATATGATAATAAATATATTAATAATCATATAATAAATATGTGATATATAAATAAATATACAATAGTTTGGCCAGGATTTTTTAGCCAACCCCCCACCATATGTTTATTTAATATACCTATTAAATTTGATTTAAAGTAGTTTCACATCTAATAAACAAATGGGTGAAGATCGTTCCTAATCGTATCCTCTAATATTTATCTTTTATTTTGTTCTCTTGTTGGAAAATTGTGGAAACCGTAAGAAATCTGACTTGATGTATTATTCGCTTTATATGCATACTGTATAACAAAGCCAAGTAGTGGCTGCTTGTCCTGTTTTCAACTATGTGTAACAGTATTTTAATTAATAAATGGTCTATAGATGTGATAATTCCATTGTTTTATTTTAAACACCATTCTCGACTGTTTTATATTTAGACTAGCTGCCCCGCAAACGTCGTTTTGCCATAACTACTAATAAATTAAAAATTAATTAAAAAAACATTGTTCAGCGGACAAAATTGTGAATCTAAACCATTCCCAGATCCCCTTGAACACACACAAAAAAATTCATCAAAATCGGTCCAGTCGTTTGAGAGTAGTTCAGTGACATACACACTCACAGAAGAATTATATATATAAAGATATTAAAATGATATGAGTACAACCGACAAATGAGTAAGACGTATAGTTTACCTAATGAAATTTAATCGCGGCTATTGTACACCGCGGGTAACGCCGCGGGACAAAGCTAGTCTAAAAAGTAGCCTATGTTACTACTTAGATCATAAGCTATCTGAAAGTGACAGTCCCGGCAACATCGGTCCAGCCGTTCGAGAGATTACCCGGAACAAACAGACATACAGACAGGCAAAAATTTTAAAAAAATGTTATTCTCGTACATGTATCGTGTTTACATACATATGCATTTAAAAAAAAAGCCGTCATTTCAATATTACAAACAGACACTACAATTTAATTTATTTGTATAGAATATTGATAATAATAGAATAAAATGAGCGTGAAACTGTGTGAAATTGAAGGAAAAAAATCATAATGTTACACTAGATACATGTATGTACACATAAAATAGTTTTGGTAATAGGTATGCTTAAAGATAAATAAATAAATAAATAAATATTTCGGACGTCTCATACACAACGCCATCTAGTCCCAAACTAAGCAGAGCTTGTATTATGGGTACTAGACAACTGATATAAATACTTATATACTTTTTTTTTTGTAAATACATACATACTATAGATAGAAAACACCCAAACTCCGAAACAGATATTTGCAGATCATACAAACATTTGGTCCGACCCAGGAATCGAACCCGAGACCTCAAGAACAGCAGTCGCGTACGCTACCACTGCGCCACCGAGGTAGTTAGATGATGAAAAGAGTAAAGATGGAAGCAATCTGTTTTAATACCTTTTATGCTTGCGCGTTCTTAATTCCCTTTACTGCGGAACCATTAGTTCTCAAAGGACTAAAAAGCTCGAACTGGTTTCAATGTTTAATGAACTAGATAAGTACATGTTCCTATACGATTATACGGAAAGTGTATCAAAACGGAATAATTGTCCAGGATATAAAAATTGTATCTAACAGAAATGCAAATCAGGATTTAGAAAATTTTATCTACGAAGAATAATGCGTAGGTCGGTTATGCTGGTAGATAGTACCATATCTCCTTCCTCAAGAATCAAATAATCTCCATTTCATCGGAATCGGTTCAGCGCTTTAGTCGTGAAAACGTGACAGACAGACAGAGTAACTTTCAAATTTTTTGGTATTGGTATTGATTCCTGCACTTGTAAATATCGGCGGACTTAATACACAGCGCATTATCTACCAGCCAACCTTCGGGGGATGTAGAGATTTGGTAAGGTAGGTGCAGCGAGGTCACAGTTGTAATCAGCAACGAAGCCGATACAATTTATATTAACTAACTAATACAAATACCCATATAAATATATACATACGCCAATATATAAGTAAATAAGCCTCTTTTTTATTTATTTACGCCAATATATATATATCTCGTATATATATAATCACACTTTATAGAAAATAGACTAGAACGAGATAGATTTCCTTTTCACAAACTCACTACAATAACGTAACAGGTAAACAGGAAGCATGAACACCAGAATATTAAACAAAACATTGTAAACACAGTTTATGAACAAATCCATTTAAATGGATTGGGTTAAGAATTTTTGGCACCGACCTAAAAAATATTAAACTGTGATACTGATTGTAATACACAAACTAAACTTTATTAGGTGTATTTATGATTTGATATCAATCAAAATTATAGAGTCAAAAAATACTTACCAATTCTATCAATTTTCGTTTGGTTTCATACAATTTCAATACCTCTTCTATTCTATTATTTCGCAACTCCGTACAAAAATCATGTGACAAGGGAGAAAAATCGAGGGTTGCTAGCCCTTCCCCTTCACCAGTATTCAGTTGGACAGCTTACAAGTGACGGCATAGTGCTGAATGTTATTGTTCCATGCCCTTGCATCTTTCTAAAAAGTTCTCCTGGTATTTCACATGACCCATCAAGTTTCGACACGGGCCTGTGCGTGCGGGGTGTCGATAATTAGACTACGAAGTCTATAAGTTCATTCATCAAGTATTAAGTGTAATATATAAAAACAAAATGTACAGAAAACAGTTTTTTATCCAAATAAAATTTCTTATTATTCTCACTGAGTTAAACTTTGCCTGCAATTTTTACAGAACCGAGGCAACAAAATCCAACTTACTTGGTTATTTAGATAGACATTTAAACCCCGTAAACCCAATGTTACCTATACAAGTTTTCAAATATTTCTCTCAACTTTCGTAGTATTATAATCTCATTTAGATTTATTTATTTGATTGTTAATGTTTCAATTCGATTGATTTATATACATTTAAATAGACAAGTATGGACCTCAATCTTTTATTTTTAAAGGGTTCATAACAAAATATTGATTTAGGCGAATTGGTGTACTATCCCTTAATAAAAATGCAGGAAGGGTGAATCCATTGCTATAAACACTTAAATACATGTAAATTCAAGTCAGTAAATATCTAAAAGCAGAGTTCAGCAAGTTAGAGGTAAACATATAAATAACTAGCCGACCCGTGCCCGTTTCGTTGGGCGTTAACCGTCCGCTTTTCTTCGACTTGACAAACACTTTTATTTTTAACTAGCTGACCCGGCGAACTTCGTACCGTCCCATTTACATATCTGTCTCAGCTTTCCACAGGCAGTGTAAAGTCGTGGACAAAAAAGAAATGTCATTTCCCGTTATTTTTTAATTTTTCTTATACACAAACCTACTAACAATAACGAACACATAAAAAAGAATTACTTAATTTGGTGAAGACGATCCATCCGTAGTTATGCGCGTACATACATTTCGGCGATTCATTTATATATAAATATATATTTACATATATATATATATATATATATAGAATGAATCGTCGTTTTTGTTTAATCATAATAAAATATAGTCTATGTCCCTCCTTAACAGTGTCGCTTTCTGTTAGCGAAAGAATTTTCAGGATCGGATCCTCGTACTTTTGAAGATTACCCCATACAACCATATAAACAAAGTTAGAAACTTTACCTTTTTATAACATTATTATAGATATATACACGTAGGTACTTATCAACGTTGAAAGAAAATCGGTTAATCTAATATATTTTGTGCGGTATCTTTCTCGACAGAACGCACCCTTAATACGAGATTGTTGTTAGGTGTGAGTGTCGCCTCTAGGGTGCAAACGTGGCCCGTGATCTACTTCCAGTGACCCAGTTCTTCCAGTCTCGAATGCCCCGAATAAGTGATCCGACTTGGTGCATGCCATTGTTACATCTTTTATAATAAAATGAATTGCCTCACGTGTGTGGCCATAGAAATATTCCTATTTCAAATGGATACCTATGAAATTGCCGTTTTGTATGCAATAAGTGAAAGTACTTTTTTTTCAAACTTTTTTATTCTTGTTATTCGAAGTAATCACCCATGCAATCGACGCATCTTTGCCAACGCATTGGCAGTTTATTGCCCTTCTTCTAAAAATCAGCTGGACGGGAGGCAACAAACTCTTCAAAGGCATTTTGTACTGCCTCTCGGGAATTGAATTTTTTACCCACTAAAAAGTTGTGTAAATTTTGGAAAACTGTTTGTTTCAACTATTTCAACTCAACTTTTCATATTTACTACTTTACTATTTATTACTTTAGATGGGTCCTCTACTTCATACTCGTGACGTTTGGATGTTCAACTTATTTTTAAATTTTCACCATTTAAACCTTCCCTGAACTACGCCAAACATTTCAAAGTCAGCTAAATCGGCTCAGCCCTACTAGAGTTTTAGCGAGATAAACCAACAGCGTTTTATTTTATTAAAAAGATTTGATTTTTAAACTCGTAATCTTTAGATGATTTAGATTCACAACGACGAGGTTTTTTACGTAAAATATAGTATTATTGCTTCAATTCTCATTGTAACACCATGGTCTCATTTTTGCGTCTTAATTTTGTCAAAAAAAATAATTTATCCCCTTTTTCGATTTCTGCAGGATCTATGATAAAAGATACAACTGGAAAAAATGCTTTTTACTTTTTTATTTCGCCTAAACTGCAAACCCCTTTTTTTCTCAATTAATCATTATTTTTTTAAAATTACTGAAGTGGTAAATAAATACAGAAGTAATAATTACTGGAGATGTACCAGATTTCAGGGTTTTTCAAGGTTGTATCATGGAATCATGAAGATTTCTATATAAGTGACAAAACATTACTGTGTTAGGTAATAATGTTATAAGTATTTAGTGTGTAAATTTATATTTTGTTGTGAAAATAGAAACAACACGAGGAAAACGATTTAGTAATGCCTAAATTTTCCTCAAAGTGTACCTAAGCCAGTCACAAACACCGCTATGAAATTAGAAACATGATTTACATTCCTACAATTCGGGTCAAAAGTTTATCAAGCATTTGACGAGCAAAATATCGAACGTACCCATACGTATAGTAAGTAGCAAAAGTATCTCGCCTGCCTGACCCAGTTGACCTACATTCTCTCTAATTTATTATTTAGTAGGGGTACTCGCAACGCTCCCAATATACTGATGATTACTTGCGACGTTCTATCTTTTAGGTATTAAAGGCGATGTTCTACGGCCGGGCTCTAAACGACAATTTGTAAGTAGAAAAATATCGACTGAAGTCGTTACGAAGGTAAAATATGGGTTAAGGATTTATGACATAATTATATTGATTTACAATTAAGTAAATAAATAAATAAATAAATAAATAAATAAATAAATAAATAAATAAATGGAGCGTCACAAATCTATACTAATATATAAAGCTGAAGAGTTTGTTTCTTTGTTTGAACGCGCTAATCTCAGGTCCGATTTGAAAAATTATTTTAGTGTTGGATAGTACATTTATCGAGGAAGGCTATAGGCTATATATCATCACGCTAAGACTAATAGGAGCGGAGCACCAATAAAAAAATGTTTTAAAAACGGGAGAAAATTTGCACGCTGCTGGCAATAGGAGACGCAAACGAGGTTGCGTTGGTCTGCTAGTTAATGATAAGAGTCCAAAAACGATTAAGAGACCTGCTGTTTTACGATTAGGTATAGACGTATAGTAGGTAGGTTATTATATAATGGATAACATGACACGGTTGTACTATTGAGAACACAAGAAAACACCGAACTTTAAGAGATTTATAAGTATTTTAATATTTAAAGTATATAATTTGCGATGTATAAGGTTTCTAGTGTTAGGACTCAAACAAATACCTACAACAACGTTTATCTAAATACTCATGAATTTTATTATTATAAATAGGGGAAAATCAATTTTTACTGTAAAGTATTTACGTAATTTTTTTATTGAGACGGACATCTGCGCTTTTATTCAAAAGCTGTTTAAGATATTATTGAAGACACTAAAGAATGCTGTGTATGAATTATAAAAGATACAATAGCTACTTGTCTAGGTGTAGTAAGACACTCTCAAAGCCCTTTTATTCGTGCTCATAACTGATTATAACTATAAGCATATGCTGAAATTTAACAAAAGAGCAGAGTCAGTAGAATTTCTTCAATAAAAACTGGATTTAGTAACCCTATTCGTTTATTGGCACCGACTGGAGTTGAAGTAATACTTATTCGAGTTTCTAATCGTTCATCTGTATTTAACGCATTTGCTGTTCTGTTCATACTAAATCTATACTAATATATAAAGCTGAAGAGTTTGTTTGTTTGAACGCGCTAATCTCAAGAACTACTGGTCCGATTTAAAAAATTCTTTCAATGTTAGATAGCCCATTTATCGAGGAAGGCTATATATGATCACGCTAAAACCAATAGGAGCAGAGCACCAATGGAGAATGTTTCAAAAATGGGGGAAAATAACACGCTACGGGCAATAGGAGATGCAAACGAGGTTGCGTGGGTCGGCTAGTTTTATAAATTAGTAGTAGTAGTATTATAAATTTGAAAGAAACTATCTGTCTGTCTGTCTGTCTATTATATGATTCCACGGCTAAACCGCTGCACTGATTTCAATGAAGTTTGGCATGGAGACATTTTGATTCTTAAAGAAGGACATAGGCTAGATACTCTTACGGTGATAACCGACATACACGGGGGCGGAGCAGCGAGAAAACGCTATTTCCTACTCCTACTAATATTATAAATGCGAAAGTATGTAAGGATGGATGGATGTTTGGATATTTGTTAGTCTTTCACGCAAAAACTACTGAACGGATTTGGATGAAACTTTACAGTAATATAGTTTATACATCAGAATAACACATAGGCTACTATTTGCCGCGATAACCGACATATACGCGGGCAACAACTAGTTTATAATATTTTTAAAAAGGTTCAAAAGGTAAAACCCAATGATAAAAGTCATTGGTTAAACCTAACCGTTCGTAAGTAACGTAAGTAACAAAATTAAGTAATTCCAATAGTAGTGGCTATCGGGATTGCTTAAATGATTACGGAATTCTAGTAGAGGCTATTGGAATTGTGTGAAACCCGTGACTGTTTGACGTGACTTGACGTATATTTTTACTAAGACTGTTGAACAAAATAAATGTAATTTCTGTCTATAAATAACTTAATTTTAGAATATGCTGAAATATTACAAACCAAGTAATATTTTACTAACATATGTACATAAAACTATTTTTGGATAGACACCTATTTTAAACATCAATACCGTCTCACGTACTCTATATCGGTATTCATATCAACTTTTTAAATAGATTATTCAAATGTATTTTAAATAAGGTACTTGAATAGGCCTCAACCGACATAATATTCATTGTTGTATAGCCAAGCCAAGAAACGTACGAGGACAAAGCGTCCCATTCATGCTAGCTACTTACATACATTATCCTCAAACATATTGACCTCCTAAATACGAGTATATGCTAGTACTTGTCGAGAGCCATTTGAGTAATGATGTCACTCGTCACGATACGTGTGCGAACTTTAAAGGTTCATTGTTGATGCAAGGACGAATTTAACTGACATTTTGTCCCACTTATATTATGTTATAGATATTTTGGCGTGATTTAAAGAAAGATTGTCTTTAAAAACAATAACCGTGGGAGAGCCACGCTTCGGCATGAACCGGTGTGAAATGGCGCTTGCGCTGTGTTTTACCGAATGAGTGAGGATACCGGATCCCTAACCTCAACCCCTTTCCCATCCCCCGAAGGCCGGCAACGCACTTGTGACGCCTCTGGTTTTGCGGATGTCCCTTGGCAGCGGTAATCGCTCACCATCAGGTAATACGTCTGCTCGTTTGCCAAAAAAAAACAACTAGGTAAAACTTTAGACTTCAAAGCATCAACGTTCTGGCTACGGTAAGATAATCTCTTCGGAGAAAGCGAAGGTTTTGTTTGTGCGACTTAGAACGAAATTGTTATAACGAATAACTATCGGAATTATATCTCAAAAGACGGTACGGGAATCTATCAGGTATATTATTTTTGATTGTTCTCTTCTTGTTAACGGCGAATTTTAGCACAGTCACAACCAAGTAGCCAGGAACGGACATCAGTAACTTGTCCCTAAATACGATATTGTGAATATAGAGCAGAAAGCAGCAAAAGCGTCTGATGTATGCGCTTTAAATATTCATTTTATTCTGTTTTTTAGTTAAGGTTGTTATAGCGGCAATATAAATACATCATCTGAGAAAATTTCAAATGTCTATCACAGCTCATGACATGAGATACAGCCTAGTGACAGTGGAACAGACAAACCAACGTACAGCGGAGTTTTAGTTATAGGGTTTGGATTTAACTTTTGGGTACGCAACTTTATAAATGAAACTAATGAAATACTACTAAGGATAAGTATATTTAAGTCACTACTTATAAATAATACATTTTACGTTTTCTGTCTACACAGAACGAGTACAGCTGACGCTTTAGTGATATCACCGTTGGCTTTAGCGAGTTCCGAGCTGCAATCTTCAAGAGATACCTCGGTGCCGACCGACACACTTACACGAACTAACTTGATGGCATTGTGAACATTCCAGTCACTCAATTCTAACGCCTCCAGGCACTCTTCAGGCGAAACCTAAAACAAACAATTTTTTTTTTTTTTTGTATTCACTGTCAAAATGGAAAGCATGAGAAGAATCCAAGAGCACCGGTCAGCATCCTCAATGTGAATAAGGACAATGCAGCATGATAACCCACACTATGGTTTTTCACGCCCCTTAAAGAACCCGGAATTATAGTGGGAAGAAAACCTGCGCTGGTAGTAGTATGTGCAATTGTACACATTTATACCTACACTGGCTGTGCTCCCAATATTTTGTGGTTTTGGGTTTTGGGGTTACAATTTGGTGTGTTTATTAAAACCGTTAGTTAAAGTAAATATATTAATTAGCTATATTTCATTTTTAATCGGTAAAAGACCAAGGCCAATTTTTGTTTTGTTTTAATACTATACAGATTTATATATACATATATATCTTCATATTTAAACTACATAAAGATTAACCATAGTCATGTCTTTATAAATCTTACTTCTCCCAAAATAATCTTTGTAAAATAAATTAAGTTGTAATTCAAATTATTAGTACTGAGTGTTTAAACTGGATTTTTTACCGAAAAATTCTGATCGTTACATCAATGTTTAACGTATAACACACTCATTTTTACTTTTTCAATAAACTAATGAGAATTAGTTAAAATCATAGTTTGCTTAATCTTTCAATAACTCAGGCTAATCTAATGATAAAAATTCAAATTTAATCACGAATCAAGCGTCTACCTGTTTCTTGAAAACTTTGCTCATAATCCTGACTTCATCTGATTCCACACCTCGCTGACGTCCGCATGGCTTCTGGTCGGCGAACTCCAGTAAATCTTCGACCGATACGTGGTCTTTGCAGTCTAGAAATATAAATAAATTTTTTTTTTTTTTAAATTCAACATAGTCTAGCAAACTACACAGCAGATATCATTAGTGTGCAGGTGCACTCTCTGTTCCCTCACTCTCGTAATCCGATAGGACAGTTATCCGACACGACCGGGGAGAAATCAGTCGCAGGACCGACGGCTTTACATGCGCGCCGGCCGGAGGTTGAGATTCCAACTTCCAAAGTGTGAGCTTATTCAGCATTTTCATAACCAGAAAAATAACACTTTTAACTCGAGACCTCATGATCAGCAGTCGCTACACTATGTAATTTTGCACAGTTAAGGTTTATATGGAGGAGAGGCGCAAAAAGATAAAAAAAAATGAAATGAGTCACGGTTGAATTTCGACGACTGGGCGACTTCTAGTTCTGTTTCAGACAAGTCCTATACTAAAAATAAATTCTGTGTAGCTAATAACTTTACAGACGTCCATAAGTCTTGTCCCTTGATGTAGGTTTCGAACCCCAAAACAACACTCAACGCAGTAGACAGCGATGAATTGACGCTTTAACTACTTAAATACTGAAGTGGGTTATCAAAATATCAATCCGTACCTTTTACTAAAGCACCAGCTTCTTCAGTCTCTACGCCACTCTCCTCACTATCCACTTCAAGGTCCACATCTATGTCGATATCAACATCGTCTGCCTCATCAAACGCATATCTAGCGAAGGGATTTGCTCCACTAGGACCTGGTAAGTCCGACGCACGTGTAACCACTGGACCCCGAGCATTTGTGAACGGATTTGTATCAGTCTTAGATGGATCCGGCCCATCCAGTACGTCAACACTCTTCGCTTCAGTTTGCTGCGACATTGTCTTCTGTTCGCGTTTCAATGGATGTGTCGTGTTTTGATAAATAATTGGCGGTGGTTCGTTGGATTCCACTGGGGGTTTATATTCTCCAGGAATTTTCAATGGATATTTTCTAACGTGCCGAGGTTTGTCGATCAGTTTCGGTTTTGTTGTTCTCGGAGGCAGAGGAAGAGGATTATCCGCCTGTAAGCATTCAAATTGTAATTAATATTAATATTTTATGGGACATAAACTTTTATGATTTTGAAAATTGCTCAGAGTAATCTGTGCAAGTTTCAAAATCGTAAAAGTTACTTAATTTTATGAATGATATCGTCGTGACCCGTGTAAATATATTAAATAAATTGATATGAAAGTCATACGAATGACTTCAAATTTAGTCGTTGATCATTTAAATTTTTAATATTACTTATTTGCAAATAACTATCATACACTTACATGTTTTTGGAACTCCTCATCTCGATTGTAAGGGAATCTGAAGCAAAAGAAAAGAATTTAATTACTACCTTTTTCTTACTTTTCTATATAATTATTTTCATTTAAAAATAACTATACAATATTTTTTTTTTTAAGGTGAGGTCTGTTATAGTATGTTGGTGAAACAAAGAAGAAAAAAGATTACTATGATTTAACTCGTTGATTTAAAAGTCGCTAATATACGAGACACTAAGAGTTCTCAAAACGAAATTAATAGTTACGGATAAATTGGCATTACTCTATGAAGGACTTTATTAGCAATTTTTTTTTAATTAGATTAGTCACGAAGGTTGCAGTAAATAATGCACTGCATTGTCCCTTAATAATCCAAATATAACCCTGGTTAAAAATAAATCCCGAAATAAGAATACTAACCTGGTAGATCTTTGTATACTCTTCTGTAGTGAATGAAAGTGCACGTGTGATGAATGTGAGCCCGGCTTCGGAATCGTCGACGGTTTCATTGTGGACTCTTTCGCTAAATGCGTCATTAGTGAAGTAGAAGGCGTCGGCTCTTCGATGAGGCTCGTGTACGCCATCTTACTTTCCGCTGTCAATGTTGACTGGACAGAATAGGAAAAAATATACTTACTATAGGGAACTACATAATAATGAATGTCGCATAAAATAAGATAAAAAAACTATAACCGGACCACGTAAAAACTTTTCAAATAAATTTGAATAGCCTATGACTCCCGGAGTATTTTTACGAATCTATTGACATCTCATTCATTAAAATTAGTTCAGTAGTTTACTGATTTTCAAATATTAACTAACAAATGTTTTGATACCAGAACCATGCGTAAAAAAACAAATCGCGTGTAAAATACTATCGCCTGCGGTATTAACGGACCAATACAACCTTCAAACTTTCAAGAATCTGTTTTTTTGATGAATGATACTCTTTCTTAAAAGACCATTAACGCCCTTGTGACGCCTCTCGTGTTATGGGTGTCCATGAGCGGCGGTAATGGCTTACCATCAGGCAATTCGTCTGCTCGTTTGGAGCCAATACCTAGTAGATAACATACTCATTACAAATGCAGACAACACACTATGGCGGCCTAGTGACATATTTTATGGGCCGCGGCTCGACACAATTAATGCCACAGCTTCACTAATTACTAATACGTCAATTGATTCTCTCGTTGTCTTTTATCCAAGTGACTAAAGTTGACCCAACCCCCCTCTCTAACCGATTTGGAAGGGGTCTAAGTGCGGCAAAGTATGTACCAAGTATCAGTGGTAGTCTCTTAGCAACAGGTGAACCATCTGCTCTTTCGCTACCTATACTATAACAAGAAAATGTTTAAAAACTATAACTTGACTAGATCTTTTTTTATATAAAATGTATATAGCCTATGTCACCCGAGACATTATTACGAGTTTATTGACACTATTATTCCGAAGTTTAGGCGATACGTTGGAATGGAATATACATACTGCCAAAAATATTAGAATTAATGTAAAAACTAAGATCATACCTGTATGTCTGGAACGCTTTGAGCTTCTTCGCTGAAATTACGGCGCTCCTGTTTGCCTGCAAAATACATCCGATTTAAATAACACATTAAAGAAACTAAAAAAGTCTATTCAACTTTTGTTGAAATTTATTATTATGTACCCTCTCTGTAAATCCTTTTAATAAATATACACTTATGCTACAGCTCAATAAATAGGTGAGAAGAGACTGTGACTAGTCTATTTTAGTTATCTCTGAAATATTTATATCACCCATACACCAATTCAACAGTTTAAATTGATTTATTGGAAAGTTTATCAACGCTAAACTTATTTTTAAATATATTGAAAAACTATCTGACCGAAGCATCTTCGTCTGCGTCAGTTTTCAATCATGCTCGGCTCCTATTGATCTAAACGTGATATTAACTATACTATTCTAGGCACGCCAGCAAAACGCACATAATAAAACGTGATAATCAGTTACTTATGGAGCTCATCAAATGAAAGGATACAAAAAGAAGAATAAGGAGATACCAGAAATAATTCTTCTGAATAATTTGAAGCACAAATTATTTTTTTTGATAAACTCATAAAATATCTATGCTGTGGTGTTTACTGATTGCTTTCCCTCCGAGCATTTTAGGTTGGGATCAGCTTTAAGGCCCGTATTTTAAAAGGCGTCTCAAATATCTGTTGAAAACTGATCAGTTGAATCTAGTTTTAAGTTCAAATCAAATCTCAAGTATCGTTTTTATTGTAGAATGCGTTTTAAGTTCTACTCAGCTGAAACTAGTCTAAATAACTAATCACAAGTCAGTCTGTTCTCAATTACGTTTCTGCATTACCGAAATTATTGTTCCGTATCACGTTTCAAATTAATTTAAACAAAATATATTTATCAAAGATAATTTATATAATAGTGGTTATTAGTTTGTATATGACACACTATTGGCTAGTGTAGTTTAGGGGTAAACATAATAATAACAAGCAACTCGCCATAAATTAAATATTATAAATATTAAAATAAAAATGTAGAGATAATACCTATAACGGAATATTCAAACTGTTGTCAATACTTGTCATGTTGATGTGTAAACAATGTTTTGGTTCTCTACAATAATATTACATTTTTGTCATAAACGGGTGTGGGTGATAATAATTGAAACAAATGGTTAAATGTGTGTCGAATATCTATTAATAATAAATAATTAAAGAGAATGGAAATGTCTATGATAAGTAATTCTTTCTCTGCCTCATTAGGCCGTATGACAACCGGAAACGACTGCTTAATGTTCTCTTCGAGGCATGGAAGGCGCAGGTGCAATGTAATGTGCTAAGAATGGTCACTTCTTATAGACTAACTTGGCTACGACTGCATTACTTTGCATTGTCTACGCATTTTTTTTTTGCATTATCTACGTGTTTACAAATGAATGACGAATGACTTAGTAGATCTATTTAATCTAGACTGCCTCGTTGGTCTAGCGGTTGTCGTGTGCGACTGCCGATCATGAGGTCTCGGGTTCGATTCCCGGGTCGGACCAAATGTTTCTACGATCTACAAATATTTGTTTCGGAGTTTGGGTGTTTCCTAATAAGTAAGTATTTACAAAATATATATATATATGTATTTATATCAGTTGTCTAGTACCCATAACACAAGCTCTGCTTAGCTTGGGACTAGATGGCGTTGTGTGTTAGATGTCCGAAATATTTATTTATTTATATGTTTATATGAAAACATAAATAATGAATAAATAATGAAATTAATATTCATGGTACTAATGAATCTATACATTATTAAGTGAAGCAAAAACTTATTTACGAAATTATATGTAGGAGTATGAAATATGGCACAGTTAAAGTTTAAAGGTATGAAGGAGAAGTGCAGAAAGCAAAAAAATATGAAAGAATGAAGAAATGGAGAATAGACTTATAGAAGCCATATATAATAAAAGCCTTTAAAATTAATAAAAAGTAAAAAAATATGGATGAAACTCATTGGAAAAGGAGGAGAATATTATAAATATGAAAAATGTAAGGACGATCTGAGGTCGTGTAGGGGAAGGGGTGAGTTTTTCAGGGTACAATACAGTTTGTCTCGATTTCCGGCCAAAGTAAAAGTCCTATGGAAAAAAATTTAATGGCGAAGTTGTGAGTAATTTGTAACACACATTTATTCATATCAGAAATATTCATCATGTGGTTAAATTGCAAATAAAACAGTCTATTTTACTCTATTTGACTAACATTCTTTTTAGTTTTTGCTATTTCAATTTCTACAATTTATTCCTCCTCTTTTATAATACACTAGTTGTTGCCCGCGGCTCCGCCCGCGTATATGTCGGCTATCGCGGCAAATAGTAGCCTATGTGTTATTCTGATATATAAGCTATATTGCTGTAAAGTTTCATCCAAATCCGTTCAGTAGTTTTTGCGTGAAAGAGTAACAAACATCCAAACATCCATCCATCCTTACAAACTTTCGGATTTATAATATTAGTAGGATTATATTAATGAGAGTATTGTAATTTGCAATTAAGTGGTATTAAGTTCTTTTAGTATTTTGTTTTTGTAATTATTACTTTACTCCTAACGCTGTGTTGTTAGGTGTTATCTCATATGGAGAATGTTGTGTGTACCTGTAACGGTCATGCATACTAGATAATAATATTCTTGTATAATATTTTTAAGTGTGTCCTATGTGTGCTGTTGGTATACCTTATAAATAAAGTGTATCTATTTTAACCGAATCAGTGAAAAGAGAAGTCCTCAGTGGATATTATGAAGGATATAGCGAGAAAAATAATCATTAATCATGGATCTGGCAAATGCATCTTGAGAGACTAAATCTATGTTACTCGAAGAAAATGTAGATACCATTAGTAAAATAATTTTCAAAATCGGTTTAGTAGTTAAGGTGTGGAAGTATAACAAACACACTCACATTCGCATTAATAGTAATATTAGTGAGCATTAGCAGTCTACCTGTGTTGTCTTTATCCTTTTCCGGCTCGTGAGAATGATGTCCATGTTGGTGGAGCGACAGTGGAAATTTGAAATGAAACTTGGAGCGGTCGTTCGGCGAATGAGGGTATTTAGACCTCTCCGTACCTAGATCATTCATTGATCTGAAAAATTAATTTATATTTATAAATATATTATTATTAAATAATCTCAGCTTCCTGTTGACTTAAAGAAAGTTAAGTTTCAAGTGTCGACAAGCAAGAGCATTTATAAACTATTTTTTTACAGGAGTCTCACAGAGTCATGAACGAGTCTGGCACAATACGCCCAGATAGTTAGACTGCTGAACTCTTTTATTGTTCTGTATTACAATTTGAATACTATTTAAAAAAAAGTTTTCATAAATGGTAAGTTTTAATATCCGTATATATCCACCAGCGTCTATTCATCAACAATCTTAAACTGTCGACTTCTGGACATACGCCTCTCCTTAGAAAGGGGGGGTTAGCCTACTTAGGTTTGGTATAGGGATTATTTCAAGTTTTTCTTCTCTTTGCACTGATGTCCTGCGTAGATTTTTCCCTTAGTCGCCTTTTACGACACCCATGGAATGAGTAGGGGTGGTGACACTCCGTATTCTTAATTCGTCACCACACGGACGACCCGTCACCACACGTACGATTCGTCCCCACATGTACGATCCGTCACCATACGTACGATACGTCCCCACACGTACGATACGTCACCACTCGTACGATACGTCACCATACGGACGATCCGTCACCACACATACGATACGTCACCATACGGACGATCCGTCACCACAAGGACGATCCGTCCCCACACGGACGATCCGTCACCACACGTACGCAGTAACTACTATCCTATTCTTACCACACTGTATTGTTGTAGTGGCTCTCCGTACGTATTGGAAAAACTGTAAGTGCGGTGAGCAATTGATCAGACTTACTTGGATGTAATCTCGTTGGCAAGAGCGACGGCTGTATTTAGTGTCTTTTCGTCGTGTGCAGACATAGGTTTCATTGTGCTTGTCGGTGAAAGTCTCCTTTTTTCCAACTTTGTAAGAGTCTGTGGTCTGAAACAACATTTACAAATTTTAGATTATATTAAGTAATGAAAATTAATATGCATTTATAGTAAGCAGCAAATTCTGTGTTACGTTTAATTACAATTTATTAAAAATGTTATTTTATATGACACACATTTTAATTCGATTTCACGCCTCTAAACTTTTAATTTAATTTAAGTGTTCTTATATTATGTGTGTTATGTTATATCAATATTAGTGTGTTATATTAAACGGTGTTAGCACAAATAAAATAAAAAATATTAAATGTGAATTAAAAATAATTATTTTAATGTAATTATTTGGTTGAACAATTGCTGGGTTCCATTTAGAACATAAAGTAATAAATAAAATAATTACTTTTTATTTGTCATAGTTCCTTCAGGATTCTTTGCCGATGTGCTCTGAAAACAAAAATCAACAATTTAAAACGAAGCAACACCGAATATAACACTAACTATAAATTATTTAATTACTAACTTACTCTTTAATTTCTATCTACAAGGAATTTAGCATAAAAACCATTATAAATCTTAAAGATCTTAATATGAAACAGTGAACAAATACAATAATTTAAAACTATATTATAGAATACAACTAAAATATATAATGTGAAATGAGTACCATTTTGATATAGTCATTCTTTTTGAATAGTGCTCTTGACATTATAGTAACGTTGTAACAATTAAATGTTGAAATAATAGCGGATGTATACACTACAGTTAATACTGCTAAACGTTAAAAAGTTTGAGACGAGCGAGCCTTACGGTAGCCGCACAACATGTGCAACATATGATAGCTAGCGCATCCTCATTGGTTACAATCTACGCTTCAAATAACGCAATGCCATCCCATTTCATAAACCACTCCCACTTGTGGCGGAAAAACGAGACGAAAGTATTCCTTACCAAAAAAGAGTCGTTTAAAATTGCACTCATTAACTGATTCCACACTGATTCTATCGGATTCAATCCAGATCTAAACTATCGAATTAGCTTGAAGAATAAAAAAACTATGAAGAATTTAGACAATAAGAGAAACGTTGAAATGAAATTAGAAGTCAATTTCTAAAGTAAACGATCTAACAACGCGGAATACAGAATTGTAAATTGTGAAATTCAACCTTTCAGAATACCATTCAATAGTATAAATAGATTTCAAGTATTTTAAATGTATTTTCAATCGTAAATGAAAATATTAACATGAAATGATGGAATACAAAATGATAAAGTTAATAACAAATAATTAAAATTATTTAATTTCTACAATTATTCTACTCTATATATACTTAGTTTAATAAAAAAAATCCAGTAGTAAAATTTATATATTTATATATATACAAAAACTACTTTTCTACTACTCCTAGTCTCACCGATCGTCCATCTGTATATGTTAAACATTCCAAACATCATATTAGAGAATAAGCCAATTATATTCATGTTATACTTTACGGGAGAGAGCGTTGGTCATCGGGTAAATCCTGTAAAAACAACGGTTTGGGTGGGATTTCAAATTTATAAATTAATTTGTGAAACAAAAATTATGCAAACGGATGTGTATAAAAATAGGCATAACTAAAGTCTATCTGGGGGGGCCAAGTGAAGAAAGCTAAATAAAATGAATTATGGTCGAATTTTCACGACTGGGCTGCTTCTGTTAGACTTGGCTACATATTTCCGTTAAAGTAGTAATCCTACTATCACACTAATATTATAAAGGTGAAAGTTTGTGATTGTGTATGTTTGTTACTTCTTCACGCGCAAACGACTGGACCAATTTTGATAAAATTTGGTATGTAAGAAGCTGACGCCCTGGATTAACACATAGGCTACTATTAGCCGCCAAAACCGATTTACACGCGGGCGGACCCACGGGCGACAGTTAATAATATTATAAATGTGAAAGGTAGTCTCGGTGTATGGATATTTGTAACTCTTTCACGCAAAAAACTACTGAGCGCACTTAGATGAAACTTTATAGTAACAGAGCTCATACATCAGTATAACACATAGGCTACAATTTACCGCGATATACGTCTTATACGAGAACGGAGAAAATAAGTCGATATCTTTTTCGATCTTAACTCTGTTTTGGGTTTTTATATTTTCGTTTCATAAGACTGCTCTGAACACAATACAATTTCTAAGACACTAAAATCTATGTCTATGCCCGCTTGTGACATATTCTAATCTTAAATTTATAAACTATTCACAATGTATGTCGCAAAATAATATATGCATATTCACAAAAGACCACCTCATGCTTCGCTTGATCTACTGAACAGATAACCTTAAAATATATCTTTGCTATGTCTCTGCTATGTTGGCTATGTTGAGGTCTCCAATTCGATATCTGGGACGGAAAAGATGTATTCTATCAGCCAATCTAGCTGTCATAGTATAAGCTCTGATTAGTTTGAGGTTAGATGGCGTTGTATGTCAGATGTAAAAATTTAACTCAACATATATTGACAAAAAGATCGATGGGTAAAAACTAAATTTGGCGCTGAAAACAACAAGTCGACATGGTACTTTTGAGTATGAAGTGAGTTGTGAAAATAGGAACTTCCCGCACGAAATCACAGCGTCTGTGCCTTAGCCTTATCTCAAGTCTACAAAGATCGCATTATTGCTCTCAACTTTTTGATTTGTAGTTGTTTATTGAAAGTTATTTCAGTATAGAAGCTGACCTATTTACCTAAAAGAAACAATAATCCATATATAACCATGACAGTTAGACTATGTGTATATGTAATTTATATCATATCATATGTGATTTAAGTCCCGTTAAATTATCCTGAGCCTCTATGGAACTCTTGTTCACAGAACATAATTTAAAAAAATACTGTTGGCACTTAACTTTTTAAATTTATTCAATAATTAAATTGTGAAAGCTACAGTATTCAAATATAGGTCGTTCTCTGCGACAGTTGTCCCAGTGTCATTTTAAAACTTACGAGGTACATTTTAGTGGTGAACTTTATTTTCATATTTAAAATGTATTGCACTTCATTTCTGATGAAACTGGCACGTAAATAATAAAAATATATAGATATAAAATGTACATAGGTGATAGAAAATACGCTACGGCTTGTATAAAGTTACTTCGTCGTTTTCGTAGCCTTCTTACGGAGATCAAGCTTTATTTTAAAGACTGTAATACTTCTTATTTTTTTTAAATGAGGTATTGTTTTGGTAATAAAAAATAATTGTCATCATCAGTCTATCGCAGTCCAGTGATGAACGATTGCGAAACAGGGCCTGTGTTATGTACCAATTACAATAAGATTAATCTAATAAGGTGATTTTGACACATGAAACTGACATTGTATGACCGGAGAAACCAACCTAGCACAATTCCAACGCATCATAAAACTATAATTTATGTTAAACAATGTTTATATACCTAATTATTTTACTGCTGAGTTGAATTAATGTAATGGTACATATTACAGTTTAAACTACTATAAATTGTCTAAACAATCGTGGGATTTTTTTTATTTTTGCAAGATGTCGTAAAACAATTACATTCTATTTTTTTTTTAATTTAGTGATGTTACATTTTAATCGTTGCGGAGGTAAATATTAATCGTTTTAACAATTTCATATTTCGAATATTCTCACTATGACTTTAAGATACCCTAGCACTAAATGTCGACTGCCAAAATCACCCTTTTAAAAGTCAAACTATAGGTCACATCACTAGAAACTTATGTCGACAGTCCGCATAAGAATTAACAAAAAGAGGTCTGACGATGTTATCGGAACTAAACCAAAATTAACTCCGTTATGCAAAAAAAAAACAAGAAACAAAAGGAATAAAAACAAATTACATACCGGCTCTTCTCGTCGCCTGGCAGTGTCGAGATTACGGAACAACGACTCCATTTCATCAATCAGACTCTGGCTGAAGTCGGCGGAACTCTTCTGAAACAAACGATCATTAGAAAACTTTTAACACTACTATTTGTATAAAAAGTGCAATAGACGTTTAAGTATACCGTTAGTTTAGTATCTCAAGTAGCAATTGTTCTATAAACCTTGTGTTTGAAGCAACATATTGTAATGCAAAACATTTTCATCACGAATACGTAATGTAATTAGTTATTGTTCATTTTTGTACATTTTCACACAAGACTTACTCGCTCGCTCGCTCGCTCGGTACTTGCATACACCTCTGAGATTTATAAATATAATTTTAAGGCTTAGTTTAAGTAGCAGCATAGGAACAGTTTAGGAATCGTATTGAATTGCATGCATTCTTTGTTACAATAAATAATAATTATTCAATTATTATATAATTATTTATTTATTATTAAATAAGATTTTTTTATAGATTAGGGGTCAAACGAGCAGGCAAATCGTCTGATGGTAAGCAATTACCGCCGCCCACAGACACCCGCAACAACAGATGCGTCGCAAGTTCGTTGCCGGCCTTTGGTGGATGGGGGGAGAGGTTGAGGTATGGGCCTCCAGTGTCCTCACTCACTCGGTGAAACACAGCGCAAGCGTTGTTTCATACCGGTCTTCTGTGAGGCCGTGGTATTACTCCGGTCGAGCCGGCCCATGCATGCCAGGTCTTGGCTCTCCCAGGGTATCCCAAAATAAGATGTCAATGAATATATTGTACAAAACAAAGTATATACTGTAATGTTACAAATAACAACATAATTACAGTTTGCAATTAGAAACTTCAGTTATTACAACGGAAAGGAAAATGAAGACTTTTGGTTTCACCAAGTATACCAAAGATATAGATTTTCCACGAAAAACTGGCTTAATCTAGATATTAATGCCATCATATACCAGACATTTTCTTTTTGACACAAAGATTTTTGTAGCCATACTGAATTCCCCTTTGCTATTATTACTAATGTTCCCTATTCCAGGACTTACAAAACTTAAACAGTCTTAGTGTATTACGAGTTTTATAGAACCTAATAAAATAATGTAAATTCAACCATTTGGTACTTGAAATAAGTCATATATTACAAAAGTAGCACTTACAGCAGTTGGTAGATCTTCGTTCTTTGACACTGAGGGGCTCTCCATCTGCAATACAAAAATATACATTCTAATTACTTGTTAATTATATTTTTAAATTAGCAAGACCAGATGTATCATGTTATCTATCATCATTATTATCATCAACGGCCTTTAATAGTCCACTGCTAGACGCAGGCCTACAAGGATTTGGCCTACTATGAACCATGCTGGCTTGACGGGTTGGTACAAGGTATGTTTCATGTTTAAATTTCTCCTTCTCTTTGTAGTTATGTTCTCCTGCGTAGTTTGTCCCTCCAGTCGTCTCTTATGACCCCCGCGTGATGAGCAGGTGTGGTAATACTCCAAATAAATAATATGTTATAACTTACATTTAGCAATGTTGTGTATTTAGCACCTAATGGTTTGTTACTTTTTGATTGCAGGCTTTTCCATTTTAGGTAGAATTTGTAAATAGAATTTTAAGGTATTCATCGAGAATTTCTGACAACATTTGAGAATGAAACGAGTGGTGAACATTGCATTTTCAAATGGCTAAATGAAACTTTAATAATATAATAAAAAGAACATGTTTAGAGGCAAAGACCAACACATTAGTACAGACCTCTTACTGCATTCTCTGTATCACCCAGTGGTTGATCGGTAAAGAATGCCGTAGGCATTAAGACTGCCAATGCACAAAATGTGTGTGAATATAAATAAATAAATTATTCTTTATAATTAGTTTCCTATCTACGCAGTGCTAAATGAAGAGATTTATTTTAAGGAGTATGCAAGCGATTACGGGACAACGACAACACAACTTCCTTTTATGTATTTCGTAAACAAATATTTAAGAACTATGGTATTTCTGATAGCCGGTCTCTATACTGTCTTCCATAGCATTTTGAAGCTTGTGTTTTTTGAAGGGAAAACTTCTTTAGCGACGTTGTGTACTTTTAAAAAATGTAATAGGATGGGTTAAAATTGTTAAACTCGCATTTTATTCAAAGAAGATGTTCATTTGAGGTGTGCTTAAACAACTGTCGGCAGTCCTCATAACTGCTTTGTGTTATTTTTTAAACTAGACAAGTAATACTTACAGTGTCGTTGTCCGATATTTCATGGTATTCGTGCACTTCTTCAGTCTTGGGAACTGCGCCAGTCTCAGTCTTAGATTGTCTTCCAAGTGTTGTGTACTTAACCTGTGACCGTATATATATATATATTATTGCCATTATAATAAATATTATTCAGAACAGACTGAACAGAATTACGCTGTTGTTGCCATCAAGTACTAAATCTTTTGAAATATGTCACAGTTACTTTATCACTAGAACTTGAAAGTTCATAGTGGAATCTTGATCACCATTTTTCACTTGACTCACTTTGACCCATAAATACAACGAGTTATGACATTCGGGAAATCTCAGGAAAAAATTTAACTGTCTTGGAACCACTTTCTCATCAACATTGATCAGATTAAAACCGGAGGAGATTTAGACAGAATAAATCCACTTACTATATTTCCAACTCCTCCTCTTAAATTGCAAGTGTTTTGTGTGTGTGTGTGTTTTTTTTTACTCTTCAGACTTTTTGTACCGGGACGGTAAGTACTATGTTAGTTTTTAAACCTTAATATAGACTAGATACTTTATCTGGGCAATCTGGGCATGATCACAGACGAGGGTGACTCTTCAACGAGAACTTCTGACATTTTGCTCGAAATACTCACACTTTGCAAAATTTTATTGGAATCGGTAAATTGTTCAATCATGAAAGTGTAACAAACAAACTACAAATTCACTTTTACATTAACAAATGAAATAAAATAATAATATACGAACCTTGTGAAGGAGGCCTCGGTTTGTAGCAGTAGATTCTGATAGCGACCTCTGTCCTGCTTTTCGTAAATTTCTTTTGTCAGCTGTTTAAATAACATATTGCGAATAAATAAATATTTCGGACATCTAAACACACAACGCCATCTAGTCCCAAGATAAGCAGAGCTTGTGTTATGGGGTACTAGACAACTGATACAAATACATATATACTTTTTTTTGTAAATACATACATACTATAGATAGAACACACCCAAACTCCGAAACAAATATTTGTAGATCATACAAACATTTGGTCCGACCCAGGAATCGAACCCGAGACCTCATGATCAGCAGTCGCACACGCCAACCGCGAGACCAACGAGGCAGTCTATACTACAATAATACATTGAAACATTTAGATTTTTCTGAATTTTCATAATTAACTTCTGTTATGTCCATATCTAATGATATTGTTATGTTTATAAACAGAAATAATGTCTTTTAAAATAAATAAGATATCAATTTTATCTTTCATATTTGGTGTATGGACTTTGGATAGTAAAAATAACTTCTACAACATGTCTGTTATTATATGTGAAATATTATGTTAATTTTAAAACGTCAGATCAACCACTACTTTTACACTTACTACAAAGGCAACATTAAAATTGTATTATGTAACAAAGGTGGACTATAAATTGAATTAAATGGATAGTAGCTACGTCACGTTACAACGACCATAGTGTATAAAGTGGGGAACAATGACCATAAACAAGATATACTGTCATTAAACTTACCAGGAATATCATCACGTTCAGCCATATCTGATCTGTTGGACGTGAGCATAGGATACGGAGTAGTGCCAGAAGCGCCAGTAAGGTGAGATGGTGAGTTAGGGTTGATCAGTGGCACTTGTTCTAAGTCCTCTGATGGTTTGTAGGGAGTAACGATCTGGCGTGGAGGCTACAAACAGAACGTAGTTATTGTTTTATATTAACTTAAAAATGTCACTAGTTAATTCTCAGGCATGATTAAAACAAAAATCTTCAAGTATTAGGGATTGAGTTACACGGTTTTCCTGTTAGATATTCTTTTCGGTAAAGTAAATACTAGTAACTCATGTATATACAATTTTGCTATTAATAAAACACAGGAGTTTTTGTCGCATGCTTGCACGGCAGTGTTGGGCAAAGTTTAATTGTTTAAACAATTAATGATCATTAATTGATCAACTGTAATTGTAAAAATACCAATAACAATTAATTAATTGTTAATCGTGGTTTTGTACAGTTAAAAATTGATCAATTGTTATTTTACAAAAAAATAACTAACAATTGATCAATTAACAATTAATTTTTAACTTAGTATCAGTTTTAATATAGTGCACGTGCTTAAGCGGATTTGCCAAGTCAAACATATTTACTTTAATTACGGTAGTAAATATATTTTCTTTGGCCAAGTCTGGCATACAATTTTTAATTACAGAAATTATAAATTGTTTTAATTTTGTTGTCGTACTCGTACACCTTATTATGTTAACTTAAATTTACTTTTGTACTAAGTGAATATGTAGGTGTTTAGAAATAAACTTAGTGAACAGTACATAAGAGATAAACCATCATCATCTCAACGAAATTCCCCAAAAAGTTAATTGTTAGTTTTAATTGTTTTATAAAACAATTTAAAAGTTAATTGTAATTATTTAAATTGTGACTTACAATTGATGTGCATTAATCATTGATATACAAAAAATTCAAGATACACAATAAGCGTCTCAAAACCGTCCTCAAAAAATGAAGGCACATTTGGGATTGTGCCTTCTTTTCAAAATAGTAATCGCGCGGCTCGCGTCACGTACACACGTCAAAAATGCCAAAGCGTTCATTTAAACATTTAAACATTACATCAAGTACGTTAAAAAAGGATATTCTACTTTCAGTAAGTAAAAATATTAATCAATTTATTTTTGTTGTTAAAATTATAATGCGATTTTGATTTAATTTGTCTTAAAACTTTAGTCAAGGATCCAATTATATTACGTTAAAATTCGATGGTCGCTTATCCAATCCAAGAATAATATATTGGGATTTTAGTCTCGTAATAAAAAGATGCGTCCGGGAATAACGCTCGAATGATGATGATGATCAATTTTATAAACACCACATCATACAATTATATACAATGTACATTAATTCCCAATATTTACAACAATGTTTTAAATAATAGAAGCTTAAGTATATAATAATTAAATTAAAAACATGATTCGTCTCCATGAAGCTCCATGTTGTATTTTGGTTTCTATGGCTACTTTATTTTCAGTCATACAATTAAAATGACATATTAAGCGCGTGCCTCGCTTGTGAAAAGCAAATTTATGCAGTACGTGTAAGATAGAATTCGTGTTTAGTTAGTACAACTTATGATATTTTTGTTTCATCTATCAAGGACGCTTTATGAGGTGATATTTTCAAGGAACTGTGCATCTTGGGTTTTTGTATATCAATGTAATTGATTTAAATGATTTAATTGTAAAACGCGATTAAATCTTTAGTTGCGATTAATTCAATTGCAATTGATTTAATAAAATTTACTTTTTAATCAATTAATTAGTTAAATAAAATTGATTAATGCCCAATACTGGTGCACGGTAAGTATAGTAAGTGCGTGATAAGTACACTATTTATCACATTTGACGTAAATAACTACATGAATATTGATCATCATATACATCATATACTGTCATGACTCTTTAAAATAACTCTCTTAATAAAGCATATTAACAACGGAATTGTCTAGTGATAATAAGGAAAACTATAAAAAATAGTGAATAGGTAGCCTTTAGCTTGCCTGTTTAAATAGTAGATTTGTGTCCCATAACTGTTTTTGTATTCAGAAACCAGCATATAAGGTATTTTGAGATAAAAAATACTCATCCACAAATAATAAACCTAATGCTAGAGCAAATAAAGACCATTAGAAAACTACTTACCCAAGCAACTACTTGCCAACATAACAAAAGTGAGTTCACCCCATAAGGAATGCAATAAAAAAATCATATAACAAAAACCATAAATAGTTCTTAATTATAGTAGTATTAGTAACATAATCATGCAGGGAACGTGTAGAGACATGCAAAAACACAACAAAGATGCATTCTGTTGAGCATGAAAATCGTGTATTGTAATCCGTAATGTAACGTAAATCGTAATAAGTATTATGACATAGGTAAATTTAAAATTTGGTGCAGGCAATCTTATTTCGGAATAGGCATTAAGTTAAAGCATTCGCTTTAGAAATTCGAAATTTTGCAGTAGAAACTTTTCGTGATTTTTTCTGGCTACTATCGCGGGGTAACTTCTTTTAAAAGAAGTTCCCTTTTAACTATAAGTATCTACGAATGATAGGAAAGTAACGTAATGCGAATTACTAGGATTAGGGTAGAACTAACATTTACTAATATGCCTTTATTACAGTGCTAAAACAATTAGTAAAAAATATATGTTAATATTACCGTTTTTTCATTTTACAAGCTGGTCATATTTACGCAATAGTTTCATCCACGTGCAATATGCTTCTTGTCGCATAGTTTAATCATAATGCAATAGATTTAAGTAATGTTTGTATTGCCTTCTTGTCATTTACATGTAACTTTCAGACCATACCTACATACGTATACATTTTTGAACAACTTCTGTCATAATTTGAATACTTACGCATCCAGCCGGATCCAAGAACGATATATCGCCAAAGTAAGCGCCATCAAGGCCAACGTGGCCTGTATGCTTCACATCGCCTTGCGGTGACGATATCATACTACGTTGTATTGTCCTCTTGCTCGTGTAAGTGTGTCTTTTGACATCACATCGCAGTAGCGTGGAGCGGATAGAACGGGCGGAGTGACGTGTGGGGTTCGGTGATATCGACGGCACAGATGTAAGGCATTTCTGATGAAAAATGGCGGTAGAAGCTTCTTGTTGTTGTCAATAATATTTATGTGAAAATAGCACACGAATGATACTTTCTGCACATAATTTTGGCTTAGCTATGAGGCTAAAGGAATTAAACAAAGTCGTCGCAAAACAGTACTTTATAATATACTTAGAACTTTTCTTGAACAACGACAACAGCTTCAATAGCAATACCCCCAAATAGCATCGTAAATGACATGAGTGAAATATGTAGAAAAGGTTAGAAATCAATGCGACTTTAGTGCTAGAATATATCTTAGAGAATTAAAAGTTTTGACTTGCGTAGGTACTATTTGAATATCATTTTAAGCGTGAACAATAAGGTATTGCGATATATACGTTCAATTAAGAAGGCTACCATATCGGAATATTTTATAGCGGGGGGTTCATTACGTAGTAACTTACATAAAACAGAAACTAAAGGTGTAATATATACTATATTCTTTTAATTTTTTTAAATTTTGCATCAGTGTTTAACTTTTGTTAAAAGTTTTTTTTGGAACGTCAGACAAATAAGAGGTATCTAATACCATTAAATAAGTAATCGCGTTAATTTCCTAAAAATAAATATTATTATATTTTCCAAAGCTCATAAACACGATCAATTCGCTGTCTTTTCGTAAACTTTGCTTCATTTTAGAAAACTATATGATATACTCGTAATACTAAACAAAAATCGACACGTTTGTTAAAAAAAAGAAATGATTCGATGCTGTTGTTTGTAATAGATAAAGAGAATGATATATTCTAGCAATTAAAAAGATGTCACAAAAATGAAACACAGCACAGAAAAATAGATTCACACAACATAAAGGTTAAGGACATTAATGTGACGAAATCAATAGTACTTACATCGGGTGGAACATACGGCTTCGTGTGACTTGGGTCGAAAACACCGCAAGCACCACCTGACGCCACGCCATACCACAAAGGAGAATGAGTCATACTCCTATAACAAATAAGGGGCATTATGTATTCATCAGATTAACAGCCTTTCCTCTCTTGTCTTCTACTTAGAAAGGAGGTTTTAGTATACGCTAGTATATTTGGTCGGACGGGTTGACATAGGGTCTCTTTCAAGTCACCCACCCGCGAGGGGGCGACGTTACGCGTGTGCCGTACGTCGCCTAATTAGAGAGTTTAACAGCAGACGGTGCCCGCTTCAGTGCGGGCAGGCGCTGGGAGGGGTCCGGATGTGTTAATAACAGCAGTTCCCGGATCCCTCCCGTCTCAGGCGCAGAGTGGCACACCGTGTGGTTTTAGTCGGTTCGATTCCGACACACCGCCCCGCCGCAAACCCCGGCGGGGTGACGGCCCGAGGGGGTTTCCACAGGTTAAAAAAAAAAGGGTCTGTTTCAAGTATCCCTTCTCCTCCTCCCTTACTCGCCTCATACGACACCCATGGGTGAAATAGGAACTGACACACAGTTTTCTTAGTGAGCACATTTGTCAAACAAACAACCATTACAAGAACAAGCAATGTATATGAAAATTATTATTAAAACAGGTATTATGTCTTCTTAAATTTCGTGAATCGACATCAATATTCAAATGTAATGTTTTTTTATTAAACTACTAAAATACATTAAAGGTAAATAAATGATTCAACACTAGCCAAGCAAGACGACCTTAGTACCTACCGTTAATTGACCTGGATAAAACCAAACTTCGATCTAGCAAACGAATATAATATTAAACGGTCATAAAGCATTTATAAAGCTCATCTGTACTAAATTGGCATAAAAATCAGTTACTTTGTTAGTCTGGCCTCAATTTAACAACAGTTAGCTTCTATTATAATTGATAGTAAATAGAAAATTAATGTCTTTGAAATCTGACATTATAAACGCAAACATTCATAATCACAATATTTTTTATGGAATGGGGGCAAACCAGCAGACGTATCGCCTGACAGTAAGCGATTACCGCCGCACTTGGATACCCGCAACACCAGGGACGTCACAAGAGCTTGCCTTTTAAGAAGAAATACACTCTTTTCTTGAAGGTTTGAAGGTAGTATTGGTCCGGGAATACCGCAGGCGACAGTTCATTCTACAGTTTTGTTGTTTGAGGCAGAAAGTTTCTAGAGAAGTGCACAGTTGTGGACTGAGAATCATCTAAATGACGGGGATGAAACTGTTGTCGTGTAGGACGATGGCGGAAAGAGGCGACAGTGATCACTTCTAACAATTCTTTACTCGCCATAGTTAATGCGATGGACGATGCATAGCGAGGCCATATCTCTACTCAGCGCCATAGAGTCCAGCTGGTTTGAAAACATCTTAGCAGTCGATGATTCGAATTGCTCTCCATTGAAAGTGGTCTAGAGGGAGGAGCTGGTACTGGGGTGCCCCCGCCCAAAGATGAGAACAGTATTCCATATGAGGCCGAACCTGCGTCTTATAAAACAGAAGGTGGTAGACCGGAGTGGAATACCGTCTGGATCTATTGAGCACAAGCTTCTTTGAGGCAAATTTAAATCAAATTAACTAAATTTGCCTAACATATGGTTCCTCACAGTTTGTATGCAAAAAGGTGGTACGCTCGTATCTCCGAAATAAAACGTATGATGAAACTAAACTTTTTTGCAACAAAAACACACACACAATCACATTCACAGCCACGCACACGCACACACGCGCGCTAATTTGCTATTTAAACTACAACTATAATAACTATAACGTTTATAAAGTGATTCATCCTTAGTATTTTCATTTAATTATCATATTGATTAAACTAGACTGCCTCGGTGGCGCAGTGTTAGCGTATGCGACTGCTTCGCTGCTCGGGTTCGATGCCCGGGTCGGACCAAATGTTTATATGATTTGCAAATAATCGTTTCGGAGTTTGGATGTTTTCTATGTATAATATTAAACTAAACACTAAAATTAAACTAAACACTAGTAAGAACTAAAGAAAAAATCTTACTCTTTCCCCAAAATAGTAATTATTTGTCCAGCTTTGTATTCGAGAAAACTGTGACGTCGTCCATCTTCTGTTTTTTGAAAGTTTGTGGTGGTTAGTACCTGAAATAACAAAATATTTCATAGGTTAATGTATTTGCAAGTCAATACAATCTTATGTATCACAGGAGACTATTATCTCCGTAAATAGTAACTGCAAGCTAACTGTAAAAGTAAAAAAAAATAGTGGGTTCTTTTCAAAATACAACACCCGCTTTAGGAATATACATCCTGAGTCACTTTACAAACATGTAGCATTTGTTTTTCTAAATGCTATTAAAATATAGTTATATCAAGAAAAAAAGTGAGCACAGCGCCCTCACTGCGTGTTACACTCTTGCTATTGGTTCGACCGGCCGAACAGTTCATCCAAGCGGCACCAGAGGGCGTTATTCTGCACTGCGTCATACAGTCACTGTTGACAGTTGCATCTTGCAAAATTTAAGAATAACCTTGTTTCGGTATTAATTGATATGCAATTGTTCACTTCGCGAAATAGTGCCCTTGCATTAGAATATATCGGAGTGAGTGGTGCTCATGTTTAGCTGAAAAAGTGGTGGGATGTTCTCGAACATTCGTTTCCAAGTCTTTATAAACGAGGATTTTGTGGATGACTGGTTGACTGTCTTCAGTTCTCTGCCTATTGTGATTATCCTTCATAAGCCTCGTGATTGTTGTTCGCTGTGTATAGTGAAACGCTGCTGTAATCTTCAATTCCCCGTCTGAGGGTTCATGGTTCCGGACAGAACCAAAAGATTACGGAGCACACATCCTGGTTGTGAGGTTAAATCCTGGCAGGGATATCGTCTGAGGCAGCCCGCAGCTCACCACCTAGCTCGCTTACGTGTCCAAAGGATTCCTCCCTAGGACCTATATAATAGAAAGTATATACTTTATTTTTTTAACACCCACATAAGGTGTTATAATTTTAGCTGATCTTAAGATCATCATTAGAAGCCCGAGTAGACCCTCGCCTGAGGTCTAAGAGGGGTTGGGAGTTCGTCTGGGTGTCTGCAGTGCAGCAACACCGAAGAGAGGTTTTTTTACTGTAGAACTATATATATTTTTTAAGCCAGTGACAACCCTCATATGTATTTGTTATAATCTTGTTACCTGTATTTTTAATTTTTTATTTTTGTTAATATATGAATGCATCACTGAGGAGTATTCGTTTCATCTGAAGAGCACCCTGGTATCCCAAACACACACCCACACATATTATCTTTTTTAACTTTTATTTATTTATCTTTGTCTAAATTTATTTATTTAACTTATTTTCTTTACGGCGCCCTGAGATTCTCATGGTCTACGGCTGGCCCGTCGGTGAGGTGACTCCCTGACAGGTTCAGGGGTTACAAATTGGCGACCAGCGTTAGGCTACTTTTAGAACCTTTGTGTGTGTGTGTTGTGTGGGTGTTCCTGGGCTCACTCTGGAGGAAACGTCTACCCTCCGTCCGAGACTTCCCAGGACGTTAATTGGTTGTGCGGGTGCAGTACGCATGTAATAATCTCTCATTGCTTTTTTCAGCCTATACCTCCATCTCAACGGTGTGGAAAAGCTTTGAGCTAAATTCTAAATTGAAACAAAATTAAAACTGCACACATTTTGGTAAGTTTTGGATTCCTATTAGAAACTTTTTTTTCTTTTTTTTTATTTTTTTCTTTTTTCTAGTGGTCAGTCCCTATGGGATCTGCATTATTATAGTGATGCATACATAGCATTTCATTTATATAGGTGCATTTGAAAAGTGTACTTTTAATTTTATGATTATACCTTCGAACAAAAGAAGTGTATATCTTTTTTTTTCTCTTTAAGCTACATCAAGCCAAATAGTGGGTTTGCTTGTTGTAATAAAAAGGATATATTGTTTTTTCCTTTTATCTAGTTTTATAAAGAAGCTTTTGTTAACTTAGTTGTGTTAATTTAATTTCATGTGGGTCTTACCCTACTTTTAAATTTGTGTAAGGAATACTTTTACAAATATAAAATTTTAACACTTTACTGTTTGGGAAGCAGGAATTGATTGTTAACAATTCATAAAGTGTCTATAACTAGATTAATTATTGTATTCTTGTTGGTGAATTATCAATTTGAAGATTTTTAAAGGTGATCAAAAAATTTTCTTGATACCTCACAAACATAATTTAATTGTTTTAAATAATTTTAAAATTTACTTTCATCTCAGTTAACAGTGTAGTTAACTGAGTTAACTGAATAATACTGTATATTTAGTTTTTTTTACAGACTAAGACAGTTTTTTAGATTGTATTTGTTAACTCTCTTTAAGCACTAAGGATATTTTAGTGCCTTATATTATATTTTTTCTTTTCATTTGCTGTAAAATTTAAAGTTAAACTTGTCCATTTACACCATGGCTCAACTGGTTAAATGTATTAATTACCTTAAAAAGGATGAACTTATTAATGAATTGACTGCTATGGGCATTTCAGCTAATCCTGAAGACACGGTGGTTAGTTTGAGGGGTGAGCTGCGAACTGCTTTACGGCTTCTCCGGCGTGGCAGCATTAAGGCCAGCGCTTTAGTTACTGCTTCTGCGGCTTCAGAACTGTCTCTCTGCGAGCCCAAGGTTATTGAATTGGAAGGAGCCATTTCTTCAGGTGATTTCTTTTCTAATATGACCGTGCGTAATAAGATTGCCTTGAGGGCTAATTATCTTCTCGATAGGTTAGCAAGGTGTGGTTTGGACTGCTCAGAACTAGTAGGGATCCGTAACCGGTTAGTTAAAATTTTATCGTTAACTGAAACGGAAACTGACTCTGACTCAGATGGTTCAGAGGGAGATAAAGGTCCTGTAGCGGACCAAATCAATTACACCTCACCTGTGCCGAGGGGGGACCGTTCGACGCGACTTAACGCAACAGCTGCCGATTCCATACCGACAATGGTAATAAGGGATAAACCCATTAATCTCAATTCTTTTAATTTAAAATTTGATGGATCTACCTGTGTACGTGTTTTCATAGAAAGACTTGAGGAGCTCAGGTGTGCTCGGGAGGTCACCAAGGACAAAATCCTCACGGCTTTCTCCGACCTTTTGGAGGGTCCAGCCCTATCTTGGTTCCGTGCCAACAGGGTGCACCTTACCTCTTATGAGGCTGTGTTGGAAGAGCTGAGGGAGAACTTCGACCTTCCCGACTATGATTATCGTCTCCGAAATGAGATCAGGCAGCGTACACAGGCTCGATCAGAAACATTGGGCAATTACATCTCTACGATGCAGGCCATGTTCTCGAGACTCTCATGCAAGATGCCCAGTGAGGAACAACTGGACATTCTGATGCATAACATAAGGCCTGACTACATGAAGGAATTAGCTCTTCATGACGTCAAGTCCATCACCGACCTGAAGCGATTGGGGAAGCGCCTAGAACTTGCTCGTACAAGGGCTGAGGCATTCCATGAGCCAGCATTTGATAAATGCAGTATCACTGTGGATCTACACCACCAAAAATTTAAACCCAAATCATCATATAAAACTCACCAACAGGTCTCTGCAGTGACTCGTCCATCAACCTCGAGCGAGCACAATTGTTTTCGCTGTGGTGAGGGCGGTCATGCTACTCCCAGCTGCACAAAGTCGAGAGAGGTGGTGTGTTTCCGGTGTGGTCAGAAAGGAGTCAGAGCACCGGAATGTTCCCAGTGTTTTATCAAGCCAAAGAAACGGGTAAGTCAGGGCCTTGCTAAGAGCTTTCCCATCAGTTCAGTGCATTCTACTCTGTCTGATGTCTCCTCTGATAGGGTCCTGTTTGATAAACGGGATAATGATATTAGACCGTATTTAGTAGTTAAGATCATGAACTTAAATGTTCTAGGTCTACTTGATACGGGTGCGGCCTGCTCTATCTTAGGTAAGGGTGCGCACCACAAATTTTTTGAATTAGGGTTTGAACTTGAAAACATCAGCCCCAATTTTAGTTTAACTACAGCAGACGGCACATCTCTGTCTTGTCTAGGCTGTATTTCTCTTCCTATAGTATATAACTCTGCTGTCAGAGTTATTAAGTTTTATGTTGTCCCGGAAATCACCACTCCTATGATATTTGGTGTTGACTTCTGGCAACAATTTCATTTAGGGGATAGATTGATATCTCGAAATATCAATCTCTCTAATTTTGATGAGTGTAATCCTGTTGAATCACTGGCTCTCAACCGTGGTTTGGAGGGTTACGATAATTTGACCGCTGATCAGAAGCGGATTATAAATAGCGTTATTGAGAAGTTCAATAACATCAACACTGACAAGGTAGGTTTAGGACGTGCATCCTTGGTGCATCATGTCATTGATAAGGTTGACGCAATAGACACCAGTGTCTCCAAGGATTCTTGGTACCTTCACACTCTAAAAAGTGTGAAGAATAACCCCCGTAACTTCCTTAGCTTCGACATACGCAACGATGCTTTGTATAGGCTGACAAAAGGCAAATACACATTAACATCAAAGTTTAGCTGGAAGCTGGTGGTGCCACAGGAGGACAGGCTGTCCCTGCTCTCCAAGTACCATGACCACGTCACGAGTGCCCATGGAGGTGTTCGGAAAACCCACAAACGCTTGGCCCTCAACTACTACTGGCCCAAGATGTATGAGAGCGTTAAGGAATATGTGGGCAAGTGTGAAGCTTGTGGGCAGTGCAAACCAGTGGACACTGCTCGTCCTGGCCGAATGGGTGGCCCAAAGCGTGTGTCGAAACCTTCCATCCTAAAGTCTTCTCCTCCTAACTCTGTCTCCATTGACAGTCCCGTGTCCTGTGGCGAGAGGTTGAAGGAACTTCGTCGTGTATACGATCAGGTGAGCAAACATTTGAATGTTTCTCACCAGCGTAACGAGAAGTACTACAACCTCGGAAAAAGGCATGTGGAGTTAAAGGTGGGACAGTTTGTCTATATGAGAACCCATTATCTTTCCAACAAGGACAAGAACTTCACTTCCAAGTTGGCCCCTAAATCTTTAAAGTGCATAGTCACCGCAAAGCGCTCACCGCTGGTCTATGAACTATCAGATTTGGATGGTAAGAATTTGGGGACATACCATATTAAAGACATTTTAAAATACAGTGAAGAGGAACCATCTTCTGTTCCTTCTCCCCACTGTATCTCTTCTATATTTAAGTCGTTCATACGAACGTAATCCAATACTTCTTGTGTTGAACGATAATTAATGACACACACCTCTCCACACTGTGCAATTCACCTATGTGACAGGCATACAGTGATGTAGGGCGTGGAGTCAATGTATGGATATCTTGTTGTGGTCTTTTCACTATCAACATAATGACCTATGTTATATTTTTTAGTTCAGTTTTTGTATTCTTCCAGAGTGGACTATATTTTTTTTTGCTCTGTGCTAGGTATTCCCTTCGTGCTCAACTCAGGGAATTCTGTGAGGAAGGGGGTGGTGTAGCATTTGTTTTTCTAAATGCTATTAAAATATAGTTATATCAAGAAAAAAAGTGAGCACAGCGCCCTCACTGCGTGTTACACTCTTGCTATTGGTTCGACCGGCCGAACAGTTCATCCAAGCGGCACCAGAGGGCGTTATTCTGCACTGCGTCATACAGTCACTGTTGACAGTTGCATCTTGCAAAATTTAAGAATAACCTTGTTTCGGTATTAATTGATATGCAATTGTTCACTTCGCGAAATAGTGCCCTTGCATTAGAATATATCGGAGTGAGTGGTGCTCATGTTTAGCTGAAAAAGTGGTGGGATGTTCTCGAACATTCGTTTCCAAGTCTTTATAAACGAGGATTTTGTGGATGACTGGTTCACTGTCTTCAGTTCTCTGCCTATTGTGATTATCCTTCATAAGCCTCGTGATTGTTGTTCGCTGTGTATAGTGAAACGCTGCTGTAATCTTCAATTCCCCGTCTGAGGTAAAAAATCAAATATAACCTATAAATTAATCTTAGCCATGTCTTTTTTTTCTTTGAATGTGTGTCTAGGAGATGTATTTTCTGTGTAGGGTTCATGGTTCCGGACAGAACCAAAAGATTACGGAGCACACATCCTGGTTGTGAGGTTAAATCCTGGCAGGGATATCGTCTGAGGCAGCCCGCAGCTCACCACCTAGCTCGCTTACGTGTCCAAAGGATTCCTCCCTAGGACCTATATAATAGAAAGTATATACTTTATTTTTTTAACACCCACATAAGGTGTTATAATTTTAGCTGATCTTAAGATCATCATTAGAAGCCCGAGTAGACCCTCGCCTGAGGTCTAAGAGGGGTTGGGAGTTCGTCTGGGTGTCTGCAGTGCAGCAACACCGAAGAGAGGTTTTTTTACTGTAGAACTATATATATTTTTTAAGCCAGTGACAACCCTCATATGTATTTGTTATAATCTTGTTACCTGTATTTTTAATTTTTTATTTTTGTTAATATATGAATGCATCACTGAGGAGTATTCGTTTCATCTGAAGAGCACCCTGGTATCCCAAACACACACCCACACATATTATCTTTTTTAACTTTTATTTATTTATCTTTGTCTAAATTTATTTATTTAACTTATTTTCTTTACGGCGCCCTGAGATTCTCATGGTCTACGGCTGGCCCGTCGGTGAGGTGACTCCCTGACAGGTTCAGGGGTTACAAACATACCTATATAATACGGATGCAAAGAACACTCAGACTAAGAACAACAATTTGTGGATCACACAAAGTGTTGTCAAATGTAGGATTTGAACCCACACCTTCGCACAGTGGAAAGCGGCGTGGAGACCGTGCAGTCAAATCCATTCATCGTACAGGAATAATAAGTACAAAACGCAATTTACGAGTATATTGCATAATAGCATTCTAGTTATTACCGTATCACAAAGTACAGTAACCAATTATATATAAATCCCGTGTCACGATGTTGTGCACGATAAATTTCGAAACTATTTTAACGATTTTCATGGTTTTGCTGACGTACCTAAGGCCAGGCGCACACCGAAACGGTCATCGACGAGACGGTCCACGACAATAAAGTTTTCGAATGTTGTCTTGTGCCGACGCACACTGCATGAGACCGAACAAACGGTCGAAGAGAGAGAAGGGACTTCTTGATTCTGGGAATATTATGTCTTTAAAGAGAGTTTGTTTACTTTTTTTATTTATTTATTTATACTACGTCGGGGACTATCTGTCAGAAACGGCCTTGATGTGCGACAGTCCAACCTACACAACGCTTTTTACGGCAACCTAGTCGAGCCTCGACAAACTACCTCGTCGGAGACTGTGTCTGAAATGGAATTGGTGTGCGACGGTTCCACTTAACACAATGCTTTTTACTAATTGTCTTGTCGGAGACTGAATATCGACTCCAGTGTGCGCCCACACTAAGACAGGATAATTGACGTCACGCTTAGATCAATACGAGCCGAGCACGATTGAATAAGACGCAGACAATTGAATACTTACACATCTCACACACGACCTGTCTGATCTCAAACTATACAAAGCCTGTACTATGATAACCTGACTGCACAGACAGACAGGACAAGGGATCGTGTTCAGAACACAAAGATTAATCCTAGGCGGGTATGAGCTCTGGTTCAACCACGACCGCTAACTAACCGCTAGACAAACAGGGTTGTTAATAAATCAAATGATTTTGCAACATTATGTCAAATGGGCCCTTTTCGTGAGTTCGTTATAATGGCATACCAACATTTTAAATAAAATTTAAAGTAGTAAACTAATCTCAGAAAATATAAAATGTATTCTTCAACCTGTCAAAGCTGTCAAACGGTATTTCTTAAATTAGGCGGACTTTAGACAATCGATGACTTTACCTGTTCTGGACGAATAGATCGTAGTTTGGCTAAAAGCTCTTTGAATTTCGGACGATTGTTTGGCTCATGTGACCAACATTCTAACATCGTTGAGTAGTACGCTTCCGGACAGCATTGCGGACGCTCCAATCTCTGAAACGATAAACGTATATGTAAAATTGCATACAGTTAATCTTGTAATACCTATCCGTTTTTACGTAATTTATATTAATGAATATAAACATATTTTCGGACTTCTGACCCGCAATCCCTCCTCTTCACACATTTTAAGGACAAGTTTAGAAAATACAGTTTGTTATTACAGTTGTAAGAACTTGTGTGAGAAAAATTTAATTATTTTAGTTCAAAAAGTTCATTCCTCAAGACAATTTTGTATTTTCTTTACCAAAGTATGATGTGAATAGAATTCCAAAAGTATGATGTAATGAATTGTAATGTTCTCCTAGCCGAATACGGCCACGGCGGCCAGTCTCAATGGAGACCAACCAACTACGCAGGATATTATAATGCACAAGTGTGTGCGCAAGTACAGGTGCACTCTGTGTTTCCTCACTCGAATAACCCGATGGAACGGTTAACCGACACGATCGGGGTGAGATCAAGCGCAGGATCGACACCTTTACGTGCTTGCGTTGCGTGCGTGGTTCAGGCCCCAACTTCCAAACTCCGAGCTGTTATTAAGTATCTCCACAATCAGGAAAACTCAATAACACTTTCAGCCTTATAGTCTTGTTCGGCAGTCGCATACGTCAACCGCTAGACCAAAGAGGCAGATAGAACAACGAGGCAGACAGCATATCAAGGGTATCACTAACCTGGCAATTCGGATTATCAATAGCTTCTAGAATTTGCTGTCCGGAGAAACCCGCCCAAGGTTGAAAGCCGTACGTGAACATCTCCCAGAGGCAAACCCCGAAGGCCCATACATCACTTGCTGAAGTGAAACGTAAAAACAATATACACTCCGGGGCACACCTGGAAATAAATTCAAAATTCATAATATAGTCTCCATTTATTTGATCTTTTTCTGACTGAGGGTGATGGTCCTTCGAGTTGATCGTAACGACGGTTCCGCTTTTCGTTATAGTCAGTTAATTACTGTATTGGTGTGTGTTAAAAGTGTTACGACTTTACCTATATATGTAGATAGGCTGATTATTTATACATCATAAATACACAAAATAAAAAAAAAAACGACTTCAAGAACGACCAACTTGATTGATTTCTCTTGGGATGCCATCATCAGATCTTAGTGTCCTTATCATAGTACTACCGTTGGGATTTCTCCTTTTCATTAAAAAAAGAATCATCAAAATATTGGTCGAATTGAGAGCCTCCTCTTTTTTTAAATCTTTTTTAAATTAACAACCTAGAGAATAAGGAAATAGACATTAAACGGACATGAAACTTTAGATTTCAAAAAGCCATCGTATAATTTAATTCGTGTAGGGACAACAGTTTATAAAATTATACTAAAATTTAAAGTTCCGAAGTGTGTTACGCTTTTATTGCTAAGCTACGCCAATTTCAATGAAATATGATATGGAAATACTTTCATTCTTGAAGAAGGACATAGGCAATAGCTAGTAATAATATATTATTATTTGCTTGTTGTATAAAACGAATATTTTACTGGAATTATTTTTTGGGAGTGTCATACTATGAGCTAGCGAGGTATCATACCAGGATCTCTCAGAAATAGGTGTTCTGCAACTATGTAATTGCTTTAAAGGTCAGAGCCACGCTGATTTAAGCACGAACAGGCCCGCTCGACCGAGAGAAAAAGAAGATGCTCACGTACAGAAAAACATTCATCAACCGATCATTTCGATCATCGGACATATTTAAATTAAGTGTCTCATTTAGAAAATCAATTAGTGGTACATTTTTATCATCTGCAAAGTTAATATTGACGTTTCCACTTAAAATCATCGGTACAAATCATATTTTTCGCCAAATCTATTTTCGAGTATTTCAGAACCTTTTAATAACATGATAATAACATTCTGAGCTATAAATAACATTATAAGTTATAAGTTTTCACATCTGTTGTCGGCTGTGATTTTTGTAAAATTAATATGTACATGTATATGTTTTTGTAATGTTTAAATTAAATCATCATATCGGTAAGGCGAACTCAAGATTTTCTACCACTGTGACGTTGCTGACGGCACAAAACTGCTTTTCTTTCGGATTATATCTGGACATTAAGTGAATTTATCTAATGACCGTGCATCTGTTTGTAATAAAAATATATGTATACACTTACCATGCCACCGGCAACTTGAGATTCACATTGTAATTTGTTTGGTAATAATCTTTACCAACACCCAACGCCCGCGATAAACCAAAATCAGATATTTTTACTATATCCTTGCTAAATACTAAGATATTTCTTGCCGCCAAGTCCCTGGAATGCATATATTTATTATTAATGTATAGCGTAATAATAAAAAAAAGAGGAAGAACTAGTCAGATTACCAATTTTTTTCCCATGAAAATTGACTGGCGATTTCTTAAAAATACGTTTTTAAAACTTAGAAAATAAGGAATACTTATTATCAAATTCCAGAGTTACTTAATTTATAGTCTCGATTGTCGTCGACACTTGATATTTTTTTTTTTTTGAGACACAAATAAATTCGTATAGATTTTATACTGAATAAATACGGTTACCCAAAAGATATGAAAAAAACTAAGCCACGAGTAACGCTAGTAGACTAGAAGCTAAGGAAATAAGACAGCGTTCTGTCTTATACGGCAGCAGTATCGTAAGTTTTGGATGAGTATTTTATTAAATCTTTTGGTTTTTCTGAACATTCATTGATTACATTATTTGACAATTAGAAACAATCTTAATTTTGAATACCACTTAAAGTGGTCACCCCGAATTCTATCATAACTTTCAGTCAAATGATAACGTCTTACCTGTGGATCAGTCTTTTGTTTTCTAAGTAATTCATTCCGTTACATATTTGCTCTGCAAATTCGCAAAGGCTAGGTACAAGAAAGTTGGACCGAAGCGAAACTTCGCGGAGGCATTCTAAAAGTGACCGGAGAGGAGCTAGCTCCGTGACCTAGAATAAATAACATATAAATTATTATTTTGTAAGAATTTGTAATCAATGATAAAATCTATTCATCGTGTAGGTGTCGTAAGAGCCGAGCAAAGGAGCAAACAACGCAGTGTAAAAGCACTGTAAATGGAAATAGAACGATAATATATAACACAAACCATCTATCAGTGTAGTATGGTAAGGAAAACCAGCAGAAGAAGGCCAGCAGAGGACTGTTACAAGATATTACAAAATGTAAAAGATGGATAATACATATTTCGCCTATTTCTATTCTTTTCTTCTTATCCAAAGTGCCTGAGGTCTGTGCATATAAGCAGCTTTTAGAATTTACCTACAGACAAGTCTGTTCTGGTTTGAGAAGATTTTTTATTTTGTATGCCACTGCCTAACCGTACAGCTAGATAAGAAATATTTCAAATAACGGAAGAATATTTCAATGAGCATAATTTAGAATGACATAACCTTTGCGATTTACAACGACCTGTTTAGGTGAATTAGGATTCTTAGAGCCCGGCCGACTAAAAAGTTTGTAGTCAAAAACAGGAAACATTGAACATTAGAAACATTGTTTAGTTGATTACTAATAAATGTGAATAAATATTTTTTATTTATGGTCTGCTTCCAAACATTTAGTTTTTCCTAGATGTACCTTGAACCTAAAAAGTTTGCGGAACACGATGTAAGTACCGCATTTACTTACTACATATGCATTTAGCGAAAAACTGTTGTAATTACAACCGATACTTCCAATGTCCTCAAGATAGATTTTGAAATAGTTTTTTTTTTACTAATATATATATATATAAAGCACAGTAACTTACCAGCATGAGTGAATCAGAATGCAAAACTACTCCATATAAGCGCACAATATTTGGATGTTCAATACTGTGCATCACAGCCGCTTCCTTCAAGAATTCGGCCGAGTTTGACGTCATTCGCTCCTGGCCCAAACACTTAATAGCAACTTGCAGCTGAAATACAAATAAGTCTTTCTTGGACATCGACAAGGATGGTACTTGCAATATGTATACACGAACTTTTGTAAAATACGTTCAAAACCCTAAAGAGAGGGCATTTTAAAAAGTAGCCATGCCTTTCTTAAGAAGCAAATTATCTCCATGTCAAATTTAATTGAAATCGGTGCAGCTGTTTATTCATGAAAGCGTTACATACATGTAGACAGACCGTCAGACAGAGGTACTTTCGCATTTATGATATTAGAATGGATATAACGCTTCATCATTATAGGCCTACCACACGCGCAAGTATCACCACAGTCTTGCCTGCGCAGGTCGGCTTGTACACGGAACACTGTGCGTGCGGTGGGTAAAAACTGTATCACGCGCCAACTCCATAGAGCAGCTTGAGCATTTTTCACTAGTTTAAAATTTTGCCTGCACAAGCCCGGCTTGCGCGTACTTTAATATACTTTAGTTTGACAAGTGTATTGACATAATATTAAATATTTTTTTTTAATAATTGACTATAGGCACTTTCATCCATTCGTAAATAATTTCGCCACTCATTTGCGTCTTCTCTTAAGTAGTTTGAACATGCGAAAGGATTTTTCTATTTAACAGCCATCTCTTTGTCCACTTCGATCGTTTATGCTTTGACTTCCGTATATATAGCAAACTTTGAAAAAATACTAGCAGAAATAGTTCCTCATTGGGAAACATTGTTACCATGCCGACGATTTTGACAACATTTTGCGCGTCCTTAACTGTACCGTGTGGTAGCTACGTCCGTGTTCAAGTATAACGACAGTTTTACCTGCCCTGTTAATTTAGTTAGTTAAGTTAGTTAGTTAAAAGTGTGGTGATACTTCCGCGTATGGTAGAACCATTAGACAAGTGACATTAGAGATATTACATTGCGCTATTAATTATATATTGTTTTTATTATGTAATCTATTTTTCTATGAAACCTTCATCGTGTTAGTACGCCAATGTATTAAATTACCAACTTACAGAAAATTTCAGTTGTAGGTAGTTAAAAAATATTCTGATTGCAGATTTTTTTTTTAAAACTAAAACACTAACACAACATATATTGTTGAGTTAACGCATTGTAACCCTTGTAATATTAGCATAGATAAGATCTCAGTTACTTGAACCATCGTTGCATACATCAAAGTGCAAGACAGCCGCAGTTATAAGCACCCTGTATAATGTGAATTATAAAGATTCTAGTGTATATAACCCATACTAATATTATAAATTCGAAAGTAACTCTGTCTGTCTTTTACCATTCACGGCTAAACCGTTGCACCAATTTTAATGAATTTAGGCATGGAGACTCTGATGCTTGAGAAAGGACATAAGCTACTTTGATAACCTATATACACGCTGGCAAAAGTTAGTCGTGTAATAATTCAACGTTGAATCTTGCTAATATTATAAAAGCGAATTTGTATGGATGTTTGTTACTCTGTCAAGCAAACAGCTGAACGGTTCAGGCTTAAATTTGACACTAAGATAGTTTATAGTCTAGAAAAGCACATAGGCTGCAATGAGTAAAGTACAACAACAATCAGGGATTACAGGCACGTGATTTACGTTCGAGTGTAATACTGACGCACTTGCTTAATATTAACATAATTAATTCAATCATCAATTTGAGAAGTGAATAAAAACCGCAGTATTCCGAAGCCGCTGTTGCACCTAATCAATTATTTATGTGAAAATATTATCATGTCCTTACTCTTTGGTTCCCTGTACTCCATGTTCCCTGTTGCACCACACCGAACTGACCTTTCCCCAACTCTTTGTTAATAGTTATGTCTTCGATACATATTATGTGTTTTGTCGGGACTTTCACATTGTTGTCGTTGAACGGTTGAAAATCCATTGGAATGGATGTGTGTCCTTGTGAATACTGAAATACAAAACAGGAATGATTAAGACAAAATGGTTGAACACATTATTCGAAAAACGAACCGATTACAATTATATCTATACAAACAAATAAAATTGGAGTGTCTGTTTGTAATATTAAAATAACCGCTTTTTACTAAATGCATATGTATGTATACACGATACATATACCCAAAATGTAGTAAAAATTTTTTGTCTGTCTGTCTGTTTGTTCCGGGTAGTCTCTGGAACGGCTGGACGGATTTTGACGGGACTTTCACTGGCAGGTAGCTGATGATCCGGGGAGTAACTTAGGCTACTTTTTTTTAGACTAACTTTGTCCCGCGGCGTTACTCGCGGTACAACAATAACCGCGGGTAACACCGCGGGGTTCAGCTAGTATGTCATATCAGTCATACAGTTACTGCTATGTTGTCTTTTAAAAATCAGAGTGAGTTAAATGAAGTAAAAGCTACTACATAAGGTGTCCTATGATGATCATAGGGAAGAGTCACTATATTAAATGGACACATAGGTAAACAGAACGATGTATTCATCCGTGTTGTTATTACAATGTATGGAAATTTACAAGGAACGGATAAAAATGTAATGACTCACAGGTTCATGTTTCTTGTGTGAGCTCAATAACTTTCTCAATTTGTGAATATAAGGGTTTGGAAAATACTTTGAAAATATCTTCTTGTAACGCCTCTGCTCAGGTTTAGACAGACCAATTTGATCTAAATCTTCAGTCACTACAAATTTTAACTGAGACACTTTTGAAATTTTCAATACATCTCTGTAACAATAACAAAATTTTATTAAAAGGGTTAGTCTCAAATTAACGAATAACACGACAATATTTGGTTAATAAATAAAAAAACACATTTCGCCGCATAAATAATATGCTATATCCAGAATATATGTGAGTATATGAAAACACCGTTTACTTAAAAGTATGTTATACTAGACTACTCGTGTCCACTTCGTTGAGTGTTAATAGTTACGTTACCTTATCACACACACACTTATTAGTTCTCAGCAAATATCCAGATGTGTAAATGGGGATGGTCAAGCATTTACGCGCTTTCAAGAAAATAATGTCGATTCAGGCGATTATGGGTTTTTACTACAGATCATTCAAAGTTAAGAAATATTATTATAGATTTGCGCGTTTGATATCTTGTGTGGGACAGACACGTGCAATAGATATACTGTTTTTCTTTAATATTTCTGCTAAAGTGACTACTCTGCCAGATGAAAAGAATGCATAAAGTTTCTGTTACATAAATAAACCTTTCATGTTTAATCCTAAAACTGGACCGAAATTTGACGTTTAGACCATTTCTCTAATACTAATCCAGTACACAAATGTTTATATACTTGATTTACACTTTAATTAACACGACTCAACTAACAAATTTCCAACGTTTAAAACAGTTTTTTTTATTCTTCAAGTATGTCATTACATAGTACAAAATGAAGTCGCATCCCGTTCTTGTAAGCCTTAATCTTTCGAACTACGCACGGGATTTCAATGTGGTTTGGTTGGTTGGCTGGTTAAGGAGTGATTAAAAAGGAAGGTCAGGGCTGCCATTATCCGGATTTTCCCGTTTTCCGTTTGCCATTTGTCCGAGTTTAGTGAGCGTCCATCATCATCTGCTGGACATAGCAGGACGTAGCTGGACATGGGCCTTTCCAATTCCCCGCCGCTTAGTTCGAACCTCGGATTTTTGTATTCAGCTTCTGCCAGCCGTCTCGCGTATGTCATCACACCGCTCGTTCTACGGCAAATATGTCCAGCCCACTGCCACTTGAGCATGCCAATCTTATGGGCTATGTCGATGACCTTTGCAGGATCACCTTGTTTCTGATACAATCCCTTAGACAAACGTCGATCATAGCCCTCTCCATAGCACGCTGAAAGACTTTAATCATCTGGATCAGCCATACCGTAAGTATCCACGTTTCGGATTCGTTTGTCATTATGAACATGACTTTGGTCTTGTCCAAGTTCATCCCTCGATGCGTACTGAAGAGTCAGCCAGGTCGTTCAGCATCTATTGTAGGTCTTGCAGCCTCTCTACCATGATGACGATGTCGTCTGCAAATTGCAAGTAAGAGATGAATACATCGCGTAACCATGCTGAAGAACTATCGCAATAGCCATTGATGCCGCGCCCTTTGTAGTACAGCGTCTTGAAGAAGTCGTCCAATGCATTTGTGAACAATTTCGGGGATATAACGTCCCCTTGTCGGCGTCATCGATGGTCTGGGTGGATGTTCGAATGGTATGGGTCTTGTATGCTGATTCTGTACTTTGACGGACAAACTGGCGGCTTTGTAAAGACATCTCATCACTGCAGGGACTCAAGGACAGACCAGATCTCGATCGAGTGAAGTGCCTTCTCATAGTGCATGAAGCTAGACACAGATGCCGCATTGTGTGGATATGGTCTATGGTGGCAAATCCGCTCCGAAACTCAGCCTGCTCTGGTGGTTGGAATTCGTCGAGTGTCGAGTGTCGCGTAAGACACTTCGTTGATGACACTTGAAAACAGCTTGTAGACGTGGCTTAGAAGGGAAATGGGCCGAGGGCCTTTTTGAAGAACATGACGACCACACCCCTACTTCAAGTCTCGGGGAGTTCTCCTTTCGAACAGGACCGCGTTGAAAAGCTGTTGGCGCTCCCTCAGTACGGGTATACGTCCAGCTTTAACTTTCAACTGATATCTCGGATTGGAGTCCGCTTTGCCGACGTAGTGACAGGTGGATTCTCACGTCGTTCCCTCATTAGCCTTAGTGTCCTCTGTCAAAGCTTCGACTTCCTGCTTTGCATTTGACAAAATCTCGTACCTTCAACCCAAGAGGATCCGAACTACATTTCCAAAGTTCTGGTTTACGTTTCTTGTGGTTTCCATGGCTGTAAATCGACATTCCAGATTCAACTGGATTTTTACAGATCCCATCGCGGCTTGGAGCAGAGTTGTTCGGAGCCTGGATTTCATCAAAAAGACACGTTCAGCCTTAAAGTCGATATTCAGAGAGCCTCGGACAAGCCGGTGAACACTACCGGTGTTAAACCTATTAATCACTAAAACGTCTCTGAATTTGTGCTTTCTGTCCGTCATGATGAAATCGATCTCATATTTGGTCATAGCGTTGCGGCTTTGTCACGTTCAATTTCTTTTGGGAAATTTTGAAGAATGAGTGCGACAAGAAAAGCCTTTTCCACTCGAGAAAGTTTTTTTTATGTACTAGGCAGGCAAACGAGCAGACGTATCGCCTGATGGCAAGCGATTACCGCCACCCAAGGACACTTGCAACATCAGAGGCGTCACAAGTGCGTTGCCGGCCTTTGAAGGATGGGGAGGGGGGTGGTAAGGGAGGGGGGGAGGAGAGGTATGGGGAGTTTTTGGGGTATGGGCCTACGGTGTCCTCACTCACGTGATGAAACACAACGCAAGCGCTATATCACAACGCTTTTCTGTGAGGACGTGGTATCACTCCGGCCCATTCATACCGAAGCGTGGCTCTCCCAAGGTTTAAAGTTGACGAGCATTTGCCCCCTATGATTATTCCTGCTTCCAAATCCATGAGATCCTATTACCGCTGCAAATATACTTCCACTTTGGTGCTGAAGTCGCCCATAACAACATTGTAGTAGGTTTTAGTAGTGATAACAGCAGTTCTGACAGACAATAGTATTCCTTTTACATATGAGAAAAATAATAATAATAACACTAATTTCGCGCAAGGATTCCGAATTTCAGTTTTTATTGTTTTTAATTACCAAAAATCCCCGAGATAAACCGCGTACAGAGAGACCCGTTTGTGTAAGACCTGTAAGCGGTTTATTTCGGTGACTTTTACGGGGATTTTCTATTGAAATATGAACTCTAAAAAAGTATTGTAAAAGATCAAAAAAGTTATGCCAGATACTAGACGCTAGTGGACGCTTGCTACCATTACATAATATTATAATTTAAGGGGGTGTTTTTGTTTAGATTAGTTTGTGCTAATCTTAGAAGTGGCTTAACCGATTTGGAGGCGGCTTCCTACTATGTACAATGGTAGACTTCTCTTAAAATTTATTATTTGATTTATTTCGACGGTTGAAAAATAAAAAGTTTTATCAGTTTGAAGAATTACCGCGATAGTAGACATCTACGAGAGTGGAGCCGAAAGCAAAATCTGGTTGTAAATATAATACTCTTGATATAATGTGGTCTAAATTTATTACTAATGCTTTTTGAACACAATCCCTACATCAGTTGTGTACTGTTGCATGTTTAAATGCTGTTTTATATTTAAGGAGCTGACACTAACTGTTGGCATTACCGTGTAAACACTGACTTGACAATTCTTTTCTCTATATATGTATGTATTTATGATTATTGTAAAATTTTAGCAACCGACCGGGCTTGGTACGGAAGTTTTCGAAATTCTCGGATTGCCGCTACTTTTATATGCATGGAATACACATATAAACCTTCCTCTTAAATCATTCTATCTATTGCAATTCTACGCAGGCTTTACATCAGGGAGAGCAGTCACATAAGCAGGCACAATTGTTAAAAAAAAATAGGAAATCAGACAACAGAAGTGACATTATTTTATGCTTATTTCAAGATGATTACGGGAATAACATGGCCAATAGCCATTCATTACTTGGTAGACAGTAAAACATTGTCTTTGATGATTTCACAAAATAAATTACTTCTTGATCACGGGAACATAAAAATATGAAGAAATAGTTCATTTAATAAATCTATTGAATTTTACCCTAATAATGAATATATCCAAAACTAACCAAATTTAATAACTCTCATCATCTATCTCTCGATCGTTCTACATTTATTGACCGTTACTGACAAAAGTTCTGTAAATAACCTAGACTAGATAAAAATTATATTAATTTAAAATAAGTTCATAATATATATATATTGTGGTGTCAAATAAATTTTGATTAAGTTTTATTTAACTTGGATCACGTTTAGTAGAGTACATATCATACACCTAATTGAAATTTGTTTTGTATTTGTTCATTTTGTTATAAAAATTTCTGCAGGATCAGATTTAAAGTGCAACAAGAAGAATTTACATTTATTTTAATTTAGTCTATTTTCCACTCAAGGACCAAACTATTTAATTGGGCCATCATTAATCAATCAACCGGTTTAACAGTCTGCAATTGGACATAGGTCTCTCCTTAGAAAGGAGATTTATAATAACTATACCGCGCTATGATTGGTATAAAGTTTGTTACAAGTTTTCTTTCTATTTGCTGCAAAGTTTTTTCTGCATAATTTACTTCCGTCGCCATAGAATGAATAAGCGGTGACACTTCCTCCTGTTAATCTATCACCACACAGAAATAAACACGATATTATTGTCTCCCAACTTTAAGAATATATCACTAGTATTTCAGTTGAAATATTTTTTTTCTATACCAGAAAATAATATAGAAAAAAAAAATTGTGTTGTAATTAGTATATGCAAATGCTACACTGAATCATCAGTATACTGAATAAATGATTTAGAACAAAAAATAAAACATTAGTCAACCCCTAAAAAATGTGTTTGATATCAAATTTCACATGGATCATATCAAGGAAATGCCAATTATAGTAGATAGTCAAACAGTAATTAACGTTGAAATGTTTTTCTGTTATATACTAATTAAATGAATAGACTTAAAATAAGTTTCGAATGGATAAATAATATAAATATTATGTAATATATCTTTATATATATAATTCTTCTGTGAGTGTGTATGTCACAGAACTACTCTCAAAGGACTGGACCGATTATGATGAAATTTTTTGTGTGTGTTCAAGGGAACTGGGTATGGTATAGATTCACAATTTTGTCCGCTGGACAATGTTTTTTTTATTAATTTTTAATTTATTAGTAGTTATGGCAAAACAATGTTTGCCGGGACAGCTAGTTATATATATATATATATGTAATAGGTATATTGTAAAGATTGATATCACCAGTGTAGTGGGTGTTTTTAAATTATTCTTTAGCAATAGAACAATACAAAGATAATAGTTTTAGTTACTATAACATTGTATCCCTAGTATTTTGATTAGGTGATCCAAATTGAAACTTGTCTTCGTTTTTTTTTACACTTTAACTCCTGGCCCTCGCTAAGGAGTTTGTATACACCAAGTTGGTCTGGTGTATATTGCGATATCATAACTTTAGTATGCAAGTTGATTGAAAAAATAAATTAACAATCCCATATGAAACAGCAATGTGTCACAGTTGGAAATGGATCACAATATTTGTATTACATGTTTTTACACAAACATTAAGTACTGCAAAGCTGGTTGTCTTTAGAAAAATGAGATGTTGGCAATATTTTCTAGGCAGGAAGTTTATCAAACTCGCATAAAGCACACTTTACATGAGGTTGACAAACACAAAATACTAAATGACAGCTAATAAGTGTGTTTTTCACAATATTTGTGTGACTTTTTACCATGTATTACTACAGTATGCTGCAATGCATTCTTGGTCAAAGTTGTTGAAAATTTTACTTATGATATTGCTATTCAAATTGATCCCAGATCATGATAGTTGCAACAAATAGTTTGCTTTTGACCAGAAGTATATGTACAGAAAATTGCAGTGAATGTTAAGTAACTATATGCAAACTGTACTAATAGACTATGTGGGAGACATTTTAACCATAACCATTAAATTGTGATTAAGAATAGGTGCTAAAACAATCGCACTTAGCAGAAGCATAGCAGAAAATACATTCGCATAGACAGTATAAGTCAGAGCACAGAGAAACTGAATACAACAAGCTTTCGAAAACATAAAAGGCTAGTCAACAAAACGCTATCAAAATAGCGCCAAACACCATAAGGACACGCTATCAACGATATAATTACCTAAACAATTCAGAATATTGTTGTAGTTCTGCTTCTTCCAGAAAATCATTTAAATTCTGACGATGTTTGCCCATATTTTCTGAAAAAGATTAAACAGCTGTCGTAAAATAAAGAAAATAGGTGCGTTAAATCAACCAGAGCATTAAAATCATTAACTTACCCATTACACAAAAAGAACAAAGTATTACATTAGAATAAACACTTAATAAAATGAAATATAAATAAAAAATACACACAAAATGTGCACAACTACAGTTCCTCGGCGTTTTCGGAACTCAATAATGTATAAAAAAAATACAGTGACACAATCGATTCTTTTCACTGTTGTGTCACACTCAAAACGACTATCTTCCATTAAAATCGACTAATGCTAAAACTGTTTTTGAGTGATTACGAGAACGATACTAATAATTTGATAAACTACTGGCTTGTGTTGGCACTCAGCCAAAAGTTTCACCAAAGTTTTATAGCAGGTTGATGATTTTCAATGGAATATTCAATAAGGTCACTTTTACAGTAATGGATCGTATGACAAAAAGTTATACGATCCAGATCCAGACGATGCTGCATCGTAAATATCTTGCGAATGCGATCTACAAGTTGCAGTAAACATTCGCATGTTTGTCAATATCAATCATCCCACTTCAACAGCGATTAAGACGAATGAATGCTATATAAGTTTTACTTCATCTCACGAAAGTAGTCCCACGGCGAAAAATAGAAAAAATGTGACAGACATGTTAATCACATTTTAAGATAATAATCACAAGATTAAAATTTAATAACAGTATTTAAATTTTAATCTTGTGATTATTAACTTGAAATGTCATTGCGTATTTTCATGGGTTATAAAAAGGGCTCGTAAAGATATAATAATATAGGTGAAGGCATTTTGTGAAGCGACACAGTAACGTTGGGACTTTTTCATAGAGTGGTGACTTTGACATACAACAACAAAATTGGAGCTACGTAGCAACTACTCATCCTGCATCGCGATATAGAAGTTCTCGCACTGACTATATACAATGTCCCAACATCAACTGTTGGACCACAGCCCACCGGTATGATCATCGGGCCTGGTCAAAGGACACTCGAAATACCCCCTTTAGATTGGAACGATATGACACCTGTTATTCCACAGTAGCAATAAATAATTTCTATAGGAGAGGAGCCATACACAACAGGTACATATTTAAGGATGGAAGTGACGTCATTTTATCATTTTAATTGGGACTTTTTTATTTCTGTACTTATGGAGATGAAAGTATTTTAGTATGTTTTAGATTGAAAAAATAACTTAACTTTATCGATACTTAAAAATCTAAAGTACCTACCAACTGTGCCAAAAAATATAGTTTCATGAAAAAATAAAACAAAGGCACCTGAACAAAAGCTTTTGGAACAAATGAAATAAAATAAAGTCACGGAAACCATTTTAAAGTTGACAGTAAAAGCAGTTTCAAGTTTTTTCAATAAGATTCGTTTCAATACAAACATTTAAAATATTTAGATTAATAGCCTATAAAAATGCAAAAAGGATTCCGCAACTTCATTCGTAACGACAAGGTACCTATAATGTTATAAAGTTGTCACCGAAATAAACATGCCTTCATGGCATGGTCGCCTTGAAGGCTTGATTAGTAATTTTGCAGGCTTTTTTTTGTGATTGTATTTAGTCGATTCTTAAACTTTAGTTTATTGTTTGCAATCACTATTAATGTGACAGTTGACAGTTATACTGAAGAGTTACCATTTGAAGTGCTGATAGTAGATTTTTTCCCTAAATCAGTAAAATTTGTTTCAAATTGATATTTATCCATTTATTTATTATTAAAACTTTATTATTTTAAAAATGTATTACCCAAACAATTTGGCATGAACCTACTCTTGGTAGATTATATTTCGTAGTTGGCAGCACACCTAACTACTTTGCAAATATGGCGTAGAGTTGTACAAAATGCAGTGATGCAGTGGGAGATATTTGTTATACCTGTCAATTCTGAAATTTCATAAAAAAGACATGTCCCTAGAATAACACTTATTTTCATTCGGTCATAGTGAGATAACCGAAACTTATCAGTGAAATGTGAATTTTACGCAATGTAGGTACAATTTCTAGATGTAATTTTAATTTCAAAATAAGTTAGGAATCTCACCTCTTATCTTTATGCTGTTTAGTGGTTTGTTTTAGTTTAACGATCGCTTGTTTACGTATTGTCGTGTGCCTGGTGACTACAGGTTGATTGTTTTTATAAAGTTATGATAGAGTTTTGTCAAGACAGGTTTTTGATAACATCAGTTAGGCCAGTATCTGAGGTTATTTTATTATTTTTTAGGTATCAGTTCTAATAAAAAATGTAAATAAAAAAATGTTAATGCATTCCTTGTAGTAACACAGTACAATAATTGATTGTTATTTTCTACTAGAATTTATATTTGTTAGCTTTAAATAAGTTTGTTAAAATAGTTTTATATGCGCTATGGACTTTAAGTTACTAATAAAAAGAATGAAAAAATGAAGAAATCTAGTCTCTACATATCACATCGAAGTTTGTTGGTGAGTATTTATATATTGTTAATTTTTTATTTCTCAAACAAAAATATTTGAACACAAAATCTCTTAAATTTTCATATTGAATTGTCTTTTATTTTTCCAATAAGATTTTTTTTGTAACTAATCACTACATGTTTTTGAGTTTGTGACTAATCAGTTTTTTATTAGTTTAAACTAGAGTGGCCACCAATACTTTTTAAACATTCTCTGTTGTGTTGCAATTGTTTAGGTTTCATTATAATGTTACTAATAGGGCCTCTAATTGTGCTAATGATTTTTACTTATGATTGTGTGAGGACATATTGTAATGCAAATGCAAGAACATAAACAGAACAAAGACAGGACAATTATCTCTCATTGAGGATGCTACGAAGGGACATTGTATGTTGAGTATATTGAGGAAAAGTCTAAATAAGCACTTGGATGTAATACCTGTTATTCACAACAATCAAATTGATACACAACATTAAATACATTAACTAAGTGCTGTAAAACTCTTTCAGAATCTCTCAATGAATTTATTCAATGAGTTTTCTGGACATAAATTTAAAACTTAAACCAAAATGACTTGAAAAAGTTTTATATATTTTACCACAGTTTGACTCTCAAGTTTAAAATATCTTTAAAACATTGAATGTTGCAAGATTAAAAAAGATGTGTATGATTTGATGTTATGTTTACATTGTGTTCATTTTGCATTATTTACCTAAAAAGTTATATACCGTTTATTATATTATATATCAAAGTAAGGAGAAAGTGCAATTAAATCACCTAAATATGCAGTAAAAATATAAATACATGCTGAAGAATTAGATAGTTCCAGCGGAAACAACCAAATGTAGTTGTTAGTATTATATCTCCTTGGAATGACATGTATATCAATATCTAATAAATATTCCAGTTGAGTGTTTTACAAACCAGCTATAAATTTTATTGCAATAACGTATTTATCGCAAATGTCGGTAGCCGCACATATGTTATGCTCTCCTAATTGACCATATGGTGCACCCTAGCTCAGGAGAACATACATCGTATATCTAGTTTGTTGACCCGAAACACAACTTACTGTTCTTCTTGTACAGAAATAAGGTATACATTCGATTTCCACCATTGCTTTACGCTATGCGAAATTTAGTATGATTTTGTACTCCTCTTTTATGTTAGAAAGACTTCGACGAAATTCTAAGTAGCTCTTAGGGAATTTGCGAAACAGAAACAAACTTTTCTAAGTGGTGTGCGACGCGGTTTTATATTTGGTTTCGTGAGCGTGCATAAGGCTCATATAAATTACGATGTTACGTCATAATCTCGGTATTAGTTCAACGATCCACTTATCAGTTTGAGCTTCGTAACCCAGGGCAACAATTACGATATAGAGTCATTTACATTAGCTGATTCGAAACCTTCACGATTCTGTATTTCCCTCGTGATGTTAAAATTATAATTACAATACGTGCGAAATTTTTAACACTGTAATGAGTAGAGATTTAGCGTAGCTTTATGTTTTATATATTGCATCCGTCTCTTTTGATCATTAGATACACATGGCTTTACTAAAATCTATGAATCAAACTGTATCAAATTGATTCTCCGATACGGCAAAATTTCGGTGTCGCATCGTCTAAGAGCCTCTGTACACAATGGTTTAAGTAATGAGAAAGCCCTTTTTTTGTAAACTGGTCTTATTACTAAGTAGCGTTTTGATCTGTGAGAGATCGAACGTTGGCCATAAAACACGTTTCTCCAGTTAGTATTAAGCCATACCAGTGTACACACAATCCTATCTAGGTCTTAACTGCTTTTTAGTAAATGGCAGCAACCTTATTGTGAAATAATAAACGAACCTCTTGAACCGTAGCACTTCAGTTGTCAATATTAAAGGTAAGATTTACAGTCTAATTGGTGGTACATCTTTCTTACGATACGATACAACTTGATGTTTTCTGTACAAGTAGCAATATTATGTTAAAATACGAGGTGACGTAGATAACGATAGAAAGGAAGATGTATCAAAACATTTAACAACATTACCTCTTTTTGCATTTTAGTTTTATGGTCACTTTATAGTGAAATATAGTGTACCTGCCTTTGCTTGTTGTGGTATCATTATATAATTCAATCCAGGTACACGTACAAAGCACCGTTAACGCATTTACGTGGGTTAGCTTAGTGAAATTGACCCTTGGCCTGCACTATAAACCGTTTATCCCGACGTATATGAAGCCAGTCTGTAAGTAAGTACATAAGTATAAATTGGATAAAATGATTGTTTATGTCAAGACCTCTATAATTATTTGGAGCTATCCTTTTGTAAGAAAAAAGGGAACAACTCTTTGCTTGAAGGATTTGTGAGTCCTTTGTAGTACAAACGTAACTGTAGACCAGTTACGGGGAGAAGTTTGATCATTAGTTGTTGCTTTGTGTTACACATCTCCCGAAAAAGTAATATGTTTGCTTGAGCTGAAATTTATTTTGCCCAGCATGTGGTCCATTGTGTAATACAAGGATTAATACTTAATATCCCGGATTATATAAATTTGGTCGGCGGTGATAGTATTGCTTTCCGTTCTTTTTTGTTAGATGTAGGGAATTAACAAACTGCCGTAATATTTCCTCCTAACATTGATTTCGAGTTGTTTTCAGTTGAACAGATTCAATTTTGTTGTTTTCGTGTAATAAATGTTACTATTATTTCTATATGAAATCAATTTGCCAAGCCTGTTGATGATACTTCGAAGTTTGATTACAAATTGAATTAAAGAAACATTTCAATAAATTTAACAACTTTAAATGTTTTAAATTTGAAATGAGCTAATACGTAGATATAACAAACGTTTCCAATAAAAAAAATAAGATGACAATTATTTTCTTTAACGAGTTTCCCTAGTTAACTAACAAGTACGACGACGCGGCGAGCGTCAAATGATATTATTAAATGTAACAGTATGTCAATTAGTGCGACAATTTTGCTATCGGTAAACAGGTGACGGTAGCGCGCGTTAGATACAACGCGTATTCAGTTTTGTGAAATAACGGAATGAACTTAAATATATTTGGACACTCAAACACATTTTAGGTTGATCACAATCCTAAAAAAATCTGAATAAAAATCTGCAGAAAAAAACTTTTCAGCAAAAAAAATAACCCACTTCTAAAAGCATCCATGTAAACTCCCCGCATGTAAAAGCGTTTAATTCTAAAAAGCGTAAAATAAGCTGGTTTCAATTTGACTGGCTTAAATTACAACATGTTAATTCTTGTCTATACCGAATTCTATTAATCAATTTAAATAAAGTAGTATTATAATGCGTAGTACCTTAAATCAGTTTGAAGTCGGAGCCAAGCCCAATATGTATTTGATAACTTACGTACGTCTGTTACCGTCACAACGGTTACATATTACATTGTATACAAACGTATTTTAAGTTAAAATACGTTTGTGTTAAAATTTTTAACTATTTCTGACAACTACAGTTCAGATATGTTCATAGCGCATGATAATCTATTTAAGTTATTAAATTTTGATTAAACTAAAATTGATCGCTCAAGGTTTATTAATTGTTATCTTCTCAGAATTAGGCGGGTGTGTGTTGTCGTTTACCTGCAATGTAAGCGATCTGGCTCACGCTAAATATTAAATATTTCTGATATGTTAAAATGTTCTTGCCAGTTTTTAAGCTTCTATCGCGGGTCTTGAGCGTGGAGACCGAATCCAGAAATTCCGTAACGAAAATAAACCTAACAGCCCCCACTTCGACCGGCACAGCGGTGATACTTTTTAGTTTTGCCATCTATCGATGAATAGCAGAACTTTTAATGACTTTTTTGAAATATCATGCTTGTCTCTTTAGTTCAGCAACTAGCATCTAGGTGGCATTGGTTGTTTGTTTTGGGTAATTTTGTATTGCTTATGGTAATCGCTTACTTACGTCTGCTCGTTTGCCCCTATACCATAAAATAAAACAAAGTTTCTACTGCAAACCGTTGAGGAGTTCTCTTAACTGTTTTCGTATTCATTATCTGACCCCTAATGACAGTTACAAACTTTCTAGGCATAAAGTTCTTATCAATACAAATTAAACAAGCCCAAACACAAGGTAACTACTATAAATCGTGGAAGAGTTCCCTAGCCTGCCTTTCGGCTCCATCGTCAGATCGACTTAAGACCTCCATTAAATTTAAGTGCTTTAAAATACTTAAGAAAAAAATAACAAATGCCCTAGTCGGTCCTACAAATTTCGAAAGTTCCCCTCGATTTCTCTGTGATGCCATCATCAAAGCCTAGTTTCCTTGTCATGGTACCACCGTTCGGACATCTCCTTTCCAACAAAAGAAGAATCATCATTATCGGTTCATAAACGAAGTTATCCGCGAACACACATAAAAAAAACGGACGAATTGAGAAGCCTCCTCCTTTTTTTGAAGTGGGTTAAAAAAACATTTTTGTCATTCCTATTTCAACCCTAAATCTAATATATATAAAATTCTCGTGTCGCGGTTTTATTACCAAACTCCTCCGAAATGGCTGGACCGATTTTTATGAAATTTTGTGTGCATATCGGGTAGGTCTGAGAATCGGCATCTAATTTTGATACCCTTATTATATTTATTTTTATAGTAATACAACGTTTGCCGAGTCAGTTAGTTATTCTATATTTTTACTTAATTGTAAATATAAAACAATCCTGAAGCGTAGGCATGTTGTAGATAACAAAGCTTGTTATGCAATCACTAATATGTATGTCAAACATGTCAAGCATGTATTATGATTAATACAAAACATAATTAATTAAATTATTATAAGGCTTGCTCATAACTTGTACCACACTATTGCGATACTTAACCCACTTATTCGAGAGTACTTGCCTGGGGGTGAGACGACATTAAAACAGTGGAAATAAAACGTTATTACTTAATGCGTGTATATACACTGCCATTTGGCTCATAGTAGTCCTAGGGAACTATGTATTATGTTTTCGGTAAGATTTCATTCGCTGCATGGCTGCCAATCAACTATTTCAGTGACTGCATGAAACTCAAGCTCGTCTTACAAACGAGTCTCGTTTGATTGTTTGGACTTGTAAAACTGTTTCAAACACCATAAAAGTGTTTACTGGTCGTTGAATGCTTCCATGTGCACATTAAAAAGAAACTTAAAAAAAATCTAGTAGTGTAACCTGTGTACATGAATTACAATTTCTATTGAGGTAATAATTTATGTATAAATGACATAAGTAACTAAACATAGGGCTATCCCTAATAAAGAAAGAACAAAAGAAATTCAACTCTAAACAAAATCTCTTATTACGAGTAGAACATAAACCATTCTTTACGACTAGGTATTTTGTTTTCAATATCACGTTTTTAATAATAAACCTAGTCCGTGTTCTTCGTAATTATCCATAGTAGAAGGAATTTCAACAAAAGAGTTTTTGTTCAGGGATAAGAACCTGACACTTCGTAGAAACGTAGATGGGTCTAATACTGCGCAGACTTTGTCTAGTACTTCTGTTGTTCAGGTTACAGATAGTGAGTGACAATTGCTACTGTATCAATAAGTACTTCGTATATGACGAGTATTATCAAAAGCCTTGGATACATGAATACTGTCACTCACTATAGGTTCGTATACTGCATTTCTGAACTTGTATACGACCAGGGTCCGTAATAGCTTTATGTATATCCTATTAGTCCCGTGGTAGATTTGTCACAAAGCTATAAGAATACTGTATGTGTATATTGTTAACCTGTACAGCCACTTATTTATTAGAATAAAACAAAATAAATAGATACACAAATATTTATTTTACTAAACGTGTACAAATATCTTATACTATTATATTATATATATTACTTAAACTAATCACAAGTATTAGCACAATCGGAAGAAAAAAATAAGTACATACCATCGAATTGAGAACTTCATCCTTTTATGAAGTCGGATAGAAATATTCTTGAAATGTTATTTACGTACTAAACTTACCACTAAACGAAAAAAAAATATTTTAGTACAGTCACTGCAGATACTAGGTTTTAAAAAAACATTAACGTTATCAAGAGTAGTATAATTGTTTCAGATAATTTTAGGGATTACTTGATTTCAAATTATGGTCAGAACAGATTTTATTATTACACAAATATGATGGTAATAAACTAAGCCATTAAACTTATTAATATATTTTGGACATAATCACAAGTATTAGCACAATCGGAAGTAAAAAATAAGTATATACCATCGAATTGAGAACTTCATCTTTTTATGTAGTCGGATAAAAATATTCTTGATATTTTATTTCCGTACTAAACTTACCACTAAACGAAGAAAATAGTTTTAGTACAGTCACTGCAAATACTAAGTTTAAAAAAAAATTACCTTTATCAAGAGTGGTATAATTGTTTCAGATAATTTCAGGGATTACTTGATTTCAAATTATGGTCAAAGCTGATTTTATTATTACACAAATATGATGGTAATAAACTAAGTCATTAAACTTATTAATATAGTTTGGACATAATCACAAGTATTAGCACAATCGGAAGTAAAAAATAAGTACATACCATCGAATTGAGAACTTCATCTTTTTATGAAGTCGGATAAAAATATTCTTGAAATTTTAATTACGTACTAGACTTACTACTAAACAAAAAAAAATGGTTTTAGTACAGTCACTGCAGATACTAGGTTTTAAAACAATATTAACGTTATCAAGAGTAGTATAATTGTTTCGGGTAATTTCAAGGGCTTACTTGATTTCAAATTATGGTCAAAGCTGATTTTATTATTACACAAATATGATGGTAATAAACTAAGTCATTAAACTTATTAATATATCTTGTACATAATCACAAGTATTAGCACAATCGGAAGTAAAAAATAAGTACATACCCTCGAATTGAGAACTTCATCCTTTTATGAAGTTGGATAAAAATATTCTTGAAATTTTATTTACGTACTAAACTTACCACTAAACGAAAAAAATGGCTTTAGTACAGTCACCGCAGATTCTAAGAATCTTGATGATTCAAAAAAAAATTTTTTTTTTCGTCTGTTAAACACGTACCTTCTGGTGTATTTATTTATTTATGTTATGGAGGACTTTCAGCTAACATACTAACATTTAAAATCAAGAAGATAACAGTGAGCTAATTAGAAGTCCTCACCACCTGTAGTGATATGCTGAACATAAATATGTGAGCGACGGCAAAAACAATTTTTGTTTTATTATTTTTATTTTTAATATACTTTAAAAAAACTTAAGGTTCATCACTTGCACCTTCGAGACACGCTTTTGGTATTATGTCAAAGATAGAGAAAAAAAATAAGAATTTATTTAGTTCATTACAGCAGTCTAACATCTTGTTGAGGGGGTCGTTGTTCATTCGATATTCCAAACAATCGTTCTCTAACTTCCCCTAGGATAGTACTCAAGTCTTCTTAAACGGTCAATGATAGGTCACGTGCATATCAAAGAGAGATAATTTGTACTGGTGATACGTAGCGTGTGTTGTATTTCGTGCACACTGGAGTCATGGCAACATTATTTTTTTTATTGATGTATAATATATTTATAATATATATCAAAAATAATCATATTAAATATAAAAATCACAAATTTTAACAGAAAAAGAACTGACTTCAAGAACGGGACCAAATTGAAATGGGACCACACGGGAAGTACCAGCTTTTAAATAAAAAAGATTCTTCAAAATCGGTTCTCCCAGTCTAAAGTCATGAGGTAACAAACATTAAGAAAATACAGTCGAATTGATAACCTCCTCCTTTTTTGAAGTCGGTTAAAAATAAGTATTTTATGCGTTTCCGACCTGTTTATTTAATCATCGTAGAATTTACTACAACTTACATCGCTAGGAAAACGGAATAGAGACTGTTAAAAAAAGTTTTTCGAAACATGTAAAAATTAGTGCAGTTCAGTCAGTTGCCGGTGAAAGCAGTAAATAGAAAAAAAATATAAATTGGAAAAGTCTCCAATGTGCCGTAAGCAAGAGTTTTATTACTGTGCCTTGAAGCCATTGTTGAAATCCACCGCTTTACGAGACAATGCAATGCATTTAATATGAATTAGACACCGACTGTGAGTAAGGAAAATGTCAAATGCACTGCAATTCCGCAACCAATAAACTTTAATGCATTTTCTAAGTACTAAAATGATTTTCTCTACTTTGTGCAATTTTATATCAATTTGGATAACGTTTCCTTTGGTTATCTTAGAAATTACAAAACCCATACCTATGGGTTATCTATGGATAGGTCTACAAAAATAATATTGAGGTTTCAATTTTTTTTTTCATAACTTAATAGTTTGCGCGAGAGACGCTTCCAAAGTAGTAAAATGTGTAGTCCCTTTCTCCACCCCGCCCTGTAACTTTTAAAGTAAGAGAATGATAAAACTAAAAAAAATATATGATGTACATTACCATACAAACTTCCACCGAAAATTGGTTTGAACGAAATGTAATAAGTAGTTTTTTTAATATGTCATAAATCGAAAACTGCAATTTACCTTTCATTTAATCAACACAAATATAAAATAAAAATTATGTTATGTTACTTGTTCATGCGGAACCCTTCATAGGCGAGTCCGACTCGCACTTGGCCGCTTTTTTATATATAAATATTTACTGCTATGACAATAACACATACGCTACTATTTGCTGCGAAAACCGATATAGACGCGAGCGGAGCCGGGGTCTAGTGAATAATAAATGTGTTAAACATCTTATCAGTTTATGGTTTAATGTTAATTATTTTACAGGAATTAACGCGATCACTTACTAAAAGGTATTACATACCTTTGATTTGCCTGACGTTGGTATAGTATATATGGTTACCGTTAATTACACCCCTAAATCTGTAACTCACGTAATTAATAATATATATTGACCCATTTTTATGCTTTCAACCCATCTAATGATATAGCTTACATTGTAGGATAGTTTTTCATAACACAGTAAATGACTTCGAATTTCATAAATGTTATTCTATAAAGTAAATCATGAAGGTCTTTTGTAGCAAGTGAAAAGAAATTTGTTTTCTTTTTTGTGATATAGAAAATATCAAGCATTCATGGATATTTAATATCACAGAGACTTCTAAGTGTTTTTTTCTGCTGTTTTACTTACGCGTTCATTTGTAAATTTAGACGAGCGTCGCTTAGAACTTGATTAAAGATAATGTATTACAATGTCACGTTTGAACCTTTTTATTTTGTATTTCTTTTAATAAAAAGCAAATGAATAATATACAATGTAACTTAAATAGCGCAAAATTTTATTTATGATGTACACGTCATATACCAATATTTTTATGGGTGAGAACTAGGTAAAAAAACACGTTTTTTTTTCAAAAAATCTTAAACTTATAAACTAACCTTTGAGAAAAGTTCAATTTTAAAAAAATCTTTAAATTGATAACACATAGCTTGATTACATAATATGATAGTTCATGTAATTTAAACAAAGTTTTATGTTTCTACAATATAAAGAATAATATTTTCTGTCAAAAATGCACAAGGATTTTGCCGTTCATTTTCGCTCTGTAGTAACTGAAATAATTGAACTTCGGGTCGTAACCATAAGATATAGTTTTATTTCGAAGACAATTGTATTTGTAGGTACCTTCTAATTTTAAAAATGTCAAACCATTGTGAAAGCAGTATGCCTTACGGCCATGGTTTCTCATCAAGTCCTCATATTGACAGCATAATGATCTCAACATTTATTGCTAAGTAATTTATGCCATTAGAAATAACCTATCGATCAATAACATAGCGGCCCATTTTCTCCTAATGCAAGTTGATATAGAAATAAATATCAGGTGTTTTCTATTGAAGGTTTTATTTTCTTATGTAACGTGGTCGGGAAAGAAACTGCGCATCGCGGGGCCAGAAAACGGACGTTTCCTCTTCAATTCCATCGATATCGGTTGACGCAAAACCTAATGCAACTGCCTCGAATTTAAACGGAAAATTCATATAATACTGAGAGGAATGACTGAAACACTAGATTTGTTTAACTCTTAGTCCATTCGATTTCCGCGTCAAGAACTTCGATTGGATAATACTTCTTAAAATTTTGTCATAACAGTGGAAATGTTAATCCTTTCAATATTTTCTATCTCTATTCTAAGACGTCAGATTGACTATTGTCGAATAATACGTAAAACAGAAAGAACAATAAAATTTATTATACCATGTTTAAAAGATTAGATGTCAAACGACTCAACTAGATCAAATGGTCAATGGTCTGGAGGTGAGATAATATATTTGCTGCACGTTTATTATATAGGTTAAAAAACAATTTATGTCGTGTCTGAAATTCATGTAAGCAGTTTGTTTATACGGTGTTTCTCATACAAAGTAAACACCTAATTTAGTAATTTGTTTTTCTTTAGTGCATTTGAATTTACTTCTATTATGTATGATTACGGTTTCAATTCAGCTTTTTTTTAACGTGTTTCTAGCCATGTATGTTTTTATGCGAAAGTACAGTCCAATACTTTGTTTATAGTTTTAGTTGAATTCAAATTAACTTACATGAGCGTGTGTATGTAGTTATTATCGCATCAAAGGGTGTATAAATATATATGCGTTATAAACCTAGGTATTTCAGTATTTCATTTACCGAGTCACTTACAGCGCTGATTTTCAATTTCTCGCTGACATGGCTTTGCAAGTTTCTCTTCTTCTCGAGATAGGTAATTACGTCTTTTGATCTAGTAACTCTATTTAAACTAAAAGGGCCTTTGTGGCGTTTATGCGAGAACTGCTTGACTACAGTTACAAAATCTTCTGTGTATTTTATTAAATACGTATGTTCTTTTGTGAGCTATTAATTTAATGTTATTCAATTCATATTGACTATGATTTAATTGAAAAAGACTTTGAGTTTTCACTCATTAATCACGTTCTCGGTGATGTAGATTGCGTGTCTATGGCACATTTAACCTTCGTTATAATTTCCGCTATTAATGTATAACCACCATTTGGATTGCTCTCTGCATTGAAAACAGTGTCGTAACCTTTCATTCCTACCATACAAATGAAATTGCATAAGAGGAAAATGAATTTAATTGTATTTCGATAGTGGGGAGTGTGTTTTGACACATGTGACTACAGTCACCAAATAAGACTCGCAAAGCTAATAAATAAATGTACCATATATTTCCGATTATTAAATTGGTAAACATTGTGTTATACTATCCTGTTAAAGAATCTTTTGTTTAACACCTAAGTACCAACTTTTAATGACAATTACCGTGTCAGAGACAGTAAAAACGACAACAGATAGAGAAATTCATTCGTCGATATTACACGTGCGCAATAAACGAAGACAGTCTTCAGAAGTGACGAGTCGAAATAATTATTTTAAGGCTCGAGCGAATACTAAAAATAAATTCGCCAGTGTGATGTCATGAAATGTGTTACGTACCTACTCAACCGACACGCATTCGAGTATGACATCAGTTTGCTTGCCACGACCGACCGCTCGCCTCTTGAATTATTATCACTGTTCCCACCATTTGTGATTCATTTTTTATAGAACTCATATTAAATGGATTAAGCAGGATGTCGCTAGATATCGGTTCATACCTATTACCGAGTCAGATTCTGGTTTCGCAGATAAAAACAATGTACGTAACAGGACAGACGATATATTGTTCATGTTAGGTCTATTAACAACGTCGATGCAATAAAGTAAGTTGTTGGTTTCCTTTTTTATTGTTAATATAACATTTAACAACAGAAAAGTGGTTGTACGCAATTTAGGATATTTATGATTAGAGATAGAACGTACATCCGGTCACTATATGGAGCTTCGGGCCTGCTTAAGGATAGTTAATTTTAATAAATATAAACAATTAAAAAACAGAAAAGTAAATTAGTTAAAACTTGTGTCCACAATTTCAGCAAAATGAAAATTACTGGTATATTTACGGCACTTCAGGTAAATTTTGACAAATAATTTACACTATAAAAAAAACTATTAATATGTCATAGCTGCAGAAAATAAAATACGATATCGTTTATCGTTAAAAAAAGTGATAGTACAATAAATAGCATAGAAATAATTAAAAGACACTAAAGCCACGGGCAAAAGGCTTTTGATTTAAGATTGTCTTCACAGATAATATCATATCAGAGCAGTCTTTAGTTAGTAATTAACTATTCCAGGTCAAACCAGTCTCAATTTTCATTTGTCAGAATAATGCTCCGTCGATTAGTTAGATTGACTCCAGGAACATTAAAGATTTTCTGATTTAGTTTACAACGAAAGTCTCATTTGAGGGAAATATGAGGTTCTTCCATCGTTATCTATCATTACTTAAGGAACAGACAATAATATTGATGATCATCGGCCAGATGCGCTTTCTCCAGATATCTGGCTATCAAGTTAAAAACGTGTTCGTTGCAACTTGACAACTTATTACTTTTACTAAACTACTTTGGCACTACTCTAGCATTTAATATAACGAACGACGACGACGACAACGAGACCCTGTTTTTATACAGCTGTTACGTCTCTTAACACGTCACTGATATCTCTCAGAATCTACGTGCATCTGATTTTGTGACAGCAATACGCCTTGCACTCGGCCGCACCGTTACGTCCGTTCGAGTTAACGCCATGCGGGTTTACAAGCTGACATTTGAAGGTTAACTGTTATAGTTAATGTCTCACGCGAGCTGCTATATTGTGGATAATTGAAATTGTTGATGGTAACTGCTACTTGTCCAGCCTGGACTGTGGCCAGCTTACGACAGGCCAGACACTAAGAACTACTGTGACTCGTTCATGACGCCGCATATTTTTAACGTAACAAACAACGCAGACACTCTCGGGTGCCAAATGTAAAGTTCACTAACATAGATTTGGCAAGAGGAGCTATTTACGCGAAGTGTCTATGCTTCTAGCGAATAATCGCGGAATACGTATGGAGCCATTCTAGTACGCGTAGGTCGGCTGAGGATTTAAAGTTTAATAAGAATCGATAATTTGATATTTGATAAATTATAGGTGATAACTTCATTATATAACTTTAAGGTTCAGTTAAGGTCACTTTTACACCTTTTTGTTATTATTGATATTATGTATGTGGCTGACTCCACAATTGAATACAGAATGACACAAGGTTTAAATGTTTAAAGAAAAGTTTTAATACTGATTAAAACTTTTCATTAACTGCTCAGTGTGGCTCAGTAACTAAATTAACAACGTTTAACTAAACTACTGACTCTGCTGAAGATGGCACAATAATATATTTATTAACTCTCGATCTGGAAAGCTGATAGAGTGGAGAGACAAAGTTGTGTTAACTCGATTACTCTTCTCGATTCTCGCGTTGTAATTGAATTTTACTTCGATATGAGGCCGGCTTTTACTTTACAATTTAAACTATTATTTTTGCTTTTCAGTTGGTCTTTATGTTAATTCAATTTCTAGCTTAAGTTATTAAACTGTTACTTTGTCTATAAATCGACGAGTGATTATTACTGACCCGGTAAGATGTTTCTTCTGTCTAGTTCATTGATTTGCTTTTACATGTTTTGTTGTTAAAAATCTAAATTGACCTGATTACAGTATGTCATATCATTTGCTTAATATTTTTCTGATGCCTTGCCTCTATTTTGTCATAATTATGGCGGCCCGGGAAGCAGCAGACAGTACAAATTGGCATTCACTCTGATGTTTTGTTGGCAGAAATGTCGTGCACTATATACCATATCGTTCGAATTCTAATCAATTTGAATAAATTGCACTCAACCATTTAACGTGTGATTTATTATACGGGTTTTTAAACAGTTGAAAATTCAGAAAATCCGGCGTCATATCTATTTTCAATTCTTAATATTAGTGAGGTATGAAACCATCAAGGTCTTGTTAACTGTTTAAAATTAATATCAAACTTATTGCGGTGTTACGACAAATCGAGACCGGTGTTAATAATAAAAACACTCCAAACTATCTCGCCAACTCGAGTTATGTGACAACTGTAGACTATTTTGCGTTTAAATTACAATTTAAGAATTATAGCTACCTCTGACATTTCAAAGTATTTTATCGATCTGTTCATAGCGACAGCTGCATGTACGTTTTCATTGCTTTCCTGTTATTACTAAGCATCTTTTGTTCTATAACGGTCACCTTTTAAATGCGGCTAATTTATGACAACCTCGAATCCCTTGCGCCTCTTATTTTTAAATTCCTATTAGTTCCGCGGTGGTTATTTCTGGTAACAAAGAGCATATTCTGAATATTTCTGGTTTTAGCTGAATCAAGTTGTTCCTTATATTAACCCATAAACTCCCTATCCAATTTAATGAAAGACTAGGTTTGATAATATCAGTGTAATCTTTTTTAATAATAATAAACAGAAGTATACAGTGTTCGTATGTAGGGATGAGTTTAATTCATTTGACAATTCTCGTGTCACTTGAGTTTTTTTTAAACTGTAGCCATGGCATGCCATGATGTAATACCGCTGCACTGGTTCTAATTATATGCACTGCATCTTCATGCTCCAATAAATTTAGTTCCTCTGTTACTGTTCTACATCTAACGGTTTAGCACTATTACCTTCAGTTTGATTTGTGGATCATTGACATACAAAAATATCTGAAATTTAACAATTAATTATTCAACTGTGCTGTCAGCGTTCTTTATAATATCTATCATGACCTTTTCTTGATATATAAAGACCTATTTTCATCCGAACGGGATGGACGTGATTTATTTTTAAATCTTTGTCACATCTAAATACAGTTATGCAATCTATGGTTGTGCTACTCAGCTGTGATTTTGAAAGAAATAACCTTAATTATTGCTACGCCAGCCTATATTTTCTAGAATCAAAATTTTTAAATCCCCATAATGCTCCTAGTTTATAAAATAGTTGAAGATATATTCTTCAACTATACTGTACTGTACTGTACTCAGTGAATTGTATTTATTCGGAAGATTAAAAATGCTTATTTAAAGGCTCCTTTTCACAATGGGCCATCATGGCCCAAAAAATGTTAGCCCGTCATCACCGCCATGATCGGGCAACTCTCCACAAAATCGTTGAACAATCATTTACCGACTGTCTACTGTTAATGTATGACGTTTGACATCTATCTAGGATGGATAACGTCATCGACGGGTTTTGCTTATGCGATATCCACATTATTATTAAAGTTTACAGACGTATGCATGTAATTTCATATTATCTCAAAGAAAATATTTTCGTCACTTTATTTCATTAATATTCTAAGAAATTAGACACTTAAAACATATTGTTCATTCTTTATTTGTACGGTACATTTAGAAACACGATATTTAATTAAAAGAAAGATACTTAAGCATATAGGAAGGAACGTATGATATCTCAAAGGCATTAGATTTTCTCGATTATGTATAAAATAATACACCACACATGGTTTAACTTATTTATTAAACTCATTCTAAAAAGCATTTATGGAACATATTATGACTATCGCAGTAAAATACGGATACGTAGATGATCGAAACAAATACATATATATAAAATAAAAGAGGAAGGTGACTGATTGAATGACATACCCAGAGATTAAAGCACAGCTCAAACCGCTGAACCTAGAAGCCTGAAATTTTGCGTGTAGGTTCTTCATATAAGAAAGGATTTTATTAAGTCCCACCTCTAAGGGGGCAAATCAGCGGATAGAAGTCTGCGTGAGCGAAGCTGCGTGCAACAGTTGGTTACATATAATTTTGTAGATCGACAAAAACAAACAGACAGAATTTGACAGAAATATGTAAGTAATAAGAGTTTTTTTTGTCCAAAGAGTATGTAAATTCCATACATCTACACAGTGTCAGTGACCGCTTAGTACTGGGTATAAGTAATTGGCGATTGTGTACACGCGGTCGCAATCATGGGCCATCATTCCTTTGATGTACCGACACTATGACGATTATGCACGATCATCCGCTATGATGGCCGATCAGTCCGATCACAGACATTTATGCCCTCTTCACAATCGTGAATGTCTATGATGGCCCATTGTGACGAGGGGCCTTAAAGTATTAGATTAGCGCCACACAGGCCCTGACACGTTTACTTAATTTTTAGGACTCACCACCTTTGAATATTTCATTGTATATATATATATATATATATATATATATATATATATATAGATATCTCTTTTCGGCCCTTGTTGATCTGACGCGACGTGGCGTCAGTTAATTGTTGATCTGTTGGCGATTGTTGATCAGCAACAGGTTTTGTTGATCTAATGTATATTCCGGCGTACTAATGTGGCTCCGCTCTGGATCAACAATTGCAACCCCTCTGCTGGCAGAATTACGAACTATTTACATCATTTTTATACAAATCCACACCAGCTATTGTTGATCCGATTCAAATGGACCAATGAGAGGCCACCTTCTCCACGATTGGGTCTTTTCTATGGTATACTGTTTCCACTTTGCTTCAGAATGAATTAACGAATTAATGCGTAACGTATTATTGCCTGGAGCCTTCAAACGAAAAAAAAGGTACGTAATCAGATATAGTTAGGTACTATTTAATTTTACCAAAAGTAAAAAAAATGAGTTAATACGTATATAAGCCTTTCTGGATAGTCTACCCCTAAGGGGGTGAAATAGGGGTTTAAAGATTGTATGAAAGTTTGTCATTTTTAAGTTAGAACATAAAACTTTATCTTTGGGCTACTGATCAAAAATGACTAGATACGTATTTAAGCGTTTCTGGACATTCTACCCCTAAGGGGGTGAGATAGGGGATTAAAGATTGTATGCAAGTTTGTCATTTTTTAAGTTAGAACATGAAACTTTATCTTTGGGCTACTGATAAAAAAATACTAGATTCGTATTTAAGCGTTTCTGGATATTCTATCCCTAAAGGGGTGAGATAGGGGTTTAAAGATTGTATGAAAATTTGTCATTTTTTAAGTTAGAACATGAAACTTTATCTTTGGGCTACTGATTAAAAATTACTAGATTCGTATTTAAGCGTTTCTGGATATTCTACCCCTAACGGGGTGAGATAGGGGTTTAAAGATAGTATGAAAATTTGGTATTTTTTAAGTTAGAACATGAAACTTTATCTTTGGGCTACTGATTAAAAATTACTAGATTCGTATTTAAGCGTTTCTGGATATTCTACCCCTAAGGGGGTGAGATAGGGGTTTAAAGATTGTATGAAAATTTGTCATTTTTTAAGTTAGAACATGAAACTTTATCTTTGGGCTACTGATGAAAAATAACTAGACACGTATTTAAACGTTTCTGGATATTCTACCCTAAGGGGGTGAGATAGGGGTTTAAAGATTGTATGGAAGTTTGTCAATTTTTTTTAATTAGAACCTGAAACTTTATCTTCGGGCTACTGAGTAAAATAACTAGACGCGTATTTAAGTGGTTTCTGGATATTCTACCCCTAAGGGCGTGAAATAGGGGTTGAAAGTTTGTATCAAAGTAAGTCCTTTTATAAGTTAGAAAGAGGAAACTTTATTTCACGGCTACTGATTAAAAATTATTGGTTACATATTTAAGCGTTTCTGAATATTCCACCACTAAGGGGGTGAAACAGGGTTTGAAAATTTATATATATAATATATGTATTGTCCTCTACTCGCCAATTGTTGATCAGGCCGAAATATGCAATAATTGTTGATCCACCTTTTTGCTACTATTTCTAAGGAAGTGTCCAGTGTATCGTCTTACAGGCGCAATATAGTATTATTCGGCTTGCATCGTTGTGCTTAAGTCTACGGCAAAATCTCTAGATCTATTGACTCGGCAATTGCAGCTCTAATAACCGTCATCTTTTTCACATATGATACTTTGTTGATCACTTTTTTCATACTTGATGATACTTTGTTGATCAATATACACAACGTTTGATTAACATATGCCACGGGGACTAATATTCTAAAACAGCGTGGTATACACGAAGTAGTCAGAGCAGAATTTCAATATTCATTCTGGTTGGGATTTTTTTTTAAACATGGAACCACTTTCGCGTTGTAAACCCTCCTAAAACTACCTACTTGAAAAAGTTTTTTTTAATTGTTTTGTTGGTCTAGGAAATAAAGTTTCATTTATATACCTTAAAAAATTGACTTTCACACAAACTTTCGACCTTTATGTTACCCCTCTAGGAGTAGAATTCCCATCATGCTCATTCCATAAATGCTGTGATATAAGTATTCATTTATTTGTAATCAAAAGTCTACTTCGAGACTTCGAGAGTCTATATACGAAATATGAACCCCTATTACACCCCTTAGGGTTAGAATCTTCGGAAACTCTTAAATACGTATTAACTTATTTTTAATCAGTAGCCTAAAGATAAAGTTTCATGTTCCTAACTTAAAATGACGGACAAACTTTCAACCCCTATTTCACCCCATTTGGGACAGAATACGCTTAATTACGTATCTAATCATTTTTAATCACTGGCTCAAAAATAAAGATTCATGTTTCTAACTTAAAAAATGACGGACTTTCGTACAAACTTTCAAACCCTATTTCACCCTCTTAGGAATAGAAATTTCAAAATTCCTATTTCTATATATGGTATTTATAGAATCAGCCTTTAACTCCACAAGAATACAAATTAAGGTCTACACGTACGTGTAGCATTAAAATCACCCTCTAATCCCTAACTCTTGAAGAGTTTAACCTTCTACCATCAGTTCACCTAAATTACTTGAAACTACACAACTAAAGGTCTATGGATGCATGTGAAATCGAAGGATATCCTCCAACTCCTAACCGTTGAGGAGTTATACTTTACATCATCAGCTCATCATCATGAAATGATGACTACCAAACGCAAATATCAGTACGCAAACATAGTACGTGCCTACAAAAAATGAGCATACCTTTTCGAAAACAAAAATCATTTTTAAAATTGGTCTACAATTGACGGAGAAATCGGTGAACATACATAAAAATAAAGTACATACAATGGAACATAGAACCTCCTCTTTTTTAGAAGTCGGTTAAAAACAGCAGTGATAAGATATTACTAAAAATATTTTTTTTCAAATTTCATTTTCTGTTAGTTTAAAAAATATGATTAAGAAAATAATAAGCTTTAATTAATTATTTTTGCATGACTATAAGTATCTGGATGTCGATTTATTCTACACCAAATTTAGTAAATTTGTTACATTTTGTATGATTTTTTAAACGATAAGTTTTAACATTGCTAGGCCTCTTGCTCTTGTGGTTAGTGATACTGACTGCTGAGCGCCTGATACATACTTATTATAAGAGTTGCGTTAATTTATACCTTTCTCAGGTGTGCAAATTTTGGTGGTGGTTATTGTTATTTTACGGGGTTACAAATACAGCAAGTAGAATTAAATTTGGTTAATTTAATTAATAATGTCACAAACAAAAACGTCAATTAATTATAAAAATACAGTTACTGTTAGATTGTTATACATATAGTGACAATGGTGTAACTTTCTGAAAAATCAGCAGAAATGTTTTTTTCCTTCATGGTTCTTTTCGATCAAGTGTCTAGATTACACTATAATTTATTCAATTTTTTTAATTGTAATTTAAAAGTACAAAAAAAAATATTTTAGGTGATATCGTTTCAAGAGTTAAGACTTGTTCATTGGAAATTTCCTTGTTTTTCAGTATCTAGTTTCAACAATTCCTTAAATATTAGTATTTTAGAAGTTTTTTTTGGTTGTCTGTGTTATTCGTATTTTCAGCGGAAGCGTCTTAACTACTGAATCGTTTTTAAATAAAAAGGTGTCAATGTATTAATAATAATAGCCCGGGTAACATACGCGTTATAAATTTTAACAAAGTTTTTACTTTTTTCTTGTTCGAGATATTCGTTTTAACAACAATATTATTCCATCAGTCATCTCAAATCCGTGAATCTACAAAAACGTCTTTGTGTATGTCATAATTCCAGTAGTATTTATTTTTCTTTCCTGATCGATCTTTACCTCAACGTTCCAATAAATTTACAAATGCTTTCATATCAAGCACTCGTAACGTAACGATAATATTTGTTTAAGTTTATAATCAACCTCCACCACTTTTGAATTAACATTTTGTGTAAATATTCAAACGTCAGAGGTAACTGCTGAATTGAAATTGACAATCTTTATGTAGCCTCGATATTACTGTCCTAGAAATTATTTATTTAATGGTCCGTCTGATAGAACTTAGTTTGTAATAATTAAATACCAAGGGCTTTGCTTTTATGTTGATTTCTTGTTAGACAAAAGAATATTCGGAGTTACTTATTAATACATAGTGTAGACGAATCATAATTATTTAAAATATTCCCTGTTAACATTAATCATTGCCCTTAACATTTCTCTTTGTACCGTACTGAAATTTCAACTGGTATTGTTTTTATTATCTTAGATGAGAATGGGCTAGCGAAAAAATCTACAAATGAACCCAGAGAATATTATACATTAAGAAATACTTTAGGAAACAGTTGTCTATAATAATCTTTTAAGTATAATTTTATGGAAACATTACAGGATCTCTCACCTAGAATAACGGCATCTTTTATACATATACACATATATACAGGGTGTCCCAAAATTCAACGATAAGCGGGCGCCTAAAGGTAGACCTGTTAATGAGTACATAAGGAAAAATAATAAAAAAATATACCTAGTTTTTTTTTAGTTACAAGAAAAATTTAGAATTTCTTTGAAAATTTATACCTTTCATGATATTTTGAACGACCACGATGACAATTTTTCAAATATGCTTAAGATTATTTTTTTATCTTATACCTAAACTAGCTGTCCCGGCAAACGTCATAACTACTAATAAATTAAAAATTAATTAAAAAAACATTGTCCAACGAACAGGCGCCACATGGTACACCTGCTCATGAGTACACTCATGAGCAGGTGTACCTTGTGGCGCCCGCTTATCGTTGAATTTTGGGACACATGGTATGTTACCAGCGATCTTTATAATACAGGTATTTTATAAAAGGAACAATTTACCTTTATTACTAATTTTTGTCCAGGCATTGTATGAAACAATGAATATAATTTGCCGTTACATACTTTACCTGGGTATTTTATATACTCCCTAGAGATAGTATGGAATACTTACTGACCTTCGGGAATGTGTAAAATAAATAGATTTTGGTCTGTATTTATTTATTTTATGTTACTACCTATGTACGTACAAAATAACAGGCAAAGGAAACGTGTTATGTTTGCTTAAAATCACTTATACATCACTTTATAATAAATCATTTGAATTAGTTGCATTATTTAGATTAGGCTAGAATAGTAATATCGATCCAGAACACCTGAGTTGTTGTTGCATCATTTGGGTTAGATGAGTTTTGAGTTGATCAGGTTCCCATATGCTACCCAGCCTAGACGTATTCTTCTATCGGCCTCCCGTAGATAGCATATTACCGACCGCGCATTAGGCATTGTATAGAATGCCTAGGCAAAGTATAAAATAAATAATACTTTACACATTACCTACATGTTTTAGGTATTGTATATATTGCCTAGGTATTGTGTAAAATACCGGATTATACAGATTGCCAGTAACATATTTCTATACTTATAAAATAACAAGTCCTGATTGACTGACTGACTGATTCATCATCGCCGAGCGTAAACTATGATAGTTAGGGCTATGAAATTTGGTGAGTAGGATTGTTTTATTGAGTAGACACCCACTAAGAAAGGAATTTTGGAATTTCTACCCCTAAGGGGGTGAAATGGGGGTTGAAAGTTTGGATTGGAAGTCCGTCACTTTTTAAGTTAGAAAGTTGAAACTTTATTTTTAGGCTGCTGATTAAAAATGAGTAAACACGTATTTCAGCGTCTTGGAATATTCTACCCCTAAGGGGTGAAATAGGGGTTGACATTTCGCGTATAGGTTAGTCTGGAAGTCCGTCATTTTTTAAGTTAGAAGCATGGAACTTTATTTTTAGGCTACTGATTAAAAATGAGTAGATACGTATTTAAGCGTTTCTGGATATTCTACCCTAAGGGGAGAAATAAGAATTGGCATTTCATGTATTGGTTAGTTTGGAAGACCGTCATTTTTAAATTTAGCAGCCTAAAAACTTTCGTCTTTATGTTTCTTATTAGAATTAGATGAATACTAATATTAGCATTATTGCGAATTCTGTTCTTAAAAGGGATGAAATATGGGTCGAATGTTTGTATGAAAGTTCTTTTAAATGGGCTATTGATCAAAAATAAATAAATACGTTTTTAAACATGAATAAATTACTGATCGATACTTTTGCACAGTTTTAATTAAATACTTATATCAACTTACACGCGGGCAAAGCCGCGTGTAAAAAGCTAGTAAATATATAAATACATATAAATATGCTTTAAACGTCTCCAGCATGGGGACGTATGGCCTTAACCCTCTCCTGAGAATTATACTGAGAAGAGACCCGAGCCTAATAGTAGAACGTTATGGGTTGTTGATGAAATGATGAAAGTACCTTAAAAATGCAGTACAACATACCTACATAGGTACTAAATAAATCTACTGATTTTGAGTAGTAAGATACACAATTTATTTCTTCAAGATTGTATTATATGCGTGTTATATAATACAACCCAGGTGTCCAATCCATCATTATCCAAATTCAATAGGTTAGAAGCAGATGTCGTACTGACGTAAGTCGTCTTAGTGATACCTGAATGTTATAATAAAATGGTTTTGTGCTTAGTAAATGTAAATTGGTAAAAAACCTTTAGTAAAAGACGTGGACAGCCTAAAACAGTTCACTGCTGTACATATGCCTCTTTTTTATTGATGGTCCTACCAAAATGACTCTACTCTGCAAAGTGAAAAGCAGAATCCAAGATTGGTGGTCAGCATACTCATAATAATATTAGTAATGAATTAAATGTGGAAAAATATTAGATTAGAGATTAATATACTGACCAGATTGACAGTATAGGTACTGAACAAGGCGCCTAGATAAAAGCACCCCTAACCGGCGTACGTGAATAAAAGTCATGATGAGTGTTGACGCGCGAGTTGAATGTTAGGATTGTATAAAATTCGTTTCTGAATGTATAAACCGTGAGTTTATATATGAATACCTAATATACCTATATGTACCTAACATTTAGATCATTACCAAAAAATCATTAACAAGATAGATTGAGAGATTCCTAAGAGAATTTAAGTTCAAAATCTCTTAAAAAGTTTAAGCAATCTCCAGGCCCGTTCAGACTGTTGCTACATGTATGGAAGGTATGTAAACTTAAAAAAAATTAGTTGAACCAACTTTTACATTTCTTAGTAACATATCATTAATTATGTTGAAAATAGGTTAGAATATTAAAACTTTTTATTAATTATCGCATTAGGTAAGTTTCTTCTCTGAACTTAATTCTGTTATGTAAGTAAATTGGTCTTATAAAGCGAACTTCTGCTACGCAGTTCATCGTTTCAAAGTAACAAGCTTAATCCTGATAAAGCTGTAGATCGATCACAAAACAGTGCTGTATAAGTATGTATAGTCTTCTTTGTACACTTTAGTTTCTAAAGCTTCATTTTGTTAGCTAGCGTTGAATAATTATTCTTGCTTGGAGTTTTTATTGTTGCTTGAAACTGCTACAGTTTGACTCCTATCTCAATAGGGGTTGATTCAAATCCTACCTAGGACAGTTTTTAACGAGCTCAATTATTCAAGTTATGCATAACTGTAATTATAAATGTACATTTTATAAGTGTATGGATTTATTAAGAATCTACAGGCTCTATATACTTCACAGGCTAAACCGCTGTGTTGATTTCAATATTTGTCATGGAGATACTTTGATTCTTGAGGAAGAGATAGGCTACTCTTTTTCTTGATAACCGACAATACACGTAAGCGGAGCTGCAGGCAAGAGCTGGTTATTAATAAGCATTAATGTGGTATGCTCGTTTTTATTTTGTGTTACCCCAAAGAAACAACACCTTTACGTGAACGAATCCCAGGAAAAAGCTAGTATAACATACAATTATGTATTTCTAACCTCGGACATAAGGTACTAAGTTCTAAATAAGGAGATAATAAGTTGAAAAGATCAATTCAAAAGTGGTTTAGATGAACCCTCGCGTTAAAACCACTTTTACCGTATCAAAGGTCCGATTCCTGATCCGACATCGAATAAGATTGGGCGCTTATTCGATTATAACTCCCGGGCCTAGGGTTGCTAGATAAAAACATATCAAATCCGGGAAAATTCTAAAAAAAAACTTACAACGGAGTGTGGTCACTCGGTCGTGACCATAGTAAAAATATCATATTTATTACTGAATTTTTGCCATTTTTATCAGTTTTTTTATTCAAAGCTTAGCAAAACTGATAAATTTCTGAGTAAGACACCCAAAATTGATAGGAGTCTGCGGTTCAGACTTGAATAAATTCATAGACATTCGGTTTCGCTCTTTAGTCCATTAACTATTCAGTGAGCTAAATACTCTTTCGTAAAAGGCATTGCTTGTTAGGATTGAAAAAATAAACAAATCTAACTACTTACTTACTTTAAATTAGTTACATTTGTGGGCTTGTTATTTCAGAAGCGCATATATACATACATTTTTCAGACATGCGAACTTCGAGTATATATTCAACATTGTGGGAAACTCGGGAAGCATTTTTCCCCTCACCCACAGGTAGGCTAGCAGTGTCATTCAATGTTAGTTTATGTTATTTCGTCACTAAGCTCGTAGGTTTTCGGAATCGGGGGCAATAAGGTCTAATTACTGGACACGGGACAAGACTCAAGATTTCGGGACAATCCCGCATTTCCCGGCCATCTTACAACGCTACCCGGGCCCCAGACGAGCTCAGTCTCGCGTTATCTGGTTCGATTACTTAGGATAGCTGGTATTATGTTTATATATAGATTGCATTTATCTTGTGCTAATTCTCTCGCTCAGTACTGAAAGGGTTGGCGACAGTCAAAGGAATAATGGTAAATGTTGGCTTAAGTATCTAACTAATGTACAACTGAGAAACGTTTTTACAAAACAAAATGTAATTCTTATCTATACAATACATGTAGTAAATTTCAAAAGATATAGTATGTAACATTAATTATACATTCACGTTATTGCTGTCCATTCTGATTTCACGAAAGCACATTTATGTATATTAAATGTCGATATATTTATTTAAAAACTTGAGGGTTTTTAGAACGAAAATGCAAACCACAAACATTAATAACGAAGCCAACTAGAATACCTAAATTAGTTTATAACAAAGGTTAATGCTGTCCACTCTGATTTCACGAAAGCATATTTTATTTGCATATATTAAATGTCGATATATTTGTTTTAAAACTTCAGGGTTTTTAGAAAGAAAATACAAAACACAGCAATAATAATATAGCCAATATCCCAACTAAAATACTTAAGTTAGCTTATAACAAAAATTAATACTGTCCATTCTGATTTCACGAAAGCATATTTTATTTGTATTTATTAAATACCGATATATTCATTTTAAAACTTCAGGGGTTTTTGGGATGAAAATTCAAAACACAAACCTTAATAACGTAGCCAATATCCCAACGAAAATATCTAAGTTAGTTTATAACAAAAGTTAATGCTGCCCAATCTGATTTCAAAAAGCATATTTTATTTTTATAATTTAAATGTTGATATATTTGTTTTAAAACTTCAGGGTTTTTAGACAGAAAATACAAAACACAGCAATAATAATATAGCCAATATCCCAACTAAAATACTTAAGTTAGTTTATAACAAAAGTTAGGGCTAGCAAATACCTTATTAGGAAGCGAGCTTAATGTTCAAACTAATTTATTGGAAGTATTTTATTTGTGCTGAATTTTATCAAACACATCATTTTTTACGCGGTGTTACTCGCGGTTATCGTCGTACCGTGAGTAACGCCACGGGACAAAGTTAGTCTAAAAAAAGTAGCCTAAGTTACTCCTTGGATCATCAGCTTCCTGCCAGTGAAAGTCTCGTCAAAATCGGTCCAGCCGTTCCAGAGATTACCCGGAACAAACAGACAGACAGACAAAAAAATTTTAACTACATTTTTGGTATATGTACCATGTTTACATACATATGCATTTAGTAAAAAGCGCTTATTTTAATATTACAAACAGCCACTCCAATTTTATTTATTTGTATACATTATAATACCATCTGTACTATTATATAAAGAGGTAAAGTTTGTTTGTGGTAAAGCGTTTTTGAGTTTGTGAATTTGTGAGTTTGTGACGTGTAGGGGGTAATCTCTGGATCTACTGAACCGATTTTGAAAATTCTTTAACAAATAAAAGACTACGTTATTTGTGAGTAATATAGGATATATAATCACCCGAAAAGTGGAGAGCCTAATTCGTGGCAGCGGGATTTGTAAAGTAAGTCGGAGAAAAAAATGTTTACCGCCCAACGAAGTGGGCACGGGTCAGCTAGTTGTATATAAAGAAGAAATTCGACTAAAAAGCTCATCTTTTCAACATTACCAGAATACGATGAAAAATATATGTACTTCAAAGATTTATAATCAGGCGTAAATGAAAATATACGATGCGATTTTACTGGATGAAGTCGCCATCTATAGACAATTCTTCAGTGTAAACCTTTTAGCATTGTTGTTTGCAGTTTATTCCGTAGATTAATTTAAAAAGTAATGTAAACCGTTGGTTTACAATGCTTTAACTTTTAAACCCGTGTTTCGCTTGTGTTCAAATATAATCATAGTGACGTGAAAACGTATATTTCAAAATCGCAGAAATAGTAAAATAATGAAAAGTGTTTGAATGGGCAAAATTAAGTGATTTTCAAAATCATTGAAGTCTAATCTTCTGTAGGCGCGTTGAGCACTTTTTGGGAGAACAAAAATCATGGAACTCGTGTCATCATCACTGCACTCAACTGAGTTTTCACTTCTATCGGCTGTTCTCAAAGACTTCCCATCATTATTTTAATATATGTATTTACGAGTTAGATTGGGTAGTATTGGCATTATTTTGCTTTATTTATTATTAAAGAATGTAACCCGAGACATAAAAATATGACATAGCCATCATTCATCAGACTAATTGTATCGATTTACTGCAAAATTACTCGTGTTAAAACCTATCATTGCGAAGTTAGACTAATCAACAAATACTGAATACCTAACAATCCAGAAAACATAATCTAGGAGTACCATAGAGTACGTACATTCCTTTTTCCAGAGCATTAGAATCTATGCAGATAACTGTTATAGTTCTTGTTGTTTTGTTTGTTGGCATGTTTTTGTAATAACACAATCTTGTATTATTAGATCATTATTACGTCTTCTAAATAAATACAAGTGGAATCATAGATTTTGAAAGTATCAATTATAACGAACTTAAAAAATACAAAGATTTCGAAGTGACTATATCAAGATTTTAAAAGAATTAAAAGGTTAAATATTCTCTTTGAGTTTATGTGAAACGAGACTGGAGTACAACCAATTCAATTAGAGCAAGATTATTTTTTAAATCGTTTCACTAATGGTTGAGATATCACATAACATAAACAAAAAAGTCGAATTGAATTATTTTACTTTTGGAAGTAATTTTATTACACTTTAAGGTCTATTTTCTTTGTCCCTTTGTTTACTGTTTTATAGTTACTTGAAAACGTAAGAATGTATATCATACATTCTTACGTTCATTTTAAATATTATGCCTACTTTAAAACGCGTATAAAAAAAATCTTGTATAATTATTCTGTACTATCCATTTTCCCTAAATTAATAATATTTGTTCATGTAATAAAAACGGGTTATTTTATGTATGTACCAAATATTTTCGGGATATATCAATGTAGTAAATAGCTTTTAAATATTATAAACTCAAAATATTGCATGAGTTGCATTTTAGTATGTCACTTCATCGAATTCCCTTCTATACATCGACATCTTTGTTCTCAGTTACAACAATGATCAACTCTCGTGTGGCCATGTGGGCAATGCCATATCATAGCACCAATCAAACGTTATTGTTTTTTGTTCTGTCCCATAACACCCAATCAATTCTCATAAATAATATATGTCCACAGACATTCTACCATTCAACCGTACTGTAAACAGCGTATTATTAGTTCTTTGTTTTAACAATGGAATAGGAATTGGATTTCAATTTATTCTGCACCCATTTCTTGCAATTGTTTTAATTGCAGTTTTAAGTTTGTTTGTTTTTTTCTACAATTCTAAAGATAATATTATAACTTAAATGGATCTAACTTAACCCTAGGTTTTTCATTAAAGTTAATTGTTACAACCGGTAACGGGTTTCAATCTCTTGTTAACAGTATGTTTTGCGACATAAGATTCCTCCAAAGATTTCCACATTATCCTTAGCGACTCGGCACCATGTATGACCGGCCACTTGTTTAATATCGTCTTCCCGGCGCTTAGTCTGCCTCCCTTTACTTCTTTTACCGTCTCTGGGGTACTACTTTTTTGTCTAATTCTCCCTTTTCTCTCTCATCATATGCCCTGTCACTTCCATTTTAGTTGGTTTAATCTTTTAAGTTTGGGTAGGTACATAAAGTTATTCAAATATTAATGCCACATATCCACAACACGCTAATAATTTCTGTTTTGTTAATGGCTACCGTTGGCATTTTTATTTAGGTATTTGTTGAGAGTGGTAGGGTGCGTCGTCAATCAATAAAGTGGAAGGTTACTTTAGCGATAACAATTTTTACTCTGAGTGGAGGCAGCGGTATGGTCAGTCCATAATTTTAAACTGATTTTTTTTCACATTGTGTTTGTTTTTCCAAAAATCAGTAAGCACGCCTATAAAATGATCAACCTCTAATACAGTCGATTCAATAAAAAAAAAAAAAAATAGTGAAAAAGGTTTACTAACGACGGAAATATCGCATGATCGTCCTTTCGCTGTGGGCGAATATCATGTTAGTTAAAATTATAAACCGATGGCATTTTAAGGCATTTATATTTTTTAAATCAAGATTTGATGTTTGATCGGTTCAATGCCTTCATCAAAGTCAACATGGAACAATTTCAGATACTCGATAAACGATAGAAGAGAACATAATCGAGGGACTAAATAAATAAAAATAAATATTTCGGACATCTGACACACAACGCCACTTAGAGCTTAAACTAAATACCAAACTAAAATAATTGATTAGTGATTACCATGGGTAGAAGCAAAAAGATCTGCGTTTTTTGTAGATGTTTTTCCACCTTTTTACTTTTAGCGACTGCCAGCTGCGGGGCTCGTTACACAGTACAACCTCTATAAACCTGAAGGGGATTATAAAATATTCGTTAAACCAAGTAATTTGTTACAATGAGGCTTATTATATAGGAGTTGAGGAACTCCAAGATTCGTTTTAACAAGCTAAGAAAACTTGTTTATTAACGTTAAGACTACGAATTCTTCTGTACACCTTGTTATAGCAAATGATTTCTATTGATACCTAGCTTAAATAACTTGTTAAGACTCTTTCATTACCTTTATTCCACATTTCCAATAATTATCGTCGTATTTCAAACAATTAACACAAAACCTTATCAAATAATGCACCTAAAGCTTGCTCAGGAACCACTCTGTGAAAAGCGCTCCTATATCATAACATTAGTAGCTTTTCAGTTTACCGCGAACAGACCGACAGAAAGACGCCAACATTTGAAAATTTGTTAACGAGTAATGGACAATGACAGGTTTGTATGGGACATTTGTTCCGCCTCGATTGTTTTTATATTTATTTAACTGTTAGATAACATTGAATTACACACGGTCATGGTGATCACAAATAAGCTCTCAATATTGTCAACAAGATGGCGTAAATTAATATATTTGAAATATAATCTCACGTTTATGATTTTCTTGATTTCTTATATAATGTTACTCTTTCACTAAATACGTCAGTAAGCTCATTCATTAATATCGAGGAAAATATTTAGATTCTTTCAATAAGAATATTTTTGAATATCGGTCCACCAGTGTAAGAGTATCAGCTCTTTTCCAAAACGATGTAAGGCATTTTTGGAGTATGATTACTGGACTAAGAGCTTCAGGCGTGCCCATATAAAAAAAAAAAAAAAATATAATCGTTAAATGACAATTAATTGATAACTTCAAAGTGATGTGACTGTGTAGGTGGTTTTTTTAATTTATGATTATATGTAATAATTTATATGTACATATTTTAAAATAATATAAAATATTTTCGGCTATCCGGCATGCAAAGTCTAGTTTTCAAAATTGGTAGACTTTAAGCTTGGCATGCTTACAAAAGGTAGGAATGCGCAGAAATGCATTATTTTAGCACTGTTCTAAAAATATGATAAACGCATGAAAATAATTCGGATGAACCAGTTAATAAACGGTATAATTCTCGTAATATCCATAACATATTGCCAGCGGTACAGACTGTGCCATACTCCTCAATACTAACCATAACCTAAAAGAATTCAAGAAGATAAGTTCACTGAGTTACATTAATAAAATTCTAGTAAATTTTTCCGCAAGCAACAGACCGGGCTCTGTGATATGGAGAGGTAGATGTCCAGCAGTGGACTGTAACGCGCTGATGATGATGATGAAATTTATCCGCAACAAACTTCGTCAACACTTCTATACTCTATGCCGTCATAACAAAAGAAATGAGCGGGCTGTGTATAATATACATAAGTTGTAAGTCGTGAACTTGACCTGTGTTAAACGATAAAGTAACAAACTTTAATGTCTTTTGTTTAAAACGATGCGGTTCTTGATATCATTCCGATTTCTCTTAATTTAAATATAACAATAATTAATAAAACACTATGTTCTAGGTTTAACATAGAAATTGGTTTGGGCTTAAGGATAATGTCAAAGTATTATAGACTAATTGGATACCATGTAGATTATGTAGAGTTTGCGTTGTATGGACTGTTGTAATGACGAAGAAGAGATAAATTGAAAACGTCTTGTTATTGGTGTAGACGTACCTAGTTATTTGAGGTTCGTTCAGAACAATAAAACATTTTAACCCGTATTGTTAGGCCATAACCAAATACATTATCATGCAAATAAACTTTTGTCAATATTGACTATCGGTATTTTTTTTCCAATCTAAAGTCATGTAACAAAGCAATGCATGTAGACGCATTATTTTGCTTGCTTTCTTTAAGTTCATTATAGTTCTAAGTTGCTTCAAGTTTTGTAAAAAACAATATACCTTTTTCTAAGAAGCGATTGAGGGAGAGGAAGACAATATGTGACATTTTCACAGAATTGACGTGTAATTTTCCAATTTCTTACACTTTTATACTTGTCAAATTAAAAATAATGGTCTGTGAACATGGCTAAAAACTAAAAGGAAGATTGTGTCTCACACCTTTGCAAATAGTTCAGCTAACTAGTGAAACAGGAGGAAGATAAGAAAACAAGAATCAAGAGACAACGAAGCTTAGACGATGCTAGCCGAATGTATCATCTCTCAAACTCATCATTATACAATCCTGAAGTGGGAAGTTAATTCTTAAAAATATATTCATAGAAACTTATTTTTAAATCTTGTAATCAGTGACTCACGTCTAATAGTATCTAATAAATACAATTTGAGTACAATAGCTGAAGCACAAAGTTTGTTGATTTAATTTGGTGGAAAGTCGAAATGGCCCGGGCTACGCGCCAACTAATCGATAGCTGATACTTTTTTTTTTTGTTACAAACACAAGGTCAGGGTAGCAGTTTGAACTGGATTACAAACTGCTTAATAGTTCAGGGGAACAAAATTATATTGCCGGTTGACCACCGTTGGTTGCGCGGGGCACGGTACGAAATCTCCTGTTTCATACATTTGTACTTTCATGTCCCCAGTAATTGCCGTTTTGAAAATGTACGTTAATTTTAAAATACAAATCCTTACAAATTTCTTTTTTCGATTTTCGATACAAATAAATAATTTCACCATAAACATGCACTGTATATCTTCGAAAACAAAAAAAAACTTTCAGAAGCCCGAAGCCTGAAAATAGGTTACTACGCTCTTACTCATTTTACATCCTATAGGTTGAAACTTATAACAATTGCAATCTGTACGATAGAAATTGTAGTAGTTATCTTCCTAGACATGGTAAGGCAAATTTTATACTATAGGTACATAATTATTATCATAATTTTTAAATGTGCTTAAATTTTTTTCATTTTTTTTAAACTATTAATATATCAATGAAAAATTATTTTGCTGACGGTATTTTAATTCCTCTAGATTTCTTTTTTTGTGGACTACAAAAAAAAACTGAGTCGATAAATACATATATTATCTTATGGACTATATCCACCTACCGGTAGTATTATATGATAATTGATCAATAATTAATTTATTCTGTTAATTTCATTGATAAACAAATAACAATAATGAAATTGTCTTTGACGATTAGTAGTTTGGAGCAATTAACACCAGTCTAATAAAAATTACTAATTTTAACTCCATCTATGAACGAATTGAGAATCTAATTTAAGTTTGTTATCTATACCTTTGCGAGTTTCCTTCAAACTAAACTTGGAGTAACAAAAATATTACCGATTTTAACTCCATCTAGGCACGGGTTGATAAATCTAAGTTAACTTCAGTGAGCTGTGTCATTGCGGGTTTTCTTTCAACCAAACTTGTTACTGCCATCTATCCGAGCTATGTTTAACGTTCATCGTTTCTAGCAAGGTTGCGGAAAATTCGAATAGATGGCGTCACCAGTTTACTTAGAATCTCTTTTAACTTAGTAAGCTAAGAAGTTTGCCTACATTTAATGGCATTTAAACACAATTTTTTATTCATATATCGTGAAATTTATAAAATAAGAATCGTGTTGTGCTGTTTAGAGCCGTAATTAACTGAACACTTTTATAAAATCATAACGCAACATAAAAAGTATTATATGTTAAAAACAATCACATTTTGAAATTGCAAATAAAACACGAAATTTCAAACGCCTATTCCACTACTAATTACTTAAAATTAATTGGTACATTTATGATACATTATAACTTGAGAAAGACAACCGATTTTCTTGATTTAACTGTTCAGTTTGTGTCTGTTTCTATTACGAAAACAAATCTTATTTAGAATAACAAAAAGGAAATTCATAGTTTACAGTATCAAATTTTACACTGCTAAAACAGCTGTAAAATATCTTTTTCTATAACCAAGTAGCGTGCAATTAAACAGCCCTTTGTACAGCAGTGGACTGAGATAGCTCGGTGACTGCTGACGAACAAAAAAAATTGCTGAACTTGTTCACTGATATAAGTATTCATTTTAAGGGACCGGACCAATTTTACACGGTTCCTTGTTTCACCGGCAGGTGGCAACTATTCTAGGATTCTTGAAAGATGTTTTTGGGGTGTTTATAGTAGCTCCCTGAACAGAACCTTATTACACAGGAAGATCCGTTAGATGGCGCTGATTTCTAGTTCTACGATTGTTATTTCTTTATTGGGTGACTGGTTTCTGTTTTATTATGTAGCGTGGGGTAGGTGGCGCTATGTCCGAGAAAATTATGTTTTAAACAAAGTGTTTCTGTAATTTTTATATCCAGGATTTTATTTTACTGACGAATTTTACTGTAGCACCAAAAGAAAAATTCTATGTTCGGTCTGTATAAGCAGCAGACAGGGGCTGCTAATAACACATAATTATGTATTGACGCAATGCGGGTTCGGTACTATAAGACATTCGCGTCTAAGGGTTTCGGGTCAAGTGACACTTATAGACAATGTAAAGATTTGAATGTAAGGATGGCGTATAGATAACATCGACATAAATTGTGTATAAGGTTCAAAGATGAATTTTAGAGTAATAGCCTGAAAGATCTTGTGACAAAGAAGCGAAGAGAAAAACGACTTACTTACTTTACCTGGCTGTACGAATTCTAGTTTTGATAGTCTATTTATGTTACCGTAGCGCCTAAATTACTGTACCGATTGTAATGAATGAGATTTGAATTTTATCAAAAGATTTTACGTAGTCGGGTTATAGTTTCGTTGTATCTTGTTTTTAAAGTATTTATGCCAATGATGATGATATGACTAGGTTAAGTCTGTGGACTGGTCAAGAACACAGAGCGCCATGAGCTGTTACGAGACAACGCTGGCCAACGGTGCTGGTGGTGCAAATAGGAAGATCTCCTTTCTAAGGAGAAGCTATAACTATTAATGGTTGCTGATATTTTTTGATGATTATTTCTAATTATAAGAATAATTATATTATTAAGTTATAGAAAATCTTCATGGTTTTTATAACTGAGAACTTAATGGACTTTATGTTAGGTATATGATATACGTAGAAAGTAAAGATGTGATCGTTTGGTTGTTTTTTTTTTCTCACTGCGAATGCAGTCAATGCCACATAGTGACCCACACGGTAGCCCGAAATCATAATAGGAGGCACAGGAAGGTTCAGTTCGAGAGTTCAGAACGAGCCACTGTTTAAAATTGATTTGTCAGGTTATTTCATGAATTGATCGGGCACATGATGGAGCAAACGAGCGAACACTAATGGATCTCCTGACGGTAAGCATAAGTGATTACCGCCGCCCTGGAAACCTGGTAATCCTGAGCCAAAGTTCCTTGTCAGGGGAAAGAGAGACTTTGTACTCTGTTAACCTCTCTCAAGAGGTAATGAGCAACGGAAAAATAGCTGAACTGCAGTTAAATTTAAATTTATAAATTAAAACTGTTCTTCTTTTGATGAAATGGCAGCCGGCCGGATCTCTTGGATCATGTTAACGTCTATACTACTGGTTTTGACAGCTATCGCCACTATAAGCAACAATAGTGATGGTGTTAACATCTGTATTTGACAGCTATCGCCGATGTCGCTATGTCGATGATAAATGAAATGACGTCACAAAAGCAGTAAGAAGTAATATGAAAAGATTATTAAATAGCTATAATTATCTATCCTTAACCAGCAACCCGCCCCGGCCTCGCACGGGTTCTTTACGGAAAATATAAAACAGCCTATGTTACTCTGAGAAGACGTGCAGCTTATTTTTTCTGACGTTTTCAACAAATATCGTTATATTTTAGCCAATACACTCAAAAAATCTAACAAATTAAATACGAACTTCAAGAATCACTCTATCTATTGGTAAAACTGCATAGAAATCCGTGCAGTAGTTTTTGAGTTGTTCGAGAACAGACAGACAGACGCGGCAGAAGACTTTGTTTTATAATATGTAGTGAAATCGTGGTGAGACCATACATGTCGGAACACGAATTGACATAGGTATCATTAAAATTTAACAAAGTTTTAGTTAGTTGTATCATGTAATACGACTTATTTGATGTTTCTCACCAGATACGAAACTCCTAATGTGAAGATCTGATGGGATAGGATAAGGCTAGGAAGTGGGTATGTTCCTGTACCTACAAATTAAGATTATTTGTTAACAGGCATTAACGCGCAGGGATAAAGTATTTAAGCCATTGATTTTCCCGACGTTTCTTTGAACAGATAAGTACCTACGACACATGCATAGTTATAGGAACCGTTAACAGTAATAAAGATATCATTACGTTTATGTCAAAGTGCAATTGATGATACTAAAATAGTCATTACTTAGAATGACTACCATTGGCTCACTTAAAAATTTAAGTTCTATGGGAATCAAACCACATACCTATGACATTTGACGTTGGCAGCTAGCGAAGTTCGCACAGAAATGGGCCAATATTGCAATATTATTAGATATATACTTACAGATAGATATGAATTATTCCGATAACATATGCGTATCTAGTACATAACAAAAAAAATAAAGACCGATCGTAGATTGAGGAGTGTCATTATTCAATCACTAAATGGAATGTTTGAACTGGTTTTTAACTTTAATAATATGAATAGGAGATAAACTTAACTTTTTTATTTTAGTTACACTTTTACGATTACGATGTTGTATTAAATTAAAATTAAACTATCAAATTTGACGTTGTTACTGTTTTAGCACACAATATTTAGTTAGTTTAAAGTGTCATTTCAAAAGAATAATTCAGTTTAGACGTGCGTAGACATAGGCAGTTCAGTACATCTCCAGTCGCGCGTCACCCGTTACTGTTTGCGAGAAAATGCCCTACCTCTCTTATTAATTATATCAGTAGTACCTAGTAGTTATTGGGAATTCAGGTTGACATTCTTGTTTCCCTACACTTGGACACTCGCATAGCGTTAAAGGTTAATCCTTAATTAGGGTTTCTATTTGTTGTTTTGTAGATATTTTTTTGTATTTAGAAAAGGGGTTGCTGTTGATAATATGCGGACGAAACGGACAAGGGGTAGACAATAATTACGTAGTGCCATAATTTTCTATCGAATTCATGAAATATGCTAAGTAACGGGGAATAATAAATTCAAAGGCTGCACGCAATCATTTAATGAATTACGGAGGCAAAATGCTTGTAAACTGCAACGATCGTGGTAATACGGATCGCAGATAGATACTTAAGGGCTTACATATGGCGCCCCTGTAAGTCACAAGTGCGCTTACAAGCCTGGCGCGAAGTCTAGAGCTTTACGCGCCGTCGTCGTCGATCTAAGTAGTAGAACACCCCTAACCCAAAACACTTAAATCGTATCGTGGAGTTTACCTGCGACAACTATGACATTATTTTCCATTAAACTGTATTAGGTACATTGTTCTATATGAAGCATTAAGATACTTTTATTCTGTGAAACGGTAGGGGTAGCTGGTAGATTAATTATTTATCTATATCTATACTATTATATAAATAGGTAAAGTTTGTGAGTTTGTGATCTTGTAGGGAGTAATCTCTGGATCTTCTGAACCGATTTTGATAATTATTTTATATATAGAAAGCTACGTTTTTTGTGAGTAACATAGGATATATAATAACCCGAAAAGTGGAAAGACTTTTTTGTGGTAGCTGAATTTGCAAAGTAAGTCGGTGCAAAAAAAGTTTACCGCCTAACGAAGTGGGCACGGGTCAACTAGTATTTTATAATTTTATTGAAAATTATTACTACAATAGATACTTTTGAAATGCGATTAATTTAATGGGACAGTCAATAAAATATATTATTAATACATACCTAATACAAAAGAAGCTGAATGGATATAATAAATGGTGTTAGTTTAAAAATTGTGCAGCTTTTTAAAATATTAAAACTTATACAAATACATAGTAGCGGATCTTTTCTGTGATAAATTATCAGCAGTCATGCTCTAATCCTGACACGCTAGTGTATTGACAAAGGAATAACAAATATTTGCACAGATATGTGTACCTACAATAAGCTTTGCCTCATTGGTAATGTTCTTAACTATATATAGGTACAAATGAATAAAAATCTTATTCGACCGTAGTAAACCTGTATTGTTATTAATGACATCAATTTAGGTCTTGTTCTAACGAGTCTAGAGGAGTCATGGAGAGCTTGACTGGGCTAAATCTTATTTATACGATTTCAACTACCAAACCAAATTGGAGTTTTCGTCCTGTGGCCTGCGTACACAAACTAATCCTCCATCTCAATTAAAACTGAATCATATGACGGGTGTTGAACAAGCGTTCTACTAACTCGCATCAACAAGAATGCTTTTTGTTCCAATCGTTCACATATTATCATTAATTATTCGCATTTTAAGATCGTTGAAGTAATTATCGTGTATTTCATGAAATTATTAAGCCGTTTTAATACAAAAGTTTGCACACCATAGTAGGTATTCTATTTCATACATTTTTGTTCAGTTTATTTGATTTAAATTGATAGAGAAAAAACTGCTTAAATTTTGGTTTTTCCGCTAATTTTGAAATAATAGGGACAATATTTCAACTGAATGCGACAATCGCTTTTTATATGAACATTAAAACTAAAGCCCTATACTCCCAAAGGACAATCAATACCGAATTTTAAACTTTGATCGTAATACGGTTTAGGCCGTTATCCGCGATGGTTTTAGTGTCGGAAATCTCCACCGCAAATTTACCATTAAATAATAATAAATAAATATTTCGGACATCTAACACACAACATATAGTCCCAAACTAAGCAGAGCTTGTATTATGGGTACTAGACAACTGATATAATTACTTATATACTTTTTTTGTATATAAATGTATATTATAGATAGAAAACACCCAAACTCCGAAACAAATATTTGTATTTCATACAAACATTTGATCTGACCCAGGAATCGAACCCGAGAGCTCAAGAACAGAAGTCGCGTACGCTACCACTGCGCCACCGAGGCAGTCATTGTATATACTGTGGAGGTATCAATACCCCTGACGTCAAGGGACCAATCTAAATTGAAATAGCAAGTATATTACCTTTGTGTTTATACCTCCACATTATACCTATTCGTTTCGAATTATTGGTACACAAAACTACATTAGGCACGGACGCAGATAGTTATTTGTATAATTGAAAATATTAAAGCAAAGAATAGTACATGTATATTTTACTATTACATTGTTCAAAGAATTTTACAAATTGCGGCATACACCATTACAGCTTGAAGTACGTTTTAACCTTCAAAGAGTGGTTTGATGACATGTATGTGCGGCTGTACATAGTAAAATTAATTTCTTGCGTTTGAGAACTTATAATGTGGCATTAACAAGGGCAATAATATTTTGACAGCTCGATTGCGTAAATAAGCATTGACTAGACAATGGATGAAATATTAGATTAAAATAAATTCGTAAATTATATAATTTGTCAAGTACGCTTCTTGAGATTCATTTACTTTTGATTTTAATGTCGCAGAACAGATCGACCAAGTCTTGATAATTTAGGTTTTGAATAAATAATATAGATCTAAGGACCTTTAACCACGTATATTAATTTAATGTCTAAAACTATACTTATGTTTTGGCTAAATATCACAAGGTTTATGAATTTACGAGATCGCTGAAATATGTTCAACTTAGGTTTTACTATAAGTAGACATTTTTGTCCTTTATAAAATTAGCAGTTATTGACTTAATATTTTCGTTTACATGGTTACAGTTGGAGCCTTTGATCGTATGTGATACTATGCCTTAATAATTATGAATATCAATTGTAAGGTATTCTTTAGTTTATAAGATGAAATGAAGACCACTACACATCTGGAGTGATCTTAGTATTTAGTGGGTTATTGGAATTTGTCAAGACTCCAAACGGACTGTTTAAATACAAGAGTTTTTTAAACTCCCTTATTAAAATTTATTCAAACGCAGTACAGTGTGAAACAATCTTTAATTTTACAAATACCGTATACTTAGACGAGACAGGTCAAGACTCTTTAATTGTCTCGGTAAACTGTAACGTCTAAAGAAAACTCTCAATTACAATTGTCTTTTTAATATATAAGCATCGGCTCAAATTATCGAATTAGTTTATTACCATAGCTTTTGAAAATTAGAAATTGGCCTAAGGAATAAATGTAGCCTATCAGGTGAACCACAATTATAATGGTCGTTTACTTCGTCATGGAGTTATTTAAATGAATTTTTCATACTATATAACCCTCCTTTGGCTTTGCCGTAGTCGGGTAAAAAGAAAATTACATTACAGGCAATAGCCATAATTATCGTGTTCATTGTTGTCAACACGTGGGTCTGGCCAATATTGCAAGAAGTATTGTATAAAATTAATCTTGAAAATATGATTTATTATGGTAACCCCTATTGCACAAATATCCGAGAGTAAAAGGAAAATAATGTGACACACATTGTACATAATCCTTATCAGGTAAAACATAGCTGAAAATAAAAAAATATATCGTCAATAATACAACAATTTTAATGAGAAGCATTAGTTTTCTGTGTTGACCATAAAATAATTGCTATTTTAGTTTCGGTGGATATTTTTTCTACTACTAAAAAACACCTAGCTAAGAAGTTTTTATACGGTTAGTCATCACACTCAAGAATATATCGACTGAAATTTTAAAGAGTGAGCAAATGTTCAAAATAGGCCGTAAAGCCTGTATACCTAGTATCTGCTTTGACGTTAACACGCTTCGTGAATAAACAGTGATTCTTAATAATACAGAACAATAACTTTGCACAGCAATACTTTCAATAATTGATTTGCATTTGGCTATAGCGCAATATAGAGTTCAGATATAGTTAAGTGTTACTGTACCGTGAGCACAGCGAGTTAGTACCGACCCCGAAGCATTTCTAATATATTACCGCAACACCTGTCCTTTTTACCTTTATCGAGGTTATTTTTTGATGAGGGTGTATATAATCGATAAACATAAATATCTATGTTTCATTATGTTCCACTGCCCTGAAATGTGTAGCCTGCTATTAGTAAATACTGTATAAAATAAACAAAACAGAATGTATATATTATTTTTCCTACTGATCTCAAAGGTGATAGTGTCATTTATAGATCACATTGTTGACTTATTATTTATTATTTATTATTTATTTATTTATTTATTTGGACAACCAGTTGTTGTTACATTGAATCTTATGTATATAAAAACAGTAAATTAACTAATGCATGCACCAATAGAAACAAGTGAAAATATAAAATAGATAAAAATGAAATAAAAACAAGTAAAAGAAAGTAACAAATAGAAATTAAAAAAAAAAAAAAAAAAAAAAAAAAAAAAAAAAAAAAAAAAAAAAAAAAAAAAAAAAAAAAAAAAAAGACTTAACAAACATTTATATTATTTCACTGGGGAAGATGTTATCTCTTATTAATGGTTTCATTTCGTGTCTATTTCTTCATTCGGAAAAACTGTTTGGCCTGAAAAGGTGGCGTCTGATAAAATTTTACCGAGTATCTTGTGTCCTCTCATGCGTGTCAGTAAAATAGGTTGACACGTGTATTGGCGCACAAAATCCAGAGGTGATCGTACTATAAGTAGTTAGTTATAAATGTGTATACTAATAAGGTTAAACTTTACTATAAGGTTTAACTTTACTTTAGCTATAATGTAGTATTAATTATAAACACGAAAGCCTAATAACGTACAAATAATGTAAAAACTCAAGTGTCACAGCAACAATTCGCTTGTGACAATAACCTGTATATATTTATAGTTGCGTGCTTTTGAAAATTGACTTTTGAACAATTTTAGTAACAGTTTTATTGTGCTTTGCTGAGTGAAATAGTTTCTATATTATAATGCAAGATATGTGTAATTTTTACTAAATAAACAAGGTCTCACTTACCTTCATATACTCGTGTAATTAGTTTCACAAATTAAAGGCTGATGAAGCCGCTCCGTAGTGTTTATTGAAAAAAACTTCCTTTTTCTTATCACTCTCTCAGCAAATATTTCACACAGAATTTCCTACCTTGTTAGCTTCGGTCAAAGCGGCTTGACGTCGGTCTCTCCAGTTATTTCTGTATATCTGAAAAAAGAGAGCAACTATTTCATCTATCAATAGGATTAATCAGTAGGTAAATAAACAATCTACTGAACCGTAATATGTCAATGAATATGATTTAGTGATTATTTTCGTACACAATAAGGTTAATAATGACGATTCGTATGTTGTCCAAAGGTAGTACAAAGTTTTTTCGATGACTTATTGTTTATCTAATTAGGTACATAACTTAGGCTTTCATCGCTTTTCATTTAAATTTTCATGCTTTGATTAAAGTTGAATCCGTTTAAGTGAGTAACTATGCAAAGCTCTAATCTGCGATCGGTAACTTTGTGATGAAGTTTAATGTTTTGTTGTGTTTTAGTAACCTGATTGCGTAGTATAAAATACTTGTATTATAAAATAATTTATGCGAGTTTGTGGTCTATTTTTAATATTCACGAAAATTTATCAAAATGTCTTGAAAGGTTGTGTACATATACTTAGGTGTTTAAATTAGACAACGCTATCTGGTGAAATATTCACCAGATAGAAGGTTTGAAGGTAGTAAATCATTACATGTATGTCTTGCAAGGTAGTAGAGCCACGCTGATTTCAGCACGAACGGGCTGGTTCGGCCGAGGCGGTACTATCCTCGCCCAGAAGATCAACGTAAGATGACAGCGTTCGGTTTGTCGTGTTCCGTTGGTGAGTGCAAGACCGTAGGCCCAATAATGCAGAAGCATCACTAGGCCGCCATGGTGTGGGTCACCATGCTGCGTTGTTGCATTGTCTGCATTCGCAATGAGTATGGTGACCACCACTCTTGGATTCTGCTTATGCTTTCCATCAGGCAGAGCAGTCATTTTGGCAGGGCCACATAAAAGAAAGATATAGGTATTATTTATATTGTCATTCATTAGAATCCCTGTTTGTCGTTCATCTTGCCAACAGTTGAAGCTGACAAAAATGTAGAAAAGACGCGTTTTATTTTTCGTGAAATTATATTTGTTTAATTCACTCTATATCGTTGTATTTAGTAAAACTTGTCCTTTCTCTTGTCATATTAATTTCATCACACAACGTATTTTTATTTTACTCGGTCAAGAGATTGGTGTAAAAACATGCCTAAAATAAATAAAATCACACTATATCCTATACCCTACGAGTATATCCTACTACTAGCCGACCCACGCAACCTCGGTTGCGCCTTATATTGCCCGTAGCGTGAAAAATTCCCCCGTTTTTGAAACATTCTTCATTGTTGCTCCGCTCCTATTAGTAGTAGCGTGATGATATATACCCTATAGCCTTCCTCGATAAATGGACTATCCAACACCAAAAGAATTTTTCAAATCCGACCAGCGGTTCCTGAGATTAGCGCGTTCAAACAAACAAACAAACTCTTCAGCTTTATATATTTATCCTACTATATTATAAACGCGAAAGTTTGTGAATATATTTTTTTACTTCTTCATGCGCAAACGTCTGGACCAATTTAAATAAAATTTGGTATGCAGGAAGCTGACACCCTGGATTAACACATAGGCTTCTTTATATATATATTTACTATTATGAGAATAACACCGATATAAACGCGGGCGGAGCCGCTGGCATTAGCTAGTAATAAATAAGAATAAAAACTAAAATCCGACTTTGAATAAAAATGCATTTAAAAAAGTACGAAGTACTTATATTAATGTTTTACTGGTGAGGATTTCTTTATGTCTGAGACTGCCAAAGTAGTATGCCTGATGGAAAACATGACGAGAATCCAAGAGTAGAGGCCACCATGCTCATTGCAAATGCAGACGATGCAGCATGATGACCCACAGTTTGGCGGCCTTTTGAGATGTTTCTACATCATTGGGCCTCCGGATAAATGTAAAAATACAATCGAATTGAGCACCTCCTCCTTTTTTGTAGTTGATTAAAATACCAAGTAGCACATCAACAAAAACAGCTACAGATAAGATATTAAGGTAACAAGTTCAAGATATTATATTTCAAAAGAAAATGATTCTTAACTGAAATGGTTTCCTAAGAAAATGAGGTTTAAGTTAAATCTTTCAGTTAAAATATTATATTGTAAACAAACATTCGTAACTTAAATTGTTACCTAAAGGTATTTGTAAGCAACGACTTCAATAAAACATATTTCAATAGAAAGAAATAACATTTCAAATAATTCAATAAAAATTTCATCTGTTACTTCACATGTACGTTTCAATCCTGTGGCAGATTAATATTTAATGGCCTTTCTCAATAAAAGAAATATCCCGGCTCTATGAGACTTGTCAAATACAATGTGAAAATCCTCATATCAGTGTGTCCAAAATAGACAATCTTCGTATTAGTTCAAACGGACAATCTCTTTGCTCATATCTGAACCAACATAAAAAGCTAATAGCTTCGTGTTTATTTCTGATGCATGTACAATTTTTTTTTATTTTTATAACTTTATGCACTTTTGTACATAGGCGGACTTAATGCCCAGGGCATTCTCTACCAGTCAACCTTAGTACAAATGTACTTAGTATTTATTAACTTCTTTTTTATTCTTCCACATGTAGAAAGTTAATATTATCAGGGACTGAGACGCGTTGTATTTTCCAGTAGAGGTAGGTGTCGAAAGACATGCATGTAATGACTGTATGGGGAGTTCATTTTTGCATATATAAGGTTTTAAATTGAATTGTTGTTCGTTATTTTTATTAACTCGCTAGTGGCCGATTTGACTAATTTTGGTTTTAAAACATTTGTAGATGTTTATGGACAGTGTAGTTCTAAAAAATAGAAAATATAAGAAAATGCAAAGACGGTTGTAAAAAAAAATGTTGTTACATAATAATAATAAATATCATGGACATCTATGACACACAACGTCATCTAGTCAAAAGCTAAGCGGAGCTTGTATTATGGGTGCTAAACAACTGATATAAAAACATATATAGTTTTTTTGTAAATACACACAAAGAAAACACCCAAACTTTGAAACAAATATTTCGGGATCATACACACATTTGGTCCGTCCCGGGAATCGAACCCGAGGCCTCGAGCAAAACAGTCGCTTACGTTACCACTGCGTCACCGAGGCAGTAACTAAATATTGAATCTTCTCTTTTCTTATTTAATAATAATACTATCTAATCGACAACATGTCTACACAATATTCTGTTTAAAGCGTAATTGAATTTAAAAAATGTCGAAATATAACACTTTTTATTTACTTTTTAAATCTGACATCTTAAATCGAAGGATTGACATTTTGTTGGTTATGAAATATTTATGGGTGCGTTCAGAAATTTATTTTGTGACTAAACTTAGATGTCAGGCTACATAAACAGTTCAGAAAACAATTTTGGGAATAAATAGTTTATGTAGTTCATATGAAGCTCACCGGATCACTTGGTCAAAAATAAATTATAATGATAACGAGAATTAACGAGTTCTCACGGATATTAAGTACATACCGGTCTGACGTTTTGACCAGGTTGCACTGACTGAGATCACATGCTCACTGATTCAGCGGTGCACGCCCAAAGCCGTCGAGCCCGCAAGGAAGACGTTTCTTTAGACCTACTTTCTTCATTAATTTTTGCCCGTAATATTTAGATAAATATTATGGAACGCGATAGTTTAAAAATAAATGCGTGTTGTTGTGTACTCGTGGCTTTATGTCATCTTTGCCTAACACGCATGGAAAGAAGGCGGGTTTTAATATTTTCAATATGAAATAAACATTTTAATATTATTTTCAACTTTAAAATGTTCTATAAAAATACATCGGCTATAAAGTCTCATAGCCGGCGCGCCTCCGTGACGCTCGGCTCCAAGCGAAGTACGTACGACTACTAATTCATCTTTCTACTATATCTCTACTCGTGCAAAGTCGGGCGGGTACATTAAAATCGATGAATACTGAAACTACTGAACCGATTAAAATAAATCACAATTACGATTAACTATTTGAAAGACAGCTCATTCAGAAGTAACGCACGTTGCTTCTTGTCATCGTTCACACGATTAAAGTTTTCCCAAGTGGTTCCTATTGTGTAGGTACTTGCCAAAGATAACTGTAATAATAACTGGCAGGATAATAAAACTATAACAGTTTCATTTAAAAAGAAAATCCGTAGAAGTACTACATTTCAAGAGAAAACAAGTATGTATTGCACCCGTATGAAATCGAGATTAGTCGTTACTTATATTAGAAAAGATTGTATGAATAGGTCCATTTGAACCTGAATTAGTTTCAGCAACTTATCTCAGAACATATACATTTAAAAAGCATACGTAATTTAAGAACTGTCCTCAATTTAGTATGGAATAAATTAATTATTGAAGGAATTAAGCAGTCTAACTGGCTAACTAGTGGGAGCGTATTGTGTCGTAAACGTTCGCACCTGAGTCGTTGCGAAAATTCGGCAAGAGCGTGGCTACGCTCTTGCCGAATTCTCCGGGTGTACTTGTTTGGTTCCTATAACAGAGAACGGCATAAAGCGATGTTATCATTTTTTTAATTTCACAAAAAATAATAGTCTACCATTAAAGCACACTTACATCGCAATGCTAATGAATTCAGACCAACCATGCCGAGAACAAAGAGTAATGGACACAGATATGGAACTTTATTTTAGAATAAAGATTCCCATTACCAAAATTTCGTTCGTAAACGAATCAATAACTTTACATATTAACACACTGCACATTTGTAAAATGGAAAACTTTGTTCTATGATTATCGGTGGTATTAATTTAGTTTATAGTTTTCCCAATCATCGAAGCTTACCTACATAATTACTTGGGTGTTTGACGTCGAACGTCCACAGATAAGCACCATATGTATCGATTTTTGTAGTCATTATAAATACATGCCCGTTAGCAGAATATTAACACAAAAAATGATATGGAACTTCTAATAACTACTAAACTGTAACGCAACGCTTAACCAACGAAGTGATTCGAAAAAAATCCATACACTTCAAAATAAGTTCAAAGGAATGTTTTGCCCATAGGTATTAGGTGTGTTGGTGGAAATAACATTCTACTGGTTAGATTATCGCTTACGTCCTCCTTAATGGGTCATCCTCCACCTCCTCCATGGTGATCTACACCATGGCGGCCTAATATGCTACTGCATCATTAGACCTCCGGTCTTGCACTCACCAACGAAACGGCAGTACGAACGCTGTCATTTTCATTTTCTCGTTTCAAAAGATTGTATCATTCAACATTATTTTAAAACAATTCAGTAGAAAACGTGATACTTTAAAGAAATGCGTACAATGTAATAAAATGTTTTGTTAAACTCAGATGCTCCTCATATTTAAAGATGATATTTGATATTCAACGAAGAAAACTGTCAAACATAATATACAATTCAAAATTGATTGAATAAAAGATCTATTGTGACATGTGCATGTAACGGTATCTTTAATATGATTGAAACATTCATTTTAAAGTAGGACAGTATTAGGTTTTAAAATCAAGGAACTCTCTTATCGTATCTTTCAACATGCATTTCACATTGATTTAATATGAATAACAAGTTTCTATTTGTGTAAGAATATTTCAGTTAAATATAGTCCAAGGAAACGACTCTTGCTAGGAAGCACTCCATAAATCTATATCAACAAGTGGTAGTCTAAAATAAAAAATAATAGTCCTTTACTTATGACATAGGCGCTGCGCAAATGTGTCGCCCGTTGCTACTACAGGTCACTGGTAACCGCACTTGTTGGGTCCGGTGGAGTCAATCGGACACCGAACACTATTTGATCGTCATGAGTTTGTGTTAATAAGTGGAAGCAACTGAACACAAAAAATGTTTACGTATGCGTAGGGAGTGGACTATTTCATACTGGTACACATAGAAATCAAATATTCATCGGTAGCTTGTATATGACACAAGACACAAAGTGTCCACGTTTGCAACCTGCCTTAAATTCAAAAATCAAGTTAAGATTATAAATCACAAAAGCTATTTGGCAGTAGGAAAATCCAAATGTTACTTCTTTTCCGTTTGCCCTTTTTGTTAAATACTTTTTAAGCTAAATAATTAAACCCTTTTAAGCTAAATAGCCGGACGGACCAAATGTTTGTATGATCTATAAATATTTGTTTCGGAGTTTGGGTATGTTCTATCTATAATATTATAATATTTGTGTCAGTTGTCTAGTACCCCATAACACAAGCTCTGCTTATCTTGGGACTAGATGGCGTTGTGTGTTTAGATGTCCGAAATATTTATTGATTTATTTATTTACCTGCCAAGGCTTTTGTCCTTTGGTCCTAAAGCCCTACTCTTGCTCTCGTTAAGTACTATCAAAGTTGATGGCGATGTACTATCAAAGTCGAAACTTTAATATTCTCTACAAAGAGATCAGCTCACAAATAATGTCAGTCACAAATAATTTAAGAATAATTCTTAAATTATTTGTGACTGACAACGTACAACGAGGGTACATTCCTTTTTGTTAAAATAATATAAACTACATTCAAAACTTTGCATATTTTATTCCGCACCATTATGGGAGGTATTAGAAGTAAAATAGGATACTTTTATTAAATTGAGCGAAACCGAGGGCGAGAGTTATTAATTAGTTATTTGACTGAGGTTAACTACGAATCTGACATCTATAATAATCTTATTAATGTAGGCTTAGCTTAACATATCCTTAGGTAAAAGACTTGCGTATGCCACTTTGCTGTACTCAGTTTTAGCAAACATAATTAAGTGTTCCTCGTTATTTTGTATGCAATTCTTTCATACTCTGTTACACTATTAATAATGTTTCTTCGAGTTAAATTTAAGTTTTAAGATAGACTATTATTACAATTGAACACAAATACGGTTGAACACATACAGCAATTGGAAAATACTGTGAGAAATTGTCCGATGGTCACTCTCAAAGATTGATATACATAACTGTTCACAACAGAGAGAAAAAAAGAAGAAGTGTATCCAAGATATTGCAGATTCTGATGTTTGTGTATTTTCAGCTCATTCTGTATTCAGGCTAAACCTGAATGGATGTGGATTTGGCTTTCCAGTCAGGTGTGTTTTTTACAATTCTAGCAATCACTCGACTCGAGATCGAATGTGAAAGCTTAAACGAGCTTTGCTTTACATAGTTATAAAAAAGCAGCCAAGTGCGTGTCGGACTCGCCGATGAAGGGTTCCGTAGCAGCTAGTAACATAATTTAAATTTTATATTTGTATTGATTAAATGAAAGCTAAATTGCGGTTTATGATTTATGACGTATTAAAAAAAACTACTTACTACTTGTAGATCTCGTTCAAACTAATTTTCGGTGGAGGTTTACATGGTAGGTAATATACATCACATATTTTTTTTTAGTTTTATCATTCTCTTATTTTAGAAGTTACAGGGGGGGGGGACACTATTTACCACTTTGGAAGTGTATGTCGCGCAAACTATTCAGCTTAGAAAAAAAATGATATTAGAAACCTCAATATCGTTTTTGAAGACCTATCCCCAAAATTTATTTGTTTTTTTTTTCTATTTTTGTTTGAAATTCTTAATGCGGCTCACAGATTACATCTACTTTCCAAGTTTACCAACATTATAGTTCTTATGGTATCGGAAAAAAAGTTGCTGTGACGGACAGACAGACATACATGACGAATCCATAAAAGTTCCGTTTTTTGCCTTTGGCACGAAACCCTAAAAATTGCTGCATCGGGCATGTCGAAAATGGAATCTAAAACGGTTCATGGTTATTGCTTCTACATACATCTTCTATTTTCCATATAAATAAAATCGAATCGCGGAAATGTATGTACGCGCATAACTTCCGATCGACTGCAAAAAATGGGCTAATTCTCTTTTTTATATGTTCCTTATTGTTCGGACAAAGTTTGTATACCTACAAGAAAATTAAAAGATAAAATATTTTTTTTGTGACACATTTATGCATTTAATGTGATGAAATTAAATCTTCTAGGAACTTCAAACTTATTTAAGAATTTAAATTATCTTTTATTTAAACGTGAAATCAGACATGTATTTATATATAGAATTAAAAATAGTGACATAGTGTCCTCTGTTTCTAAAAGTCCATGTGAAGTATAACAAGCCTATTTAGGTACAACAATAACCGCGGGTAACAGTACACAGTAAATATTACAACAGTAATATTTACAATTCTTCCGTCTTAAATTAGGTATCACATGTTTAATTAAATGAAACTATGCGAGAGACTGGTATTAGTACTAGGAATGTATGACAGATTTACCAACCACCAGTATATGTTTTATAACACCTGAACAAACTTCAGAGCAAGTAGTGCCAAAGTGAAATTAATTCGTCCATTATCCATAGCCTTTGGATATTTAATTGATAGAGCTTTGTGAGGGCGTTGCGTTCAGTGCATTATTTTCTCGGATTATGCAATAACTTTTTTTGAACTAATTACGATGAGACAGTAATACCGAATAAAGGTACCAGTGCGTAATGGTGATTCTTATGTACACTTTATACAAAAGGTATTTCGGTATTATTACATCGGTATCAATTTATGAGGACACTGAGTGTGAGATTATGACGTAAATTTAACCAACAACGTCATTAGTGTACGTCAAATAAATAAGACATGTTATTCGAAATCTTAAAATCATCTAAGATAACTCAATTTTGTAAGCGGAGTATAATATGTTGTTGTTGTACTTATATTCTATACAAATAGATAAAATTGGAGTGTCTGTGTGTAATATTAAAATAACCGCTTTTAAATAAATGCATAATATGTATGTATACACGATACATGTACCAATATAACATTTTTTTTAAATTTTGTCTGTCTGTCTGTTTGTTCCGGGTAATCTCTGGAACGGCTCAACAGATTTTGACGGGAGTTTCACTGGCAGGTAGCTGATGATCCAGGGAGGAACTTAGTCTACTTTTTTTAGACTAGCTTTGTCCCGCGGCGTTACCCGCAGTGCAATAATAAGCGCGAGTAACACCGCGGGGTTCAGCTAGTTAATAAATACTTTCTGAATATACTTTTTCTTAGTTTTTAGTAATAGTAGATATTATTACACGCGCGCATAACCGCGGGCAAACTATAAATAGATAATAAATTATGGAATATTTTTCGAACTTTCTTCTAGTTTTATGCTATGTATTTAACTGTTTTGGCGTAGTTCATAGTTATGTCAATTAATCGTATTTCGCAAGCTTGTTATCTGTAGCATTCTATATTATCTAGTCTAATCGAAACACTCCAATCATAATTACTAGTTATACTTTGTACGCTGTTATCCCAAGGTTGGCATGGGGCATGGTATTTCAAACATTCATATTGTGGACAGGTGTAAAAATTAATACGCACTGTTTGCTATTTTGCACTGGTTGCTGAACAATGAATGGGTTTCGCTTAATAAAACATATTAATTTAACAAAAACAAAACACACAGGCATGGTAAGTCTACTTTTAAGTTTAAAATGATTCATCCTTCTGGTTTTGCTATATTTATTATATATACTTAAGTATTTACATTCACAATTTTGTCCAACATATCCAAAAGTGTTGCTAATAAGTTGGCTTCTGCACCTGAAGTTAGACTGTTAATTAACGCTACTTATATTTACATGTATACAATTGAATAAAATTGTAGTGTATGTAACTTAAAAATTAACACTGTTTCACTAAATGCATAAACACAGTACTTACATAAAAAAACAATTATTAGAATGTTTGTCAGTCTGTCCTTCCGTTTGTTCCGGTTAATCTCTGGAACGGCCATACCAATTTCGCTGAGACTTTTACTGGCAGATAGCTGATGATATAAATTGTAACCTAGGCTCCTTCAGCAAGTGTTTAATGAATGTCTGCTGCAGAACTTTAAATGAAATAACACTAGACAAACGTCTGAAGACAAATTACAATAATGATTCTTTAAAATTATTGTTACTAGTTAATGTAAATAAGTTAAGTTACTTTAAATAAACACTAAACACACACAAATTCTGATCGTTTGATGATATATGCTCATAACTACCGCTACCTTTGAAAACTCCAGATATATGTAAATATGTTGCTAGTGTCTATGTGCTTCCTGACCTCCAGAAATAGGAGATATTCTCACTTACTTCAAGAAAAATAACAAAATAATCCCTCCCTCCTTCACTGAATAAATTTTACCAAAATTTTTGAGTTATATAGCTACAGCCTATACGTCAGAATAAAACTTAGTCTTATATTTAACGCGGTAAGCAACATACACGTGAACAAAGTCACGTGAAAAAGCTAATTATTATTAAAAACCGACTTTGTGTGGTGTAAATCTGGTCGAATCGGCCATTATGTGCTGAAGCATGATTCTCCCACGGTAAATTGACGTAGTTACGGTTGCGTTACTTTATAGATTTAGACTTTGACAAATAGTTTTAAAGGCTATGATAATGATGATGACGTATAAGTCGTATACGACATTTTTTTTTATGTATGACCTGCTAAAATGACTCTACTCTACTACTACGTCACCATACTCATTGCGAATGCAGAATATACAACAATGCAGCATGGTGACCCACACCATGGCGGCGTAGTGATGCTGGGCCTCTGGTCTCGCACTCACCAACGAAACTCGACAGCACGAACACTGTCATTTTACGTTGATTTTCTATGCGAGGGTAGTACCGCCCCGGTCGAGCCGGTCCATTCGTGCTGAAATCAGCGTGGCTCTACTACTTTTGACTAATACTTTTGAGTTATACGTTAATATATCAGTTCTTAAATTGTTATAATGCCTATCTCAATATTTTTTATTGGTCTTTAGAATCACTGTAGTACAAAAATTGGGTACAAGATCTGCCGTAAGTCACAAGTGATTGGTACGATAACACTGTGAGATCGGAAACACTGTCAGCAGAGAGCTTTTGGTATCATAAAACCATTGATGCCTATAAACTCTATGCTAATACGAGTATTATAAAGCTAATCTCAGGAACGCTGGTCCGATTTGAAAAATCTTTCAATGTTGGATAGTACATTTATCAAAGAAGGCTATAGGCTATGTATCATCACGCTAAGACCAATAGGAGCAGAGCACCAAAGAAGAATGTTACAAAAACACGCTGGGAAAATTATCACCTACGAGCAAAAGAAGAGGTGGCGTGGGTCTGCTGGTGGTATCATAAAACAATTGATACTTATAAACACCATTCTGCATGAAAAACAGATAACATTTTAAATCTTGAATTTATAAAACCATAGTTCCTTCTTTACGCTTCGACTTCTGGTTTTATGCACGTGTTAAATTCACAATCGTTTCCCACGTTGTTAAAACTGTACACTATTGTGTGTCGGCTCTATATCTAGAACAGACAAAGAGCCTAGACAAAACCCGTATTTTAATATTAAATTCCTCTTTAAAGCGAGTTCTATTTTATCTGGTTTGTTGGTCTTCCTCAATGACGTGCAAAATTTTGCTGCAAGCGTTTCCATTTATTAGCTTTTCATGTATGCATACTACTTGTTTAATGAAGTTTATTTGGAGAGTTGGTTGTGATGTTTTTAGTTAGTATGTATACGACACAGACTTTAATTATTGTGAATATGTGGTGCCCAAGTAAATAGATATGTACATACATGTAAAAATACTTGATATAAACTTTTTACTGCGTTGCGTATTCTCGACTCAAACCCTATATTGAACAACACTGTGTAATATATAACTGTTGTTCTGTGTCTGAGTGTTTTTATTTGTCTCAGTTCCATGTTCGTTTGTAAAGGCCACGCGATACGGGATATATTCCTAATGCGGGAGATGTTTACACATCACTTTTTTACCGCAAAAGGTTTGTTGACACAGATTGAGTTAATTTAATAGCTATAAACATTTAAATAATGACTTTAAATGCAGTTCTGAAATTTTACCTTAGTCTAAAAAAGTGAATATGGTCTAGGCTTGTTAAAGACCGTTGACATACAAAACAAGTGAACATATGTTACAATAATTATCAATCAAAAGTAGAAGCGAATATAACAATGAACTCCAAGGCATTTCGGAGATTCATAAAAGACAAACGCAGGGGTGACCTATCCCTACCTAGTACAATGTACTCGTACAACTTGAGAGAGTGCACGGGACCGGTCAAAGCACTTCTCATTCGTTTATAGTACCAATGCTGTTAAGCAAAATACTACACGCACCTTTCTAAACAAATGACAAAATCATGCCTTAGGTTACACATACACTTTACTGAAAACGACATTCTTTGGAAAATAAAAAGTAAAACCTTTCAAAGGTTGCAGATTCTAATATGATACCTCCCGTTTGTGTAACTCTGTGCTTTTGCTCTTGCACTTGCTCTATCTTTAAAAGGGCCCGCTTTATCCCCATATTTTTGAAAAGTGAACTAAACAAAGTGAAGAATTATATTTCTATTTCTATCCTGTTGTCTTTTTAAATGGTGCTAGTCTCATATACCCCGTTTTTACCCGACTACGGCAAAGCCAAAGGAGGGTTATGATTTTGACAGGCTATGTATGTATGTATGTATGTATGTATGTATGTATGTATGTTCATTTGTTCCCTCCTAGCTCCTTAACTACTCATTAGATTTGGACAAATGAGGTGTCTCTAGAAGCGTCATGATCGTCTTCTGGTTATAGGCTATATGACGTGTCACTGAATCTAATGTGGCGCCCTCTAGCCGACATAAAGTACTGTATTAAAAAATAAATTTGAGATAAATATGCCGTGTTTGGTATCATTGGAAAGGGCGTTACTTGTACATTTCAAAAATATATATATTATTAGCATTTGTTCGTGACTTTGTCCGTATTTATTCGAAAAGTGTGATATTTCTATGGTATGCTTATTTGTTCCCTCATTCTTTCTAAACTAGTTAGAATAAGACAAATGGGGTATCGTTAGAAGCGTCTTGATTGCCCGCTGATAATAGACTATATGACGTGTCACTGAATTTAATGTGGCGCCCTCTAGCCGACGTAAAGTAGTGTATTAAAAAATAAATATGAGAGAAATATGACGTGTTTGGTATCATACGAAAGGACGTTACTTGTAGATTTCAAAAATATATATATTATTAGCATTTTCTCGTGACTTTGTCCGTATTTATTCGATAATTGTGATATTTTTGTGGTATCTATTTAAAATATACTTTGCAAAGAAATTAGTATTATAGAGACACCAAAACATTTTAAATAAAAAAAAGTAAAAACTAAAACCCAACTACGACAAAAAACGACGCTGAAAAACTATGAAACAAGTTTCAAAAGCCGTAGTCACGCGTTGTTAAAGTGATATGGACTATGGTACATTAATAAGTTTCAAAAGCCGCAGTCCATGTAATGTAATGTACCATATGGTACATACCACTTTAACAACACGTGACTACGGCTTTTGAAACTTGTTTCATAGTTTTTCAGCGTCGTTTTTTGTCGTAGTTGGGTTTTAGTTTTTACTTTTTTTTTAAACATCATATGAGTAACACAATCACTTATGAACAACAACAGGGCTTCAAAAGTGGTCGTTCTGTTGACCAATTTCATTTAATTTGCTTCTGATCTATCTACAGCACTACAACAACACAAGTTTATACAATATACACGAATCTATTCAGTGCCTTATACAAAATTAACCACAGTCTGCTCTTCAGAAAACTTTAATCTCACGGGATACTTGGACTCATCATTTGAACTGGTTTCTTTCGAACAGACTACTATCTGTCTCTTTTATAGGGAATGATTTACAGGTGAATTATGCTGCATCTTGATCGCAGGGATCCCATCTTGGACCCACGAGTATATTATTTTCCATTTTCATTAATGATATATTTCACGAAATACTCAAAATTCTCCTTATTTGATGATAATCTCAAAATTGATCAAACAGTTGTATCCTAATTAGACCTAGATTTTATACAAAGTGATCTTGACCGAATTTAAGACTGATGTCAATCTAATGATATGACACTCAACGCAGCGAAATGTTACCACATAAAAGATACAAAAAAGTAACAACCCTCTCAAAATCATGTCGACGGATCATTCTAGAGATCTGGGTGTTACACTTGACTTGACCAAACGGAGTTACTAAGAAAACCGCTAAAATGCTAGGATTTGTCAAAAGGAGCACCAGTAGCTTTCGTCTAATACAAACAAAGGAATTTCTTTACAACACATTGATGCGAAGCCTTCTCGAGTTCGCACGTGTAGGTAGTCTGGAGCCTCTCGTATAGTAAACAATCGCAACGAATAGAAGACATTCAAAGAGTATTTACGAGACCCTTAGCATACATATCGTCTGGTATCTCCACTGACAGACTGAAATTACTTAAAATGCTTAGCCTTATTTTTTTTTTAATTTTTAAATTAATTCGTCACAATTGTCAACGGTGGAGTTGACTGCAGTCAAATGCTAAGCAATATGAATTTAACAGTACCAAATAGAATTCGGCGACACCCTATCAGTAAATCTGTCCAATATATCACCTTTTGTGATCAGACGATCTTTATATTTACATATATCTATAAAAGACTAGCAACCACTGGCAACCACTACCTGGCTTTGCACGGGTTCATTACGGCAAACATAATATATACTTTGAGAAAGAGTTTTTCTCGAGGTTTTAAAACAAATATAGATATATGTTAGAAATATGCTCAAAATTTTAATAAATTATAAACAAATACCTTCCTCGAGAATCACTCTACATATCTGTTGGTAATAATACAGAAATTAACAAAGAAACGACTTAAGAAATGGACCAAATTGAAAAGGGACCACAAGGGCCAAAAAATACAGTCGAATTGAGAACCTTTTTGAAGTCGGTAAAAATCCGTGCATCCGTCCGAACAAAAAGACAGACAGACACACGCGACGAAGGACTTTGTTTCATAACATGTCGTGATATACCTATAAATTTTTGTTTTAAACTCCTAATAAATAATAATATACTGCAATAGAATTCTTATAAGTTTGTGTTTGTGTATTTGTCAAGTCGAATGTTATACCCGTTCAAAGAAACCAATTTGTATATTGCCAAAGCAACAAATATTTATATTTTTTCCCAGTACTTGTGCTACAGTAATTGTGCTCATTATCATATTTTCGGCATCGTTAGTGTATTCAGATATCAATTTGTATTACAAATTTATATTCACTAATAATGATAGGTACAATTATATTATCAATAGAAGTATGTTGAGGTTAGTTTACCTTGTGCCTCGTGTAAAAGATAAATTAGTTTATTATTAAATATTAGTTGAGTATTATACCTACTTTAGACTTAAGAGGTATTACTAGTGATAGTGACCCTATCATCATCAACAACCCATAACGTCCCAGGAGAGGGTTAAGGCCATACGTCCCTACGCTGGCCAAGTACTGGTCAAGTCCAGGTACTGACCGCGGCATACCCTCTGTGATTGTTTTTAATCACCGAGTGCTACTAGGTTATGAGCGCCTCACTGAGCTATGAGTGACCCTATACCGGCTCTTAAATGTTAACTACTAGGAGTAAGGCCTTCACTACTAGCTGAACCCCGCGGTGATACACGCGGTTATTGTCGTACCGCGGGTTACGCCGAGGAACAAAGCTAGTCAAAAAGTAGCCTATTCACTCCTTAGATCATCAGCTATCTACCAGTGAAAGTCCCGTCAAATCAGTCCAGCCGTTCCAGAGATTTCTCAGAACAACAAACTGATAAACAAAAATTGGAAAAAATGTTATTTAGGTACATGTATCTTGTATATATACATATGCAATAATTAAAAAGCAGTTATTTTAATATTACAAACAAACACTCCAATTTTATTGATTTGTATAGATTGCATTAAAATATCACAAAAAACATTTTAAAAACAACTCTTAACAAATATGTCGGTATAATATATTTATAGGTGTTAGGCTTTGTGCACAGGTAGGTGTGCTTCTGACACCGCTACGCAATCGTCTCAGCTTCGAATCGCTTACGCCAAACCGTAGCAAGGCTGTCCACGTAGCATCTTCAAATGTGTATACAAAATCACAACTACGGTTGTATACTAGAGCACAATTTTTTGCATAAAAGATTTATTAACGATATTTAAGTTTATAGTCCTAATATAAACGTGGCAACAGCCAAGTGATAGGATATAACGTCAGCTAATTATTGGATAAAATGAACAGGATCGAGTGGCATAGTTGCACCTTGGTTATATTAACATGACTAAGTCAGCGGCATCCCACTGATATTTCAAATCTCTTTTTTAAAGTAGAATAAAAATTATTTTAGTTAAAAAAATACGACAAATACATGGAAATATTAGGACGATTCACTAAGTTATCGGTATAAATCTTAATCTCGTGTCGTATATATCTTAATAACCATTCTTAACATATTGCCAGCGGTACAGGACCCTCCATTCTGCGTTGACAACGGACAGCAGCAACTCGATGCGTTTTTTTGTATATTTGATAAAGTAATCGCTGAGATAAAGGACAGATATACTTCACGAGCTTTGGATTGGCAGTGAAATCACTGGACCCTATTGATTTAGTGAAACTCATGATGGTACTAGTAGAGCTTGCGATGTCCAATCTCAGTTTTATATAAGTTACCTAACTCAAATTAGAATCTCTGTGTCCAAAGGCAAAAAACGGAACACCCTTTGTAACTTCTAAAATAAGAGAATGATAAAACTAAAAAATATATATGATGTGCATTGCAAATATACAATGCAAACTTCCACCGAAAATTGGTTTGAACGAAATCTAGTAAGTAGTTTTTTTTGTACGTCATAAATCGTAAACCGCAATTTTTCGATCAACGATCTACAAGAACTGTAATATTATGTTACTTGCTGCTACGGAACCCTTCATGTGCGAGTCCGACTCGCACTTGGCCGCTTTTTACTTAAATCGTGTCAAGCGAGGTGAACGAAGTTTGGTATAGTAAAATTTTATACGAGAAGGGGTACAGAAAGTAAAAATATATAAAAATAATAATTGAAAATCAATACATATTTAATTTAAGAAAGCTATAAAAAAAGCTATGTTTTATATATTTTAAAACGTTGTGTAGTATTAATAAATCGCTACTTCTAAACAATAAACTATTAAATCGAACTTCAAACATATATCGATTTTAATGTAATTTATGTATCCAGTAGACTGTGAAACGGGGTGCGCTTTCAGAAAGTGACAAGTTCGCTGTAGCGAATTGTTTCGATCCCTTACTACCCACACATATAACCAGGCAAATAAACAATACGTTCTCATGAGGCAACAATAATTTAAAAAAAAAATCAAATAAGAATTAAAATTCACTTACCAACTTTCTTTTCAATTAATCCCCACCACGTTAACAATGACTTGAAATATGTTGTGCTCACTTCAAACAATCACCGAAACACACATAATCACATTTTAATCACTTGATTTCATTTAACACAATTTTATAAGTTTATCTCGCCGTGTAGCGGCCGAGACTCACGGAATCGTCACAGCGTCTGCTCAGTAAAGTAAATGTTCAGGTAGACTTACCTATTACGTAGTTGTGTTGTCTACTGTACTAATAACAAAAAGAGAACATTAATTAAGGATTAGGTTACACATCATAACAATAACAAAAATATAATGTTTTATAAAGACTATCGATATCGGTGGAGAATAAAATACTTTTCTTTGAAACGTTGGTATTGTCTCGGTGCGACGTCTAGACTCTCTTTAGTTCTCACCTTCAGCCCTCGGACACATTGAGACGCACACTAAGTCACTTTAAACACTAACGACTATTGTTATGGGTTTACGTCTTGCTTGTGGTTTGTTACGTGTTGTACTGAGGTTCCACCATGATATTTCAGACGTGGGCGTAGCTCCGCTTTGAAGATTCTTTTCAATTGACAAAGCTTTATAAAAGTACAAGATGTAAAATAAGTCTTTGTATTTATATAAAACTTTTTTAATACTTGTATAGTTTTATTTTGTATGAATTGATTTTGACACAAACTTTTGTTTCGATTCCTGGTGTTGGATTTGGGTGGCACGTGTGGCACTCGACTTATTTCAAATTTGTTTTGTATTTTAACTTGTCAGCAATTTTTTAAACTGATTTCAATCGATTTAATGTTCTTAAAAAATTGATACCATTCAAAAATTAGTGGGAGAGCCACGCTTCGGCATGAATGGGCCGGCTCGACCGGAGTGATACCACGGCCTCACAGAAAACCGGTGTGAAATAGCGCTTTCGCTGTGTTTCACCGAGTGAGTGAGGTTACCGGAGGCCCACCCCCCAATCCCCCCTATGATGGCGCAGTTGAAACACATGCTACCCCAGGAAGGTACCAACTGCGCTAGCGTTGGAGAATCCCTCTCTGAGCGTCCGCACTCAGAACACAACACGCCTGAGCGGGGATGCCCAGGCTGCCCCTCGTATTCTGGGGGGGGCAAAACTACGCTCAATTATGCTCGGGGTAAGAGCAGTAAGATCATGGCACCCCCTACCACGCTGGTCGTGGACTTTTGCAACATCAGGGGATTGCATAGTAATCTGGATGCTGTCCATCACCACCTCGAGACAGCAAAGCCAGCCTTGCTCTTTTTGACAGAGACGCAGATATCGTCTCCAGCGGACACATCCTACCTCACATACCCTGGGTACGGACTTGAACACTCCTTCATAACTAAGGCCGGAGTGTGTGTGTACGTCAGAGACGATATTAGCTCTCGTCGCCTCAGCAACCTTGAAGGTAGGGACCTCTCCATCTTATGGCTTCGTGTAGACAGCGACGACCACCCTCGCGTCTATGCGTGCCTCTATAGGTCCCATAGCGGTGATGCCGAAACTGACCGACTCATTGAGCACATCCAGATGGCTACAGACTTCGTGCAGCAGCAGATCCCCTCCGCAGAGATCGTCGTACTTGGCGATTTTAATGCCCACCACGCCGACTGGCTCAGTTCCAGTAAAACTGATCATGCGGGGAGATCTGTTCATGACTTCGCCCTGGCATATGGCCTGACACAACTGGTTACCACGCCCACGCGAGTCCCAGATGTGGAGGGTCAGAATCCTTCACTGTTGGACCTTCTGCTGACTTCTCATCCGGACGGTAACCGCGTATTCGTTAACGCCCCACTTGGCTCCTCAGACCATTGCCTTGTTCGGAGTACAGTGCCTATCACACGCTCACCGCGAGCGCGAGTTGCACGCAATCGTCGTGTGTGGCACTACAGGTTAGCAGATTGGGATGGAATGCGGTCCTTCTTTGCGTCCTACCCTTGGAGACAGTTGTGCTTCTCGCCGGATAATCCCAACACCGCCGCTGATTCTGTTGCTGATGTTGTGCTGCAGGGTATGGACCTTTACATTCCATCCTCTGTGGTCCCCATCGGTGGCAAGTGTCGGCCCTGGTTTGGTCCATCTTCCAGAAAAGCTTCTCGCATGAAGCAGGAGGCTTACCAAGCCTGGGCTGGCGCGGTGGCGGTACGGGATCAAAATACCAGCGCTCTGAAAAAGAAGTACAACTTTGCCTCCAGGTCCTTCAAAAGAGACATTGCAAGGGCGAAGTCTGAGCACATCTCTAGGATTGGCGAGAGGCTTGAGCGTCTTCCTTCGGGAACACGGGCATTCTGGTCTCTTGCCAAGGCTATTGAAGGGAACTTCTGTAAGCCATCCTTTCCACCTCTGCACATAGGAGATAACCCGTTGACCTATGACGCAAAGGAGAAAGCCGATCTTCTGGCAAAACACTTTGCGTCGAACTCGACCTTGGATGATGAGGAACAGGAGCCACCTACCATACCGCGGTGCGAGAGCCGTATGCTGGATATCCAGTTCCACCAACGCTCAGTACGCTTAGCACTTTTATCCCTTGATATCCATAAGTCGAGTGGCCCGGATGGAATCCCTCCTATTGTGTTGAAGATGTGCGCTCCAGAGTTGGCACCGGTCTTAACGCGTCTTTTTCGGCTCTCCTACTCTTCTGGTGTAGTCCCGACATCATGGAAGGCAGCATTGGTCCACCCGATCCCTAAAAAAGGCGACCGCTCAAATCCATCCAACTACAGACCGATAGCCATAACTTCCCTCTTCTCGAAAATAATGGAGTCCATTATTAACCATCAACTCCTGCGGTACCTAGAGGATCACCATCTGCTCAGTGACCAGCAGTACGGTTTCCGTAAGGGTCGATCAGCTGGTGATCTTCTAGTATACCTGACACATCGCTGGGCACAGGCGATTGAGACTAAGGGGGAAGCCTTGGCAGCTAGTTTGGATATCGCGAAGGCCTTCGATCGAGTTTGGCACAAAGCGCTTCTTTCGAAGCTCCCTTCCTATGGGCTTCCCGAGAAATTATGCGAATGGGTCACTAGCTTTCTAGCAGATAGATGCATAAAGGTCGTAGTCGACGGTGAATGCTCTGACTCCATATCTGTGAATGCTGGTGTCCCGCAAGGCTGTGTGCTATCGCCTACTTTGTTCCTCCTCCATATTAATGACATGCTGCAAATTAGTGGCATTCATTGTTATGCGGATGACAGCACGGGCGATGCTCTCTACACCGGCCGCGCTAATATTTCTCGGGAAAACGTCATTGAGAGTCGAAACAAACTTGTGTCTGAAGTTGAGACCTCCTTGGAAAAGATCTCAAATTGGGGTAGACTCAATTTAGTCCACTTTAACCCCACAAAGACACAAATTTGCGCGTTCACCGCTAAAAAACTGCCGTGGGTCGTATGTCCTCGCTTTGAAGACACTCCCCTATCTGCCTCAGCCAACATTGAGATACTTGGAGTCGACATTTCGAGTGGAGTCCAGTTCTGTGACCATTTGGAGGATAAGGCCAAATTGGCCTCAAAGAAGCTTGGCGTGCTCAACAGATCGAGACAGTATTTCACACCGGCTCACCGCCTCATGCTTTATAAAGCGCAGGTTCGGCCGCATGTGGAATACTGTCCTCATCTTTGGGCGGGTGCACCCCAGTACCAGCTCCTCCCTCTGGATCGCATTCAACGGAGGGCGGCTCGAATCGTCGACTGCCAAGAACTTTCAATTCAGCTAGACTCTTTGGCGCTGCGTAGAGATGTTGCCTCGCTGTGCATCTTCTACCGCATCTACTATGGGGAGTGCTCCGAGGAATTGTTCGGATTGATCCCTGCCGCCTCTTTCGGCCATCGTCCTACGCGACAAAACTTTCATCCCCATCATGTAGATGGTTGGCAGTCCACAACGGTGCGCTTTTCAAGAAACTTTCTGCCTCGCACAGCAAAACTGTGGAATGAACTGTCGCCTGCGGTATTCCCGGACCAATACGACCTTCAAACCTTCAAGAAACGAGCGTACTCCTTCTTAAAAGGCCGGCAACGCACCTGTGACGCCTCTGGTGTTGCGGGTGTCCATGGGCGGCGGTAATCACTTACCATCAGGTGATACGTCTGCTCGTTTGCCCCCTATTTAAATAAAAAAAAAAAAAAAAAAATTAATTTATTAAACAGAATTATTTTATTCTTGAAGTAATTTAGTAATAGGCACATAACTATATATATAAAAGTTTCATGTCACGATGTATGTTCGCGATAAACTCTGAAACTTCTGAACCAATTTTTATCAAATTTTAAAAGTATCTGTAATTTGGTCCAACTTGGGATGTTTTTATCTCAATTAGCGATCTAAATATTTGTTATTGCAAAGTAAATGTTTATTATGTATAATATGTATTTATTTACAAAAAAAAGTATATATGTATTTCTATCAGTTGTCTAGTACCCATAACACAAGCTCTGCTTAGCTTGGAACTAGATGGCATTGTGTGTTAGATGTCCGAAATATTTATTTACTTATTTATTATTTATACGACTTTAGTGTTTATTTATCGGTTAGTTCCATAATATCCTAATAGATGGCGGTTTGACATTTAAGTTGCACAGATATCCGGTAGATGGCGCCGCATTTCTACTTCTAGAATTTACATATATTTTTATGCATATATTTAACCAATCATATCACGAACAGTGCAACGCGTGGATGGGTCGGCTAAATGTATGCGCTACGCTATAACTATAACGCTCATAACTTCCGATCGACTGGATACATGTCCAAATTGGATAATTCTTTTTTGTTGTGTTCGTTACTGTTAGGAGAAGATTTGTATAAAAAAAAAGATAATCGGATTTTTTTATGTTCGCGACTGTGAACTAGTGGGAAGCCAAGATGAGCATAATTACTAAAACAAGTTTTTCAGAAATATTGAAAATATTTACAAAAAAATATGGCGTTACGATGTTGCTAGAATACAGGGTTACTGGTAATATGTAGTGATCCCTTTAAGGGGTGATAGTAGAGAGATCTTTAGCTATCAAATTGCCCTCGGGTAAATTAGTCAAACATGATCAGATCATGCTACTTCAAAGTGCTCTTAAAACAAACACTTGCGTAATTAATGATTGTTTTTGGTGTTTTTAGCCCACACTCTAATACGAAATAATAATATAAAAAAGAACAGAAATGTAGTACCGTTTGTGAATGATGATTCAGGGAATCTAAAAATGTTCATACTTTTTACTGTTTGTTATGACTAAATGCAATTTTATTACAAAAAATCAACTTACAACTTTATCGGCGTAATAGTTTAAAAACAAGTATGTTTTATTAGCTATCTAACGAGGTATACACCAAAACGTTCCTCGATAAATATACTATTCAATACTAAGAAAATTAACGAAAATGGTCTAGCCATTCACGTATTTTAATATTATAGATTTTGTGATCAACTTTCTATTTGCTTTTCGTAATTCGCACAGAACATACGGTTTTGTCATTTGTATTTTTTATGGCAAACAGACGGGTTAACTGATGGTAAGTGAACATCGGTACCCTTGGATAACTGCAACTTAAGGGTTCATACCTAAGTGAGTTGCGTGAGAAGGTTGAACTTCGGTAACAAAGCACTCACCGTTTTCTCCAGTAAAATCAAGCTTAGCTCGTGCCGAATCATCTTCCTCGGTTAGAATATAAAGCGACTGTAATTTGAAGTGAAATTGAAGGGCTTTTTAATTATCATTGTTCACCTTTAATCTTATTACTCTTCGAGATAATAAATCTTCGTACCTAATCGGATTGATGAATACCGCTTGTCATAAAATATCATCAAACATTCCAAGAATATTTCAACAACAGACGTCGTACGCTATTAGCGCTGAGACTGGACTCAATTACGACGTTTTTGACAAAGGAAACGTAAAGTCGGATTTGTTAGGATTACTGTTTCGTATTACCTACATATTTAAAGGGTTTGCCATTAAAGCCAAATCCATTTGATAAATATGATTAGTATACCATTTTGACTTCTGTGATACTTGATTTTACATTACACGCAGTTCTACCATTGAAAATGATTATCAGGTCCTTTTCTTGTGAGACGTTTGGCTATATCTTCGAGGGTAACAGAGAAATTTCAAAAGTTGCAGAATTTACCGGGACACCTATATCCATTGAAATTTTGAAAACGTATTGGTAAATTTTCATGAAAATTAAAAAAAAAACAAGAATAATGGGGATTGGGTGTCGTTTTTTTTCAAAAATGTGAAAGTTTGAGTCATCGATAATTGGTCAAAACTCATCTAAGGAACTAAATTGTCTAACGAATGGTGAATATATTCTGCATATCGGTTGATAATTTTATTGCGTCATAGCGGAGGGCCCTAACCCACTAGATGGGTGCGCTTGTGATGTTTAATAACATACAAGCTATTGTATATTATTATTCTGTATTTTTTTCATTTTAAAACCTTTGTTGAGAACTAACTTAAAACCAATTTAAAAGTAGTTGTAAAGACTGAGACAGGAGTCAGACTTCAAGAAGTTAACGGAAGTTCCTGTTAAGCGTCAATTAAAAACGTTTTGTAGAGAATTAGTGGTGTCCATCAAAATAGCTTAGACCACTTCTCTACTTTATAAGGATAGTTCAAGGCAGCAGAAGTAAACAGATAGTATTTAAACTAAACATATTTAAACTACCCTCAGTTTCTATATAGTTTATTACGAGCGTAACAATAAAATAGCAAAGCCTTTTCTCATATCTTTTGTAATACATTTTTAAATGTATCGCGGTGAAGGATTAGTCCGTAAAGTGAAAAATATGTGAAGTTCTCCTAGCCGATTACGGCCACGGCGGCCAGTCTCAACAGAGACCAACCAACTACGCAGGAGATATTATAGTGCACAAGTGTGTGCGCAAACACAGGTGCACTCTCTGTTCCTTCACTCTCATAATCCGATGGGACGGTTAACCGACACGATCGGGGAGAGTACAGGCGCAGGACCGACAGCTTAACGTGCTCTCCGAGGCACGGGGGTTCAGACCCCAACTTCCAAACTCCGAGCTGTTATTAAGTATTTATAGAATCAGAAAAACTCAATAACACTTTTGGCCCGACCCGGGATTCGAACCCGAGACCTCTTGATCAGCAGTCGCATACATCAACCGCTAGACCAACGAGGCAGTTATAGAAATATATAAAAATATGTATACATCCATAAAATCACAGCTTTTTCTTGGTCAAAATAAACGCCCACTTTACGCCACTGAGAAACTTGTCCTACGTTATTCCTTTTCTTTGGTAGGCGTTTCCTTATTGTCTAGTTATTTGGTTCTAGATCTAAAACAAATCTAATATTCGTCACGTATCACAACGTTAAGACAAGCCTAAGTTAAACTTCCCTCTCGTATCATGGCAACTAACTGTATAAACCACAAGCCAGCGTTCTGAGCGTCTCTGAGGTTTTGTGGTTCTCAGTGCATAACTATGCGATTCACACGAGGTTCCTCATGTAAAATTTCGTGAACATTGTCTGAACTGTTTTTCGATAGAATTGTGATCGAATGTTTCGCTTATTCTTTTAAAAACAAAATTGCAAAAACAACTTTCTTAATAAGCTAAAGTTAGGTTAGTAAAAATAAAAAAAATGTTTCACTTTTACGTTTTCGTTTCTTGATCTAAATTTAGTTCACATCGCATTACACAATCTAGGAAAATCTCTTAGTTTTCTATTCAGACTTTTGAAAATAGACGGTTATTATATAATTTCGTTAACATAGACATTAACCCATTATTTCCTCCTTTTTATATTTTTAACAACTTATCTGCTCACTATCGATATCGTTTACTGTTTCTAGAAAAGGTTATCTGTTTGTCTATTCTTTGCTTATATTCAATAAGTCGTACAGACCTACAGACATGGTCATATATGCGTACGTGTAGACTTTTGAAACCCGCATCATAACTACTAACAGCGATTGCTTAACTTTCTGACATGATACCTTCGTAATTAAGTGCGGTGGGGATTTTACTTGTTATTATAAGGATAGATTACATATGGGTAGAATTTAATAATACACTAGCTGTTGCCCGCGGCTTTTCTCGCGTGGAAGTTGATTATATGTATTTAATTAAAAATGTGTAAAAGTATGTATGAATAATTTTAAACGTATTTATTTATTTTTGATCAACAGAGCATTTCAAACAACTTTCATTCAAACATTTGACCCTTATTTCAACCCCTTTAGGAACACAATTTCCATAAATGCTGATATAATTATTCATGTATTTGTAATCAAAAACCTAAAGACGAAAGTTTAAGGCAGCTACATTAAAAATATGACGGACTTCCAAACTAAGCTATATACGAAATGTCAAGGCCTATTTTACCTCCTTGGGGGTAGAATATCCAGAAACGCTTAAACACGTATCTCATCATCATCAGCCTATCGCAGTCCATAGCTGGACATATGCTTCTCCAATTGCACCCCACTTGGTTCGACACTCGGCTTCTCGCATCCAGCTGTCTTTGGGCAGATAATTATTCCACTTGACTGTGGACGTCCTACACTACGTTTGTCGAGACGTGGTCTCCACTCAAGAACCCGTTTACCCCTATGGTTATCAGTTCTGCGGCTGATATGGCCAGCCCACTGCCCCTTCAGCTTATCCTATGGGCTATGTCCACGACCTTGGTCCTCTGCTGGATCATCCTATTCCTGATGCGATCCCTTAAAGAAACGTCCAGCATAACCCCTCCATACTACCCTGAGCGACTTTGAACTTGTGAGACAGCCGTGTCGTAAGTTTCCACGTTTCAGCATCGCATATTATGATGGGTAGAACGCACTGATTAAAGACTTTCGTCTTTAGACACTGTGGGATCGATGATAAAAAGAACCGACTAAATTTCCCAAATACTCACGGCTGAATTGTCCTGTTCACCTCGTCCTTTAAGTTGTTTCTACCGAACTACAAAGTTTGCCCGAGGTACACATTTTTTGTACAACTTAGAGAACGGCACCGTGTACTGCGACCGGTTCCGGTAAAACATGTTCATGAAACATACGTATCTACTCATTTTAGGATTCCGTACCTCAGAAGGATAAAACGGAATCCTTATAGGATCACTTGTTGTCCGTCTGTCGGGTAAGACCCTTTCTTTAGGAACGCATGGAGGTGTCAAGCTGAAATTTATATCAAATACTCAGATCTACTGTCCCTTGGAGCTGTGAAAAACTTCTAAGCCAACGCAATTAAAAGATATAGTCGTTTATGTTGCATATTTTAGACACTCACAAAGGAATCAAAATCTACAGGGTACTTCCCGTGAACTCAGAATCTTGAAATTTGGTAGTATGAAGCAACGTCATATAGCACAAAAAAGATTAAATTGCGACAAGCATAAATTTTTAGTAACATCATAAAATATACCTACAGGTTTTTACGGAACCCTCGGTGCGCGAGTCCTATTCGCACTGTAGTAATCAGTAGCCCTAAAAAAACGTTTTATATTTTTAACTCAAAAAATGACGAACTTCTGTACAAACTTTCAACCTCAATTTCACCCCCTTAGATGTAGAATATCCAGAAACGCTTAAATAGGTATCTAGTCATTTTTAATCAGTAGCCCAGAAATAAAGTTTCATGTTTTTAACTTCATAGACTTCCAGACTAATCTATGTACGAAATGTCAACCTCTATTTCACCCTTTAGGGGTAGAATATCCAGAAACCTTTAAATACGTCTTTACTCTTTTTTAATCAGCAGCACATGAATAAAGTTTCATGTTTCTAACTTAAGGGCGCGTTTACGATTCGTACAAAATTATGCTTTTTTTCGGTGCAATTTGTAACTAAACTAAACAAATTGAATATAACAAAGTACTAACACTTATAGATTAGTTCTTCATCTTCAAATCCGAGGGACAACTTTTTTGGAAATTGTATTTTTTTATATTGTAAAAACGATCTTCCGTAATCATTTTCCACAGTATTTACGATATCGGGTTGATTTTTGGTACATTTTTGTTCTACAATCAACCTATTTTAGAATTTCTAAAAATAATGTAAGAAGGCATATATAGTCAATTATAAATCCGAGGAAAAAAATAGTATAAAAGTGTCACAGAAAGTCGCAGAAAAAATAACAACCGGAGCTTATATTTTCTCATATTTTGCTATTACGGATGAATCGTAGTCGATTGCAATAAGGGTTATTTTATTTTTTTGAACCTCTTATGATTTATCGCGTAAAAATTTCGTAATCTCAGTCTGCGCTCAGCCGCCGTCATGAGTGGACACTGTGTCGCCTGTTTGCATTAGCTCTTGTTGAAAAGATCGCTCTTCGAATTCAATATATTCGATAAACCAGAATAGGTTGATACTTGACAACGTTAGATTATTTTTAACCGACTTCAAAAAAAGGAGGAGGTTTCTTCTATTTACAGATTTTTATAACAATATTTTAGTTTGCTAAAACTAAGTAGTATTGTGCGAGTTCGGGCTCGATTGATGAGACATTACCTCCTACTTAGGTGGAGTGACCTGAAGGTGTACTACGGTGACTGCTTTTCTAACTTCTAGACGAGTTGACATAGTCTAATCGAGTTTGGGCTCATTTTGTTAGTTATGACGAGACCTTATCTCCGGACTACATGGAGTGACCTGAAGGTGTACTTCGGTGACTGCTAGTGGAACTCCTAGACGAGTTGACATAGTGTTACCGAGTCTGGGCTCATTTTGTTAGTTATGATGAGACCTTACCTCCGGACTACATGGAGTGACTTGAAGGTGTACTTCGGTGACTGCTTGTGGAACTCCTAGACGAGTTGACATAGTCTTACCGATTTTGAGCTTATTTTGTTAGTTATGATGAGACCTTACCTCCGGACTACATGGAGTGACTTGAAGGTGTACTTCGGTGACTGCTTGTGGAACTCCTAGACGAGTTGACATAGTCTTACCGAGTTTGGGCTCATTTTGTTAGTTATGATGAGACCTTACCTCCGGACTACATGGAGTGACTTGAAGGTGTACTTCGGTGACTGCTTGTGGAACTCCTAGACGAGTTGACATAGTCTTACCGATTTTGAGCTTATTTTGTTAGTTATGATGAGACCTTACCTCCGGACTATATGGAGTGACCTAAAGGTGTACTTCGGTGACTGCTAGTGGAACTCCTAGACGAGTTGACATAGTCTTACCGATTTTGAGCTTATTTTGTTAGTTATGATGAGACCTTACCTCCGGCTTATATGGAGTGACCTGAAGGTGTACTTCGGTGACTGCTAGTGGAACTCCTAGACGAGTTGACATAGTGTTACCGAGTCTGGGCTCATTTTGTTAGTTATGATGAGACCTTACCTCCGGCTTAGGTGGAGTGATCTGAAGGTGTACTTCGGTAACTGCTTTTGGAACTCCTAGACGAGTTGACACAGTCTTACCGAGTTTGGGCTCATTTTGTTAGTTATGATGAGACCTTACCTGCGGCTTAGGTGGAGTGACCTGAAGGTGTGCTTTGGTGACTGCTTCTGGAACTCCTAGACGAGTTGACATAGTCTTACCAAGTTTGGGTTCATTTTGTTAGTTATGATGAGACCTTACCTCCTACTTAGGTGGAGTGACCTGAAGGTGTACTACGGTGACTGCTTTTCTAACTTCTAGACGAGTTGACATAGTCTAATCGAGTTTGGGCTCATTTTGTTAGTTATGACGAGACCTTATCTCCGGACTACATGGAGTGACCTGAAGGTGTACTTCGGTGACTGCTAGTGGAACTCCTAGACGAGTTGACATAGTGTTACCGAGTCTGGGCTCATTTTGTTAGTTATGATGAGACCTTACCTCCGGCTTAGGTGGAGTGATCTGAAGGTGTACTTCGGTAACTGCTTTTGGAACTCCTAGACGAGTTGACACAGTCTTACCGAGTTTGGGCTCATTTTGTTAGTTATGATGAGACCTTACCTCCGGACTACATGGAGTGACTTGAAGGTGTACTTCGGTGACTGCTTGTGGAACTCCTAGACGAGTTGACATAGTCTTACCGAGTTTGGGCTCATTTTGTTAGTTATGATGAGACCTTACCTCCGGACTACATGGAGTGACCTGAAGGTGTACTTCGGTGACTGCTAGTGGAACTCCTAGACGAGTTGACATAGTGTTACCGATTTTGAGCTTATTTTGTTAGTTATGATGAGACCTTACCTCCGGCTTAGATGGAGTGACCTGAAGGTGTACTTCGGTGACTGCTAGTGGAACTCCTAGACGAGTTGACATTGTCTTACCGATTTTGAGCTTATTTTGTTAGTTATGATGAGACCTTACCTCCGGCTTAGATGGAGTGACCTGAAGGTGTACTTCGGTGACTGCTAGTGGAACTCCTAGACGAGTTGACATTGTCTTACCGATTTTGAGCTTATTTTGTTAGTTATGATGAGACCTTACCTCCGGCTTAGGTGGAGTGACCTGAAGGTGTACTTCGGTGACTGCTAGTGGAACTCCTAGACGAGTTGACATAGTCTTACCGATTTTGAGCTTATTTTGTTAGTTATGATGAGACCTTACCTCCGGCTTAGATGGAGTGACCTGAAGGTGTACTTCGGTGACTGCTAGTGGAACTCCTAGACGAGTTGACATAGTGTTACCGAGTCTGGGCTCATTTTGTTAGTTATGATGAGACCTTACCTCCGGCTTAGGTGGAGTGATCTGAAGGTGTACTTCGGTAACTGCTTTTGGAACTCCTAGACGAGTTGACACAGTCTTACCGAGTTTGGGCTCATTTTGTTAGTTATGATGAGACCTTACCTGCGGCTTAGGTGGAGTGACCTGAAGGTGTGCTTTGGTGACTGCTTCTGGAACTCCTAGACGAGTTGACATAGTCTTACCAAGTTTGGGTTCATTTTGTTAGTTATGATGAGACCTTACCTCCGGACTACATGGAGTGACTTGAAGGTGTACTTCGGTGACTGCTTGTGGAACTCCTAGACGAGTTGACATAGTCTTACCGATTTTGAGCTTATTTTGTTAGTTATGATGAGACCTTACCTCCGGACTACATGGAGTGACTTGAAGGTGTACTTCGGTGACTGCTTGTGGAACTCCTAGACGAGTTGACATTGTCTTACCGATTTTGAGCTTATTTTGTTAGTTATGATGAGACCTTACCTCCGGCTTAGGTGGAGTGACCTGAAGGTGTACTTCGGTGACTGCTTTTGGATCTCATAGACGAGTTGACATAGTCTTACCGAGTTTGGGATCGTTTTGTTAGTTCTGATGAGACATTACCTCCAGACTAGATGGAGTGACCTGAAGGTGTACTTCGGTAACTGCTAATGGAACTCCTCGACGAGTAGAACTAGGTGTGCCGAGTTTGGGCTTGTTTTGTTAGTTATGATGAGACCTTACCTCCAGACTAGATGGAGTGACCTGAAGGTGTACTTCAGTTCCATTAGCAGTTACCGAAGTACACCTTCAGGTCACTCCATCTAGTCTGGAGGTAATGTCTCATCAGAACTAACAAAACGATCCCAAACTCGGTAAGACTATGTCAACTCGTCTATGAGATCCAAATGCAGTCACCGAAGTACATCTTCAGGTCACTCCACCTAAGCCGGAGGTAAGGTCTCATCATAACTAACAAAATAAGCTCAAAATCGGTAAGACTATGTCAACTCGTCTAGGAGTTCCACTAGCAGTCACCGAAGTACACCTTCAGGTCACTCCATCTAAGCCGGAGGTAAGGTCTCATCATAACTAACAAAATAAGCTCAAAATCGGTAAGACTATGTCAACTCGTCTAGGAGTTCCACTAGCAGTCACCGAAGTACACCTTTAGGTCACTCCATATAGTCCGGAGGTAAGGTCTCATCATAACTAACAAAATGAGCCCAAACTCGGCACACCTAGTTCTACTCGTCGAGGAGTTCCATTAGCAGTCACCGAAGTACACCTTCAGGTCACTCCGTGTAGTCCGAAGGTAAGATCTCATCATAACTAACAAAACGAGCCTAAACTCGGTAAGACTATGTCAACTCGTCTATGAGATCGAAAAGCAGTCACCGAAGTACACCTTCAGGTCACTCCACCTAAGCCGGAGGTAAGGTCTCATCATAACTAACAAAATAAGCTCAAAATCGGTAAGACTATGTCAACTCGTCTAGGAGTTCCACTAGCAGTCACCGAAGTACACCTTCAGGTCACTCCATCTAAGCCGGAGGTAAGGTCTCATCATAACTAACAAAATAAGCTCAAAATCGGTAAGACTATGTCAACTCGTCTAGGAGTTCCACTAGCAGTCACCGAAGTACACCTTCAGGTCACTCCATGTAGTCCGGAGGCAAGGTCTAGTCATAACTAACAAAACGAGCCCAAACTCGGTGAGACTGTCAACTCGTCTAGGAGTTCCATAAGCAGTCACCGAAGTACACCTTCAGGTCACTCCAGCAAGTCCGGAGGTAAGTACCTATTACATAGAAATGAGAAAATATAAAAAACTTTCAAAATATCAATTTAGGCAAGTTGACATTTATACCTGCCGCTATCCGATTTGCACTTGTTTGTGTAACTTGTGTCAACGTAGTAATTCGATTCTGTACCTATCAATTTTGCAAACGCGTCCTTAAAAAATGACGAACTTCCATACAAACTTTCAACCCCTATTTCACCCCTTTAGGGGTAGAATATCCAGAAACGCTTAAATACATCTCTACTTTTTTTTTAATCAGTAGCGCCTGTATAAAGATGCACGTTTCGAATTTCAGAAAAGATGCATTGTGAATCTTCTATCTTTATGGCTAAAGATAGATTTTCAGTCTCTCGTCGTGTTAATTTAAAACTGGCTTTAATGTTTACTGCGTCCCGTATTATAAACCGATGATTTTACTTCTTATCGACTGTTTATGATACTAAAGTTACAATGCTACCCATGTGGACTTCTCACACGCGTAGCACTGTAACTTTAGTATGAACTTGAACGGTTACATACCTACTACGCGTGTGAGAAGTAGTCTACGTGTGTAATTCCTGTGATCAACTGTGATCTACATCGAAACTGAGTTACCACACTCGGGCAGTCAGTCACACAAACACACAGTTATTAAACTGTCTTGAAACTAGAAATTTAATTAAGATAATAGAAATTCTTCGAAATGTATATCAATTTCCTACAAAGAAAAGCAACATGAAATAAAAATAGGTATTCGCCGTTTTAAACAAAGAAGTCGTATCCCTATTTGTCTTGATCACGATATCACGTGTGAACAGCTGAATCGATTTTGCTAATACTTTTTTTGTTGGATGGCCCATTTAGTGAGGAAGGTTTTAGGCTATGTAACATCACTCTACGACCAATAGGAGCCGGGTGTAGACCGAAAATGTTGGGAATTTTTTTTTCGTATGGAGAGAAGCAAACGAAGTTGAGCGGGTCAGCTAGTAAAATGTGATAATAAATATATGCAACTTACAGATGGCGCTGTATATACTAAATTTGTAAATTCTTACGCTTTTAGTTCTTTATCATACAATATAATAATATATACTGACTGCCTCGTTGGTCTCGCGGTTGGCGTATGCAGCTGCTGATCATGAGGTCTCGGGTTCGATTCCCGGGTCGGAATGTTTGTGTGATCTACAAATGTTTGTTTCGGAGTTTGGATGTTTTCTATGTATAATATGTAGGTATTTACTAAAAAAAAAGTATATATGTATTTGTATCAGTTGTCTAGTACCCATAACACAAACTCTGCTAAACTTGGGACTAGATGGCGTTGTGTGTTGGATGTCCGAAATATTTATTATTTGTTTATTTATATGCAAGTTACAGATGACGCTATACAATGTGTTTTAAATGTTACGCTTTTTTTATTTTACGTTACGGACGTTTTTGCCGGCTAGTTTACCACTCCGCAACGCCCTATAAGGAACTTTCGTTCCAGGAAGCACAAGCTTTTGAATGCTCTTTGTTAAGATTTTTATGCTAATTCAACAAGTCGCTACATACAACAACTTGTTGCATAAAATCTAATTATACAAAACCGTTTTTAAAATGCTAAAAGGTTTCCATTTGTGTCTACTTACAAAGAATATCTTTGCTGATCAGTTGTTACCAGAATTTTATGATTCTATTTTATTATCTTCATCTTGTACTAGTTTTATGAGGAACACAATCTATTATTGGATTCAATTGTTGTAGATCTTTATTCATTTGAGTCTCATTTCTTTATTGAAGGTCTATCTGCTCTGTCTATCATTGGCTTCATGTGTCAGACATATATTATATAAATTAAGGTGAATTGCTCAATTCTGTTTACGTTCCTACGACGGTGCTCGGCACAAGGTAATACCGATTTCGCTGCAGTCTTTGCTTCATTTAAACTAAAACTAATTTCATCCTCTTTATATAAGTTTGCTTATTACCGGGACTAAATCATTCGAGAGTAAATATAAAATTTCTAGTGATTGCCCGTGGCTCCGCCCGCGTATATGTCGGTTATCGCGGCAAATAATAGCCTATTTATAATTCTGATGTAGGTATAAGCTATATTACTGTACAGTTTCATCCAATTCCGTTAAGTAATTTTTGCGTGAAAGAGTAACAAACACCCATCCATCCATACTTACAAACTTTTGCGTTTATAATATTAGTAGGATGGTTAAAGGGCTTATAAAGTAGTTGGTGTCATAAATATAACTAGTGTTACCCGCGGTTATTGTTGAACCTTTACAACCGCGGGCAACACCGCGAGGCAAAGCTAAGAAGGAGTACGCTCTTTTCTTGAAGGTTTTAAGAAAAATACTCGCGTTATTACGAACTTGTACAACCGAGTTTCTATTAAATTGTATCCGCCATGTTGTCTTGACCTTCGTTCGAATGAAAGCAAAAACGGCGAAAATATTTCAAATTAATAGTGATAAAATTAGGAAGCCTCGAGAATTGTGTCAGTTGCGGTACTAAAATGAAAGTGAAGAGTATCGGGAAGACCTGCAGAAATAATTGCCAAGAATTGTCGGCAGCTACGAGATCGGCCTTGGTCTTTCATTATAAACTTGAACGGTTGAAGTTGATTTTACAAATCCTCGTCGCGGGCCGTAAAAGCACTACGAACATAGTTGTGAGGTTATATTGTATAAGCTTGGTGGCAAAAATTGTACTTCATACCTCAAGCATTATTAAACTTCATACCTATGAAAGCGTTACTTCATGTACAACATGTTGAGAAACACATTTTAAGAATATCCCGTTTCATACCAAAGTTGCTGTACTAAAATCTCTTTGTACCCTCATAAAGCCAATGTATGTTACACGTGTATATATATTGTAATACTAGCTGACCCACGCAACTTCGTTTACGTCTTCTATTGACCGTAGAGTAATAATTTCCTCCCGTTTTCGCAACACTCTTTACTAGTGCTCCGCTCCTATTGGTCTAAGCGTGATGATATATATAACCATAACCTTCCTCGATAAATGGGCTATCTAACACCGAAAGAATTTTTCATATCGGACCAGGGGTTGCTGAGATTAGCGCGTTCAAACAAACAAACTCTTTAGCTTTATAATAATAATAATAATAATAATAATAAATATTTCGGACATCTAAACACACAACGCCATCTAGTCCCAAGATAAGCAGAGCTTGTGTTATGGGGTACTAGACAAGTGATACAAATACATATATACTTTTTTTTTTTTGTAAATACATACATATTATAGATATTATATATGTATTGGTACAGATGTTATAGGTAATATTTTACATTTTAAATTGAAAGTGCCTGGATGACGGAGTAAGCTCGGTATTTCTTTTCTACATTTTCTAAAAAAAAATCCTAGCTAGACCGATTTATCGCCCCCAAAACCTATTACTACTGCATACTAAATTTCATGAAAATTGTTGGAGCATTTTTGAGCATCAGTTTATATATTCACAAGAAATGCTTGTTTAAAGATATTATATATCATAACGTATTATAAGAGAGAGATCCAATCTCCCCTCCCTATCCCCAACGGCCGGCAACGCACTTGTGACGCCTCTGGTGTTTACAGGTGTCCATGGGCGGCGTTAATCGCTTAACATCAGGCGATACGTCTGCTCGTTTGCCTGCCTATTCGATTTAAAAAAAGGTACTGTCGTTGATTTGTATATCACATACATACCTATTATATATAATTCTCGTGTCACGTTTTTGCTCACGTCGAACTTCGAAACTATCTAACGGATTTTCATTTTTTTTTAAATGTGCGTTTTACTGGCGTGCTTGAGATAGGACAGTTAACATTACGCTTACACCAATAGGAGTCGAGCATGATTGAAAAAGACGCAGATGAAATACCGTGGGTTGGCTAGTTTGATATAAAATTAAACTTAATAATAATAAATACGTTTCTTATCCTTTCAGTTAACTATATTTAAAATTTTGTAGTTGTACATGCAGCATGCCAAGCAACGTAAAGTATAAAGTTTAAGGTTGTATAAAAATCTTATTACAAAGACTAGCTGAACCCCGCGGTTATTGTTGTAGCTCAGGTAACGGCACGAGAGAAAGCTAGTCTAAAAAGAGTACCTAAGTTACTCCTTAGATCCTCAGCTATCTGCCAGTGAAAGTCCCGTCAACAGACCACAAGACCCGGAATAAACAGACAGACAGACCGACTGACAAAAATTGTAAAAAATGATCTTTTGGTAAATGTACCGTGTATACATACATATGCATTTATTAAAAAGCAGTTATTTTAATATTACAAACAGATACTCCAATTTTATTTATTTGTTTATATAAAGCGCACGTTTAATTATTAGTTAACTACGTACACACTTTTTGTGTTCCTGAACTCACAGGTATCTGCATGAGGCCTTGACATAGTTTATCACAATCCGATCGATGATTTAGGGACGAATATACAAACATTCGTTTTAATTTATACATCTATATAGTACACTAGTAAATTCCTTTCTACTTGACTTTATGTCTAACTATTATACACCTGGTTACATACATTATGACCGTAAAAAGACAAAAAAAATGGAAAAGACGTAGTCACATGTTACATAGAAACGTAACATAACACTTAACGCGTGACTACTGTTTTTCCAACTCCTTTCATACTTTTTCAGCATCATTTTTGTCGTAACTGGGTTTTATAGTACGAGAGCTAGCAACGTCAAGAAAACAAGCATTTCAGGTAGGCCAGTTTTTAGATATTCTCCCTCAAAATTTCCTCTCAAAAACGTTGGTAGCTCTTAGACTATTAGTTATTGCTTTTTTTATTTAAACTCTTTTGGTGCCGTTATAATTTTAATATCACAAAAGTCACGAGCAAATGCTAATAATATATATTTTTGAAACGTACACGTAACGCGCTTTCCGATGATACCAAACACGGCATATTTATCTCAAATCTATTTCTTAAAACAGTGCTTTATGACCGCTTGAGGTCGCCACATTAGGTTCCGTGACACGTCATATAGCCTTTATCCAGCGGACGATCAATTCGCTTCTAACGATACCTCATTTGCCCAGTTCTAATTAGTAGTTGAGGAGCTATGAGGGAACAAATGAACATACATACATACAAAGCCTATCAAAATCATATTTTTTTATATTTAAAAAGTTGAAAACATATTTTTATTTAATGCTCATGTCTATATCTCTGCTTATAAAACTTTTGTAATAGTCTCTATTTATTTGTAATTTATTTTATTTCTATTTGCTCTTACATTTATGGAAATAAGTGCATTATATAGTAAAACTTAATAGGTCATATAGTAGCTCGCAAAATAACTTAATCTTAATATACACTGACGGAGTCATAAACTGCATCAAAGGAAAAAACGACTTTGAAATAAATATTTTAATCAAGTATGCAAACTTTCTACACAGATTTAAATTGAAACGTCTAGATTGGTTCGTTAACTTTAAAACAGCGTAGGGTCATATCCTTAAGTTTAAGTTTGTGTACTGGAAAGGACCTTAAAATTTTTTGAAGAAAAAACAGAAATTTAAAGAAAATTGGTTTTAACAATAGACACAAGCTTTATGCAAGGGTTATTTATGTTTTAATAAGGTGTAGTACCCCCACGTGCCCTTATTATAGATTTTAATCGGTTCCGCATAGATTTGATTAGAGTTATTAAAACATCTTGCGGAATATTGTCCCATTCTTCTGAAAGTGCTGTTCTTAGTTGTGCCACTGTCGTAGGCACAGGATTTCTCGCACGTATAGCTCTTTTTAAATTGTCCCAAAGATGCTCAATGGGATTAAGATACGGACTGCGTGCTGACCAATTCATTGTACGTATCCCAATCCCACCAATACGTACGTATGCCTCTTCGCAATATTGTCGAACTTGTGCAGCAGCGTGCGGCCGGGCTTTATATTATCTTGCATTAAAGTAAAATTTTCGCCTATAAATCCCATGTAAGGCACCACGTAATCTTCTAAGATCTCAGTTATGTACCCCCTCTACTACCGTTTTGACAGACCATGTCTATGAACACAAGTTCTGTTTGCCCGTTCATCGATATGCCACCCCAGACCATGCACGAACCGCCTCTAAAAGGAACACGCTCCTCAATGCAACTTTGAGCATATCGCTCCCAACGTCGACGATAGACTCTTCTGCGACCATCTTCACCATATAAACATGTCCTACACTCGTCTGTGAACAATACAGAGGCCCATTGCTCATCTGTCCAATTTAGGTGATCACGCGCAAATCTTAAGCGAGCTTGTCTGTGGGCTACAGACAACTTTGGACCATTTGCTGGTCTAAAAGGGGTGATATCCGCTTCCTTTAACCTTCTTCTTATTGTTAGTGCACTAACGTTTACTCCACGAACTTCATTAAGCTCTGTTTTGATGTTAACTGACGTGAGGAAACGATTTCGCAGGGAAGTTGTAACAATAAATCGGTCATCACGACCGGTGGTTGCTCGAGTTCTGCCTGTACCACGTCTCCTTTTGTAAAACTGTCTCCACAAACCTTCTGTATATTCTAGAAACCGTAGACTGGTTTAAATTTAAATTTTCACCAATCGTTTGTTGATCCAAGCCCTCCCGCACCAATGTTACAATTTGAGCAGCTTGTTCGGACGAAGTATCCATACTATGGTTCAGAAACTCTCGATGAGTTAAAAAGCCAACCCAACAATTCTGCTGGTAACAATAACTCAAGTGTCAAAAGATCAATAAGAAAGAAAAAAATCAATCAGGATTAATTTTAAAAAAAATGCTATAAATAACACGCAAATCTGATATTTCCTTTTCCGGCTATATTCATTTGTTTTACTGCAGTTCTATTTTTAAATATTGCTTTTTTTTAGATTAAGGGCCAGTCTCTCCATATTTATATCATTTAATCTAAAAGGTTTGCAAACTTGTTAAAAACTTCATTTCAAAATAATCCTGAAGTTTGATGCAGTTTATGAGTCTGTAAGTGTATATTAAAGTCTGTCTTAGATAAATAAACCAACCTTATGATATGTTGCCACCTAACTCCCTAATAACTTTTCAGTTCAAAATATCACTTTATTGATATACCTACATGTGTACTTATATGTAGGTATACCTACATATAAATAATATGTTATTGTGCCCTGAAGCTTTGTATAAAGGAGGTATTCGCCAAGAATCTTCTTCAAGGCAAATTGTCTTTGTCAGAATACTATGTACAATATATTCGTCGACAAAGACTATTAAATATGTTACAAAGATATTTTATAACGTACAAAGTTTTGCTTATATATATATAAATAAAAGACCAATGTCGTTATAATTATGTATTCATACTAATACTGCAATAAGAGGAATAATGCGGGAAATCTTTGTGGAGTTGAAAACAAAAATCTCGGCATATTGCGGAAAAGAAATGAAACTAATTTATTTTGATGGCAACATTAACTTTAAAACGTCATCGCTTTTTTTGTTCATTGCGGTCAAAGTGACTTAAAGATATAGCTTTGAGTTTATGAGATGTTTCTATGTTGTAATACCAAAAACCTATTCATAGTCGTGAGATTAGATTGGTTAGCAATCTATTTTAGTATTTGTTGGAAAGAAAGTCTGAGTGATTGGACTATTTCTAAAAATACGATTACGAATTGACATAGAACATACACGTAACGCAATGGCAGGAGCAGAGGGCTTCTATTTGAAATGAATTTTGGAGCACCTGACTTAGAAGGAATAGGATCACTAAGTACAGGCCAACAGGCCCGTTTTAATATTTAAGTTAATAAAAACATTAGGCATATTCTTAATAAATAAACAAATATTTATTTTTGGACAGCTGACACAACGTAATCTAAACCAAGTTCAGTAGAGCTTGTGTTATATGTAGGTACTAGACAACTGATATAAATACATTTTTTTTTTGTGGATACATACATATTTTACATAAGAACACACCCAAATTCCGAAAAAAAACTTTGGCAGGTCATACAAACATTTGGTCCGACCCAGGATCGTACCCGAGACCTCATGCACGGCAGTCACGTACGCTATCAATGCGCCAACAAAAAAAAAAACAATTCATAAGTTTATGATTTACCATAATCCTTAGATTGATACCGAATGCAAAAAGGAAGGGTGTTTTGAGTTTATCATAGGATTACATAGGTATTGTATAGAATTATATGTGGACTACTCGGCGCGGAAACTTTCGATGAACTATGCCGGATAAGCCGTTAATCCATAGTTCAGCCTGTCTTCATTAGATAATCTTCTAACATGACATTTGTTGTTGCGTGTTGTAATCAGTACGTTTTTTAATCCAAAACTTATATCGCCTCCCTTTTGGAAAGTCATTGTTGAGTCGAAATGACTAAGGTGGCTTCGTTAGGTATCAGACCTATGGCAGCGAAAGGCCCTATATTCATGACAGCCGAGCTGTCAGTTAAGATGTTAAAATGACTCCATTCTTCTTTTAGAAGTTCTAATTAGATATATTTTAGTAACTCCCAAAGGCCAAGGCCAAAACGACTACTCTGCCCGATGGAAAACATAAGCAGAATCCAAGAGTGGTGGTCACCATACTTATTGCGAATGCAAAATGGTGACCCACACAATGGCCGCCTAGTGATGCTTCTGCATCATTTGGGCCTCCGATCTCGCACTTACCAACGAAACACGACAGCACGAATGTTGTAATTTTATGTCGAGATTCCTTTCTTTGCAGTTATAGAATATTGTACCTTATTGTAAAATAAATTGAAAATACCTTTGTTTAGATATCCACTGAATACAATTAAATGTTAAAATTCCAATTTGAAAAAAAAATATTGATTGGAACTTGAATACATACTTAATACATGGTATTAGGCAATTACAAGTATTTATGACATTACACATATAATATAGAAACCTATGTACATAACCTTAATTGAAAAGAACAGTAACAATATTTACATTCAAGCGTCAAAAAAACTCCACATCTTCGCCTACTGGTAGCGTTCCCAAAAGACTGGCAGCATTACCACGTTGAATGGCAATGCTGATTCTCTGTGCTAGAAAAAGGCCGGCCTTTTGGTCGCGAGAAGCGTCATACAGTTGCTTAGATAGTTGTTTAAACAAAGCGCGAGCACTCGGACCCCATGAACCTAGCGTCTCTACCCCAAACGATTCAAAAATGTAATTACCTATTACATTTTGGTACTTACACCGTTTGAGACTCCGCTGAAGCAGCAGCAGCGCCAGGATGACCAGCTGTACTTAGAAGATGAGATGGCGCGAGGTCGTCAACGCAAGTTGCGTCCCACACAAAAGGCTTACCCTATACCATCTGGTCTCTTGCCATCGTCCCGTACCGGGATAACAAGAGCACGACGGATAATGTCGTTAATATTGGCATGTCGAGATATTCGGCCAGCGCTTCTAGAAATAAAAATAAAGCAAATCTAAAGCTGCTATATAATTAGGTGTTTTACGCGCTGTTACTTATCTCGTTATGTTAAGCGCCAGAATTTACCTAAAAACGTACTATCATAATATACAGGTACGTGTAAAGAGATAGGAATTTAACCAAATCTTTATATGATATCACTTAGTTACGTTGTGGTAGGAAATAACTGAATGTTTGATCCAAATAAATGTTATGTGATCTTATGCCTTTTTTTATATTTGGCCCTGCCAAAATGTCTCACTCTGCCTGATGGATAGCATAAGCAGAATCCAAGAGTGGAGGTCACCATACTACGAATGCAGAACATGCAACAATGCTGTGCAACAATGACTCTCAACAATTAAGCATTAGTTTAGTTTCCTCATACATAGATAATACAAGTCACCGATAAACGCATGTAAAGTCTCGTACCTATACGTACTCGTACGTAGTCCACTACTGGACATAGGCCTCTCCAATTGCACTCCACTTGGTTCGATCCTCGGCTAATATCATACAGCAGACATTGTCAGTTGTATGGAATTATAATATAAAAACTTGCGACGCTTGGCCATCTCAATGAATGAAGCTCTAGCTAACACTAAATCTAGAAATATATTATATTTATGGGCATCCGCAATAAAAAAGTAGATTCAAGCAAAATAAGCCTCCATTGATCTCGATATTTATTTGACAAAAAAAGGATTGAAATAAAAGTCAATAAATCTAGGAGAAAAAAATGATTTTAAGCGAAAATCTGATCGGCTTAGAAACTGTTCTAGATATTAATATTGCTAGACATTGGTAACAACGCTTGTTGTTATTGTGACAAGACCTCTTGACATAATAAGAGCTTGCTGATCAAAAAGGATTTACTGAAATAGAAAACTTGAACTCTAATGAAGTGTTACCCCTACATCTTATTATTTACAGTCGCAAAAGTGGACGTTATTTGTTATTCTGTGAGAAAATCTTACATAATATATAGTATGAGTAATGTAAATACACAGATATTTAGAGTAAAATATCATCATTTTACTGAATACGTCTGTAAACTGTAGATCCTAAATAAAAAGTAATTATTTACATCTACATACTACTAAATCTTTTGTACAACGGTGGACTTAAAGTCCAATTAGATATTTCCATTATCATAGATCGAAATTTTTAAATTTAGGATTCAACAACCATCTTATCCGCAGGTACCTTCTGTAAACTTAAACATTCAAACAACAACAAACATTCTTACAGCTTATGTAGAACGTCTAGATAGCGAAAAGTAGTTGTAATGAATAATAATAGTAAGATCTTAAGTTTAGAGGAAGAATACTCTAATAGACTTGACATACGACACCCGTAAGGGATAGAAACAAAGTACATCAAAAATTAAAGTTGCCAGGTTTAAGTTAATTCTTCCTTATGAATTCCGTTTACTGTTCCAAACGTTTTACAAATCTGTCAAATATGGTTAATTCAGAATAGCAGGCTCTATAGACAGAGACCTGATAACGAATTTTGAGAAGGATCTTTAGGTAAGCTGAAATTGCGAAAAATTACAATTTCGTGAATTGTCGAATCCAGTCCTGAGTGTCTTTTAGCAAGTAGGCGGTTATTTCGCCACTGCGCAGCATATAACATTTTGCAAAAAAATAATTCTAAAAAATATGTTTTAAGCAACTTGAATCTTTTTTTTATTTAATTTATCTAGTGTCAAAATGGCAAGAACATAATCGGGTATACTTTGTCAGTGTCTAATCTTGTCGTCCAGTAGCCTTCAACCACATTTTACTATTATTTTCATCCTTAGGACGTCTGGAGGGCAAAAAACACAATCAAATTAAATTTTCTTACGTATGAGGTAATTTCGAAAGGCTAATACGTTATCCCTAAAATGGTGATAACCTTGCAAAATTACCATTACACATTAATGGTCGCTCGAACTATAACTGTGACAACCTACGCAATTTGGTCGGTTAATTTCAACTTTTTAACACTTAAGAATCTAGTTTTATCACTTATTTAAAATTATTTCTGCATACTAACAAACAACGATTGATGTAATTAATCGTAGTTAATATTAAAAACAATATTATGCCGATAAAACGTTATTTCTTTATACTTACGTGGGAAAGGTTATATTTTCATATTTACGTTCACTGCGGCTTTTGCAACCGAGAAGACAACACTGTACTAAAGTTTTAAAAATATCTGCGTTAGAAACAGTAAGATACACTTGAAATCACACGATATGCCGTCAGAAAACGTTATGTTTCACTCCTGAAACAATTCTTGAACACTGTTTGACTCGTATGTCATGTGTCATACGAAAAAAAGTGATACGGCGATAAGTATAAAAAATACGTATCTCTATTTTTCTCTAACACTGGAAAATGAAATAGCCATCTCACTCGCTCGTGGTAACGCTGTTGGTGTAACTAGTCCACAGTATTCTTCGTCTAAGATCTTAAACTATGCAACGTGCTCACTATTCGATTTAGAAGCCTAGCATCTGATCAAGACATCGATCACAATGTACGTGCCACATTGCATGTCAAACACATACTTGTTCACTTTGTTTACTGACTTCAACATATTCGTTATATTGTGTAATTCATTATTGATTTTAATCGATATAATGTTATATTACGCTTCTTCTAGTTTCGGTTATACTCGTATTATCTTTCGCCACTCGTGTCCTTTTTTCATGTTTCTAAGCGCACTAACAAAAATTTATGCCGACCTAAAGACTTTCCTAAATATTTAAAGCTTCCTACATTATTAATTAAAACATTCACTCACCTGAGAGATATCCAAGCGCTGATGGTTTTCTGAAGCTCACTCAACATTAATTAATCTACATAATAGGCAAGTATTTACATTTCTAACTTTTAAATAATTGGTTTACTTCTGTTACTCGTGGAAACATTTTAATTTAAATAGAAAACTGAAATATTCATAGCATTTTCGTTTTTTATATATTATTCTTACAGAATGCTAGCTGACCCAGGCAACTTTGTCTTAATCTCTTTTCCTCGATCGAGGTCTTTTGGTATTATAGTGATATTATGTAGCCTTTAGTAACTAAAAGAGTTTTTGATATCGGATCAGCTATTCACTCGTGTTGCCATGATTAAGGAACCTATTTACATTGAATCATTTGTATAAATTAATTAGGTAAATTTGATTAAACTAGGCAATATTTAAAACTGCTCTACAATATTATAATGACATAGAGCTGATTTGATGCTGGAGCTGGAAGGTGGCCATAGGAACTCTGTAAAGGAACGTCGCAACATCATCGAATTTGGACTCTTTTGATTCGTCTCGAGGCATTCCAATAAAAGCATGTTTTTAAAAAGATTTTTAATTAAATTTATTCAAGATTTCCTTTTTTTGCATTGATGTTTTCTGAGTAGTCCCTAGTGCTCCCTTAGTCGCCTCTGAAACTGCATAGATATGATGACACTCTGTATTCTTAGTCTGTCATCATATGTAGTGTCTTTCTGTCTGTCTTTTCTATCTGTATAATGCAATTACATATATTTCTTACCAACTTTTTGCGAGGTGTAGTGTGCGCTAAGAAAACCATTTACGGTCTGACACCGCTTCAAAATGAAAGCTGTTCAGAAATTTAAACTAAACACAAGCAAAATGAATCGCAGTGTTAAATCGATGTGTTGTGAAACTTAACAGCCTATTCAAAACTTCACGGAATTTACGGTTATTATAATGCCTATTATCTGCAACAAGCTTTGTACATGCCAGTCCTATGTCACCCAGATCCTGAACAGTGGTCGACGCGATACTATCTTTTTCATACTATTACCTCTATGATATGTGCAGGTATAGGGTTATCTGAAGTAAACTATACTCATTACTAAACGTACTTGTTCGCTTATTCAACAAAATATCGACTTGTAATGTATGCTATCAATCATATTCTCGGTTTCTCTCTTCTACAATATGCATATCTTATATATATTTTTAAATATACCTTATGTATAAGATCTAGATTCTTGATAACTATCAACTTTTTTTGTACTGTTTATTCAGTTGGTTGCTGGTACCGTTATTAAACTTAAACATAAAATTCTTATGGGGTTCGTGTCGATAGTCGTTTGTTAATGTTTTATGTTATTAAAATTTTGAAAAACTTATTCATTATAAAAAAACGACTCTAAAAGTGAATTGCAGAAGAGATTTTTCTATAGTTCTTTAGGCTTTCATTTAGTCGATTAGCATTTTGATTTTAAGTATTAGTTTTTTAGTTGAATAGATCCGTAGCAATTAGCTCCACTTGGCGGTGAGCAAATCTTTCTTCACTTCAAAGAAGGGTGCAGTTTAAAGGATAGGTTAGTTGCATCTGTATTAAATAAGTGACTATATTTTTTGAAAAACAATCCTCTTTTCCAATTACGTTTGGTTTTTTGAATTTCCCATAGTAATCAAGTAAAATATGTAATTATTTTAAATTAATAGTCCCTACCATTGAATCAACTTGATTTGAATGTAAGGATGGCATGATAGTTTTAGTCACCTTGCCGTTTCTTGACCCTGAATACTGCGGGGTCAATCCCTAAATGGGACAACTCTTTCTGTGATCCATAAATTGTTGTTCTAAGTCTGAGTGTTCTTTGTGTCCTCTTTATGCATGTTTGTAAAATCCGGATATATTCCTAGCGCGTGAGTTGTATTTTTTAAGTAAATAGAACTAAATATCAACATAAAGATATGGAAATTGTGAAAAAGATTAAAGTATACAACTCATTATCAAAATACTATCAAAGTCGCCTGCTTATTTATTTATACAGGATTCATTTTGGTGAGTGTGCAAAAACTCTGCCAACCCGTTGAACCATCACTCCTTAGTTGAACTATTGGACGCAGATAGACCATACTTTCGTTATCGAAATGTCAAATAACTAAACTGACAGCTCCTTTCTAGTTCAAGTAGCTGAAAGTACGTAGCTAAGTAGTAAGTAGCTAGCAAATTCTGAAATAAAATGCCTGCGTCTATTTTGCAGACATTTGAAATCACTTGGATAATTAGCATTCCATTCCTGTGAAATTTCATAAAAATATTTACCTCGCAAAATCTTTTCGTGGAAGTTGTTACTTGTGATATTTTTCTAAAATCCTAAATTTCTAATAGATAAAAGCAAGTAAAAGCAATTATGTTTTTTTTATTGACAAAATCCAACTAAAATATTTTAGATTTTGGGAAAATATGTACTGCTATGGATATAGCAGCTATTTTAAAAGTATTGTTATAAGGAAGCTATAAATCGGATAAAAACTACAAGCAAGTAAATGTATAGGGTATCGGTTTGATTTGTTCACAAGAATGTTACGAGTGTATTAAGAAATATAGGTTACGGAAATAGGTTGTATGTCGCATCTGGAACAGCTAGTTCTAACTGATGTTCAATCCGATACGTTTGCCACTTTTCGCCGGAAGTCTGCGTTCGCATCATTTCCAGTGTATCTTATACACACAGCTTTACTTAATAGTTAATTTAAATTGAAAAGAGCACTTTATATAAAGCGAATATTGGCTTTTCTGCAAAAAGAATTGAATTGAATAGCTTGTAAACAATGTTTCTGTTTTTAACCGACTTCAAAAAAAGAAGGAGGTTTCTCAATTCGACCGTATATGTATTTTATGTGTGTTCGCGGATAACTTCGTCGTTTATGAACCGATTTTGATGATTCTTTTCTTAATGGAAAGGAGATGTCCCAACGGTGGTACCATGATAAGGACATTAATATCTGATGATAGCATCCAAGAGAAATCGAGTCGAACCTTGAAGTCTGTTTTATTTTTGTTAAAATTGTACTTGTTTGAATAATATATTTATAATTTAAAAAAATATTCTCAAAATATTTTTAAATATTGCTGTGCCTTTCATCAGATTATTATGAAATTTTCTAAATATATTGCGAAGTACGCCCCTGTGACGCCTCTGGTGTTGCGGGTGTCCATGGGCGGCGTAATCGCTTCCCATCAGGCGATAGGTTTGCTCGTTTGCCCGATAAAAAAAAACGTACATAAGGAAAATTTCTGATTATTTCTGAATAAGTCATCATAATATTTATGAATGACATACATTCAGTTGAGTACAAGAATTGTTCTTAAATTTTATTTACTACAACATTTTATTCTAAGGTAGAATGAGTCAATCGTCATTATTCTTGAAACATTCTTACATTATTTCGCGCTATTTGAATTTACTAACATTAAAACAAGATACGGCAACAGTTGCAGTCTCAGAATGCTATTGGAACGAAGTTTTGGAACGAAGTTCCTTATCGCGCGTTGTGAAAGGGGGCTAGACGGAAAAAATTCTTACGAAAAGTAGTCACGACACAAAATTCTTACGAAAAGTTGTCAGGACACAAAAATTATTACGAAAAAAAATTCTCACGACACTTTTTGCTACAGTAAGCGATTGTAAGCCGTGCGGCGTGCGCATGTTTCTCTGTCTCTCTCTCTCTCTTACAGAAAGTAAGCCAGACATTTTCATTTCTATTTCGCATTGAACAGTGTAGTGTCGCGACGATTATTTTTGTTGAGTATATACAGGTTTTTTGTACATAATAAATAATAAAAAATAATAAAAATAATGAATCCTGACAATGAACTTCGTTCCATCCGGGTGTCAATGCACAAACAATCTAATTAATTATCTGCGTTTTACGAACACTCTTTAATACGCATGCGCTTTTCTGTGCAAGTTTTATTGTAAATTGCCAAAGTTCTTGCAATAGGTACGCTTGAACTCAGCGGCAGACAGTGCAAAGGCGTCAACATTTTTAAGTTGGAATATAGAGGCGCGTCACACAGTTATACTGTCCCGTGAATTGTCTTCCAAATCTATAAATTAACTAGTTGACCTGGCGAACTTCGTAACGCCATATTTACATATCTGTCTCAGCTTCCCACAGGCACTGCCTGTACACACAGTGGCGGACAAAAATAACTTTACTTTCTTTAATTTTTGTTGTACACAAATCTTGCCCTAACATTATGGAGCACATAAAAAAATAATTGTTTAATTTAGTGCAGCCAATCGGAAGTTATGCGCGTACATACATTTCGGCGATTTATTTTTATGTATATATAGATAAAGCAATTTGGTGGTAGCCACTAACAAGAGCTTTTTAATACGAATGTCGTTATGATTAAAAATGCCATATAGATTCGCCAACATTATTTGTTCATTAGAATTCAGGTAGTAAGTAATATACATACACAAGTCAAGTGCTCTTCAGCGAATCGAGTGTGAAGCGCTGTCATCGAGCCGTTACACCGACCTGTCGCCACCGATGAATATTGAATCTGACATGTGTTGCTTTGCATAATATGGATGACATGACATACTTTTAGATAAAAAGACTATAATAAGTTGTGTGAACGTCATGATTGTGATTATTCCGGAGGTTTAGCGTTAAAAACTGCACTACAATGAACACCTACAGTTTTATACATACATACCACTATAGCACTTTATAGCTTTGGCACAATAGGACCGGCTATAAGTGATACCACTGCCCCACAAAGAACAAGCGTTAAGTAATTCTTTCGTCAATTTTCTTATAGTAAATGTTGTACAGTTCACTGTTGGACATAGGCTTTCGGCCTCTCCTGAGGAACCAGAGGTTTTGGCCTAATAAACCACGCTAACCAGACTGATCAGTGTAGGGTTTGACTCAAGTTTTCCTCCGCTTTGCTGTGATATGGTCTTGCGTAGATTGTTCCGTTAGTCGCCTTTTACGACACCCTTTAGTATGAATACGTAGGTGGTGCTGGTGCCGTGGTGACACTCTGTGTTTTCACCATACGAACTAAACCATACAAAAATAAGGGAATGCGAATTCCTTCATTATTATTAAATTAAAGTTAGCACAAAATCATTCTTCATAAATAAATAGTTTATTTCCATTAAAAAGGTACAAGGTAGACAGTTAATTTGATGTCAGATTGTATTCTCTTATAACATTAATTATAACTGCCTTTCAAAATTACCTATTAAGTAAACTTAATTCTTGAAATGATTGCCATTAAATTAAATAGGAAAAGCTTTTCCCACGTTGATTATATCCACAAAATTTTGTTAAATACCTGCGTACCTTATCTTTTATTGATATAGAAATCGTAACAAAGGGAAACTTATTAAAGTAAGAGTTATGAGATTACTAGCTGTGTCCACGGCTTTGGGTAACATTTATACAACCTTTGTCCCCGCCCTCCTTTCAACCCACTTGCAACCATTTTTTCGTAATGAAAAGTAGCCTACGCCCTTTCTCAGGCTTTAGGCTATCTGTGTACCAAATTTTAATTAAATCAGTACAGTAGTTTTTATCGCAGACAGTTGCTATCGCATTTATAATAATAGTAAGGATTTAAAACTCAGGTTACCGTGACGACTATTTCTTTGTGCAGGATGAAGAAAAAGCGAACAACGGTCAAAACATACCACATAGCATTCGCCTCGATATGTACTGTTTCATGAAAACACCAACTACAAAGGTAAGTCTTATATACGATTATGGCAATACTGTTAATACTACACTCTCGGATGTTCTCAAAAATAATCGATTTAGTTTATGTTATGACAAGCAATAATACTGTACCTCTCACTGAATTAAATTAAGATTTACTTCATACAGGCGTTGAAATTATCTATACAAATAAATAAAATTGGAGTTCTGTTTGTAATATTAAAATAACAGCTTTTTAATCAATGCATATGTATGTATACACGATACATATACCAAAAATGTGCTTAAAAAAATTTTTGTCTGTCTGTCTGTCTGTTTGTTCCGGGTAATCTCTGGAACGGCTGGACGGATTTTGACGGGACTTTCACTGGCAGGTAGCTGATGATCCGGGGAGTAACTTAGGCAACTTTTTTTAGACTAACTTTGTCCCGCGGCGTTACTCGCGGTACAACATTAACCGCGGGTAACACCGCGGGGTTCAGCTAGTTGTTACTAAAACTCAAGTTGCATGAACCTAATCTTATAATAACAGTGTGATATATTTCCTTTATACGCTAGTCTAAATTAAAACTTAAATTATCACCAGTAAATTAATTATCAATTAAAATTCTTCCCTCATTCAATATTAATATTTTGATATTAAATCGATTTTTTAATCGACCTTTACTAGAATTGTTTACATACAGTACTTACAATAGAAAATAATTGATTTTATTGCGTATAAATAATGTTATATATTAAAAAAGCAGTACAACATAAGGGTAGTATTTGTTTTTTTCTTTTTTTTAAATAAATTGTATACAAAAAAATGTAGGTAGGTATATATATTACAAATGGTCTTAAATAGTACCAAATGTAGTAGTTCAAATGAAAAATTAACATAATTTAACCACCTTCTTAAAGTCTAATGCTACAAATTCGCGGTGAAAATACCCCTAACATTATTATCGGAAAGAAAAACCAATGAACAAGGTATGATCTTACCTATATCAAATCACTTGTATATTTCTTGCTAACGTTCGGAATGGATGATATGGCACTTTGATTTAATAAACGGATCAGTAAACAGTTACTTTTTTCAAAAAAAGGTCTCATGTCAAACTCCATACAAATAGTAGCACAAACCTGTCATTTTACCTGGCAACCCTGTACTAATAATGCTGAAAAGCAGACCTGTTCCATCTTCCTTTCTAAATTAGAGAATTTACGTAAGTTTAAACTAGACAGGAACCGGCACGACTTAGCAGTGTTATCGTTTTACTCAATAGACGAGGGTTTGAGGAAGTGTTGCTTACTAGAGTACACCTGAGACTTAACAATAAAAGCCAGTCACGGAATACCATGTGCTTACCGTTTGGGCTGATGGCATCTCTTAGAAAATATTGTTTTCTAGTCATCTTGCTTACGAAAATGTACTATTTATATTCTCTTATTTGTTCTTAATTGTAAAACTTATCTAAATTGATAAAGAGAATAGATTTCGTAAAATTTTCAACATCGCTTACACCAAACTAATCTTTTATACACCTTATTATCCACCACCCAATCGTTTTTTAATGACACAAAGGCAGATTGTCTATGGAATTAATTATGCTGATTTAGGATATTATTATTATTCCGCTTAAGCTTTTTTAGAGAGTACCGGAGATCTTCTTTATATTTATTTTTACATTCAAAAAACTTGGCTACGTTTATTTTATTACCAGCTTATCTCTTTAGTTTAACAAAATAAAACAACCGTGGACATGCGCCGTAAAAGTTGTACGTAATCGATCTTATCCCAATAAATTGTAAAGGTATCTATTCCAAACAACTAATTTGGGACATTTGTGTTCTATGAAGTAAAAAACGTACATATTCATCAACTCAGCCGAAACACGTTCACTGCTGGACATACTCAGAATAATTGGGCCCGTAAACGCCCGTACGCTTTCCCGCAAAAGCTACTGAAGGGATTTGGATGAAACTTCGCAGGAATATAGCTTATACATTAGAATAATACATAGGCTACTATTTGCCACGATAACCGATATACACGCGGGTGGAGCCGCGAGCAAAAACTAATATTTAAAATTTGGAATCAAAGATTGTGGAAAATAGGAATAACTTTCACTACTTTTCACTACACTACTACACTAACTTTCAACGCTCCAAAATATCGAACTTGAATATTTATTATTTTACTAATTCACATGCATTTTTAATACTTTCCCGCACTTAAAAGCCGATTGCAATAATGATATCAGGAACAAAATAAAATCTACTTATTTTAGATACGTAGCCCTAAAAAGGCAATTATCGCTCATACACCAAAGATCGATAATTACCTTTTGACGAGCAATATAATTTACCCGTTTTCTTTTAAGAACCTCAAAATGCGCTATAGCATCCTTGTCACGAGGTCGATCACAAGGATGATATACACAATTGATATACTTTTTTTTTAATCTAAACCACTTCTTTCTACTACTACTAGTAGAACTACTATCTATTCTACTACTACAAATTATCATACACAAATTAAAAAATCTTTACCAATAGTTTTTAATCTTATCTGTGTCTCTTTCGGGTCTATGTCATGAGTTGTCTGAAACTGAGCTTAATTTATAATTCATATAAGGCTCTCACACACGTCATTTCTCGGGTCTTTTCACAAGAGCAAGACGGTTCCTTAATCTGCTTACGATAGGACTAGAAAAACACAGTGTTGTATTTCTGGAATGCCGCAACGTCCAGTACACTTCCCTTCCCTATCTAATTAAAAATAAGTAGATTAGACTTCTGTTACACTGATTATATTAGACTAAGAATACGTTTACATTATTACTAATGCTAACAATGTTTATCTATTTATATTAATACAATTTCAATATATATTGGCCAAAGTTTGCACAATATCGTCGTTGTGAAGTGAGAAACTTGATCAGTGAATATGGAATTGCAGTCGGACTGGTTTGAAAGGAGCACGCGTTAACACTAACGCGATAGGATTTAGAGATAATAAAGCCAAAACTTGTTTGAATGAGTTTAAATTTGTTATTGCTTTATCTCGTGAGTTGAACACGATAGTTTTGTAAAAAAATATGTTATAAATAGTGAATAGATTTATAATATATGAGTAATGGATTTTTGTTACAAAGGATTTAATATCGTTGACATGAAATTGTTAGTCTCATGACGTCTTCAGGCGAATCCCGTAAATTAATCAATCGTTATACATAACTTTTTTAAGTCTGACAATTTTTTTTGTGAAAGTTAAATGTGGGACAACAAATTGGAATGAATCATTTATAAGGGAAAGGAGTACACATTATGACAAAGTAAATAGTATTTTATAGTTGCATATAAATGTTATTCATGAATTTGTGTCCGTATCTATGATCCGTAGTGATTAGTACATTCCATTAGAATTCTGATAATACTGAGCGTCAGTAAAGTATTCATAAGCATGATATTATCTTACTTATAATAGTACGGTATTGAACTAACGAGTTTACGGCTGAAGATACGGTAGTCGTTTAAACTAGTTATATGCAATATTGTTAGAATTATGCTTAGTTACTAGATTTTTTTATTAAATATAGCGTATGTTCGACGCCGACGCCTATTGTCGTCTGGCACCTACTATGAATTCTTGATACAAAATATAAACAGAAACGTTTTATGTTATTTTGCTATTTATTGAATGATGTAGGTAGTGCGATATGATATATGATAATGCTCCAAAATATGAAGCGATCCTTTTTACCTAAACCATTAAAAATATTTCAAACAAAGTTAGTCTTTGAACTACGTCGCATGTATCTTTGCCGCTCTCATTAACTGAAGGGGAGAGACAGCCCTACTGTTTTCTGTAACTATAAAAAGACGTCCTAAATATTGGTAATGCTTTGGTAACCGAAGGCCTCTTCTAAAAACGTAGACCAATCTAGAACCTCTGCGACTAAGTGATCGATCATAGGCCAAATATATTCTCTACTTGATTGTTTGGATATTTGTAGTGCTTGGGTCAACGCTGAAGCTTTCTTACTTTAGTTCTCCTTCACATTGCCATGTTGTAAATCATATAGTTTGTTGTAATCATTGTTTGTTTTAGAAATATATGGCGTTGTTTTCCGAAAAATATTATTATTATATTAATAGCTTTCGCCCGCGGCTTCGCTCGCATTTAATCAAAAGTATCCTATGTTACTTCCAATACCTCCAAGAATATGTGTACAAAGTTTCATAACGATCGGTAAAGTAGTTTTCGCTTGAAAGCGTAACAAACAAACACCTTTATGATATTAGTGTGTGATGTGTGATATGAAAAACGAAAACGTCAAATAGAGGTATATACATAGAATTGCTGTCATATACAAGCTTTTAAAGAGGCACGTTGCCTAATTGAAATGGGAATTCAATCAAAGTTTTCAAACCAGGCCAAGCTTTATACCTCTGTTGTACAACAATGTTAATAAAATTTCACCGTTAGAATTGTTTGAAAATATTTATTATACCCCCTGATATAATTTCAACGACGGTCGGGCACAGTTAAACTCGATTATATTATTGTTGCTTGATAATATTGATAATAATGACTAACTAAAAGAAGGCGGGACAAAAATTATAGATAGAGTATCTATAAGTTTTATCCCAATCAGTTTTTTGTTTTTAATTTTCCAAACTAATGTAGTAATGAGTATTATAAAGCTGCAAAGTTTGTTTGTTTATTTAAACGCGCTAATCTTAGAAAGTAGTTTAGCTGATTTGTAAAATTATTTTTTTGTGTGATAACCCAGTTATTGAGGATATCATAACGATATGACCAAAAGAAGCGGAGTATCGATAAAAAATGTTAAAAAACAAGGGAAATTGATTCCTTTTGAGAGCTTGCATTACGTTCACTGCGGAATCGGTTAAGGTTTTATAAAAACAGTACATATGATAGAATTTTTCCCCTTTAAAGGTACAGGCATATGTCTATCTTTAAAGGTTGGCTTATATCGACCTTTTTTATGGTAAACAAATTTGTTCCCGCTGTTATAACATCACGCCACGGGCATTAGAAGACGTAGACGAGGTTGGGATAGCTAGGGTTATAATAAAGTATCTGGAAGAAAAAAATAACATGGCTAACACGCTTTCTTCAAATCGCTTCAGATTACTAAATACTTACTCACATACGGATTCCAATCAGGTGATACTAATAACTGAGAAAGGGATGTGAAAGGACGGTTCTTAAATACTATGAAATGGGTAGATGTTTAGAAATGTATGACATAAAACTTAGGAATTGGGTTTATGTCACTGTTAATGTGCATAAAGAATAAATAAAAAATAAAATAAATGAATCTACGGAATTCGAAAATGTGTTTATGTGAACAATCTCGTTCTGTTATTCTGAATATTTTCAAAAAGGATAGCTACATGGCAGACCCATAACCCGATCGTCTTTGTTTTAGGCTCAAATTGTAGCTGACTAAATTGTTCAAATTTTTGCTATCATGCTTCGTTTCCAAAGTATCGAGCGCCAAAATATTAAATTCTGAATATTTTTTTACTATTTCGGCCATAAATTTTTCGTTTTAGATTTTCTCGAATAATTCTTTATGCACCTCATAGTTCTCGTTAATACGCGTCTTGTGAATTCTTTTTTGAATATAACAAACTCAACAAAACACAACTCACCGAGATATAAGCTTCCAGGGCTTCCAGACATTTTTAAATACTGCTGTGATGATAGTTCTCGATTATGAGTGTACAAAATAGTCTACAGCAAAACTCTATCAAACTTTCTGATCAGATTAATATCTATCCAACATTTACCCTTCGACAAAATCGTTAAATTGCCCAACTACTATGTTGCAATATTCGTAATATCTAGTCAAAGATTGAAACTGAAGTTAACACAGTATATAGCCTGATTGCACTGCGGGCAGTTAAGTGAAAATGTTACCTCTAGTTACCGGCACGCTCTCTTTTCTCCAACAGTAGAAAATCTAATCATTACGGCTATCTTATTCGCATAATATTTTTCAACTGAGGAAGTTATTTTCCATTCTGCTGAATGTATACCCTTTAACTTTTACCGTTTAGTATTCTTCTAGTACTCAGATCGATTTGAAAATTGTACTCTCTTTTAATACCAAAATTTCTTAAATGAAAGTTCATAAATCCCTTTAACAAGAAACGGTAACCCACTATGCTTTTAATATTTAGCGGTTGGTCAGAATATTAGCAGTCTGGTTGCATTAGAAACTGCAATGCATATTATATGTTCTTGTGGTTCACTGTTCGCTACCGAAGTAATAAACCTATCTTGCAACCGTAGGGAGTACAAACACTGCTCATAAGATGTTCAGGCTAACTGAAACTATTAGTCTCGGCAGTGAATTAATATCTGAAGTGTGGAAGTAGCTTTACGAATGAATTTATGAACTTTAAAATAACAATTATACTATATCTATACTAATATACATATATAAAGCTGAAGAGTTTGTTTGTTGCTTGAACGCGCTAATCTCAGGAACTAATGAACCGATTCGGCATATTCTTTCAGTGTTAGATCGACCATTTATCGCGGAAGGCTATAGGATATATCTTATCACGCTAAGACCAATAAGAATGAACACCAATGAATAATGTTTCTAAAAACGGGGGAATATTATCACGCTACGGGCAATAGGAAACGCAAACGAGGTTGGCGACGTAGGTCAGCTAGGAATTTATATGAGCTTGATAGTGTTGTTGGCGAAAGCAAGAGAGGATACATAAAAGTAGAGGAATAGAAAAAAAAGAATCGAGATAGTTCCTAAACTCTTAATCCAAATGAACCGCGAAAACTTTGATTCAAGTAGGGCAAACAGCGAAGAGGCGTAACAACTTGTCCTATTTCACACACTTAAAATCTAAACTTAAATTAAGTGAACGTGTGTCAGCGTGTTTTATCTCTATTGCTTTTACAGGCAAATACTAAACAAGGCCGCACGATAATTAACTATCTCATCTCTCCCAACTTTAGCATTCAAGCTTTCGAATTGATCTATGATGCTTTAGTGCTAGGTGATTCCATATGCAGAATCTCTCTCTTTCAGCCGGAAGACGTCCACTGCTGGACATAGGCCTCCCCCAAGGCTCCCCACAACAATCGGTCCTGTGCTATCTGATTCCAGCGACTTCCCGCGACTCTCACTACGTCGTCGGACCATCTTGTAGGGGGCCTACCCACGCTACGTTTACCAGTACGCGGCCGCCACTCCAGAACTCTTTGGCCCATATGCAGAATAATACTTAAGTTTCGTTGATTCTGATGGTGATATTCGCAACAATGCTAGTAATAAGGCAGACGTCATTTATAAGACAGACATTTTTAAAGTTTCTTCCCTCAAAATGAACCCATTGTGTAGAATTTCGTTCTTTTTTGATACGAAGATATATATGTCTTATTCAAACTACTTCGTATCATATTCAAATATGTACAAAAAAAACTTCCTAAGGGTGAAAATTCAAGAATGGCGAATACATAAACATAAAAGCGTTTATGAATATATATTTCATCCAGCTATAAAGTGTATTAAAGTCGTTGATACAAAAAGTAATCATTTGTTTTCAAGACGAATTAAAAACAGTAGTTATATTTAAATTGTTATTGTTTTTATTACTACCACGGATAAACGATGATAAGATTTATATTAAAATAGTGTTTTTAAACTAAATTCTAGTTAAAGAAAATTATTACACTGTTGACAAAAAAAATCGTACCAGTATATTTATGCGCTCATTTGACATTGTATTACCAGTATTTGGCTAATACAAATGTTTCAAGAGTTTCTGGTCTGCAATCTCGTTATTAACTATAAACCTTGCGAAGCTCTAGATCGCAATCAAAATTAAGTCGGTCATGCACATCGAGGTACCAAAATTTATACCTACCTACATAGATATAAACACGTTTAACAACGTTCTTTACTAGGTCCAAAACTGTGCCTTTGCATATACAAACTTTAAATAAATATGTATACTTAGGGTATAGTCACATGGTTTACATACGTGGGTGGTTCCACAAATACAACATAAAAAAAGTTTATTTATAGCTTTTCAAAATATCCCCCTCCAATCCCAATGCCCTTATGCATTCGAGTGAACCAGCTTATAAAACATTTTAAAAACGTGTCTTACTAGAGGCTGAAAAATAACCTCCGAAATTCTTCAACGGCCTCGTCTGCAATGTGAAATTTTCGCCCACTAGGCCTTTTTTATCGTGGGCAAAAAAATCGCATCGCTACATCTATACTAATATATAAAGCTGAAGAGTTTGTTTGTTTGTTTGAACACGCTAATCTCAGGAACCGCTATTCCGATTTGAAAAATTATTTCAGTGTTGGATAGTACATTTATCGAGGTAGGCTATAGGGTATATATCATCACGCTAATAGGAGCGGAGCAACAGTGAAGAATGTTTCAAAAACGGGGGAAATTTTCACGCTACGGGCAATATAAGGCGCAAACGAGGTTGCGTGAGTCAGCTAGTCTAGGATATACGGATATAGTTGTCAAATAGTCAGCAGCTGTGTGAGTGGGCGCGTTATCTTGGTGAAAAGGTTGTCACGGACGCCGCTCCTTGGGAGCTCGCTATCCAACTCTAAGAAAGCTTAACACAGACAAATTTCGCTATACGAATCACTAGTAACTGTTCTACGGTCTTCTCGCGGAATTACTGCTACTGGTCCACTGCGTCGAAAAAAAACTCTAACTTTTTTATTAACGCTCCGATCGCGAACAACTTTTGTAAGCAAATCGTCCTCTTCAAACACCCATTGCGTTGATTTCTGCTTCGTAAGAGGATCGTAGCTATATTTATATATATCCATTATTCGTCAGTTGTGAGAATGTAGGATACGTTTTGCGAAGTTCCTCCTTCGAACTTTTCTAAGATAAATTCGCACCAATCAACACGACGGCATTTTGGTCATCGGTGCGAGAATGAGGCATTCATCGCGAAGCAAGCTTCCTCACTTTAAGCTGTTCATGCAGGAAGGTGGAAACTACCTGTGATCCAATGTTTAGTTCAGCCTGTGAGCCTCTCGCAATAGCCACTATACCCTGATGACGTCGACGACCCTACATTTGATGGTCGGCCGAGTCTGGGGTCATCGTTTAAGTTCTCTCGACCACGGTCGAATTCCCGAAACCAATAAATATTTTTTGCTAACGCAGGAGCAGACTCCCCAAAAGCAGCTTATAAATTCTCTTAAGATTTGTTGAAGTTTAACCCTCGTTTATAATCATAGAAAATCATAGCACGAAAAGCTTCCCGCGAGACGTCCATTGTTGCAAACAAAAGAAGAATGACAGATAATCTTCAAACATATTAAAAACAACTACACATAGGTGGCCAGTGATTTTTGGCCGGCTAATTTCAACACAAAGGAAGTTTGTGTTGAAATTAGCCGTCAATCCAAAATTGTTTCATGAAAGAACCGAATGTGTTTATTCTGTGGCTGTCAATTTTAGGAACAACCTGGGTATGACATTTAAAATAATATACTCTAATAATATACATAATTTTAAACGTGAGAACTACACTTGACGTGGCAACCGTACTTTGAGGCCTTGAGGCCCGGAGGCGTGAACTGAAAAAGTATAAGTCTACCATAGATTTGTTATTCATGATTTTACATTATATGTATGTGAACTATATAACTGCCTCAGTGACGCAGTGGTAGCGTAGCGTATGTGACTGTTGTGCTCGAGATCTCGGGTTCAATTCCTAGGTCGGATCAAATGTTTGTATGATCTGCAAATATTTCTTTCGGAGTTTGGGTGTTTTCTATGCATGATAAGTATGTTTTTACAAAAAACAAGTATATATGTATTTATATCAGTTATCTAGTACCCATAAAACAAGCTCTGCTTAGTTAGGGACTAGATGGCCTTGTCTGTTAGATGTCCGAAATATTTATTTAATGAATATCCATAATATACTAGCTGCCCCGACACACTTCGTGCTCTTGAAATCATCGACAGTTATTTTAATTTATTCTGTGCTTGTATGGGAAAAGAAAAGTGTTGTTTTACTATTTTCCTTGCAATTTCTCTTTCCATAAGAACCTTCATGGTGCCTTAATGATAAATTTAAACAAATAACAGTAATGGTCGAGCAATTCTCAAGTTTTGCCCTTAGCAACACATTTTTTGATTCCTTTTTATTTATATGAATTATATCTGTATTTGATAAATGATTGATCTCCCATACAAATAGCGATAGTTTACAGTACCTACAGCAGCGAATTTGATAGCGGTGAATTAACAACATTCATTGGAGTCACTTGATTAACTAAGGCTTAAGAATACGAACTCGTTCATTGATAATTTAGTGTTTTAACTGTTCTTCAAAATAATATTTTGGATTAATTAATAATAATAATTTTATGGAATGTCAAAGGAGCAGACTTATCACCTTATGGTAAGCAGTTACCGCCGCCCATTGACACCCGCAACACCATAGGCGTCACAAGTGCGTAGCCGACGTTTGGGAGATGGGGAAAGTGATGTGGGGAGGGGTTGGGGTATAGGCCGTGGTATCACTCCAGTAGAAAGGTAGTCAAGTATTACTACTACTATACCAATTATATTAAATTTGACAATTTGTTTAATTTTCTTCACTTCACTTCACTTTAAAGAGAGCTTTGTGGAGGTAGTAGAGCCACGCTGATTTTAGCACAAACGGGCCGGCTCGACCAGGGTGGTACTATCCTCGCATAGAAAATCAACCTAAAATGACAGCGATCGTGCTGTCGTGTTTCGTTGGTGAGTGCGAGACCGGAGGCCCAAAGATACAAAAGCATCACTAGACTGCCATGCCATGGTGTGGGTCGCCATGCGGCATTGTTGCATTGTCTGCATTCACAGTGAGTACGGTGACTACCACTTTTGGATTCTGCTTATGCTTTCCATCAAGGTAGAGTCATTTTGGCAGGTCATACAAAAAAGAAAAAAAGGTATACTATGCTACCTACCACGTCAACTAAGTGCAATTAATTCAGTTGTTATGAAGGCATTTATTTCTTTTGTTACTGTCATTCAACTAATGACTCCAACTAGGTACGTACCTATATTTTAATGAGATACTTAACATGACAAGTGTCGTATAGATCATGATTGAGTTGTTAGTTTTTCGATGCCTGCCGTTGTGCCATCATGTTTTGTTTTAGTTAGTGAAGTTGTACGTATTATACTGACAAAAAAGAGCCTCTAAACAGAGCACTTCCTAATACATACTAATTAAGAAATGTTTTAAATACTCTGGAATGCCCTTCGTTTTCTATAGACAATCTGTTAAAAGTTGGTATCCACGTAGGGAGAACTTCTGTCTGTGCATAATTATCTAGTGAATATAAGCTTAAGTTTTTTATTTATAAGGCTACTTAAAGCCTTTGCTTTGGATGTGCGGTAGTTTTAATTGTGGCAAGTGTAAGAAGTAGCGGAAATCGATATGCAAAGTAGGTAGCTTAGCAATGTGGTGTGGAGGTCGCAAGCTATGCGTGCCTATGATCGATGGTGTTGCGTGCGTTTGATACGCGCGCTGAGGACGACGGCGCACGGCCGCGGCTCACGCTGCGGCCCTCATCCAGCACCAGTAGAGCCCTGTGACGTAGCTTCTCTTTGTTCCATACCGCCCGACGTTGCCACCGTTGCCTCCACCGCCTCGGCACGGTTCGCGCCGCCGCGCCTACTGCTCATTGCGCATGCTTAGTGCGGATCTCATGCGTCCCCACTACGTCACGATTTTAAATGACATGCGGTGCAAAATAGCGTACATTGTATTTGCCACTTCGTCATAGTCAGAATAGTAGCTGATGCGTCCATTTCCATAGTCATCGGTGCGACCCGTACTCGATAAAGCTGTAGTTACCGCTCTTCAGGCGGGCTATAGATATTTGGGAAAGGGAACGCGAGGCAAAGCCCGTATCGATCTGAGCGTTTCGTATGCCCGCTCGTGCACGACGCGACGTTCTCTCGGGATATTCGTCCAGTGGTCGCCGTCGGCGCCGGCCTTGCTGCACTGTTTACGCGCCGTGTATATTTATTTCATCCGCGCGATCATGCTCACCGAAGCTAATTGATAACGCGACACACGCATCCGTGAGCACTACTCCGAGCCGAACAGGCTCCGCTAACGTATTTAATCAATTCAGAGCAGCGAAACTTTAGGTAAGTCTAGTTTTTTTAACGCTTTACGTGTCAGAACTTTATTTTATAATTTCTTTACGTTGGAGTGATACCGGCGAATACTTTTATACTTTGAACTATTTTTAAATTAAAATTCTCATAAATATATATTATCATATATTTTCTAGAAATTTGTGTAGAACTTCGGATGGTTTCATCATTTTCTCGCGTCGTTTTACAAATATGATCTGAGATTAAAGTGTTCAAATATTTCTATTGAGTGTTGTTGCTGGCCATCTGGTTTATGTTCTAAAGTTAGATTGTAAAATCGTAAACCACAAGGAATCATCCACACGTAGCTATTTGCAATCCGCTCAACGGATTCTCAGATTGAACATTTCGACCCGTTTCGCTTTACGTGCTTTACGTTCATGTAAAAGTTTTGTGTCAAATACGTTTTGCTAAGATGTAATACTCCATATGTGTACTTATATATTAAAGGGTAATGTACACGTGATGTATTACATGTTCTTAATGCGCATGCCTTCAGAGTTTATTTGTCATCATACCTATTATAAGTATATTTGCAGTGTAGGTACTGTTGACCATTGAACAACCGGTACATTTAAAATACAAGTTAATATAATTTAAGTCTAATCAATTTTAGGTGGCGCTAAACCAATACTATGTTACAAAGATTTAACGGGGTTTGGTTTACTCTTTATCTGATTAAAGAGAATTAAACTGAAATAAAAGAGTTAAGTAATTTGAATTTAAATTCGAAGGTACTGCTCCATAGAAATTCCACACATGTAAATACTTCAGAGCCGGTAAATATTAAGCTGGGATTCACAGAACTGCGTTCCTAGATTGCAGTATTATCGTTTTTGATTACCTAATTGAGTGAGATTATTTATGTAAACCGTACAACTTGTACAGTCTTTATAAATATGCTCACTCATAGGTGTGCCTTTCTTTAATCTTACACTTTAATCTGTGAAGATTCATATACACATATTTTATTAACTTATTTTAAATTTACCTACACTTAAATAGGATAGATCGGTATATCTTTCTGAAATAAATATGTTACGTTAGGAGAGCGTTAAATTTTCAGTAATTCTTTTCACACATATTCACAGTATAGTAACCATCACAATCCACGAGAAGTGCGCATGCGTCATCGTCACTATAAAAACGTAACTTATCAACTACGACGAAAACGTCTACCAGACGTTCTCTAGACCAGACCAGTGCTAGGCAGTATTATTTAGAAAATGATGCTAAATGAAGTTGCAATATTTAGTTAGATCTTTCAAGGTCTTCTCATTCCCTGAATACGTTGTTAACTTTAGTATCTATATGATATCGTATATGTAAAAAAAAAACTGGTAAATGCACATCATATGCTGAGTCTATTACCACTGCCTGCTGCCTGCAACTGCCTCTGTGGCGCAGTGGTAGCGACGGTCCAACCCAGGAGTCGAACCCGAGACCAAATGTTTGTATGATCTGCAAATATTTGTTTCGGAGTTTGGATGTTTTCTATGTATAATATGTATAAATTTACAAAAAGAAGTATATATGTATTTATATCAGTTGTCTCATACCCATATTACAAGCTATGCTTAGCTTGGTACTAGATGGCGTTGTGTGTTAGATGTCCAAAATATTGACCTATAAAAATATTTACTGCAAACTATAAGTACGGTGAAAATTGTCACCTTGCTCACGTACTACAGGTTAACGGATCGAAGGTTATTGTCATAGGACATGGCCCCTCCTTTGAAAGGTGGTTTGTCAGATGTATTGTATGGGTTACCTTAAATAACTTTTAAGTTTTTACTGATTTAGAGTCAAAAACATGTGAACAGTAATAAAATACATAATTGTAAAAATAAAAACCTGATTTATTAAAAAGAATGAAGTGAAAAGAAGAAAAACAAGTATTAAATTAGGCGATGATGCAGAGGTGTTTTTTGACGCTTGTATGTAAATATTGTTATTGTTTCTTTTCTTTTATTATTGTTTTACTAGTATTTTAATTTAATTTTAATAGTCAAGTCAGTCAAGGCACAAATTGTTTAAGCAAGTAAATTCAAAAAAATATGTGTACCTTCTAATTCTACCACGATCGCAAATAAAATATTACCTACAATATACATATGTATGTATATTTAAATTAGCCAAACTAAATACTTCATAGTGTGTCAAACTAGCCGTTGCAACTCTTTCAAACAATTTTGGTCATGTGGCCGACCTAACATTTTTTTTGGGTTCAAGTTTACGTATTGACAATTTGTGTTAAAAAGTAATATAGACATAATACGATACATATATTTTTGAAATCTTCTTTCATTTGATACCCATATTGGTAAGATATGAAAAAAAAAACAAATCCCCTCCTTTTTTTCATTTGCGGGCTCCATTAAGTAAGTGTATATAGTCTATGTTACTACCGCGATTCTGATGAATTCAACGACACCTCATATGTCAAAAACCGGTCCAATGATTTGGGTTGTAGACTCGTGTCAAAAAAATGAACATACATACCCACATACTATGCAAACGCTCGAAAATCATTACCCTCCTTCTTTCGCAGTCGGACAAAAACTTTTCATGTCATAGAATTGAACTCAGATTCCTGTGGAATCTCTATTGACGCTAAGTTACAATGTGGTCCCTAAATAAATAAATAAATAAATATTTCGGACATCTAAACACACAACGCCATCTAGTCCCAAGCTAAGCAGAGCTTGTGTTATGGGTAGTAGACAACTGATATAAATACATATTATACTTTTGTTTTTGTAAATACATACATAATATACATAGAAAACACCCAAACTCCGAAACAAATATTTGTAGATCATACAAACATTTGGTCCGACCCGGGAATCGAAGCCGAGACCTCATGATCAGCAGTCGCACATGCCAACCGCGAGATCAACGAGGCAGTCAATGATTTCATTTCATTTAAGCCCCGGTGCTGAACAATAAATGGTAAACAAATAATGATTCAAATACCTGCAAATATTTGATTACCCAATGGTGGTAGAATTAACCAAACTAACATCTGCACATCATCATCATCATGATCTCAGCCAAAAGACGTCAGCTGTATATAAGCCTCAATACCATAGTTCTCCACGCCTTCCGATATGAACTGTGCATTTGATCAATATAATAAGTAATAATACCTAAATATTAAATATTTCTACTATGAATTAATATATCAATTGAAAAACTATAAAAAAGCAAATAAATATTTAATGATGCAGAAATATTCAATTCAATAAGTTGTTTTTAAAAGGTAATATTTTGTGCATGATATTAAACGAAATAGAAATAATAGTCAGTACTACCTCTAATCTTCAAAGTCAAAAGGTGGCAGGACGATTTAAAATGAAAGAAAAACAAAATAAATTACATCAAAAGACAAGATGTCAGTTCCGTTTTGATGTCTTTTGCAAAAAAGATGTAACATGGATGCCCGCAGCCAAAGTGGAACTGAGTAGGGGAACTTAAGATACACAGCAATAAGACAATAAGTGTTTCATTATCTGAAACGCTATTATGTTATCCTTCGAACCATAAACAGGACAAATAAAAATCATTATTAAAATACTATAAATGGTAAAATAGAACGTCTAGCCTCTGTATACATTTGAAGAGAAAACTCTAATTTATGAAGCATCTGAACTGAATCGCCACAGTGTGGGTCACCATGCGGCATTGTGACATTGTCTGCATTCGCAATGAGTGTGGTGACAACTAATCTTGGATTCTGTTTATGCTTTTGATCAGACATAGTAGAGTCACTTTGGCAGGTCCATACGTAAAAAAAACTTGTTCATTCAGACCGGTAACAACAGCATTGTGTTGTTTTAATGCTTGTAAACTTAGAACCACTATTACTAGTGGGTGGGTACTTTTAAAAATAATGGATCATGTAGGCAGTTAATTGTTATCGCTAAGTTGGTCTTACTTTAGTGAGTGTAGTGTCTCCTTAGAAATTTGACTTTAGACCCCATAAATATTTCTAATAAAAAAGTGTGACGCTTGTCACAAGTTTACAGGTGAATTGTTTCTTTTGAAAACTAGTTTTAATCGAAAGATCTCACTTTTTTTTCATATCATCGAGGTTTATGTTTAGCTATTAGACTAAGCTCAGTATTTACACAATTTTACAGATCGAAGTCGCTAAGAGTCAATATTTACCAAGCTTGTAGTATAAATTGTTGATCTACCTTCGTCCATTGTTAGGGACCCATCTACAAACCGTAGATGGTGCACTTGATTCTCAAGCTTCTAGTGCCCGAGACGGTGTGCGGTTTTTAGGCGGTTCGATTCCGACATAGCCAGGTGGTGGTATCCGAGGGGACATTTGCAAAAAAAAAGGATGATTGCTCGGACGACACTCGTCAAAGGTGATAGGTAAGGTTGCGTATGACTAAAATGTTGACCCATAAACTTTTATTGTCAAGCCACAATATTTTTGAAGGTATGCACTATGAAACTGGCAGAAAGTGATCGTTTTTAAACTTGATTTCATTTCACAAATTTTAACACTCTGAAGACCTCTGAACTAGTTTCGTCACTCCTGGCGTCAGCTTCGCGAGATAATATTATGTTTGGTGCAAACATTTGCATGCATAAAAGTGTCTGCTAAGTGTTTCTGTTAAATACGTAAATATTTATTTGAAATGTCTTTGTGTATTATTCTGTTGCAGAATCTATAGTACACATTTTTAATTTTGGTCTAAATAACGATTTGTAATAAGGCCCCAATTCTCATTAATACGGATGATACCTAAATCGTCTCATCACATTGGCTAAGTACTTTACATAGTAATTTGATGTAACTTTACAGTCCAAGTAATAGCGTCCAATCAATAACTGTCAGTAGATACTTTAACGCGAAAATTGACAACTGACTGTTCACTTTAAGACATCTATAAATTTACATCGTAGAGATAACAATATTTCTTTTTTTATTTAACAATGAAATATCATTTGTTTCTTTAATATTCACTGTTAGATTGCTATTAAGATCTGAGTAAGTAATTACAAAGCAAGTGCCATGTAATTACTTATGTGGCCGCACAGATGCCGTAGTGGACAGACAGACAGTCAGTCGTTGACAGTCTATCTCGCATCTTCCTACACCACTAATTGTTGTGGGTTTTTTCTCGACATGGGACTATATAATATATGTTTATAAAGAACCTCGCGACACAGAATACATTTCTAGTGCAGGAGTTCTTTTAAAATATTGTAGAAATACATGGAACGAAGTATGTGTAAGATATTATCATCTCGATTTCCAAAGTTCTAAAGTGTTGTTAGCTATAGAGGCAGGAGACGACGAAGACGAGACAAAAGAGGACAAGTACTTTCTCGTCACCGGTTCCGGCCAAAGTATAAAAGACTTTGAAACCATGTGCGTCGTACTTTTCACGTGCTTCTACAGAGAGTGAACAGGGTCCCCGAATTTACTACCTGTCAGGTTTTCAGTAGCTTCAGTTTTAGGAAACTCCGGTTCTCCGGGTGATAGAACACCGTGTAGTTTTAAGCTGGTCTAGTCCTAAATAAAGAGTTTGCGTAAATAGATCACGAGAGATAAGAGCTCCAAACCAAAACAAAAGTTATTACCAAACGAAAATTCAGTGATTTGAATTTTCAAATTCCGTTTATATCTTTTCATTTTTGAAAATAAACTTAGTGTGTACTCTTAATGTGTCGAGTTTATGCCTATCCTGGGCGACATGCGACAGTGACGTCATAAACACACGTTCGTTCGTCGCCTATACCCGGCCGTTCGTCATAGCGTGGTACAAAGAAAGCCGAGATTAGTATAAATAATGCCGTAAGGTAAAGTTTTCGATCATAGTGCTTTATACGTGGGTTTATTTTTCATTAACCCTTTTCTTTGTAATCCTTGAGTAGTCTAGTTTATACTTATTTCATTATACCATAAAGATGTTCAAGAGTTTCAACATGTTCCTAAATAGCTGTCACATTTAAAATTAATTTTCTACCCATTTCATTTCTCTACTAAGGTGTGTATACGCTTATGATACTAGACAGGACAAAAAAATCAGGTATTCGTATAACTTGTGCATTTATTTATTTATAATCGTAACCATACGGTTTACTGAAATACATCGAAATATTAACCCTTTGTCCCTAATGAACTAATGTTGAAATGAAGATTGAAGTTGAAAATTTGAACCTAATGTCCTTTCTCAAGAATCAAAGTATTTCCATGCTAAATTTCATTGAAATCGGTGCAGTGGTTTAGCCGTGAAATCGTAATAAACAGACCGTTAGATAGACAGACAAAGTTACTTTCGAATTATATAAAATTTGTATGGATGGAATATCGCAATGAAATAGTCTATTATGAAGTTGGCTACGGCCGTATCGTTTATAATCGGCAATAGTAATAACTAAGCCGGGTAATAATTACAGTTCTCAAATAGTCTGCCGTATTTTAGTTATTAGTGGGCTACGTGAGCTTGTTCTGTTTCAACAAGCAGTGTTACGTTCTGTTGATACAGGAGTTTATTATTGTTGTGGCCAATTAGTCTCTTCTTTGATCATAAGATGGGTAACGTGGATTACGTTGACTTGTGGTACTTCTAAATACCTCGAATGTCTATGCGATAGTCAGTTCATTAATAACCTATATCAGTTTCAAAATAAATTTCAAATTTCAACTGTTATTATTTTATCAGGTAAGGCCTTAGAACGGAGTATCGATCGTTCAATTACGTGTATATTGACAATATTGCAATTGATCTTATCGTAAAACGGAAACTTACCTTGCGTGTGCCAGAATATTATTAAAACTAAATCATAATGAGTTACAGCAGAGTTCTTGGTACCCCTGTAATTACCCGCAAACCGTACAAACATACAAATATTAAATATCAATAAATGGAAGATCCTGAATGAAGTACCTACATTGAGATTTAATCGTTTTTATGTTTTCAAGTACACATTAAAGATATTAACTATTCTTCAAGTACAAAAGTTTATTCGACGTTTTTGTGGCGTGTGGCGCATAGAATATGATTTGCACTAAGTACCCCAGTTTTGTTAATATTCGTACACTTAATTATTCACATAACTGTTTATTATAATTGAAGCATGGTAAATGGAATAAAGAAGTTTTTACCTTAAAGTATAATCATATAACTGTTAAATAACAGCATGTAAACTTTGTACATTTTTTTAACATTCTTTTTACAATTGCGTGAGAATGTAACTTGTGACAGAGTTTGTTAAATTTAAAAAGTAATGTTATAAAAATTACTATGATTAAGTAATTATCTAGACTGCCTCGTTGGTCTAGCGATTAGAATATGAGTCTGCCAGTCAAGAGGACTACGGTTCGATTCCTGGGTCGGGCCAAGTGTTGATGGGTTTTTCTGACAAGAAATTCTTAACAGAAGCCCAACGCCCGTGTCTAGGAGAGCATAAACACCTATCAATCGTAATTGGGAAATCAGTGTCCTCAAATATATTGACAACTAGTTCAACCTTAGAATTCAGTTCGCCCTCAGGGTTGCGGAGGTCCGATGTTAGTCGCTCCGTATAAAAACTAATATTCAGGTAAAACTGGTTGAAGTAGTAACCGACCCCAATTAATCTTGGGGATAATAAAGGCTAGGAAAATTATGAAGTGATTATCTACTTCATTTGATTAAATACTATTAATATTCATTATATAAAACAGTATGAATGTGTAGGTAAAAAAGAAGTTATTTTCTGTCGTAAGTAGCGATTCTACAATCGAATTTAGGTATTTTTAAATCAGAATAAAAAGTGAACGTTTTGGCAATGGTTTCATTGAGTGTATTTACAATTAATAAATTTAAAATGAGTTCAATTTACACATGGGCTAATGAATACTTACGTATAATTTATAACTTAAACGATGATAATCAAATTTGTTGAACGAGTTAAGTACTTTGAGCTAAAATGTACTATTTACCTTATTTAAATCTATTGAAAGTGCCACTCAAAGAAAATATTTTCAATATTAATTACTTCGAAAGTGGCGTCTGGATTGTTTTGTTACATGATATTCAAAGTGACCGATTTTTCTTTGAAAATTGATTCCTAGATTCATGTTAAATTGTATCATGTTGGCTTAACGACTTTATCTTTTTTGTTGAAGTATCAATCAACGAAATATATTGTGATTTGTTACATGTCAGATTTAGTTTCACCGAAATTTTAATCCTGAATTTTATAATTTTCGAGTTGTTAAAAGGTTAATTCTATGTTCTACGAGTTTCGTAGTTGCAAATAATCTTGTTTTTCAATGTATTATTAAGTGATCGAGATGAACTTCAATGTTAATTATCCCGTTGCCTGGAGCATCTGCGGCAAGTCTCTGAACTTTTGTCATTGGTATTACGAGTACAGTGACGGGTTTGTATTGATTCATGCTCAAAGTACATATCAATCTGCGTTATTTACTGTGGAAAGTGCTTTTAGGTACTTTGTGAAATGTTGAGGTCAAAATTTACGAATAAACTATTGAAATTAAATTATTCAGAAAAGGTCTAGAAATATTTCAAGACGGCAAGAGACTGCGCGAGTGAAGTATTGTAAACCGTCGAGATTGCATAGCAATTTTAGTAGCCACTTGTCGCACAGTGCTGCCATAACAATTGTGAATTATTTTGTACCTTCTGGTAGTTTTAATATTGCATAAAAATATGAAAGAGGTCCGGAACACTTTTATAATATTCAATATTTCTTTCCGACGTTACTACAAAAAGGAAAGTCTAAATCGAATTCAGACAACGTATATTAACGTAACACTTTGACTATTGAATGAATAAAGTAATAGAATAAATTGTACAAAATGTACATCGATTTTTATAAATATTCGTTTAGCGTTTCTTCGACTTGGAACAGCCCTAACATGATAACATTTTAACTAACTGATGTATTATTCAAAGTGCGGTCAATTACTCTTTTGAGATTGATTTATTTAAAGTAAAATGCTTTTAATGATTTATGAGGTGCATTGAACTATTACGAATAACTACTTATTTGATCAAAAGTATTTAGAGGATGAACAGATTTCTTTGAGTGACTGATATGCAATTTTAAATTTAAGGCGCTTAGGTAACACAAGGTTACCTGAGCCAAAATAGTTATGAATATTGACATGTGTTTGTATAATAAACGAGGCCACCACGATAAATTAAACGTTATTATAATAAAAAATCAAGTAAATCCGAAATCATGGTACACTTGCAAAAATATGAGTGCCAATTGATTCTTAAAAGCTTGAAAGTAAACAACACAGGTTTACTTATCAACCGATTGCTCAATAATACCAAGACAATATGCTGAGACACGATTGAGTCTGTAAATCGACAAAAACAATACAATTTATGCGGTGTTACATCTGCTCTTACGAGAAGTACATGTCTGGACCTGTCACCTGTCGTGTAAAACGACTGTGCCGAATAAAAAGTAAAACAACAATGTTTATCCAGAACAAAACGAAAGTGGTCACAGCTTTGAACGTTGCTTTATTGGGTCAATAGAACCAATGGCGACAAAGAGAATGACAAAAGTATCAGTAAATTGTCTCTTTGTTCCAGCCCAATCTCGTATATTTGTTTTAAAGTATCTTTGCGTTTTTGTAGAGATATAGGTATACGCGTATATGATGTATGTATGATGGCTGACTCGTGCAATTTATCTGCGTTAATTTTTATTACTAGTATCGTGATATTGTGTGGCCTATAGAATTACTCGATTAACAGGCTAACTAACATTAAGTCATGGTCCAGACAGCCAGCCTACGTTCCGTGTTTAAGGGAAATTGGGATTCAATTTTATATAATTAGATATCAAATTATAATATAACATTCTTTGATTGTTTGCTATTTTGTTACCTTATTTTATAAGCTTTAGCTTTCGAATGAGACTGAGACTTATAAATAAGTCTCAGCTTCATAAAGTTTGTTTTCCCTTTATGCCTAAATAGTAATAGTGTTCTATTCTCCCAGTAACAAGTAGCACAACTACTGCGTTGGCGACTAAATAATAACCTTTTTGTTCACTTTATGAAGAACTTAGTTGCGAAGCCTTAAGGGAAACCATGTTGATTGTTTCATATTATGAACTAACATAAACAAATATTACTGTGATGTTGCGTAGAAGTTTAATGTTTTTGTATCCAGTTTATACTCTCCATTGTCGGCAGTTGATGGAACTTGTGGCAATACATTCTAGAATCAAATTCACTTGTACTTATTCAACTATTTTTATTAACTTTACACCTAACTGGTTTCACCTTATGGCATTATCCTTTGACCTTTGAAAATGCCATAAGACGAAACAGGTCAAATGTAAACTTAATAAAAGTAGTGAAGTAAGTACATGTGAGTTTGATTCTAGAATGTTTTTGTATCCGTTCACTTATTGCATTTGTCAACTGTAGTTGTTATTTAGGGGGATTAAGTTTTGTTATGCTTTAGTATTCATAGAGAAACGTTAAGAATATTAATAGGTCAGTATTTGACTGGTTTTTAGTTTACCGTTGAAGAGCTTTACACCAAGTGAGCAACCGGACGCCAAACCCAAGCCCCACTTTCCCTTGACTCTAGGAAACAGGACGGCAACGCACTTAAAACAACTCGAGATAAATTGGTCTAGACACATATTTTGCTCTCTTGTAATATGTACAATAGGTGGCATTTATTATTAGGAACAGTGCTCGTATTTGTGTAATTTATAGTTAAATATATGTTGGAATAAATGATTTACTTTTCAAGGGGTTAATTTATCTGATATTGTTAGTTAGTTATGATACTAGTTCATTATTATTGTTTTTGACTAAGAGAAATACCACAGCTTTGTGTTAGCCAGGGAATTCACCATACATTAATTCCATAGAAAACGTGTAGGAACTCATCAAACAGGTGGTTGCGTAAAAAATGATTACCACCAACGACAGTTGATTGAAACTCTTATCAGAGAATGGCATCACCAAACCAAATACCAGGGATATGCTAAAACATGTATTGAGAGCATGCCCCGATGCATAGAAGCTCTTATTGCGTCAAAGGGTCGCATCACTAAATTAAAAAATAATAATTCCATAACTAGTTGACCCGGCGAATCTGTCTCAGCTCCCCACAGGTAGTCCCACAGTCGTGTACAAAAAAAAAACCTTTCCCGTTATCTTTTAATTTTCCTTATACACAAACCTTGTCCTAATAATAACGAACACATAATTTTTTTTTTATTAAATTTGGTGCAGCCAATCGGAAGTTATGCGCATTTTTATATATTTAATTTTAGATTTTAACCAATAAGCACATTATTCATATACACCATAAAAAAAGTTTTGTAGAATTTTATTATATTTTCTGTGACCCTAATAAAATAAAGACATATAAAACTACAATTTCTAATCATTAGTCAAGAAATCTATTTAAAGAAGAAAATACAAAAATCTCCATATTGTCCCTAATAATTTGGCCACCTATGGTGATTTATATGATACATGCATTTAAGACTTTTTTGACTATAGACTTGTTTTCACTATAGAGACACTAGATGCTATTATGCTTCTAAATTAAAGTTTAGGCAAGACATAAAATTTGTTGGTCCTTCGAATATTCATAAGTGCACACTTAAATGTAGTTTTTCATTTCTGAATACCGATGACATTATATTCAATACTCAAAGAATGAGTGTAAAATGAGCATTATTGTGGTAACAAATTTCATACAGCGAGCTCCCAATTTCAATGACTCAAGCGAACACATAACGTTTGTTAAAAAAGGTTTATGTTACTCATATTTCATTCGTGTAATCTATTCCTTTTTCCATTCGCTCTGCGTCTATTGTATTTGCAATGGCAGTGGAAAGTGAAAACGGGAGTAGCTGTAAAAAAGGTGTTTTCTTAACGAGAAAAGGGAGTGAAGTGATGGTTAACTAAACTAGCTTTTTATCCTTATAAAGCCATTCTCAGTTTTAAAAATAATGTGTGCTATGCGAATTTTTTATTCGCATGCACATAAGTTATGTCCTGATGTACAATTGTTAATGCAAACTACATAAATTTTGGATTTACTGTAATCAGAACAAGATAAGTAAATAGAGAAGTGTAAGTTATAGAAATATTTTTGTTGCGGCAAATATCGATCCATAGCCTTGTTAGTGATCGCACGAAAGTGTTTTTTGTTACGAGGAGCCATGGCCGTAAAATGGCTCACTTCGATACAGATATACTAAATATATAGCAGTTCACCAAACCAGCCACTTTGTCGCTTACATTTTGTCGTGAATACAGCTTACCGTGACACTTATAGCAAGCGTGATCCATTTTTAACATATAACAAATGAAAGTAATCACTAAAAGCAATTGAGAGAAACTATTTGTTTACAACTCAAATATTTGATCTTTAATTAAGAGACACACTTGATAAGTTAATACTAAATGTATTAGTCCATTTCATTCCAATTTATTTATCTTCTCTTCACTAAAACAAATTTTACGTGATTGATTCAAATTTTGTTTCGGCAAAGCAGTGATTAAGAAAGAACTAAACAAAATTTAGTTGGTCCACTATAGTTGTGTACTTATCCATATGAACAGAAGGAAAATGTTTTTCTTTGATAAGCCTGTTTAGTCGCTTCTAATGTACGTATAAATCTTACATTTACACCTAAATATACATTGACACATTTAATGACAAAATAAGTTCCCTATCTAAATCGTAAGGTTATTTTGCAGAGAAGCAGATTAATAAATGTATATGTAGCAGATTATTTTACCGGAGAACGTAGTGTTTCAATATTCTACTTCTTTGTTGCTCTACGTGTTGTAGTTGATGTAGGCTGAACTGCTTAAAAAATAGATTAAGGACCATTCTTTTAGAGGCACGTACGACAAAAGAGTCGTCTTAAATACAAATGAAAACGTGTACAAGTGGTCATAAATAAGTTGCTAGCGACGACTGTGACCGTTATAATCTACAATTCTGTTAAAATAACCTTCATAGTGTTTTATTCTAAGTGCTTTTTAAAAACAATTTAGTTTTATTGCAAATAAAACCGTAAGTTTAACATTTACATATAGAATTTCAAAGCGTAGGCCCCACAACAGCCACCAAAACTATGTTCGGAATTTGGTGATGTTGAATTTCTTATATTTAATTTAATTTGTCGAAACCTAGAATGAATAAAAATCATCAACCTTCTGTAGATAAAAAAAATTTAATTTGAGGAAATCCATAACTTTCCACCTAGAAGAGAACAGTTTAAGTCGCATTACAACGGTAAAGCCGCACTAACAAACTTATACACCTACCGTTGCGAAAATAACAGCCACCGAATGAAAATTTTGAAATCGAGGGAAAAGCCGTTGGCGTTACCGTGAAAAGAAAACACTTTCTCAAAGCTTTAAATAAAACCTTGCGATGACTTTAAAATTCCGATAGTTTTTGGAGAAGGTTTATTCACCACTTTAGACGTAGATTGATCTCTGAGAGAATGCAACATTGTCGTTATTAAGATCTTTCTTTATATTTTATATTTCGGGCATCTAACAAACAACGCCATCTAGTCCCAAGCTAAGCAGAGCTTGTGTTATGGGTACTAGACAACTGATATAAATATATAAATACTTCTTTTCTTTTGTAAATACATACATATTGTACATAGGAAACACCCAAACTCCGAAACAAATATTTGCAGATCATACAAACATTTGGTACGACCCGGGAATCGAACCCGAGACCTCATGCACAGCAGTCACGTACGCTACCACTGCGCCAACGAGGCAGTCAAAGATCTTTATTTATTTAAAAGAATCGCACATGGTAGAGTGTATTCTAGCCTCTGTCCATGTTTAATTGATATGCAGCTGCCACATGCAGATATTGAACGAGCGACAAGCTATTCAGGTTCCATAATTGAATATTTGGTAATTGGATAGAACCTAGGTACGTACATATAAAAGCTAGATGCGTGGACATAATCTTTTTTTTAATAATTTTTATTAATTAACTGTAACAGTGCAACAATTATCAACGAGACTGTTTGATTACATCATGTTATTACTATTACAATAGCACAATAAACTTTTTATCTTCTGTCTTAGTGCATTCAATTACCATCAGGAATAAAAAGTTTAAAAGCAATTAATGATATAATTATAGTTTACCTTATTTTGCTTTACTTACTTATTAACAAAGAAATCTACGTAACCTACTTTGAAATCAATCAAATTAAAATACTGTATGTATGTAATATATTTGCATAGAAGCGTCAAAAATAATGCTCCGCATTATCGCCTGCGGTAGCGTTGCGTCTGGCAGCATTGTCACTTTGAATGGCAATGCTAATTCTCGAAAAAGGCCGGTCCTCTGGTCCCAAGTAGCGTCTATCAGTTTTTCTTTACTAGCTTCATTTGTACTCTAAGTTAACTATTTTTTCAGAAATACAAAATAAAAAATAAACAACTCGTATTAAAGGACACACCTTTTATGATAGCAGAAACGACACGCTTGCAGCTTGCGAGATTTATGTTTCGTTTTTGATGTCGTTAGTTCATATAGTAAAAACTATAAATATGGTTTTACTGTAACAACTAATGAAGGTACTCAAAAAACCATGAATTAATGTAGAAAACACTTTAAAAAACTAGAGAATATAAGGGTATGTAGTAAGTAGATAGGTAGAGTAAGGTAGGTAATAGGTAAATAGTTTAGTAGGAGTTAAAAATGTATGATATGAGTTACGCCTGCTTTTGCAAATATGAGTTACAGTAACCGCTTGTCACATACCTACATGTTATTTAAATCTGGAATACAAAATGAAAGATCAGATGTTTATGTACCAGCGATCTTTCTAGATCTAGAATAACTGGACCCTATTTAAATATTTGTTTAGAAAGTACTGGATGATCTGATAAAGGGTCAATATGTAGTTATTACAAGTATTCGTTTTCAACGTGACTTATCTTAGCATTACTTTGACTTGATTGACACATGTAGGGTATTCGTCACATACATGATAAATCGATCATTTACAATTACAATATACGAGTATTTGTTTACAAATCTGTCAATCGAAGAGTAAAATGTATTGTTACCATATTTATGTAGAATACTATTCTTTGACTGATGAATATAAAATAAAATCAAACTGTCATATTGGCTATTTAATATTAAGCTGAAATTAAAATATAAAATCTAACGATAACAATATCCTAAATATACCAGGTAGATGTATCAGAAAGGTTTTTGCAATCTTTTTACGTGAATCCATTGTCTTGTCCGTGTATATTCCATTTTGCACGCCAAAGTCTTAAAAACACACGATGATGTTATTGTTCTTAGGATTGTTAGTGTTAGTTGTCACTTGTCAATAGTTTTAATCAGGCCACTCATAATACCTGTGTTCCAACACACACAAAAGTGTATACTAGTCATTGTATAGGGAACTTTAAATAGGGACCGGCTCGTGATGGCAACGGCTCAGCTTTATACCAGTGATTGGAGTTCTTTTGTTTGTCTTGAACTATCGCCGCCTTCGATTTACATTTCAAATATTCAAGGGCTTATTTGTATAGTCATACAATTCGCGATTTAAAAATCTCTCGCACTGGCAGTTTCTCAAATTTTATCCAAATTAAGTAATGTCGCCATAAAAAAATTTACTCTGGGTTTTCTTTGCATCGGTTTAATGTATTTTTGTTAAGTCACCTGCGACACAGGATGTATATTCCTAACTAGCAGACCCAAGCAACCTCGTTTGCGTCTGCTATTGCCCGTAGTGTGATAATTTTCCCCCGTTTTTGTAACATTCTTCATTGGTGCTCCGCTCCTGTTCGTCTTAGCGTGATAATATATAGCCTATAGACTTCCTCGATAAATGGGCTATCTGACACGGAAAGAATTTCTCAAATCGGACCAGTAGTTCCTGAGATTAGCGCGTTCAAACAAACAAACAAACTCTTCAACTTTATATATTGGTATAGATGCGGAAGTTGTCTTTTAAAGAGCAAAGATTTTTTTTTCATTTTTCAAATCTTCAAATTGTTTTTTAATGCAGAGAAAATAAAGTAACAAAATTATAACTAAAAAAAGCGTGAATAAACTTAGTCCCAAAGATTTGATCAAAATATTGCCTACCGTCGGAATAGACATACGTTTAACAAACATCTGTTAGATTCCAGGACAATAATTAATCATAATCACATAACTCGACTAACTTAAACCTTAAGCTTACTTCGCCATTGATCTTCGTGGTTTCTTTGACTAGGGCCAGAGAAGCCACAATGGTAAATCTCTAGCAACAATGTGAAGATTAGGACCTCAGATCTATATCTGAACTCCTAATCTTCATATTGTAATTAGTACATATAACGTTTATTTGTATGTAGTGTATTCTTATTTGAATACAAAAGTGTGGGTAATGTTTTTATTATCAAAATCAAAAACGAAAGCTCTAGTAACTATTGTTTAATGCTTAGACTTTTCAAATTTAATAAAAAAATATATCAAAATGTGCACTTTTAGAGACAATAGTGAAGAGAGTAATCCCGTTTAGTTAACTAGTGTTCATATATTTTTTACAATCGATTATAAAAAAATCTGCGTAAAACATAGCTCTCAATTATTGCACGCAACTACCGAAATCAAAATTTAACATGTAACAATGCCAATATGGTCCAATTTTGAAGAGTGCAAAAGAGTGCAGGGAAGGGCGCGGGTGTATGCATGAGATGCGCGCGCATCAAGCCCCTTTCCCGGCCCCTTTTCCGCCCCTCGGATTGGGCGCCACAAGTGTCCAGGGTTGCAGAGGTGTTCTAATACCCGTCGGTTACGAACGTGTCTAAAGTTGCGCCTAGCACAGAATCAAGTCGCCTTCAGTTTTTGCGAGTGAGGTAAGATACGAATTGTCTTTATGGAGTAACTGTTAATTACATTTTGATTTATTAATTGCTTGATTATTATAATATTTTTAATAATTTTTTACTTCTTTTTGGCTTGATAAAATAAGTGCCGGTTTAATATTTTCTATTTTACTTTTCAATATTGAAAAACCTTTTAGGAATATGTATACATTTTTTTTCTGCTGGAGCATAGTTTCAACTTCCGTGAGAATAGTTAATTACTTAATTATAATTTTTTGTACTGAACTGCTACTGTATGTTCACACATCACTTTTGTACTCTCGTACAAAAGTTACCTTAAATATGATAAATGATAACACTAGTTCAATATAAAAAAAAAACCTACAAAATATGTAATGGACATTGGGAATTAATTACATATTATTAACTAAATATAAATAAATATTTACCTATGGTCCGATATATTTTAAATATTATTATTACTTAATAGGGAGCTATCAACTTTTGCGGCTTGTTAATTTTTCAAATTAACGAATGTTAAATTAGATACGAACATGCAATCATTTGGAATTCTGCGCATGTGTCGGCACAATTTCTTATTTATTAATAATTCAGTTTGTAAGGCCGCACATTATGTATCTATATCATTGATGTTAATTTTAGTCCGATTTGTCCGGGTCAGACAATGTTAATAAGAGGAGGTGGGTGACTGGCATCGAACATATAATGATGTTTTATTGGGAGTAAAATTATTGCTAGTTTTTATTGTCGCCGTCGTGCACCGTGGGAGACCAACCGATGCAACAAAGACATCGATTACAGTTTAAAACGATTAAGAGGCGATACAACTGAATTGAAACATTGTTTTTATTTTATACTTTACTGTAAAAACTAGTAGTTTGTTGAACATGTTTGATATAATCTTCCTAATACTTCGTATACTATATTGTTCCGTTAAAAGAAATATAATTTGAAATTTCCTTACGGTACCTTAGAAATGTTCTCCCATATCCATATGCGAAATAATTCGTCAGGTATGTACCCAAGGTTAAAATAGTTTTTCTCGTGTTCTTAATATCTTGTAAAAATGTATATGCACAGACAACGCGGTGACCTCATCTCTTCCTACTGCGCTAAGTGTCGTGAGTTCAATCCATGCATAGGACAATTTTTTTATGAACCTAAAATTGTTGTTTTTGTATCCGTTTCATGTTTGTTTGTAAAGCCCCTGCGACATAGTATATTACTAGAGTCATCTTGAAAAGTAAAATATAAATTGAATCCTTTATTGCTATTTAAAAACTGAAATAAAACAGATGTATTAAATGCTTTAATGATATTCTTTCAGTAAGTAATAATCGTACCTAATCTTTATTTGCAACTAAACTCCTCTTTAAAGTACACTAAAAATCTTGGTAACTGAAATAACAGTTGAGGTAAAACATTTAATATCGAACGTTACAGGAGTATATCAAAATTAATTTACCAGAAACATACGTGTGTAAATATAAACTCGCAACTAATATTTACATTTATGTTACTTTATGAAATATGTGAATACCAACATTTGTTGGTAGAAGGTACTTAAGCTTAGTAAATTTCCCACTGCATTTCCCGGGATCTCTTTGTACCAGTACTAGAATATATTTGCAAATTGCATTTCAAAAAATATGCTACATGAATCACAGTTCTTGCATATGTAGCTATCATCTTATTAGAGGTACAGTTCCATTAGGACAAACGTGTTTCTCTTCATTATTTATTATAAAACAAAGTCCTCCACCTTGTCTGTTCTCGATTAACTCAAAAGCTACTGCACGGATTTTAATGCGGTTTTTACCAATAGATAGAGTGATTCTTGAGGAAGGTTTTCATATATAATTAGTTATTTTTTTGAGTATATTGGCTTAAGTATAACGTTATTTGTTGAAGACGTCGGAACTTTAAGCCGCACATCTTCTCAGAGTAACATAGGCTAAATTATATTTTCCGTGAAGAGCCCGTGCGAAACCGGGGCAGGTTGCTAGTATAATATATATAATTTAATTTATAGTTGTCTTCAATCTGCTTGTTTCTACCACGGTATGATTATACTGATGGTAAGCGATTACTGCCGCCCATGGACACCTGCAACATTAGAAGCGTCAAAGGTGCTGGCCTTTAGGGGATAGGGAGAGGGATGTGGGGAGGGATTGGGATATTGGCCACCTGTAGAATACTGCATCTATGTCATATGAACGTCTATTTTGTTTTATTGTCAGCTGGCACTTTGAAATTAGTTTGTAGGGTAATTAGTCATACATGTTACCTATACAATACAAGCGACACTATTGTTCTAGCTGTATGCAGTTAACCGTACGCGAACGGTTTAATTGATTATGTATTTAAATACCCGCAAATTAATACGTAGTTAATCTAATTACGTTTAATTTTTTAACTAATCGTCTAAGAATCATCTGATTTTACCTTAATACAGCATCGGGTATAATTCAACTTATTGTGTTATAGTTATGCAAACCTTTTCAATATTATATCTATAGGATATCTTATATATAAAATTCTCGTGTCACAGTTTTCGTTCCCATACTCCTCCGAAACGGCTTGACCGATTCTCATGAAATTTTGTGAGCATATTGAGTAGGTCTGAGAATCGGCCAACATCTATTTTTCATCCCCCTAAATGGTAAGGGTGACCCATCCTTAAAAAAAAATTATGGCAAAACGACGTTTGCCGGGGCAGCTAGTGTATCTATAGGATTATGTTATAAGAAACCGTAATCTAAAAATAATAAATCCTTTAAATAACTCTCCAAAGATAGTTTATTTAACTTTCTACAAGAAGAAAATGCTAACTACTAATACACAAACGTCCATTACCAATTCACCCTAAGTTTCCCAAAATATAAATAAAGAAAATTCAAAAAAACTTGATGGTTTAGATTGTTTTGGCGAAAATACTTAGTACTTAAAGTCTTAGGAATATTCTGATTTAGATTAGACTAATTAAGTAAAAATGGTTAAAAGTAAAAAAAGATACAGAGCAGCTGTTGCGTTTGAAAGAAAGCATTTCAAGAAAGATTTTTAAAACTTCAAAAAGGTACGCGTGTAAAGCAAATTTTAAAGCAATCATTAATTTAAAAAAATGCGCTACATGAAGCCAAATAAAAATAACATGTTTTAACAACTTTAATACAGCAACAATTATGTGTAATCCGTCAGGTTAATTATAATAAAAGCGGCCAAGTGCGAGTCGGATTCGCCCATGAATGGTTCCGCGGCAGCAAGTAACCTAATTTAATTTTTATTTTATTTATACATTTGTGTTCATTGTATGAAAGTTAAATTGCAGTTTACGATTTATGACGTATTAAAAAAAACTACTTACTAGATTTCGTTCAAACATATTCGGTGGAAGTTTGCATGGTAATATATAATGAAATATATTTTTTTTAGTTTTATCATTCTCTTACTTTAGAAGTTACAGGGGGGAGGACACACATTTGACCACTTTGGAAGTGTTTCTCGCGTAAACTATTCAGTTTAAAAAAAATGATATTAAAAACCTCAATATCATTTTTGAATACCTATCCATAGATACCCCACAAATAGGGGTTCGATAAAAAAAAATTTTTGAGTTTCAGTTTTAAGTATGGGGACCCCCGAAATTTATTGTTTTTTTTTCTATTTTTGTGTGAAAATCTTAATTCGGTTCACAGAATAATGTATTATTCTACTTACCAAATTTCAACATCATAGTTCTTATAGTTTCGGAAAAAAGTGGCTGTGACATACGGACGGACGGGTGCCGTTTTTTGCCTTTGGCACTGAACCCTAAAAAAGGAGCAAGCCTACACGTTTTGCTTAGTGAAAAATTGTATGGAATATTAAATTAGTTAGAAAACTCGCATAATGTACCTACTATGTTTTTATGCTTACATTTAGTTTTTTAATCAATAGTGCTTTTGCTTTGTTCAGTAAAGTTAGTTACTTTCTTTCTATAACATCTTTATAAATTGGTATTAAGTTTAAAAAGGCATTCATTTATGGTTTTTAAAATAGGTATTTTCTTTTGATTCTCGTTAAGTTTATTACTTACTTTCTTTTAATATAAAAAACCATTTTTTATACAATTTTGTAGACGTAGGCATAGGCAATAACATTTCGTTAATAACGTTCGATATTTTAACTCAAAACTTTCTGATTTTAAAATGGAAAAATAAAAGTGTCAATGCGTTAACATTAATTGAATAACTAGACAAAGTACTTAAATTGAGACTTTAAAGAACGGCTCATCACGAAAGAAATCAAAATCGTCAAAATTTATTCATCTAATATCAAATAATCGAATGCCTTTAAACGAGTAATTATTATATATATATACACATAATATCTGCATCTCGGAAAGGGCTTCAACGATTTTCACGAAATTTAGTTTACGGGGGATCTCAGGGGCGATAAATCGATCTAGCTAGGATACATTTTCATAAAAAATTACCAAAAAAGAAACGATCGGTCATCCAGGTACTTTGCTTACTTTGCGAATCGTCGATTCTTGTGATAGCTATTCTGTTGCGATTTTGTGAAGTCGTGAAACGGTGTACGGCAATAATCGAATGTTTCTACTTAAATCAGTATGGAAACTGAAGTTTTATAATTTTAGTTGGATAAGTTGTCGCAATAGTTCGTTTTACGCACATGACATTATTATTAAATACGTTTCAAAAAGTACTTATAGTTTTTGGAACCAGTACGCTAAGCAGTGATTTATATTTAGTTAAAAAATAATACGAGGCAATGAGATTGTTGAAGCACATGATAATAATTTTTGTCTCGACACATCATCGTCCCTTATTTTAAAGTGCATTGTTTATAAAATCGTACACTTCGCAAGTTTGTATCGCGGGGTTTTAGTTTACACAAAATCACAACATTATCAATTTCCCTCGGAAAGGACAATTAAATACCAAGTAGTTACCTACTTTGTAATTAAGTCTTTTAAGTTTCAAGCAGTTGGTAATTTCTGAACTTTATGCTACATAAGGTAATAATTAATAAAGCTTTGAAATGAAATGATATATATTTGCAAGAATGTAGTACAAAACAGGTTACAATAATTATTTAAAGGTCGTGTACAATCTACCATAGCAATGGTGTGCAACTAGCAATGTCATAAGTTATATTAATTGCAATACAATTAATATCAGTGTGAACATTATGATTTTATTAATTAATTATGATTTTCTAAAAATTTGAATAATTCAACAAATCAATTACCGAATGCAAAAAAAACATATTACGGTTTATTAAATGTCATAACAGTTAAAATAAGTCAAGTTAGTCGATGACAAGATAATTTAGAGATATCAATAGAGAAAATAATAAAAAAAGAATAAATATAAAAAAAACTTTAACATCATGTCACTATGTTTTCATTCCTTAGTTAATTGTCATGTAATCATTTAAATTGTTAAATCATTTTTTTAAGAAGCCATTTGGTTATTTCTCAGATGTCAGTTTCAATTCAGTCATACACAATTCTATACAAGTTGTCGCAAACGAGTTCAATGTACAACTTCCAACTGCAACTTTTTTCAGAACTGTCCTTAGAAACGTCCTTGAATCGGTTTCTTCTACCTTACTATTGTTAAAATTTGTATTTAAATTAATTTGTTGTCGTCTTTGGGTTTGAAAGTCTATCTTTTAAGTTTAAAGTAAATTTTTCTTAAGGTTATTGGTACTAAGCCAATCAACTACGGCTGCGAAAGCGTTATTTATTTCCACTTCATAAGTGCCTTTATTTTCATATTTTACTGTAAGTCTAATATCATCTGCAAAACTGTTCTCTCTTATGTTGAGATGTATCTCATATGTTACAAAAGGTATACCATATTTGACCTTCTTTTGTTCTTTTTGAAAACCATATACTACATTGTATAATGCTACATTTTTTTAAAAGAGAATTATTCAGATAAAAATAGAAAATGAAAATAAGTATGAAGAGTGGTATTAATAACTCCCAAGTGCGTTTTCAACTATATCTACTTATGTTAAACCGCCATAACTGCCTAAGGTGCATTATTAGTTTTATATGTGTTTCTGTTGAATTTAAACTATCTCCGCCGTAAATATAGATATTTTTTTAAAGGCTCAGTGTTAATTGATGCTCTTGTAATCGTAGTAATCATTAATAAATACACAGAACATTATTCCAACATATATTATAGTCTTAAATATTATTCTTTACACCAAGTAACCTTAGAAGAATTTATCATATAAATTAAGCAGTATGACAAAATACTTAAAACAAAGGGGAAATTAAATTTGAAACAAAGTTTTCCTTAAGATACTTAATATTACTCGCTTTTAATTTTTTCGTAACTAAAAACTCTTTTTAAGTTACAGCTAACCTAATATGTGATTAAGAAAGAAATATTGTAGAGTTTCAAGCGAGTCTAACTTTCGGGCAATTATTTCACTGCTTTTTAATATCAGAAGGATTGTGGGGGTAGTTAATGCAAAATGGTCATGTACAATTTCCCGCGATAAATGATTTTCGAAGGCAATGAGATGAAAGTAAAACACACTAATTGAATTGGAACAAATTGAAAGGCGGCAGATGTCAATGTTTTTACACTGTAATTACAGATAAAGCGTTCTAAGAAAGTGACTTGTATGTAGGTGCATTTACAACTAGAAATAATTAGAAATTGTAAATAACGTTAGATTTACCCGCGGAACTTGACAGAAAACTAAAGATTACGTCCTTGATAGGTGACAATCCATACTTAAAACAGCAAAATACTCCAATAACGTATACGGTCTGTAATGTAGTGGACTTTATCAACATTGGATAACCAGGTAAACGTCTCTAATATGTGTCATTAACACATACTCTATGGAGTTACTTTCCTTTTTTATTATTGATTCTACAGTGATTAAAAGACACCCTAACGTCTCCGTTCAGGTTTAATGGATAGTCTCGCCTTGGTAAAACATATTAAGCATAACTGGTTGACGCCGATGTTTACTTTATAATATCTACTAGTATAATAACGAGGCTTAAACGGATTATTCTAGAACGCTGCTTTCAATCGATCCCGTTTAGATAATAGCAATTAAAAAAAAAGCAGTATGTATCATGTTATTAAAGAGTCTGACAGTGATAAATTGGGATGGGTTTCCATACTTTTTGTTACATATATTTACACTAGCCGACCCACGCAACCTCGTTTGCGTCTTCTATTGCCCGTAGCGTGATAATTTTCTCCAGTGTTTGAAACGTTTTTCATTGCTGCTCCGCTCCTATTGGTCTGAGCGTGATGATATATAGCCTGTAGCCTTCCTCGATAAATGTCCAACGCAGAAAGAATTTTTCAAATCGGACCAGCGGTTCCTGAGATTAGCGTGTTCAAACAAACAAACAAACTCTTCAGCTTTATATATTAGTATAGATAAATAAAATAATAAATAAATAAATATTTCGGACATCTATCACACAACGCCATCTAGTCCCAAGCTAAGCAGAGCTTGTGTTATGGGTACTAGACAACTGATACAAATACATATATACTTTTTTTTTTGTAAATACATACATATTATACACAGAAAACACCCAAACTCCGAAACAAATATTTGTAGTTCATACAAATATTTGGTCCAACCCGGGAATCGAACCCGAGACCACATGATCAGCAGTCGCACACGCCAACCGCGAGACCAACGAGGCAGTCTTGTATATATAACTCAGAATGGTAACTGCCACTCTTGGATTCTGTTCATGCTCTTCGTCGGGCAGAGTAGAGTCACTATGGTAGACTCATTTGTACTGAAAACGTAAATGACTTCGAATCATGGACATTACCTCTCATTTATGATATGAGGCCATATTATAGTCTTCGTGGTTTGAAAAGATTACAGGAGTTCATAATGAGCTATTACGCTCTCGTTTAATAGGCTCAATTTTAGCAAAAAAAACGTTCTACGATTTTCGTTGCCGTCTCACTGATGTCAATTATGTCAATTAATTTCCTTATTGTTAAAGCTATGTGACACACAGACATCGATTTTTGTATAGGCTACTTTTAATATGATATTTTAAAACAGAATGTTTAGAATCTAGAATAGGAACTAGGTTTTTTCAAAGTATGGCAGTAGGTATATGTTTTTTCTTTTATGTCTTAAACTCTGGGGCACGACCTATGTAGCGTGAGGGGAAAGTGCTGACTGTTGCGATACGACCGAACTATGATCGTAACATTTAACCTCAATTAGACGAACACCCTCCTATAACGAATAACCGTCCATATAGAAGCGCAAAATTGCCTTTTTCTATTCACCATGTTAGTTTTCAGACACGTCATTATGCCTCTGTGAAAGAAGCCACATTTCCGAGCGCTTGGCAAGTAGACAGCCTTTGTATTGATACTGCTTATAACTCCAACTAGAATAGCACACCATCGGTATTCCTTCTGATTACGTCAATTTAATATTAAACATTAGCAGCTGTAGTTAAGATTCATTACAGCCGGTCCTATTTACCTTGAAAATTTTAAATACGTTTCTTGTGATTATTCAGTTGTTCTTTTATGAAATTTCCCCTTCAAAATTTTTTTTATTATAAAACAAAATTTATTTTGAGACTTTTGAGACTAAGTTTAGTGACTCCACAGTTCCAATATAATTTGAAATATATGAAGATGTACAAGAAACTTGAATCAGCAGCAAACGTTTTAGCATGCTTAACATAATAGCAAGCCCGGCAGTGACTAATTTGAAATATTTGTTCAACAAGGTGAAAATAAAAACATAATATAATTAGTTTATTAGACCATCAGCGACTTAAGCGGGTTAGAGAAAGTATTGTTTTGGGGGTTTCGTTTCGCTTTACGATTCAAAAGGCGAACTGAATAACAATAAGTATATTTCGCCTCCATTTTCTGCGACCTGAATGCTCGTATACTTTAGCGCTGATTAGGACTTGAGGCCACAGTCCAGTCCAGTTTGATTGCATAACACCAAAACATAATGCTCGAACAATATGATTTATCTGATAGTGTAAACAGTGATAGTGTAGAATTGTTTTTCAGTCGCATTCATACTTCAGTGTTGAAAGATTTAAAACGTTGCCCTAACTGGATTGCTTTTGTTAATGTTTAACACAGTTTTAAAAATATTTTCTCATCTATTTGAATTAATATAGTTACAATAATTTCTATATTTTACATTATATTCCATAGTGCTTTTAAATTCTTTCGGAAGTGAGGACTTAGTGCAGTGTAATTCTATGTTCTTTTATTTGGATATTTTACTGTCTCATTTCATATGCCGACTTGTTTTTGTGATGTTATAATGGCCACTTAATTGCGGTAATAATGTCAGTCGGCACTAGGACTTACGGAATTGTGAAACGCAGCACGAGCGACGACGTGACCGGCATTCTGACCGTTTGCATTAAGCGTTTTCTCCAATTGCAGACGTCGGACTGCAACCTTCCCTTAACACATGAGCGGATTGCAAACTATAGTTGGTATCCAAATTGACCTTAACAAATTCGTTTGCCATCATTGCAATACTGTTTTACAAAGTTACAACGCTGTAGTGTGTTTCTATTTTTGCGTTGTATAAGGAAATCGCCACAGACTCCTTGAATGATTCTCCAGTGATTGAATGTTGACGACAATAACTAAGCGTAGTGATGGTTGTTCACATTAACAATTGCGTATAAGTATAATGACAAATATTTAATAATTAATATTCCAATGTTCAATCGTCAATATAGTGCAGAAATTCTTTAATTAATCTATACTTTAAATTGGTTATCGTTTCTGTCGTGTTTCCGCAGTGATTTGGTTTTAACGGGGACAAATTTAACGATAACCTCGTTCGGCCATGGATTACCTTATGTAGAAGCGGAAGCCGCTTGTTACGACGTGGCCCGAAGGCTAGAAGTAAGCCCAACCAGATTATGTTTTAGCGGTTAGAGGCGGAAAAGAGAAGATAGACTTTTGGTATGGATTTCATAATTATGTCCTAACTGGAGCCCAATGGTGCAGAACCATCACTAGACCGCCATAGTATGGGTCACCATACTGCATTGTTGTCTTGTCTGCACGAGCAATGAGTATGGTTACCACCACTCTTGGATTTCGCTAATGCTTTCCATCAGGTAGAGTTAGAGTCATTTTGGCTGGGCCATACATAAAAAAAAAACATTGAAATTATTTCAAATACATTTTATTCTTGGTACTGTTAGACACTTAAGTTACTAAGTAACAGTGTAAATAATAAATTTATGTGAAAAATGTATCCGTCAAAACACCTCTCATATCTCACGTCTCGTGATACTTTATTACTGAAACAAATAAAACGCGTTTGCTTCAAGGATCACTATGTAAATCTAACATTTCTCAGCAATAAGGTCGAGAATGATGTTTAGTAGATAAATAAGACGGTATTTTCCGCAATTCTCGGCTTCACAACACCGCTAACGAATTTATCTCGATGAAACTGGAGCGTTTGCCTTGACCGTGGAATATTAACACTTTTTTAGTGATTTAACCTACCTTGCTACATAATGTTGTACCTAGCTATATAGTGGTTGAGGTTATCGACAACTGCTCTGCACTCGCCCGAATCTCATTAAAATGCAGTTTTTATGTCTTTTGTTGTGAATATAAATATTACAGACGCTAGTGTAAGTATGAATTGCTACATTTGAATTGAAGATCATTATTTTACTTCGTGGCTGTAGCAGTTCTGAGTCCATTGTCACGAACAATGAGACTAGAGTTTTTATCGAATATTTTTTCATATCAGATAGCATATATTCGCATACAATATGTAGCAGTTATAGTTATTATTGTGTTATTCACAATTTGCTTACTTGAGTCAACATGACTATTGTTATTTTAAACAAGTGGCATGCAGTAATTGCTCGTTGCCGTAGAGATAACCAAATCTTCTGTAATATTTCCAAATCTATGTATAATATTTTGTGGCATTTACAAATACTATGTATACATAAACACGCGGATGCGTAACAAACTCACGTTTGAAGTAATTAGCAGAAAAGGGTAGAAAACTGCCATGTCAGTACCTTTAACCAGTACCTTTTTATTAAACTTATTTCATACAAAATGTACTGCCTCGACCGTTTTCGGCAATAGTGATGTGCCGGCGTACCTTACTATTGCCAAATCAATCTTACTACTGTCAAACTTTTAATGTTGATTTAAACATATGAAAAAAATAACAAATTGCTCTTTATATATTATTAGCTCAGCCCCGCGGTACTACATTCAAAATCGATCCAGCCGTTCCATTGATCATAAACAGACAGACATATAATTTTTAAATGGCTTTTTTCATTAAACTACCGTATATTTCATTTGCATTGATTGAAAAACTGTTTGTATAAAATTTTAAACATTCATTTAATTTTTTTATTTATTTGTATTGATAATAGTCAACAAATTGTACAAGTTATTACTATCGAGCTAATTTTTCGTAAGTAGCTTCATTTTTATGAGGGGATCACCTTTCATTAAACAAACATTTTCGATTGTCGTAGCTAACAGAGTTAACAGGGACAAAGGTTTTTACCTTTGAGCGTAAGACCAGGATAACGTACCACGCAATTTGTAGGACAATGTGGCTGATAAACTATATAAATATTAAAAAAAAAACAATTTTTGTGTCTGTCTGTTTGTTCCGGCTAATCTTTGGAACGCTTGGACCGATTTCGACGGAATTTTACTGATCACTGGTAGGTAGCTAATGATATAAGGAGTAACTTAGGCTACTTTTTTAGACTAGCTTTGCCCCGCGGCGCTACCCACGTTTGTTATTGTACCGCGGGTAATATCATAGGGGTTAGCTAGTGTTATTTAAGTCGGAATTGTAGAAAAAGCGTTTTACCATTCGAAGAACATTAAGCTCACATAAATATAACCACATATGCCTTACTAAAGATGGAATTTCATGTTTAAAAATGTTTCTTCTCTAAAAATTTATTTGTATTATTCGAATAATATTATTTATGCATAATTAATTTGGTGTAAGTATTATTTATTCTGTTGATTTACTTAAGTCACATATTTATTCAAAAACTTTAGACGAAACAAAGCCGTACCCCGCAATTTTTCCCTCGTTTACGATCACTGATATTCTATTTTGTAGAGTTTGGCTAATAAATGCAAAAATATGCAAACCCGATTTGTAGTTTCCGAGTTCCGATCGTTTGTCCATAAAAATATCAACGTTAACTTTCTGTCTTGTAATAATATTAGTAAAAATTGTACAAATATATATACAAACATACACTCTGACTTGTCTTTGCGAAGGGGGGGAGGGGGCGGGGGGAGATGATTAAAGTGAAATAACTAGAAGGAAAAGGATACGGGAGATAGAGATAGAGTAGAGAGTGTAAACATCAGCTGTAGAGGGTCAGGGCCGCATACCAGTAATTCGAATTGGCCTTTGTCGAGATGCCCGAGTTCTCTTACCAAACATTTAACTAAAACAAACATTGTTACGCCTTTTATTCAATTAGATTTGTTATGAGAAGCTATTTTATAGTACTCGTGGTGTATCTCATGCGATATAATCAAAATCTGATTTAATGAAATTGTTAGCAAGAAAACCTCATTCATTCGTATAAAGTATGTGTAACCATTCTCCATTTTATTATATAAGAAGAAATTCAGCGAGTTTTGTTTTCTAAACCGCACTGTTCAATTGGATAGGTACTAAGTGGCGGGCTATTACTCTCCGGGGCATAAATGTGAAATGAATGAAGCATTTAAATATTAGAAAACATTGATCGTGTTAGTTGGCAAGTACTTTTATACATTTTCGTACGAACGTCCAACAAATCGAATCAATTTCAACAGATTTTATCCCATGCGACCTTACCAAAATTTGGAGCCACGATAAATATGACAGTGGCGGTTCACTGTCTAAGTGCGTTTCTCTTGTCGTACCTTTGTTCTGTAAATACTGAACTCGTATGCGTAGACACGTCGCGCCGCCCGTTCGTTGCCTTGTCAAATCGACATTGAACGGAACAAGTCGTTCTTCCCTTTGGCTTATCGTAAAACTATTTTCGGATATCGACACTTATACACGTAAACCACCTAAGCTATTTTTCCATTGCTTTCAGAAACATCTCGAAATAGCCATTCACGTAGGTATTGCGTTTATTGACGTAACTCCGAGCGCTGAGCATACCGACTAACCTAATACAGAAGCTGTTACTGCTATATTCTATATAGTCCGGATCTAAGAAGGGGGGCTAAGAGGTTCAACCGCAATTCAATTTAGTTTAGCTTGTATATGTTTTAGGTTTATAGGTCTAAATCGAATGCGTTGATATTCTGCTTTCGACTTCAGAAAGTTAGTGCAAGGCGTGTTTGGTCGTAGCCGCATTATTGCGTCAATTTAATATTATTTTACAAAAAAATTGTTGGTACACGTGTGTTATAGAATAATATCAAACTGAACTCCTAGAGTTTATAAGAAAAATGTACTCTTTCTTAAAACTGGAACGAAAGTTTAATGATTACTGAACTTTTATATGTAGTTACGCAGTTCCATCCATATAATATAACAACCTCATCTGCGTTTGCTATTGCCCGTATCGTGATATTATAGCGTAAAAAATATTTTTTACCAATCTCAGATCAAATAAAGAAAAGGTAGAAAACAAAGGAACTACGCTACTTTTTTGTTTCAATACGAAAAAGACCGTGCGTTATCTATCTTTTTAATTGATTTGAGTTACCAATGAAAAGGTTAGTGAGCCTAACTTAAAATAGCTGTCAGGTATTTTTTTTACTTTTAAAGGGGAACAATTCTTTCACACATTGTTTACGTAGAGCACATTAGCTCTCAAAAGGAATAACTTATCCCCGTTTGGTCGTAGCGTGATAATTTATAGCTGTATAATTTATATAAGATCAAAAGAATTTTACAAATCGGACCTGTTTTACCTGAGATTGAGCACGTTAAACCAAACAAATAAACTCTTCTTCGATAAAGATTAGTACTTTCAACCAAATAAACAATTAAACAAACACTTCAGATTTATAATATTAATATAGATTTATGGCTATTTTAAAGTCAATTGAAGTTTGTTCTCAAAATTATGTGTTCTAAATATGATACGTTTATTCATGTTATATTTGTCAATATATCGAAAAAGTTTATCGTCAATTTCAACAGTCAATTTAATTTGTTGATGGTATGCGAAGCTTTTATAAGTAATTATGTTATCAATACCACGATTACTCCAGATCTGATCGGGGTATATGGGCCTGTCGACATAATGAACGGGTAGATACCCGCCGATGTCTAAATAAGGTGTCTGATAGATTTACTAGATGACGTTGCCTTTTACCGGACACCTGCTCACTCAGCTTTTATATTATCAAATTTCCTTTCTGTGCTTAGTAAAAGCGCACTTAGATAGGGGTTAAGCAATATAAAATATATTACGTGGCAAAGTAACAATTTTAGGAGCTAACGTGATAAAGAATAAAGACGCATAATACTGCATCATTCTCAGTTTTATTATTATGAACAATGCCAGTCAAAATTATATAAGATTATACAATCTACTGATAAAAAATGTGTGTAAGTATTTATATCAGTTGTCTAGTACCCATAATACATACTCTGCTTAGCTTGGGACTAGATGGTGTTGAGTGTTAGAAGTTTGAAATATTGATTTATTTTATTTGGATTCTTATCATTAAATAAATAAATAAATATTTGGACATCTAAACACACAACGCCATCTAGTCCCCAAACTGAGCAGAACTTTTATTATGGGTACGAGACAACTGATATAATTACATATAAACTTTTTTTTTGTAAATACATACATATTATACTTAAAAACACCTATTCTCCTAAACAAATATTTGCAGATCATACAAACATTCAGTCCGACCCGGGAATCGAACCCGAGACCTCATGCTCAGCAGTCGCGTACTCTACCACAGCGCAGAAAAAAAATATTTTTAATTGTTGCATAAAAGTGTGCAGTATAACATGTTGATCTGCCGGGTCTGTAAGAATGAGGGTTCTAGTTACACGCCTCTGTTCTAGTCACTGAAATAAATTGTACGAAACGATCGAAAATCGATTGCCAGGTGATCTCCATTAGGTATTTTTAAAACACTTCAATATGTAGCAAAAAGCAATTAATCCTTCACCGTCCATTTAAATATTCCACCGAATTACCCTTTCTTTTTATTCTTCAAAGTTATCACCTGTCTAAAATGAATACAGGTTTATTGCGAGTAACACAGGGCTCAATCATGAAATAATGTGATGTTATGTTTCCAACGAATACCGTTACCGTTCTTTACTGGAAAGCTCATGATTCAATATAATAGAAATAATATTTACTCACCAGGGTTAGCGGCAGGTCATCTGGACCATATTACAACGGGTCAGCTATTGTATATTTTATGTACAGAACCTTTGATATACTTACATTGTACGCGTTTTGTTTGCCTATAGACCGTTATATGTGCTTACCTTTGAATGAAGTTTTTGAGTCTGAATTCAAGCAAACAGGTAAGTTGTCGGTTTGTGATTTTATGTCAGTGTAGTGTTCTACACTGTACGTAGCCTGACACTCTCTTGAGTAGTTATGGAGTAACGTAAACTGAGTTGACTGGATGGAAACACGGGCCCAATCATTTTATTTTTTTTGTCTGATCAATGTCTTAGATTGATGCGGTAGAGGGGTGTGATGACGGAACATGGAAATACCAAATTATTTCGTAACTTTTAGTACATTAATTTCAATAAAACCGATGAAATAAAAAAAATCCGCTCTACGACATTCCCAGTTCTACATACGCCCTTCGTGTGTCCACCCACGGAGGATATGGTGGATAATGCACGCGCCGCGTAAAAATAAAGGGCAATTTAAATAAAACCGTTTAAAATGAATGTTTTTTTGTTATACGCGATAAAAAGAGGTTAGTCCGGGCTCCCGGAACAATTTTTACAAGTTATTACTATCAAGCTAATTTTTCGTGAGTGGCTTTATTTTGATGAGGGGCCCACTTTTCACCTTACAAAAGTCTTCGATTGTGGTAGCTAACAGGGACATTAAAAATGATACTAACTAGCTGATTTTTTAACAGTTGCTTAGTTAATATTTATATAATTTAACAGCCAAATTGTCCTACAAATTGCATTGTACGTTATCCCGGTACCGCGCTCAAAAGTTCCGAAAATTTTTCGACAATGCTATTTACAGTATTTACTATTATTGGATATAATTGCGTTTTTAAATAAAACATTGCTTGTAACCTCGACATCATTTGTAAACACAGATAGACAAATACAATTTTAAAATTGGGGGAACTGAAAGAAAAGCAGGGCTGATATAGGTACGCGAGGTACACATTATCTTTATCAGCGTTGTGTCCGTGACATTTCCACGCCCTAAGCCCTTGTTGTCGCATCAAATACCATCCTTTACTCACTGACACAATAAACAAGTTTCACCAGTGAGCGGTAAATCAAGTTCTACCAACCCACCGCTCAGGGATACCTATTTTATCCTACTTGGATAACTGTACAAGATATCATTTATATTTTATTTATTTTACCAAAATTGTTACTTCTCTAATTTTGACCATCCAGTTATTTAATTAACATCTGATAAATCTAATCACTATCATAACTAAACCACTAATAAAATATATTTTTTTTATTACAGTCTTGTTAGGTACATTATCACGGCATAAATGATAATTTCATTATAAATTGTTAGACAATCGAACTTATGCCCTTTGGTTCAGCATCCAAGGCCGTTTATAATTATGGCGTATATGCTTGGCATATTGTCACGGGGTTTTCTTACAAGAAATAAAAAAACAGCAGCCCGGAGTATGGAATATGACGATGTTTCCCGCCGGTGCCTCGTAGAGCACGTTAAGCCGTCGGTCCCGGACTCCTGGATGTCATGACCACCTATGACAATCATTATTGAGAAGTCAGTGCCCTCAAATATACTGAGACTTAGTTCAACCTTCGAATTCAGTTCACCCATAGGGTTGCAAAGGTCTGATGCCAGTCGCTCCGTGGAAAAAAAACTGATATTCAGGTAAAACCGGTTGAACTAGTAGCCGATCCTAATTTATCTTGGGAATAATAAAGGCTAGGAAGATGATTATGCCTGGCATATTGTTATAACAGGGTTTTCATGATTAACTTAAAAGCTAATTCTTTTAGACGATTCTTATCCTAACAATTGCTGTAGTTGTGGCATAGTGCATCCGTCGGAGCAAAATACTTAAATCACTGATATTTTTATATCCCTAGGAAAGTAATAATTTATTTTATTAGAATAGCCAAGAGGAATAATTACAAGTTATATATTTTCGTTGATTTGTACTCGTACAAATTTGTCACTCGCACTTAATATTGTAGTGTTAACGTAATGGAGAATGAATAGATTTGCATTATTTGTACTTCTCACTTATACACATAGTTGCTGATGTAACTAACTTGCAATGACCACCCTATTTTCGATGCAAAGTGTGTCCAAGCTGATGTATTGCATGAATAATTATGTGGTGAGAGTCATACAATGTAATACTACATTGTAGTATTCTAAATTACCTGAACAAGACCTACTATTCGAAGAACTCATTATTGCGATACGTTTTTCTATTACATTTAAATACACCTAAGTTACGATTAGTAGTGCTTGTGGCTTTTCTCTTCTATTTATTAGAAAATTAAATTATCGATCCAATAATATTATCCTTTCCTTAAATCACTTTATCTCTTTCTTTTTACCATACTTCATTTTTTTCCTAAGGCTTTCGAAAACAATAAGTATGTTTTATATTTTAACTAGCTGAACCACGCAACCTCGTTTGCGTCTCCTATTGCCCGTAGCGTGATAATTTTCCCCCGTTTTAGAATCTTTTTTCATTGATGCTCCGCTCCTATTGGTCTTAGCGTGATGATATATAGCCTTCCTTGATAAATGTACTATCCAACATTAAAAGAATTTTTCAAATCGGCAAACTCTTCAGCTTTATATATTAGTATAGATTTAATTCTACCTCAAATATTGTCAGCAAACTAGGTACTTAAAATGCAGTTTATAACCCAGAGATTATAATTGATTGGCGCCCGTCATTCCAAGTTTGCCATTTGCATTTTTTATATTTTAACAACGATGGTTCACGATAATGTCGATAATACAAACATAGACAACGATTAGATTTAACTAAGGCTAGCTAGTATATATACTTTCAAGAGCAATATTGACTTAGTTTCTTTACTTCAAGAAAATAAAACGTTCTTGTTTACAGTCTATAACAAATATAATATTGCAAGTTAAATAAATAAAAAAAATATGTATTTCTTTCCTAGTCAATCCGACCGTTTTATCCATGTTTGTTTCATCTTTTTCAAATGTATTGAAGTGTACGTTTTTTAAACTTCTATATATTTTTGTTCGTTTCTTACGATACCAGTGTTGTTACTCTATAAATTCGTTTCTATTCGAGAAAATTCGTTTTGGTATAAAAGCACTTGGTTTGTAAGCGTGAAAATTTAGTTCAACTTGTTTCAACGCTTTTAGTGCTTTCATATTCGCAATTTTTCATCATTTGTAATTAAGTTATATAACAATTATTTATCAAAGAGCGTGTAAACACTGCAGGGGGATTTTTGTTTTGTATAGGTATAGCTCTAGGATTGCCGGGTGATCGAAATTGCACCAATATTTATCAATTTGAATATTTTGTTTTCATAACCAATATTTACTTAACTGTCATTATAATTATGAACTCTGTAGGTACAGTGGCAGCTCGACGCATAATTATGTTAACAAAAAGTCTGTTGTACAAATAGCTTGTTGATGTTTCATTATTGCATACTGTTAATCTATACAAATAAATAAAATTGGCGTGTCTGTTTGTAATATTAAAATAACAGCTTTTTACTAAATGCATATGTATGTATACACGGTACGTTTAAGAAAAACGTATTTAAAAAAAATGTCAGCCTGTCTGTCTGTCTGTTTGTTCCGGGTAATCTCTGGAACGGCTGGACGGATTTTGACGAGACTTTCACTGGCTGGAAGCTGATGATCCAGGGATAACTTAGGCTACTTTATTAGACTAACTTTGTCCCGCGGCGTTACTCGCGGTACGCGGTAGCTTAAATAAAGCTGAAGAGTTTGTTTGAACGCGCTAATCTCAGGTACATTAATTAGTATAGATTTATACAAATATTAACTTTGAATATTACATACATATATTTCACGTTCATCACTTCATTCCTGCATGATATTTGAAAAACAAATAATTCTCTTTACTCATTAAAACATAGACCTATCATATCTATACTAATTAAATACATATCTATACTAATATTATAAAGCTCAAGAGTTTGTTTGTTTGATCGCGCTAATCTCAGGAATCACTGGTCCGATTTGAAAAATTCTTTCAGTGGTGGATAGTATATTTATCGAGGTAGGCTATAGGCTATATCATCACGCTCAGATCTATAGGAGCGGTGCACCAATGAAGAATGTTTCAAAAACGGGGGAAAATTATCACGCTACGGGTAGTAGGAGACGCAAACGAGGTTGCGAAGATCGTCTAGTTTATGTTAAACTTGAGTACAAATGATTCTAGAACTATTACAAGTAATGGCACGTATTTAGGTGAATTAACTTTAAAGAGGTTGTTATGACGTCTGCTGGTAATAGAAACCTTTTAAATGGAAATTGTTTCATTTGTAAAGAACTCTTGTGTGTCATATAGAGACATTATCAGTCTCTCCCCCAGTCGAGCTACATAAATACTTGAGTGACGTGATTAAGCCGTCAATGTAGTGTGTTACTTAAACCCAGATTCTCAGTTCAGAAGTTTATATTATCGTAACATCTGTGGTATGTACAACGATTCAGTATAAAAGATACATGATTGAAAGATTCACCATGTGGTGACCATCCTTATTCTTCCCATGGGTGTGTTAATAGTCAACCAAGGCAGCAAGCTACTCAGGGAAACATCACTGCAAGGAGAAAGGAAAACTTGAAATGAACGTTCTAATGCGTCCGGCCAGCGTACTATAGACCTCCTTTCTAGCATCTAGAATTATTATTATTAATTGATATTAATAAATATGTGCCTAAATACGCACGTTAACACTTAATAGTTACACGCAATAGGTCATTGTTGACATGTATATATGTATTTGTGCGACCTGTTACTTAGGTACGTAGTCTTTGAATATTCATGTCCTTAATCGCTGGCTTATACACCACGTAAGGAGGGTTTATACGATAAATCTAAATGTAGATAAACTACTCGAGTGGGTGATAATCCTACTAATATTATAAACGCGAAAGTTTGTAAGTATGGATGGATATTTGTTGTTCTTTCACGCAAAAAGTACTAAACGAATTTGGATGAAACTTTACAGTAATATAGCTTATATATCAGAATAACACATAGGCTACTATTTGCAACGATAACCGACTTACACGCGGGCGGAACTGCGGGCATCAGCTAGTAATTAAATATTTTGATAATATTTTTATAGGCGTTCGCTTTGGTTAGCGCTCCCGTCTTTATCTATAGGTCAATAGATTAAAAATTATTGCTAAGAAATTCTTTCAAAAGCCGAAGTCAAAAACAAAATACCAAAACAAATATGTATATTTAAACGGATTTGTGTAGGAAGCAATTTTAGACCTTATCAAAGGCTAATACCGACACATTCCAGCTCTCAAACCCGTAGTTATTTTAAGCATAGGTACCTACTTACAAAAAACAACCGCATTAAGCGATACTGTTATGGAAATTATTTAGTGGTTCTGTTACACCCAAGTCATAAATCGCCAATCATAATACTGTCTTTGGGAAAACAAACATACTCGTAATAATTTGTCGCAGTGTTTTATTTACTCAGTGATAACTTAAATCATTATATATTTTTTTCTTTGCTGCAGATATCAAAATGGGCTGCTTCGTCAGTAAAGATAAACTCACTAAAGAGGACATGGATTTCCTGAAGACTCATACTTCCTACGATGAGACCACCATCAAGGAGTGGTACAAGGGCTTCAAGGTAAGACTAAAATAGTGAGAAAAATTGAGAATTGGAGCAACAGATTAATGTATACTTCTTTTTGTCTCATAAGAAATGTATCGAAAGAGGTGTCTATTTTTAGAAACACACAAACCTAGTTTGCACGTCGATACGAGTAAGAGTCGTTCTGTACTACTATGTAGGGGTAAAATAAATAAAAATAAACAAATACGTTGCACCCATCGCTCATTGAAATACCTACTTTCTAAACTTCTTAGCTCTGGGTACTCAAAGAGCGAAGTATCGATTAATTGTTTATCACCTCTCGAAATATTCCTTCGTTTTATTTATTCAAGTTTTAACCTACGCACTACCCTTGCAATTCCCCGGTGACTTATGCTAAGGAAAATTTGACCTTAGGGTAATAATTATAGTAAAACTGTCTTGCGTAATGTAAGGTATTATATTTTTATGCACAGGACATCTTCTAAATGTTGTAAAAATGTCATATAGAGTGAAACAATGCAGAATTTTATTGTTAAACGAATAAAAAAAAATATGACACGCCATTAGCTAGATTAATTGACGACCGGCGAGGAACGGGGTCTATTGCGAACTTATTGAGAAGCCTATGTCTATTGTCCAGTTGTGGATGTCAATAGATTGATTGACAGGCATCATTATTGATCATCATATTGTAATTATCTTTTAAGTCTACGCTTCAGGTGTTTCAAAAAGGCAAAATCTTCCATGATTTAATTTTGTTGCACTTGGCTTGCGCCCAGAATGACGATTTGTCGGCCCAGTATCGGCCTAAACCGATATTCAGTACCTACAGGATGTGTAATATTAATTATGCTTAATATTTGGTCTTCGCAGTTCTTATATCTTAATTTCGTAATGAAATCCTGGCTTCTATAAAGAGAAGGAGGTGCTGTTACTGATGATTAAAAAGTGCCCTAACACTTCCTAATATGCAATAGTTAGTTTACTCATAATGTTAACCATACCGGAGTTTTGGTACTCCTGCAGAAAACATAAATTCATTACTTTAGACGCAAGTCTTTGTGTATGTAAATGATGTCAGTTACACACAAAAAACATTTGCAACTTTTGCCTGCATAAACATACTTATAATATACCTATATCTTATAAGTATACTTATATTGAGTTATTCAATCTAACAGAATTTCGTATGCAATAAACTGTCGAATTAGAAAACGGTGGCAAATAAATACTGCGTTTGTCCAGCGTTGTACCTAATTGTTTTCACACTGTGTTTAAGTCTATAAACAGTTGGTTTGTCACTGTTCGTTATGCACATGGTAATTGTTTGAGTGTGGTCGGTTATCGACTCGAACATGCAATGGTCGGTTTAGGGCTGCGGTTTACTATGCACATTTGCTTTCAATTAAAGCCAGCTTATTCATGTTTCACGCGGTTTTACAGTTTAAAATAATGACCACATATAAATAAATACTTTATTTATTCCTCAGAGTTTTACTCTTTTTATAGAGCATAAAATGTAAAACATAAATTATGTGTACAGGTGCCTTAGAGCTATCAATCCTAAAGAATTGATCAACATTATATATAGATATAAAATATATTTAATAAATTTTTGACCATCGTATACGTTTAATAGTAAAAAGCTTCATAATCCTACTTCGTAGACATGAAGTCACTGAATATAATGTCATCTCTAATGTAACATGAAGGTGCTTATCCTACGTAAAAAATATTATAATATCATCATCAACCTATTGCAGTCCTCTGCTGAACATAGGCTTCCCCCACTGCACACTTACCGTGGGATAGCCACGCTTCGTCATACATGGGCCTGCTCGACCGGAGTGATACCACGGCCTGACAGAAAATCGGTGTGAAACAGCGCTTGCGCTGTGTTTCACCAAGTGAGTGAGGATAGTGGAGACACATACCCCAACTCCCCGACACACGCAACCTCGTTTGCGTCTCCTATTGCCCGTAGCGTGATAATTTTCCCCCGTTTTTGTTCAGTTGTTCAGTTTTATATATTAGTATAGATGTTGAGCTTCAGCCATACATTAAGAATTAAGAATGGTGAAGTAGGCGTTTTCTTCCAGTGTTTTTTGCCTGTGACATGTTTTATATGTGGAAAGACATGTGTGACAGGTTTTATATGAGGATGGACGTCTGAAGAAACACGTGCTACATAAATTTGCTTTCTTATATATTATATAGATACGTACACCTAATTTATACATACATTTTATAGTATGTTGAATGTATAGTATATACGTATACCTACATAAAGTAAAGACTCTCATAAACTTTTATATTAATGACTCCGTCAACGAGTCTCTTGAGTACTTAACTTAAAAGTGGGTCGGTTGGTGGACATCCTGCCTTCTAGTGAGAGCGCAATCAATTATTTTATCTTTTCGTTTAATCAAGAGAAGCTTAAGCGATCGTACGGAGATCTTTACCGTTGATGCACACGTAAGCTATACCATGTATTGAAAGAAAAGAGTTATGTTCAACTTTGATTTTTAATAAGATATAATAATATTATAAACTCGCAAATAACTCTACTACTCGACTATCAGTTCCGCTTTCAGGGCTAAATCGCTGCACCGATTTCAATGAAATTGGCATGTAGATACTTTGGTTCTTGAGGAAAGAAATAGGTTATGTTAACCGCTATAACCGACAATCAACATGCACGCAGACGGAGCCGTAGGCAAAAGCTAATCTGAAACATTTTTATACTTTCGAACTAAGCTGCAAACTTTGCCACTTGTGCCTTGAATTAATTTAAACTGACGATCAATTATTTTAATGTTAGGTAATTATACATACAGATTTATATTTCTATACACCGTTGTCGTACCGAATGCCAGTAGTTCGAGTATATTAAAAATTGTATTGTCAGATGGGGCATTTCAATTGCAGGTAGATAAGCGGCGGTAGTCACTTATTATCCTGGCGGTGACATGTTTCTTTCCTATTCCTTAAAACAAAAACTTCTGGATGTAAGAAAGAAAAACGTCCTATATTCAAGGTTTATTTCATATTACGTGTTGTAGTCGATGTCATGAATCATCGACACATGAGCGACCATCGCATCGGTCACATCAAGATATAGCCCGGCCAGCCCAGTGAGCAGCGTTTCATATCGTAAAAGCGTAATCAACGTTTGACGATATGAACAGCGAAACACTACGGCTAACGTGAAATAGCTACTACCTATTAAAAGCGGCGAATTATTTCCTTTCAAACGACATTCTTTAATATAAATTCATAAATAACTCTGTCTGACTGTCTGTCTGTCGTATTTTATATGTATTATTATATGTATGTATTGGCAGAGAGATACTTCGATTTTCGATCACCGACTTACACGCGGACAAAATCTAGTTAGCGAATTAAATAAAAAAAATCGAAATGTTTTTATCGAAACTTAACGAGTGTTCAAAGTTGATTTTTGATTGATTGAATTTTAAGATATACTAACTAACTTATAACGAAAGACTAATGAATAATAATTAAATAAATAATGAATAAATATTTCTGGACATCTAACACACAACGTCATGTAGTCCCAAGCTAAGCCTGTTATGGGTACTAGGCAACTGATATAAATACATAAATACTTTTTTTTTGTAAATACATACATATTAATTATACATTTAATGAATGGACTTATTATTTAATGAATGAACATATTATATATTTGTCAAGCGTGAACTTTAAAACAATATACTTTAGGCAGTTTTAGCGGTTATGATCATGCGGCTAGGGATCATATCATGAAGTTCAGTTTCGATTTATATATTACTAGCTTTTGTCACTTTATTTATGTAATTTTTCTATTTTTACGTTGTTATTCTAGAAACTTTCATATGACGTTGAAAGTCCTAGCGAAGTAATAAAGCAGTTTAGGATAAACAGACGTCCAAAAATGGTACAAAAAAAGAATTTGTAGTAGAGCCACGCTAATTTCAAAACGAACGAGCCGGTTCAACCGGGGCGGTAGTACCCTCGCACAGAAAATCAACGTAAAATGACAGCGTTCGTGCTGTCGTGTTTAGTTGGTGAGTGCGAGACTGGACGGAGGCCCAATGATGCAGAAGCATCACTCATGCAGGCAGGCAGGCAGTCATGGTGTGAGTTACCATGCTGCATTGTCTGCATTCGCAATGTGTATGGTGACCACCACTCTTGGATTCTGCTTATGCTTTCGATTAGGCAGAGTAGTCATTTTGGCAGGGCCATACATAAAAATCAGAACCACAGTTTGATGTAGTTTAAAGTCGCTAAACATGGCAGTCTAGTCACATTTATTATTGTTATCTATCTATTAGCTTTTCGATTTGACTTCACTAAGGGAAATTAAAAAACTAATAAATCATTCAATGTACATCCAAGCAATGATTAATGTAAAGTGCGAATCAAAACCGTAATCAACTGTATAGGACCCTGTAAGTATACAATTTAAATGGTTTCGATTTCGTATACTCTGACAGGAAGTCAAATAAATAAGCTTATAGATAGGTGATAGATATTCCCACTTCAATGTGATTGTATTAGCCAATACCATTTCCATATTGCCAAACCCCATTTATATGAATAGAAACACTATAATTTCACCTCCACACCTTTATTTAAACAGGTCGATTCAGTTTATTTTTGATGTAGGTACATATTTTTATTCTTAGCTTTCAAGAAGGGTGTATCTAACCTACATAACTATATGCTTGATTTCAATCGTATTGGTGGTTTGATTATGAAAGATGTAGGAAAAATTCGGTAGAAATTGATAGTATTAAGTTTCCGTTGGTTGTAAAAAAAAATGTAATAAGCACTCATTTGTAGTGTATAAAATGAGTAGAAGAACAACTGCTGTAATTAAAAAATGATGTTAGCGCCATAAGAGTCATCAATACGACAATTGGTTTTAAAGACCTGTCATTAATAGTTAATATCTGTATTTGAAACATTTTGTATGATAAGGTGGCCCCAAATATCAGGTACATAATGGTTTTTGTACCTGAATGTTTGGTACCTAACTATTGAAATAAATCATGGTTAGCTGAACGGCTTCTGTTTCAGTGTGATAATGCAACATTGTCTCTTATGTTTTCTTGCAGCAAGACTGCCCGAACGGCCGACTAACTCCAGCCAAGTTTGTGGACATGTACAAGATGTTCTTCCCATCGGGCAACGCTGTAGAGTTCTGTGACCACGTGTTCCGCACATTTGACATGGATAAGAATGGCTATATAGACTTCAAGGTAACTAATGGCTAGCGTAAATTAGTACAGCTGTACAGTTTTTCATAATAAATTAACTTTTTTAAAAGAACAAGTAAAATCTGCGCTAATTATAAATGCGATTGTTTGTTTGGTTGAACTGTGATGAATATTTTCACTGTTCTAGCGAAGCGACCTTTCATTCAGTATTCCTATAGCTGCGGCGAGGCTGAGCGCACTTTTAATCTTAGTTGTGAGCGTATCAATAATAGAGTTCATCGAACAAGAGTACCCATTGCGCGTTCTTGTTTGTTTTGGCCCCGATACTCGTCGTGAAAGCCACCATAATGTTTGTTATAGGAATTTCTCCAGGCGATCCATGTGACGTCGAGTGGGACACCAGAAGAAAAGCTTAAGTGGGCGTTCCGCATGTACGATGTGGATGGCAACGGTGTCATAGACATCCAGGAGATGACCAAAATAGTGCAGGTTTGTGCTAAATATTACGTAGATCGATAGGGTTCAACGTTCTCGCCTGTGATCGCCGCGATTTAGTGTTAATTTCAATACAAATTGGATAGAATACGTTAAATTTATAAACGCGAAACGATTCAATTGATTAGCAGTTAAGTGTGAGCTGTATATGTCGATGAGTCACTGTGCTAGATTTTTCGCTTCAATTCAATTTGTTTATTTTAATCAGTAGTTAGTAGGGTTTGTTTAGTCCCAGGTGATGACGTCTCGGTATTGTTCCTCTAGTTAAAAACCCTTTGCTAAAATCCGAACCTATTAATATTTACATTTAGTTTGATTCTTCTTTACGTTATTTTTTAGGTACTTGTAAAAATTGTACTATGATAAAACATTCATGAGTTAAAAATGTATGAGGTCCAAGTTACTCTTGAAGAAGGCTTGGATTCGATAAACAATTGTAGTACATCTGCTCGTTCATCACGTCGATTACATATACTAGATACCTGTCGGTTAATATTCAATAATTATATCACACTACAAACAATAATTAAAGAAAAATGAGCAAGACTGCAGCAGACAGGATTCCTACATGAAAATATCTGACATATCATACTTTTGACACCGTTCCACACAGTCATTGGTCGAAACTTTTCAGTTCCTTTTTGCAAAGAGAAAATGTCACAAAGAAAGTTGAACGGACTTTAAACAATGCTATGTGTTTGCATGAACCATGCATATTTATGCAATAACAGCAATGGCTTGATTTGTTATTTTTTGAAGATTTTTCGTTGACTGTCTTCGAAACTCATCATCAGATCTAGATAGATAATCTATACTCTATACAAATAAATAAAATTGGAGTGTCTGTTTGTAATATTAAAATAACCGCTTTTTACTAAATGCATATGTATGTATACACGGTACACATGCCAAAAATGTAGTTAAAAAAATTTTTGTCTGTCTGTCTGTCTGTCGGTCTGTCTGTCTGTCTGTCTGTCTGTCTGTCTGTTTGTTCCGGGTAATCTCTGGAACGGCTGGACGGATTTTGACGGGACTTTCACTGGCAGGTAGCTGATGATCCGGGGAGTAACTTAGGCTACTTTTTTGAGACTAACTTTGTCCCGCGGCGTTACTCGCGGTACAACAATAACCGCGGGTAACACCGTGGGGTTCAGCTAGTAATCTATACAAATAAATAAAATTGGTGTGTCTGTTTGTAACATTAAAATAACAGCTTTTTAATCAATGCATATGTATGTATACACAATACATATACCAAAAATGTAGTTAAAATTTTTTTTGTCTGTCTGTCTGTCTGTTTGTTCCGGGTAATCTCTGGAACGGCTGGACGGATTTTGACGGGACTTTCACTGGCAGGTAGCTGATGAACCCGGGAGTAACTTAGGCTACTTTTTTTAGACTAACTTTGTCCCGCGGCGTTACTCGCGGTACAACAATAACCGCGGGTAACACCGCGGGGTTCAGCTAGTAGATAATATAATAATAGAGCCCCTATTAGAGCATTTCTTAATAAACCCCTTCCGAATAAAATAAAAATTATAAATCCCTCTATAAATAACGGAGTTATTAATTAATACATGAAAAAACTGGTCAAGTGTTAAGTGTCAGGCCACGTATACAATAGGGTTCCGTAATCATCCATAATTGCACATAGATTTAGAAGGCGGAATTGTTATTAGAATTTACTTAGTATTTCATTATTTTTGTATAATGCTTTCAAGTAACCACACTTAACAAGTCAGACATCAATAATTCCCGAACTAATGAAGTAAGTACGAACTAATTGAAGTTATATTAGCGTTTATAGTTTTCCTTCAAAGGGGAGAAGTTATATTTAAATAAAAAAAATACGCTTTAAAGTTGAATATCTCGCAAGTGGATACCTGAATCATAAAATCGTTAGCAACCTGTCAATGTTTTTAAAAGATCCATCTATCGGTCCCCACACTACGGGGTAGACGAAAGAAAAAAAAAGGTTCCCAAAAAAAAAAAAAAAACTTGTGTGTGTCAGCTCCGACGCACGACTGGAGTTTACTGACAAAAAAGTACTGGATATTATTAGCAATAAACTCCACTTGGAAAAATACACTGAGGAGTCATTTACAGTCTGCCACAGGCTTGGGCCACTTAGTAAAGATCATCACCGGCCCATCCTAGTAAGGTTCCGCAGCATGGAGCTCAGGCCATCTGTATGGAGAGCCAAAACTGCACTTAAGGGCTCATCCACTTCAATCCGTGAATTCCTGACTAAAGCGAGGCAGACCGTATTTGCTAAAGCCAGGGTTCACTTTGGTACTCGTGCGTGCTGGACACAGGATGGCACGATAGTTATTAAGGTATCAGAAGGCAAGCGGCTCAAAGTCAGTACTATCGAAGAGTAAACTCCAATAACTCCAATAAACTCCAATAAAAATACATATATTTGATATTAGGTACTATTATAGGAGAGCGACAACGAGTGAGTAGTAAAGTGGAAGTAATTACTCTTCAAAATTAACTTAGAGGTGGCTTTGTGAACTACAACACTGTAGGACATACAGATGTACCTTCCTGTCTTGGGTAGGCAGAGAGAACACATCACCGTTTAACCTTTGACCCGCGCTCGCCGATTACGGGTGCTCTAGTACACCGCGGAGCTGGCCGAGTGCGTGTTGGGCCCCGTCGCGTCGCTCTGCCGCCGCGCACTCGCCCACTCACAGGGGCCTCGTTCTCGGCGCCGGTTGCTCCTGGCCGTGTGTCCTTTTTAACAAACCCTTCCCTTATACCTTCTACAAGAATATATATTCAGTTTTAGGGATACATTGGGAATACTTCTTTTGTACACTAACTGAACTCGTTCTCGGCGCCGGCTGCTCCTGGCCGTGTGTCCTTTTTAACATACCGTTCCCTTATACCTTCTACAAGAATATATATTCAGTTTTAGGGATACATTTGGAATACTTCTTTTGTACACGAACTGAATTAAGTTCACATCTTTAATACGTGACATGTAAAACATGTTGAAATTACTTCAAAGTGACTAAAGAACACGACCTGTCATATATAAAAATCTTCCCAATGACCGCTAAGTGAAAATTAATTAATGGAGTATTTTAGTAATGTAGTTTGTGATATGATTTTTTTTTGTCACACATTCTCTGCTTAATGTACAGTACACAACAGTAACTGTAAATGGATCTCCCTGCGTGTTTGAGTGTGTGCATATAATGTCTTGTTGTTACTTCATAGTAGCTATATATTTAGCTACTATGAAGTAAATTTAAAAATTTTACTTCATAGTAGCTATAGTTAGCTACTATGAAGTAACCACCATCACCTCATGGCTCCTACAACCACTACGTGACAAAAATGTGCATACATGATTGGGTGCACTTTTTTGGTGCGCACGTACCAAGAGCACTAGCTCTTGGTACGTGCGCACCAAAAAAGTAACGAGGTCATTCATCAGTAGATTTTACCTCTCATATTTTTCTCATACCGGGCGCCTTATATATGAAAATCGATTCTTAAGGAGTAAACTCCAATAAACTCCAAAAAAAAACCTGATTTTATTTTATAACATTGGCGATGTGGTACATACACATATTCATGCCAAGTTTAATCTTGTACTAGCGCTAGCACTTACTGTTTGGAAGGTAAGCCGAGGACGGAGGGACGGATAGACAGACTGATGGACGGACGGACAGACAGACGGACATGACGAAAATATATGGGATCCGAGACGTCAACTATGGAACCTTAAAAAGACCACATATTACATCCACATAGAGAGGAAATTCTAAATCCGGAGGTTAATAAATTTTTTGATGTCAATTAAAAATGGTTATAAAACTACGGACGGCTTCACGATATTTTTTTGACATACACATATTGTATCTGTAATGAAACAACACAAAACACAAATATCCTACAGACTGATACAAAAAGCCTTAGGGCGTACAAAGTATTAGCTAATCGCTGTCAATTGAAACTAATAAGATAATTATGTAGTAACCATCGACTCGTCCGTCTGTTTGTGACAATACAAAGTGCATAATTACTTTGAAGTACATTGGCTGAAATTACACAGCCGTGTTCACATGTCATGCCAGTCTATTGTCATGAAACTGTAATTGAATGCCCGAGATATACCCGGTTATTACACGTTTTGCATTTGTTATAAAACTTTATTTCTTAGGTAGTTGGAAATAGACGGTTTATTTTCGCTCATTCTTTATGTAAATGTTAGTTTAATTGCTACCACATTGTCATTTGTTTCACCGATTGTAAGGAAAAGAACACTATAATGATTAACATTAATTAGAACTAGACTAGAAACTCAGTCTTTCATGAACCGTTTAGATTTTTTTTGTATGTATATATGTATACCATTGGATGCATTCAAATTTGAAGAAAAAAATTGGTTGTCTGTAAGGTCGGTTTACGGACGATAGTTTAACGAGTTTAACGTGACAACGTCATATCGATGTACTAATGAGAGATAGATATATCCATCTCTCATACAACGACGTACAATGGGCGTTACGGGACAATGAACATAACGAGACAGTGCCCGTAACAGGATAATGAGTTATTCTTTTTCGTGCATGCAGCCGGCGTTCCTCATATTCAAATTCAAAATCATTTATTGAATAATTAAGATAATAAGTGACATTTATAACCGTCAAATTGAAGCTACAGTTAAACAGAACAGAACAGAAACAGACGCCTCTGCATGTGCTGCATTCTCAAGGTAAATAAGGCGAAAACACCAAAATGCTGCCTGCTTGTGTCGATCCATAACTTCCAGTTTCCAAAATGCGTAGAGGCTGATGAGAAGAATACAAAGAAACTCATGGTGGCCATCTTTTCAATAGTCAGATTTTCAACTACAATAGTGTTAGTATTAATTAATTTATTGATATTGCTGTTGCCACCTGAATTTAAATCCTAACTCCAAAATCTAACGCTTTAAAAAAAAAACATTCAGTGATAATGTTGAGGATTCGAGTCTATTAAACATAGAAATAATTCAAGGTGCACATCTACTTACATTCAGTTGCAAAACTGTTAAAAATAAGTCGTGAGTCGATTAAGATGCTAGAGTTACAGTTGAACGAACCAAAATAATAGTATAGGCTAAAGCATCGCTAACCGTAAAGTAGCACCCGTTCACGAGTATGATGCATGGACCAGCCATCGTCTTCGCCATATTAGAGTGAAAGAAGCGACCCACCCCACGACGACATCGCAAGCAATGACACTATGACATTGACTATATAATCAAACTAGCAGACCCACGCAACCTCGTTTGCGTCTCTTATTGCCCGTAGCGTGATAATTTTCCCCCGTTTTCGAAACATTTTTCATTGGTGCTCCGCTCCTATTGGACCTAGCGTGATGATATATAGCCCATAGCCTTCCTTGATAAATGGGCTATCTAACACTGAAAGATTTTTTCAAATCGGACCAGCGGTTCCTGAGATTAGCGTGTTCAAACAAACAAAGAAACAAACTCGTCAGCTTCATATATTAGTTCTAGCCGACCCACGCAACCTCGTTTGCGTCTTCTATTGCCCGTAGCGTGATAATTTTCCCCCGTTTTCGAAACATTTTTCATTGGTGCTCCACTCCTATTGGACCTAGCGTGATGATATATAGCCTATAGCCTTCCTTGATAAATGGGCTATCTAACACTGAAAGATTTTTTCAAATCGGACCAGCGGTTCCTGAGATTAGCGTGTTCAAACAAACAAACAAACTCTTCAGCTTTATATATTAGTATAGATTACGATAATAATCGTCACGCATTATTTTCAACTAACAATAGTTTGTTAATATTTAGCTCCATTACAAGACAAATTATATAATAAACTAGCCGACCCACGCAACCTCGGTTGCGCCTTATATTGCCCGTAGCGTGAAAAATTCCCCCGTTTTTGAAACATTCTTCATTGTTGCTCCGCTCCTATTAGTAGTAGCGTGATGATATATACCCTATAGCCTTCCTCGATAAATGGACTATCCAACACCGAAAGAATTTTTCAAATCCGACCAGCGGTTCCTGAGATTAGCGTGTTCAAACAAACAAACAAACAAACTCTTCAGCTTTATATATTAGTATAGATAATAACATCTTACGCCCATGACTGTTTGATCTCATGGGCGTAGTAAGAGGCGGTTAGGGGAACAAACTAGTCACAAAAACATCGCTGACCAAAGAAGGAAGTCTTGAAACTTTGGTTTAGTAGCTCTACCCCTCCTTTCTACATTCTTAGCTTACTTTTATCCATTGTTTATTTCTGGATTAGCAGTACCCCGCGGTGTATACGCTATAACTGTACCTTTACAACAACAACAACAGCGGATAACACCGCGGGGCGAAGCTAGTCTAAAATAAAAGTAGCTCAAGTTACCTATATCATCAGCTGTCTGCGAGTGAAAGTCCCTTCAACATAGGTCCGGCCATTACAAAGATTTTCTGAAAAAAAACAGTCTGACAAACAAACCCACAAACATACAAAGCAATGTAGTTTTTTTATGTACATACTTTTACTAGCTGACCCACGCAACTTCGTTTACGTCTCTTATTGCCCGTAGCGTGATAATTTTCCCCGTTTTTGAATCATTTTTCATTGGTGCTCCGCTTCTATTAGTCTTAGCGTGATGATATATAGCCTATAGCCTTCCTCGATAAATGGGCTATCTAACAGTGAAAGAATTTTTGAAATCGGACCAGCGGTTCCTGAGATTAGCGTGTTCAAACAAACAAACTCTTCAGTTTTATATATTAGTATAGATAGTGGAAAGCTGTTAATTTGAAATAACGAAGACTTCAAGTTTATTTCTTTAAATAGTTAGGTACCTATAGTAAAGATTTCCCCGAACAAATCACCATTAGCCTAATCACACACGGGTTATTAAGTTATTAACGCCTATTTTAGTTAAACTACCTGGATCGTGACTCCATGAGTAACTAGATTAGTGGCGATAAGGACATTACTGATCGTATAACACGGGCAAGCGTAACAGACCACCAATCTATCTCGTCACACTATTCAATATTACATTATTCAGTTAACACTAAGTAAGATAAGCTGGAAATAGGTAATATTTCAAATTGAACGACTCTTTGCCTGTGCACCTTAAAAGGAACTTGAGATGAGATACTAGCTTTTGCTCGCGGCTCCGCGTGCGTGTAAATAGTTGCTCATGTCCTTTCTTAAGAATCAAGGTATCTCTGTTATAAATTTCTTTGAAATCGGTCCAGCAATTTAGCTGAGATAGCTTAACAGACATAATTTTAAATTTAGAAATAGTAGTGTGGATGATCGGATTTTTTTTTTAGATGGAAACGATATGTAAAAAATTTGCTCGGAATATGAGAAAGTCAGGAAAAATTAATTAAATAAAATAACTGAATAATCTGAAGGGGATTCGAGTTAACCTTTGGAATTATGTTGTTAATTTATAAGAACCTGACTGTATGTTAGTTTGTTTTTCTTTCAGGATAAACTCCAAATATAATATTTTGTAGTTATAAAAATAATTGAAGTGAATCATATAGTGTATCGCAAGTTTTAGCGCAAAACCTTAAAATATTATTTATTCTTAATTATTTCTTTCTTTTTATGTCATCAGTTTTTTTCAGTCAGTTGAAATCGTTAAACTCATTTTAATCGACATTTTCATAATTATCGTTTCATCATCATCATACACATCATCGTTTAAATATATTTCGTAAACATTTTGAATGAAATCATTTTTCATAAATTTTCAATCAAAAATCAAATTTCAAGTTTCACTAAAACTTAAAAAGTTTTAGTGAAACTTATAATTTATTTTTATATTCCATCCGAATTAAATTCAATTTTGTTCTAATTTCTACCTTTTCAACAGTTTTATTATTACGCTAGCCCGCGGTTATTGTTGTACCTTTACAACCGCAGGTAACACCGCGGAGCAAAGTAGCCTGTTACTCCTTATTACATCAGCTATTTGCTAGTAAAAGTCCGGAACAAACAGACAGACAGGCAGACAAAAATGAAAAAAATTAGTTTATTATATGTACTATGTAGGTACCGTGTATACAAATATGCATTTAGTAAAAAGTAATTATTTTTATATTACAAACACACTCCAAGTTTATTTATTCGTAAGGATCAAGGTACCTACCTTGGTTTGCGGTCGTATTAAGTGTATTATGAAATTGTAGGTACCTGAATAATCGTGCTTTGGTCGGTATTCTTCGTGGTAAATATTCTAAAAATGAATCTTAGCTAGAGTGATTCGATTTCGAAACCCCCTGCATACCAAAATTTCACGAAAGAAGTTGGGCCGTTACTGACATTTAGATTATACCTATACATATATGCATATATGCAAGCACTGCTCGTATCAAGGTATTAGATATATATATATATAGGGCTAATGAAGGAAGGATTGATCGGAATGACATTGAATTTACGTCAATCGAATGTACCAGAATTTGTGCAGGTTTCTTATGATTCTTATTGATATATAATAAACTTAAATAAGGTGTATGTTTAAAAGTAGACTCTTATTCAAAACTCGCTTTAGCCTATGGGACCGCCCGCGCATGAGTCGGTTATCGCGTTGATTCTTTAATCTGATATAACATTTTAATTTATGAACTGATTGAAATTAAACAAAAACACTAAACGTTAAGTGGAGCAAATCGCAACGCATCAGTGAAAACCGCATTCAAATCGGTTAAGCCGTTTCTGAGATGAGCGTACACAAACGTACAAACAGACAAACAGTAGTGAATTCTAACACGTCTCTATTGTAACTATTGTTTTGTTATTACAGGCTATCTACGATATGCTCGGAGCGTGCTCAAGTAACCGACCAGCTGATTCGGCCGAGGAACGTGCTAAAAACATTTTCGCGAAAATGGATGAAAATAACGATGGGCAGCTGACGCAGGATGAGTTCCTCAAGGGCTGTCTGCAGGACGAGGAGCTTTCAAAAATGCTGGCCCCTTAAATTGGCGGACATTTTCCTATACCCTATGATCCGGTACCCACTATATCCATCCCCTCGTACACCGCACGATAACCCGACGGCGTCGTCCTGTCCACACGACAGCACAGATCTTAATATTTTCAAGTGATTCCAATCGAGCTTTTAAACACGTAGATTTATTATGATTTACTGTAAATATCCTTTTTTATGAAATGCGTTTGAACTTAAAGCGAACACATAAAATTATAATAACTACCATTAGACGCAACTTTCAACAAAATTTTATTTATAAAGTTTGAATATTAAGTGAAAGAATTAAAAATCGATCAGTATTTAATGCGCATGTACTTCGGTAAACTGCGATGTTTCACGGTATTGCTGTCGTGTCGACATGGCATAAATAGCATGTGTCTGATTGTGTTTGCGCGTTAAGTGCAGCCTGCATTTGTTCACGAACATTCGATCTGAGACCTATATAAATGTAAAACACGCTTGAATCTCGTTTTCCGAGATAGTAATACCGATGTATTGATTGCGTCTGCATGTTACATCTGCACACTCTTCTCAGGTAAAATTATAGCTCTAAAAACAGATGGCAACGTATCCAGTTGTTATTAGCCAGAAGGTATTTTGGGCGTTGATCTGATACGAATGTGTGCTACGCTTCTCTGTTCGCTTTCCATGACACATGTGATTTTCTTTGTAAATGAGTATGGTATAATTAAGCTATAGTTCTGAGTAACGAATTTTTAATAATACACTTAAGTTTCCAAATTGTTCATTCTTATTATTATTTTGTATTTGAAGGAGTAGGTCATTAATTTGTATTAATTTTAGTCGCTGTCGGATTGTCCACTTCGCTGATAGCAAATAATGTAACTGAATCTTATAGACATTCTGTCGTTTTCCCTCCCAGACCCTCGGTCTAGTCCAATCTGGTTGAAATATTCTTCTATTCAATGACAGATTACTATAAAGATGCACAGTATAAATTAATGTCAATCTTAAAATTTTAACGTTAAGGCAAAATTAGTGTAGATTGGCCAGAATCGGTCAGATTGTACGAACACACAGATACAGAAGGTTAAATACAGAAGGATTATTTTGTGTTCTCTTACAATTTTGCACTACCAAGACTCCACTAGTACTCGGCCTCTATCTTACGGATAACCAGGCTAACAATCTGACCATTTCTGTCTGAGTTAAGTTCAATTTATGTAAATTAAATTAATCATATTAATCGACGTACGTTGTTTAAAATTCAGTGTTATTCGTTAATTCGTCAGGGATTTTCACGAGTTCGGTTGAACCGGGCCTGAACCTTTGCTTATTTACTTCTAGTATTATTGCTAAGCTTTGTTTTAATACATATGAGGCGCTGTTTGAAATCTATTTCCCACTTGTTATGTTTGTAGTTTTATTTGTATTTATGTATTACTGTTAATTTTTCCCACTACTGTGCCTTCTAGTTCGCATTTTAGATAGGTTATTGACCATCATTTATTTCTTCATACCTAGACTATTCCCGATGTAATTATTCTATTTTCTCTATTTTCTCTGTCAATTCTGCATAAGGTGACCAAATATTACTTAAACCAATTTAAACCCTAGTCCTGTATTATTATTGTTTAGAGCTTATGTTGTGCAGGGTGAGTTGTGGTGTAATTTAAAAAAATGTACCATCTCTGTACAAGCAGGTGACTTATTAGATGTGCTCGCACATTGATTCCACTCGCGTCACTAACTAGTCTGCCCGCAGACTAATACGATCAGAATGATGAACGTTGAAAATCCCTCCGAATGAAAAAGTCTAATGGTTTAAGGAATTCACTAGGCATAGAACTCCTTTCTCGATTTTTTATCGTTTTTTGCCACACATAGTAACTGGCCATACAACAGTCGGGTCGCGATACTACTTCATTTTATGTTAATTATTATTATTACTAGTAAGCCTTGTTAGCTATTATGTTTGTTAGTTTTCAGTGCATAACAGTTAATTTTTTGTAGGGTTTTCCTTAAGTACTGGTCTTGTATTAAACTATGAACAAATTGGAAGATTATTCATTTATTTTATTTTTATATATTAGTATAATGACGTTATGAAACAACATTGTTATTGTTCCCAGGTTATTTTTTAATGTAAATGGTGCTTTACGTAAAGTTTTTTTATAAACAATTTGCACTGGAAACTAAGTATCCTCGCATTAAATAATTGTTAAAAACATTCCATATAGTTACACGTTTGCAAATAAGTTTTAAGTGCTTATACATGTATTTAAGTGTACATTATTGTATTTACTTCGCTTGTAGACCGGCAATCGCTTTGTATCGTTGTAATGTTTTATTGTAATAAGTTAAGATGAATCAAACTTAGTTGTACCATGTACGAATTATTTGCAACAGTTTTGGTTGATGTGTGTTTGTTGAAATGCTCGGCGTAGCCGGCTGATCATTTAGTTGACATATACGATTCTCCATATTGCCACATGCAAAATTTCCATAACAATCATCATCAATTTGACTGAATTTTATACAAATAGAGGATGATAGAGGGATCATTAAATTCATCTTGGACCTGAAGGTAGCTCCGCAGACAGGGTGTTGTGTAACATATCAGTAAATTGGATATTCAATTGGAAATTGGGATAAAAAAAAACTGTTAAATAAACATTAACAATGTTAAGATCTGCCACAGAATTGTGCGCACGAGACCCTCTACACGTCACCTGTAGCTACGTTTCCTAACAAAGCCAATGTTACATATCGAAAAATACAAAGAAATAAAATTACAAATGTTTGTCAATAGTGATAATTTAATTGTTCCGCGACCCAGGCCTATTATGAGTCAGTTTAAGCTGATATCGGTAATTACATCTCCTTAATGTCGCTATTTTAACAGTCAGTATACTAAATTTCAGAACTCAATTATTGAACTCAATTATAGCCTTAATTACTTAACAAAGCTATTTTCATGTTACCAAATCTAAAAATAATTATGATACATTTGAAATCTCAATTTCGTAGTCGTTAAATGAATGTGAGATATGTTGGCTTGATTTTTTTTTATGAAATATTGTGCCATGTACTTTCTCATTATAATTAAAATCTAGGAAAAAGTTGGCAACAATGTGCAGAAAACGTAAGAGACTGCAGTCGATACCATTCGGAAACGCCATTGGTCAGCTTATCGTTTGTAGCAAGTGAGAGAGCGCGTTCTTCTTGCGCATTACAGCCGATTTTTATAGGTTAACATTGGTTAGGGCGTAAGTAAACACATTCTTCTTGGTCTCAAATGTAAAATCTCAATTTGTGAACTTAGGGAACTACTCTGTTCGATTAAGTTTTAGTAGCTTATCGAATAATTTAACTCTAAATTTCATAAATGAATATTCGTTAGATAATTTAAATGGTTTTTTGTTTTTACCATTAATTATCGAAATCGTTTTATACTTAAAAACTTTTGTAATTAATATTAAGCTAAAATTTGCATACCCGAGTTTTATTTAAAAATATCTGTGTACGTCTTTGAGACGAGCAAGACATCAACCGAACACCATAGACTGATGTCTAAAGGTAATGGTCATCAATAAAATCATTTTGTGATTATTTCTTCTTTTTTTCTATGACAGAGTAGTTACCTTTGATTTATATAATTTATAGAATTTAAGTAGATGTACTCTTAATAGTAAGCTTCAAGCACTATTCATTTGTCGAGTCATATTATTTCTATACTACATGTATTAGCATAGACTATGTTTTTAAGATATGTATGTAACTAGTTGCGATAGACGCACAAACAGGCGTGGTTTCTTGAATAAACATTATTTTATCCTTAGATACTTCTGGCATAACGTATTTAGTTCGATCTTTGTTTCTTAAAACAATGACAGTTTTTGGAAGTTTGTTTGTTAGGTGCCTGTCGAATCTTGTCTTGACAAAACTACTGAAATTATATGATTTGTAGTCAGCGGTGTCGACACACTCTATTTGCGAGTACGTGTCCAAGTGCAAATTGGCATTCGCGAAGTTTGATCTCTTTGGAGTTCGTTTAAAAGTATTAGAAACTTACTGTATGGACCCCGTTTTACTTTAACCTGTAAAGTCTGAGAGTTTTTAAAATTTACCGTTAGTATAGTCATTGTTTACACTCGAAATTGGTATGAAACTGTTTGGTTTTGTATTACAGCGCCTGCGCCGGCGTTCTTTTTAGATAATAGAAACTTGTAATAGAGAACAGTATCCACAATGTGTCCATTACATTCTCTGTTGTATTTCTATGATACCTATTTTTAACGATTCACATTTTGCCTATTCATGTATAATATACAATTACAAAAATATAATAGTTCATAATTATTTATCACATTAAGTTGTGTGCACGACATTTAGTATTGGATCGAACGAAGTATTAGGTAGCTATTAATCGTATAAATTAATTTAAATAAATTCACCATGACTCCCAACAAATTTTTGGCTGTTGGAGTATAATTCTTTTATTAAAAAAATTTGTTATTTATTTGCGATTCCAACACCAGATGGTTCTCATGTGTGAAAAAAAACAATGACAGAACCGCTTACAGAATCATATTAAACAAGGAAAACAACCAAAAAAAATTCAGAACACATAATAAATCATCAATATCTATACAGCCCGTTATGAGTAACAATCACATATAATATTGACAAGAATTGTAATTTATTTTTCATTTTGCCACCCACGATCCAGGCGACTAATTGAACTAGTGAATGAATAATAGTGTCGTGCACGTAATTTGTTTATATATTTGATTTTCTTTTGCTTTTTATTGAATGGCTCCGAAATGATAATCGTATTTTGCAGACGGAATAAGGTCAGACATTTCTCTTTTACATGTAGGCTTAACTCGCACACGTTACATTACAAAGTTGTTTTTTTTAATATATTTTGAGATTACTAATATGTATGATAAAATTGATGAATACTATAAACGTTTGCGAGTATAGCAGCGTAGTTGTGATTTAATCTTTACATAGCAATCATTTTATTTCATAACTACCTACATCGTTATTTGTAATAACACTGCAAGGGATTTCAATAAAAGTTTAATATACACTTCACGTAGTGTGTGAAGTCTATGAAGGTAATTTATATTACTAAAACTCTGTGATTCATAAAATCATTGCATTCATAGTCATCCAGCTGTATTGTCCTTCACAGTGAGGATGAAGACCATCACTACTGACCTCATGCTTTCCATCAGGCTGAGTAGAGCTCTTTTAGCAGTTATTCATATAAAATAATACTAAGATTAAAATTGAATGAATTGAACAGTCGATAATACATCGAGTTATCTTGCAGACTTATTACAAAATGCTACTAACGTAGATTGTCCACATGTATAACCCCATATATACACATTTACCCTATTTTAGGGCACAAGAGTTGACTAACTAAACAGTGAGCAGGTTGTGTTACATTTTTACGTCGTATACCACATTATAAGCAAATTACAAGAATGGGTAAACAAAATAGCAAACTAAAACCGGAGGTTTTAGAGGATCTCAAGCAGAACACCGAATTTTCAGGTACGCTTTGTCTATACTATTAGTAATCTTTTATATTTCTTTTATAATTTTTTATCTTGATTAAGCTTTATTTTTTAGTTAAATATATACATTTTCTTTTTATAAATAATTCGGACATCTAACACACAACGCCATCTAGTCCCAAGCTAAGCGGAACTTGTGTTATGGGTACGAGATAACTGATACAAATACATACATACTTTTTTTTGTAAATACGTACATATTATATATAGAAAACACCCAAACTCCGAAACAAATATTTGTAGATCATACAAACATTTGGTCCGACCCGGGAATCGAACTCGAGACCCTCATAATCGGCAGTCGCACACGCCAACCGCGAGACCAACGAGCAGTTTAATTGTTTGTTGAACTTTTACTATGTAAAAAAACAATAAATAAATAAACATTTTGGACATCTGACGCACAACGCCATCTAACTTCAAAATAAGCAGAACTTGTGATATGATAACTAGTTATCATATCACAAGTTCTGCTTACTATATTGTTGATTGATAGAATACTTATATACTTGTTTTTGTAAATACATACATATTATACATAGAAAACATCGAAACAAATATTTGCAGATCATACAAACATTTGGTCCGACTCGGAAATCGAACACGAGACCTCATGCATAGCAGTTGCGTACGCTACCAGTGCGCTAACGAGGCAGTCGATAATATGCATGGAAACTTATTGTTTCAATGTATTATTGCGTTAAACTTCCAGATGCTGAGATACAAGAATGGTACAAAGGGTTTCTAAAAGATTGCCCCAGTGGACATTTGTCTGTAGAAGAGTTTAAAAAGATATATGGGAATTTTTTCCCATATGGAGATGCGAGTAAGGTATGGTATTTTCTTCTATTTTTAGTACCTATTACTTTAAAACTGTTTATAACTAGTTGTCGGTCAGAAATAAATTGCAACTTTATTTGAAATAATTAGCACACTTTATTATAAGTATCTTAATTTGGGTTAATTAAATTAATATGAATTTTGTGAACGTGAAGTATATCTTATCAAGGTTTTAGAATCACATTTTCAATTGGCGCCAAGTCGATATAGTTAAATTTGTTTTAGAAAATTCACTATTAGGAAACTGGTGGATGAGATTATTAGTTTCTGGGTTTAGTTCCTTTCCTAGCAAATTTTAGAGTTTATCCCGATTTTCACAATGAGTTTTATATTTACAGTTTGCTGAGCACGTGTTCCGGACATTTGACGCGAATGGCGATGGAACTATAGATTTCCGGGAGTTTCTGTGCGCGTTGAGCGTCACTTCACGCGGCAAACTTGAGCAGAAGCTCAAGTGGGCTTTCTCTATGTACGATCTCGATGGCAATGGGTACATCTCTCGACAAGAGATGCTAGAAATTGTCACTGTGAGTATATTTTATTTTTTAATCGTGTGATTTGGAAGAATAATTACAAATCTTAAAAATCTATATGAAGTATTTGTATATCGAATCAATTTATTTTGACTAGACTAGAGTAACTAGGTTAGGTTAGGTATCATTAGGCAGACGAACCAAATGTTTCTTCTTTGATAGAACCATCCATAGTTTTATGTATAAGTAGTGAGTGAAAATACATTAATTAATCTTCTTTATCTTATATATCTTCTTTATTAAAAGCGGCTAAATGCTCGCCCATGAAGGATTCCGCAGCAGCAAGTAACATAATATAATTTTTATGAATTTACCGAAATGTATGTACGCCCATAACTTCCGATCGGCTGCCCCAAATTAAATAATTCTTTTTTTATGTGTTCGTTATTCTTAGGACAAGGTTTGTGTACAAGAAAAATAAAAATAACGGGAAAAGTCTTTTTTTTTGTCCGCGACCGTACACTGCCTGTGGGAAGCTGAGACAGATATGTAAATATGGCGGTATGAACTTCGCGGGGTCAGCTAGTCCTGATAATATTATAAACGCGAAAGTTTGTAAATATGGATGGATGGATGATGTTTGTTACTCTTTCACGCAGAAACTACTGAACGGATTTGGATGAAACTTTACAGTAATATAGGTTATACATCAGAATAATACGTAGGCTACTATTTTCACATGATAACAACTAGTTATTCATAAGTTAGTATCTTTAAAATATGAAAATTCCACTATTTTCTTAGCTGGGACTTAAACTTAATCGAGTGCATATAAGCTAGTAAAGATGTATTTGTAGTCTAAGAAAGACATCTTTTCAATTCTCAATTTTGAGTATCGTGGCCCATATTTGCAGCCATTGTGTGAGTGATAGCTCGCCACCTGTTTCATTCTTGTGTAGTGTTTAGAACAGCCTAGATCCTAGTGCCGAGAGTAGAGCAAACTTGGTCTCACAGCGCAACAGGCTACGGTCTCTGGGTCTTTTTCCCTCCATCTTACCCGTCACCTTCTATCTTTCGAACTTATCGCATTCTCTCCTCCATAAAACGTAGCACCTTAACATGCATTAAAACAAATTTTTAATGTTTTCAGGCTATTTACAAAATGGTCGGGTCGGTGATGAAGATGCCCGAAGACGAGTCGACGCCAGAGAAGCGAACTGACAAAATCTTTCGACAGATGGATAGGAATAAAGATGGCAAGCTTTCCCTAGAGGAATTCATCGAGGGCGCCAAGAGCGACCCATCCATTGTACGTTTGCTACAATGTGACCCGCAGTCCCAGTGATACCTTAAATATTAACTCTTCCTTCGCATTGAGTAACACTCACTCTCTCCATAATTATATAAAACTGTTGTAAAATATCACCCCTATTACAATGCTTGTAAGAGCTAGTGCGCGTCGTAAAGCGTTACACATTAAATCCGTTGGTTGTCCTGTTGCTTGGTTGTTGCTATACACGACGATATTTCAAAAATAATGGAATTAATGTAATAAAACTCACGCTTATTCCGATCAACACCTATATCCTGCCTGGGGTTTAAATGACCTATGTAGATTTTAAATAAGATATTATATTCAGAACATTTGTGACATCAGTATGATGTTGGGTTCCATAAGCAATTTGCCAGATTAAAAGAAAATAACTTATTAAAAATATAGCTACGTTATTAAAATGTAATATTACACAGTAATGCAAAAATATACAAGTTAACAATAATGCCAATGTTGAAGATAATAAAAATGTTTTTCAAAGTTTATGTAAAAATTTCTAAATCCAACTATTCTCAGATATATTACAAATACATATAATACCACTTATTGCACTATACAGTTTGTCAATTGTTTGTTTATTACGAAAGGTATTAATGTAGGAAAGTTCGCTTTTAACCACATTAGCTTATAAAAGACAGTTTCAAAGTTACGGCTATTCTGAAATACGGACTTGTAATTGTGAATTTTGACAATCAAACAGCAGGACTAAATATGTGCGACTCTAATGTGTATAGTGTTTAAAAAAATTCCCAATGATACTATTTAGGTTAAAAACACATTCGTCTATCCACAAACGTTTTGAGGCTTATCTTATAAGCGGGCTTGTGAGTATATGCATTATCGGTTATTTCAACTACTCTTGTACAAATATTAACATCGCTTAATCGAACCTCCTTATGTTTAAACAGGTACCCGATCTGATTAATGAATCTGTTTATAATTAAAAGATTATTAATATTGTAAAGTATATTGCCTGATCCATTATTAGAGGCTTGCACCATTGTATTATTTGCATTCGTGCAAGCGATGTCTCGTTGTCCAGGAAACGAATGCGTCCTTAGTCTCGCCAGCCCGCTTATATCGCGTCTAAATTTAATTCAACTATCTCCCTATATTATCAATAATAGATTATTTATAATATCCACAAAATATTGAATGTTTCAATGATCTTTACGTGAATGTATGGATTTTAAGAGTTTATGGATTTAATTGATTCTATTTCATTATTAACGCATTCGTTGCTCTTATATATGAAAAATACTATCTCGTCTCTCAATGCATATTTAATGTTATCGATTATCTTATCCAACAGAGACGTTAACTCCGTAGTAGTTATCAAATAGTTAACTTTCATATTTCTTTACAATATTATGACGTGTTTTCGTCATTCTTTGAGAAATGAATGAGGAAGTAACATCATACGCGCAGTGTCTTTACAACTTATGAATTCGAGTATTATGAGCAGTTATACTTAAAAACCGTATATATTCGGGAACGTCAAACATAGATTTGATTGTAGTTTGGTGTATGTAGCACAGATGTCGCTGCCGACCAATAGAGTTCCTAGACCACTAGATGGCGCCAGCCGACAAGTTTATAAAACGGCACTATGCGTATGCCGTTGCGTAGCTATGTTTAAATAACAGACGGTTGTACAGCTGTCTTATCACTGCTAGTTTCTAGGGTGGCATAGTTAAACATTGTGTCAACCTACGCTCTAGCAAGTCAGCTGCTGGTGAAAGAAAATGTGCTAAAACTTGGGAGAGCAACAGTCGAGTCATTTTCTTACACCATTCGTAAATGCATAATGGTTACCTTACTGGTACTAGTGCTGTCTAGACAATGGTATACACCAACAGCAGACACAGCAACGGTTAGATTGCAGGCCTTATTATATATTCTAAATACATGTATATTCTACGTTATATATACAGATCCTAGCATTGAAAAGACAGTGATTTTATAGCACAATTTAGGAAGACAATTACGCAACAAACGATACAGACAAATACGATTATATATAGTTATTATTAATTTATACTGTAATGAATATTCATGCTGATCTATTCGCGTAGCTGATATTATTAAGGTTTAGTTTTAATGAAAGAAAAAAATATAAAATCATAATTATAGTCCTGAGTCAGCCTAAGTATTATTATTCAATTATTTTGTTGTAAAATGATATGTAAGGGTTTTAATATGGTTAGTGTAAAATGTTACAATAGACAGTAGTAGAATATTGAGTTTGAATTTCTGCGGTGACTTCGATTTCAATACGCCTTTACTGGGCTTTAGGGTAATCGTACCTAGGGGGACCACCCATTCGTTGTCACTCGATAAAATTGACATAACAATATTAGTTACATATAATAATTATTGGAGTGTGCTGTACAAAAATCTGCTAATTAATAATTTTGCAAAAGCATGTAAGACTGCAATTAATGGTTATGATATATAATAGATGTTTAGATACCCCGAACTTCGCGTTAGCTGTGGTCTTTCGCCGAAAGCCTTGAACCAAATGCTTAGTGCTGCTTTGACTAAACTAAATACCGGTTGGGAAGGTACTCATCACGCCGCTGCAATATCATATTATAAGTAAATTATTCAATAAAATATATTTTATTGTTAATAGTGGACTAACAAAAATATTTTATAGACACAATGACAAATAATTCAGTAGTTGTAGTACTTTTCATTGATCACAAACAGTTGAAGACGTCTTAATATATCAAATCTGCATTTCATAATAGCGGCCCAAACGCACCCATAGATATAATTTTAAGCATGGTTCTCACACATTTTATTGAAAGTTATTGACTTTAAAGATTTAATAACACAGATTTGAAATTCATTAATATTTATTTGAAGTACCTTTTCATATTTATTGACATCACAAGTATTTTAATGCAGTTAAATATATATTAAATAGGTTTAGGGCTTGATCGCTGTCCCGCTGATAACGTACGTTTACCCTTCAGACGTTTATTATGTAGTTTTTATAACACCAAAATATGATCGAGTTGCATGAAGGAGTCAAGATTGTATCGAGTTTGTCCCAATACGATTATATAATAAATAAGTCATCGCGATATTCACGTTTGTGGAGTAAACTAGTGCTATACCTATATATATACATTTACTTATAGCTATGAAATATCCATGTTGTCATGCTGTATTAAGAAGTTGTCATACAGTAATAGTTTTTGTTATAATGACTACATATTATTTATATTAAGTTAAGGACCCAATACACAATGTATGTTATATTAACAATTTTATTTTTGCCATGTATCGCCATTTTACTAACGCAATTATATTGTACGCATTGTGGTATATATTGGTTTATTACTAAGCTTTCTAACTTCTACTAATATTTTATCACTCTCAATTATTTATTCTTTTTAAATTAATGAATTTATATCTCAACGAATTTTATTGGATTCTCACTTTTAATATATAATACAATTTACATTTTAATTGACCGGTATTTTATTTTGATTTTTATCTATCTCACTGAACAGGCTATCGAATCAAATGCACAATTATATATTTGTTTTCGCACAATACCGTGTTTGTAATGTTTGTATCTATTATGGAATTGATGGTTATTGAATCTTGATGTTTTTAACACGTAATTTATATTCTCACACCTCTCAACATCTGTATATGTTTATATTAAATGTCAGTCGTTACTTAATGTACGTTTATAATGTTATAAAACAGTTATTGTATAAAATGCACTAAGCAATCATACATTGTATCCACCTGTTTGTCTCCGCGATTTATTGCAGTAGGGATTATAAATGTTCACAGTAATGTTACATATCGCTAAGATACAAGAATGTTGGAGAGTTTGAGTATGAAGTAGTTGTTACTAAATACAGCAATAATTTAACACCAGGCAAGTAACCAAGTAACGGAATGAAAAATATTTTTAATATATAATTTTAAATTTTATGTGGAGGTTACTAGGTGTTTGATCAGATTTTATATCTGTGACATTTTCTATATTTAGATGTTTAAAGATTCTAAACGTGAACGGATCATCCCAGTCGACGCCTTTTATTATTCTAAGTGTTTAATAAAATTAACGTTGTTTAAAATCTTGTATTTTGAATTAGATTTAGCAAAATAGAATGTTAAAAAAAATTAAAGATAATATTTCTTCATTTCAAAACTCGAATGATAACAATTGTTATTTCGAGTCTTCTATACATAATTATATTCTATATCTGTGCAGTTGATTCCGTAATCAGTTTTGTATGGTCTGTCTAAAATTGGCATTATATGGTGGCGAGGTGATTTGCGATACGTATGCGCCAAACAAAAAAAAACTGGGGTATAAGCCTCAGAATGAATTTACTTCTGGCGTTCTAATCTAAAAAAAACCTATTGTGTGCAATGTGGCCGCTCGGAGTGGCAACAAAATGCTTGCAGCGCATGCGCAGAGCGGCAACATCGCACTTCCTCGCCGCCCCGAGTGCTTCCAGGATTAGCGTCAATAAAATAGAAACAAATCACGTGTAAACCGTACATTTAGCAAGCGTTACGTCAGCAAGTCACCTTGTATTGTAAGCTTAGATAGGTTATTTACCCAATACTAGATAGGATTCAGTTCAAAACGCTGTATGCTCCGCGTCCTAGTCATTTTGGATGATTTTACATAATACCGCAGATTATTTTACTGTCTTCCAGTATTTTAAGCAGAAGTTGACTTAACTGCGATGCGTAGTTGGCCTTTACTACGTCATAAATAACCATTAAGTTCAGGTTTATACTTGAAATTAAGAAATAGGAAATTTTGCACCGCACTAGTTTATTGCTAGCATTAAATGGGTGCTAATTGATACATTACGATCTAGAACGCTTTGAAATTAATTATATGAGCGGCGTATAATGGCGGTTTTTTATGAATTTTAAACTTACAATATCCTTAACATCTCTTTAGGAGTTTGCTCTTTCTTCCTTATGCTTCTACGCCTTTTCAGTAAACCCTGTTGAATATCTCACTTATAACCAATGGTGCATAAAATGCCCTCTGAGATTAAGGAATTGCTAACCACGAGATCTGTAGTTTAGTAATGAGATACGAATTGCACCGACTACTAACATTTTATTTGTTCATGCTAGTTTATCGCTATTACATTTCAGCTACATTAACATCACAAAGCTGTTCATTGATCTACCAATGTAACTTACTCACAGTTCGACAGCTTTACATTATGAACTAGACACGAAAATAATTAGTGGGCCACAAACGTTTCTTAGTCCGTTTCAGTAAACAAAAATACCTTACAAATCGTAAATCTCGATTGAATTTTGGTCGGACATTAACAAGGGTTCATATCGGTAGTCAATTGAGCTTAAACAAAGCCCCAGTCGTACACTAAACTACAGTCACAGGAAAAATAATTTACTTTAATCTAAATACAAATAACGAATACCTAACGTGTTTAGTATAAAGTTATTATTTAATACGTAAAGGTGTATGGTATCTTAGAGATAATTCTTATCTTAATCCAGGGTGCTATTGACTCGAGATGAGTGCGGTGGGTTTGGTAAGCAAAACAAAAAGATATATAATAACTAGGTATACATTTTAACATTGTAGCTACATAAAAACAGGAGAATAAATGAAAATTGTTGGTACAAAATTAATAATTAGAGATGGCGACCCGCCGCAGGCATTCCCTAAGCACGAGAGGCGTGCAAGGAGTTCTCGAACACCTTCATGGACCAAAATGTACAAGAGCGATAGTAGGTACCTAAGTTATACCTAGTGAAGGATATAAAGACACGGAGTTTACTCCTGTTTATTCCTATGTGTATTCGCTACCTAATTGTTGTATATTACATATCAATCGCTTGAATTTGGATCCGTTCTCGGTGTTAAGTGTTGTACACTTCGCGTTCACGTCTGCTTATTAAACTTTTTGGGAACAGCATTTAATATTAAACACGTTATCTATCATTCACTAATAGCACCCTGCTCTCGATATTGTACCATATTGTCTTTATATGTTGACTATGTCAACTGCTTGTAAACGAATACATTGTCTTGGCAATTTATTGTTCTCTGTAGTCAAATTGTGATTTCTAACATCATTTTCTTTAAAATTGACCTTCTAGTTCTGATAATCTGTTTTAGATTAAAATTATTATATCTATTTATTAAATCTTTCTCCTCTTAAATGTCGTTTCATTTTCTACCTTTATTTTTGTCCATCTATACAAATAAATAAAATTGAAGTGTCTGTTATCTGTTTGTAGTTTCAAATTATCAGTTTTTAACTAAATGCATATGAAAGTCGGTATATCTGCCTGTTGGTTCTGGTTAATCTCTGAAACGGCTGGACTATTTGACGGGAGTTTCATTGGCTGAAAGGTGATGGTGACATAAGAATTACCTATGTTAGGCTCACTTATTTACTAAAATCACTTGCAAAATCATTGAAATAGTGAACAATATTTGATTCAAAAGTAACAAAAGCAGCGAGTAGGTAGGTAAAACTGCGGGGTACAGCTAGTTACATTTATAAATACGAACTCATCAAATGTCTAGACTACAATTATGAATGATTTGAGTAATCACTACGTATTATAAAACTCAAAAGCACGGATTTTTATGCAGTTTTTACTGTTAGATAGTGATTCTTGAAAAAGGTTTTCGTATATAATTTGTTAATTTTTTGAGTATATTGGCAAAACATAACGATGTTTGTTGAAGACATCCGTAAACATAAAGCCGCAGGTCTTTTTCTTAGCGTAAGTAACATAGGTATATATAATATAAGATATATTATATTTTCCGTAAAGAACGCGTGAGAAACCGGGGTGATTTGCTAGTAAGCTATATTAAAGGTTTACTCATCTAGATCATTTTATTTCAGAGTACCTAGATGACACAGCTCTTTTCGGTATTTTTTAAATAAGTGAATCCTAATTAAATCGATTTTTCGGTCTCGAAACCTCCTGAATATTAAAGATGAAAATCGTTCAAGCTGTTTTTGAAATTCAGATATAACATACAAGAATTGCTCGTTTAAAACAAGTACAATTCGAACAAAAATAAAACCGACATCAAGGTTTGACTCAATTTCTCTTGGATGCCATCATCAGATATTAATGTACTTATCATGGTACCACCATAGGGATATCTCCTCTCCATTAAAAATAAAACATCAAAATCGGTTCATAAACGACGAAGTTACCCGCGAACACACAAAAAAAAAAATATACAGTCGAATTGAGAAACCTCCTCCTTTTTTGAAGTCGGTTAATATTAGTTTAATCTTATTACAATTTGGTTAACGTACAAAGAATTACAGAAAACAACCAAATCGTTTAATTAATGACTTCTTGATGTGGTCTAGCATTTCTTGGAATACCTATTAACATTGTTATGAAACTGATGGCAATTTCTTAATATACATTACCTACAAAATTATCGATTATCTTGATTTAGATCAGTCTCTTGATTTTTTTTAATATAAGAACCTGCCAAAGTGACGTCATGAGTAGAATCCTAGAATAGTAGTCCCCATACCCATTGCGAATGCAAATACAACAATGCAGTAGCGTGATCTATAGCGGCATATTGAGATGAATTTACATCTTTGGGCCTGTTCATCCAGTTTTAGTTCCCCTATTGCTAAGCCAGTTGTCGAGAGTTCGATTCCCACTTAGGACAAATATTGTGTAGAGTTCATTCGCTTAGATACTGTCACCTTGATAGCGTCCCCCGCCATTACACGTGCATCAAGCCGCCACAAAATCAAAGGTCCGCAGACGGGGCGTACACCAAAGCTATTAAAATGATTTGTTTAAATACTTAGGTACATGTGACTAAATTTTGAAATTGATCTTTTAATGATGTGGTTAACTATGCCATAAAGTTCGTCCTTCGATATTTATTGCAGGGGTAACTATTTATTTTTATAACTAAAGATACATATTTTCGGACGTGTAACACACAACGCCATCTAGTCCTAGACCTTGTATTATGGGTACCTACTGGACAACTGATATAAATATAATATTACCTTTTTTGGTTTTTTTGTTATCAACTGCCTTGTTCGTCTAGCGGTTAGCGTAAGCGACTGCCGATCAAGAGGTCTCGGGTTCGATTCCCGGGTCGGACTGCTGTTAGGTTTTTCTTACAAGAAATTCTCATTAGCTGCCCGGAGTATGGAAGTTGGCGGTGTTTCCTGCCCGTGCCTCGGAGGACCCGATAAGCAATCCAAAATATGACAATCGTTATTGGGAAGTTTGTGCCCTTAAATATACTGTCAAGTTTAAAACGGTAAGCGGTAAAACTGCTGTCGCTACCGATTATGGAACGTATGACGGCCTGTAGCGAGAGATCTACTCCGATGACTGCAGTGAGGGCCCGACGCTGCGACGCCCAAGCGGGTCAAATCGCCAGCAACTGGGCCGAGTCCTCACTGCAGTCGCAATGGTGGCAGGCGGAACTCAGTTCCCTCCTAGCGACCGAGTGCAGGTACTTTCCGAAGCAACCGTGCCCGGAAAGAACCTGCGTCAGTCGGAAGGAAAGGGTTCCGTGCTGCCGCCTTGCCCACTCTATCTGATAACTAGTTTGACCTTCGAATTCAGTTAATCTTCAAGGTTGCGGAGGTCCGATGTCAGTCGTTCCGTGAAAAGACTGATATTCAGGTAAAACTGGTTGAACTAAAAACTGAGCCCTATAAATCTCGGGAATAATAAAGGCTAGGAAGATGATTATTTACTTTTTTGTAAATACACACATTATATATAGTAAGAGGTATATAAATATAGAAAACACCCAATATTATAGCTGTTTTAATTCTTATCTACGTATCTACAGCAAAAACAACTGCTTTTTACGAAGTTCATGCGATCGTAGGAGTATGAAATTTGGCACAGTTTAAGTTTATCAGGAGGAGTGTAAAACTAAAAAAGAACCAACAAATCATGATCGAATTACGACCACTACTAACATTTATTTAAAGAATACTTCACTGTTAATTTTGTAGCTCAGGAAAAATTTCTTTAGGATAACAAATTATCGCCATCTGAATTTTTAGACCGATTGACCTTCAAGAAAAGAGCATAAACACAGATGACAAAGCTGTTGTGACTCTTAAGTTGCAGGTGTTTTGTTTGCGTGCTACATCGTAAAACAACAGAAATGAAACAGTAAATTTTCCATCGCTATCACATTTATAAAAAGTTTATCAAGGTCAAGTTCACGAACATGTTTACCCACATGTACCTACACACATTAAGTTATTTATAGAAATTGAACACCTATTTAAGTGTTTTTACTATAAACATATAAAAATATATAAACATTTCTAGGTTTAATATATTCATCTTAAAAAAATACACGTTTGGAAGTCTATTACGGACGCAATCTAGTATGAAATAGACAAAAATGCAAAATTGAATATGATGAGAATTAGCTCGTTTAGCAGATGACGATTACATGAATTTAGTCCCCCACTCAAACTTCTATGAATTTTCCACTTTAAACAAAAAAATTGAATAGGTAAGTGAATGTAAACACCGCTCAATTCGGCTGTATAGAATGGAATCAGATGATCTAGCGGTTTATACGGCCGTTTCACCGCTTCCTAATGCGCTGACTGGTGTGGTTTCGATTCCCACATGGGACATCACTTTGTGTGATCCAAGAATTATTGTTCTGAGTCTGGTGTTCTTTTACGGTTAGTTTTCTATGTATAATATGTATGTATTTACAAAAAAAAAGTATTTAAGTATTAATATCAGTTGTCTAGTACCCATAATACAAGCTCTGCTTAGTTTGGTACTAGATGGCGTTGTGTGTTAAATGTTCGAAATATTTATTTATTTATTATTATTATTTATTTTACGAATGTTCTTTTTATGGGATAGGGGCTAACGCGTAGACGAATGGCATGAGCAAAAGCAGAGGCGTCACAAGTGCGTTACCGGCCTTTTGAAAAGCAGTAGGCTATTTTTTTAAAGGTTTGAAGGTCGTATTGGTCCGGGAATACCGCAGGCGACTGTTCATTCCACAGTTTTGTTGTGCGAGGCATTGCATTAAGCGTAGTGGCTTAAGCGGTTAGGTACAGGGAGTACCTTTTTCGTTCTACTGCACTGAGTTCTTTGGGTTCAAGTCAAACCGCACATAAGACAACAGTTTGTGTTTTACAAAGTGTAGTTCTAAGTCTAGGTGTTCTTTGCACCCGATTCGTGAAAGTTTATTAAATTAAAGGCACATATTTCCAGTTAGGTTTGTTTTTTTAACCGACTTCAATTCAATTCAATCGACTGTAATTTTTAACCGACTTCCAAAAAGGAGGTGGTTATCAATTCGACAGTTTTTTGTTTGTTGCCTCATAACTTTCGACTGTGTGAATCAATTTTGATGATTATTTTCTTATTTGAAAGCTAGTGGCTTTCCGTGTAGTCACATTTCAATTTGGTCCAGATTGAAGTAGTTTTTTTTATTATTATCGGTTTTATTTAGCTAAACCTGGTTGTTTATGTGTTTGTTTGGGAAATCTTGTAATTGAAATTTGACCCCCTTCCTGTGGACAGATTGATCTGAAATTTGGTACACATCCTCAGGTTTGGTGACAATACAATAAAATGAATTCTGTTTGATTGTAAATCCAAGATGCCCGCTACTACAAAATGGCGGTTTAGAAATTTTGTTATGACTACCTACCTCAATATACCTACCCTACCTCAATATGGCTATCCGATGAAAGGGCTTGACTAATAGGACACAGGTTACGTTGAAAAATTAAAATCCAAGATGGCTGCCGCTACAAAATGGTAGTGTACAAATTACGCCAAAGACTACCACTATACTCGTATGGGTATCAAATGAAAAAATTTGAATAGTAGAACATTGATGAGAAGTACTATGTAATGACATTAATAAATAAACCTGAAAAAACATTTTTTATTGAAAATCGTTTTACCCGTGTTTCCATCCAGTCATCTCACTTTACGCTACGCCCAATGATTTTATACCGAATATTTTTTATCAAATCGTTTTTTAACTTTTAGTACATTATTTTCAATAAAACCGTTTTTTTTATTGTTATTTTATTTTATTTATTATTTTTATGTTTGTTACCACATAACTTTGGACTAGGTGAATCGGTTTTGATGATTCTTTTTTATTTGAAAGCTGGTGCTTCCCGTGAGGACATTTCAATTTGGACCAGTTCTTGAAGTCGGTTTAAATTGATTTATTTTCAATTTTTATCAAGTAAATATGCATTTATATGATAAAAATCGTGATACTGAATTGACGTGTCGCATCGTTGCCTAAACAATATTAGACGTGACAATCGTGGCGATTATAATTGTAGGCGCAAACCTTTTTTTATTAAAAATCTATTACAGTGTTATGTAATGGGTAGGAGGCAAACGTCCAGCAGTGGAATGTAATACGCATTTAAATTATAAATAACTTTTAATTCTTTTGAGTTTTAATAATTACTGTTAACTGATTTAAAATTATTTGGTTTTTAACCAACTTTAAAAAAATGAGGTAGTTCTCAATTCGTCTGTATTTTTTTTATTGTTTGTTACTTCATAACTTTCGACTGAGTGAACTGATTACGATGATTTTTTTTAAAGCTTGTGCTTCCTCTTTGGTCCCATTTAAATTTGGTCCAGTTCTTATAGTCAGTTCTTCTTTTGTTAAAATTTTAAATTATATTATTAAAACGCAATATAGAATGACTCCTTTTATGTTCAGGTGCTTGGATGAACTTAGTTTTAAGCTATAAACGAAACAGCAATTTGTACTATTCGTAGCGTACTATGCAACTCAAATAAGAATAGGAATGTCAATGACCTCTAACTGTCGAATGTCCCTTGAAAAGTACGGTCTACAACAAAATCTTATTTGCGTATTAATTATGTTTTTTTGTTATACCGAGTCTCAGTTATTCACAGTGAAAAAACGTCTTATATTAACTACTGGCAAAGAGAAATATTTGAAGACGATGATGACTTTAGTTTTATTATAAATACAGGTAAGAAAATCCTATTTCTATTTTAATTGAATTGAAATATTAAATACCTACATTAGTTCATGTCTTATTTTATAGCGGAAAGTAACAGTGATGACGATAAGAACGATGACGACGACGATGTCTACACAGAGAGTGCTGCCGAGATGAGTGGAATTGGGTGGCTAGATTTTGTATAATTTTGTCATAAATACAGTGGGTGGAATAAATAGCTACATTAATCCATGTTTTATTTTATAGGGGAATGTAACAGTAATGATGATGGCAATGATGACGACAGTGAGCACTCAGTCATTGATGCAGAGATGAGCGAAATTGAAGAGCTCAATTCTGATTAAAAATTAATTGTTCATGATTTGTAAATAATTATACTTAATAATATCTTGTTTTGCTGACCCTACCCAATTGATTCGAATTGAAAGCTATGACGTCACAAGATGGCGAAAATCCTATTCTTATTTGAGTCGCATTGTATGTACCTAATCCAAAGACAAGTATCAAATCCCAGATGTCTAGGTACCATAGATAAAAAGTATAAATTACACACAATAATCTAAAACGAAAAATGCAAATACATAAATTTCAAGAAATCAAACTCAATTCCTTTGTGCATGATCCAAATAGTTTTAACCTCGGTATATTTGCAATGCTACTATTACGTGAGAGCACAAGTTTTTAACATGTTTCAAACATCTACAGAAACCTACTTTAGTTAGTTAGTGCAACTTTTTTATTGGCAAATATATATATAATCTTGTCTTATATTAGACTAAATGCTTAGAAAGAAGCTCGATTGTAATGGTGATACACTGCCTTACAGCAGACCGACCGGCCAGTACTCACAACGTTTTTAAATAGGGTTTAAAGTTATCAGAGCTCTTTGAGGTCAAGCTTTATTACTACCCTTGAAACACCAACGATGTTTTCATGTTATATAACCACCGGGATCTATTTATATTACGGTGAGTAACAAGTGCTGTTTACCTTCTTAGCTGAACTGTATCAAAACACACCTCAGGTGAAAGTACTAAGTATTGTGTCACATATCAACTATACAGGAAACTTTGAGTGCGTTGTCGGACAAACTTCGAACACTTCAAACACTGATTAATTTGCAGCTATTTTAAACTTAAAATTTTATTTACACTTAACTAAATGTTTGATTAATTTAATCTAGACTGTCTCCTATTCTACCCTACACGAAACATGAACGTCGTGTGCTGAAAATTGAAATCAATATTCCAAACTAGGACGATTGTACGTCCAATAGATGTAAGCAAATTTCGCAGCGTCCCTTTCCCAACCTGTTCTGTTTCCTATGTCTGCATAATAGATAAACTTATATACGTATGTAAATAAGTACTCCACAGGCTATAGTATAGACCCCGATATATAGTTTAAAGCTATAGTTATACATTGGCTTGACAATACTAGCCTCCCCCATACCAGGATATTTTACTTTCTCTGGACGAGGCCCCTTAGGCGCGTCCTGAACGCCACCCGCCCGGGTGGCCACCCCCATGCCCCCTTTTGGCCACCCTTCGGACCCCCCTCACGCATAGTACACACCATACAGAGAGCGAACTAACTCTGCTGCCAACCTCTATAAACTCGTTCATACGTGTTCTTGTATAGATAGGTACTTATTTAAATACGCAATTTGGAGCCCACCTATACATAAATGTATATATATTAAGCTTAAATCAATTTGGTGTGTAATTTTATTTAGTTTAAGCTGATTTAATTTGAACGGACGGCGTCGGTTGTTGATTGTTATTTTGAACTGGACATTAGTCTACTGTTAGTGCTAATACGGGTAAACACCCTTTACTTTCTCCAACTTCGCCTGGATGCAAACAGTAACAAACCATTGCAGTACACTCTTAGGTTTATTTAATTTCAGTAATGTTTTGTAATGTAATGTAAATTACGGTTATTCGCCAATAAATCTGACTTTAAATTTAAAAATATCGAATAAGTATATCAAAGTACTACTTCTATTTTAGGTTAATGCCGAGTAGGTACATTTATAGCTTTAAATAGTATAGGAATAATTTGGCATCGGTTATTAGCTGTTATCCATGCCCCCATGTTATTGAGCATTTTTCTTTTCGAAGTGTCTGGTGCTATAGAGGCCGTGGGTTCGATGTTAACTCAGAAATGTATGACCTATTGACGGCAATAAGCGTAATAATAAAATTAGTGCGGATAAATATACTGTACACAAAGTTTTGACGTTCTAACGCCTCTGTTCATAAAGAAGTTAGTATAATATGTACGTATACGTATATTACTTTTAAAGAAAATAATTCCTTTGCTATCTCATCGGTATTGATATTGTCATTAACTTATCCTGGTTGCTTATGGAGGTGCTTTAGGTAGTGATCCGAGAGCAGGTAGAAATTTTCAAGTGGGTATTTGAGGCATTCTGAAAATTAGTAACTCATCCATAATATCCTAATACAGTAACGTAGATCTGGCTGGAGGGTACCGGCTATTTACCAACCCCATTATTATAGAACATGTAAAAAAAATTGCTGCAAACTATATATCTTTGAGGCAAATTGTATTTCTTTTTTCAATTAATTGTAAACTTCAAAAATAAAGATATAAAATAAGGCAGGCGATTTGCAAGGGATTTCAACACTGCAAGATGCTATTAATGACGACTCCCGCACTAGGACATCTGGGACATGTGACGTCACGAATTTAACAAACATTCAATATCCAGAGTAAGAACATCAAAGTGTGATCCCAGAAAGGGTTTGAATCCACGACACATAGCGCAGTAGATAGCGGTGTCCGCTTGAACCACTGCGCTATACGTGCAGTCAATATTAAATAAATATTTCGGACATCTAACACACAACGCCATCTAGCCCCAAGCTAAGCAGAGCTTGTGTTATGGGTGCTAGACAAATGATATGATGATGATGATGATGATATCCTTGATCCCTTAGCAGGGACATAGGGCTCTCAGAAGTGTCTTCCATTTTTCCCGGTCCTGCGCGACGTCCTCTAGTTGCTGCCAGCTGAGTCCAACCGACGCGGCCTCCTTCTCCACCGACCTTCTCCAGGTAGTTCGTGGGCGCCCCAGTCGTCGTCTTCCGGCAGATTGCCAGCGCAGGCCCTGTTTGGCAATGTGGTCGTCAGGCCTTCGGAGCACGTGCCCAATCCAACGCCACTTCCTGACCAGAATCTCTTCCCGTATGGGCCTCTGGTTTGTTAGCTCCCACAGCTTGCTGTTCCTTATGGTTCTCGGCCAATAAATCCCCAGAATTCGTCTCAGGCATTTGTTAACAAATACCTGGACAAATGATATAAATACATATATACTTTTTTTTGTAAATACATACATATTATACCCAGAAAGCACCCAAACTCCGAAACAAATATTTGTAGATCATACAAACATTCGGTTCGACCCGGGAATCGAACCCGAGACCTCATGATCAGCAGTCGCACACGCCAACCGCTAGACCAACGAGGCAGTTTGAATTGAATGAACGAACAATTAAGTTTCTAATTAAATTTGGTAACTTATTTACACAAGTACGGTCATTTTCAAAAGTCGCTCACAAGTTGTTTAATACAAGTTAATCATAAAAATATTTCAAAAATGTTTCTTGCAAAATTTTTTTCATGTTTTATAATAATGGGGTTCTTAAATGACCCCCGATCCCAAACCCTCCAAGCAGGTCTACAATATATTAATTATAGATGTAGGTATATAACACACATAATATCTGTTATACAGTGTCCATGAAGTTTCAGATAAAACGTAACAAATTTTCCTTAGAGTACCTATATATAATTTCGCCATCGCGTTTCACTCAATCCTGCATACACTTTGCCTGATTGAGGGATCGTCCCTCAAGCGGTTTGTCTTTGATATTTTGTATCGAGTCAAAATGCCTAGATGAAACGACAATAGAAGTTCTGAAAACCTCATTATCGGTATTCATTTTCTTTCTGGGCACATCGAGTGGTATTGTTGAGTGAATTAAATATACTCGTACTTCGTTGTTTGATTTTCAAACTTTTTATTTATTAATTAACCGCAAGCTTTGGATTTTTAGCAGTATCAATCGTAGTAATAGGGTTTTTAGTGCAATTTCGTCCCATTCCATTGAAAAATCTATAGGTATATCATCCTTACTCTTTTTTCGTAATATACATAGAAGTACAATAAATTCCTTGTCATTAATTTTTGCCATCCATCTTGCACTGAGTAGTATATCGAAAGGGATAACTGCTAAATTCTTGCTAGCTGAATTTGATACACTTGAAAAATATATGATACCATATGGAAGCAGGAATGCTTGCCACTGTTTTACTGTCCGAGTCTGATTTTGCTTTAAAAATATAGTCTTGGCATTCTAATTTAAGATCATCGATAAAGCCCAAAGGATTAGCAAGCTAAAGTGGCAGTGGGCAGGTCATATTAGCCGTAAAACTGATTACCCTTAGAGTAAACGGGTTCTTGAGTGGAGACCGCGTCTCGGCAAACGTAGTGTAGGACGTCCAAAGGCCAGTTGGAGTGATGATTTGCGCAAGACAGTTGGCAGGAGCTGGATGCGAGAAGCCGAGGATTGAACTAAGTGGCGTGCCACATCAGCTTGCTAATCCTGTGGGTTATGTTAATGACTCTAGTTCTCTGCCGAATCACCTCGTTTCTGTTGTGTGTGTGTGTGTCTGTGGTTTTCCATAGCACGCTGAGCGACTTTAAATTTGTGAACCAGCCGCACCGTAAGTGTCAACGTTTCGGTTCCGTATGTCATTACGGGAAGAACGCACTTATTGAAGACTTTCGTCTTTAGGTACTGTGGAATCGACGATAAGAAGACCCGACGAAGCTTCCCAAACGCTGCCCAACCCAGCTGAATTCTCCTGTTCACCTCGTCCTCAAAGTTGTTTCTCCCTAACTGCAAAGTCTGCCTGAGGTACACATATTTTTGAACAACTTCGAGATCGGCACCGTGTAGTGTAACCGGTTCCGGTAGTACGTGTTCATTGAACATGACCTTGGTCTTGTCCAAGTTCATCCGTAGGCCGACGCGTACAGAACAGTCAGCCAGGTCATTCAGCGTCTGTTGAAGGTCCTGCAGCGTCTTTGCTATGATGACGATGTCGCCTGCAAATCGCAAGTGAGAGATCTGTTCGCCATTGATGTTGATGTCGCGTCCTTTCCAGTGCAGCGTCTTGAAATAGTCCTCCATTGCATTAGTGAACAACTTCGGGGATATAATATCACCTTGTCTCACTCCTCGATGCAATAGTATAGGTCTTGTATGCTGATTCTGTACTTGGATGGACATAGTGCCGGCTTCTTAGAGACACGGATGTATCGCCAATCCACTTGGCAACGTTGCAGGGACTCCAGAACAGAGCAGATCTCGATCGAGTCAAAGGCCTTCTCATAGTCTACGAATGCTAGACACAGGGGCTGATTATGCTCTTCGGTCTTCTGTATATATGCCGCACTGTGTGGATGTGGTCTACGATGCCAGATCCGCTCCGAAACCCAGCTTGCTTCGGTGATTGAAATTCATCGAGTCTTCGCGCAAGACGGTTCTTGATGACTCTTGAAAACAGCTTGTAGACATGGCTTAGAAGAGAAATGGGCCGATAGTTCTTTAACATGGTCTTGTCACCCTTTTTGAAGAACAGGACGACCTCACTCCTGTTCCACGTTTCTGGAGTTCTCTCTTTGAACAGGACAGTGTTAAAAAAGTTTTGGAGCTCCCTCAGTACGGGCATACCTCCAGATTTCAACAGCTCTCTTGTAACGCCGTCCTCTCCAAGGGATTTTCCATTTTTCAGCTGTCTAAGAGCCATCACGATTTTTTCAGTGCTGACTTCTGGCAGATCTTCGATGTAGTTCTTCTGCCAACGAATTGACAGGTGGGTTCTCACGTATTTCCCTCATTAACCCTAGTGTCCTCTTTGAAAGCTTCTACTTCCTGCTTTTACGCTGCATTTCACAAAATCTTGTACCTTCGTCCCTGAGAATCCGAACCACATTTTTGAGGATTATTAGTTTAGTTTAGTTAAAATTGAATTGTTCGTCAGTATGCTAAATAAGCACAGTTGTGCTGTATACAAAAATTTGTTAATTATGTGTTTAAGTTGTAATACATAATTTATAAATAAGATTTCCCAATCGATTGACCACTGTAATTAACATTTGAATAAAAGGAAATAAAAATATAAAAAGACAACACTTTTATGTAAAAACTAGTATTGTCTTGACACTATTTCCCCTCTCGTTCTCGCTAGAATTACCCCAGACAGTTGTTACGTAAAACAGAACTCTGAATTTTCTCAACTAAATTGTACACCAGTTTAGCGGATACAGACTTTGACAGATAAATTGATCGTTTGATTAGCGCACACGACAGGCAAGATGTACCTTGCTTATTCTGTATTGATTTGATAAGCGGTCACTTGAACTATATAATAATTTGAGTTTCAATTGATTATTACTTTTTAATATTATTTTGTTATCATACATTTTGAAATAAAAAAAATACAACTTTTTGTACATTGTAATTACTTGGCGAATACAATCATGTATGCCTGACACCTGACGAAAACGATCATATATACCCATTATAAAATAATATAAACTTAAATTTTGACGTATTTTAAAATCAAAATCTACCACTTTTCACACTTTCAGTTGTGTTGTTATCATTAAGCTGGTATAAAATGAATAGGAGAGTAATTAAATTGGGTATCGACGTTGGTGGAACGTAAAGAAACTTAAAACATTTTGCCAACCCATCTGGCCAGCCTCGTATAGTACACTGAAACCTTTAAATAGAAGGAAGGAAGGAGAAGAAAATAGAAGGAGATTCGTATATCCAGATTGGAACAATCCATCAAGAGTGGACTGTTAAAACCGTTGGTGATGAAGATGTGGGCGGAACAGTTACCAACATTACATAAATTGAGATTAAAATGCCCCAAAAACATTTAGTTTTCTTAAATGACAGGTAGTTCGCAATAACTAATTTCGTTGCCCATAGACTCAGAATTGGACACATCCCATGCAATAAATTTAGTTATATGATGAAGAAAACCGCTTCTCCTAATTGTGAGGAATGTGGAGTTGTGGAAGACTTACACGATTTATTAATGGAGTGAGTTAGATACGATGGGGTGGCATACGCTGTGCGTAAAAGTTTCAAAAACTAATAGATTAAAAAAAAAAAAAACTAATCTAAAGAGAAAGCAACAATTGTATATCTTAGAATATCTTACTTTTAGGCAATCTATGGTATTCTTCAGCCTTAACTCTTAATAAAATAAAGTAGACTAGGGCATATTTCCATACTTATGGTTTCAAGAAGTGTTTAATGGTCACTGGGTTTAATATAATATATTATAGGTAAAGTTTCAGCAAATTGTTTTTGACTGAGAAGAGCGCTCATTTTAGGCGTCAGGTGGCAAGAAATGCGAGAAACAATTTTTAACAAAAAATAAACTTTTGATGGAATCTTTTAAGAGGTTGGGCTTGTGACTGGCATTTAGTTAGATGTTGCAATATATTCATATATATGTTAATGAAATGTATATAGTATACACACCTTTGGCAGGCTTGTTGATGTAGAGTTTGGTGACTGAAACTGGAGGGCGAGGGCTCGATTCCACATAAGCGTATGATGAACACGTTAATTTTTTCTACATCTGGGTGAAATTGTACCTTAAAACAGTATATATGTAGGTTTACATATGGTTAGTTACTATAAAATGCTCTGCCTCATATTTTATGAAATAAATATGTGAAATAAATCTCTTATATAAAAACATGGGAAAATATTTCCTACAAATGCAATATATTTTGAATTAGTCTTCATTTAAAATATTTAACAGGTCAATTAAAGCTAGGATTCAATATTAAGCAGTAAAAATTTGGTTACAAAAATAGCGCAACTTTGGGATCGTGAAGACAAACAGGCTTGCTACATTCCTTTTACACAATAAGCACCTCACGTTGCAGCTTGTTAAGGTTCATATTTGAACGGCCATCGCTCAGCCTGAAAAGGTCCATATATGAAACGTATAAAAATGACCAATGACGGCACCTCTGCATCTTTTTACGCGCAATAAGGTTTAATCACTTGTAATTATTATTGCAGCTTTCCTGTTGAAAGTTAGGTAAAATGTATTAGCAAGTTTTAGGTTAATATGAACTTTAATTCGATGTCAGTGACCGACCGAAGATTCGGTTTCGGTTTCGCCCAGTTTCGGCGGGTCGGAAATTTGTAGGTGCTCCAAGTACAAAAACACATTACACCCGCCGCATTCGCATCTATATGGCGGGTGTACCTATCAATATTCCAATATTTAACCATTATTTATGAATTAGAGTGAGCCAAGAGCCGGTTCGGTTTCGGTTTCGGCGCGGCCGAATCTTTGGCCATTTTTTGACCGAAACCGAATCTTCGATCGGTCACTAACAAAGACAGTATGATTTTCATAGTAATAGCAGTAAAAGTAGTAGAAATGTCAAATTTGTATGTCAGTGTATTCGTTTCCCATATGAAATCTTGCGCAAAAATCTATGCTATAGATATTGAAGAAAAGGTATTAATTTGAAGGTAGTCTTTATTATAGTATCAGAACTCAAGAAATCAGTTTTTTGAATTTGTCTGTGTGTGTTTTGAATTTTTCTGTGTGTGAAATCGTCTGTGTGTTTGTGCGCGCTAATTTCAAAAGTAACAGTTATAACATAACAATTGTATCAGTTAAAAGAATCACTGCGACAATAGACATACGCGTGCTTTTTTATTTTTACAACATTTTTTTTTAAACATACACGAATAAAAATGTATCATTGTATTATGCAATCGTTTTATTTGTTGCTAGCTATGAACATAAATAATTTGAAAAAATATCAATACACATCATAAAATAAAGTCCTCCGCCGCGTCTGTCTGTCTGTCTGTTCGCGATATACTCAAAAGCATTTTATGCGGTTTTTACCAATAGATAGAATCTTGAGACAGGGTTCTGTATATAATTTGTAAATGTTTTGAGTATATTGGCTAAAGTATGACTATATTTGTTGAATACATCGATAGAAATGAAGCCACACATCTTCTAAGAGTAACATTGGCTATATTATGTTTTCCGTAAAGAGTCCATGCGAAGCCGGGCGAGTTGCTAGTTTAAAATAGTTAAATATGAGGCATAAAAGCAGATGCTGAACTTGAGAGTTGCTCATCAAAGCTGCATGAGTCACCAGACGACTGATGTTATATTATACTCAATGGTCAATCGATACTAATATAATAACTTAAAAATAACTCTGTCTGTCTAAAACGATGAATTTCGGTATAGAGATAGATTGAACCTTGGAAAACACGCGATAACCGACATACAGGAGGGTGGAGCTGTGAGAAAAAGGTAGTAAAAATAAAAGACTAGAATTGAAGTTAATAACAACGTGTGGAATATGTACCATAGACTAGAATGGTTTAGGCTTTTACTTCAATTTTATGGTTTTAGTTATACGTGATTGACTGCCTCGATAACAGAAGCACAGTGGTAGCGTATGTGACTGCTGTGTCGGACGGTCGGACCAAATCTTTGCTTCAAAATATTGTTTCTTAATTAAGGAGTTTTCTATGAATTTCACGTATGTATTCACAAAAAGTTGATAAGTATGCTATCAGTCAATCTAGCCGTTTAGTCTATGGAGGCGCCGAAGGCTCCTCTCTATTAGCGGTGCCAGTAGCCAAGACTAACTTATTGGAGTAAGCACGCGAATTAATCATATTAGCAATGAAGTTCATCGTGAACTAGAAATTTTCAGTGTCAATTGAGTGTGCTCGCAAAGTGAATTTTAATTATAAATAACTGAACCCCGTGGTATCACCCGCGGTTGTACCGCGAGTAATGCCGCGGGACAAAGTTAGTATAAAAAAGTAGCCTAAGTTACTACCTGAATCATCAGCCTGACTGCATCACCTGCCAGTGAAAGCCCCATCAAAATCGGTCCAGCCGTTCCAGGGATTACTCGGAATAAACAGACAAGCAGACAGACAGACAAACAAAAAAGTTTTTTAACTACATTTTTGGCATGTGTACATATGTTTTTAGTAAAAAGCGGTTATTTTAGTATTACAAACAGACACTCCAATTTTATTTATATGTAGATCTGTCTGTACATCTTTGTGCATATGTAAGGCAATAGGTAAATTAATATATTAAGTATTTTAAGTTATTCTCTCTATCGCATTAAGAATATCAGTCATAATAGAATAAAACAAAAGAAAGAGGATATCTTTTTTCAATTTTCTTCTTTGGTATTTTAAGGTTTAGATATTTGAAAATCTATAACAGAGTAAAAAATCATGTGCACAAGAGAGATTTCTAATTGAACGTACGTGGCTATCTCTGTAATGCGAAACGATGGAAAATTTAATTAAGTTCGATCGAGATGTTGATGTGCGAGCAGTCATCTAAGCGGGACGAGGGTGGCGTCCGAGCAGCGCATGTAAATGCGACCGACGCCGCGGGCCGGAACCTACAGCCGCAGTAGCCTACATCGGGAGGAATGGAAAATATATATCAAGCCGAGCGAAAAGTCCACTACACACCCTGAGGGTGGCGGGGTCCGGACGTGCGTTCGATTCAAACGAGCCGTGGCAGCCCCCGCAGCAGTCGGGCTAAATTTTATCATCGAGCAATATCACCCAGTCAATGCATGCTGACGGCACTGCGCCGCACTGCATACTTACTGCACACGTTACACCATTTACCGCTTATAAACGTCCAAACAATTTTAAAGCTTCCATGTTGCCTGCTTAAACTAAAATCATTGCAGAAAATATTTTACAGATGTAATTTCAGATGTTTCCTTTAGCCTCGAGAAACTCCCGAGGAAAATAAATATGCTTAAACCCGACCCTGCGCCGAGAAAAGAGGAAAAAATATTAAAAATTAAGAAAATATTTGTTTTACAGTTATGTAAACATCTCTAATTACGACCTGTTCAAATTATTATTTTTTCTTTGCACCGTGCGCAGACCGGCGCTCTAATTAACATCTATTACAGGTATTTCGGGAACAGAGGAGTATCATTTGGCGAGGGCGCTGAGTACACTCAATTAAACGAGGCTGGCGTCCCCTCGCCCCTCGTTTTCCGCGTGCTACGCCGCTGGGCTACTGCTACGTGGTCACATCGTGTGCTACGACTGCAGTGTTTTCTGCAATGTTGACATTTCTTTCTGCAGATTTTAAACTTTCATAATAGAAAATATGAAGTTTGAGGTCGGACATGGCAAAATGTTTATGGAATCCTTGTAGACACCTGTTGATTAGATGTGTGGAACGCCTTGAGTGCGGTGTGATGCATGCGTTTCGCGTGCGTTGCGACGCGATGCTTTTCGTTGCCGATAGGTGGCGTTCATAAGTCCACGCGGCTATCCGGCACACTGGGCGCCTCCCCGTGGTCACCCGTTCGGAACGACTCGCCCTCCCGCAACCCACTCCCCGCCACCCTCTTTAAAAGCCAGTGGCGAGCTTCAAGAGAAAGTGCCGCGTGTGTACACTCACATGCGTAGAACCATCTTTGGCGAAAACCGGCGGCGCGGTGCGGGGAGGGCCCAGGATTACGTGGAGGCGACTCCCGCCGCCCCGTATGCGTAAGTGCGTTCACACAAAGCCTTCCCACATACATTTGCATAGTGACATTGTACGGTAATAATGTATGTGACCACTCGGCTCGCCGCCCCACGGCGACATCTTTCAATAGATCGCCTCGGCGCTTGTTCTGTGCCTCCCGTGCCTCTCCCTCCGCACGCCGCAGCAACCCTTGATATCCGCACATCCGCTGCAGCATCTCTCGTAACGGTTTCTAATTAAAAACACACACGGTGTAATTATTTTAAGATTCAACTTGAGTATACTTCTATACATGTTTTGTTTGAATAGATAGTTTATTTGAGAAACTGTATATTAATGTTTCCTTGTTTTAAAATGATGAGAAAAAAAAAATTAAGTGTCAAGATTAAAAATTCTAAGTTAAACTGTTAAGTCTCTATCAAGTGAATATTTCTTCTGATTTAAATGATGGAACCGTAGGAAGGTTCGTCCCATCATTTAGATGAGAAGAAATCGAATGTGTAATTTTGATTTACATATGTGACTAGGTACACATGTGCGTATAAGAGGATTTCTTGAAGTTTCGTCGATATAATAGAAGGGTGGGTGGGGGTTGTTCGGACGCGCTCACCGCTCGCTCACACGCGGACGCACGGGTGTGTGCGTATGTCTCGGACATGCACGTTACGCAGATTTCTCTAACGATTTTCCCGGAGTGTGAAATGTAAAATAAGGGGTTAGACGAGGCTGAGCTCGTTGCGTCCCGCGCGCTCCACCTCACCCCCCCTCACTCGCCAAATTGATGACCAGCCACCCACAGGCCGATCTGTTCAAATTTAACACATATCGTATTTAAAAGTAAAACGCTTCGGAACCTTATCCTATCTCATTAATATTCTCTTGAAAATTGTTAAAATACTTTGTATATTTTGTTTACCCAGTTTATTTTTTATATATTCATAGGCTAGTATCCGTAGAACCGTCTGTAGATAGCCATAACATAATGGGGGCCATGTTTAAATAGTTATCATTAATACGCATCAATTTAATGCAAAACTTGCAAGTAATGTATTGCTAATTTTAGAAGTACTTAATCTTTTAAAAAGAATTAATGAAAAACATCATACTTTATGTAACGTTCAATTTTCTAGTACTATTTAGTATTTAAATGTATTCGCGACCACGCTATATTCTTAATTGTAGAGGAGATTTATTTGTCACTGACATCACCGAACAATTTTACGACTAAACTGCTGCACTAATTTCAGTGGAATTTGGTATGGGAATACTTTTATTATTAAGGTACTAAGGTAAGTAAGGACTACTCTTTTGCGCGATAACCGACACGCATACGCAGACGGAGCCGCGGGCAAAAGCTAGTGATTAATAAATATACTTTATTGTGAAAGAATTAATCAAGAACTTAAACTTTTAATTGACTATTAATCTTGTTATGTTATGTGTATATAGTGTTAACAATTTCAAACATTGAGTTTAAAACATATATTTGTTCAGGCACTACAGAACTGGTTGTTGTGGAGAATAGAGAAAGAGATGCTTCTAATTAATAACATGTTTTTGTCATAAGCGAACTTTCACGGGACCTCACTCGACTATCATACAGGTTCATTTCTGCCTCTGCGACACTCTGAACTCATTCCTCGATAAAAATAATTGGGGTGTCTTTACTCGTCTTTCTCCTTTCCCCACATCAAGCTTACGTCATTTCCTCATGAAACGACACAGTGAAATTCTACATCTTCTTTTGATGAGATGGCAACCAACCGAAAAATATTTTCCAATCTAGTATTTAGTGTTCATTTCTAAAGTTTTTTAGTATTCAAGTCATCGTCGTAATAAAATGTATGATAAAAATGCAATATAGTGAATATAATGAAACGGGGTCAAACCAAAGTACAATAAAAAAGACTATTGTCTTTCTAAAAATCAAAAAACAATATCTAAATCTTCTCACTGTAATCACTAAGAAATGTATAGTGTTGATGGACTTCCAGTAGTTATTGGTGGTGATTCTCTTGGTGTCATCACTAAACTTAAATTCACTAAAATTTTGTATTGGATTACAAACTTTAATTTCACCTGTTTACAGTCTTTTTTACAATATCTCACATCTGAGTTTTCACTATATTTAGTTCAAAACCGACTAAAATTTGATCAGAAGTACACGCTTGTTTATTAGTAGAAAAAACTAAACTACATTCAAATTTTTTTTTCAATTACAAATATTACTTACGTAATTAATTTAGTCGACATCTAAGTTTAGTGCGAGATGTCAAGTGTATGTCACACCTTACACATTTTAAACGTTCAACACAAGAATAGAAAAAGTAAAATTATGGTCCAAGTTAAGTAATTTAACTAATTTTGGTTATGCGAAAGTAAATTTTACTTTTTCAGGTAATAAACAAGTGTGTGTTCCATATTAACGTGTATTTGGTACTGAACTAAGCACAGTGACAGCTGAGATGTAAAATATTGAAAAGTAGTCTAAAAACAGATGAGATTAGAGTATATAATTCAATAACAAATTTTAGTGAATTATAGTTTAGTGATGACACCAAGAGAATCACCACTATTGTGTTGCTACACATACGCTAAATACTCCACTAGAGAATGTAATATGTAGTATGGTCGCTGAAAGAATTTTGCATTGTCAATAAACAAACCATAAATGTCCTTTTTAAAGCGACCGTATCCGCAAACCAACATAGGTGCCAAAATGTCTCCACGCAGCTTGATGGAAAGTTAGAGTAGAATCCAAGAGTGGTGGCCACCATCCTCATTATGAATTCGGAGAATGCAGCATGATTTCACGCCCCGCTTGAAGAACCTGGAATCATAGAGGGAGGAAAACAAGCGCGCTCTTACTGGTAGTGAGTTCAGGCTTTAAATGCCCGGCACAGAAAAAGGTAATACTGCAATTACCTTACATTGATGTTGTTACCATCGTCGTCTTGCGTGTCATTTCCAAGTAATTACTATTACAAAAGCTACACAAGCATTCGCAATAGCTATTCCCTAAAGTAAAATAGCCAATCTTTAAAAACTGGATAAATATACACATGCCAATACGTATAATATGTGAATATTTTTTAACGAATATTTTGCATTTCAAATAATATTACATACAAATATGTATCAGTTCAATACAGGGTTAATTGAATTTATCTTTCTTTCAACTTGGTTCTATTTGCACGCCTTATCAATTTTTTGCACTAACTTCAATAGTAAATTTTTGTATACTCTGCAATGGTTGCACGCTATGTAAATATTTTTTGACCATTTTAAAATTTCTTTATAGTGGGCAAGATTTTACATTTCGCCATTGGAGAGTGTCCATTAGTGTAGTGAGAAATATCGAACCCGGCCATCGTTATGTATGCTTGTAAAACGGGGTGCTGGGGCAATTTGTTTCCCTGTAGTGTTGAAACGTATAGATGAGTACCTACATAAGAAGCTTATTTTAATAGTACCGATATGACGTATTCGCATAGAACAAAAATCTTCTAATATAGCAATAGTAATACGCTAAATGACCCCGTTTGCTGAATCCCTTTAAATAGAAAACATATTTTTAAGAATTCGCTGTATGAGCTGTATTTAAAGTCATAATTTAAATTGAACTTATGTTTAACCTTTAATTTCATTCTCTCAAATAAGTTCAGTTTCAAATAACAGTGGTTATTCCTGTGCACCAAACCGGTTGTACCCTCAGCCACCCCCGCGTCTAACTGTATTTATCGTTTTTTACAACACTCGCTGCATTCCTATGCACCCCTATCATCCCCGCTACGCATCGCTAACTAAATCTCCGCTTTTTATTCAATCTAGTTTTAATATCATGGAAGGTTGAATTTTGAAATAAAATATAAAAGATAATGGATGAAGCTTTCTATTAAGCTAATACTCATTGCTATTATTTCTTGAAATACAAATCGTTGGCCAAGACTATATATTATTTGATACATCCTAATTTTCTGATCTTTTAGGAAAACGTCAAGCATATATTATTATTTCCAATTCAATGAAGGAAAATTACGAGGAAAGAATATCTTTGAACAAATTTTAAACTCATGTACTTGTATTTGCATCCCCAGGCTTAATTTCAATACAGAATATTAGTAACAAAGGCGGTTCTTCTTAGCGTTGTCCATAAAATTGCAAGAAATACACAAAAGCCGGAGTCCGCCGACGCATTATTGTTTTCTAGCTATTTTTATTGTCGTAGTGTGAGTAAGCGTTAGATTTTTTCATATCACATAAAACCATAATAGTCTATGTGTGCGTAGCAGTTCTCAGAAAGCCTGCGTGAGAATCATCCAAACTTTTATATGTGTGAACGCAACGTGCATTTTACACCTGTTGCGGATGTATTAGTGTGGGTGTATTTTTTCTCTCGAAGGGATGAATGCGATGTTGCTAGATGCATTTTTGGTGCGCTCTGCTGTAAATTTGACAACGTCGCGCAATTTGAATGCTTCACTAGCTCTGTAACGTTCTTTGTACACGTAGAAATATTTGAAAGTTAGAATTTTAAATTTCATTCAAACTTTCTAGTTATAGATAGATAGAAAACTCTTTATTTGTACACCATAATATTAAGTAGTTACAAGAGTACATGAAATGTGAGATGTAGTGTACAAAGGGCGGCCGTATTGCCAAAAGCAATCTTTTCCAGGCAACCAACTGTTTAGGATGGATTAAAATGTATAGGAGAGACAGTGATAGTTGTCGGTGATAACACGTTATTACACGTTTCGTTTTGATGTAAGACGGAGATCATGACTTATGCAAAATTATTTTATGACTAGCATTTGAGATAATGAATCCTAGGTAGGTATTTATATCGTCACTGTGGAATGATGAAAGAAAAAATCTAACTTTGTTTAAGATTTCTCGTGCGGTTCTAGTAACCACAATCTATAGAATTCACCACACTGAATAGGGGAAAAACTGTCAGTACTGTCACAATCGGGCGGTCGAAGTAAGTCATAGGGGGCAAACAAGCAGATGTATCGGCTGATGGAAAGTGATTACCGCCGCCCATGGACATCCGCAACACCGAAGGCGACACAATTGCGTTGCGGCCTTTGGTGATTGGGTTATGGCCTCCGTGTCAATGAGTTATGCACGGGACCGGCTGTTGTGGGGATCATAGTGGACGTCTTTTGGTTGAGATGATGTTGTGTCAATGATAATTAGAGTTTGGACTTTCTCAAATCTGAAACAATTTGTGAAAGCATCAGTCTCTGTTTAAAAATACCATTTCTTGCAGTTTATAAAATAACAAGCTGAACCCCGCGGTCTTACCCGCGGTTATCGTCGTACTGCGATTAACGCCGCGAGACATAGTTAGTTTAAAAAAAGTAGCATAAGTTACTCCCTGGATCATCAGCTATCTGCCAGTGAAAGTCCTGTAAAAATCGGTCTAGCCGTTGCAGAATTTTTAAAATACAATTTTTTTATTAGTACCATGTATACATATATACGCATTTAGAAAGAAGCGGTTGTTTTAATATTACAAACAGCCACTCCAATTTTATTTATTTGTATAGATAACAGAGGCGGATACAATTAATCATGTTAAAGATATCTAGCTACTGATTATATCATACGTCATCAGCGTATTGCAATCCACTTCTGGACTAATTGGTGTGTAATCCTTGCGGCCCATGTCCAGTAGGTATTTGAAGTCAGGTTGAAGACTATCAATTGTAGCATGTGACATATTATTATTATTATTTCATATTTATCACAACAGATAAATAAAATTGGAGTGTCTGTTTGTAATATTAAAATAACCGCTTTTTAATAAATGCTTATGTAATGATATCTATGTATACATGGTACATGTACCAAAACAACATTATTTACAAGTTTCGTTTGTTTGTCAGTCTGTCTATCTGTCTATTTGTTCCGGCTAATCTCTGGAACGGCTGAAACGATTTTGACGGGACTTTCACTGGCAGGTAGCTAATGATCAACTTAGGCTACTTTTTTTAGACTAACTAAAATAAACGCGGGTAACACCACGGGGTTCAGCTAGTCTGTCGTAAGTCTTAGGGCACGGTTATGCTCCCGCCAAGTCCAGCGAGCAAAAAAACGGCACGGCAGTTCCATCCTTTTCTCGAAGCAATTCAACCCATTTTCGACCCCTTATAACTTCATCTATACTAATATATAAAGCTGAAGAGTTAGTTTGTTTGTTTGAACACGCTAATCTCAGGAACTACTGGTCCGATTTAAAAAATTCAGTGTTGGATAGTACATTTATCGAGGAAGGCTATAAGCTATATATCATCACGCTAGGACCAATAGGAGCGGAGCACCAATGAAAAATGTTTCGAAAACGGGGGAAAATTATCACGCTACTGGCAATAGAAGACGCAAACGAGGTTGCGTGGGTCGGCTAGTTGTGGATAAAATTAGAACCCTGGATTTTCAGTAACTAAGCAGGCATTGTATTAACGCTATATTTCAAATTTCATCATCAGTAGTTTAAGAATTATAACTAGTGAACATTTCTTAATTTTGTAACTCACTTACTATTATAATGACCGATCATCAAAACTCTAAGGCACTACTACTAGACATAGAAGCCTCAGATTTAGACTAAATTACTGTTTAGTGCATAAATCAAGGAAAAACAAAAAAAAGTCGGTTCAGTTTTCTAGATACACCAACTGCATAAATAACTTTGTAATCCCTTATAAGTATATACGACAACAAAGTTATATTTGCAGTCAATGAATCAGTGCACCTGTAATGTATAAATATTAATAATGAATATAATTAAATAAACTATTAATAATAGGTGTAAATAGGTACCTATATATAATTATGTTCAAATGTAACTTGTTATATGGTAAACAGGATGAAAAGGCAAGAATGTGACAAGTCTTATGAAGTTGTACTAAAATTTTGCAAAGTCCAATGAAGAGATTGACTTGGCTTGACTTGACTTTAGATAAGACCAATTATCTCCGGTCAAGTGACAGGAATAACGTGGGAGGTTTTGGCCGGAAGACTATCATGACGTTTTGGGTAACACAGCTGGCACGAGGAACTAAAACGATTAATATTTTAAAAGCTACATCAATAACAAGTAAATAATTTAAAACAAGTTTACATCGTTGTTTCAGTAACGACATTAATACTACATGGCGCAGTCGGTAGAACACGTATTACATATTATATTAAATTAGATTGTTTAGTGCGATTGCCAAGTCAATCTCTTTGTTGGACTTGGTATTACATGAATCAACAAATTTTTATGGTAGAAGAACTGAGTGGCAAAACTTGTTTTTTACAAGTTATGTTTTTATGACTATTGTTTTGAGTGTTAAAAGACTTTTAACGTGTACAATAAAATTAAATTGAAATACTAAAGCCAATGAAAATACTTACAATATTTACATACCAAAAATATCGTAAACATACGTCCACAACATCGCGTACTGGTAGCGTTCCCAAAAGACTGGCAGCATTGTCACTTTGAATGGCAATGCTAATTATGTGTGCTGGAAAATTTAGAAAAAGGCTAATCCACGTGTCTGGTTTTATATATGTACAATTTGTACATGTCTTTATGAAGCTATTAAAGATACCATTTATGCTATCTTTAATGGCTTTTTATCAATAAATATTAGGGCGATGTGGTCGCACAGCAACAAAATACAAAAAAAAAACCATTAAATATTTTCGTTGAAAATGTTTTTTTGAGAATTTGAGTGTAGAATAATGCATGACGTCACAGATGCATGTATGGTTTAAGATTAAATCGTAAACAAATAAATTTAAAGATATCACCCACCCTGCGTCCCGCATATATCAAAAATTGTGTCAAACATATTTATTAGGTTTTCCAATTTAATAATATCAGAAAAAAATGCTCATATTAGTAAGTTATAATAGAGAACTAGCTAAACCCCACGGTATTGCCCGCGTACGAGAATAACCGCGGATAACGCCGCAGGACGAAGCTTGTCTGAAAAAATCAGCTATCTACCAGTAAAAGTCCCGTCAAATTCGAGCCAGCATTTCTATGTAGCTGATGATTTAACATGTGCTGATGTAACACCGCTCAGCTAGTATTAAATGAAAGCTTTAAATAACGCCTGTTCAAAAACTCTTCATTAACCAAGGTGCATAAATAGAGTAGTATAGACATACAGTGCTTAGGACTCGGTGCAAGAACTGGATACTAATCAACAATTTGCAAGTAGTGCAGGGGATAATGGAGCGGGCTACAATTGGATTTTGATTGAATAATCAAGTCTGTAATGAGCTCATCCTACAAAGAGTCAATGAGCCTGACATATGTAGCATGCTGAAGTAACAGTGGGTTGGTTACACGGACAAAGAACCGGTAGTCGTTGTGAAGAATTGAGTAGCAATTTAAAAATGTAGTATTGCAGGAGCAGTAGTTTTTTTTTGTTTTATCTGTCTGTATTACATTCATTATGGCTTATGTTTTTAATTCATTCACTGAAACGTCACTTCTTCAATCTTTTTTTTCTGACAATTTTTTTTATACTAAACCTTTTTCCGGTTTAAGCTTATAATCCGGTGGTTATAAGAAAGTGTTTTATAACTACACGTACTAAAGAGTTCTGATAATTTTAATTACCTGGTAAAATTATAAAATAAACCAAAGAATACTGTGTATCACAATAACATTTCTGCAAAGATATATCTTTGCAGAAATGTTATTGTGATACACATACGTTATTGTGATACGATAGACTATAGTCTAACCCGTCTGACCGTAGCGTAGCGGTATTAAAGGCCACCTCCTTTCCAAGGGTATCCTAAGTCCAGCAAAGAACATTCGAACTATAAAACATATTATTATAATATTTATAAAGGTTAATGCAGTATGATTGCATACATATATCACAGTGTGCATGTTATGCAGCATGCAAACCTATCATTTATGATATTCAGAAAAACAGATTGTATACTAAATCAATGTTTCAATAAGAAGTATAAGTATTGTTGATTCTTAAATTAGTTATTATCGGCCCACTTAATAGGGACGCGTTTGTAGTATAAAAACAAGTAGACACACAAAAATGGTACATAGTTTAAGACCCCTTTTAGAGGAATCATATTATCAGCTTTAGTCCAATTCTGGACATACGGTTCTCTAAAGACTTAAAGTAATAACCTATACGAAATGCAGCAGACAGACAGCAATGGGCTGAAACGGTAACAACGAGTATGTTTGATTCAAACCTACGACTTCAACATTGTAGTCTCTAGGACACAAAACATATTCATTGAGGTAGTTACTTAGAAATGGTATAAAAGGTGTTTGACGACAGGCCATTTAGTCTAGCGGTTTTTGATCCTGACTACTAAGCCAGAGTCGTGAGTTCGCTTCTGAATTAAATACTTGGTTTATAAGCATGACTATTGTCTGAGTGTCGGGATAGTTATCGTTCCTCATGGGAGGCCTTCGATCAGCTGTGGACGGTAGGTTGATTGATGAAGTGATGTTGATTTTTTTAATAGAAGTATCTGCAGCTTTCAATAAACACTTACTACAATTTTTTCCACTGGATGTAACTAATTCCTTAGTTCAAACATTGTAAGACTATAATATGTTATTTGATTTAAACATTACTAAAACCTATTACGAAGGGTATGCGGCGGGTGACGCATTGCTCTGAAGTTTTGTGTTCGATTCCAGGGGTGGACGAGATGTTTGTATGATCTGCAAGTAATAGTTTCGGAGTTTGCGTGTTTACTATATTTAATATTCAATTTTCACCAAAAAAATTATTTATGTATTCTACCAAAATCTAATTACCATCGTATAAGCTTTGCTTATTTTGTAGCTAGATGACGTTTTGTGACAGGTTTCCGAAATATTTATACTGTGTCACATCAAAACATAAATAGTCTACTGCTAGACATACGTCTCTTCTGGGAAAGGAATTTTTGGCAGACTTTATACCATGCCAATCCATCTTGGTTGGGAGAGCGTCTACAGTGGGCGAGCCACGCTTTGGCATGAATAGGCCGGTTCGACTGGAGCGTCACCACGGCCTCACAAAAAAAACGGAAGAAACGGCGCTTGCCCTATGTTTCACCGAGTGAGTGAGGATACCGGAGGCCAATACTCCAATCCCTCTCCCGGCCCCCATTTCATCCCCCCAAGACTGGGAAAGCACTTGTGACGCCTGTGGTGTTGCGGGTGTCTATGTGTTGCGAGACGTCTGCTCGTTTGCCCTTATTCCAAAGTATATTATTTTAAGTATTATTCTCTTTGTAGTGTTGTTGTACTGCATAGATTGTATTAAGAGGATATCCATGGGATGAATAATAGTGAAGACTTACTGTATACCTTATTCATTACCACACGAGTCTAACCAAACTAAAAACTAAAAAAAAGTCTATAATAAAGCCCAACTCGTCGGTGGTCTGAATATTCCGAGGAACTGCAACGCGAGATGAGATGTGTAATAAATGTAAAAATTTCCTGTATTGATCTTAATTTTTTTCACTTTTGAATCAACAGACATTAAAATGAAGTTTAGTAATCGTTAAATAATAACATGTCTGGTTGACTAAAAACGGGAGCGTTCGTAGAACCGCCTCGAATGTGACCTTAACTAAAGTCGAATCGGTGAAGTGACTAAGAGCAATAATTAATTGTTTATACATACATAGAAGTGCATATGTTTCGTGTCAGTTTTTGCTCCAGTGGCCTTCAATTTAGAGTAATGCATCAGTTATTACTTATATATAGATGCTTACAAAATATGTAGAATATGGAATTCTAACGGGTTTATGGAAGTCTGTTCTCTCATAGAATATCATTGTAATCATTTTTCTCATAAAACTTGATTTACTTTGTTATTTTAAATTAAAGTAGCTTATAATTGTGACTTTTAGGCGTGACTGACTAGGTGGTGCCGTGACAGCGTATGCGACTGCTGTGCTAGAGGTCTCGGGTTCAATGCCCGGGTCGGATCAAATGTTTGTGTGATCTGCAAATATTTGTTGTGTAACTGTATTTAATATGTGCGTACGTATAAAAAAAAACGTATTAATGTATTTATATCAGTTGTCTATTACTCATAACACAAGCTCTGCTTATATTTGTGTGTTGTTAGTGTGTTTAAATCTATACAAGTAGATCAAATTGGAGTGTCTGTTTAATAAATAAATAAATGAATATGTACACGGTACATACACCAAAAACGTATTTAATATTTTTTTGTCTGTCTGTCTGTTTGTTCCAGGTAATCTCTGGAACGGCGGGACCGATTTTGACGGGACTTTCACTGGCAGGTAGCTGATGATACAGGGAGTAACTTAGCCTACTTTTTTTAGACTAATTTTGTCCCGCGGCGTTACTCGCGGTACAACAGTATCCGCGGGTAACACCGCGGGGTTCAAGAAGTTTAAAGGAAGACCGTTTAATATCAGTAAAGCTACTTAGTTATGTATTACAAACTCATGTAAATGGTCACAAGTATTAAGTAATATACAATAATTTTAGAACAATGTTAATAAAAACTGTATTCAACCACTAAATATGACTGAAATTTGTCTTAAAAATCCTTTTTTTATTCTTAACGTCTTAACGATTTCTTATCATTACAACTCTTCTTTAAGTAGAAAATAATCATTAAGATTTAAACTTTCAAAAGGTACAAGTGCTGCACAATAGTTCCGCTAAAATGAAACATCTATAGCTGTACTTTTAAAGTCATATAAGTCTGACAATGCCTAATATTACAATAGCAATAAAATTGTATTGAGTCAAAAAAATGTCAAGTTAACAGTTTTGATAACAATAAAAAGTTTTTACAAGTATTACTTATAATGTATTATTACACATTATAAGTTGATTTGATACAAAAAAGCACTTGTTGATTAGACAATTTTTTTTTGTTTACAAAGCAAACTGACGTCAATACCACAGAGAAATATGTCATCCTCTGCGTCCAGCGTTTTTAACAAATTACGCGCGAAATTTGAAAATGTAAAATTTAAATGCATTTTTATGGCTCTTATCGATTGAATAAAAAAATATGTTTTTTTTAGTGGTTTAATAGCACTATATAATCTTATTGAGACACTTTTCAAAAATGGGTGAAATAGTCTATTACTGTTGTAAAGTTTAGACGCCTTTGATCTGTAAGTATCGGCAATAAACGGGTTATTTTATTTACGTTACCTATTTTGATGTAAAAATGAATGAGTAAGCCGTTGTTAAGTTTTACTGTCTTATCCTAATAGACTTCAATCGAAATAATATCTAGACTAGAAGGTTCAAACAACAAAAAAATTTTCAAGCATTAACTGTTTTGTTTGAACAATGTTTGGAGGACTTTTGTATGTTGTTCCTTTCGCAACCTGTATGCAACGATTGATCATGCGTAACGAACAAAACACTTAACATTTTTGTGTTTTTAGCAGCAATTAAAATATCGCCATCCTCTATATAGTAGATGACGATATTTGAACTAATCTTCTACTAGACAAAAACTTCTTTCATTGTACGTCACTTGGTTCAATGCTCGACGCCTCCGCGGGGAAATTATGGTCAAAGTTCTAAATTCAGTCCCATCTTAATTTTCGTAAATAGTGCATTGAAAATACTCGGAAATCAAAATATAATAAAATGAATAGTGTATAATCGTCGAAAATATGTTCGTCCTCTAGATCCTTTACAGGCCAAATATAGCTCGCGGCCAGCGGCGACTCCGTAACGTTTTTGACTTTGCCAGAAGCACTAATTCATGGCACGGGATTTTTACAACTAAGTATAAATCAAATCTTTATATGGAAATACACTTAAGCTACTTGAGATAGGTTGAATGTTATAAACTAAGGTATACATACAGACATGTTAATGTAGATGTATGTAGGTATATTCCACAACTAAAGTTATATTTAACGAAATTAGATAAATCTAATTTAATAACGACAGGTTTACATAGTAATTAATGTACATCACAAATTTTTTTTAGTTTTATCATTCATTAATAATTGTCTATATCTCATTATCAAGGAGATTGTATAGTGGAAATCCTGGACAATGAAATTCATGGTTAGCCATAACCTGTTAATACAAATGTTTTTAGCCTGACAGGAATATATAAGTAAAAACTTTGTAAAAGCATCAAATAAAATATTTGTAAATTTCTTTATTAAATGTAAAAAGAGTTTTGGGCTCGTCCGGGATTTGAACCCGGGACCTCTCGCACCCTAAGCGAAAATCATACCCCTAGACCAACGAGCCGGTAATGCAAAACGTTAAAACAGTTGAATAAATGCAGTGCATTCCTAAGTTGGACAAAATTTAATTTTTAAATGCAAGATGCAAGTTATTGAATTTACTTAATAAAATATAAGCATAACAGTTTACATGCAAATAAATATGTCTTAAAATTACGCTGTATTACAAGGGCATGGAGTGCAATTTTATGCAACTATTTATAGGAAATGTCTGCATGTTTCTACGAAAAAATATATACGTAGTTCATAAAATCCGTGTTCTTTCTGTTAACAAAAGCTGAAATTATAGATTATATTATCAACTAGCTGAACCCCGCGGTGTTACCCGCGTTTATTGTTGTACCGCGGATAACGCCGCAGGACAAAGCTAGTCTAAAAAAAGTAGCCTAAGTTACTCCCCGAATCATCAGCTAACTGCCAGTGAAAGTCCCGTCGAAATCGGTCCAGCCGTTCCAGAGATTTCCCGGAACAAACAGACAGACAGACAGACGGACAGACAGACAGACAAAAAAATTTTTAACTACATTTTTGGTATGTGTACCCTGTATACATACATATGCATTTAGTAAAAAGCGGTTATTTTAATATTACAAACAGACACTCCAATTTTATTTATTTGTATAGATAGACCATTAGATCTTATCGCTTTTAAGTATTTTATGGATTTACATGCCAATTAATTTACACTATAGATTTTCCTTTGAAAGGTGTAACGAATAAACAAAAAACAATGTCCTGTGAACTTTTTCAAAATTTTATTCTTTGGAATTGGAATCGGTGCAACGGTTTAGCCGTGAAAGCTTATCGGATAGACAGACAGGTAGGTAGATATGCACTTCGAATGATACTACTACTTTCACACAGAAGACCAACCCAAACTGACAGCATTCATGCCCGGACCGGAGGCCCAATAATGCAGGGGTGACAGTTATCGTGGTAATGTGAGAGCAGTGGAATGCTCGTAGAGTCATATTGAGAGTGACGTGGATCGAGCTATCGGCCAGGGAGACCCGTGGCCGCCCGAAGCATAGCGAGGGGCCCAACCGCTGCTAACTACCCTGGGAGGCTACTCCGTCAGGTCGCGCATAATCCACGGTGTGGCTCGTCGTGCCGGTTGGTAACCAGACGGAGAGACCAGGTGAACACTTCTGGGAGGGTACGGGGGCCCTTCCGTTCGACGGCTCGGTCACCGTCATGCCTCACTGTTGTATAACGACACGGTATTCCGAGACTGATGACTATCTCGGCTTTTACGCTCTCCTTCCCATCCCCCCCATTTTTTATGGTAGTAAGGATAAGACATAAACGTTCATCAGCGACACTTCATTCTCCCCCCAACCCGCTTTTTGAAGTGGATTTCATAATTTCCCTGGACTCCATGCAAACCTCAACGCTATTCACCAGCATCTTGAGATGCTATGCTTTTCCCAACGGAGACACAATTACGCAGCCCTACCGACACGACTTATCTTCACTACCCCGGTTACGTGCTTGAGGAATGCTTCCTCGCGAAGGCTGGGGTATGTCTTTTCGTCAGGGCGGATGTTTGTTGTCGCCGTTTACGCTGCGGACTTGAGAACCCATCCCTCTCCATCCTTTGGCTCCACGTGGATATTGGCTGTTTGAGCCGAATCTATGTCTCGCCGCGCATGCATCAGGGCCTACGTTCACAACCACCCTGAGATTGATCAATTAAAAGCAGCGTTTAACAAAGCAACGAGGGAATGCAAGAGGGCTTACATTAGAGCGGATGCCCAGAGCATCGCGCGGCTTGGCCTAGAACTCGTCGTACATCCTACGAGTAGCCGAAAATTCTGGCTATTGACTACTTCTTCAGTCCAACAATTATCAGTCTACAGAGATACACATATTTAAGTTTGAAAAGCCGTAGTCATACGTTACATAGAAACGTACCATAACACTATAACAACGCATAGCTATGGCTTTTCAAACTTAAATATGTTTGTACACTGATAATTTTGTACTATAAGTATCGCATCGTATGTTTCTTCAGTAATGTTGTTTAATCCAGTGTCCTGAAAATCTTATTTCATACTTTTTCGTCGTCGTTTCATGTCGTAGTTGGGTTTTAGTATTTACTTTTTTTATTTATTATGTTTTGGTGCTTCTAACTGCCTTCTAACGATACCTCATTTGTCTTATTCTGACTGGTAGTTTAGAAAGAATGTGGGAACTAACAAGCATCCCATAGAATTATTAGAAAACGATGCTGAAAAAGTATGAAACAAGTTTTACAGCGTAGTTTTTATAGGTGAGGGGTAAACCTGATTTTTGACGTGGCGTGAATTGGCGTTTCGATAACCGGCATGGCGAGAATTGCCGTGGCGACGCTTCGCCACTATACTATTGTGTATTGCAATTTTTGATGTGAAATTTCTATAGGCACGGGTAAACCTGATTTTTGGCGTGGCGAGAATTACCGTGGCGATGCTTCAAAGCGAGGCTCGAGCGAAACGTTGCTATTACAATTAAATTTAAAAAAATGAGATTTTGTTTCTAATAAAAATTTATATTAATGTAATAAACAGTCAGTTTATTTTATACAAAACAATTTCGATGTTTCACATCTGCCAGGCGTCCCGTGAAGGCTCACGTTTTTTTATATTATTGAGTTAAATTTATTTTAATGTTAGTATTTGTTAATAAGATATTCGAAACGAAATATGAAAGATACCGTAACGTATGAATAATGTTGATTGTTTAAATTTAATATGTTTATATTCAATTACTGGAAACTAATCAACAATGTAAATCATTCAATAGAGGCTTGGTACACCTGTTTTTTTGTTGACGGGGTGAAAAATCCTTTTGGATCTCCAGCTCCTCGTGGACACAGAAGCCCGGAGTATGTGGTGCTTCGGCTAAAAACACCTTGGTGCCGGCCTATGGCGCCCTACTCTGGAAGGACCCGGACCATGTTATTTCCTCCCCGAAATGACGCAGTATCCTATCAGGTCCTGTCCCGTGAAAGGGTTGGTATACCAGCAAAACAAGTTGACGCCTGAACCTACGCCCACTAACAACAGAGGCTTAAATGTTTTTTTACTGACTTTTCTAGCAAATAAGATGTTTTGATGGCAAACAAATTAAAAATAAAGTTGAGAAAAATGTTTGTCTTTAGCTTATAAACGACTGAAAATAATTAGTTAGTAGTTTTTTTTTATTTACTATAACTTATCTTTACAACCACAACTGCACCTTAACAACAACCGTTACCCACAGTGGTGAATGACGCGGGACGAAGATAGTCTAAAATAAAATAATATAAGCAATCTGCCAGTGAAAGTCCCGTCAATTTTGGTCCAGCCGCTCTAGTTGATTAGCCGGAGCAAACGGACAGACAGGTGTAAAGACAAAAAACTTAAAAATGTTTCATAAGCTTCCGTATGCATTGAGGTACAAGTTATTTTATAATTAAAAACAGACATTTCAATAATTTTGCTAACATTTCCTTGGATCCGTTTAATTTTAAAATACTAAAATTGAAAGGCCTGTGTCGCATCTGTTTCTGAAAAATAAACAAAAAGTTTTATATAGATATCGCATCCAACACTATATGAAATTGAACCCTCTAGCCATCAACAGAATCTTCAAATATTTAAATTCTAAATAACACATCAAAAGACCGAATCAACAAATTGGCTGCTCATAAAAATACAATTAATGAAACAAATGAAACAAGAATAACAACTGACAACATTTGAGAACTAAAACTTTTGTTGAAGATACTTTTGTTCAGTCGACTTTAGGATTTACAGCGAAATATTTATTGCTCTCTTCGTAAAGATAACACTTTTTGCAACACCATTATGTTATAATTCTTTAACAATAAGTTTTTCTATCGCCGCTATTGTCTTTTACCACGTCCGCAGTCGGCTTTAGTCGAAATCTTTAAGCTTTCTGTTCAAATCTTTTGAATGTTATTGTTGTCTTATCTATTGTTCCCTGGTCTTATCTTATGTGTGAACTTGTGACTGGTGCCGCGTCAATAGAAATTTAAAATGCGTTTACGATAGATCATTCTAACTTGACTCACCATGTTACTAAAATCTACACTTAAATAATTCTGAATTATAATTGAAATTCCAATATTTAATAAATGAAAAACTACATTTTTGTTAACATGCCATTTCTTTTTCAAATGCCGATGTTATATATAAAACCGACTGCAATGACTCATAGCGGGATCTTTTATTAAGAGATTTTATGATAAACTAGCTGAGCTCCGCGGTTTTACCCGCGGTACATAAACAAAAACCGCTGGTAACGCCGCGGGACAAAGCTAGTCTTAAAAAAGTAGTCTAAGTTACTCCTTATATCATCAGCTATCTGGCAGTGAAAGACCCGTAAAATGGCTGAACTCATTTAGTTCAGCCATTTTATAGATTACAGACATACACTCCAATTTTATTTATTTATATATATATATATATAGATATGTGCCTACCGTGTATACTTACATACATATGCATTTAGTAAAAAGCAGTATTTTTAATATTACAGACACTCCAATTTTATTTAATTGTACAGATATTTAATTGTTAGGATATTACCGAATATTGTTAGGATAGGCTCGAATACCGACCGAAGTCTGTATTAAAGTAACTATATTAACCGTAACCAAATACTTCCAACTACCTACATAAGTATTAAAGATTTAGTACGTAAAGTTTGCTTACCATCAGGCGATTCATCTGCTCGTTTGCCACCTATCACATAAAATTATAGGTACTTCTTATCATAAAAATTTTAATTTTTTTTCGTATGTGTTATTTTATATACAAGTTTTATTGTTGCGGGGGTGATGGTAAGAGAAATGGAGTGGGTGTAGCATTGGATAGTATTCTGAAAGAGTGCGTGACGGATGTAAGGAGAGCAAACGATAGAATAATAGTAGTTAAAGTAGTGTGGGAGAGCCTGATTCTGAATATTATTAAGCGTATGCGCCTCAAGTTGGATGTGAACCTGCAGTATAAGAAAAGTTTTGGCTGGACTTAGAAACAGTAATGATAGGTATTTCTGATTGTGAGGAAATTTTGATAGAAGGAGATTTTAATTGTCATGTTGGATTAGGTAACGAGGACTATGAAAGAGTACATAGTGGTTGGGGGTTCAGCAATCGAAATGTTGAAGGCGACAGCCTGCTTCAGTTTGCCTTAATATTCGAACCGTTCATGTGCGAGTCCGACTCGCACTTGGCTGCTTTTTATTTTAGACTAGTCTCTATTTGCCCCGCGGTTGTTGTTGTACCGCTGGTAAGACCGCGGGGCTCAGCTAGTTATTTAAAATAAAAATAAATAAATAAATAAATATTTCGGACATCTACCACACAACACCATCTAGTCCCAAGCTAAGCAGAGCTTGTGTTATGGGTACTAGACAACTGATACAAATGCATATATACTTTTTTTTTGTAAATACATACATATCATACATAGAAAACACCCAAACTCCGAAACAAATATTTGTTAGTCATACAAACATTTGGTCCGACTCAGGAATCGAACCCGAGACCTCACGATCAGCAGTCGCACACGCTAACCGCGAGTCCAACGAGGCAGTCAAATATTTATATATAGTGTTTAAGTTTGTCAGCCGTCATTCGTCGTTACTGATCCTGTGCGACACGACTTTCTCATCTCAAACTAAGCATAGTTTAAGATTAGAAAACTATGTGTGAGATGTGTAAAATTTTAATATGATATTTATTTCTGGAAAATAATCACAGTCTTCTCAGAGACACGGGGTGCTCTTGTGAAAACATCAGTTCTTTTTCTTTTAAATCAGTTCCTGAACTTAATTTAAGGGGTTAAGTAAAAAAATACAAATTGGAAAAAAGAAGATTAAAGAACAATCATCGTCAAAATAATACATATCTGTTCAATAATGTCAGCATTTATCAACGTCAAATATGTAAATATGTCACAGATATAAGTCATCTACAATGTATGTATCCGTTTTAAAACCGAAACAATGAGCTCAATGTTCAAAGGCATGTTAGCCTTTGTGCTGACTTTCTTACTTCGGTGACTTTACTGAAGTACCTCGTAAAGAATACCTTCTCGCTAACTTCATACTTTTCTTTATATATGTGCATTTCTATTACTTCACTTTATTTTAACTTTAAATGTGCCTATTCTTTATTATGGATTATCTTGGTAAAACTCATAAAAAGAGTTGAATGGTGTGGTTTGAACGATATTGTTAAAATCGTTCTATTGTCTGATGAATTAAGTAGAAAAGCAATATTTTTAAGTCGACTTAACTTAGTCGATTACTTTTAAATATTATATAACGGCTATATACTTCATAGAAACGATAAGCAATCTATTATATGTAATTCGTTACGATAAACTCCGAAGCTACCTTAAACTGATTTTTAGGTTTTTAAATGTGTATTTCGCTTTTATTATATGTAGTTAGTATCAAGCTTAGGCTAATAGGAGGCGAGCATGATTGAAAAGAAGCGCTGACGAAGTTGCGTGGGTCAGCTTATAATGTGAATTATTAACATCACAATATCTAGATTATATATCGAATAAAATTAATAGAAACCTTAATTATCTTATTTAAGCATTGGTTATTAAGTTGAACAGTTCGGAATCTATATGTTACATATCGTATTATGTGTAATATGTAATGTTAATGATATAGTTATTCCGACTAACAATTAAAAAAAAAACATTTATGAAAAAAGGTATAATTTCCTTTAATTATATAATACATATTTTCTACTAATTTTCAACATTAGCAAGTATATGCTTCACTCATAGAACAAAAAAAACAAAAACGGTTTCGATTCATGAGGTAAACATTTTGCATTAAAAAATAGTTTTATATCAATGGGGTGTCACATCTCGACAGAGGTTTATATTGTTTATGTATGAATGAATAAAATAAATACATGTGATAAGTGCCACGGAGATGTGGCTCCTGAATGTGTTAGGTATCTATAGTTAGCGATAACGTCATCGCACCTCAGGTTGCGATAAGGACAAACACGATTATTTTAGCTGCAACTGTCTCTGGAGACACAGTAACCGACTACATTACCATACTTTATCAGTACCGACAAGCACCCAGTCAGTAAAGGTCTTCACAAACAATACTTAAATACATAATATGTTCATTGAGTAGACTGAAGATTATACATTTATGCATATATTGCCCGCCATTCGCCTGTATGTAATTCGATTATTTCTTCTTCCTCAGAAATCAAAGTATTATATAAATTTCATTGATCAGTACAGTGGTTTAGCCGTAAGCTAGGTTTTAGCTTTGGGCCTCCGTGTCACATCTCGACAGAGGTTTATATTGTTTATGTATGAATGAATAAAATAAATACATGTGATAAGTGCCACGGAGATGTGGCTCCTGAATGTGTTAGGTATCTATAGTTAGCGATAACGTCATCGCACCTCAGGTTGCGATAAGGACAAACACGATTATTTTAGCTGCAACTGTCTCTGGAGACACAGTAACCGACTACATTACCATACTTTATCAGTACCGACAAGCACCCAGTCAGTAAAGGTCTTCACAAACAATACTTAAATACATAATATGTTCATTGAGTAGACTGAAGATTATACATTTATGCATATATTGCCCGCCATTCGCCTGTATGTAATTCGATTATTTCTTCTTCCTCAGAAATCAAAGTATTATATAAATTTCATTGATCAGTACAGTGGTTTAGCCGTAAGCTAGGTTTTAGCTTTGGGCCTCCGGCATCCTCATTCACTAGAAACACAGCGTAAGCGCTGTTTCACACCAGTTTTCTGTGAGGCCGTGGTATCATTCCAGTCGAGCCAGCCCATGCATGCTGAAGCGTGGCTCTCCCACTGTTAGATAAAGGATAGGTTCTATACGAGTAAAATGTATTATTATCTTTCTCTTTCAAAGGGGGCACCCATTTGTATCATTCCACCTACTACTTTTTCCCTAAATAATCTAGCATGCTGTTTGTTTTCTAACATTCGCCACTTGATTCGGGGAGGAGGACGGTTCACTCTACCTTTACTTACAACTTTCCTAACTTCCATTAACAATTTTAGTCTGTCTGTTTGTTTGTTCCGGCTAATCTCTGGAACGGTTAGATCGATTTACAGGACTTTCACTGGCAGATAGCTGATGATAGGAGTAACTTAGGCTACTTTTTAGAGTTCTGTAGCCAAATGACCAAAACGAAACCCTTATAGATTCGTCATGTCTGTCTGTCCGTTCGCATGTCACAGCCACTTTATTGCGAAACTATAATGTTGAAACTTGGTAAGTAGATGTATTCTGTGAACCGCATTAAGATTTTCACACAAAAATAAAACAAAAAAACAATAACTTTTGGGGGTTTCTATACTTAGAACTAAAACTCAATTTTTTTTTTCACCAATCCTGTACGTATGGGGATCTATAGATAGGTCTTCATAAATGATATTGAGGTTTCTAAAACCTTTCTTTTCTAAAGTTCCTAGTTTAGTTTTAGTTTAAAGTTAATAGCAAAGTTACAACGAACTACAAGAACTTTTATAGCAGCAAGTAATATAAAAGTTCTTGTAGTTCGTTGTAACTTTGATCAATGTTTTAATAGTAGTTTTTTTTTGCGGTTTACGATTTACGACGTGAAAAAAAATACTTACTAGATCTCGTTCAAACCAATTTTAGGTGGAAATTTTCATGGTAAAGTACAAAGTATATTTTTTTAGTTTTGTACATCATTTTACATGTACCAAAATAGCATTTTATACATTATTTGTCTGTCTGTCTGTTTGTCCGGGTTATCTCTGGAACGGCTGGACCGATTTTGACGGTACTTTTACTGGCAGATAGCTGATGATCTGAGGAGTAACTTAGGCAAATTTTTTTTAGACTAACTTCGTCAACAATAACCGCGGGTAACACCAGGTTTAGCTAATCTATACAAATAAATAAAATTGGAGTCTCTGTTTGTAATATTAAAATAACCGCTTTTTACTAAATGCATATGTATGTGTACACGGTACATGTACCAAAAATGTAGTTATTTTTTTTTGTCTGTCTGTCTGTCTGTCGGTCTGCCTGTATGTCTGTCTGTTTGTTCCGGGTAATCTCTGGAACGGCTGGACGGATTTTGACGGGACTTTCACTGGCAGGTAGCTGATGATCCAGGGAGTAACTTAGGCTACTTTTTTAGACTGACCTTGTCCCGCGGCATTACTCGCGGTACAACAATAGCCGCGGGTAACACAGCGGGGTTCAGCTAGTATGTAATAAAATATGCAATATATCTGATTTAATTTATATTATGCCTGATGTTATTTTAGTTTATTTATAATTACAGTCTTTGTCACCAGACCTATTCAGCTTATGGATGTCGTAAAAGGTGACTAAGAGAGTAAGCTACACAGAACTGCAAATAGAAGAAAACCTTGTAACAAACCCGATGCTAGCCTGTCTAGACAGCGAGGTATAATAAATAATAATAAATAATAAATATTTCGGACATCTAACAAACAACGCCATCTAGTCCCAAGCTAAGCAGAGCTTGTGTTATGGGTACTAGACAACTGATATATATATAGTATACTTTTTTTTCGTAAATACATACATATTATACATAGAAAACACCCAAACTCCGAAACAAATATTTGTAGATCACACAAACACTTGGTCCGACCCGGGAATCGAACCCGAGACCTCATGATCGGCAGTCGCTCACGTCAACCGCGAGACCAACGAGGCAGTCGCAGTGTGTGTGTGCATAATACCCACCACACCACAATTTTCCTTGGCCTTGTTAAGGAGAGACCTATGGCCAGCATTCTACTGTTCTTCAATCATCAACGGTCAATCAATAAGCAACAGTCTACTGTTAAAAGCTGTAGATGAGTGTGTGTGTGTGTGTGTGTGTGTGTGAGCATATGTGTGCGTGTGTGTGTGTCTGTGGCATTGTAGCTCCCAAGTGGATGGACCGATTTCAATGCGGTTTTTTTTTTGAAAGCCAATTTTCTTGCGGTGGTTCTTAGCTATGTTTGGTTAATATCCGTTGAGCAGTGTAAGAGTAGCAGCAGCTTTTTTCCAAAATGATGAAAGGCATTTTAGGCGTACTCCATCTAGTTCTTGCATAGGGGGTTTTTAAATTTTTTATTTTAGCTTGTTGTTATATATTTTTGTGTGTGTTGTTTTACTTATCTGCCCTCAGCGCTACGAGTTTTGTATCGTATATTAACAATTAGGTACGAGAACAAAACTGGAAATCGCGGAAGGGAGAACCCGTATACGAAAGGTAATCTATCACTAATAATATTTTTTTTAGAATGGATATACTATAACCTATATCTTAACATTGATATTATAATTGTATTGAAATAACTTTAAACGTTATATGACCCCATATTTATTTTACAGTTTTTTTTTAACGAGACAACTCCCGCGTTATCAATATACATTCTGTATCGCTGGGACTTTACAAACATATATGAAACGGACACAAAGAACAATCAGACTCAGTACAACTATTTGTGGGTCACACAAAGCGTTGTCCCATATAGGATTTGAACCCACAACACTTGGAGCAGTAGAGAGTGGACAATACTTGGAGCCTAAACGTCTAGGCCAACCGAGCAATCGAGATTCGTTCGAGTTAGTTAAGAGTTCGAGTAGATTACTTAAACAAGTGACTTATAATAGGCACAGAACATCATGAGAGATATCTATGTTCAGCAACGGAATGCAACATGCCGATGACGATGATTATAATCGAACATCACTATCGACCTCAAAAATGAAATGTGTTAATTGAAAGATCAAGTAAAAATTATTTCAGTTTTCAGCTAATTACTTTTACCCACACATATTTAAATAACAAAAGATATGTGACAATAGGAAACTTAGTATCCACATCAACCGCACCAATGATCCTTTCAATTAAATGAACCTCGCGCAGTAACACCGCGGCGAGCGGGTCGCGCAAAAGTTGTTGATGCTCAACTTTGTTTGTCAGCCAGTGTGTTTATAGCCTTCGTCCCTCATAAAATGTTATGAATGATACAGTTCAAGGATTAAACGTTTAGTAGCTCCGTTTTGGTATCCATTATAACGTTTAGTTGGGTGTTTTTCAGACCTTTTTTGTTGCATTTTTTTCCATTACATATATGTATATGACGTCTGTACCGAGTGCTTTTTAAAGATGTAATACAAAGCTTTACACAAACGTTGCTTCACATTGTTTACGAAGTTGATAATGTTTTGTAATCTATCTTTCTGTATAACGTTCTTATTTTTAAAGTCGTATATTTTTTTAACACAATGACGTATGTTTTCTTAGTAATTATGCCATAATACTATACTATAACTATAATAAGTATATTTATCATTATATACTTACTTTATTAAAAATAATATAAATGTATATGAAAATTTAACTATTTATAGACATTGTTTTATTATATGATATTTGATTTATATACAAAAACGTGGATTATTTAGTTTCTATGTTTGTTTCATACGTATGTCTCTTTGTGTGTTTTGGAATGTACATTTTAGGCTTATGGTTCTTATTAAGTAATAACGTAAAAGTAATAGGTAACCATTTCATAATTAACTTTGATCTTTTTGCCATATTTCAAATTTTAATTTGTTGAATAATATTGTGAATTTAAATATTTGTTTCACCAAAACTCACAATACATATTATAAATGTTACAATTTTGTACTTTACTACTTTGTACAATTTAGTACCAATCTGTAACATTAATTAGTATAAAATTTCAAATGCTGAATAAAAAATAATACTTTAGCCTTTTCAAAATATAAAATTTTAACTTGTATCGTAGATTGTTTCTAAATCTTGACCCTTATAAAAATCTACGTTGTGGTAAGTCGCTTTAAAAGGTGTGCGAGTATAAGGAAGGCTCTTTATTTCTGTGAAGGAAGCTATCGGCACAGTCCGAGAAAATCGATGTCGGCTCCCCTCATAGTTTGCATGGCCATCGTGTCCGGTCGACGAGTGCTATCAAAGACTGGCTAGTTAAATCTTACAAACATCTATGCATTTCACTTATATTTTAACTGGTGTTCTTAAAAAAAAAATTGCTTGGTTACATGATTGAGAAAAAAAAATTAAGACCCAACGTCCACCTCCCTGCGCCTCAGAGCTCACCCCTCGCATTTCTACGATGCAAAATTTTCAGTGCCCTGCGCACCGCTCGGCCATTCTGATAATACAAGTTTTTGACTGTACTTCTTGAATCTTTAAAAAGATAAATTCGTAGGTTTTAGTTTGAAAACAATTGATTATTTTTATTACAAGTGAGGTCTTTGCGATATCGCATTAATGTGTGACCTCGAACGATTTGATTGATATTTCTTTTATTATATTATCTGAGATATTTCGGTTATTGACTTTGTATAAGGAAATGATGTACGCTCAACATCTATTAGGTACGATTAAATAGCATCGAACGAGAACAATTGCTTGGTCGATTAGAAGGTTGAATTTATTCCAATAACATGGTAATCACAACCCTCGTCTAGTGCAAGTATATTAAAGTTTTAGTGTGCTAATAAGTAAGTAGGTAGCTATGCTCTAATTATAGTTCAAAATTGTTTTTAAACCTCAAACTAAATAAAAAATATTTAAAATTTAGAGATGTCGTGGAAGGGCTCTGTCCGCCCGCAATGTAAGGGTGGGTGCTATCGCTGTCCTACTCGGACGCAGCTTCACCGGACATTTCGACCGGGCATTTCAATTTTGAGAAAGAGTAGGAGCCTCGTCCTCCGCACACCGCAGCTACCCCCGGAGCGGTTCTCTCACTTGCACTAAGGACACACAAAAGGACGAAGGAGCGATAACTTCATCACTGTGCAACGGTCTCGCTCGCACGCACGCTACGGTGGGGGACGACGTTGCGAATTGTTATTGAAGTCATGCCCCCGAAGGCGACTTCGGGAAGGCTGTCAGTTGCTAGTAAACGTTCGCAGCGTCCGTACCCGCTTGACCCGTGTCGCCATCGCGCCGTACATACCGCACTACAAACTACAACGCATCGCGCACCGGGTTTATAAACAAGTGCCAAGTTCTTAAACTATCACTGTTTCTGTGATTTTAGTTGAATAGAGACATACATATTAATGATACTTTCCGGAGTGACAATAAGTTTGATATTTGGTGCAAATAAAACTTTTTTTGAGTGACGCGTTTGTGGCGCGACTTTGACCGGCTGATCGAGTGTGATAGCACTGTGCGGGCGACGAGACACAAACAAGACTGTTCTACGGGGGCGAGTGTTTACCGGCGCGCACGTGGCGGCGCCGCACGCCCGCGCGTAATGCCGCCAAAAACTTTCTTCCGAAACATTGCCGGCGTATAACTGAAGTCACGGAGAGACACGATACCACGACTATGTCTTTACCTGTAGCGCCTGATTAAAATCTGACCACATGTACGTCGATATTAGTGCCGTTTTTTTATTATTTTTTTTTCGTTGGAGGAGACGGTGCTCTCCCTTGGATTGATGATTTAAATGGCTAACAGTAGCGCAGTTTCGTCGACCTTACCGTCGAGAGACTATCATTGTAAGGTTTGCGATCTCTATTTGGACACTGTCGAATCTTTAGAAGTTCATTTACAATATCACAAAGAGAACTTATACGTGAAGTGGGGTACGCAAAACTCACAAAATGATACCGATAACAATAACGGTGCAAAGTTAAAATCTGAAACTACTGTGTCAGCGCCAGCTGACTCTAGTGACAGTATGATAACCAAACCCAGCCCAGAGTTCCAGCAGCGGGCCACTCCTGAGACATCAGCACAATTTCCTCATCCAGCAACTCCACAAAGCTATCACAGTGCACCATCGCCTTACCAAAACCCAGATCAAACGAACTTTTCACCTGGAGCACAATTTGGTAACAATTATACACATTCAGGATTTCCGCAAAATCAACATTCTGAACAGATAAACTGGGAACAGACTCAGTACAATCAAGAGTACCACAAGCCAAACCGGTTTCATCCATATAATATGCAAGAACGAGTGCCGCAGGTGTCATCATCAAGCCCTTTGTATGGACAACCTTTGAACCAGCCAACGCCTTCACCTTCTCCTAACCAGTGTGATAAATGTGGATTCGTATGTGAGTCAGCAGTTCAACTAAATGAACATTGCAACTCAGCTCACGCAGGTGCCAGTTCGGCTCCCACATCGGCATCGATGCCTTTCCAGCAATATGGTAAGCCATACAGTAATTCTGGTTATCAAAATGAAAACGTAAAGATCAAAGAAGAACATGAAGAGTCATCAGATATCTTGGATTTAGATTCTCAAAAAGTTGTCTACCAAGGAAATGAAGGTGAACAACCATCGGCATCTTTTGAAGATACTCCATCGCAGACTCGCGAAGTCAACACCCGGACAGTTCCAATGATGCCATGGGAGGCTCAAAAATTGTATAACAATCCACAACTAAACGGAGATGTATCACTTTTCAAAGAACAAAAAATGTTTACAGAGCAGAAGGCTTACCCTGCTGAAACAAAAATGTTTCACCCGGAACAAAAATTTGTTTACACTCAAGATAAATTTCTTGGCGTTCATCATGATCAAAAGTCGTTTATGCATGTTGATCAAAAAATATTTCCGGGTGTGCAAATGGCACCTCTAACTGACTATTCGGGAGGAGTTGCATCATCTAATCCTGATATGAAACCGCCATACCGGCCTTATGACTCTCCTGCAGCACCGCAAATTACCAGCACACAACCCGCTAACCCTACATCATCAACACTTCCGTCAATCGGAGGCAAAGGTGCAAATTGGAAATCTAATGAAGCAAGAAGACCGAAGACATACAATTGCACTGCCTGCAATAAATGGTTTACAAGTTCGGGCCATTTAAAAAGACATTACAACACTACACTACACAAGAACGCAGTAAGGTCATCGGGTCAACCAGACCCAGCTTCTCTTCCTATTTCTAACCATCATCATCCAAGCCGTGATATGCAAAATCGCGCTCAGCAACAATCTGCTGACTCGAATACTCAAAGTCCGGTCCCCTCGGAGGATGGCCGCAACGTCAACGATGCTGCACTACAGTCAACCTACGCATCGCAAAACTTCGAGCGGGCTCATCGGGTGGCCACTATGCAGTCCAAGTCACCGTACACACATCTTCAACAGGGTAACTTAGATAATAATTACAGTAATAATCCATTAGCTAATCACCCTTTACAGCACCAAGTTGGTTCCCACCCACTCAATATAGGCAGTCAACCGCCGGGTATTGGAAACATAAATGACAGTAATCCTCAATCTTCTAAATGTGTAACAATATCAACAACAGGGAATCCCCCAAACGGGGAAGCAGGTCCCTCTGTTCCTCAAAATCACCATATGAGGGGCCTGCTGTCAGTATCAACCACCAATATTGCAACCCCAGCCCTAGCTCAGAGTTCACCAGCGCTTACAGCCCACACTCTACCTCCTTTCAGTCATTTGGGTGTCAACCCGTACAGTCCGAGGTCTACGGATCCCTTGGGGCCTTCAGTTCCGGATCCCACACACACCCCTTTATATTTGGGTCAGAATTTTCAGCAGACTATAGCACCGAGTTACCCAAACGGGATGGCCCCCCACGTTATGGATATGGCTATCAACAATCTGCCTATAGCCAATCCGGCTACTTTTGGTGAATCACCTCAAGTAGTCCAGGTTATGGAACAAGAAACGTCGAATGAACCTGCCGACGGACGTCTGCCGAGTTTCTCGCAGCTCCAAACGCAGAGCTTCAGCGTTTATGTTTCAAACTATATAACACAACCTAACGTGGGGGGTCAAATTATTGCTGATGAGTCGACCGCCGGGTACATTATTGTAGACCCAGTCAACTCACCGTTGCAGTATACCAATGCTGACTTATGTGGACAAAGTTTAGAATACGATTATGGCTTTTCACCTAGACAAACTAAGGAAAATGTTGTTAGCTACAACCCAGAGCCAACAAAAATGTATCCGTACGGTTATACAATAGAGGGGAAAACCATCAAACGTGACAGTAACGTATTACGAACAGATTCGAGTGCAGTACAAATATTAAAAATAGAGACTATCATGGACTATGCAAATAAAGAAAATTACGGGGCTCAGATGAAGTCTCCAGCGAGTCCTGAAAGTGCCAAAGCTGAAAGGCACTCGCCTTCGGTAACATCCACAGTGGCGAGCACGCCACTTGCTGAGAGAAACCAGATGAAAAAAGCTGCCTCGCCTGTTATTCATAAGTGTTATGAGTGTGATAAAGTTTTTAACAAAGGTTGCTATCTAACTCAACATAATAAAACATTCCACTCTGGCGCCAAACCATTCAAGTGCATTAGGTGCGGTAAGCGTTTCTCAGATGACGCTTCGTATGAATGGCATTGCGTGAAACACAGAGAGAATAAGCCGTTCAAATGCGTTGAGTGTCCTAAATCATTTAACCACAAGTCAGATTTACGGCGGCACATGTGCTTACATTTGGAAAACATGCCATTCACTTGCGATTTCTGTGGAAAAGGTTTTATTAGAAAGGACCACATGATAAAACATGTTGCCACTCATACGAAAAAGCTTCGATCATCCTCATCGCCGACATCAACATCGCCGGCGAACTTGTCGGCTTCAACATCTCCACCAGTAAACCCGCCCATAAACCCAGCAGTGAACCCGCTCATATTTCAAATCCCTTTGAATTGAACACTGAGTAACAATCGAATTCACATATCTTTCCATACAAATAATTCGTAATACATATTTATGTTACGTAGGTCTAACTAAAAACGAATGATTCCTTTTACGTTGATAGATAGTGCATTATATCGTAGAAGGCTTTTTGCCGCAGCGCGACTCAAACGCACGCGTTCATTTCGCAGCTCGTTTTTTTCGTGCACATTCAACTTAACCTTGCGTCCGGCCGGCGCAAGGTGACTTTACATGCCTGGGTGTCTGGGCGCTAAACATATAATTACATGACGTTAGAGTAATTCTACGATATCATTTAGATCAAATCATGTCATAATTAAATGACGTAAAAAGAATTAGAAAAACACCTTTGTTTATTTAATAAATTATTAAATCATTACTTACATCACATATCCTATTTTAATGTAATATTTTATGAAATTATGAGTCAAAAAGGGATGCCAATGTTCGGCAATGGATATTCCATAATTGGGTTGAGATGTTGAATTTTAAGATTTTCAATTTAGTTAAAAATCTATGTTTTCCCACTTATTGTTGAAGTTTAAGAACGATTGAAATGTGTAGTTTGAAAACTTTTAGAGTAATTTTTGTAAATATTGAGACTCTAATACCAGAAACCGAAAATACACCGGTCATACCTTGATATTGCTTTAAATTATAACATGGGTACAAATTGAAATTCAATCGGGATAAGTAAAAATCGCCAAATATAGTAAAAACATTGGCAAGATTTATAAGGATTAGATCGAAGAGTGGTAGCTTAAGTCAGCGGCGGCAGCGGGTGGCGGCACTCGGCGAACGCTTTGTGCATCTGGCCTGCTACTGTTTGGCTACTTAGCATTCTTGTTCTAGGTGTAATTTTTTTGTTTATTATTATTATTATAATACTTATTTAGGATTTCTCCGGTGCTTCCCATTATTATTTTGTCTGTTGACATTTGTTTTAATATTGTAAGCTAGTTGACTTCTTTGTTTAAAATTCTGAATTCTGAAAATGAATGTTTTATGACTAATTAAGTTACCAATATGTTATTTAATCGAATTTAGTTAATGCATTCCTGTTTCGTTAGTGGTATTATAGTCTTCCTAAACGTTGCCAAATTGATTCCGCCAACTGTCTGTTGCGAAACGATTTTAGTTCTTAATGATTTATAGCCTAATGATAATGAAATTCTCTAGCAATAATTTATCGTAATAATAATGTAAATGTTTTTGTATAGTACTAAAATTAATGAGGTCACGATAACTGGTTTATACTGAAACGGTTAAATGAAATCCATGAAATACTTGTATATATTATGTGAAAAAAGTTAAAATTACATAACTTTGAACATATCACGGCCGCGCTTCGCGTGTGAAGACGTGTCAACATATAAAATTTTTAGTCAGCCGCAATAAATATTATTTACGTAAACAACGCGCTAAGTTTATAAATTTAATCCTAAAATAATAACATATCAATGTTTTGATCATATCATTACTTAGCAGAAAGAAATGTTATATTGACACGCCGATTACCGCGTACATATCATAGGTCTATAAACAAGTTCAACTGCCGGTCATTAGTTTAACATAAAATAAACAAGTGCAATATAAACATTTAATCTTAATTAATTTTTGATAATGTTTGTATTTTGAATGTTGATTATATTGCAGAAATATTTTTATACACATAGAATTACACTAAACAACGTTGATCTACCTCAGCGCAAATACTTTTAAGTATAATTGCAATCCGAGAACATTTGTACAGTAAAGTAATATGTTTAATACATAACAGTAAGCAATATATAATGTGAACAGCTCGGACAGATATGGCCTACATTATAAGAGTAAATTAACTTTATATGAAATATAAGACTCGTGCGATTATCGCAGGACAATTGATAGTAACAGAAGCCTGCGTTCGTTCACACTACTTGCCAATTTACAAATGTGTAACGACTACAGGTTGTACTTCGTACAATATCGATAATTATATTTACAATATTTCTGATAATCTATACGAACTGTTAGTGAAGATTACTAATACAATCAAGAGTTGTTGTTGATAATATTGTATGACAGTAAAGTTTTTTTCTATAGCAGTAAAGTGTGACACAATATACGAAACGTAACTACCTCAAGTAACGAGTAATAGGGTTAGAGAGTTGTGAGGGCAGGCGGACGGGGCGCGCGACGTGCTACATAGACTCGATATACCTCAACTTGCCTTTTCTTGTTTACGTTTAGAGAGATACGCTATACAAGTTTTATAATGCCCGAAGCGTCTGACCCGTTCCGTTGCGCCCCTCCCAAACATATTATATAAAAGTACATGTTATATATTATATATATACATATTTTAGAAGGCATGTTTGTCTCCCCTCATACTGTTTAAAGCACACACTAGTAGTACCAGTTAGGGATTAACTCATGTAAATATATAATAACAATGAATTTTGTTATTTATCATATTCTATTACCATACGTATCGATTTTTTTTTAATTAGTTTAATGTAGTGTTTTCTTGTTTATAACAATATAATTAAGTACGATACAATTTAAGATTTTGTGATGATATTTGTGTATAATGTATTAATTTAATAATCAGTTACCAGATGATTTCTGTTATATTGAGTTGAGTAAAATTGAAGAAGTTAAATACAATAAGATGTTGTTTTTTTTATAAATATTGTTCCCTCGTCCAGTCGAGAGTATATCTGTGGTACAGATATTGCATGCTTTTATTTTTACTAATGACATTGTTAGCGTAGCGACAAACTTTAACATCAGTAGGCGACGTTCGGGTGGAAACAACCTTTATACCAGTATACAAAGTTAGTAAATGATCATATTGCAATTACTTCAAGTTGCTTAAGAATGTTTCCACGCAACGTTGTCTAAACATAGAATAAGTCTTGATTATGGATATATCTAGTTTAAGGCGACAGATCTGTTATACCGCTACGGCGAAAGCTATGCTCTGCGTTGTTTCGTTCACGTTTTACAATTTGTTGATCCAAAGTTTAAAATTACATTCACATACGAACACACTATAAAACATTAAAACTTATTTTGATGTTTTATGGTATCACTCTGTTGAATACGAGAGCGTGAACGACTCAAACACATTTGGTTGCGAAATTTTGGTTGTATTTTACTACAAGGCTAAGCGATTGCGCATTTTCATTACATTTGTGATCAATTCCCTGAATATGTCGAAAAGGGACATAGAAAATGTACTGTACTGTTAACACTGGTAGAACACTTACTCCATTGTCTTCACCTGTCGCTGTAGCAGTAGGTTGATCTCAGATCTGTGAGTTAATATAAATTTAATGTGAAAATATTGTTGTTTTATTTCCCTGTTTCCTATGCAATTTGCGACATTGCTGAGCGCTGCTTAGTTGTTTCAGCTTATCCTCAGGTACTGTACTTTTCCTTATATTATCATATTTTTATGGTATCGTATTGGTTTTTATAAAAGATGACCCAAAGAGAAGACAAAAAACACTAAAAAAATAACACTAGCCCCACAATGACTTAATATGTAAATATTTTATATGTATATTTTTGTTTTCAAATATAGAAAGAAGTTAAAATCTTTTAAAGTCCATTTGTTTACAACTGTTAGTTTTCAGTTAGTAATAATTACATATACAATACATATACATATACAGTAATGTACTTAATTAAACATGAGTGGGGACACAAGTTATAGTTCTCTTCATTCAGTAAAGAATACACAATTTTGTTTCACTTTGAATTTTCTCTGAAACTATTTAGTAAATCTGAAAATAAACATAAATTATGAGACAAAACCACTTAATTACAAATAATTTTTATTTAACAAAGCACATAACATCTTTCTAAGGAACCTGTTTGTCCTGATTTATATTTCAGAATAAATTTCAAAGTGAAAACTTAAAGTATTCTAGAAATAGTAAAAGTATTCAGAATAAAAAACCCCATGAAAACTGATTTGAACATCAGTCAAGCAGATAGTGCTGAGAGTGCAGAGCTGTGGCAGTTGAAGGAGATGACGTAAGTACACTTTTTTTTAACTATACTAATACTAAGACAGTAATACAATGGAGAATCAAATTAAAAATAATTCCACTATTCGTCTTCTGACGTCATCAGATTATTATCAATCTGTTGGAAGCATCTAAACAAATCAAATGAGTAACACGAGTGGTTCAAGTCCACTACCTAACTGCTGGTAATACAGATTATCAGATTAATTCTTAGATGATAAATTATGGTACTTTCATCCAAGCTAAATATGATGATGATGTTCTTCTAGCCAATTACGGCCACGGCGGCCCGTCTCAACGGAGACCAGCCAACTACGCAGGAAATTTTATAGTGCACAAGAGTGTGCGCAAACACAGGTGCACTCTCTGTTCCCTCACTCTCATAATCCGACGGGACGTTTAACGAACACGATCAGGGAGAGATCAGGCGCAGGACCGACAGCTTTGAGTGCCCTCCAAAGCACAGGGGTTCAGACCCCAACTTCCAAACTTCAAGCTGTTATTAAGTATAATGAGACAAACTCAATAACACTTTTGACACGACCTGGTATTCGAATCTGAGACCGGCAGTCGCATACGTCAACCGCTAGACCAACGAGGCAATATTCTAATATTAGTTTGTTATATAAGAATACATCCAAGCTATACATATTATACACAAAGTACAGCGATATGACAATTAGAAGTGGGAGTTTATTTTTACAAAAGAAGGTGGTTTGTCGACAAAGTGTTTGTAAGTAGCACTAGTGTCATATCACATCAATGTTCTTTAACACGTTCAAGGCGGAAAAAAGACATCTGCTTAGAAAGGAGGCCACTTACCGCTTACCACGGCCACTGGCCAGACGGATTCGTTTAGGGGTTGTTTCAACTTTTGCTTTTCTCTGTAGTGATGTCCCACATAGTTCGATCTCTTAATCGTCATCCATAAAATGAATAGAGATAGTGACAGTCCGTATTCTTCTAATATATAAAATTCTCGTGTTGCGGTGTTTGTAGTTAAACTCCTCCGAAACGGCTTGACCGATTCTTATGAAATTATGTGTGCATATTAGGTATGTCTGGGAATCGGACGACATCTATTTTTCATCCCCCTAAATAGTAAGGGTGACCCATCCTTAAGGATGGGTCACCCTTACTATTTAGGGGGATGATTTTGCCATAAAAATATTTAAATATTTTTATGGCAAAATAACGTTTGCTGGGTCAGCTAATAATCTATAAAATCTTAAACGTAGACTGAAAAGTATCTTCTATGCAAATAAATAAAATTGGAGTGTCCATTTGTAATATTAAAATAACCGCTTTTTACTAAATGCATATGTATGTATACACGGTACATATACCAACAATATAGTTAAAAAAAATTTTGTCTGTCTTTCTGTTTGTTTGCTCCGGGTAATCTCCGGAACGGCTGGACGGCGTTGACGGGACTTTCACAGGCAGGTAGTTGATGATCCAGGGAGTAACTTAGGCTACTTTTTTTAGACTAACTTTGTTCCGTGGCGTTACTCGCGGTACAACAATAATCGCGGGTAACACCGCGGGGTTCAGCTAGTTTCTTAATATAAATATTGAATTGATTATTTTGTATAGATGATAAAAATGTCATTAGTATCTGGATGGTATGGTATGGTGATGGCATTCTCTTATTGGTAAATTTTCTAAAACTGAATCCTAGCTAGATCGTTTTAAGGCCTCCGAAAGAAACCCCTTACATACTACATTTTCTTGAAAATCATAGTCGTTTCCGAGGTTCAGATTTTATGTATATACAGGAATTGCTCATTTAAAGGTGTTAGATGTAGGAGATAATGATGGTTATTCAATATTAAAGTTTAATTTAAAATATTAAATGTGACAACTATTATTTTTTTTACCGTTACTTTGAACAGATGAAGTTTATGTTAAATTCTAATTGAATTAATTTAGTTTGAAATTGGGGGTATTCGTTAAATAATATTATGCTGTATGACCTGAATCAGTAGTAAATTATCAAAGGCTGTCAAATATGATAATATTGATTCTGTATACAGGTTCTATTTTATTTATGGTAAGCGATTACCGTCGCCCGCAACAACATAGCCGTCACAAATGCATTGCCAGCCTTTAGGGGATGGGCAAGGAGATGGGGGGAGGTGTTTGGGTATGGGGCTTACTCACTCGGTGAAACACAGCGCAAGCGCTGTTTCACACCGGTTATGTATTGTAAAATATATACGTATGCAAAGAGTAAAAAACAAAACAAATGTTTGCAGTTCATACAAACACGTGGTGCCCCCGGGAATCGAACCTGAGACTACAATCACAGCAATCGTATATGCTGCTGTCGAAGTAGTCATAGTCACTTCTTATTGAAATGAGAAACTTTTAAACTTAAAAAAATAATAGGAAATGTACATTATTAAGTTTGAACATTATCTCTTATGAAAATAGATGATTGACATTTTTCAAATCGATAACCCAGTTATACTAAGTGAAATGAAATGTATATACAGCTGTACAGAACAGTAACAGTGTATCGAACGTAGATTGTTTAGCATGTCGGAGACGTATTTCTTTTTATGTAAGACCCTGCCAAATCATTGGGTCTCTGATCTCACACTTACCAACGAAATACGATAGCGCGTAATTTTAATCAAACGACTGATTTATTCACACATGTAATATAACACAAAAATTTTGTAAAATAAACACAAATATTACAATTTATCAATAGCTTTTGCTGCAATATAAGAGTTAAACGAACGTAACATAAAGAAATGCATTTAAGTTATTTGCATCCATTCCAATAAATGTATACATAATCTAAACATAAATATTCTAAAGTAGTCAATAAGTTGAAAGTAAGTTATTTTCAATTGTCCGTACAAAAGACTTCAACGAGCGAACCCTAACACGAAGCGGTTTTTAACTTGCCATAATAATATAAGACTTCTAGAAAAGATCGTAATAATAATTTAGTTCTCTAAAACATGTCAATGTTGGAAAAAAGAATACACACTTAGTTAAATAAATATCTTTAAAATATTTTTTTGTTGAATGGTTGAATATTTTAGACATCTGACACACAACGCCATCTAGTCCTAAGCTAAGCAGGGGTGTACTTTGGGTACTAGACAACAGATATAAATACATATAGACTTTTCTGTAAATACCTACATATCACTAAGGTTACATTGCTGATTTACATAGAAAACACCCATACTCAGAAACAAATAGATGCGGCGGATTGAGGCGAGACCTCAAGTACAGCAGTAGCACATGCTACCACTGCACCACTTAGGCAGTCAATAGAATTTTAGAAATTCAATAAAATCCTCAGTCTTTATTTCAATGGCAATTTACTAAAAAATGTCATTCGGTTCCACAAAAATGTTTTTATAGTTTATTGCAAGTTATCTGAGACGGTATATATTTTATTAAACTATTTAACTATGTCAAATTGCGATCAACATTCTTTGTCCAGCAGTGGACTGTTGATATCTGTTGATATTGCGATCATTTTATGAGCCATCAAAGATCTTGCACAAAAATACATTTATTTAGTTACATTTTATTTATAAATGAACAACAAAAATGAAGAATAAGTACTACACAGTCATATTTTTTTTAACCAAAGACTTTGTTATACCTATACAAAAACCTCAGCGAACTAAAATACGTAATTACATTCAAAATGTTCCACGAATTAGATAATGATTGCTGATTATTCATTCACCGGGGTAACTACAGCAATAACTCCTGCGAATCATCGATTTGGCGTCATCGACCGAAAGTCGCTGCTTTGAGTTTGCCGACACCACATGAGCTTGACCGATTCCTCGTAAACTGTAAGTATCGAATTAGGACATAAATATAAAGGGAAATGATAAAAATATGAAGTAGCGCATCATTATTATCAACATCCTTTGAAAGTCTGATGCTGGATATTAGCCGCTCCTTAGCAAGGAGGCTTCGATCTACAACATCACATTGGCGAGACGAGTTGTTATAGGGTTTGTTTCAAAATTTCCTTCTCCTTGCACTGATGTTGCTATGCGCAGGTTGTCCCGGTTGCACAGCAATACAAGCGTAATTTTGTGGTTCTCTAAATCAGTTAAAACACTTATCATTCTTTGATACGTTATTTAGCAAACTCATGTTATGATAAGGATGAGATTAGGTTTTTTTTTACATAAGGGTTTGTAAAGACAACATTTTTATTAAGGTATAAGGTATCCACATATGGGATAGTAAACCTTAAAGGATTACTTTTAGTTAACATTGAGCGTCTACTTTCGTTGTTTAGCCAAACGGTAGTTAAGGGTAAAAAAAACTTCACGATAGTAGTTACTTAGTTATTAAAAATGAAAAGTAATGAAATAGTAGACTTTATAAGATAACGAGTAATAGTCGATTAACTAGTTACATGTTATTGGCCGTATACAACCTTATTTGGAAGTGACTTGACCGATTTTACCATTTACCCAACTACGGTAAAGCCAAAAGGAAGTGTTATAGTTTCAGCAGTATGTAGTTAGTGACGACTAAATTAAACATCTTTAGCCGCGCTGAGCACTTTTTAGTAGGAGAATATTTTATGAGTTCGCGTCACCGACATGCTGACATGACATTTTCGAAGTGAAAACTCTTTTGGCCGCGTTGAGCACTTTTTAGTAAGGGAAAAATTTATAGGTTTGCGTCACCGACATGCTTGATGTTGATAATTATAACTAAAATATTATAAATTTTCAAATTTTTACACACTAATTTTACAAATAACATTTGAAGTTATAAGTTTTCATTTCTATCGGCAGTCCTTATGACTGCCTTTTTTTTAAACTTACCTTTGTTACATATGCTTATTATACATATGCTTTTTTTAAAACTTACCTTTGTTTATTACATTGAAACATAGGAATATTCCATAGTCCATAACACTTTAACAACGCGTGACTACGGCTTTTGAAATTTGTTTCATACTTTTTAAGCGTCGTTTTTTGTCGTAGTTGGGTTTTAGTTTTTACTTTTTTTTATTTAAAATGTTTTGGTGCCTCTATAATACTTATTGTTGTGCAAAGTTTATTTTAAATAGGTACCTATATAATATTAACTGCTAGCTAAATAAATGCTACTTATATACGTATTTTTGAAATGTACAAGTAACGCCCTTTCCAATGATACCAAACACGGCATATTTATCTCAAATTTATTTTTTTACACAGTACTTTACGTCGGCTAGAGGGCGCCACATTAGATTCAGTGACACTTCATATAGCCTATAACCAAAAGACAATCATGACGCTTCTAGAGACACCTCATTTGTCCAAATCTAATGAGCAGTTTAGGAGCTAGGAGGGAACAAATGAACATACATACATACAAACATAGCCTGTCAAAATCATAACCTTTAGTTTTGCGTTTAGTTAAACTGTTGATCTAGTGATTGACTTAAGTATCGGTAACTAGCAACCCGTCCCGGCTTCGCACGGGCTCTGTACGTAAAATATAATATAGCCTATGTTACCTCGAGACGATGTGCGGTTTAACTTTTCCTTACGTCTTCAACAAATATCGTTTTTTTAGTCTATACACTTAGAAAGTTAATAATTTATGCACAAAAACCTTCCTCAAGAATCACTCTACCTATTGGTAAAAATCGCATCAAAATCCGTTCATTAGGTTTTGAGTTTATCGCGAACAGACAGACAGTCAGAGACCTACACTGAAATCAAGATTATCGTGTATGAGATGTGTGAAGTCATTATTATTCATATAAAATATCAGTATTAATAAAAATGAAACACATTAAGATTCAAAACTTATGACGATCATAAAACTTATAAAATTATCCATGAACTTATTCGTGTAGAATAACATCAGTGCATATTGTTTGAAAGGGAACGCGTGGCGGGCAATGCGGCACGATGACCTACACCGGTTTCGCTTTCGTTCGAAGGTTACAACTGAATCAGAGCCGGCTAGTGCTGCGCAAATCTACACGCTGTATGAATGTCGATACTTTAGTGATGATTCCTTGACTATACTGTTAGTGGTCATTTGTCGATATTAATTAAGCGGTGGTGTTTGTAAACAACTGCATTGAAATACCTCATGAGTAAGTAAGTTTGTTGCCTGCGGGGGTTCTAGTTTGTACGCATATGTGATTGTTCTCGTTGATCGACCCTACAACAATGATCAAACCTACTTGTTTTATACAAGTATGCTTTTACTTTAACAACTAAACATATTGTTTTACAAACTTAATTTTTAGTAATAAGGTAAGGTGTTTTCAGTAAGAAGTTGAAGCGTGACACGTATGATTGAAATGTAAAAACTAGAGATTGTTAAAGAACTACTATCAATAACAACTAATTCTAATAAAACTTCGGATTATACCGATATTTTTAGATGGTGTCTCGTACGTCTCCAGGCGCCAATAACGTCAAGATTCCTTGTTGTAATAACAACATTATTTAATTGAACATATGTTCGTGACAAACTCACAGTACATGTTTGTTGAGACTTATTGGTTTTCTTATTTATCCTCGTATTTACGTACTTCTATTGATCTAATACTTAGTAAGTATATTATTTAAGGAATAAAATAAGTAGATTTTTATAAATCTTTTTTTCATGGACGCGTCTCGTTATAAATACAAAATATGCAGTTGCAAAGTCAACATGTCTGTGTGGTAAATGTTCCGTGAAAATATGGTTTCATATCTAAATCACTCTTAAAATGCTTTGTTCTAGAATCCCTAGAATGCCTAGCACTACTAATGTAAGTCTACCTTCCACAGAGGATATACTTGTTGCGCGCGAATTTAAGGAATACATTATGCTCTTAAAGGGAATTAGTATCTGGTACTAATGCATGACAAAAATACATACCGATTATACTAGATACGAGTCTTTCGACTAATACAAAATGAGTAATCACAGGCCCAGGCCGGACAGTGACCTGCGCTATGCTCTTATCTATACAAATAAATAAAATTGGAGTGTCTGTTTGTAATATTAAAATAACCGCTTTTTACTAAATGCATATGTGTGTATACACGGTACATATACCAAAACTGTAGTTAACAAGATTTTTTTCAATTTTTGTCTGTCTATCAGTCAGTTTGCTTCAGCTAATCTCTGGAACGACTGGATCAATTTTGACAGGACTTTCACTGTTAGGTTGCTGATGATTCAAGGAGTAACATAGGCTAATTTTTTTACCCGCAGTACGAGGTAACACCGCGAGACTCGGCTAGTTAATAATAAAAATGCAAAAGTATGTAAGGATGTATGTTTGAATGGTTAATACCTTTTCAAGGAAACCTTAAACGGATCTAGATGCCAATTTACAGGAATATAGTTATGCATTAGAATAACACATAGACTATTTTTATGTATATTTACTGCAAAAAACGACACATTATCGAAGCCACCATCAAGAGATAATAAATAAAACTAACAGAAATGTACTCTTATTGAAAACTGAAAATTAATTTTATCGACTTCTATCACGAAGATAAAAAGTAATAATAATTATAACTTTTAAATAAAATTTAATAAAATTAAATAACATAGTTTTAAATGATAAAATTAAATTAATTAATTCATTTAGCGCTTCCAAATTATTTGTCAGATTTGTTAAAAGAACAATGAAATACTTCTTTGTCAGTCTTAATCTCTCATGAATATATAAGATTATTTTTTGTACTCGACACTTTTCCTTTTTGTTATGTTGAGGCAGAGGACCTTCAAAATAAATCGTTTTGGTAAGAAATAACCACTTATTTTTATATTTCAAGTTTGTGTTCGAACATTTCCAAATGAGTTGCCCAGACGAGCAGAATAAAATGTATTCCTTAAGTTGTTTACTGTGTTAATAAAGTCTATCTTGTGGACGCGACGGCTTTTTCCAATCAACATAGGCCTCTCTTCCATACACACGTATAATTATAGAGTGACTTACGAATTGCGTATTTTAAGGGAGTGACCGAGGAGGTTCAAATCCCATATGAGACAATACTTAGTGTAATCCACAAATAATTGTTTTGAGTTAAAGTATTTTTTGCATCCATTTCGAGTATGTTTGTAAAGTCTCTTACGAAAAAGGATGTATATTCCTAAGGCGCGTGTTGTCTTTAAAAAAAAGATCTAAACTTAATACTGTCCTGACAAACCCCATTTACTTCGTACAAATTCATAATTCCATGCTTCTAGGTATTCTACGTTAGTTAATGGGAACAGAAGGATATATTTTTAATAAAACCAAAATAGATATTATGATCCTTGATAAAGGACATAGACTAGACTTTACGGCGATATGGGATATACACGAGCTCGTTCAGATACTCGAGCAAAAGCTAGTATATTATAAAACAATATGTAACAAACCACCTTGTATTTATTATCACAATAGTTTCGATTTTTTCTCCGAATCGATTGCTACAGAAGAATAATTTATTCGGTATTCAATTAATTTCCGGTCTCACGCTGAAGTGCGTTGATAACATAAATTACGCACGTGGGCGGACGGAGGCTTTGATGCGGTTATAATACAATGTATTTTTACTTCTAAAATTAAGTTTCAACACTATAATATTAGAAGTACCTACATATATATATGTTGATTTGTAGCTACTTATTTATATCGAAACTAAAGTTATTAGTGACAATCGTATTTTGTATTATTCTGACGTTGCTTATCTTTTTGCTAATTAATAAGTGAAGTTATCTTATTTTTGCACAGTCTGGGTTTATATAGAGGAGGAGAGCAGAAAGCTAAAAATAAAGAATAAATAAAATTAATTGCATGAATTTTGGGCGGCCACTGGTTTTGTATTCATTCTGTCCTTTACTGACTTCCCACGATCACCATTAGCTAAAGTGTCTATGTATAAGAAATTATTCTGCTCATTAAACTTTAATGAAAAGTACGAAAAATAAAACGGAATAATTCAAAATGAAAACATATTTTATATATACTTCTTTGAGTTAGCATGTTTGCTAAAATAATGCATGTATAAATATTGAAGAAATTATTTTACCTGAATTATTCAGGTCATCTCTTTATTATATTATATATTATATTTTTTATATATATATATATATATATATATATATATATATATATATATTATAGATTATATCTCTAGGCCTTTAATACTCTTTATATTAGTAGCAACAGCTAGTATGTTGATTGTTAATCATGTTTTCTGAACAATAAAAAGTATGTTGGTCTATCCTACTTAGGCTCGGTTCTAAGACAACTTCTATTTTACAGATATTAAAGTTAAAATACGTAACATCTTGTCTCTATTCCGTTGTAAAATAAGATACTGTTTGAGCAAGAAAGTGTTTGCACATTAATTAAGAATTAAAAATTTTAGGGTAGTAACTACACAATAGTTATAACAAAGTGTTGTACGAATTTAAAAAAAAATGTTTGACATTAAGTATTTGACCAGTACATATATATAGAGTGAATAAGAGTAATATATATTATACCCATGGGCATATCATAATTGATTATTAAGTTTTTCGAGTTATTAGCACTTTGTTGTAAAATGCATTTAAATATTATTTACATTGCAATAAGTCGAAGACACACGCAGCTTTAAGCTTGATACACACATAGTGAAAAAAATATAACTGAAATAAGACATCGAAACATATTTCTTTAAGGAGTAAAATTAATTTGAGTTGCGACTGCAAGAATAGTTTAATGCTTTATATTTTTCAACACGAGAAGTTGTGAATTGCAATAAGGACATAAATGTAAGTGATCCATAATTTAATGTCTTTAGGGAGCAGTATCACCACTTCCTGATAAATTCCCTGATAGACTTATGTATCATATACTGAGTTTATCAGTAAAATTTCTACATAATCTTTTTTTTTTAATTTAAATAGGGGGCAAACGAGCAGACGTATCACCTGATGGTAAGCGATTACCGCGGCCCATGGACACCCGCAACACCAGAGGCGTCACAGGTGCGTTGCCGGCCTTTTAAGAAGGAGTAATCTGGTTTCTGAAGTATATTTATTGGCAAACTTTATCTGTTAAATAGTGTTATATGTCAAATTTCTATCTGAAAGTTTATAAGGAACTTGTAAAACGGGCCCTAAGTATTCTTTGTAACGTAAGTAGCTTCGATCAATTGATCGAAGGTAAGTAGCAATGTTAGTAACGTCCCTTAAACGACTTTTATTGATTGACAGTAAAAACAATTTTTATTGTGGAACTTGTGTTTCATAACTAAAGCTTTAGCTTACATTAGGTAGGAATATCTATATACTTATATTATCTGAATATGTGACTATATGATCGAATTAAACTGTTATTTTTATTTGCAGCAAGAATAGTTGTGATATACATATAATGCACACATGCACTCGTCTAAGTCGTCTGCAATATGTATGTATGTATAAGTATTATGGCATTGTTCGAAAACTCATGCAAAACGTTTGACTTTTTTTTAAATAGTGAACGTCGCATAAGAAATGTTGCAGTTGTAAAAATATTTATGTGTTTTTTCTCATTTTGAAACTAGAGATTGCTTTATTAGGGATGCCACATGGCATTGTCAAAAAAAAATCTTTTGTCTGAGTTTTCGAGAATAACATATTTAAATACGAAACAAACCGAAAACTAAATTGTCATAATGTGTTCTCGGTTTTAAGTTCAAGGTTACAAATGACAGTCGATGACTGTGTAAGTTCACTGAATTATGTTTTACTTGTATATCGTGAGTGTGAAATGGGTTTGTAGTAGTGTGCTTATTTCAAACAAATAAAATAAAATACTTGTTATGAACAGGCGATTTATTCATTTATATAGTAGTGATTTTATTCGTTTTTTTATGCTTATGGGAAGATATAGCTCAGTTCTTTGTAGAACACCGGATTTTGTTATGGTATAGAAGGTAAACGTACTAAACATGTGAAAGTAAGAGTTTGTAGTTGGAGTGCCCTTCTCCCAACACTAGTTTGTTTTTTTCTGACGGATATACACCTCATTGGGGGTTAAGTTGGGGTAATGTTCGAAATCTAACGAAGAGATATGAACTGTGAAATCATCGGGTAACACGTTCTCTTTTAAATACGATGCGGCGCAATCCCTCATAAAGGCAGCTTTTATTAAACACTGATGACTAGCGATAAAATATTGCCTAAAAATGAGTCTAAATATTACTGGCAAGATGATACTGGAATTTAGAGAATAAGCTGATACTAAAGCTTATTGAATTTATTTTAAGCATATTGATTGAAATCAATAAATAAATAAATAATAAATATTTCAGACATCTAACACACAACGCGATCTAGTCCCAAGCGAAGCAGAGCTTGTGTTATGGGTACTAGACAACTGATATGATTACATATATACTTTTTTTCCGTAAATACATACATATTATACATAGAAAACACCCAAACTCCGAAACAAATATTTGTAGATCATACAAACATTTGGTTCGACCCGGGAATCGAACCCGAGACCTCATGATCAGCAGTCTCACACGTCAACCGCTAGACCAACGAGGCATTGAACCAATGTTCTATGAATGCAAAGTTCACAACTAAATAATTATAAAATAGATGATTGGTATGTACTTACGATTTGTTTCAAAGTTCATGGTTAGTAGTCAATATTGGCACTAGAAATACAGATATGTGTATAACGTAAACGTAGTGAAATGAACCTTCACAGAAAGTTTTACAAACCTCTCGCAGTAATATTATAATATAACGTGGAGTCGAACCCATAATAGTTGTAACAATTTCGACGACGTCAAATCTATGGAGGTACTCAATTTGGTTGTATTTTTCAATTTCTTAAACAGGCGTCGTTTATAAAATGAACTATGATGATGGCAAGCGATTACCGCTTCCTATAATCCTCCATTATATATAGCAAACTTCAAAAAATATTGGGAATAAAAAAGACTAGGAAGGATCATGTGTAGTTTATTATACTATGTATTTAATTTCTTAACAAGGAAAATCGGTTTCATTTGGTCAGATCTAAGGAATGAAAATAAGTTTAGAATATGTTTTATTTCAATTCGTCGAATGTACGACTTGGCGAAGCTTTTTAATTGTTGATTATTAGTTCAATATGAGTAGTGGTACTTGTTGAAGTAATGACTTCACAACTACATTACACCTTTCTATCATAAGTTATTCTAAAATTCCTACTAATATTATAAATTTAAAGCTCTTTTTTTTCTTACCCCCTTCACGGCTAAGCCTTTTTTATACGATTTGAATTAAATTTGCGATTGATATTTACTTTGATTGTCAAACAAAAGTAACTTTTTACTACGATAACCGACATATACGCGAGTGGAGCCTAGCAAATGTTTTATTTTTTTTATTTGTATTGGGAGCTAACGAGCTGACGTATCACGTGATGGTAAGCGATTACCGCCGCCCATGGACACCCGTAACACTAGAGGTGTCTAAGTGCGTTGCCGGCCATTGGGGGATGGGGAAAGGGATGTAAGGAATAGTTGGGGTATGGGCCTCCGGTACCGTCACTCATTCGGTGAAACATAGCGCAAACGCTATTTCATACCGGTTTTCTTTGAGGCCGTGGTATCACTCCGGTCGAGCCGGCCCATTCATGTCGAAGCGTGTCTCTCCCACGGTAAAAAATGTTACATATTAATAAAATATCGTATCGTATGATTGAGCTTGTGATGTTTTATAGTTGATTGCATAAAATACGTGTCATATCATTTGCATTCCACAGGGTGTTGACCCATACACTTGTCAATCAATAGTTAAACACTCTGTTAAGAATTATGAATGACTAATAGTATTAGATGTTTGTAACTTATCTACTATTTGAATTCCATATTTAAAAAATAATGTTTAATTAATTTATCTTTATTTGTTACAGCTTTCTTCGTGCTTGTTTGTGTTCTTCTACATTCAGTGTAATTTTACGTTATAAGGATTTATTTACTCGGTGATTTCTTCAATATTATTGTATTTTTTTTTATCTCTCTCTAAAGCGCCCCTAGTTTCTAATCGATTATTACTTCCATTGTCTTAGTTACCTATTCATTTCGTCAAGCAATGTTTCTGGACAAAATGAATAAGTTCTTTGCTCAACATTTTTTTTACCATTTTAAATATGACATTTTTTCGTAAAGTCTTGATCAATGTACCTACTACGACTTGAAGAGGTTACAGTTTAGGGAGTCTGGTAGGTCAGGTTTATGCTTCCGTTTTGATGATTGAGAATACTTTAATCACAGAACTAAAAATGAAAACTTGCCTGAGTAATAGTGTAATAAAGTGGTAATTTCGTTATACAATTCGGGAGCTCTAAATATTATTTGTTGAAATACAGTGCATACACTATTAGAATGTATTATTCATTTGTTGTTTATGTTCAAGTATATTATGTTAAAAAGAATATGTCTAATTCCCATGTGTATTTTTTTGTTGTGACGAATGAAGAAAACAGAGTGTCATCAAGGGACAAATAGGGGTACTATTTCTATTATTTATTTCTTCAGAGGCGCAAGGCGTTCCTTAGTGACGAAGGAAGTAGTGAGTTGTTATCATTCACATCAATACCCATTAACAACCCAGTACTCACATAGGCCTCAAATTAAAACCACCATCATGTTATTAACAGTAAAACTAGGCAATAATAAATGACCGTACCAACAAAGTATTCAGTGAGAGGTTATTTTAAAAGCCAACATACTTACATTGTAGATGTTTATTGAAAGAATATTGCAAAAGGAAGTCTCGGTCTTTGTATGCTTATAGTTCAAGCTGCTAGTTGAGAAAATATCTGCGTAAATAATTTTAGCCTTGAACTCATATGATGTCTATTAACCTAGAGTTAAAGCGGTACCAATGAATAAATCGAGCGTTTTTTTTTTCTTATTTTCGAATACGTTTCAATATGGTATCATGTCGATGCGAACGACCGAATGTACTTGAGCTTGTAGAGGTCAGTGTCGCACAAGCATTGTGTTTTGCAATTATAACTTAGATGAGAACGGCCATGATCATGTGCTACCTACGACGCGGTATGGACACATTTTGATTGCATCGTTGACGTTGTGATTTAAGTGGCTAGCTCGCCACGCCGGTGTGGACGCAACATCTTCTTACTATTGATTATTCAATGAGTCATTCATATCAGTTAAAAATGTATCTATAGTAGATCTTATAGAACGTTTTAAACTGAAGGTAGTAAATATAAATAAATTTATAGGGAAATGGCTTTTGATTGAATTTATATTTTACGGATAGTACATGTTTATATAATTTTGATTAAATAAAAATTAAAAAGACTCTGAAGTACGAAATACGTAAACATAGAGTGATAAAGCACTGACACGGACTACAGCCTAGTGAAATGAATCTGAAAATATATGTTTCATACAATATAATTTTATTTCATCAAACAAGTATTTTATTTGACGACCCATAATTTCTTATTAAAATTAGGTTAAATTAGCTTTTAACTTTTTGTTTAAATGTATTCCGATTCTTAAAAATAAATTATAATTTGTGTGAAATAGTTAGATTGTTCTTCATGTCTATTTTATACTATTACTATAGTTATTTTTTTACTGCCTCGTTGGTTAAGGTAGCTAGACTGGTCAAGCAACTGCCGATTAAGAGGTTTCGGGTTTATTCCTTTGTAGGGCCAAAGAGTGCTAGAGAGTTTGTCTGACCATACAAATAAGTAAAAACAGCCTAAAGTTTGGAAGTTAGGTTCTTAACCTTAAAGAACACGTAAAGCCCCTTGGTTCTGGATCTCTGCCAGGTCGCGGCGGATTGTGAGAGTGAGAGAATAGAGATGCACCTGTGTTAGCGCCTTAACGCGCATACTTGTGCACTTTTATATCTCCTGGTTAGTTGGCTGGTTTCCTTCGAGTACATCGTAGTTAATTTTTAGATACAGAGAATTACCTAAGACTTCTAGGTAATGTTATTTTTCTAAGTTAGGGTTTATTGTTAATGTACTCAGCATTCCTATAGTAACTTAAATGAAAGACTCATATACACACCTGAAATTAAGAAAAAATCACGAGGAATATTAATTTTAAATGTAGTACATCGTCGTGTGACATCGAGTGCAGAGACAAAGCATTCATTTAAAAAAAAAGTGTTCAAAAATATTTTGCACACTATAAAATGCAGATGACCTCTATGTTAAAGTTTATTGACTCTAATGCCGGTATCAAAATACACAGTCATCATTTATCTAAGGAAATTACAACTCCTTTTCAGTGCAGCCGGAATATTATTTTATTTAGTTATTCTCGTTGAGTAAACAAAAATATTAAGCTTATTTGGCATTTGCAAACTGCCATTTGTCACCACAAACCCGTTGTAATGGTTAAGTGGAATTTCAGATTCAAAAGAATTAAAACAACTGTATTCTCTCACTGGTGGATGTATTTAAAATGCTCGGTAATAATCTGATCATTCCAGTAGACCTTCGGACCATGATTTGCAGACGGTTACACTACGATAGTGTTGCTGCCTTGAGGACTCCTTTCTTCTTCGAAACTCGTATTTCAATAAATACGGAAGCTCTATTTAGTATTTCAAGCGTCTGCTTTCATTATAATTAGTAAAGTGAAGTGCTATTTGACTACTGCATATTTGACTGCTCCCAATCGATCAATAATCCGAATAATCTACATTAACTATGAACTATGATGAATTATGGTCTGATTTCCACCACTGGGCGGCCACTAGTGATAATAAATTTAAAATGCTACTTAAATCACAATGTCACACATTATTGCGTCTAACAAATTAATTAACCTTCTTGGTATATACCAGTATCACTCATTCTATTAATACTAATTTTAGTATATTTCCATGACTGTTGCTAACCTGATGTTATTTTCTTTCTAATCACTTGGAGCTGAGCGCCAAGTACGAATTTATTTCACATTGACTCGCTTTCGACGACGAGCGCGTTTAGCGTTATGATTGGTGAAGATTTCAGTACGGGTTAATCGTAACACTAAACGCGATCCCCGTGATGATTGAATTGATGTGACATAAACTCAAACAAAGACCTGCGCCTTTGAACATCAGAATGTTCAAGGGCCGTGTGTTTGTTTCCCTGTGTTGATGTCTGCATTTGTTCTTCCGAATATATATTGCTTGTTTGCTATTGCAATTTCATAAAAAATACTTCTAATGTGAAATAAGTTTGAGCTAAAGTTATTTTTAAACTTACTTACTTAGAATTAAACTTACTTAGAATTTGCATTAACTCATTATATATTTTTTTAAGAACCGGATATTGTGGCGTACCACAACAGAGGCCAATGTTCGCCAATCGACTACGACGGGCTGATTCACGAGTGCTACAGGACTCATTAATTTCCACGAGCTTTACAAACGCAATTTTTTTGTTTGTTTATTAATCTGAGTAAATATTTAATTCGAGAATCTTTTGCAATTGATTCGTAGTGAGAAGTATGAAATACCGGCATTGATAGACTGGAAAGTTTTCACAAGAATCGTTTTCTTAATGCTTCCTGATTTATTTTTTTGTTGACGTCCACTACTGAACAAAGACTTGAAGCTTAATGTGGCAATCATCCAGGCGTTAGGCTGTCCGCATCTATATGCTTTCTATAAAATAATATTCCGAACCTTCGAACATCTAACATTATACGCTATCTAGTCCCAAACTAAGCAGAGCTTGTATTATGGGTACTGGACAACTGATGTAAATGTATACATATTTTTATGTGTATTTCTAAACAAACATTTGATCCGACCCAGGAATCGAACCCGAGACCTCAAGCAGAACAGTCGCATACCGCTGCGCCATAATGGCGCATGGAGGCAGTCAAATAAACTTTATATTTTTTATTTACATAAATAGAATTACAGAGATTTTGAAATCCTCTAACTTCCGTAGAAGTATATACTGTGTTGCAGAAGCCAGTGAATATGAATGAATGAAACCAAAACATTTGTTTTCGTAAACTGAACCTAGGTTAGGCTCAATGATTTCAATTGCGTTCGTAGAGAATATACAATAAATACCATATAAAATGACAGTAATTACTTAACCAATCAAATTAATAAGAACATATTAACGAGTTAACAGTATGGAAATATGCGGATTAATAGCTGAGCTTTACGAAGCTTTGAAGCTAACATTTAATTAGCTTCGTGACCAAGTCCGATTGTCACGAGAAAGTTGTTGTAGTGAAATACTTTAACATACCTATGCAAAATCCAGTATAGAGAAAAATATACTAAATTAACACTAAATCGAAACACTCTGCTATGTTTAATTCGAACCCAAAACGTCAAGATCGAACGCATAATTAATCGCAAGGGGGACGGACGGAATGAAGACACTTTGTTGTCTATTTTTTTCACTTCCTGCGAATCATTTGATCGCATTTATGGGATGTTTTGATGTTTATGAACACTTGATATGGATTGTAGAGTATCTTAGGACGAGTGTATGTATATAACGAATACTCAGAATCCTTTTTAGATATTTAACCGACTTCGAAAAAAGAAGGAGGTTCTCAATTCGACCGTATATATATTTTATGTGTTCGCGGATAACTTCGTCGTTTATGAACCAATTTTGATGATTCTTTTTTGAATGGAAAGAAGATTTCCCAATGGTGATAGCATGATAAGGACACTAAGATCTGTTGATGGCATCCAAGAGAAATCGAGTCAAACCTTGAAGTCGATTTTATTTTTGTTAAAATGTTACTTGGCGTTTCAATGTTCAATGTTTTTATGTTCATTAGATAGACTGTTTCTAAGTAAACCAAGATTACTCTTACGTATCTTTAATTTTTTACTGAATTAGTCTGGAAAGCATCTTACTTCTTTTTTTCCAGTAAATTACGTAAAAGGTAAATAAAATTAACAACAGCGGGGAAAACTTCTATGGCGGGCAATTAGATTGGTAAGAAATGCGAAAAAGGAAGGAGGACAAATCTTAGACAACTGAATGTCGGGCTAATGAAAGTGGAATATTATTACCATCGACGTATCTACTAGCTCAGATAACAGCGTACTTGTATTATTCTCGAAAAGTGTAAAACATACTGAATAAATAAAAATACTGAATGAATAAATGAAATATTTAAACCATATGCAATGTAATTCTGCGCTTTTACTAAACAAACACTTAAAATTCCGACGTACTTGTATGTCTTGCAACTTAGTTTTATTTGCAAATTTTCGTTGAGAACGTTCAAAACATTCAATATCGGCCCCTTCCTTATTCAAATTGGTAATATTTAATGTTGTCCTTGTAGATGACCAGATAACCCCGGTCAAATAATACCTACGTAAATAAAAATGATTTGATTCGGTAAAAAAAGAGAATTGCGTTTGTACTGGTGATTGGCCGTACGACTTCAAGGAGGCTGCAAGGGGAAGCGGTCCTTGACCTATATAGAAGCCGCTTGTGCATCTCACGCACTTACACTTCAGATTAACACCACAGTAGGTATATAGGTCTGTCTGTAAATTTTGTGAAGTTGTAGTTTAAGTTGAGACCTGACTACTTCTTATGTACTACCGTACATATTTGTCGGTTTAATAGACTTTTTAGCATCACTTGGCGACTCAGGTAAAATATGAGAGACAATTAGAATAATAGACCTTAGATGAACAACAGACAGAATGCTTTTGCATTCATGGATTTTTCATTTCTGACATGTTAAAGCGACTTTCTTATTTCGATTATTTATTTGATTAATTACTTCAAATAAAGTATAAGTAAGGTGAATGATTCAGTACGAAATAAAGGAAAAAGAAAACCTTTGCATTTATACCTATTGGTAGCATTCCCGAAAGGGTGCCGACTTTATATATTTTAAAAAGAGAGGGCGTGTGCTGATTTAACGCTTCAAAAGCTAATCCTTATTTGAAAATTCTTTTATTACTTAATACCTCTTTAAAAGCCATTAATATTCAACAAATATCCAAAATGGCTGGATGCTGACTGTCCAAAACTGGGAGAACTACTTTCGGAGACCTACGTTTAGCAGTGGACGGTAGGACGGACAAAACATTCAAAACTTTTAGTGTGAACAATATAGGCACTCGCAGTATTTAACATTAAGTAACACAGGAATGTAAAAAAAAAGTATTGACAATTCTGCAGATTCTACAGAATTCCGCAGTTAAAGGGCAAACATAGATTTTTACTTATTCATGTTTGTAGTAGTAGATACAACGTGTCCAACAACAACAAAATAATACCTAACTGCTGGATTAAAAAAAGATTCATGAAACCTTACATTACCTAATTGATTTTTCTGTTGCTTTTTTTATTTGAAGGGATTAATTAAATACTTGCTATACGACAATAAATGTTTTGATGTAATGTGATATTTGTATGTAAGTTATGTATGTTTATGTGTCAAGTTATACTCTAAATTGGCCTTATACGTCTTTGAAGTTTTAGAATTCCGCAGTTAAAGGGCAAACATAGATTTTTACTTATTCATGTTTGTAGTAGTAGATACAACGTGTCCAACAACAACAAAATAATACCTAACTGCTGGATTAAAAAAAGATTCATGAAACCTTACATTACCTAATTGATTTTTCTGTTGCTTTTTTTATTTGAAGGGATTAATTAAATACTTGCTATACGACAATAAATGTTTTGATGTAATGTGATATTTGTATGTAAGTTATGTATGTTTATGTGTCAAGTTATACTCTAAATTGGCCTTATACGTCTTTGAAGTTTTAGAATTTTCCATTACATTTAGTGTTTTAGAAGTGACCTTTAAGTTTGTTTGTTCAAAAATTTTATAACCATTTCAACTTTTATCAACAATGAAAGCGAAGTTTAAAATTGTGTAGCTATTTTTACTGATGTGGTTCAGTTAAAGTGGAAAATGTATAAGTTTTATGAAGTTTTTTTGTAAGTGCCAGATAGACTACAAGTCTGATTTGACTTTTAGTCTGCCGTCTTGAGTAATCGTCAGATGTCTGAAAGTTCTCAATTTTGTTTCAGGTCCCGCAACGTGTTATGTTGCGATAGATTTTGCGTTATGCGATAGCAACTCAAGCAAGGGAGTAATGGAATTGTAGTTAAAACTTATTTTTTGAGGGATACTTTCACAGGACAACCGCATTGTGTCACTGACTGATCTCGGAGTTTTCACTACTTATTTATAGATTTATAGATTATAGAATACAATTTGATATGATTCGTTTATTGAGGAAAACTTTTAAACAGGCTACAAAATGTTTTGCTGCTACCTGGCATTATAATCGTAAATCAATAGTGGATAAACTAGTACAAATTGTTGTTTTTAAATACTGTTGATATGTAATGTTCGATTCCCGGGTCGGACCAAATGTTTTTATGATCTGCAAATATTTGTTTCGGAGTTTGGGTGTTTTCTATGTATAATATGTATGTATTTACAAAAAAAAGTATATAAGTATTTATATCAGTTGTCTAGTACCCATAATACAAGCTCTGCTTAGTTTGGGACTAGATGACGTTGTGTGTTAAGTGTCCGAAATATTTATTAATTCATTTTTTATTTAATGTGGCGCGGTACAAATGAAAGAAACTATTTAATTATATTTATTACACATGTATAGGTATATATTATTAGACTATCAGGACCACGTAATCTCGTGTGCACTTTGTTTTGTCCATAGCGTGATGTTATAAAATTTGCTTACCTTTTTTGAAATGTACAAGTAACGCCTTTTCAAATGATACCAAACACGGCATATTTATTTCAAATTTATTTTTTAATACAGTACTTTATGTCGGCTAGAAGGCGCCAAATTAGATTCAGTGACATGTCATATAGCTAATAGCCAGCAAACAATCAAGACACTTCTAATGATACCTGATTTGTCTTATCCAAACTTGTAGTTTAGAAAGAATGAAGGAACAAACAAACATACCACAGAATTATCACACTTATCGAATAAATACGGACAAAGTCATGAATAAATGATAATAGTATATATATTTTTGAAATATACAAGTAACGCCCTTTTCATTGATACTAAGCACGGTATATTTATACCAAATTTATTTTTAATACAGTACTTTATGTCGGCTAAAGGGCGCCACATTAGATTCAGTGTCTCGTCAAATAACCTATAACCAGCGGACAATCAAGACCCTTCTAATGATACCTCATTTATCTTAATCTGACTAGTAGTTTAGAATGAATGAGAAAGTTACGAACAAGTGATAATAATCTAATATATAAAATTCTCGTGTCACAGTTTTCGTTGCCATACTCCTCCGAAACGGCTTGACCGATTCTCATGAAATTTTGTGAGCATATTGAGGAGGTCTGAGAATCGGCCAACATCTATTTTTCATCCCTCTAAATGGTAAGGGTCACCCATCCTTAAAATTTTTTTATGGCAAAACGACGTTTGCCGGAGTCAGCAAGTATAACCAGCGGACAATCAAAATGCTTCTAACGATACCTCATTTGTGCAGTTCTAATAAGTAGTTAAGGAGCTATGAGGGAACAGATGAACAAACATACATACATAGCCTGTCAAAATCATAACCCTCTTTCGTCTTTGCCGTAGTCGGATAAAAGAAGTTCGGTATTCAGCCCTGGGAGCCTAGGTACGACCTATGAATGTATCCACTTCGAGCATAAGCCATCAGTTTTAATGAAATGAGTTCTTCGTGAGTGAGTTCGTATTTTAAATATAAGATGTTTAACTATATGATTAGAGTTATTAGTTTTAGGTTGATATATTTTCCAAAATGTAAAATGATTAGTTTCTTTTAGTTGGAGGAGAAAAAAGGTTTTAAATTACAAAGATAAAGTTGAATAACTTATGAGGAGATACTCCCAGTTATATGAGTCATATGAATAAGTGTATAATTTGACATCAAAATTATTCTCACACTACTCATATACTGCCGTCTGATTAAACAAAGCCTGAAACAAACTTACAGTTTTCTTAAAACATCCATTTATACACAACGTCATTTAGTATCAAGCTAACCAGAGCTTGTGTTATAAGTACTAGACAACTGATATAAATACATATACACTTTTTATATACAAGACAATACATATATAGAAAACACTCAAACTTCGAAACAAATATTTGCTTGCAGATCACACAAATATTTGATCCGACCCGCGACCCCTCGAAATCGAACCTGAGACCTCAAGCACAGCAGTCGCATACGCTACCACTACGCCACCGAGGCAGTTATCTATAGAAATAAATAAAATTGGAGTGTCTGTTTGTAATATAAAAATAACCGCTTTTTACAAAATGCATATGTACGTATCATCATCATCATCATCATCATCAGCCCGTTGCAGTCCACTGCTGGACGTAGGCCTCTCCCAAGGAACACCACAGAGCCCGGGCTGTTGCTTTCCGCATCCAGTCGCTGCCAGCCACTCTTTGCAAGTACGTATACACGGTACATATACCAAAACTGTAGTTAAATATTTTTTTGTCTGTCTGTTTCTTTGTTCCGGGTAATCTCTGGAACGGCTGGACAAATTTTGACGGGACTTTCACTGCCAGGTAGCTGACGATCCAGGGAGTAACATAGGCTATTTTTTTTAGACTAACTTTGTCCCGCGGCGTTACTCACGGTGCAACAATAACCGCGGGTAACACCACGGGGCTCCGCTAGTTTATTAATATAAATTGCACTCAGATCCAGAACAAATAATTGTGTTCACCATACAAAGATTTGCCCTAGGAATCGAACCCACGACCTCTTACTTAACCGTCAGGATGACTAGCCACTAAACGAATAGGTCCGTCTGATTATATGTATCTTTTTTTATTTAAATAGGTATTTTGGGATGTTTTGAAAATCCTATGCGGTGCAATAAAGTATTAATGTTGTGCATTGGTCCGTAGTTATCTTTAATACCCACTTGAAGGTAAACGAACGTGATGATACATACAAATAGACTATAATTAAGTATCGGTATATTCGTGCATATAAGACAGCAATTAACATCGCTGTCCTTGAATCTCAGACGACCTTAGGACAGAGTTATGCATAAAGAATCAAATACTAAATTGGAGCTCACAGCAAAAACTGGTTAGGTCGGTTCTGAGTGACGTCAGCGGGACGAAACGCGACCGCTTCCGACGAAAGGACTTTATAGAAAACGACAGCAAACTAACTGTTGATACTCCGCTTAATGGGTACAAGGTTAGCTTCAGTCTGGGACATGCTTTTTTAAATAGTTATTCTATTTTTGAATTCACGTGTATAGTGTTGCACTCGTAAAATTATAATATCGAAGAAACAGAACTATTCTGACGAGTTTATTTGTAATAAGGTTGCATTTTTTTTTTAGATAACAACTATGTATGTTATAATTAATATTCAACAATTCTTGTAATAATTTATTTTAAATATCTTACTAACATTCAACCTTATCCTTGTAATGATAGTAACTATACTTCATTGTATAGTTGTTCTTGATACATATTCCCTTCTGGTCTCAGACACCTATTATTCTTGACTTTTCTCGTGCAATATCAAGCACTGTTGACTGATCTGCAATCGACGCTATAAAACGGATGCTATTATTGATTGTTACGGAGAATGTTCTGATTGAAAAATTGAATACCACTGACTCGAACGGGGCATCGAACTTGGTATCACACAATTTCGGTTGTATCACAGACGATATTCTCTATAGAATTTTAACTGTAGTTTATTTTACTGCTTTAGAAGGAATTCAGATATATTCAAATCCTACTATATATATACTAATATATAAATGCGAAAGTAACTCTGTCTGTCTGTCTGTCTGCTACTCTTTCACGACAAAACTACTGAACGGATTTGAATGAAATTTGGTATACAGATATTCTAGACCCCGAGATAAAACATAGGCTACTTTTTATTGCGAAAAAGGGGTTGTAAGGGGTTAAAAGGGGGGGGGAGGGGGAAGTTGTATGGGATTTCATAATTTTTAAAGATAAAACCATGCAACTTTATATTTAAGCACTTGATAAAAAATAATAAAACATTTGTTCTAGCGTTTTTGAAATTTCGACTTGTGAGGGGATGAAATAGGGGTTGAAAGTTTGTATGAAGTTCGTCATTCTTAAAGTTGGAAACCTGAAACTTTACTTTTGGGCTGCTGATTAAAAATGAATAAACACGTATTTCAACGTTTCTAGATATTCTACCCTTAAAGGGGTAAAATAGGGGTTGAAAGTTTGCATGGAAGTTCGTCAGTTTTTAAGTTCGAAACATGAAACTTTGTTTTTGGGCTACTGACTAAAATTGAGTAGAAACGTATTTAAGCGTTTCTGAATATTCTACCCCTAAGGGGTGAATTAGGGGTTGACATTTCGCATTTAGGTTAGTCTGGAAGTCTGTCATTTTTGAAGTTCGACAAATGAAACTTTGTGTTTGGGCTACTGATTAAAAATGAGTAGATACGTATATAAGCGTTTCTGGATATTCTACCCCTAAGAGTTGAAATAGGGGTTGAAAGTTTGTATGGAAGTTCGTCATTTTTTAAGTTAGAAACTTGAAATTTTATTCATGTGCTACTGATTAAAAAAGAGTAGATACGTACTTAAGCGTTTCTAGATATTTTAAATATGTGAAATAGGGGTTGAAAGTTTGCATGGAAGTTCGTCATTTTTTAAGTTCGAAACATAAAACTTTGTTTTTAGGCTACTGACTAAAAATGAGTAGATACGTATTTAAGCGTTTCTGGATATTCTACCCCTAAGGGGTGAAATAGGGGTTGACATTTAACGTGTAGGTTGGTCTGGAAGTCCGTAATTTTCGAAGTTCAAAACATGAAACTTTGTTTTTGGGCTACTGACTAAACATGACTAGATAACTATTCAAGCGTTTCTAGATATTCTACCCCTAAGGGGTGAAATAGGGGTTGAAAGTTTGTATGGAAGTTCTTCATTTTTTAAGTTAGAAACATGAATCTTTATTCATGTGCTACTGATTAAAAAAGAGTAGATTCGTGCTTAAGCGTTTCTGGATATTCTACCTCTAAGGGGGTGAAATAGGGATTGAAAGTTTGCATGGATGTTCGTCATTTTTAAGGTTAGCAACATTGAACTATATTTTTGAGCTACTGATTAAAAATGACTTGACACCCGTTAAAGCGTTTCTGGATATTCTACTCCTAAGGGATGAAATGGTTAGTCTGGAAATCCGTCATTTGTGAAGTTCGAAACATGAAACTTTGTTTTTGGGCTACTGATTGAAAATGAGTAGATACGTATTTAAACGTTTCTGGATATTATACCCCTAAGGTGGTGAATTAGGGGTTGCAAGATTGCATGGAAGTCTGTCATTTGTTGAGTTAGAAACATAAAATATTATCTTTGGGTTACTTATTAAAAACGAGTAGATACATATTTAAACGTTTCTGGGTATTCTACCCCTAAGGGGAGAAATATATAGGCATTGGCATTTCATATATTAGTTAGTTTGGAAGTCCATAATTTTTTAATTTAGCAGCCTGAAAACTTTCGGCTTTATGTTTCTGATTACAAATAGACGAATACTAATATCAGCATTTACGCAAATTCTGTTCCTAAAGGGGATGAAATATGGGTCAAATGTTTGTATGAAAGTTCTTTTAAATGGGCTATTGATCAAAAATAAATAAATAGGTTTAAAACATGAATAAATTACTAATACATACTTTTACACAGTTTTAATTAAATACATATAACAAACTTCCACGCGGGCAAAGCCGCGGGCAACAGCTAGTATATATATATATAAATTAATCTCCGAAATGTATCTACGCGTATGACTTCCGATCGGCTGCACCAAATATTTTTTTTATGTGTTTATTATTGTAAGGATAAAGTTTGTGTACAAAAGAAATAAGAAATAACGTGAAAAATTTTTTTGTTGTCCGCGACTGTACACCGTCTGTGGGAAGCTGAGACAGATATGCAATTATGGCGGTACGAAGATCACCGGATCAGTTAGTTACAGATAAATTACACACAGTCACAGAACAAGATGAGAATACCTATCACACAAATATTAGTCTTGGGCGGGAATCGAACCCACGACATGTGACTTAGCAGTCAAATCAATCTTATGGTGACAAACATTACTGTAATGCTAACTTAATATTATAAATTCGAAAGCAACTGTGTCTGTTTGTCGCGCTTTGACGCCAAAACTACTGAACCGATTTAAATGAAATTTGAGTTTAGTGTAGAGCCTGAGAAAGGACATAGGCTACTTTTTTGTGCAAAAAAGGGTTGTAAGGAGTTGAAAGAGGGGAGGAAAGGTTGTATAAATGCAACTCAGAGTCACCACTTCTCGCGGACGAAGTCGAAAACATGTGTGTGGCATTAGTTGTATATTTAGGCAAGATATACATCTGTATCAGGCATCGCTTCGACCAAAAAGTAGTGAAGTGACCATAAAAATGTTTAAACCTCTATATATATAAATGTATTTTTTAGATAAATATTAAATATACATTCGTCTTAACATTAACTAAGATAATTAACCAATAGTAGTGTTAATAACAATACGGAATAGATGTTATAACCGATATTCAGTAAATGTTTTGTTACATTTCTCTGCACACAAAGGCTGTCTTTAAGTCTTGAGTTACAGGTGCCCATGAGCGCCGTCAGTCAGTTCCCATCAAGAGACTCGTCTCTTCATTTGCCATCTGTAGAAAGAAAAAAAAGCTTAATAAATAAATAAAATAATAAATATTTCGGACATCTAACACACAAAGCCATCTAGTCCCAAGCTAAGCAGAGCTTGTGTTATGGGTACTAGACAACTGATACAAATACATTTATACTTTTTTTTTGTAAACACATACATATTATATATAGGAAACACCCAAACTCCGAAACAAATTTTTGTAGATCATACAAACATTTGGTCTGACCCGGGAATCGAACCCGAGACCTCATGATCAGCAGTCGCACTCGCCAACCGCGAGACCAACGAGGCAGTCAAATCTTGTTTTAGTATCAGCCATAATTAGCATACTGCTGGAAATAGGTCTCTTTTTACCCGACTACGGCAAAGCCAAAGGAGGGTTATGATTTTGACAGGCTATGTATGTATGTATGTATGTTCATTTGTTCCCTTTTAGCTCCTTAACTACTCATTAGAACTGGACAAATGAGGTGTCGTTAGAAGCGTCTTGATCGTTTTTGGGTTATAGGCTATATTATGTGTCACTGAATCTAATGTGGCGCCCTCTAGCCGACATTAAGCACTGTATTAAAAAATAAATTTTAGATAAATATGTCATGTTTGGTATCATTGGAAAGGGCGTTACTTGTACATTTCAAAAATACATATATCATTAGCATTTGCTCGTGACTTTGTCCGTATTTATTCGATAAGTATGGTATTTCTGTGGTATGCTTGTTTGTTCCATCCTAATTTCTAAAAATATTAGTCAGAATAAGACAAATAAGGTATCTTTAGAAGCGTCTTGATTGCCCGCTGATAATAGGCTATATGACGTGTCACTGAATCTAATGTGGCGCCCTCGAGCCGACGTAAAGTAGTGTATTAAAAAATAAATATGAGAGAAATATGCCGTGTTTGGTATCATACGAAAGGGCGTTACTTGTACATTTCAAAACTATATATATTATTAGCATTTTCTCGTGACTTTGTCCATATTTATTCGATAGTTGTGATCTTTCAGTGGTATCTATTTAAAATATACTTGGCAAATAAATTAGTATTATAGAGGCGCCAAAATATTTTAAATAAAAAAAAAGTAAAAACTAAAACCCAACTACGACAAAAAATGACGCTGAAAAAGTATGGTTTTAGTTTTTACTTTTTTTAGCAATATACGGATAAATGTGTTATATAAGAGTTATAACGTAGTGTAGTACGCCCTGCAGTATGGTGGACCGACGACTCCTGAAAGACCGGGATGTTTGGCTCTTTGGTGGATACCTTTGTTCAGTAGTAGACGATAGTTACCTGAAGTACCTATACATAAGTGTTGTATTATCCAGAAGCAGACGTCTTTTCGCTGAGATGACAGATGATGATGGTACACCACCACGTTGTATATTAAAATCAATTGCTGTTCGTTTGTCTCGTTAAAACTCGAGAACGGCTGGACCGATTTAGCTGATAGTCTAGTCAACAAATTCAAAAACGTGAAAAATAGAGATAAAGGACCTAAAAATATGAGCGATGGCTCATTCGATTCGGAATCACCTCTAGAAAAATGATTTTGAAAGATTTTGGTGCAGGTTAAAAATTGATGATTTTGTTGTCTAGACTATGATTTTGGTTTTGAAATGTTTGTCGTAGTCCAGGTAAGGTTAAAATGGTAAAAAAATAAAAATAACCTGTAAATCAAAATGTTACGTGTACGAAGTAGCGGGTACAGCTAGTACAATATAAATATTTATTACTTCTTTTTCCTATCAACTTTCTATACACCAGGCACTACCCTATACTTTTCACGTCTTTCTTTCCATCCCATGATTGCCTGTGCCACAAAAAATTAGCTTAGGTTCTTTCTCAGGCTCTAGACTATCTGTGTACTAAATTTCATTATGATCGGTTCTGTAGTTTTGGCGTGAAAACGCGACAGACAGACACAGCTACTTTCGCATTTATAATGTTAAGTAAGTATTATAGTAATTTTTGTCACCATAAACATTAATTTGACTACTAAATCACATATCGTGGGTGCGATTCCCGCCCAGGGCAAATATTTGTGTGATAAGTATGATCATTTTGTTCTATGACTGGGTGTAGTTTATATATAACTAGCTGATCCGGAGATACGAAGTTAGCTTCGTATCGCCATATTTACATATATGTCTCAGCTTCCCACAGACAGTGTACAAAACAGTGTAAATTTTATACACCTACTGAGCTACTAAATCTTTATCATCTAATCTCCAATTTATAATTTTCTTAGTATTAATATACTATTCATTACTATGTAGGTATATGACAATCAACAAAACATAGAGTCAACGCGCCGTTTTCTACTGCCCTATGTGTTGGGTTCAATTCAAACCCTTACATGGGACAACATTTTGAGTAATATGCAGTCTGAGACTAGGTGTTTTTTGTGTTTGTTTCATGTATGATTGTAAAGTCCTCTGCAACACATGAATGATCTTTTAATAAATTATAATAAAAAAAACTAAAAGACAAAATAAGCTAAATTCAAACTCTTCCCTAATATTTCTGACATGGATAACCTAACGATCTTATTACCTTATATAACATCCGGTGCCACAAAACAGTCAGCTTGTCTTTTATATACTATTATACACTGGTAGGCCGTTTTGCAATCCAAACATTATATTATTAGTGATAAGTATTCGATAATTTCCGGCAATGTGTGGTCACCACGAAAGTGCGTTAAGGTGTTTCTCGGGATTCTAGATAGGGTGACCATTCAAGAAAAATTTATAACCTTTCATTAAGATTCACATACCATGGACCTTAGTTCCTATTTTGTAGAAATTTTGAGAAATTAATGGAAAAAATGGTTTACTTTTGTTAGATTTTTTTCATGAAATCCATGGGATGAATAAGGGTGAGGACACTCCGTTTTCTTAATCAATCACCACACGGACAAAACGGTATTAGTCAAAATAATCATGACCGTCAGCTTATCACAGTCCATTTTAAAAAGTTTTAAAAAGTACACCATTAAAAAGTTTAACTTGTAGAAAAGGGAAAAGTAACGCAATAACTCGTTTGTGGAATACATTACACAATAATCTTTTATTTTTAACAAATAAAATGTACTAAAAGTAAAGAGATATATTAGAATATATAGGATTAACAAGCTTCAGGCATCTTCTCCTAATTGCGGAACTAATTCGATGTCTATCAAAGAAGCGGTCGAATAAACAAAAACAAAGACCCGAAATACTTCACGAACGCTATAACCAAATAACATTAAAATATAACAGGACTTATCTTCTTAACACAAAAACTTATGGCGGTACTAATTTCGCAGTATTTTTCGCTTTATTGTAAAAAATGTGTCGGTTACTCATAGGTCAACGGTGCGAGGCCAATGTCGTTTTGTCAGTTTTTTTATCATGATATGTATGTATATATATACAAATTGACAGTGGGTATAAATCTTTATTTTATTGGTATACGTGGTGCCGAAGTAAGAATTATTGAACCCATAATTCTCGATAATTGTGTTAATAAATGTATAATAGCATGAAACCGAAAGTAGTTTAAATATTATAATCTGGTTATTTCTTGGAAACATAGAGCACACATACAACACTTCTGTAACGTACAGTATAATCTGAGGTCATGCTAACTCCTTTGTGTAATATTCTAGTATTCTGTGACGTCAAGATACACTTGATAATTTGAATCTATGAAATTCAGAATGTGGAAGGCAAATCATGGTCTAGCTTTTTCTAGTTATGGTGATTTTAGCCAAATCTTACTGTTGCAAATAGAAAAAGATTCGTTTCTCTAAAAAAATATCTAGTTGATTTTTATCATCAGCGTTAATTTACCATTACTGTTAAACATTCTTGAGTTATTAGTTAATTTTTATCATCAGCGTTAATTTACCATTACTATTTTAAACATTCATGAGTTATTCGTATAATACTTTTAGTTTAATCCTGTCTACCAGTGCTGGACCCTTGGAGTGCTTGGAGTGGGAGGAATCTTGTGTCCAAATCCGGCCCATAGAAACAAGCTAAATACTCACAGACTGATCACCGGTGAACAGGTCAAACTAGAGGAGTCCTGTTTAATTTATAGTGAAATATGTATTTTAGTCTACTATCTGATAGGATAACCACAATCCATAGTTTATTTTCAATAACCTATTAAAACACGGCACCAACTGACATTTTTCTCCCAAAACAAGTTCCAAACTGAAAGACATATTACCTTGACAAGCCAAAGACAATCACACAGTATTGCTATAGCAATCTTGAGTTTGGTTTCGAACACCTTTTATTCGAGTCTTTTTCCCAAATGACGTTTGGGCCTGCTTAAGTCTACTTTGATATGGCTGAACTTAAATTTTTGAAGTGAAAACTTCTCAAGCGGCGCTGTACACTTTCTTGGATGGGTTAAAAAAGTTAAACTTGCGTCAGGACACGTAACCTGATCAAATATTTGTAAGACGGAGGCGTGGCATAGGAGAGGAAGTAATATCCCCTCTCTTTCTACCGCGCGGCAAAAATGTATGCCTGCTCCTGGTGTTTCGTTTAAGCGGCGCAAGGCGCTTGCACGAATGGAAGCGGTAACTGACACAATACCCAGGCAATTCGTCTTTGTCAAAAAGTACAAAATACAACTGCATGAGGATCCCCAAGAAGGGATTCACCCAAGGGAGTTAAGAATCTTCACAGACGGATCCAAAACAAGGTCTGGCATTGGCTCGGGAGTATTCTCTGAGGACCTAAACATACACATCTCGACACCATTAGGAGCCCACAGCACAGGCTTCCAGGTAGAGTGTTTGGGCATAATAACGGCAGCACAAGCGATAATCTCCAGAAAGGTAACAGAATACCCCATCCGCATACTTTATGACAGCCGATCAGTCTTACAAGCCCTACAGAGTCATGTGACTATCTCAGGGCTAATCTACGAATGCCACAGAGCCCTGACAGAGGTAAGTACTACAAATAGTATAACTCTCCAGTGGATCAAAGGCCATAGCAACTCACGCGGGAATGACTCAGCTGATGCACTGGCAAGAGGCGGGCAGGACAAGGGCAATCGGCCCAGAACCAATACTGCCATTGCCAACTGCTTGGCGGCGACGGACACTGCAACAGAACACCGAGGTAGAACGGAACGAAAGACGATACCGACGATCAACCCCGTATTGTCACGGAAGCTCAAACAACTTAAGAGGCCGCCGCTTCAACTTCTGACCGGAGCAATAACTGGTCATGCAATATTAAACAGACATCTTTTCACTCTAGGTATAACGGACAGCCCTCTGTGCAGAGCGCGCATGGAGGAAGATAAAATAGCCGCCCATGTCATCTTGACATGTCCTGAGGTGGCGGAATACCGGGCGAGACACCTCGGAACGCCGAGGTCACTTCAGGAGGTCGTCGGCAACGCAAGGGGTCTGCTAGGCTTCCTGGAGGAATTGGGTTGGCACCACTAGTGCCGACCTACTACGCAAAATAGGCGCAACAAAGTCGTTGAGTTGCGGAGACCAAGCCCGCGAGTTCAAGATTCAAGGCGCTTGCACGAGTGTGCGTGTGTGTAAACCCGGCTTCGCTCGGGTAATATGTTTATACTGTATAGCATTAAGCTATATTTTAATAACATCACAATAAGCATTTCTGTAGTTATCTATTTATTGTTTATCTGTTTATCTGTTTATCTGTGTTTATGTAGTTATATTATTATAGCATCGTTCATTGTGTTTAATAAATATAGGATATAAAAAAATGAAATTTAAAAAATTAAAAATGCACAATGTTAATGTTCAAGATTTCACTTCTGCTGGCACTTCTAGAATGCAACCCTGAAGAAGCAAGAAGAGATCACTTTCTGTGAGTGTATTGTATTTAATTATACAACAATAAGACGATAAAATCACAATGAGTACAATAAAAAAAGCCAATGCCTCGGACATTCAAAGCTGTCTTCAATAAAAGATGCCCGCACCGTCGGACATTAAAATGTACTCAAATTCGTTTGTATTTTTGTTCTTTGTAATAATTTAGTATTAAATAAATATGAAAGAAATATTTAAATTCATAGGTAATGGAAATTGTCACATATTTTTATTTAATAAATCTCGGTGTTTGTTTCTAAGAATTGCTAACTAGAGCGCGTTTCTGAAGTGGCATCGTACTTCTTCAAATAGTATTAATTATGTTTAAGTGATCTGTATATTATACAATTTCTATTAATTATTTATTCTATTATTCCTATTAATTTACAGTTACTATGGAGCATTTGATATTGCTTATTTATGAAAGATAACAGTTTGTTACATAAAATATAAGCTACCTAAATTTTCTCTTCCTTTTCACAGACTTTAGTACTTTTTTTCTTTGTTACGTCATTGATAATGCTCGAAGTGCCAGACTTACAACAATAGATTTCGACCCTGTCACCAGAATCATACTTAATTAATATATAGACAAAATGGGGGGTATTCAATATGCCTGAGTATAACCTTCAGCAATATAATCATAAGACAGTAAGGAAATATATTATTTTCCACGACAGAAAGCGAAAATAATCGATAAATGACTATAAAACTAATCGAAAAAAAACGAGTTAACAAAACATCAAACGAAAACTTCCTGCCTAGAAACACTAAAAAACGTAAAATAAACTGGTTCTTCATAAATTGCTATGTGACAATTCTTGTCTATACCTAGTTCTTTATTCATTTAAATAATAGTATTATAATGTGTGCTAGGTACCTAAATTCTGTTTGAAGTCGGTGCCAAGCCCACTAGGTATTTAATAAGTAAAGTACGTCCGGCTCCGCCACACTACTACACAACTATTTTAAAACTATTTTTGAGACAACTACAATCGATTCATGTTCATGCATGATGATCGACTCAAGTTAATAAGTTTTGACTAAACTAAAATGGATCGCTCTAATGAACTAATAATCTACACTACTTTGTGGAGCGCCTTATGTTTCATCACATTTATAAATTCTTTCAAGCAAAAATATTGTCGTATTGTTTTATTGCTGTTTACGGGTTTTCTACTTTTGATAGTCGCTATGATTTTTGTAATTGTTCGTATTATTTTGGCTTGGCATCGACTTCAAACAGATTTTAGGTACCTTAAACACATTATAATATTACTATTTAAATGAATAAGGAACTAGATATAGACAAGAATTGTGACATAACAATTTATAAAGAGCCAGTTTATTTTACGTTTTTAGTGTTTCTAGGCAGGGAGTTTTCGTTGGATATTTTTTTTGAAGTCTGTTTTTTTATAAAAGTTTTTATTTTTCCATTTTAAGTGCAAATAATCATAGGTAGGTAAGTAGTAAGTTGAACTATTTCATATAAATTCTGCTGATTGAAAAGTGAGCCTCTCCAAATAAATAATATATAATAATAAAATAGTCTCCAAAATTATGTTAAGATGCAACGTTTCTTTACCGAGTACGTAGTCTACCGGTCAATATATTTGATCAATATTAGTAATAGATTGCTTACTAAAATAAAATATCCAGCTTTGCATCTACATACACCTCGTATGTGGGTGCAAAATTGGATATTTTGAGATACAACGACATTACTTTCTGCTGTTCAAATAATACTAGCCGACCCACGCCACCTTGTTTGAGTCTCCTACTGCCTGTGGCGTGATAACTTTCCCCCGTTTTTGAAACACTTTCCATTGGTGCCCCGCTCCTATTTGTCTTAGCGTGATGATATATAGCATATAACCTATCTCGATGAATGTGCTATCCAACACAAATATTTTTTCATATCGGACCAGCGGTTCCTGGGATTAGCGTGTTCAAACAAAAAAACAAACCTTTAAGCTTTATACATTAGTATAGATTAAATATGGTGTAGTGATGAATTAGTGTATAAGAAATACGGAGTGTCATCACCCCTGTATATCCCGTTTACCTAGATCCGTCAAACGAAATATAACTAGGCAGAACAATAGCGCCAATAGACTAAAACAACTGAGGATTTTTTTATGCATGTACCTGCCAAAATGACTCTCCTCTGCTTCACGGAAAGCATAATTGGGACTAATCCCACCCACACGCCCACCGCTGTAACTCCTGTACACCAGGATCAACAGCAGTGACCCACGAACACACCGAGTTATGACACTCGGAAAGTCCCAGGAAAAAATATTAACTGTCTTGGAACCCGCAACGAAATTAATCAGAAGAAAAACAGGAGGAGTTGGAAATATGATAAGTCCACTTCCCTCCTTAGCAAAGCGGGAGACAAAATGAAGTCAAAATAGGCAGACACCTTTTTTTTTAAACCGGGAAGCACCACGGATAAAGTATTAGGGGTCCTAAGTGAGCTATATTTGATTACTATAGTATGTATGGCAGAATCGCCTAAACGCACGGAAATTCACCGCAGTTGACACAAGATCCCCATAGTATACCGCCCCAGATGTCATTTGTAAGCTATTTAGCATTGTGTTACGTTCATTGTACCAAAGACTACACTCCCAGAGAACATGATGAGCCGACTGTTCACAGCTAGTATCGGGTGTTGAGCATTGACACAATGGTGAATCGACTAATTTAAATGAGTGTAGTTTGCCCTTAAAGTTACCGTGGCCCGTAAGAAATTGAGCGACACAGTGATCTACCTCGAGCCATGTTCTCGACATCCGTTCGCGAACAGATGGAAAGAACTGGTAGAGGTGGCGCCCCTTAGATGATTCGTCCCATCGTTGTTGCCATTCATCCATTAGGTCGTCATAGACATTGGATTGCTGTTGAAACAATCTTATGATTTTATCGCGGTCTCGTACGCCCAAAAAATCGCATTCCATGTTTTGTTTTGTAGAATAGTACATGGCTGCACGTCTTTGCACCTCGAGATCGACCGGAAGAACACCCGCCAACACCGGTAAAGCCTCAGTACTAACCGTCCTATATGCTTTGCATAAGAAGATTAATGCAAGTCGTTGGCCTTGTAGCAGTTTGCGACGGACAGCACCTACAGTCGCTCTATCGGCCCATACGGGAGCACCATAGCAAACAGCACCCAAATAAGTAGCTCCATATATGATTTCTAATGTATTAAATGAAAGACCCCATGTGGCAGTTGATATTCTCGTCAGAGCAAAGAAACTTTTTTTAGACTTTTCATTACTGTTCTAATATGTTCGATAAATGAAAAATTTCTTTCTAAAACTAATCCCAAATAGCAAACCGAGGTTTTATTTTTAACAGTAACATTTTGAAATTTAATACACGGCGGTGATTTGAGGTTACCTTTCAGAAGTAGCTGGAAGGTTTTGTTTGGTGCAAAAGTCAAGCGATTACGTACACCCCATAGAGATACTAAATTCAAACATCTATTAGCCAGACTCTCAAGCCCCGCTCTAGTATCAGATTCCACCAGTAATAAACCGTCGTCCGCATACGCGTTTAGAGTACATCCGGGTGGTATAGGTATTGTAAGAAAATCGTCGAAGCCTATATTCCACAAGTATGGACCTAGCACCGAGCCCTGAGGACACCCCATCGTAAGCGCCTTCGACACAGAATGATGCCCAAGTCTTAATTTTGTTGTGCCTTGTGTGAAGTATGAGGAGATCTCCTCATACGGAAAGCATAAGTAGAATCCAAGAATGGTGACCACAACAATGCATTATGTGACCCACACCATAGCGGCCTTGTGATACTTCTGCATCGTTGGGCCGCCGGTCTCGCACTCACCAACGAAACACGACAGCACAATCGCTGTCATTTTGATCTTCGGTGCGAGCGTAGTACCGGCCCTGTCGAGTCGGCCTGTTCGTGCTGAAATCAGCGTGGATCTCTACTGGCCTAGTTTGGTATAGCATTTGTTGCAAGATTTTTAATAACACAAAGTTTTAAAATCATGACCACAAACGACATGCGATTTTACAAATAATTATAATCAGCCATATAAATATCACGATGCAATTTAATAATAAAATTCTAAGTAACCCAAATTCTTCCAAAATCACATAATTTGCATGCGTTCAGATAGAGGATGTTTGATATTCTACTCGTAATTCTAAACGACAAAATTCAACACAATCTTTTTAATTTTGACATTTAATCACTCCTACGTATCTAAGTTTTTTTTTGACAAGACACTAACGTAAATTACAAACTACATTTTAGTAATCAATTAAACTTCTTATAGCTTTACCCATTTCACGTACAACAGTTTGATCTCAAACAAAACAGAGCCCCAAACATACATAACTATTTATAAAAACAAACATACATCTTACTAATATTATAATCGCGAAAGTTTGTAACTATGGATGGATGGATAGATGCTTGTTACTCTTTCACCCAAAAACTACTTCACGGATATGGATGAAACTTTACAGTAATATAGCTTATACATCAGAATAACATATAGGCTACTATTAGCCTCGATAACCGACACATATGAGAGCGGAGCTGCAGGCAGCAACTAGTGTTATAGAGGGGAGGGACTTACAAAAAAAAGTATCATCACATAAAAACTGGTCCTGAATAGTACATCTATGTCTCCGGCCTATCAGTCAGGATACAATGATTCAGAAATCAGTAGTGGTTCTAGATTGTACATCTCTGAGGAATGATGTTTTCACTAAATAATTCTATACCCAGTGTTTTTTTAGTACTTCCAATGTATTTTTCGAATTTTGGTGGAAAATAATCTTCTGTGCGAGGGTGCTGAAATCAACGTGGCCCTACTACCTTGAAATTATTATTATTTCATATACGACTATAGCTTGTCAACCACCTTTGTAAGGAGAACTTTATGTCCAGTAGTGTATTAGTCGACGTTATTGTGATGTGAATAGTAATGAAATAAAATTCAATAAATTATTTAATCACGCTATACCTTAATTCTCATGTCCGCATATACTTAATTCAATCTATAACTGCATTATTAAGAGATTACCGGTGTCATGCGCCCGCGCTGGTGGTCCGCGGCCAGTTTGATCTATCACCTTCAAACAACATTTGGCTTTACGTTTGTTTTCCGCGCAGATTACTCACCAGACGGTGAAGGTAATGAATAACATTATTTATTTAGAGGTCAAAATGGGATCAATGCAATTATCAAACTAAAATAAAGTCACCAGACTACCAAGTCCTTTTTTATTATTAAACGCGTGAAATGCTAGTAGTCTGAAAATGTATGGTGTGTTCTTTTTAAAATTCGCCATATTTTCATCGGAACTTAGACTGCCTCGAAACTGGAAACGAATCGCTGAATTGCAAAAATGTGATATTATGAATATTAGAACTCAGAATTCGTTTCCAGTTATGAGGCAGTCTAAGTTCAGTTCATCATTTATCTTAGGTTTTGGATTCTACTTTACACGTAACAAATAAATAGCAATTCGTAAGTCAATCATTTACTCACTTATTCATACACATTATTTAAGTGTAAGTAACGTTTCTGTGTTGAAAACAAGACAAAATCTTTGCTTGAACTAAGGTCTTACCCCTTTATTCCTCAACGTTAGTTAGTTAAGGAAGACTATTGGCGAGCCAGTGGACTGTATAACGACGTGTGTATTTATTTATATGAAATGAATAGATGGTGGTTTTAGTCTATAATAATAACATTTTATTTTATATAACGGGTTATATTCACAATTCACAACATTAATAGGACGTTTGATCGAGCTGATATAACACAAACAACAACGGAATATAATAATATAACACAAAACATAAAGAATATAAAAGAGGTATAGAAATTATTAAAACTTAGAACATGCTTCCAGCCAGTCGCCAACAAAGTCTTTAGTTATTTTGTAAATCTAAGTATCAAGTATATCAACACATGTACTTAATAATAAATTTAGATACTTAGTTTACCATTAAATTATAGGTAGACTAAAGTTCGTGATAAAAATGTAAATTTATAAAATTACTAAGAATGACGTTAGAACTAGTCAAACACGAATAGTCTATGATAGCAATGTAGGAGCAATTTTAACTTATAATAAAAACAACTTCAAAGACATCACTTATAACCTGATTCAAAATTAGACAGTACCTATGCAGACCAGATCATACAAAAAAAAATCTTAATATTTTCATGTATTAGAAAAACCACAACTAGGGCCAGTACAGTGGTGAATTAAAAAACCTAAATATAAGTAAAAATGGCCTTTCTCACTTTCCATTAATTTTAAAGATAGTCTATTTATATGGGTTTATATTATTTTTAGAGTTCGTTTTATGTGTAAACTTACCTCAATCGTGTAGATACTGTATAATCTGTGGTACCAGTATATTAACTGTTTTTAAACTTTTGCTACTATACATATTATTCAACTGTAATTCGATAATATCTCCAAGGTACAATACTTTTTTAAATCTAAAAGATTCCAAAACATTTGTTATAGCAGCCGTATAATTAAGTTCTATGAATTCCTTACATATCAAATTGGCATTTTGTTGCACTAGTCACTTTGATCTAAATTATATATAATATAAATAATCCAAATTCAAAGATATAAATCCATTTAGCTAGTATATTTGAATTTTGAAAACAGTCACTCATTTGTTTTTTCCTCGTTAGTTCACGACTATGTATTTATTTACGAGTAGGAGTTTTACCGCGGCGCCATCGCTGCAGAAACAGCTCTAAGGAAAAGAAAGAATACATGTATTAGTACATGTAAAAGAGAAAGATAGGACATTTAACTTAGAATAAATAACAAACAATATACAAAACAAACAAAATAAAAGCAGTAAAATGTCTAGCAGTGTGACCAAAGGCCACAGCTCAGCTTATATTGCGGTCCTGAAAGTAACCATAGGGCTGATTTTCAGCTGTAGCCCAACTTAACACCTCTCGGACGCGTGCACAGTTTCAACAATAAAACATATAGGAAATTATAAAAGATAAATAAAAATATATTAAACCCCCAAGATAAATAAAAATGACATACACTGGGTAAAACTATAGTACCAGGAACTTATTTAAGACTTAAAATATTACTAAGACTAAAAACATTACAAAGCACTAGATTTTTGCCATGTCAAAAATAATACTCTAATTTTTGACTTAAAAGAATTATGACTAACTAGGTTGCGAAGTGGCGGTGGCAAATTATTCCAGCACTTTGTTGCACTATATCGAACTCCCCCTTAAAAGCTGTAGTTCTGTGTCTAGGAATGTGCAGTGGTACAGACCCGTCCCTGTTTTTGTGCCTTTTGCGTTCCATCCAGTCCAGTTTCTCAAACAAATATTCTGGCGCTTTGTATGTAACAACGCCAAACAAAAGTGTAGCGAAATGTTGCTCCCGCCACTGCCGCATTTTTAAAATACCAGCTGCATTCAGAAAAGGTGTAACATGGGCGCGTCTTGAAATATTAAAGAAGTAACGCGCACACGCGTTCTGCACTCTTTGAACCAAACCAGCCATTTTAGCGAGCCTAGGATCATATACTACATCGACGTAATTGAACTTTGATAGCGCAAGCGAGTTAAATAACTGTATGCCCTAGTCAGTACTTATATAATCTCTTATTCTATATAATAGTTTAAGTCGGTAAAAACAGTTTTGTTCTACGTCAGAGATATAATGTTCGAACCTAAGCTCTTCATCCATAACTAACCCTAAGTTTCGCGCTTCCGATTCACGGTCAATTCTAGACCCGTTGATTAATACCTGAGGGTTTAAGATACCTATTTTTGACACTTAAAAAGTCACGCAGCCTCATAATGAGTCTCACGTTATCAGTCAGCCACGGAGCAGGTTTTTAACGAATGATTTGAGTCTTCATTGATACATAAATATCAAATATAGTAATCATGGCCCTCGTGAAGTCATCAACAATGAGATCCATGTCGTCCAACTCTGACAGAATGTCCCATCTTACAGCAGTTGCATCTTCCTCAAAATGAACCAACTCAATGTCCTTAATTGGTCTATAGGCAATTATTTTGGGTAAAAATTTTGGCTCACGAAATATAGATACTGCGATAATGAATACGTGCCCAGTAAGTATGCCCATTGCGTCTACAGAAACGCTATGTACACGTGAGCTAGAACATATAACATCAATTAAGGATACTGCCATTTGTGAAATGAGTCGGTTCAGAAACTATCTGGTACAATCCAGTGCAATTCAAGAATGTGTTAAATTAATTAATTTTTGAATCAGTTTTATTATTCAAATCAATATTATAATCGCCCAATAAAATTAAAAAGTCGTGATTTGACATAACAGCAATAGAATCTATACTTGCAATCAAAAAGTAGTTCGAATTAAGCCATGGCGATCTATAGCTGTCCCTATAATCACTGTTTTATGGTTCACTTTAGCCTTTAATTACATATGTTTGATGGGCCAGTAAACTGGATAGCCGAGAGTAGTTAAGGTGAGGCCAAGTCTTATATAAAAGCTTACCCCATCCCCGCGATCTTCACAAATCTATGAAGGCCTAGGAACATGTCTCAACCTATATTCCGGAACCACAGGCGCACGCGCCTCTTCGCCACTTCGCAACCAAGATTCATTTATAGCGACTACATCAGCTGCTTTGCCCTGCATTGTCACTACAAAGTTGTCATGATTTGTACCTAAGGATCCAGCGTTTAGAAAACCAACCTTAAATATTTAGAAGCCATAAGATATTAGGGTAACAAAAACAGTAACACCGTAATTTAAAATAACAATAGACAAAATAAACATTAAAAAAAACTTCGCAAGTAAGGAAATATTCCCAAGTAGACAGACAAATTAATAGCAGTAACAACAACACTCCTCAACAACACTCCTATAAGTTAGATCTAGGGGCTTCAACCAGATCCTTTCAATATTTTATAAACACATACCTGAATAAAACACAAAGTACACGATAAATACTCGAATTTCAATCCTAATGAATAGTTCAATCCTGTATAAATCAGTGAGAAGAAAAAGTGTACATTTATAGGGTAAAACACAAAAAGCACCATCGACGCACAGTAACATAACCAAAAGAACCATAATAAGAACTCAAAGCTGCACGCAAAGTGTATAAGTACAGCTAATATAATATGCTTACAATTGAAATTTATTAGGTAACATGCATTAATTCTAAGATCCAAATATAAGTTAAAATAAAACGAACTAAAAATGTTTAAAAAAATTATTAAAAATATATTAACATTGAAGATGTGACGCGAATGTTATTGCAAGGTAAGTCCGATCCAAAAACACGGGTTATATCGTTTTCTATTTTTATCTGGTAAGACATTAAGGATTAAAGATGTGTATCGCGCTGGTGTCGCAAAAGAAAACACGGTACTTTTTTAGTTCCAACGTTTTAGTTCTGGAAATTTCAACCTCATAACAAGTTCCGTGGGATAAAGTGGATAATGATGAATTAAAGGCTATTGTGGATGGGGATCCGTCGCAAACTACTAACAGTTGGCTGCAGGTTTCGTTGTGAGTGATAAAACTGTTTTGTGTTAATTCACGTAATAGTAAGTAGCAATTAAGAGAAATAGGGAGATTAAAAAGCTTAAACGGCGGGTACCTCCTGAACTGAGTGAAACGAACCAGCAAACACGCGTCGACTGCTGCGTTACATTGTTCAATCGGCATAATAATGAAGGTATTGTAAATCGGGTCATTAATGTCTGTGATGAAAAGTGACAGTGACAGATTTAGATGAAACTTTACAGTAATATAGCTTATACATCAGAATAACACGCAGGCTACTATTTGCTGCGATAACCGACATACACGCGGGCGGAGCCACGGGCAACAGCTAGTCCTACTAATATTGTTAATGCGAAAGTTTGTAAGGATGTGTGTGGGTTTGTAACTCTTTCACGTAAAAAGTACTGAATGGATTTTCATGAAACTTTGCACTAATATATTTTAGACATCTGAATAATATAATAAGTTAAAGTTTATTAAGATTTTTTTATAATTTAATCATAATATAACGATAACTGTCATGTAAGTCGTATAAAAATCAGACCTCTCAATCTTGGCGCGCGCTGCCCAAACCGTTGGAATTACATGATAACTATGTACTGAAGTAGTTCTTCTTAAATAGTTCTAAATAAAAGTCCGCGATAGTACGAGTATACTAGTATACCTAACTCTTCTGTGGAAGTCACTATAACCAAAATAGTGAAACATAAATACAATTAAATCTATCTTTTAACAGTGCAATTTTAGCTTTTATTTGAAGTCCTTTATATCTAACAGTTAAAATTCTCCTGTCGCGGTGTTTGTTACCAAACTCCTCCGAAACGGCTAGACCGATTTTTGTGAAATTTTGTGTGCCGGTCGGGTGGGTGTGAGAATCAGTCAATATCAATATCTGTTAACATCGTTCCCCTATTTTTTTTTTAGTTTTTATGGTGAAGCAATGTTGTCCAGGTCAGCTATTATATTTGATCGTTGTTATGTGGCTTTATTGTTCCTTGTTTGTAGTTTCAGATTTCATTCGTTCACTTTCGTTTTTATGATTGTAAAACGTAGATATACTTTGTCTTTTACACTAATAGTAATAGTTTAAAAGTTTTACGATAAAATTGAATTAAATGAAACGCCTACTAAAAGAGGGAGTACAACGGGGGCGCGAGGGCGGAGGGGTAACAATTCATTGCTAATATTAAATGTTAGTATAGATGCGAATGTAATTAGGTCTCTTTGTTACACTTTTACAGCTAAACGACTGCAACGATTTTAATGAAATTTGCCATGGAGATACTTTAGCTTTTGCACGCGGCTTCGCTCACGCAAATTTTCATCCCTTGATTTATCCCCTTAGGGGTGGAATATCAAGAAATCCTTTCTTAGTGCTCACTTAGGTTATATAAAGAACCTACATGCGAAATGTCAGGATCCTAGGTTTACCGGTTTGGGCTGTGCGTTGATCTCTGGATAAATACATAATGGTATGTCAAATTAGTAACATTAGTTAACAGTTGACACAAACGTTATCTTCATCAAGTTTCACAAACACAATACATGTATAGTCTCACAAAATCCAGACTAATATAATAAACTCGAAAGTAATTCTGTCTGTCTGTTATGTTTTCACGGCTAAGCCGCTGCACTGATACCAATAAATCTTGGTCTGGAGATACTTTGATCCTTGAGGCTTTCAACAAGAATCTAAGTAACTCCTAAGTGAAAAGTAGCCTATGCCCTTACATAGACTACTTTTTACCGCGATTATCTATCGATTCTATCGATATGTGTCACACACAAGCGGACCTGTTGGCAAATCTAGTATGATTATAAAAATTATTTTCAAAGAATTAATGTACCCTTACGTTAAGGCCGCCTTGGTATATTCAAAGACATTAAAAGCCCTTTAAAAACTCGTGTTTGATACATTTAAACCAATTTAGTTCTATCAACCTCGAGGTTAGGGTAACCAAAAACTTAGAATCTTTAGCGATTGCACGAACCTCCTTTTTTGTTGCTAGGTATTTTATTTTTATCTTGGTAGTTATTCTAGTTTATATTAAATAAAGTATATGATACTGCTATAATGGTGCATTTCATTAGAAATTGGTTATGCTAAAAATGTAGTACGTGACGTACGTACGTACGTGATATAAAAACGTGAATAACTTTAAAAACATTTTTTTTTATAGTTGCATATAAATAGTTTTAACTTTTATTGGCTAAAATAATATTAACAAAATAGCGTATTTCTAATATGTATATATATTCATGTTTACAGTTATTAAAATAACTAAAACAGTTTAAGAAAGTTGAAAGTCACTTAGAGGCACCACAAACTTCTGACATTGAACCCTACAGATCTCTACGGTATTTTGAAGTGAAATAAGTTGCAGGAACAAGGTTCAAGGCTTAAAAACTTGCGGCAAACACTCCGAAGTCGTATTAAGCAGGATTAAATTGAGTTAACTTGATCAAATTACTTTGACGGTATCGTCGAATTCGAAATAATGCAATGTTTATAAGGGCAGCTGATTCCGTAAGTTTTTTATTTAATGTTTTGTTTTTATTATGGTTCGTTTTATATGTAGTATCTATTTTTATTCTTTAGAAAGCATACGAAGGGACGTATCTTAAAGTTTTCAATCAAGTTCTTTTTCATTTGACAACAGTTGGTGAAAGCAACTGTTGTCAAATGAAAAGTAATTACAAAATTAACGATTAGAGGCTATATTTAAAAAATATAGTTTTGTGCTTGTGGCGACCTTCATATACAGCGTAACAACAACATAAGATACTAAAGCGTTATCTACCGAAAATACATAGAATTACGAAGTAATGCACTACTCGGAGTAACTACTAATCCTGAATCACACAATAGAAGTTCTCGTGCCAATTACCATAATTATAAATCGAATTATAAATCGGCCTAGCCGTACTCGAGTTATAGGGAGACAAACGAACAGCAATTGATTTTTATATATAAGAACATTATGAACTAATATAATTGATAATAAACTATTTCGGACCACAAGATCCCCAGTTCAGCTACATGAGAAGGCCTATTAATGCTTCAAAGTAAAGATATTGCGAAAGTAAGTTTCCGCTTTTTCATAAAAGTATAGTCACCCTTTTTGTCCATAGAAACGCGATATTGCGTGGTGCAGCGCCGTGATGCAGTAATCGGTGCCTCGGGACGAACGCGTCGGTCTCGCTGACTTTGATTAATTAGCTGCAAATTGCAACCATTTCGGTGTCCATGTGCACCTTGACTATATGCGATTTGGTGCAACATTTTTGCAAAGATTTCAATCTTCTAATTTATAACCATAAAAGATGCATATAATGCATATTGTATCTATACAAATAAATAAAATTGGAGTGTCTGTTTGTAATATTAAAATAATCGCTTTTTACTAAATGCATATGTGTTATATATACATATGTTTATATAATGTATACACGGTAAATATACCAACAATTTAATTTAAAAAATTTTTGTCTGTCTGTCTGTCTTTCTGTCTGTCTTTTTGTTCCGGGTAATCTCTGGAACGGCTGGACTGGCAGACAGCTGATGATCCAGGGAGTAACTCAGGCTATTTTTTTTATCATTAACTTTGTCCCGCGGCGTTACTCGCGATACAACAAAAACCGCGGGTAACACCGCGGGGTTCAGCTAGTTTTAACTAAAATTCAAAGGCTTGAAAGACTTTCAATGATATTAGGTTGAGAATACATTAATGTTCTCTCAAATCTGTCACTACTGAGAATCTAAACCCTACGTACTGTAGTCTTACATTAATAAAGGTCTTAAAATATCAATCAGAAAATGCAATACAAAGAATATCAATTCCAACACAATATCTGTCACATGTTTTCTTAGTTTTTGAGCACTATGTATCTTTATATAAAATTATCGTGTCATGATGAACTCCAAAACTATCTAAACGATTTTCATCTTTTTTTTTACTATTTGTTTTGCTGGGTGCCTAAGTTATGATAGTTTTTATCACGTACATTATTTTGAGAAACTCAAACAAAGTTGTGCTAGTGATTATACATACTTAAACCATCCTCTGGTTCTTATATTATAAATTCGAATTTGAGACAACAGACTCATACGTGTGTAATTACGTAAGCGACTCAAAGAGCAGTGATGTACTTCTAATTATTAGAGTTATATGTATCCACTAGCTGAACCCCGCGGTGTTACCCGCGGTTATTGTTGTACCGCGAGTAACGCCGCGGGACAAAGTTAGTCTTAAAAAAAGTAGCCTAAGTTACTCCCCGGGTCATCAGCTACCTGCCAGTGAAAGTCCCGTCAAAATCCGTCCAGTCGTTCCAGAGATTACCCGGAACAAACAGACAGACGGACAGACAGACAGACAGACAGACAAAAATTTTTTAACTACAGTTTTGGTATATGTACCGTGTATACATACGTATGCATTTAGTAAAAAGCGGTTATTTTAATATTACAAACAGACACTCCAATTTTATTTAGTTGTATAGATAGACACCAGGACCGTCACCAGCAGCTTCAGTCGATTGCTGGACACAACCTTCTCCTAAGGGAGAAGGTATCGATATCAATAATCACTTAATGACTGCCTCGGTGGCGCAGTGGTAGCGTATGCGACTACTGTGGGGGAGGTCTCGACTTCGATTGCCGGGTCAAGCATACGGGTCATAATATAAGCTCTGCTTAGTTTTTGACTAGATCGCGTTCTGTGTTAGATGTCCGAAACGTCCGAAAATAACCATCGGGTAACCTTCGTTTGCCGTCTGTACGATAAAAGGAAAGTTCAAGGAAGTTACTTCTAGTTGATATCAATCGTGTTCATCGACATCAGTCATAAAAATTAGAGACACATTTACGATATGTCGATATGTAAAAATGTTTAATAGGTCATGTATAAAGCTGTGGTAAAGTACTGGTTTGGTTAACTACTTTTTGAAAAATTGACATATATCTATTTTTTCACAGTGGGTTTTTTTGATCAAATGTCTAGATTACACTACAAATTTATTCAAATTTTTAAATACTTATTTAATACTATAAATTTTTTTTTAGATGATAAACTGACTGGCTTTTAAGGCGGCGCGCCTATGACGTTACGACCACACGGAGACCTGCTTTCAGCGTTAAAAAAAATATAAACAATAGAGATAATTTCAAAATTTCTTAATTATCAAGTATCGGTTATTAATGAAAAACTAAATACCTTGTTATTTTTCTTATTTTGTTAATAACAATAGCAATTTTTTATGTGCTAATAAACCCTTAAAGCATTTTTCTAGACGTAATTTCGAATCGAATGAGCACATATTTTTAAGAGCTTTATTTCTATTTAACACGTTTAAACTTGTTGACTAGACTATTAGTAGATCGATATACTAACCAATTACAAATGTCACTTAGTACTACAAAAATCATTGTCGTTCGTTCAATCCGATTAGTTAAAGTCATTGTTCTTAAAGTGTTTAAGGATGAAACACTTTATTAAATAAAACATATAAATAGTACCAGTTACTTGCTATTAATAGTCAGTGTAATGGTGTAGATTGTGTAGTGAGGAGTAGGAGTCATGTCGGTGATGAGCCGCGCCGGCTCCATTGTATCGTACGTACAGCGCGCCTCGTGCCAGCCAACCATTAACTAAAGTATGAGACACAATGGGACTACTTACGAATTATATTTGTTTACCACCTTTACTGCGTGACATATTTATACTAATATATAAAGCTGAAGAGTTTGTTTGTTTGTTTGAACACGCTAATCTCAGGAACCGCTGGTCCGATTTGAAAATTTCTTTCAATGTTAGATAGCCCATTTGTCGAGGAAGGCTATAGGCTAAATATCATCACGCTAAGACCTACAGGAGCGGAGCAACAATGAAGTATGTTACAAAAACGGGGGAAAATTATCACGCTACGGTCAATAGTAGACGCAAACGAGGTTGCGTGGGCCGGCTAGTGTATATATAAATGTTCAGCGAAGTATTTAAAAAAAATAAAGCTAATTAGTTTTCATTCTGTTCTGTTGCCTTATAGTACTGTATTAAATAATCATTATCATAATCCTATCACAGTCCATTGCTGGATTCAGCCTCACAAATTGCACGCTACTTGCATCACACTCACACTACATCTCGCATCCAGCTACTACCAGCCATCTTGCCATCTGCCATTATGAGTAAACTATAATTATATAGTGTAGTCGCAAATGCAAAATATAGTCGTACACTTACTTCTTATATTATTGATCCATTTAAGAACTAATGCAGGTACCTATAAACTTCTTCTTTAATAATTATTTAAACTAAAAGAATAGTACAAGAAATATGTGAGGTTTTAAACGTAGAAGAAACAGCACGAACAAGCTAATTTATTTGAAAGGAATTCTGATCAGATAAACAAATCATTCTCGAAAAGTATATCAGTAAAAGAAGTTAAAAGATTATATCCATACCTTGTGGGAGAGCCACGCTTCGGCATGAATGGGCCGGCTCAACCGGAGTGATACCACGGCCTCACAGAAAACCGGTGTGAAATAGCGCTTGCGCTGTGTTTCAAAGAGTGAGGATACCGGAGGCCCATACCCCAACTCCTTCCCAAATCCCTTTGCCTATCCCCCAAAGGTCGGCAACGCACTTGTGACGCTTCTGGTGTTGCGGGTGTCTATGGGCGGCGGTAATCGCTTACCATCAGGTGGTACGTCACGTGGTACGTCGTAAATCCTTCCTATGCTTAGTATTACCTAATACTTATTCGTTAAAAAGAAAGTCTCTTTACCATCACATTGTCATCAAAACATCCTTTTACTTGCAGCTCCGCTCGCGTGTATAATAATTATACCGGAGAAGGTTAGCCTATGTCCCTCCTCAAGAATCGAAGTACCTTCATGCAAAGTTTCATCGAATTTGGTACAACAGTTGAGCCGTGAAAGAACAACAGCCAGACAGAGTTACTATCGAATTCATTACATTAGTATGGATATGGATTTATGTGCGTAAAATATTACTATATTAAATTAAGAATCTTATCATTAATCTCAGAGAGTCGCCAACTTTATAGTTTCGTGTTACAGCCACGATTATCTAAACCGCAGGCGATCAACTCGCCTGCCATTTTACACTCCGCAAAAGAATGAGCAATATTCCGTATGCAGATTGCTTAGTAATTTATTATAGCAACTGTGTAAGTTGGCTAAAACTATTGCAGTACTATGAAAGTTCGTTGGAAACATAGTTTATAAACAAGGCTCAGGAAAATATTTTTGTGTTTATGACGCAATAATAAGTAGTTATGCCAGTCTTTTCATAATAAACAATATCATTAGTAATCTTTAAACGATTAACAATTTATTTGTTAAATATAGTAAAAGTATTAAATAAAGAAGTCACCAAGTCAAAAAACGTTTTGTTTTATTAAAATCAATAATTATTTTTTTTTGTATAAATATTTGCAAGTATGAATCTTCCCGTAGCGTATAATTTAGAAAAAAAATAATAAAATAATGGACTTAGGTAATATATGTATAAACAAGTTTTTATATTTATCACAAACATTTAAAGATAACAACCAAGTTTTAACAACACGAAGCCATTTTGTAAATAAATGTAACGTGAAAATAAAAAAAAGACCACCCCAAAACAGCAATGTTAATAATAGACAAACAAATGGTTTTAAGAAGTCACGGACAAAGACTGATATATGAGACTAAGAGAAAGAGTGAAAGAGACAGAATATCTTTACCACAAGATGGGTGGTCGTAGTTTTTTCATTGCAATTTATTTATGTTCGAACAATTTCGGAGGTAATAGTTTACGATAACAATCAATTAAATAGTGGACATTTAATTCCATCTGAATCGATATATTAATTTAATTATAGTAGACCACTTGATGTTGTCTATGCAATACCTGATTGAAATTTCACTTTTTAGAATATAATCAGATCATACAAGTTCTAGGTAACTGTAATTTTTTTTATTTGTACCTGTTACCTTAAACATATATAATATATAAAACGTCGGAACAGGTACAAATAAAATAAGTCTCTGAGACTCTGAGAAGAAAAAACCAGGTAAGACTATATAGTCTAACCTACTAGCCGTGGTCCTACAGAGTACCAATACGCGCCAAGCGCCTTTCAGCCGCCTACCGCAGCTGAGGTTGCATCAACTACTGACAGACTCAGGTACTTACTGGGCATGGTTGCTTCGGTGAGTACCTGAATCGGATTGAATGCGTCGAGACGGTAGCCGAATCAGACCCCGCCCAGTATATGGGAGACGAATGCCCCATGTGGGCGTTTGAATGCGATCTTGGTGTCGCTCGACCGAATCGAACTAGATCTGTCCCTGCCATCAGTCGTTACTGTGATGCTGACGTTTAAGAAAGGCTCGACTAGGTTGCACTGGCCGTGGTCACAGGCTGATTCCCTGACGTCAGGCAAATCAGAGGTATGCAATACCTTTTTATAAGTGATAGCGTTAATTCCTGTAAAAATAATTGTTAAAATATTTGCAGACCATAAAAACATTAGGAACTAATGAGAAATCGAATCAGCGACCTCAAGCACAGCAGTCGCGTACGTTACCGTAGTTTTAGTTAAATGAATCAACTTCAGCAGAAAACTATACAAATTCTTATCCTACACCACATAACCATTGTTGGTATACCAGCTATAAAATTTCAGTTTTTCTGCTATATAGAACACATTAATAAAAGTCACGAATGTAAGTATATTTAATGCAATCTTAACTCTGGTCCGATATATATCGTCACATAAAAATACTCAATTCCAATAAAACCGGCTAAGTGCGTGATGTTTCATGTGCGGTGTAGGGTTCCTTAAAGTAACATTGACTATATGATATATATACTCTGTGACATGTACTGTCGTCATCATTTTTACATGAAATAATTTGGGGCACCTTTAACTATAACCAATTCCAACATATTGACTGTCAGTATATGCAATGTGTTCACTAAATTAATAAACAGTTTAAAAATACTCAATATTTAAGACAGTCGATACGATCTAAGGAGGTTAACATCCCTGCAAAAGTAAAATAATAGAGGAACGTTTGTATGCAAATTCATAGTTCAATTCGTTCATTTTTAAAATTAGTCCCACGAATTATGCTAACAAACTCGCAAGGCGTTACTAGTTTATTATGAAATCATTTTATAGGACTCGTGTTTACCAATTTCATAATATTAATACAGCCTGTATTTATAACCTTCAAGTTCTGTATGTCTAAAAATAAACAACTAGTCTAATATTAAATATCGATACGCAAAGAAATATGTTTATCACAGCAGAATCACACTGTAAACGACACATACTAGACTCAGAAAGTCGAGCATGAGTCTAGGATATAAAAACGGCAAGTAAAACAGTTACTTGAACAATTCATGATAAAAGGGTATTCTTCGTAGATTCGTGGTATGTTTTCTAATTGAAATTGAGTTGAGTTGAGTTGTATACTAGACTAGCTGACCCACGCAACTTCGTTTACGTCTCTTATTGCCCGTAGCGTGATAATTTTCCCCCGTTTTTGAAACATTTTTCATTGGTGCTCCGCTCCTATTGGTCTTAGCGTGATGATATATAGCCTATAGCCTTCCTCGATAAATGGGCTATCTAACAGTGAAAAGATTTTTCAAATCGGACCAGCGGTTCCTGAGATTAGCGTGTTCAAACAAACAAACAAACAAACAAACAAACAAACAAACAAACAAACAAACAAACAAACAAACTCTTCAGCTTTATATATTAGTATAGATGTGTCCTATAGTATTATACTAACTTTTAAACTTTCGCGTTCCATGATCAGTCAGCCTGTGACCACGGCCAGTGCAATCTGGTCGAAACGTCAGGCAAATCAGAGGTATGTATTACCTTTTTAGTGATCGCGTTAATTCCCGTAAAAATAATTGTTATTATGTTTTTATTTTATTTTCGCGTAAACCTTCCCGTGGGAAAGCCGCGCTCCGGTATGAATGGACCGGCTCGACCGGAGTGATACCATGGCCTCACAGAAAACCGGTGTGAAATAGGGCTTGCGCTGTGTTTCACCGAGTTAATGAGGATACCGAAGGCTCATACTCTAACCCTTTCCATATCCCTTTCCCCATACCCCAAAGGTCGGCAAAACTAGTGACGCCTCTGGTGTTACGGGTGTCCATGGGCGGCGGTAGTCGCTTGCCATCGGGGGATACAAAAATAGCTCTTTTTAAAATAATAAGGGTTTAAGTTACTCTAAACTACTAAGAAGGTTTCTTCAAAATTGGTCAAGCCACTTTAGGTATTAGCCAGAAAGAAAAGAAACCAATAATTTAAATTGAACTATTGATGTAATTCGTATAGACTTTCACATGCATGCAAAAATTGTTAATTTGAAATTACAAACAAAGCCTTCAATTTTTAACCAACTTCAAAAAAAGGAGGAGGTTTCTCAATTTGACCGTATAATTTTAAATTATTTTTTATGTGTTTTCGCGGATAACTACGTCGTTTATAAACCAATTTTAAAGATTATTTTTTTAATGGAAAGGCGATATCCCAACGGTGATACAATGATAAGGACACTAAGTTCTAATGATGGAATCCAAGAGAAATCGAGTCAAACCTTGAAGTCGATTTTATTTTTGTTAAACTTTTACTTGTATTTATTTGTTTATATTTCAGTTCAAAGTTTAACACGCAGCAGCTCAAATTAGAATTACTCAATTAAACTATGATCATCATCTCAGCCAAAAGATGTTCACTACTGAATATAGGGCTTCTCCTGGTTTCTCCACATCAATCCTTTGAACAAAATAATGATAATCAATTGAACTATGTTCATATTAGTCCAAACATATTTTGGTACCGCTAAATGCGGCTTAGTTAAATTAGTATATCGTGGTTTATGTGGTAACATATAACCACACTCATGTTGTAAGAATATAAATCTATGGTCAGTATTAAAACCATTTATAAACTTTTTTGATATAACATTAATTACCTCACTCATGTTTTTATCATTAATAGAATCCAGTTATCTCTGCTAATGTTATACATATATAATTATAATAAAATTTGGTATTAGTTTTGATTCTTAAGGAATAATATACGATTTTTTACCATGGTATACGTATACACGCGGTATTTAAATCAGGACTAGGTACTTGTGCCATTTGAGCATCGAACCTGCAACACTCAACAATAAAAGTGATAAATCATTTTCCTTTGTTCACAGTGCAGTTGCAGTTAGTGGTAGTTAAAAGACGATCATCTTAAAATCACCATAAAATATTTGCGGAAAATTTTAATTAAAATTAAAATATTTAAAACACAACATTAAATCAATTACAATCAAGCTACGAAATTCTACGTAATCTCTACGAAAAACCCGTAGCAACAGCATAATTTCCTAATTTCTCAGTAATTTTGTAACAATTTTGTGTTTAAGTCCAATTATGAACGTGCCTTAGCCGGATCAAAAGTCTATTATAATAGGATATTTGCGCGGTGGCGCGGTAGAAGGCTACGAGGCGCGGTTCACTGAAAACGTTCCTCGAAAACAACCCTCGTGTTTTACGGTAAACTTTTATTTATTAACTTACACTGTTTAATGCGCTGTGTTTTTTACACGAGCACAAACTTAGTATTGTAAAGTCTGTAATTGAATTAGGTATCATTTTATAACAATGCATGTGCGATTATTATTTTTTTATCGTTTGTTATGATGCAATTCAGTAAGATATGATTTATTTATTTATTTATTTATTTATTTATTTAAAACTTTTTGCACATTTGTACATTGGCGGACTTAATGCCCATGGCATTCTCTTCCAGTCAACCTTAGGGTGGTGTAGAAATCTAGTAAGGTAGGTGGTGCACAGAGGTTACATGACCAATAAAAACAAACACAGCGCATAAAAATAAACATAAACATACATATACATATACATATAGAGATAATACACGAAGCAAATACATATATATTTATACAAATATACATACATACACATTACAATCGTACACTATGAGAACCCGATTCCAAGGTGAACCAATTATCGTTTCGTAGTTCCTGCCGTTTCGCTGAAAAGGAGATCATGTACCTTCTTTTTGAAAGTAAGACGGTTTGTGGACATCCTGATTTCGAGTGGGAGAGCATTCCAGAGTAGTACCGCCTGGACAAAGAACGAAGAGTTCAAGAAATCTGAATTATGGGAGGGACATAAGAGGAGCAGATTATTTTCTGAACGAAGATTTCTGTCGTGATTAGAGGACAGATAACGAAAGTAATGAGCAAGGTATGTAGGAGAGAATGGTGAGTTGAGGAATGAAAATAGGAAGGTAAGTGCTCGCTGATTGCGACGCAGGCGAATAGGCAACCATTTTAGTTGGGAACGACAGGCTGACACATGGTCGAACTTCCTAAGATTAAAAATGTATCGAATGCAGTTATTAAGAAGGCGGTCTAGTTTATTGAGGAGATCTGCATTCAGGTCGAAATAGCATACATCACCATAGTCAATTATTGGAATTATTAAGGACTGCATGAGAGTTGTTTTAGTGGTAGTTGGCAGGAAGTTTTTGAGACGATATAACGTTCGCATGTTTCCCGTTACCCTCTGGCTGACATAGGTGACTTGAGCCTGCCAATCAAGGGTCGAGTCGATGAGCAAGCCCAGATCTTTAACTACGGGGCTGAACGGAATGACTGAGCCACTGAACACAATCGGTAAGATCGAGGCAGTATCGATTCTGCTTATCATGCGTTTGCTTCCTACTATTATCGCCTGACATTTGGATGGATTAACCGACAGGCCAAATCTCGTCGACCATAACCTTATAGTCTCTAAATCCCTATTGACTTCGTCGATAGCTAGCGTAATGTCCTCCACTCTTGCCTGCGAATACACTTGCAGATCGTCAGCATACAGGTGATACGCACTCCGAAGTTGTTGAGTTATGAGGTTAATAAATATTGAAAATAAAAGAGGAGATAAAATACCGCCTTGAGGGACGCCAGCGTGGAGGTCACACCAACTCGATGTCGAGTCATCAACACGAACACACTGCTGTCGCCCCTGAAGATATGTGGAGAACCATTCCAGTGCCTCGGGAGGTACCATAAGATATGTAAGGATAGATAGAAGGATTTCGTGACTGACGGTATTGAAGGCATTTGAGAAGTCAACTAGTACTAGTACTGTAACTTTAGTGTCTTCCATACCTTTCCTAATATCGCCAGTCACTTTAAGGAGAGCGGAAACTGTGCTGTGCCCGGCCCTAAAGCCGGATTGCAGAGGGCTCAATAGCAGGTTTCTGTGAACAAAGTGTGAGAGTTGCTTGTGAACGCATGCCTCGAGTACCTTAGATAGAAAGGGAAGAATAGAGATAGGTCGAAAGTGTTCAGGAAGTGTGGGATTATTTTTTTTTGGAAGAGGAATTATATAAGCCTTGCGCCACAGAGCGGGAAAAGTTCCGGAATCCAGAGAGAAATTTATTATGTGGGTGATTGCTAGGAGAATGCAGTCAAGTATGGTGACAATCATGCGACGACTTATACCATCATATCCTACGGCATTGGAATGGAGAGATAGGATAATCTTCTTGATATCCTCGGGAGGCACCGGAGAAAATTCAAAGGAGTTGGTAGTAGGGCTGGTGAGACCAGAAATGTATTCCAGCGTTTGACACTTAGTTTGAACATCCAACGAAGGTGTAGATGAGAAATAATTGTTGATGTCATTCAAACTAATTGTATTATTGAACACTTGGTGTTGTTTTCTACCAATACCTAATGATCCAAGAAATTTCCAGATACTGGAAGAGGAAGAAGATTCTATGTTTTGGAGAATATGTCGGCGTTTAGCGTTGCGTATCACCTGATTGCACCGATTCCTTGCAATTTTGTAAAGATTCCAACTATCTTCGCTGCGATTTCTCTTGAACCGATTAAATGTATGATCCCTTCGCTTCATAGCCGCACGGACCTCATCCGTCATCCAAGGTGCTGGGGCCCGTTTTAACTTAACTGCTCTAATGGGAGCGTGGACGTCATACAGATTAACAATGTTGTCGTTGAAAATGATGATTTTGTTATCCACGTTTGTAGCAGCAGCCATATTTGACCAGTCTATCGCTAGTCTATCGCTATCTATTTATTATGGTTTATAGTTGATTAATGAATGTATTGACGTGTATATAATTACGATAATTTTAGTTATATATTAGGGTATATAAATTTGACAGGCTAATAATCCTTATGCACTCTTTGGGATATTTCTTATACCTACACTGTTATAAAGGTTAATATTTTATTTCCTACTAATTAGTGTTACATTTTATATTTTTTCTTTATATTTTTTCGTCTAAGATAATTTATATTGTGTTTTTATTATGAAATTCATGAAATGTTTTATATGTACACATATATTACAATCATTACAATGCACTTTAGTTACGTCTTTTGAAAAATAATAAATTGTATTGATTCTATTGTGTGACACTCCAATTTTATTTATTTAAATAGATTATATGCCCAGCAACTATAAAGATGTTAACGAACGTTACGCGTTTATACGAGGTTGGAATCGTTACGTATACATCAGTAGAACTTGTACCATTTTAAATTAAAAGGTAAGGGAAACGTAATAATTTGTACAAAGTTAATTCAGCATCATCTTTTTATTAGCCTTTATTCCAAAATTAATTATTAGGTAAAAAACTATAAGAAATTCATTCACAAGCAGTAGGTATTATACCTAGTGACTAGTTCCAAATTATGAAAAGACTGAAAATGTTTTTTTTTACTTAATAACATGATTTAAGTTAAGAGATTATGAGTAATACGATTTTATTTTGTAAGTTTGTTGAAAATAATTATGTACCTAATTAATGTATTCAGCTCTTTTAATAATTAAACATTTTAAAAATACAATATAGGCAAATACATAAAACTTTTTATTTTTATTTTAGCTGGACTAAATTGTTCTGCTCTGCCTGATGGAAATCATGAGCAGATTCTAAGAGTGGTGGTCACCATCCTCATTGCGAATAAGGACATTGCAGCATGGTGACCCCCCTGTAGTAGGATGCTTTTTACGCCCCGCTTAAATAGTTTGCTTTTCAATGTTTTATATTTAAAATATTTGTTTTTCGCTTTGTCTGTCTGTTCCAGATAATCTCAGGAACGGCTTGACCGATTTTAACGGGACTTTCGCTGACAGTTAGCTGATGATATAAGGAGTAACTTAGGCTACTTTTTTCAGACTAGTTACGCCCCGTGGCGTTATCCGCGGTTGGTGTTGAGCCTTGAGTAACATTGCGGGGTTTAGCTAGTATAGTATAGAAAAATAGAAATATTTTGTTCGGAAAGGATCTTAACCCTGAAATATATATATATTAAGGAAAAAGTGATTTTAGTGAAGAGTTTGTCATGTTCGTGTTCTCGTGCTTGTTTCAAACTAACCCCATAAACATTTTACACCCACTTTATAGCCAAAATAAACCATTTACTCAATTTGCAACTAATACGCTTCACATAGAAATCGATTTTAATGCCTCCTAGTTAAACACGCGTATCGGGCGGCACCGGCGGTCCCTTTGATGTCAACAAAGGCGGCCGACAAAGTCGATCAACAAAGGTGCCGAATATTGCAGTGCCTATTGTCGGACGTACACTGAAACAGCTTTTGATAATGTGTACACATTATCAGTGAATTGTTTTATAATCAGCTGTTGTAGTTTCATGGACGTTTAAAAATATGCAGCTGTGATTTTTTGATTGAAAGTGTACAACGAAACTTGAAAAATAATGTGCACTGTATTGTTAAACCACTAGTGTGTTTTAATTAATTTTTTGGTTACTAATAGTAAGCTTGAGCGGAAATTAAAGTTAGTATCCAATTACTACAGTAAAATGGAAGTACAATTTCAAATGGTCTATTCGTTTTCTATTTCGTTTAATAAAATGGTCCCACTCTTGTAATTTTGTAATCTCTTTTTGCCACCATTTTTTTAGGTGATAGATACCGTTTGTATGGGACTAATACCGCCCACCACTGTAACTGCTATACACCAGGATCAACAGCGGTGACCCACGAACACACCGAGTTATGACACGCGGGAAGTCCCAGGAAAATTAAAACTGTCTAGGAACCCGCAACGAAATTAATCAGAAGAAAAACTAAAGGAGTTGGAATTATAATATGTTCAATTCCCTTCCTTAGCAAAGCGGGAGACAAAATGAAGTCAAAATAGGGAGACACCTTTTCAAACCGGGCAGTACCACGAATTGATACAATTTATTCGTTTTTTATATCTCTGGTAATACCTATGTATGCGAATTATATCTACTAACAAGTATATTTTTTGGTTGTCAGTCTAATAGAAGCCTATCGTGTTTAAATAGTATAAATATTAATCGTCTCATAAAAACAAAACTTGCCCAAAATAATTTTTATTAATGTAAAAGTAACAAATTACTCAAACCTTATTGTACCTATAGGGAGAAGAAAGATAGTGGCCCCTGTTCCTTATACATGACGACCCAAACTACCTTCACGGTTATAGGTTAACATAGATAAAGACTTAAAATTCTAAATATAAAATGTTGGATCCTATTAATTAGTGTCGATGTAATGTAACTGGTGATAACAAGATATATATTCTTATCATTAAAATAATACGACACATTCAATTCTGCTCGTCACTTACTTGCACGCCAATCTATAGAAACTTTATTTTCTCTTATTACGTATAAACTGAAGCACATATCGTGTCTGGACGCCATAAATCTAAGCTTACACATACAGAAATACCTTAGATGTCACATATGGAAAACCATAGATAAATATACACACGCTTTTATTGCGAAACTTGGATCCACTTTGCAACTCTTCGCACTTTTCATTAACTTTGCCCTTGCTATTAACTTATTCGTGCTAATATTGCAAATATCGGATTGATTGACAGAAATTAATTGATTACCTTATGTTATAATATAAATTTATTTTTGTAATCAATTTAAGTGTTTGAGTATGCATTGGGCTCGATAATAATATCAGAAAAACCTATGTCAAATGTAAAAATTAAAGCTGTATATAGTCACCCATTTGTTATCATTTTATTCTTATTATTACTTTCTATGTTTACTTATTATTTCGTTATATTTCCAATTAAACGCATTTGTAAATAACACCTTATTTAATGAGTTAGGTCTGTATAACTCCTGAATTAACAAAGTTATCTAGGTTGTTATAGTTTTCTTTTAAACTTCATCACATGGACTACCATCATTGACTTTTCAGATTTTTCAAGCTTGCCGTTTAGCTATGTGTAGTGCCTTATTGACATTGTTTAAAAAATAACACTGACATAGCTTGCCTCAAACCAAGTATATATTTTAAATGTTAAAAAGTTAAATACTTAATGTATCTGGTATTATAACATATTTACCAGACTACGGCGAAACCAAAAGAAAAGATAATAATTTTGGCAGTCTATGTATGTACGTATGTTCCATCGTAGTGCCTAAACTACTGAACCGAATTTAGTTAATGAGGTTTCAATAGGTTCGTAATAACCCGGGTAACATAGACTCTATAACTTTTATCTAAAGTTTTTATATAGTGTGGTTATAGTTTTTTAGCCTTTTTCTTGTGAAGATACTTTTAATTGGTCACATTTTCACATACATATTTGCTTTGCGGGTCCAAATAATTTTTATCTAACTTTATGTATATAACTTTCTATTTTCAACTACATAAGTAGTTCCATTATCGTAATACAAAATAAAACTATTCAACTTAGAAGCCTATAGAAAATGATTGCATTCATTTCATGATTGTACAGATGAATAGCTTTACTATATTTCGTTAAAATGACAATTGACTGTGCTGCTGTAGCAACTAACTGCTATATAAGTAAATCCTATTTTCAGTAATAATACCCGAAGTATTGATGCCCTGTGTCCCGTAAAGTAGGACCGTGACTATTATAAATTAATTGACCGTAACTTTAGGTCAGTGGAATTGTATTACTGAAAATATGAATCGCTATTAATATTTTGTGGTTCAAACCATTGTCAAGAGCTAATAAAGTGTTATAAATATCACTGAGTTCATCCTTCGCGGTAGTTTTATTAGACCTTCAGTCAGGCATACTTAACCTTTTTAAGTTAATATGACAGGAATAATTATACCATAACTTTAAACATTATGCAAAGCTTTGAAAGAGCTGCTCTTCATAGCCAAGTTATCATTCTACAGACGTAAACGTTATTATAAAACTAACCAACTTATGGGTCACGTGGTAAAAACAAAATATTTGCCAATACTAAAAGAGAAAAGAGGTGTAAGTGATTAATTACGAAACACTTGCAACTTAACCAAGAGATTAGACATCTAAAAGCGATATCATTAGCTACCTTATCTGTTTCTGACGTTATTCTTGATCTAACGTATAGTATTGCAAAGGGTTTAGACTTTTTCTATGACCGTTTGCCTGCGTAACTTAAAAATCTCCATGAGAGCTTAATTAGTATCAGATGGAACAAAGCAAGAATTTTAATGGAGGTAAGGAAATACAGACAAAAGAAGGAAGTGTAGATACGACATACTGTCTAGGATGGTCACATATTTTAGTTTTTATAAGGGGCTAAGGCCCGTAGCCATATGTTCGTACGATGATTGGAGATCATATTAGAAGAGGAATGTTTTGAGAACGTTTAGAGGGGTAAACGAATAGATAAGTGACCTGATTATTTCATTTTAAATTTTTTGATTAAGTTAAACCAGTGACTCTAATCTACCTGATGAAAAACACGAGTAGAATTCAAAAGTGATCGTCACCATACTAATTGCGAATGCAGTCAATGCAGCATAGTGGCCCACACTATGTAAGTATTTTACCCTTTATGCCTTTGGATATTTGCAACTCAAGTTTGTTTAGATTTCCAGTGACCTAACTCTCTGATACGAAAAAAAATACTGAATGTAGATTATGGAATCAATACACATTAGGATTGCGTAACGGGTTATTACAGTTTTCTCTTTTACTAACGTAAAGATAATGTCCACCATTGGAATAGATATAGCTTAAGCTAATAACCAAAATGATACCTGGATCTCATTCAAACTAGGCAAATTTAAAATTAGAGGGGAGTTAACTTAAACTACCATTCTTATATTGACCACTAATAAAAACTGACTTGATAGCAATTATTTGGGTTCCAATAGTTTAATTTAGTGATATTTTTTTATAATTAGTTTCATATTTTGAATCGCTAATTGTTTGTTTACATAGTATTTCTAAACATGTAGGAATCATGTTGCAGAAAATAATCATTTATTATTCTACGAGAATACACTTAAGCTCTCATATTTTACAATTATCGCCTTTCAAATTCAATATTGAAAGTATAATAATAATATCGTAACATTCATGTCCCATATTATTTTGTTATAAATAGTGCATCAAAATCTCTATTGAAAGTTGTATCGCATTCATCGCTCTAAGGATGTGTAGAACAATTTATGAAAGAGACAGATATATTTTCGAATGTGAGACAGGAGTAATAATTCCCACAACGATTACCTTCACCTGAGTTTCTAATAGGGAGGGGTAAAATGTCTTTTAGTTTTCAACATTTTATCGATAGACTGTAACTCAGTTTCAATGCTCTGTGTTCTTTCATTAGTACCATACCTACCATCAAGAACATGATAAAGGTTAAAAATGAATCTAATTTTTTTTCCTCATTGATCTTCATAAATAGCAATAAGTTATTGCTTATTATGAAAATTAAAGTGAAAAGGGAAGATCGACAAAAAAACTTTTTATTTTTATAATTTATAGGTGTATGTGTAAACTTTTTAGGTGAGTTTATTTGATACATACTTAATTTTAAAATTATCGATATTGTATGGTGACATCCCTCATAAGAATGCACCTTGACAGCACTAAAGGAAATGTTTTTTTTTAAATCACATCAGTCTTCACAATATATCATCCCTTTATTTACTATGCGCTGCTACATATTCGCGCACCCGGCACTGTCTGCAATGCATTTTAGGGCAAGGGGTCTAAGTCCGCTGTATGATAAATAAATCAAAACAATTTTGATTCTACTGATGATGACTGACTCGTAATCGTTATCTTTATCTGACAAATATTAATGTAATAATCCACATATTGTGAATCAATGTAGTGAACATTTTAATAAATATAATGTTTTACTGACTAAAGGATCCAAGGAATTAAGAGAACGTAGTTTACATAACGTCAGCCTGATAGCCCTAGCCCTAGTTACTTAGCGAACCTGACCCCTAAAATGTAGCTTTAAGGTTCGTTTCCCACTCAAGACAAATCATAGTGTGGTGACTAGAATCATTAACTGTTCTATGTCTGAATAATATTTATCTGTAACTTGAATGTATTTGAATATATATATATATACATATATGTATTTAACAACAGTCTGGCTGTGATCAACTATAGCACAGACTTTTTCGAGTAAGGGGATTGCGACTATTATCTTAGGTTATTATAATTATTAGATATACAAATTGCGTTCTAACTATATTTTAACTGATATGAAATGGTAATATATATTTTTACCATTTTGTTTACGGTAACAGTCACTAAAAGCAATATTTACTCAAAAAGATAAGATATTTTGGAACTCTAGGTCTCGTATTATTAAATCACCTCCGACATTATAATATATCTGAAAATCAAAAGTTGCAAAATAATTGTACAGGTAAAACTGCTACTACTACCAGAGCGAGGTGTTCCTCACTTGTAGAGGTCCCATTGTGATGCTAATGCCCAAGATTAGGATGCAGTGGTAATCAATAACTTTATGCTTTGACCCGCTTTTGTTGGTTGACCCACTGACAGGTTGCATTGTATAGACACGGCCCGCAAGTGGACCTTCCCGTAGCGCCGGCTGACACAGGTTGTACGGTGCCGGGAATTGTCAATTTTGAATACAGGTTTTGGGTTTATGTCAGGTCAAAGGTTTTTAAATCAGTGGATCGGATCAATAACTTTACTCACTTTAACTTTTTTTTTAGTCTGAGTTGGTGGCGTTGACAGAATATTTTTAAAATATAACTTTGCGTTGATATACTTAAAAACTTTGTATATCCTTATCTTGTAGCGGTATGCATGTAAGTTCCTTTACTGACACTTAGTATGTCATGTATTCAATTCTTCGTAATTACTTTGTTAACAGACATTAAGTTCTTCGTTATAAAATACCGTAAAAAAATACTTTAAAACATTTTTTTTCTTAAAGTAATGCCAGGAAATTTTACATTACTGTCTACAATAACTTTGTTTTTTTTTGTCATACATACAACGAAGTCACGAAACATTTAAGCTTCACTGTTTCTCATTATTTTTCATTTTAAACAAACGAAGTTTAGCAGAAGTTGTAAATCAAAACATCCATAGAGTTTGGTCAATGCCTTTTGTTCAAGTTTTTGAGCTTCTTGCTGAAGTTTTGAGCCTCCGTAAAGTCATCTTAATGTAACGCGATTACAAATAATCGGTTCTAACTGAGGGGAGTGGATTTTAAACTTTTATGTAGTTCCTTTTCAAATAGAATAATATATTTTAAATCGAATTTGGTAATTTTTGAGTTATTCTACCGCAGGTGCGCGCTAGAACAACTTAAAAATGAATTTTCGTAATTGAAGACTGTCAATTTTGAGAGATTTAAAAATAAAACTTATAACTTCAGTTCAACAAAAAAATACATCAAACTAAATACTTTTTTTGTGGTCTGAGGTTAGGACTGAACCTATAGGAGCGAATCTGAATAAAATTTTGCATGAACAAATAAAGTAAAAACCAGAACAAAAGCCGAGCTAATCCCAGACGAAGATTGTAAAAATGTGAATAATAATAAAATGTAAAATATTTCTAAGATATACAAACAAATCCATCTTACAAAGTTGGCTAATAACTGAATGCAAGACATAGTCACGCGCACGCGTTCGCTCCCAAAATTCAACAGAAATCGTAGAACGTGCAACATGCATTTGGCGCCTATGAGATACGTATGTTTTTTCGACAATTATTAAACTTGAATTCCTAAAGACACATGAACGAAAATAGTTCCTGCCCCATAACAGAAACAGTCGAAATTGGAGTACAAGTATTAAATTTGGGATGAAATCCAAGTTAATCGCTTTTCAAAGTCTTGTTTATCTAATTTCATCCATATTGTATGAAGCACAAAGCTGCACTTCCTATGCAAGACATTGTCCTTGTGGCAGGATAATAATAATGCATTTTTTGTTATCCAAGATGTCCGTGTGCGATGCATCGGTGTCTGTGTGTGCGTCTAATCTAGCAGCTGTGCCTATTATTTGGCGATGTGTGCGAGTTTTCAATAGCGTAACTTAAAGAATTTGATACATTTAAAATTAGGTGCATTGTTAAATGTTAAATACTTATGAAGGTATAAAGATATATTAAAATACATATACTTCCGCATATACACTTGTGATTACAATAAAATTTCAAATAACTTCACTATTGTTCAAAGCTTCTGCACTATACATGTTATTATTTAAGAAACAGCATTTGATTCTTTATATTATTATTCGAGAAAATCGTAGTCTGTGAAGTATTTTGAGGTAAATTTCAAGATTGTACCATTGTCGAAATTCAATTTATAGTTTATATTTTAACACCAGAATACTTCTAGCTTACTACTATTTTAATTTTTTTGATAAGCTATTGTGTATTATAGCCATATACACTAACGCCTATATTCCAAACACAATGGAGATTATAAATATTCCATAACATTTCATAATGTTACTCTGCACACGTACATCCTAATTTTTAAATAGATATCGCATACCGTAGCGCGATACCGTGATAATGTACGTCGAATAATAAAGAAACCGTAGCGCTTATTATTTCATTTCGCGTGACACGTTGTCATTTGATTTAAAAACGTTAGTTTGAACTGACCCTATTATGACTGTATTTTCAGTAATTATGCAAAACCATGATAATGACTGTCGATTATTACTGTTTTTAAATTATATATTGGTTTATAAATTATACCGTCTATAAAGCATTAAAATAACTTCAAAAACGTGTAATGGTGTATAGGTACATTTAATTTACGTAAATATCAAAATATAATTAGTAAGTTCTATTGCAAGCATCAAAACTGTTTACGTTGCCATTAACACCAGAGAGAAACTTTTTTCTGCATCGTTGGCAAAGCCATTCCCAAGAATATGTGGACCGCTACGTTGCTAGATCAAATACACCATCCTGCCGACATTGTAGTTCCTTTATCAATACTTTCCAAAAAAAAAACTTGTATAGCATCCTTCTCTTTCTAAAGGGCCCTTAAACTTGCTTAGGAGTAAAGGAGACGGGAATATAGGCACATCTTCAAACATAATTGCTTCCAAAATGAATAGATGTTAAACAATGGTTTGAAAAAAGAATGACAAATAGCTGCGCGAAGTTCTTATGGTCCAGTACAATTGCTGTTTCAAGCATAACGCTAAAGTAATTTAGTTTTGAAGAACACCATTATATACTTTTTAGAAACATTTTATGAGACAGTTTCTAAAAGCGTAAAGACACGCTAAAGTAATAAATACTTAACCGCACAAATATTACTCGAAATAAATTTCAATTTACTTTTATGTTATCCATAGGTGAATATTAATAAACAGGAATTAAAATTTATAAGCGATCTAGTCCGTAGGTACTAGCTGGATAATGTTAGGCTAGGTTAGGATAACAGCTGTCTCCGTATCTCTTCTATTTCTAGGCGTTGAGTGGCACACCGTGTTGCTTTAGTCGCTTCGATTTCGATACTGTGTCCCATCGCAAACCTCAATAGTGTTTGCGGCCAATTCTATACATAAAAAAAGTTGGGTTATGTCAATGAAGGTAAATAAATTTTAATGGAAATAGAATGTGATAGGTACCTATTGTAAATACTGCACGGCCACAGAAAGTAAAATGACGTTGTTTTCGACATATTTTTTTAATTATAGTCCTTTATCATTGTAATACTATGTATATTTTAAACTAAAGTTATTCTCAATCATTATTCAGATATTATTCAAAATATCTTGAGATTTTAAAGCAAAGACATAATCAAAACTAGACAATACATTTTTCTGTTTAGCTCGGTGATTCGTAATATGTATTTCTTTATTTCATTGCTTATTATGATATTTACACGGTATTTCTGTTTAAAACTACATATATACGATTACTAATAAATAACTAGTTAGCCTAATAAAGTAAATGTTTCAGTTTAATCAAAATCAAAATAAACTCCACTGAAACAATTATTCATGTCAGTCGTCGTACTAAAATAACCTACCTATTCTAATTCAATTCCTAGCGTAGGTACGCTCACAAATATGAAATGATAAAGCCCATGAAAGGACGTTACCATTCCGTGATCGTCCTTGAACATCGCGTAAAATCGAGGACATTATTAACAATGATCCACAGAATATCATAAACACAGTAACATTTCAAACAGTTCTTAATCACGAGACCTAAATTAATTCAAATTGGAAGGATTTGCCCTTGAGTAACCTGAAGACTGCACCCAGACAGTATGTTGAACTCTAAATTTAGGAGATTTTACGACAGGTTTCAATGAAAACAAGCCCTAACTTGCTATAAAACTATTCTGTCATATACCTACTAGTCGTAATTATGAATCCGTTAAAATATTTTATGAACGTCAATAAGCAAGGTAGTCATAGCAAAAATGTCAAGTGTTTTGCTGATTTCTTTTTTGATAGTCCAAATATACAACTATACTTTTAGACTACCTATTGTTTTAAAGTACCGTGGATATTTTCCTTCTCCTCGCGTCGTAATCCTCATTACTGAGGGTTTTGATTCCCCAGGTGTGGAATGATCTTCTGCCAAGCAGTATCTAGTAATACCGTGGACTTAAATCTGTTTATTTCAGCTATCGTCAGAGTTGGTTAATTTTAAACAATTGAACAAATTTGATTTTTTTTATTGTGCAGAATCTAATCTATTTGTTATAGCAGATGTCAAGCTGTCATATTACATCTTCTCCAAATGCTAGACATAAGTTTTAAACTTAAAATTTGGTTTACAAGTAACCAAACTCTGTAACCTAGCTAGATTAAGATAACTAACTTTCTTTGTCAGTATTGTTATGTCTGTTCACAACAGTTTTAGATTTTACTTTATTTAATAAGCTCTATCGAGTTTAAGTTTAAAGCACGTAATGCTTGCCTTTAACAATGTTTGAACGTATTCCATATGAATCCATGGAAGGATATTAAAGACAATCTAAGCAATTTTCAAACTACTTTCAAGTTTTTTTATTTTTTATGTATGTAAAATTTGAACACCGTTTAACTTGTTAAGTAATATGGAATTAATACTTATTTGTTTCAGAGTTAATAATTAAATAATATGATGTGTGCAAGAGTCCACTTACAAGAAAGATCAAAAGTCAAAATCAAACCGGATTCCTCCACGCCAATTGAAAAACCAAGAAGATATTGTCAGAAACGTCTCGTCAATCCTGACCATGAAGAGGATCCAAGATGGATGGATATTTGGGATAGGTAAATTGCAATAAGATAATTATAAAATAATATATTATGACGTGAGTAAACACGCTCGTTTTAGAATGGAAAAATACAGTATAAATAATTACCTTTGCCTTAGCACTTCCTACACGGTTACAACTTTACATTAAAGTTCTAATAAAAAAACTGTTATGCTAGTAATATACGGTCTGTACGGTATTTTGAAATAATTATTACTGCTTTTTTTTTAACTGGAAACATCGACATTCGTCAGTCACGAATCATAATGCGACTGCGTCAGTTGTCGTCTGATTCAAATAACTACAGGGGAAATTCCGCAAGCACTATAATAGTTATTAAATCATTCAATTTCATTCCGCTGAAAAAAGTCTTAGTAAGGCCCACAACTTTATTCAAGTACTAGCCAAGTATACGTGCAAATTCTAGAATATCTCCTGTAGGCTTACACAATTAAACAAATTTCTTACCACAAATTTTCTACTAATTCCATTAAAATCAGTATTAGCTCATAATTTGATGACACAGTAAATTGATGAAACTTAGTAACACTATCAGGCTGGGCTTGGATATTAAAATCTTATAGCTACTTATCATAATAGATAAATTCTCAGATTATACAAAAATGAAATGACTTTATATTGTTCTCTTTTGTCATATCCATCAATCAAATCATTAAATTTGATTGACCAGTCTCTCTCTCTCTCTCATATCTCCAACACCCCCAAAAAATTTTTTCTACATTTTATCTAATATTTCTTAAGGTTGGTTGGTAGAAACTATATAAAAAGCTTGCAGACAAGACTATTAATTCGCATACCTGTATAAACATAAGATAAGTGTATTACGTTTTCTCAAATAGTACAATAATATAAGAATAATAAGAGGTAAATGTATTTTTAGGGATAAAATTTTATAATTTTTATTAACAACTTTTGTAACTAACTCATTTGTTTTCACAATATGTTAGATGAATCTGTCATATTCTAAAACAAAAAAAATTGATAATTGGGCTCAATTCAGATAGAAGTAATACTTCTTGAATCTTGTTAGTATGGATTGAAGTAATGCATTTTGAAATAAAGCTTTAATTCAATTCAGATTTACTTGTGCGATATCCATAGTAATAATATTAATTATTTTTTCTACTTTCATAGATTTCACTGCTCCTTGAGCCAAGAGGAAATTCGTGATCCAACCGATGATGCCCGAGCTCAACAAGATATAGAGGGAATGGTACTTACAGTTCAAACTTTAAAGTTTCAAGGTGATGTGGATCAAACAAAAAGAGCACGTACCAGCTTCAAATATAAAAACATTACTGGTGAAAATAAACATAGAATGTTCATCAAAGAAATGATACCAGAAAATAAACATAACGATGAAGACATATCATCTCAGCTAACTCATTACTATTTGGACGATTATATTAAATATTTGTATAACACTGATAGATCAAGGCCAACGTCTAGTAAATCTAGTCTTCTACTTAAGAGTGTGACGAAAAATGTTAAAGAAAATAAAGCCATAGTAGTTGAAAACCTTCAAACCGACTATAATAAAAAAGTACAACCAAAAGTCAAAAAAATATTATTATCGAAACAATGTCTGAAGCAGAAAGTGAAAAAGGAAGATAAGGATTTAACCAATACTATAGATAATACTAAAATTACTTATCAAAATACTGGAAGAAGAAAAAGTCTCACTATATCACGGACCCAAAGCCCAGAGACACTGCAAGTAATAAGAGTTGATGTTGTTTGCAATCATTCTAGTAGCTCCATATTATCAGAGTATGAAGAAACTAAAAAAACTAAAGGTGCTCCGATGAAGCTGACATCAAAACTGGAAAATTTCAACGTGAAGAACCATTTCGCTAACAAATACCTTTTGACCAAATCAATAAAAACCTTAGACGAGAGTTTACGCGGTGGTTCAAAAGTAACACTACTTTGTAAAACATTTAGGCTATCAGATCGATTCTCCAAGCAATATGACAAGCCCTACGTTGAAAAAAATAGACACACGCAATCTTTTACAGAATTTACAAAAAATGATATTAAAGTTATGAATCGTAAATAATACACAGACTATATATTGCATACTAGCTTTTGCCCGCGGCCTTGCTCGCATTTAATAAAAAAGTATCTTATGCTACTTTTAAAACCTCTAAGAATACCTGTACAAAATTTCATGATAATCGGTTAAGGAGTTTTCGCGTAAAAGTGTAACAAACTAACTTACATTCACATTTATAATATTAGTATGATACATAATATAAATACCTCTCTAATACTTTTTCTTAAATATAGTTTCAAAAGCAGTATTTGGTTTTAGTCACTAATCAAACCAACGTTCAATGGCGTTAAAACATGAATTTACATTTCCTTTGTTATGTAGCAGTATTTGCCAAGGGTTTTTATAACTCTGAACTGTATTACAACAACCAATTAACACAATAGTTATTCATATTCAAAAATGCTATTAATATCATTAATGGCTTGATTTTCCTATTTTACTTTATCACCACTCTTGTTCGTACCAGGGGTGTGGTAAGAGGCGGCTGAGGAAGCAAACTAGGTATCGAGGACAACATCACTGGAAAAAGAAGGAAAACTTAAAACAACAACTTTGAAATTTATATCATATAAACAGTAACTTTTGATGATGTTGGAGGGCGAAACCGGTCAGGTGTAAACAGAAATAAATCAGTGGAATAAGTACAAGTGATTTTAATTCTAGAATGTATAATAACTTTGAACGTTATAGCCAGTCCCCCTAGCCAAGTTGCAAGTTGCCGTTTTTCTTTCTGCAATCGTTAATGCCTAAATTCTCATGTGTTAATGAAACAAAGTAATCTTAGAAAAAGTAGTAGCCACTGACACGAGATTTTAGGCGTTGACGATTGAAAGAAAAACGCTTTAAACTTGACTAGGGAGCGCAGGTCTGGGTAGCATGGTATGGTATAGTGGAGTTAGATAAATCCCTATTTCTAAAGAGAGGCTTTTGTCCAGCCGTGGAATATTAAAGGCTGTAGTTGAGTATTAATGATGATGACAGGCATAATGGAAACTAAGATATACTATGTATAAGCTAACTAACTGACCCAGCAAATTCGTTACACCTAAAACTTTAATGAATGAGTGGATTATGTTTTTTATTTTGTTGAATATTATATTTAAATACTTATTATCTCAGATAATAAAAATAAGTTGTTGTATGATCTTGTTTATATAATCTGTGCTTATTATCCTATTCTGGACGAAGACAAATCCAAAAACAAAAAATCATAAAATTGATCTAGAAGTTCTTGGGCCATAAATAGTGTAACTAACATGACTTTGTTTTATATAAATAGAAGATGTAATTCAATTGAAGAAGATAGAAATACAAAATTATAATATCATTCGGGTTGTTGAAATATAGCATGTTTATAAGATTAAAATGCTGACACATCTCCCACACGGTCGTCTGATTCCTAATATGACAGAACTTGTGCTATGAGAACTAAAATGGAAATAAATATACTTTTACATAAATACCAGCGGTCGCCCTCCTCCATTTAAACTCTAAATCTAGCAAATTTTATGCTCTTCTGTTTAAATAATTTATGGATTTTAAATTTACATATAGGCAGAAAGTTATTACTTTACGTTTTAATTTATAGATAGTCTAAGTGAGCTCTGCGTTGTAGCGCGCGGCACAATAACAATCATGGAACGCTATCTGCCAGTGGGAGTCCCGTCAAAATCAAAATTGGTCCATCTGTTCCAGAAATTAGCCAGAACAAACAGACAGCCAAAGAATTAAAAAAAAACTATATACCATTATTCGAATTATAAAATAGGGAATAATTACTTAATAGATGCGAGCCAAACTAGGCACAACCGGTACTGTGATAAGTATACTGCTGATACACGTACCTACTTATATTAATTATTACCTATTGCAGTTCACTGCTGAATTTATGCCTCTCCCACTGCACGAACTCTAAACCAATATACATGCCTACATACTGTTATATAGATAAATTAAATCCAGGTATAAAAAAATATACCACTCTTCACAATTTTATTTGTTCTGAGTGAGCATCGACCTTATAACCTAGGACTTTGTAGTAAGGCTCACTGAACACTAGATGCAATGTTATAGTTTGTCAGTAATTTAAATATAAATATTATCTTCTGTCAATGTTGGTAATTTCCGTTTGGTGACTGATTAAAAATGCAGAGTGTCACCGTCATCACGCCTATTCAGCCCATGGGTGTCATGAGAGGCGACTAAACTACGCAGGACAACTTCACTGCATATAAAAGAAAAACTTAGAGTAAACCTCTTTTACCTGTGGTAACCCCCACGTGCCGTGTGTCGGAATCTGACCAACTAAAACCACACGGTATGCCACTCTGCGCTTGAGCAGGAACTGCTGTTATTTATACATCCAGACCCCTCCCAGCGAATTCCCGCACTGACGCCGGCACCCTCTGCCAGTAAACTCTCAATTTAGGCGACGTACGGCACACGAGACAAGTCGCTGCCGCGCGGCTTGCCACTAAAGTGGATGGAGTGGAAAACCCGTCCCGACCTTCCGCGGCCATACTTTGGTCGGCATGAGGCACTGGCAAGCGTGCCTACGCCGCTCGGTTTACCGAGCTCGAATTGGCTTAAGCTCAGTTCGAATTGGGTCCGAGTGGAGGTCGTCCTTCAGGCCCTTCTCCGCCGCCTTCTTCTGCAAAATTCTTCTGCGAAGACGTTAATTTAATAATATTAATTAAATTATTCAAATATTTTATAATAATACCAAACATATATACATCAACCTTCTGGTTGCGACCGCGGTAAAACAGCTGTCACTATCGGCTATGGAGCGTAAGAAGGCCGGCAGCGAGAGATCTTCTCCGATGACTGCATTGAGGACACGACGATGTGACACCCAGGTGGGGCAAATTGCCAGCGTTTGCTGGGCTGAGTCCTCACTGCAGTCACAGTGATCGCAGACGGGACTCAATTCCCTCCTAGTGACCGTGTACAGGTACTTTCCGAAGCAACCGTGCCCGAAAAGGACCTTCGTCAGTCGGAAGGAAAGGGTACCAAGCGCAGCAGTCACATAACTTACGACTAACAAGGTAGTAGAGCCACGCTGATTTCAGCACGAACGGGCCGGCTCGACCGGGGCGGTACTACCCTCGTACAGAAAATCAACGTAAAATGACAGCGATCATGCTGTCGTGTTTCGTTGGTGAGTGCGAGACCGGAGGCCCAATGATGCGAAAGCATCACTAGCCCGCCATGGTGTGGGTCACCATGCTGCATTGTTGCATTGTCTGTGTTCGCAGTATGGTGACCATCACTCTTGGATTCTGCTTATGCTTTCCATCAGGCAGAGTAGAGTCAACATGGCAGGGTCAAACATAAAAAAAAAAAAAAAAAAAAAAAAACACTGCGCCACTTACATATGTATGTAAGTGTATATGTATCTGTAATTGTGCAATGCAAAAAAGTTAATATATATGTAAATAATAAAAGTGCACCACATGTTACTCTTGAGTATGATCCAACTAAGGAGAAGAGACCGCAGACTGCGATAAAACCTTACATAATATCACTAGATTTTTAGTAGTCATCATTGAATTGAATTAAATCTATCTGTCTATCTATACTAATATTACAAAGAGGTAAATGATGTGAGGTTATAGTGGATAATCTATGAATTTTCAGTACCAATTTAGAAAAATCTTTCAATAAAAGAAAGCCACATTATTTGTAAGTGTCATAAGCAAAAACATTGAAGAAATTAGTTTGAATGGTAAGGGATTAAAAAAAACCCGACTGCGTCAATATCTGCCATCTTTATTAAATTCAGGTTTTTAAATTGTTTTTTTATTTTGTTTTTTTTTTTATTTGATGTACCTAGTGTTACTCTCACCACTAATTCGAATCTATTGACACCAAAATACGATAAGCCGTTTAGCCAAGGCCGTGCCAAAGATATCATACACCCATAACATAAATACATTTGAAAAATATAACCCCCCTTCTTTCACAGTCGGGTAAAAAGCTGTTATTTTTTTTTTGTTATATGCGGTCAAACTAGCAGACCTATCGCCTGATGGTAAGCGATTAACACCGCCCATGGACACCTGCACCTGTCACAAGTGCATTGCCGACCTTTGGGAGGATGGGGGGAAGATAGGGGACGGGGGTTGGGGTATGGGCCTCCCGTGTCCTCACTCACTCAGTGAAACACAGCGCAAGCACTATTTCATACCGGTTTTCTGTGAGGCCCTGGTATCACTCCGGTCGAGCCGACCCATTCATGCCAAAGCGTAGCTCTCCCACGGTAAATTTATTATTTGAAACTACAAGCCGTCACATCAACTTAATTTATTTATTGTATGGATGGAAAACAATTGAAAAAATAGCTGAATTCTCAAAACTAAAATAATTAACAGCTACCATTTTAATAAAAACAATGTTCACAAGTAGGTATATCTAGTTTGAATAACGAAAAAAACAATAAGAAAAGTTAGTAACTTAGTTTATTTACAATAGGTACATGAAGCAAGGTAACGCCATCTAGTCTATTTATATGAAACCATTATTACATACTGGTGCTTAGTCAAACATTATTTCAAACCCTAATGTGTTTAGTTCTACTTCTCAACTATTCATAATTTGTATAAGAATATAAATATGCTGATACACAACAGTGTCGGTACTTGTGCCTCTTGTAATTTTAGTTGCCGTATTTTAAACGAGTTAGTAGTTTAAAATATCTTCCTAAATGATTACAAGTCAAATTTAATAGAAATTGCTATATTCTAACATTACAATATTAAACTAAACAGTTTTCTATTATGATCGTTTTAAATGTGGGAATAATACGTAATCTTAAGAAGTATTCAGTTTTAAAGTGTGCAAAACTGACCACTCTCGGTGAAAAAGTTTTTGGAAACATAAGACATTTTTCATTGTCTTTTATTTATTATTAAATCATGCTAGTGCAGTTCGGTGACAGTATAAGGCCGTTAACGTACCTGCCGGCAAACCTGCCGTCATAGTGGCGCCACCCTTATTATGACGACGCTTCTCAAAGTTTTTTGATGAACTCAAATGCGGATTAAATACAAATAAGGCAAATATGTATTCTGTTGAGATATGAGAAATTATAATTTTACTACAAACTACTACTTTAATACAATTAAGAATATCGTAACCCTGTAACGTACCTATTAATTTTTATTTTATTCATTCAACATTTAGACTAGGTATTTATAATTCATATTGTCTTTGAACAGGTCATTCGTAGAGCTCTTATCAGTCTTTAATAATAAGGTAGTTGCTTCCGAATCTTTCGAGTAATGTTTGTTAATCTAATTCTCTTAGCTCTTTATGCATTTAAATCTATTTTAATCTACAGTAATGAAGTTTAGTTCACTAACAGTAAATTTAAATTAAAGGCCTGTAAATTGTATATTCTAATACTTAATAATTATATCACCATTATTATTATTAATAATTATAATTTTAACTTATTAACATGTACTGAGATATACACACTCACATACAAGTGATCTTGACTATTTAGCTAACCTACATTTTCACAAACAAATAAAAATACGTAAGTTAAAATACACTAGTGAAAAGGTTGAGAGACGCTAGTAAAAATGAAAAAAAATACGTATAGATTTCACAAACTCTGTGATTTAGTGAAATGAGGCGCATTATTAAAAAAAAAGTTACATCTAAGATCGTTTAATGTATAACGAGGGATCAGGAACGCGAAAAAACACAAAGCATTTTGTAATCAATCTTCTGACTATCAGGAAGACAACTATTTATTATTAGCCATTATTAAATTATAGATACATATTTATATGCATAAATTGTTTAACAAAGTAAATAGTTTTTATGTTTCATTTTATATACTTCTCAAATTTTATTACTTTCTAATTAATCTGAGATCCATACTTATAATTATAAATTCGAAAGTACCAGTCTATCTGTTACGATTTTACTATAAAACTGCTGCAATGATTTCTTTGAAATTAGGCAAGGATATACTTTGATTTTTGAGGAAGGACATAGGCTACTCTTTACTGGGATAACTAACATACAGGCAGGCAGAGCCGCGGGCATAAGCTAGTGTACTTTTAAATAATTAATAATAACATGTATACATTAAACCTTTGCTAAATATTTCACGATTACTATCAGTACCTAATGGTAATCCGGTACACCGAGCTAAGACAGAAGCAACGTGTGACGACCTTTTCTATTCTTCTTAAAGTTCAGATGGTTTGGAGTTAAGACCAGAACCTATTAAGGGCTGATGTTCAAGTTATGTGGCCGGAAATGAGAACACCTGCTATACTCGGTCCAGGTGAACATAAACATTTCGTTACGCCTTCCATGAGAAAGCACCCGGGAGTTTGGTCAAAAGGGTTTATTCGGTATTATAATTTCATTTATTGTAATGACCATCATAATACAATATTAATTCTGCATGTACTCGTTGGCATGATAATATTATCTAGTGATTATATTATGATTGAAATATTTTTTTATGTAAAACATCTATAGGCGAGGGTAAACCTGATGTTTGGCGTGGCGAGAATTGCCGTGGCGACCCTCGCCGCTTCGCCTTACCGAAGTCACTGATGAAAATAATTGAGTTATAAATTAAAATATTTAAATTTTCGCATTTAATAAAAATCAATATTAACGTAATAAACAGTCATTTTATTTTATGTAAAGAATTGTGAATCAAGGCTTATTTTTTTATAATATAACTTACACAAAACAATTAGATGTTTCACATCTACCAGGCGTCCGGTGACGGCACACTTTTTTACAATTGTTAAGCATATTTGTCTTCCTCTATTGTATGTAACTTGTAACTACACTAAACACTTCCCTGCACTACTGTTCGTAACTTAACCAACTTCTTTGCCAAGTTACCATAGGCAGTTAAGGAATTATAAAAGTGGCTTTAGGTAGAAAATAAGATTTGAAACAGATAATTTAAATATCATTTAAATCTTTATGTATTGTGGATAATTAATTACGTTATCACTCAGTCTTACTTAGGTGTACACTTAGCGTTTATATTTAATTTATAAGGTTTTAAAAGTAATTACTTTAATATTATGACACATTTCACATATAGCAATCTGATATCAAACTGAACATGACCTGAACGATGTTAACCAGACTTCTGACAAACTTGCATACTTAGATAGATAAATAAAATGTACTTTATTTGTACATTAGGGTTTACAAATAATATACAATCTTAAAAAAATAACAAAAAAATAAAATGTAATATACAAATTGCAGCCTTATTGCTCACAGCCATGTCTTCCAGGCAACCTTCGGATGAACAGGTTTCATTCTAAGCAGGTGCGAGGTATTTAGGTGCGAAAAAAAAATTTTTACTTGTATAGCAAAATAATCAATAATAATATAAAATAAAAATCCAAGAAATTAAAAAAATACCAAAGATATATAATCATACATGATCATAATATATATCAATGTTAATACTTAAATACATACATTAATTTCAACTATGAGGACAGATAATGCTCACATAGTTTCCTTACTTCTTCTTCCAATTAGTGAGAGCAAATGATTTTACTTATCACACTTTTATTTTGTTCTGAGTAGATTAATACCCTTGTAGACCAACGTAATAAGACAAAAATATCAAAAAAGTAAACCGCGACTGCGTATATTGAACTATTGAATTCATTAAAAAAAATGTTAACTCTTACATTACAGGTAGACTAGTTAATACAATAGATTCTTACTACTATAGAGTACTAAGAAAATAAAGTGTAGTATACACTACACTACTTATATCACGTTCATGAAGACAATTATATGGATTATAAAATATACAAAACTAACAAGAACAACAAATGAAACAAATCAAAATTCTAAGTAGGCAAAAAAATGAAAGATCATATACCCAGAAAAAAGGTATCCGATGAAGAGAAAAATGACTTTCTCTCGAGTAATCTCATATTTTTTTTACTTTCTACACAGTAGTAATACAAACTACGTGAGTACTTAGTCTCTGATAACGTTTTGAAAATGGCCTAAAGTTTTTAAACACGTTACACCGCATGATTCGAACTTGGTAAAGTAAAGAAAAATGAATCAAATTATATAATCGGAGGCTCATTAAGCAAAAATCTAAGTAAAAAGTAATGCTTGCCGTGACAGTCACCAAGCGGGACCGTTTGGCGCAAAAGTGTAACTTAATTACACAAGTTGCGTGATGATGTCACAATTTATGTCGTAAACTTATAGCGCCATCTAGAATGGAGTTGGAGAAACTTGTGCTGTCAAAATGTTTAATTATTTTTAATGTCCAATTGTATAGCCATACTTGCCCATACTGTTTGTTTATTGTGTATTTTAATGTGTTTTGAATGTAGAACTTATTCCCTTGTTAATTGATAGCTCGTACAATACTTCTTCGAAATCAATAAGATCTGTTCCGTATCTACTATCATGAGCTTGTAGAATATTGCACTAATATTATTGTTTCTGAATTAGCTGCGTAAGGTAGTGAGCGCAGGTAAGGTTAAGTCGACAATAATTAGACGACTGGATATAATTTATAATATGAAATTTATTATTACATGTACATAATTTTTAACATATTTAATTATAAAAACATGAGTATGTTCCTACCATTCTCATTCAACTATAAACCGAAGACTTATTTCTGAGATTTTTTTCGTGGCTAATAAAGTATCTATCTCTCAAATATTAATCTAATTCTATTTTATTTTTCTAGCAAATTGAAGAGTTTTGTGAAAACCTATTTACAGAAATAATTGACCTTGACTTAGAAGATTGTACAGTCCGCGAGTAATTTTAATCGACACATCAAATATATAACCATTGAATAGTTAACGTAAAATATACAAAACCACAACAGTCAATAATAAAACAAGTAACCAAAAAACGACGTACAAGCGGTGCACATCAGTGTAGCGATGTCAGTAAGTTAGATGCAATAAAATAGCAATTATCAGAGATTAATGATTTTTAATTTTGTCAATACCTCAAGTTTATTTTTTAAATATAAATATTTTGTTTTTATTTATAAGCTGCTATGAAAATATTTAAATCATCTTGATTATTTGAAATTTTGTTCGCTTGGTTGATGTTATTTTTTTTCATTGTGCTTTCTGCGACGTAAATCGAGCCACCTATGGTTTGTAGATGGTCTCCTCCAATGTAGGAACCCAGAGGCTCCCTTTTCTACCCAGAAAAGGGGCGCGAGCGCTATTTAGATCTCGCGCCGCCACCCCGGCCTACTTCTGCTAGGGTGCCTGGTGGCGTCTTCTGTCACCCCCAGGCTTGCGCTTATGGAGGAGGGAGTTCGTTTTGCGATCGCCGGCGCCCGAGTCGCCTGCCTTCCTTGTACCTGGCCTTTTCCCGGGCCTGGTGGACAAGGAGACTTCTAAAGCTTTTCCGGTCCCACTCCGCCAGTTCCTTCGCAAGCATAACTTGCACGCAGAAAAAAGCGGCAGAGTTCCACGCGCTCTCGCCAGCGTGTGGAATGCCGTGTCTATGGTCTGACCACCGCAGTGGTGGCACTCAGGCGTTGGCTCCTTGCGGATCAGACACAGGTGTTCTCCGAAGCATCCTTTCCCAGTGATCATCTGAGTTAGGCGGTATGAGAGGCTCCTGTGAATCCTCTCGAGCCAATCCACAACGGGTCTTACCGCCGCAGTAACAGCGTGCCAAGCTTGTAAATTATAGTACATTATTGTGTTAACAATTGCAACTAGTGAATATTTTTTAAGGTTGTAAGACATGGGTTGTACGATTTTAGAAAAAAAACTTTTTGACGGTATTACTTGTAGATATCCAAAATAATCAAAATGTTATCAAACATTGATCGGTTTCACTAATTATGTGCTTATCACGCCGCATCGCAGCGCATAGCAAATACGTGTGGAAGCCCTGAAAACCACTAGTGAATTTGTGCTACTGTAGTACACGTGGATGTAGCCAGTCATGATGAATATTATAAAGCAACTAGCTTTTGCACGCGGCTTCACTCACGCAGACTTTAACCCCCGGATTTACCCACTTAGGGGTTGAATTTCCAAAATTCCTTTCTTAGTGCTCACTTATGTTATATAAAGAACCTACATGCAAAATTTCAAGTTTCTAGATTCAGCGGTTTGGGCTGTGCGTTGATCTCTGGGTATGTCAATCAGTTACTTTCCTCTTTTATATATATAGATAATAGTGTTATCTATAATCATCATTGTAGTTAGTATTTAATTGTTTTATTATTATAAAAAAATAAATTAATGTCAACCAAGAAAACAAAAGCAATATGTTCAAGCAAAAGGACAGAGAACGTTTTAAGCTGAAACGATGTGTTCGTTTACACAGAATGACCAATGTTTTACGCATAATTACGTATACGCGACATGACTTAATCGTGGTCCCCAAACAGCCATTAAGCCGTAACTACTGAATCCATGCTCGCAGGCTGTACTTCTAAAGTAACTAGTAGGTACACATTAATCCATGTTAATGTACTGCTAATTGATCCTTATATAGTTTGGTCCTAAACGTTTTTCGATGTCCCTATTATACCCACTGGCCGGTACATAAATTATTATTATTTCTCTCATGTTATCATGTGTTAATCTATTTTATAAACAATATTCCTGATGATAGGTTAATAATTATTATCAATTCTTGCTGTGACTGCACATTTAATATCTAAATAAATGTTCTATCAATACAAAAAATTACAAGTAAATTGGGATATTTTAAAGTACTACTGTAGCAGATTGGCTGAAAAGCTCTGAACATAATAAATGCCCGTGAACAACAAGTTGACTATAGTATCACTTTATAAGAATACAAAATAAATCTGTATCTTCTAGGTCGGATAATGTCTCGTAAATATACGTACGTACGTAAATATAAACTATTTATATCCAGTTGTACCCCTAGACCTTCGTTCAGCAGTGGACGGTGATAGGTTGAAGTGTGTGTAGAAAATGTGACAAGACTGCAAAATTACTTTGGTAATGACTACCTTGTTAAAATAGTTTTAATCTATATTAAAACTATATACATAAATATTAAACACTAGCTGACCCACGCAACCTCGTTTGCATCATCATCGAGAGAAATTAAACGATGACCCCAGAACCGGCCGATCATCAACTGCAGTAACTCATGAAAAGGTCGTCAGGGTAGAGTGGCCATTACGAGAGAATAGAAATGTTACACCATCCTGCATGAAAATCTTAAAGTTAAGAGTTTGCTTCGCGATGGATACCTGATTCTCCCACTGATGACCAAAAAAGGCCATCGTGTTGATAGGTGCAAATTTATGTTAGGAAAGGTTGACTACTAAACTACCAGAAATAAAAGCATTTTAACAATATCTCAAGTATGGTTTGTTTGTCATTGAAAAAGTACCTGTAAGACTTCTAAAAGGTAATTGAAACTCGTTTGTAGGTTGGTAAATAAAAATTAAATTTCCAAGGAACCTTTTTATTTATTTCTTTAAAAAAGTTGGAGCCATATTTTGGCCTTAAACTTTACATAAACGGTTTAACTTAATAAGAAAAATATATTTTAATCCTTTTAATCGGGATAGATTTTAAGAGGTAGTAGAGCCAACTGATTTTAGCACAAACATGGCAGCTCTATCAGGGTGGTACGACCCTCGCACAGAAAATCAACTTAAAATGACGTTGTCATGTTACGTTGGTGAGTGCGAGACCGGAGGCAGAATCATCACTAAGCTGCTATGTTGTGGTTCATAATGCTGCATTGTTGCACTGTCTACATTCGCAATGAGTTTGGTGACAACCACTCTTGGATTCTGCTGATCCTTTCCATCAGGCAGAGTAGAGCCACTTTGGCAGGCCCGTACTTTAAAAAAATATATAGTTTTCTGGTACTATAAATTTAAAAAACACATGTCAAATGACCAAAATATATAGAATTGGATACCTTTCCATCGCATCTAAAGCGAAGATTCGCATCTATGTATCTATCTGTATACCTACACAGATGTGAATCTTCATTGCTTTTCCAACATTACATTAACAAACAGTAGGTGTCAATAAAATGTTACTAAATACCTTTATTACAATGGGCTGTATTAGTATTTGCTTCGTGATTACTACAGACCGTGATCAGATAAAAACATTTTTGCATAGACTTTACAATAGGTAGGTATGGTATTACAACAAGTGGAAAGTTTGTGTTAATGTGAACTCACACTAGAATATTATCATAACATGACAAGTTAAAACTAAGGTTACATTCACTTATAAGGGAATGGTGGTGGAAATTTATACAGATATTACATTGATTCAGTTCTATGGGTTCTAAGAGAATTGTACGAAACCTTTCTCAAATTTACATTTCAGCGAACTGAGGTTTTTATAAAGAGCCGCGAAGTAATATTATAATTATTATATGTTAATTCTTTCTTCAATACTGTGTTGAAAGTATTTTCATATTTACAGTAAAAATTAATACGATACTTGCTGAGCCCCGTGGTGTTACCCGCGATACGGTAGTCAAAAAAAAGTACCTTCTATTCTTCTCCAGCACCACATTTCAAAGGCTTCCAATCTTTTCTTATCCTGATTGGTTATTGTCCAAGTTTCACAGCCATAAAGGGCAATGCTCCAGATATACGATTTAATAAAGCGTTTCCGAATGTTAACATCTATGTCAGACTTAAAAAAAATGTTATTTCGAATTTAGTTTCGTTGACTCCACATTTGAAAATTACACACAACTACATATAGAACTTAAAATAAAAAATATTCTCATGCATCATTACATAAGTAACTACATGTTATATGTGTGCGTCAATGCGTATTCTAAACACTATATTTTTATATTCAACAACAGTTTGCCACCCTCAAACCAACACATATTTGAAGCATTTTAATCAAGACAGATTTCTTTTACAATTTGTAGCGAGAGAATACAGGGAAAAAAATGTGTACCAAGTAAGTACCAGACAAGGCACCCCTTTCCTCCATTAACGCCTCAGGCCGGTCGCTATTAAAGAATAATTTATAAATGTCATTAATAGTTTAGAATTTACTTTCAGCCTTATACCTAGTCGAATATAATTTAGATTTATATGTCTGTCTTCAAATTGTTAAATTTAATTATAAGAAAACAAATTATTTGTATCAAACCTAATTTTTTTGATTTGAGATTTTCATACGTCAAAAATTTGCAATCTGATCGATTTAGACGTCACTTCTTTCAATTTTATAATGGACAGAATTTAGTACAGCCAGCGTACACTATACTAAAATGTGATTATGCAACAAATCATCGTTTATTCAAATAAACATTAATATACGTATTACTAAATACTGTAGACTAAAAGACGTAGATCTGTATGAAGTTAGGTAAATCGATACACTTAGATAATTGTTTTAAATTTTAGTTACTTGTGAGGCCATAAATTTGTTGTGACTAATGTGGCTTACAAATATTAAACCTAACGGAAAAATAACTAGTTATATGTTATTTTCATTATTTTTTTAATTAGTTACTAATATAGATATAAAAGGAGCTGCGTCCAAAATAACTTAATGCTCGCGTTTGAAATTCCACATTAGTAGTATCGTGGTTAGGGTTTGAAGCTGCAGCTGCTTAATCGCAATTTCACAAGTTAGACTTTATATTACTGCTAATTTGTTAAATCAAAATCATAGAACTTTTCTAGCGTCTGTAGGTGACTATTTTGGTAATTACAGATGATTAACGTAATTCTTAATTACCAGTAGAATGAACTGAGGAAAACTATTGGTTTAAGACTTCTTACATAAGCAAAATTATTTTTTAGATTAATCAATTTTTATTTATTATTAGATTGGATATAGATTGGATAAGAAAGTCATGTTAACCCTTTGATATTCGTTTAATTTTACGCTGCTTACCTATACGGAAAGATTTTGTTACTTGAAAGGAGTATTCCTTTGATGTATATTAGGTACAAACAATCATAGTTCATTTCTTAATAGTGAACAATAGTTATATATCGGTGTACATAGCAGCTACCTAAGCCCAAGGTGTACATATATAACCAAGATCACAAGCAGAAACAGCAATGATTAACGATTGTAACGGAAACGTTTCTGTGAATATTAATTTGTAGTGGAGGTCACCATGGCTTGGCAAGTGTGACACGACGAAACGAAAGGATTGGTGCGTTATAGACCCCCTTCACCTCCCAGGGGGTGAAATGTGTGTGCCGAATTTATAGGTGTGAGAGATGGAACTTCAGGGTAGCTAAAGGGTGAGGTGGACTTCGGACTCCCTCACTTGGGGGGATTGTAAACCCCCCAATTTGCCCTAGTCCGGCGCCCCCGCCCGAGGCTCCCGTTTCTGTCCAAGCGATAAGAGCGAAGAGGGGAGATCGTCAAATGGACGTTTTACGCATAATTTAGAGAAGTAAATGGATTCGAACAGTATCCAGGCGGGGTAGGTACGTATATTGATACCTTTAATGCGTACGTCATATGAAAAAATTAGGAGAAGGGAAGAGATGAAGTGTTCACACTATTTATTAATTACCTTCAATACCTTTATATTATAACAATTTGAATGGAGAACATAAAATATAATTTAGTCTAATACTTACTTTAATAGTATTCTTGATATTAAAGAAGATATAAAATATGTAGACATACATAGATTCAACATTAGATATGAAGAACCTGCAATATTACATAGACTATTTATATAAGTTGAAAAGGGTTATATAAAAACATGAAAAGTATGAAAATAAACTACAGTGTTATAAACTTGTATTTCAGAACTTATTAGAAGTAACTACTGACATGGAAACTATAACTATTGACTTTTTGTCATCTACTTATTTGTTTTTCTTAAACAACAATAAGTCCAAAATCGCGACAGTTAACATAATGTCCAGTAGCTAAAATAAAGTTCAATGTATTCGGGCGTTACTACTAACTTACATAGACATGACATAATTATTGCGTAAGGCTATTGCGTAACACTACTATAGTCCTCAAAATCTTAACCCTTAACGCACAACTAACTTTGCGCTCGGACTTCCGCGTCCGCGTTGTAGGTATCAAAATTTGTTCCCCTTTATCGTAAAAAAAGAAAATCGGTTATCTCAATATGTAAACGTTCGCGTTTTTGTTTTATTTTTTTTGGTGGAATTTTAAAAAACAAAATGTCGAATTTAAATTGGTGATGTGACAATTTATTTGTTAAACTAATTAATTTTCAGTTGGATAAAATATAAAATAATACATTAACCTAAATATTCCCATTAAAGTCCATTCATTATCCGAAATTTAAGTAATATATTTAAGCCAACTATAGTCCTACACAAATTCGATTCCAAATATAAAATCAGTTTGGTAATAATAAATTTAGTTTCAAACACGTCAATTTGTCACACGAAAGCGGATCAAAACGAAATGAATGTGATAAGTGTTACGTGGCCCTTAGGGAGGGAGGGTGTCAGTTATAATAACGGTTCTACTTAAAGTGGTTTTATTTATGTTCCTTAAAGAGTTAATGCTTTGAATAGCGTAAAATCAGTTGACTTTTAAGCAAATTTTATTGTAAATTTGAAAAACTACTTGTGTTATAAGTCGTTTATCCCACAAAATGTTTATGTTTGAGCCGTCACAGGTATGAATAATTGAGTGCTAAAATAAAATTACGTTTTCCTTTTCTAGATAACCAAGCGCTCATACTATTTTTAGCATGATCCTTTTTCAATTGAAATTCTCCATAATAACAATTGTTTCTCAACATAAAAAAGCCTTAAATGCTTGTTTAGAGTTACACTTAGTAAGTCGATCTTAGAGATCGGTAAGTCGGTAAGTCGGTCGAACTCCACGCGGTGTCGGAATAAAAACACAAAGTGTCACCACCACACGTGCCAAAGGAATCGTCCGATAATATTACTACAAATAAATTAAATTAAAACGTTTTTAAAATCGAACTCTTACTGGAATGCCTCGAGACGAATCAAACGAGTCCAAACTTGGTGATGTTGCGACGCTTCTTAACAGAGTTCCAATGGCCACGTTCCAGCTCCGGCAACAGATCAGCTCCATGTCATTATAATATTGTATTGTCACGCTGTATACTTGCGAAATTTCAGCAAAATCGATTCAAGATATCTGCTTCAAAATTGAGTTGCAAGCATCTTCCCAAACATAAAAGCATACATACATACATTGCAAGTTAATAAAAGCTTGTAAACTAAGGAAAACTTGAAATAAACCTTACACCAACTTGTCTGGTTAACGTGACAAAAGAGGTTAAAATCTCCTTTTAAGGATAGGTCCACGTCCTGTTTTTATTAAACGATGTTGATGATAATGTTAGTAAGTCAGATATTTAAATCATCTAAAACGGGCCTTTAATGGCTTTCTATTGAAATAACTCGTAGAGTATTGTTTGGACACAGTAGCATCATATTATTTAACAGCCACATTGTCCTACAAATTGCGTGGTACGTTATCCCGATCCTACTCTCAATTTTTTTTATACCTGCTACCCCTGTTAGCTACCACAATCGAAAATTTTTGCAAGGTTGAAAGGTGGGCCCCTTATCAAAATGAAGCCACTCACGAAAAATTAGCTTGATAGTAATAACTTGTAAAATTTGTGCCGGGCATCCCGGACTATTAAAGCTATACAGTATAAACATATTAAACGAGCGAAGCCGGGTTTTCATCTAAAATTTATATAAAGTACTCATTTATTCTCTTTCACTATTTCTTCGTCACTTTTTTCATTAGTAGATGCACTTTGTTCAATTTCAAAAACAAAACGGATATATTATTTTCTAATTTACGTCTTCGCTAAGAAGCAATAATCACCGCCGTGATCGCGCAAGCGCCCTGCGCCGTCTTAGGTTACGTCACGCGACGGTGACGGTTAAATCAAAACTTTAAAGGCCAAGTACGAGTCGCACTCGCGCACTGAGTGTTCCGTACAAGCGTTGTAAAGTTAAAAATAAGAAAGTGGTATTGCGTCTGCCCTCACGTGTCTGCACGCTCGGGTTAGCGCAGTCGGGAACCTGCTCCCCGCGCGCTCCGTACCCGCTACCGATCAAGCCACGGCCCGCGCGAATTATAATTATTATTTACTTGGCACCTATTACAGATTTATTATGAAACAAGTAAAATTTAAACAAAATAAAAAACCGACTTGATATCTCTTGGATGCCATCATCAGATCTTAATGTACTTATCATGGTACCACCGCTGGGATATCTCCATTCCATTAAAAAAATAATTTTTCAAAGTTATAGTTATAGTTAAGTTATCCGCGAACACATAAAAAAACATATATACGGTCGAATTGAGAACCTTCTCCTTTTTTGAAGTCGGTTAAAAATAATGGATCACGGTTTAGGCATAAGGTTTATGTTTATAAAATTAAATATTTTTTCCTTTTTATTTGTTAGTTGATTGAATTAAAGGTAAATTGCAGTTTAAGATTTATGACGTATTAAAAAAACTACTTACTAGATCTCGTTCAAACCAATTTTCTGTGGAAGTTTGTTTCTATATCTTTGAGTTTGAATCTCTCATATAAAGACGTACAATGAGCGTAACAGGACAATGAGTCATCCTTTTTCGTCCCTTAAGCCGGCGTTCATCGATTTATTATACGTTGTCACGTCAAAAACGTGTGGGGGCGCAACTGTTAACAACATGCGCGTGATTGAATAAACTTGATAAATGTTAATATACTCTAAAAAAGTGAGAATTATTTAAAAACACTTAAATTATCTCAAAATATATATAGAACACAGTGAAAATCCAACGAAAATCGAATAAAAGTGCTTAAATACTATCTTCCGAAAAATTTGCGAATTAAGTGAGAGCCCAGTATCTCACAGGAAATATATTAGAATATTATACCTACTATCCCTATGCGTGTGTCGCATGTCGCATGTCGTTGCATTCAACACAAAAAAATACAAAAAAATCTGAGTGAAAGACGATTTTCGCTTTTACCACAATTTTTGTTTGTCCACCTCCAAGGTGCAGTGTTATGACGAAAACAAAAACACAACAAGTTAGCGACATCTAACGTTCTTCATCGAAAACAACAGACAAACCGCGGACCAAACCGTAACCTGCCATCTAGCGACAACTAACGACACCACTTAATAAGCATCGATATATTCGATCGAGAGGAAGAAGAAGTACTGTACAATTCCAAAAGAGGTCACTAAAAGGAACATACAAATACATTGTGGAAGAAATAAAAAATGTTAATAAATATAAAACAGGATATGAAACAGCAAAAAGAAGAAATTATAAAGAAGAAAGAAGACATCAAAAACACAATAGTCAACAGTCTTACCGAGAAGTTTAGCAACTTAGAACAAAAAAAATGAACTTTTAGAACAAAAAATTAAAGAACAAAACAGAAAAATAAACAACTTAGAAAGACAGTCTAGACGCAAAAACTTAATTATATTTGGTGTAGAAGAGTGCGAAAACTCATACCACGAACTTGAAAAAATGATAATCAGCATAATAAATACATATTTTAAGGTATTCTGTGAAATTCACAATATTGAAGCAGTAAGAAGGCTAGGAAAAAGGGGTGAGAAGATCAGACCAGTGGTAATAAAGTAATAATATTTAATACAATAACATTTAATATATTAAAGAAGCGCAAGGAATTACAAGTCCAGCTAGAGAGAGAAAAGGAAGCAGGCAATATAGGAATTATAAAATACGACAAACTTATTATATTGTATACGAAACACTCTTCCCGCAACCAACCAAACAAGAGAAACTTTTCTGAATCCCCGGAGACAGCTCAACCTGCTAGCCAAAAAACTCAACAGAATAAGAAACCTTTGAAGAAAACCAAAGCAACAAACATGAAAACCTACATAGTTAATACAGACGCCTAAATTAGTATTCACCCAGAAAGAAGCACCTCAAAGCCAAACAAAGACATCACAGTTTAAAGAAAACTAGTAGCAATCACCACCGGACCCCCCATTCACCTACCACCTCCCAGTACGGCTGGTCACCGCAGGAGAGTTCCACCAAAACCCTCTAAGAGCAACCACTTTGAAGAACACTTTCAACACGTTAATATCTGTTAGGATTGTGTGAAGTCCGACGTCTTGGTGATAAGTTAAGAAATCGTTAAGAGTATATTTATTCGTGGTTCACAAGATACAAGTTACTAAAGTATATAAGAACATAAACAACACGCCAGTACATAATATATAAATTTACGACCTCCAATAGGCTAAACATCACCAAGAAAATAAATAAGAAGGCTGCCTTAGAGGAGGCTTCGTCCCGAAAGGGGTTCATACAGAAAAAAATATGCATAATGTAGTCATTTAATTATGTTTAATTTAAGAGAATAACCTCAATAATATTGAATTCAAATAATTCATGCATGTTAAATTCTAAATAAGTTGTCAATAATATAATATTTCTATTTGATTTATTTAAATAGGAAATATTGTAATTATAATTATTTTTCTGTATGGAATTAATAAAGTTTCATTATTATAAAAAAAAATACTTTCTTGTTACTACTTCAAACTTATTTCATACTTTTTCAGCGTTGTTTTTTGTCGTATTCGGGTTTAAGTTTTTCCTTTTTTTAAAATATTTTTGCATATGGAAATATCTTAGCAAAGCATATTTAAATTTCCGTAGAAATATAACTATTATCATATAAATACGGACAAAGTCATTAGCAAACATATAATATAATACTAGCTGTCCCGGCAAACGTCGTTTTGCCATAACTACTAATAAATTAAAAATTAATTAAAAAAAACATTGTCCAGCGGACAAAATTGTGAATCTAAACTATTCCCAGATCCCCTTGAACACACACAAAAAATTTCATCAAAATCGGTCCAGTCGTTTGAGAGTAGTTCAGTGACATACACACTCACAGAAGAATTATATATATAATGTATATTTTTGAAATGTGCAAGTAACGCCCTTTCCAACGATACTAAACACGGCATATTTATCTAAAATGTATTTTTTAACACAGTACTTTATGACCACTAAAGGGCGCCGCATTAGATTAAGTATCACGTCATAAAGCCTATCTACACTACTCGTAATATATAAAGCTGAAGAGTTTGTTTGTTTGAAAGCGCTAATATCAGGAACCACTGGTTCGATTTCAAAAATTCTTTCAGTGTTGGATAGTACATTTATCGAGGAAGGTTATATATAGGCTATATCATCACGTTAAGACCAATAGGAGCGGAGCACCAATGGAGAATATTACAAAAACGGGGGAAAATTATCACGCTACGGGCAATAGGAGACGCAAACGAGGTTGCGTGGGTCAGCAAGTATAAAAATTAAATAAAAATTTATTATGTTATTGCTGCTGCGGAACCCTTAATGGACGAGTTCGACTCGCACTTGGCCGCTTTTTTAGGGTTCCGTGCCAAAAGCAAAAAACGAAACCTTTATAGATTCGTCATGTCTGTCTATCCGACCGTATGTCACAGCCACTTTTTTCCGAAACTATAGGAACTATACTATTCGACGTATTCTGTGAACCGCATTAAGATTTTTACACAAAAATAAAAAAAAACAATTAAATTTGGAGGTCCCAAACTTACAACTGAAACTCAATTTTTTTTTCCTAATCCACAGGTTCGATATCTATATATAGGTCTTCAAAAATGATATTGAGGTTTCTACTATAATTTTTTTCTAAACTGAATAGTTTGCTCGAGAGTCATTTCCAAAGTGGTAAAATGTGTGTGTGTCCCTACCCTTGTAACTTCCAAAATAAGAAAATGATTAAACCTAAAAAAATTATGATGTGCATTACCGTGCAAACTTCCACCGAAAATTGGTTTGAACGAGATCTAGTTAGTGTTTTTTTTTAATACTAAACCACAATTTATCGATCAAAGTTACAACATAACTTTCGACTGAGTGAACCGATTTTATGTTTTTTTATTTTATTTGTAAGCCGGTGCTGCCCGCCCGTGCGTGGTCTCATTCTAATTTGGCCCAGTTCTAACAATGACATCCATGAGAAAACCATATAGGTAAGTCTTCAATTTTCATTAAGCATGTGCGCGACAAATTGACAAATAACTCAATATCTCGCCAACCGATTTCAATGATTCTTTTTTTATTTGAAAGTTGGTGCTTCCCGTATTGACCCATTTCAATTTGGTCCAGTTCTAGAAGTTAGATTCTTTTTTGTTAAAATTTTGTACTGTGTTCAACGAAAACGAAAGTGATTTCACCTGAATCTAATCAATTAAAAAACAAATATAAATCAAGCAAGTAAGACTATGAATAGAAATCTCAATTTTGTTCTTGCTAATAATGAAGCAACCCCTTATCTTTGTTTCAAGCAAGCAAGTGGCCTTCACGCATTCACTGCCCATAGTAATGACTTACCGTTAAGTGGGCAGTGTGATTCGTTGATATATTTTACACAACTGTTCACAAAAGGTGAACTATGTTTTTAGAGTTCCTGTATGTGTATTATGTTGTGAGTTTATAAAATGTAAATGTATGAGAGTTTCTTTATAATCGTCTGTAAGTAAGGGCTATAATAAAATATTAAATACGTACTTATTCTAGTTACCTAAATATACCATATATGTACATGCTAGCCGACCCACGCAACCTATTCTATTGCCAGTAGCGTGATAATTTTCTCCCGTTTTTGTAACATTCCTCATTGGTGCTCCGTTCCTATTGGTCTTTGCGTGATGATACATAGCCAAAAACCTTCCTCGATAAATGGACTATCCAACACTAAATCGGACCAGCGATTCCTGAATTAGCGCGTTCAAACAAACAAACAAACTCTTCAGCTGTATAATATTATTTATAGTATAGATTATTTACGTAACTAGCTGAAACCCGTGGTGTTACCCGCGGTTATTATCGTAGTGGGTAAAACCGCGGGACAAAGTAAGTCTAAAAAAGTAGCCAAAGTTAATCCTTATATCATCAGCTATCTGCCAGTGAAAATCCCATCAAAATCGATCCAACCGTTCCAGATATTAGCAGGAACAAACAGATAGACAGACAGACGGACAAAAATTAAAAAAAAAATAGTTTTGGTTCATTTATCGTGTATACATACATATGCAATTATTAAAAGCGGTTATTTTAATATTACAAACATACACTCCAATTTTATTCATTTGTATAGATTGTATAAATATTGATTAAGTTTACGTCATTCCCAGAGTCTGACTAACCATACAGACTGTCTATGATTTAAGAAAATGTAATTAAGGGCTTTAGTGGACCGTAAAATTATTAGTGTGCTATACTGCTATATACCTAATATAAAATGATCAGAAACTAACATAGCGTGCCAGTATAAAGGTACATACGGCAAATACAATATCCGTACCTCTGATTTCAATAAACTATTACCATAGAAACTCAATTAAATAGCTGAGGATGGTTTTTAAACAGTAATAATTGGAAATGAAACCATTCCGTCAGCTGTTTAACTGACCAGGTATTTCATTTGGCGACAGGAACTCTTACGGTTACAAATGTTTCAAGACGTTAGTGTGATGTACGTATATGTACCGACGTTGTCGTGAGACGTATACGAGTGCCCGGAGAATGCCCTCTATTACCATTGATATAGCTGTGCCTCCTGTCGAGACTGACTAGGGACTGTTGTTATTGTATCTTCAATACTCGCTATTTGTAGTAATTTTGTAGAACTCTCACAATGTTTGAATATGTTTGAAAAGCTATGAAGTTGAGTGTGTGAGGAATAGACTTCTATTCTTCACTTCTGTCAATTTATTTCAAGTAAACTCTTTTCTCACCCTTTCTTACACTTTTATCATCATTATCACACTTAGGACTTAGAGGTTAATCTATGCGTAGTACACGCTGGTAGATGGGTTGTTTCAAGTTTACCTTTTCTTGTCTGTTCTGTCATGACAACAGTGTATTTCAAACTATTAAAGTATGTACGAGTATTAAAACCTTAGTTTATTAGTCTTAAGTCTTGTTAAATAACTAAAAAGTTTTAACGCAATTTAACTTGCTTCAAAGTAAGTAAATAGAGAAACAAGGGGCTGCTCACGATGAATTAAGACTCCTACAACTTTTAAATTATGATTTTTTCGTAATAAAGTAGTAATATTATTAAAACCAAAGACATAACTTCTTGGTTTTAATGCTTAAGTCTTAAGACTCACGTATGCCATTAGAACAACTTGAGTACGTAAATAATAGTAATGTTAGAAATTAATTTTTAAACAAAACATAATTTAAAGTGTTTAGATCTAGCGAATGTAGTTACATTCAGTCAAGTTCCGTGCTACATATTGATCATGATGATAAGTACAAGGTATAAGAGCAATATTTTTTACGGCATTCACTGTTACATGTGGTAGTTTACGGCCAAAACAACTGACTGAAAAGTACGTTTATCGAACTCTTCCCAACTGCCTTTCAGCAGACAAGCCCAGCACTCACATCTAAAAATACGTGCTATAAATGTCGTTCAAAAATCAAAAATCTAGACTTATTCTACAAATTGATTTAGGAGAAACGGAACGTCGAAAATTGCCGTGGCGACGCTTCGCCACTATACCTACTATTGTATATTGTAATTTTGAATAAACAAATTCAAATAAATATACAATTTTTGTATTCTATATTTAATAAAAATGAATATTTATGTAATAAACAGACATTTTATTTTATTAATAACACTTTAACAACGCGTGACTACGGCTTTTGAAACTTGTTTCATGCTTTTTCAGCGAAGTTTTTGGCGTAGTTGGGTTTTAGTTTTTACTTTTTTTTATTTAAAATATTTTGGTGCCTCTATAATATTAATTTCTTTGCAAAGTATATTTTAAGTACTATAGAAATATCACAATTATCGAATAAATATGGACAAAGTCACAAGAAAACGCTAATAATATATATATTTTTGAAGTGTACAAGTAACGCCCTTTCCAATGATACCAAACACGGTATATTTCTCTCAAATTTATTTTTTGATGCAGTACTTTAGGTCGGCTAGAGGGCGCCACATTAGATTCAGTGACACGTCATATAGCCTATAACCAGCAGACGATCATGACGCTTCTAACAACACCTCATTTGTTCAGTTCTAATGAGTAGTTAAGGAGCTAGGAGGGAACAAATGAACATACATACATACATAGCCTGTCAAAATCATAACCCTCCTTTGGCTTTGCCGTAGTCGGGTAAAAAGTAAAAGAATGAGTACATTCTTTTACTCACTTCTAATATTCCAATAACGGCCCATCTTTCTGCGATAGTATGCTTTTAAAGATATAAGCTAGACGAACATAAATTAAAGTGAAGTCGGGGATTTTCTTCCTTTAAGTCTTGAATAATAAAAACGGCTTTAATAATGATGCTTGGACAAACTTGTTGTAGAATTATAATATTACTGAAAATGACGTCAATCGATGAAATAGTCACGTTTCCCTTAAATATTTGTTGTATCATTGGAAAAGTTAGCAGTTTTATAAGACACTGCGAATTTTTCCATTAAAACAGAATCCTTACAAAAAATTTATGCTAGAAATATTCTATTAATATACTATAGTGATCCTCAATTTGATGAATAATGTAATAATTTTGAAAAGCGGCTTCTTGTAAGAGTGTATGTCCAGTCATTTACGTTCTAAGGCTATGGCCTTACTATACTATGGTACTATACTATGGTATCACTAGAGATTAAAATAAATGAGTGTGAACAAAACTTAGAACATTCTACGAGTACTGGTATATAGGTAGTTGTATTAAATTCTTTTTAAAAAAATCCTCTTATATATAGTAAAGAATAAATAATAAACTTATTTATAACATCCGCAAATTTAATAAACCCATTTTGTGATGGTGATATCTAGATTATTATTTATTTATTATAAACTTTACGCACTTTTGTACATCAGCGGACTTAATACCCAAGGCATTCTCTACCAGTCAACCTTATGGTGGTGGAGAAATTTTATAAGGTGCACATAGGTTACAGATGAAGCAATTAACGAAAAGGTAACAGTTAATACAAAAACTTATGAACAAATTTAAACCAATACAATACAAACATGACTTACTTGACTTAAGGTCCTATGTCCCCTAGATGGGGCAGAGGGCATCCACAGTGCATCGCCAACCCGTTCTGTCTTGAGCATCTCGCTTGATTTTGCTCCAGGTCTTGCCAATGGCCTTCGCTTCATCAGTGATATTCCGCTGTCAGGTTTGTTTTGGACGGCCACGCTTGCGGTTTCCTTGGGGATTCCAGCCTAGGGCTTGCCTCGGGATGTGGTTGGAATCTTTTCGAAGGGTGTGGCTCATTCAGCCCCATTTGCTTCGTTTGATCTGTTGGTCGATCGGAACTTCATCGCAACGATCCCACAAGTGAGCGTTGGATATTCTCTCGAGCCAGAATATACCGAGTATATGGCGAAGGCATCGGTTCACGAAGATCAGAAGTTGATGCGAGATAACCCTTGTGACCTTCCACGTCTCGCACCCGTATAGCAAGACGGTCTTCACGTTGGACCGGAATATTTTGAGTGTGATTCTCCATGTCAGTTTCCGTGATTACCAAACGGGTCGCAGCTGTGCAAAGGCTGCACGTGCTTTGGCAATCCGGGAAGCGATGTCCTCTTCAGTTTCCCAGTTTCTGACACGCAGCTGCCGAGGTAGGTAACTTGTGGAAGCGTTTCACTGCCTCTGTGCCGATGACCAACGGGAGAGAACTCGTTGTCCCGCACCTCATTTCCTGCTTCTTCCTGGTGTTGATCTTAAGCCCCGTCTTTGCCGCCTTCACGTGTAGGTCATTATCATAAATACATATTATGATGAGATTATGTGTCATCTGAACTTTTAAATGTGAACTTTTTCATCTACAATGCTACTTATACTAAGTTTAATAACTAATAGCTACACTCAGCAATATTACAAGCGGGTTTTGTTGCTTTGGAATCGAAATTTATTTACTATGTCGTTGGTTTTAATTTTGTACTAAATATGTTCTTTGCAAAAAAATGTTATAATGCAAAAGAATCCTGAGTTACTGCTTATAACATGAATAACATAGGCTATCTGCTAGTGAAAGTCTTGTTAAAAGCGGTGCAGCCGTTCCAGAGGTAAGTCGTAACAAAGCAACAAAGAGACAGACAAAAAGTTCTGTTCCAATTGCATTTAGTGAAAAGCTTTTAATTTGAAACTGCAAACGAATACTTTGTTGCTTGGAAAGTCAAATATTCTACTTTCTTCAAAGCACACATCTTTAATTATCATTTTCAGTCCAGAGTGTATCACGTTAGTAGCCTTATCTATTTAAAACATGAAATAATATTTGTCATAAATACATCCTAAAATAAACGTAATTATTATTGCAGCGCTACTCCTATTTAGTGTAACGTATAACACAAACTAATGTAGACTGTAATTCGAACCACTAAGATCTATTTTCGTCCAGGCTGAAGGGTTCTATCCAAATGTCAAGTTTACTTAGAAAGCAATTCAAATAAACAGTATAAGGGCACTAAGGGTCTAATTCAGAACGTATCTTTAGCAGGACATTACATAATATATATAGGCGGCTTGAAGTGCCCTGGCGTGTAAGCGTTTAATGTACACACGTAGTAAATATTCAAAATTGGTTCAGCTCCTTAAATTAATTAATTTACTACTATTATTATAGATTTGCATTGAATATAGATTCCTTTGTTATGTGACAAACGGTTATAAAGTAATCAAAAGTATCAAATAAATCACAGTAATCAAAAGGAACATGATTCCATCCAAAGAAAATCTTTCAATTTTACTCCTATCGTTTCCAGACTTACAACTGTGAATTCGGTGAATTAAATTAACAAGGAGTAGTTACAAGAAAAATAAACTACAACCAGATTACTTAAAAAGTATTGATAAAATTTATATAGCTCATATCACATGTGCCATTATTACAAATCTATTGATATATTCATTGAAATCGGTTCAATAGTTTATACGGTAAAATATATCTACAAATATACATAGACAGCAGATACAGATACATATTACCCTTCCCATTTGGCATGATGCTGTCAAGTAAGAGTTTAGTACGACTAATAGAACGTTTGAAGTTCATTTCTCATCCAGTACTCCAATGAACAAATGGGAACAGTTAAATTAAACAATACAAGAAATTTTAGATAGTCGAAATTCACAAAAATAATTATTGTAGTTTATCTGCTACAGTAAGTGTGAAGATAAACCTCCTTGTTAAGGAGAGCCTTTTTTCCACGACTACCAGCTAAAATTATCTCCCTACGCGACCACTTAATCGAGTAATCATACGCCAATAATGCCTTACATCATTTTGGAAAAGAGCCGATACTCTTACACTGTTGGGCCGATATTACTAACCAAACATTTCTAAGTACCACCGCAAGGAAACTGGCTTTCAAATGAAAAAACCGCATTGAAATCGGTCCATCCGTTTCGGAGCTACGTGGCCACAGACATACATACACACATAGACATAGACAAACATATATCGACGTCAAACTTATAACACAGGATTTTTTTGCATCAGGAGTCAAAAACACTCATGATTTATCCTTCAAACTAAGTTAGTAGAGACACGCTGAATTCAGCATTAACGGGCCGGCTTGACCGCGAAGGTTCTACCGTCTAACAGAACATCAGACTATACTAATATTATAAAGCTGAAGAGTTTGTTTGTTTGAACGCGCTAATCTCAGGAACCGCTGATTCGATTTGAGTTTTTTTTAATAATAGCTATAGGCTATATAAATATATATATATCATCACGCTAAGATCAATAGAAAGAACTATGTTTGATTATTTTCCCCCAAAAATGGGGGAAAATAATCACGCTACGGCCAACAGAAGACGCAAACGAGGTTGCGTGGGTCAGCTAGTTTAAAATAAAGCATTCGTGCCGTCGGGTTTTGTTGGTGAGTGCGACACTAGAAGCTAAATATATCCAATCTACGACTTACGTTTCATGACTTCAAATTATTTTCTAGATTCTTAGATATCATTCACAAATATAAATAAAGAAACTGAAGAATCTGTATTATTTTTACTATACTAGCCGACCTATGCAACCTCGTCTTTGATTCCTATTGCCCGTGATGCGCGATAACTATTCTTCCTCGATATCTGGGCTATCTAACAGTAAAATATTTCAAGTACTTCAAAAACAAACAAACTTTTTAGCTTTGTAATATCTACATTTTTTTTATACTTCTGTTTATTACACACTACATTACAATATTTTTTCAAGACAAATATTATATTTGATTACACATTTTTAAGCTATACTTATTAACTCTAACAAAAAGAATGTCTGATTAATAAGTACATAAACCGCAAGTGTGTCTCATCTCTGTGATCCTTTGATGCTAGCACACTTCGTTGGACATTACATCTTCAAAGCCAAACCTTTTGAGCGATATTAATAAAAAAATTAGAGAAGTACCTTGTGCATTTTTCCTAAAACATGTATGTTAACAGTTTCCCTCTTACAACTATTTTTGATCATTATTCTGCCCTGCTTGTCGTACAGAATAATATCAATAATGTATATTTAATACATTATGCACTTGTGGTGTATTGGCGGACTTAATCTAACTAAGGCATTCTCTACCAGTCGATTTAGCTCGATGCAGAGAATAAGGAAACTAGGTGCTTCTTAGGGCTCCGTAGCCAAATGGGTAAAACGGAACCCTTATGGATTCGTCATGTCACTGTCGGTCTGTCCGTCTGTATGCCACGGCCACTTTTTTCCAAAACTATAATGTCTGTGCAATGCAGAATGTGCAAAAGTTAAGTTATTGTGCAACTAAAGAAGTAAGCGAACTGTATTTGTCATGAGCTCTGAACTATGCTAATCTGCAGACCTTGAAATGTAGAAAATAAGTTAAGTATAACTTTGTTGTCTTGTCTTTTTTAAATATTGCTTTTATGATGTTTATAATTAACTTTTAAACTTAAAAAGTAATAGGTACTTATACCTATTACTTTTTACAACATACCTGCTTGGTACCTACTTTTTACAACACTACAAAGTAAATGATGGAAAAGTTATTTATATTTTAAATTAAAAGGTGATTTTCTAAGTATACATATTCTACTGTCATTAAACTTTTCTTAATATTATTTGATAATATGATTTCAGTAAAGTTTAGTGATGTGAAAAAGCTTACATCATCACATAACCGATGGCTACTAAGTCGATGCCACTAACGTTTGGTACGTGAAAAGTTAAGCTCCCTATTGAATTTTTAACCGCCTTACCCTTTTCAATTATCCATTGAAAATGGGGCTGTTTTACTGTCCAACCTCAGTTGACAATCCTTTTTGCGCTGCTTAATTATTAACATAAATTTCTTAATGTAGCCCACACTGCCAAAATAGATGAGTTAACATTTTAAGTGTGTTTTTTTATACAGATGAAATCGATATTTTATTTTTAAAATGGTTTAATTGATAGATGAAATGTGTACTACGTCCTTAAATGTAAAAGTATTTACATTGTAATGTTTCAAAACTATTTAAGGCTGAGTCTTTGTTGCATTTTTGTTATTAATATTTAAAAATAACTGAATGATAAAATGCAATATTAACTAGCTTTAATGAAAATCAAAGTCTGTAATATTGTCTATCCAGAATGTCGTTAACAGTTGGCAAAGCACCTAGTAAACATAAATAAGACTAAAAGAAGCTGAACATCCTTGCTATATTACATTGTACGTAATGGTCTAAGATCCGACCCTAGATCGACCTTTACCGAGCTGATAATATAATAGAATAAAACTTATTTTATAATAAATTTAGTAGATTAGAAAATATATTATATTAAAATTGGGTTGTCTAAAAATATTCCTTTACAGAATATTTTTTATTAAAAAATATACGTATATATATAGTTTATAATAAATAATAATAAAAACAAAATTAAATATTAAACAATGTAACATAAATTAAACAAATAAATAAATATATATACAATATATATATAAATAACTAAGTTTTATTAAAAATTTTTTTTGTTCTTACTAAAGCTAATAAAAAATAATAATTAACACATTTTTAAACAATATAACATAAATGAAACATTTATATGTTATTTAAAATAAGGTCATCAGTCCATTGCTGTCCACTGCTGTTCGTCTCCCAAGGAACACCACAGAGCCCGGTCTTCTGCGTTTTGCTACCAGCCGCCGCCGCCTGCCCTCATAAGCAAGTCGTCCCACCATCAAAAATTTGTTTCAATAAAATACAATACTACGCCAATAAACAAATGAAAATTATATTCTTAATAATATTCTTTAAAAAATGTTTAGTAGACAGTTTTAGATTACGGTTCTTATGGCTACTTAGACTTTAGTATTTAAAGAAAAATATTTGGCATGTGACAAAAAATTAATAAACTTAAAATTGGCAGACATAATACCTTTCTTTAGTAATAATTGATATTTTCTACATAATAATATGTGTGTATTTAAATAAAGTAAAATATTTGGATTCTATCTGCGTTCTTAGTTTGAAGCTAAGCTAGTTGACGTTCTGTGTCCATTTGAGATATATGTACTTTTTTATTTAGGTATAAGTAATTACCTTGGTAATAGAATAGAAAATAGAATAAAATCAATAGAGCGATTGGTGGTGCAGGGAAAGGTGGAGGGGATCAGACTCCGCGGCAGACCAGCGCGCTGGACCGACCAGGTGAAGTCCACAATCGGAAGCTGCGTGTCTCCGACTGCAGCCGGCAGTCTGCTGACAGGGTGAGATGGTGGGAAATCGTGCTTTGTCCACCTCTACAACCAGTGTGTACTCTACGTGATCACGACCGCTCTGCCAAGAGTGAAGCGAGTTAGAAGAAGAATTACCTTGGTAGGAACAACAATATCAAATCAAAGTAAGTATCTACTTGTTTATCTATGCCGTTTTCTGTATGGAGGATAATTCTTTCCATTTAATACGTATCTATAGATCTATAGCTGTACGAAATACACGAATAGAGCCTTAGTTGTATTATTTCAAGTTGCTTAGGTGATCTGACAGGTAAGGTTAGAAGATAAATGAAACTTTAAGATACCGATCTAAGAATACACACTCGTCAATTCAAATTGTGCGATTGTATCAAACATAATATGTTATCAAAAATCGGAACAAAATTACTAGGTCATCGGGACGCGGGACGATGTTATCAAAATCGGGACTGTCCCGGCAAAATACGGACGGGTGGCAACCCTGTCATCTAATAACTAGTAGTCATGCAAAGCTTTTAAACAGACTTTAAAAAAACATGAAAGAAAACTCCGTGCCTAGAAAGACTAAAAAGCAAAAATATAAAAAACCGACTTAAAACTAAAAAGTATAAAGTAACTTAATAAAGATTTAATTAAATACACCTTATATGCAAACTTTTAATATTTTAGTTTCATCAAAATACTATTATTTGTGTGTGCCTACCTATTCCTAGGTTTGTTTGAAGTCGGTGCCAAGCCAAATGTAATAGTAGGTACCGACTTCTTTTTAAAAGAAAATTCGATTGTTTAGTAAGAAAGCGTGGAAACACATACATTTATGAGTTTTAGTTTTTGCTTAAAACGAATAGTCATAACTGCTATAGTTTTTATTAATGACAACAAGGTTAATAATATTGTCATCAAGTTCGGTAGCTTATTCTACTTTCTTCGATATAACACGTAACGCCATCTTGTCGCTCATACGTACACGTAACGCTATCAAATAGAGATTAAAGTGTGGTTCTTGTCTTTTAAGCTTACCTATATTTATAAAGAATTTATTCCTTTGTGTTATTCCTTTATAATGATCATAAGTTCAAAATAAAAGCTTTAGAAAAAATTGCTGAAACTTTGGGGTCGAGCTTCTAGATGGCTACAGATTTTGGTTTAACAAGTCTCGGATAGAGATAAATATGTCAGATAATCAAATATATCAGTTATCTTCATCTGTAAGAAGTTGTGGGGGACAGGTGTCATGTCCCACCAATACAAAGGGAGGATCCTCCGACCAGGCGAGGTGATCGTGCCTGGCGGGCCACTGCCCAACGGTTGATATTGGGATGTTGTATATATGCAAATCGGCGCGAGAACTTCTATTGCGCGATTCAGGATTGGTAGTTACTCCGTGTTGGGCATTACTTCGTAGTTCACTGTATCTGCGGTAGATGGCGCTGTCATATGTTTTTGTTGCCGCTGTATGTGGAGGTCGCCACAAAGTGTTAAATGTCAGATATCTGCCTGGCACTTTATCAGAAACTGGTGAATTCGCTCGTAATATCTCGTTATTCAGCGTATCTCATGACAATAAATCAATCTCAACCCCTTTTTCCTATTTTCTTATATTTACTCATTTGATAGTAGGAAAGTTATGAAAAGATTTTATGACAGTAATTTCTTAATTAAATGTCCTATGTCCTTTTGGACATAGAAGATAAAAAGATTTCAAATACCTATAGGACAAACATATTATATATGCAATTTATTTTAACGCGGCTATCAAGAAAGGTTATTTATGCATCTGAGACCTTAATCCCCTCGGATACCACCGACTGGTGGTTATGTCGGACGCATCTGACACCTAATCATAAAAGTTTACACTTAAAAATTTGTATTACTTTCTTTAATACGTAGACCCCAATTTACAGTTGCTGACGTTTATGTGTTCCTTAAATATTTATCAAAACCGTGACCAATCCTAAAAAGAATACTGTCACACATCGCAAAATCGCTGCAATAAACTCGGTGTTTTACCGTTGGCTATTAAATCTCCTCTTACCGGCCACATAATTACGCCGAGCATCGGATGCTAAATCCGCGAGTATAAGAGATACATATTAATACCAAAATTTAAGCCAGGCAAAGCGTCGCAAGTACGTACACCCGCCACCCAATAGCCACCTAAGTCCGAATACGTACCTTTCTCCAAGCATGCGTGCCTGTGTGTGTGTGTCCATTCTTGTGTGTGTGCACAAATTTCATAATAGGTGTGGCAGCGCTGTACTCCGCTCAAATTTTACATCTCACATCTCATGACTAAAGGCTGTTTTTTTTTTATATAACATAAATTATTTAGAATTTTTATTTGTAAGCAATAAAATACTATACTGTTCGATGAATTATATAAAATATAGAATAGTATTTCGGTAAAAATTAGTTCTCCTTTATTTGGCAATAGTTTAATGATAATTTAACGTCTTTCAAATGAATTTATACGCAATTCTATGACTTTTTCTTAGATTAATTAAGTTTAAATTTAATAAAACATACATAATAGTTATCAGCATTTAGTCCACTGCTAGACATATACCTTTCCTTAGAAAAGAAGCTAGGAAACTCATATAGTGCGTGAAAGTACTAAATGAAAGTAAGTAACTGTATTTCAGAATATAATAAATAAAGATTAAGATTTTTAATGTTTCTACCATAAAATACATATTCGTTTTGTAATCCAAAAGCAAGGGTTTCGTAAGTAGGTACTTCAACTAAGTTGTATATCTACATTAATCCACAGCGGCAATTGATTCTCGAATATTTTCATTCATATTTTTCATCAGAGAAACTTAACTTTATTAATAACAGAATAATATGTTTAACTTATATTTTTCTTTGAATTTTTTTTCTTTTTTTATCGGGGATATAAAAATTGCAACCAAAGTTTTTACTTTTTGGAGTATTAAAAGCAGTTATATTTTGTTAGTTGATCAAATATTACTCCAAAACTAATAAAGCAAACTTAGCTGTGAATTTCCAATAGCAGTAGCGTCTTTGCTTTTGTAAAGCAGTTCAGCTTGTTTTGTTAAACATTGTATAAACGGACCACTTTTATTATTATGTTCAACCACTGGGGTTCTTAAAAATAGAAAAGTTAAGCAAAAAAAAACACCATGACTTAAAGTGTACCTGTATGAGTACACATTTGTGTATCTATTCTGAATAAGATAGCTCGAGATATATCAGTAGATCAATCGATCAGTAGATCAATTGAATTGAAGAGCCAAAAAATGTTACATCAAAGTTTTAAATATGATTAAACTAAATTCTACAACCCGTTACTCAAGATAACAATTTCAACTTCTTAACGCGATAAATAATAACATAAAATTCTTGACACAAAACCAATAAACCAGAAGGACAATATCGAAACATCCTGTATCGTTGTGCTCACGGACATGCGTGCTATATCTATCCATACTTAGGTAGGTGCGTTATTAATTTATCTGTAGCGGAGAACTAACCATCGCCCGGCGGGGCCACCCCATCCCACCGCCTTACTGTTTAAACATTTCCAAATGAGTATGCAGAAGATTGTACCTAATACATGGCCACGCGTGGTGGTACTACCCCTGCCCCTCTAAATTACTCGAGCCTTAATTAAAAGCCTAGCATTCTGTTCATGACAAGTATTCCAACTACGACCTCGGCGACCTCTGCTAGTACATAGTGTACGCTAACTGAATTTCTCTATTGTTATAATGTTGGTTTGCACTTCCAATTTCAGCTGGTTTAATTTAAAACTAAGGGCTGACGGCTTGAGTTTGGGTAGTTTTGTTAGGAACTCGGACGTAATGATGAACTTATAATGAAAACACTGCCGAAGTTGGTGATGGAAACATACATTCGATAGTTTGTGTAATACTTTAGAAGAATTCAATAGTGAATTATGTGTACAAAAGACACTAGACGTAAAATTGAGTTTATTATTTGTTAACTATATCCTTTTTATACGTATTTAAAATTAATTTTGTATCAGATAAGTTATTGTAGGTGCTATTTCTTTTTGTTAGTTTTATATATAATTGTCCTTAAAGGTGGTTTTCCCAAAACTTTTTTTTCGTGGCAAACTTTTGAAGCTTTTAAAAGCATATAATATGAGTACTTAATGAATTTAACTCTTTACACATTTTTACACTTTCCACACGCATAACAGTAGTATCACAAACAGTATTCAATTCTATAGATACATATTTGAAAAAAGTTAGACGGGGTTTAAATTTTTTAATAATAAAATGCTTTACTATGTTTAATTTTTGTTTTATTAACCTCTTTTCATTATCATACTATAAATTTTATATGGTTACTAGCTGTCCCGGCAAACGTCGTTTTGCCATAACTACTAATAAATTAAAAAATAATTAAAAAAACATTGTCCAGCGGAAAAAATTGTGAATCTAAACCATTCCCAGATCCCCTTGAACACACACAAAAAATTTCATCAAAATCGGTCCAGTCGTTTGAGAGAAGTTCAGTGACATACACACTCACAGAAGAATTATATATATAAAGATTAATTTACAAACATATGCATATAATATATATACCTACATAATAACAGGCTTGTCAATATGCACGAATGTATATATGTAACAGTCTATATAATATATGTGTCGGAACTCTAACAATTTTTACATCAATTTGAAATTACGTATATTTTATAACATTTATTTGCCTTATCAAAATAAATAGAGGCACTAACATGACGTAACTAACATTTTTATTAAGACCCAAAGGATCTATTTCATTATGGTTTCAGGAACATTTTACTGCTTTTAAAGTGAGAACTCAATTTTCTCAAAATAGTCTCAGAGTTCAGACAGTCGCTCAAGAGTCGTAACTTTTCCGACTGTGCATGCATAAAATATGTAGTTGGTTTAGATCTAAGACTGAACTGTTTCAATTTTTAGTAATCAGTATAAAAACATTTACAACAAGATAGGGATTAACTGATTACACTTAAGGATTTCGGACTAAATGGGGGCCTGTATAAAGGGGTGTAAGGAACTCCCGCATCGGTGTCCGGTAGTATATCGATAAATATGAATTGAATCTATGAATGAGATGTTTAATTAAAGTATAATTAAAAAAAAAAAATTTAAGTTAAGTACTTGTGATAATGTTAGGCTACCGACCCTAAAAATTTCATCTTTCCGGAAATGACATAATTCTGGACTGTTTTTTTTTTAGTTAGCTCTTTTGCTAGATTGCTATATTGCAGAAGTCCAAAACTCAGTTATTATTGGACTGCCTCGTTGGTCTCGCGGTTGGCGTCTGCGACTGCTGATCGTGAGGTCTCGGGTTCGATTCCCGGGTCGGACCAACTGTTTGTATGATTTACAAATATTTGTTTTGGAGTTTGGGTGTTTTCTATGTATAATATGTATGTTTTTATATATATGTATTTGTATCACTTGTCTTAGTACCCATAACACAAGCTCTGCTTAGCTTGGGACTAGATAGCGTTGTGTAATAGATGTCCGAAATATATAAAAAAAAAAGAACCTAATAACATAAGTTTTTTTCGACTCTTTCCTACTCTTACCAGAGAATATTATCTCTCCCTTGAATGATCAGGCCCTTAGTATGTATATGTCTGTGTATCCTACTAATATTATAAATGCGCAAGTTTGTAAGGATGGATGGATGTTTGGATGGATGTTTGTTACTCTTTCACGCAAAAACTACTGAACGGATTTGGATGAAACTTTACAGTAATATAGCTTATACATCAGAATAACACATAGGCTACTATTTGCCGCGATAACCGACATATACGCGGGCGGAGCCGCGTGCAACAACTAGTATATCTATATATCGGTTATGAAATTAAATATTGAATTACAAATGTGCTTCTTCTTCTGCCTATTTATTAGTCACATGACTTCGTCTTAACATTCTTCACTATTCTCTTTTCACTCTAAGGTTAGCTCGAAGATAACTCATGTTTGGGTTAAGCTCACCCTTGTGCGTGTCATATATTTTCTTGTAACTAAAACGTTCATCCATTTGTGTACATTAAGGAGTAAGTAAATAAATAATCTTGGATCCTGCTCATGCTTTTCATTAGGCAGGCAGGCATTTAGTCACTTTGACAGGTTGATGTAAAGAAAATTATTACAAAAATTAGGGAATGTCGTATGTAAACGAAACACAAAGTACTAAACACCTTACTTACTGCCTCGTTGGTGTCGCGATTGGCGTGTGCGAATACTGGTCGTGAGGTCTCGGGTTCGATTCCTGGGTCGGACCAAATGTTTGTATGATCTACAAATATTTGTTTCGGAGTTTGGGTGTTTTCTATGTATATTATGTATTTATTTACAAAAAAAAGTATATAAGTATTTGTATCAGTTGTCTAGTATAACCCATAACACAAGCTCTGCTTAGCTTGGGACTAGATCTTTTCTTTCTTTCTTTCTTTTATTTAAATAGGGGGCAAACGAGCAGACGTATCACCTGATGGTAAGTGATTACCGCCGCCCATGGACACCCGCAACACCAGAGGCGTCACAGGTGCGTTGCCGGCCTTTTAAGAACGAGTACGCTCGTTTCTTGAAGGTTCGAAGGTCGTATTGGTCCGGGAATACCGCAGGCGACAGTTCATTCAACAGTTTTGTTGTGCGAGGCAGAAAGTTTCTTGAAAAGCGCACCGTTGTGGACTGCCAACCATCTACATGATGGGGATGAAAGTTTTGTCGCGTAGGACGATGGCGGAAAGAGGCGGCAGGGATCAATCCGAACAATTCCTCGGAGCACTCCCCATAGTAGATGCGGTAGAAGATGCACAGCGAGGCAACATCTCTACGCAGCGCCAAAGAGTCTAGCTGAATTGAAAGTTTTTGGCAGTCGACGATTCGAGCCGCCCTCCGTTGAATGCGATCCAGAGGGAGGAGCTGGTACTGGGTTGCACTGGATGGCGTTGTGTGATAGATGTCCGAAATATTTATTTACTAAAATTAAGTAGAACACTCCTATTAGGTAGTAGTTGTTCTCCGTGAATTTATGTCTCTTTAATAAATATGGTATATATAAATATTTATATTCAGATAAATATTTATCTTTCTTTTTATTTTTTAATCACAAATTTTAACAAAAACAACGACTTCAAGAACTGGACCAAATTAAATTGGGACCAAACGAGAAGTACCAGCTTTAAAAAAAAAAAAAACATGAAAATTGGTTCACCCCGTCGAAACTTACGAGGTAATAAACAGAAAAAACAGTCGGATTGATAAATTTGGTCCAGTCCTTGAAGTCGGTTCTTTATTTGTTACAATTTGTAATTATTTAAGTCGAATAAAAAGACAACTTTCGCATTTGGAAAATACATTGTGTGTCGTACAAACATACCTACATGAAACGAACACAAAGAATACCCAGACTCAGTACAACAATTCGCGGAACACAAAAAGTGACGTCCCATGTGGGATTTGATCCTACAACACAGCGCAGTAGAAAGCTCTTATACCGTGCAATTAACATTTGATGAAATGTATTTACGGGCGCTCTTAATGTTATCATGCAATTGTTTTTTTTTTCTTCCGAACCTGATCCCAAGATTATTTGGGGTCAGCTACAATTAAGTTCCACCCAGTTTTACCTGAAGACAGTTTTTACACGGAGCGACTGGCATTGGACCTCCGCAACCCTGAGGGTAGAAACTGAGTTCGTAGGTTGAAACTAGTGTCAGTTGAGGGGCACTGACTTTTCAATAACGATTACCATAGTTGTTCATGTCAACCGGGACCGACGACTTAACGTGCTCTCCGAAGCAAAAACATTATTAGCGTTTGTATTCGTTATTATTTCAAGCATCCTTTTTGGTTTAGATCGACTGTTTATTGAGGTAGGTTATAGTTTACATTCATCAGGCTACGAGTCATATAAGCGGAATAGTGGCCATAAACGCCTACAATCTACCGGGAGTTACTTGTGAGGTAAATTTAATAGAAAAACTTTTGCCTTTGAAAACATACGTTTTTTTTATTACTGAAATCACAATACAGTATTACTCAATTCTCTACTGGCAAACTTTTTCGTTTTAGAGGCGTAATTTTACAACATGACTGGCTAGAAGACTAGGAGAAGACGGGCAAAAATAGACTAGCTGAACCAACAAGCTGACAAAGTTAGTCTAAAAAAGTAGCCTAAGTTACTCCCAGGATCTTCAGCTACTTGCCAGTGAAAGTCCCGTCAAAATCGTTTCAGAGAGTACCCGGAACAAACAGACAGACAGACAGACAGACAGACGGACATATAAAAAAATTTTTTTTTTTCGTATATGTACTGTGTATACATATACATATGCATTTAGTAAAAAGTGGTTATTTTAATATCACAAACAGACACTCCAATTTTATTTATTTGTATAGATTTGGTTAAATAGTAGAAAGTTCGTGTTAGAACTTGATTCTTGTCAAAAGGGTATTATTTATTTCCCACCTTATTCTATGAAATAAAACATATTAACGGAGGAACATTTTATGACGTCGCTTTAATTAATAAACGTGCGACCTCTTTATGCATAACAATAAGCATCACATTTGCAACACCAGTTGAACAACACTTTGAACGGATTGAAAGAAAGGGTTTTATTAGTTTGTTCCATAAAGTCACTAAGCCACGTTATAAAGGAAAAAGTTTAAGCAGGTATTACCCGATTACGTAAAAACTTTTTATAAAATATTTGCTCGTAAAGGGTGTCTTATTTCACCAATTTCAATATCGTAATGTATCTCATTACGTACTTGTGCGTTATTGTAATGTAAAACACAGGTTTTTTTTAATAAAGTAAAACTCACGGTTTATCAAGATGCTCGAACAATACTCTTTTAAATATTAGCAAAGAGTTTTTATATCAGAAAAGAGGTCAACAATTTTATGAATAAAATTAACTTTGAGAGATGAAAATAATAAATAAACATTTAATTATTTAATTTAATTAATTTTGGCAATAAATTACAATTATTTATCCGTGACTAAAACACAAAATTAGTAATATACTCTATTAGTAATACTGGCTGTTTGTGCCTTTGGCTAAAAAAAAACAGCCTATGCGCGCGAAAAAGGCTACTACTCTAAGCCTCTTGCCTTCATAATACGGAAAACAAGCAAATATGCAAATTAATTTTCAGAGAGTGTGTTTTTAGCCTATTTCATGAAACTTTCTCGAAAATATAAGTCTAGCTCATTGTGGTGCCACTATTCAATGCTAAAAAGCAGTGTGAAAACAAAACATGTATTCATTTCTAAAAAGACGCTGAGATGGCCATGTGTAGAGATAGATGAGAGAATAAGAAGTCTACAGTGTTTTCGGCTGACAAAGTCAAGAAGTTCCTAAAAGAAGCTCCGGACTGCTGATATTTGGCAACCAAGGTCAGTTGAAACTAAATTTTTGTTATTAACTTCTTTCTCTTTCGTATTTCTTTAACAATTTCACAATATATGTAGGTGTTTTGTACGCTGTATTTATCACTTTTCAGGTTAGACTAATATTCGGAATAAATGGTGCATGTAGACGTCAAGAGTTGGCAAACATCACAACTAATGATATCGAGAACCATGGGCAGATTCTTCTTATCCAGGTCAAAAACACAAAAAAATAAATTCCAAGATCGTTTACAATACAGGGACCTTTTTGCATACATAGTGAAAAATACGAAGCGCTTCGTTCAACAAAAGCGATGTCAAATAGATTTTTTCCAAATTATCAAAATGGAAAATGCACCAGTCAACCCATTGGCATTAACAAATTTGGAGCAATGCCGAATCAAATTGCCACTTTCTTAAATTTGGATGATCCACATGAATACACAGGGCACAGTTTCAAAAGGTCCTCGCCTACATTGCTCGCCGATTCAGGTGCGGACTTATTGACACTAAAACACCACGGCGGGTGGCGGTCGAGCAGTGTAGCCGAGGGCTACATAGATGTCTCTATATCTAATTACTTATATCATAATGTACTATTACAAAATTTATGTATTAATACAATACTTGATACCTATTGATACATCTATTTATGAAAATCCGTTCAGTACTTGTAGTGTATGTGTCTATTCTCAGTCACTTCACTTAGTAACGGATTAATTCATTCACTCACTTATTGTACTATTTGTGTATGAATGAGAAGGAAGCATAATATTATTTCTAGTGCATGTGCGGTCGTGACACAGTTCAGCCAACTGTGAACGACGGAGGTGAGCGGGTACATGCGTCTCAGAGCCGACAATGTATATGGCTACACTGCAAGTATTTACTCGAGCACCACCTTGGAGCATACAAATAATATTAAATTAAATATTAACATTGAGAGATTGAGACATGATAATGATTTAGAGATTAATAGTGGACAAAATTAGGTTGCGCCAAAAGCAGGTCCGTACTGTATTTTCAAACATACAATTAATTGACTTATGTACTACTTTAAAGAAGTTTGAGCATCTCAAGAATATTAAGATTTACAACTAAACAATGCGGTTTCATACTTTTTTGTAGTGGTAGCAAAGTGGTTTAGCCAGCCTGCCGTTTACCAGCCTACCTCGACTTTCTTTTTTTTTTAAACACTGCGCAAGACCTATTTCACACCGGTTTTCTGTGAAGTCGTGGTATCACTCTGATCGAGGCGTCCTATTCATGCCAAAGCGTGGCTCTTCCACGAAAGCGCTCTCGTTTGTCTAGTGGTTAGCCTAAGTAACTGCAGATCAAGAGGTCTCAGGTTCGATTCCTGGGTCGGACTGCTGTTGGGTTTTTCGTAAAAGAAATTCTTAATAACAGCCTGAAATATGGAAGATGGTGGTGTTTTCCGCCTGTGCCTCGGAGAGCACGTTAAGCCGTTGGTCCCGGTTGTCATGAACACGGCAATCGTTTTTGGGAAAGTCAGTACCCTCAAATATACTGACAACTTTTTTTTTTTAACGTTTGGAAATCCCCTCAGGCCGTGAGGAGTCGGGCGGCGGCGGGGTGGTGTGTCGGAATCAAACCAACTAAAACCACATGGTGTGCCACTCTGCGCCTGAGACGAGAGGGATCCGGGAACTGCTGCTATTAACACATCCCGACCCCTCCCAGCGCTTGCCAGCACAGAAGCGGGCGCCGTCTGCTGGTAGACTCAAATATACTGACAACTAGTTCATCTTCAAATTCTGTTCACCCTCAGGGTTGCGGAGGTCCGATGCCAGTTGCTCCGTGTAAAAACTGATATTCAGGTAAAACCGGTTGAACTAGTAGCTGACCCCAAATCTTGGGAATAATAAAGGCAAAGTAGTTAAGATGTCGGAGTTACTTTCAAATGGTTTTGAGTTCGAACCCCAGTGTCATCTCTATTTACATAAACTGATTCCTTATAGTATTGCTAAAGGAGTTAACACAACGGCTAGTTAAAAATAAAAGAATCAAAGGCCTTTTTATCATAATTTTGATCATTAAATTAGTGATCTAAATTATGTAAAAAAGGCTTTTTTTCTTCTATTTAAGAAAATTTACTTAATTTTTATCAATATAATAACACTTTTAATGTGTATTTCTTTGCAAACTTCAAATATTAATAAAATGATTCACACCGAAATTGTTAATATTACAAAAAAATGTACATGCAATAATAAATCGAAAAAGGTTGGTTCATCAAAAAATTTGCATTGTCTAAATAAATGATAAACATAATTATTTAACGATTTCTCTTAATTTGAAGACCCCAAATGTTTAATTAATTAATTAATACTATATCTAATTATCAAAACTAATAAATATGACAAAAAATAATACAAATTAACTTTAATAATGTGGTTCCGCTTTTGAAGAATTTGAACTTTGACCTAATGACCGAGTATTTTGAGGACCAAACTTCTGTTAAGCCTTTGTTCAAATTACAGAGTTGGTGTAAAATTACAGACTCCACAATTTTTTAAATTTGATTTAAAATGTATGGAGTAAGATAATTTAGAACAAATAATTGATTTCTTTTATAATGTTTGTTAAATGATATTTAAACTTGAGATGTGGGATTGTGTGAAGATAGTCGACACGTGTGGACAGGATTCGACGCGTGGACTAGAAATTGTATAAAATGTGGCCGAGCACATTTCCATCGTCAAGGGAATTTGCACAAGGAGGAACAAGGAAGAAGCGGGGGCACCCCTTTCTCTGGGGGGGTTAGGGACGTCCATCCGCCCTACATACGAGGGTTGGCTGTTTACAGCGAGCCGGGCACGCACGCCGCTCTCTGTTCTACAGAATCAGGGCTGCTCGCCGGACACACAGGGCTATCACACTTTACTTTCTTCACATTTTGTTATTGTAATGACTAAAAAGCTATTATTTACGTTAGATTTTTCAGCACTTAATCCAATTTAAGAGTTATCACTAGAAAATTTAAAGGACCAATAACAATTATTTCTAGTTACAAAACCACCAACTAATACTAAACTGGTACTGACTGATCTGATTCAAAGGTATCACGTTGATAATAAACCCAGATATAAAACACGTTGGATACTTTTATTTATAAAACTCTTAAAACGAATTTAATGTTTCTCAATCTTAATTTAATTCAGGTAACTGTATGAGCAAACGCCTGAAAAAGCCTTCATAAATACGGTACGTAACACGAAAATCGAAAAGTTTTAAAATGAAAAATTTAAAATATTCAAATAGTCTTGAATAGTTCGAATTAACCCTAGCAGGCTAGTCGCCGTACTAGATGACGCAGGGTGGCCAAGGGGCCGAGTGGGGTGCGGCGAGTGAAAGCGGGGTGACGAGCGGGGCGGTCGGTGAAGGGGGCCATCCATTCGTCCCGCATCCCTTGCCCCGCTGGCCAGGACGCGGCCGGTAACACGAGTGCGCCTATGCGAGGCATGTATCTTGGACGAGCAGATATAACAGAGAAGTAGCCCCCAGTACCAAGCTTCCAGTGGAACGCAGGGTCTTTTGCTTTACTTATTATATTCGTTAATTTCAGTTCCTATTTAAAGTTGCGTCAAGTTGTGTCATCACCACAGCTGTAAGTTTAGTATATACAAGTAAATTATGTAAATTTTACAATTTAAATAATGATTATTATTTCGAAATATAGAATAGAGAGGGTGAGTACTTTTATTGTATTTCAATAAAAGTACTCACCCTCAACTGAGAATAATAAATTAACTACTTTTTTAAAACTCAAAAAACTTATAATGTCATTTCAAAATTTAGATGGTACAAAAGCTTGCCGCTAGATTAAATTACTTGTAATTACTTACCTTCAAAATTTTAAAATTTAAAATCCATTGAATCAAATTATTTAATTATATCATTAAATTGTGTAATGATATCATAAATTGATATTAAAATTTTCAACGAATAGTTAATTTTATTCCTTTTAACGAATTTCAATAAAAGCTTGGTTTTATAGAAGTTTTTTACGTTTAAGTCGTCGCTGGATAGGTTTCACGGTCTATTCATGGACATTACGGGAGGGGATGAGGAGGGGTATGGGGAGTGGTTCGTGTATGGGCCTCCGGTATCCTCACTCACTCGATGAAACACAGCGCCAGCACTATTTCTCACCGGTTTTCTGTGAGGCCGTGGTATCACTCCGGCCAATTCATGCCGAAGCGTGGCTCTCCCACGGTAAAACTTAAAACACGTATGCTTCACTAGCTACGTAGAACTTACAGCTTCGAGGCTAACTATACAACGGCGTGGTCGACGGTACTACCCAACATTGTGTGTACCATTCGAGTCCAACATAAAATAATTTGCAGCATTCTTCGTCCAGCAGTACCGTAACTATATTGTTCATTCTCAAAAGGTGCATTGTAGGTAGGGATAAGGGATTCGGTACAACAGAGTTTACTCTGGTACCCTGAGGCAAAATGTCATGCATGTCCACTCTCATGTCATTGAGCCATTAGCCTGTGATTACCTTGACAATGGAAGATATTTTTACAATGATTTCCTCCCGTGGTGATTAGTGATTAGAGGGGCACGGTGTATCACCAGCTGTCCCTCTGCCTGCGGGATATCATCGAGGCCTATCTTCGTGATAAATCTATATCCCAAATAGGTCGGAACGGGTAAGAACAACCAAGGGAGGTTACATGTGGGGTTCCCCAGGGGCCGGTCTAATGTTGTCAGTCTGCTACGCAGACTACACTCGAATACTAGTTAGGGTTATGGCTTATAGGAAATCCTGGTGCTTACCAAGTAAGGGGTGGCTTATGTCATCCATTAAATCAGCGGTCTGTGTCTACGGGTTCTACCTCATAAGACAGAATCCCTGTGCTTCCACAAGAAATGCGGAGTTGCCGTTCCCATCGGATCGGTTATCATCATTAATTACTAAAATTATATTTTATCATATTACGGTCACACAAAAGTAAATAATTATTATTTATGATAAATGATATCTTTACACGTTTTCATAATATTAGAACATTTCGTTTCAAAAGGGGTTTAGCTCATAGAGCAACACCTACGATTCAGTTTCACAACTCATGCGAGCGTTGAGCTTGTAAACATATATTTGACATCTGGAACGATGCTCGTGAGACTTTACTTACTTTACTTAACTTACTAAGGTAAGTTAGTAAAATAACACAATAAGAATATTGTGTTATTTTTAAATGTTATATCATGTCTAAACATTGCTATTTTCAAAGAGGTTTATTAACTCAATGCTACTAATATACTTTGCTTTAAACAGAACAAAAAATGAAATGTAAATAAAGCTAGGGAAAACTAGTGCTCTGAAAAATGATTTGGGAATCAAACTTTGATATTGGAATAGGTGGTGGGCTTCGGTTTCTGCATTTAGACTAGAAAATGGTCAACGCACAGGAGTGCGTCGTGATAAAGTTCGCTATGTGAGTCAATTTGATGTCTATATGCCTTTTGCTTCATGGTTACTGGGTGGCCATTTCTTCTATTTCATGACATCGTCTCAAATTGGATTATTAGTTAGATTGATGGTGAATAGTTTCCAGATTGGGGTTAATATATCATCAAACCAGAATTTAATTTGTTGGTGAAGTACCCAAGTTGTTGTAGCTGGTGCTCCTCTGCTGGATGGTGTTTCAGGACTATACCAGATTTCATTGTGTAGCCCTTCAATGCTTTAAAAGCAGTCATTTATTGTCTATGTACTTTATGCCCTTTGCCTTGACTGTTTTGCTAAGCCGTAAGTTTGAAACTAGTGACAGATTTATATTCAGTTCATGTGAGTAAACTCTATCTCTGTCTATATTATAATGTACAGTTCCAAGAAAAGGTCAAAGTTGTATGCATGACCCAGTCTTGGAACCCTATATTTGATATCGGTTATTTTAATGTAGTTGGATGTGGTATTCTTTGCTTAGAAATACTATCATGGGGTGTACTCCATGATAGTATTAAATATCGATTAAGAACACCTACAGGTGGGGGGGTATAAGAGGTCAACCATAATATATCGCTACCAATCAATCTCAACTGCACGCGGAGCTCTGGCGACCGACCAATGGTGATATATCCATCCAAAGGGGCGCAACTAAATACAGGGGGTGCTTAGAATCACCAGGTTATGGGAGGCCACCACAAGCTACTGATCGTGGCAACTTTTAATGACCGCACGTTACGACGAGTCTATCGCATATAGCACGACTTAAGGTAGAATTTAGGAAGATTAATTGACCTATATTAGGGTTATGTAAAATCTGAAGAGAGGGGGTGGATAGCATAACATTTATCTCATACCAACTGACGAGGGGTTTCCGATAAACAAGAATCTTTTTGGCAACGTCGTAGAAACAACTTTGAGAACAATGTAAACAGGAGACTCCAGCTGGGTTGCGCAGCAGTTAGAAAGCTTAGTAGGGTCTTTTTATCGTTGACCCCACAGTGCGTAAAGACGAAAGTCTTCAATGAATACCTCCTACCCGAATACATACGGAGACGTCAACACTTACTGTACGGCTTGTCCACAAGTTCAGTCGCTCAGCGTGCTATGAAAAGGGCTACGCTCGGCGTTTCTCTAAGGGACCAGGGTCATTGATATTAACTTAGCTTTTGAATCTGGGACTGACTAGGTTTCATCCGTTCTGGAAAACTGTCTTTATTTGTTATTGAATGTTTCATACCAAAATAAACATAGTCTAATTTTTTATACCTACTTATATGAATATACATATATAATAATGGAACTGTCTTTTAATGTTAAAAGTTTTTAATGTTTCTAAATACTCTTGTGTTAATTCAATTTGGATGAATTTCAGTACTTGAAAAATGACGAAGCTGCGAAAACTGACATACACGCGGGTGGAGCCGGGGGTAAAACTTAGTGTTAGATAAATGTAACTTCTTCTTCTTCTTCTTCGGCCTAGCGTTTTCCCTGCTTAGTGCTGGGCTCCGCTTTCCTACTTAACCTTCTTACTTAACTTTGTAACTAAAAATGAAAAATTTTACTTTGAAAACATTGTCTGCTTTCAAAGTTGAATCTTAAATTGTTGCTGTTAATGTTTCAAAATAACGTATTAAAAATAAAACAATATAAGTAGAGCAACGTTCGTACATATCGTAGCTATTTTACATGTGCGCGGACTATAGCTGCCCGCCCTATCGGTTGGTACCGCCAGTCTAAATAGGATCCCAACGCGACTTATATAGGTACGAATATATTCCGTGTAGCTCGTGTGTTGCTTCGAATGGAAAGCGTTCTTGGCATCACTTTGCTTAAATCACGTTCGATTTTTCTGAGGAAAGGGAAAGTCATTTACTATTTTTTGCCGTATGGGTTGGATGATTAAAACGGACGTCTGTCACTTAGGAGACTTCATTTTCACGTGTTCTGATTGGTATTATAGACGCTTGGCATAGTATCGTTACTGGGTCAATTTTCCAACGATAGGGTATCGTACTGCTGTTCTTTTGTTTGGACAGAAACAAGAAAAAATTGTAGTGTTAGAGCTTGAATTTAACGCGTTTCTGCCTACTACTTCGGAAATACGGAAGAGTATAGATGTACCTACATATGTATACCTTCATTACTTGTAAATGGACAACGATTTTTTTTAATTGATGAAAACATATTCAATTTTTAATTTAGATTAATGAGAGAAGTAGCTAAAAGATTACTTTAAGTTTAAGTATGTAAAAAAGCAAGAAGATAGTAATAGTTAAAACTTTTTTTTTTTAAATTATATTTATTGGTTGTATTTATTATGAATAACAATGTTTTATCATGGTATGTGTAAAATCATTGGAAGCACTAACCTTTTGAAGATAGTTAAACTATATTTCTTCTTCACAAAATTATTATCATATATGTAGCAAGAAAAAATTTAAAATTACAAACTGAACATGACATGAAAATATACCTGACAAACAAAAAGAAACACTACAATAGAACAGCCAAATCAGTTCGAAAAGTAAATTTTTTTCGTCACACTTCGGACCCTCTAAAGGGGTACATTTACGGACCGGATACATTCCCAGGGGTTCAATGTTCCTTCGTTGATTTTTTATAAATATTAATACGGCCATATCTAGTCCACCCCTTATTGTTTGATCAATAAACATAATGATTACTCATTTTGCGAATAGTGGAATAGAAACAGAAGAACTGTGTTAAAATAAATTATGGAAATATTCTAAAAACGTTTTTCAATAGTCGTCCTAGTAGTGTTTCATCCGAAACGTAATCTTGTAAAGACTGTATAGTATATCGGGCTAATCTAAGCCTAAGTAAAGAATTTGCAGTTACTTCATAATACAAAAATAGTAGTGTAGATTCTCCAATGGTATAATAGTGAGGAACCTGGATGACCAAGCTGTGCTCGTAATTTTTTTTTGGTAATTTTTTTATAAATGAATCCTAGTTAGATCAATCTATCGCCCCCAAAAGCCCCTGCATATAATTAAAAATAATAATAATGTATAAATCTAAACAAATCTATAAATAGAAAAGTCTAAGTAATGACGTCGATGGCAGGATAACGGTAACATCATTTTGTATCTAAACTTCTACCCTCTTCTATTACAAAAGGTTTTATGAGAGTAGTCAAAAGCAAGACAAAATTGACGCTAATAACAGAAATTAAATCACCGTCACTTACTTTCCCTGCACTTTAATAAGCAGAGAGCTATTACAGGCTAGTTAATTAAAACTTATAGTACCTACGTTCGTCGATATTGAATTCCCTCTACATTATAAAGCTACGGACGATAACCTATGATTTACCTTTATATCATGTTACTATCGACAAAAAATATTTGTGTGGATAGCAATTTAATATAGGTATCTAAGACTAAGAAGATTATCTCAAGTATGTTAATGTATTTTTAGAAATCATAATACCTTCCTATGTTATATATCACACTAACATTATAAAGGTGAAAGTAAGTTTGTTTATTAACCTTTCACACGAAAACTACTTAACCGATCATCATGAAAATTTGTACACATATTTTTGAAGGTATCAGAAGTAACATAGGATACTTTTTATCGAACGCGAGCGAAGCCGCGAGCGAAAGCTAGTGTACTATAAAATGTGAACGTAAGTTTGTTTGTTAAGCCTGCAATACATGTTGGCCGAGCGTCGCCGAGTGAACGCCAATACCAACGTATAGACAGTATATTTGCATTGCCTTGCCATCGCTCGGTGTCGCTCGCCTAGTTAGCCGAGTAAAGGCAAGCGCCAACGTGTATTGAACTCATTTGGCGTAGCTTGTCATAACTTGCGGTCGCTCGCGACCACTTGCCGCACTTCGGAGCGCTGTCGGTTTTTTTGCACAAATCAAAGGCGCTCGCGCGCACTTGGCCAACAGTGTCCACATGTTTGTCAGCGCGCCATTACGCGGTTGGCGTCGGTCGTGTGAACACGTGTGTATGCGTATAAAATGTCACTCTCAACAAACAACGATGTTTTCAAATTTTTGGAGTTTTACCAGAATGAAGAGGTTATCTGGAACATTAAGCACAAAGATAAGAAAAAGGTAAGTACATAACCTTTACAGTTTTTAGGTTAAGTTGCTAATTTGTAGTTTACCTATTTTATCCACTGAAATGGCCACAAATTTACGCATTTTTTACGATTTTACGACAAATATGAGTAGTGTTATATAAGTTTCTAGCCAATGTCTATCTCTGGCATCGTAGCGCTCGAACGTTTTTTTAAATTTGAAAGCAAGTTTCCTTGCAGTGGTTCATAGCTATGTTTGATAAAAATCGGTATTAGCAAATAAATTTGTTTTACCTATTTCAGGTGCACGATGCTTGGGTAAGGATCTCTAATGAAATAGAGATTCATATTCCTGAGCTTAAAAAAAAGAAAGAGGCTTTAATGGCCACCTTTAGACAACATTTGAAGAAGAAAAAGAATTCAATAACTTCTGGTTGTGGTGAAGAAGATGTATACAAACCCATTTGGGTATTTTATAATGTCATGGAGTCATTTCTGGGAGATGTGTACGAGTGTTCCAGTAAATTAAATACTATAGTAAGTGTAATAATCACAACAAATAAAAATACCTGAATATTAGTAATGAAACATTTATTCATATGTACCTACGTAGCAATAAAACAATTTAGACAGAGTATACATATATAATAATACTTCGTAGGCATATCACATTAGACATATACATGTTTTTTTACTTTTTGATGGTTATAAAAAGTACCTATGCAAAGTATCCATTCCTGTTCTGAAACAAATAATTCGTAAAATTTGATCTCACTTCTATTGCATTTCTTGGAGTTCTGCGGGGTACATCTTGTAAGGGAAATAACCCAGAATAATCTCTTTGTCTCCAAGAGCCAGGTTGGACTAACTCTCCATTTCCATATATATCCAGCGCTCCTCTTGGAGTATAGATATTCCGAGATGTGCTGCTCGTTCTCAGAAAATTATGCAGTAGAACGCATGTCATTGTTACAATAGATGCTTTTTCAACTTCTAGAGCTATTGGCTTTTTGAATACTCTAAATACACTTGCCATAATACCGAACGTGTTTTCAACAATGACGCGAGAGCCAGATAGTACTTGGCTAAAAATTCTTTCAAGGCTGCCTGTCTCGTGATTTCCAGGGTATGGTTTTAAAATATTTGTATAAAGAGCAAATGCACCATCACCCAATATAACATATGGAAATTCTATATCTGTGTCTGATAGTGGGCAAGGTGGAGGGAAATTAATACTTTTATCAATAATTTTTTTTCATAATATAGTCTGTCTTAAAACACCACCATCACTAATTCGGCCTTGAGCACCTACATCAGCAAATAAAAAACAGTAATTACTGTCAACTAGACCTAATAGAACAATGCTAAAGTCTCCTTTGTAATTGTAATATTCTGAACCAGATTTAGGGGGGTTTTGTATTTTCGTGTTTTCCATCTAGTGCCCCTACGCAATGCGGAAATCTGAATCCTCTTGTAACAATAAGCCACTCCTCTGGAGACGTAGGAACCTGGAAAACATAAATATTTATTTATATATATTTATAAATATTTTATAAGCTTCATTTTTTTTTCAGACACAAGCAACTGAAGAGAGTAGTTCAACAGACGGGCAGCTTGACGTTAGTCAAGCCTTAAATGAACAAAAACAGCATTCGAGCTGTTCAAATGCTACTATGCACGAAGGTTTTCCACCTCTTTCGAATAGAACTGCTTTAAAGCGTCGTTCATCTAACCCGCCTGAACTTCAAAAAGCAACCGAACAAATGCAGGACGCATTAAAAACTATCAATACCGTATTAATCAAGAAATCGACTCAAAAGGAAGATACCTGTGATATTTATGGAAAACTAATAGCTTCTAAATTGAAGAAATATTTCTCAGATATCGAGCAGCAGGAAGTAATGTTTGAATTGGATGAATTGTTGACAAAAAGAATTACAAATAGCCTTAAACAACGTCCTACTTCATCCTTGAGTGCAATGAGCTCTACCGGTTCTTTTGATAGTACATCACCGGCTGAAATGCATCGTCTTTCTTCCTCTCAAACATTCTATGTTCTTCCAGATTCACCTGTACAAATACCACAACGGCCATTTTCGTCTCAAAGCTATCCAATATTTGTGCCAGAGCAAAATTATATAGTTACTCAAAGCAAGATATTGTCCTCACTAAAACACGAACAGCTACAATAACCAACTGACCAACAAAATAATCAAGTCCAAGTTTTATCTGATGAAGTCATTGATTCAGCACGACTTAAACCAATCTTACAAAAAGCATTTTTTAAATCAATGAGTTAGTCAGCAATAGACATAATATTCCATAACTGATTTTAAGTACATACCTGCCTATCATAAGTTTTTTTTTAATGTTAATTTCCTTATTTTTTTGTAATAAAAATAATATGTAATATGTGAAATTTAATTTACATACCTTAACAATACCTTTCAAAACGTCAATGAGGGCTAGACAAACTTCAGGAATTATTTGAGATATCAATTGACTGGATATTTTAAAGATGTAATGTAAGCTTCTGTAACTGTCTCCAGTTGCTAGATATCTGAGGGTCACAGCAAGTCGAATCTTAGCTGGTATGCTCTCTCTAAAGTCGGTATCTTGTTTGCTGATGGCTGGAGAGATCTTCTGAAGTAAATATTCAAAATCGCTATCCGACACTCGAACGAAATTTTGAAATTCCTTTGATTCAGGTTCTTGAAGAAGCTCAGATAGCAGATTTTCTATACTATTTCTGTAAAAAGAAAATTCAATTAAACAAAATTGCAAGCTACAATAAAAACAAAAAAGGTTGATATCTATGCAACGAAACAAAAGGTCACTCACTATACATACCTTGTTCTAGTTTTATGAACACTCAACATCCACCACCTTCTTTTTTGTCTTTTCTTTTTCACAACTTTAGTGCGGTATACACTGACATAATAATTATAAGCGCTCATTAAATAAATACTAGCAGCTGCAATAACTTCTACGTCGTCATCCATCTTCTTTCAATTCACAATACAAACTGACGGAGCCCAACGTGTGGGCATCTCTTCAAAATTTGTCTATATTGGCCATTTGCATTGGTTTTCCGATAAACTTGCCGAACGTGTAGGCAGTAGCACTTGCCTTGTATTAATTTGCCTACGCTCGCGTTGGCCTGAGCTCGACCAACATGTATTGCAGGCATTACACTTTCGAGAGAAGTTTACTCAACCGATCATCATGAAATTTTGTACACATGTTCTTGGATGTATTAGAAGTATCATAGGATACTTTTTTATTAAATGTGAGCGAAGCTGCGGGCGAAAGCTAACATCAATGCGGGATCCCCGGAAAAAAATTATAAGTTTTTACTTTTATTACTACTATTATTTTTAATATTATTACTATCAAGCTTATTTTCCGTGAGTGGCTTCTTTTTGACGAGGGGCCCTTCTTGGAAGAAGGGCCCCTCGTCACCTTACAAAAATTTTCGATGGTAGTAGTTAAAAGGGTTTGGTAAAAACTTTTGAGCATAGGACCGGTATAACGTACAACGCAATTTGTAGGACAATGTGGCTGTTAAAATATAAATATTATCTATACGTTATAGTTTATATTATCGATGTTGTTATTCAATTTTAATTGTAATAATAAAAAAATAAAAGAAGTTATTAACCGACTAATAAAAGCGTATGATAAAAATAATGTAGTCTATGTGAACCGGGTCATAATTACAAATCAATTGGCACAACATTCATTTAAAAGTTACCATTACTACGGTACTACTACAGGATACTTTAGATGCTACAGTGGAACATACAAGCATACATAGACTGCCAAAACCTTTTCTTTTGGCTTCGATGTAGTCGGGTAAAATATTATGATTATAGTAACAAGTAGTACAGCAAGTAATTTGATCGAATACTAAAAAAGATTTAATTACTAAAAGGTTTCTTTACGAGACTTTGCATTTTAAACTTTCATAATATTTTCCGTAATAATAAAAAACATTAGCAATTAACATATAAAGCTGTAGAGTTTCTTTGTTTGTTTGAACGCGCTAATCTTAGGAACCGCTGGTCCGATTTGTCCGAAAAATTGTTTCAGTATTAGATGGTACATTTATCGAGGTAGGCTATCAAACCGCTTGGACCAATGGCAGCGGAGCACTAATGAAAAATGTTTCGAAAACGGGGGAAAATTATTACGCTACGGGCAATAGGAGATGCAAACGAGGTTGCGTGGGTCGGCTAGTATTCAATATAGTCTCTCATCAATAGTGTCTCATCAGGTTAGGTGCTGTTGTTCTGTGAAATACATGCATGCATTATTAGGATATCTTGCAAACTTATTCTTCGTTCTTCTTCATATGAATAACATTTTGGAATCGTGCAACTGGAGTCAGTAATATAATGTTCCGAAAGTCCAATATGATATTTGACTTTCGTTGACTCGAGTTTGAGTGTTTAATAGATACCTAACATCCCCAACATTTTATGTTACCCCGATTTAGTTTCTTTTTTTTTAGCCCACCTATATGACTCTACTCTGTCTGATGGAAAATATAAGCAAAATCCAAGAGTGGTGGTCACCATAGTGCGAATGCAGAAAATGCAACAGTGCAGTATGGTGACCCACACCATGGTGGGCTAGTAATGCTTCTGCATCATTGGGCCTTGGGTCTGGCACTCACGAACGAAACACGGCGGCACGATCGCTGTCATTTTACGTTGATTATTATCAGTGCGAGGGTAGTACCGCCCCGGTTGAGCCGGCCTGTTCGTGCTGAAATCCGCGTGGCTCTACTACCTTGTTTATTATATTATTATGAACGTTTGAGAACAGCGCATTCTTCCTCTGAGCCTTTAAATGAAATTTTTTTACTTCTATGGTAACTTTTAGTCAGCGCTTTATGCGGTTCAATTTTAGTGGAGATAAATTGGTAGTTTGCCTCTTAATGCTTTTCAAGAAACAATTTGTCTCCATATCATATAAAAAGGTTCTATCAAAAGTTATATTAATAGAAGATAGTATTAACTTAACTACTAATTAAACTAATTATATAGTGTTCGTCATGTGACTGCTTCCACATACAATGCAACAAAATATACTATAGGGCCATCTACCGAAGATACACTGAAGTATTGAACTATAGGACAACTACTAATCCTGCATCGCGAAATAGAAGTTCTCCGATTAGCATATATATAATATAACATTCCACATCAACCGTAAGGCCGAGGCCAGACATGATCGCCTTGCCTGGTCCTCCTCCCTTTGTGTTGAAAGGACTCGACACTGGTTCCTCCTCTATAATTTAAGAGTTTGCATAGAAAATTTTACAAGAAATTTAAAAAAGGATATTTGATTAAAAACTTATTTTAAATTGTCAAAATATATTCTGTTAGAGTTTTCTATTATGTATGATGTGCTGTTCTAATATTGTTGTGAAGATGAATACATACAATAAAACTATAACAGCACACATATCAACCTACTATGGTTTATGGTTTAAGATCTTTATTTCCCACTAAGACTTATATTAAATAATTTGATGTCAGGTGAAACAGATTATAAGTATGACTTAGATAAAAATAGATTTTTTAACTATTTAAATTATGTAGTTATTCCATTCAATGTTGATTATGCAACCTAACATATTCTGATGCTTTTTTTATCATTAAATATCAAAGTGCTTTTGCACATAGGTTCTAGATATGTAAGTTTTTCAACTAGATATGAACTAACTAGATATGAAGTTTTAATTAATATGAAACCTTATTTACTAACACAAAAGTACAATGAACGGGCCCAAACAAAACCCAGACTCATAAAAATAATTTGTGGATCACTTTGTGTTCAACTTTTCCAGGACCTCCAGCCTCGCACAACAAAACTATGGAGTGAACTGTCGCCTGCGGTATTTCCGAACTAATACCGGCAACGCACTTCTGATTCCTCTGGTGTTGCGGGTGTGCATGGGCGGCGGTAATCGCTTACCATCTGGCGATACGTCTGCTCGTTTGACCCTTTTCCATAAAAAAAAGCACCGTCAAAGTGTGTGTTGTATTGATTGAACTCACTATACTCAGCATAGTAAGGAATAGCGCGGCGACTCCATAAACCAATACACCATCAGTGCAGTGCAGGGGTAACGTTGTCACTACCTAATTGTTTTTATATAAATTTCCTAAGAACGTACCGTTTGATAAATATGTGTAACTAACTTTTCCGCGGTTCCAGCCGCGTGAATCTCGCTTATCGCTGTAAAAAATAGCCTCTGTTTTTCCTTAAAAATCAAAGTATCTTCATGCCAAATTTCATTAAAATCGGTGTAACGGCATAACCGTGAAAGCGTGATAGACAAACAAATTAAGTTACTTTCTAATTGAAAATATTGGTCTGGACTTAATAAAGATAGACTAAACAGTCAGCTCTAGCACAGTCTCGCACACAGGCAAGGTGATTACCTTGTCTCTGTACCATATGTGTACTATTTCCAACCATACAATCACACGATTAACTTAGAATTGGTATAAATGGTATGGTTGTCTGGAAGAAATCGCCTTGAGCGATAAGACCGCCAATTGATATGCATACTTTTTAACTGAATTTGTTGTACCTACTAATTTAATTTGTGTATACAATAAAGATAGATAAATTAATAAATAAATAATAAATCAGATTTTATCTGTATAAATTTAATACGACCAATATCATTTTTTTTGTTCCTAATTAGAGTTAATTTTGCGTATTATTAGATTTTAGTGAATAATATATGCAGAATATAAACACAATGATGAATTTGTTTTATTTTTGAGTAGAAAGCTTTAAAGCTCTACCCGCGTATACCTCGGATAAGAGTGTAAAACAAAATAACATATTCTCATTTATAATATTACGTATAATATTACGTATCGCGGTAAAGAGTAGCCTATGTTATTTTTCATGAATCAAAGTATCTCCATGTCAAAATTTCAGTCAATTTGGTGCAGTGGCTTATACGTGAAAATGTTAGAGACAGACCGAGTTACTTTCGAGTTTATAATACTAGAGTTTATAAGAATATGAAATATGAGGTATCTCAGATTTTCTAAGGCAAGTCAAGTTGTGTGTCATTGCGTCTTATCTGTTGTTATATTATTGTTGTTTTATAGGATACGGTGTTATATAGCAGAAAAAGAAAACTATATTTAAGTATATATTTGAAGAAATTTTGCGTATTTGTTTACAATAAAAACTACTTAGGTACTAGGTAATTTATAACAAGAGGAACAATAGCAAAAAATAAATTAAATTAACTAATGTTTAACTTCAAATTTCGATGACTCTTTATCAGCTGAGGTCAAAGAAACGAAATGGAAAACGATGACATCGTGCAAATAGGCACGAATTTCTTGTTCGTATACTAAAGCGAGTAAAAAAAACTAGAAAAGAAAAATTTTGATACATTATAACCCGACTACGTAAAATTATAAATAAAATGTAAATTAGGTCTGTAATAGAATATGTCAACCCGGTTATTATTACAAACGCCTATTGACAACTAGCCGAACCCCGCGGTGTTACACGCGGTTATTGTCGTACTGCGAGTAACGTCGCGGGGGCTAAGTTAGTTCAAAAATGTAGCCTAAATTACTCGTTATATCATCAGCTACCTATCAGTGAACGTCCCGTCAAAATCGGTGCAGCACACTGATTATCCGGACCAAACAGACAGACAAAAATTTTAAAAAATGTTTTTTTTTAGTTTATGTATAGTATCCAATCAAATGCATTTAGTAAAAAGTGGTTATTTTATTATTACTGCACTCCAGTTTTATTTATTTGTATGGATATTCATTCATACGATCTGTTCAGTAATTTAGACGCTACGATGAAATATACAAACATGCATGGTCACAGGATGCCAAAAATATTACCATTACTTTTGATCTATCACTTTTCTTGAGTCATAGCTCCCTCCCGTAAACTTGTTCTGTAAACAGCATCATAACATTAAAGTTAACACTGAAAGTTTTAACACATCATAAACTCTTTAGTATTCATGTGTAAAACTTATATTAGGCACACGAAGACATAATGAGAGTTCTAAAAATATCTATTATATAGTTTTTGTATTGTCATGTTTTTTTTTTGGTGAGTCCAAGCCTATAGTCCCAATAAGACGTCAGTAGTATTTGCCTGCAAACACGTATTTTTTGTTCACTTCAATTAGAGAATGTGGGAAGTGCAGCAACCGCTAACTTTCGTAGAGATATGCGACCGTGTCCCGAATTTTAGTTTACGTGACCCAATGAAACTGTACATGGAATATTCATGTCCCACCATTACCCCTATGCCTTTTAATATACTAACATTTTTTTAAATCTAATATTACATGTTATTTCTAATAAGTACCATCAATTGAACCAATAAATTTGTACCTGTTGAAGTTTCAGGTAGTTATCTGCCACTAACAGATAAAAGTTGCTTATAAATATATGGAAACTGGCCCTATTACTTTTAAGGTGTGAACCTAAAGTAATAGAGTATTTTATATATTGTTACACTCCAAAACTCGTTTAAAAGTTAGAAAAAAGTCTGGTGACTGGTCTTGGATTCTGCTTATGCCTTCCATCAGACAATGTAGGGTCACTTTGACAGACTTAAAAAGAACTCTACTACATTTCTTATCATGTCTAGATATTCTGATAAAGGGATGGCATTACTGTAGATCGTGTAGTGTCAATCATTCATCAAATTATATCAAGAGCCTTTAATCGTCCTGAATAAGAGCCTCTTCTTTGGGCCACTTCAATTATTGATTGAAGGCATTTAAGGCGAAGGATAATCACAATGGTTGATGGGTAGAATGGCGACTTTATAAGTACCTACCTACCTATCTACTAATAGTATTGGAGTATGTCAAAGTAGAAATCATTTAGAAATGTTTTTTAATTTCGTATTGCCTCGATGGGGATGGGTGGGTTAAGTCTACGATTTAAATTAATATTTCTTTCATCTCTACACTATATTGTGCTAAGTATCAGCCAAGAAATTATGATAATAATAATTTGAAATAACACTTAGTTTTTAACCGACTTCAAAAAAAAGAGGAGGTTTGTCAATTCGACCGTATATATATATGTGTGTTCGGAGATAACTTCGTCGTTTATAAACCCATTTTGATGATTCTTTGTTTTAATGGAAAGGATATGTTCCAAAGATGGTACTATGATAAAGACATTAATATCTGATGATGGCATCCAACAGAAATCGAGTCGAACCTTGAAGTCGGTTATTTTTGTTAAAATTGTTTATAGTGAAAATGATTCACATGTGTTTTAATCGCGTCATTCTGTTGTTTTCTTAAGATCAACTACAAACAAATCTAAAGTAATATGAACAACATGTGCCATTAGATTACTGGCCATTTCTAAATATTTACGACTTGAAACATGTGATAATTCAGCGGGCACAACAGTAATAAATCCAATAACTAATATACCGAAATTCATTGACAACTGTGAGGTCCTAATAACATACAAAAAGGTCCTTTCACGCGTTTGTTTACACGATGAAAGAATAGAATGGAATGACGTCACAAATGAGGGTATCCCACTAATAAGTGGGCCGGCGGATATAACTACTGTCTTTTTCTCGCTACCCTTCACAAAGGGCATCCGTAAAACTTCTAAAAATATTGTTTTAGTTCCTTATTTTAATCATATCGGTTTTCCCTTTTAATTTTGTTCTTGAACAGAAATATGTTACCAATTCTTTGAATTCAATTTAGTGTTTAAGGTATTTATTTTGTTCAGGTAATATTTTTTTCGTAATGTATTTTTTCTTGGTTTGTAAATGAACCGAAACTTTATAGAAAGTTTATAAATGATAAAACATATTCATTAGCAATAAAAGGGGTAATGTCCATTAATGGTTTAAAGGGCATAAGACGTCGTCAAAGTTCTTAATAGTAAAAACTAATATTTTTCCAAGTCTCTGTCATGTAATAGAATAAATAGGCCTTCAATTTGTCATGAATAACCTCTCATTGTTTTGCGGTAGTTATAGTAAAATAATGAAAAGTTTATAAATAAATAAAAAGTTATCGGGCACATCGGTGCTGCTCGTAAAGAGTCATAACGAGCGGCCGCAATAAACAGCGTAGGTACGGGCGTACGTTCCGAAAGGCAAATCTGTAAATTCAATTAAGGTTCGAGCATTTTTCGGACACAGGCGTCCGGAGCGAGCCACGCAGCCCTTCCGCCGCAGGCTCTCGCCCCCGCATTGGAAAATTTTCTCTCGAAAATTGAAGATATTTCGTGCCTTCTCCCTGGGGGCGACTCGTTCCTCGACACTTATGGTCGGCGTCCTCCGGGTGTGCAGGAGGCTTTTTACATAAAGTCCACACGTATAGGTATCGATCGTGGGCGGCCGGACAGGGTGTACGCAGATGACGGCCCCCAACAGCTCCCTCTAACCCCCTCGCTTCCCCCTTTCATTATGTAAGTGCGTACCTAACGCGTGCTCGCGCGGACCTGATTAGGGGGCCTCTTTTTTAACTGACCCCCTCACTTGGTGCGATTAAACTTAATTTGAGAGTGTCCTGCGAGAGGCGATTAAGTTTCACTAATAACTAAACCTTGAAATATTGCTCGCAGTTTGTAACGCTACATCAAAGACATAGGCACACGTCCAACCACACACATCGAGTCTTATCGCCTGACACCGTCCATTAAACGGATTTACTTTTAAACTTACATACAATTTAGCTTTATGATTTATAAAATAGAGGGGCTAAAATATTCTACCACACGACCAGGCTATATTTCAAACTTAATTTAAAATCATAAAAAGAAATGAATCATATTTGAAACTCTCAACTACCAAACGTACCTGTCACGGTCGCACCAAATGGATTTTTGTTATGTCAACTAAACTCTTACAGAAAATTATTTTGAACTGGACGAATCTTAAAAGCGCCCGAAACTTCGCGGAAAAGATGAAAGGGGTATATCTACATTAAGTATTCGAAAAGTAGAATTGTACAAGAAAAGCAAAGTCTTGTTTTAAACAAGGACGGGTCTTATATTGAACTTTTCCAATGATCGGACAAGGAAGAATTTTTCAATATAGATGTTTGGCGCATCTTCTATCATTTATATTTTAGTATTCTGTTGGAGATGCGTGGAGTATCTTAAATTTAAATTATTTTACTTCAAAATCAAAGGTATATATATATATAGCACTAATACCGAATCGTACACTTTGTAAAGATATTCTTTCACTATGGTAATAATAATAATACTTTATTTTATGACAATAAAGATTATTATTATTAAGACAATAAAGATTATTTCTATCATGGTGAATTAGGAAAATTAATATGAAGTAACTAAAACAGACAAAATAAAAACAGCGAGAACAAAATAAAAGTGAAAAGAATTTCACGTTGCATATATGCGTACATGTCGGTTTTCGCAGTAAAATGTAGTCTTTGTGCCTTTATTATTCCTAAGATTTCACCAGAACATCAGTTTTTTCATGTCGACTTTTCAAACAAATTTTCAATATATTTAAGACTACTGGCTTCCCAATAACTATTGCCAAAAATGTTCATGGCAACTGGGACCAACCGCTTAACATTTGTTTAGAGGCACGGGCGGGAAACACCGCCAATCTTCCATACTCCCGGCTGTTATTAAAATTTCTTCTAAGAGAAATAAAACAACGCTTTTAGCCCTACCCCGGGAATCGAGCACGAGATCTCTTGACTACTAGTCATATACACTCATTGCTAGACCAACGAGACTTCTACTTAACGAAAGCTTTTTGAAACGTTTGCTAAGGTTCGTTTGGTGTGCACTGTTACTCTCATATTGCGCACTCTTTCACTGTCAATAATGAAACACTACATTGTTATTTAAACCCCAATAAACATTAATTTCACTGACCTTCAAATACAGTTACGATAGAGCCTCCATATTGTTCAGTACGTACATACTTACCGTACTTCCTACTTACGTCTTATTACTATGGGTTACTTTCACATTTTCGAACTGTAAATATGAAGAGTTAAGTTGTTTTATTGATGAAACTGTGTCATTAATTCGCACCATAGGAAAGGGAGATAAACAATATGAGATTGCTAAACGTTTTGGATACAGTTAATTGGAAGAATAAAGAAATATTTCTACATACATAGATGTACACAAAGTCTTCAAAAAATATAATTAGCCTTAATTTTAATATTTGGATAGGGCAATGTTGACATTTTTCCATAAGCACCGTTAGAATAATATCCGTCTTCTACTTACTTATTTGTAAAATTTTATTTTTTATTACTTTTCGTTCATCGTAAACTCTCTATGATGCAGTAAAATACACTTTAATTAAGACTGACTTGAATTAATCAATTTAATTTGAACTACTAAAAGAAAATTAAGACCTAAAAACCATTTGAAATTTGACCAAAGGGGTTTACAGTTGTGACTACGGAAGCAAGAGACTAAGCAAGTGAGAGAAGAAATGGAAAGCATAATGTGTTCCATTTCTAAAAAAAATAAAAAAAATATCTTCAGCAAGTGATAAGAAACTTATCGTGTACTAGGTACGAATCGAACCGGCCTCCGTCTACTCCGGTTTAGAAGTCAGTGTCAATTACTACTAGACCAACAGGGATTTACACTAACGTCTTAGTTCCAGTAAAATGAAAACCACAGCCAGTTTCGCAAATTTCACCCGATAGTATCAATGATTTATTTATCAACTCTTTCCATTAAATATATTTTATGAACATTTCTTAAGGAAACGTAAATAATTAAAAAAAACGAATATTAAGCTTCTCCACACCTGTCGCTGTCTGTACCGACAACGTCCAAGGCCTGAGTTGGACAGTGCTATAGATAGTATATACATTCGTTGTTTGTAGATTTGGGCAAATTAAACTTCTCCACTATGTACCTACTACAGATCTTTATTTTTAATTAACCCCGAGGCTAAGAATTTAGTACGCTACATTCATTGAATAAGAAAGTTTTATAAGATTCGATGTTTGAATCGTAACCAATTGTCGTCATATTTGAAATATTTTGTTGTTATTGTTCATTTTGATTATTTTGTTGTTTGTTAATATAATATGTGCCTCAATGGCGTAATGGAAGCGTATGTGACCGCTATGCTTGAGGTCTCGGGTCGATTCCCGGGTCGGATCAAATGTTTGTATGATATACAAATATTTATTTCGGAGATTGGTTTTTTACATTTATAATAATTATGTTAGTATGTCGTTACAAAAATAGAATTTATGTCATTATGTCAGTTATCTATTACTCATAGTACAAGTTCAGCTTATTTTGAGTCAACTTTCTTTTATGTATGGCACTGCCAAACTGACTTTACTCTGCCTGATTGAAAAGCATAAACAGAATCCAAGATTGGTGGCCACCATACTCATTGCGAATGCAGACAATGCAACAATGCTGCATGGTAACCCACACCTTGGCGGCCTAGTGATGATTCTGCATCATTGGTCCTCCGGTCTCGCACACACCAACGAAACACGACATCATGAACGGTTCTTGGCGTTGTTTAGATGTGAAATGTTAAAGTTATATATATATACATGTATAATGTATATATATCGATAAACTCCGAGACTAACCAATTTCACGTCTTTTAAATGTGAGTATTGCTAGCTTGCCCAAGATAAGATAGTTAACATCAAATTTATAGCAATAGGAGCTGAGCGTGATTGAAAAGAGACACAGACGAAGTTGCGTGGGTCTGCTAGTATATTATATAACTACAGAATGTCGATGGGAATGGAATAGGACCGACAAACACTCTTATACTATTTTTATATTAAGCAGGAATAATAATTTATTGAAAAAAGTAGGTGTATGAAATAAGTAAGATTTAAAAAGTTTGAAGTAATTAGATATGTTTGAAATAGATCAAAATGAAATCATCATAAGTGTCGAAAAGGCGTGTTTCATGAAGTATGGACACGGCTTAACCAGTATTACCACAGAATGTCAGAAAATCGGTCTAAAGTAATTTCTCGTTTTCTTCCTCCTTTGATAATTTGGGAGGTCACTTGAAGGGCAGTAATAGAAGAAAATCCTCTGGTCATCTGACCCTTATGCTACGAAATCGTGTACTTTAAACACTTTGTATAGTTTACTTGTCACGCAAGCTTCAACGTGTTGTTTTGGGTTGATTTTAATTTAAAAAGTAATGACAACTGTAATAAAATGAAACGCCTTGAGATTGAGGATTAGTAAATAAAATAAATAAATGTAAGGACTAGAGACGATTGTACGAGGGGTACAATCCGCGGCTATCTGATTCTGAGCTATATACAGTCATCGAAGCGGAGTGTAGATCTATACACGTACATTAAATGTGTTACTATCTGTTCCGACCAATTTTATATGGTGACGGATCGAGAATGGAATGTCACAATGTCTATAAGCATCCTACGGGTGTTGTAAGATGCGACCTACGTGAGCAAACTTAGGTCGTCTTTTATGACGAGCAATAAATAAAAACAAAGAAAAAGTAAATCTTGTAACCTGTCTAATCATCGTGGAAAAATAGACCACAACCTCCTTTTTAAGAAAAACCATGTGTCCAGCCGTGAACTTTTATAGAGAGTTGATGATAATATCGATCATAGTACAAATAACTGCGGGTGCAAACTAAACTAATAAAAATACTAACAACTACACAAACAAACAACGACACTTACTAATTATAAATCTAACTAGATGAACCCCGCGGTGTTACCCGCAGTTATTGTTGTACCCCGAGTAACGCCGCGGGACAAAGTTAGTCTAAAAAAAGTAGCCTAAGTTACTTCCTAGACCATCAGCTACCTACCATGTACCGTGTACCGTACCGTGTATCATGTACCGTGTATATAAAAAGCAGTTATTTTAATATAACAAACAGACACTCCAATTTTATTTGTTTGTAAACATTAATTGAAGTAAAAACTGCAACAGGCAGATTTTGATGGGGATTTTTTTCATGTAAGTTGTCATCCAGCACACAATGTAAATACACATTTACTCACTGGTGCACTTCCAGGCATCTGAGGCAGTACACATGACAAAGGAAGAAAAAATTTAAATTTAAGACGAAACAATTAATTCGAATATCAAAAATTAACAACTGTTTAATTATGGTTTCAAGATTTCACTTCTCTCAGTAGTCCTTATGACTGCATTTTAATTTGCAAACCAGGAATAGCTAACGAGCCCTAGATAGGAATTGATGGTGTGATTTATGTAACAAACGAGTTGCATGAACTTGAATGCGTTTATTTTCGTACTGTTAAACCTAATATGTTGAAATAAATAGTGTGTCATTACGTGTTGTATATGTATGTCGGGTCGGGTATGAGTAACGAAATGACACAAAGTATTGCAAATTAAAATAAGCAAACGAACTGAATACAACCAATAAAAATATAAAAAATAAACCAACCAATACGACCTTCAAACCTTCAAGAAACGAGCGGACTCCTTCTTAAAAGGCCGGCAACGCGCTTGTGACGCCTTTGGTGTTGCGGATGTCCATAGGCGGCGGTAATCGCTTACCATCAGGTGAAACGTCTGCTCGGTTGCCCCTTATTCAATAAAAAAAAAACAAAAAAGACATTAAAAGTTTAATTGACTGCCTCGTTGGTCTAGCGATTGGCGTGAGCGACTGCTGATCATGAGGTCTCTTGTTCGATTCCCGGGTCGGACCAAATGTTTGTATGATCTACAAATATTTGTTTCGGAGTTTGGGTGTGTTCTATCTATAATATGTATGTATTTACAAAAAAAAAGTATATATGTATTTCTATCAGCTGTCTAGTACCCCATAACACAAGCTCTGCTTATCTTGGGACTAGATGGCGTTGTGTGCTTAGTTGTCCTAAATATTTATTTATTTATTTAATTAAAATCTAATCAATTCTAACTTTTATTTGTTTCACTTGTATGTGTGTAACTGATTTTTTTGAGGCGCTCATATCCCAGTGCACAACATGCACTCGGTGATTAGAAACAATCATCAAGGGTAAGCAAAGACCTGGATGGGTGACCGCTAGTGGCTTCTTACCATGAGAGTCTCTGTGATTCGGAGGTCACGTTTAGCAGTCGGTCCCGGTTTTTATCCTAGGATAACAGTCGTGAAGCTTACTTGGAGGCCTTTGGGCGGCTTAAAAACATCCAACGGCAAGATTACGTAGCCATAACGTTGACTTGTCTGTCTCCAACCTGCACTCGGCCAGCGTGGGGACGTATGGCCTTAACCCTGTCCCGAGAGGAGACCCAAGCCTAGCAGTGGGACATTATGGGTTGTTGATGATGATGATGATATTGTTGATGAACCGACTTTTGTCAGCATGTATTTTAGTTTTTTTAAATATATTTTCCTCTTTTTTGTTATCAAGAAGTAATTGTCAGGATTAATATTTTCTTCAATTTATACCTCTTTCCCGTTAATATAATTGTATATTTTCAGGATCGTCTATTTATATTCCTTCCTTTTTTCTCATATACCTTAATTACGTGACAGAAACCTATTGAAAATAGATTGATTATTGAAATGATTTTAACATTAAAATGCCGTGGCATTATTGTAAAACAGCAACAATTTTATCTTTACTTTTAGAACCGCCTCCATCAACAACAATTGTCCTTTTATTTTGTTTCTATTCTGGAAATACCTATTTTACAAGTATCATGGCGTACATTAAGGAACAAAAGTTCATAGTAAGACAGAACAGTAATAGAAACTACCAATAATACCTATCAGTAGAATTTTAAGCCATGGTTGTAATTTAAAAAAAAAAAAATATCATCATCATCATCAGCCTATCGCAGTCCACTGCTAGACATAGGCCTCTCCAATTGCACGCCACTTAGTTCGATCACATTTTATACTTAAACTAGCAGACCCACGCAACCTCGTTTGCGTCTCCTATTGCCCGTCGTGTGATAATTTTCCCCCGTTTTTGAAACATTTTTCATTGGTGCTTCTCTCCTATTGGTCTAAGCGTGATGATATATAGCCTATAGCTTTCCTCGATAAATAGGCTATCTAACACTGAAAGAGTTTTTTAAATCGGACCAGTAGTTCCTGAGATTAGCGTGTTCAAACAAACTCTTCAGCTTTATATATTAGTATAGAAGTATAGATTTAATTAATTAATTAAAATAAACAAATACAAAGAATCAAGTAAGAATTCACTGCACAATAATAACGAAATTGTTACCTACTTCGTTTTAAGTTCTTAAATACACACACAATGGAAGGGCTTCTTAATCGGATTGTCAATTTCTAATGTTCAAAAATGTTCTCTTTGGACTCTTAGCTGGGAATAGGTAAATGTTTTAAACACAAACTGGGTCAATAGACTCAATAGAAGCTTTTAAATACGTAGTGAATAATCCAAACAGAGTAATACGACCTTTATTTATTGTACTATAAAAACAAATCATGATGAGTAATTGTAAGATTCCAATTTTCAAAATAGGGTTGTCAAATGATGCAGAAGCATCTCGATAGGTCACAGTGTGGGTCACCATGTAGCACTGTCGTCTTGTCTGCATTCGTAATGAGTATGGTGACTATTTATGGATTCTGCTTTTACTTCTATCAGACAGAGTAGACTCACTTTGGCAGTAACTATATAAAAAAAACATACATTAGGTTACGCATACAACAGCTTGAAAATTATGCTTTGACTAAATGTGGGTCCAGTGATTAGTGATCTTCCCATTGAGTTCACTCCTTTTATACATATTCAGTTATTGTCCATATTATCCTTACAAATAAATAAAATTGGAGTGTCTGTTTGTAATATTAAAATAACCACTTTTTACTCAATACATATGTATGAATACACGGTACATATACCAAAAAAGTAATTTAATTATTTTTTGTCTGTCTGTTTGTCTGTTTGTACCGGGTGATCTCTAGAACGGCTGCACTGATTTTGACGGGACTTTCACTGGCAGGTAGCTGGTGATCCAGGGAGTAACTTAGGCTACTTTTTTTTATATGAGATTTTGATTTATAAACGCGGGTAACACCGCGGGGTTCAGCTAGTATTATATAAAAATGTCTTATTGTACAACAAAGCTTATATTTTAATTAGTTTGTCCTGTTACGGTGGTGTTATTCTGATTGCTGAGCTAAAGTTTATGTGTATCGATTCTCATCGAGAACAAATAATAATTTTGTGAGAAGCACAAATACCTCTTCTGTGTCTACGTATAATAAGGAGGAATTTTTTTTAAAGAAGAACATAAATTTTTATGACGTTGAGATACTAAAAAAACTACGTTTAAAAAACCGACTTCAAAAACTAAAAAGTATAAAATAACTAAAAAAAGATTTAATCAAATACACCTTATATGCAAACCTTTCACATTGTGATTTTCATTTTCACCCAGCAAGATGGGCTATAAATGGGTGAAAATAGGGTTAAAAATGGGTTTTACCCATCTTTGAGTTTTAACCCAGATGATTACGCATCTCTCACCGACTTCAAACCTATCAATAAGTAGCACATACAAATAATAGTGTTTCGTCAATATTTAAGGTTTGCATATAAGGTGTATTTAATTAAAACTTTATAAAGTTATTTTATACTTTTTAGTTTTCGAAGTCGGTTTTTTAAACGAAGTTTTTTATATTTTTCGCTTTTTAGTCTTTTTAGGCAGGGGGTTTTCTTCTGATGTTTTTTTTAAAGTCTGTTTAATAGCTTTGCATGACAACTATTTATTAAATGACAGGCCATCCGTTCCGTTTTAGCCGGGGCAGTCCCGATTTTGATGACATCGTCCCGCGTCCCGACGGCCTAGTAATTTTGTCCCGAGTTTTGATAACATTTGATTGATACAATCGCACAATTTAATTTGACGTGTGTTTATTGTATCTAGGGTTGCCACCCGTTCCGATTTTGCCGGGACAGACCCGATTTTGATGACATCGTCCCGCGTCCCGATGGCCTAGTAATTTTGTCCCGATTTTTGATAGCATATATTTGATACAATGGCAGAATTAGAATTGACGAGTGTGTATTATTAGATCGGTATTGTAAAGCATCATCTATCTTCTAGCCTTACCCGTCAAATCATCTAAACAACTTTAGTATACAACTAAGGCTCTATTCGTGTATTTGGTACAACCATAGACCTATAGAGACGTATGACATTGAAAGAATTATCCTCCAACTCCTAAATGTTGAGGAGTTGCACCTTCCAACATCACCTCAATAACTTGAAAGATTACGAGTAACGGTAGCATACATACACATGACCTTTAAAGTCTTATCTTCCAACTCCTAACCTTCCTTTCCAAATCATTCGATTTCCTTGGGATCCCATCACCAGATCCTGATATAGTGGGACCACATGGGTAGCATACCCTTTCGAATACAAAAAGATTTTTGAAATCGGTCAACAATTGACGGATTAATCAGTGTACGTACAAAAAAAATACCAATTAAATTGAGAACTTCCTCCTTTTGGAAGTCGGTTTAAAATTAATCTATACAAATAAAATAAATTGGAGTGTCTGTTTGTAATATTAAAATAACCGCTTTTTAATAAATGCATATGTATATACACACGCTACATATACCAATAATGTAGTTAAAAAAATATTTGTCTGTCTGTCTGTCCGTTTGTTCCGGGTAATCTCTAAAACGGCCGTACGGATTTTGACGGGACTTTCACTGGCAGCTGGTGATCCAGGTACTAGGTAGTAACTTAGGCTACTTTTTTTAGACTTACTTTGTCCCGCGGCGTTACTCGCGGCACAACAATAACCGCGGGTAACATCGCGGGGTTGATGTACAATTTTTTTATTTTTTTTTTTAATATTTCGGACATCTATCACACAACGCCATCTTGTCCCAAGCTAAGCAGAGCTTGTGTTATGGGTACTAGACAACTGATACAAATACATATATATATATATATTTTGTAAATACATACATATTATACATAGAAAACACCCAAACTCCGAAACAAATATTTGTAGATCATACAAACATTTGGTCCGACCCGGGAATCGAACCCGAGATCTCACGATCAGCAGTTGCACATGCCAACCGCGAGACCAACGAGGCAGTCGAAAATAAAATGGCTAGGCAGCAAAGACTTGAATGATCGTCCATTAAAAACGCAAAAAGGATAATAATATGTATATAAAACAGATCATACGTAATATTGAATGATGTAATATTTTAATTTCGAAGTTCATAAGTTAAGGTATAAATTTGTATTTTCCTTTATTTCCATTCTTCACTGACCAAGAAGGACAACAAAGGCCGGCCCCTATTTGTGCCCGCGAGAAAGGAGTTTTTACCGTTTGGACCGTGTAAGTTTTTACTTTGTTAAATCGCTGTGTGTGTGTGTCGCTGAAATTTCAAAGCCGCGTTAATTGAAAAACAATATATCAATATTGAAATCTGATTAAGAATCATCAATGTATGTGTAATATATCTTTCTAAATTTGAGACTTTAATAAATACGCGGTACAATAAATTGGTCATTACGCGGTACAGCATCATGGACCATAAACCAAATGCAAAAAATAAATGATACCGGTTTCCACCCTCACATTTTGTTGGATGTAGCGAGACGTAATCGTTTCTATCGAAGATAAGACCGTCTAGGCCCATTTTGATGGGACTTTCACTTGCTTACTTGGCACTGGATAGGTGATGAGTAAGGAGTAACTTGAGGTACGTCTTTTAGACTAGCTAGTATTTAATCAACAAGTTTTTATTAAGTTACTTGTAAGAACTACATATATATGTTCTTCTTCTTAGCCGTTTACTCTTGACAGAGCAGTCGTGGTTGATGATGCTGCATTTTCCTGGGGAATGAGACTCTCGCGATGCGTTTCCACTTATCACGGTCCATAAAGATAGGTAGGTTACTCTTAATAGCAGTATAGTAAATAACAAACGGAAAGTAAATGCAATTGATACTTTGTAGTGTTCAGTAGTGTATTGTAATACACTACTATGTTAACGCGAAATGACGCGTTCACGATGGGTATTGAGTATATACCTTTGACTAGTCGTGGTAGCAGGTTCACTCATAACCTGGTTCTAACGTTAGGCAAATCTAATAATTATATTGTCGTAAGCCTCAGATATGTTTTAAAATCTTATGTCTGATCTCTTAAATCTAAAATACTAATTTTACCATATGTTTTTTAATTCAACGTGAACGTGAAACGTAACCGTACTTTTAGAAATATTTAATTTTCTTTCAACTGAAAAATAGGCTTTATAATAGTGACATCTATAAAATATTAGACACACTTAAGAGAACTTTCCATCTTGGAAGTTTAACTTTAAGCAATGGCTAACAGGTGGCGCTAAAATACAAATTTTCAAAATCGATATATGGTGTACTCCGTGGGCGTAAAAACACAGAGTGAATAATAGTACTAACGTAGTAAAAACATGCGAATGGGGTTTGCAAAAAAAACAATAGATGGTACTAGTTCTTTGTCCCTTTGACGAATTACGAGTATAAAAGTTAATTGTTTATAGGAAAGGGAGCCTCAGCGAGAATCTCGCGAGTTACTCGCGAGCAAATCAATTTCATAAATGTATGTACATATATTATGGTCAACAATATAATAGATATATAATAAAATAGATCAATTTTAGCATTTTAATATCAAAAAGATCTTAGAATGCAATATTGGTCTATTGAGGTACCTACAAAATTTGAACTTACAGTGAATTCAATTTTTGTCACTGCATTTGAATGCAGTGACAAAAATTGAATTTGCTTTTGAATCACAATTACTGGCGCATTAAAATCCGGCAATAAAATGCAATAAATTTTATTTTATGAGGTTTTTGCAAGGAACTATAGTTTTTTTAAAAGCACCCGTTTATCCGTCTGTTTGTTTGTACCTACTACACACTAAACTTCGCTCGTAACCAAGCACACCACACCAATTTTATTCTCCGAGGGAGCTCGTAATACAAACAATTGTATCATTTGGCTGCGATATAAATATAACTTTCTGACATCAGCCGTTAGACCGCGGTACGGCCAGAACCATTCCCCGCCCGCACTTACGCAGGGGATGCTCCCTTTGTGTTGGAGGGACATAACTGGACACAAAAGCGTTCCGTCCCTTACAGATGTTAACTCATAAATACTATAAGTTGTTTTCATCACCTTCTAAAATCCTTTGGAATAAATAATTAACGTCCACCAAATCATTTGCTTATCTAATGGTTAATTTCTGCTTTTTCAAATTACCTTTGTGTCGTGTTAATACTATATGTTTTTCCCGTGTCTCCGCCCGCTTTTCTAATAGTATAAGATCCCACCGCTCGATTCCGCAGTACCTGTTTTTTTTATGAAATCAATTTTAAATGAAAGTTGAGGAAGTATTCAATGCATTAGCGACAGGTTGCCTATAAAAAGTTACCTAGAAATCTATGTCTTTTTAAGTAATTTTACGTCATTTTAAAGAACATAATGTAAAGAAAAGAAAAACAGACGGTTGCCAGCTCTCAGACAGCCGCAACGCTGAGGTTGCAAGGTGTAAACAGGTATATTATTGTTACTTATTTACAGTCATCTGTTTTTTGAAATTTTTAAAACAAAATTAAACTTTTAAATTCCCTGTTTACAATAATCCATGGTTGTCAGTTAACAAATGGCCGCAAGCAGAGGTTACCATGCTTTCAAGCAACGATTCTTCCTTCAGGTTAGTGTGAGCGCAAGAGATAAGATGCACGGATTGTTACGTGCTGTAAACGAGTCTACAATGTAGTGTAGATGTAGTTCTAGTGTTGTTTTAATTTGTATTCATAAATCCAAAAAAAAAGAGTATATTGTTTTTTTTCGTAAGTAAAGAACTATTTTTATTTGAAAAAGTCGTTCTCGGAATCTTTCAAGCACATCGATTGTTCATTTATTCCTTCATTCGATATTCATGTATAAGAACATTTTCGGTTTTTTTTAATTAGTTATTTTTAAACACGCTTTTATTAGCTTGACCTGCATGTATACTTAACATCTACTTCTAGGAGTGTGATTAACTTGAAAATTTGCGCAGGGGTCAAGAGCCGATGACAATACTATAATTTAAAAATCTCACATTGACAAAGTAAAAACAATTTTTTAAACAAATAATGTACTACGTAATATGCTTATTCTAAATGTAAATCTTACAATTCTACATTTTTTTTCATTTATTTCTGTATTAGTATCAATACCATCTAAATCATCAGAGCCATAATCTGCATTCATGATTTCTTCTATGTCTTGTTGCTGTTCATCTTAAGTCAATTCTTTTGATGGTAACAAAATTTCTTCAACTGTCTTGGTGTCGGGTCACCAATGAACCACGTTGGTTTTTTTAATTTCCATCAATCTCTGACCACCCGTACTCTTCTGGATGAAGTTTGACACAACATGGCTAAGTTGCTTTTTGCCACATGCAATTTATAAAAATGGTTCGCAACATTTTCTTTTTTAATGATTTCCAACAAGGTGGAATCAATTTCGAGTCAAAACTAGTCACTTTCTTTAAAAAAATCTTCTATTTTTGTCTTTTAGATGATTTTGCCGGTTACACACAGTTCCCAGACGTTAACATTTACAAACTTCATTAACGCATTATTAATAATTAGCAGCAAATATTAATTAGCAGGTATTATTAAAATTTCTAAATAAATACGTGATAAAAATTTCAGATTGTCTAAAGAATATTTTTTGGGAATTTATAAAAAAAGGTAATTTAAAAAAAAGTAATGTATACTTAATAACCGACAAGAACGTCTTGGATTTTTTATTTTGATTCTAGTAATAATAAATTAAAAGATAAAAAAGATTCAAGTTGCCTATAACATATTTTTTATGTCATATGCTACGCAGTAGCGAAATAACCGCTAACTCGCTAAAAGACTCCCAGGACTGGATTCGTCAATTAACGAAATTGTAATTTTCGCAATTTCAGCCTGCCTAAAGAACCTTCTCAAAATTCGTTATCAGCTCTCTGTCTACATTGTCGTTCTCGTAAATGCAATTCCCACCTAAAATAAACCACACTCGTCCTTTATTTCAGGACGTTAATGTAGCCAACATCAATTAGCGCGCTAAACTACGGGCTAAAACCCTTTGATGTGTCCGGAAAAACCGACACTCGGGCTATCGCCTAACGTTTAATTAGTATTGCCATTTGCATATAATACATTAAAGCGTTGGCCTCATCTACGTAACGCCTAAATTAACGCCCTAATTTGCACGTTAAATCACAGATGGAGTTCACAAGAATTACAATCCTAATTAACAGACCTAATTAAGTTTCATCAAGTACGTAAGTGTGTTTCAATTAAATTTTTGTCGCAATTTCTTTTATAATAGTAACTCCTTTCTTTCAGGGTGGAAAATCCCTTGGGATATCCGGCTCCTTGCGGACGCAGGAATCAGGAATATATGGTGTTTCCACTAAAAACCACTCCTACATGCCTTCATGCCTGGCAATGAGCGTTCCGCCTCATTTCGAGCTCGTTCGGGTCTTCCACGCTCTCACCCTGTGAGAACAGCGAGTGCCTATGAAGTATTTAGCATGGCTATCTTTATTTCTTGTTAGCCAATATATTTCTACAGTACAAAAATGAGTATTTTTTTATAACTTACTTTATTACGTACAAAACGTTTTATTGTTCTAAATGAATGTGACACTTTTAGTTCCCATTTCGAAACGTAAATATAATTAACTTAAACAGCCCACTAGATACACATGAAACAACTAACTAAAATCCGAGTTTGCTTACCGACTAATTTTTAAACTGAACGTTGTTCACAATACGAAAGACGCTGAAACCTTTTACAAAAGCGGATTTAAGAAAAGCTTTAATAAATAGAAAGTTGCTGCAGACACTGTTAGATGTTACAGAGGAATTCTATTGGTATGTTTCATTTAATTCTATTAATTTCAATCTACTTTTACAGGACTGAAGACATTAGTCTTTTGTTTTACCTTCGTATTTAAAAGCGCGCTTGCTTTGTGCAACCGTTGTGCTAAACAGATTTAATAAGTCGAGTTTCACGAATACTTATTGGTCTGTTCTACCTCAATAATATAAGATAGCTAGTACGTTTTACTGTTAGCTTGTTTCTTTCCCGCGTTGTAAATATACACCCTGTGTCGCGGGGATATCTATATCTATACAAATAAATAAAATTGGAGTGTCTGTTTGTAATATTAAAATAACCGCTTTTTACTAAATGCATATATGTACATATACACGGTACATATACCAAAAATGTAGTTAAAAAAAGTTTTTGTCTGTATGTTTCTTTCGAGTAATCTCTGGAACGTCTGGACGGATTTTGACGGGACTTTCACTGGCAGGTAGCTGGTGATTTAGCGAGTAACTTAGGCTACTTTTTTTTAGACTAACTTTGTCCCGCGGCGTTACTCGCGGTACAACAATAACCGCGGGTAACAACGCGGGGTTCAGCTACTATATAATATATATAGATAGAAAAACACTTATTTTTAAACTCTCGGTTACATTCGAGCGGGCATGTTCAGACATATAAATGTTTCATTAATATTAAAGACCGCGTGTTACAGTCCAATCCTCGACGATCAATTTAATACGAGTTGAAATATGTTTGATGCTATACCTACTTTGTGACATGCTATAGATATGTTTTCTCATAAATGCGTTTGAGATTTAAGCAACAAAATTGAACTAAACAGGGAATAGTGAGTACACCTAACATCTTCGAATTGACGACACCATCATCTTAGTGGCAGTGAGAGAGAGTATTTTGACCTGTCAATCTTGGTATGAATTTAGATGATCAAAATCAACACGCAATATGATTGCCACAGATATAACTATACATATAACAATAATAACCGCAGATAATGTCTAAAAAAAGCTGGTCTAAAAAAAGCCTCTGTTGTAACTGAGGCTCATTTTTTTAGACTTTTTAGATATAAGGTGTTCCTTATATCATCAACTATCTGCTAGTGAAAGTTCTGTTCTGTAAAATCAGTCTAGCTGTTCCAGAGTTCCACCGGAAGAAGCAGACATACCAACATTTTGAACGTGCTTTTTATGTAAGTACTTTCCGTATATACTTCCATACATATTAAGTGAAAAGTTGTTAAATTGAAATTATAAACACATCTTCAATTTTATTTTTTTTGTATGTATTAGGAGTTTTATCTATCGAATTATTTTGCATTTTTAGCATCAACATTTTTCTTTGTAAAGTGAGTACCATAACAATAAACATGTTATATAGAAGTTTAGGCTAACAAAATTATAAAGCATCCATTAATTTCGAGCTATTTTTAGAATATTGTGTCAGTATTCACTACACGAATTAAGTTAAGGACCTTTTATGAGTATAATTATTGGATACGGTCATCCCTGGTTGTCCAAAAATATTAATATTTTCCCAAGCAAAATACTGAAGCAAATTGTACTCCACAATATTAAACCCTGACAAAAAAAACTGCATGATTTACGATAGTCGTAAAACTGATAGTGTAAGTGCAAGCAGACTGAATTCGAATAACAAAAATATTTTAGACACTGCTACTGTTATAGAAGCAATGGTTGAGGTGTCAATTTATTTAAAAAACTGCTTCTGCCAGCCATCTTGCGTAAATCATCACTCCACCTGGCCTGTGGGCGTCCTAGAACTACTTGTAGTTTATTGATTTTATGCTTATGATCTATTTAAATAAAACAAAACTGTTTTAGTTACACTATTATAAACTCAAAAATGGCGGGACCATTTTTTTTGGATTTCGGGTTTTCGGATTTGTCTTAGCCGGAAATATGAGATGCATCAAAAAAACATTCAAAGTCAAAAGTCAAAGTCAAAAATTATGCGCGTAGAGGCGTATGAAGTTTGGGACAATTCATGATGGGTCATGTCATACATGGAAGAAGAACATGGAAGGTAAAAAAAATTAAACTTAATTATGATCTAATTTCGATCACTGGGTGACCAGTAGCATTTATGATTACAGGTTAGCGTCCTCCTGTGATAAATATTGTAATCTAATCTGCCCCCTTGCCAAGTTCACATTCTACAAACATAAAGTTTATTAAATAATTAACAAATGCATGGGAGTGACGTCATCTTAACGCTGTCACGTGTTCAAAAAAAATATTAACCAATAATACAAGAAAAATTGAGGCGTTAACGACTGTAGAAAGAGATATCACGAGAAACACTTCCATCTTGGCTAAGGCGGCTGAGTTGAATCGAAATTATTAATAAACAAATAAAAACATATGAACAGTGTATTAAAAAGTTCTTCATATGTTTACTGTTCAACCCCATGGAACTCAAGTAGTTATTTCCTACAGTTTAACTCATGTTTATGTTACATCTCAAATCCGTTGTATACCGTAACTTCTAAGGGTCCAAGTCTATAACTGATCTGTGACCTTCCTTAATAACTAAACCTTACTTAAGAACGGGGTTATCAAAGGAGAAATCTGATCCGACTTGTTGCTCCGGAGATTACCGCGTTCAACCCGGAAATACGAACTCTTTGTTAACGAAAGCTTTCTTATACCTTCGAGTATAGAGTTTAGGTATAGTTGGTTCTAAGTGAATTAAACATTAAATAATAATAAAATAGTTACCTGGGTTTTGTCATATGTTTTACTCTGATTTGATTCTAGTTTAGGTCAAAACAATTTTTTAATTTAGAACGAATATCCCGAATTCGATCACTGGATTAGTGAGATCTCTTCAGAGTTTAGAGATGTATAAAGTTTAAAGAACTTTGTTTACTCTTCACTCCGAAAGTCAATTTAGTAATTTGCTGAAGTCTGTACTATTGTAACGGTCATGTTTTCGAACCTGTCTTGTTATCTCTCAGTCTTAAATTTATTCTGTACATATCACAAAATGAGGTTTTAGACCGGGAGCTGGTAACAGGTGACGTTCCTCGATTTTGTCGTGTATGCCTTTTCAAGGCTTGATAACTAACCCTAAAATATAATGATGGTCGGGGTTTTAGCCCCCCGCGCGTCCTCTTCATAAGGAAAAGAGCTTTTCTTTGTGTAGCGGATTTTCATGTTTTTCCGTGATAGATAAATATACTGCATGCTATTGTAATATACGGAAGTTTTAACAAATTAAAGCTGTAATAATTGATGGCATGCACTTCGCAGCGGCCCAAGATGATCATAGGATTGTGAAAACCTGAACAAAATTAAAGGGTCATTCCGTGTTTTGAAATTGCATGCCGATATAAAGAATGGAAGTTTTTGTAATAAACACACTTTGGAAAAATTGGCATGCACCCCTCGTATGACCTACGGTGGTAAATTTCCGGATAACTCTGTAAAATTTGAACACAGATTTTCCTTGATTCCAAAGTGCATGCCATTGAAAGGATACTTAATTTGTATCATTAATTAATAGTAGGAAAATTGGCATGCACACCAGGATGCAAAAAAAATAAAAACTAAAACCCAAGTACGACAAAAAACGACGCTGAATAAGCATGAAATTGTACAGTACATGTACTTGTACAGACGAGTTTAAGCAAAACTTGATGAATTTCGATGCTTGCCACCACCGTGTAAACGCGAACTCCAACAGCAACTTCTCAGAGCATCGTACATTGGGCACATGTGGAAAAATTATTTTAGCTCACTGCCCAACGATTCTTTGAATGTAGAAGAATTCGGTTGGAACCTGGAAAATAACAGCAATTCTTTCCGGTTCAAGGGGGTTGGCGTTCCTCCTAATGTACAGAAAATTATTGAAAGTACTTATTTTTTTCCAATCATGCCTTTATCTTTCAACATTCGAGGTCATTATTCTACTAGAAATTTCATTACTATACAATCAGTTCTTTTCTTCTTATGTTTAACACATACGTAAAATCAGAATGATAACTGATTTCTGTCATTTTCATAGCCCCAATAGAAAGCGACGCTAATGACGAGGAAGTCGTTTTTTGAATTGAATCTTTGATGATGAAGAGGATGAAGAATCAAATGATGACGATGACAGCAATTGCCAATCCGATATTGGCTACACCACGGAAGAAGAATCTGTACATAGCCGCGATGATGATAATGATAATGTCGACGATGATGATGATGAAGTGATTGATGATAATGAATAATACTTAATGTTTAAAATAATGATGATGTTAATAATTTTGTACTTTCATTTGTAGGGATCCCCCTACTTTTATTGATGTATTTCACTACACTTACACGTGTACTCTCGTGTACTGGATAATTACATCGTTCAGTGAGTTGAACTCTTTTATTTACTCCTCATACACGAGATAAGTAGCTACTACCTAGTACCTACACATTTTTCATAAAAAAAATTAAAATTGGACCTTCTTTTTTTTTATTTAAACAATTTTCATGAAGGTACATGCATGCTATTTCGCATTTCAGCTTACAATAGTATCTACTAACAAAAAACAAAGTGGCATGTAGGAAGAAGTCACGGCATTTTGCAATTCTTTTTTCAATTGCGAAATTGATATTTATTCAATTTTTTCACAATTTTTGTATGTTGGGCTATAGCTACATGCATGCCATTTACATTCATGACTTAAAATAATGTAAACTCACTAAATACAAAACGGCATGCAAAAACAAGTCACCTAAATTTGCACAGTGTTTTTTGCAACTTTCATGATGCATGCCTCTATTTACCCGACTACGGCAAAGCCAAAGGAGGGTTATGCTTTTGACAGGCTATGTATGTATGTATGTATGTTCATTTGTTCCCTCATAGCTCCTTAACTACTCATTAGAACTAGACAAGTGAGGTGTGGTTAGAAGCGTCATGATTGTCTGCTGGTTATGGGCTATATAACGTGTCACTGAATCTAATGTGGCGCCCTCTAGCCGACATAAAGAACTGTTAAAAAAATAAATTTTAGATAAATATATCGTGTTTAGTATCATTGGAAAGGGCGTTACTTGTACATTTCAAAAATGCATATATTATTAGCATTTGCCTGTGACTTTGTCCGTATTTATTCGATGAGTATGGTATTTCTATGGTATGCTTGTTTCTTCCCTCCTTTCCAAAACTACTAGTCAGAATAAGACAAATGAGCTATCGTTAAAAGCGTCTTGATTGTCCGCTAGTTATAGGCTATATGACGTGTCACTGAATCTAATGTAGCGCCCTCTAGCCGAAGTAAAGTACTGTATTAAAAAAAAACTATTTGAGGTAAATAGGCCGTGTTTGGTATCATACAAAAGGGCGTTACTTGTACATTTCAAAAATATATATATTATTAGCATGTTCTCGTGACTTTGTCCGTATTTATTCGATAATTGTGATATTTTTATGGTACCTATTTAAAATATACTTTGCAAAGAAATTAATATTATAGGGGCACCAAAACATTTTAAATAAAAAAAAGTAAAAACTAAAACCCAAGGACGACAAAAAACGACGCTGAAAAAGCATGAAAAAAGTTTCAAAAGCCGTAGTCATGCGTTGTTAAAGTGTTATGGAGTGTGGTACATTACACTACATGGACTACGGCTTTTGAAACTTAGTAATGTACAATATTTCAATATTGTACATTACGTGGTGTAGCCAATATCGGATTGGCAATTGCTGTCATCGTCATCATTTGATTCTTCATCCTCTTCATCATCAAAGATTCAATTCAAAAAACGACTTCCTCGTCATTAGCGTCGCTTTCTATTGGGGCTATGAAAATGACAGAAATCAGTTATCATTCTGATTTTACGTATGTGTTAAACATAAGAAGAAAAGAACTGATTGTATAGTAATGAAATTTCTAGTAGAATAATGACCTCGAATGTTGAAAGATAAAGGCATGATTGGAAAAAAATAAGTACTTTCAATAATTTTCTGTACATTAGGAGGAACGCCAACCCCCTTGAACCGGAAAGAATTGCTGTTATTTTCCAGGTTCCAACCGAATTCTTCTACATTCAAAGAATCGTTGGGCAGTGAGCTAAAATAATTTTTCCACATGTGCCCAATGTACGATGCTCTGAGAAGTTGCTGTTGGAGTTCGCGTTTACACGGTGGTAGCAAGCATCGAAATTCATCAAGTTTTGCTTAAACTCGTCTGTACAAGTACATGTACTGGACAGCTATCTTATAAATTTACATTATAATACTGTGAAGAATGGAAATTGCAAGTTTTTTTTACAATTTTTCATCAAAGAATTGAGAAAATAAATATCCATGACCACCTTTTTTGGAACGAAGTTCCTTATCGCGCGTTGTGAAAGGGGGCTAGACGGAAAATTTTTTTTACGAAAAGTTGTCACGACACAAAAATTCTTACGAAATGTTGTCACGACACAAAAAATATTACGAAAAGTTGTCACGACACTTTTTGCTACAGTAAGCGATTGTAAATCGTGCGGCGTGCGCATGTTTCTCTGTCTCTCTCTCTCTCTTACAGAAAGGAAGCCAGACATTTTCATTTCTATTTCGCATATTGAACAGTGTGGTGTAGCGACGATTATTTTTGTTGAGTATATACAGGTTTTTTGTACATAATAAATAATAAAAATAATAAATCCTGACAGTGAACTTCGTTCCATCCGGGTGTCCCTTGACACCTCTCGAGTTTTTTATTTGTTTATTTAAATAATTTTCATGAAGCTACATGCATGCCATTTCGCATTTCTGCTTAAAATAGTATCTACTAACAAAATACAAAGCGGCAAGCAGGAAGAAGTCACCTAAATTTGCACAGTGTTTTTAGCAATTTTTATTATTATTTATAATACGATGGGCTTATTCAACACGCATGCCATATGAATTAGATAATTATTTTGTTATAAAATTAATATTTATTTTTATTAGGAGTAATTTAAATCACGGAAAATCTGTGTTCAAATTTTACAGAGTTATCCGAAAATTTATCACCGTTTCGTCATACGAGGTGTGCATGCCAATTTTTCCAGCGTGTGTTTATTACAAAAACTTCCAATCTTTATATCGGCATGCAATTTCAAAACACGGCCCACATTGCCCTTTAATTTTGTTCAGGTTTTCAGAATCCTATCATCATCTTGGGCCGCTGCGAAGTGCATGCCATCAATTATTATAGCTTTAATTTGTTTAAACTTCCTTATAATACAATGGCATGCAGTATACTATCACGGAAAAACACGAAAATATGCTACACAAAGAAAAGCGCTTTTCTTCATGAAGAGAATGCGCGGGGCTAAAACCCCGACTATCATTTTAGGGTTAGTTATCAAGCCTTAAAAAGGCATGCACGACAAAATCAGGGAACCTCACCTGTCACCAGCTCCCGGTCTATTTGTTTAATATATCTATCTATCTATCTATCTATCTATATCTTTTTCTTTACATCTGGAAACTTGATTAGTGCTTGTATGAACTATCCACCGCATGAACGAAGGAACAAATTGCAATTTTTCAAATCCATACTAGTTTATGATTTTCAAGTGCAGATATGAAATCTAAATCTAGTAAGTTCTCATGTTCATGCTTTCATAGGTATTAAAATCCAATTACTTTTAAATAAGGTTTGCCATCTGTATATCCCTATTATATAGGTAAATAGCTGAACCGACAAATGTAGGTTTCCCATGATGCTGATGATTAAAAATTTAGGGGTGGGTCACCATTATCATTGAGGGGTATGAACAATAGATGTTGTTCGATTCTTAGAACTATCCGATATGCACACAAAATTTCATAAATATCGGACAATCCGGTTCGGTGGAGTTTGGTAACAAACAACGCGACACGAGAATTTTAAATATTAGATATTCCGATAATTTGTGAAATAGTTTCGTATACTAGATATGAATAATATAAAGAATGAGTAGTTTTCATTATTAGACAGATATGTAAATATGGCGGTACGAAGTTCGCCGGGGCAGCTAGTTTTATTATAACGTTATTATCAAGAATTCGTTAAAATAAACAATATTTACTGCAAAACGTATTCTGTACAAAAGAGTAAACTTAAAAGTGTCACAAATAATATAACAATTAATTTCTTGCGCATTTTGAAAAGATTATCGGTATAAATATATATATATATATATATATTAATAGACCTAATAAACAGTTAAGTACACGACGCTTTAGCTGTAACATGATTATGTGTATACACTACGCGTCGGGGACGTGTGGGAAATAAGAATGGTTATTCTTTTTAAAAAGGCTTTGAATCAATTATATAATCTAAGCTTTAAGGACCAAGTTTCTTATAAAATATAAACATATTGGGAGTACATGTATGGAACTGTGGTAGAGTGTTATCCCTTCTTAGAAATGTTTAAACCTATCAAGAATGTAGTATAATGAGTATAATAACTAACGAAGGAGAATGAGCTACGAAACAGTTACATTATTTTGTAAAATATTTGTTATTACCTATTTATGTTACATAGATAATTGATAATATATCCGTAATTGTGGTTCGTTTTAAGTTCACATTGAAATTCAAAGCCATTGTTAAGGTAACTATTACGAATTCACCTAGATGTGGTGAGTATTAGATCGATTTACCTCTTCTGTTTTTATATTTTTTTGTGAAACATATACAGTATTTAAACAGAACCATTAATTTGAGTTAAATAACGTTTATGAACAAAGCTGAAAACCAATTAACAAAACTACGAGTATATAATTATACCTACCTGTTTGTGTAATTGTTTTATTCAAAGTAGTCTTTATAATAAGGTATACTTTTAATGAATGAATTCGTCTGAAATAGGGATCTTGTGAATCATCTGGAAAGAAATTATTGACAGCAATGCGTGAGTAAAGAGCAGGCAACCTAGATACAAAAAAAACATGTAAGTAATCTCTTACAACTTGACTTTGATTTAATTCCATTACTAGTAAACAGTGTGGACTGCTAAGTAAAATACAAAACATGTAATTTAACTTGTAGCTACGTATCTAACTAACCTGCCGACAACCACCTACGTCCTTGGTCCGTACCAACGTCGTGCCAGTGTGCCAAGGCCAGTTTTAACATAATTAGTGCATCGCTGCACGAGATTCATTGTCATTCATGTCACTGGCTGCGAATTTATTCAAACTTAATTATGATGACTCTGGATAACTGCCATTTCCCTGTGAGAGATTTAATTTTATTTACAATATATGTTAATAAACTCGTTATTCATTGGGCGGTATGATTTCATTGGCCACTGCGTGAGTTTTGTACCATGACGAAAAGGTAAAATATATGTATACTGGACCCCTTATTTTATTTGACGAATATGTCTGAAATCCCTCCGGATCTCGATCAGGATCGTTATGAGTAGAAGCCGAGAATATGGGAAGTTTCAACTAAAGATCCGATAGTTAGGTCCAGTTCTAATTTCTAGGGGAACTGGACCTGTGTGATCTGGATATAAGAGTGTGATCTCAGATTCTCATCAAATAGATATCACGTCTAGTACGGACATAACTCGGAGGAAGCTTCCAATTATTCTAATAAAGACATTGTGCCCCATTCGTACCAGGATCAAGCCACCACCGTATTATACCGAAGACGCTAATCTAACGCCAGCGTTTCTTAATCTGGTCCTTATTGTTTATTTGTAGTCTGATTGATATCATATACCCCACATATCACATACTTATGTCAAAGTAACCCAAAGGATAGTGAAAATGCTGATGCTCGCAGATTCTCGACGTGCTCGGATCAGGATTAAGGAGATCCATAGATGAAACAAGATCACTGAAATAGCTCAAAGAATTACCAAGGTTAAATGGCAGTTGGTGGTGTACTTTGCTCTTAGAAATGATCCACCAGCAGAGGTCTAACGGCAAACCATTGAATGCAGGGCAGCTCAGACCGGTTGTTGTTACTAATCTTAGCCTACGTTCGTCTACATCTTTTTACTGAGATGGTGAGAATAAAATCCAAATGTACAAAAAAATAATTTTGAATGTAGGTTTCTATTAGATTTTTTGCATAATTATTTATTTTACTTTGTATGATGAAAACTTGTAAAAATAGACTTGCTATTTTGACAAGTTTTCAGAACGCGGCGTTAGGATCTATGCTATAATGTTTAATGAACATAATTATTATTATTTCATTTGGCCGCACAACACAACTTCTAAAGCGCTGCTTTACGCCTCAAGTAACCCCGAACGAGGTCTTAGGGTAAACATACATGTATTTTTGATTCTGATAACTATCAAGATGCTAATAATTGCTCACATCAATAAAACAAATTAATTATTTATGGAACAAGTTCAAATTAATGATCATTGGAATTGATAAACACGCATAGACTCCATCAGAAATCACTTTAAAATTTAAGAATTAGTTATGGTTTTTATTTAGATGGTAAGTGAATATCATCGCCTATGGACACATGCGATTAAGATGCGTAAGTGCGTTGTCGTCCTCTGAGTATTCAAGAACTCATGAGGAAGTATATTTTTAATTTGTTATTTTTTACCCAAATTGAAGAAGAGTTTTCGTCGTTGATTGTAATCGTTTTATCAATAACGAAGTTTAGTGGTGTGACAGGGTTGTGAGGTTACAAACACAGAACCGAATAAGACCCACTTTCTTTTGAAATCGGTTTAAAATATGTAGTACAGGTGAAGAAATAGCATACTAATGTAAAAGATATATTCGTAAAAGTCGGGTAACTCTTAGGACATGGATTGCTGTCTCAAATTTCCTTTTTGATTAAATAATATAATAATTTGTGAGTAGTATATTGGGACCGCAATCCTGGTCCTTAAAGCGAACCCCTACTAGTTCGGGAGGTAGCGTTGCATTTTTGATGGTGATTTCTATTCGAGTAACCTTGAGTGCAATCAATAACTTAGATATGGATAGCCCCTGATTTAAGCGTCAGCAGGCGCACTCGGGTCGAACTGGGAACTCGAAAAAAATATTCCAAAGATGTTGTGCGGTCATTTGAAAAGTTGCACAGTAGTAGTTTAAATAACAATAATTATGAAAATAGTACACCGTAAAGACAATTGTGGGTTGCACGTCAACAGGTCATAATCCTACTAATATTATAAACGTGAAAGTTTGTAAGTATGGATGAATGGGTGGATGGATGTTTGTTACCTTTTCACACAAAAACTACTAAACGGATTTGGATGAAAATTTACAGTAATATAGGTTATACATCAGAATAACATATAGGCTATTATTTGCCGCGATAACCGACACATACGCGGGCGGAGCCGCGGGCAACAACTAGTATACTTTTACGCCTATTTTAAAAATAATTATTTTCATTTCACTTCTGGTCGAATGAAACTGATGCAGATTATTTTTAATGCTATTAAAATTATAAAAAAATGCCTCAGCAGTCCTATCGATAGGAGTAAAACCGTCAGGAGGTGGATTATAAGTGCAGAGCAAGCATTTAATCCAAGTATATAGTTATAAATTGTATTATTCAACTGACGACTTTCCTCTATTCAATTGCTCTGTTGACTATTTTTTCATTGAAAATATTGCTCAATTTATTCTTAGCATTAATTTAAATGACCAGAAATTGATTATAACAATGTATTTTTTTCCATTTCTTATTGCATATAAAAATAATTGTTGTGTAGCGGCTGGCGAATGACTTTACTCACTTCATATATTGAGCTGACATTTTTTTATTAAATTTATATTTAAATTACTTTCAATATTAATTTCAAGTGACTTGAAATCAAATTACTTCTAAAAAAATATCTGATCGCTTGAAATTAATACTGAGAGTAATTTAATAAAATGACCACTTTGGCCAAGAGAATCGCCAGGAAATAAAATAAAAATCCAACTTTATGGCGCACTTTTTTTGTACGGTATCAGTTCCATACAATTTTATACCTATTCTTAACCATTATCCCGCGACTCCGTACAAAATCATGTAACAAGGAAGAAAAATCGAGGGTTTCTAACCCCCCCTTCACCAGTACTCAGTTGGACAGCTTACAAGTGACGGTATCGTGCTGAATGTTATTATTTTATGCCACTGTATCTTTCTTAAAAATTCTACTGTTGGGTCACATGACCCATCAATCTTCGACACGGGCCCGTAGTCTACTACAGCTATTCTTATTTTCAATTTCTGGTAACTGCAAACAAAAGTATTTGGAAATATGTACCAACAATTTAGAAGCGGTTAATTACTGTTCAACACGTAATATTTGATATTTAAAAACAGCCAGAAGAATACGAAATTCCAAGAAAATAATAAAATTATAAATTAACAGAAAATAATAGTTCAAAATATTATGTAGAAGACAGACTACCAAAAGAAATATTGAGAAAAGTTTTGAGCTAGCAAAGGCGCAAACTCCGACGAAGATAGAGCTTAATCCACTGCTTAGAAGAAGAAGAGATTAAAGCTAAAGTATGTAAATATTTTACTTGCTGGTTGTTTCTTTATTTCGCTGTATAAATAGTTAACCTTAGCGTAGTCCAAGGAATTAAAGTGTTGCTTTGAATGTTGGATTCGGTTATTTTTCTTTTCGTGAGTCATGTGGTATACGTGTTTGATATTATATATCTTAACAAGTAATAAAAACATCTTGCGTAAGTACATTGACAGCATCATTAAGGCGGCCTCGCGGGAGTTAGGTATACTAAACAAGGTAAGACAGTTCTTTTCGCCCGAATATCTGTATCTTCTTTTACAAGACCCAGGTGGAGTACCATTCTCATCTTTGCAAAGGAGCCACGCAGTATTTGTTTGACGCTCTTGATCGGTTGCAGCGGTGAGCAGTCTGCATTATCGACAGTCTGTAAAAAGCCACCAAGTTCTTTAACCTTCTGCAGTTGACATCGCCTACATAGCATTTCTCTAAGGTGATTGGTGTCATGGAAAGTGTTCAGAAGAACTCTTCCAATTAATACCCCTTCTCCCTTCCTGTACAGGGCAACACGTGCTAGCCTGGCAGAATACGCTTTCGAACTCGACGTTGCTTTTCTTCTTTCTTTTGCCGAGCGGTCAAAACCTGAAACTCACTATCAGCTCACGTGTTTCCCTCCCACTATGATCCCGAACTATAAGCGGGGCGTGAAAAAGCATCTCACTAAACTGCCCTAGTATGGGTCACCATACTGCATTATCCATGTTCGCAATGAGGATGGTGACCAGCACTCTTGGGTTCTACTCATGGTCTACATCAAGCAGACTAGATTCATTTTTACAGCAAATTTAAAAAAAAAGACTTTAATATTATTTTTAAAAATGTAAAAAAACCAATTCCCTCCATACTAGTTCAGTGGCGTATAAAACAAATCGATGCCATGCTCATTATTTAAGCTTGGTGCTAGTAGTATATACTGGCAGTCCATATATCACATTGAATACAAAATATGTACTCAGAATATGTCGTATTGAGACGAGGAAATACAATTTCATATGTATAGAAGTATTATATTTTTCTTACTCTCAATAGCAAAAAATTGAATTTCGCTATATTGCAGTGACTTTAATATATACTTAAACATGAATCATCAATATAGATAATATACGTATAGAAATAAGTATGATATCCTTCAAACATTAAGGGAGAATTCTCGCATTGCTGGGGTGATCATGCCTAGTGGACCGCGGTCCAATAGCAGTTAACGTTAAGACGTTCTATACTTACTAATCGTTTATGAGAACTTTGCATATCGTACATATATTAGCAGTTACTTTGTATCTTTTTTTATGTCTGGGCTGCCAAAATGACTCTACTCTGCCTAATAGAAAGTATAAGCAGAATCCAAGACTAGTGGTCGCGATACTCATTGCGAATACAGACAATGCAACAATGCAGCATTGCGACCCACACCATGATGGGCTAGTGATGCTTCTACATCATTGGGCCTCCGGTCTTGCTCTCACCAACGAAACACGACTGCACGAACGCTGTCATTTTACGTTGATTTTCTATGCGAGGGTAGTACCGCCCCGTTCGAGCCGGTCCGTTCATGGTGAAATCAGCGTTTCTATACTACCTTTAATCTTCTTTAAATTGCACTGAAGCATGTATTATTTTGTCGTATTGTGAATCGGAGGTTGACACAGTTATTCTTCATATTATAAACATTTGTCAGTTGAAGCTCCAGTTCTACTAATTATTATCAACTTTAAGAATTACTGCAGCCCCAGTCTTGTTACTCAGTTTTAAAGCTACCTTGACCGTAAAGATTAGAAAATATACTACCAAGAAAAAAAGGGAAAAAGGTAGTGTTATTATACTAGATAGTAGGACCACAAAACCACCTTCCAAACTTTGCTATTTTTACTGAAATAATTGTGGAGTGACAGACAGTAACTGCATTTTTATTGAACGTAGAGAAACCAAGCAACGTGACAGCCGTATTAAATGTGCTGCTTTTTCAATAGCTTTTTACAAGCTTATTTACCTTCACCTTTCCGATGTTTGTCTGTAATCAAATCTTACAAGCTAAATTTGACCCACTTCCGATTTCCGACTGAGCTGAAATTTAAAATATACCTATAGTTGTGATGACAATGCAATTACATATAATGTTTTTTTTTATTAACAAGTAATAAAAGCTTGTATTTTAAAAACTTTTTAAATAAATCACTTTTTATTAACTTACTATGAATGCTTGTATGTTCGGGTGGAATCATGCAACTAAATTTTGGAGTAGATACCTTCAACCAATTTTTCTGAAGTTTTGTAAGCATACGCATACAGCGTGACAATACAATATTATTATGACAAGGAGCTGATCAGATGCTGGAGCTGGAAGGTGGCCATAGGAACTTTGTAAAGAAACTTCGCAACATCATCGAGTTTAGACTCGTTTGATTCTCTCGAAGCATTCCTGTAAAAGTGGGTTTTAAAAAAACTTTTTAATTTAATTTATTATTTCATTCATGCTTTCTATACTAAGTTTATGTACTGTGTCTATTCTTCAGAGTAGTTTAAACAATTATATATTTATATATTTCCGAATTACAAATCAAATTAAAAATACTTATTTTTTATTTGTATGTGTTTTGTTTCTAGGATTTGTATAAAGTAATAGGTATAAACGAAACATTAGTTTTTACTTATTTCAGTAAGCCACAATAAGGATTATAAATTCGTTTAAATTTTGCACTTACTTATCTAAAGGCCAGTCATAATTCTTCATATAAAAGTATATTTAGTGATACTAAGAGCTTCGACACATAGCTTGCATTGCACAATATATTTGAAATGCCCGCTGGCGGTATCCATTGCGGTTGTATTAACGATCAAGGTTGCCGTGCAAGAAAACCATTATACCATTTACTAGAGAGCCCAGCTCCCCTTTACTATATCAGGCAGCACAAAGCAGTTTACCCTTAAATCGCGGAGGCACTGCTGTGAAAAATAACGCGATCATAACTTGCACACTTAAACCGCATTACTCGAGCCGTGCTCAATTTATCGTAAATATGATGGCAGAAAAATGATCGATCATTGAGTTCAACTTCATTTTTCATATTTCAAATTGCATAAAATACTATAATCACGTTATATAGTGTAGGTAAACTATCAAGTAAATAATTATAAGTATTCAATGTATCTCTACTTATTAAATAGTAATGAGCATTTATTTAGTAACGCTTTAAGAAACTAGCAGTACTCAGCATATGTTGTATTCATTTAAGTTTTTCTACAATAATTATGTATAAAAAATACTGTTAAGGTATCATAACACAGATTTCTAGTTTATACTAAAATTATATAATTAAAGTAAACATCTTTTCATGTTGTGAAATGGAAATGGATTTATAGATACAAACTAATGACATAGTTATATTTGAAAACATACATTGGCAAGGAATTACTTTTAGTTTTTATAGAAGAAACTCTAGTAATAAAACGTTGCCAAATGAAAAATAGACTTCAAGATTGTCCTAATGCCCAAAGGAAATACTAGTTACTGGAAGTAATAAGGAAAACAGTACACGTGGGTGTAAAAGTAATGCGAGTTTTATTATCCTCAGTAGCTAAAAGTACATTGATGCTGATATATTTTTAGATTCATATGAAATTTAGCGTTTTCAGAAGGGTTCGATTAAAAAGTTAGTTAGTTACTCGATAATCGTAGGTAGGTAAACGAGACAATTAAAATCAACAAAATTAAATAAACTCTTAACATTGCAAGCTTTGTTTCACTTTCGCGTTCCATCCTGAATATTACGTAGTTGTATAGCTTCTCAATATCACTAAGAAGAATAATATTAAGCACAATTTTTAAATTCATTGTATGTATGGCCAAGTCAACATGACTCTATTCTGCCTGATAGAAAGCATAAAAAGAGTCCAAGAATGGTGCTCAACATATTCATTTCGATTGCAGACAACTCAACAATACAGCATGGTGACACACCATGGCAGCCTAAACGCCTTTTGCATCAAAGGGCCTCTGCAATCACCAACGAAACATGGTACGAAAACTGTCATTTTGCGTTGATTTTCTGCGCGCCCCGATCGATACGGCCCGTTTGTGCTAAAATCAGCGTGGCTCTACTCAAATAAAGCTAATAAAATCAAACAAAACAAATTAAATTAACAACTAATCGAATTCATACTTAAATGGAATAAAAGAATCAAGCTGTAAGTCAAAATCAATAAAACAAAATTAATCAAATTAAATAAACAAACAAATTAAATAAACAAATTTAATAAATCAAAAAAATAACAAATAATGCTAATAAAATCAAAACCAACAAATCAAATTAACAAACTAAATTAACAATCCATCGAATTAACAATTAAGGGGATTAAAAGAAGAAATGAGATTAAAGAAATAAACATAACTAACTAAAATGAGACAAAATGCGATACGTCTACTCAAACTAGGGGGTGCTCGAAGATGCATTTCTTAAATTTTCCAAAGTCTACATCATTATATTTTACTTCGATAATCTCGCAATACGTAAGTGCTTTCCAAAGTTAGTGCTATGATGAGCGATACTAAAAAGAGAAGTATAAGTTTATAAAGTAGACGTAGTTGTATCTCGTATAATTTTATATATAAAAGTGAATTGCTGTTCGTGTGCCTCGCTAAAACTCGAGAACGTGTGGGCCGATTTAGCTGATTTTAGTTTTGAAATATTTGTTGTAGTCCAGGCAAGGTTTAAACTGTGAAAAAAAATTCAAATGTCACGAATTGTAATTGTACGAAGTAGCGGGCACAGCTAGTCTTCAATAAATATTTGTTCCGATCACTGTATCAGTTTTGAATACGCCACAGACGACACTGTATATGATTTGCAGGGGTTGAGTGCTAGTTATGCAATCTTGTTTAGGGAATGGTAATCAGGTTATTTAGCATTAATACACGTTTCTTTATTTATTTTATCATGTTTGGCCTTGCCAATATGAGTCTACTCTACCTGAAGCAAAGCATAAGCAGAATCAAAGAGTGATTGAGCACACGTCTCGCATGTGCCCAATTTTTCTTCCTTGAAGCCCTTGAGTCCTCGTAACTTTTGGTCTTTGGCCATATTTTACAAGTCTTTCTCATTTATGTGGCCTAGCTCTTAGCGCCTTCGAATAATTTCGGAGTTGGCTGCTACTGAGTTTTTTACTTTTTTAAAATTATCATTTTGGATGTAGTACAAGCCATCAGTTCTACGTGCTTTCACTATTATATTGCTATCAGGATCCACGATGTAAACTTTGTGTTTTTTCAAATACAATTTTGTTGCCTTTGCCAGTGATCTTCCCAATTGAAAGTAGGTTTGTGGTCAGATCTGGTTCGTATAGTCTTTCATGTAGCTTGCATCAATATTCATTTAAGCTCACCTGTACTGACCCTTTTCCTTTGATTGAGGTTTTTTGGCCTTCTGAAGCCAAACTTACATATTCATCATCTGCGGAAATATTTACAAATAATTGTTTGTTGTTGTCAGTGCAGCCGCTGTCTAAGCACGAAAGTATATTTTTATACAATGGTTTTCGATCTATTTCTTTTTCTTTTGATGAAATGGCAACTAGACGGATCTCTCGGATTAGCCATTTCTGCCAATGTTAAGTGTCTTTAAAAAAAGTTAAAGTCTTCAAATAAGTCTTCGTCGTAATGTAATTAATGAAAAAGAAAAGCCTATTCTTTTTTGATGAAATGTGCAACCAGCAAGCAGGTAGAGAGCAGAAAAAACAAAAAACGATCTTCATAAAAAATATAAAAGACTTAGATGAGATGAAATGGGCTTTGAAATATTCTTCTTCTTCTTTTGATGAAATGGCAACCATCTGGATCTCTCGGATCAGGTATTTAAACCAATTTCAAGTATTTATAGTCTTGAATCATAAGTCTTCAAGTCTTTAGTCTTCGTCTTGAAGAAATTTATGTTAAAAAATATATGAAATATGGATGAGATGAAATGGAGACCGTCTTTCAAAAACAAAAAACTTGGAAACTTTGTTGATATTTCATGTTTTCATTGTCATTTTGGTCTACGCTTTTTAAAGGAGTTTTGTTGTTTCTTCTTGAACTAATAAGATTCAGTATTGTGCTTTTTTGTTATAAGATTCAACAAATTTAGTTTTTCTTTATATAGAGGTTTTCGATTAGACTGGATTCTGTTTGCTAGGTGTTGTCTTCGCCTGAAACTCTTCAAAGACTTTCACTTTCGGGTCTTCAGGGTTTGGTAACTTATCTCTAGATTTTATAGCTATTCGAAAGGTTTTGTATGATGGAAGCAAGCGATACAGGATCATTATACTTAGCAGCTCATCCGGTATTATTATTTCCATATCTTTAAGTTTCCTGCGATATTCAAGAAATTATTTAGGTGATCGCGTATGTCCTTGCCTTGGGTTAATCTTTTGAGCACTGCTTCAGCAGAGTTGTCTATATGGCTGTCCCATACTGTACCCATACTGACTTTAACGTCGTGCAACCTCTTATTTGCTTGAGTTCTGACGGGGATAGCAACAGGATAGTCTCAGCTTTGGCTTACAAATCCTCCTTGTTGAATTGTGCCGTCGTAACCGCATTTGCGTCTGGTAGTAGGGTCTTGGTATTTACCGCTTCGTAACTTTTTACAGTTTTTTTGGAGGCCCTGCTAAAATGACTCTACTCTGCCTGATGGAAAGAATCCAAGAGTGGTGATTTTTACACGTCGTAGCGATCTGTTGGCACTTGTCAGTCTACTAGTATATAACCATAGTAAATTTTATGTCAATGCGACTTTTCACAACTTCAATAGAGAATCCTATCCGGTGCTGGCTGGTACGACTCATGGGTCGTACCAGCCACCACGGATACACGGTTTTCTTAGACCATGATCTAAGGAAACAAGGTCTTGCATTCCGAGAGTTACACAAGTTGACGTCATTATCCATTTACCACTTTAAAGCAACACTAACTTTTACCAGCGCCTTTGCTCGCGTATGATAAAAAGTATCATAAGTTACTTTTAATACCTCCAAGAATATTTGTACAAAGTTTCATGATGATCGGTTAAGTAGTTTTTCTTGTTGTTGTTTTCAGCGTGTGCTGTGCTGTGGCTCGGAATGCCATACCTGGCGAAGTAAATTGTTTAAACATGGTACGACCATCAACATATTATTGTGGTTAGATTTCTGATGATCTAATTTTCAGGGAGAAATTAAGATTAAACACTTAAGAAATTCAATACCCTAGAGCACATCTTAAAAAATTGTTACCAAGTGGATAGAGAGTTCAGATAATGATGTGTGATTACAGTTAATGATGTAAATATTTAGTTGGTGGCCTCATAGGTGACTACGATGTAAATCAATCACTGTTGGCGATAGCTTTATGAGACATTCGCTGAGTATACTCAGCAAATGTCATGACTCATCAGCTGAGTATACTCAGCGAATGTCATGACTCATTTTACTGAGAATCATCAAAAGCCGTCCTTATTAGGTAAAAGATCATAAAAAATATAATTGACATATTTTAAAGCTATAGGTACATATGAAAGAGGAAATATTGATTCTTTTTTGGAAGTTATCTAGTTTATATATCTAGTTTAATTTAAATTAATTCAGATTTGCAACTTTTGACCAAAATGTCGTAGACCAGATAATATGCATTTGTAGATAATAATAGATTGAAAACAGAGCGAATATAGAGTGTGTAGTGTAACACCTGTATCTTCCCCTAGTTTTTTTCTTAAAAGATAAAACACTTAAGACGCACGTCAAGCGATATCATTTATTTAAATATAAGCACTTCTCGTAACAAATGAGAAAGATTATGCTTACTTTATTTCTTACCGTCATACTGTTGCCCGAACAATTTGCGGCCTTTATTTCGACTCGATCATTATAAAATTAATTGTTTAGTACTTTTACACAATTATTGAAAATTGTGGGTATAGCTATATACCTAAATAACAGTACGAACAATGCCAAAATATAAATTGAATTATCAAAAATCTAAAGGTTAAGCAGAATTCAATGTCACGAACAAAAAACAAACTTATTTCATAGGATCCCAGGTCATGTTCGCTAATAAGGTTTATAGATCGTGGCTATGAAGTCACAAGTTGTTCAATAAAAATATGCTGTGTATGTACCATAGGAAAACTCGAAACAAACCCTACCTATAGCAACTCGTTTGGCCAGCATGATATAGCAGGCCATAACCTCCTTGACAAAGAAAGACCTGTGATTAGCAGTGGACTATTAAACGCTGACCATGATGCTAATGATGAATAAATGGATAACCTGATGGTAAATAACTGTCAACTCAAAACTTCCAAATACCATGCCAGTTTTTACTCTTTTCTTGAAGATATTAAGGTTAAACATGTCCAGAAATGCGTTGTCTTATCTGGTCGAACCTCAGGAGTGTATCTAAACAACCAAAAATTTGTATAGATAGCACCGGAACCCTTTAACTTCGAAAAGGGTGTCAGGCAGGGCTGCATATTCTCGCCCATTTATTTAACGCGAATGGAGAGTATATCATCAAGCGTCTGGGAGCAAAACATCATTAATCTACGATACGCAGATGATACCATCGCTCTCACCAACAGTAAAGTTTTGAATAACGCTAATATCTTGGCCAGAATAGAGCGAATTAGCCTAGGAGTAGGCTTTAAAACTGAAACTCACACATATCCAAGTGATGGGAATAGAAAATTTGACATGTTTATTTATTATACATGCGAACAGTATACATGCATATTGTTTAAGAATATTATACGATTATGGCATTGCTCTTATAATAATAGGGGCTAAAATATGAAATTGCTGCCTTATAGCGCAGCAATTTCATATTTTATCATATTTTAAAACAATATATACTTTAAATTGATAGAAATCCTTCATGGTGTGACATCTATACAAATAAATAAAATTGGAGTGTCTGTTTGTAATATTAAAATAACCGCTTTTTATTAAATGCATATGTATGTATACACGGTACCTATTCCAATAAATGTTTTGTCTGTCTGTTTGTTCCGAGTAATCTCTGGAACGGCTTTCACTGGCAGGTAGCTGATGATCCAGGGAGTAACTTAGGCTACTTTTTTTAGACTAGCTTTGTCCCGCGGCGTTACCCGCGATGCGACAATAACCGCGGGGTTCAGCTAGTTTTCGAATAAAACTGTTGTCACGTGATGGTGCTACCCATAAAAACTAATCGTAACACTGATATAAAATAATGGTTTTCTATTTTTTTTATTGTCATATATGCCGCAGAACTGATTACCGTTGGGGTAAACGGGTTCTTGGGTGGGGACCGCGTCTCGGCAAACGTAGTGTAGGACATCCACAGGCCAGGTGGAGTGATGACCTGCGCAAGACGGCCGGCAGGAGCTGGATGCGAGAAGCCGAGGATCGAACCAAGGGAGAGGCCTATGTCCAGCAGTGGACTGCGGTAGGCTGATAATGATGATGTTTTTTTTTTATTTCTTCAATTATCGCAACTTATAATTATTGTGGTAGATATAAACTACTTCAAGGACTAAATCAAAACAAGCATACATCTGCCTGTGACGCAGAGGAAGCAATTAAATGCATTAGAGTATCTCTAATCTAAAATGGAAACTGTTTTGAGCCAACTTAAAGCAAAATGATTTAAAAAATGTAAACAAGCAGACGAGGTTTCTGACAAATCGATGCAAAGCAATGTTTTTAAATATGGTGTGACATTATGAAAAAAATATGAATCGAATATAATCGGACATTTAAAAAAAGGATGTGTATAATATCATCTTTCATTTTATAATTTCGTTTAATTTTCCATGAGACGTTGAAGAAATTATATATAATTATATCTAACACATCAATAATAAAAACTTCAAACCGTAAACGAATTATCAAACCTAGGCTATATTTAGGTTTAAACAAAATTGGAGTGTTTGTTTATAATAATAAAATATCCGACTTTTACTAAATGCATATCTCGTATGTATACACATTACATATACCACTGCCTATATAGACTGCCTCGTTGGTCTAGCGGTTGGCGTGTGCGACTGCTGATCATGAGGTCTCGGGTTCGAATCCCGGGTCGGGCCAAAAGTGTTATTGAGTTTTTCTGATTCTATAAATACTTAATAACAGCTCGGAGTTTGGAAGTTGGGGTCTGAACCCCCGTGCCTCGGAGAGCACGTTAAGCTGTCGGTCCCGCGCCTGATCTCTCCCCGATCGTGTCGGTTAACCGTCCCATCGGATTATGAGAGTGAGGGAACAGAGAGTGCACCTGTGTTTGCGCACACACTTGTGCACTATAATATCTCCTGCGTAGTTGGGTGGTCTCTGTTGAGACTGGCCGCTGTGGCCGTAATCGGCTAGGAGAACATCATCATCATCATCATCACATATACCAAAATTACATTTTTCAACATGTTTGTACCTCTGTCCGTCTGTCTGTCTGTCTGTTTGTTCCGACTAATCTCTGGAACGGCTAGACTGATTTTAACGGGGCTTTCACTGATAGGTAGCTGATAGTATAGGGCGTAACTTATGCTACTTTTTTTTTGATTAGCTTCGCCCCAAGGCGTCTGACACCCCCTACGACAATAACTGAGGGAAACACGGGACTCAGCTAGTGTATGAATATTATTATCAATAACAAACCTACATAGTTATTTCTGTCGCAAGTTGCGAGATCCTCAATTTTAAGACGATTTTTCCAAGACAAAGCATAATATTGTTAACAGCTACTAGTGTTCATAAACAGAGCACGGGGGATGCTGTGCAGGTAGATAATTCTCTAAGCTCTATTTATAATACAACGTTCGTGCCGTACTTTGTGTATGATGAACTATTGTAATATGAATACGATATAAGTGTAATATTGTGCAGTGGTCGTTTCTCAATTTAGATAATTTGTATACAGCTGTTAATAATACCGTGTAAAGTCGTGTTAGTTTTTCATAATTACTAGTTAGAATTTACATGTATACCAAATTAGTTTAAATGAAAATTATACAAAATGAAGCTCTTAAAGTCACAGTTCACTTCTCAAGAAAGAACTAGGAGGCATGAGTGACTTTGATGATGGTGATGGCGTGATCTCAAGACAGTCATCAAAGTGGGGGTTCTCTCACTCGGTAACACGATTGCGGCCATGTTGCGGTGCGAAAGCGCGTGGAACTCTGTCGTCTCTTTCTGCAAGCAAGTCATAGATGAGATGGCGGAGTAAGACCGGGAGAGGTTAAGAACTCTCCCTGTCCGCTAGGCCCAGGAGGGTTAAGTATAGAAAATGACTCGGGCGCCGGAGATTATAAAACGATCTCCGTCCTACATAAGCGCAAGCCTGGGGGTGACAGGAGAGGCCATCAGTCACCCTAGAAATAGCAGGCCGGGGTGGTGGCGCACGCTCTACAAAGTGCTCGTGCCTTTTTATAAATAGAAAAGGAGCATCAGGGTTCCTAAATAGGATGGGTAATCTACAAACCGTAGGTGGCCCGAGGTGCGTTGGGATTTCCTTCCGGGGGTGCACCTGGTTTTCCGGCTTTTAGTACTCCAGACGTTTTGCGGTTTTAAGTCGGTTCGAGTCCGATATAGCCACTAGCTGGTGGTATCCGAGGGGAATTTCGCACATCAAAAAAGGAGGAATGAGGGACTTGTTCTATATCAACGTACTATGTACAATACATATAGACTTCATACGGACATATGGACATATAGCGGACTTCATGCCAAAGGCTACCATTTTCGCTAGTAGATGTGCCAGATAATAAAATGTAGAAATGACTGCAGGAGGATCCAATACATAATATACTAACACTACTACTAATATACTACGCATTAGTTATTCTACATGCGACATGCGATTAGGAAGTGTCCTATAAAGTGGTAAAATGCAGTAACTGAAGCCTTTAGTACAGTTTTATCTAGTCGATCGAACGGTAAGATGAATGTTGATTGTAGCTAATCTGAAAATCCACATCTTCTAGTAGCATATTATGTGATCACCACCCCCATTGCTAATTTATTTTTTAACGATGAAGGTTTCTAAAGCTTAGTTATTCATAAAACTTCACTACAAACTTTGCTATTGCGGTGCATACGTCTAGCGTGGGAGCAAAGTGAAAACTAGGACACGTTTTTGAAACACTATCTCATTAACGATACACCTCGTTAAGAGTTTTGCTTTTATGTTGTGTTTGTGTGTACTCTCTATTATATTTTCAAACTTGTTTAAAACTATAATTTTTACCTTGGCAATATAGGTACTTTCTTCTATAAAACAGGATAGATAACCGTACATCGCCAAATCGCCATCGTCACGTCGTTCTAATATATTTATCGATTTGATGCTGGTTTGAAATTATTAAAATCGTGAATGAAAGTTAGGTATTTCTTAAATTATTCTTGTACACTATGTATGTATGTATGTACTTCCTATAATCCAAAGCCATTGATATTTTTTAAATCTATACTAATATATATATAACAAAAATGTATAATATAAGCATATCCATATCATTGTAACATATATTTTGTGGGAGAAAATAAAAACATAATTATTATTATTATATAAATATATAAAGCTGAAGAGTTTGTTTGTTTGTTTGTTTGTTTGTTTGTTTGTTTGTTTGTTTGAACACGCTAATCTCAGCAACCGCTGGTCCGATTTAAAAAATTCTTTCGATGTTGGATAGTCCATTTATCGAGGAAGGCTATAGGGTATATATCATCACGCTACTACTAATAGGAGCGGAGCAACAATGAAGAATGTTTCAAAAACGGGGGAAATTTTCACGCTACGGGCAATATAAGGCGCAAACGAAGTTGCGTGGGTCGGCTAGTTATTATATAAAGCTGAAGAGTTTGTTTGTTTGAACACGCTAATCTCAGGAACCGCTGGTCCGATTTGAAAAATTATTTCAGTGTTGGATAGTACATTTATCGAGAAAGGCTATAGGCTATATATCATCACGCTCGGTCCAATAGGAGCAGAGTAGCAATGAAAAACGTTTCGAAAACGGGGGGAAATTATCACGCTATGGGCAATGCAACTAGAAAAAACACTTTATACACACTGTTTTTAGACTTCCGCGACTTTTACACATACATATCGTTTTTATTGTGTAGTAGAACTTATTCGCAATAAAATTATATTATTTAAATGCCTTAAATTTCTCTGATATTGAGAACGCGTTATACCGCTCGTGGTCACGAGTAGACTTTAAAAACATATTTTATATCCTGAAATACAAAGAACCAATATAAGAGAGCCCAAACCACTGAACCTAGAAACCTGAAATGTTGCATGTTCCTGAAATATTGTAGGTTCTTTATAAAACGTAAGTAAGCATTAAGAAAGGAATCTTTGGAATTCTACCCCTAAGGGGGGTCAGGGGACCCCATCAGGGGATGAAAGATTGCGTGAGCGAAACCGTGTGCAAAAGCTAGTTTTTATAGTTTTCCATGTAGCTTAAGTAAATTAGTTTTTCATTATAAGAAATTGTACTAAATAGACGAGGTTTTCACTTTCAATCGAATGACCAATATATTCTAAAATAGCATTTTTAAAGCTCTCACTAGATATTAAATGTTCCAAATATTTACACTAAACAGCCAGCGTTTGCCTAAGAACTAGATGAAAATAATGTACTGCAGTATTGTATACCTTAAAAGGTATACAAAAAAGTCCACAATAGAATGGGTATGTCTATATCTTAGGGATAACCCACAATAACCATTTTTATTATTTTTTTTTACAAGAAATAATGGATTACTTACGAAGCGATTTTAAGCAATACAACATTAATCTTTATTCATTAAAGTACCTTAAATACATTGCGCGTTTAATATAGATCAATATAGCCTTCAATAGTATCTATTCTTTCAAAGATATTAAGACATTTAAGTGATTTAAGTGTACAAATCGTGTCGTCGGTAGGTGCATCTGAAATACACCCGTGCGAAGTCGGGTCGGGTGGCTAGTTAATAATATTAGTAATTCGAAAATTGCATAGTTAATGCGTGTATATCGAAATATACTATTGTAGAATAGATTTGGGTTTAACGCCTAAATTACCTGAAGCATAAAATATATACCCACTGATTATTTTGTGCCTGAAGGTAAAATTTTTCCAATCGGAATCTTACAAATATGAAACAATTTATATAACACAGTGTATATTATAATATGTACTAAGTGAGAGTACATAATCATTGTGATTATCAAATTAATTAGATAATTTAAAAAAATCTAAAGCTGTTTGAATTCACTCAAGTGTAGCTAACCGAAAATTACATATAACGATATAACGATTAAAAAAGATTCTGACAAATATGGTAAAATATCACTTGTTGATTAATATGTTCTTACTATAAATAAAAAAATCGAATGCCATTTATTAAATTTAAACAATTGTGTAACATAACCTAAGTATCCTATTTTAAAATTAAACTTAAAGTACTAGGATGTAAAAAAACAATCAAAATGTTTACAAAGTTTACATAGCAGCGTATTAAAATACAATATTTACACAGAAAATCTATTGGACTAAAACTATTCATTAAATTTTAGACTAAATATTCGGATAAAAGTTTTCGTTTTACTAAAAGGTTTGTAAGCGTATTAGTGACTAACGTAATACACTAATGGTCACTGCGAAATCTATTGTAACACGTGTTATGTTAGGTATATCTGATATTAGGTAGGTATAGATAGATTAGAGAGTATTAGAGAATAGATTATGCAACACATCTCAAGGCTTTTTTTATATTGATGAACATATTTTCAAATCAGAATTTGAAAATATGTTCATCAATATAAAAAAATCCTTTATTTCGAACTGTTTACGCTGTACTATATGCAGTATGTATAATGAATGAAAAATACTAAACTATTTTTCAAATGCTCCATCGCATTCGAAGTACACCGTCATCTATATAAATATATAATAAAACAAAAAAGATACTAAACCTTCACAACAAACAACAGAGGGCGCTGAGTGTGGATTTTGGAGCAGTTTGTCAACAAATCTGTCTGTCAGAGACAGACAGATTCGTCTTCGTTTTATGACAGATTCCTCGTTCGGAACAGCTCGTCTCGATTCTTGCGAACTTCAGACAGATTCGTTAATTCGTCGTTCGGAGCAGCTCGTCTCGATCCGTGCGAACTTCGGGTGTCAGGTTTTTGTGTTACGGAATTTCTTGGTTCGGTCGCCGCGCTCAAAGGCTTCAAAGCTCTCAATAAAAGCTATACAATAAAACACATTAAAAACTAAGTAAATGTTACAATTAATTTGAAGTTTTCATAACACACACAAAGATTTAGTAAGCGAACACAAAGTTGTGTGTTTGTGTGTTCGTGTGTGAAATGTTATGCATCCAAAAATGTTTCTGTTGCATCATAATCGAGGGTTTTTAACCAAGCTTCTAGTTTCCTTTTCGGCGTATGACTATTTAAAGAATATTCTTACATGAAAGAAATGGTTGTTTAAAATCTCATATCATTACATCATAACTCAAAAAATACTAGCAGCCATCGACGAATAAGTTTTTTTACGGTGATGAGGTATAAAAAATATACCATACAAAGTTCTGTATGTATTTTTTCCCTTTGGAATCAATAAATTGAGTTTATTAGATGTTATGACAATATATTGATGTATAAGCCATTGAAATTCAAATTAAAGATTTTTTTATGAAAATATATATTTTTTGGTATAATGATTTCATACATCTGACACTCAGTACTCTGATTTTAAACTAGGTAGCCTGCAATATTTTAATTGCTAAACATACATATTTCTCAATACGTATGTATTGAGAAATATGAATCTATACTAATACATAAAGCTGAAGAGTTTGTTTGTTTGCTTGAACGCGCCAATCACACGAACTACAGGACCGATTTAAAGAAATATTTCAGTGCTAGATAGCCCATTTATCGAGGAAGGCTATAGGCTCTATATTATCAAGCTAAGACTAATAGGAGCAGAGCAACAATGAAGAATGTTTGAAAAGCCGAGGAAAATTATCACGCTAGGTCAATAGAAGACGCAAACTAGGTTGCATGTGTCAGCTAGTAATAGATAATTATACTCAGACATATAACCAAAGATCGTTAGCATTACACAATTATCTGTTTTGGGTGGAAATCAAACCCACGACCTCTGGAGTGGCAGTTATTATCACTCTAACCGCTAGGTCAATATATGTTCAACATAGGTCAATATATGACTGCCTGGTTGGTCTAGCGGTTGGCGTGTGCGACTGCTGATCATGAGGTCTCGGGTTCGATTCCCGGGTCGGACCAAATGTTTGTATGATCTACAAATATTTGTTTCGGAGTTTGAGTGTTTTCTATGTATAATATAAATAAATAAATAAATAAATAAACATTTTCGGACATCTAACACACAACGTATGTATTTACAAAAAAAAAAGTATATATGTATTTATATCAGTTGTCTAGTACCCATAACACAAGCTCTGCTTAGCTTGGGACTAGATGGCGTTGTGTGTTAGATGTCAGAAATATGTATGTATGTATGTATTTACACTTCGAATATTCACACATAATTTATAATGCGATATACGCCCCTGAACTAAATGTTACGGCTCTTCCTTCCTGTCCCATTCAGTTAAAATTTGGGATTCGCACGTGTTTCCCTCCCACTATGATCCCCAGGATGAAGGTGAAGCGGGACGTGAAACAGCATCTCACTAGGCAACCATAAAGTGACTCACCATGCTGTATTCGCAATGAGATGCCATAATCAGATTCTAGTCATGCTTCCATTAGGCAGAGTAGAAGAGTAGAGTTATTTTAGCGGATTTATAAAAAAAAGAGACCCTTACAACTCAAAAAACAAGTAAAACCTATTTCTTCATCACACAACAATTTACCGTTTACATATGTACAAATGATCACAGGCCCGCCGGCTTTCTATCTTTATGTACGTTTCATGTACATACGTTTCGATTCATGTACGCGGATGTATGACATCATGTTAGATTACAGGAACTAAAATGAGTCAAGAAGAATAGTTTATATGATACTGAATTGACAAACACTGCTCTTCCATGTAAATTTTCTTTTTTTTATGTTTAGGTGGCAAACGAACATACGTATTACCTGATGGTAAGCGAATACTGCCTTCCATGGACATCCCCTGGAGAGATCCCCCCATTCACCAGAGGCGTCACAAGTGCGTTGCCGATTTTTGGGGGATGGGTAAAGGGATGTGGGGAGGGGTTAGGGTATGGGCCTCCGGTATACTCACTCACTCGGTGAAACACAGAGCAAGCGCTATTTCACACCGGTTTTCTGTGAGGCCGTGGTATCACTCCGGTCGAGCCGGCCCATTCATGCCGAATGCCATTCGTGACTCTCCCACGGTAGATTTATTTCTAGTCAATATCTAATATATAAAATTCTCGTGTCACAGTTTTCGTTGCCATACTCCTCCGAAACGGCTTGACCGATTCTCATGAAACTTTGTGAGCATATTGAGTAGGTCTGAGAATCGGCCAACATCTATTTTTCATCCCCCTAAATGGTAAGGGTCCTTAAAAAAAAATTATGGCAAAACGACGTTTGCCGGGGCAGCTAGTTTTGGTATAAAATTAGGGGTTTGGTTTTCAAAGGGTAAAACGGAACTATGTAACCAGTATAACCGTTTTTTTATATGTGTGTTTTAGTGCCGTGAGTAAGATAGAATAGTTCACATCACGCTCATAGCAATAAAAACGGAGTATGATTGAAAAGAGATGCAGTCCTGGTATTTTAAATGTTTAAAAATTACAAACATATGTATAAAGCAATGATAAATCATATCTCACGGTTACGATTAAGTTTCAACACCACCTATAAGTTTGCAGTTGTAGTAAAAAGTAATAAAAACCGTAACCAATTTCCACCTCCACAAACTTTGTTAAAAGAAAATTTAATACGTTGTAAAAATTTAATACACTATTCAAATATTTAACTGCCTAAACATTTTAATAAGGATAGTGATATATTTTCAATTGTTTTATTTGCTGTTTCACACTAAGCATTAGTTGACGAGAAAGTCTTCATCGTGCTTGGGTGAACTTGGATGCTTTGCAACGAAGTCTACTGGATAACCAGAAGTAGTGAAAGCAGATCAAAAAGTCACTCCGACTTTTAGGAAATCAAAATTTATTACGATAAAATGCGTAATTGCACACCCAACCAACAAGTAATAGCAGACAATTTCAAACAGGGCAAGGAGGAATTGTTATTATTATGAACCGTTTGTAAATAAACAAGTACACATTTACTTGTATTATAGGATAGATTGATTCTCATAATTTAAAATTTAAATGTTCAAAATGTCACCAAAACAACGCAGATATCAATCATAAATCTCATCAAAACTGAAGTAGGACTAGCCCGGACATATTATGTTGATGAATGGATGAAATTAGCACAACTTGCGTCCCGCGAGAAACTAAACGACAACGTGGTTGGCCAAGATAGCTATGACAAGACGATTAGATGGCTTCCAAAAAGATTGACCCTAATGACCTAGCAGATGACAAAGAGACGTGGTAAGGTAAGAGTTAAGCCTTTGTCCTGCCGTGGCTTAATTTTTTTTTTTTTTTATATTTGGCCCTTCCAAAATGACTCTACTCTGCCTGATGGAAAGCATAAGCAGAATCCAAGAGTGGTGGTCAACATACTGCAAATGCAGACAATGCAACAATGCAGCATAGTGACCCACACCATGGCGGGCTAGTGATCCTTCTGTATCATTGGACCTCCGGTCTCACACTCACCCACGAAACACGACAGCATAATCGCTGTCATTTTACGTTGATTTTCTGTGCGAGTTACGGTAAATATGCGGTAGTCTCATATTATAATCTGCTAAACTAATTTCCAAGTGACAGGCATAACTACGTATGAATAACGTTTTGTAAGTTGTACGAACAATTATATAAGTCTGGAATTATTTTAATAAATTTAAATGTCTTTAAAACCAAGAGTGCCATAGAATTCCAACAAAGAACAAACAAATAAGGCCATTTACAATAGGTTCAGATAACCCGTACTTATCTTTAATCGTAGCTTTGACATAACTCCCTTTTCAATTCAACTCCCAGAAACTTTATTCTGAAATATAACAAAATATATTGTGGTCAAAAACGTTGTCAATTTTTTTGTTAGTAAAACAAATATAAGTCATTCACTTAACTTTCGTTAGTTAATTGATTTATATTTGTTTTACTATTGCATTTAATCCTGAGATTTAATAAATTGGACACTAACCAATCTATGTTAACAAGTTCGATGCATTCAGTTCCTCTTTTTTCCAAAGAACAAAACGCAACTCTACATATAATAGTATAATATAATAGAAGAAGTATAGTTTCGAGTTCGGGTGTCACAAAAACACAAAAACGATTACTTTATAAACTCTTCAAGAAATAAAACCAAAGCCATATGGCACATTGTAAACAGTATGTAAATTATGCAATAATTTATGGAAATATCTGGAATTAAAGTAAATGATAAATTAATAAATGACCTAATTTACAAGGAAAGAAGGGAAGGAAAGGAAGGAATTACGAAAAGAGCAAATCGATGTTTTTGATACCAGTAACGCAACAAGATATATTTAACATCATCAAATCCCTCTAAGCTGCCAGCAGTGTCTAAGATGGCGGTGTATAGTTGCGAGAAATCAGTAATCACTGTCATGGACAAGGGACAATCGATAATTAGCATGTTTGTATGAAATATTTATGTCCAAAGATTTAATCATATAAGACGTGACATACTTCTAGATAAACTGTATCAATATGGCATGAGAGGTAATATGCATGATTTAATAAAGTCAAATCTATCCAATAGAAGACAGATCACTAAAATACCAAATATAATGTCCTAAATCGAAATCTGAATTAGTTTTTAGATCTAATGAGAGAATTGTAAGATTTGGAGTCCCACAAGGTTGCGTTTGGGGTCTTCTGCACTTTATTATACACATTAATGACTTCACGTTGACAACTATCTTTAATATTATATTGTTTTAAACTTTAATGATCTGTAACCTGTAACATTAAAATAGAAATCTGCGGGATTGCTACCGTGTACCTTTTTGTATGTAAGTATCCGATATTTCAACGAGTTGTTGTTGTTGCAAGCGCCATGATCACGGAGTAACTGAAGATCTTGCAGGTGGGCTATTATTGGCAGACATATCGGTATATTCTCTTTCGCAATCTTTTACTACGATCGTCTTATAGCGCTAGCTACAGGATACTCACAAACAAAAAGGTACATGGTAGCAATCCCGCAGATTTTTATTTTAGTATCTTTAATATGACTTTATTTACCCATTATTTACCGACGACAGCAGTGTACTGTTTGCGAATTAACTCTTGACATATACTGAAACTAAAATAAAAGCGTCTACTATCTTGATTATACAATGGCTACAGAACAATAACTTAAAAATTAACGCAGACAAATCAAAACTCGTAAATTTTAAATAAAGAACCAATACGTACAGTATTATATATAATTTTGATGTAAATTATAATGGTAAACAATTTTAAAAGAAAGAGGTTATTCTTATTTAAGGTTTAATCATTAATAGTAAATTTAACCAGAAAGCACTCAGAGAATATTCTCGTATTAAGGTAAGTCAATCAATGCATGGATTCTATAGGCTAAAAAATATAACAAGTAGATTAAAGATAACAATATCTGTCAACACTTTTCCAAATACATGGAAAAAGGCTCAAGTCATTCCTCTTTTCTAAAGTCCTCGAGCTTCTCATTCACACATTTATGCAGATGATCTTCAAATATACTACCAAAGTACTCCTTATAATTTAGCACAGACAATGAATAATAATATTAACAAAGACTTAATGCAAATGTAGCAACCATATTAAAATTTAAAATTTCATAATAAAATTAATTAAAATAAACAAGCAAACCCTGGTCGAGAGCGTTGTTTACAATAATCGTGATTCGTGACGTAGTGAACGAATGCAGCGGCCGGCCGACCGGTCGCCGCGACAGAACAGAGGTGCGAGTGCTACAGTACTGTTGTTGTTAATTCGCGGCTAATGCGTATAAGTTTGTGTAATTATATCCCATATATTTAATTACTAGTATTCCTGTGAAATAAATAGTCTTCTAATGTAAAGTAACAAGTAAAATCTGTACAGTGTTAAAGTCAACTAAACAATATTTTATTTCGTTTAGTTGTGGAGTGAACTTTTATTTATATACATATCTCCTAATAAACAATATATTACTATTAAAATATATATCTTCATGCCACACAAATATGTAACTGGAGTATTAGTAGAGACTTAGACTGTAAGTACAGTAAATCCAAACAAAACTGAAGTTATTATAGTGGATAACTTGCTGCTGTGCTGTGTAAAATAATCTTTCAGCAGATACCAGTCGTTAGTTGCAAAGGTTAAGTGTTTAAAGTAAAAAGTATAAAACTTGGAGATCTATATGGATAGGTACCTATATTGTGGACCTCGAATAGATCGGGGAAGTTGGTCGCAAATTATTTGCGGTCTCTGCGAAGGCTACAGAACTTCCTTCCTATCAACACTAAAATTGCGCTCGCACTATCTATTTTCTTTCCCATCTTTGACTATAACGATGTCAGTTATCTTGATCTCACCGATAAATAAATTTAAGCGACCATAAAATCTCTGCATCAGATTCATATCTAGATTACGCAAGTATGGTCATATCTCAAAGTATCGTTCTAAGCTTAAGTAATATGTAAAATGACAGATAAAAGTAATATGTAAAATTAAGTAAAATGACAGCGATCATGCTGTCGTGTTTCGTTGGTGAGTGCGAGACCGGAGGCCCAATGATGCGAAAGCATCACTAGCCCGCCATGGTGTGGGTCACCATGCTGCATTGTTGCATTGTCTGCGTTCGCAGTATGGTGACCATCACTCTTGGATTCTGCTTATGCTTTCCATCAGGCAGAGTAGAGTCATTATAGCAGGGTCAAACATAAAAAAAAAAAAAAAAAAAGTAGCTTTCAATACGCTTTCGTCGAAATCTTCATATACTTTCTTCTTTGTTCAGTGTTCTGTTTTATCCTAACACATCCTCTTATCTCAAAGAACGTCTAAAATTCTTGCGAAATTTACATTGCAGGGAACTGAGATCATAGGAGAACAAAAATTAAAAATGCTATAACACTGCACTTAGTTTACAGACAAGTCTTTTACGGTGCATAGTTTTGGTTTATAATAAGGTACCTGGGTCGAATACGGCCACCTTAAGGTTTATCATCCTTTTTTAATAATGATAAATATAAAACATTTTTCTTTACAACAAAGCCAAAAAAACACAAAGATATTAAACAAGAGTTACAGTACCGTAACAGTTTGAAAAAAATTGGGGAGGCAAATATGGTCATATGTAAAACTATTGTTGACATTTTCGCCATGTTCTGGTGCCACTAAATGTATTCTTTTGTATCCACGTTCAGTTAAAAGTTCTGTTAATTTGGGCAAATTAAGCTGGCAACTATTTTCGTCACAATTAATAATGCGTTCCGGTTTGTTCATAATGTCATTCGCTTCCAAGACTATTTTTAATAACCTCAACAGTATGTTTCACTATAATGGATGCTGGGTGACTAGCGGGCGCGCGAGAAGATTGACAGGTACGCGATTTGGGAACACGCGACACTAGCGATAATTTATGGTCGCGTTAATGTTATTTAAAATTTTGGTGCTAGGAGTAATGATAAGTGGCCATATTTACCGTCTGGCTATATTCGACATAGTATATACTCGTAATATATTTCGTAGTCGGACAACTATATATGTATATTTATGTGTAGGTATACGTATGCATTTTTATTGTATATTGCATATTCTCTTCATGGTGTGTTACTGGTGTACTGCCTTAAAATCATAAACACCTAATATCCATACTAAGGTTGTCTGGAAGAAATCGCCGGAGCGATAAGATCGCCAATTGTTATGTTTTCAACTTTGTAACTCATCTTTTGTTACATATTTATTTTGTGTATACAATACGGAATAAAGATATTGCAATTAGTTAATTAATGCTGTTTATCATGAACTAGTTTTATCAACGTTGCGGTGGGGAATTATATTTTGGGATAAATTTACTCACTGGAATTTAGAATTCAAAGTTCAGAAACGATATAAAAGGACTATTTTTTAATGTTGGAAGACTAAATCACTCTCCAGCGCTTGTCGGAAGCAGACGTGTACTAAAATTATTTTAAAATATTGCAGTTTCTTAGTTCAACAATCTAAAAGTTTAAGGTGTAGTTTGGTGCGTGTTTCTTATTTTTGAAAACCTGGATAAATCGCAAACTACCTGTCCTCGAGCGAAGACCAAGCGGGAACGCCGCCACAACGCAATGAGTCTGCAAAGAACACCACCTGGTACTTTAATGACAAAAGACAGCGAGATGGGAGGTGGTTCGGTTCCAAACTTAACAGCCTACGGTGATGAAGAATTATATACTAATGTTAACTCAAGAAAACGAAAAGAACGAACTGACGAGATTGATTATAAAAAAGACTTCACTAACTTTCGCACTGAAATGATGAAATTTCTAGAAGAATTCGCCAGTAAACAAAATGAAAACTTAAACCACATACACGAAGAGATATCCGAGATCAAAAACGAAATAAAAACAATAAAGTCAATAACAGATCATTTTACACAAAGATTTGAACATATTAACTCCGAACTAGAATATATTAAATCAAACAACACTGCAACCGAGGGTAAAATCAAACACATAGAAAACGAAATATCACAGATAAAAGATAATCAAAACAGTAATGGCCAAATAGTAGTGGAACAGTCGATCTTTAACTATGAAAATCTTATCACAGAAGTAAAAGACCGAAACGACCGCGAAAAAAACATAATTTTTGTGGGTATATCCGAAATGATTAACAAAAACCCAAACTCTAGAAGAATTTATGATGATCAAGAGGTTGAAAAATTATTAGGATCCACATACGAAGCCTGTCCTAAGCCAATAAAATGTGTGAGACTAGGGAAATATATTCCGAATAAAAATCGACCTATTAAAGTATATTTCAATGAATATAACACTCCAAAGTACCTACTACGAAATAAAGCGAAACTACCCGAAAGTATACAGATATTTTCTGATCAAACTCCAGCACAAAAACGGTATTTACAGTCTCTAAAGGAAAAGTTAAATAAACGTATAGAAGATGGCGAGACGGGTCTGACTATTAAGTATTTAAAAGGAATACCTACTATTGTTGAATATAAAGGCGACCAAAAAAACCAGTAAAAATCTCAACACAAAATGCAATACATTCTAAAGAAATGAGTAGACTAAGTCACCAACTGGTACTCCAATATGAAAACATACCTATACATTCGTCTTCATTAAGATTCTTTTATGCCAATTTACGTAGTATTCGTAAAGAGGGTAAACTAGACGAAATAAAATGTATATTAAAAGCGATACCTACCACCACCCACTTATTAATATTTACGGAAACTTGGATTAGCTCAGAAGCCGATGCAAATCTATACCAACTACAAAATTACAAACACATTTACAACTATAGAAAAAAATGCAAAGGTGGCGGCGTATCCATATATGTACACAACAGTATTAAATATGAAATAACTGAGGAATTGTGTGAGAATGGGAATCATTACTTATGGATTTATATTGAGAAACTGTCTCTAAACATTGGAGCTATTTATAAACCGGGAGAAACTAATATAAACAATTTTTTAGAAACATATTCCTCGCAACTAGAACGACGAAGAAGATCAATTGTCTTTGGGGATTTCAATATGGATTTGCTTGGTTCCAATATCAATGTCACAAAATATATAAAAGAAATCGAAGAAGTAGGATACAAAATACTAAATAAAATTAACAGGTTGTACGGCACTCGCGTCACAAGTGCGACAAACACAATATTGGATCACATATGTACAAATATAAGTAACCACTCGTTTAGTGTTTCGTTAATTGAATCCAGTCTTTCTGATCATAAACAAGTATATGTGGAAATTGGACGTTTGAAACCACAAATTAATAAAAAAATACACTATAAGGCCATTGATTATAAAAAAATATACAATAATACTTTGAAAGCGAACTACGTAAACAACGACCATGACTTTTACTACTTGGAAAATTTTATACTAGAACAGATACACGCGAATAAAATTGATAAAGCGAAAATTTTAAATCCACCGCAAAAAGACTGGATTAATCAAACTATTATTAACGCTATAAGTCTGCGAAATACTTTATGGCAACAAAGGAAATCCAACCCAAATGATCAAAGCATAAGTACTAAGTTTAAGGAACAACAACAAAGAGTTAAGATCTTAATCGACAAACACAAAAAGAGCTTCTACCATAATTTGTTTCAAAAATGCAACAACGAACCTAAGAAGATGTGGGAAATCATTAATAACCTAGGTTTAAATAAAGTAAAAGACAGCAGTGCTCCCCCCAAATTGATATCGAACTCGGAAACTATCACAGAAGGTAATTTAATATGCGATATATTTAACTCATTTTTCTCATCAGTAGGCGCAGACTTAGCTAACAATATACCTAATGTGTACCACATACATACGGGCAATATTCTAATGTATGACCAAAATTACACTCACACTCTGACTCTTAATGAACTTTCACCATGTACTGTTCGCGAAATATCGAATATTATCGATGATCTTGATAACAACACAAGCACTGGCCTAGACGGTATGAGCACCAAAGTGATTAAGTGCCTAAAAACAATAATTGTTGAGAGATTGACAGACTGTATAAATGTTTGTTTATCACGCGGTGTCTTTCCCGATACGCTCAAAGTTGCTAGGGTCAGTCCTATATTCAAATCCGGAAGTAGAACTGACCCAAGTAACTACAGACCGGTGTCGGTGTTGCCGGTGATATCTAAGATATATGAACGGGTTTTATATACACGCCTCAATAAGTATTTAACTCAAAAAAAGTTTTTAATAGACCAACAGTACGGCTTTCGTTCAAAATCCAGTACTCTGACTGCCACAGTAGATTTAATTACAAAAATTAAAACACATATCGATCAAAGGAGTTTAGCTTTGGGTATTTTTATTGACTTAAAAAAAGCATTCGATACAGTAAGTCATCAAAAGCTTTTACAGAAATTGGACAACATAGGCATCACAGGCACTGCCCTTAATATGTTTAAATCATACTTGGAAAATAGGACACAAGTTGTTAAACTAGATAATTTCACTAGTTCATATCGGAGTGTGACATATGGTTGTCCTCAAGGCTCAATTATCAGTCCACTACTGTTTTTAATCTATATAAACAATATTAATAACATAGGTCTAACAGGACACCTAACATTATACGCGGACGACACATGTCTATTTTATTTTGGTGAATCAATCCACGATATTATAACAAACGCCCAAAACGACCTCAATATTCTCAACGAATGGTTAAAATATAATTTACTTACGATAAACACATCAAAAACATCATTTGTGCTATTCGCGGCAAAAAATAAGCATATACCCGACTTTATACCACTTACAATAAATAACGACGTAATTAAACGATCTCATCAGGAAAAATATCTTGGATTGTGGGTAGATGACAAACTTACCTGGAAGTTACACATAGATCACGTTAGAACAAAGTTAATTTCAACACTGGGGGCATTACGTAAAGCATCAAAGTGCATTCCTAACAAAGCCCGTACTATTATTTATAATTCTTTGGTGAAATCGCACCTTGAATATTTAATTGAGATATGGGGATCAGCAGCTGTATCTAATTTGAATACACTGCAAAGAATACAAAACCAAATAATTAAAGTACTATTTAACTACCATTACCTAACTCCTACAAAAGTACTATATGAAAAAACCAAGTTACTGAACCTCAAACAACTATACACCTATAAAACATGCATTCTAGTTAAAAAGATCACAAACCATTCCATCCAAACTGACATACACTTACACAAGAAACCAATTACACATAATTTAAGAAATACAAATAAAATACAACTAACGAAAGTAAGAACTAACTACGGAAAAAAAACAATATTATATGAGGGAGCACAGCTGTATAACAGACTGCCGAATGAATTAAAGGAATGCGACAGTTTAAATGTATTTAAAAGCGGGCTAAAAAAATATGTGTGTACATTGTGATCGCAGCTTCCAATACGCTGAAAGGTGAAATTGTATTAGTCATAAGTTTTTATTACTATGTATCTCATTATAAGTGAACTATGTTCTTATGAGAAATAAAAAAATTCTTTAAACACAAATAGTTGTAAATCTCACTTTGTAGAAAATAACATACTAACTTTCCCATGCATATGCATCATCGGCTGTGCCATGTTCGTAAGACAATATACTGCATTGTTTGAAGAGAGAACAAGGGCTCGCCATGCAAACATGTTATGTGTGGTTAAGAGCAAAACGGCGTTAACGCATAAAAGCATATTCTGTAATTGCTCCGCATCTGCGGACTGACTGCCTCGTTGGTCTAGCGGTTGTCGTGTGCGACTGCTGATCATGAGGTCTCGGGTTCGATTCCCGGGTCGATGTTTGTATGATCTACAAATATTTGTTTCGGATTTTGGGTGTTTTCTATGTATAATTTGTATGTATTTACAAAAAAAAGTATATATGTATTTATATCAGTTGTTTAGTACCCATAACACAAGCTTTGCTTATCTTGGGACTAGATGGCGTTGTGTGTAAGATGTCCGAAATATTTTATTTTATTTATTTTTTATTTTTATATTTAAAACTAGCCGTCCCACGCAACCTCGTTTGCGTTTCCTATTGCCCGTAGCGTGATAATTTTCCTCCGTTTTTGAAACATTCTCCATTGGTGCTCCGCTCCTATTTGTGTTAGCGTGATGATATCTATATCCTATAGCCTTCTTCGATAAATGGGCTATCTAACACTAAAATAATTTTTCAATTCGGACCAGTTGTTCCTGAGATTAACGCGTTCAAACAAACAAACAAACTCTTCAGCTTTATATATTAGTACTAGCTGAATCCCGCGGTGTATACTGCGGTTATTGTTGTACCGCGAGTAACGCCGCGGGACAAATTTAGTTTAAAAAAAGAAGCCTAAGTTACTCCCTGGATCATCAGCTTCAGTAAAAGTCCCGTCAAAATCCGTCCAGCCGTTCCAGAGTTTACCCGGAACAGACAGACAGGCAAAAATTTTTTTACTACATTTTTGGTATATGTACCGTGTAAACATACATATGCATTTAGTAAAAAGCAGTTATTTTAATATTACAAACAGACACTCCAATTTTATTTATTTAGATATAGATTATGTATAGATTTTGCGTGTCTCACAAGTGGGTGATTGATCCCAAACTAGGTGGAGTCTGTACTATGGCGAAAAAACTGCTTATAAACATACTTATCATTTACCTCAATAAATTGTTATTTCATTTCAGTTAGTTTTTTTTTTATAATTAATAGCCGTCCCACGCAACCTCGTTTGCGTCTCCTATTGCCCGTAGCATGATAATTTTACCCCGATTTGGTAACATTCTTTATTGGTGCTACGCTCTTGTAGGCCTTAGCGTGATAATATATATCCTATAGCCTTCCTCGATGAATGGGCTATCTAGCACTGAAAGAACTTTTCAAATCGGACCAGTAGCTCCTAAGATTTGTGCGTTCAAACAAACTCTTCAGCTTTATATATTAGTATAGATAAGATAGGTAACCGAATCATATAAAAAAGGCTGAAAACACACACACACACACACACACACACAATTTTCCAGAAGCATCTTCGAGAACTGCTCGTTGCTTAATGCTTTTACACTCTTAGAGAATATTTGGATGACGATGACGTCTATACTACATCAAGAATTAAAAAAAAAACATGTTGCCATTATGATTTTCTATATCTTTTATTTTACTAGTATTTTTACGCATGTAGTTTAATGATATTTTAAACTAGTCGACCCACGCAACCTCGTTTGCGTCTCCTATTGGCCGTAGCGTAATAAATTTCCCTCATTTTTGTAAAATTCTTCATTGTTGCTCCGCTCCTGTGGGTTTTACCGTGATGATATATAGCCTATAGCCTTCCTCAATGAATGGGCTATCTGACACTGAAATAATTTTTCAAATCGTACCAGCGGTTCCTGAGATTAGCGTGTTTAAACAAACAAACAAACTCTTCAGCTTTACATATTAGTATAGAAATATAGATGTTAAATTTGATGACATTTTAATTTTTATTCGAATTAATATAATAAAGTTAATTGAAGTGACTAAAATAAATAAAACTCTAAGACCACTTGAAAATGTGAAATTTGTGTATGAAAAGTACAGTTTAAAAATGTCTTAGTGAAACAATTGCCTGTTACTAGCTAAACGAACTAAGCTGAGTTTGATAACTTGTTTTCTTATATCAAGGTTGAATTACCAGTGTACTGATATTTCATAAAAAGTACATTTCTACTTAATTGCACTTTGGATTGCCCGATATTTTTTAAACGAAAACGAAGTTACCGAGAAAACAAGTTCAAAGTTTATTTTGTAAAGTTACACCTGATGATTAAAACTGATTTTAAGTCACGTGGTCATCGATCGCGTTGTCTCTCAGAATAATGAGAGATGAATAGTTAAAACCTCCGCACATTTTGGCAAAAGTTGCGCGGAGGGAGGGTGCGGCGGCGTATTAAACGGGCGGGCTCCTCGAGTTCGCGTGGGAGGTCGATAAGCAGTGTGTAACGGGACTGCGAGGCGATCAGTCGGTAGCTTGCCACCCGCGGGCCTTTACACTCGCGATTCATTCCGCTGGTATCGCGCCTTCGTACTGACTTCCGCCTGCCCGTGCCACCGATCGACGCCTTTCTAGAGTAAGTATGGTTTCAGGCAACCTGTGGGAGGCGGAACATTTAAGGTGCCTTCCACAATGTAAATAAAATGTTTATACAGGGTGATCTAAACGTTACTTTGCGGAATAATTTCATTATTTGACAGTTTTTAAATGTAGTAACGTTTTTTAATATTATTCTATATTTCTAGATGCATTTATAAGAACGACAAAATACGTAATGACCTACTAAAAGGTTATGGTCTGTTAACGAACACTTAATAAACCGTAACACTTTAATAATACTTCAAAAATAGATTTCGGCTACAGGCTACCTAATATATTATATTACGTCTATGTACTAGCGTATACGGGTAGTATTACTGTTTAAAGCAATGACATTTGCTTTACCGAGGGTTGTCTAACCTGACGATGGGGATGTTGATTAACGTATTTTGAAGCTAGCTTTGTTTAGAGTTGATGTCGGAATTGTTGAAACCATTTCTAAATCTTTCCATTTATTAAAATTTCTACAAGAACTGGTGGTACCAACCACAAAAGACACTGTAAATAAAGAAGAGACAGTAAAAATTTTGGGGTTGAATGCCCTATTGTAATGTTCTTAATGGGAAATAGTCGTATGAAGCCATGTAACAATGGGCACCGAGCGGCACTGTTTTATGAATGGATTTTCCTTCTCGTAATATTAAGATGAATTGAAGGCTTAAGTATACGGAATTTACTTTATCCGAATTAAAGAAAATAGATTGGAGTAACTTCGTGATATAAATAACTTGTAGTTGAAGTACTATAAATTGATCGAATAATTTGGATAAAGTCTACGTAATATTGTCATAGGATTCCTTTGGCTGTCTGAAAGCGGTAGGAATTTCTAATTGGATAGAAGTACTACTTTTTTAGTAAACATAGAATTCAAAAAATATAATAATACATATATATATTGAAATAAGTATTTAACAAGAAAGAGAAAGATATATATAAATTAGGGAAATAAAAAAGGTTGAAATCCAATCTTAACATTTAAATGTAAATTTGTAAACTTTGTCACTAGAGACAACTTCATCACAATAATACATTTTGTTTCATCATCATCATCATCAGCCTACTGCAGCTTGATTTTATTTAAATTCGCATATTATTATTGGCCTCGCGGATGGCGAGTGCGACTGCTGATCATGAGGTCTCGGGTTCGATTTCCGGATCGCACCAAATGTTTGTATGATCTAAAAATATTTGTTTCGGAGTTTGGGTGTTTTTTGTCCGAAATATTCATTATATTCATTATACATGTATTTAAAAAAATAGTAAATATGTATTTTATGTATAGACTGCCTCGTTGGTCTAGCGGTTGGCGTGTGCGACTGCTGATCATGAGGTCTCGGGTTCGATTCCCGGGTCGGACCAAATGTTTGTATGATCTACAAATATTTGTTTCGGAGTTTGGGTGTTTTCTATGTATAATATGTATGTATTTACAAAAAAAGTATAATATGTATTTGTATCAGTTGTCTAGTACCCATAACACAAGCTCTGCTTCGCTTGGGACTAGATGCCATTGTGTGTTAGATGTTCGAAATATTTTTATTTTTTATTATTCTCTTTATTACATTTAAATATACATATAAAAACAAATACATTTAAAAATATAAAAATAGTAGACCACCGACTTCGGGTACAGGGACCAAGAACCCGGTGGTTAGGGCTCCAAAGACAGGAACCTCCTCACCAATCATGCCGTGTCTAGGAGGACTGCCTTCTGCATTAGACCCTTGATACAACCGTCCAACGTCAGCCTCTTAAGGTGTTGGTCGAGGCTCTTGGCTATCATCAGCGCCTCATGCCGCCCTGAGTGTGACCGCGGATGGTCGGGACGGGTTTTCCCCTCCATCCGCTCTAGTGGCTACCCGCGAGGGGGCGACGTTACGCGTGTGCCGTACGTCGCCCAAATTGAGAGTTTTTAACCAGCAGACGGCGCCCTCTTCAGTGCGGGCAAGCGCTGGGAGGAGTCCGGATGTGTTAATAACAGCAGTTCCCGGATGCCTCCCGTCTCAGGCGCAGAGTGGCACACCGTGTGGTTTTAGTCGGTTCGATTCCGACACACGGCCCCGCCGCAAACCCCGGCGGGGTGACGGCCCGAGGGGGTTTCCACACGTTAAAAAAAAAAAAGGCTCTTGGCTATCAATCCGTGAACAGATACAATTATCGGAACAATGATCACCGAATCTACATTCCACATATTGACAATCTCGTGAAAAAAATTCAAATATTTCATTTGTTTTTCTTTTTCAACTTTCAAAGACCAAGAAGTTCCTTGCCCTCCCATACCACCCTGCGATCATTAGTACTAAGTACTACGGATTTGCGCAAATTCTCTTTAGCCAGAGCGAGCGGAGTGAGCCCGCTATCCACTGCAACTACACTGCGATGCACCTCCACATTAGTATGAAGAAAATATTGTCTAAGATTGTATATCTCCCCAAACTTTCGCGGGATAAACAACCTCGTAACCGATGAACGTGGGTGATGCATTCGGAATGCAGTCAGCAATGTATGGACTCTCCTGTCTCTTATTATTATTAGAGAGTTATTGCATTAAATAACTACCAATGAGATAGAAACCTACATACATAACAACATTTGGAAAAAAACTACAAGATTTACATAAACCTAACGCTTCCAGTAGGTGAACATGTGGAGGAGTTTTTTGACGCTTGCATGTAAATATTGTTATTTTTTATTATTGCTATGTATATAGGTTTCTACATAATGTAATAATACATACAATGTATACTACAATATATTACCTTAATTAAGTTAAAATATTAAGAAATAATAAAAAAAGGAAACAATACTTACATACAGGTGTCAAAAAATTCCTCCGCATTATCGCCTACTGGCAGTGTTTCCAAAAGGCTGTCAGCATTGCGACGTTGAATGGCAATGCTAATTCTCTGTGATAGAAAAAGGCCGGCCTTCGGGTCACGAGAAGCGTCGATCAGTTGCTTAGTTAGTTGTTTAAATATAGTGCTAACACTCGGACTCCACAAACCTAGCATCTCAACCCAAACCAGCTGTACTTGGAAGATGAAATGGCGCTAGGGTGATGACGCAAGTTGCGTTCCACACCGAAGGCCTACCAATCTTTATGATGACGATGTCAAGAGACGGGATGGCAGTAACGATATACCATCCTGTCTCTTGCCATCGTCTCGTACTAGACCATTTTATTCACGTACAGCTGGAACGCCGGCGGTAACAAGAGCACGACTGATAATGTCGTCAATACTGTCGAGATATACGGCCAGCGCTTCTGCTTCAAGATGGAAGTGCCTGAACCTGTTATGTAGTATTAAATATTTTTTAAAATATATTTATATAATTTCATGTTTCTCCACTTGTAAAAGTATTTTAATTAAAATAAGCATAAAATAAAAATAGTATCAATAAATTATAGTACACTTAAGACAATTTAGCTGAAATGAAATATTTTTTCCAACAATACCCTTGCCCTCATCCCAGACTCCACTTCCAACTTCATCTCTACCTCTACCTTCAACTCCACTTCTATCACTACCACCACCTCCATCTCAACCCTCATCTCAATATCGTCCCTAATCATAAACATCCTAAACATACTTATCTCCATCTTAATCTCCATCTCAACCGAAATTTCCATGCCTATCTCAATCTCAACCTACACCCATCTCTACCAAACCTTTTTAAAGTGAATAGACGCTTCTAATGAACAGCAACAACCGACTACGTTTATTTTATAAAGGAAACACATAACAGCGACACACAGATAACATAAGCTCAAACAGAGTTTGGCGTATAGCAACGATAAATGGCAGCATGTATTTTAAAATCCATTTATATATAAATTTCAACACTCCTACTTATCAAAACAAGTTTTTACGAGTGCGGTCCGGGTTCCGTTCATTCAGCCATTAGTACTCGTACTAGTATTAGTACCATTCAGCACTCGTACGTGTTACGCCGAAAGCCTAATGAACCGTTCAATACTCGCACGTAACCTACGCCTAATTACCTAAATCCCTAGCCCTATCAATATACGAACCCTGCGGTGAGGGATATATACATATATAGATAGTGCGGGAAATCTGTTACCGGGAAACCTAGGGCAACAGACGGAGACGAGACGGGAGCTGGGTTTAGGAGATGGTGTTCTCACTGCCGATCGAGCAGACTCACAAGACCGATCTACTGACGGCTAAGGGTGTCTTGGCCACAGTGAGAGTTGGGGAACGAGTCAAAGTCGGATTAGACAAAATGACTGATTTAATTCACATAAATTCTAGCTTACATACTAATCTTACTCTAAGTACACATGGCTATTTACATCCATGTGTTATGTCGATGCAGCTGCCTTAATCTCGATCATGCCTAACTTTTGACAGGGCCTGTACCGAGTGCGGTGCAAGCACTGCATGCGACATAGTTTAGATGTTGCCGGTGATGCAATCATGTTCTATTGAACAAAGTTAATATTAAAACAATGCTTATCAAGTTAGAGTGATATGCAAATCAACAAAAATTAAACATATTATCCATAACTATTTAATACTTCTGATGCCTAGTGCTTCTAAAAAATAGTCAATATTTACATTAGATGAACTTTGGTTAGTAAATCAGCTGGCATCTTTGACGTTTCCAAATAATGCAATTTAACAATTTTATCTCTAATGCAATCTCGACAAAAACGAAATCTCACATCAATATGTTTTGTATGGTTGTGAAATAAACTATTTACAGACAACTTCAGAGCATCTTGATTATCACTGAAAACATTTACAGTAAACAATTCTCCTGTTATTTCACTAATTAAAGATCTTAAATAGATCGTTTCCTTACACACCTCTGTGATATTCATGTACTCATCCTCAGTACTTGACAGGGCACTTGTACTTTGTTTCCTACTTGCCTATGAGGTAGCACCACCAGATAAAGTAAAGCACACCCCCGTATATGATCTACTGTCAACAATATTATTTCCTCAGTCAGCATCATCGAAACCTTCCAATTTAGTATTCCCAATTTTTGTATAAACTAAATCATAATACTTTGTCTGCTTTAAATATTTTAAAACTCTTAGCATATAACCAATGTTTAGTCTCATAACATTTGTTACTCATAACAACTGACTTAAATATACAACAGGAAACATGATATCTGGCCTCATCCATGCAGCCAGGTACATAAGACAATCTACAAGCTGTTGATAAGGATAACTAACAACATTATTCTCTGCTTTGTTAATTGTAGATTAGTAGCCAAGGGCTGTAAGGCATCAATTGCAGCCCTCGAACTATAGGCAAACTCGCTGCGTTCGTGCGCATATAGTTTGAGGGTGCAATTGGTGCTGACACCCGACTTAACTAATCTGCTTTACATCTCGATTGTGAGGTAAATAGAAAAAACCCGGCATTATAAGAATAAAACATTTTATTTGTTGAAATTTATAGTGAAACGAGAACAATTTTCAAATTTTAAGGACAGATTTTTTTTTCAAGAACTAAATTGAGCTTCGCCGTTCGATATTTAAAATTGATGACTATTATCCTCTCACAAAGACAAAGCTGAATAGCAAAGCGACCTCTTTGGTCATTGGGCTGAATGCATGATGTCTATTTACGCACACGTACGCAAACTTTGTGAAAGAAAGAAGTGTTTTTTTTTAATTACATACGGCTGTAGGGCTTTTCTAGCTACATTATTACCCTAGAGAGCTAATTAATCACCTACAAGACCCATTTGGAGGTAATAAGAACCTACTTACCGAATATGAGAGATGTAAACCTAATTTAGTTTCCATAGGAGTATCAACGGTTTTGCACTCTAACATATTAAATTTCTGTAGCAATAGATTTGACAACTTAATTAACTTTATCTACACATACATTCATTCCTAGGCATTGCTTCATTTATCTTAAGTCTTTTAGTTCAAACTGTGAACCTAAAACACTTTTTAAAGGCTCTCTATCTACAGCATTATTAGAAAAAACAAAAATATCGTCGACATACAATGCTACGATAGTTTTACAATTATTACTACCACCTTTAGTATATGACAAGGCTCATTTTGAGATCTCTTATAACCTAATATATTAAGAATATCATCACCCTTTCTGTACCAGGCACTCGAGGATTGCTTCAGTCCATATATTGTCTATTTCAGTCTCAAAACCTTACCTTTACTTTTATATTTTGGAAAACAATTTGGTTTCTGCATATATATAACCTTCTCAAGTTTCCCATTCAGAAAAACAGTTGTCACGTCTAAGTGTGTAACATCTAGATTCAACTGAATTGCTAATGCAAACAAGAGATTTAGTGTAGTGTGTCGCACCACAGGAGAAAAGGTTTCTTCATAGACCACATCTTCTTTTGGCATAAAACCTTTAGCCACTAGTCTCGCACAAAAACGCACTTTATTTTTACTGTCGTATTTTTTTACTATATTACTATTAACTGGATCATCTACCAGCTCCCATGCACCGTTATCTTTAAAACACTGTATTTCTTCACTAACAGCATCAAACCAAATATTTCTTTCAGGACCTTTCAGCGCATCTTCCAGGGTCAGGTCACAAGCATCACCCGGCATATACTACATGGCATGATACTTGAAAAACCAAAACTTTCAACTGACTTCCTGTTCCGTATAGGTCTTGGTATAAATTTAACAGGTGTTTCTTGACTACTGTCACTGTCACTATCACTCGGCACATATGTTTCATCAGCTGAACATGTAGTGGTGCTTTCATCCTCTTCTTTAATGGGAGTGTACATTGTAATTGAAGTATTCTGCTCAGGTTGTTCCACTGGTATAGTAATTTTATAGCATCCTTCAGGCTCCATAAAAATAACGTATCTGCTAGTTGTAATCTTTTTACTTACACGATTAAATACTCTATAGCCTTTTACATTATCAGAGTATCCAAGTAATATTTGTTCTTTGAAATCAAAATCTCTATTACAGAACTCAAGGCACTTTATTGTTTTGTCTAATTGCTTTTTTTTGCTTTTGCCTTAAAATCCTTAAAACAATTTAAAGCTTCGATTTTGTTTTTCAGAAAGTATACAAAGGTCATTCTCGAGTTATCGTCAAAAAATAACAAAAATATCTTGAACTACCAACAGATTTAACTTCCATTGATCCAACTTTATCTGTATGGATCAGTTCTAGTTTTTTACTTCTTCTATTACCAACACTGTTAAAAGGTAACCTGCACTGCTTACCTTCACAACAAACTGAGCATGTCAACTTCGATATGCCATCTTTTTTTTCTAAGTTCATGGCCTCTACTGCAGCTAGTGTTTTATATAAATAATTGCTATTTACATGCCCAAATCTGCGATGACATATATTACCAGAATTGGTGAAGCTACCACTGCACCCTTCGAAACTCTCAACTTGTAAACTCCATTGACAATATTAGCCACAGCATCTAATTCACTATTTATATTGTAAACACTGCAGTCATTCTTGGTAAAACTTACCTTATTTCCATTTTTCTCAATAGTAGGCTGACAGACAATAGGTTCGTTGTCAGGTCTGACACACAAAGTACTCCCTTTATTGGCACTTCAAATTCAGTGTCATCCGTTTTTGTGATAATATTTACATCGCCGGTGCATAATATTTGTAGTTTATTATTATTTGCAACTATTATTTCATCTTTCTCTGTTCTTAACAAGGATCATCTACCCAATTTTCGTTAGCCGTTAAATGTGCACTTGCGCCCGAGTCAATATACAAATCGTATTTACTAAATTGTCCGTTTAGAAACATTGTTTATTTTCTCACATTTTTATTTTCATATGACTGAGAAAAAACATTGTTCATACACTGATTCCGGTAAAGGCCGGGTTGTTTACACTTATAACACTTGACGTCAATAGTTATAATAAGTTTTGCTTTGTTTTTTCGTCATTCTCTATCGCAATCTGTTTTCCCGTATCTGGCTTGATATAGTGAAGCGTTCCTTCAAGCACTAGGAAGTTTTCGGCAGCAAACGTCCAGTCCCCGTAATTCTCCCTCCCTTTAAGCTTGGGCACGTTGACAAGGTAGTTCGAAGTTATCATTTTCAACACGAATACATAATCCCGCAAAATTACACCTTTTCTAGATAAACCTAACAATTTAACTACTAGAAATGAAAAACTTTTATGAAAAGCACTTGGTACTAGGCCCATAGCCTAAAATGAATATACGATTCTAAAGAACAGCAACAACTGACTACGTCTATTTTATAAAGTAAACACATTACAGCGACACACAGGTAACATAAGCTCAAACAGAGTTTGGTGCACAGCAACGATAGATGCCGGCACATGTATTTCAAAATCCATTTTGATATAAATTCCAAACCTTCATTGTCTCCATATTCACCTCTATATCCATCTCCATAACCATCTCCGTCTACAATACCATCTCCATCTGTTTCTACTGCCTTTACCATTTCTATTTTCTGCTTGCATCATCTCCATCATTTTCATCATCCAAATTAGGCTAGTTCAGAGCCAAACACAGCTAACGCACCGTGCAGGTTTCACGTGCTTGATTTAGCACTATGCTTTCTATAATCAATAAGCACTAGATATTTGCCACGGTGCTTTGGCCTTCTATTTCTCGTGCTACCGTAGATTCTCGTAATTATGGTCGTGGGTTACTAGTATGGATTTACCTCTTTATCTCCTGCAAGATTCAAATAAGAAGAGATGCTATCCGCATTGGATAGCTCCTGTTTTAGTGTATAAGGCTTACTGCGTGGTTTTAGTCAGTTCAATCTTGACACACTGTCTCACTAACACAATGGCACGTCAACCCGTCATGGTTAGTATCCGCATCAGCAAAAAAGCAGAACCCGCATGCTGTAAGGGTTACATGTTACTGTAACGGACCGGCAGAAACTAAAATTGGCAGGCTTTAAATTGCAAAATTTGTATAACATGTACATTTTTGACCAGCAGCAGCTTAGAAAAATGGAGTGATATTGAAAAGCTTCATACCTTTAATAAAATTCTTTTGTTGTGAGTATCGTGTAAATGGCATTTTCCAATACACTTCTCCCATATTTTCCTTTCACATGGAAATTGCTGTTTGCTTCTGAATGAAATTTATTTTGTCCATCATAGTCATTTTAAATATGAACTTGAATGGACAAAGTCTTAAAATAGATGGTCAAATGTTTGTATGATTTGCAAATGTTTGTGTGTTTTCTATGTATAATACATAGAAAACACCCAACAAACCCCCCCAAACTGTATGTATTTTTAAAAAAAAGTATATATATGTATTTATATCAGTTGTCTAGTACCATAATATAAGCTCTGCTTAGCTTGGAATATGGAAATAACGTTGTGTGTTAGATGTCCGAAAATATATATTTATCTTTCCATAGATATAAAATGAATCGCCAAAATGTATATAAGCGTATAACTTCCGATCGGCTGCACCATATTAAATAATTATTTTTATGTGTTTCTTATTGTTAGGACAAGGTTTATGTACAAGAAAAATTAAAAGATAACTGTTTTTTTTGTAATCGACTGTACACTGCCTGTGGGAAACTAAGACAGATGTGTAAATATAGCGGAATGAAGTTCACCGAGTCAGCTAGTTTATTAAAAAAAAAAACGTGATAGAGATTTTCTTTTATTTGATTTTCGACTCTATGCCGCAATAATATAGAGATAACTGCTATTTAAATTACATATTTTGTGACACGGTTAAGAAAAAAAATTGCATAATGATTCGTTTTTATCACAAAAATAAAAAAAACACACTAAGATATGCTGCTTATTTATACTATATTCAATATTAAGCTTTATTTCAAAATCAAAAAAGTCTGCAACGTAAAATTATTTGAGTATTTTTTAACAAAAACTACAAATTTCAATGTTGGTTTAGGCCGTTTTGAATAAATTTCACACTACTGTGCGAGAACCACGATATAGAGACAAAAATATTTTCTATATAAATTTTAAATAACTTGCAGATAAAAGACAATTGCATTAAAACTATAATATTAAGTTATATTACCCTCGTCAAGAAGTTTTCGCTTAGCTGACGGCTCACGAGACACCAACACCAATATCTGTACTGTTCTTTGAACCTTAATTTATGGTCCACCGTCATGTGCACGAATATCTGAATAGACGGGCATATAATTAAACTAGTCATGAGCTGAGAAAAATATTTCGATTGACTACTTCCCTACACGAGCTTTCAACGAAAGTTCTGAGTTTTTCTTTCTTGGTTCATGTATTATTTCTAGAATCCGTTACATTCTGTAAATACACCTACCGTACGGTGACCGTACAGTGACTGAATACGGTTAGTCAATACTCTTGCCCAGATTTTTAAGGTATGAAATGTAACCTTATTGCCTCTACAATTTGCACACTGTGCTAGATCTCCTTTGCTCTGTATAGAAAGGCATAAGGTTACTGAATCACCACGAATTCGACATTTTCGTCGTTTTGAGGATGATATTGAAAAGCTTAGTAAGACAATCTATGCCTGTAACTGTATTAGGTAATTGGCTTATATGAGATAACAAGATTACGAAATTGCCCGGACTTTTTTCAAGAATCTATTGACACCTCATTTATTGTCTGATCAGTAGTTTAGGTAATACGATGGGACATAGGTAATGTGTCAAAATTACCCTTCCTTTTTTGTTCAGTCGTCGTCGTCAGTCGTTTAAAGTGTAAAATGTTTAAGTGCTATATGCTATCGACTAATTGCTTGCGCTTTCGGGTACTGTTATAGTCTATCATAGAATACTTATGCTCGGCGGATTTCTAAGCTGAACTACTTAATTTACTTATTTACTTGTCCGTTTGAACACAAGTAGGCGGTGCAGTTTTGTTGTTACATCCTTTAAGCAAGTGCCCCAACTGTCCCTAGTGGTTGATGGTTGTCCTGATTTCACAGCAGTATTTAGCAGCATGTCCAAAATGCTGGTAGTTATAGAGAGAAAGTCCAGTTTAACTTTTCACCTCTTTCTGGCCTCTTAGATGAAGTTTTACTTTCTCGGGCTAAACATTTTTTACTTAGTATTAAAACATATTATGGTAAGATCTAGACGAGTGAAGAATTGCATTGGTCTTACCACTAGGAAAGATAGCAAGGGTTCTAACATTGCTCTTACAATAAATTTACTAAACACACAAAATTTCAATTGCAAAACTGTGTTAATATTATACATATAATAAATTTAAACACACAGTAAGCATGAATCACACTTGCTTATGATACATTTAGCGGAAACGATAGCGGAATAATTACTTTTATTTATGAATCTAATCTGTATATTTTTTTCATCAATCAATACAATAAATCGAGTCTGTTTAGTTAAACGATCGTAGGATATATAAATACACATAATATAAATTATTAAAGGAGAAAATATAAAATTAAGATGGATCTGATAATGTTTTTATGAAATATTTCCTCATATTATTGACACACATATTGATAAAAGTTTGCTGACTTTTTGCTGTCGTGATCTCGTGTAGATCTCAAGAATAGTATTCTGAAAAAAGCTTTTTTACTACTTTCTTTTACCATAATCCGTTTAAAAAGGTTTTTGGCAAAGTAGACTACACTGAAAGTAATTTTATATATGTAGCTGTTTCTTTTGAGACCGCAACCATCTTACAGGAAATCATACCAAAACTAATCCATTACCACGGTAAAAGCTAGGATTTAAAAAATCTCTATCATAGCGCAAGCCTCGCTAATATTTCCAGTACCTATTACATTTCAGATCGGTAAGACATGTTGGGTCAAAAAGGTTTTAGTCAATGTGATATACATGCAAATATGGACAAATGTAAGCTGAAATCCTACTTATGTAAAGACTAAAATACCTTATCTTTGAAATCCCTCGGCTGTTACAAAATGGACAGCAAAATTTATCTAAGTCTTTATCCGTTATCTATAAATCCATCTAATCCTAGATTCGCCATAAATGATAAATAAATATTTTCGGACTTCTAACACACAACGTCATTTAGTCCTAAACTTAGCAGAAATTGTACCCATAGTACTAGGTAGCCAATATAAATACATATATATCTTTATTGGATACAATATATCTATACTAATATATAAAGCTAAAGAGTTTGTTTGTTTGTTTGTTTGAACACGCTAATCTCGGGAACCGATGGTCCGATTTGAAAAAATCTTTCAATGTTAGATAGCCCATTTATCGAGGAAGGCTATATATTATCACGCTAAGACCTACAGGAGCGGAGCAAAAATCAAGAATGTTACAAAAACAGGGGAAAATTATCACTACGGCCAATAGGAGACGCAAACGAGGTTGCGTGGGTCGGCTAGTAACACTATAAAATAGGAAACATTCAAACTCCGAAAGAAATATTTGCAGATCATAGAAACATTTTGTCCGCACCTGCACTGAGCCCGATACCTCATGCACAGTAGTCGCGTGCGCTACAACTGCGCCAATGAGGCAATCAAATCGTAATATTGGAAATTATGTATGTTAGCTATAACTGGCCATTTATGTCAAAATCTATATTGATTAACAATAAGCTCGCAGCTCTATACGCGTTTTATTTATAGGTAGGTGGGTAATAACCAAGTTCATGTCCATCCCAACTTAGTACTATAGCATGGATATCTATCTATACTAATATTTAAAGCTGAATAGTTTGTTTGTTGGTTTGAACACGCTAATCTCAGGAATCGCTGGTCCGATTTGAAAAATTCTTTCGGTTTTGGATAGTCCATTTATCGAGGAAGGCTATAAAGTATATATCATCTATATATATATATATCATATAGTACTAATATATAAAGCTGAAGAGTTTGTTTGTTTGAATACGCTAAACTCAGGAACCGCTGGTCTAATTTGAAAAAATATTTCAGTGTTAGATAGCCCATTTATCGAGGAAGGTTATAGGCTATATATCATCATGCTAAGACCTACAGGAGCGGAGCACCAATGAAAAATGTTTCAAAAACGGGGGAAAATTATCACGCTACGGGCAATAGGAGACGCAAACAAGGTTGCGTGGGAATGCTAGTGTATATATATCCATGCTATATTACTAAGTTGTTCCTTTTAATTTAGAGTATGCCTAATTTTTTTTTCAGGACTTTATGGAACGTCTTAACTAAAAATACGTCTTGAAATAAGTAAGCTTTTTTCTACAGTTTCAGGAGTAGAACAGTAAATATCTGGGGACACGGTTGTGGCCGAGCCAATCAAAGCGTAAAGGCACTACCTACCTTATCTCGAAGTGCTTCGTCGATTTTTTGGAATCCTCATAACTTTGTTTTCTGATATACCAGATATATTAAATTCTCAGCATATGATGTCAATTATAGGCTTATCAAAATACAAAGTTTCAATTGCATAGCTGTAATACTTTAGATTTTATTGATATCTTAAAAATACCGATTTCGTCACTTACACACTGATGATCATCATAACTGTTAGGGTACTTCCTGAAGTGCTAGAAAGCTGAAATTTGCTATGGAAACTGAGTTGAGTATACAAACAACAAAACAATTCATAAAGCTATTACTTATGCCTCTCAATTGGCGGGTGGAAGTTTGTATGAGAGTTTCACAAATTTCTTTTTGCTAGAGCTTTTTTTTTTGGTATACGGACTTTTTCGAAAGAAGGAAGGAGATGTCCAAAAATACGCAAAAAATGCTTCCCAAATCAACTTACAAAAAGAAATGAAAATAATCTCACAAAAAACATTTTCATTTAAAATATTTTGGCGGGATTATTATTACTTTTACTGCTCTACTTCGAAACATTGCGGCTTTTGATGTGGCATTTACAAACAATTGTATAATGAACTTTCAGAAGAGACTGATAGTTACTGAACATTCAAGTACATAAGTCTAATAAGTCGAGTAAAATACTTAACTCTAAAGCAAGTCACCGTGATAAAAATTTACATCATGCCAACATGCGTAAATCATGTTTCAGTATGGGAAGGCACAGTTATTTTTTCATAAAACATTCTTGGGCAACTTTTTTTACAATATCTATGTAAAATTCACCTTTTTTATGGCTGTATCATCGAAAAGTTTGAATTAAAATTTAGATTAAGCAACTTTTAATTCCAAAATTTCTAGAAATCGATATGAAATCTGGTAAAGTGCGGCAGACTAATAGACAAAACTTTGATTATTATTATTTTTATAAAAATCTGAAACTTTTTTGTTCTTTACAGGATTATAAATAATAATTATTTTTACTGGAATTAACGCGATCACTTATTTTTTATGTTACCAGGGATTTCATGTCGATTTCTAGAAGAGTTGGCATCAAATGTTGCTTTATCTAACAATTTCTTGAAAAACATATATGACTAATGTCACTTTAATATACTACATATGTACAATATAACAAATGTTTAAGTCAATTCTAGAATATAAACCATAATTGCATGCCTTACCTAGGTAAAAAATCACATACAATTTATTGTGATACTCTGTCTTTTTGGTTTTTCTTAGTAAGCTCCGTATTTGTATTTGTGTAATTAAATGTCTTCTTTGATAATTTAATGAATATTATTAACTTTTTAGATTACAATTTCATAAATTCAACACCATCTTTTTGGTAGTCTAAAAAAAATCACAAAAAAAATTACTTAGGTTATTTTTTTGTTTTTTTTTTATCTATAATATGTTTCAATACTATGTCTTGCCGCTTTCTGTACATATTACAAAATTAAAACAATTTGTTAAAGATCGTACCGATTTTTTACAATTCTCGGTGAACTCTAAACGGGCTAAAATGTCGAAGTTTTATATTTTCACTCCCTTAGACATAGAAAAAATTATACAATGATATTAGGAATCTCTGAAAGAAGAAAATATAGCCATGTAAATTTATTTATTAGGATAACCTATTTTGCCAGTACCTTAGGTACTCATTGGTTCGTTATCGACCCATTGAAAAAACCCCACTTTCCGTACTGAAATCCACAAATTGAAATTACAGCCATTGTATGATCATCAATTAATAACTAATGATGATCATAAAAATCGGTGCTCTAAAAAGTTCTAGGCATAATTGGGTTAAGATAATTTAAATCAAAAAAATATATAGATGAGAATGAATGTAAAGAATGTACCTAAGTTTCAAAATCACTTAGGTACTGCTACGTAAAATTGAAGATTACATTTAAATTATATCGTCGTGTTTGGGCACTATACACACGTTTTCTGTTTAGTGTTTGATAGATGTATGTGCCTAGACTGGCATTTAGAATCACTCGATTTTTTAATATTCACTATTCATAAGTGCCTCAAAAAAGTGCCTATTTGAATTAAATCTTTTTGACTTTGACTTTGTCCTATGTATAATATCTGTCAGAGCGAAAGTCCTAATTACCCGACTACGGCAAAGCCAAAGAGGTAATGTATGTTTATTTATTTATTTATTTATTTATTACAACATATGTTCATCTGTTCCCTCATAGCTCCTCAACTACTTGTTAGAAATAGACAATGATAAGATATTATTAGAAGCGTCTTGATCGTCCGCTGGTTATAGGCTATATGACAGGTGACTGAATCTAATTTGGCGCCCTCTAGCGGTCATAAAGTACTGTGTTAAAAATAAATTTGAGATAAATTTGCCGTGTTTAGTATCATTGGAAAGTGCGTTACTTGTACATTTCAAAAATATATTTATTACTAGCATTTGCTTGTGACTTTATCCGTATTTATTCAACAATTGTTATATTTCTATGGTAGGTATTTAAAATATACTTTGCAAATAAATTAATATTATCATTACACCAAAAAAAATCAATTTAAAAGTATAAACTAAAACCCAACTACGACAAAAAACGACGCGGAAAAAGTATGAAACAAGTTTTGAAAAGCCATAGTCACACGTTACATAGAAACGTATCATAACACTTTAACAACGCGTGCTTACGTTTCGTACTTTTTCAGCTTGGTTTTTGTCATAGTTGGGTTTTAGTTGTTTTTTTTATTTGATCCGTCAATTCCAGACAGGTCAGATTTTCAGGGTACTGGATTAAACAACATTACTGAAGAAACATACGATGTGATACTTGTAGTACACAATTATCATTGTACAGAGATACACATATTTCAGTTTGAAAAGTCGTAGTTACACGTTACATGGAAACGCACCATAATATTTAACAACGCGTGACTACGTTAGAGTCGTTTTTTGTCATAGTTGGGTTTTAGTTTTTACTTTTTGTTATTTAAAATGTTTTGGTGCCTCTATAATATTAATTTCTTTGCAAAGTATATTTTAAATAGGTACCATAGAAATGTCACAATTATCGAATAAATACGAACATAGTTACGAGAAAATGCTAATATATGTATTTTTGAAATGTACAAGTAACGCCCTTTCCAATGATACTAAACACGACATTTTATCTAAACTTCATTTTTAATACAATACTTTTACGGCTAGAGGACGCCACATTACATTCAGTGAAACGTCGTATAGCCTATAACCAGCGGACGATCAAAACGCTTCTAACCACACTGTGACACGTCATTTATCCAGTTCTAATAATTAATTAAGGAGCCCTCCTTTGGATTTGCCGTAGTCGGGTAAAAAGAAAACAGTTTCTGTTTAGGAAATAATCTCACCGATGACTCTTATAAAGTTTATAATCTGTAAGTAGCAGCACCTTATTACTAGTAGCAACTTTATTGTTAGGTGTCTGAATTAAATAAAATTATTAAAGCAAGAGCATTTCAAAAGCTTTGCTTTAAATACTTTAGAAGGTATTAACTTAAAAGGAACAGTCTTTTGAAATTCACACGAGAATGATATTTTGTGATTTCTAAACATTTCACGTTAAAGAAAGATGTCGACGGTGACACACCTCACGTGGTCGTTTATATGTTTTGTCGCGCCACGCATTTGCTAGAGTGTCACCGCGGCCGTGAGATGGCGCTGGACACTTTATAGGTTAAGAGATGTATGAGATCATCCTTATTATTTAATTAACAGCTCGGAGTTTGGAAGTTGAGGTCTGAACCTCCGTGCTTTGCAGAGCACGTAAAACTATCGGTCCTGCGTCTGTTCTCTCACCGGTCGTGTCGGTTAACCGCCCCATCGATTATGACAGTGAGAGAACAGAGAATGCACCTGTGTAGTGGTCTCCGTTGAGACCGCCCGCCGTGGCCGCAATCAACAAGAACATTATTATTTGTTTTCTTTAAACAACAATGTTGTTCATGACTGGATAAATACATTTGTAGAAACTATTTTTTCTCGGTATTTGAAATTGATTGAAATATTAAATGTTGTTAAAGCCGCGTGGAGTTTTCAATCAAATTTAAAATATAATTTGTTTTTGTTATTCCGTATCAATGTTTAAATTGGAATAAAACAATAAAATATTAGGACGTTTACGCACTCTGCCGTTCGCTCTTCACTATGGGCTAAATTTTGGATAATATCTAAAATGTATTTTCAAAGAGAAGAAGAAGCATGTACGAAATAGTCCGGGCTCCCCAGAATTTATTACTATCAAGCTAATTTTTCGTAAGTAGCTTCATTTTGATGAGGGGCCCACCTTTCACATTACAAAATTTTTCGATTATGGTAGCTAACAGGGCGAGCAGGGAAAAATCTTTTGGGTGTAGGGCCGGGATAACGTACCACGCAATTTGCAGGACATGTGGCTGTTAAATTATATAAATATTTACTAACATTATTACATAATGCCAATAAATATTTGTCCTACAAAATGTATGATTTGATCCTTCTTTCATATTGTATTGATAACGAGGTCATCAAAAACGATACTAACCAGCTGTTTTTTAATAATGGCTCACTTAATATTGACATAATTTAACAGATACATTGTCCTACAAATTAAGTTGAACGTTATTCTGGTGTTACGCTCAAAACTTTTTCCCTGCTAGCCCTATTAGCTACCACAATTAAAAATTGTTGTAAGGTGAAAGGATTGATCATACTTCTCTTATTCTCATCAAAATGAAGCCACTCACGAAAAATTAAGCTTGATAACTTGTAAAATTTGTGCCAAGGATCCCGGACTAGTATGTTCAATGTAGGATCGATACAGAGATTAATAAAATGCCACATTAGAAGGGTCACAGAATATTGGGGCTGTGTATCTGTGGCTAGAACAGGGTATTTTGTCGGATAAAGTAATGAACGCACATACTTGGTTACCATAATTACTGTGGGAGTCATTTCTAATAAACGCGTCATTCATCAGACATTCTGTCAGTTACGTTTAAACAATCTTCATTCCGGCCTTCACGATTGTAGTTATACGTCAACAATTAAAGGAACAAGTCTTCTGTAAATGTAATGTAATGTAAGTCTCGCTAGTAAATGTAAACTATTAAGCAATATTTTTTTTACTGTGTAGTACTTACTACAATACCTTTGAATTATAATATCTTTTCATATCTTACGCAAATGATTATACGCCTATCGTTTGAGTGGAAGTGTTGACATGAAAAACAAAATAAATAAGGCGATGTTCAGTTGATAGGCGTTAAGTATGTTTTGATCAAACGCGATTACAAAAGTTATATGATTTTTTTTCGTTTTCAACGACCTTTTGTAATAACGCACGTTCGACGCTACCAAAGCTTGGCAGTTGTCAACAACACTTTGAGATTATTAGCAGTTTTGTGGTGAATAAGTAAAACGGGCTTATGAAGAACCATTTATTAGTTGTTTTATTTAAAAGGCATACTGACGTCTTGATCATCTATACAAGTAAATAAAATTAGAGTGTGTTTGTAATATTGAAATAACTGTTTTTTACTAAATGCGTATGTATACACGGTACATATACCAAAAAAACCTTTTTTACAATTTTTGTCTGTCTGTTTGTCTGTACCTACTAATCTCTGGAACAGCTGTACCGATTTCGACGGGTCTTTCACTGACTGATAGCTGATGATATAACGAGTAACTAAGGCTACTTTTTTTAGACTAGCTTCGCCCCGCAGTATTGCCCGCTGTTATAACTACAAACGTGGATAACACCGCGGAGCTCAACTAGTATTAGATGAGAATGAAAGGACAAAAACTGTATAATATCTATCATAATCATAGTCTACAGTTTTAATAGTTGCTGATCATAGGCCGTGCCCTATTAAGGAGGTTTCAGTTTACAATACCGCAGTGATCACACACGTTTATCTTGGGTTTGTATCAAGTTTTACTTCTCTGTTGGTATGTATATTATGTCAAAAGTATAATTTACCCCTAAATATTTATTAACTGTATTAAAAGTAATTAAACATCGAACTGTGTCAGCGCATGATCGATACCTGTAAAGTACTCATCAAACACAACGCGCGCTTAACCTTGTCATGTGAAGACATTCTATGGAGGAGCGTGGGTGTCCCTTTACACAAATATTTGTTAAGTCTGAGGACTGTTAGTACAGAAGAATAATTCTGATAAAACATTTACATTATTTACTTCATTTTAAACAGGATATACTACAGTAGGTGTAGCCAATGACTGATAATGTTTAGAACTGAATCGCCTGAATACTCACATTATATTTAGTTTCATTATGTATATTATAGATTTAATTCATACCATCAAGATAAAAATCAGAGATGGATAAAGATAGTTTATATTAAAATAATTATTTCTAGTCACGGCACAAAATAATAAAACGAAGTACTTGGTCATTTCTATTTTGTTCGTAAAATAAACTTTCTATTTTTCAATGTAGAATAGAAAGAATTCATCGAGTACTTGAAATATATTGTCTCATGTAGCTTATTGAATTACTAGCCTTATATTTCATATTGAAAACATATATCAATTCAAGATCTATTTTCGTGCTTAAGTAGATACTAAGGCACAAAAATAGAGCTTGAATTGACAGATCTTGAGTTACAACAAACTTTGGAGAATAAAGTCTTGAAATCAAGCGTTTTCCTAAGAATTTCTCTTCAAACGTCAAAGAGTTCGGGATTAGCCAGGTACAAAGTTTACTAAGACATTCTTTAAGAACTTCAACCTTACAAGATTCAACTATTTGAAAACGAGTGTTTCTAAATCGGTACAAGCAGAGAACAATCTTAAATAAGAGCAAAACGGTATTTATTGTTATGAAATGTTTCAATTTACCTACTGCTTTTAGACTTTTGCGACTTTTACACATAGTTTTTGTTGATAAGCGATATTTTTGGGATAAAATTATTTAAAAGGTTACAATACCTTCTATATCCCGACGTTTTGAACGGATTACACTGCTCGTAATCACGGTTGGACAGGTTTGAGTCAAGCGGCGTCTTCGTGATGAGCGAGGTATGGGTACCCGCATTTGGTGCGGACCACAAAAACCTCTTCACAGATGAAGTATTTGAACATTTTCACCGGATACTGCAGTCCTCGAATTGTAAAACTTGCCTGATATTTATGAGGGAAACGTATCTTTACTTACTTACTCTTGACTGATGTCGATGCAACTCAAGCCGCCCTAGGATGAGAATGGCACAGTTCGAGGTTCACCGAGCTCCAGCTTTTCTATCATTTATAAAAGGAGGGATGAACAAAGTTACAGTAGTATTGAAAAAGTACTCCATTAAAATATATATACCGTCCACACTTCAATGTAGTTAAGTACTTAAGACAGGTGTTCTTAAGGACTTAACTACATTGGAGTGTCTACTTATCTCACTATCCTGGGATGTGACGCTGCCGACAACCAAGATTGAATTCATGGAAGGATAGAGAAAGTTTCCATTTAAATTGTTATAGACTAATTTTGTCATCATAGCACATAAAGTATGATAAACTTTAGAAATATATCAAGCTTTAAGTTTCTAACTAAACGGAATGTAACAGTAGATATAATTGTAAAGGGACAAAACCCACCCTAAAACTTTAACTACAAAAGTATTTTATTAACACTAGATTGGAACTGTTTACAGTTAGTGTACGCGTGCAAATAATGCTCCATATTTGCCTTTCGTTCGTTTGTATAGTTATAGATTAAACAAAGCTAATGTAGAGCCTTCATTTGTCACATATCTAATAACCACTACAAATCACCTATAATCCATTAGTGTGTTTACTCAAAAAGTACGTATGATATATAACACCCTTCGTAGTTAGCAGTGGCCCTGCTGACTAGCACGTTTTTCCTAATTAAGTTAGTTTTATAATACAACAAGCAGAACACCTATGATTTTTTATCGTTAATCTAACACTAGCTGTGTACTACCATGCTTCGCTGTGGCGCATTGTTATTGTATTAGTAAAAAATTAGAAACAAACTTACTACGAAAAATATACTGTAATATTATTTGAACTGTGTAGTTTTTGTATGGTATTTGAGCTTAAACGGTGCAAAACTCTCTGAGTTTTATAGCGTATACCAACCAATTCAACATTTTTACTAACTAGCAGATTACAGGTTAGACAAAAGAAAGGTTTTAAAAGAAATATGTACAAGAAAAGGTTACTGGGCTTCCCTCAGATACTCTTTTAAAAACTTATGTTTTCCTGTTAAGGTATTAAAAGCTGTGAAATAACGGCATCAATAAATTTAATTAAAAATAAGCCTTTGAGTATCGTTGAACACGAATTTCAAATCTTTAGCAAATATTTTATTTAAGATCTTTAAGTTAAACGAAATATCTCCTTTAACCAATGTAACAAGTTTCGAGAACAAGTATTTATAATTAAAATTTCATTGGTTTTTTTCTTTTAGCACTAAATACACACAGTCTTCTAAAATCGGTCTTATTAGTGAAATCTGGCATAACATCGTCTATTAATATTTATGCTAGTTTTTTGGGTATCGATGAGGTCACAGGCATTATAAATTGTAATAGTTATTTGTGTTTTTGACTGCCTCGGTGACGCAGTGGTAGCGTATGCGGCTGGTGTGCTTGAGGTCTCGTGTTCAATTCCCGGGTCGGACCAAATGTTTGTAAATATTTGTTTCGGATATAAGGTATTTTCTATGTATAATATGTACGTATTTATAAAAAAAATCTACTTATATAAGTTGTCAATATCCATAGTAAAAACCCTGTTTGGTTTGGGACTAGATGGCGTTGTGTGTTAGATGTCCGAAATATTAAATTACTTATTATTTTATAACGTCTGACAAGAACCACGAACATTATTGTAATCTCCTCGATATTATCTCTAGTCGACGCGTGTTAAAATAAAAGCGGCCAAGTGAGAGTCGGACTCGCACATGAAGGGTTCCGTAGCAGCAAGTAACATTATATAACAATTCTCGTAGTTCGTTGTAACTTTGATCAATAAATTGCGGTTTAAGATTTATGACGTTTTAAAAAAAAAATACTTACTAGATCTCGTTGAAACCAATTTCCGGTGGAAGTTTTCATGCAAAAAAAATATGATGTGCATTACGCACATCATATTCTTTTTTAGCTCTATCATTTTCTTATTTTAGAAGTCACAGAAGGAGGGAACACATTTCACCACTTTGGAAATGTCTCTCGCGCAAACTATTAACTTTAGGAAAAAATAAAATTAGGAACCTCAATATCATTTTGAAAACCTATCCATAAAACGATCCAGACGAATGGGTTTGATGAAAAATTTCTTATAGTTTCGGAAAAAAAGTGGCTGTGACCTACGGACGGACAGACAGACAGACATGACTAATCTATAAGAGTTCCGATTTTGCCTTTGGCACGGAACCCTAATAAAAAGGACAAAGAACTCAATAGCTCAAATGCCAATGTAATTAACCACAGTAATGTAGGGTAATGGCTTCTATTCATACAATTACTGAACACAAACAGTTGATGGCATACTAATATAAATATGAATAAGGACGAGATGTTAAAGTTATGTGCAGGGCAATATTTTCACTATTGGTATTGTTATAATAAGTTAGAGCTTTAAATTTTAAAATTATTGTATAATGCTACTACCGTCAATTATTTTGTAACCTGTGAATAAAAGTAGTAAAAAATGTCGTTTCAGTTGATCATTAAAAGGAGTTTTATTCAAATACCGCTCGGGATTACCATACGCGACATTGTTCACTATTTCATTGTTATCATTTAATTTAGTTTTCGCCTAACCCTATTCTTTTATAAAATAAAAGTATCTACCAGTGGAAGTCCCGTAAAATCGTGCCGTTTCAGAAATTAGCCGAAAAACAGACAGACAAACATTTTAAAACTTTATTTTTATGTATATGCTTTTAGTGAAAACCTGTTAATTTGAAATTATAAATAGACACTTCAATTTTGTTTATTGGTTTAGTTGTAGGCGTTTTCTGGTTGTAGTATTTTGTAGTATTCAGTAACCAGATTGTGATAAAGTGACCAAATCATTTGTAAAATTCCTACAAAGACACACAATGTAGTTGTAATATTTTTGACGTGACAACGTCTAATAAATAGATGAACGCCGGCTGCATGCAAAAAGGATGACTCATTGTCCTGTTACGCTCATTCTACGTCGTTTTCATCATTACATCGTTTTATCAATGTTCTGTTATGTCGTTGTCACGTTAAACCATCGTCCGTAAACCAACTTTACAGACAAACAATTTTTTACATATATTTGATAGCAAGTTCAACCTCAGTGTACTAAAACTATTTTTGTAGTGACGAGTGTCATGATCTGAATCTAAGTAGCTTTTAATAAACCTTTTACTAACATCACACCTTCACCCGCAACTATCATTATGTATTATTTAATCACACTTACAAACATGTCCGTTTAGATATAGAATAATAGTTTTTGATTGTAGAAATAAATACAAATATTACCGACAGTTACGATTAAAAAGGCTAGTGACATAACTACGTTGACTGACAGGTGACACGTAAAGGTTTCATTGGTTTCGAGGAATTTTCTTGATCAAAACAGTGATTCGTTGTTGCGCGTTGATTTAAAAACACAATTTTTTATTTAAATAAGTTTCGTATGGATAAAGAAAGTTCAGATTAGGGTAAGTTTTGTTTTTGAGGAAAAGTTAATACTAATGCCAGCTACAAAACTTCAGTTTTAACTGCACAGTTGTAACTGAACAGTCGGACTGTTCGTGACGTAAAACGTACGTGTGTGTGTGACTAAACTGGCATCTGTATAGTTAAACTGACAATTTTTTTTTTTTTTTTTTTTATCCCACCCACACGCCCACCGCTGTAACTCCTGTACACCAGGATCAACAGCAGTGACCCACGAACACACCAAGTTATGACACTCGGGCAGTCCCAGGAAAAAATATTAACTGTCTTGGAACCCGCAACGAAATTAATCAGAAGAAAAACAGGAGGAGTTGGAAATATGATAAGTCCACTTCCCTCCTTAGCAAAACGGGAGACAAAATGAAGTCAAAATAGGCAGACACCTTTTTTTAAACCGGGAAGCACCACGGATAAAGTATGAGGGGTCCTAAGTCAGCTATATTTGATTACTATAGTATGTATGGCAGAATCGCCTAAACGCACGGAAATTCACCGCAGTTGACACAAGATCCCCATAGTATACCGCCCCAGATGTCATTTGTAAGCTATTTAGCATTGTGTTACGTTCATTGTACCAAAGACTACACTCCCAGAGAACATGATGAGCCGACTGTTCACAGCTAGTATCGGGTGTTGAGCATTGACACAATGGTGAATCTACTAATTTAAATGAGTGTAGTTTGCTCTTAAAGTTACCGTGGCCCGTAAGAAATTGAGCGACACAGTGATCTACCTCGAGCCATGTCCTCGACATCCGTTCGCGAACAGATGGAAAGAACTGGTAGAGGTGGCGCCCCTTAGATGATTCGTCCCATCGTTGTTGCCATTCATCTATTAGTTCGTCATAGACATTGGATTGCTGTTGAAACAATCTTATGATTTTATCGCGGTCTCGTACGCCCAAAAAATCGCATTCCATGTTTTGTTTTGTAGAATAGTACATGGCTGCACGTCTTTGCACCTCAAGATCGACCGGAAGAACACCCGCCAACACCGGTAAAGCCTCAGTACTAACCGTCCGTCAAAGCATATAGCTAGCCTTGTAGCAGTTTGCGACGGACAGCACCTACAGTCGCTCTATCGGCCCATACGGGAGCACCATAGCAAACAGCACCTAAATAAGTAGCTCCATATATGATTTTTAATGTATTAAATGAAAGACCCCATGTGGCAGTTGATATTCTCGTCAGAGCAAAGAAACTTTTTTTAGACTTTTCATTAACTGTTCTAATATGTTCGATAAATGAAAAAAACTATTTCTAAAACTAATCCCAAATAGCAAACCGAGGTTTTATTTTTAACAGTAACATTTTGAAATTTAATACACGGCGGTGATTTGAGGTTACCTTTCAGAAGTAGCTGGAAGGTTTTGTTTGGTGCAAAAGTCAAGCGATTACGTACACCCCATAGAGATACTAAGTTCAAACATCTGTTAGCCAGACTCTCAAGCCCCGCTCTAGTATCAGATTCCACCAGTAATAAACCGTCGTCCGCATACGCGTTTAGAGTACATCCGGGTGGTATAGGTATTGCAAGAAAATCGTCGAAGCCTATATTCCACAAGTATGGACCTAGCACCGAGCCCTGAGGACACCCCATCGTAAGAGCCTTGCCCAAGAAGAATGCCGAAAGAAAGAAGAATGATGCCCAAGTCTTAATTTTGTGACAATTTATTGAAATATCATTAGACTGAAAACTAATCAGTTAAAACTGTGCAAACAAAACTGAAAACTAACCTTTCTTCCCTGTTCTCCCTGTTGCTGAAAACCTAAGTGTTGCTGTTAATCTTCGATGTGGTGATATAGCACTTCTCATAACTGTTTCTTGTTTCATTATTGTATGTGTGAATTATTATTATTTTCATTATTATCAAGCAGATGCAAGTATTTTTTTCTTCCATGATTAAATGGTTATTATTGGCTTTTGGACAAATTCTGAGCTCTTTCAGTTAATTACCATGCGAATAATGTTTTCTTCTTAATAACCAATATTAGATCACATGTTTTTCCTTATTTGTTCTTTTTTCCAAAATGCATAACAGTTCAATAATTACCACAGACCCACAGCGTCATCTGACGATGTCATGGCGACGTGTAACTTTGAGCACAAAAAGATTACAAATGAAATAACTGAACGTGTGTAGACATTACGAACTCCAGTTTTAACTGAACAGTCCGACTGTTCAGTTAAAACTGAAGGTCTGTTATGTAACCGGCATAAGAAACCTACCAAAGTACTTAAGAAAAGTGTTCTAAAGAAATTTTGTTTGCAAGTTATAACACAAAAGAATATTGCAACACCTCTGGTGTTTACTTGGTAAAAATTTAATTGAAGTTGCCACACTTTATACATTTCATAATAAATTTTGACTCTTATTCAACTCATTATGTCGAAAGTGCCACCCCTCGACGAGAAAGAACAAAACTTATGAGTATAAAATATTTCTAGTTAAAAGAAATATTTCAAAACTGGCTCATTAAAGTTTGAAACTAGTATTTCCTGTATTATAGTAATGTATAAATAATAGTACTAAATAGATAGAATGTATTCAAAAAAATTCATTCGTACTATTTTTGAAAACCTTGAAAGAGATGCTTGACACAAGATTTGACATAAAATCAACATAAAAGTCACTATTAGATATTGCTATTAATCTTAAATTAATTTTATTTTCTGAATTCTATTTGGGGCTGTTGCTATGTGTATAACAAAAAATACTGATTTCTTTTATAACAGGATACTTGGCTGATGTCAGTCCTCGATAGTGAATGTAACTGTTACAGACTTGGGAACGATAAAAGTACATTATTTTTCGGCATTGTGGTTTAAACGGTCACTACGTCGTTTCCAACTCGATACTGGCCAAACCACACATGGAACACTTTATGTGATCCAAAATTTGTTGTCCTGTGTTGGGCATAGTTTGTGTCCATTTCATATTCGTTTTAAAATTCTAAAAACTAAAAGAAAATACTTGTCATTAGGTAATATATAGGATAAATATAGGTCGAATACAGGGTTAGGATACTTAGTTAAAGAACAACACAAGTTGGTAAGAAGCATTACCAGGACGTCATATTCAAGCAAACCATGAAAAATCTATTATATTTCCTTAAACTTCATTATAATTCAACATTGTTTTTTTAGAGCCACGTGAACGTGTGAGTAATTTTTTTTATATTTACTATTGTGTATTTAACGATATAAATGTGTTACTCAAAAAGACAGATATAGTTTATTTAATTTATAATGTATATAAGAAGCTTATGACATGAAACGGGTCGCAACTAAAAGCGGAGCTTTTTTGTGAACCTCTAACTGATAATAAAGGATGCATGATATAAACTAGTCTTGTGATCATACGATATTGGTGTGACACTTTATAGAATGTCAAAGGACGCTTTCCTTTACTTGCTGTTATTATACTCGTACGTTTATGAGTGACAGTTGTTTATATTGAAATTTACTTCTATAAACTTATGTTAGACGTAATGTTACGTTGACACAACGATACGAAACGACTTTTTGAACCAAGGTGAATACGATAAGTAATTACATTTTACCTTTAATTTTGGAGTTCCATACTTTGAGACTTTATTTAATTATGACCGCGTCTTTTATTTCTGAAATTTTTTTTGTAAAAAACACAGGACTTTATTGGTATACTAAACCGAGAAACGAGTGATAGAAGGCGCTAATTATTTTTGGATACGTGCAACTTAAAACGTGGCTCAGAAAGGTCGAGGTGCTTGTAGCCGTTTGTCGTGATAAGATCGGGAATCAATGTCGGCTCTTTGGTACGGATTCTTTGTCAGATAGCACGTGTTTGACTTGTAAGTCAGTATCGTTTGTGTGGTGGTGAAACTGAGCAGAAAATCGGAGCTGCCATAACACAACCGTCAGTCAATTATTTTAACGAGGTGAAGCGCCTCAAGGCATATTATCACCAGTGGACTGTTTGCGACTTGCTGGCTACATCAATGGGCCCGTGTAGCTAGTACAGGTTCCCCAAGAACGCAACTGATTGATTATGCAATATTAATTGTTCTTCAAATTCATTGCGTTAATTGCAAAATTTTTTCTAGGTGTACTTATTAAAAAACCTCAAAATGTCGGACCTGCCGTTATGCAACACTCCTTCATTGATCTTAATCATTCATCTTCATCAAAGTCGGTTGTACAAGATATTTAAATTAAAAGCTTTAATCGTAGAGGACTAATTCTTGTGTGCTTGTAGTGCTGGTTTCAATATGTTTTCCTTTAAACGAATATTGACTTATAATACTCTTGAGTCCAGTAACTGTCCACTAAATTTTAATAATGTACTTATATAATACTACACAGTACTACATTGCTAGTCACGTAAAACCATCTTCAGGATAAACTACTTAGTCCTTTCCTTTAAACATTACTTAACCCTGTTTCTACAATTTTCTCATTATTATAATAATAATTGAATAAAGGGAGATCACAACTAGTTTATATGTATACATTATATATGTTATGTATTTTAATATTAGTTTGCAGAATAATACTCGTGTAATTTGAAAATGTAAAATTCAATGAACCTTTTATGCTCAACAAAACGTGCGAGAAGGTTCTGATCACAGATTTATCGATACTGATAACTAACACATCTGACACCAATCGAAATAACTCGAAATGTGTCTTTGTCGCCACTTATTTATAACGAATCTATTATACCATTTAGTTCGTCTGTCAAAGATCTAGGCTTATAGATTGATTCTAGCGTCACTTGAAAACTACATATAGGGAACGTAAGCCGGAAAGTTACTGGAACCTTGCGATCACTGTATCGGCTCAAGAACTTCCTTCCATCTACTACCGAGTTAATGCTTGTACAGGCGTTGATCTTCCCAATTATTGATTACGGTGATGTATGCTACCTCGACCTGAATGCAGATCTACACAACAAACTTGACCGATTATTCAACAACTACATTCGATTATGCCTCTGCCTATCGAACTCGGCTGTCATGGTTATCTTTTACATCAGCGCCGTAGCTTGCAAGTCCTCACTCACTACCCTACACTCTATTTTTAATAAACTTACAGCTCCCACTTATGTTACTTCACAGCTTAAATTGCTATGTTACAACCATGAGAGAGATCTTCACTCCACAAATAAAGAGGATTATCCTCTAGTCTTATGTCCAATATACACTTCTTCCCTTGTACATTCTTCTTTTGCGGTCAACTCTATTCTATTATGGAATGCGCTCCTAGTTGATATCAGAAAATTAACTAATCAAGATACGTCAATCAACTACCAGAAATATCTTCATAATCTCATTACCTGAAATATAAGTTAATATATTTTATTTTGTATGTATAGTATATAAATTTTATTTTAACATTTATCTATGTATTTCTTAAGGTTAAATCTATACAAATAAATAAAATTGGAGTGTCTGTTTGTAATATTAAAATAACGAATTTTAACTAAATGCATATGTATGTATACACGGTACATATAACAAAAATGTAGTTAAATTTTTTTTTGTCTGTCTGTCTGTCTGTCTGTCTGTTTGTTCCGGGTAATCTCTGGAACGGCTGGACGGATTTTGACGGGACTTTCACTGGCAGGTAACTGATGATGCGGGGAGTAACTTAGACTACTTTTTTTAGACTAACTTTGTCCCGCGGCGTTACTCGCGGTACAACAATAACCGCGGGTAACACCGCGGGGTTCAGCTAGTATAAGATATATTTATTGATTTATTGTTCATAGCTTCTCTTTATAAGAGAAGTGCACCTGCCACATTCTTTACTAAGCCATCCAAAAGTTGACTGGTAGAAAATGCCATTTGGCATTAAGTCTGCCCCATGCTAAATGTAATGCAGAAAGTGTTAATAAGCTAAAGCATTCCACGAAGAAACTCAATCGAAAAGCACTCAAGGGATTTCCTCCTTTGATGTATTTGTTTTAAGTTTTATACACCAAGTAATACCATTTGCCTTTGCGTGACTAACCGTGGCGCGTGGCGTCACTGCGTTTAATTATTCCAGGCATTAATTTGATTACGTAGTGTGGTTATCAAAATGAAAAAGTTTGAAGAACTGATATTCAAAGTTTATGTGCATTATTTATATTTTATAATTTATAATCTTAATGACATGCAATTGCTTATTAGCTATTCCATTTTCTTCATTAAAATATATCAAAGTGGGTTGATGAAAAGTAGGTAGATATTATAAAAAAGGAAAATGAAAAATAAGAAAATAAAAAGGCACAAGAATGAAATAAAAAACATGATAAATGAAAGCAAGAACTTTCTATTAGAAAAGAATACAATTCTATACCACTAGACGGGTTAGAATAGTGTTCGTTGCAGGTTGTTATTCTATCTTACAGCGCTGTTATCAGTTCTTTACGACTCTCATGAGTACAGTTTTATCACAAGTACCCTACACTTAATAATTAATGATTGCTTTTTAACTAGTCCCCTTTACCTATTCGGTAACTTTCAGTATTGATTGACATTTCAGGGCCAGTGTTTTTCTAGATCAACATCAAAAATTGCAATCGTTCTCTGCCGACTGAATTTCTCTGTTCAATAACACAACACGATGCATATGCCTTTCTTTTAATCGAAATTATTCTAAATTGGATGTAATCCTAAAATTTACTTTTCTTAGAAGTAAATTTAGTAAATGTTTTGCCTTTGACACCTTTTATTATAAAATTGAATACCTAATATTTATGGTATGAATGAACAAGCAAGAATAATGAAAAAATAAAAAAGGAGATAGATAACGTAAAGAAAGGATATGACACATGCACCATCATATCACAAAGTACGTTGACTCTATCAGATATATTTTATCTTATTTTTCCAACACAATACGACAATCGGTCTATAATGAGACGAGATCTTCGAAAAAGGAAATCCAAGACGCTTTATCTACGTCTAGTTCAGCGTCGCTTGTTTTGGACGTTGTGCAAAAAAACTAAGAGACATTACCCAATACAACTATTTTCAGGAGCTGTTTATTGTCGAGCCTATATAACGAGTTTCAAGTAGTAGTCAAGTTTTCTAACTTGATTAGTTTCATATCATTTGGTACATACATGCTTCATTATCAAGGTAAGATCTTGTTTTATGTAATCGTAACATATACATATTATTATATATACTTTCTATAAATTCTTTTTATAAATTCTAATCATGTTTGAATTAGGCAGAAAACCCTTTGAACTTTTTTTGTATATCTAACGAGAAATTCATTATCAATCAAAATTATTTTCATACCGATGATCCTGTTAAATTCGTAAAAAGGTCCTTTGCCTTGTTAATACGTTTGCACACTTTATGCAAAAGGATTAACCCACGCCCCGAGGACAAATTAAAAATCCTTTTCAGCCCTAATTGACTACGTGCCTTTAGCCTCGGAAACTTATTAAGCCTACATATAAAAACTTGAGTTGTCTGACAAACGTTTAATCGATAGTCATATCAATTTGCGTCTAGAATCTCATTTATAGAAATGAATTAAATACGGTATGAATTTGTATTTTTGAAACTTTTGAATTGAATCAAAATAAATTGCAAGGTAATATTAATATGTAACTAAAATGTAAATTTATTCTGATCCCGTATCCATGGTCCCGGTAATTGTTGTAGTAGGTAGCAGTGCAATGTGGCCACAGCAATTGAAGTCCAACCATACCCAGGACAGGACATTTATAAAATTAGAAGCATCAGTTCGGAGAACCTTAATCATTTTCAAGAACAGAACGTTTTACCTGTAGAACATGGCTTAAGTTTAATAATTTCTTGATACACTAAAAAAACTTTTGTTAACTATCGTTGACGTCACGGGAGATATTTAGTTTCAATAGCAATATACATACGATGTATTTGAAGATGTTAAAGAGTGTCTATATCTACACTGGTTTTCCTAAAGGTTAAGATTTCGAAACCAACAGTAAAATTTGATTTTTTTTACAAAATATTTTAAATTTATCCATATTGAATCCCTATACCTTCTAGACCTACTGGACCTCCTAGACCAACTATGCTCATTATTTAAGTATTAAATAGCTCATTTATCAAGAAAGTTTAAACTCTAAAAAACAACATAATACTAATAGGAATCGAACATGAATGAAAAAATCGTAAAAAAAATATTTTTGAAAGACGCAGATGTAGTTGCCTGGATTTGCTAGTTAAATATATAAATTAAGGAACTATTAGAGGCACTAGCAGTAGGCAGTAGTCGAGTAGAGGTGACTACCAAATACCAATATAGTAACTAATAGTTGAAATAGAAACACCCACATCAAATGGTTTCCTGCGCAATTAACCCAAGACGTCGCTCCCTCTAATTAGAGGTTGTCGTACGCTTCGCTTTTCAGTTTGTGGTTTACGCTAAAGTCTATATCAAGAACATCTTATTATATTAACATTTATTGCGAGATATAATTCTTCACTTAGTGATTTATTATTCAATGAATTTAGGTTTGACCAAGTTAAAATTATTACCAACAGAATTTATATTCAAATCGAGCAATGTCGAGTCATCACATCACCCGTCGAAATGAACCCAACGGACTTAAAATAATTAAACAATATTTCGACTATTCTATCGAATTTGATGTCAATTGTTGAAAGCTATTTACGATTTTATTTAAAGTGGAAATACTGTTGTTTTTAAATATTTTTTACGAGTGCAAATTAAATTAAACATTCACACACACAAAAATTGGTAAGTAATTGGAGTATTACTGATGTAGTTGGGCAATATTCCAAAATAACCAGTACAAAATATATTTAAAAAATTATATTGCCTGTTTATATGGGTTACAGGATCTGTAAACAATTTTTAAATACTTTACTAAAACTATACACAATGTAAATTTCGTTTTTACAATGATCATAGTTTAGCTCTGCATTTCTTTTATTCTTCTCGACATTACTTGGCATAGTCATAGGACTATGCCCAATATCATTAGACTTTCGTGTTTAAATCAGTGAAAATTGTCTGAGGATATAATATATCTGAAATTTACGAAATTGTTACTCACGTTTTAGGGACGAAATTTATGTGAGTATAATTCTGTTTCTACACTAATTTGTTACGTACATTTTACACTGTAAGTCAATGATAAATAATTCCAATCATTCTGTTTTCATGAAAAATATTACTGTTATGTGGCAGGAGAAATTAAACACTAATACGTCCATCATTACCTGTGTACGTGTTATTTAAGTGTTAGGTGTTCTGAATTTCATTTTTTATGGTATGTGATGCAAAGGAGCAGACGTATCGCCGGATGGTAAGCGATTACCGCCGCCCATGGACACCCGCAACATCAGAGGAACAACATCAACAACAAAATTGTCTTCTGAATATTTTTATTTAGGGATTTTAAGTTTTCGTTTCTGGTATCGCTTAGTACCTGTTTTTTGTAGTGTGATGACAATCATTCCATGGAAAAATTGAAGTATACCCCTTTTGAAGTAAACCGAAAGTCTAAACATTTGTCGAATATTTAAAATATTAAAACCTTGCCCTTACCCTAACCAAACAAGCGTTAGGTCAAAGATTAATAATTGAGTTCAAAAAATCATTAGCATTGTTAAAAATAACGACACTCCTTATTAATGCGTGATTTCGATAGGAAAAACTAATGTGATTTTTTTGTTACAACCAATGACTGAGTAATAAAATACCTCCGGATATACTAGCTTTTGTACTAGTATTTTAGTAACGAAAAGGATTTCATTAGCTGTTCCATTACAAAACCTAAAAGCTTATTTATAAAAGCTATCAATAAGCTATTGCTGTATTCGCAATTAATATGGTAACCACTAACAAATAAGTGGTCAAAATAAAAAAAAAAACAATAATATAAGAGAATAAAAATGTTAGCAATCGTAGAAAAATTGAATTGACGACACACTTACAATTTGGAAAAGTGGGCTGATGTTGTTTTGGATTGAGGTAATTTTACACAAGGAAAGACTTAATAAATGATGAAGACTATTTGAAACGATTCATACTATATACACTACTATAAGTAGGAAACTTTTGACTACTAATAGTAGCGTAGTACTAACTAAGTTATTAGGAGTGGTGTAATATTTATATTATTATGGTTAGTGACTGTAACTCTGGACGGTACACGATTTCTATTTCATCATCTTCCTAGCCTTTATTATTCCCAAGGTTTGGGGTAGGCTACTAGGTTAACCGGTCTTACCTGAATATCAGTTTTTACACGGAGCGACTGGCATCGGACCTCCGCAACTCTGAGGATGAACTGAATTCGAACGTTAAACTAGTTGTCAATATATTTGAGGGCACTGACTTCCCAATAACGATTGCCATAGATGTTCATGAAAACCGAGACCAACAGCTTAACGTGCTCTCCGAGGCACGGGCGGGAAACACCGCCATCTTCCATACTCCAGGCTGCTATTAAGAATTTCTTGTAAGAAAAACCCAACAGCAGTTCGACTTAGGATACGAACCTGAGACCTGTTGATCTGCAGTCACTTACGCTAGACCAACGAGGCACACTCACGATTTCTATTTATACTGAAATGAAATGAAATCATTTATTCTGCAATTAGGTTATATAAACACCTTTGCAAGTTGAACTTTTTTTGAGCAGATGAGTTCGGCCTTTCCTAACTGGACTAGCCCTGAGAAGAAAGGACGAAACATGCTCAGGGATCAACGTCTCTTTTAAAATCCAGACAATTTTCGTAAATGCAAAAGACATTATTTCAATAAAAAACGCGATAATTACAATTTGAGTTACAATTATAATAATCAGTAAAGATAATAATTAAAAAAAATGTCAACTATAACAATAGTTATAGGGGGCCTACCCACGCTACGTTTACCAGTAGTAGTTAGTGATAACTATTGGCATAATAACTTAGTTTTATAAAATAATAATCGAACCTGAACTCAAAGTCTGTTATATTCCTTTTAAATTAAAAGTCTACATTTGCTTGCAAGTATTGCTCTTCAGCGGTTAATGGGGAAAAAAGCGAATGCATTGAAAAGTAGACAAACATAGAGGTAAGCAATACCTCGAGATACCTGTTACTTGAACGGGGTAAACTTTCACATAGTATTCATACTCAATCACAAAAAAAATACATTGCAGTTGTTTGGTAACATATTTTTTTCATAATTGTATTTTAGTATTTTTTTTCTCCTACTCGTGACTCTTGTGTTTGAAATAAAGTATTAATATTATAATGAAAATCTTAACTTAACCAATTAAAGTGGACTATGTATACTTTTACCAAATAATATATAGAAGAAAACTAAAACGACTAATTATTTCAAGATAATGGTCCCAAAGCCAATTACGAAGAACTCATAAACAAAAGAGAAATTTATGGATTTATTATGATCTGGTTTTACCACAAATTAACTTTGCAGTTTAACTCAGAGTAGCGTTCTATAAATTAAAACTGATTAACGTTCCCGTGGCGAGGTGATTAGATACCTTTAGTTTCAGGCGTACTAATGAATGCAACTTATCAACTGTTGATTGCTATGCATTAAAACTCAGCGGCGCGGCGTAGGAATAATATTATACGTATTTATTAGTAGGTACTAGAAATGTTTCAGAGTCAGTGTATGTTTCAAAATGCAAGTGAACTTGTGATTGCATTCCCGTATACAGTATAAATATTACTCTCAAATGCCTAACTACAACTTTTCACTAATTATTTATGGAATAGTTTAATTCCTCTCAGACTGACATAGTAAAGGTTCATATAGAATTACTCTCAAATATTCTGCAAGATCTGTATGAAAGTATAGTATGCTGAAAAAGTTTTAAATAAATAATCTGTTTTGTGCTCTGATTATTACGAAGTGGAATTGGTGATAGCGTACAGGTATAACTTGTTTATCTATCTACCAAACTTTATTGTGGCTACTGGTTATCAAATTACAGTAAAAAAAAAAAAAACAAAAAACGAGACCTTACTAACTTAAGTTTCGTCTAAATATAGCTTAAAAGTTCAATTTTTTTTAAGCGTTTTTACATCGATCTTTATAAACCGCTATGAAGTATTAATGTGATGTCACAATTGAAATAATTTTAAGATTCAACTCCGTAATAATAGTTTACGTTTTCATGTGGCCAACGAAAGAAAAAATGGCGTTAGTCGATTAATAATTCGTACAAATGGTGCCAATTAGTTGAAAGACTATGATGAATGGTTCATAAACGTTCTAACAACATGGACGATTACCCTCAACAAGGGTTCGAGAGACATGACTTGTACTTTATTACGTTCACAGTAGTACTTAGTACCATGTACTTACGTTATTGACATAGGTACTATTAAGTAGGAGTAATTTTGAAGAAAACCTAGTACTAATTAGTAGTACTAATTTTTGTGTAAGTAGCAAATTAAAAATTTTATGCACAATTTAAATGATAAAGTTAAAGGTGTTAAATGTGTTTTATAGTTTGAAAAAGGTATAAACTAATCTTAGTCAAATTAACTTCATAATCTCAAGTTTCCACACTTCTGTGAAAACTTTTGCAACGTTGAAAAGCAAATTGTATGCAACTGTGAAGTAATTTATTGTGTTACGTAAGAAAATGTTGAAAGAGAGTTACACCAAGCTAGCGGAGGTAAATCTAATTTACCTTACCTTATTTTATATAAAGTTACAGCTCAGATAAAATAAGCACCTACACAAAAGGTTAAACATATGAAGGAAAATTAAAAGATTTTACAATGTTTTATGTAAAAATTAATTTGAACAAAAATTCACGATAATCCTGCATACACAATATAAAATATTAGGAGTAGATTACAGTTGTATCATTAAATAGCAACTCTCTTAACCTCTCATAAAATTAATTTAAAAAGCGACTCAAGCAGAAAACTAAATAGAACGTAATTTAGTTAAAAACTCACTTTGGTTAGAATTTGTCTTGTCCACATTATTCTTTTTTAACTTATAAAGAAGCTACACAATTAAACATCACAGTACCTGTACCTTGGCGTGAAATTTTCACGGAGGTTAACCTATAACTGAAACAAAACAAGATTTAAAAAAATACAAAAATAATTGAGAAAATTTGTATATTACTAGGGTATTAATTTAATACGGTCATATTCAACGTATTAGTGTAGCGTGTTTATTGAATATTTTCGAGTGAAGTGCTCGCCACATTCCTTTACAAGAATTTGTGTATTTCAACAAGGAACACTACAGTTTCATTGTAGACGAAAGTAACTTAGAACGTTTACACGGTACAGAGGAGATTATTCGTTTTTCTCACTTCATTTTCAAAATGCGTTTCTTTTCTTTCTGAACAACTAATTCAAGTAATTTAATTTGTTACACAACCATTAAAATAATTGCTTTTAAATAAGGTTTCAGTTAGTCGAACTGGGCATTTTTATTTTAATTTCTTTTATATTTACAAACAGTCATTAGTCATGCTATGGAATAAGGAAAGAGTAAAGACTAAGGCGGTCAGTTGTAGTATTAAAATTTTGGTTCATTTAAAATGTGTTAACTAGTATCATAATTTTGTTAAATTGTACCGACTATACGGAATAATTTCAAATATTACTTATTACACCTTCTCTAAAGCCCTTTCCACCCTGTACAGTAGCATTTTAACCGACTTCCAAAAAGGAGGAGGTTCTATGTCCACTGTATGTATTTTTTTTAAAGAATTGTTATGTAGGTGAATCGATAAGAGTATATTTTACTACGAACCTTGAATCTTTAGAATAATCATCTCCTTTATTTAAAAGAAAATAGTTTGAGAAAATGATTAATAATTTGAAATTCTCTTTAAATGATTTTCATAATCGGTTAATAATAGTCGGTTTTTTTTAATATCCTTGTTTATGTGGTACGCAGTAAAAGGTAGAGGTCTTCTTCGATTGTTACTTCTGACACTTAAGATAGACTTAAAAATTATTATAATATGATAATGCAAAGCAATCGGGTGAAAGGGTAAAAAGAAAATAGGTCCCCAATGATAAGAGACGATTCAAGAGTCTTATGTATTGTGAAGACTATCTGAATTAGTGATAACTTCCAAAAGAAATCAACGAAACACTAAATTACATAAGATTGATAGTATTAAAAAAAAATTGCAAATTTTATTTTTGAAATCATTTTATGAAAGTTACATGAAAACATCATATAAATTTTATTTATTTTATTTTGGTCAAACCAAAAATGTCTTTATCAAAACTAGATAACATTTGGTTTTTATTTATTTACAATCACTTATTATTTGATTATATATTTTTTTATGATTATAAAATCCAGCAAACATAGTTTCGCCATAAAATTAAAAAAATACATTTAAGGGTAAGAAAAATAGATGTTGGCTGATTCTAAAACCTATCCGACATGCACACAAAATTTCATAAAAATCGATCCAGCCGTTTCGGAGGAGTTTGATAACAAAAACCGTGAAACGAGAATCTAATATATTAGAAGACTACTTGAACCCAGCGGTGTTACCCGCGATTATTGTTGAACCGCGAGTAACGATGCTAGACAATATTAATCATAAAAAGTAGCCTAAGTTATTCCCTGGATCATCAGCTACTTGCCAGTGAAAGTCCCGTTAAAATCGGTCCAGCCGTTCCAGATATTTATTATACTTTCATACTTAAAATTAAATTGTCATAATTTTCTCTTTCTGCTGGCGTCTACCACACCCGGCGGCTGCGGCGCTGCTACGGGGCCAGGCCTCTAAAGCCGTGACTTGCGTCTCTGCAAAGCGCTTCTCCAGCGGCAGCCTACTGCGAGTTACCAACTCGAACTCCAGTTAAGTACCCCATGCTACCATAGAGGTACGCCGATCGAACTTTCAGAACCTACGCCCTGTCTGTCTGTCTATATATAATTTTGTGCTCACGAACAGAATTAAATTCGTTCATACTTAAAATTAAATTGTCAATGTCTTGCTGCGGTATAAGGTCCCAAGTTCTTCTTTTCTTTCTTGTTCCGTCGTCAAATTTGGCGAGGAATCTCGCAATGCTTTTCGTTGTAACATGTCCATGGAATGCTCGATGGGATTTAAGTCGAGCGACTGCGCAGGTCAATCCAAAAATTGAATGTCATGATCTTGAAGAGCTGTCGATACCAGTCGCGCCATATAAGAAGAAGTATTATCGTGCATAAATAAAAACCCCAGACCCATTTGGATTCTGTGTGGGATAATCACAGCCTACCTCTTCGAGATATTTTCGTGCAGTCATGCTGCCTTGAATCTAAACGAGCTGGGTTTGCCCACTAAGACAAATTCCTGCCCACACTATGATTGTCCCGCCTCGGTAAGATTGGACCTAATGAGGGTGCCGCAGACGGCTAACTCTGCCTGGAGTTCTCCAAACACGAGTTCTACTTGAATCCGGATGAAATCCAAACCGGGACTCATCAGTGAACATCACCGATGACCATTGTTGATCACTCCAAGATAAATGCTCCCGAGCCCACGAAAGCCGCCGACCGCGATTGCCACGTCGCAGAGCTGGAGCACGTAGCGGTCTTCGAGCATGAAGGTTGACTTCATGCAACCTCCTTCGCACGGTTTGGTCGCTTACCAGTAGCTGGTGGTACTCCTGGAGCCTTAGCATAAGTAGCAACGCCGCAATATTGGGTTGTCTTTTGGCGTTCATTTGGAGGAATCGATCCTGTCTTTGCGTAGTAGCCCGTTAACGTTTCCACAATCTTGATATCACGTTTTTTCTGGTATGTAAGGTCTCAGCAGCGACGCGTTGAATAGCACTATTTTCTAACATGCACACGGCTTGTAAAATTTCATCTCGACTCAAATGGCGACGTGACATAACTTTTGAAGCTAGCACAGCAAGTTCAATTAAAAAAAAACAATCTTATCAATTTGAATTCATTAACAGCATAATAACAATTTTAATTTTTCTTGCTGTTATGAATTACCAACAATTTTGCCGCCGTATTTTGTTTTTAGCATTGTTATTATTTTATATTTTTAAATTTTGAAAATAGAATGGAGGAGGTTTCATTTCGTATTAAAGATTTTTAACTATAAAGTAGACTTTGTTGAGGTGTGTATGTATCGTGTATGTACATATGCATTTAGTAAAAAGCGGTTATTTTAATATTACAACTAGACACTCCAATTTTATTTATTTGTATAGATAATAACGTTCGGGCGTTCTAAAGTTTTTTGTACCACAAATTATTCGTAGCCAGTTGAGAAAAAGCCGTAACTGAAATTATTAAGTTCATTGAGACATGTAAGAATTAGTTATGTAATAGGCTTCGCTCAGTTGGTTGGCTCACATGCCCACTTAAAATAAGGGTAACTACACAGTTGAATAATTATAACTAAACAGTATTTTAGAAATCAGGTGTTGGTCTACCCTTTTTTTTATGCGGAAATCCCCTCGGGTACTACTGACTGGTGGTTATGTTGGAGACAGTGTTAATAATAAAAAACTTAATCTGCGTTTATATACTTTTCGTAATTGGGAGATTTTGTATTAGGAAAAAACATTCAAAGTTCGAAATTGGTTTTGTACAAAAATCATTTTTTACTACTTTTAAACTGCTTACCAGTTACGATCCAAATCGCGAAACACTTATAATAATAAGTGTTTCTCGATTTAGATCGCACGGACAAAAAGAAACGTCTTTAAAAAGAACAATGCCTTTCCCTGATTCAGACAGATAGGGCGATGTTGTAAATCGATATTATCTTTTCTGAGCACACGTAAAAGAACTGTACTCGTAAATGTTGCATAATCAACGACAAGAAGAAACTTCAAAGTTACGAATATTTATCAAGCAAGATACTACTTTTATGGTCTTTTTCTCTTAAAGTATCAATTTTTTGTAATGCTTGAGATCTCATAAATACTAAAAACTTGCTTCCATTTCAACAAATTATAACATTACAAAGATATGTTCCAAATGATAAAAACTACGTAGTTCTAATTATTTATCAAACAACAATCTTATTTTGAAATACATCTAATTAAAAAATATTTGTAATACAAGAGTGCAAAGTTGTTTTTTATCTTTATTAGAATCCTGATCGTAAGCAAAGGAATCAAATGAGCACGAGGTGAAAAATCTTTGCAGTCGAGTGCAACATGTAACTTTTCATTCCACCTCAAATTAAAAAAAGTTAGTACACCATGAAGGTTCCGAGTCTGAGTTTCTAATAGATAAAAAAAGGTTGTATGATATATTCGGCACCATGGAGTTACAAGTAAATAAATTTAATTATGCTTTGAATTCACAAACTTAGTGCACATGATGTTCTAAATTCAATTTACTTTATCCTCTAGCGGATAAAAACGGCTTTTGCACTCAGATATCGAAGGGCAAAATACTATTTCGGAGATGGGGGGATAAAATTGTTTTTATTTATATTAACTATTGGCGGTAAACTTTAAACTCCGTAATCACACTTCAAATCATTACACTTGGATTTGGTTGAAACTTTACTGTGATATAGCTTATACATCAAAATAACACATACGCTACTATTTACAGCGATAATCGACATATACATGGGGCACCGGGCAACAGCTAGTAGATCATAAATTTAAGTACCCTACACTAACGAGCATAAGAATCTAATAGTTGTGTAGGCAAATATTGCTCTAAAAAGGTTGAAAAATAAAGTTTTGCTACTTATGGAGGTCAAATTATACCCAGGTTCTTCCATATAGTTTTAATTGTTCAGTCATGTGTAAGAGATTCATTGATCACGTCCTTAAGAACCCAAGTTTTATGTTCGTACACATATACAACAGCCTTTTTGTATCTACTAGACGTAGTTGGGCTCAAAATATACTCAATGCCGCTTTTTGTAAAATATTTTCATATATTTTTTCTCACTTGCTTACCCCGTGTGAATATTGAAGAGTATAATAGAATTACTTGTTTACCATATAGCACATATTGTAGGTACGTTTCTTGTTTGATATTTGAATAAGTTTTGTATGGAAATAGGGGTTTTATATTTATTTTTATACGGGTAAAAAATATTGCAGATGACAAAGGTTAGACAACTTTAAAAAATGACTGTACCATGGGTGAATAAATCCATAAAATATCGATAACTATCACGTCTTCTACAAATGCTTAAAATTAGTTAGTAAACATTGGCACATATTAAAAATTAAAAGTGACAACTGGTCTGTATGAAGAAAAAGAGACTTTGATAAAAAATCTATAGGAATCCCTCTACTATGCATGACTTATGTTAACCGGTGACTGTTCAATAGAACAGTAAATTGATTTTTGAATTTATACTGATTTGAAGTAGTACAATTGGATGTGCGCATAAGGTCACGGTTTTGATTGATGATTCGGTTCAAATGTTTGTATGATCTGCAAATATTTGTTTCGGAATTTGGGTGTTTTCTATGTATGTTGTATGTATTTACATAAAGAAAACTAAATATATGTATTTATATCAATTGTCCAATTGCATACCAATAGTATAAGCTATGTTTAGTTTTGGTTTCGGTGGCGTTGTGTGTTAGCTGTCCGAAATAATATTATATTATTATTATTTTGTACTTAATATTTATTTAATGAGGTAGGACTGTGTGTGTTACGTTATACACGACAATAATGTTATTGCTTTATCACATAAATCTACCAGAATATGTAGATTATATTTATAAATAAAAAACGTCAACGTAAAATGACAGTGATCATGCTGTCGTGTTTCGTTGGTGAGTGCGAGACCGGAGGCCCAATGATGCATAAGTATCACTAGTCCGCCATAGTGTGGGTCGCCATGCTGCATTGTTGCATTGTCTGCATTCGCAGTATGGTGACCACCACTCTTATGTTTATTCTTTACCATCAGGCAGAGTAAAGTCATTTTGGTAGGACCAAACACAAAAAAAATAATTGAACCGATTTCAACTGAAGTCAAATAAAACATGTTAAATGAGCCAAATTGGGTTACGCCCATCTCAAGTAATATTATTTTGCTAAATACTTTATTAGGCAGTTAAAGCGTTTGCGTAGGGGACTGGACTAGTTGATATTTATTAAATAACAATATTGATGTTTCATCAATATTGAATTCTTAACAAATTATGTTAGTAAAATAAATGGGTTACTGAGCTAATGTAAAGTTCATAGACACCTGGGTATCTTAACGTATACTCAGTACTACTGGTATTACTGAGTATACTTTAAGTCTACTGTGATACGGCTGAACTAAGGCGTCTTACGCGTATCAAATGTTATTAGACCTCCTCAATTTAATTAACTGCCTTGTTGGTCTCGCGGTTGGCTTGTGCGACTGCTGATCATGAGGTCTCGGGTTCGATTCCCAGGTCGGACCAAATATTTGTATGATCTACAAATATTACCAAATATTTGTATGATTTACAAATATTTGTTTCGGAGTTTGGGTGTTTTCTGTGTATAATATGTATGTATTTACAAAAAAAGGTATATATGTATTTGTATCACTTGTCTAGTACCCATAACACAAGATCTGCTTAGCTTGGGACTAGATGGCATTGTGTGTTAGAATTAATGTATTAAAATATTTATTTATTTATTATTATTATTAATTACTTATTTCAAATTTTCTTTTCATTCTTACTCATTCTACCTGCATTTTTTTCTCTACCTATCTATACATACATGGTTGGAAAAATAAACAAAACACTGATTCACACCACCGCAATTTCTTCGAAATCATATCATTAAGTTCCAACTGATGATTATGGGACCAATTCATCATGTATCGGTTCTAACATGATGAATATGTTAACAGATAACGAACCTCATCTTTTTATCTGTACGTCTAAACGTGGCTACTACGTAATATTCAACCACAAAATAGTGCCACCTAGCATTATTTTAACTCGCGTGCAAAGAATTTGTCGCACTTACAATTTTATTGTTTATGATAATGACGGAACGATAATGCTAGACGTTCTTATTACATTTTCAGGGGCGGGTTTATACTAACTTAATCTTTTAATTATACATCTTCTTATATTAACCAAAAAGGAGGTTAATGTTTAGGCATTTATTTATTTAAAGTTCATGCAGCGTTCCTGTACATTAAGTACATAAAACGTTGCTTGCGTTAACTGAGCCATGCAACATTTAATATGTATCCGCCCCTCGAAGCTGAACTACTTGTACAACAATCATTTATCTACAAGTTAATTACGTTTACAGTCATCATTTTGTTTTAAATATTCAGCATTCATAATTATGTAATTGAATAACAATAGACCTTCAACGTGGCCAACAAATAGTGTGTTCAAATTATTTGTTATCGTTTCTTTTGTTTTTTTCTTTAGAAAACATTATTATTAACAGTTTCCTTCCACGTTGCCTTTTAATATTTACCATTGCCCAAAATAAATTTAGCGCCCACATGTAACAGCCAATTAGGATTTCACAGGTTTCAAGTCATTGTAGGTTGTACGTAATATTAATAGCGCTCAAATTGAAGTAGGTGTGATTTAAGTTGTAGTAAATAATAATTTAAATATATTGGTTCCTTTCATAAAATTTTGTTTGGTTTTATTTGCAAAATTTTTATGTTTTCCTCAATTACTAAGCAGAAGATGAAATTGAAAATTGAAATTTTCCTTCATATTATTTCTTCGATGAGATTAATTATTTGACTTCATTGATTTTCTTTATCTTGTGTAAACGTATTTTTAGGAGTCATTAATTTACAAATAGAAGTAAATTATGAATTAATAATTGACTTCAATATAATTTTATGTGTTTTCTTAAATAAATATTTCAATGAATTATTGAAGGTATTATACTTCGCTATTTAATGGCTGCCTTAACATTAATCTCGATATAAACCATTATCAGGAAGGCAAAAATTGTACTAAGTTTATTCATGTCTAAATAATATATTAATTTTAAAGCTAATCTATCAGCCACAATCCTATTAAAAAAAAATGTTACTTGATGTACTCGGTTTATTAAAAGCTGATTGAAAATTTAAATTATCTATTATCTCTTTGGGAAATGCATAGTTGGGAAAAGACGCGACTTTTCTATGTCATCCTATTGTGCGTATCCAAGGTTGTTAGATTTAGAATTTGAATTAGATGTATGGAATCGTGCACATTTTAACGATTCGGTATCTGCCGACTAATAAGCCAAAAGTCAACTCGATCAAACTAACAGCCGATTAAAAGTTTGTAGTCTACGGGGGATCTCAAAAAGAGGCATAATTAGCATAAGATGCCAATTTAGTTCATTTGGTAGAATTTGTTCCTAATATTTTTGTCCTGTTCTTTATAAACCTATGTTTAATAACAGATTTAAGTACCATTACTGTAAACTTGAAAATTATTGAACTTATTTTTTTCTGAAAATTAAGGTAATCATTTTTCGTAATAATATAAAGCTCATATAAACTATTATAAATTATTTCAAAAAGGGTATATGTTCCAGAAAACTAAAATTAGTCGAAAAAAAAATGGTCATCATCAATGCAAGTATTTAATCAATCAAAAAGAAAAAATATTTAGACTATCTCCAGCTGTAACTAGAGATAGGTTATTAAAAACGGGTGAGTATCAAGCTCACAAATAATATAGCTTTATTTATTTATTTACATATTATGGAGGATTTACAGCTACTAAATCAAAATAGAATTAAACAAGAAAACAGACAGCCAATCACAAATCCTCGCTTATATAATACAGAATAAAGCTAAGTGCACAAGACGATTATAAGGTGGTATCAATATATATTATTAAATACACGACAGGCATAAATACAGACACAAAGTCACCAACACAAGGAATTGTATACATACATTTTATACATTAATTACTTGGACACCTCATTACTATCCCCAAGAATTCAAGGCTCAAAAGGCTCAAAATTTATATCAGTAAAAGAATTTTCACAGTCGGTTCATTAGGTCTATTGAGTACCCCCTACAATCTCACAAACTGAGGTACAGTTTGTGTTATTTTTATTACCATAAATTAAAATTCAATCGTCACATCATTCAAGAACACGTTTATCTATCACAGTTACAGTCATTACTTTATTGTTATCACGTTAGAAATGTACTATATACTTGTACACATTTAAAAAAAAATACCGACGTAATTTTGTAAATAATATTAATCCACACACGACAAATTTAATCCAAAGTAAGCAGACAATGTGATATCGTAACCAGACTGTTGAAGGAACACAAACATGATAATATATTTCTAAACAGATATAGATAATAGTTACTATATAACAAAATAAATAATGTTAAGAGTAAGTGAATTTAAAATGAATTCTAACTTATAAACTTATTTCCTACGTTCATCCTTCAACATCTCCTTAGAACAATACGCCTCGATAAAATTGACAAAGAAAACTTATTTCATTCTGCCTTGCAATAATATTGTTGAATAAATGCATATTTTCTTGTTTCAATATGAAATACTTAGAGCTATGAAATGAGCATACTAACATTCACACATATTGTATTGCAATAGGTACTTAGAAAACTTAAAGCATAATGGTATATTTTACACACAGTATAAACAATGGATCGATCTAGAGAGAATAATTAATAAATATTTCGGACATCTAACACATAACGCCAGCTGGTCCCAAACATGGGTACAAGACAACTGATATAAATACATATATACTTTTTTTTTTAATATCCTCCTAAGAGTTACAAATGTGGCGCTAATAGAGAATGACTTGTTGAGAAGAAAGTTTTTAAAGCTCCAAGAGCTCTTAGAATATTTTATGAAAAGTGTTTTTATATATAGAACACTGGTAGGTTATATTTAATTTTTAATCATACAAAATTTAAAAAAGGTCACAAAATTTACGCCAAAAAATCATCATTTTCATGGGGATAAAAAAAAAATGAGGCGGCCATAAATCTGTTACCCTCAGTGATCAAAAACAATCACCGAGACCTTACCTTCCGTACCTGGATGAGTGACCTCTAGTGGCATCTTAATTATAAGATGCCACTAATCACTAATCTCTAATCACTAATCATTATTACATTATGCAGTTGTAAAGCTTAGGGAGGCCTTTGGGCAGCTTAAAGACTTCCAATGGCAGGATTACGTAGCCACAACGTTGTCAAGATTACGTAACCGCAACCCGCACTCGGCCAGCGCGAGGAGGTATGGCCTTAATTATCTCCTAAAAGAAGACCTGATCCCAGCAGTGGGACATTAGGCGTTGCTGTTGTATGCAAAAAGTCACTGAATACATTTTTATGAACTAAATATAATTTTCGTGCTTTATTAAAAATATACGTATGCTGAGAAATGTATTGAAAATTTCACGATGACTAGAAAATGACCGACAAATATCGACTGTACCACTCTCCGGGGAATATGTCTGACAGAGTTTTTCGGTGTAAAAAATTACTAACCATCATTACTATATATATCATTGTACTAATCAGTTAGAACTTAAACTATTTTAATTATATTTCAATTAATTTCTAAAAGGAATTACATCCTTTCGAAATATTTTAGTTATGATTAAAATATTTACAAAATGTTCATTATTAATGAAAATCAATGTCATACATAAGCCCAATTTTAATAAATTCAAAAGCTTCTCGTTGTCAGACTAAGCCAGACGTTGATGAGTTGAGAGAAGTTGTAGCAAAACTTAATACCTTATAAAGTTTTGTAGCGACTGGTTTTGAGCCATTTTTAGCTCATCAATACTGATCGCGATAGAACAAAGGGGCGGTACTAGAGGTCAATCGACCGAACTGGGGCAGTCTAGGCAATCTTGAAGTAATTGAAGTATAAATACGGAGAGCTACGGGAATCGATATTATAGGAAGTTGTTTAATGGGAATAACAACTTTCAATTTAATTATTTTTAAATAACTTATATATGATAGAAATATAATATTAAGCTAGTATATAATAGTCTATAAAAGCTAGTACAAATAAGATAAATATGATCATAATCAGTAAATAGACCAGAGTCTACTCTATTCTCTAAATTCTCTAATTTTTATCAGTCGCTTGCTTGATTTTCGTATCCAAAATAGTTTTTTTACTTACTACTTCTACTACAAGATTAACAGTAGCTAGTAAATTAAGAAAAAAACTGTATATTTAGTATTTAAAAGAGATTAACAGTATAATATACACAATGTAATACACAATAATAATAAATTATTATTATTACAACGGTTGTATGTTAGCTACTGTCTTGGCTTGGCTTGTACGTTGCTTTGGCTACAGCTCTTTTCGTGGCGTGCTTTGCAGTTCTATATACACCGTGGTCTTCAGGAGATCTGATGATGATCTGATGATCTCATTGTTAAAGGAATTTTCCTCATGAGCATTGTGGAATTGCCTATTTGGAATTGTATCTTGACACACATACACTATGTTTGTAAAAATATGTTTTAATAAATCTTAGTCTTACACTCTACTTCAACATAAATAACTTTTAAATATACTTTTACTGTAGCGATTAAGAGTAATGATGATTATATTCTAACTACGGTAGACTAAATCAACGCCTTTCTGAAATCGTTAAGTTAATCGGCTAAGATTAACTCTCCCTCGATAAAGAACACGTCTATCAACTGCATCAATTGCTGCGTAAGAGAAAAACATCCAACACGTAGACGAGGAAAAGTTTCTTAAGATTCATGATAATGGAGTGTAATTAGAGACACTATTTAACAGTTTTTTAAGTACAGTATCTGTGTAGTGTCTAAATGACTTCGCTTTATTGCTTGAGAAACACTACACAATGTTCTAAGGACATTATGGAATTTTAATATTGGTAATTCTAGTTCATATTGTTGAAGACTTTTTCTTGGACTTGGACTAAGTTAGATTAGTTAAGTAATAAAAAAATTGGTAACGTTTAAGTACTTCCAGTCGTCGTGGTTATACATCACTCACATCAATAACATTGCAATTACCACTTTCAAAAGTGACAACATTTATCTTTTAAAATCAATAACAATATCAAATGTCTTTGTTTAAAAAAAAACAGTAAATTCTTTTCATCTAGGCTCAAAACGTTACCGGATAAAATAAATTTTATGTAGTAAAACCATCACTTATCAGATTCCTTTAGTACTGTTAGTGACAGCACACATACGCATCGCCAAAATTTTTCTAAATTTAGATTTAGCGAATTAATTGAATATTTGAATTTTGACATGTAATCATGAAAATTTCATAATTACTTTCAAACATTATCAATACCTACCCTTCTTCTCATATTAATACAATTGGAATATTTTACATGTAAATATAGACAGAAAGCAATTAAAAGGTAAATATTAGTTAAATCACTTTCAATCAACTGGCTCTAGTAGGTTATAGGTTATAAGTTTAGGTTTAGGTTATAGGTTTATTATTTACCAAGAATGATTATGAATTGGAATACCTGATGGAATTGGAATATAACTGATGACGATGCTAAAGAATAAATAAGTATGTGTCTTCATAATATAAATAATTTAAGATAAATGGGACATAATTCATTTTATTCATATTCGACTTTGACACCTTAGAAATCTATTACATCATGATAATTGGAGTGTTAGTAATAAAAATTTTCGTAAACTAATTACTTTTGAACATTTATACATAAAACTTCCATACAGAAATTACATCCTACTAATATTATAAATGCGAAAGTTTGTAAGGATGGATGGATGTTTGGATGTTTGTTACTCTTTCACGCAAAAACTACTGAACGGATTTGGATTAAACTTCACAGTTATATAGCTTATACATCAAAATAACACATAGGCTACTATTTGCCGCGATAGCCGACATATACGCGGGCGGAGTAGCAGGCAACAACTAGTATAACATATTTCATATAACTGTCTCAAGGTAATCACGCTCACTTACTCTCATTAACGTAATTAATTAAATCTTCTTCAGGAGTTACGAGCTCTACATCCCTATCATTCATATTACCGCTGTCTCTAGCAATGTCACGCGACAGCATGCCACGCGGTCTTACATTACCAAGATCATAACTACGAGTATAGTCTAGAGTGATCATTCGTTTATATATATTAATTATTCAGAACCTTGTATAATGTCAAATAACGTCACAGTACAGACACACGACATATGTGTGACTCATGACTTCTCTGAACAATGAGTTAATAGAGTATGATAATTGTCTAAAATGTGATTACTTATTGATTGATGAAAAATAGAATAGTTACTCTAGTAGTGTCATTTGATTTAGGCAATCGTTCACAGCTTTGTTCGCATTATTTTTTAAGAAAATAAATGTGAGTAACTTAGAAATAAGAATTCGGGTCATCGTGACGCTAATCCTACAGAGAGATTGGAGCTAAAGCTTTGAGTGGACGTGATTAAATATTTGTCATGGTATTTATAAATAGAGATAAAGTTACAAGATTTAGTTAGTTTTTATTGAAATTCCTCTTGATAGCACGTTTCATTTTCCTGACATCATCGTAGAACAATTTATTAGTTAATAAATTACTATTTAAAACTGTCTGCTAATAATAAAACAATAATTACAGTAATCATTTAATATAATATATAGTAATAACTAGCTGACCCAGCAAACGTTATTTTAAGGATGGGTCACCCTTACCATTTAGGGGAATGAAAAATAGATGTTGTCCGATTCTCAGACATAAACCATATATGCACACAAAATTTCATAAGAATCGGTCTAGCTGTTTCGGAGGAGTTTAACAACAAACACCGCGACACGAGAATTTTATATATTAGATTAATCCCAGACTACAAAATAGGCATCAGTGAGCAAAACCTTAATAAAAATTGTTTTCAACTTGACAAGTATTTAAATAAATTATAAGCAGTTATCGAGAAGGTAGTCTATAGATAGAATTTAATTGGTTTTCGTGAGTTCGCAGCTTTTACGCTCCGTTTCACTCTCGGGCTTTGACGAAGGCAATGCTCAATGAAGCACCATTCATAAACGTTCCTGAGTATCGTATTGTCGGTGTTATTACACACCAACAATATTGTTGGATATTCACCGCTCGGATGAGTTCTTCATTCACTGATTAAACATATTGTGAATAAGAAAATATGTTCATTTCAGCAAAGTCACTGAATGTAAGTTTATGTTACGATAATATCCTCAAGTAACACACAAGTTTTCCAAGTACATAGTTATAATTTAAATCAAATCTCAGTTACTTTTACCGGAATTAAGTATACACATGTTCCAAGTATATGTACATGCTTTTTTTTTTTTTTTTTATGTTTAGCCCTGCCAAAATGACTCTACTCTGCCTGATGGAAAGCATGAGCAGAATCCAAGAGTGGTGGTCAAAACACTGACAATGTCAATGTAACAATGCAGCATGGTGACCCACACCATGGCGGGCTAGTGATGCTTCTGCATCATTGGGCCTCCGGTCTCGCTTTGGTAATGCACCACTGGGGATTGAAATCTGGAATCGTACTTGATCTCAGTTTATTCTAACATCATAGTAAAACACAAACGTGTTTTGTGTTTAAAAATAATTGAAGTTTAATCCTGTGTAAACAATCTTAAAATGGTCCTACGAACAGTGCCAGTTCAAATTACAAATATATTATCCGAGTAGTACTAGTAAAAGTAATATAAGATTTATATTTACCTTTCTGATTTATCATATTTACAAATTCCCACTCTTTTATTTTCCTATTGTGTTCAATTTGAACTAATAACGCTTGCTCTCTATTAGGTTATATGTACTTAAAATGCAATTTGTTTTCAAACTTTTGAGAATACTGACGTTCAGTTTACGCTTAACACGAAAAATAAAACTAATTGAAAAGTAGAAAAGGAAGTTAAGGAATAAGTTAAGAAATCATTGGATATAATTTAAAATGAAACTAACTGTGAACCGAGTAACTTTAACCCGCAGTTGTTGAGGTAGATACAATATCAACCGCAGGTAGCACCGCTGAATGAAACTAATCTAAAATAAAGTAACCTAAGTTACGTTCCGAGATTGGATGAAATAAACAGACATACATTATTTAAATTTCATTTGCATTATATTACAAACTTTAATTTGAGGTTGCAATCAGACACTTAAATTTTGTTTACTTATGTAGATGTAGATTGGTGTTACTCGTAAGATTAAGTAGACTACATGTATGATCTTAACTTGAATAAATATTAAAACTTCAATATTTTCTCTCAATCTTATTATTAAGCTTTATACGGTTGATACGGTTACTACTGGCAGTCAGAAACCGAAGAACGAACTTAGTGGCGTGAAGTTGGAGAAGCCTATGTCCAGCAGTGAACTGCTGTAGGTTAATGATGATGATGAAACGGTTGATGGAAAACAAACTTTATATCTACTAATCAGGGATCGATATTGTAGTGTTTTTAAGTTAGGTAGAATTCCATTACATATTCTGTTTCAATATGAGTAAATGAAGTAATTGTGAATAATTTATGAACTTGTACTTAGTTCTTTTTAACCTAGAATTTATTCGAATAAATCATAGACCCTTTGCACTACTTTCTATAAGCCCTAAATATCATCTTATGTTCACATACGTGATGTGAAATGAATAATTCAGGCAAACTGATTTAAAAGTTAATCTATATATGTAAAAAAAAGTCGTGTTAGTTACACTATTTATAACTCAAGAACAGCTTAACCGATTTGGTGGGTAGGTAGCGGTTGTTGTTGTAACGCGGGTAACATCGCAGGGCTCAGCTAGTTTTAAATAACGTAATTCACTCTGTATCGAGGACAGAAAGATGACATCATTTTTCAATAAACTGTCGATTATTTCAGTCTCTAAGCGATAAAAATATTACATCACTTAAAATTTGAATGACTGATGTAACACGTAGCGTGTTACAATTCGTACTAAGAAATTCACAAACGTGGCAGGCCCAAATTCAATTCTTCCTCTAGTGATGCCGCAGCCACGAAATCCACCGCTTTATCCATAATTTCCACGGCAGTACTTGAGTACCTAATTTTGCTCGATAACTTAATTTCCTAACACAGTACTTGAAACGTACTTGAATGGATCGATTCTACGGGTTTCGTAGCGTTGTAGCTGTCGTAGCGTGATAAAGGCAGAGTATTTCACACGCCCCATTCTCCTCACCTCAAATTATATTGCCGTTTTGCTTACTTTGCCCAGTTTCACATCTTTCAAAAACCAAACGGTCGCTATTTATTTATTTATTTATTTGGAAGATATAAGCATTTTCAAAATATTTACTTTAAGTATTAGAAAAGTATTGAATTAACATATTATTCTGCTTCTTCAACAATAACTATAAAAGTCACATTATAAAATTACCAATTGCCGTTAAACACTACGATATTTTTTTATTGTTTTTCAAAATATTTAAATACATGAACCTAAGTATTAAATACATACAATTAAGAACAATATTATCTTCCAGCACTTTTAATTCTTTACGGCATCTGTACACGAGTATCTTTAAAAAATAACTGTTTCCTTTATATTTAGAGGGATAATAGGACGCAGATATTATTATGTCTATTCGCTTTTGTGAACTATATTCTAACCAGAGAATTATACGAACCCATTAGTCTACATTTCAGCGCGTCTTAGACTGAATTCTTGTGTGACGTGATATCTTTGCGGGCAACTGGAAGAATTTATTGACATATATGGCGTCATAATTGTTTAGTGTTTAGCCGTTCTTGTACTTGTTTGATGAGAGACACATAAAAGTATACTTAATATATAAGGAATTGTGCATCTTTCTCTATTCGTTGACGATTAGGGCTTTGATGCAAAGTCAAATCTATAAAATGTTAAAGTTTGTGAGGTTGTAGGACCCCCTACCTCCTCCTACTAGAGATTACCTAATCTCTGGATCAATTGAACCGATTAAATTTAATTATTTTATAAATAGAAAGCCGAAAAATGATTACCGCGATATCCGACATAAGGGTGCCGCCAAAAGTCTACTATAAAATTTTAATAATCACATAAATATTATCTTTATCTAACCAGTGTTAAATTCAGTAGTAACACATTACTTTAAGTAGAAGAAATGATAAAAATAGAACATATCTTTTTCATTCACAGAGAATATTAGGTCTCATGCTGGCTAGAGAGGGTGATGTAGGGTTTGTGTCAAGTGTTCCTTCGCTTTGCAGTGCTGCCATCTTGTATAGTTTGCATCCTTATTCGGCTCCTACGATACCCATGGGATGAATAGAGTGTCTCTGTACTCTTGATCCGTCATCACGCGGAGTAAACAATATGTCAATATTTTATACTTATCATTTCAAAGGGTCGTATTCATGGAAAGTTTGTTTGCAGCCTCCGTGAAAATATAAAAACTACCAAAGTAAACTATTCCAGAAGGCGTATGTTTACCAAGTTTGACTCCTAAGGATGTTTAGATTTATTTATGTAAATAGTAATGTTGTCTTTACGAACAAATTTAAGCGCTTTATGGAATATATAATAATATAGGAGTTATGAAGCTTAGTATCTTCAATCAATCGTCAGCGGAAAGCAACGAAAAAGTTGCTTAACACCGATTATTTTATCCAGGGCCGCGATTACCAAAAGTAATATCAAGAAAAAAAACTATGACCCGACTTTTCATTAATTCATTCTTCCTTGTCATCAGGGACATTATTACGAAATTATTTTCACCTCATCCATTGAAGTCGGTTCGGTAGTTTAGGTGCTACGGTGGTAACATGCAAAAATGTACCGTACATAGACTCCCAAATCTTACCCTTTCATTTGGCTTCTCCACAGAGGGATGCACGCAAAAATATTTGTTCTCAACTAGACCGTTCAAATACCTAAGTAGTTTTTGTAAGAATCAAATAGCCTAAAACTTCAAAATGCTTACAAAATTTCAATAACATACTTTTAATATAAAAAATGTACTTTTTTTCAATTAAACGGTTTCATTGAAATTAATGTACTAAAAGCTACAAAATAATTTGGTAAAAAATTTTCGGTATAAAATAGTTGTGCGTAGCGTGGCTGAAATGCATGGAAACTGGAAAAATGGATAATGGAACTGAATGGAAACACGAGCCCAACGAAATGTATACTGAATGTTTGTTACCAAATTATTTTTTAGCTTTTAGTACAGTAGCATATTTAAAAAAAAACTGTTTAAATTAAAAAAAGAATACAAATTTTTATTTTAAATTTTTTAGTTTGAATTTTATTATCTTATTTGATACCCATATAGTGGTAGTCCTTGACAAAATGTATAAACCACCATTTTATAGCGGCGGCCAGCTTGGATTTACAATAAAACAGCTCTTTTTTTATGTTTAAAATTCATTTAATTGTATTGTCACCAGAACTGAGGGGTGTACCAAATTTCAGATCAATTGGAAGGGGGTCAAATTCAAATTACTAGAAGTGACCCAAACAACAACCAGGTTAAGTTTAATAAAACTGTTTAATAAAAATAATCTATTTCAGATTTCAACATGAAATGTACCTTTGTTATTTGCAAATTTATATTATAATTAGAGTAAATACTAATCTCGTTTAAAATGCATCGAGAGCTGCTAGTACGGTACCACTTACTCGTAGATATTATTTATTTACGAAGCCTCGGGCTAGCCAGACTGTTTCTATTGTATGTAACATGTTTCACAGTGGATTTAATAAAAGAGCTAATAAAATATTTTTTACTGTGCTGATATTTGATTGCAATTTTTTTTAGTTAGAAAGATGAAGATGTTGTTACCCTTTTACTGGTTATATATAAATAAAAGAAGATGTAAGATGCAATATTATATTTAGAAGAAGAAATGCACCGGCAGCTTACAACAGTCAGGGTCGCGGGTATTTCGTCTCAGAGTTAACAATTGGAGTCGCACACGGGATAGGACAATCCTGTTGTGGTAGTCTGTGCTCGCATAGGCTCGGCCTCCTGAGGGCTAAGGGATCTGCTCTTAGTCGGTGACGCGGTGCAGTTACGTCACCCGACGCTCTGGCTGCAGACGCGACGCGTCATCTGCAACGACTCGTACAAACACGTACCGTGGAGAAAACTCCAACTGGTACCAAGGAAACGATAATATTCGGGTCACGTACATTTATAATTTATTCACTAATTATTTATGCAACGTAACAATGTAAAACCTTTTTTAAAATTTAATATATTAAGCTTGACATTCTTATAATATGTTAGGTTTTATTAATATTAATAGGGCGAACGTTTCTTGGACGCTAAACGTGGATTTATACAGTTTTATTTGGACGCTGTACAGTGGAAAATTGACATAAAATTGAATATGAAAAGAACCTCTTTATTTCTCTATGTGACTGCATTTGTGGCGCAGTGGTAGAGTATACGACTGCTGGGCTTGAGGTCGGATCAAATGTTTGTATGACCTGCAAATACTTGTTTCGGAGTTTGGGTGTTTTCTGTGTATAATATGTATGTATTTACAAAAAAGTATATATATATCAGTTGTCCACCACTTCCCATAACACAAGCTATGCTTAACTTGGAACTAGATGGCGTTGTGTGTTAAATGTCCGAAATATTTATTATTATTATATTATTATTATCAATCCGAGTTTGTTCGTGAAATTTATGAAATAAATAGAGGAACTCGTGTAATACGAAAAAGCACTTGAGACGTGCGTGTTCTTAAGGACGCGTCTTCTAACTTCTTTAAATCGTCCTTCAACACCGTAAAATATAAATATTTATTTCAATGACCTCTCATAATATGGGTGATAAATGCGTGGGTGTGGATTATGAGAGAGTACTAAATATGGTATGGTTATATGAAGAAAACATTATAATTATGCCTGTATAGTTTTACCAAACATTGTCTTGACAGTATTTTTTTTCACTGACTAAACTGAATTATGCACAACAATGAAAATAACTTAATTCGCCTTGAAAATATATATTCTTTAGATTCACTTTCAAATGAATATTCAAGTAATACAAAACAATAACATTCCCATACGTTATACCAGTGTGTTAATATTTAATGTACGTTCAATTTACGAAATAGCCTCGTTCATATTATTAGTTTTGAGAATACAATTCGAGGTATCTATTAGTTTTCTATATATTGATAGTTATGTATTTATCCACCAAGATGCTTCTTCTCTCTGCCTCCAATATTCTAAAAGAAAGAGGTATAATATGAATTTATATTTTAAATATATCCCTGGATGCTGCAAAAGAAACAAAACGATAAGTCTAAACTTTATGTAACACCAACAGAAATATCAACATGATACATTTTAACATTTAATAGTAGAATGAGTACAAGTGAGTTTAATTCTTGAATGTATCTTAACAAGTTCTATCAAGTGCCGACAATCGAGAGTGTAAATTTATATATCAACATGGTGTTATACCGTTATGCATTTGAAAGCGCTAAGAAAATTAGAGTCATTGTATCCGATACGATGTTTTTTTACGATAAAGTTAATGTCGAATCTGAAATATGCAATGAATTTGTAATTAGCTCGAATGAAATTGAAGACTCTTTGAATGTATAAAAACTGATTACACTGCTGAATCTAAAGTATGGTTCCTACCAAACTTCAGTTTATAGTCTGCGGCTGTAAACTCTTAAGCTTTCCATGTATAACTGTTTTACATTTTGCTCGGTTGTCATACGAACATATGTGGCAATCGTTATGGGTAGTTGGAGATTTGTTATCGTACTATTTTGACAATTCAATTCAAAAACATAAATAAATCAATTCGATTCAATTTATTGCACTATACTTCTTAAGATATAGAGAATCGATGGCAATCGCTTCATTTATAAAATAAACTAAAGTCAACCCTAACCTATTTGAGGAACAATGCTCGAAGGTACGTGGTGGACGCTTATAAAATAGTATTCTTAAGTGCTATAGTAGTTCTTGATGCTATTATTTTAAGACTCAATAATATTAACAATTACATCGTCGTCTGTTACATTTTCTTAGAATAATGAATTTTGTTTATTTCTTCCCAATCCTACAAACATTATTCTATATTTCCTAAATGTTTACGTATTTGTTCCTAATTCTAAAATATTTAATACTTCAAAGAATAAATAAATTATCACGTTTTATGAAAATACAACATTCTGAGCCTTTTTTTAATAATTTTGTTGTCACTTCTCATAACCAAAAATAAAAACACTTATGAGATAACTCATAACAATGTCATTTATCTATCCATCAGAAACCTTTTTTCTGGATATCTAATCTTTCATTTTCTTTGTTTACTTAGAATTTAGATTTATTTTGCAAAGATTCTCTGAATACTTTATAATCCACGTGGCTATCATTTCATAGCACATAAAAACGCTTATGAGATAACTCATAACAATGTCATTTATCTATCCATCAGAAACCTTTTTTCTGGATAAATAATCTTTCATTTTCTTTGTTTACTTAGAATTTAGATTTATTTTGCAAAGATTCTCTGAATACTTTATAATCCACGTGGCTGTCATTTCATAGCACATTAATGTAATAAAAGGTATGACGAAATGTATTCCTAAAAGCGTTGAAATAAAACGATGAATTTTTGATTGTGTAGTTTATTCCAATTCGTAAAAATTCTTTGTTTTTGCTGTTTCATAATCATTTTGACGCAATTACAGTCATCTGAATACACACAATCCGTAAACTGAATGTCTTGTGTTTTTCTTTAAATATTAACCAATGGAATAAATTTAATCCCGTTTCTAATGTCGACAAATATATTTTTGTTCAAAATCTATCAACTATTTATTCATCAATAGTAATCAAGAAATATACTGCAAAAGAAAATAAAGGTTTAAAATAAAGCATGTCAGTTTAAAAACGTTCCAATTCATCTATATTTTTGCTGGAACAATATTTAAGTTGCCAGAATAAACAATCTCAGAGTACATCATCACAACAGAGATCGCCGTCGAGTCGATGTTATTTAATATTTGATGTAACTGCAGTAAAGATAGCCGCTTAATCTGAAATACAATATTCTTGCACTATTATGAGAATGGCTAAGTATACCTTTCATAAAATTTAAAATACGGAATTACACGCCTAAATCTGATATGACGATAGAAATGGTCTGACACTCAACCCATCAAAGAGTGTATTTATCATATGTGGCACTGAAAATCAAGTGCGAACTATAAAGTCCCATCAGCCTAGTATTAAAATTGGAAATTCGATAATACCTAGATGTGAATCCGTCCGCAATCTAGGATTATGCATAGATGAGACGCTAAGATTTGAGGCTCATGTTCAGCAAAAAATTGCTAAATGTTTCGCTTCGCTAAATACACTATACAAACTACGTCAGTTTTTAAGTGATAAAGTGCGAGAACAGCTGTGTAGAAGTTTGGTGTTGTCGCATCTAGATTACTGCGACATCGTCTACGGACCATGCCTTTTTAAAAAAACCATAGCCGCTATTCAACGAGTACAGAATGAGTGCATGCGCTTCATTTTCGACATCCCTAAAAGACATCACATATCACCATACCTAAATGAAAAGGGAATTTTGAATATGATTAGCCAGCGTACTCTAAAGCTTTCATGTTTTGTCAGATCTCTGATTGAAAATAAAGTTCCTAGCTATCTCTATGACAAACTCGCGTGGTCGTTTGACGTACATAAATATGAAACAAGGTCACGTAACCGCTTACTACTCCTACCCAAGCACTCACTATATAGGACTAGGGGTTGCTTCGGGATAGCCGCTTCTAAGTGCTGGAATGTTCTACCCCCACCCATGTTACTTCTAAAATTAGGGCCATTCAAATCACGCTGTAGCAGATGGTTATTGATGAGGCAATCCGAGGTGCATACTCATTAATGTCCTGCATTTTTCTGTGTTCGTGGCATCTATCTGCTAACATAATTTTGTGTACTGGGTCTTTCTTGGACGTGTATTTGTGGGACAGTACTGTATATAACGTTTACAGTAGTAACAACTTACTACGTTATTAATTTTAATATGTTTAGTGATTAGTATGTTCGTGGTCGGGATGGTGTCATCGTGCTTATTCTAAGGTTATGTTAGTCATGATAGGCTTGGAAAGAATAACAGCGGCTGGCATGCTCTGCATCGTCATCCATATGCTGAGTCTAAGACCTTTTTGTCTTTTTTGTCATATTTAAATACTGTTAATAATTAATTATAAGTAACTTTGTAATATAAAGACAAATAAAGTTTTTCTTATTCTTATTCTTATTCTTATCTACTCATGTAAACTGAAGCCTGCCTACGGTTATAATAAATCGTATAACAATGCCTGAGAAATTAAATACACTGTTGGACATTTGAATGTAATAATTTATCGGAACCTAACCTTTTAGGGACGATATAAAACTAAGTCTCCCCAGGGTTTCTTTATTATACTTCTTTGAAACTTAACAACGTTTTATTCATAATATTTTTGAACCCGAAATCTTGACGGAGCCGTTGGCATGAAACATTGTGTTTACACGTTTAATTCTACTTTCGAACGTCGTCTATAATGAATTAAGTTCAAGAAGTTTTAGTTCATTTTCCAAATGAAATTTGACTGGCCTTGTTAAGACCATCACTTGAAAAGGCAACATTATATACTGGAAATTAATAGTTTCAGTGCATAATTCTGTTCATTGAATATATTACAAAAAAATATATAAATGTAAGTTTTTTTATCTTGTTCTTAAATTAAACTATAATTATTTTCGCTTTAAAATACGCAATATTTACGTAGAAATGTATAGAAGAAATATTTTCAATCACTAATCTTAAATAAGTAGAGGCTTTGATCTAATACAGTTAGTCTTACTAAAATAAAAATGTAATGTTAATGACTACTGGCAAGCACTGTGAGGAAATTGAGTTTAAAAGTGTTTGCACATGCACATGTACTTTCTTACTTCCAAGCAGACTTTCTATTCCGTTTCCGTCTAAAAAAGTGTATTGCTTATTTAGCAGTGAGATTTATAGTATCATAAACTATTCTCATTACAAATTTAGCTTCAACACAAACATTATAAAATGACATTACCTTGTTAGCGTATTGCAAAATTCAAAATAACTTTTATGAATAGGTAAAAATTGCCATCAATACTATTAATTTTTAAGAACATCGAAATAAATTAGTCACATTGAAGATTTATTAATAAATATGATTTCAGAATGACTTTGATGCCTCCTGAATATTTGATTGATAGAAAAAGGGTAGCCTGCTCCCGTGCATATTTGATGAGAATACGTGAATATTGGGAGTGAGATATTGATTTTGTTATCAATGAAGGGTCCTACTTTAAAAAAATTGTGAATAAGGATTTAGAGGGTGTGACAACTGAGCTTTTGTTGTACATAATATTAATTGGTATTTATTATTGAATAGTCTTTTTCATTACATACTAATTATATACCACATATTTTGCCAGTGTAGTATCATCATCAACAACCCGTAATGTCTGCTGGGCTCGCTGGGTATTCTCTCAGGAGAGGGTTAAGACCATACGTGCCTACGCTGGCCAAGTGCGGGTTGGGGACTGGCAAGACTAGCTTGTGGCTACGTAATCTTGCCGTTGGATGTTTTTAAGCCACCCAAGGGCCTCCAAGTAAGCTTCACGACAGTTATCCTGGGATAACAGCCGGGACCGACTGCTTAACGTGACCTCCGAATCAATCAATCAGGTATCTCCAAACTCTCCTTCCTAAGAGAAAACCTATGGTCTAGCAGTGAGGTATTAAAAGCTGTTGATTATAACGGACTTTACTTCAATTGGTACATCCCGGTGATGTTTGGGACCTCAACAAATAGGTGGAAACTTAACTTCTCTTGTTCAATTATCGTACTTATTAGTATTTGCGATGTAACAATGACTATTGTTTTTTTGAATGTATTAAATTAATCTAATATAATAACTGATACGACCTCCTGCTTTAATACAAAGATAACCCTTAAAGATTATTGTAGATGATTCTAAACTCTTAAGCCATTTTAAGCTTCGACCCGAAGCTTAGAAGAGCTATCTGTATTTGATCGCGTGTTGACTTGTGGCCTTAAGATTTATACTGGTTTTAACAGTTCAAAATTGAAAATATAGACAACTATACTACTTTAAACTATCAAATTCCATGGAAAACGCTTGATGTAATTTTTCATGCTTCTAACAAAATAATGAAATAAATTTATTTAAACATTTAGTTGCACTTTTCTGAATCACACTATAACTTGTTACAATGTGATTCAGAAAAAAAAAAGTTTAACACTGTTTTCCCAAATACATCATCATAATGGAAATGTCATTATGATGATGTATTTAGGAAAACTGTTATAACAGATTTTGTATCTGAACAGATTTCAGAGCAATCCTATTTGAATTCTAATCATAATTTTATAGTTTAATATACTGACCCTGATAAATTGTGGTGTAAATTATTCCCATTTCGCCTCTAGAGCAATTAAAACTAAATAAAAGCGTTAGCTTTTATAGAGCTTAAATTGGTATAGCTGCGTGAAATACAATGAAAACCAGGAATTTAATTATAGTAAGTTCAAATACATTATTCGATTTATGATAACCACGCAATCACAGAAATATAGTATAATCCCAATAGTAAATATATGGCTCTTAGTCGATACTTTTAGAAACTAATAGCGCCGTGTAAAGCTAGAATAAATGTTGTGCTCAATTTATCGAATTGGCTATCCATAGCTGTTATATAACTAAATTGCATCATATTGTAAACGATTATTGACACTACTACACAGTGTTTTTATACGAGTATGTATTCATTGAAGTACAGTGTAGTTTACTTTCATATTAAAAGTCTTTTTTGATTAATGTAATCAAATCATTAATCTTTCACAAGATTTTGTTAGGGATAAATTGTATTGATAAAATTGTGGAATGACTTATAGTCCTATGTCTCCTTGACCGCGTTCGGTCGTGAGCTTCTCATTTTATCTCACTCTATTTCCGGCCTTCTTTGCCTCGTCTGCAACTGTGCGTCGTCAGGTCTGTTAATAAAGACCACGCTTTCGTTTTCCTTGAGGGTTCCAATCAAGCGTCTGTTTGGCGATATGCTCGAAATCTCTATAGAGTGTGTAACCAATCCAGTTTCACTTGCGTAACTTGATCTTTGGTCAATTGGCACTTCACGGCAGTGCTGCATGCGGTATCCGTTGGAGATTCCGAGAATTCAGCGAAAACATGTGTCCTTGGAGATTTTCCACGTTTCACACCCGTATAGCAGTACGGATATGACGGATAAACCGGTTGGACCGGAATTGAAATTTTTCAATTGATCAAAGGTTGCTCGAGCCTTGGCAAGGCGCAAAATTACGTCTTTTTCAGTTCCCCCAGTCTCTGACATGACGCTCCCAAAGCGCGGAAACTAGTGGACACCTCCACATCCTCTGAACCAATCTGCAAAGGTGTATTATTATCTATTCTTAATTTCATCTTTTGGGTCTTCTGCGTTTTAATTTTAAGCCCAGTTAAGCTCGCCTCTCGACATAGATCGTCTAACTTTGATTGCATGTCACGGTACGTGGAGTTGAAAGCGTCAGTAAAGTTGAAGTGTCCATTATTATAGGATTAACTAATACAATTTTTAAAGAAATCGTCATAGAGAGTAGCATCACTGTATTTTTGTACATGATTATATTAGGAGGAAGTGAAACCAAATTATGAAAACAAGACAAGATAAAATAAAGTGGAAAAAAAAGTAAAACAAAATTAAACTTAACTACATCTACAAATTTGGATACCAACTGTAAAAATCATTTTCCAAATCTCGAACTTACAAATGCAAAATGTTGAAATTTTAAAATAACGTGTATATAACTTTAAAATATTAACGTTTTGCTATATAGTATATATATAATATGTTAAAGTATTTTAATAAAGTGAATAATAATATACAATAAATCAATTAAGAAACCTCACACCAACCAAACTAATTTTGATCATGTTTTGTGTAACAAGATAGAACACTACGAATTCTTGCTTTTTTCCTCTTTCCTTCAAGTCAACGACGAGGCACTGATACAATCACAATGTAGGGGCGGTAATTATTATTAGAATTGCGTTTCCCACAGAGATGTCGAAGAAAGAGTGCGAGTAATAGTGGACTTGGTTTCCGAATAGGAATTTCGTATAACTGAGACCTGATTAAGCGATAATTATTTTGCACAAACATCCAGAAGTTTTATTGAGATTATATTTATTGTTTAAATTTTTTGGGATAGCAACGAAGTGGAAGTTTCGTACCATTATTATTTTAAAACGAGGTGCCTACACGGTTGATCTAACGGTTCAGGTAGTCGCCACTCCACTTTCTACTGTGCCAAGTGTTGTGGGTTCAAATCCTACATCCAGCACTATCTGGTGTTTTTGTGTCCGTTTCATGTACGTTTGTAAAGTCCCTCTCAACACAGGATGTATATTCTAATGCGGGAGTTGTCTTAAAAAAACACATAATATAAAATAAAACTGTTTTTAACCAACTTCAAAAAAGGAAGGGGTTTCTCGACCGTATATATATATATTTACTATTACATGGTTAAAAGTTAGAGGACAATTCTTTCACTTTATAAAAAAAGAAAGTATAAACCTCTGGTGGTATACTTTCAAGCTATTCAGGTGAGCTGATGATAAAAGGTAAAACTCCTTAGAAGTTAGGGATTAGAGCATGGATTAGGATTAGGATAGGATTCCAGTGAAGTCGGACCTAAATGCAGCTGGTCCCAGTGAAGGGGCTGAAGTCTGCTGATCCCAGTGTGTCAGGATTGCATGCGGTGCACGGTACTGCGGTAAAGTGTCCAGTGAGTCGGGGTAACCAGACTGGAGCGGTCGCTTCCTATGGTGCATCGCTATGGTGTATCCCTGTTGAGGCCGAGGTTGCTGACTGACTGAGACTTGCTGTGGAAGTGAACATGATGGTAGTGCGCCGTCCTGTTGCAGTTGATCTGGTCTTCCGAAGGCTGCTTACAATCACGCCGGGGTCACCACTGTGGAGGAATGGGTGCCATGCCTCTCCAACATAAAAGGAGGATCCTCCGACCAGGCGAGGTGATCATGTCTGGCGAGCCACTTCCCAACGGTTGATGTTTGGATGTTGTATATATCCTAATCGGCGCGAGAACGTCTATTGTGCGATTTAGGATTAGTAGTATTGTATACTTCGCGTAGTAACTTAACTCCGTATTTAAGTGTATTTTCGGTAGATGGCGCTGTAGTATGTTTTGCTGTTGCCCTGTATCTGGAAGTCGTCACTGTAGTTGGTCTTAGTTGTTCATTCAAATATTGATAATTACTCTTAATTTTTGACAATGAAATAACCTTGAAAGCTACATCAATATACCCAGGACCTGCCTCTCTTCAGGGGCAACGAAAAAAAACACCGCTGGCAGAGGGAAAATCGCCCCAATCCAGTCTCCACGCGTCTCCTACTGGACGAAGTAAAGACTTCTAGCAATTCTTGACATTCGTGTGAAGCTTTCTCATCATGCGGTTTCGAAACAGCAGGAGTTAACATTTGAAAGTTGTCGGTTCCATCGGTTGTCTCACGCGACTTGCAGGAATTAGTTCAACTTACTGCTTACTTATGATAATTTGCGTTAAATATGAAAAAATAAAATCTTTTTAACAAAAAAAAAACCGACTTCTAAAAGCATTCACGTTAACTCCTTGCATAAAACTCTAAAAAGCGTAAAATAAACTGGTTACAAATGGACTGGCTTAAATTACAACATGTCAATTCTTGTCCATACCTTATTCTATTAACTTAAATATATAAATATTATAATGTGTGCTAGGGACACCTTAAATCTGTTTGAAGTTGGTGCCAAGCCCAGTAGGAATTTGATAAGTTACGTAAGTCCGTCTCCGTCACAACGGATACGTATTATATTTTAAACAAACGTATTTCAACTATTTTTGAGACAACTACAATATACATACTAATAATAATAAATAATACAAATATGTATCACTTCAGCCCACTGATGCCCACTGCTGGACATAAGCCTCCCTCATGGCGCGCCACTTCTCCCGGTCCTCTGCCTTCCGCATCCATATGTATACTTTAGTATTATTTATTATTAATAGTAGGTACGCAAACAATGATACTATATTTTTTTCTTCAAGACATGCATAGCCTATTTATACTCGTACAAGACTAGGATAGAAATCACAGTTACAAATGTTACAAATCAGTAAAACTGAATTGTCGAATGTATGTCAGAGCACCAATTCAGAACGACCTTGCTAATAAATATAATATAATAAAGATAATAATAAAAAAAAGACAAATAGTATTTTTTATTATCGGGAAAAAATTGGTAATGGAAAAAAATTGCAACACAAAAATGGGTTGTCGAGCGAATGATTATTACACCTACAGCGTCTAAAGTATATAATAGGTTATCGAAAGCTCAACGAAGCTTATGTAGAAAGTAGATTGCCTCTTGCATGTTCTGAGTAATGACTAAGAACCACGCAAGCAAAGTCAAGAAATGAGGAACATACAAGTGATATATTAACAATAATTTTGCGGGAATTAACGTGATCACTTATTAAAAGGTATTACATACCTCTGATTTGCCTGAAAAATAATTGTTAATATATCATGAAACGCGAAAGTATAAAAGTTCAAAGATTCAGAACAGTTTATTTAAATTTGCTTCAAAGACATTTGAAAAAATGTTTAAGATAAACTTATGAATCCATTGTTTTGTTACAGGTTGCAAATTGATGAAGACAACTAACCTGGAGGCCTAACTTGTGCAATCATGGACAGGTAAGAATGAGTTTATTTGGTCGGTTTGTCCGCATTGAGTGTTAAAACATTGCAAGTTAACCGTTTAAAAACATTGGAAAGAGCAATTTGAGCTATTCCGAGGTATTTTGTACTAATGTACGATACATTTAAGTAAACCTCAACATTCTACATAATATATCTGCAACTTTATGCCATATACATACTTTGTTTTTTAGGTAGGAAAATAACTTTGAAGTTATGAATATATTAACGTGATGATAATTGTTACAAATAAATATTATTTATTTATTCGATCATCTCAGATTTACATATCTCATCAAACGTCTTTTTATTATGTTAAAAATAACGCTTCTTATTAAATATCTGATTGCGACGGAAAGTGAGTGATTTTGAATGGCTTATTTAATTTTATCTCCAGTAAAGTGGTAGCTCACGGAGGTTTCCACCTGAAAAAAGTGGCGTGTAAAATGAAAACAAATGTATTTTTTTTTATTTTAACGGTTTTATTGAAAAATCGGTATAAAATTGTTGGGCGTAGCGTAAAGTGAGATGACTAGTTGGAAACACGGGCCAACGATTTTATGCCGAGTATTTTTTACCAAATTATTTTTTAACTTTTAGTACATTATTTTCAAGTTTTTAGCTATTAATTTCGTTACATAGTACTTCTCATCAGTGTTCTTCTATTCAAGCACTTTCAGTTGATACCCATATAGTAGTAGTCTTTGACGTAATGTGTAAACCACTATTTTGTGGCGGCGGCCATCTTGGATTTTACCTTTTCATAATGAACTATGTCTTACTATATAAGCCCTTTCATTTAATAGCCATAATGAGGTAGTCGTGATAAAATTTGTAAATCGCCATTTTGTAGCGGCGGCCATATTGGCTTTACTATGAAACAGAATTTATTTAATTGTATTTTCACCAGACTTGAGGGTGTGTACCAAATTTTAGATTAATTTGTCTACAGGAAAGAGGTTAAATTTCAATTACAAGATTTGAATGAAACAAACAAATAAAAAAACAGGTCAAGCTAGATAAAACCGCTTAAAAAAGAAATACTGAAAAATTATGGTACATCTACATATGTTATTATATCGTAGTTAAATTAGAAATTACACTGCCTCCAATTTAGACGTGGTTTTCAGTAATGTAACTAATGTAAGCTTCTCTTAACATTCAGTGTTTGTTTCATGTCAATCGGTTAATAAATAAAAGAGTTATGTCAATTAAAAAAATCACGTAGCTGGACGTTTGTAGATTGTTCACTGTAAATACGACTTCCTTTTGAGAGACTCACATGTAAACCTGTATGATTTTAGTAAGTCTATAACTCCAGGCTTCCATTAATTACGTAAGGTGTTCTAGGGGGAAGGGAATCGAAATAAATCTTTTCAAATCTCACTTAGGGGGGAGGGATCTTGGCTAATATCACGTAGTTATTGCGTAAAATTGCGTGAAAAATTATTCCTGAATAAAATATGGCCAAATCTGATACAATAATGTTTGTCGTATTCGTCCGAACTCCGCAAAGCAGCGAATAAGTACTCGATTTGGCTTTGCTAGTCTTCAATAAAAGTAATAGAACAAGTTCAATATTCCAACACGTTTACAGCTAAAACATAACTTTGAAGAATCTCGCGTGAGATTAGGGGACAGGGGAGGGAGTTGAGAAAAATCATACGATATCTCACCAAAACTTAAAAATTCTCAAAAATGTCTCACATAATTAATGGACGCCTCTTTACGATGTTTCGTTGAAATTATTTGTTTGTTTACTTACTCTTCGTAAGACAACCCACAATTTGACATTTAAAAGTCCGACGTAATTGTAGCTAGGTGGCGCTATCATCGCGCATCCAGCATATCCGCTGAAATATCGCGCCGTCCCGCGCCGCGCACTTGCTAGAGTGTCGCAGCGGCCGTGAGATGGCGTTGGACACTTTATAAGATATATAATATTCTATATTTCATATTAATAACTTATAAATTTGACATCTAGCGTAGTAAATAGATAATTATTTTCAAGTTTATATAAATCGATTGCAATGACATCTCCTAAAAATAGGTGATAACACTGATAACTTATAGCAATGACACAATCTTATAGTTACGCAATTGATAAATATTTTTTTAAAACAACCATTGGAAAGCAAGATTTATATTCAGAAAATAATAAAATAATTACTATAATTGAAGCATATCAATAAAATAGTGATAAAGTTTGTTAAACTATTTCTTGTACCTTATTTTTGCGCGCCATCTAGATTTAGGTGAACTTTTCTAGCTTTTTCTGGTGAACAGTATTGGCCAAGGGAGGGTCGGTATAATAGTATATTGTGTCATAGTTGTTACTTACAGATTACTACGCTATGCCTACAAAATTTTTCGTTCACGAAATAAATAAATATTTCGGACATCTTTTTTTGTAAATACATACATTTTATGCATAGAAAACATCCAAACTCCGAAAAAGCAAATATTTGCAGCTCACAAAAAATATTTGATCCGACTCGGGATTCGAATTGTGACACCGAGGCGTCAATCTTACGTTACGAATGCTTTTTGCCGGCTAGAGTACCACTCCGCAACGCCCCCCCCATAAGGAACTTCATTCCAAAAAATATTATTAAAAATACAAAACCCGACTGCTTACAAAAAGTCGTGTGGTGTAGTGGAACACCAGATAGGAACAAAGTTCCTTATCATAAAATATAATGTTACATGCAACTTACAGATGCTAGAGTATACAGATAGCACTACACAAAATTTAAAAAATCTTACGCTTTTTTTATTTAACGTTACGGACGTTTTTTTCCCGGCTAGGGTACCCCTCCGCAACGATCATTTATTCAGCAGTGAACGGTGATAGAAAATAAATTCCAAACGATTATATTCATTTGATTATTTGAGCAAATAAATTTTATTGTTTCACATAGCTTATGTACGAAGCCAAATAAATCTCTAATGTTTACAAAACAAATTTAATGGCAAGAATAAAGATTAGATATGTTGACAAAAACACTTCGGATATCGGATATTCAGTACTCATTACGGGTTGAAAACATTTCCCAAGTGAAAATATACGGATCTATTTGGGTACTTTATTTTAATTACAGTACCTTTGTGTACAATGTTCTGTTTTTGTAAATACAAATGTTTCCATGTGATGCAAATGTTTGCGCCAAATACAAAATTCATGGAGTGGATATCTTTTCAAAAATCTTAAATAATAATTACGTTTAAAAACAGACTTATTTTAAATTAGGGTGAGTTTTCAAGCTAACGAGGCGATTGTCAGTATATCGAGCAGAACTTAACAAAGTTTTCAATACTTTACTGCCTTTCAGGCTCCCTATTACTAAACTTGGCCGCTTTGAATATCCCAGATTTTGGATAAATACCAAGTTGACTTATTAATTACATTATCTATATAACTAAACATGTACACCTACATCTAAATGGAATATTTTTGCATAATACAGGTCATGTAGTTTTGAAGAATAATACTAAAATTCTGTAGAATTGTTTGTAAGAAAAATGACAATCTTCTTTATGACACGGAATAGTCATCGAAACGATGATACACCAATATATTTCTTTATAATCTATTTATAATATTATATATAGTAGATATACAATATATTACCTATATATCATATAATTGATGATCTGCGCAAGGCGGCTGGCAGGAGCTGGATGCGAGAAGCCCAAGATCGAACCAAGTAACGTGCAATTGGAGACGCCTATGTCCAGCAGTGGACTGCGATAGGCTGATGATTTCATATACTTCCGATGTTAAAGATTTGTCATGTGCGTTTTGGGACCTTCAGTGACCGAGTGACTAAAACTCTGTGGTGTTCAAGCTACAAAAGAAACTAAGTCTCAGGAAAAAAGTCCTCAAAATATTGGCAAAGCTTAGTTGCCCCTAAATATTACGCAGTGACATCACTGCGTGCAAATGTGTTGTCCCCCAAGATTCCCAACTTCGATAACTAATTTCATCCCATTATTTTAATACTAGAAAGTAGATTGATAACAATGACGCAACGTTAAACAAATTAAATGTTACGTATCACCTATATAAACGAGAGGGACATTGCCCTTTTGTTTCAGAACCATATCGTTGGTTAAGTTTGTAGAGGTCGACATTGTATCGATTTTCGGTAGCGGTGTTAATGAGCTGAGCGAGGCCAAACTAAGACTATCTGACTACCAACCAAAATGTGAAGGCAGAAACTATTAAAGTAATACTCAGCACGAAACAAAGAAGAAAAAAGGCTTATGACAAATTTTAAAAGATTTTTTTCCCTGTGACGATAAACATCGTTGTTGCATCTGAATTATCTAATAAGTAGTTTTTTTTAGTTTTGTGTTTGCAGTATATAACGAATTGAATACAATCGAAAAACATTCTGGGTTACATATACTGAAGTTTTCTTCTTTTAACCGATACACCTGAAATGTTTTATTTAAAATCACTCGTAATTTTGTGCAGTTTATTAGAAGGTGAGCTATAGTTAGTCGCAGGTTAAGATAGAAATAGGCATTATTAGAATTCCAGTTGGAAACTGACAGAAATATAACAAAAACTCCTCCCTATCTAGGAATTTGCAGATCCCAATTGTACTCACAATGTATTCAACACACACCTCTCTGAATTAGGGTGGCAACATTCGATCTGATTTGGAAATTGTATGCAAATAAACACAAGCCACATATACAACACTTCCACGCCGATGTGTGTTACTTGTTAAAAGATTTGGTGGGGTTATGTGAGGTTAGAAATGGGCAGGTAAGCGCTGAACCACTATGTTATCTGTGCAGACAAAGATTGTTTCACATTTTACTGATAATAATTAGTATTTTTTTTTGTTCTCTATCATTTATATGGAACAAATGTTACTGATTTCCTTCCTTCTAGTCAGTAGGAAGAATGACTGGTATTGAATAACACTACAAAATTGCTCTAAATATTTTTGTGTAATTACATGCCTCATACCATTTTCCACAAACTAAGTGTCAAAGGACGGAGGAGAAATGATGGGTATTTCAAAATATGAAATCACTGTTGTAGTCCAGTGTCTTATTAGTAAACTGTATTGCAAGTCGGCATAAAATCCCTTACGATTGGTAAGATAAAGTTAGGTTAAGAGCCACTAGGTCAGCACCTGTGCACCTCGTATGGTAGCTTTCAGTAGAAATAATTTCCACAGCATTATTAGTGGTGACACCTAATACTCTATTTGGGGTTACCCGCTCTTATTTAGTAACATTTAATATTGCTTATTGAATCGACTAAAGCTAAACCACAATTACTTATGATTTTAGATGAATGACTTAAAGGTATTTTACATAAGTTTGATCTTTAACCGTTTTATGAGATATTTAACTTGACAGTTGAAATTTCTTTTCATATTTTAGAGCACATATATATTTTAGGAAAAAGAAAAAGAGTTTTAAAGTCTATAAATTAATTAATCGAATTTAAAACTCTGTGCTCCATTTATTGACTTTTTCAGCATTATAATAGTGCTGCTATTATTACTATTACAAACTTTTTTATTTCTTGCTTTTCCTCAACCATATTTTAACTCCAGTAAAAATTAAAATTTCATTTTTGACTTACTACAAAACAATTTCTTTGTAAGCGTTCATTCGTTTTAACTTCGAATAATGAAGAAAAGAGTTGGTTTTGACATCAGTATGAATCTGTGAGACGGGTCCATTTTAAGGCACAGTACTTATTGTATTTAATTTATTCAAATTATGGTATACGTAGGTATAAAGCCAACATCAACATTTTCTTATGAATATTTAGCGTCATTCTTAAAATAAATGACAGTGTGAGTGCACAGAAGGTGTAGTGGTCTAATTGGACTCTGTCTGTTACACTTTTACAGAAAAGCTACTTCACGGATCTCAATTAAATTTGGCACGGAGGCACTTGTATTCTCGAAAAAAGATATAGACTACTCTTTACAGCAGTACACACGAGCGGATCCGGTAAAAGCTAATAGTCCATAAAAGAGTGCGTCTATCTATATCCTATACCTGCTATATTAGTATGAACAGGAAAACTGATACGATAAAAAGCAAAAAGATTCGAATTCGGAACGACAGACTCATAAGTTAAAAGTTATCTTCTTTTTTTCGTATTCTTATTTATATTCATTGTTTGGTCTCATCTTCGCGCGAGTTTTTGTTAAACATAATTTTATTGTGATATGTAAATGGGGCGGTGCGATAAAAATAATTGAATTGCTGTGATATCGCTAAACAAAGTACCTAACCATTTCCCCTATTATTAGTAAAATGTTTACCTACCGGGCCATTGATAAGTACTTATATAGAAATACCCTCTATGTATGAGAATAGACATTTCATTCATGACTTTCACACAATATTTCTACCACACTAAAAAGTGATCAAAGCACTACCTTTTTTTGTCATTTCTATTATTTTAATAAACAGAAAGAAAACTTGAACCGTCTTATTACAAAACGTAGACTAACGTTAGTACTAGGTTTAAATCACCTTTAATCCAAGTACTAAACAAAATCCGTATTATAAAACATAGACTAACACTAAACCATGAACCATCTATGGTAACAAAGTTAAACCTCCGAGACCCCTTTTTTTTTTTTTTTTTTTTTATCGTGTGGAAACCCCCTCGGGCCGTCACCCCGCCGGGGTTTGCGGCGGGGCGGTGTGTCGGAATCGAACCGACTAAAACCACACGGTGTGCCACTCTGCGCCTGAGACGGGAGGGATCCGGGGACTGCTGTTATTAACACATCCGGACCCCTCCCAGCGCCAGCCCGCACTGAAGCGGGCACCGTCTGCTTGTAAAATTCTCAATTTAGGCAACGTACGGCACACGCGTAACGTTGCCCCCTCGCGGGTGACCACTAAAGCGGATGGAGGGGAAAACCCGTCCCTACCATCCGCGGCCACACTCAGGGCGGCATGAGGCGCTGATAGGCGCGCCTCCGCCGCCCGGTTCGCCGGCGGCGGATCGGGTCCGAGTGGAGGTCGTCCTCCCGGGCCTTCTCCGCCGCCTCCTTCTGCGAAATTACGTCTTCGCAGAAGGCTGCGACCGCGGTAAAACTGCTGTCGCTACCGGCCATGTTGCGAATGATGGCCGGTAGCGAGAGATCTCCTCCGATGACTGCAGTGAGGGCCCGGCGCTGCGACGCCCAAGCGGGGCAAATCGCCAGCGTATGCTGGGCCGAGTCCTCACTGCAGTCGCAGTGGTGGCAGGCGGGACTCAGTTCCCTCCTGGCGACCGAGTGCAGGTACTTTCCGAAGCATCCGTGCCCGGAAAGAACCTGCGTCAGTCGGAAGGAAAGGGTCCCGTGCTGCCGCCCTGCCCACTCGAGGATGACCGGCTGGAGAGCCTCCACGGCGGCAAAGCCAGCGCGTGGAGTCTCCAGCCGGAACGACCAGCGAGCCATCGTGGCTCGACGGGCGGCTTCACGCCACTCGCGTACCTCTTCGGGCGGAGGGCGAATACCTCTCTCCGCCCGGAATTCAGCCACCCGTCGATAAACTTCGGCGAGCACTTCCGCCTCCAAATCCCACGGAGGTGTTCCGGCCAAGGCGCACGCCGCCTCGGTGGACACCGTGCGGTATCCGCGTATGGCTCTGACCGCCAATACCCTCTGAGGCCGCCAGAGGCGGGCCTTATTGAGGGCGGTCAGAGCCGCCACCCACACCGGTGCCCCATACAGCGCCATCGACCGGACCACCCCCGTGTAGAGGTGTCGCGTTGCGACGCTGGCTCCACCCAAGTTGGGCAAAAGTCGCCCAAGGGCAGAGGCAGCGTCGACCAGCTTGGGACCAAGCTGTCGGAAGTGCTCGTCGAAGAGCCACCTACCGTCGAGGATCAGGCCCAGATACCTCATCTGGGCCCGAACCGGTACGAGGACCGAGTTGACGACTATGGAGGCGCCGGGGGGCGGCCCACGACGGGGCCCGTGGAACAATAGGGCCTCCGTCTTGTCCAGGGCCACCCGTAAGCCCAGCGCCTCGATGCGCCCGACCACCAGAGAAACACCAATGGTGGCCAGGCGCGCCGCCTCCTGGAAGTTCGCCCCCCGGGCTGTGACCAATGTGTCATCGGCGTAACAAATTACGCCCAGCCCGGGGGGGAGACGACCTCGTAGGACCCAGTCGTATCCCACGTTCCACAGGAGTGGTCCTAGGACAGACCCCTGCGGAACGCCGCACGACATGGGTCGCCGTCTCAAGGCGCCCTCTCGGTCCTCGTACACGACGGTACGCTCCTGCAAATAGTCTGCCACCAGCCGCCTCAGGTACTCTGGCACCCCATGGTATTGGAGTGCTTCCCTAATGCAGCTGAATGGCAGACTATTAAAGGCGTTGGCGATGTCCAGGGACACCGCCAACACCACGCCGCCACAGGTCACTGCCTCTTCGGTCACGGCCCTAAGGCGCATCACGGCATCGACCGTCGAACGCCCTTCTCGGAACCCGAATTGGGCGTCCGACAGGTCGGGGCCCACCTCGCTGAGGTGCCGGACGATGCGGGCAGAGAGTATCCTCTCAAACAACTTGCCCGCCTCGTCCAGCAAAACGATGGGCCTATAGGCCGCGACCGAATCGGCAGGCCGTCCCGGCTTCTTTAGAAGGACCAGCTTCCCGCATTTCCAGCACTCAGGGAAGCGTCCGGACGCCAGGCTAGCGTCCAACACTTCCCTGAGGCGGTCCGACATATGGTCGAGGGCTCGGGCCATCACTCGGGCTGGAACCCCGTCCGGCCCGGGGGCGGTGTTCTTGGAACGGATCCGCAGAACAGCCGCCCCAACCTCCGATTCCCTAACGGGCGGAATATCGCCCCCGTCGTCTCTGACCGGATAGGCCATCGACGGGGGAGCGTGCTCCGTCCGCTGCGGGAAAAGGCCCTCGACCACTTCCTGCAGGAAGCTGGGCTGGAGAGTCTCGGTAAGGGGGGGGCCCGCCGTGCGGAGCTTCTGCCGCACCGCACGATATGGGCGACCCCAGGGGTCACGGTCGAGACTCTCCAGCATCTCCTTTCTCTTTACTTCTTTGGCGCGGCCAATGGCCAGCTTCAGAGTTTTCCGCGTCTCGCGGTACTCCTCATGAAGCTGGTCCCCGCCACCATCTCCGCGGTGACGTCGCCGGCTGCGGGTGTAAGACCTCCGGGCACGAATACAAGCCGCACGGAGGTCCGCCAACTCCTGGGACCACCAGTAGACCTCCTTCCGAGGAGGCCGACGACCTTGGATGCGGGGCATGGCCGTATCACAAACCTGCGTAATCGCATCGCGAAAACGGCCAGCCCCAACGTCCACGCCGACCTCCGCGGTCGGGGCCTGCGGAGACAGCCAAGAGTGAATAATGGCCGCCTCCTCTAGTAGGTCCCTATCGAGCTTGGCGACAGCCCACCGCGGAAAACGGGAAGAGCGCCGCGCCGTGTGACCCCTACTGGGGCCCTGGGACCGGGAGAGCTCGAATCGGATATAGAGATGATCCGAGAGCGTCTCGACCTCTTCCAGGACACACCAGTTCCTTACTCGTGCGGCAACAGCAGGGGTAGCGAACGAAAGGTCCACTATCGACCCCCCCTGCTGTCGCACGCACGTGTTGGTGGAGCCTCTGTTTAATAAACAGAGGCCCACCGAAGCCGCCCACTCCTCGACGGCCTCGCCTTTGGCGTCCGTCCCGGGGGACCCCCACGCAATGGATTTTGCGTTGAAGTCCCCCAGCACGAGGACGTGCCCAGACGCTAATCGCCGCATCGAGGTCTCCAAGCTGTTAAGGAAGACCTCGAAGTCGCTCAGACTCCGGTTGGGGGAGAAGTACACACCGTAAATGGTGATCCCCCCCCACTCGGCGGCAACATATCCAGAGCCCTTGTCTCTAAGCGACAAGGGCGGGGAATGAGCCGCCGCGGAACCGACGACTGCCACGGAGCCGTCCCGGTCACCCATCCAGTTTGGACGGGGAGGAACGTAGTAGGGCTCCGCGACTACGGCAACACCGATCGACCACTGCGCCATGGTTTGCAGGAAGAGATCCTGCGCCGCGGCGCAGTGGTTTAGGTTCGTCTGGACAAGGAGGTTGCAGATTTGATCCATTACTGGATCGCATCTACAACCCCCTCCATAGGCGTCGACGAGGACGGACGGACAACGTCGGAGGCAGCCTGGGTCGCCAGGCTAGCCCCCGACGTCTGCCGAGAAGCTTGGGGAGGCCTGCAGCCCCCCTGCCCCATCTGGTGATTGGCGGGCTTGTTGCCCGCCGCACACATAGGGCAGTGAGGGGCGGCAGAACACTCTGCCGCCTTGTGCCCTGGTCGACCGCAGCGGAAACATAATCCGCTGCAGTCGAAACAGCTTGCACACTTGACGCGTGTGTGCCCCGATGCTAGGCATTTATAGCATCTCATCGGTCTTGCCGCCAGAACTGTTATCCTGGCACTCACAAAACCGATGAGTAGCCTGCCGGCGTCGCCCAAACCTTTGGCCGACGCCACGGGGCAACTCACCCACACTGCGCCAAGTCCTCCCGGACCTGGGCGAATGGTGCCAACTCGGACGCTCTCCGCGTTGCAACCCGTCCTTTCCCGGATTGCAACGCGAACGTCTTCGGCCGTCACCGAATCGTCCAGGCCTGAGATGCGCAACTCAGCGCATTTCGTAGGCCTGGCGATTTTGACACCATCCGTGTCCGTAAACACCTCCCGCAGCTTCTCAGCGAAAGCGTCTGCCGTCCTTGCGCCATCGGCCCCAGGGAACTCTAGGACTCGAGCTCCCGTCTGGGCTAGGCGCAAGCGGACCCCTGCCGCTCCAAAATCTGGGGCGAGACTGTCCCGGGCTGTCTTAAAGACGGACGCATACGATAGTCCGCCCCTTGCCGCCTCCGGTGACACCGTGACCACCACAGCCGCGGTCTTCGGCGGCTGCAGCTTCCGCGGCTTCTTCGGGGTGGCCCTGGCCACCGTTGGCGACTGCGGGCCAGAGGCCGCCTTTTGGGCAGCCTTCTTGGCCCGCTTCTTGGCCTTCTTGGACTTAACGTCCCCCCCGACTACCTGCCAACCCTCATTGGAGGGGGCAGCTGTGGAGGGGCCAGGCAGGGGTGTTGGAGTGGGGAGCGGAGGAAACTCCGCTCCTGCTCCCGCCGCCGTCTTGGGCCCCGTCTTCTTTTTTGGCGCTGCCGTCTTGGCTGGAGCCTTCCCCCGCTGCGTCTTTCGAGCAGCGGCAGGGGCCGGCGCTGATGTCGCCGCTGCGTACGACACGCGACCCCCCACCACGGGGAGCGGCGTCGGCGCCGACGCGACCTTCGGCCTCGGCGCCGCAAGAGGCGGCCGAAGAATAGGGGCGGGAGGCAGCCTCGCTTCCAGGCCGGCCAGACGACCGTCCACCAGATTCCCCACTGACGTGAGGATCTGCTGCAGCATCTGCTGCAGGACGGCGTCTGGTACCCCGGGAAAGGTAGGGGCCGGCTGGGACGTAGACGGGGCCGGCTGGGCGGCAGACGGGGCCGGCCGGGATGCAGACGGGGCCGGTCGGGACGCGGGCGGGGCCGGCCGGGATGCAGACGGGGCCGGCCGGGACGCAGGCGGGGCCGGCTGGGACGTAGATGGGACAGGGGCCTCACACCTAGGGCGCTCCGCCCGAGATTGGGCGAACTGAGCGCTCAGGTCCGCCACCTGCTCCGTCAGTCGGTCGTTCGCCGCCTGCAGGCGAGCCACGTCGCCAGCCAAGGTCTCGACGACCTCGGCTACGGCAGTCGAGGAGTCCTTGAGGGCCCTCACAAAAGGGCCCTTTAGGTTTACCGACTTGGTGGCCACCTTGTGAATGATGGCCACCGCGGCATGCGCCCTCTCCTGCAGAGACGCCGGCGATTGGGGCACTGAATCCCCTTCCACCGGCGTCCCGATTGTAGGCAGGAGACCAGCGATCTCCTCTTCCGCCTGCACTTCTCCGTCCGCTCGGGCCCGTCTGTAGGATTCCGCCTTACATAAGGCGGAACCTGAATGGGCCGGGACCGGAGTTCGCGAACGCCCCCTATGGCTGCTCGCAACCTTAGGCGGAGGCAACATCTCCTGGGAGATGTCGCTCTCGCAACCTTGGGGGCGACCGCGCTTCCGGCCGTTTGCCTCCGCATCCATCGGTTCCGGTGCGTCCGTCCTCGCACCGGAACTGCCACCCGCGATATCCACGGCAGATCTGGAACGCGTGCGTTCCGTTGTTCTACGGCTCCCAGCAGTCTGGTCGACTTCTGGGAGCCCCACCGATGTAGGCGTTCCAGACCCAGCAATTACTTCGGTAGACGAGTGGTCATCTGCCTTTCTGAATTGCCCCTTGGAATTCCTTATTAGTTTTCCTTTCCTCTCCTTCTCCCTTTCCATTAAGCTTCCTTGTCCGTTTGTCTTGCCATTGGTCGTTGTTAAATTTCCGATCGTATTATTTTTATCAAGTTTATCATTTGCCATAATATAACCCACGAGTAGGGGAGAACTAAAAGTCGACCCGGGCAGAGATCCCCAATACCCGGGCAAGCGAAGGTTTGTGCCCAACCGAGGGGTCCGCAGGTCCCTGGCTGGGGGTGTGCTTACGACTGAACTACCCATCAGCCATGCATCCCCTGGTCACACACCAGAACACGGGATTCGGGGTAATTTTTTATAGAGGTTTTCTTCCTCGCGGTCCGGGCGGTTAAGCCAAGACCCTCGTCCCCGATCTATTCGGGATTACGATATGCCAACGGTGGCAGGAACACAAGTCCACTGCCTGCTCGACGGTAGGGTGAATACACGCCGAGCCCGTCCCTATGCGGCATGGCGTCTGAAGTCCACGCCTCCGCCTCGGCAGCCTGTAATTCGGCTCCGTCTTTCCCTTAGTCGCCTTTTACGACACCCACGGGATGAGATGGGGTGGAGCTATTCTATGCCGGCCCCACACGGCAGAAACCTCCGAGACCCCTAGTTTAACAGTGGTCTAAATCGCAAACGTCAAAATTGTATTGTGTTGATTGTGAATGTCGTTGTATTTTTGTAGCTAAAAACGTGTCTCTCGAAACACTTGACATTGGCGGAATCTCTGCGTTGACTCTACACGCAAGATAGAGTCCATAGACAACTAATAATAAATAATACACAGAGAAAATTTAATATACGGAAGTTATTTAGTTATTACAAGTTAGTCAATAAAATGGATCATAACATGATTGATGTGATTGATTTGGAGGGCATGATGGTAAAAGGAACGCACCGGCGGCAATCCAACAGACCTCGTATTCGTGTGAACCCTTTTGTCAAGTGGAGTGACCAAGAATTTAAGTATAAGTACAGGTTCACAATAAGATTCGTCTCGGGAATAGAGGATTGGATTGGACATGACTTCACACTTAAATACCAACTTAGCACAACGGGCGTCAACCAACTTACAATATGTTATGAATCTTAATATAAGTAATCAATCAATTATTGAAAACAATCTGTTGAATGTCTGTAACTTGCACTTGAAACCCATTAATAAATTTGTTATGATTTATAAACTTTAAGATTACGCGCGTATAAACTTCACTTTGTTTCAAGCAGTAATGTCTAAGTCGTAAGTTGATACTTATACCGACAAAGAAAGATATTAAAGCACAAAATAAATTTGATCTAAGTAGTCAGTAGATCAAGTTGTAACTTACAATATATTAAAATAATAAATAGCCCTCAAAAAGTTATTTATTTAACATTACATTTCAAGAAAATATCAACTCTACGGGAAACGGAACGTTATAATTGAATAATTTCAGATTGAATGGATCTTTTTAATAATAATATAGTCTGTGGTTGTTATTTTGGTCCAAGGACTAAATCGCGGTACTAGCTAGTCCACGGTTAGTTTTAGTTTTGTAATAATGTCAGGTTTAAACCATGGTACTAATTTTAATATCGTAACAAACCTAGACTTTGAAGTCCTGGTTTAAACCTAGTACTTTCTGAACTTTTTGTAATAAGACCGGAAAAGTTTAATATTAAACTCTGTAGTAGTCAGAAAATCTATCTTTTGGGATGGTTTATTTAACTATTATTTAATTTTATTAATATTATTTTAATGTAGGTAAAGTCATAATGGCAGTCTAAATAATTTAAAAAAATATTTTATTTTATTTTAATTAATAATGTAATGTAAATCGATTCACCTATATCCCAATATTCTCTCATTTATTTAATCACTTTGTCAATTCAGTTCAATCATTTTCATTCTATATTAATCGACATTTCTCACTCAAGTTTTTACTTCGATGAAAAATATTTGTCCACAAATTGTTTAAATAACACATTGCGAGCTAACGTTGTCCTGATTATATTTAATAAAGCTCTCACGTCCCAGCTTTGCACGCGGCGCCTTGTTATCGAACAACTGGTCTGCTAACTTTAAGCGCATTAATTGTTTCAAAACTAGGGTGTACAATGACAACATGTTGCGATAGTATCTAGAACATTAGATACTTTCATGTTGAACTAGGTAATCCAGCAGCAATTGTTCTAAACAAAGCCGTCCATTAAAATGTCATATAGTTATAACACTTAGATAAAAAATTCAAGTGAAATGAAACCCGGTTGAATTGCTTGCCACTGGTGCATTTAAAAAACTGAGCCATCCAGTATCCCACTTCAGCAGGCATAAAAATGTCGTACAAACCGATCAAGCACGCTAAGAAGGTTTCACGAAAGTTTTTTAAGCAATTTAAAAGTTCTGTTGAATGAATGAATCCTATTTATCATCATCAGCCTAGCGCGCTGACCAGTAATGGAGCTGGTCATAGACTATTTAATAAACAAAATTTTACTTTTAGAACTAGAAATTTAACCATTTTGTAAATTAAACACGAATTTGATGATGTTGAAAGTCTTCTACGAATAGTGAAGTAACGAAAGCTTGAATAGTGTCACACATTCTCATCACATACACATTCTGATTCAAAGCCTCAAATACACAGCGAACACACACTTATACTCAAACCCATACACATTCATATCTAAATCAAGAAACATCTTCTGTCCACTATCTTCTTGTTTTTGAAAAGTAACTGAAGTCCAACACTCAGCTAACGCCATTTTGGATTATACAGTGCTTTGTAATCCTCTTTTGTCACAATAAAGAAGTATTATTATTATAGGCATGTCCAATATACCTATCTGTTTATACAATTCTTACTTTACCATCTATAAACTACAAATAATAGCACTAAACATTTCAGTGTAATTATACACAACAGAACATTTGATTGCAAATTTTCACTTGTTGTCAGTAACTTATCAACTTGATCTGAAAAAGAAATTAACCGCAAATAGAAAACGATTTTATTATATTCTTATATGTCCGTAAATATTTAGTTTTTGTCAAGTGAGTACATCTACTTGCCTAGATGTAATTCATCAAGTTAAAACAATTAATTTCATATAATGCCACAAAACTCTTGCGAAATTTCGAAAAAATATGAAAAAGACCTAAGGATTTGTAAGTGTTTACTTTAAGAACTTTTTGTGTGAATTGTAGACATTTGCAAACCCCATTATGGCATTCTTTGTATAGCCTCTAGCCTCCTTTGATTTTGTTCTTATTTATTACTTTCTTGTAATGTTTTAAAATGTTCTTTTATTTTTAGACATTGGCTTAAACATTGAATGCAAGCTAAAATTAGAAAAAAAAAAGAACCATACCCAAGCATTTAATCGTGTAATCATACGCCAAAAATGCCTTACATCATTTTGTAAAGGGCTGATATTTTACACTACTGGACTGATATTAACCAAACATAGCTAAATACCACCGCAAGGAAACCGGCTTTCAAATGAAAAAAAAACGCATCGAAATCGGTCCATCCCTTTGAGAGTTACCATACCACAGACGGAATACACACACAGAAAGACAGACAGACATTGAGATTAAACTTATAACACTCCTCTTTTGCGTCGGGGGTTAAAAATAAGTAAATATATAGGTAGAATAAATTGGCATTAAAAATAATAGTAGGTTATGAGAAGATTTCACGATGGACGTAATATTCTGACTCTCGGACGTATTATCTCGTGCTCACCATATTGCTACGTGATATTCTCAATCTTATTTTGTTATAAACTTGGAAAATGTTTCCGACAGCTGTCCTAGAGTTTTAAGGAAATACGTTGTTGAGAGGTAGCAAAAGTAAAATATTCTGTAAAAAAAAATTACCCGAAATGGGTCCACTAAACAGTACACATAATTGAGAAAATTTCATATCACCGAATGTGGGTACCTTTTTTTGGAAGTTGGTAAAAATACAGACAAAGCCACGAGCAAAAACTACAAAATACATCGACCTTAAATTATTGAATCTTTAATTTAATTTTTTCGCGTTTAGAAAACCTCTCCCATATAAAGTCTGCTCCATTAATGTTTAACAGGTTTTTTAAATATAAGTAGGTACGAACTACGCATTCGCTAATTTCAAATCTAACAAATAAATGTTAACGCAGGATCGAGTCAAGATAACTATACATATTGCAATCTAAAATTAGGTCGCATTGAAAATTCAGTTAGAAAGTTATTAAACTCGGCAAGTTGTATTGTGGCGCAAGGTTGAAGATGAAACGAAAAATAAAGTTAAATGAGCTTCTACTATTTATGCTTTCACAAAATCCTTCTAGCTTGAAGCTCTAGAAACGTAATTTTTACCGACCAAATTATCAGCCAGAGTCACTGAGTCAGGAATAAGAAGGTTCTCCGACGTGTGCGAAAATCCCGTGAGCTACCTCCGATCATCCCAAAGCGTAAAGTCGGCTAAGTTATTAGCGAAATTACGATGAAAAAAATATGCGGCACACGCCATATCGGAAGGCGAACAAAATCGTGGCTTAAGATTATTAAAGAGTAGACTTATATATTATAATAGAATACGCAGCCGATACTAAAATTCATCACTGCAACAAAATCATTACAACAGCACAGCATCGTTTCTGTATTAGGATTAGCTATTGCTGTGCTTGAGGTCTCGGGTTCGATTCCCCGGTCGGACCAAATGTTTGTATGATCTGCAAATATTTGTTTCCAAGTTTGGGTGTTTTCTATGTATAATATATATGTATTTACAAAAAAAGTATTTATATCAGTTATTATCTCTGCTTAGTTTGTGACAAGATGGCGTTATGTGTTATATGTCTGAAAATATTTTTTTATTTATAGTTATTAAATACCATCACAAAATTATCAGTTTTATCAATTATCGTGGAAACGTTATAACATTTCACGCAAAATCCTAGAATACTTGGGTGTGTATAATTTTTAAACCCTCTTATAATAAAGTTGGTTGGCTCAGCCAGAAGCGACTGTCGATTAATTTGATATTCTTAAACAATAAACAAAGAACGTTTCCACGATTAACTCTAAAAATTCAATTTCAAATGGCTTTAAGTAGTCAGTTGCAACACCTTCTACTGTAGACTCGCATGATGACGCACACAGTTACCGCCAGTAAAAAATCAACACATTTTTGATTTGAGGACGTAAAGTTGTTGACTGAGTATTATGCTAAGGCACGACTTTCGTTCCGGAAATAACAGTCCGTAAGTCGGTCACTCTTGACAGTACGTGACGCTCATGGTCAGCAGACATCCGTGGTTTGTTATACGTTTGTTTTTTCATTACACAAGTAGCATGCAAATCCACATTGTTTTAATATCAACTACTATGCTCGTCTTTACTAGATAATTTATAACATTAGTGAATCAGGGATGAAAGTAGACTAGGGAAAATATTGGAAACAAGTTACCAAAAATAAATAAAATTAGCATTTTGAAATGTAAAATTTACAGTTTTAATATTCGTAGATTATGTTCAATTAATCAGAACACAGGATATATTTTGTTATTCCCTTTTTTCTTTTAATCTGCTGTAGCATATACTAAAATATATTTGGATTTCATTTGTCAGGAAGGTCCAGTATAATATGGGCCCAATTCAATTTCATTAAAATACTTCTGCCGCTTCAGAATGAGCTATAGATTTCCTACCAAAATCATCTAATTTGTCCAAGTGTTGTGAGTTAAAATCCCATAAAAAGTGGTGTCCTACCACTTTGTGTGATTCGTAAATTGTTGTTATGCATCTGGGTGGGTTTTCGGTTCGTTTCATGTATGTTTGTACGGTTCCCCGCGACACAGGATGTATATTCCTATTGCAGGAGTTGTTTTTTTTTAAGGAACAAATACATGGTAGTTTAGGCACTATATTCAACTTCCATCATTCGGTTTCTTCCTGTTATGCTTGAATCTCCATTTCGGAGAAAATAATTAATGAAACGAACTTGCCATACTATAATTGCTGTAATGAAAAATTGTTCTTCAGCAGTTGAATGAACACGTTCAGTAAGTCAAACATATGCAGTCGTAAGTCGGATTTCTAATAATGTTTATTTTTTTCGCGCTATGTTACGAGGTCGCTGTAATAAAAGACGCGCTCGTAAACATAAGTAGATTGAACTTTTTAACTTCTTTCACCATTTTATTTGATACATTTGCAAAAACATTATCTGTACCATCTTTTATAGGTACGATTTATTTTAAAAGAGTTTCGTATTGGGATTAAGTATTAAGGAACAGCTTTTCAAACAATAAAATTGTATTTGAATAATGTTTTGAGTCGTTTGGTACCTATACTATACTCTACTGCCATACTCCTCCGACTTTATTACTAATAACTACAGACAGACAGAAATAATTTCTTTTGAAATTATAATATTGGTATGGATTTACTAAGTAATGTAACAATTCAACATGTTCATACTACGTTCTCCTATTTCACTAACTTTCAGAGTAAATATCTCCCAGAGGACACAAAGTAATGTAACTCAGACCTTGATGTGGTTTTTGGTTATAACTGTATATTCCGCACGCATCAGTAACACAGAAAATTATTTATATTATGCACGAATCTACTTGTGTAACGGAATTATGATTACCTGAATAAAAAACCTTAAAAAAATTGAAAAGTAAACAACTCACATTGTTGACACTACGGATCGGTTAGTAGTTTAAGCGGTCCTCGCTGCTTCCTACTGCTTTCACACTGAATAGTGTAGATTGGATTCTCATATAGGATTGATTTTATAAATTATTGATATCTTCACATAATGTAATAGTAGGCAACTGTGAGTGTGTGTGTACCCCCACAAGTTGTCTACTGTAGCATGTCGACCAAGTAACCGATATTCTCCCGGATGCACGTCGCCCGTGTCTGTTCAGGAAAAGTATACTTCTGATTGCACTTGTTTGTATTTAATGTGAATGATGAAACATGAAGTATAATTTTCTATTGGCAATGTTAACTCAAAAGATGACTTAGATGCAGACTAGGTAGAGACGTTAAATGTAATTTAAAATATCCTAGCTCCTAGTTGCCACTTTAATTTTATACGTTCTAATATTAAGGTAAACGCAACTGATTTTAAATTCTGTAAGATCGTTCACTAGTGTGTACGATGACAATATAAACCTTTTCTTTTATTTGTAGGTTAGTCCGCCGCCTTCAGGCGGTGGATTGGGGTGGCCTCCGTCGTGATGGCCACAACATCTTTACAAAACTCATACGGACCAGGGATCCTCGCGACACAGAAGCAACTCATGAACTGACTGTACCCGGACGACAGAGGTTATCGGTAAGTTAGCATTTTTATTTTCTACTACTTTTCAGTCTGTGCTCCTTCAAACTCAGCTCTTCTGTTTAAGATTCAAATAATATATTTTTTTTAAAACTGACCTTAAACAAAGTCAAAAATACACCTAAATTGATTGATTGATATGATGGTCCAAATTTGATAGACTCGCTTCAATTAAACAGTTGAATTACACCTTGATTGACCACTGGTGATTGATTGGGGTGAAGATAGTATGAGGTCGTGGTTGTGGTTACTAGTAATAGACATTAAGTATATTTCATTTTGGTAAAATAAATTAATACAAGTCACGGCTCCTCAGTTACATATTGGTATATTTAACTGGTGTTATAATTCATTCTTAGAAGATCTATTTGGCCAGATCCATGCTGGATCTAGTGAGAATATTGTTTCTCAATACATTATTATTTCAAAATGTAGATCTACTAAGATTTTTTTATTAATACAATTTCAAAGTATCCATTAGATAGATTCATGATGCATCTAATGATGATTTTATTTTTCACCAGCTGATCCACGCAACCTCGTTTGTATTTTCTAGTAATAATATATTTTCTAGCGTGACAATTTTCCCCCCTTTTAAAACATCGTTCATTAGTGCTTCGCTCCTATTTGCCTTACCGTGATTATATATAGCCTATAGCCTTCCTCGATAAATGTACTGTACTGTACTAATTTTTCAAATCGGACCAGCGGTTCCTGAGATTAGCGCGTTCAAACAAACAAAATCTTCAGCTTTATAAAATTAATATATTATAAATAGTATCGATTAGATGAACAAATGAACAAATAGTAAATAAACTATTTCGGATATGTAACACATTACTCCATTAAGTCCCAAACTAAGCAGAGCTTTCTTTGGGTACTAGATAACTGATGTAAACACATTTATAGTTTTTTGTAAATACAGACATATGATACATATTTTAATTTTTTTTGGTTTAAGCGTGCATGTCTCAAAGAACGCTTTTTTTATTTTTTTATATATGAAGGAAATGTTAGTGTAAAGTTAAATTCAAGTTTATGGGGTTGCAACCCTTGTCCCCCGGCCACCATCTTGAAAAAAGGGGTACAAATGTTTTTTTAAGGTTTATCTACCAAAGTATAGAAATGGCATTTTTTCTTTTTTCCTTCTTAAATATAAAAAAACAAGAATCAAGAAAATTCTAGAAAATTCTTGAAGATTTAATATTTGAGACATTTTCTGTGATAAACGTGAGTTGTTTTAAAGATGTGCTCTGGAATTATACTCGTATTATGTTAAATGCTATAGTTTTAAGCCATCCTATTTTAATCCGACTACGACAAAGCCAAAGGAGGGTTATGATTTTGTCAGGCTATGTATACATACATAGCCTTCTTCTTTATGTTCATCTGTTCCCTCATAGCTCCTTAAATACTCATTAGAACTGGACAAATGTGTCACAGTGTTGTTAGAAGCGTCTTGATCTTCTGCTGGTTAAAGGCTAAAAAACGTGTCACTGAATCTAAGCCGACATAAAGTACTGTATTAAAAAAATAATTTTAGATAAATATGTCGTGTTTGGTATCATTCGAATTATATGGTAAAATTCGCGCGTTACTTGTACATTTCAAAAATATATATATATTATTAGCATTTTCTCGTGACTTTATCCGTATTTATTCGATAATTGTGATATTTCTATGGTACATATTTAAAACTAGTTGTGGCCCGCGGCTCCGCCCGCGTATATGTCGGTTATCGCGGCAAATAGTAGCCTATGTGTTATTCTGATGTATAAGCCATATTACTGTAAAGTTTCATCCAAATCCGTTCAGTAGTTTTTGCGTGAAAGAGTAACAAACATCCATCCAAACATCCATCCATCCTTACAAACTTTCGCATTTATAATATTAGTAGGATATACTTTGCAAAGAAATGAATATTATAAAGGCACCAAAACACTTTAAATAAAAAAAGTAAAAGCTAAAACCCAACTATGGCAAAAAATGAAGCTGAAAAGTATGAATAAGATTTTCAGGACACTGAATTTTACAGGACTGGAATGTACAGAGACACACATTTAAGTTTGAAAAAGCCGTAGTCACACGTTACATAGAAACGTACTATAACACTTTAAGAACACGTGACTACGGCTTTTCAAACTTAAATATGTTTATCTCTGTACAGAGATAATTGTGTACTATAAGTATCGCATCGTATGTTTCTTCAGTAATGTTGTTTAATCCAGTGTTCTGAAAATTCTGTTTCATACTTTTTAGCGTCGTTTTTTGTCGTAGTTTGGTTTTAGTTTTTACTTTTTTATAACTTTTATGATATTATCTCAGAGATGGTATTTTTGAAGTTGTGTTCTATTCATAAGACGCACAAATATAATGAGTTCCCAACACACAAGGCTGTTGTTACACACTAGTTCTTTGTTACTTTGTAAGTCGCTTTCGTTGTGCTATTTTCCCCTTTTTTTGTCGTAAGCTGAGAATAAGTTCAGCTAAACTGTATTTGTCTGTAGGGTGAAGTTTTTATATTATGTATATCTGACTTGAACTCAAACGGACTATATTTTGTATCTCTATTTAAAACTTCAAAATTTTGTAATGGATTCAGCTACTGTGGTTGCTGTCTATATATTTACATAGCATAAAAGGAAATCGCTTCTGCTGGCTCTTTGCTTAGAACTTTTAAACTATTCAACAAATTTTAATGCAGTTATCAGCAAAAGTGATTCGGTGATAGAGGAAGGTTTATATTGTGTAATACATGCATATTTTAGGAGAAAAAATGAGTGAATTTCAAATAATTCCAATAAGTCGGGCCGGTTTTCTTGTTAAGATACAACATAGTAAACTATACCTTAACCTTGTGTACACAGAATTTGTTTTTCCAATTATCACAGCAATTTGAAATTCTTTTATGCATTTTATTCCACAAAAAAATATCAAGGTATATAAAGGATTAGAACAATATTATGAAGGTCTTCTTAGTCGGATACTCTTGACAGAGTGGTCGTGACTGTTGCAAGGCTGCTGCACGTCTTATCACATCCCTTTATTTATACCTATGGTTTACCACATTGAAGGTATTGTACTGCAGTCGATTTGGTCTTAGTTTTAATAACGTCGATCCATCGGGTTGTGGCCCGACCTGGTCTTGTGCCCTCTATATGACATTGCACGACAAACCCCGCCATCTAATCCTCTTTTCTGCTGCTAAAACTGCATAGCTTACGAAAACTTAGGTCTTATTCGAAGCTCTTTGAGGATATATTTATTGGTGCTGAACGCTCTCTAGGGAATCTTTAACAGTCATCTACAGCACCACATCTTCATTGTATAGAGTTTTTGGCGATCTTCTTTTCTTAGTGACCAGGCTTAAGCTATGTATAGAAATGTTGAAAATACGAAGCATTTCATCAGAACTTTGTGTTCTTGGTTTTTCTCCTGTATTTCTAAATCTTTTTCAATCTTTCTACCTAACTTAAATAGCCATCAAATAAAAATAAGTCATCGCTTTATATGAATTAGGCAGATGAGGTAGAGATAATTTTCTCTACCTTGTCTAACTTATGAACAATTTTGATATTATAATTTTATACATTGTTTTAATGTTAGTTTTAATACAAATTATAATAAGCTAAGCAGCTTTCTCACACTATAATTTGAGCACTGGAATCATACTCGACTACAAGAAAGATTAAATGATTCCAGGCTAATGAATGCATAAGCAGAGTTCTGTCGCAACAACATATTACATGTAGGGGACGTACACCAAAAAATATATATTACTGATTTCTTTAGCGATTTTTCGAGGTCGTAAATACACACACTAATGCAAAGTTTCATCCTTAAAGCACTAACAGTGTAGATGGTAAACCGAGCATGGATGAATGGACGTACAAACGGACGGAAAGAAATGAAAAAACTATAAGGGTTCCCCGACGTGAACCACCCACAGAACCCAGAAATCTCTTGTCATAGAGTAATGTTCTTGGAGGAAATTCTGAACTCCAACTGATTAATTGAACGCCCATTATTAAAGACAGTAGCGTTTTAATCCTGAGTAAATACCTGAGCCATGTAATAAATTAAAGGTTTTTTCAGTCAGTGATAGCACCAAGATTAAGAGGTTTCTATGAAATTGACGTTGTTTCTAGAACATTCCACTTGAGGTACTTACATACATTTTTGGGTAACTCATAATTTCTTTATATCGATTTTATACTCTTAAGAATGTTTTATGAATAGTCAGCTAAATTCATAATAATGTTGGGTGGTAAAAAGCTTACAAATGAATCATTTTTATAATCATCAAAGCTTCAATCATCATCAAGCCTTTAATATTCTACTGCTGAACATATGCCTCTTCTTAGACTGAAAGCTTTATCCTTATATTCTTCGCTGGCCAATCAAATTGGTAAAGGGATTGTTTCAAGTTTTCCTTATCTTTGCAGCGCTGTTGTCGGCTAGTTTGTTCCCTTGGTTGCCACTTACGACACCCGCGAGTTGAATAAGAGTGGTGTACTGTATTTCTTATCCGTCACCACACGAACAGCCTTGCCTTTATTAAAATAACTTAAATACGTTGTATATTTCTTCTTCACGTTTAATTTAGTATATCGACAAACATATAGCTTGGATTCATTATAATGTGGCTTTAAACCTACTAATTAATTATTTCAAGAATTTCTAGGCTTACAAGTTGTATGTTTATTTCACTGAATATTATCTGCCTGTATTAATTTCAACTGAGTACAGTAGGTAAATCTAACAACACGACACAACAAGATTTGCACCTGGCGGGCCACTGCACAACGGTTGATGTTGGGATGTTGTATATATTGCTAATCGGTGCGAGAACTTCTATTGCGCGTTTCAGGATTGGCAGTTACTCTGTGGTCCGTTACTTCGTAGTTCAGTGTATCTGCGGTAGATGGCGCTGTCATATGTTTTTGTTGCCGCTGTATGTGGAAGTCGCCACATATATGTCAAATACATACAATAATATCAATTTACATTATATTAATACAATATGGACTTGAAAAATATAGTTGGCGTGTAATCCTTTTCCTATTCCTCTAATATATCATTTAGAAAGAGTTCATGTACCTTCTTTTTAAATGCAAAACGACTAGTGGACTTTCTGATTGCAAACGGAAGCGCATTTCATTGTATTTGTGTATTTCTGCTCTCCTCGTTCCGTTTCACAAATGAATAATGTTTTATAAATCTTGTTTCCTTCTGCAAAATGAGTGTTTATTGTATACTAATTAAACACCGTTCCACTGAATAGTAAGTAAGTAAGTAGTGCTACTATATTGTCCCAACACGTATTTAAAAGTTCGTTTTGTTAACTTCGCATCCATTGCTTTTCACATGAAGTCACCCTATAGAGCTTGTCTACAAAACTTCTATTAACAACGTTTAAAGTTTTTCCTCTGTACCTCCACTCATAGTGGGTGCATGAATTGTTTTTTTTTTAATATTTCAATCCCATTCTCACTTTTGCACTCATTTCTCTCACTTTGAACGAACGTAACTCGAGATCCTAATGCCAAAGCTTTGAAAACAAATTTTTGAACATGAAAATTTGACTAAAAAAGTTTCAATAAAATTTATTTTGGGCTGCCTGTCAAAGGATTTAGACTTGTATTCTATAATGTGAATTTTAAAGTTTGACGAGTTACCTGTTGGTGTTTGATAATTTTGTCATTTTCTGCCAAAAGTCGAGTCATAGATATTTTATACAAAAGAAATAAAAGTAAAAAAAAAAATATTTCATATTCAAATAAAATTCAAACACTGAAATAACTTTTTGAGTGACTTCATTTTATTTTAAAAGCAAATAGCATAATTTTTGAAACATAGTTCCTTGTGGGGCGTTGCGGTGGGGTACCCTAGACGGCATAAAGCGTTCGTAACGTAAGATTATTGCCTCGGTGTCGCAATGGTAGCGTATACAAATGCTGTGTTTGGGGTCTCGGGTTCCAATTCCGGGTCGTATCAAATATTTGTATGATCTGCAAATATTTGTTTATTCGGAGTTTAGATGTTTTCTATGTATAATATTACTATACTACTGTACTATAATATTACATACAAAAAAAATATAATAATTCACCTTTATAATAATCACCTTTTTAAATTTAATTTATGGGCTCCCACACACAACTACGAAGCGATGCCGTGCTACGCCGTATCGTAGGAACTTGTGATGCAAATTGCTACGATACGAATTCATGCGGCAAAGCGTTCGTTCATGTGACCATGCTTTCGACCAAAAAGAGATGTTCTAACGAGAATTTTGTAAGAAATTGATATTAAAATATAATAAATTTAATAAATAAAAATAACGTCAACGATTTATGTATACAAATAAATAATAAAATAGTTTTGGCAATATTTTTAAAGAAAAAAAAATGTTTTTGAACCAAATTTGAACCAAACTAAAGTGACATCTCTGATCCAGAAAATTTTGCATAGCTATAGTTACCTAGTTAGCTAACTTTACACTACATTTGTATAAAATAATAATACATATTTAAGACATCTAACACACAGCACTATCAAGTAAAAGTGAAGTAAAATAAAAAAGAAAGTGGTGCCATCTAGTAAAATCTCAGAGTGGACCAAAAATGTTGCCGATAAGTGTGAAATAACATCGCACAAATGCACGATGTGAATTAGATCGGAAGTTCTTATGTGCGAGCTCGCAGACATTTACGATGCGTTGCGAGTTCGCAGTTTTGTGTGGGCGCCCTAAATTATTTCAGTAGAGAACTTGTTTCAGTAGAGATTACTAGGTACACAAGTTACCTTTTTAGTTATTTCTATTTTTTTATTTTAATCGATGAAAATCATACTAAAAGTGTATACCTGAATAAAATGATATTTTAAAACAATAGATAATATGTTAAGTATGTATAAATTTGCGTTAAAATAGGTGCTCCGCCGGACCGTACGGTCTAAAATTGAATGCATCGACAAATAACATGGCCAGTTTCAGCCTAGTTACTCAGTGACATGTACATTAATGTACGCCTAATTATAAATAAATAAAAATAGAAACAAAAATTAAAAAACTATTTATATCTTCGTCCAACTTCAGAAAAAGTATTTAAACTTAAATAGCTGTTTTTCGTTTCTAGCGTCGAGATAACGCGCCATTTTGGATAAACATTTCTTTTCCTAATAAATTAATGTTTCATCAGAGTAATATTAAAATTATTCTGACTGTTATTCATTATCGTTATCATAATAATATTCATACTTTGTTGATTGAGTAATCCACAGAACAAATTCTCCTCTTCTGTGGAGTAATCAATAAAATATGAATATTATTAGGATTAAATATTTCATAGCATTCGAGTGATGCTATTAAATAATAATTATTTTTACAAAACTTTTTCTTGTATAAACAACAAAACAAAACGAAATGACAGTTTCGACATTCGTCGTTTTATTCGTTTGACATTTTGAACTTATTGTGATGTTTCTTGTTTGTAAACTGTGCGATAATATTTTCTCCATATCGACTGCTATTTTACACGGACTATCTAGTGCTTATCAATACGGACTTGATTGTACGTACGTTTTGGAGAACGTGAACTGTTCACAATGAAGTGTATTAACTGCGGTATAGCAATAGGACAACTAAGATAAACTATTGTGACTTCGTAAGACATGTCTTTCCTTAAACTCTTTCTCGTCCTCTTGTATTATCTAAACAGCGCAGCGAACGATTTGTAGAAGCAATTATTATTTCCATTTAACCTTTAACTGGTGACAAGCAGCGTCACAAGCCGAGCGCTGTCAGTGAAACATCATTTCACCAACTTCCCGGCGCTTACTGTACTGTAATACCAAGCTCTTTCTAAACAACCGGTTCCACCATCACTAGAGTCATCTATATTTGCAATACAGGATCAGGCAATAGTAACCAGACAACACAAAAGGGACATATTAAAACGAGCAGTAGATAGTAAGTGTCGGCTATGTTTAGTAAAAGACAAGACCGCACAACGTATTGTCTCGGCATGTGAACAACTAGCTGGCACTGATTACACCAAACGGTACGACAACATTGTACAATACATATTTTGGAGCCTTTGCAAAAAACACGAAATCCTAGACTCTAAACTGTGGTGGCTCAACATCTTACACAACCACAAGTTAAAGAGAACGAATCTGCAAAGATAATGTGGGAGATACCGATACAAACAGACATCACTATAACACACAATAGACAATAGAAAACAAAACATAGTTAATAGACGTAACCATACCATCAGACTATAACATAGAATCAAAAGAAATAGAAAAGCTTAGCAAATATCATTCATTAAAAACAAAAATATCACGATTATGGAGCACACAAGTAGAAACAATCCCAATAGTAATAGGAACAACAGGCGTTGTAGCTAAGAGTATACATAGATACATAAATAAATTAGATTCGGACATAAACATACATATAGTACAAAAACAGGCAACAATACATACATGCACATCACTCAGTAAAGTTTTAGGAGACACTGTGTTTATAAATTCAAGGGAATCCGAACCTCCTCTTCTCTGAAGGTTTCAGAGTGGGAATTGGGATAAAACCGAGAGAAATCTCGAGTTAGAAAAATCTTAAGCATAATATATAATATATTATAATATATTATTATTATAACTTTTTGAATCGTTATATCTCAGAAACGGTGGCTCGTAGGAAAAAGAGTATTGATACATGACATTTCTTATAGATAATTTTATGATCTACAATTTTTATCTCAGGTACTTTTATGATAAACTTACTGTTTTGCTGTAAATTGCGAAACACTCATTTTTTGGCCTTGAATTTTTTTTTTCCATACACGGGAATGATGGGGAACTTTCAAATATTATTTATAATTAATAATAAAAATTATATTTTGAACAATTTTACTGATTTTCAGCTTATTGGGATTTTATGTACCTTCACTCTCATATTTCGGTCTAGATTGGACGAACTAGATATTTCTAAAACAATCGGAAACTTTGATTTAATAAAATCACCTAAATAAAATGACTATAATAAATACTAACTAAAAATTCAATAAAACTGTTTTTTTGTGGCAGGTATTAAATTCACGGGCAAAATTCGCTTCTGTAAAAATAATCTAAGTTCGCCATTGATGCTCGTAGTCCACGCATCCTTATCGCTCTCACAGGAAAATTAGTTTACTCTCTCTTTTGTGACCCACCATAGCGTCCATTACGTACTGTGAATGAGAGGGATGTCAATTGGAACGTAAACGAGTCTTCCCTTTTCGGGTGCTGATAACATATCTGTTTTTTTATGTAATGTCATTGCATGAATAGTTATTTTCTTTATACCTTCATTAAAATAATAATTATTATATTATTTTTTGATAAGGAACTTCGTTCCTATCTGGTGTCCCATGACACCACACGTCTTTTAACATAGATTATATAGGCCCCCAATTTTTGAGATGCACACTAAACTTAGCTTGTGTTGAGGGTCTAGGAAACCGGCATATTGTATACTAGCTTTTGCCCAAGGCTACGTTCATGAATGTGTTGATTATCGCGGTAAAAAGTAGCTTATGTCCTTTCTCAAGAATCAAAGTACTTCCCTGCTTAGATTCATTGTCATCGTAAGCCTTAAAAGCGTAAACAGACATACATATACACAGAGCTACTTTAGAATTTATAATATTAGCATGGAAATAGCTCATTTACATATGCTTTTTTATGATATACCATATACACAGGTATATCACTAGACAAATTTGTATATTCAATTTGGTAATTGAATCCGTGACGTGTACACACATCTGTCGTGTGCCTTAGGTATTTCAACATATATAAGCTTGAACTTCGTTCAGAAGTAGACGTCGATAGCTTGATAAAAACTACTATGGACATTTAAATGAGTTAACAAAAAAAGCCCTTCAATTGCAGAAATGAAAAAGAGATGAGCTTAGCCTGACCAATTACACTTTGCTAATTAAAAACAAGTAAGTAATTACTCCGTTAAAACTTTTCATACAATCTCGACTACCGTAAGTAAAATATAATGAGCTGCTTTGTTCGTAAGATGTATCAGCTCGGACTACTGCCACTGTCTCTAGAGAATACAAATAATGAGTATTTGCGTCGTTTTTCATCTGTTTTTGTCTGCCTTTACTAAATTGTGTCTTGTGGTATAACTATAACGAGAAGAGAGAAATCCTTCTTATTTTATTTCGTTATGTCATTTGGAGATGTTTCATATCGTATTATTGTTTTAATTTAATCAAATTTTAACTCTTTAGTATTATAAGATTGAGATTATTTTATGTTAACTCTTTTATATCTGTGTTACTATTATACACATTAATAATATGTAGGCTTTAAATTTAGGACGGTCTAGTAAACTGTGGATATACTACATATTGCCTTTACACAATCAAATTTACACAATGAATGTCTAGAACAATGGTTAAAAGTTTATATCATCTTAAGATAGGTATTATAAAATTTCTTTCTCAAGGATTTTATCTCATTTTAATTTATGATAAAAAAGTAATAAGAGGTCTCATAGTTTACTTTCCAGTTCAATGGCTTTGTCCTCTAACTAGGTATTATTTATAAGACACAACCCCGAGGTTACCTAAGTCAGTAAGCACCTAATTGATGATGCTAATAAAGTTCAATCTCTAATATCAAGTGGATCGTGAATAGATTGATCGAACTAGTAGAACCACTTGTTCGATCAACCTATTCTACCTCAATCACTAACCATGCTAAATTTAAAAGCGCCTTTATGCTCCATGAATGACTGCTGGATATTGTACAATGATAATAACATTTATGTAAGCTCTTTTACAAGTTAGTATTAAATTGATAAGCATAAACTTTATTTATTAAATTAATTTACGAACACGGCTGTGCGCACGCTAAGTCAAAAAAGTTGTTCAAGAAGTTTTAGCTGATGTGCAAGTTTATTTCAAGGACAAGAGGACATAATTTATCAATATATATTTCTAACTGCTTCTCATTGCACTTCACAGACTACCGACAGTAAATAAAAATTGTCATTTAATTACTCACCGTTCATTGAAATTCTAAGTAGCACACATTCCTAAATACTTCTAGTACAAAATTTATATAAATATGGAAATTTGGATCACACATAATTCCGTAGATAAACGGTAAACTAAAACTATAATAACGTAATGTTCGCCACTCGCCGATAACGGCCACGGCGGCCAGTCTCAACGGACACCAGCCACTACGCAGGAGATATTGTAGTACACAAGTGTGGGCTCCAACACACGGTGCGCTCTCTGTTCCCTCTCTCTTACAATCCGATGGGATGGTTAACCGACACGGTCAGGGCGAGTCATTGACAGGGCGCTGGACCTACAGCTTTACGTGCTCTCAAAGGTACTAAACTGGAAATGTTTTATAATTTCAAGTGCGTATTTAATCCCACATAAGACTTTTGAAATACTAAGCTATTTAAAAGTTCTGCTTTTAACACTTAAATTTAATTACGTACATGACTGAAATTATACTCACATGTTTCCTTTAAAAATAAATTACACTTGAAACATAAAATACTCGAGAGTATGCAATTCTTAAAATCTCGATACTTAATTTTTCTACCTCATTGAAATTAACAGTCATTTCGTAAAAACCTCACCATCCCCCAACAGTTTATCCATTAACCTTAGCCATAAACTTAACATGATTATAGCTCCACTTGCTAATTGTAGAATTATTTACTCATAATTTAAGCAGTCATCATAAGCATAACATTTTATTTAGTTAGCTTTAATTAAAGTTGGCTTAAAAAAAATATGTCAAGCTAAAAAACAAACAAAAAGCTGAAAGTAATAAAATCATATTCAAAAAATCTGTTCAAACTATTTTTTTTCAAAAACATGTTATTCGATAAATATAGTTTATTCTATTCTTTTGTTCGTAGCTGGTATTTGAAGACTAAAGTACGTATATCTATTAAAAAGTTGTTAAGTTTATCTTTTAATGACTGATCCAGCGAACTTCGTATAGTCTTATGTATTTTTGCGAATGTTTTCGATAATTATCGAAAAATATCTTTTAGTAAGCCCATGTCAACTTCCCGCAGCGCTGCAGTGTATAAAATGTGGGGGAACGGTGCTGTATCCTATCACCATAAAGGGAGGATCCTCCGACCAGGCGAGGTGATGAGGAGGCGGCCCAATGGTTGACGTTGGGATTTTTCTATATATGTTAATCGGCGCGAGAACTCTTATTGCGCGATTTAGGATTGTTAGTTACTCCGCGTTGTGCGTTACTTTGTAGTTCAGTATATCTTCGGTAATGGCGCTGTCATATGTTTTTGTTGCCGCTGTATGTGGAAGTTGCCTCAAAAACTAAGACTAAGATTTTTTATTTATTTATTTATTTAATTTAAAAACATTTACAGTATCTTTACAGAATTGTTATCCCAATACGACACTGTAAGGAAAAAGTAGTTACAATTATTTTATAATAAAGTATCATTTCCCGTAATATACCTTTGGGCAAGTTCTTTGAAGCTCGGCAAGTTGCAGCTATAAATATCCACATGTTTTGAAATTTCATTTATAAGCTTTATGGCGCGTGATATAGGGGCATACAGAACCAAATTTGTTCGAGCCACGGGAACGCTGAGCGTAGGGGGCTGCCGGCGCGCACCCACGTAGCCGTCAGGAGCGCATAGCCTCAAGCGCGCTAATACATCGGGCTGGTGCAGCCAACCGCGCAGCACGCGCCACACGTATGTCACCAGCGCCACATCGCGCCGTACGCTCAGGCGTACATACCCGACCATACCAAGTACGAATAAGCTGGGGTACATAAGCGGGTATAGCGGATACACCCTATAATATTTGTAATAAAGGAATCGAGTGAATTTATTTTGATTTTTTTCTACCGTAATGCTATATTTAGCCTCTTGGGGATTCCAAATTATTGCTTTTGCTTCAAGGTGACTACGAGCGAGAGCATTATACAAAATCTTTACCATAGACATGTTATTAAAATCTTTGCAATTTCGCAAAATGAATCCTAAATTTCTAAATGATTTACTGCAGATAGTAACTATATGACTACGAAACGTCAACTCGGGTACCATTTCAACTCCCAAATCCCGGAACTGGTTAAGGACGGCAACAACGCACCATCCATTTCATATGGGTAGTGCAGTGGAGCCCTAGCCCGGCTGTAGCTCATTACTCCGCATTTAGCTATGTTAAAGTACAACTTATTGGTATTGCTCCACTGCACCAACCGGTCTATGTCTTCCTGTAGTCGCTTAGCGCCCGTTGCGTCCGCTATCGACAGATATACCTTGAGGTCATCTGCAAACAGCAGACACCCGGCATGGCTCAAGACCCCCGGAAGATCGTTAATCATCAATATAAATTCTAGAGGTCCCAGGTTTGAGCCCTGACTTATACCTGAAAGAGTTAATTAAATACGGACTTGATTCGTAACCAGCATAATCAACGTACTGCCTGCGATCACCAAGGTAACTCGCGAAGAACTCGAGTAAGTGTGACGTGAAACCTAGTGCCGCCATCTTCGATAGCAACACATCATTATCAACTAAATCGAATGCCTTCCGGAAGTCGAAGTACGCGTAGTCAACCTGACCCCCTGCATCAATTATGGGCGTAAGATACGCCATAAATGATAACAGGTTACTGCCCGTACCTCGACTCGGCCGGAACCCGTGCTGCGCATCAGTCAGTTGAGAGCTAACCTGTGCGTAAATGGACGAGTGCAGTGCAGATTCAAATAGTTTAGCGAACGCTGACAGTACCGCTACCGGCCTATAACCAGTTACATCATCACTTCCACTGCCTTTAGGGACCGGTATCACTCTAGTAATTTTCCAACGGTCTGGGTAACGCCTCTCATCAAATCAAAGATAATATAACACCTTTTTTTTCTATACAACCTTGTCCTGACAATAAAAAATACAAAACAAGAAATAATAATTCAATTTGGTGCAGTTGATAGAAAGTTATGGGCGTACAAACATTTTGTGATTCATTTTTATATACATAGATAAAAGATTAAAAACTATCACTCTCGGTTGTTATCAGTAGTTAGAACCTCTACTCCATAATACATTTCTATATATAGAGAATGTAATACAACATTCAATCTCAGTTTTTATTTTTAGCTTGAAGTAGACTCGAAGTAAATATTAAGGAATGCTTAGATTTTTGATTAAAATTCTCAACAAGTAATACCAACAGCGCAAACAAGTATTTTCAATATATTACGAGAACTCATGTCTCAGTTATTTTTCAATTGAGAGCAGACACTATTTACATTCTTGCCATGTGTTTGACTTATTTATAGGTAAACTAGCTTTTGCCTGCGACTGCGCCCGCGTATGTTTGTTATTGTGGTAAAGCGTAGCCTATATACTTCCTCGGGAATCAAAGCATCTCGATTGCAAATTTCATTGAAATCGGTGCAGCGATTTGGCGTTGAAGACAGACAGACAGATAAATAGAATTACTTTCGATTTATATTAGAATGGATTTACAGATTTTATTGAAATCATTTACATATTAAAATATTTTTGCCGACTCGAAATGGATTTAAAAAAACCTCTTACTAATAGAAAGCCACATTATTTGTAAGTGTCATTTTATCGTCGGCTTTAATACCGACCTAAAAAAGTACGGGAGTTCGTCATTTTTAAAGTTAGAAATCAATATACAAGCTGTAGAATAAGTTCTTCACCTATACTAGTCCACTGCTGGACATAGGCCTCTCATTAGAAATGAGGTTGGCCAGATGACGATTAAAGTTAGAAATGCGGAGAAATTGAAACTGCGATAACTAGTCCAATATACTTTGTGATTTTCAAGAAATTCAATTTGTGAATATTTTAAATTATAGTATTCCTTATGACTTTTTTCTACCCATAAAGAAGTATTATGCGTTTTTAACATTTGATGCACTACAACAATAAACTTCTTAACAAGTCTATAACTAAATCTTCGAACAGACATAATTCAGAATATCTGTACCTTATATTTCATTATGTTCGACCAATTTTTACAACGATTATAAAATAACGTGTGCGACTGTTTGTACATGTGAAGGGATCAGTCAAATGAGGCTATACTTTTATTTTATGATCTCCAAACAGGCACATGGGTGGCTGTGAACCAAATTTGTTGGATTCGCATGAATAAATTCCTTTCACATTATTGTGGCCTGAGGGGTCTTATTTAACTTGGCTTAGGTATTATTTAATACTAGCTGAACCCCGCGGTGTTACCCGCGGTTATTGTTGTACCTCGAGTAACGCCGCGGGACAAAGTTAGTCTAAAAAAGGTAGCCTAAATCCCCGGATCATCAGCTACCTGCCAGTGAAAGACCCGTCAAAATCCGTCCAGCCGTTCCAGAGATTACCCGGAACAAACACCGTACCGTGTATACATACATATGCATTAAGTCAAAAGCAGTTATTTTAATATTACAAACAGACACTCCAATTTTATTTATTTGAATAGATATTTCAAGGTCTTCTACGGGAAATAATACACTACTATCTTAAATGGCAGTTGTGTGCTGTAAGCTGCAAAGCTATGCGATACCAGTTCGAACTGTAGAATAGTAGTATTATACTAACTCTGTGGACACTACTAATTCTGCCATTCTCATTGTAAGTAAAATAGCCTAGCTCAGAGGTAATGTCATGTTATCTCTGACTTTAGTACTATGGTTGTCTTCGTCGGTTGGACACTAACAGTCTAATTTTAATGGAGATAAGTTGAGTTAAGTCAAACAAACCGCTTACCTGCATTTGTTAATTAATTTTGTAGATAGATTAAGTATTTAGAAACACGAACTTACGAAATACGAGTATAGACATAAACAAAGATAATTGCACTAAAATGTGTCAAACTTTATTGTAGGACAAAAAATATAAGTGTTAAACAGCTTGACAAATAAGGATGCTTGCTTATTTATTAATAAAACTTGAAAATAACTTTAGTTGAATAATCTTTTTTGTCTATTTTAAATATTGTATTCATCAAACTGGACTAGCTAAATATATTGAAAAAAAAAAAACGATGAACAAAATGTCTGTACTAATCGACGAATACTACTATATTTATAAATATACTCGGCAGATATCATCTTCTTCCTAGCATTTATTATATTATTCTCATGATTATTTGGGGCTATTTACTAGTTCAAGCAGATTTACCTGAATATTAGTTCATCCACGAATTCTAAGATCGTGTTGGGGAAATCGGTGTTGGGAAATAAGTCCCCTGAGGACTGACTTCCCAATAATTGCTATAGATGTTCATGGTAACCGGAACCGACGGCTGAAAGAATATTGAATGAATAATAATTAAAAACAATTTGATCATGTGTAATTTAAATTATCAATATAATTAATTTTAAACGCCCTTATTAGTTGTTTTATTACATAAAATTAATTATCACTTAATGCATTTAATTGTAATTGCACATTTTAGTCCGAGATCTCCGGAACAAATTTCACAAGTTATTACTATCAAACTATTTTTTTGTGAGTGGCTTTATTTTGATGAGATGGCCTCTCATCAATATGAAGCCACTTACAAAAAATTACACCATTCACCTTACAAAAATTTTCGATTTTGGTAACTAACAGGGGTAGCAGTGGCAAAAAAAGTTGTGTAAAATGATACATGATGAACTAGCTATAATGCCAGTCGCGAAAAATTTGCATGATAGTAATAACTTGTAAAATTGGTTGCGGAGATCCCGGACTATTCCGGTTGTATCATCGTTTATCCTACATAACGGTTTGAAAACATTCTCTTTTGACGATGCGATGCAAAGTGATTGCGATGATTCTCGAAAGCGTCTAGATTAAAGAATAATGTATCCATGATTTATTTAAAAAATCATAAATGGAAGTATCGATTGTTTTGGTAACCAACTCACATATTTCAACAGATACCAGGTAACGTCTGTATTTTTGGTCTAGAAATTGAATTTGAAGAGCTTAGATAACAGAGGACGTAGATTATATATTTAATAATTTATTCATGTTAGGGATATCAAAGTAAGATCCGGTTAGTCAGGTTATTTCTTATTCTTACATATTCATATTTAATCATTGGGCAACCTTTGTTTAGTCACAATGATCTATCAGCTCTATAAAATACTAAGTCTCTCTTAAATCTCTTTATTTTGCACTGTTCAGTATTATGTAATATCTACAACGCATACTTAAAGTGCTACTCACGTGTCTCTAATTGAAAATTACCACAAAGAGGTTTAAAGAGTCAGTATTTTAGGCCAGATCTTGAAATAAAGCTCAATAAATCTTAAGTGAAACACTTACTGTAATTGACTTTATGAATAAAACATATACCAAGCAAGTTCAAGACTTATGTTACTTTTTATTTCTTGTCTTATTTATCGAGACAGTCTCGGTGGCGCAGTGGTTGCACATACGACTGCCGAGCTTGAGGTCTATGGTTCGACTCCCGGGTCAGACCAAATGTTAATATGATGTGTAAATATTGATACAAAGTTTCGCAGTTGCACAGTATTTGTAAATCTAGTTGTCGATGTACCAGCTCTGCTTGTGTACCAGGCTGCTCGATAGCCTAGTGTATTGGATTCAGAATATATTTTACGTTCTTACTTTAACAAAAAAAACAATAATAACAATCCTTGTTCTTCCACAGCGATGCCTTACGACAATGGACTTAACTTCTCTTGGTGTCGGCTCCTGTGTTGGCACCGGGATGTACCTGGTCGCAGGAATGGTTGCTCGAAAATTTGCTGGACCTGGCGTTGTTATTAGCTTCATCATCGCTGCGGTGGCAAGCATCTTCTCCGGTAAATATTATCTTTTAAACATTCCACTTTTGCTTGATATGATAACATTAAATTTCTTGAAAATGGCTCATTATGTTTAAAAAAAAAGAGTTAGCTTTCATTTTTAAGTGAATTTAAATAACAGTTCTTTTAACGCTGTTGAAATTAGACCATAGTGTAAATACAGAGCTATGTTTTATATATCTACATGTAAATATTATTAACACCAGAATAAAGACTATAAAATTTTCTAAATTTTATGTTACTGGGTGGATAGATTGAAAATGTGGATGATATATATAAGGTTACTTGCTGACCCACTCAACTTCGTTTGTGTTTCTCCATAAGTAATCTTTTTTTTCCATTTTCCTAAACTTTTGCGGTCGATACCCGGCTCCTGTTGGTCGTAGAGTGATGTAACATAGCTTAAAACCTTCCTCGCTAAATAGGCTATTCAAAAAAAAAAAGAATTAGAAAAATCGGTTCAGCCGTTCACGCGTGATGTCGTGACCAAGGCAAATAGGGATTCATATAAATATATATATATATATATATATATATATTTATATATATATATTTATATATATATAAATATATATATATAAACATTCTATGCATTATATATTTTTTAAGAGAACTCTTGTATAATGCTATTAGTTCCTTGTTGTGAACAACTTTCATGAAAATAACACTGTTAACACTATGTAATTCACTCGTTTTTCGAAATATATAGCAGAAAGGAGTAGCAAAAGTTTTAACAAATTGACAGTCATCATCAGTCTATCGCAGTCCACTGCTGGGCATAGGCCGGACATTTTTTAAACCAATATTATTTCACCACAAGGTGCGCTGCTAAACGGAATTGAAATGAGTAGGGAGTACAAAACTTCCTATAGTGTGCACCATTATAATATTAAAAGTTTTCTAGTTACATACTAATGTAAATATGTATAATACTATCCTAAAATTCTAATAAAAAAACCGAAAATATTCAAAAAGGCTATATATAAGTACCTTTTTGGAATGTTTGCATACGTGGTCACCTCAAAGTATGTTCTCTATATCCAAACTAAATGAGTAATGGTTTTAGCGAAGTGTATATTTTTTTTTAGTAAAGTAAGAACCTCCAAAAATTGTACTTTACTTTACTTCCGCTAAGAAAATGGTAAGAACGCCCTCAAATAAGGCATCGCTTTATTCCTTTATGAAACTCCAAATAAATGCTCCTTGAACTGGAAACCTATATCAGATCGAATTATTCGAGCCTATTTCTATTCAATAGCCAGGAAAAATAGTGTTATTATCACACTAATAGGTTTACAAATAATACCAAAAATGAATTTAACACACGCTCAAAGCCGCCACACAGTGTATAAAACCATTAGCATTTGCTCGTGACTTTGTCCATATTTATTCGATAAGTGTAATATTTCTATGGTATGCTTGTGTTCCCTCATTCTTTCTGAAATACTAGTCAGAAGACAAATGAGGTATCGTTAGAAGCATCTTGATCGTTCGCTGGTTATAGGCTAAATTGTCACTGAATCTAATTTGGCGCCCTCTAGCCGACATAAAGTACTGTATTAAAAATTAATTTAAGAAAAGTATGTCGGGTTTTGTATCATTTGAAAGGGCGTTACTTGTACATTTCAATTTCTCGTGACTTTTTCCGTATTTATTCGATAATTGTGATATTTCTATGATTCCTATGTAAAATATACTTTGCAAACAAATTAATATTATAAAGGCACCAAAACATTTTAAATAAATAAAAAGTAAAAGCTAAAACCCAACCACAAAAAAAAACGACTATGAAAAAGTATGAAACAAGTTTCAAAAGTCGTAGTCATGTGTTGCTTAAGTGTTATGTAATATGGTAAATTACACGACATGAACTGCGGCTTTTGAAACTTGTTTCATACTTTTTCAGCTTTGTTTATTGTCATAGTTGGGTTTTAGTTTTAACTTTTTTTTATTACTAGTGCTGCCACCTAGTAATCTCTGCTGAAACAAGTTCTGTCTAGAGTTAGTAATCTCTACTTCTACATGTTTTGTCTAGAAATACTTACAGATGGCGCTATGCTAAATGTTTCGTTCACAAAATAATTTTAATTAAATTAAAATGGGTGAAGAAAAAGTTAATAATTATATATTTTTTGTAAATACATTCATATATTTTTTTTATGTATGGCCTGCCAAAATGACTCTACTCTGTCTGATGGAAAGCATAAGTAGAATTCAAAAGTGGTGGTCGCCATACTCATTGCGAATGCAGACAATGCAGCATGGTGACTCCACGGAGCAAATACAAAGAGGAGATGGCATAAGCGCATCACCCCCGTGACAAAATACTCACCCCAACGTCATCGCAGTTGACGCAACTTGCAAATTATACTATTAACGTCAATGTTCTAGAACTGCATCGAAAAATCGTAATACTTGAATGTTCTCGGTACAATCAAGTAAAAAGATGAAGTGTTGTGTTTTATCTTGTACAAATAACTCAGATAGACCTTCTGGTACCATGAGTGGCATCATATTTCTTTTATAAGTAATTTTATAGCTAATTTTTTTAAAAGTTCTAGAAAAATCTCTTAGTGTTTTATTGAAATGTTATTATATATACTCGCCACTAGATGGCAAAACTTTGTGTTACTGGAAATAAAGATACAATGGTACGTTGAGCTGAATATTAATAAAACATACCATAAGAAGATACCGAAATGAGTTCTACATTCTTACCTAATGAATTTTTATTCATCATGGTATTTTTTTTGTATTTTTCTTAACTATATTGTGAACAGACTGACATCTATCGACATCTATTCTAAAATAAAAAGACAGGGTCGTATTTAGAATCCAAATATTTTATCAAGTTACGACTATATTAATCTTGCATTGAAAGTTGTTACTTCAAATATTGAAAAAAAAAAGAAATTTTACTTATGCTGATGATTTGACGGGTTTTTTTAAATTCATTAAAATAATACAATGTACCAGTATACAGATAATGTTCTAAATTTTCATGTAAAGATAGTATTGAAGAGCAAATAGCAATATACTCGTACAACGATGCAAGTAGTTTTGCTATTGTCTGGTAGATGGAAAAGTGTAAACTAACACCCCCTCACCCCCGCAAATTGTCACGCATTGCTTCATACAAAAATCTCATTAGGGCATCTCCTCTTTGTATTTGCTCCGTGGGTGACTCACACTATAGAGGCCTAGTCATGCTTCGGCATCTTTGCGGACTAGGGTACCCCTCCACAGGGAGGAGACTGGTTCGGATCACCGATACATTCGGTTTGATGTCTCCGCTCCCACGGGTGACGCGCCGCCCACACCGGCTCCACCTGAGCCACGTTGGGCTCTCAGGCGTTTAGATCGGGAGCTCCTCCTGGAAGCCGCCATCGTACAGGCCTGGGCCCCAGTGCCGGACAGGCCTGTTGATGTTGATGCCGAGGCACAATGGTTCCGGGAGGCTATGACCCGCGTCTGCGATGCGGCGATGCCTAGGGTTCAGCCCAATACTGCAAGACGCCGGGTCTACTGGTGGTCGCCGGAGATCGCTAGGCTACGACAAGCCTGCGTGACCGCGCGCCGTCAGTGGTCCCGGTTCCGCAGAAGGCGTCGCCGTCCTGAAGATGCGGTAGCCCGAGAGGCGGAGCTGTTGGCGGAATACAGGAGTGCCAAAAGAACCCTTCAGGCAGAGATTAAGCGGGCCAAGAGTGAGGCCCGCCGCGAGTTGCTGGAGACACTGGAGCGGGATCCATGGGGGCGCCCTTACCGCATGGTTAGGGGCAAGTTGCGCCCATGGGCCCCGCCCTTGACCCGGTGTCTTCAGCAGGATCTGCTTGAGGGGGTCGTCGGCACCCTGTTTCCATCGCGGTTGGTGGAGCACACTCCACCACAAATGGCTCCGCCTTCGACGCCTGAGGCGCCTAACGTGGATGATGACGATGTGCCTGAGGTCACTCGGGCAGAACTAGCGCTGGCGGTGCAACGGCTTAAAGCTAAAAGCACCGCCCCAGGACCCGATGGCATTCCAGGCCGAGCGTGGGTCCTGGCTCTAGATGATGAGGCGCCGGCTCTCGAGCCCCGACTAAGAGGGCTGTTCAGCGCATGCCTCGAACAGGGCCAGTTTCCAAAATTGTGGAAGACGGGGAAACTGGTCCTCATCCGAAAGGAGGGGCGCCCGGCAGACTCACCATCTGCCTACCGGCCCATAGTGTTGCTTGACGAGGTATGCAAGCTCTTTGAAAGAGTGATTGCATGGCGCCTCGTCAAGCATCTCCTCAGGGTAGGGCCGGATCTGGCGGACAACCAGTACGGTTTCCATCAGGGGCGCTCCACCGTGGACGCGATCATGCGCGTGAAGGCTCTGACGGAGGAAGCAGTCTCCCGGGGTGAAGTGGTATTGGCGGTGTCTCTGGACATCGCCAATGCGTTCAACACCTTGCCCTGGAGTTGCATCAGGGAGGCACTAATGTATCACCGAGTGCCTCCCTACCTCCGCAGCATAGTCGGGGCATATCTGTCGGAGAGAGCCGTGGTCTACCCAAGTAGGACCGGTCTCGGTCGATGTGAAATGTCGTGCGGTGTCCCACAGGGGTCGGTCTTAGGACCGCTCCTGTGGAACATTGGCTACGACTGGGTGCTTCGCGGTGAATTCTTAGATGGAGTTGCCGTCACGTGTTATGCGGATGACACGCTTGTGACGGCGAGTGGCAGGACGCACCGTGAGGCAACCCTGAGGGCCACGGCCGGGGTTGCCCAAGTCGTCGAACGAATCCGGCGGCTGGGTCTTGAGGTGGCTCTGCACAAATCCGAGGCTTTGTTTTTTCACGGGCCTCGGACCAAGCCACCTGATCGACTCAGTCTCATAGTAGGAGGCACTCGCATCGGCATCGAGCCCTCTATGAGGTACTTGGGGCTCGTACTCGACGGCCGGTGGGATTTCGGATACCACTTCCGAAGTCTGGTCCCCAAGCTGGTTGGCGCAGCACGTGCATTGGCACGGTTGCTGCCAAATATGAGGGGGCCCGATGACTCCTGCAGGAGGCTCTACGCGGGGGTTGTGCTGTCTATGGCCCTTTATGGGGCCCCAGTATGGGCAGAGATCCTGAAGGCCAGCAATATCGCGCTATTGCGACGACCGCAACGAGTGCTGGCCATCAGGATCATAAGGGGGTACCGCACAATCTCCTTTGAGGCGGCGAGTCTCCTGGCCGGAACTCCACCATGGGATCTGGAGGCGAGAGCCCTTGCAGCTCTGTACCAGTGGCGCAAGGAGGCGCAGGAGTTGGGTATGAGTCCTGAGACTCGAGAAATCGACGATCAGAAAACCCAACTCCACCAGGTCCTCGTGGAGGAATGGAGGGAACGACTTGGGCAACCGAGCGCAGGGCACGCCGTTATTACGGCGGTAAGACCCGTTATGGAGGATTGGCTCGAGAGGCGTCATGGGACCCTCTCATACCGGCTGACGCAGGTGATCACTGGAAAGGGATGTTTTGGAGATCACCTGTGTCTGATCCGCAAGGAGCCAACGCCTGAGTGCCACCACTGCGATGGCCAGACCACGGACACGGCGCTCCACACGCTGGCAGAATGTCCGGCATGGGGCGAGCTGAGGCGTGATCTCGTGGCGGCCATTGGAGTGACGGTTCTCTCGCTCGGTAACATGATTGCGGCCATGTTGCGGAGCGAGAGTGCGTGGAACTCCGCCGTCTCTTTCTGCGAGCAAGTTATGCTTGCCAAAGAGACGGCGGAGCGGGACCGGGAGAGGTTTAGAACTCTCCCGGCCCGCCAGGCCCGAGAACGGGCCAGGTACCACAGGCGACTCAGGCGCCGGAGATCGGAGAACGATCTCCGTCCTCCATAAGCGCTAGCCTGGGGGTGACAGATGAGGTCATCTGTCACCCTAGCAGAAGCAGGCCTGGATGGCGGCGCGGACGTTGCGGAGCGTGCGCGCCCTGGGGAACATTGGTGTTCCCACACAGGAGGAGGCCGTCTACAAACCGTAGGTGGCCCGAGGTACGTCGGGGTTCCAGGGTTTTCCTTTCTAGGGTGCACCTGGTTCCCCGGCATCTAGTACCCGAGACGGCGTGCGGTTTTAGTCGGTTCGAGTCCGACATGCCACCAGGAGGAGGTATCCGAGGGGATTTCCGCACGGGAGAAAAAAAAAAAAAAAAAAAAAAAAAAAAAAAAAAAAAGGGTACCCCTCCACAAGAGCCATAAGGAACTTCGTTTCAAAATTACACTATTATTCAAACATCGATAAAAGGTTCAACGAACTACAAGAACGTTTATAATATTATGTTACTTGCTGCTCCGGAACCCTTCATGGGCGAGTCCGACTAGCACTCGGCCGCTTTTTTTTTAATATTCTATATTCTAACAAATATTTACTTTAACGGGTTGATTCACATCAATAATAAATTCAGTGCCTAGTGTCACTGATATTTATCATATCACTCAAACATCATGCTAAAAGGTTTTCTTTAAGCTTAAAGTAATACAAAACAAAATCAAAATTTCTAGAGGTATTCACGTGCTTGAACACTATTGTTTAAAAGGCGAGACAATCTTATCTTACATACAATTTCTAAGGAAAAAAACAGAAATATTAACTGGACCTGACGTTAGCGAGACAGGGCGTTTATATGTATGCCTCCAGGACCGTATGCAGTGCCCATTGTGCGTGTTTTCCACCATGACATTTAACAATTACGGGTATCGACCTCAACACGACCTATTTTTGTATTTCCTGCAGGGAAAACTGTGCTTCGTTTATTCAAGCGTCACCGACACTCTTGACTTTATTTTTATAAAACGTGACACACACTATAAACGAGTACGTTCTACATATTTGCTATAGGGTTCTTTTTAAATGATCAAAGCGATTAACACTATGTCAGCAACTGTACAGTACAGTCATTTTTAATAATAATTTCCATATTAACTCGCTTCCGCTGTTTATTCGCTTAGATATTTTAAACTACTAAACAGCTTAGAAATAGATAGAGTTATTCAAAAGGAAGGTTTATATGTGTACATGCATATTATAGTAGAGAAAATGAAAGAATTTCAAAACTTTAACAAAATATATTGTATTACAAAATTAATTGTAATTCAATCTACTAATGAATTCACACCTTACTAAGATAGTATAATGAGTGACTACAGCCCAATTGCGGGGTAATCTGAATAATGAAAGCTCATTTAGTCAAATCATAACTTTATGCTTTAAATGGGAGGTATCTTGTTATATTGGTAACAAGTAACTTATCTATATTATCCTTCTGTATTCCATACACTATTTATTCATGATTACGATCTAAATGTATGTTATTCTTTTTTATCTATACTTATAAAATAACAAGTCCTGACTGACTGACTGACTGATTCATCATCGCCGAGCATAAACTATGATAGTTAAGGCTATGAAATTTAGTGAGTAGGATCATTTTATTAAGTAGACGCCCACTAAGAAAGAAATTTTGGAATTTCTACCCCTAAGGGGGTTAAATAGGGGTTGAAAGTTAGTATGGAAGTCCGTCATTTTTAAAGTTAGTTTTTGGGCTGCTGATTAAAAATGAGTAGATAAGTATTTAAGCGTTTCTGATATTCTACCCCTAAGGGGTGAAATAGGGACTGAAAGTTTGTATGGAAGTTTGTCATTTTTTAAGATAGAACCATGAAACTTTATTCATATGTACTACTGATTAAAAAAGAATACAGACGTTTTAAGCGTTTCTGAATATTCTACTTCTAAAAGGGTGAAAAAGGGGTTGAAAGTTTGTATGGAAGGCCGTTATTTTAAAATTAGTACCTGGAAAATTAAATTTTGTGCTACTGATTGTAAATGACTAGATATCTATTTAGCGTTTCTGCATATTTTACTCCTAAGGCGGTGAAATAGGGGCTGAAATTTTTTTAGGGAAATCCGTCTTATTTAAGTTAGAAACCAGAAACTTTACTTTTAGGTTGCTAATTAAAAATAAGTAAATATGTATTTCAGCGTTTCTGAATACTCTATCCTCAAGGGGTGAAAGAGGGGTTGAATTTCGTACATAGGTTAATCTGGAATTCCGTCATTTTTTAAATTCGAAACATACAACTTTATTTATGTGCTACTGATTAAAAAGAGTAGAGATGTATTTAATCGTTTTTGGTTATTCCCCTAAGGAGGTGAAATAGGGGTTGAAAATTTGTATGGAAGTTCGTCATTTTTTTAAGTTAGAAACATGAAATTTTGTATTTGGGCTACTGATTAAAAATGAGTAGATACCTATTTAAGCGTTTCTGGATATTCTACCCCTAAGAGGTGAAATAGGGGTTGACATTTCGTACTAAGGTTAGTCTGGAAGTTCGTCATTTTAGAAGTTCGAAACATGAAACTTTATTTATGTGTTACTGATTAAAAAAAGTAGAGACGTATTGAAACATTTTTGGATATTCTACCCTAAGGGGGTGAAATATGGGTCGAATGTTTGTATGAAAGTTCTTTTAAATAGGCTATTGATCAAAAATGCTAAATACGTTGAAAAACATAAATAAATTACTGATACATACTTTTACACAGTTTTAATTAAATACATATAATTAAGTTCCACGCGAGCAAAGCCGCGGGCAACAGCTAGTTTATTATAATTTATTTTCTTTTCACAGGTGCTTGCTACGCAGAGTTCGGTGTTCGTGTCCCCAATACGACTGGCAGTGCTTACATGTATTCCTACGTTACCGTCGGCGAGTTCATAGCCTTCATCATAGGCTGGAATATGGTGTTAGAGTACTTGGTTAGTATGATTATTTTTTCAATTTACTTAAACTGTAGATTAAATACAATAAGTCTACTACTTTCTGACAGATCGGTAGACAGAACTTTAGCGATTTTATTCTTATAAAGCGCATTTTGATTCATTCAATTATAGTCGTTCTGTTCATGAATTAGGTAAATTGATTGAAAAGCAATTTGCGTTACAATGGGACTATAGTCCTCTTGCTTTTTCTTTGTTGGTACATTATTCGAATATAAATGGCTACTACATAGTAAATATGTCTTCACTTTTTCATTATGTTTATATGTATAGTTATGTTTCAAACATATGCGTATTCCCGAATCAGTTTTTGAAACACTTTTTCCAGTACGCCGCATAACCTCGTTTACAGCCTGCTCGATTTTTAAGTTTTGGGGATGTTAAGAAGACTAATGGTCAGGGCAATAAGGAGGGTAACCCTGAAGTTTGACCGGCGTGCTGTCCAAGAAGTCCCTCGTTTTGAGCACGGTGTGCGCGATGTGCGCGGGCACCGTGCGTTTGGTGGCTTGTTGCTCACCACAGAGAAGACTTCTGCCAAGCATTTGGTGGTATACCATTGGGCGTTGATGTTTCTTTGGTTCCGTAAAAGGATTGGCACCAAGTAGCCGTCAAATTAAAAAAGCTTGCGATCTAAATCTTCCCTCCGCTTCTAGATCGCTTCACTGTGGTAGGCATTAATTCGTTTTTAAACACTCAAACCGTTGCCTGGCGCTTCGTTACTGAATCGTATTGATAAATCCAGAACTTTCTACCTGTAATGAGGTCGTAAACACACGAGACATGCCTGCTTCAAATTTTTGTATCATATCACGCCACCCGGGCCTGCTTCTGAGCATGGGTGAGGTTGTGGGGCACCCAGCGTGAAACTATGCTCCTTACGCGAAAATGCACGTGTAAAAGGTCTCGTGAAGGCATTCCGATCTAATCTGTAGTAGGTGTGTGTTGAATCTCCTTAGATGTAATTCGCCTATTGTCTGGGATTAAATTTTTCACTGCTAGCACGTTTTCCTCCGTAACAGCCGTCAAAGGGCGACCATTTCTTCGCATCCCCCAAAGTTAGTCGAACACTTTTGAATTAATTATATAAACGATACACTAAGCGATACACAGGTAAATTGAAAGGGCCTTCATCTATGAATGCAATTTGAAGTCTATAATATTATTCGTCCGATTTGAGACGACTCTTAAAATCGTAAAAAGTCATAAAGTAATAAAAAAGGTGAAGGAAAATTTTGAAATTGGAATGTACATATTTTTACTTTTAAAAATTATGATTTTTAAAATAGTTTATAGCAGGGCAGTCTCTCATGAAAACTGATTTTTTTCCGCAATACTTTCTTAGTGGCCTGGTATAGCGTTGATAAATTCTAAATAAGTATTATTTATTTATAAAACTGCAAGCCTTTTTTATCAATCGCTGTTTTCCATTGTTCTAATAAACTTTTTAAATAATAATTTACGTTACATGTCATTAAATATCATAGTATCAGTAAGTGTCTTATGAAGTAATTCCCCACAATCCATATTTTAATACTAATACATGTAGGCATGCATACTGATGTTAACTTATAGATTCATGTATCTATTATGTTATGCAAATTTTAGAAAGGGTGCCTGTTGTGTGTCTGATATAGATTGAATATAACACAAAGACTCTCAGCTAGCTAAAAAATACTCTAACAAAATTCAGAATGATTTTTAGACTTTATTGTTTTCATGTGTTAGATATTTCTATCAGTATAGTGTATTTATTTCCGACTTACCTTTATACATACACAACTTCTGCCTATCCATCATGCGGATATGACATTAGTATAAACAAAAAAAAATAACCACAACTGACAATCAAATGATTGATCTAAAACATACCTAAGTGTTAACAGTAATAATTTCGAATTCTATCTAGATTAAATCAGCATCTATCCTGCATAGTCTTATTTAATCTTTGGGGTGTACAGCGAACCAAGAAGGGTCTAATACTACATTGTATAATAAAATACTATTTGATATGAACTTAATGATACCGGAATCGTGTACCTGCATAATGTATTCATATTGCCCAGGATTACAGCGCATTACGACAGCCTTGCTAGATATTATAATTCATTCGAGTAAGATCAATGAATCTAAATGAATTTTGATGATGCTTAATACACTGAAGTAGTACTCGTCTCTGTAAACCGATGAAATTTGAGATTCTTTTTTATTTGTTAGTAAATAAAACAAAGAAAATACCAGCTTAAGAGATATTTACTTTGTAAATATTTCATAAAGTAATTCAGAAATGATACATAATATTTTTTTAAGACAACTCTCTCTTATTTTGACTAAACATTTCGAACAACAGCAAATTTCGTACTGCCATATTTACATATCTGTCACAGCTTCCCGTCGTGGACGAAATAGAATGACTTTTACCGTTATTTATATTTTTTCTTGTAAAAATACCTAGTCCTCAGAATAATGAATACAAGTTTATCGACGGGTGGCTGAATACCGGGCGGAGTATGGCTATCGCCCTCCGCCCGAAGAGGTACGCGAGTGGCGTGAAGCCGCCCGTCGAGGCACGATGGCTAGTTGGTCGTTCCGGCTGGAGACTCCACGTGCTGTCTTTGTCGCCGTGGAGGCTCTCCAGCCGGTCATCCTCGAGTGGACAGGGTGGCAGCACGGGACCCTTTCCTTCCGACTGACGCAGGAGCTTTTCGGGCATGGATGCTTCGGAAAGTACCTGCACTCGATCGTCAAGAGGGAATTGAGTCCCACCTGATCCCTCCCGTCTCAGGCGCAGAGTGGCACACCGTGTGGTTTAGTCGGTTCGATTCCGACACACCGCCCCGCCGCAGACCTCGGCGGGGTGATGGCCCGAGGGGGTTTCCATGCGTAAAAAAAAAAGGGAATAACGAATACATAAAAAACTTTATTATAAAAAGTATAGCGTTTTCTTGAAATCACATTTTAGTTAGTAAATACGTCAATTATACCAATAAAATAAAATTATTTGTTTCTCGTAGATCGGTACCAGCGCCTGTGCTCGAGCTCTTAGTGCATGCTTCGACTCACTGTTCGATGGAGCAATCAACCGTGAACTAGCTGACAAACTTGGAACGATATATGGTAAGTGCATGAAAATATTTATCAACTCAGTATGATTTAGTTACGAACAAAATTGAATAATTAAGATCCAAACGGCGTAAATACCAATACCTAATAGTTATTACATTACTTAATTACATTTTTGAACGTTTCAAAGTGCTCGCTCTATGTTTAAGCTACTAGCTAAGAAACTGACGCTTCTCGTGACCATAAGACTTGACCATAATGCATTTTTTCTAGCACAGAGAAATAGCATTGCCATTTAACGTGGCAATGCTGCCAGTCTTTTGGGCACGCTACCAATAGACAATGAAATTATTTTTTTTCCTAGTATTTTAATTTAATTTTAGTAAAGGTATTAAGAACGTTACATTAGTAAATAAACAAAATACTTGTTATTTCTTTCTGCCAAAACATTTACAAAACTATTTTCTTTTATATATTTGTATCTATAAATCGTTTATATTATTTTTATTTATTATTTTTATTCTAGGTTTTATAAATAATAAATATAAATATTTCAGACATCTAACACACAACGCGATCTAGTCCCAAGCTAAGCAGAGCTTATGTTATGGGTACTAGACAACTGATATGAATACATATATATATATATTTATATATATATATATATTGTAAATACATACATATAAAAATCTCATTACATCTCTTTGTGGTCGAAAGTATGGTCACATGAACCAACGCTTTGCCGCACAAATTCGCATCGCAATTTCCTACGATGCGGCGTCGCATCGCATCGTAGTTATGTATGGGTGCCCATAGACCACGTGCCTCCGAGAACACGTTAAGCCGTCGGTCTTAGTTGTGTCTAGTCAAGTCAAGTCAGTGCCCTCAAACATACTAGTTCAACCTTCAAATTCAGTTCTGCCACATTGTCCTACAAATTGCGTGGCATGTGATTCCGGTCCTACGCTCAAATTTTTTTTTCCTTGCTTCCCTTGTTAGCTACCTCAATCGGAATATAGAAGATACCGGACTATCAGGTATCCTGTCATCCAAGCTAAATGCTCATCACACAAACATTTATCCTGAATGGGTTTCGAACCCGCAATCTTTGGCTTAGCAGTCAGGTTTACTAACTACTATCCCAGCAGGCTTTTTACGACATAAAAAGATTTAAGCCCCTAAATTTTTTTCAATTAACAAAGCAATGCTTTAGTCAAACCATATACTGTATACTGAACTCAAAAACTTTCACTTTTAACAAGGTGATTGGCTGAGCTGCAACTTATCAAATATTTTTTTAATTGTGTATTTGTATTCCAAGCTGCAATATTTTCTCGTTTTAGGAAAATAATATTTATAAACTAATATATGAGTTTAAGGCAATAGCTTATTTTTTTTCAAGTTTTTAAATATTCTAAGGATCTATGATAATTATACATTTATTAAATGAAAGTGTCGTTTCGGTTCTATTTAAAAATTATTCATTAGATCCAAAAATCTTTGCTACTCAAATTATGTATAGGTAAATGAAGTGAATACTAACATAATTAGTTGATTTGCTAGCACTCAAGGAACATAGCATGAACTTAACATTGTAGCCTGTTAATACCATAGCGCTTCTTCCGCTAAGTGAAAGTAACGTCGCGATTATCATTAACAATCTACGGGATGATTGAGTAACAGGATGGGATCATATACCAACAAAGTTAATCAAGACCTCCTGTAATGTGCTTATGACACCCATCACACATATCTGTAATCTGGCCATTTCACAAAGTGTATTCCCGAGAGCATTTAAGAAAGATTTAGTCACTCCAGTCTATAAAAATGGAGATTGTAATCTAGTCTCCAATTATCGTCCCATCTCTGTCTTAAGTGCTCTCTCAAAAATAATGGAACGCGTCCTTAACAACTATTTGACTGACTTTTTAAACTACTTCCAAGTCCTAGCCAACAACAAATACGGATTCCGGCATGTTATCTCCACTGAAGATGCTGTTATCGATCTTACACAGTATGTTGCCGAAAAACTTAATCTCTAAAAAAAACTTAAGGGCTACGGTATTTTCCTAGATCTCAGCAAAGCATTTGACACTGTGTGTATTTCTGAGCTAGTTGACAAATTAGAAAATATTGGCATTCGAAGTGTGATTCTCGATATATTCAAAGAATATATCTCGAACCGAAGATGATCGGTTAGGATTGGTAGTGTGATAAGTACTAAAGAGCATATAACCTTCGGGGTGCCTCAAGGAAGTATCCGCGGTCCTACCCTTTTCAAAATATATTTGAATGAACTGTGTAAACTGCGAAACTGTTAACTGTGATATTTTCGCATATGCAGATGACACTCCATTAATAGCCTATGGTGGAAGTTAGGAAGAGGCTAAATTTCACCCGGAAAATGTTCTTCGGATGGTTATGCTTTGACTGGCATCTAATTTACTAACCGCTAAATAACAACAAAACACATTTTCTACGTTTCTAACTGCCAAAAACTAAAAGAAACCACCTGTAGACTTGTTTACCTATCACCCTAGACTGCAACAGCATGACACTGACGATGGTAGACTCCGTTAAATATCTTGGAGTGACTGTTGATAATAAACTTAACTGTTGTAAAAAATTACAGTCTTTAGTCTCTGGAACTAAAAAACTTATATTGATATTTAAAAAATCTTAGCTTTTCTGCTCATGGGAACACTGCAAAAGGTATACTTTGTGTCAATCGGTACTAATTTATTATATTTCTGTTTGGGGAGGGACTCACGAAGTTGACTTTTTAAAACTTGAAAGAGCGCAAAGAGCTATCTTAAAAGTTAAGCGACAAGATTACCCCACACAATTTATACGCAGAGTGCAAAGTCTTATCAGTCATAAAGCTATACATTCTACGAGCTATCCTTCGAAAACCATCCATGATCCCATTCAATAAAGATTGACTAGGTCATGCACGTCGTTGCACATCGTGGTTTTCCGCTGTGTCCAACTGTGCCTTGCAGGACTGCCTTTGCGAAATGTCAATTTAATGCATTAACTGCTAGGTTATACAATAAGGCTCATAAACAGTTAAATATCTTCGCTTTAACTTAAACCCTGAGGTAAAACGTAAGCTCAACACATGGTTGTTGACTTTGTCCTACAGTGACACCGAAGAGCTACATAATCATATAGATTAATTAAACACATAAAGATGCACACACAGCCGCATGCACACACACACACACACACACACGCACACACACATACACCCCCGCATGCACACACCCAATTCTTTTCTTTTTTCTTTGATGTTTGACTTATTATTATAACCTTGTGTACTCTTTGCACGTACTCTGATATCGCTATAACACTTTTAAATTTGAATACTCTTTCCTAAAATACAGACAGGTTCCCACCTGCCTAGTTATTTTTTTTATGAAATGTTGGGGCAAACGAGCAGACGTATCGCCTGAGGTAAGAAATTACCGCCGCCCATGGATACCCGCAACACCAGAGGCGCCACATGTGCGTTGCCAGCCTTTTAAGAAGGAATATGCTCTTTATGTTTAGAACAGGGTATCCAATTACCTAATTGTTAAATGTCATAGTGTATTAAGCCATTCATATGTGCCCTGTACAAATACTTTTTGAAATAATTTAATATTATTATATACACTAAGGGATACACAGAAAGTGCTAACAATAATAATTACTTACATAATCTGTGATAGCTTGAAAAAAGTAATTATAACATAAGTTGTTACTAAATCTGCGAGTACTCACAAGAAAACTCTTTCTCTAATTCTTTAGTAACCCAATTCGCGTGTACTCGGAAAACTAACAGTAATGTAAATATAATAATCTTATGATAGTTTTATACATTAGTATTATTATATATATATATGTATTAGTAGTACATTATGTACTCAGGAAATGAGCACAGCAGTTATAGTGGTGTTGGTTTTGTACTGAAGGACTATATGAAAACATACGTAAGGGATTTCAATCCCCTCTCAAATAGAGTGGCAAGACTTGACCTGAACATTAATAACCATAAAATTAGTACTGTTCAAGTCTACGCCCCAACAGAAAAAGCGACAGATGATATAATAGAATATTTTTACATGGATTTAATCTCAGCTCTATACAATGCAAGCCCAAACATAATAGTCATGGGTGATTTCAATGCTAAAATAGGAATCACTAAACCTGAAGACAGATGTATAATGGGCCCATGGAACTATACTAATACTGTCAGTAAAAGAGGAAAAATGCTTAAAGAATTTTGTGTGGAGAATCAACTACATATCATGAATACATACTTTAAAAAGAATAAAAAACAAAGGTGGACCTGTTGCTCCCCTGATGGAAAAACATTTAATGAAATTGATTATATTATCACAAACACTAGTAATAGAATCAAAGATGTAAATGTAATCAACACAACATACCCTACAGACCACAGACTTCTTCGGGCAAAACTATCATTAAAAAAACAAATAAAGTCAAGGAAATCCTTTAAGAGCAGAACTAGCCCATTAACGCTAAAAGAAATGGAAATACTCAAAAACAGATTTATCAACGCTTCCGCCTCCCTTACGGTCAGCGAAGACATCCAAGAACTATATTGTAATATTATTGAAACTATCCAAAACCAAATCTTACTATCAAGACAGAATTCAACCATTGAAAAATCAAATGAAGACGTCACACCAGATGTAACAAAACTCATAGAGAGAAGAACTATCTTAAAACAGAAGAAAAATAAAACAAAATCTGAAAAGAAAGAACTTACTAAGCTATACAAAACAATTAAGAGGAAAATAAGTAGAAAAAAACACTCTGATAGACTAAAGATAATTGAAGAAGATCTAAAAATGAATAATTCAGTCAAAAGAGGACAACAACGTTTAAATAATGCTAGAAAATGGATTCCTTCGCTATCAGCAGGAGAAGGACGTTCGGTTTCTGATAGAGGGGAGTTGGTGGAGGTAGCTACACAATTCTATGAAGAGTTATATCGATGTAAAAACGGAAGTGAGAGCTTTATTGCGACAGGAATAGACAGATTAAGTGAAGAGGAACCCTTGTTGATGGAAGCTGAAGTACACAACGCTATAAAGTCTTTGAAATCTTTCAAAAGCCCAGGAACTGACGGAATTACGAACGATATTCTAAAATGTCTGATTAAACCCCTGTCTTGTACCCTTACAAACTTATTTAATCAAATTTTAAGATCGGAAATTATACCATCACAATGGGAAACATCAATTATAACATTATTATATAAAAAGGGTGACCCGAAAGATATTGGCAATTATAGACCTATAAGTTTATTGCAAACAATCTACAAAGTATTCACTCAAATAATACTAAAAAGGATTATGCCGATTTTAGAACAAAATCAACCGAAAGAACAAGCGGGGTTTCGTCCAGGGTTCTCTACAATTGATCATATATTTACTTTTACCCAAATTATCGAAAAATATGAAGAATATGGTAAAACGCTCTATATTGCTTTTGTCGATTATCACAAAGCATTCGATTCAATCGCTCACACAGCTATGTGGAGGGCTTTAAACCGGCAAGGAGTACCTAGTAAGTTCATTAAAATATTAGAAGAAATATATAAAAGGAGTAAAGCAAGAGTAAAGCTGGAGAGACAAGGAAGGCCATTTAATGTACAGCGAGGAGTACGACAAGGTGATCCAATATCTGCGAATTTATTTACTGCCCTTCTCGAAGACATTTTTCGCAACCTGGAGTGGAACTCACTAGGTATAAATATAAATGGTGAGTTGTTGAACCACTTGCGCTTTGCTGATGACATTATACTTATATGTGAGAATCACTGGCAATTGGAATATATGTTACAAACACTAGACCAGGAAAGCCGAAAATGCGGTTTAACTATGAACATGGATAAAACATGTGCAATGACCAACGGAGAACAAGTACCAATTAAAATACAATCAAGTTTGCTGAAGTATGTTGAAGAGTATACTTACTTGGGTCAGAGAATTACGTTCCGAGAACAGACACTAGGCGAGGTAGAGCGTAGAATAAAACTTGCCTGGAAACGATACTGGGCACTAAAACATATTTTTAAGTCCAAACTACCTTTGAAGTTGAAGAAAAAAGCTTTCGAAACCGTAGTGGCTCCCACATTGCTCTACGGTTGTCAGACCTGGGCTCTGACCAAACAAATTATAAATAAACTCCAAGTCTTTCAACGAGCAGTCGAAAGGAGCATGATGGGGCTGAAACTGAATCAAAAAATAAAAAACTCAGAGATCAGGAAGAATACAAACCTTGTGGATGTAGCAGAAACAGCCTGTAGACTAAAATGGCGCTGGGCGGGTCATGTGTCACGTGTAAATGATGGGCGCTGGAGTGAACGTGTTCTGCACTGGTGGCCGCGAGATGAGAAACGCCGCCGCGGACGACCTAGACGACGCTGGAGCGACGACATAGTGCGGGCGGTGGGATCTACTTGGACTAGACTTGCCAAAGACAGGCAACAGTGGAGATATATGGAGGAGGCCTTTGCTCAAGTTTGGGTACCCAAAATAGAAAAAGCTCAGTGACGGTTTTGCTGTAATTTGATTATAATGATTATTTATATAGATAGATTTTTGACATTGTAATGCATGAACATAAATGAATGCTATTTTAATTGATTTCGATTCGTAAATACATATTAAATATTTTAGTAACTGCCTCGGTGGCGCAGTGGTAACGTCTGCGACTGCTGTGCTTGAGGTCTCGGGTTCGATTCCTGAGTCGGACCGAGTGTTTGTATGCAAATGTTTGTTTCGGACTTTGGGTGTTTCCTCTTGTGTAATGTGTATGTACTTACAAAAGAAAAAGAAAATGAAAAGAAATGTATTTGTATATGGAGTCAATTGATTATGGATAATGAATGGACATTGTAGTCAGTTAATGTTATTGGAACTGTGCACATAACGTTAAATAGCGATCTTATGTATTATTTTAATTTCCTTTTGTTATTTGAATTTTGGGAATAAATGGCTTTATTATTATTATTATTATATAGTTTTATACATTTTTGTGACTTGATATTCTTTCCCAGAAATTTATTTCACAGAATTTATTTAGTAGTTAATATTTATGACAAACAATTATATAATCAAGAAAAGTTAATGGTCAATGAGTAATATACTTCTAGTAAAAAATGTGTGTAGCGGCCTTATTAAATGACTATAAACAATACAGTTTAAACATTAACATATTATTTTTATACTTTGATAAGCAGTTTTTATCCTTGCTTATTAAGAAAATCGGAACGTAAATATTTTAATTATTCAACATGCTTTCAACCTCTACTTATTACCGTTCTATGTGCTACGCCTAACCAGATACAGCGAATTTGACGTAGCATGTAGCTCCGTAGATTTGAGTAGCTACTTGGTCCGGACTACACTATTAACGATAGTACTAAATAGTAAAGGCTTCTGTGTAAAAAATCTTTTGTTTCCTAGTGTTTATTATTCCCAAGGTTTGGGGTCGGCTACTAGTTCAACCGATTTTACCTGAATATCACTTTTTACACGGAACAACTGGTATCGGTAACCCTGAGGGTGAACTTAATTCGAAGGTTGAACTAGTTGTCAGCATATTTGAGGGCACTGACTTCCCAATAATGATTGTCATGGATGTTCATGATAACCGGGACCGACGGCTTAACGTGCTCTCCGAGGCACGGGCGGGACGGGCGGGAAACACCGCCATCTTCCATACACCGGGCTGCTATTAAGAATTTCTTGTAAGAAAAACCCAACAGCAGTCCGACCCTGGAATCGAACCCGAGACATCTTGATCCGCAGTCGCTAACGCTAATCACTAGACCAACGAGGCAGTCTTCTGTGTAAAAAATATATGTTATAATATATTAATATACGTTAAAATATACGTTGCTATAATAATAAGGAGTAAATATTTAACATATTCTTAAGTACGTTATCTTCTGACAGCTACCTCGAGTTACAACTTGGACGTGTTAGAGATGTTGCTGACGTTACCCAATAGTATATATACATAATAATACTAGCTGTCCCGGCAAACGTCGTTTTGCCATAACTACTAATAAATTAAAAATTAATTTAAAAAAACATTGTCTAGCGGAAAAAATTGTGAATCTAAACCATTCCCAGATCCCCTTGAACACACACAAAAAATTTCATCAAAATCGGTCCAGTCGTTTGAGAGTAGTTCAGTGACATTTTTTTTTTTTTTTTTATGTTTGACCCTGCCGAAATGACTCTACTCTGCCTGATGGAAAGCATGAGTGGAATCCAAGAGTGGTGGTCACCATACTGCGAATGCAGACAATGCAACAATGCAGCATGGTGACCCACACCATGGCGGGCTAGTGATGCTTCCGCATCATTGGGCCTCCGGTCTCGCACTCACCAACGAAACACGACAGCATGATCGCTGTCATTTTACGTTGATTTTCTGTGCGAGGGTAGTACCGCCCCGGTCGAGCCGGCCCGTTCGTGCTGAAATCAGCGTGGCTCTACTACCTTGAGCGTGGCTCTACTACCTTGAATGAAACACTCACAGAAGAATTATGTATATAAAGATATACATAAGCAATTCTTTTTTCTTCTTTTTAACTTACCAAGTATATTCTAAGACACGCTTGTGTGTGTGTGTGTATTCTAAGTCCCAAAGTAGCCCATTATTATTTAAAAGGCCGCCTCTATTATGTAACCAAATAATAATAATCATCTCGGCAATGTCTATCCCTTGGGAATTACAAATGTGTTTCAAATTTAATCATTAATATTTTCAAATTGAGTGCATATTTGCACAATAAAACATTTTAAATGAAGTATATAATATTGGAAATTCCAGCAACAAATTCCCCCGAGCATTGTAAAGAAAATAATATTGAATGAAACTGTATTGCGAACTATTCAATTACTTAAGTTACAGCTTCATGTTTATAATTCTTTCGATATGAAAGATATTTATAAAATGCTTTTAATAAATATAGTATAAATAAGAAAGAAATGGCGCGCAATTGGAGAGGCGTATGTCCAGCAGGGGACTGGGATAGGCTGATGATGATGATGATGAAGAAAGAAATAGTTCTACTTTTAATTTTGGTTGGCAATGTCTACAGTAAGAACCTTAAGAATTACAGAAAACTTAATACTTAACGAAAACCGGTGCAAATTATGATGCTATTAATATATTATGATACGTTTAAAAAGTTTAGATATATATGAGCCTGCCAAAGTGACTCTTCTCTGTCTCATGGAAAGCGTGAGCAGAATCTAAGATTAGTGGTCATTATACTCTTTGCGGATGCATACAATGCAACAATGCAGCATGGTGACCTACAATACGCGGTCTGCCAATCTCGCCCTCGTCAACCTAAAATGATAGACTGAATGCTGTCGTTGCAGGTAGGTCGGTCTACTGTGAGAGCGTATTACCCACGGAGCAAATACAAAGAGGAGATGGCATAAGCGCATCACCCCCGTGACAAATACCACCCCCGACGTCATCGCAGTTGACGCAACTTGCAAATTATACTATTAACGTCAATGTTCTAGAACTGCATCGAAAAATCGTAATACTTGAATGTTCTCGGTACAATCAAGTAAAAAGATGAAGTGTTGTGTTTTATCTTGTACAAATAACTCAGATAGACGTTCTGGTACCATGAGTGGCATCATATTTCTTTTATAAGTAATTTTATAGCTAATTTTTTTAAAAGTTCTAGAAAAATCTCTTGGTGTTTTATTGAAATGTTATTATATTTACTCGCCACTAGATGGCAAAACTTTGTGTTACTGGAAATAAAGATACAATGGTACGTTGAGCTGAATATTAATAAAACATACCATAAGAAGATACCGAAATGAGTTCTACATTCTTACCTAATGAATTTTTATTCATCATGGTATTTTTGTTGTATTTTTCTTAATTATATTGTGAACAGACTGACATCTATCGACATCTATTCTAAAATAAAAAGACAGGGTCGTATTTAGAATGCAAATATTTTATCAAGTTACGACTATAATAATCTTGCATTGAAAGTTGTTACTTCAAATATTGAAAAAAAAAAAAAAATTTACTTATGCTGATGACATGACGGTTTTTTTTAAATTCATTAAAATAATACAATGTACCAGTATACAGGTAATGTTCTAAATTTTCATCTAAAGATAGTATTGAAGAGCAATGGATCAAAAAAATAATAGGCAAAACTGGACTCCTACAAAATACACCAATATTTGTTCTTCCCGTTGTTATGATAGTGATTCATTTCAAGGAAAAATCATAAAAAATCGAAAAAGGAACTTATTATCTAAACCCAAATTAGGCAAGGTTAAAAGTGATTAGATGTGGATATTAGAGACAACATTGGTATGACCATTCAATTCAGATTTAGATTAGTTGATTTTCTGAGATTGGCGTTATTTAAGCATTCCAATTCCGAAGTGAAATAAAATATAAATTTATTTATTTTTTAAATAAAATGATTTGCACTATGTATATTATTTTTTGTTCTACATAATCCACGTGTAAACCAAGCATATTGAACAATGTTTTATTTAGGGTTATTTATTAGAAAAAAAAAGTTCACTTTTGCAAAATTATTTACGTTATTAATGATGTTTTTTGTTTAAGATGCTTACAAAATCGACCTTGAAAAAACTACTCCTTGAAATTCTGAGTACGTCCACACTAGTGTCAGCTAGCTAAACTACATAGCAATATACTCGTACAACGATGCAAGTAGTTTTGCTATTGTCTGGTAGATGGAAAAGTGTAAACTAACACCCCCTCACCCCCGCAAATTGTCACGCATTGCTTCATACAAAAATCTCATTAGGGCATCTCCTCTTTGTATTTGCTCCGTGGTATTACCGCCTCGGTCGAACCGGCCTGTTCGTGCTGAAATCAGCTTGACTCTGCTACATTAAATACTTATTAGGTTTGATAAGCAGACTTTTCAATACGATTACCTATCTTTTGTTCTTTGATAAAACTTATCCTTTGTTGAAATAAGACACCATTTCCTGGTAAGCCTCCAGTTACTTATATGACTTGGACTAAAACTAATTCTACCCGTACTCAATAGGTGAGAAATTAATGATTACAAGGACAATGTATTATTTTAAGAATGATTTGTTATCAAAAATTACCTTATCAGTTACCGTACTTATTACCGTCGCTTGATGATGTTTTGGGAATACATGTAAGAAGTGTGATATTATAAAACCAATATTTTTTAATTTTGAACTACGAGCTCAAAAGACTATTTCCTATTTTATTCCTTGCCATCTCTGGTAATGTTGCCTTTTTGATATCAATACCTTTTTGTTTTTATACCTTTGAAGTAGTAAAAACATGAAAGATTAGTTGATAAAAAAACTCAACTGAAATTTGCTTTATCATTAATATTAATAATAAAAACTTATATTATTAAATACAGTTGTACAGATATTATAGATCCCTAGATTCGTAGACCTGTGGTTAAGATAATAGACAAATATTATATATAGAGATCATTCGAAGTTATAATTAATTAACAACTACAAATGTTTTGGGGAAGAAATACTTCGAAGAAGTTAAAATTTACATATAATACATTATATTTAGCACTAACAAGACGTAATCAGCCTAACTTAAGCGTGTTCAAAATCGCTAGATTCTTTAGGCTTTAGGTAAACTCGGCTGAATGACTTCTCCCCAATCTAAAAATCGCTCATAAATGCGCCATGTTTATTTGTATTTTTTTGTAATCATATAATAAACGCTTTCAATGCAATAAATGAAAACTCTTGCAAAGTTCAGTCATTAACCTTGAATTCAATCGACAATAATCGATATAATATCTGACTATTTAAACACAATGGAACATCAAAAATTAAAATAACGAAGAAATATTCACAGGAAATTTATAATTCTAGAATATTATTGCTGATCTAAAGGATATCGCTATTAAATTAATTTGCTCAATTTTATTACTAAAACAAAATACTGCACAACATAACCTGTTCGAAAAGTCTGTAAGCGTGAAACTTAGATATGAAATCCGATCAAAAGTTAGTTGTTCGTGAGACAGCCTTTTCATCCTCTTTAATGTCTAGGGGTTTGAGTACTGAAACTCTTATTGAATCGGTAAAATGCTATGAAGGACATACACACCAGCTTTCTATAAGACTGCGGTAACACTTCGATCGTGTCGGTTTATTTATGCTGAAACGTGGCTCATTCAAATTCAAATTTATTCAAATAATTATACAAAAAAGGTTACAGTTTTTGCTATAGGCATCCAAACTAAGCTACGCTTGTATCTTGGGCTGCCAGGAAATACAGTGGAATTATACGCGTACATTTTACATACATTTTTACAAATTATTATACATAAAGTTGAATAAAGTTAAAAACACATGAGGTAAAATAAAAACAAAAGAATTCTCTATTCTCTGTATAGTGCTGAGACGTGGACTTTCAAAGCCGCAGATAGGCAGAGAATCGACGCTTTTGAGATGTGGTGCTGGCGTCATATGCTGCGAGTACCATGGACGGCCCACCGCACCAACATATCTATTCTTAAGCAGCTTAAGATAGAAAACACCCAACGTCTATCCACAACCTGCCTACAACGAATACTGCGGTACTTTGGCCATATTGCACGCAGGGACACCGGCAATTTGGAACGTTTGATGGTGACTGGCAAAATCGAAGGGAAAAGACCTAGAGGTAGAGGTCCGAAGCGATGGTCAGACCAAATATCGGAGGAGCTCAAAATACCTGTCAGCGACGCACTCCACCAAGCTACAGACCGGAACCGATGGAGACAACTGGTTGACGGAATCAGATGGAGTCACGATCCTCAGCAGTGAGGGAGCGACTGAAGAGAGAGAAGCACTATGTCACCATACCCAGATATTAACCCCTCAGTATCGATGTAATCCAGGCTCAGTAGAAAGCGTGTCAGTTTAGCTTTAGCTGTGTAGATGGTGCAGTCTTTTAGACAGCATTTAGTTGATAAATTATTGTATAAATGTGGGTGGCTGTAGGAAGGGAATCTTTTTGCAAATGAGGTTTTAATAGATGGTAGAGGAATCTTATAGATGCGTTTGAACTTAATATCATCATATAGTGGAGAGTGCATGTATGTAAAATGACTAATTGCCTCACTCGCAGTACGTTTGCTTCGGCGTACAAATCGTTGGTGGGATAAAAATAGGAGTTCTCTAACATCACCTTTAGTAATGCTCGTTGAGCCCTTTCTAATCTGATTACTTGGCCGCAGAACCCCAGATTCCGATACAATAGCTTATGATTGGCATAGAGCGAAGTAAACTGTACTTAAGAGTTTCTCAGTAGTCTCATGATACCAATTAGTTTTCTAACTCTTGCAGCAGTGTGGTTTATGTGAGGCTGGAACGTAAGGCGTAAAAAAGAAGGAGTTTACAGGTATATGCTTGGAGGTTGTTTTGGACGCTAAAATACGCTCTGTAGTATTAGTGGCAGTTAAAATTGCTTGAGCTAGTTTTGATCCCACTGTACAAAAATATTCATTGCAATGATTAATCGGATGGATTACTCAGGGTAGTTAAGAGTTCCGAGTTATCTTTTTTAGGTTTCTTAATATGACACACTGATTTTATAGTTTTCCACAATTTTTTGGTGTTGCCATTAGCTTCTTGTAGTTGTTTTGAGTCGTGGTCCGATTTAACCTTTTCCAGGATGGAGTTGCAAATAATTCTATACCTTTTATAGATCGTTTGAGTTATTTCATCATTGGGTGAATTGAGAGCTTTTGAATGAAGCTCTATCTCGATGGCGGATACATCGTAGAAGACCTGGAGTGCACCGAAGAGTTAGTATGTACTTAGATCTGGTCACTCGTACTTGCTCGATGTCATTTTGCTCGAAGATTTTTTCCATTCCTCCTGTGAGTGTATTACATAACCCAGAGACCAATGACCGTTTTATACCGATTTGGTTTAGTGCGTTTTTGGATGTGAGAGGATAGTCTAACAATGACCGGATAATGGTCGGTTATATCTGTTTCACAGACAACACCTAGCGCTGTTGAAGCTGTTCTTATGAAAATATGATCTAAGCAAGAGTTTGATTTGGTGGGTTTATTAATAGCTGATATGCCCATGTTGGCTTAGGAGATCGAGATATTCTGAGGGATCGTGTCTACTGTGATCTACTGAAATAATGTCTATGTTAAGGTCACCTGTCTGAACTTTTGAACATGATCATGAACATGGTCTTTTATGATGGCTATCAAAATATTAAAAAGATCCTTGAATGTGTAAAGGAAAAGCTTAACAAATAACATCCATATCTCACTAAAATTATAAAACAATAAAAATAAACAAGTTTGTCTCTAAATTAAAAGCTTTTTGTAAAGATTCTTATAAGGTTTACATTTGAATAGTGCAGTCCACATTGACCTTATTTGTCCGACCACATATCATTAGTTATTCACAAGATGTCACCTTATATTGCAAAGATAATAAGAAGCAACTTTCATGCACATGTTAAAGCTCACGTTTAATCATAGCGAAGGACAAGGGGAATACGTAATATGTAGGTAGAAATGTAAAATAGAAACTATTTCTAGACTTTTATTGATTTATCTGTATTTTACAGAGTTAAAGTGTCGATTATCAATAAATATATACATTTAAAACACGACTTATGTATGGATCAAACTGCCGTGATAATTATATATACAACTAGCTGAACCTACTATTATCCGCACTTATTATCGTACCACGAGTTACACGACTAACTTTGTCCCGCCGCGGGACAAAGTTAGTCTTAAAAAAGTAGCCTAACTTACTCCATGGATCATCAGCTATCTGCCAGTGAAAGTCCCGTCAAAATCCATCTAGCCGTTCCAGAGATTACCAGGAATAAGCAGACAGACAGACAAAAAAAATTTTAACCACAATTTTGGTATTTGTACCGTGTATACATACATATGCATTTAGTAAAAAGCGTTTATTTTAATATTACAAACAGACACTCCAACTTTATTTATTTGTATAGATAAATAAATAATATATCAAACAATTTGTGTAGTTGTATTTACCTTGACTCTGAGATGATTTATTAAGCGTAATGTGCCTCAAAAAAGTTTAGGTGTTCTTTCCCATAATTATAGAAAAAACTTCATTGTACACCGGTTAATGAAGTTTACATAAAAGAACATATCAGTTGAATGACCATGTATGTACAAATAGTGACCTTATCGCTTATTTATCCCAATTATTATGCCCCAATCTTTGTTAATAAATCCACTTATTGTGAATAAACGTGTTATTTTGGCCGATTTCATTAATTATATCAGAATTAACTCCGTTCCAAAAGTAAAAAGAAAACACAAAATAATATCAGCTAGTAGATGCAAGGTTTCTGGCGTCTGCAATATGTTAAAAATAATGTGAAAACATTCAGAAGCTTCGAGTCAATGTGAAAACTATGAACAAATACAGAAAAATAGCAAATAACAAGCAAATATGGCAATGCGTGTGGTACTGTGACGTCTTTGGGCTCTATAAATTGTCGTAATTATCGTATTTATATTCGTCAGAATTGCTTAAGATTTTTATCTGAGTGGACCACAGAAAAGGAGAATTAATTAAGTAATATTCTTTTGTTCTATGGAGTGGACAGATCAAATCTTCGATTTGAAAAATTTTGAAGTAAGAGGAGAATAAAATGATATGTTTTACTATATTGTTAAATAGTAAGGTTTGATATAGGACATCGGCAAAAAGCAATACTTAATCGGAAGAAAAATAGAATATGACACTAAGTATTCGAAATTCAATTTTATGAAGACCAAAAGACATCGATCATGCTTCAAAAATGTGAGAGTTCTCATGAGTACCGGTTCAATTATTACCAAATTTTTATAGTTATTATCCCGTTAAGAAAAAAAAACTACGTTTTCATATTGTCTATATTATATACATAATTGTCGTGTTTACTCGCCAGTATTGCTTAGGGATTTGATCCGAGCGGTCGGATCAAATCCTCAAGTAATACTTAAATACTTTAACAGATTATACAATATACTCTCACTGATATATGTAATCTAATACATTGCTATTAATAAATGATAAAATAAGAGTTTAAAATTTACAAAATTAATTTAATTTCTGTGTCAGACATATTATCTACTTACTTATAACTACATTTTTGGTATATGTAGCGTATATACATACATTTGCATTTAGTAAAAAGCAATTATTTTAATATTACAAACAGACACTCCAATTTTATTTATTTTTAAAGATGACTAGCTCGTTACACGCGTTACAACAACAGCTGCGGGTTAAGCAGCGTGGCGAAGCTAGTCTAAAAAAGCCTGACTCAATTAAGTAGTTTTTTTTTTTAACATTAATATATATTTATGCTATTAGCTAGCTACCTATCAGTGAAAGTCCCGTCAAAATCGGTCCAGCCTTTCCAGAGATTAACCAAAACAAATAGACAATGTCTGTCTAGACAGATCACATAATTAGATATAAGATAATAGTTTTAGACCATCACTTTGCAAGAAAAACACATAATAGGAAGATATATAAGAACACATTTTTAAGTTTAATAATGTTTTTTGTAAAGCTGACTCAAACATATCGATCACAATTCTAATATCGATCATCCATGTAACTTATTCTATTAGATTAAATTAATAACGTAGCAAACCAGAACACACTCATCCTTAATTAGTATATGTATGTAATCTACTAAATAATGTGAACTGAAATAAAATAAATAAACTAACGCACTGACCTTTTTTGGTATACATATTATAGTTTAAGTTTTGATCTGTTTTTATGTTACTTTTATTATTATTATTATTATTATTTTCTTGCTCAAGCTTGTAAAATGTGTGTGTCCAATCAATGTTTCGTTCATTTATTCATTCATCTAATTCGATCCTTTTACAGTAAGCAACAGCATAAAGGTGCTTCCACACAGCAGATATATAACGTTATAAAACATTGTGTAACAAAATAACATTTTATAACATTTGTAACATCATGTTACATATTGCAAGCTCTCCCACACAGATTGAACTTGTTGTATAACATCGTATAACATTCAGTAACAATCAGTTTGGGTCTACTTTTTAAGGAAGTTGGTAGTGGCTCAATAGAGGAAGTGCTAATTGGTTTGGCTTTTATGTTTTGTTTGAAAAACTAAACCGTCGAACTCTGAAAGCGAGAGAAAAACACATTGCGACAGAACATTTGGAGGATTTGGGTATTGAGGGCTGTTTGAACAGTTTTTTAAGAATAAACAGTGTGGAATTTGAATATCTCCGGAATCTAATTGGTCGATAAGGTCTATAGTGATTTCGTTTAGATAGAGTCATATAAAAAAAATATAAGTGGCAAGTAGTTCTTTTGTATTCGTGTCTGCTTCGTTTTGAAAAGAACCCGCACGGCCGAAAATGAATAGACCTTATTCGTTAAGATGGTCTCACTTTGATCGTGTCACTGCGGCCTATACGGCGGTCACTTCCTAAATTGCATTTTAACACAACCTTCTTTTCAAATATACTCTCAGACATTTTGTGACTCTTTGGCAGATTTGTTACTGTCGCAAAAGAAATTGGTCGTCCTATCAACTGCCACTGAAGACGGTAAAGGTGGACAGACGGTAAAGGACGGTAAATACGTATTTAACGAAAAGGCTTTTTATCTCCTGATATCTGTTGAGAAGAAGAACAGAAGTTTCTAATCCTGGCTGTCTTCAGCAATCGATAAATGCCGATCACTGCGCTCAAACAACCTCCTCCCGCGCTCTTCCGCTAACGTCTAGCTGAGGCTCAGATGACGTTATACAACTAAAGTTATAATTTGTTTTATCACGTTATAATTATTTGCAAGATTTCGCTACATGATGCTGTATAACACCAGTAACAATTTATAACTTATGTAACAATTTGTTAAAAAATGTTAACCAACATTCTCTAACATTTTATAACTGCTGTCTGGGAGCACCTTAAAACGCTATCAATGCTGATGCTAATCTAAAAACGTATTACGTGCCTAAGATGTTGAATAGTGCTCTAGTGGTCTGGTGGTCCTTCAGAATTATTAAAATTATTTAAAAAGATTCTTATTTATCCTAAAATTTAGTTTTTCTCTTTTTTAAATGTTGAAAAAATACTAATTCAAATAAAACCTACAATATTTGAATTCTAATATATATTCACCGATCTCGTAAAATTCGTATTTTATTAAGAACTCTGCTAGTATAGCATACGCAACATTAATTAAGTAATTCTTTTTAAAATTTCAGTAAAATCAATTCTAAAAATTGTTTATTCATAACTTCGATTGATTTTTATTTAATTTTGCTAGCGCAATGTTTGTACTGAATATTGATGACGTAATGAGAATATTTATGACTTGATGGATCATGTACGTAAAGGAACAACATGCCAATGCCTGCATGCATGTGCAGGCCTGCTTGAATACATAGGACCCATTTATGTGTATATAGATGCTCACTACTTAGCTTACTTCTTCGGCTGGGTATCCACCATTTTGTTTCCTGGAATATTCACGTTAGTTTCCTTGGAAGCAGACAAACTTATCGACAGAGTAACAAGTCAAGCGAGATGAGCATTGACAATTGTTGATCGACTTAAAATAACGAGCTCCCATCTCTACAAGTTGCTATTGAGCAAATAATCAGCTCAGAGCTCAGCTCTGAGCGAATTAACGATGTTATTATATGCAATTCTGAATGCTATTTTGGGCAAAGGGCAAAGTATCGTAGATATATATCTTCTATGTTATTCTAGTGTTTGTTATAAAAGTTATAAAGTCTTACAGTTTTAATTGAATAAGTGTTGTAGTAGAATTAGATAACATCAAGTTAGGCTTTGGCCGGTAGACTGTCATGGCGTTTTGGGTAACACAGCTAGTACGAGGAACTAAACAGATTTATACTAATATTAATATTGAAAACTAGTAAAAAGCTTAAACCAATTTATACTCTCGATTGTCGGCACTTGATGGAACTTGCTGTAATACATTCTTGATTAAAACTCTTATTAAAAAGCTTAAACCAAGTTTACAACGTTGTTTCAATAACGACATTATATAATACAAGTATAGTTATCGTTGACTTGAATAAGTGGAAGTTTGGGTGACAGACTGGGATATCTACACCTACCTGTCATCTATCATGTCATATACCATCTATCTATCAATTACCATCATATGAGATTCCCTTAATTGTATGTTTCAGAATTGTACCAATTATTATTTCTACAAATAATAAAAACCAGAATGTAAAAAAATCAAATAACATGAAATAAAGGCAGTCCCGTGTATATTAAATGTAAAACTTAAGAAATACTAATAAAATATGCTGAACCGAATAGCTATAGTATTTTGTACCATTGTAGTTACGAATAGCAGCCTAAATAGATTAATTAAAAGGCATTCTATAAACAAATTGATGGTATTACTTACGATTTGAATGCTTGATAGCAAGCATTCAAATCGTAAGTAATACTATGCAATGTCATTATTTACGTATGTATCTATAACGAAGCTATTATATATTATTTGTCGAATCAAATTTCGGGAAATGGAGAAAAACCCACATATCCAGTAGCAGAGTTACGTACATTATTTAAGAATCGTAAAAAACACAAAGCAGCTCCGTCTGCCGTCTCTGTAGTAAAAATAAAAGAGTTACCCCCGCGGGTATTGCTCTCAATTTTATAAACATATATCTCTGACTGAAATATACTAAGCAACTTTTCAATGACATAATGAGGTTTTATTACCAGACTACGGCAAAGCCAAACGAGGGTTATGATTTTGACAGGCTATGTATGTATGTTCATTTGTTCCCTCATAGCTCCTTAACTACTCATTAGAACTGGACTAATGAGGTATCGTTAGAAGCGTCTTGATTGTCCGCTAGTTATAAGCTATATGACGTGTCGCTGAATCTAATGTGGCGCCCTCTAGCCGAAGTAAAGTGCTGTAAACTAAAAAAGTAAACTTTAGATAAATATGTCGTGTTTGATATCATTGGAAAGGGCGTTACTTGTAAATTCCAAAAATACATACATTATTAGCATTTGCTCTTGGCTTTGTCCGTATTTATTCGATAAGTTTAGTATTTCTATGGTATGCTTGTTTGTTCCCCTCCTTCTTTATAAACTACTATCCAGAATAAGACAAATGAGGTATCGTTAGAAGCGTCTCGATTTTCCGCTGATTATAGGCTATATGATGTGTCACTGAATCAATGTGGCGCCCACCAGCCGACGTAAAGTACTGTATTAAAAAATAAATTTGAGAAAAATATGGCGTGTTTGGTATAATACAAAAGGGCGATACTTGTACATTTGAAATATATATATGTATTATTAGCATTTTCTTGTGATTTTGTCCGTATTTATTCGATAATTGTGATATTTCTATGGTACCTATTTAAAATATACTTTGCAAAGAAATTAGTATTACAGAAGCACCAAAACATTTTAAATAAAAAAGTTTTAGATTATGTAGTATATTTGATTTTTTTCATTATAATACTGTAGTTTTTAAGGGTTAGTTTAATTAGTTGTCTGTTGGTTAGTACAAAAAATCTGTGTTTATTGGTCTGCTACTTAGTGCCTACTTCTAGTTTTTTAAATATTTTTTTATTATTATATTTTGCAATGCACTCTGTTGCATCATAACCATTTAATGAAGTGGATGTGTTGAGTTGGGAATTAACCCTAATTATTTAAGATTTTACAGCCATAGGTTATAACTAATGAAACTATGAAAAAAAAATCTTATACTAATTATCTTATATCATATTAATAGTATCAATCTGAATGTAAGTTTGTTACGCTTTCACGTGAAAACTACGCAACCAATCATCATGAAACTTTGTACACATATTCTTGGAGTTATTAGAAGTAATATAAGACACTTTTATTAAACGGGTAAAAGCTAGTACTTAATAAAACTAAAAATAATATGATATAGTTATTTAGTATTGTCTTACGCCTTCTTTGCTGTCATATCAGACCTAATCAAGATGCTATCAGTCGTCAATATTTATTTGTCTGTTATTTTGAATCTATACTAATATATCAAGCTGAAGAGTTTGTCTGTTTGAACGCGCTGATTTCAGGAACTACTGGTCCGTTTTGAAAAATTATTTCAGTGTTAGATAGCCCATTTATCGAGGAAGGCTATAGGCTATATATCATAACGCTAAGGCCTACAGGAGCGGAGCACTAATCAAGAATGTTACAAAAACTGGGATAAATTGTCACCCTACGGGCAATAAAAAAACGCAAACGTGGTTGTGTGGGTCAGCTAGTGGATAGTACAATGGACATAAACACATTTAATAAATATAAATTAAAATAACACACGAAAAAACAGTTAATTATGATGTTTCTTGAAATGCGCTCTTTACACGACTAGGTATTTCCTTTCAATTACTTTGTAAATATTATTTTATTTGGAACTATAAGTAGATTGGCTTATTTCAGGTATTATTTTGACTCTTATACTGTTAACTGAATTCACCACCATCTTGTATTAACTGTAAGAGTCAACTGAGAGAAGACAGATTGTGAAAGACCATGATGATCAGGCTTATTATAAGTATAAAAACAATGTGTAGAGTGAAAAAGGAATGACCTAGTCACCAAATGTTTTCACATACTGTGTTGGTAAATGATGCAATTCAAAACATTTATTAATGTATTCAAAACCGAGTAAACGTCACCATTACAGGAGTAGCGGTAGCTTTAATGATAATTACCTTCTAAAATGCACTTTAAGGGGCCTACATCGTGATGAATTTTAATAAAGTGCTTTATCACATTATTTTACCGTCCAGCTCGCTTGATTCCCTTCAAAATTTCATGAAGACCATCAGAAATTACTTAGGAAAGTCTCTTTTATTTGTGGAGGAAAAATAACTTTCTACATCGACTTAAATTAGCAGAGTTCCGAGGTAAATAAAATATATCCAATTAGTTTGTTAGCCTCAGTTTTGAGGTAAGTTAAACTAATCTACTAACTTCAAAGAAGGAGGAACAATTTAAAAAAAAAACAATAACATAAATTTTCTGACCAATTGGCCTCGTGTTTAAGCATCTCTCGATTTATCAATAACTGTACACCCGGACACCCTTCATTCAGACTGGAACATCGTTTAGTTTTAACAGTTTCGATCCCGGCACACAGCTCTACTACGCCCCGGTGGGTATAGTCTAGTTCCCCGACGAAAAAAAGTTAGTATGCACGCTCATACTGCCATATTCATTACTGCCATAATTGTTTGTATATTAAAAATACACTGAAACGAATATGGCATACATACTTATGTTTATTCAGAATCCAGTTGCTATGGTACAGTTTCTACATAGTTAAGATCGGACTACCGTCTGTCAATTATTTTTATTCTCTTTCTTTATCTTTGCTTTACAATAACGAATACTTTGATTTACGTAATAAAAGGAAATATTGCGGTAAAGTAAATAAAGTTTATTTTCATACTGCTAAGTAAAGCATGACTTTTAGAAACAGTTGCATTGAAAGGCTTCCTCCCTGTTTGCTTTGAAGGTGGAAAAACTCGGCCCGACCAGTCGACTCAATAGGAAATTCATTTCTAGTGCTTTCTTCAATAGTCGCGAGTAAAATTGCAATTTTATATTTCCACCTCATATATTTTTCCAATACAACCATTTTCTTTACTCTTCTTTTTAAAAACATCAAGTGTATTTATACTTATATATTCATATATGAACAATATGCAAGTCTTTTTTTTATTATGTTTAAAAATTGCTAATGCATACAATCCCTGCATTTAACTGTGTCCATATTCTGTGATCTCAAATATGCTACTACAAAAGATTGCATATTTGTTTGCAGATGTGTATTTTCGGGTTCCTTTACAGAATCATTGCTTTACAGTTGCCTTTCTTTCATCTATTAGAGAGATGAATAACAATTCAATACTATTTTAAATAAATTGAATTACACTGTACGTAGTATAGAAAGATAATTGCTATAATTTCTTCTAATGACTATGACATTATTTTTATGATTAACTAGCTGACCCGCTCAACTTCGTTTGCGTCCCTCCATAAGAAATATTTTTTTCCCATTTTCCCAACATTTTCGATACCCGGCTCCTATTGGTCGTAGAGTGATGTTATAAAGCTCAAAACCTTCCTCGCTAAATGGGCTATCCAACAAAAAAAAATTAGCGAAATCGGTTCAGCCGTTCACGCGTGATGTCGTGACCAAGGCAAATAGGGATTCATTTTTTTTATATAGATTGACATTACAGTAACTTAATGTTTTAAACATTCACATGATTTCACTCATAGGACCTGTTAATGTTAAAAAATAGAGATAAATTTATATAATATTTATTTGATAGACCCTGTTATGTAGTATAAATCTTTTTTATTTCGTAAAATTATATAATACCCATTTGTTAACATTCAGTAACTATGTTGCCGCTACTCCATACAATACCTGAATAAACATCTTCATCAAAACATAATATCATAGAATACATCTCTAATGTAAATTAGAAACAGACAGAGGGACCATTAATACAATGGTTGAAATTTAATTTTAACCTAACCATATTTGCTTTATAGACATATTCGAACGAGCTTCCATCCATACATCCAGTTGGACGCTCGTAAGAACAGTGGCAACGACTCCGCACGCCTCGGCTTATATACCGTTGAAGTACGGAAGTGTGCGTGAACTTTCAACCCTGCCTCCCTTCCCACCTCCGCACGTCTACCTATCTTACAGTATCTACATACTTTGAATAACATTCACTCTGAGCTCTCAGCTTGGGTGGCAAATTAATGATGGACGTTTATTCAAATAATACTAAGTATTTCAACGCTCTGAATTATAATCATAATATAAACATTAGATTCAATAGTTCTTGCTTTAAATTTTGAAAGATAGAACATCTGATTACGTTACGAAGGATACAGCATAGAACTTCCAGTACCTTTCAGGCCAAAAAGATTAAGCAAGTTAAGCATGTTGGATACGGTGATCATTTTACCATACTGCTGAGCGCAATGGTAAAGATCCTAGGGCTACTTATAGACTCGACACTTCATTGGCAAGTGTCATACGTCAGTCAGAAAGTCACCTTGTATCTCCGACCTCTGTATCGTCTCAAGAACTTCATTCCCATTAAAACCAAGGTTAAGCTTATGCTTCTTCTATGTCTTCCTCACACCTCCATTCTTCCTTCTACGTGCATTCTGTTCTTCTCTGGAATGCACTCCCTGCTGAGGTCAGAATGTCCACAAACCACCTTACATACAAGTTAAAGGTACGTGAACATCTTCGGAATGAGACCATTTTTCAGAGGAAGTTTACATGGCAATGTATATCATATATTTTTTTTTTAGTTTTATCATTCTCTTATTTAAGAAGTTACACGGGGGGACTAATCTTACCACTTTGAAAGCGTGTCTCGCGCAAACTGTTTAGTTTAGAAAAAAATGATTTTAGAAACCTCAATATTGTTTTTGAAGACCTTACCAAAGATATTCCACCCCACACGTATGGGTTTGATGAAAAAATAATTTTGAGTTTCAGTTCTAGACAGACCCCCATAATTTGTTGTTTTTATTCTATTTTTGTGTAAAAATCTTAATGCGGTTCACAAAATACGTCTACTTACCAAGTTTCAACATTATAGTTCATATAGTTTCTTATAAAAGTGGCTGCGACATACGGACAGACAGACAGACATGACGAATCTATAAAGGTTCTGTTTAAAAAAAAACTTGAGTGCATTTCCTAAGTGACTCCTTCAGATTTATTACATTGGACGAGTTGCATATCAAAATCTCTGTTTGATTTTTCTACAACAATATGTTTATGCAATATTTAAAGTGCATGCATAGATGCATTATCGCCATTCTGTAAAGTTCTGAATCACTAGTTATAAGTTATAATATTATATATATTATAAGATACTGCCAGGCAACATAATACAAATATCTTAATGAATGTCCAGATAGCTTTCTTTTAAACAACATATTATACCTACAATGTGGCGGTATCCAAGCTTCAATCAAAGGTGTTTCACAAGTATCAATGTAAATAAAATAATAAAAGCTCAACAATTCATCATCTCACTACCCTTTTCCCAAATTTATTTGGGGTCGGTGCAATGAGTTTTCCTCCTCCATTCACCTCTATTACTCGTTAGTTCACTGCTTACTACCTTCCTGGACATGTCCTCTTTTACGCAGTCCATCTATTTTTTCTTTGGTCGTTCTCTACTCTTATATCCGTCGACTTACATACATACCACCTTCTTAACTACATTTTGTTCATCTCTGTGCATCACATGTCCATACCAGGCTAACTTGTTGCTCCCTCTAATGTATTCATTCTTCACCTTATCCATTCTAGTCACACCACACATGCACCTCAATATTCGCGTTTCAGCTACATGCAGGCGTCTTTCATCCGTTTTCTTTATTGGCCAACACTTAGCTCCATGCAGGACGGCAGGTTTGATGATCGTTTTATATTACTTTCTGCTGGTAATGGATGCTCTGACATCGTACATACAGGAGGAGGCACCATGGTGCATGCTATTTGCAGATGACATTGTGTTGGTCGGTGAAGACGCCTCCGAGGTCCAGTGAAGACTAGAGACGTGGTAGCATAGACTGGAGAATGTTGGCTTGAAAATCAAAAGAACTAATAAAATAAATGGGCTAGAGCAAGAGCCGATCCCTGATGCAAACCAACAGAGACACCGAATGTGTCGGTGTTTCCCGCAGCTGATCTTACATAGGTGCTAGATCCCCTGTACATCGCTTGAATCAATGCCACATACTTAGCTCTCTTCTTTCTTTCAGACCCCACCACAAAACCTCTCGAGGGGCCCTATCATGCAGTTTTTCTAGATCAACAAACATCATATGCAAGTTTTTGTGCGCCCGTCTGTATTTCTCGCTTACAAAACACAATTGTTAAGTTAAAAGTCGTATAGAATCTTTTTCAGCTGCATATTTAGTTCTAGCTATTACTCGTGACTTCGTTCGTATGATTATTATGTATTTATATACGATAACTTCCATTGACAATCGTAAATCGTTTATTCCCTTGCTAAAAACGCTTTTTAGTTAGTTCTGATAACATAAAAGCTACAGTTGCCAAAAAAATAAGGATGTAACCACGGCTTTGGCCCGGCGTTCATTAATGAGTCAGTTAAAAACAATAGTACGAGTATTATATGTGCGGATAAAATAAAGTATTTTTAACACGTTTGCTCACATCAAATAAAAAAGGTATATATACACGGTAAGAAACTATGCTACGACGAAAAGAAGCGTAGTTTCTCAGCACGTGTGTGCGCTAACGCGTGTGTTTACTTGAAACTACGCTACTATTTTTTGCTTCAACAAGAACAAGGTCGTGCTTTATCTTACTTTTTTATTTGATCTGAGAGCGTGTGTTTGAAAATAATCTTTAAAATAAGATGAGCTTCAAACTTCATTATATTATCATTTTTAAAATACTATGTTCAATATTTTAATTCGTGACTTGACTTAAAAAATTTAGATTATAATAACAACTACGTATTTTGTTTGTTGTTTGTTCGCGATAGGAACAAAGGAAAGATAAATTGGTTTAGAATATACTGTATTAACTATAAAATAAATAATATAGACGTGATTCCAGTGCTGCGTGTGCACATTAAAAGTAGTTTTTTGAGAATGTGTTCTAGAAGAAATGGTGGTCCGTAGAAGCGTCCAGATTAGCCGGAAAAGTATCACGTCATTTTACTAGAAGCTGATTGATTGGGCGATGGCGCCAACACTATGCTGGTCCGTAGAAGCCTCCCCATTAGCTGGTGAAAGTATCCTGTCTTTTATATTAGTTTCTGATTGGTGGCGCGGTGGGGCCAAGATACTTAAAGGTACTAAATACTATTTTGAAAAATTATAGTAATTTTCTTTGTGATTGACCTTTAGGGTTCATCAGTACACTTTGAGTATCTGTCGGGAATATAGTTACCACTCGTTCACGACCGATTGCGCGAGAAATTCAATTTTCGAGAAACCCTTTGAGCTGCACTGATATACTTGCTATTCATATACTCTGCAGGTTCCGGGTGCTGATTGTAAATCGTTGTTCAAAAAGCTTACATACCATATAGAGTTAATTGCTCATCGAGTTGAATAGTAGGTACTGCTATTAATCCTTGTTTTTTCTGATCATGGACCAACATATGTACTAATTTAAATAATTTGAGTATTTGAGTTTAAATCTATACTTAATTATAAAGCCATAGAGTTTATTTGTTTGTTTGGTGGAACGTGCTAACTTCAGAAAGTACTGGTCTAATTAAAAGAAAATATTTCACTGTTTGTTGATCCATTTATTGCGGAAGTTTATCGGTTATATTTACGTAATCAGGCTACGTTTAATAGGAGCGGAGTATCAACAAAATATGTAACAAAAACGGGAGAAAGTTATTTCTTTTCAGAGCTTCTGTTGCGTGCGCTGTGTAGGCAGTCAAAGTTTTGCACAAATAAATTCTTTAAGAATTGTTCCTCTTTAAACGTTCTACGAAAGACCGGAACAGCATATGTATATATTTTAGGATTAACTCATTATAACCTTTTTTACGGTAAACTAATTAGTTCACGTTGTTATAACATCACGATGCAATTGCACGGGCAATATGAAACGCAGACGATGTTGCGTAAGTTATTTAGCAGAAATATATTTCAAAAGCCAGGCTTATGTCTGGCAGTAGACTGTTAAATGCCTTTGATGATAGACATATTTCATGAAGTGGGTAATTAAACGAAATCATTCTTCACAAAAGAAATCAGTTATCCATTGTAATATTTTAAAAGGGTAATAAACATGGTTGTATCTGCTTAAATCGACATTAACAGTCCTATTTTAGTTTTTAGTTTTTTTATTATTTGCACAAAATTTAACACCATATTAGTAAAAACAAATATGATAGGTGTAAGATAACATCCTTTTTAATTTCGAGTGTCTAAATATTCTACAATCATTTTGGGGCACACGCGCTGAAAAGCCATGCTTCCTCTCTGCAAAACGAGCAGTGTGAATATAAAATATGAAATGGGGATATCTGGCAACTGCTCTTACTCATTGTATACTTTGTGCGGCACATTACGGTACGTCCGCACGTTCTGCTGTGCGATATTAAAATGCTATGGCTTTACACCACTTAGCCCGTGGAAACCGGGTTCATTTTTTTATCGTCCTTAAAATATTAAAAGCAAAAAATATACGTTGTTACTTTTTTTTTTCTTAACGCATACCCGTGTATGTTCAAATTACTTTCGTAATTACACAATTAGTGGTCAGAAAATTACCAATATATCAAATCCTAATTACATCATTTTTATTAGGGTGAAAATCTATCGTCAACTGTAAGAACTATCGGTATTAGGAAAAAAAGACTTATAAAATGAACCAAAATTCACCAACACGAAAATCACACTGTCCATATTGCAATGATTTCTTGATAAAACAGACGGATCTAAACATTGAATAATCTTAATGGGTCTCCGTTAGTCCTTCGATTTATAAGGAAGCTTAAATCATTAATACAGGAATCGTATGTCATTTAGGCCACTTAGCTAAATGGCTGACACTGGATCTAGCAGATTTGCAATTTGAACCTACTACTCTGTAATAACCTCCTCGTTTCTGTGTAAATCGATATAGAGCAATTTAGGTTATGTTGATTGTAACAGGTTAGTGAAGTCAATTTGCATCCAGAACCGGCACTTTGCTGATCAATCCTTTGGATGCTGGGTGCATTGTCTAGCCTTTATAATAAAAAAATGGTTTTCTGTATATTCGGTTTACGGACGATAATCTAACATTACAACGTCATATAACAAAACATTGATAAAAAGATGACAGATAGATGATACCTATCTCCCATACAACGACAGTCATCCTTTTTCGAACGTACAGCCGGCGTTCATCGATTTATTGGAGGTTATCACGTTTAAAATATTGGCATTCATAAGCACTGCCGATAGAAGTAAAAACTTATAATTTACAATGTTATTTGTAAAAATTTATATGTAAAATTAGAAATTTCATAATGTGTAATTTAAAAGAGCATGTCGGTGACCTGGTGACGCGAACTCATAAGATTTTCCCCTACCAAAAAGTGCTCAACGCGGCTAAAGAAGTTTTTACTTCAATAAAGTACAAAGAGGATGTACAACATCTAATTGAAACCAAATGTTTTATCGGTTCCGATTTGTCATAACGTGTTCGCTAAGTTGATGAAATATCATTTTCACTTTGGTAAATTTTTTTGAACTGTCAAAGTTTTTGACAGTTCAAAAAATCTACATTCTTGGGAGTTATGTTGCATCTTTACAGTAGTTGTTATCAATTTCGATGTCTACATATTTATAATTTAAATACATTGCTTTCAAAAGAAGTAGCTGTTCTCCTTTTCTACAGCTTTCATTTATACTCGACTCCAATTGGTGTTAGCATGATAGATTCAACCTCGATGAATGGACTATCCAACCAGAACTTCCTGAACATAGTACATTCAATCATTCAAATAAATATACTGTTAGTAATATAGATAAGTATAGATATGTGCTACAACATAGGTACTTTTTACTTTGAAGATATAATGTTGTTATTCAAATGCCTTGCCTGCCATTTTATTTTATACAAGGCAATGTAACAAATTGCCTACAGTGATCAGATGTTAAATCACTTAAAATTGATCTATTGAAATATTCCCCACTGCAAAAGATGTTATCTAAGCAAGTTGCCGAGTGAGAAGTAATTCTTTTGGGCACAGAAAATAAATGATTCAAGTCAAATGATTTAAATAAGAACATAATCTGTAAATGATGGGCCACTTTTGATAAGACTGGTCATCACACACACGTCTGACTTCAAACTAAGGAGTGTCTATGTTATAACCCAACTATCAATAAACATATTGATAAATTTCAAAATACATAAATATTGCAGATTGGTTTAGAAATAAGATCCAGAATTAATACAAATTATTTTGTACATCACATATTTATTTATTCTGGGTTAAAGTCGATCCACAACAATAAAGTAAAACACATTCACAATCTCCCATTAGAACGATATTTTTTCTCTCTCGGTACATTTCGGATCGTGTGACATAAATATAAACCGATTTATGTCCGCTATTTGTTGAATTATAACGGCTTTGAACCAATATCGAAATATCTCGATTCATCAGAGTCACATCACTTGAAATAATCCTATTAGAATTCTGTTTGATGAAACTGATTAGGTGATCACAAATTAGTTATTTTAGCACCAGCTTCATCGTTGTCGCATTTGGTAAATTAACCACAACACAGCTAAACATTTCACTACATGTTCCTTCCTCCTTCACAGCTATATTGCAGATTAATCCCTATTATCAAATCATTTAATTCATGTAGTTAACAGTAATTGATTATACTAATGTATTAGAGAATAGACGAGACATATTCTATTTATATATTACGAACAAGCTATTGTCCGCGGGTCCACTCGCATAAAATATCACTGTATTGATGTTTTTAGTATTTATTTAAGGCTTCGCTGTTGTCGGTTCAATAATTTTCATAGTCCACGTTATAATTTACTTACATATTTTTTTATTTAAAAATTAATGTTTATTTTATCGTGAGATAACGAAAGCGTGTACATTTAGATTTAATTTGAAATAATCAAATACAAATTATGATGGTGAAATTGCTTGCCTGACTGCTAAGCCAAAGGATTGTGAGTTAGAATCCCAACCTGGGCAGATAGTTATAGAGCGTCATCATCTTCTGTGTCCTGTATTATCTGTAATAATATTATAATATAAAAAACAGACCAGATGCGTGTCACCACCAACACCACGCATAGAGTAGGGTTCCGTAGTAAACCTAATAACGGCACGTGGATTTAGAAGGCGGGGTTGGTATGTTTTACTATGAACAATGTATACTTATTATTTCGATATTTTACGAAGTTTTCTAAGTAAGCGCATTTTACAAGTTAGACCTCTATAACTCCTGAACCAACAAAGTAATCTAAGCCATTACAGGTTACCTTTGTTTTTAATAGCCTATTTTTAATACCCCACAATACGGGTTAGACGCGAATCATCCAAACTTTACGTCTAAGAGAGGAACCCCAAATGTTTTCGTTATGATTTTATTTGAGCACTTTTTTGACGTGGTGAATACTGTTTGGATGGTTAGCCGAGGATTGACGGATGATCAGACGGAAATGACGGAACTGACGATATGTGAAGTACAAAATCCTAAAAAATAATGATAACGTAGCTCTTCATTTATGAAAGATTTTTAAAATCAAACCTATTAAGTAAAATCAAGATGATGGATGAACCCATAAGACTTACCCTTAGATGGCTCGTGACGCGAAAATCAAAAAAAAATATACAGCTACAACAATATAGTACAAGAAGGTTTATTTATGTTTCAGAAACTCAATCCTTGTGTTAATGTTATTAATAAAGTCTTTCATACTTGTATTGTCTTGTAAGTGCATTAGGTGATTTTATAGACATGTATACACACAGATAACAATGTAGGTAAAATGATGGGCAAAATGTCGCCGCCATAACATTGAAAAAAAGCGGTCAACATGGCGTCTATTGTAAACTCATACTACAAAGGTTCATTATTAAAGCTGATTAGTGTTAGAAGTTTCTATTATCAACTTTCAATGTCAAAGGTCAGAATATAAAGCCTGTCCTTTGAACGGCATCAACATGATATCAATAACAAGGCTATTGTTACATGAAAAACTTTTCTAAGACAAGTTTTCAGTTCTTTTATTTGATAAACCTTATTGATTTCATGCGTAGGTGTAGTACACTATTTATAAATGAAAATGTTTGCTTACGTCTCCGTAAGTAATGGTTGATTAAAAATACAGTGTTCTAACACAAACACCGCAAGACAACATTACTCAAAGAATTAACCAATAAATACCAACGTTTTTGGTCCAACATCATTCATAATGAGAGGCTTAAGTCCAGCAGTGGACTATGTATATGACTGCGTATGTAGGTACTAATTTATTATCTCATACATGGTAATCAATTCATGGTCACATTAATTTAGTTCAACGATTTAGAGCCTTTAGCTTAAGTACTTGGTTTACTTCTTTAAAAAAATCTCTCCAACAGCTAAAGTTTGGACGATAATTCATCGGGCTTTTTTATTGGCTATTTATTTAAGCTCTTGATGATTACTTAGCATATTTATAAATATTTAGCTTTTAAACTAGGAATGTCTTCATCATATATCCATTACTTGTAGTAGGTACACAGTTAAATGTCAGCTGAGTACACCAGATGACACAGATCATGCTATCTATAATTGATGTTACATCCCAATTCTGCATAATATTCGAGTAATTTGTTACGAGACTGCTGTAACAAATACTAATGAACTGGATTTATGAAAATGTGGTATGTGGTTTCCGGATCCCTCCTACCTCAGGAGTGAAGTGGCACTTCATATGGTTTTAGTCAGTTCAATTCTGACACTACCCCTCTGCAAACCCCTGTGGGGTGACGGCCCGTATAAAAATTGTAATCATAATGCTTTTAATTTACATCTTTTCATTTTATACATATATAGTATTCAGAATTATGTAATACCTTTTAATCCCGTTAATGCACTTACGCATTAATATAAGTAATATTTTTAATATTGTACAATTGCTATTGCAAGCAATTCAAATCCTGGCAAATATTAGTATAATTAATTAACATAGCTCTAAGTCAATTTACTGAATAATACTGAATATGTACCTAATTGAATAATTACTTGTCTAATACGGTTGAACACACAGCCTTAATACGTGAAATACTCATTCCAATATAAAATAAAAGGTATTTCGTGAACCATATTATTCCGGCCGTATACTTTGCTCGAACCTATTTCTATTGGACGTGTGACGATAAATGACACCGAAAGGGACGCTGAGGCTAAAACATCGTAATAAAACCTTTTGAAGCAATGGAGTAACGAGTCAATCGCTGTTTTGTCATCTTAAATAGAATCAATATAAAAAGGCACAAGTTACATTGGAAACATTTCGCATGATTTCAAACACAGATATTTCCAAGTCGGTAATCACACAAAGGCTTTCTTGAGATTGCCTTAGTAAGTTTTTTTTTATTTCCTTTATGATTTATTTCTTGACATTTTGTTTTTATATTTGCATTTTTATCAGTTATACCTAATATCATTTGGTTTTCATAACGAAACGAAAGGCTGTAGTCCTGTCTACACCTGACTGAATATAAAAACAAGGATCTCAAGTTTCATCATCGACAGTTTTCAAGAGTTTTTTCCACTATTGGGTATAGGCCACTTCTTACAAATGAGGTGAAACATTATTCATTAAATTCTACTCCAAGTCTTGGCTATTCACTCCTTATAGAAATTAGGAATAAGTCAGAATTTTATTTGGATTTCTAACTAACATAAACAATAAAATTACATTGAAGCCCCTTTGTACATCATTTCAGTTTTTCTTCCGATACAATGGTTAGCTGGAAAAAAATTATGTACGCTATTAAGAACCCTACAAAGTTGTCCGACAAACGGGTGAATTTTACTGGCAGCTTTCTTACGCAATCAGCACAATACAGGTTGTCGTGGAGAGAATTGAGTCTATCCTATATCTAGCAGTGGCCGTCCTTCGGCTGAGATACACTATGAGACTCTATCACATAATAATAATACCTATTACTCTTAACCTGTTAGACTATTTAAAGCAAATCTTTTCTAAGTCTTTTTTTTTATTCTATCATTTTTTGGAACTTTTACGCACAACGTATGCCAGTTCCATCGTATCCTGTACAAGTTACTACATACTCATCATCTAAGAACAATTGACATGAATTTGATCAGAGCTTTCGCATGATCCCTATTTGGTTCCGATAGAATTTTGTGAATCATTTTTACGTCAGCTCCATTCAAATTCAGGAAAAATCTTCAATTAAATCTCAATTCAAAGGTCTCAATTCAATGTCCTGTCATAATAGTTGTGTTATTGTAGATACAATGCGCCTAGGCTCAAAAACATATGTCGAAGAAATAAATAAGAAAAAATATTGAAACATGACTTATTTTGACATTTACTTGACAAATATTAACATATTATAAATGGATATTTTAACAATAAAGAAACATGCATTTACTTTCAATTTATATAAAAATTACCAATTTTTCAGTTGATATTACCTAAAAACGTCTGTTACGCCACTCAAATATTAGTATTGACCTTTTGAAAGAAAATTCGTAACTGATTGTGAAATTAGCAAGTCCTTTGTTTTCATAAAACAACAAAAAACTTTTAATTGAAAGCAGTTTCCTCAATCATTTGGAAAGAAGTGGTTTTGTATCCTTAACCGACCATAATTTATAATTGCCACGTTTACAAAAACGTTTTGACAATGAAGAGTGTCACAAGGTAATTAGAAAAGCGATATAAATTAGACAGATAAAATAAATTCTAATAAAACATTTTGCCACTCATTTTTGTAAAACAAAATACAGATTGCACAGATTATGACAATATCGGAGTTAAATGATGACGTTTTTATAACTGTTACTTTTAAAAAGGTGTTGATTTATTCGAATGGCAGGATATTAAATAATGTTTTGATATCTGAGCTTCAAACGCTCCAGACGTCAGTCCAATGAGTTTTATTTTTTAAAAAGTATTGATTTCGTTTCATATAATATGAGCTTTATATGCGCTGGCTTTACGGTCATAAAAAGACAGAAAGTTGCTATACGTACATTATGTTACAATTATATTTGTTTGTTAATCTTTCACTCAACAAAAACTTTAAATAACTTATGTATTGAAAAATAAACGCTTATATTAAACAATCAATCAAGAACCCATAATGTCCCACTGCTGGGCTCGGGTCTCATCTCAGGAACGCGTTCAGGCCATACGTGCCCACGCTTGCCAAGTGCGGGCTGGGGACTGGAAAGACTACTTTGTGGCTACGTAATCTTGACGTTGGATGTTTTTAAGTAAATAAATTATCAAAGTGTGGTACCAATTATTTAAATCACTTTATTCTTTTGTCAACAGGGAAACCTCCAGACCTTCTGGCTTTCGGAATCTCTCTTCTGATGACGTTGGTGCTCGTGGCTGGTGTTCGCAAGTCACTCTTCTTCAACAACGTCCTTAACGCCATCAATCTAAGTGTTTGGGTCTTCATTATGACCGCGGGTCTCTTCTACGTGGATACTGATAACTGGACCGAACATAAAGGATTTTTACCTTACGGATGGAGCGGGGTAAGTAATAAAATTTGACAATCAAATGTGTTATTACAATAGTTTTTTTATTTATTTATTGATCTACTAGAAACTACCGTGTAAAGCTTGATAACTTCAATCTCCAGTAACTAAAAAATATTACTTTTGTATATTCATAGCAAATTCTACAAAATTAATGTATATAGTTGCTTAGTCACGTTTCCGCCTACACGACAATATTTTTTTTTATGTATTGTCTACACTGTGCCTGATGGAAAGCATAAGAAGAATTCACTAGTGATGAAAAAACAAGTGTAACGATGTTCCTGTTTATTCGAGTTTTACATTTAAAGATTTAAAGCATACAAATACAGCGGATAAATTAATAATATACTTACTCCAAATAATAACATTTTAAAGTAGTAGCGTAAAGAAAAAAAACAATGCAGGACAACAGTCACTGCAAAGAGAAGCAAAACTTGAACTAACCCGATACCAGCTCGTCTGGTGGTGTTGTAGGCCAAAACTCCAAAGAATTCCATAAATGTAATGGAAGCTTGATTTGCTTTTCTTCTTCTTCTTTTGATGAAATGGCAACCAGCCGGATCTCTCGGATCAGCTATTTCTGCCAATGTCAAGTGTTTAAAGTCTTCAAATTTTAAATCTTCAAGTCTTTAAGTCTTCGTCGTGATGAAATTAATGATAAAAAATATAAAAAATGTGGATGAGATGAAATAGGGACCGAAAACAAAAAAAAAGGGCCAAGTGCTTGGTCGGACCCGCACATGAAGGGTTCCGTAGCAGCATGTAACATAATGTAACAGTTCTTGTAGTCTTTGTAACTTTGATCGATAAATTTTGGTTTACGGTTTATGACGTAATAAAAAATCTACTAACTAGATCTCGTTCAAACCAATTTTCGGTGGAAGTTTGCATGGTAATGCACGTCATATATTGTTTATAGTTTTATCATTCGCTTACTTTAGGAGTTACAGGGGGGGGACACATTTTATTACTTTGGAAGTGTCTCTCGTACAAACTATTAAGTTTAGAAAATAATGATATTAGAAACCTCAGTATCATATTTGAAGACCTTTCCATAGATATTCCACACGTATGGGTTCGACGAAAAAAATTTTTGGGTTTCAGGGATACCTAAGGAAAGGTCGTTGTTTTTTTATTTTGTATGAAAATCTTAATGCGGTTTACAGAATACATCTACTTACCAAGTTTCAACAGTATAGTACTTATAATTTCAGAAAAAGTGGCTGTGACATACGGATGGACAGACAGACGGACAGACCTGACAAATCTATAAGGGTTCAGTTTTTTGCCTTTGGCACAGAACCCTTAAAATTTTCTCCTTTGCTTTTCCTATTAGTGACATTTAATATGAAAGTTGTAATTGAGTACAATAGTTGTATACAACAGTGACAGTTAACAGTGACCTTATTTTTCATGCACAGTGCTTTTGCAAAGTTTTGAATCTCAGTTGACATAACATTTTGACATTTTAGTGAAGGTGTTTGTGTCGTTAAAACCTATATGATCTAAATTATGTGCGTAAATGTAACAGTAATTACATAAGAGTTTCCAAGCTGTTACATTAAATTTACGAGATCGGGAAACTATTAAACACCAACAGCTTATAAAATGCCGTGCAAATGGTTGAAATACTTTAAAGAACTCAAGTGCGGTATTCGCTGTAAACGTAGCATAATTACTTCCTTTAAAATATTTACCTACTTAAAATCTGTCTCATGACAATAAATGCTTTATTGTTTTTTTATTTTATTAAATCACTAAAAGTATTGTGATTTCTAATTTTAACTTATCTACTTCACGTACTTCGAGTATAAAGAAGGGATTCGATTTTCTTATAATTCACTAGGCCTTTGCTCTTATTTCAATTAGTTGTTAGCTTGACCAAGTTTAGTTAACTGCCTGGATTGTGTATGGTGATGTGGTTTAAGCGGTCGTCTCATCATTTCCTATTCCATCGCCATTGTGGGTTTGATCCCCGAATGGAACCACTCTTTGTGGGTGCCATAAATTGTTGTTCTATCTTGGGTCTTCTTTGTGTTCATGAATATTTGTATAACTAGTCCCTATAACTAGCCCAATTCACCGCAGTCACTTAGATTCATTAGAACAGTTGCGGTCGCAGCCTGAAATTTTAGAGGGGGGTCATAATAATGAATTTAAGTCGAGTAAATTAGACTTCATTGCACACATTAAAAAGAAATGAATATCTTTTTTGCCAAATCTATTGGAAGGATAATATTTGGTAATCAAAGGTAGTAGTGCCATGCTGATTTCAGCACGGATGCGCCGGCTCGACCGGAGCGGTACTACCCTCGCATAGAAAATCAACGTAAAATGACAGTGATCGTGCTGTCGTGTTTTGTTGGTGAGCGCAAGACCGGAGGCCCAAAGATGCAAAAGCATCTGTAGGTCGCCATGGTGTGGGTCGCCATGCTGTATTGTTGCATTGTCTGTATTCGCAATGAGTACGGTGACCACCACTCTTGGATTCTGCTTATGCTTTCCTTCAGGCAGAGTAGAGTCATTTTAGCAGGTCATACATAAAACGAAAATCAGGTTCTAGTAGTAGTTGATAAGAAAATTACATGTGTACGATTTTTGGGGTCATGTACCCTTCGTACCCTTACTCCTTACCTGCATTAGAATTTAGAATGCTTTCCTTATTCATTGGCTAAATTGGCTAAATATTATTTATATAAGAAAGATATAAAAGTATTTCATCATTTGGGCTATTAACTACCACTTAAAGACTTGTCTGGAGTGTCTAGACTATATATAAAAAGCTATCACAGAGAACAACATTGATTTACACTGGATATAAATATGTATTTACTTACAAATTACTATTATAGCTTATTGAAATACTTCGGGGTCTGCGTGATTTGCAAAAAAAAAACAGAATCATTGAACTATCTGACTTGAGATTTGGTATGAAACTTAACATAGCCCTTTTTCTATGCTGTTGACGTTTGTTCCAAATCCCTTATAAGATAATAAATTAAAATAATCAAAGATGGTAAATCAAACTAAAATTTGTTTCTTTGACCAATTTTAAGTTGATTTTGAGGTCAGCATTCAATCTTACAATTAAAAGTAACAACCTACATAGAAATATACAAAAAGTAACATTGATAGAAGAAAGATGTTGTCTTTACGCATCGTAAATTGAAAACTTTTCATCAATACTTCGATAAATAAATAAATATTTCATATGGCATCAGTATATAAGTCATCCATGCAGCCAATATTCCTTTTAATAAAGTTTAAAATCAACCCCTTACAACCACAACTACTCCGATAATTTACTGCAGTAAAGAGCTCTGCACCACAGTTAAATTACACAACATAATAGCATTTCCACTTCGTATTATTGTGTCTGATGCATTAACAAACGCTTTTAATGATCAATAACGTTTATTTAAAAACTTACTTTGCATATTACAAAAAAACATATGGCAAAAAACCCTCATGTGCTTACGTTAAATAGAGTAGGAACAAAACATTTCTACTTATTTTGCTAAGGTTAGTTGATTTATAAAGAACCTCAAAGAAGAAGAAGGCTATTATTTTCCAAGTACTTAACATAAGTCTCTATTTTGTAAAAAAATGTTACACCATAATATGAACAATACGTTTATTTATTCATTTTCTTTGTTCCTAGGTCTTCAGCGGCGCTGCTACGTGCTTCTATGCGTTTATCGGGTTCGATATTATTGCTACAACTGGCGAAGAAGCTAACAACCCAAAGCGGTCCATTCCTCTGGCTATCGTGTGCAGTCTCGGAATCATTCTTTTGGCCTACGTCAGCTCCTCCATGATGCTTACATTGATTGGTAAGTGTTTTGTAGTTGTAGAATAGTATTTTGGTAGCTTTAGTGTACAGAGCAGCGGAGAATTCGATAACCAGTTGAGCGGAACTTCTTTCAGGTAAGTGTTTTTTTAAATATATGAATTTAAGTGTACGTAATCAACTGTGTGGCGAGCCGTTGGATGCAACAAGCAGAAACTACTGGAGAGAGAAAAATACCATTCATTCTTCTAAATCATGTTCAATATTATTTTTTTGTTACCGAAAACATTTCTGTGTAAAAGAAACTGAATCTGTTTGGATTAAAAGTGTCGATTCCTGCATGCAATCATGAAGCGTCTGTGTAACTTGACCATACATTGGATACGAAAGCAAACATGAACCAAAATACAATTATTGACATTTCTCTGTAGAACCTCTTCTTTAACTGTAAATGAAAACCAAGTTTATTACTTTCATGGTAGCTCTATTTAGTTTGAAACTAGGTGGCATACATGTCAGATGTCCGACAAAAAATATTAGATAACATTAAAAGCACTATCTAAAACACTTCTATATGCTGAACTCTGGTGACGTCATGTAAGGCACTGTTGTCAGTTTCTATTAGCGAATAATATTATAAACAAAATACATTAACGTAAGGGATAAAGGTCACATTCAGAATAAATTATATCTAACATATGCGGGAGGACGAATGCGCATCACCACCTACTTGTAAGGGATGCAATGACATTAGTTAATATATCAGCAATAATGAGTAACTAGCGGTACGGTACGATAGTACATTCTTAACAATTTCAGTTAAAATTCCTTCATTTTCAAAAATATGGTTGACCGGATATTTTGTAACAATAAGTACCTATATATTCTTTCAATGGAACTAATCTCGCCCTAACGCACACCACTGACTTTTATACACCAGGATCAACAACAGTGACCCACAAACACACCGAGTTATGACACTCAGTCAGTCTCAGAAAAAAAAAATCTTATAAACCGCAACGAAGTTAAGAGACAGAGAAAGTTGGAAATATAATTAGTCCAGTTCCCTACTAAGCAAAGTAGGAGACAAAATGAAGTAAAATAGGAAGACACCTTTTTAAAGCCGGAAAGGGAAAATCTTTTTTTACCACGGACTAAAAATATGACAGCGTTAATGCTGTCGTGTTTCGATGGTGAGTGCGAGACCGGAGGCCCAGTGACACAGTAACATTACTAGGCAGCCGTAGTGTGAGTCACCATGGTAGATTGTTGCATGGTGACCACTACTCTTGGATTCTGCTTATGCTTTCCATCAGGCAAAGTAGAGTAATTTTTTTACATAAAAAAATATGTGACCTGTTTAAGTTCTTTAATATGTATGGCAAAATCATCTTGATTCACGAAAATTTACCCTTGTTGACACAAGGTCTCCATAGTGTGCCATCGCATATGTCATTTGTCATCTATTGAACATTATACTCGTATTACGTTTATTAAAGTATTTATAATAGGTCTTTACCTATGAAATTGCCGTTTTGTATGCAATAAGTGAAAGTACTTATTTTTTCAAACTTTTTATTTCTGTTATTCGAAGTAATCACCGATTGACCAAAGCTGGTTGCAGATGTGTGATGTGATGGTGAAGCTTTGTGGATGTGTGTAAAAAATTCAATCAAAAGTGGGTAAAAAATTCAATTCCCGAGAGACAGTATAAAATGCCTTTGAAGAGTTTGTTGCTTCCCGTCCAGCTGATTTTTCAAAAAGGGCATCAATAAACAGCCAATGCGTTGGCAAAGATGCGTCGATTGTATGGGTGATTACTTCGAATAACAGAAATAAAAAAGTTTGAAAAAATAAATACTTTTACTTATTGCATACAAAACGGCAATTTCATAGGTAAAGACCTATTATCTACAATAATTAATTACCATAAAATAAAAATGTTTACTTCCAGTGAAGTCGCATCGAATTATGTATGCAATTTGTAAAGTGGAAAACTGTTTACTAACATATAAGATATTAGTTTACACTTGTGGTACAAAAGATTTTATTTTTAATCGAAAGTTAAAATGTCATTACTTCTAATTTCTCTAGATAGTTTTAGCTTCCAGTCTTGTGTTCAGCAGTTAAGCAGAAAATATACCTAATAGAAGAACTAAATGGTCATCGTATACTAGATGGGATTAAAACCACATTTAATGTAAGACTTTAAAAGGAAAGGACACAATATACAGAAATACACAACTATTAGGTCAGTTAGGTTTCAGACTATTTACTAAAAGCTATTTAAGTATGTCATTGTTTTCCAAGTCAAACTTATTTGAAAATCTTAAGTATAAATATATGTAAATGCATTTATTGTTTTACAAACAAGCTCCCAAAACATTTTATCAATAGCCTTTGATAACGTACCTACTGATACAGCTCCACCTGTTACTGTGCCGACGCACTGTGTGGACCCGACAAGTAGGCATACCTATCCGATTTGTTCCAAAATTTTCTTCTATCTGTGCAGTGTTATTACTTTTACTATAATAATGTACATGTATCAGACGTGTATAATGTCTAAATATACTATTGTTAATAAATAATGTACTATTGAAATAAAAACAATTACCGGTATAAAACCGGTTCAATATGATAGTCTCTTCAAACAGTAACTCTTAGTATATCAATACTAGTCAATAAACTAGAGAAAATAGAACAGAAAGTTTTTCTATTCGTATATTTTCGTATTTTTTCTATAGGTCTTTACTAAATTATCGGGCTTTAGTATACCTGTTACTTAGTGTTATTAAAAAAAACCTTCTTTTCTCTCATTATTTAGATATATAATTAAATAAAAATGACCTTCGAGAGAAATAGGGCCTCTTATATAATTAAGGATTCACTTCAGAAGATTAGTTTACAATGTCAATTTGTTATTGCAATCTCAGTGTTTGCGATTTCACGTGAGCAAGGTTACATTTATCTCAGCCTATTACAATCTCTATCTATTCTTAAGCACAATTAAGTTAAGATAATTACTTTAGGTTTTGTTACTTTATTACAGATTGCCTTTGATTAAAATAGTAAATAATGCTTCTTAACTACACGATTAAAATTTTAGTGAAACATATTAAATTATAAATCATTTATACAACTAATTCAGGAAGGAGCCATGTACAAATATGACTGTGTTTAGACACATACTTATCCTATTCCTATTAAGAAAAAAAGTTTATTTTTGTGTAACATAAGCTCACTAAAAACTATAATGAGGATAGTGAGCGTCATAATTCACTAAGTAGTGTCGTTAAACATATATTTAAATACAGGCCAACCGACAAGCATAACATTCGTTTCTTGGCGAGTAACTAACACCCATCCTCATACTACTTGCTATTTCGCGAATAATTCCCTCAGCACTCAGCGAGTCTCGCGTGCTATGTTAGAGCATAAAGTAAAGCAGTTGCTATGCGAGTACTTTGTGTTCTTGCATGCTACTGGTCCTTCTCCAGGTCAGTAAGTCTTATTTGTTCATATTGGTTTTTTAGGTTTATAAGTCTTGTATCAGTCAATCAAACTTCCACAAGTAGTATGTACTCTACTTTGTTTGACATTGGCAGATGTTTAAAACAAAGGTTAATTCTTAATAATGTTTTAACCTAATGATTTGGGTATTTCAGTTAGGTATCGTATTTGACTTTACAAAATTTTAGACCACTTCAATACTTCTTTATTTAATAAAATATCTGAAAAGATATATTAATAAAAACCAAATGTTATATCCAGAATATATGTCAGAATCAATCTGAAACAATTCTCAGCCGCATGCCGTTTGCCCAGGATCTACAACAGAATTTGCGGAGAGGTAGATGTGTTCGCCGACAAACTTCCAGCATTCAAAACAAGTGTGTTGAGATTGTTGAAGAATTGGTTTTAGTATCAATGGTATGGTCTTCCTTGATAAAAATGTCTGTTTTTTTCTTTTTATTTCTATTTGTTACTTTCTTTTAGTTGTTTTTATTTGATTTTTATCTATTTTATGTTTTTACTTATTTCTATTGGTGCATGCTGTGACACCTTGAAATGTTGTGCATTTCAACTAGTTTTTAGTTAATTTACTGTTTTTATACACATAAGATTCAATGTAACAACAACTCGTTGTCCAAGTAAATAAATAAATAGATATCCGAATCAATGCGATTGACAGGGCCTCAATCAACAGTCGGTGTTGGTACAATGTAGTGTTGGTAGTATAAATAAAAATATTTTCGAAGTTTGGTAGTATTCACATTATGAAATAGACATTTTTTGTGTCTTGCCTCATAAAACATTGATTGATCTAAAATTTCATCATTACGGTTTACCGTATTATATGAATATATATTAGACTAGCTGAACCACGCAACCTCGTTTGCGCCTTATATTGCCCGTAGCGTGAAAGTTTCCCCCGTTTTTGAAACATTCTTCATTGTTGCTCCGCTCCTATTAGTAGTAGCGTGATGATATATACCCTATAGCCTTCCTCGATAAATAGACTATCCAACACCGAAAGAATTTTTCAAATCGGACCAGCGGTTCCTGAGATTAGCGTGTTCAAACAAACAAACAAACTCTTCAGCTTTATATATTAGTATAGATTATATGATTATATAATATGAATGTAAACGAAATAAGGATGGGTTATCATGTTTCGGGTTTCAGTGACAGGACACATCAAGTAAACATCAATGGAAAGAGGTCTTTAGGGTCAATAATGAATATTTTCATAAAATATTTATTACTTGGTTGTTACGAAATTATCAAATTTAGGTTAAAAGTGTTTTGTATAAATAAATAAAGCACTGTGTAACGGACACAGTGCTTTATTTATTTATACCTTAAAAGGAGTTTAGTAGACTTTATTCCTTTTAAGTCCTTAAGTATAATATTACAGTAATCCCAATCAATTTATGAATAGTTCATTTTCTGTTTATCTACTAATATATAAAAGCAATCTTTTCAATTCTTTGATACTTTGATTACATTAAATTATCCGTGATGAGTACATTGAAGCAAAATATACCAAAAAAAAAAATATTACCTTTTAATTTTGTCTGATTCTATTTATGTGCCGTCTCTCTGTCGCCAATTTCTTTTAATAATATCGATTTAGGACAAAGTCAGAAATCGGAACTATTGAGACTGGCTTAAGCGAGGCTGGTGGTAAAGTGGTAACGAAACTCGACCCTTGAATTGAAATATGTAGTTCTAGGAAACCGACAGTAGGGTATTGATTTGGTCTAGAACTTAAACTTCTTTATCGTTAATTTTACCGCTTCCATCAACATTTCGTGGATTTAAAAATTTTGCTTACTTAGCATTACCTCGTTGGACTAGCGACTACCGATCAAGAAGTCTCGGGTTCGAATTCCGGGTCGGACTACTGTTGGGTTATTTCTTACAAGAAATTCTTGACAGCAGCCCAGAGTATGAAATATGGCAGTGTTTCCCGGTTGTCATGAACATCTATGACAATCGTTATTAGGAAGTCAGTGCCCTCAAATATACTAACAACCAGTTCAACCTTCGAATTCAGTTCACGCTCAGGGTTGCGGAGGACGGATGCCAGTCACTCCGTGTAAAAAGTGAAATTCAGGTAAACCGGTTGAACTAGTAGTCGATCCCAAATAATCTTGGGAATAATAAAGGCTAGGAAAAAGAAGACTTACTTAGCATTACCAATTTTGCTAATGAGTTCCTAATACGATTTTTATAGTTTTCAAGATGTGTGAGAAATAAACTAGCTTTAATATGTTATTTTTATTTATGATTCAACGTAACTATGCTATTAACTTTCAATACTTTCTATTGATCTCAATTTAGGCTAAATTAGAAAATAGATGTAATATAGATGATGATGTAAAATGTTTTTTGGTACCGAGTCTACTAAACCATTTCGATTTGCTAATTTAGTTTAACAGTATTGAGAATTTTGAAATATATAAGAATTTGAACCATTTGAAACGGTTTTCATCGTAATTATTCAATACCTTCTCTAGCACAGTTAATTTTCAGTACGTGAAAGAAAATTTAGACAAATAATTTATTTCTTAAATATAAGACTAAATAGTCCATCCTAAAAATTTTACTACAAACAAATAACTGTGACTACAGAATATAATATTTAAGTTTCAAATATGTTTATACATACTTAATATTTTAATGCATATATATTTATTTTATTTCATGGATTTTATATCCGAAATAAAAATAATGCTAAATCGAAAGTTAGCTTCTTAAACAGTCGGCAACACATTCGTTTATTGGGGTTAACATAAGCCTAAAAGCTTTTACCGTGTATATCTGGTAGTCGAACCACCGACCTTTACCATAGTTTCGTAAGTACACCTTATAATGTCCTACGTCATATTATTTGATAAGAATGGCAAAACTTCTTATACCTTTACGAATCAATTCTTCTAAAGTGGGATCTAAGGTGAAACTCAAACTGTAGTGGAAACGACTAGTAATATATCAAACCATTTCCATATATTAATACATCAAGAGACTACGCAGCTTCAAATTTTTAACAAAACGTTACAGTGACGTTGGATTTTTTACTGTTATATAGATACTATTTAACAGACTTTGTATAGTGACAGACCACATACTTTTATGATTCAAATGTAAAATAAAATATTAAAAAAGTAAAATTTATTAGTTATGGTCGAAATAAGACTATCACCCAACGTTTACTTCTTATATATATCTTTATATATATAATTCTTCTGTGAGTGTGTATGTCACTGAACTACTCTCAAACGACTGGACCGATTTTGATGAAATTTTTTGTGTGTGTTCAAGGGGATCTGGGAATGGTTTAGATTCACAATTTTGTCCGCTGGACAATGTTTTTTAATTAATTTTTAATTTATTAGTAGTTATGGCAAAACGACGTTTGCCGGGACAGCTAGTTATATATATAAACGCCGAAATGTATGTACGCGCATAACTTCCGATCGGTTGCACCAAATTAAATAATTATTTGTTTTATGTGATCGTCATTGTTAGGACAAAGTTTGTGTTCAAGAAAAATTGAAAGATAAGCAAATATGTAAATATAGCAGCTCTAAGTTCGCCGGGTCAGCTAGTAAATATATAAATAATTAAAATTAAATTTCAATTAGTAACTGATCTCGATATTGTAAAGCGTTCAACGTATCGTATTAAATATCGTCCATTTTATGTACTACGTCAATTAGCAGTGGATATTTTATATTTACAATCCTTCATAACCATCGGATGATTACTGCATTTCACAGAAATTCTGATATGAAATACTTAAAAATAAAAGTATTATAGTACCAATACAATATTTATTAAATATTTGTATGATTTTCTGTGAAATGAAATACTCAGAAAATTGAGGAATATTATAAAATAAAAACGGCAATACTGTTAATGGTCTTGTTTAATAGATAACATATAGTACCGAGTTGTAAAATATAAAACTAGAACTTGTGCTCTTGTTTAACAAATTAACGACTTGTTACACGTACTGTTGACAAGTGCTGTTTACAATGTACTACCTAGGTAAACGACTAGTACAGGTCCATAACATGAATAGTTGTACTACAAAAATGTTTAAAGTACAAATTTACAAAATCTCTGATATAACATTTAAATTTTTTTTTTTTCACTTCAATAATAATAACGATTACGTTAAAACTTCTTTTAGGTTTATTCATTAATAAAAGATATTAATAATGTACTCAATTTTTATTTTGGTATTACTATGTACATTACTAATATCTACTTTACTGGCGTACTTGGTATATCACTACAGTCAGAGAATACCTATAAATTTAATTGTTGAAATATTTGTATGCGTGACTGCATTCTTTTAGTGAGGTTTCAAAATATATACATACGTACCGCAGACATAATGTGTATGCTGTACCACATACATGTTTGTGTGTATGTATATCGATATTTGTGTATATGTAGAAATATTTACGTACAAGATGTATTTAATTACTGGATTCGGATCTAGATACTACTCTGAAATAGTCTTACATTAAATTCTTCTTTACTGTTCTAGTTTTATTTAAAACTTCGTTAATAACAAACCTTTGTACAGATAAACTGAACATTTACAGCTAAAGACAATACTGCTGCAACACGGGATTAGTAAAACAAAATTAGTTAGTGTCTCTCATTAATGTCATGCATTTGTCTGTGTTCGTGGCATCTATCTGCTAACATAATTTTGTGTACTGGGTCTTCTTGGACGTGTATTTGTGGGACAGTACTGTATATAACGTTTACAGTAGTAACAACTTACTACGTTATTAATTTGAGTATGTTTAGTGATTAGTATGTTCGTGGTCGGGATGGTGTCATCGTGCTTATTTTAAGGTTATGTTAGTCATGATAGGCTTGGACAGAATAACAGCGGCTGGCATGCTCTACATCGTCATCCATATGCTGAGTCCAAGACCTTTTTGTCTTTTTTGTCATATTTAAATACTGTTAATAATTAATTATAAGTAACTTTGTAATATAAAGACAAATAAAGTTTTTCTTATTCTTATTCTTATTCTAGTGTTAACAATTTTGCTGTACCTAGATTATAGATAGGTATCACAGTAGATAATTAAAACAAGGTTCGATCAAGCGCTAAGCGCATCTACAACATGTCTGTGCATATGTCGTATCAAATCACAATCCTGTAACACCTGCGTAAATGTGTGTGTCAAAATGTTTACACTGTCTTGGGAACAAGTCTGCATTTAATTCTGCGGGCATAAATTGGGAGTTTCTGTAAAGTTTGTAAGCGCTTTACGCTTATTAAGAATTATTTTCTGTTAACTTACACGTTATTGCTACACGTGTAACATGTGTGTCGTCTTATATCTCTTAACTAGGATTGCTGCAGCATTATTACTTTGTGTGTACCTCAAGGTCGACACCCACACCCGATGGAAAGAACGGCTTACCAACGGGTGTGTACGGCACACCCGTTGGTAAGCCGTAACTCGTGCGTGCGCTAGAGAAACAATATCTTTCTGCTGTAACGGTTTAAGTGAAAATAATGTTTATGTTGTTTTGTATCTTGTACTGTTTTCCTATCCTGATATTTCTTACTTTTCTTTCTCTTAAAAGATAACTGCCGCACTAGAAACTATAAACTTTGTCGAAAGGATATTACAAACATACATAAAACGAATACAAAGAAGACCCAGACTGACAGAATACAATGTGTTTCTTTAAGCGCACATTGTTAGTAATGGTCAGCGCACTAAGAGGTGTCGTGGCGACCTCTTTAACCACTGCGCCATCCGTACGGTTAACAGGACTTAGTAATAATATAAACTAATCGAAATAAGAGGAAAGCCCCACTAAGTCATAAGAATATTTTTCCACCAATATAGCATCTAGCCACGAAGTATATTCTCGAGCTAAAAAGATTTTTTTAAATGTAGTAGATCTCCGCAAAATTTTCAAACTGCAACTGAGCCGACATTGAGGCGTTTAGCATATATTTAGTTTGTTTACAAAGACTACGCCCCCTTTCCACATCTCTTTATTTCCATGATCTGAAATTTGAGTACCACAAATGAACTCACATATATATTTATAAATAGTAATATATTGTATGTATACGAGTATGTAACAAAATACTAAAATAAAACCGTGGGAGGGCCACGCTTCGGCATGAATGGGCCGGTTCGACCGGAGTGATCGGACCACGACCTCACAGAAAACCGGTTTGAAACATCACTTGCACTGTGTTTTACCGAGTGAGTGAGGATACCGGAGGCCCATACCTACTACCCTCCCCTATCCCCCTCCCCATTTCCCAAAGACCGGCAACGCACTCATGACGCCTCTGGTGTTTCGGATGTCCTTGGGGGGCGGTAATCATTTACCATCAGGTGATATGCCAGTTCATTTGCTCTTTATTCTAGAACAGAAAAATATAGATAAACTATACCTAAACCCACAAAAAAATCGTACTCTTCAAATAACATTAGGCACGATGACAGTAGCAAAGAATCACTCATAATAATTAGAATATAAAAATCGTAAGAGCGAGCGAGATTAATGGTTATTTAACAAAAATACAAAGTACAACAATACGCCGTAGTGATTTCAACACCGACCAGAGCGAGTGACGTCACGTCTATATATATAAATGTAATTTTGTTTAGATAGAATCGACGATCACTTTACTGTTTTAAGTGTTAGCCCAAGTATTTTGCGATTCCCGACGATCAGTTGTCCTGTTTTCTGATATCAAAATTAAGAAAAGTCAGCTATGGAATAAGGATTTACCAACCAGCAAGGCTTAAACAGCTCTGATTTGTCAACTCGTGGAACGTGAACAAATAACTTCTTAGGCGACTTTTTTTTACACTATCATACTGTACGACTGCACACCACTTGTTGACTTTAGAAATCATATTTAACAAACAAAATAAAATTAATTATTGCTATAAGACTCAATGTTTATTAGTAAAAATTGTTGACAAACACATACGTGATGTCACAAACTGACGCCATGACACCACCGAGCGTTTTGGCGTGAATTTTAAACTTAAAATTTGAATGACACTTTTTTCTGCTAAAACTTGAAGAAGAAGAAGAAAACTTCTTGAAGAAATGTAATTGTTTTTGACAATAGTAGATACTACAGAATATCATACAATATTTTTTCAAAATTAGTCATCATGCCTGTTCGTCTTGAGCCGGAATTGAACCCACAACCTCTGGCTTCGCTGGTCAAGATGTACGATTCATTTTTATATATATAGATTACATATGTATGTATTATGTAAAGTATATCTGTATTCATATCAGTTGTCTAGTACCCATAACACGAGCTCTGCTTAGCTTAGGACTAGATGGCATTGTGTTTTGGATGTCCGAAATATTTATTATTATTATTATTAGTTTAAGTTTTCACTTATTATCATTAACTTTTGTAATCAATATTAAATCTCTCTTTATCTGTTTATAATTTATAATTGTCTTTTAGTAACCCGTCTGGCCTGTGTCATTGAGTATGCCAAAACCTTTCTAAGGAATGTCTAGCAGAGGACTATTAGAGACTGTTAATGGAATGTGAAATTCGATACTTTTAGATAAAATAATTCACTATTTATTGACAAAAACCTTTTTTTACTTTTAAACTATTTAATCCACCCCAGGCTTCATTAGCAAAGAATTTTTCGCTGTTTTTTTTAGGAGGACTAACTTAGTTTTATCAGTCTAAAAATATTGTTCTTTTTTTATGTTTGGCTCTACCAAAATGACTCTGCTCTGCCTGATGGAAAGCATAAGCGGATATCATACAAATTTCACCCTACTGCGAATGCAGACAATGCAACAATGCAGCATGGTGACCACACCATGGTGGGCTAGTGATGCTCCTGCATCACTGGGCCCCCAGTCTCGCACTCACCAACGAAACACGACAGCACGAACGCTGTCATTTTACGTTGATTTTCTGTGCAACGGTAGTACCGCCACGGTCGAGCCGACCCGTTCGTGCTGAAATCAGCGTGTCTCTACTACCTGTTAATCCTACTAGTCGGTGTACGTCAGAATTAGTTTTTCAAGGATTAAATATAAATTTAGAGCAAGACTATTCAGTGATACCATACCAATAACCATTTTAGTTTTTTACTGTAAACTTGCCTCAAACAAGTTTTATTTTGTTCCTGAGTCAGAAAGACAAGCAAGTAGATAGTAAGAACAATGGAAACATACTTTCATTAAAAACTAAAATTTGATAATCGTTGCAGAGTGCCGGTGAACATTTATAAATATATTAATTATTATAGCTATTAAATAGTCATAATAGAACTTTTTATTACTTAACTCTGTTGTTTTAAATAGAATAAGTATCAGTCTGAGTAACAGACTGGAGGTTTACAGTAAAGCAAACATTTTGTAGTCGATAATCGAAGCACTTGTTTTATTGTCTTTTTTTTCTACCAAAGGTACATTTAGCTATCAAGATGCAACAATTTTATACTTCTCCACACATTAAAATCACAACTTTACCGTCGTACGCAAGGTCGAATTTCTCTTTATTGAAATGATACGTTATAAAGGATATATCAGAGCCATATGTTTTCTATCCCCAAAATAATAGTAGCATTGCCAGAAAATTCTACTTCAAATATATTTTAATAAAAACTGATTTTTTTTCAATCTGTATTCAATTAAATAAGACAAAGATTCTTTGTATTTGATCTATGCAAAGCAGCTTTATCTTATTGAAAACACTGACTTTTATCTAAATAAATAGGATCATTAATGTTTTTATTTAATGAAATGCTTCTTAAAATAATTTGAAAGTTACAGTAATGACGCATTACGTAAGACGTAGACAAAAAATTTTTTACCTCTGGTTGACTTTGGCAGTACTTGAGAAGTATAAAAACATGTAACTTTCACATTCGAGGCACCCACCGACCCCCCCAGGTGGACGTAAGAAACAAATCAGGAAATAAAACTTTTTGATGTTGTTGTATTGATATAAAGTCTAAAGTTAAGTTCTTTGTAAGTTATGTAAATATGGACACCAGTGCATTGTCAAACCTATCCAAACACTTCGAACTTTCAAAGTCTGAAATTCTAGGTTTTTTTAAAAAAACAAATACAAAAACATTAAAAAGATATATAAAGCTTAAAGATATCATAAATTTCTAAAAAAATCTTATTACACGTTGTTTCTTAGTACTATATTAGAAAGGCAGTAATATTTACAAACATAAAAATGGCAGAAGCGTATCAATCAACCAATGGTAAAATTCCATTTAGGATATTCGGCTTCGCCTGTTTCATTGGTTACAGATAAGTGCCAAATAGCTTATCTGTCAAATGGTTTAACATAATTTATATATAACAAATACGTCACTCAACAGCACATATCGACATGTTTAAGCTACTCTGCCAGTCAACCAAAAAATCAGGTAAAGCAGAACTAATATGTATGATATGGTAAATGGAGACAATTTTACAATATTATGATATTAGATTCTGTAATCCAGTCATGAATATGTATTTATTCACAAAACTGTTTAAAAATCTAAATAGAAATTGTGTTTCAAAAGCTGTATATAAAGAGGTTTGACTACGACCAACGACGTTTTACTTCAAATGTATTCGTATATCTACGTTTAATGTTAACCTTTAAAAACCTAGAAACTTTCATTTGACATAATCAATGTCTTTCTGTCTTATTTTCTATAAATATCTTCAATTCTCATAACCTTACTGTTATTGATACGTAGTTATTGACTATAATTGTTTTGACTAGTATTTTTCATCTGATATTGTTACAAATGAGATGTAACCTAATACGTTGATAAACACAATTTGCTTTTATATTGTGCAAAATACATACACGTATTTATATATTATATAAAGTTGTACATCTATGACATATGTAGTTTTCTAGACTTTTCATCTCCACGTGTAACCAGATATACCGATAAACATTATTAATGATTGTATTTATAGAATATTAACAGATATATAGAACTAGTGAGTCTTAAGAACTTAGTATAACAATGTTTAGTTTAAAGGGCTTGATTTCTTGTTAACTCGATAATATTCTGTGTAAACTACCTACGCCGTTTTTAACATAATATGCATGTACATGGATTATTAACGTTTAATCAGATTAATTTATTAATGTGAGTTAAACATTAATAGTACCTAATAAGAAAAGAAAAGGATTCCTGTTATTACGTAGAAAAAATGAAAATATCGTATGCATTCTTTTAGAACATAAATATTACAGATGAATGTTCTAACAGCAATCAGTGCAATATGGTTAATATGTGAGTCAATTCAAAGTTATTCAACACATTTTGCTTTGTTGCGATACGTAGTTCGTTAATATCCAAGCAAATATGGATGTAATCTCGAATACTACGAAATGTTTCAAAGCGTAAAATGTAAACGATATACCGCTGCCAATATATTATGGGTGATTATGAGATTTATACCGTTTCGTTTATTAAGTGAATCATCCTAATTATTTTCGTCAGTTTATCATATTTTTAGAACAGTGCTAAAAGAATTTCATTTCAGCTCATTTGCGATCCAGGAACTTTATTGTAATCTAAAACCAAAATAACTTAGACTCTAATTAAAAACTAAATTGATTAGGAGTAAATTTAAACAGGAACCTGTTTTTATCAGTGGTGATGTTTGCACACTAGCTACTGTTGTGACATCAAACGGCTTCTCATAGCCCTCTCTGATGTAATTTTAATTGACTCTGTGCTTTTGCTCCCCCCAATTAATTTAAAACAATTTAAATGTACTTTGATAAGCTTCTTACTAGAAAGAAGGTTTTGGCTAGACATATATTGCAAATTCAAGCAGACAAATTGTGGTCAAGCAATGGACAACCAATTTTGTTACTATCAGTATATGTAATCTTAAAAGTGAATTAAATTGATTATAAAATTTATGAATGATGTCAAATTCAGACAAAAAAACTAAGTCTAACTAGTGTATTATTTACTTATGTAGCTAAAATTAAGTACAGAAAGAATCAACGTTCAGTTCAATCGGAAGGAACAAACTGCCCAATTATTTATTTCATTATTTTACATTAAAAACACTTTTACGTAATATAGATATCTATACCGCGGCACATTCAAAGTATCATAAAACTTGAAATATGATTGATTTTATATATTCTGTCTTTATATTCAATTGATTTATGTATAATGTATTACTTACTCTAGTTTAAAAAGATAAAGACTACCGGGCAGGGTACCGAAACGGTAGACAGTGCGAGCATAATAGGGTTTTTAATTATCATAACAAATCATAAAAGAATAATGTGCAATACGAATAAAGTGTTCGTAGCATTCGTAGACAGTCTACGTAGTCAGATTCAATTCAGGTATGAAATTTATTCATGCAAAACATATTCAATATTATTTATTCAAAATTACTGTCAAATTAAAAATAAAGTGCAAAAAAACTACTGGCTGATTTCATCCACTAATATTACTAATATTACTTATTGAAATGGGTTATGTGGATTTTATTGTTTCCTTTCAAAGGTGGTTAGAGGTGTATATCGTATATGTTAAATATTTCAATAAATTACCAATCTTGTTCCGCTAACAACAATAGCTGATGTAAAACAAATAAATCAGAAATCATTTCAGTACTCGTATCGGTAAATTCCGTGGAAGCCCCACCGACAATCTGGTTGAGGTAGGGCCTGTAGCAAAACACGACCATTTGATAACAGTGATACGTCCCATTATTATTCGCGCGCTTGCTGTGGCCGGTACTGCACGTTGTATATTGCTCGCTTGTCGTAGCCGCGGTCGTGTCTACGGTTCGTAGCCGTTACAATTAGTCAGACTAACAATGAGTGATCACGTTGTTATTAATATGTAAGTGCAATTAGAATTTTATAAATCTTTACAATTAAATTATGAAATGAACGTTGTGATTAGTTTTTATAATAAATTTTAATAATTTTTACATACGATTTTAAAGTGACTGTTTGCTGCGACTGATAGTGTATAGTTAGTGATTGATTATCGTTGTTGTTTACACTTTTGTTTAAATTACTTCCATTTTTATATTTAACTAGTAACATCAAAATGTTCCACTGTTTTTCAAATATTTTATAGATATTTTTGGCTGACTTGGATTCATTTAATCAAATTAGGAAATAGAAAATATTTGACAATTTTTTTTTTTATACTTAACAGTACTGCACTAAGATAAAAAAATTATAATATAAAATAAAAATTTACTTCAAATTAAATTTAATTAAATTTATTGGTTTATTTTGAAACGATCTCTATAATAATAATCAAAAATCGATTTATATTTAACTAGTGACATCAAATTATTCCACTGTGTTTTAAATATTTTATAGATTTTATTGGCTTGACTTTATTTATAAACCAGTTTTGTAAAAACGTGTCACCCTCAAAAATATCATATAGTAGAGCAAAATATTTTTGTGCTTTGTAACTGTCTTGGCCCATTCTGTCTTGGCTTTGACTTTGATTAATTTAATCAAATGTGAAAATATATTTTTTTGTGTGAATTTAATTGTTTTTTAAATCAGCTACGGATTAGTGTAATTAACAGTACTGCAATAAAAAAATATTACATAAAATAAAATTACCTTCAAATGAAATCGAATTCAAATTATTTGTTTATTTCGAAACAATCTCAATAATAATAATCAAAAATCAAATTTATATATCCGTGTAAAGTGATTAACTAATTGCAATATTTTCTTTATGACAATAAACTTTGTTATAGGACAAAAAGGAGGCGGAATATTCCCATTCGGGAAACTCATATAAGTACCCAAGAAAGGCCAAGTAGACCTATTCGTGAAGAAAATAATTGGAATGAACTTGGAGTCCTTGATTTAGCACGCAGAGAAGCTCGTGACAATACATATACGTGTGACTTAGAAACTATAATGGAAGCAAACGAAGAATCGGAACATGAATCTTCATCTGATTCGGAGTATGAGACGTCGTCAGAGTCATTTTATATCGACGACCTTGAATATCAACGTGTCGTGGCCCTGGCTTACGCAAGGCAAAGAGATTTGGCTCGACAATACCCGTTACGACTAGAACCTGAAAGTTTTCTTACAACACTGAAGAATGCTTTTGGTCGATTGACCATGTGGGACATTGCAAAATTATTATTTTGCCTCATACTGATAAACATTTTCCGCTGTGAGTTAAAAATACCACAGTGTGGGCCAATATTTACAATTATAGAAACAATTAAACGAAATTTAAAAGACTTTTAACATGAGTGGCTTCTTCTAAGCAGGCAAATTTAATATCTCACCCGTTATACTCGTAGTACCGCCGCTTATAGATTAAAAGTTTTCTTTGCATGTACATGTACAGGTATGTAGTCACAGATAACTTCTGTCTTTTTCATTCCCAGAGCTGATACCAGTAAGTAATTTAATATAATAATGTTTTCAGATGTCTATTTTTTCTGCTCTTTTAATGTTTTTTTCTGATTTCAATTTTTTTTTGTATGTTCTTTTGATGTAGCAAACAGATGAATATCTGTATCAAATTGAAAAGCTCGACAACTTAGAGAGGCAATCTGATTGAGGAGAGAGAGGCGCTCATAGCCGCGGCGTCGTTGCTTACACTCGGTGATTAGAAGCAATCACCGAGGGTAAGCAACGACGCCACGGTCAGTACCTAGATGGGTTACCGCTAGTGGCATTCTACCATGAGCATTTCCGTGATTCGGAGGTCACGTGAAGCAGTCGGTCCCGGTTGTTATCGTAGGATAACAGTTGTGAAGCTTAGTTGGAGGCCTTTGGGCGGCTTAAAAACATCCAACAGTAAGATTACGTAGCCAGAATGTTGTCTTGCCCGTTCCCAACCCGCACTTGGCCAGCAGTGGGACGTTATGGGTTGATGACAACAACTTAGAGAATCTCAAAACAACCTGTTGATTGTTTGTTTGTGTCTGAGCTTGATAAAGATGATTTCAATGAACACTTATTGATCTCGTGATTCTCTGAAAATAGTATATTCTATTTATCTATATTAAATACGATTATATTAAGTTTAAAGCATCATGGGTTAGTAACTAACTCCTGAGAATTTCAATGTCGAGGTATAAGGGAGTGTGGGTGTTGCTGCCAGGTAAATTATTTATTCGTGATTTTACAATCTCTGTGTCATTAATCATTTATTTGTATCGCAGTAACTGAAAATAATTTAGTATCTAACATATTGCTGTTTGTCAACAGTTCCATACGACCAAGTTGATACTGACTCAGCTCTGGTACAGATGTTCACGCACGTGAATGCTCCTACATGCAAGTACATAGTCGCTGTCGGCGCCCTAGCTGGCCTCACCGTTTCTATGTTTGGTTCAATGTTCCCCATGCCTCGGATTGTCTACGCAATGGCTCAAGATGGACTAATTTTCAGGTATGCATGCAAAATTTTACATTTATCAAATTATTTTAACTACTGTTAAATCCGTTTAGCTTTGTTAATTACGTATTGGCAGTACAAAAATATCTCCGTAATAATTTGAGTGCAATGTGCAATAAATATGAGTGAAACATTCGAATTTCAAGTAGTATTCAACAGAATTTATTTGTATATTATTTTATGAAATAGCTTTTAATCCACGTACGATTATATTTATATAAGTCGTTGTTCACATATCATCATCTCCCACTTATTTATTATTTCCAAAATTATTTGAGGTCGACTACTGGTTCAATCAGTTTTACCTGAATTTTAGCTTTTCCACGGAGCAACTTGGCAAAATTTCACAAGCTTGAGGGCAAACTGAATTTATAAAGGCTTTGTCTTGTTAGCATATCATTTTTAAATAATTATATGAAATTTCTAAAGTGTCATGAACATTCATACCGATTTTGTATCGATGTGAAACAAATATAAACTATTATTATTAACAACCAGTCTTCGGTATAGCAATCGTATATTAGGGGATGATTCTTTGATACGATTAAACTGACTTGTGTCCCCTCTTAAAAAAATGTCACTAATGTCAAAGCCACTCAACTTCTGAGATAGAATAAAAGTAAAAGATATGAATCTAGCTATTTACAGTTTAGGTTGGAGACTAAGTTTGAGGGTAACAAAATCCGTTTTTATCAAGTATAAAGCAAATCAGTTACAACTTGCCGGTAATAATAATAATTGATATAATTATAAAAACTCTAAGCTCTTATTATAAAATCTGAAATTAAAATTTACAACCAATTATATATCTATATAAAACTGCCTCAGTGGCGCAGTGGTAGCGTACGTCTTTAGTTTAGTGACGTATGTTAAAAATATGGTGATCGGATACGAATTTCAATAGAATGTTCTACTATATAACTAGTAAATTTCACTAGATATTGTTTTGTGGAAGAGTCTTAAATGGGCCTGCTTGAGTGTAGTGAGCAATTCTTGCATTGCTTTTTATTGAGAGAGTGAGGGTATCGGATTCTAAACATCCCACCATTCTAGAGCTTGAGAACTGAAAGTTCGCCGGTAGTCTCCCAGGAGCATTTTCCTTCCCTACGCCAAGTTACAACACACACACGGCTAAAATGTATACGTTATTTATATATAATATAGAACACATAGTCTTGTAAATATGTTTTATTTCTACAATAATTTAGATGACACTTACATCGAAAACAATGGATATAAATTTTTTGTAAGACCCGTATTATTTTTAGATAGAGGAAGACTCAATGTGAACGTTCCCATTGTAATCTGAGTTTATTCAATGTAAAGAGTGGTACTCATAATGTATAAATAAGTAATATTTACATAAAAATTTAATGTAATGATATTTAAACACAATAAGATTGATATCATTAGTCTAGGCAACGAATGCTTTTTGATCAACTTTTTTCAGCAATCTCCGAAAATAATTATTGAGGTGTCATTCGATTCGGAATGGCATCTAGGTGATTTTTGAAAAAAAAACACTTACCTACACGAAAAACATAAGTAAACTAGATCTGTAGGTCTCATACTAAAATATTAATCTAGTTGTGTGAAATACGTTTATCTCAAAATCTATTCAATAAAGTAAGGACAACACGTAATAGTGTTTTTTTTTATGTTAGGAGTAAGTAATTTTTCCATAACCCATATCAACCTAACTTAATATAATTATCGATCGATCATTCTTGTATAACTAAGTATTGGTGATGTTCTGACTCTTGCCATCCCAGTTATTACACGTCGTTTTTTTTTTTTGTGCAGGAGTTTGGCTAACATCTCAGAAGGTACCGGCACACCAGCTTTCGCAACCGTTTGTGGTGGTATTGCAGCCTCCTTCGTCGCTCTAATGATACAACTGGAAGTTCTGGTCGAGATGATGAGCATTGGTAAGTTATAACTTAATAATTTTAGACAGCTGGCGATTATTTGTATTTTGAACCTGTACCATTCGCACAAACATTTGCATTTGAATAAGGTGACAAGCTCTGTAAAATAATACCAGACTAAGATAAATTACGAGTTGAAATAGATGAAAAACTTCATGTTTCTTACATTTCTGAAGGTTGATTTCCGGGTCGGACCAAATGTTTGTATGATTTACAAATATTTGTTTCGCGTTTGGGTGTTTTCTATGTATATATAGTATGTGCGTATTTACAAAAAAAAAGTATATATGTTATCAGTTGTCTAGTACCCATAACACAAACTCTGCTTAGCTTGGGACTAGATGACTTTGTGTGTTAGATGTCCGACATATTTATTTATTAATTTACTGTTTTTTGGACAATATACTTCACTAAATTTAATCTAAAACATCCATTTGTAGCCAGTGCTTGACATTTCCAGTTAGCTCGTGTACAAGGTAAACCTCAAACGGAGCTTTCATCTATTTCTAGTTCTCGGTATCAACAGGCACAAATTCATGTTGCTTGTTTAAATGAATATCTGCTACAAAATCAATTTGAATATTTGCTATTAACTATAGAAGTAGATTTAGTGTGTTATTGCGTATAATACTAGACTTTTAAGGCGGTATAGTACAAATGATTTCAATACGATAAAAAATGTTTTACTATTTATCACTAAAATATGGTGCTATAAAAGTTCTCACATTGGAATGATATAAAACATGGCTTGCGACTTATCTAGCATACAGGTTCAAAAACAAGATAGCTTCTTACTGGATCTTTCATAATAATAATATCCAAGAAAAACCACGCTAATAATCACTTGTGAATTGTAAAAATTGCTAACTGGATATAATTTAATTCAATAATTGTTGTTTTAAAAATTTATGAAAATTGTTTTTAAAATTCCCTCAGTGAAATGCAAATATGCATTTCAACGCTTAACGTCTTTAAAATTACTTTATGAAATTACGTTAGAGTTTCTGCGTAGCAAAACAGCTACGTCGTAACCTCATCTACGAACTCTACGGATATTTTAATAATTGTGTAGCCACAAGCAATACGTCTTTTTAAGTATAGTATGATGCATACTTTTAGAATACTAATACTAATAGTTTTCTCGTTTAAGAAAAAAGATAGTGAGACTGTATATATACTTCAGTACCACATTTCATTACATGTCAAAGACTGGGTTAAGCTTATTGCGTATCTAATTACCATTACTTAGAAAAATCACTCGGCTTATACTGATTGCAAGTTTAAATCGCAGCTAAGCTTTTACATCACATTTTTGCATAAGTAACATTTGATATGAAATATCTGGAACCGAAACTTACTGAGTATTGTACAAATAATTGTTTCCATGTAAGTTAAAGATTATGCTTGCACGATGTCTATACACTGAGACACGGCAATTCTTTGGAATAAAGTATTATGGTAAGTGGAATTAACGTCAGTTATACAGGTTGTAGTCGGATTTCCAACCATTCAAACAAACATAGTTATTTGTGAAAGCTAAAGGGGATGGGCAATTTGAGGTATTAAAATCACTGCCAAGGTACAAGCCGGTGATAATAAACAGATGCCAGGGCCTCCAAAGACTTGAGTCAACAAACTGGAGTTAGGTTATAAGCTTCACCTATACACAGGTATGTATAGGTGAAACTTATGACCTAATTATGTCCTTATGACCTATTTCTTTTCTTTTCAAAGTCACTTCTATAAAAGCAAATGAATTCAATAACTTTTGTATTTATTTATAGAATACGACGTTTTCTAAATTTTATTAAAATATTTTGAAATATTTTGGACTAGCTGATCCGTTCAACTTCATTTGCGTCTCTCCATGAGAAATATTTTTTTCCCATTTCCCAACATTTTCGGTCGATACCCGGCTCCTATTGGTCGTAGAGTGATGTTACATAGCCCTAAACCTTCCTCGCTCAATGGGCTATCCAACAAAAAAAGAATTAGCAAAATCGGTTCAGCCGCTCATGCGTGATGTCGTGACTAAGCAAATAGGGATTCATTTGTATATATATAGATATTCGTTGTTTTTTGTCAATATGAAATTGAACCTATTCAGTAAAAACATAGTTTAATTATACTAGAAACATTTTATAAAATTGATTGGAGTTTTTTAGAGATCAGCTCAGAAATTTGTTTTACGATAAATTCTCCAATGAATATTTTAAAACATATTTAGATACGTACTTAAATATTTCATCTAATAAAAATTAAAGTACTCTCGTAGATAACAAATCAACAGCAAATTGTAAAATACAAAGGGAGTATTCAGTGAAGCAGAAGTAATAAACCTCTGATTCCTAGATCCTTATAGTTTTTGTTACCGGATGTTATTGACACAGCGATGAAAGTATTTTTAATTTTGTATATAATCTTTGCGTTTTTAGTGAAAAACTTCAAAATCAAAACATTAAAACTTTAGTGAATGTTCTTCTGACTGCACTAAATATATACCACATAGGTAGTTGTGGACCAAATTGAACTTAGCTTTTGCTACAATTGAAGACTCACTATATATGTACCTTACCTATTCAATAATATTCTGAATAAATGCTTATTGCTAATAGCTATTGATATTAGTTGGAATATATGTTTAATTTTTAACAATATTAATATGAGTATATTGGCAGTAAATTGAGATATTGGCAGTATAATAGTTAACCACATACCATTGTGGTGTACTGTGCTACTTATACGTTACCTATTGGATTTTATTAATGTCTACCTTATTAAAAGGCCTTAAAGTCAAAGATACATTATGAGAAAAACAAGTAGAACGTAAATGAATCTAGTTAAAGGTCCTGTTCACTGATTGTGCAAGGTGATATCGTACAACTGAATTGTAACAAGTAACTGTCGTTTGTATAATTATAAGCGAGGGATAAATAATTATGTCCTTGCCGCGTCTTGCAATATTAGTTTTTACTCTTCCTCTTCTACTTCACTCGAATCGTAATCTGGTGACTCGTGAAAAATACCATGTGTAGAATATTGTATATTTATAGCATAAAGTGTGTTCAAACGGGGATTACTTGTTCTATTAACATCAGAGTGGAAATTTACAGTGTTTTAGTTAAACTTCGTCGACTTTCGTATGGTATTATATACAAGAACTATTTTCCTCGAATAGACTTTGCTATGCGTTAATTTGCGTGATTAATTTATATTTTCTATTTTTTTTTGTAACTTGTGGTCTTAAGATGGTCTATGATCTGTGCATTCAAGAATTGTGTATGAGTTTGTCTCCTTTGACCCTCCATGCCGCCTCTGCAAAGGCGATTATCGATTTTACCTACGGGTAATAAAAACAACTTCATAGCTTCACAGTAAATTAGCATTGCCATTCAGCTATTTCACTAAGCCATATGGGGATTCTACCAGTGATGCGGAGTAGCGCTGTGGCGAATGCATATAAATATTATTTTGCGTGTACGTTAATACCTTTAGTTATACTAGTTAGTTATTTTAAAGACCTATTGTTAGATAAAATTCTAATGTAAATATATCACAGAATATGATTTGATTGTAGACGATCAGACTGTGAGTAATGTGCGTAGGTGAAGCGATTTATGTAAATGAAATCGCTCAGGTAGACTTGTTCACAAAGCAATACTTAAAATTATTTAGCCACAATAGTATTTATTTTATTTGTATTGGCCGTTCCCAAGTTTAATCTTCTTAGTATTGTTTTGCAAAAATAATAACCACTAGCCCCCGCCAGTATTTATGTTGTGATTTATAGATCGCGTATGTGTACATTTAATTTTGTTATCGTTTGAAATATTTTACCTATTGTTGCACACATACACATGGTTGTGGGAGCAAACATATAGAATGCTGTAAGAATATGTTCTAACAACATTCTATATGTTAATCTCTGTCTGTGTGATTAACACTGGTCCTCATCTGCGATAGTGTTCTTTACTGTGAGTTCAATTTATGGTACACGACATTTTTTTAAATCCATCATCATACATCACCATTTAGTAGTACAAGTTATGTCGAAGACAACATATGGACATCGAAACAATTTTATGATTAGTACTTTGCGGGCTGCGATTAATGTTAAAAAGAAAGAAATAAAACGTTTTATTGTGTATTCATGCATATTTAAATATTATTAGCTTACTTTTTTCCTACTTTACAAGAAGCAACGCTAACACCTTTAGTAAAATTCATGGACATTGAATCATTGTCTAAATTTTACAATAGGAAAGAAAAGAGTACTTACCTATGTCGGATCCAAAGTACTTATAAATGGCATTGGAGTCATAACGTATAAACTATAAAAGAATAACAGAGAAAAAAATTAATAGAATCACAGTAAAGTAATTTACTAAATGTAATCAATTATTGCTAGCATCTTAAAATGTCGAAAACTAAAGTTACAATTGTTTCATTAGATTATACTAGAGTCATCAGCCCACTTTGATTAGTAATTTACAACAAATTATTAATTATTTGTGGAAAGTAAATGAAAGTAGAATTTACACATTACATAAAATAATAGCCACACGTAGTATGAAGGATTATGTAAATACATACAAATATATGAGTAAAACATACAGACATTCCATGCAGACACAAAAGTTAATACCTTAACCTAACTTAGTATAGCAAACTATGGGACATTGACATTTCTCAGGTAGTATTTCTTCACTAGTCCTATAAAGGCAGTCAATGTTTTTGGACGGCTTATTGCGACTGGTAGGGCGTTCCATAGGCGAACTTTTTGGGTTGAGAAGGAGTGGTCGAGAAATTTTGTTGTATATCCTGGTACTTTTTAAATTTCTAACTAGCTGAACCGACGAACGATCTCAATGATTTGGGATGCGTTTCAAGTAGTAAGTTAAACCGAGATTTCAGGTAAAGATGAGTAAGTGGATTGAAGAGAATTTTGTACAGAAGAGAAAGTACATGTGCATTCCGGCGAAGACGGATGGGAACCACTTAAGCTGTTTACGATAATCGGAGACATGATCATATTTGTGTAATCCAAATATGAATCTTATACAGAGATTTTGGAGTCTCTCAAGCTTATTTAATTGATCCCCAGTGGGGATCCCCAATGGGGATCAATTGCTGCTGCAATGCTGCAATGCTGATGCATAATCAAGGATGGGGAAAAGAAGGGATTGTGAAAGAGCAATTTTCGTAGATGTGGGTAAAAAATTGCGTAGCCTGCGCAAAAACCTGACAATGACCTGAGTCTTTGTGGCATTAATTTTCAAGCCATAGGTGTTGCTCCACTTGCAAATTTTAGCATTAGCGGTGTTAGCAGCATCAGCCAGATTAATTAGTGATGCCCTGGTATTGCCAAGAAACTATAAATCATCAGATAGTGGAAAGAAGAAAGATCATTAGTGATGGTGTTAATTAAAATAGAGAAAAATAGGAGAGAGTGCACGCCGCCCCGAGGTTTGTCGAATGTAGTGCTACAGCAAGAAGAAAGGGGGTTCTCAATACTGATGCGCTGCCTGCGACCTAACAGGTAGTTGTGAAACCAGTCAATTGCCGTTGGAGATATGTTGAAAGAGCGTAGTATACACAGCAGAACGTCAAAATCAATGGTGTTGAATGCATTGCTGAAATCTAAGAGTATTAGAACTATAAGCTGGCCATTCTCCATAGCAGATCTGATGTCCGTAATATAGTCTAGGGTAGTAGTGGTGCTGTAATGGGTCGAAAGCCGGACTGAAGGTGGTTTAGTAGCGAGTTTCAGAATAGGAAATTTGAAAGTTGAGTATGAATAAGGCGTTTAAGGACCTTGGAGAGAAACAGGAGAACAGAAATAAGACTAACTATCTAAGTAATTGGAGAAGGATCCGGGATTTTTTCATTACTAAATTCGGGGTTAATTTATCAAAAGAGTTGAAATCATCATTATTTTATATTAACAATTTTACTTATAGCTTAAATGTAACATTTATGCAGCTTTGACGACAAGCAAGACTTCAATACCATTGATGGTAATATCTTCCAGAGAATCTTATGGGCTTATTGACGAATCTATTAAACGTAGCGTGTGGTGTATGTAACTATGTATTATACATAGAGTTACGAATAGGTTTATTAATCACAACACTAACCGTATTAAATTACCATATTGTATGCATCACTATATAGTATAAAACAAAGTCACTTCCCGCTGTCTGTCTGTCCCTATAAATGCTTAGATCTTTAAAACTACGCAACAGATTTTGATAGGGCTTAAAAAATAAAAAATGAAAAAAAAGGTTGGCATCACAAAAATTGCCATCTTTTGTTCGGTGGAAACTCGGCTGCACAGAATTTTTTATCACCAGCACGTGTAGACAACACAAAAGTTGTCAACTTTTGTTCTAAGCAGATTCAGCTTAATACTGTGGAGAAACACTGATAACTTCAGAGGTTTCTAATGTGATGTCGTAAATAAACACTTTTTTAGCGCTTACATTACAAACGCTGGCTGAATCATATGATACCGATTAATATGATGTGCTACAGTACTGTACACCTTAAAAAGGTCTACAAAAAAGTCCTCGGAGATATATGAATATCCATTTTCTATTTTTTACTTTTTACCAGAATTAATACATTAATTACGAAGTGATTTTAAGCAACACAGCGTTAATCGTTATCCAATAAGATACCTTAAATACATTATGCATTAAATATAGACCTGTATGGCCCTTTTCATTTAATAATTCGAATTATGAATTCGAAGATATTACAGATTTAAAATGCACGAATCGTGTCATCGGTGGCTGCATCTGAAATCCGCCCGTGCGAAGCCGGGGCGTGTCGCTATTACTACTTATAAACAAAGAAATTCAAATTAATGAGAGCCAAAGAACTCTCTCTTGCAATATATTTTTTATTATTCAATTTTAAAATGTTTATTGGCAGTCTGGTTACTTCAGCACAGGCTCTACCTTGATAATAAGACTACTGAAAATGAGAGTTAGTAGAGACAAGCTTTTTTTTTTTTTTTATGTTTGACTCTGCCAAAATGACTCTACTCTGCCCGATGGAAAGCATGAGTAGAATCCAAGAGTGGTGGTCACCATACTGCGAATGCAGATAATGCAACAATGCAGCATGGTGACCCACACCATGGCGGGCTAGTGATGCTTCCGCATCATTGGGCCTCCGGTCTCGCACTCACCAACGAAACACGACAGCATGATCGCTGTCATTTTACGTTGATTTTCTGTGCGAGGGTAGTACTCAATGATGCAAAAGCATCACTAGACTGCCATAGTGTTGGTCACCATACAGCATTGTTGCATTGTCTGCATTCGCAATGAATATGGTGACCACTCTTGGGTTCTGCTTATAAAAAATAAAAATAAAGAGCAGTATTGAGATGTGTGTAGTTATTATTTTATTATGAACCTCAGTAAAAGTGAAATTATAACAACCTGAGTTTAATAATGCAGGTTCAGAACATTCAGTTTACTCAATTGGACTTGGTTTAATTTTATTAATCTACATTAGACTTTGATTATATATTATTTAGTGCTCAATCTGCTGACAACCTCCAAGGGTTGAAAAGATATTGGGTGCATCAGTCCCTTTCAGCAGTAGCAAGAGCGATACATTCGTATCCTGCATTGTTTAAAAATATCTATATTGCTGTAAGCTATCAAGTTGTAACTGTTGGCATGAAAATCGATCTCTATACTGACCTGGTTATCGACTTAAGGCATACACAACTATTGTTTTATCAACATAGCTTATATTTGACATAGAATTTACAATTTCAATACATCACTTGTCATTATTATTTCTTGTTGTAATGGTAATTGTAAACGGCTAAACTTAACTAGCCACATTAAAAAAACATTACGAGGAACAAATAATATAGTTTTTTGTTTGGTTTTGTACCGCGAGTAATGCCGCGGGACAATATAAGTCTAAAAAAAAGTAGCCTGAGTTACTCCACGGATCATCAGATACCTGCCAGTGAAAGTCCTGTCAAATCCGTCTAGCCGTTCCAGAGATTACCCGGAACAAACAGACAGTCAGACAGACAAAAGTTTTTTTAATTACATTTTTGTTATATAAATAATAAATAAAATAAATAAATATTTCGGACACTAACACACAACGTCATCTAGTCCCAAACTAAGCAGAGCTTGTATTATGGGTACTAGACAACTGATATAAATATTTATATACTTTTTTTTTGTAAATACACACATATTATACATAGAAAACACCCAAACTCCGAAACAAATATTTGCAGATCATACAAACATTTGGTCCGACCCGGGAATCGAACCCGAGACCTCAAGAACAGCAGTCGCATACGCAACCACTGCGAACTGCAAACACACGCACCGAGGCAGTTATGTGTATACATATATATATATATGCATTGATTAAAAAGCTGTTATTTTAACATTACAAACAGACACTCCAATTTTGTTTATTTGTATAGATTCTTGAAAATGTCATTAAATATTTTAATAAGCTTACTAGGCACTACCAGAAAGTTTTTTATTCTTACTCTTCTCTCCATCCCGTGGTTGACTGTAAGATATTGCTCTGGAGCGATAAGGTCACCACTTGTACTTTCCTAGTTATAAGTTAACTTTGTAAATTCATAGGCTGGTGTACAATAAGTAGATTTATAATAATTATTATTATTAATCAGCAGCAATATTTTCAGTACAATATAGTTTAAACAAATCAAGACACACAAAGACAAATCTTTTCAAAATCTTATAAAATCTTTAATGTTTGAACATCTGAAATATAAACTGAGTCTGAAATATTGTCATACATTCAACTAACTTTAATTCTCAAATTTCCTAAGTCCTACGAGTATTACTCGTATGAATTTTACATAATAAACTAGCTGAACCCCGCGGTGTTACCCGCGGTTATTGTTGTACCGCGAGTAACGCCGCGGGACAAAGTTAGTCTAAAAAAGTAGCCTAAGTTACTCCCCGGGTCATCAGCTACCTGTCAGTGAAAGTCCCGTCAAAATCCGTCAAGCCGTTCCAGAGATTACCCGGAACAAACAGACAGATAGACAAAAAAAATTTTAACTACATTTTCTGTATATGTATGTGTATACATACATATGCGTTAAGTAAAAAGTGGTAATTTTAATATTACAAACAGACACTCCAATTTTATTTATTTGTATAGATAAAACACGCTGAATGCTTTGTCAGACCGCACCGGTACGAGTGTTCGCAGTAGTTTACGTTTATTAATTGTATGTACATATTGAATACTCGATGCATTGCAGAAATAATTATTTTCAAATAGTTTACAGGGTTTACAGATAGTTTACAGGGTTTACTTTTCGAACAAAAAGCGAAAATAATATTGAATTGTCAAAGCTATCGTATTGTATATTTTTTGTTGAAATAACCAAATAAACCATACCTATCTGTTATATTATTTGTTTGCTTCTTAATCTGTTTATCTATATTTGTATATGTTTTATTCTATTTTTATATTTATTTCGGAAAGAGTACAATTTCCTTTCATACATTAATTGACTGCCTCGTTGGTCTAGCGGTTGACGTGTGAGACTGCTGATCGTGAGGTCTCGGGTTCGATTCCCGGGTCGGACCAAATGTTCGTATGATCTACAAATAAAGTTGAAACGTTTAAATAGATATATTTACAAAAAAAAAGTATGTATGTATTTGTATCAGTTGTCTAGTACCCATAACACAAGCTCTGCTTAGCTTGGGACTAGATGGCGTTGTGTGATAGATGTCCGAAATATTTATTTATTATTTATTATTAATATTAACCAAATTCAGCTTGCGGGGTCTACTAAAACCAGACCGAACTCGCTTTATCAAACTTTTAATAAATGCACAAAATGAAATAACGCTGAAATACTATTTAAAGGCTTCATGAATTCATAAATCTCTCAATTTACAAACTTTTGATTTTTAAGCCTTTAATGGGACGCTATTGATCACATGTGCACGTTTTTAAAAGCTTCCGATTTAGTATTGTCAATTTATTAACCCATCAGAGCTGATTCGCCGCCGAACTGCTAAATTAAAACACAATGAACTAAGAGAATATTTAAATTTTTTTGGATCTATAATTGCATTATCCATGTGAGAACCAAATTAGCGAGAGTTCAAAGGACCGGAACACATTCGAGACTCTTGTGTTGCAGATGTGACGGTAGGAAGTTACCACCAGGATCCATCTTTTTATTTGCTTCCCTGTACTACAAGTATATTAGAATTCACGCGCGCATTACAAAACATTTAAATATAATGAAATGGATATAACTGAATGGGTTTTAAAAAAATGCATTGCACTAAAGTTTGAACACAGGAGGTAAAAGTGTTTCAAATGCGAAAGTTATTCAAAGCTCATGATCATCCTTGTCGTATAATTTTGAGTAGGCAAGCTGATTCAATAACAATTGAGTAACGTTAACAAAATCACATTTGCGGTTAAAAATATGTTAAACTTTTAGCTAAAAATAACATTTTTATACGAGGAAGGCTGTCCATAAAACGCATCGGGTTTTATAAATATCTTATAGTTTTGTAACACAGGATGGACACGCAAATTGAACATGGCTAGCTCGCAGTGAATGTTCCGTGCAAAGTTATATAGAAATAAATAGTTTGTCCATTAAAGCTCCAAATTTTTTAAACCTTTTGTTGTATACATAATTACATTGCTATCCCCGAAACGTATAAACTACAATGTATCTTTCAATTCCAACAGTCTGATCACAGATATAGAGAATAGAAAGCTACACAAATGGAAGCAAGTGAAATTTAAATTGCCCATCTTTATTTGTCCCAGATTTCCAAACGTGATTTTATTTTACCTGATTTAGCACCAAAAGTGTAGCACAAAAACAAATGAAATATTATCAGCTAAAAACAGGAAGAAATAATGAGACAGTAATGGCACATTGGGGCAAATATTATTGTTTTAAACAGCTAGCGTAAATGTATATATTCCAATAAATATGTTTATTAACGAAAGTAGTCATATTTATCTTAGGTCCGACATCATGTCATAACATAAAAAGTTAGGACATATTACACCTAAACTCTCTTATGGCAATATAATTATAATGTTAGACATTCATAAATATGTATGGTAATCATAAATAACATCGTCGGGATGTGTACTTGAGACTTTGAGACAGATTATTAAGAAGTCCGGGTGCTACCGGGGCGCTTTGCTACCTTCATTGTATAAAAAAAAAACCTACAAACACCTACCGAATATAGTTCTAAAAAAGTAGTAGAGTTTTTGCTCAGAGATCAACCTAATGAACTTAGCACCGACCATTACGTCTTATTAAAAAGTTTACGTACGGTATAGTAGGTTATTTAAACACTAGACTCACCGCTCTTTGAACTACTACTTACTTATACTAACCGATATGATTACCTACATTGATATAAGTTCATAAGGTGGCGAGGATAATATTTTATTAATGTCAATTTAAACAAAACTTTTTTTTATTGCTCAAAGATTTTTATTTTAATACAAGCTGAACCCCGCGGTGTTACCCACGGCTATTGTTGCACCGCGAGTAACGCCGCGGGACAAAGTTAATCTAAAAAAAGCCTGAGTTACTCCCTAGATCATCAGCTACCTGTCAGTGAAAGTCCCGTCCAAATCGGTGCAGCCGTTCCAGAGATTACCCGGAACAAACAGACAAACAGACAGACAAAAATTTTTTTACTGAATTTTTGGTATATGTACCGTGTATACATACATATACATTTAGTAAAAAGTGGTTATTACAAACAAAAACTCCAAATTTATTTATTTGTATAGACGATGTTATGGTTTTGTTACATCTATCTATACTAATATATAAAGCTGAAGAGTTTGTTTGTTTGTTTGAACACGCTAATCTCAGGAACCGCGGGTCCGATTTGAAAAAAATCTTTCAGTGTTAGATAGCTTATTTATCGAGGAAGGCTATAAGCTATATATCATCACGCTCAGACCAATAGGAGCGGAACAGCAATGAAAATCGTTTCGAAAACGGGAGAAAATTATCACGCTACAGGCAATAGGAGACGCAAACGAGGTTGCGTGGGTCGGCTAATAGAAAGATAAAAGTTTGATTAATATTAAGAAGAAAGTTATTAAGAAAAGTTAATGTACTTATCTTGATTTTTTGTAGATATTTTCATAACAAAGATGAATTTTATTTATGACCAGACATATCATCCACTACTCATAATGTCCCACTGCTGGGTTCGGCTCTCATCTCAGACAGACATATAAACAAAAAATGTCTTTATTTCTTGCCTTTTATATTGCCTGTCTTTTTCTTTATTATTTACTCAATGATTTATATGTTTGTCAACAGGTACACTTCTCGCATATACCCTAGTATCTACGTGCGTACTGGTCCTTCGTTATCAACCTCATTCTACGAACTTGATCGAGCTTTTGCCACAGAGCATGCGAACCCCTGTTGATCCTGAGGGCACTGCTAGCGCCAATCGTGAAACAACTTTCACGGTAAGTACTTTTATATATTCTTATAATATATAGGGAACCTTATGTACTTGAAAAGTTAAGTTTAAATAATTTTTGAAGTTGTAGTTTATTTAAATTAATACATAAACAGGTCACAATAACAACCAATGTATTTTTTGTTATAAAATCACTAAGCGTTGGTTAAGTTAGTTAAGTTGAGTCAAAGTAAAGAGTTCACTGACACTTGACACAATGTGTTGTTGTATGATTGTTATATTATATCACTAAGTTGTAATCCATCAACACAGTCCGAATTTATTCTTTTGCTGTAAGTAAGGAAGATTGCTCTCCTACAATTGTTAGGTTAGGACTAATAAATGTCCCACCCAAAATAGGATACGCCTCTGACGCCCTCAGAGGATATTAGCGGTCAAAACCATAAGCGGTTACCGCAACGTGTCGACAGAGGCGGCGTGCGCCTTTACTGGCTTTCCCCCGTGGGGTTTGTTTGCCGAAGTTTATCGGCGGACGGATCGCTGGTCTTACCTGCTGGAGACTCCACGCGATGCAGGCAGGGCGGCAGCACGGGACACTTTCGTTTCGACTGACGCAGTTCCTTTCCAGGCACGGTTGCTTCGGAAAGTACCTTTTTCTTTTTTTTTAACGCGGGGAATGTTCGGAAAGTACCTGCAGCTAGTCGCTAGCAGGGCACGTTTTTTGTATGGGAGCCCTTTTCAATATTTATTTATTTCTGGTTTTTAGAGTTTGTTGTTATAGCGACAACAGAAATACATCATCTCTTAAAAGTTCAACTGTCTATTTATCACGGTTTATGAGATATAGCCTGGTGACAGACGGACATCGAGATCTTAGTAACGGGGTCCCGTTTTACCCTTTGGGTAGGGATATTTCCATTTGAATATTTCTCTTTGATTATGAAGTTGCTGCTTAACCTTAAATTGGAACACTTCATTACCTTCACCGTCAGATTTATTAATGTAATTTAGAATATGAAACAAGACAAAGACGTTGTTCGACATAAACTCCTATTATGATTAATATGCAAAGGAATACAATTTTCCATTTTCAAATCTGACTAAAGCTTGAAAGACTCCAAAACCTCTGTATAAGATTCATATTCGGTTTACGAAAATATGATCATGTCTCCTATTATCGTGAAAAGCTTAAGTGGTTACCCATCCGCCTTCGCCGGAATGCACACGTCCTTTCTCTTCTGTATAACATTCTCTTTAATCCTCTTACCCCACGCTACCTCAAATCACGGTTTACCTTCTTACACGACTCGCATCCCAAATTACTGAGGTCGTCACAGAACCTGAAACTGAAAATGCCTGGTCATTTTACTAAATTTCTCGACCACTCCTTTTGTGTCCAAGCAGTTCGGTTGTGGAATGCCTTACCAGTCGCAATTAGACGTGCACAAACACTAACTGCATTCAAGAGACTTGTGAGGGAGCATTACCTGGGAGACATCAATGCCCCTTAACCTGCTATATTCTTTTTTGTTTTTTTTCTTTTGTCAATTTGGTCACACAGTCACACTATCACATTTATATATGTAATTAACTGTATATTTATCTTATTTCTTGTTTGTATTTTTTTTTTACCCACACTATAATAATAATAATAATAATAAATAAATATTTCGGACATCTAACACACAACGCCATCTAGTCCCAAACTAAGCAGAGCTTGTATTATGGGTACTAGACAACTGATATGAATACTTATATACTTTTTTTTTTGTAAATACATACATATTATACATAGAAAACACCCAAACTCCGAAACAAATATTTGCAGATCATACAAACATTTGTTCCGACCCGGGAATCGAACCCGAGACCTCAAGAACAGCAGTCGCGTACGCTACCACTGCGCCACCGAGGCAGTTAACTATGTATTACTATGATGATATATAAAAATCCTTATTACTTTATTTATGTTTTCGCCTTACCTACTTCTACACCAGATACTACCCTACACTATCTCATAATCATGTTTTTCTCTCCATCCAACGGTTGCCTGTAAGAGATTGCCTCCGGGCGATAAGGCCGCCAATTGTACTTCTCTAATTTTAAGCTTACCTTGTAATGCATCTGGTGTACAATAAAGCGATATATTATTATTATTATTATAAAGACTGAAATCCATCGCTAGGTTAAAATATATATCTATAATTACTTTAAATTAGTTTATTTCTTGTTATCGCATAGGAGTATTATGTTATACAATTGTGCTGTTTACAAGAAGTTTGAAAGATGACCGCTTTCTAAAAATATCTACACATTCATATACCTAAAAATAAGAAATAAACCCAAACAATAGTCGTTGGCGATATAGTCTGAAATTGATATATTATACTCTCAGGGGATGTTTTTTGTGAAATGAAAATAAAATAAAAGATCAGGCGTTTGTCGTTTTTTTAAGTTTTAATAGCAAAGGTGTTCAAGTTTTCTGCGACACGTATTAATCGTCAAATGAAGTCAATGGCTATCTCGGTCACGTAGCACTCTCAGTAACGAAGTCGAAGAGTTATGCTTCGGCGCCAATGGGTACGAAAATTGTTAAATGTTTTTATTGGGGGGACTTCAATTTAATTTTTAGTGCCTGATTCTTCCTGAGTGATCATAAAAACTTAATATGTGAATAATTATGATATGTAACTAAGAAATCAATTTGTTTATTTAGATTGAATAGAATTTTTCATGAGACTTCTTCGAAACTTACTTTAAATGTTAACAAGTCATTAGTTTATAACATTTTAGATAAATAAAAAAGTGGTTATTTGTATTTTTTCTTTTGAATATTTTTTTTTTTATAAAATCAATCGTTATTACTAACAATTCTCGAGTTGTTTTATGATCTAGACTTACATTCGTATTTACGGCTTTGACATTAAGATATCTTTAGTTGTAAAATGATTTCTCTATTTGCACTCTTTATATTTTAGACGTGAAAGACAGACTCCAGAGAGTTGTCCGAGAATATGATAACAATAATTTGCTGCAAATACATACTCTGTTTATGTAAATAACATCAAATGTTTCCAATGTCAGCCAAGTCTCTGACATGCGTAGGTATATAAAAGACTTGGCTTGACTTTAAACTATGTTGAATTTTAAATGTGAAATATTTTGTAGGTATGATTCTTTGTTTATTTCAAAGACTATTGGTACTTTGAAGAATCAGTATAGATGTCCACTAAGGAGTTTAATTGGAATAAATCAGTTAGTTTTCTACTGTCGCATTTGCATGTAACTACTCGTTGTATTTAAGAACGTTTTGTATTTGATAGTCCTATTGTATAAATGCCTATTTAAGGATCTTAAAAATTATGTTATAGATCTCAGAAACGTCAAAAGTTTTATTGCTTAACAATGGGTAATACATGGGTAATGTTATTTATTTTTAAATTAATTTTCATTGTATGATAGATGATGATTCATCACTATTTTCATTGGTTCCGTTAATTTGCTCTTGGAAATTAGTAACATAGAACTCTGTGAAATGTTTTTCCTGATATTTCGTGAGTTTTCAAACTTATTGTGTTTCTTTATTCGTTTTTTCGTTTTTCTACATCATATAATGTTTTTATTCTGTTTTAAAATAAATGTTCTTTAACTTAGATATATCCTGAAAATGACATAAAACTCCAATTTATTAAAAAAATATTATTCATAGTATATCTCGACCTTCTTTTCACTGGAACTTCACCTGACAATGAAAATGTTAGCGATTTTTTTTATATTTTTAGTAACTATATTTTTTCTATATTGGTATTTCTCGGCTGTTACTCCGCCGAGGTCTGCCGCAGGGCGGTGTGTCGGAATCGAACCGACAAAAAACAACACGGTGTGCCACTTTGCACTTCAGACTGGAGGGATCCGGGAACTGCTGTTATTAACACATCCGGATCCCTCCCAGAACTTGAAATAAACTCTGTACCAACCTGTCTGGCCTGTCTGTCTGTTCAGCTAGTATTAAATAAAATGTTTCATCAAAAACCTTTTCTTAGAAGGGAGGTTTGTAACTTTCATATCATGTCTTAATTTAGTAATTATTTTTCAAATATTAATTTGTATTATATTCTTTGTTGTTCTGTACAAAAATTAATTTACTCTAACTAAGCAGAATTCGTTTTTAACCGACTTCAAAAAAAGGAGGCGGTTTCTCAATTCGACCGTCTATATTTTTTTTTTATGTGTGTTCGTGGATAACTTCGTCGTTTATGAACCGATTTTGATAATTCTTTTTTTAAATGGAAAGGAGATGTCCCGACGGTGGTACCACGATAAGAACATTAATATCTGATGATGGCATCCACGAGAAATCGAGTCGAACCTTGAAGTCGGTTTTATTTTTGTTAAAATTGTATTTGTTGTTAAAATTGTACTTGTTTAATGAAATCTATAGCTACTGATTTAATAAATTTATCTTACTTTTATTGTTATTTCTTTGATATGTTAAATAACAACATTAACTCTTTCATATAATGAATTTATTTCTGGTGAAATGTTACGTTTAGCGGGTGTTTTAGGTAAGAGGAGCTCTTTTGAGCCGACGAATACCACAAAACCATTTGCCACTTGAAGACTGTCTTCCTTTGATACATAACATTTTAAGTTTTCTTTTTGTTCTCAGGCCCGCGGGCAGACACACATCATGCCACCGAGCCAGCGCGTCATGGTTCGTCGTGTGACAAGAAGGTAACTTTATATTTATGCGAAGCGAAAGGCTCGCGAGCACCAAGCGAAAGGCCGGCCGAATTAAATGCACGCGTCTTCAATGTATCGTTCTTAAGTGTCGGCTAAGCGACTCATGTGTCCACAGCTCTCCTGATTCGGATGACACTCTACCCGGCGATGAAAGCGAAGAATTCGGACGCGATGACACCTTCCTGGTTAACGCCAATTCTGAAAATAAGTTCTACGGTACGGCACGCTATAATTTTCTCTGCTTTTGTGAAACTCCTTGTAAATCAACCTCTTTTGAATTGCATGTCCTTTCTTTTAAAATACGCAAGAGCATTTGGAGAAGATAGATCAGTTTAGCGGAATATCTTCCTTATCCGTAGGGATGAATTCATAACCCACTTAAAATAATAATGCAAGCCTAATTTTAAAACATATTAGCCGTTACTTTTGAAAATAGATATGACTTTTATTATACTTACCGATAACAAGAAAAGATAATATGTTGAAATCTTTTGAAATTTTAATGATGATTTATTGAGTGCATTATTATAATCTGTTATCTATTATGTCAAATATTAGAAACTCTTAAGATCGGCTGCAATGTAGTTTTTGGTTGGAAATTAGATTTTAAAACTTTAGGACGAACTTAGAAAGAACTTTAGAACTTTTAGCTAATAGGTATTACTTGCGATTATTTTAGTTAAGTTATTAAATTATTTTCTATTTAATGTAAGCAGTAATTATTTAATGTAAGCGGTCTAATAACCACTGTATAAGATAAAAAAATGCTACATTCTTTCGAAACAGAACTCTCAACGTAGCACTATTCAATTTTCAAATTATTTTTCAAGCCATTCTGTTGCGTCCCTGCAACTAACATGGGACATTCAAACGATCCATTGTGAAAATATAATTAGATGATAATAACAATAATAGCTCTAAAAGTTGACAGACAGAGTGTGGATTGCACTAGACTTTACAACTTTTCAAATACTGGTACAAATATTAGGATATAGACTTTTATCAATTTCAACACTCTGCCTCGAAAAATACATTCGTTAATTACTTTGCCATTTAAGGATATGCGATAAATTACACGCGATGTTGCAGATCTTTTTATTGCATAAGTCGGCTTTTGTTTTTTCTTTCTTTTAAATGAGCTTCTGTCCTTAAGTCCCTAACGTAGTATTCCACTTACATCCCGCAACTTCCTGGTGTTTGATGTGATCTTTTTTCTTTGATAATGTACCTCAACGGGATGTAGGGACAGTGGGTGGAGGATCATCAGGCAGCAGCACAGCATGCGGAAGGTTCTTCGGTGCTCTCGGGCGTCAACTTCATGCCATGTCATACTTATGCCCTGGATTGCTCCCTTGGGTAGATTGTGGACCTGCTACTGAGAGCTCTGGTAAGTTGAAGATGTCTATATATTATGTTGATGTTTTCATCATCATCGTCATCATCAGCCTATCGCAGTCCACTGCTGGACATAGGAAAATCACAACTCCCTCTAAAATTATGTGTTATTTTTAAATAGAAAGATGCACTTCTTACTGAGATTATATTAAAATTGCATTATCTATAGTCAAAATGTCTAGTATAGATATAGTAAGCTCTTATGTAGTCATATTACTTTGTTTGATGTGATGTGTCTCAACGTCAGAACATTAATTTCCGCCGGATAAATGAGTGGGCGGGCCCGTTCTTCTTGTGGTTAGCGAGGTTTGTGGTTTCATCCAGCACCGTCAATTGTGTGGAGAACAATATCATACATACACACAAACATACAACATACAATATCCTTCAAAACTTAATCCATTCCGGATAGTAGACTTAAATGTTATGAAGACAAAAGCTTATTCTCAACATCCAACTATCAAAGTTTTAGAGTTTTGCTTGGCCAAATTGACAGATAGACCAAAAGTTATTTGAATTAACCATTATCAGCTACCTACCAGTGAAAGTGCTGTCAAAATCGTTCCCGCCGTTTCAGAGAATATACAACCATCAGACAGACAGACATTTTTTAACTTTTTTATTTTGGTACATGTATCGTGTATACATACATTATGCATTTCTTAAAAAGCGGTATTTTAATATTACAAACAGACACTCCAATTTTATAGATTTAACCTAGAATGTTGTAATCTTGAGAGCTTTAATGCTTTAACAGCCGGCGAAGATCGACTTACACCCATTGGATAATCAAATGAAACGTTTTTGTCTGTCCGTATGTTTGTTCCGGCTAATCTCTGTAACGGCTGGACTGATTTCGACAGGACTTTCACTGGTAGGTAGCTGATGATATGAGGAGTAACTTTTTTTAGACTACCTTCGCCCCGCGTCGCTGCCCACGGTTATTATCGTACCGCGGGTATCACCGCGAGGCTCAGGTAGTTATGTAATAAAATTATAAAAATAATGTTTAATCTAGTTATCAGATGGGTGACGGTCCTCAGCGTCATTATAGCGTCATAATAACAATAATATTTGTTTTTTTTTTGTTATAAGCTTTATTAACTAAAGCAATGTATGGTCCCAGTAGAGTTAACAAAGCCCTTTATTTGCAGGACTCTTTGTGATCAAGGCTGTCGGTGTAATGTACGTGCTTATTATTATTTTCGACATTTTCGCTGCCTATGGCAATCCTTACGAATCGACCTTCACCAGTGTCGTCATGCTTCTGTTGCTGATCGGCATCATTACTATCTTGCTGATGATCTCGCGAAAACCACAAAACCGGTGAGTTTAGTGTTTAAGGGTATTCATTGATACTAACCTTGTCGTGACGTATAATGAATGCGGAATGTCATTACCGCTATTTATCCCGTGGCTGCGTGTCATAACAGCCGACTAAGGGAGCTAGCCAATAAGGAAAACAGCACTGTGAGTGCATGGAAAACTTGACACTATCCCTACATCAGCCCAACTGGCTTGAGTGGTATAGAAAGCCAAAACCTCCTAACTAAAGAGAGGTCTTTGTCCATAACTATTGAAAGCTGTACGAAACTTGTTAAACGTGTCAAACTTTTTAACACGAAACAACTTAGTAAAGGCGTAACTCACAACATGTTATAACTTTTCCGTTAAACTATGATTTAACGAAGGCATTCATTTTAAACATAAGATATAGAATTCTGTTTAACTGAATTTCAATATAAATGTACAAAAAAAGTTAGAACAAATAGTCATTTCAAAGTCACATTGTCAGGTAGTGTGTGTTGTGACTTTTATAATTCACTTTATACCAATAAACGTTAAAATGTACGAATTATCGAACTTATAGTCGTTTTGTATTATTTCATAATACATTAATGTCAAGTGATATTCTACTGTCAATGAAAACGATCAATGTTTTTTTTTTGTTTTTTTCGGAAAACAGTCTTCATTTCATCTCATGAAATTTGAAAAATAATAAATACTTTACATTGGCAGAAATAGCTGATCTAAGAGATCCGGCTGGTTGCCATTTCATCAAAGAAGAAAGAACGCTTTATCTTAGACAAAGAATATTAATAGACTTGACATATGCGTACACCCGTAAGGGATAGAAACAAAGTACATCAAATATTAATGTTGTCAGGTTAAAGCTAATAATTCTCCCTTATTAATTTCGTTTACTGTTCCAAACGTTTAACAATTCTGTCAAACATGGTTAATTCAGAATAGCGGGCCCTGGGCCAAAGCGAAAGCTAAGGATGCAACCGGGATCGGGATTAATTTTATTGTAAAAACACAATTAATAGAAGCTTATAGAATTTATTGGCCTTTAAACAAATAAGTTTGTTAAAGAAAATTTTAATATTTTCGTCTTTATTTACCAGCATATTTTTTGTACTTTAATGTATCCTACGTTCAAATATTTTTTACATAGGTATAACTTTAATTAATAGCACGTAATAAAAAACACTAATTGTCTAAAAACACCTTGTGATCCGTTTTGCGAAAGAATCCGCACTCAAGATGACAAGAACACAATTTCGGGTATACTTTGTCGGTGCCCAATCTTGTCGTACAGTAGCCTTCAACCACATTTTACCATTATTTTCATCCTTAAATCTGGAGAGCAAAAAACACAAACAAATTAAATTTCCTCACCGTATGGGGTAATTTCGAAAGGCGTGATACGTTATCCCTAAAATGCTGATAACCTTGCAAAATTACCATTACACATTATTAGTCGTTCGAACTATAGCTGTAACAACCCGCACAGTTTGGTCGGTTAATTACAAAATGTTTACACTTTAGAATCTAGTTTTTATCACTTATGAAATTGTTTCTGCATATTAACAAACAACGATTGATGTAATGATCGTAGTTCGTAATATTAAAAACAATATTATGTGGCTAAAACGGTTTTTTTATACTGACGTGTGAAAGGTTTTTAAATTTACGTTCACTGCCATTTTTGCAACCGACAACACAACATTGTACCATAGTTTTTAACCGACTTCAAAAAAAGGAGGCGGTTTGTAACCCCTGAACTTGTCAGGCCGGTCACTTCACCAGCTAGATCAGTAGTAGAGATACAATGAGAGCCCAGGGCGCCGTTAAAAGAAATTAGAAATAAATTAAAAGTAAAAAATTATGATGAGGTAGAGTAAAATAAAAAAGATATAAAAAGATAATAAGTGTGTATGTGTGTGTATGGGATTCTCAAGGCACTCTTCATAAGAAACACGCACTCCTCAGTGATGCATACATATATTTCATAGGTTCACAAGGTTATAACATCAATTACAATTTTATTTTTAGAGTCAAAGTGGTTTGGCACAAGAGTACAAAATATACAATTAAACACTCCTTGATGCCGTCGCACTGCAGACAGACACGCAGAAGATCTTTTCTTCACCTTACAGACCACAGGCGAGGGTCTGTTAGGAACTCCAATTGTAGGTGGTAATAAATAATATATTGTTACACCTTATGTGGGTGCTACTTGAACATAAATTCTTTAAAACTTTTACGTGAATAAGTGAGCATCCTCAGGACACAGAAGCGAGCATGTGAGCTGCGGGCTGCTTACAAAGGATTTTCTGCTGGGATTTATCCATACAACCCAGGACGTGCACTCTCAAATTAGATAGTTCTGCCAGGAACCATGAACCCTCAGACGGGGAATTGGAGATTCAGCAGCTTTTCACTATTCACAGCAAACAAACAATAAATAAGTTTCTACGGATTTTCACCACAAGAGCAGAAAATAAAAAAGTGATCTTGAGATCGACAAATCCTTCCTTTTAAAGTTTCGGCATCGAAAATTCTCGAACTTCCCCACTACCTTAGGCTAAAATGAGCACGACACACTCCGATGTATTCTAACGCAAAGACACCATTTTGAGAGGTAACCAATTGCATATATCTTACTACTATAAAATGTTCATTCTTAAATTTTGAAAGATGTAATCAATCAAGATGTATTGCTTTGACGCTCCGAAGTGCAGAATAACGCCATCTGGTGCCTCTTGGGTGAACTAATCGGCCAGTCGATCCACTCGAAAGTAGAACTCTCAGGGCGTATCATACCGTGAAGGCGCTGTGCTCACCTTCTTCCTAATGCAACTTTCACTTAAATAAAAAAATAAAAAAACAAATGCTACAGGTTTTTATAATATCTGGGTTAAAAACCGTTACATACACTTGAAATCACATAGTAATTGCAAAAAACGTTATTTTTCACTCCTGATACAATTCACCCTTCGAACACTGTCTGAAACAATTCACCCTTCGAACACTGTCTGACACGTATGTCATACGAAAAAAAGCGATACGGCGATAAGGATAAAAATACGTATCTCTAATTTTCTCTAACACACTGGAAAATGGTATAGTTATCTCGTCGCTCGTAGTAACGCTGTTGGCGTAACTAGTCTATAGTAATTCTTTGTCTAAACGCTTAATGAAAATAACTTATTTTCTTTTATTAATCGTATAATGTATTAATCGTAAAGGTTTATATGGGATAGATTCGGTTTTTTCAACAATTGCATTTATTACGCTCAATATATTTCATTTATAACAATATTGAGGATTTGAAGTCGATGATACTTTATCGAAAAAATAGATAAAAAATTATCTAAATAAAATCGTTTCAGCGTGTCCCTGATGTACACTACACCTGGACTACCATTCGTACCAACTATTGCAATCACAGTCAACATCTATTTGATCCTGAACCTCTCGATCTTGACTCTGGTGCGATTCACTGTCTGGATGAGTTTAGGTAATTGCAATTTTTTATCTTATATCTCTAAAATTATTTTATGATGCTTTTCATATTTTGAACTTATTTGGCATAATATTTTTCTGTAATATGTTTTGTTTATCTTAATCTAATTTAAAATGTCAAGTTATTTTTGAGTTGGTTGTTGATGTTCATACTCAAGTGAACACAAACACAGAACGAGAAAATAAATCAATTCTTGATTAAAACATTTATAGTAAACGTTTGTTTACTATTACTATTGATAGTGAACTTTTGGTGCATTGAATTGGTAACTTTAATACATGTACAATTGTCTTAACACTATTTACAATTGATCCTCTTGTAGTAGTAATGTGAAATTCGGTTTCAAGCTGATATTTTCTACAAAGATTTTCATTTCCTCGATATACGTAAAAAGTAGCACATCTAGGTCTCTTTTATAGAACCTAAAAGGTATAAAACTCTTTAAAACTGATGTTAAAATTGGTGTTATTTTTTAACCATTAAGATACAGCTGAACTTTGATTTTTAAATAGACCACAGCCACCAATTACAAGGCAATATCGAAGTTCTATAGTCGGTCTAACTACTCGTAATGATTGCTAAAGATATTAATAAGGTAACCGTAACCAACAACCTATCGAAATATGGAGGGATCTCCAGAAGTTCATCATCATTCATCCATGGAATGACCTGACTGGGATTGCTTAACTTCGGAATGTGTTAACCTACGTAGTTTCTACTTAGTCTATGGGACTAATTATGTTAACGTTACAGGCCTCGTGATGTACTTCAGATATGGAATTAAAAACTCAACCTTAGAGACCAATCCACCTGCTCCTCCAGCTCAAACTCCACCTCCACCCAACCCTCTTGACCGTACCACGATCCCACCTCCATCCCCTCATCAGTCACGACCTACAGGCGACCGCAACATTTTTGAGGGCGACGGCAACAATGGCTTGTATGGCAATATGGAGTAAGTTTTGTTGTATAATTTTTGGAAGCATGCACTTCATTGATTTTAGATGTCATACAGAAACTATACAGTAAAAGTAACGAGTGAAGGTAAACAACTTTTTTTGTTTCAGTTAGGTTAATATCTAACACCTATGCATAGAAAGGAATGACGAAAATCCATACGCCTTGACTGTATCATACTGTTATTTGTAATTAAAGCTAAACTGACAAAGCCTAATTTCGATGCTCTATTAATACAGATACATCGATTTCATATATGTTCATTACATTCCTCGCAGAGACTTGGAGCGGTTATACAAAAGGCTAATAAACAGTAATTTACAGCACTACACGCGTCACTGATTGACACAATGAGAATTCTAGGCATTGCGGCCTCTATGAGCAAATAATTATATAAACTGCCTAGGTGGCGTGGTGGTAGCGCATGCGACTGCTGCGCTTGAGGTCTCAGGTTCGATTCCCGGGTCGGACTAAATGTTTGTATGATCTGCAAGTATTTGTTTCGGAGTTTGTGTGTTTTTTTTTATGTATAACTAGCTGAACCCCGCGGTGTTACCCGCGGTTATTATTGTACCGCGAGTAACGAAGCGGGACAAAGTTAGTCTAAAAAAAAGTAGACTAAGTTACTCCCCGGATCATCAGCTACCTTCCAGTGAAAGTTCCGTCAAAATCCGTCCAGCCGTTCCAGAGATTACCCGGAACAAACAGACAGACAAAAATTTTTTAGCTACAATTTTGGTATATGTACCGTGTATACATACATATGCATTTAGTAAAAAGCGGTTATTTTAATATTACAAACAGACACTCCAATTTTATTTATTTGTATAGATACGTAGGTATTTACAAAAAAAAGTAAATATGTATTTATATCAGTTGTTTAATACTTATAACACAAGCTCTGCTTAGCTTGGGAGTAGATGGCGTTGTGTGTTAGATGTCCGAAATATTTATTCTTATTATACTGTTCTGGAAACCCATTGCGCATAAAGTATAGCACATCGTACCTTGAACTTTCTTATGGGGTCTTAACCCCTTTATAGCAGCTAAAGAAATAATAACATAATAGCCTTATGGCTTGAAATAAGCATAACAGTACTTTTTAAAATCTAAATCATTGAGTTTTTTAATTTTACAGTTGATATACATCTAAAGCAACAGGACAAAAAATTAACTGATTTTTTTTCCAGGTATAGTGATCCCCTACTAGCTTGGCACGACTCTGATCTTCACCAACCGGGCCAATCCACTAGCCGCGGATCATCATCAACTCAACAAACCTCTTATAAACAAGTTGAATCACGGTAAAAGCTACTTTTTAACCGACTTCAAAAAAAGGAGGAGGTTTCTCAATTCGACCGTATATATATATTTTTTTTAGTACGTTAAGTGTAAGGTTGTGTTTACGTAGCGCGTAGTAGTTGTGTTTATAAGCGGCGGTACTATTAAGATGTCGGGCTTTCATTAGGGTGAAGTTTATCGAATTAGGTGAGTTAACTCACCACATAATTTTGATATTCTAATTTGGTGTTCACTTTTCAGTTTTGATACAACTACAAATCGGACATCCTCACACACAATGAGTCGCCCGCCCTGGGCTTATCCTGATTCGGCATACGACAACTGGGACGACTAAATGGTTTAGTGGCTGCTTCATGATTTATTTAGATTAGAACTTTGTCTCTTTATCTTCTCTGTGATTGTTTTTACAAATTATCGCATTGGAATAGAAACAATGTAATATGTTTAGTTAGACCATCTGTGTAAAAGTACTTGTACCAATTAGACACGAAATTTGTGAAGTACGGTCTATAAGATAATAACATGAAATCCATAATACTCTAACAACCATCTAAGATGATAATTTAATATAACTCTTTGTGACGTATTTTGTGTAGGTATCCCACACTCTTGTTCAGGCTTTTAAAGTAGAATAGTAATTTGGTGTAAATATATTATCTACTGCTATCGGCCACATACTGTGGTCATATAAGTGTATCTATCATATCTTCTCCTGATACGAAATTACTTTTGTGACGCAGACTTTTGAGTATTGTATCTATTTTTAAAACAGATCAAACCATTTCAAGATATTTGGAATAAAACAGCTTCATCGATAAATGTTAAATTTCCAAGACGCGGAATAATATTATTAATTTCTTCATTGCAACAATTACTTTTGCTTCCAAAAGTAAACTCAGTATTCAACCACTGGCGTGTTGCCGAATCAAACATAGAATTATATACCTAATATCATATACAGGTAGAATCACAATAACTTGAACTTTATATTGGTATCCTAGAAATGATGTTAGTAAATAGCCAGACGAGTCTCTCCTAATATTTAATTAAGACTTTAATAATTTCATACATTATTTTCAAGTTAAAACCTTCTAAATTTAAAATATAAAATAATCAAAATTTTAACTAAACATATCACAAAATGAATTTCAGTAGTACATTTCTTTGTCGTAGGTATTCTCAGTCACCTGATATAGGACATTTTGATAGCTACAAAAAATTTAATGCGTAACATACATAGGTAATTATATTTTGTAATCCATATTGAGCTTAAGTTAAACCTACATAAATACCCCATTTATTTTTGTACTCTATTTGAAATGTTTGTTGTTAGAAACCTAATCGTATTTCTATGCACAAAGTACCAAAGTTGATCATTCGGATTTAATCAGGAACTAACACTTACCTAATTGTACTCTTCTATCTTTTTTATATATGTATATAAATAGATGTAACATCGAAGGGTGCGGCCACATTTGTAACGGATATTGGACAATAACATGTAACATCGAGAAAGATTAAGGCGAAGCATTGGGCTGCGAATTCGATTTAAACAAAACAACAAAATTCACTCGAAGAAGGTCTTCCGAATCCATGTCAAGTTACTTCTGACGATAGTCTGTATACAAACAAACTGGGGTCACTTGCTGTACCTTGTCCCACGTAAAGGCCTAAACGCTTAATGCAGCATTCACCGCATTATCAGCGAGAATATTTTACAAATGACAAAGCGAACAGCAAGTCAAATGACATTTTACAGTTTAGGTACTAACGTCAGACAGTAATGTTACTTAGATTATAATATATCTCTACAATATAATAAATCTATTATGTAGTAGATTACGTATTACATTTTGTCTGTAAGATATTATTTTAAATCAGTATATTTGTTATTCACTTTAATTTCAGATTTTAATCAATCTTTCTATTTATATACAAAAATATCCATATCTATATTTAAACATTAATTCATCTTATGTGTTGTTATATAGGTAGGTACATATATATTTAGATAATTTGAATTTAGTTGGCACCGTAGTTTTGATGATATTTATTTTAGATAATTTATTGTATAAGTATATAATAAAATATTTATTTATGTAATGGAATATACTTGTTGCAGATGTAATTACATAAATAAGTTAATAGGTAGGTATGTCATGTTATACGTATATAATTCTATTCATTTATAATTGCTTATTGGTATTATTATTCTAAAGGCTGTCGTACTGAACATTTTAAAGTTTTTAATTGTTTGATTTTGATATATCTAAGAGCCTATTTTGTTTGTATTTGAAGTAGCTTGTTGTATAAATTATGTACGTTAGGTATTTTGTCTGGAAAACTCACGACAAATTCAATTTAATCAAATAAAAATACATTGGCATGGCCTTAATATAAAAATTGTTGAAGTTTGATACGTATATTAGGATTGTTGGCTTTCCAAAGCGAGGTATACGTTTCTTAGTAGAGCGTGAAATGTTATTGGCGTCAAGTTAAATCTTTACAGTGAGTATTACCGACAAATTTGTATGTAAATAAGTATTACAATGACTGACACTTACAAATCGCATAACCAGTAGGTATGTGCTTGCCCCGGACATGATATTAAAGAGCGTCAGCGAGCGTCTAATTAGTTAACAAACCGGACTTTACAATTACTCTCATTTCCCACGAGACCCATAGATATACTACACCCTGACGTCGCAAAACTGACGTTCAATAAGGCAGAGAATACGCGTGATAGCTTAACTGAAAAAGAGGAATAGTACCATAATTATGACGGGCTTCATATGCAGATAATTTCATAAAAACGAAGCTTCCATACACCTTCACTATTGTTATTACAGATCCTGTAGTAACAAAGACATTTTGCATCACACCTATGTCATCGCAAAATGTAGCAGAAAGCAAGTTGCACGACAAATTACCTGCAGTTCTCTTATTACCATATTAATTAAAGCGGCGTATAATAGTACGACTGACTATATCCTCAGAGTGCTTTTATTCTCAAGTTATATAACGCGTATTTCTAACGAGATTTGATCACCTAAATCTCGCTCATAATCAGAGATGACACCTAACCACACTCTCTGACATAGGATTAGGCAAAATCAGTGTTAGTATTAAAATGTGCTCTTTTCGTTAGTTCGTTGTTTCACATCGTAAAAGTTTTTTCAAAGAAAATTCTTGCAATATATTCAACTGTTCTTCTTCTTCAAAATGTGGATCAACGTGTCCATGTCCTCGTAGTTTTTGTTGAGCCAACATTGAAAACAGTATTGCGTACCTATTTTAATTTTTGCCAAATACAATACCATAAGCGGGCAAAAATCTGAAAAGGAAACACTCACCTGAGTATAAATCACAGTTGGCAAGCTTTCATTAACCATGTTTTGAGCTGAATATTCATTATATAAATAAACCTGCGACGGTAACTTACCTACCACTGATAAAAAAAGCAGTTCTAAGAATTACAAAGGCTCAATTTATGTTATACTTTTTATTAAAGAGTACATCGTTTAACTGTTACTATATAAAGGATTAGTTAAGTATTAATTAAATGGTATTTTTAAGCATATATTTACCTTTACATAAGTATTATATAAATGTTTAGCGTACGGCAGACTGTGTGTGATCGTTTCTAGACGTCAATAACATATGGAGTATACAATTTTCGATATGCCAGAAAATATTTAGAGCGCTCTGTAAACTGCTTAATCAATCTTAATTAAGTTCCAAAAAAACCCAGACTAATATTACTATCAACAAAAGTTGCGCACTTAAAAATACACCGATAACGACGTTTTTGCATTCGATAGCACACAGATTTGCTGTCAGGTTTAAAATACATTGCAGGTTTACATTGAAGGCACGGGGACAGTGGAGGTAGAATGACAAAAGTTAAATCACGATGGTTTAGTTTAATGATATCGGTTTCCCTTAGCCTTGAGTGGAGATCTCACTGGTGTATTTTAAAATACCAATTGGATATCATATAATCAGCGTTATATAATTAATTAATTGTCCTGTATTAACTATGCTATGTATTACTAAGTGTGTGAGCTCAAATATTAGTAAAGTTTTGGAGTGTGTAATCTACACTATATACGTGGACGCATGCATATCAACTTTTAATAGTGGTTCGATACAACCTTTCATAGAGTTTCATGTAGGGCAACACTAATTCAGAGGCAGTCTCTTCGATGCCGGCTTGTCACCAAAGCTCAATAACAATCAGCTGTACTAATATTCTAGCTCTGTGAATGTTAGAAGACAGAATGATAATATTTAACTTCTTTGGTAATTCTTATTATTTTTGTGTATAGGTTCTATCTCATTTTGTGCCATGTAGGTATGTTTTGTTAATGTTACAAGTTTAGTGGATAGTCTTTTATTTAGTTTTATGGCAGTTTTTTATTTGGCAGTTTTTTATTTTGTTATTGATAAAGACCGTCTTCGTTTTGGTGCGATTAGATATTGTCAAATGTCTTCTCTTTGTGTCTAGCATCGCTTAACTGTTTCTATTGTAGGAAAATAATAGTAATTAGTTGACGTAAAGATCTCATAGGTATTTATTACTTAATTTACACTCAGTTTTAATGTATGTGTTACACAATTTACATATAAGTTAGTTTAATAAGTTTATTAAAATATTTATGGCTGAGTGGACTATTACTATTAAATACCCTTTTATGACATCAGTTTCTACAGAAATATAAGTTTTAGAAAGACACCAGCTGCACTCGTATGACTTTTGGAGCCACTAAATTTTCAATGCAAAACTGATTTTAAGTAGTACTTAAGCACTATCTCATTATAATTTAGGTTACGTTTGTATACTATTTCTACTGTCGCCGATCCGAATCGTAGCAGCGCTGGTTTAATAAAGGTAACAACTTAGATTATTCACTTAGGACGCAAATGCGTATCCACTAATACCTTTTGTACTGTGTAAAGTTTAAGAGTTCAAGGGTAAGAGAATTCATCTTTAGATAAGTAGTCACCGGAGAATTAGAAAGGTATAAGAATTGGCAAGGGTCATAAAATATCAGGGTGAGAAGACTTAACATTTTTGATGAAGTAGTAGAAGTATGGAATTAGACAAAAATAGGCCAGATGTGAAGACCTGCGTAATGTGTATAATGTGTTAAACCCCACATTTTGCACTTTAAATCCCCACTTTTAAAATTAAAAACGTTATGCTAGCCATAACGTTATGTGGAATAGATAGGTATGTAGAAACAACATAATTGGACCAATGAGTTATTCTTTTCGCTGCTGCGATCCGGAGACAATTTATATGTATGTAAACTTAGTATTTAACCATAACTTAACCAATCTTAATAAAATGTTTAAGAAAACTGATTATTGTTTTATTTATAATGATACCCTTTTTTGGAATGGAAGAAATTTTGATTCATAAAATAAACAATATTAATTCTAACAAGCAAACACAAAAAAGTGGTAACAAGTCTGTTTTCTGGTAGGAATTGTAAAATACGTTGTCAGAAAAAAAAATAGAAATATTCTCACACACAATGTTAACCAGACTGATCATTGACAGACTTACATTTCTAAATCTAATCATTTCAATATATATGTATAATATATATATATATAAATACACAGAACAAGTAATCAGTTATCATCAAATATTTTTTCTGAATTTAAATCGAACCCACGTCCTCTATCTCAGCGGTCAGGAACACTAACCACTAGAACAACGGGTCTGTCATATCATAGCACCATAAACTTAGCCCTCCCACTGGTTAGCGGGACGCGGTAACGTGGAACGTTCGACGAATTCATTAGTTAGTGCATCACTCTCCGCTGGCAGTCACAGGCGTGAAAGCGTGACTGCGCGTGTTATTTTTCTTAACACTACACAAGTTATTATTTTGCAACATGGATAATCTGCCGTAAAAATAGACAAACCAAAAATATGTTTTCAAGTGTAAGCTATTATAAGCTATATTTGTAAACGAATAAATCTGCAGATTTTGAATTCGTCATTCACACCGCGTCTCGCAAACCATTGGGCGGGCCAAGCTTACAGCTATTCTCTTATAGTCCAGATTTCATTCTTAGTGATACAGTTAAACAACTCCTTGAGTCGCAGTTGTTACATGTTACTGCTCGCCCTCTTACACTATATCATTTATATATATACCTACTAGCTGACCCGGCGAACTTCGTACCGTCACTTTTTTTTTGTAAATATTTTCTACATTTCTGAAAAACGTGTTTGAGTAATTGTGCTCACCTGGGTTTCCCACAGGCAGTTTACAGTTGCGTACAAAAACAATGTGATATGATTGATCAAAATAATATAAGCATGATATATGTAAATTCTAGAAATAGAAATACGGTGCCATCTACCAGATATCTGTGCAACTTAGATGTCAAGCCGCCATCTATTATGACTTTATAAAACTAACCGATAAATGCTCACATTTGCAATTACCTATCTCCCAAGTTGGACTAAATTAGATAAAAATTGGTTCAGTACTGTCGGAGTTCATCGCGAACATACATCGTGACACGAAATTTATATTTATATATGGATCTCATATATCCTCCTACAGTCATCGTTCACTAAATACTCTGAATAATTTTCGACCGCTGTTTTATTCTACTTGTCTTTGTGGTTTCGGATTAAGACTACAAAATGTCATTAGGTAAGGCAACATCAGTGCAAAAAGAAGGGAAACTTGAAACACACCCTATACCAACCCGTCTGGCTATCTAGATATTGTAGACTAGCTGACCCACGCAACGTCGTTTGCGCCTTATATTGCCCGTGAAAATTTCCCCCGTTTTTTAAACATTCTTCATTGTTGCTCCGCTCCTATTAGTAGTAGCGTGATGATATATACCCTATAGCCTTCCTCGATAAATGGACTATCCAACACCGAAAGAATTTTTCAAATCGGACCAGCGGTTCCTGAGATTAGCGTGTTCAAACAAACAAACAAACTCTTCAGCTTTATATATTAGTATAGATATTGTCTACAAAAACCCCGAAGGAGAGGCTTATATCCAGCAGTGGACAATTAAAAGCTGCTCTTGATAATCATACTGATGTGCTTTATGCTATGCCGCAAACGATAGGATTTTTATCCTGATTTTATTTCAAAAGGCAGGTGTTTAAATAAAAACCAACTTGGTGACGGAATTTAATGTTTATTCAAGACCTCATAATGCCGTATTATGTGCGTTTATCTCTCAAACACGTTAACATTAAGAAGAAATGTAGGTATGTACCATTTCGTTTGGAACTACATATATTCAGTGTCTCATCTCATATACATAGTACCCATAGCCATCCAAACTACAATATGCTGCTACATTTTTTTTTATTAATACGACATTTAATAACAGATATAATTACTACACGTTATTCTACTCATAAATTAATAACACAATTAATAATACTTGTTGAAAGTATCGGTACTCATTGACTTTGTTTGTTAGTAATAAATCGAACAGCCAAGGACTTAATAGATATAAATTACTTTAAAAATAACTGTAGTTATAAAAATAATTGCTCAAGTGCAACTCCGACTCGTAACTAAGGGTTCCGTACCACAATAATGTTTGTTAGTTATATTATTACTTGTTATATTTTTTTTATAAAACATATAGAACAATTAAACTCTGTTCATTGATTTGATTTTCTTTTAGCGATAAATATTTTATCATCATCAACAACATCCTTTATTACTCCACTGCTGGACTCCTACCGCTCCTTAGAAAGCCGATTTTGACTTGCTTTACCACAATAGCCCAATGGGTTGGTACGTGGTTCATTCTGTGATTGGCAATTTATATGTCTTTAAAAACCTACTGACTGTTATAGACGAATGATGATTGCGAAATGATGATTGATCAATGAAATCCATAGTAATCACCATTTGGTTTTAAAAAGAAAAGGATACCAGTGGACCGGTTCCTATTGCATGATTCTGTGCTAAGGAGTTAAAGAATTGAAGTCTGTCTTATTTCGTCGTTTAAATGCGGTTATCTATTCAATGTGTAATGTAGAAACCTAAGTCTAGTTTATTTACTTAGATGAACATAGTGAAATATGCTTCACTAAATTAAAAGGCGCAACGGACATAATGGAACTGCAACTAATGGGTGTTGACCGTTTTGTAAATGCATTCGGTTTAGCTTAATAATTGATATCATGAGTAAATTGATAGACTTTTTGAAATTAATGTCATAAAGTTTATCAATTCTTTAATGTAGGAATAAAACTAGATAATTCAGATATTTAAAACAGCACGTTTTATAAATTATGCTTCAGTTATGATTCTAAACAGTGTTTAAAATAAAATAAATGAATGAACAGAGTTTAGATGACTTTTACCCCGTGGATTATTTGATAACTATATGATTTTGATAAAAATATATAATGGAAGGCGGCGAACAGAAATAGTATAGTTAATTTATTAATTTCGCATCTTTTATTTACGGAACCCTTAGTATTGGAGATATATTTAATTTTTATTATATTTAACAAACATAATAGAATACAGAAGTTCTTCACACGGTTCTTTATTTTACTGTTATTGATTTTTTTTAATAGCCGGCACCGTTCTCGCAATGAGACATGACAATTGTTTATATGTGAGGGAATGTAACCCATATTTTGAAACAAGTGATATATGCTTTAGTGTCAGTTTTATTAGAAAAATCCTCTCGAATTAATAAAATCTTTACAAGCCCCTGTGAAAGGCGTATAAAAAAATAAGGTTTGATCAGAATAAAAATAGTTAAAATGATTATCAAATAATTTCTATCAAACAAAAACGTAACAAACCCAAATGTTATAAATGAGGGATTTTATTTATAAAACTTGACTGCACTATGGTACATATTGTTTTTTTTTTAAACTAGAGTAACTTAAATACGAAATAAAACTACATGCACACAGCTTTCCGTTTAATTTAATTGTTAAATATGACAGATGACATAAAAACTCCGCCATTCTACATCAATAAACTGGAAAATAGAATTAAATAGACAACCACCACATTGGCTTAAAATGTTATCAAAATATTAATCAATGTTTACAAAATTATTTGTAAACAATTGTAATGTACACTTATGCATAACGTTCGTTACAAAATACGAAAAGATTCTCATTACACAGCTCTCTCGTCACTTACGACACGTTGTGTGCAGATAGCTTTAAATGTAACATTGCATTTGTTTATACAATTTTAAGTGTGTTTATATAGTTTAGTATAATATGTTTTGATATGTTCTTAATTATTATTGCTAAGAATACAAAAAGCATCTATAGACACTCGTGTGTACATAAACACATTGACGTAAAGGTGATTAAAACACACTATCATAATATAATTCTTTCTATAATTACGTTCTTACTGTTAATTAATGGTGGGTACCGAGATAACTATTGTCAAATATTATAGTAACCATAATTATATTATTACATTAGACCCATATGTATATACCTCGGCACCAAACATGTGAATGAAAGAGGGGGGCTAACATACCATATCGGTACACCACAATATTATACAAACAAACTGGAATATACAAATAAATATACCAACATGGAATAAAAAAGAATGTTATCAAAAACCATTGAATAAGAGCGCTACATAAGAGATAGTTTCAACATAATCACAACCATCTAAGAAAATGATCGAGTACATACAGTTGTTATTTATTTTAAGGCACGACAATACTAACATGACAAAGCTGACTTTGGTATACTAGTTTCCTTGCCCAGATATCACTTACATCATCCCATATTACTATATTATCTACTAAAATAAGCGTTACGTGTAAAAAAAAACTTATTACATTTAAATGAACAAATTCCAATAATTTAACTATTGATACAGTACAAAAAGTGTTTTATTATCTGGTGTATTATTTGGTGAGATTGCTGTATCAACAATTAAAATAATGAAATGCTTTATTAAGGTGTACCGGAAAGTTTTTGAATGAAACACACATCATTTAAAAATAAAATAAAAATGGTATTTATTCAATGTATTGGCCATTTGATTCTATACAGTTTGTCCATCTTTCTGGCAAATGATGAATGCCATCCCAAAAGAACTGCTTGTCCTTTCGAGCAGAACCATTCAACGACCCATTTTTGAACTTGTTCAAAATTTGCAAATTGATGCGAAAAGGTGATAATAGGACGGAGACAGATCCAGAGAGTACGGCGGCTGTGATAGTATCCAAGAGATTTTTATACGTCTTTCACCGGTTTTAGTTTTTCGATTTTCCATTTGGTTTTTGGTCTACCCGAACGTCTACTGTCTGTTAAATCAAAAAGGAAACCACGTCTTACACGTTTTTACGCTTTGAGCATTTCTCCGTAAGTTTCTACCAACAAACGATGACTTTCAATGGTCTTGTTCTTTTGATGTAATAAGAAAAGCAATACATGCCGCAAATGCTCTTTGTCAGCTACGAAATTCGACATATTCACAGAGCTACCACGCTATAACACTATTATTTAATCAGAATGAAAATGAGTAGTGTTTGAAGGTAATGACAGTAGAATAAAATTACATATTTGCCAAATTATTTTATTCCATAGTAACGGCTAGCGGCATCTAAATCTAAACCGGTAAAACCTTTACGATACACCTGTGTACATATAAAATAGTGACCAGCAATTCGAACGATAATAAAAATTAAAGTTTTGTTTAATTTTCACGATGCTTAATTGCCGTATTTTAATATAACATGATGATACATTTATAAACGCATTTAGTACCGAAACTACATTATAGTGTACCACAATGAAAATTTATTCTAGAGTTGAGTAAATAGAAATGATTTCTTTGTCATGTTACTATTTAACTAATTCCTCACATTGCATTTCACACGTTTATATCTTAAACACATATTTTAATCAAATGGAAATGCAGACTAAAATATGTACGATACATCTTTGCCCGGTGCATATAAAACTGCGCCGCAAAAAGATACAGCAAATAACCAGCTGCAATAACGAAATAAAGTTGTTTCTTTCAAATGTAATATTTTTTTCAATTCAGTCATTCAATTTTATACTTTATTTCATTATTTTAGAGCCCATTATTCATAGAATACACTCTTATAACTTACTGATCTTGGCACTTGTTTACTTCAAGCTCCGTTTCTTGTATAGTAGTATCTTCGTGTATGGTTTCCTCCCTTGGTGATTTGTCGGTTACCGTGTCAGAGATAGTATTTTCATCTCTCTCCTCTATAGGTGCATGTTCGTTGCGAAGGCTAGTACCTCCCGCCCCGCACTCTCCGGTCGGGCGTAGGACTAGGTACATCAACAAATCGGAGAGAGATATTATTCCAATCACTTTGTCCTCTTCGTCCACAACCACCAAACGATGCACCTATAATATTCAAAAACGCTATCGATATACATATGGGATGATTTACAATTTAAATTTAGTATGAAATGCATATACACTCGTATGAAATAGACTTTAAGATTGATTTTCCTGCGTTTTTATTCACTTTTAGTTTGTTTTAATATGATAACCTTTTTTTGGTAGTCGACTTAGGTTGCCAGCAAATCGTTACTATACTATAATGCTATATCTAATAGGATAAAGAAACAATATATAAGTCTCACCTCAGCTCGCACAATTCTTTCCATCACGTTAAATAGAGTTTCATCGAGTGTGCACTTCTGTACGCCCTCGAACCATTCGTTGCGATGTTCGTTAGCAGACTTCAACGAAACATCTAGGTTGTTATACGTTTTTTCAGCCGCCAAGTTCTAAACAAAAGAGTTTCACTGTGGTGTTGAACAAGATACATTTTAATTTATAAGGAACTAGCTGAACCCCGCGGTGTTACCCGCGGTTATTCTTGTACCAAGAGTAGCGCCGCGGGAAAAAGTTAGTCTAAAAAAAGTAGCCTAAGTTACTCCCTAGATCATCAGCTACTTGCCAGTGAAAGACCCGTCAAAATCGGACCAGCCGTTCCAGAGATTACCCGGAACAAACAGACAGACAGACAAAAAATTATTAACTACATTTTTGGTATATGTATACATATACATACATATGAATTTAGTAAAAAGCGGTTATTTTAATATTACAAACAGACACTCCAATTTTATTTATTTGTATAGATACACGAAACAGCGTGCTGATTACTTGACAACCAAAACCAATTTCTTTGAAATTTGAAATGATATTTTTTATCAATTTAAGAAATTGTTTAATGATTTTAATGTAAAAAGCAAGTAATGCTCGTTGAGTACTTAAAAAGACTACTGATTGTCGAGCACTTGTTAATAAAGATAGAATATTTCATTTCTAATTGTACCTACCTAAAAAGAAGCATTTGTTTCAGACATTTTTTTTATTATTTTGTCTTAAGTAGTAAAATAATGGTGGTAAAAGCTTACAATGACGTCAAACTTGGCGTATATATCCTTCAGTCGTCCGTTTTCATCGATTAGTGGGAGTGCGGAGACACGTCGATTGACGAATTTTCGAAGTGCATCGATGATTGAAGTTTCCTCCGTAGCGGTTTCAATATCACTCAGTGTTCCGATTTTCAGATCACGCAGCTTTGATTGCAAGTACGCCGGTTTTGGTAGCTCGTTTATCTAAAATTGTGTAACAATATTCAATAAATATACACTCTTCATTATCGAATAATGCTATACATATCAAGCTAGCAAGGGGAAAAAGACGATTATAATATGTATCATACATCAGACGTTGTGGCGTATAGACACGTGACAAAGTGATAAAAATATGTAATGAAATAATTTAGTATTCGAAACAGACTTATATTTTTAAAAGGTTGCCCGAAGACGTCGCTTCATGTTTCGTTCAGAAAAACTTACAATTTTGATATCATACTTCTAAGAAAATATTAATAATTTTATATCAGTTCCATGAATGCGACAACGACCGTAAACGTTTTTTTTTACGTGTGTTCGCTGATAACTTTGTTGTTTATGAACCGATTTTGATGATTTTTATTTAATGGTAAGGCGATATCCCAACGATGGTACCATAATAAGGACACTACGATCTGATGATGGCATCCAAAGGAAATCGATCAATTTGGCCGTTCTTGAAGTTGGTTTTTATTTTGTTAATTTCTTATACATATAATAACAACAAAATGACACTTTGATAAATATATCATACAATAAACAATTTTCATGGAGTCTCTTAGTTCAACGGCAATCTTTAAAGAAATGGAAGACCCTGGATAAAGATACAAAAAACATACCTAAATAATAAAATAGATTAAAATATAAGCTACGCCCGCTATGTTACCCGCGGTTGTTGTTCTATAAAGGTACAACAACGACCGTAGGTAAAAATGTGGGGCGCAGCTAGTTACACATATAAACTTTCTTCTAGAACATCTCTTATTTATTGCTGAAAATCGTATTATTGATGATGAATGAAGTAGTTTAAAAGAGCTAAGCGAACAGAAAGCGACAGAAATACTCACAAATGGTTGTGTGTGAGAATGATTTAATTCATGCATCATATCAACATTCGCAAGTAGTTTACAAATGTCTACACTTGACAAGTGTGTAACATATAGTGTGGTGATTTTTAAGATAATAATAATAATAAATATTTCGGACATCTAAACACACAACGCCATCTAGTCCCAAGATAAGCAGAGCTTGTGTTATGGGGTACTAGATAACTGATACAAATACATATATACTTTTTTTTTTGTAAATACATACATATTATAGACTAGCTGACCCACGCAACTTCGTTTGCACCTTTACCTTTACTAATACATACATATTATAAACTAGCTGACCCACGCAACTTCGTTTGCGCCTTTACCTTTACTACGGCCCAAACAAAGTGCGGCTGCTCTATAACGCATATTAGCCCTCTTTTATATTTTGTTGAGTTACTGTTATGTTATCATTTTCGTTACGAAATGGAGTAGTCTAATTTAATTATTTATAAGCCTAACATGCAAAATAAAAAGAAATCTAAATAAAATAAAAATACACCACCAATTTAATTCAAACGAAAACTATACAATGTTTATTCCTTAGCCACTTAAAGGTTAAAAGCATAGAGATGACATGCTATACCTTATAATTGAATAACGCTTCTCATCGAAAAAAATTAAAGTGTTTCGACTTTTTTTGATGAGAAGTGTATTACCGACATACGATTCTAATGTTATTTTATACAAGATTCTTTATTAATTCTACCAATTTAAAGAAGTTACTCAACAAGCCACCACCAAAGCTTATTTTACCTCTCGCCAAGCTGAACGTCTCTTCTGATGGAGCGCAGTGAGTGAACCAGAACTGTTGCAAACCATATATGGTTGTGTGTATTGTTAATTACATAACAACCACGTATGGTAAGCTACAGGCCAGGCCATGTGTAGATGATCATGTCATGGTATGAATGAAATGTTCTACAAAATCTAGGATAATGTTAGTAATATTAGTATGAGCACTGTCACCAATGTAACTAGAGAGACAGATTAGTTGAAAATAATTTGTTAGTTGATGCTTAGGATCATACATGCAAAGAAAACCAATTCTGAGGCAGATGAGTCATTTGTATAAGTAAAAATGTCAGATAAAGTCAAGGCAAGAAGTGTAACTAAATGGTCGATAAATATAATCTTGAAGCTTTCATCGAGATGATAGTGAAATTTTAAGACTTGACAGAGGCTACACTGTTGTCTGATTTTTCATATACTTGACTGCAATTGTTATCATTCTAAGTATAGGCATTTCGAATACAACGGATTTTTTTAAGAAATTCTGTTTGAAGTAGGTATAATTTTGTGGCTTAGATTTGAACCTGCTTTTACATAAACTCTATAAAATCATGATCTATCTGATTCGTCCGATTTAGGTTAAGATACTTTTATTTTTTCCAAAAAAGTTTTCATAGTTTCTGAATTGCTAATTCGATTACAGTCGTCAATTTAAGAAACAATTAATTTTATACATATTTAAAAAATATTTAAAGAATAATCAATCGGAAACAGAAATGCCAGCGTTTCGTTTCCTTCATTCCGTTTATTTTTACTTATGCAGTATAATTACACAGAGAAACCTGAGACTCTGTTTTATTTTGGTACAGAATTAATATGAAAATATGGAAACAATACATTTTGGTAAAAGCTGTAGTATGGTGTTGACAGACGGTAACAACATTCTATAACTCGTCGGCGAGGAACTGTAAAATACCTGTTACTTACATATAAAAAGAGAAAACGCAGTATCCTTTTGTGAGTGAGTATATACAGCACATTGCCTGTCTCAGGGTCAATGACGGGCAAACGATGTATACGGTTGGTGATCAGCATTCGGATAGCTTCGAATAGAGACGAGTCTGGACCGATGGACACCAGTGGCATCACCGACCCTTTCAGAACTTCTGCAAGCGTGTACAAAATAAATTAGTTACAACAGTTATCACCTATAACGGCTTTTATGGCATTAGTAGACGCTAAATTTACCAAATTTTGAAAAAAAAAAAGAATTTTAAGATTCATTTTGTTTTTTATTTTTTTTTTAATATTTTTAAAGGCTACATAATAATGTTGCCTTTAAAAATAAAAATAATAATTTTAGAACTAAATTAACTACAGTTCTTTCAAAATACGTATCTTTTGCTTCGCGTTCAATGTGTTTTCATAATTGTGTATTATATTTTTGGTACCTTGTGCTAATTGTGCTAAAATGACACAACAAAACGTAGAATACTGTTCTCTATTACATGAATTTGGTGGAAGCGAAATTGCATCATCACCATCAACATAAATCACCAACTGCACCATCACTTGGATAGTTTTGTAGCCAATTGTTATAAAATTCTATTCATAACTAATATCAACGTCAAAGTGTTTTGAAAGACTTTTTAATATACCATAGTAGGCATAGTAGATATCGTTAGGGCTATATCGTCGGTGAAATGATATATGGTGTACATAATTAAGATACATTGTATTCATTCATAGGTGGCGGTAGTTACTTTCTATCAGTGGTTCCGTCTGCTTGTTTGTCCAGTAGTAGAAGAAATCTTACTTAATATTATAAAAGCGAAATATCGTAAGGCAGTGTGTGTGTGTTTGTTGTTACTCTTTCACGCTAAGACTACTGAACGGATTTGAATGAAACTTTACAATAATATAACTTGTATACCAGAATAACAGATAAGTTATTATTTGCCGCTATAACCGACATACACGCGGGCGGAGCCGCGGGCAACAGCTAGTCTTATATATAAAAATCAATTGCTGTTCGCTTGTTTTGCTAAAACTCGAGAACGGTTGGGCCGATTTAACCTATTTTGATTTTAAAATGTCCATGGAAAGTTTAAACGGGGAAAAATCAAAATAACTTGAAAATCTAAATGTCACGTGTACGAAGTAGCGGGCACAGCTAGTAATTTATATATATATATCAATAGATTATCGTCACCACATTTAATAGTCTCAAATATCTAACTATTTAAAAATGTTTACAGGGTAAATAAAAGTTCATAATTATAATAACCAAGCAATGATTCTACGTCAGAACATCACATATGATTTTGAACATCTAAAAACATACCTTGTTCAAGATGTCTTAATATAGAACTGGGGCAGCGATATTTTTGTTCATTGCACTAGTATCGAGAATGGCACATATCAAGTTGTTTCTGTTCATTGTTCTATCCATGAATAGTGTCAGATTAGAAGCTTCTTCGATTCCTAGCACTCTATGCTGACGTACGACAGGTAGAAATATTTTATCGGGGACGTTAGGAAGCTATTTACACAAAAACAGCTCTTCATTGGGCCACGTTTTGGAATCTCTTAAAATAATTTGTGTTTTAGTTTGTTTAACTCAAATTCTATAAATGGTTTTAATCATATTCAATTTGGCAGGTATAATGTTTTGAAAAGTTTTATGTGTAAACTAGCAGACCCACGCAACCTCGTTTGCGTCTCCTATTGCCCGTCGCGTGATAATTTTCCCCCGTTTTTGAAACATTTTTCATTGGTGCTCCTCTCCTATTGGTCATAGCGTGATGATATATAGCCTATAGCCTTCCTCGATAAATGGGCTATCTAATACTGAAAGAATTTTTCAAATCGGACCAGTATTTCCTGAGATTAGCGTGTTCAAACAAACAAACAAACAAACAAAACAAACAAACTCTTCAGCTTTATATATTAGTATAGATTTAGTTGTTTTTTTCTGATTTTTACTCTTATTATTCACTGCGGCAATAAGCGCCACAATCTTAAATTTAAAATAAATGTCTGAGATGTTCTTACGTCGCCAAGTCTCAAGTTTATGTTCTTCGAGTTCATCCATAGCGACATTCGGACTGGTGTAGTACATCTGAAGAATCTTGATAAAGTCTGTAATAGTCAGCATGCCCACGAAGTTCTGTCGCTGGGAGTCCCATAGAGGTGCAGCTCGTACACCTGTTGGCAAACAGAACAGGTTGTTACAGTGGTCAATGGCTATTGCCATGGAAACACGATTGTTAGTATTCAGTGATAAAAATAATGTTTTTTTTTTTTAATTATTTTACAAAATTTAAGAAAGAGTGTAATGTGATTGAACACACTTTTCCCGACTTAATCCTAAATGCATACCCTGGCAAGTCTATTCAATTCTCGTATTTTATAAAAGTGTACTAATATGTTCTTAGATTGAATTACGATATTTCGAGTACATTTACATTAAATTTACTATTTGAAGCATTAGGAATTTGATATATTTGATCTGCTTAAAACCCACCATTGTAGAGCAGTTTTGTGGGAAATTTCACATTTACTTACGTATTTTCTCTACTAAACCTTGTAAAAATTAATTAAACGTTTTGATAAAATTTCTTCATTGCGTCTGAGGTCTTCCTCGTAATCTCTCTCTCTCTCTCGCTCTCAAGTTTCATAGACAATTAATTACTTACTGACTGCAAATATGTTACAAAAATATCAAAGCGGTGGAGTTGATTAATTGATTTTTTGGATTCATTTTTCAAAGGGCTAATGATTTTTTTTTGGTCATCAGTACATGGTTATTGGGGACGCAGTTACAGTTAGTTACCTTATTTATTACTTATCGGGCATCTTTGATAATTTTAGATATATTTTGTTCGAATTATATTTATAGCTATAGCTTTTTAGATGTCCGAAATATTTATATTTATATTTATTTTTAGTTTCTTTTTTGTTTTATTTGTTTAGGTAACTTTTAATTGATTGTTTCAATTTAATTCGGTCCTTTAGTGCCAATGTGTATGTCTGAAGAAACATCAGTTTTTAAAAACGGTCGGAGTTCTGTCACTTTTCATACGCCGACAACGCGGCTCAAAATATTTTCATGCAAGGTTTTCAATAGGGCGAATAGTTTCTATTATGGTAATTCAGTTAAAAGAAAACGTTAGCGTTTATTAGTTATAGTGAGAGCCATTTAATATTTTGACTGTATTTGACAATATCAGGCTAAGTACCTCCTTAAGAAACAATATAACCACTTGGAGACTGAGGCCTGGTTTTCATCTTAGATATTTACTTTTTGCTTTTATAAAGTTCGCATAGAGTATACTTTGCTCGAATATTTTATATGAAAAGCTTTAATTATGTTTAGGTTTATTTGTCTAAATTAAGCGTAACTTTTCTATAAACCTTACATGTAGATGTTTATCGTTTGCAAACTCAATTATCTTACAAAAAAAATCGTAAGTTTCAAAATGAATAATAATGGAAACTAGTAACATTGGTTTCTCTCAGCTGCTAAGCTCTTTGGATTCAAATTATTCTTAACCATTTGCTGTTATAAAGAAAAATATGTTGTTTTCTTTTATATAACAACAAATTTAAGGAACGATATACACCTTGGTTTCCATGGCAACACGGCCCTATTGTTTCTTATGGAGTTCCGCCGTACATTGCAAACACCGCAGCTGTATACATAAATCACAAATATTATCATCAGTAGTACGTTTCGTTTAATTTCGCTTTGCATTAACAAGAGCACTTATAATCGCTGAAATACTCTGGTATTGTGGATTCGCAGCATTTGTAATAATTAAAAACAATCGCCAGGCTAAAGGTTACAGTTATATCAAAGAATTAATGAATTTCAAAGAACACAATATTTTTAATAATAGCAGGCAATTCCTAAATGATTAAATTAATTCAAATGACAATTTTGAATACTACTATTAGTAGGAAATATTCGTTCCAAATTTAAACTATTATCGTTAGAGATACGATGTATATGATCTTATTCTCAGTATCTTATCATTTGACAAATACAAAAATCAAATCATTAAAAGCGTCATCGTTAAATGCTAGGTCAGATTAGATTGTTTATCTGTTTCTACAGTAAATAAAAACTACAGTAAAAATAAATCACTGGATAACTAATAGCGTGAATAAAGTTAATAACAGATTTTTTGTTGCATTCGACCATGACCGCCAGATCCTCGTTTTATATCGCTAGCAAACCTGTTACACTACAGTACTACACTCAACATGACAGCACCTATAGAGTTCACAAAGTGTGCGCACGCAAACAATATTGTCGAGCACTGACCGTTATAAACCAGCGCGAAGAATGCCTTCTTCACAAGAAGCTGCGTGTCAAACACCACAAGCTTAGCCGACGTCGGGATGAGATCGTAGCACTTGTGGAACTTGAAGAATTTGACGAATATCTGGGACTCATCTTCCTCTGAAATAACCATAATGACACTTTAGTATTGACATACAAACAAACACAAGTCAACGTGGTTATGGTAATAGGTAGTGAGTCATTAAAAATCTTATTAATAGTGCTGTGCGCGAGCTAAAGTTAAACGTTGAACGAGTATTCGACTAACAGAATCGAATCACACTGGATTTTATCACAGCAATAATTTAATCTTAGAGTGGCACATTAAATATGTCGGATAAGCTATACAATAGTACGATAAAACAGACACTCCCATCATGATCTCACAGATTATCAACAGATTTTTTATCAATAAATAATCAGTTAACATTTAAATACAAATTCAGCGTGCCCACATAAGACTTACATTAAATTCTAAATAAGAAGGAAAAATATTTTGTTTTTGATACGGAAAATACTAATGTTTGAGAAACAATAAAATTATTGAAGAATTTTTATTTGCTAGCAAGGTAAATACGTTGGCAACGACTTGAAATGAACAATATAGTTACGCCAATAACCGGTATTCCTTTTCTAGAGATACGAGGTTAATATCTCATCGATGTACAGGCTTTGGAGTTTCAATTGTTAAATTCTACTACTTAATACTAATCGTATAAATTTATTAGTTAACAAATGAGCAACGTCGTATCATATCTGCTCGGTGATATCTATGCACTCATTTGAGTTCTATTTATGGCTTTCAAACACTGTTGTGTCAAAGTGACAGAGACGTTTAGATTGCTAATAGGTAGATGGCGCTACAAGTATCGACTTCAGAAGCAAATCAAGTACTGCGGTTGGCAGCAATGAATGCAGCAAACAATTGCAAATAGCTACCTAATCTCTGTACATTTAAAATTACTTCTAGAGCTTATGACTTAGGTATAGCTACGGGCAATTAATTAATTTATTGAAAGTAATTTTTTTATATTCATAATATAAGTAGTTATTAACAGATATATTATTTTTAGTCTTTATTTTTGATAGAACAACGTCGATTTAATTTAAACCGGCACTTTTTATTTATGTTTGGCATGCACCGGGGTTCATGGTTAACATAAATTGGGAGTTATGCCAATAGTTTTAACGCACGCTTAATATTGTGCCTTTCAAACAGAAGATGTAGCAAAAATATAAATATTTAAAAATAGTGTATAACTTTTTTTTTTTTTTAAATTCTGTACTAAAAATTAGTAAAAGTTTATTATTACTTTGATGTAAACGTTCGTACAACTCACTGCGATTTCTATTATTTGAATAAAATCCACCTAATATAACTAAAATGCCTATAATTCTTATTTATAGTAATTTTAGTTATGCAAATAGAGACACATTGTTTATTCTGAGTTGCCATTACATTTTTTATGGTAGACTGAACAATTACTCTTTAAGGAACATAGAGCTCGAAAAGGTTAAGTTTATTAATAAAATACCGGTAGATGAGTACCTACATCGAAGTCACTTAAAATTATGGGACACATGGAGTACCTGCATATATGTTTATGCATCACATAGCAATGGCACCGCTTTTACATTTTTTTCTTTTTCATGTATTTTGTGTATTTAAGTATCAGTACTCGTCGTATATAATTTGCAATACAACGTCAAAATAAGTATAGTAGAAAAGTCAATTGTGTCCAACATAAGGCAACATTTTATTAGATTTGTGTTAGATAAAAGTTCTTGACGTCTTTCACAATAAACTCTTCAATTCCATTAAATTATTAAAAGAGAACAACAGTTTGGCGTTTTAATTTTAGTTCAAGAATCGTCTTAACAACTACGAGTACTACTCTCTAAACCACGACCTGGTACATTGTTATTTTTTCTTAATGAGTAGTATTAATTAAACATGAACCGGATAACCACGCAACAAGTTTGATGTACCAATAAATATTTCGTAAAACCGGTTTCACTCCTATGCTTTCATTTATAAAGATCTCTTCGGGATACTTAAAATACTCTATACTATTACAAAGTTTATCCAAAATATTGGTTACGTATGTTAATGTTTTATTCTTTAAAGAATTTAATACTAGTGCTTATTACAATAGCTGATAAGACACGATTCCGAAATTGAAGAAAGGTTGCATCTCAGTAAAAATATTATTTTAATAAAATCTATTTCCATAGGTAGGTAGGTATGTATATTTCAGAAGACAAGCTCTTATTTTGAGCAAAAATATGAATTTAGACAATCTTTCATCTAACGTGCCCTGCTCAAAGTTAGCATCTAAGTTTTCCATTTTAGTCAGTCAGTTGTCCGACCTCATGGAGTCAAAATCGGAATTCTTATGATTATGAACTTCAGTGACAGTATTGTAATAGCAACTTGGGACTGTGACTAATAAACAAGTCTCTTTAAAATATGACCTTATTTGGACAAATTGCACAAGGTTTAAACCTTAATACCGGATTAAACTGCAACACAAAATCGAAGGTCTTATTCCTAGTACCGCACAATATAACAACACAACACGTGTATCCGAAAAGACACCTATTAACACATTAACTAGTAAATATACTTTTAAACAAAAACATTGACCCTGAAAACCGAACATCCGTAAATAATTTAGATTCATAATACAAGGTAAACATCTTTATTTATTCGGGTATTTGAATGTAAGTAGATGGCCACTTAGAAGCCGTTCTTTTTTATTTTGGTATAATCTAAGAGAGAACAGTTAAAAAAATAAATTAAGACACACCACATATAGTATTTAATTAGCGTTTGAACTAGACAGTGTTTTGAGCTATGTATGAAAAGCAGACTGACGATAAACAAACTGAAATATTTTATAAATACATGCTCAGAGGATACCTTACAAACGGACACAGCAAAAAATCATGCTCACCATCTTAACTATTTACCCTAGGCGGGATTCAATCCTAGACGATACCTAGTATTATTTTTTAACATGACTCATTCATTATAACTATTTATTTATAATGTATTTGAACAGTATTACCCATTGGCTATCACTATTATAGCAATTAATTGCAACCCGAAACCGTTCTCGCGATGTTTTTAAATTTAAGTTTTGTGATGTCTGCTGAACCGTACAAGGCCGGGGTGCTCGATTACAAGGTGCCCTTCTCATACGAAAGCTTATCCCTGCAAATGGGTCAGGGTTGTTATAAACATATCCATATGCATCTAGTGAGGAAGTGTTTTAAGTATATTGATTCTATTTTAAATAACCTTTAGAAGGTTTTAGAGCTACCTAAGGATGAAATCTGTGAATAACATAATAAGAAATGAATTTTAAATGCAATACTTGACATCAAATAGCTTAATTATGAATGACGTCTGAAGTAACTTTTACTTCGGAATTCAAGACTTTGTAACGTGTCGAGGTGACCATAAAAAACATTTTCTTAACCAGTAAATACTTGCATATAGTAAAACACCATCACCCGCCTAATTTAATAGAAGAACCTTCAATGAACACATCAGAGAAGAGCACGTCAAATTACTGACCGCTTATTATGGCAGTTTTCTCGCTAAAACAACAAAACAGCGAGCTTAACACCATGTATACAGGTAAGGTATACGACTGTGAAATGTACTGCAGAAGCTATGAATTTAAAAGATAGGAATATATCCTGTGTCATCCGATTTTACAGACGTACGTAAAACGGACACAACGAACCCCCAGACTTTGAACAAAAATTTGTGGATAGTATGTGATAATGTCTCATCCACAACACTTAGGGAAATCGGCGAGGTGACCGCTTAAACCGCTACGCTATCCGCGCAGTTTTTAGTTGGGTCAAGCAGTACTTAGATGACGCTGAATACTAGTAATAAACAAATCGCTGCAAGTTTATATGGTCTGGGCATTGACAAAGCTTCAACATAAATAATGAAACAAAACTTTTTTCGTTCCCGTCCTCATAACAGGCAATGGAAGTTAAAAAAGATCTATGCGCTGGAGGTCTATCGATGCCTATAGTGTGGAAATCATACTTATATGATGTTAAACGTGTATGCAATTATACAAAGATTTGCTTACTACTGACTTTAATAAAATCAATCTCTATATAATGTAGGAATAGTAGTAATTTATATAACACACACAATATCAATTTCTGTAACTTTGTGGCATTCTATAATGTAAATCAGTTAAGAAATAATAGTGTGAATCGCCAGTAATAAAGTATGTCTTAGGCCGCGTTTTCGAAGTCAGCGGGGAACGGAGCGGCAGCGGGAGCGGAGTGGGCAGCAGAGCGGGACCGCTAACCATTTCCGAAACCATCGAAAAATCGGACAACCCAAACCTGATATGATTCGCCGTAATTATAAAAACATAATAATTTCCTTAGAATTGATAAGTTAGGGAGGTATTGGCTTATTTAATCATTATAGTAGATCACAGAAAGTACAATAAAAAAATAACATCAACAAAGCAAAAAAAACTACAAGTATTAAAGATGATTAAAATATTTTCATAGCAACAAATAAATAAAATATTAATGATTGAATAAACTTGAAAAAAAGACGTGTGGCACTCGGGAACTGCCGCGGTAAAGCTATTGCATAGCATTTCTTATCAACTTATGCAAGTATAATTATTGATTTATTTTTATTTATGCAGTATGTATAATATTGCGAATGAAAAATACTAAACTATTTTTCAAATGCTCCATTGCATTTGAAGTACACCGCCATCTATATAATTGGTGCCATACTGACAACAAACAAATGCATGTTTGGAATTACCGGACCGTTAGAATTTATCAAGTAGCATAAGAACAACAACTTTAACATTTAGTTGTATTGAGTTATAGGCTGGAAAGTGTAGGTGAATGATTTATAACGAAGGTGCCTCGAGTTCAAATCGCAACTGGTCGCCGTCGTCTCTTTGTGAATGTTTCCTGGATATGTATAAACGTGATAAACATGAGTAGGACAGATATTTTGTCACATTTTTTATATAAACCAGCTTCTATGTGTTCTGATATGCATATAAGTTTTTAGATTATTTATCTACAAATACTTTGATAATATCAGTTTTTTGTATTATTTTATTATTCGGTTTTTTTTTCAGTTACATTACGTTCATTTCAGATACACAAGGTGTAATGATGTTTCAAACAGCAATTTGCGCCATTTTCCTGAAATGTAGCGAATGCCATGATTGTGTGACGACGTGAAGTGAAGTCAGCGACTTACAGATTCGTTGATACTTCGTTCGGAGCAGCTCGTTTCAATCCGTGCGAACTTCGGTCAGGATTTTGTGTTACGAAATTTCTTGATTCGGTCGCCGCTCTCAGAGGCCTCAAAGCCAGCGATAAAATCTATACAATAGCTTAAAAACCACAACATCGACAAAATTAAAAATCATTAATTAAAGTTGATTACTATTTTATTCCATCATCCCTATACGACAACGCTACATTGATGCCTTAGACAAAGTAATACATAGACTGTACATATGCGTAGGTGTAAGGGATAGAAACCAAGTACATCAAATATTAACGTTGCCAGATTAAAGCCGATTCTCCCTTATTAATTCCGTTTACTGTTCCCAACGATCAACAAATCTGGTCGCAATTTGGTCGGTTATTTAAAATATTCACACCTTAGAAACTAGTTTTTATCACTTATTTTAAATTATTTCTACATATTAACACACAACGATTGATGGAATTAATTGTAGTTATTATTAAAAACAATATTATGGCGATAAAACGCTATTTTGCATACTTAGGCATGAAAAGTTATATTTTCATATTTACGTTCAGGGCGGTTTTTGCAGCCGACATCACAACACTGTACATACTTCGTAAAGTATCTGAGTTAAAAACAGTTCAATACATTTGAATTCACACAGTAATTCTGTCAAAAAAAATTCACTCCTAACACAATTTTGAACACTGTTTGGCACGTATGTTTATGTACCATACAAAAAAAGCGATACGGCTATTAGGATAAAAAATACGTACCTATCTATCTTCCTCTAACACACCGGAAAATGGTATAATAATCTCACTCGCGGTAACGCTGATAGCATGTCAAGTCTATGTAATACTCTGTCAAAGATTGATGCGCCGACTCCTACGCCGCTCGTCACCCGATTGTCTATACATTTGAACGTGCCGCTGCCCGCTCCGCTCCCGCGCCCTCTCTGCTCCCGCTAATTTCGTGTACGCGGCCTTATGTGGCAATATGCCTTAGATCCTCTTCCAATCAAAACATGCTTACCTAACTGCCTACAGCTATTGTGCAAAGCACCAGTGACATAGATTTATGTATAGTAACTTAGCAATGACTCCTGTCATCAGGATCAGATGACACGTCATGTTTACAAATAAAAGGAAATAGACACCACAAATCTTGCGGAATGTAAAATTACTTTGTAAAAATTCATTTACCTTAAGCCAATGATATTTATCGTTGCCTTAGCCACAAACAATACAACTAAAAATCCAATGATATCGTTTTTATTGCATTAAATGTTCTTCCAATTGTTCATCATTAATTCAATATCATTGCAATAATTTTATTTACCTGAAAATCTATGTGAGACTTTAATTAAACTTTATGGTTGTATGGCAAAATTAGTAATGAAGCGGTGTAGTTCGTAATTTTAGGAAATCAATTCAAACTTCTAGACTAAAAGTTTTAGTCCAATGTTTCTTTACTTTTTATTTAATATAAATTAAACAATATGGTTGTACAGCCTAGATAGAGATAAGAAATTGAAAGAGATAAGAATTATCATACTATTTAATTTCGCACAACTATTTACGACATTATTTCAATATGATTTTCAATTCATATCTTAAAATAGACGAAATGGAATCGAAACAATTTAACTCACGACCTTTAACTTTAATTATATAATTATTTTACGATTCAAAACCACTTTTGTCAGCTAAGTGAATTAAAGATTTACTTGCGAAAACAAATACTATTCAAAATTTATTAAATATGCTATTCAAAATTGAATGCAAATAAATTCGTTGAAGTTCCATAATTTTCTTCATACGCTTAATGAGTTTTTATGTGCACAATGCACATAAAAACTCAGAGAACAAAAGACATTTATTATACCTTTCTCAGCTATTAGTTAATGTTGGATAGTGCGAAGTTTCGGTATTTTCCTTGCCATATTAAAAAACATAAAACGGCAAGAGTATTATTAAACTCCATACTAATTTCAAACTACTGATATAGGTAATATTCTATACAATAGAATTCTGAAAACTCTTTTATTAAATTTCCGAAATATTTTTTAATCAATACTTGTGATTCAATATTTTTACGCAAAAATACGCATAAATTATAATTTTTGTTTATTATACGTATATAAATTATAATTTTTGTTTATTATACGTATACCCATCAAGACCACCTTTTTTGTTGACGAGATGGAAAATTCCTTCGGATCAACTTCTCCTCGGGAACTCAGGAGCCAGTAACATCTTTACGCGAACAGACCGCTATCTCACTCCCGAGCGCAGCAATCAATAATCTAAAATGCAAACTCTGGCGGCACACGGTCCTTTCGACCGTCCATACCGCTGTTGCCGCCTTTTAACGTTCAGCGGTCTCTTCTCTTTCTAGACTATTACAACTGCGTTGAAAGAAACCCAGGCTTGAAAGAAAAGGCCAGTACCTCACCCGTCAGCATTGCAACAATTATTTCTGGCGGGTTCTGGTCTGGTCCAATTTGGTTGTCTAGGACTTCGTGTTCAGACGGCCACGTGAGGTAGTCCTCCAGCTTATCCAGCATAAGCTGAAGGAATACAGCATCCAAATGGCCGCTACCAGCTGCACTTGATTGTGTTTAGCTCAGATGCGGAAGAAGGCCAATAACCGCTTAGCCCATACCTTGGACCGTAACACCGCACAGTAAACGGGTAGGCGGTCCACGGGAAGAATTTCGGTTTTCGGTCGGAATTTCTAGAGGGTTCTAGAGCCAACAGACTCACGTGCCCGCCATCACTCGCCGGATACTGACATTCTTATCCAAATATTTGCCAGTATGCGGTCTGCTGTGGCCGCGTATTGGTCTACCAGTATTGGTCTTGTTCTTGTGCCTAGCTCGAATTGAGTCGCCGACACCCCATTCCCCACGGAGACGTGGCCCTGTTGGTCCCCTCCTGGATCATATTGAGGTATTTTGCTGGGGTTTAAAGTTCTCGCAGCGGATTTCTTCCCGATAAAGACATCCTAGAAAATGCAAACCCAAAGCTTGGTCATTTGGTAGTTTGTTAATTTTGATATGATGATGTATTCATAGCCCATTTCAGCCCAACTACGCCGCAGACATTAAAGTGAGCACGTGGATGCTCAAACAAAAGTGTACTATTTATTCCTTCACAATCCGATGGGACTGTTATCCGATACGCCTGGGGAGATACCAGATGCAGGACTCTGACGGTTTTATGTGCTCTCTGAGACTCGGGGAGTATGAATCCAACTTCCAAACTCCGGGTTGTTATTAAGCATTTCTATAAACAGAAACACATTAACACTTTTGTATGAACCCGAGACCTCTTGTATGGAAGTCGCATACGCTATCTAACAAACGCTAGACAAACGAGGCAGTCAATTTATAAAAACAATAGCTATTTCAAATGTAAAATGTATATGTAAACGTAGTTTTGGAAATCCCACACTTGAATGTTTACTTAAATATGGTTATTATAAGAATAAAACTATAAGGTAACCTATAAATAAACCAATTGAGACCAATGGGCGTACGTGACTATGCTTAAATAGCTGGGAAGTGTAACAAACACCACAACAACGTAAAGACATAACAAGTAAAGTTGTACGTCAATTATTATTTTTTTAAATAATAACCACACTTAAAAAGGCCCTTAAACATGATTTGTTTCCAATCTAAGACTAGACACACACGCTATGCTATAACTTAGGCTTTACCCATTACTAAAACAAAAAAAAAAAAGTAAATAAGTTAATTAAAAAAAAACTACTTAGGATAATGAATAAAAAGTTCAGATGATATATAAACACTTCTTGCACATAATTCTTATCTTTATGCTAAGTTGCACAAAAAATATTATTGTTATTAAATTGAAGTTACACCGAGTTTCCATGTTCAAATATATCAAAGATATCCTTACATATCAAATTGGCGTTTTGTCGCACTGGCCATTTTGATCTGATATATTATAATCTTTCATTAAGAATTTCAAATTCACAGTTACAAATCTATTTGAGTTACAAAAACAGTCACACATTTGTTTTTTCCTCATTAGTTTTTTTCTTTTGGCGTCGCTCATTTCGCACAATGGGAAACTTGAAATATCGCTTTATTTACGAGTACAAATTCTACCGTGACACCAGTGCTGCAGAAACAGCTCGAAGGATTAACGATGCGTATGACGCTGGTGTCGCAAAAGACACTAAAAGACACTGTATGGTGACCATCACTTTTGGACTCTGCCTTTACTTTCCATCAGGCAGAGTAGAGTCATTTTGGCTGGGTCAAACAAAATATAAAAAAAACACGGCACGTATTTGGTTCTAACATTTTCGTTCTGGAAATTTCAACCAACAAGCCCCGTGAATGGCTGGAGACCAAAGTGTATAATGAATAATTAAGGCTATTATGAAAGCGGATCCATCGCAAACCACTTTATTACTTGTGATAAAAAGTGAATCCTGTACGATCACATGTCAGCGATGAAAAAGTTTTTTAAATGAATTCATCACAAACATGTAGAGATTGGTTAATGTATTACAAATATAAATTGTTTTCATCAATCACGTTAGATTATTTTTGTATATAGATAAATATGTGAGGCTTCGTTCAAACCTGCGGCGCGAACCTCATTTGCTAGTGAACAGTCTCTATTGAAGCTGCACGTTTTTATCTGGTATAACTACTTAAATGTGATGATTACTTTAAAATCATGTTTAAGAATCAATCAATCAAGTATAAGAATCAGAATTCTTATTCGATTTTAAACTCTTTGATTCTCATCCTATTAACTTAATTTCAATTTATACGACATAAAAACTGGTCACAAAATTTAGTTGTGTGGATAAACAAGTAAATTAAATAACATGATGACTTTAACTATAATTTTTTTCACACTAAGGAAATAAGAGTACTTATTTTAATCTCGCACTTTTATCTATACAAATAAATAAAATTTAAGTGTCAGTTTGTAGTATTAAAATAACCGCTTTTTGCTAAATGCATTTGTATGTATACACGGTATTTTTACCAAATTAACATTTTTTATTATCTGTATTATCTCTCTGTATTATCATCTGTTGTAGTCATCGTGAAACGTAATAATTAATAATAAGGCAGGTAGCTTTCCTGCCCGCACGCTGCATTCCCGCTTTGTGGTCGCGTAGTGTCGTGTGCAAGGCGCCATAAGAAAGTATAGGTAGCGTCCGCCGCGCGGCAGACGCTCCCGCTTCGCAGTCGCTTTGGTCGCGCAGGTTTGGCCGAAGCTTAAATAGTTCGCTAGATCGGTAAATTCGTTTTTTTGATTGTTTTTTTTAACAAAATTGATCAGTGTTGTCATCGTTTTTTAAATTCTGTAAACTTGAAAAAGCGATGACTACCTCAGATCAAAATGCCTGGCATGGCTTTAAAAATGCTGTATCTTATTTTCTGGGGTCCTGGAAATGTTAAACACCTATAAAAATTTAGGCAGTAATATGAGTCTGAAAGATTAATTTTTTTGAAGTCCCACATTGATTGTTGCGCAAAAAATAAAGGCGTCTAAAGTGAAAAACAAGATGAACGGTTTGATCAGTAAGTAAAAGAGATAGAAATGCCGTTGGGACGTTAATACGATGGCGGACTATTGCTGGATGGTACACAGAGATGAACTATACTTATACGAGAACCAACAAAAGTTTTGTTTTTCAAAAATAAAACATTCATATTGATTTTTTTTACGTATACCTTGTATGTATGTTGAACCCTGGAGCATCAGCCAAATCCTGCCCCAAGTGAAAATTAGCTCAAGTAAGTTACTAGGCACACCCTACGCAGCTAAACATTACACACAAAAAGTGCGCACCAAAACTGGGAATTCGTTACTACGCTGCACTGCACCAACAATTTAGTAATATGACACTCTCCGATTATCAAACAACTACATATATGATGGTAAAATTGCAATGAAACTGTTGTACCTACGTCACAGTTAATACTTAATAACTTGTCTCATGCAGCTATGTAATTATAACTAAAGAGCAGTTCTAAATCGAAATTTGATTTATAACTCACACTGCTCTTTTATCTTTAACATTCTTGGCACGTCTTTGTATCGTAAGATATTTCGGTTATTGTGATAGAGAGTGCCAGTTTCAGGAACAAGTCTACCGGAGTATGTACCATTGTAGAGTGCAATTTTCATGTAAATTCTCGAAACTAAAATAAACAACATTCACATGAAATTTCATTTTTTCTCGATCATGTTGTTGTTATCATTAACTGTCTACCATTGAAGATATCGTAGAATGTGTCGTATGTTTCGTTACATACATCCGACTTCCAGCCCATTTCTATTACCTATACATAGTGTTAAAAATTAATAGTGTCTAGAGCAAAATATTTTATTTTTTTTGTATACATATATATATTTTGAACTCTTGTTATTTGCAATTGTCTTAATGTGGTTTGTATTCAAATCGTAATTTCATGTCTAGAAGTTAGACTTCTTATTTTATCAAGAGCCTAAAATAACAAAATACATAAATCTCTTTTATATAAAAAAATATCATTGGCCTAAAAGTCAGCTAAGACAAATAAACAATAACAAATGTGTTTCCGACAGGTCTTAGCTGACCTGTCGAAAACACATTTGTACAGTTCTCTATTTTGTTTATTTACATTTATACTCAGTTGTGTTGCGCATGCGTTGGTCATTGTGACGTCATTGCGAACCTCGCGTGAAGCATCCAACATTTTGTTCTAATAAAAACTTCCAAAAGCCAATTTAGAAAATTTGGACAAATAACGATCATGTCTGCAAGATAACTGATGTAAATAGACCGTAAACTTCATAGAAACTAAGAGTAGGTCCTCAAAACACTTACACATAAAAAAGTAATTTGAATCTTTAAACCATATCTACAACCCAAATGAAATGATAATGCAATTTAAATGGTGATAAACTTTAACTGATGAAAACTACATATTTTGTAAATAAGTCAACCAAGACCACATTTGATGATTTTGCAACGCCAATGCACTTATTCAATCTGATCAAGTCACTAGTAATATAAAATTTGACACAAAAACAAAACATCAACAGGTAACAGCGCGGACGCAACGTGGGTGACATACACAAGCCGGCACCTTTAAGGAGCCAGTCAGCTAGAAACGCCTTCCAAGCGCGGCCGACGGCCTCGAACTCCTTGATGAGCTCGATAGCATAGACGGACTCTTCGTCGTCGTCGACGGCGAGCGCGGGATTGTCCGAAAAGTAGTGTAAGCGCAGCATGCACAGGGCCCGGGCGGCTCATCGCCCGCCGCCACTCGGTGCGGCCCGCCGCGCCTCCCACGGCTCACTGCTAATTATACGCGGCGCGCTGCCCGCGCCCGCGCCGGAAGACGCCACGAACTTGACACCACTCGCAGCATCGTCGACGCTTTGACGTCTGCCGTTTGCCAGCTCACGCCCACCGTCATGTGTCCGAGGAGATATGAACAAAATGCATCACTCAGTGCGCTTCGTCGAAAGAAATAAGGTTTCTAATGGCGAACAATTGACGAAGATCTTTTACATCACCATAAGCCAAAAAAATATACATGCAGATAAAAAATATAATACTTTCAATACCCAATAATGGTTTCTTCGACAGTAGATTTAAAATTGATGGTCAATTTTACAATTTAGTTAATTAGTACTACGAGTAAAATCCGAAAGTGAATTCGAACCATTACTCCATAAAGCAACACAGGCCGCGGTCCGGAGTTACCGTGTTACTCCACCGATTTACTCTCTAGTCGGAGTTCATAGAGTCGTTTTCCATAAAATCAAATTACCGATACTTCATTAGATAACAATAGTCATACAAATTATTAATTTAATATTTATATCGATTATACCTGTTTTAGTGTATTATTTCATTATTTCAGATTTTGCTTTTTTTTAATATTTTATGTTCATCACTTTGTTCATATTTTTCATATCATTGCCTTATTACATTAAGGTATACATATTACCTTTCACGTAGGTAGTTTAAATTACAGGTTTTTCAAAATGTTTCAATATTGAGTAGTACTAAAGTAGAACACGCCAAGGCAAAAAATGAGACAGGTTCTCAGTTCATTTTCTTTCGAAAATATTAATCAAAGAAACATTATTTATGATATATATTTATGACTGCCTCGTTGGTTTCGCGGTTGGGGTGAGCGACCGCTGATCATGAGGTCTCGGGTTCGATTCCCGGGTCGGACCAAATGTTTGTATGATCTACAAATATTTGTTTCGGAGTGGGTGGTTTTTTTGTGTATTAGTATCAATTGTCTAGTACCCATAACACAAGCTCTGCTTAGCTTGGGACTAGATGGCGTTGTGTGTTTAGATATCCGAAATATATATAAAAAAAAATACATATATATATTTCCGGTTAATCTAATTTAATACAATAAAAAAATGTTTTTATTATTTTTATAACGATTTTAAAATCGTCTGGTTTCAGAAGAAAAACAATATAATAAGAGATGCGTGAGGCAATTTAGTCCCACGTCCCCAGCGCTCTATGTTTAGAAGACTAAAAATGAGCTGCCAACCAGTAAGGAAGTTTTGTATTTTCCTTATTCTAAATATTTACGTTTTTGATGTGATGATTTTAAATTCAATGTAAAATATGCAGTAAATACTCCAACTCTTCTATTGTTTTTTATATTCTATATTGCTATTTTAAAACAGGAAGAAAGTAGGCAAATGTCTTTAGTTCGAAAAGAAAACCTTTCTACGGATCTGTGACTTCTGTAAATCCTTGCATTATTTAATTTGACAATTTAAGATTTACACAACAATTTGGATAAACATCCAAATTGTTGAGTATATCTTAAATTGTCAAATTATTACTAGTTATTATATTAAGTAAACATGCTGTTGATTATAATAATATTTCTATAGTGTGATTCACATTGCACGTAGTGGAATCATTAAAGATCTTTGGTTCAAATTTTAAATCTAAACGTAATTGTTGCTTATTGTAAAAAAGACCTAAAATACCTACATACAAAGACTAATTGTAAGATTTATTATTAAAGTATATTTTTTATGAACTTGTGTAACGGATAGTTATTTCAAACAACGCAAGACTGATCGTCACATTTTGGAAGCCCGGAAAAACCGATATTCTGTGACATATTAGTTTTAAAACTAAACGCGTTATGTGTTTTAATGCAATAATTTTGTATCCACACGACATAATCCCAATTTTATTTATCGCTACTAGACTACTCTGATTTTCATACAAGGATTCATTCACATAAAATATTTATTGTTTCAGTAAGGAAGTAAAATACATGAGTCCTGAAACGCAACGACTAGGGCCTAATACAATCATACCAGATTTCCTAGAAAGTTCATATTAAGAATCCTATGAAATTGTTCATACCGCCGAAACTGTGTAAGTATGTTTTAATTTACTCTATGGAATTGATAATGTGATTTCATTGTATATATTTCACTGACACAAGTAAAATCTTAGTCTGAGTACCAGAGTTCATCGTAAATACTGATTAATATACTCGAATGTGTCATATGTTTTTGCAATGTTTGTATATTCTTGTCTATGTATTGAGAAATAAATCATATTATTATTATCTGCACGGGTGTTAGAGAGTTAAGTAAATAAAAAAAACACTTACCCAAGTCCGAAAGGCTAACTTTTTCAAGGAAAGGGTCTGCTACCGGCAGCTATAACAAAAAGGTAAAACGTTAATCATTTCACTTTATCAGTAAGTGACACAAAGGACATGTTATTAATGGATTTCCTCTCAGTAACAATATATTTTTATAAATCAATGACTAAATAATCTATTCGAATTAAATAATAGCTAAGTATATTACTCGAGAGCGACGGGTTCGATTCAACTTAATAATCCGATCAACGCATTATAGTTGTATCCATGCTGCTATGTGAAATTAAACTTGTTTTTTTTTTTTATGTATGTCCTCCCAAAATAACTCTACTCTGCCTGATGGAAAGCATAAGCAGAATTCAAGAGTGGTGGTCACCATACTCATTGCGGATGCAGACAATGCAACAATGCAGCATGGTGACCCACGCTATGGTGGCCTAGTGATGCTTCTGCACCATTGGGACCATTGTATAAAGTAGGAGAACTGTACTAATGGAGTAAATATTAGTATCTGTTCCAACATACCCCTCGTGAGTCACGGAATAGCATAGCAGCATGATGCGGGTCAAGGAAGGCATCTGAAGCACGATGTCGGATCGTCGGGATATTCCCTAATGATGACCGACGCTTATCAGCGTCCTGGGCATTCGCTCTGCGTAGATGGGCACCTGTGAGACAAACAAAATGTTTTTGTTTACAATTTGTACTTCAAGCGTAACATTATGTGACGATTAAATCAATGTTTCATTGTTTACGATAATTAGTTTAATATGTATTTATCCTCACTTACTCGCTTACATTTTAATTAGTATATATAATATTTAAGACATAATTATTCAATACTAGCTGACCCGCCGCACTTCGTACGGCGATATTTTGCATTCGGAAAAATTTGGGTCACTGCGAAATCACAAAGGTAAGAGATTCTCAATTCACCAATCATTTCCTCATTAATAAAGTTACAAGCTTTGCGGGCGACGCCTCCCGCGTATTTGTCGGTTATCGCTGCAAAGAGTAGCCTATGTCCTGTCTCAAGAATCAAAGTATCTCCATGGTGAACATTAAAATCGGTGCAGTGGTTTGGTCGTGAAAGCAGGACAGACAGACAGTTACTTTCTCATTTATAATATAATTATAGGTATGGAATTGGGGAAATGGGTTAATACGTCATGAATTGCTTTTAATATAATGGTAACAAGGACAATAGGAACGAAGTAATCTCAGTACCAAAATATATTAGATTATACAAAATTGATATTATTTGACACGATGTAAATCGCTTATGAGTGATTAAGTGACTAGACGTTATTGCCTCAAAGGGACTTTGTGGGATTTATTAGAAACAGTTATCTTTCATCTCTATACATTAGAATTCAGTTAGGCGTGACGGGAAAGGATAGGTAGCGACCTATAATAAATATTATATTTCATCAGCAGCTATTATAGATCATTCAAAAAGGGCTTGACTTGGGACTTGACCCACACATAAATTGCGATGAACAGAATCCATTATTTAAATAGCTCAATAAGCGTAATTAATTCACAGATTATCTCATAGGAGCAGTGCTTCCTAAATTAGGTCAATTACATTATCTCGAAACTGTCAGTAATAATTGCTGTTACAGCGGCTTAATGTGTGGAATGATGTACAATACCAAGAGCCAACCCAACTACGACAAAACTCGACGCAGAAAAAGCATGAAACAACTTTCAAAAGTCGTAGTCATGCGTTGTTAAAGTGTTATGAAGTATGGTACATTACTAAGTTTCAAAAGCCGTAGTCCATGTAGTGTAAATTATATTTTTATAAGGTAGATATAGTAATTCCGTGTTTATCAACGGCTGGTCCCGTACATGGTTTAGACTCTTAATTGAACTGGTAGGTACTCGCTATAATACGATTATTTTTCTGGTATATAAAAAACTGTAGTATTCTCTGTTAAATGTGAATAAATAAGACGTTCGCCTTACTTATTCAAGGTATGTTGCTTTAATATTGAGATAAAAATTCGTTAAAGTGAAAATAATAACCTTAATAAAAACTTTTCGACCTTACACAGGAGATCAGCATTTCATTAATATTTAATTTTATAATTTTTGAACAAATTTTTTTTCTGGTAAGCTTTTGCAAACTTGCTGAAACTTTGTAATCCCTATGGATATTTTCAAATGCCAGAATAATTGTGAACTTGAATCATTTAATATTCAACTTAAGTCAGTAACTTAAATCATTTTATTTGTATCACATGGATCTGAATAAGAACTTGATTCTTTGATAGAATTAAACGAAAGGAATAAGTGATGGTGAGTTTCTCATAATTTTAGCGGTGTCTAATATAGATGATAATTATAATATTTATAGTTTATATTAGTATTACCACGTTTAATGAAACAAAAATTGTTCAGCATTTATTACTATAGAACACCTGTGTCGAGTGAGTGTTATTTTGACACTTATCATGCTATCTAGTGTAAACAGCGTATTATGTTATAGATAGCGCAGCTGATTATCTAGATATCTACAGATTAACAACCATGGATTCATAAATAGCTAAGTACAATTCAACAATATTAAGTAACTAAACTTCATGATAGCGTCTAAGACTAGGATTACAACACAAAATGTACCAACGCAGAATAAACAGTGATGTGTGCTCTGTCAGCTATAAATAGTTAAAGCAATCGCTTCCGTTTGCCTTAACAGGCTACAAAGGGATCTGCCAGGCCGGTGTGAGCGTTCGCTGTTCAACAGCCATAGGTACGATTCTAGAGACGTCTCTCTAGGTCATTCGAGTTAAGATATTGTACCTTTTGCAACTAATAGCTTTGAACAGTATTCTGTAAGAGAGTTAGTGATACCTTAACATTGAAAGATTTAAGACTATTCAAACCATGTATCCATTTTATTATAAGAATTATAAATAATGTTTTATACCGGGAAGTCGCATTCAATTGACCTTTCGTGATACTTAATACGGTGAGACTGCTAGGATTCGAACCTGAAATTTAACTGCATTCATCTAAATAATCTGAATATAGATATTCAAACTATTAGTTCTCTACTTGATCTATCTAGTCTAGTGCGAATACATTTATGAGAGAGTCTGAAATTGAAAACTAGAAGAAATATAGACACTAAAATCGAACAACGTATTTTCAGTTAAAAAAGATGAACTATATATTTCAGGTCTAAAATTAATGGCTCATAAAAGGAGTAACACGATATAGATATTATACGGCTCCGACGCCCAACAAGAATAGGACAGTTGACTTTGGGCCAAGAACAACCTGGAGTGTACCGGATGGTACAGGTATGTAATCGCCATATTTTCATTTAAAACAAAATTTTGGCAACGATTCATTACGGAATATTATAACGCTGTACTCCAGAGGTTTTAACGTGGCTTTAAATAGTATTTCTTTTATTTTTTTTATCAAACAGTAAGATAAGACGGTATAAACAAAGAATTAATTGGCTTTTTTACTTAAGCGGTTCTTCTACCTTTTGTTTGTGGTCATTAACATTTCAAAAAGGTCGTAGGGTGACGTTACATGTTTACACTGGGGCCAAGCCAGTAGATATATATATATATATATATATATATAGAGCGACTACTCTCCTAAAAATCAGGAGACACGTTATGGGACCGTAGCGTTATTTATGGTCCGAATAGTACCGATGTTATAACAATATGGAATCTTGAACGAACATTATCCAACATTATGATTATTCAAATCTTATTAATACATTTTAGAAATCAATGTTTTATATAAACTTATCACCAAACACATAGGTCATTAGCTTCATTATATATTATTACAGATTATTTTATTACTATAGATAGCATGTGAATAGCATTATTAATAATACAAGTTTAATGTTGATAATAAATGCAATATAGTGTTTGTAGAGAGAGTAGGTGTTGACTAGACTCGAAATTGAAAATGAGTGAGTTAAAATGTTTGAAACGGTAGACATGTGCCAGCGAATATCTGGCCATTCAGCCTCAAAGTTGGCCAATGTCTAGATTCGGACCGAACAGATATTGATTTTATCTCTAGTGAAGTCCCAATACAATGCTACAATGGTTGCACAAGACAATATAGTGCTCAGCCAGGTGTTGTATGCCAACAAGTGAGCGTGTAGTATTGAGGGCAGACGAAAGAACCTCGGTAACATACTGGCAACTCATTCAACTATGTACTAGTGAATTCATTCATTCGATTTACCACCCCACTTTCGGTCCAGTATCGATTTTCTTTGTTATTCTTTTTAAGACACAATAAAATTCAACTTATAAATGATTTTAAAATTTATAAAAATTTATATTTTTATATGTCGTTATTTACAGCCCATAACATTAAAAAATATTGTAATTAATCTAAAACTATCTATACTAATATTTAAAGCTGAAGAGTATGTTTGTTTTAACACGCTAATCTCAGAAACCGCTGGTCCGATTTGAAAAATTCTTTCAGTGTTAGATAGTCCATTTTTTGAGGAAGGCTATAGGCTATATATCATCACGCTAAGACCTACAGGAGCGGAGCAACAATGAAGAATGTTTCAAAAACGGGAGAAAATTTTCACGCTACGGACAATAGAAGACGCAAACGAAGTTGCGTGGGTCAGCTAGTCTATAATATCTATACTAATATTATAAAGCTAAAGAGTTTGTTTGAAAGCGCTAATCTCAGGAACCGCTGGTGTGATTAGAAAAAATCTTTCAGTATTGGATATTACAATTATCGAGAAAGGCTATAGGCTATATATCATCACGCTAAGACCAAGACGAGCGGAGCACCAATGAAGAATGTTCCAAAAACGGAGGAAAATTATCACGCTACGGGCAATAGGAGACCCAAACGAGGTTGCGTGGATCAGCCAGTAATGTTATATACCTGTGCCATAAATTCAAAAATAATTTATTCTGGTATTTGAATATTGAAATCAATACTTAGTCAATCAATCTTAAAGACTGGCTAAATCTTGATGCATAGAATAAAATAACTGTAATGAAAACTGTTTACGCCGCAAAATTATATTACCTTAGATGCATAAAAAGTAATAGTTACCTACTTCACACAACGGCTCATTCTTTCAAGCGTGAATTAATATTTTAAAATGTGTTTATTAAAACAAAGAAGTTAAACAATGCAATATACGGTTAATAGCATAAAGTTTTCAAAAATATTCAAATAACATAATGATAAATTAGAGTATTGAAACTAAATGGGTAAAATATGCAATTAGTAATTTAAATGTCTATTTTTTGCCAAAGTGATCTTGGGTCGAATAACCAAAAAGCTCGATGAGAACCAGCCTAGAGAACAAGCGGGATTTCGAAGCGGGTATTCGACATTGAACCACATACACGTAGTCAAGCAACTTTTCGAGAAAGGCAAGGAATTTAACGCGAGCTTTTACTGCTGTTTCGTCGACTGTTGCAAGGCTTTTGATTCGCTTAAACATAAATCAACGGTTCTGAAGCCGTCCTGGAGAAAGATTTCCGTCAATTAAATTGGGAAAAAAAAGGAATATCAATTGACGGGTATAACATAACACATTTAAAATTTGCAGATGACTTGATAATCTTTTCACAAACAAAAAACGAATTTAAAGCAATGCTTGGAGAACAAGACGAGCAAGACAAGGTGAGACTGATTATGAACACTCAGAAGACTAAAGCTGTGGCTAACGATGTAAAATATTCAATCATTGTTAACAGCAACACCATTGAATTGGTTAATGAATACGTTTATCTGGGCCAAATAATCTTGCCGTCAGACGTCACTTCAAAAGAAATAGAAAGACGAATAGATAATGTTTGGAAAAGATACTGGAGTCTGAAAGAAATGATGAAAAACATTGAAATGAGCATGACCATCAAAAGGAAACTTTTAAACACCGGCATCCTCCCTGACCTTACGTACGGATGTCAAACGTGGGCCCTTACAAAAGCACACGTTCGAAAATTAGAGGTCTGCCAAAACGCCATAGAGAGGAGCATGATGGGGAAAAGATTAACAGACAAAATAAGAACATCAGCAATCAAAAAAACAAACACAAACAAATGATGTTTCAGTTACACAAGGAAACTTAAATGGAAGTGGGCGGGGCATACTATAAGAGGACGAGAGAAATGGTGTAAAATTATAATGTACTAGTATTTGAGAAACAGAAAAAGAAACCGAGGTAGACTATTTAGGAGATGGGTGGACGACATTAAAGCAGTTGCGGGCAGCACATGGACTAGAATAGCTAAAAACAGGAGTCTATGGAGACAGTTGGAGGAGGCTATTATAGATAAACAGACAAAAATGACTACAATTTTAACTAATCCAAAAATTAATTAAGAAGTAAAATATTGTAATTAAATTAACAATAATACTATTGTTTTAAACATATTAAATAATTCATTAATCAAATGTGCATGTAAAATTTTTGTATTTTGACTGAATAAAGGCTCTTTTTATTTATTACTAGCTGACCCACGCAACCTCGTTTTCGTCTCCTTTTTCCCGTAGCGTGAGCGTGATAATTTTCCCCCGCTTTTTGAAACATTATCCATTAATGCTCCGCTTTTATTGGTCTTAACGTGATGATTTATAGCCAATAGCCTTTCTCGATAAACGTACTTAGTATCCAACACTGAAAGAATATTTAAAATCAAACCAGTGGTTCCTGAGATTAGTGCGTATAAACAAACAAACAAACTTCAGCTTCATATATTAGTATAGATTTATATTTATATTTGAAATATATCGTGTTATAGTAGATAGTAGGTTAATCTTATTTTTAATTATTAGTTATCGTCTTTTAATGGTGCTGAGAATGTAAGGTTGCTTTAAAATTTAAATCAACATTATTCTTTAAAACATTTAATACTGAAATTACTAACTGCTAATATTATTTACATGAAATGTTTTTTTAAATCTGCGGTAACCGATGTTGTTGCGGCTTCCCTTCACTACGAATGCGGAGGCACTGGGGTGCACTTTTTACATTCACCGGTCGCCGACCGAATCGACAGCTTCACTTGTCGTCACGGGTCGTGTGCGCGATACACATTACTTACTGTATTTTAACCTTTAATACAACAGTCATAATTCCATAAGTGTCATTATTTCCCCCTCTGATCCAGCTATCGAAACATACAGATGTCGATTTTCGAACTATATCTATCGTGCAACTAGAATTAGGCTCTTTTGGTACAAACATTTATAAAAATAAATGTCTGAACACGGCGAGACACAGACAAACACTATTTAAATGAATATCGGTTAATTTACGACTGACAATTATATGTTCTTTATCGGTTCCATTACTTCATTTATCATTGTGTATTAAGAAAACCGGGTCGCTTTTTAGATTATACAGTATTATTGATTTCTTTCGTTCATGATACCTTGTTATACAATACTTTGACAGTGAATGCTGCATTTGCTCCGTGGCTGCATATTAAAACAATGCAATCTATACTGGTTGGTCTAGCGGTTTCCTTGTGCGACTGCTGATCATGAGGTCTCGGGTTCGATTCCCGGGTCAGACCAAATGTTTGTATGATCTACAATTATTTGTTTGGGTTTTTTCTATGTATAATATGTATGGATTTACAAAAAAAAAGGTATATATGTATTTATATCAGTTATCTAGTAGTACCCATAACACAAGCTCTGCTTAGCTTGGGACTAGATGGCATTGTGTGTTAGATGTCCGAAATATTTATTTATTATTTATTTATACAAATAAATAAAATTACATATACTCTATATGTATGTAATATTAAAATAACCACTTTTTACTAAACGCATATGTATGTATACACGGTACATATACCAAAAGTGTAGGTAAAAATTTTTTGTTTGGCTGTCTGTCTGTCTGTTTGTTCCGGGTAATCTCTGAAACGGCTGGACCGATTTTGACGGGACTTTCACTGGCAGGTAGCTGATGACCCAAGGAGTAACTTAGGCTACTTTTTTTAGACTAACTTTGTCCTGCTCCAAATATTTGCTGGCACTTTTTGACTGCCAACCAGTTATCAATTGATATGAGATTGTTCTATTTAAAAATGATTTTTTTTTAAGCTGAAATTTGAATTTGAGTATCTACGTGATGAAAGTAGAGGTAGATTCTGATAAAAATCTACACAAATATTTTAAAGTAGTTTAACACAAAACAAAGGAAAGCAATATCACAAACTAAAAGTATTAGCAATAATAAAAACTTAAAAAAAAAAGCTGTTTAATGTCGAGGCCAAGCCAAAATGTAATAGAAGATACCGCACTCGCCGCTGCCGGATAGCTACTCCTCGTATAGCACAAAACAACCCAAGCAGGCAGACATGCGCAGGTTAACGTCGTTGATGGTCGTCTCGAAATGTAGCGAGTGTGGTACCTACTACGTATGGCTTGGCGCCGACTTCAAACAGGTTTTAGGTACCTAGCACACATAATAATACTACTATTTAAATGAACAAAGAATTAGCTATCGACAAGAATTGGCATAGAAATTTATTTTAAACTTTTTAGTGTTTTTTGGCAAGAAGTTTTCGTTGGATGCTTTTTAGAAGTCGGTTTTTTTATAAAAGGTTTTATTTTTCCATTTTTAGTGCAAGCAATCGTAGGTCATCAAATTGGTTTGAATTAAGTTAAACTATTTCACATAATTTATAGTACATGCCTAAGAAAATGAGGGATTCCTTCCATTTCCCAGGCATCCCATCATCTGATCCTGATATGGTGGCAATGGGACCACTTCGGAAGCATATCCTTTCGAATACACTTTAAAAACTTGACAGTATACAACTAAAGGTCTATAGATACGTATGAAATTGAAAGAATTATCCTCCAACTCCTAACCGTTGAGGAGTTGTACCTTCCATCATCAGCTTACCTAAATAACTTGAAAGAATACGACTAAAGGTAACATACACACATATGACATTTAAAGATTTATCCTCGAACTCCTAACCGTTAAGAAGTCGTACCTCACATCATCAGCTCATTATTATTAAATGATGACTACCAGACGCAAATACAAGAGTATTTTCAGAAAATATACGAAAAACGTAGTATGTGACTGAAAAAATGAGGGTACACCTCGATTTCCCTCGGATGCCATCATCAGATCCTAGTTTCTTTGTTATGGTACCACCGTCGGGACATCTCCTTTCCAACAAAAGAAGAATCATCAAAATCGGTTTATAAACGACGAAGTTATCACTCATAAAAAAAAATAAAACGGTCGAATTGAGAAACCTCCTCCTGTTTTTGAAGTCTGTTATAAAACTAGCCATGTTTGAGCACATGTCAAGAAGGTTTTTTTCCCACGAGAAAGTAGTAGGTATATTCTTGTTAAACCGGACTGGCATTATGTACTGTTTTATTTTATACTTAAAGGATCAATTACACCCGTGTATAAATCGTTTTCCTACATAGCATTTTAATGATTTTTGATATTTGTATACAGAAAAGTTGTATGATGTGGTGTTACACATAAAACTACATTGTAAACTGATATAAATAGTGAAATGAGAAATATGCCAAGTTTAATTTGAAAAACAAATTATTTAGAATACAAAATCGCATAAGAAATTATTAACTAAAATGAATTTGATTTCATAACAACAAGAGATAGAAGACTGCTCGTATAATATTTCATTACATACTCATATCTTTTAAGACATTGCAGGGTTGAACAGCGTCTAAGTAATAAAATGACTGAAGTGTACTTAGGAACGTTATTACTACTACCAGCGAAGGTAAATTTGTTTTAGTTACTGGTAGCCATTTTAATGGAATTTACTTTTGGTATCACAACCCCTACTAATCTAATAGGTGCATAGGTAATGCATTTAAGGAAATATTAGTTTGTGATAATTTTCAACGGAAAACTACGTATTTGTTAATAAATATAAATAATATAAAATGTTACTTCTGGACCCATCTATAGAAATAAATAAAATTGGAGTGTCTGTTTGTAATATTAAAATAACCGCTTTTTGTTAAATGCATATGTATGTATACACGGTACATATACCACCAAGTATTCATCTATTTGTAATCAGAAACATAAAGACGAAAGTTTGTAGGCTGCTAAATTAAAAAATGTCGGACTTCCAAACTAACCTATATATGAAATGTCAATGTCTCTACTTTTTTTAATGAGTAGCACATAAATAAAGTTACATGTTTCGAACTTCAGAAAATGACGGACTTCCAGGCTAACCTAGGTACGAAATATCAACCCCTATTTCACCCATTAGGGGGAGAAGATACAGAAACACTGAAATACGTATTTACTCATTTTTAATTAGCAGCCCAAAAGTAAAGTTTCAGGTTTCTAACCTAAAAAAAGACGGACTTCCATTAAAAAAATTCAATCTTCATTTCATTCCCTTAGGAGTAGAATATGCAGAAACGCTTAAATAGATATCTAGTAATTTTATCAGTAGCCCAAAATATAAGTTTTATCCTCCTTTAAAATATAACGGACTTCGATACAAACTTCCAACCCTTATTTCACCCCTTTAGGGGAAGAATATCCAGAAACGCTTAAATATGTCTTTGGTCTATTTTAATCAGTAGCACATGAGTAAAGTTTTATGTTTCGAACTTCAAATATGACGGACTTCCAGACTAACCTATACGCGAAATGTCAACCCCTATTATATCCCTTAGGGTCAAAATAGCCAGAAATGCTTATATAGGTATCTACTCATTTTTAATCTGTAGCCCAAAAATAAAGTTACATGTTTCTAACTCAAAAAATGACGAACTGCCATACAAACTTTCAACCCCTATTTCACCCTCTTAGGGGTAGAATATTCAGAAACGCTGAAACAGTTATTTACTAATTTTTAATCAACAGCCCAAAAGTAAAGTTTCAGGTTTCTAACTTAAAAAAATGACGGACTTCTATACAAACTTTCAACCAGTATGTCACCCCCTTAGGGGTAGAAATTCCAAAATTCCTTTCTTAGTGGGTGTCTAATCAATAAAACGATCCTACTCACCAAATTTCATAGCCCTAACTATCATAGTTTATGCTCGGCGATGATGAATCAGCCAGTCAGTCAGGACTTGTTATTTTATCTATACTAATATTATAAACGCAAAATTTTGTAAGTATGGATGGATGGATGGATATTTGTTCCTCTATCACGCAAAAACTACAGAACGGACTTGGATGAAACTTTACAGTAATATAGCTTATAGATCAGAATAACACATAGGCTACTATTTGTCGCGATGTTATGCATGTAAGCTATGTTACTGTAAAGTTTCCTTTAAATCCGTTCAGTAGTTTTTACGTGAAAGAGTAACAAACAGCCATCCATACTTACAAACTTTCGCGTTTATAATATTAGTAGGATTATCGAGCGTTTAAAATTATTTACCTAATTGATATGTAGACATTATTTACTCATACCATACCATACTCATACCATAAAGAAATGTATCCTCAATACTGATAAACACATGAACTTTTTAAACAACGGTTCTGTTGCAAAAACAAATAAGCAGGCAGGGCAGACAACACAGCAATTTAATTGAATGGCTCGCTAAAAATTCCTTCAAAACCCAGAGTGATTGATATCCATTACCGGTAACAATTAATATCGTTACATCCGATATTACGCTTCCATAACATGGACGAGTTTTACTACTACTGCTAATGCCTTTAGGAATCAGTGTTGTTAGTTTAATTGATAGGATGGATTTAAAACTAGGAGTGGAAAAGAATCAACCTGTTACTTTAAAAAGATGATTTTGTAAAGATTGTCCATGTATTTTATTTTTAAACTAGCTGTTCCCCGCGGCTCCGACGGGGTGTATGCCGGTTATCACGTCAAATAGGAGCCTATGTGTTACTGTGATGTATAAGCTTTATTATTGTAAAGTTCCATCCGAATTCGTTTAATGGTTTTTGCGTGAAAGAGTAACAAACAACACTCTCACAAACTTTCACCGTTATAATATTAGTGTGATGTGATTTAATTAAAGCACAAATGCGTGTAAGGCCAAGAATTAGTGAAAACACTGGATATTTGGATTTTGCTCATTACTCAGTATAATGAGGGTTTTGTGGAATTGAATTCCGCATCATACCCTTTCGACTGAATTACCACGTGAACGTGTATTTAATGGCATATAAGCAAGTGTAGCGATAACATAAATTCATTAATTTTTATAAAACAATCGAAATTTTACATTAAATTTGAATGGTTAAGGTTCACAATTTTTATTATAACCTGGGCCCGGCGTAATGTTAAATATTTATTACATTGCACACGAAAGTGAAAACAACCAGTTCCGATCTTTTAGTTGAGTAGTAGTAGATCGATTAGTTGTAATTTGTACAATACTATCACATGGCTAAGGGCTCCCACACATAACAGCGAATTCGCAACGCATCGCAAATATCTGCGAGCTCGCACGAATGCACTACAAGAACTTGACGCCGCATCGCATCGCATCGCTGCTATGTATGGGAGTTCTTAAAACAACACAAACTTTATTAAGCATACAACTCTGGACCCCACTGTGTAGGTTAGCAACAACGACTGACCAAAAGTAAAAACAGATCTTATTTTATTACCTGTAGTCAGCCCAGGTGAACCAAGGCCAAAAAAAATCCTATAGACCTCCTGGGTAAACAATAGGCAATATTTTTTTCCGTAGGTGGAATACACAGGGGGTTTACGGAGAAAACTCCAATTACCCGTAGTATTAGGGTTAAGAAAAAAATATTTGTTATTACTTCAGTTTTCTTAAATGAATTACAACAAACAACAACTGTTTTTATGATATACTATTGAATGACGATTGGACATATATGATTAATAAAAGCAAGTAGCCGATATTCAGTGCACTGAAATTTAATACCACAGATGCAAAGATAACACATATAGTCTATTTATTTAGATAGTGTCGATACACACACATTATTGTTGTGAAATACGAATAAAATACGGATGTACGCCGCAGACGCCCTTTGATTTCATGGCGGCTTGCCGCACGTACAGCGACGTCGCGATCAATGTGACCGTATCTAAGCGAATGGACTATATTACTTGTTTGATTGTATTTCTACTTGAAAATGTAATGTGTGCTAACAAAGAATTACGTAGTAACTTAGTACTTTCCTTATAATAAATTAGTAATATTTGTCCCATATACAAAATAGCTGCTGTTTCAGAATAATCTTAAACAAGAAAATGTCAGTTTGATAAGTAACAAAAAGCAATAAAACTAAGCGCAAGTAAGAATAGTTCAAAGCCTATCGTATTCCCAACAACTTCATTTATTAGGCACCCGCATTCAATCTCGCAACACTATTTATTCATTATTTTAATCACCGCTATTACTTCATGAATCAACATTATATACGTATGTATGTTATCCGCCGACTCGGTAATGGGAGTCGTACTTATTAATTACACAAATTTCTTTCCACTTCTCCAATTCCTTTAAAAACAACAACAATATGTCTATTATACTGAATTCCACAACCAAGAGGATAGAAGAATGAAAAAGTAACAATAGGATTTTCTATGATCTTATGAAATTATTTTGTTTTGTTTATTTTTCTCAATCTTTATTTTGTAAGACAAAAAGGTTCTATCATTCGGCTAATTTAAATTGTGTCATGTCTTTATGCATTTTTCTTTGTATCATGACCTTGCTGGTTAAGCTGCTCTTCTATTGTAAAATGAATATAATTTCTTTAATAGATTATTTCTTAATATCGAATCACAACCTTAAACGGAGAGTGTCCAATTGCGTAATGAAGTATACGACACCGATATAGGATAGGATAGTACGTCAAGTGAATCCATTGGCTTAGAATTTGATTGAATATTGGCAGTCCATCACGGTCGGAGCGCCTTCGTATAGGTGTTGCAGTATAAAAAAATCTCTTCTTATTTTCCATAAATGAGTATGAAAATCGTTATTTTTTTTTTGCAGTAAAACAAACAACAAATGACGGATCCATTAATCAATTGTATCAATATACTTCAATGATCTCCCCACTGTCCTCTACATTTTCTATAATAATTTTAAACATTTTCTTTTAAAACATCTACTACTTTACATCTTTTTCGGTATCAAATAAATGCAGGTGTAGTATTGGTTTACTAATTGACTGGCACTTGTTACGAACCGTTAGAAACTTTTATAATGCTATCTTGAGCAAGCAAACTCAAACTCAACTCATAGCAGTTAGAGAACAGGTATAGAACTATTTGTTTTATTCTTCCCACAATTCTAAGCTATTGAGTTTACAATTGTGGGAACAATATCGCCACACTCTCATCTTAAAAACTGTTGTTTAAAGTTTTGAAGGTGAAAAGAAGGCGGTATTAATTCATTTATAAAGTAACTTGGACAAAAATAGATAAAAGAAAAAAAACTGTGCCCTTTCATTAGATATGTCACGCATATTTTTTCTCAAGACTTCAAAGGAGCCTTCCTACTCATATTTATTGTTAAGGTTATAAAAATTTCAAAATAATATAACCTTTTTCATTTACATTCATACGTGTCATGATTGATGAGTGGTTTTATATACGAGTCGATAGGTATCTAACCTTAGCGGAAAGACTTCCTGGGCGAGTGTACGAGAGATCGCGTGACAACTTGCTTTGTGTTTCACAACCTCACTCGACCAATGAGAGTCATCCTTATTCGTCGCACACATTAACACCTTATAGCACACAAAAAGGTTTGACTGAGACATTTCGATTAAAAGCCTTTCGTCTAATTTAATTGAACTTATATTTATTTAAGGTTAACAAAAAATCTACTTTTTACACTCTAATCTGGCACTGTTAAAACGGGCTCAAATGTAAGACGAGTTTTAAATTTAGGTGACAGCATTTCCGAAAGGACAACGATATTTTTCGTTGGACCTCTTTGGAATTCTCCCAGAATACTATCACCCAATGCTATAAAAACTAAATGATAAAACGATGCAATTAAATGACATGATAGATGAGTGATAGCCTCGTGAGATTTTAGTTATTCTGTTTCTATTATTTTGCATTACTTATTATACGAGTATATAATTTGTTTGAAGCTTTCTGCTTTTGTTCTAAGTAAAGATAACCTTGTATAAAAACTAAATATATAAAGATCAATACCTATAACACGTATTAACCCAATAAAGTAAGTAGGTACTTAGGATAACTTACAAACTTTGTGAAATGAAACTTTTAAAACCGACTTCAAAAAAGGAGGAGGTTCTCAATTCGACTGGGTGAACCGATTTTGAATATTTTTTTTTATTTGAAAGCTGATGCTTCTCATACGGTCCCATTTAAATTTTGTCCAGTTCTTGAAGTCGGTTTTTTTGTTAAATTTTTGTTTATGTAGATTCATCTCACTCAGGGATGCGAATCGTAATTTATTTTATTACTATGTCTGTTATATACGTTATGCTATTTATTGAAATATATACATACATAGGCTTTAAGAGAATAAAATATAGTACCTGGGTCGAAGATGACCAGCCGGAAAATATAATAAATAAATAATGAATAAATAAATATTTCGGACATCTAATACACAACGCCATCTAGTCCCAAGCTAAGCAGAGCTTGTGTTATGGGTACTAGACAACTGATACAAATACACATATACTTTTTTTTTGTAAATACTACATACTATATATTATACACAGAAAACACCCAAACTCCGAAACATATATTTGTAGATCATACAAACATTTGGTCCGACCCGGGAATCGAACCCGAGACCTCATGATAAGCAATCGCACACGCCAACCGCGAGACCAACGAGGCAGACAAAACTATGACCACTTAAGATTATTCCAAACACCAAAATTTTTAATAACCTAAACGCGACCATAAATAATTATCGTTAGTGTCGCGTGTTACCGAATGGTGTACCTTTCAATCTTCCCGCACGCCTGCTAGTCGTAAAAGTGAAACACGTTGTTGAGGTTATTAAAAAAGATAATGACATAATGAACAAACCGGAACGCATTATTAATATTGACGAAAAGGGTTGCCAGCTTAATTTGTACAAATCACCAGAAGTTTTAGCTGAACGTGGATTTAAGAGAGTACATTTAGTAGCATCAGAATATGACAAAAATGTCATAATAGTTTCATATTTGGCAATATCAATTCTTTTAAACTACTTCAATATTGTAACTATTGTTTAAAGTCTTTGTAGTTTTGCCTTTGTTATAAAGATATATAGCCACACTGCATAGATAAGTGCTGAAACTTGTATGTTTTAGCTTTATGTAAAAAAGGGTGACAAACCTTAAGGTGGCCAAATTCTACCCAGGTGCCTTATTTTATTTCTCAATCAGTGTCATAAAAGAAAGATGAAACAATTGAATGTCGATCTTTTTGTCTACAAACAAACACATAAATGTAAATTTTCAAGAATAAAATTATTACCTCCATAATTAAAAGACAGATAAGAACTCGACACCAAAGTTATAATGTTAAGCTAAAGGGTATCGTACTCAGTACACAAAGAAGATTCAACAAGAAATAAAGCTTTATATCATCATCAGCCTATCGCAGTACACACATAGGCGACTGTTCAATTGTTTGTCACTTTGTTCGATCCTCGCCTTCTTGCATCCAGCTCCTACCAGTCATCTTGCGCAAGCCGTCACTCCACCTGGCCTAAGAGCGTCCTACACTAAATGTGACGAGACGCGGTCGTCACTCAAGAACCCGTTTACCCCAACGATTATCAGTTCTGGGGCTAATATGGCCAGCCTACTGCCACTTCAGCTTCTAATCCTGTGGGCTATGTAAATGAATTTGGTTCTCTGCCAAGGTTTATATAAAGATAATCAGTGCTGAGAAAACAAGCATCAAATAAAATCTCATACGTGATCGTCAACCTATGCGCGACTGCATGACGTGTGATATTAGTTTTCATTTAGATATCGAGTAAACGAGTAATAAATATATATGTTTAGGCTCTGCTAAACTTGTTTATCATTTGATTAAATGTAGGGAGAACATTAAATAACAATTAAACATCATTTTCCTGTTCAATATGATCTAAAGTCACAGCGCTGTGTTGTTTTTTCTGAAATGTATTGCATCACCTACATCTATATTATACAAAACTGAATCTCTTGGTCACAGCAACAAGCGTAAACGCTATAGTACTGGACAGTCAGCAGCCCATTATCGGAGGTAATTGAATATCATGCTTACACAATATATAACCAAACAGGAGCCGAAATTCAATGAAAAATGCTGCAAAAAACAGAAAATTTGATTCCTTTTTAACCGAGTTCAAAAAAGGAGGAGGTTCTACGTGTCCACTTATATGTATTTATAATAGACGCAGACGAAGTTAGGCTACCTAGTTTAGAATAATTAATGTACATGTGTTCTTCATGTCTGTTCTCTTTTTAAGTACAAGTACCGCGGCGTTCTTTGAGCGAAATACAAATACAGGAACGACGTACTTTTACAAGTGGGCGTTATTTATAGATACTTACAGAGTAATGATTTATTGAGTATATTTTTGTGGGATTCAATACTTTAAACTAAAAAATAAACATTATCTTTATTCTTCGCAACCTACTAAGTCTTGGTAAAAATATTTTTTTAAACTATTTTATTACTTTAGCTATTTTGCTGGTCTAAAGATTTAGGTTTCGAAACTACGTAATAATCCTAAAATTTGTTTCTAAGTTTTTTTGTCCACAGACACAACAGCACTGTACCAATCTATGACATGTGTCTATATTTAATATTAATAAGGTACCCAAAATATCTTAATACAAGAATACTACTGTATACATCTTGAAGGTAGAACTAGAGTCATATGTATAGATATAATAGTTCTTTACCTATGAAATTGCCGTTTTGTATGCAATATGTGAAAGTACTTATTTTTTCAAACTTTTTTATTTCTGTTATTCGAAGTAATCACCCATGCAATCGACGCATCTTTGCCAACGCATTGGCAGTTTATTGATGCCTTTCTTGTAAAAATCAGCTGGACGGGAGGCAACAAACTCTTCAAAGGCATTTTGTACTGCCTCTCGGGTATTGAATTTTTTACCCACTAAAAAGTTGTCTAAATTTTGTAAAAAGTAATAATATATAAAAAATTCCATCCAGCGGTTGCCTGGAAGGCCGTCATTTGTACAACTTTTTTATATTTTTTTTCTATTGTCGTTTTACATACTGTAATTCTATCTTTATGCTACTGTAAAATAAAGAGTTATCTATCTATCTAAAAAGCATGTCCATTGAACAATAGGTACACTAAACGAGTAGACACAGTCCAGACAGGACAGAGCATGTAGTCTGACGTCTGTGACTTTGAGATTATCTCTGCACTGCAGTAACGTCATGCATTTGTATGATAAGTGCCTATTAATCTACACTCAAAATATTTGTTGTTTAAATAAATATATAAAATAAAACGGACGTGACTCACAAGCTGTGAGCATTTTATTATAAAACTAGCAGCGCGTCCCGATTTCGCACTGGTAAATATAGGTAGCGTTTAGCGTTTATAGGCAGGGGCGTTTTTACCTATAGTGCAGGGTGTAGTTACAAACAGGCGCGGAGGGTGTTTGGGGCGCCGGCTGCGACACTTTTATGCAACTGCGCACTAACTAAAGGGCCCTAAAGTAATGATTGCACACGGGTGCTTCGCGGGTTTCAGACGCTAATGGTAGGTATTTAACAAAAAATAATAATACAGTCTTAGCAAATCTCCAAGCTGAGAACACATAACGAAGTCTGCTTTTGACAAAACAATCCAAATCATTTGTTTGGGAGCTGGGAGCATGCAGGAGTTCGTAAGATAATAATTATGTTATCAGGAAACTGGAAATAAATAAATGTTCAAATATTGAATTCAGAACTACGATCTTGTACTACTAGTATATAGTTTGCAGGTACTATGTATGTATTACATCTTGCCAACCAATCTTACAATGCATCCAGACACTAAGAGAAATCCGATAGAATGGATTATGTTTCGACAAGTTAGTTTTTTATAATTTACATATGGGACTAATTTCGTTTGTTTGTAGAACCACCGTTTAATATAAAGCATCGAATAAATTACTAACATCGCTGTGAAATATATAAAACATGTTATAACAATATCAAGAAATGAAACGCTATTCGTTGGTAAGCACATTATTTGAGCATCGATTTTACTAACTCGTCCTTTTATGTTATACTCTGTTCCACGCAATCTTGCTATTACATTGCAAGGAATATTGCTTAAACCGCCAATTAGGAGAAATCTAAGTAACCCCCAACGCTAAAAGAGGGGTGTTAAAAGTCTGAGGTCCATGTCTGTCTGCCTGCGTGTATGTGTCTGTCTGTGGCATCGTAGCTTTCAAACGGATGGACCGATTTCGATGTGGTTTTTTCATTTAAAAGCCAGTTTCCTTGCGGTGGTTCTTAGGTATGTTCTTTTTCCATTTTTTTTATTTAGCTCTGATAAAATGGCTGTACTCTGCCTGATGGAAAGTATAAGCAGAATCCAAGATGGTGGTCGCCACACTGCGAATGCAGACAAGGCAACAATGCAGCATAGCGACCCACACCATGGCGGCGGCTTCTGCATCATTGGGCCTACGGTCTCGCACTCACGAACGAAACACGACAGCGCGAACGCTGTCATTTTACGTTGATTTTCTGTGCGAGGGTAGTACCGCCCCGATCGAGGCCCGTTCGACCTGTAATCAGCGTAGCTCTACTACCTTACGTGATTAATATCGGTCCAGCAATGTAAGAGTAAGAGCTCTTTTCCAAAATGGTGTTAGGCGTTTTTGGCGTATGATTACTCGATTAAGTGCTTGCGTAGGAGTTTTGGATTTTTTAAATTTAAACTTGTATACGTGCGTACTTCCAATTCTGAAAAGCCAGAGAGAGAGAATTCTGAATTCTTCTTTGAAAGCGAATTCTGATAAAACAAGAACGCCGGTGTTTAACACATTCGAGCGGAATGCATGCCGGACATATGGAATTTGCTTTGAATCGCACCATATCTATGGAGGTTATATTCAAAATTCGCTACTTTACGCACAGATTAATAAATTAAACACTATCTAACATTTACGCGTGAACAGAAGAAAGAGATTAGACATTCAAAATCATTGCCGCTTTATCCGTGAACAAATAAAGTGGGGTTGAAATTATTTAACTTGCCTTTTGTGATGTGGGGTACTGTATAATGAGTCGTTTAAAATATATGAAATACATTTCGAATTCATCATACTGAAGATGCTAGCTGGAGAAATGACGTGAATGCGAACTCACAGATTTCAGATCTCGGAATTATTTTTAACTATTCGAAGCCGATTACACACTTAGCTACGAATGATTTGTCACCCTTAGAGTGGGTATACTGTGGTCTATCACATGTACATATGTCTTTAGAGGAAGGAAATATAAACACAAACTTGCTTTTAAATGTGGAAATTGAACAATGTAATGCATTTATTAAAATTGAGTACGTGAAATCTTAGTGATCGTCATCAATGTTGACATCGTCCCTTTCATTTCAGATAACATAATTTCCAAAGTATTTTACAACGGGAATTGGATGAAGTACATGGCGAAGTATTAACGTGTATTATATTTTCTCAAAGTTTATGTTTGAGTTACTTACTACTAAACATTGTGACACATTGTGACTGTTCGTATCACAGAAGAGAATATTTCTCTGTTCTGTGATACGTGTATACTTATAAATACTTTAGTTAAAATTAAATTAAAAAGCCCATTTATGACACAAATAATAAATGCGGTCATTCGTTAATGATAGACAAACACATATCGCGCATTCGTACTCCCAGTATAAAATAAACCTAACTGTGCGTGCGCCAACAACAGATACTTTAATAAACATAATTATATTGGTCATTCAATTACATTATGTTTAGTATGTAAAAACAAAATCACATAAGCGTTTTCCTCGTTGAATATTACGATTTCCTGTGTCAGAGACAAATCTTTTCTTCTACAGGACACAAATCCGCGACTGTTCTGCCGAAAGACTAAGTGATTACTAGCCACACCTGATCATATAAATAGTCTAGTTTTATGAAAAGATTAATATTTATGTGTATGTTGAATATTTATTCTAATAAAAAAAGATGTAAATTTATACATATTATGTTCTCATACCTTCTCTCAATATCGCTTCGAATATCTCGTAGGTTGCACCGCAATCCTCCAGCAGTGGTCTCCTTAAAACCTTCTGGAGGTGATCGCCATCAAGAGATTTAGATCGTGAACGGAACTCCTCATTATCTGTAGCACGAGCTTCGCTTGTACTAGTAGCCGGAATAGCACAAGAACTCCGGCGACCCTCTCCAGACGCTTCGTGTCGCCAATGACCGACTTTTTTACCAAAGGTTCGAAATAGCTCTTGGATTGTATGATGTTTCTGGCGTTGTCCACTACTACTTGAACCTGACCCTCGTCTTTCATTTTGATGATCTTTATCTTTAACGCTACTCACACTCTCAGTTAATTTCTGAGCAAAACTTTTATTATCAAAACGACTTTTATGATTTAGTTTAGGGTTACTTATTTCACCGTAACGCTCACACTTGCTGTATTCGTTTTCTTGTATATCATCCATAACATCGTTATAGATTGGTGACATAAAATTTCGGTAATCATGTCTAGCGGGCGCGTGATATGTGTTAACACCAATTTGGTAGCGCTCTCCATCGCTTCGTTGTCGTCTATAGTCAGGGTGGTGTGTATGATAGTGCTGTTGAGGAGGGAAACTTTTTCTTTCTTCTTCCACAACATCACGAAAGTAACTCGCAAAGTTCGGATAACGATCACGGGGACTAGAAGCGAATTCGTAGGGACTGCCGGATACTCTTAAACTTCTTTGAGCATTAGAACCCCTTGGGTTTATGGGTATTGGCGTAGCGCTAGTTTCTCTGTGATTAGCGCGTGATTCTCGGACATCCGTGGTGCTTATTGTAGAATACCAGCTATCATCACTGTCCTGCCTTTGTAAGGCAGGAGTTTCACGTTGGTGATTGTGTTGATGTTTTTGTAAAAAATGCGAGAGCCCATGCATTTTGACAAATCAGGTTTATTTATATTTTCTGAAAATTCATTGTCTGAGAACACGCCTGCCTGTATAGCAGTAAGGATATTAAGCCGTTACATGCCATGTAAGTCGGCATTGCGACACTGTTACAAACATAAATAAATATTGATACTAGGTACATTTCTAATTTCATTCAGCCGATCTTATTAACGTGCTTAATAGCGTGCGTGAATATTAGTGGAAAATATTAAGTTAGCAGTGTTAGAGTAATTTAAGACACAAGGGAATAAAGAACGAGTTTCGCATGATACAAGGTCGCGATGACCTATTTAGGGGAGATCATGTGGCAAAGCGGGAAACGTAAGTTAAAGCGAGGGGTCTTAGGGTTCGACGCATGCGTAACTATTACGGGTCACCTTCACGATTTGGGCCCCACAGCGGATTTTTGTTTACGACATATATTTTACTAGCTTAACATATCTGTTCTAGACTTTGAACTAAAAACAATATCGCTTATTTCTAATCAGAAACGTAATTTGTTAGAAATTAGAGCAAAAATTTAAACATTGTTATTTTCGGTACATCTTAATAAGTGTATATCTATACTTATATATAAAGCTGAAGAGAGCTGTTGAGATTAGCGCGTTCAAACAAACAAACAAACAAATTTGTTTGTTTGTTTGAACGCGCTAATCTCAGGAACTACTGGTCCGATTTGAAAAAATCTTTCAGTGTTAGATAGCCCATTTATTGAGGAAGGCTATAGGATATATATCATCACGCTTAGACCAATAGGAGCATGGCACCAATGAAGAATGTTGCGAAAACGGGGGAAAATTATAACGCTACGGGCAATAGGAGACGTAAACGAAGTTGCGCGGGTCAGCTACTTCGAAATAAACGTGATGACTATTTTGCCGTAGTCAAACCAGATCACCTGTTTAAATAATGATGGATTACGAGTACACTTGTTTCAACACCAAATATTGCACCAGTAAGGCAAAGAAGGAAAATATATTTTCTTATTAGTTATCGCAGCATATCAGGTCGGGAAACAACTCCTGTTACGTACTTACAATTTGTCATATAAAACCATTGTTATGTTTGTCCTATTTTAGTATACGTAATTGATACTGTGGCATTATTTAAGAACTAGCAGACCCACGCAACCTTGTTTGTGTCTCCTATTGCCCGTACCGTGATAATTTTCCCCCGTTTTTGAAACATTTCATCTTGGTGCTCCGCTCCTATTGGTCTTAGCGTGATCATATATAGCCTTCCTCGATAAATGTACTATCCAACACTGAATATTTTTTAAATCGGACCAGCGATTCCTGAGATTAGCGATGAACTCGCTAAAAAAACAAAGAAACTCGTCAGCTTTATATTATTACTAGCCGTCCCGGCAAACGTCGTTTTGCTATAACTACTAATAAATTAAAAATTAATTAAAAAAACATTGTCCAGCGGACAAAATTGTGAATCTAAACCATTCCCAGATCCCCTTGAACACACACAAAAAATTTCATCAAAATCGGTCCAGTCGTTTGAGAGTAGTTCAGTGACATACACACTCACAGAAGAATTATATATATAAAGATAGTATAGATTAATCGATATAATTTCCTATAACAAATCACAAACAGCATTATCCATTTCCTTACAGATATAAGGATTAGAATCATGTTTTAATTTTTAATGCAGAGATAATTAACTTAAAGACAATCTTTTGAAAGTTAATCGCATCAAAATGTAATGTTGATAGTTTCACTTAAATAATAGTTATAATATTTAGTCCGGGATCCCCGTAACAAATTTTACAAGTTATTAGTAACATCAAGCTGATTTTTCGTGAGTGGCTTCATTTTTATGTGGGGCTCACCTTTCACTTTACAAAAAATGTTCGATATTGGTAGCTATCGGAGTTAGCAAGGACAAGAAACTTTAGAGCGTAGGACCGGGAGTGTCCTACAAATTGCGTGGTACGTTACCACGCAATTGAACAACGCAACTGATTATTTTTATTTATACTACCTATAAATAAAAAAAAACAGTTATTTATTGAAGTGACTAAAATGATAAATGAAATATGTTTTTTCAGAAAAAAAAGAATATACATAATTGAAAAGAATATACATAATAGACAATATTTGTATTATATTAAATGCTTTATAAGGTTTTTCTGTTATACATTTATGTGTATAATTAATAGAAACAAAATTATCGTTTACCAACATAACAAATCGTGATTACTCATACATAGATAGTGTGTGGAAATACGTGTATGTCAAAATATGTTAATCTATGTAAAGCTATTTTATATATGAATTGAACTCTAAGCCAATGATAAAATCAGTTCTACCAATACATTAAGATAAAATTTTATTCTACTTATAACAAGTGACAATGTCAATGGGCGCGTTTAAAGCCAAACATAGGAGTAGACCTGTTATGTTGCGATTTAAACAATTTTGTTTACAACATGTGTCGCAATGCGTCGGCCAGACGGCGTGCACGTATACCATGTGCCACAACAGTAAAACGTAAACACGACCATGCAACCGGCTACTCCGAGATCTGATCAAACAAAAGATCCGAACGTATGTATCACCACATTCGCACTGTTTAGGAACAATTTAACACAACATGTATCGTAAATAAATATTCACAGTTCATTGCATCGTTATTTTTATCGTAACCACGACGCGCGCGACACGTCACTCTCTCGCAACAGACGTGGGAGTACTAACTTAACTTAACAAAAATATGCAAGCCAAAGAGAGCGGGAACGAGAGGGCGTTAGAAAATAGGCGCGAAGTGAGACCGGCGGGAGACGGCATAACCGCATGGTAAGCACGCGACCTACAGGCCCGCCACTCGCGACAGCGACGGCAGTTCTCCTCGCGGCCCACGGCCAGCACTGAACATCGAACAATACACCCGCACTAAATGCCCGCCACTGCACACCGACCTTGATATGCGACTCGCTGATGTCACTTGGGCTTACCACTAATAAAATCGTTTAACTTGTGAGATTGTTAATACCTGTAGGTATAACACAATACATCCATAAACTGTTTTAAAAATTGTAGTCATGAAGAAACAAAATTAATAAAATAATATATTATATAGGTATGATGACCAATATTTTGAAAAACATATTTTTATTTTATTTTTCTTTCATTATTCCGCTAAGGGATAATATTCTACTGCAGTGAAGTTTCAGAGGAAGTGATAGGTACCTATTATCACAACTGCGACCTCTACTGACTACACCTCAATATATGTCATTCACCTATTTATTTAAAACTTCCTGCAAACTTAAATAACTTATTAAGCGTTAAATACTTTACATTTCAATTAGAAATTATGATACTAGCTGGTACTCAAGAATTCAGTTCGATAAACTAAGGTTTCGAAATAAGTATTTAGACTGAAGATTCCAATATCGAACGGGGAAACAATCGTCTTAAATAATCATCATCATCAACACATCTACAACTACTTAATCCTTTCTTTAGAAAAGAGTTTGATATTAAACGATTAATCAAGATACTAGGTGTTATCAATCACTAGCCTTTATGTATTGTGAAATACGAACATTTATACAACACCTATAAATAACGTATGATTACGACGTAAGGAGCAATAAATCACACTTGTGAGCTTGAACTCTTTCTCTACTGACTTCTTTATGTCAGAGAAGTGGTATACCTAGCTGTATACCGCATATTAATACTAGAATAAACGTATGGAAATTCCATGACAAAAATAAATGTATATATGATAGAACTAAATAGTGTTAGATGCAAAAAGTATTGACTCATCGTGCTTAATATTTTCTTAAACATATGTAATCAACTTATCTGAGTTTCCGAAATAGCAGCCCTAACTTAAGACAGTCTCACTTACGTGTACTTTTTAAATTATTATTTATTACATACCTACATACATATCTATGAGCAAGCACATTTAGTGGCATTTTTACTGACTTCTGTCAGTAAAATGCTTATATATCTATACCATTCTGAGTTATTGCTATTACAATCAAATTAAATTAAATAGTTATGAAGTACAAAATTAATTTGTATATATATTCGCTTGAAAGACATATTTCATAACAATGTTTTTTTCCATTACAAATATGTAAATGTTTTTTATTTAAATATGAAATATATAAAAAGTGAACTGGTATCGTTATGTCTTGGCCAGTTCGAAGATTAAATCGTTTTCGCACAATGCAGTTTAATAATTAAATACAAAACTAAAATTCTTGATGAATTAAGAAAAAGTGAATGTATGACATTCGTTATTGAAGCTATCATATATCTAATAGACGTATATAGGTATATCAAACAGACGTATACAAAGGAGAACGCGTATGCAAAGAAATATCCGTAATGGCTTTAAAATAAAATAAAATTAAGTATTGGTAACTACACTATCATATTGGGCTGAGAGGACAGCGCAGGTTTTTAAATAAATAAAAAAACTCATCGCATTTAAGAGGTAGGTAGTATAAAAACTGCATGACATCAATCAATACATATAAAAAAATCGTAACTGGTCGCTGGTAAACATGGAAGATTTGTAAAAAAAACTGTTGTAGGCTTTGTGAACGCAATAGAACCCAATACAATGATTTTTTTAATTTTTGTCTGTTTATCTGTTTGTCTGTGCGTTTGTGTACGCTAATCTCCGAAACGGCTTATCCGATTTAGATGTGGTTTTCAATAATGTATTGTAGTAAGCTTCACTTAACATTTTGTGTTTGTTTCATGTCAGTCAGTTAATAAATAAAAAAGTCATGCCAATTAAAAACATCGCTGGTTTGACGTTTGTAGATTGTTCAATCATACGCGGGTATATAAAGCGCGCCGAGAGCAGCGCCGCTTTGGGTTCGATAACACTGACTGTTGTATATTTCATTTCTACATTTGTATAGAATTTGTTCATTTTTTATAAATAAAAATGAATCACCGCAATACATGTACGGGCATAACTTCCGATCGGCTGCACCTAATTGGATAATTCTTTTTTCTATGTGTTCGTTATTGTGAGGACAAAGTTTATATAGAAGAAAATTAAAAGATACCTTACAGGGTTTTTCACTACCTGTACGAACCTGCATAATTACTAAAATAAGTTTTTCAGAAATTTAGAAAATATTTACGACAGAAAAATATGGCAGTACGAAGTTTGTCGGATGAGCTGGTGTTCTAATATGTCTGATATCTCAACATTTATACGCTACTATACATTACCGAGTCACATAATAGATAACCTAATAGATGATACATAAATGTTAATGGCTTATAAGGTTACAGCCTAATAATAAAGGCAAACGACCAGACAGGTCACCTAATGGTAAACGCCTGCGGTGTCACCTATGAAAACCTTTAACAAAAGACACAGAAATTTCTCTGAATTTTCCATTGTTTACTATTTTTACGTGGAATTAATCGTATCAGATAACACTGATAATAAAAAGGAGCACTCATTTGCTGAAATTTCTAATTAGACTGCCTCGGTGGCGTCTGCGACTATTATGCTTGAGGTCTCGGGTTCGATTCTGGGGCCGGACCAAATGTTTGTATTCTCTGCAAATATTTGTTTCGGAGTTTCAGTGTTTTCTATGTATATATTTACAAAAAAGGATATATATAGTTGTCTAGTACCCATATTACAAGATCTGCTTAGTTTGGGACAAAATATTTAATTTATTTAAAACAGTTACTTAAAAGTAGGTATATGACATGAAGACTGTACCTAAGAAAACGGCAAAGGCATATATACTATCTCAAAAATGTGATACATTAAATTAATAAGTAATGTTAAAGTGTTGCTATAAGTGTTGTTTCACATTTAATTCCCATTTAATATGAATTAAGGGACACCACATAATTTTATTAATTACAAGTAATAAATACTTCACGTTCACTGACATAATTACTTGGACTAAATTACTTTACGTATAGAACTATACAGTGTGTATTATACCGGACAGTTATATACCTAAACAATTAACTTGATCGTATTAAACCAACTTCTAAAATGTCATTAAACGCTTCGTTTCCTGTTTGCGATTACTACAAATATGCAAAATATTATTTTCAATACAAACACTAATGTATTATTTACATTAGTGTTTGTATATACATCTATATAACATAAAACATGAATGATTTGCTTAGATCGTCATATTGCAAAATATAGTTTATTTGTACCATCGACAAACTTGATTTACGATCGACTTTGCCGGTATATCATTTGAAAACAAAGTCAAAACAAAGATTTTCCTCCTTTACGGTGCATGCCGCACTTAGGACGTTTTAAATATTAAACAAGTTACGTCAATACTGGACGGAGATATGCAGTTTAACCTTTATTTTATTATCATTGCAGTAGATAATGAGTCAAATGAAACAGTAATTATTATTGTAATTTGAATCCATACTCTTTGGAATTAACTTTAACTCAGAACTTAACATATAAATTACGAGAAATATTTCATTTATCACTGCAACAGATTATTCTCTATGTAATTAAATGACATAACAGTGTCGTTACCATGGAAATGCATATTTTCGCGAATGTCGACCTAATTGTATTTGAATGTCTATAAGAAAGTAAGCTTATGGTGGGTCATGAATAGACATGATTTAAATTTGTCGATAGTACATGAATGCATGAATGTGAAACACTGATTTTGCCATGATAGTCGTTTCATATTACATCAGAAATATGAAACTCCTACAGATTTATTTGATTAGTATTGGATAGTGTTGTGCAGAAATGATCCAAACACAAAGCACAAACTAGTCAATCTAATATTGTTTACTATATTCTGAACTAAGAATAGGAACGTCAATGACCTCTATCTGTCAAATGTCTCTGGAAAAAACTTTTATAAAAACATTATTAAACAGTTTTAAAAACCTTAAAAAAACACTGATACGCAAATAAGGTTTCGTTGCAGACACTGTACTTTTCGAGGGACATTTGACAGATAGAGGTATTTGGCTTATTTGAGTCGCACTGTTAGGTACTTATTTACACAAAGCCATATTAAGAACAAATAACAAACAATTTTTTTTTGTGGATGATGTAAGCAAAATGAACGATACTAATAGTCCAGTCATCTAAGGCCAAATTAGGTGAATATCTCGGCAAATCGACATAGCCCGTATATTACCACGTAAAAAAATGTATTTTGGCATCCTAAAACTGTTTTCAAATTTCACATATAATTGGATAGTCGCAAGTTTAAAATTCAGGGGTCAAAGGTCACAAAATGATTATTTCCATTATTTGCATAAATCTCTTTACGCTATTTTTTTATTATCATATTGTAGAGAGTTAAATTCTCTACAACTTCTGTATTTAACATTTTTATACCTTTAACTGTTTTCGAGATAGATTTTTTCTACTGCATATTTATATGTATTTTAATTATACTTATTAATAACTATCCAGGCACAAATGCAAAAGCACAACGTAGGTAGATCGGCCAAATTGAGAATATGCAGCCTTATAGTTGTGTCCAGGCAGATCTTGATAGGCTCCTTTCAACTGTTGGGCCACGATATATGCTAAAATTACTTAAAAAGTACCTTTTTATAATTATAAGTTGTACTTTTTTATTAACAAATAGTATAGTAAATATTTATAAATTCAATTGCTTCTAAATATATTTAGTAATGTAATGTGTTTTCATTAAATTATATTTATAGGTAAACAAAGGGCACTTTTTTTTGCTTGGCCTGGCCCTAACGAATTAGAATTGCCTCGATTACCTTAATTCATAATTTAAAGTTACAACTTGGAATATCTTTTTTTACGCGAGGGATGCTTTTTGTATCATACCCTACGTGGACGAAGGGCGTGTGTAGGACGGGATTCTCGAAAGACCGGTCTACCCACTAATCCCCTTGGCGGCTTACCTTGGCAGCCAAGGTAAGCGGAGGAGGTACATCCTGAAGTATTTGGATTAATATCTCATTACTTTATCTACTAGGTCTCTTTTTAACTACAACATCGTATTATCTTTCTCCTTTTCTATTCCTATAATTTATGCTTTGCGCTAATATACTGTAACTTTAATAAAAAACTTTTAGCAATCGAGAAAGATTAACAGTATCTACAGCTATTTTTGTTGCCAGCACTCAACTGTTCACTGTTAACTTTTCTTTAAATTATGGTGCTTTAACCTGGAAATATTTATTTCACATCATGATTAGCTATAGGTACGCAGCTATTGTATGTAATACTCTGTTCTTGGCCCGATTCCTTATCGTAAAACATTTGTTTAAATTTGTTTTAGGATCGGCGAGCTGCCGCTTATTTAACGTAAGAATCAAGAAATGACACAATGTTGTTAAATTAAGTAGTTCAAGACGACCGACTTCAAAACAACTCAAACATTCATTTAAACTTTGCATGCCACTTGTTCTCCACTATAAGTGACTTTTGGCTACGTTTCAATGTTTCGATAAATAATGCATGGCACACATAACGAAACATCAATACTGCAGGACACATAGTAACAGACAGTGATAGATTGCTTAAATATACAAATTATTTTATTTCTTGATTCAACAGGTGACCTAAATCTAAGTTCGATTGATATTGACGTTTACACACACCCATAATGCAACGTCATATTTTTTATAGGCGCGTCTGATTATGTTGAAAAGAATACAATTGCATTATTAATAACTTGAATTTGTTTTTAAGCGAAATTATGAATTTTTAAGTACAGAGAGATCGTAAGTGGTGATTCATATGATTAAATAAAATCCACAACACTTTTCTTAAAATACCCAAAATGTATGATGTCGGATTCCACAGTGTACTTTTACCCTAAATTACTTTATTATTTATTAGTTCCGTACAAAACGGCCAGAGTTAAAATACCATTCGATACTAAAATATGATCTCGTATCATACGTAGTTTATTGCGCAGGATGTCTTCAGAAAATGTTGCTTATAATAAAATGATGATATTCATAATTTACCTTCTGTTGGAATACGGAATATAATCTGGATAAAGTGAACAAAAATTTCTCTTTAAACGCAGAATTCTCATCAATTAATATGAACAGTCACCAGATTAACGGACCATATTCCCTAGTGCGAAAAACCTCTTAACTGAAAAATGGAACAACAAAAATATTGATAATTTTAAGATAATTTTCTCTTCTTTAGAAAAAGTACCTACCTGTACCTGTACAAATATATCTAATAAGCACAAATCAGATTTGGAAGGTTTATATTTCACTTGCATTAATTGATGATCCATGATGGTGATGAATTAAATCGCTCTGTTATTTAATGTATTTTAGATAAGTTCAGCGTGTATTTATCAGGACATGTATAGAATCAAAAAGTAGATAAATTCGAATCAGGAAATTCAAATTAATATTTAGGAGTTGATCACACTCCTAATAAATAAATAATGACACTATTTACCCGACTACGGCAAAGCCAAAGGAGGGTTATAATTTTGACATGCTATGTATGCATGTCCATTTTTTCTCTCATAGCTCCCTAGCTACTCATTAGAACGGGACAAATGAAGTGTCGTTAGAAGCATCTTGATCGTCCTCTGGTTAAGGACTATATGACGTGTCACTGAATCTAATGTGGCGCCTTCTAGCCGACATAAAGTACTGTATTAAAAAATAAATTTTAGATAAATATGTCGCGTTTGGTATCATTGGAAAGGGTGCTACTTGTACATTTCAAATATATATATATTATTAGCATTTTGTCGTATTATTCCAAAAAAAGTAAAAACTATTTCGATTCGATTATATGGATTATGTTAAAATTTTAGTAGTAGGTGAAGTAAAGATAGTAAACATATTCGAATAATTTGGACACGAGATTTTTTTTAATCAAGAAGCATTTTTCACAAGCTTCAATGAGTTCCAAAGAGTTTTAATATTCCATGACTGTTTGTAGAAATATTGAAGTAAGTTTGTGGTCTGGGCAGGTTTATACACCCAAGCATGGAATTATAATTTGCTTACAAACAATGAAAATGGGCTACAACAATATTTAACGAAGAAAACGTAAGAAGAAATTTCAAAACACCCGCATGCGTTAAGCTTGTTCGCATAAAAATCTCCTAAACCCAAACCTAAAATCTGTACCGCAATGATATTTGCATCATTATATAGCGAGGAAAATTTGATTAGATACTTTGGTTAAAACTATTTTATAAATTTCATAAGTAATCATATTTTAATTAATAAGAAGTAACAAGTCAGCAATTTTATTTCCCTAAAGGTTGATCTACCAAAGGTCGGCCGTCGATACTAAAGCCGATTGTACGCCGCATTAAACGGACAGACGACAGATGACGAGCGTAGGTATGTATATCAGTATGTGCGAGCAATGTATATTAAAGACTAGCTGAACCCCGCGGTGTTACCTGCGGTTATTGTTATACCGCGAGTAACGCTGCGGGACAAAGTAGTCTAAAAAAAAGTATACATATGCATTTAGTAAAACGTGGTTATTTTAATATTACAAACAGACACTCCAATTTTATTTATTTGTATAGATCAGTTGGCGGTCAAATTTGTATCGTTGAGAATATCTTGTCTCTCATTGTTCAATAGACATAAAAAGTCAAATCCATACTGGCCCTCTACAGTTTTTATATATTTTTTTACTACACATGTAGATCATGTCGTCTGGAAATTATGCTACTGGGTGAAAAATTGGTGCATATGTTAATAACTAGCTGACCCACGCAACCTCGTTTGCGCCTCCAATTAGTAGTAGCGTGATGATATGTACCCTATAGCCTTCCTCGATAAATGGACTATCCAACACCGAAAGAATTTTTCAAATCGGACCAGCGGTTCCTGAGATTAGCGTGTTCAAACAAACAAACAAACAAACTCTTCAGCTTTATATATTAGTATAGATAAGTAACAAAGATTCACCCTAGGTGATTAAGGCTCTATAATTATTAGGTTGACGGTTCCAACGGCACAAGTAGCAGGCTATCTATTGTCCATTCTACGTTTCACTAACCACCAATTATAAAGTAGTATAAAACTACTTCATATACCGCACAGTTCACAATACACGGCAGTAGTTGTGAATGCATTTGTTTAAGAGCTAAATAGTCATTAATATCTAACGACTGGTAATGCGATAATAACGAGTTTTACAGTTACTTTATAATTTGTCAAAGGTTACTAGAGTTATATATCACAACACTAAAGCCAAGTAAAGGATATTCATACTATTAAAAAAACAACATTTCTGATTTATAAAAAATGTATGGCCGAGCTAGAAATTATATACTATGCAAACTACGCTTGGTATTTACCAGTTTGTTTTTGTTATTACCATTCAAATTCTTAATAGGTTGAATGCCATCATTGAACAATCATATAGTGTCCTTGAATAAGATTACTAATTGTACCGTCTGAAAGACAATTAAAGGAACTGTTTTTTTTTTTAAATGTCTAACTTTTAAACAGTTAGTATAGTTTTAGATCAGCGAAGTTCTATTGTGAAATCGCATCACATAATGATGATAATGATAATGTTTAATTTGAATTAATATAAGCAACTTACCTGCGGCATATTGTTGCTGCTGAGCAATCGCCCTCTGAAAGGATGAAAAATAACAAAACATAAGAAAAAAAAAAACATAACGCAAAAATAAATAATAAAAGTGTAATTAATGATTTAGGAATTGAACATGTGATGCATGCATTTCTGTTACTCTTGCACGCTAAAACTACTGAAAGGATATAGATGACACTTTACAGTAACTTATACCTCAGAATAAAACAGACTACTAATTACGCGGGCGACGCCGCGTGCAAAAGCAAGTAAATAATAAAAAATCATAGGTAGGCAGGAGAAATAACACGTTGAGAATTTTTTTTAAACAAGTTCTCTTTTAAATTTTATTTCTAAGAGTTATGAGACAATAGTTTTTCATAACAACGATAAGCATTAAAAAATGAATAATTTGATAGGAACTGAAAATAATATCAAAATAAATTTATTTACCTAGCACCTCTGTGTATAATTAAATAATTATTTAATGTTAATCTGTTAACTTTCAATTTTCTTATGTGTAAATAATTGGTTGTGATATATAAACATGCATAAAAGTAAATAAACGAAATAAATATAAAAAAAAGAACACTGAAATTATTCTCTACTCAACATAATGTCCCCCTTCAAATTCACGAGAGGTCCTAAGGGCGTAGCAAAAGCTAAACAATACGCAATCAAAAACAGGAACGTGACAGCACAATGTAATTTCATCAAAATGTTTGATATAAAATGTAAATGCTGTATCATACTGCATAATTTGAAAACCTATACAGGCACCTCAAGGGTTCGCTTTAAAAGTATACCTGTCAGCGTAAAAGAGGCAATAAGTACACAATTTTCTTAAAAAAATGTGTCTGTCTGCTATTAGCTAAAAAGTGGGTAATATTTAAACAACACACGTAACTCTAATCACTTATTTAAACAGCAATAGCTGGTAGCGACATCAATTATTTTATTTGCTAATTGTTTGAAAAACGATGTAGTTGACTCATATTATTATGGTATTCTGACATAAATTTTACACGTTGGTTCTTTAGAATGAGAAAAAATACATTTTTAAAATAAGTTAATGCAATCAGTGCGTCGACAAATCATCCCGATAAACGGGTTCTCACGAGACAGGAGAGAGGGTTTACAGTGAACCTCCAATCAAACCGTCCCCAAGGAAACATACCATTAGCATAAAAACTACCTATATTACAAACGATATATAATGTTAATAACAGTTCAAATAAATTGAAATATGTATGGCTACATTCTTGCGTAACATCTAACCACATAATGTTTACCCAGTTCTGTTTACTTGATCACCTGCATGAAAGGTCGCAGATCGATACAAAAAATACAAATATTAAGTTTCGGATACACTGTTCATCACTTAATCAGTAACAGGCTAGAATCACATGTCTACATCTATACTAATATATAAAGCTGAAGAGTTTGTTTGTTTGTTTGAACACGCTAATCTCAGGAACTACTGGTCCGATTTGAAAAATTCTTTCAGTGTTAGATAGCCCATTTATCGAGGAAGGCTATAGGCTATATATCATCAGGTTAAGACCAATAGGAGAGGAGCACCAATGAAAAATGTTTCAAAAAATTATCACGCGACGGGCAATAGAAGACGCAAACGAGGTTGTAGTTTTAAGATAAGTTTTTGAGTTAAAGCGGATTAAAATAAAGTGATTGATTGGCCACGACACCTATGATAACAATTTACTACATACGTCACCTATAAAAGTCGTTGAACTGTTGTTTTTGTTCTTATCTCAAGCAGTAGATTTATCTTTGTCAAATCTTTCATACTTGCTCATTATAAGTGTAGGCTATAAATTGAGAAAATTTAGACTGTCGTCAATGAACGCCCAAAAACTTCATTACCAGTAATTATGACTAAATGGATATAAGAATTATATTATATCATGACTTTTATTGACAAACGATCATTAGTCTACTGAAGGTTGCGATAATATTTTTCAGGTATTGCTAACGTTCATATTCTCCATTCGATACTCTTATATATAAGATAAGAATCACAATATTTAGCGTTTTAGTATGGATGTAATATTATATCAAACTCATTTTCGTAACTAAGTAAGCCTAGGCAAGTTATATTAAAAAATCCTTTTCCCTTGATTACTACTAATAGTCGAAGATCCCACTGTTGAAATGTTACGTTCATCGAGTAGGTCTATGGTAAAAAGCAAATTGTCTTATAAAGTTTTTTTATACATATAGCCTGCCAAAGTGATTCTACTCTGCCTAATGGAAAGCATGAGCAGAATCCAAGAGTAGTGGTGACCATACTCATTGCGAATGCAGACAATGCAATAACGCAGCATACATCTGCAACCTTCGGTCTTGTACTAATCAACGAAATACGGTAGCACGAATGATGTTATTTAAGCGTGGCTACTATCTTGACAATTCAAATGTTCCCGCTAATATTTTTAATTAAATTTTTAATGACTAGCTTTCGCACGCGGCTTCGCTCGCACAGACTTTCATCCCCTGATTCACCCCCTTAGGGGTGGAATTTCAAAAATTCCTTTCTTAGTGCTCACTTACGTTATACAAAGAACGTACATGCAAAATTTCAGGATTCTAGGTTAAGCAATTTGGGCTGTGCGTTGATCTCTGGGTATGACAAACAATCAGCCACCTTCCTCTTTTATATATATAAATAGATTAAATTTTAGTAAACAATTATTGTTTATAAGTTACTAAAATAAAGTAAACTGAAACCTGCATTTTATTTAAATTATATTTATATGATAGATGTATATCGCCATTCTTTTCTAACGCATGATGAGCGACTATACGTGTCTCAAAATTCAATGATAAGCCGATACTGAAGACAGCAGGGGCATGGGCAGGTCCCATGACTAGGGTAAAAAAGAAAAAATATACGTATATACGAAATTAAATTTTATGTATTTTTTAAATATTTCTGTTTTGTTTATTTATAGGCAACCTGAATAGCAATGCTATCTACCATAATTGATAAAAAATCCAAAATGCCTCTAGTATTTCCACAAAAAAATAATGAAATTTATTTTACGCCCAAAACTTTTTGAAGGTTTGCAGCACATTATTTTGAAAATCACAACTTTTTCATTTCACGATTCTTTACTATTATTTAGGGAAACCTCAAAGAACAATAAAAAAAAGAAGACGGGGTAAAGCTAGAACAGAAACAAAGAAAAGGAAATCATTGTAAATGTATTTAAGCAAATAATAAAAAAATTGGAGTTTTATCCGATAAAATGAGTTATCGTAGGGGTGCTCCATACTTTTGGCCAAAGCTATATATTACATCATAATATTCGCCATATTATTACGAGTACATCATTGTTTGCAGCCGATTCCCTTTCCCCTTTACCTCATCTACTCCACATTCAGCCCAATATGCATTTATGGGCTTTTAATAATTTTCACAAACTACTTAGAGGCTTATGGAACGTGTCGGTATAGATATAGAATCATTTTCATCACCATCAGCCTATCGCAGTCCACGGCAGGACATAGGCCTCTGTCATTGCACGTCATTCCGTTCAAGCCTCGGCTTCTCGAGTGATTTAATGTTACACTAATATTATATTATTTATACTTAATCATTTAATCAACTATAAAATCTAGATGCTTGAATTATATATAATTCTCAAAATGTATTGAAGATATATAATACTAATTCTTTGATACAATGCCTTTATGGCCTGTTAAATTTACATATACCCAGCCTTTGACATTTCAAACACGGCGTTCATAAATTTCTATTTTATCTACAAAACAATTATGAAACTCATCTAAACAAAAGTAATTGCGTTTGTTGGTCTCTAAAGGTACCAATTAAACGAATTTTAGGGTATTCCATTAGTGTACTTTTTTTAAAGTACACTAAAATATACAGTTGAAGTGGAGAATTAGGTACCTACTTCACATTAAATACACGTACATTAAATCAAATATAAATTGTTACGTTTGTATGTGGAATTAAGTTTTACTGAGCCTTATTGAAAAATGACATAGGTAGACATTATTAAGCAATATACGGTTTTGCAAACAATTAAAAATACCAAAGTTCAAAAACACCTAAATATGTAGGTAAATGTAAACTACTAGCTGCCCCGGCGAACTTCGAACCGCCATATTTACATATCTGCCTTAGCTTCACACAGGCAGTGTACAGTCGCGAGCAAAAAATGGACTTTTCCCGTTATCTTAAAAAGTTAGCTGAAAGTAAAACGATATATACAAACCTACGTATTTATATGAGTTGGTTAGAACCCAGAGTACAAGCTCGACTTCGTTTGGGACTCAAAGGCGTTGTGTAAGAGATCCGAAATATAATAAAGTGGTGACAAGTAAAATTAACGGAATTCAGAGTTTAACCATAACTATTTAGATAAATAAAAACTTAAGTGTCATCGCAAAAGCAGTTTTACACCGGGAATCAGTTTATAACAAGATGCATTACACGAAACATTAGGGTACTGAATTACTGGGGTATTTTTACGGTTAAAGGTTTTCATACGTTCTAGTCCTGATAAGAGCGTTGGGCTACTAATTTCTCGTCACTTGCCTTATCAGTACAACATCCTCATCATCATCATCATCATCGAAATCATCATACATAACCATAATGATGATTCAGAATTTGAAATTCGAAGTATGATGTTAATTTATACAATACTAGCTTTTGCACGCGGTCAATTACAAGGAATTTACGCCGAAATAACGCCGCGGGTCTAAACTAGTCTTTTAAAAGTTGCCTAAGTTACTCCTTATACCTTCAGCTATCTGCTAGTGAAAGTCCAGTCGAAATCGGTCCATGCGTTTTAGAGATTAGCCGTAACAAACAGACAGACAAAAAAAAATAATTATAAATGTAATTTTGACATATGTACCGTGTATACATGGTATACATACATATGCATTTTGTAAAAAGCGGTTATTTATAAATTTTCAAATAGATACTAACCATATTTATTTGTATATATTATTAAGTATAACTCTGCGGGAAGTTCTAATAGAAGTAGACAATTTATTGCTATTAATGAGGTTAAATATTTTTCAACGAAAATTTTGCAAATAATTTATTTATTTTATTTATTTAACAACTTTATGCACAGAATGTACAATGGCGGACTTAATGCCACAGGCATTCTCTACCAGTCTACCGTTGGGTGGTGCGGAAATAGTTGAAAAGGTGCACTACACATTAGTTACGGGTTCCAAATAGACAATTAAAATTAAGAAACAAATTAGAAAAAGAAAAACAAAACAAAGGAATATTGTGTCTAAATATCCATAAAATTTGTCATATATAAACATACACATATACAGTTATATATAAAATACATGCATACACATACATATTAATATATATTAAAAATCATCTTTGTGATGACTCCGCTCCTATCTCCGCCAGATGAGCCCGTACCTTGACCCTGAAAGAGTTACGACTAGGTGCCATCCTGATTTCCTTTGGAAGAGCATTCCAGAGAAGGACAGATTGAATGAGGAAGGAAGAATGAACGCATGCGGAAGTGTGAGAGGGGCACGACAAAAGGTGGCTATTTGTAGAACGGAGGGTTCTGTCATGACTGGATCCCAGGAACTGGAAAGAGGAAGTTAGGTATGTAGGCGAGTTAGGAGAGTTAAGAATAGTATAAAGAGTCGTTAATGCGCGAAGGTGACGACGCTGTCGAATAGGGAGCCAATTTAATTTAAGACGAAAGGAAGAGATGTGATCGTATTTACGAAGATTAAAAACGAATCGAATGCAGTTGTTCAGAAGTCGGTCGTATTTGTTGAGGTGATCTGCATTCAGGTCGTAGTAGCACACGTCACCATAATCAAGGATGGGAAAAATTAAGGTTTGTACTAACATCGTTTTTGTCTCGACAGGTAGGAAGTTTTTGAGTCTGTATAAGGCTCGCAGGGTTCCTGTAACTTTTTGACTAACACTGGTGACCTGAGTTTGCCAACTAAAGTTGTTATCGATATACAGACCCAAATCCTTCACAGTAGTGCTAAGAGGAATAGTTGATCCGTCGAATAGAATAGGAGGCAGAGTATCCGGATTAAGCCTTCTGATCATATGTTGACTGCCCAATATGATAGCCTGGCACTTTGTAGGGTTTACAGTTAAACCGAATCTATCTGACCAACCGCTGATAGTATCCAGGTCATGGTTTATCATGGCAATAGCCTCCGTTAAGTTGTCAACAGCAGCATGATAGTAAAGTTGTAAGTCGTCGGCATAAAGATGGTACGCACACTGAAGATTTTGAGTGATAAGATTTATAAAAATAGAAAATAACAGTGGAGAGAGAATGCCGCCTTGAGGGACACCAGATTCAAGATCACACCATACGGAAGTGGATTCGTCGACTCGAACCGACTGCTGGCGCCCTCGAAGATAAGAAGAGAACCATTCCAGTTCATCAGGTGATATCATATGATACGACAGGATAGACAGGAGGATATCATGACTGACGGTATTGAAGGCATTCGAGAAATCGATCAAAGCCAACACGGTAACTTTGGAGATCTCAATCGCCGTCCGGATGTCACCAGTCACTTTCAGGAGAGCGGATGTCGTGCTATGCCCAGGCCTGAAGCCCGATTGAAAAGGACTTAATAGGCTATTACGAGACATAAAATTTGATAGTTGTTGATGTACACACGTCTCGAGCAATTTAGATAAGAAGGGAAGTATGGAAATTGGGCGTAATTGATTTATAAGGGTAGGATTAGGGACTTTAGGGAGAGGTATAACAAACGCATTACGCCATAGTGAAGGGAACGTCCCTGAATCGAGTGAAAAATTCACTATATGTGTAAGCGTAGGAAGAAGGTGATCAAGGATAGGAATGATCATGCGACGGTTAATATTGTCACTGCCCATTGCGTTGGATTTAATGGAGAGGATTATCTTTTTGATATCATCTGATGCAATTGGAGAAAATACAAAAGAATTAATATTCGGACGAGGTAGGTCAACCAAGTACCTTAAAGTACGACATTTAGTTTGGTGATCAAAATGTGGTAGAGAGGTGAAATATCGATTTATGTCATCCAAATTAAAGGTCGTGGAAGAGAAACAATGCCTGGATTTACCGATACATAGGGTGCCGAGGAATCTCCAGATATGGGAGGCAGAAGAGCAATTGAGATTGTTGATAATATGGCAGCGCTTAGCATTACGCACCACCTGATTACACCGATTTCTTTCAACTTTATAAAGAGACCAGTTTGCGTCGCTTTTGTTTTTCCGAAATTTACGAAACGTTTTATCTCTGCGTCTCATTGCCTCGCGAACATCCACCGACATCCAGGGGGCTGGATCACGCTTGATTCTTACTTTCCTAATAGGAGCGTGTTGGTCGTAAAGGTCAATAACTACTGTATTAAAAATATGAACCTTATCGTCTATCGTACGCGCCTGAAGAAGAGGAGTCCAATTCAGGGCCAAAGCATCACTGCGCAGTTGATCCTCCTTCATCCGTCCGAAACAGCGAATATGGCGAAACTGAGGGCGAGGTTTGGGAGGTTTCAGGGCATAGGACAGGTAGATAAGGTCATGTTGGGAAATACCAGGGGCCGGATGCTGACCATGACTACGGACAAAGGAAGGAGATGAAGTGAGGATTAAGTCCAACCAGGTGTCAGGCACGTCAATGTTGTGATGCGTGGCCGACAATGGCAGCACATGTAGACTGGATGATTCGACAACCTGGAGGAGCTTACGTGTACGAGAGGAGTAGGATGTGAAGAGATCGGTATTGAAATCGCCCATGATGATATGGTGAGTGTACTCAGACCCTAAAGATTCCAGAATCGGTTCGAGACTGGAGAAGTAGTCGATGTTAGGGGGGCAATAAACAACGCCCAAAACAGCCTTGGCTCCATTGATGCCAACCTCGAGAAAAAGGTATTCTGCTGGTGCAAAGCTGGAGGGAGGAGAAGATGTTAAGATTTTATATGAGATTGAGCGGTGGAGATAAATTGCAACACCACCCCCTCTCCTCTCAATTCTGTCGTTGCGGATGAGATTAAAACCAGGGATGGAGTAAGACCTAGACGATAAGTGGGGTTTTAACCAGGACTCGGAAACCAGAATAGCATGTAAATTAGAGTCGGTGAAAGCTTCGAGTAAGTCACTGTGATGGCTGGGAATGCTTTGAGCATTAATGTGACAAACGTTCAAGCAGCACCTCGATGGTTGACCGAACGTGCGTCGCACAAAGTCGCCAAGTGTCTCAGAAAAAGAGCTAAAACTCTCATCACCGGAATCACTAGCAGATTCATGCGCGGAATGAAATGATTCATCGTCAGACAGCATTAAATAAATAGAATATGTCAAAAGTTATATAACACTGTCGAACGACAACAATAGGATACAGTTTTATAAATATATATATAGACATAAATATAATACATATATTGATATACAAATTATTCGTTACCAAAACTATTGTTAGTGCGTACTTCAGTAAATGAACATATCTACACCACCCACCAGTCTCGACCACACAAATATACAGAAAAATAAATATAAACATTGTAAAACAAGTGAAAGTTAGCTGAAGTAAGGCAAAATAAAAGATTATGGCTAATGAAATGAGTTTCCGAACGTACTAGTCGGGCGTGTGTGTGACAGCAAAGTAGGTAGTTCACGAACCAAACGTCAATTCTAATAATGACTGTCAAGTGGGATGTTATTTGTTATTGTTTATGAATTATGATATGTGTGATGAATACTACAAATTACAATTAATAAAAGCAAAGTGATAAACAATATAGCCAATCTAAGGATAAAATAAAAAAGCAGAACAAATAACTACGCCTTAATCAACATTAATACATGAAAGCAGAAGTTACAAAGTTATATTACACAATAACATAAGTTATCTACGTGAGTTATCGATGTTCTTGGTTGCAGAGGATATGTTACCAACCGCCCTGGGATGCATTTTCAGCAGATGAAGGAGCTGCTCCATGTATGTTACCTTATGGCGATGTCCATCTGAGGTTTTGATGACTATGGCACCGTCTTGCGTCCAAACCGCTCTCATACCAAAGTGCTGTCGAGCTTTGCCGAAAATCGGTTGTCGTGTCTTAGTGAGAAACTCACGCACAGAGACTGATGTGCCCTTCAACGCCGGCTTCGCTCTCCAAATAGAAGACCTGGTTTTCACGTCTGCGAACCGCACTAAAATGGGCCGGGGATGGTCTCTGCTCGTGGTCCCAATCCTGTGACAGACTCTAATGTCCTCAGAAGAGACAGTTTCAATGCCCAACTTGTTATGGACCAGGTTGAGAACAGATGTGGAACAATCTTCACTCTCAGCTTCTGACACGCCCAAGAAGAGGAGATCCTTACGTCGGTGCCTTGACTCTAAACCATCAACTAGCCTGTGACAGTCCGAGATTTGCGTCCGAAGGAGTCCAAGCATTTTAAACATTAGTTCGCGAAATGTCCGGAACTCCTCCGCCACTCTGGCCACAGTATCTTTTGTAGGCACTCCACTGTGCAGCTGGGCCTCGAGTTCTGTCATCCTTTGATTAAAGTTTTCCTCTAGGCTTCTCTGTGCAGATTCTATCTCCATTAGATGAGACATTGTAAAACGTTAAGTGAGTGTGAGTGTTAAACTGGCAGGTGGGATAGTGAAAAGTCCTTAAATTACATTAAATGCACTGACTATATAAGTTATAAGTAATTGCACAATTAAGCACTTGCACAAGTTAAAAAATTGTGCAAATTAACTATATAAATGAATTAAATTTGTTTATAAAGAGCAGAGAATGTCTTAACTTTTTTAGCACCTACCCACAAGTCCTGCCCCTGCCCTACCCCAAGCAAATAATCTGAAAGGTATAAAAGTAAAGCAAGGTGAAACCACGCATTTATTAAAAAGAAAGGTTCAATGACAATTAGCAGTCAGCTGACTAATTATGTATTCAGTAAGGTCTCGAATATATCAACGAGGCATGCCTTTTAAGTTTTGTCGTTTGAAGAAAAAACACAACTAGAAGCTAATAGTACTTTTGATTGTTTTTCAAACTATTCATCACGTAACTTAATACACTTTTCCATTCGCTCAAACTAGATATTTTAACATTTATTCCACTCTAAAGTCCCCCACTTTAGAGCGGAATAAATGCTATAATATCTGGTGTTATCTATGTTCAAAATGGCTGACTTGAAAGCGTCGACCTTTAACTACGAAGACTTTTCTTAATTTTAGGAAATGTAAAGAAATCGTTAGGGTTTAGGTCAGGACTGTATTGAGGATGGTCAAGAATTTCTACTTATCCTGTTCTAAATACTCAATCGCTTAACGCTGTGTGAGCTTGCGTTGTCGTGGTGCAGGATAATGCATCGCTTTGATTTAAATTTTCAAAGTTTGGCAATAACTTGTGGTGAACAAACTGTGGTAAACCACTTTGCGATAACTGTTTTACGAACTTCAAATGCAATAGCCGCAACATGGCCGGTTTTTTCAACGAACGTGGCCACCATCTTCTTTGAAGTGCTTCGAGAACGAACAACTTTAGTCGGCCTTGGCTCGTCTTTAAAGACCCAGATTGTAGATTGTTGTTTGGAATCAGGATCGTATCCATAGATCCAAGATTAGTCACCACTGATGATGTCGTAGACGTCATTTGCCTCTCCTCGGTTGAACCTTTGCAGAGTTTTCTTACACCATCTGACGCGGGCCGCTTTGTGATCGTCGGAAAGAAGATGCGGTATCCAAGCGCAAACTGGCTGTTTAACACCAAGCGCTCCATGCAAGATCTTCTGAATGGTTGTGCCTGAGATGCCTAATAGAGCCTCTATCTCTCGATACGTCACATAAGGATCTTCTGGAATTAGTTGTTTCACAGCAATGATGTTATCTTCAGTAAAGGCGGATTTTGGGCGTCCTTCGCGAGATTTGTCACTAACACTAGCATTTCCACGCTGGAATTTTAAATACCAGCGTTCGACATTCCACAGACATGGGGCTTTATCACTGAACACAGATGTTAGCTCTTCAAAACACTAAAGCCGTATCAAGCCTCTTCTATAATTGTAAAAAACTATTGCACGAAAATTTGCCTTAGAAAGACTCATTTTTGTACGTAACTTGACAGATTCCAATCGACGCTGTGACTAAACAATAGCATTAATCCTAACACTTTTTTCAAAATTTAAACTCATTCGAATATAGAACAGTTCTAAATTCAAACTTGCCGGGAAATATGGAAACAACAGAACTTAAAAGGCATGCCTAGTAATATATTTATATATACTCATATATAGAAGGACAGGCCAATTTAACATTAAATAATGACGTAAAGATTTATAGTCATACTAGCTGTCCCGGCAAACGTCGTTTTGCCATAACTACTAATAAATTAAAAATTAATTAAAAAAACATTGTCCAGCGGGCAAAATTGTAAATCTAAACCATTCCCAGATCCCCTTGAACACACACAACATCAAAATCGGTCCAGTCGTTTGAGAGTAGTTCAGTGACATACACACTCACAGAAGAATTATATATATAAAGATTTATTTACAGGCAATAAGTATGAAATTATGTATTTCCAAGTTTTATCCTTTAAATATGTGTTTACGTTTATTCAGTTTTAAAATCATTTTATTTAGGATATTATTATTTACTAACTGGTCTGGCGAACTTTGTACCGCTATATTTACATATCTGTCTCAAATGCAATCCCACAGGCAGTGTACAGTCGCGGACAAAAAAACTGTTCCTGTTATCTGACAATTTTTCTTGTAGGAACACATAAATAAAATAATTATTTAATTTGGTGCAGCCAATATGTATATATAATTTTTATATATATAGAAGAAGATGGGTTCTCAAAGGAGCATATATACAACTAGCCAACCCTCGCAGCCTGGTTTGCGTCTCCTATTGCCCGTAGGGTGATAATTTTTCTCCCGTTGTTTTAACATTATTTATTGGTGCTCCGCTCCTACATGTCTAAGCGTGATGATATATAGCCTATAGCCTTCCTCAATAAATAGGCTATCTAATACCGAAAGATTTTTTTAAGGACCAGCGGTTCCTGAGATTAGCGTGTTCAAACAAACAAACTCTTCAGCTTTATATATAAGTATAGATAACTGACCGACCGACGCAACCTTGTTTGCGTCTTCTATTGCCCGTAGCGTGATAATTTTTCCCCGTTTTCGAAACATTTTTCATTGGTGCTCCGCTCCTATTGGTCCTAGCGTAATGATATATAGCCTATAGCCTTCCTAGATAAATTTACTATTCAACACTGAAATATTTTTTCTAATCGGACCAGTAGTTCCTGAGATTAGCGCGTTCAAAGAAACAAACAAACTCTTCACCTTTATATATTAGTATAGAAGTATAGATAAATTTCCTTAAAATGATCAACTGTGCCTTTACTGGAACTTTAGAACAGTAGAAATTTGCGAGCTATAAATTGTATATTTGATCTAATATGCAACTAAATCTAGAAAATAAATATTTAAAATCCTAAAAGCAGTGTAGGTACTTGCAATGATGTGGCAAAGATTTTTGGAAATTGAAGATAAAATGCCTGGGAAGTATAGAAAAATATAATATTCGGTAATTCAAAGAAAAAGGAAGAAGGTAACGCCTAACCTAAATATTCATGGAATCTGTTGTAAACCTGTGTTAATATTTGTGATAAATACTAAGAAATGAGCCAATGCTAACAGTAGGATTGAAAAGAATGGATTGGTTTCATAACATCACGTGGGTATGTCGAAAAGAATACGATAATAACGATGAGTGATAATATTCATGGATAAGCCCACCACGTATACAGACAGCACTATTATTATGGTAGGTACTAGAGGTCATGGAAGAAGTCAAATTTACACCATTTTGCTTATTTATCGAGGTGTATTTGAATAACTGTCATTATAACTCGAACCGCCATTGTATAGACTTTGGTACCGTAACAGGTTAAAATATACACTGAAACTATTGTTTTATAATTATTCCAATAAATCATCATCATCATCTCCACTACTGGACATACGCTTACAATAACTACATAAAAACCATTTTCCTCACATCTTAATACATATAAACCCGAATGAAAGCATTGGCTGTCTTAAAAATAAAATAAATATCCTAATGAATAAGGCAAGGGCATTAAAAGTCAATTAAAATAAACGTAAATCATTATATCTATACACTAGCCGACCCACGCAACCTCGTTTGCGTCTTCTATTGCCCGTAGCGTGATAATTTTCCCCCCGTTTTCGAAACATTTTTCGTTGGTGCTCCGCTCCTATTGGTCCTAGCGTGATGATATATAGCCTCCCTTCCTCGATAAATGGGCTATCCAACACTGAAAGAATTTTTCAAATCGGGCCAGCGGTTCCTGAGATTAGCGTGTTCAAACAAACAAACAAACAAACTCTTCAGCTTTATATATTAGTATAGATAGATATCTATACAAATCAATAAAATTGGAGTGTGTGTTTGTCATATTAAAATAACCGCTTTGAAATGAATGCGTATGTATGTATACACGGTACATATGCCAAAAATGTAGTTAAAAAATTTTTTGTCTGTCTGTCGGTCTGTCTGTCTGTCTGTTTGTTCCGGGTAATCTCTGGAACGGCTGGACCGATTTTGACGGAACTTTCACTGGCAGATAGCTGATGATCCAGGGAGTAACTTAGGCTACTTTTTTTAGACTAACTTTGTCCCGCGGCGTTACTCGCGGTACAACAATAACCACGGGTAACACCGCGGGGTTCAGCTAGTTTAAAATAATAATGCAAAACAGAATTAAGTTTCTTTGAACCATAGTTTAACATTTTTGGATACTTTAAAGCTGTGTGCGCACAAAGAAAAAGAACTACAGGTAGGTAATTTAGATACAACAAAAAAAATGCAACCATAAACTGCCTACAATAATATTCTGTCATTTGGATGTGTTTATTATCGGATGATATCTATCAGATCAATCTGACAGCCTCAAGGCCGCAATATATCTTAAAAATAGCCTGAGATATGCTTTCTACAGTAGCTTGATAGTACAGTTTGCAAGTCATCAGCGTAATAATGCGCCATACACTAGTCAAACTCAACTTTACGTTGTTTGCTCGCTAGATATTTGTCTTTAATAGTTTCAACGGGCAAAGTATCAAATATATATATATATATATAGGTATCAACTATTTCTATTATTCTTATTTATAATCATCACCATTATGCTATATTTCTAATAACTATGTACAAACATTATAAAGCTGAAAAAACGATTAAATAAATCACGTGCCTTTCTATTAGTTTACAAAACAAGCTGTTTGAACGAGTCCCATATGGAACGTATGGACGCTTACAAGGACAGTTTATCTGCAGTTAGTGACACAGATGCAGATGATATATTGTACTCTAATTCTCACTCCACCAGAATAATGAACGGACAATAAACCCCTTTTGATATCATCAATCCAGTCAAGTGAGCAAACATTTGAGTTGCCAGAACACAAGCTGGAATTCCGGCGCAGTTTAAAGTTTAAGAGTAAAACGTAGACATTTTTTTTTCTAAATATGTATTGTATTATATTTTACATACAAGTCCTTGAAGTTATGGACACAATTATTATTTATGGTATGGAATATAGTAACAATTGAAGTAAATCCGTGATAGGGGTTTAGTTCCTTCAAATAAATGAGGATAAACTTACAAGATTGTTTATATGTCTGTCTGCTAAAATCTTTTTCTGTCAGTTATTAGTGGAAATAATAACATTGATTACACGGAATCTAATTGAGACCGTAGTGTAAGTCTAAATGTACTCTTGATACGAGTGTCAACTGAATAAAACTTTAAACGCATTCTATAATAAAGTCTAAGTCAGGTTATCAGAGTCTGGGAGGGGTCCGGATGTGTAAATAGCAGCAGTTTGTTTTTGGGACTAATCCCGCCCACATTCCCACCACTGTAACTCCTGTACACCAGGATCAACAGCAGTGACCCACGAACACACCGAGTTATGACACTCGGGAAGTCCCAGGAAGAAAATTAACTGTCTTGGAACCCGCAACGAAATTAATCAGAAGAAAAACAGGAGGAGTTGGAAGTGATAAATCCACTTCCCTCCTTAGCAAAGCGGGAGACAAAATGAAGTCAAAATAGGCAGACACCTTTTTCAAACCGGGAAGCACCACGGATAAAGTATGAGGGGTCCTAAGTCAGCTATATTTGATTACTATAGTATGTATGGCAGAATCGCCTAAACGCACGGAAATTCACCGCAGTTGACACAAGATCCTCATAGTATACCGCCCCAGATGTCATTTGTAAACTATTTAGCATTGTGTTACGTTCATTGTACCAAAGACTACACTCCCAGAGTACATGATGAGCCGACTGTTCACAGCTAATATCAGGTGTTGAGCATTGACACAATGGTGAATCGACTAATTTAAATGAGTGTAGTTTGCTCTTAAAGTTACCGTGGCCTGTAAGAAATTGAGCGACACAGTGATCTACCTCGAGCCATGTCCTCGACAACCGTTCGCGTACGGATGGAAAGAACTGGTAGTGGTGGCGCCCCTTAGATGATTCGTCCCATCGTTGTTGCCATTCATCCATTAGATCGTTATAAACTTTGGACTGCTGTTGAAACAATCTTATGATTTTATCGCGGTCTCGAACGCCAAAAAAATCGCATTCCATGTTTTGTAATGTGGAATAGTACATGGCTGCACGTCTTTGCACCTCGAGATCCGCCAATATCAGCAGTTCTCGGAACCCTCCCGTCTCAGGCGCAGAGTGGCCCACCGTGTGGTTTTAGTCGGTTCGATTCCGACACACCACCCCGTCGCAAACCCCGGCGGGGTGACGGCCCGAGGGGAAAAAAAGGAGGTAATCAGAGTACAATCTCATTCCTTATAAAAACTAAGGCAAGGCTATTTTGATGACATTTTATGACAAATGCTCTACTTTTATAAGACGAAGATGACTTGTTTACTTTTCGATAACTTTGTTGAAACGATCATAACAAAGACATTCCTTTAACACATTACCAGGTATATGACTTATGATTTTGAGGAAAAAGCATTTGAAAAAACACGCGCAAATAGGACGTATATTCCTAGTGCTGAAGCATCTTTTTAAAAGAAGAAGAAAAAATAAAGAAAATTTAGCTGTGTTTTCGCGCATTACTTTTTTTTTTATATGTATATGACATACACTTTTATCATGTCATCAAAATGCAAGAAATTATCACTTCGTCCTCTGTGGGTTTTATGAAGAAGAAATATTCACATGAAGTGTACACAAAGAGAAGAGAGCGATTGGAAAACATAAATACCTCTCATTTACGCATAGACGACAATTTGTGAGCCACCGAAAAATAGAGATCACCAATAGAAAAATAAAAAAACTTGAGCAATGCCCCATGGTTTATAATGGAGTTTTAAAGAAAAAAAATGTTTTAAAATATAACCTATGCTTGTGTTTTTATCATCCCAACTCTTAATGTTATTTCACAAAAACATTAAAAGTATGAAAATGAATCAATTATCAATGTATCAATTAGGTGATTACTAGCATTAAAACGAAGTTAACTTTTACACTACATTGAATGTGATTAATATCCTAGAGCTATTATAGATAGAGTAGGGAAGACATACAGCTGCCTGTAATCGGATCGGATAGTCCAACGGTTAAAAAGAGAGAGAAGATCGCGGTACACCGTATGTATTTCTGTACTGACGCATGCGTAGTAAAGGACTAATAATGGGAATCCCATGGTCTAAGTAAACAAAGTCTCACATTCCGAGAGCGGCTCGATATGACGTCACTATCCAGTTACCACATTATAGCAACATAACACGAAATAAACCAACCACAATGATATTATATAATATCATTGACCAACCACAACCAGCGATAGTGATGATGACGATCTCTCGGTCTCGTCACTATATCTCGGAATGCCATACCTGCCGAAGTATCTATACTGTTATACCATGGGTAATCCGATCACAACAATTAACCGTCGAATCGTTCTGCTTTGCTGCTTTTCCGCGCTAACTGCGCATACGCGAGTAGAGACAGACAGATAGGTACCGCGATCGTCTTTCTTTTTTGAACTAAGCGACGGCTGGCGGCCAGGCTCCCCTGCTCTATCTATAATACCTCTATGATTAATATACAATGTGTTTGACAAGAACTGACGACATATTTTTAAATTTTGGAATACAATTTCATAAGATTAAACGTTAGGCTGAATAGAAGAATGGTTTGCCTAAAATGCATTGTAAAAAACATAAGTTTCCCGCCAGTTTTTCTTGTTAAAATATTATTTTTTACAATGAGTGCCGCATACGCTTCTCGCTTTGAAGCTGTGTTTCTCTGTACTCATAGAAAAGAACCCAAAGGTTCCGCGACCAGGCCACCCCATTATATGAAAAATTCCAAGGCCTTCATGAGTAACTGGGTGAAGAGATATTAAAAACAACCGTCAATGACTTACCAGATCGTGGCAAATCGAAAAAGACGTCTGTCGCTGGAGATAAACGGATTGTGCATCTGTTTGCCAAGAATCCTTTATTATCACTTCGCTCTGGGCAAGAGCAAGAAGATAAAGGGCTAAATTATTTTGCTTGACACCATCAAAAAGCGTTTAGTAGAGATTGCAGACCGTATTAATATAAAGCATCAAACAACAATAAAAGACATGTTGATTGATTACAATTTATCGTTTGATGTTTCTAAGGTTTTCATTTAACTTTTCCGGTCACGTTCTTTTCGTACATAGTGTTTAATTTATTACATTGTAACACACTATACTACATGTAAATACTACTACTATTTGCCTAATTTAATAGGGTTTTGGCAGCAAAGGTTTCACCAATTTCGTTGGCATGAAGTGTCAAGGTTAAGTAAGTACAAGCGAAGATCCATGCTTTCGAGTTTAGATATATGGTTTCGATTAGATAAATATAATAGAGATGTTTTTTTGTATATGTTCAATGTTAAAATTCAACATTAACATCTAAATACAGAAAATCGATAAGGATTAGATTTGCGACGTTTTAGTTAGTATAAGATACAATTTTTTTTTTTTTTATGTTTACTATTCAAATTAGGAATTAAATGCGTATGAGAGGTATTAAGTATGTACAGTTTATTCTAAAGCGATACAACAATTCTTTAATAGCAAAATTATTAAAAAAAACTGTGTCATCGATTTTACGGCTGCTAATGTAAAAACTATAGTAGTCATTGGTGCTAATTCTGTTGTTGATCTCACTAGACCAAGATTCACTAAAATATGTTGTTGGATTTTATACATTACTAGCCGACCTTCGCAACCTCGTTTGCATCTTCTATTGCCCGTAGCGTGATAATTTCCCCCCGTTTTTGTAACATTCTTCATTGGTGCTCCGCTCCTGTAAGCTTTAGCGTGATGATATATAGCCTATACCCTTCCTCGATAAATGGGCTACCACTGAAAGCATTTTTTAAATCGGCCCAGAAGTTCCTGACATTAGCGTGTTCAAACAAAGAAACTCTTCGGCTTTATAATATTAGCATAGATTTTTAATAAAATATCTTAGCTGTCACTGTGTTTAATTCGGTACCAAATAAAGGTCAATCAGAAACACACGCTTGTTTTATTACTTGAAATAGTAAAATTTTCTTTGGCATAACCAAAATTTACTTTAGTTTAGTCGGCATAAATTTAAACGATGTCTAAGTTTAGTGCGACATATCATGTATAATACGTTACAAGTTATACGTTTTAATCTTTCAATACAAGAATAGAAAAATTATGGCGTAAATTAAGTAAACTGGGTGAACCGATTTTGATGATTCTTTTTTTTTTATTTGAAAGCTGGTGCTTCTCGTGTGATCCCATTTAAATTCGGTCCAGTTCTTAAAGTCGGTTCTTTATTGTTAAATTTTGTATTTTTTAACTAATAAATAAGCGTGTACCTCTGATCAACTTTTATTTGGTACTGAACTAAATATAGTGAACGCTAAGATATAAGATATCGAAAAATGGACTGCAAGCAAATGAGGTTAAAGTATGTAATCCAACAACAAATATGAGTAAATTTTAGTTAAGTGATGTCAACAACAGAATTAGCACCATTATAACATTATCTCGGACTTCAAAATAAAAAAATAATTTTCAGATATTTCAATATTACACAATGATCAATTTTAAGACAATGAATGATTTACAAATGGCAGTAACAATTACTTACCCGTCTATCGTTACAAAACCATTATGTGTGGGCCCTGATTTTTACTGCAAAGGTCGGTAACATGAATATTTTATTATATTAGGTTACCTATTCAACGAACGGTAAATAATTACTAGCTGTCGAATATAATGACTTAATATATTTTACAGGTAGAGCCGCACTGGTTTCAGCACGAACGGGCCGGCTCGATCAGATAATGATCAGCACGGTACGGCATTATTGCAAAAAATATATGGAGTTCATATGTTATGACTAAAAACATTTTTTAAGTTACATACAGAAAAATGAAAATGATGCAAAGGATCCATAAGATCAGACAGGTGGAATGCTTGTGAACTAGGCATACAAATCCAACGATGCTATATCATACTTGACATTATGTCGCGTTTTACATAGTATATCATGCAAAACTCATTGTTCGAATTTCGAAGACCATAGGTTATGCCTTTTATTTGCAAATAGAGGTCGTTTAATCCCAGTTAATTTTATTCTTTTGTAAATACGACAACAATGAAGTCACGTTTTACCAAAAATACGTCATCTCCAGATTGCCAAACGTCTGAAATTATTGTCTGTTCGATTTGAAATAAACAGTCACTGTTACTACGTACTCAAATTACCAACAACAAATATATCTCGCATTATCAATTTGGGCGCAGATAATAGAGGCACGGTGTAACAAATAAAGTATGCATGGCATGAGAAAAGTAGTGCGAGGGAAAAATCTTTTACATTTATCTTATAAAACGGGCCTCATATATGTTTCGTCGCGCTACTCGCAAGTGACCTACACGCTTGTGTAGGTGGTAAACAATCAGGAGCAAGTACGTCGTTTGTTTAACGATAACCCTTACCTACATATAATTAATTCAAAATGAAATTCTGTCACACGCGGCTTTACGCAACTGTAACTAGTAACTAAGAATTTCTGAGCGATGCAGACAGTAAACATTTTGTATAATAAATATTACACAAAAAAGTTTATACATTGTTGAACTACAAGTTATTTTAGAATCATCAAAATTATTTACAAAAATATTTCATAAGTATCTCATCCTTTTAAAAATTATATTGGTGACAGAGCTTAAAAGAAATCTTGTTTCTTAGCAGTTTAATCGTAATAATAAATTTAGAATGAACAAAACGATAAATTTTTTAACCAATTTTCATTTTTATCTTTGTTCAAAAGTTTTGGTAAATTAAATGGCATATCATAAAATAGATACGTTCATCAAACAATATATTTATAACTTGCAGTTACAGTTTGCCTTATACCCAGTCAATCAACTATTATAATTACCTGCTGTTGTTGTATCTGCTGTTGTTGTTGGTGATACTGAGCAACCAGTCGAATACCACTCAGTTCCAAAGAACGGGTATCCAACGACCTACTTCGTGGTTTTTCTGAATAAAACACGTCTTCGTCTCTTTTACCCTTTTTCCATCTAAAATAATTAGCCATTTCGTTTTATTTATAGTCACTCTCACTTCACTTCTAAATGCATTCTACAACATTTCAGTTAGTATAAATTTCAGATTGGCGTAAACATTTTCATAACTCCGGGGAGGTTGAACCGCGGAGGCATCTTTCTAAGTACTGAGAGATACTGAAGCCGTCACGAGACATCGTATTGTTATGCAACCCGAGTGTGTGGCAACCAATATCCGCGGGTATCTCAACTGTTTCCGAAGCGGAAATGAGAAACTGACGGGGAGCATGCGCTTGAGCCTCTTGTCAGACAAACGTCGCGCCAACCCTTGAGCGCGGTGACTGTTCACTAAACACAAACGCTGATAACTTAACACTTTACTAGTCAGCGGAATCGTGATCTTGCAATTGAGACGATAGTTATTTTCAGCGTACCGTATAACACAATTGTTAATGTGATAATATCCGTAGGTATTCATTTAACCTCGATTCATCACAAGTGTTCACAATGCCAGTGGTCGCAGTACTTTCGCGTTTACTTGTCTAGTGTAGTAATAGTCATGTAAATGTACTAACACAATGTACGATGAACAACGTGCATCTGCAACAACCGCACGTTGTCCACACTACAATTAAATTATTAGTCGTAACTTAATACTCAGGTACAGATGATTATTATTGCATTACAGATGATTTAAAACATCGTGGGCGAGGGGGTCATGATGCACAATATAGATTTATGCATGTTTATACTTGTTTATGACCTTAAATTCCTTATCGGTTAAGAAACAAAGTTATTTAAAGACTTCTACGCATTAAATATCAACTTCAGTTGTTTCTATTTTAATAATTTGTTTGTACAAATGTAATAAAAACATACGGTACGTTCAATCACTGATTGAAATATCTTACAACCATCTTAAGGGAAAAGTTTCAAACTTACTTATCTGACACCTCTTATTAGTGCATGCGATCGGTTTTTCAGATTGTTGAAGAATGGTGTGACGAACAGCAGTTGTCAGTAACTCCGAAAATAACAGAACTCGTCCTCGTCACCAACAAAAGGAATTTAGTACAACTAACTCTGACTAACTAACTAACTAAAGCAAAATATTTAGGCGTTATTCTTGACAACAAATTGAAATGGGCGAGTTTCATCGAAGCAAAGACAGGAAAGGCCTGTATAGCTTTTAATTGGTGTAGAAGAGCAGTTGGTAAACGATGTGGTCTTAACCCAAAGACCACACTTTGGTTATACACTGCAGTTATCAGACCTTCCATGCCCTATGGATCAGTTGTATGGTGGCCCAGAACAACACCAAAGTCTACAACGCTTGGCCACAATAGCAGCTACTGGATGCATGAAACCCACAGCATCAGCCGCATTAGGGTATCTCTGGAACTCGAGGCCTCATTAAACAGGAAGCAATAGCAACTGCCCTAACACTAAGATCAAATGGAAGTGGAAAGTAAACACAGAAGCAACACACTCAACAGTTTTGCAGGGGTTCTTTTAGGAAATTCCACTCCTCGAGGCACCCACAGACAGAACTCCATGTCAACATGTCTTCGATCGAAGTTATTATATCCAACTAATCGCAGAAGCAAGGGATGGCTCGGGCATCAGCGACTTCGGAATATTCAGGAGATATATACAGACGGCTCCAAAACACAAAAGAGTACCGGAGAGTTGTTTAAGTCGTTAGACTTTAGACGTTAGAATCGCGTGCGTCTTCTCTAAAGACTCGAATATCAAGATACCAACTACTCTAGACAAGCTAAACACTATCTTCCAAGCAAAATGTGTTGGCATAATCAAAGCAGCGCAAGCGCAATGAGTCTCTTACATCTCTGGCTGCAACTCAGCCAGAGATGTAAGAGACTCATCATCAGAATAGTCACTGACAGTATATCTGTGCTTCAAGCTCTGCAAAACAACACGATGACCTCTACCCTAATCAAGGAATATCATGACAATCTCCAATCCATTGCAACCACAACTAAAATTACTCTACAATGGATAACAGCACACAGGAACTCAATGGGTAATGATGCTGAAGACGAATTGGCCAAAAAAGGATCAGAAACGACAGTTTGTGGACCGGAACCACTACTACCCACCACTACTACCCTTGCACCAAGCCTAAATAAAAACATGGCTGCCCGCCAATACCGGGTAGCATCAAAAAGACTAGCACACAACCTGATTAGACTGATTAAGGTTAGGGATAAGGTCATAGGTATCCTGACTGGGCATTGTCTCCTAAACAAGCACCTATATACTATAGGCGCAACAGACAGCCCTCTGTGCAGGGGATGCATGGAATCAGAAGAAACGCCGCACTACGTTTTCACAGAATGTAGAAGTGTTGCAGATCAACGGACAGACATCCTCCAAGCAACATCGCTCCCAGAAACATGTAGTGACCTGAAAAGGCTGCTGTGCTGGGATGATTTGGGATGGTTGGAGTAAGAAGATGACAACCTCACGTACAACTGCCCAATCAGGAGGCTAAGTAAGTTAGTCCATTTAAAATCAAATTAATATTGTATCACTCATTACCAGCTTCAATTCAAAATACTAAAGACAATTGTATCCCCAAAGATTAAAGTATTATTTTATAACAACGAAATTAGCCTGTTTAAGCATTGTAACTTATTACCTGTCCAAACAAAATTTGGCATGCAGATACTTTGATTCTTGAGTAAGGACATACACTACTGTTTGCTGCGATAACAGACAAACTCGCGGGCGGACCCGCGCGCAAAAGCTAGTTATTTCATAAAAATCACTAACCTACCTTCGGCAACGTAATCTATTTCACAACATATGATAAGTTTATTGCACCTTAAGTCTTATTTAAATGTCACACAGAAAAATATATAAACAGAGGTCCCGTCAAAACTATTCTAATGTTTGAACATTTTAAACATGCAACAGATTTTTATTTCTTATATTGCAGCACGTTCTACGCATAACACACAGTACATATTCCATATTATCAAGGACGTAGTATATAATTAGAACTGATAGTTACAATGTTCGTTTCTACTTTTATTCATATGTGTTGATGTATGTGTGGCTTTAATCTAATGACACATTAGGTGTCCCAGCAATTTTCAACAATTATGATATTAAGGACGCGTTTGCAAAATTGATAGGTACAGAATCGAATTACTACGTTGACACAAGTTACACAAACAAGTGCAAATCGGATAGCGGCAGGTATAAATGTCAACTTGCCTAAATTGATATTTTGAAAGTTTTTTATATTTTCTCATTTCTATGTAATAGGTACTTACCTCCGGACTTGCTGGAGTGACCTGAAGGTGTACTTCGGTGACTGCTTATGAAACTCCTAGACGAGTTGACAGTCTCACCGAGTTTGGGCTCGTTTTGTTAGTTATGACTAGACCTTACCTCCGGACTACATGGAGTGACCTGAAGGTGTACTTCGGTGACTGCTAGTGGAACTCCTAGACGAGTTGACATAGTCTTACCGATTTTGAGCTTATTTTGTTAGTTATGATGAGACCTTACCTCCGGCTTAGATGGAGTGACCTGAAGGTGTACTTCGGTGACTGCTAGTGGAACTCCTAGACGAGTTGACATAGTCTTACCGATTTTGAGCTTATTTTGTTAGTTATGATGAGACCTTACCTCAGGCTTAGGTGGAGTGACCTGAAGGTGTACTTCGGTGACTGCTTTTCGATCTCATAGACGAGTTGACATAGTCTTACCGAGTTTAGGCTCGTTTTGTTAGTTATGATGAGATCTTACCTTCGGACTACACGGAGTGACCTGAAGGTGTACTTCGGTGACTGCTAATGGAACTCCTCGACGAGTAGAACTAGGTGTGCCGAGTTTGGGCTCATTTTGTTAGTTATGATGAGACCTTACCTCCGGACTATATGGAGTGACCTAAAGGTGTACTTCGGTGACTGCTAGTGGAACTCCTAGACGAGTTGACATAGTCTTACCGATTTTGAGCTTATTTTGTTAGTTATGATGAGACCTTACCTCCGGCTTAGATGGAGAGACCTGAAGGTGTACTTCGGTGACTGCTAGTGGAACTCCTAGACGAGTTGACATAGTCTTACCGATTTTGAGCTTATTTTGTTAGTTATGATGAGACCTTACCTCCGGTTTAGGTGGAGTGACCTGAAGGTGTACTTCGGTGATTGCTTTTGGATCTCATAGACGAGTTGACATAGTCTTACCGAGTTTGGGATCGTTTTGTTAGTTCTGATGAGACATTACCTCCAGACTAGATGGAGTGACCTGAAGGTGTACTTCGGTAACTGCTAATGGAACTGAAGTACACCTTCAGGTCACTCCATCTAGTCTGGAGGTAAGGTCTCATCATAACTAACAAAACAAATCCAAACTCGGCACACCTAGTACTACTCGTCGAGGAGTTCCATTAGCAGTTACCGAAGTACACCTTCAGGTCACTCCATCTAAGCCGGAGGTAAGGTCTCATCATAACTAACAAAATAAGCTCAAAATCGGTAAGACTATGTCAACTCGTCTATGAGATCCAAAAGCAGTCACCGAAGTACACCTTCAGGTCACTCCACCTAAGCCGGAGGTAAGGTCTCATCATAACTAACAAAATAAGCTCAAAATCGGTAAGACTATGTCAACTCGTCTAGGAGTTCCACTAGCAGTCACCGAAGTACACCTTCAGGTCACTCCATCTAAGCCGGAGGTAAGGTCTCATCATAACTAACAAAATAAGCTCAAAATCGGTAAGACTATGTCAACTCGTCTAGGAGTTCCACTAGCAGTCACCGAAGTACACCTTCAGGTCACTCCATCTAAGCTGGAGGTAAGGTCTCATCATAACTAACAAAATAAGCTCAAAATCGGTAAGACTATGTCAACTCGTCTAGGAGTTCCACTAGCAGTCACCGAAGTACACCTTCAGGTCACTCCATGAAGTCCGGAGGTAAGGTCTCATCATAACTAACAAAATAAGCTCAAAATCGGTAAGACTATGTCAACTCGTCTAGGAGTTCCACAAGCAGTCACCGAAGTACACCTTCAAGTCACTCCATCTAAGCCGGAGGTAAGGTCTCATCATAACTAACAAAATAAGCTCAAAATCGGTAAGACTATGTCAACTCGTCTAGGAGTTCCACTAGCAGTCACCGAAGTACACCTTTAGGTCACTCCATATAGTCCGGAGGTAAGGTCTCATCATAACTAACAAAATAAGCTCAAAATCGGTAAGACTATGTCAACTCGTCTAGGAGTTCCACAAGCAGTCACCGAAGTACACCTTCAAGTCACTCCATGTAGTCCGGAGGTAAGGTCTCATCATAACTAACAAAATGAACCCAAACTTGGTAAGACTATGTCAACTCGTCTAGGAGTTCCAGAAGCAGTCACCAAAGCACACCTTCAGGTCACTCCACCTAAGCCGCAGGTAAGGTCTCATCATAACTAACAAAATGAGCCCAAACTCGGTAAGACTGTGTCAACTCGTCTAGGAGTTCCAAAAGCAGTTACCGAAGTACACCTTCAGATCACTCCACCTAAGCCGGAGGTAAGGTCTCATCATAACTAACAAAATGAGCCCAGACTCGGTAACACTATGTCAACTCGTCTAGGAGTTCCACTAGCAGTCACCGAAGTACACCTTCAAGTCACTCCATGTAGTCCGGAGGTAAGGTCTCATCATAACTAACAAAATGAGCCCAAACTCGATTAGACTATGTCAACTCATCTAGAAGTTAGAAAAGCAGTCACCGTAGTACACCTTCAGGTCACTCCACCTAAGTAGGAGGTAATGTCTCATCAATCGAGCCCGAACTCGCACAATACTACTTAGTTTTAGCAAACTAAAATATTGTTATAAAAATCTGTAAATAGAAGAAACCTCCTCCTTTTTTTGAAGTCGGTTAAAAATAATCTAACGTTGTCAAGTATCAACCTATTCTGGTTTATCGAATATATTGAATTCGAAGAGCGATCTTTTCAACAAGAGCTAATGCAAACAGGCGACACAGTGTCCACTCATGACGGCGGCTGAGCGCAGACTGAGATTACGAAATTTTTACGCGATAAATCAAAAGAGGTTCAAACAAATAAAATAACCCTTATTGCAATCGACTACGATTCATCCGTAATAGCAAAATATGAGAAAATATAAGCTCCGGTTGTTATTTTTTCTGCGACTTTCTGTGACACTTTTATACTATTTTTTTCCTCGGATTTATAATTGACTATATATGCCTTCTTACATTATTTTTAGAAATTCTAAAATAGGTTGATTGTAGAACAAAAATGTACCAAAACTCAACCCGATATCGTAAATACTGTGGAAAATGGTTACGGAAGATCGTTTTTACAATATAAAAAAATACAATTTCCAAAAAAGTTGTCCCTCGGATTTGAAGATGAAGAACTAATCTATAAGTGTAAGTACTTTGTTATATTGAATTTGTTTAGTTTAGTTACAAATTGCACCGAAAAAAAGCATAATTTTGTACGAATCGTAAACGCGCCCTTAAGCATTAATACCTAATCATGTTTTTATTGTCTGGAAGTCCGTAATTTTTTAATTTAATAGCCTGAAAGTCGAAAGTTTGTATGAAAGTCCTTTTTAGTAGGCTGTTGATTAAAAATATAATAAAAGATATTATATAATACGTTTAAAAGCAAGAATTGTTCAAAGATACGTAGACTGTCTTAATTAAATTTAAATATAATCAAGTTCCACGCGAGCAAAGTCGCCTGGCGATAGAATTCTAAGCGTTTTTTAGATTTGCAATGACAGGTCGGAATTTATACTAGAACCCTATGTAAACTTTGGCTTTAAACACCTAGAACTACTAATGTTTGAGTGAGTCTTTGTTTGCCTTAGTTGCTACCCTCGTCGTCTATTAATAGAGCTCTGTGACATAATTCTATTTGTTGATGATACGTCACTTATTTTTAAAGTCGATCGTAAGAAAAGTTTTTAACCCCCGCCGCAAAAAGAGGGGTAATATAAGTTTGAGATCGATGTCTGTCTGCCTGTGTATGTGAGTGTGCCTGTTTGTGGCATCGTAGCTCTCAAACGGATGGACGGATTCCGCTGCGGTTTTTGTTTTGTTGCTATGTTTGGTTCAGCAGTGTAAGAGTATCAGCTCCAAAATGATGTAAGGCATTTTTGGTGAACAGGTATTGAATTGGTTTACAACGAACAATCTCCTAATAAATTCAAATAAAACGAAGTGTGTGAGATTTACTATGGCCAATGTAAAACAGCTAAGCACTAACCTAACTCACTAACTGAAATTCACAAGTATTGTACACTCAACAGTATTCTTCATTAGACAGTAAACCTATTTCATAAAACTTACAATTGTCAGCGACATGTGACAGGCGAAAATAAGATAACTCGTCAATTGTCTGTTTCATAAAACTTTTGCTCTGACATACTGGTAATCGGAAAATTCGTCATTTTTGCGTTGTATAGAAATTTACAGGTGACAATGAAAACTATATAAATTGTCAACGATTTACTGACATTTTTTGTTTCTGAAACAGGTATTTGTCAATACTATGCGACAAATTTGTAGAATTGTCGCAAATTTTTGACACAGGCCTCGACGTATGTCAGGAATAGACTAAGAAATGCGTTGTTTTGTTCATAATTTTAAAGTAATAGTCGGCAAACGAATAGACGTATCACCTGATGGTAAGCAATTACCGCCGCCCATAGACGCCCGCAACACCAGAGGCGTTACAAGTGCATTGCCGACCTTTGGGGGAGGGGTTGAGGAATGGGAGGGGGAGGGGTATGTCCCTCTGGTATCTCGTACTCATACTCTCACTCACTCGGTGAAATACAGCGCAAGCGCTATTTCACACCGGTTTTCTGTGGGGCCGTGGTATCACTCTGGTCGAGCCGATCCATTCATGCCGAAGCGTGGCTTTCCCACGGTTAATGGTTAATGACTGCTTGGGACTAGATGGCGTTGTGTGTTAAAATGTTCGGAATATTTATTATTTATTTAATTATCTGACTTTACTTTTAATGAAAATTTTCGGATAAGTAAAACGGTGGTAGAATATATTTGGAGTAAAATAGGAATATCACCGGTCGCTGACAATTATATGCCTCTCTGGCAATTTTTTTTGGTGTGATAGGTGTTTATTACGGATTGTAGGGAAAATGTAAATGAAATGTGTGTATATGAAGCGCCACAAAAAAAGTGACAATTACCAATGCATTCAAGTCTACAATTATTTATTTGTTAGGTTTTATGAAACGGGAATAGTCGTGACAATCCGACAAATTACGTCATTTTTGACAAATTGTCGACTTGTCAGGTTTTATGAAATAGGGCCCAGCTAGCCATGCAGGTAGGCTTAGTTCGGCATCTTGTGCAGTATGGAAGGTACGTCAGCTCACTGATACGGACACAGCTAGGCTAGTTTATTTTAGTTTTTTCACAGCGTCATGTCATATAGCGGTAAAACTCGTCGGCCTAGTGGTTAGTGTAAGCGACTGCAGATCAAGAGATTTTTCTTACAAGAAATTCTTAATAGCAGTCCGGAGCATGGAAGATGGCGGTGTTTCCCGCTCGTGCCTCGGAGAGCACGTTAAGCCATCGGTCCCGGTTCTCATGAACATCTATGGCAATCGTTATTGGGAAGTTATTGCCCTCATATATACTGACAACTAGTTCAACCTTCGAATTCAGTTTACCCTCAGGAGGAGTTGTGGAGGTCCGATGCTAGTCGGTCCGTGTAAAAACTGATATTCAGGTAAAACCGGTTGAACTAGTAGCCGATCCCAAATCTTAGGAATAATAAAGGTCAGGAAGATGATGACGTGATTATATTCTTCATTTGATTATACTATTTATATTTATTATAGCTAGCTAGGGAGGGGAAAAATGATGATGATTAGAACAAATACGTATGTTTCGAATTGACCTCTGATTATCAACGACATTTTTGGGAGTTAAAAAAAACCTTCTTTCTTCTTCAAGACATCCTGTAGCTATAAACTGTACACATTAATGAACAAAGAACTTTTTTTTAATCTATTCAAGTAAATTATAACAAAAGTATAAATTCTCCCCTAAACAAGTACAGTAACGTATTATTTGAATTCGATAAAAAAAATTGTTTTCGATCGATCGAAACTAAGTTGTATAGGAAAATTAAAAGTTCAGAAATTTTTAATCCTAATGGTAAGGATGGGATTGCAATTTCTAGTTAAAACTTTAAGGCGTTTTTAGTTAAGCCAATGAACCACGTTACCCATTTATTCATGTGTTTCAACTGAAGGTAATTATAGTATTTGAATTTAATAAACTGCCTCGGTGGCGCAGTGGTAGCGTACGCGACTGCTGTTCTTGAGGTCTCGGGTTCGATTCCCGGGTCGGAACAAATGTTTGTATGATCTGCAAATATTTGTTTCGGAGTTTGGGTGTTCTATGTATAATATGTATGTATTTACAAAAAAAAAGTATATAAGTATTCATATCAGTTGTCTAGTACCCATAATACAAGCTCTGCTTAGTTTGGGACTAGATGGCGTTGTGTGTTAGATGTCCGAAATATTTATTTATTTATAATAGATGCGCGTCCCCGGTGCGCCGTGTGCGGCTCAATCCCAACAACATTTTAAAGTGAGTAGCGGAAAGACTTGACTGTGTGTGCGAGGATCGTTTCTGCAGGCTTTCCACCTCATTTGTAGGTCTGTAGCGTTTAATTTTTATTTTGTGCCTAGAACTAGAGTAGATAAACTGACATAGTCTATACAAATAAATACAATTGGAGTGTATGTTTGTAATATTAAAATGACCGCTTTTAACTCAATGCATATGTATGTTTACACGATACATATACCAAAAATGTAGTTAAAATTTTTTTTGTCTGTCTGTCTGTTTGTTCCGGGTAATCTCTGGAACGGCTGGACGGATTTTGACGGGACTTGCACTGGCCGGTAGCTGATGACCCAGGGAGTAACTTAGGCTACTTTTTTTAGACTAACTTTGTCCCGAGGCGTTACTCGCGGTACAACAATAACCGAGGGTAACACCGCGGGGTTCAGCTAGTATTAAAAATAATTGTTAGTAACGAATACTAACAATATGAGTCATGTTGCTTGATTAAGGCAATGAGGTTAAATCACTACGCCATCTGTGCTGGTGACAAGTAAATACGTAATTAACTAAACTAATTTTATTCGAGTAAAGTCAATGAGATCCAGTAACAATTTATTATCATTCATAAAATATTTACTCAATAAAAACCCAAGTAGTAAAATAATAAAAAATAATTTGCCAAATGCGTACCTGCTGTCGTCTTCTTGTCAAGCTGAAGTACTAATACACGTTCGTCAGTTTCTGAGGACGAAGCTGGGATTATAAACTAGTTTCTCCCTCAGAACCGATAACGTATAAAGAGCCGTTCTTCCTGTTTTCTTAAGCCTCGTTTTTTTATAAGATATCTTCGATATAATTGAAACTGATTAACTTTCGGCGTTTCCATGAGAGTCGTACTTAAGGCATCAAAGACCAGTCAGTTTTCTTTTGTAAAAACTTTACATCTGTGCACTTCTCTATATATCTAAATGTTTATCCCAAACATGATTTACTTCCGGACGCCATATTATTGTAATGGATATGTTTGGTGAAAATAATAAATACATAACATTATTATTTTGTAATGAAATAATGTAACTATTTCAAATTATTGCCACCACACATATTAACAGTGAAATTAGAAATAAATTTGAATTTATATCCAATTTCAATAAAAACGTATAATGATAAATTAATTTTTATTCTCTCATCACCCCTTATATACCGTAGAGAGAAGTAATTCGCTTTATTTATTGTTACAAAATATAATATCTAACTACTCTCCTACACTACACCATGACATAACGTATTGCATGTCAAGAATACGCGTAAATCTCTAAAATTGAAATAGATTTAAAAATAAATGGAAGTAACATCGAGAATTGGATGTTGTAGTTGTATTTTTAACACCCTTGCTATTCCACAATCTGTCAAAAGTAAACTATAATAGCGTATATTACATAGATATTATCAGATACCTCACCTACCTATTGAATGTAACTGTGACTTTTATAACAAAGAACACCCAGACCCAGAACAACAATATAATGATCACATAACGTGTGTTATGTGTATGAGGTATCAAGCCCGCAACACTCAGCAGGAAGCGTCTAAGTAATTTAAATAAAGAATATGATTATTTATTATGAACTGTTGGTATAAATTTAGGTAAGCCTGTCTCCTTCTCGTCCTATCATATCTCTGGTAACCTCGAATAACACGCTTCTCAGACTGGCTTTTTCACTTGGCTTGTGCAAAGAAACATCATACGTGAAAGTTGACATATTTATGAGTTTCAATTACATCATGAAATAAAAAAGGTGAAAATAAATAGGTCCTTGTGACATTGTTGGCGTGACTGTGACTGTAAAAAAGTTTTGACCGTAGTCTGTACTTACGTATATATGTACGCCTGTGTTAATAACAGCCCGATGAATGATAGTTTGTTAATATTGCAATTTAATATTTTATTTTCAACCTTAAATGCTTAATACTTACCGCTTTCCTTTTATCAGCGTTCTCCACTGGCATGCTTTGACCCGGCATTGAGGAACGTCCACGGAACATATCTATGACTTTAGCCATGGCACTGGGACGCCGTGTATTCGATGCGGTTATGGTGTGGTAATACTGTTGACAATATAGTATATTATTAATATTTTCTTAATCGCACAGTGTTTTTTTTTTAATCTTAATTTATTTTGGGACTTTGATCCAGTAAGGCAATGCCAACCCCATCGTACTTTGATACATAAATAAATGCGTAAATACAAATAATTTAAAGTTACAAGGGTTCAGTAAATAGTATCATTGCTAACCTACTGTAAATTTTAACAGTGGATTTTAATAAAACAATTTCCTAATACATCTAGTTTTTTTTCTTTCAAGTATATAATCTCACACAATTAGGATCCTTACGCAAAGCTAATCTTAGAGGGCGCCACCGAACTATAACGTAAACAGATTAATGCGGTAAACTTTTAAAGTTTCATTAATTGTATATTTTAATTTATTTCTATATTATTATTAAAAATGGATAATAATTCAGGACGACTAACTATTCCGGAATTTAAAAAACTGCTTCGGGAACGCCGCGCATTCCTCAAAGTAAAGAAATGAGAAGAAATTTGTTTAAATGGTTATGTTCAATTATATAAATTGAACAAATTTTTGGAATAAATAGTAATAATCTGACAGCTCTCCTAGGCGATAATGGCCCAGGCGGCCATTCTCAATAGACCAACCAGCCAACTACGCTGGCGATATTATAGTGCACAAGTGTATGCGCAAACACATGTGCACTCTTTGTTTCCTCTCTCTCATAATCCGATGGGACGGTTAACCGACACGGTCAGCGAGAGATCAAGCGCAGGACCGACAACTCTACGTGCTCTCCGAGGCACGGAGGAGAAATATTTCTATAATCGGACAAACTCTATAACACTATTGGCCCGACCCGAGATTTCAACCCGAGACTTCTTGATTAGCAGTCGCATACGTCAACCACTAGACCAACGAGGCAGTTATAAATTTATTTATTCATGTGGTGACGTGTCAAGAATACGTAGTATCACCACCACCGCCATTCATATTGTATTTATACCTACCATAGATGTCGTAGGAGCTGACGGAAGAACGGAGAAGGAAGCAAACTATTCGGGATAACAGCGTGTGCTATTGCGAAAACAATTAAAACTTGGAACAAACCTTATACCTGATTCGATGAATAAAATTGTTGTGAATGACTGTACTGTTGCAAGTCTTCTAGTAACACCCACATAACAACTTAGCTACTCTTAACTGTGACATAAAGTATATAATATTCATTTGAATTTAGTCACCGTCCATCACTGTTGCGTCATATTTATATACAGGGTCCTAACATTCGACTGTATTGCATGCATTCTTTATGAGTATTATTTACAATGATTGATGTTATAGTTAATGCACTGTTAATAATGTTGAGACGATGATGCAATATAGTGCTTCTGAGACTTCAATCCTTGACAAAATGATATATTTTTGTTTAACTGGAAGTAATCATGCCCCAATACCTATGTATTGGGACATTATTATTACTTACAGTCTTTTCCAGGTTTTCTATGTTTATTATGTATGTATTTTAAGTATGTAAGTTATCCGATACTCAATATAGCTGTCATTGTACAAGCTCTGCTTAGTTTGAAGCTAACTAGCGTTGTATGTAAAATTTTCGAGAAAGTTTTTTTTTAATTAAATGATAATAATAAATATTTCGGACATCTAGCACACAACGTCATCTAGTCCGAAACTAAGCAGAGCTTTAATTATCGCTACCAGACAACTGATATAAATACTTTAAAATTTTTCGTAAATACATACATATTCTACATAGAAAACACCCAAACTGCGAAACAAATATTTGCAGATCATACAAACATTTGGTCCGACCCGGGAATGGAACCCGAGACCTCAAGAACAGCAGTCGCGTACGCTACCACTTCGCCACCGAGGCAGTTGAGGCAGGCAGGCAATTTAATTATTATTAACTAGCTTCACCTTCGGATTTATTTCGCTCCCAGTGTCACGGAGGTCTGATGCCCGTTGGTCCGTGGAAAAACTGATATTCAGGTTAAAACGGTTGAACTAGTAGCTGACCTCAAATAATATTGGGAAAAATAGAGGCTTAAAATTATATCGACATAATCAAGAGCCTTTAATATTCCACTGTTGGGCCTCTCCTTAGATATGTTTTAGCCTACTATACTATTAAGCCTTGTTCAGATGACGAGCGTGAGCGTGAGCATGGCATAGCAACATGTAATAACTACATGTAAATACGCGCGTTACCATGTGTACTCCTAGAACGAAATTACATGTTACGGTAAACGCGCGTTAGCAAAGCGAGCGTTAATAAATATGTGGGTAACAGTCAACATGAAATAGAAGCTATTTGTTTTTGATACAGTAACAGGTAAAATACTAAAAATATTTGTAAGTACCCGCGTATCACTACCAGGATGTGCATGTGCAGACCCGTCTTTGGCCTTCAGTACCGGTGTTGCGGGAGCTGGTTCCGCGTTTGAGGTTTCAGGCTTTGGCGGCTCTTTGGTCGGTGTATTCGATTTGGTCATATTCTGAAATCAAAGACATGAAAACATAAGTCATGGAGTTAAAACAAACAATTTACCTACATTATCTATACTAAAATATAATGCTGAACAGTTTGTTTGTTTGTTTGAACGCGCTAATCTCAGGAACTACTGGTTCAATTTGAAAAATTCTTTCAGGGTTAGATAGCCCATTTATCGAGGAAGGTTATAGGCTACATATCATTACGCTAAGACCAACAACAGCGGAGCACCAATGAAGAATGTTAAAAAACGGGGGAAAATTATCACGTTACGGGCAATAGCAGACGCAAACAAGGTTGCGTGGGTCTGCTAGTTTTTAATATAAGAAAAATACAAAGTCAAAAAGAGTTTATTTTTGAAACATTAAATAGAAATCGAACAAGTGCGAGTCGAACTCGCGCAAAAAGTGTTTCGTAGCATCATCTACATTTAATGCGTCTACGTATTGCCGTTTTAAAAATCGTAAAAAAAAATGTTTGTTGTATCGCAATCGGAACTATCTATCAGGGTTCATGAGATACAGTTTGGTGACAGACAGACGGACAGAGAAGTCAAGCAAGCAATAGGGTCCCGTTTTTATCCATTGGGTACGGAACCCTAATAAAGATTATTACTAAATATGAATATCAGTATATTTAAACACTTTTAGTTGTGAGTTGGACCTGTCGTCACAAAACGAAAATAAATAATAATAATTTTATATTATGACCATGAGATATTATTTTGCTCCCTATACTAAACCAAAACATGAAAATATGTCTTATAACGTTTCAGTAAATTATTTTATAAAATTAAAGAGCATATTCAGAGTGAGAACCTGCCTTATTTATTGGCGAACATTGTCAGTAACCTAGTCTTAATCAATTATAATTTTTAGGCGTAATTTAGATAATATGTTCTCATACATGATAGGTAGAGAATAGAAATGATAGCGTTATCTTTATTATTTAAGAACTCTGAAAATCATTTCAGGCCTATACATGACTACATACCATACGTCCGTAGAAATACGTTCATCCGTAGAAAAACTGGTAAATGACAATCTACAATAGATAGGAATTAGATTAAAAAGCTAACAAAGTTTTGATCCCTTCCGTATTATTTTGTTAAAAGAAAAATATACATATTATAGAATGGAACGTGCTAAAAATAGTTCACTAAAAATATATAAGTGCCTTACCTGTACAGCAGAGATCATTTGCTGCATTATTGACGGTTGTTTCTTTGCTTCGCCGCTGCGCGTTTTCGGCTTTAAGATATCAAATAATGCCGGCCTCCGGCTGACGCCGGAGGTTCCTGTAAGAAATTATAAGTACTATGAACTAAGCTGTAAATCATATATTTAACATAACAATAATTAAAATATAGATCAAATCTAATCAACCAAAGACCCTTTTTGAAATCTATGAATAAATTACTAAGAAATAAATTGTTAAGGTTTAGTTTTGTTGTACGAAACGTCTGTGACGTCACATAAGGCTGTCACGTAATTAGACCTATCCAAGAACGCCGCACATTTAAGTTTCATTTAAGTATTAGTTTCTGAGTTACTCCGGAAATCTTGCTTCGTGCCTGTTTATTTACATACAGCTGTTAGTTTCATTTTTATTAAGAGTAGGTAGTATTTATTTCACTACAATGATGGCAGGCTTCGTCAAAGGACAGGACGTCAATTTGCCTAATATTGATATACAATATATATATATATATATATATATATATATATATATATATATATATATATATATATATATATATATATATATTACAAGTTTTTTATAGACTTTTTACGTTTGAAAAGCTTTCCGCACCACAGAACATAACTATCCATCAAACAACAACGGCGGGCAACAACTAGTGTGAAATAAATTATTCTTGAAGAGGTACCTTTTTTATTTCCAGAGGTATTATATGAATTCTTTCACGTTTTTGTTTTTATTTACTTAAATATTTATTAATAATTAATACAAAAAAAAGAAAATTCTTCATTATAATATAATAAGCATCATATTTCTTTAAGTGTTTGAAAAAGAAAATCAGAGAATAGGATGAATTAGAACTTTCTAGTCTTCACTCAATAGATCATAAGTCCACAAAGAACTGTATAAATAAATATATATATTCTATTCTAATATCAGTTTTTCATTAATAAAATTTATAATTTCAGTTAGTTTGGCGCGACTTAACCATAGATGAAGGGGTGCAGGATTGTCCTAAGTTCTATCAGTTTTAAATTTTATTACCATTTTAAAACATTTTAATCCCATCTTAGAAACTATAAGGATAAAACAGACTAAAAAGTCAGTTAGTGACAATTAGACATTACCGTGTATAGTTTGCTGATACATTGGATGGGGTTGACCATCGTCTGCGGAGCCACGACGTTTGCGCTCCCCAACAGATTGGGTACTACGTGTGATAGCAGCGTCAAGGCGTTGTTCTGAAAAATAAAACATCATTAATACTAATAGGATTGTTAGTGAAACAGACATCAAAAACCGCAGTTGATGCTTGTCTGTTTTGGCTGGACGTTTAAATAAATAAATAAATATTTCGGACATCTAAACACACAACGCCATCTAGTCCCAAGATAAGCAGAGCTTGTGTTATGGGGTACTAGACAACTGATACAAATACATATATACTTTTTTTTTTGTTAAAACATACATATTATAGATAGAACACACCCAAACTCCGAAACAAATATTTGTAGATCATACAAACATTTGGTCCGACCCGGGAATCGAACCCGAGACCTCATGATCAGCAGTCGCTCACGCCAACCGCTAGACCAACGAGGCAGTCGAGTTTGAAGAACCCGTTATTCCACCAAGTGGTGTATTCTTGCAGACCAACAGAAGCTCAACGAAGGTTCCTACAGTTCTAGAGCTAGGATCTATTTGGGTCTACTTGGTATTGGTCGTTGAAAGTGATAGACACTTATGGTGAGAACTCAAGGCACTGGGGCCCAAATCCATAGACACCTGCGATTCGTATTTTGAAATGGGAGTATGACCTTGACACAGCAAGCGAGCCACCCCGACAGAAATCACACTTTCAGTCACTTTAAGTAGCTGGTGATCTTCAAAGTTTTTTTAAATCTATACTAATATATAAAGCTGAAGAGTTTGTCTGTTTGTTTGTTTGAACACGCTAATCTCAGGAACTACTGGTCCGATTTGAAAAAATATTTCAGTGTTAGATAGCCCATTTATCGAGGAAGGCTATAGGCTATATATCATCACGCTAAGACCAAAAGCAGAGGAGCACATATGAAAAATGTTTCAAAAACGGGGGAAATTATCACGCGACGGGCAATAGGAGACGCAAACGAGGTTGCGTGGGTCTGCTAGTGATATAATACGAGCCGTCGCCTGTCTGATGGTACGCCACCCATGAACGCATACAACTAAAAGATCATAAATGCGTTGCCGGTGTAAGGACATATAGATGCGGAAATTCCGAAGATGGTACAATTTGCTCCACCTATTAACTGTACGAGATAAAAAGTTCCTGCACAAGCGCACAGAGGTTAAATGTAAACCATCCAAGTTATGGGTATGAAAGTGCCATCGCGTGAATGATGGCGGAAAATTGCAGCCGATATTAGTAACTAACAATTCCTTTAGTTAAGAATTATAAGAATACTAGGAAGGCGTTAAGATTAACAGACATGAAAAATGTTGCAATTGACAGTCAAGGTATGCATTATCTATCAGTTTAAAAGAAAGACAGTTTTGCTGTCTCCAGGTAGTGGAGCACTGAATTAGACCGTAAGAACGAAAGTCGAAGGTGATGGCATGGCAGAGGAGGGGGGAGGACATAACAGAGCCTTGACTGGAGAAGACTATCTTATTTTTAATTTTTTTACTTATTTAATAAGGGCTAAGTCACGAAGTGATTACGCCGCCCTCAATGCTATCTTTTAGTTTATTCTGCACAAACCCCACTCGAACACCAATTTTCTATCAGGTCATGATGTTACTTCAATCGAGGCGATCTCTCACGATACATTACCTTCGATGACTTAGTATGCGCAGTGTTATTGTCTTAGTATGCATGTTCGTTTGAATACATAGCGGAAATAATTAATAGACAAGTTTGTTTTCATATTTATAACATCATCATCATCAGCCTACCGCACCGAAGTCCACAGTTGGACAAAGGCCTCCCCAATTGCACGCCACTTAGTTCGATCCTTAGTTCGATATTTGTAACGTTAAAATCCAATTTAATATTTTTTCCTAAAGCTAGTTTTTCTACAATCTAGACTAGAGTGTAAAACATCTTTTACACTGTAGATTACCTACTGACGATGATGTAATTCCGATTTCGGCCATGGCGACCATTTCGACCCCTTATAGGGATTGGCACTGATTCACCCGAGATGGCTTATAAAGCTGATTTTCGCAGCAAACTCCCTTGCACAAAGTGGACAAGGAGCATACCGCTCTCATAATTATAATGAATGGCGGCGAGTTGACGGGCTTTAAGCTCATCGCGCTTGTAGTCGAGGTCAGCTAAATGCTATTCCTCAAATTCACAGATTCGCTTCTTCACAATCTCTCGCCATTCCGGTCGCTGAGGCCAAATCCTCCCAGCGAGAGGGCTCTATGTTGCCTCTTTTCATGTGACGCTTCAGAACATCTTTATATCTGAGGAATTGTCCTACTGATAAACTAACTATAAATATATTAACTAGTCCCTCATTACATGGTTTGAATAGATATGATTTTATAGTGGCATTTAGGTGCCACTTATAATTATTAATTAAATATTGTTTGTTGTTTACTGATTTTTAGGATAAAATTAAAACGCTTAGATAACAAAGAAAGAGGTGAAATATCGTATCATTCGCTAATCAGAAGCTGTCGCAAGAGCAAGTCGTAACTTTAATTGTTATCTGTACTGGATTCATAAATACAATGTCAAGAATGGAAGGCCATAAAATGATAAACGTTGACAGTAGGTATGTCTGGTATCTGTGTCAGAATCTACATATCATGCCGCAGTTGAGTACAATTACAAAACAGTTTCCATTGATATACAGTAAAGGTGACCGGCTTATTTGTGTTTTCCCTACTCATTGAGTTATTTCATAGTGTGTCCTTGGATTGTTGCGCATCTGTTCCACAGTTTATTCATCATTCAAGAAATAATAATAATTTTAAATTTAAATTGAGAACCATGATGTTGTTTTGGTTTTATTCACATGATAACATCATGTGAATAAACATGAATTTATCATGGTTGAATCCACAGAACAGAGAATATAAGGTAGGAATGCTATTACACTGAGATCCCAGTCAGTCCACAATTACGTCATAAGAAAGATAAAAGTTTTTTGATCGGTAGTCTAACATATTCTTAGAAAGGAATGGATATTCGCTAAGCTGAAAGCGGGATCGTTTTACAGTTACTAGGTATCAAAAGTGGAAAAAAAAGGATTACCTTACGTCATTTTGGGAAGCCTGAATATTTTATAATACCATTACAATTTTCAAAGTATGAAATTTTAAAATATTGTCCAAGCAGCCAGACAAATCTGAGGGGCCTAAGACCGAGCCAGACTCGTTTAAAGTTTATAGGAACACTAGCTGACCCACGCAACTTCGTTTACGTCTCTTATTGCCCGTAGCGTGATAATTTTCCCCCGTTTTTGAAACATTTTTCATTGGTGCTCCGCTCCTTTTGGTCTACGCGTGATGATATATAGCCTATAGCCTTCCTCGATAAATGGGCTATCTAACACTGAAAGAAATTTTCAAATCGGACCAGCGGTTCCTGAGATTAGCGTGTTCAAACAAACAAACAAACAAACTCTTCAGCTTCGCAACCTCGTTTGCGTCTCATATTGCTATGAGACGCAAACGAGGTTGCGTGGGTCGGCTAGTAGAGTATATCAGAGAAAAGTAAGGGCATAGTCATGTGTACTTAGGAATCAGAACAATAATAATACTAATTTCTAAAATAGAATGTATATTATACATACATGTTACAAGTTACACATATATGTATACCTATGTATACCTGTGTATATTTATGCGTAAATACATACAGGTATATATACATATATACATATTGTCTGGTTATTGAAGGGGCAGATAATAATCTCTGGTTCTCTTACTGAACACAGTCAGAGTAGGACTGGCGCGTATCGCACACGGTAAGGAATTCCATAGCCGAATAGCTGCAACACTATAGGAGTTATTGTAACAGGTCGAAGTATGGGAAGAAGTTCGAAGAAGGAGAGAAGAGGAAGAGCGACAAGGTTGGCTTCTGGGAATAAACTGCTCGATGCGGTCGCGAAGATGTGAAGGAGAATCGGGGTTGTAAATAGTAGAATACAATAAGGAAAGTATGTGTAGATCTCGACGGTGACGAATAGGTAACCACCTTAGTTATTTCCGGAATGCCGAAACGTGGTCTAACATTTTCAAACTAAATATGAAGCGGATACAAAGATTTTGCCTTTCTAGTTTACTGCAGAGTTCTTCTGTAGCGTCAATAAAAGAAACATCGGCATAATCAAGAAGTGGAAGGAGAAGGGACTGAGAAAGAAGAATTTTAGTCAAAAAAGGGAGAGTTCCTATAAACTTTAAACGAGTTTGGGGAGGTCAACAGCCGCTCAGATTGCCTGATTGGAAAATATTTTAAAATATTATACTTAATGATATTATATAAAATTCAGGCTTCCTAAACTGACGTGAGTTAGCATGTTTTTTTTTCACCTTTAATACCTGCTAATTGTAAAACGGCCACGCTTTCATCTTATTGAGTATCCGTTCCTTTCTGAGTACATGTTAGTCTATCGATCGAAGATTAACATTTTCGGGCCGTCAGACGTTGTATCCATCTAATCGAAGAGGTAGCGTATGACACTTCTGACAGATTAAAGAATATGAGACATCTAAAAAAACGTCAGTCTATTGTATATATTTTTGTTTATTGCATTTAAATTTAGATATAAAACTGTACATCTTGTGATAAAATGAAAATAACCTCATAATCACTGTTAATTACAGGGTTCTACAAAAATATTGAGATTAAGTGTGTTAGGGTCTATAGAAAGTTGTTTCCGTGTTATTAGTATGAAACGTCAAACTCCTTAACTATATGTACAATACGTACCTACTTATGTTTTGACAAAACAAATGTCTTATTTTTAAATTAACAACAAACTAGTACAATTTCACTCAATCCATTACTAAGACAGTGACTTTGATATAAAAAATTAGGGTAATCTATACTAATATTTTAAGCTGAAGAGTTTGTTTGTTTGAACGCGCTAATCTCAGGAACCGCTGGTTCAATATAAAAAAATCTTTCACTTTTAGATAGTCCATTTATCGAGGAAGGCTATATGGGCTATATATCATCACGCTACATCCAATAGGGGCGGAGCACTAATGAACAATGTTTCAAAAACGGGGAAAAAATCTCACGCTACGGGCAATACAAGAAGCAAACGAGGTTGCGTGTTTGCGTTTTAAATATGCCTGACGGTATATTTAAAAGTAAGAACTATTTATTATAAAAATGAAATTATGTAAATTTAATTATTATAATCGACAGGACCAAATCTCTACGGTAGGAGGTTCTTCAAGACGAGGATCCACCTCTAAACACAAATTTCATGTAAAACTCAACCTAATGCTAAGAGCATAAGGTTGTAGTTTAATATTATATTCATTAAATCCCTTGGACAAATTATACTTCGTTACGTGTGTATAATATTATTAATGGTTTATGTGTGTCCCGGCGACAAAATCGATTGCATTTTATTTTATTTTTTTCTTTATTCCATAAGAGTTACATTTAAGAACTGCATTCTTGTAAACTTTACTGTGATGAATATAAATATGCTTAGCATGCTCTCTGACCCAACTACAGCCAATTTGAAGCCTTATTTTAAAAATTACGCAAATTTTTAATCCCTCCGTATAGGCACCAGCCATTTCATAAAAATTAATGCAGATATCCATAATATGACAATTTTATTTGCCGTTTTTATCAGAAGTATGCATTTTATATAGCTTCTGTAGAACAATGTCACAGCATTATCTAAGTTTAAAGATCAGTCATGTCTGCAGACACATTGTATTGTATTAAACTCCGATATTTTAGTAGAGTTCTTAACATTCATATTGATTTATTCGTAGTTTTCCCATGGAGTTTTATAACTGTACTGTTTTTACGGCGTGTATTTTAAATCTAATAATGTAGTCAAATTTTAGTAGAGATAGATAGATAGATAGAAAACTCTTTATTTGTACACCATACAACATATTTAAAATAGAATACAGAAAATGACAAATGCACAAATGTAATGTACAAAGGGCGGCCTTATTGCCAAAAGCAATCTCTTCCAGGCAACCTTAGGATGGATAAAAATGTATCGGAGAGACAGTAGTTGACGGTGCGGTAGTTTTGAAGAATTATAATTTTGTAATGAATATAACTAGAAACACACATATCTATATACACACACATACACATTAACATACATACATACACATACATGGCAATAACTTTAACTAATCAATTATACTACAATTACATTAAATATACATATCAATTATGTCGTATAATATTCCTGAACCATTTTCTTAAAACTATGTACTGTTGGCGCTTTTCTAATGTATATCGGCAATGCATTCCATAAGCGTACAGCTTCAACCGTAAAGGATTGGTCATAGAATTTTGTAGAATGCAGAGGCATCTCCAGTCCCAAATCTTCAGATGACCTTAGACATTTGTCATGTGTGTCATTGAGGAACTTGAATCGTTCTTTGAGGTAGAAGGGGGCTTTAGGATTAAACAAGATGTTATAAAGGAAGATAAGGATATGAGTATTCCGGCGAGAGCGAATTGGAAGCCACTTGAGCATTTGACGGAATTCAGAGACATGATCATATTTTCGAAGGCCAAATATGAATCGTATACAGAAATTCTGTAGTCGCTCAAGCTTATCAAGTTGTGCTTCGGTGAGATTCAGATAGCTGACATCGGCATAGTCGAGAATTGGGAGGAGAAGTGCTTGTGCAAGTGCAGCCCTAGTAGCAGTAGGAAGAAAGTTACGTAGTCTACGCAGAGATCCGGCAGAAGCAAATATCCTTCGGCTGACTTCCTGTACATGCGGACCCCAAGATAAAGTTCCATCCATATAGACCCCTAGATTTTAACGGTATTACTAATCACGAGGGTGGTGCCATTAAATACAATTTGTGGCAACTGTGTCCAGTCAATTCTTGAGACCATCCCGGAAGGAAGGTAGAGGTTTTTTTAATCAGCTAGGATAAGTGAAAGCTGTATGTGGGTCACCATGCTGCATTGTTACATTATTCGCAATGAGTATGGAGACCACCACTCTTGGATTCCACTTATGCCTTCCATCAGGTAGAGTAGAGTCATTCTGGCACATAATGATAACCACACATAAGCTTTGACCAATTCTGTAAGTCTAAAACACCCCGAATAATTTCAATATACTCTTATCATCGAGTGGTTAAGGTATTTCTGGAACGGGAAAAAAAGTGTTAACAAGTACCAGAAAAGGTAAACATGTTACGTAAATAAATTATTGCTATGCAAAATACTGCATTGTTTAGTATGACTAACAGTAGATATTAATAGCATTTGCGTAATGGAACTAAAATTTTAAGTGCTCCTAGTCATGCTAATGACTTTCACGCTGAAAACTTAAAGAATTTTATCCTTCAAAATGTTAATTTTTGTACGTTTTTGAACCCCCAATAATAATAAACTTTTTGGTGCTACTTAATTTCATCTTTCTTTTCATCCTAGTGGTAAAATGATATCTGCAAGCACAAAGATTTTATCGCGATTAAAACAACAATGATAATATTCCACTGGTATGACTACATTAAAGTCAAGACCGATTATCAATTTTATAGGTAAGTGACAGATTTACTGGTCTAAAGCATACTGCAATTTCGTAGTAAGTATGTATTATCAAAGTGCTCTCACATAATCTGTTATGGTACGTCATGATCTATTATACACTAGATTAGTATATATACAACTAAGAACGTTTACACTGCAATCAAGACATTTATCTTGATCGAGGCAAACGTCAGTTTAGTGTTCAATGTCGCGCCAACCGAGGCTGACGTAGTACACGTGACAAACAAAAAAACAATAAAATGGGTTTATACGTAGTGAAAGAATGCGATTCAAAGTCACCAATCTTTAAAATCTTTAGGTAGTAGAACCACGCTAATTTCAGCACGGTTGGGCCGGCTCGACCGGGGCGGAACTACTTTCTCATAGAGAATCAACATAAAATGACAGCGATCGTGTTTAGTTGGTGAGTGCGAAACCGGAGGCCCAATGATGCAGAAGCATCACTAGCCCACCATAGTGTGGGTCACCATGCTGCATTGTTGCATTGTCTGTATTCGCAGTATGATGACCACCACTCTTGGGTTCTGCTTATGCTTTCCATCAGGCAGAGTAGAGTCATTATGGCAGGGGCAAACATAAAAAAAGAAAAACAAAACCTCAAGCAGAAATACTTTTCACAAGTAAATATATTGTTTATGTATTGATATTAATGCAAATAACACTATGATCAAACAAAAAAATTATAATTGCAATTCATATGCAGTGTTACCATTAAAACATATTTTTTCTTTTTAAATTTATGGGAGAAATTTGTAATTTATGAAATAGTTTGCTTTGTTTTCTTTTAAAATATGTAACATTGTCAAGCTATTTTACTCATGCTTATCCATTAAGATAATTTTAAATACACTATTTATATAAATAGAAATGAGTCACCGAAGTGTATGTACGCGCCTAACTCTCGATAGACTGCACCAAATTGGATATTTTTATGTGTTTGTCATTGTCAAGGTTTGTATGGAAGAAAGTAAAAAGCCGGCAGTGTAACATTTTCATCTACGACTGTACACTATCTCCGCGGGAAGTTGAAGCAGGCATAAATACGAAAACAAGAATTTAGAAATGTAGCAAATATTCACGAAAAAATATGGCGGTACAATGTGGTGATACATATTTTTCACATAATTTATAAAGTCTTTTTTCTCCGTTTTATGAGTGAATTTTCATACGGTAGTCGAGACTGGTCCGCCATCACAATGTTTATGGTTTGTCTTTATCTTATCATAGCGACGGTATTGTTCTTGTAACGCATGTAAGTGAGACATGCGTACGTTTTCTTTCAAATATCAAATAGTTTCAAAGCTACGTCGTCATAGTTCAAAAGTGGCTAGGGCTTTTACGACATGAAGTTTGTAACTCTATACGTATAATATCTCAATGGATGATTTCTCACTTGTAACTGTTTGTTTTTACTCTTCAAAACGATTTATTTTACTTCAGTTGACATAATTTTGTCGAAAAAATTGTTACTCAATATAGATAAGAAATAAGAAAAAGGTCACGTTACTATCACTTGTTTTTAACCAAATACAAAAGTTTAGCTGCAATAACAGTAGTAAAAATAATTTATAATCAGACTGACTAATGTGACATTTTATCAAGAATAAAACGCATAATGCATAACCGATTTAGTGTTCAGTGTTGTTGCCAAACTCCGCGCTCGCCGGGACTTATAAATTTGCATAGATAAATAATATAACACAAAGAACTGAGCAAACAAGTTGTTTAGCCATAATATTATGGGCAAAGTATTTACACTCCTGTCCGACACCTACGCAAATCTGTTTGCGTAAATTTTTGACGGCATTGGAAAAAAATACAACAAAAAAATAATTTTGGAAGTTGCTATATGAAATCCCTACTTTTGACTAAATTCGAATATTTTGATGTCTTGAAAAGTGATAATTTACTAAACACGATATTGGCAATATAAAAGAGCAGACAACAACAAAATATAAGTGTAGAATACAAAATAAGCAGTCTCTCGTGTTAACGCCGTCCCTTATGGCTAGACTATTGGCAGGCTGCCAAATTTACGCGAGCTAATACGTAGGCACACTCTGGCAAACATTGTGGCCATCTACTACACTTAAGACGATAATAAATCTATATTTACTTACTCCAAACAACGCACGCTTCACTCGATTTGACAATACTTTTAACATTTTTGCCTACATACGTATGTTGTCGAACACTAGAGCTATTATGTTCCAATCCATAAAAACAATCGTCAAGTACTTTTATAACTTTTTCGTGCGTGGTCGCATGTAAGAGTAAAAACAAATATAAATATCTCAGCATCACATGCGAATCGCAAGGATTCAACCTGCGGTTTGTCAAGTCATTGTGGCCAAAACACTTACCTCGTTTTTGTCTCCTGTCATCACTGCTGCGTCGTACTTCTTTCTCTTTACGAGCTGGAGTCTTCTTTATAAATTCTTTTTGTTTACTTCCTATTGCAGAACCCCATGTCCCCGATCGTGACCTGGGCTTCTCAACATCATTTTCAGCGGAACGAAATATTACTTCATCGGTTTTCGAAACAGATTTATTTTCCGTAGAGGTAATATTAGGTTCTTCTTTTACAGGTGCCACCTGTAATAGTACACTGTGTTTTAGTTAACGCTGAGATGGGGTAATATCAAATTAAATTAAAAGTAATACTTACTTTCTCTTCGGTTCTTTTAACCCATATATCCTCTGAACTTGTGAGTACCTCATCTACTTTAGATCTTATCTCAATTAAACTACTATCAAAATATTTTTTATCGTGGTGGAGATTCTGCTTCTCAAAAATGGAACGTACATTTGGACGCTGTTCTTCGGCACCTTTTGTTCCAAAATGAACAGTATGTGCATTGTGTACTTGCGCACGTAACACTCGTTCTATAGTGGGTGGTGCTGGTGGTGTAGTTGTAACTAAAAACTTGTGCCGAGCTCCCATCACAGTTCGTTTCGGAGGATCCTTGCCCTCGGATACAATGTTATTATCAACAATAGTTATCTCGCTAACAACATTGGCATTTTTATCTGCCGTTGCGTTGCTGAAGCTTAAATTTTGAATCGATTCTAGTCCTAAGTATTCTTGCGGAACGATGTCCGTCTTTGTTTGTAACCATACATCTGGAGTTAATAGATCACTTTCTTTTCTTTCATCGTCTTCATCTTCCTCGCGACATTGTGATAGTCTCCGTCTCTCCGGAAACGGAAACGGCGAGTTTGAATTGCGACTTGAAAGGTTATTACAATGATTCATAAAATAATGTTGAAAAAAACTATCTGTCTCTGGTGTATCATTATTGTCTCCTTGTATTATATCCTTAAGGGCAGCTAGTGATGTGATGGTGTTGTAATTAAAAGCGTTTACTAAGTCTTCACTATCGGTGGATGTATCTGAGGCAACATCGCCCCCGTCGTCTGCTAAATTGCTCATCTGCTGGCACACTTCATCTAAAGTAGCCGCAGAATCCTGTGTTTCTATTTTTTTCTTTTCTTCATTTTTACGTCCGCTTTTCTTAACTTTAACATTTGAAGGTGATTTTGTTGCGGTATCCATTGAACAGCATGTGTCTTTGGCCTTATATAAGATATTATAAACTACAAATATTTGAAGGCACTTGGTTATATTACACACTTATGTCACATAAAGTCACATGATAGTAAGATTTAGTATCATTCATTAAGTAATATCGTAACAATTTTCGTGGCTTTCGTCACCGATTGCACAGCATAGTGGTGTTATATGATCGCAAAGTGTATCCAGCGAACATTTTACGAATCTGGAAATATTATCATTTTTATGGTCACATTCTCCGTTGGTATTTTTAGAACACAGTTTGATCCTTATTTATTTTAGAATTATGCCAAATTCACCCTGCATAGTCTTGGAAATAGGAATAAAAACTATGTATTATAATGATGTCTTGTACACTCATAATCAGTTTATATATCAAGAAGTTGTGAGTTAATAAATCATACTTTTTACGTTTACAAAAACACAAACAATAATAATTGAAGATGAAAAATATCACCGCTTTACGACTAACGTAACGTATTTCTCCAATGAAGCATGTTAAGAAAGTTTCTACTACTATGACTGCTAATAATAAAAACAAGTCTCCTGAGGATATTAATTAGCCTCCTCGGTATTCAGCGCGGCACAGATGCCTATCGATTCTCAGGTAATTAAATAATAACGACAATCATTTATTTCATTTAAGGTTACACAAGTAGTTAGTATTAAATGTAAGTTCGTGATAAATATAACAATAACAAAAACTGTCGGAAATGTATCTAAGTAATTTATTCGCGGAGACACTTCAATTTGTTATCTAATCAAATCTATCGAAGCGGCACAATGTTAGGTGTTAGTCGCTTAACAGCTACGATTTCTAAAATCACTACACAAGTACTAACGTATTCGTGTGATCGCTTCACTACGCTATTTAAAGTACAATCAATCCTTGCATTACGTGTTAAATTACCTTTTCCAACAAATCCATCAAATGTTTTAAGAAGTTCTATTTAACCAGTGACACTATAAAACCTGTCATATGTTTAACCCAAAACATTGATATGGCTCTTACTACATGATAGATGTAAAAGTTTGGCAAGTTAGATCTCACTACCATTATCGTCACGACTAAAGACATGGACAGTTGTACATATTACCATTGAAAAGGGCTTTTCGCGTGTAGTTTTTACAAAAATGTATCTTCAATCATTTTCAATGGCTCCGATGGTTGAGGGAACTGCTAAATCTGTAAATTTTTAACTTCCGGATATCTATAAATACTAATACGGATGTCTGACATGAAATTATTGTTAGTTTACAAATAACTAAACGAATACACTTCAATTAAAAACTAAATTAAAAGATGAATAGCGTGATAGTCTAATGTCCCACTGATGAGCTCGGGTCTCGTCTCAAGAGAGGGTTAAGGTCGTCCCCACCCTGGCCAAGTGTGGGTTGATGATTGACCTGAAACCAACCAACTGACCGAACAGACACGATCGAAACCGACTGCTTAAGACTGTAGTACCCGAGCGTGGGAATTTGTGATTAAACATACACATTCATATTTCACATGCACACAGACGCATCGGGCAATGTTGAATACTAACCCTGGCAACTAACCGATCTACTTTCGGTTTTTTGTACTAGTTGCATATTCATAAAAAAGCTCGCAATGTATTTGTCATATCAGCCCGCAGGCTCGAAGTGCCTCGTCAGCGGCCAAGTGAGGGTTCAAAGTGTTTTTTTTTATTTCATGAATATATTTTTACACGTATAAAATTAAGTCGCTCGCCCTATCTGTCAGCTTAGATCTTTAAAAGTACGCAACGGATTTAAACGCGATTTTTACCATTACTTAGGTTGTTTGTTATGATTTTTTTACCCGACTACGGCAAAGCCAAAGGAGGGTTATGATTTTACAGGCTATGTATGTATGTATGTTCATTTGTTCCCTCCTAGCTCCTTAACTACTCATTAGATTTGAACAAATGAGGTGTCTCTAGAAGCGTCATGATCGTCTTCTGGTTATAGGCTATATGACGTGTCACTGAATCTAATATGGCGCCCTCTAGCCGACATAAAGTACTGTATTAAAAAATAAATTTGAGATAAATATACCGTGTTTGGTATCATTGGAAAGGGCGTTACTTGTACATTTCAAAAATACATATATTATTAGCATTTGTTCGTGACTTTGTCCGTATTCATTCGATAAGTGTGATATTTCTATGGTATGCTTTTTTGTTCCCTCATTCTTTCTAAACTAGTCAGAATAAGACAAATGAGGTATCGTTAGAAGTGTCTTGATTGTCCGCTGCTTAAAGGTTATATGACGTGTCACTGAATCCAATGTGGCGCCCTCTAGCCGATATAAAGTACTGTATTAAAAACTAAATTTGAAGTAAATATGCCGTGTTTGGTATCATTGGAAAGAGCGTTACTTGTACATTTCACAAATATATATATTATTAGCATTTGCTCGTGACTTTGTCCGTATTTATTCGATAAGTGTGATATTTCTATGGTACCTATTTGAAATAAACTTTGCACAACAATAAGTATTTTATAGGCACCAAAACATTTTAAATAAAAAAAAAGTAAAAACTAAAACCCAACTACGACAAAAAACGACGATTAAAAAGTATGAAACAAGTTTCAAAAGCCGTAGTCACGCGTTGTTAAAGTTTTGTGGACTATGGTACATGACACGACGTGGACTACGGCTTTTGAAACTTAGGAATGTTCCATAGTCCATAACACTTTAACAACGCGTGACTACGGCTTTTGAAACTTGTTTCATACTTTTTAATCGTCGTTTTTTGTCGTAGTTGGGTTTTAGTTTTTTTGTATGATATGATTGATATGTTAACCATTAATTTAAATGGAATATAATATTAATGTTCCTTAAAAAGATAATTTATACCCCTAATATTGACTAAATTTTACTAGATTTACGCCTTACTTTTTATTTCACATTCATCACAGGATCTTTTATAATACTTTCAACTCTTGATTGATCTTGCGTGTCCCAAAGAGGACCATGGATCGCACGACGCCCATGTAGAGGCAACGAACTTCTTCCCGTGGTCCCCCAAGATTGGCAAACAAACGATGTAACGCCCCTGCTACCCCTCGTACTCGGGGAACTAATCGCCCGAAATGCTCTTCGAAGCTCCACCATAAACTTCTACCTAATGTCATTAAACAATTTATATGATATAAAAACTTGTTGCGAGATTTACCTGTGTAGATCATAAACAAGCAAATTAAATAACTTGATCTGATTGATTTTCATGTTTTACATTTGTAAAATAATTAAATATTAGTACTTCTATAGTACTAATACTTAACTCCCTACAATATTGTTTTAAAGACATTTTTTTTTATTAATTTATTTATTACTCACTTTTAGTTATCGCTAGACACGTTTCTCAGTCTTTCAAAGGGTCTTCAAAGTAGGTACTCATCAAGACAAATAAATCAAATGACTCCAAAGTCGATAGGACTGAGATTTAGTATCAAATAATGATGTGAGCTGTTTGCCTTTTGGAAACCGTAAGAGCCTTTTTGCGCGTTTTTAGGGACCCGCCCCTTAAGTTTCAATTAATCCACAAAAAGCCATGGTATAAGCTTAAACATCACTCATTATTGGCAGAAAAGGTACCATACATTTTAAAATAGAGCGACAAAATAGCAGAGAGAGATCCAATAGAAAAGGTTTTCAATAACTTTGATCAATGTTGAAATGGTTTTTTCTCGGAAAATTTATTGTATTTAAATGTCACTCGGTAAATTTGGGGACTAATTTATTAAGCTACGGAGTTTCTTTTTAGTGACCAATAATAAAGTGGAGGACTGTTGAAGAGCTTCTCGTGCGTTTTTAGGGATGTGCCCCTTAACGTGGCCTTCGATTCACGAGACGCTCATGGTATCGACCAGCGATCACCGATCCAGGTACTGCGCCGAAGTTGCTTACCCTAGGTGATTGTTTCTAATCACCGGTACAACTGGTCTATGAGCGCCTCAGCCAATCAGGCTAGTGGTAAATGATCCTGAATACTAAGAGAGAGGATTCAAATGTATATTACAGGTCTGGTCACTATATCGTAGGGTCTGCCAAGTTTGGAATCAGGTCAAAGATTACTTCATTCACGTCTTAAAAAAGTGTTAAGTGAAAAATATTAAAAAAAAAATTACGTTTGCTATATAGCGATAAAAAGTTCAGAATAATATTAATGATTAAAACATGTTGCCTGCGATCGCTGAACTCCTTCGACACTATATCGACGAACTGCCCGGCACCAGAATAGGTGAAATTGAGTTGCCCCGGAATGGGAGTAGTTTGTATTGTGAATAATTTCTGCGAGCTAGGTCTGAGAGTGGCGAGTTTTCTGAGAAACGTAGACGATATGGTTCCATGAACTACGTAAGCGCCAGGAACCACCCATCACATGCCTTCAGGTAGGTGAGGCTGAAGTTAAGGTGGATCAGTACATGAAGTACCTATACCTTATCCTGGACAGTCGTTGGAGCTTCAAAGATTTCGGGCGATTAATTCTCCCAGTGTGAGAGAGAGCAGGTGCGCTGCACCGTCTGCTGCCCAATCTCGGGGGACCACGGCAAAAGATCTATGGTCCTCTACGGGTCGCCCGTCTGGTATAAAGAGACGAAGTCTTGGCAACTGTACTCGCTTCATCCCACGGCTACAAAAATTAGTAACCTGCTTACTTACTATTAATTTCTAAACACTAATTGAGGTTATAATAATTGAGTACTTAATATGGACATAGGATTCCCTCCGCAATAACAAAACAGTGATAGCACCCGATTTACGGGTAAGAATTCTCTTTAATCGTAATAGCTATTGTTTTCGTCAAACATTATGGCCACATTCTTGATTATGCAAATTCAACTTTATACTTGCTATTCCAATACTCATTGTAGACATACACGTTTTGGTCGTAGCTATACAATGGGACCAATTGGCAGCCATAAAGCAATTAAAGGAGATTAGACATCACATGACATATCAACGCTCTATTTATATACTCGTTATGGACTAAAAGAAGGTCATGTATGAGGATAAAATAGGATTCTACTATAAAAAATTAATAATATGATAGATATCTGAGGTAATAGTTATTTGGTGCTATTTGTGCATATATTCCTAAGTTAGCTAAACGAGGCAAAATATTAGGAGTAAGAGACAAAACATACGACTCAAAATATGTATGTTTTCTATATTCCAAGGAATTAAAGAATTGTAGCAAAAAATTTAATATAACATTGTACAAACCTAGATTTGGGAGTAATTCAGATAGAAAAGGAGTCAATCCAAATGTTAGATTTTAAAGTTAATATGATGATATGAAGGAAGTTACAATTAGCTTAACACCACCTATATTCTTATTTACCTTGTGGTAATTAGTGGCACCTTGTAATGGTATTCATCACTATAAATACCTATTAACGTCGAATAACAGGAGACATTGTAAACTAGGAGTTAAATTTATCGTTATTTTACTTAAATTATTCCAGTATGTAATAGACAGATGACGATAATGATAAGCCTGTGAGCGACTGCCAAGTCCTCGCAGGCGTGTAAACATAAAATAAAATATTTAAATTATCTGCTATTAGAGACACAACTCTCGTATGTATATATAACCAGAAATACTCAGCTTTCTAAAATGAATTGAGCCGTACTTAATCCCCTTGGCAGTCCCGAAGGGTCTATTTTTGTTGGAGGAATATAACAATCGTCCCCTACGTCCGACGGGACTTTATGTTCATTAGTACTTGTAAAGGATTAGTAAATATGGATAATGCAGTACTAACTAGCTTTTAGATCGAGTCTTCACCAGCGTACATGTCAGATATCGCAGTACTCATTTTTCAGGTTAATGTATAGCCATAAGTGTCAACTTACGAATATTATGGCTTTCTTTTGGTAAAATAATTTTCAAGTTCGGTTTACTAGATCTACTAGAGGTTATCCCCTACAACCTCACAAACTTTACATCTTTATGATACCATAGTATAGATGAACATAAAATTGTAAACATTTTAGTAGCCACGTTTAAACAAGTCGACTTCTCGGTTTAGGGGTAGGTACTTTCTATTGCGCCAAGTTTTGTGGGTTCAATTCCCAGATGGAGCAACACTTTGTGTGATCCACAAATTGTTGTTCTGAGTCTAGGCGTTCTTTGTCTATGTGTAAATGTATATTCATAAAGACGCTCGCACTACATGATGTGTATTACTAAAGCGGGTGAACACCGCCAATTAGTACTAACTAATACTAATTGGCGGTGTTTTAGAATTGAAATTTGAAAATCTTAAGTGTAAAATAGTAATATGTAGCGTAAAATAGTACGAAATCGGAGGCCTAGCAGAAGCATCACTACGCCGCCATAGTGTGGTTCACCATGCTGCATTGTTGCATTTTCTGTATTCGCAATGAGTATGGTGACCACCACTTTGGATTCTCCTTATGGTTGCCACCAGGCAGAGTAGAGTCCTTTTGGCAAGGCCATACATAAAATAAAAATACTACTAAACAAAACAATAAAATTTTCAGATGATGCAAAATCTATTAGATGTCCATGTACTTTTCCTAATAATTAAGTATCATTTGTATGTAGAGTCGATTCCAAAATTATCATACAAATTAAACATTTATAATAGGTACCTACATTGAGAACTGCACTGTCAAGCTATACTTATCTGCTTTTTACTCTAAAAAGACTTTTGCATAGGTTCATACATGTAGTAGTTCTCTGTTAGATTTAAATATGCTACCACCAACTTGGGTTGTAAAAACAATATTTGCTAGTTTAAATTCTTTTTCATGTGAAAAAAGCTAATTTTATATTAATTAAATAAAAAATCGACTTCAAGTACGACCAAATCGATCGATATCTCTTGGATGCCATCATCAAATATTAGTGTCCTTATCATGGTACTAACTTTGGGATATCGCCTTTCAATTAAAAAAAGAACCATCAAAATCGGTTCATAAACGACAAAGTTATCCGCGAACACACATATGAAATATTGTATATGGTCGAATTTAGAACCTCCCTTTTGAAGTAGGTTAAAAATATAGATACATTGGATCGACTTTAATACATCTAACAGCCTTAACTATTTGATTACAGTCAGTAGGATAATATTCCGCTATACCTAAATCGTCATAATATCAAGTTTTCGATATACTACATGCAACTACCTATTACCTATTTAATTTATATTATTTCCTAAGGTAAAGAAAGAACTCAAAATTCTCTTTTCCTTTGTATTGATAAAAAAAATACCATTTATTTTTTACTACGTATAGGTGCCGGCATCTTACTTGGCCAAACTTCGGCGTAGTGGGAGTAAGTTCGCACATAGTTCACTAATGCAACAAATCAAAACAAAGGAAATCGAAGTGTAGTCGACTTACGCACCAATCGCTTGCTCGGATCGTCCAAAAGCTACGGTCCCGCGTCCCTCTATCACCGAAGGGACCTTAAAAACGACTTTCTGCGTTTCTGACATGGCGAAGTAAGCTGCCGGCACCAATAGAAATCGCGAAAAAAAAAGTAGTGTAAGAATATTTAATTAATAATCACTGACGATAAAAACTACCCTCGAATCAACCAGTAAAACCAAACAGTCAGGTCACTCGGATATAAGAGCAATTAATTCTCAATGAATTATCGGTACGAGTAAGGCGTTGACAATGGGCTTGGTTAAGAAACAACGTAGGTGTAGTATTGAAACGTTTCTATAGACGTGACAACTGAAATGACTCATTTAGGCGTCATGGCTTCTCTAGTAATACTGCTATTAGTAGTTGTATATTTATGTAGTATATTTGCATCCACTTACGAATATGGATGAAAAATAATTTAGATATAATATAAATAACTCGAAAATGTTGAGATAAATTAAGTATTATTTTATGCTGAGAATGTATATTCGAGTTCCTTCAAGACAAAAAGGAGGAAGACAGATTCTGTACCAATATGTCTGTGATGTCTGTAATGTTTTATTATAGACTAGCTGAACCCCGCGGTGTTACCCGCAGTTATTGTCGTATCGCGGGTAAATCCGCGGAACAAAGCTAGTCTCATAAAAAACCTAAGTAGCCAGTGAAAGTCCCGTCAAAATCGGTCCAGCCGTTCCAGAGATTACCCGGAACAAACAGACAGACAGACAAAAATTGTAAAAAATGTTATTTTGGTACATGTATCTATTAACAGACTTCCTTTTAATATTACAAACAGACACTCCAATTCTTTTTATTTGTATAGATTTATATCGTGTATACAGTGAGTCGTCCTAACTATTTTCAGGTATTTTCTATTTCACGTATTTGGTGTTTTCTATGTATGTATATATATATATGTATTTATATCAGTTTTCTAATACCCATAATACAAGCTCTGCTTGGTTTGGGACTAGGTGGCGTTGTGGGTAAATATATTCGGACATGTAGTCCGAATATATTTATTTATTTTTATTTATAAATTTTTTGAAGTTTGCTAAAGGAATTTTAACTATGCTCAAAAGTTAATACAATTGCATTTACAAAAATTTTCTCTTAGCAGTCCTTCAATTAAATTAACTGATATTTAGTATAATTTTTATGATACTGATATTCATTCTGATGAAAAAGTAAAAAAGTAGTTTGTTATGGTACTTTACCATTTTTTGGTACCGTTTGACTTAAGCGAGAGAATCTGTCTTTGTATCTGTAGGTAGATAATGTTTTGAACACTTAACAAAAAAAGTTGAGAGGAAAATAGAGATCAGTTCAATAAGTAGGTTTTTTAATTTCTTAAGAACGCAATGTACTTATGTAAAGAAACGGCCAGTTTAAGGGGTACTATCAGACCCACGCAACCTCGTTTGCGACTCTTATTGCCCGTAGCGTGATAATTTTTTGAATTTGATTTTTTTGAATTTGAATTGAATTTTTTGAATTCCCGTTTTTGAATCGTTTTTCATTGGTGCTCCGCTCTTATTGGTCTTAGCGTGATGATATATAGCCTATAGCCTTGCTCGATAAATGGACTATATAACACTGAAAGAATTTTTCAAATCGGACCAGCGGTTCCTGAGATTAGCGTGTTCAAACAAACAAACAAACTCTTCAGCTTTATATATTGGTATAGATTTAACGAAATAATTCAAAACATTAAAATAACTTGTCGCAAAATCATATAAAAATGGCAAAAGAAAGGATCGACGCAGTAAATGAGGCCGCAAACAGTCGCTGTTATAGACATAATCCGCTCTTAGAAGAAAGTTCACTTTTGAATACTTGCAAAGTTGGTAGGTATTGGCTATCAAGATAAGTGGCTAATACTATAACGATAATCTATACTAATATATAAAGCTGAAGAGTTTGTTTGTTTGTTTGTTTGTTTGTTTGTTTGAACACGCTAATCTCAGGAACCGCTGGTCCGATTTGAAAAATTCTTTCGGTGTTGGATAGTCCATTTATCGAGGAAGGCTATAGGGTATATATCATCACGCTACTACTAATAGGAGCTGAGCAACAATGAAGAATGTTTGAAAAACGGGGGAAATTTTCATGCTACGGGCAATATAAGGCGCAAACGAGGTTGCGTGGGTCGGCTAGTTAAGATATATAGAGATATGACTCAAAGATTAGAAGTAATTAATTAGAGAGCTCATTTATGACCAGCTTAATTGATAATCAACTCATTTAAGTTAGATATAAAATAATTTTTAATTTTTATTGTACAACTAGCTGAACCCCGCAGTGTTCCCGGCGGCGTTACCCTCGGTTATTTTAGTACCTCGGTTAACGCCACGGCGCGAAGCTAGTCTTAAAAAAGTAGCTTAAATTACTTCTTTAATCATCAGCTACCTATCAGTGAAAGTCCCGTCAAAGTCGGTTAAGCCGTTCAAGAGATTAGCGGGAACAAACAAACAGACAGACAGACAAAAATTTAAAAAAATACTATTTTGATAAGTATATGTACCGTGCATACATAAACATGCATTTAGTAAAAAGCAAATAGACACTCTAATTTTATTTATTTGTATAGATAATAAGTATTTTAGTGATTTAAAAGGACCAAACTAAATGGAAGTATATTTCAGTGACTCGCTGAATAGCTCCCATTAGTCTCAACCTAGGTTAGTACTTCAATTAATCTATACTAATATATAAAGCTGAAGAGTTTGTTTGTTTGTTTGAACACGTTAATCTCAGGAACCGCTGGTCCGATTTGAAAAATTTTTTCGGTGTTGGATAGTCCGTTTATCGAGGAAGGCTATAGAGTATATATCATCACGATACTACTAATAGGAGCGGAGCAACAATGAAGAATATTTCAAAAACGGGGGAAATTTTCACGCTACGGGCAATATAAGGCGCAAACGAGGTTGCGTGGGTCAGCTAGTTAAAGATAAATGAGATTTATAGTATGGTTTCAAATGTGTGTGTGATCTGAATGAATCATACATTTAATTAAAGATTTTAAATAAGATTTATAGTATGCCGAATGGTTTCAAATGTAGATATATGTGATCTGAAGGAATCATCATCATCTGCCTGGTAGGTTCAATACAGTCAGCTGCAGTACATCGACTTGTCCCATTGCACGCCACTCTGATCGATTTTGGTCTCCAATGGATCGAATGATTTACTCGTACCTATTAATTTACTACCTATTTAATTATATCGTATCGGATAGTAGACATTTTTAAATAAACTATCTACGTCACTCAATTTGTATCACTGCATTTATTTATTTTTTTAAGTGACAAATCGCATTTGCCTTCGCGAGCCTATTGGAGACAAGAATTCGCACTCGATTTCGCAAATATTAAGAACATTGATTACAATTGGAATTGGAGTAAAATGTAAAAGGCGCATTTCACCCCCATTTGCAATTCATTCTTTTTTCTGTTGTACTTTATTTATTTTTAAGGATATCCCAAGCCAGGCAAAGCCAGCACTAAGGGAACCAGAGAACTGACAAACTGGCTGGTGGCTGATGATCCAGGCTTACTACTTAGGCTACTTTTTTTAGACTAACTTTATCCCGCGGCGTTTCTCGCGGTACACGCTAGATATGACATATTATTTAAAAAAGCATACAAAATAGGACAAATTTACTAAGAAGATTTCTTAGTTGTATAAAAATAAAGATTTATACAATTAAAAAATATCGTTACATAGTGCAAATAGGTACTACATAAAAAACACAATGAAAAGGCAACGGAGCAAAATATGTTTACTACAAAGAGGTGTGTGTACTTGCGCTCAGCCTAAGATTAATTATGTACTATAACTGAAATGAGTGAAGGAACCCGACAAATACAGTTCTTAAAGTAGGATAAAGTTAAAGGCCTTTAAAAAACGTAAAGCACCAAAGTAATCAAGCTTCTAAGTTTTCTGAAGTAAACACGCTATCAACCTTATAGTCAATAAACAATATTATTAAAAAACAGATGAATCATTGCCATAAAATAAATATGTTTCGTAAATCAATTTATTTAATTAACTTCTATGAAAAAGTTTACCGATATAAAACATTTTTAATTAACATAAAGAAATAATTTTAATCGGTAAATTTTTTCGTGTAATATATTATATCTTCTTATATATAAAAATCAATTGCTGTTCGTTTTGTTTATTTATCGTATTCAAAGGAAGGTTTGAAGGGTGAAAAAATAAAAATAAATTGAAAATCCAAATGTCACGTGTACGAAGTAGCGGGCACAGCTAGTAATATAATAAAATTTTAATACATAATTGAAAACAAAAGTTTCATTCACGTCGGTGATTTACAATAAAATGATTTAATTACGAGTAGATACAAGATCTACAAAACATTTCAATTGTACCGATTTAAAAGGTAGATTTAAAGACTCGACCGCGGCGGTACTACCCTCTCACTATGCCTTCAGGTGCAATACTGATTAAAATATTTATAATTTCATTAAACACTCATTTACACTGAAATTATTAAACCTAAGCTCAATTCTGTATTTTTTCTTAAGTTAACGCCCTGTTAACTTAATAATAAATTAAAAACACTTGATTAAATCACGCAATTTGCATCAGACTAAGAACAAAATTGTTAACAATCAAAATGGTTCAATACTGTTGTATAAATGCATATCAAGGATAGAACTAAGTGGCGTGCAATTGCAGAGGCCTATGTCCAGCAGTGGACTGCGGTTGGCTGATGATGATGATGATGATGAAATGCATATCATAAATTGATTTAATACCTATAGGGACAGCCCTATAATTACATGGTCAATATACCTAACGATATTTCACAGCGTTGTCAATACGCTTTCTATAACTTCCTAGTACCTACAGTCAAGTACCAGTACGTACCTACCTTTGAAAGTAGCTGAACATTTTAATGTTCCAAAAAATCATATGCAATCGCTGCATACTTAGATAATAAACTTACTAAGTTTAGCGCCAAAACAACACATTACCAAAAAAGAAGCTGAACGCTAAAATAAAGGTAACTGAACAATATTAGGACATTCAAATTCATGGCGCCTTACGCCGCTCTGATACATTAATGATATATAAATTTTCCTATATTTACGACCAATTGAATTTCAAAGTCGGTAAGTACTTAAAGTTTTTTAGGGTTCCGTACCTCAAAAGGATAACAACGGAACCCTTCTAGGATCACTTTGTTGTCCGTCTGTCAGTCTGTTTGTCAAGACCTTTTTTTTCAGGCACAAAATTTTTGATTGGAAGTATCAAGCCGAAATTCATATCAAATACTCACGTCTACTGTCCCTTGGAGCTGTTAAAAAATTAAAGTTTTAAGCCGACGCAATCAAAAGACACAGCCTTTTATATTGCAAATTTTCGACACTCGTAAGGGAATCAAAACCAGGGCACTTTATTTTTTTATGTTAAGTAATATAGGTCAATAAATGTTTGAGAGTTTAGATTTTATAACACCATTTTTTTCTAATAAGGCAATTTATGAATTGTTTTTCTATTATCAAATTTGTTTAAAACAGTTAAGTAGGTACATTAGAATAAAACTTTTTAAATTATTAAAGGTAAGGGTTTTACTCACGTGAGCACCCGTGAAACGTCCTGCAGAATCTGTGTCGACGCGAAGTCTGGACGTTTCACCAGTGCAAAGGGGGTACTAGGGTCCGAAACAAGTCTGGCATCCCTTATATACACACTAGGGTTGTGCTCTAACGCCAAGAAAATTGGAAAATTTCCGGACATAATCAAGCTTTCAATTAATCTGTGTTTTAATTGAATATCCGGATGGTTATCAAAACAAAAATATGATATTCCGCATCAATTACAGGTAGGTATAGCTTTTCCGAATGTGTGTATTGTCACTCAACTCTTCTTCTTTTCATGTTCTTGCGGTGCATTCGTGCGATCACGCAGATATTTGCGAAGCGTTGCGAATTCGCAGTTATGTGTGAGAGCCCTAGGGATCTTCATTAGAAAAGTAATATAGAAAAAATATTAAATAGTTTATCATGTTAAACTGTAATTTTTAATAAGTAAAATCATTTCATTGTTTCAAGTTCAAGTATTTTTCTCAAAAATTAGGACACCTTAGTCCGCATAATTTCCGGACCTTAAATAGTTTCTAGTGTAAGCCCTAATACACACAGATGCGTGTGTGAGTAATATGTGAATGTACGAGTATAATGAAAACGACATTGACAGTATTGTAATTTTCAATGCATTTGGCGAGTATTCATAGTCAGTACATAATTTGTTGTTACAAATAAGCGTTGCTTTTGGTATAAAACGGACAAATAAATAAGAGAAATATATATGTGTAAATTAAATACAATCATTTAGAAGAACACAATTTACATGCTATAACCGTTTATGCCTTTCACAAATGCCTCGAAATTGAAGTTTAAATAAGTCGTAATTGCTGTATTTCTATATTTAACGAAGTAAATAATTCCATTATCTAGTGGTGGTGTATAAGTGTGGCAATGAACACATAATTTTTAATAGTAATTGTTAGGTGAATTACAGTTAAGTGAAATAAATAATAAGAAAAATAACTAAATATTTGAAAATAATCAGAAAATTTTAACAAAATAAAAAACCGACTTCAAGAACGACTAAATCCATCGATTTCTCTTGGATGCCATCATCAGATCTTAGTGTCCTTATCAGGGTACCACCGTTGGGATATCTACTTTCCATTAAAGAAGCATCAAAATCGGTTCATAAACGACGAAGTTATCAGCGAACACACGCCAGTCGAAATAAAAACCTCCTCCTTTTTTTGTAAAGTAGGTTAAAAAGTAATTATATTACTTTTCGAATAAATTTAATTTTGAATATAAAAGTAATATATAAATGATTGAACTGAATACAATTGTTGGGCACTCTTGGTATAGAATGAACTTATCTATGTAGTAGAGTATGTCTAGAACTATGTAGAGGGCAGAAAAATTTAATAATAAATAATTAAATTATGGTCGAATTTTAAGAACTGGGCGACCACCTTTACCTCTCCGGATTCATCGACGAGCGGCCACCACTATGATGAGGAAAAAATTGCCTGGCAATTTAAATGCATAAGATAGCCCTGAAGTTATCCGCGTTAAGGTTCATATGCATGCATTCATAGTTATATTTATTGAACGCTTAATGGAAGTAAAAATAAATTTTCCTCCCAAAATGCCTTCTCTGTGTGTCATCTAGTCTAATTAGATACGTTATGTCTCACACACTTTTTTTACGTACAGCAACATCAAGAGTCTGATCTTTCTATATCAATAGTTTTACTTGCATAAATTGAGCAATTTAATTACTACAATCTAAAATTGAAACTCGCGGGCTTGGTTTCCGCAACTCGACGTCTTGTTGCGCCTATTTCAATCTAACTTGAATATTACTCTAACGTTAGACAATTTATAAGCAAATAATGCAAGTACATGAACTATAAACCAATTGCCAAATCTACGACATCATGTTTCATAAATAAATACTACGCTTATATGGTTCACGAACGACACCAACGAAATTATGTAGATAATTTAATACTCAATTATTATGAACAGTGTTAGTTTTTGTCTTATTTTGAAAGAGGCGGTTTGCTCAGATTCATCATATATCGATCGGTCGTGACTATAGATTTTGGACAATATCTCAGTGCAGCCGCACCGTTAGTACATCTAGATTGGACAGACAGACAGCTAGGGGGAACTCGATATCGAGCCGGGCAACGTATTAACATCCCAATGTACAAGACCCTTATGTGAATCTCTCCCCAAATGCAAAGGGATGTTGTATATTGGGGGACCAAGCAACCAGTCTGGCCTTGAGTCTGGATTTGTTGCAAGTACTTTTCTTAATCAAAAACTGAAATTGAACTAAAACGTAAAATCATCAACGACTAACAATATTTTCAGTTTAGCTCTATGAAGCTCACTAAAACTTAGCATAACGACATCGAGTACGAGAAGGAACATGAACCTAGATGTATATGTTTCTTCTCTAAACAATTAATTTGCTCAGTACAATTAGACTATTTAACCAACTACCTGCACTATTATATTAATATTACATTAAGAAACGTGGATAAATCAAAGCATCAATCCTGTAAGTAGTACGCGGTAGAGATCATTCCAAAAATCAAGTGGATAAGGTTTTTAGTTAATGCCTACTTAGATACTGCAATCTTATCGAATTCATGATGAGACAGCACTGAGCATCGTACAGATTGATACTATCATCACAGTTCTATATAAGTTGTATTTACTTCAAACGGCACATATTTGTGGGGAATAGCATTTGTCAGGTATTAGATATTGATTTAAAGGCATGACACTTGTCTATTGATATACCTATAATGGGTTTATTCTAAGATCCATTTTTTCTAAAATTAAGAGAATTTTATCTCAGAAGATATTATATTTCATCTCAGAGGTCACATTGACTAGATACATCATGAATCTAATGACGATTTTATATTTCATTGAAGTGTCATTTTAAGATATGGATAGATGATAATAAATCTTCAAAATACACAAATTGTCACTTTCTCCATCTCCTTGTCTCGCCAGTCTCCACTTCTGTATCGTTTGGATTTAAACGATACTGAAGTTCTTGAAACGTACACAAGCCAACATAACATTTTTCCAACAGTTAATATTGTAGCTGTTCTACAGGGCTTGAGGAACAATAAAACCTTGAGACTAAGCATGTGCTACTCGACTTTATTATTCAAATTCCACAACTGTAACTGATTACCTACGTGAGAAAAGACAGTAGGTCATTCATAAATATGGAAAGATAAATACATTGTACTGTACAGTCACGAGGAGTGCAAAAATATGTAACGTTTACTAATTTTGCAGATTCCTCACTAAAATGCAAAAATAAATATGTAAATTGTCGGTGTGTCCATAGTAATATATTTATGCTGGTAACTGTGCAAAGTATGTTTAAAGTCATGTTCTGATTGTGAGATGATTTTGTGAATTACAAAAACTTAATTATAGTTTTATAATATTAACTAGCCGACCCACGCAACCTCGTTTACGTCTTCTATTGCCCGTAGCGTGATAATTTTCCCCCGTTTTCGAAACATATTTCATTGCTCCTCCGCTCCTATTGGTCCTAGCGCGATGATATATAGCCTATAGCCTTCCTCGATAAATGGGCTTTCTAAAACTGAAAGAATTTTTCAAATCGGACCAGCGGTCTCGAGATTAGCGTGTTCAAACAAACAAACTCTTCAGCTTTATATATTAGTATAGATTCCGTGCAAATATAAAGTAAGAGATTTCTAAACAACCTACTTAAACGAATACCGCCCAAATATATATTCTAAATGGGTCCACAAAAGAAGGCAACGAACAAAAAAATAACATGTAACAAATTTAATTATTCTTTTTGCAGAAAATGTATTGTAACCTGATTTACTTAAGTATTACTGTCATGTCCAAAAATAATCCGACACAAAAGCGTTACTTAATATCTTGAAAATAAAACCGTATACTTTTAAAAATTAATCCCCTAGTGCCTATCCTTCAAAGATCATACCACTATAAGCTTAAAATCATGAATTAATTATGTACTATAAATGTAACTACCAGTACGACTTGGGAAAAACGACCAAATTGACGTCAAATTTGAGTTACCCCCTCGATTTCTCCGAGATCAACCTCGGGAATATCGATTATGAAAAATATTAGAAAATCATCCTTAACTTGACGGAGGCCTGGGATAACACAATAATGAAAAAAAAACTACTAACAATTTTTTTTTTCTCTAGTAAAATAACAAGTCCTGACTGATTGACTGACTGACTGATTCATCATCGTCGAGCGTAAACTACGAGTATGATAGTTAGGGTAATGAAATTTGGTGAGTAGGATCCTTTTATTGAGTAGACACCCACTAATATAGGAATTTTGGAATTTCTACCCTTAAGGGGTAAAATAGGGGTTGCAAGATTACATGGAAGTCATTTTTTGAGTTAGAAACATAAAATATTATCTTTGGGTTACTAATTAAAAACGAGTAGATACATATTTAAGCGTTTCTGGATATTCTACCCCTAAGGGGAGAAATAGGCATTGGCATTTCATATATTGGTTAATTTGGAAGTCCGTCATTTTTTAATTTCGCAGCCTAAAAACTTTCGTTTTTATGTTTTTGATTACAAATAGATGAATACTTATATCAGCATTTATGCGAATTCTGTTCCTAAAGGGGATGAAATATGGTTCGAATGTTTGTATGAAAGTTCTTTTAAATGGGCTATTGATCAGAAATAAATAAATACGTTTAAAAACATTAATAAATAACTGATACATATTTTTACACAGTTTTAATTTAATACATATAATCAACTTCCACGCGAGCAAAGCTGCAGGCAACAGCTAGTTAAGTTATAAAGAAAGAACATTATAGACCTATCCTACCAATCCACTAATTGTTGAAGCCAACAGAGTTTCCCAGTTACTTAAACAACTGCAGTCTGTCTAATCTTGACTAGTTTTAACCGACTTCAAAAAAAGGAGGTTTCAGTTTGCAGTATATTAAAGTGACAAGTATATTTATGTATATGCCTCAAAATTCGTAACAATTTCTAAATATTTTACTTATTTTATGTTTTACTAGCTGAACCCCGCGGTGTTACCCGCGGTTATCGTCGTACCGCGAATAACGCCGCGGGGCAAAGCTAGTCTAAAAAAAGCCTAAGTAGCCTAAGTTACTCCGTGGATCATCAGCTACCTATCAGTGAAAGTCCCGTCAAAATCGGTCCAGCAGTTCCAGAGATTACCCGGAACAAACGGACAGACAGACAAAAAAAAGGTTTTTGGTGTATGTACCGTGTGTACATGACATACATATGAATTTAGTAAAAAGCGGTTATTTTAATATTAGAAACAGACACTAATATTATTTATTTGTATAGTGTGTAGTAGTGTAGTATTATATGTATTACTTTGTATTTATGATTTCATTATTATGTATATGTGAGTAGGCTATGATAACAAAGGTCAAATCTCTATGGAAGTAACCGAGAAAATCGCGAATAATTAAACAATTAACCGATTAATAAACTGTACCCAGAACAAATATGTTTACTTTAAAAATATTTCCTAGATCTGTTGACGGATTGACGTCAAACTAATCTGAGACTATAATATTCTTGTACAGAAGAAGTGCGATAACAAGATGTTGTTAGATGGTAAATATTCACAGTTACTAGTCGCAATATTTATCGCAAATACCGAAGCCGTTTCGCCTTCAAATCTACAGTTATCGTAACAAAGCCAAGGCAAGGAAAATTAAAACTCGATACTTCGCGCAAACGATAACATACGCATCGCATCGCGACCTCGCATGGTGTAGATCCGGTTAATCACTTGTGATGCCTAGATACACCATGCGTCACATGGGTCTCTTTTCACTATTTTAAAGCAATGATTATGTATCCAAATGTATACGTTCGCGATATTACTGGGTTTGTTTAAACCGTTATAGTATTTATTTGGCTCATTAACTATTAACAACACACTGACACAATTTCATGAGATACGTTCAATTGACATGTAACCTAGTGAAGCAATTTCATACACGAAATCACAGCAATCACTATTTGTCTTGTCCCATTGCGACACTAACAAGTTACCGTAAAAAAAACGTAAAACTTCGTTTAAAAAAGGGACTTGAAAAACTGAAAAGTATAAAATTATTTATTAAAGATTTAAGTAAATACACCTCATATGCAAACCTTTAACATTGATGAAACACTATTATTTGTATGTGCTATCTGTTCATAGGTGTGAAGTCGGTGCCAAGCCAAATGTAATAGAAGGTACCGCACTCGCTATATTTCGAAACGACCGTCAACAACGTCAGAAGAAGGCACCAACTTCAAATCTATGAATAGATAGCACATACAAATAATAGTGTTTCATCAATATTAAAGGTTGAAGTCGGTATTTTTTAACGATTTTGGGAAGTCAGTGCCCTCAAATATACTGACAACTAGTTCAACTTTTGAATTCAGTTCACCCTTAGGGTTGCAGAGGTCCGATGCCAGTCGCTCCGTATAAAAACTGATATTGAAGTAAACCGGTTAAACTAGTAGCCGACCACAAATCTTGGGAATACTAAAGGCAAGGAAGATGATGGTGACGGTATATGTAGAAAAGATTTCTGAACCGTGATATTGCGCAGAACACTATTTAAAGGATCATCATTTTTTAAAAAGAAATCGGCATTTCAGTATTTAGGAGCTAAGATACTACATATTAAATTTATAAATCTTTTGTGTTGGGAATCCCGAATCGGGGTTAACACTATAGCATATTACGGAATTATTCATCTTATTAACTGTAGTTACGTTTATCTTCTAAGATCAACATGCAACAACAAAAACAAATAAAAATTTAAAATAGATATTCATATCTCGCATTTTATCTTAGAAACAAGTCAAGTTTACGACATTCAAAATCATTAAAATTCAAAAATCTTTTCCAAACAATTAGGATCAATAGATAATTTTTGGCCAGTATCGCTTACTACATTCTACTATTTTACTCTACTAATATTATAAATGCGAAAGTTTGTGAAGATTAATGTTTGGATGATTGTTAATCTTTCAGGGATTTGGATGAAACTTTACAGGAATATAGCTTACGTATTTGAATCACACAAGTATCTGTGTTATTCGGCCATAATATGACAAGTAGATAAGTCGAAAAAATCCTTCTGTCTATGAACCATCTTGAAGAGGGCTGCCTAAACGAGTTACACAACCATAACATAAATAAAAGTTCGTGACAGAATGTCAGCAGTGAGTCATAAACAAAATTAATTTAGATATTTTTACAATATTTATTTTGGAGAATTTATGAAATTCATATCCATTGATTTGAGTATTAAATGTAGGTAGATGAACTTTATATTTTACTCTAAGTAATTTGGTGACATGATAAGATTTAATGAAGTACCACTAAGAGTCTTCTATAGGAGGGCATCGCGTGGGTGGCGGGGCAGTCCATGCAATTTTTTATGTTAGCATGGATGCGAAAGTAATTGTCTGTCCGCTAAACGGCTGTACCGATTTTAAAAGATAGTTTAAATATAACTATCTACTTATCATGTCCGCCAACATGATTCACCAAGTCAATATCCACTTCGATATAAAAGAAAAAAATAGGCAGACCAGCTAGTAACCTCTTAAACTATTGTAACATTGATGAGTCTGATCTTTGACATACAATTGTGACGTGATGGAGGTATAGCAACAAATTTACATGATTGATATTATATTGCTCTTAAAGTGTAAATAGGACAAGTTAAAAAAACATCGAAAATTTAAATATCGAATGATCATATTTATGTTTTCTATGTATAATTTGTTGTTTTTACAAAAAAATCGTATATTATACATACATATAATATGTATTTATATCAGTTGTCAGGTACCCATAATCCAAGCTCTGCTTAGGATGGGACTAGGAGGCGTTGTGTGTTATGTCTGAAATATTTATTATTATTATTTTATAATTAATAAAATCCAAATTATTTACCTAAAATCCAATGTGGATAATTCGATTTTAGGTATACTGAAACTAGATTTTCTGTCAAAATGACATCGAAAGGCTTAAAGATAACATTTTAACAAAAATAAAACCGACTTCAAGATTTGACTCGATTTCTCTTGGATGCCATCATCACACATAAAAAATAAAATAAAAATTTAAAAAAATATACGGTCGAATTGAGAAACCTACTCCTTTTTTTGAAGTGGGTTAAAAAGAGCATCTGAAGGTCATATCTCATACTAAAAATTCGTTCAAAATTCAGTACCGATCTACTCTCAATCTCATAAATGTCAAGGAATTTTTGTGGTATTAAATATAGGTACGGTTTTCCCACCGGTGCCCCGTAGATTGCTGTAGACCTTACAATTCCTGTATACGATGCCTAAGGTGGACATGAGCAGCAAGAGTACCGCAGTGATACTCAAAAGCCGGGGCGCGAAATGCTGAAAGTGCGGCCCGAAATCCTATCGATTGCATGAACGCTTCCAAGCACGATTGGGGCCCAGGAGGAAAGAATGTTGTTGAACTTTTTAAGGCCCCAGCTACCCATAACGATTGCCATAGATGGTATGACAATTAGAACTGATGGTTCAACATGACCTTTAAGAAATGATGGGGTCTCATTTTATTAAGAGATAGTTACCCATCCATAGACTGACCTGGCTATGATTGTTTAACTTTGCAATGTAGGTATTATGCTACTACTTCTTTACTGCTTAGGCCCGAGCTGGCACTGATCCCACGGTCACAGGAAAAAGTATAGTCATTTAGAGTATAAACTTAATGCCTTATTAATTGCATATTTTCTTATCTTATCAGTATAGCGAACATTTTAAGACAATGTAACAATTTTCATGTTATCAAATTGGCTGTGAGTTACAGATTGATTAATTACTAGTTTAAATCATATCAGTATCAAAATCTTAATGGGTTAGCAGCCTATGTATCTAAACAATAGCTTTGTAGCTAATACATAATTCTAGGAATTGTCTGGCGGTCAAATTTAAAATGGAATGTTGGTTTGGAACCCCTGAATTTTTTATTCATTGAACGCCAAAACTTGAACGATCATTGTGTAGTCTTTTGTATCCTGACATATTGCAATACATAGTGGACCCCTGTCCCCTACAGCTGTTTATAGCAATTTTTAGGTAATAACATTAAAGTATGTAGTATTATCTAATCTATTGACACTGACATCAAAATGGGGGTAGCCAATTTACAGCTCACATCACACACTTTTATAGTGTTGTGATTATTGTCTAGATGTTTATGTTAATCTCTTAGATATCTAACATTAAAATAACAGCTTTTTAATCAATGCATATGTATGTATACACGATACATATAACAAAAATGTAACACCGCGGGGTTCAGCTAGTTATAAATATATTTATTCGAAGGCAGCAAGGTTAATAAACATGCTATTGGCCCTGCACCTAAAATGGCAAATTCACCTAAACTGATAATACCTTGTTAAGTTTAGAAAAGACTAAGCTAAAACCTGATAAAGTTTGTAGGTAGTTGGAAAATAAATGAATATATAGGTAACACATAATTAAAACACATACTTAATGAAATTCGTTTTTGTGAATTTGATATTAGGTGTTTCCTGCATGACCTGTCTATTTTTGTAATTCAACAGATTTTGATGAATTGTGTACTTAGCTATACACAAGCAAAAGTAATTAACTGAATCATGAGATACATAACATGTTTCATGATAAATTTACTTTTGGGAAATAATTGATAGAACTGACCCTCTCTCGACTCTACCTATGTCCAGCAGTGGCCTGTGATAAGTCAAGATGATGACGACTCTACTCTACATCATGTCTGATGATAGATGAAATGTAAAGATACAATCAATTAATCAATACATACTAGTAAGTTTGGTCTCATGCATCAGATAATTCAAACTAATTACAGGTTTACCGAACTTATAAAAAAAAAAAATACATAATTCTACTCAAACTACTGTATAGAAGGTAGTTGTTACTAATACATTATCAGGGTGTGGTACCAACACTAGAATGCTTGTTTGGGATGTTTTAAAGCTATCAATGAGCTCAGAATATCCTATGGCACTCTTGATTGCATATTTCATAAATATTTTTTGACATAAGGTGGGCATACACTATGCTTCCTATTGTCCAATTAGCATGATGATTCCGGCTTGATCCAATTCGCAGTTTGGCCACATACACCACACACTATCAGTTTAAACTTTCCAATTGGCAGTGATGTTCAGTTGAAGCCGTCACCAGTGACAGACAACTATGTTTTGGCCGTTTTGGGCATTTTACTTATAGTAAAGAAACAAAAAATTCCTAAGTATTATTCTGATATATAAGCTATATTACTGTAAAGACTTACAAACTTTCGCATTTATAGTATTAGTAGGATGTATTAAATAATAGATTGGTAGTTACCTGCCTTTTTAAGCATCATAGTATCAACTAGTTGCAGCTTAGATTCTCAACATGGGTGCAGTAGCCCTAATATATTTGTAAAGTGTGATTCTGGCTACATCACCTCAAACAATTACTTAATCTGCTTTATCTATACTAATATATAAAGCTGAAGAGTTTGTTTGTTTGAACACGCTAATCTCAAGAACCACCTGTCCGATTTGAAAAATTCTTTCAGTGTTAGATAGCCCATTTATCGAGGAAGGCTATAGGCTAGCTTAGCTATATATCATCACGCTAAGACCTACAGGAGCGGAGCAACAATGAAGAATGCTACTAAAACGGGGGAAAATTATCACGCTACAGGCAATAAGAGATGCAAACGAGGTTGCGTGGGTCGGCTAGTAGCTTGTATAATAAAACTAATGTCAGAGGTAATTGAACTTACAGAAAAATATGCCACAAGAAGAAGTGTCAGAGCACAGAAATAAAGTAGATAAATGTATTGTTTGCGAAGATAAATTTATAATACCCTTCATAAAATAATAATTGATGTTTACGGCACTGACTGCAAGTAGTATACTTAGCACAGTAATATAAATATATTATAGTATTGCGATGTTAGATGTCAATTAAAAGAAACCATAATACGTAATTTTAATTGTGGGTATTAATAGAAAAGATTGAAATCATACCTATCATTAAACATTATGGATAAAGATGTCATAGATACAATTTTCAGGGAAATTTGGTCTAATAAAGACCAAAGTAGACATAAGGGAGGTTATGAGGCTTACTAAATTCATAAATCTATCTTTTACAAACTGCCCTCACAAAGAATAGTATACCTAATTCTTAGTAGATATTTCAATAACTGATGTTTTACAAAGATATTGTATCAGCACCTAAACTAGCTACACACACATAGTTAACAAAGTATTGTTAGCAATGTAAGATATTAATCTTTTCGTATGTGTTAAAGTATATTACTCTATCTCTAATTACATACCATTTGAACAACGAAAAGTGAATTAAATAAGTTTAAGTGGTAATACATAGACAAAATCATGTTTTCATTACAAACTGACTGACTGAATATGTTATTAGCTTCAACTGGTCCATTATTCTACTACCTGACTTAAAAAAATAAGTAACTAGTTTTTCCAATAAGATTATTTATCTCTATTAGAGTCGTGACAATGATATATAATTACCTTGACGGTGATAAATTGATCAATAACTGATGTAAAGTACTCCACCGTTAATTTATCAGAGCAATGAAATATTTTAAGCATCATTACAATGTAAGCCATTTTATTCGTGTTAATATTTGATGTTTGCATGTAAATAGATTCGGAGCACTAAATGAAGTTTAAGAATAAAATATTTTCCAAGACTATGCAGGAGCAGCCACCGATGGAGAACCAAAGGAGACGTGACCAAATAACTGTGAAACAAACCGTAAACACATCAATAACACGCACTTCACTTAGTTCATAAAACCAAAAGTCCCATCACTAAAAATAAATCAAATCTAGTCTTTAACTAACAGTATAGTTGTAAAAGTCTTTTTACGAAAATTTATATTTTTTCACAATAATCTTCAGCACTAAGGTACTTCTACACTTCATTTTATTTGACAACTAGAGAAAACGGAAAAGCCACAGATAAAAATCTATTTGACAGCAGAATATTCTACACACGTTTGGATACACGTCCATTACTGTTGTCAGTTCTATTTATTTATTTATTTGTACATAAACAACTTACAGGTTCAAACTTATCGACGGTTTCCGCACTAACCTCGAGGCTTGTGTTTATCTATCCATTTTAATTTACACTTTCGATTAAAAAAATCAAATAGTTCCAAACGTCTTTCTAAATATTTGTGATACTAGCTGTCCCGGCAAACGTCGTTTTGCCATAACTACTAATAAATTAAAAAATAATTAAAATAACATTGTCCAGCGGACAAAATTGTGAATCTAAACCATTCCCAGATCCCCTTGAACACACACAAAATGTTTCATCAAAATCGGTCCAGTCGTTTGAGAGTAGTTCAGTGACATACACACTCACAGAAGAATTATATATATAAAGATAATAATAATAATAATAATAATAATAAATTTTTGGCGAAACATCTGGTCAACGCCTGTCACTCATACAGAGGGTCATTGGTGTCGGGATGTCGAGCGCTCATGTGAGTCAATAACACCTATGGAACCAGTTAGGATTCATAAGGAGGATGTAAGTTGTGCGGTCCGTTCATTAGCGAATTGGAAAGCACCTGGTCCAGACGGACTGCACAACTTTTGGCTTAAAAGGTTCCGTAGCTCACATGCGTACTTGGCATCTCAATTCCAAACGGCATTGGATTCAGGTTCATTACCACAATTTTTAACCACTGGCATAACCCACTTACTCCATAAATCTGGCAGTACCATGGATCCCAAAAACTTTAGACCTATTACTTGTTTACCAACGTTATATAAACTTCTACCATCTATTCTGAGACTCAAAATCACTACTCATATTAATAATAATTCGATAATTTCCGTTTCTCAGAATGGATGTAGAAGTGGGACCCGTGGCACTAAAGAGCTCCTTATAATAGACATGACCATTAGCCAGCAGGTACGTCGCAATCGTAAGAGCCTGGCGACATGCTGGATAGATTACAAGAAGGCTTATGACTCGGTGCCACATACATGGCTTTTGAGGGTGCTGGAGTTGTATAAAATTGATACAACTCTGTGCACGTTTTTGAAGTCATGTATGGGGCAATGGAGAACAGTACTTCGCTATCCAGGATGTCGGCAGTCTACGATGAACGACGTACTTATAAAAATCGAGCGGGGCATCTTTCAAGGTGACAGTCTGAGTCCCTTGTGGTTTTGTCTAGCTTTGAACCCTCTTAGTACTCTATTAGAGGGTTCAGGGATAGGCTATAGGTTGCAGAAAGATGATCGAGTTATAAGTCACCTCCTTTATATGGATGATTTGAAACTACTTGCTCCCACTAAATTACAATTGACAGCGTTACTAAAGGTCACTGAAAACTTTAGTAATTCTATCAAGATGGAATTTGGTGTAGACAAGTGTGCAGTCATGTATGTAAAGAAGGGACTGATTGTGGAATCCGAAGGAGTAGAGCTTTCAGATTCCACAAAACTTCGATCTCTATCTGCCACTGAAACCTACAAGTATCTAGGCTTTTCACAGTCCTTGGGAATACCAGAATCTGACGTGAAACAAATGTTGCGGGAACGTTTCTTTGGCCGCCTGAAAAAAGTGCTAAAAAGTATTTTATCGGGTGGTAACAAGGTGCGGGCCTACAATAGTTGGGTCATGCCGGTTCTGATGTATTCCTTTGGTATACTTAGATGGACTCAGACCGAATTAGATGCATTTGACAGGAGAGTCCGTACATTGCTAACTGCATTCCGAATGCATCACCCACGTTCATCGGTTATGAGATTGTATATCCCGCGAAAGTTTGGGGGTCGTGGACTATTAAATATCAAGACCCTACACAATCGCGAGATATACAATCTTAGAGAATATTTTCTCCATACTGATGTGGAAATGCATCGCAATGTAGTTGCAGTGGATACCGGACTCACTCCACTCGCTTTGGCTAAAGAGAATTGGCGCAAACCTGTAGTACTTAGTACTAATGACCGCAGGGAGGTATGGAAGGGCAAAGAACTTCATGGTCGATTTTATCGGGCCCTTAATGGGCCTGATATAGACTTTAAAGCATCTACGTCCTGGCTACGGTATGGTGATCTCTTCGGAGAAACCGAAGGTTTTGTCTGTGCGATTATGGACGAAGTTATCATGACGAATAACTATCGGAAATATATCCTGAAGGTCGGACGGTCGACATCTGTCGGGCATGTCACCGTCCTGGAGAATCTATCAGGCATATTATTTCTGGTTGTTCTCGTCTTGCTAACGGCGAATATTTGCACAGGCACAACCAAGTAGCCAGGATTGTACATCAGCAACTTGCCCTTAAATATCATCTTGTGAACTCAGAGGTGCCATACTACAGGTATGTGCCCGACCCAGTTCTCGAGAATGGTCGTGCTACGTTATATTGGGATCGATCTATTATCACAGACAGGACTATTGTTGCCAATAAGCCTGATATTGTGGTGATAGATCGATTGGAGCGCCGCGCAATGATTGTCGATATTGCCGTTCCACATGACGAGAATCTCGTGAAAGCCGAAAAAGAAAAACAAATAAAATATTTGCTTTAGATCTCACGTTAGATGGCTGGATCAAGGGTCTGATGCAGAAGGCAGTCCTCCTTGACACGGCTCGTATTGTGAGGAGGTTCCTGTCTTTGGGGCCCTAACCACCGGTTTCTTGGTCCCTGTACCCGAAGTCGGTGGTCTACTATTTTTTATATTTTTAAATGTATTTGTTTTTATATTTATATCTTTTTTTATATTTTTTTTATTAGTAATACATTTTATTAACAATACTTTCTTAAAAACTAATCTCGCCAAACTATGACGTTTGATGGCGAGAAGCGCCCTTTTACTTTTACAATTACCAACACTACCTAATTCTGTTTGCTAAAATATATATGCATACATATACATATCTATATACAATTATACAGTATTACTCCTTAACCTAATAATTATTTAAAGGTTCAGCAGTCCAATTATCCAGGAGTACGCTTCGCAATTTCGTTTTTAGCATACCTTTGTTTATTTTATTTTTTGTCTTAAGTCACTATTTTCATTAAATATTTTTAAAAATGTAAATAATGTGTATATAAATGAAATAAAGGAAATAATAATAATAAATATTTCGGACATCTAAACACACAACGCCATCTAGTCCCAAGATAAGCAGAGCTTGTGTTATGGGGAACTAGACAACTGATACAAATACATATATACTTTTTTTTGTAAATACATACATATTATAGATAGAACACACCCAAACTCCGATGTAGATGCAGCAGAATGATAAAGAATTTCTATTTAATGGTTTGTGAACATAAATGAAAACAAATAATAGGTTAATCCGGGATTATTATTGGTGATAGTATGAATTCTGATGATTAAGAGCAGCTATCAATTATTGGTGTTAAATATATTTATTATGAGTAATCTCTGTGGAATAAAATAGTTTGTGAATTTTTGTTGTTGTAAATAGTGGCTCATGTCCTTACTAAAGAATTAGAGAATATTCTTCATTTTCAGCCTTCTGCCGTCCATTGCGATGAAAAGTATATAATCCTTCCAACGATAAGCAATACAAAATTTCATTTACCTTAAAAGCGATTGTGGACAGCGTGGACAATCTATTATTTAACTCTTTCCATCTTGTGTAATTGTCATAATGTCTCGTTCACAAAAAAAGTTAGTCGACATTCGGGCTACCAGTTTATTAGTAATAGTTATTGATTCATTCCCTTTCCGAACGCGCTCGTCGTGATACTTGTACCACGAGTGCATTTTTTGTGAAGCTTCTGATTGGTTGGTGTATTTCCCGCCAAATCAGTCATACAAAGTATGTGCGTTCACCAACCTTGCGTAAGACAGACGACAAACTCCAAACTCAGTCACTCTCTACTCCGATCATGCTTTCCGTCCGTTCGACTGCCTCTCCAGATATATATGCTCTAAGTAGTTTTTCTACATTTTTTTTTAAATACAAAATTTTCAAATCTCTAGGACTTAATGTATATCTTAAATTAGACTATATATTTTTTTTTGCATATGATTGTTAAATTACCCCTTCCATTGCACGCCACTCCGATCGACTTTGGGTTAAAGAAATTTTAAATCTGCAGTTTATCTACTATTAATAGACCCACGCAACCTCGTTTGCGTCTCCTAATGCCCGTAGCGTGATAATTTTCCCCCGTTTTTGTAACATTCTTCATTATTGCTCCGCTCCTGTAGGTCTTAGCGTGATGATATATAGCTAAGCTAGCCTATAGCCTTCCTCGATAAATGGGCTATCTAACACTGAAATAATTTTTCAAATCGGACCAGCGGCTCCTGAGGTTAGCGTGTTCATACAAACAAACAAACTCTTAAGCTTCATATATTAGTATAGATATCACTTAAAATTTTAACAGTAAATAAAGGATTGAAATAAAGAGTAAAATCAATCTTCTAATGAAGCATTTTTTCTTATTAAACAAACAACGCTCTCGTGGTGTCTTATGATACATTATCTCAATGAATTGGTGGTGATCAAAATCATAAATATTAATGGTTGTAAAGAATCAGGGCTACGGCATCAGTCATGAACACCACAATTAAATAATAAACAAGTGTTACCTCACGTATTATTTATTTAAAAAATCATTATATATTGGTTTTAAAACAATGTTGGTGCCACTCTGAGGCTATCTTAAGATTAATTTATGACAGTTTAAAATACAAAATGACTACATATAAAAATAGATACAAATATTCAGAGCAAAAATATTTACGAGTATACATATGTACATTCATGAAAATATTAAGTATCTGTCATTTGTCTAAGAATGTTTTAAATGTACCTTTTTTAAATTTGTTGCATTAAAATTTATTTATAAGTATAAAATCTTACTTATTTGTAAAATAGCCGTTATTTAAAACATTCTTCAGTATATACCTACATTTTAATAAATGTAGGTATATAATTAAAACACAGTGATACTATAGGTAATTTATATTTATTTAATATATTTTAATACATAATCTTCAATAGCAAAAACAGTCGGGCAAGTTATCTTTTACTTTGTGACGCGCATAAGTAGGTATATAACATACAAGCATTACAATATGTTATAGTATTCAAGCACATCCTCTTACATGAAATAACCCGACAGAATTGTAAAGTTGTATAATACATTTTTAAGGCCACACTAAAACCATCTAGGGTAAGGTAAGGTAATAGTACTAGTGGTTAAACACTCACACGTATAAACGCCTAAACCAATACAATAAAAATTGGCGGCATGTTTTTAAATTGATTATTGATTCCATATTTAAAAAACAATACTGCACTATGTGTATCAAAGCGCACAAATTCCACATTTACAGCCTTAGTGTATGAGGACAATTCATCATATAAATTATTTATAGAGTAAACTCAAAACATAATTACGTATCGTATTATAATTTTAATAGAAAAGTTATTAACAAACTGTTGCCTATGTACTATTTCAATACATTAATATGTAGGTACTCGTATAAAGAAATTAGAAATTAAAAAATTTTCCTCTGTATCAAAGCCTAAAACAAAAGGAATTCGTTTATTTATGAAGGACTTTTAATTATATATATATATATATATATATATCGCCTCAGTCGTTTTGTTTAAGTTCAGTCTTGACATCTCAAATATATGTTATTAAATTTTATCCTAATCGGTGTTTTCTTGAAAATGATTAGCTGGACTGTTACTGAAACTACATGTGGTATGTATGGTTCGAAAGCCCGTAAAAGTGGGCAACCTTGTAAATGGCGAGTGGAAAACTTAAGGGGCAGCTCCAACTATTATCGTCTGACTGTCAAAATGTTACAGACCGGCTGTATAAACTAAAGAGACAATCAAATTGGTTTATTTAAATCGATATCTCGATTGTCAGCGAAAAACAGTCAGCCGCCACACTCTGCACCACTTTCTTCTTTCCCAAATCTAAATGAGGTTTTTACCTCATTTAGCTTTGCCTATCTCGACATTTTAGGCTCAAATAATCCTTTTTTTTAAAGTAAGTATCATTCTATGGTAAGGAAAACAACATTTCAGTAGATTAATTAAAATCCGATTTCACAGCTCAAGACGTCTGTTCACCTGATACCTGATGTAACAATGCCAACTACGCCCCCTGCCTTTAGACAATAGGAACTCACAAGGCATTCCTTGTATTTCTCTCCTTCTCGTGATCTTCTACCATAGTAGAAGATGGGAACGGGATGGAATGGGAACGGTTTCGGGAGTACACGGAACCGTTCTTGAAGCTATTCAACAATACTTTCGTACGTGGGTAGAATGTCTACCCAACTGCATTATCTGCCCGAGATAAAGTTATTTCTACCGTAGATATAACTTTGAAGACGAGGCGAATAGAAAAAATCGGTTCAGCATACGGTACGGCTGGTTTACAAGTTCAACGTCGTTCGTGGCTAACGATGATATCAACAAATAATGAGCTTCAACATAAATTGAGAAAAAAGGTCATCACAATAACATCACACTATTTGGTTTCTGCAGGATAATTTTGGTAGTACGAGTATTAGGTTAATATCAAGAAAGAACTGACTAAACTACATGTTTGATTTTTTTAACTAAGCAATCCTGAACTTTCGAAAGTAACGGTATAATGTCGGTACCTACAAAATATTAACAAGTTATCAAACAAAATTGGATATCTATATATAACAGTTAAATTTTGAAAAAGCTTGAATCTGTAAATTAGGAAGCGAAGAAACTTTTCCTTGACCTTGTGTTTTGAAAACACAGGTGTCAGGCATAACAATGTCGCCAATTTGATATCTTAAATTCAGCGTTATCGCGACATATATTTTTAACTGACTTTTACAACATATACACATAAATTAAATTGCTATCAGTTCTAGGTTTGTAAGTTATCCATAAAAAGATTGTGACGTAGTGAGTTATGAACAGGTATTCTGTCAAAAAGTGATTTGGCACAAATTTGTAGTTAAAAGAAACTACATAAAAACGTAGATGAAAATTAACTTAAAATAAAAAATTAAATATACAATTTGTTTAAAATTGAGCTATTTTAAGTACATATTAAATGAAACTCACCATTGATTATTATAAATTAGCATGTGCATAAAGAATTGAAAACATGAAAATATCGAGATTTATCTATTATTATGATAAATAATAAAATACTGAACAATCTAAGCATCAACCATTTTCAACGGTGTCGCAGCTGGAGGTAATGTATTTGTGTATGCCAAATTTTGTCTGGAAAATAAATAATAATTATCTATATTAATTAATATTATAAACGCGAAATTATGTACGTGTGGATGGATGGATGTTTGTTACTCTTTCACGCAAAAACTACTGAACGGATTTGGATGAAACTTTACTGTAATATAGCTTATACATCAGAATAACACATAGGCTACTATTTGCCGCGATAACCGACATACACTCGGGCGGAGCCGCGGTCAACAACTAGTGTTTAATAATACAATATTCTAATTGGAATCTTAGGGGCTTCTCAAAAAGTAGATATGTATATGTATAGTCTCTCCCAACCTAAAATGACAACATTCTTGCTGTCATAGTTCGTTGTTGCGTGTGAGACCGGAGGCCCAATGACGCAGGAGCATCTCAATAGGCCTTCATCTCGTGTGGATCATCATGCTGCACTGTTGCATTGTCTGTATCCGCAATGAGTATGGTGACCACTACTCTTAGATTCTGCTCACGCTTTCCATTAGGCAGAGTAGTCACTTTGGCGTGCTCATATATATAAATTAAAACATTTTTTTTGTCCTATCATGTATTTTTCTAATATGAAATCTTAAGATATTCGCCGTTTCGCCAAAATTACAATTTTTGTCTGTCTGTCTTCTGTTTGTTCCGGGTAATTACTGGAACGGTTAGCCCGATTTTAACGAGATTTTCAATGATAAGTAGCTGATGATACAAGGAGTAACTCAGGTTACTTTTTTTAGGCTAACTTTATCTCGTGGCGTAACACCGCGATATTCTAATAAAATGTTAGCAGAAAAAAGAAAATATGAAAACATTTAGAAGGTAAAATAACAATTGGCGAACGTCAGTTAATAATAATAATAGATATGGTTTAAAAAATACTAAAACACACGCTTACAAAAGTCGGGAACAATTTCCAACATTCTATAGGACCTCATACCATTTTTTATATCTTATTAGACTATAATCAAAAGTACAATTAAATGAATCCAGACCTGTATTGCTGGTAAACTCGAGCGAAGTGTATCTTGTGCGCGATGTAAATTGAGATGAAAATACACAATCCAATGACAAAGGATGCTCCAAGTAGCGCCGGAAACTGTAATTCACCAAAGATTAATTATATTTGAATATCCAAAATAACAATATTGAATATACAATAGTTCTACGTCAATATAAATAATAATTATATCAATTTAAATAAACAATTTTATCAACACCCTCTTTACTTTTGTTTAAAAACTAAAAAAAAAGGTATATTAAATTTCTATCAACGATTACTAACTAGCCATCAAAACATACTTATACTAAAAGAAAACTTTATAAGTTACCTATGTCAAGGAGCAATTTCCAATATCACTGAAATAATAACAAAGTGTAAAAAAACTATGCTAAATCTATACTAATACATATTATAAATTTGAAAGTGCACCGCTGCACAAATTTCAGTGAAATTTGGCGTAGAGATTCTTACATTCTTGAGGAAGGACGTAGGCTACTTTTTACCGTGAGAACCGACATGGTTTGTTGTATATGGGAGATTAACCACAACAATAGGCATAATGACAAATTTTGAAAAACTGTTTTATAGTGCTCGGAAGTTTCTCTTATTGTCACGACATTTTGTCACAACTACCACTATATGGGTATCAAATGAAAGGGGTTGACTAGTAGAATACAGATGAGAAGTACTATGTAATGAAATTAAAAACTATAAACTTTAAAATTTATTTTTTCTATTTTAACGGTTTTTGAAAATAATGTACCAAAAGCTTAAAAATATTCGGTACTAGCTGAACCCCTCAATGTTTCCCGCGGTTATCGTCATACCGCGAGTGACGCCGCGGGACAAAGGTAGTCTAAAAAACTAAACCATTTTTTTTGGATAATTTAGAAAATATTCACAAAAATAAATATATGAAATAGTCGGGTCGGTTAGTATATATATTATAACAACATTACGTCACAGGTTGATTTATTTGATTTCATGCTCACGTACCTACCTTGTTTAACCTTATTTTAAATATGAAATTATTTATCATCGTTCTAGCAAAGCAACTACATGCAAATAAGAGCAACTAGCCAGTAAACCAAACCCTCCTTTCTAACGCTCCCGATCAGAAGGTCTAAGCCTTTCTAAAGAGAAACCTATGTCCAGTGGTGGTCGTGCCTCTGGTGATGTGTTTCAAAGCCCTTCCATGACGCGAGTGTCGCACAATAAATGACGGTTTGTGTGGACATAACTACGACCAGCTATTTAATTTAAAGTAAGCAAGAACTAATCTTTTTTTTTAATGTTAATACTGCCTCGGTGGCGCAGTGCAAGTGTTTGTGATTGCTGTGCTTGAAGTCTTGGGTGCAATTCCCGGGTCGGAACAAATGTTTCTATGATCTGCAAATATTTGTTTCGGAGTTTGGGTGTTTTCTATGTAAAATTGGTATGTATTTACAAAAAAAGTATACAAATATGTTTTTTATTAGTTGACTGGTTACCATAGTATAAGCTGTGCTTAGTTTGGGACTAGATGACATTGTGTGAAAGAAAACATAGATATAGAAGAAAGAACAAATTACCTGTTTACTGCATTCATATTCCCAGTTGACAGACAAGAGGTTATCGTAAAGTTTCGTAAATTTTTTGACAGGACATTTAGTGCCACAATATGGGATGTCCATAATTAAGGGTTCAACAATATCACTGGAGTTTCTATACGAGATTCTGACATAGTGAGTAGATGTTGATTTATCTGAAAACGACATGTGATTTATTTAAATGAGATATAACATGAATACAATAAATTCTGGATAACCAGATCTCAGTATATCTGCGACGAAAAATACCTAGAGACAGAGTTTTATTTCTCGTGCATATTGTTATTGTGTAAGAACTAAGATAAAATTGAATATTTTATCTAGGACGGATTTTGAAACCAAGTGTTACTTTAGAATAACGATTATTAGAATCAAACAATTAAAAATTCAGTAAAAAAAAAAGAGATTCATAATGTCAATTGTTTATCTCGCAATCCTATTCAGGCTAGCTTAATAACTATCCGCCTATGTAAAAGCATGTGTACAAAAAGTAAAAACTAAAACCCAACTACGACAAAAAACGACGCTGAAAAAGTATGAAACAAGTTTTAAAAGCCGTAGTCACGCGTTGTTAAAGTGATATGTACCATGTGGTACATTACACTACATGGACTACGGCTTTTGAAACTTATTAATGTACCATAGTCCATATCACTTTAACAACGCGTGACTACGGCTTTTGAAACTTGTTTCATACTTTTTCAGCGTCGTTTTTTGTCGTAGTTGGGTTTTAGTTTTTACTTTTTTTTATTTAAAATGTTTTGGTGCCTCTTTAATACTAATTTCTTTGCAAATTATATTTTAAATAGATACCTAAGAAATATCACACTTATCGAATAAATACGAACAAAGTCACGAGAAAATGCTAATAATATATAAATTTTTGAAATCTACAAGTAACGCCCTTTCGTATGATATCAAACACGGCATATTTCTCTCATATTTATTTTTTAATTCACTACTTTACGTCGGCTAGAGGGCGCCACATTAGCTTCAGTGACACGTCATATAGCCTATTATTAGCGGGCAATCAAGACGCTTCTAACGATACTTCATTTGTCTTATTCTGACTAGTTTCGAAAGAATGAGGGAACAAATAAGCATAACATAGAAATATCACACTTTTCGAATAAATACGGACAAAGTCACGAACAAATGCTAATAATATATGTATTTTTGAAATGTACAAGTAACGCCCTTTCCAATGATACCAAACACGGCATATTTATCTCAAATTATTTTTTTAATACAGTACTTTATGTCGGCTAGAGGGCACCACATTAGATTCAGTGATACGTCATATAGCCTATAACCAGAAGACGATCATGACGCTTCTAGAGACACCTCATTTGTCCAAATCTAATGAGTAGTTAAGGAGCTAGGAGGGAACAAATGAACATACACACATACATACATACATACATACATACATACATACATACATACATACATAGCCTGTCAAAATCATAACCCTCCTTTGGCTTTGCCGTAGTCGGGTAAAAAAGGTTCATTTTCTGACCCTTAATGGTCTACTAATGATACTTGAATTTTCAATCTTGTAATTTATATATAGGTATTTGTGCGTATTAAAAAAATCGCGTTCACTTTCTTAAGATAGGTTTAAAAAATTAATTAAATATCAGTGACGTTTGGATTAATTTATAAGGTACATTTTATTGCCGGAGGGCAGGCTTTGCGTCCTCGAATGACATTGAGTAAATACTGCCAATTTTCCAGTTGATTTACGAACTAGCGGACCTTGTTGAAGAAACATTCACTCTAAACGGTTTCCTTATTCCTCAAAAACCTGTTGGTACTTTTAATGAATACAGTTTTATGCATATTATTAAAGATTTCAATGATTGTCATTCAGAAATTTGTAATTTTAATCAAATAAAACGTGACATTATTAAGGATTTGTCATCATTATATATCAAAAATCAAATTGCTTCGATTTATACAGCTAACGTCAGAACCATTAGTTATTCGAACTATCGGCAGGGGGGTTTTACTTCTGACATTAGGTATGTTCTGCAAGCACTCCTCCCGGGAAGGAGTACGGCAATGGTTGACACTCGGCGCTCGGCTCGCACGATAGCCGCGTCAACAAGTTGAATATTACGTGTACTTACTGCGAAACGAACTAATTATTATGTTTTTAGTTACTTAGCAATAAAATTATTTTAATTGTTTTGCGTCGCGTCGCGCGTACTCAACTTGAATATTACGTTGTACTTACTGCGAAACGAACCAATTATTATGTTTGTAGTTACTTAGCAATAAAATTATTTTAGTAATTTACAAAAAAAAAATGTTAAGACAGACATGTATTAATACAATACAAAAATCTCTATCTTATTGACGGCAAATACCTATATTGTTCGAAGAACGCATAATTATTATGGTGACAAAACTCTAAAAAAATCTTACAACCTAATGTCGTCTGCTGACGGACATCGGAGAGAAACCAAATTAAAATGCTTTTAGAAGGAAAATAAAATAGTATTCATTAAATTCAGTATAATAATTTATTTACCTGTCTTTAAAAGTTTAAAAATAATTTCTTAATTACATAGTTGTAAGTTTTGTTTACCAAATCATTAGTTTTCTTTAGTAATACTATTTTATACATTTATAATTGTACGGCGACTCGATCTCAATCAAACCATCAACTAGGTTTTGGGGGACAAAGATTCTAATTAAGTTTTTTTTCTATGTGTAATAAATACCACAATAAAAATAGATAAAGTACATAAATAAAAAGTTACATAGGTACTTAGTACTAGAAGTACGTTACGTAGACAAGATTATCATGTTTGTTAAAACTTTTTTACTTACTTTGTTACTAAAAGTGTTTTCTTTATTATTTATTTTAATATTTAACTAATCGACAGCAAGTGGGAACCCCGGGCTCTTGCTGTAAATCCAGCGGTGTTTAACGAAATATGAACACTCGGGTCACACGGTAAGATTCAATTTCGCTTGTGAGGGGACAGAGTTGAAAACTTTTTATGCCTAAACTTGACTTTTGTTCCAGAGTGGCACTTCTGCACGTAAGTACATTAGTTATTCTGTACTATCGGTACTTCCCTACAGATAAGTTATAATATGTTTATAACAATTGAAGGATATGCAAGAACATTACGTGGCTGATAAGAAAAATAACAAGCATCGAAGAGAGAAAATATTCTCCCAGCATAGCTATATTAATCAATTTTTTTTTATATATATGTTTTTTTTTATATCAATTATCTATTTTATTGTTATTTTCTTCATTTTAGTAATAGCTTAATTGTTAGATATACTTTCGATTACACTAGAAATTAGGGAACTATATTTTGATCCGTACATAATCTCTACATAAGGAAATGCTTCTTTCCTCGTTTAGAGCACGCTGGTTATCCTAACGACGTGTCTACTAGGGAATCCGACATGACATTCCTAGGTCCCGAGTTCACGGTGCCACAGTACCACACCTGTATTTGTAATAAATATAGATATCTTCGTCATACACCATACAAAAAATTACAAACGGTCCTTACCTAATAATAACTCAAAAAATACAGCAGATGTATAACAAGGACAATTCCCATCATACATGCCTAGAGCATTGAGAATACTTCCAACAGTTAGGTCGTGGGCGCTGAATATTTGCACTCTGCGGTGTTTACCTCCACTTTCAGCAGACATGGCATTGACTAGGTGTGTAGTAATATGTTTGAGTAAAGGGCCCACTTTCAAACGAGACAGCAAAGGAGTCCCCGTTTGTGTAGTAAAGCTGCAAAAATGATTTGAATTGTCACAACGCTACTTGACCTCGCGTTTGAAGCAAATGTGTGATATGTCAGATGTATATTTTTGTATTTAGAACTAGGTCAAGCTTGAGAGCTGTGACATTTACAATTCTGGCTTCATGATCATCCTCGCTTGATTACCGTTAAAAGGTAAATTAAAATTAACAAAGGAATACTGTGATGAAGATATTGACTAAATAATTATTTAAAAAAAACTATAAGGCTTGCAATTCATTATGAAAATCGCGGTGAAAATTTGAAATTCCCTAAATATAAGTTATTAAAGTTTATGTTTTTTGATGGGTGTCGTTAAATTTTACTTTTTTTAAAGATATTGTTTTAATAATGATGTAAGAATCTTTTCTTACTATTAATAATATTTTTCTTATAGGGTCAAGAAGAGATGATATTGTATAATAATGAAATTTAAATTCACCTGTAGCATGCTGGTTCTCGCATTTTATCCGGGAACACGGAATGTGTCCAATTGGGTAACGTAAAGTTATAAAGAGATTCAATGTACAGAGTACTATAGATATCATCAATGTGATAGTAGCTTTCAACTTTCAAACCGGTGTTTTCTGACAGGTAACTGAAAAAAACATTGAGTACAAAATTTATAAATTTTATCAATTCAAAAAATCGTTAGGTCGGCATAATTATTGACTAGGAATACCTGAATCGGCATGTGCTACTACAGAGAAATACTTGTGTTTATATTTAAGAAAAATTTTAACAAAAATAAAACCGACTTCAAGGTTTGACTCGATTTCTCTTGGATGCCATCATCAGATCTTAGTACCAACGTTTGGATATCTCCTTTCCATTAAAAAAAGAATCATCAAAATCGGTTCATAAACGACGAAGTTATCCGCGAACACACACATAAAAAAAAATATATATATAAACGGTCGAATTGAGAAACCTCCTTCTTTTTTGAAGTCGGTTAAAAAAAGGGAATTTTGCTACCTAGTAATTTTAACATAAAAAGATTAACTTTAAAGGAAGGACTGATTACAAATCATTTTAGAGGAGGAAGATACATCCTATGTCTCGGGGGACTTTATAAACAGACATGAAACTACCCAAAGAACACCCAGAGTCAGAACAACAATTTGCAGATCACACAAAGTATTGTCCTAATTGGGATTTGAACCCATAACACTTGGCGCAGTAGAAAGTGACGACGAAAGCACTAGGCCAACCATGCAGTCAACTTTCTTAAGCTTAAATCCTTTTAAAAACTTGTATGTATTATGTTGTTGCATCTTCTAGGATGTTTGATATCCAATATATCATATGTTATAGTGCCTAGCCTGTTGGCTTACTATTTAATGATCCTGACTGCTGGATCAGAGGTCAACCTCTGACTCAGCAGTCAAGGTTAGGTTCGATTCCCACCACGGTTATATTTTTGTTTTATGAACACAATCATTTGTTCTGTGTCTTGTAATTTATCTATACAAATAAATAAAATTGGAGTGTCTGACTGTAATATTAAAATAACCGCTTTTTACTAAATGCATATGTATAATGTATACCACTTTTTTTCAATTTTGTCTGCCTGTCTATGTGTCTGTCTGTTTATTCCGGCTAATCTCTAGAACGACTGGAACGATTTCGACGGGACTTTAACTTGAAGATTAACTTAGGCTACTTTTTTAGACTAGCTTCGCCCCACGGCGTTAACCGTGGTACGACAATAACCGCGGGTAACAGCTGGTGAATAAGCGGGGTTCAGCCGCTCTTTAATATGTATGTATATATGCTCTGCTTTGTTTGTAATCAGACAGCCGTGAATATAATAATATTAGATATATGAACAATTAAATACATAATATTCAAGTGTTCCGAATACTTAAATGTTGCTTTTGCTTACTTATAACACAACTTAAACAGGAAAGAGGAAAATACTGAGCATTTGCAACTTGTCGATAAATATACATATGAACATTAGTTTTTAATCCTTACTTATTTTAAGGATAAATAGAATGCAAGTTAGCTAGCTGACAATCAATGAGAATCTGTTTATTTTCTCATACAGTCATAACATCAATACAGTGTCATTCGTGTTTGTATCAACTCTCACTTGAAATGTCTGTTTCTCACAGTTATGCATATTTTCATAGATAATAAATGACAAACTTGCAAATATTGAATACTTTCAATATTTTTAACATTTGAATGTCCTATGAATACCATTTTAGAGATGTTGAAATGAGCTTTTTACTTTTAATTATGTAAATAAATACCTTCAATGTCAACTATTACAGGTCTACTCTGGTTGCTACAGAAGATTGCTCAAACATTAATGTAAGATAAAAGCAAAACTAACAAAGTAGGTTAATGTTAATTGTAAGAATTAACATATAAATAGTACTCATGGATGAAACACATATTATTCATACATTTATTTTGTTTATATAATAGTAGCAATACATATATCTCTTCGTGGTGGTGAATTAAGAATACAGAGTGTCAGCACTCCTACTGATCCCATTGTGAATAAGCAATCAAACTATTAAGGACAACTTCACTGCAAAGAAAAGGAATACTTGAAACAAATGCTATACAAACCATCAGGCCATTGTGATATAGTTGGCCTAGGCTTCCTTTCTAAGAGGTCCGGAGGTCATAATACAGCAGTTCCCGGACCTCTCCCTCTCTCAGGCGCAGAGTAGCACACCGTGTGGTTTTAGTCGGTTCGATTCCGACACACCGCCCCGCCGCCGCAAACCCCGGCGGGGTGACGGCCCGAGGGGGTTTCCACACGTTAAAAAAAAAAAAAAAAAAGCTTCCTTTCTAAGAAGAGGTCTATGTGGACTGTTAAAGGCTGGGAAGGTTGAGTAAGAGATATCATATATTCAGAAAAGTTGTCAATAAGGGAGAGGAAAGGTGAAAAATATTTCTAATAAGACAACTTACTCCATTAATTCCCGATATTTATTCTGTCTTTCGATAAAATCTTTTGAATGGATCAGTCTCTCGTACTCCTTGTCGTAAGCTGGACAGGGTTTTTTCATAGCAAGTAATTCATCTTCTTTTTCAGGCACAGTGTGAACGGGTATTGGCTGCCACATTAAATCTGAGTTCCATACATTACTGCCATATGGAGGGTACAGGCCTAGAAAAGTTCACAAAGAAGGTTTTGAATGTCATCAAGTACCTTCATACTTGGTATTACTATAAAGTATTTTTCAAATAGGTTTGTACTTATCTATACTAATATTATAAAGTGTTTGTTTGATTGAAAATGCTAATCTCAATAAATACTGATCTAATTGAAAAATATTTTTCAATGTTAGATAGTCCAGTTATCAAAAAATCTGGTAAAAAGGGGATAACAAATTTATTTTGAAATCTTCCATTGTGTATGCTGTGTAAATGGTTAATCTTACAAATGCAATGTATTTAAGAATTGTGCATCTTTAAAGTTTTAAAAAAAGTCTGTGACAGCATAATATGTCTATATTTTAAGGTTGGTTTACTATCACCTTTTTTATTGGAAAACAAATTGTGCCCACTGTTATAACATCACACCATGGGAGATGCAGAAAAGGTTCTGTGGGTCAGCTAGCTCTTTCGTAAATCAAGTGGATTCAATACTTTAAATTACTATTGAAAGCAATCATTAATCATACTCAATGGCTAGAACCGGGGTTCCCAAAGTGTGCGCCGCGGCGCCCTGAGGCGCCGCAGGAAGTAGCGAGGTGCGCCGCGAGTCGGTCTTCTATCATTATCCGAAAGGGTTAATTATTTGCGGGTATCCATACCGCAACAATATTTTGACCGCTCGCAACAATATTTTGACCGCTCGCATCATAGGTTCTTAAGGCCTTGTCCTACGTAGACGTTTCAACGCGAAGCGAATTACAATTTGTAATTCGATCCGACGCGGTGTTAAACGCTGATGAGTATCCCGAGATATGAAAATAGAATGGTTATGCATTGTCCCTACTCTCAACATTGTCATATTACTTAGTGATTATTAATTAGTGTAAATATAAATTTGTACACATTATAACACAATATATAACCTTTGAAAATGTTTATCAAAGTATTTAAATGATATCCCCAAATTATCTGTCTGTCTTTTATCAATCATTGACACCCGATATTATCTTCTAAATCAATAAATAACTTTTTCTGTGTTACATTGTTTTAATAACAAAGAAACTCACCTGCTAAATTTGCTTGTGCAGACATAAGGGTGCGATCCACATCTGTAGATCGAACATATATCTGAGATGGATCAAAGTCTCTGGATAGCAAGTGCTGAAAATATACAGTAATATAAAGTACTTTTCGTCTAATACACAGTTCTAACTTATAAATTACCAGTAGTAATCTGGTTACCTTTCAAGGGTTTTTTACAAGACTATGGTAAAGCCAAAGGAAATGGTTGTAGCCAGTTTTGGCAGTTTATGTAGGTTGTATGTAACATAGCACCTAAACCACTAAATTAATTTTAATGAATGAGGTGCCAATAGATTTGCAATAATGGCCTAGTTTTAACATAGTTGTATAGGTTATTTAAAAAAAAAAAAAAAATATAATTTTTGAAGTTATCTCATTGTAGTAGTGTAAAATGGTCTTGCCCTCTTTTAACAATATTTAATTCATATAAATAACACATTGCAATACTCTGTGTGTTTTGCTTTCATCTAGAAAAGGCAATATTCAATTTATGTTTACATGTTGCATATAATTTATTTGCTAGGACTTTGTAATTAGGACACTACTGATAATATAATATTACAAATAACATTGTAATACAAAACTATTTGTTGCTGTTGTGATATGATTATATTGCGAAATGTAAACATAGTCAGCTTACCGAATATCTTTGTCTCAGCCATTTTCCTAATGCATAATGTTGCATTTTTCCGATGTTTGTAAGCTCTCCAAATTTTACAGGCCAAAGAGACTCATTCTTCCAGGGATCCGTGGGATAAGGATCAATTGGAGTTCTATCACCATGTCTAAATACAATAGCAGCAAACTTCACATCTTCATCACCAAACGTAATTGTAGTACAGGCGATAATAATTAAAAGTGGGATCATATTGACAATAAATCGATTTTATACCTGCTCTTAATAATTATAACTTCATTACAAAACACAAACCCAATGTAGTATATAGATTAATTAAGTCGGAAAAAATTAATGAATTCAAACGCTTGAATTTTAAAAACGCTAATCAGATTTCGTTCAAGGTAGGTAGTTCAAATTCAAATCAATCAATCCAATTAAACACATACACACACACTACACCGCTGCCTGAGTCAACTGACTGACTCGCCTGCCTGACTGACAGCCCTGATAGGCGACAGGCGACAGATGACAGTGACAACACTGACAACTATTGAAGAACTGCCGACGTATTGTGAGACAATGAGAATGAAGTTTACGACGATAGATAGATAAGTTTTAAATTATGTAATTTTCTTTATCCATACACATGCAGTATTTTGAATTATATTTTGATTCTCTTATAGCTTAAATCAATGCTATTTTCATTGGTTTAAATACCTACTCTAGTTAGCATTGCTCTTAAATGTATTCAATCAATTTAATTTTTTAATTTTTTCAGTCCAGCATATAGCAACACACGTGCCAGCTTTATCGAAAATCGTTTAGGTCAAATAAGCTGATAGACCAGAAGTGATAGACCGTCGCACTTGCGTGTTATTATCTCAGATAAAGAATATCTTTATCTTAGGTTATTATGACCATGTTACACTGATTTGTGTCGATGGTCGTACCAGCCAGCACGGATAGGAAGTTTCTATTTTTGAATATTGTAGAAGATCACGTCAAGATAAACACGACGATCGTTTTTAATAATTCTTGTTCTGTTTAGGTGTAGCAAACAACAAATGTAATTTGTGTTAATTCTAAATAAAACTAATGTTCACTATTGGGATTGCCTGTTTACTTGCAAATATACCTCTAACAATTTGTAAGTTCATTTCTATCAATGAGTGTCCGACCGAAACTTTGGACGTTCAGCCTGTTATTTTTATTTTGGGGAAATATAACAGCCTGTAACTTCTGTAGATATATTTATTACTAGCTGACCCACGCAACTTCGTTTGCGCCTTATATTGCCCGTAGCGTGAAAATTTCCCCCGTTTTTGAAACATTCTTCATTGTTAATTGTTCATTGTTAATGATATATACCCCATAGCTTTCCTCGATAAATGGACTTTCCAACACCGAAAGAGTTTTTCAAATCGGACCAGCGGTTCCTGAGATTAGCGTGTTCAAACAAACAAACTCTTCAGCTTTATATATTAGTATAGATATCCTGATAAACATCTTTAAGAACCTACTCGTTTGAATACGCCCATGCCAAAAACAGGTATTCCCGGACCAATGGGTACGACATTCAAACTTTCAAGAAAAGGGAGTACTACTTAAAAGGCCGGTAATGTACTGTGACGCTTCTGGTGTTGCGGGTGTCCATGATACGTCTGCTCGTTTGCTCGTATACCAATAAAAATAAATTGTTGGACTTGTTTCTATCGATTTGTTGTATTAAAGCCATTCTTACGTCTCATTTGAAATCTAGATATTATTGGTGTAAAATCAAAATTTTTCACAAAAATCCATGAACAAAAATGGGTTTTTAAGATTAGCTATACTTTTGTTCCAATTCTTAAATGTTATGTACGAACAGTGAACAAAGTGATGAATACTGTAACTAGATATATTGTGCCCTTTTATGTATGACTAGCTTTTGCATGCGGCTTAGCTCACGCAAACTTTCATACTCTGATTTACCCCGTTAGGGGCAAAATTTAAACAATTCCTTTTTTAGTGCTCACTTACGTTATATAAAGGACCTACATCCAAAAGTTCAGGATTCCACGTTCAGCGATTTGGGCTGTGCGTTGATCTCTGGATATGTCAGTTACCTTCCTCTTTAATCTATACATCTATACAAATAAAGTAAATTATATAATAAATTACTTTATAAATAAATAGCTTAAATTTTTTTTAGTAAAAACAAAGATAAACAAAAATCTAAATGTTCTTGCGACTAGTATTATGTTGTCAACTAGAACCATATCTATTTACTTGTTCATTAAGGTACTGTGTCCATTACGTTTAATATATAATACTCGTACTTATTCCCATGAAGTGACCGCGCATTGAATATCGAAATAAACACTATGATGACACTACGTACGTGAACGTATCGATAAATTGTTATTATGCAGGCAAGAGAATATTTGATTCTGGTAGTGTTATTTCTTATTTTCTATTTAAAATAAAAATAAATATGGTAGGTATACCTACCATATTTATTCCATATAATATTTTGACTAATATATTAGTCAAAATATTGACATTATAAATATATAAATTTTGTAGTTACTAGGATCCTATTAAATAAAAAAGCTTTATTACCACATTTCAAAAACTTCCATGATATACCTAAATTACAAGTATGTTATTTCTTGACCGAGAAATATTATAAATTCTGAAAAAATGCTGTTCTAAACGTTTTTTTTTTATAAATATTTTTTTATGAAGGTGGTTTTTAGTTTTCGAACTTACTTTATATATTTAATTGTGAAATATTATCTTAAATATTAAGTTAGGGCTTGAAAGTTTGTACGGAAATCCGTCATTTTTTAAGTAAAAACTATCGCAGTCGTCGAGTTGCGGAAGCCCAGCCTACGAGTTCAATATTAAAGAAGTTAGAAAGATGAAATTTTATTTTTGGGCTACTGATTAAATGAGTAGATACGTATTTAAACGTTTCTGGATATTCTATCCTAAGGGGTGAAATAGGGGTTGACATTTCGTATATAGGTTAGTCTGAAAGTCCGCTATTTTTTAAGGTTAGTAGTAGCCTGAAACTTTGCCTTCAGGCTTTTGATTACAAAAAAATGAATACCTAAATCTGCACATAATAATAATAATAATAATAATAATATATCGCTTTATTGTACACCAGATGCATTACAAGGTAAGCTTAAAATTAGAGAAGTACAATTGGCGGCCTTATCGCCCGGAGGCAATCTCTTACAGGCAACCGTTGGATGGAGAGACAAACATGATTATGAGATAGTGTAGGGTAGTATCTGGTGTAGAAGTAGGTAAGACGAATAAATAAATAAAGTAATAAGGATTTTTATATATCGTTATAGTAATACATAGTGTGGGTAAAAATAAAAAAAAAATACGAACAAGAAATAAGATAAATATACAACAAGAAATAAGATAAATATACATATGGGAATTCTACTCCTAAAAGGGTTAAAATAACAGTTACCCATGTCGTGCGGCATTGGCATGGAACGTGGAGTTCGACTAGGTCCTTCGCGAGCGTCTCCTCCCCGCTACTCACAGCCCGCGAAGCTGGTAGACGCTGCGTCGGCCCTTGGGCGACTTTTGCTTGCGGCGGGCCTAATAAGAGAGTCTACCAGCAGACGGTGCCCGCTTCAGTGCAGGCAGGCGCTGGGAGGAGTTCGGGTGTGTTAATAACAGCAGTTCCCAGATGCCTATCCTCTCAGGCGCAGAGTGGCACATCATGTGGTTCTAGTCGGTTCGATTTGGTTCTAGTTGGTTCGATGCCGACATCCCGCGCCGCCGCAACGTCGGGGTGACGACCCGAGGGTGTTTCCACAAGTTACAAAAAAACAACCAAAAAAAAGAGTCGATAGTTTACTTTAGTTAGTTTAGAAAGTCCTTATATTATATTATTTGAGAATACCATAAGGCGAAACCGGTCAGGTGTAAATTGAATTAAAATAGTGGAATAAGTACAAGGGAGTTTATTTCTAGAATGTATTACAACAATTTCCATCAAATGCCGACAATCGAGAGTAGGTATAAATTGAATAGGCCATTGATTAAAAATAAATACATTTATAACATGTATGCATTAATGACCTTTTGTTACCCAGGTAGACCGTGCGAGGTCTTTGTGGTGCATTTTTGCCTGTTGTGTCGAACATTGTGTCTGTTAATTAATGTGTATTGGAAACAAAAAAAAAACTGAGGCTGAGGACAAATCTTAAATATTGATTTACAATATTCAGTCCCCATCGGTTTGTGATTGACAACCTACACTATGTACGAAAAGAGCGCGACCGCCAAAATTGAATGAAAACCTTAGAAATATCAATGATAAATTGTAATTAATTAAGTATTTTATTGCTGTTTGATGCTTTATATTAATACGGCGTCCAACCTCCATTATTGTCCATAATCGCTTGGCATTTTCGTGGCATTCTTTCCGATAATTTTCAGGATAGCTGTGAGGTAAAAAACACTACCACGAGCTCTTCAGTTCATGAGTAATCATCGATTACCTGCACTACGCACTTGCACTCACACTAATCAAAGTGAATACAGGCCTTAAGGTCAACGACGGTCAATACATTTTTTGACCTTAGTTTACGCTGCATCCACGCAAAACATTTTCAATTGGATTGGCATCAGGGGACTGTGAGGGAATCCAACACGTTAATACAATGTTCTGCTCTCCAAGAGGTGTTAAGGGTGATTATCCTGTTGCAGAATCCAGAAATTATTTTGGTGTGGAAACATCTTCTTAGCTGACGTCAAAGGAAGCTTAATTAAAAAAGAAAAATAATAGCAAAATTTGGTCATTTATGCACTTCTGCTTACTTTGTCGGAAATACAGGCGTAAGCATAGATTATACCTAATGTATATACGGCGTAAGTATGAATAAAGGTACATAGTGTATGTGGTAAGTATATTACGTTTAATCTAGTCTAGATTATAAAAAAGGAACTTAAATTCAATCAAACCTGGAGAACCTTTTATTCTATAAATTGTTTACTTAATATAATGAACCAGCGTATTTCATCAACATTATTTAGGCAAATAGTCCATTGTAATATTACTTTGATATTTGTATGTAGGTATGCACGTTAAAAACCAAAATTTCTATATTTACTCGGTAAGTTTTATACGGTCGACACAGTTTCGGAGACTATGCTAATTGAATTGCAAGAGGTATGCATAATGTATGTATTTTCGTATTTAGCTATTAAATGTTTATTAACATTTCTTTGAGCAATAATGTAGTTACAAAATATCTGAATTTTTCAATTGCTTATCGGCGTCATGCACACGTCATACCTACATTGGGAAATAAAATAGATTTGCTCAGTATATTTGTTATGTAAAGTATATAATAAAGAATACAAGTAGGTCTACATTGCTTCTTTAATTTTTAAACCATCTGAGCTCTCGCCAAAAAGAAGAAGAATCCGTAATGATAACAATACCAGACCATTAATTGCTGTAAGAAAGATAAGGATATATTCTTTCAGATTAACAGATCATTTTCACGAAGTTAAGGCTCAACATAGTAAGTATTAAAAGTGTTTGGCGAACCAATCAACATAAATAATAACGTGTGTATGTGGAAAAAGGGCCCACTTTTTACATTTTTGCGAAACAGTATAAAAATAGGAATTAATTAAAAATAGTAAAAATCTAAAGCAATGGGTCATACATTTCTTAAACGTAAAATAAAGCTGTTATGATCAGATGGGCCCTCAGTTCAGATGCTTGCAAAAATGACATAGTCTAGATCTCGGGAAGTAATACCTCAGTTCGGTAACGTCTGAACGAAGGAATCTCCAAGAAATGCAAAATGCAAAATCTTAACAAATACGTAACTACGACTTTAGAATACACACACAATTATAACCCAAGTAGAATGTAGAATCTAAAATAACTATACGTACCTATTTATAATTAAGTGCGGACGACTCTAGGAGTTAACTGTGAATGTCTCACAATGAAGTAATTCATGAGAACGACTTGCTTATCTATCAATTATGAAAAATTTTCGTACAGAAGAACTTGTATACTTATAGGCCAAACATACATAGAAATATGATGATTGATGAGTTACAATACTAAGAAAATAATATTTATATTATTAATGCTTATTGATAGGAATCAATCGGAATCTCATTAATTACCTCATAATCTCTCTCTCTCTATCTCATTCATCGGAAGATCATTAATTAGCAGAATAATAGATCAGTCTCGATCAATAATTTTGTAGCGATATAGGCTAATTATTGTCGGCATAACCCAAGACAACCCCGGTGTTAGTATTTACAGTAGAGAGTTAGTATAACAGAGAGTATTTACACAATATTTTAAGCTTAAAACTTACTCGTTCGAAATGATAAATCCTTTTTGTTTTGGACAGCCCATTAACGAAGCCAGGCCATGGGGTATAACATAATTATCACGTTACGTTCAGAAAAAGCAGAGCTATAAAAAAAGTTTTTGCAAAATCTGGTAAAATGTATTTGTTTTGAGATAAACGCACAAAGGTGGAGTCTACCGTGGGAAATAGCGCTTGAGCTGTGTTTCACCGAGTGAGTGAGGATACCGCAGGCGCATACCCCAACCACTTCCCATATCCCTCCTGATCCCCCTCCTCATGCCCCTCCCCATCCGCCAAAGGCGGGCAACGCAATTGTGACGCCTCTGATGTTGCAAGTGTCGATGGGCAGCGGTAATCTCTTACTATCAGGCGATACGTCTGCTCGTTTGCCCGCCTAGTTATAAAAAAAAACCGGTGTAAACTAGCGCTTGCGCTGTGATTCACCAAGTGAGTGAGGATACTGGAGGCCCATACCCTAACCACTCCCCATACATCCCCCTTCTCATCCCGCTCCCCATCCCCTAAAGGCTGGCAACGCACTTGTGGCGCCTCTGGTCTTGCAAGTTGCGTGGGACAGCTAGTTAATAATTCTCAAACACGACCTGATCTCAAACTAGGCAGGGCCTGGGATCACTATAAGATTATTGTCTAGTACAGTAGACATGCAGTAGCATGCCCTTTTTCAGACCCGTGTTGTTCCTAAAAAGTGAATAGAAAAAAAACTTCTTTTTTAACCGAATTCAAAAATAAAAGGAAGAGTTATCAGTTCGACTGTTTTTTAGGGTTCCGTGCCAAAGCCAAAAATCGGAACCCTTATAGATTCGTCATGTATGTCTGTCTGTCTGTCCGTCCGTATGTCACAGCTACTTTTTTCCGAAACTTTAAGAACTATAATGTTGAAACTTGGTAAATAGATGTATTCTGTGAACCGCATTAAGATTTTCACACAAAAAAAACAATAAATTTTGGGGGTATTCTTAGAACTTGTTTTTTTTTCATCAAACCCATACGTGTGTCTATGGTCTTCAAAAATGATATTGAGGTTTCTAATATCATTTTTTTCTAAACTGAATAGTTTATGCGAGAGACACTTCCAAAGTGGTAAAATGTGCCCCCCTCCCCTGTAATTTCTAAAATAAGCGAATGAACAAACTAAAAAATATATGATGTACATTACCATGCAAACTACCACCGAAAATTGGTTTGAACGATATCTAGTAAGTAGTTTTTTTTAATACGTCATAAATTGTAAACTGCAATTTACCTTTCATTCAATCAACACATTTATAAAAATAAAATAAAAATTATATTAAGTATGTTACTTGCTACTGCGGAACCCTTCATATGGGTGAGTCCAACTCGCACTTGGCTGCTTTTTTTTAAGTTTTTTACCTCATAACTTTCGACAGAGTGAACCGATTTTGATTATTTTTTTTTATTTGTACCATCTCATAAGTAGTTCCTTTACTAAAAAAACCATGGGAGCAAGAATCAATAAACTATCCGATGGCGGTTTGGACTGCCACATGGGAGATTTTATTCCTTCTTCGGTTCGTTTTCCTGCGTCCGGGGAGTTCGGTGGACGGCGTCGTAGACATTCCAATTGCAGCTCCTCTAGTTTAGCGGCCGTCTGTTGTGCAGTGTGTGCTCTAGCGTTGTCACTTATCTTGAAGCAGCAGCGGCCTAGAGCGATTGACCAGCCTCGGTTATTTAGCAGCTAGTTCTTCCATCATGGTTTACAGTTGCTGACAATAGATATCTGCCATAATCGTTTGACCACATTTTTGAAAGCTGTAGTGAAAGACGCCGGCACTAGTCCACCAAACACCCACAAGTAACTTTTTTTTAAGTTAATTATGCTTGGGGCTGGTTCTCCAGGGTTCAGCAATTGTGACGAGCGCTTCTGATTATCGTCACACACACACACATGATCACAGATAATGACTTGATTAAAAACCTCTTCATTATTGTGCCGATTGAACAATGTAACGCAGCAGTCGACGCGTGTTTGCTGGTTCGCTTCACTCAATTCATGAGGTACCCAACGTTCAAGTTTTTTTTATTCTCCCTATTTGCTTCAGGGATTAAAACAGTTATATCACGCGATATCAGGGATAATATAATTATTGTTTAAAATGTGCCTTTTTCGTTTATAACTTGAAATTTGCAAAATCAAGAACATAAGCTCAAATTAATACTATCCATAAAATCGAATCCATAAAAAAAAACTTAGTTAAAAAATCGACTTCAAAAACTAAAAAGTATAAAATATAAGGTGTATTCATTTAAATCTTTAAAAAGTTATTTCATACTTTTTAGTGTTTGGAGTCGATTGTTTTAAACGAAGTTTATTTTTTATTTTTCGCTTTTTAGTCTTTCTAGTCAGGGAGCTTTTTTTTGCTTGTTGATGATGTTTTTTTAATAGCTTTGCATGACAGGATTGCCACCCGTCCCGATTTTGCAGTTTCATCTATCTTCTAACCTTACCTGTCGGATCACCTAAACAACTTAAAATAATACAACTAAGGCTCTATTCGTGTATTTGGTAGAACCATAGATCTATAGATATGTATGAAATTGAAAGAATTATCCTCCAACTCCTAACTGTTGTGGAGTTGTACCTTCCATCATCAGTTCAAAAAGAGAAAGAGAAAGAATACGAGTAACGGTAGCAAACATACACATGACGTTTAAAGATTTATCTTCCAACTCCTAGCCGTTAAGGAGTTTTATCTTCCACCTTCAGCTCATCATCATGAAATGATGACTACCAGGTGTAAATACTGCAATAGCTTTAGAAAATATATTAAAAACATAGTACGTGTCTAACAAATTTTAAGGTTTCCTTCGATTTCCTTGGGATACCCCCACCGGATACCTCCTCCTTTTGGAAGTCGGTTAAAAGCTAGTTTTTTTGCATTTTAAACCATTTTCGGTGGCACCAACATAAACATGATTTAATGACAGCGTATATTATCTGATGTAGGATAAGGAAAAGGAAAAAACACAAAAATCCGTTTATATTAGAATGAAAATGGCAGGCGTTTAAAATCTATTTTTAATATATATTAAAATCTATATCTATAAAATTGATTTCATAGATCTAGTTTTTATATACATCCAATATATATATTTATTCAAAGTAGGTAAAAAACGGAACCCTTCTAGATTCGTCATGTCTGTCTGTCCGTCTGTCTGTCTGTCTGTCCGTCCGTATGTCACAGCTACTTTTTTCCGAAACTTTAGGAACTATAATGTTGAAACTTGGTAAGTAGATGTATTCTGTGAAGATTTTCACACAAAAATAGAAAAAAAAACACTAAATTTTGGGGGTCCCCCATACTTAGAACTGAAATTTGAAATTTTTTTTTGCATCATACCCACACGTGTATCTATGGTTAGTCCTTTAGAATGATATTGAGATATAAATAATAAGTTCAGGTGCTCTTTGGCATGGAATTGTTCACGATTGGTAGTAGAGACCTAAACACCTTCTGGATTACGCTATTAGGATAAAAATGAATTTACATAAGATTTACATGTCGTAATTGTTTTTGAAACTCGTTTGTTTAGGTTAAATAGATTAACTAATAGGTATTACACTGGAATTTTCTTGACAAATTATAATCTGGCCTTGAACTACAGAACATGACTATGACATATAGTCACCCAACTGGTTTACTTAGATGACCTTGGTCGGGTTATTTTGCAAGAAAGTACAGGTTACTTCTAAGAAATATGTGCTCTGTATGACCATTCTTATCAGGCAGAGACCCCTTCGTGCCTCAGAGAGCATGTTAGGACACCGGTCTTGGTTGCTATATTGACATCTGTGACAGTCTTTAGTGGTAGTTGGAGCTCAAAAAAAGCCGATGTTTTCCTTATTAAAAGAACAATCTGTACTAATATTATAAAGAGGTATAGGCGCCGGTACAGATTTCGGCGTAGTGGGGTAAATCATAAGAAAAAAAACAAAGTATCGTCGACTGACGCTCCAATCGCTTGCTCAGAACGGTGCTACTACAATCCCCGTGTCCCTCAAAAATTCAAAAAATCACCCATATCTCCCTAATTCAACACAATCAGAATTAGGTCAAAATCAAAATATTTAATTTATAAAGAAAATAAAACTATTTGAACTAATTTTACGTATACTCTAAAATTAAATTACTGACTTGTCAAAAATTTAGCAAATAAAAGTCTAATCCATTATATATTATAGGTACTCATTAAATTTTTGAGCGTTGTGATTAAGAAATATTATTACAAACTAATGAATACTCCCGATACTCCTGACACTGATATATAGGCTGATGTAACATCAGTCCAATATCAGTGATATCTGAGAGCCATGCTACAGCATACGTATGTGCCCGTAGGCCCGTTTCATCTATGTGTTACCACGGTCGCAGTCGTCTCACAGAAAACCGGCGTTAAAGTTAAATTATCGAAAATATTCTATTTACCATTCGAACAGAGCTTAAAATTTTTAGAAAGAATGTCCACTAGAGCCAACTCATCTTCGTTTTTTTAGTTTAGTACAAAATTAAGAACGCTAAGCTAACTCGTAAGCTATCTCCCATACAAATTAAATTTTCACACTTCAAATCGTTTCCGACGTTTAATATGTCAGTAGATGTATTGTGGGTATCCTTTCACTTTAATAGATTTGGCAGCATAACTGATTCTCGATTTCGCACTTGACTACATGAAAAATTTTAAATCAATTTAGTAGTGAAACCGTTTAAGAATAGGTAACAACTAAAGTTTCGCAACTATAAGATAAACTTAAATGGATACGCAGACAACCTACGTACGCATCGCGTGTAGGTACGTTCATAGGTAAAACCTGGAAATCTTAACAGTTACTTACAACTCTAAAATGTTAAAGGTCAAATCGTCTCACATTTACAATCAACAAAATAAATGTATGCAGTAAATCTCAAATGAATGGCTCCGAACCTCTTTACAAAATACAATTTGAAATTCTATAAATAAAACATAAAATATTCGACTATAAATAGTATTAGATTTCATGATGTTTCACAAAACTTAGGTTTTATGTGGGAAGGAAAAACTCTATTATTCCTAGTTTCTACTTAATTTTTCTTTTGTTTTGTACATTGTTGTTTTGACGCAACTTAATTTGTCACATATTCAGGCCACCTTGGCAAACTACAATAGTAATTATTCAGACCCTTTGTTGCAACTAGTAATTATGGATAATGCATTTAATCATTCAAAGGTGAACAAAATAGGAGACCTCGCCTTCAAAACTAGAGTAAACTGTTACCTAGAAGACAGTGGTCTGCTGATTTTACGAATTATTATACCTACATTTTAATCATGTTATTATATGTAAGCTTTTTGCATTTTTAAAGTGACTGATGGGATGTATTTGTGGCGTGTGGTGACATCCACATAAAGCGAAACAACACCATAACAGGGCCGTCTTCTGAAGATACACTAAACTACGAAGTAACGCACAACACGGAGTAACTACCAATCTCGAATCGTACATTAGAAGTTCTTGCGCCGATTATCATATATACAACATCCCAACAACAACCGTTGGGCCGTTGCGCGCCTGGCATGATCACCTCGCCTGACCGAGGGTCCTCCCTTTGTGTTAGAGGAACATGACACCCACATAAGAGTGTGTCTGTGAATGAGTATGTCTGGAATGGAGCCGGGTATGTTTGTGTTTTTTATAAAACCACGTGTTTCGTTACTGTTTAATTATTGATGATTTTTAAAAATTCGTGGTTTTGCCATATACAAAGGTTTACCTTTAGGCTAACGTTTTGAAAAAATGCAAATTTTGTTTAATGTTTTATGTTTTGTTGTGATTACAAAACATGTGACACTTCATGCATACTATACATCTATACAAATAAATAAATAGGGGTGTCTGTTTGTAATATTAAAATAACCGCTTTTTACTAAATGCATATGTATGTATACAAGTTACATATACTAAAAATGTAGTTAAATTTTTTTTTGTCTGTCTGTCTGTCTGGTTGTTTAGGGTAATCTTTGGAACGGCTGGGCCGACTTTGACGGGACTTTCACTGGCAGGTAACTGATGATCCAGGACTTAGGCTACTTTTTTTAGACCAACTTTGACCCGCGGCGGTACTCGCGGTACGACGATAACCGCGGGTAACACCGCGGGGTTTAGCTAGTCCAAAATTAATTTAAGCTTCATAATGAATGTAATTATTCCGACAATTATAGGCATTATATAACTTTACTTTCTATTGATACAAATCAAATATATTGTAAGATTTTTTTCATGAGAAATTCCCGAGGACGGTTTTATATTCTTGTTAACTATCGGATGCATTGATGTGCAGAGGCATCTTTGCAGGGTTATTAGAGGGGGCCACCATGCTGCACTGCCTATGTTCGCAAAGAAGTTTGGTTACCACCATTCTTGGATTCAGCTCAAGCTTTAAATCAGGCAGAGTAGAATCGCTTGGCAGGCTCGTGTAATACAAAAAGAAAACTTTTTATAGTTTGTCGAATTGTACGAACTACCGAATCTAGTTAAGCACATATTATTCAGATAAAAAATAATTGAAAAGCCTATTTTCATTTAAAAGGGTTCCCAGGATGTCGCTTTTTAGAAGTTAATTTGCGTGAAAAACGTTCCCAAAACTTTTTCTAGAAATATTTAATTTGACAGCAAAGCCTTTAAATAATGTTAAAAAAAAATTAAGTATCAAGTTAATTAAAAAGTGAGATTTAGATTTTTATGTGACCATGAAATTATTTCGCAGGTATGCAAATCGGTTGTAAGTCTAGACTTTAGATGTTTAAAATAAAATATAAAAAAAATGACAAACCTACACAAGGACATTGGCGTATTATTATTCACTTAACGTACTTATTATTAAATGCGCATATGTCTTTACATAAAATCCTTAATTTAAAAAAAATATTTTATACAGTGCGCTGGCTCTTTAATAAAATAATAAGTTATACAAATATACCTACATATGAGTATAATCACAAGTGCATAATCCTGGTGAAATAATAAATATCCATGTAGATATGTGATAAATGACGGCCTCGTTGGTTTCGCGGTTGGCGTGTGCGACTGCTGATCGTGAGGTTCGATTCCCGGGTTGGATCAAATGTTTGTATGATCTACAAATATTTGTTTCGGAGTTTGGGTGTTTTCTATGTATAATATGTATGTATTTACAAAAAAAAAGTATATATGTATTTGTATCACTTGTCTAGTACCCATAACACAAGCTCTGCTTAGTTTGGGACTAGATGGCGTTGTGTGATAGATGTCCAAAATATTTATTTATTTATATTTATAAATGTAGTAGTACTTTTATGTCATTTGAGCTCTGTTCGAACTATACATCTTATAGTATGAAGACATTTAGGATTCTATTGTCCTAACAAAATGTGTTTCTGATATACTATACGCTTAAGGTGTCAAATACAGATGTCTGACGAAGTGGGCAATATTCGGAAACTATATGTTTGCTGACACGTCACGACAACGACTAAAATAATATTAAGACCATATAGCGAAAATGAAGCGTTAAGAATTATTCGAAATTAAATCTACTAAAAAGTACCGGAAGAAACTCAGGAACTTCTTGTGTAGGTCATTTGCGGACGCAAACACTTAAGGCTTTCGACCTCTGGACAGGGCAATCAACATCTCATTAATCCTTTTCAGTTCATTGAATTAATATATAAAAGTTTAGTTCGTTAAAGTTTGGGCCAGATAATGCTCAAAACAGTTTGTTTTTTCAATCTGTGCTACTGCTCAAAGGACTTATGGTCTAGCAAATCATTAGCATTCCCGACTATAACCCCGCAACCCCCAAGAAAACGCCATCTATATTTATTTTTGCTTTACTTTTATGCCGAACGAAGAATAATAAAAAGAAAACACTCTTAAAAATCATTAGATTATAATGTTGTTGTTATTATCATGTAATGAAGCATTAAAAACCTTAAAGTTTATAATAAATTCGTTAGTATCTTACTTTAGATAGCTATCTGGTATGGCATAAAACTTTTCGTAGTTCCTTTCTCACCTAATGGTCCCAATAAAAGTGGTCAACGTCACTTAACGACTTTATTTATTGCCTATCACAACAATAATTACAGTCATCAGATTGATACCTTCACAGTTTGTCACACGCTAGATGTGTATACCATTTATAGCACATACCAGACACTTTTTCATGCCTGTTACTTAATTGAAAGAAGAATAGGTATCACTTTAATTATCCCTAGGGTATCTACCATCGACGACTTACAATTATATTAAAATAACTTAAACCGTTAAAAACGTAAAAGTAAGTAGAATTGAGTGAGAGTCAATAGTTATTATATTATTATTTTTAATATCACAGTATCTTACTGACGATAAAATAGTTTTCAGAAAAGCCTTTAGTAGCATGTCACCTTATTGAGTACAACATCACAGTGGGACTCAATTTCAGAGGCGAGAATTAAGTTGGACTTAGCTACGTAGACAATGTAAGGTATGTGGTAGCGCGCGCGCAACTTTGAATATAAATCAGGCTTAGTGGTTGTGGGGCGGCGGCGGCGGCGGCGTGGCGGTGGCGGCGCGGGCGGTCACAGCAGCGACACCGACTTGGAGTGTACCAGAGGTGTTCGTGTTGGAACGGCAGATCAACCGTGGCCCCCGTCGATTGTGGACCTGCACAAAGCCGTCCCGCGGAGAAAGGACCGACACAGTGCGTCTTGCATCACCACCAAAGATACCAGAACACCACACACCCGCGAACAATCATGAAGATTCTACCCTTGTAAGTAATATTTCAATATTATATGTGTTAAAAATTAATATTTTGTTAAAACAATAAAACATACAACAATAATTAAAATTTACACATCTTGAGCTTGAACAGCTTTGCGAATGCCTTTGCGATATGTTATGTGTACTTACATGAATATATAATTATATCTACCTTTAAATTTCCTATTCTTAAAGTTTCATTTGAAAGGTTATGATCTAATTAACTTTAACTTTGTTTAATGGAGAATGTGCATGTCAATATCGTTGTTATGTTCAGTGGTAGTATTAGTAAATAGCAGTTCATGTTCCAACATCGAATACTTTTAACAACGTGTGACGAAACAAAAACGTCATAAATACAATATGACGTTTACGTGCCGTGTGTTTCCTTTCTAATATCAACGGTCGGATAGCAATGCATCCTTGTATAAACTTACAACAACTGACAGCTTGCGGCACTTTAAATAAATGCCGCCTACGAGACGTGCTTGCTTTATCATGGAGATTAGCTCATAAAAAATAAAATAAACTGCCTAAGTCTAAGACTTTAACATTAAGTGGATAGTAGCGTTTAACGTGATCAGACTTTAATAAAATTTACGAAATCGAATTCTCCATTTGCAAGGATTACGAAGTCATAACATAAGTTAACATTTAAAGTTATATTCTATTCATATCACAACTTCAAGATTGGGGTCTAACTAATGTTTCATAATTTGTTGATGACTTATAAACCTCATTATAGAAATATCGGGCTGACCACCCGATGCAACAACTATGTAATTAATTTTAAAATTAATTGATCGAAAACAAGAACCGGTTTCATGAATGAGTCGATTCCATGTTGAAAGTTAGACCCGCGACCTACGATTAGGCAATGTTTAGTTATGTAGGATACAGAAGACGCAGCATTATGTCTCCCACATTCGCCCGACATCTTCACGACTCATTGTTATGTAAAACTTTATCCGCAACAGATAAAGACCCGTGTATCCGTGTCTATCTGGCAACATATTTACGAGTACCTCTGCATATCGGCCATTCACATTACTATGATGTACGGATAATATTTATACAGATACAAAGTACATGCAACATGCTTACGATGCGATATACTTTAATCAGAATAATTGAGGTATACAAAGTAAAATGATAAGTACCTTAATGACGCTTCTTAACTATTAGAGATTCCTAAAGTAGAAAATGTATGTATTATTAACTCATCAAATTTTACATGTAACTCTCGTAAGAAGGTTCACAAATGATTTGCCTACACGTGGGTTGCCTATGAACTAAATGTTCTCGTCTCAGACACCTTAAACACATAGAATGCGGTCCTGTTTTACATATACTTTGATTGAATTTGAAGAACCTCACTTTCATGCTCAAATTTTGTGATTAATATATGTTATTAGTAACATGACGAATACACTTGTACATGCGCCGTTGGTGTAATACTTGTATAATATTTCAAAAATTACAATTGCGCATTGAAGAGTTGTCTTACTTTTTAGAATTCATTGTAACACCTACTAACTTTCACAAGTCTGATTTCATGTTTGCTTTTGCAACGGAAAAGAATTGTTTTCCAAAACAATTGAAAGGAAATATTTTCTGGATAATTCTAACAAGGTTTAGGAATTCGTGTTTCTATATTTTGTAAATCCGACAGCTAACTATTGATAATAAATGCAATTACTTCTACTTGCTGACCTCAATCAATATACATATTCAAAATTTTAAAACATGAACTGTTCATGTTTTAATATTTTGTATCAGAGTTGGTTTTCCTCTAATGTTGTAAGATATTATTCGCGTTGGTGAATAATCCGAAAATTTACTACATTTAATAAATTCTACGTGAAGAAGGCACTTTTGGTTACCATGCCAAAAGACTATCTAGGTATGATGCATCAGTTAAACAAAGGCGTGCCTAGATGTAGATGCGCTCAAAAATACCTAGCACTTACCCAACATCAGTATGAGTAGGTACTGCGAACATAAGACATTTAGTAATAAAGTTTGGTTGCCTAACCCACCGATTGACATTTGGCTACAAAACAAAGATACTCTCGGGTCTATCTTTTACAGTATCTTCCTAGTAAAGTTCTTGCTCAGTTAAATAATTTCAGACGTCACTCTCATTTATCTTACTAGATGATTTTATTTCTTAAGATGTCTAACAATTGAATAGGGAGTACGTTTATGCGCAAAAGCTTCACATGGCTTCTCAATCTATCTGATGATATTGTGCAGATTTACATTAAGGTAAGTAAAGTTGAGTCAAATATTCCTATACAATTATAATGTTTTGAGCATTGATCGAAATACCTTAACAATTACAATAACTGTTTAGGTTTGTGGAAAGAGTGGTGTAACGAATATTAGATCTGACATCATTAACGTCAGATACCATAGAAATGGCAATCGGGTCGATACTGAGTAGTTCCGTCATGGATCGGTGCGGGTGACTGCGCATGCGTCTTGGGGACAAAGTACTGCCTGCCGCATTGCATTGCGAGGTCAGTCTACTTTTTACCACTTCTAGTTTCTGCCTACCTGACCTTGACGAGATTTGAGGTTAAATTTACACATTCTGTACACGCGGGATATAGTCGACCACATCGCCTGGTACAGAAAGCTGTTCTTTTCCTGACACAGTGACGTGACTCGAATCACAATTAAATGATTTCTACTTCCAACACAAATGCGTAATAAAACAATGAAATTTCCTTTCACTCCGATTGATTTCACAAAATGCAAAGTCACGTTTAATATACGCAATGTAGGTTTTATTAGCGTATTTATGCGTCGCACTACCGCACCTTGCTCATGCTAGTGAAGATTCGTGAAGGTGCATTAAGTAGGCGGCGCATGTGCACATCAATATCACTTCACCATTGATTACATGAAACAGAGAAAACAAAGGGAAACTGTTGTCGGAAGCGGAAACGGAATTGAACCTCATTCTACCTGACTCGACCCTGTGCAGAGACCTTTCCTACGACAATGTGCATCTAGTTAAATGAATAGTACGAGATGTTGACCTTTACAGTGCGCGAGCGCATGGTGGTGCCTCCAAGTATCTCACGAACTCGACAGGTCCTACATAGACCCGGAGGTGTTGGCCAGTTGCACTGTGTGTGTAGTACGACATTCACCCAGCCTCGGCATGCCATACTTCATGTTTGACATTTAACGCCATTGAACTATGTATTAAGGCTGAGGTAGACAGCGCTCGCGGCGCTTTGGTGACACAGTATGAGCAAATTGTAACCACAAAATATGCCATTAATTTTTGTCAATCAATTCAGTTAAAAGTGTTATAATATTAATACACAAAAATTGAGGATTTATTTCGCGAACGACTGAACTGGCGAATCAAGTTGTGTCATCTTTAATTTCTTCATAAGTTTAAATTGAAACGAATATTATTTATTTTGAAATTATGTCTTGCCAAAAAAAATTGAATAACTGTATTGATTACTGTAGACTACAAACTTTCTGCACTGACTTAGAAATAGTTTACACCAGTTTAGAAATACGAGACTGCTTTAGACAAATGTATTCACATAAATACCTAGAATAGAAGTTTCTTTGACCACCACCGCCATCACCGAGAAATCACAATGACGAAGATAACAGTGGTGACATTTATTGGCACCTGTTACACTGATGTTATTAACGCCATTATATCGGACGAATATGTACCATGTACATGGTTGTCCGACCTCTGTTAAATAATCTTTACTTCCACTCTCAGTAACGCCTTTCTTGTTTAAATACCGCTGACGGCATTGATGGCCAAAAACTTCTACGTGCTCAAGATTGTGAAAACAAAGTAAATGAATGGATAAAGTACAGTTGGTTTAAAAAATATCGATTCCAATAAACTTTAGCAGTACACGTCTAAGTTATGATTTGCTCGATGTCTGCCTCAACTTTTAGTATACCTACGTTCAGTTAATTATTCACAGTCATTAACAAAAAAAATGTGACAACCTGTTTGTGCAGTAGCGACTAATCGCTTTAATGCTTAGTTCGTTTACATTCCATTGATATTTAGCACTCTATGCCGGATCAAACATTAATAATATCTGATAAAGTCTCAGAATGTAGGTTATATTGCTTTAGAATTTTAAAATTACATGTTTTGCCCCTTGAACTTAAAATTAGATGACCTTTATGGATGACTCCTCTTTACATATTAAATGTCAATTTCTATTACGTGATTCTTTGTGAATACGTAACTTGCTATTAGACAGGCATGTCCTACAAGGTGTTATGTAAAATATTCGTTACTTTATAAAAATTACATGAAATAATTGTGATTGTACATGTCTATATTCACGCAGCTTCCAATGTAGATATAATAGTATTTGCATTACGTTCCATGGTCATAAACGTAGAAGACTAGTATTGCAATTAATCATACAAACACAACAAACATTCTAAGTGTGCGACATAAAAAATGCAAAAAATGCACGGATTCATCGTATAACAAATACTTATCGTTATTCAAGCTCCGAAATGCATGTAACAAAAATCCCTGACATTTAAAATTGTATGCAAAAAGGCTTCATTCCTTACCAATCTATATTTGCTTTGCAATTTATAATTAATTAAATATGCTTCGTATCTTGCAATTCAATAAATATGATTTGTAATATTTTGCTATCACAAAAAATGTTTTTTTTTGACTACGCAATAAATGCATTTTTTATTGTACTTACTATTTAAATAAATACGGGATAAAAGGTAAGGTAGTCTTAGTACATCGGGTGACTGTTTATATAGTTTCTTAATTTTTTTATATTACTTCACACATCATTACAAATATTAGTTCAAATGAAGTGATTCTACTTCACAGTTTTAATGTACGGTAATTGCGTCATCTTCTATATATATATATATATATAAATGAATCGCTGAAATGTATATACACGCATAACTTCCGATCAGCTGCACCAAATAATAACAATTATTTATTTAAATAAATATTTTTTTATATGTTCGTTATTGTTAAGGCAAGGTTTTTCTACAAGAAAAATTAAAGGATAACGGGAAAAGTCTTTATTTTTGTCCGTGACAAGAAGCTGAGATATATATTGGTCGGGTATATATTGGTCAGCTAGTTTGTTATAAATTTGAAAAAATTATCAGTAATAAAAAAACGTTTTTATGAGAAACATTTTTAACAGATAAATACGAAGTAAATTTCAATTGCTTAGCCGAATATTTATCCATACAAATAAATAAAATTGGAGTGTCTGTTTGTAATATTAAAATCGCTTTTTACTAAATGCATATGTATGTATACACGGTACATATACCAAAATGTAGTAAAAAAATGTTGTCCCGCACGCGTTAAAGTCGGTATTTTTTTTAAAAAATTTCTATATATTTTAACATATTATGTTATTCTGATTACTGCAAAGTCTAATGAAAATCCGTTCAGTAGTTTTTGCGTGAAAGGGCAACAAACACACATCCTTACAAACTTTCGCATTTATAATAATATGGGATTAATTTAATTGAAAGTTCTTCTAACATTTTCAATTGACGAAGTAATAGATACCACTGATACTAGATTAAGAATGGTTAGTTTGTGTGAGTGTTGTTTGTTATATGTCTGATCCGGACCAGAAAGAAGTTTAAACACTAAAACTCGAATACGTAAACACTTGCGATAAAATTATGTAGCCTATATTACCCGAGCTAGTATTACGAACCCATTGATATCTTATTCATAAAGTTTAAATCATTAGTTTAAACACTTCGGTGTAACAGAGAAACATACATAGCATTACCCTTAATTTTTCATTTCACCATAGGAAACTCAATTAATGTGTAATACTTATTCCCAGTAAAGTTTTCATTTATATACCAGTGCATAGTAATTTAGTTATTACTCGCCGCTGTGATAAGTCCAGTTGATTTTAGCCAACGATCGCGTTAGAACCAGCCTATAACAAAGTCAGGGTTGCATTCATTTAAACTGGCAAGGCCTACTTGGAAAGTAAATAGCATGTTGCAGGAATGTAATAACCACAGTAATAACATATCGAAATACATTTAGACATAAATGTGCTATCATTAACAACATTAATTAAAATCTTAATGTTAAATTACCGTAACCGAAGGCTACATTTATTAATCAAAATTATCATAAACTGTTTGTATATATATAGATAGGTAGCTACACTACAACTAAGCAAATCTAGTTGTTAGTACATTAGTAATTCCTAAGATGTTATTGTTTTATTAGTAAGTTGGATAGTTTTTGATTTAATTCTAGCCCATAGAGATATTATAGGTAGAATAGGGAAGCATAGGCTGCCTGTAATCGGAAACGTCTAAAAACGGTTAGAAAGAGAGGACTGCTTGTTATTATGATCACCTCGAATAATAAAATCAAATCAACTTAAATACCTTTGTCTTGAACATCTTCATTATTTATCTAGATTAGATAGGAACCGCGATCGTTTTTCTCGTTTTAACCGCGGGACAGCCTGGAGGCATGGCTCACCTGCTCCATTTATAGTACCTCTATGGTTTAGCACGTCATTAAGTATGTGGTATTTTGAAATAGAGTTGTTACCGCTCGTTATATAGTGTTCATTCTACTAAGGCAGTAATAAAGAAGATAAGATCTTCGTTTATTGCCATCGCAGCAGGATATTATTTCATAGACGAAATAATTGAGACGCAATCATGTAACAGACAGGTTCATTATATATTCGAGAATACCTGATTTCGCACTGCCCACCGGTATTTATACATATATATCTAATCAGCCTATTTTCACCTACTGATATATGAAGTGTATTGCGACACGATTAACTGTGCCATATTAGTTATATTACAACAAAATTCTTTATGTCGGACAATTTTTACTGACCTGACAGACTTCAAAACTGATTGCGAACATTTTGTTTTTATTATTTGTATTATTATGGCTGCTAGTCACGTAAGTCACATTAATATATATATTGTTAGGATTTTGGCTAGTATTTTTGAGGACTTTGAAACTTGTGGAATCTATACGTATTAATTAATTTTCATTCATGTCAACAGTTTGTAATTAGCCCGTAAGTAAACTAATGACAACCAAGCATATTATTACATCTTACCGTAATGGTAATCTAAATATATACCCACAGGTCAAAACCTGAGCAGCAATCAAACGCATGATATCAGATTTTGGTAGGGTCAATAGTCAATAGAACGTCGATTAGACGAACTTCATTAAAAGAACACGATTCAAAAAGTATTTCTTTCCTATTGCAGATTCATTTTGGTGGCATGTGTGATGCTTTCGAGGGCACAAGAGGAGGGTGAGCCGCGTTCGCGCATTATACCGAAACGAGGTCCTTTGGCCAAAGGCAAGACTACAACTACTACCACACCTGCACCACAGGTAGCTATTATATCTTTCAAATTTATCGCTATTCAGACTTAAAAGACTTTTTTTATTCATAAAATATATTTAAATAAATATGTATAATGTGATAATAATGACGTAAAAGTGTAGCCGCCGCGGGACAAAGCTAGTCTAAAAAAAGGAGCCTAAGTTACTTCTTAGATCATCAGCTATCTGCCAGTGAAAGTCCCGTCAAAATCTAAATAGAAAAACGCGTCTGCCCTGTAAGGCAAATAGGTAGATATGTTGACAGTGTATCAAATACAAAATCTCTCTCTCTCTCTCTCCTTTTCTATGAACACATAAGCATCAAACAGGCTTCTTTTAAAAATGTAGTTTTCCATAGCTACCTAGCGGCCACGCTTTAGGTGAAATGTTATTTGATTACGAACCCGTGGTCACAGCCGGCTTGCGGTTACACAACACTCACTGACATACAACTAACCCATATAGAATAACAATCTTACACACATCAAAAGGTATCTATTAAAAGAAATTGTCAAACATGCATAGTGCGTGTCCGTACAACCATTAGAGCACATCGAATGCGAAAAGAGATTGCGAAAGATATCTGTCGAAGCAGATTGTATGTTTCTTTTACAAGCTTACATTGTTGCGTAGTATGAAACTTATGTATCTATGTATTATGCAGTATCGATGATGTACACCCAGACAGATCATAGAGGTGGGAGTTCACGACTTTGTCCTTTAATTAAATATTACAGTATGCAGTAAAGAGGTTTTATTGCAATGTTAAAATAAGCTGAATAATTGTTGTGGGTTAAATATTTTTATACATTAGATATCTAGTATTTTTTATGATTGTCTTGTTTCGACACTATTGCATTAACGTTAGAATGTGAATAACGTTGAAAGGATTAATAATTTTTACTAATGTGTTCACGAATTTTAGACGTAATGTAGTAACTTCATGCTTGACGTCTCCTAATTAGGTTTAAGAAATCAATAATCTATGTAAAAAATTGGTTGTCTGTCAATCCGTTTTACGGACGATAGTTTAACGTGACAACGTCATAACAAAACATTAATAAAATGATAAGGGATAGATGATCTCTCATAAAACGACGTACAATGAGCGTAACGGGACAATGAGTCATCCTTTTTCGGGCGTGCGGCCGGCGTTGATCGATTTATTAGACGTTGTCACGTCAATAAAAATGAATCGCCAAATGTGTTGTTAAGCGCTAAACTCTAGAACCGCTCGGCCAGTTTGGTTTTTTTTATTATACAAGTAAGTAGGTATAGCATAGCAAGTACCTACAGCAAGGCACAAGGAAGGTTCTTCTTATGGAGAGAAAAAAAGGTAAAAATATCGAGTAAAAACAACATATAATAGGTCTTTACCTATGAAATTGCCGTTTTGTATGCAATAAGTGAAAGTACTTATTTTTTCAAAATTTTTCATTTATGTTATTCGAAGTAATCACCCATGCAATCGACGCATCTTTGCCAACGCATTGGCAGTTTATTGATGCCCTTCTTGTAAAAATCAGCTGGACGGGAGGCAACAAACTCTTCAAAGGCATTTTGTACTGCCTCTCGGGAATTGAATTTTTTACCCACTAAAAAGTTGTCTAAATTTTGGAAAAAGTAATAGTCGGTAGGTGCAAGGTGCAAATTTCATAGGTAAAGACCTATTATAAGTAGAGAAACGTGGTTCTATGAATTGTATTCATGTCAACTAGTTTGTGGTATTAAACCTTTTAACCATGTAGATGTAGATGGTCTGAAATCCGCAGTTCATAGCAACACGTCGTTGGTTTACTGTTTTAAATCGTTTTATCATTTTATCTGTATTGTGAAACGACAGTTAGATAATTTCTTTGTTAAACAATGTTAGTAGATATATTCCATTATCATTCTTATTCGAGAAGCTACTACTGTATCGCTGCCAGGCAGAACATGAGTAAAATTAAAAATCACAGCAGAAATAAATCCCAACACAAAAGTCATATTGACTTTTGACGTCATTATTGCTATCATACCGGTTGATATCTTGTCAGATACATCGTTGTTTCGCAAAGGATGTCGTCGTGGGTCCATCTGGTTCAAGGCAAGTTGGCCGAGCGTCTGATGATCGGGTCACCTTCGCGTATGACCTTTGTGAGACCTCCCTTTCCTTTGGGGAATTTCTACCTGCAAGTTTTGAACACCACCTGACCGTAGAACAGGTTTTTCCAATGTAATTTATGACATTCAATGCAATGCAACACTGTATTCGTTCTTTTGCGGAAAGCCTTTATTTTATTTTGTGGTTTTGTTGATACACGGTTGATTTATTAAGCGATGAAAATATGTGATTGTAACCACTAACTTCTAAAAGGATTTAAAGGTCAGGGATTATCTTTATAATTTATTGGGACGTATAAGCGTTAGATTGTAGCTATTGCTTTTAAAATAATTACGTTCCATACTTACAAATTTGTTATTTAATTGAAACTAAATTTCTAGGAACTTAACATCATCGTAGAAAACTTTAATTATCGTTATATACGTTAATAAAGTTTAATCAGATGCATGCGTATGTATATAAAATTTATTGTTACTATTTTTAAGGAGGAGATCGAATATGAAGATGAGGACTACCCTGCCGAGGGAGAAGCTCAAGAAGCTTCAACCGAAGCGCCAACATCTACCACCGAAGGCAAGAAACTTGTAGGCTCAGGAGTCAGACCCTTCAGAAGTAACACTGAACTTCTTGAAATTCTTAAGAAGAAAAGGGCACAAGCCGCTGAAGGTAAACAAATATCTAAAATATGCTCGAAAGTAAAATTTTTAATTTATTTTCATATGTATCGTGTTTTTTTCACCTGTTTAGCTATATTATGACAATCAAAAAACATGACACGATATCCCAGGTAAAATATGCATAGTTAGATGTAGAAACATTAACAAACCGTCTTATTTCTTTCATTGTTTGGTTATAAATAAAGCATGGCAATCAATTGATGACAATGAACCGCCTCTGTTTAATCCAATCTATACTAATATATAAAGCTAAAGAGTTTGTTTGAACACGCTAATCTCAGGAACCGATGGTCTGATTTGAAAAATTCTTTCAGTGTTAGATAGCCCATTTATCGAGGAAGGCTATAGGCCTAGGATATATCATCACGCTAAGACCTACAGGAGCGGAGCAACAATAAAGAATGTTACAAAAATGGGGGAAAATTATCACGCTACGCGCAGTAGGAGACGCAAACTAGGTTGCGTGGGTCGGCTAGAGCTGAATATAGGTCCCTCCCCTTAAAAAAGAGATTATTTAAGTAATGATTATTGTAGTGTAAGCACAAAGGTAGAAATATGCAAGAAAGTAACATTTAAATAAAAAAAAAAACTTAAATGTCTTGTTTTTATCAAGTACTGTTATCAGTACTTGATAAAAACAAGACATTTAAGTAATTTTTTTTAAGGAACCGCGATTCCGCTCGCATTTAATAAAAAGTATCCTATGTTACTTTTAATATCTCTAAGAATATGTGTACAAAGTTTCATGATGATCGGTTAAGTAGTTTTCGCGTGAAGGCTAAGAAACAAACTTACATTCACATTTATAATATTAGTATGGAAGGAACTGCTTCGCAATTTATGGTCATCAAAAAACAAAAATCAGGCTAAGAACAGTTAAAGGAAATTCATAAAAATTCTAAAGACAACATACATATCTGCTAACTTAGATTTTTTTTATTCATAGCAAAGCTAAACGGCCCTTCAACAACAACATCGTCACCTGCTCAGGATTCCCTCGACCCCGCGAAAAGTGCCTACAGTAAGCATTTTTATTTTATACATTCTGCGTTAAACCTAAAACACTTCTATCTGAGTAGGTACAATAGCCTTTTGAAAGACATTTACCTCTATTTCATAACTTTTGCATTATGTTTTCATTCCAAAAAGATTTGTTGACCTTCATACTCATTTGAGACCCCAGTGTCTCCAAAGAAAAAATCTTAATTTACCGATTTTGATTCCATCCACACATTTTTTCAATATTTCCAATCGATAGATTTTGTAATAATACCATTAAGTTTCGAAAAGAAATAAGTGCGTTACATGTACCTATTATACTTAATAGAAAGTTAATTATCGCAATGGGCAACAATTTTTGAGTCACGAGCTCACGAGTGGCATGTTTACGACATACAATTACTAAACCAAATCGTGTGGGGATACTACAATAGCAGTATCACCAATTTTTTTTAATTAAATAGTTTTTTTTCTAGAATTTCACAGCTTTTATACATAAGTACATCACCTATTGTGTAAACTAAGTTTACCTAAAGCTAACAGAATTTATTTTTCATAGATGCCAAGAGTAAAAAACGCTTTAACAGTAGCCCGGTGACTCGCGAAGTATCCGAAGATGACGCTCCTGCACCCAAACCTAGCAGAGGACGATTTGGCAGACGTAAGTACAAATTGTAAAACGAGTGCTTACTTCACTACATGTATGAGTGTGCCTATCTACTTTTTAAAAATTGTAGGTAAGAATAATGAGATATGATGCCTATCTACCTATTATCTCATTATACTTACCTACAATTTTTAGTAGTCTACTGATGGACGTAAGCCATTATACCAAGGTGACCAGACAGGTTGGTATCAGGTTTGTTTCAAGTATTCCTTCTCTTTTCAGTCTTGCTGCCCTATAAAGTTTACTCTTGCATCTCCTGGACAGATTAAGTTTTGTTATAAGTTAAATGTGCACATACAAACAATAATTTGCCATTTACACTTTTTTTACCTTTTGGTGTCGCAATGTCCAGGTGTTACTATTTTATCACATGAAAAACAAAATGTTGTCTATGAAGCCGGTTTACGGACTCATAACAAAACATTGATGAAATGATGAGAGATAGATGTACAACGAGCATACAACGAGAGTACCTACAACGATGTACAATGAGCGTAACAGGACAATGAGTCATCCTTTTTCGTGCATGCAGCTGGCGTTCATCAATTTATTAGACGTTGTCACGTCAAAAATAACATTGTTTGGAACTACTTTGGAATTTTGGATACAGATTAGATAAGTTATTGGCCTACATACACTAATAGGTATATCATAAACATTTGAAAGGTTTGTCTGAAGGTTAGCACAGTACTTACGTTTAAAAATATAGATATGTTTTGATAAGAAATACTAAGCAATAAATTTATCTGATATCTTCTGTCGTACCTATTTTTAACCACACAGAGGATTTTTAATTTTATCAATACTTATTCTAATGTTTCATCCGTGTGATCAGCAATTAAGGATACAGATTGTCACCGCATTACTTATCTCGTGGTTGTCGTAAAGCCGGCTAAGGGCAAACTATACAGTATCCTGTGTAATACAAAGAAAAGAAAAACTTAACACATACTCTATTGTCTATACCACTCCACTACTTTAATCAATTCATAATCAATGCAAATAGAAATAGAATAATTTAAATTTGACATAAGGATTTCATGATAATGCGTTAATAGACAATCAAAACTATCTTTATGTTTTCTTTTATAGTAACAACCCGCTTTGCATTTGTTGTAAGTCAGTCAATTTACAATCCATCAAAATACCCAAAAATATGTATTAAACCCTAAAATATTTTTCCAGCTGCCACACGATCTGTGCAAGAGCCTGAAGATGATGTATATGACGCCGCCCCCGTAGCGCGGCCTTCCAGGACGTTCAGACGAGGTGGCAACTAAACCCACAATCATTTGACTTATATATATATACTCCTTACCCACCACCCTACCCCTTCATCATCCCAAATCCCTTTAAATTTTAATAACATCCTGGAACTGCAGGTCAACGGGCCGTAGTCTGCAAGACAGTACCGCTAGCGATGCACCACTTTACCCTGTGATAATTTATGTATTTGAGTTAAAATTGTATTGTTGACTTGCAGTGTCTACAATATTATGTTATGTGAATGTAAGGCTACTACTAGGTACCATTTACTGTCTTATAGACCTCACTTGTGAAGGCCTTATGAGGAAAGTTGAAATTAAACCCAAATTCATCGTCTTAGATGGATTAATATTTTATACTTTTTGTAAATTATAAGAATAAGTATTTTTTAAATAAAGTAATTGTAAATTTTATGCGTTATTTTCCTTATATGAATAAACTATTTAGAAAAATACCCTTTTACAGGGTGAGGATTGTATGGGTGTTGTAATTAATTAAGTACCAGCATTACTTGACAAGTCTCCTTTACTAATTAAAAAAAGTATTTCATAAATAGTAAGTTTTATTTTTAAAGAACTCGAGTTACTTCTGTCAGGGGAATGTTGTAAGTGCAAGTTCACTATTTGAACACCTCTTTTGCACGTTCTGCCAAAATGACTCTACCTCGTCTGCACAAGCAGAATCTAAGAGTGGTGGTCACCATCTTCAATGCGAATAATAACAGTGCAGCATGGTGACCAGCACTGTGACGGTCTAGTGACATGCTTTTTCACGCCTTGCTTAAGGAACCTGGGTTCATAGTGGGACGCAAACACGTGCGCTGGTAGTGAGTTCCAGGTTTTAACCGCTCGGCACAGTGAGGAAGAACCGGATCGATGAGTGCAGCAGCGTATGCCTACCACTCTTAAGCGGAACTTCCGAGGCCGGCACGTGTTGTCCTGTAGAGGAAGGGTGAAGGGGGACAAGTTGGAAGAGCTCTTCAGAATACTCCCCATGATAAGGGCGATAGAGAGAGCAACAGACAGACAGTGCAACAGTGTCTTCAATTTTATGTTATACTGGTTAAGAGTAGTGTGTATGTTGCGAATAATCAAATAATATTACTTAGCAACTTTCTAAAGAATATTAAAAAAAACATATTTCGATGAATTAAAATATAATTAACTAGTATATTAAATAGCATACTTAAAACTAATCAAATAAAGAGTAATAAAGTTTATTTCTTCAGAACCCTAGTTACTTCAGCCAGGGGAGTGTTGTAAGTCGCAGGCTTCACTAGGTTTACTAGCTGCTCTGCGATTTCTTGGCCAACCCGCACCTGAGCCTCTTTTGTAGAAGCACCTGTTAAAAACACTTAATTAGAAAGGAATTGTCTTTTTCAGTTGAAAATTAAATTTTTAAAAAGTGTAACTATTAACTGATTCCAAGGAATAATATTTGTCATGAGGATTGCATTGATATTCTAGTTTAACAAATTTACTTCATACTTAATTCGTGCATTTCTCTTGATGATCTCTCATAGATGAGAACGAAGAATGACTACATTCCAAGAATGGTCCAGAAGGCCAGCCATAAGGAAAAAACCGTAACCTTGTTAAAGCTGTTTATTTTATCTATACAAATAAATAAAATTGGAGTGTCTGTTTGTAATATTAAAATAACCGCTTTTTACTAAATGCATATGTATGCATACACGGTACATATATCAAAAATGTAGTTAAAAAAATTTTTCTCTGTCTTTCTGTCTGTCTGTTTGTTCCGGGTAATCTCTGGAACGGCTGGACGGATTTTGACGGAACTTTCACTGGCAGGTAGCTGATGATCCGGGGAGTAACTTAGGCTACTTTTTTTAGACTAACTTTGTCCCGCGGCGTTACTCGCGGTACAACAATAACCGCGGGTGACACCGCGGGGTTCAGCTAGTAAGTAATATAAATAATGTCGTATTATAACACTTTTCACAAACAAGTAAGTACTTACAGGTAGGTACAGACAATAAGAAGTTGCAAAACTTGCAAGGTACCGGTACATTCTTTATTAATACTTGATGTCGTTGAAGTAGGAAATGTTCATAAAACAAATCGACGGATGAATTCTATTCAGACAATTGACTTTAATGTCTCGACAAATTCATCTATTATTGTTACTACCGACTAGACGACTAACGAATATGCATCCTTTATGCAGTAGTTATACTACTTTACAATAGAATATCATAGTGTTTGATACATAACACTGTCTATACACAGAGCATAGCGTATATTAAAATAGCATAATTATTGCAGTCTACCAGATGGAGTTCTGCTGTTGGAACTACACGAGTGACATCATTGATATTGAAAGCATGAAAGTTTAACAGTTGACTTGTTAGGAAGTTGTACAAAATGAAATATCATTCAAATTTCAACTTAAACTTAAAAAATAAATACGATGAATATAGTTACCGAGGTGAGGTGTGGCAATCACTGCTTTGTGCTGGATTATTTGTAAAGTTAGGGGGTCAGTCGGAGGTTCCTGCTCGAACACGTCTAATGCTGCTCCACCGACCTGTGATAAACATTTTATTTGATCATTCCACTATATAAAAGTGATACAAAGGATTATTTAAAGGAGACGCTGATCCCTGAGTTTGTTTCGTCCTTTCTTCTCAGGGCTAGTCCAGTTAGGAAAGACCGAACTCATCTGCTCAAAAAAAGTTTAACTTGCAAAAGTGTCTATGTTACCTAATTGCAGAATAAATGATTTCATTTAATTTCATTTCATGATGTGAAATCCTTAAAAATGTATATAATGCTTTCTTATAAATCAAAAAATTTTTTTTATAAAACGTATAATTTAAAAAAAGAATGTGTAAAAGATCACATTGAAAACAAAAAAAGGCGAATCTTAATAGTTACTTAAGTAAAGACATGTTAAGTTAAGTATTATATTTCAAAATAATAATAGTACCTACACAAAAACCTATACGCAATAAATTGAAGTTTTCGAATTACCTGACCACTCTCCAATGCGTCATATAAATCCTTTTCTTGAATAAGACCGCCGCGACCGACGTTTACGATTTTAACACCTTTTTTACACATTGACAAAACTCTGGAATTGATGAAATCTGTCAAACAAAAAAGTATAAATTTATGAGTCAGCCAGTATCATAGAGGTAGGATTCCTTATTCATAGGCCAGTATACTAGTAAAAATCCTGGCGAACCATGTGGCGTGTTCATTGTGTGTATCTATGGTTCTTCGCTTAAATATTTAAAAAGTATTTAATGCTAAAAAGGTTGCTAGGTAGTAGGCCTCTGTTTTATCTATAGGGGGAGTCCGGGAGAGTTTAGCAGGTGGGAGACAATAACCACTGCTCATAGAATCTTTGTAGAACTAGATACTGTGACGTTGCCACACTTCATAGACTCCTTAGGTACCTCCCACCCTGCTCACGCGACGGCATTGCAATCGGCAGTTTGGTTTAGGACTGAGAAGTGTCAACGTGTTTTCGTGCCCGGTAAGTTAATTTTTTGAATTTTCAAAATTTGATTTTTGTTATTTACTGTGAAAAGATTCCTGCACATTATTTATACACTTCGTTTGTATAATTATTCTAGTAAAATTCACGCCAGACAGCTTTTACTTAAGTGTCATTGTTTTTTATAAAAATGTAATAACGTACAGCTTGGCGTGGTGTGGGAGATATTACCCTGTCGTCGGGAGGATAGTTTACCAGGGTAATCTCTCCCGCAATCAGGGTGTTATTCATTCATATTTGTTATTTTGTTCCAGATAATCATCCAAAATGCCCTCCAAATATAAAAGAAATAACTAGAAACAGAAGCAATTTAGATCTGACAGTAATAATAAATGCTTAAGGTGACATTGATAACGGAAAGTCTATTAGAAGTTTTGCTTTGGAATACGGAATGGATCGAAATACTTTACTAAATTATTGAAGACACAAGTCGAAGTTAACTAAAATAAGTGAACAAGGAAGCCAGTGCAAAACAGCTCTAATATTTAACATTGAGAAAGAAAAAGCATTACTTAAATTCTCCTAATCTTCTAAGTTCCAGCAAAATGAATTATGGCTTAACCTATGCCTTAGACTGAAATGAAGCTGGCATATGAATATGCAATAATGAATACCAAAAAGGTTTCAAAGTCTCGGACTTCCACAACTAAGCAGGAAAAAATAGGGTCAGGGATTTTATGGCAGAATCCCTGAACTAATTTTGAGAACCCCAGAAGCAACCAGTTTATCCAGTGCAACCAACTTTAAAAAAACTTACTAATTTCTTCAAAAACCTTAAAGAAGTTAAGAAAATACCAATTTGAAGCTCACATCATCTATAACTGTGATGAAACAGGGTGTACGACTGTACAAGAGTGTCTCAAAGTAATATGAGAATTAGCATGTGCGTCAAGTAGGACAAGTTACTTCAGCAGCTGAACGTGGCAGTCTCGTGACCGTTTGCTTCGCCGTAAATGCTTTGGGAGATGTTAATCCACCAGTTTCATTTTCCTTAGGGTTAAATACAACGAATACTATGTCATTGGTGAACCACGAGGCTCACCAGGGTTACTCCAGTCCAAGTGGATGGATGACAGCCAAGAGTTTTGCGATATTCACGAAGCATTTTGTTAATTAATCTAACGCGTCACTTTGAAATCGCGTCCTGTTTGTATGTAATACTATGTGCTATATTTTATGATTAAATTTCTTTTTGGAATTAAAGTTTATGTTATTATTTTACCTAGTTTCAAGCCCGGGTAAAGGCTCCCTACTTTGGGGGTCAGGTCTCCCACCCAGGCGGGAGATAATAGCCAAATATCACTTTGGTAAAAATCGTTAATTACTCATTAACTATGAATGATGTAGTAAACTTTCTTTTGAGAAAATATAGATAAATAATGCAGCTTCAGATACAATTTATAGAAAATAGCAATTTGTAAATATGGAAAGGTTTATGAGCATTTAAGTGGAAGGCGGGTATACTCTCCCGGACTCCCCCTACACTTATACAAATAAATAAAATTGGAGTGTCTGTTTGTAATATTAAAATAACCGCTTTTTACTTAATGTATTTGTACACGTTACATATACCAAAAATGTCGTTAAAAAATTTTGTCTGTCTGTTTGTTGTGGGTAATCTCACGAACGGCTGGACCGATTTTGACGGAATTTTCTGGCTGGCAGGTAACTGAAAATCCAGGGAGTAACTAAAGCTACTTTTTTTACACAATATTTGTACCGCGGCGTTACTCGCGGTACAACAATAACCGCGGGTAACACCGCGTGATTCAGATAGTTATTATATATGTATGATAAATATATATCCATTAGGTACAGATATATACTTCGACATTTCAAAGCAGTAGCCAAACTCAAGTTATTGTTATTGTGGATTTCTACTGATTGTTACTAATGAACAAGTAATGACTTACTGATTATAATAGCCAATTTCATCATTCCTCAACAGATAAGAAGAATAATAGTTTGTTATCAGCACTAGGGAAATTGATTTACCAATTAACATAAATGTTGAAATGATGTAATACCTTACTGTACAGGGTACATAGTGGAATAGTTTGATTTAGAGCCCAAGCAGACTACAGACTTTTAATAGGCCGATAGTTTAATCGGACTGTTAATCAGTATGGACTGAACATGTATGACAGTGTTCACACTACACCCAATTCGTATCGGTGGACAAATAAGCCAAAAGCCAACCCAATCAAACTATCGGCCGCTAAAAAAAAGTATATAGTCTGCGCAAAAATAATAAATAAATTCGGACATTATTTTAACTAAAAACGTCCCAAACTAAGCAGAGCTTATACTATGGGTACTAGACAACTGATATTAATGATATTTGGATTATTACACAAACCAAAGAACTACTTTGAAATTTATTCAAAATAAAAAGCTTAAAATGGGAGGCATATCTGCAGAGATTGAATTTATAACAATACTAGCTGCTACTCGCGGCTCGCCCCCGTGTATGTCGGTTATCGCGGCAACTAGCCTATGTGTTATTCTAATGTATAAGCTACATTACTGTAAAGTTTCATCCAAATTGGTCCAGCCGTTTGCGCGAGAGAAGTAACAAACTTACACACTCACAAACTTTCGTCTTTATCATATTACTGTGATAGCTTACTTTTAGTTGACTCGATGAGGGGCGTATGCAGAGTGATGTAGTCAGCATGAGGCCAGATGTCATCTAGCTCCATTTTTTGCGCATGAAATTCAGCACATTGCTCAGCGGACACAAAGGGGTCAAAGCCAATGATCTGTAATAACATAAACATTTCAAAAGATACACAGAAACCTGCTAGATAGGGGCTACATTAAAAACAATTCTACTCGTAGAATACAGACTGTACATTTACTTTAAAGTTCAAGTACCCGTTTGACCGATATAATGTCCATCAGACAGTAGGTATAATAATTACTTGTGTATCTTATCGTTGTTTACGCAACAGCAGTTGCTGGGTGCGTAGGAGTTTAAAAAACTGTTTTGTTTTTCATTTTGCACTCGTTTATATTGTCTATCGCGGTCTCCACTCAAGCAAATTTCGGCTCCACCGACCGTCGGTATGTCTAGAAACATGATCAGCCCATTTCCACTTCAGCGTGCTGAGTCTCCGTGCGATGTCGGTTACTCTAGTTGTCTGTCGAATAACCTCGTTTCGAATTCTATCAGACAGAGAAACACCCAATATAGCACGCTCCATCGCACGCTTAGCCGCTTTAAGTTTGTGGACCAGACCAACGTAGTGTAGGGCGCCCTGCGGCACGATGGACTGACGATTTAAAGAAGGTGGCTGGCAGCGGATGGATGCGGACTGCCCAAGACCGGGATAGTTGGCGCTCCTTGGGGGAGACCTACGTTCAGCAGTGGACGGCGATTGGTTGAAGAAATATTGTCTATCACTGTATCTGTCAGTTTATGTCAATTAGATAACTGTGGTTTGCTTTGGGGGTTTTCATTATCACTTAGGTAATAATCACGAAAATCCCCAAACTAGTTTATTTCTTTCTAACCTGAGTGCTTATTTTAGATAAATTAACTCAATCGTGATGAAATTGTACGTAAAACTAAACTTTCTTTGTTTAAGAAACTTAACAATAGTAATAAAATACTAAAGAGTTATTATTGTTTATATAGAAGGCTGCATGGCTTATGCGAAAGATAGGTACTTTCTAATATAATGTTACAAATCACAAAAAGAGAAGGCAAAATCACAGGTCCAGTATACTATTTTAATTAATATATTCAAAAGTTTTACATATTTTATACGAAAACCTTACTCCGTTAAAATCCATGGAGCAGCTTTTCGCGTTTATCGCGAACGGACAGACAGACGCGGCGGAGGACTTTGTTTTATAATAAGTAGTGATAGTGATGATTATTATAATGTAGGTTGGTGGAGTAGATTTACCTTCATTCCGAATGCGTGCATGCGGATAGCGACTTCTCTGCCCACTCTACCAAGGCCAAGAATGGCTAGGGTCTTCCCGTTCACTTCAGTGCCAGTGTACAATGCGCGGTCCCATCGACCAGCCTTCAACGACGTGGCGGCTGGGACGACGTGTCTCGACAGTGACAATATCAAGTTGCATGTCAGTTCACAAGCACTTAAGGCATTAGCACCAGGAGCACTGAGGAATTACAAAATAGAGACAGATGTAAGTACAGTAATCGTTTAATTCGCGATTGCACGGTTGGCCGAATGTTTTAAACGGTAGCCACACCGCTTTAAAACCGCTGAGCCTTTTGGGTTCAAATAATAAATAAATGTTTCGGACATATTACACACAACGCCATCTAGTCCCAAGCTAAGCAGAGCTTGTGTTATGGGTACTAAACAACTGATATAATTACATATATACCGTTTCTTTTTTTTTTAATACATACATATTATACATAGAAAACATCCAAACTTCGAAACAAATATTTGCAGATCATACAAACATTTGGTCCGACCCGAGATTCGAACCCGAGAGCTCAAGCACAGCAGTCGCATACGCTACCACTACGCCACCGAGGCAGTTAAATCACACACGGGACAATACTTTAAACCACTAATTGTTCTTCTAAGTCTGGTTGTTCATTATTTCCTTTTCATATATATCTGTAAGGTCCCCCTCGACAGAGGATGTAAAGAGTTGTCTTTTTAAAAAAGGTAAAGGAATGGAAAATTAAAGATTTAATTGATACAAAAAATATTGCATCGTCTAAAACATGCTAAACTAACCAACAATTACCAAATGAATACATTTGCTTTAACAGTTGCGTATTATGAGGCGTTATCGAAGAAGTTTTACTAAGTATTTTGTTTATAACAAATCAAGTTCTGAAAAGTTATTAGTACTAGTAACTACTATTATATATATACTAGGTACTAGTACCTGAAAATAAATTAGTACTAGTAAATTTAGCGATGGAATGGTTTTGTAAAAACTATAAGTATAAAACAATAATAATAACTTAACACATCTCATACACGGCGGTCTGTTTCCAGACGAGGCAGATCTAGCATTATGGTAACCAGAGAGCTGATTAACATGCTTATATATTTTGTTAATACATAATTACATCCCATACAAACATTCATATAATTATTATAAGCGTTACTCACTTGATTACACCAATGCCTCGTTCACCAGCCACTTTAATGTCAATGTTGTCTACTCCTGCACCAGCGCGGCCTACCACTTTTAGATTGACGCCAGCTTCTAGTACAGCCTTAGTTACTTGTGTGGCTGATCTAACTACTAACGCGTCGTATTTCTACAGGAAAATAAAGGATATTTTATTTTTGTTTTCATTTAACTAAATAATAAGTAAAGATAGTTAAAAAATTAAAACACTAGTTTACAAAGGTGGGTTACAAGCGAACTAACAAAACTTCAAGTGATGAAAGGCATTCACACTATTTTGCCAATATTCACTAGTAAAATTATAGCGATTGAAATATATATAGATGTTTGAGCCTGTGATTTACGTTTGAGTGAGCACAAATTAAGTTTTCTGACAACTAAAATATCTGTCTTATAGTGTTGAACATCTGCATGGAATAGTGAGGGCCAGCACATCTCCCATGTATGTTTACAAATAAGACTCATTACTTAATCAATTTGCAGTATCTATTAAAATAACAATATTGTCTTGTGACGGAGGATGTGCAGCAAGTCAGCCTGTGACCACGGCCAGTGCAACCTGGTCGAAACTTTAGGCAAATCAGAGATTTGTAATACCTTTAAATAAGTGATCGCGTTAATTCCCGTAAAAATAATTATTACATCATGGAACGCGAAAGTTTAAAAGTTAGTATAATATCGTCTTGTGTTATCTTATTCCTTCGTGTTTAGAAATGATAAACAGAATATAATTTCCTTGGTTTAAAATAGGTATTTATATATGTACGGGTGATGTATTAAGACTCTATTATCGGTATAACATTCAGAGGTTATTTATTAGCTCGTATTCATGATGAGAAGATAAGAAGCGATAGCAAGTCGTCATTTTGTAGAAATAATCATATTATTGAACGTGTGTATGATATAAGAACTCTGTTAGATTATTTCGAGCAGTTGATATGAAGTAACGAAATGAATGACACCTAGTTATAGTAACTACTCCCAGAGTGAGTATTTTAATAGGAAGATAAATCCTCAAGTTACTCTTGACTGATCAAGGGATAAAGTACTCGTAATTAAATGTATACGCCTCTTATTTATCATCTAACTAATATTATAAAGGTGAAAGTTTGTGAGTGTGCATGTTTGTTACTCTTTCACACAAAAACCACTGAACGGATTTGGATGCAACTTTACAGTATTAAAGCGTATACGTTAGAATAACACATAGGCTATTATTTGCCACTATAAACGCAGGCGTAGCCGTGGGCAACAGCTAATTTCTAAATAAGACTATAGTTTAAGTCATTAGCATGTTGTTTTAGACATATTTCGCTTAAATCATTGAAATTACATCAATATATTAGTGAATAATACAACAAACAAGCATATTGAAAGCTAGCAAGCAATTCGATATTCAATAAGACACAAAAAACAGAAAATTTGAAAACAGAACGTCATTATCTTCTACTCGTATTATAAAAATGAATCGCCGAAATGTATGTACGCGCATAACTTGCGACCGGCTGCACCAAATGAAATAATTCTTTTTTGTATGTATTCGTTATTATTAAGATATGGTTTGTGTACATGAAAAATTAAAAGATAATGGGAAATGTAAATTTTTTTGTCCGCGACATGAAGCTCAAAAAGATAGGTAAATATGGCGGTACGAAGTTCGCCGGGTCAGATAGTATGATATTATACTAGTTGTTGTCCGCGGCTCCGCATATATGTCGGCAAATAGTAGGCTATGTGTTATTCTGATGTATAAGCTATATTACTGTAAAGTAACATCCAAAACCGATCAGTAGTTTTTACGTGAAAGAGTAACAAACATCCATCTATCAATCCATACTTACAAACTTTCGTATTAGTTTAGATTTAGGAAGTATTAGCATCAGCTATTCTGATCTGAAATTATTTTTAGTTAAACTGATATGCATTATTGCATCACACATCACAACAGCTACCTTTAATAAGCCACAGGGTTTAAAAGGATTACATAAATTATAATAATATAAATCAGGATACACAAAATAATCTTAGTAACTAATAAAATTAATGCAACATCTCAATCGCAATTGCAGTTTAATCTATAACTTACTGGAACTTCCTTTAAGATGTCTTCCTTTGAGATCTTGGCGATGTTTGTTGCGTTGATGCCATGAGCATTCAGTATTTCTGTGCAGTTTGCACCGACTCCATCCACAATCAATACTGACTTGATGTTAAGAGCCATTTTATATCTGTTCATGAAAAAACAAAATTGAAATTAAAAATAGTAAATGTCTTATAATTCTATAAGCCATACTGTTGCATCGATTTCAATAAAATTAGGTTGAAATAGGATATAGGCTACTGATTACCGCGACCATTGTCATACACGCGGGCGGAGCCGCGGTCAAAAGTTACTTATGTATATAATAAAATGAATGATTTTTAAATTATTTAGTGTAAGAAATATTTTGACTACTACTTTCTTACTAGTACCGTAGTACCACCCCGGTCGAGCCGGCCCAACCGTGTAAAATCAGCGTGGCTCTACTACCTTGAGAATCTATCTTCTCAGAAGTTGCAGGTTTGTTCTACCAAAGGTGTAATCTGTCTTTATGTATATATATATATATATACATATATTTATGAAGGTATGAAGTTCATGCACAGCTATTTCGAAGAAAGTTATACGAAGTTGCAACCGGTTTCAAGTTCATCGAACAGTAAACACTCGCTCTGTGAGCACTAAACGACACTAAGCCCAGGTAGGACTGTCAGCAATATGTAGGAAATATATTTGTGATTCGAAATGAAATGAAAACACAAAATAACCACTCGCTAGGATATTTAAAGATAAAACATTAACAGAGTATTTCAATCTCATTTTTTTTGTAGGTAAGTACATCGACTTCGTCATAGGTGAATTTAATTGGTCAATTTATATCGCATTGTTTTAAATAGTATAAGACCTTGCGTCAAGGCAATATTAACTAAGTGAATATAAATGTAGTTAGTTACTGTTTGTGACATTAAAAAAACTTTCCAAGTACTTTTATGCGTTTGATATACATTTAGAAATTATTGTTATTATAATTGTGTATCAAAATTAAGGCGCACATAAAATATTATAAGAGATTGATATATAATTTAAAATAAACATATCAACGACCCATAATGCCCCACTGCTGGCCTCGGGTCTCCTCTCAGGAGAGGGTAAAATATACATACTTGAAAATAAGTTCATTTTATTAATTTTCGAAACTAGACTAATGAAATCGTAGATACTGTTGCAAGTTCGCAAACAAAAGTAATTTCAGGTTTATCTATATTACATCAACATGTTATAAGTAGGTAAGTCCTATTTATATATGTAAAACATAATAATATACAATTACGATTTATACATCTATCAAATGGTATGAATGAGTTATTGATTGAATAAACCGCCAGATGCAATATTCATTAAAAGTGATATTCCCAATGGCGCTGAATATGTGCTAATATAATAATCTATACATATAACTGTAAAATTAATATAATGTACTCACATGTGTCAGTCGTGCGTGTCGGAATATGTACTAAAAATGCAAAATGAGACGAGCGCTTGAGTGGACGGTCGCGAATGAACGAACGAAGCGATCACTTATCTTTGCTAGTGGCAAACGAACGTCGCTGACCTGTTTAAAATGTGATTTAGTTCAGTTCGGACTCACTCATTTCTGATTAGAGTGATTAGTGCTAGTAGCGCCACTTAATGTAAATTTGATTACTAAATTAGTTATAATGATGAACTAAACATTATCTTGACAAAATGTATAATTACCATTACCTACTAGACTCTAGAGTCTTTATCAGTACACAGTTACACACACACACACAGTTAGTAGTCAGAGTATGATTGACTGAGTTGATCTAGCGTCACTTACCATGACACCGATTTTATTCTAGTTAGAACTCGGCTATAACTATTACAGTAGCTATTGCGTCTTAGTCATTATGATAGCAATGCGAATTACGTAAATACTGTTTACTGGCTCAGTTTTTGAAAAGGTGTGTTTTTTATAGTATAGATACGTACTCATATTTGTAGTTATAAAGTAGGAAGATAGATGGTATTTTTTTATATTCTTTGTATACCTACTAAATACTTGCGGCTTCATATTCACTTCGACTTCATATTTGATACTTAAAAAATATAATCTATATACTTACCATATAAAAACTAACATATGGCTTACCCTATGAAAAAGATATCAGATCTCATGTAGAGCCAAGCTTCTGAATCTACACGCCCTAACTCTACCAACCCTAACGCCGTTTCGCTTTTTAAAGTTGTTTATGACAATATTTTTTATTGTTTATTCCTTTTTTTGGGGTGTATTTCTAGTAGAACTTCTTCCTTTATTCGAAACAGTCCGAATACCAAAAAACAAAACCTCTAGCATAAAAATTATCGAAAGTCTTATACAATCTTCCACCCCCCAAATTTGTGGATTGGGAGGGGGGAAGTAATAGGTTTATGATTTTTTTGGTTGTTTGTATACTACACTTAGTTTACATACCAAATTTCAGCTTTCTAGCACTTCAGGAAGTGTTTTGTTGTTCATCATTGTGTCAGTGTGTATTTTACGCGGTGTATTTTAGATATCAATAAAATGTAAAGTATCAGAGCCTTGCCATTTAAACTTAGTATTTTTAATTAATATATTATTCAAATCATATCCTGAGAATTTGAACTATCTGATATAACGGAAACCAAATTTATGAGGGGTCAAAAAACCGACGAAGCACTTCGAGAAAAGGTAGGTAGAGCCCTTGGGATTCGCTTCGCTCGTCTTGTCGGGGGCACGTCCTTGCCCTTCAGATAACCCGAGATGTCATGAACCGTAACAAGTGCAGACACATGGTGGAAGCCTTATTAGCCAAGGAAAATGCAGCATCGTCAACCACGACTGCTCTGTCAAGAGTAAAGGAAAGTCATCACTGAAACATTGCATCTTATTGATTAAACTAAAGGAAATTTTATTCGATGAGCTTGTTGCACAAAACCCTCTCATTAAAAGGAGGTTTCAGTCTACTAAACCATACTGGCCAGACGTGTTAGTGTAGGGTTGGTTTTCAGTTCAGAGTGTTGCCCTACGAAATTTACTTCCTTATGCAGCTCTTAAGACATTCATTAGATGAATAAGGGTGAGGACATTCCGTATTGGTCTCATTCGTCACAACACGGACGTGTATGTACTACGAGAGACGAGCGTCTTGATAACAAATTAATATCGCCATCGGCCATGACGCTGGTCCAGCGCTGGGTCATCATGTAGAGGAGCCATTATAGTCAACAATTTTATTTTAGGTTTCGCTGTAAATAGGCAGTGGTGGACAGACATATTTGCCGCCAGTAGGCTATTAAATTTTAACCGCCCCTTCTAACTCCTGCAATTCAATAACTTTTTTACTTGTGGAAACCTTTTCAAGCCGTCATTCCACAGGCAAAGCCCTGTGGAATGACGGCTTGACGGCGTGTAGAACGCTTGACGAACCGAACCGAGTAAAGCTATACGGAGTTTAGTGGGGAAGCAGAGGGAGGAATTGAGCCTCAATTGTGGCAGTGACAGTTTAGTTATAACCCGAGGAGCTACCTTTAAATAGGTGGTCACCTGAGATATCTCTCTGGTAGTCTGGTGCTGGACTTAATGGTGGCCCTGTACAAAAACGCAAGTCTCTTCATTTCATGAGTCCCGTGATTGGCGTGATCCAGTTCGATCGTGATCCAGTTTATGGCACCTCAGATGTGTTTAATTAGGTCTTCGTACCGAATCAATCCCAAACAATGTATCTAGACCTGTTCTCCGGTTGATAACACTATACGTTACCATGGTGTTGACGGTTGCTCTGACTATATAGGCATCATATCTTTGAGTCGTATTGGCCCGCTTCTCTGCTTGCTTTGATTTAGAGGTGGTATGTAGCCTATGTTTTTACCAATACCAATCAAAGTATCTTCATGTCAAAATTTCATTAAAATCCGTTCACTAGTTTAGTCGTGAAGGCATAACAAACAGACACTCAGGAATCATTATTTATATTTAATAAATTACATCAGTAAGGAATCTTTTAATAAGGTATTTAGGGTTAAAACAATAATAACATTCATCGTGTTAAAATAAAATAACGTCATTGCGTATTCTGCCGTTGTTTGTGTAAACATGTTTATCAATTCGTTGACCTAACAACAGAAATGATTTCATAATACTTACTTTGTTTTCCTATCGACGAACAAAACTGACGGTTATTTATTAAATTATTGTATTCTATAATATTGATAATATATACAAAGGAATCATTAGTTTTGAATTATCATTTGATTAGATATCGCCTTATTGCTTTAGTAAAGCAATGAGAAATTATGTGAATGAGGGAATGTTTTCTCGTATTGCATAATGATATTCAACAAGAGATTTATTCAAAGTTTGTGCGAAAGCAATCATTTAGTACGTTGTTCGTTTAACGTTACATTCAGGTAGTAGGTAATCTTTATTTCATTAACAAGTTAAAACCAGAGTAGGTATATAAATGGATACTGTAACAGTACATTTATCAATAGAGTAAACGGATGCGTTCACCATCAATAGCACGGCGGCAAGGCCACACTCTCGTGCTAGGAGTTAACCTGTGTTACAGTTAGAGGGAGTATGCTATGGAAGCATATTCCCAGTCGCGTCAACTGGAACACCTACCTACCTATATGTCTACAGTAGCTGCAATGCTCTAGTAGGTATATATGTTAGGTAAGTATGTAGGTATTGGTATTGTTTGTCAGCCATACTTAAAACTAAATATAAAAAAAAATATGTTTATATTATATTATCTACTTAAAATTAAAGTACCCAACCACGTATGTGCCACATCAAGTGTAAGTATTCAATACATTTTATTCTATTCATATATTTTCGTTTCAAAGTTTGGGTAGCTTTTCTGTATCCGAATAGTTTAAACTGTGTAGTCATCTTTTATTAACCTTCTCCAGACAGATATATTCTGTTTTACAATATTATCACACTATATCACATCACATCACACTAATATATAAAGGCGAAAGTTTGTGAGTGTGTATGTTTGTTACTTCTTCACGCAAAAACTACTGGACGGATTTGGATGAAACTTTACAGTAATATAGCTTATACATCAGAATAACACATAGGCTACTTTTTGCCGCGAAAACCGACATATACGCGAGAGGAACCGCGGGCAACAGCTAGTGGTTCTATAAAATGGTTTTCCTTTCAAATGTTTTGTTGACTTTTTCGACATAGACGAAGAAAAACGGATCTCTTAGATCTGTTTAGGGTCTGCGAGATTTTCTATAAGTAAAAACTTTAATAAAATGTTGAGAAACTACCAAATTACAAAATGCGGTTGTGATGAACATTATTTATTTTGTATTATTTGCAGTGTTAGGAAGTGCAGGAACATCTTAGGCTTTTTATTTTTATTTATGGGCCTGCCAAAATGACTCTACTCTGCCTGATGGAATGCATTAGTAGAATCCAAGAGTGGTAGTCACTATACTTACTGCGAGTACAGACATGCGGCCTAGTGATGCTTCTGCATCATTGGGCCTCCGGTCTCGCACTCACCAACTAAACACGACAGCACGAACGTTGTCATTTTACGTTGATCTTCTTTGCGCGCCTCGGTCGAGCCGGCCCGACAGTTCTGACATCAGCGTTGCTCTAGTACCTTGAAAAGGTTTAGAAGTTTTGGACATTAAAAGTAATTTTACTTCCTAAATGAGTAATAGAAAGAGAATAAATTGCGTGAGTCTTATAAGATCGAGTTCTTTTGTCTAACTCGCCCGAATACTCACATGCATGAGCAACCTAGATAGATATATATAGAAAGCAAGGGAGCTACCCTTGCTTTCTATATATATATCGTGTTCTTAGTAATCATGTCATGCTTATGTTTTTGTCATACAAACAATGTAAATATTTGTAAAGACTAGCAAAGCATGTCCATTGTCACGCATGTCAAACTTAACACAATTTATCTTTAAAAAACGTAGAGTCATCAAACTCGGTTCGATTTCCGCGTCGAGCCGAAAGTATTGTTGGGTTTTTCTCCCAAGAAATTCTTAATAACAGCTCGAAGTATGAAAGTTTGGTGGTGTTTCACGTCCGTGTCTCGTAGAGCACGTTAAACAGTTCGATCCCGGTTGTCATGAACATTTATGGCCATCGTTATTGAGAAGTCAATGCCCTCAAATATATTGACAACTAGTTTAACCTTCGAATTCAGTTTGCCCTCAGGGCTGCAGAAATCCGATGCCAGTCGTTCCATGGAAAAATAAGCGATTACCGCCGCCCATGGACACCTGCAGTACCACAGGCGTCACAATTACGTTGCCGACCTTTGGGAGATGGGGAAAGGGATTTGGGGAGGGGTTTGGTATATGGGCTTCCCGTATTCTCACACACTCACTCGGTGAAACACAGCGCAAGCGCTATTTCACACCCATTTTCTGTGAGGCCGAGGTATCACTCCGGTCGAGCCGGCCCATTCGTGCCGAAGCGTGGCTCTCCGACGGTCAAAATAATTATCTCTCATACAATCATTATTGCGTCCATGTCAAGAAAAGATATATCGTTCACGCCGTTACTGAATTCTGTTCGACTTTAAACAGATTTTAGGTACCTAGCACACATTACAATACTAATTTATTAAAATTAATAGATAAGTAGGCATAGAAAAGGATTGTCACATGGTAATTTAAGGCAGCCAAATTAAAGTCAGTTTTTTTTGTAAGCTTTTAGTGTTTCCAGACAGGGAGTTTTCGTATGATGTTTTTTGGGGTCGGTAAATTTTTTTCTTAAAAAGGTTTTAGCAATTGACTTTAACAATACACATACGTGTTGTTTTTTTACCATAGTCTCAACTCTCTTGCATTTATTAAGAAAAATATTCATTTATTGATATTAACACGTAAGTCAGTGGTTACCTTTAAAATCAAATGTCATTGAAAAAGGGATGTTATATAATATACTAGTATTTGCTCGCAGCTCCGCCCGCGTGTATGTCGGTTATCGCGACAAAAAGTAGCCTATGTGGTACAATGATGTATAAGCTATATTACTGAAATAGTACATCCATATTCGTTCAGTAGTTTTTGCGTGAAAGAGTATCAAACATCCATCCATCGACCCATCCATTCATATTTACAACTTTCGGTTTATAATATTATTAGAATTTGTCGTGAGCCTATGTGTAGAACGTGAAATAACACTGTATAACGAAATGAATGTTATAAATAAAACAACGCTTATCCAAACGTTATAAATCTTAATAATTAATTTTATTATCACACTTACGAAAGATACAAAACATATCACGATGGCACTACAAGTCAGTGCTTTAGCAGACAAGACATGGGATCATTTAAAAGTTATTTTTTATGTTTTTATCTTCTTACAGAGTTATTGAATTTATCTTCCATAATAATTGTTATAGCCGATATGATGTCAGATTCACATTTTCGAACTATATTTTTTGTTTGTTTTGCAGACGTTTACTTATTAAAATATTTAAAAAAAATACTACTTGAGAATTGTTTTTATTCTCAGTAATTCAAGTTAGATTTTCTAAAACATTTTGTCTTGGACATTACATTGCCAAAAACAATTAATTTTAAGTGTAATCAGAACGAGTCTCATATATTTGTAACTCCGGGACAAAGCTACTGTTACCCTAATTAGGTTAGACATACTTTTATAATATTGGTAAAATAATTAGTTTATTGAGTGATATTGGTTTGGTTTGTAGTATTCTTTCTCGGCGATTCTACACCGGGAAGCCCGGACTTACTCGTAACAAAGTCTATTACTAATATGTACATAACACTTGTAAAATAAAAAAGAAAGTACTAAATAGAGAATAAGTACCCATAGATACAATTCTAGAAATGGACAAGTATTAGAAGCTTACTCTAGACATATTACAACTAAATAGTAAAAAACACTGAAATTAGGCAGATAGTACATAAATGAAGGATACTAACATCTAAATAGTGTCTGGAATAAATTGACTAAGATTAATGACATATTACAAATGCTGAACTTATTTGAGAAATAGAAGAATGCTCATATTATTTCTTTAAAATAAAGTTTGGCCTTTGAGTTAAGTAAATAAATTCTATGAGAAATGACATGTACATAAATGGCATTGTTTAAGGTAGCTAGCATAAGTTTCAGCATCATGTCATTACGATTAACCAGATAATTTTGGATGGAAGAATAGGGGGGTTATTTTGGGTGGTAGACGCCTCGGGCAGGCCTGGCCGGCCGAGCGCCAATGCCACCTGCGGCGCGTCTCCTTGCGATAAGCGCATCTAAGCCACGAAGCGGTGGAGCAGCCGTCGTTTCGATAACTGCAGCTTCTGTCTCTTCTTCTACTTTCTCAGCACTAGTGCTCTCTTCAGTCGTCTCCGTTGACTTCTTTGGCGCTTCTGTTGTCGCCTAAAGATTAACAATAAAAATTAGATGTGTGTATCTTTATGATAACAATGTAAATATAATTTATAATTTTAAGTATAAATTTAGGTTACCTCTGTGGAAGCCAGCTTTCTCTTTAAAAGTGGATTTGTTCGACGCTGAAGAGGAGCGGCGGATGCTCGTGGCTTGGGGGAGGGTGAGATCGTAAGCCTGTTCCTCAGTGGTCGCCGACCGCCGCGAGGTGCCTCCGGTGCTGGAGTTGGTGGTGATGCCTGTGAATTGGTAAAATTATTATTGGTGTCAATTTTTAATTAATTAATTGATCCACTATTGTAGGTATACTGTTTATGCTGTTATTCAACTTTTATTTCCATACATTTATTAAAAGTTCCAATGATCAAAATTAAAAATATTTTATTGGCACAATAATTAATATATAGTAAACCTGTGTCTCATGGTTTCCCAACTAAATTAAAACTTGTAATATATTTCTCAGAAATAGCAAATATATGTTGGTACTTTATTGAAGTAGTTTAATTTACATTAGTGTGATCTCGGAGTAGTTAATGCTTTTTGATCTCACTAAAAACAATAATGCAAATTTATATCCTCGATTGTCGGCACTTGATGGAACTTGTTAAGATACGTTCTAGAGATATCATTGCAATATTTAATCCGCTTAAACCCTGACCAGTTTCACCCTATGGCATTATCAAAGATGAATTTAATTCTAGAATCATTCAAATGATCGTATCGATCGTATCTATAATTCTTAAGGTTATAAAACGTAACCGTATTGACCTCGGAACATCTTGATAAAGCTATCTCCTATTAAATAACGATTAATGATATTGTTCGAGATAGGTTACAAAACCAGAGGGAAAAGAAATATTACCTCGGCATCAGCATCGGTGGCAGGAGATTCAGGCGCAGATGTCTCAGCGGGAGCTTCGGAGGAAGCTTCAGGGGCTGTGCTCACTCCTCTCAAGTTAAGGGCAGGCCGCAAGTTTAGTTTGGGTCCTGGCCGCAGAGATGCCGGCCTCAAACCGGGTCTGCCGCGACTGTTATAGATTTTTAATCGAATGTAGTAACATATAAAAGACACAAAGGTATAAATAAGTCTTTATGAAATCAAGTATGGATTATAATTAGTATTAAAATGTTTAGTATTTACCCAATAGTCCTGGAAGGCGTCGGAGTAGTTTCAACCACCTCAGCGGAGCTACCTGGTGAGGTGCTGTCCTCAGCAGACGAGGCACTTGGAGTTGCGGCTGTTGTTGTGGTAGTAGGGCCCCTTCTTAGAGCAGGACGTAGTCTAGGTCTAAAGTACCATTGAGTTAAGTAATAAATAACGGATTCAGAGAACTTATCAAAATGATAATTATTATTTTGAGAACTTCTTTTTTTTATTACCCGCGGCTACGCCCGCGTAACGGTTGTTGCGATAAAAATAGTCTTTGTCCTTTTTCAAGAATCAAAGTATCTCCTTGCCAAATTTAATTAAAATCAATGCAGTGGATTAGCCGTGAAAGCGTTACAGATAGACACACAGTTACTTTCGAATTTATAGTATTAGTATGGACATGAGTACAAGAAATCTAATAATTAAATAAGTGAATCAAAACCTAATGAGTTGTTATAAAATTCATAGCTACTGTTTATAAGTTTTTCAGCTGTAACCTAAATTAAAATCATCATCAGTAGTATCTTATAGTTCACCGTTGCACATATACTTCTTAGAAAAAAAGTATTCGCCCATTATACTACTATGGTTCACGAGTTGAAATAGGGTTTACTTCAAGTTTTATTTTTTATGTCGTTGTTATTCTGCGTAGCTTTGATTGGTACGACCCCAACGGTAATGATAATCCTTATTTTGAACTGTGTTAAATATTCCAGGCCTGCACTTCGTTTGCCTGAATTTTCTAACTCAAGTATTAAAAATAAGTTCTATTGTTAATAAATGGTTGCTCAGTTTGTAAGAATGAGTTAATAACCTTGGTACAGGTGCTTCACTTGGCGCTGAAGTGCTGCCGTCTTCTGACGCGGGCGCTGCAGTGGTGGAAACAGGACGAGTACGCCCCGCGAACAACCCACGGCGACCGAATGGCTGTAACAACAGACATTCAATCGTACAACATAAAGAATGAAGATTGTTTTAGAAATAATTGCATTAAGTTGCATTAATAGCACTTTTTAAAATCTGAATATGACTTGGTTGTCATATTTGACTATAATCAATGATACAATTATTTCGTTGGTGCTTGAGCAATCATACCTTACATTTATGCTAATGTAAAATGATAGAGATGTAACAAATTGTACCAAATTCATTCAGTACACATTTATTACTCGATGAATTGTAAATAAATTATCAAATAATAACTAATTTGAACAAAAAAACCGACTTCAAGAACTGGACCAAATTGAAATGAAGCTCCAGCTTTCGAACAAAACAAGAATCATCATAATCGGTTCACCCAATAGATGTTATGATGTAACAAATAAAAAAATACAGCCAAATTTACAATCTCCTCCTTTTTTGAAGTCGGTTAACAAGTGAAATCAATTACACATTCCTTAAGATTGAAGTATAATTGCTTAATATTAATTCGCAAATGCAAACCAGTCGCTTTATACAGCTTATGCAGAAAAGGGTCAATGAATATGGATGCAAACCTTAGCTTGTGTGGCCGGTTTCTCGACTGGGGCCGAAGGAGCGGCGGTTGCTGATTCTGCTGGCGTTACGCTCGCACCTGCCGCATTTTTACGTCCAGATTGTTTGTATAAGCGACCTGAGGAACAAAAAAGCGGTCAATGCATTTTGGATCCGTCCCAAAGATGTACATGACTAAATTATGATAGACACAAGTATGAATCGATGTTCATACTTGTGATCATCAAAGTTTAAGATGGTAATTTATATTAATTTTTTTCGCATAAGGCGTTAAATAACTGAGAAGTATACGATGTAAATAGTTTTGATTGGAATTTAGGTGTTATGAGTGTAACATATAAAAAACGTATAAAAATTCGGAATGGTAAATGTGTTTGGATAAGGATGGGCAGGATTGGTGCAATAGGTGGTTAAGACATATACATGGCCATGTTTATGTCATTACTAAGATTTTGGTGTCAATACCATCTACTGATACAGCATAGCGTAGCTACTGTCTAGTAATTCCAATTTTTTTTTATAAATTTGGTCTGTCTGAAAACAATTGAAGTAACTTAATCGCATGTGTTTATTAAAGCCTTGTAGTTCATTACTATGCTAGATTTCTTTTTTATTGAATTAAAAAGATACAGGTTCGCGATTATTAGTTTTTATTTCTGAACTATACTTGGAGACATTCCCGTAGAAGTTAATTCGGAAATAGTGTAGTTCAAGTGTATTATCACATATTTAACATAAGACTCTCAATATCATGTTCATAAATGTTACAATGGTCTTAAAAGCAAGTGCTAATATAAAACTGTATATAAAATAGTGGTAAAATCTCGCAATGTCGGCCAACTCTCGATGTATTTATCAATATTAACAACTCATGGTCAACTAGTTGTACCAGTTAGAATTCCTAACGAAATTACATAGGAAATCTTGGAGCCTTATGTCTTATAAATAATACGTATATCTTAGGTCATATTACGTGTGCAAGTGTACCAGATTTCTACATACTATCGCACCGACTTCAATTAATACTGATGCAACCGACTCTATCGGGAACTGAAAAATGACATGAAAATTCATTTATATTTTGTATAAATTATGTTACGCTATGATTGATTTATATTAAAATGATGTTTTTCTTAATCAATTGTTATTGTGGATTCTACTGCATAAGACCGTGATGAATTCCAATACGTACAGAACGGTTTTCGTAAATTCGTAAAGTATGTAACTCTGATTTTAACGGCCTTGTTGTATATTGTGGAATATATCCTTTTAACAAACTTTTAGGCACAATTTTCATTGTATTCTCTAATAATTGGATGTAAGGATAATTAATTTTAAGAGTTATAAAATGTTACATTACATCGACGTATTACACCTCTTATTTTTTTCTACTGTTTTCACCTAGAATTACTAACTATTAAAACTGTTTTGTCAGACTTTTACTTTATCTGAAATCAAAATAAAACACATCCTTTCAAGGTATTTAAAACGCAGCTTCGAAATAATATAAATTGTGAGGGTTGTCAGAAGATTTCAAAGTAATATACAAACATTAGGCACTTATGAGCAAAACAGTATTCGGTACATTTAGAGATAGTATATTAACTTAACTTAGTGATTGAAATATAATTATGTTTACATTTAGGTCTGTTTTTCTTTTATCAGACAGTTACACTCATAAAAGTTGATTAGTGTAACGATATAGATGGGTAATATTATCATGTTTATGGAAACTGGTAAACTATTTTATGTATGTTTTCTCTCTATATATATACTACCAAAGTGAATCTACTCAGCTTGATGAAAACCTTGAGCAGAACCTGAAAGTAGTGATACCATACTTAATGCGAATGCAGACAATGTAACAGTGCAGTTAAACGAGTCATTTTTATCTTTTTGCAGCTAGTAAATAAACTCATTAAATTTTAAACAAAATCAAATGTGTAACTTAACTTTATTACTTTTGTTTTCATTGGAAGAGTTGAATCTTAAAAGGCGATGTTGATTTGTATCAGTATAAATATGTATTATTCGATAAATGTCTTTTAGCTTGTAACTTTCGTTTCCAATATTACTGGACACTCGTCTCTATGTGGAAAGTAAAATCGAAAGTGAAATGTTAAATATTTGTTTGGGAATAGCACGACTTTGGAAACGCGTTTTTTGACACAGCAATGATTTGCCAGTTATTTTATACATTTTAAAAAGGTACAGCGTTGGGTCGTAATAAGGTGGAAATTGACAAATGTTATTGTCTATTATAAATGTACTAATCCGCAATATACCATGTAACGTTTTAATTTTGTCCACCTATTTTGAATTTAACTTAGGTACGTAGTAAATTATTAAGAAGAGCGTAAGACACTTAGTACCAAAATTATAACAGGAAAGATATGAAAATTAGCCTTCAAATTAGGTGTAAGTAGTGGTACGACAAATCTGGATTAAAATGTCGGCCTTAAAACACTATTAAAAAGTAAGGGTTTATGAAATATAAATGGTACGTATTATTGGTCTGTACTTTCAACTATACACTGGAGATTAGCCAACTACGTAGGAGAAATTATCTATGTGTGCGCAATCACAGGTGCACTCTCTGTTCTATTACTTTCATAACCCGACACGACCAGGCAGAGATCAGGTGCAGGACGGACGGCTTTAAATGCTCACGGAGGTTAAGATCCCAACTTCCAAACTCCGGATTGTTGTTAAGCTTTATGGATATTCCATTTTAATCTTTTAACACATTAAAAGTTAGGTACTGATCTTTAATTAAAAAAATGTTGTTAGATAGATACCCAATTTATTTCGTGCAATATTTACATATTTATCACTTGGTATGTCTAGAATTTATCAGAAGTTGTGCGGTCGAGGTGAGGGTATGAAAGTGAATATACGATGAATTCTAGAGATGATGTGCGCGCGTGCATTTGTTACTTTCGCTGGATTCAAATTTATGAATGACAGGCTTCCACTTATTTATGATAACTTTATCTAATATAGATTTTAATCTTCTAAAGTGTATGTAATTGTCAACTAATATAAATTATCACACTTTTACTTTATATAGTCAACAATAAATTGTAATAATAAAAGGTCACTAAGTAATTAGTGATTGTTTTATTTGATTTAGTGATCAAATAAAACAATCACGAATTATTTATTATAAATCATGCACTTTAGGTGCATTGCCAGACTTAGTGCCTAAGGCTGGTGGTGACTTATTGCCAACCTTTGGGTGGTGCAGAGAAAATAGGAAGTAGGTGCATTTTGGTTGACTTTACTTTGGAAATATTTTAAATACTTATTAATTAGTGATTGTTTTATTACTTGATTGTGTAAGCATTATTTGATTGTGATCCAAGGAGGAAAGGGGCTAGGAAGTGTAAAGAGGGTACAGATGTAACAAATTGGTGTCTTTACAAATATTTGTAAAAAGATTGTAAAGATATGTATTTGTAGAACTAATAATTATTATGAAAAGTAGTATTGGTCCGATTCAAATAAGTTTATGTAGTATTTGTAGAAGCTCTTACAACTACAAAAAACACACAAAAATATCATAAATCAGAAACACGCGGTGTCAACCTTACCAGAATATTTGTAAAACCAACATGTGTCTAATATATATACATATTATTACAGAAACTTTTCTTTTATATAAACAGTCGCTTAAAATGCACATTCGCTATAAAAAACAATCGCCAAGCAGCAAAATGATAATGAAAACAACTTTCGCACTGTGACGGTCAATGCATAAAGATATTTAGATTACAAACAACGTAATTGTTTAGTGATTTTTGCGCCAGGAATGTCCACTACGCTTGTAACTCAATTAATACCAATTAAAGTTTATTACACTGTTAAATAATTACACCGTTTACGTAACATAATATACTAAATATATTTATTCTAAAATTTCACATGTATTTTATGAAGTAATAGATGAAGGCATTAAATAAGTTATATTTGATTACGACATTTAAGTTTAATGCACTGATAGACTAATTTATTTTTGCTGGTTTTAATTAAATAGTAAAAACATAAACTTAAAACAAATATGGCATCTATAACGGGTAAATATAATTAAAGGATTCTAGAGTTATTATGACTCCAAAAGGAATTTTACAACGATGCAAGTATTTAACAGAATATTGCTCATCGATTCTTAACACATCGGATGAAATCAATTAACTAGTTTCATTATAAAGAACACGTCGTGGACTTTCGCCGGGCGAGTAGAGAATCTTGAACTGGATTTATTATGTAGTTCACGGTGAAGTGGTTAGTGGTTACGGCACACGCACGCTTGTTACTTTTAGTTGCCAAATCGGTATATATCTAACAGTTTAAAATGCTAATGCTCGTCGAAGTGACAACAAAATAGTTTCAAGTGTGCTTGAGCTGTTTAGTTGTTGGTGTATTAGCTATATTTGAAAGTAGTAGTTACCTCTCGCTTTGGTGGAGGTCTCTGGCGGTGCTTCAGTTGCAGCACTAGTAGACGATACCCGCGCACGTGGCCCACCGCGACCCTTGAACCTCGACGGGCGCGTTGGAGCAGCAGTTGTGGTTGTTGTTGGCGCTGGCGTGGTTGTGGTCGTTGTGGTAGTAGTGGTAGTGGTTGTTGTGGTCGTCGTAGGCGTGGTCGCCTCTTCAGTTGTAGTCAACATTTCTGTGGTCCACGTCTCATCGTTAACAGCAGTAGTAGTACCATCAAAGTTAATTTCATTCTGTGGGCTAATGTCGTTGTTTAAGTTTTCGCCAGCCGTGTATGCGTATAAGTCCAAAGCTATTTTGTCCATCGCTGTCATAGTTGTGTACTCGGTAGTTTCTACATCATACGGGGTGGTCTGCTTGTAGTCAGCGGGTAACTTCGAATCATCCAAGATCTCTTGATACCTGATTCCTGATAAGAGGCTATGACCTTCCCTAGCAGATTCTTTGGCATAGGTAGATTCTTTGGCTTCTGCTGTCGTTTGAGGGACTTCTTCAGTAGTTGTACGAGATTCTGACGAATATCTACTAGGGAGCTCTTTGTACTGTGTAGGTATGTCTCCTGAGTGAGTCTTGAAACTATCTAAATCCACTAATTCAGAGCTGGGACGTCTAAAGAAAAAAGTAATTATTAATATCTGGATGAGTTTAAATTTAAAGAGTTTACTATAGGCATCTATATACACATAAGTCAATACTAATCTAAAGAAAACAAATTTTGTGAAAAATCCATAAGGTTGGTACGGTTTTAATTATAGCTATGGGTGTACTGACCTGTGTGACCAGTGGATATTACTCTTTTCTCATATTAACATTGACATTTCACTTAGCTGGAAGTTATAATAATATAATCAATACTACCTGACGTGTGCACGAGCTCGGCTTCTAGTCTGTCCACTAGATTCATCTGCCACGCTGTCTGTTCGAGAGCGTCCGCGCTGTCTAATTGCTTCTGAAGATACTTCAGGAACATACGTTGTTGAACTAGCTGACGCTAAGTTACGACCACGGGGTGGGAAGCGTGTGCTCGACGGTAATCTGACACTTGAATTTTATATAATCGTTAATTCCCAGTTTTTATTAGTATTATAATTATTACATATATAGGTCTCAAAATGTTAAACTGAAAAAAGAGCTATGCCTATTCTCCGTTTTATATAGAAACTATACTTCGAAGCTGCTAATCGAATGCTATTCTTAATACTGAGATTATTATTACCTGATATCTTCGTCGTCTTCCTCTACGGGTGCAGGAGCTACGTTACGACTACGTCCTCGCCCTCTGGTTGATGTTGGCAAGACTTCGTTTTGGGCCTCCGGGGTCGCAGCTGTGGTAGTTCCAGATCTATCGATTGCACTGTATTTGGTCTTAGTCTTACTTTCATTTGCTATATGATTTTCACTTTCAGTTTTCTGAGGTCCATCGTGAGAGTTGAACACTTCAGTAGAAGCGGTAGATGAAGGTTTCGCTTTACCTGCTCCGTCCTTTTTATCCTCGGCATCTTCGTCGTAATAGTAATATACGTATTCATACTCATAATCTTGTCCATTAGGTCCTTTTTTAATTTGGATTCTGGATTGAGGCTTTTGTTCAGAACCAGCAGTTTCTAAATTTATATTTGAAGACAATAGACCGCTGTTAATGTCATCGATTGTGTCAAAATTAATAGGAATATAATCATATGCTTGAGTAGTGGAAGGTGGAGCAGTAGTTAATACAGGTTTTTGTGTAGTTGTTCCAGAAGTTTTAGTAAGTCTTCCAGACTCTGACATGGCCTTAACAACGGCAATTCTGGGATTCGTTTCCACATCTTTAATATTTTCTTGTATTTTAATATCTTCCAGTTTCGATACTGGAACGTCGACCTCGATGGATTCTGAAGCTTTATTTTTCAAGCCTTTTCTGAACAAAGACTTCTTGTCCTCTTCGATTGCAATAATACCTTCTGAGGGATATTTAATCTTGCCACTGTGTAACTTTTTAGTGATTTTTTCACCATCTTCTTGTTTAAAGTTACGGTGATGTGGATGCTTCTCGGGGATCTTGTGTGATGTTTCAAAATTTCTTAGAGGAGTTTGTTGTCCTGAACTAACGAGTACATATTCCTCACCTGGTCGCGGTTCCGTAATGATGTCTACTTCAGCGTAGGCTGAGTAGAAGGTGCAGACTAATAAACATCTGTAACAAAGGAAATGCATTCTGTGAGAACGTTATCAACACGAAAAGTTACGAAATTTCGTTACATTACTGTTTAGGGAGTCAGTGCTCCGTGAGTCAGCAAGATGACATCTGTTAGTCGGGCCTACAAGTCAAATGCGACCCTGCGCAAGGAATTCTGATTCACAAAACAATTTCAACATCGCATTCTTGAGTTGGGTATTGTTTATCTACCAACACTACAGTTACATAACTTTAGCTGATGTATAATTTTAAGTATACTTTCTGTTAGTTGTAAGTACATGTATCTGAACTGACTTGTTAATTTTATTATTGATTACATAACATAAATCAATTTACATAGCTATTGATTTGTATAGTTGCACGATTGAGAGCACAAAAATATGTGAGAATCTAGATGACTACAAAACTAACAATGTCAAACATTGTAATATTGCACAAGTGATGTGATCGTGAGAAATGACAGCGAAAATCAGAGCGTGGGTGTATTACTAACGTCAATTCTGCACATGTGTAAGTCGATCGGTGAGGTAATTCCACATTGACGATCACTTTCGCCTCTGGGTTGGGATCTCACACGGACCGTTGCCTACCTGCGGGGATAGGCCCGCGGGCGCGTGCTTACGTGCACCTATCTCCATCAGAATACATTCTAACCTGTATGGTACTTTTTAATTAACTAGTTTATGAATAGAGAAAGATCGTTAACTCTTACTTTATCTGATTAGATAATTGTACCCATTACTTACAATAATAAAAAATATCAAAATCATAAAGTATGTAGATTTGGTTAAAACAAAATTGTAGTAAGGATTCCTGGGGAGAAAGTTTTATATGTGACACTTGTCTTTATCACACAATAATATGAGTAGTAATCAGAATAAATAAAATTGCATTGAAAAAGATTGAGTTTTCTTCTACTCCTTTTAAATCTCTTCAATATAAATATCAAAGTCCGCAATTTCTAAATCTGACTCTTTATATTAAATGCTTTTTACAATGTCAACAAGATGATACCATGCAACGAAGTGCTAGAGGTATAATTTTATTTATTTTGACAACAGTAATAATTTGTGTGAACTCAGACTTATGGCTAATGTTAGTGATATAAGTTGTTGCCGGTGACTGGCTCACTTGGAAATCCTGTTAAATAACAACCGTTACAAAAAGTTGAATGAGTCACGTTATAGTTATATTTATCGAGTCGCAAATCCAATTATTTGTATCGGAAGTGTTTTACTTCCGTACAATTTCTTGTGAACCTCGGCTATACGCGGAACTGTGTGAGGGATAACAGCCAGTAGCTTAGTGATATAAAAATTCATCGCTTTTGCTTATGGCACACATCATGAACCTTCCTACAAGTCCGTGCGAGGAAGTGTGATAAAACATATATTATGCAGCTGTACTGACCCTGAGCTGCCGCGCTGCTGGTTAACAGTGAAGGTAAAATGGACAGAACAAGAAAATACATTCTCATGAATCTCTCATGACCTTGATGGATCTAGATGTTTATAAACCACCATATTAGTCTCTTGTCACCTTGACCTTATATTTTTACAGTTTAGTTGTAGTCTAACTGGTTCAAGTAAGACTAGTACTGGAAAATCTTAACTAAATTAATATCTATGTACAATATGGTTTGAAACCAATATAGGGCACCACCGTTATTTCTAGAAGTTTCTATCATCATTTTTTTTTTATAAAAGGTAATCAACTACAGCCATCCATGGCCACCTGCAAGTTAAAAGGGTCTCTTAGGTGTTGCCTTCGTTTGAGTGCATATAATGAGTTAATTAGAATCCAACAAAAACATAGTTGTACGATTCTATTACATCGAGGTCCTTTGAAAAGTAAAATAATATAACACTAGATATTATACAAAAAAATGAAAAAATAAATAAATATTTCATATACATTTTGTATACGAGTGTAACAAGTCCAGCGCGATCGCATTAGCAGTACCGGATCAATTTCACTAGATGTAAGGTCACTCGGCGCAAGGCTAGGCGATTGGCACACTGCGCAGGACCTCAACAAACCCTATTCATTCTAGATACGTTTAATTGGAAGTGAGAATATGTCCATAAATAAAATAAGTTATGATGTGATGTTGTTTTAGGACGGTCCGTATTATTGAATATTTCTTTATACGAGTACTAGTGGACGTCCAGTTCGAAATTCGAGCATGTTTTTAAAGTTCTGTACTCCTCCTCTATAAATGTTCTATAATAAGTTTTAACTGTGTTTAATTCCACACTCCTTCATTCGCCTAATTTTTGTAAAAATGCGTACAAAGTTTTTGCCTTACGTATAATATATGGATGTGTATTTTTAGCGTTTTGTAAATGTAATAGTACTGTCGAAATTCTTTGCTAAATTGACTAAAACCAATCCAAGTTTGTCAGCTTTATAATACCAAACTAATAAAAAAATGAAATTAATTGCATAAGTTATGTTGTAAGTTGTTATAAATTTATATTGAGGTAAAGAAAAAGCACACGCTCCTTCACTTGAAAAAAATAAACTAAATTAAACGTTAGATTACAGATGTAATGATAAAATTTAAAATAATGTTCGTAGTCACAGATAAATAAAGTTGTGATCAATTTGATTTAGCCTAAAGCCTTATTGCCTCATTTATGAGTTCAACAGTTCAAGGCGTACACTAGGTACGTTTATATGTGACATTTATAACTCGAAAGGAGCCTCAACAAACGGGCATCATTAATTATCTTCATTTCATTCGTCTAAGCCACGTAAACTAAAAATACTTTTTCCTTATAGTTTTCAGTATTCCGAAGATTATTTGGGGTCAGTTGAACGGTAAAACCTGAATATCAGTTTTCCCAGGGAGTCTGAAAGCTGAACTAGTTGTCAGTATATTTGTGGATTCGGGTACTGACTTCCCAATAACTATTGAAATAGATGTTTACGATAATCGGAAGCTACAGCTTAACGTGTTCACCGAGGTACAGGCGTGAAACACCGCCAAACTTCCATACTCTGGGCTGTTGTTTAGCATTTCTTGTTAGAAGACCCTAACAACACTCTTTGACACGACCCGGGCATCGAACCCGTGACCTCTTGATCGGTAGTCTCACGCGCTATCCACTAGACCAACAAGGCAGTAGAAAAATAAAAATACTTAAATAAAAATTTTGAGTCCCAGACATTCAACGTAATCTAGTTTTAAACTAAGCAGAGGTTGTACAATAAAATAGAGATTGGCTGATAGAATACTTATACATCATACATTATTTAACATAGAAAATACCCTAAACCCAAAAACAATTATTTGCAGAACGTTAAAATATTTGGTCCCACCCCGCCCCCGAGACCTTTGCACAGCAGTCGCCTACTCTGCCACTGCACTATAGAGACAAAACCCTCATATTCAACGCATCTGGGTTTATGAGTAGATGACGGTTCTAGTTTTAAGTAGCTAGTCTGTATGACAAAACTTATTTTGTTGTTTTATGTAGCATAGATGAATGCGAAAGTAAAAAGTTATTACAGCATACAACTCTGTAGGAATTGTGCATATTGAGTGATACAATAGAGAAGCTAATGTGATTTTGTTATGGCATTACCAAACAGTAGCAATTGAGAACAGACTTGACTGCACGGTTGGCCCAGTGGTTTAAAAGGTTGCCACGCAGCTTTCTACTACGCCCTGGGTTGTTGGTTCAAATCCCACATGGGACAATACATCCGCAAATTATTGTTCTCAATCTGGGTATTCTTTACAACCGTTGCACAATATGTTTATTTCTAAGTTAGTTGTATTAAAAAAAATAACACTATATACTGGTACTACTTTCAGATCTCGTTATTTCTAAAAATGTAAAGGAAGGTTATACCAAAAATATATTGGATATGGAATGTTATCCGTATTTTTTTGTTATTATACAAGTTTTAGCGAAAATAGACTTTTGTGTAATGGATAGTATTATATATTTTGTTAAAACAATACCAGCAACCTTAATAATACGGTAGTGAAATTAGTGAAATACTTGCATAATTAAATTTTTATTTGAGGACGCTAATTATTAAAAATTCAACAGCATTTTATTTTTTTAAGTTGAATGACATTGAGATTCTTTTGTCATAGTACATAATATATTTAAATATATGACATAATTAATATTATATAACATAAATTATTAGGGGTTTAGCATTGACAGTATACATATTTTCATTTTATTTAAAACTTTATTTTAACAATAATTGTGATTAAGACACCTTTTAAAGTATTTATTCTGAATATCTTTATGTGCAGCTGTAGATATCCTTATCAGATCATAATGAAATGTAGAACACACTCAATGTCAAGGCTATAGAGATTGACATAGCATACCTAGCATGCATACCTTAGCATAAAATGATTGAAATTGAAAATGCAAGCAGAAATCAATTATATAGGTGACATTAGTAAACGCATAATGTACGCAGTATGATAAAAAAAAATAATACAACCAAAAAAATTAAGGACATCTATGTTTTTTTATATATAGAGGTAAACGAGCAGACTTATCGTCTGATGGTAAGTGATTACCGCCGTCCATGGACACCCGCAACACCAGAGGCGTGCGTTCACAAGTGCGTTGCTGACCTTTGTGGTACGGGGTGAAGTGTGGGAGATGGTTTGGGTTTTGAGCCTCAGGTATCCTTACTCACTCGGTGAAACAAAACGCAAGCGCTGTTTCACACCGATGAGCGACAGAGGTGTTCGCAGATTATAAGTATAGATGTAATAATATGTTAGTTGGCTTTTATCCATACAATTTAACTGACCGAAAGAAGTTTGGGCACACATCACGGTATGTAGATCTATCTAGTCATGTATTAAGATCGTTTATTTTGAGTAACACTTTTGTTGTATGCTTCACGAGACAGATCGCATAATCAAGCTGAAAACAAAGTAAATATCGGTGATATAAAATAGATCAACAAAGCGTAAAGCGATTGTTTGTCAACAACTAAAGTTTGTTCAACGCTGTATTATTAATAGATTTTAACAAACCATTATTCGAACTAAATAAGTAGCGTTACAAATTAGTTTACTGATTAAGAAACTGCCTTTTTTGTGTTATGTTTAACTTGCAGATTTAAGTCAAATACGTTCGTTACTTAATTTCAAGCTATTTTAATTATGTGGTCATGTTAATTCATACTAATTCATATATGTTAATTCATAAACATTCCATAATCATAATAATATGACAGATTGTATAATGAAGAAAGCATCTTCTTAAACCATATTTTAAACAATATATCTACATAACGGCAAACATTTTAGTTCGTGGCACCATTGTTATTTAGTTGTAAAGTCGTGTTCGTGACTTGATGGCATCTAAGTTCGACAACCCGACGCTTCCTCTTGCTAGCTATCACCGAGGAAACGACGACGGCTGAATCGCCCGGGAAATATGAAATCTCTACGTGACAAGAAATTCTTTACAACTTCTAATGTATTATAGCGTAGTTTGAAGCCACCACTTTTGCTTAAATAGTTTTCACCGCAAAGGTAAAGGTTAAACTCTCTCCGCAGTAAAATCAAGTTTTGCGGTGAACCAGCCCTAAACTTGTTCGTCTACAATATGTGTTTTCTAACAGGCTAATTATCTAATACTAATAAGGATATGTCGATTAGCGTTTTTACGCATTTCAAAATAGGAACATCATCATTAAATTTAAAAGGTCATTACAGAAACTCGTAATAATTACCGTTAATAAAATAATACGCTTTTGATTTTATCCATGTAGAGCCATAATATCCGTTTCCAACAACGTTGAATATTTGGATAATGTTATATGAAATGTCAGTAAATAATTACAAACATACCTACCAGGAGGTTTTTAATGATCGTGTGAACATATATCATTAAGATAAGGAATAACTGACATACTTCGAACTTATATTGTAAACAAACTCACACCTCATGGAGATTGACCACTCCGACGGTACTAAGCAAGGCTAAACTCGTACTGAGTAGGTATATTTGAATGATTTTACTTGTAATAAAGTACGTTATGTAGCTATAATGTCGCTATACGTTGGGCCTTGGAAGTCAAAAAATATTACCAAATAAAAAGAAAATAAAAACTAAAACCCAACTACGACAAAAAGCAAAGTAGTAAAAGCAGATACAAGTTTCAAAAGCCGTAGTCATGCGTTGTTAAAGTGTTATGGACTATGATACATTACTAAGTTTCAAAAGCCGTAGTCCTTGCAGTTAGTGTAATGTACATACAATGTGTATATATTTTTGAAAATTGCAAGTAGCGCCCTTTCGTATGATACCAAACGCGGCATATTTATTTCAAATTTAGTTTTTAGTACAGTACTTTACGTCGGCTAGAGGGCGCCAAATTACATTATTATATTACCGGAGGACGATAAAGACGCTTCTAACGACACCTCATTTGTCCAGTTCTAATGAGTAGTTAAGGAGCTATGAGAGAACAAATGAGCAAACATACATACATAGCCTGTTACAATCATAATCCTCCTTTACTTATGCCGTAGTCGGGTAAAAAAGAGCACCATTTAATTTACTCTAAGGGACTTTGTGTCAAAGACTAAAGCCTTTGTGTAAAATTAGGTCAAAAGACATGTTATTATTCGTAACACGGTGTAACACTAACAAAACATATAACATGCCAAACAGTTTCAAAACAAAACAAAAGGTTTTCTTTCTTACAATTCAAGACATCCGGCATCGCAGACATAACTTTGCAAATTTATGGTCTCTTACATAATTCTGTATAATCAGAACGAGTAATGTGAAGATTGGTAGTATTCGACGAGGTGACAAAGAACTGGTGAAAAACTGGTTTAAAAGAAAACCTGAAAGGCGTAAACACGAATAACATTTGAGCAGAAACAGTGACTATTATCCGTGGGAGCTACGACTCTCGAACAGGAGGAGGTCAAGGACGGTGCACAATGAACACATTTCCCACACATTTATAATATTTGCTAAACGTTTGTATCTATACAAACAGTCACCCATGACAATAGGAATTATAAAAGAAGTTGCAAAGATAAACACAATGGAATATAATGGTGTCAATATGTAGAAGCAGTATGACAATTTCATTTCATTAAGAACCAGGAATCATCCAAAGCCTCTAATAAATAAATAAATAAATATTTCGGACATCTAAACACACAACGCCATCTAGTCCCAAGATAAGCAGAGCTTGTGTTATGGGGTACTAGACAACTGATACAAATACATATATACTTTTTTTTTTTTTGTAAATACATACATATTATAGATAGAACACACCCAAACTCCGAAACAAATATTTGTAGATCATACAAACATTTGGTCCGACCCGGGAATCGAACCCGAGACCTCATGATCAGCAGTCGCTCACGCCAACCGCGAGACCAACGAGGCAGTCTAATAGTCCAGTGCTGGAAAAGCATTAATCCAAAAGATTACTAATAACACATACTAACTATGGTTATTATCTTGAAATGATAAGACTTTATCCATGATAAAGTATTTCAAATGCGATTTGCATCTTACTAAAACAGTTTTAGAAATATTTGATACAGGAACATCAACCGTTAATTCTGGAAATTGATTACAGAAATATTGTACTTAATTATGAAAATATCTGAATTTGAATAGAGACATTAAGTATGTGATTATTTAACACATGGGCAACGATGGTTTAGTCAAAATTTTACTCATTGGTCGGCAAAAGTGTTGCACGGCTGTCATGTAATTCGCTTTTCATCTATTTATTGAGTTTGCCAAAAGTTTAGAAATGTAACTGCTTAATCTTATAATATATATGTTTATATACATTTAAAGATGAAGAATGTAACTTAACAATACATATTGCTAACCAAGTATAGCTTTACTTCTACTATTACTTAAACTACGCAGTTTACGGGTACATACATTACCAGCCGCAATTGCGATAGGCACATCCACCGGGTCATCTCGCTACATTATGTAATATACATAGATGTTTTATGTATAGGTTTCCTCTTAAATATATCTAACTTATTAACCAGAAAATACGAAGAGTACCGTAAATCGACGCCACTAAAATGTGCTGTTTTGCTATCATCCTAAATCGATTGAAAATATAATTATAATTGACTAAATTATACAAAATAATTTCCTAAATTTCTAATTTATTTTTTTGATAAAAAGTTATTAATGTCATAGATGTATAATGCTCTACGCCCATTTTTTTATATTTTTCTCGGCTTGTTATCTTTATCTAGAAGGTTCTTTATAACAAAATACGGGCGCTGTAAGAAGCTACTAGAGGAAAATGTATGCGTAAAAACGCGTATACTTAATTCGCGTTTTTACAATATTATGAGCAGAAAGTACTCCTCTTCTTAAGTAGTCTGACACCATGGGTCACATTTCATACATATCTCGTTTCCTTAGTTTTAAAACAACTCGCAAATTACCTTTTCACGTATAGATAACACAAATTATGAAAAATTTAATATAAGAAAACTTTTAGGATCTGGACTTTATCTGCGATTGTCTATATTTTGAATAATTGTACGTCACCCGCTTTCTACACCTTAGTATTATTATTGAACGATGGTTGTAAAATGTACATAAAAGCTTAATGCTGATCGTATCATCTAATAAGATACATTCAGATGTAACTGTCTGAACTAACCAGTCAACACACTTTTAGTACGTCAACCTATCTATCAATGCATAGGATCGAAGACGCAGATGTATGCACACCTTAGATGACACATGTGTGAGTTATGTGTTTGTGTTATTTACACTATATGATATACAAAGAAGGAAGGGGCTCTAGGCTCAGTGGCAACGCCGTAGGTTAAGTCATTGCAAAGTTAACTAATCTAGCCCGGTCAGTCTGTAATGGGAGATAGTTTTTAACCGACTTTAAAAAGGTTAAATGTTTTTTTTTATTATTTGAGAGCTGGTGCTTCCTATGTGGTCCCATTTGAATTTGGTCCAGTTCGGACAATGTCATCCATGAGAAAATCATAAAAGTCTTCAATTTGCATTAAGTATGTGCTCGAAAAATAGACGAATAACTCAATATTACGTCAACTGATTTCGATAATTATTTTTTTAATTTAAAAGTTGGTTCAATTGGAATTGGAGCTGGTAGTTGGAATCCTAAAAAGCCCGATGACAGTCCGGAGACAGTCTTCCAATAACATTTCGATATAGTCTAGTGTTTTTGCTGCAAAGGTTTGATAGCAGTTCAATTCAATTTGTTTATTGGACTCCACAATCTATACAAATCTATAGTAATTTTATAAAGAGGTTAAGTTTCTAACTTTGTTTGTATGGTTGTAGGTGGTAATTTTCGAAAGTACTGACCCGATCCTGATATTTTTTTCATTAACAGAAAGCAACTCTCTTCAAGAGTGACATAGGCTATATTTTATTATGAATGAACAAAAAAATCAGCTAGAAATAATAGTATTTGTATGTCAAGTCGACGAAAAGCGGGAGGGTCGTAAAACAGGTCGGCTAGTATACCTATGTTATAAAAAATCGAACGACAAAATCTGGAAGAGAAGGCATTATCCAAGAAGCATATTCATCAGTTGCTCCACGTAAAAAAAAACAATTTGGGAAAAGGCTACAAGGAGTTTCTACTAGATGCTATTAATATGTCATGATATTATTACTAAACGAATGCATGATTAAATGATTAATACTGCAGATATTTTAACCACTATACATTTAAACGGAGAATGTTTACCTTGTGCTTTTGGAATTCCGAAACGGACATAGGACACTTCGTTAATTCCAGCTAAAGAACAAATGACTTTCGAATTTATAAATAAAAAATCATCAAGTATACATTAAAATTTGAAATGTGGATGCGTATACCTATCGATTTAGTATACCTTTCTTACCTTACTCTATGAGCAGTTGTAAAATTTCGTCATCGGAGGTTGGTCAGTAATAAATACGATGTAACCAATACCCTACGCCTTGTGTAAAAGGATATGAGCATGTTGCCGGAATCAATTCACGCGTATACTAGAGACTCGAGTATCCCAGTCATTTCCAATAGTTTTCGACAAACCAATGTTCGAAATATACAATATACAATAAAATATACAAATGTAATACATACAAATTCAATTATTCATTAAGAACAGGTTGTGCATGAATTTAACAAGAGCTCAACTCATGGTGACTACGTGTGATTTGAGTATTTATTAAGTATTAAATATATTGAGTAATTCCATTTAAACACAATATAGACTCGATTATAAGTATATAGTGTTGTAGGTACGTATTCACTAAAACGCGACATTTCTAGACAAACTTGAAATAGACAGTGAGTCAGAGAAACCCGGATCTGTGTAATAATAATTTCGCTCAGCGGACATCATTGCATAACTAACTGGATCTCATTAAAATTTTGCCAAATAACATTTATTTATCGTAAGTGAATCTAACCGCACTATCTAATTAATTTATTTCCTTTTTAATTTAACTTAACTTGTTTTTCTCCACTAATTAGTGTTTATGATTGTTTACTAGCAGCCATTATTAACCCAATGGTGTGACTAAACGCCTGCCTATTACAAAATCGTAAATATTGCCTACTAAATTTATTATTAGAAAGTATTGCGTACTAAGTCGTTAATATCGGTTCAGATCACTGTGTTCAGGGTTATAAAAAACGCAAATGTTATTGGGAAAGACATGGCGAAAATTGAATAGATTTCGCAAACCCTTCGAGAACAGCCCAGTTGCGTATTGTGCGTTATCCTATACTATAAACTAAATGCCAAGTTATAAACCCACGATTTTTTTGGCTTAGTGTTAAAAGTGATTAAGCCATATCCTCTTCTTATTTTTATTTCATTGCTAATTTATTCAGCTGTCATTTATGCTAGGATCACATTTAGCAAAAATAAATCGTTCCTAAGGTAAACTTATTGTAGTGATGTATTATAAGAGTACAAAATAAGTTATTTCTGAATACAGCTAAATAAAGTTAGTTAGTTGCCCGCGGCTCCACCCTCGTATATGTGGGTTATCGCTGCAAATAGTAGCCTATGTGTTAATTTGATGTATAAGCTATATTACTGTAAAGTTTCATCCAAATCCATTAAGTAGTTTTTGCGTGAAAGAGTCACAAACATCCATCCATCCATCCATACTTACAAACTTTCACGTTTATAATATTAGTAGGATGGAAGTAACACATTACTAGTCTCTGTAATTAAGGTAGATAAGCACCTCTTTACAATATAATAACAATAAATTGATTTTATAAGTTAGGACAGTTTAGAATTATTCAACATTAATATGTACGGAAAAGAAGTATTTTATATTAAATTATAAAACACAAATTGGATTGTAGAGTGCATTTATGTTTCAAGAGCATATTGGAATATTGAACTTCCTAATGTGCACGTGAGAGGCGACGTCGGAGTAACGGTTGGCGACAACTGGCGCGCTGCACCGCACGCCGCTGTCCTGATACAAGGTCTGGTCTGCCTCAGCGCCCCGAGGTCACCAGTGAACGTACGGGGGCAAATATGTGCGCGTAATCAATTCGCTATGTATCGGTTATGCTGCTCGCTCTTTGGCTCAAACCGCAAATTCTTAAATGTTTCCACTAAGAAGTTACTAGGTATGCATATATTGTGAATCACGTTTGCTTCTTTGTCATCTACATTGACCTTCGCTGTTCGTACCTAAAATAATATATCTGAGGTACATTTAAAAAAAATTTATGTTATCAGAATAAACTTGTATGAGATCATTTTCAATGTATTGAATATTAAATAATTATATTACTGACGTGTGTCTCCCTTGAGATGATAGCGAAAGCACGTTCGAAGTTAAAAAAAAATTAAGATATGTATCTATTCAATGTCTAAATGGTGAAATTAAGAAGCTATTTTAAGAAAATAGTGATAACATGTACTTATAAGAGCTATTGGAGCAAATTGTAGAGGCCAGTATTATAACAGTATTTATTACACCATATAGGTATCTAAAAACAAACTTAGAGTTACAATAAAATATTTAAGATTAGCTTTATAAAGTCCTTTACAGTTGTAGACGAATAATAGTAATATGATGATGATATTGTTCCAAGTTCACATGCCTTATGCATTGCGCGGCACGTATGTACGTAAATAGCTAAATGTATTAAACGGTATCGCAGTTCATCAACCCTACGATAGTCGGATTGTGATCACGTAAAAATTAACACATAGGTCGTGCGTTGAACGCCAAACACGGCGTCGGCGTCGATTTACTGAATTTACGCTGCAGATAATCCAACTAGCCGCTTACAATCCAAACAATGAATAGATACGTGAAAATGATTACTAGACAATAAAACAATAGGTAATTTGTATGTTATTTCAGTACCGATAACAACTAATCAACAGGGAAGTGCGAATCTTGATGTAGATCGATGATATCGTGTAACTGCAATAAGTTAAAAACTCACTTTTAACTGTTACGAATGAAACGTTATTTTTTCAAACACACGAAGTTGTTGAACATAAATATGTTTCACTGTAATATATTTTCCGGCATAATCGAATTCAGGTAAACCTATGTTCGTTATAGCACACGGTGTAAATATGTTTATAATCTTCTTTCATGATGCAATCAGTTTTAGGTTAGTGTGTTAATCTATGTCCAAAACTGTTGTTGTTTCGACTCATAAATTGTCCGTTTGCAACTTTTGCCAGTCTAATTGTAAAGGTTAAAATTCAATTTATGTAATTGAAGCTACTAGCATGCATAAATATAATTATTTTCAAATATAAATATCATATAATGCCAAACTTTCGACAATTGAAATGTCAGTAGGTCATAATCTAGGCACGCATCCCTGAACCTACTAGTGCTATTATGTTACGCCTATTAGCTTTGATGATATAATCTGTGTAAACATTTACCACACTTTTATAAATATAATTTTTATTCTTTACAAATATGTTATAGCAATCAACAATACCTACTATTTCAGATTTTTGCTAAAACCATTAAAATGGGAAAACAAGAAGTCTTCAACTTTACATTATTTAAATAAATATTTCGGACTGCTAGCTCACAACGTCATCCAGTCTCAAGCTAAGCAGAGCTTGTGTTATGGGTACTAAACTAGTGATATAAATACATACAAACTTTTTTTGTAAATACATACTTAGAAAACGCCTAAACTCCGAAACAAATATTTGCAGATCATACAAACATTTGGTCCGACCCGGGAATCGAACCCGAACTTGCGCCACCGAGGTAGTCAGTCATTTAAAACAACCAGAATGTTTCAAAAGTGTGATTTGCATAAAAATCAAGCACGCCTACTGATTTATTTATACAGTTTACTGAAGCGGACGGGAGAAGCTACTTACTTCTTAGGTATCAAAAACACGCAACCAACATGCCCGGAATTGCAAAGTGTGGTATCAACGACACGCTCACCGCCTGTCTACGATTGACATGAAAATATTACCTACGTACTACAATGGAATATATAATATATCTGATTCACTATTGGAATTTGTGAACAATAGAATAACCATTAGAAATACATTGGGAAATTCCTGTCAAAAGTCTGAATGTCATAGTGTCATATTCCTGTCAGAGAGCGTTTACAGTCTCATGTCAAGGTCCTTGTATCTTTTGTTAAATACTTACGCTTCCCAAGTAGAAAATCAACTTTTACCACAATAGCAAGACATAAAACATGTTTCGTAAACAGGAACCGTTCATGCGTAAGTACCGAGGCAAGCGATGCCGCACCCTTGTTTTTTAAAACCTCACAAAAACATTAAATATTTTAAATGTAAAATCATCTTCATACACCACTTCCTCGTCCCAACAACTTCAATGGAACTTATTGTTGTAGGTACATTATTAACAAGATTATTTATTATATGATTGTAAAGGCTTACAAAGTAACAGCAAATTCCTTTATCATATCATCTTCTAAAAATAATCTAACAGTTTAATATAATATTATTATGCAGCGATACAACGGCCATTTTAATGATATTAGTAGCAGTGAATGTGTTTCGTAATAATCACCGCGTATCATGAATGTAGAAAGAGCCAAGGCCAAAAAACTGGGTTTTTAATCATTCAGCCAAGTCGAGAACACTAAACACGTCACTCGTGGGTCACCCGCTACGTTATAGGGAATCTTCCGAAAACATTGCATAACTTAACTACAATAGACAATCTTGAATAGACAAACAACTAATTAATTATTTCTTAAATCAAGCGTGTCTTTACACAATTTATAAATCATTACCCATATTAGAGCAATAAACGACATTAATTAGTTAATTAGCTTCGTTGAGAAAAAATAATATAACGATTACAAAAAGTAATGACCACTGCATTAATTTGAGTGACACACTATGCATAGATAAAGCGAAAGACCGAGAGTAGCATTTGTCCTTCCTCAAGAATCAAAGTACCTCCACGACAAAATGTTATTGAAATAGGTGCGTTTCATCCGTAAAAGCGTAATAATCTGTCAGAAAGAGTTACTTACAAATTTACAATATTAGTATGATCACCCCTTCAGTGAAAATCAGGGTTTGCATGAAATAAAACTACGCTTATCCCTATCCATGATTATCGATACATAAATATTTCTTTCTATACTCGATGGCAATAAGTAGCGAGCTAAAGCTAATTCGGTATGTTTTATTCATTCGTTATCTCACTTCGCATTCCTCGAAAGGTCATCGCCAGGAAAGTGAAACTGGTTGAAGCCGAAAGTGACGCTTACAAAATGCGAAGACGCACATAAATATCCGATTATGTTTATATTGAGCCAGCCGGGCTCGAACCCGGACCCCGCGTGCTTAATGTCACTGATGCAATGAAGTTAATCCAATGTCAGTATATTATGACATGCTTTTAGCGTTTTCTCCGTCAGCGAGCCGCTCGAACTGATCTGACGAAACCGAAGCTCAATGATATAATGTTTGGAGAGTTTGCGCAAACATTGTTAGATGTTAGTGCTCATACTTAGTATCTATTGGCTATCAAATTGTATAATTCCTGAACACATAACATACATCAAATATTTAATTTTCAGTCAGTCCTCTTTGGATGGCCGTAATATCCATAAGGTATTTTATTACTACGAAATATCACATTTATATTTACATTCTTGCCACATAAAAATGTCTAAGAACATAAAATGGTAATAAAACATTAAGCAACTAGCAAAACCTGCAGAATAAAGAACCAGTTATTCAGTATTGAAATACCACTTAATTATTGTTGTTAGATTTTACTAGTGTCTGTTCTAGTCAAAGGGGTGGTATAGGATTTCTCTCTCTCTTTTTCTTACTCACACATACACCTTAATAAAGATGCTATGTCAGCGAGACAATAGATCGATTTAGTACATCACCGTTATAGTTGCCAAGACTATAAGTGGACTAGCCAAGTTTAATGATGTTCATGCTGATGTAGTCACCAGAGGATGCTGGATTTAGCTGACACCAATATTAAAATTTCCTTCCTTATACAATTTTTAATGGTTATGAAGGCTGAATACAATCTAGTCATAAATTGAAAAAGTCCTAAAGTCAATATATAGAATAATTCATGATTCTTCGCGGAACGATATTGATTTAAAAAAGCGTTGATTGGTTAACAAATGTTAGAGTAATATATGGTATATATGGTATAATATTTTTATCTAGAACGATCTTTTGGCCGTCAAAAATCACAAAAGATTTTTTTTTGTTTTCACGTTGTTATTGAAACATATTTTTCACGTTTCCGTGTCGTATTGTAAAATTTTCTACTGCAATGCCTTTTGGAACAATTATAAAAATATGTGAGTTAAAGGTAAGGATTTAGAATACTAAACCTTTGGCCATCATGAGTGTAATGATGTTAGTTTACAATAGATGATGTTTACAATAGGCACCAGATGGCACTATTTCATAGACATTTACATAGAATTACATAAAAAAGGCAATACGCCTTTTTTATGTAAGGCAAGATATTTGCAAGATATTTAAGCTCCTGTTAAAAATATTATTAACTTAAATTGAAAACTCACTGACGAAAATCAATTTACTTATCGAACCAAATCAAGACTTCAGTTGTTCAAAGCCCGTTAAACTAAATTGATTGATCCCATCATCAGACATATTCTGTTACTTTTTATTCTATATAATTATTAAGTTCTCGCCAGCTCTTAAGAATTATAAGCAAATAATTATTTTTAACGAGAAAATAAGTAAGGATTAAGTAACATTTAACGCCATCGATTGCAAAATATTTTAGCGTAAAGCAATAACTTTTAAAAATAAAAACACTTTATTAGTCGATAAGTCTCACTCACATGAAGTGCATTAATATTTTTAAAAGCCTAACATAGCCAGATGGTTATTATTCAAGCATCGATAACTACGTGCAGTTACAACATTCTATCGATTCTATCATTTTAGCTGCAACATCGCTAATGTTTTGAAGGCGCACGTGCCGAGAAAAATACTCCTATAATTTTCCGCTACAAGCCTCACCGCGCTGAAACTATTAAAATTAAACGTTGCGTCAATGCGACCTGTCAAACTGGTGTATTGCTAAGCCGGTTCTCTATCGATCAGTAGGTTACAGTGAACCAACGTGACTGAACGGTCCCTGAATTATGCATTGTAAAATTTCATTCAATGAACTCCCCCCATTAGTTTATACCTAAGTATGCATTAAGAGAATCATTCTTGATTAAAGAAATTTAGTAAATCAAGATGCACGGGTACATCACACTACATTGCACATAGGTAGTACTTACACGGTAGTACATTTAGTACCGAGTTCTACTGTAAGATAAGCAAAGAAAGGGACGCACAATATAAACCTATAATGTCTAATGTTTATCTTCTGACGGATCATTAGTTACTAACAATGATGTAAATCAATGTTAATAAGTGACGATATGACATGTAAAGTTTAGAAAAAAAATATCCTAGCTACGCTACTACCTACTAGACTTTAACACAAAGGCGACTAACGAACACAATTTAGAAACAACTGACGGTTGGAAAACATAAGTAGAATCCAAAAGTGGTGGTCACCATCCTCAATGTGAACGTGGACAGAGCAGCATAGTGACCTCCACTATGGCTGGCTAGTAAGATGCTTTTTCACGCTCCGCGTAAAGGACCCGGGATCACAATGGGATGGGAACACGTGCGCTGGTAGTGAGTTCCATGTTTTAATCGCTCGGCACAAGAAGGAAGAACCGAAACATTGCGTTCGAGAGCGTATATTGTCCACTCTAAAAGGGTGACTGCGAAGGCCAGCATGTTTTTTCTTTGTCTGATTATCTAAAATTCAATTCGGCTACATTGTTACCTCCCCAGCTGAAAATTACCCTCTAAGTAAGAAGGAAACGAAAGAAAACCCCATTTATGAATAATAAGGTCTTTATAACAAAGAGATAATGAGGATTCTTTGCGTCCTGCCGTCAAATAGCCGCGGGGGCAGCATCACGACCGGCCGCACAAACTAGCCGCCCTTGACATATCGACTCATAGAAAGTGCTAAACATCAAACTCGACCGTTCAGTGTTCGTGATATTGTTGGAATACGGTTAGTATTAGTATATTGCATGACCAGAAAACTGTTGGCTAACTTATTTTTAGGTAAAGTTGATAATCGTAGATGCGATTCAAATTTTTAATTTGTTATTCTCAATCCAATCCGATCTGTCAGTTACGAGTATTTTTATAAGCATAACGGCATTTATATTTTAACAAAAACGATCAACTGCAATGTTCGTTGGCACATCACTGACTAATGTCTGGACGATTTGCCGAAAGTGATATTTCGGCTTGAATAAAATTTTCAGGCATGTTAAAACTCAGAATTCGAGAAGACCTAGACCACTTTCTTTCCATAATATAGATAAAATAAAGTAAGCTCAGCTATTAAACAAAGTAAATCGTCTTATGTATAGAAATTAAAAGATGGATATTTAAATACTAGTCATCTACATCGATGTAAAGAAGTCTTCTTTAAGAATAATTTTAAGATTATTTAATATTTGTAATTATTGCATGTTGCTGTAATATGGCAGGTTTGACACAGAGCCAACAATGTCACGTCCTACGCGCCGCCACTTACTCATTAAAAATATCATTAGACTCGCAACTTTAGCTTCTAACACCAAAAAAGGAGCCAGTGTCAGACATAACCATTGAATGACCTTCACCTTCTAACATTTTATAAAACGTCTAGAAGTTTATATTTCATTTAAAAGAACTCTGTATAATGGAAACTAACAGGAAACTTGTGACGAAATATAATAAGTTTATTTGTTCTTCTGTCTCTAGGTTAATGAAAAAATATTTTCATATTGAAGGATGCATGTATCATGCCCTGCCTGCCCAGACACCTGTACGAGAGAGGATATGATGGCTGCCACCGACAACGCAGTCAGACTGGCCGTTCTGGTCTGCTAAGATCTAACTACACTGACACGAAACGTTTGCCGTCGAGAAGAAGAATTTTGAAAGACAACTTCCATAACAGATCCTGTATCGAGGGGACTTCATAAATCAGCAAAAGCAGAGGACACCCAGACTTAGAATTTGGGGAATTTGCGGAACATATCACGTGCTATCTCATGTAGGAATAGAACCCACAATACTGAACACTTAAACCACTACACCATCCGTGCTGTCAACGAGTGATAGTTATCTATACTAATATATGTATAAAGCAGAAGAATTTGTTTGCTGGCTTGAACGCGTTAATCTCGGGAACTACTGGTCCGATTTGAAAAAATCATTCTAGTAGGCTAATAGCATCATGATACGACCAGTAGGAGCGGAGCGTTAATGAAGAATGTTTAAAAACAGGGGGAAATTATTACTCTACGGGCAATAGGAGAAGTAAACGAGGTTGGGTGTGTCGGCTAGTCTATAAGGAGGAGATGTTAATCCCTATCAATACGGAGGAATATATGACAATCTCAAAATTACTTATGTAATTTCGCTTTATGGTAATTTTGACGTGCAGTCATGACTTAATGTAGACTGTAAATCTTCTTTGGCAGTTTACGTAACACTATCATGGCTATTATTATTATATCAACTGTATAATCGTAGTGAAAGTCAATGATAAATGATGAGTCTAATAAAGCGTTCATTGGTACAAAAAAGAATTAGTTTAAATATTTTTTACTTATGTTCTGGTTAATCACAGTTGATTCCTTATTAGCGACTCTTTATAAATAGGCAACACGAGAAATATAGGTTTGTATGGATTGGCGATCATTTGATCTCGATCCCAAAGTGGAATGCTTATACACAAAGTAGAATAAAAAATGTACTATAAAGCAAAACGATTAATCGATTCTTTCTACGAAAGAAATAAAGTATTGTATACTTTAAAGCGAAACGATTTATCGCTTTTTTCTACGTTTTCCTATTTTATAATTTAACGTAGTGATTAGAATATCTTTGAATGGAATTCGCAGAGACCTTTAAATGCGTTATCAAAACGGTTTTACTAATTAACATTAGAATTATTTTGAATGAAATTTTATTGAGAGTAGCACATGTAATATAAACGAATGAAGAATTTGTTTTCATTTCAACACGAGAAGCGAAAGTCAGATGTAAGATGTGCTACGGGCGCTGTTGACGTCACACGCGCAGATTACGCCTACATTTATACAACACTCGTAATACTTATACATTCATTTAACAAAGAAACAATATGCCACTTACTAGCACCCTGTTTATGTATTTTAACAGCGACGCATACTATAATAAAAATGTTATTATACATGTATTTAATTAGCTACAACGTTTATTTTAAAATATCATGTAATAGGACATCGAACGTCAAAAACAACATTTCGTAGAGAACAAAACGTGTTTTAAATACAGTAAAAGTAAAAATTATACGTGAAAAAAATTTACAATTCAAATGTTCATAATTTATAACACTGTTTAGATATTGTGACGGCGACAACCTAAGAGATGAATGTCGTTTACCTATACATTTCTAACAAGTATTTACTTTAACTTAAACGGTAATTTGGAGACATCGTTTTCTCAAACATGACATAAACATGCACAAATTGATTGTTAATGGGTTTAATACGACACAAAATCTCACGGCACGGGCATGATGTAGAGCCACGGGAAACATAACAAAAGTCCTATAATTATTTAAAATCATACTAATATAATAAATGTGTAAGTTTTTTTGTTACGCTTTCACGCGAAAACTACTTAACATCATTAATACTCTGTATACATATTCTTAGAGGTATTAGAAGTAACATAGGATACTTTTTATTGAATGCGAGCGAAGCCGCGGGCGAAGGCTAGTTACTAATAAAAATTTGTTTGTATCAAACAATGAACAAAGTTGAAGTGTATTCAATAATTTAACGTCGTTAATTTAAATTTAACGTGTCGATTTCAACTAAAGAGTATCGATACAAGTCCTAAATATAATATAGATACTTTCGTCACAATACCGTATCCCTGCGTATAGATACGAGGTATGAAACAGTCTCGATTGTCGTTAGTTACGTAATGTCGATGTTAGCGAGAAGTGTGCGATGGGCTTTATTAGCGAGATTCACACATAAAAAGCGAAAGTGAAGGTCGACCAGCGAGTGCGGCGCGGTGCGGCCGACGCGCGGCTTTATCTGCGCGCGTGCGAGTCACCCGCTCCTTGCCGAGATCATGTGTCACCACATTTTGTAATAACTACATTAATATTAAACAGGCTAGATTTACCCAATATTTTAAATCTTCAATGGATGAATGGTTTAAAATTTCCTAATATTAAATGCTACAACATTATCTTGTACACTTTGGAAAGTGATGGGTAGGACCCTTTATTAATAACAACTGAATTATGCGAATACTAGCTTTTGCGCGCGTCTCCACCTGCGCGTTTGTCGGTTATCGCAGCAAAAAGTAGCTTATGTCCTTCCTCAAGAATCAAAGTATCTCCATGCCAAATTTCATTGAAATCGGTACAGCGGTTTAGCCGTGAATGGATTTAACCGATCATGTTCTTCATCGTCGTAAAAAACACTTAGGTATACCCGGTGTTGGTGTACAGTATACGACTAGCTTCTTTTATACAAATTCATACGATTGGCTATAAATTGTTCAATAGGTCGTTTTTGTCGAGCGACAGTGTCGGCGGACATTACGTTTAGCGATATCCGGGGAAACTTACCCTCAAGCTGTCCGGATATGCTTTCGCATAAACAGTTATCTGACTATTTTATATGCGTATATATGAGCTAGGGTAGACGTGACTTCTAATATTAAGTAAACATTCGTAACATCATTGAATCTAATAGTTAGAATTGTAAGTACGTTTAAACAATTTTATACAAAGAATGGATAAACTGAGGTCGGCTCAGTTCTATAAAGTTTATATAAAAATCCTAATTTCGTTAAGTGATACTATAACTGAGACATTTCAATTATATGTCATTATATTGAGTGAACAAAAGATTACTTCACCACGTAATTAAGTTTACTATATACAACCACGATAATTTGAGTACCTAGTTGAATAATATGTAATTAATTAAATAGTATAATATGAAATACTCATACCACGAATTTAAAAATAAGTTCTCTTGCAATTAGCAACTAACATACCTACATTTTTTCTATTACTGCAACTTTGCAAATGTCATATTAATATCAAGTCTCCATATTTGACCTATCGACGATCGTACAATCACCGATCAAAAGATGTGGTTTGTGTCAACATCATCATCAGATCGTGAATAGGAAGCTTTGAATCTTCAAAGTCAAGATCATACAGATATAGGAGGTTGGCTTTGAAGAAGTCTTCTATCAGCCAGACCTGAAGCTACTAGATCATATATAAAACAAATCTGAAAGTGAATTTCTGTATATTTCTTTTTCCTATATTCAGATTTTTAGATTATGCACATCTTACACAAGTTTGACAAATATCCAAATAGATAGAGTGATAGATGTATTATAGAGAGATATATTATCTATACTAATATTATAAAGCTGAAAGTTTGTTTCTTTGTTTGAACGCGCTAATCTCAGGAACTACTCGTCTGATTTGAAATATGATTTCAGTGTTAGATAGCCCATTTATCGAGGAAGGCTATAGGTTATATATCATCACGCTAAGACCTACAGGAACGAAGCACCAACGAAGAATGTTACAAAAACGGGGGCAATTATCACGCTACGGGCAATAGGAGACGCAAACGAGGTTGCGTGGGTCGGCTATTAAGTATAAAAAAAACTAACCGAAATGAAATAACAATTTATTGAGGTAAACTTGGTTAAAGTCTATAAGCTGCAACAATATGTAGCTAAAGCCCAATTACTGGTTGCCCAATCGTGTTTGTAGTGGGCAATGGGTGCATGTTCAGAAACAATAGTTGGCCGTGAGCACTAGACAATGAGTCAACTACATTTTGGTAGTAATTATGATGAAAGCTCAATCTCGGTGCAGCTATGTGAAATATCTTACGGTATAAATAGAAGTTTAAGCTCAAACTACTAATAATATTATGGCCTGCCATGAGACCCCATTGCCTGACGGGTGCTCGTCATGGTTCATAGCCTTTAAAGCTAGACATCATTACGCACACGAAATGGCACAGGACGCTCTGAGGAATCCTCTGACCTCGTTAGAGACATCCCCCACCGAACAGACACTCCGGAAATACCATGAGGCAAAAAGGGGCAAACCTAGTGATCAGCCTGTAGTGGCAGACAGCGCGAAGGACCAGTTAAACAGGCCGTAGATCTTGTGAAGTTACCCCGAGACCCCTAGAAGGAGTGTACGAGAAAAACCACGAGAAACTATTTTTAGACCTGTTCCATAGTGGTTAGTCTTACCTCAGTAATTAGAGCAACTGACCACTATGTAGCCAAGATTTAATTACTAAACAGATACCCAATAATTGTTTTTTTTTTGGATGTTTGTTTTGTTTACCTAGTTTCCAACTACTTTTTTGTGATTGAAGTGAGCCCAACATCGATCAAAGTGGCATGCAATAGGATAGGCCTATGTCTGACAATTAGGGATTCCAAGAGATTTAAAGAACATTTCCATATCGTGCATTCATTCATAGAAGTATTAAAAATAATAACATACAAAAGTAGCGATTTTGAGCGGCCAGTGTTTTACGGAAGTCTCTGGATAGGTTTACAATTAAGGACTCACGGCAAACGCGATTAAGAAGACATACGAGAGGATATATACACAATGAAAACTTCGAATGTTTAGCCAATAGCATATTATTCGTTATTGGAGGGCTTTATTTTGTCGAAAAATTCTTAATATATAAGTCCTTCGTTTACGAACATTATACCTACTTACATTTTTAATACGTAACCATGTTCTAAACATGGGAGTGGACACATCAACAAATGATTTTTTTTTAATTATTAGCTTCTTTGTTGCATTTGTAAAAACTGTTATAAGAACTTTATGGTTGAAAGCCTTCATCACAAACGAGTTTTCGATTACATCTTCCATACAAATGGTCGCATTCATACAAAAACAACTGGTAGTTTAACTATCTTTGTTGTATTCGTGTAAGAGTAGGTTTCATTTGGGCGTTGATGAGTCAATACAATAGCTTGCAAAAGATGACATAGCAATGGCCTCCACTAATTGCTAAACAACTGTGAATTATAAGTAGTAAATACGAGATTAGTAAAGTGAATTAATTTATTCAAATGTGTCAGAATTAGTCAGAAAGTATAAAGTATGAAGGTTGAAAAAAAAATGACGCAATGCAATTAATATTATTATAAAATCAAAACAGTTCTTAGTTTTTTTCTAATCGTTTATCATTGAAAGCTTTGTCAACCGCAAATTATTGTGAACAAAGCTATGAACACAAAAATATTTAGCAAGTTACTCATATGGTTAATACATATAACCTTTGTCTTTTAATGTTCGAGACTTTTGATATTTAACATGGAGGTGAGACATTCATTAGAGCTTCGTCTTTCTAAATTCTTGATTTCAAAGTTTAAATACAATTATGTAAATTAATTCTAAAGTCAATGGAAAAAGATTGAATGTCAATAAATTTATCACCTTTAAAGAAGTTAAAAGTGAATCGATCGTACAAACAAGGATGCTGTGATCTAGTTAAAACATAGGCTACTTATTGATCATCTATTCATTAAATAAAATTTGTAAGTCTGTATGTCTGCTTCTAGTTCTTCTAGGGAACGGTTAGTCCAATTAGCACAAAACTATTATCTTTTATTATATTATATATACTATAATTATTTATGTAATTTAAGCTATATTTACTTTAGTAAAAGATATAAAATCAACGCAGTAAAATAAGGTAAATATAGGCAAAGTATTTCTGAAATAGCAGAAACTTCAATACTTCTCATTTATTTTACCAGGTGCGGCCAAAAGCTGTTTGAATATCCGTTTACATAAATATTACTATAAATGTGATTTTAACATGTTTTTCCATTTCTCATTTTTTTAGGATTATTTATTTTCATTTCATTTCTTCTATTTTTTAACAATATGAAATCAGTAGAGTTAATATGTGTACAAGATACATTCATGTTATGACGAATCTGCATTTAATGTCGAATCTAAAATGTAGATATCATAACTAAATAAGTTGTAAAAAGATCAGGTTGTGTGAGCAATAGCTTATTTCTATCGAACTCAAATAGTCGATTAGCTATTGAAATGTAACAGACATGACGCCGGCACCACGTAAACAACAATCGTCACGTTTATACACTTTCTTTTTCACACATGCTCTGAGGTATCGAAAATCTTTTAGCAAGGAGAAATTCCCATTCTAATTTGTATGCAATAACTATACACCCAAACGAATTTCGCATTAGATATGGCGTGTTACGTTAGATTTTTTAACAGAGAAAGTGATCCAGATGATGTTTACGTTACTTAATTTGGAAGCGTTGACAAATATTATAAATCATGGGTTTTGAGATATGTTTTGAGATATGTTTGAGATAGGCCTGAAGTTGTACAAAGAATTTCGTGTCGCCTTTCTTCATAACACCTTCATTATTCGCTGTACAATTAAACGGTATAAACTATTATATAAATACGCGTCAAACATAATTTTAATGTTGCGTAAATACCGAGATAATGACGATTGCTTTGTACAATTTTTAATTTCGTAACTATTGCTAGGAATTTTTAAGTTGGTAATGTGTGAAAAATTTGCAAAAGTCTATATTAAACATTGTAATACAATGTAGGTCAAATAATATTAGTTAAACTTTGGAATTGAGACATTAGTAGTAGATTTGAAACACTACGTAAAACATACTCCATTTCTGGAAACATTGTAGGGTTTATTACTTTACCTTTATATAAACTGCTATTGCTATTGCTATATTATAGCTACTCTATAATTTTGTAAGTTTAAGTCAAAAACTGAGTAGTAGTCGAAGCGAAAGAACACAGAGTTCTTACTGACGAATTTAAAAAGTACTAGGTAGGTAGGTACATAGATAGATTATAGGAATGTGATACATCACTATAATCTAAACAAACCGTATAAATGTTTTCAATTTGGTTCGTAAGTTATGTATTTTTGCACTTAACTTAGATTATTTATTGGTTTTTATTATTAATTATCTCATAATTGTTCCTAATATATTATGTAGGACGTTGGTTGCAATACGTAATTTCCTAAAAGTATCGAAGTGTGAAATTTAGTTTAACTAACAAAATAAATATGATGCAGTTTCGATACGCTTTTGAAATAAATGTCTATTTAGTTTTAAGTTATTTTTATTATTATTATATGTATATGTAATAGTTACATTTGTTCTATACATAGATAAATATTATTTCGGTCAACAGGTATTTGCATAAAAATATTGACAAATTAAGAAATACACAACCTAACTTTATTTATGTTTTTAAGGGCAGGCAGGTACCATATAAACACCTCTGTGAGGGTCATTGATCGACCCTTCGCAAAGAAAAATGCGGATTGCACCAATCACTACCGACGAACGCACAACTAAAAAAATGCATTACAAACAGATTTTCTGACCGTTATTGACAGAACAATATTCATAATAACAATCTTTAAAACAGTGGTACATAAATAGAAAATTTTATAACCGTTTTGACTCATCGTTATTGTATTTAACAAGCGCATGCGTGTATGTTAGTTAGTCGTTCCTCAGAAAACAAAGTATCTCCATGGCAAATTTTATTGAAATCAGTTTAATCGTAACAAACACACAGATAGACAGACAGAGTTACTTTCGAATTTCTAATATTAGTATGGATGGCAAAGTAGAAACAAGAAACAAATAAGTACCGAAGATAAAATAATCAAGTATTAGTATTCTATTCACGTAATGTTAAGCCAAAAATACGATTATTTTATGTACAGCGACGGATGAAACGACTGCCAAGTTATTCCAGGAATCTAGAACTCCTATATGAGGAAAACAACTAAAATACGTTCGCTTATTCAAATGTATGCAAAGCTAAGGTCATTCTACAATCACAAAATCGGTACATTGATATCGTTTATTTAAAACTGTCTTAATAAAACACAAAGCATCGAAATGAAAGAATTTCATTGTTTAATGAACAGTCCGGAAGAAAAATATATTTGAGAATGAAACGTGGATGTACCGATCATATGTAAATGTAAGCATTTATTCAATCAATGGTAAGTAATTAAACAATTGTATTTGTTCACAACACTGAAGTTGTTAATATCCACCGATATAATGATTGCAGTCACCATTTCCGAAACTTGTTAATATATCACGCGTGTCGCAACCAAAGGAGAGAGTTGACAATGAAAGATGTTCAATAATGTTCATCGCATGAGGATGTTTTATAATACTTATCTCAAAGTATTACGCTACTCCAGTCATCACTTAGCGATGTTTATGTCACAGTTGAACCGTCAATGTACCAGTATATGTTCTAATCTATGTTCTATTGCCTACAAGTGTACTGCGTTCTATAAACGTATGCGCCTTCAGGTGAGTGATGGAAGCTTTTATGCTGAGAATTTGTTTTTCTGATTCATGTTGCTAATTTCTAAGCTCACGGTATAACTAAGACTTTTACCCACCCGTATTCAACACGAGGAGAGAAAAGTTCTATAACTACGTCGTCTATAACGATTATGCAATTTTTTTAGAGAACATCACCTTACCGGGAAAACGACAAATGATATCGACAATTGACGGCGATGAGGTATAAGCCTAGTACCTTCAAGTGAAATGTGAGGTTACTAAAAACCTTAACACGTTCGTGAGGCTAATAATAGCGAGGTATAATACACAGGGCGGAGAGACCTGTCGTGTGTAGCGCAGGGCGGGTGCTATACGGGAAACAATATGCGCGCAAAGTCGTGCATATTTTAAAAGCAATGTTTCGCAGCCTTCATTGAGAAATATTCGCCCTCATTCGTGATGTCAGTCGGTAGTTGACGTTGAGCAATGAAAACCTGATTTCCACACAAGAAATCAGATCGAATTTTTGTCATATCGATCCTTGAATCTGCGGCCTAACTTTATCTGACCAATTGTCCATTTCAGTAGAGGTCACTTGAAGGTTCAATGAAAGTAATCGACCATTTACTTTCCGGCGTTTACATGCGTTTATAAATTTAAAAACGAATAAATAACAATTATCGACTTAAACGCTAGAAAGCGAACGTAAGGCAATAGTCGCAATATAAAATGCAACAGTAATTATCGTATTAACAATAACGACCATTGAATACATCGTGATTTGTTCTAAAATGATTATTTCACTTAAATTAGTACTTACAGCGTAATCCTGGCTATCATTTTGACGTGTGGCGCTTATGTGGTGTGCGTGTGGCTTGTATGTGGCGCGCGCCGGCCCGGTTCACTCGGGCTGCTGGCTGCAACAGAGACGTCTCGTCAACACACGCGCCTTTCCCAAGCGACACACAGTTGCGACAGTGAAGCTCAACGAGGAAGCTGCATCGCACATTTAAATGCAACGCTAATGTCAGAGAGCGTTTAAATGCCAACAACGGCGACCTTTTGGTTTGGAGTCGAGTTGCGCAAGTGAGAATCACCGGTGTTCGTGTGAGAAAGGCGAGTGCGTGTGTGGGGAGGTAGGTAGGGGGTTGGAACGCACCGGGGTGGGGGGTGTTTCAGGTGACACCGCTGGCGACGCGCTGCCGTACGGCGACTAACCTCGGCGCCGCGCGCGCACGTCTTACTTATAGCCGCGCGCCCACCAGCGCTGCGCTGGCTCACCCTCGCATGCGCCGCCCCTCTAACCCTGACCACTACAAGCAACCCTCAATGAATATCCTCCTCACATGAATCCGCATTTGTCATTACAGAGAAAAAAAATCTGATGGTACACATGTGGTATTAAATAATGTTAATTCAATATTATTAAAAAATATTCGTTTCTAAATATCAAAATAGTTGCGATAATAAGTAACAAGCAAGTATAATATTCAGCTTATACAACATCGAGTGATGATATGCAGTGCCTCACACAGTTAAAAGAGTTCAACGCGCGCAAATTCACGCTTGTTTGTTGTTGTCTAGACGTGCATATTATAAAGTATTAATTTATTATTTTCACGATGAAACCTAAGATGTTTTGACAAGTATTTACAAAAGTACAATATGTGATCATTGTTGTCATTTTACAGTCCAGTAGTTAGATAACTCTTGGCTATCAAAATTAAAAATGTCATTGTGTATTGCATAAGATAGCGGAAACCTGCGACATGTCATCAGCAGGCTATAATAAACACCTAAAATACAAAAACCTTAAAAGCTATAAACGTAGGTGTGTACATGTTTAATTATACTCGCTTATACAAAACTGCAGCTCCATTTTGAGTCACACATTTTATGATTGTATAGATTGAAATAATTACTTGATAATGTTAAATGGTTAAAAGCGGAAACTTGACCAATATACAGCAGTAACAAGTATACGCACGCATTAATGCACTAACTATGCTATAAACTACGCTACTTTTTTTTGCTTCAACAAAAACAAGGCTGTGCGTTATCTACCTTCTTTTTTTTTATCTGAGAGCAATGTGATAAAAAAATAACAGGTCGTTTTAATTGTAACTATTTAAACAAAAATCCAATCCAAGACATCCAATTTTGTTTAAATATTATTAACATCTCAAAGATATCTAAAACAAAATAATTTAAATTGACAATGAAGTTTTTAAGGCCAAAATAGGGACCCCAAAAATAATCAGAATCAAATATAAAACAATTGATTTAAATTCAAAAGGAAAACTAACACAATTAATATGAAAAGGAAGTTTTAATTAAGTAATTACCAAACTTCTTATCATCCGCCAAAAATTACACTCGTGAACGGTTTTTGATTTTTTTTAGAAATTCTAGAGAAATAAATAAGTTGACTACTATACTATTAGATTTTGTTTTTCTTCAAAAGACGATTCCCACTTTAGGAATATATCCTCCTTTGCGAGTGACTTTATAAACATACATATAACGGACACAGTACACCCAGACTCAGAACAAAAACTGGTGCATCACACAAAGTATTGATAAAAAAATCGTAATTGTATAAATCTTTAAATAATGTTCAAGAGTAAAATTTCCCACGATTGTCCATCATTACTGTCTGATAAACAAAATTGTTTAAACGATGAATACAATATATCACATCACTTTTATTGAATTCATCGTCAAATTTCGTAATAATTTATGACATGCACTATCTTGAATAAATAATATTTGTTTCTCTTTTGACAAGAAATATTCATTACGCACCAGAATGAAATAAAAATACTACGATTAGAACTTTATGAAAACTCTAGTTTTTTTAGTAAAAAACTTAAGGAGAATCAAGAAAAAAACGAAAACTCTTTCGAAGTGCTATTTGATTTTGATCTATTAAAACCAAAGAATTTGCGCAATAAAACAGTTTGATTTGAATTCTGAATAATTAACTTACCTTGATACTTTTCCTCGTGTATAATCATGTAAGAATACCTATTGCACCAAAGTCTGATAATGTCAAAAGCTACCTCTGGCCGCGGATACAAGTCTAAACAGAGACGCAAAGTCCAAGTGCTTTGAACTGAATAACTGTACCGTATTGTATAAACTACTACTGAAAATAAATGGATTCTACTCATGTTTTCTATCAGGATAAGTGGAGTCATCATGGCGGATTTATTTGAAAAAATATATAGAACCAGGGCCCAGTGTTCTAGGTGCTCCTAAGTCTACCTAGTAAAAGCTATGGCATAGGTAATTTATTTCCTAGCAGACTTATAGTAGTTGTAGTAGTAGAAGTACTTTCAGTAGCACCAGCAAAAGAAGAATAAGAACAAGATATACAGTGAATTGAATGATTTTGTTAAGAAGTATAATTGTTCATTAATTCATTTTAAGCTAATTCCCGTAGATATAGAATTTACGTAAATATTTATACGCTAAAAAACATTTTTTTTATTTCATTCGAATACTTTTAATAACTGTTACTGTCTGTAAAATCGATTATTTCTTTTGTTTTATGCAAAAAGGGACGAACGAGCAGACGAACGCCTGATGGTAAACGATTACGGCCGCCCATGGACACCCGCAATTACAATGGTATCACAAGTGCGTTGCCGGCCTTTGGGAGATGGGGAAGGGGATATGGAGAGGAATGGGTAGGGGTTGGGTTATGGGCCTCCGGTATCCTCACTCACTCGGTGAAACATAGCCCAAGCGCTGTTTCACACCGGTTTTCTGTGAGGCCGTGCTAACTCTCCGGTCGAGCCGGCCCATTCACGCCGAAACGTGGCTCTCCCAAGGTAAACTTACGATAATATATAACCATTACCCATACAGCCTCATAAACATGTAGAATTAATAACAAAAGGAGAAGCAGACGAAGAACACAAATAAAAAAGATGAAGGATGGAAAACCACTACGTAGCTGATAGGTGAATACTGAGATGTGTATGTTGTGATTTGGATAATGACTATAATAAAATAAAACTGTTAACGAACCTGGAAGTAGTCCTAATAAATGAAAATATAGAATAACGTGGATACCATCGTATCCATCCGCATTATAAGAATTAAAACATTGATTGATACAACTGGTACAAGAGACAAAGTCGACCAAACTTAGGTTAATGGACTACGTGAAAGGAGATTAGCAAACAGAGAAATTACATTAATGTAGTACAACAATGGTTGTATACGAACAAACTGATAGCTTACAAAATCAAGTCTAGTAGTTAGACTTGGATTACCACGAACATAGCTAAATCAGTCAAGGTATTGAGAAACAGAAGGCAAGCAGGTTCTTTACCTCTCTTGTTTCTATTCTTTATTGTACACTTACTAACTTAAATTCAATTAATTTTTACTAATTTAAATAAGAAATGAAGAGAGCTCCTAGAGGTTAATACCGACGCAAATGACATTACATTACGTTTAAAAAGTATAAATTGGGTTTACAGTCAGCTGGAGACCACGGCCAGTTTATTTGGTTGAAACCCAGTGCATTGCAAAGATCATCATGTTAAATCTAGTAAACTTAATTATATAAAAATTAGATCGCTTTAATCTAAGCTTATCACGCTGAGCCTCGGAGAGAAGACGTTTGTGAAAGTTAGCATATGTACATAACATGCATCTCGACAATAATGTGCATAATAACAAAACATGATACGAATTCACAAACCTACGACGGACTTAGCTTGCAAAAGGAAATTTGATGAGTCATTTGTGGACAAGATTCTTTGTTCGCATAAATTGATCGTATGAACGAAAGTTGTTTCATAAGTTTTGACCTCAAAGTATTCACTTTTTACAGACTTGTATCTTCACCATTTGTAGATTCTATATTCCAACTTTGATGATGGATGGTTAAGAAATTAAAAACACAGCTTAAAACAATATATATATCAGACCTTAGGCGCATTGAAATTTTACTTTTTACTCGATTACGCTAAAGGATGATTATATTTCACAACCAGTTCATGCATCTTTGGCGTGCTCTGAATTCTAATATAGGTTATCAAAATTTGGCGTTTGAGGTACCGTCAGAGTCCAGAATAATTGCGAGTGATAGAGACATACGAAATTTTTTTAAAAATGAAAATCAGCGTACACAATTTCTTTATTTACTTTATTTTTTCTTTTAATCAATTCAGACAAGCCTTATTTTCTCTTGTTCTTAATAATAAACAGTTATGAAAGATGCAATGATTTATTGTTAATGTTTATTCGTTAGGTAAATCGCATTTTTTACGAATACTTTTCGCTGATTACACGCAATAAATTATATCTTATGCATTTCAATCGAGTTAAAACGATCAAATTACCCATATTGGCTTAAAGCTCGTCATATAAACGACCAAAACCAGTATTCAATGTTTGATTTTCATTCTTTTTTTTTAGTTGGAGCGTATAAGGATTTAGTCACAAGAGTCATAAAAAGATTAGGCTTCAATAAAAAGTAATAATAATACAAAGTCAATAATTAAACAAAGATTAGAAGATTAAACAAAGAAAATCACATTTCAAGTCCAAGTTAGTAGGGTTTGTGCATACACTTTGCAAATGTCAAATAGACTCTTGATCCTAGGCAATTGAAGATGCAGTTAACAACCATCGTTTATTACTTATTGAAACCAGTATCAAATAATATAACAACTATTGCTTTTCACAAAATTGTTGATAAATTTAATTTTCAACAACTTTATGTAAAATACATAATATTGTGTTTAATGTTTGTGCGGTTAATCTTTAACGGGTATATAACCCGTACTATATGCGAGACGAGTAGCTCAGATATTTGGTTACTTCAGGTTCTTACTAATGCCAAGCAACCTACTAACCGGTGTAAACATTAATTTCGCCCTGTATCGTTAAATGTACTCATACCTACACCGCATATATAAATAAACTAACTGACCCGACGAACTTCGTGCCGCCATATTTACATATCTGTCCCAGCTTCCCATCGCGGACAAAAAATCTTTTCCATTTACCTTTTAATTTTTCTTGTCCTAACAATAACGAACACATAAAATAATAATTATTTAATTTGATGCAGCCGATCGGAAGTTATGTGCGTACATACATTTCGGTGATTCATATTTATTTATAGATATACATTACTAGTTATTGTCCGCGGTCCACGGTTCCGCGTGTATGTCGGTGATCATGGTAAACAGTGGCCTATATCCTTCCCCAAGAATCAAAGCATCTCCATAACAAATTTCATTACAATCAGGGCAGCGGTTTAGCCACGAAAGCGCAACAGACGTTCAAATGTATAATATTAAAGTATCAATATTTACCATTCAGGCGACAGAAAACGTTTTTTTACCTGTTAGACCCAAACATTTTGAAGGGTTCTTCACCCACGTTTCCAAGTATATCAGGTTATTTAAAGCTTTGGTCGTGCAAGCGGATTTCTCCAGATATTTATTTTGATATAAGGAAATTGTTTTCTGTTCATAATGTCAAATGTAAAAATAAAAATGGTTAATGTTAGGTACATTGGGTTCAGAGGGACCTATATTTTAATCGACTTTAAAAGAAGAAAGGAGATTCTCAATTTATCTGTTTTTCTAAATATTAGTACGATAATTAATGTTTGTTATTTGAGTTCAACGTAAACTTTGGGCCAATTATACATTTTTATATATAATTTATAATGTGAGATCTGATGATACCATTCCAAACAAATTGAAGAAAGCTCTTGGAACGTGTTTGATCTTTTTTAAGCCAGATATTTTCATTAGATAGTCATTTGCTTACGTTTATGAGCAGATTATGATGTGCAATTTGAGAGGTCTAAGTCTAACAGAGACCGTAATAGGTTCATAAAGATACGTATTTGTAATAAAGTTAACTGCGCCTCGCGATATTACCCGCGGGTTTAGTTGTTTTTGAATAGGGTATTGTTCATAATTATCACTGATTTTAATTGTGTTTTGAGACTCAATTTTTTATAAAATAAAAGTAGCCTAAGTTACTTCTTATAACATCAGTTATCTGCCTATCAAAGTCGGTGCTCAAAATCGGTCCTGACATTCTAGAGATTAGCCAGAAAAAAACAAACAGACAGATAAAAAATTGAAATTTTTAAGTGTGTACCATATCTTCCTTTAGTGACAAACAAACAAATTGCAATCACAAACAGACACTTTAATTTTTGATTTATACAAATAAAATGATACTATCATCCCTAACGGTGGAGAAAATAAGGAATGTGAAATACAGTGGGTATATTACAATTTATGGAGGCGCTTTAAATTCGGTGAGACTTGAACAGTGGTCTGAACTCGACCATAATTCATTTCATTTCATTTTTTTGCCTTTGTACTTCTCCTTCATATAAATATTGACGGTGCCAAATTTCATACTGCTTGCTCCGTTCACATAATTTCCGTAAAACGAGTTACAAACTTTTTATTTCAAGTATTAGTATGTAGTTACAGGCTTTTCATTCACCCAATTTTCCGAACAGGCAGACTAACAATGAAATGACAGTTATCTAGTTATAGAGAGATTTGTTGTCTGTTAGTCTGTGTGTTTGTGGTCGATAATCTCAGAATGGGCTTTACTAATTTGGATGCGGGATTCTTTAATGTGTAGTGGTTAACTTCACTTAACATTTAGTGTTTATTTCAATCGGCTGACAAAAAAAAGTGATAACACTTTAAAAATCACAGCTGTAACCGACATACATGACAGGTGGAGCCACAGGCAAAAGCTAGTCTGGAATTATTGCATAAAAAGGTGATTCTGTTATTTAAGCTCCATGGACAGTTCGTCATTCGACCTTGGTCATAACCCAATAGTAACTTTAATTTTTTATAAAATTTTTGATCCTACCTAAATGATGAGTGACTAAATGAGTAGAGACTCTGCCTGGTGGAATAATAATAGTTTATTGATTCTTAAATAATTACAATGTTAACCAAAATACAACAATCAACTGAACATTAGGGTCATGCAAGGATGTTAACGAGTCAAACCAGGTGTCGCAACCAGAACCCTTGCTAAGTTATTAGATAACTTGTATTAAGGGTCCGGTGCTTTCCATCAGACAGAGTAGTCTGGTTTTGCGGGTGTCCATGGGTGACGGTAATCGCTTACCATCAGCCGATAAGTCTGCTCGTTTGCCCCATATTCTAAATTTAAAAAAAAGTAGAGTCCGAGACCAGATCCGAGAGTGGTGGTCACCATACTCATTGCTCGTGCAGACAATGCAGCATGGTGACCCAAACCATGGCGGCCTATTGTTGCTTCTGCATCATTGGGCCTCCGGTCTCGAACTGACCAAGGAAACACGACAGCACGAACGCTGTCATTTTACGTTGATCTTCTGTGGTAGGGTGCCGAAATCAGCGTGGCTCTACTACCTGTAAATTTTAATAAAATTAATTAAATTTCGGAGAGTTAAAAGAAAAACATTTTTGTTTTGGCATTATACGCATTTTTATTTACTCGTATCTCGAAAAACCCTTAGAGTATACTGACAATGAAAGCAATGTATAGAAAGGATTAAAGCGTTTTGTAATTAAGATATCGTCATCAATAGCCTCAACAATTCACTACAGGTCCTCTGCCAACAGTGAATTGTTTCCTATGCCTTCCGTTCCATTAGCCTATGCCTTTCCTCAAACAGGAGGTTTGGGCCTACCATAGCACCCCACTTTGAGGTGTCATAATTTAATTAAATCTTATAAATTTGGATCACCCTTATCATTGGGATATGAAAAATAGATGTTGGCCAATTCTCAGACCTACCCGATATGCACACAAAATTTCATAAAAATTTGACGATGGCAACACGAGAATTTTGTATAATAAAAATTTAAAAATTTCAATATGAAAGGTTTCTCAAATTTCCAGGCTCACTTTTCCATGTCTCATAGTTTGTTTTAAATAAAGAGCAATGTCTGAACATTACATTCAAAACATAAAAAGTGGGCCTAGGTGATAACTTTTAACGATATTAATATATTTTTAGAGCGAAGAATAATACATAACATAGGTCGTTTCATACGGCACATACCGGTCTCAATTATTCGAATTTATTTTCGGTCAACTGACTGTTTCAGAATAACTATATGTAGATTAGTAGGTAATACGCACGTTTAAGTTTTTTATAACGATATTAACAAAGTCCAGTTTTGAATAAACATTTGCGAAATAATAAACCTAGTCGTGGTCAGTTTAATTATAAAGTTAGAAGAAATATTATGATAGTATTTAGATAGACAAATATACTCGTTGACTAAAAAAACTAAGTTTTTTCTTTTAAATGTTTCGGACATCTTACACACAACGACACCTAGTCCCAAACTAAGCAGAGCTGTATTATGGGTACTGGACAACTGATATAACTACTTAAATACTTTATAGCCAACTACGGCAAAGCCAAAAGAGGGTTATGATTTTGACAGGCAATGTATGTAAGTATGTATGTATGTTCATCTGTTTCCTCATAGCTCCTTAACTACTTATTAGAACTGGACAATGAGGTAACGTTAGAAGCGCCGTGCCCGTCCGCTTGTTATAGGTTTTATGACGTGTCACTGAATCTAATGTGGCGCCCTCTAGCCGACATAAATTACTGTTTAAAAAAATAATTTGAGAGAAATATGCTGTGTTTGCTACCATCGGAAAGCGCGTTACTTGTACATTTCAAAAATATATACATTATTAGCATTTACACGTGACTTTATCCGTATTAATTCGATAATTGTGATATTTAAATTAAAACGGCACCAAAACAACTTAAATAAAAAAAAGTACTAACTAAAACTTAACTATGACAAAAACGACGCTGAAAAAGTATGAAACAAATTTCAAAAGCCGTAGTCACGCATTGTTAAGTTAAGTTACTTACATATTTAGATACGTACGTTAAATTAAATTACTTACATACTTCATACAATCGGGTTGAATATGGATTTATGTATATAATCGTCTAATTTGATCAATTTCAGTTTAAATGTAGTCGTAAATGCGCGCTAGCAAAACGTGCGCTCATCATCTGAACATGGTCTTAAGTTTTAAATCTGTAATTAGTTTGCCGACATTCGATGTTATTTCCTCATTCGAAAGGTAAAACATTAATTTTATTTTTTTTTCTATTTTTTTTAGAAAAAAATAATCGAATAATTATACTTACTCCGTTTCACAAATATCAAGTAATGAACTCATTACTTAAGTAATTGAAAACAATATTTTAAACACATTTCAATAATTTAATTTCGTTTTCAAACTTTAATCTGTAAAATTTATAAATCTTTTGTTAAGTTAAAAATACAAGCACAATTACTATTATTATTTAATAACGCTAAACTACTAAACTTGGGAAACTTCTCCTAGGAATATATTTTAGAGATATGGCTCTTCTTAAAATAGTGATCAAATACAACAGCCGTAATTAACAACTCACAGGTGTGCATCAGGTTCTACTAGTACCTACAATATTTGTTAGTCTTAAGGTACGTTCAAAATGAAAATGTATTTTAAATGACACGCAACACTAAACGTGTCCCAATTTTTAGAATATTTTAGTAAAGAAACGAAGTTTTATTTACTTCGCATAATTTTCCTTTCGAAGTAGGTTAGTTCGAATATGTTACGAAACCATCAACTTTATCTTGATTATGAGATAAAGTTGATGGTTGAGGTCGTAATAAACTAATCTCTGTCCTCTGAAGTGTAGGAAAGTACTAAAAAAGTCCATTCTGAATATCCTTAAAACTTGGCGATTTTCTGTTTATAATTTTACACCTTGAATACCAAGAAAGTCTATTAAGAAAATCTAAATAATGTTGTGGTCTGGAAATTATAGTTGAACTATACCTAAAGATGCAAAGGTCATGTACGGTGATCATTTTTGGTCAGATTAGACAAGAATAACAAGTTAGAACATTCAGCGGAGGTATGTAGGTATGGTGTGTATTTACGTCACTTTATCATAGATATACCTACATAAAATCCTATTTAGACAGTTGTTGAATAGATTGATACATTCATGATAACTTAGACTAAATACACGTTTGTTGTGTTAAAAAACTGCAGTTGCAATATAATTTTATTATCGGCGTTAGCCGCTTTTGCCTTGCCCATGCATTATATTTCTCTGATATCGATTATTTTAAAGGTATTCATTTTAATGAACATTAATATAACATTATTAAATCCTTTATACAACGTAAAGAATGAATTAAATTTAAATTAATCTAATCTCAGTCATAATGGTAGGCGCTACGCTATTATGGTATCCAAATCTTTATTTAATTGGTTCAGTTTTTCTCCAAATCATTTAAATATCCTAAAAGTTTTGCGCAATGATGACAAAGCAGCACCAGCGGAGCTACTAATGAAATAAATGAGGTTTTGTCATCAATTCAAATCAGATAGAAATGATTATACCTACATGAATTATTAAAGATTTTGAAGGCCATACACCAAAGTCAAACTGTCGATGATGTCCAAAATTATATCTAGATAGATTTAGAAAACGGTAGTGAGTATAATTGATTATTCAAAAGTCAAGGACGAGTAACTAGCGGGCCAAACCAGTTCGAGATCCTCTTCATTCGATTGGCGTAACGTCATCATTGACAATATATGAACATATTTGCTCCCATTCCAACAACATAATTAAAATGCAACTTTATACATATATTGGTACTTTAGAGAATTATTTTGTATCCTTAATTATCTTAATAACAAGCATACCTACATAGGTACATAAGTTTATATTTTTTTCTTGTTGTCAGTTTTTTGTCTTTTGAGTATAGTTCTACAACGATGTCTAAACTTTAAAAAAGAAATTGTCTGCTTAAAACCACTAACGATATCTGTATTGATATTTTGAGTGATATTTTCACCCTCCGGTTTTTTTCTCTATTATTAGCTATTAAGGGCGCGTTTACGATTCGTACAAAATTATGCTTTTTTTCGGTGCAATTTGTAACTAAACTAAACAAATTGAATATAACAAAGTACTAACACTTATAGATTAGTTCTTCATCTTCAAATCCGAGGGACAACTTTTTTGGAAATTGTATTTTTTTATATTGTAAAAACGATCTTCCGTAACCATTTTCCACAGTATTTACGATATCGGGTTGAGTTTTGGTACATTTTTGTTCTACAATCAATCTATTTTAGAATTTCTAAAAATAATGTAAGAAGGCATATATAGTCAATTATAAATCCGAGGAAAAAAATAGTATAAAAGTGTCACAGAAAGTCGCAGAAAAAATAACAACCGGAGCTTATATTTTCTCATATTTTGCTATTACGGATGAATCGTAGTCGATTGCAATAAGGGTTATTTTATTTTTTTGAACCTCTTTTGATTTATCGCGTAAAAATTTCGTAATCTCAGTCTGCGCTCAGCCGCCGTCATGAGTGGACACTGTGTCGCCTGTTTGCATTAGCTCTTGTTGAAAAGATCGCTCTTCGAATTCAATATATTCGATAAACCAGAATAGGTTGATACTTGAAAACGTTAGATTATTTTTAACCGACTTCAAAAAAAGGAGGAGGTTTCTTCTATTTACAGATTTTTATAACAATATTTTGGTTTGCTAAAACTAAGTAGTATTGTGCGAGTTCGGGCTCGATTGATGAGACATTACCTCCTACTTAGGTGGAGTGACCTGAAGGTGTACTACGGTGACTGCTTTTCTAACTTCTAGACGAGTTGACATAGTCTAATCGAGTTTGGGCTCATTTTGTTAGTTATGATGAGACCTTACCTCCGGACTACATGGAGTGACTTGAAAGTGTACTTCGGTGACTGCTAGTGGAACTCCTAGACGAGTTGACATAGTGTTACCGAGTCTGGGCTCATTTTGTTAGTTATGATGAGACCTTACCTCCGGCTTAGGTGGAGTGATCTGAAGGTGTACTTCGGTAACTGCTTTTGGAACTCCTAGACGAGTTGACATAGTCTTACCGATTTTGAGCTTATTTTGTTAGTTATGATGAGACCTTACCTCCGGCTTAGATGGAGTGACCTGAAGGTGTACTTCGGTGACTGCTAGTGGAACTCCTAGACGAGTTGACATAGTCTTACCAAGTTTGGGTTCATTTTGTTAGTTATGATGAGACCTTACCTCCGGAGTACATGGAGTGACTTGAAGGTGTACTTCGGTGACTGCTTGTGGAACTCCTAGACGAGTTGACATAGTCTTACCGAGTTTGGGCTCATTTTGTTAGTTATGATGAGACCTTACCTGCGGCTTAAGTGGAGTGACCTGAAGGTGTGCTTTGGTGACTGCTTCTGGAACTCCTAGACGAGTTGACATAGTCTTACCAAGTTTGGGTTCATTTTGTTAGTTATGATGAGACCTTACCTCCGGACTACATGGAGTGACTTGAAGGTGTACTTCGGTGACTGCTTGTGGAACTCCTAGACGAGTTGACATAGTCTTACCGATTTTGAGCTTATTTTGTTAGTTATGATGAGACATTACCTCCAGACTAGATGGAGTGACCTGAAGGTGTACTTCGGTAACTGTTAATGGAACTCCTCGACGAGTAGAACTAGGTGTGCCGAGTTTGGGCTTGTTTTGTTAGTTATGATGAGACCTTACCTCCAGACTAGATGGAGTGACCTGAAGGTGTACTTCAGTTCCATTAGCAGTTACCGAAGTACACCTTCAGGTCACTCCATCTAGTCTGGAGGTAATGTCTCATCAGAACTAACAAAACGATCCCAAACTCGGTAAGACTATGTCAACTCGTCTATGAGATCCAAAAGCAGTCACCGAAGTACACTTTCAGGTCACTCGACCTAAGCCGGAGGTAAGGTCTCATCATAACTAACAAAATAAGCTCAAAATCGGTAAGACTATGTCAACTCGTCTAGGAGTTCCACTAGCAGTCACCGAAGTACACCTTCAGGTCACTCCATCTAAGCCGGAGGTAAGGTCTCATCATAACTAACAAAATAAGCTCAAAATCGGTAAGACTATGTCAACTCGTCTAGGAGTTCCACTAGCAGTCACCGAAGTACACCTTTAGGTCACTCCATATAGTCCGGAGGTAAGGTCTCATCATAACTAACAAAGTGAGCCCAAACTCGGCACACCTAGTTCTACTCGTCGAGGAGTTCCATTAGCAGTCACCGAAGTACACCTTCAGGTCACTCCGTGTAGTCCGAAGGTAAGATCTCATCATAACTAACAAAACGAGCCTAAACTCGGTAAGACTATGTCAACTCGTCTATGAGATCGAAAAGCAGTCACCGAAGTACACCTTCAGGTCACTCCACCTAAGCCGGAGGTAAGGTCTCATCATAACTAACAAAATAAGCTCAAAATCGGTAAGACTATGTCAACTCGTCTAGGAGTTCCACTAGCAGTCACCGAAGTACACCTTCAGGTCACTCCATGTAGTCCAGAGGTAAGGTCTAGTCATAACTAACAAAACGAGGCCAAACTCGGTGAGACTGTCAACTCGTCTAGGAGTTCCATAAGCAGTCACCGAAGTACACCTTCAGGTCACTCCAGCAAGTCCGGAGGTAAGTACCTATTACATAGAAATGAGAAAATATAAAAAACTTTCAAAATATCAATTTAGGCAAGTTGACATTTATACCTGCCGCTATCCGATTTGCACTTGTTTGTGTAACTTGTGTCAACGTAGTAATTCGATTCTGTACGTATCAATTTTGCAAACGCGTCCTTAAACGGAGGTACTTAGGTTATTCGGTTATTATGAACTATGTGAGTAATAGTGGAACTATACATAGTTCTATAGAACTAGACATACATGCCTTGAATACAAAATGACGCTTAATAAAAAAATGTTTTACCTATAAGCTCCTACCTATATTTAATAATGAATAATCTCCTATTGAATTCAAATAAAACAAAGTGTTTGAGATTTACTATGCCAAATGTAAAACAGCTAGGCACTAATCTAATTCTAAATAATGAAATCATAAGTATTGTATACTCAACAGTATTCTTAGGAATTACATTAGTCAGTAAACTACAACAGAGAGCCCAGATAGCCTTGCAGGTAGACTTAGTTCGGCAGCTTATGCAGTATGGAAGGTACGTCAGCTCACCGATACGGACTCAGCTAGGCTAATTTATTTCAGCTACTTTCACACCGTCATGTCCTATGGTATACTGCTTTAGGGCAAGGCGGCTGATATTGAAAAGATTCTTATTCTACAAAAACGAGCCATCCACTCAATGTTCAATTAAGTTACTAGAGTAGTGCCGAATTGGACAAGCAGATTAGAGCAAAAGTAGCAAATGCTATGAGCTCCGCGAATTGGGGGGCCGCGCACTCCATCGCCTATCCGACCGTAAAAAAATAAGTTTAGATAAGCATAAAATATCTTGCATTCATTTTTCACTCCCACCTGAAAATCTAAAACTCGAATTCGTCTCGTTAAATCGTAAGTGTAGGTTGTATAATAGCTACCACGAGAAACGTTGGTATCAAAATCTACAACAAAAATTTAAAGTTGTACCATATTTCTAAAATTGAGCGCTGGTCGCCCAAGTTATGTGTTTGTACTTGTACTACTTGCTCTGCGCTACACGCAAGTTCTGCTCTCTGCAAATCTAACAAGGGAATTCCCTGATAGATTTGCTCGATCGATCGATCGAGCTAGTCTTAACACCCGAACAAATAAAATATTGACTATCAAAATATTAGCAAATTGATGTATATTTGGCACAACAAAAAAATTGTTAAAAAATTGTGTGTGTGAGCCATTCTTGAGAAAAAATCTTTTGAGTTCGAGTCTTTGAATAAGCTTCGATTAGGTACTATTGTTTGCTAAAAGCTGTAAGCAACTCATTGCAATATTTTTTTAAGTACAATAAAAGAGTTTTTTTTTTTACAAAGGCATAAAATATTATATACACGAGAATAACTTCACTTATTATTATAATATTGTATGTTTTGCTATTCATACATCCATGCACATACATAAAATCATAAAAATAATTGTGTTTGAAGTGCTATGCGTAAAGCAAAAGATGAAAAGGCAAAAAGAAAGAGCTGTTCTGCCAAAACACGTACCTAAGCTTTTCGAGTTTTTTAATGTTCAGGGTGATGTTGCTAAATCTACAGAAAGTAAAAAATACAGAGGTTGTATCTCATTGTACATATAATAGTGGTCCTACTAGTGTTACACTTACTATAATTGATGCTGTAGTTGAACAGTCAGTAATTTCTCCTGATTCAGCTATATCATGTTCTAACCAAAAAGAAGTTATAGGTATAGCCAGTCCTCTCGAACTAGAGTCATCGTGTTTTGACCAAAAAGTAGTCGAGTTTAATATAACTACAGTTTCTTCTTTATAAAGTATTGGAGGCTACTCTTAATTCGAATCATTTCAGTAATAAAGTTTTTGGCTGAACGAAGTCTTGGGTTTCGTGGCAGTGACGAAATTGTTAGTTCACCTCATGGGATGGGAATTATTAAGGCTTGTTAGAATTAATAGCCCTATTTGACGCTTTTATGGCTGAAGATATTCAATGCTTAATGCTTAATATAGGAAAGGAACATACGTCAAATTCATCAAAAACAATTTTCGGTTTTATTCTCTAATCTGAGTATGATTCCATAAACTTGAAAACCTAAAGCAAGCTAAGGGCCCCTTGGCCGAATTTGCTACAGACCCCGGGCTGGCTTAATCCGGCACTGTGCTAGAGTCTCGCTCTTCGCGAGTTGTTTAAGGATATAGGTATTTTAACTGTTGCATCACAGTAGGTATATATTTGCAAATATTATGTTTGTTAGGCACAACATTAATGAGTATAAGAAAAACAGTTATGTACACAATATTAATACAAGAAACAAGTCTAAACTCGTTGGTACCTATCATCGTTTACATAAGGTACACAACTCGTTGGAAGGTCTTGGTATACGTTTCTATAATAAAATTCCTACAGATGTAATTGACCTTCTTATAGATAAATTCAAGCGTACTGTAAAAATCACCTTATTAGGAAAGTCAACTATACGATCGGCATTTTTCTTAACGACGAACAGTTAAGCGAACGACGACGAACGGCTTAAGGTGTTGTTATTTTTTATATACCCACAACCTTATGTGTCTTATAATTAAGCTAAATTATTAACAAACCATTGTTTAGTCGAAAATAATGCTTGACGATTATTATGGTAATTCGATAACTATTGATTTTTATCATTATCTCGACGTTCGTTATGCTCACTAAAGTGTAATAGCTTGCGGTGATTTGATTTCTTTCTAAAAGTTAAAAAGTTTTATATTATAGGTATAAATCTCAGGCGCTGTAAATTTTTAGGAATTTTATACTATTCTGTATTTGACCTGTCTACAAATTCACACTAACTTTAGTTCTATTATCAATAACGGAAAATGTAAATGAAAATAAATAATATAACTCAGATATGTAAAATTGGGAAGGTGTAGTACGTAGTAGAACGAGTAAAAAAATAGAAAGTACAAAAATCGAGCATTTTTCCTATTTTTACCGGACTAAAACGAAACCAAAGGAATATATTTGGCAATCTATGTATGTTGTATCTATGTTCCACCTCAGCGCCTGAACTACTGAACCGATTTTGGTTGAAATAATGGCCCGGGTGTCATAGGCTGTATAAATTTCATTAAAAGTTTTTATGAAGTGGGCTTAATTATTTTGGTTATGGTTAGCAACCCTAGATCATAAACAAATTTACAATATTTTTTGTCAATATGATATATTTTTATTTTGCCAGAATTACTATATTGAAAACATTTTGCCATATTTCGTGATATACCTACATATATGTATATGTGTAACCTTCGAAAGTTGCACTGTTTTATATTCACCATTTCATAACTGGCTAACATTAAGAAACAAAGTATTTAAAGACATTAGATATATATATAAATAAAATAATTCTTATACAAAACAGTTTATTGATGTCTTTAATCTGCTTTCGATAGAATATACCTCTTACTATAACTCGTAGTAGGTTATCTACTATTTATTATATAATAATAAATTATTTTATTTTGGAACAAAAGTTCCTTAAGTTCCTTATGGGTCATTGCGGAGAGGTAACCTAGACGGCAAAAAGCGTCCGTAGCGTTAAAAGCAAAAAAACGTAAGATTTTAGGATAAGGAACTTCGTTCCTATCTGGTGTCCCACGACACCATACGCCTTTTTTATTATTAAAAAACAAACATAGCCTATTTTGCTTAGGTACGTGGCAACCTTGGAAAAAGCTGTAATCAGAAGCATTTAGGTGGATCGTTTTCTTGAAATACCTACCTCTACTTTTAGTTATATAGAATTATGGACGTGTCATTCAAAATTTTTTTATAAACATATAATTCACAGACTATCGGACTATCAGAATCATTAAACTACAATAACTATTATAAGTGTAATAACTAAGGTACCTAAGTGATTTGATTTAGGCTAGAATAATAAGGCTATTAAGGCTTCTTGTGAATTTATTATTTACGAATGCATACACACAAATATCAACCGAGGAACTTAAGTTCGGCAAATTGTTCTTGGCTCATTAATAATTTGCCGATCTTAACTTTAGAAATACGTAAGTACCTAATTAATATGCGTGAGGTCAATGTAGGAATTGACAGGGATTTCAAAAAACAATTTTGTAAGGGTCAGTCATCAACGTCGTAGTAGCCAACGTTTACATTCAGGAAAGTATTTAATACATTTCAGAAACGTTTTGCCAATATAGATAGACATGTACACATGTATCAACGAGATGTGTAATTCATTTTTGTTCAAACATCTTCAAACTATTGTGTAATTCTACTGTTGGTTCTGACTCACCGATGTTAAATGATAGGCCATAAAAGTTGCTCCATCCATCTATGGAGGTGTATGCATAATCAAAATTATTTTTATTTGACTTTTAAAAGGTTGAATTGAAATGTTTAGAAATGCGACATTTTGCTTATAATTTCGTTAAACAACTTAATTATTATCGATCGTTTTGGTATTTAAACTGTTAGTTCCGTTGGAGTAATTAGCGCCTATCTCTATAAGGTGATTAGCGGGCGAAGAAATCGGATTTTATTATTGCATTTATTTGCCCTCATTAATTTAAAATCATCACACCTTATAGCCAAGAGATAACTCTTCTTTACCGATCTGACTGTTCTGAATGATGTTGATCTTGATGAACAAATATTTTATTCATCATCATCATCTCAGCGTTGTTACCGGTTGCATCAAAGTTACCACACTGTGGGACCCGGTGTCCAATTTTCTGCTTTTTCTTCTCCACTTTGTCCGGTCTTCAGTATCCCTGGTATTGAGACCATTAGCTCGCATGTCACCCATTACGACCTCAAGCAAGTAATTCTTGGGTCTACCCCTTCTGCTGGAACTGAGCGAAGGCGGTATGGCCAGACATTTGTTTCCCACGTAGGAAGGCAGTTGCCGCAAAACGTGGCCGCACCAGCGTAGGTGACTCTCCTGCAGTTTGCCTGCGAAATCACGAACATTAAGGCTGCCACGAGTGCGGGAGTTTCTCACACGATCCTTTCGCGTGTCTCCGCACATACACTGCAGCATATTAACGTGACGCGTAATTCTTCTAAAACACTCTTCACATCCATGTCAGAGGATACAACCATAGATATAGAATACCATCTATGGTTACAACTTTACAAGGTTAGTTTTATACAATGAAAATAAAAGAAAGAACATTAATTTTATGTATATAACTGCATGTTATTAGAATATTATTTCAATGCCAGTAATGGAATAATATAGTTCTTGATAATTTTCATTTCAATTTGCCGTTTCCGGGTAGAGTAAGGGGTAAATATTAGTATTAGTAAAAGGAATGGGTGGAAATATTTATAACTTAAGTTGCATTTCTTTAAAATGATTTGAAGGTATTTTCATCTTTATCATTTATGATATCCGGACCTCATACATGGTTGTATATGTTAGTCTGTAATGTTATACTACGATTATTATTGCAGACAATGATTTAATTATCTACTTTTTCTATATTAGGTATATAAAAATGAATGGACTTTAAGAAAAAGCGCACATGAATAAAAATACATTCAACAGTTTACCCCACTTTGCGTCATGTTTTTATCATATGGCAAATAAAATTATTTCAAAGTAAATTCAAGATGCAAGCATCGGTAATAAACTTTTTGATTTTTAACGTTTTTTCCCAAATCTGCTACGAGCTTTTTAAAGTTACTCGTAACACATCATGTATTTTATTTATTCCAAAAACTTGATTGAAACAAAAACATGATCTCGGATCATACCCTTTCAAATTCCATGGGGCCGGGCCAGCCTGAAGAATACAATGAACATTCGCTTCGTGATATACTTGTAGATCTTGCAAACACTTCTGAATCCCAGTTTATCAGTTAAAATGGATTAAACGCTACCAATTTATGTTCAATATTATCACTATACTATAAAAACCAAAAAACAGGTACCCTGGATAGATAGATAGACAGGTGTAGCTTCACAATCTGGCAACTTACTCGGTTTAAACTGAAATTGATCAAATTGGACGATTATTTACATATCTATCCATATTCATCCCAATTGTATGCAGTACGTAAGTCATGTAACTTAACGTAGGTATCTAGATATGTAAGTAACTTAACTGCCTCGGTAGCGTAGTGGTAGAGTATGCTACTGCTATGCTTGAGGTCTCCGGTTCAGTTCAGTTTGGGTGTTTTCTATATTATTTCTACTAATAATATTATACTATTTCTTGTGAAGAGAAAAACTCCTAAAAACCCTACATGCATATCGCAAGAACTACAGCGCGTAAGTCGAATATTAACTATATTAAGAGACAGCTTTTAACTGTTCTACACAAGAAATTGAGCTCTATATTAGTAGATATCTCCAGTGTAAGATATAATTCAAGCGCATCCATACAAATTATATTATTTTAAAGTAAATGTAAGGAATTTTGTTAAGGGTATAAATAGGATGGGGTTTAATAATTAAAACGCCACAAATATTTTTTTAAATTTGTAATTACAATGCGTATAATGAATATAGCCGAACATTGGTACTGAAATATTCACACTTATCGTTCATTCGTATTACAAATAAAGATTTTAAACATATTTCCATTTTAAAAAGTAAACATCTAAATTATTATAAAACGAGCTGACAAAAATATATAATGATATATCACAATACACTTATCTCGAGTACTTATTTATAAATTGAACTAAATATTTACAAATTTGGTTATTACAAGTTAATAGGAGACACGCATTCGGCAGCGTTGATACGGTTCGACACACCACAGTACTAGTACAAGGCAATCGAAATAGATTTTGCTCGTATGTATCATCTGAAACGCACACAGACATCATCGCCAAATTGCGGCTACGCAGTGATTTATGTACTAAAAAATACAAAGATATTTTACAGGCGTGGTTTGCCTACAACATGGCACTATATTAAATAATTGAACACATCACGAGACTAAGTTAAATATCCATTAGCCTTACTGTATACAAATTACAGACAATTTATATTTTACCAAAATTTTGGAGCAAGCGTTACTATAACTAACTTCATTGTTACAGTGACTTTCGATATTCCACGATGATATTAACATTTCTAAATTTGTGTATGTGTGCAATGTAGGTGTATATTACAACATCGTCAATCGCATATTGAAAAGTTTTAAGGACAGTACAACTCAGAAGCAGTCTCCACGAGCGAGAGAATCGCGGCGATATTATCGTCATGACACCTACTTCTTTACACTTAGCGATTCCGTTACAACTCACTCAGATACGAATGATCGCTCGTTCGTGGAGAATATCCGACGATAGAAACGGAGACCCGTCGCGATTATCTCGTTCGTGGAGATAGCACCTTACATTACCAAGCTATTACGCGCATACCTAATACATACTTATTGCAAATATAAAAGACGTGTGTGAATTCTATTGAGTATTTCTGTTCATCTCTTGCTTATTGTTTTCAATCCATTGTTTCCATTTAACAGTGACTTAAATTTACAACAATTTGAAAGACTGTAATCATAATGCGCTTTAACAAGGCAGTCTTGAAAGTAAACGTTAGGAAGAAGATTTCGTTAAAGTAGCGAAAAGTATATACCTTTCGGTCAATGTTAAAAAACGATTATTTCATCTCCGCCACCAATAACCTAAGCTTATGTATAATTGCATATATTAATTATTTTGTCTACAATCCCACAGATGAGCGCTAAACAGACAAATTCAACACTATATACTAGTGTTTATTGCCCTAGAACTTTGGAGTTAGAAAAAATAACGAATTCATATAATATCTTAACTATGTACAATAATTTTCGACTTGTTCATATTTACTCAGCCAGTACTTTTCAAATATGAAGTTTTTTATTGTTCATAGATCAATAGCGAGGTATTATGTTAGCATAGATATATTATGTTAATGTTTGCATACATCGTTAAAATGTTGTTACCGAGAGGCAAACAAGCTTTGTTTTAATATTCCTTGGTTATTACTTTGTGTGGTACGAAATATTTGTATCATCTTTTACCAGCACAACTAAATCGCATCTATGAGATGTCGTACATAATACTAAATCGATATATAAAAATGTAGAACAAGGCCACAACATTTTAGAAAAATAATAATACTGGGTTATTAGAGAATGAATTTGTATCAATCGAGACTAAATTCTAAACGGATATTAGCGATTAGTTCATTTTAATAAATCACGAAATCGTAACTGCTAATTAATAATCTAATTCTAACCTTTATACATGCATATATATAGATATATATATGTATATATATATATATATATATTATGTTCAAACGCAGAGTGACATCTGCAACCTCGGGACAGATACCTTTCTTTAGTTGTTGCTAGACTAGTTGTTTAGACCAACATTTGTTTTGTATGAAGGCTCATATTATATTTAAATACTTTTTAAGTGTATATCACTCAGAACTTGTGTAACTTTATCAAAGAAATTTTATAAAAACAAATTTCCTTAAGGTACATTGAGCTTTAAAATTACAATTAACCGTTTAAAACTTTAATGTTATTTCATTATGAAAAAGTTGTACTTGTTTGCCAATGACACGGCAGATATGAACGCAAGCATCAAAATAAAAAATAATTTCAATTTTGAATACTTTACTACAGTATTGTCGTTTTATACGAATCGTTAGCTTTCTATTAGCTACTTAATTTGTTTATGGAAGAACCGCCTACTGCTAGTAAAAGTCTTTGATGTATAAAACCTCTTACGCATCTATTTCGTATAATACATAAATATCAACGTCCTAGCTTTATACTAATAATATGTACTATGGTTTATACAATTTAAAATGTATCACAATTAAAAATGTAAAATGACGAATATCATAGTTAGTATGAAGAAAATGGGACCGCGTCAGTCCTGATGCAATGTCAAATAACGCATAATATGTAACGCGACCTAAACTAATAATATATTTGTAAAAAAGATGGAATAGAGAACAGATTTTTGTTTTTTTTTGGAAGTTTTTTTTATGATGGCAGCACCATTTTAGATTGTACATGCGTCAAAATCTATTTCAATAGGGGGCAACACCCAGACCGATTCTAAGACATTTTTTTTTTATACTTTATCTGCGCCAAAATGACTGCTCTGCCTGATGGAAAGCATGAGCAGATTCCAAGAGCGGTGGTCACCATCCTCAATGCGAATAAGGACATTGCAACATGGTGACCCACACTATGGCCGCCTAGTGAGATGCTTTTTTACGCCCTTTTTTAATTATTGCGTTGCGTAGCGTATTACATGCAGTTAGTGAGCAATAGATAAATGGTATAAGACACGGTCATTTACCGTCTTTGTTTTTTTTTCTAAATATTGAAAATGGATCTATGAATACACACTCTACGCTTCTCAGCAATCTTTACTATCATAATTATCAAATTATCCGGAAGTACTGAATTGTTTAAAGTGGAATAAGTCCAAAGATGCAAGATATTTTATTCAAGACTATTCTTTCACCAGTCAAACTTCAAGTAAAAAATGTCACTGGATTGAAATTCTTTTTTCAATGAAATCCCACATCTCATATTAAAACCAGAGTTCAAAATGTTAACAAACGCTAAACGATTAGAATCCCCATGTTTTGATCTTGCCTTACTGATATAAAACTTATCTTGACATAAATTTAAAAAACCTAAGATCAACCAACACTACTGCAATATACACAGTAATTTAATGGCTGGAAAACATTGCGGACGCAAACGACGTTGCGAACCAGACATATGTACACATACCAAATTAATATTAAAATCCCAAACTCAGCACTTTAACTATTATCTAATGCGCACAATACAAAATGTTTCTTTCACATACCCAAATATGGTGTTTTATTATTAAAATACAGAGATAAAAACAGCACACAGACATACGTACACACAAACTCGCATACACACACGAACACACACACACACGCATGCTAGCTAGTAAACAAACTACATCCTAAACTCACTGTCCAAAAAACCACACCCAGTTCCCACACTACATGCCTCGACAATACATCAAATATCTTAACTTCTATCTTCGTGATCAACTGGTATATATTTTACAGGAATTTTTCATTTATAACTACTCCGTAACATTACTTTGGCTAGTGCAATTCTAATATGTAAATACAAAATATATTAGATATAGACATTATCTTATTACTTTGTAATACGATCTAAACTTCGATTGAAATAATTGGATGGTCGTAAGACGTATTTTATTTTATTCATGGGTGTTTCTCATAGGCGGTGAGCTTAGGCTCAATGCAGTGATTTAACTGTTTCAACATGACCATCAGACGTATAAACTTTGATATTAATGTGCTATTGTAGTGTTTCCAATATATAATTCTGTATCATATTCGCGTCGTACTTACGTATCAAACGCTACGTTCTATTGGTAACTGTAACGCACTACTCTGGAGCAATGACGCGTGTGTACACTAAAGCTTACAAGCACATCCTTTATAAATGTATAATATCACAAAATACCTAATGATTTGCGTAATATCTTAACTTTCTAAGAACAAAGTCTTCTAGTTATTTTAGTGTGTATTCAATTGTCAACGTTCGAGATTTTTTGGATAGTCTATATCGAATAATTAGTATCCACGGCTTTTATTGTACGTTTACATTATGAAGATTTCAAATGATAATATGTCTACAGTCTAGCGAGATAAAGTTTAATATATGTATTTATATTGATTATTATCAATTATATAAGTGCACATTATTAACTAAAATCTTACTTAAATTCCTGACTCTAAGCTATATGATTCTAATTTAGGAGTTGTTTCATTCATAAGGTTTCAATCACGAAACATTAATATAACATTATTTTATTATATATATTATATTATTGCTATGAGAATAACTAGTTTTCCATGCTTTAAAACAGTTTTTAAGACACCGGTGTCATAATGAAGTTAAAACATATGATATGTTGACTACAAACTGCTTATTGTATAGCCCGACCAGTTAGCTTAACTATGGACATTTGTAGCTGTTGAGTGTGGCTTAACTGACGCAGATCACTGCTTATACAAAACTATATCACAAATGGTACGAATAAATATCTATAACATCTTCTAAATAGTATTAATATACTTAATCTGGCCGTAAAAACCGTTACAATTAAAAATAAACAAAATATTACTTTCTGATTTCGAATCTGTCATTTTTATACAATGGTTCATTGTGTTTTCTTATTTTCGCGCCAATATATTGTAAAATATTTTGTCGTATTAAAATAAAGTGGGGTGTGTATTACATAAAGTAGGTATGAATGTTACGTACAATAAAAAAAAATAGTTTTTCTTTGCAACATTATTTATGGCAAGAGTAAGTATATATATATCTTAATAGTATTAGAGTATATAAGTTTCTTAACAGCAGTTTGAGAGATGACTAACGTTTTTGTTGTTATGGTTATGTTGTTGTCATTGTTACGGAAGTCTGACGAATTGATTAGGCATATTATAAAAAATTAAAAAAGTTTTTATGTAGTTTTATCAGGTCCAATGCGAAACCGGTTCTTATAAACCTGTGTATTCAGATAATGTTTTTGTAACTAGCAATTTTAACTAAACTACATTCTTAGGAAATCCAGTTATTATATAGGCACATCTTTCCGTGATTTAGTCGAACACTAAAAACCCACATTTGATAACAGAAAAAAAATTGTTTCCACTGTACTATTATTAGCTTCCAAATTAGATCATAAAATTTGTAGCGAAATCTCATTAACATCTACAAAAATCGATCGATTCTCAAGACAAGTTTGTTCTAAATCGACCGACTTTCGTTTCGTAAGAGCTCACTGTATTATAATCATAAATACACAAAAAAATGTGCGCTTTATTACTAAAAATGTATAAATATCATCTATTTAAAAAAAACAAGGTACTTTTGTGGTACGAAATTCATATCCAACGCGACAACTCCACTGACAATACTAAAGTGTACTTAAAACTAAAATTGAGACTAAATAAAAAAAATGTTATAGTTTGTAGTCGCATTGAATTAGTCGTGGTTGACCTTAGCATTAAAGGCTATTCACGAAACAATACTAAGCTGTTAGAGCATATTAAAATATCAATTTAGTTTTATTATCAAAAGCATTATATTATATATATATATATTATATATTTATAAAATACTCAAACGGTACTTATGAGGATGTCAGTTATGTTTACCCATAAAGCAACACGGTAGGGAGTAGACATACACAGGCATTGACATAGGCAAAGTACGAGTCCAAATGAGCCTACGCGTTACACTGTGATGACACAGAAAGTATGTGTGTGTGTGCGTGCGCGTGTGCGTGTTTGTGTATGTGAGCGTGTGTGTGTGTGTGTGTGTGTGTGTGTGTGTGTATGTGTGTGTGTGTGTGTGTGTTTGTGTGTGTGTGAAATTGTGAATGATTTTTGTGTAAGAGTTGGTAGTGACAGGCGATTGTTTATGACTATTCGCCTCCGTTCCGTGGCCCGTGTTGTTCTATGTATTTACATATTAGACTGTATAATAATGAAGTGTTTTTGAATATTTAATAATAAAAGCATTTTAGCCAATGTTAAGATCTTACGATGTGTAATTATAAAGAATTCATTGACCGATTGTATTTTAAAAATATTTATTATTGTTCCCGTTCAAGTTTTGTGTTGAAAATGCCCAAGTGTCCTAATACTCATGCTAGAACATTCTACAGAGTACAGCTGCAAAATATATAATCACAACAGGCTCTGCCTACGCATTTTTGGGTTTAATTAATAAAAAAAGATTAATAAAAACACTATGTGTGTCCTTCACTAGAAGTATGTTTCGCACAATGTAAATCAACGTTTTATCGTTCTTACAAAATTTAAACTATATTATGGAGCGTGGGCAGGGTTGCAAAAAAATTGCAATTCTCCAACAAATAGTGCTGTACTTTAGAATGTGCTATATTCCAACAGCTAGTGTTGTCCCGCTTGCTACACCCATTGGGGTTGTTTGCGAGGGGACAATATATCCCAGTGTTATGGGCGGTGTAGTAGGGGCGTCTCTTCGCCTTCGATGCCACCCCCTCGTCCACGATGTCGTTCGTTGCACTTATTAACACAGCAAGAGAGATTTTGACCTGCCTGTAAGCAAAAAAAATACAATTTCTTTAAAAAAAACCGATTTCAAGAACTGGGCCAAATTGAAATGGCTCCACAAAGGAAGCACTAGTTTTAAAAATAAATAATCATCAAAATCGGTTCACCCAGTCGAAAGTTCTGAGGTAACAAACATAAAATAAAAAAATCTTCGTTTAAAAACCGACTTTAAAAACTAAAAAGTATAAAATAACTTATTAAAGATTTAATTAAATACACCTTATATGCAAATCTTTAATATTGACGCAGCACTACATACATATTTATCTCTTATTTTTTTGCTTTATTGGCGTGCTTATTTTACAGACACTACCATACACATATTTTCTTAAATTTATACAAATGGCTAGTCATTACAATCTTAATAAACGTCTTAGTTTTTTTTAAATTATTTTTCACATCTTGAACCATCAACTTATCTGTACATTCATTTATGAAACTCTGTATCCTTTTTCTATGTGTAATATATAGCGAACTTCGTAGTGCAGGAATAATAACGCCGATAAGTTACTTTGGGAGCAGTATTTATTATGCCGGAGCCACGGCTCCATAAAACTCTAATTATTACATGGTGGCGTCTGTTTTCTTACTTACTTACAGTTCTTTATTTATACTAAAATCTATCGATATCTTGCATTTAATCACGTCTTATTCTCAACGAGAAATTGAATGTCTAATTACGGGATAAATAATCTGCTGATATCTAAATACTATTTCCTATGTATAAATTCCATTTACTTAATAATATATGACGTAGGAATACAATAGAATATCTAATGTTTTTTTTAAGTCTTTCACAACGATCGAGATTAGACCAATACGTATGTGATTCTCAAATAAATGAAAAAAAAAATGAAAAAAAAACGCCTTCGTGATTTCTTTGATACTTCTATCCAATTTTTTTTTTTATTCTGTGATTTATTTTGATAGTTCTCTTTCCAAAATTTTATTTTTGTTTTTTAATTCTTTTACCTTTTTATTTTTGTCTAACTGATTTTCAGTTTATTCCCTTATATTAATTGCAAACGAGCAGACAGGTCAGATGGAAAGCAAATCGGCGGTGAGCATTCAAGCCAGCCCAGGACGTATGCCGGAGTACGAATGTTTCTACCACAGTAATATACCTCATATTTTTTTAAAGACAACTCGCGTTTAAGGAATAAATCCTGTGTTGCGGACCCAAAGAACAGCCAGACTTAAAACAATTTGTGGTTTACACAAAGTGTTGTCCCATGTGGGGATTGAACCCACAACACTCAACGCAGTCGAAAGCGTGGCGAACGCGTAAACCACCGCACAACCGTGCAGTCAATGATTTACCACTAAGAGTGCATTGATTTCATTACTTTTATATCACTTCTAGTTTTTGCCCGCGGCTCTGCCTGCGCGTAAAAAGTCATCCATATCAAAAAAGTAGCCAATGTCCTTTCTCCGGCTTTTAGACCATCTGTGTATCAAATTTCATTTAAATCGGTTCAGTAGTTTGGCGTGAAAGCACAACAGACAGACAGAGTTACTTTCGCATTTATAATATTAGTAAGGATTCAGTCTCACCTGTGACAGATGCAAGTCGTAAAGGTGCAGTGTGCTGACGGACATATCGTTATTATCGTCAGTGGGCGCCTGGACAGACGGCTCTAGACCAAGAGCCGACGCGCCCAGCGCAGAACTCACACCAGCAAGACCCCGAGATGAAGATCGGGACATCGGTGCTGATCGCATCGGACCAGGCATATCATCTTCGTCACTTGTTTCATCCATATCCTATTTAAATTTAAAAATAAATGATTGTGTTCTCAAATTAAAATGTTACAAGAAAATAATAGCGAAGAGTTACGAAGTACAAACGCCACCCAAGACCCAACTCATTTTAAAAGCACTTTGTCTACTCACTTAAAATAACACTATTTCAGTCCTTGTATTATTAAACAAAATACTAGTTTACCTCAAAATATATGAAAATTTTCATTGTTTTGTTTCAATAATCTTATATATTGGTGGAGTGTATATCTAAACCCATCATACGTTTTAACAACCTTATTTATCGCGAAAAATTATTTCCATTTTTTATATGGGTAATTTTTACCTATTCAAGAATAGAAAAAAGGAAAATTCGTGGACACACAATGTTCAAAATAATACTTTAGTTAATACTTTATCCACGGAAGACAAAACATTCAAGTTGTTTCAATAAATAGAAGATAGATATGTAAGAAAATAGAGAGACAGACAGCGGAGAAAAAGGAATATTTTGTATACGGTTTATATATGTATACACACTCACGGGCAATCTGTACTGCTGTCGTTGTTGAGGATAGTATGATAAGACCGCGGGTAGAGGTGTCACAGCGCCAAAAAGACTCTGCTGAATGTACGATCCAAGCATAGTTTTGTTCTGCAAGTAATAAACGCTTGACAATTTGTTGACACATTATATGAATGTATGGAAGTTAAAGTATGTATGAAAGTCCTATGACCATCATGATGACTGATGATAATGATGATGCAGGTGATAATGAATGTATGAAAGTAAATTAGAGACTAGCCGGCCGCGTAGATGTCGGTTATCGCGATAAAAACCTATGTTCTTCCTCAGGATTCAATGCCAAATTTCTTCCATGCCAAATTTCATTGAAATCGGTGCAGTGGTTTAGCCGTGAAAGCGGGACAGACAGACAGAGTTACTTTCGCATTTATATGATTAGTATGTATTAAAGACCCTAACTCCCTTATGCTGTTTATCTAGGCAATCATGTATATGACATACTTTCGGAAGATAACCTAATACTATTCGATAAAGTAATCTTCCATTACATAAAAATGAGTAATGATAGATATTTATTGATAAAATGAATACAATTTGATATATTTACGACATTTGTTTGTCTGTGTGTCTAGCAACTTCTTAGTTGTACCAAGAGACCATGATAAATCGCATAATTTCTTAGAAAAGTTATGTTATTATCTCTCGTGAATTGACCACTAGCTGACCCACGCAACTTCGTTTACGTCTCCTATTGCCAGTAGCGTAATAATTTGCCCTCGTTTTCGCAACATTCTTCATTGGTGCTCTGCTCCTATTGGTCTTAGCTTGATGATATATAGCATATTGCCTTCCTCGATAAATGGGCTATCTATCACTGATTTCGGATCGGACCAGTAGTTCCTGAGATTAGCACGTTCAAACATATAAACAAATTCTTCAGTTTTATATATTGGTATTGACATATTTTTTTCATATTCAAATAAAAGATAAGAATATATATTATTATAGAGAATCAGCGTACAATATTTCAGCTAATAAAATATTAGTCGAATTTATGAATATATGGACTAAATGTTTGTATGTGTAAATATTTGTTAAGGAATTTAGAAAAAAAATATTTATGTTTTTATATCAGTTGTCTAGTACCTATAATACAAACGGCTTAGTTTGGGATTAGATAGCGTTGCGTGTTAGATGTCCTTAATATTTATTTATTTATCATCATTAATTGAAATAATTTTCTTGATGTAATGTAAATTTATGACATATGCATGATATATCGTTGTGACGTATTATGAAATGAAACTAATTTGTTTGTAAACTGACGTACTAACCTAATTTACACAGTTCGTAAATATAGACAGAAAAAAGATATAATAAAAAACTGAGTTCAAGAACTGGACCCAATTGAAATGGGTACACATGGGAAGCACCAGCTATCAAATAAAAAAATTAACATCAACATAAAAAAAATACAGTCGCATTGAGGAGCTCCTCCTTTTTAGAAGTCGGTTACTGATTTACTCACGAGGTTGTTGGTAGATGGTAAAGCATGGTACATGCTTTGCCGCAGCGAACGGAGGAACTGTCTCTGTGAACGTTCGCTAGGTTGCCAGCCTGGGTGACGACATGAGAACGCCACAAGCGATAACTCTGTCTTCCCACCCTCGCCTTGGTCGTATTGAGTGTTGTTGTCGCCTGCAAGTATAGTTTACAGAATAAAAAGATGTATTTTTTTATTCAGGACAACAAAGAATTAAGCGAAAAACAAAATTCATTATTTCTAATATTTTCTTTTAAATTAATCACGCAACCAGCACACAATAATAAGTATCTAGTGTCCAGTAGTAGTGGATTATAAAAAAGAAAACCAAAATTATAAGGTACAGAGCAACAAAAGAAAAACCAAATGGATTAAAAAGAAAAAAAACTATACCCAGGCCAAGACTAGGTTTCATCTTGGTAATATTGTAAACTATATGTATATAACAAACAAACAAAAACATCTCAGCCAATATTATATACTGTATGGTACTATTTCATGTTTCAACATACCTTTCGCTTTACCGGGTGCCTGCCAATGTGGATGTCCATGTCGACGTACGTCCAACTGTGTAATGAATAGAATATGTCACTAATGACATTTGAGAGTAGACACAAAAGTCAATACATTCTGTAAATATGTACAAAGCTTTTGGTTTACATTTATTTATATCTAAAAAAGTCAATTTTGTGTGCGGGACTTTACAAACATACATGAAACGGAGATAAAGAACACCCAGATTGAGAACAACAATTTGTGGATTACTCAGTGTTGTCCCATCCGTGCAGTGATATTATTGTTACTATACGGTAATTATATAAAGTTAATAATGTACATTACCTGAGCAAAAGAACACACGTCACCGATGCCGAGAACGCTTACTGTGAAATTCCGATAGAAGTCCACAATATCTAAAGCGCGTGAACGGAGCGAGAACAACAGGAACGGACACAATAACGGGCTCAGCAACTCGAACAAGATGTATATCTAAACAATATGTTTTATTACTTTAGTAACTTTAACTTAAAGTTCAGACCCATAATTATTTGGGAACTTAATTTGAATATGTGACTCGGTTTTGGTGAACAAATCGCAGCGCGTTTAAGAACCTCGAGATGAACCTTGGTTGCCGTCTAAAAACGAATCTGTTTCCTCTGTGTGCATTTCGATATTTAAAAATACAAGTCAACCAATTAGATGTTTCTGCACCTAAAAAACTGATGACATAGCACTTTTTATTTGAATTTTACTTTAATTTTAAACTGATTCCAACTAAGGTTCATTAACTATGTATAAGAAAAGTATAAGCCGAGTCGATAGGCTAATATCTCAAATTATGGACGAACAAATATCACGTAGAAAGCAATGACAACAGTAGTAATGGAAAATCTGACAGGAACATTCGATTCTTTTATACTTACAGCTCTAAACTGGAAAAGTTGTTGAAAATGAGCGGCAACGTCTTTGGTATGAGCTCGTCCCTTCCACGCGGCCGGTAGATAATGGACATGTCCCAACACTTGTACAAACAACTCTTCGCCCCAAGCCGGTCCTGTACATCCGCCACCTATGCGATCTTCTTCGCCAATAAGCGCTCTGAAAAATTATTATATTATTTATAACGAATGAATGCTACCAGGGCTTCGATTATATGCAATAAAAACATAAGTGTCCAATAGAACCATCAATTGAAAGTGAGAAAAAATAACATTCCGATAAAATTTATACAATTTTGCTTCACTAACTAAACGTAACGTTAATTTTGTTTTGATGACGATTTTTAAAGATATTCTTGAAACGTCTCGTATAAGACATTTGAAACTGGGCAAGTATTATTTAAAGGTATAGTTTTATTAATAAAATGCAAGTCCTCAATACTTAAAAGTTAGCGATAACAGAGCTCGGAGTACCCCGAGCTGAGATTGAAATTAGTGGACAGTAAAGAAAGAATGAGAGAAAGAGAAGTTGGTCAAGTTGAATAAGACTTCAATCACCTACTCTAATGGTTTACAACTAACTTACCTATGTTAGTTGAAGGCGTAACTAATAGTACGTTAACTTTTCTCCTGGCTCACTAATTATTTACATATTGTCAATAAATAATTCCTCGACAACAGCACTTTTGCTGGATGAGAGGTATCCTATATCATATTTGTTCTGGACCTCTGACAGGTTTATTCAAAATTGCATGGTGATCGATTGAGTGTTTAAGGCGTTAAGTGTACTACACTTACATTAACAATTATACATTTAACTAGCCGACCCACGCAACCTCGTTTGCGCTTTATATTGCCCGTAGCGTGAAAATTTCCCCCGTTTTTTGCAACATTCTTCATTGTTGCTCCGCTCCTATTAGTAGTAGCGTGATGATATATACCCTATAGCCTTCCTCGATAAATGGACTATCCAACACCGAAAGATTTTTTTAAATCGGACCAGCGGTTCCTGAGATTAGCGTGTTCAAACAAACAAACAAACTCTTCAGCTTTATATATTAGTATAGATCAGATTATGTAATTGAGTCAGGGTCTTGTAAGTTTTTTGAAAAATAAAGAAAATGTTATGTATTTATTTTAAATTGTTAAATAGGAATAATAAAATAGTGTGTTTACCTGGCCCCTGCTAAGATACATCCCAAAATGGTGATGATACTCAACACGTGTTCTACTGTGAGGACATCTTCATCGTATACGGACAATACGACCAACACGCCGAGCACACTTGCTGATAGAAACACCACATTTCTGAAAAGATGTAACAGAGTAAAGCAATAGAGAAAATAAATAATGAAATTCTAAATTTCGCCAACAATCCATCAGCAGTTTTATGCAATTCTAAAAATTTACATTAATTTATGAAATAATAAAAAAATGTGACATATGAAATTTTGATCAATATTTGACGTTACGTTGTTTTGTGAAAATCACTAGAGATAATTCCAGTTATTTTTATTTTAGTTAGCTTTCGAACTATTCTAAGTCAATGTATACTTAAGCTTACTTAAGCTTTAGGTCTATAGTACATTTAAAGTCAAAAAGCTTTCGAATACAAGACCATCTGGAGTCAATTCTGCGAGCAGAATCAAGCTTATCATAAAACTGAATTATTGTTAATAAATCAAAGTACAAGAGCATGGATGTAAGTTTTAGGTCACAGAGTTGAATTCGCCTCATCAGACTTTACTCGAATTATATTATATATTTTTGTGTACTTCGAGATATTGTCCACAGTAGTCTTCACTGTGGAACTGGAAAATATTTATGTTTTATACGCCAGCAATACACTACTTAACCACCTATTAGAGGTGGCTTATTATGATTGAACGCCACACAGTAATCTCTATCTTATTCAAAATCTATAATATTATTCTCGACCCAGAGTTGTACATAAAAGTGACGAGATGTTTTTCATGTAAAATATAACATGATTGACTTCTACATTATGTAATTTGAATGTTCGGTGTTTAGTAATGCAATGTATTATATACTCCAGTATCATGTACATTACATTATTGCTTTCTATAATTACAATGTGCAGTATACGTATCACGAAGTATATTTAACTGTTTGGCTGTATAATATAATATCTGCAATATGGTCTGCAATAAGTGTACTCCCCTGACTGAGGGCAAAAAAGGCGAAATGATATAAAAACTAGGCAAAAAAATATCAGGTAGAATGTCGCAGGGTTTTAACTCGTCATGCTTGCATTGAAACCATTCGAAGCATAGTTAACAGCTATTTATTTTGTGATATGGTACCTTCGCCCATGTGTTCAATACCATTATACACAGACCCTTATTCAAGTAAATAGACCGAGTACCTGTCGGCTTAACAATGTACCTAATTTTACACAAGGATTGTATCCTTCGGTCACATTGGAAACTAATAATTAGAAACAAGTTTGCAATAAAGAAAAAAAGTTCTGGTTTGTAAACTTATTTTCAACCCCAGAATATTGGATATTCTTTTGAAACTCTTTCAAAATATCTACAGACACCTTCATTAGAAAGTATTTTCTCGCTACTTACATGTATTTTATGTACAACTAGCTGAGTCCCGCAGTGTTACACGCGGTTATGTCGTACCGCGGGTATCACCGCGAGGCGAAGCTAGTCTAAAAAGTAGCCTAGGTTACTCCTTATATCATCAGCTACCTATCAGTGAAAGTCTCGTCAAAATTGGTTCAGCCGTTCCAGAGATTATCCGGAACAAACAGACAGACAAATGTTAAAAATGTTTCTTTTTGGTATATGTATCGTGTATACATACATATGCATTTAGTAAAAGACGGTTATTATAATATTACAGACACTCCAATTTTATTTATTGTATAGATGATAATGACGTCATTATTAAAAATATAAATTACAGGTACTTATGTAAGTAGTCACGAAATTATTTCTAGTCAAGGAGTCTATGATATATTATATTAGAAGAATTTCAAAGAATGATCCAAATTCTGTGTTAGAAACTATTTTTCTGCACAGAGTTTTCAATAATTAGTTTCCAAAATGGCCGAAGGCGTAGTCTCATTCATTAAATATATAATACCCATTTATTTCACAAATAATTTTCTATAACACACATTGAAATACAGAATTTCATGCATAAATGTAGGATCCCTTAAGGTTTGTAAGACTTACATTAAGTATAGTGAAAAAAAATGCATTAATTTGTGATGAAAATAGACAAATTTGTCGTTTTTGTCGAGATATATTTATGTAACTTTAATTTAGATATGAATTTAGGCACGTTGGACAGTAGGAAACGCACTCGTTGCCAAAGATATTACCGAAGCAACTATTTACACAACAATACATTACATGATATTTGCACGTTAAATTGTGGGATAAGTGCCAAGCCAACATTTATTTTCATAACAAATATCTAAAGCGTGGTAATAATAGATGTCATTGTTTACGTAATTAATGTTTGGATTACTAATAAAAGCTAGGTAGATATCTATACAAATAAATAAAATTGGAGTGTCTGTTTGTAATATTAAAATAACCGCTTTTTACTTAATGCATATGTATGTATACACGATACATATACCAAAAAGGTAGTTAAAAAAATTTTTGTCTGTCTGTTTGTTCCGGGTAATCTCTGGAACGGCTGGACGGATTTTGACGGGACTTTCACTGGTAGGTAGCTGATGATCCGGGGAGTAGCTTAGGCTACTTTTTTTAGACTAACTTTGTCCCGCGGCGTCACTCGCGGTACAACAATAACCGCGGGTAACACCGCGGGGTTCAGCTAGTTATGAATATAAGCAAGGGTGCTGGGTCGTTGAACAAAAAAAATGTACCCGATTTCGTCGAAGCCTAAAAGAAGGGCAATAGTATTGACAGTCTTTGGCAGAATATGGAGTGCACCAACCTTTATTCATCTCGGGACAAATATAGGGAAAACTCGAAATAAACCTGGCAAGCGTGGTATTGTAAACCAAAACCTCCTTCCTAAGAAATAGCTGTTAATTAACGAGATATAAACATATTTAAAAGTAGCTTACTTGGCAATAACAGTGGTGATCGGTGATGAAAAGCTGGCGAGGTATTTATTAGCAGGTTTGTGGGCTCTGTTCAGTCTATCACGAAGTTCATGTTCTAACTCATTGAAATGCCTTAACGTGACTCGCGCGTATAAAGACCACGTACGAAGTCCAAGTGAAGCCGGAGAACGTTTTATTAACTGAAATCCCAAAATAACAAAACTGATAAATATTTATCACACAATAGTCACGTACGACCTTCTGTCGCCAATACTATTTTACAATTTAATTTAATGCATAAATAAATAATAATAGTAGTATATTCCTTGAACAAAGCAAGGTTTATATAGTCTATGATCGACGTTTATCTCAAGAATATCAAATTTTTGTTATCAGTCAAATTCATTAAGGGCATTTAAGGTTATATATATATATTTATCTTTATATATATAATTCTTCTGTGAGTGTGTATGTCACTGAACTACTCTCAAACGACTGGACCGATTTTGATGAAATTTTTTGTGTGTGTTCAAGGGGATCTGGGAATGATTCAGATTCACAATTTTGTCCGCTGGACAATGTTTTTTTAATTAATTTTTAATTTATTAGTATTTATGGCAAAACGACGTTTGCCGGGACAGCTAGTATATTATATTTTGATACAAACCTCCGCGTAATTGAAAAAGAAGTAGAGTATTTGCCAAGCTTGTATAAGTGGTGCTAGCAGAAGATTAATTAAGGCCAGCCACATTATTTGCTTCTCTAATTGGCGTGCGAGCAGCATTCGCTTGGAGTGATCTTTGTAACATTCTCGAAGTTGCCAGCAGTTCTCCCATGGACTCCAAGGACTAGCTGTTAAAACCATTGTTTGTTATATTATATAGACTAGAGAAAGAAAACTTTAACATTAAATTCAATCTTAATTCTTTACCTGACTCGTCTACAAATGAACATCTGAATATGATTAAACTTTTTATTAGTCTTATTGAATATACTTACAAAATAATAAAAACTCTAAATTCCATTTAAGGCCTCTGGATAAATAATGGAAATCACAAATATGTGGCACGCGTATTTGAAGTGGAAGTAAGTTTTTATTGACCATTGCCACCATATAATTTGTAAATCTGGAAAGAAAAAAACAAATTAAAAAGGGCAAGTTTATAAGCAAAATACCTTATGTAGGACTAAAATTATACTTAAAAGCACACAATGTGGTAGTCTTTCTTGAAAATGAACCATGATAAGGAACATAAATAGCAAACAGATGACTGCTAATTACTATCAATTACACAATTTTTTTAAATTAAATTTTACAATTTAAAATAAATAGGTAAAACCATATTCATTTCAAAATGAATTCATAACACGTTTTAGCAAATGAAAGCAAGGTTAGCTCTGTTGGCCTAGAAAAACGCCTTTTTGTTTACTCTGTGTACTCTATTTCACTTAACAATACTGTAAAGAACGAAGTAGCCTAGTCCTTTAGTTAGTCTAGCTAATCTTTTATCGAAATGGAAGATATTAGGGCTCCCACACATAGCTGCGAATTCGCAACGCATCGTCAATGTCTGCGAGCTCGCACGAATACACCGCAAGAACTCCACGTTGCATCACATCGCAGTTATGTGTGGGAGCCCTCATTCGTATAGTATGGTATCTCTTGGAGATCCAATCTGAACGAGAGCCTGTATTTCGAAAATAGTGATGGTTATTTTAGAGATAAAACTCTTAAACAGTCAACTTACATTAGTCGTTGCTAAAATCATTAGTAGGTACAATGATTTTTACTTCAAATTTGTATTCATAAATAGTTAAAATAATTTCAAACATTTTTATTTACTAAAATGTTAATAAACATTATCTAATCTTATTCGATTTTAAGTTAGCACCAGTCAAAATTCACTTTTTCCTGGTTAATCTAGCCAAAGTGAAAAAAGTGTTAATTATTTTTAATAAAAATTGAATAAAGATCTTTTCATATAATTTGTTAAGCAGATTACTTAGTTAATTTTGACTTTGTTCAGCATATTTCCTGGCTCCGAAAAAAGTAACATCTTTTAAAAATATCCCACAAGAACAGCAAGCAGTATTTGATTTAATGATTTGTACAGAAACGGTTGAGTTTCGTGTCAGTCATTGTTTACATTACGTTATACCATACCATCAACAACATGGTACTGATAACTATTATTTTGAGCATTTTTTCTTACAAATATGTAATACCAGCTTTTGCCTGCGGCTCCGCACGCTTGTCTCGGTTTTCGCGGTAAAAAGTAGCCTATGTCCTCCCTCAAGAATCAAATTATTGCCATGCCAAATTTAATTAAAGTCGATGTAACGGCTTAGCCGTGATAGCGTGACAGACAGAGTTACTTTCAAATTTATAATATTAGTATGAATAAATTAAATTATACTAAGGGCCGGTTCTTCAATTTTCAAAAAAAACAGTGAGACAGCATTAATTCTACAGTATAGTAAATGGGTTTTTCAATGGTTATACATCTATACTATTAATATAAGCGCGAAAGTTTGTAAGTATGGATGGATAGATGTTTGTTACTCTTTCACGCAAAAACTACCGAACAGATTTGGATGAAACTTATACATCAGAATAACACATAAGCTACTATTTGCCGCGATAACCGACATATACGTAAAAAGGTACAGTTTCTAAGTTTGTATGGTTGTAAGTGGTAATCTTGGGCAATAGTGATCCGATCCTGAAAATTCTTTTACTATCAGAAAGCAACACTATTCTGGAGGATATGGGCCTTATTTTGGCGGTTAACGTCCAACGAATTTAGCACGGGTTGGCTAGTCTGTCATTTAATGAGTTAAGGTATAGCTTAATCTCTTATTTCAAACCTCAGCTAATGAGAGTATCTGTAGAATAGTGATCATGATCCTTGACTATTTCTATAAATTATCTTAGTGGTCATGACGGCTTGGCTATTTCTATAAATTATCACATCAATTCGACGATTTAAGTATCGAAAAAAACCTGTTAACTTTAAGCACGTTAGACAGATGAGAGATTAGACAAATAGACAATCATAAAAGTAAAACTAATTTATAATAAGAACAGTCAAATTCAAATGTTGTCTGCGAGTAAATGCTTTTGATCATTCTAAAATCTAACGTGTGAAGAACTACATAGCTGCATCTCGCTTGCGCATGTTTACAGTTAACACCCTCAGTTAATTCCATAAGAAATATGTAGTTTCTTAGGAGTGTATAAAGAAAACAAACTCTTAAGATTCATAACAACCACACATAGCGTGACCTGGACATTGCAAAAATCAATTCTATGTTTATTCAATTTTAATCTTTTCTATGGTCAATTGGATTGCAAAATTTACAAAATAATTTATAGCAAGAACGCATAGATAATCTTCATTAGGACCTCATTAGCAAATCAGTTTGACTGCATCACTTTCAAACTATATCAATGTTTCAAAGGAAGTTTTTTTCTTATCTGTTGTGTTTGTCTGTGTTCATATACATATCTATATTTAGATATATTTTGTTCAGAAAATATAAGTTTAGAAATGTTTTTGTTTCACTCTTCATATTCACATGCATATTTTTCAATTAATACAACTAAATAGGAGCCTGTTAATTTTTTTACTATTTTTACCCACAGAATCAAATGATTTTTTTTTTTTATATCTGTTTCTAAATGGTTGAAGGTTTCAGGTAACAGACGTAGACAAAAATAAGCGCAAAATCTATTGTGTATGTTTATAACAATGCTCAAAAGGTCTTGTTTTTTGTGTCAAATGGTTATATCCATTGACGCAGACTTTACATATGATTTTTTGCTACCTAACAACAGAAAGCTGCGTGTACATCTTTGTAAACAAGGTTATATGGAACAAAATTTAAATATGTAAAAGAATGTAATGTTCTGACTAAAAATATGTGCATAAGAATGTCCGTCGACAGTCTACATGGTCGACACTGACATATGGCCAATATCAATTTATATCAAATATTCTTTTGTTTTTTTTATAATATTTTGAAAATTGAAATAACATTTCATGCACACAAAATCATTATTATAAGAACATTTTCAATTAGATAAGATCACTATTAGTATCGTTTCATAATTTGTTTTCTACTGTGTGGAATACATTGCTTTCGATGATGATGACTGTCACCTATTTATCCTGTTGGTGTCGTTAGAATTGAATAAGGAAACATGCAGGACGGACAACAATAGTGGAAAGTAAAACTTACTATTTGACCAGTGGATAAGAAGGCCAAAACCTCCTCTGTAAGAAGAGGCTTATGTCCTATTAAAGGCTAATGTTTGTAAACACTGTTTAGATACATTTTTGAGGAGTCTGAGTTCAATAAGTGAAAAAGTAGTATTATTACCTGAGTATTCTATGATAAATGTCTAATTCGTTGATTTCTTGTTTATGGACGCACATGTGATGCTCGGGTTGTGCTTCTCTTACCCTTTCCTGTACCGTCGACCAGTTTAACCAAACTAAATCACTCTAAAATATATTTTCACAATTCATTAAGAGTTTCATATTCACAAATACATATAATATCAATTTTTTATTCAACCCATTTTTGACTTACCTCATTTATTCTTAAAGCGTTATTATAGAATAATTTAATGTCATAAGCATGATATAAATGATAGATTGATATTACTAGTCTCATCAACCAAATAACAGCCGACAGTGCAACAAGACACCACCTGGAAAGGGTAATAATCTAATTAATATACCTAATTAATTATTACTTTCGCTCTTGTTTATATACAACATAACATAAATAAATGAATGACTAATTATTCGCATGTTGCACTTGTTAAGTCCTTGAATAATATATTATATTATGTAGGTATATCAGTCATAGATATATATTTACAATATTATTATGGTAAATATACATATAACGAAATTTATTTTATCTATTCTGGTATTTAGCCACTATTCGGACTATGATATTCCAATTGAACAATAGGGAATATTTAAGGATTTCCCTTTGGCACACTAGAACATATTTTTAAGAACTTATCGAAAAGTCACACAAATTCAATGATATGACAATGTGTTAACTGTTAAATGATACAATGCATCCTGTTATCATAGGGGTTGTAATGACAAAAATGCATTTTGTTAGTTTGAATAGACAATTTAAATAAACATTAAAGAAAATTTTAATGTTTGGTGCATAGAGCAACATGGTTTCAAGTAGCCATATGCAGGCATTTCCCTCTGTCAACGTACAAGCCTAAATTGGCTTACACATGCGAGTTCATAGTGACAAGCGATTGTTTTTTGTATGCGAGTCTAAAATGTGTATGTGTGTAGATTTTCCCCCAAAAAAATTACAGATTGTTGTGTGTCAGAAAAAGACAGAAAGACATTCTATTTTGTAGCCTGTGTTGCTCTGTGGTCTGTTGTTCCAGTTCTATAATAAAGTGTTCCTTCCTACTAGGTTCCATAAGTTAAGATTTGGCTTGAATTAAAAATGTATATTGCTAATGAAAATGTTTTAATTACTAGAACTCAAGCAATTTAATACTGGGACTCGCCAGCCGCCAGCCGCCACCGCACTACGCTCGCTAGCCTCATGTTTATAGCACAAACTTAACCTATTTCATTTTTTAAAAGAGTGGTCATGAATTTCTTTGCCAGTATTCTTCACATACAGTTGTTAGCATTTTGGAAACTGGTAGTTATAGATCGACACAAACAGGCAGTAGATTTTGATGTGTATTCATCTAATTTACCTTGACAATCCAGTACATGCTGTGGATTCTGTTTGTGTCGATCTATGATTTTTAACTGTAGCCTAAATTTAACATCCATAAATGTCACATAGTGTCTTAATTGAATAAATGATTTTGAATTTGAATAAAAGCAGTTCAATTTTGGCACTTGCCATATGAATATTGAACATTTTGCATGTAGTTTGTGACAGGTGCAAATTTTGGAAATTGGAAAATCTGCACCTAAACCAACAATATCTCCATGCTACTTACAACTTAATTTCTATTTAGGTTTTTTAACATAGGTGCATCACAATCTGGAATAATTTGCTATGCTGTGCTGCGTTCATACAAATAAATTATTTTCATTATAATTTATGATTGCACAAGTTTTGTTACATTATTAGTACACAAAGGAATTTGATCTTTCCCATAATAAGAATTAAAGCCCAAATATTTTTTGTAACATTCATAGACAATAAAAACAAATATATTTGACTGAAATGTCTCACGGACATAATTAATTGAAAATATTCATTTAAATTTTATAACTTAGGCTATAGTAGACCTTCAGGGTTGTAAATCACACTAATATTATGAAGGCGAAAGTTTGTGAATGTGTATGTTTGTTACTTCTTCACGCAAAAACTACTGAACAGATTTGGAGGAAACTTTACAGTAATATGGCTTATACATGAGAATAACACATAGGATACTATTTGCTGCGATAATCAACATACGCGGGTGGAGCCGCTGCAGCTACTCATATATTTAAATCTGTATTACTGTTTGTTTGGCTCGCTAAAACTCAAGAACGACTGGGCCGACTTAGCTGATTTGAGTTTTCAAATGTTTATCATTGTCCAGGGAAGGTTCAAATGTCCAAAGATCATGTGTACAGCACAGCTAGTATTATATAATTTCTTTTACACTAACAAACAGCTCAATTTCAATGCTCAGCCACATCTATTGATTTGTAACTATAGATAGAAACATATTAAGACATGATACAATATAAAGAATAAAGTATTGTGGGTACTTACCATTTCCATGAGATATAAGTCACACATTTAGACGTTGGGATTATAACTTCGCTTAAACTAAGTTTTTGACTTCTGTCAATATCTGGATTATTTCTAAATAATGTTGTATAATCTACACAATGCACCAAAAATGTGGAAAACCACACTATGAATATGAACTGCAGCAAATAAAATAAATCTGACATTATCATGGGATAGAATCCACCCCGAATATAATATCTATACATCCTTGTAAAAAATGTGTCCAGATCATCTATATGAGTCCATCCACCTGAAATAATAAATAATTATTAATATTCTATGGGCACTTAGACAACACTATGGCAAGGTATTGTTCTCATTAGTGTAATAATAGCTATGTTTAATTTTATGATTTAGATTAAGGATTCTAAACATACTTTTATAAATAGTATGCTGATGATTTAGCAAAAAAATATAAATGGCCTTGAGTAAATAAACATCATGCCAAAATATAATCAAGTGTCATATGTCTTCATGTGGCTGAGAACAAAGACAAAAGAAAACACCACACATCTTCTATTGACCTTTGTTTTTGGGTACTTTGTGGATGATGACTTTGTTGGCATCCTCATGTTCGTGGTCCAGCGTGATCATCGTAGGTGCTGCAATAGTCTCCACACGTCGCCCCAGTGGCGGGGTCAATTCATTATCAAGTGCGCTGTACGTTATATCGCGTCTGCCGAAGTGAGCCATGGTGTGTTTGCAGTAACAAAATACTACACGTTTCTACTTAAAATCACAAAAGGAAGAAGCCATTTACTATCTACACATATTTGACTTTGTCCTAGTAAATGTTCAAAATAAGTTCGCGACCAAACTTTAAATATTCATACAAAGGATTATAATTACAATTCCAATTTTTTTATCACAATCTTTTATTAACATAAACTACGTTTGTTCTAATTAAAAAAATATCTATTAGGTTCAAGGATACGAGAAATTTTGTAAGTCTTCAACATAAAGATTTAAAATACACTTCACAAATGAAATGACGAAAATAAACCACAAATGACAGCTTCCTAATTTTCTCAAACAATAGTTCGTTTTCACGCAGCAGAAGTATGTTTGTTGTATGTTTGTAAAATAAGTAGATCCGTTCATAAACCAAGCTTTGATTTTAATTTGGCGTAGTTACGGGTTACTTTATATTATTCCTTTCTACTTTCTTAAAACATTATTTAAGTTTATTGTTTCTGAAGAAATCGGTTTTTCTTTTACAGTGTTTATTTTATGTTTTTAGAATTAATATTTATTTGGTTTAATTTAATGGATAGCTCGTCATGCAGAAAGGTAGAAAAAGCCGTAGAGCATATATATCTGAAGGGGCAGCTGAACGAGCGGAAAGCGTGATCGGAGTAGAGAGAGACTGAGTTTGGTTAGCGTCTGTCTCTCTTACGCATGCTTCATTGCCTAGGTATTGCACAGAATACGTGAATTATACAGATTGCCGGTAACATATAGATGGCATCCGATTCAAATGCAACAAAACCGCGGGGCGCCGCTAGGTATGTATGGACTGAAGACTTATCGCCTGATGATAAATGATTACCACCGCCCACGGACACTAGAGGCGTCATAAGTGCGTGGCCGGCATTTGGGGAATGGGGGAGAGGTTGGGGGTATTGGCCTCCAGTATCCTCACTCACTTGTTGAAATACAGCGCAGGTGCTGTTTCACACCGGTTTTCTGTGAAGCTGTGGTATCACTCCGGTCGAGCCGACCCATACAAGCCGAAGCGTTGCTCTCCGAAGATTGCCGGTAACATAATATATTTAATTCTAATATAAAAATAGCCTAAGTTTCTCCTTGTAACATCTGCTATCTGCCAGTAAAACTAACATCTAAATTAATCTAGATATTCCGAATAAACAAACACAATTTTTTTTAACAAAAAGTAGTATCTTCTACGAGACTTATGTCCAGCCGTGGACCGTGGACGTCTTTCGTCTGAAATGATGGTGATGGTGATGTGCGAGTGCGGGTGTAGTTTCCTAAAGACAAAGAAAAGTCCCTCCGATCAGGTGCGGCGATCAAGCCTGGTGCACCGAGACAACTCAGAGGGATCATCCTCCAACCAGAGGAGATGATCATGTCTGGGTTGATTAATGTTGGGAATTTAATTTATATATATGCTAATCGGCGCGAAAATTTATATAGCGCGATACAGGATTGGTAGTTACCTACTCCATAGTTCGTTGTATCTTCGTAAATGTATACTGACTGCATGAATGGCGTAGTGGTTCATCGCGTTCATCACTCGGCCTTCTCTTACTGAACGTTGTGGTTTGTGGTTCAATCCCCACATGGGACAACAGTTTTTGTGATTATGTGTTTATACAGGATATTAGTACGTATATAGTATGCGGGTGTTAGCTATAAACAATAATATTAAAGTGTATGCGTAGTTAGGTGACTACGCACACTGTGCCCTATGGTAACACGCCTTTTTATGTTATAAGACTGGGGATGTTGTGGACTGAGTAACGTTAAGTTGTGAGCGTGGCAAAAATGTAACGTGTCGAATAATTATACTTAAATTATATTTGGTACACTTCGTCAGTATAAAAGTAATTTCAAGATAAGCACAGAAAATTGCCGGAAAAATAGTCATTGCGTACCTATGCATGAAGCAAACCTTGCACTCACCATTACGCGCTCAATCTTAACACTCGACCTTGGTTCCACATGCTTACATTACGTATGTTCTTGTTATGTACATTTATATTTATATAAAACTAGTTTCACATTGAACTATTTTAGTCACAATGCACTTATCCTTTTTTTGAAGTCGGTTTATAACAGATTAAGTTGTGATAGTATTTGGGAAAGTAGGTACATACACATACATCAATTTAAATTCTTTGTAGTTACATGTATTGTAACATTTCTGTTTTTGTCACAAAATCACATTTTCGTCCCTCTTTCTTTATTTTTTGACAAATGGCCAGAGCATAGGAGCATAATATATATAAATATACTACTACTAACTAAAAAAAATCCATCTGTTTATTTCCTGTACAGTGGCAAATCGTTACATTCTAGGGCCCTGGGCTAATACTACTTTGGGACCGCACGGTTTATTAACTTGATGGATCATATTCATATATTATCTTTGAATATTCAGGGCTTATGGGACACAAGAGCTTGGATTAGGTTTATGTACCCCTCTCAAATTCTTTTCTCTTGGCTGACGTCATGTAACTTGTACATGATGTACCCTTCTCCGAGAACAATCTGGACCATGTGATTTCAGTTCCTTCTCAAATCGACAGTGCGTCTGAGGCCACAAACTTCACCTTGGCTATAGGTACTTTCTGTCTCTATATTTATATGTGCTGTGGCTGATTTGCAATCGTAAACTATGCAGGAAAACGTCACTGCTAAGAGTAGGCAAACTTGAAACAAACTCTCTACCAAACTGTCTGGCAAGCGTGGATTGTAGGCCAAACCTTCATGCCACGAAAAAGGGAGAGACATATGTAGGAACAGCACAAGAGATGATAAATGATAATAACAAAAACAATGAATTAAATGTTATTTATAACATACTAGTTGACCCTAGTCTTTACGTCGTTTACGTCTCCTATTGCCCGTAGCGTAATAATTTCCCCCCCGTTTTCGCAACATTTTTCATTGGTGCTCCGCTCCTATTGGTCTAACCGTGATGATATATAGTCTTCCTCAATAAATGGGCTATCTAACACTGAAAGAATTTTTCAAATCGGACCAGTGGTTCCTGAGATTAGCGCGTTCAAACAAACAAACAAACTCTTCAGCTTTATATATTAGTAGGTATAGATTCAAATTATAAGATACTAGCAGACCCACGCAACCTCGTTTGCGTCTCATATTGCCCGTAGCGTGATAATTTTCCGCCGTTTTTTAAACATGTTTAATTGGTGCTCCGCTCCTATTAGTCTTAGCGTGATTATATAAAGCCTATAGCCTTCCTCGATAAATGTACTATCCATAACTGAAAAAAATTTTCAAATCGGACCAGCAGTTCCTGACACTAGCGTGTTCAAACAAACAAACTCTTTAGCTTTATATATTAGTATAGATTGAAACTTATTTGTACAACATCACATAGCGTTTTGTGCATATAATTCTAGTCACTAGCAGATATCAAACAGGTCTTCATCTCAGTGCTGTGTATTTGGAGACACATAATGTGACTGTTTTGCACAAAAACAAAACAGGTAGGTATTCAAACAAACAAACAAACTCTTCAGCTTTATATATTAGTATAGATTTGTTTTATTTTTAACTGCATATTGCACAAGCGAACACGCCAAAAGGTCGAGAGGGCGTCATACATAATACTTGGGTGTTAAAGGATGATTTTAAGTTGGAATATGAAATTGAGTTTATGTTAAAACTTAGTTGTTTTTCCATTCAATAAATTTTAAATGCTTAGCAAACAATAAAAAAAGTTATTATTGAGTTTTATTGTTGGCCGTATAACTAACAATCGACTTGCATTTTTATGGTAAATTATTTATTGTAGTAAGGACCGTAAGTTATTCACTAAAAGAATGTTGTATTTATACTCGTTTCATTTATTTTGTGTTTCACAGGCGTTAGTAATGTTAAAATTTTAATGATATAATTTTTTTCACTAGAACCCATTGTCTAAACCATAATCATTATTTCCAGCTTTTACAGTGTTTCAGCTAAAAGACAACCGCTTCAACGATTTTTGCTAGAAGAAGGAGCCAAGCAGTATGTTTAACTTTAATTTTAAAAGAAATACCTAATTACCTTTGTTTTTGCAACATTTTTCATTAGTGTTGGCCTGAGGTTTGCAGCTCATAATCTTCTTCAATAAATTACCTGTACCAGTAAGTCCCGAGATTAACGCGTTCCACCAGCGTAGGTACCTAAAGTAAGAAACCTCCAAAAAATCTTTTTTAAATAGAGGCCAGTGAGGCCACGTCCAGCAGCGTAAAGGCTTTTTTGATGATGGTGATAGGATATTCATTCTCTGTAACTGAGTTATCGGGCTGACTATTAGGTATATGGTGAGATTTGAATAAGTAAAAGTCATAGGTAGGTACTTAGCATTCACAATTTATTGTACTGTTTAATATTAAATCACCCAAACTTAATTTTAAAAGGCTGCGTGGTAACTTTAAACATTAAATTTTAGCCAGAGAACTTATAAAATGTATTTCCTTAGCCTACAAGTAAATAAATACTTTTGAGCAACCTTTGAGGTCTCATTGTGTAACTATATAAGTAAATAACATTAAAAAACTATAAATATCAGTAAAAACTAAATAAAGAAACTGTATAAATCATTACAAAGTGTGGATAGTTGAATTGGATACATAATAATATGTTCATAGTACCTACAGTCATTTGGACGTTTTGGGAGTTTGAAACGATTGGTATTGCATCGAATTTGATGTTCTTTCCGAATTTCCAATTTCTTACCACGAATCTTTGACTCTATATTGGAAAAATTTTGCCTTATGGCAATTATTCGAGTTAATTTTGTACATTAGTTAAATATATTGGGAGCCGGAGGAGATAACGTCGAAAAACTGTCTTCGGGCGTAATTTTTTTAACCGTCTTAAAAATGGCGAAGGTTCTCAACTCGACTACTTTTCTATTGTATGTTTGTTACACAATATCTCCGTCGTAAATGGATTGATTTTCATACCAACATCAGACCGACTAAAAGGTATCCATTGTGTTATTTGGCCATATGACTTACTGTATATTTATAAGAACGAGGGCAGTGTTATATTGCGTATGCCAATAACATTATTTTAATATTTTAAATCCCTTAGTTTGTAATGATGCACCGGGTTGAACTTTATTAAAAAAAATATCGATAAGATAGCACGTAGGCAAGACGATAGACACGAGGAGGAAAACGATAAAATTCTGAAAGACCTCGTCTAATAAAACACCTCTTTATTCTGAATCAAATGTCTGTTTCAGCGCGTAACAAACATCAAGCATACTAGTATACAAGAAGCAAAGTTCTTAACTTTATCGGCCCAAAACATAATTTAATTACCTTTAAAAATTGTTATCAAAATCTTTAAGTTCTAATATTACCAATGGCATGGATAGCCTCAGTATGAAAACATTAATCTGTTTCGATGAAATTAGCATGGGGATTGACAGCTTAGATTTATTTTGATACTTTTAATAACCCAACGTTACCCTGTTGATATGCCAATTAAAATTACCTCAAACAGTTTCGCGAGTAGGTAAGTTAGATATTAGATAACGGCAAATAACAACGTACAGGTTTAAAATAGTAATGTAAAAATAGTTTCAATAACAAATTGTACCTTCCGTGAATAATAGAGCATTAATTTGTTTCAGACCCATTTTTGGTTCATACAATTACGATCCAATTAGACAGGTGTTCGACATTATTCCAGACGAAAACAATACCCAACAACACAGTCCCATTACTTCCAATGATTATACAACGGTGTATCCTGAACATGAAGGCCCAGTGGACGTTGGTGAAAATGGGACAGTATCACAACGCTATTTTATATTCAGGAAAAATGTTGAAAGTACTTCAAAATCTTCTATAAAAAAAATTAATGATAAAATTGTAACTGGTCTAAATAAAACAGTCGTAGCTAATGAGGTAGAACAATGACCAAAAAAGTCAAATATGGCTGTTTTTAAATAAAGTAGCTGGAACATTATTAACTTTTCTTTAAACAAATAATTAAGAAGACCAAGGATACCACCATTTATAAATATTTCCATTCCGTACTATTGTATAAAGAAAATATACCATACCATATTTAAATATATTACCTATACTAGCCGACCCACGCAACCTCGTTTGCGTCTCCTATTGCCCGTCGCGTGATAATTTGCCCTCGTTTTTGTAACATTCTTCATTGGTGCTCCACCCCTGTAGGTCTTAGCGTGATGATATATAGCCTATAGCCTTCCTCGATAAATGGGCTATCTAACACTGAAAGATTTTTTCAAATCGGTCCAGTGGCTCCTGAGATTAGCAACAAACAAACTCTTCAGCTTTATATACTAAAACCATTATTAACAATTGCTTTCAAGAGGATTCTAGTTTAAGTTCAGAATTTTTTTTAAGATTAAGAATATCTACTTTTGCAGGCACACTTTTGTATTTAAAATCTATGTATCTTAATACGAAGTTAGCTTTTAGTTGTGATATACAAAAGATTTTTTGTTTTAAAGTAATTAATACTTTTTTCAAAGTATGTTATCTAGCGCTCTAACAATATTTGGTGATCGGAAGTGTCTGTGGCAGTCTATGACGGAGGATTACCATGAACTTTGACCAAATACTTCCTAAATTCTAGTAATAACTGCAGTAACATAAAAGAACTACAAGTACATGAAACTGGTCAAGCGTAAATGTTTGGACACGTTTTTACTTCTCGTATAAATTAACTTCACCTGCACTGATCAATTTTATATAAGTATTAACTGACCCAGCAAAAGTTGCTTAGCCACAAAGAAAAAAATTGTGCTGGGTCACCCTTATCATTTTGGGGTATAAAAAATAGATGTTGGCCGATTCTCAGACCTACCCGATATGCACACAAAACTTTATAAACATCTGTGGCGTGTTATATAATAATATAGCTACATACATTTACATATACAAAGTCATAAACTAAAGAAATTCATAATAAATAAAATGTAACAGAAAGGCCAATAAGTATTTGTGAGCAGTGACAAACGAAGTCAGATCTTCAGAAAAGTCCATTGGGACACTAGAAATATTTAAATTTGACAAAGTGAATTATAAATCATGTTAAATATATTCTGTGCGCTCCGTGACATACATAATGTACTCTCTGTGATACGATCATACACATAACATTGTTATCTGACATAATGGTCTATTTGGAATGAAGGAATTATTCCAGTTGTACCGTATTCAGTATTTATTTTATCTAGATTACTTATATTTATATAGATTTACTAGCAAAATCTAGATATATAATAATAATAACGGATTTTACATAAAAAAATACATAAATCTCTAAAACTATAATCGATTTGTAAATACAAAGAAATGATATTGTTATTGGAGTATCGGATATTGCAGTAATCAATTTCTTTGAACCCGTTCCTATGCCTTAGTCTCTCAGAACTGCCATACGGTACCTCTTAGAATAGAGGGACTACTGTATTATTAATATTAATGGTACAATTGAAACTAATTAGTCTGCTCTGCATTGATGGTACAGGTTAATGGTGCATACGGTACAAAACAGAGAATTTTTATTACCAAATTAAAATTATCAATTGTTGATTAAGGTACCATCGTTTAGAATAGACTTCCATATCATGGTATATGACCAGCTGTTGTAGATCAGATCACCTTGGGGAAGCTCAATTGACCAACAGTGGATGTTTATTGGCTTATATGATATCTATTTTTATCTAACCAGGTACAATGATTGGAGATATCGCTGTCTAAACTTGCGTATTAGAAGTTTCTTATATTTCTTTTATATAAATAGAGTCTTAAAAACTAATACAAAAATATGGTCCAAAAAATTTTAAATTCTGCAATAAGCACATCTATTTCTTATACCATTTGGCATATACTTTGGTGTTACTGACTGAAGTTGTCTTTTACAATAAGAATGTTGAACCGGTACCTATATAAATCTATTAATTATGTATAAGATAACCTTCGTCGAACTACCAAATAACCAAAAGTAAGATCATTGTAACCTCTTTTCATATAAACTCTAGCATAAAATTAGATAAAAAGAAAAAACTCCTAGTATATACCTACCACTTTCAGTATTGCATTTAATTTTCTTAACATATTCTGAGCAATTCATATAAATATGTAACCCCTATATACAAATAGTTTATTATTGCTTTGGCAAGAATTAACTTACTTAGATTTCGATGACAAATTTGATACTTACGGATAAAATAGGTTTATTTTTTATGTTCAATCATGTAAGATGCTAAATGCCCCACACCAAACACTGCTGATAAAAATGCTATAAAAACTATCGCCCGGAAATACCTGAAAAAAAAATAAGATCATTCAGATAAATAGATGTGTTTGTTTGTAGAGTAAAAGTATGCACAATCCGACCAAAAATATAATTTACTAGCCGACCCACGCAACCTCGTTTGCGTCTTCTATCGCCCGTAGCGTGATAATTTTCCCCCGTTTTCGAAACGTTTTTCATTGCTGCTCCGCTCCTATTGGTCCGAGCGCGATGATATATAGCCTATAGCCTTCCTCGATAAATGCACTATCCAACACTGAAAGAATTTTTCAAATCGGACCAGCGGTTCCTGAGATTAGCATGTTCAAACAAACAAACAAACTCTTCAGCTTTATATATTAGTATATATGTTAGTGTGGATAGTAAAGTAAAAAAATATAATTTATAATGTGTGAACGTAAAGACTATCGTAATTCAGACACAACAAGTCTTCTATAGATGTTAATCACAATTTCTAGCCTATTATAAATAATCTTAGGAATAATAATATTCATAAAATTATTTGGGGTCTGCTACTAGTTCAACCTGTTGTACCTGAATATCAGTTTTTCCACAGAGCGATTGGCATCGGATCTCTGCAATTCTGAGGGCGAACTGATTTCTAATATTGAACTAGTTGTCAGTACATTTGAAGGCACCGACTTCTCAATAACGATTGTCATAGATGTTCATGACAAACGGGACCGACGGCTTAACGTGCTGTCTTAGGCTCAATGTCGCCCCAAGCTTTTCACATTAAAATTATTTTCTACTTTTTAGTTTGGTATATTTATAAAAGCGTGTTTGTTTAGTTTTTTAAAACTACATATTTATAAAAAAAAAAAACTTCTTTTTTTTATTTTTAAATTATTGCATTGTCATCGGCCCTTAACCCCTGTGCAAATTTTCAAGTTACTCAGACTCCTAGAAGTAGGTGAAAATGAATTTAAAAGATTCCGTTACATACATACATATAGGTCAAGCTAATAAAAGCGTTTTAAAAAAGTGTGAGTATATATCTTACCAAGTGAACTTAGATCTGCTAAGCAACCTAATAATATCCTCTGTTTGATGTCTGGTGGTAGTCAGGGTTCCCGAATTATCTATGACGAAATGAGACTTCGCTACTTTATCTTCAAGCGGCATTTGACAGCTGATGCGTTTCTTAGCAACCGCTTCAGTGAATGAATTCCTTTCGCACAATCTCTCCAATTGCTGCTCTTCTTCACTATAAATTGTTACATTCATTCACATTAATTCTTATTCTAGTTATTCTTATGTATATTAAAATGTGCTCATAGTTTTAATTAAACTCATATACCTAAAAGGTGGCTGTGTATTAATAGCAGTAGTACCAAACAAGAAAAAGTTTTAAAAACAATAGCTATGATAATAAAATAAATAACTTTTAATATAATTATAACATTTATATAGCCTACGTCACAAGGGCCATTATTAATTATTACGGATCTATTGACACCTCATTCATTTAAATTGTTTCAGTAGTTTAGACACTATGGTGTTACATACATATACAGCCAAAAATATTACCTTTCCTTTTGGCTCCTCCAGAGCCGTGTAAAAATTACTATTCTTTTATAATAATCATAATTATATTTATTGGTCTTTGGCATGGCTGGCGTAGAATTGTTATCTGGCAATTTGGAAGGTCAAATGATAGATTTAGAAAAAACACTACTACCAATAAAAAGGTTTTTTTTTATACCTTTTGTTCACATCAGATCCTTTTTATCTATTAAACATTGCCATAAACCACTAGTATATAGTTGTCAATTTCTAAAATACCGGCAAATAAATAATGAAAATACTTCTTAGCTTGTGTGTTTATAAGGGTATGGTAAGAAGTAGTAATAATTTAAATATTCAAAGCATGTAAAAATTGTGCAAATTGATTTAAAATATTCTAGCATTATCCAAAGTACTGCACCTACATAAAACTCTAAGTTTTGTGTACCTTAATTTGAGTTTGACTTAACACTAAAAAGAATTCTTTAAATTAGTTTAGTTAGTAGGTTGTATTATTATAAGTAGTTTATTTAGCAGGTTGTGTAATTGATGTAAGCATATGAGTTGATTAATAAACTATGTTCATAGATTACTGATTCTTACCATACAACTGTGATTATTTTGTGCATAAAAGTCAACATTTTTCCAGTTTCAAACAACAGTGGTACCTCCATGACTATATAGCTATTTCCTGTGAAGAAATATGTTATTGCCATTTTCATCATAGCACTTTGGATTCTTGGATGTGTAATAGAATTCAGCTTGCGCCTCTTCTCTACATCATTAAACACCACTTCACCCAATCGTGTTCTATTCACTTTGCCGTCGGGTAGCAAAACATCTTCACCAAAGTAGTCCCTTAATTCTTGCCAGGCTTTTGTTCCTGGCTCCAATACTGAAATATAAACAAAATTTTATTAAAGATTAGATTATAATAATACAGAAAAAAATTTAAACTCACATCAAAAGGTTTCATGAAATGATGTATATTTTTTACTAATTGTTTCCCGCGGCTCAGCCCGCGTGTATGTTGGTTATTGCGGCAAATAGTAGCCTATGTGTTATTCTGATCTTTGAGCTATATTACGGTACAGTTTCATCCAAACCCGTTCAATAGTTTTTGCGTGAAAGAGTAACAAACATCCATCCATTCATACTTACAAACTTTCGCGTTTATAATATTAGTAGGATAACTAGCTGACCCATGCAACTTCGTTTACATCTCTTATTGCCCGTATCGTAATATTTTTTCCCCCGTTTTTGTAAATTCAAGTTAATTTATTCAATTAAGACACTAAGAGACATTTATCTAACACTAATATATCTATCACTGAAAGAATTTTTCAAATCGGCCCAGTAGTTCCTGAGATTAGCACATTCAAGCAAACAAATTCTTTATCTTTATATCTTAAGTATAGATATTATGGAAGACCAGAACCTCTTTGCTATGAAGACGTACATCCAGCATGGACTATTAAAGACTATACTTGATGATGTGTAATTTAACCCTGGAGTGAACTCTTCTTCCCTCCCTCAACTATCTTCATAAGACAAAACTCGGAGCTAATTCCATTACGCCCCATCTTCATCAATAGCTTATAATAGTTCACTACTGGACAAAGGCCTCTTGGCTCTTGGAGGACTTGGCCTTCTATACCATTTTGGCTACATGGGTTGGTATATGGTTTATTTCAAATTTTCCTTCCATGCAGTGATGTTGTTCTGCATAGCTTGTCCCTTAGTCGCCGTACGACACCCATAGCATGAGTAGGGGTGGTGACCCTACATAGTCTCAATCTGCCACCACATATATTACTTAGTACTACTTTCTAATTGATTAACGAGTTCCTGAAAAAAAAAGCTTTTAGAATCTAGATTTAGATAGTATTGCAGTTTTCTTAATTTTTGTTTTTCTTTTAATAGGTATATCTTAACCTTTTTAAAAAAAAGTAATGGTGCATGAAGTTTTTGCCTGTTACTGTTTGATACATTAGACTATCATGTCAAAATGGATGTTTAAGTGTAAATACTTGTTTTTGAAAAAAGTAACCTATAAGATGGTATGTCCACTTATTAATAGTCGAGCCACAACTAATTCTGTTCTTCTTCTTCTTTTAATTCAGTGGCTCCATCGGATATCGATGATTTTGCCAACGTCAAGGTAGTAGGTAGATTTATTAGTTAATAAATAGGTTGAAGATATTTGGAATAGCAAGTGGGAATTGTTGTTATTCAACAGTTTCTGTTTGTGGTTCTGTGGGACGAGAGAAGAAAAAATATAATTAATAAAATAAAATAAAAAATTGTAGTCGAAGTATTTGTTGTAAAAGCATCAGAAAACATTATAAATTTATTTTATTTATTCGGATAAAATTGTAAAGGATCTTAACAAATGGGGTATGTACTAGAGTTAAGAGATAAGCCAAATTAACGGGTCGGGATATTTGTTGAGGGAGTAGATCATACAGAGGTACAATTAATTTAGGGCAAGAGAAGAAAATATGTTCCAGAGAGCCTTCGTCGAGACCGCATTCACATAGAGAGTGATCACGAACTCGAATTTTGGCTAGAAAAACTGGGGTTCTAACAAATCCTAATCGTAAGCGAATTATAATAGAGGTGGCTGACTTATTAACCTGTTTTTGTTTGAAGAACCAGGATCTAGAAGGAATTAAAGGTTGTAGGGAGCCGTAAAATTTACCCTTGGTCATTCTACTGATTTGCCATGTATTATTCCAGGATTCAGTCAATGAAAGTTTGGCTAGGGAACGCAAATCTCGGGCGAAACATAATTTGTGGGATGAGCATCCAATCTGTGCTGCTATTTTGGCGCAGGAGTCTGCAGTTTCATTGCCTGCTATACCTGAATGACTGGGGATCCACGCTAGGATTACTTCAATACCGGACAATAGGCATCTATGAAGAACCTCTTTAATTTTAAGAATTATAGGAAAATTATTGCGAGCTTTGAAAGGATTTTTTAAGATATCTTGTAGGCAGCTCAAAGAGTCTGACAAAATAAGTGACTTGTCAAGCTTATGAGATTCCACATAGGAGACCGCTTCCAATAGGGCAATAGATTCTCCTGAAAAGATAGAGTTGTAGGAAGAGCATTTATAGCTTAATATTATTTTAAATTTGGGTATCCAAACTGCAGAACCCACGAATGCATCTGAGGAAAGTTTTGATGCATCCGTATAAAGCGTAACCCAATCCGACCAGTCCTCTGCAATGATGTGGAGAAAGTTTTGGTTGGCTGTCGGAGAATGTTTATTAATGCCAAAGTCAAGAATGATTGTTGGTTGAAAAGTTAAAGCGTTATAGTCATGCTCAAAAAGAGGATTCAAAGAAGACTGAAAGATAGGATCAGATAGATTTTTCATTTTAATAAAGGAATTAAGAAGAAAAGGGAGGGGCTTATGTCTCCAGTACAATGATGTGGTGACCAGACTAGAAAGTTGAAACAGAATTGGAAGAAGGGGATGGGAATTAATTTGGACTGCATTGAAGAAGTATCTGTCAGCTAAGAATTGACGGCGAAGATGAAGGGGAGGTTCCAAGCATTCGACTTGTAGAGCGTTTACTGGCGAACATTTCATAGCACCAGTTATGATTCGAAGGCACTTAGACTGGATCTGCTGTAGCTTAGAAAGAGCAACTTTATTACATGGTTCCAGAAGGAAAGAACCATAATCAAAATGACTGCGAACTATAGCATTGTATAAAAGTTTTTGGCAAAAGGGGTGGGAGCCCCAACGGACCCCAGATAGAGCCCGCATAACGTTTACACCCCCTTCACTCTTCTGAATGACATGGTTTAAATGGTGAATACCTGATAACTTTGAGTCAAGAATAAGGCCTAAAAACTTTACGCTATCTTTTATTGGAATTAATTCGCCTGCGACAGAGAGGTTAATATCAGGGATATTCCGTTTGCGTGAAAAAACAAGGGCACTACATTTAATAACAGACAAGGAAAGATTGTGGTCTAAAAGCCAAACGTTTAAGTAATAAAGAGCGGAATTTAAACGGGAAGTGGCAGTAGAGAAGGACGATGACTTAAAATATAAGGCAACATCATCAGCATATTGAAGGACTTTACAGAAAGAATTGACAGACTGGTCTAGGTCAGAAGTGTAAATATTATAAAGGATGGGACTAAGCACTGAACCTTGCGGAAGGCCTTTCCATACGAGACGGGGAGGGAGAAGGGAACCCTGATGACGAATAGAAATAGTGCGGCACATGAGCATATTGCAGATGACGTGAACTATCCTCGCTGGAATACTCAGATGTAGCATTTTCTGCCTGAGAAGAGGAAGATGTACATTATCATAGGCTGCAGAGATGTCCAAGAAAACCCCGATTACATTCTCGTTACGAGAAAAAGCAAGGCGAATTTCAGAGGTAAGAATGCTGAGACTATCCAAAGTGCCTAAACCCTTTCTAAAGCCATACTGGTTTTTGGCTAATAATTCCTTGTGTTCCAGAATCCACTCAAGTCTAAATTTTATTAGGGTTTCCATGATTTTAGCCAGCACTGAGGAAAGCGCAATAGGGCGATAGGAAGACGAATCTTTAGGATCTCTACCAGGTTTCAGAATAGGAATGACAATTTGGGTCTTCCAAGAGTCAGGTATTTGACCAGAATAAAAGATAGCATTGAGGATACTAAGAAAGAAAACTTTACAAGAATTTGAAGATTTACGAATAAAAGAGTAAGGGATACCGTCAATGCCAGGAGAGGAGTCATGTAGGTTATCTAGAGCATAGGATAGTTCTGTAAAGGAAAAGGGATCATCCATAGCATTTTGAGAGGAATCTGGAAAAAAAGGATAGGAAGTGGGGAAACAGTCATATTCCGGAGCATATGGGGGAGCCAGTTGGCTATGGAAGGCGAGTAGGAATGAATGAGAGTCATTGCTAAAGGTGTTGGTGTCATCAAGACTTTTTCGGAAAGACTTGAATTTTTTCCAGACAAGTGAGAGACTGGAGCGAGGAGATAATGACTCACAAAAGGTGTGCCATCCTAAAGCTTTTTTGGCTGAAAGAAGTCTAGCTGTGCTAGCTGAGACCTTTTTAAAATTAAGAAAGTCCGACATTGAAAGGGACGTAGCAAATTTGTTCTCAGACTCTTTACGCTTCTTAACACTGGCAGTACATTCAGAATCCCACCAAGGGGGGGAAGAAGTTAATTTACCGGAAGGTTGTTTAAGGGGGATAGAGCAATCAGCAGCTGAATAAAGTGCAGCAATAAATTGATCATAGAGGAGAAGAAAATTAGAGGAATTTGTTTGAGGAAGTGGGGCTAAATTTGCATCCAGTGAAGTTGCAAAATCGTCCCAATTGGCTTGGGAAACTCTGTATTTGAGGAGGGGATGTAGGGTTTGGGGGACATATGTAGCAGGGGAGGAGAAGGAGATTAAAATTGGGAAGTGATCACTACCAAGGGAGTTAGGAAGGGGAGACCAGGATAGGTGGGAGGTTAGGGAAGGGGAAGATAGTGTAAGATCTGGTACACTAATATTTTGAGATGGAGAAACTCTACGAGTCGCAGATCCATCATTAAGAATGCACAAGTTGCAATCATCCAAAACGTCAAGTAAGATAGAAGAACATGCGTCGATACAGTGAGAGCCCCATAGAGTGTGACGGCAGTTAAAGTCACCTAAAACTATCATAGGAGAGGGAATAGCTAAAAGAATTGTTTTTAATTCAAAAAAAAAGTTTGTGTTGGGGTGGGGGATGTACACAGAGACAAAGGAAACATTAAAAGCTCTGAGGGCAACAATATTTAAGCCAGGATTATGGTTTGGTAATGGGATTTGTGAGAATGATATGTTCCTATTGACCAATAAAGCGCAACCAGCATAACCATCATTTCTATCGTCTCGAAGGCAGGAGAAACCCGAGACTCTGAAATGGGAATCAGGCTTCAGCCAGGTTTCTGAGACTGCAAACACACCAGGTTTATGTTGGTTAATCAAATAAGAAATATCTTGTTTGTTACGTCGAATACTCCTACAGTTCCATTGGAGGAATTGGAGAGCCATTGGAAGTATTGTTTTTAGAAAGAACAGAAAGTAGTTGTTTGACAAGAACTGCGACGTCGTACGGTAGGGCATCTGACATTTTAGACAGCATATTAATTAAAGAGCAAAGAAGGAGCTGGACAAGGTTGTCATTTGGAGTAGCAAGAGGAGTAGTTTCAGTAGGGGGGTTAAGGCAGCAACCGTTAGGATGGGAAGAAGAGGGGGATTGGGTTATAGCATTGTGGGCATCAACATCATATGTCTGCCCAGACATAGATATCCGCCGGGGAGGAAGGTTGACGGTTTTTCTGTATGATTTGGAAGGAGAAGCAGAAGAGGGGGGTATGGAGGATGGATGAGTTTGGGGATTTAGAGGAAGGTTAGCCCGGTATTTAGGATTGGCCGCAGCCACAGAGTATAGCCGCTTAGGAGACTGTGGGAATCTGGCTGATGCTTCCATGTAACTAAGGTTTTCCTGAGACATAACAACTTTTATAGATTTTTGTCTGGTATGTTCGGGACATCTGTTATCAGTGGCACAATGTCCACCACCACGACATAGCAAACAAGATACCTCCGAGTCAGGAACCAGGCAGGAGTCACCAGAATGAGGCTGAGCACACTTATAGCAGCGAGGCTGAGACCTACACTGTTTGGCAATATGGCCGAACCGACAACAATTTCTACATTGAATGGTAGGTAACTGATAAAGGGACACAGGTAAAGAAGCATTGAAACAAAAAAATTTTTCTGGGAGGCTCTGCCCCAAAAACGTAAGAACAACGGAATTAGATGGGACCCAAACAGAGGATCCGTCTCTTCTATGTTTAACATTAAGTCGTCTAGCTCTAACTACTTCTCCGCAATTTTTTGGGACAGAGATTCCAGATACTAGCTCCTCTAGGGTCCACTCAGTAGGGATATCCCTAACAACACCCATACGAAATATTTGGAATCGAGGGATATTTGCCACATAATTATTTTGGTTGACAATTGGGGAGTTAATGAAATGATTTGCTGAATTAGCAGAAATAAATTCCACACAGACTTTGTTACGACCCATATTTTTAATGGTACCTTCAACAATATCAGGTATTTTGTTTTTATATAAAAACTGGGCGAGTTTGAGTGCCTTAAGAGACAGGCCGGATGATGGATCAGGTTCAAGCCTAGAAGCATACACAGAATATGGGCCCTTGTCTAATACCGAATATTCAAGCCTGGAGTCCGACTCAAATCCAGGTTTAGAGAAAGTTAACTGAATCGATTCAGCCGGAGAACGTGTTTTCTTCCCATCAAAGTCAACGGAAAAAACCGAGTCCGACTGTCGCTTTACAGCCTTGGGTTTATCGGGGGGTAACGCACTTCCCCCATCAGGGGGGTCTTCCGCGCTCATTTCCGTAGAAATGAGCGCGTTTGTTTATATTCACTAACCTTATTAAGGATAATTCCCGCACCAGAACCACACAAACACTACTTAGAAAGCACAATATGTAATTATTTGCCAAAAATACGGAAAATAACCTATAAACTCACTACCATCCAACACCAGTAACCGATATTTGTATCAACTAATTCTGTTGGTTTTCAGATTTGTTACAACCCACAGTTAATAAGTAATTATGTGGGTACAATTTAAAAGTTATGTGACAACCAGGTCTAGCTTAGTTGAGTCACATTTTACTACTACACTACATTACTTATACTATTATATAGATCGCCTCTATAACTGTACGCCGGTTTTTTGGTGAGCGCTGAAACAAGTAGAACTAAAAACTATAAAAAAGTTTGGGGATTAGCGGGCAGCGAGTGTGTAGGTTCGAGTTTTGTAGCTAGGATATAGGTTAGTATTCAAGTATGAAGTACGATGAGCTATTACTCCCACCAACACCGCATTCGAAGATACTATGGATGAGTTTTTATTGAATGTATCTGACAATATCTCTATTGTAAAATACATCATCATTATCATCATCTGAACTAAATAACAATCAGAGTTGCAATGATTTGTTGATATTGATGCATGTACTTTCAAAGCCGCATTGTATAGATGATCTAGCAAGAGAGTATTGCTGAGTGAGTTTATCTATGAAAGCTCTTGTCGCTCAGTGACAAAACTAGTAAAGTGAGTCATCACCGGCAATGTGAACAGTCGGAAAGCAACTATTACTTTAACATATCAGCATCTTTCTTTTTTCAACGGAATGTTTATTTATTGTTCGTTTCTTGAGCGACAAAATTGCCAATATTAGTCGTTTTCTGCATTCGCGAATCGCAGCGAACAACTGCCTTAAGCAGCAAACCTTTTAAGGATTTTTTAAGAAATTATTGAAAGGAATCTAATATTTATTTTCTAACTACCTACAGCATTAAGACTTATCTGGGTGATGTGATTGGTGGTGTTTTAAACGTCTATGCATTCCCTTAATCAAAAATTATTATCAAACATAAAATCAAATAGTACAAAATATTGTAAGTAAACTATATTTACTACTACTGGCCGATGTAAGTTAATAGCACAATTCAACAAAAAATAATAAAAAATGTCAAGCTGAAGGTGTAATTATTAGCTTGCCATTAAAAAACAGAATTAAAACAAATTTGAGGATTAAACTAATACATCTACCTTTTAGTCTAGATAATAGTTTCAATACCTACTTCCAATGTTAAGCTCTCGCTAATAGTTACATGTAGGTAATTATATAAATTCATATACAAACATACCCGACTTATTTACCTTTTTTGGCTATTTCATCTGCGTCTATAACCGCTATTCCATGCTCTCGAAATATTGATAGCACGGTACTCTTTCCAGTCGCAAGCCCTCCAGTGAGCCCTACTATGAACATGGTTTTGCAATTAATGAAGATTTACTTAGCCGAACTTTTAAAAAGAGACAGGATTTATAGCGGCATAAATTAATTTAAAACTTAACAATGAAATACGCTTTATAGTAGTTAATTTGTATCACTTCAGTTAATAATTGATGACATTCAATTATGAAACAAAGTGGCGTTGGTTTTAACTTTTAAAGCTGCAATGTAATGAATAAAGAATTGAATCGCGACACCAAATTACCAAATCAGTGAATTGGAATACTGAAAACCGTCAGACTGACAGAGAATTTGACATGACAGTAGATTGACACCAGTGCTGCCAATTTTCTTTTGAACATTACTAAATAGAATAATTAAATACTTGGAGCATACAATATAAGAGGGGGCACTGAATGAGCGGAAAGCGCTTAGGGCATAATAATAAATACATGGAGGGGCAGCCGAACTGTTCTATAAACGACGATTTTGTTATTCGCTGTCTTTTCGCGACAAAAGTTCAATAGCAAAAAATTGCATTTCATTTTTTGAAGTTGTAAAATTCCAACAACAACAACAACAAATCGTATGCAGATGTACTTTTACGTCTATAGCACCTCAGACTTATAATGCTACTCTCTCACACACTCTTGTTCTCCTTCTAAAAATCAATTCCGTAGAACCTCATACAAAAAAACAGTTGCAGTTAATAAACACCCTCCTCAAATTAATAACACAGGTTATGATCATGCAGCTCATGAAAAGTTAGTTGAAGATTATAATCCCCCATTTCCATCCAATGGATGTGGGTATGGTAATTCTCCTCTTTCAGACAAGTCGCAATAAATTATCACAATCCAGTACTCCTTTACCGTCCACCTTTGCTTTTATCTATAAGTTAGATTAAAACCAGATAATACCGTTAATGGATCAAATCCCATCAGTAATGCAATGGAATTGCCGTGGTATCAGCAGCCAGTGTCATTATTGTCCCTTGTTTCCCTTCGTATCTCTTTTCCGACTTCAAATTAAATTGCTATTGTTCATGAAAACGTACGTACTATTCCCTATCAAATGTTTTTATGTTCTGCAAAGATTTGTTTAGTCCTTTAATGGTTTATCGACATATTAGGATACTGCAAGTAAACAAATAAGTCTCAACACTATGGGAGGCGGGGTCGACGCCATTTTAGAGTAATTTTTGGCTTCTCATTCTTCACACTATTTATTCCATATCCTCTCTATTCTATAATAATCTAAGAGCTAGGCAGTGTTTATCTCTCTTACACAGTCTCCGTGGATGGTTGGTGCATTGCGTATGTGCTAAGAGGTTATCTTAGGGAATCTTGCGTGAGAGAGATACTCTGCATAGACTCGTTCTCTCTTTCTCTACTCCGAACGCTCTTTCCGCTCGTTTAGCTCTTCTTCACCCGCAGATAACCGGTCGCCCTAATCCTTTCGTCCAAAACCCCACTTTAACTCTTTTGTAGGGGACCTACCCATGCTCTGTCCTCCAGTACCTACGTGGTCACCACTCTGGAACTTTTGGCCCCATTGGCTTTCTTGTTTACGAACAATGTGCCCCTGACACCTAAATTTGGTAAGTTTCTGGACATTATCGGTTTAGTATGGATCTCCTCATCCTTGAATTGATCACACAGATAAACCCCAAATATTGCCCTCCCTTATTTTTTGGGTGACTTTGAGCCTTCTAAAAAAAACTAAGAAGGTGCTTTAAGGTGCTTTAACCCATAAATTGACATTGTATGACGTGCCGTAGGTACACTGCATTTCAATAATATCTAGAGCAATACGAAAAAGTTAATTTGTAATTTTCTGTCGTTATTTAAATTGCCACTTAATTGTATATTTAGTAATGAATATAAACCTAGGCCTAGCAACTTTTTTAATATTACTAGATACAACGGTAACGATGAAGAAACAAGTGACTCTCACCAATTTTTTATTTAACTCTGTGTACATTTTACATATATGTTTTGCTATTATCTTGTGCTTTAAATATCAATACTAATATAGAAAACAAAGCTCAAAATGACTCTAATAAAATACTTTTATCCACGATATAAATTGTTGAATTTCACCACATACATCGCCAATTTTATTGAACACTAGCTGAACCCCGCGGCGTTACCCGCGGTGCGACAGTAACTGATAGTCTAAAAAAGTACCCTAAGTTACTCCTTAGATCATCAGCTACCTGCCAGTGAAAGTCCAAAATCGGTCAAACAAGACAGACAGGCAAAAATTTTTAAAAGTACATTTTTGGTATATGTACCATGTATACATACATATGCATTTAGTAAAAAGCGGTTATTTAAATATTACAAACAGACACTCCAATTTAATTTATTTAACTAGCTGAACCCCGCGGTGTTACCCACGTTTATTGTCGTACCGCGTGTAACGCCGCGGAGCGAAGTTAGTCTAAAAAAGTATCCTAAGTTACTCCCTGGATCATCAGCTACCTGCCAGTGAAAGTCCCGTCAAAATCGGTCCAGCCGTTCCAGAGATTACCCGAAAAAAACAGACAGACAGACAGACAGACAATTTTTTTAAGGAGCATCTTGTTTGGAAAAATAATGTAATAGTTGTTTTTACCATCACAGCTTTAACCATATTTCCTCACCATTTTTTTTAACCTTCCCAAATATTATAATACCAAAATTAGCAAAATCGGCCCAGCTATGCCCGGGTTTTAGTAAGACTAGTGAACTGCAATTCATTTCAGTATAAGACAAGATATACTTACTTAACATTGAACGCCGCATCACATACGACGAACATCTGAAAATTCAGACTTCCACCTATGACCACGACGATGTTACTAGAAGCGCTCTAAATTTATCTTGAACACTCAGACACCCGATATTTAGAACCAGCTGAGCCCCGCGGTGTTACCCGCGCTTATTGTTGTACCGCGAGTAACGCCGCGGGACAAAGTAAGTCTAAAAAAAAGTAGCCTAAGTTACTCCCTGGACCATCAGCTACCTGCCAGTCAAAATCGGTCCAGCCGTTCCAGAGAGAACAAACAGACAGATAGACAGACAAAAATTTTTAAAGTACATTTTTAGTATATGTAGGTATCCTGTATACTTTCATATGCATTTAGTAAAAAGCAGTTATTTTAATATTACAAGCAGACACTCCAATTTTATTTATTTGTATTGTATGTATTGTATAGATAATTTACCTTTAAATGAAAACAACAATTACAGTTTCTTCAAAGACGTGTTTTTTCATTTACTTGTTTTAAGAAATCTATACAAATAAATAAAATTGGACTTTCTGTTTGTAATATTAAAATAACCACTTTTTAATAAATGCATATGTATGTATACACGGTACATATACCAAAAATTTACTTTTAAAATGTTTGTCTCGGTCTGTTTGTTCCGGGTATTCTCTGGAGCGGCTGGACCGATTTTGACGGGATTTTCACTGATCGGTAGCTAATGATATGGGAGTAACTTAGGGTAGTTTTTTTAGACTAGCTTTGCCCCGCGGCGTTACTCGCGGTACGACAATAAGCGCGGGACAAACCGCGGGGTTCAGCTAGTAATAACATATAACTAGATTTGATCGTCTTCATTTAGTGTAGTCTTCATCTTTTTGGTGTTTATTGTTTAAAATACTGTTCAAGCTTCTACAACAAAATTAAACCGTAAGTCGAAAACCAGTAATGTAGGAACTTTTAAACCCTCATGCATAGTTCACAAGTACCCGTAAAGAGGGTTCAGTTTGCGCCGTAAAGAGTGCCTACGTATTTTGGTGAGGCGCGTCTGGGCGTGGATAAAATAGTATTAGGGCGGAGCTACTTCGATCGCTGAAACTCTGCCCTCTGTTCGTCGGCGATATATATTGCTGACCCCCATAACGCGCTGAACTCTCACCGATAACACACCGCCGTAATTGCAAACGTGAATACTGAATTTCATTCATAGAATTTCATACCATGGTTTAGTTGAATGAACTTTCTCATTAAAATTTCCTTACAATGTTCAATATGGACGGAGTCAATGGCTCCCGATGTCCTTCAATGGAAAATACGAGTGTAGTGTCATTACCTGTGAGTAGTTCTCCAACGTCAGCTAATAGTTCAGATATGTATTTGTATGATGATTCGTCAATGTCAGATGGCAGTCTATATGCAAGCGATCAGGAAAATCACTCCACTCCTAGAAGACGGTAAGTAAGTTTGGCCATTTATTCTGCTATATACTTACTGAATATTTGTTCTAATTTTTATTTTGAAATCTTTTGTTTTACCGTAGGTAAATTAATAGAAATTCTTTGGCTCGGCGGTTTTAATCTAATTTGCTTTATGTATAATCCAATGCGAATTTGTTTTTTTTTTTTAAGACTGTGCCCACTGTGAATCTATCTGTATAGACATATATTTGCTTGGGACCCTACTTCTTTTCAGTACCTAAATGAAACTAAAGCTAGGGTATGTTACCCGTTTTTAAAACAATCATCTAGACGTAAAAGTCTAGTTAAAACCGACACAATTGTTTCCGTGGTTATCTGTAACAAACTGACAGACTACAAAAGCACTTAATAGTGAACTGCTGGACGTATCGTTAAATAGATCATTTACAACATTGTCATAACTAAAATACCCTTAAATTTTTATTACATGTTTTACTACAGATTCCCAAGTGTAAAAATATTTTTGATCCGCTTTGCACTTTTCTTGTCTAAATAAAATTGTATCATTCAAAACTGTTTTTATTGATATTTTTTTCACTAAATTATGATATTTATTATATCCATTATGTAATATTAAGTGGTATTTATCTACTAGGTACTCTAATGTAGATATAGATACAGTAATATTGAGAAGTTTTTTTTGCGAATTAGGCGGGGTTTAAATAGCTGAGATTTACAAACCTAAATAAGTACTTATCTATACACGGTACATAAATCAGAAATGTATTTTCTTTTTTGTCTGTCTTTCTGTTTGTCTGTTTGTTTCGAGTAATCTCCTGGAACTTTCACTGGCAGATAGCTGATGATCTGAGTAGTAACTTAGGCTTCTTTTTTAGACTAGCTTTATCCCGCGGCGTTATCCGCGGTACAAGAATAACGGCGGGTAACACCGCAGGGTTCATACCGAATATAATTCGTTAATTTTCACGTAGATGTGTTCTCGGGTTGTAGGTAGATACACTTAACAATTTGTGAGTAAAACATTAATTGTACAAATTAAAAATTACGAACATACAAATAACATTACAAAAGACTTAAGCATTTAAAATGTGTATAAATAAATTTAAAAAGCTTTTTACCAACTAGCATTTGCCCGCGGTTACACCGCACTGGTGTATGTCGGATACCGCGGTAAATATTTTTCGGATTAATATTTAGCTTATGACACTCACAAATAATGTGGCACTTTATTGGTAAAAGAATTTTCAAAATCGTTTCAGTAAATCCAAGTTCACAAAATTTACGTCTTTATAATATTTACCTATTCCTAATGTATTTTGAAGACTTGTAATGTCACTCATTGCAAGGTGATCTGCATTGGATCTAAAAAATTTACTATCCAATACAAACGGCTAAAAAAAAACTTTACGTCATCTGTACTTAATAAAGCTTGGCGAACAAAAAACATTTTGGGTTACGAAAAATAGATGTTGGCCCATTCTCAGACCTACTGAATATGCCTAAAAAACTTCATAACAATCGGTCAAGCCGATTCGGAGGAATATGGCAACTAATATTGTGACAAGAGAATTTTAAAATTATAAAAGACTAGCTGACCCGGCAAACGTTGTTTTGCCATAAAAATAAAATATTTAGGGTAGGGTCACCCTTATCATTTAGGGGTATGAAAAATAGATGTAAGCTGATTCTCAGACCTACCCGATATGCACACAAAATTTCATAAAATTCGGTAGAGCCGTTTCGGAGGTGTTTGGTAACAAACACCGTGACACGAGAATTTTATATATAAGATTATCGTCAATAATATGGGTATATTTAAGTTTGAACTGAGCATTCCATACCTAAGGAGAGTCTTCCCTTTATAATATGAATGCTTCATTTCATGTTTATCATCATAAAGTTAATTTTATCTTTGTACAAAAGTAAGTTATTATTGGATAATATTTACATGGGTATAAAATAAACCTTTTCTAGTCTTACTCGTATGGCGTATGATATAGCTTCTATGCTACGAATGTATTCGTATGCTACATCTCTTTTCTTTTAAAAATAATTGAACTCCCGCACTAAAAATATAACAGTTGCGGGAAATATGAAAAACATATATGAAACGACAAAAACCCTGACTCGAAACAATAATTTATGGACGACACAAAGGGTTGTCCACATCGGAATTTAAATCCACAACACTGAAGACGAAGAAGTGGCCAGCACTAGGCCGTACATGCAGTGTTTAGCAAGAAATACTCATATTTATTTATATATCACAGGATTCTTTCCAGGTCAGATTACCGGCGAATGACCAGGCGTCGGTCTTCATCGCTAAGGTGCCCACAGCAGCAGATTCAACAGCGGCAGGCCGCAAACCTACGCGAACGCAGGCGCATGCAATCAATCAATGATGCATTTGAAGGTCTACGGGCTCACATACCCACGCTGCCATACGAAAAAAGACTATCCAAAGTAGATACTCTGAAGCTAGCTATTGGCTATATTAGCTTCTTAGGTGAATTGGTGAGCATCTTTAAAAATATTTTTTTTACATATTTTATCCAGAGTAATGAGATTATTTATAAAATAGTGATTCTTTTTTAATCTTTGTAATGATTACGTTCATACCACTTGATTTAAGCAATGTGAATTAGCAGAGTTGATATGGTACTTTGAGCAGGGAGCTTTGCGAAGCTTCCTAAAATATACAATTACTGATAAATAAAACAATAATTATTAGCTATATATTAATTACCAGTTGTTGCCCGCGGCTCCGCCGCGTGTATGACGGTTACCGCGGCAAACAGTAGTCTATGTGTTATTCTGATGTATAAGCTATATCTCACTGTCAAGTTTCATCTAAAACCGTTCAGTAGTATTTGCGTGAAAGAGTAACAAACATCCATCCATCATTCCATCAATACTTACAAACTTTCGCGTTTATATAATTTATATAGATTAATATTACTATATTTAGTAATGAATAAAATTATTATTACTAGGTACGAGCCGAGAGATGCTCCTCAGAATCCATGTTTTCGGGAGTGAGCAACACACACAATAGGGAAGAGCAGAAGAAAGTTGTCATTAGAGGTAAGTTTGATATTTGTACTAATTAAATTTAAAGCAATATGAGTAATCATTCCGATTTACAAGCAACTAAATGTATAATAAGCATTTGATAGTCTTACAAAACCTATACGCTTAAATTCACAATATTTGTTAATAACGAATGTGATACCTACTTCTAATGAAGAATAATTAAGAACTCACGTAAAGAATTACTTATTTATTTTCTTATTTTATATTCATTGAAATGTTCGCACGCGTAAAAGCTCACTCAATGGTTTCCATTTCATGTTTATTGAAACAATCGCGAATATTTTACAATATACAAACTCCTGCATGTTGTTAAAAGAAAATTTGGTATATTACAAAAGACAGAAAAAAAACATAATTCAGCAGTTTTCGGGATAAACTTACAATTTAAGGTAATATACTAATTACTTGTGACTAGAACATTGAGGAGGAGAATACAAATAACAAAACAAAAATAATTAGGAACGAAAGCCTTCTTCTTTCTTCATGATTAAAACAAAAAAAAATGCCTAGGGTATCTATTCTTTAGCCTAGTGACAGTGTAGTCGCCAATAACGAAGAAATTAACAATCTATGCAAATAAATAAAATTGGAGTGTCTGTTTGTAATATTAATATAATCGCTTTTTACTAAATGTATATGTATGTATACACGGTGCATATACCAAAAATGTAGTTAAAAAAAATTGTCTGTCTGTCTGTCTGTTTTTTTTTTTTTTTTTTTTTTTTTTTTTATGTTTGACCCTGCCATAATGACTCTACTCTGCCTGATGGAAAGCATAAGCAGAATCCAAGTGTGATGGTCACCATACTGCGAATGCAGACAATGCAACAATGCAGCATGGCGACCCACACCATGGCGGGCTAGTGATGCTTTCGCATCATTGGGCCTCCGGTCTCGCACTCACCAACGAAACACGACAGCATGATCGCTGTCATTTTACGTTGATTTTCTGTGCGAGGGTAGTACCGCCCCGGTCGAGCCGGCCCGTTCGTGCTGAAATCAGCGTGGCTCTACTACCTTTAACAGACGTCTGTCTGTCTGTTCCGGGTAATCTCTGGAACGGCTGGACCGATTTTGACGGGATTTTCACTGGCAGGTAGCTAATGATCCAGGGATTAACTTAGGCTACTTTTTTTAGACTAACTTTGTCCCGTGGCGTTACTCGCGGTACAACAGTAACCGCGGGTAACACCGCGGGGTTCAACTAGTACTAATATGTAAATCTGAAGAGTTTGTTTGTTTGTTTGAACGCGCTAATCTCAGGAACCGCTGGTACGATTTGAAAAATTATTTCAGTTAGATAGTACATTTATCGAGGAAGGCAATAGGCTATATATCATCACGTTAAGACTAATAGGAGCGGAGAACCACCACCATCTCGAAAACGAAATTACTTTTTTTTTATCCCTTATTTACAATTTAAAAGCCTTGTTCAACTCTGTTAAAATTACAATTACAACTGATATTATAACTTGCTTGTTTAGTAGAGTTATTAGGGACCGTCAAACCTTTTCGAGCTCATCTGAAACTTTAGAAAATAGGATTTCGCATGACTGTGGAACGAGTCTCTGCATCTTAACATAGTCCTACTGATATTATAAATGCGAAAGTTTGTAAGGATGGATGGATGTTTGGATGGATGTTTGTTACTCTTTCACGCAAAAACTACTGAACGGATTTGGATGAAACTTTACAGTAATATAGCTTATACATCAGAATAACACATAGGCTACTATTTGCCGCGATAACCGACATATACGCGGGCGAAGCCGCGGGCAACAACTAGTATAAAATAAAGTAGCTTCCGCGGACTGGTCTGTTTCCTTAGATCTTTGAAACTACTCAACGGATTTGAATGCAGTTTTCAGCGAAGGATAGTTCCACAATAAATCGCTGCCGAGGTGGGCCCGATTTCAGTCATAACTTCACGTTTGGTTTCATTGTTCTATTTTATTACAGACTAGCTGAACCCCGCGGTGTTACCCGCGGTTATCGTCGTACCGCGAGTAACGCCGCGGGACAAAGTTAGTCTAAAAAAGTAGCCTAAGTTACTCCCCGGGTCATCAGCTACCTGCCAGTGAAAGTCCCGTCAAAATCCGTCCAGCCGTTCCAGAGATTACCCGGAACAAACAGACAGACAGACAGACAGACAGACAGACAGACAGACAAAAATTTTTTTAACTACATTTTTGGTATATGTATCGTGTATACATACATATGCATTAAGTAAAAAGCGGTTATTTTAATATTACAAACAGACACTCCAATTTTATTTATTTGTATGTATAGATCATATTTAAACACAGAGAATGATTTGTCTTTTAAAGATTCTTGGTTTAGTTATAAAGTCAAGTTGTATTGATACCTATTAATTATCAAACGTTTACTACTGTAATGACTAATGACAGGCTTTGTTCGTTATACTTCGATAGAAAGAATACTTGATTAAAGTCGCCACCCCGGCTCGGGTGGCACGTTGAAAGTGTAGTTCAACTTGCGTCGCAAAATACGATATGATACGATCCGATATTTCAGTGAAAACATCTTTAGGCGCGTTGAGCCTCTTTTTGGTTGAACAAAAATCATAGATCTCGCGTTGTCGTGACCGAACGCTTTCCATGAGCTAAATGTACACTGTGTACTCGTATATATGTGTACTTTTTGGGTGAACAAAAAGGGTGAAACTCGACAATATAATTCACGAGTTATTTAGTTATCACTTCTGCCCCGTTTTTTTTGCTACAGTTTTTATTTAATGCCAGCTGAGCCCCGCGGTGTTACCCGCGGTACAACGATAACTGTGGGTAACGCCGCGGGACAAAGCTAGTCTAAAACAGCCATAGTCAGTGAAAGTCCCATCAAACACGGTCCAGCCGTTCCAGAGATTACCCGGCACAAACTCTCAGACAGACAAAATTTTTTAAGGATGTTATTTTGGTACATGTATACATACATATTATTATGCATTTATTTAAAAGCGGTTATTTTAATATACAGATATAAACACTCCAAATTTTATTTATTTGTGTAGATTTAATCTAATTTTAACAAAGATGTAACGTTGCTTTTCTGTCACCGACACGTAAAGACTCGTGACGTAAATTATGAATGGCTGTTAAGTTAAGGCGTGAATTATACAGAAACAGCGTCAGGCGAAGGTGTGGCACACTGCACAGGAGCAGCGCAGGCGTGGAACAGATACGACACGGTCGCGATTAAAATATATAAGTAGAAGAGGCGTAGAGACGTTACGAATACTCGTAGTTACGATGCGCCATTATACAGAGTGGCTTTATTGCGAAAGCATGTCTTCTTCTTTAGAAGATGAAAATGCGCTTGCTTTGCTGAAATACCTTAATGTGCAGAGGCAAAGAAGATATTGGGTGCATCCTGTATGGGAATTGTCACAAGCGCATGGATATTTTAAGATAAAAGAAAAATGAAATTTATAAATATATCTATACAAATAAATAAAATTGGAGTGTCTGTTTGTAATATTAAAATAACCGCTTTTTAATAAATGCATATGTATGTATTTTATATGTAAATGTATTTAACCTTTACATTTGCCGCGAGGCGAAGCTAGTCCATAAAAGTAGCCTAAGTTACGCCTAATATGATCAGCTACCTATTAGTGAAAGCCCCGTCAAAATAGGACCAGCGATTCCGGAGATCAGCCGGCGCTAACAGACAGACAGACAAAAATTGTAAAAAAATATTTTGGTATATGTACCGTGTATACATACATATGCATTTAGTAAAAAGTAATTATTTTAATATTACAAACAGACACTCCAATTTTATTTATTTGTACAGATGTGAAGATGAAACCGTTTTGAAACGACATCATGTCTGCCACAGAAATAAATGTATTTCTGTGATGTCTGCGTTGCGCCTTCGCCTTACGCCGTATCTGTATAATTACGCTGTCGCACCTGTTATCACTCTAGTACAAAGACTAACGACGTAAACCTAACACTTAAAAAAGCCATTTATGTTATTCAATGACAAGAATACTATAATGTTAGCTTGACTAGCTTAAACTACGTAAGGCGAATGTTAATTTATATGTATCGTAATTAATATGTAGCCGACAAGCTACGCAGGACAAGTAGGTATATTGTAAAGAGAACGAAAACTCCAAACAAACCCTATATATATTTTTAACCGACTTCAAAAATGGAGGAGGTTCTCGATTCGCCGTATTTTTTATTTTTGTTACCTCAAAACTTTCGACTGTGTAAACCGATTTGATGATTTTCAATTAGATAGCTGATGCTTCTCGTGTGGTCCCATTTCAACTTGGTCTCGTTCTTGAAGTCGGTTCTTTTTTACTTTTTTTTTATGAGACAAAAGAGTTTTGTAAAAAAGTCGTATACATATACATGTGCAAATGATGTTGTCCAATGGTGCATGAATTGATGGTCGGGTCACGCGGTGCCAGGGCACGACCCCTGCCATTTGTTTGTGCACCTTTTAATGATCGATACACCACTAATGTGTGGGTTTCACGTTTGAAGATTCAATGGGATGTTCTAATTATCTGCACTATTGCTCTAAATTAATTATGAATATAGTGGCTTTTTTATACGTTCACACATTTCTTAGATTTGTTTAGGATTCGGGCTTTTTTTCTTACTATACGAGTTTTGCGAAGAAGAACTAGCTTCTGTTGTTCGGCAAAAATCTCTGAAGGTCAAGGCTCAAGACTCTTAACCCGTCGCGTTTGTTATCATGCTATCCTATGATAACAACCGGGAACGACCGGAGCCGCTCAAAGGCCTCCAACTACGAGTAAGCTTCACGACTGTTAAAGAAATCCAACGGCAAGATCACGTAGCCACAACTTTGTCTTGCCAATCTCCCACCCGCTCTCGGCCAGGGTGGAGACGCATAGCTTTAACCCTCTCTTGAGAGGAGATCCAAGTCCAGCAGTGGGACGTTGTGGGTTGTTAATGATATAAACGCACTCCCATCTAATTATATGTTTGTGACAGGTAATGTTCTATTAAAGGCTGTTATAATAGGTCTTTACCTATTAAATTGCCGTTTTGTATGCAATAAGTGAAAGTACTTATTTTTTCAAACTTTTTTATTTCTGTTATTCGAAGTAATCACCCATGCAATCGACGCATCTTTGCCAACGCATTGGCAGTTCATTTTTATTTATGCAGATGTGTACTGTGAAGTGTATCCCTCAAAATACCAAAAAAAAAACACTTGCCGCTACTGTCACCGAATATCTTCGGTCTTCTTCTAATTAATACATCTCCAAATCCTAGCTTAGATGTTAATTCTCTAAATTGCCTTTTCATACTTCGTTACGATTGCAAGTATTAAGCCATACTCTACAATATTACCATATGACTGATCATATAAGTGTCATTTTTCACAGTCATTAAGTTCCTTTGCCAGTTCCCTGGCGGAATAAAAAAAAATATCACGACACTCGAACTTTCGCGGTACCTACAGTAAACAGTGTACGAACTCTAATCTTCTATACAGGGTATATCTAAGGCATACATTATAATTAACTTTAACAGGCACGTAAATTTTTAACTTACAAACGACTTGTAAATACTATTTTATGGTGACTGTTGAAAAGCTCCTGCTGAGGTAGATTTGCAGTATTTTCATTTGCTATAACATAGCTAGACATTTGTCTTGTAAGTTTCATTACCAGATAGAGATCTAAGAATGGCTGGTACTTCACTTGAAAATGTAAGTAACAGTGGAATTCGAAAATATAAAGTTTGCTATCCCACTGTTAATTAAATTTTGCTGAACATACTATTACAAGCCTTTTTGTCTAGATAAAAAACAATAGACATAGGTACATGAATACAACAATAGTTTTGCAGGTGTATTAAAAACCCCTGTGGAATCTATAATTTTGGTGTCGTGCGTGATGTAATTATACGATTTTACGCGGGAGCTACCCCTGTCCTGCGGCACAGCCGTACGGAAGAACATTGCAACGGCATACGTTATGACATTGCGTGTGATAGTTCTATGTATTCCCTTATCTCGAAACAACACAATTTTGGTCCATCGTTGTTATCGATGTTCTCACGGTAGCATTGCGTGTTGCGCTTCCCCAGCTCACGAGATCAAAATGTGTCATTAATTTTATTGATTATCAATTTTCTCACACGGTTCGTTACCGGTGGGATAAATTTGATCATAAAATTTTAAAAGTAAACAATGTTTAAATGGATTGTATAAAACTAATGAATTATCTTCTTCTTCCTTGCCTTTATCATTCCCAAGTCGAGAGTCGGCTACTAGTTCAACCGATTTTACCTGAACATCAGTTTTTTTTCATAAGAATTGGTTGTAACTATAACCTAATGTCCGACCGTATCCCGTATACAAGTAATGAATGTTTCAGATTTTTGTAAGCTATAATATTGTTTAGGTATAGCTTTCACCCAGGGCTTCGCTCGTATTTAACAAAAAGTATCCTGTTACTTCTAATACCTCCAAGAATGTGTGTACAAAGTTTATGATGATCGTTTTCGCGTGAAATATCTATACTTCTATAATTATTAAAAAAAGAGGTAAAGTTTGTGCGTTTGTGAGTTTGTGACGTTGTGTGGTTGTAAGGATTACTCCTTTTGAAAAACTTTTTTTTTAATTTTTGCAAATGTTTGGACTTTTTAAAATCGGTTCAGTAGATCCAGAATTTACTCTCTAGATCTACTGAACCGATTTTAAAAATTATTTTACCAATAGAAGGCTACGTTATTTGTGAGTGACATAGGCCATATAATTATCCGAAAGTGGAAAGACTTTTTCGAAAAAATGTTTATCGTTCAACGAAGTGGGCACGGGTCAGTTAGATAATAATATAGGGGGATGTAGATGTTAGGAGGTTTAAGGAAACCGTTATAGAGGCTGAGTATTTTATCTTAACCTAAACTTATTAAAGGTACAGAGTCTACCACTCTCTACTCTTGGCTATCCAAATCGTTTATTATTAATGTATTTTTATAGTGTTAAGAGTAGTTAGTTAGTTAGTAGTTAAGCAGTTATTATTTATACTTTAGCAAATTTGCAACATAATATTCAATAAAAAAAAATAGCTTGGAAGTTTATTTTTCGTTGATGAGTGCTGGACCGGAGGCCTAAGGATGCAGAAGCATCTGAATAGGCCGCCATAGTGTGGGTCACCAAGATGCATTGTTGCGTTGTCTACATTCGCAATGAGCTTGAAAACCTCTATTCTTGGACTCTACTCATGCTTTCCGTAGGGCAGAGTAGAGTAACTTTGGCAGGCTTAAATATAAAAAAGTAATAAAGGGCTTCGTCTTTGTCCCAGACAGAGGTACTAGACATTAAGATATGTTGAGACTGAGTCACACTCATTAAATAGTACCTATCATAGTGAAAGAACCTGCAAAATACTATGCAAATATACCTAGGACAAAAGTATAAAAGTACGGTCGGGCTTCTTAACAAAATTAAATATCGCTTTTATCATGAACCTTGGAGCGTAATATCGCAAACAATACGCCCCTAATTTAACATACAAAAGCATTGTACACTTGTGCCAAAATTCGACGCTTCTAAAAGTGTAAACAAGGGTGTGAGCATATTTACGAATCACGCCGGAGCAAATTGAAAGATCGCCCTTCGTAAATAGAGCTTGAGTGTATTAGAACACTATTAAGTACTCGACACCACGTTAATGGGTCTTTCGGGTGCATTTAATATAGAAACCACAGTTTGAAGGGGCCCATGCAAGTAAGAAACTTTTTAATGTCTAGTAGGTTTTCATTGCGGCTTAGTGATATTGTCAATTTTTTCTACGTAAATAGTAGTCTATTCCAAAGATTCCAATCCTATTCCAGACCAGAATCTATCTCTGATCCAAATGTTATTTAAGTTTGTTCCAGTTGAAGACATTTTCTGCTTGATTGTGTAACATCGATCGATCCATGTTTTTACCATAATCCAACCTTTACCAGTATACTGCTGGAACTTAGAAAGGAGGCTTATTTCAAGTTTTCTTTGTCGTTGTAGTGATGTTGTTCTGTATAATTTACTATCTTAGTCCGACTCTTACAACACCCATGGCATAAATAGCGGTGGAGTCACTCCGTCTCGTATTCTTAATCAATAACCACACAGAATTGGGTTTGATGGTTTATTTTTTAGTCAAAGTGTGCAAAGAGCTTGAAGCAGCAATTCCGAATCTTCCAATACAGTAAAACATCTTCTTCATACTTAAAAATTTCGCCTTTCAGTTCGGTTAGATATTAATGTTCTTTACTCTCCTGTTACCATTTTTCTACATTACATTTATAATATGCTTTATGTCCATTGTAAACCTATGAAAACAATAATTTGTTTATACAAAATGTACCCTATTACAATATAAAATATAATAGTAAATAGACAGGCACGGGTTCCCACTGCCCGTGGTCTATATTATCTTTTTCAATTATTAAAAAGCACCTTATCTAACTGTTATACAGGATTTGGTTAGAGATTATTGCACACGTGCGGCTTTCACAGCAACGTGACGCCGCTAGTTATTTCGATTCTCGTGTTAATCTGCTTTAAAGTAAGTCTTAAAAACTTAGAACACAAATGATTAAACATTTTTTTTGCTTTATTTTTCGAGTATTAAAAATAGTGGTGGAAATAAAATTACCCCCAACCAAAAAATAAAGAACAATGACGAAATCATAGTTGATAGAATTTTTCCTGAAATTTTGAATGCTAAATATTTTTTTAGTTTTTTCCAATTATCTTGGCCTGAGTCAATATGACTTCTGTTAATAGCACCTTCCGTTAATGTCTAAGACAAAATTATTTATGAATGTAATTTATTCTTTCACTGAGAAAAATATATAGAGAACCAAAAACTATAGTAAAACTTCATATGGGAGGGGTCCGCAGTGCGACTAGTTGCACTGATGTCTCGGGACATCAACGTATGTAGCAAAAGCATTGTACCGCGATTTCTGTTCTATACGTGGTAATATTAGTTCAATGATTTTTTTGAATATTTTTCACTACTGGGCGTTAAAAATATGGCATCAAAATGTTGATCTTGAGATTGCAATTATTCTTTGCGAATTACATTTATATGAACGTGTACGAGAATAGGTGGTAGAGCCACGCTGGCTCGACCGGGGCGGTACTACTCTCGCACAGAAGATCAACGTAAAATGACAGCGTTCGTGCTGTCATTTTACGTTGTTACGTTGTACATTGTTTCGTGGACGCCTGTGTTGGTCGCCATGCTGCATTGTTGAATTGTCTGCAATGAGTATGCCGACCATCATTCTTGGATTCTGCTTATGCTTTCCATCAGGCAGAGTAGAGACATTTTGGCAGGCCCATACATAAAAAAAGAATATGCCTTTACATAATATGTATGGTATTTAAAAGCGAATGAAGGCGAGGGTAAAGGCTACTTCTACAATAAATGTAAATACCTACCCGCCTAGAAGATTGTTCATTTACAGAAATTGATAATAGTAGGAATCACGGAGCAAATACAAAATATTATTTTTCGTTTCGTAATTGTTTGAATTCCATATCTATACTAATATATAAAGCTGAAGAGTTTGTTTGTTTGTTTGAACACGCTAATCTCAGGAACCGCTGGTCCGATTTGAAAAATTCTTTCAGTGTTAGATAGCCCATTTATCGAGGAAGGCTATAGGCTATATATCATTACGCTAGGACCAATAGGAGCGGAGCACCAATGAAAAATGTTTCGAAAACGGGGGAAAATTATCACGCTACGGGCAATAAAAGACGCAAACGAGGTTGCGTGGGTCGGCTAGTACCTAATATGAATACTGTGTGAACCAAAGAGGTCGGTTTCGGTTTTGACATTTGTTTTACTTTAGAACAGTAAAATAAAATATTTTTTTCAAGTTCGTATTGTCAATATATTTAATCTTTTTAAATTTTATAACTCTTTATTGTAATTAAAAATGCCTATTAAGCTTTTACTTGCTCGTCAAATATTCGATAGCCTTGGGGCACCTACCGTCGAAGTGGATATGGTGACTGAACTAGGCCTATTTCGTATTGGAGTTCCATCAACTGATGTAAAGAAAATCGCAGAAGCACACGAGTTAAGAGACAACGGTCAAGAGTTTCATGGAATGGGTGTTTCAAGTGCCGTGAAAAATATTAATACCATAATTGCCCCCGAACTGATCAAGCAAAATCTCGAGGTTACAATGCAAAGAGAAATTGATCAATTTATGATATCATTGGATGGCACTGAGAATCGATCTAGACTCGGTGCTAATGCAATATTAGCTGTTTCACTCGTCGTGGCTAAAGCTGGCGCAGCAAAGAAAGGTGTACCTCTATATAGGCATATATCTGATATGGCTGGAGTCACTACTATTATTATGCCTGTGCCTCACTTCACTGTCTTGACTGGAGGTACTTTATCATCCAACAAATTGCCTTTTCAAGAATATATAATTATGCCCACCGGAGCGGAATCTTTTGCCGAGGCAATGAAGATCGGCACAGAGATATACCATTTTATTAAAAAAAGTATAGTAACAAAATATGAGATAGAGTCCATCTATGTCAGCGATGAGGGAGGCTTTTCAGTTCCCCTTCAGAGTCACAGAGATGCACTTCTATTTCTTACTAGTGTTATTAAACAATGTGGATATTCAAATAAAGCCGAAATAGCTATCAATGCCAGTGCAACTGATTTATACAAAGATGGAGCCTACGACTTGGAATTCAAAAATCCTAATTCAAATCCGCAAGAGTATATGTCATCTGATAAACTTGCTGAAATTTTCTTGGACAATATTAAAGAGTTTCCCGTGTGTTCTGTAGAAGATCCGTTTGAATTTGATGATTGGGCAGCATGGTCAACACTTACCTCTCGAACCCCTTCACAAATACTAGCTAATGACTTGACCCAGACCAGCGCAAGGAGAGTTGGGTTAGCTGTCGAAAAAAAGGCTGCAAATGCGATAGCCATGCGATTGAACCAGGCGGGTACATTGACTGAAGTGATTGATAATTTCAAATTAGCAAAGTCAATCGGTTGCGGAATAGTTTGCATGGACAGATGGGGAGATACCAATGATTTGTTTTTGGCTGATTTGGTAGTAGGTTTGTCAGCTGGCCAAATAAAATGCGGCGCCCCGGTACGCGGCGAGCGTATTGACAAGTACAACCAGATTCTGAGAATTGAGGAGGAATTGGGAGCTCTAGCAAAATACGCGGGTAAAAATTATCGTGGACAGTTCATTTAAATCTCTACTGAAATATAACAAACAAATACTTTAAATAAATACCAATCAAATTGAGAACCACCTCCTTTTAGAAGTCGGTTAAATACAACTGTGCTTTAATAAACGTGTTTTCTTTTGCAATTAGTAAATACAATGCGTAGACTATTTTTGTAAAATATGAAGAACATTTGGAGTTTTTTCTTTTCTAAATTTATGTAAAACCAACTGAACCCCGCGGTGTTACCCGCGGCTATTGTTGTACCGCGAGTAACGCACCGGGACAATTTAATATTACAAACAGACACTTCAATTTTATTAATTTGTATAGATGTGAAGGTATGTAAATTTGTATTCCGAACTTTGAGTGTGGAATGTATATTTTACATAATTTGCCTGTAAAGTTTTGAATAAATGTAGCAAAACTTGTCTCGGCGCGTTGGAAGTTTAAAAACTCAAAGCTCCGTAAGCCCTAAGCGTAGTACACACATACGTAGCACTTCGTAGCATAGCGACCGAAACTTAGTTATAGTAATTATACCAGTACACTTGTCTTGTGTTATTTTTTAATGCCAATGTCTTCAATTCATTTTGCTGTCATTGGTCGTGACGTATAGTGGCTCTCGTGATATGAGTGAACTTATACTAATACAAATAATGACTATTTATACCTGTAACTTTATTGTGCCTAGTTTCGTTTTTAGGCAGTTTTAATGTCGGACATGTTATTTTTTCTGGGAAAAACACATCTAACTTATCTGTCTCATCATGATCTGTCTCAAATAAAGGTCCACTTTTAAAATTATTGAATTCAATGTAATTCATATGTTATTATATGTATTTAATATCAAGCCTGCCCCGTTGGTCTAGCGGCTCGCGTAAGCGACTGCTGATCAAGAGGTCTCGGATTCGATTCCCGGGTCGGGCTGCTGTTGGATTTTTCTTACAAGACATTCTTAACAGTAGCCCGGAGTATGGAATATGGTGGTGTTTTCCAGCCATGCCTCGGAGAGCACACTAAGTCGTCGGTCCCGGTTATCATGAACACCTATGACAATCGTTATCGGTAAGTCAGTGCCCTCAAATATACTGACAACTAGTTCGACCTTCGAATTCAGTTCACCCTCAGAGTTGCGGAGGTCCAATGCCAGTCGTTCTGTAGAAAAACTGATATTCAGGTAAAATCGTATGAACTAGTAGCCGACCCCAAATTAATCTTGGGAATAATAAAGGCTTGAAAGAAAAAATAAAAAATATGCATGTATTTAATATCAAGTTAAGACTATCGGCAGGTTTATACTCGTATAACCCACACAGTACCTACAGAACAGTAATTATTTCCCCATTATCAGTGCGTATGATACTATCAATGAATTTGTTATCATAAGCGCAACACAATAAAAAATGTACGAGGACAGGTCAACCCTATCAGGGTGTATCGTAGGGGCTAAAGGACTGTAACAGCGCGCACGTGTTCACCCCTCGCCGTTGCCCCCCGTACAATAACATGGGGCCTTAGCGCATTCGCGAACAGTTTAGTAGTCCCCTTGATGCACTCACAAAAATAATTGTAGATAAATAAACCTCAAGTTGAGCGTTAGGGGGTTCCACGCGATTATATGAGGATAATTAAAATTCAGTGATTAGTACTTTTTCTCTGTTCATTTTAGTTTTATTTAGCCCTGAATAGTTAGGTACACTATTCAGGGCTATTCCCTGAAATAGATTTTGTAGTACTGTTTCAATGAAGTCAACCGGTTCTTGATTAAAGGTGTGTAAAGATTTTCCTATGATGACGACGGATGTGTGAGAAGTCAAGACGGATGTGGAAGAAGAAGATATAAGCAGACACACCTCTTAGAAACTAAACGAATGGGTACATCTATTAAAATATAGCAATTTGAAAAACTTATAATTAGAAACTTACTTTAAAATTAAATTAATTGGCGTTGGATACCACCCGCCCAACTACTTGGTGAACGTCGCAAGAAGGCATTGGATGCGGGTAGCACAGGATAGGTTGTTGTGGGCACAGGGGAGGCCTATGTCCTGATATAAATCCTTTGGCCTATATGATGATGATGAGAACATAAAAATGGGTACTTAAAAATTAAAAATAACTAAATTAAAAAAAAATCTTCTGTGAATTTAATGAAGATTGCAGATATTGAATAAATAGGGTTTTTTTTTATAATTCGAAACTAGTTTTATATATTTTAATATATAAATGACATGTTGAAGACTTAAGACGTTACTATTTGTTACGGTACTACATCGTCGTTTATGTATGCACATTCGTATTTATACGGTAACAATATTTAGCTTGCTAGTTAGCTAAAGGCTAGTGATTTTTGTTATATCCTAATAGACACTGATAGTGAAGTAATGCTAACAGTTTGAACAGAAAGATATACATTTTTGATAAAGTATAAACATTGTTGACAGTAGGCATAAAAAATATTTATATTTCTTCGACTTCTAATAAACTTTACATCGGAAAGCACTTTTAAAAACAATAATCAAGCCCATCTTTATAAATATAATTCTTCTGTGAGTATGTATGTCACTGAACTACTATCAAACGACTGGACCGATTTTGATGAAATTTTTTGTGTGTGTTCAAGGGGATCTGGGAATGGTTTAGATTCACAATTTTGTCCGCTGGACAATGTTTTTTTAATTAATTTTTAATTTATTAGTAGTTATGGCAAAACGACGTTTGCCGGGACAGCTGGTTATATATGTATATAATTCTTCTGTGAGTGTGTATGTCACTGAACTACTCTCAAAGGACTGGACCGATTTTGATGAAATTTTTTGTGTGTGTTCAAGGGGATCTGGGAATGGTTTAGATTCACAATTTTGTCCGCTGGACAATGTTTTTTTAATTAATTTTTAATTTATTAGTAGTTATGGCAAAACGACGTTTGCCGGGACAGCTAGTTGTCTTAAAAAAGCAAAAAATAGGCGTCCATAGAGAAAAGAAGTCAACCTGTCAATACGTATTTTATGAAGGGCGTCAAATGCCGTCGGTTCTAGACTATGAATAAGGAATCCTATGGAACTGCCCTAACCACGAAAAAGGCCTGCATACCTACGATACTAAAGATGGCCGCCTAGTGTTGTATTAGCGTTAGCTTTTAAAGATATCGATTAAACGTACATTTCGAAAAAGTTTTCTCTATGAGTTTTACGCAGCATAGTACTGATTTCGTTTCATAGTCCGATGAGGCTGTTTTATTTTTTGTTTTGATAGAATATAATGACTATATTTTTGTTACTCATTTATTTAAACAATATTATTTTGTTTTAAAATAATTTCTACAAGATATCGTTTCGATGTTTTTCTTTCCCAAATACTTAAACCATATAGGGGAAAAATTGGGACCCCGGGCAGATGTAAAATATCGAAATTGTTATATATAAGTTATTAGTTCCATAAAATAAAATGACTGTTTATTACATTAATATCCATTTTTATTAAATACAAAAATTCATTTTTTTTAAATTTAGGGACTTTTGGGGAAAAAGTGCACAAGGAAAATTTCCTAACTTCTTCAGTACACTGTCTCTCTAAAGCTAAACTTTTGTCTTTCTCTATTTTAATTTTGTGCCTACGGATGGATTCATTGTGACGTTTTATTTTTCTCTTCTGCCCATCAACTTTATCTTGCGGAGCTTGCTTTTCTTGCTTCTGAAAATAAAATTTTGTGTTAATAAAGTTAATAATACAAAGTCAGTCGTGATTAATATATAAAGTTATTATAGAAACTATCGACTACTTACTCTTAAAGCTTTTAACACATCACTATTACAAAATAAAAACAATGACCAAATACCCAAAATATCAATATGACCTAACTAAATTACACACGGATGGATTCTATAGAACAGTTTCATATCTATTTAATGACAGACTAAAATAATTTCATGTATTTATGGGCTTTTTTAATATTTTATATACATTTGACGTTACTCACCTGTGAAACGACAGATTTGGCAAATTTTGGTGATAAGACGCACCACAACCCACAACAGCGCACTTATGAGGCATCACGATTTAGTGTCTTTTCACTTTTACAAACAATATAAACAGAACACAATTTCCTAATAAATTGAGAAAAAAATAGGTAACAGCGAAAGTAAACAAAGGCAAACTCCACGTAATATACTCTGTGACCTGTAACACAATATGGCGGCTTCACATGCCTCTATATTCTAATGACGATGTTGCCAAAATCAGCAAAAACAAATATATTGACGTCCTGCTTTCCTTACGTGAGACACTACAAGTTAGAAAGAAAGAGTAATATTTTTGGTATTGCTATATCGATTTCATTAGCAAATGTATTTATGGTACATTACGTTCACTCCATATTATTCCTACCTCTATGGTTCTAGACGAAAGAGATAAAGCTAGTACGTTTATGCGTAATGGCATTATTACGAAAATCATCTCTTACAGGCTTTAATAATCCAATGTTTGACATATAATATACAAGGTAGTAGAGCCACGCTGATTTCAGCACGAACGGGCCGGCTCGACCGGGGCGGTACTACCCTCGCACAGAAAATCAACGTAAAATGACAGCGATCATGCTGTCGTGTTTCGTTGGTGAGTGCGAGACCGGAGGCCCAATGATGCGGAAGCATCACTAGCCCGCCATGGTGTGGGTTGCCATGCTGCATTGTTGCATTGTCTGCATTCGCAGTATGGTGACCACCACTCTTGGATTCTACTCATGCTTTCCATCAGGCAGAGTAGAGTCATTTTGGCAGGGTCAAACATAAAAAAAAATAAAAAAAAATAAGCCTCTCTTCAGAAAGGAGGATTTTGTTTTTTCTTCGTAGTGCTGGATTCCTGCGTTGTTTACTCCTGAAGCTGTAGGCTCTTACGACATCCATAGGATGGTTATACTACATATTCTTAATCAGTCCGCAAACGAATCAAATACAAAATAATCACGAAAGTACTAACAAGAATTCTAATTGCAGGCAGCAACTTCCAAGCACACTCGTTGTCATGGTCGAGGCGTGGTGACAGACCGCCAGGCTCGACTCTACACGCGAAGATTTGGGTTCCTGAAGATCCGAGAGTCTGTCCAACAATCACCAGTATAATTGAAAAGGAAGAGCTTAGATAAACCTTATGTAATTTAATATTTAATTTATTTGTATAACCATTGATCTCAATTGTAGGTAGAAAATGAAGTTCGCTATCAATTATATAAATTATACATACTATGTATTTCGTCAATTATTTATCTCATTTTTGTAATGATGAGTCAATAATTGTTAAAGTTAAAGCTACTTTTTACACAGTATTAGGTTCTAGTCAGTAAGAATACATGTAAGTAGTAGATTAGTTTTTGATGATCAAAAAATTTAATTTAGTCTATATTTAATTCATATTATACATATGAACATAAAACCAAATACTTACTTAGTTGTAAGTACATTTATTATTTCATTGCTATTAAATAACTATTCTAATAAGGTAGTTTTATTTTCCACAGTCTGATATCAGGTGACGTATAGGCTTATGAACTTATTTATCTGATAATGAACTGTGTTTAGTAACTCATAACTGTAAGTATGTAAATAATTACAAAAAGTGTGATAATGCTTAATAACGAGAGGGAAAATGATGAAAACCACAGACAACGGTGTGGCACTTTGAGCAGGTGGATACTTTCCCATGGGGGAACTGCGTGCTCGCTTAAAACAGAGCGCATGGCACGCTTCCTAAAGGATTTAGTTGTAAATAATACAGTTCCATTTTACGCGTTGCTTTAGAGTAGGCAAGATAATAATTTACTGAAAAATACCTAATTGTTTAACTCTGTATAGGTATGTATATATATGACACATGCTTAGCCACAGCCACGTCAGCATGTGATCAAAGCACCTGAATCTTCTAGCTATTCCAAGGTGTTATAAGTGTCATAATCAATATAGCGCTTGTTGATTCCCACACTAAGGTATACATAGAAACTGGAAAGTTTAGAAGTTACTACAACTATTAACTGTTAGTTATTGTCGTTATATAAAGTAGACAAAAAAAACTGTGTATTCAAGACAGTATCCAGTATCCAGTATTTATCCTGCATCAAGATATAATCGCACGCTAAGCTTAGCGCGCGATTGAACTAAACTAACGAAATATAAAGTAGTTACTCTATACTTGCGAATCAGTAGTCCAATGGTGACTGTCCATATCTCGGCCCCATATGTCATTACGGGTAGGTATCATATTAACAAGTAGACTGCTGTCATGTAAGTATTTAAATATGTCGTTATCCATCTGGATAATTAACGAATCTTAAACATATTCTTCATTCATTACCGACGAGAGGGGGTATAGGGTTAGATCCGAGAATTCCGAGATACTTATTGTTCTAAGGTGTTTCCCGAGACCTACAAAACATGAGACTGTACACAGCTTGAATAATTATTATACGAACTTAAAACATTATTAATTATTTCATGTGTGAAGGGCCCCGTTTTTCAGGAAGGAAGAGATAGTGGGCCGCAAGTATCTGTCATTCGAACAAAATTATTTTAACACATAGTTTGATTACGTACAAACTAGGTTGTAGTGTGTCAATAGACAAGTACATGCTGTCGCAGACTTTTTTTTATAAAGGACAATGCCATCAAACAGGATTATTGTTGAACTTTATCTTACCGTCTACGCATCGAAATGGAAGCTCGGAAAAGAAGAAGACATTACCTAATCAACTCGTCTATAGCCTCCCTCGATACCCAACTATCTCCCTCCTACCCAAGTTGAGACATTCTAGAATTTTAGAATACTAACTTATATGTATTTGAATGGTGTCATCGCAATGCTAAATCATCACGTGGAAAACGAAACAGTAGCCAATAATACCAGAGAATAAAGGCATCAGCGATTGTAAAAATAATAAATTAAATAGCCTTTTAAAACAAGCTTTTATTGGAATGCCTCGAGACGAATCAAACGAGTCCAAACTCGATGATGTTGCGACGTTTCTTTACAGATTTTCTATGGCCACCATTCAGCTCCAGCATCAATCCATGTCATTATAATATTATATTGTCACCCTGTATACATATCGGTATAAAATCGGTTGAAGATATCTGCTTCAAAATTGAGTTGCAAGATTCCACCAGAACATACAAGTAAACATACATTGCAAGTTAATAAAAAGCTTTTAAAAAGAGATTCGACTAGAAACACTTGCATCTTAGCTGACTAGTTACCAAGATTAGGGTGTTGAATCGAACAAAGAAACTTTTCAGGTTTATAATATTGGCATAAGTAGGTTTTACGCACACATGAATCTAAAAAACGGTATCAGGAAAAAAGAAGGTTTAAAATGCTATAGAGTGTATTATACCATCCTAAATTTATAATCTGATATTTACTCAATCCTGCATTCAGGGAAGTTAAATCGCATTTAGGAATGGTAGTATCCGATTTAGGAGCCCATTTAGGACAAGGATGGTCTCCCACGTCCTAAATACTAAATCAGATGGGTGTAATCACTTTTAGAAGGGGGGGACCCCTTTAGCCGCGTCCGCACGCTTACCAAACCTTAACAAGCCGTAGCAAATTTAAACGTGTTGATAGTGTTTGCCATGGTTTGTGTTAGCTTTGCAAGCGCTTGTAGACGATCCGATAGAGTGTCGGTTTTTTGCCACAATGCAAATGGAATTTGCCGCAAGCGCTTGCGACGCGTTTACACGTTTGCGGGAAACAAACAGGCAGACACACACAATTTTTTAAAAATGTTCTTTTGGTACATGTGTCGTGTATACATACATATGCATTTATTTAAAAGTGGTTATTTTAACATTACAAACAGACACTCCAATTTTATTTATTTGTTTAGAGAACACTAGGTTAATAAAATATAAACGCTTAACACATTCAATAATAAGTTATGAACAAAGTTCGGTCTCATACTATTTCTAGAAATAATTAAACATCATTGATCGAATTTATAGTATTATCATATATTTATAACTAGCTGTGCCCACTACTGCGTACACGAGACATTTTGATTTTCAAGTTATTTTTAATTTTTCACCATTTAAACCTTCCCTGAATGCGGTTTTAACCGCGGTTATTGTTGTACCACGAGTAACGCCGCGGGACAATGTTAGTCTAAAGAAAGTAGCCTATGTTACTTCCTGGATCATCAGCTACCTCCCAAAGGTCCAGCCATTCCAGAGATTACCCGGAACAAACAGACAGAAAGATAGACAAAAAAATTTTAACAACTTTTTTGGTATTTGTACCGTGTATACATACATATGCATTTAGTAAAAAGCGGTTATTTTAATATTACAAACAGACATTCCAATTTTGTTTATTTGTATAGATAAAAAGATAACGTATACCTAAGATTTTCATAACATAAACAAAGTACATAGTTACGTACGAAGTAGCCTTATCTTCACTACATAGTATAAAACAAAGTCGCCTTTTCTGTCCCTATATCCCTATGTGCGCTTAAATCTTTAAAACTACGCAACGGATTTTGATGCGGTTTTTTCCAATAGATAGAGTGATTCAAGAGGAAGGTTTATATGTATAATACATGCATCATATACTAAAGCAACATTGCTAATTTTAGAGGTTTCTAACGTGATGTCGTAAATTAACCTATTTTTTTGGGCTTATTTAGCAATTTAGCAAAAACGCTGCCTAAACCCTACGAGTTAGATCAAATTAATGTACTACAGTATTGTACACCATAAAAAGGTCTACAAAAAAGTCCGCGATGGTATATGTTTATCTTTTAGGGATAACCCACATTAACCATTTTTATTGTTTACTTTTTACGTGAGAAAATGGCTTATTTACGAAGCTATTTTAAGCAATACGGCATTAATCCTTATCAAATTAAGTACCTTAAATACAGTGTGCAATTAATATAGATCAATATGGTTCCTTACAGCATGTAAATTAAACAAATATTTTCGGAGATATTACAAATTTAAAATTTGCGTTTGCGGCGGGCGGTACCGGTCGGACGGGGCAGTGCGGGGAGGCATGCCTATAAATTGTTCTCCCTATAGCACTTTGCATTTAGCAGCAATCGGACGCGTTTATTATCGGAGCTCTCTAGCGAGGAAAATAACAGTACTTGATAAAAACGTGCTTTTCAGCGCGACAACGTATCAGTTAATAATTATAAGTTACGATAAATAATAATCAATTAATTTAAGAGAAAACATGTTTGTATTGTCTAATGACAAGAAAGCTGTGAACGTTGTGTATAAAGACATCCTGTAATATATTAATTGTTGTAAAAATAAAATATATACCTAGGTAAAAATGTAAAAAGTAAATAAGTAAAAATGTGTAATGTAATGTATGAATTTAGATATTCCAAAGATAGCAGGAAATCTTCATAGTAAGTATAGGGAAAGAGGAATTGTTTTACTCCAAATTTAATGCGTGCAGGCCAAGGGCAGTAATGAATGAATCAAAAATACTGGATCGATTTTAATCATGTTTTCATTGAGTGACATAGGCATATATATTTTATGCCCGTGCAAAGTCGGAGCGGGCCGTTATGTTTTTATATACAACGTTCATAGTTTTTCTGTAGTGTATTTAATTTAGTATCAGCATTGCACCCGTGCGAAGCCGGGACGGGTCGCTAGTTTGGTATAAAATTCTAGTGTTGTAAGTATTCAAAAAAGTATTCGAAAGATCGATATCAATAACAAGCAATTGCATGTTTTAAAAGAACAGTCCAAAAATCCCATACCTGAAATATATAACTTATATATAAGTGGGTAGGTGCATAGTATATCTTTAAGCATTATAGTAATAAATCTCTTTATTTTCCACTTATAGAAATGTTGTCCACGTAAATACCCTATTATTAATTCGTAGAGTCCACCTGTTGATGTCAGTCAGCTAGTAATGCTAATAATAGGTCTTGTGCCTTGAAATAGCCACTTCGATAAAATTGATAATGAAGTTGTTATTATTGGGTTGTCAATGACATGATTTTTTCACAAATTATATCTTTCGAAACATTCAGCCCATCGAATTCATGCCCAATCGTGGGAGAGCCACGCTTCGGCAGGAATGGGCCGGCGCGAACGGAGTGATGCCACGGCCTCATAGAAAACCGCTGTGAAATAGCGCTTTCTTGCTTAGGATACCGATATCCCCACAACCCTTTCCCCATCCCCCAAAGGCAACGCACTTGTGACGCCTCTGGTGTTGCGGATGTCCGTGGGCGGCGTTGGTCGCTTACCATCAGGTTATCGTGTGCTCGTTTGCTCCTATACCATTAAAAAAATAAAATACCATCACTAATACTTTGGTCGGTAACGTATGACAAATTGACAATATCATCAGCCTATCGCCGTTTACTGCTGATTACGGTCTTGTAAAGTCCGCATTACTCAACCAGCTATTATTTTTCTTTTCTTCCTCAAATCAAATAAAAAAGGTAGATTACGCACGGCCTTTGTTCTTACTGAAGCCAAAGAACTCAGCTACTTCCAAGTAAACACACCCGTTAACGCACACTTATGCAAAAAACTACGCTACTTTTCGTTAGAATTGTACCTATATACAAATTGTCGTGCGGCAAGTTTAGGTACCCTACAAAATGCCATCTTGTGTAATTAATGATGAATAAATGATTTAAAAACTACACAAAAGTGTACAAAAAGTCTGAAACAATAACATTTCACTAAGTGTGAAATGTTATTGTTTCAGACTTTTTGTACACTTTTGAATATACACAAAAGACGTACTGGGAGAGTGATGCCAGGAATTCGTATTCCTAATAGCTAAGAAATGTGGGTAATTTGTAGGTAACTTCTTAGTCAAATAATGAAGTAGAGAGTAAGACATAATTATGTGTTACTTTATTTTTTTTAATCACGTACTTTTATAGTGTTAAATTTGTACAATCTAATTGTAATTTATAAGAAACAAACGCAAATTAACTGTCTCGGTGGCGTAGTGGTAAGTGGCGAGGTCTCGGGTTCGATTCCCATTAGTATGGTGACCACCACTCTTGGATTCTGCTCATGCTTTCCATCAGGCAGAGTAGAGTCATTTTGGCAGGGCCAAACATAAAATAAAAATTGAATAGAAATTTTCACTTCATACTTAACTACTTTACTGGCTGTTTGATTATTCAATTTAATCTTATTAATATCTCTGAACTTTTTGCAATGCGAAGTTCAAGTTATTCTATTTAGTAAGTTATTAATTAAATAGTGACGGCAAACGCAGCGTAGGAAGGCCTCCCGCAAGGTGGACGGACGACCTAGTTATGATCGCAGGGACTCGTTGAATGCAGGCCGCTACCGACCGGTCGCAATGGAAGTCAATGGAGGAGGCCTACGTTCAGCAGTGGATTTCTTGCGGCTATATGATAATGATGATGATACCTAATACTATTTAATCATATTTACTTATATATAAAATACCATTAATTTATTAGGGCTCCACTAGACACCTAGGTATTATCATTATCTTCATATAGAAACCCTGTTTCAGGACTTGATTTTTGCGTTTCTATATTTACGTTGAAATTATTAGTTTTAAAGTTTGTATACTTCGTTGCTCTTCATTCAGACTGAGGGTTTGGGCTTCGTACGATCAATATGTATGGCAGTAGCTGATTGGTTGCAAATGTCGATTCCCACGAGGGTAACGCCTCTCCTTACCATCGTTGATTGATACTCAATATCAACTTTTTCCAGCAGTCGTTGATCAGTCTGAATGTATGAAGACTGTGTGCCTACGTCTTGCGTAAGTCGTATCGTAAATTGAATGGACGACTTCATCACTCCTAAAATAGTAATTGTGTTAGGTACGACTCTATTATTTAGGTACGCTCCACTTTTTAAGTTATATTGAAGTTAATAGGTATTCTACAAAACTTGTCTAGTTTTTGTACACAAGTTTGAATTTAGTTTTTGTGTTTATTTATTTATTAGATTTTAAGTTTGATTTAGTCCTTGATTTCTCAACGCTTATACAATACGTACATTACTATATACTTAGTCTGGCTACAAATACTGTTACAATTAAAAATAAACAAAATGTAAATTTTGAACTTGGATTGGAATCTGTCACTTTTATACGATTGTTCATTGTGTTTTCTAATTTTCGCGCCAATTTATTGTAAAAAAAATGTGATATTAAAATGGAATGGGTGATGTAATAAAGAGAACCATATCGCTATGATTGCATAAAGTAGGTATGGACACAAATACAATTTTTAAAATCCTACATACGCTTAGTAGTAGACAAATGTTTGTGTACCTCCTCCTGTGAAACCTCCTCCGTTAGTGACAGAAAAATATCTGGCCGTCCACGTAGTATTCGTAAGAAAAAGGCTATCAAAGCAGTAAGGGAAAGAATTCGAAGAAATACTGTCCGAAAGCAAAAGATTTTTTCTCGGGAGATTAAGATAGAACCTAGAACCATAGCGCGTATTTTAAAAGATGATTTAGGACTTGCAGCCTATACCTAAGAGACCCACTGGTCTTTTCTTAACTTATAATTTTAAAAAGGATACGGTAGTGAAATCAAAACAACTAAGCGACACGGAAAGGGAGGTCATAAAAAAATTTTGTTTACGGCTGAGATTTTTTTTACACTTGATCAATATTTTAACAAACAAAATGACCGTAGGTATTTATGCTGAAAGCTCTAAAGAAGCTTTCCAATTAGTGAACAATAAAACAATCCATACGATTGGCAGTGAAGAAATTTCCCATAGAAAGAGAGCGTAGCTTAACTAGTACAAGTAACAGTAACAAGTAGATTAACTTTAGATAAGTTAATCTTCTTCTTAACATTCAAGATTCTATGTTATAATAATACACTAGTTTGTTCATAATTAACTTTATTTAATAAACTATAATATACAAAATCATATTTTACGTCTTTATAAAAATTATAATACCTACTCTACATGATTACTAAATTCATTTATGTCTTTCAATAGGTGCTGTTATAGGCTCGTATTTTAAAAAAATATCTCAAGTATCGTTTGAACTCTGATTATGTGAAATTATTTTGAAATTGAGATCAAAACTTAAGCATTAATCTTAATATAAAATGGGTTTTAAGTTTTAGTCAGTTGAAACTAATCTCACTGATTTGAATAGTCTGTTCTCAATTACGTTTCTGAATGATCGACATTATTATTCGTTATCACAGCTAATTATAAAATTTTATGCAAACCCGTTTAAAAGCTTGCTGCTCACCCAACTAAATTTAATAAATATTATAATAAAAATTATTAGCAGTAAGTTAGTAACGGTACGTTCAAGTCTTTATTCCTAAAATTTATATTATTGGAATAATATTATACTTTTGTCATAATTGTCATAAACCAAAAGTTGTGATTTTATAATATAAGTAAATTGAATTTACGACATGTAATTCTTTAGAAAATAAAGTAAATCATTAGTAAATTATTCAGAAACATATCATCCAAAAACCTGTTCATTTCTCCAAAATGTCCTAGAAATCACTGTTTGAGTCTAGTTTCAGAATGTCTGACGTAAAAGAAGACAATTGGACGACCCAATTGATAAAATCTATTCTTGAGTAATATTTAGACATCAACATCGCTTTAAAATAAGTTATCACTCACTCTTATTTTAAGTGACGTTCAATAATAAAAGCTTCACTAATAATCATTTTAATTATATTCAAGACCGAGACATACATTAAAATACGGGCCATAATCACGCTGGCGTCTGATTGATTAAGCATGAGTTGAATAGCATTAAATATAACATATTTATTGAATAAATAAATTTAGAAATATTTTAAATATGATGCAAATACGTAGCACTACATTTTTGTTTTGTAATAGTAAATGGTGCCTAAAATACAATTAAATACTCAAAGAAAAAATGTATAAGACATTATAATATTCATAAGTTTATAAATAAATTAATTCATGATAGCAACAATAACTTCCAATATCCGTATTTGACAGAGAAATCCTTGAAAAATCTTATTCATAATCTGAATTAGAGGGTCAATAAATTAAGATACATTCTTTAAATTATATTATGCCTTCTTGCGTCAAAAATGTAACTACCTTTGTGTAGAATACTAGAATGCTGTGTATCAAAATGTGTATTTCAAATCTCTTGCCTACTAAAATTGCTTAGTATGAAAGTAAGCGTCGAAGATTTAGTAAACATTTTAACCATGATAAGTCCTAGAACAAAGCAGCGCATCATTCAATACTCTTCTTGTAAGTTTATCTTAAATGCACATTCATTTCGTGTCAATTAATATCATTAGGTTCAATGAGTGTTATTTGCCCTACATCTACGTTCCTTTGAGCTTTAATATTTAATTGTGTGTGTAAACTTTAATATTGGTTTACAACACATTGAGGATTTTCAATTGGCATTTTTTTCATACAATACCTATTAACTACTAACTAAGCAACATTGATAAAAATAAGGCTATAGCTAGTTACAGCCACGTTCACTAGCTAAATTCATTTTGGTCTAGACTAGTATCTAAACTCGGGGCTATAAATGTACATGTTAAAGAAGTGTAGTACTAAATGTACAAGTAACTTAATAGCTAGTGAAATAATATATAGTTGGCAAATGTCCTCAAAGTAGTAATTATCCTAAATACATAGCAATCTGATTGTGGACAAAAATTATTTAGTACCAACATTATTATAAGGTTAGGTGATCTTCGCGATTGTTTGATTACTCGCTCGTCATTTTACATCGAATTTAACCGTTGACTCAAACGGTTACAAATTCGTCGTAGAATACTGCATCCAGCTTAAATAGCAGATCGAATAATGTTTAGATCACTGCATTTTATGCCGATGCAATATTTTAAATACGGAGCTCAAGCCAGCTTAAGTACAGCTCCAAATACGCCAATTAAAATAAATTATATTGATTTCCCCCATTCAAAAAAATAGAGACATGCCTCTCCTTACTCATAAAAAAACAATACTATACTACCCGTACTCGCCTATTTCAATATTTTCACAAGTAAGCTACCACAACCATTAATGAACAAATAAATGTCGAAAGTACTATGAATTTTCACTACGAGAGTTTAAACAACTTCGTTAAGACCTTTGATATTGGTCCTATTGATTGCTGCAAGCGCTACATGGATTTGTCTTTCCATAGTTTACTTTTGATTTAACCTTTGAGTGGTGAATGTGCAAGTAATTATAAACATGTGCGACTTATTGCGTGGCTTGGCCTTTTTATCGTCTGTTTTTGCCAATTTCATAGAAATTATTGATTACCTAGTAATGTATTACAGTTGATATTATTATTGGTATTTATTAATAAATTTGTACTTGGGAAAGATTCAATGTATAGTGATCTGATTAAGACCTACATGAATAAACTAAATAATTAAGAATAGGTGAGACCGGACAAAACGAAGTACTTTTTAAGACAAATGTGCGACAATACCGATAGTCGTTCACCACGAACTTCAAACGAAATACAAGTCGACTCAACACAAGGAGTTTTGTTTTTGCTAATTTAATATTTTATATATTACGTTAGGAAGTTTGTTGAAGTAATGTGAGTCCTAGGTGACAGCGAGTTTTATTACCATTTTCCACAAAAAATAATACTGAATTTTAATACTAGGAACAGTGTGCCCGGTCTCCACACTATTCTGAATTAATAAAAATTATGAAATTTGGAAATTAGTGCGTTCTCTATGGGAATAAAGACGTTTATTACTCAATTGCGTTCTATCCGCAGTAAGGCTTAGACGTTTGGGTATTCGACAACGTGAAAGCTATATACGTATATTTTATTGAAACGGCATCTGATTTAGGCGATTAGAATATATAGGTGTATCCAGAGACTGACGCCATTTATTAATCCTAACTATGTTATGCTGAATATATCTTAAATTACTCTGTTTTCTGTATTTTAGGACGCATTACTCCAAGGGATTTGAAGGCATTATACAACAAAGGTTTATAAACAAAAGACCATGGCAAGAACAGTATAAATCCTGATAGGTATAAACTTGTGTATACTCCCCACCACTTAGAGAAGCTCTTGACATCAAATGGCACCAAGCTCCAACCCATGAATACTATCGTATAAATCTTAAGTATAATATATAATAAATATTTAACAGCTGTATTAGACCACATCTTTTCATAGAATGTTGTTCTGCTTAACATGTCCTCTAACTCTTTCTCCATGAAGATAATGATGAATTCGTTGAAGAAAGTCATGTAGTAGCCAGACTGTGTTCCATGCCAGACCGCGAGGAAAGATAATGTAATCAACTGACTTAGATTACGATTTCCTAAGAATTTAAGTCGTTTGTAGACATATTCAGCTGCGAAGTGATTTGTGTTACAATTGAAACTCTCTATGTAATGATTGAACTTCGTTGCACCTTCGAAGCGTAGCAGTTTGATGTTGTTGCATCCGTCCCACTTGGAAACTTTTAGGTCACCCTTTGTTGTCGTGCCGTTGTAAGACAAACCGAATCGTATGCATGCGGCTGGAACGAAATATTGTTAATTTAAATAAAAAACACAAAAGGATAAAGTTAATTACGTGAAAGGCGGAGTTAATACAGTTGGGGTATTCTTTACACATTGTGGTGATGTCGAAATTGAAGATATTATGTTTACGATTTATGTAGGTATAAATGTTACAGCTATGCATAATTTAATTTCTTCACAAGTTTCTAATTTAGTTATTCAAATTAATTGCAAGAAATGAATTTTAATTATATGTTACATCTCTGGTAGGAGTAGAGTAGTTTCTCCGAGTATGTATTATATTAAAATGTGATGAAAAACATTGTACCGTTTTTAGCGAAAATCATGTGAAAGGAGTGCAGAATTAAAAGTTTACTTTTCCAGTTTATTGTAAAAAATAATAGAGGTTTAAAACTGCGTGGGTAAGTCTAAGCGAGTACAATATTTATGTATTATAATTAGCTGTACGAATTTTCAATAAGCTCATTTTCATACGCACCTAACCTAACCTGGGTGAGGTTAGGTTTGCGTAACAATATTTTGATGTCATTCTTCTTTTGGCGACTTTTATTGTTCGAATTAATAAATAAAAATTAAACGTTGTTTTATTCAAGTTTTATTAGTATTGCAAGTGATATTAATATAGATACTGTTATATGTGTATATTGTGATATCATTTAAAGTTTGAAAACAGCAAATATTGTTATGAGATTTAAGCTCAGTTTAATAATAGCTAGTACATGACAGTTCACTTTACAGTTTAAGCTAGTTTTTTTATGTATAAATCTGTCAATGCGACTCTACTCTGCTGATGGGAAGCAAAAGCAGAATCCAAGGTTGGTGGTCAATGCAGACCATGCAACAATGCAGCATGGTGATCCACACTATGGCGGCCTGTTAAGCTGCTTCTGCATCATTTGGACCTCGGATCTCGCACTTACCAACGGAACACGACAGCACGAAAGCTACCATTTCAGGTTGATCTTCTGTAAGAGGGTAGTATCGCCCCGGACGAGCCAGCCCGTTTGCTCTAAAATCAGCGGGGCTCTACTACCTTGAAAGGTTGAGGCAATAAGGTGCATACGCCTCACTCATAAATTGGACGAAATGTGCTGACTAAAGTTACTAAGGACACTCAGTATTCTTCTCATTAAGAGGGGCTATACCGACCGTAAGTTTCACTCCGGTATGGATGTTCGTAAGTGTGTAGTTGCGTGTATTTCGTAACACCAGCGGTCGCTACGTGCGACCTTTCACTTGTTTTGTTCCATTTTTGCAAGACGAACACTTACAGACGTTACGGATACTTTTAGCCGTGTAAATTTCAATAACATTTTTTTAACAGAATTCTACATTGCCTAGTACTTGGGTCTGGGAGATATGTTGTTAATCGGCCCCCAGTAAAAAATCGAAGTTATATAGTATCGTTTTAAACTTAAAGCCGACCTCAACCCGGTTTAGGAACCTTTTTCCGAACTGGGAGGAGTTTTTCATCGTACCCACTTAAACGGTCACTAGATATCAACAATAAAATCTGATGTGTCTTGTAGTATACACATAATGGTATGATTGTTCTGTAAAACAACAGAAGCGTATCTAACTTTGATAAATATAAGTTACTAGCTGACCCGGCGAACTTCGTACCGCAATATTTACTTATCAGTCTGAGCTTCCCACAGGCAGTATAGCCGCGGACAAAAAAAAATTACTTATCCCGTAATTTTTTTATTTCTCTTGTACACAAGCCTTGTCCTAACAATAATGAACACATAAAATAAAGAATAATTTAATTTGGTGTCGCCAATCGTAAGTTATGCGCGTACATACATTTCGGCGATTCATTTACTTATATTTAGATTTAGATTCAACATATTCAATTACGTTCATTCCGTACCATTAATTTATTCAAAAATACAAAGTACGGCAAAAAAAATACTTTACTTAATGTAAAAATGTTTTCCATGCATTTTAATAAACTGTATTCTTCGAGGTCGATTCTTCCAACTGAGGGGAATATATTCTTCAACTTTCAATGAGACTAAACGCAAATTATAGTCTTTCTAATAAAAAAAAGAACTTTCGAAATGGGTTGTTGTGTGTTTTTTGTTGTTAATGTTTAGTCTAATAAAGATTGATCATAGTCCAGTGTCATTTACATCCGAATCAGATGTTCCGGACCATAATAGTGATGGTAGTAGATGATAACGATTAATGAGAGTGGCCTTACCTTCAGTTAATAACCAGCAGGAAATGTATTTATATAAAGCTAAGTGAGCCCACAGTCCACAGTAGAAGTGACGGTATATTATAGAATTATCCGAAAATTCATCCGATAGCATGTATTTCATATTGAAAACAGATACTGAAATAGAAGAAGTATGATTAGATATAAAAATCATCCCACCTGTACTATCATTTAGCAACTGATAACAAAATGTTGTATCATTGTTTCTACCAAATATTTCAAGCAAAAATGAAAGGAATTTAATTAAAGGTTTCACTATTTCACGTTTGCCACTGAAAATTACGTTATCACACAAATATATAAAGGCGAAAGTTTGTGAGTTTGTATGTTTGTTACTTCTTCACGCGCAAACGGCTGGATCAATTTGGGTAAAATTAGGTACACAGTAGGCTGACTCCCTGGATGACTGATGATGACCATTATAGAATTTTTTTTTTTTTAAATGGATCGAAAGTCGATAAACACGCGGGCGGCGCCGCGGGTAACAGCTAATAAAGTAAAATAAACTTCAGACATCTCACACAGTCATCTGGTACACACAAAGCTTTAAACCATTCACACGACCCAAAATAGCTTCATAACAATCAACCAAAACTATTTACAGTATTGTTTTGGACCACTTACAATTTAGAAACCAAATACAAATTAAATTCAGCTCATATAAAAACCTTATAATAAAAGTGAAGGATTTAGAGCTGTAACTAGTAAATGAGCATTTATGATAGTTTATTGCCTCAATTTAAAAAAACAACCCTACCTATTTTAGCATTACTGTTCTGCTGTGTTAATCGAGAGGGCAGTAAGTCAGTAAAGGTGGTTACGAGAAAAGGTGACGCAAGATTTTCCTGACCGTACTTACTGCTCTTTATGTAACAAGACAAATCATTCCTTATTTACATACACGTGGCACATAGGATAGCAGTACCAGTGGAAGCAAGCTTTTTGTTTCACTTACATTTCAAAAAAGCAATGAAAGAAAGGCTGCCTTTGACTTAGTGCCCTCTCAATTACCGTGGCAATGTTGTTGTGAAAAGGATAATAAAGAATGTAGTGTTACCTCCAACTTGGAAAGCTATCAGGTACAGTATTCCTTGAATTAGTCTTTTCATTGCATACTTCTCATATACATGTGAGTCTGACTCCAAGGGAAATTTGTCAGTTATAAAGTCCTTGTACCGTCTGAATGAGAAGATTGGTCCAACCAAAAAACAGGCAGGAAAGTAAACAAAGCCCATTAACTCTACAAAAGTAGGTGGCGTTTCAAGAGCAGTGATTTTGTTATTTGCAGAAAGGTCTTCTCCATTCTTTTTTTTCAGTCCATCCCAAGTGTCAAATGACAAAGCTATTAATTTTAGTGTGAGTACACATTGAGGCATTGTCCAAGTGATATCATATTCTTCTGATTCAGTTACTATGTAGCCCGCAAGAAGGTATGTCATATTAAATATAAATGTAACTATTACATTATTCTTTCCTGGGCCCAAGAATTTGGTTGTTAAATATATCACTATAGCTGGGATTGTATTATGATATAGTGAAGTCCCAAAGTTGTAATAAGCCATGTCTAAACCAGTAAATATGAAATACAAATTTCTATACTCCACATGTTGCCTGACATATTTGTGGTACACAATAGCTATTGGATATCCCATAAGAATTGAAATTAGAAGCTTTAATGCTGGTTCTGTGGTCCCTATAATATCAGCAAAAAATGCTATTGGGCTTAGTCCAACTAAGCCCACCAAAGTAAGAACTAGTCCAAACATTGTCACAGACCTGCAAACAAAAAGAATTCAAAAGATAAACTTATTAACTTACATATACATTAGGGGCTCCCAACATCTTTTTTTTAAAGGCGCTACCAGAGCAAAGTTAATATTACATGCCAAATTAATGTAAAACTTTTTGAAAATATTAGTATGAAAATGTTTTATATTGTTTTTAAGGTTCCCACGCATAACTGTGATGCGATGTAGCATAAAGTTCTGGCAGTGCATTCCTGCCAGCTCACAGTTATTTGCAAAGCGTTGTGAATTCGCATTTATGTGTGTACCCTTATTCAGATTACTAGCTGTGTCCTGCTGTGTTATCTGTGGTTGTTGTTGTACCTTTAAAGCAACAATCGCAGGTTTAGCTGTGGAACAAATCTAGTATAATAAAGTTAGTCCCTCTCTTACTCCTTATTTCATCAGCTATCTACCAGTAGAAGTCCTACCTAATTTAGTCGAGCATTCGACAATTTAGCCAAAACAAACACAAAAATTTTTGCAACAGCATGCTGTCATTTATAGTTTATCTTCTGTAAACGGGTAGTCCCGCCCCTAATCCTATGTTAAGTTTTCTTTATTTAATCAAGTGCACGGTCATGTGCAATGTCAAACAAATTCTCGTAAATTTTTCCCAAAATTTTACTGACACTGCTCAAATATCAGTTTAGTTATCTTGACTAAATAAAAAATGTTCACAATAATAAACCAAATGTTCATTTATTCATTTAAACACGTCAATAATATCAATGCAAATTGAGTTGCTTTATTTCTAGCCACATTAAATATTATTTACAAGATTTGAACAATATTCAAATCCTACTAATATTATAAATACGAAAGTTTGTAAGGATGGATGGATGTTTGTTACTCTTTCACGCAAAAACTACTGAATGGATTTGGATGAAACTTTACAGTAACATATCTTATACATCAGAATAACACATAGACTACGCCGCGATAACCGACATACATGCGGGCGGAGCCGCGGGCAACAACTAGTATAATATACATTGGAAAAGACTTATTGGAATACCCTAATATACAAATTGCACTTTTATATATTTTTTTAAATATATACACATGTACACATATATACATACATGTATATGAACTGTCAGAAAATGATATCAGTATTAATTATTATGCTAATGAACAAAAGGCAGCCTGCCTCGCACTTAATTATGCATGTATTTAATTGTGGAAAATAACAAGCTCATGATTGGTAGGTATTGAGTCGTGCATCTAATGTCTTTTTTGATATAGGGACCGCATGCCAATTCACTCATAAATTGTATTTGATTACAATGTCAATCAGCTCTGATAATAAGTTTTATTAGAAGTTATGTTTTAACAATAATATAGCAATTACATAATATATAATGAAATATTGCAATTTTTAAAGAAAAGCTCTTTCATTATGAGTATGTCTAACAAATGAACCAAATTATTACTAAATTGAGAAGATATGGTATACCATACCTTCTTCTAATGAGAGGCCTATATCCAGCAGTGGACAGTTTAGTGGCAATGCTATCTAGGGCGATAGTTGAAGAATTAAAATATTCAGTTATGAAAGCAATAAATTTAGATTTTTGACAACATCAATGGATGCAGTAATGTTTCAAGCATAGGAACAAGAAGTTCGTGTTATTATTAATGTGACTAATTTATTAAAATGAAGCATGGTATCGGAAACAATGTAAATAAATTAACTACCTACTATACAATCGGTGAAAATGACGATGCACAATAATGACCCAGATAATGTCATCATACGTAACAGTTAAGATATTGTTTATGCAAGAGTATCGAACATTTTACCTCGGTATTATTTTACTTATGATAAAAGAATACTCACTTTTCGTGACAAAGTAATTAGGAAGACAAAGTAGTGAATGCGTACACCAGTACAGCGGGGGGACTAGCTGCATATCACAACAATATTTAAATTTTTTAATGAGAAGATACACAACAGTTCTTCAAAAATGAAAAATGACTCCAAGATAATATTTAATTTTCGGTTATTCCAACCGATTACGTTTTGTTATCTATCTGCAGCATTAGTGCCTTTCGTGACTGCTCACAGACTACAAAGGCCGTGACTGCTTGTTTCTTCTGTTCTGTGTTCTTAGCGTAATCGTAAAAAGAAAAGTGTATACTCTATGGGAACCAGTGACAAGACTTAATTAATCCTTGGAGCATATATTAGGTCTTTACCTATGAAATTGCCTTTCTTCAGTACTGGTCATATCAAATAAAAAAAAGTTTGTAATGGCTCTGTATTCTAAATTCAAATTAATTTTGTTTTGAAACCATGACATTCTATTTACAAACTCAGTCTTTTGTTTTTTGATTAGCGTTGTATTTTCTTTACATTTGAACATTTTTCGTCATAATGGATACTTTAAAAAATCGTGTAATTATGGAATATGAGTTCCGTCGTGGCACCAACGCGAAACAAACGACACGTAACATCAAAAACGTTTACAGAGAGAACTGTACAAACGAACGCACAACCCGTTATTGGTTTTTCCGGTTCCGTTCTGGAAATTTTGACTTGAAAAATGAAGCTCGTGGTCGTCCGGAGACTTTGGCTAACAATAACGAATTAAAAGCGATTGTGGAAGCTGACAAAACTCAATCTACAGCTGAACTAGCAGCAGCTTTTAATTTAAGCATCAAAACAATATTGATCCATTTGCGACAAATTGGCAAGGTAAAAAAGCTTGATAGATGGTAGGTGTCCCACTACCTTAACGATCGCCAGCGCAACGTACGCGTTGAGACCTTCCTTGCGCTGCTCAACTAGAGTCGGGCTCTCTCACACAGTCTCCATGATTGGTTGGTGTGATTGTTTACCTCTCTCACGCAAGCTTCTGATAGGTTGGTGTATTTCCCACCAAATTACAGTGGGGGAGCCACGCTTTGGTATAAATGGGCCGACTCGACCGGAGTGATGGCACGGCCTCACCAGCACCACGGAAACAGCGCTGGAGCTGTGTTTCGCCGCGTGAGTCAGGTTACCGGAAGCCCATACCCCAAACCCTCTATTTATTCCCCTCCTCACTACCCAAAGGGCGGCAGCGCACTTGTGACACCTCTGGGCTTGCGGTTGTCCATGGGTGGTGGTAATCACTTACCATCAGGCGATACGTCTGCTTGTTTGCCCCCTATTCCATACAAAACAAAAATCATACCAACCAATCAAGGAGACTGTGTCAGAGAGACAGACTTTAACCAAACTCAGTCTCTCTCTCGCTACTCCGATCCGTCCGATCACGCTTTCCGCCCGATCGTTTGCCCTTCTAGTTATATATGCTCTAAGAGTTTTACTAATTACCATAGAGCACTCGGTATGGGTAAACTATTTTATTCTGTGGTAATGGTTATTGACTTGGCGAGATGATTGTGGTGTTTTATTGATTGAGTATTCAATGAAGATACATTTCTCAAAGTACAAAAACCTATGATTTTCTTGACACACATATAGTGATATTTTATTAAATATTTTATTTTAAAGGTGGTGAATTAAGGTAAGTGGTTTATATCTTAAAAGTTGCACTCTGCATTGTTATTTTCGAACGCGGCTCTTTATTCTAGATATTATTCTCATTTCTACACAAATTTTATTGTATGTTTTTTATGTGTCACAGTCAACTTGCAATAGATATTCAGTCATTGCGTTTTAATAATACTTAAGTTTTTTTTTCAATTATATATTAGTTCATTTTTTAAAACAAACGTAAGGAAATTGAATTGCCGCTTGGTAATGAAGGGTATAATTTTGTTTCTCCACAGAGCATAGTAGTGCCTGGTGGCACATGGCACATTTAAATCACCATTAATATTCATGAACCATTAGACATCAATTCAGCTTCTGCTACTTTAATCATAATAGTTGTTATAATTTTGTAGGATTATAATGGATTCTGCAGGTGATTGGTGTTTGATAGAAAGCGATCCTGGAGTCTTTACACAGCTCATTAGAAAATTTGGTAAGTGTTATTCATTTGTGTTATTATATATACACTAGAGATTAAATGAAAATCTGGCAACTATTCTGTATTCGGCCTATCCGGCCTTGTTTCACTATGTGACCAGATGCCGATAGTAATTCAATATCCGACCAGATACCGCATAGTAATATTACAAAAAAATCTCATTGTTCTACACAAGGCAAATCATACATTAACAGGTTACGGACACTGTTTATTTGTATAATCACAAGTCAAAAATGTTTGTTTTATTAAATAGTTCAGTATTCAGTAAAAAGTGGAAAATTGTGGTAAAAGAGTTCCAAATTTTCTGCATTTGTTTTTTGCTGTAAACGCTACTTAAAAGATAAATTCGAGCAAACTTTGATATCTGCAGATACTCATTACACTATATAATCACTTTTATTATCCTTTGCCACTTCATTGAAAATGTGCCAAAAAGTGCCATGAGCTTAACATGTGAATTTGAATTCAGTTTCATTTTTATTTTCACATGCTTAGCAGGTGTTGAAGACTGCGATGAACTGTTAACTGTGAGAAGTAGACTTGTCAGAGTTTTTTTTAAATACTCTATCATGATTTTCTGTCAGGCTTTTTCAGTTTTGAAGAACCTCTAAAAACCTCGGGTCTAAAGTGGTTGCTTGATATTAAATTATTGAACTGATTGAGTCATGTAACGATAAAAGGTAGAATATTCGGTAGCCGGATATCCAGAGCTCCGACCTCTTAGCTTGTTGAATATCGAGTATTCGGTATCAGGCCAACCCACTATCCGTTTCATCTCTAATATACACATTCAAGCTAGTCTGAAAAATGTAGCATAAGTTACTCCTTATACACTCCACAACTGGCAGATCCAGTGAAAGGCCTGTCAAAATAATCCAGCCATTTCTTTTTAGAACAAAGAGGCAGACAAAAATGGAAAAAAGTGTTATTTTGGTATATGTACTGGGTATAAATACAAATGCATTTAGGAAAAGCAGTTATTTTAATATTACAAACACACTCCAGTTTTATTTATTTGTAAGAAACTTCAATTTTATTAGATTGTATAAATCTTTATCCCAAATATATAAATATGCATCACCAATTTTCTATTATCCATCTTCTCTATGTGACCAAACTATTTAGGCATGGTCTTTGCAAATCTTGTTGCAAAATCTGCTTTCAGTCCACCATGACTTCGCGCATGTGGAATCCGATGCACCCACCGACGACATGATTCGAGCATTTTAAATCTATAGTATCTTAATATCTTCGAATATATTTATTTAAATTTTAAATTTTTATTTTAAAATTTAACTTTAAACATACTATGAAGTGCCATATTGTTTTTTTTTATACTCTCGATTGTCCGCACTTGATGGAACTTGTTGTAATACATTCTAGAATTAAACTCACTTGTACTTATGCCACTATTTACTATTTTAATTTAATTTACACCTGACCCGTTTCGCCTTATGGTTTTCTAAAAGGTTCAGGTCATATTGAGGTCTTATTGATCTATATTACATGCACAATGTATTTAAGATACTTGATATGGATTCATGGCACAGAACTACGAAGTTCGCCGCGTCAGCTAGTTCAGTATAAATCCCATCATTTTTAGGCTTTGGCTAGGTCATAAAGCTTACTTATTTATATCTTCATTAATATTCTCTAAGCTTATATTGACAACCGTAATGATTGACAGGCAAATATTAGATTATTATTTTTATTATTCAGGAGCTAAAGGAGTCCAGGTCGAAGAATTGTGGACTATTGAAGATGGCATTTTTGAGACACTGAGGTATGTATTATTAAAATTTTATTTTGTGGTTTAAGCTTACATCACTCCAGCAGTAGGTTAGGGAGGAAAGTTTGCAGGTAGCATTATGCTAGCTTTTCTAAACAAATGTGTTGCTACAAGTTTAAGAGGTTGAGAGTGCAGATTGACTTAATAGTTGTCAGGACACCTTTAACACAAAGGGAAGATAACCGGAAGATACCAGAAAGTGTTTAATTTCTGCAGTTATAAAATACCTAAAAGTACAATTGTCATATAGCCTGCATATAGCAAACGCTCATTCGACTGTAAATATGACTACGTTAGACATAGAATACATGTGTGTTAATATAGAATATGTTCCCACTAACTTTAAAAAAATAAAATTATATCAAAGTAATAAAAAAAAGACCAGATTGTAGAGCCACGCTGAATTCAGCACGAATGGGCCGGATCGGTACTACCCTCGCACAGAAGATCAGCGTAAAATGACAGCGATCATGCTGTCGTGTTTCGTTGATGAGTGCGAGGCTGGAGGCCCAATGATCCAGAAGCATCACTAGCCGGCCATGGTGTGGGTCATCATGCTGCAATGTTGCATTGTCTGCATTCGCAGTATGGTGACCACCACTCTTGTAACTGTAACCTATAAACAATAAACACATAATATTAAATCTATGAGAAGAATAAAGATATGTATAAGACTAAACATACTTGCTAGATAATCTTGTTTTTAATGCATGTAAGACACCCAGCTTGCATCCCGTATTAAGCTACAATATGTATTCAATTTGTTTTAGGCCTGTGCATGGATTAATATTTCTCTTCAAATACCTGCAACATGAAGAACCTTCAGGCCCAATAGTGACGGATAACCGCCTTGACAAGATATATTTTGCTAAACAGGTATATTTTACTCAATAATATATAGGCAGACAGTACATGTTTCAGATGTTGTAGAATATAATTTAGAAATAGATATATGGCACCACCTACCTGTCTATATATATCGGATATCTGTGCAACTTAGATGCCAAACCGCAATCTATTAGGATTTTATAGACGTAACCGATAAATACACACTAAAGTCGTATAATAAAGAAATAAATAGATCACGGAACAATATTTAAAGTACTTGTTTTCTAGCAAAAAAAGAATGAATGAAATTGGACTATGTTTTATTGAATTACAGCTAAGTACATATTTTGATTTTTATCCCCTCTCTCCGGGAAACCGTGCTGAATTTCGGGATAAAAAGTATCCTATGGCCTACCTCATAGTATGAACTTAAATCATGCCAAGTTTCATTTGAATCCATTCTGTAGTTTCGACGCGATGCGCGCCCAAAAAACAGACAGACAAAAATGAAAAAAAATACAGTTTTGGCTTCAGTATCGATTAGACAGACAGATAGAGAACTCTCAAAAAAAATTTTAAAAATATCTTTTGTATACAGAATTGGACATTTTTATTATAAGTATAGATTTTGAAATAAATTATCCTACTAATATTATAAACGCAAAAGTTTGTAACCATGGATGGACGTTTGTTAATCTTTCACGCAAAATCTACTGAACGGATTTGGATGAAACTTTACAGTAATATAGCTTATAAATCAAAATAACGCATGGGCTACTATTTGCCGCGATAACCTTCATATACTCAAGCGGAGTCACGACTACAACTAATATACCATAGTAATTATATGTTGTTATTAGTATCCATAAATCAGTACTGTATATTATAATATATACACAGTACTGATGTGTGTGTGTATATATGTATGGTAGTAAGGTTTCTAATTATATTCATCTTCTTATATATAAAAATTATTTGCTATTCGTTTATCTCGCTAAACCCGAGAACGGTTTAGCCGTGTTAGTTGATTTTGGTCCAGGGAAGGTTAAAACGGTGAAACATTTAAAATAACCCTAAGATGCAAATGTCACGTGTACGAAGTAGCGGGCACAGCTAGTTAGCAAATAAATATTTTAGGTCAAAACCCAGTGCACAGTCATACTACTGTCTCCGAAACATTTTGATCCACTTTAAGGTTGCCTGGAAGGGATTGCTTTTGGCAATAAGATCATCCTTTGTATACATCTGACTTTTTCTGTACCCTCTATAAACTCAATAAAACGTTATCCAAACAATGAGTTTTCTATTTATCTACTTTTTTAACTATTTAAGTTTAAGCCTTAAAGTTACCATATTGTACTTTTTTTCAGGTTATAAATAATGCTTGTGCTACACAAGCGGTTGTCAGTTTATTACTGAATTGTGATCATCCTGATGTGGAACTTGGTCCTGAACTGTCTACACTTAAAGAGTTCAGTATGTCTTTTGACCCTAGGATGCGTGGACTTACTCTGAGTAACTCACAGACTATTCGAAGTGCGCACAATTCCATGGCTCAGCAGGCGCTTTTCGAATTTGATCAAAAAGCAGCTTCTAAGGTAAGTTATGTTTGCATTTTTTCATGATTAAGAAAACACTATAATTATGTTGTTATTTGTTGATTTTATTTGCACGGTTTGCAATATCATTTCTGTTTAATAATTTTTACATATACTTTCAGGAAGATGAAGCTTATCATTTTGTTGGATACATGCCCATTGAGGGACGCTTGTATGAGTTAGATGGTCTCAGAGAGGGTCCCATTGATCATGGGCCCATTGCACCTGATCAAGATTGGCTTGATGTTGTTCGACCCATTATTTTGAAAAGGATTAATATGTAAGTAAACATATAAGTTAGATAGTTAGATACTTGGTATTGTCTAATTTTTATTTAGACTAACCTAGAGTCCCTCCCAAGCTTTATACAATCTTAGTTACCGTCACAAGTGTTAATAATATCTATTAAATAACAATATTCGGGCACTTCTAAACACGGGTATCTGTTTGTAAGCTAGTGTCTCACCCTGTAGGAACCAATCTGCTGGTAAAACATACTTATCATAGATAAATAACATGAAACAGAATCATAAATTTCACATAATTTTTTAAATCAGATGATAGCTACAAAACTTTAACAAAGAATCAACAGAAAAAAAAATATCTAAACCCGTATTAGCCCTAAGATTATCTAACCTCTTTATAGCACCTTCGGAAAGATACCTGCTATTTTTTAACCTTTAAGACTAAATTCTAACCCTCACATTTATTACTCTTTATTACTTTTACAGCTACACCGAAGGAGAAATTCATTTCAATCTGATGGCCTTAGTGTCTGATAGAAAAATGATATACCAAAGGCAACTCCAGGAACTGTTAAATGAAAATCAAAGGCGTGGCATGGAAAATACTGAAGCAATGAGTGAAATACCGAGATTAAGGATGTTGATTGAGTATGAGGATGTTAAAATGACAAAGTATGAACAGGAAATGGCCCGCCGAAGGCATAATTATTTGCCTTTCATCATAACGCTGTTGAAGATCTTGGCGGAGGAGAAGAAATTGACTCCTCTGCTCGAGAGGGCTAAGGAACGCGCTGCAAAGAAGGGCCCGAAGAAACTAAAAGTATAACATGAACAGTGGGGAGGTGTGCAGGTGGAACGCGTGCGTGGTTCGCGACGCGTTTCCCAGTCCAGCCCCTCACGCGTACTCCCCGCCTCTGAAAACATGCAGTTCACGCTTGGAGATTTAGACGCTATATTCACGGAGCAGCAGGACTCTTCACTATTATTAAATATAGAACCACATCAAGTACTAGAGCAGGTCATGACTGAATCCCCGGAAGATCTCGACGATGACTTGTACAAGCCTAGAGAGCCTCAACCTTCAGTTAGTAAATTGTCTATGGCTATTGACTCTGATGATAGTAAAGTGAGTGATACGAGTGACTCGCGAGGTTTGGTGATTGACACTGATGTTGAGGTTGACATTGATGTAGACGTTGAAGGTGACGTTGATGTAGATGTTGAAGAAATGGATCTTGACATGGACCTGGGTCAGCATGATTTAAGTGATAGGCAACTAGAACGTGACAATGATTCAGATTAATGTTAACAAAATTATTGTCACAAAATTGTATTATTAATGACTCAAAAGTAACATTCAATTATAAATAACAAGTGTTGTGGTTGAATTTGGTGTGAAACCCATTCTAAGGTTTAGTCAATTGAGTGTAATAAAACAAAGGTAATAAAAATAGACATGTTTATTTACTTACAATATTCACATATGTAACTTATTTGAAACTTTAAACCAAGCAGTATACAGAGAATCCTAAAATATAGATATTATTATAAGTCTGTGACTTGTGTCAAATGTTTTTTTTTTGTATTTCAATGCTTCTTGATATATTATATCTTATTATTAATACAATATTATTGTATAAAGCGAAATATTAACATCTGTGCTACATGTATGCGCTTTTGATGTGGTATAATTAAAATTAAATGTATGTAAAAAAGTGAATGATGACTGTATCTGTGTGTATAAATATACTTATAAAGTATATACAAATGTATGTATATATATATGTTCATGTGTGCTGTATTTTAATAACAAACGTCGGGAAGCAGTGCGAGGCTTCACACAGAGTTCGTTGCTAGTAGATTATATATCAGGTACATTTTGTTGTATATGTGCTTCACTACAACTATTAGATTCGGAAGAATGTGCAAAAGCTAAATGTTATTTCAAGTATAAATTACATTAATTAAACAATAATATAAAATAAATGTTTGTATTTATAAACATTTCAATTAATGCCGATAAATTTTAAACTAATAATGTATTATGTTACATATAGGTATTGTCATTTTGTATACGTCTTCTTGCTCGCTGGATAATAATAATTATTTACATCTTATTTAATTTTTGCTTAAATCTAAATTATAAACCTAATTAACGAAAGTTTGTTTATGCGTCAAGTTTACATGAATAATAAATTAATGAATTTGGGGCGTGATGTGGCACTTCAAAGATAGTCGAGCGTCTGTTATTTACACTGGGGACAATAGTCTGGTACGATGGGGTAGATGCGGTGACGCAGTGATATGAATGATGATTTAGGAGTAATTATTTACAGAGATAGGTACACATATTGAGCTTAGCTGCCTGCTATGTTCTATGTCATTACATGGATTCGCTAAGTAAGCGTTTCTGAGTAACTGGATCATCAACATCACCTAAGAGTATCACAGATTAGTTCGTCAGTACAATTGTGACGGAAAAAATTGTTTTGATTCTTCAGTTGATATCGTTTGTCGAATCCAAGTAATGAGTGAACAGAGGCTGGTTGAGTGTTAAAAGGACGCTCAGCGCGTCGTTCACGTGTTGGGCTGTAGTCCCTTGGGCTTAATCATCATGGACGCTCGCTTGAGTGTGTAGTCCCAACCTCTCCAACGGAACCATACAATGCCTGGAAATAAAACATTATATATTTAGATGTCTCATTTTAGCCACTTTTTGATGTCTAAAGTAATATTTAAATATGTAGAAATATGTGTTGTACTTATTTTGAAATATGTAGATATATACATAATTGTAGTATAGATATTTAGGTAAAATAAAGATTACGTTAATTGTTTGGAGCAAAGCCACTTATAGTTATGACCTGCTTTACTTATTCGCCTTTTATTCAGCCCACATACTATTGAATAGTATTACTCAGTAATGTAAAAATACGCATGCATTTTTTGACATTTACGTAGGAGAGGCATGTTTCGCCACGAATGACCCGGCTCGGCTGCAAACCCGGGTTAGCGATTTCTTTATTACTTTTCACCAAGGAAGTCACCTGACTTGATAAATAACCTCGCTATCGAATGCCCAAAACTCCCTTACTCTTTGATTTTCGAAAGGACTAAATAGGCGGCAACGCATTTACAACTGTTATGTTGCAGGTACCATCAGCTCACTCGCCTGCTAGCTTATAAAAAAATATTTGGCGACAAGACAATTCCTACAAGTAAATTTCTAATAGAGTACCTTGTCTAGCAGTGAGATCTTGTGGGTCGTGTAGATAAAGGCCGTTGAGTCCTCGGCCGCAAGATTTCCACCACCATCCGCCTTTCAACATGGAAGCGCAGTTCAACGATGATCTATCATTGTCCCTGTAAACAATCATTATGAGTTAATTGTTAATTTTGTAACGTTTTCTGTGTTTTAAGGATATCTCAAAGCTGTCCTGCCCGGAATACTGTAAAAGTATTGCTCTGTACAGCAGTAAACTTATACGAAATATAACTATAAGAGACATAGATGTAGAAATAGGACTTAAATGTATACTTGAATTAGATTATAAAATCTTAAAAAATTAAACTCTAGTACAGATAGGTATGCCGTGCCGGTAAAAAACTGGACACGATAGCTGTCAAACCAGCTCATTTTAATATTTTTTTCCCCAATTATTTGAAGTATTCTTTCTAAGCCTTATCCTCTTTCACGCAGTCCATATATCTTTGGTCGTGCTCTAGTTCATGTTAATTTATTGTAAAATGTCATTTACTACATTTTGCTTGATTTCAACCGCTGGTGCTATTCAATTGAACCGAATATTTCATGAAATAATTTAGGTCTTAAATACAGGTGTTTTGCCAATGATGAAGGAGATATCTACCGTCAGGCATGATATAATAATATACATACTTACATATTTACAAAATGATCATGATATAGTTTTATATATATCGTTTATTACACTAAAAGCATTCTCGTTATTTCATCTACATATAGTACCCTTTTCTGGAAACTTGCTATCAAGCTCAATTTTTATATTAACTACCCCCTTTTCGACAAAGCAAGATTGTAATACAGTGTAACAGCTTTTATCTCTGTTCCCTTCTATAAACGACTATTCTATTTATTTATGGCTATTTTCTACCAAGAACCATACCTGTTATATGTAGAGAAGGGACTGTTGTTGGACCCATACCAAGGATCGTTGAGGGAATCGCCAGCGGTGCCTTCATAGCCATCGATTTCTAGTTTGTAGTATTCCGCTTCCGAATATATCTTGAAGTGCGAATACTGTGCATACCTGTACAAAAAATCATACGAATTAAAACAGTAATCAACCAATGTGTTAACTCCCTTACATCCCTTCTTCATCTTATAGTTTAGTGATTGGAAAAAGAATCGAAAATTAGTATATGAATCTGCATCTCTGTTATATTTAGATACCTAGGTATATTTCTACTATCTTCATAGTGTTGTAACTTGCATGTAGCAAGATTTTAATTTTGTACTTGTTTCTTTCATTAATAACAATAAGTGACTCGGTACAGAATTCTACTTAATTATAATAGGACTCTGTATCAAGATTTTAATGTACGATATATAACAATTAAAGAGTGAACAAGTGCGGAGTTCTTAGTTATGGTTTTTTTTTGTAATACGAATACTAAAGCATGAAGAAGCACGCAATTATTCACTCTATTTTAAAAAATGTATTTTTTCGAAATATGAAATAAATGTCGTAGTCATTGAACTTTGTTTGTTTTTTATGACCTTTTTTTGTTAGGTTAGAGAATCCTTTCGGATCTCTGACCCCTTAGACCGAGACCTAAGAGAATGTGGCGATTCCACTATACCTTATTTAGAACTAGCTTTTGTCTGTGGCTCACCCACTCATCCCGCGTTTTTGTTGATTATCGCGGTGATTCTTTAAATTAATATACTTAACTCTTTGATTTGTCAATTGATTGAAATAAAACAAATATTAAGAGTAAAGTGAAGTTTACTACAATACGTACAGCGGAGACAACCGCTTCCAAATTCTAAAAACTGTTCTGTTTAGTAAGTAGGTTACAAGTCCCCTGCATTCATAATTTTTTTCAATATCTTTATTATACAGACATTGACCTCTTACAATTTTTTTTTTGTTTTAAGTATCTCTATAAACTTTAGATATTTCTATCAAGCTATTTCAATGAACCGTTAGGTTAATAAAAAATATAGAATAGTTAAATTAGGTTGTCAATAGTAAAATAACAGTGTCTCCACACATCACGAAATCTGTCACTGTGATGGTATTTACCAGTTAATATATACATACCTACGTAATAACCAGTGTAAGTTTCTACAATGACTTAGCAGCTTCTGAGCTATGCGAATGATCTTACTTCATTAGTTTGTTTTGAAATTCATCACTTAGTTTATAATAAAATTAACATTTTTTGTGGTAGTCTGTGTTTTCCACACCGGTTACTTGAGATAAAAAAATAGATATCTAAAACATTTTCAGCATTTAGTATCCACAGATTCAACTTCATTCATTTGAATCAAATGATGGCTATTGGATGAAAATATGTATTGTGTATTTAATTAACCGAAAAACAGCTTATGTAATACTTTTAAACGAGAAATTCTTGTATATATTTGATCTGAATCTCGGAAACGGATCCAACGATTTTCATGAAATTTAATATGCAGGGGGTTTTAGTGGCGATAAATTGATCTAGCTAGGATCCATTTTTGAAAATTTACCAATAAAATATCGTGCAATGCTCGGTCATCCAGGTAAGTACTATTACTGATATGACCGATATCCCAGTTTTCTAGGACCTTGAAGTTAGCAGACAGCAGACAAAGTAAATTTCAGATAGGGATATCTACAAGCGAAATTAAGTTCTTTAAGTTAACTAAATTAGAAATTGTTTCCCGTTGATTTACCTACAGGTGAAAATAAACCAATTTTTTTACTTATAAAAAAAGAAATAAAAAAAATTGAATTTCTCACCGTGTTTCCTGTCGTTTCAACAATCTGAAACTTTTAAATTTACCTACTTTATTACTGAATTCTGAAAATTTTTGGCTTAGGGCGTTCTGGGACGTTTATCTGCATGTAAAATTATTATTTTTAAAAAACAAATAAAGTCGCCTTTTTGTCTTGAATATTTGAATAGACTGGAAACACGGTGAGAGTATCCAAATTTTTTATTTTTATTTTTTTAAAAGTAAAAAAAATCGTTTATCACCTGTACGTAAATCAACGACCAACAATTTTGAATTTCGTAAACTTAAAGAACTTAATTTTGCTTGTAGATATCCCTACATGAAATTTTACTTTGTCTGCTGTATGCAAACTTCAGGGTCATAGTTTTCTGCGATAAGTCCTTACCTTTTGTTGCCGTCAAAATCTTCAAGTTCTACTCGAAGCATGTAGTCGTCATTATTGGTAAGCATGTATATGTTCTCGTTGCCAAGCCAAAATTCTTTACTAGGGTCTCCGAACCCGTTCTTGTAATCATTCCAGTCTCGGTTGAAATTCTCAGCTGGAACTCCGAAGTCATCGCGACGATGGATAACCTGTTGGTACACTTTCATTAGTCATACTGACTTAGCTGATATATTCATCCTCATCCTCAGCCCTTTGCAGTCCACTGCTGGACATAGGCCTCTCCAATTGCCGATATATTGAATTGTGAATAACCCCGTGACTTTAGTCGTAGTCGGTTAAATATTAAGATATCAGGTTAATATACATATTTTATATTAAACAGGGGAAGTTCCTCATGGATGTCTTTTGTCCTACGGAGATGTCCGATTTTACAAGTATTTTGAAACTTTACAATTCTCACATACTACTTAATAAATATAATCATCATCTTCCTTGCCTTTATTATTCCCAAGATTAATTGGGGTCGGTTACAAATTCAACAGATTTTACCTAATATTAGTTTTTCCACGGAGCCACTAGCATCGGACCTCTGCATCCTGAGGGTGAACTGAATTTGAAGATTGAACTAGTTGTCAGTATATTTGATGGTACTGACTTCACAATAACGATTTTCATAGTTGTTCATGACAACCCGTCCGACGGCTTATTTATCGTGCTCTCCGAAGCACGGGCGGGAAATACCGCCAACTTCCATACTCCTAGCTACTATTAAGAATTTCTTGTAAGAAAAACCTAACAGTAGTCTGACCCTGGAATCGAACCCAGACCTCTTCATCGGCAGTCGCTTACGGTAACCGCTAGCCCAATGAGGCAGTAACTAAATTTTTTTTTTTAAACTAGCCATCCGTCCCGGCTTCGCATTATCCTTTACGGAGAAGATTATATAGCCCACGTTACTATGATAATATTTTAGTCAATTTAATAAAAAAAATACAAGTTAAATACAAACCCCTTCCTCAAGAATCACTCTATCTATTGGTAAAAACCTCAAAAAAATCCGTGCAGATGTCTTTGACTTTATCGCGAACAGACGAACAGACGCAGCGGAGGACTTTCTTATCTAAATGTAGTAATATACTTCTAACACCAAGACACAATCAACGATCGTACTCATTCATAATTATTTACCCAGTGTGTCCTACTTAAAAGTCAGAGTTTGAAAGGAAAATAGTCTGTAAAAGGTACCAAAAGAAAACAGAATACAAGTAAAGAGATGCGGCTTATCTGGATGAACACGGGAGTATTACCTACCTATAGCATTACTGATGAATCACATTATCTACATATCAATATACATACAAGATACAACTTCAACAGTACTCTGATGGGTATAGGCCTCTCCTTATTAATGAATGTTGATTACAGTAAGTTAATTCGAAAAAAAAATTTTTTTTTATATAATTTTTTGTTTAAACTCAAGAAATTTTATGAAATTTTAAAAGAATGACACTTAAACTAGAAATTATCTGAATAGGTATCGTATCAAATCGTATATGGTAAGGTAACAAGTGTTTTTATTTATTAACAAATACATTTCAGATAGGGTGTATCTTAAATTATTTATGTTGTTACTACTTACTGTCCAACCGCCATCAGCTACGTTTTGCTCGCAGTACACCTTCAGGAACCAGTAGGTCGTCCCTCGGATTTGCAAGTAGTACACGCCCGACTCTCGCATGCCGCCGTTCATGAGATCCACACACGAGTATCCCTGCACAATGACATCACATGTTGTAGACATACTTTCTGAATGTCAAATATTGACTCACACATACATTTACTTTGGCCATCTGCGGAAACGATTATGTGGGGGGCTCTATAAAATTTCTAAAGATACCATGTCTTACACAATACTTTGTTCGCAAAGGCATAATATTATATTCGCGATGCCACCAGAATGATAATTCACATGCTTTTATTATGCATAAAGAGAATGAACGTTTCAATGGTTATGGGATCGCAAGTACACAAACAATGCTATCAATTTTAATGCCGACATTATGTAGGTATATCGTTACGCAATATTAAATAACTTTCTTTCCATTTTGGTTTGGTGCAGGCAGATTGATTACCGGTTCCCTTTTTAAACTTTCTCGCGATAATTACCGTTTGTCTAAATGTCAAATTTTTACAATTTGCTTACAAATATTTTGTAATTTAACAAACAATTTACAGTAATTATGCCAATTATAGAGAATGGCCTCTGGGCTACACAATTTACTTACACAGAAGAGAGACCGACATTTTTTTAGGTCATAAAGAGGTTTATTGTTTTAACACCGCCTTCATGTGTATGTAGGCAACTATGTAAATAAGTGTAGAATTTGCTTTTTACAACGTCACTTTTAATTACAAATTTTTAGTATTTGACTTAGGTACTTATTGAATTTATACCTACATTATATATTGTATGATAATATGACAGCTATGAAACTACACAGCGGGTTAGGTTACTATGTTTAAAATTTGTAGTAGTTTATAGCACTTACGATGAAGAGTAGATACAAACCCTAGGTATCATGTTTAACTAAACAAGTTCGCTGTGTCAAGATCAAAGTCGTACCTAATAGTATCTATCCTCAACTATTGCAACCAGTACACTGACCCATGCTATTCTCAAAGACTGCAAAATACCGCAATCAAAGTAATTTAAGTGTGGATACTTAAATTAATTGCTACAGATAACATCTATTTATGTTTTGTATATATATTTTCCATTTATCTCTACCCGGATAAAAATCGAAAACATTTATATTTGTCGACTGCAATATGTATAAGATACTAAGCGATTTCCTTTATAGGTGAATCTCCCATCTTTATCTCAAAACGTAGAATCGGTTCAATAAAAACACTAATTTTTTTTACATTAAAGTATGTAAAAATATGCAGTAATGTAAATTCCATACCGCGGCTTCATTTTTCCAGTATTATAGTAAGACATAACTCTTCAACTGTGGGGAATTAGTAAGAAAAACTGATCGTTTAAAATATAAATAATTAAACAAAACGTTCACTTTTGGAAATCTTTTTGCAAGCTCATTCACGCGGTCTAGAACGCCAATTACGTTGGCATTCACATTCATGGCATTGTGAGACGATTTATTAATATCAACGCGCGGACGCTTATTGCTAAACTGTATATTTGCTGTCCAAATATGGAATCGGTCTGTAGTGGCGGAAGCGTCGTTAACAAGATAATTTCTAATGAACAAAGCGTCTTCAAACATAATTCTTTCATTAAACTAAACTAGACACTTGCGTAATAATTGTTTGATGTTGTTCGTCCCAAGCTTTCCTTTTACTTACATTATTTTCTGTACTTATAGGTGTAGGATATTTAAACCAACACTGAAGTAACTGTATTAATAAATAATAATTACCCGACTTTAAAGTAATAATCTATTCAAACAAAATTAGCGGTCGTAATAGGAAAATAATTTATTTTTTTAGCTTTTTTCGCTTTTCCTCCATTATTATTAAACTATCTGTCACAAATTTCATAATCTTTCGTCTACAGTAGTTTTTGCTTCATGTATTTATATATCATTTTTTTTTGTTAAATAAATAAATAAATATTTGGGACATCTAACACACAACGCCATCTAGTCCCAAACTAAGCAGAGCTTGTATAATGGATACTAGACAAAAACGTTTAATGTTACTTAAACACATACTGCTAATACTGCACAAACTTAGTTCCTAAGGTTTACCGTTTTTAAGGTACTCAGGGCTTTATTGATTGTTTAATATTAATTAATGGTGATCGGCAGTTGTTAATTTTGAAATGTTATATTTTGTTTGAACACATAAAGGAGCTATTCCTGTGCGACCTAACTTTGTCAGCGTCTCCATAGTATGTATGGACATAGTATGTGTGAATAAATTAGTTTACCATAAAAAGGCTTTAGTGACCCAATCTTTAAGACAGACATAATATGCTATCGCGGACTTTTTTTAGAACTTTTAAAGAGGAACAAATATTTCACAGATGCAATCATGTAGGTAAATATTTGCTTGACTTATCATACAATACATAATTATTATTATTAATACGAATATTTGTGAAACTTTAACCATTTGCCAAAGGCACGCAATGGAAGCTCTCTAAAGGAATTTTTTCCACCATTTTTTATTGATACTCTGAGCATAGGTATTACCTTCTTCGATTAATATTTTTAAATCGGATTAGTAATTCCTGAGATTATCGTGATCAACCAACCATACAAACTCTCCAGCTTTATAACATTAGTACCTTTAGATTTCAATATCAGAATATCTTGTGATAAGTAATCAAATAACGTTGCGATGGTTGATAACATTTTCTAAGTAATGGCTTTTATATCTGCCGAGGCACAAAACCATCAATCATTGGGCATTAGGTAGGTACCTATCTTAGGTATATCTTGGCGCTATACAGTTAAGGAAGTGAGATACGATTTCCTATCTCGTGGTGAAACCTGTGGTTACAAAATGTTGACAGTGGTTATTTTCCTGCAATGGTTAAAAATGTAAAATACTGTTTATAGTTCGTGATTTTTTGCCGAGAATAATTTGTAAATAAACCCAACGTTTATTGACTAGATTTTGATTTTCAGAGGATTCGATTGGGTGGTAAATTGAATTCCCATATTGAAACATTGAGTATCTGAACACAATGATTAGTACACAAATCAAAGTACTGTATGTTTTGTGAGTCGAAGGACCTTTATTTTTTCGACGCAACCATCTTACTGTTACGAGCTGGGTATTAAATAAATGAAAGTAGTCGATTAATTACAAAAAAATAATATAACATTTATTAACAACACTTTTAAAACAATAATTCACTAAAGCACTCGTTAGTCGCACTAGAAGATCGCTTTGGTGTTAATCCGCTGTTTCGTGAAACAATAGGTACTCGCTCGTATATTATATAATCTTTGGCTTTGAAATATCTGGAATGATTTATAAAGTTCGATCGACCATTCTAGACCAAATAGAATTTCTAGAATCACCAACCTAGCGCTATCTAGCTTTACAGTCGTACGCTACTTGTTACTAGATGGCGCCGCTGTGTAGCTCTGAATTATCCAGAAAATACGAGACCCATTTTAATTATGGCATAACATTACTCTAAATTGTCACTCTTTCTCTTCTTATTGAGCTATAAGGTTTCTACGCATTATCAAAAGCTATAATGTTGAAGTATGAGCTGATATTATTTCAATGACCTTAAATAAATATAATGACTCAAATCATGGCATATTAAATCAGATTAACCTATCGCCGTCTACTGCTAAAGTTTTGACATAACTGTAAACTTATAGGTAAAAATATTTATTTCTGAACATTACACACCAGATCACAGAACTGAGCATAAAAACAATACGATTTAACGTCAGTAAGTTACAACCAACTCAAACTGAGTTGGTTGTAACTTACGCCTAATATTTGAAAAAGATCTCGTGTAGTCTAAAGTGGGTCTTCGAAATTTATTCCGACAAATTAAACAAAAGACAATAGAGTTTGGTTATTTTAAGTTTCCGTCAATTCATGTGAAAATCCAAAGCCGAATTCGACTCTGTTTACATATAATAATAACTTGGTAATTCTCACGAAATTATTTCCCGGAAGTTTGTAAAGCAAAGTATTTAAATAATTTAATATAAATAGGTAAAACAAGTTACACAATGTAATTATTCATAATACCATTTGTACTCAGCTGTAACCTCGGCAAAACTTAGTTTACAAGAAATAGCAGTCAGTTACGTATAAATTATCCGAATAAAACGTATTTTTGCTTAATTACCTTATATGCTCTTGCTTCAAAAATATATTTATCTGCAAAGTTATGTTTTGATATACCTATTTAAATTTTGTTCACTAGTTTTACTTGCAATTAATAAATAGTTTGAACATCTTTTGTTTTTCATACAAGATTTCATCAAGGAAGAAACTTGATGCAATTTCTCAGAGAAGGACAGAAATAAGGAGTAAATTTTTGAATTGAATGACCAATTCATGAACTGAAATAAGTCCTTAGTATTCGTATTATTATATTTTTATTTATACTACAACAAGAAAATACGGTACTTTAGTAAATATATTTTGCTTTTACTATAGTGTATAGTTTAGTCATAAACCATAAATTAAAATATATTATACCTACATACTAAATACAAGGTATATGAAACAAACAACATAGTTTTAAAAGTATAACTGAGTAGCTTAGAGAGCATCCAAAACTTGGGAAAATATCTGTCCGATATTTATCATTATATCCTATTTTTTTTTGAATTGATTACCATAATTAAAAAGAGCCTTTTCAACTCGTCTGTTCCGATTATGGTGAACATAACATAATAATTATTGTTAAGAGCAATCTTTTACGTAAAATTCCAAATAGTTCGAAAAGTCTTAAATTGTTAGAGCCACTCAGACACATCTTGTTGATACTACTGCACTTAAGTCAACACTAATTATAGAGACAAATAGCTGAACCTCGCGGTGTTACCCGCGGTTATTGTTGTACCGCGAGTAACGCCGCGGGACAAAGTTAGTCTAAAAAAGGTATTCCATGGATCATCAGCTGAAAGTCCCGTCAAAATCCGTTCAGCCGTTCCAGAGATTACCCGGAACAAACAGACAGACAGACAGACCAAATTTTTTTTAACCACATTTTTGGTATATGTACCATGTACACGTGATACATACATATACATTTAAGAAAAAGCGGTTATTTTAATATTACAAACAGACACTCCAATTCTATTTATTTGTATATATATTTTTTACTAGTTATCCTAAGCTTGGTATTGCAAACTTTAAAAATAGTATCACTGACTTCAATGCGACTAAATTATCATAAATTGTGTGAAAATGGAACCAACCTTGAGTACAGCTAATTTGATTAGGAAATAAATTATATTCGTGGTTCACACACAGCTAAGGTATTGCGTATCATAGACATAAATATATAAGCATATTAAGTTGAATTGAGAGCCTCCTAGATTATGAAATACATTAAAAATAAGCAATTACTCCATCAAGTAACGTTATTTTATATTACCAATCTACCCTAAATAAAGTAGTTCAGGGTTGGTGCACATGATTCAGAGAATTGACCTGCCTGCACATCATCAGACATAGGTGTTACCTTGGCAAGGAGGTTTTGGACCAAGCCAAACTGGCGAGACGGATCGGTAAAGGCGTATTTTGCTTCCTTAGCCGCTTACGACACTTATGTATACATAATTATTTATGTACAGAATTTATCCGATTTAATAAAAATTAGGTTTACACACAATTTATTCAAAAAGAAAAGGTTAGAAGGATTTTATGTATATACTTAAAGTACACATTCATTGAAAAATGTATCAAATAAAAAGAATGGAATGTATTCGTAAACTTTAGCTCAATCTAGATTTTAGAGAATTAAATATGTAAACTATTTTCGCTGAGTGTGAAATATTTATTATTGTTATTTATATTTAATCCCGTTTAAAAAAAAAAAAAATAATAACCGTTCGCAGATCATCAGTCCTTTTGAAAATGTTTAAAAAGTCGCGGGTATTTTTTATTGATAGGTACTTGTAGAAAGCTATATTCATTTTTACGCTAAACTAGATGCGTCGCGCGTTATTACTATTTATTGCACTACATTATCAATTATTTTTTAAAATAAAAGTAGCCCAAATTACTACTTATAGCACCGACTATCTGTCAGTGGAAGTCCAGTCAAAATCAGTCCAGTCATTTTAGAGATTAACTTAAAAATACAAAATTTTTTTTTAGATTTTTTTGCTCTATGTACCGTACACACCGTTACACTTTAAAATTCATTTAGTGAAAAGCTGTTAATTTAAAATTACTCACAGACACTTACATTATTTATTTGTATAAAAAATAATTATTATTTATTGTAACTTTATTTGCCAAAGGTTCACATTAGGTCAGTGTTTCAATGTCTTCTATAGTTTGTTACCTGTATTCTAACAAGTTTAAATCTACTATTTAAATTCTGCACTCACAGTCACCCTTAAAGGTCTATAGACTCTATAGAGGATTCCACGATTCATACTAGAGTGTATCCCACGTAGAGCCTAGGTACATACTCGATTCACAACAAAAGAGAAATCAAAACATCTATAAAATATGATTTCATTATACATTGTGTAAAATCTTTACTAATATTATAAACGCGAAAGTTTGTAAGTATGGATGGATGGATGTTTGTTCACGCAAAAAGTACTGCACGGATTTGGATAAAACTTTACAGTAATATAGCTTATACATCAGAATAACACATAGGCTACCATTTGCCGCGATAACCGTCAACCGACATATGTACGGGCGGGCCTTTCTTTTGTTAAACGTTTCTTTTTTTAAATCGCCACTGTCACTAGATGTAGACTGCTGTCTGTGGTCTTATGTTGTGATTTCTGAGGACATTTATTACAAGCTTTTATTTAGCTTCACCTGTCCCGATGTTTGTCTGTAATCAAATGTTACTAGTTAAATTTGACCGACTTCCCGAATTTTGATTGAGCTGAAATTTGAAATATACATTTAGTTCTGATGACTATGCAATTATATATATTTTTTATCAACAAGTAATAAAAGCTTGTCTTTAAAAAACTTTTAAAATTCATTACTTGTTTATTGTGTACTATAACATAGTAAGACAAGTTTAAGTATATTGCAACATTAATTCGTGGGCGTATATTGCGTCTATTGCAGGAAGTTTCTCGCAAAACTTAAGACTAATTAAGGTAAGTTGTGAAACCCGTACAACTCGATACAGCTAATAGAGTGCCATTTAATGTTCTAAGTATCCTAATTTATTTTTAGGACTGCGCAAAGCGTGACATGCTCGCTTTCGGAATCGATCCCAAGGAGTGGTAAGACCTCGCCAACAACCGCAAAGGGTGGAGGAACTCTATGAAGGGGGGCGGCAGAGCCCACGACAGGAGCTGGTTCCAGGGTTTAGCCATCAAGCGCGAAAGAAGACAAAAAAAGAACGATAGGGTCTCATCTGATCGAACACAAAACGATTCTCTACTCAAGTGTCAATCGCTTGGACGTTACTGCCGCTATGGTATTAGGCTCTATAGCAAGAATTGCCACAGAGGTGTTGTCTAAATTAACTGTAAAGAAGAACAGATGACAACTGAAAATATTATATGGGTGGCATAGCGGTTTTAGCAGTAGCCACATAGCTTTCTATTGCTCTAAGTGCTATTGGTACATACTTATTACAAATCGTTGTTCCGACACTGTGAATCAAAGTTTTCTTGGCATTCTTATAATTATTATTATAGATATTTTTATCCTAACACACTCCTTGCTTAATAACTTTTTAATTTCGGGAACAATTAATGGACATAATATTTATACTTGTAATTAAATGAGATGAATCGGAAATAAAAAAACGTGTTTGATAAAATTTGATAAAAAGTTATAAATCCGGTTAAGTTTATGCCGCAGCAGTATTAAAAATATCCTTTGAGGATATTAAATGAAGTAAACGCTATTAACTAATAGTGAAGGAATAATATTGGATAGAATTTCAGTAACCACTTAATAAATGTTACGATTTTCTACAGGTGTAATTTTCTCGATAAGTAAACATGTTATAAAACATTACATCATGGGGCTCTACATAACCACCAGTTCTCGCATACTAAGAACAATAAACACTTGTAATCATTGGTAATTGTCGCCTGAGTGGGAACGCCAAGTTTTTGCGCGGCACTCACAAAGGCGCGGAAAGCGCAGCCGTGTGTACCAGCACGATTCCGAACCAGATTTACGTAACAAGAGCCACGCAACTTTCCTTGCACGGAAATGTCGTGCCTGCGAAGCTTACCGCTTTTTTAACATACATAACCATATTCAGATTTTTTCTATAAAATACAAGCAGTAATCTCAAATTTATTTACAGGATTAAAGGCGTTTTATTTTTTTGGCAGGAAATCAGTTTGCATATATAATACATTATTTAATCATTAAAGACAACGGACGTTGTTACGTTCATGTCAAATTTTATTAGGCACTCGCCCGTTAGGCTGCCCAACATATTTATCTAAAATGCAAAATATTCTGGTACTCGTAGCTACATACCAGACCGTTTATTGCGTATTAGTTGGTTCCTTATTGCTAAATCGGGTTACCTAAATGACAGTGTATTGAAATATATAGACGGTGCGAGTGTTCGAATTATGCGGATTTAAGTGCCTCGAGAGCCACTGCGCTGCCACTGATTATAAAAGCCGTCCATACAGCATAAACATTAACTGTAACTTATTTCAACCAATACTTAGATTGACGATTTACACAAGGCCCTATCCGTTGGCGATATAATTGCTTCCACTTCACTTAACCTACATTTAGACTAGGATCTATAAGACTGTTAGAACAGCTGTTGTGAATAATCTAGTTATTGTTTTAGTTAAAATATGTTAAGACGCTGCGCGAATTGCATCCATTGGGTACACTGTATATCATTGGTTTTAGAATATCATATTTTATGTACATTATTTAAAGTTTTAAGAGTCCAGAGCCCGTTTCTCCATCCTTAATATTATTTATCCCGAACTCACAAATAGTATGTGTATATGACTTAAATGACGCCTTTAACCGCTATGATACCAAGTCGCTTAGAAAATTACGATTATACCTATGAAACGATATAGCAGGATTATATGAAAGTTATATCATTCGCTCGATGGGCACATTTTATTAATTGCACCTTTAAGAATTGTTCAACTATAACGATAGGTGTGTAATGATGAGTGAAATTCTTTATGTAACTTTAACTCACTTTCACGTCTTTATAGTTGGCGACGATTTCCGAGGCAAAAGTATTATTGCCGATGATGGGTTTATTCTTGACGCTGGGGAAAATGATGCCGCCCTTGCGACTGACGGATCGCGGGCTTGTGCTGCCGGTGCTGGCCGGTGTAACAATTACTGTGGCGCCTGCATTCGATGTCGAGCTGGACGTGCTCGCTGCACTCGTGGTGCTGGAGGCGCTCGAAGTGCTCGAGGTGCTCGGGCTGCATGCGACATGAATATTAGTTATCATACATACCCATACCCTACACCATATTCTTATCATAACTTTGTCAATGTACAAAGTACCGCATGTCAGTGTGGGAACAGAATTATAAATACGCCACAGCTCGCATTACAAAGTCGCGTGTAGGTTATAAAGAAGTCATAAATCGCAAAGCCTTTTAAAAAATAGAAAGATGTCACCTGTTGCTAAAGATAGAAGCAGGCGGCATCGTTGTGGCAGCAACAGTACTCGTCGTAGGATCCGTTGCGAGTTCTTCAATACGGTATCTAGTTGGCGCATACTCTACAAGCCTGTCTATAGTCGGATCGAGTAATAATTCAGGGGGGACAGGCCGCTGCGCCAGGGTTGCTACATCGTCCTCCTGTTTCTTCAATCTTTTCTCGACCATATCCAAGTTTTCGATAATGAGATTCGTTTTGAGTCGTAAATCATTATGAATCTGTCCGATTGCACGTTCTTGACGTTGAGTCTGCGTTAGTAATTCATCTGACTTGGGTACCAAGTCATCCACTGAACTTTTCGTTCCGACTACTACGTCCCAAACTTCATCCATCTTTTCAGAGACGCTCATCATGGGTATTATTTTATTGACGAGGGTATCAATTTTACTGTTTTTCGTGATTGGAGCTTGAGTGCTAGTTGCAGTACGATTTTTAAATAAACTGTTAACATTTATAGAAGCGTCTTCGGGTTCAACAATGGCGGCGTGAACATCAGCCATCATATAAAGTACTTTACCCAAGTTTTCAGATACAAGGTTGATATGAAACTGTAATTTTCGATCAACAGTAGATACTGAGTTCCTCAATTGGTCAACTTCCTTAGTGATTTCATGGATAACTTCAGAATTTAATCCTTTTGCTATTTCGATGACATTCAAATTAATTGGTTTCTTTTCACTTGCTTCCGCGTTAATGTCATCAACTGGCAAAAAGTTGCTATCGATTTGATTCTTGAGGCCAACAAGTTTTGAATCAATATTTGTGACTTTCTGATCTAGTGATTCCAATTTTCTATCAAGCAACTGTGCGTCACTTATCTTATTTACGTTAGGCCTTTTGATAACTTTTTCTGTGACGGTTGGTTCCTCTTGTCCCATATGACTAAAAAGCTTTAGGTCAAGGTTCCCCAATTTAGATATTATAGCGTCAGTTTTATGGATATTATCATTAACTCTTGAGTCTAACGCTTCCACTCTTCTCATAAGGTGTTCGACGGCTTTATCTAAGTTCTCTATCCTTTGCAGCTTCGTCTCCAGTGTACTCACTATGACCTCGAATACGTTGAATATATATTGCTCCCTGAAACAATAGAAAAAATATTGTAATTGATGTTTCGTGACATTTCTACTCAGTTTTACAATTAAAGTATAAATTTCAAAGAAATCTTCTTGCAGTTTTCAATTGGTGTTATGTGTATCTTAGTTAAGGAATATTAGATTATGCGTGATTTACCGACTATTATACTTATACTACAAAATTTATGGGTGGGAGCTGGGATGTGGATATATCAATTTTTGAAAAGGAAATAGACCTGGACCTGTTTTAGTTGGAAGACCTGATCGGATAGAGAGAGAGAGAGAGAGACTATACCCAGAGATACTATTGTAATAATCGTATTGCAGGACAGGAATTTTTGTTATATTCTTAAATTATGTAGCATTCTTTACTTCTGAAATGAATTATTTACCTGTCATAATATTTCATAAAAAATCATTGTTTTTTTAACCGACTTCAAAAAAAGAAGGAGGTTTCTCAATTCGACCGTATATATTTTTTTTATTTTTTTTTATGTGTGTTCGGGCTTCGTCGTTTATGAACCGATTTTGATGATTTTTCTTTTGTTGGAAAGGAGATGTCCCGACGGTGGTACCATGATAAGGAAACTAGGATCTGATGATGGCATCCTAGAGAAATCGAGGGGAACCTTCGAAATTTGTAGGGGCGACTAGTGCATTTGTAATTTTTTTAATAAAGTATTTGAAAGCACTACAATTTAATGGAGGTCTGGAGTCGATCTGATGATGGAGCCGAAAGATAGTCGAGGGAACTCCTCTACGATTTATAGCAGTTGCCTTGTTTTAATATTTGTCTTTTGTAAAGGGTTTGTTTAAAGGTTTTTCACCTAATTTACCTTGACAATCCAGTACAGTACATGCTGTGGCGTCTGTTTGTGTTGATCTATGATTTATAACTGCAGCTCATACAGGTAGGAACTGCAGCTTCAATTTAACGTTCATAAATGTCACTAATTTGTTATTTTGAGTTTTGTGTTCTCAGTATCCGTTTCACGTATTATTGTGAAGTCCCCTGCGGCATATGTCTATTGCAGCAGTGGTCTTTTAGTAAATTTAAAAAATGCAGTTTATTGCTGTACAAGTTTTTTTTTTTGATTTAGTTAATGGTTGTGTTTGTCTGATACCAATGTACTTAATATAACTTACACAAGTTGACTTATCATAAACAATTTTGGAATGTTCTGGCATTTCCAGTGTCTACTATGTTCACACGACCTCGGACATTTGAAATGTGAGTGATTAAGGAAGTTAAAGCTTCCCCCAAGGTAACGGGCAATCTATTTATCCATTTCTAGTCACATCTAGATTTTTGTTTAAAAATTCTTGGAGCTGTAAGAGTGAGTGTGTGGTGTGTAAAAATAAGTGACATCTTGCAATTTTCCTTCCTTCCTAGCCTTTATTATTCCCAAGTTTTAGGGTTGGCTACTAATTCAACTGGTTTTTTTCTGAATATCAGTTCTTACACGGAGCGACTGGCATCGGACCTCCGCAACCCTTGGGTGAACTGAATTCGAATGTTGAACGAGTTGTCAGTATATTTGAGGGAACTGACTTCCCAATAACGATTGCCATAGATGTGCCATAGACAACCGGGACCGATGGCTTAACGTGCTCTCTTAAGAATTTATTTTAAGAAAAACCTAACAGCAGTGCTATCCGGTAATAAAACCAGAGATCTCTTGATCTGCAGTCGCTTACGCTAACTACTAGACCAACGAGGCAGTTCCCTGTAAGTGTCATTTTACAAGACCAAAAATTAAAACATTTAAAACATCAATTTTAAAATATTCAAACTAGATATTAATATTTTAATTTGCTCTATAAAAATCTTTGATCTTCGAACTGAACATTTCTGTAACTGAAACCGAAAATACAAATATCTGAAAAAAGGCAGATTAAATGCGAGACTTAAAGGTTTGAGTCGGAAAGATAAAAGGATTTAATTAACTACTCAGGAGCTATTGCACATCAAGAAGTGTTAGGTAACAGAGACCTTTTTACATTCTAATCATAGACAAAATATTTAACTTACTAGGTATCGGACTAAAATGTGTTAGGTATAAAATAAACTTATTTTGCTAAACTTTAATTCCTTAATATTCTCCTGAACGCAATTTTATTAAAATATGAATAGATATGCCTTAAACATTCCTTTTTGTGTCGGAACAAGTAGGTACTAATGTCTATTTAGAAGGGAGTTGCTCAACGAAAGTTTTGTATTAGTCCTATTATTTATTCTGTTCTCAAGTAAAGCGAATGGTGTTATGCAAATTCGATTAAAATTGGCAGCAAAGTTGAGTAAATCAAATTCCTATTACGACTTGTCCTATCCGATACGTGAATAACTTCCTGAGATCGAAATTTTAGCTAAAGTGTAGCAATGGCATTAACAATTTTGCAATACTAGACTCCTTTCAAACTCATTAGGTAGGTGTATTAGAGGTATAGTCCAGGGAATTTTACAGAAATTAGACCCAACGAGTGTTAAATGTGTTGATTAATGCGCCGTTCACTGCGGCTCGTTGGTGAATGGTTTAAGCCGGTATTATTTGTAAATTCAGTTCGGTGTAATTTTCTCATTTACACAGGTTGTTGGTTTTTTAGCGAAAATGTTCGTTGTTTTATATATATGGAAGTTCGTTGTAGCGGGTAGGTATATTTAGATTTGACTGCACGGATGGCGTAGCAGTGTTGAGAGCTCAAGCCCAGCTTGTGACAACACTGTTTATGTTTTGCACACATTTTTTTATCTTTTGCACATCACATTAAGAAATAGAAAAAAATATTTATGAAGAATATGTCATTAACTTAAATGTATTGTTTTTATTGCCATAAAGATATCGCAATCGTCAACAATACGAGTTTGGCAATAATTTCAACTCTTGCCGTGTTTTGTATTGTGTGAAGTCCGCACTGTATCATTTCCTTGAGGACATTTCGACTTGGGTGTACCAAACGGTATATTATTACTTCAACACAGATAAATGCACTATCAAGAAACAATTAAAGGGCTAGTATTACATCTCTAAGTAACCTACTTGCGATTCTCGTAAAGCACTGACTCGTTCGTGACACGTTCTGTTTAGTATTTGCTCTTAATTGCCAACAACTTTAATTTAAGTACATGTTGTAATTTCGTAAGTAGGTACATTAATTCCGGATATAAGCATTAATTATAGAGATCAAGTTTATGTGTTTAAGTGTATTAGAATTCCAGTTGATGATGATCAAATTATTAGAGTAACGAATATTTGTAATTGAATGGTAATTGAAATACCCACGTTTTACCTAAATTAAACTAATTGTTTATTAATTTGTACCATAAATATCTAGATCTTATATCTACCTACATACATATACCTACGTTATCTATAATACATATTTACTTATACGGTAGTAAAGGCATGTATAGAAATTAATGTATTAAGTGTTTTTCTGAAATTATAGAAGACAAAATTTCTGAGCAATTAATTTTTACTTTGAGCTTTTTCCATAAATATCATCAAATAACTTATAGATAGACGATATATCGGAAATGGAGTATTATTAATTCATCAACAATATACCTAATATTAAATTACAATTCACATGATGTAGAGTTTAATGTCCAAGTTATGTAAGCGTTCACAAATTGATTAAAATCGCCTCTGCAATTAAAATATATAGGCTTTGTTATACAACAATGGTGTTAAAATTCATAATGTCATGGAGGTTCTTCACGCCTCCGAAGTTTTCTTCGCCCGAACAAAAAAATATTTTGCATCACTACACTGTCTGTGTGATTAATAAGACTTTTCCTCATTGGTAGTTCTCATTTCGAAAATCGAATTATCCACTGCTGGACAAGGCCTCTCCTTAGAAAAGAGGATGTGGCCTACTACCACGTTGACCAGATGGATTGGTGTAGAGTTTGTTTGTTAAAGGTATTGCACTGCAAACTAATAAAACTATGAACATGCATTGTACTTTTTATAAAGCGAAGAAAGAACAAGAAAGAAAGTTTTAATCTTAAATAAATGAGTAACAAGCGAACAATCTAGCTTGTTTTAAGCAAATTATGTAAACCTGTACCTGAGGGACATAAAACTGCACCAAGTATTTAAACATAATTATTTCCCCACTTTTAAATATTCTAAAATTCTTTCAGATACGGACCGTTCGGTGGAAATCATCCTAAAGAATTCTATCAAGGTACCTGCTACGGCGCAGGACGAATCGATTGAGGGCAGAACATTCGCTCTAATGTCTTGAATGTGGTTCAGGGTCCCTTATATTGTATTGGGCTTTGATTGCGAGTGCACAACCCGCACAACGTTTTGTTACTACTATACACGGAGAATCCATTGTCACATGAATATCAGTTCAATAGAAACTACCCACATACTATCGTTTTATTCATTTAAGTTACTCACTACATTGTAGAATTGTAATATGAAAGAGAAGGAAATCTTGCAAAAATCCCTACCCACCTACAGGTCAGATCTGTGTGGTAGGCTAACAGGAGATGTTGATGATTTCTAAGGAGAGACAGGAGGAGGATTATTATTAGGTGGATGAGGACTTAAAGTCAGGAAGGAAAGTTATTGTCGAGGAAGTTTAAGGAAGTTATTAATTCATGGTTTTATTTGAATCGTAGCCTTCTGATTCTTCGTATCTATAATATCTATTACCGAGGTCTAAAAGTGTAATTGAGTTTTTCTGATTATAGAAATGCATAATAACAGTTCGGAGTTAGGAACTTGGGTTCTTAGCCCCGTGCCTCGGACAGCACGTAAAGCTGTCGGTCCAGCGCTTAATCTCTCCTCGGTCATGTCGGATAACCGTCCCATCGGATTATGAGACTGAAGGAACAGTAAGTGCACCTGTGTTTGCACACACTTGTGCACTATAATATTTCCTGCGTAGTTGGCTGTTCTCCGTTAAGGGTAACCGCCGTAGCCGTAATCGGCTAGGAGAACATCATCATATATTATAATGATATATCTACAAAATAATTAGTCAAAGCTTACAAAAAATATTCAACATTCTTTAAGAAAAACAATTCCGTTTGGGAAACTGCTTTGGTTTTATCTTTTCTATTCTGGTCAATCAAGGGTTTGTCAAATAACATTCCTTTATATTATGTTCCATTTGGGTTAACAAGTTAAGAATTTTAGTTCATTGTTGTTTGTACACTGCGATAGATAAATTATCTATAAAATATTTTACGCTGCCCCTTACATATATGGTACTATAATACAAGGACTTTATAAGAATGTAGATAAATATAATTAGCCTGAACTTAGCCCAGATTACACGACAATGGAGCGCTCTCATTAACTATGTACAGTAAAACACTGAACATATTTTTATGGGAACTAAATCTCATATGGTTAAAGCCTTGTGGTTCCATGGTTATTTAGGTTGCAGTTGTTTACAGATTTGTGCACGATATATAAAAATGAATCACCAAAATGTATGTACGCACATAAGTTCCGCTCGGCTGCAACAAATTAGTTAATTATTATTTTTATGTGTTGGGAAGCTGAAACGGTATTATTACTAAAATAACTGTTTCAGAAATTTTGAAAATATTCACGATAAAACATGTGACGGTACGAAGTTTGCCGGATCAGTTATTCTCTAAAAAAAATTAATACCTATCCAGTACTGGTTATGAAAGAAGATTCTAATCATGACTTGACTGTCGGCTCGGTCGATGTGATTGAGATGACATTCTAGTCAAAATGAATATCAGAATTCAGACGGAATTTAAACGGCCAAGCTTAGTTGAGTGTCTGTTAGTAATCATTAGTAAAGATTACTCAACAGATCGTGTGGTTCATTTGTATCTAAATACCTACAACTCACAAACACGCTTTAAACTGTAACATGTAGAATAGATACTTTTACCCCCGAATTTGGCGTTATTAAATTAATCTTGATAGGCGGAAATATGGCGATGACGGGATGTGATGACGCAAACAAATTCGCCATATAGGTATGTACTGAACTTCCTTAATTATTTTTATGCAGTTTTATTGCCTATCTTGCCTTGTTGGTCCAGTAGTTAGTGTAAGCGACTTCTGATCAAGAGGTCTCGGGTTGGATTCCCGCGTCGGACTGCTATTGGGTTTTTCTTACTAGAAATTCTTAATAGCAGCCCGGATATGGAAGATGGTGATGATTCCGGCCCGTGCCTCGGATAGCACGATAAACCGTCGGTCCCGGTTGTCAGTGCCCTCAAATATACTGACAACTAGTTTAACTTTCAAATTCAGTTCACCCTCAGGCTTGCGGAGATCCGATGTGAGTCGCTCCAGGCCAAAACTGATATTCAGGTAAAACCGGTTGAAATAGAAGCCGACCCCAATAAAGGTTGGGAATAATAAAGGCTAGGAAGATGATTTAGCTGAGTTATGTAGCTCTTATAAGCGTTTTAGGAATTATTCTAATGATATATTTATTTTGAGATTGAGAGCATTCTTTTTACATTTTGGATATGGAAGATTACGGGAAGGGCGAGGGATGGATTTTCACGTATTTTAAATACAAACTATACACGTGACGAGTTAAGACCTTTAGAACATGTTGCAAGATCAAAATTCAACAAAAAGTATATCTAAAATATTTGAGAATTATTCTGCCCGGTAAACATTAACCCACACACGGAATTAAAACGGAACCGAATTAAAAAACGAATAAGTTTATGATGGCGAGTCAATTACAAGAAAATAATTTAAAATATACTTTAATGAAGGATATAAATCTATGACAGGTACATACTAAAAAATAGGATACGACTTTAAAAAAAAATGTGGTTAACTAAAGTAATACCCATTTAGTGAAATTATTATAAGTACCTATTTATCTATTTCAGTTCAAAAAATTATAGAAGTACACGCTACAATTTTTTTTAAATGTCGTATTTTTTTGTTGTTTGTCATTAATGTTATTGTTACTATTAATCACTCTTAGAATTTCATGTATATATTTCAACTGTATAGTTTTTATTGAACCCATCTATTAGAAATATTTACATTTATTTTAATCGCATTATTCTAGCGGCTGATAGACAAACTGACTGTGGACGCTCAGTATTGTTGGTCGGAAGGTACTTCTTTTTTTATTTATTTTTACACCATAACTCTCTCATTTTATTTAGTAGTTACACATACATAAAACATATAGTAAGGATACTCAGACTCAGAACAATAATTAATTAGTATTGCCTCATATGGAAATCGAACCCATAACACAGTAGTGGCAAGCGTTTAAACAAGTACACCGTCCGTCCAGTCATAGTATTGTTTGTACTTTTTAAGTACGAAACCCTAAAAAATCTTATACATTAGTAAACCGATTATGCCGTAAATGTAATCCCAACTTTTAAAATTAGAAATGTTGTATGATTTATATAAATCAAGATTATCATTTCTCAATGAAGTGACAGCATTATATTACATTGAGGCCGTTTACTGTCTTTTAATAATTAATTCTTATTTATAATTATTGCCACTTAACGGTCAATAAATATTTATTGACTACATACAACAATAATTGTCAATGCATTTGATAAATTACATCGACACACAAACAACACACACCTGTATCATAAAACACATACACATTGTCATACATAGAGATATTAATTTCAAGAGCATGAGAAAATAGTGATTGTCTTGCCAGAAATTAGATCATAATATATTACGAAGTAAATTTGCTTCAATTGCGTTTATTTCTGCACTCTTTACGGAATAAAATGTAATACTAAAGCGATTGCCTCAAGTTCTTGTTTAATTGTCTATGTGTATTACAACAGCGGTATCGAACTGGGCAACTCTTCTTGTATGCAATATCATACACGTACTCGGCAGATATTGTATGAGAGCAGTGTGAAGCGTGGCTTGGCATTATTTAGTTTAATTCACATTACAAATAATAGGTGAGTATTAAGAAACAATAGCAACAGGTTGGTCCGTTTTGAGGAACGATTAAAAATACTCAAGCAGCGTCCAAGAGAGCGCGGTACGTTAATCATTTTAGTTGATTTCAAAAAAGTTGGTGTCAACTTTTTGATCCAGTGAAATTTGAAGAACAGACAAAAGAACGATATAGCCGAAAAATAAGAAATCAAGAAAACATATAAAAAATGCATCATGTTAAACAATTTAATTTGCGAATAATATTGAACATTTTTCAATGTTCAATATTACGTAAAAGACCCCAATATTACGTAAAAAAATATGTATTTTTTTGCTTATTTGTTTTTGTCTTTCATTTGATACCCACATAGTGGTAGTCTTTGACAAAATGTGTAAACCACCATTTTTTAGCGTCGGCAATCTTGGATTTAAATATTTCACAGTGAACTGCATTCTACTAGTCAAGCCCTTTCATTTGATAGCCATATTGACATAGAAGTGACAAAATTTTAAAGCCGCAATTTTTAGCCGCGGCCATCTTGGATTTACAGAGATTAGAGAAACAGAATTCGTTTAATTGCATTGTCACCAGAACTGCGGTTATGTACTAAATTTCAGATCAATATGTCAATAGGAAGAAGCTCAAATTTCAATTACAAAATTGGACCCAAAAAAAAACAAATGAATAATAACCAATCACCCGAAAGCTAAATAAAAACGTTTAGTAAAAAAGAGGTTCATTAAAAATAAAATTTTTCATTAACAAATTGGAAATTTTAATTTTAGAATTGTAGACATTTCGACGAATTCGTACGTGTCAAAAGTGAGAATATGAAGTTCAGTTCTGGCGTTAAATAGCTATATTTTAAATATTTTCGTCTACCATTTTGTGTTTTGCAAGAATGTATTATAATTATATGTGTGTAAATGTAGAAACTAATTATTTTGCTGGTTCTTATTATTGCGCATTACTTGCACAGGGGGGGGGGGGGGGCTTGCAAGGGTATTTTACTGTATATGAGAAAAAATCTAAAAGTACAGTTTTGAGATGCTAAAAAAGAAATAATGTTTAAAAGCAAAACAAAGCTTTCGGATTTTAACCTATTTTTAATACTACGAAAAAGTAGTCACCACGTTAACGGTATACTACTTTAAAACTATAGTGGGGCACTTCTAGTGTAACAATAAAAAGGGATTTGTTAATAGTCAATAGCAGGTAATGAACTAATGAAGGAAAGGTTTAGTAAATAATGAAAATATTGTTAAGCATGATTTTTTTATATCTGCTTCTAAAACATACAATATATTAAATGTATTGTTATAAAACTTAAATGAATAAACAAATTATATATTTATTTATTTCATATATATTTAAAAAAACTAAACAAATAATTAATATTTAAACTAAAAATATTTCATTAAATTGATTAAAAGTTCTTCTAGACAAGCGAATGGACAGAGTATTTCAGATAATTTTTCCAAACACTATTTACTATTAATTTATCTATATTAGTCATCAACGATCGCGTCATCGTAGCTGTCTGCGTTCGAGCGTCATCCCTTTATCGAAGACGAGTGGCTCGGTTTTGCCACATTCCTAATTCGCCCGTTTGTAATGGCCCGACTATAGTAACAGTCAGTCTTTACTGTCAACTGATCGCATTTGTTTACATAGCTAACTAATATCAAGACCATTGACGTCACTGGTCAAATTGCAAGCGAAATTTGGAAATCTAAAATTTTAAAGCGTTGTTTTTATGTTTATCAATTGGATAAAAATTTTAGGTTTTCGGTGGTTTTCTTAAAACTAGCTTAATTGAAATTTAAAAAATAGGTATATTAATTTATGTACTAATAACATGATTTATCTAAATTGTTCTCTGCACTCGTAAGAAATTAAAGTATGAACTGTTATAATAATAATAATATATCGCTTAATTGTACACCAGATGCATTACAAGGTAAGCTTAAAATTAGAGAAGTACAATTGGCGGCCTTATCGCCCGGAGGCAATCTCTTACAGGCAACCGTTAATGATTGACAATAAGATAATCGTTAATATATCCTCTCAAAGTTAAATTGCCAATTGAATTTGTTAGAATAATTATTGGGTGTCAGAGATTCTGTACAAAATAACTGTTGTATTGAGATTTTATTTTATTTTCTCTGTACATAAATATCTTTTAGAGATGGTGTTATAGATAACTATTTAGACACAGAAACAGACACAGTTTCTTATAAACACCAATTTCGCGATCGTGTACCTCGACGATAGTCATGTAAATCCCGTATACGACAGCTCACTAGGTAGGTAATTAGGTCTAAAACTACCGCTCCAACAGGCATAAGTATTTACAGTATTATCTTCGATCAAGATCGAAGAGTATTATATTCTCACTATGACGTTTTGCACGCACCAATTGCGCCGAGTTATCCGGCGATTCTCAGACGAAGAAATGAAATTAGATCAGATTGCCAATCACGGGTAATAGTTTTTTTCTGATAAATATTCGAAGCAGTTGTTCTACAACTTTTTCATTTACCTTCAGCCTTTTTACCTACCCATATGTTATATCTACCTTTATATGATTATATGGTGCATGGTGAATGTTATTTGCAATTGATATTGTGTTGGTCGGTGAAAACGCGTCCGAGGTCCAGCGCAGATTAGAGACATAGCAGCAGAGACTGACGAATGTTGGCTTAAAAATGATCAGAACTAAAACCGAAAACATGTTCTGCGATTTCGGCGGTCTCTCCGGTCTTGTTGTCCTGTCACTGAATGGAACAGCGATTCCGATCTGCACCGATTTCAAGTTTCTCAGTTCGATGTTACAAAATAATGGCGAAATGATAAGTGTGTGTAGCATCGAATCAATGCAGGATGGATGAAGTGGCGGCAGGTAACAGGAACTATTTGCGATCCCAAAAAATTATCTTTCGATTTGACGGGTATCGTATATTATGATAAATAAATAAATCTCTTTATTTTCTCTCACAAAAACTTCTTAAGGTACATTACAAAATGCCATATATTTGAGCAACTTCGTGAGAGTCTGGTGCCTGAAATAGGTGTAAAAAAATTTACCTGTAGTTACAGGTCACCAGAGCCTACCACCATGCTTCGAAATCTAGCCTCGCCATAACAAACGTCTTGTTCAACAGACCGTGCATGACAGCTTTCCAACAAAAATGAAATCGATATGTCAAAAAACACTTTAAGGTTATATTCATTTTTAATAATATAATTGTTAATATCTGTGGTTTGCAATTGTACTATTTTAACCATTCACACTACTTACTCTAAGTACCATTCTATTATTTCGTGCTGATTGTGGCGTCACCGCGTCTTTCGGCATCTAATATGTAAAACAACAATCTATACTAATATATAAAGCTGAAGAGTTTGTTTTTTTTTGTTTGTTTGAACGCGCTAATCTCAGGAACCGGTCTGATTTGAAAATTTCTTTCAGTGTTAGATAGTCCATTTATCTATAGCTATAGGCTTTATATAATCTCGCTAACCTACACTCATGTCATGGAAAAAGCTTTCTATTTTAACTCTGCTATTTTATTTAAATTACACTCCAAACATCTAAGGATATAATAAATTGCTTTTTTTTAAATAATATCGACTTCTTTAGATCTAATGGATTCGCTTATTTCAGTGACCCTAATATCATTTGACTTAATTTTTTCTTTGAACTCACTTGGCATGATACAGAAACGTAAAACTATCATAAAAACTTAGAAAATTAAAATACATGTTATATTTAGCGATAAATTTTTTGTTTAAACGGTCCCACGCTGCTCTACTACGCCAAGTGTTGTGAGTTCAAATTCCCCACCTGACAACACCTTGTTTTTTTTTTATGGAATTGGCGGGCAAACGAGCATACTTATCGCCTGATAGTAAGCGATTACCGCCGCCCATGGACACCTGCAAACACCAGAGGCGTCACAAGTGCGTTGCCGGCCTTTAGGGGATAGGGAGGGGAGATAGGGGGAGGGGGTTTGGGTTGTGGGCCTCCAGTATCCTCACTCACCGGTTTTCTGTGAGGCCGTGGTATCACTCCGGTCGAGCCAGCCCATTCATGCCGAAACGTGGCTCTCCCACGGTACGGTTCACAAATTGTTGTTCTGAATCTGGGTGTTCTTTGTGTCCGTTTCATTTATGTTTATAAAGCTCCTCGCGACACAGGATATATACTCCTTATGTGGGAGTTTTCTTGTCATCGAATTACTTACTCAACACAATCAAACATTTTTAAAGCCAGTTTTACCACTTACTGATAAAGTCTGATTGACTAATGTCAACTTATCTGTAAAATAACTACAAATTTTGGTTTCACAAGTCTTGGATAGAGACAGTGAAGTGCTTATATTTATCTGTTAAATCATGTTAAATTGTAGATAACTATACGAAACTTTAATAGGAACTTTTGGCAAATAGTAGCCTATGTGTTATTTTGATATATCTATCTATACTAATATATAAAGCTGAAGAGTTTGTTTGTTTGTTTGTTTGTTTGAACACGTTAATCTCAGGAACCGCTGGTCCGATTTGAAAAATTCTTTCGGTGTTGGATAGTCCATTTATCGAGGAAGGCTATAGGATATATATCATCACGCTACTACTAATAGGAGCGCAGCAACAATGAAGAATGTTTAAAAAACGGGGGAAATTTTCACGCTACAGGCAATATAAGGCGCAAACGACGTTGCGTGGGTCAGCTAGTAAGCTATATTACTGTAAAGTTTCATCTAAATCCGTTCAGTAGTTTTTGCGTGAAGAAGTAACAAATACAAAACAATACTCACAAACTTTTGTCTTTATATATTAGTGGGATGATGTGATATATAGGTAAACAATTTGAAACTCATGTTGAACAGAATATTTAATAATTTATTCTGATCAAGATGTGTTTCAAATCGCTCAGTACATTGACAGACACGTTCTCATTTCAAACATAGATAAGATTAATTTCCTGAAACGTCAAGTGAAATGTACAAAATATTATATGAAAGGTCAGACCCACTGCAATATGTTTTAAGCATTTGCTAATTTTCGATCACGGTATCACACGAAGGAACTTAGACTCCAGGTAACGGTTAGGTCATCGGGTCATTAAGAAGGCTAATGGGGAGTGTAAAAGTTTTTACCAGTGTTTTCTCAATATTTCTGCAAAAGCTCTACGAGTATATATTCTCAAAATAAATAATCCAAATTTTATGTAACTACAAATATTGGTTTCATTCGTTGACGTTAATTGTTCTCTTTTTAAAGTACCTAATAGACATTTTCATAATTAAATTAAAAATGTTTTTTTTCCTTATTCATAGTATCCTTAGCATAGATTTGCATTAAATACCTTAGACACCGTAACTGACTATATTTCGTAGTAAAAAGAGTAGCTGTGTTAGCAGAAAAACATAAACTTTATAATGTTAAACGTTAGAAACCTGGTATACATAATATGCATCCAATTGAAACGTGGAAACCATTTAATTCTAATAAAACTTTTAATAGCGTGTTCATAACAACAGTTATTTTGCTTTATTAACGAAATACAACGTATTACAAACATTTTAGGAAGCGTTTCACTGTGAAAACATGCAACTATATTTGTAGGAACTAAATATTTATTCGTTGCAACGAATGTATCCTGCTAAATGACTGTAATCATCTATGACATTATTATATTATGCCCCCTAGCCAAGTTGACAATCTTTAAACATAAACGTCATTGGCAAACTAACAATTGTATGCCAATGACGTCATTACAACGTTAAGTCCAGTGGTCAAAACAAAATTTTAGCCGTGAATAGCCAATAATAATAACAGAATAAAGACTTTAGCAATTGTAGAAAGTAAATCGACGTGAAACACTTGCGTCTTGGCAATACTCGCCACGGAATATGGGTGATCCACACTTTCGATGTAAAAATTCGAAGTGCATTAGTCTGGTACTCTTTAAAAAATTAAGATAGGTATATAGGAAAGGTATTTAAGATAATGCAACGTATTAAACGATTTGGTAGTAATGGTTGACGTATTTAGAATTAAAAACGGGTATTTATGGGTCGAGGTAAGATTGACGAGCCTACATATCTCCACCCAGAAGTGCCGAAATTCAGAGTTTTGGAGAGATTTTTATATCTTACATTGAGATCTTTAAAACACTTTAGTTTCTGTTTTCTAATGAAAAAGAAAACCGCAAGATTAACTGTCGTATCAAATATTTATATTATAGTATATAATTAATATGCATCAATAGCCATTATCAAATACATATGCGTGGATACCGTGAATATAGATAAATGCGAGTTAGACACGCAGATGAGTTTGACAACGGGTAAATACCGTCAATTTCCACAACTAAATAGTTTGTTTATTCGGTGGTTTACTATATCGAATCAAATTCGTTTTGTATAACAGCGGGCGGTCCTATCTGTATTAATTCTGATAATTTATAATTATACTCATGATTATATTAGAAGCTTGTTGATTTCGAATATTTAATTAATGTAGGGACTGTTATTTGAGAACTTTAATGGCATTTGTAGAAAGTATCTATTATACAATCGTGAACTATTAATAACTGACAGCCTTTTTTGCATTACCACATTTTTTTCTATACTTTGAGTAAATTTTTATGTGTACATTTAAATGTGAGTGGACATACTCCGCAAAGATTTCAAACACTGCGTTGCGTGATTAAAATATTTTGCAAGTTATTGCCAAGTATGATTGCTATTTCCTTTTTATTACTTAACTATATTTCGTCCTCAGCTAAGTAAATCTTGTTTCGCTTCTAGGTTCCTATGTATAAATATAAGACACAGTCAATGCGAGAGCGATATAAATCCATTCTGTTGTTGTGTAGTATGATTGAGTAACAAACATCTTCTCAAACTTTCACAATTATATCGACACCGATTAGTAGTCAGATTAAAGATAGTAGAATATAATTACTAAAAAGATAATATTTTGAGTGTTATCTAATAATATCTAAGATTCAATAAACATAATAATAAAACCACATGAAGAGATTCCACATCCGTGTTATTCCCATGTTTAAGAATCTAAGTCTAAGTATATAGTAAGACGTAAAGAAAAGTCATTGTAACCACGGAGCAAATATAACCCTCTTAAACCAAATGGAGGGCACGAAATGCACCATATTTGGAATCCATACTTTCATACTAATATTATAAACTAGCTAAACCCCGCTAGATAAAGCTAGTCTTGATAGTAGCTTAAGTTACTCCTTAGATCATCAGCTATCTGCCAGTGAAAGTCCCATCAAAATTGGTCCAGCCGTTCTAGATATTACCCGGAACAAACAGACAGACAGAGAGCCAAAAATTTGTTTTACTAAATTTTTGGTATATGTAAGTGTATACATACAAATGCATTTATTAAAAAGTGGTTATTTTAATATTACAAACAGACACTTCAATTTTATTTATTTGTTTAGATTTTAAAGTAACTCTGTCCATCTGTCTATCTGTTACTGACGACTAAATCGCTGTACCGATTTCAGTAAAATTTGGTATGGAAATATTTTTATTCTCTAAACCGCGATATCGACTTACACCAGGACGGAGCAGCGGGCAAAAGCTCGTGATAAATAATAATCACAAATTTTAACCAAAGAAAACCGATTTCAAGAACTGCCTGGACCAGGCTTGGTAACCTCCTCCTTTTTAGTAGCCGGTTAATAATAAGATAGCACTGAAAGGACAGTCGACCATCGACTGATCCGGGGCGGTGGAAATCATCATATTTATATCCCAGTATACATGATCACACTATTTGCATATTTTTTTATTTAGTCCACGACCAGGGCTTGTTGTAGACATTAAGTAATTCCCTTGTATTAACATAAAACACGGAATGTGAAAGAGCAAAAGTTTACATATTCAAGTCTAGTTATTAGTTTATTTAATCTAGTCGTTTAATAAAAAGTATCCTATGTTACTTCTAATACCTCCAAGAATATGTGTACAAAGTTTCATGACGATCGGGTTAGTAGTTTTTGCGTTAGAACGTAACAAACCAACTTACATTCACATTTATGGTAATACTAACTCTTGCCTGCGACTCCGAACGCGTGTATGTCGATTATCGCGGCAAATAGTAGCCTATGTGTATTCTGATATATAAGCTATTACTGTAAAGTTTTATTCAAATTCCTTCAGTAGTTTTTGCGTGAAGAAGTAACAAACATACACATTCACAAACGTTCGCCTTTATATATTAGTGTGAAGTATGATACTAGCTTTTACCTTGGCTTTGCTCGCATTTAACAAAAAAGTATCCCATGTTACTTCTAATACCTCTAAGAATGTGTATAAAGTTTCATGCTGATCAGTTTAGTGGTTTTTGCTTGGAAGCATAACAAAAAAACTTACATTCACATTTATAGTTATAGATAGACTAGTTGTTGCCCGCGGCTCCGCCCGCGTATATGTCGGTTATCGCGGCAAATAGTAGCATATGTGTTATTCTGATACATAAGATATTACTGTAAAGTTTTATCCAAATTCGTTCAGTAATTTTTGCGTGAATAAGTAACAAACATACACACTCACAAACTTTCGCCTTTGTACATATAATTAGAGTGAAGTATGATAAGATATATGTCGTCTAATTTGTGACACGGGCACATATATAATATGTCATTATAATATGTAAGTATATATTTCGTTCGGACACAATCAGTTGGTTAAGGTGCAGGTTTGACGTGTTTGACATATCTCTTATGTAGGTATTTGTACCGCGCCATATTTATATCTCGTTACGACCAAATAATTATATCTGATTCTGTTTAAGAATTCGGCCTGTTAGTTGACTAATACGGTCGCGCGGCACAGATGTAGTATATATATATATGTACTCGACATAAACACTTTGTGAATATGAATGTCTAGCGTTAATCGACGGTTGTTAAGCCCGCTCTGATTTTATCTAATTACGTATTAGTAAATGACACATTTGTAATATTGATTTATAACAACCTCGTTGTAGAATACTATGTAACGAGAATATTAAATTTTCTATGTTAATATTATAAAGTGGTAAAGTAAGTGAGTTTGTAGTGATAGTTTCTGGATCTACTGAACCAATTTTGAATATTCCTTTGTCAATAAAAAATCACATTGTTTGCGAGTGTTTATAGGCTTTGAAAATAAATATCCGTCCTAGATATCCGTCATACACGCGAGCAGAGACGCGGGGAAAAGCCAGTGTTAACCAAACTAATATGGCTGCTCCCTTGTAGCGGTTGTGCCTCTTATTCGATATTATATTGATACGGCGTTTGAGTAGGTATTGGAAGCTACTTATACAGTTAAAGTTTTAACTCCGTGTATGAGGAAATTCGAAATGTAATCGCGATATAGGCTAGAAGAATCGTATTGAACTCTATATAAACATTATGAAGCGCGAACTCTGAACTGTAGTGTGTATTAAACAATTAAGATCTCGTGAAAAATAATTATAAATAAAAATATTTATAAATAATTGTTGACCTTGAATAACCTTTAACAAAAAGGATAATTAATATAAACAGATCTAGTTCGTAAATTTATGAAGCTTAATAATACGATTAGGAACATCTAGACTCACTAAACCAGTGCGTTGGAAGTCGCTTAGAAGGTGACATTTGATATTATGATTAATGAACAATATGTAGATAAATAGTATATTATATTTTGCCAGCGGCTCCTCCCGTACCTCGAGTATCTCCATACGAATTTCATTTAAATCGGTGCAGCGGTATAGCCGTGAAAACGAAACAGAGAGACAGATAGAGATACTTTCGAATTCATAATATTAATATGGATTTATTGAATTATTTTCAAACCTTAATGTACCTACATAATATATTACAGCCCAAGTGTTACTACGACTCTAACAATCGACTGTGATCGTATACAATGCGGGGACGTTTCACATGGTTATTTTACATTAAAATTTCGTTAGACTTACTTAATTTATATTTGAGGGATTTCCCCATTATAGTTTAAACAAAAAGACGTACACTGAAAAATCATGTTTCTCTTCAAATACTTCTCGGTATTAAGCGCCAAAAGAGCTGGTCATATTTACAGTTTGAGACAGAGTAAAAACCAGAAAAAAAGGTTTATGTTCAATGATTTCCATAATAATGGTGTTTTAAATTTGTTTATTTTAAATTTAATAATAAACATTAAAAATAAGTTGACAAAGCAAGAATATATAAGTAAATATAGGTTTAAGCTTTGATTTACGTGCCATTATTGCCTCTGATTGACTTATCCAGATTATGTAAATTGTAGGTACGAAATGCTTATTTGTGTCCCTTGTCTCCTGTACATGTATTGGAATTACCGAACGATGTTTTATTTTACATAAGAAAATTCTTTTAAATCTCTAAGATAAAGTATATCTTGTTATTCTTGTTGATTTTAATACTAGCTTTTGCTCGCAGTTCGTGTATGTCTGTAATTGCCTTTAAGTATCTAATTTTAGCCATGAAAGTCTAACAGACAGACAAAGAGACAGAGTTACTTTCACATTTATAATAGTTTGGATTTTCTAATAGTCTATTTAAATCTTAAAATAATGTTCTAGTTTCTATAATGATATATTGAGCACTGTTTGATTGTACATGTCTACCCTTTAAATACATACAGCCACTAAATTGTATTTATTTTGTTTAGTGTGTGTAGTGTAGTGTTTGCTGAATTAATTGCTTTTTATTGCTTAATTTTAATGTACTAAGGATATTTGTGACCACAGTTTATTGTTAAATATTTTTATAATATCCAGTGGTCTCTTATAATTGAGGAAGGACAAGTTACTATAACACTAGCAAATTCAAATAAAATAAAAATACCACTATCTCAGAAACTATCTTAAGTATAAATAAAAAATACAGTAGTATAGAAATGATATAGGACAAAATACATCCATAATTAAACTTGCCTAGTATGTACTTAGTTTGTAACTAGATTTTGCCTGAGGCTGCACCCGCGTTTATCTATCTTATACTAATACTAGCTGACCCACGCAACTTCGTTTACGTCTCCTATTGCCCGTAGCGTAATAATTTTCCCCCGTTTTCGAAATGTTTTTCATTGCTGCTCCACTCCTATTGGTCCGAGCGTGATGATATATAGCCTATAGCCTTCCTCGATAAATGTACTATCCAACACTGAAAGAATTTTTCAAATCGGACCAGCGGTTCCTGAGATTAGCGTGTTCAAACAAGCAAACACCGACCTTTTAAAAGTTTATTATATGTATGTAATATGTATATACGAGTATATTGAATGAAGTGTTAGGATCAGGTTCGACGCGTGGTTCGAGCGATACCATCGGACTCAAGTTGATTGACGTCTCGCCCACCAGGGAAAGGTGGTTACATAATGTCATATTAATTATACGTGACTCAGAACCGAGTACCGCTGATGTGTGTAACTGATATTGCCAGTGTATGTATCATATGTGTATGTAGGTAATATATTTACCTGCTTATTTGAGCGTATCAGTGACGGACAGTGCCGCCCTCGTGTCTACTACAGAATCATCAGACTAATGTGTCTGTAAAGAAATAGTTAGTTATAATGAAAGTCGGTCGCTTATTACAAAGTGCACCATTCATCACGACGCAATACTATTTCTGACAAGTGCATATCTATATACCTATATAAATATTTTATGTTGGTTTGTGTACCTTTCAAAAAGTTAAATAAATCGGCACTAACTTTATTATCAATGATGATTAAGGTTTTGAACAAGTTTAATATCATCATAATCAACCCGTTGCAGTTTACTGCTTCACATGGGCAAGTAAGCCTGGCCGTGCGGTGTCCGGTAGTGCAGAATGGTGTAACGTGGGAGGCGACTAATGTATGACAGAAAATCTGAAGATTCCGTTTACCAGATATTAGGTAGCTGTGTTTTCTGGTATGCTTCTGCGATCGACTATCCACTCGTCCAACTTGGCGATTAGTTTATCAATGGCAGAACAATACTAATTAGTATATCTCATATTTGGGGTGTACTCAGCACTTAACTTAGTACTACTACTGATATTATACTATACTCTTTATTTACGTCTTTTGCTCAGTATTAATAGATATTTTGTAATAACAACAGCCACGTCTGTGGGCTATTACGGTCACTAAGTACGTGCTCTATTATTTTTACATCAACTTGACAATTTTGTAATGATAAGGCCTTGACAAAGTTCCTTCAACTAAGAGTTTGTTGAGTAGAATCAATTATAAGGCCCTCGAAGAATAAAAAGAAAGTCAGTTTCGCAAAACTACTACAGCAATTAAATAACCTAAAAAAACGTAAAAATATGTAGAACTTTGTTTTAATTCATAGTTTGTTTGGTTCCAAACAAACTATGAAATACTAGAAATAAAAGTGAACTGCATACCAACAATATAACAATACATTTGAACTTACATTGAAGAGACGAGCAAGGAGTGTGCGTGTACTTAGGCTCTCATACCAAGTATGAGTGAGTAGAACCAACAAGACGTGCTCGGTAATCATAATTATCATGGTATAGCTGACCCACGCAACCTCGTTTGCGCCTTATATTGCCCGTCGCGTGAAAAATTTCCCCGTTTTTGAAACATTCTTCATTGTTGCTCCGCTCCTATTAGTAGTAGCGTGATAATATATACCCTATAGCCTTCCTCGATAAATGGACTATCCAACACCGAAAGAATTTTTCAAATCGGACCAGCGGTTCCTGAGATTAGCGTGTTCAAACAAACAAACAAACAAAAAGTAGTTATGGCAAAACGACGTTTGCCGGGACAGCTAGTTTGTATATATATTACTAGCTGACCCACGCAACGTCGTTTGCGCCTTATATTGCCCGTAGCATGAAAATTTCCCCCGTTTTTGAAACATTCTTCATTGTTGCTCCGCTCCTATTAGTAGTAGCGTGATGATATATACCCTATAGCCTTCCTCGATAAATGGACTATCCAACACCGAAAGAATTTTTCAAATCGGACCAGTGGTTCCTGAGATTAGCGTGTTCAAACAAACAAACAAACAAACAAACTCTTCAGCTTTATATATTAGTATAGATTAGCATTTGCTAGTGACTTTATCCGTATTTTATTCGATAGTTATGATATTTAAATTATAACGGCACCATAACAGTTTAAATAAAAAATGTAATAACTAAAACCCAACTACGACAAAAAACAAAAGTATGAAACAAGTTGCCGTAGACACACGTTACATAGAAACGTACTGACTACGGCTTTTCCAACATGTTTCATACTTCTTTTTCATTTTTTTTTTACTTTTTTTAAATATATGGAAACACGTACATTTATATAGTGTTTTTATTCCTGTAAATTTGAAATAACAATATTTTTGTTTCACAAAATCAATAATTATCGAATATAATAGGTATACATAAGTGATTTAGTGTGATGATACAAGCGTGAAAATCTATCTATACTAATATTATTAACGCAAAAGTTTTTAAGTATAGATGGATGGATGTTTGTTACTCTTTCACGCAAAAACTTCTGAACGGATTTGGATGAAACTTTACAGTAATATAGCTTAGACATCAGAATAACACATAGCCTACTATTAGCCGCGATAACCGATATATACGCGGGCGGGGCCGCGGGCAACAACTAGTTATGTAATATATGTACATATTTTATGATATTTCACTAACGTCGGCATAACAATGAATCACTCATTGTTTGTGCATCGCATTATGAAAGTTCTCGCGTGAATTACACCTTATGTATATATATATATATATATATATATATATATATATATATATAACCTATAGGACCTTCATCTAAGTTAGAGGATTATCCCTATTCCGCAGTATTGCATTAATAAAACCTTTATGACAAATATCTATCATCTTTTTATAACTATACAATGGCGCAACTTTATTTTTGCGATATAACTAATGTTCTTCTATAAATCAATGGATATTGACATCCGCTGCCATTACAGCGGGTCTGTAATACTATAAAATGAACATAATAACAGTGTAAAACAATGGGTCTGTTATTACCTAGCCAATCAACATTTAGTGTAGTAATACCAAAACTGTTTAATGACACCATTTATTTACAAATCAATTACTAACGTTTTAGCCAAAGGCTGTTCCAAATACGTTTCATGAATCTAGACTTTATTTTGACAGGACTTGACATAGTTTGCTTGTTGAGAATCAAACAGGACTTTAAATACCTTAGGAACTGAGATATTTTATAACTTTTGTTTCTTATTTGAATTGACTCTCAAATAATAATACATTGGTCTGCCATTATATCAGTTTGAAAATGTCATGCCGGTTTTCATAAAAAAACTAGCTAAGCTGGCGAACTTCGTACCGCCATATTTACATATCTGTCTCATCTTCCCACAGGTATTGTACAGTCGCGGATAAAGAACGAATTTTCCCGTTATCTTTTATTTTTCTTGTATACAAACCTTGTTCTAACAACAAAATCAATAACGAACAAAAAAAAAAATATATACGGTCGAATTGAGAAACCTCCTCCTTTTTTTGAAGTCGGTTAAAAAAAGAATTATTTAATTTGGTTGAGCCGATCGGAAGTTATGCGCGTACTACATTTTAGCGATTCGTTTTTCGGTTATCGTCGTACCGCGAGTAACGCCGCGGGACAAAGTTAGTCTAAAAAAAGTTGCCTAAGTTACTCCCTGGATCATCAGCTACCTGCCAGTGAAACTCCCTTTAAAATCCGTCCAGCCGTTCCAGAGATACACAGACAGACTATTTTTTCAAATATATTTATGGTATATGCACCTTGTACACATTCATGTGCATTTAGTAAAAAGCGGTTATTTTAATATTACAACTCTAATTTTATATATTTGTATAGATAGATTTGATCTAAAAATTATCCTATTTCTGCTTTTATTTATTTAAGAAATCAAAGAGTTTTTAATAAATTTTTAGATGCACTAAGACTGCAGATAAGGTGCACCACCTAAGTAAAAACTGTTGTTGTGTTATGTAGGTATACTCGTAATTCTCGGAATTCTCGAAACTAGCTAACCGATTTTTATGTTATTTTGTTTAGAATGTGTGTTTTGGTGGCGTGCCCAAGATAGGATAGTTAACATCACGCTTAGACCAATTGGCAGCGATCACGATTGAGAAAGACTTGAGAATGATATAAAATTACCACAAACAAACAAAGTATAAATGTTGCTGTATCTTGAATAACTGTTAATTCGAGAATCACGATCAAATAATTTCATATTACCCAGAAGTCATTAAATTTAACGTTAGTTTGTAGGTAAAGCTACAAACTCTGACGCAATAGGTATACTCGTAAAAGCTTTCTATCAGTTTATAGAATTACGTTCTATTGTAAGGTTTGTTTATTTATAAGTTTCTATACCATTTATCACTTTACGAAGATGAAAAGGTTAATATCATAACCCTACCTACACTTTATCTATTTATAATAGACAGTATTTAGCTTGGTTCTTAAATATGTACGCAGTACGACTATTTAAGCAAAGTTATCTGTTAAGTCATCCTTTGCTAAAAATATATAATGTAGAGTGTAGATTTATAACCAGCGCTCACAAATCGGACTTAATTAGACGACTTACTTTTAAGCGTTAAAACGTAGTTTTAAAAACATCTGTTTATGCCACTGCACTTAAGAGACAGTATAATAAAGAGCTGAGACAGTATAATATAGCCCTGTCAAAATGACTTTACTCTGCCTGATGGAAAGCATAAGCAGAATCTAAGAGTGGTGATCACCATACTCATTGCGAATGCAGACATCAATGCAGCTTGGTGGCCCACACTATGTCGGCCTAGTGACACTTCGGTATCACTGGGCCTCTGGTCTCCCACTCACCAACGAAACACGACAGCGCGAACGCTGTCATTTTATGGTGATTTTCTGTGCGAGGGTAGTACCGCCCCGGTCGAGACGGCCTTTTCGTGCTGAAATCAGCGTGGCTCTACTACCTTTAAGATTAATACTACTGTAACTACCCAGCGATAGTCCTAAAAGTAAATCACTTCTTCTATCTAATCTTCTATTAGCAAAATAATATCGCGAGGGAGCGTGGGGAACTCGAGTCCAATACTCCGAGTAATTTCGACAGCACGGCGTGATGGTTTGAGCGGTCGCCGCGCCGCTTTCTATTGCGCTAAGTGCTGTGGGTGCTCATCTCACATGGGACTTTATGTGATCCACTAATTGTTGTTCTGAGTCTGAGTGTTCTTAGTGTCCGTTTTATGTATGTTTGTAAAGTCCGCTAGGTGTCTTAAAAAAGCATAAAGAAATACGCTTCTTTGTGTCAGATAATAAAGTATATAATAATAATAATATACAAATTAAAGCTATTAAATCAAACTACTTCACAGCGACAATATTTGTCCCATCTTGTTTTTTATTAGATTGACTAATTCGCAGGCAAAAAAGTGTAACACTCCGGTAGGTACCAATATTTACGGTAAGGTAAGCATTTCATTGTTTTGATCGCAGTGACTGAAATGTTTAATTTTAAAACGACCATTCTCATACTGTAGTAACTTTCAGCTGTTAGTTTCAAAGTTAAGCTGTAAACACGAGTAATGATATATTATCAAAGTTAAGCTGTATAAGACGTAAACACGAGTAATGATACATTATTGTTTATTAATCGTAATTAAATTGTGTTAATAAGCTCTCTAATAAGTGCTACCTGTTTTTATTAGACGTCTCCTGTTCACGGAACGACACGCAGTACTTCAGAGTTTTCAATGTCGTGCCGTAATCTTAAACAGACGATAGAGTTACCAGATGACCAGTTAGATAATAGAGTTAAAAAGACGACGAAAATCTTTGTCATTGATTTGAAAAACATTCAAATTTCGAAACCTAACATGATAAAGACACTCTGGCTATTGAAATGCAAATTTCCAGTAATTAGAAGAACGCTCGACAAATTACAGATTTTTGAAGTGAATACTTCTTTAGCTGCGTTGAGCACTATTTGGTAGAGGAAAATCTTATGAGTTCGCGTCACCGCATCACCGTCAGCGTCAAGCCGTCAAGAATAAGTTTTCGCTTTTATTGGCAGTCCTTATGATTGGCATTTTTTTTTAAATATACCTGTATTTCTATTGTTTTTTGTTCAAACAGTTACATTGATGAAGAAACGAAGAAAATATTTTTTTATTTGTCCGAAAAAGACTGAAATTTAGTATTTCATTGCCCAATTAATTGTCCGTGTTTTAGAAGCTGAAAAATATTCTGACACCCGATCATTATTATCATTCATCATGTATATGTTTATAATATATAAACATGTTAATATGTTACCAGAAACAACTTGAAGTACAATTTTAATAAAAATATTTAGGAGTATAATTGGTTTTTGTTATATTTAGTTACATTACTAACTAACTAATACCACTAACCTTAACCTAAACTTATAACATACTGTTTGTGAAAATTACAGCTAAATAATTATTACAAACCTTTGAAGTTACTTTAATGTCTTCTTTGAATTGCATATATTTCGTCAACGGTTAATACCTGAAACAAAAATAATAAAGATTTACATACAAGATACTTTAAAAATTTAAAAACGATTTGTAAAAGTCGTTAAAATTGTAAAAAAAACTAGGCATTTTTAAATACGTTTTGTAAATTCTGAACTAAAACAAGGTAAATATCTGAGTGTATTTTAATTATTATTGCAAGATAATAATGTTATTATATTCGATGAAATATAACATATTTAAGAGAACAAGGCTGTTAGCCATTACTTAAAAAATAAAACGTCAAAGAAATCTCTACATAATTAAACACACCTTAATTTGAGAATTGATGGTTGCAAATCTGTTACAATAGTATGTTAAAGTTGCCTAAGGCAATCTAGTTTTGAATAGAAGACAATTGGCAATATTTGTACTAGTAGCCTTAGAGGTACATTGAGTAATTAAGCTTTTTTTTTGATAAGTACTAGAGCATATCAGATTCATTTCTGTTCAACGCAGTACTAGTTGCAAAATCTAGGCTCCGCTTTACCACGCACTGGCTTTTGCAATTATAGTTTAAAACAACCTAATACATGGATTAGGTATTTACGAGAATTATGGTAACAAGATTCGACGTTAGCTTGTAAGTAAATTCAATATTATTATAGAATATATTAAAGCCATAATATCCATAGGTACACAGACTTAGGTAAAATCTAGTTGTAGGTTTAAATCTTACCTAGTACACCACTGTTGGCAAATCTCTTTCGTTTGCTAACACAAACAATAACTTAGTTCCAGGTATTTGCTATTAACAATATTTTACATAATTCAAAAGTGAATCCAAAAAAATACCGTTCATATCCCAACAGAACATGGTTAATGCAATTAACAGACTTAAAGTTTAAACTGATTAAAGTTCTTAGACAAAATAAATTCAACTCACAGTAACTATTAAAAACAGAACCAGTTTAAATTGTGCTTTTCCTTTTTCGTTCATATAAATCTAGTTCACGCAGCTTATTTATAGATACAAATTTTAAACGAGCGATAAATCATATAAACATATATAATTTTCCCATGATTACCTGTGTAGGTTAGCTCCTATAAACGTAATTCTTGTTACATCATTGTGATGAAGTACTTGATATTATTGACATTGTGAACAATGCATCGAAACAAATAGAGGACAGTACAAGCGCATTTTTGAAACATTATTATAAAATCGTTCGGAAACTTGTTGAGACCACTTAATGGCGTTTAAATAGAAAAAAGTTAGGTTTTGTAAGTACAATTGACAAAAAGCTAAAATAATTTACAAAATGTTATTGTATTCACCTATGCTATGTGAAAGGCATTCTTTTCCGAGAATGATAGAATTTAACGGAAAGATTGAATCAAATGAAATCTATTATTAAAATTATTAATTATATATCTTAATTTTATTTTAGTACTTACTGGGCTCTGAAATCATACCTACTCTTTGAGGCTCTATAAAGCTCAAGGTTTGCTCGGCATACAAGCTTAAGCAGTGAACATTTCAACTTTTTTTGCACACAGATATACTTAATTATATATGTGAGTAAACTTGATACACGTCGCAGGAAAATTTTGTAATTTTGATTCTCATAATAAGCCTAATAATATCACTATATATATTTTTACACCGCAGTTGTTGTGAAATAAAGAAACTGTAAAAAATAATATTTTGTAAGGGGTCATTAAAGGTGTTAACTTAGCCGGACGGGAGTTCGTGTAACACATTTAATAAAATTCAAGTGTGACAAAACAGAACATTTTCTTTTATTAAATAAGGTACAGGCACCGATAATGGCCCACTTAATATTTGAAATCATTTAAAACCACTCAACAATCAACGGGGGTAAATAACGACAGCGCGGTTAGTACCTGGATGTGTGTCCGCTAATAGCATGATACCGTGAGCGTCTCCGTGATTCGGAGGTCACGATAAGCATTCATTCCCGGTTGTTATCATAGGATAACAATCGTGAAGCTTAGTTAAAGACCTTTGGTCAGCTTAAAAACATCCAATGTTAAGATTACGTAGCCACAACGTTGCCAGTCCCTAACCCGCGCTCTGCCAGAGCGGGGATGTATGGCCTTAACCATCTCCTGAGAGGAGACCGAGCCCAGCAGTGGGACATTATGGGTTGTTGATCACTACTTTTATGGCATAGCTAGCTACTGGTTAAAAATCGAGAAAAGCCGCAATAGTTTAGTCACCATAATATTATGGAATAACATATCTATGTATATTATAATACCGTGTGTTAACTTAATAGGCTTGGATCGACTACTTACTACCATTCGTATTTTATTTTGGTTTTAGTGCCTAGTCATAAATAACTGTTAGTGAACAAAAATTCATATAAATGTATTTAAATTAAATTACATTCGAAAATAAATTGAGAGTTATTTCAGTTTTAGGCATATGTTAAATCTAAAATGAATATTTCGATTCGGAACACAACCGAAGGACCTTAGAGGAAAAGGTTCCCAATTAAAGGGCATGTTTAGCTTAACGCAAGTAAATCTGCGTACAAAACTTACCCGATCAGGTGATAAAATAAATAGTCACATTGCAGTTATTTAACTTAAATAGTTAATTTCTCTCTTTTACTACTCTCTAATGAATAAGCATCAGAATCATATAACATATATGGAAATTGGTATCGATTCGGTATATTCACACACAGGTGTCACAGAAAAGTGAAATCAGTTCTGATTAGTGGTAATTTTTCGTTAGAAAACAAATACCTATCTATGTATGTACTTGTTGGGGTAAATTCGTGTACCCTTTGCCCTCTGCAGGACTGAGAGCGAAAAGGATTCTTGAAAAAGACCTTAGAGAACATTAAATCGTAGTAAATCGAAACCAATACCACATTAAATTATTACTCAGCAAAAGTGCCTTCACTATGTAAAAGCATTTATTCAAATACTTGTTTGCTGCGCCTCACATTAGTGTAAAATTTATTGTTACTTATGATAAAGTTATTTAATTTGGGCTGAACAATTTTTTCTATTTTTCTATTTTAGTTTATTAGGGAAACAAACAGATACAAAATAAATAACAATAATATACAAGTAATTTACACATAATCCAGAACAGTTTCCACAAATTAATTAAACACTTTGCGCCAAATCAAAAAGATAAATAAAAATAAAGAAATATAGTAGATATTGTTTCGATTAGTGTCGATGAAACGATTTTATTTTAACTTGGTGTAGTATCTGCATATACCTACCGAAACACGTAGTACGCCTTGTATAAAACTATCCACTAAGTACACCCAAACTTGTAGATTTCATAAAATAAAATGCAATCAATCAATTTCTAAATAACTGTTGTGTTTGAATCTACTTGTAATATTTATATTATGTTAAGTTTAAATAAGCTGTGACTAGTACTTCTTTGACATGTTTGGTAAGTTTGTTTAACAAAGTTACGCCATGTCGCAATGCTGTCATGTTCACGTGGCCTGACATTAAGAAAACTAGAGGCAAATGACTAAATTCATATGTCACTTTATTATTGATGGCTCACTTGTCAAAAATAGCAATTCCTTCCTCATCTACTATGTAATGAAACAACTTTCTCTCACAGCTAATAATGTCTCCAAACATTATTCTGTACTAACACAATAGAGGTGAAGAGTGAGGTTATGTATTCGAATTCCATAAGATCAAATCTTTTAAATATTTTGTGGATTAATAAATCTCTTCATTGAGCAAGCTTTTAAAACATCATTGCGCATTTCATAACAGATGAGAAACAACTAGGTACGTTTAGATTATAATAGTAGTAACAGGAAAATTAATGATTGAATTCTGAATTCCTTAAATTCAGTCAAAATGTATTTTTCACCCGTTGTAATCATATTACCTAAACAATAAAACTGTATGATTATTGATAATGTTTCTTTATAGGCATTATAGTTCAAACATCCGAAAATTACTGCCAGCGTCTACCAGACACTGAGATTGTTTTACAAGACTTAATTAAAAATTAATCTAACACTATTGTCAGAATACCACCATCAATCCTAAAAACCAAGAACCAAATATTTTTTAAAGATTAACACCTTAATAGTAATAATAATTATCTCACACATCTACTAGATAGAAACTGTACCTATTATAAAATAATGTGATATATAATGTATTTGCTTGATAAGAACATTGTCACAGCTATCAGGCTTTGATTTATTGTAATTTATATACTGTTCAAATAAGGTGCAATCATCGACAATTTACCGATTTCTTCCATAGTGCCGCGGTTACCGCTATTGCGCAATATTAGCGACTTTATAATAAACCCACTTTTCCCCTTCAACTAAGTAATTGAGTGTGTTCAGTGCAGTTTTGAGTGAAAATATTCAACGACTTTTACGTAATATAATATGTGACGGTCCTAATAAAATTAAGAAAAAGTTCAATTTGGATAATAAGGAATATTACGGAATTCTCGTTAATGTATTTATGAAATCACTTGCACATTCTGCGTGTAGACAATTATATGTATTAAGTATGTTAATTCTCAAAGTAATAACATCAAATTATACGTGTGAACTAGGTTTAAGTGAAAAAGGTCGTCGTTATATAGGATCACGTAATACTCAAAGTATTGCAGTTGACTTCTTGATCACGAACTGTAAACAAAAAACGGTTAGACCTATTTCTTGTTTCCGTTACGCAGTGGGATTAGGTATAGACAGTTAAAATAACTTTCCGCAATCGTGACGAAAAAGTAATTAAGCAAAGCAGATTAAACAGCTCGACCCATACCCCAAATCCTCCCCCCATCCCCGTCCAAGTCCATGTGCGTCTGCTCGTTTGCCACCTATGCCATAAATATGAATCTACTATTTATATATTATGTATTTATTTACAAATATATAAAGCTAAAAAGTTTGTCTGTTTGTTTGTTTGAACGCGTTAATCTTAGGAACCGCTGGTCCGATTTGAAAAATTCTTTCACTGTTGGATAGTACAGTACAGTAGTGATATATAGCTTATAGCCTTCCTCGATAAGTGTATTATCCACAGCCACGGCCTCACAGAAAACTGTTTTGAAATAGCGCTTGCGCTGTGTTTCACCGAGTGAGTGAGGATACCGGAGACACATCCTAAGCCATCCTCCCACTCTTCATCCCCCAAAGGTCGGCAACGCACTTGTGACGCCGCTGGTGTTACGGGTGTCCATGGGCGACGGTGATCGCTTACCACGTCTGCTCGTTTGCCCCATATTTCATAAAAAAAAAGACTTCTAATATCACAAAACAGATGCAAGATTGTCTTTCCTATTAACATCATTATCTAAACATTGCTTTATGTAAGTTGGCGAGAGTACAGAACCACGTTCATGTAATGTAAAGAAAAGAATTAGGCTTTTATTTTGCACATAATTGAGGGAGTACACATACTATACACATCTACCTGAACATACCTTGTATATACCCTTCTCTTGCTAAATATATCAATCAAAATGCAAACTTAAGTAAAAGTTTCAACTGTCACTGTAAAACTAACCAGCTATTTATACAAAAGCGATCAATTAATCTGTGTTTCGACTTTACGACTTATAACGGCTTTGTGTCTTAACCTCACACAAATGTGATTCATGTGCTAGAAATCAAAACTCAATTAATTACTTATTTCACTGCTCTCTTCATGTGAATAATTTACAATGATAATTAAAGAAATCTTGCAATTTAAAGGTAAACTATATTACTAAGCGATCTTCGAATCTTTTAGTTTTGAAAGTTTGCATTAGTTAAACCAATTAATTGTAGCATAATCGAAGGTTGTTCAACATAGAATGTTCGCCATTTGGTGTTGAACTAAAGCAACAAACTGTTTATTTTATCATCTTAGAACAGAAATTTATCAGATTTTAAATTGGGTACCATCTTCTGAGGTTAGTGTGGTTCGTATTATTTAGACATAAAATATATACATGCATTTTATACATAAGAAACTATATGCTTGAAGTTAGAAACTGTTGAAAGTATAAAAGGCGTCAAATGTTTGTGTGGATGCACTTTCTAGATCGTATGCATTCACAAATTATTTTTTTAAATAATATTAATGTCGCGCCTAAAATAAACGCGCGCTAAATAAACGCCCATAGATTTCTATCACATCTCAGCCCAAAGATGTCCCCTTCTCGACTTAGGCCTATCTCAAGATAGGTCACAGGCCTTCCTCAAAGTATCTACTTGGATGTATACCAAGTACCTAGATACTTTTATTCCGAGAAAAAAGATAATTCTAAAACAAAGACTATCATGTTGTCGTTACCTGTTTAAACATTAGATATAGATTTATCTTCGCGAGAACTTCTATTGCGCGATTCAGGATTGGTAGTTTCTTCGTTACGAAGAAACTACCAATCCTGAATCGCACAATAGAAGTTCTCGCGCAGATTAACATAATATATATATACAACATCCCAACATCAACCACTGGGCCGCGGCCCGCCAGGCATGATCACCTCGCCTGGTCGGAGGCGAGGTAATCAAGCCACCCACCCTCCAACACAAAGGGAGGATCCCTTTGTGTTGGAGGGACATGACCGGTTCCTTCACAAGACGGATTTGTATAGGGTTTGTTTCACGCTTTTCTTCTCCCCACTGAATCTCTGATCTTATCCCCACTGAATTTAGAAACAAACTACAGGTTTCTTTCTAAATTAAGTACCTCTATTTTTGAAAGACCGTTGCAATTGGACTTTTAGCACCAAATCTACATCTATCTATCTATATAAATAAAAATGACTCACCAAAAAGTATGTACGTGCATAACTTCCGAACATGTAATAAACGAATGTGTACCAAATTGGATGATTATTTTTCTTGTCTTCCTTGTTGTCAAAACAAGGTTTATATAGAAGAAAATTATAAGCTTTCAGATTTGGAAGGGTTTTATTTTCTTAGGGGTACATCAATACTATAACAAATCTTTCGGAAACTTTGCTATAGCGGTACGAAGTTCGCCGGGTCAGCTAGAAATTTGTAATGAATGCATGCATGTAAATATTAGTGAGAAGTAATTTTACAAGTATTAAAAGTCTAGCTGACTAACTTAACTAAAGATATATCTACATCTTCATTTAGTCACTTTACTTTCAGACTATTAAATTTTCAGTATTTATAATTTTGTATCACCATTCCATGTTGAATGAGACTACTGTTTTATTCTCTCTACCTATTTACTTTCTAAACGGTGGCCTTGACATATTTTTCAGTCGTGGGTGATCTATTGGTTGCAGCACCAGCCACACAAATAGTTTTACTATCTGCTATTGAAACTTAGTGGTTGTTTTCTTTAAATGTGTAATAGAGCTACATCGCCACTTAAGTTATTTAGAATGTCTTACAATTCTTCGTCTTACAATTGATCAACTATTGACTTGTCTTCTACCAAAAAACCTTTGAGAGTTTTTAAACGATTTCAAAATGTGCTTCTCAATTCGGCTGTATGGTTTTAAATGTTCTTTGTTTTAGTTTTAATCATTATTTTAAAAATGATTTGGAAATTTATTTTTATTTGAAAGTGCATGCTACTACAATTTGTTCTCATTTAAATTTGAACACACCATCACAACACGGACATGTACTGCTTAACAAAGTGTTTAACCTTTTCAGACCTGATAATAACACTTGAGGACACAACCATTACAAATATTGCAGTTTAAATGTATTATATCCGTAATTTTAAACGGTTGCACTCAAATTGTCTACATCTATACATACTTATTATATAAAGAGGTAAACTTTGTGAGTTTGTGACGTTGTAGGGAGATCTCTGGATCTACTGAAGCGATTTTGGAATTATTTTACCAATAGAAGGCTACGTTAGTCAAAAATCTTCTTTCTAACGATAGGTCTACATTCAGTAGTGTAGTAGTATAAAATCTGTTGATGGTGATGACTTATTTATTATGTATGTTATAGACCTGAATAAGACACGTTGGTCAATGCACTTCTACATTAGATGTATTATTACTTACAAGCCAAATACTGATATAGGTATATCAATCTATAGCGACTTACTGGCTGACTAGCGTAGCGTTCTAAATATTTGTGGTAAAACACCTGGCCTGGGATATACCTATATATTGTGAACAAATATATAGTTAAGTAGGTATTGTTTAAAGTGAAATCAACTACTACCAGTGAAGTTCATTCTTGCTTTATAGATACAGGTGGAACTGAATGCAAGCACAGGGAGGTCGGCGAGTGGTCATTATAAAGCGTTTATCAAATGCGTCTGCACAAGGTCTCGTTCCAAGCAACTTAAACTAGCATTATATAAGTGCATGTATTTAGGACGAACTTTTAAGGATACAAGCAAGTTGAATGCGATTCCATTATCTAAACGAAGTACATTAGTGGAAAGTTCTAGTAACCTAGGTAATGACTACAGAACTTAACTGTCTCGACTTTACCTCATTTACATATGACCCGTTTAGGTAAACAATAGGAACTAATAAATATTAGATTTGTTTTCATCATTTTTTGTCCGTATACACTTCTTGACCCCGAAGAAGCGTAGGTAATTTGTTAACTAATTATTGCAGGCTATAAATTGCCTGTAGGCCAACTTGTATCCCATATTTCTATTCCGATCATTTATGTATCTGATTTTTAAATTAAGACTATTATTATAAAGCTTGTGATAGAAAGGAGTGGTGCAATCTTGAGAAAGTTATATGTAATAAGTCTAAAAATAGCTCAATCAGCTTGAAAACTCTGTGCAGATTTCTAAACATCATTTTATTTGTGTGTTTGTTTGTTTTATGTTAGTATTGTCTGTAAAATCTGTTTATACACTTCCATTCTTAAGGTCTTCAGAGTTTTGACTAGTGTGAATATAAATGTTGGCTATCTTTCTTTTTGTTAGTAGTCTTCATAGTTTATTTATTTCTTTTGCTTTTATATAAAACGCTGATATTGTGAATGTTGACATTTTAGCTGGATATTATTAAATTGTGTTTGGCGTGTGTGTGCACGCATAACGGATTATGTTTAGTATTACACTTTGCCGCTGATCTATTAAATACCTCACTATTTATAATATCTATGATAGTCGCAAGCTACGTCCTTGAAAACCAGATCTACCAATAAAAAACATACTAGTTTCATAATGTACGTTATAAGTAGGTATAATAGAAACAGGACCAATGAGACCTAGTTAATAACTTCCTGGTTTAAATTCAATTCATATATTTATCGTCGTAAAAAACTTTATTCTACTGTATTGACTGTATATGAAAATACCTACTGAATTTAAAGACAGACTCGATGACCAGCATGCCGACATGGTTTAATTGTCTGCTTTAAAATTAAAAAAAATTGATCCGGTATCTGTGACCACGGTCCACGTCACGGTCACGGTTAGAGTGTAAATTCGGTAGATGTAGTATTTTCTGTTTTTATGGGAATAAAAAGAAAAAATTCAAACATTTCGTGAATCACACATGATTGAAATTTTTCACTTGAATGTAAGATGTGATTGATACTTTTACTTTTTTATGTGACGATAGTTTTCTAATCTATGAGTTTCTAAACATCTTTCAATAATTAATGAACTCAGTTGGATCATTCAACCGATGTAATAGTATAAAATCTTTACCTCTGTTGTCGAAATGTGTTTACTTGTATCTCCACATGAACATAATAAAAATGAAGAGATTTTTTCTGTTTTGGGACTCCAATCTCTAAAATTGTCACACACAATCCCACTTGAAATCTTATATTAAGTCCATGAGTAACCAAGGACTTCAGCTGACTATTGTGATTAAGTCCCAAAGGCTTTATGGTCATGGTTCCGGGACTCCACTCTTTCACTTCCACTTCATCATCATCATCAGACAGTCATCAATTGCACGGCATTTGGTTCGATCCTCTATTTTTCATCCTTCTCCACTACTGATTGACGCAATCTTCTGACAACCAAAACGTAATTTACAAAATTTTTCGCATTTAAAACCTCGACTTAAAATCTACTATGAATCAAACAATAATTTTTTGTAACCATCAACTTTATGTAACGGAACTTTACTTAAAACCAATATCTCATAAAACCACAATTTATATATTGAAAAATGTTTGCCCCGAAGAATAACAGTAACTCATCAATTTTAAACGCGAATTTAACCGCAGTTAAAGCTAGCATGTAGATGTCTCTTTATAGTCTACTTTCATGGTTTATCACAATTCAAATAACATATGTTTGACAAGCTTTGCTCGATTGGTTTATTAGAAATCTTGATAAATTATGACTTAATTAAAATATGTACATACATTTTAATGTTTATTTATTTTATGTGTTTAAAACTGGTAATTGTCGAAGGTGGAATTTATGGTTAATGACTTTGTTGTATTTTTACACAAGGAAACAACTGTACACATTGTTAACAAAATAGTTAATTTTACTTTATAATTCGTATTAAATTATTCATCGGAAGATACAATGACAAATAAGTTACTTATCATGGAATTCCTAAAGTTTTAATATATATGTCTTTCCTGTTATAAACATTCAATAATGTTCTTTTATATCTAATATCTTAGATCCTTCGAATGAATGGATTTTTATTCTCTTAGGTGAAAAGGATGGCCCTTCCCAGAATTTTAAATAATTTTAAACACGTTTTTTGTTCTTAGCCATTAAACAGCACTTACAGTTCTGCAGAAACCAACCCGTATTTTTTACCAATACTTTCACTAGAAAAAAAATATTGACAAAATATCCTTTGGTGAGTCACCTAGTTTATATATAATAATACTACACCTTAATGTTATCCGGCAAAGTCCGGCAAATGTTTGTTCGAGCGATTAGAATTTTTTATCTCACCTAATAGTCAACGATATAAGCACCGTAACGTATTTTAAAATGAAAACAAGCAGGAAACTGGAAACAGTCTCGATATACAGGTTTGTCCAGTGTCCACTAATATGTGTCAATGACAGATTTACAATTATTTCATAATAGAGATGGCTTTACATACGTAACTGGGCCTGCGGTAATACAACTCCGCTTCTGGGTTAAAAACCAAGCGTACTGTGACTCGTTCATGCTCGGTTGTCATAGGAAAAAGGTCCGTATGACCGCTTGTTAGTGTAGTAGTTCTGATGTAGAAAAGTACTGATCGAGCCCTGATCACGTAAGTGGCATACTGGTAGTAAATACGTGTACTACTATAGAATATGTTTCCTATCGCAAGCGCGGTCAAAGTAGTTTTTTTGAACACTCATAACTTTGGTTTCTGATATACCAGATCGTTCAAATTCTCAGGATATACACAAACGAAATACACAAAGTTTGAACTGCATAGCTTTGATACTTTACATTTTATAGATACCTAAAAAGCACCGTTTTCGTCACTGACACGCTGATGATCATCAAAATTGTTAGGGTACTTCCTGAAGTGGTACAAACTTGAAATTTGGTATGTAAACTAAGTTTAGTACACAAACAACAAAAAATTCATAAACCTATTACTTTTGCCTCTCAATCCCTAAAATTTGAAGTTTGTATGAGACTTTCACAATTTTGTATGCTAGAGATTTTATTTTTGGTATACGGACTTTTTCGAAAGAAGAAAGAAGATGTACAAGAAATACACCCATAAAAAAAAGAAAAACAAAACAATTAAAAAACCTTCCTTAAAGCAACTTACTAAAATAATTGAAATCCCACCAAAAACATTTTCATGTAAAATTTTGCCAAGACGACTGCATATAGCTTACCCTGTGAAAAAGATCAGATCTCATGTAGAGACAAGTTTCTGAGTCTAGACGCCCTAACTCTACCAACCCTAACTTCATAAACTCTACATCTCAGTAAAAATGTATGGCTTAGCTGTCGTCTTGGCAACATTTTATATGAGAATGTTTTTGGTGGGATTAAATTATTTCAGATAGGCAACTACAGAATGAAATCAAAAGTAGCTTAAGCCTATGAAGGTGTTTGTGTTACTCTCAGATTAAGCGCACAGCGTACTATTTGATGAGAGTCTATATTCAAGTAGTACGGTAAATAAAGTCAGCTTTGGGACTTGATATGTTTAGTAAGAATTAAAAAAAAGTTTAATCTTGTGTGTGATGTCTCGAATCTATGAAGTATGGTACATTTAGATGGCCTCGAGATGCAGAATTAATGTCGAAACTTCAAAACACATTACACTGTTTACTTCTTTTGGTTAATATTTCTCGCTCGCTAAAATACAACGAGAATATTTTTTATCCAACAAAGTAAAGAATACATTTTCTATATCTCTTCTATTCACTGATTGCCTCGGTGGCGCAGTGGTAGCGTGTGCGACTGCTGTGCTTGAGGTCTCTGGTTCGATTCCCCGGTCGGATCAAATTTTTGTAGGATCCGCAAACATTTGTTACGGAGTTTGGATGTTTTCTATGTATAATATGTATATATTTACAAAAAAAAGTATTATATGTATTTATATCGGTTGTCTAGTACCCATAACACAAGCTCTGCTTAGCTTGGGACTAGATGGCGTTGTGTGTTAGATGTCCGAAATATTTAATTTATTTATTTATATTCAGTGGCTTGATTATGAAATAATGCAACATGCATATCGTTAATTAAGTTTCATATCATATCTTGAACTCAAAGCACTGATTTAAATAATAAAAAATATTGAATTGGAATAAACGGTAAGTAGCTATAAAAAGGAGAATCTATGTTTGCACTGAGATTGGCAATTATTTTGCAGAGAATGCAAATATTTAAAATGGCTATTATCAGTATACTATCAACTTAAATGTATTGTTCTTTTCTAATACAACCGTAAAGCAAAATATTTCACAGTTATTTTAATAGAATCGTATAATAGTACATCCTATGGTCGTAGATCAAGATCTATTGTGATGTCCCTAAGTCGTGAAATCGAAATGATAATGCCATAGTTTTTAAGATAACTTCTTAATCTTTACCGCCTTTCATTTTATTAAAAAATATGGTACCCGTATATCAGCCTGAGTAGATGCAGTATCGTTAACATTGTAATCTCATGGTCCGATTTCTCCCTAGTGTCGAACGCCAAAAGCCGAGTTTAGGTGAAAACAACTCATACTCCTGTTTCCTGCGTAGCAGCCGGAGATGTTAAGAGATTTTCCACCTGGTTTAGAAAAAAATCCTGTAGCGTTGTCGATTGCTAATTTAACTACTACTTATTACTTTATTTTGTAGACGCAAAGAAAATCGAACATATAAGTTACATTGATGCATAAGGAAAGTGTAGAAAATCAGAGCAACAAACTGCGGGTGGGCCATGCCATGCAGCAGTACTAGTAATTTTATTAAGAGACAAGTTTGATACGCAACACGGACTTGCTAGCGCATGTCGCAATACTCGCGCTCGGCTCACTTGCACTCGCATGGATAACTCGATCACAATCTATTTCTTCGTTACCTCGATTGTTAACTATTGTTTAATACGTCTGGGTCTGACCACCTGTTTCTCGATATTCTTATTTCAATTTCCAGGTCTACTCGCACAATTTATTTTGAGAGATAACCTTTTTACTATAACATGGTTTTAGAAAAAAATATCTAATGTAATATTATTTTAAGAAGTACACGATACTTTAGGAATGCTAATAAATATCTTATTTTTCTGAATAAGTATTTTAATATAATATCACCATAAAACGTTGTCAAAAATAAAAAAAAGTTTTGTTTTTATTTATAATACTGTTGTATCATGTATTTCCAAATGATCAAATTTTGTGTTCATTAATGAGGTAACTTAAATACTAAATTTTATCAAATACATTTTCTCTGGCACATAGTAATAGAACCAATATGCGTTTTATTCAAGTAATTGGCAAGTCATTTAGTTTGCTATATTCAATTAACGACTTCCTAATTCGATTTTCATAAAAATTGTATTTGATCTACAAAATATATTTCAAACAGTTACAGCCGCTTTCAAATCTGTTAATAGTATTTAGAACTCAAGTTTTATGTTTATTACGTAGACTATATTTTGATATGATTATGACCCAGTAATGGAGAGAAAACAAATCGATATCTTGTTGGCGATTATGTAATATGATTGGAACAAAAAGTTCAACGTCCTATTTTATATGAAAACCACTTTTAAAAACCAGTTCCTTTAGTTGAATCTTTTGACAAGCAAAATACAAAATTAACTCCATGAGTTTCTGTTTACTCACACGTATACAACTTCACATTGTGAATGAGATTATATTGATAATTACTATATCCACACTTTATGTAATGCTATATTTAAATTATTATGTAATCAGATGACAGTGTAAGTAGTTTCTGCTGCAATATATGTATGAGACAAGGACGTAGTATTTATAATACTAATTTATTTACAGCTAGTTTTTGACAGATGGATTGGTATGCACGACTGCCAGTGACTCATTGCCTTCACAGAGCTGCCTACATGTTTCTAGAAATTAGTCGTGCTAAGAACAGATACATCGGCATAGAATCTGTACTAACTTCATCATAGTCAACAGGTTTTTCTGGTCCACTGCTGGATAAAGGCCTCTTCTTAGAAATGAGGTTAAGTAAGGACTAACTTAATTAATTTTTTCTTTCTTTTCTGAGATGGGCTGTATCGCCAATATGTTTCTTTCCAATCTCGAGTACATTTATATTTAATTTTTATTTGGTGACCGAATCAACATTGCGTATTGCCATACGCAACAACATTTTTACTTACTAAAATGGTTATCATTTAATTTGATATGAGCGTGCTTAATTTATGTAACAACATTACTATTTATACAAACATTTTTTAACTGCTCATAAAACTATTTGCCCTGCCCGGTTTATACTTGTAAGGGGTATTACGCAACGATGTCAGAAAATTGCTTTGGAGTCTGATAATTTAATAATAGTAAAGATAAGAAAAAGCAATTGGGTACTTACGTCGCGAATTATGTTTGATAGGTATTTTCTTTTCCTTTCTTATATGAGAAATAGAAATTCTCTCCAATTCCAAGCTCTGTAGCGACAATAGTTTTAGTCACTTAATTAAGTTGTTTGGTTGGTTTTTGCATAAATATCTGTATTAAGCTGAAAGCTCTTTCCCCGTACCTAGTGAAAGTTTGAAGTGGACATTTACGAATTACTCGGTTTCGTAATATGCTCTGTAGTCATGTCGTAATGATAAATACCGGGAAAAGTATTTTAATCTCGCGGCGAATTGTAATTTTCTTTAGATTTAAGTTTTTTGAACAATATACTTTTTTGCAAGTTTATGTACCCGGTCAGGTTTTATGCTGACAGTCCACCTTGACCGAGTATAAACATGACCCTGCACTATCTGGTAAGTTCATTGTAATAAACTTCTTTTAAATTTGCTTTTTGTGCCACGACCGTTGACAAAAGAAGAGCTCATAACGTTGATGAATATTGACAGGAGTATTCTTTATATCTAAAGAGTTTCAACACATTAAATATCAATAGAATAAATAGGAGATCCGTACATACAAATATACAAAATTGAAGAGTCTGTTTGTGTGTTTGAGGTCTTTATGGTACTGAAATAAAAATAGATATTTTTACAATTCATTTCTATCTGTTTGTTCCGGCTAATCTCTGGAACGACTGGACCGCTTTTGTCGGGACTTTCACCAAACACTTTTACAAATTCTTTGGCATCGTCAGAATCCTATATATGACCAAACACTGAACGTCTCTTATAATCATAATATAATCTTATTACCCTTCGTTTTACAGAAAGGTTATCTAAAATAGTTATTTTTTACTACCGTACTATATACAATACAGTACTACGTGTTTATTTCATAGAATAACTATTTACCTCTACGACAAAATTACTCATCAACAGATTAACATTTAGAAGGGGCGCGCATTAACAGTAAATCATTTAATCAATGTTAATCGTTATCGTTTATCTTTACTTCGACACATGTATAAGCTCTTGAATTACGATGTTCACTGTGGTTGTTTTTTGCAATCAAACTGTTAGGAGCGCAATTGAACAGGCTATATATCCTACTAATATTATAAACGCGAAAGTTTGTAAGTATGGATGGATGGATTCTATTATTTCACGCAAAAACTATTGAACGGAATTGGATGAAACTTTACAGTAATATAACTTATATATAAGAATAACACATAGGCTACTATTTACTCATGTACGCGGGCGGAGCCGCGGGCAACAGCTAGTTAACCATATAGTAGGTACCATGAACCATTTATAAAATTGTTTAAAAATACATCTACGTGGCACTATTATTTAAATTGCATATATTACTCAAGTAGGTACTTGATCTTTTGTACTCATACAAAAGTATGTAATATAAGTGAATTATTTCAAAAGTTAAATTTAGTGTGAATTTGCAGTAGGAAAAAACTATAGTATGTTTAATTGATCATTTCATAAGAGGTCATATGATTTGCGCGATAAGCTGTATAATTGCAATATATGACAAATTTGTAACGATATAATTTATGTAAATGATAAACATGAAGATGTGTATGGATATAGTTAAGAAAATATTTATTACCCAATGGTTCGATTGGCTTCGTTTAGAAGTGGTCACATGGTGAGTTTATGTTATTTTTAACGACATCTTAATGATTACGACCATCAGATTTGTGTTACCGGCGTTCAGAGTGTTTAAAGTAGGAGGTAAGCAGGACAAATAGTGCGAGTATTTGCCAATTGCACTCATACCGAGAAGTTGCACAAACCGAGCCTCTACTCACCTGTTCTGATTTGTGGCCACTAAGCCGTAGTTCGCTGTCGCGGAAGCGGAGCTCGATATCGTATCTTAGCACATTAGGTAATATAGGCCAACTGTATCTAGTGCAGGTAAATGCCACAGCCTGAGAATGCTTTTATACAAACCAGCTCTATTTTCACTGTGTTTAGAACGTAACTTTATCTTCACAATAACCAACTTAGCTAGTTTGTTGTACAACAGTCAGTAAACGCAATCGCCTTATGAAAATATAAATAGACTACCTACATCATTGACTGGTTACATTTGCCGATAGTTGAAGTGCTGACAAATAATACTATGAATATTTACTCATTTTTCATAAATGCAAATCCTAATATTATAGATACGGGTGAGAGTTTATTTCATCTACGTTGTAGAAAAAAGATTATTTCTTCTTTAAAGGAAAGCCAGTTTACAAATGATGTTTTATTGCACAATTTGAAAACGGATTTTTCAATGTTCTTCAAATTTCGAAATCCTTTTCATATGTAAGAGCTTTTATAAAATAAATATGCACAAATAATGTGTGAAAAACGAAAATCGTTTAAAAATCACTACGTTTTTCTATTCTTCTTCGACTCTTGAACCATTGAACCGATTAAAAAAATCTCAATCATAAATTATACTTTATCCCCATAATAATAATGTTTGATCGACCAATAACCAATGAGGTCATGATATTTCATATACACATGTACAATGATAAATGTGGGCGAAATGAAATGGCGTTTATCAAAAACATATGTCACCTTGAGCTTCACTGTGGCCCCACCGTGTGATGAATCAATTTGACTTTTAAATGACTTTTATAAGAGCTAAAGGTGACCACTCACCGCCGTAGTTGAAAAACTATCGTAGTTTAAATGAGTGTACTTCATACGAATTTATATGAAATGCGTGTCATAACAATATGTTTCGAGGTTTATGATTATAATTATGTACAATATGGTTTGCATACCGTTTCAATAAATTTGTTACCATAACTCTTTTTATTTTTGTTCATTATCAAATCATTTTAAAAATCTTAGCGGCAACAAAAGCTTTTTTAAATAAAGAAAAAAGATTAATTTTTATTTTCGACTTATGATTTCTCTAAGAAAATAAAATGAAAAAAATACTCTTTGGTTTCTTTTATGTACGGTGACCTTCATTTCAGCCTTTTTCATAGCTCCGATAAATGTCACGAGAAGAATCTTGATCGCCCACCAAAATGTCTACAACTACTGCTACATTATTTTGGTAGTGACTAATAATCTGCTTTGGAAAAGGAAAGTTGGTGCTAAAATAAAAAACTGACAAGACTATGCGATCATTTTAAATACCTAAGTTTTAAGATCAAAAGAGCGATCAATTTCAACTTTAAATTGGAATAATACAAAGGAACCGAAAGACATAAAAGTAACGTCAAAGATTAGCTTAAAAAAATCTAGCACACCAGTCAAATTGTACAACAATTAAAGCATTAAGAAGTTAGTCTAGTTTCCGATGATAGTTTATGAACTAGACGTACAAGCATTAAAAAGTGGTTGTCGTTGCGTACAACCATTAAATATTGCAAGAAACACACAACTTCTCGCCTTTTTACGCATATACAATCTTATCTCATAAAATATTATTGGTATTCTAATTAACTCATGTTCATAGCCACCTTCGCAATACTTTCATCATTTTATGTCTATTCATGTCATAATCCTTATAACTTTTAAAACTATTGAACTCTGGTACTGTTAATAAATCACTTTTGGGCAGTATTAATATTTGAAAACTTTTCTTACGAGTCCTTTTTTCAAATTAGATTGAGGTCTTACATCAGATCACTATGATACAGCTAAACTTCGATTTTCCGCAGAAAGATTGCCATTAGACTTATACCAACTAATTTTGCTATTTTTCGTAATAGCACAAGCCTTTAAGCACTAAAACACTTAACTTAACTAACCAAATGTAACTCTAGGAACGTAATTATTTCCTTGGATTTTTGGTAGGTATATCTCGTGAAACTCGCGGCAAAAATTGGATTTTAACCAATTCATCCCCAAAGTTTCAAGAATTTCCCTATAAAACTTGTCACATAAAAATAAAATAATTCTATCTCTCTCGTCCGTTCAAATGTAAACTCACTGCTCTGCAACTAAATGAGTGTATTAATGTTTTATTAGCACCAGTGGGAAAGAAATTTCAAAAGAGTTAGTTTTACTTGATTTACATAAATTAAGACAAAAATGTATATATAATAGTTCTACGTTTCCACATTTTAATGTAATAAGTGTAATAACCAGTCTTAAACCATCAAGAAAATTTGTTATTTTGTTGCGATAGAAGGCTATATAATACGTAGTTGTATGTGTGCGCACGCTTGAGGCAGTTGTTGAAAATGTAACAAGGTAGTCAGGCGTTCATTCTAATCTTTCTATTTTTGGATCGGTCTACCATAACATATAAGCCATTAAATCGGGACGACAGTATAAATAATCATGAATATGTAGCATGTTCATATAAGCCGTACTTTGATGTCAATCATTCTTAATGCACGCTGCACCAGACATCTAGTATCAGATGTGTGGCAGATAATTTATAAATAAACATATGTATATTTTGACATTATACATCATTTACAGTCTCCCACTACATTAGGTTAATTTGTCAAAGGACGCCTTTTTAGGATCATCTATTAAGTCAATACTGAAACAATAAGTACAGTAAGTTTTATTATAATAACAACTACAAATACATCTTCATACCAAACCAATACGAAACTAGGCAAAATATGTACCTACTATCGTTACCTGAGTAGACAATCATTAGTGGATTGCAAGTTTTATCATCAATTCTGGTCATCATCTTCCTAGCCTTTATTATTCCCAAGATTTGGGGTTGGCTACTAGTTCAACCGGGTACTAGTTTAGTTTACCTGAATATTATTTTTTCCACGGAGCAACTGACACTGGACCTCCGCAACCCTGAGGGTGAACTGATCTATCTACCAATACGCTGATGATACGTGCCTCGTTGTAGCTGGTAAATTCTGTCTGAGGCATAACATCGTGTACAACATGATTTTTACAATATACGTAAAAGGTCACACGATGTCAGACTAGTACTAAATGACAATAAAACTAAAATCATTCATGTCCGGTCTAACCACTTACTTAACTGCGACAAATCAATCGAAGTAGTAGATCATTGCCACCGATGCTTGCATGAAATGAAATTTAACAATCATCTATCGAGGAAGGCTATAGGCTTTATGTCATCATGCTTAGACCAATAGAAGCGGAGCACCAATGAAGAATGTTGCGAAGACGGGGGAAATTTTTACGCTACGGGCAATAAGAGACGTAAACGAAGGTGCGGGCGTCAGCTAGTCTATACTAAAAGTATAAAGCTGAAGAGTTTGTTTGATTGTTTGAACGCGCTAATCTTAGGAACCACTGGTTCGATTAAAAAATATCTTTCAGTGTTAAATAGACCATTTATTGAGGAAGACTAAAGGTTATATATCATCACGCTAAGGCTAATAGGAGCGAAGCACCAATAAGCAATGTTTCGAAAACGGGGGAAAATTTTCACGCTACGGGCAATAGTAGACGGAAACGAGATTGAGAGTCAGCTAGTCAATCATAAAATAACAACACGGAAAAGTAACACACTCAAAATTACGACGAATGAACACATATTTAAGACCAACCTTTATCATAACTTCTTATCATAGATAATCGGTTTCCTAGTGATAAATAGTTTAAGGGAATTAAAGGTACTATTGTAAAAGCATTGCTTTTAGTTTTGAGATGTTTTTAAGTGAATGTTTGTTAATGAATTGCTCAAAAGTGATTCAGCGTCCAGACAAACCTGTCAAGATTTTGTGATGTTTCATAGATAACCACTGTATTTCATCATCATCAGCCTATAGCAGCCCACTGCTGGGCATAGGAATGAATTGTATCAATAAATAAATAAAAAAAAACTGAATTCGAATGTTGAAATAGTTGTCAGTATATTTGAGAGCACTGACTTCCTAATAACGAATGTCATAGATGTTCATGACAACCGGGACCGACGGCTTAACGTGAGCTCCGAGGCACGGGCGGGAAACACCGCCATCTTCCAAACTCCGGGTTGCTATTAAGAATTTGTTGTAAGAAAAACCTGACAGGACTGCTGTTAGTCCGACCCGGGAATCGAACCCGTGACCTCTTGATCTGCAGTCGTTTACGCCAACCACTACACCAACGAGGCAGTCATCATCAACTCTGATGTCAACAGTAAATACATTGAATACTATTAAAAACTTTCACAGCCTGTATTTTAAGTCTAAATAAGTGTGTGGATTTTAAGGTCTTCACGTGAATATTATAACAAGTAGAAAAAGTGTAATAGGGAGCAAATAAGGCCTCTTAGGTAAAATGCACAAAGTATACGTATTTTAAACAAGAAGAATGGTTGTCTTTAAATAGATTACCATTACCGATAATTTTATTTATTACTTACTACCTGTGTCCTGACAATTTGGTTTCCTTGTTGAGAAATAAGGAACAGAAGTGACGTTAAACAAAAAACCATATTTGAAGAAGGTCGTATGACACGTTAAAATTTAAGCTAAACTATATCAGCTTTTAAAGTATACACAAAACAACTTAACGTTTTACTATTTATGGAAAAGAAAGATAATAATGCAGGCGAAGGAAAAATAAAACAGAGCTGTCTAGTAACAATTTTATGGTTGGGAACTGCCAGTAACTACATTTTTACTTTGACTAATACCCCTTCTTATGACGATGAAGGGAAAGTTGATTTTCATCATACAATAGCTTGGGAACTTATTCACTTTTCTAGCGAAATCATTCTTGCTGTGCATAAATATAGCCCTGTTGCGACACACCGCAAATACGGTTGACCCCGCACTATCTGACTGCAGGTAGCTATAGAAAGTACGTAATAATTGTTGTTCATTAAATTCACTATTGTGGTTTATAATTAATTCACATTTTAGGCTTTAGATTCCCACAGGTATATCTCTACAAACTAAAGAAACCTCCGGTGTTCCGGTACTACCGTTCGTGTAACTAACAGTGTTATTCAAACACTACTTACTTATATAATTGTTATATTAGATTTTACTTGTACAAGTAGCTACAGCATTTCAACGATTCGACTGCACGGATGGTTTAGTGGTTTAAAAGATTACCCCGCTGCTTCCTACTGCGCGTTTGCGTTGAGTATTGTAGGTTTGACCCCGATCGATTAGTTGGAGTGTTCTTGGTACTCTTTTTATTTACGTTTATAAAGTTTCTGCGACACAAGATAGTGACACAAAGTATAGTTAACAAAAATATCAGATCAGGCAATAATATTAAATTTTGAGTAAATTTAAAATTTCTCACATTTTTGCCTTACCATGATCCACTTGGGCTTTTGATTCCGTTAGATAAGAGCTTTTATTAGTTGAACTTAATATTTAAGTCGTGTCGAGGCAATTTTAAAGAAAATGACACTTGAGAAACAGAAGAACAACGTAATAATTCTATCAAGGATCCGTTGTTCTTTTTAACCGAATAAAAAAAAGGAGGAGATTATTAGTACAACTGCTTTTATGTTTGTTATATCAGAAATTTCAACTGGGGAAACCGATTTTGATGATTCAGTTTTTATTTGATAGTTGGAACTTCCAGTGTATTTGCATTTCAATTCTTGTGGTGCAGTTCTTAAAGTTGTTTTTTCTTTTGTTAAAATGTTACTTGTTAATGCACAAAGTCTTAACAAGTAAGTAAGTAATTACTTAGAAATACCTATAATAATTTATTATATCTATTTAGAAAAAAAAATAGATAAGATTAAAAGTTATCATGTTAATAGGTGCCAATATTAGACAGTGCCACACCGATGCTGACCGCGGCGATGAACAACGCACTTGGCTTCAAGTTCGATGTTAGATACCTTCGTAATGAGTTCCCAACGCGTGCAAATTGTTAAGCAGCGCTTTGTTTTCAACATCAAGATTAAAATTGAATAGCATAATGTGCATTTTTGCTGTGTATTTATCTTTGAGTATTAAATGTTATTTTCTGAAATTGCGATGAGATTAGATTAATTTATTTACAATTACTGTTAACGCGGCTGCTTCAATCTATTGTGCGTGGATTATCTCGAGGCGGCATCTCACATGTGAATTGGAAACATTGTCCTTAAGACCTTAACATCAATAGGTGTTTGTACTGTGTTATTAACAAGCGATAGTACTTTATTTTATATTTGTGTACGACAGACAGCGCGGGCTTTTAGCCAGTCGACCGCAGGGTCTGTTTGTCGTGAAGTCGTGAAGGCCATTGGACATAGTATAGGTACGTGTGTTATGATATGATCCAAATGATTAAACACTTTAGACACTATTCGTAATGTCCGAGTACTATCTAGGTGTTGTAAAGACTATTCAAAGTTTTATTACAAACATCTGCTGCATGTCTGATTGGCAAGTAAATAATTAAGCCAATTAAGGGTAGTAGTTTCAAACAAGCGTCAAAGTTCATTTACAAATGTAAAAGACATTAGAGAAAACTAACGAAAAGATGAGAATGATGCCCCTCAACGCACGTGGTCTAAACAAAATAATAGCCAATCATGCAAGAGAGTAGAGACCTGAGCGATTTTAGAAAGAGTATATACACTATTCATTAGAAATATGAAATGAGCAAAAATGTATAATAATTGTATATTGTGTCGGCATTAAATGATGACTTTGTATAACAGTGTTAAATTCATAATTTAGATGCAAATTAAGCCGTAAATATGATAGTCGTTGTAATGTAAATGGAACAGCTTCATAAGTTTCTAATAAAATGCATAATGCATAATCCTCTTGAACTTCATTCAGTTACCTATTTAAATATTCGTGTTTGCAAATATATAGACCTTTTCCTTGAAAGTTTACTAAGTAATTTGTTTCGAACCGATTGAAAATTACTTTACGTTACGTTACCTACTTCAAGTAGACTTTTTACAGAGGCAATTTTGCATAATCACAATATCTGATCCATATTTTGTCGATTTGGACGTTCACGGAAATGTACAGTTAAAAAAGTTAAAATTCTTTCACCAATGGCAAGATAAATTATTATTATCGAGTATAGTAGTATTACTTTTATGGCAAAAACCGATGGGTATGTCGATACAGGGGAGCCTCGGAAAAAAGCTAATATTACATATTTTAGAAATTTTGGAGCTAATAAAACCACTTGTATGCGAAATAACACACTTAATCTGGCAGCCGTTGAGCAAGATGCTCTTAACCAAAGACCACAAAAATGATAATTTAAAAACAATAATAGAAACTGTTATTTTGCTATTTTACAACTAGCTAAGCATCTGGTTGACGCTTCTCATGACCAGAAGGCCGGCCTTTTTCTAGCATACATAATTAGCATTGCCGTTCCACATGGCATTGCTGCTAGCCCTTTGGGAACGCTACCAGTAAGCGACGATGTTGAGGAATTTGTTGACGCTTCTATGTAAATATTGTTGTTTCTTTTTTTACCCGACTACGGCAAAGCCAAAGGAGGGTTCTTATTTTGACAGGCTATGTATGTATGTATGTTAATCTATTCCCTCATAGCTCCTTAACTACTTAATAAAACTGGACAAAGCAGTAGTTAGTATTTTAATTAAATATCAATATTGTCTCAAATTATAATTATTCTATTTTTTCTTATTAAATTATTTAAAGTTCGAACGAAACTACATGTGAAACATAAAATAAGTAATAATTCTAATAGAAATCTACTTAATTAACCTGTGAAGGCATGAATGCTGACTATATATACTGTATGCTGCCATATATAAAAATCTTTCCTTAGCCGTTTGAGGTAGGATTGATTTAAGTTAGCACTACTGCTAAGTAAACAAACTAAATTAGCACTGTTAGCACTTAAGTTCGATTTGTTTTGAATCTTTATGTAACGGATTAACAATACCATAAGATCCGATAGCAAAGCGAGGGAAAATTTGACGCAAATCTTATAGGTTGTACTACTAGTACTAGTATTACTACTACTGACGGATTAGACAAAATGGCCTCATATTAAGCTTATATTGGACCTACTTTAAATAAATAAATGAAATAAATTTATACGACGAAAAGAATTGATGTTGCTTGCACTGTGTTTCACTGTGTCAGTGAGGATATCGGAGGCCCTGGCCATACACCAACCCCCCCTCCTCCTACCTCCCCCCCCATCCATACATCCAAAGGCCGGCAACGCACTTGTGACGCCTATGTTGTTGCAGGTGTCTAGTAATGGGCGGCAGTAATCGCTTACCATTAGGTGATACGTCTGCTCGTTTTCCCGCCTATTCCATAAAAAAAATAATAAATAAAGAGTCTCAAAGGTAAGCTCTCTGTTCTACATTTAACAGCAACGAAAAAAACTACTACAAAACTAAAATGATATGCAAACGTAATTTGTATTATATTTAGAAAAATTGGTTCCTTAAATTATCACTTAGTAATACTACGTGATATTTTTAAAGGGAAATACTAAGAAAGGAACTTAAAACAAACCCGGTATCGATACCACTCCGTCGAGCCATAATAGTATCATTAGCATCGGCTTACCTATGGCCACAGACAACTAAACATAGAACTCTTCCATTGCCCCCACTCTGATCGATTATAGTGCTATATAGTAGACCAAAACCTCCTTGTTATGGAGAGGCCCTTGCCCAGCAATAGACTCTCATATACTGTTCATGGTGTTATCATGATCCTTATTTTATTCTTTTTACTAACCGACTTCAAAAACAAGAAGGAGATTTCTCAATTCGACCGTATATATTTTTTTTTATGTGTGTTCGCAGATAACTTCGTCGTTTATGAACCGATTTTGATGATTATTTTTTTAATGGAAAGGAGATGTCCCAACGGTGATACCATGATAAGGACATTAATATCTGATGATGGCATCCAAGAGAAATCGAGTCGAACCTTGAAGTCGGTTTCATTTTTGTTAAAATTGTATTCTTTTTATTACTCAATGCATGTGCTAGGATTGGATTGATTTATGTTATGTATATTTTATTTTCGATTACATATTTTCACTACTCGAAATTCAGCTTTAATTCTACTCAAACTTTTGATTAACAAATAATACTGATTAATGTTTTAAACCCTTATTAAGAGTCATTTACGTAAGTCACACATAACTAATGTTTACCTTACAACTAAGCTATATAAATATTAGATTCGAGCCTGTATTAGAAGCGGATTAATGAGATGTAATGTGACCTAAAGGGATTTAAATAAGTTTTATTTACGATTTATAGTTATAAAGAACCGATTAGATACGCAATTATCGGATTTTTATTCAAAACTAACTGAACCCCGCGGTATTACCCGCGTTTATTGTTGTACCGCGGGTAAGGCCGCGGGACAAAGCTAGTCTAAAAAAGTCTAAGTTACTCCCTGGATCACCAGCTACCCGCCATTGAAAGTCCCGTCAAAATCGGTCCAGTCGTTCTAGAGATTACCCGAAACAAACAGATAGACAGACAGACAAAACATTTTTAAAGTACATTTTTGGTGTATTTACTGTGTATACATACATATTCATTTAGTAAAGGCAGTTATTTTAATATTTCAAACAGACACTCTAATTTTATTTATTTGTATAGATATTACAACGTTTCTAGTTCAAGAGTCAGTTTACCGTATTTCTTGCAATCCATTTACAATTAAATTGTATCGACATACAATTCATAGCAAAAAACCAACGAATTAAACTTATATTTATTGGACCATAACGTTTTGCGCGAGAGTGCTTTTTACAGTGACCGCTACCAAGTGGCAGTTCTTGAGACATTCTACAATTGTCATTAATCCACTAACATTTTATGTACTTACGTTACCAGTTCCTAGTAAGTCTATCAATCAAATATCAACCATACGGCGTTTACATAAAGTATAAAATGTTACACAAGTGTGACGAGCTCAACGCGGACGTAAATTAGATGTGTAGGTAACCTGTAAATAAAGCAAACTTTAACTGAATCCATACGCGAAAATTTAATACCGATCTAGCAAACTGTTCCAGTTATTTCTTTGTCGGGCTATTAAATACAAGTCTCGACGGCGAGACATAATTTCTATACCGTCTTACAAATAATTGTCCGTATTACAGAACAGGTTTCGTTCTAGAATGTAGCCACCTTCAAATTCCCTAGTACCCTTTCATTTCATCATTCCAGTTGCGACTGTTGAGTTAAAACGACTATATTTCTCGTTAATATAGTTAATGGTTTCTAGATACCTTATGTTTTTAATATACTAAATATGTTTTAATAGGCAAGACACAATTATAATACTAAAGTTTTAGTAAGTACAACATTCATCTACATTTTACGAAACACGTGGTGGAAAAATATTCATAATCTATCATAATACACGACGTGAAGTAATATGTAATGTTTTTATTAGAACATATTTGTAGATTTCGTAGCAGCTTATCGACACTTCTCGTGACCAGAAACTCGGCTAAATTTTGGAACGAACGATTAGCCACAATGCAATGCAATGCTGCAGTCTCCTAGTCAGGTTACCACGCAATTAATGGATATGCCATTACAAAGAGTACTGTGAAGCTTATTATGGTTTTTATCAGTTTCTATTTTAAAATGCAATGCAAAATGTTGAAAATTTATTATTGCATGTTAACTCTCATAGTAATAAAAACTATTATATTAATCATGTTTGCATGCTGCACCCGCGCGAAGCCGCTGCAGGTCGTTACTAGGTAATAAGTACAGTATAACTTCCTACGACAGAATGACAAGATTTATGTAATTCGAAAAAAATGGGTTCGCTACAAAATGACTCATTGTGAGAACGAAGACACATCATAAAAGTATTTTAATGTTACTTTCACCTTTTAAAGGCAAGTAATTAATGATGTGGTTATTCATACAAATCTATATATGTATATGATATATATAAATGTTATTATTTGCCTTGATCACGACAACACGCGTGCACGGCTGAACCGATTTTGCTATTTTTTTTTTGTTGGATGGCACTTATAGCGAGGAAGGTTTTAGGTTTTATGCTATGTAACATCAATCTACGACCTATAGGAGGATATCGACTGAAAATGTTGGGACAATGAGAAAAAATAATTTCTTATGGAGAGACACAAACGAAGTTGAGCGGGTCAGCTAGTTAACCAATAAATAAATAAATAAAATACACGATACCAATAAGTATCTACCAAAAGCTTTACTGTAAAGGTATTTGAAAATATATGATAATGATTGTATTACAAATGCATGCAAGTTCATATCACGCGGTGGCCATTTTGTATAACCCAAGGTCATAAGCGGTTATTGGCGTATTTATGTAGCCTGCTGATACAGGTGAAGTATGATTAAAATTTATGAACATTCATTCGCGCGTTTTCTCTGTAAGAGGTAAGCAGAGACGATAGAACCCGTTTGTTTCTCTTACACGCCGAGATTACTGAACGGATTTATATGGAACTTTATAGCATCATACATCAGAATAAGACATAGTAATCTCTACCGCGATATCCGACATACACGCGGGTGGAGCCGCAAGCAAAGCTACAAAATACCTAAGTAAAGACGTGCAAAATAAAAGACAAAAGTAATACAACTGCCGCACTAGAAATATGTAGCAGGGAAGTACTGAAACGGACACAAAAACATCCAGAGTCATACCCACATTCCAAAAAACAACAATCTATGGACAACATAAAGTGCTGTTCCATGTGGAAATGAACCCACAATACTCAAAGACGAGGTAGGAAGCGATGAGTTGACCGCTTAAACCACTACTTTTAGCATAAACTACCTGCTCTAGTCTTTTCCAATCAAGATTTAAGACCAATTAACAGAACGCCATTCTGTAGTATGTCTAGGAAGAACCAATAAAGATTGACGTATTAGTTAGACAATCGCTGGTTAAGTTTAATTTGATGTTGAAGTTTGTAGACTACCGGTAGGTGTGTTTTAATCGCGAATGTAAATACCGGAATAGGCACACACCATTAAGTAAAGAAACGTATGCATTATGGAAGAAAGAAGGCAATTATTTCGTGTCTACATTGCACAGAGTGTTATTACGTTGCTCATCAATCAGATTATGCACACCTTTTTGCCATCTACATTTACCTATTATCTTGCTCATTCACTGTATTGCACTGTAATTAAGCTTTTTAGCTCGAAATCTAAAAGTGCATGAATTACAGATATCTATTTATCTATGCTTACGTAAGGTATGCAATATAGGTTAGTATTTTCACTACCATTGTTTCTTAATTCGGGAATATTTTTAAAGGTTTTCCAATAATTACGGAAATTGCAATATTATATTACGCATTTTTTTACTCGAACTTTGTGTAATTTTCCAACAAATGTAAATATATTAATTGTGGTTGCCACGTATAATTGTATGAGATAATAGAATTTCGATTATTTAAATGTGTATATAAATAATATACAATATTTTTTTGGTCAAAAAGCGAACTTTCTAAAACCAGTAAATTATAACAATAAAGATATGTAATGTAGTACACGAAAACAAGTTATGCACTTATTCAATATAACAATATGTACCTTCGATTTATGCACTTATTGAACTCAATCAAGGTTTATTTAATCAGTGAAGGAGTAGATAGTTGCCGAATAATTAAATTGAAATAATTTTGAAAATTTTAGACATTTCAAAACTTCAGGTATAATAGTTTGTTAGCAGTGACGAATTTGAAAGGTTACCAACCTTTATTGCAATATTTTTTTGTGAGTTACTATCTGAATATAAGAAATTATTCCAATACAATTGTTCCGTAGAAGCAACTTTTACCCAGATAAATACATACGTCGTACCTAAAACAAGTGACCTTATGTTCGACACGTTGATTTCCTTGTTGGCTATACAGTACACGATTATATTGATATGTCAAATGTCTGTGTGTATGTGCATGAAGGTAATTAGAAAATCTCGTCATTGAACTAGATATCTAAGCATTAACTACATCGAGACCGAAGCGTCATTAGGATCACGTCTGCTCGACATGCTAATCGGCCTCGCTGGTGAAAACTAAAATATCTTTAAGATATTTTTAAGTAACTGTAGTCAATGTAACCGCTAAAACTGTTTTAAAATAGAAGTTAAAAAAAAGGTATTTTTTTTATTAAGTCTTTGGGGAAATTTCCTGGAATCGACAACTTATCTGGGTCGAAAAGAAAGGTGATATGAAGGATACCGACCAACTAAAACGATGCAGTGTTTTATTATCAGGTCTTTTGCCGGCGCATCAGGTGTATTCGAGAAATGCTATTACTGAGAGCCCCAGCGTAATTACTTAGCCTAATACAAATAATCTTAATTTATTCTGCAATAATAATTTCTTGTTATGGACATCTTTATTATGTACTAGCTTAACCCCGCGGTGTTACCCGCGGTTATTGTTGTACCTCGAGTAACGCCGCGGGACAAAGTTAGTCTAAAAAAAAGCCTAAGTTACTCCCCGGATCATTAGCTACCTGCCAGTGAAAGTCCCGTCAAAATCCGTCCAGCCGTTCCAGAGATTACCCGGAACAAACAGACAGACAGACAGACAAATTTTTTTTTAACTACATTTTTGGTATTTGTATCGTGTATACATACACATGCATTGATTAAAAAGCTGTTATTTTAATATTACAAACAGACACTCCAATTTTATTTATTTGTATAGATGAATGAATATGGATCTTTATTATGGATCTTTAAACAAAAAATTTGGACGGTATTAACTGAAAGAAGTATGTTAGATCCTATCATTATTTTTAATTTATGATGATATCTACATATTATTTGACATCTTACATTTTCATATAATAGAATAAATACTCTACTGCCCTACTAAACCAGGTGCTATTAGAATCTGAGATAAGCAAATTACGTGGAGGCATTTCTATGTGCGAGTCGTGAGGATGTGATCTTCGGGGTTGCGTTGATGAGCTCGAGGTTCTATGAGAACGGTAATAAACGTGACTACTGCAGCAGCGTTTAAACAATAAACCTCGATTACATCAAACTGACTCTCGATTGTCTTTAATTATCAACATCGTAGGTCGATAAAATTAAAAATAATTGTTCTTATACTATAGAATTGAAACTACTTAAGTAATTTAAGGCTTAAGATCATGGTGGATAGGATTTGAGTTTTCTAAGTTTTCACAGAAAACAGTCAAGTTTTGCCTTCAATTTTAAACAAACAATTAAAAACTAATTACGACTCACTCACTCACTCACTCTCAGGATCGCAACATAAGCTGAGCTGTGGCCTTTTAGTCACATACTCACACAGCCAGATTATGTCACTTTCTTTGTTTTGTTTTTTTTTTTCTTATGTCTTGTTTTGTATTATGTTTGTTTGTTGTTTAGTATTGTTAAAATGCACCTTACTTTTCTCGTGTCCTTTGTGAATGTGGCTTATTAGCCACATTCACAAAGGACTCGAGAGATACATTTATTAATGTATCCTTTCTTTCTTTCTAATTTAAGTCATAATTTGACCTTGACCTCTTTATGATTTTTTTAAAGAATAAACATTATTGTGTTATTCAGGTTTTCTATCTTCGAGATATGATACAGTAAAGAAGCAAATGTCAAATATTCAGGATTTTTATCTGCACAGATCACGTGGAATTAACATATAATTACAATAAATATAAAACTGGTTAACCATTTTAAACACATGATACATATAAACACATAACATGAGATTTGAAAATCTTACTTGAATCCGATGAACCGGTACCTGGAGACATACCTATAAAAACAAAATATTTATTAGTATTTTCAAATTTCCATAAGGAAGCAATTTATTTATTATCTAACCAGCTTAGACCGAGTTTGCTATTATTAGCCAGTATATAACACTCGTACAGTATCTGCTTCATGTTTTTAACATCACATTAAATCTTCTTAACCTTTATAAATCCTAAGATTAATTGGGGTTGGCTACTAGTTCAACCGGTTTTACGTATATGCTCATGTTTCCACGGAAGCAATGGCATCACATATTCGCAATCCTGAGGATGAACTAAATCGAAGATTGAACTAGTTGTCAGTATACTGGCACTGACTACCTGATGCCGATTGCCATAAATGCACCGACCGCTTAACTTGCTCTCCGAGGGCAGTGTTTAATCATTTCTGGTAAGAAAAACCTTATAACAGGCACAACCCGGGAATGGAAGCCGAGACCTTTTGCTACGCTATATACCACTAGACCAACAGACATTCGGATAAGTATAAAGTCTTTTAAAGTCTCGACGCGTTAGTGATGTCAGTGTTTAAGTTACTGCAAGCAGTTTGCATTCCATTATGTAAATACGCACATCACTAATTTATTTATAACTAATTAACGTTGGAAGTGGAAAGTCGAGGGACGTAACACGCCCGGAAAACATTCTGTACATTGAATGCCAATGGCATCCATACTAAGATTCACGTCATCTACCTAAGTATTGTGTAAATCATTAGATCCACAAATTGTATAATTGCTTCGAAAAATCAGCAATATCGACTGCCTCGGTGGCGCAGTGGTAGCGTATGTAATTGCTGTGGTTTAGGTCTCGGGTTCGATTCCCGGGTCGGACCAAATGTTTGTATGATCTGCAAATATTTGTTTCGGAGTTTGGGTGTTTTCTATGTATAATACGTATGTACTTACAAAAAAAAGTATATATGTATTCATATCAGTACTCCACAAGCTCTGCTTAGTTTGGGACTTGAAGGCGTTGTGTGTTAGATGTCCGAAATATTTATTTATATTTATTTATCATTTCAAGAAGTATGTTTGGACATAAGGACAAATTAACACGGGAATTATAGATGATTAAAAAAATCTAATCTAAGCATAAGTTTATGTGATAAGTAATTTAGGTTAAAATTAAGAGGTTCTCGTGAGAAGGAATTAAAAAGCGAGCAATATTCGAGGTGTATATATATATATATATATATATATATATATATGACTAATCTGAATTTCGGGGGCGATAAATCGATCCAGCTAGGATTCAATTTTAACCCGGACGAAAAAAAAGCGGTGTTTTAAGTCTTTCTGTGGCATTATAGCTCTCAAACGGATGGACCGATATCGACGCGGTTTTTTTCATTTCACAGCCAGTTTCTTGGTGGTCGGTGATTCTTAGGTATGTTTGGTTACTATCGGTCCAGAAGTATAAGAGTATCAGCTTTTTTCCAAAATGATGTGAGGCATTTTTGGCTTATGATTACTGGATTAAGTACTAGCGTAGGGAGTTTTTAAAATTTTTAATTTAAGCTTGTTACAAAATTTATCTTAAAAAACCGGGCAAATTCGGTCATCCGTATATACAATTTTCGTATCACGTTATTGCCCACGATGAATTTAGAAAGTGAACTATCTAAGAGATTGCTACTTTATTTTAAAGTGTACCTTTGGTACCTTGCTGGCGTGCATAAGACAGGATAGTTTCATCACGCTCAGACCCATAGAAGCCAAGCATGATTCCCGGATGATACACCTTCAAACCTTCAAGAATCGAGCGTACTCCTTCTTAAAAGGCAGACAACGCACTTGTCACGTCTTTGTTGTTGCAACTGTCGATGGGCGGCGGTAATCGCTTACCATCAGGCATTACGTCTGCTCGTTTTGCTCCATATTAAAAAAGAAAAAAAAACACATATGAAGTTTCGTGGGTCTGCTAGTAAAATATAAATAGAGAGAAAACTAGTGAATTAAAATCTGATTAACATTAAATCGAATACGATTGGCGTCCTAGATGTCAGTCGCATATGATTACTGACTGACATTACATCTCCATTATTGTAAAACTCGTTTTTCTTTTTATATGGAATTGATATTACTCCTATAATTTGAAAGTCACATATCATACTTCTAAAATAAATAGACCTACATTAATATTATTTACTAACAGTTAAAAAGGTTTATGGCTCGGTAGAATTACCTATATAATAGTGGGTTTGTTTTTAAAAAGTTCTTGTAAGTTTTTTTATTAAAACACCATATATACATTTCATAACAACGACAATATTTCTTAAACTGTGCCTTCTAGTTATAAGTTTCACTTTCTATAGAAAATCGTCGGTTAAGTGTCACTAAACAGTTAAATACATACTTAAACACACTAGTTGCGCCTTGCGCTATTACCAGCGGTCTTTGTTGTACGTTACTAATCCCACGAAAACAAAAATAAAACCAAGGGTTCCATACAAACCTGTAGGTATATGAGTAAAATATTTGCTTTTCGCAATTTTTCCTTTATATGTGCTATAAGACATTGGTTGGTGCCAAATTTTAGATTCTGAGTTAACGAGGTTTTTATTCCCTTGTAATTTGCAGTTTGCAGCACGTCTGTATCCTTTGATTGCATTAAAGTGTGTCTTTTTCACAGCTCCAAGGGGCAGTAGACTTGAGTATTTAATATAAATTTCAGCTTGATACCTCCACACGCATTCGTGAGAAAAAGGGTCTTGACTGATAGGCGGACAACAAAGTGATCCTATAAGGGATCCGTTTTTTTCCTATTGAGATACGGAACCCTAATAAAAGTAGTCCATATGTTAATCCCTGACACCCTAGCCAACACCGAATTTTATAAAAAATGGTTCAACCATGTGAGTGCACTCACAAACTTTCGCCTTCACAAAACTAGTGTTATTAAATGATGCTATACCTAACATGACATCGTGAAGTAAACCCAAGAGCCACAATACTTAAAAAAACAAAATTAATAAAAGAATTTTGTTTTTTTAAATACATTCCATATGCACAAACTAATATGTTTTTAATGTATTGCAATGTGAAAGTGCTGTAATACAAGATTGTCTTGGAACCAGACATATGTTATGCATCTTTACGTAAAACATTTTGTAGTACTATTGTCGAATTATGCAAAGTTGACTGCAATTTATTCATGCATTTTTTTCGAACAGTATAATTATTTTACACTTTCAAATTGTCTTAACATAAAAGAATTAATGTTGAAAAGAAAGTCATTTTTCAATTTTCCCACATATACTTCCCTATCTGTTTACGCATTTTTGTAAAACCTCGTGTTATGTTTGAATTGTAAACATAGTTTGTAAGTATCCTTTTCTTTTTCTTTGTGATTTCCATTATCCGTATTTTTTTCGATCTCTTAATATAATGTAGCTATGAATTTTGTGTTCGAAAAATGGTATTATTATTATCTATCAATGTGACCTTTTGAGGATTCTCGACCCTTTTTATAGAAAAACCTTCTTATAACTAAGTTTAAGAACCTCTCATCTTTAAAGTTGTTCATTTTAAAACTTTTTCAAAATTCTATCTCTGATTACGGGGTAAATAAATAACAAACCTTATGCATTTACATTTATTTCTTTCGAATTTTTATTGCGAGTCAAATTAAAAATTATCGAGATTTTTAATAAATTAATATGTATACATATGAGTATAATGATTTACTTATTGGTCTCAGAGATCCCACGTTTTTTGGTGTTTATACATATTGTAAGTTTATGTATCTAAATATGTGTGTGTGAGCAATATGAATCTCGTTTAAACTTAAAGCATTAAAATACTCTAAGCGTGTAAACCTATTAAAAACAAACTTGTTCAAACATGAGGAAATATTGTAGTTTCCGTTAGTTATCTGACTACGAATACTTCGATACATTTATTTACCTAGATATGTTTAGTAGTAAGTCCTTTAATATAAAAATATGATCGTCTAATAATATCAGAAAAGATTTTACGTAGCTAACAAACATTTCTTTAATTAGAAGTCTTTGAAAAATGAGAATGATAAATTGTAATTGCAAAACTATTTCTTATTATTATAAAATGAGCTTATGAGTCACAATAACAATATCACATAAACAACCTCAAGTAGTGGGTTACGTGAATTTTTTATTAGTATATTAGAAGGTTAATATGGAATGGTAAAATGTCATAATTATTTTGAACCTTACCTACTGTAATACTTCTGACTCGTATGTAACTATGGCTACGGCCTGTTACGGTAGCATAGTGACCTCGTGTTGGTAAATAGCCAACCAACGTTCTAACACAATGTTTATTCATTTAACGAGACCTAGAGTTCGATGATTATTGCGTGTGTATAGGATCGAACTAATACCAGCCAGAAAGAGTATTAAGTCGACGAGAGCGCCTTCAAATTCATCTGTGCAGATGTTTAAAAAGTTTTTAATTTATTTACGACTAGCTTTTACCCGTGGCTTGGTTAGCATTTAATAAAAAGTCTTTTGTTACTTCTAGTACCATTATGATGAATGAATTATGTTAGATGATGACATCATGTAACATAATACAAATGATTTTAAAATATAATTATGTCGCACCTCAATATACTTGAAATACAGAAATATCGGTTGTCAACATTTCGGCATCGGGGCTATTAATATTACAAAACCAGTTTAGAATGATTAATTAATAATATATTACTAGAATTATTAGCTGCAGAACAGTACCGTGTGCAATTTTGTGAAAAGTGTTGTTGCATATGACGTTACGTAGTGAAATACATTTAATATATTCATGAAGTCTTTAATTCCAAAGCTATAAAAAGGGTTAAACACTTGTTTATTGTAAACAAAATAATCTAGACTGTAAGGATCTGCACTGAATGGGTTAGGAGACAATGAAGGCAAATAAACATTGCGATGGTGCTCAAAAACAAAATAAGAACGTAGAGCAATAGAGAGGTAGCATCGATTCCTAATTTTAAATGGCTCTGTAGGGTTTAGTATTTCTTCATGTTTTAGAGTAAACAAATATAAACAAATCAAAGATTGCCCAATACCAACTATTTTTATTATATTATGTAAAAATGAAAATATTTGGAGCAGCGCAATTCGAATCTTTGCATGCATTGTGATGTGGTCTAAAAGATCGATTTGAACGTTTGTTAGTTATGAAAGTAAACTCAAGAAACTAAATATACTTTTAATTTTTGGTTGCTATAGGGCAGTGGCAGGCAGGCTCCTCCTCTCTCACTCTAATCCACAGCGTAAACCGTATTTCGGTTCAACTTAGATTAGTTTAAGTTATCACTTCTGTCGGAGTTCCCGAGACGCACCCGATTTTTTTTTATTTAACTGGAATTTGCACTGATGACTAAAAAAATAGGTTTTTAATAGTGTATATTAGCATGGCAATAGATCCTTTTGACCACCATCGAAATAGATGGTTCGTAACTAGTCGAGGACGAGGTTAAACATGGAGGTGAAAGAACGGAGCTCAAGATAAAATCGGTAATGCAAGTACAAGAGGAACTCAAGGATTCCACTTTGAGATAATCTTAGTATTAAGGTAATATGTATTTAAATTAGAACAGTTAAGACTCATTTGGATAATCTCGTGAATTCGTTATATGTGCCTGCATTTCTCCAGTAACAAATTGTACATTTAACTTCAGAAGAATCATATATATATATATGTTTGTCAAAATTTACATTTACACAAGCAAATCTACAGGCAAAAGAAACTAATACATAAATATAGAATATCTGAGTGTTTGATCTGACAACTCTAGGGTCACATATCGTGAACACTCATGAGCAGTGGAACAAGCACGCTCAACGTCAACACTCAAATTAAATTACGTACCTATATACGTTCCGACATAGTTATAAATATTTGGTAATTATTTTTATTGAACCAACACGAAAGAAACTGATCACGATCTCTAATACTATAGGCCTATTGAACAATACTTAAATTATCTAATAAACCGTCCTTTGCTCAATTGGGAAATCAATGTCTCCAATAGCAAAACATATTCTGGATACTTACACGCTTTCTCAATGTAGTGTCGTCACGCTGAATTAGGCACGAACGGGCCGAATCATCCAGGGGCGGCTGGCAGGCTCATTATATAAAAAATGTTGTTGCATGGTCACCTTTTAAAGTATTTATTTAAGATTATGATTTAACAGGTTGTGGTAGATACAATGTGTGACACTGTTACAACACAAACCCAAATCAACGATGAATGTCTGTGACTCCCGCACCTTGAACTGTCGACTTCAATTCGTATTATGAATTTGATTTTAATTCATATTGCGGAATGTCCGTTCAGAGTTACATCAATTGTGTTCTAAGAGATTTTTAAGTACTTTAAATAGAAACCATTTTTATTACTGTTGGTTTGTATATTTTATTAATTGTTAAATACAGATAGCAACAATGTTAATAATTATTTTAAATCGATACTAACAACATAAAGTTTAAGGGTTTATTTGTTTGGTTGAAGCGTTCAGACATTGAAAAGCTTTTTGATGTTGGGTAGCCCAGACTAAATAAACTGTTGGTACGTTGACTACATAACTCATGTTACTACTAATAAGATCCGACCGTCAATGAAAGATGTTGCATAAAACTGAGAGACACAAACGAAGTTGTACGAGTCGGTTAGTAATTGATACTAGAAAAGAGGAACTTTTAAATTTGTAAAGTTAAATATTACAATATGTGTATGTAAAACAAGACATGAAACTTGTTATTTTCAACTTTGTGACTATGCGGAAACCGTAGGCAATTTATGCTTAATAAAATCAATATACTAAAAGCCTGTTACCGACATTTTCGGGACATTTTTAACTTTAAAATTTAAGTTCGTCGTTTACATAAGTAATGTAAATGATTTTTATGTAGGTATTTCCTGTTGATAATAATATATGTATATTAAGTTATTGCCTCCGACACGTAATTACCATTTACCTAATGTAGCAAGTACTAATATTGGAAACGGTATACGGACACATAATGCAATATTGATCACGTATAAAGACCTTGTGGCTTTTTGTGGCTGCTGGATTTTGGCAACAAAAAATATCATCTAGAATTTAAACAAAAATTCAAAAACATGTACCAACTAGCATGAGTGGCTGGAGTTAGAAAATCAACAGGTCACAGATTCGAACCCTACCCAGCATACAAGTCAGTACAAGATGACAAGAATACAAGTAGATAAGGCGTGACACACAAGGCGTGTCTTTTTTAGGTTCAAGAGGCTAGAGTAATATTTAAGACTTAAGTTAAGTACTTAAAAAGTTACTTCGTGTAGTAGAAAAGAATACCTAATTGAATCGAAAAGCATAAAATAAATATGAATTAAGTCATCCGCCACCTAAGCTTTAATCTTGCAATATTAGTTACGTTTCATATCTAAATGATCAGAAAAAAAACTGCAGACTTTTATGTATGAAAGAATGAATTTCAGATATACTGGGTAACTTAATGTAAAATAATGATAGAAAAAACGTTTTTGAGCATAAGAAACTCAGTTCTATAGTAAACACGAATTGAAGTCACTCAAGGATAGTATTTATTTTTAAATTTGAATGTGTTCAAATAGAAAGGATATCTGCCTAAATAAAATAAAAATACAAAACTGTTCATAAACAACAGAGTTGTGAAGAATTACACATTAAAAAACAACCAATCCAGGCGAGAGGAGGCCGTTTGACAATTATAATAAAAATAGGTTTTCGGTAAGTAAAATATTTGTTCGATACCAAATCGTCTATTTGGTGTACGCTCTGGAAATGTACCTCCATATTATATGCTCTAAGAAAATGTCTTGATCTGAATAAAATTGTATATACTTAATGTAATTATAGTGCGGTTCCTCACGAAGTGATTACCGTCGGACGTGTAGTCGGATCCGGGTATCCACCCCGGGTGTAACGCCTCTTGTTGAAATCCTTTCACCAGGTGATCGGTCTGCGCGTATTTAGCTTATATCTATGGACTATATAAGCCTATTCACAACATTTCCGTCCACCCCAAAGGACCGTAGAACTTGGTAGACGGACTAAACAATATTAATTAGTGTTAGTCTTAGCAGGTATTAACCAAAAAAATTAATAGGATATGTGAAGTTATATGTGCCATAACTAAAAGTAATGCGTGGTCCATTACACAGAACAACTCTGTTCTATGGTTCATTACAACAATCCGCCTTTTTAACGCACAAATTGATGAAGGGACCGTAAAAATAAATGCCCTTGCTGTTAAAAGTTCAGGGTATGATTGGTAAAACGCTTGTGCCGTGTATTACCTCATATTACAGGCGTATACGTTTAATACATATTGTAAAGTACCGCCGAGGCGGATAAGGAGGTAGATTTTATTGAATACTAGCTGAACCCCGCCGTGTTACCCGCGGTTATCGTAGTACCGCGAGTAACACGGCGTGAGTCTAAAAATGTAGACTAAGTTACTCCCAGGATCATCAGCTACCTGCCAGTGAAAGTCCCGTCCATACGTTCCAGAGATTACCCGAAACAAACGGACAGACAGACGGACAAAGAATATTCCGTGTATACAACATATGCATTTAGTAAAAAGCGGTTATTTTAATATTACAAACAGACACTTCAATTTTATTTATTTGTATAGATGGACGTGGTGGAGATGTGATCCATCAATTAAACTTAATCATTAGAAGTTAATAAATAAAACTACTCAGAATCGTGCTGGATTATTTTATCTATTCTTTTTATTTAATACTTAGGTCTTCACAGCTGACAATATGAAGATTAAAATAGTAATATTCGAACCATATTCCGTCGTAATTAAAAATGCATACGTAAAATATGATAAAATATTTATAACCATTATTGTTAAATAGTCGTGTGGTGTCGTGGGCAAAAGATAGGAAAGAAGTTCCTTATAATAAAATATAATATTATATGCAATTTACAGATGGCACGATACATTTTTTTTTAATCTTACGCTTTTTGCCGGTTTGGTTACCTATCCGCAATGACCCATAAGGAACTTTCGTTCCAAAAATTTTATCGATAATAACATTTAACTTAGGTATACCTTAACTGTTATCTATTGAAACTACATCTAATCTTGATGCACATTTAGATACATAGATATTAGATCTTATTAATTAAAAATATTAAACAGAAACCTGGTCGTTGTACCGCTAAGGTAATTTATGGTGCCTCAATGTTGTTTGTAAAGTGTCAAAATAGAAACGAGCAAATATGATGTTAGCCTTGCCTCGCATATATGTTTACCAGAATACGAGTGTATACAAGAGATGACGTGACATTCTATTTACTAACGCAGGAAGGCCTTTATATGTATACGGAGTTACATGACATGCTTTACACGGTGTGAAAGCGTAACTCCTAAAAGTCATATTTTTAAAACGTAATAAGTAAGTAAACTTTATATTTGTAAACTGTTTTGTAATAACTCTGATTTAGATTTTATAATGACTGACCTTGGACTTTTGCTTTTGCGTTTATACTAAGTTTTGTATTTAATATTAATTATTAAATAAAACACAAAGATGTTAAAAAAACCCTGACAGCAGATTTTCATACGACTTTTTTTCTTTTCAATATGATAGAAAAAAAAATGTTGCTTGAGGAAGTACTAAAGCGTTATTGGATTGTCCTTCTTCTTAAAAAAATATATAATACTACCTTTCGCTCGCCTTTAATAAAAAGTATCTTATGTTACTTTTAATACCTTCAAGAATATGTGTACAAAGTTTCATGATAATCAGTTACGTAGTTTTCGCGTGAAATCGTAACAAACAAACAAACTTCAATTCACATTTATATAGTAATAGATAGAATCACTAGCTGTATTCATTTTGTGTTTTCATTGCGCATTAGATTTTAAATACTATATTTTGCTAAGAATTTTTTTAAATTATTATTTAAACTCATCAATCACACTTTCTATGGGCTATCACTAAGTTTATCGTCGAGTATTATGGACCTATCTGTAACATAGTTAGGATACCTTTGCAAGCTTATCTCTGACACCAGTCTGTAACAAATGTATTCTTTGTTCTTAAGTTAAGTTACATAAAGCTATAGTGGATGAACGGATGTCATGTCCCTCTAACACAAAGCGAGAATCCCACGACCAGGCCAGGGCCTGCCGACTGATGTTGGGAAATTGTATTATATACTAATCAACACGATAATTTCTATATCGCGATACAGGATAATGGTATAGAAAAAAGTAATGGTATAATAATGATTAGTATTAAAAATAACAGATTAATTAAGGACAAGCAGATTTATAAGCCTCCTGATGGTAAGTGACTATGAACATCATAGACATTGGTAGGTACCTACACTTGTGACTTAAGAATGTTACCGGCCTTAAAGGTAGAACAGTACCTACGCTCTAATCTTGGTTTGAAGGTCTTATCTGTTTGGAAATCCCATAAGGGACATGGCAATCCTTTAATAATTCATGTGTCTTGGAACGAAAAATTCTCGAGTACCTAACAATTTTTCAAAAGTCTGTGGTGGAAGTTATTTGCGTTGAACTACGGCAAAATCTGCAGCCTAGTCCAAACAAATCTTTGGAGCCCTCCCCATGAATCTTGCTTAGGCCGGCATAAAAGGAGTCTCCCATAATATCATCTGCACATCAGCGAATGCTACTTATTTTCAACCTACAATATATATGCCGAAGAAACAGAAATTAATAACACACAGATGGTTCGTAGTATACAGCCTAACAGACAAACACAATTCGATCTCGACGTGGCATGGTCCGACTCTAAGTCAGAGTGGACAACGAACTTGATATTTTGTCTGCAACAAAACTGGTGACATTTAGACAGTATAGATAGACTCACACAAAACATCATATAAGGGCGTACTGTGAGGTAATGTTTACCATAAATTGTTTCTAGAATTTCATCTTAACTGCAAATTCATTGCGGATACTTAAATCTCACACACGGCTGTCTGATTCCAAACTAGGGAATACTTGTACAATGGCCACCAGAACTTCTTGAGGAAGGACAAAGGCTAATCTTTGCTGCGATAACCGACAGACACGCGGGCGGAGCCGCGCGCCATAGTTATATATTTGTAAATACAGATATAGTATAAATATACACCCAGTTACAGAATAAATAATAGTGTTCATCACACAAAAGAATGGAACTATTGACTTCTGGTTTTGTAGTCTCGATTAGATGCTGCCAATATTCGTGAAAACTTTTAGTGCTTGAACTAACTCTATTAAATACGAATAGGATGAAAACAAGCACATGGGAAACTTATTACAGACACTTACATAACACTAGCAGTGCGTTCATCTTGCTGGGGCGTGTACCTATTCCATTCATTGGGATAAATCTTGATTTATTATAATGTTCTATACATTATATAATTCAGCATGGATGAACGTGTCCTAAGCATTGGTACCTATGAAAACAAACATGATTCAGATACGTAGTAATAAAAAGTTGCTAGACATACCGATCATTTACCGGTCAAGCCTTCGATTTTTGTTCGAAGGGTCAAGCTAATACATTTTTCATAGACGCGCCTAGTATTGGCAATCAATACAACTATACAAGGCATTTAGTAATGCAGATGAGGACAAATTACTGACGTTCTTCACACTACTACTGTGACAATACTAATAAGAGTTATTTTGTAGATCGTTTGTCTATACATACATACACACAAAAAAATAAAATTGGAGTATCTGTTTGTAATATTAAAATAACCGCTTTTCAATAAATGCATATGTATTTATACACGGTAAATGTGCCAAAATAATATTTTTAGAATTTTTGACTGTCTCTCTGTTTCTTCCGGGTAATCTCTGGAACGGCTGTACCGATTTTGAGGGGATAGCTTTCATTGGGCGATAGCTGATGATCTATGGAGTAACTTAGGTTTTTTTAAACTAGCTTTTTCCCGCGGCATTACCCGCGGTACGACAATAACCGCGGATAACACTACAGGGTTCAGCTTATATTCAATAAAAACAGAACAGTAAACATAGACAATATGCAAAGTGTAATGCAGGAAGTGTTGATAAATAAATAAATATGCATTAATAAGTGGTTTCATAAAATGAAGATTTTATTAGGAACCTAATGAGACACCTCTCCAGGTTTTATGAAGTATCATTTACCGCAAAGTAAATGCATGCCAGCGGTAAGGCCATCTATTGCTTTTAATTTATTAAATTTTAAATATTGAATTAGAGATTAGTCAATTGTGCCAAAGTTTAATTAACGGATAAAGTGAGTTTATCTGTCAAATAAATGTCTATGTCAAAATACATAGAGTAGTTTAAAACGTAGTCAAAAACAGAACAGAAAATGATTTCATTTTTCGCAAGGTACCTATTATCTCGTAATCTTGTGTATCTTAGTGTTAAGATACGAGCTTAATGTATTGTAAAATTGTTACGTTATATTAGTTTATACCACGTGCTGCGTTTGATGCGATGTTGTAAGATCGCACCGATTGTAAAGTCGCTCGTTCTAAAGCCAACAACAGCACAAACCGGACAGTGTGAAACTATTGCAGATACACTGTAACTCTATGATACATACTTATAATTAGCTAATCAATAAATTGCACAATTGAAGGCTCGCCGCAGTAGCCTATTTATCTCAACTAGTGTACACCTATTAAAGCTAAAGTAAAACCTGTTGGACATTAAATTTAATTTCATACAGTTTTTTTCTATCTATTAATCAATATTAGAATTGTATCGAGCACGTATTTAGAATTTAGAGGTAGGCACAGCGTGGGAAAATGTACGGCAAAGACCACTAATCTAGTTTTAAATTAAGAATCATTGTTAATAAAATTGATATAAAATAAAACTTACTTACATGACTTTTATTAGTTGTCATTGCAAGTAACTGACAAGCATCAACAATAAATTTAGGTTGTTTGATTGTATTGTTAATAAATTTTAACCACTACATAAATGACTAGTGTAAAAAAGTAAAATTTTCGTCTCGGTTGCGAGGTTATGTTGCCCGAATGCCTATTTGTGGGGCACAAAAAACAAATTGCCGACTGACGCTTGCGTAGCGCGCCGCTGTACCTTACTTTTACAGTTTGCCGCACAATATGCACCAACCGCTGCCTTCGTTAGAAATGCTCTATGTCAATTTTTTTAAAGATTTCAGTAACTCCAAGCTCTCGCAATAATTAGACAATTACACTTGCTGACTGAATGACAAACTTGAGTTTTGTTGAGTTGAGACAAACAATATAATCGTTCGTCAAAATTTTAGGGTAATCTTTCATTCCACCTAAACTTTTGAGTTTAAATTTGATTTGGGCTTAGTTTACTTTAAAGTAATTTAAACCAGTAAAAGTGGACATCGTTTCTTGTACAGTAGGAGAAAGAATTGAATTTGCCGTCTCTAAATTAGATTACAAGAATCTACAGTTAAACGTGCTCTTTAATTATATAAAATACATATTTTATCACATAGGCAAAAGGGTCAAATAATTCAAAATATTACTACATACATAAATATATGCGTGGCGGATGGTTTGATTATCTAAGAGTTACCCAGGTGTCAATGACATCAACGTTATAATGAAATATGAGTGACCCATTGCCTTTCACGATGTTGCGCGGGAGTCACTCTTCGCTTCGCTTACTTGGTTTAACAACACGTTAAGCGAGTGACTATTGTTATAATAGTGATATAATAGTATACCTAATGGGAATGTTGATTAATTAATTTCTTCGTACTTTTCTACCTATATCCATCAGTGGACAATTAAAGCCTGTGTTGATGTGATTCATTGATGCCATCTAAAGGCGTTGCAACTGACTGTTTGCAACTCTTAAAAAAGACGTCGATTTTGTTTCCATCGTGTCTACACCGAGTCGCAATAATTTGAAAAACATTTCAACTAATCGTCTCCACAGAGGCAATAAATATCTGCAACAAGCTTATTCTTTTGATGTTTACCGCCAAAAATAGACGATTCCCAACATTGGTTGACAATTTTTATTGCCAAAACAAGGAAATTACAGAAACTTTTGCCACCAACACATGTTGACAATACAAAAGTTGTCAACTTTTGTTCGATGGAGACTCGGCTTACAACATTGCTTAACACAAGATTATCGCTTACCAACGGTTTCATCTTCAAGTATACTCTATGCTCTGCTCTTAAAGGTCGTAGTGTGTAGTCCCATAATATAATTTCATTCAGTGAGTATTATTTATGTGCAAAGAAATAATAATATTTAAATCAGCCTACTAGTAAATAAACATTCAAACAATAAGCACTTTAATTAATTTAATTAATAGAGACATATCTAATAGGCAAAGGATCGGCAGATAAATGTTGGTGGTTATGGTATCTATGTGTGGATTGCAAATAAATTTAAATTTTAACTAGTAGTGTAGGTATTATTAACTTGATAACAAAACTTGAACAATTTATTAAATAATAGATAAAAATGTCTTTCTCGTATGAGAATCGGGTACTGAAGGTAGGTAGGTAGCTAGTCAATTTTCTAACATTTTCAAGTCAGTTGTACTCGTGTAATACCAATTTTTATTATTATCAAATGACGTTCTTTTTTTTGCCATTTATTTTCCTGTTGTGTTGTGTGTTGTGTTCCTGGATAGTTTACATAAAGTTAGTAAAAATTTTTATTTATAAGTAACAATTACTTTTAAATGAAAATTTTAAATTGTCTTTAACTTACTACTCAAACGATCTCAATATACAGCATTAGTACTTTAGAAAAGGTTTTGAGAATAACTGATCATCTTTAGATTTTTTCAATATGAAACACAAGTAACTCTTTATATAATTTACATAATTTTCGTGTCACGTTGTTGCTAACGATAAACTCCAAAAGTGTTGGACCGATTTTCACGTTTTTTTTATGTGTTTACGCACTATCGGTCGCAGCATAACTGCTGGCGTGCCTAAGATAGAATATTTAACATCACACTTACACCAATAGGACTCAAGCTGTTTTAGAAGAGACGAAATAAAATAAATCAATATAAAAAAAATAACTGACGGTCGTGCTGTTCCATCATTATAGTAGAGGTATTTAAATGTCAAAGTAGTGAAACTTATTTACCTTACTTATTCAATTCGTTGCCATAAAGATTAATTTCAACAGTTTTAGTAGTCCATTGGTTACACATTCACAACATTGTCTTAGTAGGTACCTACTTGATAAAGCACTTATTCATGGTTCACAAACAAGGCTTTCATCCCGCTTTTCCGCAGGTGACCGACTCAGAGCACAAGGGTAAAGCATTACTTGTATGCTTACAGAAAGTAAAAAAGCAAAAAAACGTCGTATTATGAACCATATTTTTTTTCTCTTAATCGCAAAGGGTAAAATATAGGTACTATCGCAATATTCGATAAATAAAATTAGCATATAGTTGAAGTCAGCTCTCTCTCTCTGAAGGCAAGGTTACACACTCGAAGATGTACCTACCTACCTACAGTAAACTTGTCAATGCTTAGTACACCAGTTGCTTCCTACCATATTTGGCAATTTGTATTTGGTTAAATCAACAATCTGGGGGCCATTACTGTTTTAATTGGCTGTATTTAGAACTATCAATTAAATATCAATCATGTCCCAGTTTTGACAAGATACTTCTCATAGCAATAGCCTTTAATCATCCTAATACTCGTATATCTGAGACACCTTTTATAAACCACTTAACAAAAGAAAATATTTAATAATGGGGTTAGATAACAATCTGGGAACGTAACAATAAAAGCTGTTCATTATTAAAAGTTCTAACCAAAGGTAGAAACAGTACTTACAAATACGAACCTAACAATTTTCAAATAATGATACGATCAAAATAACCTTCCTTGGAGTAACTTAGAGAACATAATTCAAGTTTTCAACAATCGTATTGTTATCGAATCTATCTCATGCGGCGAGGCGGCGGCGAAACCGAGGTCAGGCGGGTGAGTCCAGTAATAGTGCATACCACACACAACAAAAGCCATCGAAAAATATCACTGGTATATTGAAGTTGACCACCAACCGATCCCGACTTTTCAGCTTACAGTTGCAGCTATCCGTTTTAGGCCAATATCTACTGTTATTCGGAAGAACGCTGCAGCAGAGTGATACTGAAATCATCGTCATCTAATAGAATTTGTAACATTTGTATCGTTTAGGATATGTTACAAATAAACTCTGGAATACTTATAACTGGACATATAATACTCTGCTAATAGTATCATCACAATCAACCTTGATTACAATCTAAATATATCTTAGAAATATCACTAATCGAGAGTTCAGATGTTCAATTGGATTTGTATGTTTCTATCTATATTTTTATATTTTGTAAGTATTATAAATATAGTTTATTGACAACAGTGTTCTTATTTCATAGCGGATATAGACTCGGCATGAACATTATAATTAAGCGTTATAGGTACCGTGAATGTTGTCCGCGCAAACAACCTTATGAAGGACAATGTTCGAATAGTTCAGTTCATTTAATAGGTGCTAATACACCAACGTGTTCTCTGTGTAGTTGTAAACACATACAGATAAATATACGTTCTTTTCAATAATTAGACAACTACATAATAATTGACTGTCATTCAGCAGGTTGCTGACACAACATTAACAGTAAAATAAAGTTAAAATAAATAAATTAATAGCTATCTGTAGTATTAATTTAGAACGGGGTTTGGTTAAAATCGGCGTTTTGTATCTTAGGTAATGATGGTAACTTGCAAAACTGGCAAATTTAGAAAAGTAAAAATAAAATTACTGAAGTTGAAGCTAAACATCGCTTAAAAAGAATCAAAATCAACCGGACTGCGGCAGATTAGGTCAAGGGAAGGCTGTATCGAAGTGTCAAATGAACGGACTTGATAAATCGATATCGAAAGACCACACATGCGGAGACCCATTGACCCCTCCGCCTATAGATGATTCTCTTTACTTCACAGGCTACATATATTAACCTAAAAACGTTTCTTATATCGATGCCAATAATGATTATGTAAAACCCGAATATATCATAGATATGTAATCGCCTGTTGACCGGTGACAAAAGGTCACTGCTGATACAGTGCGTTGACTTTCGACTATCGGAGATTGTAAACATTGGACAGATTTGCATATTTGCAAACGTCGTCGTTATAGCTACGTCATTGAATACATTACATATTATGAGATGCTATTTTGTTCTCAGTGTACAGACTTACAGACATTTTACTCTGACGAGGTTGCCGTGTTCAATAGCGTCAACCTACGAACGCTCACATGTTTCACAGTTCGTTATAGCCAATTATTTAGAAATAAATAAAACGTCGAGTCCCCATTCGGATGTTCGACACATCAAACAATAAACCACAAAGGTTAGTATGTCCGTCACGAATTTTTTTTTATTTATAAAAAAAATATATCTGCTGGAATAAGCTATTGTTGTTACTTATGTGCGAGTTTTGAAGAAAAAAATGCATAACGTTCGTGAGTTACTCAAGCGGGTCAGTAACACAATGTCACCTTAATTTGCTGTAGCAGCCTCCATTCAGTTAGATGTCGGTCTCTCGAATGTAAAAGTTTAGATAATCTGATGTTTGAAGGTCGGCAATTTCGAAATGTAATCCCCTCGAGCTTTGTAAAACTTGCCTAGCTCTTAGTGGGCCCACCACAACCCGAGCTATGATTTATTAGAGTATTGATGATAGCCATGTCATTGTTGGTTTAATTGTAAATATCGAGAGGTGCGTGAATTATGCAATGAAGGTATGAATGAATACATAGCATTTGAAGAGCTTTGTGAAAGTTTTGTGCGTGTTTTGGGTCTGGTGAGGTGAGTGACTTAAAGTGTATCGCAGTTATGGATTATTGTAAACAAATAACGAGTGTTTAAACAATTATTTGGCACGAATTTTCGTGTCGAGCTCTAAGCACTAACACTTGTGATGAAATCGTCTTTCGTCGAACGCAATTTAAGAATTATGTTCTAACTGATTTCAACAGTCTGTTCGTAGTTGGCTTTTGTGGATTTATTTTGCATAACATCTTAATCACTTCGTTATCTTTTCTTTCGTTAACGTAACAGGACTAGTAAAAATATTCGATTATCCTGGTTTCATTTATTTATAATAACATAATTTGAGCTTTAAAGTCATTAATAGCCTATTTAATTTGATATCTTTATCGTCTTAGACAAGAATTGTTTTATTGATAAAACAGAATGATTGTAACTAACTACGGCAATGGGTTTTCAGGGAATTACCGAATACAGAAGGTCAGATCATCAATTTTCGTACTTAAAGGTTGTTTGTAATTATTACAAAGGTCCTAGATGCATTTGTTTTTTTGTATGAAGATAAATATGTGATAACGTTTTTGGTAAAACATACCTGCCAGCCCACCTATGCATATATAATATACCGAAACAATAAACTTTACCAAAGTGACTTTGAATCGTTGATTATTTAGATTTCTGTGTTTGAGTCCTTGTTGCGTAAAGGCAATGAGAACTAAACAACATAATGTCTGCAGTGCACAATATTAGTGAGGAAGTAACTATTGCATGGTTCCGTTATTATTCTTTAGTTATTTTAGCAAGAAAAATGTCACAGATATAATTCAACGTTTTATATTCAAGGTGTTTGTTGTACTGATATGGGAAATACATTTCTGAATAGGCATGTTACTGGGTGTGATATTTAAAGTTTACTGGCAGACCCCGTTGCGCATTGCTGCGGCATATTTGAATTACATTTAATTTATAAATAATATATTTATGACTAGAAAGAAAATATTGTATTTTAAGTTAGAGGTTGATATAATTTCATACAAACTTAGTCTATAACGTACAATGTCAGTCATTATTTCCATACGTTGATTGATCCAGTTCACACCTCTTTTCCACGGAGAAGCTATGTCAAGCTGTGAACTTACAGTTGACGATCGACTCTCAAATGATATATTTCTTGATATTAAAGTGGTGCATAAATACATACACATTAGAGTGAATAAGTCATTGTAAGATTGGGCGATTAAAGTTATTAAGTTACAACAGTGAACAAAGCACTACTGCAATAATAAAGTAATAGAAGTAAGCTCACTTGCACAAAAATATGACAACTAAAATTATCTAGTCTATAAGATTAAACAATGATTTCGAAACTTTAAAATAAGTTTTATATTTAAGTAAGTGAATTTATAATATGCAAAAATATTTGAGACCTTATTAGCTACCTAGCCTATAGCCATCGTAATGTAAATGTGTTTGATTTCGTTCGTTTGTCGTAATTCTGCACTTCGAAACATGACAGATTTCTGAGGTTTACGTGGTTATACCAAAGTATACATAACCTCTTATATTCTAGTATGTGTGTGTGGTTATTAGAATACCTATAAATTTTCTTACAATGTTTTTGTGATCTCATTTCAGGGAAATTGAAATGTGTATTATATATTATTGCGCATAACGGCAAATAACACGGTACCTAACATTAACCAAACAATTTTTGAGTATTTATGTAATAGTATATGAGAAAAATAGAAGCTATGTGGGATTTAATTATTATCTTGACTGTCTCAAAAATATTAAACCTAAGTCGATACTTTTAAAGCATTGAATCCAATAAATATTTATCTCGTACCTATACGCTTTGGTCTATCTGTAATTATACAGGTTTTTTCATTATGTTTTGAGGTCAATGTTGTTACATGTATATGTAAACTTTAACACAAATGTGATAAGCCTATAATTATTTTTTATTAAACATTAGTTCAAATGAGCTCTTAAGAGACGTGTGCACACTCTATCGAGGTTAACAAAAATGACTTACAATCACCTGTCATTAATTCAGTTTATATCGCCGATAATATCTGCAAAACAACCTTTACTTTTTGTAGTATATTAAAATACTGTTCATATAAGTCCTTTTTAATGGTTCATATTCAACTTATTTGAATGCTTTAGTTAACTATGAGAGTAGAAGTATTTTATCAAGTTTAAAAGTACTTGAAGTACCCTCAAAAATATTTCTAAAATAATGGATATCATCTTATTTTAAAGTGAGGTAATAAAAGCTTTTTAACATTAGTATATCATTATTGAATATTTTAGCTAGTAGCCCGTACGTACAAATTCTCAATTCACCCACAATAACATTTAACAGTTTTAATGTATACTAGCTGAACCCCGCGGTGTTACCCGCGGCTATTGTTGTACCGCGAGTAACGCCGCGGGACAAAGTTAGTCTAAAAAAAGTTGCCTAAGTTACTTCCCGGATCAGCAGCTACCTGCCAGTGAAAGTCCCTACAAAATCCGTCCAGCCGTTCCAGAGATTACCCGGAACAAACAGACAGACAAACATTTTTATAACTAATTTTTTGGTGTATGTACCATGTATATGCATTTAGTAAAAAGCGGTTATTTTAATATTACAAACAGACACTCCAATTTTATTTATTTGTATAGAAGAGAATCAAAAAGTCTTTAAATAAAAACTGTAACTGCCGTGTGGTGAAAGATTAAGAATACGTATTACCCCAATGCATCGCGTGGGTGTCCGGCGAATAAGGGACAAGCTTCACAGGACAACATCATTGTAAAGAAAAGGAAGATTTTGCACCTATAACAACCCCTCTGGCCATAGTGATAAAGTAGGCAGAATGTTCCTTTCTAAAAAGACGCCTATATCCAGCGGTAGACACTTAAAACTTCTTTTCTACCTAACGAATTTCCCCTTTTTTTCAATATGTATTTTGCTAGCATACCTAAGATAGGATAGTTAACATCAATCGAAGCCAAGAGTGATTTAAAAGGGAGAACCGAGAAGTTGTGTGGGTCAGCTAGTAATTGCCATCCATGATGTTACATTTAGTTATTTCTTATAACAATACAATATTTATCATTTGGATAAAAACTGTAGCCGAAAACAATGATTTCTTTAAAGGTGATTCGCACTTTATAACTTCATTCATCTCCCACACGGTAATCTGATGCCAAACTAGGCAGAGGTACCCAAATACTGACGATAAACATGCTTGTATATTTCTAAATATATGTACATATACACAAACACGCACTCAAATTTGTGCGTGGTAAAAATGTGTGCGTGTATGTGTTATCCTGACGTATAAGCTAAAACTACTGAACGGATATAGAGAAAACTTTACATTAACATTGTAATCTTTAATCAAAATTCCTTCAGTAGTTTTTTCGTAAAAGAGTAAATCAACATACATCTTCACAAACTTTATAATATTCGTAGGAATAAAGTGTCCGTCTATGATTTTCAAATACATCTTTTTAACTAAGCTGTTGCAATTGTTAATATTGTCCATAATTTTTTTTATGCATTTTACTTAGAAAATAATCTTAATTTTTCTCACAAACAATGTCGCGGGCAACAGTTAGTATGAAATAAGAAAGTGTTTGTATCATCACAAATGATACGAGAGCTATCATCTTGATTATAGAATACATAGACTTGATTAGCATATTTATGTATATGTGAATAAGCATAAATATACCATAATGAAACCACATAAAACTCGCTCGCTTTGATATAAATATAAAATGCAAAGATTTTCCCGGAATATATATATATTGATATATTTATACCTAAGAGTGTAGTAGATTTTTACATGACATAAAAGGAAATAAATGAATCATTCACGGTAGCTCTTTTTAAAGTAAATTTTTACAGTTAAAAAAAAATGCGTCAAAGGAGACTTTATAAACGTCAACATGAAACAGATACAAAGGAGATCGCTTTTTGTTTTTTCGGAAGACGGTCCCCATTTCATCTCATCCACATTTTTATTATTTTATATCATTAATTTCATCACGACGAAGAATTATTGACTTGAAGACTTATAATTTGAAGACTGTAAACACTTGACATTGGCAGAAATAGCTGATCCGAGAGATCCGGCTGGTTGCCATTTCATCAAAGAAGAAGAAGAACATCAATCATTTGTGGATCACACTAAGTGCTATAAACATGTGGAAATGGAAGCCACAATAGTAAGTGCAATAAAAAGCGGCATGGCGACCGTTTGAAGTGCTACGTCCTCTATGCAGTCTAGATTTTAAAATTTGACAAGATAAACCAGAAGAAGGCATTTCAGTAACACCTTAATATGCTATTGAAGAATTACGTACTACGATGTAAAAATACTATGTTAAATTTACTTTTTAATGCTTTTTTATTTATGAGCCTGTCAAAGTTACTTTACTCTGCCTGATGGAAAGCATTAGTAGAATCTAAGAGTAGTGGTCATCATACTCATTGGGATTGCAGTCAGTGCGACAAGAGAGCATGGTGACCCACACTAAGTCGGTCTATTGAGATAATTCTGTCATCATTGGGTCTCCGGTCTCGCATTCAGCAGCCAACACGACAGCACAAATGCTGTCATTTTAGATTGGTCTTCTGTTAGAGGGTAGTACCACCCCGGTCGAGCCAGCCCTTTCATGCTGAAATCTAAAGCGTGGCTCTACTACCTATATAAAGTCTATAAATGTATACCACAGAATTGAATAGTTAATCAATCAACACTTTATAAAATGACAAATGACAGGAATTCAGAACGTCATACAAAAATAATTCAGAATGTAAGGAATGAACTGAACTCAGACGTTTTTGTTTTAATTTGCCCGTTTTGGAAAAAAAATTACAATATGACCTCTAAAAATTAGTTTGATTTTCGGAAATGTTTCAAAACAGAGTCAAAATTGAAAGTTATTCATTTAGATCACTATTTGGTTTATCTCTGTAAACTCTTTCGTTAAATATTATATCTTTTATTAGTTCCGTTGTACTCCATCTCTCATAATCATCATCACGTCATGGATGATAATACATTGTAATATGTATGCATATTATGATATGTTCGATTTTCAAAACTACATTCCCATGGATTTAATTTTATTTAAAAACCATGTGCCACAGAATTAAATACTTCTACTTCACATAACTATGAAAAAATAAGTATTTTAACAGTCAATCCAGTAAAAGACTTTTAAGAATATACCTAAAGCAAATTTCTGATGAAGCTCACTGCATCTTACGTCGAGTATTTCTTAAATAAATTGCATAAATAAATTAAAAAAGCAGATATTTTGACTATCCTAAAATACAATGCATTTTATTTTCGTATTTAGGTGTTAACTTTAAAATAATAAACCCAAGAAACGAGTGTTACTAAAACATGAACGCTCCATTTACGAAACAAACGAGTTAATATCAGTATTCAAAGACCACTACTGACCACTTGTTAGCTTCAGATGTCAATCTATGTTAAAACATGTCAATGGAAAAGGCATACGGTTGTATTGAGTCAAGTAGGCTTCCGCCCTACAATTGAAGTGCCTTACGTAAATCGTAGACAGGCACTAACACTTAGGGGCTTGCAATACAAACCCGAGTGTCTATCTACTTATGCACTTTTGACTTGATTTCTATTCAACATGACAGTGTTTGAACGCAATACTCGCCACTAATGATTCGAATGCTAATTGCATATTAAAGTAAGTTAGCACATGCAGCATTATAAGTGGGTACAGACAATGGAAACAAAATTCATCATATGCGTAACTTGTTTTTTACTCACTGTCATTACCTTGAACTGTATGTAATTCATAATTAGGCAGAATTAAAATATATTCAAAAATGATTTGTTATTGAAATCTAAAAATATAAAAATGAATCGCCGAAATGTATGTACGTGCATAACTTCCGATCACTGCACCAAATCAAAAATAATATTTTTTTTATGTGTACGTTATTATTAGGACAAGGTTTGTGTACAAGACTTATCTTTTAATTTTTAACGGTTTTTTTTTGGCCGAGACTGTACACTGCCTGTGGGAAGCTGAGATAGATATGTAAATATGGCGGTACGAAGTTCGCCGGGTTAGCTAGTTCATTTAAAAAAGTTTTCAATATGTAAAAGTTAACGCAATATACATTATTTTTTTGAAATTACTTTTACATCGTTGGGTGATTTATAAAATTTATTTTATTGTTATTTTAATGATAGTATGCTCTGATCACTCTAAGGTCACTCACAGATTTATGATCTGCTGGAGGTGGTGGTTTTGATTCCTGTTCAAGACAAATGATTATGTGATGAGCTACTATAGTGTCTTTGTCTTTTTTACGCGTGAAAACCCCCTCGGGCCGTTACCTCACTGTGGTTTGTGTTGGAATCGGACCGATTAAAACCACACGGTGTGCTACTCTGTGCCGGAAGTAGAAGAGATCTGAGAACTACTGTAATTAAGACTCCCAGATACGTCCTAGCGTCTGCACTTCGTACAATAGCGTGCAGCATCTTCGTTCGAAATCTGAAATAAGGGGACGATACAAAAGGTCGTCGCCACTTTGCGAATCATGGTACAATGTGCAGAATTCATGACGAGGTATACCTACATTTCTTCATCATTGACCATGTTGACATTACTCGGAAGGTGAAAAACTACAAAACAATTGCTTAACACCTATGTTCGATAGGGCTGTGGTGTTACTCCAGCTGAACTGGTCTATTTATGCCAAAGCGTGGACCTTTGGACGTTGGCCAGACGGGTTACGGTACAGGAATTGTTTCATGAGGTCCGGATGTGTTTATATCAGCCGTTCCCTTCTCAGGTGCAGAGTGGCACACCGTGTGGTTTTATCGATTCGATTCCGATACACCGTCCTACCGCAAACCCCAACGGGGTGACAGCCCGAGGGGGTTCCAACACGTAAAAAAAAAGGATTTGTTTCACGAATACGGTCGAATTGAGAATGCTCCTCCTTTTTTGAAGTCGGTTAAAAATGAGAAACCATATAACTATTTATTGTATGTAAGACATGTGAATTTTTATTCCAAATAAAATTTTATCGTGTATGAATTTAATTACTGCAACTTTAAATGCAATTAAACCTAGTCTCAACTGTAAAGCGGTGGCCGGTGACACAACCGTCCCTCATTGTTTGTTTAAAGTTACAGTAATTCAATGAATAATTTCAAAATAATTAAGTGTTGTTTTCGTATAATAAATATTTATATATAATATAATACATATATATAGTAGACATCAAGAAACTAAGTTGTAGGTATTATTTTATTTGAAAGAAGATTTCAAACTCGATAACTTTTCAAATTCGAATAGTAGTAGTACAGACTCCAAAGTGGATACAATTTGGGATTACCATAGAAACTAAAAACTATTAATAACTTTTAAATTTACTACATTTCTTTTCCTTTTGAAATCGAAATTAATTGTTGTTTGAACTGTGGAAATTATAGCACAAGTAGGCAGTCGGAGTTGGTTACAATGAAATTATTTCTTCCAATCTGTGCTGATTACTGCAGTCATAGATTAAAAAACGTAGATAACGCACGGCCTTGTTCTCGTTGAAGCAAAAAAGTAGTGTAGTTCGAAGTAGTGCACGGAAATTTATGAAAACTAAAATTTATGAAAACGAAAAAAATGTGTATACAACTATTGAATTTAGTTTTCATTAAATTTTGGCTAGTGTAATTATTACAATTTTATTTAATTAAATTTAACCATTTTATATTCCATCTCTTTTATGTAGTACAATTTCAGTAGATTAGACAGTCATTTAAATGCAAGTATGTATCAATCATCCTGTTAAGTATGTTTCAACCTTAGGATATATATATAAAAGAATACTATATTCAGACTAACAATTGCTATTGCGTAGCAAACTATAAAGTTTTTATTTACATTGAATATATTGTATAATACTGTAAGTCAACCAGTAGACACTGTTCTTCTCCAGTGAACAACTGCGCTATCACAAATGAGGCATATCATTGATATTCTACTTAAGTATGTATATGAAAGTAGTTGCAACGTATACTCGTTTATTATAAATCATATAATATGTTCATGTTACGATTCGGGCTGTTAACATCCTGTAATAGTGATATATATTTTATACCACAGAGGTTACAATAAATATGTATTCGAAGCGAAGAAAACTAGTCACCAGTCTCCGTTTTGTCTGTATATTAAACTTTTTTTTTATAAAAGAAAGCATTTCAAAAAATTCTTATGCTCAGCGGACTCTACTAAAATTTCACCACTGGTGGTAATTTTAGTTAAAGTATTAAAAAATACATACAGTTGAACATAGAACCTCCTCCTTTTTCGAAGTAAGGTTAAAAAACAGTAAATATTACTATGAATACTTGAGTCAAAAGTGGAAAGAGGATTTAAAAACATGCTTCTTATGCCACACCTCTTTTGAAGAGGTGCTTCGAAAGCATTTTTCCATATTATTTTTAACTAGTATTCGATACGGAATTCTAATAAAATATGAATCTATAGCTAGATTTCTTTCAAACATTTATTAGACAAATTTATTGGCAGAAACAGAAAGTTAAGTGTATCTATGTGAAACCAGTCTGTGTGTAGACCTCAACATTTAAATAAAGATGAAAACAACATTCTTGTAATACTGTTTTATTAAATAAATAGCTTTTGCCCGTGGCTCCTGCGTGTATGTATAATTAGCCTGTCCTTCTTGAAGAATCTAAGTACTTCTATGCTAAATTATATTGTAACAGGTGCAACAGTTTAACCGTGAAATCGTAACAGACAGGCAGAGTTACTTATGAATTTATAATAAAAGTTTGGTTTTCTTAGAAATATTTATGATTTGGTACGTAATAGTTACATAAAACTTTGCAATTGTTCTTGAGTAAATTTAATTAGTAATAAATAAACTAAGTCGTGAAAACAATAAGTGTCAGAAATAAATATCTGGCTTATTTCTGTTCTTGTTCACAATTGCCAAGCGTAACGTAAACGTGTTTGGACACGCACATAGGTATAGGCTTCGCGTAAAGTGAGTTAGTTATGCCCTAGTTCCTACTCTAACGTCAACTATTAAACAGATTATACAATATTATCAGCTTTGCCAGTGACTTTTCTATTCCTCTACGTCTGGAATATACATCCTGTGTCGCAAACAATGAACTCCTAATTTCAGAACAATCATTTGTGGATCACACAAAGTGTTGTTCGATGTGGAATTTAAATCCACAATACTTGGCGTAGTAGGAAGCGGCGTAACAACAACTTAAACGACTAGGCCAACTATTTAACAATAAGATCAGCGATATTAGCTATACACGAGCACACCAAAGACAATTACAACACGGAGTTGAAAATGTCGCCGCGCCGTGGCGAAAATCGGTCGAGGAAATTACATTTTATTGTTTAATATTGTTTAAAAAATACTATAAGAAACCATAGTGATAATAAGGTTCCATTAAGAAGATTCCAGGGAACTTAACATTACTCAGTTCAGTAATTATAACAAGAATTCCATTTGAATAAAAATATGTGCTCATAAATATTTAGTAGGTACCTGGATGGCTTATTTGGTAAACTTTCTAGAAATGAATTGTAACTAGATCGATTTATTACCCCTGAAACGCCCTGGATAATAAATTTCATGAAAATCGTTGGAGCCATTGCCGAGATTCAGATTATAGATAATATATGTATACCAGCATTGCCAGACGTCCCGATTTTTGAATAAAAATTGTAATGTCCCGCACGGGACAGTGTCTGTACCGCTTTTCGGGAATAACTGGCCAGTTATCCCCGTTATCTATATAGTGAAAATAGTTTATCGTTAATAAAATTGACAGGCAATAGGAAAAATTAAAATGCAAAGAAACTACTGGCTCTTTCAACAGTTTCATAAAGATAAATACCAAGAATTAGTCATGATGGGTAGCAGAAAAATAAAAATATTAAGAAGGACCTCTTTTTTAGTCAGTCTCACTCATAATGTCGTAATCGTTATGTACGATTTTTCACTTCGAAAGAATCCCGCATTTTTCACCAAAAAGTTTCAAAATCCCGATTTGATAAAAACAAATCTGACAACGCTGATGTATACATATACAAGAATTGCTCATTAAAAGGTATTAGATGTGTTCTTTTTTTCGATTTTTTTTATGTTTTTTTGTGTGATATTTTAAATCATCAGGTTTTTATGTATTTAAATTGTGTTTAAATGGCTACCAATAATTATTAGAAAACTATCTGTTGTCCGCGGCTCCGCCGGCGTGTATATCAGGTATCGCAGCAAATAGCAACCTATGTGTTATTCTTATGTAAAGTCTCATCCAAATCCGTTCAGTAGCTTTTACGTGAAGAAGTAACAAATATACACACTCACAAACTTTCGCCTTTTTATATTAGTGTGAAGTGTGATTGACATTGAATACCTAAACTTTGAAGTTTTATTCAGTACATTTGCCTAACTTGATTTGAAAAAGTTATTTTTGAAAAGTTTGTGTAAGTAAGTAAATAATTCAAAACAAATAGAAATCATATGTTTTCTTTTCGTGGATAGAAAGTGTGAGCACTTATACTTACGTATCTTCCTTGTCAATTATGTCAAAGCACCTGTCAGATAACCGGTGAAACAGGACTTTAGATGGAGACATTTATGTCAGATTCATAAATAAATATACATTTTTTATCCGCAAAAAATAGTGTTATATTGTGGTTAACTATCAGACACTTTATCAGAAACTGATGAAATTGTCCTAAGGGTTTATAAACCGCCTAAAAGTAGCGACTATTAATGCGATACAGTATTACCGGCAAAAGACTTTCTTAAGTCATAGATTTGAAAATTAAATCGAATTAAATATATTTCAATATTTAATGGAATTCGAAATCATTTTTGAACACTTTGCAAGCGTATAGTTGAAATCCAATCTTTTATTTTATTGAATCTGTCCAAACACATGCTTGTTTTTAAATTAGATGTAGTATAAAAACGTGTTGTAATCATTGGACTGGTCTGGTCTTAGGCTAGTTCTGAGAGACATGACGATGCCAAACCCGCGACAGTGAAGTTGACGTAGTATACGCCCACATAATCACCGTCGCCAGCAATAGATCACTTTATTATTTTGACATCTAATTTACCAAATTAGTTGATAATCTAGTTTTGTATAATATAAGTAAAATCCGCAAATTAGAATAAAAATTAAATATTAAAAACTAGTATGTTTACGCTTGTATTACGTCTAACGAGAACCGTCTGGACCGCTACCGCATGTGGTTCAAGCGGTTTTAGTACAACTGTGGCATAAATCATACAAAACAATTATAATAAAATATATTCAATTAAATGCCACATACATATAAATATAGTTTATTAAATAACACCGGTATTGGACTCAAATACCTAATAATTTTATGAGATATCATTGTGTCTCTTAGAGACCTTGTTATAGATAGGTACGTTTATGTGACATCGATATATTGCCAGTCACTTCTTCCTGTACGTGAACAAGAATCGACATTGACATTTAGGCGGCGCATTTCTCGTGCACACTGATCCGCCAACGTGCGCAACGGAGACACAAGCTCCAAAGGCCGCTTGTACTGATAAAACTCCGAGTAATATTTTTAGATCAGTTTGCAAAGTTTGTATATTGCATGCCATACATTCTCTCGATTATCGTCCTTGGTAGGCCCACTGTCCTTTCTAGAAGGGCAATTTCAGAAAAGCCTACAATTGCGGCTTTTTTGTCATCTCGCATCTATTCTACTAAACACGAATTGAGGACGTCTTAAATGATTTATGAACACTTTGTTACATCTTTAGTAGTACCGTAAGCACGCCATTGAAGGGTGCAAGTATCAATAGATATTAGACTCCGTAATTAGCGTCAGAAAAGTAACAATACCAGAGTGTAACCTTGTTCTCGTTTCGAAGCAGGCTGCGCCTCTATAGTCCACCTGTTTGTAGGTACTTGGAACTTAGAAGAAACCGCCCTACTCACATGTTTGTTTTAGAAAGATAATCGCCTACCCTACCCTAATAAGCTTGATAAGTATACTAACGTTAAATATTATGTATTAGAGTATAATTAGGGAGTAAACTTTATTACCCGTCAGAGCATTATTAAGTTGTAATTTTGCATACATTACACAGTGTAGGTAATATGATTTGAGATCGCAATGGTTTCATCATCGTCTTGCCAGTTCTAGAACTTTGATTTCATACTAATGTTTATCGGCTCTCGATATCTAGCGCTCCAACCTTTCTTTGCGAATCTTACATATATATAATTATAAAGTCAGATTTAGAATTAGGTATTGTCGGTCACCGAAAGACGCTGGATGTTGCGTTATTTTATATAAGTTTGTTACGCCAAGAGTATCAGCATATTGACAATGATAATTGATTTATAGCTAGGCCTAGGTGGCTCATATTTATCTAATCTTACCTTATCCATATTTTTTTCCAGTGTTACTAGTGTCCGCCTAGTGGTGGAAATTCACTCATAATGAATAGTTCTTTTTTCCTATTTTTTTAGTTGTTTTAGCTTTTTGCACTCCTCCTCCAATAAATCTTTAACTGTGCCAAATTTCATACTCTTCCATTAGCATATTTTTTGAAGAGAAATCTTCTCTACCGGTGTTGTGCACTTTTTTTGGTAAAAATAGTTAAACTCCCGTCAGGACACGTGACCTGATCGAATATTCGTAAGACGGAGGCGTGGCGTAGGAGAGGAAGTTATATCCTCCTCTCTTTCTACCGCGCGGTGAAAATGTATGCCTGCGCCTGCTGTTTCGTATAAGCGGCGCAGAGCGTATATCAATTGTTTAATATATGGAAATTGAACAAAATGCATCTATTAAAGAAAAAAATGACGAAAAATTAGGGAAAAAAAATGAGTGGGTACTTTATAAAAATACTAGATAAAAATCCGGCTTCGCTCGAGTAATATCTTTGTACTGTGCCTATGGCATTAACCTATATTTTTATAACATCACAATAAGCATTTCTTATTAATATATATAAGTTTAAGTTCTCAAGGAATAATAAAGGCAAAGTAAGGCATATATTCGTATAGCATCGTTCATTGTGTTTAATAATATAGGAATTTAAAAAAACGTAATTTAATAAATAAAAAATGCACAACGTTAATGTTCAAGTTTTCACTTCTGCTTGCACTCCCGGAATGCAACCCGTTTTTTTAAAGGGGTACTAAAACTCTGCTTCACGTATTATATACAGATACTAGCCGACCCACGCAACCTCGTTTGCGTCTCCTATTGCCCGTAGCGTGTAATTTTCCCCCGTTTTCGAAACATTTTTCATTGGTGCTCCGCTTCTATTGATCTTAGCGTGATGATATATAGCCTATAGCCTTCCTCGATAAATGTACTACCCAACACTGAAAGAATTTTTGAATTCGGACCGGGCGGTTCATGAGATTAGCGCGTTCTAACAAACAAACAAACTCTTCAGCTTTATATATTAGTATAGATTAAGAATCATAAATCAAAGAATTTATATATATAGAAACAAGGTAGGTATCTGTATTACTCGTATAAATTGTGAATCTTATGTTCAGCAAAAAATCGTGTAAATGAAATCAAAGCAGCAAGTTTAGAACCGCTATCTTAAAATAATGACCATTTTTATTGCATTTAAACTTTTTATTTTTTTGCTAGTCAAACTGTGGAAGATTTGCGGAGTTAGTTTCATCAGTAAAATGTGCGCCCGGGGTATAGTGTACATGCATAAATTTAATACTTAGCTTTGTGGTAATTTATGTAGATATTTTTCTAAGGTTCTGTATAGTGTCACACTACGTCTTGTGACTATCTTTGGAAATAAATAGCAAAAATACTTGGTACTGTATTGTACCTGTATTTAAGCAGTAATAAATAACACAATAAATTTGAACAATACGGAACTAGAAACAATATGGCCATGATAATGTTCGCCTTTCAATCAGCTATAATACAAATTATTAGTGTGTATAAAAAACGTCACGTGGTACAGAGAAACGTAAGTAAACACATAATGAATTTAACAGACGGGAAACAACATCTGACAAGAATGTGAAAAGCGGCGATTATTCAGACAACACGCACCTGACACGATTTACTCGACTGATTAGTAGTACACTTATACGTACAAGGCGGACAGAAATCTGTAGAAATTATTAACTAGAAAATTATTAAATCGCTGAGCAGCCTCTCTTACTCCTTGAAGCTGAATAAAATTGAAATGTTTTAACATTTACGTGGTCATCCACACTTACTAAAATGTATATAGTACTTTAAAGAAACTTATGTTTTGATACAGTATTAAGTACAAGTTATAAATTGCAGGATTCAAAATTCTTTAAAAAGATTTCAAGTCTTACTTCATTTTATTTTTTTAATCAGTTTTTAGTGCAGCTTCGCTACTGTAAAAGTTAAATTTTTATGGGTCAAAACAGTTCTTTTTACAAGCTACGTCTGTGACATACGATGCGTAGAAGTAGTAGTAGTAGATGTAACAAGTAAATAACAAACAAACATTGCATTTTCTTATTAAAACTATAAAATATTGATTTTGTAATGTAACATGTCTCTACAGTTTTTTTTATTCTGTGTTCTACTATAGTAGAAATCCTATATTACAATTTATTATAAATATTTAAAATGGCCGTGTGATAGTCAATGACTCTCCTTTCTATGAACTATATCCAGTAACGCATTGCTGTCAAAGTAAATAAAAAGTAAATTATAAAAATTATAGGTAGTAGAGCCACGCTGATTTCAGCACGAACGGGCCGGCTCGACCGGGGCGGTACTACCCTGGCACAGAAAATCAACGTAAAATGACAGCGATCATGCTGTCGTGTTTCGTTGGTGAGTGCGAGACCGGAGGCCCAATGATGCAGAAGCATCACTAGCCCGCCATGGTGTTGGTCACCATGCTGCATTGTTGCATTGTCTGCATTCCCAGTATGGTGACCACCACTCTTGGATTCTGCTTATGCTTTCCATCAGGCAGAGTAGAGTCATTTTGGCAGGGCCAAATATAAAAAAAAAAAAAATATGACATAACTACTCACATAAATGTTTATTAAAGTACAATAAAAAAATCCTTTAAAAGTATCAATGGTCAGTATTTCATATTCATTCATTTTAAAAAAAATATCGCTAAATTAAAACACATTGGGTTTCGTTTCCCACAGTAACAGTTTGATTGTTATTGCAGCTTCTGTTCTTTGTTATGTGTTTACGCAACTAATTAAATGTGTGAAATTTTCAAAGTCACTAAAACTGTAACCCTTTTTTAATAAATCTGTGATGCAAAATAAGTAGACTAGTGCGTGTATTGCTTTTTAGTGTAGGTATCTACCCGCCTCACTATAGGCTTGTTTGCCTAATTGTTTAAATAAAAAGGTAGGATAGATGTAAATAGAATATTAAGATAACTCTCAACTTATATGTAAAATTGTATCAACTTAATTATGAGAAAAAAAAATGCAATCGTAGTACGTGAGAATGTTATTTTACTTAAGTTAATCGACGTTTTAAATAGCATGCTTTTGCTACTAAATACAGTTACGAAACGAAGAAAACGGTTTTTCGTGAAAACTAGCATCCATTCATATTCATAGCTCTTTACATAATAGTTAAGATATTCATACGTTCTGTTGAATGATTAACGACCAGAGGGTGAATTCTCACCCACCAGAGGGTGATAGTTTTCACAAATATCATAAAAGGCATTTTCATGGTAAAATAGTAAAGCTTAAATGATTTTACCGATTCAATTTTCGATCACAATACGATTTAAGAACATTACAAACAACGATGGATGTGTAATACTCTACCACGAAAATACTTCTTATCGATTCTTCTTACGAGATCTAGAGCAGATAGGAATTCACGAATTTTTAAATTGAGAATTGGCCTTCAGCTTTTGAGCTAATTTATTTATTTATTGTAATACTTATTCATCCATATTTCGAACTGTGTCACTAAGCTTTGAAATAAATACATAGCATCGCAATAGAACACATTTTATAAGTAGAATACTTATACATTACGTTGCCTGTTAATTACCTGAGTATGAAGTAACTGAGTATCCCTTTGCATAAGGTCATTAATGCGAGAGTTAGTTTGGTTTCCCAGTTTTTAAAGCCAACGATGCAAGTGTATTTGTTTGTAAGGAAACAACTTTTTTAAATTTATCTAGAAATATTGTACGTGCAAACATTTCATAAAATGGTTATACACACTTTACTACACATTTTAGACTCATATACAAAACAAACTCACTCATAAGAATTAAAACAAAACGTTCAGAATTTCACACACGCAAATTTACAGCCTGTGTCATTACAGTGTAATGCGTAGGCCGATTTAAGCATAAACATTGATAACGGAGAACACTGCGTATGGCTACTCCCTACCGTGTTGCTCTATCTAACCGACGAACCAACAGATGACATAAATATTTCAGACATCTTACACACAACGCCATCAAGTCCCAAGCTATACATATATGCTTTGTTTTTTAAAAATACGCACATGTTATACATAGAAATTTTTAACAAAAAAAAATGACTTCAATGTTCGACTCGATTTCTCTTGGATGCCATCACCAGATCTTAGTGTTTTTGTGTTCATGGTTGGTACCACCGTTGGGATATCTTCTTTTCATAAAAAAAATAATTATTAAAATCGGTTCATAAACGACGAAGTTATTCGCGAACACATATAAAAAAATATAAATACGGATGAATTGAGAACCCCTTCCTTTTTTTGAAGGCAGTTAAAGACACCCAAACTCCGAAACAAATATTTGCAGATCATACAAACATTTGGTCCGACCTGGGAATCGAACCCGAGACCTCAAGCACAGCAGTCGCATACACTACCGCATGCGCTACAGAGGCAGGCATAGATAAATAAATAAATAAATATTTGGGACATCTAACACACAACGCCATCTAGTCCCAAACTAAGCAGAGCTTGTATTATTATGGGTACTAGACAACTGATATGAATACTTATATACTTTTTTTTTGTAAATACATACATATTATACATAGAAACACCCAAACTCCGAAACAAATATTTGCAGATCATACAAACATTTGGTCCGACCCGGGAATCGAACCCGAGACCTCAAGAACAGCAGTCGCGTACGCTACCACTGCGCCACCGAGGCAGTTAATGACAGATGACATAATGTGCTTAATACCTACGTTGGAATGTTGTCAAAGTAACATTTCATCATAATTTATGGACAATCTATGCATACAGGTCAAACTGCATGTCTTAATCTGTGCTAGGTATATCACAGATAACAAGTAATCTGAGAGGTATACTATAAAACATTAGATTTGTTTAAAGGCGCTTATTTATTAAGCTTCAACTTATACGAATATAGTGGCATACTGGAAAGTTTAAACGGTTTTCCTTTTAATTGCTTTTGATTACGCTGATGGCTACATGGCTGCTTGTTTTCTTTTTAATTTTTATATAACAAATTGTAAAGGTAACTTATTACTGCCTACAAAATTATAGTAAATTTCGCATTATCTAACTAATTTCATACAACGTCTTTGCGTACCTGTCCTTCGTAATTAGTTCTACTTTCTTTGAAAGTTGAAAAATATATAATGTAATATCTGCAGGAAAAGAAAGATTTTACATCTCGCTATTTGTCTTTTTTTCCTGTTAAGTAAATCTATTTTACCGGCTGATTTAATAACATACAAACAATCGCTAACACATTCTCTAAAATATGTCAAGACATGTTAATAAAATATGAATTTAATTAACATTTACGATAAATCAAACTACATATAATCAAGTCTAAACTAGTAATTACGACATAAGGACCATCAGTGGTAACGTAAAAAAATTTAATATGGACAGAAATAATTATAATATTACTTTATATTGAAAATTATCTATGTTGGTGACTTTGATTCTTCGTTGCGCAAAATTGCCAATTTAAGCATGTTGGTTTTCATCGTCGTGTTTGGTTGGTGTCATATTAAGTGTTTACATTACATGCGCGATCGCAAATACTGATTTGAATATTCTTCAGAGTTAGACATTTAATATACATAAGTAGGTATTACAGAACAAATTATTTCAAAACTGGGGCGTAGTATTTCATTGATACCGCGTTGACATCGTGCGGATAGCTAAAGCAGTCGTACTTGACAAGTTAATGCACAAAAGCTTGTGTTCGTTTAATGTTGCTTAACAAGAGACGGCCGACCACCAAGTATCACATAATACTTACTCAATGTTAACTGAATCTAACTACTGTACATTGTAACTACTCCCTTGAGACCAATACATTAATTTATACACATATTGTAACCGGTTGGCTAAGAAATTGTACTCAAACTGCAAATTTAATTTAAAATATGGACACCGCCATAATTTAGCATCACTTTTGCACATCTATGATTAGTGTAAATGTTATTCACAATATATTTGGCATAGTCTCAAATAATATCATTCAGGTAACGTATCTTGAACTGACCTGTTTCTGACTGAAGATCTGGAAGCGAGGGTGAGATTCCTTTGGGGTAAGCGCGGGACTGCAGAGGGCGCCGGCGCAACTTGCGGCGCGGGTTGTGAGGTACGGGGCAAACGGCCTCCCGCAGCCGCCGCACCCGCTGCTAATAGCACCACCATCCACCACCTGGACATCACGAGACACGGTACGCACGAGATGCGCAAATCACGCTCACAAACGTACTGTCACACGGGCGCGAGCCGACTCACAGCGTCTTACGCGCACGCATCGACGTTCACTTTTGTTGTGCTGTAGAGCGCCCCACTCCACTGCAGTAGAGCGATGAAAGTGGGCTTTCACTGCCGAGTGTTGACTACTGTTGACAAAGTCGCTAGCCGGCAGCGGCTAGTACTAAAACAGCGTTTGCCGGTTTATGTCTTACTGATCAACTGTGACGCACCATGTCGTTTTTTGACATTTATCTGAAGCTACAATTAGAATTACTCATCACAAAACCTCCTTGATAAAAGAAAAGAAAAGAAAATAAAGTGGGAGAGCCACTCTTCGGCATGAATGGGCCGGATCGACCGGAGTGAAACCTCGGCCTCACAGAAAACCGGTGTGAAATAGTGCTTGCGCTGTGTTTCACCGATTGAGTGAGGATACCAGAGGCCCACACCCTAACCCCTCCTTCCTCCCCCAAAAGCCGGCAAAGCGCTCGTGGCACCTCTGGTGTTGCAGGTGTACATTGGCGGCAGTGATCGCTTACCATCAGGCGATACGTCTGCTTGTTTGCCGCGACTATTCAATAAAAACAAAAATAAATTGGGTCTTATTCGCAAATAAGTGTCGGAACCTCTAATGGTTAGCACCTACCTAATAGATAAAACGTCTTTTTACCGTAAATTATAGGGAACTAGCGACCCGCCCCGGCTTAGCACGGGTGGATATCAGATCCATCCACCAACGACACGATTGGTGCATTTTGAACCAGTAATATTTTCGAATATATTCATTTAAATTACATACTGTTAAAGGCCATACTGATCTACTCGTATTAAATATTAAATGCACAATGTATTTAAGGTACTTAATTGAATAAAGATTAATGCTGTACTGCTTAAAATCGCTTCCTAAATAAGCCATTATTTCTCGTAAAATGAAAGGAATGGACGGACTTTTTAGTATACCTTTTAAGGTGTATACTGTAGTACATTATTTTCATCTATCTCGTAGGTTTCAGTCAGCGTTTGCAACGAACGCGCAAAAAAGTGTGTTTATTTACGACATCATATCAGAAACCTCTAAAACTATCATTGTTTCTGTTCTATATTATACATGTATTATACATCCAAACCTTCTCTTCTTTTAAATCACTCTCTCTTTAACTCACTTTCTAAGCATTTATAGGGACAGACAGACAGCGGAAGCAACTTTGTTTTATACTATGTAATGATAATTCAGTAGGTATGAAATAATCTGTTCCAATTCAAGTAATAATCCTTTTAGTAACTAGATTTCGTGTATCTATCTCTTCTTAGCTGATCGGTTGAAGTTAGGTACCACTGTGCTCCGTTCTACTAATTTTACATGTTATCTTACATCTTATCTTCTTACAATCTTACAAATAAATAAAATTGAAGAGTCTGTTTGTAATATTAAAGTAGCCACTTTCACACTTATATATCAAATTAACATTTTTATAATTTTTGTCTGTGTGTTGGTTTGTTTTGGCTAATTTCTGAAACCGATTTTCACGGGACTTTCACTGAGCGGTAGCTGATTATATACGGAGTAACTTAGGCTACTTTTTTGAAGTAGCTTCGCCCCGCGGCGTTACCTGAGGTATCAGTTAGTCGATTAATATAATTAAGATCTATAAACCTACAACTGAACTGATTTTTTTTATATAAATGAAATATTAATAGTCGTCCAAGAGATTTTACCGAGAATTCAATGAAAATTCTCTCAGTTATCACGAAGGGAGACTATAACTAAAAGTAAGCGCTGACAAAAATTGTTAAAACTCCGAAATATTCCATTAAATTAGCGGATTATACAAACAGAATATAATTATCCTTATTTACATAAATATAGAAGTTGACAATGACTTCCATTTTATTTATCTTTACCTTACGTCTTAGTTCATAATTTAAGTAATGTTATGTACCTACGTATATTATGAAATATTCACTGAACAAACGCGCTGACCATAACGATGAAATTCATTATATTTGTACCATGCATAATGATTTTCTTTAAATATTATAAATGAGACAAACGCTAAACGAATATGAATTTTAATTATTATGAGGAAATTCAGAAATACAAGTTAATACGGCATTTGAAAATGCGGTTTTTATAATTTAGTATGATTTATAGCCGCATACATATTTATGACCAATTTAGATTTTACGTGAAACTAGATTTATTAAACCTGAACAAATCGAAGTACTAAAACCACTCCGTAACTTGAAGCTAGATAGTTAAAAATCCTACGCCTGCAAGTTGCCTGCAAGGGATTGCCTCCGAACGATAAGGCCGCCACTTGTACTAAAGTCAACTTTGTAATAATTAATCTGAAATGAAGTACAATTAAAACATATATTATATTATTACTATAATAATATAATATATGGTAAGTATTTCCAAATAGTAGTAGTAATCAAGGTAGTAGAGCCCACTAGGTACTACCCTCGCACAGAAAATCAACGTAACATGACAGCGATCATGCTGTCGTGTTTCGTTGGTGAGTGCGAGATGGAAGGTCCAATGATGCAGAAGCATCACTAGCCCGCCATGGTGTGGATCACGATGCTGCATTGTTGCATTCGTAGTATGGTGAGCACCACTCTTAGATTCTGCTTATGCTCTCCATCAGGCAGAGTGGAGTCATTTTGGCAGGGCCAAACATAAAAAAAAATACAAATCAAAGCTCCGAATAATAAACTAATCAGTACTAATCGAAGTATTCAAAACATCCTAGATTCACTTCTCGAAACGTCACGCCTAGCAGATGTGAAATCTCGAAATTATTTTGTATAAAATAAAGTTACTGTTTATATAATACAATTAACAAAACAAACACTAATAAAAATAAAATAAAAATCGCCACTCGCCACGTCAAAAATCAAGTTTACCCCTCGTCTTTAGATGTTTCACATCTAAATACTTTTTCACATTATCCTAAACAATATTATTCTTAGCAATGTTATAACTGAAAATGTGATTTAGTTCTCACATTTGTTACACTTTCACGCCTGAACCGATTTAAAAATTCTATCACCAAATGGAAAGCTGATGCCCGAGAGTGAAGCCGCGGGCAAAACTAGCATATGATAAGACGAATTAAAATATATAGGTACAAAAATTCTTTCACGGTTTTGAATGATCATGCGTCACATTGTTGGTATTGTTGTTCTAAATAGATACCTTCCCTAAATATCTTTACTTCCTTATTCATATGGATTCCCATGAAAACAAGGAAGCGTGTGTAGACAAATGAGAAAAATTTGATTTTCTTATAAGTGTCTTCATTTCCTTGTCAATCCTGTCTGGTTATGAATAATTATTTGAATAAAATGATTATCTAGGTACTTATTATTCTTAAAACAAGTATTATTTTGATTTCCTTGAAGCAAATGACGATTTGTTTTTCTTAATTTCATTCGTGTGCCAGAATCAACATAAAGACAATGTTAATTCAACACGGTAGTATCTCATTTACTAAGATTCATTATTTAAAAAAAACTTGTTAGGTTATTTTCCCTCAAAAATATTTCTACATCAAATAAACCATAACAACAGATTCAATTCAGCAGACCCAATAATGTATCGTTAAATATGTTTTGGTGTACGTGAGTTTTTTTTCGAGAACATCCTATACGGAACAACAGCCAAAGCCATTTTTTTGGGTTTGTGTCTTTCTGGTCTGTCTGAATCACGTGAATTCCTGAATTGTTGTAATGTGGTTTTACTTAATTTTTATGGGATATATTCTATCGTTAAGATAAACCATAGAGTTGACAAAATAGGATTTTGAAAGCATTAAGATTTATTTATTTATTTAGGTATAAACAAATATTATACTCTAGGTATATACCTACTTTTTAATAATGTTAGGTATGGGTCGAAATGCTCCATATAGTTCTAAAAGACATATATTGTATTCCATGTTCTAAAAGACATGTATTATTATCCATTTTTCTTATTCAGTGATCTATTGATCTGAAAACGCTCTTTGAGATAAAGAGGTGTGCGATTTTCACATTTTTTCATTTACTTTTAATTATATTTACGTAATCTGTGAACCTACTGCGAATAACTCCGTCTATACACTTATATTTATTTTACTTACTGAAGCGGTCGACTCATGTTTTTTTACTCACGTGCATAAATCTCAGTGTAGATGTAGTAATCAGAGCAAAACCAAAAATTCACTGCCACAAACAACAATACGGGTTATAAAATTGGTTCATCATATTTTAAATACTTTTTTAAAATATCTCTCATGAAAAACGGAATGTGGCTGGTTTATCAACCTGCCCAGCGAAATGGCCATGCGTTGGTTGAGACGCCATTACACGATGGCGATATTCAATTGTGATCCAAACGTTTTTCGAGATAGACGTGGAAGTATTAGCCGCTGCGGCAATATAGAGTGATTTTGAAGTTGTGGACCAACCGTGCCGTAAGTGTACACGTTTCAGCTCCGTATGTCGGAACGGGTAGGACGCACTCATTGAAGACATGGACCTCTTAAGGCGTAGGTACTTATAGGCACTTTCCAAACTGTGAAACCATATTTTTAGAGACTTTTCACATGTGTGACTATCGTGGTTTTTTCAGTTATAATCCCAATTATAATGAATTATATTTTTCTTTTAACTGAATGGGACATAATGGGATGTAGGTATATCCATCAAAAAATACTTTTCCAAATCAGTTCATAGATGACTAGCAGTCCCACGCAACCTCGTTTGCGTCTGCTATTGCCCGTCGCGTGATAATTTTCCCCCGTTTTTGAAACATTTTTCATTGGTGCTCCTCTCCTATTGGTCTTAGCGTGATGATATATAGCCTATAGCCTTCCTCGATAAATGGGCTATCTAACATTGAAATAATTTTTCAAATCCGACCAGTAGTTCCTGAGATTAGCGTGTTCAAACAAACAAACAAACAAACTCTTCAGCTTTATATATATTAGTATAGATAGATGAAATTCTGAACAATAAAAAACCAAGAGCCAGGGTTCTTTCTTTTAGACTTAGTAAGCTAAGTCCCTTCCAAATTGGGCTTCGTTAACATTTTCACGGTAAATCTATCTATCTATACTTATAAAATAGTAAGTCCTGACTGACTGATTCATCATCGCCGAGCGGAAACTATGATAGTTACGACTATGAAATTTGGTGAGTGGGATCCTTTTATTGAGTAGACACCCACTAAGAAAGGAATTTTGGAATTTCTACCCCTAAGGGGGTGAAATAAGGGTTGAAAGTTTGTATGGAAGTCCGTCATTTTTTAAGTTAGAAACCTGAAACTTTATTTTTGGGCTACTGATTAAAAATGATTAAACACGTATTTCAGCGTTTTTGAATATTCTACCCCTAAGGGGTGAAATAGGGGTTGACATTTCGCGTATAGGTTAGTCTGGAAGTACGACATTTTTTAAGTTAGAAGCACGAAACTTTATTTTAGGGCTACTAATTAAAATGAGTAAATATGTATTTCAGCGTTTCTGAATATTCTACCCCTAAGGGGTGAAATAGGGGTTGAAAGTTTGTATGGAAGTTCGTTATTTTTTAAGTTAGTAACATGTAACTTTACTCATGTGCTAATGTTTAAAAAAGAGTAAATACGTATTAAAGCGTTTCTGGATATTCTACCCCTAAGGGGGTGAAATAGGGGTTGACATTTCGCATATAGATTAGTCTGGAAGTCCGCCATTTTTGAAGTTACAAACATGAAACTTTGTTTTTGGGTTACTGACTGAAATAGAGTTAATACGTATTTAAGCGTTTCTTGATATTCTACCCCTAAGGGGATGAAATAGGGGTTGAAAGTTTGTATGCGAGTTCGTTATGTTTGAAGTAGCAAACATGAAACTTTGTTTTTGGGCTACTAATTAAACATGAGTAAATACGTATTTCAGCGTTTCTGGATATTCTACCCCTAAGAGGGTGAAATAGGGGTTGACATTTCGCATATAGATTAGTCTGGAAGTCCGCCATTTTTGAAGTTACAAACATGAAACTTTGTTTTTAGGCTACTAATTAAAAATGAGTAAACACGTATTTCAGCGTTTCTGGATATTCTACCCCTAAGGGGGTGAAATAGGGGTTGACATTTCGCATATAGATTAGTCTGGAAGTTCGCCTTTTTTGAAGTTACAAACATGAAACTTTGTTTTTGGGCTACTGATTAAAAGTGATTAAACACGTATTTCAGCGTTTTTGAATATTCTACCCCTAAGGGGTGAAATAGGGGTTGACATTTCGCGTATAGGTTAGTCTGGAAGTACGACATTTTTTAAGTTAGAAGCACGAAACTTTATTTTAGGGCTACTAATTAAAATGAGTAAATATGTATTTCAGCGTTTCTGAATATTCTACCCCTAAGGGGTGAAATAGGGGTTGAAAGTTTGTATGGAAGTCCGTCATTTTTTAAGTTAGAAACCTGAAACTTTATTTTTGGGCTACTGATTAAAAATGATTAAACACGTATTTCAGCGTTTTTGAATATTCTACCCCTAAGGGGTGAAATAGGGGTTGACATTTCGCGTATAGGTTAGTCTGGAAGTACGACATTTTTTAAGTTAGAAGCACGAAACTTTATTTTAGGGCTACTAATTAAAATGAGTAAATATGTATTTCAGCGTTTCTGAATATTCTACCCCTAAGGGGTGAAATAGGGGTTGAAAGTTTGTATGGAAGTTCGTTATTTTTTAAGTTAGTAACATGTAACTTTACTCATGTGCTAATGTTTAAAAAAGAGTAAATACGTATTAAAGCGTTTCTGGATATTCTACCCCTAAGGGGGTGAAATAGGGGTTGACATTTCGCATATAGATTAGTCTGGAAGTCCGCCATTTTTGAAGTTACAAACATGAAACTTTGTTTTTGGGTTACTGACTGAAATAGAGTTAATACGTATTTAAGCGTTTCTTGATATTCTACCCCTAAGGGGATGAAATAGGGGTTGAAAGTTTGTATGCGAGTTCGTTATGTTTGAAGTAGCAAACATGAAACTTTGTTTTTGGGCTACTAATTAAACATGAGTAAATACGTATTTCAGCGTTTCTGGATATTCTACCCCTAAGAGGGTGAAATAGGGGTTGACATTTCGCATATAGATTAGTCTGGAAGTCCGCCATTTTTGAAGTTACAAACATGAAACTTTGTTTTTAGGCTACTAATTAAAAATGAGTAAACACGTATTTCAGCGTTTCTGGATATTCTACCCCTAAGGGGGTGAAATAGGGGTTGACATTTCGCATATAGATTAGTCTGGAAGTTCGCCTTTTTTGAAGTTACAAACATGAAACTTTGTTTTTGGGCTACTGATTAAAAGTGAGTAAATACGTATTTAAGCGTTTCTTGATATTCTACCCCTAAGGGGTGAAATAGGGGTTGAAAGTTTGTATGGAATTCGTCATTTTTTAAGTTAGAAACATGTAATTTTATTCATGTGCTAATAATTAAAAAAGAGTAGATATGTATTTAAGCGTTACTTGATATTCTACCCCTAAGAGGGTGAAATAGGGGTTGGAAGTTTGTATGGAAGTTCGTAATTTTTTAAGTTAGAACCATGAAACTTTATTGGTGTACTACTGATTAAAAAAGAGTAAAGACGTATTTAAGCGTTTCTGGATATTCTACTCCTCAGGGGTGAAATAGGGGTTGAAATTTCGTATAAGGGTTAGTCTGGCAGTCCGTAATGTTTGAAGTTCCAAACATGAAAGTTTATTTATGTGTTACTGATTTAAAAAGAGTAGAGATGTATTTGAGCGTTTCTGGGTATTCTACCCCTAAGGGGGTGAAATAGGGGTTGAAAGTTTGTATGGAAGTTCGTAATTTTTTAAGTTAGATACATAAATCTTTATTTTTGGGCTACTGATTAAAAATGAGTAGACACCTATTTAAGCGTTTCTGGATATTCTACCCCTAAGGGGATGAAAAAGGGGTTGAAAGTTTGTAAGTAAGTTCGCCATTTTTGAAGTTACAAACATGAAACTTTATTTTTGGGCTACTGATTAAAAGTGAGTGGATACGTATTTAAGCGTTTCTGGATATTCTACCCCTAAGGGGGTGAAATAGGGGTTGAAAGTTTGTACGGAAGTTCGTTATTTTTGAATTAGCAAACATGAAACTTTATTTTTGGGCTACTGATTAAAAGTGAGTAAATAAGTATTAAAGCGTTTCTGGATATTCTACCCCTAAGGGGTGAAATAGGGGTTGAAAGTTTGTATGGAATTCGTCATTTTTTAAGTTAGAAACATGTAATTTTATTCATGTGCTAATAATTAAAAAAGAGTAGATATGTATTTAAGCGTTACTTGATATTCTACCCCTAAGAGGGTGAAATAGGGGTTGGAAGTTTGTATGGAAGTTCGTAATTTTTTAAGTTAGAACCATGAAACTTTATTGGTGTACTACTGATTAAAAAAGAGTAAAGACGTATTTAAGCGTTTCTGGATATTCTACTCCTCAGGGGTGAAATAGGGGTTGAAATTTCGTATATGGGTTAGTCTGGCAGTCCGTAATGTTTGAAGTTCCAAACATGAAAGTTTATTTATGTGTTACTGATTTAAAAAGAGTAGAGATGTATTTGAGCGTTTCTGGGTATTCTACCCCTAAGGGGGTGAAATAGGGGTTGAAAGTTTGTATGGAAGTTCGTAATTTTTTAAGTTAGATACATAAAACTTTATTTTTGGGCTACTGATTAAAAATGAGTAGACACCTATTTAAGCGTTTCTGGATATTCTACCCCTAAGGGGATGAAAAAGGGGTTGAAAGTTTGTAAGTAAGTTCGCCATTTTTGAAGTTACAAACATGAAACTTTATTTTTGGGCTACTGATTAAAAGTGAGTGGATACGTATTTAAGCGTTTCTGGATATTCTACCCCTAAGGGGGTGAAATAGGGGTTGAAAGTTTGTACGGAAGTTCGTTATTTTTGAATTAGCAAACATGAAACTTTATTTTTGGGCTACTGATTAAAAGTGAGTAAATAAGTATTAAAGCGTTTCTAGATATTCTACCCCTAAGGGGTGAAATAGGGGTTGAAAGTTTGTATGGAAGTTTGTCATTTTTTAAGTTAGAACCATTAAACTTTATTCATGTACTACTGATTAAAAAAATGTAAAGACGTATTTAAGCGGTTCTGGATATTTTACCCCTAAAGGGGTGAAATAGGGGTTGAAAGTTTGTATGGAAGTCCGTTATTTTTTAAATTAGTACCATGAAACTTTATGCATTATCAGCATTAATGCGAATTCTGTTCCTTAAAAGGATGAAATATGGGTGGTTTGTATGATAGTTCTTTTAAATGGGCTATTGATCAAAAATAAATAAATACGTTCAGAAATATGAATAAATTACTGATACATACTTTTACACAGTTTTAATTAAATACATAAAATAAACTTCCACGCGAGCAAAGCCGCGGGCAACAGCTAGTACTAATATATAAAGCTGAAGAGTTTGTTTGTTTGTTTGTTTGAACACGCTAATCTCAGGAACTACTGGTCCGATTTGAAAAATTATTTCAGTGTTAGATAGCCCATTTATCGAGGAAGGCTATAGGCTATATATCATCACGCTAAGACCAATAGGAGAGGAGCACCAACGAAAAATGTTTCAAAAACGGGGGAAAATTATCACGCGACAGGCAATAGGAGACGCAAACGAGGTTGCGTGGGTCTGCTAGTAACGTTATATGGATGTTACAAAATTGCACAGTCCCATCTATATGTCTTAAAACTGACAAGCAAATGAACTACGCATATTTGCCCTTGGGCGACTGTTACTAATAAAATCAGAGAACTCACTCAGTTATCATGTTTTATTTTCTAAGTTCGTTATAAATACTACGATCATTACTCTTTTCATATTTTTCAAACTAACCGTTAGCTGTGAGGGGAGAAAAGGGATATGGAATGCTCTATATCTATCCTTGACAACATGAATTAAATCGAAAAAAAATCTTCGCAATTTCTCCAACAGTACTCCACAATATTAGAGAATAGAACAAAAACATTAATCAGACTGCACGTGAGGTTAAAAATTTGACCGATTGAAGACCTTCTTTATAAGTCGTAAAAAGACTTATAAATCATCAAAACACTAATCTGGCTAAAATAATACACACATAGATAATTAAAAGTGATTTTATTATTCTTGCAATAGATATAGAGGCATGTTCAGACACAAGCAAGCTACACACATTCGCAGCTGCCTACGGCATCAAATCGCATGGGCGTAATCAATATGGGTACTACATACACATTCATTGCGTCGTTTAGGCATTCGCTAACTGTTAAAGTAAGGGTACATCGCAATGCAATGAAAAACGATCACTCTTTGGTATACACACACACACACCTATACCTGGTTCTAGATGACCCACGTAAAAAAACCTCGTCGGTGTCCCTTATAAAAAAAAAAAAACAAATTTTCCCGTTTGTAACTTTTTAAGTCGAACCAGTAGTTTCTGAGATTCATTTAAACCAACGTTCAATTAAACAAACTCTTAAGTTTCATAATATTAGTATACATGTACCAAAGTGTGATTGTTATCATATTGATGATACCGCAAGCAGCTATGCTTCGTAGCAATCTGAACAGCCTCGAAAGCCTTATTACATGAGATTAAATGAGATCGATTAACAATATTAATAGTTATACTCTCTAGATATTTATTTAAGTTAAATAAATCTTGAAATAGAGATTTGACTGCGTTGAGTATTGGGAATCATCGTTGCAGTGTACACTACGCGTGCTATTTAAATAGCCAGCTGTTTATTTCATTCTAAATTGTTATTATATAATGAAAGTATTTTGATGTTATTTATAATTTCAGTTGTTTTTGAACCGTTGTATTGTAGTTTGTGTACATAGCAACAGAATGGCTCTATTTGAGCATATTATGTACAGTCATTACAGACATAGTAAGAGTGATTACAAACTCGATATAGTCAAATCTGCAATCACGGGGGCTGATATCGATTACAAATTGTTGTGCTTTGCTTAGCTTTATTTTCTTCACTTACCTACTCCAACTTTCTTTGGCTTATTTTTTTGCACCCACGTGTAAACAGAATGTTTCTAAATATACAATATCATCTTTAATCTATGTACCAATATCAAAATATATCATAGTATCTTTAAACATATTCGTTTAATTAATTCACAAACAGAACTTAATATAGATAAATTCAATATGTTTTAGGCGCATACATACAAATACAATAAATAAATTTGACGGATTTTAATCACAACAACAAAGTTATTAAAAATTAATTTAGGTACTTATAAAATGTTCCATCTTTTAAAATTCATAATATATTTTCGTTTAAAAGTAAAATTATCTAATTGGACAGTATTTTCAATAATAAATCTATTAGTTTCAATAATACCTAACAAATTATATTTATCGGCAAATATATCAATATTTTTTATTTGTTTTTGTCGCATTCAATAAAAAGTTACGTAACGAAAGTCAACACCATAGTTTTCATAGCGATTAATCATCATAACTAATCTTATATAAAATCATAAGCTCCAATCGTAAGATATAATTATGTAATTAGAATATTTTTCTAAATATATTTTGTTGAGAATTTAGAAACATCCTATATTCGAATGGGATACAGTGTGGCATCCATCCTGTATTCCACGCAACCCTGTCGACCATAATATCAACATTCATAAAATTCCCTGGTTAATTACACAAAGGGGTTTCAAGTAGTAAACATCATATAAAATTATGAGAAATTAACAGATATTAAGTTGTACGATAAAATAAAGACGAATAAGACACGTCTATCTATTACGTGAAGGAACATACCTCGTAAGGCTAAAGTAAAATGTATATTTAATATACAGTACATATACAGTTAATTATAAACTATAGTCGACATAACAATATGTAGTTCACAACACTTATTATTTCAGAATCTGCAAATCTGAGAGCTCATCTAACAGTATGAAGGAGACGTGTAGAAACTAGACCTGAAACGAAGAAATTAATTAAGTGTAGATATTGGTATACACCAAGTCAATGGCACCTACTTGACTTATAGTTTGAAATGACATATATTAAATTTTTGAATGAAAAAATGTAATTAAAAAAATTATAAGCCTTTTCATATGACAGGTTTTTTTCCAATATGATCTATAACAATGAAATAGCATTTAAAATAATTTCGAAGGCCTTTCTACAATTTAGTGATGTTTTAAATTATTGATTGAAACACACACTTCGTTCATAGGAAAAATCACAAATAAAGGCGGGGTGTCCACTGAACAAAAGTTTGCAGTTTTTGTGTTGACAACGCGTGTTGGTGACAAACGTTTCTGTAATATCCTTGTGTTGGCAACAAAAATTGTAAACAAATGTTGGAATCCGTGTTTCTATTTTTGGCGGTAAAACTCAATAGAATACGCATGTTGCTCAATAGAAGCTCTGTGGAGACGCTTAGTTAGAAACAAAAATAAACATGCCTGACACGTGGACAAATGGATCAATCGAGTTGTTAATTGAGCTATATCGCATACATATGCGATGAAAGTTACTGATTTGTCCATCACTAATGCGGCCTGCCAACAAATCATCTTTCCTCAAAATATTTAATAGTTCAACCCCTCCATGTATTTTTTTTTCCTTTCAGGCTTGGTCGTACCCAACACTTATGCTTCCGTTTCTTTTTGCTTGTTGTCAACTTAAATGTTTTTCAAATTGTTGGAGGCTCAGTGTAGACACAATGAAAACAAAAGTTGGCGATTTTTTAAGAGTTGTAAACGATTGGAAACACTGCAATTGCCAACAATTTCGGTGGACACGCGCCTTAAGGTCCCTAATCTTCTCGTCTTTCTTTGTCTATATCGCCTAAGGAATTGTTTTAATATTACTGCCGACTCATTTTTAGTAAGTAATAGTAACTAGCTGACCCGGCGAATTTCAAATCACCGTATTTACATTTCTGTCTCAGCTTCCTACATGTATTTTTTTTTATGGTCCATAGTTTTTTCACAGAAAAAATAAATCATTATCATGGTAAACTATTGCTAATTTCTACACGATCTAACTATTAATTATATTACAATAAAAAAAAAAACCCGCTAACTACGTATTGAATCTAGTATGAAAACTCCAGTTTGCTCAAATAAAAAAACTGCCACTAGTCAGTTGTGTTGTTGCTTCTAAAACTTTTTAATAGAGAAACAGTTTCATTAAAATTACGCTACTTTACTTACCTTTTTACTCAGAAGGATTGGCCATGTAGATTCGCCCGCGTCGAACGATAGCAGCTTTAGGAATAAAGCTTTCACGATGTTTATCGCGAGGACGTTTTATTTTCCCACCATTCGATTTGTTATCTTTCTGGGCCTCCGGGCCCTGGCTCGCACCGCTTGAAGATTCCCCGGAGTCCGCGGTTACGATTATGGTATCAGTATCATCTACTTCATCAGGACTAACGTCTTCCCTCAATAATTTAATCAGCACGATGGTGTATCCCTCTATCTCCCTCATTCCCTCAGTCGAGTCCGACATTTTTGATAGAGGATAACAACTTTTGTTACACTGGTAATTATTATTTTATTTTCTTGAATCAGTAAATAAATTGACTGCAATTTCAACAGCTGTGTGGGATTAAACTAAAGAGACCTCTATGGAAATGTCTCGATCAATACCGACATGCGCACTGTGATATACTTTTTTAAATATTTTTTTATAGTGTGCCGAAGCAGAATTTTTAATTTAATTTTCGGATGTCATCAGTTGTAGCTTTTTGTCCAGCGTGAGATAAATAGCAGTAAATAACATAATAGTATGTATTTCGTGTTAAGACAATTAAAATTTCAACTATCCTACATTGAGATTTTTATGCTACAGTGGGAGTATTAAAAGTTCTAAATTATTTTTAATCCTGGCAAACGTCTCAAACGTTGCAATCAATATTTTCATATTAGACCCATACGCATGCGCGACGGTAAATATATATAATATATATGTATATTCAGTTCAATCAGTCTCCCAGTGGCGTTCTATTTGGGTTGTAATTTCAAGGCAAAGTTGCTAGAAACAGAAATAAATAGATAGTTACATAGATATTTGCACTATGTACCGCTACATGGAAGTGCTGAGATTGGTGGAGGAACAACGCAAGCTTGAAAAACGTCTGAAGTGGCTGATGCAAAAAACGAAGATAGTAGAACGATATGCAAGAAGAGACAGCGCAGAATTTAATGGAATACCCGAAGAGGAGAACGAAAGCCTTAAGAGTATCATCATACGCGTGAGTAGTTTCATAGGCTGTTCGATCAGAGAGGAAGACATAGTCTTTGCCAAGCGCGTTGGCCACAGGAGCCCTCGCCCCGTCATCGTGAAATTCACAAATAAATTTGTGCGTGATCGACTGGTATTAACATCCATCAATTATGACCTGGGTCATCTGCATGAGACCCTGAATACTCGTCAGGTGGGATTCCCTAATAAGGATCTTCCCCTGCTTATATCTTCACACCCATCCAGTTTGAATAAATTTCACCGCAAGAGGGCTAGGGAAGCTGAGCTCAGGAACAGGAGAGTAAGCAGGACAGCAACCACCGGCATCCAGCCTGCTCGAAGGTCACATCGACCAATGTACTACCGTGTAAAAAGTCTTCGCACTCTGGCTATTCTCGCAATGAATAAACACAACATAAGGCTGTAAATGCACACCTCTTTTGTTTTTATTTATCATCGATGTCATATGTAGTTATTTCAGTAGATTTAATCTAATGTAAACGGAATTTCTTTTTAACAAAAACAATGTTGTCTATTAACCCATCTATTCCAATAAATGTAATTAATAAGTTTCTAAACATTTATTTAAGTAATCATTAAAAATCGATGTTATAGTCAGTAGATTTTAGATGATGTGAACCACACTTCTTTTTAACAAATACATGTGTAGGTATCTATTTATGAAATCGTTAAATTCGATGTTAAAGTAATTTCAGTAGAATTAAGATAAATATAAAATAGGATTTTATTTTTACATAAAAAATGTATTCTACTTATACACCTATCCAAATACATTATATTAATTTTTTTTTTTTTTTTTTTTTTTTATTTTATTATTAATGCAATCTGTTTCGTGTGAACATTCAGCATAAGGTTATGAATTTATCATTTCAACTTGCAGGGCAGTCAGTCCAGCGTCATGCGCCCTTCATGTTTAACAATCCCTATAAATCTTTAGGGGACTTTCTTTGTAGCCTTTTGAATGTGAAGGCGTTATTCATTAAGTGCACAGTCAATGTGTTTGGATGGTTTTCCAGTCTATTCCTGTAGGATTTCATTGAGTACTTAATCTCCTCTTGAACTGTTCTAACTTTAAGGTCGTGGTGTAATTGTTGGTTTGTTACAAACCATGGAGCGTCCGTGATTATCCTCAGCATTTTGGACTGAAACCTCTGGAGTATTTCCAGGTTCGAGTTGGCAGCTGTGCCCCACAGTTGGACTCCATAAGTCCAGATTGGCTTAAGTACACACCTATACAATAGGAGTTTATTCTCTATTGACAACTGTGATTTTTTTCCAAGCATCCAGTACATCTTTCTCAATTGGATCCCCAGTGCTTTTCGCTTTCGCAATTATATTAATAAACATTCATTTGTATGCTCATTAAGAATTGATGTTGTAGTCATTTCGGTAGATTTTAATATTTGTTTCGGAGTTTGGGTGTTTTCTATGTGTAATATGTATGTGTTTACAAAAAAAAAGTATAAATGTATTTATATCAGTTGTCTTGTACCCATAACACAAGCTCTGCTTAGCTTGGGCCAGATGGCGTTGTGTTAATTAATTTATTCAGGTATTTTAAGCTCAAATGAAAAGCAGATGTGTTAGATGTCCGAAATATTAATTCATTTATATAAGCTATGTGTGTTTTATTCTAAAAACATATTGTAGGTTATCTTAAACACATCTATAAAGAAAAGTATTATTCAAAATCGATGTTATACTTTCATGTTACAATTATTTTAGTAAATTTAAGTGAAAGGTTTACTTTCACTTAAATCTACTATACTATGTATAATATTTACTCGTTAATATCAAATCGTCGTAAATAAAATTTACTCGTTTTGCACATCTATACAAATCAATAAAATAAAGGTCTCTTTTAAATGTTATACAGTGTTTTTTATTAAATCCACTTGTTTATTTCATCATCTCCCTAGCCTTTACTACTCTTAAGATTTGAGATTAGCTACTAGTTCAACCTATTTTACCTGAATTTCAGTTTTTACATGTAGCGTCTGTCATCGGACCTATTTCAACCTGAGGGTGAACAGAATGCGAAGGTTGAACTAGTCATCAGTGTATTTGAGGACACTGACTTACCAATAACGGTTGTCAGAGATGTTACGACAACCGGGACCGACGGCATAATGTGCTCTCGTGAAACACAGCTATCTTCCATACTCCGTGCTGCTAATAAGAATTTCTTGTAAGAAAAACCCAACAGTCGCTTACGCTAACCACGAGACCAACGAGGCAGCATTTATTTATTGTGTAAATATTTCGTCTAGTCTTCGGGTAAGAGTAGAACGTTTTCTAAGACATAATGCTAAGCTGATGTTTTAAAGAATAACTTGGCCTAATTTAAAATGAATGTCTATAGCTACATATATGCGGGCAGCACAGGACCAGTTGTTGTGGAGAAACTTGGGGTAGGCCTTTGTCCAGCAGTAGACGTCTTTTGGTTGCGATGATGATGATTATGATAGATAATTACTTTGTACTTAGGGTAAGGGCCATGGATTGAAAGCAATAAAGACACAACTAACTTTAATAGGAAATATTCCATCTAGTGACAAAGTTAAAATCTTGGAATCTACATAGACAATATGTTCAGACACGGGCTATCCTGGGCTAATCATCATAATTGACTATAGTGATGTTAGCTATCTAGATCTTACCGAAATAGTTGAAAAAACTTGAGCATCTCCAAAACGTCTTTCTCTTCCAAATCCAAATTGTCTTCATACTCGATTTACATACCTAAATATAATCACATATCTGACTATCGTATTATGTTCGTAATGTTCATATTCTCTCCATTTTATACAGTAGGTACTCTGTGCCTCCCACATTCGCCGCCCTATTTCAAAGAATGTTTTGATTTACAATAATACACATTGCCTACACAATTGACAATATGAAAAGCTGAATTGAAGTCAGAATGTTCACAAACCGTTTAACATTTAAAAAGACAGTACATGATCTCCTTCTTAACGAAATGGCAGAATTATTTAACCGATAGTACACATCAAATTCAAATTTTCATAGTGTACAAATTAAATAAAAATATGTGTGTAAGTGGTGTGTATATATTACATAAATGTATAAGTATTTATGACCATATGGTTCCATGTGCATTGTATTTGTATAACCGTGTTTATAAGTTTTTTGTATGCAATAATCTGTTTAACCTATATAGACCCACCTTATAAAATTTCTACACCAAACTAAGGTTGACTGGTAGAGAATGTCCAGGGCATAAAGTATGTCGATGTGCAAAAGTGAATACATTTTATAATAAACTAGCTTCCTCGATATATTTACTATCCAACACTGAAAGACTTTTTTAAATCGGACCAGCGGTGCCTGAGATTAGTGTGTTCAAACAAACAAACTCTTCAGCTTTATAATATTTGTATAGATATTAATAAATAAATATACCGGCCGTTAGACTATTGAATAACTAACCTACCTGAAGTGCCCGTGTGCAATCATTACTCTAGCGCGCTTTAGTCAGCTTAGCGTCGTTCAGTAAGCGCGCAGATTCATTAAAAGTGACACGGCGGCGCCATTTAACCCTGCACTACAGATAAAGCGCCATTGCCCGAGACAATTAGAAAAGCTGAATCTCTGCAAACCTTCAAGAAAAATGTCACTAATAATAATTATAACTAGACAATGTAAAGGCTGCTAAAGGAATATTTATTGTTGTTAATGTGGTAGTGTGTGAGGAGATGGCTCCATTCAGCACTATGCTGTCACTGGTAAGCTGTCCAACTGGCTACTGGTAAGGGAGAGGGGGTGGTAACCCTCGATTTTTCTCCCTTGGCCCATGATTTTGATTTGAATGAAATAAATAATGAATTAGAAGAGGTATTGAAATTATATGGAACCGATGGTGTAAACAATCAGTTTCTGTCACAATTAGAGGCAGTTTCATTGTACCTATCAATAGCCTGGTACAGAAACATTTGACTAATACCAAGCATGTGGAGGATTTGAAAAATTGTATTCCTACTTTATGCAATGCAATCACAGCGATTCGGTTCTCTTTATCACCCCACTCAATTTTAATATCACAAAATATTTTACAATATATTGGCGCGAAAATACAATAAACAAACGTTCCACACTGTCACATACATTTGCTCTATAAATTCCTTTCGTGAGTCTTATATCATCCATCCACTCTTAATGCCAAACAATCGAAGCAAGCCCTTTTCAATACCTATTATTACATCTTCTTTCAATCCACAACGTTATTTTATAACTACACTAGCCGAGTCACGCAACCTCGTTTGCGTATCCTATTGCCCGTAGCGTGATAATTTGCCCCCGTTTTTGTAATATTCTTCATTGTTGCTCCGCTCCTGTAGGTCTTAGCGAGATGATATATAGTCTATTTTTCAAATCGGACCAGCGGTTCCTGAGATTAGCGTGTTCAAACAAACAAACTCTTCAGCTTTATATATTAGTATAGATTCCTGACACTGTCACTAATTTTCATACCGCACATATTTCTTAGGGAGCGCATCTGCACAGCATTTATTTTATTTTCGTACCTCTTCTGCCATACCCAAGATTCGCTACCATACATACCTAAGGGTTGGGACCAGCACAGATACATAGGTAATATTCAAATCAATCATACATTTTCCCATTCAAAAACCTTTACTTTGGTTTTCATAACCTTCATTTTAAATCCCTCATTCATAAGTGTTACCATCTCCTGCAACTCCTGCGCTGACAACGCAAGTAGTACTAGGTCATCAGCATAGAAAAGGCATTTGATTGATAACTCTCCCAGTCTCAATCCCAATTCAGAACATTTCAAATACATCAAACAACAGTCCATGAATAAGTTGAACAGCCAAGGATTCCCTTTCTAAGCCCATATTTTGCACAACGCATATTGTTTGGTCAGTTTCTTTCATCGCTCTCTCAATCAAAACCTTAGCATATAATTTGTCGATGATACTGGGAAGAGCGATTCCTCTTTAGCTTGAGCACTCCTGCCATGACCCCTTCGCCTTCAACAGCGGATCAATGACAGCTTTACACGTCTTCTAGTACTCAGCCGTACCGCCAGCATGTATTAAAAAGCCGATTCAGCAAGTTAGCCACCGAGGCATCCCCTGTTTTCATCTCACTCGATACTCTGTCATAACTAACCATTGCCATGGAGCCATTCCAGCTTTCATATTTGCAGAAATGTAGGTATCCAGAGATCTTAATTATGTTTGTTTACGGGGTTTGACTTTACTAATGGTAGAATGTAAACGGGGGGTGACCCATTTACATTCTACCATTATATATTAGTGTGTAAATACATATATTTTGTTACATTACTTAAAATTTACAATTGTAGATTTATCTAGGTTAATTTTTAAACTGTAGTTTTGTAGCCATTGTATAATTATTTTAATAGACGTATTTATTTTAGTTTTTAATAGATGTCAAGGATTCATTAGCAAACAGTACAATGCTGTCGTCAGCAAATAAAGTCATATTATTCATCCATAGTAATATCATTGGTAATATTAAATTCTTTTTCTGTAGAGGGAGAGCGGGGGGTGGGGGCAAAACTACGCTCAATCATGCTTGGGGTAAGATAACAATACCATGGCACCCCTTACCAGGCTAGTCGTGGACTTTTGCAACATCAGGGTATTACATAGTAATGTTGATGATGTACATCACCACTTTGAGACAGCAAAGCCAGCCTTACTCTTTTTGACCGAGACGCAGATATCGTCTACAGCGGACACATACTACCTCACTTATTCTGGGTACGGACTTGAACACTCCTTCATCTCTGAGGCCGGAATGTGCGTGTACGTCAGAGACGATATCAGCTCTTGTCACCTTAGCAATCTTGAAGGTAGAGACCTCTACATCTTATGGCTCCGTGTAGACAGTGACGACCATCTCCGCGTCTATGCGTGCCTCTGTAAGTCCCATAGCGGTGATGCTGAAACTGACCGACTCACTGAGCACGTATAGACGGCTACATACTTCGTGCAGCAGCAGATCCCCTCCACAGAGATCGTCGTACTTTGCGATTTTAACACCCACCACACCGAGTGTCTTCGTTCCAGTAAAACGGATCATGCGGGGAAATCTGTTCACGACTTCGCCCTTGCATATGGCCTGACACAACTGGTTACCAAGCCTACGCGAGTCCCAGATGTGGAGGGGAGAATCCTTCACTGTTGGATCTTCTGCTGATTTCTCATATCTCATAGCCGACTTTATAAACATACATGAAACGGACACAGAGAACACCCAGACTCAGAACAACAAATTGTGGATCACATAAAGTATTGTCCCATGTAGGATTTGAACCCAGTACACACACAGTACAGTACAACACTTGGCGCAGTAGAAAGCGGCGTGGCGACCGTTTTAACCACCAGGCCAACCGTGCAGTCGATTCATCAAGCATACCTGCACGGGTTGGGTAGCTTCATCCGCAGTTATGCCTCCCGTCCCGATTTCGTCCTGGGTGACTTCAACGCCCACTCCAGGAGTGACAACCCGGGGGAGTCGATTGTCGACCTATCGTGGGCGACTCCCTCAGCAGTGATCGTGGTGTCGGAAGTGGCTGGCCTCTCCGATCACCGGCACATTGTATTCGATGTCTCTCCGCCGCCTATGCCAAGACAGAGAACCTCCGCAGCCATGGTCCCTTAAGCTTCTCAACCGAGATACGGTCGTGACCGCACTGCAGTTTCGAACGGGACTTCACCCAGCACACACTGGAGGACTACCCGAAGGCAGATCGGACGAAATCTGTCTCCGCCGGCATTGATCTGCTTCTATGAGGCGGTTATGCTTCAGAAGGAGTCTGCAAAGCGAGATCGGATAAGGGGCAATCCCGCCCGTAGGAGGCGGCGAAGAGGACGCGGCAGAGGTAGCTAGTTCTCTAATCGCCGCCTAAAGGTCGCTGCGGACACATTTTGAGGTGACGTGACGGTAGCAAACAACCGGAGACAGCGGACATGAACCCGGTGCGGCCCGGGGAATGTTATCTAGGGTGGGGCGCTGTGCCCTGTGTTACTGTGTAGAACGGATGCGTTGAGGCTGGAGGACTCTAGAATGCTGATGCGTTCCTGGACTGTCATCACCCGACTGTCGAGGTAGGCCGCTGCGGGGTTTAGTGGGTAGGTCAGTTTTCCGCGAGTCCCACACATCCTCTTCGTCTCCTCTACGGAGGGTATGGTGCGAAAAGCATTAAATTGGTCAGAAATCGACTGCGGTATGTCCTGGCTCCGCTACCACTTCATTAACGACAGAAACTGGATAGTTATCTAGTAACAATATATTATCGGTTGCTAGTTATTTCACAGTTTCACTGTGTTGATTCGTATTCGCTTTTTGTCATGGAAACGCTTAGTTGAAACAAATTAAGTACTTCAGAAGGTCCTGTCACTGTCCTGTAGGTCACTGATAATATTGAATCTAGAGAAGGGGGGCGTATATATGTCTGCGGAAATGCTCTTCAGCAGATTGGTTATCAGTCGTATGTCTTGACACTATTCTGGGATATTTAATTTCTGCATTAAGCTGCTCAGCTACTTCTTTAGCCTCTTCAAAAAACAGTAGGTAAATAGCGTCCCCATTTTCTCTCATTTTGTAGAACACTTATAATATCAATAATATTGAAGGTCACATAAAATCTATACTTTGATGAAAAGTATATAAAACATTGTGTTAAATTTTAATTGGTGGTCCGACTGGGTCCTGGACCCGGCCCAGGGGGGGTCATGATTGGATCCGCCCTTGCATTATTTATTTTTTCACCTTTGATATATGCTCACTGTAAAACAGTGCTTTCAGCTTAGCGAGTATCCATTCCTTTCTGAGTTTAAGTTAGTAGACTACAGATCCTAAAATGTTCATCTCTACTAAATGATGCAAGTCTGGGCTGACTGGGATTTTTGACTAGATCTATAGATAGTAATTTCTGAGATTTAGGCTATGCCACTATGCTCCTGTCTAGACTGACAGCCCAAGTTATTTGATCATTACAAAACTTTTAAATTCTTTTATAAATAATCGCTAATACTCCTATGGTCCTACAGTTCATAAGCACTGTCACGCACGTAGCTAATTGCCAATGAAACGAATGACAAAATAAAGTCGATATTCATTAATAATAAAATATATTACTTATGTACCAATATTATAATAACCAATTATAAGACAACTTTCAAATTATTCGACAAAATTATGACGGTAAATATTTGCTTTTAGGAGCCACTTAAATTCTACTGGAATTCATAAAGAAATTACAAATTTGGAAAAATATTTATTTGGTAACTCCATTAATTTTATAAACAGCATAAACTATTTCTTTTACACACACATACATATTAATTGGAAAATACAGAACTAATAAAGATATAATATACCATATCATGGTACAGATCAATTTTTATCACATTTTATGCTTGTGGCAACAGCTACATCTTCGGGCACGGAGTCTTTCGCAAGTATTTTTTGCCAGAAGGTAGAGAAATCTCTTTAACACCCTGAGGGAACACTGTTGCAATTTGATCTTGAGGTACAGTGGGCAGAACCATGCACTCGTCTCCCACCTACAAATTAAATTTAAATAAAGTAATTGATAAGTTCTACTAATTAAAATAAATAAATCTAAGTTATGTAAATGATAATATATCTTTATATATATAATTCTTCTGTGAGTGTGTATGTCACTGAACTACTCTCAAACGACTGGACCGATTTGATGAAATTTTTTGTGTGTTCAAGGGGATCTGGGAATGGTTTAGATTCACAATTTTGTCCGCTGGACAATGTTTTTTTTAATTAATTTTTAATTTATTAGTAGTTATGGCAAAACGACGTTTGCCGGGACAGCTAGTTTACTTATAAATATATGATACTGCACTTATCAAAAAATATACACCACTTCATCACTTAAAATGCAACCTGTGCAATTATTATAATTTACGTTTTACATTCATGGTCCCGCTTCAAAATTTATCATAATTGTCTTAAACTACTGTAATGTTTACTATTTTATTTATTTATCCGAAAGTTTGCAGTAATCCACAATCCTTATGCTCCGCGACTTAGCAAGAGTATGTGTAATGGATGAGAGTGCTGAAAACAATTGTGTAGCGTAAAGCCAACGCAGGCAACATACGGACTATATTTTAGGTATTTTTACACATGTAGACTACACGGTCGTCAATTGTCATGCAACGTGATGTGAACCTTGTGACCTTGATCATTCTCGAGTATTCGTACTATATTCTGTTCCTGTTCTCTTTGCACATCCATTCCCATATAACACTGTACAGTAACAACTATTATTTGCTAATTACACAGCTGCGACCGAGAAGAAAGAGAGAGAAGGCTCACTCTTCCTCTCGACACGCTTACTCACTATAAACTTGTTGATCTCTAACATACTGATCACCAGATTTATCTTTATTTACTTGTTGGAGAATGAAACATCTTTTAAACAAGATTAGAACAGTTATCCATTTCAAAATACTTATACCACAAAAAACAATTATGAATTACTAAATTTTTAAGTATTTAGTCTCTATCTGTTAACTTTATACTTTAACTTTCCCTAAGATTAATAAATGAATAAATTTAAATTTTGTAAATATATAAACAGAGATATGTCACATTGCTCTTGTGGATATGGTTGTTATTTCCTCAAGCCAAACTTTGTTCTTAGAGGAATAAAGGTAGTGCTTACTTGCCAATCCACGGGCGTCGCAATTTTAGCTTTATCTGTGATCTGCAAGGAGTCCAAAACACGCAGAATCTCACTGAAACGAAACATATTTTTATCAATATGTGTAAATGTAATGTAGATTCATTAAGAATTCTCATTGGCTTTTCAAGGACATCATAATTAGTGTATGATCGAAATTTACAGAGTCAACTTCTCAAACATTGTTTCGAAATTGACTTTGTATGTTGTATTTGTATTACAAAAGATGAATTTTAAACTCGTAGCATACAATTATAATATTTATAACCTGATGTGTTTTTACAGTCATGTTTGTTTAGGTGTGAAAACCTTTGAGCAAGTCAATTAGTTAACATTCCTAGGAGTAAAATAAAAGTTACCACTTACGAGTAAATGCAACTCAATAGCATTTTTATCGTACATTATTTGCAAATAACAAAAATAATTAACAGAATAACAAGTTGTGTTCTTCCTCACTCATAGGAGACTACATCGTGCACAAGAAAGTTCACAAAAATATAAAATCTCTGTATAAAAACCTAAGAATTTCTGTTACATCTGATGTAACAGAGATTCAAAATATGAATTGTGATCGAAAAGTATTCACAATCATAATATTTTTGTGTCAATAGAATCTATTTACACTTTTATTAAATTTAAAATAAATCAATAAATAAATCTGAATAACATAAATGTACTATTGAGCAATGATTATAAGTTTATCCATAATTTAGGGGATGCAAGCTAATGCTAAACAGATTATTCTTTCCGTGCATATACTACTTGATGTAGCCTTGATCTTGATGTTTAAAATATTTAGCTATACGTAAACACTGTTGGATATTTATTTAGTACCATACTAAAAAAAAATGTGTAAATTAGTTACCGTCTATAAAATATTACTTTGGATTAAGGTAATGCAGAAGATTCATTTAATTCACAAATATACTCACTTAAAATTTCGGCCAGTAGTTGCTGGATACAAAAATTGCAGTCTGAATTTCTTAAGGGGATCGATGATGAACACAGCACGTGCTGATAGTGGCATGCCTTTGTTGTCAAGCTCATCTTTATCTACCATACCTAACTTCATTGCTAATTGTCTGTCCTTATCTTCTATAATGGGGTACGGAAATTTCTCATCTTCACAGAGACCTGTAAGTGTATTTTATTTCAAAAGTATACAAAAGTAATATAATATTTTTACATAATGGCAGGTGATTACCACCATACATGTGGCAACTATTAGTCACAAGTATGTTGTCTTTCTTGGTAATATCATAGGCATATGATGCTTAGTAGAAATTTTAATTTACTAGACTCCGTAAGAATGGGCTAACAGTTTTTTTGACATCAGATAAGCACTAACTATTCCATGTAGAACAATAACCAGAGCACTGTACATATTTTAATATATAATGCAATTAGCTGTATATAAATGAGAGAGTCAAAAACAGAAGAGCAAGATATAGACCAAGTGGTGAATAAATAAATGCTTCCCCATATACATTGACAAATTTTAAAACTTTGGATTATATACTGAATACTTTATATTTCTTTAGACCTTGCATTATTTATCAAATCAATTCTGCTCAAAAATTTCAGTCATATGGTTTTACTCAATTCCTATCCTTACCTACAATTAGTTATCTTACTGATCTCTCATTGTTTGTGATTTTGACTATTGTTTCTCTTATTCACTTGATCAACAACAAACCCTTCATGAATGCCTAATGCCTGGTACATGGCATGAAGTAAATAATTAAAATTAAAAATATAGATATCTATACTAATATATAAAGCTGAAGAGTTTGTTTGTTTGTTTGAACACGCTAAAAATTATTTCACTGTTTATATTTATGTATATATATAGGAGAGGAGCAGGAAAGAAAAACCTTTCGAAAAGCGACGGGTAATAAGAGACGAAAACGAGGTTGCGGCTCTATTGGTCTTAGCGTGATGATATATAGCCTATAGCCTTCCTCGATAAATGGGCTATCAAACAGTGAAAGAATTTTTCAAATCGGACCAGTAGTTCCTGAGGTTAGCGTGTTTAAACAAACAAACAAATAAACTCTTCAGCTTTATATATTAGTATATGAAGTTAATGTAAAATTGTCAAAATCGAGATTGCAAACAGTCGATAGATTGTGAAATGGTATCGACGAATCGCAAGTTGCTAAAGGCATTACCTGCATAATACTGGATATCTTTGCACCACTCTTCATGGGACGCAATAGAGTCACAAGAGAGTCCAATCACTTTTGTATTGCGTTTGGTAAACTCTGGTAGTAGAGTTAGCACTCTAGCTAATTCTGTAGTGCAGACAGGGGTGAAATCAGAGGGATGAGAGAAAAGAATGCCCCATCTGAAAATTCATAATTCTGTATATAAATACATCTTAAGCTTTTTTCTAAAGCTCCTTAGATAGGTTTTGACCTGTTACACCTTGCGGTCAAGATGGGTTGATATAGTCTATATCAAACCATCTTTCTTCTTCATTCTTGAAACAAAGTCTTTTGTTTCAAGTCATTCTCTGCTTTTGCTTCCTCATTTGGTCTACAAACTAGGAACTATTAATTACAAGCCCTTATTTTAGAAAATACAAGGTAGGAGGATTAACTTACGATTCACCAAGCCAAGCGTGAAAATCTATTTCACCTTCAGTCGTGTTAGCAGTGAAATTAGGAAAAGTATCACCTAAATACAACATTTTTAGGTTACGTTTTGTTTACTCGACAATATACTGAAATTGATACGCGATTGTATACGTTAAAAATTTATAATGGTCTTCAGTCCTGCAAAATTAAGACCAAAATGCACTGTATGACCAAAACAGTAATGTAAAGACAAATTTTGGCAACGAAAAGCAGTTACTTGAATTTAAATAGTTTTTTCTTTCCCGCCGGTATTTTAATAGCACAATATTTACTGCCAGCATGCACTATTCCGGTACATTAACAAACACAACACGAATGATACTTTTTTAGAAATTGTCTATGCATTTTATACGGCTGAGTAGAGGTGAACCACCATACTAATCACAGATTACATTTATAATACTGATTTGCTTACTAAAGACTACAAATGGTACTATTGAATAAAACCAATCCATGCATGCTTAAGTCGAAAAATAGCATGTAGAGTGCTTCTCAATCATATTGGGCATGAAAAATGTTACTGTGAAGTCACACCTATTTAAATAACTTTTTAAAGACTGTAAGCACCCATGTAAAGGTTTTTGATTTCTTCAGGATAACGTCGGCCGGAATTTGATAGGAGTATACAGAAGTCATTTAATTCATGTGTTTCATGAACACTGTACGCTGCAATTTTTTTTATTTTTTTTTTACCTAATAGCCAACTTTTTCGTTACCTAATAGCCAACTGCGCACAACGCTCGAGTCATCCTAGACAGTGTACCAAAGGATTTACCACAAACCGTAGCAAATTAGTAACACAGTTTGGCGGCCGATAGAGCTGCATAGAGCTTTAGTCATGTAGCAGATGCAGGCTTTAAGCAGAACCAGAAGAACGCAGGCACGAATCTACCTGAGAAGCATCACTAAAAGCATACATTTCAATATTATCGGGAGATTTGCATAAGACTAATCGCTCCATTTGTAGCTCAAAAATAAAATGTAAATAAATTCAAAAAATTGTACCATTATTTCATTGAAGGCGATGTCTGGATTGACTAGAACGTTCCAGTCTTTACTTAAAGGATTTAGCGTAGATTCCAAGGACCAAGAACATCAATAATTTGAAAGAGAGAATTGATGTTTTAGTTGTCATTTGTTATTTAATGGGAACTTTGCTTGAAACATGTAGAGTTTTTTAATATTTATAAATTTAACCGTATTCCTCATCTTAATATATTTATTCAAAAACATTGTGTTTAAACATCGGTTTCATATATATTAAGTCTGAATTTACAATTTTTTTTAATTTTAAATTTTCCTTCTTCATTATTTAAGGTTACAATTAAGTCACTTGTTGATAGTTTTGCAATAATATAAGTATCACAGCTTCTTAACACTAATTTAGTAAATAAACTAGTTTTGTTACATGTGGTAAAAACACAACTAAGTGTAATAATATTCATAATATCACGCCACTAACTAGGCGGTATCTGTACTATGGTAATCAGACTACAAGGAGATGCCCTCGGGTATTTTCACTTAACATTACTTATATATATTTCTATACTAATATATGAAGCTGAAGGGTTGGTTTGTTTGTTTGTTTGTTTGAATGTGCTAATCTCAGGAACCGCTGGTCCGATTTGAAAAATTATTTCAGTTTTGGATAGTACAATTATCGTGGCAGGCTATGGGCTATACATCATCACGCTAAGACCAATAGCAGCACCAATGGAGAATGTTTCAAAAACGGGGGAAAATTATCACGCTACGGGCAATAAATAGGAGACGCAAACGAGGTTGCATGGGTCAACTAGTCATGGATAAATTACATTCAGACAGGAAAAATGAACGTGTTTATTACAGAATTAATTATTGGTCCAGAGTGGGAACCGAACCTACTAAATTAAGATTTACGAGAAGTACTTAACTGATAGATCTTCATACAACTGCAGCAGTAATCGTAATCAGTGTCCAGTTACTTGCAATTATGGTTTAGAATTTTTCCAACAATGGTGACGGTGAAGTCAGTAAGGTGGACGTGCCTTTCAAACTTCTGACTTCCCTGCTAGCTTAGTCTTCGTCACTAATAGATTCTTCTAATATTAGCATTACATAAATGTAAATTTGTGTACTTATGGTTCATCCGATTCTTACAGATTGTTCGGTCGGTGGTGATTGCCAATATTTGCTTAGTATTCAACAAACTGGAAGTTTTCACATGAAATATAACCTTTTTTTTTCAAATGTTAATAAAATAGACAAAGTTGATTAGTAACGTGTTTCTTAAAATAATAAATAAATAAATAAACAAATAAATAAATATTTTCGGACAGCTAACACACAACGCCATCTAGTCCCAAACTAAGCAGAGCTTGTATTATGGGTACTAGACATCTGATATAAATACTTATATACTTTTTTTTTGTAAATACATACATATTATAGATAGAAAACACCCAAACTCCGAAACAAATATTTGCAGATCATACAAACATTTGATCCGACCCGGGAACCGAACCCGAGACCTCAAGAACAGCAGTCGCGTACGCTACCACTGCGCCACCGAGGCGCTCAGTTCTTATAAAATAAAATTTTATAAGAACAATGATTTACATGAAGCACATTATCACGAAATTAGTGGGTAGCCATGAAATAAATATTACCTACAAAGGCACAAACACAAAGTAACCTCAAAATTAAAAAAAAAGTCGTTGCAAAGATTAGTTCGCAATAGTCTGGGTTCTTGGTTTAGTTGTGCAATAATTCAACGATTGTGTGGAGAGTTGCCCGATCATGGCGGCGATTATGGGAGACCCTAGTGAAAGGGCCTTAAAGTACTTAATTGTATAAGGATTAATGCTGTATTACTTAAAATCGCTTAGTAAATAAGTCATCAGTTCTCGTTAAAATAATGTAATAAAAAGGGTCATGATGTGTTATCCCTAAGAGATAGACAAATATCATCATGGACTTTTTTGTAGACCTTTTTAAGGTGTTCAATAATGTAGTACATTACTCGTAGTTTGATCTTTCTCGTTGGTTTCAACCAGCGCTTGCAATGTAAGCGCAAAAAAATGTTTATTATGACATCACATTAGAAACCTCTAAAATTATCAGTGTGTCTCTACTATATTATACATATAAACCTTATATTGTTTTAAATCACTCTAGCTATTAAAGAAAACCGCATCAAAATCTGTAGTGTAGTTTCAAAGATCTGAGCATTTATAAGGACAGATAGACAGCTGAAGCGACTTTGTTTTGTACAATTTAGTGATTAATATTGGAAGGAACATTCGCTCCAATTTTTGGAATAAAAGTTTGATGTTTTAGAGTTTTTTAAAGTGAAAATTTCGTTAACCGTGTTGAGCACTTTTTGGTAGGGGGAAATCTAATAAGGAGTTCGTGCCACCGCGTCACCGATATACTGACGTCACAAAACTTTTTTGGCCGCGTTGACAACTTTTTGATAGGGGAAAATTTTATGAGTTCACGTCACCACATCACCGACATGATGATATAATTTAAACATTATGAAATCTTATACATTAATTTTACAAAAAATATTCTAAGTTATACGTTTTCACTTCTATCAGCATTGTTCGTAACTGCCAATATTGTTTTTTTTTTTAGTCCTACTCTAGTCCTAGTCTAGTTTTTTTTGAGTTACTGCCCATGGCACTTTAGATATATATTTGTTATTAAAGTGTATTTAAATAACATCAGTAGATATTATTAATTTGATTCTAAGCGTCATGGTCAAGCAAATTTTCTAACAGTCGTCGTTTTACCGTCTTTCTGCTTCCAGCAATGTTTTTGAATTGAGAAATAACTCATCCATGAAATCGTAGATTTTATTGTGATTGCTTCTGCTAAGACTTAAAATGATTGTATTGAAAAAAAGTCGAATTTGACTTAAATCGATTTTGACTCGAATCGATTATTTTGGTTCATCTCTATTCCTTCAATCAATGGCGTCACCGTCAATGACCCAGCCCGCTAAGTACAGTTTTGTAATTTTCAACATATTTACAACGTGTTACAATTAAAATTCGTATTTTAAATTGGTGATATATTTAAAAGGTGAGTGAAATGTAAGATATATGTTGTAATTAGTCTTTATTTATTCGATAATATTAGTTACTTGTGATCGAATCCAACACAAAATGGACGTCAGAGCTATTGTGACGTGATTATGTAAAAAATACTTATCAATACTGTTTGTTAATGTAATAGTTGTTTCGGCACGTAGGCCATATACTTTAGTATAGTATGTGATCGATCAAAATGTGCGAAACCACTTAAAATTTGCGTAAAATGTGTATATTTATGTCAATTAAGTCACGGCGGAAATGTACAGGAAGACATGTCTGTGAGTAGCAACACATAGACACACTATCAGACTGTCGATTCATCTAGAGAAATACCTTTGTTATTTGCCTCAGTGATACACGCAATCACCATACTTTATTTATTACATGACCCTCTTCTGGGTCAATGCCCACTGTATTTAATTTTAGTTTTGTTCTGCTGTTACCTATATATGCTTTGCGACTTCACCTATTTTTTAATACACTACTACACATTTACACACAAGTCAAATATTACAAGTCGTCTGTGTAGCTTTGTGGATAAAATTAATATTTGTTTTTTCATGGTTTTAATTTTTGTTTATATCAGTATGTTTGTATGGAATGAGATAGTAATAAATTGTATTATCATTAGAACAATATAGGTGTGACATGAACACTAGGTGGTGGTCAATATTCACAGCATAAACATATTGTGATCATTTGGGTGGAAACAATAGACACATGTTGTTAATAATACAGTGGAAATGCAGATACAAATAAGCAGCAAGTGGCTCAAGCGAATGTGTTGTTTTGCATACAAATGTTACAACTGCGAATTGAATAAACTCCCCTGTTTATTTACACACATATTATGTATTCCACTGTTTTTTATACATTTCTGCAAGATTTAGTGATGATATAAGTGCCCTAAACAGGTTCATAAACTAACCTTATAAAAATTGATTGCTCTAAACAAATTAAGCTGTTGGAATTTCCCTGTGAACTTTATCCCTGTAGACAAATTATTTCTACAGTAAAGAGTTCAAGATTTATATGCATAAAGATCATCATAAGAGATTTAATTGCCTGATAGACATATTCTACAAACCAAATTTGCATACTATAGATGAGTGAAATCCAAAATTTTTTTTTGGAATGACTATGGTAACACAAAAACCCTTAATGATTGATGAATCTATGACTAAATCTATAGCTCCATAGATGTTAAATTGTAAAAAAGTATTATAACTCTACCTAATGAGTATCATTAGAATACACTTAGTAAAACTTTATCTAGATAGGTTTGAGTATTGCTTCATATTCTAGTGATAACAGCATTTGGAATGCTTTGTTTTAAAGTATGAGTAATTCATTGTGTGTGTGCACACATGTGCATTGAGTAGCATAAGAATTAATGCTGATTTTGCTACACAAGACTCAATTTAATTGAAACTTATATACAAGTTTTTATACATATTTTTCAATGAAATGTATATATTGAGATGCTTACATTGAAGAAGGGATGTGTTTCTCAGTTGTTAGTTACATAAATATTGGTAGGCATTAAAAAAAATTTTTAGCAAGTCCTCCCAAGTTTTAAGAAGAATAAATAAAGAATTATGTTTTTAATTATATCCATTTCAAATGTAAGTAACACATTTTGGTTGTGTAGATTCCTACGTAAACAATTATTTATATCATCATTTCAGTAAAATAAAATTAATTTGTTAAAAAACAGCTGTTATAATTTTTTTTTCTCAAAAATGTGCCATTTTTACTCAAAAACATTACAATCACAAGAGCTTGCAAATTCCGAAATCTATTTGTTTCTGGATGTTTTTATTAATTACTTTTTTATGCCTCTAATTCTAGCAATCTATGATACTTTGGTCTCTATCAAAGACTCTATACAAATATAATAACAAAAAAGGTGAATAATATGAGCATGAGTCATTTGTTCTTGATTGATCTTTTCTCTAACTCACTAAAGTGTTACACTGTTAATAAAAAAATTGCATTCTTTGTGAATGTACTATTTATGAAACTTATGCGCTTTAATCAATTGAGGAAGTTTAGTTTGATTTTATGTGCATTCTTAAGTTTTTCATGATACTTGTACAAATAAAGATGTTGGTAATAAATTTATTGTGTCGATAGATACAGTTGACAGACATTACTACAAGTAACTTATTTTGATTTCCATGTGAAGGTGTTATGGGAAAACTTTGTTTGTTTTGAACACAAAATTAACTCCCTATTGAAATCATTCAATATATACTTTTTTTGTTTACATATCTATAAACTATGATAATTGTAGTTATTTTTATTTATCACTAGTTTGTGTTCTGTTGTGATGTAAATGACACATCATAGAAATAATGTATAGAACTGATAAGTTGAAAATAAAATTGATCCTCATACAAACTTGCACCCTTTTTATTGTTGTTTGGAAAAATTAGTAACGACATTTAATACATTAAGGAGTATTCACTGTTGATTTGAAAATGCTACTTTCAAGAATCACAAAGTTTTCTTTTTAACCCCCATTTTCCCCAGACTATTTAGTAGAGTAGTTTCTTAAAACCTTTTCTGTGCTACTTAAGGAAAATTTGTACAAAGTTATATGCTTTTAGACCCAGTGTTTAAGTTGATTGATCAGCCATGAATCAGCCTTCTAGTTACTTCCATATGTAAAGTATCCTTAATCCTTAAATAATTTTAAAGAGACAATTGTCTTTGGAACAATTTTCTGATTAAAAGAGTTATATGTGATGTACGTTGAACGACTGTAAATTGACCAACATGATTATGCTTTGCGCTAGTGCTTTGCTCCGGTTTTTCTTTTTAAAAAAAGTATGATTTAAGCTGTCGGAAACTAAATTGGTTTTGTATTTGTTAAATAATAGGGTTTCCAATTTGTAGTCGTCAAACAAAATAGAAACAATTTAATAATATATCACATATAATCATTGGGATATATTATCAAGTATCAAATAAATAATTTTATTTATTGTAATAGGTTTGTTCTGATAACTTAATAATGAAATTAATTGAAAACGTAGATACATTTTGACATTAGTAATTATACCTGGCGACCCCTTTTATTTGTCTGAGAATAAAAATATTTTGTGGCGATAGATCTATTAATTAGATGATAAATAAAAGTTGATTACAAATATAAACTTTGTTGATAGAAAATATAATTCCCTTTGAAAAATACCTTGTTAAACTATATATTCTTATAAAGTGTTTAAATAGAACAGCAGTTGCGAATTCTTTATACTGTTGGATATTAAATTGTATAATGAACATTACGATAACCATTGTTTCAGGTTCATTTGTTGCTATGGTCACAGAATCGTTTTGTTACGAAAACAGCAAGTAAACATTCATAATAAACTGGTGGCAATCAAACATTAGACAAGATGCAGACTATAAAGTGTGTTGTTGTGGGAGACGGCGCGGTCGGAAAAACGTGCCTGCTTATTAGTTACACCACTAACAAGTTCCCGTCGGAATACGTGCCAACTGTGTTTGATAACTATGCAGTCACTGTCATGATAGGAGGGGAGCCATACACCTTGGGACTCTTTGATACAGCTGGTAAATATACACATAGTAAAATTAATATCATAACCTGCTCACGAAATTAATAATATAATCTATATATTAATACAAATACTATAATTACTAATTAAAAAAATTGTACCCGTTTTTACGAAAAATATGAGAACGGACGTGTGTGAAATTTGCCACATTTCAAGTTTGTATGGAGGAAGTGCAGAAAGGAAAAAAATAAATGAATGAATCATGTTTGCATTTCGACCGCTGGCAACCACTACTTATTGTCCACCCTGGTTAGAACAAAAGAAAACACTAAATAAATGTAATAAAATGGTGATTTTCAAATACATTACATTTGAGGGAATTTATTATCTTTTTGTTTACAAGATAATCAAAATGACCTTGGGAGATGAAACTAGACATTTTTACGATTACGTTTTACGTTTTTATCGTTACAATAAATAGATAATATCATGTAGACATATCAGAATATTTGAGAAAACTGACTTTAACATTGCCAAAGTAGTCATCATGGTACGAAGAGGTATTTTTTAATTAAATAACTACTGTAATAGAAAGTAGCTGTAAGAATTAAATTTGGTTCTACTATTACTTTTTTATGTGAGACTAGCTGAACCCCGCGGTGTTACCCGCGGTTACTGTTGTACCGCGAGTAACGCCGCGCGACAAAGGTAGTTTAAAAAAGTAGCCTAAGTTACTCCCCGGATCATCAGCTACCTGCCAGTGAAAGTCCCGTCAAAATCCGTCCAGGCGTTCCAGAGATTACCCGGAACAAACAGACAGACAGACAAAAATTTTTTTAACTACATTTTTGCTATATGTATCGTGTATACATACATATGCATTTATTAAAAAGCTGTTATTTTAATATTACAAACAGACACTCCAATTTTATTTATTTGTTTAGATTGTTATAATTGAAGTACCTACTTTATATCAATACTAGCCGAGTCCTGCGGTGTTACTCGCGATTATTGTCGTCGTACCGCGGGTAACGCGGGGCGAAGCTAGTCTAAAAAAAGCCTAAGTTACTCCTTATATCATCAGCTACCTCTAGCTATCAGCGAAAGTCCCGTCAAACGTCCACCCGTTCTGGAGATTAGCCGGAACAAACAGACATACATTTTTAGTATATGGTACCGTGCATTTAATAAAAAGTGGTTATTTTAATATTACAAATAAATAGACACTCCAATTTAATTTATTTGTATAGATTAGAAATAATTACGCAATATTAACAAGCTTTTAATTAAAACAAAATACTTTCAAGATATCACAACAACATAAATATATCATTAATATGTTATTTGTGTTTAACAGGTCAGGAGGATTATGACAGGTTGCGGCCGCTCAGTTATCCACAGACGGATGTTTTCCTTGTATGCTTCAGTGTAGTAAGCCCCAGTTCATTTGAAAACGTAAAGGAAAAAGTAAGTATTAACAAAATTGTTGGACAGCTAAATAATAATTGCATTCATTCTTGTCCATATGTTGTCAACATTACACAAATTGACACTGAATAAGATGATACAAATACAAATAAAACTCTGAAAACTGTCATATGTATATTGAATTTTTTTGAGACTATACAAGTATATAATCAAAGGAAATAATTTTTCCCTCCCTCAGTAAATATAAATATTAATGGTAAATTTACTAGTTGTTAATTATATGAACTGCTCTGATCTAATCTCACTAATTCACATACAAGATAACAATATATTTATTGCACAAAACTTTCAGTGGGTGCCAGAAATTACTCATCATCAACAAAAGACGCCATTCCTCCTTGTGGGTACTCAGATAGATTTGCGAGATGATTCTGCGACATTGGAAAAGCTAGCAAAGATAAAGCAAAAACCTGTTTCACCAGAACAGGGTGAGAAACTTGCGAAGGAACTCAAGGCTGTCAAATACGTAGAGTGCTCAGCCCTCACGCAGGTTTGTCTATTATTTATATTTATCATTATCACTTGATGGTCTTGCAATCTATATATATGAAAATGAATCCCTATTTGCCTTGGTCACGACATCACGACTGAACCGATTTCGCTAATTCTTTTTTTGTTAGATAGTCCATTTAGCGAGGAAGATTTTAGGCTATGTAACAACACTCTTCGACCAATAGAAGCCGGGTATCGACTGAAAATGTTGGGTCAGCTAGTAAAAAAATATATATCGGATTTAAGGCGTTTTTCATATGATAGGTAGATTATAGCTAAGTTTTATTGAAATGCTTTTTATTTTTTTTGGAGACAGAAAGCCGAGTGTCAGTTCTTAAATTGAAAATATTAGAAAACTTTGTATTATTCGTTTATCGCCTTAATAAAGTATGATATAATTTTTAATCCCCCTAGAGTGGGACCAAGTTAATCCTTTTAACAAATGGTGTTTGTCACAGGTTAATTTTGTATAAGTTTAATTTCTTGACAAACTTTACTGTCAACAAAAGTTGAAATAGTTTATCATTTGTATCATCATTAAAGCCTTAAATAGTCAACTGGACCTGAGCTTCACCTTATGAACCAGGTTTTGTTTTAAATTTTAGTATGTGTCAAAGCCATAAAAAAAAGATGGACTATAGGAATACTTTGCCAGTCTACTCACAAGTAAACTATACTTTATTAATATAATAAAACTGATTAGTTGTATAAGTTTATTTCATGAAAAATCTCTTCCATTATTATGATGATATGATAATCATAATATTGTCATGAAAGTATAATAATGTGCTGTATTTCACCAATTAAACCTGTAGGTAAGGTAACGACCATAATCTTACCTACATAATAGTGTGTATAAAAGTATTTGAACCAAAAACACCATGTATTTTTCAATAACATTGACAATACGTCTTATGTTTCAGAATGTGATGATTGTTATAACAAACTATTAAAGAGTACTTTATTGATATTAAACATGATTGTGTTCCGATCTCTGTTTGAATAATTTATGGTGTTACAATGTAAACATGGTTTTGTGATGCATTAATTACATTGTTGATACAATAATTAGTGCAAAATAGTTTAGCAAAAAATGGTATTAAGTCAAAAACAGTATATTTTTGAAATCAATACAATACATAATCTTTATATATATAATTCTTCTGTGAGTGTGTATGTCACTGAACTACTCTCAAACGACTGGACCGATTTTGATGAAATTTTTTGTGTGTGTTCAAGGGGATCTGGGAATGGTTGATGGAATTTTGTCCGCTGGACAATGTTTTTTTAATTAATTTTTAATTTATTAGTAGTTATGGCAAAACGACGTTTGCCGGGACAGCTAGTTATTTATAGAAATACATGTTAGCACCAAACAGGCTCAAGATGTATCTCACGCTGGCCATTTATGCCCACAATTTTTTTATCAAAAACATGGTATGCCATCACATGTACTAGTAACCAGGGAACCTAGGAACCAAGTAAACCCTAGAAAGGAAAATACCTGTAACTGATCTACAACTTGCAGATGGCCCCATTCTGTGCTGGAACCCCAGTGTACCCTGTCTGCCCCTAAAAGGGCGCCATCATGGTTTAAAGATCCCAACTTCCAATGAGCTGTTATTAAGTATTTCTATAATCAGAAAAAATCAGTAATGGTTTTACACTATTACATAGAAAGTGTAGTCAATTAAAAATCAGAGAAGTTTTTGATCTGCCGATTCCCTGAACATGCCATCAGTCAAACTACTAGTGCATCCTATTAACAAGCCAGATTAGGCATCAAATCAGAATTCAAAATGCCACTAACTAATACCACTAACTAATAACCAATAACTAATACTAATAACACAAGTTTATTATTTCTGCTTTTTTTTTTGTATTTGTATTTTTAATGTGTTATAAATCTTTACAGAAAGGATTGAAGAACGTGTTCGACGAGGCCATATTAGCAGCTTTGGAGCCGCCGGAACCCGCCAGGAAAAAGAAATGCGTTCTTTTGTAATCTGTCGAGGGGCAGACGCCTCGCTAACCACCGCGCGACGTGAGCCGTATCCGTACTCGGCCACACAACGCAACATTTTAGTATTTTACCATATAATATTATTAATACGAAACCGACCTTCGAACAAGTAATGAATTAATTATTATTTATAATGAATATTAAGTCATTGGTACCTATTATCATTGTGCGTTATCTTTCATAATTACATATTAATTTTTACTCTTCAGTAACTACGTCCATATTTCAAGTGATATTTTAACTTGTATGGATTTTAAATGCTGAAGCCAAATTTTTCACATTATTTATACGAATGTTAACATTGAAAAATAAGCTTCATTACTGCAATAATGTTATTTGAAAATGAAAATTCCAATTACAGTCTAAATTACTGACTTTGGTGGTAAGGCAGTGTTGTTAGGCATTGAGTATCCCACGCAAAGACGGAAATTGTAACACAATCTGTCTGAATTATAAAGAGATAAATAATACTTTGAAAGTAGGGAGGTGCGAGTTCGTGGGCAAGTGTATATGTATATTTATATATACATATAATTATTCTATATATTATTTTATATAAAAGACCATTCACTTGTATGACTGATTTAAAAAAGAAATAACTTTTGGTATTTGTATGGTTAATGTAATGATCGGATAACGAATTTGCCTACGCTGTGTAAGCTTGAATCGATGAAGCAACTTCATGCACAATAATTGCTATGCACAGTGCGAACTATGTATTTTTATAAGTATTACTTGATAACATACTGACTTTTGTGAAAATCAACTTATATTTTAATTTAATACTACGCCTGTCCGGATGGGCAGCCGTCCATGTCTGTGTGTTAATATATTATTTCGATGTGTTCTTTATATTTTAAAAGATAAGTTGTGGATATATATTGTTACAGGATTTTTACTAAAATCGACAGTTGCATAATATTTCAAATTTCATTCATTTTGTAATAGCTATAAACTTTGTGGAAAATATATTTACAGATTTATGTTTATAATTTAATAATTTCCTTGCAAATTATGTGCGGGTTTGTTTTCAAGATTATCTTTCAACAATACTAGTAAAATATTTAGTCTTTGACATAGTAAAACTTCAGTACAATAAGGTTGATTATGGTTCATCAAACCTAATGAGAGTTAATTTTGCTGTATCGACATATACGTAAACTTTATGACTTTGGGTGCATTAATTAACCTGTCGTTTAAATTTTACGGTCGTTTTCAATAACCTATTTAGTTACAATTTCTATTTTAATAATGTGATTTTCAATATTTATTATTTCAATATGATTGATTCAATACTTTCATTGATAAGCAGGATCATTATTTTCTTTTTTTTAAACAATTATTAGTTGTAAGAAAAGAATAGTCTTTTTAAGGTAAATTCAAACCATATTGTATAATCTATCTCTAGTCAAACCTGGAGATAGCTTATTGAAAACGGCCGTTAAAGTATTACCATAAATAACAATGATTGACCATTATTATGAATTCGTATCTTTATTTATCGTAATTATTAACTTTGCTACCAATACATCACGTAAAATGATAGCTTTAATTGACTTATTTATTAATGATTATCTACATTACATAAATAGGGTACGAATTTGAAGTCATCAGATAACCTTTCGTTCTGTATCATATAACAATTATCGTTACATGATAAAAGAACGCTATTGATGTTTTAGTCAAAATTTCTATTGTAGAATGATAGTCTAAACACAAAACCGTTACATAATTGTGATAGGACTCCTCTTACATTATACCTATGCACATCATTTTGTCACACATCGCTAGCTACGCCCAAATTAAGCTGAGCTTATACAATGGGCATTAGAACACTCAGAAACATACATAAATACATTTTTTTTAAATTTAACTGATATTTAATAAACTTTCATTCCAATTCCATGTAATATTTTTGCATTTATATAATATTATATGTCTAATGTCATAAAGATCGTCCGTTATCCAATGACTGATGATGAATTTGTTCACGCGTATGCGTGTTTATGAGCGTGACTTAGTTATCTTATAAAGTTTCGGCACGTTTGTCTAACATCGATTGATGTTAGTAACATATACATACTCAATGACTTCCATATTCAAGGATTCATATAAATAAAAAAATAAACACGGGTCGATCCCGTCCTTTAAGTAGCACATGACATAGACACACTTGAAAAGAAATGATAATTTTTTACGGATTAGTTTTATTGAAAGTCAGTTTTTAATAAAAAAAAATTAATACTCTAAAATATATGCATGCAGATAATATTGTAATGGGTGCAAGTAACTATAACAAATTATAAAACATCATATAGACTTTGGGGACTAAATGTATTATGCACATATAGCAATTATACATGTACTCAAAATAACTACATATTGTATATAAAAGCTATTGTGTACTTTTTTACGCATTGGAAAAGGTAACATTTTTTCAGAACTAATATTTATTTCCCGTTCTTTGTTATTCACGAGAGCGATGATTATTTTGTATGATTATGCATTAACAGTGCAGTTATGTTCTTTGTGTCAAGATGTAGTTAATAGGTGTATATGGAATAAATATATAATGAGATTGACATCAAGTTTTATTTAAACATAATACAATCCTACTCCTAATATTCAAATTTCCTCCTCCCAGTATTACTCCCTAACTCCAAATTAAGTTGGGATTGATTATAAGTCTGCTACGATACGGCTGAACTTGGATAAGTCAGACGACAATAGTCTGTCTATAGAACTTCGACATCGCCTAGTAGTTGGGGGTTTGCCAGTCGCTCACTGCTAACTTTTTAGAGCTTTAACTAGCAAATACCCGTATCGATTATTACGGAGGTTAGTACTGGCTGAGGACACGAAGGTGTGTCTATGTGTATAATGGAAATCTAATCATAGATTGACCTGGCTGTATTGCTTCACTTTTTATTGAGTTAAGATACTCGATTGTTGCCAAGGCGCACGCCGCCTCGGTCGGCACAGTGCGGTATCCGCGTACGGCTCTCACTGCCAATACCCTCTGAGGCCGCCAGAGGCGGGCCTTATTAAGGGCAGTCAGAGCCGCCACCCACACCGGTGCACCATACAGCGCCATCAATGGAACCGGAGTCCCATACCCTAACCCATCCCTTTCCCAATCTCCCAAACGTCGGCAACACACTTGTGTCGCCTCTGATGTTGGGTGTCCATGGGAGGCGGTAATCGCTTACCAATCGGTGATACGTCTGCTCGTTAGCTTCTATCCCACACCCCTTTAAATATACCATATATATTAGTACAATATAATTTAGTATGCCAATATTTTCTTAACACATAGAGACCCCTCAGCATCTCGTTACATGTAGTTGGCATTTAGAGCTGTAAAAAGTCCGTTAACAGTCTTTCTACAAAAAATATATGAGGATACCTGGATAATTGTTTTACAACTAAACACAACAAAAACAAAAATAATGAAAAACGATAAAAAATCTCCATAAGCGTCGACAACAGCCCTCTGGGATATATTGAAGAGTACAAATACCTAGGCAAGCAAATATCTTTCAAAAAATCTAGACACCGAGTTGAACTGACTAGATATGTGAACATGGCATGGAACAAATTTAGAAGTTCTAAAGTCAAATGTTCCTGTAACTTTGAAGAAAAAAGTTCTGAACTTTTCTTTCATATGCATCACAAACATGGATATTCAACAAATACACTAGATAAAGGATCACCTTGCCGTACGCCTCTATTACCTAACGTCAAATTTAGGTCCTTTTATATCTAGTACTAGCTGACCCACTCAACTTCGTCTGCGTCTCTCCTTAAGAATCATTTTATTCACATTTCTCCAAAATTTTCGGTGACACCCGGCTCCTATTGGTCTTAGCGTGATGTTACATAGCCCAAAACCTTCCTCGCTAAATAGGCTATCCAACAAAAAAAGAATTAGCGAAATCGGTCTAGCCGTTCACGCGTGATGTCGTGACCAAGGAAAATAGTGATTCATTTTTATATATATAGATTATTCTACTTTTACTGTTTTTGTATATTTCTTGTATAAGTTCTGTGAACGTTGATGGTACTTTCTAAAGCTCTCCGTACACTGTTGTGGGAAATGGAGTAACTAAAACGCTTTAGCATAGTCTATAAAAGCTAGGTAGAGCGGGCGGTTCATTTCCTCGAACTTCTCTATCACTAATTCTAGCGGGTGAATGTGATCTATTGATAGTTTCTTCTGAAGCCTGCTTGCTCCATCGGCTGATGTCTTTCCGTGTACTGCGCAAGACGTTCCTCCATGCTCGAAGCAAAAAGTTTGTACAGATTTGATTGTGAGCTAATATATGTCTGTGATTGCTATATCATATATAATCCATGGGGTTTCCCTTTTTTGTATAAAATGATAATATCTTATTTCGACTACTCGACTGGGATTGTTTTTTCTCCTAGTATTTTGTTAAATAAAGTGGTGAAAAGAGGGGGCATTTATAAATATGTAAATTTATTGAGGATGCATAGGGGTGCATAAAAAAAAAATATTTCGTACATTTAACACACAACGCCGTCTAGTCCCAAGCTAAGCAGAGCTTGTGTTATGGGTACTAGACAACTGATATAAATACATAAATACTTTTTTTTTGTAAATACATACATATGATACATAGAAAACACCCAAACTCCGAAACAAATATTTGTAGATCGTACAAATATTTGGTTTGACCCGGGAATCGAACCCGAGACCTCATGATCAGCAGTCGCTCACACCAACCGCTAGACCAACAAGGCAGTTTAAAAGTCGTATGAAGTCGGTTAAAAACCCCCTGAGCGCCGCCGCACCGCGCCGATAGAGAGCTATGAGAGCGGAGCACCTACGTGCGACTCTGAGCGCCGCTGCACGACTCTGAGCCGCCGTCCATAGGTCCGTTCCTCCAGCTCCTCCCGACTGCCGAGGTCGGTCACCGCGGTGGCTAAGTGGGTAAACCTGTTCTCACACGCCGAAAGGTATTGCCATTTTCAATAATGCGATCAGAGGTATATCTCCAGCAGTGGATTGTTAAAGGCTTTTGATATGAAATGTGATGCGACCTCATGCGACGTGTGTCAATGTCAAAGCTTTGCAGTAGGGACTTTAAAAGGGAACATATACTTTGTAACAGATGTAGAAAATAATAGAAAAATCGGTTGTTGGAATCGTCTAGTAAGCGCAGAGAATTTAACATGTAATAAAATCAAAGGTGTAATTTTATATAGAATTGTATAAGAAAATCAAGACATTCCTGAAATTCGACGGCTAGGCAATCACAGAGTACAATGTATATTTATAGGCAATCTCTAATATTTTTTATTACGGTTATGCCGCATCATGCACATAGATTTTCAGTAAAAATGAGGTGAAATTCCAAAAACTGATGCTTCTTTGTTTAAACGTTATTATTTTGACAACTTTGACGTTGATTTTCTTTTACTAACACCCTTTTTATACCTTTATAGGTATTGTTATTTAGTCGTTTATTTTAATATTAGCATCGATCTTTAAAGTGGAGTGCTATAAAAATTTCAAGTTAATATGGGCGACGTTTATAAAATACCTAAAGGTAAATAAATATCTTTATGTTTCAGTGCAAGAAAAACTATCTTATTCGACTTTGTAAACCAGTTCATATGCAAGTAATATCGTTCGTGCTTGTGTTTCTGTTAAGTAGCGTTTTTAATGAAAAGCATTACCACTATAAATGGGTTCCCACAGAGGATAAAATCTTTAGGATGAGAACCATTTTTTTTTAGTATCTGGGTTTAATTTATCTATCACATCAACAGCCTTTAACAGTGCACTACTGGACACACGACTCTTTAGAAAAGCGGTTTGAAATATATCTATGTTACATATGTTTTTATGATACGTATGTTTCCTCATTTGGGATCAGATGGTCGCGGTGGTGCATGAGATATTTTAAATGAAATTAAAGTAAAAAAAATTCTAATCTAAAAAAAAAGTCATTTTTTTATTATTGGTTAATAATAAAAAAATGTAATTAAAAAAGAAACACCATGTGGTCACTTGTTGAACATCATTCGTTGAAAGACCTTTATAAAAATATTTTATTAGAAGTAATCTGAAAAATACAAAAGAGTTGCTTTGGTTGCTTTTTACCAAGTGAATGGAGAGGTAGTGGAGTACTGGAGTACTGGAGACGGCGTGCGGTTTTTAATTCGAATCGTATATTGCCGGGGAGGGACTTCTAGAGGGACGACAACGCACTTGTGAGTCTTAAGTTCCAAGTGCGGTGACGGCGGTATGCTCTCAGTACCCCGCCTGATCATCTGTCCCTTAATACCATAAAACATCAAGACTTCTCGCCCCGATTCAATCTCGTGAGTCGTGATCATCGCATTCAGCAAATAAATTGATTTAAAGTAAAGTATATGACATAACATGACTAATTAGCATAATTTATTACAAAGATAAGTACCTAAATGCTTGCTTATTAAACCACTGCTAAGCCAGGGGGCAGATCACTACGCTGCAGCTGCTGCCCGCTCCTGCTGAGTTATAATAACTTAATAATTTCCAGATAAGCGTCACAGGAGCTCAAGTAGCCTGGCTGGTGTCGTATTGGATGGCACACGTTCAGAACGAAAACTGGACTTGAATGGTGCGTGCACTTTTTAATGTTTTGGTAATGATTACCGTTCTTTTAGTACTGGAATATTTAAGGAGTGATATGGTATCTTCAAATCCGTCAGTTTTGCCTACCGCATTAACCTGGTCATAGTGTTGTACATACATAATAAACATAGCACCCGAAGACCCCGTGAACCAACTTTTTTGTCTGTAGGTTTTAGATGGACATTTTTAAATTTCTTTACAGTAAAGAAATTTGGATTAAAATTAGCTATTAAAATGTTCGCAAATTACGACAAAGTTCTTTTCTTGGCTCCTGTAAATTTGCCGTCGATGGAACTTAATCTGGTATTAATGATCAATCTAAGGAACATGAATTAACTCATTCTAAAACTAATGTGTGAGATGTTTATGTTTGTAGTAGCGTCAATTCAAGAGGTGGATGACCAGTTTGCAGGAGCTGAAGCACGTTGTGATGAACTTCAAGAAAAAATAAATTTAATTCAATCGTTAAAAAGAAAAAAGAAAATTAAAAAGCGAAGGTATACCTACAATTCTCATATTTTAGTAGTTTCTAGTTTCTTATAATTTAGAAGGAAAACATTGCTCTTATCATCATGCCTATCGCAGTTCACTGTTGATGCCAGCCCTCCCCAGAAATGTAATCGTTCTCCGTGCACAGTACGAATCAAAATATTTTAGTAAAATTGTGCTACCAACTAAATTCACAGTCCTTACAATACATATCACGGTAATTGTAATATAATTATACGGTAACTGTTATTGATTTTTTGTTAGCATGACAAAAGTAATGGACCAGACCCAGACATCAGAGAAGTATCCTTGTATATCTGTGAGGACATATCCGAAGAAAAGTAAGTACTGACTGATTCTAACGGTAGAAAAAGTAAAATGTCAAATTTCTTTAGCAATATTATAAAAAAAACTATGAGCACAATCAAGAGTGTCACCATATTCATTGCGAACACCGTTGCGGCCTATTGAAGAACTTCTGCATCATTCAGTCTCGCACTCATCTACGAAACACCACAGCACAAATGCTATCATTTTAGGTTAGTCTTCTGCGAGAAAGCAGTACCGCCCCATACTGAAATCAATATGGCTCTACTACCTTGAGAACTTCCCGGTACACAATCAATAACAAATCTTTATACCATCATCAAACATAGTATTTACTTAATGAATTGCTTTTAACATTTGCTATCAGTTAGTTACCTTTTCCCTAATTAACCAAAATACATACCAACTGGCGAAGGACATCCATTTAGGATCTCAACTCCATGAACAAAAAGGAAATGATCGCGCTCATCACACTACTATTAATCCCACATGGGACCGTAAAAGTCAGGGTCACTAAACTAACAGTTAATTGGATAAAGGAAAACTTTAGTAGGTTTGCTTATTACAGAGGTGTCACAACAAGCGTCGAGGATGCATAGGTTTGAGGTACCACCAAATCCTACTCGTGGATATTTGGATCCAGCCACTATTGAACAACACCGTATGATCGGTCAAGTACGCGGCTACAACAAAGCCTTCAACCGACCCCTACAGGAGCGGTCTAAGGTGAGTCAAACTTAAGCGAATAAAAACTAAATACCAAAAAATGTAAATAAGTACTCGTTACTCCTTTGAGTATATAAAACCTCTTTTAAAATACGAGTAGTTATAGGATTAAAAACTGGTAAATTCTTATGAAAATAGTAACTAGATTCTTTCTAATTTTATAAAGAATAATCTTGTAACAATTTCAGTAGGGTTGTATTTAAAGACTGTTTTGTCTAGTACTTAAGCTAGAAAACTATGAAACGTCTTATTGTGTTGCTTAATTAATTATTCGTGTAGATGTGTCCCATGTATTCCTCCATGGTTCCTTGCCAATTTAAAAGACCAATCTCTTTTTATTAATGCAGAACGAAATAAGTAGTGAACAAAACAAGCAAAACACAAAAATACGAGCGGCTCGACAACATCGATCTCAAGCTGAAGGAGACAGTATGTATATACTCGTATATAAATACATAGGCTATAAATTCGCTAATAGCTATTTGATATTATCTGTGATATGAACATTATGTAATTTAAACGTTAAAGATCCAGTATTTTTACATGAAAAATTATATCATTCAAAAGTTAAAGTGCAAACATTCTTACATTATTGTATTTGAACATTGCTAGAAAATCTGTGAATTTCGATATGAGAATTGTTGAGCTTGTTACCGCTCGAAATTTTAGAACTCAATTCCGTCAACTATGGACGAGCCCTCAACGATTGACGCCTCGTGTGGCTTTCTTTTATAAACTGCTAAAAAGCTATTCTCTTATTCATTCATTCAATGCTACAAGTGAAAGCCTATTTATTATGGTCCGTATACTAATTAATCAGCATTAATTAGTTAAATCAAGGTTTTAGTTACTGGTGAGCTATTATACCACCTACATTGTCATCTATACTAATATTTAAAGCTGAAGAATTTGTTTGTTTGTTTTTTTGAACACGCTAATCTCAGGAACCGCTAGACCGATTTGAAAAATTCTTTCAGTGTTAGATAGCCCATTTATCGAGAAAGGCTATAAGCTATATATCATCACGCTAAGACCTACAGGAACGGAGCAACAATGAATAATGTTACATAAACGGGGGAAAATTATCACGCTACGGGCAATAGGAGACGCAAACGAAGTTGCGTGGGTCAGCTAGTAACGTATAAGTTTATTAGAACTAGTCTTGAACACATATCTGTTACAGGTATGTACGGTCAAGATATCAAGATTTCTAATGGTCCCACAGAAGCAGCTTGCGGACCGGATGATGAATATTCTTATTACAGCCATAGTAATGAGGACTTCGATCGTCCACCAGAAATGTACGTATAACTTTTCTGTCAGGCTTTCAAATGGTGAGATTACAGTAACATTAGAAAGTAATGTAACCTTAAACAGACAAATAAATAAATTAACACTGTCGAGTTATTTTAAGGCATTGAGATAATGGTTTTATCTTTGGTCACCTTAAGTAGTAAAATAGTGATATAGTAGTGATTAAATCTAGTCCAAAAACAACAAATTTTAAGAAATATTTTGGTCTTTAAAATTTTTACAGGTCTTGTTAATCCTTTCTAAATTGGCCTCCCATTACTTATATGGGTTATAATTGTAGTAAATTCTCAGTTACTAAGTTATTGTGTATCGATTGCGTAGTAAATAAGTGGTAATCATTCATATGATTCCAAGTATTTAATAAATCATTTACTAGAATAGTCATTTGTTATTTACAGTAAATCAGAGAGCCTTCGCAAGACTAAAACCTTGGCAGGTCGACGAAGGCACATACCGAGTAATTTGCCTGTAAAAGAAGGTAACGTACACTCACGCCGCTGAAAACTTGGCCCAACCTATGCTTTGCGGGACGCAGGGCGGGTGTAGCTCGACCAATAAGCTAGTATAAGTAAATTAAAAATTCTATTTTTTTACATTGGGTGTAGATTAAATGTCAACAAATAAATCTAATGTTGTCGAGTTCTAGTACATCATGTTGTGTATAGCCGAGCGTTCCTGCATCCCGCAAACAATTAGGAGAGCCAAGCTTACAGCAGTTCCACCAATATATTTTCGTGGGAGAGTCGCGCTTCGGCATGAATGGGCCTCACATAAAACCGGTGTGAAATAGCGCTTGCGCTGTGTGAGTTCACCGAGTGGGTGAATCCTCACTCACTCGGTGAAACACAGGTTCAATTAAATTTTATATGAAACTTCATAAATTCGTTTTGGTAAGACTTTTTTGTTTTCAGTATTATTGATTACTTAATTTCTGACAAAAAAATGCTATTTCTTATATAGTTGCCTAATACTGAGTAAATAATAAACAACTGACGAACTCTGACGCACTTTAAGAACCAATAACTGTGTTTCAAAACTTATTTACTGCCTTTACTTCACGAAAAACAATAATCAAAAGTGAATCTAATTGAAAGTGTTCAGTGAAAATGAAAAACACTTAAGACACAATTACATATAAATTGTTACATTTTATATTTTTTCCACTAGATAGGTATATGTGTATCTGTAATCGTAACATAATAAAACTTGTTTAAAGCAGCTGCAAATTGGTTGGAAGAAAGGCCAGTAGTCGAATTGTTTAACAAAAGACATGGATCACCACAACAAGAGCGGCAAAATATACAACCCGAGCCTGAACCTCAGCGTGTCGAGTCCCAGAGAGGAAGCTCTCCTCGGAAGTCGAAAAAAAATGAAAAAGGTTATAAATACATTTTTAAATGTTTAAAAAAAAGTTTGTCACGACCTGTCGAAACGGTCAATTGGAGGAGGAATTGAAATAAAATTGGAGTGTCTGTTTGTAATATTAAAATAACCGCTTTTTAATAAATGCATAGTATACACGGTACATATACAAAAAATGTACTTTATTTTTTTTTGTCTGTCGGTCTGTCTGTCTGTCTGTTTGTTCCGGGTAATCTTTAGATCGGCTGGACCGATTTTGACGGGACTTTCAATAGCAGGTAGCTGGTGATCCAGGGAGTAACTTAGGCTACTTTTTTTACACTAGTTTTGTCCCGCGGCGTTACCCGCGGTACAACAATAACGGTACGGGTAACACCGCGGGGTTCAGCTAGTTTGTATATAATGTTGTAACAGTTGATTTGAAAATGATTTTTTTATCTAAGCGATTTAATAAAACGTTTTCAAATTGACTGTGTGACCTGTATCTTATCACTTAATTACCTGACCTTATTATATTATCCCAATAAGTATTTTTCATAAGGAAGTGAAAACTATTAACGTACTGAAATATCTAGCTTACATATTTAATACTAGTTGTTGCCCGCGGCTCCGCCCGCGTATATGTCGGTTATCGCGGCAAATAGTAGCCTATGTGTTATTCTGATGTATAAGCTTTATTACTGTAAAGTTTTATCCAAATCCGTTCAGTAGTTTTTGCATGAAAGAGTAACAAACATCCATCCATCCTTACAAACTTTCGCATTTATAATATTAGTAGGATAATAGTATATTTATACATTTGCAGGACGCTTTAATAATGAAGACCTCACCCAGTTGGAAAATATCACACAGTTTCAGGAAAAGGCACAGTCAAGAAAAGTAATGTTTATAAATATTTCATTTTGTTAATATTTCTCTATTTCACAGATGTAAGATGGTATCATTGATCTTGATTAATTATCAAACTTATCATCATCAACCAACTTTAAGATCACAGAACTTGTTTCATATAAATTGTCGGTCGCAATATTTAATGAAAATAATGAAGTGTGATATCATTTGCAAGTTGCTAAAAACATTGTAGTGCAACCACAACTAATGCAATCAAAAAATATTGCAAGAACGCGTATTGCAAAGATTGGCGTTTTATCCAAGCACAAGCTTTTTGATATTTCCGCTAATATTTATGTTGTAAAGAATTGTATTACAAGGGTTAGGAACTTCAATCAGTTGAAATTTATACTTCAATAGAGTTATGGAGTAAGGAGTAAGTATTCCCATAAAAAGCATTGTTTAAATAAAGAAAATCAGTTATAATATGGTGAGATTACCTTCATAAATCGGAGTGAGTCACATGACCTAGAGAAACAAGTAAAATGATTTATTATTAAAAAAACCGACTGCATCAATATCTGCCATTTTTATGAATTTTTCGTTTTAAATGAAACATTTAAGTTTTATATTATATATTCGTAATCACCGTTAAAAATTATTTATTTTGATACCATACTCGATGTATTTTGAAAACATTTTGGTTTGAGATTACTTTTTGGCGCCAAATATCCTTAGTTTTGTTTTTTTTTTTTAATTTTGATGTACCTAGTGTCACTCTTACGACTAAGACGAATCTATTGACACCACTCTCATAAAAATACGAAAAGCCGTTTAGGCTCTAGGGCGTGCCAAAGAAATATACATATATACATGCATACCCTCCTTTCGCAATCGGGTAATAAAACGTTAACTACCACTTTCCCGTACAGACTAGGGCGTTATGGTTTTCGTGGTAGTGTGCATTCATTTTAAATATTTCGTAAAAGTAAATATACGGGGACGCGGTATTTATTTCATTTTTCTAGGCCACATAACGAACCCCGTGAATCGAATTCATCATGTGGATTTCAAATAATGCTTACTCGTTCCTTATTAAGTAAATAGTTTTATATATTTTATAGCATTTACTATAATAATAATATTTTTTCGTGCATCCTATGCATCAGGAAAATCATCAAAGACGTGTCAAGTACAAAAGTCGTCGTTACGAGTTGCCTACCGTCGCATCACAGATGAAACAAGCCAGCATACGATACTATTATGATACTACAAACCACACTAATATACCTTTCGTGGTGTCGAAAAGTACAGCGCCCTCTCACAATATTGGTGTAAATATTCAACAAGTAAGTTTACACATAGCATCAAAATTACTTTGTTGCTTAGAAACAAACGAGGTCGAGTAGTGTAGTCTTGTTGATCACAAAATATTTATTTTCAGGTTTTGAATTGTCTTAAAATGCAACAACCGCTATCTGGGATACCATTGACTATTGCTCATCACATGGGTTAGTGTTTACGAAATAAATAGTGTTGTAAAAATCTAAAATATGTCACTTATACGAATCAAACTTGATAAATGTTTGACATGTAAGGGAATTAGAAATCGTATTTTTACTGCCTAATATTCCTAATTTAGTTGGGAGATCATAGATACATACATGTATTTACTTCAAATTCAAAATTCAATCTCAAAATTATAAATTCAACTTTATTTTTGTGTTGGTCATTTATACATTTGTTATAGCTATAATTTAATTGTTTTCTATTATTGTAGGTTTAAGCCACGTGCCTACGAGTGATTCCAAAAGTGTTGCGGTTGTGGTAAGTAGTATACATTAACAATTATTTGTACGGGTATTAACGCGATCACTTATTAAAAGGTATTATATACCTCAGATTTGCCTGACGTTTCGACCAGGTTGTTGTGAAATTATTGTAATTATATCATGGAACACGAAAGTTTAAAAGTTAGTAGAAGTAGCATACAGTCAAAAATACAATTGGAGATTTATGAATGAATTTAATTGAATAATGTTATTACAATGATGAAAGTTTTTTCTCTTTTCGAGTTTCTTTAATAACTTAAAATATCGTCGTTAGCTTTCCAAATGATTAGAACTCTACGTCAGATATAACATCGTTCGGACAATACTGCTTCCATTTTAGCGGTTAAATTGACAAACAAACAAATATATGTACTTTTACATTTACAATGCTTATTAATTAAATAAATCAAAGAAATTCTTTTAGCAACCAGATATGGAACAGCAAGCCATCAACACAATCAGAGTAGGACAGCGTATGCTGCGCTTGCCGTCCTACAAGTATGTTTCGTACAAACGTTTGCTGTCAATGTACCGTGAAGGAGAAGGAATGGTGCCTCGTTTCCTAAAGGCTATCAGCCGGCCTCACTACTTCTATACATCAATGTACAAGTGAGTTTTTTATGACAGAACTACATGGCGGCTAAGTCATCAGATTTTCATTACGTTTTGGTTTGTCTGGAGAGATAATTGTCTAAACTTTCTCTTTGGGGTGTCTTGGCTAGATAATCTAATGGGCATTTTACTATCTGTGCTGCACATAAGATATAAACGCCCAGTGGTCGAAATTCAACCATACTTCAATTTTGTTTGTTGGGATGATGGCAAACGGACAGACGGATCTCCTGATGGTAAGCAATCACCGCCGCCCATGGACACCTGCAACACCAGAGGCGTAACTGGTGTCTTGCCGGCCTTTTAAAAAGGAGTACACTCTTTTTTTATAGTTTGAAGGTCGTATTAGTCTAGGAATACGGCAGGCGACAGTTCATTCGACAATTATTATTTTGGTGTGCGAGGCAGAAAATTTCTGGAAAATTGCTCAGTTGTGGACTGCCAACCATCTAAATGATGGGTATGAAAATGCAGTTGCATAGGACGATGGCGTGTGTGATGCGAAATTGGCGTCAGGGACAATTCGTCTGAAATCCCCATCATCTCCTCTAAATAGAAATAAAAAAAATAGAAAGAAAAAGACAATAGAAGATACAAAGAGAGGCCATTTTGTTTAATTTTGTTACTTTATTCTTCCCCCATATCAATTTGAACCGTGTCAAATTTCCTCCTCCTTTCTCTTAATTTTCGTAAAAACGGGAAAAAAATTGCTTTACGCATTAACATAAAGACTTACTAAACTAAGATAGAAAAACCAAATTATGGGTTGTTTGTTCTTGTTCAGTAAAATCAGAAAATTTGTATATTTTATTTATTTTACCTTTTATTCGAATAATTTTAAGCAGTCTAGCGACACATCAAGAAGACTTTGACGGCGCCACGTCTAAAGGTAACGCAGCGTGCCAGGAGGCTAAGCAAAATATCGCCGAATTTGCTAATTTATACCGTGAATATGAGAATTTGAATCAGTGTACTAAAGATGGCAAGTATGAACCTGAACTAGAGCTGCGTAAGGAGGAATTATCAAAAGATTTGGCTGCACGAGAGCAACAACTACGAAAGGTACATCAATATAGTTCAATCCAGAATATTTTTTTAAGATGTGAATGATGATTGAAACAGTATTAAAATCGCATCACTTTTAGTTGTTGCAGGACAACCGGTCCCTGGATTTGGACCAGAACTTGCGTGCATCTGCATCTATGGCCGAAGATAATCATCGACAATCCAAATACAAGTTACTGGGAGATTCACCACAATAATTTCAACATTCCAGCCGTGATAGTTTTTTATTTCCGCGTTCCTTGTTTATTAGTTTCCAGAATAACATTTTAATGCACAGTTTGTACTACTAAATCAATTGAATATGAAATATGCAGATATTTTATAGACATATATATAGATATGTATGCATATATTGTATTTTTACTCACGGTCTAGTTTTTTGTTTGTGGTTTTAAGGGAAAGTTACGTAGTAAAAGGAAGTTTATCAAGAGTCAATTATCCCTGTGCTGAGTATAAAGGATTTTACGACACAATTATGTGTACTGTTGTTATTCATTTTCACCCTGAAATCCCTACGGATCATCTACGTAGTATGTTAGCATCAAATTGTACGTTAAATACTATTTATCTGCACCAGGATGCCAAATATTTCGTTTGCATTAGGAGAAATAGATCACCATACTTTCGAGATAGACAAGACATTATTGCCAGACATTTTTGACAATGCTAACTATGTGCCATACGCGATTTTTAATTTTTTTTAATAAAAATTTCAAAGTATTTTATAATGTCTGTAATTTTAATATTATGTTATTTAAAGATAATAAAAACTTAAAATAAATTTGCCAGACATTAATTCGATTGTTAAGTCTTGAATTAAAATTAAAAAGTCATGAAAAGTATTGCAGTATAATGCTAGTAGTCCGAGAGAGACAGTTGCAGAATAAGTCGAGAATGATACAGGGAACCATTACGAAAGTAAATTACTTTTCACTGTGCATAAAATAAAAAAAAAAAAATAATAATTATTCTAGTCACAGAAAGTTTAAAAAAATGTAAGCATAAAAAGGAATATAAAATTAGATTAAAATTAAAAAAAAAAAAACACTTTTTATTTAAATTGTTCTGATTACTAAATGTAAATTACAAATAATTAATATTAAGTTTTTCAAGTTGTTTCAGCCTATAGTAACGTCACAAAAAAAGAGGCATCTTCATTCATTCATTCATCGATGTGAATAGGGCACTAGATGATGTATTGAATTGGTTTACAACGAATAATCTCCTACTAAATTCAAATAAAACAAAGTGTGTGAGATTTACTATGCCAAATGTAAAACAACTAGGCACTCATCTAACAATAAATAATGAAATCATAAGTATTGTAGACTCGACAGTATTCTTAGGAATTACATTAGACAGTAAACTTCAATGGGGAGCCCAGATAGATAGCCTTGCGGGTAGACTTAGTTCGGCAGCTTATGCGGTTTGGAAGGTACGTCAGCTCACTGATACGGACACAGCTAGGTTAGTTTATTTTAGCTACTTTCACAGCGTCATGTCCTATGGCATATTACTCTGGGGCAAGGCGGCTGAAATTGAAACGATTTTTATTTTACAAAAACGAGCCATCCGCTCAATATACAATTTAGGTGCTAGAATCTCTCTTCGAGAGTTGTTTAAAGAAATAGGTATTTTAACTGTTGCATCACAGTATATATTTGCAAATATTATGTTTGTTAGGCACAACATTAATGACTATAAGAAAAACAGTGATGTACACAATATTAATACAAGAAACAAATCTAAACTCGTTGGTACCTATCATCGTTTACATAAGGTACACAACTCATTCGAAGGTCTTGGTATACGTCTTTATAATAGAATCCCTATACATGTAATCGACCTTCCTATAAATAAATTTCGAAATTTTTTGTCGAAGTTCTCATCTGATTTTTTAGTACGTTTAAGTACTTGAAAATAAATGAAATCGAACATCATTAACATTGGAACAATTTTTAACTCCATACATTTGACAAAGAAATTTCTCCAGCGTTACAAACGTAGTTTCAAGTAATTCTTCGTCATCCGTAATTATATTATCAAAAGTTAACTGGTATTTTTTAGAATTTTCTAATATTTTAAAAGGCTTAACTTTGCCTTTTCTAAAAAAAGCTGGCGTGTAATCACATCCGGTTATTGCGTGGCAGCATGGTAAAGCTTTGCATAAAGAGTAAATACAATAATGTACTTATACAATACTTTTCATGACTTTTTAATTTTAATTCAAGCAAACTTAACAATCGAATTAATGTCTGGCAAATTTATTTTAAGGTTTTATTATCTTTAAATAACATAATATTAAAATTACAGACATTATAAAATACTTTGAAATTTTTATAAAATAAAATTAAAAAATCGCGTATGGCACATAGTTAGCATTGTCAAAAATGTCTGGCAATAAAAAAAGTATGTCAGGTAGACTTATTTAAAAACAAAAAATTAAAAATTACGCCTTCTAAAATGTTTTTAAAATCCAGGATTATTACCTGGACAGGTAGGATGCGCACTAATGAACGCAACCGCTACCGCCAGCCAGATAGCCCAGACTCTAACCGAAAGTGCCAGAAGGACGACATATCACAAAATCAGCTGACCTAAAATTCTTTCTCGAAAACGTTGCTAGCTCCTATACTAATAAGACATACCCAACATGCACAAAAAATTTCATAAGAATCAGTCAAACCGTTTCGGAGGAGTTTAACTACAAACACCGCGACACGAGAATTTTCTAAATTAATGTTTTATCGTTATTTCATCACGACTTCATATTTAAAGACTTTAAATACATGATATTGGCAGAAATAATTGATTAAAATAGCTTATTAGCTGATTGCCATTTCATCCAAGGAAGAGTACAATTAATGTTTCCTCAGGTTATCATATAGGTATAAGTCGATTTTTACCGATTCGTAATAACTCGACTGTCAAAATAGGTATTTCTAACGTACGGAACGAAATTGTTTATCTATCAATACTTACCGCAGCAATAGCTTCAGCAACTACTTTATATATTTCCATAGGGAATTAGTTTTCTTTCTTTAAATACGTTAATACTTTTAATGTTCTGAGTCATACATCGTTTTCATATTCTTAGTTCATTTTTAAATACTGTTATTACGATAACAAAATAATAAGCCACCATGTCTTGTCATAGTCAAAATCAACAGTGATGTGGATAATCAAAACAGATATTGTTGATTCTAATAATCTAAAAAAAGATATATATATATATATATATATGCTGGTGGCACGTTATACCACTATATACAGTCAAAGTGAAGCTAGCCATATATGGCAGGGTGCACCTCTATCAGGTAACGTCACCATACGTCCCGCTCCTAGGCTATGTGTACCGCTGTTCCCATATATGTTCATGTTCCCAGCGAGTCATTTTTTTTTTCACTTTCTTAAACTGTAATATGGGTACCAAACGTTAATTTAATTTTCGTACGCTATGTCACTACCTAGAAGTTACCCCACTAGGTTATTGGGTATTAGTTTTTTAGTTAGTAATTCACTTTGATTACATAATTTTGTATGAGATTAATTACTTTGTCTAGTAAAAAACTAGTTAAATGTTAAGGGTTTTTTGACATAACTCCACAGAAGACGTCCTAATGTGACAAGTAAAATACTCACGTTAGGTACACACTAACGTGAATGGCCAATGGTGAGTATTTGCCAAAATATTTATGGGAATAACGAACTCTGAAGAAATATGAATTTACAGCAACATTCATTCGTAAACTGTATGAAATGAGTTACAATAACACAGTGCAGGTAGTTTATTTTGAATTTATTGAAATACTCATATCTTATTTAGTTAATTAAACGGTTCTAGTGTCTAATAGTCTCGTTTGATCGTAAACGTGATTTAATATGCATCTGATCACTGGAGTGTATACACGACACCAAAACATATGAATATGTATCATCTAATATTTTAAAAACATTAAACAAGACTTTTTAATATTTACAGAAGTTAGGAGTTAACAAGATTTAATGGTTTAATTACCATCTAGACCATAACTACAAAGAAAATAGGCTTTTAATAAAAGTTTCAATTTAAGTGCGCGAACATAACAATAAATTTACTCGTAAAACACAACTTGAAATCTATTTACAAGTTAATAAGTAACAATTTATTATCTAAATTTTAGTCTAATATCGTAATGTGTTATAGAGCAATACGGTATTGAGTAGCCATACGCTGGCTTTCCCTCTGTCAAAGCATTAGGCCAAATGAGCTGTTGCACTGTTATGACACAATGTATTTATGTGCGCGTGAAATTCTGAACCCCCGCAGACTATGAACTTTTTAATCGGCCGATACCAAAATCAGTGTAGTGTGCGCACTGTCATACATGTTTATACTGATTAAGAGCCCCGGCAAAATGCAGATTTTCAATCGACCGATAATTTAGTTGGTTTCTTAATCAGTATGAAGATGTATGAGAATGCGCACATTATAAAGATTTGGTATCGGCCGGAAGCCTTCAAATATAAACTAGCGGCAAACTATCGGCCGATTAAATGTTTGAAGTTTGCGGGGGCTGTTACAATCCGATTAAACTATCGGTCGATTAAAACTCTGCAGTCTGCGGGGTCTCTTACGGTTATATGCGAGTTCGTAGTGACAGGTGATTGTTTTGGATGGCTACTACTCTCCCGGTGTTCGATGCCCCGTGTTGCGCTATGTAATATGTATTTTATTTTACTTAAATTTATAATCACTATATTAAATAACATTTAAGCATTTTAACTAGTTTTCAATGTATAATAAAAGAGCGTTTCACTACAATTCAACAATAATGCAAGGATTAGACTACTAAATAATAAGAACAATTTTTGTCAAACAAAGTTCTGTGTCGGTGAAGAAATGTCCGATTCGGACTGCAGGTTGCGTACCATCTTTATATTTACAGTAATAAGGATATCTGATAGCTACATTATCGTTTATATTGATTAGTACTTACATAAATTATTTTATTTACATTATATAATATGAGCCTTGATGCAAAACAGTTCGACTAGTATGGAATGTAGTGCGAAGCGTAAAATATAGAAAGTGAATATTGGTAAAATAATTAAGAACGTTTAATAAAAAGTAAACCAGAATTTGAGGAACATTTTAAAGTTTATTTTAACATAACTGAAATTCTTTCATGACTTGGCATACATAAAAAATATTCTAAAAAACAACGCAAAAGTATTTGTCTACCCTTGTCACTCACGCAAAATAGTTCATCTAGCACTTAGTTGTGTCGCCTTTGCTCTCAATGACAGCTTAAAGCGAAGAGGCATGGTTGCAACCAATGCTGCATACTTCTCAGGCGTAATTGACTACCAGACCAGACAGCCAAGAGTTTAGCCTTTAAGTCGCTCTTCGATCTTAATGAATTTTTACGGAGAACTTTTTTCATTTTCCACTATAGGGTTTCAATCAGCGACAAGTCCGGGCTATAAAATTCGATTCGGGCCATTCAATTGTAGGGATGCTTTTCGCCAGTAGCCACGTCTTTGTTGTCCTTGCAGTATGGCAGGAAAAACCATCCTGTTGAATAATGAAGGAATCTTGATGCTTAAGTGACGGAATAGAGGGCAGTAAATTCTCTTCCAAAAGGTATGAAATACCTAACTGCATACCACCAACACCTTGTACAGACATGCAGCCCCATGTCATAAGAGACGCCGGAAACTTTACTTTGCGTTTGAGACAATCAGTATGTAATGCCTCATTTTTGTTCCGAATCACTTTATTCCTTTCATCGCCGACTGTCACTTCAACTTTGGACTCGTCACTCCAAATGATACTACGCCACAGATCGGAAGTTCAATTTAAATGATCACGAGCAAACTAAGTCATTCTATTCTTTTTATAGTGCTGTATGATAGATTGGACTATAGATCTGGGAAGTATCAAGTCTGTAGATATTTGGTAACTTGTTTTTGCTAGCATTGACCCCACAAACTATTCGCTTTCGAAGCTCTACACACACTGTTTGCCACGACCCATTGTTATTTGAAAACTAATGAAAAAAACTGAAATTTCAGAATTTATACTGTCTCACTTGAGAAATGACACAGAATTACTTTTACTAATTTAAATTATGCAATTAAGAAGAAATAATCTTATTTAACTCACCGATAGAAGAACTCTTTTGCATCGATTAACAATTAGACGAACTATTTTGCTTATAACTTCTTCGAATTTAAAACAGGATATGTATTAATTTAAAAAACTAAAATAGCTTATTGGTTCATAATTAAAAAAATGGCATAAGTAACGCGACATGTGGTAGTAGAACAGCTTAATATTTTATACAGATATATAAAAATAATGAAGTTAGAAAAAATCTCACACAAAATTTCATACTAGACGAACTTTTTTGCTTCGGGGCTCGTTTAATTTTAAAAGCCTGTGTAGCAAAACTAATAAAGCGAAATAGATATATCTGAAATGTATGTTTTTAGTCACTTCCAAAACAAAACAAGTTTTACATCTGATGTAAAGAATATGGGTAATCAGTTAATTACAACATCCAAATTTGAAGACCTCTTAATAAAATCAAGCACTAATTTGGTCAAGGTCTTATGCTCTTAGTAGGTTACAGTAATTTATCCTTATAATTATAAACTGTTATTATACAGACACAATTTAATTATGTACTCGCTTTTGCCCGCGACTCCGCTTGCATGTATGTCGGACATCGCGGTAATATTTATCAAATTAATAAACACCCTATGTCACTCATAAATAATGCGGTTTGCTTTTACCAATAAAATAATTTTCAAAGTCAGTTTAGTAGATTCAGAGATTCCTCCTCATAAATCACAAACTTTACCTCTTCACAATATTAATATGGAATATATATATTAAAAGTATAGATTTAGATTGCTATAGATCACATAGGTACAACATGTAAGATTATTAAAATTATAGTATCATTAGAACGGTAGCACTAAAATAATAGTGTAATCTGAATTTTGCCACTAATGGATTCGTATGAATGAATGAATTCTGAGGTTTTAGTGATGTTAAAACAAGAAGTAATTATACAAGTCTCATTAATACATTGTCAGTGATGTATGGAATAAGCTATATTTTCTGAAAGATCTTTTAATTTAAGTTTCATATATGATTCGTGATTGCATACAAGATCTTCCATGTTAAGATATAACCCAAATCCGAAAATAATTTAATTATGAAGTTAGTTTCAACATGCTATATTCATCGGCTGAGTGGTCAATTGCGGGAATCGGTAGAAGAAGGTAAGTTTTCGCCGTCCATCTTGTGGCGTGCAGCCTGCATGTAGGCCTCCGCAGCGAGCGCCGGCCATGCGTCGGGGGCTGCTGCCCACTCGGTAGTAGACACCTCGGCTGGACGCTCCGCGTTCTCGGTCTTAGCAGGACACTCCACTGACATGGATTTTGGCGTCTCAATCCTGAACATACACATTGTTCTAACCATTTAACTAGAACAAATTCTTGTCATCTACGTGTTTTATCAAGTGAGTCTTTTACTTGCTAAGAGGCTAAATTAAAGACGTCATGAAAGTCACAACTTGGAGTATTGACGATTGATCGCCTTTTCTACATATTTAAGGGAATGAATACTTCAATGGCTATTAGCTTCCCTATTTTGTTAATATTCATTTTGAAATACTACTCAAATCCAATTTTATTAGCTAAATTTGCTTGCAAAACTTGTGATTTAAATGTTACAGTTTTCTATCTTTGTAATATATTTGGGTGGTTCGACAAATTTAAATATTCGTTAACGTGACGGAAGTTAGAAGGACAAGGCGAGGTTTGGACTCTTAGAGAAAAAATACCTCACGCGTTCAGGTGACTGCATGGCATCGTTAGTGCTCGAGATCTCGAGGTCTTCTGCATAGCCCAGGTGCAATTTCTCAACCTCATTGCGAGGCTCTTTCTCTGAAAATAGCATCGAATATTTACAGGCGTAAGTATATAAATATCTGGATATTTCAAGATACTGGGAGCATAAATTCAACGATGACATTGTGTATTGTTTCGTTATTATTAATGCCTTTTCATGTTAGAGAATATATTTTCGATTTCGAAAATGTAAAGAAATTATGAGAAAATATGAAAAAGTTAAAATCATAATGTTATATTAGACATGTTCATTTGAACTCTAACATACCATCCACATTAATAGCTGCTTCAGGCCACCCAAGCGAATCGCCTTCAACATCAACTGGTTCATCTTCGGCGTCGTACTGCCTTGGTTCACGGGGACGCTCTTCTCGCCTCTCTTCTTCGAGGTCGTATCCGAGCATGCTTTCTACTGTGTGGTGTCGCTTGCGGGTCCGGAGTTTCAGGCGTCGCTGGCGATTCGCACGAATGCGTTGGTATGTCTGAAAACGGCCAAGATAGCGAACAATTAAAATTCGTGTTTAAAACTAAACTGTACGATGCTCAGTACTAGCACTAATGACATGACATATGATGACATATAAAAATTACATTTTCCGAAAAAGATACCGTAATATTGTCGTTTAGGGTAACTTGCTCCTTTATACAAGGAATAATTGATTAGTATTTACCTCCCAACGTGCATCTTCGTCCTGATGATGAAGTGAGTGTGAGGGTGGTGCAGTAGCATCTCGTGGTAAGGCACTGAGGCTGTACAAGTGCTGTAGCTCTTGTAGAAAATGCGCTTGCGCAACTCCAGGACCCAGACGTGCACCGCATACTCCGCAGGAAGACTTACGCTCACCGTCCGCTGGATTAGTAAACATTCGATATATCGGCAACATTTATTTCATGCTATGATAATCGTATGGTCTCTTGGATAATTTGAGTTTGCGGTAGAATTGCCGCAGGTATTGTTTTCAAGATAAAGGATGAAAATAAGCAAACTTGTCACTAATAATAATAAGTGTTTACGAAGACCTACCTACCGTTGTCAGCCTTTCAGGAGGGAGTATGTGCTCTTCTGCTCTTCAGCCAGCGTATAGTTTAGCTTAAAACTTATGAATAGAAGAAGTATATAACGTCATGGTATCTTTTTATCAATATGTTATGATTCATAATTTACCCGAAGATACCCCTAACGAGCCAAAGTAAAAATACCAAACAATACTAAAATAACGTTTCGTACTATATTTTCTATACTTACGAGAGAAAAAGTCATGTGAGTCGGTACAGGGCGTCGGCGGCTGCACTTCATCATCTTTGCAAGGTCTCGGCGACGCAGAAGCAGCCGACCCCGGCGAGCTCGTATCGTCTCTTGCTGCGTAGCCGTGCCGGTACAAAGGTGGGGTGTTGCTCTCGTCACGCACGCTCTGACCAACACAATGATGTTTATTCCATCCGTTTACATCTTTATGACTCCCGGTAAATAACTGTGGACCAGTCAAAAGGAATTACCTATAACGCGAGGGGGTAGAAAGTACTTGGAATTTTAAGAGAAAATCATTATTATTTTCCGATGAAATAAAAACCAGAAAATCAAAACTGACCAGTTATCCTTTTCACTCTTACTATCGTCACAACATTTGTAATTTACTGAATTGGAATTTACTAACAGTTATTGTTGTATTAGGTAAGTTGAGTGATAGAGACGTCTATATCCAATTTTAAGGTATTGTGAAAGATAAATACTTTATTATTTAATTTTTTTCTCGTAATTATATGAACGGTACTATATTACGAGGCATACCACAAACTTTTGCTAAATTTACAATTTATTCGGTTAAAAATATAGTAACCTGTTTTGAAGTATGTTCTTCTTACAGAGTTGAATTTTATATGTTGCTACAGTTCAAATGACAAAGTATATCATGATTAGCGTAACCGAACTCAACGCCCAGATTCCCATCCAGGTGAGAGGAATAGTTAGCTGTCCATTGTACAAACACAAAACAGTACAAACATACGCAATAGTTTTACAGTCTGTTCGAGATCGAACAGTCGAACTCGAGTCGATTCAACTTCGAATCGAAATATTTTTATAAACAATCAATATTTTTAATGATTAATTATTTTACCTCCAATATAAAATAAACTGAAATAATAATATACTTAACGAGATTCAATCCGCCACGGATCTCAGAAAAGTTTCATTCTTTTTGTAATTTATATGTTGTAAACGGTTTTATTTTTTAATTGCTCTCATCGATAACATGAACTTCTTATTCTAAATTAATCATAAGAAATAAAATCATATAGTATCAATATTGCAGTTTAAACCATATTAATGTATAAGAGCAATCTTTCGGCAAAACGACTTTCCTTTACACTCAACATTACGTTATTAGATCGACCTTTATATATGTCACCGTAAGCTTGTAAATACCGTTAGATTATAATCTATCTTGTGAGATTGTAAACTGTCGAAGATTGTCAAATGTAACATACTGCTTACAATTTAACGTACTTAATATCGAAGTAAAACCATTAAATTACAATTTGTCGCTCGTCAAATTGTCAATTGTCCCTGATTGTTCTGTTTTAAGTAGGCCGTTCTATGGCGTTCGGTTAGGTTAGGTTAGAACTTTTCTGATTAATCACAAATTCATTTTACTGACACAACATTTTTATGTAACTAATTCTAAAGCTGTGAGTTATTTCCAACATGGAATCAATTTACAATCACAAAAATACTTTAGATTCGGTAACAAACGAATTGACAAACAAATACGGCGGCGCGGGACATATGATGTTCAACTAATCAGCGCGCGAGATGCGATCCATCGCGTATTATTATTATTTCAGTTTGATGGTTTTACTTCGATAGATTATAATGTAACTAAAATAAAACGTCAATTTGAAAGCAGTATGTAACAGTTTACAATCTCGCAAGTTAGATAACAACCTAACAGTTTTAACAATCTTACTGTGTCATATATATAAATATTTTAATAAAATACTCTTTACAGAAACTACCCACATTATCATCATCATTTCAAGTAATCGCCGTTTTTATATTGTTCTTTAATAACGGGAAATAGCAACTTTCGAACATAAGGCTTTACACCATCAAAGCAAATGATACTAAACATTGTTGTCATAAAATTCATAAAATAAAAAACAACTTACTCTCAAAGCTTGTCCAACGCTTTGTCCGAGAGCATACTGTTCTCCAAGATGCCTAGCGAATGCTTTTCCTGGATATAGTGGATGGAATGCACCTCCAATTGGTCGAAAGGCGCCACAGCCGAAGCTCTGGAGTGCAGGATGTAGAAACTGCGGAGCCATGTGGTGCAGAAACCCTTCCATAATCGATGTGGCGCTCTACACAGAGACTCTGTTTAATTTATCAATTCTATTACAAACGCAACGCCAGCGAGTAACCCCAGAGGATTAAGTAGCTGTATAATAGAGAAAAAAAACTAAAATACTAGTTAATTGATGTATCACGTATAATACCTAATTCTGATTTTCTGAGGAAAAACAGATAGTTTGGTAAAATTAAGGAACTAGATTTCTGATAACATTATATATTTTTTAGCTTAGCTTGTTTACTATTGAGTTAAGTCTTATAAAATAGTACATAGTTGCCAACAGTAAACAACGACAACTTTTTGTTATACCACAATAACTAAAAGTTGTCTTAGATACTGGTACTCATGACTGTTAAGATTAGTATCAAGCAAAACAGAGCAAAGCACAACTCTATTTTTCGAGATTTCATCAATCTAAGTACTAATTATAGTACTTATGATATGTTATAGGATATGTTAAGAAAATTACTCGTCTTTTTATGAGTACTTAACACTTAGATACGAATAAATCGCCAGCTTTTTAAGCATTTAAGTGATGTGGTATGATATATATTATAAGTCTACGGTTTGTTTGAATTTGATCACGCAGAGAAACTTCAAGAATTATCCTTTGCTGTTTGTTCGGTGCGGGCAGCACTGGACCGGTTGTTGTAGATAGCCTTGGGTGGAGCTATGTCCAGCGGTGGACATCTTTCAATTGAGACGATGATGACGATGAAGCCAATGAGTGATCATTCAAAGCGGAGTAACATACTGTATCATATGAACGTAACGGTTAGGAGGCAAATGTTTTTCTGCCAAAATATCCTCTGATAGCAAAATATTAATTTCTCAGAATGTTCCTTTTCCACAAAGTGTCCATTCTTAACTTTATACAATCCCTTTACTTTTCAATTGACTTCAAAAAAAGGAGGCGGTTTCATTTCGTCAAAATCTTTTTTTATGTATTTTCGTTGATATTTTCGTAATTTCTAAACTAATTTAAAAATCATTTTGCATTGGATTTGGTATAGCTTCCAGGTGATGCCATTATCACCATGTCGGGATCTGATGATGGGATTCCAATGCAACCGAGAGCAAAACTCAAATTTTATAGACACGTGTTGTATTTCATATACTTTCTAAAACTATTCAAATATAAGGGTCTAGTAGTCATCTTATGATGATGCGCAGATGATGGTTTATTTAACGCTTTTTATTGTTTCTGTGGAAAGTGTTAAGGTGGATGTTTTATCGTCGGAGTCGGTTGATTTTTTTTCTGAAAATGTTTGTTGGTGAAACTATTTATTTTATATCTAGCGAAGTTATACAATAGAAATAAGTTCACTATATATTTACACTATAGATTTACTTTTATGTCTAATTTTTATCCCACGTACGTAAAAAGGGGCAAGTCTATTCTCCGTTAGGGCTTCCACTATTAATTGCGAATTCGCAATGCATCGCAGTTATCCTTTTTTATGTATGAGACTGCCAAAATGACTACTCTGCCAGATAAAAAGCATAAGCAGAATCCAAGAGTGGTGGTCATACTCATTGCGAATGCAATAATGCAGCATGGTAACCCACACTATGGTGGCATAGTGATGCTTCTGCATCATTAGGCCTCCGGTCTCGCACTCACCAATGAAACACGACAACACGAGTGCTGTAATTTTACGTTGATCTTCTGCGCGAGGGTAGTACCGCCCCGGTCGAGCCGGCCCGTTCATGATGAAACCAGCGTGGCTCTACTGCCTATTAAATCTGCGAGCTCGCACGAATGCTCTGCAAGAAATTCACGCCGCATCGCATCGCAGTTATATGTGTGAGCCCTTAGACATTAGACGTCACAGAGAGGGGTAGTTAAAAGAGGAAAGTTATTGTAGAAATGCGATATAACAATATCTCGATCAGGTCTGGGTTGCACGCCTACAAGTACAATATAAATTAGATGATGGGATGTAATAAGTTATATATATAATGTATATATAATGTAAAGGAAAATGGAGATATGAATAAGACCAGTTGAATAATGGTGGATCAGTTGTGGTCCGTTATCGATTGATTAATTACCCTCTTGCATCGTTTTTATTACATAGGTGTTTTAGTCCTAACTGAGTTGAACTACGCTGAAAAGTGATGTTAAATTCACATTCGTTTTAATTTCTTAACTGATAATCATTAAATGACGTATGCATACTATTGGGGTACAGTAATATACATATACTTTTGATGAAAAAACAAGAACTGTCCATACTCGTGGCAAAGACAAAATAACTTGGAACCGCGCACATGTCACTACATGTTATAAAACAAAGACTTTCATCCCCTGATTTACCCCCTTAGGGGTAGAATTTCAAACATTCCTTTCTTAGTGCTCACTTACGTTATATAAAGCACCTACATGCAAAATTTCAGGATTCTAGCTTCAGCGGTTTGGGCTGTGCGTTGATCTCTGGGTATGTCAGCAGTCACCTTCCTCTTTTTATATATAGATTTGACAACTTATAATATGTGAGTAACTTATTATAAATTCACAGAATATTGATAGATAAATAAATCTATTTAAAGTACTGACCATCATTTTGCTGTGTACAGAAAAGAAATATTTAAAGGTGTTTTCACACTTTGTCATATAAAATACAACAATACATAAAACCCGAAACATTTCCACATAAAGCGGCCATCATATGGTTCGAAGAAACAAACAAAAAATTAGAATTACAACCACTTAACCTCACACGAATAGAATATGTGTTTATTTTGTAACCGTTCATAATGCGTTGTTTAAAGATGAGCTTTTGCTTCTACTAGATGCGGCTCGGGTCGACCGCGAGAACAAATAAACATCTGCGTTTAGTACTGACCAGATCCTTAGTTAAGTTAAGTAAGATATGGTATGGGGATCTTATTGTCTTCCTCTATTGGTACTAAATACTGATAGTAGACTAACAAGAATGAAAATCTTTTAAATGTGCGCGTTCTTAAACTTATTTAACAGTTATGATTTTCAAAGTCTTTAAGTTTTTAAGTTTCAAAGAGCATTATACATTATGTTGCCGAATAATAACTGAATCAAATGATTATGTATAGCGTATGTATATGTCACAACTTTAAATAATAACCATTTAACTATAAGGGCTAAGAGAATTGAATTCCAGAAAACATAACATAATATTAAAATAGCATAATTTTTAAATACATACAAATGTTTTCATTATTTCTCATACATTGTCATACACTACTAAATTGAGACAAACCCTAGTAAGTTATTGGAAATACTCGTATCGAGGCTGTCCCGCTTCTTCCCGTGATTAATAAATTTACAATGACGAGAATATAATTATAATAGATATACATTGTTTGCATCATCCAGTTAACTACGCTTGAAGCGACTACGTTTAGCAACTTAAAACGTCCAAAGTATTGAGCCAATTCAAGTGATAATCTAGGAGATTATGTAATTGTCACAGCATTGCCTAAATACGGTATTAACGGAATTGCATTTGTGCTCAACTGTCCATGAATGGATGCGGCTAGATTGTTTGTGACATCTAAATAGCACACAGCTCGTACAAAGCTAAGTGGTGTTTACTTCCGATTGATTACATACTGGGACTTAATCTGTTACGTCTAAGGACTAATTGGAGATTCAAATGGTCTATATCAAGTACTTGTATTATTTGTCCAGGTGTGTAGTTGAAATGTCTAACAGACATTTATGCAAATTGGCCTGAAAACCTATTCGACAATACAATTAAGAATATTCGATCCTGACTAATTTTCCCTTTACATAGTTTCGAGATTACATTTAATGACGCACAGGATTTTTTAAATTATATTAATAGCTTGGTTGGGGTTACATTACCGATTGTTGTAGGACTTTTCAACGCTCCAGTTACTTAGCTGGACGGATACCTGTCCGTAACTACTGCATAGATGCTCAACTTAGTATGTGCTTAACTTTCGATGGCTTGCCATGCTCTCCTAAGGCAGAAGGTGGAAAAGTGACCCAACACTAAAAATGTTTGCACTGAGATCATTGATTTTAACACTGATTATTTATCAGTGTTAAAACCTAAATGATATATCGACGGTAATCGTTTACCATCAGGCGATCTATCTGCTCGTTTGCCCACTATTTCATAAAAAATAAATATATATGTAGTAATTCCTTTAAAAAAATAACATTAGTGTAATATGGTCAAATAGCTTCAAAAAAGCATACTAATGCGAATTGAGGCAATGTGAATGTGCTTAAATTGCTTACGGGCGTGTTTGACCGCACGGATGGCATAGTGGTTTAAAAAGCGGTCGCCATACGCCTTTCAACTGCGCTGTGTTGTGTGGGTTCTATCGCCACATGGAACACCTTGTGTCATCCACATATTGACTGCCTCGTTGGCGCAGTGGTAGCGTACGTGACTGCTGTGGTTGAGGTCTCGGGTTCGATTCCCGGGTCGGACCAAATGTTTGTATGATCTGCAAATATTTGTTTCGGAGTTTGGGTGTTTTCTATGTATGCTATGTATGTATTTTTAAAAAGTATATATGTATTTATATCAGTTGTCTAGTATCCCTAACACAAGCTCTGCTTAGTTTGGGACTAGATAGCGTTGTGTGGTAATGTCCGAAAATATTTATTTAAATACTATTGTTGTTCTTGATCTGAGTGTACGTTGTCGGTTTCTTATTATTTAAAAAGTCCAACGTGACACAGGATGTATTTCTTTGAGTTGTTTTTTAAGAAAAGAAGGACATTAACATATCGAAATATTGTAAAGGACTAATAATAAAATACACAAAGTTTCAGTATTCTCAATTACAGCTTCACAGCTACAGTTACAGAAATTCTTCAAAAACTCAATTAAAATTCTGAACAAATTTTCCGAGAGTAAAATATAACTTGTAGATCGTCCCATAGGCAATATGGCTTTATTATGCTAGACGACGTCTTAATATATATAAAGTTAAGAAAGAAAAAGTGTTAATGCTTTAACAGGGTTTCCTATTTTCAATAATGATTGCAGTACAATGTGTCGACACCCTTACGCCCGCCTACTTAGGCGGGAGCAGTTGGCTCGCGTTACTTGCGCTATCTATTCTATTGCCACTACGTGTAAACACTGAGAAAAGAATAGTATGGCCGGAACAGTAGGCGATAAACACTCCAAATGTAAACGTTATGAAATGATACATACGGTGCATTCAAGTGCTCACCATTTCAAATTTAATTATACATACGTACATGTATACAGCTTCTGGGTGTTCTTTAGTAATAGTTAAAACAAAGTAAACGAATATAAAATACTGGTCTTATATCTTCTCTATGAAAATAAAAGAAAGGTCTAAGGTAACGTGTATTTGTAAGTATACGTAATATATATTGTATTTATTTTTAACTACTTGTACGCCTGCAATTTTATCTTGGTCGTTATAACATTCTAAATGTCATGTTTTGTTTCATAACATTTGTTTTGATTTTAATTCGGTGCCGACTTGTGACAGGACCGGTTGCTGTGGAGAACCTTTGGGCAAACGTTCAGCAGGTCCAGCAGGTCTCTTGACCGAGTTGAAGATGTTGTAATTAGGCGACATATAATTTGTGTGAGATTCGTTGCTGTGTCCTTGTTAATCTACGTAATATTTCACTGTTAGCTCCGTAAACTTGGCAGTATTCCTCCAATTACAATTTTTTTTATTTATACAATTGACTGAATCAATGCAAAAACGTTAAAAGCAAGTGATAAATACGCAATAAGATAGAGGATTGTATCGTAAATAAACATCGATTTTTATATTTTTTTTCATACAAAGTTATCGTTTGACAGATGATAAAAGTAACTAATTTGACTAAGGTCCAGGAGTATCAGGAGTGCAAGAAATAAACACATACCAATAGAGAAAACATCAAATCAAAAACTGTTTTTTTTTGTGTTAGTAAAATAGAGACTCTTGAGAAAATTAATTTAAAACTATTGCAGAAGAGAAACCAGTGTAAAACTACACTAAACAAGAAAAAAAAATACAGATGAATTGAGAAGTTTATCTTTTTTTCAAGTCGGTTAAAAACTTGTAATCATAGACTCATAAAATTAATATACTTCGTCTGGCCATAACTACTGTTCCATTTAAAAATATACAAAATATTACTTTTGAATTTGGAATCTGTAATTTTTATACGATTTTTATTAAATACAATTTTTTTAAATCCTCCATACGCTTGGTATTTGTCAAATGTTTGTGTACCGGGCTATTGATACAACGGAACCTCCAAAAAAAAGCCGTTCAAAGCAGTAGTAAGGTAAAGAATTCGAAGAAATCTTACGAGCAAGTCCGATAGCAAAAGATTTTATGTCGGGAGATGAAGATAGCACCTTGAACCATGTCGTGTATTTTAAAAGATGACTTAGGATTTACAGCCCATAAGAGACGCACTGGTCATTTCACAACTGATAATTTAAAAAAGAATAGGGTGGTAAAATCAAAACAACTACTTCAGCGGTACGCAAAGGTAGGTCAGAGTAATTTTTTGTTTACGGATGAGATTTTTTTACAATTGAGCAATATTTTGACAAACTAAATGCCCGTAATGATGCAGAAAGCTCTAAAGAAGCTTTCAAATTGTTCAACAGAGTACAACGTGGGCGTTATCCGACTTGAGGGATGGTTTGGTAAGGTGTTAGCCATGAAGGAGTGACTGTGCCAATTTTTTTGTGAAAAATGTATTAAAAGATCGGCACAAGTGTATCAATACCAATTCTGAGAAGGTAGTTAGGCCCCTTAACAGCACTATATTCAATAACCAAGAATGGTCCTTTCAGCAAGACTCGGCGCCGGGTCATAAAGCTCGATCCTACCAATTTTGGATAGAAACGAACGTTGCGGACTTCATCAGAGCTAAAGACTGGCCGGCATCTAGTCCTGATCTTAGTCTACTGGATTATGGTTTATGGTCAGTTTTAGAGAGTAAGGCTCGCTCTAAAGACCGTGATAATTTGGAGTCCCTAAAACAATCCATACGATTGGCAGTAAAGAATTTGTATTGCAGCCAATGGAAATGGGACAACATTTAGTGTCATTCACAAATTGTTGTTCCGAGTCTGGGTCTCCTTCGGGTCTATTTCATGTGTATTTGTAAAGTACCCTGCGGCAGGTCCATACATAAAAAATTCTTAAACATAGCAAATGCAAATTCTCAAACCAGTTCAAGTCAACCTAAAATGTTAGAATGAATTATACACGGTGTAATAATATATTATTATTCATTTTGATAACTTTACTAATCGTGTAATTGGAGCATGGAACCCTAAATAGTCCTCGTGCTTCACCCGGGTAGAGATCTTAGATGAAGCGGGGTCTCTCTCCGATTCCATATCATCTGATATATCATTAGTAAATGAGCCACTACCACTACAGGTAAACTGCTACGAACAGTTCCCACTCTCTGTGGGTTCGCGGTCCCGTTCGAGGGCGTCTTACGCGCACACGATGGCCTTCTCTCGTTCCCTTTGTAAAGCTTTATAACTTTACAGATAACGACCCCTGCACATTGTCCCTCCTCTAGAGATGCAAAAGGTGGGAGATTCCTATGTTTTTAATGGTTAAATAACTGTTACGTTACATTTAATTTATTCAAACATAAGAATAAACTATCACTACAATTTTTTGCTTCATATCTAGCGGTTTAACCCGTTCTAAACGTCGGGATATACTCGTGGAAGATATCGTTACCTATTAAATAAAACTCTCAATTAGTTCAGATTTGCAGATGATTTAATTTTTTGGAATAATCTTAATTATGAATGCATTCAAGTTGATGCAGATGTTGTTCGGTGAGATCGAAACAGTACAGTACGTAGAGCAGAAATAAAATCAGAAAAAAGTTACGTAATCTTTACAAAAATCCTACTGCAATTAATGCTTTGCAGCTTATCTCCGCAATGTAAGATCCCAAAGATAAGGTAATGATAATGTTTTATCTATTTTTTTAAACTCTCAAATCTCTAATTTTTGTGATTTGAACTAAATTTGTCATATATGAAAAAAGTTTCCGGTGAAGAAAATATTTACATATTAATGAAAACCGCAGTAAAATTATTTGTGGATTAAAAAATCCAAGCAAACTACATAGAGAAAATCACGACAAATAAATTATATTTAACATTTTTATTCGAATAGAGAGAGCCTTGTAAAAAAGCGATTTAATTGCATACCTCGGCGGCCGTCACGCGGCGATATGCAATGATTCTTATCAGAGCCCTTATTGAAAAGGGGCGGCCGCGTTCCGATCACGCATAAATCAGGAAAGGCGTATTTCTTTCTGCCGATCCAACGTCGTTTTATTGCCCGCTTATTGGTAACTACCATCTGATATATTACGTCAATAGAATTAATTGTGTTACATAGTAACTATTACATTGAATTATGTTCCTCAATTAACAGTATTTTTTCTTAAAATGGACACTATGAAAAACAGATTCAGTTTTTTAGTCCATAGAATCAAAAGTGTAACACTTCTATCAAAAAACTAAGAATTGCGCTTAAAAATATTGGCGAGAGTAACATTACACTAGAGATAAACTAGATCTCCTTTTTGTTTCATCGGTTGAGGATAAGCGATGTCTTTTGCTTGTTACGTAATATTTATGTTCTTGGTTAGTTCGTAAGCTTTTACTCATGAAAACAAATACTCACTATCACAATATTAAACAAATACTTGGTTAAGCTTTTTGATTGCAAATCTGATGATGATATCTGATTTGAATCACCATTTTCGAATGTTTTTTCTTCTTATTCTATTTCTACTCAAATGGCGCTACTATGTTTTATTATTCCATGCATTGTCACTCCTTAAAACTCATACTAGTGTATTGCATAATATGCAGTTACGATGAGAGAATGGACCGGTTTAATAAGTCCATTTAATCCAGTAAGACTCGCACCCTACCCTTCAACACCCTCAAGAGACTGTGCCTATGCGGCGCAGTCATTACTGGTCAACAATAGGTAAAATTAATAATAAATAAATTCGCATTTGCATTATACGAGTGTTGCAAATAATTACCATTTAATGATTTAATATATAACTGTAAGACTCCATCATTACACTCGTCCAGCCAAAGGTAAGAGCTGCAAAACAATTATATTTTAAAGTTTATTGTTTCTCTACGTCTATTCTATTTTATATATAGGCTTAACAAAAATCAGACCTTTCACCTTTTGTCACCTAAAATATTTGCGGAAAAACTATTTTGAAATTTTGACTATCGTTTACTATATAATTTTCTAAGTGATCACTTTTTTTTTATCTATACAAATAAATAAAATTCGAGTGTCTGTTTGTAATATTAAAATAACCAACTTTAACTAAATGCATATGTATGTATACACGGTACATATACCAAAAATGTTGTTAACATTTTTTTTGTCTGTCTGTTTGTCTGTCTGTCTGTCTGTTTGTTCCGGGTAATCTCTGAAACGGCTGGACGGATTTTGACGGGACTTTCACTGGCAGGAAGCTGATGATCCAGGGAATAACTTAGGCTACTTTGTTTAGACTAACTTTGTCCCACGGCGTTACTCGCGGTACGACGATAACCGCGGGTAACACCGCGGGGTTCAGCTAGTTTTATAATATAATTCATATTTAAGAATATTTATGAAATCTTTTATTTCAACCAAAGGAAACCTTCTTACCATCTGTGTATGTCGTATGTAGGATACTTACCTATATACTTAAAATACATACTATTAAATAGAGCATCATATGTCATTAAAAATTATTCGATAATTTTTGAAACGTTATGTAGAATACATAAAACAGAGAGAAGTTTGATTTAGAAGCTCATTTAGAAGTTAATGATATTAATTATTTTAATTTATTTTGAAGCAGCCTGTATAGTAGGTAGCTATGGCGCTTACTAGAGCGCTCGGTCGGTGTGATGACCGAAGCGCACTTGGGCATTTTTGCAAAATACCCCGTTTTTTTGTTTTTGCACTTATTATTTATTAATTTTATTTAATACAACGACTTTAATGATTTACAATAAAACACGAATAAGTTAAAGTTGCAACATCTTTTGAAAACGGATGTCGAGTACAGCGGAATAACATTTTCTCAATTTAAAAAAAGTAATTATATTAAGAAATTTGTTCAAATTCATAAAACTGGATACTAAGATACTACAACCAGTAAAAAAATGAGAAGAACAAAACATCGTGATTTATACATTTTTGAAAAGTTTATATGCACAACTTAAAACAATACTTAAAATGGAAAGTGAAAATTTAACGTGGAAACAGGTACAAAACTGTTAATTTTGGTAGAAGCAATAATTTTGAACACCTTCTCACGAAAATTATGCAAACGCATAAACACAGTTATATTTTATATGGAAGAGGAAGTGCAACCCCGTAAAATCAAGTAAAAAGTTCATGAACAAACAAAACTAATCAATAAAATTTCTTTAAGCAAAATTGGTGTGAAATGAATTTGAAATTATTTTCATTTTTCTCTTTTTTTTAATGAGACAACAAATTACTAAAGAAAGACACTGATGTAATATACATACATACTTACTGTTAGTTCACTTAACACAAGATACACAATTGGCTAAAAATCACACAATCAACTAAAAGTACAAGAACAAACGAAACCAATCAATCATTCAATTTTTTCAAAAAAAAATACTTGAAATGAATGATATATATATAAATCATTAATAGATTATTAGTTAGAAGTACTTAGCGAAAATAAGAGCGATTTTAAAGTTTTTTAAGTTGCTTAGACGTTATCTTGCATAAATCTTTTGACCTCAAACTTTATACTATGCGGCGGTTGGACTACTTAAAAATAATTATGAAATTTAAAAAAAAAGCACGTAGGTAGGTCATTGTCATAATATATACATGGTTTTTTTTATTTATTAAAAACATGGTAACTTAAAAAAAACATATAATTATTCACTTTGTATTTAATCTCATAATGATTTTTTTAGAATTTCATATGAATTAAAGTCTATAATAAAAAGCTTCTACAACACTTGAAGTGAAATCAGAACTCAAAACTTTTTTTTTAATTACTTTTATTTCGAACTGTTACAACCAACCTAGAAAAATACACTTTAAAATTATAACTAAAAATTATTTAATTTGATTTGAAAAAGTGTAAAATTCATTAAACTTGTCAATTATCTGTATCAGGTATAAATAATAAAAAATAGGATGTCTATTTTATTAAGGACACTATTGTAATTATATTTTTTTACTTTACGGCAATAAACATTACTTAAAGTTTTGAAATTTTATGAATTATATTAATGATATTTTTTTTAAATATATAAAATATCTTGTCTATCCTGTTTGCGATTCATACTTACACACTCTTTATAGAAATACTAGTTTATTTTATTTTATATTGTTTTTTATTATAAATTAAATTCAGAAGAAAATACAATCAGATTTTGTAATTTATTGTAATAAAATAAGTCAACTTGTAGAGCTTAAAATATGTGAGAACATTTAAAAGTGGTAATTACTAAAACAGTTTTAGTTGAAAAACGGAAATGTTAGAAATAATATTAAAATAAATAACTATTTAGACAAACAATTTGGTATGTAGAAATATAACTTACCAAGTGTCCAGCGGAAAAGACTGCGTAACGAGATGCCGACGGAGAGATTTGACAGTGTACTGAAACGTATTCACGACGCGGCGGCTACGGTGCGACTACGGACGGGTGCGCCGCGGCATTGGGCGGGCGAAACAAACGACACGCCCCTACATTCTATGCTCTCAAGAAAAACATTTTCCAACAATCTAGAAACATTCAATTGCTTACAGTATCTATGTTGAAATTAAAAATACTGAACGCACATTTGAAATTAAAAAAATGATGCTATTTCTTAAAAACAATTAGTAATAAATTATTTACAGTTAATGCAAAAAGTGCTACTATTTTAAGGCAGTTTTGTACAATTTTATGAAATAGAATATAAATATAATAAAATATGTAGATACTTTCTTTCACATTTATTTTTATCAGACTTTGTTAAAAATTATTCATGCTTATATATATATAAAATAGGAAATAAGAGTGTGACAGAAATCTGTTTGAGCAGAGTGAACGAGGCGGAGCGAGCGACCACTCCCAGCCATGAAAATCTGGATTACTCCTGACAACGCATTGATCAGACGCGGATTTGTTCTTTTTAACGTATATATCATCTCCACAATCCTCCGTGATTAAACCAAAGCCGATTTAATGGGATATTAAACATATTATTCTTGGTAGACTTCAATCTTTTATCTCACTGCACAAAAAATTTTCATTATGCATTTACATTATTAGACAGCACAATTTTTTTATAGATTTCTATAACACATTGATATACTATATTTAAAAAAAATGGAGCTGTCTGTTTGAATATATAATACTCGTATATATATTAGTACGAGAATGTAGAATTACACGAGCGTGATATATGAATGTCGACGAGTGTCAATTGTTCGGACATTTTAGTAAAAATCTAACAAAACTTAAATTTTAATACACGAATACAATTTATTTAATTATTGTATCACATTTTTGCTCACGATGAACACAAACTATGACATATTTTTTTTTTATATCTGGAGTTTTTTTTTTTTTTTTTTTTTTTTTTTTTTTTTTTTTTTCTTTTTCAATGCCAAGAATTGAATATAAATGTTGTCCTGGCCTGGATACCTGGACACTCAGGAATTTCAGGAAACGAGGCCGCTGATTCTTGCGCAAAAAACGCCGTTTACTCCGGTTCTCAAGACCATAAAGAATTATACTCCTATGATATCTGTTCATCCCTTAAATCATGGCTGTTGGAGTCGTGGTCTAGATTGTGGCTCGTGTCGAAGACTGTCAAGGGCCAATTTTATGGGGATATTCAACCAGAAATTCCTGTTAAGCCCTGGTTTGCTAAATTTAAAAAATTGAATAAGTACACTACTTCCACAATTTGTCGGTTAAGACTAAACCACTCATGTACTCCTGTATTTTTGGCTAAACTCAGAATTAGAAATGGGTCTATCTGCGAATGTGGACTCGATGAGGGAACCGCAAATCACATATTTTTTAATTGCCCCAAGACTAGATTCCCTATTTATGAATTCATTCCCGCTCATATTCCTCTCCCCACGTCCCTTAAATTACTCTTAACACGGGTTTTCACTCCTTTTGTGTATGTATTAGGTAAGTGTATAACCGTTAACAAAATTAAACTATAGTTCTATCATCAATAAACAAAGAAACATGATTTTTATTTTATTAAAATTTTAGAATATTAATATTTAAGTATATGTGTACTGCTAATTTATACGTGTTTATTAATTAATTTATGCCTGTAAAAGTCAACAAATTAGTATTTCTTAAATTTCATTTTGCAAAATAAATTATTTTTTTCCGGCTCTACTGGAGCTCTACATTAAATCCTTTGACAGTTTGTCTTTCAAAAACATGACATTGGCAAAATTATGGTCACACTCTACCATAGAGCCAGAAAATCAAAAGTTGAGTTGAGTTGAGTTTTTTTTTAATTCTTTTATTATTTAGAGGTTTTTATCGTTTCGGATATGACAACCCCGTTGTAACCATTATAACTAAAATTGCTTTAAACATATTTAAACTAATATAAAGAAGTCATTGCGGGCTTAGTCATGCGACAGAGTATCTTTGCTTCGTTATATCTGGAGTTCAAGTATGCTATTTGCCTGAGACTATAAGGAGCCAAACATGATTGATAAGAGACGCAGACGAATTCAGTTGGGCCAGAAAGTATAATATAAAATCAACCGTAAGCATAATTATGCTAATGAATAATGTTATTCTACGTTTGGCACTGAATTATCGACTTTTTAATTTTTAAGCTCATAGCTTTTTTTTTTGGAACAAGCGGGTAAACAAGCAGACGTATCAGCTGCAGTGAGGCTCTCCCACGGTAACGGCTTATATTAATGCTACTGAAAAATAAGTGAATAGCTTTTCTTCGCGGCTCCGCCCGCGTGTATCACGGTTATCGTGATAAAAAGTGGCCAATGTCCTTTCTCAGGAATCAAAGTATCTCCATGTCAAATTTCATTGAAATCTATATAGTGGTTTAGGCGCGAAAGCGAGACGGACAGAGTAACTTTCGCGATTTCCTTACTTAACCAATTTTCATTTTCATACATAAGAAGGTATTTTGACAAACTGCCTAGTACAACATCACTGCAAAAAGAAGGAAACTTTGAAGCAAACCGTTTATTTTAAGTGTGAATACCCCCTGGGCCCTTATCCCACCGGGGTTTACAGCGGGCGGTGTGTTGGAATCGAACCGACTAAAACCACAAGGACTATTAACACATCCGGACCGAAGGAAACCCTTTTTTTTAACGTGTGGAAACCTCCTCGGGCAGTCACCCCGCTGGGGTTTGCAGCGGGGCGGTGTGTCGGCATCGAACCGACTAAAATCATAAGGCGTGCCGCAGAGTGGCACACCTTATGATTTTAGTCGGTTTAGCCTGAGAAGGGAGAGATCCGGAAACTGCTACTGCTGTTAAGACCTCCGGACCACCGAAGTAAACCGCCATAACCAAACCAAAACCATGAAGGAGATTTTTCGAAAGGTGCTTTTGGCCTACTTGTTAGATTCTTGTGTCCAGTAGTGGACTATTAAAAATTGTTGATTTAATTGAATCGACTCTTTGAAATATAATCATGACGAATTGTAATAACCTCAATCGCAAATGTACTACATGCTACGAAGTACTGAGCTACGCTACGTGCTACGGCTTCATATCTATGTACATATCACACAATTGATTTGGGGACTAACCTTTTTTATGCGACAATCAAAATAATATTATTTTCATCCCACCATCTTGGAAAGAGTATTTTTACCCTTCAATATCCGAGTGTAAAAGCCATTTTTATTCGCTAGAGGATAAAGTAAATTGAATTTAGAACGTCATGTGCACTTATAGTTTGTGAATTCAAAATATCATTAAACCTATTTACTTCTACCTCTATGGTGCTGAATTAATCATATAAACTTTTTTTAATTTGTTAAAAACTCAGACAAAGAATCTTCTTGGTGTACATTTTTTGATTTGCTTTGCCCGCGCCATTTTCTTTTCACGTTGTTTAGTCATTTCCTCGCCGAGGTGGGATGAAAAGTTACGTGTGCACTCCAGTGCAAAGATTTTTCACCTTGTGCTCTTTTGATTCCCTCGCTAACGCTCAGGATTCTAATTTTTGCATCACTCGCTACGCCTGTGATTCAAGATTAGACTCCTTCGCTTGCTCAGCCATCAAAATTGAGCACGCGGTTAAAAAGCAACTTTGCACTCTTGTATAACAAATAACGGGGATATAAAGCATTAGAACGGATTTTCTTTAAAATACCTTAGTGCTAGTTTCTTAATATATTTGAAAAATAAATAATTATAATGTCAATTAACATTCAATAACATTAACAATAATTCTTATTGTTTTTAAAGAAACATTGATTAATATTATAAGAAGATTAAGAAAGTACTAAGAAGTGCGATTAATTTATTTTAATAAAATGCATTATTTTGGGTGCCCTGAGGCATGGCGGTCCGACGACTTGAAGAAAACGGCTGGCTTGGCATGGACTCTGATTAACCCGGATGATCGTTGCTTTTTGAGGAAGCCATTCGTTAAACAGTGAACGTCAGTAACAGGCTGAAGATTGTAAGTAGTGGAATTGGTTACAGATGCAGTTTAAGTGTTTAAGTGTATTAGGTCATAAATTAATCTCTCATTAGTATTTTTTTTATCATACATAAATGCTTCCTGCTCCCGATCAACAAACCTCTTTATGTATCCCTATTATACACTTTACACTCTACATATCACTATTACATAAGACAATTCAAACAAAAATCATATTATCAAAAAATGAGTTTCATCTTCCTAGCTTTTATTATTCCCAAGATTTGGGGTCGGCTACTGGTTCAACCGGTTCTACCTGAATATTAGTTTTTACACGGAGCGACTGGCATCGGACCTCCACAACCCTGAGGGTAGACTGAATCCGAAGGTTGAACTAGTTGTCAGTATATTTGAGGGCACTGACTTATATACTGACCTGACCATTAACGGTTGTCATAGATTTTCATGACAACTGGGACCGCCGGCTTAACGTGCTCTCCGAGGCAAGGGCGGGAATCACCGCCAATCTTCCATACTCCGGGTATCAAGAATTTCTTGAAAGAAAAACCTAACAGCAGTTCGCTTCAGGAATAAAACCAGAGACTTCTTGATCTACAGTCTCTTACTCTGACCACTAGACCTAGGAGTCAGTTTCAAAAACTGAGTAATCCAAAGAAAACGTACCTAGATATCATTATTACCTACCACGTGTACCACCTTAAACAACAATGATTGTGATAAAATTGTAGTCATTTATTACACTAGTGCTTAAGAGCGGGCAATAAAAATGAGAAATTATTTTTAATAATATTGCCGGTGCGCGGGGGTGCGGTGACTAGGCACAATATTTTGGGGAGGCTAATACCGACCCCTTATTACCCAACATTCTTTGCTCGCCTCTAGTGCGTAATAATAGTGAGGAGACTTACTTTACGACCTTACTGATGTTTATGTCAGAATAAACGTACGATTACTTGATGCTTATTTATAAAGGTTTATTTAGACTGTGATTTAGAAAAAAAGGTAATGATCTACTTGTCAATGTTTATCAACGGTATCTGATTCTATTCTTGATTTAAAAAGCTAACAAAAAAGTTTAATTAACATTGTACTTGTAAAAATCTTCATCTGCACCATCATTTTACTATACTTGCTATCTTTCCTTCCCAATTTTATTTACAAATTTATAAATAACAATGTAATGTATAACATTAGTAATTAAAATAATTAGTAAGAAGTTAATTAGAAGAAGAAAATTATGAAAAGTGTTTTTGTTATGTATATTTTTATTTTAGAAGGGGCAAATGAGCATAACCATGGCTTATATAATCAGTTGCCCTGACTGACTGGTTCTTAACGCAGATTTTAAACCAATATCGCAATAAGCTTCACATTTTGGAAGTTGATGCTTTTTATGTTGTTAGAAATGATTTTTAAAAATTTCACAATACTGTGAAAATCAAAGATAGAGCCACGAAATAAGAAATTATAACACAAGTAAAGTATAAATCTAAATTACAAAAGGGATAAAATACTACACAGTTGAATCACCACACCTACGTACGTGGTTATGCAACTTGTAAAGCTGTATGCAATTGCAAATATATAGACTATAGACTGATATTTAAATTTGATTTAAGGTTTTGAGCTACACTATTTATTTAAAATTATATTTAACTAGCTGTTGCCCGCGGCTCCGCCCGTGTGAAAGAGTAAAAAAGATCCTTACATCATCACAAACTTTTACCTTTATAATATTAGTGTGATGATGTGATGTGAAATATACACGTATGTATAAAAAGTAGCCTATGTGTTAATCTGGGGTGTCAGCTTCCAACATACCAAACTGTATTAATTGATCCAGCCATTTGCGCGTGAACAAGTAACAAACAAACACACTCACAAACTTTCGCTTATATAACATTAGTGTAATGTGATGTGAAGTGTGATAAAAAAATCTGAAATAATAAAACAGAATTGAAAAATAACTTTTTCTACTTTACTTCAAATTTGCAAAAATAACACACATTTTCTCCTCATTTTAATATGGCATGCGTAGCACGCATAGGGGATACTCACACCCATACAAACATTGTTCTACAAGTAGAACAATTAGTATAAGATATGGTAACGACTCACTATTTTTCATAGTGTTATCAAATTACAAACCTAATACTTGTAATCCCATCCACTGAACAATGAGCTCGATTAATAAAATCTTTACTTGCTATAAAAGTGTCATAGTCATGTCCGATCATTAGATGGTAACAGTCACTGTGTGTTTATTAACTAAATTGATACTTCAGTGAGCACATCGGCAATGTACGGTATTACTAATTGACATTTTTAAACTATTAGCAGCAATAGTAAATATTATAGCCATTACGATACATGACCATTCAACAACTTTACATTCTATTTTATTGAAATTATGCACATGACTGCCTTAGGAGAATATTAAAGGATGATTGTGTTTAAAAAAAGGTCTAGGAGTCTTTTTGTCAGACACACTCTTACTACTTATATTATAAATGCTAAAGTTTGTGGGATGTATGAATGATTTATATAAAACTTTACAGTAATATAAACTCTAGATCAGAACAATGCATAGACGACTCTTTACCGCGGTATCCGACAGACACGTAGGCAGAGCCGCAGGTAAAGGTAGTATCTTTGATGTTTATAGTGAAATGTATTGTTAAAGCATTTTCAATACATATTATCTATACAAATAAATAAAATTGGAGTGTCTGTTTATAATATTAAAATAACCGCTTTTTAATAAACTTATTGAACTATTTTACAATTTTTGTCTGTCTGTCTGTTTGTTCCGGTTAATCTCTGGAACGGCTGGACCGATTTTGACGGGACTTTCACTGGCAGGTAGCTGATGATCTAAGGAGTAACTTTTTTTAGACTAGTTTTGTCCTGCGGCGTTACCCGTGGTACGACAATAACCGCGAGTAATACCGCGAGGTTCAACTACTTCAGTAGTAACAATGTACTGAAAATGATGATTTCTAACTTTGAGACTACGGTAATAGAATGCTTCCTCTGTTTTACTTATGTGTTATAAATAACGGTAAAATTACTCATACTCGAGATACTTATTTGTGGATGATTTAAAAATTAAATAGTTTATTGGCTTATAATTTTCTTACATCAAGGTTTTAAAGTTAAGGACAGCGTTTTTTAACACTAGCAGTAGTCTAAGTAGCTTAAATTTATTGTAAAGTAACAGAACCCAGCAATGGAGAAAAATATGAATAAACTAGAGCATCAAGCAGATAAATGTTATTAAAAAAGCCAATGCAATGCAATTCGGTTAGAAGTGCTACGTAAACATTAGTCAGTTCCGGTGACACCACACGAGGTAATTTCATAACAACAGACATATTTTCAACGGGGAGGACAATCCTGGATGGCTGTGACGAGGCTTGGAATGCAACACAATTATGATACGCCATTTGTCAAGTTTTTATTGGGCACCCTAGAGCAAAGTCTATTGTGGTGAACCCTCTGACTGCTCCCGGTGCCCCGCCTGACCCTCGTCTTTCTGACATTAAGTAATTCATAATTTTTATAACTTGTTAACGTTTTGTGGTTTACACACAAACCCAATGTAACACGTACAATTTTAATTAAAGTTTGTAGGTAATCATTTGAATTAGTGTTAAGTCATAAACACACTATTCGTACATAAACGCAGTTTGTTCTGCGAATTCTGGTGAGGGTATTATTAAAGAAACCGGGAATCGAACCTTACAGGAAACAAGCAGCGTCTTTTAGCTTAAACCACATAACAAGTAAAAAATTATAGAGTGTTTGAACATCGTTAACAAACACATCGCACATAAATATCATTACGCAATACATTATCAGATTCATAGTGGATAACAAATCAATTTGGTAAACTTAGTATTCAAACCAAATGAAACTCATAACTCACGAATTTAATAATCAAAACCATCAAAATTCATTCGGTTTTGATATTAAAGTCAACCAGTGGTGGAAGTTCCCGGTGTGCATCCATATTTCACAGTCGGTTGATCAAAGCGAGACTCGACTGACGTACGCCACAGCAAAGAGCTGTCTTCTATAATAACGGATTTTAACATCCATGCACACTACGAATAATAAGTTATTAAATAGCATTATACAGTTATTTGACAGCTATTTCTAGTAACATAAAAATTCAAAATTTCATAAAACCCCATACGCCAAAAATGCCTAAACATGATTTTTGGAAAAGAGGTGATACTCTTACACTGCCAGACCGATTTTAACCAAACATAGTTTAGAACCATCTCATAGAAACAAGCTTTTAAATGAAGAAATCGCTTCGAAATCGGTCCATCCGTTTGAGAGCTATGATGACACAGACAGACACACACGCACACACAGACAGACATCGACGTCAAACTTATAACACCCCTCATTTTGCGTCGGGCGTTAAAAACCTTCGTTAAGAGGCTTCTAATGTTGCGAGTTTAATAACGAGGGTTTTTATTTTCAACACATTGAGAAACCTCCGTACCTTGGAGAGCATATTATCAGCTGAAAGGTCGCGCCGCACCACGCCGCGCACTTGCTAGAGTGTCACCGCGGCCGTGAGATGCCGTTGGACAATTTACAGGTTAAGCCGTCGGTCCCAGTTGCTAAACGAACATCTGCGGCTAAAGTTACGACTAGTTGGAGCCTTAAAAAGTCAAACAACAATCTTTCTACATAACTTGGATATAGCTTAGTACCTATGGGCTACGTGGTACTCATGGTAGTTACTATGCTTAAAAAATCGAATCTCAGCCATATCGGAGTAGAAGAAGGGAATGCAGTAAAAGCAATTTTGCGCTCATCTTACAAGCTTATGTTGAACTTTCAATGTACGTAATTTAACTACGTACGGGTGGCATTTTGTTATTTAACTATGAAGCAGGTATCTTCAACTGATTGAGCTGTTATTTTGCACGCAATGTAAAGCACGTGACAATTAAATGATGATGACAAAAACCTGAGCACATAATAAAGCTTCCAGCTTTATTAGCTGCTGCTATAGCAACTGGCGATAGTAATACTAATGAAACGAAGTAACTCCGTCGTGTTTGCACTCATTTGATTCGTCTTGACGAGTTCTTTATCTTTAGGTGATATCCAGGGTCTAAGGATAGAGCCGGTGGCCGATAAGGTGGTCATAGGAGCTTCTTTATAAAACGATATAACCCTAGCGACTTTTGTCTCGTATGATTCGTCGTCCTGACGTAAACTTTAGACCTAAATGGCATCTAGGGGTTGATGATGAAGCTGGCACTTTCCAATCCTAGGATCTCAGTATTATAAGGACGTCGATGGTCTCTTTAATCGATAGACTCATGGACACACACACACACACACACACACACACACACGTTATATAAAGAACCTACATGTACAATTTCAGGATTCTGGTTTCAGCGGTTTGAGCTGTGTGTTGATCTCTGGGTATGTCAGTCAGTCAGTCATCTTCCACTTTTATGTATATCGATTACTAGGTTTTTTACCCCGCTTCGCTCACGCAGACTTTCGTCGCCTGATTTACCCCCTTAGGAATGGAATTTCCAAAATTCCTTTCTTAGTGCTTACTTACTTTGTTTTTTAAAATCGTCTTGAAGAAAACTTTTGTGCTAGATAATATCCAATAGGTTCGTAATACTTGTTATGAATGTTACTTCTATGATGAACCGACTGAGAAACCTATCAAGCGAAAACTGAAATTAAAACAATAATTAAAAGTGAAATTTTTCTTCGCAAACAAGATTTTATTTAAAACAGTAACAAATGTCTTTTGTTGCTGTTGTCTGCGATGTTTCAGTTTATCGCGAGATTTACCTGTGTTATAAACAAGTAAATTTAATAATTACATATAATTCATATTAATTTTTAAAATTATCAAACTAAGTAAATACGAGTACTTCAATTTTAAGATAAGCTTTTGTATCATTTAAATTGTGTAAAGAAATTATAAGCCAATAGTAAAAGTTTGAATGAAAGTTTATTTTACTCCTTTTAACCTTTTTACTATCAGCAAGCTTAATTTTTTTTTAATTTTTTATTGGTTACAAACTTTTGGGTAGCTTCATTAAAAGATATAATTTAATGTAGCTTCCATATAAATTCTATCCGAAACTTTTCTGTATCCGGTGAAACAGGGCCTTAGTCTAATTAAACTGTTAATAAGCGTGCTTTTGTCTCTATATATTATAAATACATAGACATAGGATATGTCTATAAAATGTTTTATGTTGCTTCTGCATTCTATAATACCTATACTTTTTTTAGCTCTTACTAAGCTATTTATTAGGGCAACGACGTTTATGTGTGGCCTATTGGCATGCACTAATAGTATAAAATGAATCCATTATAAGGGACTTAAGAGACGTCTATTAATCGTTCATTGAATATTATTGATTGTAATAATTGATTAAAGACAACATACACAACACAACATATATATTACTACTACATTGTAATAGAGTTCTTACATAGACTAATAAATTAGCTTTTAACAAATCATTGACGACCAAAAGATCTCTGCTATATTTTCAACGGAATGAAATCCAACTTTCAATTTGTTAACAAGTTTTTTGTAATGAAAAAAAGCTATATCTATGAAATAAAATTGTTCATAGACACTTGCAAAGTCAGGAGTTAAAGTGCGTTGTGGTCTTTTGAGACATCCGCCACACCTTGCCCCACAATCAGGAGAAGAAGGGTTTGGGCTTCGGTTACATCACTCACTCGGTGAAAAGAGACGAAAGAATAGATATCGGTTTTTAATAAGGCCTTAGTATTACTGAGGTCGAACCTAGCCCTTATGTGCCGAAGTGCAGCTCTCCTGTGGTTAACCTTTACAAATATAGGGCATGGGGAAGAATAAATTAAATAATTACCATACATTTTAATATGTTAAATTAAGTACATATAAACCACTTGTATTTAAACATTACCTTTTATTATTTGTTCCAATTATTTTACATTTTCGATCCTTATAGTATAAATTAACAAAAAAGCAACACTGTGTTCATTGCTACTCAGTATCTTATTGCAAAGTACACCTCTTGTGCAGTCATCATAATCGAATCATAAATCGAACGTTACTTATACTCACAAAAACATGCGTGTGTCATATATATATAAAATCTCATTAAATATTATACAATTATGTACATATGTCACTGGTTTACATATTCCTACTTATGTGGTCCTAATTCAGGGACAATGAGTAACTTTTTGTTCGCAGAGTGCTAGCAAAATAAACAATAATATTAGTAATTGTTTAACTTCTTATAGAGAAAATTGGGTTTTAGAATATTTTATGAAATACTAAAAATTAATACTAATCATGTTCTTAAATTATGAGAGGTCCTTGCTCTGGGTTTGGGTTAATAATGTGAGATTTAATCTGAACGGGCTGGGAACAGTACCAAGTAAAAATTATTGCTAAATTTGAAGTTTTGGTAATTAAATGTGCATTAGAATAATGCTCATAAGTTTCCATCTACATTTTGACGTGAATTTGAGGATGTATTGATATTTTTAGTGTACGTATGATTTATTTAAAACTTGTGTTTTAATGTCAGACTTATCAAACCTAAATTTGTCAGTATGACCCTTAAATCTAATGATACACTTATTTTTCTGGTACAATGTGGTTGAGTATGGTATCTGAAATAGCTTTAATGTGGGTAGGTGTAGTTCGAGTTAGACTGGCTAGTAAGTGATATAGATTAGCGGATGCTCGCATGAACCGCGCAGCTGCGTAGACGCCACCAGCGCATATGTGCAATGTGCTTAACACACATCGACCAGTACCTACGAATTATTATATTATAAAATAAATAATGACATTTTTAAAGTCTATTTCATCGATGCGCATGCAATACCACGGTGCAGCGGTGTATTTATGCGTGGATATGTTTATACCATATCTGTATATCTGCGTATATGCTTATTACCGTATATATTTATTCAAGATCATATAGTTCATATGTGATTAAACCTCTGTCATTCAATACTTTAGCACTAAGTGCACCTACCTCATCTTTTCGCTTCATCGCCCAATCGGTCGACTGGCAGAAAATGCCATTGGCATTAAGTCTGCCGATACATGCATTTGTGCATAAAGTTATAAATAAATATAATAAAATAAACCATCAAAATTGTACTAAAGCAGATACGCGGTATTTATAAACTGCTGGTCCGCGGTTTTGCACGCGCAGCGACAATGTATTATTGCAGTAAAGGGACCTTCTTCCATGAGGGTCTAAATATAGCATTTTAATGCAAAGTATATTTTCAAATCGAAAGCTTATTTACAGTCTACGCAGCTTGTAAACTAATATCAAAGTGATACGCTTGTGCTTTGCTGCTTCAAAGTATTTTTAACAGGACATTCTCACCATTCCATTTCCTTTGTATTTTATACCACCATGGTCCGACTACTTCATCCGACTGTTTGGACGACACGGATTTTTTTTCGGATGGTTCGATGTAAAAACACCTACTAAAGCGTTCTTTGTATAAAATAGTGACGTTTAAATGAAGAACAAAGTGACGAAAAGATTTTTTTAAAATAAAGTAGAAAAAATATATTGGCCCAACCAACAGGGTCTGCGTCGTTCGATCAGTCAAACTAACAGGAAAAAAGTTCGCGTCGTCGGATCAGTCGGACAAAGTTACTACTTTTTCCAATAGGACAAAGTAGTTACTTTTGTTAAAATATGAAAAAGTTCGAGGTGCCTAATTTCAATTGGAATTAAAAATAAAACAATGTATCTTAATGTATCTCAGGTTAAACCTATGGCGATAATAGTGTTGGTGATATCACTAAACTAAATTTCACTAAATCTCATCTGCTTTTAATCCATTTTTGGATATCTCGCATATCAGCTTTCACTATATTTACACTATATTAGTTCAGTACCAAATAAAAGTTAATCAGAAGTACATGCTTGTTTATTAGTAACAAAACTGAACTAAACTCTAAATGTAAGAAATACAAGAAATAATTACGTAATTTAGTCGGCATGTATTTAGGCGACGTTTAAGTTTAGTGCGACCTGCCAAGTTTCATGTCACACGTTTTAAACGTTCAACACAAGAATGGCAAAAAGAAAAATTTTGGTCTAAGTTGAGTAATTTAACTAACTTTGATTATGCTAAAGTAAATTTTACTTTTTCAAGTAATAAACAAGCGTGCGTCTCTGATTATCATTTATTTGGTACTGAACTAAACACAGTAACAGCTGAGATGTGAGATATCGAAAAATGCACTGTTAGCAGATGGAGATCAAAGTAAAATATCCAACAACAAATTTTGGAGAATTTTAATTTAGTCATGACAACAACAGAATTACCACCAATGTCATACTAAACACGCTTCAACGGTAAAGTATAGAAATTGTTTACTTATAATTCAGCCGTTAAAATAAAATGTATTTGAAATTACTTACTCGAGGCCGAAGAACCAGGTGTATTGCACTGTTCAGTCCAGTTTCGCATGTGAAGTTCGAGCAAGTCTCTATTAAATTCTGACAAGTTGATAATAAGCGCTACCGCCTCTAGGATTGAAGGTGTTCTAATACCCACGTTTATGGCTAAAAATTCGGCCGCTTCCAATGAAGTCCATAACGGTATACGAAAATCTAAAAGTAAATTATTGCTCTTTGATTAAACAAGTACGACTATCTTTAATTATATAGTAGAACTAAAAATAAACATACGTTAGTGTATTTATTTTTAGTATATCTGTACAAGGACAAGTTCGTAAGTTAAGTTAATAAAATTATCAATTTATTATTATTTAAAAGGTATTCAAACTAATTTATATTACATGGTATGGAAACCTATATACATTACCACAATTATAAAATAAATAAACAATAACAATATTTACATATAAGCGTCGAAAAATTCCTCCGCATCATCGCCTACTGGTATAGTACCCAAAAGGCTGGCAGCATTGACACGTTGAATGGCAATACTAATTCTCTGTGCTAGAAAAAGGCTGGCCTTCTGGTCACGAGAAGCGTTGATCAGTTGCCTAGCTAGTTGTTTAAACATAGGGCGAGCACTCGGACTTCATGAACCCAGCGTCTTGACCCCAGATTCAAAGATGTAATTACCTATTCGTTTTTGCTATTTACGCCGTTTGAGGCTTTCCGCAGAAGCAGTAGCAGCGCCGGCATAATCAGCTGTACTTGGAAGATGAGATGACGCAAGGGTATCGACACAAATTGCGTCTCACACCCAAAGGCCTATCTATTTATCTATCCATCTTCCATGGCTGTAACGACATACCATCCGGTCTTTTGCCATCGTGTCGTACCGAACTATTTGGTTCACATACAGCTGGAACACCGGCGGTAACAAGAGCACGACGAATAATGTCGTTAATATTGGCATGTCGAGATATTCGTCCAGCGCTTCTGCTACAATAAAGGCCTTGATGTTCGAAACTGTCAACAGCTTCTCCACACTGACAAAAATACGGAGAAACACAAGGCGCTCCTAAATAGAGGCAAGTGGCAAGGTGAAATGTAGTATCGTCGTACAACAATTTACCTATGTTGGGCGATGGAAGTGCCTGAATCCACAAACCTGATACCCGCTCTCTAACAGCCAACAAACGAGCACGCTCAGCAACACTGATTGATGTATCTAGGAGTCTTTTTTGTTTTAAAAATACATAACGGCGCACCCCGTTCTCGCTGAGAAAATGGATAAGCAGGTAATATAGTACTGGGACAAGCTATCTGCTAAGCATCTATAGCAAAGGCTTGACACTTCAGCATCAACCAGTGTGTTTATAAGAATTTTCCTGGTTAACTTTTCTGTGCCTTGAACCGAAGATAGAAATGCTGAAAGGCTGACATCCACAATTTTGCGTACTCCAAAATCACCTAGACGAACTGTTAGGTATGCTTGGAACCAGGCTCGATCGTTTAAGCCTCATTCAGAACTTTGCTGAGCGTATTTTGTATAATTTTGTCGACTTTTTCTAACAGTGATGAATACTTCCAAAGGGGCGAGGACCGAAGCGCATGTATAAAATTAGGTACTAAAAGACAATAACGAATGATAGTAAAAACCGAACGGATATTATTTTAAGTAAACGATCCGAAAGTTGGAAAACCATCTTCCAACACAGGAGACCCAAGAAGGCGAAGAGACATTATTTCTAAAACTTTAATGTTAGGTGCCAAAGAATTAAATTTTGTAAAGTCGAGAGAAGTGATATTAATATTTCCAAATCTTAGTAATTTTTTTTCATCTAATTAAGTAATTACTTTAACTACTTTTATTTCACGATAAAAAAATAACGAATGTGGCAATTGATATGAAAAACATATTTATGGTAATTCATGTTCTCAGGATCTGTGCAATAGAGAGAATAAGAAAAACTTTATTTGTCTCTTTTACATTACATAGGTACTTAAAATTAACAGCACTATTAGAATATCTTAATGAAAAGAAAAAATGGTCTAGGACTCAGCATATAGTAACAATTATTTTAAAAAGACACGTTAGCATAAAAAAATTACTTCTGCAGAATAGTGTGAATCTTACCTAGTGTAAAATTTAAGAAAACTATTTACAACACACACTTACCTAAAGTGTGATATACTTGAAACTCCATATGCACGATCTCTGCCTTCGAGTGGGCAATGCCTTCCCTGAGCAGTGTCAACCGCACTAAGGAGGCCGTTAATGGTGCCGTAAGGTCAGTCATCTTCGCCGCTAATTGAATGCAGGATACCGCAACCAAGTAATACTGCGATGCCAACGAAGTCCTATACCGCTCCCATTCATCATGATCTGAAATATATGAGTATTTATTATATACGCATTTTAAATATTAACGGAATGTGTTATATTAAGGTGAAACAATAGAAATGCTAATAACCCAAATGGCGCTAACATAAAACTTTTTCACCACTTGTTTCTTCTCGACTAGAATAATTTTTTTGGGCAAAGGCCTTTAATTTTTTAACTTTTTTAAACAGTAGGTTACAGTAAGGGTTTTCAGACACTGCCGCAGAGAGTTTTAACTTTGAGTTCAGCAATTTCGCCCAGCGGTCGAATTTCGAACTTATTTTTTATTTTTAAACTGTTTTGAGGTGCATGGAATGTGCCTGCTAAGTATAAAACCACCTGGATGCATTCGAGGTCCAAACCATGTCTCTTGCGTAATGCGTGTAACAAATGCCTGGATTTACCATAGGCTTGTTGTCACAAAACTGGCGCTGCGACTGCATAGGCCCCATAGATCTAATAAACAAAGCCGCATCTCAACTTAGATGATTTGCAGAAACCAGAGGTACAAGAAAGATACAAACAATCCATCCGTAACATTGTGTTATAACTTGATGTCAGCTGCGGAAGAGATTAGATTAGATCGTTTCCATCTCAGGTGTCTTTGCGATATTCTGAACATAAAGTGGTCCGATCGTGTTAGGAACACGGATGTTCTGCGGAGAACTAATATTTTCAGCATTGAGGCTTACCTTATGCGCCGTCAATTAGGTTGCTTAGACAAAGCTAATCTTAGAGGGCGCCACCGAACTACAATGTAAACAAATTAGCGCGGTAAACTTTTAAAGTTTCATTTTATTTTATATTTCATTTTCTTTTCATATTATTATCAATAATGGATAATAATTATGGACGTCCGGCGTTAAAAAAGCTGCTCCGGGAAAGCGGCGCATTTTTCAAAGCAAAGAAAATCTGAAGAAATAGGGTATGTTATATCATGAACAAATAACACACAATTTTAAGAATAAATAGTAATAAAATCAACATAGAATTTACACTTACCAGTCGCAAATCCTTCAATAACATAATTTTCTGCTTTAAAATGACAGACTTGAGTGCATAATAGCCTTGAAGTTTTTACGATGCATAGCTATTTTCCATTGCTTACGCAGCTTTTGGTCTTTAGGAAAAAAAATGTACTCCGATGTTTTTTCACCCAAATGCTTGTGCAGTCAGTATTGTTACTGATGCATTTTTATTATTTTCTCAATAAACAAAAATAATTTTGATGCAAAAAGTACTATTATGGCAATGAATGTTCTAATTTGTTTACCTTGTAGTTCGGTGGCGCTTCTAAGGGGATAATTTGGCAGTAATATTCCCTATTACCGTGGTCTGGGCAGGTTGTAAGACTGTCTAACGAGAGGGTCGCAAAGCGTATCTTTTACTCTGAACAGAGGGATGGAAAGCGGAAACGCGGCGACCAGTTCCTCAGATATATGGATCTTCAGTAGAGACACAAGAAGAGATGCAATATGGACTCCTCTCGCTGGGTGGATTTCGCTAGGGATAGACCTGGTTGGAGGCGGATGATTCACCAGAGTATCTATAACTTTGAGGATCAAAGGAGGTATTGTCTCGATTTGAAGCGAGATCGTCTCAAAAACAAACCAGAGCCAGAGCGCATGCCCGAAGCTTAGGTGCTTAGACTTAATCAGTGACCATAGCCGAAATCGGCAAGGGATGATATAATTTGTATGTATACAGGTATATGTTTATGTGTATATGTATATATATATTTACATGTAGTAGCTCTTAGCTTATGTCAATTGCATGTTGTTCTGGAAAGCTATAACCTCGATGTACCTAGCTTCCTAGATCTTCACACCCCCCAAAGGTTGGCTGGTAGACAATGCCTAAGGCGTTAAGTCCGCCGATGTATATAATGCATGAAGTTGTAAATAAATAAATAGATAAATATGTGTGTATATATATATATATATACACGTATGTATTTAATATATTTAGATCAACTTTCTTGGTCACGAATTTACTTAAGTAGACATAGATGTCCTCAGTGAACATACAACTACATAAATGACCCATCTTGCACGTAGTAGCTCCCTGATGTAGATAGTGCATGAAGTTGTAAATAAATAAATAGATAAATATGTGAATACACCACAATGGTACGAAATATTTATCTTAAAGTAGATCTAAATATATTAAATACATACGTAAATACGTATGTATTTAATATATTTAGATCTACTTTCTTGGTCACGAATTTACTTAAGTAGACATAGATGTCCTCAGTGAACATACAGCTACATAAATGACTCACCTTGCACGTAGTTTCGAATGTGACGAGACAAGAAACGTTCCATGAGGCGACAGGCACTTCCCGGTACTCCTTTGCCATTAACACGAAGCCTACTGCACAAATGCCAAATTAACTTCCTCCCAGCCGACTGCAGCAACAGTATTGGCCAGCGAGCTTCTTCTTTTACTATTGTAACATAAATTTAAATATGTACTTAATGTTTGCTATCTGAGAAAACAGATTTTAAACAATTTGTACTGAACCTAATTTGGCAAGTGGGTAGCCTAGTGTTTCTATGCAAGCAGTGTGTGTGTCTAGATACTGAGACTGTCATGGTGTTTAATAACAATAATAATTATGCTAGCGTATGCCAAAGTATAACTTATTACAGGTATCAATTTTGTCATTCATATCACATAATTTAAAAAAAATACCTAATCTTACAGAGAAAAATCAGGAATTTTACCTTCCTCCTCGTATTCTTGTAACAAAGCCTCTATCCAGTCTGGTCCAACAAAGTACGCTGGTAGAAAATTTGAGCCCATTTCAGAGCACATCCTTATACCTTTCTCCGCTTACATCTACTATTGGAATCTAGTATTTTGTCAACACACATTACTCAAATTTACTTATTTTATAATCATTTTACCATTGTGTCTAATAAATAATGATCTAATTAGGTTATGAACAATATTCAGTAGTCAATACCATAAACTAAATGTAACTTATTTTTGGTAAAAGTCATGCAAAGACAGTACATATTGAAAAGTTTGTATCAATATGTCAACTGTTTGAAAATAGGTCAATTTGAATTATTATTACTTATGTTCATACAATACGTACAATACAATATGTTCTTGTCAAATATATCTTTTTTTTATTGTTTACTCTATTTTACATTTTTTTGAATTGTGCATTAAAAACTTTTTCGTTCAAACTAATACCGTTTTTTTATTTTACACATAATGCATTCCTAATTTAAATTCTTGTTTGTCATTGTATGTGTGCTGATAATAATAAATGTTCCATTTTTGAACTTTGCACGTGGTGCAGCCTAGGTAGTACTCGTAATTACTCTTAATAGATTTCAGCTATTCGCGTTCCTAATGTTTAATCTTAGATTACTGCATTAACTTAGTGTTTATTTTATTTTGTAATAACAAATACGGTTACGAAATATTTGTCTTATCGATTACTAAAGCTCTATCTTTTACTATATTTACTTTGTTTTTCTTTACTTTGTTATATTTTCTTAATGTTTTGGAGAACCTTGTGGAAGGTCTATGACCAGAAGAGAACGACTTTTGACTGAGATGATGATTACGATAAGTTTGTTCAGAATGTACCCATACCTACATCTAAACCAGGTCTAATTGACCGTATTTAATTTTGTTTTGAGTTTGTGTCTAAAGATTGGTCTAGACTAACTTATTTTGTTAACATGGTTCTCATTGTTTTAAAATGAGGTTGTAAACAATTTGTATTATTATAAGGAAACCCAAGTCAGATGTATTGCTACACTAATTTACTAAAAAATAATAATTTAGTAATATATGCAATATTTACATAAATAGATGAAAAGGAATACGTGTCTAGTTAGCTAGTTAGTACTATCATCAAAAAGGGGAGACTGTTCAACAATTTTAATGTCGTCAAATAACACTAAAATGCAACAGTAAACCTTTTCAAACAAAATAAAAACTAGACGTAAGCGAAGTGGCGAGCTATCAAGCGATCGAGTGCAGCATGAGAGAGAATCAATACACCGCCGCTGTGTGTGAGCTAACGTTTACTCATACAAAGCCATAATAAAAGAAAAATAAGTAAAATGGTCGTGTGGAAAAGTGAGACGAGGTGGGCGTGGCGGCACAAAGGCGGACCATTTTTCTTATAAACTCCGCCCAACGGAAAATGTTCGAGTCCCGCCCTCACGCCATTACTACTCAAACCACATTTAAAACCAGCTATCTACATTCAAATATATTGCAATGTCTCTCCACTTATTCATGCTATGATTTAATTAAATTTATTTTAAGAACAGGTCATTTTAAAATATACAGTCGCATTGTTTGACGGCGACAATAGATGAAACATATTATTTCTAGATCTGATCTGTAGAGTGATCCATGAAGTAGGGAGAGTATAAAATATGTTACTTGTCTCAATGTGCTTAGTGTATTACAATCTATTTGACAAGTAATCGCTTATAGTAAGTTCAATGCAATACGACCTTCAAGAAAAGAGGGTATTCTCTTGACTGATATAGAAAAAATATATCAGTGTTGGATAGCCCATTAATTGAGAAAGGGTATAAGCTATATATCATCTCGCTAAGACCAACAGGAGCGGAACACCAATGAAGAATGTTACAAAAACGTGGGAAAATTACTTTACGGGCAATAGGAGAGGTAAACGAGGTTGCGTGGGTCAGCTAGTTACTTAATGCATGGATGAGAGGCTTTGCTAGATGACCAGCTAATAGCCCAAAAACACAAGCCAATATTTTACTAGGTACTCCCAGTCACTCATCTAAGTTTTTTTTAATGAATTCTGACACTAATCTGAACCTTATCCTAGACCCATATCTTTTTAGACATCTGGATATCTAGTACGTATATTTAGCAGAGATTGCAAACTATCGATAGATTGTCAAGTGTGTTACACTGCTTACCCGTGTCATATTGTCAACTGTCCCTGATTGGTCGGTTTTACAGTAGTTCAATGGCCATAGCGTTAGATTAGGTTAGAAGTTCTTTACCTTATCAATCACAAATTAATTTTACTGTCACAACAATTTTATATAGCTAAATAAACTCACTTGTACTTATTTCACAATTTTAATTAACTTTAATCCTGACCGGTGCCGACGTATGTTATTTTCAAAGGTTACAACTGAGTTTAATTCTAGAATGTAATTCATTAAGTTCCATCAAGTGCCAACAATCGAGAGTATCTATATATATAAAAAAAAGTAAAAACTAAAACCCAACTACGACAAAAAACGACGCTGAAAAAGTATGAAACAAGTTTCAAAAGCCGTAGTCACGCGTTGTTAAAGTGATATGGACTATGGTACATTATTAAGTTTCAAAAGCCGTAGTCCATGTAGTGTAATGTACCATATGGTACATATCACTTTAACAACGCGTGACTATACATACTTTTTCATCGTCGTTTTTTGTAGTAGTTGGGTTTTAGTTTTTACTTTTTTTTATTTAAAATGTTTTGGTGCCTCTATAATACTAATTTCTTTGCAAAGTATATTTTAAATAGATAGCACAGAAATTTCACAATTATCGAATAAATACGGACAAAGTCACGAGAAAATGACAATAATATATATATTTTTGAAATCTACAAGTAACGCCCTTTCGTATGATACCAAACACGGCATATTTCTCTCATATTTATTTTTTAATACACTACTTTACGTGGGCTAGAGGGCGCCACATTAGATTCAGTGACACGTCATATAGCCTGTTATCAACGGGCAATCAAGACGCTTCTAACGATACCTTATTTGTCTTATTCTGACTAGTTTAGAAAGAATGAGGGAACAAATAAGTATACCATAGAAATATCACAATTATCGAGTAAATACGGACAAAGTCACGAACAAATGCTAATAATATATATATTTTTGAAATGTACAAGTAACGCCCTTTCCAGTGATACCAAACACGGCATATTTATCTCAAATTTATTTTTTAATACAGTACTTTATGTCGGCTAGAGGGCGCCACATTAGCTTCAGTGACACGTCATATAGCCTATAACCAGAAGACAATCACGACGCTTCTAGAGACACCTCATTTGTCCAAATCTAATGAGTAGTTAAGGAGCTAGAAGGGAACAAATGAACATACATACATACATACATACATACATACATACATACATACATACATACATACATACATACATACATACATACATACATAGCCTGTCAAAATCATAACCCTCCTTTGGCTTTGCCGTAGTCGGGTAAAAAGAGGAAGGTGACTGACATACCCAGAGATCAACGTAGGCCCAAACCGCTGAACCTAGTTTTTTTTTTTTTTTTTTTTTATAATTTACCTGCCAAAGTGACTCTGCTCAGCCTGATGGTAAGCTCAAGCAAAATCCAACAGTGGGGGTCACCATACTCACTGCTAAAGCAAACAATGCAGTATGGCGTCCCACACTATGGCGGCTTAGTGAGATGCTTTTTCACGCCCCGCTTAAAGGACCCGGGATCATAGTGGGAGGGAAACACGTGCGCTGGTAGTGAGTTCCAGTTTTTAACTGCTCGGCTCAGGAAGGAAGAACCAAACCGCTTGGTTCGAGAATGTATTTCTACCACTCTTAGGCGGTTGCTTGCAAGGCCTGCACGTGTTGTTCTGTAGAGGAAGGGAGAAGGTGGGATCAATTGGAAGAGCTCTTCAGAACACTCTCCATGGTAAAGGCGGTAGAGGACTGCCATGGAGGCGATATCTCTCCGCAACTGCAAAGGCTCTAGGAACTCGGTGGCATCGGGACTGTTGATAATGCGGATTGCTCGCCGCTGCAGCCGGTCGAGAGCATCAAGCAAATACTGCGCGGATCCATCACAGAGATGAGAACAATACTCCACGCACGGGCGTATCTGGGTCTTATAAAGAAGACACAAATGCTCGGGCGCGAAGAACCGTCTCACCTTGTTCAATACGCCAAGTTTCCGCGAGGCCGCCTTAGTGATGCTTTCGATGTACTCCCGTGGGTTGAGGTCCCGGCAAATGTCCATGCCCAGAACACCGAGCTTATCCCGTAGTGGCAGTTGAGTGCTCTGAAAAGTGGGGAGGGGAAGAAACGGAGACTTTTTGGAAGAAAACGCGCACACCTGTGTTTTCTTAGCGTTGAACTCGACCAGATTCTCATTGCCCCATTGTGAAATGCGGTCCAGAACCCGATCGAGCTCAGCGACAAGATCCCGTCGTTTTTCCTCAACGTCCGACAGCTTGGCTGCAAGATGTCCTAAATATCGCCCATGGACTATGCTGTCGTCTGCATAGCAATGTATGTCGCCAAGGGCTAACATATCATTGATATGCAGAAGAAACAACGTGGGTGACAGAACTGAACCCTGTGGTACGCCAGCGTTTACCTGCAGAAACTCAGAGGCCGCACCGTCGCAAAGGACCCTAATGCGGCGCTGGTGCAGAAAAGCGGCAATCCAGTTACTGAGTCTAGGAGGCAGACCGAATGCCGGAAGCTTGGAGAGAAGCGAACGGTGCCAGACCCGGTCGAAGGCCCTGGCCATGTCAAGACTGATTGCCAAGGACTCCCCATGCCTATCTATAGAATCCTAAAATTTGCATGAAGGTTCTTTATATAACGTAAGTGAGCACTAAGAAATTATTATTTAATTCCACCCCCAAGGGGGTAAATCAGGGGATGAAAGTCTGCGTGAGCGAAGCCGCGTGCAAAAGCTAGTAAATAGCTATAATGGATATCACTCACTGCACAAAACAAAGTGGCTTCCGCTGTCTGTCTGTACCTATAAATGCTTAGATCTTTAAAACTACGCAATGGATATTGATGCGGTTTTCTTTTATAGATAAAGTTATTTAAAACATAGGGATAACCCACAATAACCATTTTTATTCCTTTCTTTTCACGAGAAATAATGGTTTATTTACGAAGTGATGTTAAGCAATACAGCATCAATCTTTATTATATTAATACCTTAAATACATTGTATATTTAATATAGATTAATATGGCCTGTAAAAGTATGTAATTTAAATGAATATATTTCAAGATATTACAGATTTAAAATGCACGAACCGTGTCGTCGGTGAATGCATCTGAAATCCATCCGTGCGAAGCCGGGATGGGTCGCTAATGTTATAATAATAACACACACAGCGTCAGATGTCATCAGATCCCAAATTAGGTAAAGACTGTAATAAATGGTAACCATTCTTAATCAACATTCAATTTCGATATATATTAAGTACATTTACCTGCACGTTTGACTGTACGAATGGCAAGGTTATAAGATTATAAGTGGGTTCAAAATTTCAAACCTCACACTTTATGTGGATACAAATTGTTGTTCTATGTCTGTGTCTTCTTTGTGTTTGTTTCATGTATATTTGTCGAAGTCGTCCTCCACTACACAAGAATTATGCCCTTTGTTGTTATTGTAAGGGTACAACAACCGCGGGCAACATGTCGCAGTTGTCGGTACGTCATCATCATCAGCCTGTCGCAGTCCACTGCTGGCCATAGGCCTCTCCAATTGCACGCCACTTAATTTGATCCTTGGCTCCTGTTGTCGGTATGTAAAGTAAGCAGATAGTGCCTAACTATTCATTAAAATTTGTGGTGATGGGGTGCAAAATCCTGTAGGAATAAGTAGTAGCAAGTGGGATTCTGTGTCGCTCAAGATATCAATTTGTGGATCACGCAAAGGTTCCATGTGGGAATGGAACCCACAACACTCTGTGCAGTAGAAAGCGGCTTGGTGATCGTTTAAACCATTACGACTCATATAAAGGCGTGATACAACTTTTTGGGTATGATTAGATACCACGAGGTAGTTATCTCAAAGCGATCAAAAACTATATTTTTAGAATAACAGTTCTCCACTGTAACTACGACAACATAATTAATATCTAAACATTATTTTCAATATACGCACAACAATCAATCAAAATAATGTGTACCATCAAATATTTATGCATTTGCGTGTCTTATTTCAACTTTCCTTTTTCCTTTTTAACGCGCTTTTATTAATTGTCATCCTGTCACCTGTATGTTTGTTTGTTTTTAACCGACTTTTGTGAACGTGTGGTTTAGTTTTATTTTACTATATAGTTATTTGGTTGACCAGTATACAGGTGTGTACAGCTCTTAAGTAGTTCTCTTAGACTCTTTTAAATAGTTTTTAATGTTACGTATGTTCGAATAATAATACTTCTAACGACAGATTGGACTCTCTCCAACACACATATACATTATTTACATATTATTAAACATGTACCTACATACAAATTTAATGTGACATAGAGAACTATTTACTTAAACATAATGTGTATGTTTATACATCGATGTGATGTTTTTAGTGTTGTGTACATGCATATAGCACACAAAACTCAACCAACACAGACAAACTGTTTAAAACAGTTTTGAGACCCTATGTTTTAGAATAAGGTTTAGTGAATGTGAACGATACATTTTAAATAAAAAAAAAACTTGCCGCATGGTCCGAAAATATTTACTGCATCACACACTACAAATTCAGTCAAAAATCCCACAAATGAACTCCACTTAGCTTGACTGGGTTTTTATTCTAATACCAAAATCCTAATATAGAGATAAATAAATGTATACATAATAATAGATAGAAATAGGTAGACAGAGACGTATGAAAACTCCCTCATTCTTGACGACTATAATTTTAGTGCCACTTACGTAACAGGGGGAAGCCTTTTGTAGTCAACGGCATACATATATTTTAAATAAACATATAAATAAATGTTTAATACAAACAGTAACGAATTATTAAAAAACTACGACTGTGTCAATATCTGCCATCTTTATTAATTTCATTGAAGAACTAAAAAGATAGAAAGAACTGAAAAGAAGAAAAGATTACATAATTTTATTATTTTTTAATTTCAATGTAACCAGTGTCACTCTCACGACTAAGGCAAATATATTGACACCACTCACATAAAAATATGACAAGCCGTTTAGGCTCTAGGGCATACCAAAGAAATATACACACATACACTCGAAAGACATAACCGTCCTTCTATCGCAATCGGTTAAAAAAATTGGGTGCTTGTTCTGAAAAATTACATTAAGTATTCCGATTAAAGAATACTACCATACATTATATTTATTTTAAAAAGTGTGTAAAGTATACTCATTAACAGGCAGTCCAGTGTTGGACAAAGGCCTCTCTTTACATTATTTCCTTATTTTATAAACGACTAGCGACCCGTCCCGTGGATTTCAGATGCACCCACCAATGTCACGATTCGTAAATTTAAATCTGTAATATCTTCGAATATATTCATTTAAACTACTTACTGTAAATGATCATATTGATCTATATTAAATGCACAAAGTATTTAAGGTATTTACTGATATTTACAATGTATTTACTTAATTGTATAAATCGCTTCGTAAATAAGCATTTAATTCTCGTAAAAAGTAAATAATATAAAAAAGTTTTTTGGGTTATCCTTAAGAGAAAGACATTTACCATCGAGGACTTTTTTGTAGACCTTTTTCATGTGTACAATACTGTAGTACTTTATCTATCTCGTAGGGTTCAGCCAGCGTCCGGAATGTAAGCGCACAAAATATGTTTATTTATGACATCACATTAGAGACCTCTAAAATTATTATCAGTGTTCTTTTACTATATTATGTATGTATTATACATCTAAACCTTCCTCTTAAATCACTCTATCTATTAAAGAAAACCTCATTAAGATCCTTTGCGTAGTTTTAAAGGTCTCAGGATCTATAGGGACAGACAGACAGCAGGAAGCGACTTTGTTTTAGTCACAAACATAGTTTAAGGAAAAACCATTTACTGTTTCATATATTTGTTAAGTTATTATATTGTAGAGAGTGATCTCTGTTGACGTTTATCAATCCCGTCACTTCGGGTCGGTACAAATTATCCCCAACATCCATCACATGCATCGAATGTCTGCCGTCCGGCGGCGTCGACCGACGACTTTGTGGCTAGACACCCCTATTTCCTATACTGTACCCACTGTTCTCCAATCTCATGCAAATTTATACGCTAATGACTATGATGATTGCAAAGCCGTGTACAGAAATTTTGAAATTGAACCAGGTATTGCTTGTGTACTGTTGTCATGTTATTTAAATTAAAATTTACGAAAATTAACATTGCACCAAATAATTTTGAACATTCTTTTAGGAGTATAGTTCAGCGATTAACGTCAGGTTTTTGCCTGACACAATGCTGAATTGGGTCCATTTTTGGTACAGTTTTGTGTTATGTGCTTTCCTATTTTTGTTTGTTTGTAAACAAATATTTTTATAGTGTGTGCCAAAATAAATATTTTTCATTCATTCATGCATGCATTCATTCATTCATTCATTCATTAATTCACATAACAGGGTGAAATAAAAGTAGATTAGTTTCACAGATAAACTAATTTCAGTCTAGATATTTTTTTAAACAATTACATTTTTCAAAATCTATATCTATATAATAAAAAAAGCTGAAGAGTTTGTTTGTTTGTTTGTTTGTTTGAACACGCTAATCTCAGGAACCGCTGGTCCGATTTGAAAAATTCTTTCGGTGTTGGATAGTCCATTTATCGAGGAAGGCTATAGGATATATATCCTCACGCTACTACTAATAGGAGCGGAGCAACACTGAAGAATGTTTCAAAACCGGGGTAAATTTTCACGCTACGTGCAATATAAGGCGCAAACGAGGTTGCGTGGGTCAGCTAGTTGTCTATATAACACCTTTGAAGTAAAACTAGTTATTGCCTCTGCCTTTAAACAATAATTAAAGAAATAAGTTCTTATTAGTTAAGCCTCCGTCTTTTAAATTATTATATTACATATTACATCGTGGTTTTAAACATGCTTAATTAACCCATAGTTTTTTTTTAATACGTCTATACTCTATTCAACTTCCTCTGAGACAAAAGGTAAACAAACCAGTAAAAGGTTCTTTCAAAAGTCAAATTTCAAATTTTAAATGCATCTATCATCAATAAAAAAAGTGACATTTTCTTTCTTTTTCTTGGAAAATGGCAAACTATGCCGATGTCGACAATTCTTCCAGTGTCAAGTACAACGGAAATACGTGTGTAAAATAATGAAATAATTGCAACTGTTCAAATTTGCCGAGTTCACAGGGGACTGACTAAAAAGTGACATTAAAAAAACCTAAAACTGTAGCTGTTCCCAAACTTTGAACGTATTATAATACTACTAAATTGAAGGGTGATAAGGCAAATAATTTACGTAGAAATGTGAAATTTTGTAATTAGTTCGGTTACACCGGCCATCTTTACTGTCGATCAACTCGTTGACTCGTGCATACCGTGTTTTCAGATAGCTTTGTTAAATTCTTGTTATTTGTTTTTTCCATCAGTTAAATTTGTTGTTTTCTATTACTGTTAAGTTTTTTGTTGTTTGTTGTTTTATTGACGTGCTTATAAGTTCTGTAATTATAAAAAAGGCTAGTTTTATTTGAAAAATAAAACTAGCATTTTTTATATATTTTTTTGTTTTTTGTTGTTTTATTGACGTTTTCGTGCTTATAAGTTCTGTAATTATAAAAAAGGCTAGTTTTATTTGAAAAATAAATAGACATTGAATTACATGCGTATCTTGCAACAATAATTTATCTCATTCATAGGTGACTAATAGACAATTTTATTTACATACCAATATTAATAAAAAAGTTTTAGAAACATTGGTTCCCTTTTTTACCTTTTGTCTCAGAGGAAGTTGAATAGGGTATAGTTACAGATATTAAACTACCTACTTAACTTTTCGATGTTGTGAACATAGTTTATTTTATTGGTACCTTGCATTTCTTTTTATTTCTTATATATATCTTATTTTTATTATTATATCATATCTTTCTTTCTAAACTTTAATGAAAATATTGCTTTGCAGCTAGGACTTATTGCGGCTTAGTTTTTTAATAGTGTAAACCTTTTGCTGTCGTCAAAGGAAAATTTAACGATTATTTGCTTAAATATTGATGACAATGAATTTTTATTAAAAAAAAATTAATAAATATTTCGAATATTTTCGGACCTCTAACCCTCATAGCGACCTAGTCCCAAGCTAAGCAATGCTTGTGTTATGGGTACTAGACAACTGATACAAATACATATATACTATATTTTTTTGTAAATACATGCATATTATACATAGACAACACCCAAACTCCGAAACAAATATTTGTAGATCATACAAACACTTGTCCGACCCGGGAATCGAACCCGAGACCTCATGATCAGCAGTCGCGCAAGCCAACCGCTAGACCAACGAGGCCGTCAAAAAATATACAAAATATAATATATAATATATATATAATGTACAAAAAATATTGCAAGGATTTGTGTAATAATATGAAATGTGAATAAGCCAAGTTTGTAAAAAAATGACTATCTTTACAAACAAAATTAACAATGTGCAATCGATAACATAAAATGATAACCTGATTATATTTAAAACTTTGCAGTCACATACCTAACATACAATCACTTTAATCATAACTGTTCTAACTTTTTTAACACTTTAAGTTACCTTTGGAATTGTAACCTTTAAAACTTTGTTACCACCTTACACATAAAAAAGGGGAACAGAAAAATCAACACAAGTAAATAAAAAAATGCATTTTTTTTAAATTAAACGGTTTTATTGAAAATAATGTACTAAAAGCTAAAAAATAATTTGATAAAAATATTCGGTATAAAATCGTTGAGCGTAACGTAAACTGAGATGGCTGGATTGAAACACGGGCCCAACGATTTTATACCGAATATTTTTACCAAATTATTTTTTAGCTTTTAGTACACTACTTTCAATAAAACCATTAATTTCTTTTTTTCATTTTTTTATTTTCAAGTTTTGTAGTTTTTAATTTCATTACATAGTACTTCTCATCTGTGTTCTACTATTTAAACCCTTTCATTTTTTACCCATAAAGTGGTAGTCTTTGACAAAATGTGTAAACCACCATTTTGTAGCGGCTACCATCTTGGATTTTAATTTTGTCATAGTGAACTGTGTTCTACTAATCAAGCCCTTTCATTTGATAGCCTGATTAAGGTAGTCGTGACAAAATTTGTAAACCGCCATTTTGTAGCGGCAGCTATCTTGGATTTATAATGAAACAGAATTCTTTTAATTGTATTGTCACCAGGACTGAGGGTGTGTACCAAATTTCAGATCAATCTATCAGCAGGAAGATTTGACCCAAGCAATGAAATGAAAAGGTCAAGTTTAATTAAACCGTTTAGTAACAATAATACAATATGCTTTTGCAGTTTTATAATAAGAACTATATGAGCAACCAGCGACCACTTTATTAAAACACCATACAGTAACAACAGATCTCGGCCGTAAGTATTAAACTGCCTTCAGTATCAATTTTCCTTATTTGCCATTAAGTAATGAAAGTGTTCTTACTTCCATTAATAAGGGTAAGAAGTAATAATAACCGAGCAGTTCAAACAACAACGTGTGCAATTGCATGTTATTGAATAATTTACATGTTTTAGTACAAAAAATATTGCAAGGATTTGTGTACTACAGCTGATTATTTACCCTATTCCCCGTTACATCTAAATAGCACTAAAAATATGACAAGTAATTTCTAGAACAATGCGGTATTGATAAAAAGCGATCCCCTACAACACTATTAAAGGTTGACGGGGATTTTTCTGTCAACAACTGATATGTAAATACCTTCTGACTTAAAGATTCGAAAAATTCTCATATTTATATTATAGTTGTTATTTATTTTCTCTGGTGAGCCGTAAAATACGGCTGTATGGAAATGTGGGGATTTACACCGTGTTATAGTTTGACAAGATGACAGTTATAGGAAAAGGCGGGCGGTGCGGGGAGCAACGGAGGGTTATGAAAGTACACCCGCGTTTGAGTTGTCCTGCTAACTCCTTTATTGCCATCTTCCATTCTTTATGTTGCCCTTGTCTCCCTTTCCGATATCATCACATTTTATTGAATTACATCGAAAATATACAGCATGTTATACGATACAAAACGATGTAGAATTATGTCTATGCAAATGTTTGTTTCTTTTTGTACTTTAAACGAAACTTTAAATCCCCTCCTGTCCTATTTTAGAGAAAAAAAAGGTGGAATGTTTACTTATTCGGTAGACAGTTTTCTTTGCTCGTTGAAGCATGTAATCACGTGAATACAATATGGGAAATAGGTACTCCAGCAATATCCCAATACACAAAGGATTTTAAACTGTATTGGCGATAACAACGGTACAACGACGAAGTTTGAAATGAAGATATTAAAAGTAAACATTTATACAAATATAAAGATATAAATCAACATATCTATCAAAAGAATAATGTTAATATACGTAGAAGGAAGGTAATTAGGTGATTTTGCTAATACATTCCACCATTAATACAAGAAATGAAAGATAGAGAGGAGTAGTTCCAGCATGATGTGTTAATGTAAGTGTAAACCTGTGATTTAGCCATCTTTTTTAATTTAATCATTCCATAAGTAATATTAATTAAATTACAATTTCCATTAAAAAGTAAAGTACTTTTTTTAAACCTAAACATTTAAAACTGGAAAACCTGTCTTTTATCTTTATTGGCAGAACTAGTTCCTGCCTAACCGAATTCTTTGGCACGCAAATAATTACAGAATTATTTTTTAGCATAGAAACTCCTCACATGTTTAAGCAATGATTATTATTAGAACTTACAATATCTTATGGAAACTTATTTTCTTCACTAAAATAAAAATTACACTAACGATAAAGAATTGAAGCTCACCGCACGTTGTCCAACAGTATCTGATAAGACTACCTAAGCATCCACAATGACATATGCTTTACGAATTTTCAGTTATACTATTTGGAGTCTAGTTACATATAAAATAAAGTACAGTTTCCTTTATCGACATATAAATTTACACACGTATGAATTGCACATTTAGTCGCGAGGGTGCGAAAACTTGTTGTTATCTTCAACGAGCCCAATTTCACCAAATGGATACTAAGTCCTAACTCTCGTATCTTTTTACGCCGTACGGTGTTCACGTTGTTTTAAAATATCGACATATCTCTTCAACAGCTTGTGTGCTGACACGCAATTTAAAAAGGATTTTCTTTACTGCCTCGAGGCCTAACGTGGTTCCGTGAACTTAATCTTAAACATACTCGTAATCTATGATCTTTTACATCTACAACTTTAAGCTCTTTGGTTTATGCGGTTGGTATAAGTTTGCGTTAAAGTTGATTTTACAATAAAATTAAAAAATTATAATTGTAGTTTACATTACTTTATTGTGTGTTGTCAACGATACTCGTATTCAAATAATAGTATCAAATGAATTAAATGGTTTTGTGGAAAGCGGTGTGATAGTACTGTTCCCTTGTTGATCTGTGCGAACTGTCGACTGTCGGTCGCGCTAGCCACTTTGCGCCTCGCTGGCCGCCCTTTGACGCTAAACCATGCGAGAAGTCATTCACTTATCAACGCGATCTAATGTCGACATTTTTCCCGTTTTTCCCCATCTTTTCGCGTGAACGGTTGTGCTCCAAAAGTGACATAATTGAATCAGCCGTTCCCCGCCGAACGAGGAGACTGTTGCAAATTAATTCTGACAAACGTAAAACAAACACATTTAGACGTTTCACATATCAATTGACCATTTATATTTCCTACTTAAGATGTGTTTTCTTTGTGAATTTATCGTAAATGAGTTTACGTTTGAATACGTTTGGGCATCATGTTGCTTTTATGCGTAAGGTCAATTAGTTAAATTTGCTGTATGTATATATCTTACGCAGTATAATTAGGGACTATATAGGTAGTAGCTAATATAATACTGCTGTCACTTACTGTTTATGTTTGGGTATATATTTCAAGGATTTCTGGGTAGCTAGCTAGCTAAAACTTTTTGTATAAAAATCTCGCAGGTAAAGAAGTTCGTGATAAACATTTGTACGGTAGACCAGCCATTTTTCAAGTTGTGCGATTTAAAATAATAACTAGTCTTTTTACTACGGATAAAAATCAAAAGGAAACTTTATTAGTGCTTTTAATTTATTGTATTCATATTCTTTATACTGGTAGAAATGTTTTAAATCTACAAGAACATCTATGTAACCATCCTAATATAAAGTGTCGAATCTTTTAATAGGCCTTTAGCTATTCCTATTTTAGCAATACCAAGTTGCGAAAAGAAAATGATAAATTTCACTTCTATTATCATAGTGTATAAGTTACTACGTTATTTTTTCTCAACACAGAGTACAGAAATAAAAATGAAATCATTTTTCAAGCTGTAGTTACCTACACAAGTGCAATCGAAATAAAAAGGTAGTTGGGTAAAGGAAAAAGGCTTTGGTTACACTCGTTTCATGGCAAGTGTAATACAATTTGAAGCGAGTATCAAAGCGACGCTCAGAACCCTGTCTATGTCATCACGTATACGACATTTTAAAACGTTTTTTTTATTTTATCTTTGAACTGATAGCTACCTTGGATTATTTTCGGTGTATTTTCAGTTGCTTGTATACCTTAGCTAGTGAATTATACATATACGATCTGACAAAGTTGTGGTAGAGTACTATTAGTTTACAATAAAGATTTTCAATTATCAATTTTTTTACAACAATTTTTTAAAATTAAATTATTAACCATACTAATTAAAAAATCTAATTATGTTAACAACAGTGTAACTGCTTGTATTATAGTAATATTCCAGATTCAAAAGTTGTGATGTCATCTTTCCACTGCTTGACATAATTTTTCATAATTAATTTTGAATCATAATTTGGATTCAGTGTAACTCGTAAATATTCAATTCCATTGCGGTTCAGATGTAAATAGTGTTGGTACAAATGTCGCCGGACGCAGTCTGTGGTCGAGTAGTGAAACGGCCGTTGCGTTTTGTCGGTGCTTTTTGCTCCATGCGGCGTTGCGGACACCCCTGACCACGCCGTATGTCCTGCGCCAAAATAGAGCTGCAACTTACTTACTCGATTATCGAATATTAATTCAAATTTTTCCTCTTAATCATGTAAACATAATTTGTACAGGGACCTGAGCGCGGTTTACAGAATTGTTGGTTATCGAAAACAAAATTTATTAGTCTTAGATCTACGCCTAAGGATCTAAGGCTGATTTAAAATTATATGAAATTAGAATTTATTCGTTGCTTGATTCACAATATGAGTATGTTATTCTCAATCATACGCAACACATCACAATCTACACAAACATACTTCGCCCGAGTGTTACAGAAAAAGCTTCCTTTCTAGAAGATGCCTATGTCTAGCAGGGGACTGACAACATCACAACTTTTGAATCTCGAATGTTACCTGCTAGCTTGCAGTTTCACTGGTGATACACAATTGGATTTTTTGGTTATAAACTACTTCCTTTTTAAACGACTTCAAAAAAAGGAGGAGGTTTAGACCGCATTTTTTTATGTACGTTCGCGGTTTATGAGCCTATTTCGATTATTCTTTTTTTAACGGAAAGGAGATGTCCCAACGGTGGTACCATGACAAGGACATTAATATCTGATGATGGCATCCAAGAGAAATCGAGTTGAACCTTGAAGTCGGTTTTATTTTTGTTAAAATTGTACTTGTTGGGTATAAACTACTTCCTTTTTACCGCTTTGTTTTATCCTTTAAAGGACAACTCCCGCATTAAACATATACATCTCGTGTCGCAGTGAACTTTACAAACATACGTGAAACGGACACAATGAATACCCAGAGTCAGAATAACAATTGGTGAATCACACAAAGGGTTGTTCCATGTGGGATTTGAACCCATAACACTTGTCGCAGTAGAAAACGGCGTGGTGGCCGCTTTAACCACTAGGCCAACGGTGCAGTGGTTTATGTAATAATCAAGGTGTGTATTGGTTAGTATACTCTTTCTCTTTTTGTTTAAGCTTAATCCCTTCTGGCTATTTTCGTTAAAAAATAATAAATGTCTTGAAGCAACACTTGTATGGTATTAGAAATAGTTTCAACTGAAATTACATGTGAAGTCTGTGTGACTTTCGTGTTGATCGATGATGGTAGATTCCAGGCCTAGTTGGACCGGCAGGCTCGGTGGGTGACGACGTGTTTTGCGCCGCGTGACACGTGACGGCGTAATTAGTGCGTGACCGCCGGCCGACGGCCCGTCCGTCGCAGGGTGCTACAAACACCCACAACCTCACAGCTCTACGTTGTTTATGTTGGCAACACTTTACTACATTAAAATCTTTATTATAAATGCATACTCTTATTTATTTTATGAAAATTATTATATTAAGCATTTTCGTTCAACCTACAGAAAAAGAAAAGGTTCTCGATTTATTTTTTTGTATCTTTTACCTCAGTACTACGCCTTTTGTCCCCCGAGATAATGATGCGGAATTTATTAGTATCTTATCATCCGGGAGGATTTTATTCCTCTTTAATCCAATTTCATTCATTTAAAAAAAACATGGTAATTTTTCTTCAAATGAACTATTAAGACTGCAAAATTAAGAAAAGATAAATAGCGAGTAGACTAGAAGCACTGATGCATATATGAAATGAGGACAAAGAACATCCAGACCTATAATCTGAAGATTACTGTACGTAGGAAACTGCGAGGTCATAACTTAAACTACTGTGTCATCATATATATCATAAAAGAATATTGTAGGTACAAGTTGCATCGATAAACTTATTTAAAGCAGTGCGGAGAGGGTTTCAGATGTGTCTGTGTCACAATCAATCCGCGGTAAATTATATAAAAAATACATTTCAAGCTTCAGCTGACTACGAGATGGTTTCTTTATTAGTTTTCCCCGAGGCGCGCGCAGCCACCGCGCTTCGCGGGGGACGTGTGAAAAAAATCTTAGCGGGATTAAGGGCCCGTATAACAGGCTCTGAGGCGGACTTATTGCTGTAATACAATCTCTGTTATGTCGCGCACGGATTACCCGTATTGGCGTGTTCCGCGCAAAAACATCGCTCCACACAAACTCATGCGACTTAATACGATGTTCTTGCATACATTACTTACCGCATTTGTTTTAAAGCGTGTTTACTCGTACATTTATGAATATAAAAGATGTCGCTATAGAACATGGAGTTATGTACTATGATTAAGTTTATATCTGTGTAGTTTTATTATTGGTTAATACTTTTTATACTATTTTCTAATTTTGAAACGAAGAAGAACCTTAATAGTTAGTGTGATGTGAATAGGTGGTTATATACACGGTGTCATTTTTCAGCAAAATTTTCTATTGCTTAATAGCCAACTGTGTAAGCTTAACACAATTGTACAACAAATATAATGTACGAAATCAACATACACAAAAACCTTGTTTAATATTTTTCTTACATTAAATAATTTAAGTTTTCTGTGAAATAAAAAACTCAAGAACTCCCATAAAGCCCGTGGTTTGACTACTGTACTTTAAACAGAATACTTAAAAATAAATAAATCATAGTATAACAACGACTGCTCAAAGCTCAAGTTGCAAATCCCCGCAAATTGAAAAGGCCATTATCGAGTGCAAGCAATTTACACGCAGCTGGTGCTACGGGGCGTGAGTATCCGTCGCGGTTACGCCGTAGTCGCTACGAACTGCTACACTAATGTAGACTAGGAATGAATCTATTTTAGTATTGAATAAATATTGATAAGAAACATTTGAAAACAAATTGTACATAATTTACATTACGTTTAAATTTTAGTCGTGGGATGCGTTGATCGTTTGAACCAGACATCAGTAAGATGTTACGACCGTAGAACTATGAATAATAATTATTATTATTATCTAAGAAGTAATGATTCCAGAGTAGGGTTAATACATACTTTTTCTTCTATTTCCTAGCCTTTTTCCACTTAAGGTGGGGTCAGCTTCTTGTGTCATGGTACCAGGTGCTGTCAAGGGCTGTCGAGTCGGGTAAATTCTCTTTATTCAGGAGCTTAGTCATAGTGGTTCACTATGTCGAGTGAGGTCAGCCCAGATTTCTTTTGTATTTTGGTAAACTAACAGTCGTAATTACGCTAAGAGGGAAGCTGAGATTTCTTGATATATCCATACCAACTCAATCTCCTTTCCATTAACTTTCTTTGTATTAGAGCCACCTTAAATGCACCACTTATATACTCATTATTAACGATAATATAATGATGGTAATGATTCTAAGTATATTATAATGAACTAGCTGAACCCCGCGGTGTTACCCGCGGTTATTGTTGTACCGCGAGTAGTGCCGCGGGACAAAGTTAGTCTAAAAAAGTAGCCTAAGTTACTCCCTGGATCATCAGCTACCTGCCAGTGAAAGTCCCGTCAAAATCCGTTCCAGAGATTACCCGGAACAAACAGACAGACAGACAGACAGACAAAAAAATTTTTAACTTCATTTTTGGTATATGTACCCAGTATACATACATATGCATTTAGTAAAAAGCGGTTATTTTAATATTACAAACAGACAGTCCAATTTTATTTGGTTGTATAGATAAATAAATAACGGTTATCTCATCTGGTGCCTCATTAACTCTTATATCTATCGTATGGAAATAAATCTTTCCATAGTACACTGCAATTATCTGTAACATTTTGATATCCTCTAATATTTTTTACGAACTTTACTGTTAATTTTAAGCTTAACTTAAAACAGATAAAATTGAACGACACTTTTTAAATTACGAACCTCATGTTGGGTCGATATATTATTGTTTTCAGTGATGTAAACATCCTACTAATATCATAAACGCAAAAGTTTATAAGTTTGGATGGATGGATAGATGTTTGTTACTCTTTCACGCAAAAATTACTAAACGAATTTGGGTAAAACTTTACAGTAATATAGCTCATACATCAGAATAACACATAGGCTACTACTTGCCGCGATAACTGACATATACGCGAGAGAGAGGAACAGCTAGTTAATAATAACTTATACATCGCACACACGGCTGTCTGAATGCAGGAAGTTCCTGGACTTCGTCAACCATAATCTTGTCGAATCGAGAAACCTCCTCCTTTTTTGAAGTCGGTTAAAAAAATACAGAACAAATAACATGCTCATAACACAAATATTTGTCACGCATAGGAACCGAACCTACGACTTCCGATTTAGCAGCCAGGCTTACTAACCACTAGATCAACACGATAAAAAACTCTTAAAATTATCAAAGTAGTTTTCTTGTAACCAGCTGGACTACAACGGTGTATTATTAGAAAAAAATGTTTTCATGTTATGTAAGTGAAAATTCTGAAGCCGGCCTAAAAGATAACAGTTTTTTCCAACGTCAGCTGTAAGGTTAGGGTCGGATCTCGTAAATAAGTGAGCTGTTGACGAGTGTGGTGCGCGAGGAATTGAAAATAGCACCTCGGGGTAACGCATTACTTATGACCTCCTACTTCTCGAGTTATCACGTAGTAATGCCGATCTTAAAACTACATATATACGCAACGAAGTATCTTAAAATGCTCATAAAATACCGCTTGTATATCGTATAATATTTCTTGTTAAGATTAGAAGTTATTTAAAGCGTAAGTTAAATGATAAGTTGAAATTTTTAATATGTTTAGTAATTATCCGTATATTATTATTTTGAGGCCTTCAGTGTTCGTTAATGAGTTTGGGTTAAGTTGATAAATATATTTATGTATTTTGTTATAACTTTGTAAGTTACGATGGAATTGGCATGTACACCATGTACCAAAATTCCTTATATAATAAAGAACAAAAAAAAAAAATTATTACGTGAAGCAAATCTTTGTAAAAGCAAAAGCAAAGAATTACATAATTGGGGGCAAATCAATTTTATGTGGAGGAAGAGAACAGAGAACTAATACAAAAAAACAATTAAAACAATTGTGATTGGGATAGCACTAGTAATTTTAATTGCACAAACATTAACACAGCTTAATCATGGTAACTCTAAACACCAAAACAATTATACAACTACCACCGAAATTACAAACTACATCAATAATAATAATTAAAACAAAATACAATATTTATTAGCCAAACGCAAATCATGGCGTGGGCGAGCTATTAATTTGTCATAATGCCAGAATTATATTAAAACAATATGTTGGTTGGTTAAAGGCGAGGACAGCTAATGTCATTTCAATTCATTTTATCTGTTACCTTACTAATTAATTTTTATAACCATTATAACTTGGTTGTTTAGCGGGATAAATAACATAATTGATAGCTTTCACCATGCACTGTAAAAATAGACTAAATTATCCATTTTTATACAAACATCTATAAAAAATATTTTCCTTGTTATAAATGAATGCTGATTATCAAACTAACAACTAGAAATAACGATGACAATGCACCCGTAAATAAAGCAAAAAAAATATCTGTATTGATGTAGGTTAAGAATTATTTATTGGTTACTGAAAGTCGTAACAGTAAGCAGTTAAGTAATTTACATTTTAATTAATTTAGGTACCTATATAGCTGATGAGTAGACGTCAAAGTGTCGGCTGGCATCCGCAGAATACCACGCGGTTAATATCAGGATAACATCTGTAAAACGAGCAGATTGACTTAATGGTGTTTGCAAAGTTTCGCTCAGAGAAAATTTTAGTTCGCCGCGAGTAACACTAATGTCGAGGGGGGAGGTGTGAGGTCGAGGGGGCGTACACGATTAGTAACAGCTGTCATTCCTCGCGAATATGTTATTTATTGACGACATGAAAGTCAGAAACTTGATTTGACCTTAAAATGTGATAAATCGAAGTAGTTAGTCGTCATATCCAAGTACCTACTATATTTTTTGACAATATAATAATGCATTCATAAAAAAAAAATACAAACAAAATATACAAAAGTAAATTTGTTGAAATATTTTATTCAAAGTAGGAGAGAGATGAGAACCATCAACTTGCAGAGTCGATTTGTCCTTTTTTATTTTACACTAGCTGAACCCGCGGTGTTACCCGCGGCTATTGCAAGTACCGCGAGTAACGCCGCAGGACAAAGTTAGTCTTAAAAAAGTTATAAAGTAAGTTAGTTAGTTAGTCAGCCGTTCCAGAGATTACCCGGAACAAACAGACAGACAGACAGACAAAAAAAAAATTACCACATTTTTGGTATATGTACCATGTATACATACATTTGCATTTAGTAAAAAGCGCTTATTTTAATATTACAAACAGACACTCCAATTTTATTTATTTGTATAGATTAAAACTTAGTAAAGACAGGCATACTTAGTACCAAATATTTACTTAACATAAAAATAAATTCAAATTAGATTCTTCTTTTACTAAACAGACAGTTTGTAATAAGAGTATTCATTGAAAAGTAACCCAACACTTATTTTAATATGAGCTGACATAACCACCTTGAATTTGTCGAAAATCTGCTGTTAAAGCGAACGGTTCGACCGCACCTGTCAGAATATTAGATCGGCGACATTAATCTGTTGCCGCAAAGCCCGGCCTCTCTCCCTGTGTTCTCCCACCTCCTGAATACTAGTTACTGTTTTGGCACTCTAGTGCCCCCAATCGAAAACCGAAAGCTCCAATCTAAAGTCACGTTTGACCACAATTTTCATCCCCATACCCGGTTGCTGATGACTATTCACGATTGGCGAAAACAACATCAACATGTAGTTTTATTAGTTTTCTTACTTCAATGCTTTGAAAAAGGTTGATTTTCTTTTTTAAATACTCTCGTATGATTTTTTTATTCAGTTTATATGGAATACATATAAACTGAATAAAAAAATCACAAAAAATAAAATAAAAATATTGACTAACTGTATTCTTCACGGACGGCTTTTTATTGCGTAATACAGAGATGAATAAAGGATAAAAGCATAGTGAGTTTAGGAAGAAAAGAATTTTGCAAACTACCTTATAAAACGTATAACATGCAATAAGGCTTCTGTTATTTTGTGGGGTCGAAACTTATTCATCCCGCAAATCCGATCATGTATGAAACAAATCCCGCCCGGTCACCGCTGATTGCATTGTCATGTCTAGTGGACGGTATTCTAATATGGGACTGTAAACCTTATTTCTACTGTATAAGATAAACTTTTCTGTGCAGGTAAGTTGAAGTTACCGGTACCCACGTCGTATCGGTTTGTAAAACAAGCGAGCCAACGTGATTGGAATGTTTTATTCGACCCTCAGAACATATGAGACCGTTATGATGTATGGTTTTGCTTTTGATGTGGAATTTATGGATGCACAATTTAGGTGTTAATGTAATTAAATATTTAATCAGCGCTTTTTAACGGAATTCCTAGATTCTTATATTAGATCAATATTGGTATTTATTGCGTCCATTCTACCGGTCTTCTGGTGACATTACAATTTGCTAGAATTTCATCAAGTAATAATGTATGGATTTTAGTAACATTATATTCTGACTTAATCAAACATTCAATCTATTTTAAATTCAGAGGGATAGAAAATAATCTACGCAGTCGGGGGCTTGAATAGAAACTTGTATTTAATACATAATTTATTTTTTAAGATTCTCATAGTTTGGGTTTTGTCAGGTTTTCCCTTGCGGATATTACAAAAGACGCCCTTTTTGTGTCACGTAACCTAGCGAGGCGGTGGGTGTTTTGATGTCAAACTTGTGCAATAACAGAACAGTTCACGTCACGTTGACTGGTGCCACCTGTTATCTTCAACTCCCACTCACACTACCAAAAACACTTACGACAATAGTTTTTGTATATGGTAAAACAATGTCCAAAACATACATTAAGTATTACGAAATGGTACACGACAAAGTTATATTGTTTTGTGATTATACTTACATTTTACTAATAGCTGCCAAAATGACTATCTTGGCTGAAAAAAATAAAAAGAATTTGTGTATCACTTGGAGCTGCGGATTATTCTTTTAAATGTGAACACTTTTAAATGAGTAGGCATAATATGCCTATTCGTTCGATAATATCGACAATGTAATTTGAGAAAGAAGAATTTAAAAGTGATCGCAAAAGGGCATTTTATTGAATTTTGGCTAGACAAAATCTGTCCGGTCAGTTTACAGTCAGTAGTAATTTGATTATGTAATTATTATCGTTGCTTTGGCAATATACTTGTGGACAGATTCTACTAAAACTTTGAACGCATAAATGCTAAACATGTATGCATAACTGTGTTCAGCTTATCGTGGCTTATATTTAAATAGGTGTGACCGAACAAGCCAACAGGAGTTTTAAGTCACGTAGACGTGTTAACCCTATTATCAGGCCGGGCTTAACTGTTGCTAAGCCGCGCCGACAGCGGCCGATTTATGACCGTACGGACGCAATTTGCCCAATCTGATCGCTTATATTGCCTATTGGCCGTCCGATCTAATTGTTGATATTGAAATTAAACTACCGATATTGCCATTATTATCATTAGTTGTTATTTTTCTCCCGTTTGCTTTGTTGTAACAGAATTTTTGTATTAAATTTCTCAAGCTTTTTATAAATTTGCAATGTATGTATGCTTCTATGTTCGGGTGGAATCTTACAACTCAATTTTGAAGCAGTTATCTTCTACCGACTTAGCTGAAAATTTGCAATTTTGCAAGCATATGTATACAGTGTGACAATACAATATTATAATGACATGGGGCTGATCTGATGCTGCTGGAAGGTGGCAAAAGGAACTCTGAAAAGAAACGTCGCAACATCATCGAGTTTGGACTCGTTTGATTCGTCTCGAAGTATTCCACTAAAAGCTGGTTTTAAAAAAAAGCTTTTTAATTTAATTATTATTCCTAAAATATTTTTGTCAAAGTTAAAATTATTTTAACATTATTATACACGCTGTTGAGAGAGCAACACAATTATTGAGCTCTAACTTGTTTTCAACAAAAAATCTAAATAATATACATATCATTTTATTTACATATCTGAAAACATCCACGACACGATGTTTACTAAAACATCCCGCACTCGTGCAGCTACGAACCGCTACAAGCTACGCTGCGCTAATCCCTCGATCCGCGAAAGCCGTGTATTTCACGGCTCTTTATTACATTAATTTAAATGTTTGCCTGGCGGATTGCCGCCGATCCGCTCCCTTCAACACGACATAAATATACACAGACATCTGATCACCGGTGTAATGAATGATGCCAAGCTACGTACTGTAACTCGGGTAGTGTACATACATTACCCGAGTTAGAAACCTAAAAGTCACATTAGGTTCCTATTATACGTGTTGCCACAAGGTTAATTTTCATATTTAATTCTACTACTTTTAGGAGTGATTGTGTATTAAATCAATCGTCACATCAAACATTAAATAAGGCTTTATTAGAACTTTTTAAAACTTTAAGAGATCATTACAATACCACTTATTAGATTATTTTCAACTTTCTGCGAAATCATTAAGAGTTAGGTCGTGAAGAAAAGACCTACCAGATTACTACGACCTTCATTAATTTGTTTGTTAGTAATGTACATTTGTCGTGGCTGTAAACGGATTATAATGTCAACGCACCTGGCTCGGTACAACAAATGGTTGTAATTAGTCAGGCTAAACCGTCGTAGTGCAAACAAAAATATTTACTGAATTCAAGAGCGTTAAGTTATTGCTATATAATCCGATAAACAGAGATCGTTCTCTTGAAAATTGTGTTATCGATGCTGTAAAGCGTTCACAAGTCGCCACTTTATGAGGGCAGGCGACGGGGGCATGCAAACATAAAAATTCTCTATCGGGACTAATAGGAGTGAAACAAATAAAAGGATACGTAAATAGAAGCGTCAGATAAATTCCAGTGGGGCTGGAGTGTGCGTAAATCCGCGCGATTTGTATCTGTGACAGGGCGTACGGGCTTCGGAGCCCCGCGACCCGCGCCCCCTGCGTTGGCCACCCTACACCCTTGGCGAGTCGTCTCACAATTAATACTATAAATATTTTGTCAAATATATTAAAGATATTAAATATCTAATATAATAAAGAGTTTTATTAAAATAATAACCTCAGCACTGCATCTAATGAAACAATAATGTAAAAATAACAGTAAATCCACCATCGTATATTCCTTGCCGTTTATTCTCTTTGCAATTATCAAGGTTCCTGTAAAATGATGATATGTTGTGAATTTCTGTTGCTAATTGTTGCTGTCAAAATGAACGTTCGATCAATGATTAATCCTTACTATCATTAATAGTTCGTAAAATTAAAAAGGACGTGACTACCGTTGCTAATGAGTCAGAAACTCATTAGCAACTGTAGTCAAAGCTTGCATTTTCAAAACTTTTACTGTATAAAACAAAAGCTTAAAAAACGTTAGCTGAAACAAGTGTGATGGTAAAATATAGATACTCATATTTACGCATATACCGAGCACCAGATCACGTCTATGCAAATGATATTAAATTAGAAGCGTTTAATAACAACTGTGGCACCGCTCTCCAGTAAAGAGATGCAATTACACCAATCAAATCTCAATTCTGATGTACTAATTGCGACCGACGTGTTTTACGGTAAGGTTTTAATCCCGCACAGTATGCAATGACGTCTGCATGATTAAGCTAGCAACGTGACGACCCCTTTGAAACGTATTTACAATATTATGCCTCACAATTTGCGGTAAATATCAAAAGTAAATTTAAGAAAAAGGTTTTTCGATTTTCATATGATACATACTTCATTATCAGAAAATCAAAATATTTATTTAAACTATTGTATTGCGAACTGGTAAAACGTTATATGTATTTTGATTTACCAATATGATCAGAAAATCTAAATTTTTACTTAGACTATTGTTTAGAAAACTGGTAAAACTGTTGTCTTGCCTTTAGCTTTATTATTCAACTAGTTGTTGCCCGCGGTTCCGCCCGCGGTTCGTTATCGCGGCATATAGTAGCCTATGTGTTATTCTGATGTATAGGCTATATTACTGTAACATTTCATCTAAATCCGTCCAGTAGTTTTTGCGTGAAGAAGTATCAAACATACACACTCACAAACTTTCGCCTTTATATATTAGTGTGATGTTATTATCAAATTTCTGTAAGTCCGTTTGCCAGTTAGAAAAGATCTTCTCGTACCTCGTGCATGTATTAGTTTAGTAAAATTTTCATCATTTTAAACGTAAGTACGTTAATATACGTTTTTAATTTCATGTGACTGTTTATGCATTTTTTCTGTCTTGTTATTTATTTTATCTTGCAGATGAGATAAATAACAAATTAAATCTTTATATTATCTTACAGAAAGTAAAGAAGCACCAAATACCCTACACAAATTATTTTATTTATACAAAACCTGTATGTAAATAGTAGTGCAGTAGTATAAGAATCGTAAGGGTTTTGTATATCTGAATAACAGGCTTTATTATTCTTAGCAAATTTAAATTAATATAAAATTATTATAAGTTAAAATAAAATTGACCTAAGTGTAAATTACACGACATTATTAGAACATACATTGCCTACACATTTACAAGTAACAAGTATATTCACAAAAATCAATAAAGTTTTAATCCTACCTTTATAAGTGCGTGAGTAATTCTCTTTGTGACATCCTTAGACGCGGCTATCATCAATAGTGCGGTGAAACCGGTCGGGGCCGTGCGCACCTGCGGCCGCAACGCTAAGCCCACGAGTTAGCACCCCCGAGCCCCAATGCACATTCTCCCAAATAAATGCACACCATGTAACAGAATAAAACTGCTCGGATTACACTTCCACATGTTATGTTAATTTTTGTAAGCACTTCTTATAACAATACAGAATAGCACAAAAACAATTTAAATAAATACAACGAACTATCTGTGACACGGTAACAACCCCATTACAAAAAGTTCACCGCAATGTCTCGAAAGTAATTATAACATTTCACAAGAACACTAAAAAGTGTAATAACTTTTGAAAACAACGTAAACTCCTGCAAACTCATCGCGAACGAGTACAAAGTGTGCAATTTAAAAGCCAAATAAGCGGCGTATTACAGAGTTTTTCTTAAGGAGTCTCGTCCCAAACTACGTTAAAATGATTTAATTCCCCTCTGATAGCGTTACGGGCGGTGCTATTATTGAGATCGCCGTCTCGGCCGCGCCCGGCTAATAAACGCTTATCAACGCGCTCATTATCACACCCTTAACATCGCTTTAATGTCCTGCTCTTGAACAAAACATATTTAATCTCATTTTTTCTCCGGCGTCGCGCGAACTTTTAAATTTCCTAAATTTACAGCGGAACAGTGACGATGGAAAATCTGAGAAGTGACTTGCCGGATTTATTCTTTGTCTCAGTGGTTTGATATACGTTATTTATGACCTTAATTTTTCAATCACACAATTAGGTTTTTTATAAGGTTAAGTACACACTTACATGTGCAATAGAAATGTCTTCAAACCATGAAGTAGAATTTATTTGTATACCTCCAAAATTTTTGGAGTCTTATATCCATTCATCTTTCTGCAATAGATCTGGATCCCTAGCGAGCGTAGAAATGTTTCATACTCTATGGCAGTAACAATAATGATGTATTGTGTCCAAAACAACAAGCTATAAACTGCTAAGAGCGTGTTGAGTGCGAAATGCCCCGCGGTGTCACCCGCACTACCGCTTGATCTTTTAAGTCCAATTTTACTGCTGGTTTGCGATACTAAATTATAATATAACAGCTCATAAATTTCTGACACTATCCTTCTTTGACGTGCCCGATTTAAGGGTTTCTAACGTTGACGCTTTAATATTGAGAAGGTGGAAACGAGTTAAGAAACTTTGTAGAGTAATTACATGTTCAGATCGCATTTACGATAGATGACATTTTTCATACCAATAATTTGAATATTAAACGAAAATCATTAAAGTGGTTCCATTTTCCGCTACCAACTGTTTTATACCTTTCTTTGCTTTTCTTTAACTACACTGTGCATTGAAAAATAGATATAATTACAAATTTATAGGTTATAATATCGAAGTAGTTGTTGAATTATTTAAATGAAAAATAAGGTAAAGTCGATAAGGTAAGTTATACATAAGATAAAAGTATTACGAGTGTTGACTTGACATATAAATATTATCAAAATATTTAATATTTTAACAAATACACAAGGGACAGAAAGTATTTCATTGGCTTGAACCATTAATATAATTATGGCGAAAAATATAATTTCGATGGAGTGAGACTTTTCCATCCAAAATAAAGACACTAAATTAAAATCAGTTTTTCCCTTTGAAAATTTAGATTTCAGATGGACACATAAATATGTTAAAGTTATCAAATTCTTCTGGGTTTAGCATTGAAATAAAAACATTTCTATGCTTAAACCATAAAATACTAGCAGACCCAGCGGCGGCGTTGCTACGTGTTTATTGTATAACGTTCAATTATAAGATTAATAAAAAATACGTATATTAGGAAATATACATATCTATACTAATATATAAAGCTGAAGAGTTTGTTTGTTTGTTTGTTTGTTTGTTTGAACACGCTAATCTCAGGAACTACTGGTCCGATTTGAAAAATTCTTTCACTGTTTGATAGCCTAATTATCGAGGAAGGCTATAGGCTATATATCATCACGCTAAGACCAATAGGAGAGGAGCACCAATGAAAAATGTTTCAAAAACGGGAGAAAATTATCACGCGACGGGCAATAAAAGACGCAAACGAGGTTGCGTGGGTCTGCTAGTATATATATAAAAAAAGGTATCTTTAGATAGCTTCGGAGTTCATCGAACGCAACAAAGGGACACGAGAATTATAATACACTAGCTGACCCACGCCACCTCGTTTGCGTCTCCTATTGCCCGTAGCGTGATAATTTTCCCAAGTTTTTGTAACATTCTTCATTGGTGCTCCGCTCCTGTAGATTTTAGCGTGATGATATATAACCTATAGCCTTCCTCGATAAATGCGCTATCTAACACTGAAATAATTTTTCAAATCGGATCAGTAGTTCCTGAGATTAGCGCGTTCAAACAAACAAACTCTTCAGCTTTATATATCTACTAGCCGACCCACGCAACCTCGTTTGCGCCTTATATTGCCCGTAGCGTGAAAATTTTCCCCGTTTTTGAATCATTCTTCATTGTTGCTCCGCTCCTATTAGTAGTAGCGTGATGATATATACCCTATAGCCTTCCTCGATAAATGGGCTATCTAACACTGAAAGAATTTTTCAAATCGCACCAGTAGTTCCTGAGATTAGCGTGTTCAAACAAACAAACAAACAAACAAACAAACAAACTCTTCAGCTTTATATATTAGTATAGATACATCTATACAAATAAATAAAATTGGAGTGTCTGTTTGTAACATTAAAATAACAGCTTTTTAATCAATGCATATGTATGTATACACGATGCATATAATAAAAATGTAGTTTAAAAATTTTTTGTCTGTCTGTCTGTCTGTCTGTTTGTTCCGGGTAATCTCTGGAACGGCTGGACGGATTTTGACGGGACTTTCACTGGCAGGTAGCTGATGATCCGGGGAATAACTTAGGCTACTTTTTTTAGACTAACTTTGTCCCGCGGCGTTACTCGCGGTACAACAATAGCCGCGGGTAACACCGCGGGTTTCAGCTAGTTAGTAAAAGATTGAGTACTCGATTAGCTATTGAAGTAAAATAATCACAAATTTTAACAAAACCAAAATTTTGGATCAAATTTAAATAACAACTAAAACACAAATATATTATTTAGATACACTACAAGTGTATTTTTAGGAATAATTTAACATTATCAAAGACTTTTATTCATAGTTTATGTTTTGATAATGAACTCTTAATTCTTTATTAACCTGATGTGAAGTTGACAGACCCCCGATATTACTTACTATGCATAGAGTTTGACACTAACTGTAAAAATACTTTCTAAAAAGATTTCTATTGTTGTATTAATGATACCCGTTATATTGAAGGTTATACTTATTTTAGTTTTTGCAATTAGATTTTATAGTTCTATTTTTATTTAGAACTGTTTGAAGTCGATTCAACTTTTTTTTTAAATTGATTTAAAGTGTGATATAATTACAACATCGTTTGACAAAACTGACTTTTAGAGATTTTTAGTTTGGAGAATTTTTAACAACGAAATTAGCACTAAAAACTAAGTTTTTACCAACTTTATCAACTTTTTTATAATACACTAGCTGAACCCCGCAGTGTTACCCGCGATTATTGTCGTACCGTTAGCCTAGCTTCGTCCCGCGGCGTTACCCGTGGGACGAAGCTAGTCTAAAAAAGTAGAATAAGTTAATCCTTACATCATCAGCTATCAGCCAGTGAAAGTCTCGTCAAAATCAGTCCAGCCGTTTCAGAGATTACCCGGAACAAACAGACAGACAGGCGTTACTCGCGGAACGACGATAACCGCGGTACTCTATCAGCTAGTACTCTATACAAATAAATAAAATTGTAGTGTCTATTTTTAATATTATAAGGAATAGCATAAAATTATATAAAGCTGAAGAGTTTGTTTGTTTGTTTGAATGCGCTAATCTCAGTTAATAAGTAGACAATACAAAGTATGGTTCCGCTAAAATATACGCAGAGATCCAATGATTATAGTTATTTATTTTTGCTGGTCCTACTTCAAATTCCATTAAAAAAGAGTTTTAATGATGTCATTGTAGTTAATCCCTACTTGTAGGATGAAGAGGCACCTTTATTTACATACTAATATTTTAGAATGAATATGCTAATAAAGGTTTCCTGTAAGAAATTAATATATAAACTGTATTTATTGGTGTACAATAAAGTCTATTATATTCTAATCTAAATTCTGAAAAAGTTTTTAGCGTTTTCACTAACCTCTCTGTCCGCTAATCAAGTAGATATTCTCTGCTATCGGGCTCCCCTGAAATTCTTGACTAAACAAATTGTTGACATTTCGACTAAACGGGTTCGAGCGCTAATATTAGCTCCATTATTTAGATGTCTCTGTCACTATAAAATGTTATTATTATACTAATTAGAGTTGTAGTAATGTTTTGTTAGTGAAAAATAAAAGGCGTGCTATGACACCAATAACAGTAAAAAGGAAATGAATGTACAAATATAAAGAAATGAGCAAGTACACACGAGGCCCAGGTGTAACCATGCGCTTAGTCTAGGATTCCTCGAGAGTTCTTTTGAACGTATCTCTCCCCCATATTTAAACTTGAAATTATGAGCCAGTGAGTAAACAGTATCGTTGGCAAAAAAAAAGGGTGTCGACGACCAAGTATCTCCTCGTTACTCGCGTAATATTTGAACCAACGAAAGAACCGAATTGAATATTAAATGAAATAATTTATGCCATATTTATCATTTTGCAAATGAACAGTCTCACCTTAATGAAAATATGGAAAAACGTTAATAACAATTTTTAAAGGTGCTTCTGTTTGTTTTAAGAATAAGTATGGTTTTTTTTTCTAAATGTAATTTTAACTACTTTTACCCTCACTACTCTGCAACAACCGGTAATTGTTTCATATTGCTCTTATGGCATTCTGCTAATCGAAAGACCACACAACGATCGTATATATATACATTACAATGCACATAGCTCAGATACGTGATATCCACCAAATAAGAAAAGCCTCTTACAAAACTAATACATTTGATGGTTGCAGTATCTTTACCGGGTAGACACACGACACGATGAATCTAAATTATCTAATGATTAATTTTTAAGACAATAATTGGTTAGATTCATTCCTTTTTTTTATCTTTTTTTGAGACAAATTCTAATTCAATATCAATTTCAAAACTAAGATCACGTCCATAGTATTTTAAAGAGGTTAAAAATTTTAAATATAGAAGGTGTTTAGTCCACATGATCAAATAAAAAGTTCTACCAGTTAAAGTTCAATGTTGAAATAATAGTCCGGGATCCCCGGAACAAACTTTACAAGTTATTACAATCAAGCTAATTTTTCGTAAGTGGGGGACCTTACAAAAAATTTCGATTGTAGTCGATTGAGCGTAGGACCTGAATAAGTACCACGTAATTTGTAGGACAATGTGGCTGTTAAATTATATAAATATTAACTAAGCAACTGTTAAAAAATCAGCTATTTAGTATCTTTTTGATGACGTTGTTATCGATAGATGTTAGAAGGATCAAACCATACATTTTCTATGACAAATATTATTTTCCTATAAGTAATAATGTTTGAAAATATTTATAAAATTTAACAGCTACATTGTCATACAAATTGCGTGGTACGTTATTCCGCTTAATAGTTTTTTGTCCCTGCTAACCTGTTAGCTACCCCAATCGAAAATATATGTAAGAAAATAAAATAATCAATCGTCAAAAATAAGTTACACACATTAGTTTAACGATACAACCTATTTCACATCACATTACTAATAAAAAGCCTGTACTCAACAATGGACTATCAAAGACTGTTTCAGTCCACTGTGATAGAAAGGAGATTTTGGCCCAGTACACCTCGTTTATAGCAAGTTTTCCTTCCTTTTGCAGCGCTGTTGTCCAGTGTCCTGCGCAGTTAGTCAGCTCTTGCGAGACTTATCTATACTAATATATAAAGATGAAGAGTTTGTTCGTTTGTTTGTTTGTTTGAACACGCTAATCTCAGGAACCGCTGGTCCGATTTGAAAAATTCTTTCGGTGTTGGATAGTCCATTTATCGAAGAAGGCTATAGGATATATATAATCATGCTACTACTAATAGGAGCGGAGCAACAATGAAGAATGTTTCAAAAACGGGGGAAATTTTCACGCTAAGGGCAATATAAGGCGCAAACGAGGTTGCGTGGGTCAGCTAGTTAAATGTATAAGGTATACTAAACGTATTTTTGATCCATCACCACATGGGCTAACTAAACCTAGGACTAAAAAAACCTCAAGTATATTGTGATGTGTATTCAAAATGTTCTACAATTTAAAAAAAAAACTAATCATTAGTTTAATTTTAATCGAATCAAGTCTTTAATTGAAGTAACTTTATTATCAATACATGTAACCATTTACATAGAAGTGAAAGATAAATAATTATTCGAAATTTTAAATCTATCTAACGGTTTAGTTAAAATAATTTTGCTTGAATGTATACAAATAGAAATGTTAAGTTGTACGCCTTGAAAACTAATATAGTATTGCACCAATTGAACTTAATTTTTTTCTTGATATAAAATGCGCTTCTGAGATGGTTTTCATCTATTTGCTGATTGTCTAACAATCATGTCATATAACATTCCAAAAATTTAGGTCAAGATTTAGGTCACTTCACCAGTCTTTGTAAGTATAAGTTTATAAATTACCTACTGCAAAGCTTCTCATAAGCCTATCCTAACAGATAGTTATGTATTGCTTTGTTTATTAATTCTTGTATGCGGTGGCTAAAGTCCTCGTGAAAAGGGTGGGACATCTTGGTTGTGGCAAGGCTGCGTGCACATTAGCGGTGGAGAGCCGGCCGTAAATCACGCGGGATCATGGTGAGGCTATCAGCGACGTGTGACGGCGGCTACAACCATCCATCAGATACTGTAACTCTAATTAAGTTTATGCAGAAAATAAATTATAAAGTTTTACACAATTCTGTATTATACGTATGAAGTAGGGAAATTTAGTATGTGTGTGAACAGACATAAGAAATCTTTTGGACCAATGGCCTACTGAATTGAATTATATTCTATACTAGTTGAGCCCCGCGGTGTTACTCGCGGATATTGTTGTACCGCGAGTAACGCCGCGGGATAAACTAAATCTAAAAAAGTAACCTAAGTTACTCATTGGATCATCAGCTACCTGCCAGGGAAAGTCCCGTCAAAATCGGTCCAGTCGTTCCAGCGATAACCCGGAAAAAAGAGACAGACAGATAGACAAAAAATGATTTTTTAAATATTATTTTTTAGATTTACCATGTATACATATGTATGCATTTAGTAAAAAGCGATTATTTTAATATTACAAACATACACTCCAATTTTATTTATTTGTATAGGTGTATAGATATTGATAAAAGAAGGTAGTAGGAAACGAATAATGCTAATCGGGATGGAATGAGAAGTGTTATCAGTAACGGGAGCAATGGAAGGTCACTCAGTTGTAACTCTGTTACGCGACAGTCATAATGTAGTCCGCTCATCTAGCTCTTCTTGTTAAGTTAATATTATTGCCAAATTTCTATCATCGCTAACATACTTATGTTACAAATAAAACAGACCTCAGCTATACATATTACCTAAAGGAAGAGACCGAAAATTGGTTGTGTCGCGTGAATAAAACAAAACCAACATTTTCTTTGATATTGTCATTACAAGCACTTACAAAAGAAGGAACTAAGTGAAAACAGATTCAAAAATTAAATAAAACATCGAGCAGGTAAGGGTGGCAAGAGGTGGCAAAGGGTGGTTAGTGAGGGATCTTCGTTAAGGTTTAATTAAATCGTCCTCCGCGGCCTCTCGCGCTTTAATTCCACCGTTATTAACGCTGTTAAAAAGTGAGTAGCCTGAATAGAAATAATATGGAGTCGCCAAAAAAAAGTTGCAAAATATTTCAATGTAACATTTAAACTTTAGATGTTGTTACATTAAATAATCTAGATTCTACACTTTAGATTCTAAAGTGTTACGATTATTTTGCGAACTGTAGTTACAACAACTTGATGACGATGTTTATAACATAAAATGGCTATTCCTTTGAAGTTCTTTTAATATTATCAAGTTACCTCTGTGGCAATACCAACGGTACTAATGCATCAAGCATAACCTACAAACAAGTAATCAGTAACCTGCTGTTTGAGAGAGGCGCAAAAAAAGAGTTTCTGATAAAAATAAATTGTAAAATTAGACATTTTAATTATTTAAGTTCTCAGAGTATTATTTGTTACAAGTCCTGGGTGACATACTGAGCACGTGATTAACAACATTTCACTTCATACTTTGTATAAAAAATATATACTCTAGGTGGCCTAGGTACTTAAAGATATTTCGTATTTCTCTTTATCTAGCTGACGGTAACGACAGTACAAATTGGTCAAAAAGGTATTGTATAGCTATACGTTTTGCTGAATTTCGCGAAAACCTATTTTTTCTTTACCTTTGATCTAGAATTTTTTTTTCACAGCGCAAGCACTATTTCACACCTGTTTTCTGTGAGGCCGTGGTATCACTCCGGTCGAGCCGGCCCATTCATGCCGAAGCGTGGCTCTCCCACGGTAACTCACTTATAGGAAGCTGATGATATAGGGAGTAACTTGGGCTTCTTCATTTAAACTAGCTTCGCTCCGCTAAGTCACCCGCGGTAAGACAATAACCGCGGGTAACACCACGGGACTCAGCTAATCTATACTACAAATAAATAAAATTGGTGTGTCTGTTTGTAATATTAAAAATAACCGCTTTTTACTAAATACATATGTATGTTCGTTCGTTCTGCCCTTACGTGTTAATCCTCTGATTTCTTTTAAGGTATTAATTTAAATAACATGCAATTTTAGTCCTTAATAAGTGCACAACATGTTTGATGTACTGACTTAGTCAAAATTACTTTAAAGTATAGTCTACAATTCCCTACTACATCATTTTGACAAATCTTGTAAAGTTCTTTATTTGCGATGAAGCTCCTAAAATTTCTGTGGTTTTACGAAACATTGACTTTTTTATAATTATGTTCTATGTATATAAACATCGGAGTATTTTATTTTTAAAAAATCTTCCCTGAAACAAAGAAGATGATGGTGAGAACCGCAAGAAGACCTAAGCGCACAAGAAAAAAGCAATATCATGTTATACTAAGTAAATATACGTACCTAAAATATAAAACTCCAGGCTAATTATTTTTCATTACTGGTTTTTTGAGAAAATAATGGGATTTCAAGGAATTTCTATTATAAGCAATGGCAGCTCCATGATTTGTTTGAACAGGCGGACAAGTGGTCGCGGTGTTTCCGCAGAGGAACACTTGCGATAAGACGACATCGGCTCACAGCCTCAGTCCAACCCCTCCCACCGCCCGAAACATTCCCCCGCTTTCCAAGCTGTTTGGATTTTAATATCAACCTTAAGTGTTGTTGCTAAAGACGTCCCCGACTAAGTACTAATTTGTCCCAACTTGAAACGATTGAGCCGTTTCAACATTTGTATAAAGTTACATCAATTGTTTCATACAATACTGACTTTGTGTATATACTCGTATATTTTGTGTATACTATCGCAATTTTCAGAGTAACTCATAAAGACCCTAGCGATTTTCAGTCTTTTTTATTTGTTTTTTCTTGTTAATAAGTAGGTTTACGGGTGTGAGCCGCCATACATTGACAATCCCATGAATGTAAAATAAAGAGTATACAAGATTCTTGAGAATATAGATTGATTTGTGGGACCACTTCGTTGACACAGTGGGGTAGCCTACGCAACTGCTGTGCATGAGGTCTCGGGTTCATTCCCGGGTCGGACCAGATGTTTGTATGACCTGCAAATATTGTTTCGGAGTTTGGGTGTTTTCTTTATATAACAAGTATGTAAATATTAACATAAAAACTATATATGTATTTATATCAGTTTTATAGTACCCGCAACACAAGCTCTGCTTATATTGGGATTAGATGGGCGTTGTATGTTAGATATTCGAAAATAATTATTTATTTATTTAAATTTAATATTACTTACAGTTGTCTAATTCACATTCAAACATCTCAACAATGAATTACTTACATTTATATTATTGGATTTCTTGATCATCATCATCGTGAAACCTACAAATTTACACTTAATTGTCAACATCGTCATCGATAATAATTGAAACAGATTAAGGCACGTAATAAAGTCTTAGTGCCCAGCCCACTCTAAAACCCAAACTAAGGACAAAACGTGGGCGCAACTACCAATCGTCCTGCAATTCGTAAAACATGAGCAGCAATAGTTTCATACACTCTATTTTACCATTTTCATTTTTCTGATGGATCAATAGGTAGTAACGGTAGATTCTTGACGATATAATTGCTGTGTACTCTTTATTGGGTGGCGTAGTAAAAAAAAAACAAAAACAAAAAATGAATTTAAAAAAAACTTCGGGGACCATTTTTTTCTGTTGTTTTTTTTTAAACAATAATTAAAGCAAGTAACGATTTGCTTGTACCTACTCCCATATCTAGACATTATGTTTGTGGCCCAAAACCGGTCATTGTCTTTTTATCAACAGTATTAGGTAGTCGGGTTATTGATTTTAAAACTTTTTTGTGTCATTTTAATTCAGATGAAGTTTTTCTGCTCATCAATGATATTTTAAAACACTTTTTTAGGGTTCCGTGCCAAAGGCAAAAAACAGAACCCTTATAATAGATTCGTCCGTCTGTCTGTCTGTCCGTCCGTATGTCACAGCCATTTTCTTCCGAAACTATAAGAACTACTTATAGAGTTTATAGTAGTAATATAAGAAATATAATGTTGGAACATGGTAAGTAGATGTATTCTGTGAACCGCATTAAGATTTTCACACAAAACTAAATAATGTTTTTTCATAAATTCCATACGTGTATGTCCATAATCTATGGATAAGTCCTCAAGAAAGATATTGAGGTTTCTAATACCATTTTTTTCTTAACTGAATAGTTTGCGCGAGAAACACTTCCAAAGTGGTAAAATGTGTACTCCTATCCTCCTCCTACCCTACTCCTCTGTAATGTAACTTCTAAAATAAGAAAATGATAATACTAAAAAAAAATATGATGTACATTACCATGCAAATTTCCATCGAAAATTAGTTTGAACGAAATCTAGTAAGTATTTTTTTTAATACGTCATAAATCGTAAAGTGCAAATTACCTTTTATTCAATCAATACAAATATAAAAAAATCAAAAATATTATGTTGCTTGATGCTGTGGAACTCTTCATCGGTGAGTCCTCTTGGGTGAGACTCGCACTTGGTCGCTTTTTAGGGTTCCGTGCCAAAGGCAAATCTATACAAATAAATAAAATTGGAGTGTCTGTTTGTAATATTAAAATAACCGCTTTTTACTAAATGCATATGTATGTATACACGGTACATTTAAAAAATGTATTTTAAAAAATTGTCTGCCAGTTTGTCTGTTTGTCCCGGGTAATCTCTGGAACGACTGGACTGATTTTAACCGGACTTTCACTGGCAGATAGCTGATGATCCAGGGAGTATCTTAGGCTACTTTTTTTAGACTAACTTTGTCCCGTGGCGTTACTAGCGGTACGACGATAACCGTGGGTAGCACCGCGGGGTTCATCTAGTATAGCCTAAAACCAGCAGACGATTAAGACGATTAAGCTTCTAACGATACCTCATTTGTCCAATTCTAATAAATAGTTAAGGAGCTATAAGGGAACAGACGAACATACATACATAACTTGTCAAAATTATAACCCTCCTTTGGCTTTGCCATAGTCGGGTAAAAATTGAGATTGTAAATGAATAAAAAAAAGGAAAAACTAAAACCCAACTACGACAAAAAACGACGCTGAAAAAGCATGAAACAAGTTTCAAAAGCCGTAGTCACTCGTTGTTAAAGTGTTATGGACTATGGTACATTACTTAGTTTCAAAAGCCGTAGTCCATGTAGAGTAATGAATGTTCCATAGTCCATAACACTTTAACAACGCGTGACTACGGCTTTAGAAAGTTGTTTCATGCTTTTTCAGCGTCGTTTTTTGTCGTAGTTGGGTTTTAGTTTTTACTTTTTTTTATTTAAAATGTTTTGGTGCCTCAATAATATTAATTTCTTTGCAAAGTATATTTTAAATAGGTACCATAGAAATATAACAATTATGGACAAAGTCACGAGAAAATGCTAATAATATACATATATTTGAAATTTACAAGTAACGCCCTTTCGTATGATATCAAGCACGTCATATTTCTCTTCTTCTTCTTTCTTTGATGAAATGGCAATCAGCCGGATCTCTCCGATCAGCTATTTCTGCCAATGTCAAGTGTTTATAGACTTCAAATCATAAGTCTTCAAGTCGTTAAGTCTTCGTCGTGATTAAATTAATGATATAAAATATAAAAAATGTGGATGAGATGAAATGGGGACCGTCTTCCGAAAAAACAAAACACGATCTTCGTCATATGAAATATTTTTTAATACAGTAATTTATGTCGGCTAGAGGGCGCCACATTAGATTCAGTGACACGTCATATGGTCTATAACCAGCAGACAATCATGACGCTACTAACGACACCTCATTTGTCCAGTTCTAATGAGTAGTTAAGGAGCTATGAGGGAACAAATGAACATACATACAGACATACATACATACATTCTTACATACAATCATACATACATACATATATACATACATACATACATACATAGCCTGTCAAAATCATAACCCTTCTTTGGCTTTGCCGTAGTCGGGTAAAGACATACATACATAGCAGAGTATGGTTTTATAGTAGGTACCTTATCATGCACATATCCGAATCAGTTTGGAACACAGAACAAAAAGATATAAGTAGAAGTGTTAAGTGTCATAATTTACAGCGGAACAACTGTCGCCAAACTAAGGCAAATGAAAGAAGTATTTATTATTGCACACTAATAATGTAGGTATTGTTTTGATTTGATGTTTGTATTTTGCTCAAAACTAGCCTGCAATACATCAAGTCACACGTTTAATTTCTTCTCGCGTAATGTTAAGAGTTATTTTGCCTTAGGGGAAGAAGAACTTAAAACGTTTCGTAATCTTGAAAGTCAGAATACTTCATTGCAAAGTATTCAAAAACAGATGACGTTATTCAAAATGCATGCAATCATAACATTAATCTCTATGGGAATAAATTTGATATTTGTGTCATTCTTCGACATGTACCGCTACTCGATTAGAGTTGTAGCACATATTAGAATATTATCAATTATATCGATACCTAACTTCTGTTTGGACGGAGCAGAATATAAAACATGAATTGAAGGGTACCTGAGGTTGTAACATAATAAAGGTAAGGTCTTAAAAATTGATTTTAAGAATCTGTAATAGAATCATAATTCTACTAATCACATCACATCACACTCACACTAATATATAAAGGCGAAAGTTTGTGAGTGTGTATGTTTGTTACTCCTTCACGCAAAAACTACTGAACGGATTTGGATGAAACTTTACAGCAATATAGCTTATCATGACATCAGAATACCACATAGGCTACTTTATGCCGCGATAATTGACATACACGCGGGTGTAGCGGCGGGCAACAGCTAGTAATATTATATATAATAAAGACTGTTTAAGCACTTTACAAAATTCAAAACAGTGGTTCCTACATAACTAATTTTTGGCATAGTATGTACCCATATTAGTAGATTTTAAAATGTTTAAAAAATTACTGTATTCATTTTTATTTTTTAGGAAATACATACTATGAATAATCATAAATTGATTGCAATGAACAAAAATGTTATATTTAGTTATAATATAATTGATTAGTTAAAGTGGCGTAAAAAAAAACTTTCAATGGACTACCTATTCGACGCAGCGTTGTAATACGACTATGATACATAACACCTACAACTGAAAAAGGTATGCGTTGCAATGCATACTAGTGGTACGCACGTCACGCCTACTAGTCATTTCTACTTATATCTTTTTGTTCTATGTTTTGGAATTATACCGCCATCTGTTTTGCGAAATTATTATCACACTTAAAAAATCGTTTAAATTGCAAAAAGAGAAATAATACAACATATTTTCTTTTTCGTATTTTTTATGATTATGCTTAGGTACTGTGGTCCTAACATGTAAAATTGTTCATAGAGAATAGTATTAGGTCTTCGTGGTTAAATTATATTTTTATATATTTTAATTAATACATATATGAATCAATAGCAGTTCACCCATAGTATAGAGATAAAAGAAAGTATTATAATGGCCCTTGATATTAATTGTTTCAATTAAAAGACAAGCAATACCTATTGCAAAAGATTGATGGAACTAGACATTTTACATTAGTTACAGCGCCATCTATGGATGTGAAAGTATTTTATTGTTTACACCGTTTGTCATGACAAACGATGTTAATAATAACTTCAAGTTTTTTTTTCCATTTTATAACCTGATTCTTATCTGTATTCAAAGTTTTTACCTTTGTTTAAATGAATCTCAATAATCATTTTCTTTGTGACATGGATCCGAAATGATTTTGTAATATCTGTGGTTTTATACCATGATCTGTGGTATGAGTCATAATTGTCAAAACTTCATTGAGGGTAAATCTGTCAAAACTGCGTGGTTGCTTTGGTTGATGTAATATATAATAAATATGTAATTGGTAATAAGTGCACAGTGTACACAGCGGCATGTTCCTGAATTATGCAAAATACCCTAGTATTCGTATATGGTTTTATTGTTTATCCTATCGACCGTAATCAATGCATTCTAAGTAATATAATCGTGTATAAACAACTCTTTAAATTTTCCAAGTGACGTGAATGCATGTGCGATGGTATCTTAAAATCTGTAAACGCAGTTTCTCAGACAAGAAACGATTAATTGTTTGATAAGAATGACCGGGTCTACACTACCCGAAAGGGTGGCACAAATTTATTATACCTACGGTTTAATTTGTTCATCTTATCCTGTGACTGCAATCACATTAACATTATCTATTGTGTTACTCTGTTGGTAAGTAGTTATCCTATATAAATATCAATTTTGTAAGTTCCAAATGTGTTCTCTGTTACTGAGTTATATTTGTTTTCAGTTATCCATTACTAAATGTGCCTCTGCCTGGTAACATACCAACTGTAGTGACTTTGCCATTGGAAGTAACTAATCTGGATCCCTTATCTAAGGTAGACTGCAACAGTAACAAATGTCTACAAGGTAATAATTATTTTGAATCAGTTTGAGAGTCATTTGCTTAGGCCTTGTACCACAACTAAAATTGTTTAACCTTTTTTTTCCAGAAGCGCTTTCACATTTAGACATCCTGTACAATGAAACACAAAAACTACCATATATTTGGGCAAAAGAGAAACCTTTGTTATATGTACAGCAGATTATCATGAAAATAGGTAATCACTTTTAGAATATAATTAGGTATTTCAATTAAATAAATAAGTTAAGATAGTTACTGCATGCTGATCAAGCCATGAGCTAGACATTTTTTATAAAATAAAACACTGTACTCATTAAACAAGGTAGGTAAACAATATTGAATATTTTCTTTAAAATGGTTGTGGATTGAATTGGTAAGTCTTTGCTTTACTAGTGACGAGAAAAGAAAGTGTCATTGAACAGTTCCAACTCAGACTTTTGAATTTTGAAGAATCATTAGTATTTTTAAATAATGTAGAAAATGTAGGTAGCTCTGTTAGAGATGGATTACTTAAATCATATTACTTGTTAATTATGTTTAGGCGTTTCACCATGGAATAATAACCTCAAAATGTGGGATGCATTCAGAGCGCCACTGCAGGAAGTGTTTAGATTGCTGGAAACTATAAGAAATCATGAAGACCCAGATATGTAAGTATCAGAATTTGTTTTGAAACCAAAGAAAATCTTTGTAACACAGTGCTAAACTGCGAATTGATGATGATTTTAGCGATAGTAGAGCCATGCTGATTTCAGTATGAACAAGCTGGGTTAACTGGTCCCGTACTACCCGCACAGAAAATCAACGTAAAATGACACCATTCGTGCTGACGTGTTTCGTTGGTGAGTGCGAGACCAGAAGCCCAATGATGCAGAAACATCACTAGGCCTCCATGATATGGGTTACTATGCTGCATTGTTGTATTGTTTGCATTTGCAGTGAGTTTGGTGACCACCACTCTTGGATTCTGCTTATACTTTTCAATAAACCGTAGTGGCTAGTTTTGTTGTCTACTATTCAATATAGATCTATTCTGCTATACCACCCTGATCAGATCTGCTGGTACCAACATGATTTATGTATTTTTTTCTTTTTCTATGCAGTTCTGTTATATTTATTTATTTATTTATAAACTTTATGCACTAAATTTGTACATCGGCGGACTTAATGCCCAGGGCATTCTCTTCCAGTCAACCTTCGGGTGGTGTAGAAATGTTGTGAGGTAGGTGCACAGGTTTAAAATTACTCGTAAACACAATACATCAAAAATTACAAGTATAAACATACATATATATGTACAGACAAATATACATACATACACTTACAAACATACATATCACATCTATACACCATGAACACCGAAATAAGAGGTGTGCTATGGATGAGATAGTTCTGCCAGTTCATTTAGAAGGAGTTCGTGTACTTTCTTTTTGAAAGTAAAACGGGTTGTGGATTTCCTGATTTCGAGCGGGAGCGCATTCCAGAGCAGTACCGCTTGAACAAAGAACGAGCTGTTCATGAAGTCGGAGTTGTGGGAGGGACAAGAGAGAAGCAGATTATTAAAGCACAGAAATAAAATATATATATTCCATAGATTGGAATCTACTACGACTATTAGAACATCTATGCAATATTTAAAGATGGTGACTCTGTATTCTAGATCTATTACCACAAGAATGAAAATAGGTTTAACCAAAGGCATGAACTTTAGACCCTAACGTTAAGAATAGATTAACAAGAATATGGTGTTGACTCTTTATAAGATAACTGAATAGTGATAGGGATGCTTCACAAATATAAGACCATTTTGTTTATCAACAAATATTTGCACTTTTACCCATCTATGGTGAAGCCAAAGGGAAGGGCAATGGATTGGTATTGTCATACATTTATGTAACAATACTAGCCGACCCAGGCAACCTCGTTTGCCTCTCCTATTGCCCGTAGCGTAACGTAGCGTAACAAAGCGAGCAAACAATATAGCGTCCACTGCTTCCAGCGTTCTTGACTAAAATGTAAAATTTTAATGCATTTTTATGGCACTTATCGATTGAATAAAAATTTTGTTTTATTTCTGTGCTTTAATATCACTATAGAATCTCATTAAGACACTTAAAAAAATGGGTGTAATCTCGTATCCAATAATTAACTGCTTTTAAAAATAAACAACACAAATATTCTTTTGTTATTTGGACTTACAACAACATAACGCTTTAACACTTTTTACAACAAGCTTTAACATTTTTGGTGATATGTTATATACTTTAGGAGCCATTACTAATGTATTCAGAGTACACAATGAAACACATTTGACTGCAATACTTTTATTCTGTGTGCCCTTTGGCAAAGGTCTTCACAAACACTCCATTCTTCTTCCTGTCGTGTCAATATAGTGTTTGGTCTATGGACAATTTCATCTAACTCTTACTCTCTATTAGATTTGATGGTTGATATTGAAGTATTATATTTTCGTGATTGTCCTTCAACCTTCAAAATATTGAAATACATTGTAAATAAGGTATCCTATTTTTTTATGTCTTCCATCTAAAAATCTATAAATTGAAAATAATTTGCTGTTACTATTGATTCATCAATGCTGAGGCTCTAAACTGGAAATTCTTGTAGCTGATGCTTTCTATACTGTAACTACATAATCACAAAGAATTTTAGAAAAAAAATTCCCGGAAGAGGTTGTACAAAGATTGCACGGTTGTATGGAAGTTTGTCATTTTTAGTTACACGAAGTAAGATATAATCACGCTAGCGAAGCCGCTGGCGATTGTTGTCGGCGTCGGCGTAGTCGGGTAATAAAATTGGAGTGTCTGTTTGTAATATCCAAATAACCGCTTTTTACTACATGCATATATATACACGGTACATATAACTTTCACTGGCAGGTAGCTGATGATCCAGGGAGTAATTTAGGCTACTTTTTTTAGACTAACTTTGTCCCGCGGCGTTACTCGCGGTATAACAATAACCGCGGGTAACACCGCGGGGTTCAGCTAGTACACAATAAAAACTAAATTTAAGGTGCTGAATGCATAGAAGTAGCTCAATTTATTCTTAACTGTGTAGTCAAAAACTGTAGCTGGCGAATTAGAGTGAGAAATTGAACCTTAATTGTTTTTTTAGCTTTCTGCCACAGTTAATGTTTATATGGAGCAGTCCGTATAAAAAGATGTACACAGTTTTTGCTTCACATATTTATTATGTTAATTAACTATAATGCACAAGGAGTTGCTTGTAAAGGGCTAGTCCAGTTAGGAAAGGCCGAACTCGTCTGCTCAAACAAAGTTATACATGCAAAAATGTTCATCTATGCTAATTGCAAAATATTTAATTTTAATTTCTAATCTGAATCCTATATAGGATGTACCTTACGATAACTTTTTATTTGTTACAGAAAGACTACACTGCTACAACATTGCTATCAAATTGGTGGCATCAAGCGAAAGGATAGTAAAGCGAGTGTTAATCGTGTCCTTCCTGAGTATAGTTGCTTGTTGCTATCACCTGCTAATCTTTGGCAGCAAAACTTGCAAACATTTGCACTAGATTCTAGCATCATCGCCAGTGTATACAGTTACCAGGTAATATTTATTACAAGATGTTATAATAAAACTAAAATTTTGATCAGGCCAAGAAGTTGCAAAAAATAATTTTAGTTTGCCATTATAAAGGTATCGAAAAGCACAAGAAACATACTTATTGTTTGGCTTAGTTATACTCTGATGCTATTTTAGTACATCAACCAGTCCATGGCCTGTAGTTCTACTGCGTATAGTCCCCACTGGTAAAATATTAGTACCATGGTTAAATATTATTGTCTCTAGATCTACCAGTTGGACCATGGGTATATTTAATTACCTGCAGTCTTATGGAACTACCACGGGCATTTTTCTTGCCCATGCCTGTATCTGTTAGACTACAACAAGGATGACATTATTTTGTATTAACAGTTATCCTACTGACTACAGTCAACATCAATATTATAAAATATTACTGGTTCCGAAGCCATGTTAGTAATTAGATTATTTTAGGATACCGTTTCTGTTGTGTCAGATGAATGAACTTTATTTGTACGTACTATTGTGGTAAAAGTATGTATAATAAAATGCAAAATCAACATCAATTACAGTTCATAAGTTTAAAAAAATAGAAAATGGAGGTTTATAGTAAAGTATTGTTAGTTGAACTATATTAATATTAGTTTTCATCCGCGACTTCGCTCGCATTTAACAAAAAGTATGATATGTTACTTCTAATACATCTAAGAATATGTGTACAAAGGTTCATGATGTTCGGTTAAGTAGTTTTCGTGTGAAAGCGTCACAAACATACTTACATTTACATGTATGATGTAGAATTTACTAACATTTCATAATGCTACCACTAAAATATACACAATTATGGAGAAAAATACACTATCATAGATGGAGTGACCATAAAAATATTAAAAGAAAATATTACTTAGTCTTTGGACAAGAAAATTTGCCAGAACTATGGATAATGAACTATGCCCATGGTCCATCTAATAGAAGTACAGACAATACTTTTTGACCGTAGTACTACCAGTAAGTAGACTGTGGTCCTACATTGAACCCATCAACTAGTGATATAATACTTTGCTACTGTTTAAATCATACTTTTTACCGTACATATATTGAGAGACTATGCTAAAAAGATTGTGACGTGCCACAATATTAATGAACACGCGTTTTTAGTTTTTGGAACATCATCTTTACAATATTCATGTTGTTTTTGTCTATTAAATGAGAGTGATATGACAGTGAAGAGTTATATTTTTCGCTTTATTTTCTAAATAACATCAGAGAATACTCTGGAATGAGTTTAGAAAACAATAAAAAAGTGTCCAAGATAGTTGCCTATATTTTTCAGAATTTGCAGAAAGGCAAAACTTCGATTGCGGAGATGGCGTTTGGTATGCATCTCCGAGAAACCGGAATCAAACGATACCCCTTGAGATCTCGACCAAGAGTTCTTCAGTATGCTATCACCATTTTTTACGAACATCCTGACCAAAGGTAAAAAATAACTACTTGAAGAACTATATTATCAAATCTTATTTTATAAAATTAGATATGACGCACGGTAAAATTCCGTGATTTAATGTAGTATCATTTTATTTTTATTCACGTTAATGTTGAAGACGTTATTTTTACATGGCTCTTCCATGTAAAAAGTACCAGAAACCGACAAGCATGCGTGCAGTGATTGCTGAATGTGGAAGAAACAAAAGAGGTGTGTCAGGATCCTGGTAATTTCACGCATATTTATCAGAGGGCTAGGCAGAGACAATTAATAAACACTTGCCATGGTTCTGAGCACATCTCTTTTGCTTCGTCCACAGTCACTTCATTAACATTACACACAGCTTTTCCTTTAAAGGAAAGGCTGTAAAGCCTACAACATTCATACATAATTGTGTATGTATGTAAAAATTCCAATTAATTAAGAAAAAACCAAAAAAAAAAATTGTCAATTGTCAACACTCTTGTTAAATTCTCGCTCACATGTACAACATTTTTTTACACGCTTTTTATTAGCTTCACCTGTATGTTTGTTTGTAACCGACTCCTTTTTACTTGATTTTTGAGCTTTGACTTAAACAAAACTTATGACCTTTAAACCTGGGAACATTGCTTGCCAAAATGACTTTACTCTGCCTAATGTAAAGCATAAGTAGAGTCCAAGAGTGGTGGTCACCATACTCATTGCTCGTATAGACAATGCAACAATGCAGCATGGTGACCCACACTATGGCGGCCTAGTGATGCTTCTGCATGATTGGGCCTCCGGTCTCACACTCACCAGCGAAACACGGCAGCATGAACGCTGTCATTTTACGCTGATTTTCTGTGCGAGGGTAGTACCGCCCCGGTCGAGCCGGCCCGTTCGTGCTGAAATCAGCGTGGCTCTACTACTATAATAATAATTAAAAGTTTATTTTTTCTTCGCAAAGATGTTTCTTACAGTAATATTTGAGTCCAATACATTCAATTTAACCCACATTTTGAGAGAGACTAGTGCCTGTGATAGGATTACTTCTGCAATAACTATTATGTTATCTGAAATGTTATCTAGTATATTTTGTTATCTTGGTGCATATCTAAATCTCCAGTAAGTTTATTTATTTTGTTTCAGATTCATGCAATCTTTGACTAATAAACTGAAGGAAATGTACCCTTTATATCAAGAGCCACCATACACGCATATGAATGAATTCACGTTAATTTATTATCCTGGCCAATTTAACTATAAAGAACTAGTGCCTCTAACGATTACATTTGTTGGATTATTTTTATATGTATATTTTTCTGTGAGAAAAATTGAATTTATCAAGTCTAAACTGGGTCTAGCGGCGTGCGCAGTTCTCACTATCGGCGGTAGTCTAGCCATGTCCATGGGGATTTGCTTCTTTTTCGGTTTCTCATTAAGTTTACAAGGAAAGGAGATATTTCCTTACCTTGTAATTATAGTTGGACTGGAAAATGTGTTAGTCCTCACTAAGAGCGTGACGTCGACTGATTCTCGGCTAGATGTTAAAATTCGTCTCGCTCAGGGACTCAGCAAAGAGGGTTGGTCTATCACCAAGAACTTACTTACCGAAATAACAATCCTCACCGTTAGCTTCTTCACATTTGTTCCATTTATTCAAGAGTTTTCAATATTCATGATAGTGAGTCTAATATCAGATTATTTTATACAAATGGCCTTCTTTGCGACTATACTTGGCGTAGACGTGCGACGCATGGAATATTTCCAAGATCAAAATAATAAATTACACCTGAAAGAATATTTCAATGCAAATAACGCTCTTAATTGGCGGTTCAGTAAGAATTACGTAGAAGAAAACAGTTTTTCTCCTCAAAGAATGACGAAGTCTAAGTCACATCCAAGACTGAACGGTTTATCGCACAACAGTCCGACAGATGTGGTCGCCAAAAGAAACTCTAGCCCTGGCCATCAGGACCACAGGGTACCCAAACGAATTCGTCTTGTAAATATGTGGGCGAGAACGCGCTTCTTCCAGCGCGCTTTTATGGTATGGATGCTTGTTTGGATATCAATGATTGTTTACGATTCAGGTGTGGTAGATTATTTCATCAGCAATATCGAAAAAACCGACGTTGAGTTAAACAAGAAGTTTGATGAAAAAAAAGAACCGAAACAGCCGATGTACGGGTTCTACAATAGTAGCGAGAGTCCTCTCGTATTCCCACCGTTATTGGATATAGCCGAGACTGAAAAAAGTGATGTAGATGCTAATGATACTATTATGTTAAAACATTCACCACACTCAAGGCCCTGGTCGAGGTGAGACAATGTTCAAATCTGTTACATTTATGTATGTGAACTATGTAGAACCGGTGACGCATTTAGTCTTTACAGTAAACGTTCGGGAACCGTTATAACATATGCGTATCTCAAAATAGCTAATAATCCCATCTCAATTCAAATTCGTTTTGAATTATTTGTATAGAAAACATTCGAGAAGTTATGTTACACTTAGTTTATTGTTCTTTTGATGCAGAATCGATTGCTAGAGTTTATAAGTGTCTAAAATATAATTTATTTTTCAGATTATCATCACAACACTGGTCTGGCATTCTTTCTCTGTACAACGAATCGGTGGCAGGACATCACGTAGCCATTTTACCGCCTATATTGCTCAGTCATCGTATAGCTCCAGAACTGGCGCCTGGGATCCGTAACCCCGATGAAAGAGATCCGCCTCCAATGCGGTGGCAGGCTCTTGCTGCAGCGCTGGATCCACCAGATTATGTACCAGGTATGTATATTTCTTTTTTAGCAGCTTTTTTGTGTACTCAAATTTATTTCTACGCAGCACTAAACATAACAATCTGTTTTTTCTTTATATTTGTAAAGAACTTTGTTAGGAAAATTTCAATAACTGGTTTCTATCTACCATAAACATTACAACTGTGATTAGATTTTTGAAAGCTATTCAGCCCTAAATTACCAACAACAAATTTAAATAATCTTATTTATTAAGTCTATGCTCTAATTTTGTTTACTATTATATATTATCGATTCCCATTGAAAGATTCGGCCAATAAGGAATAGCATCGTTAACTGGAGTTACGTCAGAACTACTCCAGTTAAGCAATAAGAATAGACACATTGCCTAATGTATGATGTTCTTCGTTGACCGGTAGTCAGTTCAACATCTTGTTTATTAAGTCTCAAACAAGTCCACTTTAGATTTCTGAAATGTACTTGGTAAGGCAATGTACATCGTATTTAAATTATTCCATTAGTTCGTGTCCTGTCGGGTCACTCATGTTTTAACGAGCTAATCTAAGGAACCGTTGGTCCGTTTTGAAAATTCTCTCAGTGTTGGATAGTACATTTATCGTGGAAGGCTATTTATCATTACGATTAGACCAATAGGAGTGGAGCACCAATGGAGAATGTTTCTAAAACGGGGGAAAATTATCACGCTACGGGCAATAGGAGACGCAAACGAGGTTGCGTGGGTCAGCTAGTCTATACAAATAAATAAAATTGGAGTGTCTGTTTGTAATATTAAAATAACCGTTTTTTACTAAATGCATATTTATGTATACACGGTACATATACCAAAAATGTAGTTAAAAAAATTTTTGTCTGTCTGTCTGTCTGTCTGTTTGTTCCGGGTAATCTCTGGAACGGCTGGACGGATTTTGACGGGACTTTCACTGGCAGGTAGCTGATGATCCGGGGAGTAACTTAGGCTACTTTTTTTAGACTAACTTTGTCCCGCGGCGTTACTCGCGGTACAATAAGGTACAATAATAACCGCGGGTAACACCGCGGGGTTCAGCTAGTAATAAATATAGTTCAAAGAAACTAAAAACACGAATACAGTAGCCGGTTACAAAGAAACATATAACATACAGATGAAGCAAAAAAAAATTGTCAATATGTAACATTTTCTTCAAAAGTAATTTTATGCATTCTAAAAACACCAAAAAGATTACTTGTCAAAACCATATCAATTTATTATAATCTCGAGCGAAGCAGGTACAAGGCACTGGTAGAATTTTTTTTTTTAATCTTTGCTTTATAATAATAGTAATATTGCAACAGTAGCCGTTTTGATTTATGTAACTTTTGACTTTTGAATCCTCAACAGCCTTTAATAGTCCACCGCTTGACGTAGGGCTCTCCTTAAGTAGTATGTGTTGGCCTACTATATGGTGGACAGACGAGATGGTGTTTATTTCAAGTTTTCCTTGAAACAAAACCCTTTACCTGGGTTGTTTTATTTGTCGGTGTGGTGATAGATTAAGAATTAATTAATACCATATTTATCCGATGGGTTTCATAAGAGGCGAAGTAAGACAGACTACGCAAGGCAAGACTACTTCAAAGAGAATATAAACTTGTAAAAAAATAGCAATCTAATTATGTAACAGGCAGTGACGTCGAGGAAAAATTACATGTATTCATTATAATAACGACTAAAGGATCGTGCTTTGCATTCGAATGACAGTTTCATTAGTTTTAATATTTACGCTTCGTGTACAACATTAAACGTTTATTAAATAACAATTTCATTATTAAACCGATTCTCTGTTTACTGATTATACAGTGGCGAATGTTTTGACACTACACAAGTTATTAAAGTTTGACCGGTGTTTAGAGAATGTATCCAAAAATTGATTAAAATTTTACTTATCAGATTTCGACTCGATGGATACCAAGGGCCAGCCTCATCAGTGGGGAAAGGACAATGACTTGCCTATATATCCAACAACACCTATGGAAATACTCCTACTAGCGATCCTATGTACTATAAGTGTCGCTGTCATCGCGTATATGATGGTCGTGTTGTACAGGTAAAGAAAGGGAAATGATTTATTAGTTATTTAAATTGGTTTTATGTATGTTGACAACCAGAGGACAGACATTAAACATGGCACTGTTACAGATTCCTTTTTGAATGGTCGTACAGTAGACTCTTCACAAAAATGTGCAAAGCAATTTCATCATAACAATATTATAGAAAGCCTAGATAGGTTTTTTTGTAGCAGGCTTTTATACTACAGCTATCGCAGTAAATAGTTGCCTGTGTCCTTCGGTTCAGCGTTATATCAGACAGTTACTTTCGAATTATAATGTTAATATGGATAGAGTAAAATGAATACCATACGTACAAGCGTTCGGTTTAATTTGATTACTTTCTGCCAATAAAATCAATGTCACATACATATCTGAAATGGAAATATGTCGCAGATGCGTGTGCTCCCGTCATTATGCCGAGTGGCGAGCATCCTGGAACGATGACGAAGAGTATAGAAAAATCATTGCAAAGCAACCCGCAGTTCAGGTTTGTTTTTCTGTAATACATAATCTACACCTTCCTAAGATTTATTTATTCATGAGATTACTTCATTGATTACTGATTATTTGATTGAACTAATCGGTTTTACCTGGATATCAGTTTCGCCACGGAGCGATAACATTGGCCCTCCGCAACCCTGAGGGCGAATTTAATTCGAAATGATTCTTTCTAAAGTACAAAACCCATAATTATTATATTTTTTTACTTTAATCGTCGTCTCAATTCATGATAATTTATTCAACGTATTTTCTTCATACTTTAACCATTACATGTCTATAATACAAATACCAAGTCTGTATCTTATAGTCTGTTTTTAAAATAAGAAATCTTTTTTGATAACATTTTGTGTATGTTTGTACAAATCTGTAATATGAAATCAATAAACCTAAATTCTATTATGTTTAAAAGGAGTAAACAGTGTAGAAGTAACTAAATTCTAAAACAATATATTTGTTATTAGTTGGTGATGGAAGCAGTGCCGCTTGTAGTTGCTGGCCACAGCCAGGAGGTAGAGTGTCTAGTCACGGACGGTGAAAAAATTGTCAGTTCGTGTTTGCAAGGGAACATAAAAGTGTGGGACTCGCAGAACGGAGAAATCATTACCAATATTGACCGCGGCTCGTGAGTATTACTAGTTGTACAAAGAACTCTATATCATACACTAGCTGACCCACGCAACCTCGTTTGCGTCTCTTATTGCCCATCATCATCATCAGCCCGTTGCAGTCCACTGCTGGACATAGGCCCCTCCCAAGGAACACCACAGAGCCCGATCTGTTGCTTTCTGCATCCAGTCGCTGCCAGCCTTCTTACGTAAGTCGTCCGCCATCTGGTTAAAGAGCGTCCCACACTAAACTTGCCAAGACGCGGTCTCCACTCTAAAACAATATAAATAATAGTTACTTATCTTAAATAAAACATAATTACTATAAAGGAACACGATAGGTAAAAGCATTGCTTTCTATTGAGTCAAGCACATATTTTTTACCAACTTAAAATGAGGAGGAGGTTCGACTTGTATACGACTGTATTTTTTTCATGTTTATTACCTCAAAACTTTCGAATGGTTGGACCGATTTAGGCACCGATCGGTCAATGACCTCATATTTTGACACTATTTACAAATTTCTTCAACCAAACTTTCAAATAATATAATCAATCTTCTGATTCAAATAATGTTTTTATCATTTTCTCGGCTTAATTTTGTTCCTCTTTTCTCATAAATACAACAACAATGTGAACAATGTGCCACTAAATATTTTTTTATTTAAATACAAGATATATTTTTATTTTCAGATATTTCAAGCTGCAAAGGGAGTTATGTGATAAAGTATCTAAGAAAAATAGCATGCCTTACGATACTATTGAAGGTAGAGTATAATGATTGTGAACTATTCAAACAATTGACTGTCTTCTCGATGGCTTTCAGGAAATTTATGAAATATTATGAATATTATTGTCAATTTGATGCTTTACATACCTTCACTGATCCACCGGCAATGTGTAAAATAAATAGATTTTGGATAAAAGATTTAGATATTTTCTATCTATGAATTGATGGACAAATGAACATGTCTCTCTAGTCGAATCATTTGAATGACATGAGTTTGAGTAAATAGTTTTAGAACTGCAAAATAAAAAATATTTCGTATATTACCTACACGTTCAAGGTATTGTGTACATTGCCTAGGCATTGCATAGAATACTGGATTGTACACATTCCCGGCAACATACATATAAACATTCCTCTTGGTGAAAACTGTATAATATTTGTATAGTATTTTTTTGGTAGTGTTTATAGAGACCAGACTATAATTTCGAAATATTTTTATGTTTTCAAAATGTATTAATCTGTTTATGATGTTGTTTTAGTTAACTGTGACGCTGAAAGCCCACCAAAGAGTACTGAGGTATGAACATAAAAAAATATTATTCGTATCAACTTTATTGTAGTGAACCGTACACTAAAATTATAATATTTGTGTTGCAATCTATAGTAATCTATATTTATATAAGAGGAAGATGACTGACTGAATGACATACCCAGAGATCAACGCACAGCCCAAACCGCTGAACCTAGAATTCTGTAATTTTGCATGTAGGTTCTTTATATAACGTCAGTGAGCACTAAGAAAGGAATTTTTGAAATTCCACCCCTAAGGGGGTAAATCAGGGGAAGAAAGTTTGTATAAAACTTTTCATTCCTTTGATGAATTTGCTTAAAATTTTGTAAAAATATTGTGGGGTTAAAGTTATAACATACGTATTGTAGTATTTTTCAAAATATCACCCCTAAGGGGGTAAATTAGGGGATGAAAGTCTGCGTGGACGAAGCCGCGTGTAAAAGCTAGTCCATACATTCGGCTACACTAAATTAAATAATTCTTTTTCTATGTGTTCGTTATTATTAGGACAAGGTTTGTATACGAGAAAAATGAAATATAACGGGAAAAGACTATTCTTTTAGACAAGGCTGTACTCTGCCTGTGGGAAGCTGAGACAGATATGTAAATATGGCACTGGCGGTACGAAGTTCGCCGGGTCAGCTAGTAATGTTTATAAATTTAAATCATGCATACATAGGACTTTTTAAGTCTCTTGGGCTTTTACCATACAGTTACCATATAAGCTACACCACACAATGCAGTCTCTTGACAATAACCCATTGCTTTGTTCACAGAATGTGCACAGATTATGCAAAGGTTTAAGTAATTATTTGAGTGGACTGCGGTTCCGTCCGGTAATGCGAGACTCGCCGCCCCATCTTTCACCAGCAGAAACAACTAAATATGATTTTGCAAAGAACTACAGGTATTCAATACAAATATATTAAGTATTAGATACGTTTACGCTAATATTAACACCCAATGTCAATATTTAATTTACCAAAAATATTAATGAAGGTTAAATAAATTAAATTGAAGAATCTGCTTGTAATTTCAAATTAACAACTTTTTACTAAATGCATGTAAAAAGTATAAACAGTACTTATATAAAAATCGACTGTTTGTTACGACTACTCTCGAAACGGCTTGATCGATTTTGACGGAACTTTCATTGGCAGATAACTGAAGTTATAAAGCGTAACTTACGCTACAACTGCACTTTACACTATATGTATTGGCTAATTGCATATAAAATAGAGGTACCGCCTATAATCATAATGCTCTGGCTTGGCTGCTCGGCAACTGACAAGGCTTACCGTGTTATTGACACGGTGAGTATTGATAGTTGCATTAAAACTAGTTTTAACAAAAAAAAAACGGTTTCAAGAACAGAAATGGGAACACGAAGCAGCTTTCAAATAAAAAAAACTCATTAAAATCGGTTCATCCAGTCGAAAGTTATGAGGTAATAGAAATAAAATGCAGTCGAATTGATAACCTCCCCCTTTTTTTAAATCGATTGAAAATAACAAATATCAGTATTATATATTTATTTTTCTTTTTCAGAAATCTTTACTGCAGTGATCAACAAAATGACTTTATTAATTGTATTGAAACTAAAGAAAATGTGGACAGTAGTAATTTAAATGTAATTAGCCCAAGTATGGGTAGTAGTATTAAGAGTAATGACAAATGTGATGAAGATATATTCGTATTTAATTCAAGTGAAAAATATGTGAATAGTGTACGGAATAGAAGTAAGAATAAGTTAGTGTACGAAGGCCCTAAGTTTGGGGACGATCCGGACGTTGACGCTGTGAGTAATTTGAACTGGAGAGGGAAGGCAATCAAAGAATCTCCCGTGTGGTGTATGGACTTTTGTAACGATCTTATTATATTAGGTTGTGCTGATGGCCGCCTTGAGTTTTGGGAAGCTAGTTCAGGGAAACTCATGGTAAGTTGTTTGCTTTTAAACTTAGATACCAAATAAACTATACAATTTAATTAAATGGAAAAATGCTTGAGATCCTATTGTCTAAATGGATAGATTACGTCCATTTTGATCAACGAATAATATTTGTCGTTATATTACCGCAAACATGTTTTGACCATCTCAGAAATGAATAAACACAAACAAATTAGAACGTTCATGTTGACATTTGACATAATAGTACTTTTTGCATCAAAACTATTTTTGTTTATTGAGAAAATAATAAAAATACATCAGTATTGTGCATTTGGGTGAAAAAACATCTTTCCTAAAGATCAAAAACTGCGTAAGCAATGGGAGATTATGCGTCGTTAAAACTTTTAAAGCTATTATGCACTCTAGACTGTCATTTTTAAGCAGAAGATTATGATAGTGAAGGATTTGCGACTGGTAAGCGTAAAACTCAATGTTTAATTTATTCCTAAACTTGTGTGTAATTTGTTCATAATATAACATAACCAAATAAAACAAATACCCTATTTCTTCACAATTTTCTGCCTTTGAGGGAAGCGTCGTGTTCCCGGTGCAGCCTTTTTTAATTCCGGAATAGTTAGATGTCCATAATTATTATCCATTTTTTAATAATAATATAGCAATAAAATAAAATATACATTTAATGAAACTTTGAAAGTTTATCGCGCTAATCTACGTAAACAGATGTTTACGTTATAGTTCGGTGGCGCCTTCTAAGATTAGCTTTGCGAAAGCAACCTAATTGGCGTTCTTATCGCTCATAGCGATCTCTTAAAGTCAACATTTATACATATATAATAGTAGGTAAGTGACAGTAAGTAAAGTAGTAGTAGTAAGGTGCATTAATTTAAAATTACTATGAGAATAATAAAAAAAAACGTGTACGTCTCAGGACGCCCGACAAAAATGATAACTTAAAGTTATTTAAGTTTAACTATTTAATATTGAAATTGTTTAACTTGAGAAAAGCTTAGGTTATTACTTTTCGAAATAGGGCTAGTGTTGGGGTTGGAGTGAGAGAGGAGGAGCCTGCCTACCGCTGCCGTACGCGTGAGAGAAAGGGAAGCCAGATAGACTAGCGCCGTAACGCGTTACGTAACTAAGCTTTTCACCATCCCATAAGAAGTTTTTACTTCAAAAATTAACTTGTTTCTATCGGATACATAGTGCGTATGGTGGAGTGGAGAGGCGCGGTCGTCGGAAGGAGTTACACACGTGCGCGCTCTCGCAGGCGCACGACGGGTCTGCGCGGCCACTCTCTCGGGACACCTCAGTCTATTGCGTCTAGACGCTTACAACGCCACATCCGGCACGCAAGTCGACTGGCATTTCAGCACCGCACACAGAAGAAGTAAGTTAACACTATCTGTACATTTCATTCATATTATTGTGTTTTGTTTACTTCTTGCATTTCATTAATAAGACTTTATGCGCCATCTTTTAATAAACTTATGTAATAAATGTTTGTTTGAGCTTGCGTGCGCTTGCGGGTAGTCGTGAAGGCTATTTTATAATCAGTTGATTTTTTATAATAATATATTATGGGAAGCTTTATACTGAATCTCATATAGTGCGATAGCGGGCGAATAGCGAATGAATGCGCGAAATAAACTATTTAGGAAGGGTGGCATTTGTCACACTTCTATATAAAACAGCAATTTATCTTTAAATCTTATGTCAATGTGCAAATTGCAGTCAAACTGTTCATAAATATAAGTCCGTTAACTTTACCTAAGGTTTCGACTGCGTTAACGTTAAATAAAACACTAACAACGAATCAACAAACAAATCTTACACAACCACACATGGTTGTGTTAAGATTTGTTCCAAACTAGGCAAACCTTGTGCCATGGTAACTGGACTACTGACAAACATACTGACTTGTATATTTTAAATATAAATTCCACCCAGACTCAAAATAATCGTGCATAATACACAAAATTTGAAGGCGGGGGAGGAGAATCGAAACCACGACACCCCTATTTATCGGCAAAGGTCACCTCTCCAGCAAATTCATCAGGCCGTAAATAACAGAATGGCCGTAAATAAAGGACTGTTTAGAAACTCAGAAGTTCGGGGCCAAAAAATTTGTCTGTTGCTAGCCTTAGTAAGAATAACACCCAGTACCTGGATAACCGTTTTTTTAATTAAATTTTCTTAAAATGAGTCCTAGCTATCGCCCCCGAAACCCCCTGCATACTAAATTTCATGAAAACCGTTTCCGAGATTCAGATATGTATAAGATAAACGACTTTATACATAACTAGCCGACCCACGCAACCTCGTTTGCGTCTTCTATTGCCCGCAGAGTGATAATTTTCCCCCCGTTTTTGTAACATTCTTCATTGTTGCTCCGCTCCTGTAGGTCTTAGCATGATGATATATAGCCTATAGCCTCCCTCGTTAAATGGGCTATCTAACACTGAAAGAATTTTTCAAATCGGACCAGCGGTTCCTGAGATTAGCGTGTTCAAACAAACAAATTAACTCTTCAGCTTTATATATTAGTATAGATATATTACTAAGAAATTATATTTAGAATATTAACATAGTAAACAAATGTGGGTGCATTTTCAAGAATTATGAATCAAACCACAAAAAAAAGAACAGATCGAAATTCTTGTTTCATGAATGTTCGGGCTACAATTAATTAAGATTTTGTGTAATTTGTTCAGAATACTCTGATAAGTATCAAGTACGTCGAAAAAATCTAATGCGTACAAATAGTACGATTCGTACAATACACCAATTACATAAACAAATAAATAAAATTGGAGTCTCTGTTTGTAATATTAAAATAACCGGTATTTACTAAATGTATGTATACATGGTAGGTACATATATCAAAAAGTAGTTAAAAAAAATTTTGTCTGTCTGTTTGTTCCGGGTAATCTCTGGAACGGCTGGATGGATTTTGACGGGACTTAAACTGGCAGGTAGCTGACTTTTTTTAGGCTAACTTTGTCCCGCGGCGTTACTCGCGGTACGACGATAACCGCGGGTAACACCGCGGGGTTCAGCTAGTTAATTAATTAATAAAGATAAATACTGAACAAGACTACATACACTATTCTATCTATATGGTTTTCATATAGATAAGTAGTATGCGTAAATCACACTTCACACTAATATATAAAGGCGAAAGTTTGTGAGTGTGTATGTTTGTTACTTCTTCACGCAAAAAGTACTGAACGGATTTGGATGAAACTTTACAGTAATATAGCTTATACATCAGAATAACACATAGGCTACTTTATATACTTATATATTTATGTTCAAGCGCCTGCCAAATTGTTGATGGCAACGTTTGGTACGATTAATTGTTGCTGTGCCGTCGCCGAAATTGGTTACCAGTTATATAGACGTAGAGCGCGGAGGGCAGGCTTAGCGTCAATATTAATTTCAGAGGCACCGTACAAAACGTGTCCGTGGACAAAAGCTGGGTGGTTCCATATTCACCGCTTTTGCTGCTCGGTCCAGGCTATCAAATATATATGTAAATACATAAATAAAGGCAATAGCCAGGCTATTTTCATCGTGAGGCAGCACAGTAACGTTATGATCAACACAAAGAGTGAGGTGCAGATGTTTCGGGTGGGCCGATATGTGGGTACTAATGAAGCGGCATGGAGAATACTTGGTTTACCGTTGCATCAAAGGTACCCAACAGTGGCCCATCTGTGCACCTCCCAAACGGCGAACACGTGTATTTTACGAAGTAAATCTGCGAGACCGAGTTGCAACACCGCCTATTACCACCCTCAACGCATTGTTCCACCTGTGCCAAGCTGACGAGTTTGTCCGGACGCTGTTGTACATAGTAGTACCGAGGTATCACACGTGGAATGCGTCGCGGAAAGAATGGAAAGGACGCGTGCAAGGCGCACCCGTTGACGGATGGCCAGGTGTGAAGGCCTCAGACGCTCTGGGCAGAGTGTATACCGTACTCATAACACAATTTTAATGTTATTGTGTACGGTTGCTGCTCACTAAACTCCGAGGCCCCACCAGTTTTCAGGTTCTCAAAACCGTCAATGGGCAAGAAAAGGCAGCTTTCCGAAAAGCGTGTGAAGCGATGGGATTGCTGGAAGACGACGGCCACTAGGACGCAACGATGGAGGACGCTAAATTGTGCCGGTCAGCGACTACTGAGAGATCTCTTTGCGATTATGGTAAGACTTTCCAACCCCCGCCAGTTATGGGTCAAGTATAAAATTGCTTTATCAGAAGATATTGCTTGATATTGATATCAAGGAACTGCACAACCGATGAATTAGTTTTTAACGAAGCACTAAAACTTATCAAGAACAAAATTTTAACCATAGTCGGGAAACTGCTGCGATTTAAATTTGCCTACTCCACAAAGAACGGTAGAGTTTTTTTCTGATTGAGTCCGAGAGTTGGGTTATGATACTGTTACCTTGAAGGCTAAAGTCACCCAAATAGAGCCTCTGTTATTACCAGAACAAAGGGAAATTTTCAATCTCATAAGAAACCGCATAGCTAGCAAGGGTGTTCTTTTATTTCTGGGACGCACCAGAGGGGCACCGGCAAAACATTCTTACTGAACTTGCTGCTAGCACAGTTGCGCAAAGACAAAGTAGTTGCGCTGGCTGTTGCGTCCTCCGGAATAGCCGCAACCTTGCTGAGTGGTGGCAAAACTGCACATTCAGTGTTCGAACTCCCGCTAAGCCTTGCAACTGAACAAGCGTCCATTTGAAACATCAGCAAAAGCAGTAGTCGCAGTGCTCTAATGCAATGGTGCAAACTGATTGTGTGAGATGAATGCACGATGTCACACAAGCGAGCGATTGAAACATTGGATCGCAGCTTGCAAGACATTCGGGGCAATCGAATATTGTTGGGTGGAGTAGTCATCTTGCTTGCAGGAGATTTCCGGCAGACGCTGCCAGTTATCGAGCGGGGTACTGCGGCAGACGAGATGAACGCGTGCCTCAAGGCTTCACCGTTGTGAAGTAAGGTTGAGCGGTTAGCGGAGCTCTTCAATGATCAGGAGTCTGGACTATTCGCACAAACACTTCTCGAGGTCACGTGGACGCTATCAGCCAAATAACTTTTGATAGCCGATTTAGCAATGTTGTAAGTTCGGAAGATAACCTTATCAATAAGGTATTTCCGAACTTAATACAAAACTTGGCTAACGTGGAGTGATTTTGCGAAAAAAATATCATGGCACCTACAAGCGTGTTGGTGGAAAAAATAAATATAAATATAAAAATATTGGAGCAAGTTCCAGATGACGTGGGGACTTATATGTCAATAGACACCGTCATGACAACTGACGACGTTTCTACGTACCCTGTAGAGTTTTTAAATTTCCTCGAACTGTCAGGAGTGACAGGAGGAGGCCTCCTCACAAATTAGAGCTCACACTTGGTGTGCCTGTCATACTGATGTGTAACCTGGTCGCGCCCAGTTTGTGTAACGGCACCAGGTTACGCGTCACAGAGCTGAGACGGCATATTGTGCAAGCCAGTACATTGTACAAGGTAGTAGAGCCACGCCGATTTCAGCATGAACGGGCCGGCTCGACCCGAGTGGTACTACCCTCGTATAGTATAGAAAATCAACGTAAAATCACAGCGTTCGTGCTGTCGTGTTTCGTTGGTGAGTGCGAGATCGGAGGCCCAATGATGCAGAATCGTCACTAGGCCGCCATAATTGAGTCCGCAATGAGTATGGTGACCACCACTCTTGGATTCTGTTTATGTTTTCCATCAGGCAGCGTAGAGTAATTTTGGCACGCTAGGCATAAAAAAAATTGCCAACCGTAAATTGCGATCTTTCTCTCTAAAAATGTGAATATTTTACTCACCGGTTCAATATCAGTGATAAACCGTAGAGTCTAAAACTTCCTACTAATATTCTAAATATGAAAGTTTGTTACTCCTTCACCCAAAAACTACTGAATGGATTTGGAAGAAACTTTACAGTAATATAGCTTATACATGAGAATAATACATAGGCTACTATTTGCCGCAACCACCGTTATATACGCGGGCGGAGCCGCGGGCAACAGCTAGTAATGTTTATATGGCATGGGTGATGTTCAAGGTACGTATTGGTTAAATTTAATTGTTGCTTTGTTCCAGCCCACAAACGCACAGGTTCTGCAGGTTCTCTGCGTGTCGGGCATCTACCAGATGACGAGTCGTCACACGCCAGAATGAGTTTCTCCTACGATACCAGCCTTGGCGATGGAGAAGGTTACTCACTCCCTAAAGATTTATTACTTTTTAGCATATCCCTAATGTCTTAATTGAACTCTATTTGAAAATTATCGAGCTCTCAATTAGAACTACTGGTAATTTGTTTTTACCTGACTACGGTGAAGCCAAAAGGAAGAGCAATATTTTTTGGCAGTCTATTTATATTTGTGTTGAACCGATTTTAATGAATCTGGAGGCGGTAGTGCCTTACCAACATATAACCCGTCTGCTTGCCCTCTGTGACGTCATAAACATATATATATATATAATCGTGCGTTACATTGTTACAGATGTGATAACATGTATTAGAATAGCGCATTGTCGGCCACACCAACAACCAATTACAGAGATGCAGTCGGAAGGAGGACGTATTGTGACCGGTGGGCAGGACCATGTACTCAAGGTAATAACGACATTTAAGATCTATTCCTGTGTAAACATATTGAACAAAAACTAATGAAGGGGGTGTTTATTAAAGAAACAAAATTCTAAAACAACAATTTTTAAACTTTTTGTGGGTCTGTGTATTTGTGCACGTTGATCTCAGAAGTGGCTCAACTGCTTGGATAAGGTTTTCTCTTATGTTAAAGCACAAATATTTAGTGTTTGTTTAATTTCAATCGGTAGTAAATAGTATTTCGGACATCATTTTCCTAGCCTTTATTATTCCTAAAATTATTTGGGTCGAGTACTAGTAAGGACCCCACTATGATACTCTTATGACCCTATAAGATAGCGGGTGACGACGAAGGCGGTTAGACACGGTATTTTGAAATGTAAAACTTTTTACAATAGTATCGTAAATAATACCGATGTTTCCTTACTTAAAACGAATATTACAAAACATCTTGGAAATGGAAATTGGAAACATCATGAATTCTACTATAAATTTTAATCAAATAAACATTGAAATATACTGCTCAATTAAGTAGTCTAAAGCAGTGACGTCACAACTTGGTATTTAGTACATTTTTCATGCAAAGTTTTTTGCTCAATATTGATTTGTCAGATGATAAAAAGATACTAATTCGACTAAGGTGTCAGCCGCCCCATTATCACCGCTCTTCATTGCCTTAGATAGCAAGGAACATCCCACAGAGAGACGACGTACGCGTGTGCCGTACGTCGCCTACATTGAGAGTTTACCAACAGACGGTGCCCGCTTCAGTGCGGGCAAGCGCTGGGAGGGGTCCGGATGTGTTAATAACAGCAGTTCCCGGATCCCTCCCGTCTCAGGCGCAGAGTGGCACACCGTGTTGTTTTAGTCGGTTCGATTCCGACACACCGCCTCGCCGCCAACCCCGGCGGGGCGGTGTTTACACTAGTAAAAAAAAGGGTAGCAAATAACATCATATTGTGACCCTTACTTTTCAGGTTTTCTCTAGTTCAGACCTCAATCCCCTGTTTACACTGCACGGGCACTGTGGCCCGATCACAAGCTGTTTCATTGATCACGCCACGCCCACAATCGCTGGCAGTGGTTCTCAAGACGGTTTGCTTTGCGTTTGGGACTTGCACACTGGTAGGCTACTTTTAATTATAATTATTTTTATGAAGGAGGTAAATTGTTACTAAACAAGCCAAAATTTAGAATTCCCCCTACGCTTGCACTTAATCGAGTAATCATACGCCAAAAATGTCTCACATCATTTTAGAAAAGATCTTATACTCTTACACTGCTGGACCGATGTTAACCAAACGTAGCTAAAAACCACCGCAAGGAAACTGGCTTTCAAATTAAAAAACCGCATCGAAATCGGTCAATCCGTTTGAGAGCTACGATACCACACAGATATCGACGTCCAAACTTATAACACTCCTCTTTTTGCATTGGGGATTGAAAATAGGTTTACAAATACACAGTTTACCGATCGACTTTTTCGAATTTTATCTGCCCCGAATATTAAACTAAAATTTATTTTCTCTTATCTCAACTTAAGAGTCACAGGCGCGTTGAAGCCCTTTATGTAAAAAGTAGCAATAGCATTGCTCAATGCCAGTTTTCTGTGTAGCCACACATTAACTACGTAAACTGGTATGTGAAAACTACCCCCCTAATAAAGTCGAAATTCTACAAATGTAAACGTTATTAGAAAACCAACAAAATATAGATCGGAATGATATGATTTCAACGCTAAGTCACGTCAAACCAAAATATTATCCAAAAAAATTAAACAAAAATAAAACCGACTTCAAGGTTTGACTCGATTTCTCTTAGATGCCATCATCAGATCTTAGTGTCCTTATCATGGTACCACCGGGATACATATCATACATGGGATATCTCCTTTCCATTAAAAAAAGAATCCTCAAAATCGGTTCATAAACGAAGAAGTCATCCCGCGAACACAAATACGGTCGAATTGAGAATTGAAAATATTTTATTTATTTATCTAGACAAATAAATAAAATTGGAGTGACTGTTTGTAATATTAAAATAACCGCTTTTTACTAAATGCATATGTATGTATACACCGAACATATACCAAAAATGTAGTTAAAAAAATTTTTGTCTGTCTGTCTGTCGGTCTGTCTGTCTGTCTGTCTGTTTGTTCCGGGTAATCTCTGGAACGGCTGGACAGATTTTGACGGGACTTTCACTAGCAGGTAGCTGATAATCCAGGGAGTAACTTAGGCTACTTTTTTAGACTTTGTCGCGCGGCTTTACTTGCGGTACGACAATGAGCGCGGGTAATACCGCGGGGTTCAGAGTAGTTTATAATAATCGTATTTTGCAAAAATGTACATTGTATATTCTAGAGTACTTAATACGTTTTCAGAGAATCGAATGATATGTAATTGTGTTATCAACATTGATTTGTGTGATCGCCTCGTTGACGCAGTGGCGTAGTGTACGCAACTGCTGTGGATGAGGTCTCGGGTTTCATACCCGGGTCGAGCCAAATGTTTGTAAGATTTGCGAATATTTGTTTCGGAAAACAATATGTATGTATTTACAAAATAAACAATACAAGCTCTCCTTAGTTTGAAACTAGATTTGTGTTGTGTGTTAAATGTCCAAAAATATTTATTTATTATTATTAATTTATAAATGGAAACCATTTTTGTGGCAGGTGCGTGTTTATACAGTATGCAAGCTCACGACGGCGCTGTGACCTCACTAGCGTACACCGCATCGTACGTAGTGTCAGCGGGCGCCGACGAACGACTCTGCATATGGGACCGCTTCCAAGGACATATGCTCAATTCAATACATATTGTAAGTAATTGTTTTGTATTATTTTAACCGACTTCAAAAAAGGAGGAGGTTCAAATCCAAAGATACGTCGATTGCATGGGTGATTACTTCGAATAACAGAAATAAAAAAGTTTGAAAAAATAAGTACTTTCACTTATTGCGTACAAAACGGCAATTTCTTAGGTAAAGACCTAATATTATAAACGCGAAAGTTTGTAATTATTGATGGATGGATGTTTGTTACTCGTTCACGCAAAAATTACTGAACCGATTTGCATTAAACTTTACAGTAATATATTTTATACATCAGAATAACACATAGGTTACTATTTGCCGCGATAATCGAAATATACGCGGGCGGAGCCGCGGGCAACCACTAGTGAGTAATAAACGGAAAAGGCAAAAACCACATTTAAAATGATTGATGCAACCTATCAAAATTTAAACCTAATCGGTGCAGAACTTCTCGAATTATTAAAGTGTATACATACTAACTAAACATATTATATATATATATATATATATATATATACGTTTAGTTACACACAATTATTATCTTCCTAACTTTTATTCTCATTTCTCCTAAGAAAGTAATTATTAATTAACGACTTTTTAGGTCCGTTTATCACTTAAGTACGTAGTAGTCATTTACAATTATTGCGTGTTTATTTATTTATTAACTAGCTGTGCCCGCTACTTCGCAAACGTGACATTTGGATTTTCAAGTTATTTTTAATTTTCCACCGTTTAACCGTACATGGACTACGATAAACATTTCAAACTCAAGATCAGCTAAATCGGCCCAGCCGTTCTCGAGTTTTAGCTAGACAAACGAACAGTAATAGATTTTAACAAGCTTTTATTTAACTTCACCTATCCCGATGTTTGTCTGTAATCAAATCTTACAATATTTGACCAAGTTCAATTTGACCAACTGCCCGAATTCCGATTGAGCTAAAATTTTAAAGATATCTTTAGTTCTGATGACAATGCAATTATATATATTTTTTTTATTAACAAGTAGTGAAAAGTTGTTTTTAAAAAACTTTTTTAATTAATTACTTGTTATGTATAAAATTATTTATGAATTAGCGACGCTCTCGGCTATGTAAAGATATAACTTGTTCATACCGTAATCTCTGCTTCTTTTGCTTTTCTTAGAGGCAGTAGCCATTATTCTCTCCGAAGAGTGGCAACATTTCTCACCAAAATCCTATTTAGTTTTCGCACCCTGAAAATAAATTATGTTTTAAACGTTTAATTTAATCTGAGTGTTTTAAAGCGGATCAATAGACGCACTAAGATTCTATTTATTACATGCAAACAAGAAGATTCAGTCTCAGAGGATCTACTGGCCAGATCCACGGTGGATCTGATGCAAATATTTTCTCTTATTAAATTCTGATTTTAACATGTGGATCTACTAAGGCTTTTTAAAAGTACAACCTCAAATAATTCATTGGCAAGATCCATGATAGATCTAATGACGATTTTTTTTTCATTAGATCCTGATTTCAAGATATGAATAAATGATAAATTAATCCTTAAAAAACACTTATTTTTACTTCTGATTAAATGTTTTTGATTTTGCTTATATTTTGGGGGGAAACCGCCCATTTCCAAGTTCATGGCTTTGTCCTATTTTTTTTTTCCCCAAACATCTTTAATCTCCAAGTGTCGGAAACTCAAAATCCACTTGTTTTTAGCGATGATCATTTTATAACAATATTTTTTATAAAAAAAGTATTCTTATTAGATCCGTCATGGATTTGGCCATGGATCGTCTGACAATAGAAACTTAAAAATGATGAGAGATGTCTCCGAGATCTACAAGACCTTGACGCCTACGTATATTCTAGAATTTGTAACTCATAAGTACTATCACTTTTAAGATGATAAAAATCATTACAGGTGAAATAGTCTAAATTGTTATTAAATTAAACGTCCTTTTGAAGGATATGCTTATGTAGAGCATTGAACTTTTAAAAGCTGATGATGAAATAGTTCTGAATGATAAAAATATCAGGTACTTTCAGAGTTCATCGTGAGCAGCAACATGTCACAACAATAGTCTACTTGACTATATCTTACTGTTCGTAATATTAAAATAACCGCTGTTTACTAAATGCATATGTATGTATATATACAGTACATATACCATAATAACATTTTTTAACATTTTTGTCGGTCTGTCTGTTTGTTCCGGCTAATCTCTGGAACGGCTGGACCGATTTTGATGGGACTGTCACTGATAGGTAGCTGATGATTTAAGAAGTACTTAGACTGCTTTTTTTAAACTAGCTTGGCTCCGCGGCGTTTACAATAACCGCGGGTTTCAGCTAGTATGAAATAGATTTCTTAAGACATATGCATTGATTATTTTATTTTGTTTCAGGGGCTAAACTATATGAGTCGCATGCTACCCTTGACGCATACGATGCTCGTGATGGGTGACCGCAGCGGACTAACCGCATATGACCTTAGCAGTGGGGATGTTATTCGACGTGTACTATTGGGTTAGTATTCATTGATATCGAACCAGTGTGACTTTCTTTCGCTACGTTAACTCAAGTTTCTACAAGCTTTAAAATATTGTGATAGTTTTTCTCCACCTTCAATTAACATTTTCAACTAAGCGTTATCTATTTTGTTATTTCCCGTCAAATTGGTCCAACTGTTAAGAGCCATTTCACGTTTTCGCACGAATTTCTAATATTTTGAGCTCCTAAATTACCATAGTCTGTAATATCTATAAGTTATTGAATATGCGCAAAAAATGGGCCAAGCTTTCGTGTTGACGTTTAATGTAACACATTTACTAAAAATAACTCATTTGATCTATACTTATCAATTTCCCACAAGCATTTTATTGAAAAACGGGCGCAGAGTTGATTTCAGAGTCGTATTTCAATTCAAAATTTTTATAAATTGAGTTTTAAAAAATACATAAAGCTTTGGATATATATTTTAATCGTCATTTAATGTTACAGATGATTAAATTGTATTACAATTTTTTTTGTAAAAAAATAAAACATGCGGCCAATTTTTGACTTTTACATCGCAATTTGATCGTGATTTTTGGTTTAAATACACGGTAATTACAATAATAAAATTATTCCAAAATAAACTACGTTCATTAAAGTACCGATTTCTGCAGTAATATAGGAAATTCTTGCATATACTTTGTCAAAATATTGATATAACTTTAATCAAAATTACAATAAATTACGCTACACAAGTGGGCATCGCTTAGAACGGCGCGAGCGCCCATTGAAGGAGGACCTGTATCATTTTTTCCCGCGTCCCGATTATCGAGCGTTCGTAGAGTGAAAGCATTATTGTACTGCGACCACATAGCTTTGAGCTTTGTATTTTTTCACAAGGTAAAGTTTGGTTTATTATCAAGTATACTGTATGATTTTTATTGTTTGTAGAATAAATATATATTTTAATATATATTTAAGAAAGATGATGTTTTTTGGCAGGAGAAAATGCTACCCAAATTGACTCGATTTTACCAAGATTGCATGTTACCGGAAATCATAGACCCAAGAAAGTCAAAATCAATGCCTTTACGCCAAATATTCATACAGCATTAATAAGTATTTTATTGTTAATCAACAATAATATGTGATTGGTTTAATCTTAGTTGTTATTATATTATTTTACATACCTAACTTCTTGGTGTTTATTTACCTAACTTGAAAATTTCATTAGACTAAATCTACACTAATATTATAAAGAGGAAAGATTTGTACCTATGTTTGTATGTTTGTAATGAATAGGCTCAAAAAGTACTGGGCCGATTTAAAAAATTTTTTCACCAACAGAATGCTACATTCTTCCAATTTGACATAGGCTACATTTCATTTTGAAAAAAATTAGGGATCCTTGGTAAAATTTGAACAATGTAACCGAAGGTGTAGAAAAATGAGTCTTAAAATGTCTTTCGTCGAATGCGCTGCCGAAACTATTAGCGATAGAACAAAATAATGTACAACAATATTGAAGAACATCATAATGTCTACAAAAAACTCCGCGGCAGCATATGTCCAACTATTGTAGTTATGTCACTACAACAACTTTTTTCATTTTAAACATTAATGAAAATGCTAACCAAATCCAAACCATGCTATTTATGTGTTTATATTAATCATTATCAAAATAAATTATTTTATGGTCAAGACCATTTAACTACCTATAAAATAGTTTTTAAAATATTTAAATTGGACTTTCCATTCAAAAGATATTACGAATTAAAAAATTCAAACAGTAACCAAAACGCCATAGCGCCGGTGGCAGATCAAAAAATAGCATTTCGATGCTATAGTACAGAGTGTTGAAAATCACAGCGGTAAACTGTTTTTTTTTGGACGCGCCCGGTGGAACAGGCAAAACCTTCCTTGCCAATTTAGTGTTGGCAAAAGTACGTCAATCTGGAAAAAAAGCTGTCGCAGTGGCATCGTCCGGAATTGCTGCAACCCTATTAAATGATGGAAAGACTGCTCACTCTACATTTAAATTACCATTGGCTGTGTCTTTGGAACAACAATCTGTGTGCTCGATCCGCAAAAACGGTCCGCTGGGGCAGCTCTTACAAGACACTTCGCTGGTCATCTGGGACGAGTGCACCATGAGCCACAGGGCGCACGTGGAAGCCGTGGAGCGCACGCTGAGAGACATCCGAAGCTCAGACCGTATAATGGGGGGCGTGACGTTTGTTTTAGCTGAGACTTTCGTCAAACATTACCAGTTATAACAAAAGGTACTCGAGCTGACGTTATTCGAGCTTGCCTTAAATCATCAACTTTATGGCAATCGATTGAAACTCTTAATCTGCGCACAAATATCAGAGCACATTTAAGTGACAATAACGATAATAATTTCTCACAAAAAATTCTAAAACTTGGAGACGGAAAATTACCGTCTCCGGTTGCAAACAGTCCCCAGATATTGTTGGATAACGAATTGGGTCAAATCGTTCAGAGTCTAGAAATTCTTGTGGACACAATATATCCGGACATACAAAATCTTACGGAGAGAAATTTCAATTGGCTCTGTTCGAGAGCGATAGTGTCCGCGCGAAATGAATCGGTTAATGAGATTAACAAAATTATTATGGAAAAAGTACCCGGTGAATTTAAATCTTACAAATCTATTGACACAGTATGCAACATCGAAGATACAGTGCACTATCCACAAGAATTTTTAAATTCCCTGAATCCTTCCGGCTTGCCGCCCCACGAACTACAATTAAAGGTAGGCACTCCCGTAATGCTGCTGAGGAACCTATGCCCTCCCAGCATGTGCAATGGCACGAGACTTCTGGTGAAGGAATTGCGGGAGAACGTCATAGTAGCCACTATAATCACCGGGGCCGCGGCCGGACAGCTCGCCCACATACCGCGGATCCCCATGATTCCTACGGACTTGCCTATATCTTTTAAGAGGTTACAGTTTCCTCTAAAAACATCATTTGCCCTCACAATAAATAAGTCCCAGGGTCAAACATTTTCGATGGTTGGCATCGACCTAAGAAAAGAATGCTTTTCTCATGGACAACTATATGTTGCCCTTTTTCGAGTGGGATCTACTGAAAATCAATATAATTTATTGCCATCTACAAATACCACTGCCAACGTAGTTTACAGTGAAGCTTTAAGATAAAAACTGACAAATATAAAAGTAAAAAACGTAAATCTACCTTAATATTATATCTGTAAATAATGTAAAAGTAAACCTGTAAAATAAAAAATACTAAAAATGTAAATTATTAAGTAATAATAAGAATGAAAATTAATGACAAACCCTTTTTTAATAAAAAATAAAAAACAAAAAAAAACACAAAAAAATATATAAAACCAAAATAAAAAGCACAAAACAACAAAACCAAACAAAAAAAAATAATTTTGTAAGGAAAATACTAAATAATGATAGGCAAGTTTCTATCGACACGAACAAAAATTTCTTTGAAATACCTAGATGTATAGGTAGATACATTTTTAGTTGAAAGTTGTCAACGTTTAATTTAGACTGTATATATTTTATTCGACTCTGCGTTTATTCTAATTACTTAAAAAAACATAGTAAAAATGTATATGATATCCTATTTAAATATTACTTATTTAAGTGCCCGCCAATTAAACCATCAAAGAAATTGAACATAAATAGACTTACATACAAATATAACTGTGGGTTTTTTTTTTAATATATAATTAATAAATAATATTTTTTTAATAAATAAAAATATTTGTGAAAAACTGTTTTTATATCCAAATTTCCAAAAATAAATAATTGTCTACCCCGTGCGAAGCCGGGACGGGCTGCTAGTAAAATATATAACTTCTTATAAATCTCATCAAAAATCACATTACGCCTTAAGATTGCTTCGTCTGTCTCGTCTCTCACGTTACACTGTTTATGTTACGTTTGAGTGCGTAGCTATGCACACATAAACAATTATAGAGTATTTTACCTAAACTCAAGCGCAATCATTTTGTGAAATGGCTCTTAATAAGCTTTTATATAATAACTAGTTTTCAAACACATACAAATGCTATCTTGAGACACGTAATATGACAGGCCCGCACCCAAAACTACACCGTGGGTTAGCACTTAGTCATAGCGTATGTATACATCTATACAACTACAATCCCACAACACACACATAAGCACGTAATACCAACACACACTCACTCTTCTTGTCTGTTATTGTATTTGGAACTTTCAACTGGGTGAACCGATTATGATGAATCTTTTTTTCTTTAGAAGGTGGTGGGGAGATTTTAATTTGGTCTAGTTCTTAAAGTCGGTTTATTTTTCGTTTGTTATCTTACATCAATATTGTAAACATTTATCTAGGTATATTATTTAGAAATGAGTTGATTGCACGCATGGCCTAGTGATTGTAGTGGTCGCCACGCCGCTTCCTTCTTCGCGTAAATGTTGTGGGTTCTAATACCACACGGGATAACACTGTATAATCCACAAATAGATGTTATGAGTCTTTTTTTAACCTGAAGGTCGTGAAAACTTTCGTTTTGGTAGTCTTATTTTCGGAGATAAATAGTAAAGTATAAATGTAAATAGATGAATAATAATTCCAAATTCTGATTTCTAAATCGTGACAAAAACTATAAGAAGTTTTACTATTAAATTTCCATTATTTTCCGATGCAAGTACTTCCTGGTTTTTATAATTCTTCTTGACAAAATATTAAAAATGTTTTTTTTAATTGTTTCAGGTCAAAGCGATGGCTGCATCTTCGTGAGACAAATCCTGCCGTTAAAAGACGCTATAGTGTGTGACTACGCCAATCAACTGCGAATCGTTCGCTTCCCTCTAGTGTCAAGGTTGTCTGATGTGAAGAACGAATAATATTAAAAACACTTAAAGTAAATGGACAAAAACATTTTGTGTAATAAGTGAACTGAAGGGTGTTTGAGTGCCTCGAAAGCGTTATTGCATAGCATAATGCCGCTAATCATCAGTGAAACCTTGTAGACACATAGTCCACACATCTGAGTTAGATCCGGTATGACAATGGCAAAATTAACGTGCTGATTTTATGTTTCATATTGGCTGTTTACTCATAAAAGATACCCAAAGTAAGTGAGCTTGGCATGTTTTTAGTTAAGCCATTCGATAATCTAAGAAGTTAAATTTTCTTATGATGTGACTCTTCAAAACCTGGTAGTCTTAATCATGTTGCCTTCGTGCACCCTTCCTTCTAAGTTCAAAAAATAATATCCTTAACTAAAAGTTACCTTAAAAGACTGTTTAAATTATAACCACAGACAAATGTTTGAACTTATCTCGTTATAATTTTACATGCGTCCTCATACAGTTAGATGACAGCACAGCTTGTTACTTTTGCCTTCGTCAAAGAGATTAAGGACTATTCTGTTACAAATATATGATTTTAAAAGGAATCATATCTAACGCACACGTCCAATGCTAATTTACTAAAACGATAGACTTCAACAGTGTCTTATTAACAGATTTTACGATGCACTTATTTCACAAATAGATAGATAAACACATATTTTTGAAATGTCTAAAAGTTTAAAAAACCTGTCTAACTTGTTTCTTTTAATGCACGGTTCATAGTTAGTGCTATATTAAGATGTGTAGTTGTACATTTGTTTTTATAATGTGAAAGAATAAAAGTAGCGAATCATGAAAAAGGGATTTATTTAATATGTATGTGAGTCAAGCTGTAGACATTATATGGATTTATTTATTGACGGGCATATGGTGAGCCTAAAATGACAATAATAAAATGCTATCAAGAAACTGGTTTATAGTTAAATTCCTGTTACTATTCTCGACACTTACTAAATGCTGTCAAATGGCTTATGGCAAAGGATTATGTTGGACCGATTTTCCACTCACTTATATAATTTGTTGTCTTTTGCAATTTATTAAAAAGACGTGTCATGTCTGAATTGGGACAATTCTCCAAAATCAGGTTAGTATAATATTTAATGTTAATACGGGATATGAGAATGCGAAAGACCATCTTCCGCCCCAATCCAACATTACCTCACGCGGTATATCCTGCGGAAAGACATGCGAGACAGTGAGAGGCATTTTTTTATGTATGGGCCTGCCAAAACGACTCGACTCTGCCTGATGGAAAGCATAAGCAGAAACAAGCGTGGTGGTCACCATACTCACTGCGAATGCAGACAATGGCAGAACGTATATGGCGGCGTAGTGATGCTTCTGTATCATTTGGCCTCCTTTTGGCAGGCAGGCCTTCCATTGGGCAGATGTCCGTAAGTGGACTATTATATATTATTAACGCCACCACACAGAAGTCAGCATCGTCGAAAAGCCCCTTTAGAAAATGGCGTTACAACAAAACTGCTAATGGCTGGAGGTACACCCGTATTGAGGGAGCAACGGGGGCGTGGAATAGTAATATGGTTGTTCTGTACTTCAAAAAAAATGTGTCAAGACTGTGTTGAAGAATATCCACCCATTTCTCTTCTAAGCCACTTCTATAAGCTGTTTTCAAGAGTCACCACGAACCGCAAGCTGGGTTGCGGATCGGATACGGCATTATCAGTCATCGTCAGTTTGTTCAGAAGAGTATAATCGGCCCCTGTGTATCTAGCATTTCAATCATCTAACACACAAGGCCATCGAGTCCCAAACCAAACAGAGCTTGTGTTATAGGTACTAGACAACTGATATAAATACTTTCTTTTTTGTAAATATATACATATTATGAAAACACACCACATAAACACCCAAACTCCGAAACAAATATTTGCAGACCATAGAAACATTTGGTCCGACACGGGATCGAACCCGAAACCTCAAGCACAGCAGTCGCATAAGCTACCACTACGCTACCGAGGCATTCAGTGGACTGGCACTGGTCGGTGGTATGAGAAGCCTTTGACTCGATCGAGATTTGGTCAGTTCTGGAATTCCTGCAGCGATGGTAAGTAGACTGGCCATACATCCAAGTGATCAGATGTCAGTCAGGGTTCTCAAAATTATGTTAAAAATATCATTCATCAAATTGTTGTATGCATTCAAAGTGGTCAAAATTATGTTGGCTATCAGTTGTCAATATTGTGTTGGCTGACAGAGTATTTATATTCATGTTACCAATTAGGTAGTTCAATGGTATCTACTTCTTCTTCTTTGATGAAATGACAACCAGCCGGATTTCTCTATTTCTGCCAATTTCAAGTGTTTTAGTCTTCAAATCATAAGTCTTCGTCGTGATGAAATTAATGTTAAAAAATATATAAAATATGAATGAGATGAAATGGGGACCGTCTTTTGAAAAAACAAATAACGATCTCCCAATGGTTTCTAAGAATCCATACCTTTAAGTGTACATTTCAAAAGTCATCGTCATTAAGGCTGACTTCAATTTCGGTTTCCTTAAAAACAAAGGTGGAAATGGCGGTCCATAGCAGCATCCCCATTGGCTGGTGAAAGTATCGCGTCTTTTAATCGGTTTTTTGATTGGTGACGCGGCGGCTCCAATATCCTCCCGGCTGTTGAAAGCTACTCCGAGCTTTTAAGAAATAGGTAACGGAAACAGGCAGCCCTTCTTTTAGGACCATTGGCAGTATTTATGTCAACCACACGGTGAGGCCCGTCGCTACCCGGAAACAGCTTGATCACACGTCCAAAGCGTCAGCGGAGGGATTTTTTAGATTAGGTTAGGGTTAGGTTTTTTTATATTAGGACCAGCTCATCGAGTTTCAAGTCCTTGCATTTGACACTCCACTGGATGCGTTGTTGTAGCTCTGCAATGTATTCAATGGACCAGCACCTCCAGAAGTGTTGCCTCACTTGTTTACTTGTTTCAGGTGTTGTAAGCGAGTTCGTTAGTGAGCGCTGACAGTCGTAGCTCGTTGCCGGCAGTGGCCTGCCAATTAGGAATTGAGCGGGGTAAGAGTCTGACAATCGTTAGAGGATGGACTTAAGGGACAAAAGAGGTCGGCTGCTTCGGATAGCTTCTATCTGAGTAAACACAGAAGTTAACTACTCAAACGTCAGGTGCGATTGACCTAATATTTTGTGCAAGTGAAATTTTGCTGATTTTACACCAGGCTCAGCTAGACCATTGAAGCGACGAGCGTAAGTATGCGGGTGAGAAGCGAAATTCAATGCACCGAGCAGGAGCAAAGTCACAAACGGAGTCCCCGTTAGAATTAAAAAAATGACTAATAGAGACATAAGAGCGGTATTTTATCTGTGATTGATTTCATGACTAAACAAAACATTGATATTTGGTATGAAAATGTATTAGACTGCAGTTACAAAGCACAACATTCAGGAGCTGAGGAGTCAGTTGTCTTACGTTATCAGTGATAAGGATAACTGACTCCCGCTGTCAAGCACTGCCCTGACGGTAATAGACTCACAGGCTTAATAAAACTTCAGGCGCTGAGAAACGACAATTAGGTTTGAGTGTGAGGTACCAATGGCAACAATACTGACATTTAACGGCTGAGGAGTCATTTGCCCTACGCTATCAGTCATAACGATTACTGACTCCCGCTGCCAAGCACTGCCATTACGGTAATAGACTCACGGTTTTGAAATTAGATAGGAACATCTTAGCAGCGCATAATAAGATAATAGGTGAGCTACTAAAATTACGAGAGGCGGTATTATTTGGCAAATGAAGCAAAGAGTTGTGCCTATTTTTACATAGTCAGCAAGAGCCGGGTAGCCTACATTCGGCGACTCGGTGTCCGGGGTACAATTAAAACATAGATTAAATTTTATAACAACTGAGTTCCCATCTTCGAGAGATTTAGTTTTAAGAGTTTTGCACTCATATAGGCGGTGATTACCTTGGCATAAGCACACTCAATTTTAGAAGAAGAAGGAGTTGCTACAAATGACTTGGATTGTACTTTGGGCTGATGTGTATAGGCATTTGGTTTACGGTTATCTAATTTATCACCTTTGTTACGATTGATAGTTTCTAAAATATTGGCACCACAGAACAAAAGAATAATAGTTCTCCTCTTCTGTGATTGGCACGGTTTATCAAAAATGAAAATAAAATCGATCGAATTCTTGTTCAATTAAGTCACGGGTGGTTAATTCATTTTCTAACTAAGTGGCGTTCAAATCCACAGAAGAAATACATTCTAGCGGCAACAGGTAATCTAAATAAGCTTTAAACTTGGTCAAACGGCCCTTAATGGAACGGAGTTTAACATTCACTTTTTAAAATTTGTTTCGGAGGTCATAGCGATAAAGTATCAAACGAACAAATAAGTCAATTATGTAAAATAACAAAGGAATACGATACGCTCCTCGTTCCATAGCCCACCGACATAGGGCGTAGCGAATCCGATTTCTTGTTGTTAAGTTGTCTATCTGAAAAACTCTATCTGACGTTATATTTCGACTAAAAAGCTGATTGAGGCAAGCGTGAAAGGGGTCACTCATTAGATAGGTAGCGTATGCATGTAAATAGTGCTATGAATTATTGGAATAGGGTGCAAATTGAAGTAAGAATGAGTTAATTTTTATAATCGAAGCTAGCTATATAGGCTTTGTTGTTGCGTAGTGCTCATTGTATTTATAAACTAGCGTTAAACTTAGCAAATCATCGTAGTATTAATAATATTTTACAGATTAAGATTGAATTTAACTGGGATATCACTAAACGCTCAAGGCATGTAACCAGTGATTAGCACAGACTTCAAACAGGTTTTAGCTACCTAGCACACATAATAAAACTACTATTTAAATGAGCAAAGAATTAGGTATAGACAAGAATTGGCATATCAATTTATGAAGAGCTGGTTTATTTTAAGCTTTTTAGTGTTTTTTGGCTGGGAGTTTTCGTTGGATGCTTTTTGGTAGTCGGTTTTTTTTTATTAAAAAAAAATGTTTTTATTTTTCCATTTTTAGCGCAAGCAATCGTAGGTTATCAGTAAGTTGAACTATTTCATACAATTTATAAATGAGGGATTCCCTCCATTTCCCAGGCGTCCCATCATCAGATCCTGATGTGGTCGCAATGGGACCACATCGGACGCATATCCTTTCGAATACTCCTCAAAAACTTGACAGTATACAACTAAAGGTCTATAGATACGTATGAAATTTAAAGAATTATCCTCCAACTCCTAACCGTTGAGGAGTTGTACCTTCCATCATCAGCTTACCTAAATAACTTAAAAGAATACGACTAAAGGTAACATACACACATATGACATTTAAAGATTTTTCCTCCAACTCCTAACCGTTAAAGAGTTGTACGCTACATCATCAGGTCTTCATCATTAAATGATGACTACCAGACGCAAATACAAGAGTATTTTCAGAAAATATACGAAAAACATAGTATGTGCCTGAAAAAAATGAGGGTTCCCCTCGATTTCCCTGGGATGCCATCATCAGGTCCTAGTTCCCTTGTCTCCCCTCTCCTTGAATCATCAAAATCGGTTCATAAACGACGAAGATATCCGCGAACAAACATAAAAAAATATATATACGGTCGAATTGAGAAATCTCCTCCTTTTTTTGAAGTCGGTTAAAAAAGTAAATGAAAAGGCCGAGCACATTCGCAATGTCGTTATTGGAAACATTTTGTATAAATTTACCAAGCGGCTTCTTGTTTGCAATATACCTATGTTGGAAGCATATGTATTTTATTAGAAAGTGTATTATTCAATTTAAATAATAATATATCTATCACAGTTATGAGTTAACAATATTATTCCATGATATTAATGTTGATTAAAGCATTATGTTAATTTTCCTCAAAAGAGGTTCATTTTTAAAGAAATTTCAAAAGGGCTCTATCTCATCGAAATATTTGCATCCAAGGAGTATGGATGCAAATATTTCAATGTGATTACTACAAAAGTTTCTTTTCTAAAAATAATCGAAACAGAAGACATGTCAGTTAAGTCATGTACATGTCGTGCAAGAAATGAACTGGACAGGTTTATGGATAGGAAAAAAGGGACGCAAATATTTAAAATTTACAATTTTACTACAAGGTACACTCTAGCTACGAGAAATTAAGTTGATTTTTCTTTATTATAAAAATATTTTTAACTAGTTTGTTTGCCTATCTCTGTCCATTCGTTTATTTTCTTTTTGACAGCTCAAGAAAGTTCGAAATTAGTGACGCACTCACACGTTACCGATTTGATTTGAAATGATAAGCGATTTTATTTATGAAGAAATTTCAATCGTTTTCATTAAATATTGTTACTTTACACAAGAAAAATAATAATATTAGATTGGGATCGGGACGTTACGATTGACAATATAAATGAACGAGAATTATTATGAAGAAGAGTTTGACGGATCATTGTAATATATAATATTTAATAATTTTACTTATTTCATTTCTATTCACAATTACGCAGCTAGTTTGGTAAATAAATAAGTAGTAAGGGATGTGACTTTCTAAGTATATTTGCTCTTAACACTTAATTTAATGTTAAATTTCACTAACGCGTGCATAGTTACATTTTAAGGCAGCCGTCAAAGTCAAGAGTTACTGTTACTAGTTCATTCACATGCTTTTTATTTGAACCAACTACAGAAAGTCTAAACGATTATTTTAGATTCATTAATTTGCAGCGATACATTCGATCCCATTACTAGGTCCGAGTACGATGGAACTGTTTTCATTACGCAAATTGTTTTTGCATTAAAATATATTTATGGCATTTTAATGCAAAATAATAAAGTTTTTACGTGATTTGATATAAAATATAATCACAATAATTTAAAGTAAATGAACTGCAATAGGCTTATTAAAAACTAATATACCCAATTGAGGAAAAAATATTACAATAGTTTCAAACGCGGGTGCATTTGAAAAAAAAAAGAAAGAAAAATGTTGTCGAAAAAAGTTAATTAAATGATAATCATATTTCCTTATTAATATCAGAAACTTGGAAGTAACTCTGTCGGTCTGTTACACTTTCACCAATAAACCGCTCCATCACTTTCAATGAAATTTGGCATGGAGATACTTTGATTCTTGAGGAGGGCCAAAGGCTACTCTTTACCGACATAAAGTGGTTCGACGAGAAGTTGTTCTCATTCTATATTACGTAAAGATTTAAATTGAATAAATAGAACAATGATTTTACTATCTTTCAAATTATATAAAAGAGTTGACAACTAGTAATAACTTCTAATAACAAAAACTACATTTACAACTACCTCAAGTAACACGGCAAATTAATCCATCATCAGCTATCTGCCAGTGAGCGAGAGGATTCTACCGTGCGTGAGGCGTAAGCCATGCTCCGGCATGAATGGGTCGGCTACACCGGAGTGATACCACGGCCTCACAGAAAACCGGTGTGAAATATTGCTTGCGTTGTATTTCACCGAATGAGTGAAGGGGAAGGAATGGAGACTTTTTGGCAGAAAACGCGCACACTTGTGTTTTCTTGGCGTTGAATTCGTCTAGATTCTCGCAGCCCCATTCAGAAATGCGGCCCTGAACATGGTCAAGTTGAGTGACAAGCTCCTGTCGTTTTTCCTCGATATCTGTTGACTTTGCTGCAGGGTGTCCGAAATATCTTCCATGAACTGTGCTGTCGTCTGCATATCAATGAATGTTGCCAAGGGCTAACATGTATAAATAAATAAATAAATGTCATTGATATGCAGAAGAAACACCGTGGGCGATAAGACGGAACCCTGCGGTACTCCTGCCTTGATCGACTGAAAGCCAGAGACCGCACCGTCGCAAAGGACTCTGACGCGGCGCTGGTGCAGGAATGCCCAGTTGCAAAGCTTGGGGGGCAAGCCGAATGCCGAGTTTGGAGAGAAGCGAACGGTGCCAAACCCTATCAAAGGCCTTGGCCATGTCAAGGCTGATGGCCAAAGATTCCCCGTGCCTGTCAATAGCCTCACCCCAAAGGTGTGTGACGTACGCTAGAAGATCACCCGTGGATCGTTTCGGTCTAAAACTATATTGACGATCATTAAATAGGGAGTGATCCTCCAGTTAGTGGACCAATTTGTTAATGATCCGTTCGAACACTTTGCAGATAATAGAGATGACAGTCATCGGGTGGTAGTTGGCTGGGTTGGAGCGGTCGCCTTTTTTGGGGATGGGCTGAAAATTTGTATCTGTCCAAGCCTCCGGAACAGTTCCCGAAGAATATGACGGGCGATACAGGCTCGTCAATACCGGAGACAACTCTGGTGCACAATTCTTAAGAACCACTGCTGAGATACCGTCGGGTCCACTAGCTTTCCGGACGGCGCCGTACGGATGTTAGTGAACTCCACCTCAAAAACTGGGTTGGTGGGAGGAAGGGTTCCGCTGTTGAACGCTTATATTATTTTCCTTGCTGCCATGATAAAAAAGAGAGGAAGGGAAGTGGGATCGTAAAAAAGCATGACAAACATCGTGGCAGTGTAATACTGAGGCTCTGAATACTGTGTCGCCATACAATAGCGAGTCATGACGGTGACCGAACTGCCGAATGAAGGGCTCCCGTACCCTTACGGAAGTGGTCGCCTGGTCCCACCGTCCGGTCACCATCGGGCACGACTCCGTGGATTATGCGCGACCTGACGGGGCAGCCTCCCAGGGTAGTTAGCCGCGGTCGGGCCCCTTTCTATGCCGCGGGCCGCCAGCGGCACCACCGTTTCTACGAGTCTCCCTTGCCGGCGGTTCGATCCACGTCACCCTCAACATGACTCGACGAGCATTTCACTGCTCACACACTTACCGCGATAACACACTGCGATAATTGTCACCCCTGCATCTTTGGGCCTCCGGTCTGGCACTCACCAATGAACGACAGTACCAAGATTGTCATTTCAAGTTGGTCTTCTGTGCCCCGGTAGTATCGCCCCGGTCGAGCCCGCCCGTTTGTGCTGAAATCAGTCTGACTCTACAACCCATAAAATGTTGATATCATCAAAAGAAGCGGTAGGACAGGAGCCAGACCACAGCGCCGCTGTCTATGTTCGTAGAATACGCACCGGGAGCTGGAAAGCTTTGTTCTTGTTCGGTCGAACTTTACCAATATATTCAAATGCATTTGGTTGCATTTACATAAATGCATCCATTTTTATTATAATCTTTTAAAGTTTACGGAAGGGACTGGACCCCACGACACAGGGAATCCTAGTGTGGGGACCAGAGATATTTTTTTTGTTCAATAGTTATGTCTACTGATAAATTATGCACTGTATTTTGTGAACAAACCTTTGTATAAATTAAGATTATTATTATTTAGTGAAAAGTTGTTAATTTGAAATTACAAACAGACACTTCAATGTTACCTATTTATTTGTATAGATTGTTTTGTTTTACCGGGCCAATTCGTGAGTTCGTCATCTTCCTACTCCAACAATCCTAGATCATCCCAGAAGTTCAGCAGCCTTTTCAGGTCCTACATGCTTCCGGGAGTGATGTTGTTTGGAGGATGACCGCCCGTTCATCTGCCACACTTCTACATTCTGTAAGAACGTGCTGCGGCGTTTCTTCTGCATGCATCCCATGCATCCCCTGCACAGAGGGTTGTCTGTTTCGCCTATAGTGAATAGGTGCTTGTTTAGGGAACAATGCCCTGTCATGATACCTGTGACCTACCTAGATCGTCCCTTTTTAGTCTAATCAGGTTGCGGGCGAGTCTTTTTGATTTTGTTTGCCTGCGTCCTTCAATGTTTTATGTTTTTCTTCGGTATTGGCGCGCAGCCATATTTTTATTTGGGCTTGGGGCAAGGGTAGTAGTGGTTCCGGTCCACAAACTGTCGTTTTCGATCCTCTTTTGGCCAATTCATCTGCAGCGTCGTTGCCCATTGAGTTATTATGCCCTTCTATCCATTTCAGGGTAACTTTGTTTGTGGTTGCAATGGACTGAAGATTGTCATGACATTTCTTGATGAAAGCAAAGGTCATCTTGTTGTTGTGCAGAGCTTGAAGCACAGATGCACTATCAAAGACAATTTTTCTGTTTGAGTCTCTCACATCCCTGACTGCAACTGCTTCTGCTGCTTTGGATATGCCAACATTCTGCTTGGAGATTGCGTTTAACTTGTCTAGAGTAGTTGATATCTTGAAATTTAAGTCGTTAGAGAAGACGCCAGCTCTTGTATCCTTTAGTGTTTTGGAGCCGTCTGCATCTTAACTTCACCGACGCCAGAGTTATCTTTGTTATACTTCTAAAATGTGAGACCTAATGAATGTGTGAACATCATTTTAAAGCAAGCGCCTTAAAGGAAGCGATTAGTGCTCGCGCTCTTTATTTAATGGCAGTATTTATTTGCCATGTCACAGGGCATGTAATGTAGTGATTAAGATGTAAATAAAATTGTTCATAACTTTCCATACTAAAGTGCCCTGCCGCTTCTTGGTTGGGGGCTGCTTATTCTATATATTCGCAGCTAACCATCAGATATGATGGCTGTCCCATTATCCACCACCTATGGACCCCGTTAGTAGCCTGAAGCTCGGCCCTAACTTTTATATGGTAATGGAAAAAGAAGTAAGGACACTGTGTTTACATATGTATACAAAGCGTGGTCACCGACGAAGAGGGAGATGTCCTTGTGGTAAGTTTTAATATTATTTGTGTGTAAAAAACTAACTGGTGGCACCTGAAAGAAAAGGAAGAAAATATTAGTATATCGTAGTACAATTATGTACAAGAAATGGTTTAAAAAAAACTGTGCCTCGAGTACCCTTAATTTTTTTATAAAATCTATATAGCCTATGTCCCCGGGCCATTATGACAAATCTATTAACATCTCATTCATTAATATCCATAGATTAGGCGCTACTGTGGTACATGCAAACATCCAGTTACTTGCAGCACTATTTTGTACCTTTTCGTTATGGCTTCACCGTATTTGGATAAAAATACATAGGTATTATCAATCCAGTAGATACAGCTGATTGTACTGGCCTAAATTAAGCTCTAAATTAATATATTATTATTTTCGAATAAAACGGCTACGTTGTAGATTGATAATAATCAATCAAGAATTGTTAGTTAACTACTTAATTAATTCTTACTTTCAATTTACAAATAGCTTTAAAACACGGTGAATAATTCATAATAGCTCACTACCCGATAGCTTCTGTTTCTTACGATTTCCGATATATTTACTTTACTCTTTTGTCTATAGCCAGCTTTTGTCTGCAGCTTCACTCGCATTATATAAAAAGTATCCTATGTTACTTCTAATACCTCCAAGAATATGTGTCCAAAGTTTCATGATAATCGGTTTAATAGTTTTCGCGTGAAAGCGTAACAAACTTAAATTAATTCAACCTTATAGTAATACTAGCTTTTACTTGCGGCTTCGCTCGCATTTAATTTACAGAGAAGTCCCTACTTGTCTCTGGCCAGTTTCAGAGTATTCTTCCAGAGGCTTGGAGAGAGGCGAAAGTTCATACCATCGCTAAAAAAAGGCGATCATTCAGATCCAATTAGCGACCTCTAGTCATCACTTCTTTTCTCTGCAAGGTGCTCGAACGGATCATCGACAAGTAATTGATCCACTACTTGGAAGATCACTCGTTGGTAAATAATCGGGAATATGGCGTTACGCCGAAACGATCCACGCGTGATCTTCTAACGCACGCAATGATATGTTAGCCATTGGCAACATATATTGCTATGCGGAGGATAGCAAAGTGGCTCCACTCTGCCTGATGGATTTCATGAGCAGAATCCAAGAGTAGTGGTTACCATGCTCATTGCTAAAACAATGCAGGATGGTGACCCATACAATGGCGGCCTATTCAGATGCTTCTGCATCATTAGGCCTCCGGTTTCGCATTCACCAGTAAAACACTATGAATGATGAAACTTTTGAATTACTTTTGATATATTATTCGGATTTTCGAGATTATTTAGGCAAGAAACTGTAAATTGACGTTGTTATCGAAAGATATCAATGTTTGTAACCAAACCCTCGATAATTTCCTCAAAACACAGTGCTAAGGAGTGCGGGGGATGGATTGACTAAAATTATGGAAACTTTCGAAAACTAGCGTGCCCCCAAAGATTAAGTGCCAAAAAAACAAGTCCTGCTTATATGTATAATATCTCAAGCTAAGCTTAATTTGAGACTACATGGCGTAGTGTGTTAGATGTCCTAAATATTATTATTAGCTAATATAATGCATTACGACACTGAATGTTTTTAGATGAGTAGTGGGACTAGTGGGCGATCATATAATCACGGACATTTAAAATTTTGGTCATTATCATAGAAAAAATCATAATAAATTAATTAGACAGATAAATTCTCTAGCGAAGATAGTTTTATTTTTAGGGTTCCGTAGTCAACAACTCACTCTAAGAGTGTGACGAAATGCCTAGTATGGGCAGATTGCCATGTGATAACGTTTCGGCAATGCGTCCTGCGAATAGTGCCTCTCTTCTGACCTTGTTTTTGTCCAGGGTGTGGAGCAAGAGCGCGAGCGGCAGAACGGGAGATAGAGCGCGACACCGCTGTCTAAGCTCGCAGAAGATGCACGGGGGGCCGGAAATCTTTCTTCGATCTCCGACCACCTTAGAAAGAGAAATAGAAAGTGGTCTGCAGGCATTGAGTGATTAAAACAGGTTCTGATGGTTCATGGTTCTGAAATTAAAACAGGCATCCAGAGAAGTCATAGCGTCTTTTCTCGATACAAAGCAGTCTTTCATTTTTAGGGTTCCGTACCAAAGGCAGAAAAGGGAATCCTTATAGATTCGTCATGTATGTTTGTCCGTGTTTATGTCACAGCCACTTTTTTCCAAAACTATAATGTTGAAACTTGGTATGTAGATGTATTCTGTGAACCGCCATAAGGTTTTTACACAGAAATAGAAAAACAGCAATACTTAGAACTGGAACTCAAAATTTTTTTTCATCAAACGCATACGTCTAGGTCTTCAAAAATGATATTGAGGTTTCTAATATTTTCATTTTTTTTTAAACTGAATACTTTGCGCGAGAGACAAATGGTGTCCTCTATGTGTGCTTTCTGTTCGTTGAAATCGGATCCGATCTGATTCCGAGGGTAAAAAAAAATTACCTCAGTACATCTTCTCAGAAAATGCAATGATTAAAAAAACTTAAATTCTATTTCTTTTTTCATTAATTACAATTACAATTTTGAGCTATTTATTAAAATTTACACCTTATTTACTAGAAAAACATAAGGTTACATGTTACATTGATAACCAAAAAAAATGCAAATCGAAATATACATAAAACCAGGCCCAAGATCTCGTACAACTATATACCTTTAACTCGGACGGTCAACTCTACTGTGCGCAATGCAACCATCCGGTTGTAGGTTGTATTAAAGCGCTTGCAACCACTCACACTACTAAACTGTCACTTCAAAACTAAGTTTGCTTTTGCTAGCTAGATAGAGATATTGTCGGACACATTCAATAAAAAACTCAACCATAGTGTCTTAGAATGTGGTGTTGGCGCGAGTAATCGCTCATTGTACTTGAACACTTGCTTATAGCCCAGCGACAAAACTATCGAAACTGCACACTCACTGCCCGCTGATCGCTAATTCGTTTATAGTTTCTAGTACTACTCGTTCTCGTTCATCGTCGGCGGTGGGACAACTGCCATAAGGCTTCATTCACCTAGAAACATCATGGCTCCTAAAGCCCTTTAACGTTATACTGCAAAATAAGTATTTTTGTCTCTGTAGAAACATTTTGTTTATTTCTGATCTTACTTGCAGAACGGATGGCAGTACGTAGCCTAGTAATGCGGTCTAATAAAAATCTAAAATAAATTTAAATCTTCAACTAGAGTCGCTGTTTTTTTGTTCAATCGTGTGTTTTTGTGTGACACATCTTTAAAAAAGACGCGAACACAGATCACACAGTATTTGTCACGAACTCCAATGTACAGGGTCTTTCCGGTATTTTCTCCAATAATAGTTGCACATCCAGATAAAGCTGCATAATTAGTTTTATAAGAGCGTTTGCTCCAGTGTGCATCAGCTTCTACTCATTCACTCACTATCATTGATATTCCAGCACCATTGACTTCGCCTCGAGATACTGGAGCCTTTCGTTCTGCTTTAGCCGCGTCTTGCAATAACTTCCCAGCAGTAATTCACCATATTTCAGCAATAGCATCATGTATAGCGCCAAATAACCGAAATGATGTCGAAAAGAAATCTATGGAGGCGTTGAGTTCGTAGAGATTTGACATTCCAATTCCTGTTAGAATGACTCCTGATTCAGCACCAGTATTTACATTAAATTTCAGATCAGTATCGTCGCTCGTTTTTAATTCAAATATAGAACCGCACATACGACAATTTTGATTCTGCACCTATTGCGGCACCTATTAATTCTGGTCCATTTTACTTTTCTTTCACCATTTTCACATTGATGAGTCTGCAACCGAATTTTTCACTATGTTTCTTAATTTCAAACAATTGATTTTGAAAGGACTGGAAATCAATTATTCTCTGTCCCCGAACTAGGTAATCTGCTTCGTCAAACAATTTTTAAAAGAAATATGTAGAAGTGAAGAGAAGAAAAATAACTAATAAGTTTTACAAAACCATTGGCGGTTCTTTTTTTTCTTTTTTTATATTTTAGCTGCGACAAAATGACTCTGCTTTGCCTGATGGAAAGCATGAGCAGAATCCAAGAGTGGTGGTCCCATCCTCAATGCGAATAAGAACAATGCAGCATGGTGACCCACACTATGGCCGCCTAGTGAGAAGCTTTTTTATGCCCCGCTTAAAGGGCCCGGGATCATAGTGGGAGGGAAACACGTGCGCTGGAAGTGAGTTCCAGGTTTTGACCACTCGATACAGAAAGGAGGAACTGAAGCGATGAGTACGAGATCGTATGTCTACCACTCTGAAGCGGTAACTTCCAAGGCCGGCACGTGTTGTTCTGTAAAGGAAGGAGGAGAGGGTGGACCAGTTGGAAGAGCTCTTCAGATCACGGCGATAGAGTACTGCCATAGAGGCTACATCTCTACGCAACTGCAGGGGCTCAAGGGACTCTGTGGCTTCGGTATTGTTTACAATGCGGATTGCTCGTCGCTGTAACCAGTCGAGAGCGTCAAACAGGTACTGTGCCACGCACGAAAGAACCTGGGTCTTGTAAAGAAGACACAGATGCCCGGGCGAGAAGAACCGTCTCACCTTGTTTAACACACCTAGCTTCCGCGAGGCCGCTTTAGTGACACTCTCAACGTATTCTCGTGGGTTGAGATCTCGACAGATATCCATGCCCAAGATATAGAGCCTACCTTGTAATGACATTTGAGTGTTCCGAAAAGTGGGAAGGGGAAGGAATGGAGACATTTGGGAGAGAACGCGCACACCTGTGTTTTCTAAGCGTTGTCTCGACCAGATTCTCACAGCCCCATTGAAAAATGCGGCCCAGAACATGGTCGAGTTGAACGACACGCTCCTGTCGATTTTCCTCGATATCTGCAAGCTTGGCTGTAGGGTGTCCAAAATATCGCCCATGAACTGTGCTGTCGTCGGCATAGCAATTAATGTTGCCAAGGGCTAACATATCATTAATATGCAGAAGAAACAGGGTGGGCGAAAGGACGGAGCCCTGCGGCACTCTGGCGTTAATCGGCTGAAAATCGGAGGCCGCACTATCGCAAAGGACTCTGATGCGGCGCTGGTGCAGAAATGCGGCGGTCCAGTTGCAGAGTTCGGGGGTAAACCAAAAGCCGGTAGCTTGGAGAGAAGCGAATGGTGCCAAACCCTATCAAAAGCCTTTTGTTGACGCTGATGGTCAAAGATTCCCCATGCCTGTCAATAGCCTCACCCTGAAGCTAGAAGATCACCCGTAGATTGGTTCGGCCTAAAACCATACTGTCGATCATTTAGTAGGAAGTGATTCTCTAGGTATCGGACGGTAGTTCGTCGGGTCGGAGCGGTCGCCCTTTTTGGGGATAGGTTGGACATTCGTCTCTCTACAAGCCTCCCGAACATCTCCCGAGGAATATGACAGGCGATACAGACGCGTCAATACCGGAGACAACTCTTATGTTATTTTCTCTGGTTCATTAGTTATGTTGGAATTGGAAGGAATGTCATTGGTAGGTACCATCTAAAAACAATACATCAAAATATTAAAAGTAATTAGAATTTACTTATTTAATAAATTTACTTACTTAAGTGTACTAGTAAGCAAAAGAAAAGATTTGTTTCAGCATCTTCTTCTTTTTGGTCGCTGGATACGCAAATGACATCGATTTTAAATTTCAACAAGGCAGACATAAAATATCATGAACTATCATTATCATTACCTGTAATAAATTACCTAGTAGTGTGCTCGCGGTACTGGCCAACGATTTTTGCGAAAAGCATTACTGTCTTTGTGCAGTCGGGTAAAAAGGATCCAAGAACATAATTCAATAGCTTAAGTATACAATCAAACTATAAAGTTTCATCGAAATCGGTCCACCCGTTTCCCCGTGTCTTCTTCGTTAGGTACGCTGGTATGTTCGTTCCAATCGTTGGTGAGTGATACAAATCGGCTTCATTCATTGATTGCTTCGGGTTTAATTATTTCTTTTAATGTGATTCTTGATTATCTCTTCCAGAAACTCGGTTTTCGAACTCGGAAATTGATACACTTCACGTTTTAGTTTTGTTCATTTTTAATGTAAGGAAACTAGGAAAATGCGATAATACGCTCATAAATTATTAAAATTGTGGTCATAATTTGACTCAAGTTTTCAGTTAGTAATCTAAACCAACATATAAAGCTGAAAAGTTTGTTTGTTTGTTTGAACGCGCGAACTAGTCAGGAACTATTGATCCGTTTTCAAAATTCTTTTAGCGTTGGATCGTACATTTATCAACTAATGCTATATATTACCACGCTTAGACAAATAGAAGCGGAGCACCAATGTAGAATGTTGCGAAAACGGGGGGAAATTATTACGCTAAGGGCAATAACAGACGTAAACTAAATTGCGTGGGTCGGATAGCAACGTCATAAAAAGGCAAGGAAAGACTTTTATTATAATATTGGAAATAAGGAAACATGTACATATTTCGATAGGCTCATACGGCATACCTGCCTATAATCGAAACTGATAACGATAATGACAATTGTAACTCTAAATTAGATATTACAAATAGTAATTGTTTTAAATCAAATAATAATGAGGACACTTCTAGCAAAGTTTTACATCATAAAACAACGCGAAGTGGCCGAGTTATCAAAACACTGCTACGTTTCACTGAATAAGCAAAATACATTGTACAACGCGTATGTACTTAATAATTTATCTGTAATATACTGTGACATAGTAAAGTTGTGAAAATTTTTTAACAATGATTTATTTTATATATAATATGTCATGCTATGTTTATAGACACTCTCTCGCGGCGTGGGTTAAGGGAATGCTGCCGAGTACATAGCGCTGTTAATTTTTAATCAACTAACCTTAGCATTGAGTTAGTAATGTATTCTACAGAAAACATTTTTAAATGGTTTAAGGAAACCCTATTGTAAAACCTTGTAATGTATAACATATTGGTGACATAGCAACATAGTGTGCTAGATAAATTAAGATTAAATAAACATATTTGTTTAAAAATAAGTTTATTTAAATTAGACATCATTCTATATTCTATTACTATACGTACTTCAGTTAGACAAGCATCATCTTACAATGAGCTTCAGTCAAGCTAAAGAGGAAAGGAACATAATTCATTGTCCAGACCAGGGGTTCCCAATCTTTTTCAGCCTACGGCGCACTTTTCAGATTACTATATTGTCACGGCTCCCCCCTCCCCCCCTCCGTAACTTGCCGTTAGACATAGATAGAATCAAAAGAATTAGGTGCGTACAATAGTAGTTATTATTGGTTGAAAGGCACAAAAATAAAAAACTATAATTTCTCAATAATAGTGACAAATCAATGTGATGGGTGAGCCTGGTAAGGATAAGGTTTGAGACTGCCACTTTCGTTTCTTGCCCCACCTTAATTCTTGAGCAATATTTGTTCTTGATTACTGCCATCCAATGCAAGCAATGCCAAATCCAGCTTCACACAAATATGACGTTGCAAAGGAAATGAAAATTTTGAAGCTTTTGAAGTCAGCTTTGCCACTGCGTCGCATTGTATCGCTTTGGATTCGCGTGTCACCGCCTCAGGGTACATTCTTATTATACTGAAAATCACCGCGTCGGATCGCATTACAAATTTTAATTCGCTTTGCGTTGAAACATCTACGTAGGACAAGGCCTTAAGGACCTATGATGCGAGCGGTCAAAATATTGTTGCGGTATGGATACCCGCAAATAATTAACCCTTTCGGGTGATGATAGAAGACCGACTCGCGGCGCACCTCGCTACTTCCTGCGGCGCCCCAGGGCGCCGCGGCGCACACTTTGGGAACCCCGGGTCCAGACAGTGAAAAATAACCACTTTGATCGGAAATTAGACAATGTGTGGGTTATTATTGCGCTAGTAGCGATTATCTATGGCCATTGTGTATAAGGTGTGGCATCGCTGCAAGAAAACGGCCTAGACATGGGTGCATAAGCAAGCGGCCTGCAACCCGAAAATGATCGCCGTACAAACAGTGCCTCAGCAGCTTGTAGCAACAGCCAGCATATATATAGGCAAAGGAAGTTATTAAGAAAATGAGTATCTTGCCTGCAGATATTGCGTATTTCTATAATGTAATTCCGTGAAGTTTCTATAAGATAATTGTGTATTTTTGTTACATTCAAAGTCACAGCAGAATAACGACTAATTAAGTATTATATTCTTGTATATAATTAAGTATTCATGTTGTGTATGCTAAATTTGGATTACTGTCTAGACTTTTCTTTCGTTGACTTTAGAAAAGCCTTTGATACCGTCAAGTGGTGCAAACTGTGGAGAGTCCTGACGGAAATGGGTGTACCACAACATCTCGTACATCTCATTAGACGTCTGTATGAAGATGGCACAGCCGCAGTTCGAGTTGACGAGTTTGACTCCGAACGTTTCAAAACGCAAGCTGGCGTGAGACAGGGCTGTATATTGTCTCCGCTATTATTTAACATATACACAGAGTACATCATGCGGATCGTTCTCGAAGACTGGAATAAGGGAATGTCTGTGGGTGGACGTAAAATATCAAATTTAAGATATGCGGATGATACCACGCTCCTAGCGTCAACCAAAGATGAAATTGAGACTCTGCTTCGTCGTCTTGAGACCACGGCCATGGATTTTGGACTAGCAATCAACCGTGATAAGACGAAAATGATGATCGTGGGTCGAGCTGACAATAACCAACCAGATGTCAAAGATATAGCGGGATGCGAGGTGGTTAACAGCTACGTGTATCTAGGATCCACGATCACCAACGCTGGAAGTTGCGAGGACGAAATCCGGAGACGTTGCGCCATAACTAGATCCTCAGTAGAAAAACTCACCTAGATTTGGAAAGACCGCAGAATAACCAGAAACACAAAGGTTCGACTAATGAGATGCCTAGTCTTTCCAATCTTTCTATACGGAGCTGAGACGTGGACGCTGAGGATGCGAGACCGTCGCAAGATTGACGCTCTGGAAATGTGGTGCTGGAGACGCATGCTTCGTATCCCGTGGACTGCGCACCGAACCAATGCTTCGATTTTAAAAGAACTCCAAATTAAAGAGAGGTTATCGTCGACTGTGCAAATACGTATCCTCAAGTTCTTTGGGCACATTACCCGTAACGAAGAATCTATGGAACGATTGGTGGTGCAAGGCAAAGTCGAGGGCAAAAGATCACGTGGACGCTCTCCTACGCGGTGGACGGATCTCATCAAGTCTGTCACACTATCCAGCATCAACGACAACTCCCACTCTGCAAAACACAGAGCAACATGGCGTCGCATCACGAAGGAAGCGGTGGCGCAATATTCTGACCGGCACATGACCACGACCACTCTGACAAGAGTGAACGACTGAGAAGAGAAGAGAAGAAGTCTAGACTTTTATATTCCTGTCTCATAATATCTCTTAACATGTACTGGCAGTGATCTGTAAGCGTACCTTTCACAAATAAATAAAAAAAATATACAGAAAATGTGTGACGTGTATTTTGTTTGCATATTAGGTACGAATTTTTATTTTTGGTGCCTTTCAAGGTCACAGCAGAACAAATATTTTGTCTGCATATTTACATATTTGTCTATTTTTGGTGTATTTTTTTAATGTAATAGTAAGAGAAAGTTACTAGCTTGTAATAAAAAAAAATTGTGAATTTTGTCATGTAAAATTGTTTTTAGTAAGAAATGATACCTAGTTTTCCAATTACAGAGCATAATGCGACTCATTGGCGCACAATGCTGAATTATGCTGAAGCTTAATTGGAACGTGAATTAGTTTTCAAATGCACCTACTGGTGGTAATTTTTTTTTTTTTTTTCAATACTTTATTTAGCGCACTCTACTGAGTGCGCTAAATAAAGTATTGAAAAAAATAAAAAAAAATAAAGTGGTATACATAATAATTGGTTAAAAACTATTTACCTTCATCCATATTTATATTTATTTTTTTAACACAGTTTGAATTAACTTTGATTATTTCGAAAAAACTGCAACGAAACGAAAGCTTTAAAAATTTTTTCAACAATAAATACTAACGATAATATATAAATAAAACATTTTGATCAATGCCACCTTAAAGAAAAAACACTTGTTAATTTTTGTCAAGTTGGTATCGATTGCACGCATCACGCAAAAACACTACTTTTGAGAGTGCTCGATTGTGCGAAGCGTTGCTGTAGTTGAATCATTCAAAGTTAAGCATTATGCCGCATAATGCGCTCTAGTGCTGTAATTGGAAAACAGGGATAGTGTGCGAATGCGAAGGCCACTTCAACCTCCTTACGATGATCCATTTTCAAATTTATTTTGTTGATGAAAAATTGTGTACATTCCATTTTTTGAAACGAATGTAATAGTAAGAGACACTTGTTGTTGTTTGTAATAGAAGAGAAAAATGTGTTGAAATGGTTATTATTTATAATTTTATCCAAAATTATACATTACGTTTTTCGGTACAACGACATGTTTTGACAGTTGTCAGTTTGATATTCTGCAAACTTCAAGGATTGGCAACACACTTGGGATTTGTTTAGCCGATTTTTAATCGATTTATTTGATAGTTGTTTGTGGATTGGCTCTAAGGTGATTTTGTTGGTTGGTAACATTTTGCTTCCTTTGGGATTCATTTTTCGTGACAGGGTGAGTCACATTATTTTCGATTTGAGAGTTTATTTACAATCCGGCGCCATTTCTATAACCACAGAGGTAAATGACCTAGTGACTTGACGGATCGCTGTATTTTGATTTAGATAAGGTTGTTTGTGACCCATTTTGGTAAGTTTGTTTGAGAAAACCACATTTTAAGAAACTTTTTCTTTGAAGCGAGTTTTCGCTAAAGTTAGTTTGTTAATTGGTTTCAGGTTATATTTAAAGTGAATCGTTTAACATATATTGGACAATTATTGATGTCACATGTTGATAAAGAAATTAATAATTCACATTTCTATTTGTTCTAGCTTGAGCGGGGTTTTAAGTTTCATTTCAATTTTAAATTTTACTTCTTTAATTTAATTTTACGTTTTTTGGGCTTAACTTTCAGTCTTAATTTCCCTTTTAATTCCTTTGATGGCAAGTGAAATGATGAAATTAAAGTCTACGACAATTACCATTCTGCGACGGCGGGCTGATTTGCGGCCTAGAGTTCAGCCCGGCCACCTTTCAAGCCCTAAAATAATTTAAATTAAGTTAAACAGATTGCAATAACGACATAAACAGAATCATATTAGGACTTGTTTCGGTAAACTAACTTGAAATTATAAATTATCTTTGTAATTAGAACTATAATATACATTGTAACCTTCAGAACATAAGGGATAATAAATCTGCATTATAATCACCATTGATTTAGGGTTCAACGCTGACCGAATTATTTCAGGTATTATTGTTATTGGATTTATTTGTTTCTTAGGCCGGCCTGGCGACCTGGCGCCCAAGAATATTTTTGTTTTATTACAGTTTTGCGGACCAGTTTATTTTATTGTATTTAACATTATTTAACAAATGTAAACTTTTAATTTTTCATATTACAAAATCGGCTAAAAAGATCTTCTTCTTCTTTGATCAAATGGCAACCAGCCGAATCTCTTGGATCAGCTATTTCTGTCAATGTCAAGTGGAAGTCTTCAAATCATAAGTCTTCGTTGAGATGATTTAAATAAAAACAAAAAAAAAATGAGTGGACTTTGCGCTGTATCGCTTAACTGCCTAGATGACGCAGTGGTAGCGTATGCGACTGCTGTGCTTGAGGTCTCGGGTTCGATTCCCGGGTCGGACCAAATGTTTGTATGATCTGCAAATATTTGTTTGGAAGTTTTGGTATTTTCTATGTATAATATGTATGTATTTACAAAAAAAAGTATATAAGTATTTATATCACTTGTCTAGTACCCATAATACAAGCTCTGCTTAGTTTGGAACTAGATGTCATTGTGTGTTAGATGTCCGAAATATTTAATTATTTATCGCACCCATATCCACATCGTCTAATGCATCAATCAGAGATAACCTGGATTATATTGTTGGTAGAAGTGCAACAGAGCTGCGGCCTGTAACTTTATTTTATTTAATAATTCTGTGAACGGTAGTGCGCGATATTCCCATTATTTCTACCGTTTTATTGATCATATCATTTTGTAAGGATGGAAATCCTTTGGCCATGTCTCCTCAATATGTTTAAACACATTGATAGCAGAGACTTTCTCAGTTGAAAGAAAAGGAGTGTTCTTGGAACACTTTTTCTTCGGTGAAGAAAAAGTACAGGCATTGCTTGGTCCAGATTCACATTATCAGCACTTAAAAGCACGAAAACGTCAATAAAACAACAAAAAAACTAAACAGTAATAGAAAACAACAAACTTAACAAATGGAATAAACAATTAACAAGAGTTTAACAAAACTATATGAAAACACGGCACGCACCAGTTAACGAGAAGTTGATCGAGAACAAAGATGGCCGGTGTAACCAAACTAATTACAAACTTTCACATTTTTACGTAAATTATTTGCCTTATCACTACTCTTCAATTTATTAGTGTTGTAATACGTTCATAGTTTGGGAACAGCTACACTTTTAGGTGTTTTCAATGTCACTTTTTAGTCGAAAAATTTGGACAGTTGCAATTATTTTATTTTTAACACACATATTTGCTTTGCACTTGACACTGGCAGAATTGTCGACATCGGCATAGTTTGCTATTTTCCAAGAAAAAGAAATAAAATGACAGTTTTTTTATTGATTCTAGATGCATATAAAATTTTACAAATTAAAGAACCTTTTTTCTGGTTTGTTTACCTTTTGTGTCAGAGGAAGTTGAATAGACTTTATCTAAATGTTCTTAGAAGTTACAATGTAGGGTTTAAGGTCACAGCAGACAAAACCACGCAAACATAAGGAAGTTACTGTATTTAGTACGGTAATCGTGTGTGTTATTTTATGTTTTCTATAGTCTATAAGTTGTTATACTTTTTGAAAATAAGTTTATTTTTCTTTCGAAAAGGGAGGGAATGATGTAGGGATACAATGATACATCTACGTTTATACGTGTACGTATGTACAATATATAAGAAAAAATATATACGGAGTTATTTATAGAAAAGACAGGCGGCTGCGCACGTCAAGTAAGTAATACAGTCGTTAATACACCATGTCACAAAGAACACGTCTTCTCATTTAACTCTACACCTACAGCAAGTACCAGGGAATATTGGATAATTATATTTCCTCAAGGTAATAGGGAACCTATATATACAGTACCCTAAAGGCAAACTGCTGATAAATTCAGACATATTGTAGATAAATTACATCTAGACATAGAACTAATCATCGTTTGCTCATCACACAATTATATGTCTTGGATAGGAATCGAACACACGACCTTGGGCTCACCAACCACTAGACCAATACGCACGTCCACAGCAGACTTACAAAATGTTAGCATGGCGTATGTTAAATGGTTCTAGAGGTTTTAGATAAGAAACAATAACAGTATAATATTATCTCGCGATACGATCGGTCGGGAGGTTGGGTTGACGTCACTTATCCAATTCAAATGCATGCGATGATAATATGATTAGCCTCAACTAGAGATGGGTAATCACCTGGATTAAAACCCAAAGCTGGATTTTCACCCATTTATAACGCATTTTGCTGGGTGAAATTGAAAATTATAATCATGATACTAAAAACAAAATTCTGAACCTAAAATCCGACGAACCCACGGAGCAAATTCCGTGGACGAACCTAAACACAACGCAAAATATTATAATAAGTTAGATTAATTGGAATCTCAAGTTGAATCCGAAATATTGTCACAATCTGAAAAATTTAAATTGTTAATGCCAGACGTAGATGGTTCAGGGCTGGTAGTTTTTTTTATGGATTGGTAGATAAACGAGCAGACGTATCACCTGATGGTAAGCGATTACCGCCGACTATAGACACTCGCAACACCAGGGGCGTCACAAGTGCGTTTCCGACACTTTGGGGACGGAGGAGGAGTTTGGGGTAGCTTTAGGGTTGAGTGATGGGGATACTCTGCCTGGTGGAAAGCATGAGTAGAATTTAAGGCAGGTGGTTACCATCCTCAAAACGAACACGGTCAGTGTTCGCAAGTATTGCAACTATCTGATTAGTGCTTTCGATAAAAATATTGATTGACTTACCTCCAATTCGTAATGATCTCACTTTCTGGTTACACCTGTGATTTTTTTCACCGACCTTGTTAATAGTAAGGTTAAACTTAATTTTGAAACTTTTAACGATTTATTGATCGGCTTTCTGCATGTCCCTCCTCGCATGAGTTGTTGGACATTGGTATGCAACTAATTCTATAGCCAAAAAGTCTAGGTGGACATAAATACGCGATTCATAAAGATTATTTAAACATACTTTCAAAATAATAACACGCGCAAGCTTATACAGTTACCTGCTATACGTACTAAATGGGATTTTTGATGGGTAAATTCCATTGTTACAATCTCCAAGATTTACAGAATTAAAGGAAAATAACGAAAAATCTATACTTAAAATTATAAACGCGAAAGTTTGTAAGTATGGATGGATATTTGTTACTCTTTCACGCAAAAACTACTGAACGGATTTGAATGAAACTTTACAGTAATATAGCTTATACATCAGAATAACACATAGGCTACTATTTGCCGTGATAGCCGATATATACGCGGGCGGAACCGCAGGCAACAACTAGTATTCAATAAAACTCATCTCAGCTTTATAATTTATTATTTATCAAATATTTATTCTAAAGTTATACAAATTTGTAATTAAATAATAAGTTAAAGAGCTCACTGATCTCATGGATTTATTATCAAATAGACACAATTATGTGGGCCTAGTATGACTTTATTTAAAATCAACTCTCTCTCTCTCAACGGCGAGCGCGTTTGTCGTTGTCTTTAAAGATTTCAATGCTGGCCTATCGCAAAAGCCGGACACCGTCACCATGATAGAGTTAATGTCAAATAAACTCACACAAAGTCCTTGGTGTTCCCCAATAACAACCAATCATTTAAATCTGATGCCGTTATCATTGCTTATAAATTATTCGTTGTAACAAAGTCGCCTTTTAAATCATTATAGTCGCGTGGCGCCGTGGAACCTCAACTGACATCCAAGAGATCTCATTTAGCAAAACCTTGGTGTATTACGCAAAGCATCGGTTGCACAAACAACAAGATATAGATAGATAAAAGTGCATCAATGACTGCAGGAGTGGATAAGAGATTAAGAGGGTGCTTTACATAACGCGTCAATTGTAGAAAGAAATCGCTTGTCTTACATCACACAAAACAGTGGTTTTCGCCATTGCTTTTTCCAAAATGAATTTTATTAACCTATTATTTACTACTCTTAAAGGTTGGTTTCCTATATATTATACTTGTTACACGATATCCAACTAAAAAAGTCAAAGCCTGTTTTTTTTTGTTATACTTTTGGTTGCAATTAAGATTTCTTTTTAGAAGTAGTAAGACAAGGTAAGAAAAGTATAATATTATAGTGTAATAGCAATTATGTAGAGTATAAGATAGAATTAATAAGTATAACTTAACGTGTTATTTTAATAAAATTTTTATTTCTTTGTCAAATTCTTCTTCACCGCAGTTTGGTGTAGGTGTGTATGTTATACGGCGGCAACTATTCAATAAGATATTCTCACGCACCAGCTCAAGTATTGTATTGAATTTCCGTAAACCCTGTGCAAATCATTGCTCACCGCTCTGCCACTCCTGGTTTTTCGGTTGATAAACTTTTATCAGTTTGCATTGGAGCATTGTTGTTTGGACACACGACACTTTAAGCAACGTAGTAGCTAATTTGTTCACACATTATGCACAGTACATACATACTGGTTTTTGTAAATGAATAGCTAAACTATATTTTATTTTCTATTTGCTCCGAAAAACCGGCGAATACACCATACCTGTGTTGCATAGCTTACGATCAGCCTTCTAAGCCCTGGCTCGTATTGGCAGGACAGCGAGATAACAGCTTCAGCAAAGTCGCACTTAAATCATGACTCCTTACAAATTAGGTATATAATTATTAGTATTTATATGATAGGCACGAATTAGAGCATTATATTAAATAAGTTTTATTATACAGCTAAGGCTTTAGAATGATTGATGACTGTGTACTTGTCTTTCAATTGAAAAGTGCATTTAGAAAGGCCTTCACAAAAATATCTTAATTTTGTGTCTTGAGTTAATTTTAGATGCGTAGAATTTAATAGAATTAATATAAATTTTATCGACCCATGAATTTATCTCACTTCGATTGACATTAGTTGGAAGGGACATTTAAAGTCGGATATGATAATTTCAAAAGAATCGCTTATATCGCTTTTGCCTTATTGAAAACTATTTAAGAAATAATGATAGATATCATAATAATTCCCTTTATATTAGACAGCATAGTATGTCCGACAAGGAAATAATAACCTTGTATAATATTCGGATTAGGAGTAATTCATTGCTTGTGATTATCTTTCATGTTGCGCCCGGTCATATCATGACACAATAATCGATAGTTTCAAGTCTGTGATGATAAACTAGATCGCAAGGTGCAAGTGTCTTAATCATGAAATGGTCGAGCACATATAGGTATTTATAACAAATTACATATATAGTATTCGCTCTGGCAATAAGTAAAATATATATAGGTACATATATGTAACTGTATATTTCCACGTTTGGCACAACAGCGCGCAGCTATGCCAAGTTAAAGGAATAAAGTTATTAGTATGGACACCTAACTTGAAATATGGAGAAAGCTAAACATCTTTGATTAACAAAAAATAACTATCAAGAGTTGAGTCGCAGCATAAAACTTGTTTGGTTTCCAAGTCTATCACTACTTTATATAATAGGGACTATAAATAATGAACCGCATTAAAATACTAACAAGGTATATTATTGATGCAACTTTACATACCTTACCTATCCATGGGCGTGTGAATTCATCATTGGTGCTACACTTTATAGAACCAAACATTCTACATTTAAGCGATTAGGTAGGTATATTAATTGAATCTCTTCGCGTGTTATTAATACAACTATCCAGGCCTGATATTTACGTAAACTTTATTGTTATCGATACCGCCGTCATCGGTGCCGGCGTTTTCACGCAGGAGGGATTGCTGTAGTGTCACTTCGGAACTTTTATAGCTCCCGAATTATCATTAATTCATATTTCTTCTAAAAGAGAAAGTAAGTATTGATTTATTAATACAGATTGATTAAACTTGCATCCTAAAATGTCTCCTTATCAATAATATGAAAGGATTTACAAACTAAATCCCTATCAACATTTGATAGAGATTATGGTAAATTAAATGTGAAAATTAGTCTTGCCTTATATCACGTATAATAAGTAGAATGCATGCATTTATTAGATCTTTAAAATTGCTATTGTTGTATAATTAGACTGTATTGTGATTAAAATGATTACATCTACAAACTAGTCAAAATTGCATTAAGTCAGATGTCAATGTCAGACTACTGAAATGATCTACATTTAAATTTCTAGAAAAGCTAATGTTTACTGTACTCGTATAGTTACGAGTATATAGATTTTCCCTTACGACGAGTTAGCATTTAAAAACTATTAATTTTATTAGTTTATGAATAGAAAGTACACACGATTTAATTAACAGAGCAATTTAAAACGTCACGGGAATATTTTTTACTAAAAATGTAGGATAAGTAATTGAGAATTAATAATATTTTTGGTAGGAGAATGTTGTATAATTATTGTAACTATTAGAAGATAAAAGAATATATTTAAAAACCAAATAGCCAACATTCTAAAATACAATAAACTATTAATACAGTTTAATAAAAGTATTAAACAAACCAATAAAAAAAATTAGAGCATGCACAGAATACATGTAATCTATACAACTAAATAAAATTGGAGTGTATATTTGTAATATTAAAATAACCGTATAATAATTCAAGTTCATATTTCCGGTCAATCCAAAACGTTTTTAGCACAGATTCTTTCGGCTGTTATTATTGTCGGTGTTCGTCTTGTTAGCAAATGAAAGGCACGGAGCCAATCATATTAATGCATCGACTTCCCGTCGGACGCATCCTTTGTATAATTTTCGAACCGACGACGACGCGAGGCAGACCGTTTGAAGGAGATCATCTTCTACATGGAAATAACAGGCGATGGGTAGCAAGCCGCAAGTTGAGTAAACAGGGGAGTACCAGATAATTTGATAACGCTGGCTAAACATACCAACCGAAAACTGAATAGGTGGTTACATTTATGATGTGTTATAAAAAGATTGATATTGTTAATTGCTTTGTTAAGTTTAAATTACACACACACAATTATATTAAAATCCATGTAAAACGAGACGTAATTTCTAAGTTAACTTTTACTTGTATGTTTTCCCTATACCTTAGAGCCGATGTTTTTTCAGTCAGTACAACTTTTTCTTCTTTATCTATTATTTTCTTCTCTTCTACCTTTCTGAATTCATCTCTTCTACCAAATATACGATAAACAATCTTCTTACCTTTGAATCGAATGTTTTGCTGAAAAATAGAAAGACTAGAGAAGTTCTTATAACAGGCTTCTTATTTTGAATGTTAAGTAGTTAATCAATTAGGTAATAACAACTTAACTTTTGGAACATCTACATTCAAAAATTTAAATGTAGTGGCATTATTTCCATTGATCTAATCACAAATACATCCTTAAGACTATCTCTAAACTAACTCACGTATAAAAGGGATCAGCTTCAAATTAACAAACTAGAACTTGTTATTAGTTTAGTTGCCACTGGGTAGAGCAAGAATTATCTCTCTTCTACGCCATGAATACAGCAATGTTAACCACAATAAGTTTCTGGTTTGATATTGTATTATATATATTAAAAATAGGTCGTACTCGATTTCATTCATTCATATTCGTATCTAAAGTACACAAAATGAAAATCTACAATTACAATTGATTAATCCGGAAGTATCTTGTCGGGCAAGTCACAAGTCCCTCTCGATTACAACTTTAATTTAACAACAATAATAAAATAAATAAATGTTTTTACTCGGAATAGACCACTCATTTTGAATAAAAAAAAATGATAATTTTACAATCAAATAAGCATTGTTGAATGATCATTTCGATTGATTATTGATTTTTTTACTGACAGGTCTCAATCTGCCATTTTTCCTAACTAAAGACCCATATTCACTTTGATTAGTGCGAGTGCAGGGTATAAGTGAATGAGGGTATGTAGTACAGGTGTGAAGTGCTTGTAGTGTCCAATTATTGTGCAGTGGCTCTGTTTAGTGAATTCAGTTGTTAGCCGTTTTCATTTCATTTCATTTCCAACTTAGCATTCGCACTAATCAGTCGTTGTCCACATGTATTTTGTACTAATCATTGATCACCTGCACTAAGCACCTGCCTGCTAATCAAAGTGAATACCGGCCTTATGACATGAGTTCCGTGACGTAAAACATTTAATAACAATACGCAATTTAAGTGGACATTATATTATATACATATTAATAAAAACGGATTAAATTAATTAAAATAATATTATTTTTGTTACGTATCAAGACATGTAATTGAAAACGTATCGAAAACTGGAGTAGCCATAGCCAATGCGTTAAATGCTGTCAAATTATAAGCCCTAACCAAAATAGGCACACGCATTACGCTGATCTGATACGACACAGAATGACTTTCGTTGTTACAAAAACACAGTTTTGAAGAATCGTCAGGTCGAGACTTCGAGCATATATACATAGAGAGGCGGCTGAACGGGCGGAAAGCGTGATCATAGTAGAAAGAGAGACTGAGTTTAATTAGTCTGTCTCTCTCACGCAAACTTCTGATTGGTTGGCGTATTTCCCGCCAAATCAGTCATGCAAAGTGTTATGTGTCCGTTAGATAGACAGACTCTAACCAAACTCAGTCTCTCTCTCTCTCTCTACACCGATCACAATTTCTGCCCGTTCAGCAGCCCCTCCATGTATACATGCTCTAAGATTTAAAATATCCTATCCCTATTACCTGCTTTATTTTTATTTTTACCATTATCGAGAGGTTTTGTACAAGATACTCACGAAAAATTTGCTTGTGCAAATGGTCAAAATAGACCTGGGATCCTGCCGATCCTGGAGTACCAAATTTCTTTGAAAAATAAATTTTATTATGGACGTACTCGCGTCGAATGTGATTGCATGTAGATAATATTTAACATCAGACGTCATAGAAAAGAAATAACTTGTGAAAAGGTTGTAAACATGAAACTTAAGAATATATTGTATTTAGATAACTCACACTAATACAAACTCACAAAAACTATGGATAATCACTGGACCATCTCTTTATGTGTACCTACTTAAAAGCAATGTGCATTCTTTCAATCATAACATTATCTATAAGATTATTTACTACAACAACTGGATAACATTTACTTTAAAAACTCTTCAGAACTAGGCTCCCTAAAAATTGAAACCTTTTATAATTAAACTTTGCAGTACTCAATATTTTGATTACACTGATCCACGTAAACAAGGATGGTTAGTATGTACATTCACGATATTATTATTTATAAACTGTTATTGGATTTTAAAAAATATTATTCTCGATCGTTTTTTAGCAGTCGTCATTTCAGCCGTCTTATCTATTATATAAAAACCTTAGATTCTTAAGTAGAGTCTATTATAAAATATTGAGGTATAGTGTAACATATTATTGCTTTTATAGGTTTAGTAGGTAATAGTTACAATATTATAGAGTTATAAAATCATTTACATTATATACAAATGTAAAAAACCGTCTTATTTTTTCTTTCGTCACTTTGAAAACTAATGATTAGAAACCAGTTTCCAACACAAAACTATTTTTCTTTATTCGAAGGTTTGAAAAAAGATTATAAGTAGCCAGGACATTTCTTATAAATCAATATGTCTGTGGATGTATCGGAAGAGTTTAATAGAGGATGCAACTGTTTTAGAAATCGGTTGCCAAGACATAATTGTAGTTCATTATTGGAAACTAACTAATCGTTACTTTCTAATGTGACCACAGGAAATTGTTTGACACTAAACCCTTACCTATTATTAGAATTTGTGTTACTGTTTACAAGATGGTTTAATATCGATATTTGGATTATAATAATCACTACAACATGACACACAACAAAGAATATATTTATCACACATTATGCCTGGTTAACACACACTGCTGAGGCTTGGCGAACGTCCACAAACTCCAAGTCTTTACAAATCTTTGGAGGGCAATTAAACGCTTTTCAGTGTATATAACCAAAATATAAACAGATATTAAACACGCGCTAATAAGAAGATACGTCGCATGCGCTGCCGCAAGCTTCTTTTGATTTGTTCCTATAGTAAACGACACCAGCCCGGATCAGCAACAAGTATACGCAAGCTAAGCCAAACACCCGTTCACAAGTTTGTGTTTGTAGACTTGTCAAGCGTAAGATCAGCATATATTTACAAGATAAGCGAAAATCAGTAAGAAAATGCACTACGCTATTAAAAAACTTTCATGGGTTATTAAAGTAAACGGAATGCATTACATATATGAATAACTAAATTATGATTAAGGAGAAAAATAATAAAAGATATATTAATACTTTAATAGTCATGATAACTTTTATTATTTTTATATTTAGCAGAAGTCCCGCCAAAAATAATATATGTTACTTCTGAAAATCAAAAAATGTTATCAAATATTTCAATATCACCTATCCTAATATTTTCTAATAAAAACTAGTTTTTGTAGTTTTGAAACGAAGATGGCTGATGTATGCATGTATGTAATATGGGCAACAGCAAACCTACACTCTACCTACGTATGAAAAACAATTAAATGTGATTAAATGTATTGTGTTGTGGAGAATGTGTTTAATGAAAAATGTAATCATACGATTCACAGCTTCTAAAAATAAACTATTGGATTTTACGAAGTTTATTTTCGGGAATTTAGGGAGTGAACATCACTATACCCTAAGACTGACGAAAAAAAATAAAACTTCAATTACAAAGATGGAGTTTTTATGGAATAGGCGGCAAGCGAGCTGACGTGTCGCCTGAGGCGTCACAAGTGCGTGTCTCTACACAAACAAAGTAAAAAACTCAGTTCAAAATCGCCCTCATACTTTAAATTTTGTGTCGCGATCGAGTTGGAGAACTAATTCTAAGTTAATGCTTCTTATTTTTTACAAAAATTGAAAACGTTAAAAAGCTTAGATGTCGCATTAAATATACAAAGGGTTTTTTTCCGAACGCGTCTGTATGCGTACACTGTAGTGTGTGATCATGATATTAGTTCGTTAGCGTGTTGGACAATGATATACAACGGCCATGTCCAGTGGAGCACCAGAACACATTTACGAACTGAATACGGCACTCTCACGGTCTACCATCGCGACCCCAACCGTAAATGACTAAGGATGAATGGATGGCATGTCCTTTAATACAAGGAGAGGATCCCTCAGCCACGCGAGGTGATCATGTCACTAGGCTGCAGCCTAATGGTCGATTTTAGGCAGCTCTGCACATGCTAATCGGCTTGAGAATGTATTATTAAGCAGCAGATTAACAGTTACTTGTTACTTTGGCATTTCTTCGTTGTTGTCCCATTGCACATGGAAGTCGCAACATCAATTTTATGACCCGTGAAGGATAAAAACATATATTAATTTATAGATCATTTACTACTTGTTCAAAAAACGTGTATAGATGTAATTAATAAGTGGTCCAAAATTAAATATAATTATGTCTTACAATAAAATACTTCGCAATCTGCAAAAACATTCACATTTAAGAAAACTAATTAGCAACATGCATTACTTAAGTAGATGAAGCATTAAGATCACAACTAGCAGCTTACTACTCAATGAAAAATATAGACGGTTACATTTAATATATTAATCTACGGCTACGGCGATGCTACGAGACTACGTTTGTCAGTAACCCGTTTTGGAATAAACTTTTATACGTTAGTATTCTTAAAAGGTTTAACATTTCACATTGAAGAAATGACATTAGTCACCTCGCCACCGCCTCTCGTACAAACTATATTCAGTCATTGATTGATTGATAAAATTTACGACGGCTAACTGTTAGTTGATACATCGCAAAAGCCTATTTACTTTTAAGTAGATAATAGTCTTTTTTTCAGACATTTTTCATTCTTTATTATTTTAAAAGAAACAAGTCACAATAAAGGAGTCAAAATTTTATAAAATATGTTGGTATAATGCCGATCCGCTATAGCAACTATCACTTTCATTCTACTTCTCAAAACAACTTGTTTGTTATGTGAAAGAGACCAAGTTATAATTACACTAATTTAATCGATGCCGAGATTCGTGTTGTACCTATACATTATTTATTTACATGTATATACATAAAACGTTAAGTTAGTTTGTGTACGTAAGTTCTAAATACTCAACAGTTGTACAGTGATTGAACTCAAATTTCGACATTTTAAGGATAGTTTTAACCTTTTCTTGACGTATTATCGCTTATAAATTGATGAACGCCGGCTGCACACACGAAAAAGAATGACTCATTGTCATGTTCCGCCTGAGCCGAGCGATCAAGCGAGTGCGCGGAACAAGCGATAGAGAAGCACGATCGGTCTAAGCGTTCGGCCATGACATTATTATGTAAAATTATCTTTTTTTTTTGACTTTACAGACAACTCAATTTTTTGCGTATATTTCGTTCCTCATATATCATCCATGCCATTTAAATGTGCCACAATGAAGCATGTCTGGCACAGGTAGTTTATTACAACTAATAATAATTGGAAGATAGCATTGTAACGTTTTACATTATTTTAATAGTATTGTACCTAAATTGACGTTCATAACATTAATTTTATATGCAAATACCGCTTCTGTAGTATCAAAAATATGATTTTCATAAGACAAACCCATACTAGTACGTCAAAAAATAGTGGTAGTACGGCAGTGGCGAAAGTGACCATATGGCCATTTCTATATTTTTTTATTGAAAAGACATATATATATATATATTAATGAAAAGGTATTCAAAACAATTTATCACTGAAATTCTAAATTTAACAGAATTAGTTGGAGATACATAAAGGCACGATAGGGGCAAAAATATTAAGTAACTACTTGACACTCAACAGAATGGTGTTATTAAATCAAAGGTTTATTATATGCCTATTATGTATGAGCTAGGGATGTAAATTAACATGTTATACGACAATAGTTAAATGTGAAATGATGAAGACAGCAAATGGCGGGGATTTCAATCAATTGAGATAAATTATTTTGAACAAATTGTGCACAATTGCTGAAGAAGAAACAGTTCATTCAGTAGTGAATTTTGGATGGTTACAGTTACAATAAATAAACGTTATGATTATGTATAAATATAAAAAATTAACACATCTATAAAAAATCAGGCAAAGGTAATGTACTTGTAAAAAATTAAAAATATCCTTAAGATTACGCAAGTTAAAATGTTAAAACGATAGGTACCTACGCCTAATGTATGACTGCTGTAGTGTAACAGGTACCTATGCAAGACGCATAGGTACCTGTGACTGTTGCTCGACTACTATATTAAACATTGATAAATTCGCATGGTTCTCGCACCATTTATACTGCAAGCTGAAGTTATTCGTAATATTTGTTTTTGTTACATATGTTTGCATAAAAACATTATAGGACGATGTAGTCTCGTAATGTTTTAACCAACTTCAAAAAAGGAGGCAGTTATCAATTCGATTTAATTTTTTTATATTTGTTACCTCATAACTTTCGACTGGGTGAACCGATTTTGACAATTCTTTTTTTATATTAAACAGTAATCATTTCAGTTTGGTCCAGTTTTTGAAGTCGGTTTTATATTAAAATTTGTGATTATTAAATTATTGATAGGTGTTGTTTAATATAAAATCCACTAATGGTAAAGGTAGATGGGACGCTTATAGCATATAATTAGCCAACTCAAATATTATTATGCGTACTGAATGCCAAATTTGCAAATTGTTCTTGTGTTTAATCGTTATTAACTTAGATTTTATCATATTTTCTTTTTAGGCTTAATCTAGTGACATTTGTAAACAGATAGACAGCAAAGCTTTGCGCAGTTAGTTCCACGTTTACCTTTTCAGATAAAAAACGATAAAAATAATGGTTTAACCAAGTGGCTCCTTACACTTTGCAATATTTATACACATTTCAATAATCTTTAATGTAGTCATTTCGGCTGGCTTTCAATGCAGTAGATAAACTTGCGTAGATTAAATGAACTTCAAAACCATTTTTTTTTCTAAATCATATCTACACGTTCCACATTTTTATTAAATATTCGTACTTTTACGTATTTTTCAATAACTACATCGTTTATACAATATTAAAATAATATTTACACTTATTGTGTATTCTAATGTCACTTCTCCTTTCACTTGTGCCAGTTCATCCCTGCGAACTAAATAAGTCACCTGTAAAACAAAAAAGAATTATCAACAGGTAAGTTCATAAGATTATCAGTGTCTAAAAAAGCCATAGCCGCAGAGCAAGGTCATAGAGTAATCTCGCTAGCAAAATTCGGCGACTCCATATAAAATAAATAGAACTGTCAATATCCTTTAGTCAATTCTCAGCGCAGGTTCTTGAGTATTGCTTAGGGATATTAACCGCTAAAACTAGATATGGAAGTCAATACAATTGAATATATTTAATGAATAATTAATTAGACCAACTAATACCTTTAAAGGAACTTCAACAAATGTGCTTGTGCTTGAGAGTTAGATGCTGTCAGCAGCTTCAAGTCTATCTTCCTGTATGAAGAGGCTATAAAGGAAAGAACCTGACTCTCAAAAAAGAGATTTAAGAAGTTGAGTAACAGTAATCAAACAAAAACAGATCATAATAATCGTAAAGACGTTTTTAATTTAATACTTTTTATTAATATTTTTGCCCATAACCCAACTTGTATTTGGTTTTGTAGAAAATACGAAGAATTCCCCCCTCAATAATTTAAATACAAACTTATAATGCCATTTTTCAACAAGTATGATGTGTTATTTTGTTTTCTGATGTACCATACACTCGTGTATCTTCCTATGAACCTTTTTTATTCAAAAATAGTTTAGGGTCGGCTGGCCTTAAGCCTACTACGACACGGCAGATTATTTACGCAGAGAGACTGTGGATAGTAGGATTATGGAACCCTACTCCAAGATATCAAAGTTCCGTAAATATCCGTGATAACAGCAACCTACTTTAGATAGACGCGTTTATGGTTGCACTTTTCTATACATAGTAATGACGCAGTTTGCCACGCTGCGGAACTGAACATTTTTAAAGCACCTATATTGTACTTACATAAGTACAACATAGATTTTTTTTCTGTAAAAAACTCTGGCAAAATTTATTCATTATTTTTGTAAAATCTCATTTTACTTTTAGGTAGGTAGCTTAGATTTTTTTTCTGTAAAAAACTCTGGCAAAATTTATTCATTATTTTTGTAAAATCTCATTTTACTTTTAGGTAGGTAGCTACATTTAGAAATGCCACAAAGCGCGGTATTTAAGGATGTATTTGTTCACTGTGGCACTACACACCATTTATTCGCTATTTTATTTAATAAAATTGGAGAAAACTGATAAAATTCGCTTAAACTCCGCTGATTTGTTTTGTTGTGGCTAGCGAGTGAATTTGTTTACTAGCGTTTTACGTCACGCGTCTCATGTGCCCAGCGCCATTACAAAAATATCGTTTTTTGACGCGGTTGTCAAACTTAAACTTTATCATAGATTTTAATTCATAATACACTAGAAATTCATTTAAGAGTTTGTTGCCTCCCGTCCAGCTGATTTTTACAAGAAGGGCGTCAATAAACTGCCAATGCGTTGGCAAAGATGCGTCGATTGCATGGGTGATTACTTCGAATAACAGAAATAAAAAAGTTTGAAAAAATAAGTACTTTCACTCATTGCATACAAAACAGCAATTTCATAGGTAAAGACCTATTATTTGCAAAGAGTATGGAACAGCAATAAACGTTATCTAAGAGGCATAATCGACAATTTATATGACTCTGCTACAACAGAATATTATTATATCTCTCAGAACATTAACTGAGATACCTACTTAAACTCTCTGTATTAACACTGTGGACTATTTTTAAACGCAAAATGTATTATTGTTACGAACATAGAAATTGCTTTTACATACACTTTTGTTTTTTACCTGACTACTGCATAGCCAAAGTACTTTTTGGCAGTCTAAGTTTGTATGGTGCACTGTAGCACCTAAATCGATTTCAATGACAGATGTAATAAATTGGATAAAATGATCCGCGTGACACAGTTATTTAATAAGTAACAAAAGTTGGCTTAAACTTTTTAAACTTTTCTGTTTACATTTAAGGGATGCTGTTTATTTACAGTCACTACAGCTTATAAATTAATGACCATGCTTTCAGGATCCAGTCAACTAGGTATCCATTATTTAGTAATCCATATTTTCATTCAGGATAAAAATCACTTTTTTTAAAGATACCTAAAGGTACATATTTAATTTTGCTAGAATAACAATATGTATTACTTTCTTAGACATACAACTTTACTTGGAGTTAAACTGTGTCACGCGGGCCATTATATCCAATAGTCCGAGAGCTGGTACCAATTTTTGGGTAGGTATTTAAGACAAGCTGAAAACTTGTCACAGACGTCTCCTATTATACCCCAATACGTAACTGCAGACCTGCGTGGTGAGTAACGGGGCTAAACCAACCCCTAAATTTGACAAAATATTATTTTTTCCAAAAATATATTTGAGGCAATATGTAAACTTTATATGTTGTAGTTTAAAGAATAAAAAATAAAGAAGCCAGACGATTTGGTCGGGGCTTTATCATTGCCAGGCGCGTGCAAAAATATGTCGCAAAAAATAAAAAGCATGTATTTGAGGCAACTTGAAATTTTAAATGGGGTACTATTTATACTAAAAAATAAGATTTCCAAAAAGACAGACAATTTAGGTGAGACTTTCGACCTGCCAGACGATCTAACAAATTATGTTTAGGTGCGCGAGTGAGTAGCGCTATAGAGGAGCTTTAGTGTGAGATAGAGCGTTTATCGGCAGCTATCTGAGTTTTTTGCTTGCCGCGTTATTATTAACTATGGCGACTGGCTGGTCACGTGACTTACAACAGCCATGGTATAACGATATACCTCGCCAGTTATAGCACTCTGAGAAACAGTGGTAACGTGGGAGACACAAGCCTACGTTGTCACCGCTATCGCTGGTTCTCAAACCTTTCAGTTTTAGAAAAAAATTATATCCTACTAATTTAGCCAATAATTAGTCCATTACCACTAAACAAGGCTTCGGGCGACTATAAAATATCAAATAAAATGATAAAAGAAGCTTGTAAACTGTCGGGTGATACGATTTTAACAGTTTTTAAACGTTGCATTGCGGAAGGAGTATTTCCTAGTGTTTGGCGAAGCGGTAACATTCGTGTAATACCAAAACACGGCGATAAGCCGCCGGACGATCCTAAATCCTATCGACCTATAACATTGTTACCATCGCTAGGAAAGCTTTTAGAACGTCTTGTAGTGCCTCGACTTCTACCGGGTGGAGTTAAATTTCATGATAGACAATTCGGATTTACGTTGGGAAAATCAACAACAGATGCGGTCATATCTGTAAGGAAAACTGTCACCGAGTCAAGGTTTCAATACGTCTTAGGTATCTTCTTAGATATATCTGGCGCCTTCGACAACGCGTGGTGGCCCATGTTATTGCTAAAATTAAAATCAAGAGGATGCTTTAAAAATATTTATTCCCTTATCTCCTCATACTTCACACAAGGCACAACAAAATTGAGACTTGGGCATCATTCTGTGTCGAAGGCGCTTACGATGGGGTGTCCTCAGGGCTCGGTGCTAGGTCCATACTTGTGGAATATAGGCTTCGACGATTTTCTTACAATACCTATACCACCCGGATGTACTCTAAACGCGTATGCGGACGACGGTTTATTACTGGTGGAATCTGATACTAGAGCGGGGCTTGAGAGTCTGGCTAATAGATGTTTGAACTTAGTATTTCTATGGGGTGTACGTAATCGCTTGACTTTTGCACCAAACAAAACCTTCCAGCTACTTCTGAAAGGTAACCTCAAATCACCGCCGTGTATTAAATTTCAATGTTACTGTTAAAAATAAAACCTCGGTTTGCTATTTGGGATTAGTTTTAGAAAGATTTTTTTCATTTATCGGACATATTAGAACAGTTAATGAAAAGTCTAAAAACAGTTTCTTTGCTCTGACGAGAATATCAACTGCCACATGGGGTCTTTCATTTAATACATTAAAAATCATATATGGAGCTACTTATTTGGGTGCTATTTGCTAAGGTGCTCCCGTATGGGCCGATAGAGCAACTGTAGGTGCTGTCCGTCGCAAACTGCTACAAGGCCAACGACTTGCATTAATCTTCTTGTGCAAAGCATATAGAACGGTTAGTACTGAGGCTTTACCGGTGTTGGCGGGTGTTCTTCCGGTCGATCTCGAGGTGCAAAGACGTGCAGCCATGTACTATTCTACAAAACAAAACATGGAATGCGATTTTTTGGGCGTACGAGACCGCGATAAAATCATAAGATTGTTTCAACAGCAGTTCAAAGTCTATGACGACCTAATGGATGAATGGCAACAACGATGGGACGAATCATCTAAGGGGCGCCACCTCTACCAGTTTTTTCCATCTGTTCGCGAACGGATGTCGAGGACATGGCTCGAGGTAGATCACTGTGTCGCTCAATTTCTTACGGGCCACGGTAACTTTAAGAGCAAACTACACTCATTTAAATTAGTCGATTCACCATTGTGTCAATGCTCAACACCCGATACTAGCTGTCAACAGTCGGCTCATCATGTTCTCTGGAAGTGTAGTCTTTGGTACAATGAACGTAACACAATGCTAAATAGCTTACAAATGACATCTGGGGCGGTATACAATAGGGATCTTGTGTCAACTGCGGTGAATTTCCGTGCGTTTAGGCGATTCTGCCATACATACTATAGTAATCAAATATAGCTCACTTAGGACCCCTAATACTTTATCCGTGGTGCTTCCCGGTTTAAAAAAAATGGTGTCTGCCTATTTTGACTTCATTTTGTCTCCCGCATTGCTAAGGAGGGAAGTGCACTTATCATATTTCCAACTCCTCCTGTTTTTCTTCTGATTAATTTCGTTGCGGGTTCCAAGACAGTTTATATATTTTCCTGGGACTTCCCGAGTGTCATAACTCGGTGTGTTCGTGGGTCACTGCTGTTGATCATGGTGTACAGGAGTTACAGCGGTGGGCGTGTGGGTGGGATTAGTCCCAATAAAAAAAAAAAACTAGTCCATAAAACTTTAACAACGCGTGACTACGGCTTTTGAAACTTGTTTCATACTTTTTAAGCGTCGTTTTTTGTCGTAGTTTGGTTTTAGTTTTTACTTTTATTTATTTAAAATGTTTTGGTGCCTCTATAATACTTATTGTTGTGCAAAGTTTATTTTAAATAGGTACCATAGAAATATCACACTTATCGAATAAATACTGACAAAGTCACGAACAAATGCTAATAATATACATATGTTTGAAATGTACAAGTAACGCCCTTGCCAATGATACCAAACACGGTACATTTATTCCAAATTTAGTTTATAATACAGTACCTCATGTCGGCTAGAGGGCGCCACATTCGATTCAGTGACACGTCATATAACCTCTAAGCAGCGGACAATCAAGACACTTCTAACGATATCTCATTTGTCTTATTCTGACTAGTTTAGAAAGAATGAGGGAACATAAAAGCATACCATAGAAATATCACACTTATCGAATAAATACGGACAAAGTCACGAACAAATGCCAATAATATATGTATTTTTGAAATGTACAAGTAACGCTCTTTCCAATGATACCAAACACGGCATATTTATCTCAAATTAATTTTTTAATACAGTACTTTATGTCGGCTAGAAGGCGCCAGATTAGATTCAGTAACACGTCATATAGCCTATAACTATATTCTAGGGACACCTCATTTGTCCAAATCTAATGAGTAGTAAAGGAGCTAGAAGGGAACAAATGAACATACATACATACATATATATACATAAGTTTCTCGCGGATTGCACGAAATAAAACTATCATTTTTTTTAAATTTTGTCCGTGGCATGAACGCCTTGTGATTGGTTGATCTAATCACATGTTAATAAACGAAAGATTCCTCTATTGAGTATTGTTCGTAAAACTTTTTCCTTTATTTTTTCATTTTTCTTGTACACAAACCTTGTCCTAAAAATAACTAACACATAAAAAAATATATAATTTGGTGCAGCCGATCGAAAGTTATGCACGTACATACATTTCAGCGATTAATTTTTGATACATAAGATTCGTTTACTATGGCACTACATACCATTTATTCGACATTTTAATTAATAAAATTGGAGAAAAGTGATAAAATTCACTTAAACTGCGCTGTTTTATTTTGTTGTGGCTAGCGAGTGAATTTGTTTACTTGCGTGTGACGTCACGCGTCTCATGTGACCAGCGCCATTACAGAAATATCGTTTTTTGACATGGTTGTCAAACTTGAACTTTATCATAGATTTAAATTCATAATACAGTAGAAATTCCACAAAATATTAACGAAGTTGCTAATTATGTCATAAAGAATAATTTAAAACGATTTCAAAAAATCAGTCAAATAGCCTATTCCTAGAATCCATTAGTACCATGTGCTGCCCTGCAAGGCTTTCAAAGATTGATTAAATATTAGTTGGTGTACAAGTAGTGATGCCAACGAGGATGTAGTGTTCCGGGACAGCCTGTGAACGCAATTTTAGCACCTCGTGATATTCAAGGACCGCTCTAATTTCCCGCCAGGGGAGGGCGCGATATCAAGGCTAACAGCCAACGCCACCGGAACAACCATTAAGAATTTCTTGTAAGAAAAGCACAACAGCTGTCCGACCCGAGAATCGAACCCGAGACCTCTTGATCTGCAGTCGCTTACGCTAACCACTAGACCAACAAGGCAGTTGATAATAATAAACAGTAATGAATTAATAAAAATTAAAGTATTATAGTATAAACTATAATAGATCAAATAACCCAAATAGTTCAGTTAACGACAATAGTCATTGACTAAATTAGTAGGTCATAAAATTTCTACAAAACTAAAAAGTTTGAGCATCAGCGATGGCGATAATGACATAGGCTTGTGTCTCCCACGTTACCTCTGTTTCTCGGAGTATTTCGTTATACCATGGCTATTGTAAGCCACGTGACCTCACCAGAGCCAATAGTAATTTGGCAAGCAAGAACGCAGACGATAAACGCTCTATCTCACACTACAGCTTGTCTATAGCGCTATTCACTCACGCACTTATGCATAATTGGTTAGATCACCTGGCAGATGGAAAATCTCATCAAAATGATCTGTCTTTTTGAGAATCTTATTTTTTAGTTATAAATAATACCCTATTAAAATTTCAAGATTCATACATTCTTTATATTGTTTGTGACATATTTTTGCACGTGCCTAGCAATGTTAAAGCCCCGACCAAATCGTCTGGCTTATTTTTTTTTATACTTTAAACTATAACATATAAAATTGCATATTGCCTCAAATACACTTTACTCACCTGGCAGGTCTGCAGTTCTGTGTTGGGTTATAATATGAGAGGTCCGTAACAAGTTTTTAGCTTGCTTCAAATGCCTACCCAAAAAATGGTACCAGCTCTCGTACTAAATTTATTAAACCTGTCATTGAAATCGATTCAATAGTTTAGGCGCTACAGTGCACCATACAAATTTAGACTTTAGACTGCCAAAAAGCGTTTTGGATTTGCCGTAGTCAGGTAAAAACAAAAGTGTATGTAAAACCAATTTCTATGTTCACAACAATAATAGATTTTGTGTTCAAAAAGAGTCTGTCGCGAAAGATTTCAATATCCGAGAGGCAGTACAAAATTCCTTGGAAAAATTTGTTGCCAATAAACTACCACTTCGTTGGCAAAAAATCATCGATTTTATCCTTTTACTTTGACTATAGATTAAAAATACGAAAAACAAAATAAATTAATCTTTTTTAAGTTTAGCCCAGCAATAATTAGCTACGTGTACTTACCAAGTTAACACACAGTACTTTTAAGTATTCTTCCAGTAAAACCTTCTTAAATAAATACTTGTAAACCATTCGCTTAGATACGGTCGCTTTGATTGAGCTACAGTCGCGCGTGGGGGTTTTTGCAACGGAACGCCGCCACGAAATCCAACAAGACTTCTGCAGCGTACACCCAAAAGTAAACATGATTTGTCAGTTTACGCTGAAGCAGTGTAATGAATGGTTGTGTTTGTAGACTCTTCTGACGTGTAAACTGAAAATGTTTTAATAAAGGCTAGGAAGGCGAGATGTTTTAATTTTTCATGCAATATGTCTTTACTAGTTAGGCAAGCACCTAACTTGTATAAATTAATGTATTTGTATTTTATAATAATAACCACAATTGCGTGCAGGTGTACCGAGACTATCTTAACGAATACATTAATTAATTACACTTTCGTCACAAAATGCAATTCCGATCGCTCAGCTCGAGTCTAGAGAAAAGGACTATTTTTACACCTAATGAAGTAACTAATATTTTCTTAAACAAATCGGCGGAGTAGTGACATTTAGGCCTTTTAAAGAGAGTTACATATACAACTCTTCCGTTAGAGAACAAATTTAATTACTTATATATATATATATATTATATTTAAGTAATTAAATTTATATATATATATATATCACAAATGTATATATATATATATATATATATATATATCACAATACATATGTATATCCATACACATATATATGTATGTATTCATATATACGCACAATATATATTATTTTATCGTAGTGGGATTTTCGATATTCTATATAAGAAGAAAACTCAATCAGCTTTCAAGATTTTTAATTTCATTCATCACATGAAACAATTTCACTATCATAAAATATAATATATAGCCAGCCTATGATATAAACACTGAATGTATGTGTGCAACACATTGTAATTATTTTCATATGTTAGAAAAGTTCTAACGAGAATTGTACATGATAAACGCTTTTAACTAAAGTACTACGGCAGCATAATAATAAATGCCAACGAATTATAGGGAGACTTCTTGATTATAATACGCATCCTCCGAACTAAATACATTTTGGGCTTTGCCACACTTTCAGAAATGATATGCGAGGTTTTTTCTCCTCAAAAAGGGTAAAATTGGCTGAAAGGTAGAGGTCGTTTTAAACAAATAATAGTTTGAGAAAATAGACGTCTGTGGCTTAAATGTGTAGCAAAAATATAGCTAATGAAATTAAGTAATTTTTTAGAACATAGAAGAAATCATCTCCAATTAGACGCTTAATTATCTATCATTCATACAATAAATCACATAGGCAAGGCTGTATATTAGATTGTCACAATTTCATAAAATAGTGAGGCACAGCAATTCGCAAGAGCATTACATTAATGAAGCTTAGAACTAACTCAATCCACATAAAACACACTGTATATATAACGTCAGTCTTACTTTTAATATCACATATTGGAAATGTAACGTGCAATAGCACATTTATAGCTAGCAAAAATATTTCAGGTACAAATGTAAAGTTACAAATAGCAATAAACACGGTAAATCATACACAGAGAACGAAGCCGTCATATTATGTTGTCCGTTCATTTATTTTCTTTTTATATATTAATAGTCAATTGGTGACAACCAAAATGCTATCTTCACGATTATTCACTTACCGTCGGCTTACTACTGCCATATCGGACAAAAAGATAAATGCACAGAATATGTATACACCATTATGGCTTATGCCTACCACTAAAACTACCACCATTTACGGTCGTTGGGACAATATTTTATATCTGTTTATTTCTTGCCCGCTGGAGGTGGTAAATAAAGGCTTATTCCCAAATATCACAAAAAAAACAAGTTTACAAAATCAAATGTTTATAGTATCATATGCAATAACAAGACGCCCTTATAGACCAAGAGCTACTGAACCCTCCGAGTAACGGTGTCTGTAAGGCTAGAAATTCTTGTAGTGATGGCTCATAGCATGCTAAGTACGGTAACCATCGCCTGGCAGGCCTCAGCCCTGCAAATCATCAACTAATTAATTTTTTTAAAGTGTAAAATATGTGTTTTTTTTTTTCCTGTAAGCGTGATTTTTTTATAGGATTTAGTTCATTTATTGAAAAGTTCTAAAACAGAATAACAGGTGACTCTGAAGAACACAAGTACCTGCCAGGCGAACCGAAAGGTGTCCGGTGCCGTGCCTTACAGCCAATTCCAACCCATCAACTAAAAAAAAATATTATTATTATTATTATTTCTTACCGAGGCCTAGGCCTAGTGGCGATATTGATTAATCAATACGATACCTATCCAAAAGTACTCATTGAGTAAAAGTATCGAGTACTTTTCTTACCGAGGCTTAATTGGTGACCTTTTATTTTGGTTGGTTTGGAATTGCCGGAAGAGTAAGTACAAAAAGAGAAGAAAATCACACAGTGTGTGGTGTAAGGAGTGGCTTCTTAAAAGAAAGTCATACTTAAATATACATACAAATAAATAAAATGGTAGTGTCTGTTTGTAATATTAAAATAACCGCTTTTTGCTAAATGCATATGTATGTATATAGTGTACATATACTAAAATAACTTTGTTAACAATTTTTGTCTGTCTGTCGGTCTGTTAGTTCCGGCTAATCTCTGGAACGGCCGGACCGATTTTATGGGGACTCTCACTGACGGATAGCCATGGTTTAAGGAGCAACTTGGGCTACTTTTTTTTAGACAACAAAAATTTAAATTGTTTTGATTAGATTGTCTTTTTTTTAAATGAACTTGCAGTGCTAGCTTTAAAAGTCATGTCACGTCGCCATTTGAGTCGAGATGAAATGTTACGAGCCGTCGGCATGTTAGAAATTGGTGCTATTCAACGCGTCGTTGCTGAGATCTTACATACCAGCCAAAACGTGATATCAAGATTGTGGACACGTTATCACAGTACTGGGGATGTGACTGAATGGCACAGTGGTAGACAACGGGTTACTACGCAAAGACAGGATCGATTCCTCCAAATGAACGTACTCCAGCTCTGCGACGTGGCAATCGCGGTCGGCGGCTTTCGTGGGCTCGGGAGCATTTGTCTTGGAGTGATCAACAATAGTCACCGGTGCTGTTCACTAATGAGTCCCGGTTTGGATTTCATCCGGATTCAAGAAGAACTCGAGTTTGGGGAACTCCAGTCAGAGTTAGCCGTCTGCGGCACCCTCATCAGGTCCACTCTTACCGAGGCGGGACAATCATGGTATGGGCAAGAATTTGTCTCGGTGGGCGAACCCAGCCCATTTGAATTCAAGGCAGCTTGACTGCACGAAAATATCTCGAAGAGGTAGTAGAGCCTGTGATTATCCCACACAGAATACAAACGGGTCTGAAGTTTCTATTCATGCAAGATAATGCTCCTTCTCATACGGCGCGACTGGTATCGACAGCTCTTTAAAGATCATGACAGTCAAGTTTTGGATTGGCCTGCGCAGTCGCCCGACTTAAATCCCATCATGCATGCCTGGGAAATGTTACAACGAAAAGCATTGCGATATTTCCCGCCAAATTTGACGACGGAACAAGAACTATACAGACACTTGGAAAGAACTTGGGGCCTCATACCGCAGCAAGACATTGACAATTTATTTTTAAGTATGAACAATCGATGTCGATGTGTAATTAATGTATGAGTGGCAACACTGACTATTAATAATTAGAGTTTATTACATTTTTTATTTCGTACCAATTTTCTACAACAATTAAAAAAAGTTAACTTTTTAATAAAAAAAAAAGAATCACGAATCGCTTTCTTCTTTTATTAAAGTCCCTAAAATAAGCTACTTTTTTCCATTTACTATCTCTGAAAATTCTTCTTAGATTTTTAAATATTTGATGAAATATAAAATATTCCTAGACTTTGTTGAGGTATGTATTTTGGTGATTCATTTTTATTTGAAACAAACAAACGATATACAAATGAAATATAAAACAGTCAGTGTTATCGAATGCAAAGCGGCGCGGTCCCGGCGCGCTTTATACAGTGTCCCAGAAAGAACGGATAATCCTGGAGCGCTTAGTAGTACAGCTATCTGGCGTACAAACAAAAATTCCCAAAAAAATAATCCAATTGGTGCCCAAATTATGAAGTTTTTAAAAAAGAAATACTTTTTTGTTACTGTACTTACATGTAAACCACGGCCGCAAATTAGTTAAATTTGTTGCGTTTTTGGCGGTATCTTATTCCTCACAGACAATCTTATTAGAAATGTAGTAAATAGTATGAGTACCTATTGTACCTTTTTAGAAAAAAAAATATCTACTTAAATTTTTGACATAAATTTGACAAAAAAAAAGTTATGAAAAAGTTTTTAAGCCTTTTGTGAAAAAAAAAGTGTAAAAGCTAAGGGGCAAACTATTTAAAAAGCTGCGCAGTTAATGCAGTTTACAAAATGGTATAATACATAATTTTATCTAAAGAGAGAAAATTAAAGCAATATTAAAAATTTAATTAAATTCCTTTTTTGGTTAGTAAAGGTCGTGTGATATTTGTACTTCGTAATTTACTGACTGAGTGTGGCCGAAGTAATTTTTTGTTTATTAAGAGACAGAGATAGGTGAATTTAGTACAGTGTGAGGGAGCGAGAGAAGAGATTATTATTACATTGTACCTTATCTCTCTCACGCCAGGGCACATAAAAATGGCAAGTATTTAGTCCGTCATTCGTTTTGCAGTTCTCTGTGATTTTCGATCAGTGTTAAAACGACGACTTCTGGCTGTTTCATTGGACTCTTATATCCGTTTTCACCAACTGTCCCTAAATTTAAGGGACCACTTAGAGATAGTTAGGTAATCCTTAACGATATTTTCATTTTCACCAACCTTTAGGGGTTATCGAAGTACGTAGGCATCTCTTAAAATTTAGGGGCTCTAATATTGACCACCTAACCAACCCCTACCAAGGTGATGAAGAAACCTGACGTACGTTTTGCTTAAAATTATTTATTTATAATGGAGGATATTTAATAATTAATTGAAAAATTATTAGAATATCCTGATAGTAGGTAATACAAGCCCAAACACTACTTATATATAATACACATATACTTTAGCAGGCCCATACATAAAAAATAAATAATAAATAAATATTTCGGACATCTAACACACAACGCCATCTAGTCCCAAACTAAGCAGAGCTAAAAGGTACAAATATTTCTGCTTTTTTGCAAAATTATGAATTTTTAATAATTTTATATATTTTAATAAGTAGTTATGTGTAACCATCAAATATTTTTACTTTTACACTTTACTGCAAATAAAAGTGATTACTTCTATTCGAATATTAACCAAGTAGTGGAGAAATTCCAAAAAATAACATGGAATATTTTACAGGAGACATGGCAATTACAAAAAATAACATGGAATATTTTATAGGAGACATGGTAATTACAAATTGTCAGTTACAATTACAGTTGTCAGTTTTGTGTTTGACATTTCGAGACATTAGAATAAAAGTCAAAAATTATAAAAATTGGAGATTAAATCTTCAAATTAAACAAAAACATATTCTATTTCATATTGTATGTTTATGACTTAGTAATAATAATCAATTTATTAATTTAATATTGAAGAAAAGGCATTTACATCTATTTGCGCACGTTTACGGTTTTCGAAACCCCTACAAAATAGTTCCTTATTTAGGCGTCACTTAGCATGGTGAAAACGAAATTAGGTAAGATATACATTTAGAAGCTATCTGCGCTAAGGTGTTCCTAGTTAAGAGATTGTTTAGATATATTTGGTGAAAACGGGCATTAGTTTTGTTTACTGCTTTTGTACTTTGTTTGGTGATTTTACGACGACTTGGCTTGTATCTGGACTGGTTTTGTGTATCAAGATGCCGCGTATTCAATATACGGCACATGAATACGCAAACATACACTTCATTTATGGTAAATGTAGAGGTAGTGCAAGTGCTGCTGCAGCCCTACATTTTTTTTTCCACAAAAAGCTCTCATACTTTGTAATATTTTTTTTTATCAAATTTCATGTCAGAAATTTAAGTTGATATTTTTTTTCTAAAAAAGTACAATAGGTACTCATACTATTTACTGCATTTCTAATAAGATTGTCTGTGAGGAATAAGCTAACGCAAAAAACGCAACAAATTTCATTAATTTACATATAATATATATAACACATGTAAGTACAGTAAAGACAACAATTTTTTTTTTTTTTTAAATTCATAATTTGGGCAACAATAGGTTTTTTTGGGTATTTTTTTGTACGCCAGATAGCTGCACTACTAAGCGCTCCAGGATTATCCATTCTTTCTGGGACACCCTGTATACCCCGCGAAAGAGTGAACAATCTACAAACGTCCAGCCACGTGATTCTTTAAATTGGAATAACTTTTTTATTTATTAACTGACATGAAACAAACACTAAATGTTAAGTGAAGCTTACCACAATACGTTAGTGTAAACCACATCTAAATCTGATAAGCCGTATCGGAGATTAGCGTGCACAAACGCAGAGACAAACAGATAAACAGACAAAAAATCATTGTTTTGGGTTCTATTGCGTTCAAAAAGCCCCTCTATAACAGTTTTTTTTTCTAATCTTCCATGTACAGACAGCGACTAGTTACGATTTTATTATATGTATTAATGATGTGCAGGGCTGAGACCTGCCAGGCGATGGTTACCGTACTTAGCATGCTATGACTCATCACTATACAAGAATTTCTAGCCTTACAGACACACCGTTACTCGGCGGGTTTAGTAGCTCGCATACTATCACTGTGAACCAACTCTGTACTGGGTGTGGCCCGACACGCATTTTGCTGTTATTTTTTGTATATATGTTACAGCCATTGTGATTAACTACGACTAATAAAAATAAATATTTCGGACATCTATCACACAACGATATCTAATCCCGAGCTAAGCAGAGCTTGTGCTATGGATACTAGACAACTGATACAAATACATATATACTTTTTTTTGTAAATACATACATATTATACATAGAAAACACCCAAACTCCAAAATTTGAAAATTGTCCTCATTTCACTATAAATTTCAACAAATAAAATATTTTATGCTTATAATGCCGGTTTTTTTCTACTCACAATCGAGATGTAAAGCACAATATTTAGCTCGGGTGTAAGCGCCAATTGCACCCTCGAATATCTCAGGCTGTAATTGATGCCTTACAGCCCTTGGCTACTAATCTACTATTAATAAACACTACAATTATTAGTACATAACGGCAGATTTAAACACAATTTTATACCTGTACCTACTTGTTTTATTACTTTATACAAGTCGTCGAAGAAATTATAAAAAAATGCTAGTTAATGTGATTAATTCTGTGTCATTTATGACTTTGCCTAAATTGAGTAGACATTATTAATAATGGCTGGATAGCTTATACAGTATCCGGATTTATTAATTTGGCTGTGACATATACATAGACGGCGTTTAAAGATCATTATATTTACAACAACTTTGTGGTCATCGGGAATAAGCCATTAGTTATTACATGTATTTCTAACCACCTCATGTGGTGGTGGTTAGGAACAGATGTAAAATGTTGTCCCAACGAACACTAGTGGTCGCGGTTTTAGTGGTAGTAGTAGTAGTAGCCGAAAAAAATTAAAGTTGTCTCAACGATCAGTTCTAGTGGTGGCAATTGGGCATAAGCCATCATTATAAACTTGAACAAAATTTGGTGAAAGCTTTAGGGGAAGTACCGCAGAACAAAGAATAAAGGTAGAAATGCAGAGTGGGTGTGAAAAGCACGCCAGAATTTCGAGAGCCTGCACTTCTCTGCATTTCTGAATACCGATTGTAATCGAACCGTTAAGATCTAATCATACTAACACAATCATACATTGCCTATGAGATTTGAACATTAGCTACATTGCGATCAGGCGGTCTGTGACAACTTCTTAAAATTTCCCCCTCTGGATATGACTGCATGTGACCACTTCTTGTCACGCCCAGTTCTAGTTATGAACATTTTTGTTTTTAATCAGTTTGTGGTATGAATTTCTCAAATACAGTTACATACACAAATCCACTTGAATGATGTGGCACAAACCGCTTAATGCAAGACTACCAAAAAACCGCTAAATGCAAGACTACTTGAGAGCCTAAAAAAAGTTTTAAACATAAAATACGATGTATAATTTAAAAAAAGGCAAAGCTAGTAAGAAACTAGATTACTAGCATTTTTTCAAGCTTTTTTAATTACGTTACACTTATTGTGTATGTACTTAAAGACACAGAAAATTTAAAGTTTTTCTTTTATCTTGATATAAAATAAGATAATATCCCTCTTTGTCAATACTGTAAGTATCGTCGCATTACGAAATGGGCAAAAACGGTAATTTCTAGTCTAACAAGAAGTGGTCAGGTGCAGAGGAAATATTAACATCCGAAAGAAGACATTTTAAGAAGTTGTCCCAGGCCGCCTAATTGGTAATTAGCATAATTGAAAGTGCCGTTTCGGATTTATATTCATTAAATCTTTTGAACGAATTAGCATAGACTTCTTTATCTGTGTATGAATATTAAGGACGAAGTCTATTGAAATTTACTGTTGATCTCACTTGTAACGGTTTTTATTCAGTTCTGTGGTAAGTACACTAATAAAACTATTTACTTTAAAAACTGGAGAATTGACTATACTAGTCTAGAGTAGACTAGATAATGACTAGACATCGATTTAATATCTGCTGTTATGGAAAATGTTCTAATAAAACCTTCTTTCCTTAGGAAATGAAATTAAAAACATATTCTAGTTCAGTCTACATGACGGTCCGTTGCTAAATGACATCCCCCGCAAAGAGAGTCAATCAAGGATATATTGTGTTAGAAAAATACTTTTTCTTACATTCTAAATTGTATTTTAAGAGCTATGCACAGTTACGCTCTCAAGCAACAATGAAAATAAATATATTGAGCAGTGTTTATGAACATCACAGCAGATTACGAAACGAAGTTGTTATAAATATACAATAGCGGACATCTGAACAACCTGCTATTATTAATCTTTGTCTAATATGATTATGGCCCGTATTTAAAAAGGCGTGTCAAGTATCCGTTGAACTCTGATCAGCTGAAACTAGTTGTAAGTTCCAATTAAATCTCAAGTGTCCTTCTTATTATAGAATGCGTTTAAGTTCTACTCAACTGAAACTAGTCTCAGTAACCAATCTCAACTCAACAGTCTGTTTTATTTCATTTCTTTATTTGGCTCATCAACAATTGATTACAATGTTCTTAATGACGTTTCTGCATTATCGAAATTATTGTTTTGTGTCACGCATCAAATTATCTTAAATAAAATATAATTAACAAACATAATTTACATATTATTAGTTTGTATATTATTGATTGACTCTATGTGACACTATTGACTAGTGTATGAATGTAAACATACGAATAGAAGCAACTCGCCCTAAATTAAATATTATAAATATTAAAATCAAACGGCTAGATATAACCTATAACGGAACGTCCAACTTGTTATCAATACTTGTCATGTTGAATTTATGACCATGTTTTATATTTTAATAAGCTGTTGATTGATCGTTACTCACTTGATTACAATAATAAAATTTCTTTTTAAAACTATATTCACGACTGAGAAGCCTTTTAAAATAAGGGCCTATGACTTGTAGGAACTAATTATGCTTATATTTTTAATACAATATGAATACTAGAATAATTTATTATACTGAAATAGTCTGAGGTAGAAAATAAATCAGTCTTATTATCACATTTGGAATCTTTACACTTATAATATTTTTAACTAACAGAGAATTTGATACAAATTCTCTTTAGTAGATAACAAAAGTTAATACTGATGATGACTATGATGCATGAAAGTAAGATTTCTTCATTTAAGACTAAAGCCCGTATATTAAAAGGAGACAGACCAGTGCTTCTCCTTGGATCTCCAGCTGAGTGAAGTACGGAGACTATAGCATCCCTTGCTCCGACTGATGACGTTATTTTACCTATCGTGATGCAGCCAAATAGTTTTCCTTTAAGGTATGATTCAAACAGTCTAAACAATTATTAATTAAAAGGCAGAAATTATATTTACAATATTATAATTATAGTAAATATACTAATATTATAAATCTGAAGAACTTGTTTGGTTGAAAGCGCTAATTTCAGGAAGTACCGGTCCGATTTGAATATTATTATTAGCCCACTTATCTATAAAGGCTATGAGCTGTACACTACGACAAATAGGAGAGAAGTATCAATAATAAATGTTGCAAAAATGGGGGAAAAACCTCTTAAGAGCTTTCATTGCGTGAACTGCGTAAACGTTTAAGGTTTCACAAAAACAACGTGTAACAGAATTGTTTCTTTAAAAGTTCTAAAATAGAGACCGCGACGGCATATGTGTATGTTTTTTTATGTTGGCTCACTATAACTTTTTTATGGTATGCAAATTTGTCCACACACGTGGAGATTCTAAGTGCAGCACGGGTCTGTCGCCCTTTAAAAAAATTCAGTTATTGGTGGTACTCTGAATATTTTAATGAGATGTTTTAAGTTAAATCAAAACTTTAGTTATATGATAGAACGCGTTTAAAGTTTTTTCAGTTGAAACTAATCTCAAGCAATGATTTAAACTTACAGCCTGTTGTTGTTTGTTACGTTTTCACTGTCCACATGATCGATTTTATTACTCCGTATCATATTATTTTAGAAACATAATCTATACAAATAAATGAAATTGGAGTGTCTGTTTGTAATATTGAAATAACCGCTTTTTACTAAACGCATGTGTACACGGTACATATACGTAAAAAGTAGTTAAAAAATTTTTGTCTGTCTGTCTGTTTGTTCCGGGTAATTTCTGGAACGGCTGGACCGATTTTGACGGGACTTTCACTGGCAGGTAGCTGATGATCCAAGGAGTAAGTTAGGCTACCTTTTTTAGACTAACTTTTGCCCGCAGCATTACTCGCGGTACGACGATAACCTCGGGTAACACCGCGGGGTTCAGCTAGTTTCTATATAATATAATACATGGGTTTACCCAGCATTTACTCAAAAGTGGGACAATATTAAGAAAACTAAATTAATGAATGAAATATAGTCTACTGTATTACAGACGAAGTGAGCGAGGTTGCTGGATCACAAACCTCCTACAGCCCCTAAGTACTAAAAGACCTTTCGATTCTGGTTCTAACTGGATATTTCTAAACTTTTGAAAATAAACAATCATTAAAACAACTTAAACTAAAAGTGTTAAGTTTGTGCTCCAACAGTATATGGGTTTGCCTTGGCCTTTTTTAGAAGACACTGAAGGTTTTAACAATATATCAACGTAAGCCAAAAACTCTGCAAGTAATTAAAACAATTACAGCATTTCAATAGCATTGTTGTTGCACTATTTTTTTAAAAAGTCACTTACAATGGACCACTAGAATTTGTCGTCTCTAATTCTAAAGTTGTTGTGTAGATGGCCGATCTGGGATTAGTTTAACCAGTTTGGACACGCTCATATAAATCTTAACATCTAGTGCAACTACTGAAGATCTGTTTTCTCCAATATGTAGTCGCTTGCTTATCAGTCGAAATTTATTGTCAAAGCAGTTTCTCGGTCAATTGTTCCAAAATAAGCATTTCCAATATATACAAACATTTTTTAAAGAATTTTTTTTAAATTAAACTAATTAAATCTAACATCAACATGACTTAATGCGAAAGTGGGCGAAGTAGCTTACATCGTTTGCTTTTGAGAAATCTCCGCCTTACGAATGGCAGACTCACGACCTCAAACTAATGTTTTGGCACTCCTTTCCTACGCCGAGCACTGTTTTTCTCCTACTTTGATTCCGGGTCCTCTTAGCGGGGCGTGAATTTATACATACATAGCGTTAGTCACCATACTGCATTGTTCACGTTCGCAACGAAGATGGCAACCAACTCTTTGGAATTTTACTCTTGCTTTCTATCAGGCAGAGTAGTCATTAAAGCAGCTAACATTTAAAACAACTGGCCAACAAGAGGGTTCGAGCAACGATGTCAAACCAGTGTTTGGTCCATTTTAAACAAAATGCGCAGATTTTTTACGTCGATTTGTCACCGTTGATTAAACCTGATTTTTTCCGAGCAATGGATTTTTTCCGAGTGAATCTGCTCCGACATAAGCAAAGCCAGTATCCTACGCTAGATACGACCATAATAAGTACTATATATACCTACACACAAATATTTGTATTGTTGCACTTAGTACCTACTAAGTTCATTAATACAAGTACTTGTTAATGTGTTTAGTGTTCGCCCAAAATTAAATACGATTTTTTTATTGAAACGAACTTGTAGTTATTTTAAAATCAAGTTTCGAATTAAATTTAATTTAATATCAACTAAGGTTAACTTATAGGATAAGACTCGAAAATTAATTAAAGCAAATCCTTCATAATTATCAGGAACACAAATTGTCTGGAACACGTTGATTTCTCCTACACTTTACTATTACTCTAGAAAACACTGCTTGAGATTAGTTTCAGCTGGTATCACGTACAAAACATGCATTTGTCAAAATTTGTTGTGATTTTCAATAATAAAATCTCTACATCAAATCCGTTACACGACTGACACACCTTTTAACATACGGGCTTAAGTGTCACTTGCAAAATAACCAACGTATGCAAGGTTTGTTCTCATTTGATCGATTGTCGAACTACTGAAATTAGTCCTAAACCTAATCCATCAAAATACAGATCTAACTGGTTTCAAAAAGTTTTATTTAAATGGTGGACTCCAAAACAAAATATAAATTACTTAATATAAAAATTTGTATTATTTTAAATTTCACCGCGCGAAATTTAAAACTTGACATATTATTATATTCTAGCCATTAATTATTTAAAATTCAGTCTAATTATCAGACATAATCACGATTAACTTAGCAATAAATTCTAGTCACAATGACATGTCAAATTATTTAAAATAGTTAAATCAGTCTTATGATCGCGTTATTATTATCACATAAAATAGTTTTTAAAATAGCACAGCAATAGCAATACAGTTTAGACCCTGTTACCTATCATGTGTTCATGGGTGGTGAGGGTATCGTTGAATATACCCGTACTGTGAGGGTACAGCTGATGCAGATGCAGAGGTTGTTACAGCAGACGTTCCGCTTAATCCCCTTATTTGCCCGTATCCAGCTGCACCATCTGTAATAATTTAAAAAATATTTTTGGCTGAAAATAATTGAACTTAAGAATCATCTATACAAATAAATAAAATTAAAGTGTCTGTTTGTAATTTCAAAGTTGAGTAAACCTATGGCGACTAATTTAAAATTTTACTTAATGTAGTACTAACTGTTGTAGTTTTAGATTTTGAAGAAATGTCAAAATTTATTAAAAAGAAAAATATACAAAGCGAGTGAGAAATTGTTTTTGGCAATATTAATAAACTGTATTAATCTATTTAAATGACAATGGCAGGTTTTAATGGAACTTTTCTACCACCTGGCGTATCTCATTGTAGAGATCATTTTTGTATTTACGAGTATTTGGCTGCTAATATCACCGACAATAACATTTTAAATTCCCAGATTTTTACAACATTGCGTTAAAAAGTTAATTTAGTTTTTATATTACAATGAAATACATGGATCACAAATAAGTTGTTATTATTTTCAATAAGATGGCGTATTACAACATTTTTCATTTAATAATATTTTTCACTACGCTTCGCAGAGCAGAGCATCGGTATGAATGGGCCGGATCGACCGGAGTGATACTATGGTCTCACAGAAAACCGGTGTGAAATAGCGCTTGCGCTGTGTTTCACCGAGTGAGTGAGAATATACAAATAAATAAAATTGGAGTGTCTGTTTGTAATATTAAAATAACCGCTTTTTACTAAATGCATATGTATGTATACACGATCATATAAATAAAATTAGTTAAAAAAAAAATCTGTCTGTTTGTTACGGGTAATCTCTGGAACGGCTGGACCGATTTTGACGGGACTTTCACTGGCAGGTAGCTACTTTTTTAGACAAAATTTGTCTCACGGTCTCGCGGCGTTACTCGCGGTACAAAGATAACCGCGGGTAACACCGCGGGGTTCAGCTAGTTAATAATAAAGTAGGTATAATAACAGCATAATAAATAAGAAAAAGCCTGAAAGATATTTTTCATCCCACCATCTCGGAAAGAGTATTTTTACCCTTCAATATCTGAGTGAAAAGCCGTTTTTATTCGCTAGAGGATAAAGTAAATTGAATTTAGAATGTCATGTGCACTTATAGTTTGTGAATTCAAAACATCATTAAACCTATTTACTTCTACCTCTATGGTGCTGAATTTAGCATACAATATTTTTTTAATTTGTTAAAAACTCAGACACGGAACCTTCTTGGTGTACTTTTTTAGATTTGCTTTGCCCGCGCCATTTTCTTTTCACGTCATTTAGTAATTTCTTCGCTGAGATGGGATGAAAAGTTGTGTTGCACTCGAGCGCAAAGATTTTTCGCCTTGTGCTCTTTGGATTCCCTCGCTAACGCTCAGGATATATTATATATATATATATTGCATCACTCGCTACGCTCGAGGTTCAAGATTCCTTCGCTTGCTCGGTAATCAAAAATAGGCACGCGGTTAAAAAGCAACTTTGCACTCTTGTATAATGAATAACTATTTTACCGAATTGGTTTTTTTTTTTAAAAATTATTTAGCCCATGACCGCGGGGCCCTGGCCCTTATTACTAATCTATTAACACCTCACTAATTAAATCAGTTAAGTAGTTTAGGCGCTAGGGTGGAACATACATAGATTGCCAAAACTATTACCTACCTATTATATTTATTTTGTTATCTTACACCACTATTGTTACGAAACAAAGAAAATTACAGAATGCAGCGACAGCCAGTTTGGCCGAACAAATTCTAGATAGGTTCTCATAACAATACATTGTGGCACAGGGCAATGAACCTTAACAGAATTAACGTGAGGTCAATTATGGATTGATTGTCGCACGTTTAGCTTGTTTACATTTCTCGGAAAAGTCATTTTCGAGTTTTCCATGTTGAAAACGTCTAGAACACATTTTTAGGAGCTAGGCGTTGTATAATTAAAATATCGATCGTAAGTTGTAACTGATTTAATGCGTGTGTTTTTATTGTAAAATTGTTCGTCTTATTTATACAATTTGTACATTTGGAAGTGGAAGTACGGAACACGAAGTTTGTGTTGTCCAATCATAGGGAACCCGGGACTTAGCGAGCATTTTCCCCGATGCGGCGCGAGTATATCAGCGTCGCTAGATGGCACTATAAAAAGTTCCGACCGCAGAAATCTGTTTCAGTATGCCACATGATTCAGAGTAGGAATGTACTTCGATGTTCCGACGGTGCACACGCTGTCTCCTTCATACATGCGCGCTCTCGCTCTAACGGCGGTCGCACACGCTGTCTCCTTCGTAAATGTGCGCTCTCGCTCTAACGAGCGGTCGCACACGCTGTCTCCTTCATACATGCGCGCTCGCGCTCTCGCTCTAACGGTCGTTCGCACACGCTGTCTCCTTCATACATGCGCGCTCGCGCTCTCGCTCTAACGGTCGTTCGCACACGCTGTCTCCTTCATACATGCGCGCTCTCGCTCTAACGGCGGTCGCACACGCTGTCTCCTTCGTACATCCGCGCTCTCGCTCTAACGAGCGATCGCACACGCTGTCTCCTTCATAAATGCGCGCTCGCGCTCTCGCTCTAACGGTCGTTCGCACAAGCTTTCTCCTTCATATATGCGTACTCTCGCTCTAGCGGCGGTCGCACACCTGTCTCCTACATACATGCGCGCTCTCGCTCCAACGGCGGTCGCACATGCTGTCTCCTTCATACATGCGCGCTCTCGCTCTAACGGTCGTTCGCACACGCTGTCTCCTTCATATTTGCTCACTCTCGCTCTAACGGCGGTCGCACACGCTGTCTCCTTCATACATGCTATCCTCATCAATACCAATCACTACCACTAGTAGAGATTGGTATTGATGTGTTCACCACTCGTGGCTTCAAATATAAAAAAGGCGCCTCCTCGACCATAGTTCAGTACAGTGCAATAAATATCTGAAAGATGCAAGTGGTTAATCCAGCGGCCTATGTGATCATCAAGGACGATTCTTGTGTGTTATTTAAAGGTTTTAAGATTGTTCAAAACCAAGTCAATTAAGTTAATTTTTTTCACCTTAACACGTAACGCTATAGTATTATATAACATTCTTTATATTTTGCCGTATCGTGCTATTGATTTTTTTATATCGTAACTTGATATATAAGTGTATTTATTTCTGTTATTTTTATATATATATTTTCGACCAAGAAGATTAGAAATGCTGTCTAATGAATAATATAATCTCAGTTCGAGTGTTTTGATAATTTATTAAATGTAGCTTTCGCCCGCGGGTTCGCTCGCATTAACTACGCACTTAACATCTGTAAAAGAAAATATATCGCCTTTGCACATAGAGCGAATCTACTTCTACCTTTGTCTTTAACCATAGCAGCCACACCTGTACCTCTGAAACCTTTGACTGCGCTTGTTCATCTCTGGAGAGAGTTGAGAGTCTTGGTATCTTGGGTTGATTGTTGACCAACATCTCACATTAAAACCACACATAGAGGCCCTTGTATCTAGACTAAACTAATAAAGATACATATTTAAAGCATTGGGAGATACTGCCGATCGCAAGACTATAAAGATGATTTATTTCGCTTTTTTCCAATCTTTATTTGGTTATTGCATAACCTCATGGGGAGGTGCTGCCAAGACTCACCTCATCAAGATTGAACGAGCACAGCGTGTTATTCTCAAGATTGCTGCTAGTCTTCCCATACGTTTTCCAACTGCAGATCTATATCGAGGATGGGACCTACTTACTCTCCGACAAAACTTTTATTTTGCGAACTGTTCTTAAAAAACACTCCGAACTGCAGTTTAACATTTTAAAAACACACACAACAACAATTAAAATACTATTTTAGTATTTTCTTCAACATTTTCTTAATTATATGGCCAGATACGTGTTATTAAAAAACGTGTTATTAAAAACTTAATTAAAAATAGATAGGTAACCAAAACAAAATGAATTTAATCCAAAAGTTAATAAAAAAATATAATTATATATTTAGCAATAAATTATAACCGTATTTTTACGAGTTTTTGATTGAGACTACCAGTTGATTCAGAAAATTCTTTGACCGCGCGTTCTACGCCCCTATCTCGAAAATGCATAGAAAATGTTAAATACAAAAATACAACTTTTGCAAATAGCGTAAAACCCGTAGAACAGGAGATATTTGCAAAAAAATAATCGATTTTTGTGACGACCATCCAATTATATGTGAATTTTGATTTTGATTTGATTGTTTTTACTGGTTAATATACTGGGTATGTCGTTTTGCCGAGGTATGCGCCTAATTTGGCCTAAGATAACTGGACTATTAAAAGAACACGTGTTTAGAAAAATGCCAATAAGGAGGTAATTTGAAAGCTACTGGTTTATTTGGATTCTGCTCATCCTTTCATGTGTGTACGCTGTGTGTAATGTATTTACTACAATGAAATTAGGTACAAGATGTATTATCGACCTATTTTACTATTTTTGTCATTGTATTCCATGTTCCTGAAACTCGATCTTGTATAATCATTAGAGATGCCACGAATATTCGGAGGCTGATATTTACTAAGTGTCGTAGTAAATATCAGCCTAGATTTAAAAAATGTGATGACGACGTTAGCGCTTTTGTTTCATTCGTGATTGAGTCGTGTCACAACACACATTACAATAATAATAATAATTTCTTTTTTGTTACAAAAAAATTTTTTTACAAGTACAGAGTTTGATCCCTGGATCCCACACTAGGATTCCCTGTGTCGTGGAATCCAGTCTCTTTTCGTCCAGCTGTCTTATGAGACTTAATGAATTAAATTATTTTAACAAATCAAACAAAATGTATACAGTAATTATGTAAACAAAAAATTTAAGCAATAAATAACAATTAACAAAGATTAGAAATCAGCAAAGAAATAAAAATAATAATAACAATAAAACAAAAATAAACAACTTAGGAAGTGCTGCAAATTCATCAACTGTCAGTGCTTTTAAGGTTAGGCCCAGGTACAGTCGATTGTGCGAGTGTGCTTTGCTTTTGTGTTTAAGAGTGTGTGTGTGTGTAAGAGTGGGTATGTGTGTGTGTGTGTGTGTGTGTGTGGATGGGGGGGGGGGCAAGTATGTATGCGTGTGTGTGTGCTTCATGGTTTACTTGTGTGCATGTTATCGTATGATTTTTTAAATTATATGTTATTATTTCAATATTTATTTGTCATTATCGACTAGCAATGTGAATTGTGAACGACTAATTTCATAAGCAGGTAGGCATGACGTGAGTAAAAAAACAATCGTGTGAGTTGTTATAATGAATGGAAACAATTTTGAAGTGTATCTTCTTTCTTTCTACGAGCCTTTTTTCCCAAACTAGGTTGGGTCGGGTTTAAGTCTACTTACTTACTATGATACGGCTGAACTCCAACTTTGCGTAGAGTGGCTGTAAACGGAACTCCACGACCTAAGCACTAGACGAAATCAAAAACCCGTGAAAAGATTATTGTCGGACCTTTTTAAGGCTCCAACGACCCGTGGTAATGATTGCCAAATTTCGTATCACAATCGGGACCGAGGTCTTGGTGTACTCTCAGAGGCATGGATGGGTCCTAAATAAATATTCCGGACATCTAACACACAACGCCATCTAGTCCCAAGCTAAGCAGAGCTTGTTTTATGGGTACTAGGCAACTGATATAATTACATATATATATACTTTTTTTTTGTAAATACATACATTTTATACACAGAAAACACCCAAACTTCGAAACAAATAATTGCAGATCATACAAACATTTGATCCGACTCGGGAGTCGAACCCTCCATTGAGACCTCCAGCACAGCAGTCGCATACACTACTACCACAGCGCCACCGAGGCAGTCAAAATACTTACAATATAACCAAGCCCTATTTTTAATAGCGATTTTAATAATATATTTTCACTTTAATCTACATTGTTCAGCAATATATTCCCTAGAAATAATTTAGATGGCAAAACTACATTTTCAGATCAACTAGTACACATTTTTTTTACAAGGGAAATCCTTTCATATCGTACCCTACGTGGGGAAAACGAAGGGCGTGTGTAGGACTTCCGCGGCGGCCTACCTCGGCAGTCGGCAGAAGCTCCCCCTGTCGCCCACGTGCCTCTGAGAGCGTTAATATTCCTATAAAATCTTTAAAATTCGTCCTTGTGCATTCCTCTTTTATTATTTTTACTATTCAGTATTAGGCCGAATAGTTCGCAACATATAACCGAATAGTTGCTAAATATTCGTGTCATCTCCAATTATAATAATCATATTATTATGTCGTTACTTGTGTGTTCAATTGTTTTAACCTATTTGCATTTCTCTAAATGAGAGACAATGAGAGATTGACTTGGATACTCCTAAACGAATTTGGATGAAATTTTGTGTGAATATTTCAATGGATACCTAGGTGGTTTTGGTTTGTCACCAATTTGGGGTGGTATGAAGATTAGCGGGTGAGCTAGTATCCTATGTTTATTTATTATTTGGGACACAGTGATTTTCGTAGACCTCACTGCAAACTTATAGTGTAACGCGGGACGCCGTCGTGGTCAGGGTACAATCAACCAACTAGCTAGTGATGGTGGTGACGATAAGTTAGATTTTATCCCGAAACAATTTTGTCTTAGACAGTTAATACAAGTCCAGAATTAAAACATTAAATTGCAAGTTGAGGTGGAGAGATTATTCTATAATAACCCAATGACCTATTTAAACATAAATAAAACAAGGTTGGCTGTAAAATAAAGAAACAACTAAAATGAAAAATATATAAATTCCAAAATAATTAGGCCTTAGACATTACAACTAATTAAATTGTAAAAATGACTTCAAAGAAATATTATAATAAGTATTCTCTATTGTGGCACAAAGACAAGCTGTCATTGTAAATTTGCAATAGATAATTTCCGTTGTAATATTATTGTCAAATTTGATTTAAGTTTAGAGAACTCTTACGATTTTTTTTTTTATTACCAATAAATTACTTATGTGTACATTTTTTTTTTTTTATGTAGCTCAAACATAATTTAAAAAATATATCGGAGAAAATTGTGTTTTCACTTTCCAAATATACATGCTCATATTATTTATATTGGAAGTATTGAGAACTATAAATTAATCAAATGCACTTTTTATACCTAGCTATGTTGTGAGACTAATAGACTACAGGCCCATGTTGAAAAAATTATGGGTCATTTGAACCACCAGGTGACCTATCTAGAACGATATAAGAGCATAAAATAATAAGATTCAGCACTAAGCTGTCCAACTGAGTGCAGGTAAGAATTCGAAAGTACAGGTGGAGTGAGTACATTTTGGTCACATATTTTTGTACGGCATTCTTACCACCAATAGATCCATGAAAAATAATAAGAAAACGCACTGTGCCGTAAAAAAATGGTGCGCCACAAAGTCGGAATTATTTTTTATTCCCGACAATTACCAGGGTAAATTTGGTCATTTGATTTTGTACGGCATCTGTGTCATACTATTTCAATACTGCTTCTAATCCATTATTCCGCAACGCCGTAAAAAAATCATGCGACAAGGGGAAAAAATCGAGGGATGCAATCCCCTCTCTTTCCGTGGTCCAGGGGGTGATTTGAAAAAGTACGGCTTCGGTTCCAAAACATTATCTAGCACTCAAAAGTACTATTTAAAATAATGATGTCAAAAAATGATTGTTCATTTGAATGTATATAAATAATTATCTTAATTTCATCGTATCCTTGATTTATAGAGCTGTAAAGTCATTTGATCCCGTATGGGAACTTTTTTTTAAACATGATATTGTAAAATACAATTGTTATATAGTATTGCCGTTCAAAAGAAACCGTTCTAACAAAGTTATACAGAAATACAAAAACTGAAATTATGCAAATTACTGTGAAAGTTTAAATATCATAGATTTGTGAAATATATCAGTTTTCTACATTTTATCCCTTGTTTTAAATAGTATTATCATAGATAAATTAGGAGAAAATGATGCCGTACATTTTTATGCAGACCATATCCTTTAGTCTGATGAAAGTGACGCTACAATTTTAAGGGTACTTTATGGCCATCTGATCCAGTACGGTATTAACATATTTTTGAAGAGAACAATTGATAATATGATAAAATCACTATGACGTCTAACTGAACTGAAACGGTGTGTATATTATGTCCAAGAATTGAAACTGTCAATCACAGTATCAAGAGTTTTATATACTTTTTGGTTTAATATATACTTCAAACATTATTGATACATACATATAATTGATTTGTTTCATTGTAATGATGTGAATAAATAAAACAATCATGTTTTAGAAAAATTCGATATATTAAATGATAATAATTTAAAAAAATGGTCATTTTTTAGAAAAAATCGATGAACTTAATGATTATAATAAAAGATATGGTTTTTTTTACTATTCCCACCCACACGCCCACCACTGTAACTCCTGTACACCAGGATCAACAGTGACCCACGAACACACCGAGTTATGACACTCGGGAAGTCCCAGGAAAAAAATTAACCGTCTTGGAACCCGCAACGAAATTAATCAGAAGAAAAACAGGAGGAGTTGGAAATATGATAAGTCCACATCCCTCCTTAGCAAAGCGGGAGACAAAATTAAAAGATATGGTTATCAAACTGTGTGAGAGCGAGCGCAAACACCTTATTCGGGTCCAAGCCGAGTACATTCGAATCAAATGCTAAACGTCGTAACAGAACGTCGCTCCGAAAATGTGAGTACATATGATACTGAAATTAGCAGACATGCAACAATTTTTATGATTTTTTAATTAAAAAAAAAAAATTTAAAAAATGAAAAAAAAAGTGCCCGTATACATGATTCAAAAAACTGTAAGTACAAATTTTTTATTATTTTTTTCCACTTATTCCTTTCTGAAATAAAAGCTTAAATTTTACAGCTGTCTGCTAACTTCAGTGTCATGAGTACTTCTCAAAATTATGTTGTATTTTGGAATTATCAGTGACAACATGTCAACATTTTGGTATAAATCGATAGTATTCAAATCCATACTTAACATAGTTACTAACTAGGAACCTAGAATCACGATAAGACTATGAAAATGAGTATAAATAAACTTTCTAAATGCCGTAGAAAAAAAAAATCACCTTAAATTTCGTTATTATGGATTTTTCTTTTTCAGTTTTTTTCCCCTTTGGGCCAACGAACATGTACGGCATATGAAAAATATTATCTACGCATAAAATACTTTCAAAATAAATTTATTTCATATTGTGTCAAATCACCCCCTGGACCATGAAAAGAGAGGGGATTGCAACCCTCGATTTTTCCCCTTGTCGCATGATTTTTGTACGGCGTTGCGGATTAATGGTATAGAAGCAGTATTGAAATAGTATGACACAGATGCCGTACAAAATCAAATGACCAAATTTACCCTGGTAATTGTTGGAAAATAAAAAAGAATTCCGGAAAATAAAAAAATGGTGCACCACAAAGGTGCACCATTTTTTTACGGCACTGTGCGTTTTCATGGATATTATTTTTCATGGATCTATCGGTGGTAAGAATGCCGTACAAAAATATGTGACTAAAATGTACTCACTCCACCTGTACTTTCGAATTCTTACCTGTACTCAGTTGGACAGCTTACAAGTGACGGCATAGTGCTGAATCTTCTATTTTATGCTCTTATATCGTTCTAGATAGGTCACCTGGTGGTTCAAATGACCCATATTTTTTAAAAAATGGGCCTGTGGTCTATAACTCAGATCTTGAATATAAATAAATACATAAATAAATATTTCGGACATCTAAACACACAACGCCATCTAGTCCCAAATAAGCAGAGCTTGTGTTATGGGGTGCTAGACAACTGATACAAATAAATATATACTTTTTTTTTTTTTTGTAAATCCATACATATTATAGATAGAACACACCCAAACTCCGAAACAAATATTTGTAGATCATACAAACATTTGGTCCGACCCGGAAATCGAACCCGGGACCTCATGATCAGCAGTCGCTCACGCCAACCGCGAGACCAACGAGGCAGTCGACTCGACTCGACGACGAATCAGCAGTAAATGGAAAAAACTTAATAAATTATTGTGTATTTATTCAAAACCAACAAAAGTCAACTATCATTTCGCCATTGTTATTTGTAACATGAATTGGCGAAGACTTTATAGACACATTAACCCTAAACTTCAACTGTTAAAATGATCTTTTAAAATTTATTTTACTGTAGAAACCAACTGGAGTTGACACCTACGAGAAATAGAAATTAATTTTATTTCCAACCGACTTCTTGTGTAACAGTTTTTCGCTTATTGTAAGAAAATGTAAATAATACTTTAATAGTGTTTTTTGGAAATATACTTTTATTGTCAAAATTGAACTAGTTTTGTATCATGTGTAGTTCATAATATCAAATTTTTCGAAGTAAAACTTACTATTTGATGCACCAGCATATGCCGCCGGATAATAAGGTCTTGGTAGCGATGCAGCTGTTTGATATGAACCACCCATGGACTCATAATTAGGTTGCATTCCTCTCATTGGTGTTTGGTGTGTCGGTGGTGGATGTAGCATGGTGGGTGTCTGAACCGCATTCTGTAGACTTGACACCGTTGGGCCATACGCCAAATTAGGTTGGTGAGCGACATTTTGTACAGGCGCTGTTGGTATTGGTTGAGTAGTATTTAACATCGGCCGATTACGCGCTTGAACTGCAACCAATGGCTGTTGCTGTCGCTTTTGCGCGTAGGTTTTTTTAGGCGGCTCGACCGTACTTTGGGTCCTGCTAGGTCCCGCTAGATGCGGTGGCGGGATAGAACTCGATTGTGAGTTGCTAACTGAAATAAGTATTATATAAAGTTAATAATTTATTATATTTTTGTAATTCAAATGGGAATTATATAAAATACTTGTCAAAACGTCATCGTTAAGTATTTAAATAGTTAGGAAGAACACTGAATAGGAGTCATCGATCCGCCAACTCTGCAATGCTATGAGTATCCCAGAGGATTACCGAACGAAAAAAAGGGAGTCATAGAACACGTTTTTGGGCATAACTCGAGCGGGATCATCGTCTGATCAGCCGTACCAATAGGAATTAAAAGACCACGTCATGCGATCAGTTGGAAAAAAGTAGTCGGACTAAGGTAGTAGAGCTACACTGCTCTAAAGTAAAAAAATTGTTATAAACAAAGTATATATTTTTTTTTTACTTTTATGGCACGATCTTGTTAAGTATGTCTGTAAGAAAGGCTCTACGAAGCGAAAATTTTACGACCATTATTTAAACATTTTTTTTCACTTACAATACGACGGTAATTCGAGAAAATTTCGTTAGTTCACAATTGTTTAACTCGTTGAAAAACTTTAAGCAAAATTTCCAACGGGAATAAATTATTTATAGTGTTCAGAACACACAATATTTCTTTCAAATTAAAAATAATAATTCATTACCTTAAATAAATTAATTAATGTGCCGTACTCGCTTTTAACGCCACGCGCGCATCCTAAAAATGTCACGCGCAGACCTATTTTCAGCGTTAAATTAAAATTAGATAGAGATAGAGTTCCGGGAGTTAGGACTTTTTTATTGGAAATTTCCTCCTCTTTAACGAGCTTTTTTCAAAATTGCTTAAATGATAATATTTTTCAAGTTATTAACAAAAAACGAAATATCATTTTTTTTTCATCTTATTTTGTTAATAACAATTGCAATTTTTAACCTGCACCAAAATCCTTCAAAATCATTTTTCTAGAGGTGATTCCGCATCGAATGAGCCATCGCTCACATTTTAAGGACCTTTATCTCTATTTTTCACGTTTTTGAACTTGTTGACTAGACTACCAGAACATAGCAAAAATGCGCCCTACGCCAGCTGAAAACCCGCAGCAAGCATTTGTTCTGAGTTATAGTTAACTCCAAAGAGCATGGATTCAAAATATAATTATTACTGTTTTATCTAATATATTATCTACTGCAGTCATGATAAAGGTAAAATTTGCATAGACCTCCGAGTATTAACGTAGATTGGATAATACTGTAAAGGAGGGAAATGTTTGTCATTCTGACGGATTCAAACGATTTATCGGGCTAGTGGGTGATCATGATCATGATTCAAGTTTGTCGATAGTACGTCGACTGGACAACTACAAGCGAATCAGTTTATTATCGTCCATGTATAAACTAACACGGATAATAATAGGCCAAGTTATACGACAATCAACCACGCGAACAGGCAGGTTTTTGGAGTGGCTGATCATCTCTAAGATTCCGTTGAGGCCTGGGCTGTCGGAAAAGCCCTCGCAGACTTGCAGAGTCGATGAAAGATATATTTGTACGATAAAGCATTTACAGAGCAGCGTCACAACATGCGTGTCTTCACAAAAAGAGACTGACACGTTTAAGCTCGCTAGAGGAGTGCGCTAATGAGACGCAATCTCTCCAAAGCTTCAAAATGTCTTTAAAGAACTGGACTGGGAGAACTAGGGCCTAAATGTAGATGGAAAGAGACTCACCAATCTGCGTTTCGCAGATGACTTAGTGATATTCTCTGATAATATACCGGCTATGTTGGTCCTGCTTGACACCCTACAAACAGAATTGGCTAAAGTAGGTCTAGAATTAGTCCCATACCTGGGACATAAAATTATGTTGGGTAGCGAAAACCACACTGCAGAAGTAGAGTAAACTAGCCTTTGGTGCAAACGCTAGTTTACTGCGTAGCGAGATGTTCATGACCTTGAAAAGTCTTCGAGCAATGTGTTCTGCCAGTATTCACGTATGGAGCAGAGACCATGGACCCTAACCGAAAAATCCGTAAAAAAAAACTCCACGTTGCGCAGAGAGCAATGGAAAGAGATATGCTCAGTATTTCCTTAAGCGACCGGAAGACAAATATTTGGATCAGCTCTAAAACCAAGATTAGGGACGTCGTGATAGTTTAAACCTAAATATAAAAATTATAAGCTTACCATTCCGCAATACTTCTATGAAAGATTGTTTAGTCCATTCTGGACTATTAGCAAAGGTGCTTGTACGCGATCCCTAGAAATAAACAAAAAATCATCAGTATTTCCTGTTCAATGTTCAAAGTAATTTATTTAACTGGTGTAAAGCGATATTTACTTACTTCCACGATGTTACGAGCCAAATCCATGATGTTCATGATTTGGTTCTGCAAAGTCATGGATGAGGATGGTCCCTGTGAACAGAACACAGAGGCTGTTAGGTTATGCTTTAACACAAATTACCTAAGGTCAAAGCCGATGTAACTAAAGTGTATGAATAGCACATGGTCAAAACCAAGACTTTGTCGGACCTGATGTCCGAGTCAGTAAGTAGTAATTTATAGTTAGTCAGTTAGACTTGCGAAAAATCGTAGCCAATTAAGATCACTTGGTATAAAACACACCTACTGTACATAAGATAATTACATCATCTTTCAAATACATAATATTGTGCCGTTCAGCGAAATAAATGATTGGACTTGACAATAAAAACCATCAAATTTTATAATTATTTTGGCAAAACCTACATTAGATATAAATTGTAATGTTAAATCTGCCTGTCTGTTGGCGATAAACTCAAAAGCTACTGCATGGATTATCATTCGGTTTTTATGCCTGCCTGCCGGCCTGATGCAAATCACTTTTTTGCCATTCATCTTTTTTTGTCAAAATTTATCATAGCATGGTTGAAGATATACCGCATAATATACGTAAAGAATTTTAATTATTTAGATTTCAACCAAATTATATTTGAATTGAGTAAAGAAGTAGAACCTCTGACAGAAAAATCTTTAAAATATTTTGGATTTACCAAAATTGAAATTTAATGGCAAATAAAGTTCAATTGAAATAAAAAAAAAACAATATTATAGAGTATTTATGAAAAAATAAGTGATACAAGATGAATGTTACTTGAATCGTGAACAATAAAATGTTTATGATGTAATATTGTCATCAATCAATAACAATAAGGGAAAAATATTTTTAAATACCCCTGGAAGTACAGATTTAAATTTTTTGATAAATATACTATTAACCAAAGTAAGATGCGACAGGAGAATTGCCGTACCTGTGGCAATTTCCGACATAGCAGAACGCATTTGGGAGGTGGTCGAAACGTCGATTCGCAAAAATATACTGATGACGTATCTATAGCATTTGTAATATTTCACAAGTAAAATTTTAACAAAAATAAAACCGACTTCCAGTTTTGACTCGATTTCTCTTAGATGCCATCATCAGATCTTAGTGTCCTTATCATGGTACGACCGTTGGGATATCTCCGTTCTATTTAAAAAAAAACATCAAAATCGGTTCATAAACGACTAAGTTATACGCGAACAAACATAAATATATATATACGATAGAATTGAGAATCTCCTCCTTTTTTTTAAGTCGGTTAAAAAAATGTAACGACGGTAACTAAAGAAAGATTGCAGAGGCTCCTATGTCTCATAAATCTTCAGTTGAGGTATTAGACAGGACAGTCGGCGGTTAAATTCTTTTATTTTCCGGAAATTGCCAGTCATAATTAGAGGAACGAGAGAAGATAAAGTCAATGCATCGGTCAAAAGATCGTGTCTTTAGCCGCATATAACGAAATGTGAACTTAAAACTAATATGAGGATTTTATCATCATATGTATGCAGAATGTATCGAAAGTATGCAGCGTGCCCAAGTGGGCGGTGGGTGGAATTTTATCCATATATCCCCTAACTAGACAGCAATGCAAGATAGCAATTTTTTTTTTCTTTTTTTTTTTTATAATTTACCTGCCAAAGTGAGTCTGCTCAGCCTGATGGTAAGCTCAAGCAAAATCCAACAATGGGGGCCACCATACTCACTGCTAAAGCAAACAATGCAGTATGGCGTCCCACACTATGGCGGCTTAGTGAGATGCTTTTTCACGCCCCGCTTAAAGGACCTGGGATCATAGTGGGAGGGAAACACGTGCGCTGGTAGTGAGTTCCAGTTTTTAACTGCTCGGCACAGGAAGGAAGAACCAAACCGCTTTTTCGAGAATGTATTTCTACCACTCTTAGGCGGTGGCTTCCAAGGCCTGCACGTGTTGTTCTGTAGAGGAAGGGAGTAGGTGGGATCAATTGGAAGAGCTCTTCAGAACACTCTCCATGGTAAAGGCGGTAGAGGACTGCCATGGAGGCGATATCTCTCCACAACTGCAAAGGCTCTAGGAACTCGGTGGCATCGGGACAGCAATATTCGAGTGGCTGCAATCCTTGGCTTATGAAAAAACTGAGCAGCTGTTGAATATACCTATGTGTTATGCATACTACACTCCTTTCTTTTATATTTTACTAGCCTCTTTACTGCTTTATGAAAAATTCTGTATGTTCGGGATGGGGCCTGGAGGTCTAACACAGGGGTGATCCTAGTATAGACTCCAGTCTTTCACAAAGATGCTTTTTGTAATGTATTGTATATATTGTATGAGACTTCCTTTGCGTTAAGAGAAATAAATGCATTATTATTATTATTATAGATGACATAGATAACAGGAATTTTCCAACAACTTGCTACAAATAGGAAGTGCTGAATTTTAAGCAGAAAATCTCTATACTTTAATTCTACATATTTGAAATTATTTGAAACCTCCTGGGATTCCACAGTACAAATTAATATTAAAGTAGGTGTTCCTATTTAATTGCTAAAAAATTTGAGACCACCAAATCTATGAAACGGTACGGTCTCAAAGTAGTCAATTTGAAAACAAAATATCGAAATATATACTATTGGCAACGGAACTGAACAGGTAGAATTTATTAATGTCCTAAATAAATTTTTTTTTAATGTTTTAAATATACTTCTAAACCAATATTGTAAAGAGGAAAAATATGATTTTTGTTTGTTACAATTTTAAAAATCATTTACAGGAGGGGTAACATAAGCTATATTATTTTTTCCATAAAGAAAACCTTGCCAAGTCAGGAAGGGTGGGATACAAATAAAGAGATGAGATCTTATACTAACTTAGCAAAAAATCTGAATTAACTTCTTACATGAAAAAATTTAAGGATAGACAACTTAGGTTACATCAGCTTGATATAATTTATTATTGTGAAATAGATTTTATAATAACTTACGGACACCACCAGGGAATTCATTTGATTTATTTGTGACATGACATCGTTGACTTGTTCCAATGGAGATTGCTAGAAAATAATAATCAATAATTAATTAATTATCAATAAATACATTTTCGTTTTCTATGAAATAATTTTTATACAGAGAGTCATTCATATAAGAAATAATTTTTATTTTACATTAAAAGCATAACGAAATGAGCACCCTGCATACAGTTACCTTTTGGCTTCGTCGTAGTCGGGTAAAAGTACAAGCTAAGAATAAAAGTGTGTACTGCTCAACATTTATTCTACCGTTGTAACAGATGTACAGTAAAAGCTCTTTAACTTAGAACTAAACTTAAACTTCCGTAAATATGCCGCGAATACAAATACAGTTAATTTGGAATGGTCATTTATATGGAATTATTATAGGGGATACATTCCTAAGTGACGAAATAAGAATATTTCAATATAATCTATGTAAATATAAAAGAGGAAGGTCACACACGCACAGCCCAAACCGCTTAACCTAGAATTCTGAAATTTAGCATTTAGGTTCTTTATATAACATATGTGAGCGCTAAGAAAGGAATTTTTGAAATTTCATCCCTGATGGGGTAAATCAGGAGATTTAAGTCTGCGTGAGCGGAACCGCGAGCAAAAGCTATTAATATATATAAACAATTTCATTGAAATTTTCAATCATGTTGATTAATTATGTATTGTCGTCAGGCTTAGGCAATGTTTTTTTTAGGTTGACTTTTTTTGTTGCTTGGTTGCGTGTACGCGTATGAATGCAAACGACTCCCCAAAGCGTAAACGAACAAGCATTTCTATTTTCACTCTAAATGGTAATACTAATTTATTTCGAGTCAAAATTAGTTTTCTTTAGATGACATTATAAATTAGAGTAGCGTTTAATTGGTGGCAGCATTGCGAATTGGCGGCAGCATTGCGAATTGGCGAAGGCGGGTTATGTCAAAGGAAAAGACGAAAGTATTTATGAATATACGTTATAAATTAATCTGATGCTGACGGCACAGGAGCAGTTTCACAGATCCGTTCGCAAACAACACGAGATGTTAAGATATTAGGTGAGACACCGTTTCCGCGCTTTATTAATAATAACCCAACCCCCCTTCACCCACACCCCTACCGCCCTCGATATAGTGACTGAGCCAAATTAAACCAATCAAACATGGTTACGCGACATGTATGTAACCTTTGTAAGTAATCCCTCCTTTTGTACTTGGCTTACTTCTCACTTTTCTGCGAGAGTACGCTTAATTTTTTTTTTTTAATATCTGTTTAATGACGAAATTATTTTGTACTGTAGGTACGTATTTACTCTATAGTGGAGTCTCAATTAATCGTATATAAATAAACAAAATAAAATTAGTAGTTGTGACCTACTCAGAATATATTGGTCATCGACAGTCAAATTCAGTCAGCCGTCGGGATAAAATTCGCGGAAAACACTTAAAAATAAAAACATACTAATTTATAATCTTAATACGAATGAACTCACGAACAAATGATTATTCAACTAATTTTATATAACAAAAACGATATGTAAAGCAATTAATGATATTTTGACTGTGTATTACCTCTATATAAGCATCCACAATGCGAAAGAGATCTGGTCCTACTGCAGATTTCAATAACAACTTGCCATTGGCGAATGCTTCGCTCTTCTTGTGCAACAGGAATGTTTGACATTCTTTTTCACACTCAAGCCTTTCTATTTCCTTACGAAATACTTCAATCCTGAAATATATAAGCATTGTCAATAATGCAGTACACACACATAAATTTTACTTATATTTTTTCTAGCAACATTTTCTACTATAATAATATTCCGACAGGTGGTTAGAATTTATTTTATAAGCAGTCAGTGTAGCAGTTCTAAGGAATTACACAGTCAGTGTATTAAAAATAGTCGCTCTGGAGTTTCAGCAGTGTGCAATTTTTTTTGTTCGGCACACTTTCCAAATTGAAATTTGAAACGTTTATTGAATAAAAATTTGGACGGTTATAAAATTCTTTTGGCACTTGATTAATTGTTGAAAATAGTAAAGTTAAAAGCTGAGGCTCAATCAAATTGTAGTCATTATTAAATCGCACAGCAAAAAACGCGGCGAGATTGCACGACATAAAACTATTTTCTTTTGCCAAAATACTCAGCTTGATGACATAAAACTATTTTTTTTTTGCCAAAATACTCTGCTTGATGGAAAGCATAAACAGAATCCAAGAGTGATGGTCACCATACTCATTGTTCGTACAGACAATGCAACAATGCAGCATGGTAGCCCACACAATGTCGGTCTAGTCATGCTTCTGCATCATTGGGCCTCCAGTCTCACACTCACCAACGAAACACGACAGCATGAACGCTATAATTTTACGCTGATCTTTTGTGCGAGTACTACCGACCAGGTCGAGCCGGCCCGTTCATGCTGAAATCAGCGTGGCTCTACTACTTTATATATCTTTTATGTTAATATTTAGCGAAAATAGAGTAAAATCTGTGCAATTCGAATATTCGAAACATTTGGCAAGCAGACTAGAATGTATAAATAGTTAATTCGCTATTACAATCAGGTGTTCCCAAAAAAAACTACCACAAACTATCTGTCATTTCAGATAGATATTCTTGAAACAAAGACATATTAAATATCATGCGTATAATTATAAAGCTTTATTTCATGTCAAACCTTAACTCCCGCTGGATACAAGCTTCGCAGACGCTGTGTCCTACTACGTCGAGCTTCCTTCTCTTGCTTGGTCCAGCTGAGAACAAAATCAATAAGCGCCAAGCATACGACATTAGCAGTTAAAGTTGTAACAATAAATGTGCATAGTTAGGTACACAGTAATGTCTATCAAGGGAAAGTATTATCATGGCAGAGTCTGTAATAAATCACATTAGTAGCCCGCTAAGCGCCATTTCAAAGCAGTCATTGTCGCTAAATGCATATTTATTTTTTAGTATCATAGGCTCATTCTACTTTCTCTAGATAGACTCAAGTGTGTAATAGACTAAATAAAGAATGGCGTACAAGGCATCGGAAATATCTGTATAGGTATCCATTTATCGCTTCTAATCTTTCGCAATTAAGCACTACAAATATTTCCGGCGACTCATAATAATAAATATCTTAACAACACTATATTAGAGCTTCTAAATTACATTAGATCAAGATATATGCATAAAAAGAAATATCTGCTGTATGCCTTTTTTATTTTTCTTGCAGCTTGAGAATATATTTGCACTGTACAATAGCTGTGTAATGTAGTAACATGAGTGGTTTTTTATAAATTATTAAAATCATCATTTCAAGGCAGTCCTTAATTATTTTCTGCCACTTAATTTCCATCAAATTATTTTACCATTACTTGAAAAAACCATCACACCAACACATGTCATCTTTAAAATAAAAGTATTTTTAATACGCAAGCATACTAAAGGATATATTAATACAATAACTTTACATAATATTTATATTACCTTCAGGTGGTTCAGCAGGTCTTTTTATTGTGCCATTTCTACACACCGATGGCAATGGCGGCGGCGGTTTGCTTGCATCAAATCTATCACGTAACAAAAAATGCACAAATAAATAGACCTTGCACCTACACACTTCTATATTTTTCAGAAAATGGTAGGAAAAAAGAATTTGTTGCCTTCGAGAAGCCTTCGTCATTCTTTAAGAAGGGTGTAATAAACTGCCACTGCAATGGCAAAGGTAAAACAATATCACTTGGGTGAACACTTTGATCAGTATTTATTAAAAATATGCTAATTTATTCCATAGAAAAACGGAAATATCATAACATAAACACATACATTTCTTGATTTACAAAACAAGAATGTCATGATGAATGAATGAATGAATCATTTATAACTCGAGCACTGCTGGACTTATTTTAATTTTTATGATTTGTTGTCTTTATAAAATAATAATATCTATCTATGAAACCATGTTCATCAGGCTGGCCTGACCCCATGGAATTTGGGTATGAGATTTTTATCAATCTATGATACTCTTTGACACAAGCATACTTTGTTATTTCATTTTCAATGCACCTTATTCGTTAAAAAGTTTTGAGTCACATATTAGGATGGGCCAGCCTGACTAAATCTAAATAAATTATTAAAAGTGTGAACAGCTTTTTTATTACAGTATTCCAGCAGTGATTAAATTATTTATTAATTATTCAAAAGCTACTATACAGTGGACGAGTGAGAGTAGATGAGTATGTGAGTGGTAAGTACTCATAACATATTTAGACTTAAGTGAATATTGGCTCAGAACTTGGCAGTATATCTAAGTAGGTAAAGATTATTTTTGGTTTAAAAACTTACTTGACCATTGGTGCGCTATTATTTCCTTGTCGTGCCCCTGAAATAAGTTATAATAATGTACACTTTAAGACTGCAAATAAAAAAATAATCATATAAATATAATAAATAATTAAATAAAATTGATATTTTAACAATAGGTTATTCTTATAGAATTTAAATTCTTGCCCAACCCCTAACATACCATCTAATGCCTATGGTAGAACTTCTAGAACTAGAATGTCATTTAACTATACTAATATATAAAGCTGAAGAATTTGTTTGTTTGTTTGAACACGCTAATGTCAGGAACCGCTGGTCTGATTTGAAAAATTATTTCAGTGTTTTATAGTACATTTATCGAGGAAGGCTATATATCATCACGCTAAGACCAATAGGAGCGGAGCACCAAAGGAGAATGTTTTAAAAACAGGGGAAGATTATCACTCTATAGGCAATAGGATATGCAAATGAGGTTGCGTGGGTCTGCTAGTCTGCAATATACAGAGTTACTGGATAAGTCAACTCAGTTCTTTTAAGATGTTGTAGTAGCCATCATTTCTGATATACTTTTACTGCCTGGATTCCCGGATCGGACCAAATATTTGTTTCGGAGTTTGGGTGTTTTCTATGTATAATATGTATGTATTTACAAAAAAAAAGTATATATGTATTTATATGAGTTGTCTAGTACCCATAACACAAGCTCTGCTTAGCTTGGGATTAGATGGCGTTTTGTGTTAGATGTCCAAAATATTTATTTATTTAACTACATATTTTTATATCCTAAACTTAAATCCCATTTTCAAAATTGAAATATTAATTTGATTTATAAATGTATTAATTTTTTCTTGTTTTTAAATCGTTGATATTGATGATGAAACCATTAAGCCTAAATAGGTATTCATGAAAAAATAAATTTAAACAATATGTTCTTCAAGGTCTAGAACTTATAGCACAATGTACCTCATTTGGGTCTAGATTTAGTTAAGCAATGTGTAATATAATAAAATAATATATAATAAAAATCTAAATAAATACCTGTAAAAATAGGTTGTGTAACCAGCATAGGAGCTGTAGATATTGTAGGTGGTGGCGGCGGAGGTGGAGGTGCCAGTAATGATGGCAAGGGTGCAGGTAAAGGTGGTGGCAGCTGGGTTACAGCCGCTTGCAATACATTTGTTGTTGGCAGAGGTGGCGGTGGAGGTGGCGGTTGACTAACACACTCATTGTAGTACATATTTGCTGCTGCATATCGTTCTCGTAACACTTTAGGTATTACGCCTGCAGTTAAAAATAAGGTCTCCTCTGCATTTGTTGTATGCAGGTAGGTACAACCCTGCCTGGTGCACCCCGTCCTATTTTGAAAATCATGACAAAATTTCAAAATAGTTTTCATTATATCTGGGTTAAGAACGTGGCGATATTTGCACTGGGACCCTTTAGTGCAAATACCCCACACATAGTCTCTACACGTGCCATCCTGTTGGTCACTCGCAGATGAAGTGCTCGAATTCCTAATCCTTGGATCCGATGGCGGCGCTGTCTGTGCAGACGGCTGGCCATTGTGTTCCCTATTTCTGTTCATAAGGACCTATAACAATATATTTAACAATTATTAAAAAAAAGATAGTTGTTACTCGAGGAGTATGCACATAATTAATATATGATTATATTATAACACGTACCTTATTTATCTGCTTTACTACACCAATATTTTTGTTAGGAATCAGGTTTCATGACCTCATGGGTCATTATTTTATGGTATATCGTAGGTAATTTCCAGATGATCTCTAACTCAATGAGCTAATAAGCTTCATAAATAAAAAGCAAACACCCCACGCTTACAATTTAACAAATATTAAAAATAAAATTAAATGAACGAGACAAAGACTGAACTACGAAGAGCGTCGTTACCACAGAGTACATTGTTCACAGAACACATTTAGTCCAGTGTTGCCAGTGCGGTCTTGTCAGAAGTTACCTGAATTATTTAAAAAAAATTACCATTTTGTGTAATAAGTAACCTTCCATATTTTATCTACTAAAAAAACCGAATTTTGATGTTCTAGCGCGAAATATCGATTCTCTCAGTGCTACATTTTGATTCAGAACTAAAAAAGGTAGACAAAAAAAAAATTACGAAACAAAACACACTAAAGAACTGAAATAAATTGAAATGGGATCACACGGGAAGTACCAGCTTTAAAATGAAAAGTAATCATCCAAATCGGTTTACCCAGAGAAAAAATCTGAGGTAACAAACAAAAAGAATACAGCCGAAATGAGAACTATTCCCACGTCATAAATTAATAAATCAATAGAATGTTTATATAGAAAAATATATACGGTCGAATTGAGAAACCTCCTCCTTTTTTTGAAGTCGGTTAAAAAGACCGACCAGCTAGGTCAGCAGATTACAGACATCAGTAGATAGCAATCACGTCGTAATGAACTGTTAGTCAGTAAGAACACAGACGCCACCATGCAACAATTAGAGTATTATGGAGCCATGGTTCCTGCATCATAAACACTGCTCTCAAATTTACTCATCGCCGTTATTATTCCTGTACCACATTAGAATTATGATTCTAATGCAGATTCTTCAAATTAATAAACATTATTATGCAAGTACTTATTTTTTAGCTTCCTTACCTTTATAATGTTACCTCCTCAGGTATCCTTCAATTCATGTTTTATATTCTGCTCCGTCCAAACAGAAGTTAGGTATCGATATTATAGATAATATTCTAATATATGCTACGACGCTAATGGAGTAGCGATACATGCCGAAGAATAACACAAATATCGAATTTATGCCTATAGAGATTAATGTTATAATTGCGTGCATTGAGAATAACGCCATCTGTTATTGAATAGCTTGCAATGAAGTATTCTTACTTTCAAGATTACGAAACGTTGTAAGTTCTTCTTTCCCTATGGTAAAATAAAAACTCTTAACATTACGCGAGAAGTGTTGAAATATGCAACAGATATTTTTTGTATGGCAACCCTATTCTATAAATTCTCTCTGCCTCCAACCATTGTGTGTGAAGTACATGTGTAATAAATTTTAATATCCCCCAAATAAAATTAACTTCAAACGCAATCGCCTTTTCTTCCACATCATCAAAACTTCCAAAAGGTTATGGCCCCAGTTGACGAATGAGGAAAGTATTGCGGAAGTTAAAAACACGGTCAAATGGAAAAGCTGCGGTCAAGTAGCGAATACGTGGTCGGCGTTGTTTTACAAAGATGGACGTCGATGGCGCTTTTTCAGGCGGTATCAGCCAGGGAAGCACACTGAAATTAGAGGGAGCAAGGAACTTCCACACATGGAAATTCCAACAAAAAGTATTGATGAAGGCATTAAACGTCTTTGGCGTAATAGACGGAACATTTCCGTGCCCAACAGAAGACGCACTAAAGATGGCGGAATATCGGGTAATTGACGCAAAAGCGCAGGGATTAATTGTCAATAATTGTTACAAGGATTATGCCGGTTATAATTGTGCAAATTCAAAATTGCGACACAGCACAACAGATGTGAGATAAATTAACTACTATCTACGAACAGAAGTCAAATCTGTCATTACACATTCTGCAACAAAATTTTTATGATATAAAATTGTCTGATGGAGACGATATTGCAAACTTTATAGCTAGAGTGTGGGGGATCGGTGCAAATAAAACCCAATAAACGATGATATCGAAACACATTTGATATGGATATTTTATTCTAATACCTATGACATGTACAATTCAATAGAAAGTTATTTTTCTTTTATTTATGACATATATAATATAATGTAGACAGGCATAAATAGTGGTTACGGAGGTGTGCAACTCCTTCCGTCTTATTACAAAACGTAGACTAAAGTTAGTATTAGGTCTTTAATCCAAGTACCAAACAAAATCTGTATTACAAAACATAGACTAACACTAAACCATGGACCATGTCTATGGTAACAAAGTTAAACCTCCGAGACCCTTATTTAACAGTGGTCTAAATCGCAAACGTCAAAATTCTATTGTGTTGATTGTGAATGTTGTTGTATTTTTGTAGTTATTTACATAGAGAAAATTTAATATACGGAAGTTATTTAGTTATTACAAGTTAGCCAATAAAATGGATCATAACATGATTGATGTGATTGATTTGAAGGACATGATGGTAATAGAAACGCACCAGCAGCAATCCAACAGACCTCGCATTCGTGTGAACCCTTTTGTTTAAATATACTTTAATATAAATAATCAATCAATCATATTGAAAACAATCTGTTGATTGTGTGTAACTTGCACTTGAAAACCCATGAGTATATTTGTTATGAATGTTATGGTATATAAACTTTATGATTACGCGCGCATAAACTTTGTTTTGTTTCAAGCACTAATGGCTAACTCGTAAGTCGATACTTGTACCGACAAAGAAAGATATTAAACCACAAATAAATTGGATCTAAGTAGCTAGGGTTAAAACTTAAAACAAGTTGTAACTCACAATATATTAAAATAATAAATAGCCCTCAAAAGTTATTTATTTAACATTACATTTCAAGAAAATTTCAACTCTACGGGAAACGGAACGTTATAATTGAATAATTTCAGATTGAATGGATCTTTTTAATATAGTCTGTGGTTGTTATTTTGGTCCAAGGACTAAATCGCGGTACTAGCTAGTCCACGGTTAGTTTCAGTTTTGTAATAATGTCAGGTTTAAACCATGGTACTAATTTTGATACCGTAACAAACCTAGACTATGAAGTCTTGGTTTAAACCTAGTACTTTCTGGACTTTTTGTAATAAGACCGTTTGTGTTTTTCAATCGCGTTTAAACAGACGAATAGTTACTCGATGGTCTTTCATAGCTATGTTCACTGTAAGTATGTGCAAGCGAGATGCAGCTATGCAGTTATTATACGTAAGATAGGGATGACAAACTATTGACCATCATTCAAAGCATTCATTCTTTTCTTAACATAGTTGTCTGTCGGTCATTGCTTGTCTGTTAAATAATAAAACAACATTTATTTTTTTCAGTATTCTAGATAAAAACACATGCACATTTAATGAAAAATAGTCTTTACGGTTTCTATAAATTTCTGCAGAATCTCCACCTAAAAAATAATTATAAGTTAATGTTTTTGGTGAAAGTTATGAAATTAATCTATACAAATAAATAAAATTTGAGTGTCTGTTTGTAATATTAAAATAACAGCTTTTTAATAAATGCATAAGTATGTATACATGATACATGTACGAAAATAACATTTTTTTTCCGGTAGCTGATAATCTAAGGAGTAACTTAGGCTACTTTTTTTAGACTAACTTTGTCCCACGGCGTTACCCGCGGTACAACAACAAACGCGTATTTTGACATGACCACAATCCAAAGCTGTTATAACCCTTGGAAACCGATCAATTTTGTAAAACCCTACCTGTACTGTTAATATTTCATCTCGGCTTCTAGGGAGATGTACAAAATCTTTTCGACGGGAAGCTATTGCTTCAATCACTCTTTTTACAATGTTACAGATTGTAAATTTATGTATTCCACCGAAATCTCCAATAGAAACTGCCACATGCATAGAATCGAAGAGTCAGTTACAATTGTTGCATTCGTGGAATAGATTGATTTCATTTCTGGAAAATAAATATTAAAATGATTTGTCAATAGTTGCTATGTACTATTTAATCTTAGAACATTTTGTGTAAATAGAAACCAACTTACCTGTCTGTAGAATTGGCAATCTTATCCTTGATCAAGGTTGATAATAACTGCACAGTTTCTCTTGCTAAACGAAATCTAATATGAAATTGTTCATCATCCCACAAATTATTGTCATATTTATCTCTAACAAACCTTTCTTTCCTCTCAAGAAATAAAAAAAATAGTATCAGGTGGTCTTATTCGATACTTAAATGGTCAATCGAGTCAAAAACATCCATATTCAATCAAATATTCAATATCGATAACGTACTTAAATTTTACCACAACAAATATAATAGAAGTATACAAACGTCAAATCACTATTCTACAGATTTTAACACTTAACTGAGGTTTGAAAGCACAGATAAAGATATCCTTCCGATTATGGCTTTATTCGTCTGATAACAGATGTATGCCTATTGAAAAACCCAAACTTACGCTAACTGAGGAATAAATGCTATTTGATTGTTTAACTGACGATTGAAAAACCGGGCCTAAGTTGGTTATTGGCATGGCAGTTAAGGCAGTTGGTTATTTAATTCTTTATAAAATGTGATCTATAGAAGAAAACAATAACGTTTTACTTTTTTCATTATTAATTGGAAATAAATCGGATATGACATTGGTAATGTGACCCGAGTTTTGAGCCACCAAACACACATGCTTCATCAAACACACATGCAGTGGCCCACACAACCACAGCACATGAATATTGCTAGTTTGCCAGAAATTAAACATACATGTCATTTGTCTACAAATGACCCACATTGTCACAATATTAACTATTTTAATAATTTTTCTGAATTTAGTAAATTACAACGAACTATAGCGTATATCAAAAGATTTATTTTTAATTGTAAACATTCAGGCAATAAACAATCAGGTTCTTTGACTGTCACAGACCTAAATATCGCGTTAGAAATATTATGTAAACAAGTGCAACGCGATTCATATTGTGAACAATACTTATGTTTACATAACAAATGCCCACTGTCTCCTAAAGACAAACTTCTTATGTTAAATCCATTTATTGACCATTCAGGTATAATAAGAGTAGGAGGCAGATTGTCAAACTCACACTATGATTACAACACGAAGCACCCTATCTTACTTGATGCAAATCATCACATAACCAAAATATTAGTCATACATTATCACAAAATTCTTTCACATGCTGGACCACAGTTGTTGCTATCAACATTAAGACACAAATTCTGGATAGTCAACGGTCGTAATCTTTGTAGAAAGGTTTTTAGAAATTGCATATCCTGCCTTAGATTTGCAGGCAAGACTTACCAGCCTATCATGGTCAATCTACCTCTACAAAGATTGCAAGCAGACTACCCTTTTAGTAATACAGCAGTGGACTATGCCGGTCCCATTATGATAGCAAACAGGAAAGGTCGTGGCTGTCAGCTCAAGAAAGCATACATTGCAGTTTTTGTTTGCCTAGCAGTGAGAGCTGTACATATAGAACTTGTTACCGATCTTAGCTCTGAGGGCTTCATTGCAGCCTTAAATCGGTTCATTGCCCGCAGAGGTAAACCGGCAGTGATCTACTCTGACAATGGAACTAATTTCGTGGGTGCTTACAACGCAATAGCTAGATTTCTAAAGAATCAACATGATGATATTACATCCTATGGTGCTAAAAATGAAATCAATTTCAAATTTAGCCCAGCCTATAGCCCACATTTTAACGGTGTAGCAGAAGGTTCAGTTAAATCTATTAAAAAACATTTAAATCATGTATTGTCAAAGGCACATTTAGATTATGAAGAAATGAACACAGTCTTGGTTCAAATAGAGGCAATGCTCAATTCTAGACCTCTCACTCCAATTTCATCTGATCCATCAGATTTAGTTCCGCTTACGCCAGCGCATTTCTTGATTGGACGTACACTCACTATGTTACCTGCACCCCAGGTTGATCAGGCTCCTGTTCACACACTGTCCAGATATAACAGGATACAATTATTAAAGACACATTTTTGGAATCGGTACTACAAGGAGTACATTTCAGAATTGCAGATTAGAAACAAGTGGCGTACAAACAAGAGTCAACCACAGCCAGGAGAGATGGTCCTTGTCAAGGACGATCGGCTGCCGCCGAACAGGTGGCTATTTTGACGGGTCACCACCGTCTACTCAGGCACCGATGGTGTCAACCGAGTGGCAGATGTTACAACCACTTCAGGCACCTTGCGCAGAGCCTGGAACCGGCTCTGCCCTCTACCATTGAAATTGGACCAGGATGCTGCTTCTGCTCCAAGGGGGCCAGTTTGTTACTGAACGAACGAGAATCCCCACCGTGACGGCGCGCGCGTCTCTAAAAAGCGCGCTGTCACAACTGTCATCGGCCCTTTTTTTTGCTCTACGTCGCCGGCGCCGAACAAGTGAACACACGATGGACAATTTAATATCATTGTAACAAGCAGTTTTCTTAAATAATATATGTCTAAACAACGTGTGTCATCATTTCAAAACCTCGCTAACACACAGTAAAGAAATGGAACGAAGGCAAATCGATCAATGGGCTCTTTTATGGTTTAGACGTATAACTAGCCTTGCAAACAGGCAGAACAACCTCTGCCGGAGCAGCTAATTTCCAATAATCAGTAGGCGGGCGACTAGACAATACCTAAAATTGTTTAGTTTTTAAAATGTCATAATTTTTTATAAGAAACCTATAGCCTTAATGCGTACGTGGATTCGGCAAGGCAAAGAGTATGAACAACCGAACAATCACATGCGAGATGAAATGCGCGATGTTGATATTCGTCTGACTGCCTGACAGGTCGATTGTTCTTATGGAATAAGGCTGCGAGTCTGCAGTTCCTTTTTGTTTAAAACTAAGGATCTATTATGTATTTAAATAAATTTCATCAAATTTTATTGGCTCTTAAGCAAAATAAGTTTGTTGTAATAATTTCTTACAATTTTACCGTGGCATGCAGAAGCTTTTTTGCATTCATGATGTATACGAATTTTTAAATACAAGCCCACAACTGCTTTGATTATTAAATGTTAATGATTGTTAAGTGCACAATTGTCGTAACCATGACTCATCAGTTGAGGGAACATTTCTGATCTAGTACATATCTCAAACACTACTGTTCGGTTGCAAACAAGATTCTTCGAAGTGACCAGAACATTTTCTTGTATACTGTGTAGGCCTCCATTTATGGTATTTTCTCACACTTTTGTATCCGTTATTTTTTTATTCCTTGTGCGTAGGAAACCTGTAAGCAAATAATAAAAAATACGTATAATGAATTTAAAAGTAAAATTTCATTGACAAATAATGAATTGATTTTTGAAAAGTCGGACATTGAGAAATTCTTTCTTTTGACTATTATAATATTCCGTAATTCTTTATGACTGAGATCGAAGCAGAGTCTAATTAGGTATTATATATTTATTTTCTTAATCTAACCACCTCCATTGTTTTAATTTCATTAAACGTATTATAAGCGACAGCACAAATAATTCAGATAGATTTTTTGAAATCTTGTTTTTATTTCATTACTCGTTTTATAAACGGCCCCAGAATTTACATGTGATTATACTTTTACTCTATCGATAAAAGGTACATCCCTCTGAAGTACATGTTATGTCAAAACGTATCAATAATATTCTTTTTCAATTTTCATTTCTAAATTGGAAAATGTTATTTAATGTAGAAGTAGATGCGTCTATCTATTTATATCAGGACAACTATTTTCATTAACACTTCCTGGTTAAAATCCTTTTTAACAATTAGATACCATTGAATTGACTTACCGATGAAACGAATTTTTTACTTTATTTTCTTTCAAACACCAACTCTATTAGAGCTACCGGGCACAGTACATGCCATTATTGTTAGCAAAACGAAAACCACACTTATAATATAATATTATTCACAATTTGATAAAATATTTGATGAAATCGGCAGACAAACGTGTTAACCAGCTTACTGACAATCAAAATGACGGTCTTCGGCAAGTGGCGGGCGGGGTTTAAGACGTTCGAAAAAACTATTGCTATCTCTTTTTGTCACACGAGATATTTCCATAAAAAGTGTTGAGTACAAGATAGGCAACTATATTCAACTTAAATTTGATCCATCTAGGGTATTCTTTATCTGAGGGTAGTTCATTCCATCTTGCTCAAGGTTTGCGGAAACAGGAAATGTGGATAGGACGCGTTCATCAGTCAGTCAGCGCGATAATTAAACAAATGACAATATGGCGCGTCCATACACTAATAAAACTATTTACTTTAAAAACTGGATAATTGACTAGAGTAGACTATACCACGACTTTTAATTCGATTCCACATTTGACATTAGCTACTGTCATTTTGTTAAATAATGATACCACATATAATAGTGTAGTGATGAACACAAAAATTCATGAACAATCGCGATTTTTGTTTATGTAATCATAATATTGGTGTGCCAATTAAAGACTAAATTATTGATTTTTATTTAAATAAATATATAATTATTCATAATAATTATCTATTAATTAGTAACCGCTGTTTTATTTTATAAAACGTTAGTAAGTATTTATGTATTTTATACTAAAAACAAAACTTATAATAAAAGAGCTTATTGATGGATAATGCACCTTACCACTCCCGAAAATTGGAAGTATAGATAACAACTAGATAGCGATTTAATATCTGCCCCCCTAGCCAAGTCACAAGCTTTCGCTTTTCTGCAATCGTTAACGCTCTTTCTTAAGTAATTTTAGAAAACGATAACTTGGTAGCCAAGTTGACACAAATGATTCGATCGCTCGTTCTACAATTTACATGGAAAAAACCTAAAATATAGTCTATGGTCTATCCATCTAAGAAACGCTAAAGTAGGTAGTCATGGTAACGTTGACATTGTTCATCAACAATTTTTATTGTCGATTTTAGTTGGCTGAATTATAAAGTGATAAAATGTATATAAAATAAAGAACAATCTATTTGTAAATGGTTTATTATAATATCACAGTGCGAAATGTCGTTTTAACATTATTGTGACTTGGAAACATGAAGATCCTGCTTAAGGATTAACTTATAATAAATGACGTGATACCTCTTACATAATGAATTTATAGATAGAGCCAGACAGAACAAGTCCTCGTCTTATTGGAATTCATGGAAAGGTATGTAAATTATTAGTTATTCTTTGTTGTTTAAAAGTATCTCACTTCATCTCTTGAAAGTATGAAACAAATAGTGACGTGATAAGCGCCAACATGCAATAGTTATTGCCTATTTAATATTAAAAATATAATGTAATGGTTTCCTATTATGACATTTAGTTTTCTAAAAGACAAAGCACATACAACAACTTTCTTCATAGACACACACTATAAAAATTAATCTATCAAACATCTATAACTTCTGTGTACTATCTATAAATTAATTACATGATATCTATGTAATATATAATGTTGATGAAATTCATTTTAAAATTGACAGAATGAGTCACATATTCTCATTGACTCATCTTCGACAGCTTTTAATAGTCTACTGTTGGACATAAGCCTCTCCTGTTAAAGGAGACATTATTCTAGTAATGAATGCTTAATAGATAGATATGTTCTAATATGTGTGGGCAAACTAAAAGTCTGAAACCAAAAAAAAGCCCTAGCAATAAGCGGTGAGGACTGGACTGGTGATGGTCCTAGCAGCAGGCAAATGCTTACTGCTCTAGAAGAGAGGGTGTTGGCCTTAACGGGTTTGACTGTTGAAGTAGGACTGTACAACACTGTCCATTCTCTGTCCCAGATTATGTTTACTTATAGTCTCTTTGTTGTGACAATCTACAGAATAAGTGGACCGATTATCACAAAAAATTTAATAGCAGGGAGGAACTTATAGTTTAATTAATTATAATATAATTGTTTTTTTCAGCAACATCAGCCCCACTCCCTCTGGAGAAGTTCCATGCACAACCCTCGCATCTCAAAGGGGAGCGCCAGTGACGTCAAGCAAGTTCACGACCATAGAAACTCACCGGCTGTAACTAAAGGCAGACTGGCAAAAAACCTGGATGTGAGGAAACTGGAAAGGAGGCGAATAACATAGTAGACAATTGAAGCGAAGGATACATTACAAATTATTATAATTTGAAATGCACTGTATAACAGAATTTTAAATAAACAGAATATAATTATAAATTGTTTCAATGATATTTCAGAAATTTTACCTCAGTTGAGACCATCATCATCATCATAAACTGTTTAATGTAATGATAGTTGCAGGTTACTAATCTTTTCCTTCACCTACATTAAAAATAGTGGTAATAAAAATTTTTTGTCAATGACATAATTTATACATTGTTTTGTAATGTTTCTACTAGGTAAATAAACAAACACTGTAATAATAAAGCCTTTTAATGATTGTTTTAACATCTGAGTACATTATCAAATATATTTATAGAAAATAAAAAAAGTATTATTTATAATAAAAAAAAATTCTAAAAAAATCTTTATAGTCCCTTCTTTCTATCCAACACAAAAAAAAATCTATATCACAGAGGAAAATAACCCACATAGGAAAGACAATGTTTAATAACGAAGCCATTAACAATTAACGTTATTTTAATCTATTTAATAAAGAATTTGGCATGGCTCTTCCTTCGATGACTTCACTTTGATTAGGCATATTCATAGCAGGTATGGGATCTTGCAAATTTATATTGTCTTCATTGTCATGTGTAGCAGAAAGTGGTTGTGGTAGTGGTATGCCAGCTTGTTACGCTAAATTGTGTAATACACAACATGCAGCTATAATATTGCTAGCTACACAGGCATGATGATGAAGAAACCTGTCTCTGAGAAAACATCTCCACTGTGCTTTGAGTAATCCAAAACAGCCCTCAATGCAGTTACGGGCTCACACATACTTTACAGTATAAAGTTCTTCCCTAGAACTTTGAACTACATTGAGAATAGGTGTCATTAGCCAAGGATGTTGTGAATATCCAGAGTCACCTGAAAAAAATAGTTTAAAAATTAGTTACCCACAGGAAAACTACTGAACTTTAAGGTAATAGAGCCATGCTGATTTTAGTATGAATGGGCCGGTTCGAAAATGATGCCATGCTGAGTTGTTGCATTGTCTGCATTTGCAACGAGTATAATGACCACTGCTCTAGGATTGTGTGTATGCTTTCCATCAGGCTGAGTAGAGTCACTTTATAAGGCTGATACATAAAAATAATAGTAAATATTTTTATTGTTACACAACAACCTAACAGCCATAATTGTTCACTATTTTGATGAAGTTCACTCATAAATGATTCAGCTCTACTAGAAGACCATATATGTGAATCATGTGTAGCTCCACTGAACTTTGGATTCACATTTATAATCAGCATATTACTATCACAAATCTGAAAACCAAATCAACATTAAGAAGTGACATAATAGTCTCGTACATGCTGTTCTATAAATAAAAATAAGAATAAATCTACCATTTGAACTTTCAGTGAATGATACCCTTTTCTATTGAAATATACATGCTCTTCAGTAATGGGCTTTACCAAAGCTACATGCGTACAATTTATGCAACCAATTACATAAGGAAAGCCAAATCTTCTTTGGAACCTTGTAAAATAAAATTATGTTTAACACATGGTACATATTCAATTAAATATAGTTAAGTTTGTTTGTTAAGTAGGTATACACTCTTGTTTTATAGCTGTTTTCTCTTGTTGTGTTATTGGAAACCTAAGCCATTTTGCAACGACAGCAGGGTTTCTCAAAGCATCAACAACTTGTCTGATGCACCAACAAGCTGTCCGTTGGGCAATGCTGAAGGACACCAACAATTCGCTGATAGGATCCTGTGGCTAGGAAACTAAGGGCATCAAAGAGCAAGAGCATGCCTGAAAACCTATAAATACACAAACATTAAGGAAAAGTTAAAATAGTCTATAGTACAAAAAAGACAGATTATTAACTTACCTTAACTTTTACGGTAATCTCGTTGGTTCCCTTTAGCGATGTCTTGTTTTGGAGTTCTTGACAAAGGGCTTCGAAAGACGACTTGTCTAGCCAAAATAGCTCCACAAATAAAGTTTCCGGCATTTCGCGGATTGTCTCGTTGCACTGACGATTAATATGTCTTTTTCCACCTCTAAGCCGTACTTCCTCATTACGAGCGCACCACAACATATTTATAGTATGCATTTTAAATGTCCAAAATTATGTAAAGCACATAAAATAGTTCTTGGTGGTCCTTTTAGACTATAATATCTATCATACCGACGCCATTTCTAAAGCGATATCACCAAATATTTTTGATCACTTAATGAACGTTCAAACGCATGGATACCGTTTCGTTTGCGTTTGTCAAAAGTGTAACTTGGCTAGCTCTTGCTAGCTTTTGTATGGAGTTCGGCATCGAATTTGTAGAAACGATCACTTTCCATTCCATCACTACGAACAAACGTCAACTTGGCTAAGAGTTTCTAAATGGAATCAAGTCACGTGATCAAAACAAAATATTAGCCAATGACACACGAGAACGCGATTCGTTAACGATTGCAGAAAAGCGAAAGCTTGTGACTTGGCTAGGGGGGCTGCTCTTATTGAAAATGTTCTAATAAAACCTTCTTTCTTTAGAAAATGAAATTAAAAACATATTCTAGTTCAGTCTACATGACGGTCCATTGCTAAATTACGTCCCCCGCAAAGAGTTAATCAAGGATATATTGTGTTTGGATTGCGGTTGTCTCTCAAGTTCCCGCGATCCCCGGCGTAGGTGAGAGCAGGAACACCGGGGGGTTTTAGTCAGTAGGAGTCTGACAGACCCCTTCGCCCTTTCCCCAGGGCGAAGGACATCCATGAGGATTTCCCCCCGTAAAAAAAAAAAAAAAAAAAAAAGGATATATTGTGTTAAAAAAAAATACTTTTTCTTACATTCTAAATTGTATTTTAAGAGCTATGCACAGTTACGTTCTCATGCAACAATGAAAATAAATATATTGAGCAGTGTTTATGAACATCACAGCAGATTACGAAACGAAGTTGTTATAAAATATACAATAGCGGACATCTGAACAACCTGCTATTATTAATCTTTGTGTAATATGATTATGGCCCGTATTTAAAAAGGCGTGTCAAGTATCCGTTGAACTCAGATCAGCTGAAACTAGTTTTAAGTTCCAATCGAATCTCAAGTGTCCTTCTTATTAGAGAATGCGTTTTAAGTTCTAATCAACTGAAACTAGTTTCAGTAACCAATCTCAACTCAACAGTCTGTTTTATTTCATTTCTTTATTTGGCTCATCAGCAATTGATTACAATTTCTGCATTATCGAAATTATTGTTCTGTGTCACGCATCAAATTATGTTAAACAAAATATAATTAACAAACATAATTTCCGTATTGTTTTGTATATAATGCACTATTGTATTATATTTGTATTAATGTAAACATACGAATAGAAGCAACTCTCCCTATATTAAATATTATAAATATTAAAATCAAATGGCTAGATATTACCTATAACGGAACGTTCAAATTATTATCAATACTTGTCTAGAATTGTATATAAATGAGTTGTTTATGTTTCTCGGTCCGTAAAATAAATGAGTATACTCGTAATAACTAAACTTACACTTGTTTTCGTGACGGTTTATTGTTTGTTGTGTTAATATCAGTGAATAGTTTGTGCAAAAATATCATCAAATCGTTGCAAATAGGACAAAATTTGCAATAGTTCACCAGTAGAAATATATTTACTACCCTTTTTTTCAACACAAAAACCTGACCTACGACAACCCGTGACCTCTAAGCAACAGAGGCGGCCCTAAGTTGGAACCTTACAAAATTATTAATTATGCCGAGAGTTGAGCGCTCACCACCAGCTACTCCCACGCAAGAGATGAATGTGCAACCTGTTTTTTCAACTCCAGAGGTAAACCAGTACACGAGTGAGCGTGAAATTTCAAATGCTACTTCACGAATAAAGCGTTTACGGCCTGATTTCTCTCCGGAATGTGAATTGAAATCTTTCGAGGAAAAGATAATGAATATGCTTACCCTCTGGAAGGATGGCCAGGATGCTCTGCTTAAGAAATTGACATCGGAAATATCGACAATTAAGCTTCAAAATGCGGACATCAAAAAAACTAATGTTGATGTATTAAAATCAATTGAATTTTTAAGCGCTGACTATGAATCGCTTAAAACGTCATTACAAAACTTGGAAAAGGAAAATAAGGAACAACGTCATTACATAATGGACCTTGAAAGAAAAGTGATGGATTTACAACTCAACTCGCGTTCATCGTCTATAGAGATTAGGAATGTGCCGGCAAATGACAAGGAAACTAGTAGTGACCTGATATCTATAGTCCACAAAACATGTGCTACTATGCAGCCGTCAAGCTCACCCCCCCAGCTACGTGATGTGTACCGTCTGCCTGGCCAGAAAGGCTCAAATAGACCTATAATTGTTGAGTTCCTCACAGTCCCTTTAAAAAATCAAATCCTGAATGCATGTCGGACTTTCAACAAGGGTCTACCCACTCCTGAAAAATTAAATACAGGACACATTGGCATTCCGGGCGAAGTGAGGCCGATATATGTTGCTGAACACATGCCACGCTCCTTACGACAGCTTTTTCTTGAGACTCGGGCTTTCGCTAAGAAAAACAAATACAATTTTTGCTGGACTCAAAATGGAAAAAATTTTCTGCGTGAACGAGAGGGCGCTGAATCTGTTATCATCAGGTCAACTTCCTGTCTCAATAAACTACTTGTATCTAAACAACAGGTGTAGGAATATTCATTTCTGTTTGTTGAGTAAACTTAAGATTCAACAATTCTATTTAAAAAACTTTCAAAATCTTGTACTTTATAGTTATTTTATTTTTAGTTTTTATTTTATCTGTAACAAAAATATCGCTTTAAATTTTGTTTTCGCTTTGTTTATACCACATTATGAAAATAAATCTACATACAGCAACCTCTACGCCATCTACTTATATTTTCCAAAGAAATACATGAAGTTCGAAAAAAAAAATTACTAATTATACTGTTTTACTTACATGGAATCATTAAATCCTCTTTATATTTATACTTTACACAACCAAATACACATGTTTACATTTATGTTTTACTGTTACACTATACATTACTCTTGTTGTCTTACACTTATAGTAACACGCTATGTATCTTAGTTGGAGTTTATTCTTGTATTCTTTGCCATATGGTAGCAAACAATGTGCACTTGCAATTATTAATTAGTGTTCGATATCAATAGTTTTAACGAATTAGATTCTTTTGGTAAAAAGGACTCATTTGTTTGCGAACCAAGTGCATGTAAAAATCTCATTAAAAACAATTTAAAATCGCTCAACATAATTCATTTAAATATACGTAGTGTAAACCGTAATTTTGACAGTTTTCAGGCGTTCCTCGCCAGTATTGAAGTTTCTTTTGATGTTCTAGTTTTATCAGAGTGCTGGTTGAGTGTTTCAACAGTTCCGTTACTGAATGGCTACGTTTCTTATCATACGACTAAGATTAAAAACCAAAACGAGGGAGTTATTATGTACATAAAATCAAATTTGCCTCACAGTGTTACGGAACCGTCAATGTCTGATGCCAGCTGTTTGTTGTGTAATTTAAAGTTTCATAACATTTCACTTATAGCGTTGTACCGTTCTCCCTCTATTCGAATTCTTGATAATTTTGTTGACGAATTAGATTGCATTCTTACTCGGATGTCGGGCCTGAAAAATATTGTTATTATGGGGGACATCAATATTGATATTACCCCAAATGTCGTGTGCCAGTCTGCCAACCAGTATTTAAACCTTACTGCTACACATGGCCTTCTTCCTGCTCATCAGCTGCCTACTCGTGGAGATTCTTGCATTGACCATGTAATGATTAAATCTGATCTTCAAATCACAACTCTGATCGTCGACACCTATATCACCGATCATAGGCCTACGATTGTTAACTTGCATCACGTTAAATCTTTACCAACATCTAAATGTATACGTAAAATTGTTGATCACTCAGCTGTAATGGCGGATATATCCACATGTGATTTTGGTGATATATTGCATGTTCAGGACGCTGACATTGCTGCAGAGTCATTAATTTCTACCATTGGTACAATTACAGCCAGGCACACCAAATCTGTGTACACACCCTCTAAACGAAAAGTCCTTAAGCCCTGGATCACAAATGGATTGCTGAAATGTATCCGAAATAGGGATAATATGGCACGTACCTTGAAAAGGAACCCTGAAAACTATACCATCAGGATCACATATTTAAGATACCGAAACTTTTGTAATAAGCTGCTCAAAAACATTAAATCAGCTTATGTCAAAGAACAGTTTCATAAGGCTAAAAACAACCCTAAAGCTACATGGAAAATCATTAGGAATGCTACTGATACAGGTGTCAATGCTACCTCTGCAAACGAATTGTTAATGTCGTCTTGGGACGAAAAGTCTTCGGTTAATGCTGTCAATGAGTTTTTTGCGGGTGTGGGCAAGACTCTGGCAGAGAAATTTGTGAATAGTACAGACAATCTAAAAAATTGTCGTGACACAGAGATATGTAACTCGCTAGTTTTACTTCCCACTGATAATGTAGAAGTCACAGATCTGATTCGCGGATTGAAAGTGGATGCTGCCGTGGGCTGGGATGGTATTTCTTCGAGACTCTTGAAGTCTTGTTTACCTGCCCTTGTGCCGGTAATTGTTCACATCTGTAATGTCTCACTTTCAACTGGCTGTTTCCCTAAAGCCTTTAAAAAGGCAATTGTTCATCCTATATTCAAGGGTGGGGATAGACACAGCATCAATAACTATAGGCCTATTTCAGTTCTGCCTGCTATGTCGAAGATATTGGAAAAAATTCTTAACAACAGATTGATTAGGTTTCTTGAAAATTATAAAACTCTAAGCAATAACCAGTATGGATTTAGACGTGGTAGATCGACTGAGGATGCTGTTTCCGCTCTAGTAAATGAGGTAGTAGCAAAATTAGACAGCAAGCAGAACTGTCTTGCTATCTTTTTAGACCTTACTAAGGCATTTGATACTGTGTCTGTTCCACTTCTTTTACGCAAGTTGGAAGCTTTTGGCATTCGTGGAGACACTTTTAAGATCTTCCAAGACTACCTACGTGACAGAACCCAATGCGTAAACATTAAGGGTGTTATTAGTGATACTATGGCATTGGATTTTGGAGTTCCCCAGGGTTCAATCTTAGGCCCAACACTTTTCCTCATTTATATTAATAATCTATGTAATATGTTCATACCTTATTGCTCAATATTTTCATATGCAGATGATACAGCGCTGGTTATTCACGGTGGAAACTGGCCCGAAACCATGGCAAACGCTGAGCATGCTCTTAGATCTGTGATGAAATGGCTATCGGAAAATGTTCTTACTTTGAATGCTGAAAAAACAGTTTTCTTGCCTTTCTCATTGCGTTCCAATAATCTTCCTCCTGCTGAAGCTATAACGCTTAAAGCTCATACTTGCCCTCTCGATCTGTCTTCTTCACAATGCGACTGTCCACGGATAACTAGGTCCGAGGATGTTAAATATCTTGGTGTCACCATAGACAGTTCTTTGAGCTGGAAGCTCCACATCAACAAACTTGTGAGTCGGGTTCGCAAGTGTATGTTTATCTTTAAAAGGCTTAGGTATTCTGCGGATTCTGAGACAATCAAAATTGTTTATTTTGCATTGTGTCAATCCATTGTGAATTACTGCATCGTCGTATGGGGCTGTGCACCTAAAACTTCCCTTTTACCTTTGGAGCGGGCTCAAAGGGCTGTCCTTAAAGTCATGACCTTGAAGCCTTTCCGGTACCCTACCACTGACCTTTATAAGGAGTGTCAAGTCCTGACTGTGAGACAACTATTTGTTCTTAGTACCATCCTCCGTAAGCATCCGACGGTACCACGGGACTCTGATGCTGCCAACAAGCGTAGATATTTCAATGTATGTCCCGCGCAACAAAGATGCAGAACGAGGCTCGCGCAGCGCAATTATTCCTACATATCAAATCATCTCTATAACAAAATAAATAAATTATGTGCCGTTGCACCCATGTCTCGCAAAAAGTGTAAAGCCACTGTCTCTCGATGGTTATTGACACTTAACTATAAACAGACAGAGGACTTAGTGCGATGTGGATCCTAAGACACACTAATGAGCTATATGTGTAAACCGAACTGATGCACATACATAAATTCGTTTAAACACGACACACACACGACACACGAACACAAATATATCCATACACACACACACACACACACACACACACACACACACACACACACACACACTTACACACTCATAACCACACAAGCACACCAGCACTTCACCTAATAAAATAAATAAGAGGCTACTTAGACTAAAATTAGTGAAAAATTCAAGTGAATGGTGAGCGTGGATTTTTGTTTTGGTTTAATTCATTTTCTTTCTGATTTTGAATTTCCTAATGTGGTCCGTATATTTATTTTTTAACTAACACTGTATTTGTTTCCAGACACTTCAAACATATGTTTGTATTGTATGCGAGGACACTGGTACCCTAAACACAAGTTAAATCTTATTCTGGGTACCAAAGTTCATCGTAAATACTTTTGATTTGTGCCATAATTATGTTTTGACTTTGTTTGTGTATTTTTGTCTATGTAGTGAGAAATAAATTATTATTATTATTATAACTATGTTTTGGTTGTTCATATAAAATAATGTTATATTTTTGTCATAAGCCAAAAGGTTGTGAGTGATATTAATTGAAACAATTGGTTAAATGTGTATTTTAAGTGAGTGGAATATCAATTAAATGTTAATTAAAGTGGATTAAAATGTGTATGATATGTAATTCTTTCGTAAATAAAGCAAGGTAAAGTGAACCTTTCGTTGTCATTCAGAAAAATCATTATATAATACGTTCATTTCCCCTAAAAGCCCTTAGAAATTACTACTTGAGAGTAGATTGAGCTTGTCTCAGGCGAACAGAGATCACATCTGTCAAAATTAATTTCGGAGAGGAGATTTTGACATAAGCATCATTATTAAATAAGCTGTTGATTGATCGTTACTTGTTTAACGATCAGTGAATCTTCTTTCAAGAGACGTTCAATAATAACATTTCTTCTTAAAACAGAGTCACGTCTGAGAAGCCTTTTAAATTAAGGGCCTATGACTTGTAGGAACTAATTATACTTATATTTTTAATGTAATATGAACACTAGAATTATTTATTATACTGAAATAGTCTGGGGTAGAAAATAAATCTGTCTTATTATCACATTTGAAATCTTTACACTTATAATATTTTTAACTAACAAATTTAAAATTTGATACAAATTCTCTTTAGTTGAAAACAAAAGTTAATACTTATGATGAATGCAAGTAAGATTTCTACATTTAAGACTAAAGCCCGTATATTAAAAGGAGATAGACCAGTGCTTCTCCTTGGACTTCCAGATGAGTGAAGCACGGAGACTATAGGATCCCTTGCTCCGACTGATGACGTTATTTTACCTATCGTGATGCAGCCAAACAGTTTTTCTTTTAGGTATGATTCAAGCAGTCTAAACAATTATTAATTAAAAAGCAGAAATTACATTTACAATATTATAATTATAGTACATTTACTAATACTAGCTGACCCACGCAACCTTGTTTGCGCCTTATATTGCCCGTAGCGTGAAAATTTCCCCCGTTTTTGAAACATTCTTCATTGTTGCTCCGCTCCTATTAGTAGTAGCGTGATGATATATACCCTATAGCCTTCCTCGATAAATGGACTATCCAATACCGAAAGAATTTTTCAAATCGGACCAGCGGTTCCTGAAATTAGCGTGTTCAAACAAACAAACAAACTCTTCAGCTTTATATATTAGTATAGATTATAATAATAATAGTTTATTTCACAAAAATATACAGAGTTTCAAATTATTAGTAGGCTAGCAATTATTTAACAAAAATAGTGAAGTTAACATCTGTAACCGAACTAGGCATTGCCTGTATTTCGATTATCGAAATATTAAAGATTATCGAAATATTAAATTATCGATATTTTAAAAAGCTGAAGAGTTCGTTTGGTTGAAAGCACTAATTTCAGGAAGTACTGGTCCGATTTCAAAATTATAAAATAGTCGACTTATCTATGAAGGCTGTGAGCTGTACACTACGACAAATAGGAGCGAAGTATCAATAATAAATGTTGCAGAAACGGGGGAAAAACCTCTTGAGAGCTTTCATCACGTGAACTGCGTAAAAGTTTACGATTTCACAAAAATAACATGTAACAGAATTGTTTCCATAAAAGTTCTAAAATAGATACCGCGACGGCATATGTCTACCTTTTGACGTTGGGTCACTAGAACTTTTTTATGGTATGCAAATTTGTCCACCCACGTGGAGATTCAATTGCAGCACTGGTCTGTCGCCCTTTAAAAAACATTCAGGTATTGGTGGTTCTCTGAATATTTTAATAAGATGTTTTAAGTTAAATCAAAACTTTAGTTATATTATAGAACGCGTTTTAAGTTTTTTGCAGTTGAAACTAATCTCAAGCAATGATTTAAACTTACATCCTGTTTTTGTTTATTACGTTTCCATTGTCCACACGATCGATCTTATTACTCCGTATCGCATATTTTAGAAACATAATCTATACAAATAAATAAAATTGGAGTGTCTGTTTGTAATATTGAAATAACCGCTTTTTACTAAATGCATATGCATGTATGCACGGTACATGTACCAAATGTTTGGTTTAAAAATACTCACGTTTTGCCACTCTTTTCCTGCGCCGAGCACTGTTTTCCTCCTACTTTGATTCCGCTCCTCTTAGCGGGGCGAGAAAAATATTGTCACTAGGCCGCCATCCGTTAGTCACTATACTGCATTGTTTACGTTCGCAACTAGGATGGCAACCAACTCTTTGAGATTTTACTATGGCTTTCTATCAGGCAGAGTAGTCATTATGGCAGGTAACATTTAAAACAACTGGCCAACAAGAGGTTTCGAGTAACAATGTCAAAAAAAACTGCGCCTTTAGTTTAAAATGAACCAAACATTGGGTTTGGTTCATTTTAAACAAAAGGCGCAGATTTTTTACGTCGATTTGTCACCGTTGATTAAACCTGGTTTTTGTAGGAGCAATGAATTTTTTCCGACTGAATCTGCTCCGACATAGGCCAAGCCAGTATTATACGCCGGAAAACTTATGGGACAATACTTTAATGAATTATTTGTTAGACTTGATAAAAAAAATGATGAAGACCCGGTCCCATTTGTCCAAAAGAAGGTGTTGATTCACTACTACAACTCACTAGTGCATTTATTTCTAATTGTGGTGATAATTTGCAGGAATTGCGCTTGGAATTTTGCATATATATGGGACTGCCAAAGTGACTCTAGCCTGACGAAAAGCTTGATCAGAATCTAAGAGTAGTGGGCCAACAGGCGTGGGGGTAGCTTAAAGGGTACCGTGGATACGACCATTATAAGTACTATATATACCTATACACAAATATTTGTATTGTTGCACTTAGTACCTACTAAGTTCATTAATACAAATACTTGTTAATGTGTTTACAGTGTTAGCCCAACGAAACAGTTACAGTGTTAGAAACGAACTTGTAGTTATTTTAAAATTAAGTTTCGAATTAAATTTATTTGAATATCAATTAAGGTTAATTTGTAGGATAAGACTCGAAAATTGATTAAAGCAAATCCTTCATTTATCAGGAACACCAATTATCGTGGAACACGTTGATTTCTCCTACACTATTACTCTAGAAAACACTGCTTGAGATTAGTTTCAGTTTGTATCATGTAGAAAACATGCATTTGTCAAAATTTTTTGTGATTTTCAATAATAAAATCTCTACGTCAAATCCGTTTCACGACTGACACACCTTTTAACATACGGGCTTAAGTGTCACTTGCAAAATAACTAACGTATGCAAGGTTTGTTCTCATTTGATCAATTGTCGAACTACTGAAATTAGTCCTAAACCTAGTCCATCAAAGTACAGGTCTAACTGGTTACAAAAAGTTTTTTTAAATGGTGGACTCCAAAACAAAATATAAATTACTTAATATAAAAATTTGTATTATTTTAAATTTTAAACCGCGCGAAATTTTAAACTTGACATATTATTATATTCTAGCCATTAATTATTTAAAATTCAGTCTAATTATCAGACATAATCACAATTAACATAGCAATAAATTCTACTCACAATGACATGTCAAATTATTTAAAATAGTTAAATTAGTCTTATGATCACGTTATTATTATCACATAAAATAGTTTTTAAAAGAGCACAGCAATAGCAATACAGTTTATACCCTATCATGTGTTCATGGGTGATGAGGGTATCGTTGAATATACCCGTACTGTGAGGGTACAGCTGATGCAGATGCAGAGGTTGTTACAGCAGACGTTCCGCTTAATCCCCTTATTTGCCCGTATCCAGCTGCACTATCTGTAATAATTTAAAAATTATTTTTGGGTTGAAACAATATTTTCTTATTCAAATTTCATTTCATCTATACAAATAAATAAAATTGGAGTGTCTGTTTGTAATATTAAAATAACAGCTTTTTACTAAATGCATATGTATGTATACATGCACATATACAAAAAATGTAAATTTTTTTTCTGTCTGTTTGTTCCGGGTAATCTCTGGAACGGCTGGACCGATTTTGACGGGACTTCCACTGGCAGGTAGCTGATAATCCAGGGAGTAACTTAGGCTTTTTTAGACGAAATTTGTCTCGCGGTGTTACTCGCGGTACAACAATAACAGCGGGTAACACCGCGGGGTTCAGCTAGTTAGAAATAAAGTAGATATAATAACAGCATAATAAATAAGAACAAGCCTGAAAGATATTTTTCATCCCACCATCTCGGTAAGAGTATTTTTACCCTTCAATATCATATCTGAGTGTAAAAGCCGTTTTTATTCGCTAGAGCATAAAGTAAATTGAATTTAGAACGTCATATGCACGTATAGTTTGTAAAATCAAAACATCAATTAACCTATTTACTTCTACCTCTATGGTGCTGAATTTATCATACAATATTTTTTTAATTTGTTAAAAACTCAGACACGGAACCTTCTTGGTGTACTTTTTTTGATTTGCTTTGCCCGCGCCACTTTCTTTTCACGTAATTTAGTTATTTCCTCGCTGATGTGGGATGAAAAGTTACGCGTTGCACTCAAGCGCAAAGATTTTTCACCTTGTTATCTTTGATTCCCTCGCTAACGTTTAGGATTCAAATTTTTGCATCACTCGCTCCGCTCGTGATTCAAGATTAGAATCCTTCGCTTTTTCGATAATCAAAATTGAGCACGCGGTTAAAAAGCAACTTTGCACCCTTGTATTCTTGTATAACAAATAACTATTTTACAGACTTCGTTTTTTTTATAAAATTTATTTAGCCCATGTCACCTGGGCCGTGGCCCTTATTACTAATCTATTCACATTAATTAAATCAGTTAAGTAGGTTAGGCGCTACGGTGGAACATACATTGATTGCCAAAACTATTACCCATTATATTTTATTTTTTTATCTTACACTACTATTGTTACGAAACATAAAGATAATTACAGAATGCAGCGACAGCCAGTTTGGCCGAACAAATTCTAGATAGGTTCTCATAACAATACATTGTGGCACAGGGCAATGAACCTTAACAGAATAAATGTGATGTCGATTATGGATTGATTGTCGCTCGTTTGGCTTGTTTACATTTCTCGAAAAAGTCATTTTCGAGTTTTTTATGTTGGACACGTCCAGAACACATTTTTAAAGTGGGTGATAGACGTACGAACTTAAAGTACGCGGTTTATAAGATCGTGAACTTACTCGGCTCGACGTCGGTGACACACGTGAAGCTTGCTCATACTATATCGCGATGTCGTCGAGAGAAGAAGCTTTGTGTTATTTGGGAATTATATCATATTACATTTTAAAAACTAATAAAAAAACACGAAATCGACAAGTGTGGGTAAAACACTGGATTACGAAAAGAGAGCGTTTATCGCATGTGAATTTAGTAAGAGAGTTACGTGAAGAGAAGGAAGGCTCCCGGCTCGCCGTGCTGCCACACGTACGAGCCGAGACGAGCTACGAGTAAGATTTCAAACAGGTTGGATCGCCGGCGAACTTGCGCGGCAATTTTAAAGTACGCGTTTTTAAGGTGACACACAGGCGAAAAAGGTCGTCGAGCCACGCTGATTTCAGCACGAACGGGCCGGCTCGACCGGGGCGGTACTACCCTCGCACAGAAAATCAACGTAAAATGACAGCGATCATGCTGTCGTGTTTCGTTGGTGAGTGCGAGACCGGAGGCCCAATGATGCGGAAGCATCACTAGCCCGCCATGGTGTGGGTCACCATGCTGCATTGTAGCATTGTCTGCATTCGCAGTATGGTGACCACCACTCTTGGATTCTACTCATGCTTTCCATCAGGCAGAGTAGAGTCATTTTGGCAGGGTCAAACATAAAAAAAAAAAAAAAAAAAAGTACGCGTACTTACTCGCACGTCTATCACCCACTTAAGAGCTAGGCGTTGTATAAATAAAATATCGATCGTAAGTTGTAACTGATTAAATGTGTGTTTTTATTGTAAAATTGTTCGTCTTATATATACAATTTGTCGGTACATTTGGAAGTGGAAATACGAACACGAAGATTGTGTTGTCCGATCACAGGGAACCCGGGACTTCGCGTGCATTATCCACGATGCGGCGCGAGTATATCAGCGTCGCTAGATGGCACTATAAAAGTTCTGGCCGCAGAAATCTAGCCAGTAACGCCCCAAGCCGAGGACCGTACCCCACAGGGGGTGCTCTTGGGCGTAGTTACTATCTATACCCTAAAAGAGACATTGATCCCTGAGTTTGTTTCGTCCTTTCTTCTCAGAGCTAGTCCAGTCAGGAAAGGCCGAACTCATCTGCTTACAAAATTCAAACCGGTTTAGAGCCCACAGCGCTCACCGAAAAAATCAGCGTAAAATTGTAGAGGCCACTAACAGTTAAAGTATATAAAAAAAATCTGATTCAGTATGCCATATGATTCAGAGTAGGAATGTACTTCGATGCTCCGCCGCACATACGTAGATTTTGACGATTTAGGCGGCCGAAAACATTTGTTATTATTTACACCTCCAAAATGATTTATTTAATAAAAACAGCTGGCTTTGAATAAATTTAAATGTTTATTTAGTTAAAGCAGCAAAAAAATATTAAACTACAGAAATATTTATGTTACCTAAAATATAAGTAAGTATAAAATACAATAAATTACAATTTAGACGGTACACGCATAATTCCTATTTACATACACAATTTACAAAATGGTTTCTCGTAACTTTTACTCGGAAAATTAGGTTTCTTGCTCTGTGCCTGAGTCTTCTGGATCTGTCTCTGCGTTCGACTCAGCAGGCGCAAGCAAAGTTATGGTTTCACTTAAAAATAATTTTCTCGAAGTTTTTTTAACAGGTCTCATACTGCTCAGGAGAGGATCTGATGATAATAGCAACCTTTGATATATATCAAGGTTACACTCCTCCCTTGAAAACTTCCTTGAAAAGTTTTGTCGGTAAGACCTGAAATGTTTATTGCGTGCCTCTGCTGCTTCTTCCGATAATTGTCCTATCGGCAACAAAGCGTTTTCAATAATGCTGGCACCATGGATCAAAATTTTGTGCATTGTGGGTGTCATAGGATGCCACCCGTACTGCTCATATGCTGTATCCATAGCATAGATTTCGTACTTCGGTGTATCGATTTTGTAGCCGGATGAAAAAGCTTCTAGTATGACTTTCAGCCGATGAATTAATTCATGGCTGATACCTGTAATCTCAGCAGCCAACTCTGTGTTCTCAAAAAAACGTCTGCTGGTATTTCCATCGTTTGTGTTCCCAAAATTTGCTTTTGGCATGTCTACTAGCAGCCCAGTTTCTGTCCGGAACTTTTCTTGAATTTCTAGTTTTTTTGATTTTTCTAACAGCTTTTCTTCCGAAGTCCTTCTTTCTCTGTATTTTTTTACAGGTAGTTTATACGCCAGGTGCAATATACTTTCGAACATGCGTATCCTGGCATGCAAAACTGAATTCCCAAATTCAAGTGCTTCTGGGCTTAACTCGTTTCTTTTCTCCAGATTGTTGAAGTCCTTTGAAGTGGCTCCACAGATGTAGCACCTACTCGTTGAAGCTGTATTTGTGGCTGCATTGCAAACTTTCCCATCAATCATTGTCATCTTCATTATGTGTATGAACTTGAATTCACCACCGTCTAAATTGACTGTACTCGTAGTCAGGGACTTGGCAGCATTTCCTACATAGCTGATTTCTTCTTTCGTCACATCTGTGGACTCTTTAACAAACCGGAATCTTATCGGTCTGCAATATCGTGGAGAGGATGGCGTAGGATTCTGCCACACGATCTTCTTGTTTCCTTCTCCGCAAACTATTCGCAGAGGCACAAAGGAACTTAGAAAAATGTTTGCATCGGAGTCTGCATCATCCGCAAATTTCTGTTTAAACCGAGCTTGTTGTGAGCCGTCACATCCCCATTTGCTAATTAATGCGAATGACTTCCGCTCATTGTCATTGAGTGTAAGCAAGACTTCTTCCAGGAACATCGATAAGCGCGTTACTGTATGATTCATTAGGCTTTGCAACTCCATTTCTGCGCAGGTAGCCGTTACTCGTAAGGCACTTTTGGGTGGATAGCAATCTTGTTTTGCCTTTTACAGAAGATCGTAACAAGGATAATGCCTTGGATTTGTTGACCTTATTATTTCATATTGCCGTCGAGTGAGATCCGCTTCCACAAACATCTTTAGGGCTTCGAACGGGGTCAAAGGAGCGATTGTTCCATCTGTTTTGGAATAGGCTCTTCTATATTTGCTAGCTCGACTTGGCGAATTGGTGATTTCTTTAAGGACTTTCGAGGCATCCCTTTTTCCGTGAGTTTGCAAAACCACTTGTGCAGCATGCACTATGACCTCAGGATCTATAGAGGAACGTATTTCCTCGGTTTTTCTCCTTTTGCTCCGATCACTCGAATCCACAAACGATTTGCAGGGACGACCTTGGCGGCCAGGCGTTTCAATAGGAATTTCGAAAGTACCTTGTAACCAAGACTGGTTATTTTTCAAAAAAGCGTCTTCAACTTTGTGCGCTTTTATCCACCTTTGCTTCATTTGTGACTTAACATAAGAAAAGGCATGCTTCAGACTCTTAATATTATCTTGATTATCACCACAACCCTCCAGCAGATGATTTTCTAAGTAGTCCGATTTGTCACAAAAACTTTGTAAATTTTGACCTTGCATCTAGTCAAACAAATACCTCCGAGTGACTACTTTGATGCCCGAGCCACTAGAAGACCCTGCAACAAAAACAAACTTGTTTTAGAAAGAAGATTTACTACTTACTTATTTACTATTTAAGACTTAGATTTACAATTTTGTGGTAAACTGCGAGTTACTGCGGTTGATTTTTGCTTAGCCTCAATGTTAATAGTGTGCATAATTAACGTAATAAGAAACTATGACAGGGACGGATCCTGAAGTACACTAAATGGCCTTATGAAATATACTTTTTACGAAAAAAAAACTTTTTAGCACGTATTATATTTGAACAGTTAATGCATACTCTGAACTTGTTATAAAGTGTGAAGTTTTATATTAACATTGAAAATACCTTACCTGAAGCATGAGAATCCATCACAATCACTTTAGTTATTTGCTTTGAAAAATAAACATTCACTTTGAAATAAATGATAAAATAATAACACCGATACTTGATACGTGCACCGAGAGCGACGATCGAATTTCGACTACCTGCTACTCAGCCCATGCGCACCCGTTTGGGGTTAAATGGGTGGGGTATAGTTCCTGGAAGTGTCAGCTACCTGTGACATCATAAAATTTGGGTGTCGTATTGATTTTGAAAAATTGACTTTTGGCCGCCTAAATCGTCAAAATCTACGTACGTGCGCCGGCGCACACGCTGTCTCCTTCATACATGCGCGGTCTCGCTCTAACGGGTGGTCGCACACGCTGTCTCCTTCATGCTTGCGTGCTCTCGCTCTAACGTGTGGTCATGCAGCGGCCAGAGCCCGCAGCCAGTATCGACACCGGCCTCGTTGCTCATGAATGCATGTAGCTGCATATGTAGGCTGATATTATTACTCCGCCGCCAGCATAATGAGATGCATAAATAGGTATATTAATAGGGTGCTTGCTGAGCTTTGTGTTGAAATAGTATGCCGGTTTTAATCTTTCTATTGATATGTTTGAGTTTCTATTCTATGACTGCACTTTGAAATATTTATCGTTGCGTTCGATGACGCGATAAGGACCGTTATAAGTAGGTGTGTTGACACCTACTTACGGCAACGATACAGTAAGCAAGCTTGGGCGTTGGGCTTGCTTACTGCATCGTTGCGTATATAGACTTGTGTGCTTGTGTTGTTTAGGTCGCTGTGAATGAATACATTTCGCCGTTTATCGTTGTGTTCTCTTTGCACCTGTGCCTTTTTCAATGCTTCATTTAAATGATTCATATAGTTTAACAACTGCTTGGAATCCGCTTTCATATCACGGGTCTGGAGAAAGTCTAAAGTTATCGTACTATACCAAAACCGGGAAAACCAACAGATAACCCCAAAAAAATTCCTTATTGTGCCACACATATAAACTATTTGAACGACTACTGCTGACCAGGCTTACTACTTCATAGACGCGGTTTTGATAACAGAGCAAGCTAGCTTTAGACCAGCGAAATCATGCTGCAACCAAACCTAACTCTCGCAACACATCGAGGACGGTTATGAGCTGGGAAAAATAACTGGCGCTGTATTCGTCGACCTCACTGCGGCATATGATACAGTGAACCTTAGGCGACTGTTGTGGAAGGTGGAAGTCATGACGGGCGATTTAAAATTTGTCGCGATACTCCGAAAGCTTCTGCATAATCGTCGCTTTCAGTTTCATTTCTTAACGGATCGAATTAATTCGAATCTATTAACGAAACGGATTTGTTGGCGATCCCGGCGGAACGTTTTGCCATAGGGCAGTGTCCTAGTCCCGCTATTGTTCAACACCTACACGAACGACAATTGTTCAACGTCCAACCCAAATACCTCCCGCTTTATGTACGCAGATGATCTTGCACTCACACCGCAGGCTTCCAGTTTCCAAGAAGTAGAGGTCAATCTCACTGCGGCTCTTTGCGCCTTGAGTCGGTACTACTAAATCCATAAAAAACAGAGTCCTGTGCGCTTCATCTTTGCAACAACCAGGTGGACCGAAGGCTCAACATTATGTGGCAGGGAAAACTCATTGCCCACAATCACCATCCAAAGTACCTGGGTACTATCTTTGACAGGTCGCTCACATTTAGGAGAAACTGCGAAAATATTTAAAAAAGGTACACACCCGCAATAATTTACTCCAGCATCTCCGCACTACCAACTGGGGATGAGGATTGTTTGAGGTTATGAGGACAACTGGCCTGGCGCTATCATTCTCTGCTGGCGAATTTGCGTGCCTCGTATGGAGCCGATCTGCTCACGCGAGGTTAGTGGACACAGCACTAAATTACACTTGTAGGATAATATCAAACCGACCCCTATCAAACTGCTGTATCCGCTGGCTGGCATAGCGCCACCGGTGGCTCGGAAGGCTGTGGCGAGTTCCGTAGAGAGGGCAGGAATGGAGAGCGACCCACGCCACCCCATGTACGGCTACACCCTGCCCCAACAGAGACTAAAGAGCCGTAAGAGTTTTGCGAAATGTGTCGACCCATTGACCTTGGGCCCATCTCAAGCGAGGTGCAAATTGTGGAGCAACAGCGTATCATTGCCAGATCCATTTGTGGTGCCGGCTGAGTGCCTACCGCCTGGACACAAATTATCGTGGCCGACCTCCAGGTCGCCCACGATAATTATGTCATTACTTGTGTGTTCAATTGTTTTAACCCATTTGCATTTCTCTAGATGAGAGAGAATGAGAGATTTAGGATACTCCTCCTAAACGAATTCGGATGAAATTTTGTGTGAATATATCAATGGACACATAGGTGGTTTTGGTTAGTTGTTATGTCACCAGGTTTGCGGTATGAAGATTAGCGGGTGAGCTAGTGGCCTGTTTATTTAATATTTGGGGCACAGTGTTTTTCGTAGACCTCACCGCAAACATATGGTGTAACGCGGGACGTCGTCGTCGTCAGGGTACAATCAACCAACTAGCTTGTGATGGTGGTGACAATGAGTTAGATTTTATCCCGAAACAATTTTGTCTTAGGCAGTTAATACAAGTCCAGAATTAAAACATTAAATTGCAAATTGAGGTGAGTAGATTATTCTATTATAACCCAATGACCCACCTATTTAAATACAAATAAACACAGTTTTGCTGCAAAATAAAGAAACAACTAAAATTAAAAATATATAAATTCCAAAACAATTAGGCCTTAGACATTGCTACTAATGAAATTGTAAAAATGACTTCAAAGAAATATTATAATAAGTATTCTCTATTGTGGCACAAAGGCAAGCAGTCATTGTAAATTTGCAACAGATAATTTCCGTTGTAATATTGTCAAATTTTGATTGAAGTCTATAGAACTCTTACGTTTTTTTTATTATTACCAATAAATTACTAATGTATACAAAAATATAAAAATTTTGATTTTTATTATGATTCTCAAAGATAATTTAAAAAATATACCGGAGAAAACTGTTTTTAGTTTCCAAATATACATGCTAATATTATTTATATTGGAAGTATTGAGTACAATATAAATTAATCATATACGCTTTTTATACCTAGCTATGTTGTGAGACTAACTCAGATCTTATATATAACTAGCTGAACCCCACGGTGTTACCCGCGGTTATTGTTGTACCGCGAGTAACGCCGCGGGACAACGTTAGTCTAAAAAAGTAGTCTAAGTTACTCCCCGGGTCATCAGCTACCTGCCAGTGAAAGTCCCGTCACAATCCGTCCAGCCGTTCCAGAGATTACCCGGAACAAACAGACAGACAAAAAAAAATTAACTACATTTTTGGTAAATGTACCGTGTATACATACATATGCATTTAGTAAAAAGCGGTTATTTTAATATTACAAACATACACTCCAATTTTATTTATTTGTACAGATGTATACATGCATGGCATGTATTGATGGAATCAAGTATGCGATTAAAAGGTCTCACTCTGAATACTTAGGCAACATCAAAAAACTATGTTACAGTAATTTCAAAGAGTATTTTGATGAGAGAAGTAAGGAAAAGGGTATCTGGTATAAAACCATTCAACATCAGCCTGCTAGGATACCCTGGTTTTTTAATATTAAGATAAATAGAAAGGTAGTTGTTATAGCACACAGACTGCGTTCAGGCCACTACCCATGTGGAAAGTTTGGATATCTCATGAAAAAAGTCGATACGCCAAACTGTGAAACTTGCGGAGTCCTTGATGATGTCCAACACTTACTAGTTGATTGTGTCAAATATCGAAACCAGAGGAACTCGTTGATGTGCAAATATAACTTTAATGTTTACGACGTAGGACTTTTCATTACGATCTTAAGGACGCGTTTGCAAAATTGATAGGTACAGAATCGAATTACTACGTTGACACAAGTTACACAAACAAGTGCAAATCGGATAGCGGCAGGTATAAATGTCAACTTGCCTAAATTGATATTTTGAAAGTTTTTTATTTTTTCTCATTTCTATGTAATAGGTACTTACCTCCGGACTTGCTGGAGTGACCTGAAGGTGTACTTCGGTGACTGCTTATGGAACTCCTAGACGAGTTGACAGTCTCACCGAGTTTGGGCTCGTTTTGTTAGTTATGACTAGACCTTACCTCCGGACTACATGGAGTGATCTGAAGGTGTACTTCGGTGACTGCTAGTGGAACTCCTGGACGAGTTGACATAGTCTTACCGATTTTGAGCTTATTTTGTTAGTTATGATGAGACCTTACCTCCGGCTTAGATGGAGTGACCTGAAGGTGTACTTCGGTGACTGCTAGTGGAACTCCTAGACGAGTTGACATAGTCTTACCGATTTTGAGCTTATTTTGTTAGTTATGATGAGACCTTACCTCCGGCTTAGGTGGAGTGACCTGGAGGTGTACTTCGGTGACTGCTTTTGGATCTCATAGACGAGTTGACATAGTCTTACCGAGTTTGGGATCGTTTTGTTAGTTCTGATGAGACATTACCTCCAGACTAGATGGAGTGACCTGAAGGTGTACTTCGGTAACTGCTAATGGAACTGAAGTACACCTTCAGGTCACTCCATCTAGTCTGGAGGTAAGGTCTCATCATAACTAATAAAACAAGCCCAAACTCGGCACACCTAGTTCTACTTGTCGAGGAGTTCCATTAGCAGTTACCGAAGTACACCTTCAGGTCACTCCATCTAGTCTGGAAGTAATGTCTCATCAGAACTAACAAAACGATCCCAAACTCGGTAAGACTATGTCAACTCGTCTATGAGATCCAAAAGCAGTCACCGAAGTACACCTTCAGGTCACTCCATGAAGTCCGGAGGTAAGGTCTCATCATAACTAACAAAATAAGCTCAAAATCGGTAAGACTATGTCAACTCGTCTAGGAGTTCCACAAGCAGTCACCGAAGTACACCTTCAGGTCACTCCATGAAGTCCGGAGGTAAGGTCTCATCATAACTAACAAAATAAGCTCAAAATCGGTAAGACTATGTCAACTCGTCTAGGAGTTCCACAAGCAGTCACCGAAGTACACCTTCAAGTCACTCCATGTAGTCCGGAGGTAAGGTCTCATCATAACTAACAAAATGAACCCAAACTTGGTAAGACTATGTCAACTCGTCTAGGAGTTCCACAAGCAGTCACCGAAGTACACCTTCAAGTCACTCCATGTAGTCCGGAGGTAAGGTCTCATCATAACTAACAAAGTGAACCCAAACTTAGTAAGACTATGTCAACTCGTCTAGGAGTTCCACTAGCAGTCACCGAAGTACACCTTCAGGTCACTCCATCTAAGCCGGAGGTAAGGTCTCATCATAACTAACAAAATAAGCTCAAAATCGGTAAGACTATGTCAACTCGTCTAGAAGTTCCACAAGCAGTCACCGAAGTACACCTTCAAGTCACTCCATGTAGTCCGGAGGTAAGGTCTCATCATAACTAACAAAATGAGCCCAAACTCGGTAAGACTATGTCAACTCGTCTAGGAGTTCCACAAGCAGTCACCGAAGTACACCTTCAAGTCACTCCATGTAGTCCGGAGGTAAGGTCTCATCATAACTAACAAAATGAACCCAAACTTGGTAAGACTATGTCAACTCGTCTAGGAGTTCCACTAGCAGTCACCGAAGTACACCTTCAGGTCACTCCATCTAAGCCGGAGGTAAGGTCTCATCATAACTAACAAAATAAGCTCAAAATCGGTAAGACTATGTCAACTCGTCTAGGAGTTCCACTAGCAGTCACCGAAGTACACCTTTAGGTCACTCCATATAGTCCGGAGGTAAGGTCTCATCATAACTAACAAAATAAGCTCAAAATCGGTAAGACTATGTCAACTCGTCTAGGAGTTCCACAAGCAGTCACCGAAGTACACCTTCAAGTCACTCCATGTAGTCCGGAGGTAAGGTCTCATCATAACTAACAAAATGAACCCAAACTTGGTAAGACTATGTCAACTCGTCTAGGAGTTCCAGAAGCAGTCACCAAAGCACACCTTCAGGTCACTCCACCTAAGCCGCAGGTAAGGTCTCATCATAACTACATCATAACTAACAAAATGAGCCCAAACTCGGTAAGACTGTGTCAACTCGTCTAGGAGTTCCAAAAGCAGTTACCGAAGTACACCTTCAGATCACTCCACCTGAGCCGGAGGTAAGGTCTCATCATAACTAACAAAATGAGCCCAGACTCGGTAACACTATGTCAACTCGTCTAGGAGTTCCACTAGCAGTCACCGAAGTACACCTTCAAGTCACTCCATGTGGTCCGGAGGTAAGGTCTCATCATAACTAACAAAATGAGCCCAAACTCGATTAGACTATGTCAACTCGTCTAGAAGTTAGAAAAGCAGTCACCGTAGTACACCTTCAGGTCACTCCACCTAAGTAGGAGGTAATGTCTCATCAATCGAGCCCGAACTCGCACAATACTACTTAGTTTTAGCAAACTAAAATATTGTTATAAAAATCTGTAAATAGAAGAAACCTCCTCCTTTTTTTGAAGTCGGTTAAAAATAATCTAACGTTGTCAAGTATCAACCTATTCTGGTTTATCGAATATATTGAATTCGAAGAGCGATCTTTTCAACAAGAGCTAATGCAAACAGGCGACACAGTGTCCACTCATGACGGCGGCTGAGCGCAGACTGAGATTACGAAATTTTTACGCGATAAATCAAAAGAGGTTCAAAAAAATAAAATAACCCTTATTGCAATCGACTACGATTCATCCGTAATAGCAAAATATGAGAAAATATAAGCTCCGGTTGTTATTTTTTCTGCGACTTTCTGTGACACTTTTATACTATTTTTTTCCTCGGATCTATAATTGACTATATATGCCTTCTTACATTATTTTTAGAAATTCTAAAATAGGTTGATTGTAGAACAAAAATGTACCAAAACTCAACCCGATATCGTAAATACTGTGGAAAATGGTTACGGAAGATCGTTTTTACAATATAAAAAAATACAATTTCCAAAAAAGTTGTCCCTCGGATTTGAAGATGAAGAACTAATCTATAAGTGTTAGTACTTTGTTATATTCAATTTGTTTAGTTTAGTTACAAATTGCACCGAAAAAAAGCATAATTTTGTACGAATCGTAAACGCGCCCTTAAGTAACCCTAACACAAATGCGGCGCTGGACCTATTTGAAATATTTGCACAACAATGACTTTCTCTGTTTCCAAGTTAGTTGTATCTTAGAATAAGCCACGATGGGGCTAACATATTATTTTATAATAAAAGCCTCTAAATAAATGAAGATTAAAAAAAAAAAAAACATTTTCTACTATAATAATATTCCGACAGGTGGTTGGAATTTATTTTATAAGCAGTTAGTGTAGTAGTTCTAAGGAATTACATAGTCAATGTATTAAAAATAGTCGCTCTGGAGTTTCAGCAGTGTGCATTTTTTTTTGTTCGGCACACTTTGACACTTTCCAAATTGAAATTTGAAACGTTTATTCAATAAAAATTTGGACGGTTATAAAATTTGCGCGGTTTGCTTGCATCAAATCTATCACGAAACAAAAAATGCACAAATAAATAGACCTTGCACCTACACACTTCTACATTTTTCAGAAAATGGTAGCAAACAAATTAATATGCTAAAGAATTTGTTGCCTTCGAGAAGCCTTCGTCATTCTTTAAGAAGGGTGTTAATAAACTGCCACTGCAATGGCAAAGTTAAAACAATATCACTTGGGTGCAGTGGCGTAACTATAGGGTGGCAGGGCTGGCAAAATGCCACGGGCCCCCGACCAATGAGGGCCCGGTCCGAGAGGCTGTATGCTCAGAAGTAAATTTTTAACAATGTACATTAGTTATTTATTATTATTTTTTTTGTTTTTTTTTTAATGTATCTATTTAAAATCCATTTCAGTGAGACAACTAAAGACCATACAAATTCGAGGTACCTAATCATTAAGGATTTCAATACATCATACACAAAAAGAATAAAATCAATTTTAGAACTCATCCATTGCTTTCTAAGCGGCGCGGGTAATCATTGACGGTTGGGTATTGAAAACCATGCGATGGTTATCTGTACAAATATATAAAATTGGAGATCCTGTTTGTAATATTAAAATAACCGCTTTTACTAAATGCGTATGTATGTATACATCTGTACAAATAAATAAAATAGGAGTGTCTGTTTGTAATATTAAAATAACCGCTTTTTACTAATACTATGTATACACGGTACATATAAAATTAAACGTAATATTTATCCAAGTCCATTTAATCAATACAAACTATACAAATAAATTGTTATTTGTAACATGAATTGGCGAAGACTTTAGTAGTAGAAGTAAAACTTACCATTTGATGCACCAGCATATAGCATATGCCGCCGGATAATAGGGTCTTGGAGGTAGCAGTGCAGCTGGTGTTTGGTGTGTCGGTGGCGGATGTAACATGGTGGATGTCTGAACCGCATTCTGTAGACTTGACACCGTTGGGCCATACGCCAAATTAGCTTGGTGAGCGACATTTTGTACAGGCGGAAAAAGCGCTGTTAGTATTGGTTGTGTATTTAACATTGGCCGGTTACGCGTTTGAACTGCGACCAATGGCTGTTGCTGTCGCTTTTGCGCGTAGGTGTTTTTAAGCGGCTCGATCGTACTCTGGGTGGTCCTGCTAGGTCCCGCTAGATGCGGTGGCGGAATAGAACTTGATTTTTGTGAGCTGCTTACTGAAATAAGTATTATTTAAAGTTAATAATTTATTATATTTTTGTAATACAAATGGGAATTGTATAAAATACTTGTCAAAACTTTATCGTTAAGTATTTAAATAGTTAGGAAGAACACTGAATACGAGTTATCGATCCGCTAATAGCCAAAGGCTGGGGGAGAGCCAACTCTGCAACGCTATGAGTATCCCAGAGGATTACCGAACGAAAAAAGGGAGTCATAGAACACGTTTTTGGGCATTGCTCGAGCGTGATCATCCTCTGATCAGTCGAACCAACAGGAATTAAAAGACTACACTACGTCATTCGATCAGTCGGAAAAGTAGTCGGACTAAGGTAGTAGACCTACACTGATTTCAGCACGAATGGGCCGATTCGACCGGGGCGGTACTACCCTCTCGCAGAAGACCAACCTAAAATGACAGCAATCGTGTTTCGTTGGTGAGTGCGAGACCGGAGGCCCAAAGATGCAGAAGCATCTCAGTAGGCCGCCATAGTGTGGGTCACCACACTTCATCGATAAGAAAATGTTGCAGAGATTTAATTACAATAATACCAGACAAAAACTGATTTTTACGGCACTAGAAGAATATACTACCTTTAACAAAACAAAGTCTGATATGATCGTAAGTATGGATCCTTTCGTAGACTGATGATAAGAAAAATTAAAGTATTTCTCAATAAGAAAGTAGAATGGGTAGCTGATGGTGGACTTGAAGGCTGTTGGAGTGGCGCCCGATGTCACTTACTAGACCGCGACGAGGTAGACCACTAATGAGATGGAAGGATGACATCGAAGGGCATGCAGGTCAGGATTGGATGTCAGCGGCTCAAGACCGCCAGAAGTGGAAGAGTATGGAAGAGGCCTACGTACAAAGCTGAATAGAAAAGGACTGACATAGATAGATCTCCAACGTATTAATAATTGCGACTAGTTTAATACTTGATCTTTTAAAATTCACGATTATTAAAAAGTTATTTTATGAACTAATTTACTCTCATGAATTATGCTAAAAGTCTATTTAGTCCTTTACTTACTTAAGGTCTAGAATTATAATATATAGTTCTAATGATAGAGTGATAGTTTAAACCTAAGTATAAAAAATTATAAGCTTACCATCCTCAACTCCTCAACCAATCGCGGTCCACTGCTGAACGTAGGTCTCCCCCAAGGTGCGCCAGCCATCCCGGTCTTGGGCAGTCCGCATCCATTCGCTGCCAGCCACCTTCTTTAAATCGCCAGTCCGCAAAAATAATACTTAATGTAATACTTCTATGAAAGAGTGTTTAGTTCATTCTGGACTATTAGCAAAGGTGCTTGTACGCGATCCCTAGAAATAAACAAAAAAACATCAGTATTTTCTGTTCAATGTTCAAAGTAATTTATTTAACTGGTGTAAAGCGATATTTACTTACTTCCACGATGTTACGAGCTAAATCTATGATGTTCATGATTTGGTTCTGCAAAGTCATGGATGAGGATGGTCCCTGCGAACAGAACACAGAGGCTGTTAGGTTATGCTTTAACACAAATTAACTAAGGTCAAAGCCGATGTAACTAAAGTGTATGAATAGCACATGGTCAAAACCAAGACTTTGTCGGACTTGGTGTCCGAGTCAGTAAGTAGTAATTTATAGTTGGTCAGTTACACTTGCGAAAAATCGTAGCCAATCAAGATCACTTGGTATAAACACACCTATTGTACATAAGATAATTACATCATCTTTCAAATACATAATATTGTGTCGTTCGGCTTAAATTGAATTTTTTTGAAATTTTCAATCATGTTGATTAATTATGTATTATCTATCGTCAGGCTTAGGCAATGTTTTTTTAGGTTGACTTTTTTTTGTTGCTTGGATGCGTGTACGCGTATGAATGCAAACGACTCCCCAGAGCGTAAACGAACAAGCATTTCTATTTTCACTCTAAATGGTAATACTAATTTATTTCGAGTCGAAATTAGTTTTCTTTAGACGACATTATAAATTAGAGTAGCGTTTAATTGGTGGCAGCATTGAATAATATACTTTATGCAGTGAGCTATAGGACTGCTTTACTTAAATATTGTATTTGTTAAATTCCCAAAAACACCCGACTGCGGGGAAGGCGGCTTATGTCAAAGGAAAAGCCGTAAGTATTTATGAATATACATTATAAATTTATCTGATGCTGACGGCACAGGAGCAGTTTCACAGATCCGTTTGCAAACAACACGAGATGTTAAGGTATTAGGGTGAGACACCGTTTCCGCGCATTATTAATAATAACCCCCCCCCCCCCTCCTTGATATAGTGACTGAGCCAAATTAAACCAATCAGACATAGTTACGTGACATGTATGTCACGTTTGTAAGTAATCCCTCCTTTTTTACTTGGCTTACGTCTCACTTTTCTGCGAGAGTACGCTTAGATTTATCTGTATAATGACGAAATTATTTTTTACTGTAGGTACGTATTTACTCTATAGTGGAGTCTCAATTAATCGTATATAAATAAACAAAATAAAAGTAGTAGTTGTGACCTACTCAGAATATATTGGTCATCGACAGTCAAATTCAGTCAGCCATCGGTATAAAATTCGCGGAAAACACTTAAAAATAAAAACATACTAATTTATAATCTTAATACGAACGGCTGGCAGGAGCTGGATGCGAGAAGCCGAGGATCGAACTAAGTGGCGTGCAATTGGAGAGGCCTATGTCCAGCAGTGGACTGCGATAGGCTGATGATGATGATGATGAATACGAACGAACTCACGAACAAATGATTGTTCAACTAATTTTATATAACAAAAACGATAAGTAAAGCAATGAATAATATTTTGACTGTGTATTACCTCTATATAAGCATCCACAATGCGAAAGAGATCTGGACCTACTGCAGATTTCAATAACAACTTGCCATTGGCGAATGCTTCGCTCTTCGTGTGCAACAGGAAGGTTTGACATTCTTTTTCACACTCAAGCCTTTCTATTTCCTTACGGAATACTTCAATTCTGAAATATATAAGCATTGTCAATAACACATAAATTTTACTTATATTTTTTCTAACAACATTTTCTACTATAATAATATTCCGACAGGTGGTTGGAATTTATTTTATAAGCAGTTAGTGTAGTAGTTCTAAGGAATTACATAGTCAATGTATTAAAAATAGTCGCTCTGGAGTTTCAGCAGTGTACAATTTTTTTAGTTCGGCACACTTTGACACTTTCCAAATTGAAATTTGAAACGTTTATTCAATAAAAATTTGGACGGTTATAAAATTTGCGCGGTTTGCTTGCATCAAATCTATCACGAAACAAAAAATGCACAAATAAATAGACCTTGCACCTACACACTTCTACATTTTTCAGAAAATGGTAGCAAACAAATTAATATGCTAAAGAATTTGTTGCCTTCGAGAAGCCTTCGTCATTCTTTAAGAAGGGTGTTAATAAACTGCCACTGCAATGGCAAAGTTAAAACAATATCACTTGGGTGCAGTGGCGTAACTATAGGGTGGCAGGGCTGGCAAAATGCCACGGGCCCCCGACCAATGAGGGCCCGGTCCGAGAGGCTGTATGCTCAGAAGTAAATTTTTAAAAATGTACATTAGTTATTTATTATTATTTTTTTTAATGTATCTATTTAAAATCCATTTCAGTGAGACAACTAAAGACCATACAAATTCGAGGTACCTAATCATTAAGGATTTCAATACATCATACACAAAAAGAATAAAATCAATTTTAGAACTCATCCATTGCTTTCTAAGCGGCGCGGGTAATCATTGACGGTTGGGTATTGAAAACCATGCGATGGTTATCTGTACAAATATATAAAATTGGAGATCCTGTTTGTAATATTAAAATAACCGCTTTTACTAAATGCGTATGTATGTATACATCTGTACAAATAAATAAAATAGGAGTGTCTGTTTGTAATATTAAAATAACCGCTTTTTACTAATACTATGTATACACGGTACATATAAAATTAAACGTAATATTTATCCAAGTCCATTTAATCAATACAAACTATACAAATAAATTGTTATTTGTAACATGAATTGGCGAAGACTTTAGTAGTAGAAGTAAAACTTACCATTTGATGCACCAGCATATAGCATATGCCGCCGGATAATAGGGTCTTGGAGGTAGCAGTGCAGCTGGTGTTTGGTGTGTCGGTGGCGGATGTAACATGGTGGATGTCTGAACCGCATTCTGTAGACTTGACACCGTTGGGCCATACGCCAAATTAGCTTGGTGAGCGACATTTTGTACAGGCGGAAAAAGCGCTGTTAGTATTGGTTGTGTATTTAACATTGGCCGGTTACGCGTTTGAACTGCGACCAATGGCTGTTGCTGTCGCTTTTGCGCGTAGGTGTTTTTAAGCGGCTCGATCGTACTCTGGGTGGTCCTGCTAGGTCCCGCTAGATGCGGTGGCGGAATAGAACTTGATTTTTGTGAGCTGCTTACTGAAATAAGTATTATTTAAAGTTAATAATTTATTATATTTTTGTAATACAAATGGGAACTGTATAAAATACTTGTCAAAACTTTATCGTTAAGTATTTAAATAGTTAGGAAGAACACTGAATACGAGTTATCGATCCGCTAATAGCCAAAGGCTGGGGGAGAGCCAACTCTGCAACGCTATGAGTATCCCAGAGGATTACCGAACGAAAAAAGGGAGTCATAGAACACGTTTTTGGGCATTGCTCGAGCGTGATCATCCTCTGATCAGTCGAACCAACAGGAATTAAAAGACTACACTACGTCATTCGATCAGTCGGAAAAGTAGTCGGACTAAGGTAGTAGACCTACACTGATTTCAGCACGAATGGGCCGATTCGACCGGGGCGGTACTACCCTCTCGCAGAAGACCAACCTAAAATGACAGCAATCGTGTTTCGTTGGTGAGTGCGAGACCGGAGGCCCAAAGATGCAGAAGCATCTCAGTAGGCCGCCATAGTGTGGGTCACCACACTTCATCGATAAGAAAATGTTGCAGAGATTTAATTACAATAATACCAGACAAAAACTGATTTTTACGGCACTAGAAGAATATACTACCTTTAACAAAACAAAGTCTGATATGATCGTAAGTATGGATCCTTTCGTAGACTGATGATAAGAAAAATTAAAGTATTTCTCAATAAGAAAGTAGAATGGGTAGCTGATGGTGGACTTGAAGGCTGTTGGAGTGGCGCCCGATGTCACTTACTAGACCGCGACGAGGTAGACCACTAATGAGATGGAAGGATGACATCGAAGGGCATGCAGGTCAGGATTGGATGTCAGCGGCTCAAGACCGCCAGAAGTGGAAGAGTATGGAAGAGGCCTACGTACAAAGCTGAATAGAAAAGGACTGACATAGATAGATCTCCAACGTATTAATAATTGCGACTAGTTTAATACTTGATCTTTTAAAATTCACGATTATTAAAAAGTTATTTTATGAACTAATTTACTCTCATGAATTATGCTAAAAGTCTATTTAGTCCTTTACTTACTTAAGGTCTAGAATTATAATATATAGTTCTAATGATAGAGTGATAGTTTAAACCTAAGTATAAAAAATTATAAGCTTACCATCCTCAACTCCTCAACCAATCGCGGTCCACTGCTGAACGTAGGTCTCCCCCAAGGTGCGCCAGCCATCCCGGTCTTGGGCAGTCCGCATCCATTCGCTGCCAGCCACCTTCTTTAAATCGCCAGTCCGCAAAAATAATACTTAATGTAATACTTCTATGAAAGAGTGTTTAGTTCATTCTGGACTATTAGCAAAGGTGCTTGTACGCGATCCCTAGAAATAAACAAAAAAACATCAGTATTTTCTGTTCAATGTTCAAAGTAATTTATTTAACTGGTGTAAAGCGATATTTACTTACTTCCACGATGTTACGAGCTAAATCTATGATGTTCATGATTTGGTTCTGCAAAGTCATGGATGAGGATGGTCCCTGCGAACAGAACACAGAGGCTGTTAGGTTATGCTTTAACACAAATTAACTAAGGTCAAAGCCGATGTAACTAAAGTGTATGAATAGCACATGGTCAAAACCAAGACTTTGTCGGACTTGGTGTCCGAGTCAGTAAGTAGTAATTTATAGTTGGTCAGTTACACTTGCGAAAAATCGTAGCCAATCAAGATCACTTGGTATAAACACACCTATTGTACATAAGATAATTACATCATCTTTCAAATACATAATATTGTGTCGTTCGGCTTAAATTGAATTTTTTTGAAATTTTCAATCATGTTGATTAATTATGTATTATCTATCGTCAGGCTTAGGCAATGTTTTTTTAGGTTGACTTTTTTTTGTTGCTTGGATGCGTGTACGCGTATGAATGCAAACGACTCCCCAGAGCGTAAACGAACAAGCATTTCTATTTTCACTCTAAATGGTAATACTAATTTATTTCGAGTCGAAATTAGTTTTCTTTAGACGACATTATAAATTAGAGTAGCGTTTAATTGGTGGCAGCATTGAATAATATACTTTATGCAGTGAGCTATAGGACTGCTTTACTTAAATATTGTATTTGTTAAATTCCCAAAAACACCCGACTGCGGGGAAGGCGGCTTATGTCAAAGGAAAAGCCGTAAGTATTTATGAATATACATTATTAATTTATCTGATGCTGACGGCACAGGAGCAGTTTCACAGATCCGTTTGCAAACAACACGAGATGTTAAGGTATTAGGGTGAGACACCGTTTCCGCGCATTATTAATAATAACCCCCCCCCCCCCCCTCCTTGATATAGTGACTGAGCCAAATTAAACCAATCAGACATAGTTACGTGACATGTATGTCACGTTTGTAAGTAATCCCTCCTTTTTTACTTGGCTTACGTCTCACTTTTCTGCGAGAGTACGCTTAGATTTATCTGTATAATGACGAAATTATTTTTTACTGTAGGTACGTATTTACTCTATAGTGGAGTCTCAATTAATCGTATATAAATAAACAAAATAAAAGTAGTAGTTGTGACCTACTCAGAATATATTGGTCATCGACAGTCAAATTCAGTCAGCCATCGGTATAAAATTCGCGGAAAACACTTAAAAATAAAAACATACTAATTTATAATCTTAATACGAACGGCTGGCAGGAGCTGGATGCGAGAAGCCGAGGATCGAACTAAGTGGCGTGCAATTGGAGAGGCCTATGTCCAGCAGTGGACTGCGATAGGCTGATGATGATGATGATGAATACGAACGAACTCACGAACAAATGATTGTTCAACTAATTTTATATAACAAAAACGATAAGTAAAGCAATGAATAATATTTTGACTGTGTATTACCTCTATATAAGCATCCACAATGCGAAAGAGATCTGGACCTACTGCAGATTTCAATAACAACTTGCCATTGGCGAATGCTTCGCTCTTCGTGTGCAACAGGAAGGTTTGACATTCTTTTTCACACTCAAGCCTTTCTATTTCCTTACGGAATACTTCAATTCTGAAATATATAAGCATTGTCAATAACACATAAATTTTACTTATATTTTTTCTAACAACATTTTCTACTATAATAATATTCCGACAGGTGGTTGGAATTTATTTTATAAGCAGTTAGTGTAGTAGTTCTAAGGAATTACATAGTCAATGTATTAAAAATAGTCGCTCTGGAGTTTCAGCAGTGTACAATTTTTTTAGTTCGGCACACTTTGACACTTTCCAAATTGAAATTTGAAACGTTTATTCAATAAAAATTTGGACGGTTATAAAATTTGCGCGGTTTGCTTGCATCAAATCTATCACGAAACAAAAAATGCACAAATAAATAGACCTTGCACCTACACACTTCTACATTTTTCAGAAAATGGTAGCAAACAAATTAATATGCTAAAGAATTTGTTGCCTTCGAGAAGCCTTCGTCATTCTTTAAGAAGGGTGTTAATAAACTGCCACTGCAATGGCAAAGTTAAAACAATATCACTTGGGTGCAGTGGCGTAACTATAGGGTGGCAGGGCTGGCAAAATGCCACGGGCCCCCGACCAATGAGGGCCCGGTCCGAGAGGCTGTATGCTCAGAAGTAAATTTTTAAAAATGTACATTAGTTATTTATTATTATTTTTTTTGTTTTTTTTTTAATGTATCTATTTAAAATCCATTTCAGTGAGACAACTAAAGACCATACAAATTCGAGGTACCTAATCATTAAGGATTTCAATACATCATACACAAAAAGAATAAAATCAATTTTAGAACTCATCCATTGCTTTCTAAGCGGCGCGGGTAATCATTGAAATAAGTATTATTTAAAGTTAATAATTTATTATATTTTTGTAATACAAATGGGAACTGTATAAAATACTTGTCAAAACTTTATCGTTAAGTATTTAAATAGTTAGGAAGAACACTGAATACGAGTTATCGATCCGCTAATAGCCAAAGGCTGGGGGAGAGCCAACTCTGCAACGCTATGAGTATCCCAGAGGATTACCGAACGAAAAAAGGGAGTCATAGAACACGTTTTTGGGCATTGCTCGAGCGTGATCATCCTCTGATCAGTCGAACCAACAGGAATTAAAAGACTACACTACGTCATTCGATCAGTCGGAAAAGTAGTCGGACTAAGGTAGTAGACCTACACTGATTTCAGCACGAATGGGCCGATTCGACCGGGGCGGTACTACCCTCTCGCAGAAGACCAACCTAAAATGACAGCAATCGTGTTTCGTTGGTGAGTGCGAGACCGGAGGCCCAAAGATGCAGAAGCATCTCAGTAGGCCGCCATAGTGTGGGTCACCACACTTCATCGATAAGAAAATGTTGCAGATATTTAATTACAATAATACCAGACAAAAACTGATTTTTACGGCACTAGAAGAATATACTACCTTTAACAAAAACAAAGTCTGATATGATCGTAAGTATGGATCCTTTCGTAGACTGATGATAAGAAAAATTAAAGTATTTCTCAATAAGAAAGTAGAATGGGTAGCTGATGGTGGACTTGAAGGCTGTTGGAGTGGCGCCCGATGTCACTTACTAGACCGCGACGAGGTAGACCACTAATGAGATGGAAGGATGACATCGAAGGGCATGCAGGTCAGGATTGGATGTCAGCGGCTCAAGACCGCCAGAAGTGGAAGAGTATGGAAGAGGCCTACGTACAAAGCTGAATAGAAAAGGACTGACATAGATAGATCTCCAACGTATTAATAATTGCGACTAGTTTAATACTTGATCTTTTTTCACGATTATTAAAAAGTTATTTTATGAACTAATTTACTCTCATGAATTATGCTAAAAGTCTATTTAGTCCTTTACTTACTTAAGGTCTAGAATTATAATATATAGTTCTAATGATAGAGTGATAGTTTAAACCTAAGTATAAAAAATTATAAGCTTACCATCCTCAACTCCTCAACCAATCGCCGTCCACTGCTGAACGTAGGTCTCCCCCAAGGTGCGCCAGCCATCCCGGTCTTGGGCAGTCCGCATCCATTCGCTGCCAGCCACCTTCTTTAAATCGCCAGTCCGCAAAAATAATACTTAATGTAATACTTCTATGAAAGAGTGTTTAGTTCATTCTGGACTATTAGCAAAGGTGCTTGTACGCGATCCCTAGAAATAAACAAAAAAACATCAGTATTTTCTGTTCAATGTTCAAAGTAATTTATTTAACTGGTGTAAAGCGATATTTACTTACTTCCACGATGTTACGAGCTAAATCTATGATGTTCATGATTTGGTTCTGCAAAGTCATGGATGAGGATGGTCCCTGCGAACAGAACACAGAGGCTGTTAGGTTATGCTTTAACACAAATTAACTAAGGTCAAAGCCGATGTAACTAAAGTGTATGAATAGCACATGGTCAAAACCAAGACTTTGTCGGACTTGGTGTCCGAGTCAGTAAGTAGTAATTTATAGTTGGTCAGTTACACTTGCGAAAAATCGTAGCCAATCAAGATCACTTGGTATAAACACACCTATTGTACATAAGATAATTACATCATCTTTCAAATACATAATATTGTGTCGTTCGGCTTAAATTGAATTTTTTTGAAATTTTCAATCATGTTGATTAATTATGTATTATCTATCGTCAGGCTTAGGCAATGTTTTTTTAGGTTGACTTTTTTTTGTTGCTTGGATGCGTGTACGCGTATGAATGCAAACGACTCCCCAGAGCGTAAACGAACAAGCATTTCTATTTTCACTCTAAATGGTAATACTAATTTATTTCGAGTCGAAATTTAAAATTTATATTCGACATTATAAATTAGAGTAGCGTTTAATTGGTGGCAGCATTGAATAATATACTTTATGCAGTGAGCTATAGGACTGCTTTACTTAAATATTGTATTTGTTAAATTCCCAAAAACACCCGACTGCGGGGAAGGCGGCTTATGTCAAAGGAAAAGCCGTAAGTATTTATGAATATACATTATAAATTTATCTGATGCTGACGGCACAGGAGCAGTTTCACAAATCCGTTTGCAAACAACACGAGATGTTAAGGTATTAGGGTGAGACACCGTTTCCGCGCTTTATTAATAATTATTAATAATAACCCTCCCCCCCCCCCCCCTTCGCCCACACCCCTACCGCCCTCGATATAGTGACTGAGCCAAATTAAACCAATCAAACATAGTTACGTGACATGTACGTCACGTTTGTAAGTAATCCCTCCTTTTTTACTTGGCTTACTTCTCACTTTTCTGCGAGAGTACACTTAGTTTTTTTTTTTAATATCTGTATTATGACGAAATTATTTTGGTACTGTAGGTACGTATTTACTCTATAGTGGAGTCTCAATTAATCATATATAAATAAACAAAAAAAAATGGTATTTGTGACCTACTCGGAATATATTGGTCATCGACAGTCAAATTCAGTCAGTCGTAGGGATAAAATTCGCGGAAAACACTTAAAAATAAAAACATACTAACTTATAATCTTAAATAAGGCCTTGGCCATGTCGAGGCTGATGGACAAGAACTCCCCATGCTTGTCATTATCCTCACCCTAAGGGTATGACGTACGCTAGATCACCCTTGGATCGATTCGGTTTAAAACCATGCTAACGATCATTTAGTAAGGAGTGAACCTTCGGGTCCATTGGCTTTTCGGACGTCGAGTGACCGAAGCTCCGTACGGACATCACTCAGCCGGATCCGAATATCCCGCATTGTAGGGTCGCTGGTCGGAATGGTAGGCGGGTGCATGATGTCGATTCGGGAGTTACCCGCAAAGACATCAATAAACAGTTTCACTTTCTCCTGCGGCTGATCGGCAAGTGATCCGTCGGGATATTTCAGCGGTGATAGCGAGGGCTGGCAGAAGTTGGACTGCACGGCTTGAACCAACTGCCAGAACTTTCGGTAGGATATGCGAGTTCTTGGATTTGGGCATCTGCATTAATGTGAGCACTCTTGCATTCCCTATTGGCTTTGTTAAACGCTGCTTTTAGTCGATCGACGTCTGGGTCGCCGTGAGTGCGATTAGCCGATTGTTTTTCTGCAACAGCATGGGTGCACTCGCGATAGAACCAGGGACGAGTCGTTGCACTGACGACAGTGTAGGGGACATAGTATTTCATTCGAACAGATGATTAAATAGGCGAGTTGTATCGGAGTCTCCAGAATGGTATCGATATAGGAATACGTAGATTCGGTTCATAGAGCCAAAATCCACGTGAAAATAGAGAGAAGGACATCTCTCTCTCTATAAAAAGATACTTTTGGGCAAGTATACCTCACTAACCAGGCAGGTTGGTATGGATGTTTTTCAAAGGGTAGAAAAGGATGGGTCCACAAGGCAGCGTAAACGGCGACTACAAACATTTGCCTTGACGAAAAAACACAACCCAGCCTTCGTCAGGAAGCGCTCAACACTCTGCCCTGGAGTTGTATCCGGGAGGCACTGCGTTACCATCGGGTGCCTCCCTACCTCCGCCGTATCATTGGGGCTTAACTGACGCAAAGGTGTGTCACCTATCTGGGACGTGATGGCAGATACCAGCGCCTTATGTCGTGCGGTGTTCCACAGGGTTCGGTCTTGGGCTCACTGCTGTGGAACATCGGTTACGACTGGGTGCTGCGGGGTGAGCTCCAGCCGGGGGTGGACCTGACGTGTTACGTTGACGACACGCTGGTCACTGCCCGGGGGAGCTCATACAGGGAAGCAACGTTGTTAGCGACGGCGGCGGTCTCACAGGTGGTGAGCCGTATTGCGTGTTTATCCTTGGAGACAATTAGACGACACGTTGATTGTAATATTTAATAATGACTCAGTTAATTAAACTTAAACTAAAGTTTATATACAAGATTTATGGACAGGTTTAGGTGGGGGTAACTAGTAACTATTGTTTACTGAAATTGCTAAATTGACAATATTATTTATGCTTCCTTATTGTTATTTGACGGCACGTATGTAAAACAATTAATGTAGCACGTTGCGGCGTACAGATTTAAACTATTATAATACTATGGCTTCGCCATAGATATTCCCCCTCTGAAGAGAAAAAATATTATTATAATTGGAATCTAACCGTCTGGTGGGAGACTCTACCAGAACGTGTCCTTGTTTCTGTTTGCTTATCTGCTTGTGAAGATTCTGTTATCTTGTCTCCGTTTGTTTGTTCGCTTAACTTGCTATTGTTTAAAATAAATGCTGGTTTAAGTCTATCGATAGCTACACTTTTTTGTTGTCCGTTTATCAAGATCGTGAAGATCTTATCATATCGACTGATGACAAGATAAGGTCCCTCGTACGGTGGTGTGAGGCTTGGCCGTAGTCGGTCACAACGTAAGAAAACGTGCCTACATTCCGCTAACTGTGGGTGTATGAATATCTTGTCGTTCTTGCTTTGTCTTTGTGGACACGAAATCATGTGTTCTAAGTTATCCTTAATTTCTCTGACAAAATCTGCGTACGTTGAGTTATTTTGTGTCTCGAAAAATGCTCCAGGCAGTCTAATTGTTGAACCGTATACTAGTTCAGCTGCCGAGAATCCTGTGTCTTGTCGTAAACTCGTACGTATGCCCAATAAAACGGTAGCTAACTCTCTTGTCCAATTAATTGTGTTTCCTCTTGCTATCAATGCAGTTTTTAATGTCCTGTGCAAGCGTTCTACTTTAGCATTTGACTGTGGATGATATGGGGTGGTTCGAATTTTTTTAACCCCCATTAAGTTTGCTAAATTTTTGAATATTTCAGATTCAAATTGGCGTCCCTGGTCTGTGGTAATGTATTCAGGGCATCCAAATCGGGCTATCCAGCCTTCGTATACTGTTCTGGCTACGGTTTCTGCAGTTATATCAGCTATTGGGAATGCCTCTGGCCATGAAGTACAACGATCTATCATTGTGATTATGTATCGTTTGTTTTGTGATGTGGGTAGAGGTCCTACTAAATCAATATGCAGATGGGAAAATCTTCCCGTTGGCATGAATTCTCCGAATTGTGACTTTGTATGACGATGTAGTTTTGCTCGTTGACATTGTAAACATGTCTCAGACATCTCATTTACGTCTTTATTCATTTTTTCCCATATATAGTTAGCTGAAATCAGTTTCCTCGTAGTATTCTTACCAGGATGGCTAATGTTATGAAAACTTTCGAAAATAGTTTTCCTGAATTTGAGTGGTATAAAAGGGCGTTGTTTTCCTGTTGATATATCGCAATAAATCTTAATATTTTTATTTGGAAAATGTATTAATTCTATTTTTAATGATTTATTGGCTTTTAATCGTTTTAACTCGCTATCACTCTTTTGATATTTTTCTACCTCGTGCCAATCGATTGCAGAGGGTAAGGTTATCGTCTCGATAACTCGAGATAAGGCATCGGCTACCACATTCTTGTGGCCACTGATGTGCTGGATATCCGTACTGAATTGTGATATATAATCCAGATATCTGATACGTCTAGGGGTATCATCCAATGATGGCTTCTTGTCGAAAGCATGCATTAATGGTTTGTGATCCGTGTAGACTGTAAATTCTCGTCCTTCGATGAGTCTTCTGAAGTGTTTTATAGCCATATAGATTCCTAGCAGTTCTCTATCATAGGTAGAGTATTTTGTTTGGGCTTCACTAAATGATTTGGAGAAAAAAGCTATTGGTTCCCATTTTGTGTTTCTTCGCTGCTGTAGTACAGCGCCTGCGCATTTGAGACTAGCATCTGTCATTATAGCTATTTGCGCGTTGCTGTCCGGATATGCCAATGTAGTTAATTGTCGAATGTCCTGCTTGCAGCGTTCAAACGCGTGGTTTGATTCAGTATTCCACTGGATAACCGTCTTATCATTTTTCTTACAATTAATTAAATATTTATTTAACGGTGTTTGATGCTTTGCTGCATGTGGAATACTGCTTCTGTAGAAATTAATCATACCCAAAAAACGTAGTAACTCATTTATCGTTTGTGGTTTAGGGTAATTGTTTATAGCTTGAATCTTTTCCATAGTAGGAGTCAACCCTTGGCTCGTTATATGATAACCGAGGAAATCAATCTCCGACTTGGCGAATTCGCATTTGTTTGTATTTATTGTTATGCCGTTTTTATGTAGGCGCTTAAACACCTCCTCTAAGTGTTCATAATGCTCCTTAATATTATTCTTCTTGTCCGCGATTAATATGTCGTCCACATATATGAATACGTAGTCCAAGTCTCTGAATATAGAGTCCATAAATTTTTGGAAGGACTGTGCTGCATTTCGCAACCCGAATGGCATTCTGATGAATTCAAAAAGTCCAAAAGGGGTTATTATCGCTGTTTTCTCTGGTTCAGCAACTGGCAGAATGTGAAAAGCTTTTTTTATGTCTATTTTGCTAAATATTCCTTTTCCGCTTGCTACATACGTGAAATCGAGTAGCCTTGGAAGCGGGTACCTGTCTGGTACTGTTATTTTATTTAGTGCGCGGTAATCTCCGCATGCTCTCCATTCGCCATTCTTCTTCTTGACTAAATGTAGTGGCGATGCCCATTGACTGCTTGAAGGACGGCATATTCCCATGTCCATCATCTCTTGGAATTCTCGTTTTGCAATCCTGTATTTGTCAGGAGGTAATGGACGCGCTCGAGTAAATACTGGGAAACCTTTTGTTATTATTTGATGCTGTACTCGGTGCTTAGTATGTAGATTCATTGATCTAGGCTTTGTAATATCTTCATATTTCTCTAATAATCCCTTTATTGGTTCCTGTAGAGAAGCGTTTAACGATCGAACGGATGCAATTGCTCTCACTATTTCGGCAGGCGTTTCCAAACCTGTTTTTTTATCGATCAGTTTTTTTCTGTGTATATCCACTAATAATTGATAATGCTCCAAAAAATCAGCTCCCAGGATTGGCATCTTGACGTCGGCAATGGTAAATGTCCATTTAAAGCTTCGGCGCAGTCCTAGGTTAAGCGTTAAAACGCGTTCCCCGTATGTATTTATAGGGGTCCCGTTCGCGGCGAATAATTGGTATTCGCATGCTTGGCTCTTATTATTTGTGCTATTTATGACCGAAATGTTAGCACCCGTGTCGACTAAAAATCTATAACCACTGTTTGAGTCAGTTATAGTTAGACGGTTTGCTGGGTGGATAGCACAGAGGCCCGTCGTATTCTGTGCTAAATTTAGTTTTCCGATAGCCTGTTATTTTTAACTATATTCCATGAACAAGGCTTATTGCATTTATATGCATCCTGCTTGAAACGATTATGGAAATAACATAATCCATTATGTGAGTTTCTGTGGCGCGACCTTGACCGTGAATGTGGCGTATGTCGTGTTTGGTATTTGCTGCGTTGCATAGGTTGTTTCTCGCGTATGCTGCGTAATGCATTTGTTTCTATTCGCATGGCTTCAAGTTGTGACGATATGTTTGTAACTAGGTTAATGTCAACCGCTGTCTCTTGAGTATTTTTCTTGTTGTAGGTCAAGTTTTCGTATATTTTATCGGCTAACTCGCTCAAGTTTTCTAACGATATATTGTTTGTAACTGATAATATCGCTGTTAGCGAAGCGGGGAGTTGCCTTAGCCACAGCAGGCGAATAGTGTCGTCGTTTATTTTTCCACATCCAGCTTCCTTCATTTTTCTCCAGAGCTGGGAAGGCTTCTGGTCTCCAAGGTCCATTTCTGATAGTAGTCTGTGGAAACGTCGGTGTTCGCTCTCTTCGTAGCAGTTTATTAGACGTTCCTTGACTGTGGAGTACTTATTTTCGCTGGGCGGGTTAGTTAAAATGTCACTAACTTGATGGACGACCTCTTTTGGTAGTTTGGATATTACCATGTTATATTTGTAATCTTCGCCCGGTTTTTGTGGTGCTATTATTGCTTCAAACTGGGCGAACCATAAACGTGGGGAGTCCGTCCAAAATTGAGGTAGTTTGTCTGTGACCGTGATAGCAGCAACTGATTCGCACCCAGTGTCGCCTCTTGAAGAAGTTGTTGTTGGAGCCATTTTTAGGATGTGATAATTTCGTAATGCTATTGTTCTCTAGATTCACTGCTGAAAACCTAATAGGGTTCCGGTCGTCCCGGTATTATATCAGCACTAGAAACCAATAGATCACGTCGGGTTCACCAATTATTGCGTGTTTATCCTTGGAGACAATTAGACGACACGTTGATTGTAATATTTAATAATGACTCAGTTAATTAAACTTAAACTAAAGTTTATATACAAGATTTATGGACAGGTTTAGGTGGGGGTAACTAGTAACTATTGTTTACTGAAATTGCTAAATTGACAATATTATTTATGCTTCCTTATTGTTATTTGACGGCACGTATGTAAAACAATTAATGTAGCACGTTGCGGCGTACAGATTTAAACTATTATAATACTATGGCTTTGCCATAAGCCGCATACGGCGCCTTGGCCTGGAGGTGGCCCTCAACAAGTCGGAGGCCATAGCTTTTCATGGCCCCCGACGGGCGCCGCCGCCGGGATTGCACATGTTGGTTGGGGGGGCTCGTATCGCTGTCGAGCCCACCTTAAAATATCTTGGACTGGTGCTCGACAGCCGGTGGGATTTTGGCCCCCACTTCCGGCGGCTGGCGCCCAAGTTGATGGGCGCGGCGGGAGCGCTGTCAACGTTGTTTCCCAACGGGACGGACCCGAGCACCGCCTGTATGCGGTTGTACAAGGGGGTCGTGCGATCGATGGCCCTATATGGGGCCCCGATTTGGGCGGCTGACCTGACGGCCGGCTCAATCACCGTCCTGCGGAGGCCGTTTGGCACATGATTAATTGTTGAAAATAGTGAAGTTAAAAGCTGAGGCTCAATCAAATTGTAGTCATTATTAAATCGCACAGCAAAAAACGCGGCGAGATTGCACGACATGTAACTATTTTTTTTTGCCACAATACTCAGCTTGATGACATAAAACCATTTTTTTTGCCAAAATACTCTGCTTGATGGAAAACATAAGCAGAATCCAAGAGTGATGGTCACTATACTCATTGTTCGTACAGACAATGCAACAATGCAACATGGTGGCCCACACAATGTCGGTCTAGTCATGCTTCTGCATCATTGGGCATCCAGTCTCACACTCACCAACGAAACACGACAGCATTAACGCTATCATTTTACGCTGATCTTTTGTGCGAGTACTACCGACCAGGTCGAGCCGGCCCGTTCATGCTGAAATCAGCGTGGCTCTACTATATATATATTTAATGTTAATATTTAGCGAAAATAGAGTAAAATCTGTGCAATCCGAATATTCGAAACATTGGCAAGCAGACTAGAATGTATAAATAGTTAATTCGCTATTACAATCAGGTGTTCCCAAAAAAACTACCACAAACTGTCTGGTCATTTCAGATAGATATTCTTGAAACAAAGACATATATTATATTAAATATCATGCGTATAATTATAAAGCTTTATTTCATGTCAAACCTTAACTCCCGCCGGATACAAGCTTCGCAGACAGTGTGTCCTACTACGTCGAGCTTCCTTCTCTTGCTTGGTCCAGCTGCGAACAAAATCAATAAGCGTCAAGCATACGATATTAGCAGTTAAAGTTCTAACAATAAATGTGCATAGTTAGGTACACAGTAATGTCTATCAAGGGAAAGTATTATCATGGCAGAGTCTGTAATAAATCACATTAGTAGCCCGCTAAGCGCCATTTCAAAGCAGTCATTGTCGCTAAATGCATATTTATTTTTTAGTATCATAGGCTCTCATTCTACTTTCTCTAGATAGACTCAAGTGTGTAATAGACACTAAATAAAGAATGGCGTACAAGGCATCGAAAATATCTGTATAGGTATCCATTTATCGCTTCTAATCTTTCGCAATTAAGCACTACAAATATTTCCGGCGACTCATAATAATAAATATCCTAACAACACTGTATTTGTCTGTCTGTTTGTTCCGGGTAATCTCTGGAACGGCTGGACGGATTTTGACGGGACTTTCACTGGCAGGTAGCTGATGATCCGGGGAGTAACTTAGGCTACTTTTTTTAGACTAACTTTGTCCCGCGGCGTTACTCGCGGTACAACAATAACCGCGGGTAACACCGCGGGGTGCAGCTAATAAACTAATAAAATGAAATGGTCTTGGCTAGCTACCACTGGGTGTGAACAAACAAACAAAATTCCGGCAACCACGAATAAAATATAATAATAATAATAAAACAAATCTCGGGCGCCAGGTGCCGGTTTTAAAAATAAACCATCCAGTGGTAACTTACCAATAACCTAAAAAATAATAAATAATGCCGTGGATAACACGGCCAGCATAGAACCCTTGATCTAGGGCGGGAGGTGCTGACTAATGAACAGGTTAAGTTTAAAAGCAGATTTATTACTCGTAGAGTCTGAAGGGTAAGGTCTTAATTAATGGATAATATATTCTATAATAGCGCTAACATGCGTTATAGCTTCTGTTGTTATTGCAATCCGTATCTTAAATTACTACTTTACATTAGCCGCTTAGGATATGTCTTGCTGTCCCAGATCATAGCCGCTGGGCTGACCTACTTTGACTTCTCCTCGCTTTGATGTTAAAATAGCATCGTACCTCTATGGCTTGTAAAATAATGCCAAAGGTAGAATTTTAGTTAAATAAACTTTAAGTTGAGAACAACTTTACACAACAACCCTTTGTAAAAAATGGGTTATAAAAAAAATTACTGAATTTAAAGGTTTAGATAAAATCTTGGTAAAAAAAACTATGTAAATAAAATCTAATCCAAAATATAAAAAAAAGGAAAACCCGAAAACCCCGCTTCTCGCAGGGTTTAGTAACAAAATTACAAATTAAATCTCTCAAATCTCCAACAAATCCATTAATGAATTCTTTGATTTCAGGTTCATAAAATGTCAAATAATCCTCTATTTAAGACAAACTAACAACGATAATCTTCCTTCCAAACTCCGTAGGCCATGTACCATTCGGATTCAACAAATTAAGAAGGATTTAACCCAAACTTCTTTAAATTAAATTAAGGTCCACCATGTTTCACAGTTCAGCTTGAAAAGAGAATAAAAAGAAATAGAATGTTACCATCCACAAAATTACCTCCGATTGACATAACTTTCAAACAAATCTATAAATCTACTAAAAATCCATTAATGTCGTCTCTCAAATTTGCAGAACATCACTTTGACATCTGTCAAAAATTAAACTTCAAACATGAAATAAACAAAACGAATAGGTTTTATTTTCCACTGTGAATGTCGTTTAGACGATATTACAATATGTATGATTTTATTAATTGACTACCACGTCCTCTCCGATTATTGATCATGATTGGTCCACACCAACATTGCTAAATGGAAAATCTGAATGAATGCATGGCTCAGGTAAATTACCCATTATAGGTGTGATTGTTTTTCCTTGAAAGCGTCTACATGTAATGCATGTCTGTACTGCTTTTCTGGCTAGGTTGCGACCACCAATAGGCCAGTATGTTTCACGTATGTGTGCTAGTAGTGGCTGTGGACCAGCATGGAGAAGTGTTACATGCTAAGTAGCAAAAATTAGTTTGAAAATGTGATGATTACTGTGTAAAAGTATAGGAAACTTTTTATCATAATGAAATCGCGAATTAGCGAGCCTGCCGCCCCACACGAATGACACCAGCTACATGATCAAAAAAGGGGTGTAATGAACTCAATCTGTGTTTGCCTGGTAAAGTGTTGCTGGTTGAAAGCAATTCATGCTCGTCGGCAAAGGATTGTAATTGTGAAATTTTCACTAAATTTAATTTAGCCTAATTGTTTGAAGCTGAATTACTTTTTGTTTTATTTTTACAATTGTTTATAAATCGCAATGTGTATGCTGTTATGCGTGTTAATTTTGTGAAATTAGAGTAATTATAAATGAAAGATTCATTGTTTATCTGAATGTAACACTGTTTGTGGTTCTGAGGTTTTGCTTCTGGTAGTTCAGAATAGTTGCTGATATGCCGAGGCTGAATAGGCCAGCTATTGTGATCATTCTTGAGAAAGTCTGGACTGGAAAACCACTTGTCTGAATGTATAAGCACTGATGCTGTTACAGGGTTTAGTTTTGTTGGTATATACCTCCATGTATGTTGATGTGTATTGGTTTGTATTTCATTAATTTTGTGACTTACAAATGCATTTAGCTTGTGTGGTGACACAGCTTAATCCATGACAGAACAACAATCATTGAATCACTCCAAAAGAAACATTATGAAATAAGATGAGAATTACGGAGAGACTCAATGACCTTTCCATAAAGACGAACAGCTGTGAAGGCTGCACAAAGTTCTAAGCGTGGAATTGTTATAGTGCGTCCAATCGTTTATTTAACTTATGACAGATCACGCACATAAAGTTTTGTAATAATTTTTGATCAATGTACTAGAGGGAATACTGTACTTCATGGACGGGCTCCGCCCACTTAGAGATGTGTCATTCATAATGAATGACCACAGACTATAAAAACGGGTTTGAAATAAATCGATTATCGATTATATTAATAAAACATACAATAACATTATTGTGATTATATTTTATATCAAATCACACGGTCTCTAAACTTGAGTCACTGATATAAGAGGCCCATTATTACAGCTCTCCTTTCCAAAGTATTCACAAAGTCGCAAGACAAACTCTCTTGTTTGTCCTTTGAGCACCTTAATTTTTGGCATTTTGACAGTAACGAAGGGAGGGACGATACGCTCAACTCAACCAAACGTGAGAATTCACAAATAAATCAATACGGAGGAATAAAAATACTCAACTCGACGTATGAAAATGTGAATTATGACTAACTACAAAATGTCCGCTACGCGTCCGGTGTTGCGGTTTAATAATCGATAAAATTACGAAATTATCGGTAAAATAATGAGTGTGTTAAATCGATTAAAACTTCTTCATGTACAAAATCGATCGATAAAAGAAATCGAATCGGTAACGGGTCAGGGTATCACTATTTGATTAAGTATTAGAGCTGTCAAAAGTTAAATAAATGATTGGATACACTATAATGTTTTTAGTCTTTAGTTTTAGCTGTTAGTAGTTGTACATGGACCTCATCAGTTGTGTAGGTACACAGTGTGTACCTGTGTACTACACACATACACACAGGCACCATAGGCATATTGATCGGCATCATAGAATATGTGTAGTTGTGTATTTTTTGGTGAATCACAGAAAACTCTTCTTGGTATGACTAACTGTTTTAAAGCTGATAATGACTGTATGAACTTTTTCCATAGTACCTGTATGTCATGAGGGACGCTATTATCCCACTGCAATTTTTGTGACTACATTTTTTGCATTATTATTTTAGCTCCTAAAACTAAGGGACTTATGAGCCCCAAAGGGTCAAATATTTGACAAATGATGGACAATATTTTCTTATTGGTAATATTATTATTGACCGAGTTGTCTATTTCTGTAGAATATGTGATTGTATCTTGCTTTGAGTTCCAATGTATACCTAATGTTTTTGAAGACTCCTTTGTACTTAAGTCGAGTGTGCTGTGTTGTGAATCTGGTTCGAGGTTTGCTTTTTGTAAAATATCTAAATCGTTGGACAGAATTGTGCTGATTTTAGAGCCGTATTGACCGACGTTGCTAATTCTTTCATACGGATGTTTTCATCACATCCTTATAATAAATCATCACAGTAGAAATTATGTATGATTATTTGTGACACTTCCTTGTCATGCTGGCAATCTAAGCCGACTTGTCTGATGCAACATGTGGCAAAGTAGGGTGCTGAAGCATAGGTGACTGTGTTTAATAAGTAAGTGTTCAACGGCTTTGACTCATCGAAACGAAATACTATTTGTTTTAATGGTGTTTGGTTTTCTAGAACTTCAATTTGCCAGTTATTTTTTTCAATATCGGCTGATATTATGTATTTATGTTGTCTAAATCTTATGAGAATTGAAGTTTACTGGTACTATTGCTTGTATGTCATTATTATGTGATATTTTGTTATGTGCGTGCGGATGCATCAAAAACCGCTCTGAATTTTGTTGTAATACTGTTATTACGTATTATGCCATGATGTGGTATGTAATATGAAGGAGTCTGAAACTTTTTGTTTGTTGTGCTTTTGGTCTTGTGACCTAGGTCAAGATATTCCTGCATGAAAGTTAAGTATTGATGCTTGTGTAAAGGGTCTGTTTTGAATCGTTTTTTTATGTTTAGAAACCGATATTTTGCCTGATTGTCCGAAACATTCTAGTGATTGCTTGAATGGTATGGTGACTATGGTGCGGGTTGTGGTTGTTGTGAATATTTCTTCATAAGACTGTTGTGTAGTTTGTGATATATCTGAAGGAGTAGAAATGTCTTCTAATTCCCAAAATCTGTTTATGTCGTTTGAGATCTGATTAACAAAGAATGAAGTGTTCTGATTGGTGTCCCGAGTCTGGCTGTGCGAGATGCAGCCTGATATCAACCAGCCTAATTGTGTTTCTTTAAGTACTCGCTGCTGTTTACTTAATGGTAATCTTCCATCACCTATGACCTGCCAAAATATATCTGCGCCCAGCAGTAAGTATGCAACTAGGGATCTGAATGATATTTCTGTGAATGCATGTGTACTGAGTTGAAAAATTGTTTTATAACAAAACACAATGTGTTTGCATTGTAATTATTTTTGTGTTTTGAAGTTTTGAACATTAGTTTTGTTTGTAATATTTGTGCACTGGTTGTTGATACCAGTTACAGATGGGTCAATATTGTGCATTGGTAAGCCTAATTTTAAGCATAGGTGTCATGTAATGTAGCTTGAAGAGCTGCTATTGTCCAGGAGTGCTCGTGCTGTGTGTGGGTTTTCCTTGGTTGTCCAATATGTTAACTAGTGCGGTTGACAATAATACTGTTTTGTTTTGTGTGTAACTGGTGAATGTGACCTATGTTGATTTAGATGTTTAAAGATGTAAAAGTGTATTGTGCTTCTTGTTGCAGTACTTACACACTCCCCCTCTGCATGAACTCTTATCATGACCTGCGTGTAAACAGTTGAAACATACTTTTGATCTTTCTACTTCTTTAATCCTCTGTTCAATAGTCATGTGTCTAAACTTCTCACAGGAATATTAAAGGTGATGCTGTTCACAAAGAGAACATGGTGATTTAATGTTCTGTCCCATTTGAGTAAATGTTTTATTTGTGTGTTTGTTTTTGTGTCTTCTAAGTTTTCTAATGAATTTGAAAGGTTTCTTAAAAACTTTCTAAGGCAATTAAGTGAGGGTGTGTCTGAGAGTGTGACTTTATGTTCTTCCCAATGTCTTAAGGTATCTGCCCACTACAACGTATCATACCATGGCCGTGCTATGAACGTATCAGACACGTCGAACAACACGATACGCTCTACTATGCCCACTAGAGCGTATCAAAGTCGTATGTATCGGCTTTAATGACCGGAGCGTCAGCATACCATCTCAGTATCAACCGCGTAACATATCCGTGCGTAACGATTTTAGTGACGGGAGGGTCCGCGTATCATCTCCGTATCACCCGAGTGCCATATCTGAGCGGTCTCTGTGCGCTGTTGTCGCCTTTGCAGTAATTCACCTGATTCCATGTGAGGCAGACGCGTCAGCAAGATCTTTTGAGGGGATTAATACGATACGATCGATGACTGTTAGAAAATTGACAATGAGGGAATTGGCAATGATAGCCATTGCTTTAGACGAGGAAGAAAGAGAAAATAACAGACGATCGAGGCGGTACTGGGTTCACGCCGCTTTAAAAAAACGAAAAGTTGAGGGAGAATACTGGACGTTATTTCGTCACTTAGTTGATGACGAAGAAAAATTTTATATGTATTTTCGTATGACGTCATTTCAATTTAATGAATTGTTAAGACAGATTGAAAACATTATCACTCGAAGAAACACCACATTTAGAGAAAGTTTAACACCTAGAGAAAAACTGGCAGTGTGTCTACGGTAAGTAAAATACTAAAAAATGTTTGTTCATTTATTTTTTATTCTAAAGTATAAAAGTATTGAATTGTATTTATGGTAAGAACTGTAGCGTCTGGTCATTCCAATTGTCGGAATTTGTCGGCAATGGCTGGCTCGTCTGGTCATCCCAGTCAGGGCTCGTCGGCATTGGCGTTGCACTAGTACTTGCTGACTGCGGGGATCCATTAAAAGCGTATGTAGTTGAACTAGGTGGGGCAAGTTGTTGTAGTTCCATTGAAGATACAAGAGAAAATATTTTATTTTTTGCCAGAGCTTGTACATGCGGTGAGAACTTCTTAACAGTATCAGAAATATTCAAAAAAAAGCGATCTAATTCGTCGTGTCTTTGGGGTGGCTCAAGTTTGTGTTGGTCATCGAGCAATTTTTTCATTAATATAGCAGATGCTGATGGCGCTGACTGGACTGCTTTTCTCTTTATGGCTTTTGGCTTCATGGTTTTTTTTATTTGATGTGACTCATTAGGAAATTTGTCTGATAAATTAATAATATTAGCATCACTAACATTAGCAGTAGTATCATCAATCTCAATGTCGGCGTTGGGCTCTTCCGAAACGGTGGGTTCTGTATCATGGTTTTCAGCGGCATTGTCAGACTGTTCATCATCGCTTGTAAGTTCAATGGATTCTTGAGTTTTTCTGTCCATGAAAAAGGGAGCCACAAAAGCCATTTCATTTTCATACTTCCATGGTTTAATCTTTGTGGCTGCTTGTCCGCTTTTCCCTTTTTTTTTATTTAAAGCCCTCCTGTATGCGTCTCTAAGAGATTGCCATCGTTGTTTACAAGCAATAGCTGTAAAATAAAATTTTAGTTAATTAATGTCATCAAAATCAAAATATTTTTATTCAAAATTGGAACATTGGTATGGTACACTTTTTGAACGTAATTTTTTTGTCTTAAACTACTACCGATTCACTACCTGTATAGCCGAGAGGAAGAAACGGCAAGAAACCTAACCTATGACATTTTTCATTACAGGTACTTAGCGACTGGCGATTCCTTTACTTCGATAGCTTTTAGTTTTCGTATGGGACTAAGCTCCGTGAAACGAGCAGTTACTGATGTTTGTGATGCTATAATAAATACAATGTTACGGAAATTTATTGCCACACCTACAACAGAACAATGGGAAAAAAATATTGAAGAATTTTGGAATAAGTGGAATTTTCCTAATTGCTGCGGTGCTCTTGACGGGAAACATGTCGTGATTGTAGCACCTCCAAATAGTGGTTCCCTGTATTTTAATTATAAAAAAACATTTTCCATTGTTCTTTTGGCTTTGGTTGATGCGAACTATAACTTCGTTGCCGTCAACGTAGGCGCTTTTGGTAAAGATAGTGATGGCGGTATTTTGTCGAAATCAAAAATGGGAAAAGCGATATTCAACAATAAATTCAAGCTTCCTGATGATAAATATCTTCCTGGGTCGACTGTAAAGATGCCATGTGTAATATTAGGAGACGAAGCTTTCCCTTTAAGAAATAATTTGTTAAGACCTTATCCATCACAACAATCAATTACTGATCCTAAGAAACGCCAATTTAATTATCGTCTTTGTCGAGCTCGACGTGTAGTAGAAAATGCTTTTGGAATTTTAAGTCAAAAATTTCGAATTTATAATAGACGTTTACATTTAAAGCCCGAGTATGCGGAAAATATTGTTCTAACAACTTGTATTTTGTATAATTTCATAAGACACGGGGAATCTACAACAATCGCGGAAAAAAATAATCCTGTACGATTCAACAATCTGCGACGTCAAGGGGGTAATGCAAATTCTGTAGCTTTTGATGTACGCAATCAATTCGCGGATTACTTTCAAACGTCACAAGGACAATTGGACTGGTTTTCTTAATAAAAGTAATAATAAAACTAGTCAACTAAAGAAACTGTAAAAATGTCATAATTAAAATTATGATGATGTACCTACTTAAATATTATACAGATACATAGAAACTGAAAATAATTTGTTTTGCAGTTCTTATTAAGTCACAAGTACCCGCCACTATTTTCAATACAAACATCAATATACCAATTTAAGAAACTACCTTTGTTGGTAAAATAAATCTAGATTATTATTACTTGTATTGAATTATTTATTCATGTTTATGTCGAATGTATGTAACTCAAAAAATAATACGGCTACTATGTAATTCGGTCCAAAATCCTCACTTCTGAAAATCATTTTTGACTTTGATAATATATACTTAAAGTCTTAAATAATGTTAAGTATACCTATAAATAAATAGAAGTGAAGATTCTGGACTTGATGACCCTCACATGAATACCTAAGATACTTAAGATTTCTTATTAGGATATTTGCAATATCTTAACCAAACTGGAAACTAAAGATGTCTCCCGTGGGAATCGAACCCACGACTTCCGGGTCTTAAGGCAAACGCCTAAACCACTGGACCACAGAGGCGGTTAATATTATTTAAACACATTTTTAAATAAAAGTGGAAAACTTACCAGATTGTTTTAGTTGTTGCCCAATTTCTTTCCACGCAATGTCTTTCTTGACATTATCCATATATTTTGGATGTTTTAAATTATATATGAACTCGTAATTGCGAACAATTTCGATTAATTTTTCGTCGTCCATATTACAATGAACGCCGTACGTGTGTCTACTTGAACAAATGGTAACAAAATGGCTAATAGAAAGAAAGAGAAGAGTGGCAACGCGTTTATAACGGCCATCTTACGCGGTTATAACCCGGTTGCTCACCGCTTCGCCGCCTGCGCGCACCGGTGTGGCAACGTCGCGTGTCATGCACGGAGCGTATCGCCACCGGCAAAATATTCTCGCCGACAATACTTGCCGGCCCGTGCATGGCACGCGACGATGCTGGTCGGTAACGGAACGGGCTAGTGGGCATGGTCTCATACTTTTTAATACAGATAATATTTTTTTGCCTGACACGTTCATAGCACGGTCATAGTATGATACTATGTAGTGGGCAGAGACCTTTAATGTCTAATTTACTTGCTACTAAGTAAATTATTAATGTATCCCAGCAGCAGACAATTGTCTCAAACACTGAATATTCCTTCTGAATGTGACTTATGTTGAATAATGCATGAACATGATTACCAGTTGTTGTTTAGTTGTCATAGCGTTCTCACAAAAGTTTCCACGCTACTTCGAAGTTGTCACCCGTCATTTCTATGGAATTGACAATTAATGATGCACTGCCCGATAGGGAGGAGCGTAGGTAGTGAAACCTGTGTATGTTATCTAGTGTTTTGTGTCGGTTGATGAGTGACTGAAATGTGTCTCTGTACATGAGCCAATCATGATAATGTGACTTATGTTGAATAATGCATGAACATGATTACCAGTTGTTGTTTAGTTGTCATAGCGTTCTCACAAAAGTTTCCACGCTACTTCGAAGTTGTCACCCGTCATTTCTATGGAATTGACAATTAATGATGCACTGCCCGATAGGCAGGAGCGTAGGTAGTGAAACCTGTGTATGTTATCTAGTGTTTTGTGTCGGTTGATGAGTGACTGAAATGTGTCTCTGTACATGAGCCAATCATGATAATCACCGTAGAAGTGTGGTAAGTCAATGGTAGGAAACTTAATAAATGATTGGGTCCCACCTGAATGCTCCTTGACTTACTCAGGATTGGTTACTGCTTTGTCATGTAGCTGGATCAGTTGAGAAGCACGAGTCACCAGCTGCCAGTAGTCCGTCTCAAACTGTTCACTTTCTGGGTCTGGGTCATCGGTGTCTGAAATGGCCATATTTAGTTCAATTAATAATTGAACATCACTAAATGTTTTGTGAAGTGATTTGAAATCTGAAAGTCGTCTTTTAATTCAAGTATTTGAAGGTCTGTTAATGACTGATAGTTCTGTATGTGATGAATGTATTTTCTGAATACTGTTACTTTTCTCTTAATAAAACCACGTTGTTTTTATTAAATCTGGTTCATCAAATTTAGAGCCTTTAGTGGCCATGTCTGTGAAGGTTGATAAGGCACACAAAATTAGAATTAATATTGCAGGCAGGCAAATGTTATCATAGCGTTCGTGCAAAGAATTGTGCAATACTTAAATTAGCGTGCAGTGTAGAAGATGGCAGAAGCTAGGGCGTGCAAATGTGGGTGAGCAGAGGAGCGCATGCACGTTGTGAGCAACCAATTCATGTAACCGCAAGAAAGCACCATAGAAAGCTGCTGATGGCTATTCACGTAGCACAGGCTCACCAAGGCTTGGCCGTGTTGCTAGCAAATGCGCTGTGAAAAAATTTACTGCATTAGTATTTATAATTGAAATATTGAAAAAAGTTAGACGGGTGTGTCAAAAAAGTCTGTGAGTGATGACTATCTGAATAACCTTGCAAAAAGCACTTGAAATTTTTAAAAATGTCTGATTAGAATTGCTGAAGCAATTTGAAAAGTAGGTAAAAAGATTCTGAAAAAATAATTGAGCTGTAGGTATATTATCTGACTGCTTCTGAGGCTGTGATGATGCCGCTGCACGCCGTTTTCCTGTAGAAAGGCTTGATCCGCTATGATCACGCTGCACGTGGCTGCATACCACTGTCTTGAGTTGTGTGTTCTGTAATGGCGGCCCGCGGCGGGCCACAGCGACGCGACGCTAACAAACTTCTTCCGATTGACGATTAGTAAATTGCACTGCACGATCTATACCGGCGAATGGACCATGTTTTCTTGTGAATGAGGAGCTTGTTCCGCTGTGATCACGCTGCACGTGGCTGCATACCGCGGTCGAAGTTCTGTAATGGCGGCGGGCCACAGCGACGCGCCGTTAACAAACTTCTTCGAATGATATCAATTGTTAGTTGCACCGCACCATCTATCCCGGCTCGAATGACCACGTAAAAGCCAATAAATAAAAGATGGTAAGAATTAATAGCTGTAATGGATTGTAATAAACAGGTTCAATGGCGCTCAGTGCTACTTACAACAACTATTATGGTGGTAAACGAGACAGCGTATATAGCGTGACGCGTTCCCTGGAGCAGTGTGATGTTGATCTTGATTCCTCGTACGTTGCGAAGAGGCCGACAAACATGGCGCCGGCGACGCGCTGACCCCATTGGTCCGCGTGGAACCTTCCCATTGGCTGGCGAAGGCGTAATAGTGATGTGATAAATTGTGTGTCATAGACCCAATGTATTAAAAATAGTCGCTCTGGAGTTTCAGCCATAGATATTTAACCCGCGTTTGCCTTGCTCCGTCTGCTCGTTGTTGAAAGAATATAGGAATAGAGGGGTTTAAATTACATTTTTTTACTTACCCGTGTTCCGACTGGGACGTGAGCAGGATACGCCTACGTTTATGATGTAAAGGCACTGCGGTAGTCTCCACCACGCCCTGGGCCTCCACTTCACCGATGTGAAGACTGAAGTGGAGGTAAACTATTTTACAAATCATAATTAAAATAAACTTAAAAAAATAGTTTAGATAGAAATCCCGAATGTTATGGAAATCAAATCTATCTATACTAATATATAAAGCTGAAGAGTTTGTTTGTTTGTTTGAACACGCTAATCTCAGGAACCGCTGGTCCGGTTTGAAAAATTCTTTCGGTGTTGGATGGTCCATTTATCGAGGAAGGCTATAGGGTATATATCATCACGCCACTACTAATAGGAGCAGAGCAACAATGAAGAATGTTTCAAAAACGGGGGAAATTTTTACGCTACGGGCAATAGAAGGCGCAAACGAGGTTGCGTGGGTCGGCTAGTAAATAATAAAGAAATAAAGAACATTACTCATGTCCAACCATCTGCCGAAACTGACCGTGGGAGAGCCACGCACACACACAATTATCACTATTCCATAAAAAAAGTAAATAAAAAGACTTGTGTAACATAAAAGCAAACAGAAACAAAAACCACAGTTTATAAAATTCACCATCTGTCTGTGAAAGTCCCATGAAAATCGGTACAGCCACTAGCTATACATGAAAAAATACACTAGAATAGATGACCTCCTCCTTCTAATTTATATCTTTTTACATCAGCTATCTGCCAGTGAAAGTCCCATCAAAATCGATCCAGCCATTACAGAGATGACCCGGAACCAATAAACCGTCAATAACTATAAAAATCTTATTTTGGAACATATGTACCGTGTACACAATCCACATACTATAAAAATTCAAATAAAATAATGAGTACAGTATGAGCACAGTTTCTGCTTTTACATACCATATCCATTTCCAACCGACATCGGTGGAACACGGGTGGCGAAACACTTGGCGCAAGCGGCCATTGCCACGGCTAAGTGTTTAGATAAATAATTATGAAATTACTGCACCGATGCTCTCGATTTAACTTTCGTTCGTCACTTGAGTTATGTTAACACACACTACAAACACTAAATATAAATATACATACGTTTTAGTTTTGAGAATAAGACACAAAATTTATTGATGGCGGCCTAGCATGTATACATTTTTATTTCTGAGACAATTTACATTTAAAACACAAAGAGAAACTCAAACAGAAGGTATTATATAGTAGATTACTTACCCAGGCATCTTTTTAATATAATATAATCACAAAAGTCCACAATAAAAACACTATGAATATTTAGTTCCCGGCACAATTCACACACACGCTCTGCATCTCGTCCGAATTGGAAAGGGCTGTGTCGAACGAAATTTCTCTATGCCTGGCTAAAACTTGGCGTGTTAGCTGACCATGTCCCTCCTTGGCGTAATAGTGTAGGTGCAAGGGCAATAGCATTCGACAATTTCGTTCTACAATGCATTACAAAACAACATGAGCCATCCGCCTGCTCCCGGCGCCGCGCCACTATTGTAAATATTATTGGCGCCTGCTCCCGGCGCCGCACCACCCGAGATTATAAAGGAGGCCTACACAGTATACGAGAAAATGTTCTGGTCACTTCGAAGAATCTTGTTTGTAACCAAACGGCAGCGTTTGAGATATGTACTAGACTAGCCGACCCACGCAACCTCGTTTGCGTCTCCTATTGCCCGTCGCGTGCAAATTTCCCCCGTTTTTGAAACATTCTTCATTCTTGCTCTGCTCCTATTAGTAGTAGCGTGATGATATATACCCTATAGCCTTCCTCGATAAATGGACTATCCAAAACCAAAAGAATTTTTCAAATCCGACCAGCGGTTCCTGAGATTAGCGTGTTCAAACAAACAAACAAACAAACAAACAAACTCTTCAGCTTTATATATTAGTATAGATCAGAAATTTACCCTCAACTGAAGAGTCATGGTTACGACAATTGTGCACTTAACAATCATTAATATTTAATCATCAAAACAGTTGTGGACTTGTATTTAAAAATTCGTATTCATCTTGCATGCAATAAAGCTTCTGCACCGCACTGTGAAATTGTAAGAAATTATTACAACAAACTTATTTTGCTTAAGAGTCATTAAAATTTGATAAAACATGACTGTGATTAAAATTGTGGAAAATATAATTATTGTGAGAAATTAAACTACTAAATATTGGTTGTTTTTATTTAAATACATAATGGATCCTTAGTTGTAAACAAAAAAGGAACTGCAGACTCGCAGCCTTATTGCTTAAGAACAATCGACCTATCAGGCAGTCAGACTACAATCATCATCGTGTCTTTCATGTCGCATGTGATTGTTCGATTGTTCATACTCTTTGCTTGTTGAATTCACGTATGAAATAAGGCAATGCACAGAGTACAATGTATAGGCAATGGTTTCTTAGGTATTGTTTAGTGGTCTACTGATTATTAGAAATTAGCTGCTCGTGGTAGAGGTTGTTCTGCCTGTTTGCAAGGCTAGTTTCACGTCTTAACCATAAAAAACCCATTGATCGAATTGCTATAGTTCCATTTCTTTACTGTGGGTGGCTCAAAACTCAGGTCACAATATCAATAAGTCGTATCCGATTTATTTTAAAAATTATTAATACAAAAGGTAAAACATTACTTTTTTTCTTCTATTGATCACATTTCATAAAGAATTAAATAACCGTCTGCTGGCACTAATATTTTTTTAGTTTGTTACATAAAAAACAGACACTTTACAAGACATACATAAAATAAAGTTAACATAGAGACAGTCAAAAACACATGAAGTAAAGAAAATTGTATTCGTAAAGAAATTTTGAAATTACTAATCATATTAAAAAGGAATTATGGTATTTAAGATACTAAAATGAAATATCCCTTTCATTGTGTTTATTGTGGTGACTGGCATTGACTTGGCAATTAAAGCCGCATTTACATTAATCTGACGTGTTGTGTTGTGATCTCTGTCGTGATGGCTACTGTTCACATTGATATGACGTGTTAAGATGCACTATGACGATTTTTTGTATCAGTTCCGTGTTGACTCCCGGAGAGTTCACACATTTGCAATGTTTTTTCAAGAATCATCCGATTCAGATTCAGATTTTGAAGAAGAGTTGCAATTATTGGCGTTGGCAACGCTTATAACTAAACAAAGAAAGAGAAGAAGATATTGGATACATCCCTTAAATAGAAAAAGAGAGAGGTCGGGCAGTTGTCAATCAAATAGGCTAACTTATGTGAAACACAATTAGGAGCATAATTGCGTAAACATGCATTCATGAAATATTTGATGACTATTACGCGCCGGTTACCCTTATATTTATAGCCAAAAGAGACATTATTGCGAATATTTAATTAAAAATTGTTCATTGTAAGAGTTATGTTTATATTCTAGAAAGTAAAAGTTGTTTCGTTTTTAAGTCAACTAGTTATTCCTATATATTTATTTAAATTGATAGATACTGATACTTTGAAATCTTTGATACTACCAAATACTTTCAAGTACTTTTAAAACCTGGTTTTTGACCCTGGTATTTTTCCGTACTTGTACTTAGAAGCCCTGCCCCCCTAGCCAAGTCACAAGCTTTCGCTTTTCTGCAATCGTTAAGTTGACACAAATGATTCGATCGCTCGTTCTACAATTTACATGGAAAAAACCTAAAATATAGTCTATGGTCTATCCATCTAAGAAACGCTAAAGTAGGTAGTCATGGTAACGTTGACATTGTTCATCAACAATTTTTATTGTCGATTTTAGTTGGCTGAATTATAAAGTGATAAAATGTATATAAAATAAAGAACAATCTATTTGTAAATGGTTTATTATAATATCACAGTGCGAAATGTCGTTTTAACATTATTGTGACTTGGAAACATGAAGATCCTGCTTAAGGATTAACTTATAATAAATGACGTGATACCTCTTACATAATGAATTTATAGATAGAGCCAGACAGAACAAGTCCTCGTCTTATTGGAATTCATGGAAAGGTATGTAAATTATTAGTTATTCTTTGTTGTTTAAAAGTATCTCACTTCATCTCTTGAAAGTATGAAACAAATAGTGACGTGATAAGCGCCAACATGCAATAGTTATTGCCTATTTAATATTAAAAATATAATGTAATGGTTTCCTATTATGACATTTAGTTTTCTAAAAGACAAAGCACATACAACAACTTTCTTCATAGACACACACTATAAAAATTAATCTATCAAACATCTATAACTTCTGTGTACTATCTATAAATTAATTACATGATATCTATGTAATATATAATGTTGATGAAATTCATTTTAAAATTGACAGAATGAGTCACATATTCTCATTGACTCATCTTCGACAGCTTTTAATAGTCTACTGTTGGACATAAGCCTCTCCTGTTAAAGGAGACATTATTCTAGTAATGAATGCTTAATAGATAGATATGTTCTAATATGTGTGGGCAAACTAAAAGTCTGAAACCAAAAAAAAGCCCTAGCAATAAGCGGTGAGGACTGGACTGGTGATGGTCCTAGCAGCAGGCAAATGCTTACTGCTCTAGAAGAGAGGGTGTTGGCCTTAACGGGTTTGACTGTTGAAGTAGGACTGTACAACACTGTCCATTCTCTGTCCCAGATTATGTTTACTTATAGTCTCTTTGTTGTGACAATCTACAGAATAAGTGGACCGATTATCACAAAAAATTTAATAGCAGGGAGGAACTTATAGTTTAATTAATTATAATATAATTGTTTTTTTCAGCAACATCAGCCCCACTCCCTCTGGAGAAGTTCCATGCACAACCCTCGCATCTCAAAGGGGAGCGCCAGTGACGTCAAGCAAGTTCACGACCATAGAAACTCACCGGCTGTAACTAAAGGCAGACTGGCAAAAAACCTGGATGTGAGGAAACTGGAAAGGAGGCGAATAACATAGTAGACAATTGAAGCGAAGGATACATTACAAATTATTATAATTTGAAATGCACTGTATAACAGAATTTTAAATAAACAGAATATAATTATAAATTGTTTCAATGATATTTCAGAAATTTTACCTCAGTTGAGACCATCATCATCATCATAAACTGTTTAATGTAATGATAGTTGCAGGTTACTAATCTTTTCCTTCACCTACATTAAAAATAGTGGTAATAAAAATTTTTTGTCAATGACATAATTTATACATTGTTTTGTAATGTTTCTACTAGGTAAATAAACAAACACTGTAATAATAAAGCCTTTTAATGATTGTTTTAACATCTGAGTACATTATCAAATATATTTATAGAAAATAAAAAAAGTATTATTTATAATAAAAAAAAATTCTAAAAAAATCTTTATAGTCCCTTCTTTCTATCCAACACAAAAAAAAATCTATATCACAGAGGAAAATAACCCACATAGGAAAGACAATGTTTAATAACGAAGCCATTAACAATTAACGTTATTTTAATCTATTTAATAAAGAATTTGGCATGGCTCTTCCTTCGATGACTTCACTTTGATTAGGCATATTCATAGCAGGTATGGGATCTTGCAAATTTATATTGTCTTCATTGTCATGTGTAGCAGAAAGTGGTTGTGGTAGTGGTATGCCAGCTTGTTACGCTAAATTGTGTAATACACAACATGCAGCTATAATATTGCTAGCTACACAGGCATGATGATGAAGAAACCTGTCTCTGAGAAAACATCTCCACTGTGCTTTGAGTAATCCAAAACAGCCCTCAATGCAGTTACGGGCTCACACATACTTTACAGTATAAAGTTCTTCCCTAGAACTTTGAACTACATTGAGAATAGGTGTCATTAGCCAAGGATGTTGTGAATATCCAGAGTCACCTGAAAAAAATAGTTTAAAAATTAGTTACCCACAGGAAAACTACTGAACTTTAAGGTAATAGAGCCATGCTGATTTTAGTATGAATGGGCCGGTTCGAAAATGATGCCATGCTGAGTTGTTGCATTGTCTGCATTTGCAACGAGTATAATGACCACTGCTCTAGGATTGTGTGTATGCTTTCCATCAGGCTGAGTAGAGTCACTTTATAAGGCTGATACATAAAAATAATAGTAAATATTTTTATTGTTACACAACAACCTAACAGCCATAATTGTTCACTATTTTGATGAAGTTCACTCATAAATGATTCAGCTCTACTAGAAGACCATATATGTGAATCATGTGTAGCTCCACTGAACTTTGGATTCACATTTATAATCAGCATATTACTATCACAAATCTGAAAACCAAATCAACATTAAGAAGTGACATAATAGTCTCGTACATGCTGTTCTATAAATAAAAATAAGAATAAATCTACCATTTGAACTTTCAGTGAATGATACCCTTTTCTATTGAAATATACATGCTCTTCAGTAATGGGCTTTACCAAAGCTACATGCGTACAATTTATGCAACCAATTACATAAGGAAAGCCAAATCTTCTTTGGAACCTTGTAAAATAAAATTATGTTTAACACATGGTACATATTCAATTAAATATAGTTAAGTTTGTTTGTTAAGTAGGTATACACTCTTGTTTTATAGCTGTTTTCTCTTGTTGTGTTATTGGAAACCTAAGCCATTTTGCAACGACAGCAGGGTTTCTCAAAGCATCAACAACTTGTCTGATGCACCAACAAGCTGTCCGTTGGGCAATGCTGAAGGACACCAACAATTCGCTGATAGGATCCTGTGGCTAGGAAACTAAGGGCATCAAAGAGCAAGAGCATGCCTGAAAACCTATAAATACACAAACATTAAGGAAAAGTTAAAATAGTCTATAGTACAAAAAAGACAGATTATTAACTTACCTTAACTTTTACGGTAATCTCGTTGGTTCCCTTTAGCGATGTCTTGTTTTGGAGTTCTTGACAAAGGGCTTCGAAAGACGACTTGTCTAGCCAAAATAGCTCCACAAATAAAGTTTCCGGCATTTCGCGGATTGTCTCGTTGCACTGACGATTAATATGTCTTTTTCCACCTCTAAGCCGTACTTCCTCATTACGAGCGCACCACAACATATTTATAGTATGCATTTTAAATGTCCAAAATTATGTAAAGCACATAAAATAGTTCTTGGTGGTCCTTTTAGACTATAATATCTATCATACCGACGCCATTTCTAAAGCGATATCACCAAATATTTTTGATCACTTAATGAACGTTCAAACGCATGGATACCGTTTCGTTTGCGTTTGTCAAAAGTGTAACTTGGCTAGCTCTTGCTAGCTTTTGTATGGAGTTCGGCATCGAATTTGTAGAAACGATCACTTTCCATTCCATCACTACGAACAAACGTCAACTTGGCTAAGAGTTTCTAAATGGAATCAAGTCACGTGATCAAAACAAAATATTAGCCAATGACACACGAGAACGCGATTCGTTAACGATTGCAGAAAAGCGAAAGCTTGTGACTTGGCTAGGGGGGCTGGTATTTAATTTTGCAAGTATGTCTCATCGCTACTGGCGCGTGCACACTAGTCTGATGCGGTATGACGTCTCACGGCACCGCCCCGCGCATCTCACAGCATCTCACCCTTTCTGAAGCGGACCGGGATCGCCTGTGACACGACACATCAGAAGCCGTCATAACACAACACGTCAGATAAATATAAATGCGGGGAGATTGTTTTTTGTTTTTTCGGAACACGGTCCCCATTTCATCTCATCCACATTTTTTTATATTTTATATCATTAATTTCATCACGACGAAGACTAAATTATTTGAAGACTCATGATTTGAAGACTATAAACACTTGACATTGGCAGAAATAGCTGATCCGAGAGATCCGGCTGGTTGCCATTTCAGCAAAGAAGAATAAGAAAGAATATAAATGCGGCTTTAATTTCGATGTGACTAAAAAGTATACATCACTATGTAGTGATATATCAATAACTACGACGCGACATTCGATAGTTTCTTTATCTGAGCTTCTACCTATCTTTCTGTTTTGTGTGCATTTCAATAAGCGACTAAAGCTGGAAACAAACTATCGGACGCGGCTGATAGCCGCGACGTACAAGTGTTCACAGTCTTTACCGTAGCTCTTGAACGTAGCTTTTAACCCTAAATAAACTCGAAAAAAACAAGTTGTTGTAAGGTTCCTATGTTTATGCATAATTGAAAATATTTAAATTATCACGATACGTCTACATCCACATCGATCAAGATGAAGAAACAATACAAGTGTTTGAAGTTGATTTTAAAAACATAATACCTGGCGTATTAATGATATTAGTTAATAACAAACCAGGGTGAAGCTAGTCTAAAAAAGTAGCCTAAGTTACTCCATCTGGGAGTGCACCTTGACCGGCGCCTAACATGGAAGCAACATATCAAGGCAAAAAGAGAGGAACTGAAATTAAAATACAGAGACCTGTACTGGCTAGTCGGACGAAACACAAAACTATCTATAGATAATAAGCTCTTAATATACAAATCTATACTGAAGCCAGTATGGATGTACTGTGTTCAGCTCTGGGGAAGCGCCTGTGACTCCAATGTATCCAAGTTGCAAAGATTGCAGAACATTATCTTGCGCAATATAGCTAACGTACCCTGGTATGTCACCAACTCAGAAATTCATCAATATCTGGAGGTGAACACGGTGAAAGAGGAAGAGGTACCACCTACACCATCGGCTGCTCCCTTTCCATGTCCTGCTTCACTATAGTTCCAAGTTACCAGTTTTAAATTGGGGTAGTTCCAGTAAAGTTTGGAAATAATATAGAACATAGTTTTATTTCTATACTGACTGCTTGGTGAATCGGATAGGAAATGTAGCTGATTTACGTTTTTTTTGTGGTCTGAATATACTCCAGAAGAGGTACTATGTGAGCCCATACGGCGGCAACGTCGTGACGCAGATTTTTGCTGACTGTGCTTATTGATTTAGCCGTTATTTGGTCATCCTCATTAGTTACATATATAACTGCAGTATGAAGTGTCAATTCTTTCCTACTACCTCCAAAATGAAATGACTGGATTTCAGTGTGATATTTATATCCATAGTTCTCACTGAAGTCAATGTGAACTAAAGCTTCATTTTTTTTCAAGTTAAATTTCAGGTCTTTCAGAGCAGTGTATTGCCATCTTCGTGTACCTTCATGCTTCAAAAATTCTGGTATCAGACTTTCAAATTCCGCAACAGCTTCTTTTAGAGAAGCAGTTACCTTTACTTTTGCGATAATTCTTTTTTTCTTTTCTTCGCCCTTTGTAACGTATGTCTCTTTTTTATGTTCCCATTTACTGAAAGTTATGGCTTCATCTTTATTTAACAAGTATTCAAGCTTTTTTTCTCTACAGGTACCGCATCTACTCAACAAGCATGATGTATTGGAACAACATAGACTATTGATAACTTCTGAAGAGTCCTTCTCTTTGATTATTTTATGAGAATGTAATACTGTCAATAATAGTTCTAAGTTCGCATGAGTTTTACATAAACATGTTTCTCTATCAGTGACATCTGGTATGAGTACCCAAAATGGCCTTTGTTTGCAAAAATACGAATAACTAACTTTGGTATTTTCTGCTTCAAAAAGTTTGTGAAGATTTTTCATAGAATCTAATAAATATCTTCGTTGCTTTATAGTCTTTTCCCGGGAAATACATTCCTTTTTTCCGGCAGTCATTCTTGAAATATCGTCTCTGTCGAAAAAACTTACAATATCCTGTTTTAACTTTTGATAATAGATTTCTTTTGTTTCCTTGTTTTTTTTCTTGAACGGTAATTATGAATTTACCCGAGGACATTTTTTAAGAGCATTTATTCCTTATCATATATGTTACTAGCTGTCCCGGCAAACGTCGTTTTGCCATAACTACTAATAAATTCAAAATCAATTAAAAAAACATTGTCCAGCGGACAAAATTGTGAATCTAAACCATTCCCAGATCCCCTTGAACACACACAAAAAATTTTATCAAAATCGGTACATAAAGAGAAAGAAAAATATTTACACTACAGAAGATTCTTTATCTTCCGCCGCGTAATATGCACATTTTCAAAGAATTGCCCTAAAATGTAATTTTTTTAAACTAATCTATACATTATTATAAAGCTGAATAGTTTGTTTGTTTGAACGCGGTTATCTCTGGTACTTCTGGTTCGATTTGAAAAATTATTTTAGTGTTAGATAGCCCATTTATCAAGGAAGGCTATAGGCTATATATTATCACGCTTAGGCCAATAGGAGCTGAGCACCAATGAATAATGTTTCAAAAACGGGGCAAATTTTTCACGGTACAGGCAATAGACTATTTGACTGATTTTTGGAAATCGTTTTAAATTATTCTTTACTAGCCGACCCACGCAACCTCGTTTGCGCCTTATATTGCCCGTAGCGTGAAAATTTCCCCCGTTTTTGAAACATTCTTCATTGTTGCTCCGCTCCTATTAGTAGTAGCGTGATGATATATACCCTATAGCCTTCCTCGATAAATGGACTATCCAACACCGAAAGAATTTTTCAAATCGGACTAGCGGTTCCTGAGATTAGCGTGTTCAGACAAACAAACAAACAAACAAACAAACAAACTCTTCAGCTTTATATATTAGTATAGATTACATGATTAGCACACTGCGTTAATATTTTGCGGAATTTCTACTGTATTATGAATTTCAATCAAAGAAAAAGTTTAAGTTTGACAACCATGTCAAAAAACGATATTTCTGTAATGGCGCTGGTCACATGAGACGGGTGACGTCACAAGCAAGTAAACAAATTCACTCGCTAGCCACAACAAAACAAAACAGCGCTGTTTAAGTGAATTTTATCAGTTTTCTCCAATTTTAATAATTAAAATGTTGAATAAATTGTGTGTAGTGCCACAGTGAACAAATCTGTACTTGGGACTAATCCCACCCACACGCCCACCGCAGTAACTCCTGTACACCAGGATCAACAGCAGTGACCCACGAACACACCGAGTTATGACACTCGGGAAGTCCCAGGAAAAAATATTAACTGTCTTGGAACCCGCAACGAAATTAATCAGAAGAAAAGCAGGAGGAGTTGGAAATATGATAAGTCCACTTCCCTCCTTAGCAAAGCGGGAGACAAAATGAAGTCAAAATAGGCACACACCTTTTTCTAAACCGGGAAGCACCACGGATAAAGTATTAGGGGTCCTAAGTGAGCTATATTTGATTACTATAGTATGTATGGCAGAATCGCCTAAACGCACGGAAATTCACCGCAGTTGACACAAGATCCCCATAGTATACCGCCCCAGATGTCATTTGTAAGCTATTTAGCATTGTGTTACGTTCATTGTACCAAAGACTACACTCCCAGAGAACATGATGAGCCGATTGTTCACAGCTAGTATCGGGTGTTGAGCATTGACACAATGGTGAATCGACTAATTTAAATGAGTGTAGTTTGCTCTTAAAGTTACCGTGGCCCGTAAGAAATTGAGCGACACAGTGATCTACCTCGAGCCATGTCCTCGACATCCGTTCGCGAACAGATGGAAAGAACTGGTAGAGGTGGCGCCCCTTAGATGATTCGTCTCATCGTTGTTGCCTCGTCATAGACATTGGATTGCTGTTGAAACAATCTTATGATTTTATCGCGGTCTCGTACGCCCAAAAAATCGCATTCCATGTTTTGTTTTGTAGAATAGTACATGGCTGCACGTCTTTGCACCTCGAGATCGACCGGAAGAACACCCGCCAATACCGGTAAAGCCTCATTACTAACCGTCCTATATGCTTTGCATAAGAAGATTAATGCAAGTCGTTGGCCTTGTAGCAGTTTGCGACGGACAGCACCTACAGTCGCTCTATCGGCCCATACGGGAGCACCATAGCAAACAGCACCCAAATAAGTAGCTCCATATATGATTTTTAATGTATTAAATGAAAGACCCCATGTGGCAGTTGATATTCTCGTCAGAGCAAAGAAACTTTTTTTAGACTTTTCATTAACTGTTCTAATATGTTCGATAAATGAAAAATTTCTTTCTAAAACTAATCCCAAATAGCAAACCGAGGTTTTATTTTTAACAGTAACATTTTGAAATTTAATACACGGCGGTGATTTGAGGTTACCTTTCAGAAGTAGCTGGAAGGTTTTGTTCGGTGCAAAAGTCAAGCGATTACGTACACCCCATAGAGATACTAAGTTCAAACATCTATTAGCCAGACTCTCAAGCTCCGCTCTAGTATCAGATTCCACCAGTAATAAACCGTCGTCCGCATACGCGTTTAGAGTACATCCGGGTGGTATAGGTATTGTAAGAAAATCGTCGAAGCCTATATTCCACAAGTATGGACCTAGCACCGAGCCCTGAGGACACCCCATCGTAAGCGCCTTCGACACAGAATGATGCCCAAGTCTCAATTTTGTTGTGCCTTGTGTGAAGTATGAGGAGATTAGGGAATCAATATTTTTAAAGCATCCTCTTGATTTTAATTTTAGCAATAACATGGGCCACCACGCGTTGTCGAAGGCGCCAGATATATCTAAGAAAATACCTAAGACGTATTGAAACCTTGACTCGGTGACAGTTTTCCTTACAGATATGACCGCATCTGTTGTTGATTTTCCCAACGTAAATCCGAATTGTCTATCATGAAATTTAACTCCACCCGGTAGAAGTCGAGGCACTACAAGACGTTCTAAAAGCTTTCCTAGCGATGGTAACAGTGTTATAGGTCGATAGGATTTAGGAACGTCCGGCGGCTTATCGCCGTGTTTTGGTATTATACGAATACTACCGCACCGCCAAACACTAGGAAATACTCCTTCCGCAATGCAACGTTTAAAAACTGTTAAAATCGTATCACCCGAGAGTTTACAAGCTTCTTTTATCATTTTATTTGATATTTTATCGTCGCCCGAAGCCTTGTTTAGTGGTAATGACCTAACAATACCAAGAAATTCGTCTGAAGATGGTAAGTCAGACGTTGGAGACAATGGTGGTTCGATGGCCCACTGCCTAATTTGTCGGTGATAATCAGTGTCATCCTCCGGCCGATCGTCGGGCACAAGTGATTCTAAAAGATATTTTGCTGTTTCTTCTACTCCTGTAGTATAACTGTTATGAATTTTGATGTTCTGTACGTATGCAAGGTCGATAGATCTATTTGCCTTAAATTCATGATACAAAGGTGACCACGGACCCTCTCTATCGAGTTTATCTACAAGTTTGCGTATTAAATTTCCCTTTGATTTCTCCACTGCTGCCCTGTAGTGAGACCTAGCAACTCTAAGAGCAATGAGAGCATTATTGTAAATATCTCCTGTTACGTTACGCTTTTTAATGACATTTAGTTTTTTACGAGCTTTCCGATGGATTCTACGTAATTCGACCAATTTATAGTTCCACCAATCACATCTACGAGTGCTAGTGATAGATCCGCGGCCTATACAAACATCAGCACAATATGTGAAAGTGTCTGACAATATTTCTGCGCTTTCCTCAGCTGATAGACAACTGCGAGTGAAGTCTTTGGCATGTACTGCAAAGAGTGAACCAAATAAAGCCCAATTTGCCCCTTTAGTTTTATATCTAAAATTGTACGGAGTTATTAGTGGATGTTGTGCAACAATTGGTATGAATTCGTACACGATTAAGCGGTGATCACTACAGGATGCGTCCGGTAGGACACGCCATCCAGATATCGAGACGTCGCCGCGCGTAAGCGTCACGTCAATAGAAGACTCACCCATGGGGCTGCAAAAAGTTGGTGGTGCATCAGGGGTATTGTGAATGGTAAGATTCATTTCCGCAATAAAATCTTCAACCGTACAGCGCCGGGCCATGTCAGTTGAACGCAGCTTGCCATACCATAAAGTAGAAGATGCATTGACATCAGCGCCAATGATAACTTTGTGTCCCACGAGGGACCGCAAAACGAAACGAAAATGATGTAGATGAGGATCAATGGGATGTGAAAACTGAAAATAACAGCTCACTACATAAGCCTTACAGGTGGAGGATGAAATCTCAGCAACGGCGCAGTGTGACGTCATAAGGTTACGCAAAGATGTTACCGTAAAAGTAGAACTTGCAACATATATCCCAGCCCGTGACCGGCCATCTAGTTGTACTACATTGTTCCGCAAGCGAGCGCTTTGATATTGTTCTTGTATAAGGACAATATCTGTACTTATAAAATAACAAGTCCTGACCACAGAACAAAAGAATAATAGTTAGAAATGGTGTCGAGCAGCAAGTGCAATGTACACTGTGTCGCCTAAACGCACACATTAACGATCAATAATATTATACACACATAAAGAACAATACCCTAATTCGTCCAAATGATGCTACGAATATAAGTTCTAAAAGCCACTTACAATGTTACTAAATACAACCTTATACCTTTAAACTAAGGTAGGATTTCACTTGCATATTTGTGTTCGTGGGAGGTTTCGTCGAAAACCATTTTGGGATTGACATTTGTCGAATATAATATAATTACATTACAATAATTTTTAAATTAATATTTATTTGGCTGATACTCAGATGTCCTTTCATTCTACTTTATAATTATTTTGTTGCAAAACATTGCAACTCCCTTATCTACCTAAAATAAATTATATACTTTGTGTATTTAGGTATATTTCAGAAACTTTAAATGAATAATCGACAATACAGCACATGCTGTGGCGTCTGTTTCTGTCGATCTATGATTCTTAACTACAGCTTCAATTTAACGTTCATAAGTCACTTAGTGTCTTAATTGAATAAATGATTTTGAATTTGAAAAAATTTGAATTTGGACAAAAGCTGCTAAGTGCGAGTCCGACTCGTCCATGAAGGGTTCCAGAGCAAGTTACATAATATAATTTTTATTTTATTTTTATACTAGCAGACCCACGCAACCTCGTTTACGTCTCCTATTGCCCGTTGCGTAGTAATTTTCCGCCCATTTTTGTAACATTCTTCATTGCTGCTCCGCTCCTTTTGGTCTTGGCGTGATGATATATTACTACCTAACAATGAAAGAATTTTTCAAATAGGACCAGTGGTTCCTCAGATTAGAAACAAACAAACAAACTCTTCATCTTTATATATTAGTATAGATTGGTGTTGATTGAATAAAAGGAAAATACAGTTTACGATTTATATCGTATTAAAAACAACTACTTAATAGATTTCATTCAAAACACATTTTGGGGGAAGTTTGTGTTGTAATGTAAATCATATATATTTTATTAGTTTTATCATTCTCTTATTCTAGAAGTGACAATTTTACCACTTTGGAAGTGTCTCTCTCGTAAACTATTCAGTTTAGATAAAATAGGTATTAGGGTTCAAAAGTGATATTGATGCTTCAATATCACTTTTGAAGACCTATCCATAGATACACGTATGGGTTTGAAGAATTTTTTTTTTTTAATTTCATATTCGTTTGAGTCTAAGTATGGGAACCACAATTTTTTTTTTTTTTTTTATTTTTGTGTGAAAATCTTAATGTGGTTCACAGAATACATCTTCTTACCAAGTTTCAACATTTTAGTTCTTATAGTTTCGGAAAAAGTGGCTGTGACATACGGACGGATGGACAGACACACCGACATGATGAATATAAAGGGTTCCGTCTTTTGCCTTTGGCACGGAACCCTAAAAAACGACTATGCATTTTACTGCGGTAGAACAATACTTGATTTCACAAATTGTTGTTCCGAGTCTTGGTGTACTTTACCGTATACTGTTATTTAATCAAAAGTACTTACACACTATCTTTTGTACAATCAAATCTGTTTATTGGTCTGGTGGCTATAAAATTTTGGTATATGACATATTTTTAAACTTTTAATTTTTATTACATTTAATTTCAAATATACCTCCAAAATAAGTTTAATAAAAATTTCGCGACTAAACAAAATCGTATTTTGTTTTAAAACCATAGTACAATATCAATCGGATACTAAACGTAAAATCACTGTAAAAACCAATATAATCGATAGCGATATCGATTAAATTTGTCTACGTCCCTATGGCAAAGAATTGTAAAAATTACTTTTACTAAATATTATCATGCCAAATGTTTTAAAATATTCCCGCAGAAAGTGTAGTTCATTGCTTGCTCTCTTGGCAACTGTGCACATCATACTTTAATTTAATACGTAACGTATAATTATTTTAATTGATTAGAATATAACGGTATGTATGTGTATTACATAATACTTTTTAGATTTTTGTTAATATCGCTTAAAAACAAAAGTTTTTAGACTCATTGATGATACGATATGTTTCTATTGAGTAAATTGTAGTCCTTGCTTCGTTTTCAGCGCGTAATTATCGGACAGTTCGGCATAGCAATAATTTTTTACGCAGCTACGTTCCCGACGAAAGTAATACGTGTATTAAAGCGTTCAGTTGATGCCAGCAGAGACATTAGTGATATCGGTGCTTAACTGCGGCGCGCCTGACCCGCCTACATCGCATTTCTACCTTTAATTCTCCTCTTCTGTGGTCCTGACTGACTGACTGACTGATTCATCATCGCCGAGCGTAAACTATGATAGTTAGGGCTATAAAATTTGGCGAGTAGGATCGTTTTATTGAGTAGACATCCACTAAGAAAGGAAATTTGGAATTTCTACTCCTAAGGGGGTGAAATAGGGGTTGAAAGATTGTATGGAAATACGTCATTTTTTAAGTTACAAATCTGAAACATTACACAGCTTTGTCTGTGCTATAAGACAAGAAATTCGAAAATGAGTATCGAAAATGTGCAGCATAAACGGCTATATCTTTTAATTGCGTTGGTTTAGAAGTTTGATTTTTTCACAGCTCCAAGGGACAGTAGACCTGAGTATTTGTTTGATATAAATTTCTGTTTGATTTCTCCACGCGTTCCTAAAAAAAGGGTCTTACCCGACAGACGGAAAACAAAGTGATCCTATAATGGTTCCGTTTGTTCCTTTTGAGGTACGAAATTCTAAAAATGAGCAGATACGTATGTTTAATGAACATGTTCTACCGGAACCGGTCTAAGTACACGGTGCCATTCTCAAAGTTGTACAAAAATATTTGTACCTCGCGGCCTCGGGCAGACTTTGCAGTTAGGTAGTAACAACTTTGAGGATGAGGTGAACAGGAGAATTCAGTCGGGATGGGCAGCGTTTGGGCAATTTCGTCGGCTCCTTTCATCGTCGATCTCACATCGCCTAAAGACTAAAGTCTTCAATCAGCGCGTCCTATCCGTCATGGTATACGGTGCCGAGACGGTTTGAGTATGATTTTTTTCACTTTTTACGATTTTGCGAGATTTTTACACACGGAACTGTTATTTACGTGATGACTAGCGCCAAATATATTATAATTATGTTAAATTATACATGGTATTATGTTTTTGTTTGTTAAACCGTTTTTATCACAATTACACTAACATTATAAAGGCAAAAGTTTGTAAGTGTGTGTGTTAGTTACTCTTTCACGCAAAAACTACTTAACGGATTTGGATGAAACTTTACAGTGAAATAGCTTATACATCAGAATAACACTAAACTACTATTTGCCACGATAACCGACATACTCGCGGGCAGCAGCTATTATTAGAATATTATTAATAATATCGATACCTAACTTCTCTCGAATTGAAGGATATCTGAGGAGGTAACATTATAAAGGTAAGGAAGCTAAAAAATAAGTATTTGCATAATAATGTTTATTAATTTTAAGAATCTGTATTAGAATCATAATTCTACTAATATTATAAATGCGAAAGTTTGTAAGTATGGATGTTTGTTACTCTTTCACGCCAAAATTATAGAGCGGATTTGGATAAAACTTTACAATAAAATAGCCTATACATCAGAATAACACATAGGTTACTATTAATAACTGCGATAACCGATATAAACGCGGGCAGAGCTGTGGGCAACAACTAGTAATATTATATACTAGTCGACCCACGCAACCTCGTTTGCGTCTCCTATTGCCCGTAGCGTGATAATTTTACCCCGTTTTCTAAATACTCTTCATTGGTGCTCCGATTGGTCTTAGTGTGATGATATACAGCCTATAGCCATCCTCGATAAATAGGTTATCTAACACTAAAATAATTTTTCAAATCGGACTATTACTTTCTGAGATTAGCGCGTTCAAATTTACAAACAAACTCTTCAGTTTAATATATTAGGATAGATTTGACTGGTTTAATAACGTATCTAAACATTCATTTTATTCGGTAATTCCGCGGCACCCCTCTTTCTCAACAAATTCGAAGCCCTACCTAATTTGTTGTAATGTTTTCATTTCTTCGACATTTGAGACTCCACTCCTTGCCATTTACTTCTAAGTTTGTTAATGCTTTAATAGTTAATCGTGAGTGGAGATGTCCAACATTTTGCGGTTGATCGTTAGTTAAGCATTTTATGATTAAAATTTTCAATATTGATCATCATTTTATTGGTTGACCTGTTAGGATTACTCGCAAAATGTTGAAAGGTTTAGGATTTCGTGTGAATTGTCGAGACTGCTATACTGTGGATGTTGTCCCTCTGATAATCTGAAATTATTTTTGTTATTTATTTATCAATACAAATAAATCAAATTGGATCAATTGTTTATAATATTAAAATAACCGCTTTTTACTAAATGCATATGCCATTACAGAAATATCGTTTTTTGACATGAAAACGATATTTCTGTAATGGCGCTGGTCGCGGTTATTTAATATTATAAACAATTGATCCAATTTGAAAAAAATTGGAGAAAACTGATAAAATTCACTTAAACTGCGCTGTTTTGTTTTGCTGTGGCTAGCGAGTGAATTTGTTTACTTGCTTGTGACGTCACCCGTCTCATGTGACCAGCGCCATTACAGAATTATCGTTTTTTGACATGATTGTCAAACTTAAACTTTTTCTTAGATTGAAATTCATAATACAGTAGAAATTCCACAAAATATTAACGCAGTGTGCTAATCATGTAATAAAGAATAATTTAAAACGATTTCCAAAAATCAGTCAAATAGTCTATTGCCTGTACCGTGAAAAATTTGCCCCGTTTTTGAAACATTATTCATTGGTGCTCAGCTCCTATTGGCCTAAGCGTGATAATATATAGCCTATAGCCTTCCTTGATAAATGGGCTATCTAACACTAAAATAATTTTTCAAATCGAACCAGCAGTACCAGAGATAACCGCGTTCAAACAAACTATTCAGCTTTATAATATTAGTATAGATTAATTTAAAAAAATACATTTTAGTACAAAAACACATAAGCTTATTAAAATGAAAATGAACTAAATCCATCTTCATCAACAGCCAGCCCACTGCTTGACAAATTCCTTTCCATAGAAAGCAGATTTTGGACTACTATATCATACAGACCAGAAGTGTTCATGTTGGATTTTTGTCAAGTTTTAATTCCCTTTGCAAAACTATTGTCCTACATAATTTGCACCCTAAGTATAACTCTTTAGCCTAAAAATAAGGATGGCGACACTGAATAGGCCTTTACGGTGTAGAAATGAGAGAATGGACTGTATTTAAATATATATATTTGTAGATACGCAATACATTAATAAGCGCTCGTAGTGTAGCGCGTCCGAGGGCCGAGTGCTTGAAGGAAGGAGGCGCGCGCGCCGGCGAGCCGTGCTCCCCGCACCTCACGCCTTCCCTCCAGTGAAAGGCTGGCTGTTGCCATGCGCCGACATACTCCCCGGGTTGAAGAGATATCTTCAAATATGGATTGGAAGAGGGCAGATGCAGTTGAAAGCACGACGAACGGTGCCTCTCTTCGTCTTGAGTTCTGCCACTCTCGTAACTCCGTCTACGCCAGGATAGGTCTTCGTGACCCGTCCTAGGGACCAGAGCAAGGGTGGCACCGTTTTGTCCTTGATCAGTACCAAGGAGCCGGGACTGACCTCGCCTCTGGAATGAAACCACTTTGATTTGGCCTGTAGCAGAGAAGTGTACTCGTTATGAAATCTGTTCCAAAAGTGCTGCCGGATGAACTGGATTCTTCTCCATCGATCTAGTCGCGTGATGTTCGTCTCAGTCACCTGTGGGTATGGAACAGCTAAGAGTGGTCGTCCAATTAGGAAGTGAGATGGAGTAAGCGCCGAAAAATCGTTAGGGTCTGATGAAAGTGGAGTGAGGGGACGCGAATTTAGAATCGCCTCTATATGAATAAGACAGGTAGCCATCTCCTCAAATGTTAAATGGGTGAGATGCAGCAGTCTTCTTAAATGATGCTTGCAGGATTTAACTGCAGCTTCAGCCAAAGAATTAAAATGTGGGCTGTATGCGGGCGTAAAAGTAAATTCGATTCCCTCCTGCGTTATTTCAGATGCAACGTTTGATGACTTTATGAATTTATGCATGTCATTTGATGCACCCACGAAGCACGTTCCGTTATCGGACGTGATGCTTCGAGGTTTACCTCGACGCGCCACGAAACGATGTAGTGCAGCCATATAAGCCTCGGTGGTGAGGTCCGAGACGAGCTCCATATGTACGGCCTTAACCGCCGCGCAAACAAATATGCACATGTACGATTTTGTAAGTTTGCAGCCGCGACCTTTACGGTCGGCCACCAATACTGGACCCGCGTAGTCGACATAACAATTAAGAAATGGGAACTCAAGGTTAGTTCTCGAATTTGGCAGTTGACCCATTATCGGTTGAACGTGTTTTGCTTTGTGTCTAAAACATTTAAGGCATTTATTCACGACAAACCTCGACAAATTGCGACCGCCTAGAGGCCAATAAGTTTGTCGAATATGTGACAAAAGCAACTGTGGACCACAGTGTAAAAGTTTTAAGTGTTGCATTTGAAATAAATGTTTAGTGAAACTATGTTTACTACATAAAGCGATAGGATGTTTAGTGTTAAAATCATAGGGGGAGTTATCAAGCCTCCCGCCCACGCGGATGAGGTCATCACTATCTAGAAAAGGAGTCAAGGGAAGTAACCTACTCTTGCGTGGCAATTTTTTACTAGACTTTAAGCAATAATATTCTTCAGGGAACATTTCGAGCTGTGAATGATGAATAATAAATTTTAACGAATTTTGTAATTCAGTCATTGAAAGATCGCCACGCAATTTGATTTTATTTCTTAAATTATATATAAATCTTTGTACATATGTAAATATCTTTTGTAGTTTCGTTAGGCTAGAATAATGATTTAATAGGTTTTGTATTATTGATGAGTGAATGATTGTGTTTGAATTATGAGTATTATGATTATGATTACTATCACTACTAATGATATGAGTCACTACTTCCGGCAAATCATGCTCCCCAGTGTTCGGCATCATAGGCCACTCATTTTCATCACGTAATAAAAAGGAGGGTCCGGACCACCATAGCGGTGTGTCCTTAATGAGATCAGCTCCAAGACCACGGGAAACAAGATCCGCCGGGTTGTCCTTCGACGATACGTAGCTCCAGGTATGGCCACATGTACTCTCTTGAATTTCGTTTACTCTATTTCTGACAAAAGGTTTTAATTGGTTTGGAGAATTAGAGAGCCAACCTAGGACTATAGAAGAATCACACCAGAATCTACATTTATAAATGGGTATGGTAAGCGATTGTTGAACCTTAGTACACAGCCTTGCGCCTAACAAAGCTCCACAAAGTACAAGCCTCGGTATGGTCGTTGGTTTGATTGGGGCTACGCGATTTCTAGATACTAGAAGTCGTACCCTTGTAACTTCGATGCTATTACGTGATCGAATATAGACACACGCACCATAGGCCTTTTCCGACGCATCGGTGAAGACGTGTATCTCGTGCATAGTAGAGTCTTCCTGCAAAACCCAACGAGGTATTTTTAAATGGTTTAATGACGTTATTGTGTTTTTAAATGTAGACCAAAGCGTTTTGATCTCGAGTGACACATCGCTGTCCCAGTCATATTTACCGAGCCAAAGAAGTTTTAAAATAAATTTAGCTTCGACGATACATGGACCGACGAGGCCCAGTGGGTCGAAGATCTGACTGATGACAGAGAGGACATGACGTTTAGTGACCTTAGAGGAAGGAGTTATATTAATAGTATAGGTAAGTAAATCAGAGTCACAGACCCAATTAAGACCTAGGGTTTTAGACTGTGAACAATTCAAATGCTCCGATAATTCTAATATGTTGTTTGTTTCGTCTTTTTCTGTGATTTCTTTTAAAATTTCTGAATTATTTGATCGCCATTTACGTAAATTAAATTTAGCAGATGATAGGACCGAATGTACTCCCTTTGAGATTTCAACAGTTTCAGATATTGTAGAACTGCCGCACAAAAAATCGTCAACGTAGAAGTCACGTCGAATTGCGGACTGAATATGACTGTCGTCTATGCCATCAGCCAGACTTACAAGACATTTTGTGGCTAGATAGGGAGCAGAAGCAGTGCCATAAGTAATAGTGTTTAATGTGTACGTTCTAAGCGGTTCTGAGGGATCAAAACGAAAAATGATTTTTTGTAGAGACCGTTGACTTGGACTTAGCTCGATTGCCCTGTACATCTTCTCCACGTCACCCGTTACCACGTACCTATGTTGACGAAAACGTATTAGAATGCCAAATAGATCGTCTTGTACTACGGGACCGACCATCTGAATGTCGTTGAGAGACACTCCCGAACTAGTAGAGGCTGATGCGTCGAATACTACGCGTAGTTTGGTAGTGGTGCTAGAATTACGAATAACTCCATGATGTGGTATATAATATTTTACCATGAAGTTTTCAGGTGATGAAGCTGAGTCATAAGTGTCCATCGTCATATGACCTAGACGTTCATAGTCTCGCATGAACTCTAAATATTTATTTTTAAATACATGATCGCGTTTAAAACGTCTTTCTAATGATAAAAAACGGTTTTTAGCTGTTTCATATGAGTTACCTAAAGTAGTAGGATTCGATTTTAGTGGCATTGTGACAATAAATCTGCCGTCTTTGTTACGAACTGTAGTTTTAGCGAAATTTTGTTCACACAGTTTCTCCTCAAGAGAGAGATTATATTGTGTTGAAACATTGTCAAGTTCCCAAAATTGTGTAAGGTCGGGATTGACATTGGAGTGATGGCAAAAATGTGATGAATGTAGGTTTGGTTGACGCGAAAGACTGCCTGTGACCAACCAACCGAATTTAGTTTCACACAGTTTTGGTAGATTTTTTCCTAAATCTATGGTACTACTGCCTAAGACATTCCAGAACACTTCAGCCCCTACCAGGATATCTACGACCGACGGAACGTTGAAGTTCGGGTCTGCTAATTTAAGACCTGAAGGAATAGGGACATGATTTATGTGTATAAACGACGATGGTAGGACCTTTGTAATTACGGGCAGAATGTGACACTCGATATCTACCATGTATGCACAGCGTAAAGACTCTATGGTGAGGCGACAAGACTGTGTACTAGTGGATGTGTGATTATTAATACCCATTACCTTGGTGCTCGTACCGTGTCGTGACAAACCCAGTTTCTCCGCTAAACTCCGCGTGACGAAGTTCGTTGTACTACCGTTGTCTAGCAGTAGGCGTGCAGTGTACTTCTCACCCGTCGCACTGGTAACGTTCACCACCGCTGTGGATAGTAAAACATGAGCAGAAGTAGTAAGCTGCATGGAGTTAGCTGATAGCGCAACATTTGGCGTAGTAAGCGAAGCAGAAGGCATAGCAGAAAGCATTGGATAGTCTGGTTTGGTTTCCTGATTATCTAGATGTAAAAGCGTATTGTGTTTTATTTTACAATATTTGCAATGAGACAGTTTGCATTGCTTTGCAGAATGACCAAAGCGTAAGCAATTAAGACAAACATTGTAAGCTTTTGCCTTTTCTATGCGGTTTTCTATAGATAAGCTTCTAAAAGATTGACATTTAAAAAGGTTATGTGCTTGGGAGCAAAGTGGACATTTATTTACTTTATTATTGTAATTATTATATTTTTTATTTAAATTAGTTTGATAAAGAGGTGAATTATTTGTTTTAGAGTGATTATTATTTAAAGCAACAATAGTTTCGCTATGAAGAGAACTAATATTTGACTCATGCGATTCCAACCAGTCTGCCTTCCTGTTTAAAAAGGAACAAAATTCAATTAAAGTAGGACTATCTTTTAACTTAGTGTTGCTATACTCCTCCCAGTCACGACCAGTTGCAATGTCTAATTTTCTGGCCATTACATAAAGTATTAAATCGTCCCAATGCTGAGTGGGTCTTTCCAACACTGTGAGTGCCCTAATATTTTTATTTATTGTGTCTACAAGATTTTTAATTGAAACACTCGATTCACCATGTAATGACTCGATATCAAACAGTGCTTGTATGTGGTATTTGATTAATTTGCGGTTGTTATTAAACCGTTCACACAACAAGGCCCATGCCACTTGGTATTGGTCATCTTTAAATGTAATGCCTTTAATGATTGACGCAGCTTTACCTTGTAATGATAGTCGCAAGTAGTGAAATTTATCAATGTCATTGATACTAGGGTTATCGTGAATCAATGACGTAAATGTATCTCGAAATTCGAACCAGTATTGGAAGTCGCCATCGAAATGTGGTAAGTTAATTTTGGGCAAACGAACAAAATTATTCCTATTGGAATTATGTGCACCTGATATAGGATCTTTGAAGCTCGCCTCCGAGTCCGCATCACCAGCCGAAGTACCGAGCAGCTCGCGAGTGACTGCCACCAGATTGAAGTACTGGCGGGCGAAGTCCTCGCGTTCGGTGAACGCAGCACTCTCGTCCTCGGTAAGCAGTTCAATTTGTGTCTGTAAGTGATCAAATTCGTCATATAAGGAATCGAATTTCTTAAAACGCTCCGCTAAGTCCGAGCGCTGCAAGCTGGATATACCGGAACTACTTTTAATTAAATTTAAATAATTCGAATAAATGGTAAGTTTTGATTTTGTTGAGCTACGTTTCTTAAAGAGTGTCTTAACATCTGCCATTTTACAGCTAAGAGGTTAATAGGCACCTCGTATTAGAATATACTTAAGTTATTCTAATAGAAAAGAACAGCTGTGCGCAAACAAAAGGGATAGATGCGGGCAGGTAATAAAACTCAGTGTCAAGGTCAACCACCTAACACGTGATGTGCGACTGCTATGCGCGTGCCGTTTTATTTGCTACGAAATAAACTCGCAAGCGGTATGAATGCACTATATAAGCTGTTTTAAATGTATGAACAGTGGAAATAGAATATATATATGGCAGCAGAAGAAAATTAGAAGGTTCGAGTACGATTTTACGGCAGAAAAAGAAGCAGAAATATATCTAATAGGAACGAACTCACTCAAATACTGTATTTATACTCCCAAGTAATGACTGCGGCTTCTTCGTAGACGGCGAAGGCTGCAACGAGTACGACTTCTTCCAATCCGTGTGGCCGCGGGCAAAGTCCACACGACAACGACGACGGATTTGACGATCTTGTATCGGTGAAATATATACTTGCTGGCTTCGAATATCACGAAGGATAACTGACTTTTCTCGAAGGACCACTGAATAGGCCTTTACGGTGTAGAAATGAGAGAATGGACTGTATTTAAATATATATATTTGTAGATACGCAATACATTAATAAGCGCTCGTAGTGTAGCGCGTCCGAGGGCCGAGTGCTTGAAGGAAGGAGGCGCGCGCGCCGGCGAGCCGTGCTCCCCGCACCTCACGCCTTCCCTCCAGTGAAAGGCTGGCTGTTGCCATGCGCCGACATACTGTCACTACACACTTTAACGTGGGAGAGCTACGCTCCGGCATGTATGGGCCAGCTCGACAGGAGTGATACTACAGCCTCACAGACAACCGGTTTCTCTAGTCAGAATACCGGAGGCCGATTACATCCCCCCTGTTTATTTATTTCCCCGAATCCAAAACCACCATGCGCCGGCCCATATGTACCTATCGTTTTTGGACCCCACATGCCCATTCAGGTCTCCTTCTATTATCTTATACTCGTTTGATGGTATGCCGAGGATTTGGTCGTCCATGTCTCCCAGAATTCAGACTTCTCCATTTCTGAGCAGCCAGTTTGTGGGGCATAATCAGATATGATGTTGGTGATTTGGTGGTTATCGAAAGCCAGTTTCACAGCTATTAGACGATCGCTCTTCCTCGTAATATTTATAATGCGAATTTTAAAATTCTTATCTAAGACTATGGCCAATCCATTTCTTTTATTATCGGAGCCTTAATATATCACCTGGTAGTCATGTCCTATATTTCTGGAATTTGAGCCTTTCCACTTAGTTTCTTGCAGGCAACAGATATTTATGTGCCTTTTGTGTAGTATTTTACTTAATTCTTGGCTTCTTCCCGTGAGCGACCCCAAGTTCCATGTTGCGAGTGGTACTTTGTTTATATACAAATGCGAATGAGTGTTATTCTTGTCAATAGGTTCGTCGCTTCGAGGGTACGCCCTAATATTGTTCACATTCTGGATATTACTATTCGCATTTGCGTCGCTTGCGGGGTACACCCTAGTATTATTGCCCTTTTGAATTCTTGTGCCCTTCATGAGGAGATTGTTTATATTGGCTATCTGTTTTACGGCCGGTTGCCACCTGACGCCAAGGCAGTAACTCTTCTGAAGAGCTCTTCATCCGCCGCCATTCCTACTACACCGCTCTGCCTGGCAGTGTTGCTCCAGTGTAACCTGTGACCTCCGCATGCAAGGTGACCTCCCCGTGACCAGGACGCACCAGACAGGGATTGCTCAAGTGAGAGATAGAGAAGATGGCTCTCTTTCCCCAGGGGCCGGGTGTTTGAAGCCACTGTCAAGGCAAGTAAATTATAAAAAATAAATTATTGTTATTAATTAGTAGTATGTGTAAAGATTTGATAATAAAGATATTCGATAAAATCTTATTATAATTTAACTTGACAAAAATGAAATTATTGTATGCCCACTGGGCGGAACCTAACTTATGAGGCTACGATCCACAATAAAAAAATATTCAATTGAATTGAATGTAAGATACTTAGTGGCTGAGTGAGCGCAGGTATAGTATTTAAAATTATTTTTTTAAAAACCCCTATGAAAATCCACCAGCCACAAAAACCAATATCTCGCCACTAACTGGAGGATTCCAACCACCAGTTTTAGTTTTAGTGGAAAATCCATGAAGTTGGCAGCACTGCCAATGTGTGAGAGTGTGAGTGCGTTTTGTTATGCGAACCAATGCGAACGTTTCCTCGCCCGCGTGGCTTGTAAATGTTTACACATACATTATAATCTATGGTTTACACGAGTGTTTGTGAAGCTTGTGATCTGAGTAAATGTGTTCTGTGCTTGTGATTGCCAGCGACTGCCAAGATATACATTGTACTCTGTGCTGCCAAGCACTGCCAAGTGCGTGTAAACGTTATAAAACTATTGTGTTGTGATTTATTTAATAAAACCTACCTGTAAAGTACGCAATTAATAATCTTGACCTTAAAATTGAATCTGTTTTTCTAACCAACTTATTTAGGAGTTAAATAATGGCACAGTGAGTATGCACCTTTTTGAATGCCTACATTGTTTCCTTTTTGTATATTAGAAACATTTTGTCTTGTCTTGTATATTTTTTTAGTAAAATGCTAAAATATAGCTTTCAAGTTGTTGGTTAAAATGTTATCCTGTTACTTTATAGCACTAGCTATAGGTAAAGCTATGCAGTAAGCATTGCTTTTCACATAATTGATACTGGGGCTACATTCCTTCAATTAAACAACTTAGAATGTTCCCAGCTGCATTACTTGGACAAATTCTAGTTATTGTAAGATGCCAGAGATGCATACTATGAAAAAGTATATTATTGGCTTAGGATAACATGTTTATTCATCACTTACTAGAAATATGTCTGTATTTTAATTGTTACAATAGTCCATAATAACAAGGTTATTTAAAGGTCACCATCATGTATATGCAATATCTTTGGCATTAGTATAGTCATATAACGATAGATAATGAATAGTATAAAAGGATAAGCTATTCCCGGAAACCGACAGTTTTATATTTTATGCACTTTTAAGTGAAGTAAAAACATATTTTATAACACTAATATAATAATGTCTGTGTATGTATGGATACCACAAATTTAAATACATACATATTATAAACATGTTTATTCGATTTTTTATTTACATGAGCCTGCCAGAGTGTCTACTTTGCTTGTTAGAAAGCAGGAGCAGAATCCAAGAGTAGTGGTCACCATACTCATTGTAAATGCTAATAATGCAATATGGTGACCCACATTATGGAATCATTGAGATAATGAAATTTTCACCTTCAAATGACCTTATTGTTATAGGTCACCAGTTTTGCAGTAAATAATTTGAAGCCTTTCTTGTGGTTAAATGATGGATCAATGGTGTTGATGGGAGAGTTTGCAATTTTGCAGCTTTTTCACATCACATCACATAAACAAGCCTTAAGTGATCTTCTGGACATAAGCCTCTTATTAGGCTTCAATTTTCTACATGATAAAAACACTGACCAATAAAAACTTAGCCTAAATGAGGACAGCTGAAATGTTAATAATATAAATTATAATTAAATAATTTAAATGTTTTATAAGTGATGGTCACAATCCAATATGTAGAAATATTTTTTTAAATCAGGTCAGCCCCACCATTCATTTCCATAGGTTCATATGAGTTTCAGAATTGAGTTGTAAATTAGCAGCTTGTTGTCCAGAAAGGGGGTTGAGCTTGTTGCCCATTATCCAATACAGACTTTTAAAACTTGTAGTTGACTAAATCCCTTTTTGCCTTTATGTGGTTTTTCCATGTCAATCGTCTGTGCAAAGGAAAACTAAGATCTTTCGCACAGTCAGTTTCAGGATGTTATTCATCAAGATCGAACTGGGGTACAGTTTTCCTTTCTAGGGATAAGTGTTATGTGCTTAGATTTATAGGTAGTGACTTTAATCGTCCATTTTTCCAGCCAGCCAGAGGTAGAGTCGAGAATCTGTTGTAGTTTTTCCACTTGCTGATATGGGGCTTTTATCCACAGCCAGTAGAGCAATATCATCAGCATAGATGGCAACTGCAATATCATCTGTGGTTGGCAAGTCTTGATGTCTAGATGTTGTATAGCACTGGATCAAGTATCGAGCCCTGGGGCACTCTGGTATCAAGAGGAAACATGGAGGATATGGCATCCCTCTGCTTGACCCGGAATAACCTGTTGGAGAGATATGACTGTCTTTAATTTTACAAAATAAAACCTTATACCAGACTCGATCAAACGCTTGTTGTACATCCAAAAAAGCAGCAGAATCTTAAAGCCCTGTGTGATGCAATGATATACACAGTGCACGTGTACAATGGTTGAGTGAGCCTTACGGAAGCCAAATTGTTACCAGGGTATGATGCCGTGTGCACTGATCATCCTACTGAGTCTCTTTAGAAAAACCCTCTCCCACAACTTAGAGATAACTGGAGTAAGGCTTATAGGTTGGTACGAGGAACACTTGTGGGGTGGTTTTCCGTCCGTATGTATCATAACAATCTCAGAGATTTTCCATAAATTTGGAAAATATGAAACTCTGTAAGTGGCATTGAACAGACAGGTTAGAAAAGTGATACATTTTTTAGGCAGTTCTTTAAGCATTTGCAGGGTATTCAAGTCAAAACCAGGGGCCTTATTCAGATTGAGTAATTTAATTTCGGCAGTGTATGCCTTGGAGATATTGACTTGAAAGATAGGCACTGTTGGATGGTTTGGCTGTGTATGACATCCAATAAGTTAAATATGTAGTTTTTTTTTTGTTTGTGAATATGAATTATTTAGGGATTAAATATAAATTTTCTTTACATCTAAATTACTTAATTGTTGTTTTAGACCTCAAGCTGATATTGCCCTAATTGGGCTGGCTGTTATGGGACAGAACTTAATTCTGAACATGAATGACCATGGATTTATTGTATGTGCATATAACAGAACAGTTGCCAAGGTATAAATTGAACATATATTTTAGATATGCATATAGTAATAACTTTAAGTATAACTAGCTGAACCCCATGGTATTAGCCGCGGTTATCGTTGCGAGTAACGCCGCGGGACAAAGTTAGTCTAAAAAAATAGCCTAAGTTACTCCCGGGATCATCAGCTACCTGTCAGTGAAAATCACGTCAAAATCGGTCCAGCCGTTCCAGAGATTACCCAGAACAAACAGACAGACAGACAAATTTTTTTTTAAATACATTTTTTGTAATGTATTGTGTATACATACATATGCATTTAGTAAAAAGCGGTTATTTTAATATTACAAACAGACACTCCAATTTTATTTATTTGTATAGATGTTTAGATAATGGTAATACAATGCTTTTAGGTTGAACAATTTCTAGAAAATGAAGCAAAAGGAACAAACATAATTGGTGCAACATCTTTAGAAGATATGGTTTCAAAACTTAAGAAGCCTAGAAAAGTGATGTTACTTGTCAAAGGTGAAATAAATTTTCCACAATTAATTATTGTTATACTTTAACTAGTTGTTGCCCGCGGCTTTGCTCGCGTGTAGGTTGATTATATGTAATTAATTAAAACTGTGTAAAAGTATGTATCAGTAATTTATTCATGTTTTTAAACGTATTTATTTATTTTTGATCAATAGCTCATTTAATAGAACTTTCATACAAACATTCGATCCATATTTCATCCCCTTTAGGAACAGAATTCGCATAAATGCTGATATAAGTATTCATCTATTTGTAACCAAAAACATAAAGACGAAACTTTTTAGGCTGCTAAATTAAAAAATGACGGACTTCCAAACTTACTTAGTAGACAAACTTAGTCCGGTCAATTTAGACATTCGAAGTTACATAAAGTCCCAACAAGCTGAATTTCACTGAAATTGTTCAAAACATAATTATAAACAATGTCTAAAAGTTCCCCCATCATTCCCGTGTATGGACATGTTTTTATTCAAGGTCAAAGGTCAAAAAAATGAATTTTTCGCGATTTTCAGCAAAACGTTAAGTTTAATCATAAAAGTACATCAGACAAAATTGTAGATCATAAAATTATATATAAAAAATGTATTAATACTTTTTTTCTTACGAGCCACCGTTTCTGAGATATACCGATTCAAAAAGTTATAAAAGTTGTTATCGTCATAATATTCATGAGTACGCCACGTATATACATCTAGAGTTGTTATAGATTACCGGGTTAACCCATCCGGGTTTGCTCTCCGGTAATCTCACTCACACACTTCGTAATAAAAAAGCAAAGTCTGGTGTCCATTTTTTGTGAGACGGAAAAAGCTACAGTTGAGCCAGCTAGAGGTAGAGCATACTTCTGCCATAGCAACTTGAAAAATACAATTAACTATATATATATATATACATATATATATATATATATATATATATATATATATAACATATAAGAAGTTATTGAACATTCCAATGACATAACATAAGTAGCAATTAAGGTTTTTCTTCCAAGTACCTACATAGTTTTATTAATTATTATTATTTTATTAATAAATGACTGATGTTGTCTTATAGCTGGGTCGGCTGTGGACGAATTTGTGAAAAAATTATTGCCCCTTCTCGACAAAGGCGATATCATTATTGACGGTGGTAATTCACAGTACATAGATACACAACGTTGGTGCAAAGAACTGGAGTCTGCAGGCATACTCTATGTTGGCATGGGTGTAAGTCAACACACTTTAGTTTAATAAATTCTGTTTTTGTGATGTGTTGAAATTAATAATATGTGTTCTTAAATATATATGCACAGGTAAGCGGAGGTGAGGATGGTGCTAGATATGGACCTTCGTTGATGCCAGGAGGACATCCTGAAGCTTGGCCTCACATAAAACCTATATTTCAGGTATACATTGCAAATAAGTGCTTATTTATGTATTTACAAAAAAAAGTATATATGTATTTGTATCAGTTATCTGGTACCCATAACACAAGCTCTGCTTAGCTTGTGACTAGATGGCATTGTGTGTTAGATGTCCGAAATATTTATTTATTTATTATTTACTAGCTGAACCCCGCGGTGTTACCCGCGGTTATTGTTGTACCGCGAGTAACGCCGCGGGACAAAGTTAGTCTAAAAAAAGTAGCCTAAGTTACTCCCCGGATCATCAGCAACCTGCCAGTGAAAGTCCCGTCAAAATCCGTCCAGCCGTTCCAGAGATTACCCGGAACAAACAGACAGACAGACAGACAGACAGACAGACAGACAGACAGACAAAATTTTTTTAAACTACATTTTTGGTATATGTATCGTGTATACATACATATGCATTAAGTAAAAAGCGGTTATTTTAATATTACAAACAGACACTCCAATTTTATTTATTTGTATTCTGGTACCCATAACACAAGCTCTGCTTAGCTTGTGACTAGATGGCATTGTGTGTTAGATGTCCGAAATATTTATTTATTTATTATTTACTAGCTGAACCCCGCGGTGTTACCCGCGGTTATTGTTGTACCGCGAGTAACGCCGCGGGACAAAGTTAGTCTAAAAAAAGTAGCCTAAGTTACTCCCCGGATCATCAGCAACCTGCCAGTGAAAGTCCCGTCAAAATCCGTCCAGCCGTTCCAGAGATTACCCGGAACAAACAGACAGACAGACAGACAGACAGACAGACAGACAGACAGACAAAATTTTTTTAAACTACATTTTTGGTATATGTATCGTGTATACATACATATGCATTAAGTAAAAAGCGGTTATTTTAATATTACAAACAGACACTCCAATTTTATTTATTTGTATAGATTATTGTAATTACCTAAATGTCACCTATTTACAAAAAGTTATTTATTAAGAAGTCAAAAATATGTACTTTGTACGTTCCCATTATTAAAATGCATTTCTCAGAGTTAGTTTTTAAAAAAAACTATAAATGTATTGTTTGCTTATAGGTAATATGTGCGAAAACGAACAATGAACCCTGCTGTGATTGGGTTGGTCAAGATGGCGCCGGTCACTTTGTTAAAATGGTGCATAATGGCATTGAATATGGAGATATGCAACTTATTTGTGAAACCTATAACATCATGAAGGATGTGTTGGGTAAGTGGTATTGGCTATAAATTGTGATAGAATTTTACATTATAAAGAATAACCGACTTCCACAAAACATCCAACGAAGACTCCTTGCTAAAATACACTAAAAAGCGTAAAGAAACTGACTCTTCATAAATTGCTATGTGCCAATTCTTGTCTATACCTAATTCTTTATTAATTTAAATAGTAGTATTATAATGAATTTGTTGTTTGGTAGAGAATAAAATTATCATTAATTATTTGTATTAAATGAATTATGAATGTTTTTAGTTCACTATTGATACTTACTGGAATGTGAAATTAAAATTATATGTGATTGTAGACGTATGTAGTTAATATGTAAAAACATTACTTCTGGTTTAGTTTTTCAAGTAACAAATGTATACGAGTGATATTTTGCTAATGAATTCTGGCCTGCTGCCTGAGTACAGTGCTTAATAATAAGAGAAAATGGAAACTTCTGAGTTGTTATTTTTTAGCATAAATAAAATAAATTATGGTTTGATTGAGATATTTTAATCTTATTTTTTCTTCATTACAAACATCTAGTTGTTGCCCTGGGCTCCGCCCGCGTTTATATTGAAAATGTTTTAGATGACACAATATCTTTTATTATACAAACACATACAAAACCTGCTTTCATATCCAGCGGCGGAGTACTGCAGGCCATTGAATGATTATGAATATCTTAACTATATTATCCCCAAGACGACACATCATAATATTGTTTCACAGATATGGAGCAAGGTGAGATGGCCGAGGTCTTCGAGGAGTGGAATAAAGCAGAACTAGATTCATTCCTGACTGAGATAACACGTGATATTTTAAAATTCAAGGATTCTGACGGTGAGTCATGGCGGGTGGTGAGTAAATATATTTTACTGAATCGTTATTTAGCAAAAGATATAGCTATGTATGCCTTTTCTAACGAAATAAATGTTATTTCTTTACGTTACGAAATTTTAGAGCAAATATTTTGAACGAGTTATTATCTGGTTGTATTTTTATAGTACTTTTACCCACTTTTTGCTATATACAAGTTAATTCCAATACTTTGCTAAGAACTCACAAAATTTGTTTGTATTTTTAAAATTACTATGTTGTATATATTTTACCCGTGATGCTGAAAGTTTAACAGCTGGGTATTATTGAAGGATATGAAGAAGCATGGTAAGAATATTTTGGGCTCCTTAAGATCATATATCTTTTGTAATAATGCAATTAAAATTGTACCTTCATTGATCAAGCACACAGGTTGAGACATGGTTGTACTAACGGTAATCTCAACTGATGTCGGCGGGTATTGTTACCTACCTATTACGTTTGTACGAGTATATTATACTGTTAGGTACCCGGCACGACTTCGCACGAAAGTCTTTATATTTCATCATGAATTTGAACACATAATAAACCATCCTCTTGAATCAGTCTAATTATTGCTGAAACCTAAATAAAAAACCCGTTGAGAAGTTTAAAAGGTTTAAGCTAACAGGCAACGGAAGTGACTTCCTTTTATACTAAACATGATGACATGCATACAGGAAAATATTTGCTGCCCAAGATACGTGACACAGCGGGCCAGAAAGGTACGGGCAAGTGGACAGGCATCGCTGCTTTGGAATACGGTGTGCCGGTCACGCTCATCGGAGAAGCCGTCTTTGCCCGTTGCTTATCAGCCCTTAAAGGTACAAGTAATCGCTTTTGATAGACGTAGGTGTTGAGAGAATCTCCTTCTGTTCACATAATAAGGACAACATACTTATTTAACAGTAAGAAGTTCATTTACGTATTTTTAACTTTTCTAATAACTAATCCATGTGGTGACGACTTGCGAATATGGAGGTTCACCACCCCCACTAATCCACCATATACAAACGTGCATGAAATATACATTACTAAATAAATTCGGTACAGACACCAAACTATTATATAATATGTTTTTTTTTAGTTTGAATATTAAGATAGAAATCTCAAACACCGATATCTTTTGGATATATAAGAATTCTCAACGTAATATACACTTGCGACATAGTTTACTGAAATACTATTAAACTGTTTTTTTAGACGAACGTGTTCAGGCAAGCAAATTGCTAGAGGGCCCAACAGCCAAGTTCACAGGCGATAAGAAGAAATTCCTTGAACATTTGCGAAAGGCTCTTTACGCTTGCAAAATCATATCGTATGCTCAAGGTTTTATGTTGCTTCGAGAGGCTGCTAACGTAAGTTTATCACCACATCTTCGACATGCCTAGACAGCTAACACTGTTCCTTTACTCTGTTATTAAAACACCGAAAAATTTAAAGAAGAGAGGGAGGGAGAAAAACTTTGAATAGAGTTATAACCACGTTTAGTAGGTTTACTTCAACAGAAGGCTTCTTTAAGCATATTACACATTGTCCATAGTAGATAATATGATAAATCCGCAAGCGACTCTGTTACGCTTTCACAGCTAAATCGCTACACCGATTTCAATGAAAATTGGCTAAAACTTCTTTCTTGATTCTTGGTGAAATTTTTTTTACGGCTGTAGTAAATACACGCGAACGGACCCCCGCTTCGGGCAAAAGCTAGTATAATTAATGACACTAGCTGACCCACGAAACCTCGTTTGCGTCTTCTATTGCCCGTAGCGTGAAAATTTTTCCCTGTTTTCGAAACATTGTTCATTGGTGCTGTACTCCTATTGCCCTTATCGTGATGATATATAGCCTTCCTCGATAAGTGGGCTAGCTAACACTGAAAGCTGCGGTTCCTGAGATTAGCGCGTTCAAACAAACAAAGTCTTCAGCTTTATATATTAGTGTAGATTCTATGAAAAATATAATCCTATAGAAGATACAACATGCTTTTTATTGATTGTGTTGCATGTCCATGTACATGTTCAATGTTAGCCTTTCGCTTTCGAAGGTCAATGTAAGTGATTAGGTAATGTTGATATTGAATGTTGCCAGCCTTGGTGTGTTTGTGTCTACATGTTGAGGTCAATCTCGTATACTCATATTCAATTCAAGTTCAAATTCAATTCAGAAATAAGATTTCACAACTTTGTGAAAAATGTGTTAAGGATTTATTTGACTTTATCATGATCTTAAAACGAAATGCTGCTTCAAAGTAAATTTTCCTGCGATTTTTTCCTGGTTACTGTGGCCTGTAGCCACTAAACTGTTAAATAGATTTTTAGGAATGCGGTGTCGGTAGATTCGTATCAATGATCCGGGTGTAATAGGCCAAATAATTTTATCCAAAGTGTTTACACAGTCGGGTTATAGTTTTTTTAACTCTTTTTTTTTTGTTACAGGTGAATGGATGGAATCTGAACTATGGAGGAATTGCACTTATGTGGCGCGGCGGATGCATTATCAGAAGTGTGTTTCTCGGCAATATCAAGGTAAGATTTCTAAATAGTGTGTGTGTGTAGCAAAAAAAAAACAAATACTCATTCTCTTTGATAAGTGCAAGGGAAAGGGTATTCTTATATTCTACTCAAGATCTGAGCTTGATTTAGATTGACAAGAATTTGGATGACAATCATTTAAAACAAACTCAATACCAACGCGTCGTGCATGGGATATTAGGTCGGAGTATAAGTTTCTAAGGAGGTCTATGTCCAGATGTGGATGATATTTATGTCATATTGAAGATGATAAAGTAAATAGTGGGCTCCATTAACAAACGTCAAAAAGATAATTGATACTACCACTAGTAGTTATTGTTTGGAATGTATCAACAGAATGAAAGAAGTCATAGCAAACTGTCGATGCTTTGTGTAGGCGACATGTCTTTACTGATGGTAAAATGATTAAAACCATACAGTATTCTATAAAGAAGTCCAGATTCTTACTTTTAAGTATAAAACATTTTATAAACAATTATAATTCGTTTTTATAGTCGGAGTTGTATCTGTTATCAGATGGATTTGTTTGCAAGTCACCTGCTGTGATATCCTCGTCATGTACAATTATAGAGTTCTTGCATGACGTCATGAAGGTCACACAAGGACACTCGGTCACTCACACAACTTCCATTTGTTATCTGTGACCCGTGGTTCTTTGATAACATTGATTATATAAAAAAAAAATGTATTGCATGAAGTTATTGAATGCTACCGTAAAAATCGCATTAACGTGGTTTTTGTTTGTTTCGTTAAGCTCGGTTGATTTGTATTTAATACTCATTACCTCAGTAACAATATGATGTTCTCCTAGCCGATTACGGCCACGGCGGCCTGTCTCAACAGAGACCAGCCAACTATGCATGAGATATTATAGTGCACTAGTGTGTGCGCAAACACAGGCGCACTCTCTGTTCTCTCTCTCTCATAATTCGATGGGACGGTTAACCAACTCGATCGGGGAGAAATCAGGTGCAGGACCGACAGCTTTACGTGCTCTCCGAGGCACGGGGGTTCAGACCCCAACTTCCGAACTCCGAGCTGTTTTTAAGTATTTATTGAATCAGTAAAAGTCAATAACCACTTTTGGCCTGACCCGGGATTCGATCCCTGTGTGGTATAGTATACGAAAACTTCATTTCGCATACTTATAGAGACTTATGTCCAACTAAAATCTGGTGATGATTATGTATTACTTCAGATTTGTGTTTTGATTCACTCAGTCAATCTAACTTGACCCTTACATTTTTAGGACGCCTTTACAAAGAACCCACAGCTGACAAATCTCCTGTTGGACCCATATTTCCGGGAAAGGATTGGTGCCTCTCAACAGTCATTGCGAGAGGTGTCCTGTCAAGCTGTGATGACTGGTGTGCCAGTGCCCGCATTTTCTGCAGCCCTAGCCTTCTACGACGGATACAGAGCTGCGGTGTTGCCAGCTAATATGCTACAGGTACATTGCTCAGCAGAAAATTCACTGAAGTATACTTTCCTAGAAATAGTAACAACTTCTTTAAAATAATTAAAGTTACACTTTTCGATTATTTATTTTGACAAAAGCGTTAGAAGTGGAGAGGACAATTTATTAACACACTTTTATCAGCTTGACCTATATAGTATGTGTATTACGGAATCTATTAACTTCATCTTCACCTACTTCTAGGTGTATGATTAACTTGAAAATTTGCACAGGGGTTAAGGGCCGATGACAATCGTGTTTTTTAGTTTTTTAATCTATCTTTTTTTTTAACCGACTTCATAGAAGGAGGTGGTTATCAATTCGACTGTATTTTTTTTGTTACCACAGAACTTTCGACTCGGTGAACCGATTTTGATGATTCTCTTTTTATTTAAAAGCTGGTGCTTCCCGTGTGGTCCCATTTGAATTTGGTCCTGTATTTGTAGTCAGTGTTTTTTTTCTTGTTAATTTTGTCACAGAAACAACTAATTTAAATCTAATTAAATTATGTACGTTTACAAACTGCAGGTTTTTGATGAACATTACTGCAAATTACTTATGCATTTCCAAATAAATATCATAGATTAAATTCACACTAAAAGAAAATGATCATGCTTACCACCCAACTAAAAGGCTAGTTAACACCTTAGTCAAATTAGTTACTTTTTATCATCTGTCAAAATTTTGTATGCAAAAATGTACTAAATACAAACTTATCAGAGCACTGATTCAGACCACTCAAATTTAAATACAGAAAATATTAAATAAAAAGTGAAAGTTAAGGAAGGGAAATTCAAACCTACAAAACGCGTCCTATTGGTCGAAACTAAATGTGACGTCGATTGTTACATATCGAAATTATCGGCGTCGAAATTCCGTTTGTGTTTGTGAGAAAAAATTACTTCTTCCATGATTTTTATAGAAATTAAAACTGTGAATAAGTATAAAATAACTGAAACACTCAATAGTAAACACGAAATGACAATAACGTCATTGGATTTGTCCAAAAACGCCCCAAAATGGAGGCGTTTGAATAACTCAAATTTAGTCAGTGTTTTAAATTTCACTTTGAAAATTAGTTTGGCTATTTTCAAGCCTATTTATATTTTTTTTACCCGACTACGGCAAAGCCAAAGGAGGGTTATGATTTTGACAGGCTATGTATGTATGTATGTATGTTCATTTGTTCCCTCCTAGCTCCTTAACTACTCATTAGATTTGGACAAATGAGGTGTCTCTAGAAGCGTCATGATCGTCTTCTGGTTATAGGCTATATGACGTGTCACTGAATCTAATGTGGCGCCCTCTAGACGACATAAACAAGTACTGTATTAAAAAATAAATTTGAGATAAATATGCCGTGTTTGGTATCATTGGAAAGGGCGTTACTTGTACATTTCAAAAATACATATATTATTAGCATTTGTTCATGAATTTGTCCGTATTTTTTCGATAAGTGTGATATTTCTATGGTATGCTTTTTTGTTCCCTCATTCTTTCTAAACTAATCAGAATAAGACAAATGAGGTATCGTTAGAAGTGTCTTGATTGTCCGCTGCTTAGAGAATATATGACGTGTCCCTGAATCGAACGTGGCGCCCTCCAGCCGACATAAAGTACTGTATTAAAAACTGAACTTGAAATAAATATGCCGTGTTTGGTATCATTGGAAAGGGCGTTACTTGTACATTTCAAAAAAATATATATTAGCATTTTCTTGTGACTTTGATAAATACGGAATTTATTCGATAAGTGTGATATTTCTATGGTACCTATCTATACAAATAAATAAAATTGGAGTGTCTGTTTGTAATATTAAAATAACCGCTTTTTACTAAATGCATATGTATGTATACACGGTACATATAGCAAAAATGTAGTTAAAAATTTTTTTGTCTGTCTGTCTGTCTGTCTGTTTGTTCCGGGTAATCTCTGGAACGGCTGGACCGATTTTGACGGGACTTTCACTGGCAGGTAGCTGATGATCCAGGGAGTAACTTAGGCTACCTTTTTTAGACTAACTTTGTCCCGCGGCGTTACTCGCGGTACAACAATAACCGCGGGTAACACCGCGGGGTTCAGCTAGTTAATCTATACAAATAAATAAAATTGGAGTGTCTGTTTGTAATATTGAAAAAACAGCTTTTTAATCAATGCATATGTATGTATACACGCTACATATACCAAAAATGTGGTTAAAAATTTTTTTGTCTGTGTCTGTCTGTCTGTTTGTTCCGGGTAATCTCTGGAATGGCTGGACGGATTTTGACGGGACTTTCACTGGCAGGTAGCTGATGATCCAGGGAGTAACTTAGGCTACCTTTTTTAGACTAACTTTGTCCCGTGGCGTTACTCGCGGTACAACAATAACCGCGGGTAACACCGCGGGGTTCATCTAGTTTAAAATAAACTTTGCACAACAATAAGTATTATAGAGGCACCAAAACATTTTAAATAAAAAAAAGTAAAAACTAAAACCCAACTACGACAAAAAACGACGCTTAAAACGGGTTTTAGTTTTTACTTTTTTTTATTTATGTTACGGAGATGTAAATAATCAGATAAAGATATAAAAAAAACATGCATATTCCCTATTGAATAATATATTTCAATGTTTATGTCGATATAATTTGAAATCGAAATGAAAAGCTGTTATTTTGTAATATTCGTTTTAATGAAGGAGACATCGGTATTTATTTACGACTAGCTGCTGCCCGCGGCTCCGCCCGCGTGTATGTCGGTTATCGTGGCAAATAGTAGTCTATGTGTTATTCTGATGTATAAGCTATTTCACTGTAAAGTTTCATCCAAATCCGTTTAGTAGTTTTTGCGTGAAAGAGTAACTAACATACACACTTACAAACTTTCACCTTTATAATGTTAGTGTAATTGATGATAAAAACGGTTAAACAAACAAAAACATAATACCATGTATAATTTAACATATAATATATTTGGTGCTAGTCGCATTTGAAAAATATAACAGCCTGACACTGACAACTTACCTACCTAGAACCTATGTAATGTAATTAAAATAAAAACGAAGTTTGTACGTGGAATTTTGTACGTGTAACTTTTAAAAAAACTGTCAATACTTAACCTTAGTCCTATATTACTTTAAGTAAAATGCGTTTTTAGCTAACTGTAAATGCCTTGAAAATTCGCAAAACGGACACAACCAACATCGTCGTCTGAGAGAAGATAGAAGAGACGCAGGTCGAAATAGACCAATCGACCGAAGGGATGGTGGTGCGAGCGCAGACCCAGCTGGAGGACCTAGTCGCTACCGTCGCCAGAGATGTCGTTACAGAGACAAAGACGCATCTCGACGAAATGCTGAAAGGTCAAATGCCCATGAGCGAACCGGACACTTTCCCGAAAACCTATGCCAGTGCCGTAGCAGCCAGGCCTGGGCGCCGACCGGCGCTTCACTCGCTGGCGGTGACCTCGTCGGATAGTCAGGAGACTGCCGATGAGGTGCTCGCCAAGGTGAAGAAGGCGGTCGACGCCAGGACCACTGGCCTAAAGGTCTCAAAGGCCAGGAAGGCAAAGGGGAGCACCGTCATCCTGGGCTGCGACACGGAAGTGGAGCGGGACAGGGTGACGGTGCAGATAAAGAGCCGTGGAGATGGGCTTGTGGTAGCGCCCATGAAAAACAAGGATCCACTCGTCGTCCTCAAAGACGTCTTTTTGGACGGTGAGGACGACGAGATGGTGAGGGCCCTTTACACCCAGAACCCCGAAGTTTTCATGGGCCTACCACAAGAGGAACAAAAAATAGTAATAAAATTTAAGAAACGGACTAAAAACCCGAAGACCTCCCACGTCGTTGTCCAGGTGAGGCCAATAGTATGGCAGAGGATGACGGAGACTGGAACCCTGTACCTTGACCTGCAACGGGTCAGAGTGGAGGACCAGTCTCCGCTCATCCAATGCACGAAGTGCCTGGCATTCGGACACGGCCGAAAGTTCTGCACCGAGAGTGTGGACAGGTGCAGCCACTGCGGAGGCCCGCATCTACGCGAGCAATGCCCTGAAAGAGCCAAGGGAGCCGAACCGCGGTGCTGCAACTGCTCGCACTCTGGGATGAAGAACACAGGCCATAACGCCTTTAGCGCCGAATGCCCAACCCGCTCTAAATGGGATTACCTGGCACGGCAGACCACGTCATACTTATGACTCACCCACTCACCAGAACACACACACACTACACAGAAACACACACATACACACACATAGATATAGGCAATATATAATACACATATATGAATATATCATAACATGCATACAAATACAAAACATGAACAAGTAAACACACAGAAACACTTAACAAACTACACAATGAAGGGTCAACAATTGCATATATTTGAATATATATGTATATTGTTGACACAAGATAGGAATAAAAAACATGCATAACACCGAACAAGCACACGAACAAACACATAGAGTCATAGGTATTGTGGGAGGTTGAAGAATGACGGCTACAATAATGTAAACACAAAACTAAATCAAAATTTTCAAAATAACTACAACTAATCACTATTTATTATTTTATTTATTAAAACTAATTATATAAATTAAACAGAAAGAAAAAATAAAAATTGTAAACTAAAGAACAAGCAGATAATAAGAAATAAGAATTACACAAAAGTAAAGAAACAAAAATAAACAAACAGAAAATAAGATAACAGATAGACAAGCAGTAGATAAATAAGATGTACAAAAGAAATAAATAATAGTATTTAAAAAGAATGATTTGACACGAGGCACATTGTGCGATAATCCACATTAATAGACGGCAAAACATAACACGAATAATAAGGTCCTGTCGTACCTTTGGACGGGGAAAAGCTGCCGTTATCCTCTAAGGGGATAACATAAAAAAAAAAAAAAAAAAAAAAAAAACATCGTCGTCTGCCCTCACGCGTCAACCTACCTACCGGCGTTCGGGTCGCGCCCTCAGCGATGAGCAACCTATTCCCCGCGCCAACCGCCATGCGCCATCATAATATCACGCACTCGGTTTGTCATTATCGCAACTATTAATTTTAATATATATTTATTTGTCTTTATTTATATGTATTTATTTGTATAAATATTTATTTGTCCAAATGATGTAGCGCAAAAGATATATTTTATCTACTTTAAATACCAGAAGCGATAAATGTGTCCATTTTCATTTAGGAATCAACTTATTACCACCATATCAAATGTGCATTTGAAATAAATCATAAATTTTTATTGTAGTTATGGTTCACTATGTTGGCTTTAATGGCTTACACATTTTAACTATAACGGCTTTTAAGATAAACATTTCCATCAAACATTACATATGTAAAACTTTAGCGATTTTGGCGGTGCACGCCAGTATAGCTCACAAATGGTAGATTTTTTCTACTACCTACTTGACACTTATCGTCATATTTTAGAGAATTCACACACTATCTTTATTATTTGTAGCCTATGTGTTATTCTGAAGTTTATGTTAAATTACTGTAGTGTCATTCAAATCCGTTCAGTAGTTTTTGCGTGAAAGAGTAACAAACATCCATCCATCTATCCAACATACATCCTTACAAACTTTCACATTTATAATATTAGTAGGATTAAGCAACGCTATGATCCGTTGCACTTTGCAAGACTTTCTTTGTATTTCTCAGAAGACAGTAAATCAGGTATGTAGTTTCTTCATTGTGCGTATAAAATACTGAAACAAAGTGCTTCGTGCGAGTCTTTATTATTTCATGTGTTAAACGTTGTCTCTTTCCCGAGGCTCTCTCGTAATATACATATAGGTATTTGTGTAGTCTCTAGTTGATACTTAGCGGATAAATCTCAAAGTATTCCAATACTTTAACATTTTTTCGTAGATGCCCATGAATAAAAACTATAATTAATACTGAGCAAGATTGCAACAAAATGTCAAAAAATGTATAAAAGGAAAGTTCATGCTAACCGAAAGGGGATTAAAAAAATAATTTTTTTTATACATACGCATCCCGTCAATAAACTCTTATTATGTAGTAGCGGTTTTTTTTTCTCCCGATTTCAGGGCTCGAACTCACGGTAATAGTTATGAGTATTCCTTTTTATATGTATGTATTCCCTAACCCTGTATAAGCATGCAATTTCACTGATATGTCGACATATTGTGACAGTGTTAACTTTATTTAAAGAGCTTCACTGTATACTATGTTATGTGTAATGCCATTGGAACAATATACGAACATATTAGCAGCGTCGCTCACCCTCGACAGAGCCACATAGAGCTTTCCGTTGCTGAAACAGTTTGTGGTGAGGTCTATGCCTGCGGTGCGCAACGTCTGACCTTATGTCTTGTTTATCGTCATCGCAAAGCATAGACTCACATACTCACCAGACACTGCACGCGTTTAAAGCGGAAAGGGAAATAAACTATGGATTGGGGTCATCCTTTAAGATAATAGTCTAAAAAGACATATAACATAAATCACACAAAATAATTTTAGTTTCTCGCAGATTGCACGAAATAAAACTATCAATTTTTTTGAAATTTTGTCTGCGACATAAACGCCTTGTGATTGGTTGCAACTCTGGTGACGTCACATGCTAATAAACGAAAGATTCCTCTATTGAATATTGTTTGCGTTTTATGTTTTCGGAGTGGTAATAATCGATCTGTGAGCTAATTTTGCAGTACTTTTTTTTAATAAACTATTTAATAAGTGGTTCGAAAAAAAAGGAACCAAATTTTGTGCGTGCCGATAGCAGCAACCTACATAAGATAGACGCTTTTATGTTTGCACTTTTCTATCTATACAAATAAATAAAATTGAAGTGTGTTTGCAATATTAAAATAACCGATTTTTACTAAATACACGGTACATATACCAAAAATGTAGTTAAAAATGTTTTTGTCTGTCTGTTTGTTTCTTCCGGGTAATCTCTGGAACGGCTGGACGGATTTTGACGGAACTTTCACTTGCAGGTAACTGATGATCCAGGAAGTAACTTAGGCTACTTTTTTTTAGACTAACTTTGTCCCGCGGCGTTACCTGTGGTACAACAATAACTGCGGGTAACACCGCGGCGTTCAGCTAGTACATAATAATAACACTGATAACTATGCTGCAGAACTGAAAAATGTTAAAGCAGCTATGTTGCACTTGCATAAGTACAACATAAAATTGTTTCTGTAATAACCTCTGGAAAAAATCATTCATTATTTTTGTAAAATCTAATTTACTTTATGTAGGTAGGTATATCTCAATGCTTTTAGGTTACATTTTGAAATAGTACAAAGCGTGGTATTTAAAGATGTTATCTGACCCGACGGACTTCGTACCACCATATTTTTCTTTCGTTACCAGCTACCCATGGGTAGGGTGTAGTCACGGAAAAAAAACTTTTTCCTTTATTTTTTAATTTGTCTTGTACACAAACCTTGTCCTAAGAATAACTAACACATAAAAAAAATATATAATTTTGTGTAGCCGATCGAAAGTTACGCGCATACATACATTTCAGCGTAACGCCGCGAGACAAAGTTAGTCTAAATAAAGTGGCCTAAGTTACTCCCTGGATCATCAGCTACCTGCCAGTGAAAGTCCCGTCAAAATCGGTCCAGCTGTTCCAGAGAATACCCGGAACAAACAGACAAACATACAGACAGACAGACAAAAAAATTTTTAACTACATTTTTGGTATATGTACCGTGTATACACACATATGCATTTAGTAAAAAGCGGTTATTTTGATATTACAAACAGACACTCCAATTTTATTTATTTGTATAAAATAAATGGGTAAAGGTAAAGGATGCATAAAGATTTGTGGAACTACTGACCCAGGAAAAAGCGACGTACAACTGCCCATGTGAAAAACATCTGAGACTAAGATCTACTCCAGCAACGCGGAAAGTCTGATGATGAGATTTATTTATTGTCATTGCATAAATTTACTTATTTGAAATTATACTTATTAATTTTACAACTATAAATATAAAGAAAAGAAGGAGAAACAAACAAAAACACTAAACAAACTAATTATATTATTATCTAATACCTACTTTAAACTGATATCTAAAAACTACGTATCTATGTATTTTTTAAATCTAAAGCGCGCTTATTCCGAGAAGAGTCAATAAGAACCACGTTCGTTCGCATTAACAGTGACAATTCGAGTGAAGTCAGCGCGTGAGCGGCGTGAGCGCTCCCGCCTTTTTCCCGCCGCTTCGCGTGTTAAACAAAAATCAACCATAATGTCGTACTAATGTATCGTACTAAATAACTGGTGCGGCGAGATTTGGAAGTTTTATTTCATCTATATCTTGTGTGTTTATTAATTATAATTTTATAATTCTGTATTTTATTTTAAAAAGATATTAAAGTGTATAGTGATAAGGATATATCCATGTGAAATACAACATATTTAAGTATTTAATACACCTTGAAGAAATGCCTAACACTTAAACACGTTATTGTGGCTAATTTATAAAAGATAGAAATATACTATTTAGGACTTTTTTGTAGATCTTTTGAAGACCATCATTTTTGTAGTACATATTTTTAGTGTATGATCAACGTATGCGAGGATAAGAGCTCGAAAGCGAAAATTTACATCCGCCTTGCTTCAAATTTATCGTCACTGCTCAGCTCCTATGCATCTTAGCGTTATGTTATATAGCCTATAACCTGCCCAAGAGTATGGACTACAATCGTACAAAGTTTGGTTAAAATCCCTTCAGTAGTTTTTGACCCATGCGTGCACACACAGACAGACAGACAGACAGACAGACAGACAAAAAACTTACTGATTACATTTTTGGCATCAGTATCGATAACCATTAATCCCCCAATATTAATTTTTAATATATATTCAATGTACAGAATTGACCTCTCTACAGTTTTATTATAAGTATAGACTAGCTGAACCCCGCGGTGTTACCCGCGGTCATTGTTGTACCGCGAGTAACGCCGCGGGACAAAGTTAGTCTAAAAAAAGTAGCCTAAGTTACTCCCTGGATCATCAGCTATCTGACAGTGAAAGTCCCGTCAAAATCCGTCCAGCCGTTCCAGAGATTACCCGGAACAAACAGACAGACAGACAGACAGACAGACCGACAGACAGACAGACAGACAAAATTTTTTTTAGCCACATTTTTGTTATATGTAACGTGTATACATAAATATGCAATTAGTAAAAATCGGTTATTTCAATATTACAAACAGACACTCCAATTTTATTTATTTGTATAGATGCCCTATTGTCCTGGATGGGGAGCAAACCCACAACCGACTTTACAAGTGTTCAACACGACAGTTAGAAATTAATAAGTTATTACAATCAGAAGTCTACTTTTAGATACATCACAAATTTACTATCCAAATCTATTATTCAATATATTATTATATATATTAACTGTGGCCGCGACTTCATGCACGTGGAAAACTGATTTTGGGTAGCATTTAAACGACCTTTCATCCCCCCTTTCAACCTCTTACAACTCTTTTTTCGCTTTAAAAAGTAGCCCTGTCCTTTCTCAGGCCATAGAGTTTCTGTGTACCAAATTTCATCTAAATCGGTTCAGTAGTTTTGGCGTGAAAGCGTGACAGACGGACATACAGTTACTTTCGAATTTATAATTTTAGTAGGGATAATTCAATTATTTTTATGCCTGGCCCTGCCAAAATGACTAGAAAGCCTCCGCCTGGTAGAAAGCAAAAGCAGAATCCAACAGTGGTGAACACCATATTCAGTGCGAATGCAGACAATGCAGCATAGTAGTAGACCCACACCATCGCGGCCTTGTGATGCTTTCGCATCGTAGGGCCTCCGGTCTCGCACTCTCCAACGGAACACGACAGCACGAACGCTGTCATACTAACTAACTTTCAAAAGTCACACACACAGAAATGTGTAACTTTTGAAGTTTCTTGCCGGTTCTTCTCCAAAGGAATGGGATTTTTGGGACCGCGCAACTAGACTCATCAATTTAACCTTTTGAAAGCCCTTGCCTGAAAAGTCCTATTTGAAATGAAAACTTTTTGACTTTATGAAAAATTATTTTACAGGCTCAACGGGATTACTTTGGCGCCCACACTTATGAATTACTCAGCAAGCCAGGCGATTTTGTCCACACCAACTGGACAGGCCACGGTGGCAATGTTTCTGCTTCCACTTACAACAACTAAACGATCTAAAAAGGGGTCATAAGGAGAAAGAGGATATTTGTAAACGCTGTTGGGTGTTGTTACACATATACAAATATCAAATAATATTTTTTTATTTACTTTTTTTGTAACTTGTAATAATATATATACATACGTGTTCGGAGTTAAAGTTATTGTTAGAAAATCATACATATAAATGTTTATGTGCAAAAGTCACAAATGTATTTATGTTACTTGTTTTTGATTCTATTATTTGTGCATTTTGTACCGTTGTTAAGTTTGTTTAAAGGTTTTTTTATTTTGCATAGGTGATCGGCCTCTGCCTGCTTCGCTTCACGTAAATATTACTAGGATAAGAAAAGGGTTTATTTATATATTTATTTGTCAGTTCATTCACAGTTCAATATCGCTTTATTTCCATTAATTCGACATTCCGGGACTACATTCGACTGCAAAGATCTATAACGATGATTGTTAGTGATTTTACAAATGGCTGCATTTATTATATTAACATCTAAGCGTATTTGTAGTTCTTATATTTTTTGAATTTTTTAATATACAATTGTAATAAGGCATTTGTTTTATTGAAAGACATTTATTATGCTAATATATTTAATTTATTGAAATCCTAAACTACGTATCCTAATGAATAGTAATAAATAAATTAAAGAGAGAAAAACCTCATTCTTTGATGTGCTGTATCAGATATCTGGCAGACTATAGAAACAAGATTAAAAAATTTATTTGTTATACAAGAATGCAAAGTTGTTTTTTAACCGCGTGCTCAATTTTGAAAACCGGGCATGCGAAGGATTCAAAAAAATTAGAATCCTAAGCATTAGCGAGGGTATCAAAAGAGCACGAGCTGAAAAATCTTTGCACTCGAGTGCCACACATAAATAATTGTTTATACCACCTCAGCGAGGAAATGACTAAATACAAAAAAAACCTTTACAATCACAAGATACTTTTAATTCAGTTTGGGTATTAATATTTATTAGATACTATATTAATTACTAGCTGAACCCCGCGGTGTTACCCGCGGTTATTGTTGTACCGCGAGTAACGCCATGGGACAAAGTTAGTCTAAAAAAAGTAGCCTAAGTTTGTAGCATTTGTTTTTTATTTTTAATTTAAGTGAAAGTTGCATTAGGAAGAAGGTGAGCACAGCGCCCTCACCTGAGAGTTCTACTTTCGAGCGAATCGACTGGCCGATTAGTTCACCCAAGAGGCACCAGATGGCGTTATTCTGTACTTCGGAGCGTCAAAGCAATGCATCTTGAGTGATTACATCTTTCAAAATTTAAGAATGAACATTTATAGTAGTAAGATATTTGCAATTGGTTACCTCTCAAAATGGTGTCTTTGTGTTAGAATACATCGGAGTGAGTTGTGTTCATTTTAGCCTAAGGTAGTGGGGAAGTTCGCGAATTTTCGATGCAGAAACTTTAAAAGGAGGGATTTGTCGATCTCAAGAGACTTTTTATTATCTGCTCTTGTGGTGATAATCCGTAGTAACATAGTTATTGTTTGGTTGCTGTGATTAGTGAAAAGCTGCTGAATCTCCAATTCCCCGTCTGAGGGTTCATGGTTCCCGGCAGAATAATCTTATGAGTGACTGTCCTGGGTTGAAAGGACTGAGACAGCAGAGCCATTAGAAAGAGAAGTTCCGCAGCTCACTGCCAGGTTGCCTGCTGTGTCCTAAGGAGGCTAAAAGTTCAAAGGATAATCATAAGATAATCATATATTTTATGAAACACCTACATAAGGTTTTTTAATTAATTTTGTTAATCTATACTTCTATACTAATATATAAAGCTGAAGAGTTTGTTTGTTTGTTTGAACAGGCTAATCTCAGGAACTACTGGTCCGATTTGAAAAATTCTTTCAGTGTTAGATAGCCCATTTATCGAGGAAGGCTATAGGCTATATATCATCACGCTAAGACCAATAGGAGAGGAGCACCAATGAAAAAATTTTCAAAAACGGGTGAAGATTATCACGCGACGGGCAATAGGAGACGCAAACAAGGTTGCGTGGGTCGGCTAGTTTAATATATATATCTGAAATACACATCAAACCTTCTCCACTGGTCTACCAGGAGAAGTCCAGACAATAGTTCTTCGGGTGTCTGCTTGCAAGTGGACAATCATCACGGAGCCTTCTTCTCACTTCTCTTTATTTAAATTTTATTTTTGTGTCAACCCACTAATTTTAAATTGTAAATTTCTACTGTAACCTGTAACCTGTACCTAATAACTTGAGAATATATGTATGCATCACTGAGGAGTGGTTGTTCCTTCTGAAGAGCTCCTTGGGAATCCCATACACACATAAGCACACTTTTAATTTAAATTTATTTTTCTACCTTTTCAAATTTAATTATTTTTTTACTTAATTTTTTTTCTTTTAACGGCGCCCTGGGCTCATTGTATCTCTACTACTGACTAGTTGGTGAAGTGACCAGCCTAACAAGTTCAGGGGTTACAAGTTATTCCCTGGATCATCAGCTACCTGCCAGTGAAAGTCCCGTCAAAATCCGTCCAGTCGTTCCAGAGATTACCCGAACAAACAGACAGACGGACAGACAGACGGACCGACAGACAGACAGACAGACAAAAATTTTTTTAACTACTTTTTGGTATATGTACCGTGTATACATATGCATTTAGTCGAAAGTGGATATTTTGATATTACAAACAGACACTCCAATTTTATTTATTTGTAGAGATGATAGGTAGGTAAGTAGTACAGAATAATCTTTAAAATATATCAAATGAAACTTAGTTTAGACGCACGTAGAACAAGAGAATGAAGCAGTTTTTTATAAATATGTCAAAAATGTGTGAGTCACCCCCACTCACACATATTTGACACAGTGTCCCACAGTCATGCCACTTTTTATAAAAATAATAAATAAATAAAAAATATAAATAAAGTAGGTAATAGGCAAAACTTAATCTACTTGTTTCGTATAAAGTACAATTAGATACGTACTCATGTAAATAAAAGAGGCATGTATGTGTGAGCAGAAAAATACGGGAAGGTTATTCGAAGGTTGTTTTGTAATGATTTTGACTCTTATGTATGATATATCTTTATATATATAATTCTTCTGTGAGTGTGTATGTCACTAAACTACTCTCAAACGACTGGACCGATTTTGATGAAATTTTTTGTGTGTGTTCAAGGGGATCTGGGAATGGTTTAGATTCACAATTTTGTCCGCTGGACAATGTTTTTTAATTAATTTTTAATTTATTAGTAGTTATGGCAAAACGATGTTTGCGGGGACAGCTAGTATGTATGTATATTTGTCTGTTCGTTAAGAAGTAACACAAAATTAACATAACAAATGGGGTGCTGTAAATCCAATATGGCGCCCTCTGGAGGATGTAAAGTCATTATTGAAAAATGTTTAAAAAACAGTGTCCACATGGATATCAACTGAAAGGGCATAATGTATACATTTCAAAACGTTGAGTTAAATTATAATGGATTTAGCCATTTACAAATTATGAGAGTTGCAAGTGCGGATAAACTTTACTTTATAGTACTAGGCATCGAATCCCTGATAGCGTGATGATTATTATTATCAAAAAACAGCCGTGTTTGTGGTGAACATGTGCAGTAAGATTTATGGCATCTGCTTGCTGTACAACACAATAATATTGCCGCATTTACAGTGAACCATATGGTTCGAGCCTTATCTATATTAAAAGTTCATGTGACTACAGCAGTCTTAAACTTTGAACACTACGAAGTTATAAATGATAATGAGTTCCATGCTTGGACAGGTCTTACACATGCTCAGTTTGCTAACTTGCTGTCTATAACAACCTGTCTAGATAATAATAAAAACAAAAAATATATATTAGCAGCAGTACTAGTGAAACTCAGAACTGGAGATTCTTACGCTCATTAGCATCGATATTTAGAACAAGTGAATCTACTTTTGCGCGTATGTTAAAAACTGGCCGTGTGGCATTTATAGAAGATTGTGTCCCGCTGCACCTAGGGTTTGACCATTTTACGCGAGAGGATGTAGCACAGAGAAACCTCACATTACCAGAAGCACTTTTTGGTAATTGTGATGGTACCTACCTATTACCTATATATATCTGCAAAAAAGAAGTAATTACTTTTTTCACAGAAAGTCGTACAGCCTGCATAAATTCCGCACCTTATTAAAACCTTTTTTGATAGTCTGTTGTGATATGGACACATTAATGACGTATCTGGACCTCATGCGCTAAGCTCTCAAATGAAACCTAGCTGATATCATTAATTCCATCACGACGAAAACTTAACGACTTGAAGACTTATGAATTGAAGACTATAAACACTTGACATTGGCAGAAATAGCTGATCCGAGAGATCCGGCTGATTGCCATTTCATCAAAGAAGAAAGAAATGGGAAACCTAGCTGACAACGATGCAAGCAAATAAAACTCGCCTTGTAACTAATCTGTCGGTGGGTTGTGGAGGTAATTAATGGGTTTTTTAAACGGGAATTTAGATTTTTGAGACATGTCACTATAAATCGTGCTCTTCCTCACATATTTCATTGTTTTACTAATAAATGACAATATTCATGCCCAATCCGTTTGGCCATAATAAACCATAGAATGTCAATCCCTAACACGGTGGCTGATATAGTTGTAAGGCATAATTATAATAGTAGACGAGCACAATTTCAGCTGATGTCCGCCGATATGCCCGAGTTCGATGTTTTTCCAAGGCTCTCAGAAGAGGATTTAATATTATTTAGTTTGGGTATTTATATAAATAAAACAAGCTAAAAGCTAATACGGCGAGCACATCAATCTAAATGGTGTTTTTACGGTCGAGCTTGGCGACAGACTTTTAACAGAACACGTTAGAGAAAACATAATAATTATAACAGGAAGAGTACAATCTCGGCATGTTCGGGCCAGTGTTTACATTGGCATCGACACATCATTGAGTGGCCGTGATGCCATACCGTATTATTATTGCTCATGCAATGTTGGCAAAAGAACGCCAAGAACGGTGGGCTGCTGTTCGACACTGCATAGTGTGGTACATGATGTTCGCGAGGCACTAACAACCTCTCAAAAATCCACCTGCATTAGGTTTAAAAAATGTTATCGTAAGACCTGCGGGATTATAACATATGAATAAAGCCACGTAGGTAACGAAATGAAGTCTTTTTCTTTACATATATTTTATAACACTAATACCTACACATAAATACCTACGTAGGTACTTAGGTACCTAATGATGATTGTGTATAACTAGACTATTTTTCATATTATGTTATTATTAAGCGAGATTAAGTTATTCTTTATCATCATTATTTGATTTTTGCTATAGTAATGAAGTAAAAATTGTTCAGGCGAACTCGTTTAAATGCATTTTTTTATTATTTCTAAGTCAGTAATCGGTCTTAGCTCTTAGTCGTCTAAAGAAAAAAATCTTAGAATGGTATTCTCTAACCGATAAGAACATTTTTTTTCGTTGGCCGGCACTTTTTTTTGGGTATTTTTTGTATGGAGCGTGAATGATGTCCTTTGCTGACATTCGGATTTCAATCCTCATTTTCTCCCCACCACATTTATATGCAGATATTGAGTATTTTCCTCACTTTTACCCCCATAGTTTTTTTAGGGCTTAACCGATTTTCATTGAACATATTATTTTGAAATGTGCACGTGATGCGCTTACATTTGAGACCCCACTCGTTTATATTTGCAGACATTCGGTTATTCTTCCCCACTGTGTTCAAGGGGATCTGGGAATGGTTTAGATTCACAATTTTGTACGCTGGATAATTGTTTTTTAATTAATTTTCAATTTATTAGTAGTTATGGCAAAACGACGTTTGCCGGGACAGCTAGTATGTATGTATATTTGTCTGTTCGTTAAGAAGTAACACAAAATTAACATAACAAATGGGGTGCTGTAAATCCAATATGGCGCCCTCTGGAGGATGTAAAGTCATTATTGAAAAATGTTTAAAAAACAGTGTCCACATGGATATCAACTGAAAGGGCATAATGTATACATTTCAAAACGTTGAGTTAAATTATAATGGATTTAGCCATTTACAAATTATGAGAGTTGCAAGTGCGGATAAACTTTACTTTATAGTACTAGGCATCGAATCCCTGATAGCGAGATGATTATTATTATCAGAAAACAGCCGTGTTTGTGGTGAACATGTGCAGTAAGATTTAAGGCATCTGCTTGCTGTACAACACAATAATATTGCCGCATTTACAGTGAACCATATGGTTCGAGCCTTATCTATATTAAAAGTTCATGTGACTACAGCAGTCTTAAACTTTGAACACTACGAAGTTATAAATGATAATAAGTTCCATACTTGGACAGGTCTTACACATGCTCAGTTTGCTAACTTGCTGTCTATAACAACCTGTCTAGATAATAATAAAAACAAAAAATATATATTAGCAGCAGTACTAGTGAAACTCAGAACTGGAGATTCTTACGCTCGATTAGCATCGATATTTAGAACAAGTGAATCTACTTTTGCGCGTATGTTAAAAACTGGCCGTGTGGCATTTATAGAAGATTGTGTCCCGCTGCACCTAGGGTTTGACCATTTTACGCGAGAGGATGTAGCACAGAGAAACCTCACATTACCAGAAGCACTTTTTGGTAATTGTGATGGTACCTATTACCTATATATATCTGCAAAAAAGAAGTAATTACTTTTTTCACAGAAAGTCGTACAGCCTGCATAAATTCCGCACCTTATTAAAACCTTTTTTGATAGTCTGTTGTGATATGGACACATTAATGACGTATCTGGACCTCATGCGCTAAGCTCTCAAATGAAACCTAGCTGATATCATTAATTCCATCACGACGAAAACTTAACGACTTGAAGACTTATGAATTGAAGACTATAAACACTTGACATTGGCAGAAATAGCTGATCCGAGAGATCCGGCTGATTGCCATTTCATCAAAGAAGAAAGAAATGGGAAACCTAGCTGACAACGATGCAAGCAAATAAAACTCGCCTTGTAACTAATCTGTCGGTGGGTTGTGGAGGTAATTAATGGGTTTTTTAAACGGGAATTTAGATTTTTGAGACATGTCACTATAAATCGTGCTCTTCCTCACATATTTCATTGTTTTACTAATAAATGACAATATTCATGCCCAATCCGTTTGGCCATAATAAACCATAGAATGTCAATCCCTAACACGGTGGCTGATATAGTTGTAAGGCATAATTATAATAGTAGACGAGCACAATTTCAGCTGATGTCCGCCGATATGCCCGAGTTCGATGTTTTTCCAAGGCTCTCAGAAGAGGATTTAATATTATTTAGTTTGGGTATTTATATAAATAAAACAAGCTAAAAGCTAATACGGCGAGCACATCAATCTAAATGGTGTTTTTACGGTCGAGCTTGGCGACAGACTTTTAACAGAACACGTCAGAGAAAACATAATAATTATAACAGGAAGAGTACAATCTCGGCATGTTCGGGCCAGTGTTTACATTGGCATCGACACATCATTGAGTGGCCGTGATGCCATACCGTATTATTATTGCTCATGCAATGTTGGCAAAAGAACGCCAAGAACGGTGGGCTGCTGTTCGACACTGCATAGTGTGGTACATGATGTTCGCGAGGCACTAACAACCTCTCAAAAATCCACCTGCATTAGGTTTAAAAAATTGTTATCGTAAGACCTGCGGGATTATAACATATGAATAAAGCCACGTAGGTAACGAAATGAAGTCTTTTTCTTTACATATATTTTATAACACTAATACCTACACATAAATACCTACGTAGGTACTTAGGTACCTAATGATGATTGTGTATAACTAGACTATTTTTCATATTATGTTATTATTAAGCGAGATTAAGTTATTCTTTATCATCATTATTTGATTTTTGCTATAGTAATGAAGTAAAAATTGTTCAGGCGAACTCGTTTAAATGCATTTTTTTATTATTTCTAAGTCAGTAATCGGTCTTAGCTCTTAGTCGTCTAAAGAAAAAAATCTTAGAATGTAATTCTCTAACCGATAAGACCATTTTTTTTCGTTGGCCGGCACTTTTTTTTGGGTATTTTTTGTATGGAGCGTGAATGATGTCCTTTGCTGACATTCGGATTTCAATCCTCATTTTCTCCCCACCACATTTATATGCAGATATTGAGTATTTTCCTCACTTTTACCCCCATAGTTTTTTTAGGGCTTAACCGATTTTCATTGAACATATTATTTTGAAATGTGCACGTGATGCGCTTACATTTGAGACCCCACTCGTTTATATTTGCAGACATTCGGTTATTCTTCCCCACTTTAACTTCCACAACTTTTAAACGACTCAACCAATTTTCATCAAACGTGTCTAAAAACACTTGCCCGTGCCCGTAACTCAATTTTCATTAAAAAAAAAATTGAAATAGCTACATCCGTTCGCGAACTACGGAGCCACAGATAGATAGACAGACTGACGCGTCAAACTTACACTCCTCTTCTTGCGTTGGGGGTAAAAAAAAAGGAAATATGACGCCTTAGATTCTCAAATAAATAGACAACTTAGATTTTACTGGAATAATTGTTATTTGTTTTTGAAATTTATAGACGTTTATTGAGCACAATGTGATAGACAAACTTTTTAAGTTACGTTTACCATAGACTAGAAAAATAAAATGTGACGTTTGCGACCATAGAGCTATTATAGACGTTTGTGACTCAGATTAACATCATGTTCATTAAAAAAATAGAGTTAGATGCCATTCCGAGATACAGAGAGAACGAGATGACGTCATCATCAATATCCCTGGTTCTCAAACTTTATACTTTTTGGGGATTTTATAACCTACTTAATTTAGTCAATAATTAAAATTTAGTAAATAATTAGAATACATTAATTTTGATCCTGATTGTGAGGGACAAACTATATCTTTTCGTATTTTGTTAGCAACATCGGCTCAATAGGGAAACAATGTGTGTTGTTTTAGTACTGTGTGGTATATGAAGATTTGACGGACAGTCATCACTTTGAACGATTGGTAAAAAAATATTGTGGAATATAGAAATGGTGGCTACTTCTAGGATCGCTCTTTGGGCTTGTTCTAGAGGCAGCAAAATAGTGTTTATTGCTCCACCCCATGAGGTTATGCAGTATTGGATGCTTGATTGACGTAAAGACAAATAACCTTGAGTAATCAATTTAGAATTCTATATTATAAACGTGAAAGTTTGTAAGTATGGATGGATATATTGATGGATGGATGTTTGTTGTAAGAATAACAAACATCCATCCATACTCACAAACTTTCGCGTTTATAATATTAGTGAGATTATATTATTTTTATTGTAAAAGTATTACTACTACAGTTTTGAGAATAGCTGTATGCGCTAGGACTGAACGAGACAGACTTATGACGTCACCCTATGCAGCTTTCGGAATGTCATGCCTGTATTGTTTTACCATGATTAATATTTTTTGTGCATCCCTTTTGATAACTCAAACCCAAACGAGATATATGAAGTATGTTCAGGTTTAAATCTTTGAAAGCTATGTGTCTTTCATGTACGTTGTCCGTTAAGATAATAATATGTTAAACGCTTAGTGGTTGTAATGTCAATCCGTGCAACGTTTACACAACTGATGCTGCCGTAATTACCAGTTTGCGTCGCCAACTACGAGTATATGTCGACAGCTATATTTCCTTTACAGGTTTTTCTACCCTCTGTTTCTATTACAAAAATGACATTCGGTGTACTCTTGGGAGCTGTTACATTAATAATGTGGTTTCCTTGTATAAAGCAGGGCGCCTGGGCTAAACAAGGTCCAGTGTATGCAAAGGACCGCAATAACCGTGTGTTCCAGATCACTGCAACCGGGAAGTGTTGTGATAAAAAGTGCACTAGCCATTGAATTTTGCGTGGATAAAATAATATTAAAATATAATTTATGTAAGAAGTACCTAGTGTAGTTTTATTGAGTTGAGCAAATTTAGCCGATGTTACAAAGAAACCTACTTATTTTCACGGTATGATAATATACTTCTAAAAATTTCTTGGCTTTGAAGTTCATATCATTCATGTTATTCCTAGTAATACAGTAATACAGTAATCATTTTTCTATTTTAGTAGATAGAGACAGATTTCTTCAGAAGTTTTTCATTTACAAACAAATCGAAACTCATACACAAACTATGTTTAAATCATACTTTTCAAAATGGGTCGCAGACAGACAAAATCATATGTTAAATCTGAGTTGTTACTTTAAAACTTTTTATAAAAAAATCGAACCGACTTAAAAAAAAGCAGTCAAGTGCGAGTCGGACTCGCACATGAAGGGTTCCGTAGCAGCAAGTAACATAATATAACAGTTCTTGTAGTTCGTTGTAACTTTGATCGATAAATTGCGGTTTACGATTTATGACGTATTAATAAAAAAACTAGAACTTACTAGATCTCGTTCAAACCAATTTTCGGTGGAAGTTCGCATGGTAATGCACATCATATATTTTTTAGTTTTATCATTCTCTTATTTTAGAAGTTACAGGGGGGGACACACATTTTACCACTTTGGAAGTGTCTCTCGCGCAAACTATTAAGTTTAGAAAAAAATGATATTAGAAACCTCAATATCATTTCTAATGTCATATCCATAGATACCCTGTCATATCTATAGATACCCTATGAATAAGGAATCCTACCTCCTATTATTCCTACCTCTATGTAAATACCTCACACGTCCCTTACGTGATGAAAAAAATTTTTGCGTTTCAGTTCTAAGTATCCCCAAAAGTACCCCTAAAATTTATTGTTTTTTTGTGTGAAAATCTTAATGCGGTTCACAGAATACATCTACTTACCAAGTTTCCACAGTATAGTTCTTATAGTTTTGGAAAAAAGTGGCTGTGACATACGGATGCACAGACAGACAGACAGAATCTATAAGGGTTCCGCTTTTTTACCTTTGGCACAGAACTCTAAAAAGCATCCAACGAAAACTCTTTTCCTGGAAACACTAAAAAGCATAAAGTAAACTGGCTTCTTCATAAATTGCTTGTGACAATTCTTGTTCATACCTAATCCTTGATTCATTTAAATGGTAGTATTATAATGTGTGCTAGGTACCTAAAATCTGTTTGAAGTGGATCGTGTCCAGGCTTAAATGACCTGCGCTTTGCCGTGATGAAATAAAAGCAGGCGAATTACTTAAAGCAAAATACATAAAGGGGTTAGTTATCACAGCGCCTATGTCCACAGGCTATCAGAAAGCTATGGGGATGTAAAACGGAGAATACTACTACTGCTAATCTATAGTGGGTTGATTCTGATACGTCAAGTCCTGAGGGTCTAGTGTGACATTATAACACGTCTAATCAATTTTCACGGTGAATGCCTTTGGTTTTCGGTCGACTCATACCGAAATCTGCACCAATCGCAACGCTTAACGCGCTCACCGTGACAATCGAGTCAATGTGAAACAAACTCACATTCGACCCTCTCAACATTTCACTAATAGCAATGCCAAATGCTATTAGCTGACTGGGATAAATTCAGACAAGAGTCTCAGGGTCAGTGATTTATGAACCACCCTAGATGGTGTTGCTCTATGCGACTTAGAGCCCAATAAAATACTTAACAATGCGCATGATGAGAAAGCATTACACGAATGACAACAGTTGAGACTGATTGTAAAAACATCTTCAAAACTTAAACTGCAATTTACCTTTCTTTCAACCAACACAAATATAAAATAAAAATAAAAATTATATAATGTTACTTGCTGCTGCGGAACCTTTCATGGGCGAGTCCGACTCGCACTTGGCCGCTTGTTTTCCTAGAGACGACTAGTTACTAGCTCGGGATCGTAAAGTATCATCTATCTCCTAACCTTATCTGTCACCTAAACAACTTCAAAGAAAACAACTAAGGAAGGCCCTATCTATACTAATATATAAAGCTGAAGAGTTTGTTTGTTTGTTTGTTTGTTTGTTTGTTTGTTTGTTTGTTTGTTTGAACACGCTAATCTCAGGAACCACTGGTCCGATTTGAAAAATTCTTTCGGTGTTGGATAGTCCATTTATCGAGGAAGGCTATAGGGTATATATCATCACGCTACTACTAATAGGAGCTGAGCAACAATGAAGAATGTTTCAAAAACGGGGGAAATTTTCACGCTACGGGCAATATAAAGCGCAAATGAAGTTGCGTGGGTCAGCTAGTTCATATATATGGGTATATCGGCGCAAAACAACATGCGACAGTATGACTCGCTGCAGCGGAAAGACCACTACTTTGCTTGCGTTCGGACGTAATTTATTATGAATTAATAGGTCTTTACCTATGAAATTGCCGTTTTGTATGCAATAAGTGAAAGTACTTATTTTTTCAAACTTTTTCATTTCTCTTATTCGAAGTAATCACCCATGCAATCGACGCATCTTTGTCAACGCATTGGCAGTTTATTGATGCCTTTTTTGTAAAAATCAGCTGGACGGGAGGCAACAAACTCTTCAAAGGCATTTTGTTCTGCCTCTCGGGCATTGAATTTTTTGCAGTCCACTGCTGGACAAAGACCTCTCCCAAGGAACACCACAGAACCCGGTCTGTTGCTTTTCGCATCCAGTCGCTGTCGGCCGTCTTACGCAAGTCGTATCTGGCTAGAAGGCGCCCCACTTAGATTCTTCCTATCATTCAGAACTTAATTATTCAGTGTATCTAAATAACCCTCCGTATCTACTTCTCCAGTAAGGTTTTTCTCAGGTGTAATCACGGAGGTAATACTACTACATATTTAGAAAGTACCGTTTGCAATCCCAACTTACTAGACATACTTATTATCTATACTAATATATAAAGCTGAAGAGTTTGTTTGTTTGTTTGAACACGCTAATCTCAGGAACCGCTGGTCGGATTTGAAAAATTCTTTCGGTGTTGGATGGTCCATTTATCGAGGAAGGCTATAGGGTATATATCATCACGCTACTACTAATAGGAGCGGAGCAACAATGAAGAATGTTTCAAAAACGGGGGAAATTTTCACGCGACGGGCAATAGGAGACGCAAACGAGGTTGCGTGGGTCGGCTAGTACGAGTATAAAGGAGAATGGCAGATCCTGTACCGCTGTCAATATTCACTAGAATGAATGAATATGACATTTATATCGTTTAACTCTTTATCTGAGGTTTAACTAGCTGACCCACGCAATCTCGTTTGCGCCTTATATTGCCCGTAGCGTGAAAATTTCCCCCGTTTTTGAAACATTCTTCATTGTTGCTCCGCTCCTATTAGTAGTAGCGTGATGATATATATCCTATAGCCTTCCTCGATAAATGGACTATCCAACACCGAAAGAATTTTTCAAATCGGAGCAGCGGTTCCTGAGATTAGCGTGTTCAAACAAACAAACAAACAAACTCTTCAGCTTTATATATTAGTATAGATAAATAAATTATAATAATTTATTTTCATGTGTTATCAGATTTTTAGAACTGTGCTAAAAGAATTTTAATTATGCTCCTAAAGTTGTTACAACTGCATTATCAAAACGCATTCCTACTTGTTCACAACACGCCATGCTTAAAGTCTACTCAGTCTGAAAACTAGATGGCATTGTGTGTCAGATTACGGTTTTTTTACATTATTTTAAAATATTTTTAAATATTATACAATTAAATATTTGAATCGACATTTATTAATGACCCTATTGATGTATTTAGTTAAAGAACAACATTTTATTAAGGGATCAAGAAAATCCTAGACGCATGATTTTGATCTCAAAATAGGACATAACGCCATCTTGTAGACACAAATGACAACTTATTTTTGGTCCATGTATTTTATTGTAAGACTAGCTGAACCCCGCGGTGTTACCAGCGTTTATTGTGGTCGCGGGACAAAGCCAGTCTAAAAAAAGTAGCCTAAGTTACTCCCTAGATCATCAGCCTGTCCTGTCAAAATCGGACCAGCCATTCCAGAGTTTACCCGAAACAAACAGACAGACAGACAAAAAAATATTTAACTACATTTTTGGTATACGAGTATGTACCGTGTATATATACATGTGCATTTAGTAAAAAGCGGTTATTTTAATATTACAAACAATTACTCCAATTTTATTTATTTGTATAGATTAAAACAAAATTAACTTTTTAACGCAAGGTTATAAAACTCTGGGAAGTTAAAATGTTATTGTTGGTGATATTGGCAGCCAAATAAATATCAAAACAATCCCTACCATGGGACTTGCCTGGTGGTTCAAATGTCCCATACAAACCTGCCATTGCCCTTTAATAGCAACCTGCCCCGGCATCGCACGGCCGCTTTAGGTAAATATCATTATAGCCTATGTTACCCCGATGACCCCCTGTTATTTATTATTATTTATTGTTATATTTTAGGCAATATACTCGAAAAATTTACAAATTATATACGAAAACCTTCCTCAAGAGTCACTATCTATTGGTGAAAATCGCATCAAAATTCCTGCAGTAGCTTTTGAGTTTATCGCGAACAGACAGTTACGAGTTAGAAAGACGCGGCGTAGGACTTTGTTTTATAATATGTAATAGTGATGTTAAAAGACAAATTTATAAATATAAATATAATATAATATAAATTTAAAATGAACAAAACGTAGTAGACCAGCGATCCTCGTTGATTGATCCTCGCGCTGTAGTCTGTAGTCTTTAAGCATGTCAGATCCTATTCACTGTACATTACGACCAGCAACCTTAGCCAAGTTGACTTTTATTCCTACGTCGTATATTGTTAAGTTAATAGAATTTATACATAGCTAAGCCTGACCAGCTGTGTCAGCATATTTTCAGATATGAGTATATTATCGATCACGTAGTATTTAGACATTCTTTATCTTGTCGAGAATAAGACGTGATTAAATGCATTGTACCGATATATTTTAGTACAATAATATATAATGTAGCTGTAAATTGGTATAACGAGCCATACGTTACCATGTAACATCAGAGTATTATGGAGCCGTGGCTCCTGCATAATGAATACTCTCACATCGTTATTCATCGCCGTTGTTATTCTTCGTACCTATAAGTTCGCTATAACTTTCTATAAACGTAAACGATTATAGAAAACTAACAAATGCATGGAAATGACGTCTTTCAACGCTAAGTCACGTGGTCAAAGCAAAATATGAACCAATATTTTAAGAGGGTAGAGGCGTTAGCGATAGTAGAAAGAGATTCGACGCGAAGCACTTTGCATCTTGGCTACGGGTACTGGCCAAGGAGTGCATTGCAACTGCATCTTGATTGGTAACTCAAGTGAAAACTTTTACAATATTTTCTAGATCGCCGTGTGTTCCGATATCATGAACTGAATGTTAGTTGAGGGTAATGCGTGGCGATTATCATGGTTATTCAATTAGTAGTGATTTTTATCAGTATCTCGACTATGGTTTGTCATGCTCACTAAAATATCATTGCTTGCGGTGTCGTCGTGGGGCGGGTCGTTTCTTTCCCTCTGATATGGCGAAGGAGATGATGGCTGGTCCATGCGTCATACTCGTGAACGGGTGCTGCTTGGGGTGATTGGTCGGCCTAGTCAGCGATGCTTTAGACATACTATTATTTTGGTTCATTCAACTGCAACTGTAGCCTTTTAATCTAGTCACGAATTATTTTCAACAGCAGATTTTGCAACTGATTGTAAGTAGATGTGCACCTTGAATGATTTCTATGTTTAATAGACTAAAACCTTTAACGTTATCAATGAGTGATTTTTCTTTTCTTTTTTTTTGTTTGAGCGTTAGATTTTGGAGCATTTTAATAAAAGGAAATTCAGGTGGCAACAGCTTGCATACTGTTTACCTTACATGTAATACTGTCAGTATTACATTTACTATTGTACCTGAAAATCTGACTTTGAAAAGAGTGGCCATGAGTTTCTTTGCCAGTATTCTTCTCATGAGGCTCTACGCATTTTGGAAACTGAAAGTTATGGATCGACACAGGGATTTTGGTGTTTTCGGCTTATTTACCTCGACAATACAGCACATGCTGTGGAGTCTGTTTGTGTCGATCTATGATTCTTAACTACAGCTTTAATTTAACGTTCATAAATGTCACTTAGTGTTTTAATTGAATAAATGATTTTGAATTTGAATTTGAATTTGAAACTCGGTATACCCATTAAACCAGATAAAATTCCTGGTATTATATGTTAATATACTGGCTTTACCCTGGGGTGGAGATGGGTATGTCCCAGTAGTGTCTTCGTATTATTACAGGAACATACACCATTAATAAAGCAAGAGTGGAATACTGCAAAAGGCCAAAAAGAAAAACAATGTTTCGGTACGATCTATTCTTTATTTAATAAATGACAGTACAAGTACTTCTCCAGACACGTCGGAATAGTAATATCTATAAATTAACAAAACTTGTCTTATATTATCACATATTTCTATTTTACGTCATGATTTAACAGTTGATGACAGTAAAAAAAAAAACAAAAAGAACACTAATTTGAATAAACGGTAAATTAAATAATATTGTATAGACATGATTTTTTATCACATTCCTACTATAGCTACTATTCCTTTACAAGTATAATCAAAATGACGAAATATTTTTCACAATAATCTTTTAGACAAGATCAATTGAATTGACCAGATAAGTGGAAAGTTACTAAAATATATGCAGCGTTTTACGCATTTGATCTTCAGGATATATTTTTAGACACTCGTTGTACCTAAAAATTTTCTCTCTCTTTTTTCCAATAATATTTATACTTACTCGAATATAATGCTACACTGTTATACTACACGATTAATTAATAATATACAATTCAAGAGGTCTCCCAGAGGTCGAAATTCGACCACCATTTTTTAATTTTTAGTTAAAACTTTTTATTGTTTCTTTTGTCTAAAGCTATTACAATATACTGGTAGACAAAAAATAATCATTATTAATTTTGACTTCGTGTATATGCATATTTGTGTGTCATAGGCATGAGTGTGTGGAAAGTTATTTTTATTCATTTATTGTATTTACTTTTGCATAATTTGAAAAAAATAGCATTCTGCACTCCTTTACTATAAGTGTACAAACGATAAGTGTGCGAAATTTCATACTTCTCCGTCTGCGCAATTTTGGTAAAAAGGGGTACAAAGCTTTTGCTTCACGTAATAATATATATATATATATATATACATTTTATATTCTGAATATTTTTCAGAAATTCATGTCTCAGTCCTCAGTGTATCTAAAAATCCACTCCCTACTTTTTTTAAAGTTTTCCTTGGATGTAATACTAATGTATACAATTATTTAATCATATAAAAATATATAATTTTATATTCTGAATATTTTTCAGAAATTTGTATCAGTGCATATAAACATCGCCACTCTATCTCTTCTCCATTAACGTTTTACTCAGACTTCACAGTACTGTACAACATTATTTAATCATTAATAATGTTATATTCTGAACATTTTTCTGATATTAATATCTCAGTGTATCTATAAATCCCCTCCCTATCTCTTTTCCAGTAATGTTTTCATCGGATGTAATACACAATTATTTAATCATATAAAAGTAATTATCTTTATTTTATGAATATTTTTATAGACTTAAATATCTCAGTGTATCTAAAACTCCTCTAGATATCTTTTTTTCTAGTAATATGTTTCTCAGATATAATACTACTGTAAATCCACGATTTTACCTTAAAAATTACTATACTTTTAATCTGAATATTGATTCGGAAATTTATATGTTAGTGTACATAAAAATTCCCTCTTTATCTCTTCCCAGTAACATTTTACTCGATGTAACACTGCTCTACACAATTGTTTTATCAGTTAAAAATATTAATCTTTATATTCTGATTGTTTCAGACATTTATATCTCAATATATCTATCCCTTTCTATCTCTTTTCCAGTAAACTTTTATTCGGATAGTATACCACTGTAGGTACACTACCCTTGAAAACTTTTGAAGTAGGTATATTTACAAAGCTCACAGGTAGGTAAAAGGGAGAAGACAAGTGTCTACTTTTCCTAAAAATATAGATAATACTTTCATTATGATACGGAAATCAATATATCATAATGGCTAATAGAAATTTCGTATAAAAAATTGTATTGTAATAATTTTCCTAAACAAATAGATTAGAAAGTGTGTTAAGAATTAGGTAGTAAAGTCTTCAAGTTCCATCAGTACATTTGCAACAGTATATAATATTTTATAGTAATTATTAATAGTCTAACATTTATATATAGCTATATTATATAAATATATATTTATAGTCCGGGAGCCCTGGCACAATTTTAACAAGTTATTACTATCAAGCTAATTTTCGTGAGTGGCTTCATTTTGATGAGCCCACCTTTCACCTTACAAAAATTTTCGATTGTGGTAGGTGGGACAAAAACTTTTTATGAAATGAAATAAAATTAAATTTTATTTGCAGAAATACCGTACAATAGTCGTAAAGAGATATGGTATAGTCTTTGACTGTCACGTGTGTTGCGTGAGAATATGTCTTTTGCCTTCTTAAGTAAACTAGAATTATTTTTTACAAATTCAGTAACTTCTCAGTTCGTTTGTCATAGAATTTCCTCACATGTTCTATAGTGTAATCCCGCCTAATTATTGATAATTTGGATGGCTGTGAGATATCTTTTGTCACAGAAATGCTTATAAATTGTGCATCGTGATCAGAGAGACGCAGTTTCAGAACTTCCCCTTTGTTTGGTTATGGTAATGGTTAAAATAAGTATTATTTCTAGTTGGTTCCTTTATTATAAAAGTCAAGTTATAAACTTGTAAAATGTCAGACAAGTTTGCACAATTTAACCATGATAGACATGGTTAAGTATTTATATAACAACCACATTGTCCTACAAGTTGTGTGGTACGTTGTAAGGGTCCCACGCTCAAAAGATTTTTGTCTCTGCTAACTCTGGTAGCTACGACAATAAAAAAAAATTGTAAAGTAAAATGCAAGCCCCTCATAAAAATGAAACCACTCACGAAAAATTTGCTTGATAGTAATAACTTGTAAAATTTGTTTCGGGGATCCCGCACTAATATTATACATTTAATTTTTATTATAAAAGTTCAATATAAAACTAGTTTTTAAATGTTTGATAACATATGAGGACACCTAATTTGATATTATTATAATATCCTACGATTTACAATATTTTAATGAGCATAGCATAGTATAACATATTAAAAATAATTCTTAAGTCTAAAACGATGTTTTAAATTTATAATTTAAATATTAATACAGATATAAATAAAATTTATCTACACCCATGATATAAATCTTCTATGATAGTTTTTGTAACAATTAGCTTATTGGCAACATTATAACATTATGTGTCATAATAATCAACCTAGGCCAAACGATTGTTGTCGACAAATATTGTACAAAATTTTATAATGCAACTAATTAACCGACTTTTAAAATAGGAGGAGGTTTCTCAATTCGACCGTATATAATAGGTCTTTACGTATGAAATTGCCGTTTTGTATGCAATAAGTGAAAGTACTTATTTTTTCAAACTTTTTTATTTCTGTTATTCGAAGTAATCACCCATGCAATCGACGCATCTTTGCCAACGCATTGGCAGTTTATTGATGCCCTTCTTGTAAAAATCAGATGGACGGGAGGCAACAAACTCTTGAAAGGCATTTTGTACTGCCTCTCGGGAATTTTTACAAAACCTATAAAGACCTATTAGATATACATTTTTTTATATTTGTTTGCAGACGGCTCCGTCGTTTTTTAACCGATTTAGATGATTCTTTTTTTAATGGAAGGAGATATCCCTAAGGTGGTACCGTGATAAGTACACTAAGATCGACTTAAACCTTGAAGTTGGTTTAATTTATGTTAAAATTTTGTTATTTTTCAAACGTTTTCAGACACGCGCTTTACCCTACCCAGGCACCGTATTTAAAAAAATAACTGTCATTCGAATTCACGTCGTATCCCGCCATTTTTGTTTACCATTTCGATAGCTGTTTCAGAACTTTTTATAGAGGATTCATATCATGGGTGTAGGTAGGGTGCTTGTATGCAACTGTACATAATTAGGTATTAAAACACTCATGTGATACTATTATCGCACGAGGCGATTCGTGTTTTAATACCCCTTATTATACAACAGTTGCATAAATAACTATTATCTGCAACTCCTTTTTCAAAAAAGGAACATGTGTCATAGTAACCATAATATCATCCAAACGAGTGTTATAATGTTGTACTAAATTTCATAGTGCAACTCCTTTTTAAAAAAGGAACATTGTGAGGCATACGCTTTTCACTACCACAGCGCCGTATTTAAAAGGAACTGCTGTTCGAATTCACGTCGTATACCGTCATTTTTGTTTGCCATTTAGCTAGCTGTTTCAGAAATTTTATAGAGGATTCATGTCATGGGTGTAGATAAAGTCTTGCTTAAAACCTATTATTAAACAACGGTTGCATAAATAACTATTAAACACTTTATAATGTTACTTCCATTTATATTGTGACACATTAAATAACGTTTACAACGAGTTCGGTATAATACTTAATGAAATTTAACGATAATTTTACTAGTTTTAACAACAATGAGTTACTCATAAACATTTCACATACACTACATATTTATTTGGTAACAATATCATAAGTTAAAAACGTCTATGTTTTGATCGACAGCATCTGTCGATGGAATCACGTTCATTTGTTTTCTCACTTTGGTAGTTTCATAATGCCTAATTTTTCACTTTGTATGCGTTCAATATAAGTACGCTTGCAAAGCTAACAAAACTAAATGTCACTTTCTCCAAGCCTTTTTCTGGTGGGCCACCTTTAGTCTACTAAGAGTCTAAGCTGAACTGTGACATGAAGCTACTGTCATCCGACTTCCATAACCTAACCTATTTTTGTCGGAGTTTTTAGGGCTTCAATTACCCATAACGATTACCACAGATCCATGATGTTGGTGTAGCAACCGGGACTAACGGATTAACGTGCTTTCTGAAGCACAGAGGAGTCTCAGTGTGTTGCATAGTCACTTATTCATAGGCTAAACTGGTATTGTTTAAGTTTGCAATGTGTTAACTTATTCGGTTACTAATTTGGCACAAGATTCCTCCTACACAACAAAGTTTAAGACACTTTTGTCGTATCACTTAATCCGATTGCTACTTACAACACCGATTGAACTATGATAACTACTGTACTGGTGATGCTGCGTTGGACGCTAATATTATAAACATCATCCATATTGACATCAAATACATAGCCTACTGTGAAAAAAAAAATTAACACAGCATTGTTGTCCGCTTAAATACAGCTGGAATATAATTATAAGCTATTACCAGTATAAAACATCTGTGGTAAACGTCGTCACCATCATTCGATCACTACCACTATACAATCCAACTTCACTTTACACAATAAAGCACTTTTCTTCTCTTTTCCAGTGTCAGTTTTAATAAATTAGCAATCATTAAAATAGAAAAGTGTACCACTTCCTTGTGCTTACAGAAACCCACTAACAACAACACCTGTATAGCCACTGGAAGCTGTCTTTGTCCGGCGTTAGTCATTCTCTTGCTCGCCGCCATAGACTTCGTCAGTCTCCCGTGTCACCTTGACGTGAACCACCTGGGCTGACAGAGCCGCTTCTCTTGCTCCTGCACAAAATAATACCACCATAATAAAAAAGATGAACTCATATCTATTGCAACACAAGTCTGCTTATAGGAAGCCTATCCGATAATTAGATAGTTTTTTAGTTCTATCACAGTCAGTTATTTTTTATTTCTAAGTTATTGTATAATAAATCTACTTATATAATTAACTAATAATGACAGATTTGAGTTGGTTTCAATAAGCATTGCTAGCCTATTGTTTAAAACATGGTTTTGCTTTTGGTGATCTGAGTTGCAGATTTCATTACTTTTAGCTAATCAACATATCAGGTATCTAGCTTTCGCCCGCGGCTTCGCACGTATTTGATAAAAAGTATCCTATGTTACTATTAACACCAAGATTGGGTGTACAAAATTTCATGATGATCAGATAGGTAGTTTTCGCGTGAAAGTGTAACAAACAAACTAACAGTTACGTTAATAATATTCGTATGATTTCAGAGTGAAGCAAAATTAACAGGCTCTCATGCTACCATAAAACCTGGCTATTTAATGGAACCAGATTGGCTATACGAGCCCCGATGCAAGATAGTTCCTCTAGGATGGAAAGTAGTGCAAAGCGTAAAATATAGAAAGTAAATATTGGTAAAATAATTAAGAACGTTTAATAATAAGTAAACCACAATTTGAGGAACATTTTAAAGTTTATGTTAACATAACTGAAATTCTTTCATGACTTTCCATAACATAAAATTAAAAAAAAATCTGAAAAACATAACGCAAAAGTATTCGTCTACCCTTGTCACTCACGCAAAATAGTTCGTCTACCACTTAGTTGTGTAACCTTTGCTCTCAATGACAGCTTTAATGCGAAGAGGCATGGTTGCAACCAACGCTGCGCACTCCTCAGGCGTAATTGACTAGAGTTTAGCGTTGAAGTCGCTCTTCGATCTTGATGGATTGTTACGGCAAACTTTTTTCGTTTTCCACTTAGATGGCCATTCGGTTGTAGGGATGCTTTTCGCCAGTAGCCACGTCTTCATTGTCCTCGCAATATGGCAAGAAGCACCATCCTGTTGAAAAATCAAGGAATCTTGATGCTGGAAACTTCACTTTGCGTTTGAGACATTCATCCTCGTCACTCCAAATGATACTACGCCGCTAATCGGAAGACTAAGTCTCTTTTTGTTTTGTACAGCAGTCAACTGTAGTTTCTCCCTAGTGGTGTAAAATCCGTAACCCTTTCTTTTTGGGACTTTTTTGCAAGTATCAACTGAGACGTCTTTGTGAATCATATCCTTCCATTGCACCGTGAGTTCTCCAGCTCAAGCACGACGATTATTTTTGATATTTTTCTGCAGGATTCTGTTTTTAGAATGATAGATTGGACTGTAAACCTGGGAAGTTTAAGTCTTTGCATATTTGTTATCTTGATTTGCCAGCATCGACCCCACAAACTATTCGCTTTTAAAGCTCTTCACAGACGGGTGCCTCGACCCATTGTTTTCTTTCTTCTTTGATGAAATGGCAATCAGCCGGATCTCTCAGATCAGCTATTTCTGCCAATGTCAAGTGTTTATAGTCTTCAAGTCGTAGTCTTCGTCGTGATGAAATTAATGATATAAAATATAAATGTGGATGAGATGAAATGGGGACCGTCTTCCGAAAAAACAAAAAACGATCTCCTCGACCCATTGTTATTTGAAAACTATGAAATAAACTGTAATTTTCGTAATTTATACTGTCTCACTTGACAAATGACACAGATATACTTTTACAAATTTAAATTATGCAACATTTGTACAAAGAAGGAATTAATAATCTTATTTAACTCACCAATAGACAAACTCTTTTGCATCGATTAACAATTACACGAACTATTTTGCTTATAACTTCTTCGAATTTAAAACGGGATATGTATAAATTTAAAAAGTTAAAGTAGTTTATTGGTTCATATTAAAAAAATGGCATAAGTAACGCGACATTTGGTAGTAAAACAGCTTAATATTTTATATAGATATACAAAAATAATGAAGTTAGAAAAAATCTCACAGAAAATTTCACACTAGGCGAACTATTTTGCATCGGGGCTCGTATAGAAAATTAATAAATGTACATATTAACTTTGCTAACATTAATATTACTGTACAAACATAATTAATGATAATGCTTCATTTTTGTTAAAAATAAAGCGATTGAATATTGTAAATTGTTGGCCAAAGGTAATAATATTTTTGTGTTTATTACTGACGGGATAGTATACCTATTATTTACCTGCACTACCCAGTACCTACAGTTTAGGACGGACAGTAGGCATACATTAACTAACACACTGCTAAACGATTCCACCGATGCAATTTCATGTACATTTCTGTGAATCTGTATTTAAGCACCTAGTAAGCACAGAATGTATTATGATAATTAGTGACACTATTACTATTTATCATATTATTTTCTGTTAGTTCAAAAATTTTAAATCAATTCCTCTTTCCTGAATCGATGTAATTAAAATTTAGCCTTCCAATTGTAGAATTCAGCGATGTGGCTTTTCGTAACACTTGTCTTTATTCTTCGTGGTGCCAGTACCTATAGCAACTATGCTCTTAACTTGGCATCTGTCATCACCGTACCGTACCATTCATATTACTATGCAAGATAGCAATATGACAAAGAAAATTAAATTTTTACGTCTACATTTTTCTAATAGTCAAAAGCAATATGTACAGTCTATTAAATACCTGATGTTGGTAGTGATTATATATATGTATATATGTATAAATATTATATAAAGCATTGTGGAAATAGAGCGTGATGATTACGCTAATAATGGGTATATAGCTGCTTTTGCGGCTACACCTACATTACCAATTTAGTTAAATATTCTTGCCTTGCAAACGTCATCACACGCCAGCATTTTATTTGTCATCCTTCCATTTTGGAGTGCCATCCGCCCGAACTGAAGAAGGAACTGATACAAGGGTAAACTAAACTGTATTGAATCTAAAATTTTTGTCAATTGGACCAAGATAAGAGAATAGCTATTAATGATTACATTTTGAATATATAATAATATAATAATATTTATTGAGCTAAAAATTGTGTACAAACATTTACTTGTAATTGCACATACTACTTATGAGTAATCAAGTTTATATGTGGCGATGATACCCGTACTAATGCAAGCATTGTATCACAGGTGCCAGACTTGTTATTAATTTTATTTATCTTTAATTCAAAGATTATTTTCAAACTCAAAAAAATATATACTATCAAAATATTTATAGTCAATTTTATACTGCTATTATAAGACAAATCAAAAAATTACAACACATTGTTCCTCTTCACGTTCACTTGAAGTCTTATAAGTCGTCAACCATCGAAGTCAAGTAAGGACTTCGATGGTTGACGACCTACAAGCACGAAATAAATATTTCTAAACTTAGAAGCCTATAGGTGTGTACAGCTACGTCTGTTCGGCCATGTCATTTGTTTTCATTTCTATTGAAATTAGAATCCCGTGATCCTCGTATTTTCTTAAAATACGAGTTAATTTTCTGATGTCGCTGGCTATGTGACTGCAAAAAAGTTGACAAATAAGCTTTTTGGGTACTCAAAACTAGAACATTTATTTTATTTTGCCAATTGATTACATCGATAACGTTGATAAAACAGCACTACAAGATAGAACGTTTTACACTCATAGAATCATTAGGTATTTATATCATTGATGCTGTGAACAATAAGCGTGTCCTTACCTGGTATTAAAGTGTTTTGACTTTTTATCTGGCTTGATTTCTGTACTTGTGCTTCGTCCCGGCACTGGACTTTCACTTTTCTCAACCTGTGTTTAAACAAAAATGTTAAAGTTATCATCTTTTTTAGCTTAATATGCCATATAGTATTCTGCAAACTTACAGCTGAAAGCTTGGTAATCAAAAAACTAGTTTATTTTTAATATTCATATGGTGATATGCCTTAGATCTAATGATCTAATCTGTTCTAATCTAATGTCGAGTTCACTGTCAAGACGTATTAATGACCGGCGAGGCACTAGGCAGTATTCGAGGCTGAGGCCGCCTCGACGATCATTAATACGTGTCTCGTGCGTAGTTAGCTCGTTTCCGTTGAGACTGACCACCGTGCCTGAAATTGGCTAGGAGAACATTATCGTCAATATTCTAACTAATAAACTTTTCAAAACATATTTGCGTTTTCTTTCGAAAGGAGAATGGCTACGTCCAAACGTAGTGTAGGACGTCCACAGGCCAGGTGGAGTGATGATCTGCGCAAGATGGCTGGCTGGATGCGAGAAGCCGAGGATCGAACCAAGTGGCGAGAAATTGGAGAGGCCTATGTCCAGCAGTGGACTGCGATAGGCTGATGATGATGATGATGATGATACATTTTAAACTTTCCGCAAAACTGTCCTTTCAGTAACACGATATGGACGTACATTATAACGTACGCCCGGCAACGCACTCCAACTTAGCTTCACGACTGTTATCATATGATAACAACCGGGACCGATTGCTTAACTGAAGATTAGTTAGAGGTCTTAGCGTGGCTTAAAAACATCCAACGGTAAGAGGCGGCGGTTATCGCTTGCCATCAGGCGAAACGTCTGCTCCTTTGCCCCCTATTACATAAAAAAAGAGATGTTTGCTATAAATGTCATCATTGATGTCAGATACATAAAATTTTTAGGAGGTTTTCATGGATAGTCATGAAAAACTCCTGAACACATTTAAGTATTTTATTGGGGTACTCCGATTATATTTGCAGACATTCGGTTATTCTTCCCCACTTTTACCCCCACAACTTTTAAACGACTCAACCGATTTACATCAAACATGTCTAAAAACACTTGCCCGCAACTCACCTTTCATACAAAAAAACTAAATTGAAATCGCTTTATCCGCTCGCGAGTTACGGAGCCACAGACAGACGGGCAGGCAGGCAGACAGATACGTCAAACTTATAACACCCTTCTTTTTGCGTCGGGGGTTAAAAATGAAGGTGAAGACGTTATTAAAAAAATTTTTTTTGTTGTCCGTATAAGACTATAGTGTCGTTGCAATAATGATCCGATTGTTTTTCCAAAACTTCTGATGTAATTGATAATGTCAAAGTTTATGATGACTTTTTTTGACAATTCCCGCTTTAGTAATATACATCCTGTGTCATAGGGGACTTTACAAACCGACATGTAATGGACACAAAGAACACCCAGACACAGAATAACAATTTTCGAATCACACAAAGTGTTGTTCCATATGGGATTTGAACCCACAACACTTGGCGCCGTAGAAGGCGGCGTGGCGACTGCTTAAGCCACTTTTTTTTTTTACCTGTGGATACCCCCTGGGTCCGTCACCCCTCCGGGGTTTGCGGCGGGGTGGTGTGTCGGAATCGAACCGACTAAAACCACACGGCGTGCCACTTTGCGCCTGAGACGGGAGGCATCCGGGAACTGCTGTTATTAACACATCCGGACCGACTGCTTAAGCCACTAGGCCAACCTAGGAATAACCGAATACTAAGAAATAATAATTAGTCTCAATTAAAAATATCTATTACCTTCGATCCTCCGCTGGTGGAGGGCCCGGCTTCAGGGTGCAGCTGTGACTGACTATTTACGTGACCCATTTTGGATAGCGGTGGATTCTTGAACGAGTACGAGAATGCCAACCCACGTTTTAATGAAGCTCTGTGGACAAATAAAGTTTAAAGCACACGGTAGATATTAATTTGGGATACATCATAAACGAAATAAGTTTTTACAGATTTAGAAATGTAGCTCCTTACATGTATGTAACTCCTTAACTTCACTTGTAAAATATTTCCTTTGTTAAATTGTATTTCACGGTATGTCTTGTTTTTTGTAATCTATACTAATATATAAAGCTGAAGAGTTTGTATATTTGAACACGCTTATCTCAGAAACGGCTGGGCCGATTTGTAAAATTCTTTCAGTGTTAGATAGCCCATTTATCGAGGAAGGCTGTAGGCTATATATCATCACGCTAAGACTAACAGGAACGGAGCAATATTGAAGAATATTACAAAAACGGAAATAAGTAGGAGCTTCCTCCTACAAAACGGGGGAAAATAATCACGCTACGGGCAATAGGACACGCAAACGAGGTTGCGTGGGTCGGCTAGTAAGAAATAAAGATGTATTTATTGTTACTGACATATAGAAATAATAGGTACATTGCTAGTGATTTATTCAATTGAACGATTACTCGTTACATATGATATGCGATGCAATATTTCATGTTTAAAAATATAATTAAAAATAGGCTTACTCCAACACTTAAAACATGTCGCTGAGGAATTTACGAAAATATAGGAAATGGTCATAATGAACACCCAGATTCAAAACAACAATTCGTGCTGTCCCATTGAACATCAGGTATCGAACCCTTAACACTTAGTGGAAAGTGGGAAGAGACTACTTAAAGCACTACACCACCTTTGCAGTCAAATCTGTGCAGTTATTCCAGTGAGAACTTAATTAAAGGTCTTGTATTTACCTTGTAGGACTAGGAGGCGGATAGCTGGAACCTCGATGATCAGGTGTTAGGTAATGTTGCTGCGCTGATAGACGGTTTCGATGAAGTAGCTCTTGATGGCTTTGATAGAGTTTTTCAGACGCCGATTGTGGACTCGGACTGTTATTAAAGTCAATATTTATTTTCAAATTAAATGGATTTATATTAGAATTAGTTTCAAGCGCCTATATATTAAGAAATTTAAAGATATAAATAATGTGACTTCTTATATCCTTTTTCTATGAACAGTTACTTAGATGAAAGATAACTGGAGCGTGATTTCATAACATTGCTACGTAAAAAAATTATATGGTCATGTGTAAATTTTAATTAACTTTTTTAAACCTACCTTGGATACAAGTAAGATATCGGTCAGTTTCAATCAAATGCATGAATGATATTTATATATTTTAATTATATATCCATTGCATTTTTTGTAAATAAATCGTTTAGAAACAATCATGAAATGAACAGACTATAACTATCATAATCAGTGAAATTCATGTACATGATGTTCTTATAACGAGAACGTTACGAAAACTGAACGACAGTTTCTTAATATTTATTAAAAGTAACTAAATTGAAAAGACAAATCAAAGTCAATTTATTAGTCTGCGGGTCATGTTGCAAATTTTAATTGTATTGGACATACTTCACAATTATACTAAGTTACTAAATGCGTACGCTTATGAAAGGAATATGTTGACATCATTTATTTGGGCTGAGACTTGGGCGCTCATTAATTATATACATATGAGGTTACTACAGACCGCTCACTGTAATAGTTTATTACGGTAATGGGACTTACACCGGTGGCAAATATTGTGAATAGTTACATTTATGACCACTTTTACCTGTAATATAAAGACGACGAAGTAGGTACTTATTAAGTCATATACTATATTATACATATGTATAAGTCGTACTTATATAGTAGAATGCGAAGAGGAGAAACCTCAAATTATTTCTTTTATTGAAAAATAGAACTCAGTAGATCTGAACTCGGTCAGGGTAAAATTTAATGGCTTATGTGGCTACTAATAAGAAGAATACAAACCTGAGTATTAGTATTTAACTAAAAAATAAATGAATACCAAAGGTCAACTACCTATACGATTGATTACCTATGATTAAATTTGCATAACGTGGATTTGAACTGTGTGTGTGGACTTAAAACAGCAAATCTTTAATTGTATGTGTAGGGTAATGAAAAATAAATATGTGGTGAGTACAATTTTATGATACTGAATACAACACAAACAAGGAATGAGAATGATCTTTGATAATTAAAAAAGGTTACCTTTGCTGTGGCCGCGACGGGTGTGCTGAGGGTTCAAAGGTGAGGTCAGGTAAACTGTGCACGAGTGCCACCACGACGTTCTGAGGTTGGACTCTTAGAGTATTACGGGATGCACTTGGACTGCGCGATGGTATCGGTGTTTTATTTGGTGATGATTGTTGGAGGACCAGCATGGGCTGTAAAATATTTGTAAGTGTAGATATTTCACTAACAGTTGCCTTAAAGTAGATCCCAATGTCGACACACATTCTGTTATACGGATGTGTCTCTAAGCCGGTTTTGAAATATTGTGCCTAGTTCGTGATTTCCTGTCACGCATGGTTCATCCAATAACCTATTATATTCTTGAAACAATTATTTTTTTGTAGTACAACAGTTCAGGTATACCTCCTACCTATTTTTCTTTGGATGAAGAGTAACCCTAGGTTTTTTCCCATATTTACACGTATGTGTATATGTGTAGTAAAAACTTCCAATTTTTTATAAGACTTAAAAGCGAAAAAATAGACTACAGAACGTATTCAATATTAGTTTATCAATATCATCTTGCCTTTAGATCTTCAAATCTTAAACCAATATGATTTTTTTATGTTTTGTGACACTTGTATCTATAACTAGTATTGTTAGGCTGTAGAACACATTTGTTAAATTTATTCCATAAGTTTTAAATGCTAAATCCGCTATAAGCTGCAATGCCCTTACGCTTCATTCGAGTAATAACCAATAACATGTTACAAACTTTCGTTGTCAGCTCAACTATGTGCGGTTTTTGGATCATTTTTAATCCTCATTCTCCATCAAGAATTATCCTATGAGTTTGTACTTCCAACTGTAGGTATAATGTTAGAAAATAATGGTACCTTCGTATCTTTACGCAGTGTTTTATTAACACGTAAATAAAACATTACTGAAGTACCTACGTTGATCTACAGTTAACGTAACTTGAAATACTATACAATATTATTAGGTGTACCTATATAATATTTGTGTACATTTGACCTATATTCATTGTGGTTGGTGTACGTTATACATAAAAGTCGTTTTATTTTACCAACCGCAACAGTTTCACCCTTTCACCCGGTTTATGGTCACCGTTTCACACTAGGTACCGATGTCAGATGCTATATAACTTCATAACGTATCTCTCAAATAATTTCATGATAATAAACAAAATAAATAAACTAAAATGAAGTAGGAAAGAAAGTAAGAACTGAAAACTAGCCTTAAGATCTTTATAATGTACCTACCTTATTTCAAGGATATGAAGCACTGATTTAATATAGGAAAAACTCTAATTGTAATGTACTAGCTATTACCCGCAGCTTATCTTACGGTCATGCAGTTTTTTTTATTAACTCAGAAAAGGTGTTGCTGACGTGTTAAATACTATATACTTACTTAATAAAAATGTAAAATACATATATCTACAAAGATGTGAAATAATAGGTTCTTTTCTGTGTTGCGAGTGACATCAAAAGTTTTTCAATGAAGATGACATGATGAAGAAATGATCATGAAATATGTTAAACTGCTAACTTATAGTGGCTCTTATAGCAAATGGTTTCCAGAAGTATGCTTTTTTCTATGTTGTAGTAACTTACATTAATATTCAACAATTATTTTACACATTGCCCTTGAATAATGATTAATGTATTATGTTTTGATAGATAATTTCGAAGAGAATAAAAACTTACCGGCTGGGGAGGTTGCTTCTGCACCATAGTTTCTGAATCACTCTCACTAACTACGTTCACCGTTATGGAGGTTACACCTGCAGGTATACAAAAGAAAGGAAAACAAATTAATTTATTGTAAATAAGTCTATAGTGAGTCGCACTGAAGTCGTGAATACTTTAGCCTTGTTACTCCGATGACGCCTTCCCTTTTCATCACACGAACACAAAATTGCCATCATAAATCCCTCAATTTCAATACAATAACCTGGTCTAGGTTATTAACACAAAAAAATATAGTAAATTTATTTTGAAAGACCCGAACATCCAAAATGTTAAATGCAGAAAATGTCACCGATCTGCAGGAATAAATCAACTAAAGTGTACATTGTACCCTTCCCTTCAGCACCGGAGTTATACCTATATTATATATATTATAAAACATCTTCATCACTTCCTACGACAGATTGAACTCCCCACTAACACATACATTAGTATGCAAAAAGCCGCTACACTAAACACTTGCCGTATTGTTCGAAAGTTTTTACAGGAAGACACAACAGATTACAGCCGCAGTCCCAAATCACTCAAATTAACTCCACTTGGCCTAGGCCCAAGGTTTTCATTATAATACTAATTTAGATTTCGAGAACAACAAATGCAAAAATAATAATAAAAAAGCCATTTGTTCCTAAAATTTAAATTAAAAAGGAAAATAATCATACATAGGATCGCTATTTAACTTGATGTGCGCAGTTCCAATAACAGTAATTGTTTATAATGTCTATTCATAATCAATTGACCTTTAACGCCATTATACTTATCATAAATTAATTCATCATTAATAAAAATAATAACAAATATTTTAGACATCCAACACACGAAGCCACTAAGGCATGGCAGGACTTGTGTTATGGGTACTAGACGAGTGATATAAATACATATTCTTTTCCTTTACTTTTTTTTATAAATACATACATATTTTACACAGAAAACACCCAAAGTCCGAAACAAACATTTGCAGATCATACAAATACTTGGTCCAACCCAGGAATCGAACCCGAGACCTTAAGCACCGCAGCCGCAGACGCTACCACTGAGCCACCGAGCCAGTTACTATCAAACACTATGAAACAATGGAACTCAAACAATAAAATAAACAAATAAATATTTTTTTTGGAGATTGATTGCATTTGGAGATTTAGATTAAATTAATTTAGAGGTGTGTTGAAATCCGTCACTCATTTTTAAAAGAATGATATCTAATGTATATATAATAATCTAAATGTCTATTATATATATATAATAGACATTTAGACATTTAGTTTTTAAATCACAACTAGGTAAATAACTCTTACCGTCATCCGGATGGAGCGGTGGTATGACGTGTTCCACAGAACTTCCAGCTCTATAGTGATATCTGCCTGGCCCAAAGTGTGGCTCATCGTGGGATGCCGCGCTGTAATTGATATTTTTATTCATACTGCAATCCTTAAAATACAGCCTAACCGACGAAGTAACTTTGAACAAGCGATTTCATTTTGGTTATTTATATTTTTATATCATTATTTTATATATTATTTCATTCTCTATCACAAATGAAGTGTAAAACATTATAAGTATAAAAATTCACACCTAAAATGTACCCCGAAGTTCTGAAAGAAAACTGTCACAGAGATTAAGCTACATTTTAAAGACTAGCCTTTACTAGCTATATTAACAAAGTAATTTTTTTTCAGACACAAATTTATAGTATGCTGTTGATGTAATTAACACTTCAACTTTTTATTTTATTATGTTTCTATTAGTAAGTTATATATAAAGAGAAAAAGGGAACACAGAATTCCTGCTTTATAGTTATCCTGCGCGAGGTAATTGTCAAATGAAGTTTATAAATAGACTGATCAAATAATAATACTAAAATTCTACAACTATCAGTTACTACTATAACGCCGTGCCTTATATACCTTGTTGACTGTTGAAAGCTTGAGAGGCGAGATTGCCTTGAACTACCCCCCGTGGAGTTGCGTTTCATAGGATGTCGCAGGCCATGATATCCACGACCACCACTTGTAGCAAAAGATGGTGCTTCACCTGTTTTTAAAAGAGAGGTAGTCAATGTTTTTCTTTGAACTCGGTAATTTGGACTCCTTGAAAAAGTCTTAAAATTTTCCTCAATTTATCAAAAGGACCCAATACTACAAATATGATATAATACACAGAACAAAAGAATTAATAGTTCTCCTCTTCTGTGACATAATATTTGGCAAACTCACATTCGAACGAGTCAGTAACCATGGTAGCTTGAGAGATGTCGTGGTCAACAGAGGCCGCTATACTTCTATGTAACATCACCGCGACTCGTTCACGCGCTACACGTTCTATGTTCAAATCCTCCGATGTTTGCTTCTGGCCCTATAAAGTGCATTAGAGACAAATTACAGTTACGATTGTATTCTCAGACAATAACATTTTATTTGATAGTGTCATCATAGCCCAGTTACCCTTTCGCGATTAGAAACAATCACTGAGGGTAAGCAATAACGGTGCGATCCTAAACCCTTCCCTGAGAGGAGACCCGAGCCAAACAGTGAGCCAATATGCGTTGTTCAATGGAAAATTAAATAGTTTCATCATCATAAAGAATACTTATACGGGCCAAAAAGTTAGTTTTATTACTGCATGAAGAAGGGAATTGTTAACTTCCTGAGGCCAGAGAAAAGAAAAGATGAGAGTAATAGAAAAAATACATTTCTATTAATTTTAATTACCATGATTATACATTGTCACTTTGAAAGCATGAATATATATATATATATACATATATATTATTTTATTTATTGATTATTTTTTAGTGGAAAAGAGATGTCCCAACGGTGGTACCATGATAAGGACATTAATATCTGATGATGGCATCCAAGAGAAATCGAGTAGAACCTTGAAATCGGTTTCATTTTTGTTATTTTTTGTATAGATTATTATTAATGTGTATGTTATGGAAGAATTTAATAAACGAAATCGCCATTGAAAAAGTGGAGTACAATATTATAAATTAATGTTATACTAACAATGTTTGGGTTTAGTTATCGAATAAAGTAATAAGTTATTATTTATTCTTAGCTATTTCTAAGCCTTTATTGTACTGTATAAGTGGCATCAATATTATGGTCTGGTAAAATTTCAAGTAAAATTTATATAACCTGTGACCCGTTAGAAGCTGAAATATTTATAAAAAAGAAACAGTTATGAACCTGTTTTGTGGCGGAGGGTATACTGCCGGCGTAATCAGATGTAGAATCCAACTCTGAGATATCACGAGAAGGATTCTTCGCAAACCATACAGCAATTTCGTAGGTCAGTTTTGCTTCACGTAACTTTTGTTTCCAAACCTGTATAATGTATAAAATAATATTATGTAAAAACTATACTTAAGATCAGTCTTAAGCTTGAACACTTTGAATGAGTCGAAGGTAGGTGATAATAGCAATTTTTACAGAGTTATTTTATACTTTAGGTTTGAATAAAAAAAAATCTATACAAAAACGACAATTAAATGTTAAATAAATTGCTTGAAAGTTGTTATACATACCTTAAGTGCAGCGGGGTCTTTGTTGATATCCGAGAGTGCAAACGCAAAGTGCGACGATCCAACTTCGTCAACAATGATGAAGATGAGGGAAATTAGTTCTTTTGCATTCTTTGAAAATCTCGGAAACGAGACCATTTTATCGATGAAGAATTTGGGCCTAAAACGCAATAAAATCGCAAACTTATATAACAGTCGTCGCAAAGCATATTCAAATTATATGCAAAATACAAAACTTTTACCTAATCAGTTTGTATTGTGCGCTACCGCCCTTTGAAGAAATTTTCTTGCAAATAAGTATCATGTCCGTCAAAAGGAAGACACGAGCCTCGATCTGTAAGGATGGATATGGTTTTCAAGTAATCCTTAAGCAATTACTTTTCATTAGAACTAAGCACAATCGCATATAGTTTAGATTATTCGCAATTTAGCTCGCATTTGTTAAATACCCATAATACCTACTAAGTTGATCTTTAAAGCGTTTAATAATATTACCGGAAACTTAAGCCTTATACTTTGGTTTCTATTCAAAATAACTATTTGGTAGTCGGAATAGTATTTATCATATTTATTTGAAGTATTAAGAAACAACTCGTCCGAAACAAGCATTAAAGACCAATTCTGAATCAATTTTAATGAAAAATGGATGCATCCGAGAACCTACTCGCAAAGCTATTAATAATATTGTTATTGAAAACGTTTTGTCAAATGTCTGTTTTTTTTTTCATTTTAGTAATTATCTAAAACAGTAGTTTAAATTCAGAGGAAATGATGAAACTGTTTAATCGAAGGCTTGCCTCCTTTGCGTTGTCTTTGAAACGAAGATCGCCTTCATGAACTAAGGTTCTGCTGTGATTTGGTCCGCAGCCAACCATAGGCATCTTCAAATTCAATGCAGAGTATCCATGAAAGTATTTCTCCATGTCTTCATCCTTGAATTCCTGCAAAATAAAAGGTAAATATTTTCGTGCCTTAGAGCTGCTGTGAATCTTAAACTGTTAAGTTTATAGTTTTTTAAAAATAATCTTTATAGAGCGTACCTAAAGTCGTCTTAATATAGTTAAGTAAAATGTTGTATTATAACGATACTATTATACACATGTTTGCCAAAAAAAGTATCTATAGTTCATTATTATTAAATAAAAATGAATACAAAATAAAATACTATTAAAAAGTTAGTAGTTATTCAACAATCTCATCTAAAAATACTACATCAAAAAAAACTAATACGATAAGGGCAACCAATTCGGTTTTAGAATAGTAAATTCTAAATTCATATTGTTATCAACTTTCACACACATTGTTGGCAAGTGTAGAGCTTTTGTTTTAATGATTTTACAAAAATAATTTCCTTAATAAACTTGAAAAATGGTGTTCCCGCGTTCGTAGGATTTACTACCAATTTTCTAGGCTGGTGCATATGGTTGGGGCAACAAATACTAAAAAAAGTAAAGAAACCAGCCTAATACAAAATGAAAAGTACAGCTATTTATACAGGACCTACCCATATGCAATAATTCCGACATTCTTGAAACAGACATGACACCACACCAAAATCACTGAAATTGGACTGGACTGGAAAAATGGACGTAATTACCCTCAAAAGGAATGTTGATTAAATCATTGCGAACAAATCTACGAGTATCCTACGATCTGGACACGTCATCAAACTAATGCCTGTGACGTGCCAACATTTTATAAAATCATAGTGAAATACTTTATGCTATATAATAAAGATAATATAAAAAGATAAGATAATACATATCGCTACCACCTCAAAAGTGAAAGATATCGTGTTGTGCTAAGAGGCCTACATGCTACCGAAGATACTAATCAAATAAAAACTGAACTTAAAGAACACAACCATGAGCTTAGGCAAATTGTTAACGTACGAGGTAGAACCACTAAGGAAGCGTTACGAGTGTATCATATTGACCTAGAACCCAGAAGCAACAATAAATAAGTTTTCGACGTAAGATATCTATGTCAATGGAAAATATTAGTGAAGACATCCTATAAGGAGAAAGATGTACTCCAGTGAAAAACATGTTAGTGGTTTGGACATTTAAAAATCAATGGTGCAGACCGCATCCACGCGTCGTTCGTCAAATATGGTTGTAATGTTCACCCCAATTTGTGTTTTATAATATTTATGTATTTACAAAACAAAGTTTTTATGTGCATATGTTTTTAAATCAGTTTTCTAGTACCAGCTCTGCTAAGATTGGGCTTAGGTGATGTAGTGAGTTAGATGTCCGAAATAATATTATTATTGATTAGCAATCCTGAGAAATCCTAATACAAAACTTACCATTTCATATGGTTCAATTGTAGCCATTAAATGATCAATTTTCTCCAATTCCTCTTTTTGCCGTATCGATCGGTTTAGGTCCACAACAAAATTTTTTGTTAACGAGTCCTGTGTGAGAAAAAAAACAAAGTTAACGTGACTTTATGTTATGTTGAGTACATTTTTTTTTCAATATTTTAATTAAAGGTAGATAAGAAGGAAAGTCAATGGTAGAAAAGCATAACTCTAATGAGGTTGGATTGAGAAGTGTTAATAGGTCGAACAGACCAGAGCATCTTACATGTAACTTGAATTGACTTTTGCCGGTAAATCTAAATTATAAAATCCATCGTACATACTAATAAAACTAACTAGCTGACCCACCCAACTTCGTCTACGTCCCTCATTGTTCGTGGCGTGATGTAATAGGGCGTGAACAAATTTGTTATTTGTATATAAATAGGGCTATTGTGAGCTAATCTTAAGAGATAGACATATACTGTCACGGACTTTTTACAACTATAAGAGAAACAATTATGTTTGACGTTATTTTTTATGAAACTTTCACCGTTTGCGCAGCGCGCGCAATGTAAGCTCTCAAAAGGAATATTTTTTCTCCGTGTTTACAAAATGTTTCATTACCGGAGTGTTAATGAAACATGTTGTCCTCATATTGTCCTTAGCGGGCTGATAGATAGCCTTAATCGATAAGTGAGTCATCTAACACTGAAATATATTTTTTAATTGAACCAGTAGATTTAGAGATTTGCATGTTTAACCAAACAAACAAATTATTCAGCTTTACAGTTTTAGTATACATTATTTTTAGTATTGTATTCTAGCATTACATGTTTAACACATTTACCATAGCGTGTAGATTCATGCGCTCCGGCTCAGTCTCGGTATGAGCACAGATTCGCCGTAAGATCAAACTGTATTTAGTCAAACGTTGCATGGGTTTAACCATTATATCTGAAAGTTGAAGTCTGAAACCAAGAAAACATTATTATTTATTTACATTACTTTTAGGCAAAACAGAATTATACGCAAATTTATCTAATGACAACGCGCTGACAATTACAATTATGTCAAATACATTCTTGGAGATTTATTGTATAAATAAACGGCTTCAACGTGATTGTTTTTATTGTACACTTTATCTTTTATTATTTTTAAAACAGCTAAATAATGTAGTTAAATATTAATCTAGAGTCTAACTAAATACAGACATCTGCAAATTATTTCTATACTTATCTCTAAACAGGTACCTATTTTTTTCTTACCTGTTACAAGTCTTTTGTGAATGACACCAAGTAAGGTACGTCATAAATTCTGTGTGACTGTTCAAAGAGCGAAGGTAATCCAAGGCTTTAGTTTGTTCAAGCATATATTTCTCATAAGGAAAAAATATTTCGTAAAACCGGTAAAAGCCAGGCGCCATCAATTCTGTATTAAATCTGTGAAAATGACATCAATATTTGGTTAGTAAGCACTTATATTCAACGTTACGTTTTATATGTGTCTATTTAAAGAAATTAGCTTTTTACAAAGGTCCCCTAATTTTATGAAGGAACCCTAAACTCTTATATTAGAATATATATTATCACCCTTAAACAATCATAGTAAAACTTTGCAAACATCGATTTCGAGGATGTGTTTACATAGACCGTTTGCGTAGTTAAAGTGTAAAAGAATACTATAATTGATTAAGTTTATAAGGTAATTAAGGTATAATCTTTAATTAATGCCTACATCTTATAAACATTGCACAAATATGGCTCTTGAAGTAATCGTCGAAACGTTTACCAAGCGTTTAAAAAATAAACATTGGCTGATATATCGTACGCAATTTACGACGAAAGCACATTAAATAAAGGGTACCTTCAACTTGAACTTTTTAGATATAACGCCATGGAGAGGTAATTCATCAAAGTGACGCGTAAGATTTATGCGGTCTTTAGATGCCTATAACTTAGTGACGACTCTTCTTGCCGTTTAGTACCTAGCTTGACAGGATATTTGGGTACACAAGTGAGTACGATTTCTGGGCTTTTATATCAGCAATATAATTTTTCTTAGGTAGGAACTCGTTAAATGAGTTAAACTCTACGAGATTACAAAGGAAAGGAAATATAGAGTACTTTTTATTTTAAGTTGCATAAACCCTAACTGTGATGAAAATGTATTTTCATAGACACAATCCTTAAAAAATGGGTATTAATAGTATAGTGTGAATTCCCTTAACATTAAGTAATTAAACTTTTTTATTTTACACTTATGTTTAACACCTCAATATAGTACTTTATTTTATAAATCAAATTGATAAAGTTGTTGCATAAATATTGTGGCACATGGTGCAATATGAATGAGTTAATCATTCAAATTGTGTCAGATTAACTTTTGACAGTCCAATGTATAGACATTCCAGTCGTGTCATTAAACTGTTAATAGTAGTTGCCGCCTATTTTATTATTCCATTAGCTGAACCCCACGGTGTTACCCGCGTTTATTGTTGTACCGCAGGTAACGCCGTGGGATAAAGCTAGTCTAAAAAAAAGTAGTCTAAGTTACTCCCTGGATCATCAGCCACCTGCCAGTGACAGTCCCGTCAAAATGGTGCCAGTCGTTCCAGAGATTACCCGGAACAAACAGAGAGATAAATAGACAGACAAACAGACAGACAGACAAAAAATTCTAAATACATTTTTGGTATATGTACCGTGTATACGGACATGTGCATTTAGTAAAAGGCGGTTATTTTAATATTACAAACACACATCCAATGTTATTGAATTTACAATTTTACAATTTTATTGTATTTACAATAAAATTAACAATACTAACGGTATGCCATTACAGACTGCGTCTTGTAACATTGGATACAGAGATGCCTCCCAAAAATAGAGGCTAGCGTTCAACACATCTGGTATATTGGTGAAGAGCTTTGAAGTGTCTACCTCAAGCATCATTCCCATGTCTTGAAGAGCGTGTGCTGTAGCCATAAATACCTGTGGGTAAAAAGATGATTATTAATAAAATGAATAAAGTACATTTTTATTCATTAACTAGCTGAACCCCGCGGTGTTACCCGCTGTTATCGTCATACCGCGAGTAACGTCGCGGGACAAAGTTAGTCTAAAAAATAGCCTAAGTTACTCCCTGGATCATCAGCTACCTGCCAGTGAAAGTCCCGTCAAATCGGTCCAGCCGTTCCAGAGATTACCCGTAACAAACAGACAGACAGAAAGACAGACAAAAAAAATTTAAGTACTTTTTTGGTATATGCACCGTGTATACATACATATTCATTTAGTAAAAAGTGGTAATTTTATTTATTTGTATATGTTATATGATGAATCCGACGAAGATCGTGTGAGAAAGGTACTTTTTGATGTGTTCACTCCTATCTATATATATGTAAGTACGCGCATAGCTTCCGATCGTCATTTCTTTGTCCGCGACTATACACTGTCTATGAGAAGCTGAGACAGATATGTAAAAATGGCGGTACGAAGTTCACCGGGTCAGCTGTTATATTTGTCAAAATATTCGCAGCAATTTTGAAAGATGTCAAGCGATGCTGACTGCCTTGTTGGCGCAATGGTAACGTACTCGATTGCTGTGCAATGACGTCTGGGGTTCGTTTCCCGCGTAGGACCAAATATTTTATTATCTGTAAATATTTGTATTAACAAAAAAGAAGTATTCTATCAGTCGATCTAGCTTTCATAGAACAGGCCCTGTTAGTTTTAAGCTAGTTAGGGTTGTGTTAGATATCCGAAATATTTGTTTTATATACGCAAATAAATAATACTTCTCTATAAAGAAAGTAAAGTAGAATATACATAGTATATATACTACTCTATAATGTCGTATTAATACACCTGAAATCATTGATCAAAATAGAATAAACATTATGGTCTTAAATAAAAATATTTAAATATACACAATTTGTGAGATATCCAAATATTTCAATTTAATTCCGTTTACGTAAACAGGGCGGAAGGGGTTTCCGCTGTAGCATACCCCTGGGACCGGTGATGAGCTCGTGTATTTCATTACACGCAAACTTGCACACGAAGACAGATTCGATTTCTTTCTTAAACAAGCATGGTGAGCTTAATTTGGGAGACGATGATAATACTTTAATAATGTCTGTTTATTAAGAGTCTCATTCGATACTTCGAATTTAAATAATCTATAGGAGGACTGTCCCGACTCCAGCACTCGCACGCGTAAAATAGTATCGGTTTATCATAAGTATAGTTGGAATTTATTAAGTAGAATAGAAGGTCATCTGACTACATAATATCGTACACATTTCTGTGATAGTAAAAAAGAAAGCGGTCGCCACGCCGCTATTTAGTGCGCCAAGTGTCGTGGGTTCAAATCCCACATGGGACAACACTTTGTGATCCACAAATTGTTGTCCTGAGTCTGGGTATTCTTTGTGTCCGTCTCATGTATGTTAGTTAAGTCCCCCGCGACACAGGTTGTATATTCCTAATGCGGGAGTTGTCTAAAAATCTAAACAATAAAATAAACTTTGAACCAGTCAAAAGTACTTTTAATAACACGTTTTCTCTAAATCACTACTAACTTGATGCGGCATTGAATTGCAAAATAGACATCCTACATAAGGGATCGTAACAAAATTTTCATGTGAGTCGCATGATAGACTCGATAAGCTATATAGTGAAGTAGATAATCTTAGCTAACATAGGCAACGATACGTCATTATGTCATTATGAAGCCCCCTCTTGTTTTTTTATCAGCATTCTTGAAGGGCACGATGATAGGGTAGGGAAATAACGAATTGATTTTTCCAAGACGACCTTTTCTTACGATAACAGGGTTCCAGTTAGCTATTTCCTTATATTAGTTGAGTTGAAGTTTGAAAGATAGTAGTAGCTTTGCTTAGAAGCAGTAAATTTATCAATTTGATGTGAAAATTATCTTCGGACACCGGATGATGGTGTTTTCTGACAGGTAATTTGTCTAATTTGATGGAATCTTTCTTTTGCGGTCAAGTGATCACTACAATATCTGCATGAAATTGTGTAATGTTTTCAAATCGTATTAAAATATGATATGACTAAAAGAGTTACGACAGAAATAAATCTCAAAATTTAAAATATGTGTGAGCCTGAGTATCGACAAACCGAGTTCGGTACTTCTCATTTGATAGCACCTCAACTACTTCTATGGGGATCGCCAGAAAAATAATGATTTATATTTTTCTGGCGATCCTTTTTTTCTCCGATTGATTTATTATTACAACTAACTAAGAAGTGACAAAAGAGCGAACATGTCTTCTTAATTGAAATTATATGAAACCTATTGTGATGAATGGTTAAATATATAGATATATTTACTTATAGATAAATAGCTCTAAAGTTGAGAAGAAATTGAGAAATTAAAATTAATAAATTGTGATTGCATGAAGATCAAAAACATTTATTAACAGTTAATTGTCGCTAAAATAAAGCAATATATTAATAAGCCAGGTAATTGTTTTTGACTGTTAGTACTAACAAAGTTAATTGAATAAAGGTGCAAAATATCGGTGGCAAAGGTTGTAAATATCAAATCATCCGAATACAAGTGAAAAAACAGTTTACTGGTGTAATTTTCAACCACATAGGCCTGTATTTTAAAACGCGTCTCAGTCATGAATCTAGTTTTAAGAAGATAATTTATTATTGAATGTCTCTTGAAACAAGATTCACCAGTCGTTAACCAAGTGAGTAAAGATTAACGAATCTCTGTCTATAACTTATTTTAGAACGATGTTTATGTCAGAATCACCTCTCAGGAATAGATTTTGATAGATGTGATCTCTGTTCACCTGAGATAAGCTCAATCCAGTCTCAAGTGGTACTTTCTAAGGCGTTTTAGGGGAAATTAACGCAGTTTATGATGATGATTTTGAATAACAACTAAAAATTTACTTTACCTTACTTTATTTACGAAAGAATTACTTATTATACAGATTTCCATTCCCTTTAATTAACATTCATTGATATTCAATACACTTAAAATATACATTTAACCATTTGTTATAATTAATATCACCCACAACTTTTTGGTTTATGACAAAAATAATACGTAATTGAGAACAGACTGTGAGTTGAGATTAGTTACTGAGTCTAGTTTCAGCTGAGTAGAACTTAAACCGCATTCTATAATAAAAGCGACGCTTGAAATTTTATTTGAACATGGAACTAGTTTCAGCTGATCAGAGTTCAACGGATACTTGAGACGTCTTTTAAAATATGGGCTATAGTGTTTAAAGCTCATTCTTTCCTTATTACCTATGTAGAAAACTGATGTAAGTACCAACCGCCGAATAAATTTCCCTGTCAAAAGTTTTGAAAGTAGATTTAATGTTGAACATTAATCGTCACCTAAGAATAAATCTTGGCAATTTAAACCCATAAAGTGGTTTAAGCAATTCTAACTAAATTGGGTACAATTAAATTCAAAACTCAATTTCAAATTGTAAAAGTAAGCATTTATAACGTTGTTGTATATCTCTGCGTATCCCTTCGTGTTAGAATGTTTTCATAAAAAAGTGCCGTTCTTTAACATTAAAAAAGGAATCGTGCACGAAATTGCTCAATATAAACTTTCAATTCCTTTTGTAATATGGGTCAGTATTGTCTATCTATACATTAATACGTTTGTACCCTTTTTTAAGAAAATTGTATGAATGAAGGAGTGTGAAATTTGGCACAATCAAGGTTTATATGTAGGAGAAGTGCAGAAAGATAAAAAATGAATAAAAAAACATTTTATCAATTATGGTCGAATGTCGACCACTGGACGATCACTAGTTAGTAATAATAGTACATAATATCAATATTTAAATATTTATTTGTATGTATGTGAATTAACAACTTTGTATCCCTTTTTAAATAAATATGCGAACGGAGTGGTATTTTATTTGGTACAGTTAAAGTTTATATCGGAAAGCCAAAAAAATTTAAAATTAAAATTATGGTTGAATTTCGGCCTTTAGCTTTAATATCATTGCAAATTGTATCCTCGGGATTATTTAGTTAAGTTTAATTATGTTTGATTATGTAATAATGTTTGTACTCAGCTATTTGTTTAGTACAATTAGTTGAGATTTATTTACACGTATGCATACAAATAATATTATAATAAATTTTAACAAAAAATATTTTCCTGTAACTACAGTCTGTGTCACCCCCTGGTCCTTAAATAAAACGCGACGTTATGGACTTTATCCTTGGCGTCACAAGAGTGACACTGATTTGATTAAAAGTAAACCCGAATTGCAAACAGTTATATTATCTGTGCGTCCTACAAATAATGGTGTTACATATGACGGATTAAATCATAAGTAGTTGTCTCGCCTCTTATTTCATTACAGTGAATTTTCAAAAGTTCATTCAAATAGCTTTGATTGCATTAAAAGTATAGCCATGTACGTACCTGTTAATGATTTTAAGCATTTACTTGAACATTGAGACATATCTGTAACAATAACTATACACATGATTGTGTGCGTTAATCATTACTTTCTTTTGATCAGTAGTGGCAGATATTATGGGGCCTCTCTGAAGACTACTATTAACTATACGAAAAAAATTACAAATAAATATTTCGGACATCTAAAACACAACGCCATCTAATCCCAAACCAAGCAGAACTTGTCTAATGGGTACTAGACAATTGATATAAATAACTGTATTTTTTTTTGTAAATACATACATATTATAAATAAAAAACAGCTATACTCCGAAATAAATATAAGTAGACCAAACAAACATTTGATACGACCCGAAGCGAACCCGAGACCTCAAGCATAGTATTCGCATACCCTACCACTGCGCCGATTTGCTTGATTTTTGATCACAGGGCTCGTACTAAGAGAAATCGTACATTACAATGCTTCATTTACGTGTTTTTATGTTGTATTTCATTCATCCAATAAATAATTAGGAGAACGACCACATGTAAATCGGTTGACTTAATTAAGCATGGGATTACACTGGATATCTTAAAGTTGTTTTTTATTGTAAATGTTAAAATCTAAGAAGTTGTTAACTTTTTGAGTTGTATAATTATACTTGTTAAATTGACTTTGCGCGTGAATTCAAATCTCATTCCGTGGTCTTGGCACGCAAAAGACTGACTAACTTTTATTACTCGGAAAAATATGGTTAAACTTAAGAGTCAACACCTAAAAATCTTATTTTATTGTGTATTGTAACCTCATAAACCCATCTAATCAACACTTTATGTATATGAGTTTTATAAATGTTAGTACTTAAGTTGGTGCTGTGGTGTAATACCATCATGCAGCTCAAAATCTCTACAACTACTGGAACATATATTATGTATTGTAAACCCTTTATAGATAAAAAATCACTATAACTTTACCCGCGTCTTTTGTACTTACTTCAAATTGTAAATCTATAAATATTTTTCTGTTCTCGAAAAGGACGCCTAAACGCAACTGTAGAATGGGCATTTATTGACATTTGTCTCATATGAGACCTCTTTTGTAGCATTTTATTGAAGTGGAATATTCAGATTTTCACCTTACCTCGTTATGATTTTTTTTGACCTGTGGAAGTCCCTTCGGGCCGTCACCCCGCCGGGGTTTGCGGCGGGGCGGTGTGTCGGAATCGATCCGACTAAAACCACACGGTGTGCCACTCTGCGCCTGAGACGGGAGGGATCCGGGAACTGCTGTTATTAACACATCCGGACCCCTCCCAGCGCCTGCCCGCACTGAAGCGGGCACCGTCTGCTAGTAAACTCTCTAATTAGGCGACGTACGGCACACGCGTAACGTCGCCCCCTCGCGGACGGCCACTAAAGCGGATGGTGGGGAAAACCCATCCCGACCATCCGCGGCCACACTCAGGGCGGCATGAGGCGCTGATAGGCGCGCCTCCGCCGCCCGGTTCGCCGGCGACGGATCGGGTCCGAGTGGATATCATCCTCCCAGGCCTTCTCCGCCGCCTCCTTCTGCGAAATTACGTCTTCGCAGAAGGCTGCGACCGCGGTAAAACTGCTGTCGCTACCGGCCATGGAGCATATGACGGCCGGTAGCGACAGATCTCCTCCGATGACTGCAGTGAGGGCCCGACGCTGCGACGCCCATGCAGTCGCAGTGGTGGCAGACGGGACTCAATTCCCTCCTGGCGACCGAGTGCAGGTACTTCCCGAAGCAACCGTGCCCGGAAAGCACCTGCGTCAGTCGGAAGGAAAGGGTCCCGTGCTGCCGCCCTGCCCACTCGAGGATGACCGGCTGGAGAGCCTCCACGGCGGCAAAGCCAGCGCGTGGAGTCTCCAGCCGGAACGACCAGCGAGCCATCGTGCCTCGACGGGCGGCTTCACGCCACTCGCGTACCTCTTCGGGCGGAGGGCGACTGCCTCTCTCCGCCCGGAATTCAGCCACCCGTCGATAAACTTCAGCGAGCACCTCCGCCTCCAAATCCCACGGAGGTGTTCCGGCCAAGGCGCACGCCGGTATACGTAGTATACGGTAGACACCGTGCGGTATCCGCGGATGGCTCTGATCGCCAATACCCTCTGAGGCCGCCAGAGGCGGGCCTTATTGAGGGCAGTCAGAGCCGCCACCCACACCGGTGCCCCATACAGCGCCATCGACCGGACCACCCCCGAGTAGAGGTGTCGCGTTGCGACGCGACGCTGGCAAAAGTCGCCCAAGGGCAGAGGCAGCGTCGACCAGCTTCGGACCAAGCTGTCGGAAGTGCTCGTCGAAGAGCCACCTACCGTCGAGGATCAGGCCCAGATACCTCATCTGGGCCCGAACCGGTACGAGGATCGAGTTGACCACTATGGAGGCGCCGGGGGGCGGCCCACGACGGGGCCCATGGAATAACAGGGCCTCCGTCTTGTCCAGGTTGTTACCATAACCCAACCAATTTACGTATTCAAAAAAAAGTTAAATGATCCTGATGTTAATAAATAGTTTAAATCTGAACTATGAAAATAAGTTGGAAGTTTAGAAAATAAGAAAATATTGATAAATTAGTATAATTGAATACGGATAGTTACTGATGCCGGTGTAAATGGGCAATATACCTACTACTTAACACTAAATTCACTCAATAATGGTTTGCTTCATCAATTGTTGTTTATCTAAAATTCAATAACATGTTTATTGTACGAGAATATTAAGCAGTTATTTAAAAGAAATGAGAGATAATTTATGTCAATTCTCCTAACTGATTAAAATGAATGACTTAATTTAAACCTAGCATGTATATCATACTTATCACTTATCACTTTTTCTGATTCCTCAAACTTGGCACTAGAAAATTTATTCATATATTAGCTGACCTGAGCAGTTTCATCTATTGTAACTAATATTTTTACATTTTTTCGTTATTTCATACATAACATGTTTAACTTACAATTATTTATAGTACAAAATTAGCCGACGCGGTTCAGTTATTTCTCATTTTTAGTAAGACTAACGAAGAGCAATAAAGTTTGAAATTAATAATAGTTAACTTCAAGTTTGCTTGTAAAGTTTATTCTGATTGAGTGCTCAACGTGAGTGCAACTGTGCCTCTACTTTGTAACTCGTACTCCTAGAAGGGTTCTGCTTAAGATTACAATACGATTATGCACTCGAGTAGGCAGGTTAGTAAGTTTAGTATATATTATGATGACCTGTATGTTAATCAACTGAAATGGAAATAACTGTAATATCTCTCGCTTTTGGTTAACATGCTAAATCTGTTGAAATGATCTGGAATGCGTAAATTTAATAAAACAAATAAGGCCTCCAAAACATAAAAGTGAAAAAAGTATTAAGATATGACAGTTTTTATATTACACGGTTCGCCACAAACCCTTTTAAATCAAACACTACTCGTGAAATATGTAATACACTGTCATATAAATCTATTTATTTTTTTCAACATTACAGATAGGTTTCAATGCAAAATAAACCCTATCGGTCGGTAATTAAAATGTCATTGCGCTTCTCTACCAGGGATATAAATCACATGCAATTAAAAACTGTGTAATTAAAGTCACAATGTTATGCATACCAGCTATATATTAGCAGCATATGATAGCAGTGTTTGTAATAATAACTGTCGGCTATATACTTTAGGAGACTTTATGTTATTATTTTTCTATTTTATTAAATTGTATTTTGAGTACTTGAGTACTTAAACTCAAAATAATTACATGTATCTTATTCTTAGATAATGACTCTTGCAACCGAATATAGTCCAGTCAACAAGTTGTAAAACGTGTTAATTATTGATAGTGTAGTTTAAAATACGTGCGACAGCTTGTTCGACTCGTCATAACGTCTAGAAAAATGTATGAGAATATTAAACCCGTGTACAAAAGTTAAATGCTATAAAACTCTAGTAAAGTAATGTTTACACTCTATCTTATGCAGATTAGAGAATATATTTATGGCTTTCAGGTGTAGAGGTTAGGTTTTGGTGGTACAAACTGAAAATTAGTAAAGGAAGTAGATAAAGGTCAGAAAATGACTTTTAGAAATAATTCATCTTTTGAGACACCACGATAGGTATATGGCAATCAAAACACAATGATTCAAGTGCAACAGTGCCATAAGTTATATTTTTAGTGTTAATGTTTGCGAAAATGTTGTGTAGATAAGTTGCTTCTAACATGTATCCATTCGGACGTCATCGACCATACGGATTCCGTCTTATATTTAGCTAACATCCACATTCCACCAACATTATCTATTTTAATTTTAATTCAAATTCATGTCGAAAACTATCCGTAATATTCTATGTTACATGCCAGGTTACCGACTTAAGAAAATCGCATCATTCGCCGTTCTGCCTCATCGTTGCTTGTGGTTTCGAAATTAAAGGTGTCGAGCCCGCATATCACGTAACTGTTTATTAGAAAACCATGAAACAAATTAGATTCACGTGAACTTTAACTTTGCTGACACGAGCAATATCCGCAGTTCATCAACCGGATACTAATTGTTTTTAAATGGCTTAGTCTAAAACATGTAATCTAACTATGTAATTATTTACAGATATTTGATTCATAAATAAAACTCACAAGATCAAAAAATTGCGCTCATTTAACCTTTGGTCAGATTCTTTTTAGAGTTCAGTAGTTCACGTCTCGGCAATTTTATAGTTTTGCGTTGTCATTATGTCTGTCCGTCTGTTCTGTATACCTGTGTACCTGTCAAACAGTTAATGCTAGAAAGGTGAAACTTTGCACGAATATGTGTATTTATCACTTTGACATAGTGTTAAAATAAAATCACGATTTTTTCTTATTTCGGGTACGTAACCCAGCCCAGCACGTTTTTTTTTGGGAGTGTTCATTCATGTGATAAAATACATACCATTCAAATACATTGAGAGATTGTTACGATGTTTCTTAATTTAAGTATCGGTTTACGTGATATTCAATTTAATACGCCTTTTTTATTTTGATCTCTCGAAACTGAACGCCTGACTTATATAAAAAATTCACGATGTTAGTCCATGTCATGAACTTTGAAGTAAAACTATAACGGCTAAGATAACTTTGTTAGTTCAATATTTATAGAGGCCTTATAAAATGCGCTTACTTGCAAAACTTCGTACAAACATAACTAGAATTTTAGAAACAAACATTATTTATAATAATAAATATAAACCCTGTCTTTTAAATTCATGGGTGACCACGGAACCCTATTCTATGCGTGACCGGGCACGATCTTGGCTGGTTTTTTTGCATTGTAGCAGAATTTGATTTGAATATAGTTCCTGGACACTACGACTTCAAACATAAGACTACGACAGTAGTATCACATGATAATGTATTTGTTCAATACGTGTATGTGCCATGTAGCGTTTATGTTTATCAGACTTCGTTTTCCTTTGTTTACCTTTTGTAGGAACGAATATGTAGATTTGTCTAGAACTACGGTAAATGGCTGATTACTACAATTTCTGTTCCTAACGCCATCCACTACACAGTTCCTCAAATTACAGTTATTATGCTTAAAGTGCAACGCATAAAAATAAATCTGCTTAAGATAAACAACTTTCAATTACACTCCTCTAATGTATTTGCACGGTCCCTCCGACCTCTTGAGAGTACTTTACAAGTCTTCACCTCTCGTCCTCAGATAATTCCAACACAAATAAATAACAGAGTTTTCGTGTGTTTTTATGTACAACTATTGTTATCCTCTTACTAAATCTCTAAGTGCCATTTGTGAATACGGGTTCACGTTCTAAAAGAAACATTTACCTTTCATGCCTGGTTCATACTACAAATGTGGCGGGCTATATTTCTCACGTTCAATCCGTGCTATTGAATACCCATGGGAGATTGTAAATGTTAGATTACATGAATACTAAAATATAGTAGGTAAAAGGTAAGTGATTCGTAAAATAACAATACAGTCGAGACGTTTTAGAAAACTTATTTAAGGATTAAGAAGAGAAAGTTGTATGTGCACACAACGATTAGAAATAGGTTTGGTGATTCGTTGTGTGTTTAGATGTCCGAAATATTTATTATTATTATTATTTTAGGACGTTTCAATCCCAATTAAGGTGTAAAATAATTAATGCCAACTCATGTCTTCGACATAATTATTGAGATTTAACAAATTGGTGGATGATGATTTATTGTTACCACTTCTACATTTTTGAAGATTTAAATCATAACTGACAATTGATATATATATTTATACGGACTCACGGCGTCCCTAATAATATTACCATAAATCTGTGTTTAAATTGATATTATTATAGTCCATAGAAATATGCACCTAATGTGCTAAATTATGTTTCGGCTATAAAAAGCATTCATAAAATATTGGTGTGAATAATTCTTGTGGAACTTAATCTTTTATTACCTGTTTGAAACCTCGGGATTACCCCGGAGTTGTGTTAAGCAATCCCGAAATTCGAAATCCGGTTCAATAAAAAGAGACGGGACTAAACTCTCTATGTGGGCCAAAATGCAAACTACCGAAGTAATAACTGCTCGGCAGAAATCAACACATTAGAAAACAAATTCGTTTAAGTTATGACAGATGGTTAGATTTTGTCTTATATTTCTCTGTTGTTTATTTAATTACTGTTGGACTTACCTCCACAATTGCGACAAGGTGCCGTATATAGTCTGCTTCTGTGCTAATGAGTTCCCGAATCATTGTCTGTCTTATTACTTCCTCTGATGGCAGCTCTGCAAAATAAAACCCGTCTTAGTATTGAGCTAAAATTATTTTATAAAACTTTCACTGCGTCGAAATCTAAAAGTAAGAAGCAAAGGCAAATCTGATATTAAATTATGGAAAACTCGATTACATGGAAGTGTTAAGGTATTGACAAGAACTAAAATATGTACTTTTAGAAGTCTGAAGGCAGATACATACATAGCATATTAATATTCAATCTATCACATATTTAAAAGATTCTGTACAAGGAACATTTGTAGTTTCGTCATGTCCGTTCCTCCGTCTGTCTGTCTATGGCTTAGCTTAGAGATTCTTACAAGAGACCAATTTGTATATTTTGATATATTTTTTTATTATCTAGTTTTCAAAAAAAAGTGTTGTGAAAACTATTTCGAATTTCATAGTACTAGTTGACCAACTTACTAAATCTATTTCGAAAAGTAAAAAGAAAGTTTTATACTTGATACATATTCTGATATGCTCTAGACCGGTAATTATTAATACTATAGATATTTTCTTAAATATTTGACTTATTTCACATCAAATTATTCCCAAAATTATTTTTTCGAGTATTCTTTATTTACATTCATGCAGATTTTTTTGTTTCACGTAACATTTGCGAATAAACGAGTAAAAGTTTACCAAAGTTTTATCGTAACCTGAAATCGATAGGAGCTCAAAGAAGAAGAACAATCAAATATGTAGATAAATGTATGCTTTATTGAAAATTCACTAATTAAATCTTGGGGCTTAGATAATCGACTGTAAATGTTATTCAGAACGAAAAAATACCACTCCTAAATGTAGTGAAACAAAAAAAAATGTATTTAAATATAAAAATGATTCTTCCAAAAATACGACTTGGTACAAATTGATGATTTGCCAAGCTACAGTGTTTAAATAAATTTCCATGAAAAAGTTTCTCATTTTTTATGGAAGATTTTTCATTCAAGTTTCACAAACTTTATCAGGTGTGCTTCTTTCATCAGAATATTTTTATATTTAACGGGGAAAAGAGTCACATCATATGTAGCACTAAAACTATAAAAAAAGTTAGGTAAAAGAAGTTAGGTAGTTAGAATTTGTGTCAATCTACGGTACTCATTAAAATGAGTTTAAACTCCATGTCAATAATCCATTTAAGTATATATTTCAGAAATTCGGAACTAACTCTGTCTGTCTGTTCAACGTAATGTAATGTAACGCTTTCACGGCTAAGCCGCTGCACCGATTTAAATGTAATTTGCGAAACTTTGATTCTTGAGAAAGGACATGGCTACTTTTTACTGTGATAACCGACTTACACGCGGTCGGAGCCACAGCTTAGAGCTGATATACTCTATATATGATTCTATAAAACACATAATTTATTAGAAAGTATATTAATGAATTTGTGTTTGACGTAATCGACAGTCAACTTACAACAGAAAACGTGCTATATTATTTTGATTTCAGCTGAAAAGAGGAGTGCTTCAGGGCAAAATAAATCAACCTCATTGCAGCTTTAAATTTAAACGGTTAAATTGAATTTATCCACCTTACCTAAATTCTACAGACGTTTATTATATTTATCATTCACAAGCCAATTGCTTTTCAACCCCAAATGTCCCAGACGCACCTAGATTCTTCGTAGATTTTATTGTCGTTATATTAACCATTGACGTCATAAAATTTTAACTGGTTAACGAGTGTAGTTTATCAGTTGTATTCGTCTTTTACGCCTTGTGTATTAGACTGTTCCCGATTTATTCCTGTCCTTCTCTTGTTAGTTACAATTAAATCTTAGTTTCCGTATGTTTTCTTAGAAATCATTTTCAAACTTAAGTATGTACGTCTCTTAGGGTGGGTGTATTACGATATTAATTTTGGAGATGAGATATTGCGTAATCGAAGCTTAAACTTAGGATTTTTATTCATAGGTTCTCTGTATAAAAACGAATTGTAAATTAAAAAAAATAGGACATTTAATAAGATTAAATCAGTAAAATGAACTCGAAAGCATTTCAATAACATTAAAAAGTCTAAAATGGTAATGTATTATGAAATTTTTGCGTAATATCCATGCCTGCAAATAAACCTGCTGCTGTGTTTACCTAAGTATGGTCATATACAAATTACATATTGTTTGCCCTGCACGGATCTCATTTCAACTCTCATCTCCATAATCATCTTACGTAAGATGAACCGAAATCTCAATTAAATGAAAAAGATTTTAAAGGCATATAACATTGCTTTGGTGGCCCGATATAGCTCTTGACTGTGATTTAATTGCATTTGAATTCATGATTTTGAATAGATGTTGTTCTGTCGATACGTTCAGCATGTTTTTATATATCTTGTTATATATTGTAGACTATATGTACCATTCTAGTAATTAAGAACACAGTAGATTCCACTCAATATTAACACGGCCCGGCCACCATGGGGCTATTATACATAGAGTAGGGTAGACATACGGCAGCCTGTAAGCGGAAACGTCCAACGGTTAAATAGAGAGAGAAGAACGCGGTACCGCATCTTTTTTTTTCTACTGACGCATGTACAGTAAAAGACTAATAATGGTAATCCAATCACGGAAATTAAACCCTTTTCCGTGCTAACTGCGCATACGCCAGTAGAGAGAGGCAAATAGGTACCGCGATCGTCTCTCTCTTTCTAACCGAGGGACGGCTGGAGGCCTGGCTCTCCTGCTCTATCTATAACAGCTCTATGCCGGCCGTACACAATCGGAATTCGTTTTCCTAATTCGGAAATCCGTGAGCCTGGCGCACACGTTCGTTTTTTGCATTCGGAATATTTTCTGCCCAATACGTTGGTTGGTAGTTTGATTAAGTTAATGTTTGGAGAAACCATATTTTTTATTGTAACTTGTAGATTTGGGTAACATAACTATTAGAGGTTCGACCATAGCTATTAAAACATACTGAATATAAGATTTATCTTATACTTTTCATACGTAATAATAAATTGTAAATTAAGGCAATCTTAGCCAGGACAATCTATGGATGGGAAACCATTTCTGTACACATAAGACCTCTTTTCCTAAAGTTATAAAATTTTTTAACAGTGAGTATTTTCATATTCTTTCAAATTTACCTTCAACATGTAGTTTAAAATCAACGATTTGTATTCGTCAACATTCGATTAGTTAATATAGTTATTTTATAAGTTCCCACTTGCAAGCACAGGCTTGGACAGACATAGGTCTGTCATATGTATGCGTTAGTATGCTACTATACAACGAAGTAGTAAGCCCAACGTTTTTGTTAAGTTATAATTTCGTAAAAGTGAGATAAGGTTATGACCTTGACCGTACATGATTTTGAGGGTTAACATTGATAGTTTGACTGTGTCAGTAAAGGTAAAAGGTTGTCTTTATTATAGATAATTAATTGTTGTTAACGTAGATAATTAATTTTACCCTTGTTGTCTTTATCGATTTTTGTCCATTTGACCCAACCCTGTATAAATTCTTTAAAAAGTTGCTCTCATGCCAAATCTTTGACATCTTTGAGATAATAATCCTTTTCATGAGAGTATCACAAGCAGTCATGTCTTTTCACAACGAATATTAATGCTTCTGCTTCACACATTGTGTGATACACTCGAGATGAGATGAACAACACATCCAATATACACAGTACCTTTTTGAATATAGACTTCCGAACGTGTGCGGCGGTACTAGCAAATGTATGAAAGAGCTGCGTGCATGCGTTCTGCATGATGACATTAGATTTTTTCCGAATGGTGTTTCCGAAAGCACGGGCTGGCACTCAAAACGTACGTACAGAATATATCCTATAGATACGGGTAAAAAACGAATGTTTGCGGCAGTCAATGTGTTTTCAATAGATGTGAAGCATTCGTGAACTCCGAACGCGGAAAGATGAATTCGGAATTTGAATTCATTTTCGGTGTTCATGTTTGGCTCTTGTGAGGATATTCGTCAACGCGCCGGTAAAAATACTGGTCTTGCGGATGTTTGACGACGTTGATATCAGATGGTAACCGGTTACTATTAAGCATATCCACATGATATTTCAAAACTTTTAATTTGGTATCTAACTATAAAAGCTCACGATTTGTATGGCATCAGTGACTTTGCTTTATATTTGTATTTTTTATGTTGTGTTCATGTATTACTAATAATGACTTAATTCTCTTATACAGCTCAGCTCAACCTTGAAGATATCACAAGGATGTCTTAAATTTTACAAACCTTCCAGGTTTAAAATGTTAGCGAGTTTCATTTTAACCATTTGGGTCATTTACATTTTTTCTATCAATATTTAAAAGTGTAGTATAAAATTATACAGCTGTTATTTCCTTCAATTAATTATTTAATTTTTTGATATCAAGAAAGAGATTTTACTAAAAAATATTTGAAGAATTTTAATAACACACTAAAAATTTTAAAATTTGTCTCTTATCGCCTCAAAAAAATAAGTTCTCGATTGTGTAGACGCTTCTTTTCACAAGTGTTCAGTTTTCAATTTGGGCACGGCGCGGTACACTAATACCTACTCATAAAAATGAATACGATAGCTGCTCCGGCCGGAGAGCGGATTTCCGCTGCCTAACTTGGCATTTTATAGATACTTGTATTCGGTCAACCAGTACGTGAACGTCGGGTAGAAAGGACCATGCTCCGCAAAATTGAATTCATGTTTTTATACATTTTATTACGACAAATATATTAAAGCTTAAAGTGGGTGTCAAATTGACTAGAAAAAATGAAAGAATATGAACTCTCACATTATTTATAATCATACAAAAGTATTTTTCAAAATTAGAAACCGTACGTTTTTGACGAATTCTATTTTGCAGTTGTAATTTGTTTTTGGCTTCAATGCATTAGTAAAAATGTACTTCTATGCAACCGACAACAACCGGGACCAATGGCTTAACGTGTTCTCCGGGGCACGGGCGGGAAACACCGCATTCTTCCATACTCCAGGCTGCTATTAAGAATTTCCTTTAAGAAAAACCTAACAGCAGTCCGACCCGGGAATCGAATCCGAGACCTCTTGATCAGCAGTCGCTTCGCTAACCACTAGACCAAAGAGGCAGTTTTCCATATATATTCCATATGTATATATACATATGGAATGTAAATATAAAAATATTTAAGTATACTTGTCTGCACTCCTGAATCTTTAGTCATGGTGCGAACACACAAAACTTAGCGCTGTAGGTATTGCTTAAACCACTACGGTATTCAATCACTTGAAATTCCATGTAGCAATACAGATGCATCATTTTCAAGAAGTCCTCATGAAATTTTGACTACGGATTGTTCCGTTACCTGTCTTCATCCACCGTGTACTGAATCGATGCCGGGCCGATTTACTTCGTTATTACTTCGTAAGAGCGAGCCGAGGTCACTAAAACTCGAAACAGAATAATAATGCTATTCCATTATTGCTGACTGGATTCAAGACTGGAGTGTTCTCAAACATTACATTAATAAATTATGACTGTATTCAGTTTTGGAGGTGTTGATTTTAATGCTATAAATCTAAAATCTTTGAACTAATCTTCATACGTAATTAGAACATTAATTACAATCAGGTGCAAAATTTTAAAATACCTACCCGGTGACGAGCATTTGTTTCCATTACAGGAACAACGAGTTCAGTCCATTATTTACCTATCCACTGTTTCAAAGAATGGTTTAGTATTTGTTACAGTTGCGATCGTGATGATGGATGAGTGGTGCTCATGGGAGGAAAATAGATTGAGGCAAGCAGCTGTGGCCCACTCGACGGGGAGGCCTTTTATACAATATTTTTGTAAATGGTCAGATGACGATGACCGAGAATAGGGAACTGTAACGACGGGTGGTACCTGATCATATCATATATTAAAGAGTAGTTCCACATATCATTTTATATTCTTTAGTGCTGTTACCTAAAGTATGATCTGGCTATGTATCACCCAATGGAATGACTGGTAGATAACGCCTAAGACATTAACATACACTGATGTATAAATTTGTTCATAAATCTTAATAGATGAATGAATACTCTTAAAGGGGCGATTAGCGTATAGGTCAATTGCTTGTGTTATAAGTCTCGATCCGCCTCGAGTCTCTGCGTCCGTTTTACAAGCCGTAGAATCACAAAGTCGCGTGTAAGTCACCCTGCGTGTCGCTAATCAACTTGATCAATGCCAACGCACAATATTGCCCATTTCAATCAACATCGACCATAACATTTTCAGGTTTCTTACTTCAATACAATCTTAATTTTAATCTTACAATAGGTTTTACATTTCATTTTATCATTCAATTTATTTGTATTTATCAGAATATTTTTTCATAGCATACGTAGTTCGTAGTCTAAAAAAAAAACCTTAGTTACTCTCTGTATCATCAGCTACCTATCAGTGAAAGTCCCGTCGAAATCGGTCCAGCCGTTCCAGAGATTACCCGGAACAAACAGACAGACAGACAAAAAAAAATTAACTACATTTTTGATATATGTACCGTGTATACGTGTATACATACATATATGTATATGTATTTAGTAAATGTGCTTATTTTAATATAACAAACAGACACTCCAATTTTATTTATTTGTATAGATGTATAGATTTGTGTTGATCGAAAAAAAGGTAAATTTTATTTATTTGTATAGATGTATAGATAATGCCTTATAAAATTAGAAGGGATAATTAACCGCTAATATTTTTTCAACAAATGAAGGCAGTGCTTTTGTTACGTTGGTTACTTTTGATGCGGTAGCCTAAAACCTTCTTTCTAAAGCGAGACCAATGTTCAGCAGGCGGTTGAAGTGATCATACGATTCGCTTGATGAGAAGCGACTACTGTGGTCGATGATTACATGCAATTTAAGTATCTCAACTAGGTTATCAACCCTTCAATTCCCCTGAGTTTTTTGAGAGTTTATTGAGCTACCGGTGGCCAGTAAACCGTTGTAGAAACGACCCAAATATTTATTTACTTGACTGCCTCGGTGGCGCAGTGGTAGCGTACGCGACTGCTGTTCTTGAGGTCTCGGGTTCGATTCCCGGGTCGGATCAAATGTTTGTATGATCTGCAAATATTTGTTTCGGAGTTTGGGTGTTTTCTATCTATAATATGTATGTATTTACAAAAAAAAGTATATAAGTATTTGTATCAGTTGTCAAGTACCCATAATAAAAGCTCTGCTTAGTTTGGGACTAGATAGCGTTGTGTGTTAGATGTTCGAAATATTTATTATTTATTTATTTATTTATTATTTATTTATTTGTTATTTGATTATATTATAAAAAAAAGTATATTCAATAATAAAAACGTGTTATCATAGGGCTTTTATCAGGAATGTTTGATTTGTGTTTAATGATTAAAGATGGCAGTTTTAAAAAAGTTTTGTAGTTTGATAGAATGATGTGATTGCAAATACGTCCATGCCTCTAATAAGCTAGCCGTTCTATTGAGGCAGTGTCATGGTGACGGCAATGCTCGATACAAGACAAGTTAAAAAGTAAATATTTCTAAAACTTTATGGGGATGGACCAGCAAGTGTTATCGGCGTGACGGTGTAGTGGTTTTAAATCAAACATCATCGATTCCACTATCACATAGTGATCAGTTTTTAGTAAGAATGCCTTGAGGAAAATGCTTATAGGAACCATATCAAAGTTAGGTCAGTTTTTTTTAACGGAATCAGGCTAGTCACTTAAATTGCTTTGGCTTTATTACTATGAAGATTTCCAATTACTATGGTTATTAGCTTATTACCCTAAATAATAAACCTTCGTCTGGTGGTTGAAGTACAAAAGGGTGAGGGGTGAGGTTTTTTAGTCGACTGAATGTACTGAAAAACCGTTTTAATCAATTTGCCCGATTTATTGTGTATACTGCTTATCAAACATTGGGAAATTATAATAATAATTCAAAAGATCATCACGTCCTTAAAGGCTTCGTGGTTCAGGCGCACATTGCAAAGTGGAGCTATAATAGACAGGCCAGTCTATGATGGGTGGCCATTCATAACATTTTGAAAATACTTTGTACCTCGGCGAGCATGTTAAGCCATTGGTCCCGGTTGCCATACGAACATATTTGGCAATTATCACAAGTAATCGGACTCGTAAAAAGTATAATAGGTATATGAAAATACTTTATGCACGTCTAACGGCAATTGATCGACGTGAAACGATTTTCAGCCGTATCGTAGTAGATTTCAAATAGATAAACTTATTTAATAAAAAACGCTCGAAAAGATCACATAAACTTACATTCATCACCATTCATTAAACTCCACTACTGTGTATAGACTTTTCCTAGCATATATACGTCTATTTATTAGCACTTACACTACATACTATTTCATATTTACTAATAACGAGAAAAGTTATCTTTGCATTCAAAATGATAGATTATGTTATGAAACTGTGAGGTTACCTATCATTAATATTTTTTTTCAATATTTAGTCAAATTTAATTTTAATCATGACTAATGGATTTCTAAAAATATATCAATAAATGTTTTCATCACGACAATATTAAATAATATATCAGTTTTCAAGGGAATCGAGTTTTTGACATTTGTAACGATTATTATACTATGTCTTATTCTGTAGCATAAATTAAATAGTATCATTTTCTTTTATCTGCGTTCGATATGGATAACAACTATACCGCAAGGTCTATATCAACTTGTCATTGATGGATGTAGCTTCCAAATGGATTCTTGGTGTTTGACTAGCACGCACTCTATAGAAGAACTTTAACACACTCAGGGTTCGGCCATATTGTTTACATTGTTATATCAAATATTATTTCAATAACACTTCTACTAACCTAAGGTATACATTGTTAGTATTTCTGCTGTTATCTCTTCTGTTAACCTTAACATATATAACGTTAAATGTTACTACATGAGTAATACAAGAAATTCGATTGCGCGTTTCTTTATCGTCTATCTGTTATTCTGATGTACAAGCTATATTACTGTAAAGTTTCATCCAAATCCGTTCAGTAGTTTTTGCGTGAATGAATAAGAAACATCCTTCCATCCATACTTACAAACCTTTGCGTTTATATTATTAGTAAGATTTACCTCAGAGATACTCTTTTCTCTCTGTGCTATGATTTAATGTAGCTGAACCTTGTACTGAAGACTTTGTACTAAAACCTTGTGCACACAAGGAAAAGAAATTCGCCTACACGAACATTTATTAGGAGTATTGTACACAGAGATGGCTGTTTATTATTATTTTTGAATGCGGTTCCTTTTTAACCGACTTCAAAAAAAGGAGGAGGTTTCTCAATTCGACCGTATATATTTTTAGCTAATATCGTCTTAGGTTGTCGGCCCCTAAATGGTTAGCAGTGCTTGCATCTATCAAAATATATTAATACATTTCATCAAATATCTCTATATCGAACATAAATGTAAGTAAAAATAAGAAAATAGTTTGTTGTCATAATTACTAAATCTCTTTAAATATTGGTCCGCTATAGTAGAACTACTCTGAAAATTTCTCAAACAAATTCTCAGTTTCTTTAAAATACGAAACTATAATCCACTTTAAACGTTTTGGCCTCCTCGGGCCGATACCCGACAACGGCTTGTGGTGGAGTGTTGTGTAGAAATAGAACAGACTTAAGGTTCTGTGATTGAAATAGGAGGGAACATCTGATATTGAAACTTCAGACCTCAATAGGATGGGTCAATATGCACATTCAAAGCGAGTAAAGTGACCACCACTCTAGGATTCTGCTCACGTTTTCCATCAGGCAGAGTAGAGTCACTTTGGCAGACTAATAAGTAAAACAAATGTGTCATTTTTAGTGGTTTAGAAGAAATTAAATTTGAATGATCCAGAGTAACAGTTACAAGCTCTAGCTTTACGGATTCTTAGGTTAAATACAACTGATAGTTAATTTTGAGCTCAGATAATTTCTCTAATGGCTGTATTATATAGTTATATTTGATCAGATTGGTTCTACTCTACCCTTTCTCTCTACAATTAATGCTTTTCCGTATAGTGTTGTAACTGTTTTATCAATAATTTAACTTGTATAAAATTGAGGTCTAAATTATTGACGAATATAAGGCGCGTCTCCACCGAAATTTGACAACATAAAAAAAGGTTGACAACACAACAGTTGCCAACTATTGTTCGGTGGAGACTCGGTTTTACATAAATTTTTATCACCAACACGTGTTGACAGCATAAAAGTTGCCGAGTTTTGATGGTTCGGTGGAGGCTCGGCTTAAGAAGAAGGATAGTCTTATCATAGGCTAAGTTGGTCACTAAATATGCTAACTGTCCATTGAAATGTTAATTTTTTTTGGGCTTACCGTGCATTTCCAAAGGATATAATTTTATTTTTTAGATATGAAGGACATGTTCTTGTAAAGTTAAATTCAAGGTGGCAACCCTACTCCCCCCGCCGCCAATTTGAAAAATGGGGTGCAAATGGATTTTATGGTTTATCTGCCAAAATATAGGTCTGACAATTTTTTGTTGCCAAAAAAATTATCTACAACTTCTTCTAATACATTTTAGTCGTAGAATAAAAAATACCAACGTTATTAGCGAAAATCTATGAAAATTTTCGGAAATATTTACTATTGGTCGCTATAACTTTTTTCTGATTATTCTACCAAAAAATGATATTATATCGTTTTATAGTAGCGTGTGTAAGAAATAATTTTTAGAGAGTAACAAGCATATCGTGACTATGTTCGAAATTCAAAAAAAGTCACGACTATGCAAACATTATTAAATGATACCCAACAGAAAATACAGTACGTTGAGTGTTAGCGTTGATTACTGTATACTCGTATATCAGAACCATATAAGCCGAACAGATGGAGAGAGAGACAGACATTTCACTATACGTACAGAACAAGAACAACTTTTATAACATATAACTATATAATCTATCGTATGTGTTTAGTTATATATATGTACTCAATAAATCTGTTGCTCTAATGCAGTGCATGTTTTGTATCATCATCAACCTAATGCAATCCTTTGCTAAACATAAGCTTTTCCTACTGCACGCCACTCTGATCAATTTTGGGATTCTCGCATCCAGGTTTTGGCTTATTTGTGGATATCCAAAAGTTGCACATAAAACAAGATCCCACTTCTTAAATCTAATAATAGTTAACTAAATACTAGATACTTACGTTCCCAGTCATAAAATTCTACCAAATTCACTGTGTTTGTTGCCCAGTAAAGGTAAGCAAACGCCTTTTCGTGGATCCCTGCGATATGGAGCCCATGTAGAGTTGGCAACCCATCTCTTTGAAACTCTGCCAGGCGTGCCGCTATCGCGTTGCTTGCCTAAAACACGAATACAGTCAGTACCAATAACTAAGCATCTTAAAATGTATGTTTAACTGATTTGAGCAATATTAATTCTTCTTTTTCCGCGTTCATGAACGGTGTCACAATCATAACGTTATCAAAACTTGTAACAAATAGACACGAATTTCTGATGCTATTTAACATTTTACATTTTATGAACATTTTAATTTGAATAATTTTTAATGATCAATCTATATCCGTAGACAATTTAAATTGATTAAAGCTATTTTTAACTCTGTATTTTTATTTCTATAGATAAGTTCATAGTTATTTTAAGCATGTAGCGAAAAAAATGAATATAACGTACTATATATGCATATTGATTGTGACGGCTTTATTTCACTGACAAGAAAACGAAGTTGAGTACAATATGAATGTGTGTGCTATCTACAACAATGAAATCTCTGATAGACACCGAAGCGTGATACAACATTAAGCAAAACTATTAATACATACAGCAGTTACGTATAAAACATCGATTATTATGCATTTGTATAAAACAGAATACTCATAAAAAACTAGGAACATAGTGCATCAAGTAGGTAAATTAAAATAGAATTGGTTTAACGTTGAATAAGAAGAACCACTTAAAAACATTAAGTGAAATTAAAATTACAAAGTTACTTTCAAATCAACCCATTGTTTATTTATAATAAACTTACCATACCAGTATTAAGTTTTCTAAAATTCATAAACTATTTTCAAAACCTACGTGTCACAATGTAACTCACAGCTAAGACTGACTTAGCGTAAACCTACAAATATAAAAGTACAATTTACTATTGACGTGAGTGTATAACATTTTTGACTCGATAAGTAATATCTTGATGTTCTCATGAAACTGTCACTTTGTCTGTTTATTAGCTTGAACTATATTATACTAATTTTTATAGCCGATATTAAGTACTTCGAGTCTCTTTTATACTTTCAGAGGATTCTTTCGGAATGTATAGGTATATTAGGCTGTAGCCTGATATACCTATACATTCCGACCATTGTCTATTGCGTCCTCATAAATGCTTTTTTGATCAAACCGTTGTCACAATTTCATATTATTTCCAGATAAACATTTTTGGGTATGTTTGCCCGGACAAAGGAAGTCTTTTTCAATTAAAATACGGGTCCTGTTCATTATGTATTTCTTTTTAGTTACCTACAAATATGCCGCGTATAATTAAAAAAATATCCCGCTACTTAAAGGTAAGTTTTTTTTTACGGGAACTCATTCAATATCATAGGTCACTAGTCAACTACTTTTTCTTCTTCTTTTGAAATGGGAACCAGCCGAATCTCTTGAATCAGGTATTTTTGCCAATGTCAAATGTTTATAATCTTCATGTCTTTAAGTCTACGTTGTGATGAAATTAATGTTAAAAATATATAAAATATGGATGAGATGAAATGGGGACCGTCTTTCGAAAAAACAAAATACGATCTCCCTAGTTATCTATTTAATACTTACAGTCTGAGTGATCTATGAGTGTGGATATGACAGTTGACGTTTAGTGATTGGGTGTCTTTAAGCCATAGTGAAAATATTCGATTACGATTACACATAATCGATCATCAATATAATTATATGAAGCATCGTTAGTTGTCTTAACATATTATATTATGGCTACGTATTGGTTTTAGGAATAGTAATTGATTTGGAAATTGGCATAAAAATGCACAAGAGTTTTATATGTAAAACATTAGATTATGTATATGTCTAGACTCTAGATGGAACATCACGCTGCAAAAAATAATTTGTGTTTTTTGTTGATGATAATTTTTACCATTCATAACATTTGTGACATTCGTTTTTTTTCACACACATTTGGTCTCAAACTAAGCAAAACTTGTACTATGCAAGCTAGGTACTTTAAATCCATATAAATTCTACATAGGTAACAAACAATGGCCAAGATAAATATTTCAAGATCTGGTGGATTTTAGTTGACCTTAAAATCGAACCCAAGTAAGCTTTATAAGTTTTCACAATAAAATATAACTATTTAAATGATATTATTATTAGCACAGAATAAGAAACATACAAATATAGTACGGCACTTTTTTACAAATTCAAAATTACGAAAAAAATGTTATTTAATTTCGGAAATATTTCAATGGCTGTGCTGAAACAGATACGAAGCAATGATACTTTTGGATGTTAGGTAACTTATTAATATTATATCAACTGTTCTTTATAGTTTATAATCTAAAAATGAATCTATACTAATATATAAAGCTGAAGAGTTTGTTTGTTAGTTTGTTTGTTTGAACACGCTAATCTCAGGAACCGCTGGTCCGATTTGAAAAATTCTTTCGGTGTTGGATAGTCCATTTATCGAGGAAGGCTATAGGGTATATATCATTACGCTACTACTAATAGGAGCGGAGCAACAATGAAGAATGTTTCAAAAACGGGGGAAATTTTCACACTACGGGCAACATAAGGCGCAAACGAGGTTGCGTGGGTCGGCTAGTAGTTAATATTAGTATTAATGTTTGTTCAGCTCAGTTTCATTATACGAAAAGCTTAAATGAAAGTTACAAAAAATAATGAATAGTCAGCCACTTAATATAACGAAAATCATCACTTTTTGACAAGTCGATAACATCCGATTTGTAAATCAAAACGATTAATCTTAACTTCCGAAACGATTAAAATGTAACACGTTAAAATGAAGAATCACGCGATTATTTAACATTATTTGTAGAAATTTAAACTGAAATATACCCCGTTACGTTCATTCATCTCATTAGTATAAATTTATTTGACTTAAATAATAATGGTTTTATGGTGACCTTCACTAGTGCATGGTTGCATTTTGTCGTTACGGAATGTGTCAGTTTCACCTGTTAAAATCACTTTCTTAGATCGGACAAACTATAAGAATATACTACTAAAAACTACCCTAGTTAAATTCAAAACCTTTGAAATATGATTTATCTTTGGTTAATTTATTCGATTCCTAAAATGTGGTATGAAACAACCCAAGTTAAAACTGCGTTAATGTGCGGGAGGAGAGACTACAGAGTGATTTTAAAACGCCGTAAACCAACATTACAGAAACCCGCGTTCGCAAATTATTGCGATATTTTCAGAGTATTTGTATTAAAATTGGGAAATTAGATGTGCGCCTTGAAAATCGATTTTTATATTACTTTGTGCCTGGGTTAATTTTATGTAAAATTATTTATTAATTGAATTAATCTTCCATTTTCAAAATCTTTGGTTGTATTAAAAAGAAAAGTTTGAAAAGAGTTTTTAAAAATAGTAAAAAAATACATTACTGGCTATCAAAAGACGTTTGAAGATTTTGACGCAATTAAAAAATGGGGCGCGCCACTTCAGTCTTTGATTTTTTACCGCTCTATATTAATTTCGGCTTTCCGTTATACCGACTAGCGCAAGGCGGCTCTTCTCAAAGTTATTTAATATCGGGAACATTGCTAACCTTGATGCTGTTTTCTTACAAACGACCACGATAGAGTTTCATATTAAAGTGTTTTGGCTATACACCAGTGGTTTTATATGTGGTAAAAATATTTACTTAACGATTACAAATGTTATGTTACAAAATGCGGTTGAGTATCTTTGGAGCATTTCACTTAATATGAAATGATAATTTGAACTGCGAGTGAAACGTGCTCGCTCATAATATAATATAATCGCTTAAGTCTTGTACACATTAAAATTTTACTGAGTAATTTATTCCGATTTAATTAAAATAAACTATTTACATTCTTTCATTCAGGTGTTTGCAATTTTAGGAAAACCATAAGTTGGCATCAAGTTTGTTGGATGAATAGTACATCTAAAGCCGGGTCTCCTGCGACACTTTTTTATGTTTTTTACGAAAATAAGAGCACGAGACATAAGTAGATCTGCAATCTATTTTATACTACCTCTTAATTTACAATTATTCTTTGTGCAACATGTTATTACTTCGATAGTTTAGACACTTATAGAGACAACTGTGATTTTCAACTGTCATTTACAGATCAATATTTCTTCATAACACGCTGTCTTTTTATTCAAAGTGTTTTATTTTAATCTTTAATTATGGAGCTTAGCCACAATTATGACTATGTCACTTCTTTTTTTTCCTTTTTAACGTTGGAAGTTTAATGAAAATCTGTTTTTCTGAAATTGACAGACAGTTATTACTTAATATTACTCCTTCCTTATATAAGTTGCCAGCCTTATTACGCCAATATCAAGTTGATTAAGTTTGGTGCTGGATTAGAAACTTATGCAATAAGTGTGCTCAACGCGAGACCAACGAGGCAGTCACTTTTATAAAAATGCTTTAATTTTACTATGTCAATGGTTCCCAACAGAATGAGGACGCGTGTTGTATTTATTTTGCCAAAAAGTGTTAATAAGACGTTATAGTTGAATACATTGTAGCACTTAAAGTAATTCGTAGCTATTGTGAAGAGTTCACTACGCCGTAGCTCACCGTAGCCATCCATAGCTAACAAATAAGAGTTGCCTCTTTTGTTTTCATTATCGCTAAGATACTACTGTTGAAATTAAATTTATAAATAATTCAATCGACAAGAAGTAGTGCAGAAGCTTTAAAGGCGATATTGCTATTCATCATCATCTTCCTAGCCTTTCTCATTTAAGGCGATATTAATGTGTAATTATTGTAAATCAGTGCTTTAACCTTAAGGTGGTTGTATCAAAATGGGAACCATTAAGATTGGTCCCTGCAGTGTTGAATGTGTTTATTTCGGAATAAACTTTTATTGGTTGTTTCAGTGTGATTTATTTTACACAGGTGTGTTTACGACTTGGCTCAAGTTACTTGAAAATAATATGAGAGTATTTCTTAAAAGTTTGGTCTCCAATAAAATTTTGTATCCACTTTATTTTTCTATATGAGAATTTTTTTTTTTTGAAACGTCAACAATTTCTTTTCCACATACTTCTTTATTTTATAAATATTTTCTTTACTTTTTGTTTTAAAAAGACATTCACCGCATTAGGAACACCCAGCGTCGCAGGGTACTTTACAAACATACATAAAACAAACACAAAGAACCAGACACCCAGACTCAGAACAACAATTTGTGGATCACACAAAGAGTTGTCCCATGTGAGATTTGAACCCTCAACACTACGCAGTAGAAAGCGGCCGGCGTGGCGACCGCTTAAATAACTAGCCCACCCGTGCAGTTAAAGGTCAATATTTAGTTACATTGCTTCGCCTTCCTTTCCCCTATATATTTATACTCGTATATATATATATATATATCTGTATAGATATATATATACATATAAATATATTTTATATATAAATGTATCTATTTTGTGTAAATATAAAGATTTCTAACAATACCTAATGAGTTCACATTTATCATACTTCTTTAGTGTCATCGCATACAAAAGTGAACAGTAGATGGTTCAGTTTATTTTAATGGCGCTTGAGGTTTTTATAAGGATTTTACGGTGCTTACGTTTTCAACATAATAGCGAAACGTGTGTCTTATTAGAACGACCTTTATGTGACATTTGGAGGAATAAAGCAGTGGAACGAGGTGACCTACAATCAGTGGGCACTTTAAATAACAATGTCCATAAAACTATGTATATTAAATGAGATATGAGCAAAAGTCAACATACTGATGTATTGAAAAGAATAAAAAGATTTTTTTAAATTACCTCTGTTCCAGTTACAATGTGTACTAAATAACAAAGATTGATTTCATGACTTAATTATCAAATCAATAATTGTAAGTTTATTGCATAAAGTTAACCATCAACAAGCAATTTACACAGTTATTCTATTAACAATAGCAAATTTTAGTAATATCATAATTTATTAATAATTATTTAGTTATTAATACCAGCTGACCCGCTCAGCTTCGTTTGAGTCTCTCCATAAGAAATAAATTTTTCCCATTTGCCCAACTTTTCGGTAGTTACATAGCCTAAAACCTTCCTCGCTAACCATTTATCTTTCGCTCGCTTTTTGTTGGATATCCCATGATATCCAACAAAAAGAAATAGTAAAATCGATTTAGCCGTTCACCAAGGCAAATAGGGATTCATTTACATATATATATATTAAGATTATAGATTATATATGGCAGACAATTATATAACATTCCTGATCTTCAAACTGGGATTTCCTGTATTTTAATAAAATAAAAAAAAAAAAAATTAATGAGTACATATACACGTGCAAAATTATAAGCATCTAATTATCAAAAGATATAAAGATATTCATTGCTTTGATAAAAAATTGACCGTTGGTGATTCTCCAGTTGGAAAGTTTTGAGCATTTTGGCTTTGAAAAATCCCATCAATACACTTATGTCTTCACGTGTCAATGGTAGTAGTACTCACCAACTTTAGTTACCCACCATCAGGAAAGAACGACACACAAAGAAGACATTGCGTTTTCAAGTTCATGGTTATTGTACCGATCAAAATAACTGGGTTATCACCTTATTTCAAACGATCGATAAGTCAGTAATGTTGTACTGTCTAAGCTTGTAATATATCTATCTATAATAATATATAAAGCTGAAGAGTTTGTTTGTTTGTTTGTTTAAACGCGCTAATCTCAGAAACTACTGGTCCGATTTGAAAAAGACTAATAGGAGCGGAGCACCAATGGAGAATGTTTCAAAAACGCGGGAAAATTATCACGCTACGGGCAATAGGAGACTCAAACGAGGTTGCGTGGGTAGCCTAGTACTAATATATAAAGCTGAAGAGTTTGTTTGTTTGTTTGACTGCGCTAATCTTAGGAACTACTAGTCCGATTTGAAAATTTATTTCAGTGTTAGATAGTCCATTTATTGAGGAAGGCTATATATCATCACGCTTAGACTAATAGGAGCGGAGCACCCAAGAAGAATGTTTCGACAACGGGGGGAAATTATTACGCTACGGGAAATAGCAGACGTAAATGAAGTTGCGTGGGTCAGCTAGTATAATATATTACTTGAAAGCAGGTATGGATTATATTCAATAACTGGGCATTTCTCAAGTAATTTACTTTCTAGTTGTCTTCGGTAGCTATTTTTTTATCTACATTTAAATATATTGGTAAGAAATTTAAAATCTATATTTAATTTGGAAAGCATCTCATATATCTAGATTTTGAATTTCTTACTAATATCAAAAAACAGCCACTGAAGTCAACTAGAAAATGAGTTACTGCTGAAATACCCAACTATAAAGTGTCGTTTGTCTTGGTATGTAAATTGTAAAGGCGTAAAAGACACACTTTACTGTGTAACGCTTTGATAAAATAATTACGTATTGTAGTTTTAGTAGGCTATATTTATGGTGTGGCCATTAAATGTCTTTTCATCTTTGAAAGCATTCAAGTTATGAAATTATTGAATGCCGTAGATAAAAATTAATTTTCCAGGGGTTTAAATATTCGATACCGAGATAAACATGTTATCAGTTTCAAATCCTATAGCTTTATGTTTCATTAGCTAATTTTTCTTTTAAGACTTTGGATCCAACCAACGTTAACGTTAGTCAGTCTAAGTATGTATGACATATACTCGTATAAAATATTTGGAAATGTCTATTTAAGGTATTTTAATGAGTTTGTTGAACAGTTTTGCTAAATGATAATTTTTTTTTTGATACATAAACCATTTAAATCGAAATCACCGGAATCTGTTTTTATGACGCAGTACAACTTAGGACAGTGTACAGGAGTCTAAAGAGAGTCAGAAGACTAAAGCCGATGAAAGTTGAAGGATAAAGGATACTTCTTTACCAAAAAAAAATTAACAAAAATAAAACCGACTTTGATTGAGGTTTGACTCGATTTTTCTCGGATGCCATCATCAGATCTCAGTGTCCTTATCATGGTGCCACCGTTGGAGTATCTCCTTTCATCATCAAAATCGGTTCATAGACGACCAAGTTACAAACGCGAACAAACATATAATATAAATATATATATATATATTTACGGTCGAATTGAGAAACCTCCTCTTTTTTTTGAAGTCGGTTAAAAAAAAATTAACTGTTTAGAAACACTTACACCAATTGAATATTCAAATGAATCGTCTTAGCATATCAAAAAGTTATAAGAACACAATAAAACTGCGTTTCTCAAATACACATCTAGCTGTTACCATGCGTGAGCTAATTAACATTTAAAATAATGCGTAGCCGTAACGTACCCGAATGTAACACGATAAGGTATAAGTAATGACCTGGAAAGAATGAACATAATGGCAGCTCTTATTTGTTGCATAGTATTAATTGTACTTTAAAACGAAATCGTTAACTTAGTGTTCACTTATTTCTTTAATTATGATGTAAAAACTGCCAGAACTATATATAATCTTTATAAATTAAAATGCATCACTGAAATGTATGTACGTATGTAAAATTAAGTAGTAAACTAAGAACTTCGGGTCTACTGCACTAAATTGAATGATTCGTTTTTATGTGGTTGCTATTGTCAGGACAAGGTTTTTATCAAAGATATAATAGTATAGATATAATTAGTATTTTTTTTTAGTTCACGATTGTATGTACTACCCGTGGGAAGCTGAGGCGGATATAAAAATAACAAGTAAACTTTTAACAAAATAAAAACCGACTTCAAGAAAACCCAAATCAAACGATTTCTCTTGGATGCTGTCCTAATTATGGTACCCTCGTTGGGATATCTCCTTTCCATTAAAAAAAGAATCATCAAAATCGATTCATAAACGACCAAGCTACAAACGCGAACACACATAAAAAAAACATTTCTACGGTCGAATTGAGAACCTCCTCTTTTTTAAAGTCGGTTAAAAACAAACTTTTCGGCAATATACGACAAAATAAAGAAATATTGGTGGTACCAAGTTTGCTGGGTCAGCAGTCTAAAATAAAAATATCTTAATCCAGTACAAAGTTACAATATTGTTACGAAAATTTAGTATGAACCTATTTATAACTCTTTTGCTTTTATTTTAGAGCTATTGTCTTAGGCGGCTATTGTTCAGATTTCATTCGCGTTGGCAAATACCGATTGGAGCTATTCTTCCTTTTTATGTAGCGAAACTGTTTTAACCCTACCTTTTCCCGTCACGGCCCCTATGACAAACATCAAACAACGACGCCGGTAGTTTGCCATTCCGTGTTATTTGCCTATTTACCAAATAACAACCGCAGTTGATAACTAGATCCTGTACATTGTCAATTGATTTAAATTAAGAAGTTGATTAGTTTTATTTATCTACACTTTACACATACGACTTGTGTTGGTGACTAAAATAATTAAATAATTGAATAGTAGGTACGTCAAACACCTACATAGTTTTTCTGTGTTGGGTAAACAGAATGAAATAATAAATTTCTAATATACATTTTACGTATTGTTGTAAGACATCTTAAAAGGGAAAGGCTCTTCAATGATTATAGTGTGGCCATCAAAATTATCAATAAGTTAGTCAGTAAAATAAGTTACAGGTACTCTACGTCCTACACAGTCCTACCATATTGTGCGATGTGTGTATTCACACAGACATGTCATACGAGTAAGTTAATTAAATTGAATACACTTCAATTACCCAAATATGTCAATACAAATCAACATGTTTACAGGAAATTCAAGAAATTAGAAATCTTTTTGATTTAAATAATACAAATGTAGATAAAAGTTGTCAAAGCATATTATTATTTATTATTATTAAACTCTTTCTTTGCTGTCTCATTTTATTATTTCTACAGAAAGTATAGTTAAGAACGTACTAAGTTTAATACTACATAAGTGTTCATAGCTATCACTTCTATTGTTACTTTCAATAATAATAATTTTACACGTGATTAGCAGTCACAAGGTGGTAAAAGAAAATAATGGTTGAAATGATAACAAAATTAATTCAAAGGGATGAATATTTTTCTTCAAATAAGGTCTTAACTTTTTTCATAAATGTATGTATCATCACTGAAAAGGTTTCATGAGAAAACACAATTAGCACTTCATGTGAAAACCTGCTGGTAGATGATATTCTTAAAAACGTATAAAATACGAATACGAAGCATATCTACCTATATAGAAAAAGTCATATTTCCGTTAATTGAGCAGTGTATGTATTCTTGCCAGGTGCCGAGTTGGCCCTATTATGGAATCACAACAAAAACCGTCTGAAAGCTATGTAACGTTGGCAACGAAACCTTTTCAATAGTAAGTACCTTTTACAGCTAAGACGCGTGTCAGTTGTTTTTCTACTGATGATGATGAAAACACATTTCTTCTAAGTAGAACTAGCACGTAAGTGTGACACATTCCTGAGATTTACCTGCAATCTTTCAGGAGAATATGTGTTCTAGTATCACAATGTTTAGTAGGTTAATCATTGTAATTGATAGGGTTGTACTATTTAGGTAATAAATTATATTATCAAATGCATTGGTAATAAAAAAAATATATTATTGATTTTGACTATTTGATGTGTAAAGATAGACTTTAATAATAATGTAAAATGGATTGCTGTATTAAGAGTACCGATCAAAATATACGGGTATAAAATAAGTAACTCGAAGGCAATAATCAACCGATATTAATGTACAATTTCTAATTTATTACGAGTGAAGTGGCAAGTGAGAGCTTGTAGCACGTGCATTAATTAATTAGAAATGAAGTCAGACTAATGAATACGTTACTTAGTTTCAGTCGAATGCAACTGGCTACACCTAGTTTCATACTTGAATAAATATGATACAAGTTACTTTGAACTTGTAATATTATACATTTAGTTACCTTAAGGTAGCAATTACGTACCTTTAAATGACCAAGAACACGTCAATTTTTATGTTTGAAATTTATTTAAGTCTCTCAATCATACGAGTATAAAAGTTAGTAATTCATTTTTATCTTTTTATTATATTATTACTTCTTGAACTGAAAACTATTTCACGTGTTTTATAGTATATCTGCGAATATGATGACAATATTAGGGCTTGCTGTGAGGTAGTAACATTACCACATCTAATGAACTTTTTTTGACTGCGCTATATTTAGAATCTAAACATTTAAAGCATACATACATTTAATTGTGCAAAATAAAAGTTTAGGCGTTTTAAACATAAAAACATTGAAGTCTGCTTTTGACGACATAAATTCGTGCATTTACGACGACTACACTTACCGCTGCACCTCCGGTCTTCCTGTGACTTTTGCCGTGGTCTTTCCCACGGCCCCCGAATGGGGAATGTGAAGATGTCAATTTAGACATCTTCTTTTTTTATTAACCTCAGATATTCATCTATCCTTATGTCAGACCTGTACATAAAACATTGCACACATTATGTCGAGATTACTAGTAAGACACGCGTCAATCCTATTTATGGTGGCATAAAGTAATTTTGAGCCAAGACATAAATGTGTATGTATAGGCCAACCGGTACAGCAATCAAATGAGAACCTAATTACAGTCTTCATTTTCGAAAATATTTTGTAGAAAACTCTGAAAGCTGCTTATTTGTTTAAATCAGTAGAAAAACCTAAATGTGGTTTAGATATAATTTTTATACGAATTTGAAGTTATATAAATCCCTAAATATTTCAATGAAAACCTATCATTGATATTTGTTATATTATATAGAAAAACTCATAAATATAATACTCATACATAATATCAATAACACAATGATTTTGATGATGATGAAAGTAGTCTAGTACACGGGGTTACTGGTTAAGTCGACCTATTCCCGTTAAGGCCGTGTGATTTACATCGTTTCTGACTGATTTCACTATGAAAAAACCTATCCTAAATCTAACCGTATTTGAGATTTTTTAAATTGTTTTTTTACAAAAAAGACAAAAATCACGATTTTCGGCTGTCAGCTTAGATGTTTTGAAATGTGTAGGTCTTATTATTAAGTACTATAATTTTACATTTAAAATAAGATGCTTTTTGACCTTTATAACCATTATTATACGTAAAATGAATACATAAGGAAGAAAAAATCGCTGTAGACGATTAAAACAAAAATTATTAATTAAAATTTGAAAGGTTATTTTTCTTTAATGGATATCTAAAGAAAATATTATAGTGCATGTTTTGCAGATGAGCTTAAAATATCTGCGTTTCATCAGCCATCCAACGAGGTTTAACAATCTAGGGATTTACCAAAATTTGAAAAAAAACTCATTTGCGAGCTGCCATGTCACAATTCTAAAATTCCCAATTGTTCTTTAAGGTTTATAAGGTGCGTACAATACAATAATAATATTATAAAACTATATATAATATATAAAACTATATACTACAATAATATTAAAAAAATATAAAATTGGATTTATTATTAAAGGGTAAAAATAATAATAGTAATAACGTACTGTATTTAGGCTTCCATGCTAAAGGCAAAAAACGGAACCCTTATAGATTCGTCATGTCTGTGTGTCCGTCTGTCCGTCTGTCTGTCCGTATCTATGGATAGGTCTTCAAAAATGATATTGAGGTTACTAATTTCTTTTTTTCAAAACTTTATAGTTTGCGCGTGAGACACTTCCAAAGTGGTAAAATGTGTAACTGTAACTTCTAAAAAAAGAGAATGATAAAACTAAAAAATATATGATGATGTACCATGCAAATTTCCACTGAAAATTGGTTTAAACGAGATCTAGTAAGTAGTTTTTTTATTACGTCATAAATCGTACGAACAACAAGAACTGTTATATTATGTTACTTACTGTTACGGAACCCTTAATGTCCGACTCGCACTTGGCAGCTTTTATTTATTTATGGCCGGTTAGTAAACGTGATACCTGGTCGGTAGTATTTGTGATTTGAGAAATATATAAATTAAATAACGAAGAGTGGTTACTAAGCCAAAAAATTTGCAACAACTATAATTGCATAAACGAACCATTAAAATTTCTACACGTGTAAATGTATTATATTACACTTCCTGTAATAACACACAGGTAAATCTGAAAGGGAATTTCGTTTGGCGTAAGTGCTTTCAACGGGGGCTGTTTTATTTGTCGCCCTTTATGGGAGATATGAAAATCTACAAAACTAAGTGCTAAAAAGGACAGTAATCGAATCGAAAACGCAGAGCAAAAAAAACTGCACACAGCATAGAAGTCAAGAAGTCAAGAGTATTCAGAAATGACACTGCTGCAATTTATAGATCCGGAATTGATAATTCCGTTGTGGTATTAATAAAAAAAAATGTTTAATATTGAATCTTCTAGTACGTTTTATTTCTTCTAGCCTTTATTAGTCCCAAGATTATGTGAGATCGGCTACTAGTTGAACCGGTATGATTTGAATATGTCAGTATTTCCACGGATGGACTAGCATCGGTCCTCCACAACCTTGAGGGTGAACTACATTCGAATTTTCAGTATATTTGAAAGCAATGACTTCCCAATAATCATTGCTAAAGGGAATTATGACAATCTGAACCGACGGTTTAATGCTAATTGAGGTACGAGCCTAATAAGTTGCACGCTTTCCTTCTCCGCGCTATTATTAAAATTTTCTTGTAACACAAACTCAACAACACTTTTTAGCTCGAGCGACTCAAGTATAGAATCTGAGACCTCTTGATCGGCAAAATTTACCTTGCCTTAGCGTTAACGTATATGAATACGTTAACGCTAAGGCAAGGTAAATTTTATTACTTTTAGCTTCTTTCTTTTACTTTTTAGGCTAAGTAATGGTATTTAACACGATTTTATTATTTTCATCTGTAGGTTTGTAGGCATTTTCTTTATCTTTTTTTATCTCTATATGTTTTAGTAATTGTAATTCACAAATAAACATTAGCAGGAGCCTAAAGTTTCTCTGCAAAATTTACGAGCAAGCAAGTTTAATTGTTTGTCGTATTGTTGAAACTCTTTATTACTAACTGGTGGTTTGTTTTATTTCGTCGTAAATGTGTTGTTATTTAAAAAGTAGGCACAAGTATATTGTTTTAGATGTCTATGTAATATATGAAGCTTTATTTTATTTTATTATTTTTATATATTTAGCTTTTAAATTCTTCTTTTTATTTTATGACGCTTGCTTCAATGTAACAAAACCTATTACTACAAATAGCTAAAAAATTACAAAACTCGTCGTGTATTTGAACCCATTTTAAGCGGTATCGTTTTGTTTTTGTTAAACTAAAGCGATTTGACACTCACAGATTAACTAACTCTGCAACTCGATTTAATTTGTCCGACAATACGACAAGAGCGAGCTCATTTGTTCATGTTTCACCTCCATTAATTGGTGGTACGTTAGTGGCATCAATTTCATCAACCCTTTAATATCCTACTGACTTTCGTTAATCTAATGGATTGATGCTGTAATACACGTCAGATGTGAAGTAGGCTCTTTATTATGATGAACACGATATCAAGCGTGAAATTCAAACACTAATTAAATGGTTTTAACAATAATTTGAATTAATGAATGGACTGAACGGATATGTTCCCCAAACATATGTAGCGGGTAGATCACCAAAATTATCCAAATCTCTGATAACAGAAAGTTTTTACATCTACAACAATTAAAAAAAAATAGATTAACAACATTTGCGTTTTAGATAGTTAATATTGTATAATTAATGTGACGTTACAGTTTTTTTTTTCGCACTAAATAAAATACAAACTAAGTTGAACCACCTACTCGTATGCACCGACATAGTAAGGCAATGAACATAAAACATTTAATATGGCTGAAAAAAAAAACTCGATAATAGATCGGCTCTTAAAACACTGACTGCCACATAGGACCACTTTTCTGTAATATTTTATTATTCCAAGTATAGTGATATAGTACAATCAGCAAATCAACTTGTTCAAAGCTGCCTCGTTGGTCTAGCGGTTGGCGTGTGCGACTGCTGATCATGAGGTCTTAACAAATGTTTGTACGATCTACAAATATTTGTTTCGGAGTTTGGGTGTTTTCTATGTATAATATGTATGATTTTACAAAAAAAAAGTATATATGTATTTATATCAGTTGTCTACCCATACCCATAACACAAGCTCTGCTTAGCTTGGGACTAGATGGCGTTGTGTGTTAGATGTCCGAAATATTAAAAAATATTTAAAATTTATTTAAATGTATAAAATACTAGCTGAGCCCCGCGGTATTACCCGCGGTACAACAATAACCACGGGTAAAGCCGCAGGACAAAGCTACTCTAAAAAAGTAGTGTAAGTTACTCCTCGTATCATCATCTATCTGCCTGTGAAAGTTCCGTTAAAATCGGTCTAGACATTCCAAAGATTAGCAGAAGCAAATAGACAGACAGAAGAAACTTATAAAATGATATTTTGGTGTAAATATCGTGTTTACATACATATTATGCATGTAGTAAAAAGCGGTTATTTTAATATTACAAACTGACACTCAAATTTTATTTATTTGTATGGATGTGATAATTCAAATCTCATAACAAAAACTAATAAAATTAAAGTACTCATTTGGTACTTAGTTCTCGGTGACTCTTTACAACAGATATTTGGTACTGGCTGTACAAATGACATTGGAATAATATAATCTTACATACAATACAGTATCTGTAGCTTTCTTTTCTGACGCTGTATTTTAATCATAACTCCTATTGTAGGTAATAACTTGAGGAAAAAACGACCGACTCTACATAATTTGAATGACGACTCATTGAGTAGCCAGTTATATAGTACCTAGGTTGTTCTGAAAATTGATAGCCACAGAATAAATACAATCTCTTCTCTCATGAAACTCTTTTGAATTGACAGCTAATTTCAACACAAACCTCCTTTGTAAAAAAAACTGGCCACCTACGTCGAACTTTTCTAAGTTCGAAGAAGGAATTTCGCAAAATGTATCCTACATTCTTACAACTGACGAATCATGGATTCTACGATTCTCTCACGAACCAGCACTCCACGCACTAGATGTTTGAAGAGGACGATTAGCCCACAAAAGCAGTTCGCGGCCGAAGCGTTAATAAAAAAACTATAGCGTTTTTTTTCCGACGTGGGTTTGGTGGACCAGTAGCAGTAATAACGCTAGATATAGTGCATAGTATAGCGAAGTTTGTCTGTCTCAAGCTCAAGTCAAGCTGTCGGGGAGTTGGATAGCGAGCGCCTAAGGATCGGCGTCCGTGGTATTATTTTTCACCAAGATAACGCGCCCGCTCACACAGCTACTAGAACTATTATGGACTATTTGACAACTTCAGGAGTACAAATATTACCCCATCCTTAGTGCCTTGATTTAGCTCCATGCGATTTTTTTTATTTCCCACGTTAAAAAAGATGCTTTGTGGGCAAAAAATTAGCACTGCAGACGAGGCCGTCTAAGAATTTTAGCGGTTATTTTACGACCTCCTGCAAGACACAGAAATATTAAAATATTTCTAGAATATTCATTGAATTAACATCAGGGAATTACTTTCTCCCTGACTATCACAAATATTTGCCCTGTTTTGAGGTCGAAAAATGCTGAATGTTTCTGGGTGAGTGGTTTTGTGTTTCAATTTAAACGAATTTTATAGGAAATATGTGTGTTGCTTGTCAAAGGCCGAATTTCCATAAAGTTAGACTTTTGTGGGGTATATGTTACTTCACAAAAGTGAAACTTCGGGAAATTCGGCTTTTGTTGGTAATTATGCCACACACAGCTGTCATTTTCCACAATTTTATGTTCATATTGAAAAATTACATCTATATTTATAAAAGAGGAAGGTGACTGACTGACATACCCAGAGATCAACGCACGGCCCAAACCGCTAAACCTAGAATCCTGAAATTTTGCATGTTGGTTCTTTATATAACGTAAGTGAGCACTAAGAAAGGAATGTTTGAAATTCCACCTCTAAGGGGATAAATCAGGGGATTATGAAACTTTCTATTACTTTGATGAATTTGTTTAGAATTTGGAAAAACTAAAGAGGGGTTAAAGTATTGAAATACGTATTTTTCAAAATATCGCCCCTAAGGGATCAGGGGATGAATGTCTGCGTGAGCGAAGCTGCGTGTAAAAGCTAGTATGATATAAAACGCAATTGTCTCGTCAAGTCACATATAACTTGTAGATCTTATGAGACACAAATTCTATTGAAGCATTTATTTTAAATGTACCTGTTAGTTAAACAAATTTGTCTAATATTAAGCACAGACTGCGTTTTGGTGGTTTGGTTATTTATGTTTTGTTTTTTACCAGTGTTACTAGCAAAGCTCGTATGAATAATATTGATAGTTTAATGATGAACCTTTTATGAATAATAATAATAACGTTTTGGAGTTTAGGAGTGTCCTATGTATAATATGTATGTATTTACAAAAAAGTATATATGTATTACTATCAGCGGTCAAGTACCCATAACACAAGCGCTGCTTAGCTTGGGACTAGATGGCGTTGTGTGTTAGATGTCCGAAATATTTATTTATATTAAACGCAACGCAAATCAGAGATATGTAATACCTTTAAATAAGTGATTGCGTGAATTCCCGTAAAAATAATAATTATTATATTAAAACAGAATTGTCAATTTTACTATAGTTGATCCATTTGTATTCGTTACTGGTAAAATAAATATTAGGAATTGAAAAACTTCTGCACTGATCACCATTTTACATGGATTGAAAACTATTGTCTGAGAGGCCGAGCCTAATCTATTGTTTTTCTTAAACATGCCACAATATACGTTCTCACAAACAAAGTACATCCGGAGACACTATGGAAAGTTTGGCCGGAAATACTTCGGTATCGAGTGTCTGAACCCCTTTATCAGCTGGAAGCCGCGAGACGATTTTAAGGATTCCGTAGCCAATTTGGCAAAAATGGGACCCTAACAGTATCGCCATGTCCGTCAGTCCAAAGTATATCGCACAGACTACTTGTGCTATAAATCTGTAATTTCGCATAAACAATTTCGTTTAACGTATTTTGAACCTTTGCTTTTTAAGTGGGCCTGTATGCATAGGAATGTGTCCAATACGTTTCACTTTTTTAGTTACTTTCGCCTGATGCCTTTCAACGCAAGTATACATGTTTGTGAGATGGTATATAATATTTATGATAAATTGCGCAGGCTAAGATTCAAAAGAGTTTCTATCTAAAAGTGTCGAATCTTCTGTGCACTCTTGAAATTGTATATAAAAATCTTATTACACAAGATATGCATTCGCATACCTCGTGTTATATTTTCACTCTGTAACTCTCTTGAACACATATACCGTAGTTTTGGAGTCGAAAAATACTGAATGTTTCTTAGTGTGAGTGGCTTTGCGATTTTATTCAAACAAATTGCAAGCGAAACGAAGAAGTTGCATTTATAGAACTCGTGAGAAAAGATAAATAAAATACCTACTTTTGAAGAAATCTGTCTCTGATTTATACAAAAGACAACCCTAGCAAATAAAATATGTTCCTGTGTGCTGTTCTTTAGCCGACTTCAAAAACGGAGGCGGTTTCTAAATTTTCTCAATAATATATCGGCTCTTAAAAAACTGTCTGCCACATAGGACTACTTTTGCCTGATATGTTATTATTACAAGTATAGTGATTTCTTAACTATTTCGCGCATAGCCTCGTTGTTTATGAACCGATTCTGATATTTATTTATTAACCCCCGACGCAAAAAGAGGGATGTTATAAGTTTGATGTCCATGTATGTGTGTCCCTGTGTGTCTCTGTGTGTGTCTGTCTGTGGCATCGTAGCTCTCAAACGGATTTTTTTCATTTGAAAACCAGTTTCCTCGTGGTGGTTTTTAGCTATGTTTAATTAACATCGGTCCAGCAGTGTAAGAGTATCAGCTCTTCTTCAAAATGATGTAAGGCATTTTTAGCGTATGATTACTCGATTAAGTGCTTGTGTAGGGTGTTTTTTTAAATTATTAATTTTAGCTTGTTATTCATAAAGTATTTTAAAGTACTACAATTTTATAAAGGAGTCGATCTCATGATGGAGCTGAAAAATAGTCGAAGGAACTCCACGGTTCACTGCAGTTATCTTGTGTTTGGGCTTGATTAATTTGTATTAATGAGAACTTTACACCTACAAGGGTTGTCACTGTCATTAAGGGACAATGATGACGAAGAACACTTAAGGAAACTCTTAAACGGCGTACAGTAACTACCTTCTTTTTGGACTTAATTCATTTATGTTGATGAGAAAATATCTTTAATTTATTTACTAAAGTTATTCCAGCATTTCCATCTGTTACTCCTCATTTCATGATTGTGAGCTGATGATGAAACATACGACTCCTTGACGGTTAGGAGTTGGTGGATCGTTCTTTCAATTTAATACGTATGTATGAACCATTAGTTGTATACTTTCAAGATATTCAGAAGAGCTGATAATAAAAGGTAAACCTACATATCAGTCAGGAATTAGAGGGTGATTTTAATGTCATACGTAGGTATAGACCTTAACTTATATTCTTTCAGTTTTTTTATCAGCACATGATGAAAAGTAAAATGGTTAGAGGTTAGAGGACGATTCTTTGAATATCATAGGCAAGAATAGGACCTTTGTTATATTCTTTAATCAGGGGATCTGATCGGTTAGAAGAGAAACTAGATGATAGTTTAAGATGGCGTCTTAGTGTGTTCATTTAAATATTGACAAGTAGTCTTAATTGTTATCATTCGCGTAACGCTTTCACATCATGCGCTTTCGCATCAGCAGGAGTAGCATTTCAAGGTGGTAGCTTCCAAAGGTTGACTCACGCGATTTGTATGAAGAGTTAGTTCAACTTACTTATTTATGATAATTTGCACTATAAAAGGAAAATTGTAAGTTTGTTTAAAATATTATAATAATTGCTAACCGTTGTGGCAGAGACGGACTTACGTAACTTAACAAATACCTACCTATTGGGCTTTACTTCATTTAAATGAATAGATTTAGGTATAGACAAAAGTGACGCATTCTAATTTAAGCCACTCATATTAAAGCCAGCTTATTTAACGCTTTTTAGTATTTATATGCATAGAGGTTGTTTGATGTTTTTGAAGTCGGTTTTTATATATACCATGGTACATGATAGTTTGGCTGTTCAATAACTGCTGTCAACTGTGAACAAAGCATGTAAAAATATTTTTTTTAGACTTAAATTCTCTATTTAATATTGACTGGATGAAGAATCAATTAAAATGAGTGCAGTATTTTTACTTTACTAATAAATCATACTGTAATGGAAACGCCATTGCCACACAGTTGCTGTTCCTGAATATTAAGTAAAGTAAATTTCATATTTACTTTAATATATAAAGCTAAAGTGTTTGTTTGTTGCCTGAATCACTAATCTCAGGAACTACTAGTCCGATTAGAAAAAATATTTCAGTGTTAGATAGCTCATTTATCAAGGAAGGCTATAAGCTATACATCATCACGCTAAGATCAATAGGAGCGGAACACCAATGAATAATGTTACAATAACGTGGAAAATTAGCACGCTACGAGCAATCGGAGGCGTAAACGAGGTTGTGTGGGTCAGCTAGTATCATTATAAAGTTTTACAAAATCTTTAAAGCTTTTAATTTAATATCTGTATCCATATTTCTAAGCATAACAACCAGATTTTGGGGATTAACTGACGAGAAATAGGCAAATATAATAAACAACCGAACAATTACTTGTAACAAATATTTATGCAACATTTCATAAAATACCAGATACTGAGATTGCTATTTTCGTAAGCTTTAATGAAAACGTCAAGGTAAATATATGGTATTTATATTTGCCCATTCATTTGCATCAACCAAAAACAATAGGTTGGCAGCGGCAACCATTTGTCAACGTCGACAGAATTCATCTCACTGTAATAATTATAGCGCAGTGAATTAATCTAAATTGATGCATAACTTCGAATATTACATCTACAGTAATGTTATAAATGTAAAAGTAACACGAACTTGTCAGGGTATTTTTGTTCAGAAAGTTTCATTTGAGCAAAAATGGGGGAAAAGCTAAGATTGCAATAAAGTAACGTGTATAGCAATGTAATTACATTGGATATCTAACCGTAAATTGTATAAAGTAAGAATATTACCGAGAGAATTTCTTACTTTGACATTATTCATTTATTTATTTGGCAACAGCACACATACGTCTCGCTCTTAAAAATGTTACGTAGAAATATTATTTACTTAGTGTGCGTGCCCATTACAGTATTCTAAATTTCTAATTTTTTTATCAATTCGACTGTATTTTTTACTCTTGTTGAACAGGTACTGTTGAGTTTATTATTTGTGTTTTGTTTCAAGACATTATTTTTAATAATATTATAGTAGTTTATTATAAATCATGAAGTTTGTTTTTCTCATTATATATAGTTTATACTTATATATTTACGCTGCGCGCTGTACTAGACATTTTTTTCTCAATCCGAAATAAGATTAAAGTTTCGAAGGAAGTAGGAAGAAGTAAAAAGTACATGTTTTGCCATAAAAATTATATAAATGCAATGAACTTCTAGTATGTGGTCATCCCACGTAAAACCTGAATCTACATAAATATCAACAGTTACTAAATCCAAACTGTTACTGGCTTAAATCAACTCAGTGTCGTACCATGGTGGTTTGACGGCTTTGGATCGGACGATTTTACATGGTAAAAACAGAACAGAGGCATATAATAATATATTTATTAACAAGTTTAGGTATTCTAAAATAGACTCTATTGCTGTAACGAATAGAACATTTACTTTCATTGTGCCTTCCCAGTGTAAAAGACGGCAGCAGTAAGCCTCCGATATCGTACACTACTGAATGTTTAAATTATTGTGGTTATGTAACTGTCAGAGAACAAACATGTTATGCCATAATGTCAACGAAGAAATTGATTTACATTTAACTTTAATAAAGGAGAGAAAGACAGTTATAATTTAACGCCATTTAATTAAACGCTTGTATTCAAGGATACAAGCGTAAAGTATTACTCAAAGTGTCTAAATTGTTAAGATAAAACAATTCAGATTTATTTATTTTTAGTAAAGTTTAGAGGATCTAAAATCGCCTTCTCTGTTTAAAATTATCTAAAACAGACAATTTTCTTTTAATGTCCTCATCGAGTTGCTCAAAAACGAGCAGAAAAATACAGTATGACTGTCATACTGAACACAACTTACATAAGAAAAGACTGAATGTTTCCATTTATCATAAATATTACTGTAAAAGCATACATCTGAAGTGATAGTAGATAGAATGTGTTCGTAAATATTGCAAGAATGAAAGAGAAATGATACGACCATTACCCAGCAGTTGTTCAAAAGTTTCGTAGGGCTGGTACAAAAGTACGAGTACATATATTCTAAAACGGCATTATTCTATAGTCGTTACTAGAGATTTTTGAATGTTAAAATGTGCATTCTAAATGTTGTTTGTATAAAACCAGGCTTACAACAGGCTTATCCGGACCTCTCCCAGCGCCTGCCAACTCTGAAGCGGGCGCCATAAGCTGCTAAAATCTCAATTTAAAGTACGTACATCTCAATGTACGCGCGTGCCGTACCTTGCCTCCTCGCGGTTGGCCTCTGAAGCGGATGAAGGGGAAAAACCGTCCCGACCATCCACGGCCACACTCGGGGCGGCATGAGGCGCTGATAGGCGCACCTCCTCCGCGGCGGTGGATTCGGTCAGAGTGGAGGTAGTCTTCCCGGGCCTTCTCCGCCGCCTCCTTCTGCGAGAGATCTCCTCCGATGACTGCAGTGAGAGTCCGACGTTGCGACGCCCAAGCGGGGCAAGCCGCCAGCGTGTGCTGAGCCGAGTCCTCACTGCAGTCGCAGTAGTGGCAGGCGGGACTCAATTTCCTATTAGCGACCGAGTGCACGTACTTTTCGAAGCAACCGTGCCCGGAAAGGACCTGCATTCTATGCTGCCGCCCCGCCCACTTGAGACGGTTTAACAGCCTACACGGCGGCAAAGCCAGGGCGTGGAGTTTCCAGCCGGAACGACCATCTAGCCATCGTGGCTCGACGGGCGGCTTCACGCCACTCGCGTACCTCGGGAGGCGAGCGAAAGCCACTCTCCGCTCGGAATTCAGCCACATGTCGATAAACTTCGGCGAGCACTTCTGCCTCCAAATTCCACAGGGGTGTTCGTTCAAGCCTCAGGTTACCTTGGTAGGCACTGTGGGAAACCCTCTGCTTAGCCTTGGCTTGAAGTAGAAAAATTGTTGAACATCAGTTGTTTGACTGAGCTAGTTTCATGAAGCCTCGAACTTTATATGTGCGTGTATATCTGTGTATAGGTAGATACAGTATGATAAAATTTTATGATCTATTTTTTAATAAGGTAATGAAACATATTTGTCATTGTAATTTTATTGCACTCATATTTGAATTGTTGTTTTTGACTTTTGTTGTTTGTTGTTGGTCTTCTCTGAAGACCCCTCACAGAAGCCTAGTTTATACTAATGACTATGATTTATTGTTATAGAACCATTATTAGGTATTATGGTTAGATAATATAATTAACCGTTGTAATGTTTGTACAGCTTTCAGTTCACCACTGAGTGGAGACATAATTTCTCTTACTAGTAGACCAACTTCATTGAGAATTTAATGCTTATGGTGTATTATTATTAACTGATGACTGTACTAAGTGATATTCTTTTTTGGACTAATCCCGCCTACACGCCATCACTATAACTCCTGTACACCAGGATCAAAATCAGTGACCCACAACACACACCGAGTTATGACACTCGGGAAGTCCCAGGAAAAAAAATTAACTATCTTGGAATCCGCAACGAAATTAATCAGAAGCAAAAAACAGGAGGAGTTGGAAATATGATAAGTCCACTTCCCTCCATCAAAGCGGGAGACAAAATTAAGTCAAAATAGGCAGACACCTTTTTCAAACCGCGAAGCACCACGGATTAAATATTAGGGGTCCTAAGTGAGCTATATTTGATTACTATAGTATGTATGGCAGAATCGCCTAAATGCATGGAAATTCACGGCAGTTGACACAAGATCCAAGAGAAGAAGTATACTGTCCCAGATGTCATTTGTAAGCTATTTAGCATTGTGTTACGTTCACTGTACCAAAGACTACACTCCCAGCGATATATTAGTTGGTTAGTTAATTTGACTGCCTCGTTGGTCTCGTGGTTGGCGTGCGCGACTGCTGATCATGAGATCTCGGGTTTGATTCCCGGGTCGGAATAAATGTTTGTATGATCTAAAATGTTTGTTTCGAAGTTTGGGTGTTTTCTATGTATATAATATGTATGTATTTACAAAAAATGGTATAAATGTATTTGTATCAGCTTGGAACTAGATGGCGTTGTGTGTTAGTAGATGTTCTAAATATTTACTATTTATTATTATTATACATATACATCACGAAGTTATGTAGTTGTTGGATTGTTGTAGATGCTATTGGAACATATACAATGTATATTATACATATATTTCACCGTAAGATATACTATCTAGCGAGATTGCAAACTGTTGATAGATTGACAACTGTGATATACTGCTTACGCGCGTCAAATTGTCAACAGTCACCGATTGGTCGGTTTTACAGTAGGCCGTTCAATGGCCATAGAGTTAGGTTAGAACTTCTTTAATTAATCACAAATTTATTTTACTGTCACAACAATTTAATATAACTAATTCTAAAGCTGTGGGGTATTTTCAAAAAGAAATCAATTTATAATTACAAAACTAGCCTATATTCGGCGAATTAACAACAAGACACAACAAAGACGAATTAACAAACAAATATGGCGGCGCAGGACCTATGGTGTTCAACCACTCAGCGCGCGACTTGCGATTCGTCGATACCATTTCAAAATCTTTCGACGTATATAAAACAATACAAACCACAATGTGCATAATAAAAGATCAGGATGCCTACTATATTAAGTTAAATGTGTAGGAAATTGTATCATGGCTTTAATGGGTCGCAATAATATTTGTTGTTGTAGCATGTATACATCTGAGTCAACCTGATAGTATAAACTGTTATTAGGAAATTAACTTAAGTTTGGGTGAGGGTACAACGTAATGGACTCGAGCCGGCGTCTAGCGTATTGTTAGTAAAGCCATACAGTGAGATGATTTCAGTGTTTGTGTTCACGATTAGTGAGTTTGTTATGTCATTCAGATACTCAACTTGACACTGTTATTATCACTCAAGTAAAAAATGATTATCTACTATCAAATACTATTAAAGTAGTACTGCGGTTCGATAATGTACTGCACTTGTGTGGTAAACCAAGTAGCTTCATTAATTTTCCTGTCGCATGCTTACTGAATGCTAGATAGCTTGGAAATAAACTAGCAACGACCCATAAGTATAGGTTACTCGTACCTTTGCAGTTAGTATGCCTCTTTGAACATGACTTGAATTAGAGAATATAATGCGACTCCTAACTACTAGCGTTTTCCACATAAAACTTGTAGGTTATAATACTTTATTTGGCATATTCAAGGATTCTATCCTAATGGTTACATATAATATCGATAAAATTGCTACTTTACTCGCGGCTATCATAAATCTTGCTGTTTTGGGTTCGCCTACCCTAAAATTTCGAACAGACATTATTGTACAGACGTGTATGTATATTACGGCGTTCATCTGAAACGGATGAAAATGTGCGGATTATAAAAAGGGGTCTACAAGAATTTTAGAGCACAGAAATATTCCGTTTTGCTTTTACCACATAAATTCTTTATACGTAAATTTGTATAACTTATTCAGTCCCGACTGCTTTCATATATATATATTTTTGTTGTAAATATGCACAAGTTTACTAGTAACTTGGGATTTTGTTCAATATGTAGATTCGTGAAATTAAATGTTATTGTGTGAAAAGAGGAGAGACTTGTTTATAGTTACAGGAAGCATACTTACAGCGGATCTTGTCAATGATTATTTGGTGTTTAAGAACATAATTTTAATTATGGATTTCACATTACATGGTTTATTGTTACATGGAATAGAGACTATATAAAAGCGAACTTCTAGGTATTGACACTCGTCTTTTAGTAAGGCAGTTACGAACCTCCCAGCGGAAGTCAGGGAGTAGAGAGACAGTTAGTAAATTTAGAGTCACGCCCTCTTCGTGTTTTAACAATGTTATATCTTAATTTTACCCTTTCAATTTATTTCAGTCATTCAATGAACTTAATTTTTCTGACCTCTAACGAGAAAATGTTTCGTAAATATTCGAATGTTCGATCGTGCAATTTCCTTAAACAATAATGTACGAAAAGGGTCCAAGATATTTTTATTACTGTTCAATATTTTCAATTCAGGTACGCCTTTGTTTTGTTTACCTCGGAATTCTGACTTTACTGATTAATCATAAAATATTTTTGTTTAGGCGGATGTATTTGTTTGGTACTGTATGTATTTAGGAATGTTTTTTGGTTTTTTATGGAATAGCGGGCAAACGAGCATACGTATCGCTTGATGGTAATCTATTACCGCCGCTCATGAATACCCGCAACACCAGAGGCGTTAGAAGTGCGTTGCTGGCCTTTTAAGAAGGAGTAGTCTTTTTTGTAGAAGGTTTGAAGGTCGTATTGGTCCGGAAATACAGCAGGCGACGCACAATTGTGGACTGCCAACCATCTAGATGATGGGGATGAAAGTTCTGTCACGTAGGACGATGGCGGCAAGAGGCGGCAGAGATCAGTCCAAACAATTCCTCGGGGCACTCCCCATAGTAAATGCGATAGAAGATGCACATCGAAGCCACATCTCTCCGCAGCGCCTGAGAGTCTAGCCAAATTGGCAATCGACGGTTTGAGCCGCTCTCCGTTGAATACGGTCCAGAGGGAGGAGTTGGTTTTGGGCTTCCCCCACCCAAAGATGAGGCCAGTATTCCATGTGAGGCTGAACCTCCAGATGGCCATGAAACTGAACTTCACTTGAAATGTCTACACCAAGATTTCCAATATTAGCTGAGGCAGATACGGAAGTGTCTTCAAAACGAGGACATACGACCCACGGCAGTTTTTGTATCCAAGGAGGTCTCTACTTCAGGCACAAGTTTGTTTCGACTCTCAATGACGTTTCCCGAGAAATATTATTGCGGCCGGTGTAAAGAGCATCACCCGTGCTGTCATCGTCATTGATATGGAAGAGGAACAGAGTAGGCGATAGCACACAGCCTTGCGGGACACCAGCTTACAGATACGGAATCAGAGCATTTACCGTCGACTATGACATTTTATCTGCTAAAATGCGTGATTTCAGCCCATAGGACGAGAGCTTCGAAAGAAGCGCTTTGTGCCAGACTCTATCTTGCCAAGACCTCCGCAATGTCCAAACTGACTGCCAAGACTTCCCTCTTAGTGTCCCCCAATCGCCTGTGCGCAGCGCTGTGTCAGGTATACTAGAGGAACACTAGCTAATCGATCTTTACGAAAGCCGTACTGCTGGTCACTAAGCAAATGATGACCTTCTAGATACCCCAGAAGTTGACGGTTGATTGAGTTTGGACTCCATTATTTTATCGAAGAGGGAAGTTAGCAGCATACGGCTCTCACACCATGGTATGATAGGCAGCTGCTGTTCGTCGTCATCCAAGATCGAGACGGACGCAAAGTGTTTTGTCAGAATACCAGCTTTCTCTTTTGCGTCATAGGCCAACGGATTATTTCCTAAGTGCAGAGGTGGATGGGATGACTTACAAAAATTCCCTTCGATAGCCTTGGCAAGAAACTAAAATGCTCGAGTTCCGAAAGGAAGATACTCAAGCCTCTCGCCAATCCTAGCAATATGCTACAACTTCGCCCTTGCAATGTCTATTTTGAAGGACCTGGAGGTAAAGTTGTACTCCTTTTTCTGAGCACCTGTATTTTAGTCCCGTACCGCCACCGCATCAGCCCAGGCTTGGTAAGCTTCCTGCTTCCTTCCTTCCTAGCTTTAGCTTCTGCTGAAGCTTTTTAGAAAGAAGCCAAATCAGCGCCTACACTTGCCACCAATGAGGACAACAGAGAATGGAATGAAAAGCTCCATACCCTGCAGCACAACGCCAGCAACAGATTTTTTTTTATAATCCTTGTCAATGTCAAAAGCAAATCGTCACACAAATACACCCATATTACATGGTGGTATTTATGTGGTGGTATATGTTTGTTCTTGTAATTTTTTGAAGTTTTCGAAAAAAAAATAAAAGATTAATATCATTTGTTTATAACAAAGAGTTAAGTTATTAAACAATGAAATTATTTATAAAAAAATATATTTCTCAGTAAATTTATTGAAAAGGGTAAATAATCATTTTAAGAATAAAATAATTTCTGAACTAATTATTTAAGCAATCGAAATATAAAAAAGGATTACAAAAAAAATAAAAAAAATAAGATTTTTTTTTTGTATTTAAAAAAACATTATTTCACATATGCATTAAGATGACAATATTTTTTTATTTAATTTCAAAATTGTATATTTTTTCTAATGTAAATGAATACCTATATTAGATGCAAAAACATAAGTAATAGGATAAGATATTACTCAAAAAAAATATTTTAGTATTTTTTTTTGAAATTTCATATTCTGTTAATTTAAAAATATTATTAACAAAATAATAAGCTTATTATTTTTTTTACATAACTTTATTAAGTGTCTAAATAAGAAGAGCTCCAAGAAGTGGAAATTTTTTAGACCAATTGCTTAAATTTCTATACCGTAATTTATAAAAACAGAGGTTGGAAAAAACTAGTTAATTAATAATGGTCTAACTTTTTTAAAAATCGACTTAAATGTTTTTTTCGGCGTGGCGTTATACATTGAAGTGTCTAGATAAAGGAGTTAGGTTAGGACTTCTTTATTGGAAATTTCCTCCTCCTTCAGGATCTTTTTACAAATTCCTTAAATATCAGTAGTTTTTTTTCTTATTGTGTAAATAACAATCGGATTTTTTGTGTGCTAATAAACCCTTAAAAAACCTTTTTCTTGACGTCATTCTGAATCGAATGAGCTATCGCACATATTTTAGGAGCTTTATTTCTATTTAACACGTTTTTGAATTTGTTGATGTCCGAAATATTTATTATTAATTATATTTTCCTTAAGGAGCCCGTGCGAAGCCGGGACGGGTTGCTAGTATCTTATAAATACTACTTATAATTGAACTTTTAAAATTAATTTTCATGTTTTGTATAATTTTATAATTAATAAATTCATGAAATCGTTTTTTATACAACAATATTTGTTTGTTTAAATAAAATTGTTGTTGATAATGATGATGATTTATATGATGATATTTTAGATGGCTCGTCGAAACAAATATGTTTTGTGTTGGACCTCGTGCAGTTTCGTTTTTTACTGAATTGATTTAAATTGTCTTTCTCGGGTTTTTTCGCGTAGTGATCGTTGTAAGTATGAAATAAAGACCTTGCTTTCGATGCTAAACTAAATTATAACAACATTAATATCGAGATAGTTCCGACTTCTCATTCATCAAGAACCCGTTATCAATGTTCAAATTTATTTATTGTTAAATACCAAAGAATCAATCTCTTTTTTAAATGATTGAGTAACTAAATTTAAACATAAAATGTTATCCTGTCATTACCAAATTTAATCAAAATTTGTTTAGCGCTAAGGGTTAGCAAAAAATGTTTACGCCTCCGTATTTGTTAAATTAAACCTTTCAACACAAACCTGTTTACATCATTACAAATTTCTTAAATTATATAAGGCTACAATTCAGATAATGGGTTTCGTTACAAATAGAAATGATTTGAAAGTCATGGAAAACTTTTAAATTAGTTTACTTTTTTAGGCCTAAAATATATTTTTAATTAGTAATTGTTATCAGTAAAAAAATTAAAGTTTTATATATGGGAGTTCGACTAAAGCCCGTGCTATAAGCGTAAAATTGAAAAGCCTCTGGAGTCCGATATACAGTAAGAATCATGTAGATATTAGCGTCCAAAATAAAAAGGACATTCGCCAAATGTTAAAACACGACAAGTAAATGTTAAAAGTTTTTTTGCAGTCGTATCATCGAGGAATAACATGATCTGTTTGATAAAGTGACATGCTTTAAGTTTAGCTACAATTTTCCTTTTCAAACATTAACATTGCGGAACTTTCAGAATTGAACGCTGCAATTTCTCTTTGTTTGTATTTTTTTTCTTAAATGATTCATTAAGAGAATCTTATGGTATAACTCACTGCTTTAACACAGTTTTATTTTCAACACCTGAAAATATGTAAATCTGAAAAGATTACAATTACTTCTCTTTAACATCAAAAGTTTATTATACTGATACTATTTGTTATCAAGCTTAAAAGTAATGTTCAAAATGAACTTCGTAATTTATATCTTAGCTATCGCGTGTCTTGGCAAGCGTAAAGTTGGTGTAGTTATTGAAACACCCTAGTCCGAATCAATATAAAGCCCGATTTTATCGTGAACCACAAAACTTCATTTCATTACCTGCTGTTGGAAAAACGAATTCTCGTAGAATAGTTATATCGAGCCAGTGAAAAAGAAACTAATTCTATAAATAATTACAGCAGACACTTTTTGTCTAAATAATGTTATTTTCTTTTTTACATTTGAAAACATAACAAAGTTCCGATGATTAAATACATTTAATAAATGCTTAAAGATTCTTACCGTTACACAATTATTTTTTTCCGACACTCGCGGAAAACTTAAACCCGAAAGTAGCCAAAGTTTACAAAAAGAAAGAAAATACGCCTTTCTTAGGCCTGGTGTAAGTTTTTAAACACTTAAGTTTGACTTTAAATTTTTTTGACTTAGTGAATCTGAATAACTTCAATGAACATAAAATATACTTTAGTATAGTTAGTACGTATGTTGGAGAGCTTCTCTTGGGCTACGCGTGCCTTCGGAGGTAGCTCGATCCACAATGAAGCTTTTCGAAGTCCGGTTGGGCTATATGTAGTCGAGGGCTCAGGAGAGGTTTGCACTTGCGCAATAGAATTCTTTTACCTTTACCCTCCCATCATCCCCGCCACTTGCATTAAATTATTTTCATTAATCAGATTTATAATAAATTTATCATTAAAAAACGTGTTAGGCTAATTAGTTAATATAATATATAACTTTAAAATATCATACTTAATAATATCCTTTTTTTATTTTTGACAAAGTTTACGGTAATTTTTTTTTATGTTTTTATTTTATTATTTATAAAAAGATTTTTATACAAGTCAAAAATCTATACAGTTTACTTTAGATTGTGAAGTGAACAAACATAACATCTTAAAATCAAATAAATGATATTATAAATATCTAAGTGAAGCATTCAGGCGGTAAAATATGTAAACAGTTCGCCGTCGGCCGACGGACCGCGCGAGCGGTTTCACCCTTACGGAAGGTTTGCGGGCCGGTACAATATATAAAACGTGTCTTGTGTATTTAAAGTAACTAGTTTTGGTAAATCTACTTTTTTACTTAGATGTTTAATTGCTTGGGTAAAGAATAAATTGAGATACGTACAAATATTAGGTTTCTAAAACATGTGTGAAAGTGAATATTAATAAAATTGGTGAAAATTTTTAATTGTAATAAATTATTTTATATGTGACAATTGTTATTGTTCAGTGAAACTGTGTCCAAAGGGTGTGTAGAGTGTCGGTCTACCTAACTCCATCCTGAGAAAAGCTCTTCACACAATATGGTAAGATAACAACTTTTCAGCAGTTTACTAAAATCTACCCGAGAGTTTCAAAGGTATTCTGTGTACGCGTATTACAGTCTTTCAAATCACATGCACGTTAGGTGATAAATTCAAACAACTTTTGGGGTTAGGGATACTATGCGGTGGCAAAGTTTTGTTTCGGACAAAATGATATATAAATTAACTATTAGGTACTATCCTTAGTAAGTACATTTAATGGTTAGTTTTTAAAAACGTTAATAATTTGCAACGGTACTAGAAGGTTCGATCATCAAAATTATTTTTTAATAGATATATTATAATGTGTTATTTTTAAGTAAAGTATAAAAAAAAAATTGTAGTCTTCAAAACATTATTTTTAGAAATAAGTATACCCTAACGCAAAAACGGTGGTGTTTTAAGTTTGACGTCGTTGTCTATCTGTCTGTCTGTGTGTGTGTGTGTGTGTGTGTGTGTGTGTGTGTGTGTGTGTGTGTGTGTGTGTGTGTGTGTGTGTGTGTGTGTGTGTGTGTGTGTGTGTGTGTGTGTGTGTGTGTGTGTGTGTGTGTGTGTGTGTGTGTGTGTGTGTGTGTGTGTGTGTGTGTGTGTGTGTGTGTGTGTGTGTCTCTGTCTGTAACATCGTAGCTCTCAAACGGATGAACCGGTTTTGATGCGGTTTTTCATTTGAAAGCCAATTTCCTTGCGATGGTTCTTAGCTATGTTTGGTTAATATTGGTCCAGCAGTTTAAGAGTATCAGATCTTTTCCAAAATGATGTAAGGCATTTTTGGCGTACTCGATTAAGTGTTTGCATAAGGATTTTAAAGTTTTTAATTTAAGTTTGTGATAGTCGTTAATTCTAGGAACGTTGCACCAATTATACGAACTTCTACCCGTAACTCCGGACGCGTGTTGTCAGTTATCGCAGTAAATAGTGACTTATGTGTTATGAACGCATGAACACCTTAAAGTTAGGAAGCTTTCTTAGCGATGGATACCTCATTCTCTCACCGATAAGCAAAAATACCGTAGTATTGATTGATGCAAATTTATGTTAGAAAAGTTCGAAGGAGGAACTTCGCACAACGAATCCTACATTCTTATAACTTACGAATCATGGATTCTACGATTCTCTAACGAAGCAGCAATCCACGCAATAGGTGTCTGAAGAGGACGATTTCCCACACAGACTGTTTAAAAAAATGATAACGGTTTTTTTCGACGCAGTAATTCCGCTAGAAGACCGTAGAACAGTTACTAGTGAATGGTATAGCGAAGTTTGTCTGTGTCAAGCTTTCTGGGAGTTGGATAGCGCCCAAGGAGCGGCGTCCGTGGCATTCTTTTTCACCAAGATAACGCGCCCGCTCACACAGCTACTAAAATTATGGACAATTTGACAACTTCGGGAGTACAAATGTATCCTATCCTCCGTACAACCCAGATTTAGTTCTCTGCGATTTTTTGTTTATTTCTCTAGTTTTGAAAGCTGGCCCACCCAAATGCGTAAGTGCATTGGGATTGGAGGGGGACTATTTTTCATTTCACTAACTATTTTTGGAACAGCCGATGTATATATTCTTACAAACTTTCACATTTCTATACTAATATATAAAGCTGAAGAGTTTGTTTGTTTGTTTGAACACGCTAATCTCAGGAACCGCTGGTCCGATTTGAAAAATTCTTTCGGTGTTGGATAGTCCATTTATCGAGGAAGGCTATAGGGTATATATCATCACGCTACTACTAATAGGAGCGGAGCAACAATGAAGAATGTTTCAAAAACGGGGGAAATTTTCACGCTTCGGGCAATATAAGGCGCAAACGAGGTTGCGTGGGTCAGCTAGTGTAATATAAGAATAAAGTAAGATAAGCCAGGGTTTGATGATATCCTTTTACTATTGTAATTGAAATGTAAAAAAATTACAATTTAATTAGTAGTTCTGACCCATAGGTCTTTAATATATGATAACAAAGTTTTTTGTCTACGATGTATCTAAACAAAAAATAAAATGAAGCTGTTGTTCAAATTCCACCAGTAACTAAATAGATAGTTCATCATCATCAACACACTTTAATAGCCCACTGCTGGAGATAAGCTGCATACTACACCACACAGCGTGGTGTTGGTAATGGGTTTGTTTCAAATTTTCTTCCTCTTTACAGTAATGTTGTAATTACGCAGTTCGCCTCTTACGATACCCATGGGATGAATAGGGTTATAATAATGTTCTCCTAGCCAATAGCGGCCACGGCGGCCACTCTCAACGGAGACTAACCACCTACACAGGATATATTATAGTGCACAAGAGTGTGCGCAAACACAGGTGTACTCTCTGTTCCCTCTCTGTCACAATCCAATGAGATGGTTAACCGACACGATCGGGGAGAGATCAGGCGGACCGACACCTTTACGTGCTCCCCGAGGCCCGGGAGTTTAGACCCCAACTTCCAAACTCCAAGCTGTTTTTAAGTATATGTGGAGGAACGGGTGTCATGTCCCTCCAATACAAAGGCAGGATGTTCCGACCAGGCGAGGTGAGCATGCCTGGTGAGTCACTGCCCATTTTTATATATATACTAACTGACCTACGCAACCTCGTTCGCGTCTCCTATTGCCCGTAGCGTAACAATTTTGCCCCGTTTTTTAAACATTCTTCATTGGTGCTCCGTTTCTATTGGTCTTAGCGTGATGATATATAAGCTATAGCCTTCCTCGATAAATGTACTATCAAACATTGAAATAATTTTTGAATTTGTACCAGTGGTTCATGAGATTAGCGCGTTCAAACAAACGAACAAACTCTTCAGCTTTATAAATTAGTATAGATATATAGCTAAAGATAAAATAACGCATTCAAAACAAAAAAATACGATTAAAGTTACAGTTAATTCATTTCAGAAATGCATTATTATTTTATATATTTAAAATTCAATAATACGTTATGGTCGTACCTATATTTCATCAAAATTTTATAATATTCACGAATACAAAAAAATACGGTTGCAGTTTTAAATGATCTTTACGTAGTATAAAACAAAGTCACTTTTAGTTTCTGTTACGCTTAGATTTTCCAAAAAACCCAACGGATTTCAAAGCAGTTCTCCCAAGGTAGTGATTGATACAAGGTTAGGATTGATAATATAATACTAGCTGAACCATGCAACTTCGTCTGCGTCTCTTATCAGTCATGCTCAGCTCACTATTGGTCTTAGCGTGATGTTAACCATCTATTATATCCCATCTACTAATTAAAAAGCTAGTTGATTGTTTTATTGTAAACACTGGCTAAAGTTAACAAGATAGCTTAATAAACTTACATTGCAATTTCAATAAATACAGTGGTTTTTTATAAATCTATTATAGATTTTTATAATATTAGTAAGACAATTGCCTTCTACTGCATATCATTAAAACTATTATATTTATAAATATTAGAGATCATTTGTAAAAAGCATAGGTAAAGCGATCGTCGCTCATGCCATATGAGCCATATCTCCATCTTAATTATACAAATACTTCATAGTGACACCGCAGTAGTTTCTACTATACCCTATAAAACTAAGGGTAGTCGCTAGTATTATACCTAAGTTAATTATTTAAGCGCTGTATCGTGTATTTACGTCTCAAAGTATTTACAGGTACTATTTACTGTTTACGCTGCGCTGCCGCAGCAGAGTTCGCTGATCTGTTAACAAACTTACCGCAATGGAAGCTACAAATATACATATTTCTAATTGGCACCTGGATTAATTAGAGAAATATCTCTGTTATGTTTACGCAAACTACGTAAACTCCAGTAACTTAATAACAAAAAAAAATATGTTTATTATTTTACTCAACATTTCGGTCAAATGGTAGAGATTACGAAATTGGACTAACGCCATATTAATATAACAATGTTTTTTCTGCAGTTACAACATATTTTAAGTAATTTTATTTTACAAGTGACTTTCCACAGCTTTATGGTATTTGCCATTGTTGTCACATATAAGGTGTAGGTACGTAGATGCTAAATGCTCTTTACAGACAATAAGGTAAGATGATACTACCTTGAGCTTGACTTTCCCTTGCTTCTAAGCTTTTGTGTGCGTCACAAAAGATTTCATATTCTGTTTATCTAAAGGATATTTTATATTTTAACAGTGACGGGTTGGCTTATTTTCAACGCGTGGGTTTTATTTTCTTGACATTATTTGCTGTATTAGATTATAATGTTCTTGTGTGTAGATATTTGGAGATATAGTCAGTTCACATTAGATTTTATAGTCCGTTCAAGGTGTACGTGAGTATAGGTTTTATTGAATATTAATAGTTAACAATTAACATTTTTCTTCATTACAGAAACATTCATTTATGTATCCATGATAGAGCAGTTGAAATGAAAGACTGATGTCAGACAGAACGAGTGCGTGTTTCACGCGATCACCACATAAACAAACTTCGACTTGACGTCAAACCATAAAAGGAAACTAGTACATCTACAAAGCCAGTAGGAACTGCTAACAAATACTATGCAGAGAGTTACATAAGTCTATTGACTGCATAACATTATTTATGAAAAAAGTTATTTAAAAGTGGTAAATACGAGTTTTGTAAGCGAAAAGTTGCGAGGCCCCGTCGCTGAAGGCTAAAAGGATCAAGGACAAGAAAAGAAATAAGAATTCCAAATTCTAAAAGTTCCATTTCATACATACTTGCCAGGGTTTCGTAACAAACGTCTAAGGGCTATACTCACAAAAATGTACATTTGACACTTTTTGTGTCTTGAATATTTAAACTGTTAGTCGTTTTTACTTGTAGCTTTCGTCTTCAATGCGTTTTTTTTATTTAAGTAGATAATATCCTTATTTCATGATTAAGTTATTGCGAAGTATTTTATAGATTTATGATTTTTTTGGTATGTCTTCTTGTTTATATTATCTTTGATACTTGCTACCCTATGTAGCTCACAATCCCAATGTCCATCATAAGACACGCTTCAGATTAAATTAATGAAAGATGAATACTGACACCCGTAGATCTTAAAATTAATAATAATTTGCAATTAGTACTTCATAATATAAAATAAGGGTTAAAAGTGATAGCTTGTCAAAATTTAAAATGAGTTTTGAAGATTAAATGAGAAAGTGCTAACGCCAATAAAATTGTTCCTTTTATATCTTTAGTTTTATAAACTGTATAGTGTATTAATATAAATGAATTGTTTTGTTCTTTGTTTTGAGGAATTTTGAGACTTCTACTAAACTAATCATTAGAGGAGAAAAATGAAACGACCGCGATAAAATCATGAAATTATTTCAACAGCAGGCATTGGCCTGCTGTTAACCTGGCCTATAACGGCCTGATGGATGAATAGCAACAACGATGGGACGAATCATCTGAAGGGGCGCCACCTTTACCGGTTCTTTACCAGTTTTGCAAACGCTTGTCGAAGACATGGATTGAGGTGGATCACTTGTGTCGCGACCAACCAAACAAACCACGACAACTTTAAGAGCAAACTATACACATTTAAATTAGTTGATTCATCATTATGTCAATGTTCAACACCAGACTCTAGCTGCGAACAGTCTGCTCATCATTTTCTCTGGGAATGTAGTCTGTGGTATAATTACATAATATAATAATGAATAGCTTACAAATGACGTCTGGAGAGGTATACTATAGGATCTTAGTCTACTATAGGATCGTAGTCTTAGTATAGTAATCAAATTTAATTCACTTAGGACCTATAATATTTCATCCATGGTGCTTCCCGGTTTGAAAAACGAGTCTGCCTTATTTTGACTTCATTTTGTATTCCGTTTTCATCGGAGGGGAGTGGACCTAGTATATTTCCAACTACTTTAGTTTTGTTCTGATTAATCTCGTTGCGGATTCGAAGTGAGTTTAATTTTTATTTATTTACTCTACACAAACTTTCGCCTTTATATATTAGCGTGATTTATTTATTTTACAACTTTATGCACAAGATGTACAATGGCCGACTTAATACCATAGGCATTCTCTAACAGTCCACTTTCAGGTGGTGCGGAACTGAATGTAAAGGTGCACTAAGTTACCTACACTTTGATAAGTTAACCTAAACTAGACCAAAAGAACTAAAAATCAAGTAAACGATACGTGTAAGAATACATACAAAAATACATACATACATATTTATACATAAATACACACATAAAATATATATATATATATATATATATATATTAAAAAAGTGTCAAATTTGTGATGATTCCGCTAAGATTTTGGATGAGAAGAGCTTATACTTTGGCCCTGAATGAATCACGACTGGGTGCCTGATTATCCTGGGAAGAGCATTGATACCTGGGAAGTGCATGGTAGAAGGATGTTATATGTGGAGCGTGGGAATCGGTCATCATTGGAACCCAGAAACTGGAAGGAGGAAGTCTGATAGGTAGGCGAGTTAGAAAAGTTGAGAATAGAGTAGAGAGTCGATAAAGCGCTAAATAGGGGAGCCAATTTAATTTGACACGAAACGAGGAGATATGATCATATTTACGAAGTTTTTTTTTGCAAGCTTGCCGAGTGTCTTAACACGCTGTGTGTTGATTCTGGTGTACAGGAGTTATAGTGGTGGGCGTGTGGGATGTGATTAGTCCCATACACTTATATACACATACAGTAATACGAGACCAATACATTCAGTTAATGTGCATAAGAAACTTCTTTCTGAGCATAGTCTAGATCCAGTAGCGGACTGTTTTTAATATGAAAATTTTTTCAACATATGGTTATATATTTTACCAAAAGATTGTTGAAACCGTTAGATTGTAATCTGTCTGGTTAGATGGTATCGACGAATCGCAATTCGCGCGCTGATTGGTTGAACAGCGCATGTCTAAGTATGTATATGTCTCGCGCCGCCATATTTGTTTGTTGATTCCTCTTTGTTACCGAATATAAAGTATTTATATTCGAATACCTCATAGCTTTAGAATTAGTTATATAAAATGGATGTGAAAGTAAAATTAATTTGTGAGTAATTAAACCTAACCTAACTCTATGGCCATTGAACGACCTATTGTAAAACCGACCAATAGGGACAGTTGACAATACGAAGCCCGTAAGCAATATATCACAGTTGACAATCTATCGATAGTTTGCAATCTCGCTAGACAGATTATAATCTAACGGTTTTTACAATCTTACCGTGACATATATAAATCATATTTCTGGTAGTGATAATTTCTGAGAGATAGTCTTCGGTATTCTTGTACAGCTTTTATAATGAAAATCATAAGTATAAGCGGATTTCAGGAAGTTCAGGCGTAACAAAAGGTATGTACGTAACAATCTAATGCATACCGATTCTTACAAAAATGGAAATCTTCTGTAAGTTAATTAAAAGTTTAATGGTATACCGCCTAATAACTTCATTTCATCTTTTATCTTTTATCAAAGAAGGACAAGATTATTTCGAAATTTTAGTTATGGTAACGGACTTAGATTCAAGTTAGTTTAATAATAATATGGCTTTGAAGTGGTTCTTTACTTTCTAAAACCAATGTTTATGTAAAATATGTCTGTAAATTGACTTATGTTTTCTGATGTTTTCCTTCTGTTGTTTATAAGGTAGTAGTATCGAGTTCTATTTAATTTAAATATTGATTTAGTTGTATCATTAAAATATAAACTTTTATTAGGCGGGTAAGTATATCACGTAAGTACAGCGGTGCAACGTAGAGAAAGTATAGACACAATCAAATTGCTCAAGCTTAATAATATGACACCTAAGATACAGTAACTTATAATGATGTTAGAAAAAACTCTCCTACGGAACTTAAACTTCATACTTGCATATAGACTTCCACTTCGATTATGATGTATTAGAACTTCAAAATATTAAATACTTGATAGTAATGAAATTATTTTAAATACAGGATCACAAATAATGTAACATTGTTTAATCGATTATATTTGGATAATAGAATGACCGTTGTTGGTTTTTATTATAACTAGTAGTCACTCAATGGTTTCAAATTCGACCATAATACATTTTTTTATTTCTGTACTCTTCCCTATTTCGTATATACTTTAACTGTGTCAAATTTCATACTCCTTCGATTGCAAAATTTGCTTAAAAAAGCGGCACAATGTTTTTGTTCACGTATTAATATATGTATACGAGTAGATCTTAATAATGAGTTAATCTTCGCTTTGCAAAGAGAAACATAACTTGCCCTTTAGAGCGTTATAGTAGGCCAAAAGTGGAAAGTGACTGTCTAGCAATGGGCTATTAAAGACTTCTTACCTCTGAATTTTCGGGAATCTGATGCCTTCTCCTGATCGAGTCATGATACCGAGGGTCTTCACCAGATACAGCTCTTTGGTATGAAAGTCTTCTACCCTTTAAGTCGGTCTTGGAACCGTAGGGATTGCTTTGCGGGATTGTTGAGAAGTCCTGGTAAGAGTTAGAAGCTTGTATCTCGCTACTTTTCTCGTCTTGAATAATACGCCTCAAGTAGTTTGTCAGACCTTCACTTGCTACCCAAGTTACTCTGTAAACAATTAGTTTAATAAGTATAACATAAATTAGTATAATATCAATTTAAACCGTAAATCTATGTAAATAAAAAAAATATATATACGGTCGAATTGAGAAACCTCCTCCTTTTTTTGAAGTCGGTTAAAAATATATAAAAAAGTAAAATGAATAAAATAAATAAATAATATAAATATTATGAAAGCAAATTCGCTTTTCTTACTGTTTTTTTTACTTTTTTACGCAAAAACTGCTGAACAGAACACATCGTGATTTATAATTTAGCATTGAGATAGATTATAGATAGTCTAGAACAGCAGAACATAACAAAAAACATTCATTCAAAATTCGAATTTGAATAAAAGTTCCTAATTATGTTTGTGTGAAAACTGTCTATAATCTATCTCAGTGTCTAATTTCATCCAGATGTGGTCAGCAGTATTTGCGTGAAAAAGTAACAAACAGTAACAAAAGTCGCATAATATTCCAATGAAAGTACGATTGATTATTTAATAGATGTAACGTGTATTAGATGGATGTACAACATTAAAACAATTTGGATACGAATATTCCTATAGAAACACGCTAATAACCATTAGCGATGTACTTTCAACTATTCATTAGCGTCCATATAAAAACATTAAAACCATTTTAGTCATCATAATTTAATATACAGAAAATGAGTATACACATTGTAATGTAGCATTTAAAATGAAGGGAAAGAGAACGCGTGTCAATGTTTAAATTTTCTTTACTGAAGTAGATAAGGATGGCCGTTTTTCTAATGTAAGCAATTACCAAGGTACTGACAAAATTTCCTTATAAGAACTTTTTCAATTATTCCGTCAGCATTTACTTTAATGGGGTGACTTTAGCGAAATTATTAGACCTTATGCGAAATAAAATTATATTATTAAACGATATTGTAAATAGTCTTCAAGTATATTTAGAAAAATCTATATTTCAAAAGCTGTATGAAGATTAAATCTTTTATCTCAGATGAAAAGAAGCCTTATTTTTAGACTTCAGACCTTTTAAGAAATTAATTAATTAAGTACTAGATTTTTAACTGATAATATATACTTTACAAAAGTATCAATTGAACTATATTGCGCCAATTAAAAAGGACACAATAAAGTAAATTTTAAAAAAAACTATGAAAAGAGTGACCATTTCATATGGATGCTCTTTTATTTAATCTTAAAATTAAGTATTATGTGTGAGTGTATATATACTTATATTTTTTTCATCATCACCAACAAAAGCCTTTAACAGCTCTCTTCTCAGAAGGGAGATTTAGTAATGTTTTCACCAACTATACTTAAACAATCTCTTAACTAGCAACACCTTAACGTAGGTAGCTTCTAAATGGATATCTTACCTAATTTCGTTTTCACCCTGCTAAGTGACACCTAAATATCTAGGGCTTCCTATTTTGTAGGGATTTCAAAAACCGTAAACGTGCGCAAGTAGATGTCAATTGTCTTTTTCTTCAATATTAAATTAAAAAATTGATTATTATTACTACGTAATAAATAAGCATACAATATGAAATAGAATTTGTTTTTGTTTCATTTGAAGATTTAATAACCAATTTTTATAATTTTTTACTTTTATTCTTATGTCTCGAAATGTCAAACACAAAACTGATAACTGCCAAAAATATATAACATGTGTCACATCGACGGCGAGTAAATTTGTAATAACTGTGTCTTCTATAAAATGTTCTATGTATTCTTTTTTGTTATTTCTCCACTGCTTATTTAATATCGAGTAGAAGTAATCTTTTTTATATACAGTAAAGGATAAAAGGAAAAATATTTGGTGGTTGTAAAACTTGGTTACACATAACTACTCATTAACATTATTATAAATACAAAATTCTGCAAAAAAGCAAAAACAACATACAAGGAAGCAAAAAGAACTTTCCATTGGTATTTTTAACCGACTTCAAAAAGGAGGAGGTTATCATTTTGACTATTTTTACGTTTTTTACCTCTTAAATTTCGACTGGCTGAATGGTTTTTTTTATTTGAAAGTTTGTGCTTCCCGTTTGGTCCCATTTCAATTTGGTCAAGTTCTTGAAGTCAGTTTTTTTTTGTTAAAATTTGTGATTTTTAATCTAATTATTATAAAGCGGGTATGCGCAACAAGTGGACTTAGATTCACATTATAATATTAGGCCAGACGTTAACAAGCACTTCTATTAGATAAACACTATGTTAAAATCCATGATCAGCATCAATTATACTCTAAAAGTCGAGAGCATAATTGATGCTGAATAACATTGAGACAAAGAGGTCTGTGTCTCAATGTTAATCTAATATTAAGTTAATCTTGGCTTAGTTTAGTGTAGCTTAAAAACGAGCATGCAGGTTACATGCTAGTTTTTAAGATTTTTTTACAATATTTTCTTCAATATGAATATGAAAATTCAATATGAAAATAGTGTAACGTGGATAAACCATGATAGCCCTTCCACGCACACTCAAGAGCTCTCCTTCATTGAAATGAATATTACAAAACATCTCGCAAAATTTTGTTTATTTCTATTACACATTTCATTTACATAAACATTATAACATATTGGTCAATTGAGTAGTCTAAAACAGTGACGTCATATTTTCTATTTAGTACATTTTTCGTACAGAGTTATCGTAACTAATTTGACTAAAGTATTTTCTACCTCTATAACAATATAATATCGACAGGAATAGCATTCCGAGACAGTGATCATGCGGGCGGTAACAGCCTTACGTCATTACCGCTATCACTGGTTCTCAAAATCCCCAATTACCATTATTACCTTATTTAATTCGATAGAACAATAAAGTTTTACGTTATCATAAAAAAAACATTTTTTTTTGATTTACCTGATTTGATATGATTTGATTATTCAAATAATAATACTTGGTACTTGCTAAAGGGAAATTCATGCCATTTGATAATACAAAACAATGCACATACAATAAATATGTATTTGTTTTGTACATAGCAAAAGGACTGAATCATAAAAAAAAGTCTTGTGGTTGCGTGGGACACCGGAAAGGAACGAAGTTCCTTATCATAAAATATAATAATACATACAACTTTTTTAAATCTTACGCTTTTTTATTGAACGTTACGGATGTTTTTTGCTAGATAGGGTATATAGATGGCGCTATACTGTTTTTTTTAATCTTACGCTTTTTTGATTATACGTTACGGACTTTTTTTGCTGGCTAAGGTACCCCTCACAACGCCCCACCCAAAAATTTTGCACGATGTACTACAACTTTGTTATTTGGGTTATTAGTAACACACAATTTTTGACACGAGTTTGTGTGTCTATTTTTCAAATTTAGTAAACTATTATCCTTTATTCCCAAAACATATCTTTATTAGAAATGGAAGTCCTGAAGTAAATGGATTCTGAAGGTGAGATTATTGTAATTATATATTTCTCATTTTGTTATTAATATAAATCAATAAGGAAAAAACTGTATTGTCCGTGTTTGAGCTTCATTCGCTCTATCAACTGATCTATCATGGATATCATAGCCGATTCAGCCGATCGAAAATATCGACTAACATATATTATTTAAAGTAAAGTTCACAGTAATACATCGAAGCAATATTGAAACAGTCGTCCAATGGAGATAGCAATAAAGCATGGATTCTTACTAGCTGGATTGAACGATATAGAAATACTCGATTTATACCTGTACGCGTAAATCTGCGGATGCACTCGCCTTTAGATTTGTACAAATATAATAACTGAATCGAGTATTCCAGAAACCCTTTTGGGGTTATCCTCATATTTTATTACCAAACGGGGTTTCTGCGTTTTTTTGGTTTTCTAAGATAAAGTCATATGTCAAGCAAAAGCTACTTAATTCACAGTCCGCCGTGTAAATCCAAAATACTGTATCTTACAAAAGCAAGTTAAAATAGATTTTAGTAGATTTGAGTTATATCTTTTTAGTAAAATATGTGTATATGATTGATGATATGATAATATGATGATGATGATGATAATAATATGATTTGAGTTTTGTCTTTTTAGTACATATGGTATCAATCGAAACATATTTTATGGTTGATATAGCCGTGTAAGTTTTAAAACAATACTAATAATGTGATTGCAATAATCTTTATAAACGTGTATTGTTATAGAAAAGCCAAGAGAAACTTAGCCAACGAGTTATATCAAAACAATATATTTCTAGCTACAGTATTTTGGGTGTTTAACAAGATCTCAAATATATTTATCGGAAATACTATAGTTGAATTTTTATGAATACTTGTGATATCAACGGAGCAGCATCGAGTCAAATTTCGCATGTTTTAGAGAAACCCCATAAGTCACTGATTAATGGGGTTTCTGCAGCATATAATATTTTAAATTGAATATACTTAACTTCAAACAATATTGGAGAAATGTTACAAAAGGAGCATGTTATTAGTGGATTCAATGGAAAGTTGTCAAAGACAAAAAGGTTTCATACTTAATTAGTAAATTTATTGTATTTTTCCACTATAATGAAGGACAAGACGAGGTGGTTGCGAGTGAATATATCGGTAGCGTTGTGTCACATTATTTTATGCTGAGGAATGCATTTAGGGCTGTTTTATCACTGCGTACAAAGTCAGCCTACGTCGAGAAAACCTCTATAATAGTCTCTTGACTTTGCTTCTTCTTAGAAGCAAGATCTAAAAAACCTTGAAACTTACTCCAAGAACGAAGAGTCACAGAATTGGTTCCGTCTACTAGGATCTTGGATCCCCTTAGAATCAGAGGATTTATTTGGAAGTTTTTATAAGTGCAACGTCCATTTGTATCACCTGCTTAAATCGGGGGTTAATTTACATTTTTGTTCACACAATATGCCTATTTATGGCCAATATTGTATATAGATTGAATGCCATACCAGTTAGTATATTTCACTACGAAATTTACCTACACAACACCAAACTCAATAAAAACTCTATTAAGTCATTTATTTTTTAACAACATTAAAATTTGAATATTTAGGGGTTTTTTCTTTAGGAAATATTCCAAATTGGTGGACGTTTGGGGATAAAATATATGAAAATTCAAAAAAGGTTCATTAGGAGATCAATGTAGACAAAAAAATACAAATAAATTCTGCCGGTTTAAGCAAGACATACAAGTGGACGGAGCGAAAAAAAAAAAATATGCCTAAACTTTGACTGTCCTGATCTGCTTGAGCAGATATTTTTTAACGTCCCATCTAAATCACTTCACTGTAGCCCCCCTCTGCACATTCTAATAGCTAAACAAATTATAGACACAACAGCTACTCGGTGCTGGTGCGCGCAAGCAGTCATTTTAATGAATTATGTAAACTGCATTATAATGTTTCCCTTTTTGATAAGTGTATTATAAATTTTTCACTTACTTGGCGCTTAAGTACTCTGTGAGATTTTTCTTTTTGTTTATGTTCGGCTTATGTTCGGTTTATGTTTTGTTTCTCAATATGTCATATTAGTCTATAACTATAAGTTTTGAATTAAAGGTTCGAAAAATGGACAGTATAAAAGCCTAATAAAGGCTATTGATGTGCTTTAGAGAATCATATTGTTTGATACGGCTTTCTGACGACTAATCTGCTTTGTTTTACTAACATACCTAGCTGTAAGTTTTCCATGAATATATAAATAAGTAAACGGATAGTTACAGATCATAAAAACAATAAAAATTAAATGTTGTTAAATTTTGGTTTCTAATTACTAATTATTAATGAAGAAATTAAATAAATACCACAGAAAGTATCTTTTTTAAAACTTGAACTTAAGAAATAATAAGTTTGGATTATTACTCAAACTTTACAGAAGCTAGGTCACGACAATTTTATGTATCGAAACCATTTTTTTCCTGGAAAATTAACTTTGCTAGACTTGTGGGGTTTCTGAAATACCCGATTCGTCTGTAACCACCTGCTTGAATTAATTTATGTGCTTATGGTATGAGTACCATTAATTTTGTAAAGTGAATCCGGAGAATTATTTGCTTACCGCCATGTACTTTTATACCATTGACACAGTAATAAAAAAGATGTTATAAGAAATATCTTACTATTTAGTGAATAGATCGACAATATAATGTAGCCGTAGATATAGTGTGTCTCACCTGTTTGATCGATTTTTCCGTCGGTTCAGGCCGGTAGCTGAATCTAAACCGGAGCTCATAGAAATAGCTCGCGAATTTAGAAGTGACTCTTGGATATAGGCTTCATTTAAATCTGTAAAACCAAATGAAGCATTATAATGATGAAGCTGGTATTATTATTAGTAAATAATCTTTTTCGTAGATTTTATATACATGGTCTCTCGGAACAGACACGCACATTATAAATGAAAATCGTTAGGTTTCAGAATCTGGCTTTCAATTCATCACTGAATTTGTTTTTCACTTAAGTAGATACAGATTATAAATGAGTAAACCGGTAAAGAAGTACCGTTTGATAGTTTCTTTTTCACACAGCGCCATCTAATCCCAAGCTAAGCAGCGCTTGTGTTATGAGTACTAGACAACTGATACTAATACATATATATTTTTTTTGTAAATACATAATAATATTATATATAATGTTATAACAAATAAACAAACTCTTCAGATTTATATATTAGTATAGATATTATCATAAGTTATTCGTATTATATAATGACTTTACAGTTCTTTTCAAGATGTCTTAGACTTAATCATAGCAAAATGAAAATCATAGAAAAATATAACAACATGGATATGGATAAATAAATAAAATAGTAACGAATACATCATTGTAAAAGTAAAACTGCTGTTCTATATGAATGTCACAATTTTTAAATTTGGTTTCTGGTTTTGTTTGGAGTAGATTTTGGAACATCAGAATTAGGACCAATCAGTAATGTAAGAGCTGGTCTTGGTTGCCGCGACACAAGCCTCGAGCTTAGTGCGGAAACCGTCGATAAGTTTTGGAAAATACATTGTAACCTGTAATTTGTTTATGTACAAATAAATAAATATATCTCTAAGTACAATATTTTCTATTTCAAATAAAATTTTAGAAAAAGAGCCTTTGTATCTATTACGAAACGAAGCACCACTCAAAAACAATTGTGGAGAGATATTCGAGTATGCCTACGAGGTTCATTAAAATGACACTAAGCTCTTGAGCCTCTTAAGTGCATTTTTATAGAAGTTTTTGATTTTTAGTTTAAACATAATTTTTCTAAAGAAGAAAAGAAAAATGCCCCACATATTTGACATTAAAATTAACGCATACAGATTTTGAGTGGTTTCAATAAGGTTTTTTTCTAACATACATAATTAGGGATTAGAACGAAATACAATAGAAGTTAAAATTAAACTCTTTGGTTTTAATAATAAAAAGTAAGTAAAAAATAAAATTCACTCCTGTAGTGGATACGCGCCGGGGGTATGATTTTAGACAAAAGTCCAAATAATCATACTACATTTCTTGCCTAATCGCATTACATTAGATAAGCATTCTTATTATTATGTATTTAATTACAATGTATTTTTAATCACACTTTTATTGTCAATTTATATTATTTACTAGCTGACCCACGCAACTTCGTTTACGTCCCTCATATTGCCCGTAGAGTGATAATTTTCCCCCGTTTTTAAAACATATTTCATTGGTGCTCCGCTCCTATTGGTCTTAGCGTGATGATATATAGCCTAGCCTATTCCTCGATAAATGGGCTTTCTAACAGTGAAAGAATTTTTCAAATCGGACCAGCGGTTCCTGAGATTAGCGTGTTCAAACAAACAAACAAACAAACAAACTCTTCAGCTTTATATATTAGTATAGATATAGATTAATTGATCTATAATTCAATTTACTTGTGATTTTTTGTTACATATTCATAATATTTTCAATAAGTTCGAACTCGTTTGTTACAAGGAAAGGAAAGCGGACAAACAAAATAATTGTGTCAATTGTTAATAACCAAGATATAATAACCAAGATCGAAACAAAAATGTTCGGAGTCGACAATCATGTAGAAAATATGTTAGAGCAGTTTATTATTGACGTATCTGCAGAAAGTTCATCAGAAAGCAGCGATGACGATATTTTTTTAGATTACAAGAATTGTTTAATAATTATTTTATTTAAATGTCCTAGTGGAATATATTTATACATACTATTACAATATTGTTTTATTGTTATTTATTTATTAAAGTACTAGTTGAGGCCCGTGGCTCCGCCCGCGTTAGTGTCGGTTATCGCGGCAAATGTAGCCTATGTGTTATTCTGATGTATAAGCTATTTTATTGTAAAGTTTCATCCAAATCCGTTCGGTAGCTTTTGCGTATGTAGTAGAATTAGATAAGATCAATTATCAGTGGTCAAGTGACAGGAGGAGCGTGGGAGATTTTGGCCGGAGTGCTGTCATTGAGATTTTGAGAGTATCATGGTACCACGAGTTTGTAAAAGTGTATTAAAATTGTAAAACCTATTAAAACAATTACAAATATTAAATATAAAGTTTCCAGCGCTGTTTTAATGACAAAACACAATAATACAGAGTATTAGTACTTCCAAACTTTTGCGTTTATAATATTAGTATAGATCATATAACGCGAACAGAAAATTACTATAAGTTTGCAAAATTTAAATCATTAAATAATAATTAAATTTTCTCTACAGTAAATTTTAGAAGTATTCAGTATGAACGGGCCTTGACAATTTCAAAACAAGAACAAAGGCGTAATCCGCACCCCCACCAATAAACCTTACTTTGTCAATATCGGAAATATGCAAGAAACATACTCAGTACGTTTGTCAAAAAAAAAACAGACTATAGACGGCGGCAGCTTGATGAAGTCCTAACGTGATATGATTCTTTTTTTTATGGAGAAGAGGGCAAACGAGCAGACATATCACCTGACGGTAAGCGATTACCGCCGCCCATGGATACCCGCTAAACCAGAGGCGTCATAAGTGTGTTGCCGGCTTTTGGGGCATGGGGATAGGGATGGGGAAGGGGTTTGGGTATGGGCCTCCGTTATCCTCACTCACTCGGTTGTCTGTGAGGCCGTGGTATCAATCCGGTCGAACCGGCTCATGCATGCGGAGTGAAAGGTGGGACTGTAGTTAAGTTTTGGATTCTGTCTTATCAAATCTTTCATATTTTATGGATTGTTCGTTTTGCTAGATAGGTTTTGCCTTAGCTTTCTATTTTGTCTTTTAATGTATTATCTTCGGCCTTATGACCTAATTGGCTCAAAGTTCAATATGTAGCTCTTTTCGCTTATTAAGAATCTCTAATGCATGCTATTGCGTATTAGGATAATGAACATATTAACATGGTCTAATTTGACATCCAAAGGACTAAAAGGAAAAATCTTTAATAAACGCGGATTAAAGCAATTGGAAAACCCGAAAGTTAGTTCTATATTTATAAATAACTAGCTGACCCGGTGAACTTCGTACCGCCATATTTACATATCTGTCTCAGCTTCCCACAGGCAATGTACAGTAGCAGACAAAAAAGTACTTTTTTCTTTTCATTTTTCTTGTCCACAAACCTTGTCCTAACAATAACAAACACAAAAAAAAAAAAAGTATGGCGCAGCTAATCCGAAATTTCGGATTTCGGCGATTCATTTTTATATATATAGAGATAGAAGATATAGGTATGTCGATAATTCCATATATTATGTCGTATTGATTCGAAATTTAATTATTCAATATTACTCAAGAAAATTCTTAAAAAATTCTTATATTAACAGCCCTTTATAGCCCCAGTACACGTTGGATTAACGCGCTCGGCGAGTGTGCTCCATAGATTTTGTTTTGTTCACACGTTGGCCTGTTTCTTAGTTTCTTTGATACAAAAATCCGATACTAGCACTCGGCCAATATTGGTTGCAAACGACAAATAGACACAAAACACGCCCAGTACACGTTGGCCGAACCTACTCGCCAAGCGCGTTGGTCCAACGTGTACTGGGCCTATCAGGAATTACATTCCACTAATATTATAAACGCAAAAATTTGTAAGTATGGATGGATGGATGGATGTTTGTTACTCTTTCAGGCAAAAACTACAGAACAGATACGGATGCAACTTTACAGTAACTTAGCTTATACATGAGAATAACACATAGGCTACTATTTTCCGCGATTACCGACATACACGCGGGCGAAAAAACTGTGAGATTTGCTATCACTTACAGGTCTGTTTTCTTTTCAAATATTTTGTTTCATTATGCGAAACCATTTCAATTATTCTAGCAACGAATAACGTTTTAGATCACTTTTCCTTATTGAGCCTTGGATTTCTTTACGTAAAATACGGAATTAATTCACTTTATTCCGGATTAACTCTAAATCGAAAGTGTCGGAGTTGATTTTCTTCTTTCTCTCTTGTCCATTTCACGTGACTTGCTTCATTCGATTAGCACATTGATACTAAGAACCCTTGCCAGAAATTAAAAATTATTTCGAATAAATATTAATGATAAAATACAAGAAATTAACTTCAGTTTTTTTAAGAGCTTGTCGTGTCCCACTGCCGGGCAAAGGCCTCCCCTGCAACAAGCCACTTCTCTCTATCCAAGGCCAGTTCCGTCCAGTCTCTGCGATTGACGCCAAGATCGTCGCGCCATCTTTTACGGGGGAAATCGTCCACCCGGAGGCAACCAGCGTTCAATGACTTTGACCCATCGGCCGGATTCATCCAACATATATCCATTCCCAAATCTCATTTGGCAGTCTTATTGCCCCTTGTCTGTGTATAGACATATTTGTTTTAATTGTGCAAGTTACGTTCATTTTCAAAATACAAGCATAACTTCTAACTGTTCTATTATTTATTAAATCTAAGAGAAGCACTCCCGACTTAAACATATTATACTCTTTACGTAAATCCATAACGTTATCGATGCGCGCCCCACTCCCGTCACTAGAATATATGAACTTCACCGCAAAACAAATTATAGTTTGAACTCCCAATTTAGCTGTCAAAATTTTCGTGGTTATTGAACTTGATGTATTTACTATTTAAATATCAATATTGTATTGATTTTTCGTAGCCAGAAGAGATAATGTTTAGCGATTTAAAATAGTATTGAGATGTTAATATAGCTGTATAGTCCTTAAATATTAACACGAAAAGTGTATACTGCGATTTCTGAGTTGCGAGCAAATGCTAAAAATAAGGATCTGGTAATCATTCAATCCTGGCACTTCACAATATTACTTGTTTAAAGGTAGTTACATTACTAAGAACAATAGAAATATCTATATAGATATACCTTATTAATACCGACTTGGGCAACGTATCTAACCACTTGATGAAAGAAAATTTTGTAAATGATAATCATTAGTGAGGATTTGTACTTTTAGAAATGTTTCTCTATTACAAACTTTTTAAACGGTTTTATTTAGCTTAACCTGGTTTGGATTTATCTAAAATTAGGTGCACACCCTCAGTTCTGGTGACAATATAATTAAATTAATTCTGTTTCATTGTAAATCCAAGATGGCCGCCACTACAAAATGGCGGTTTACAAATTTTGTTACAACTAACTCAATATGGCTATCAAATGAAAGGGCTCGAATAGTAGAACACAGATGAGAAGTACTATGTAATGAAATTAAAAACTTAAAACTTGAAAACATGTAAAAAAATATTCGGTATAAAATCGTTGGGCCCTTGTTTCTATTCAGTCATCTCAGTTTACGCTACGCACTTTTATACCGAATATTTTTACCTAATTATTTTTTAGCTCTTAGTACATTATTTTCAACAAAATCGTTTATTACCATTATATTTTATTTTACTATTTTTTTATTTTATTTTAGATAGTCGTGACGTTTGATAGAATAATGTAGTTTATCATGAACATTTGCTAGGTACGATATTAGCAATACGAAGTATACATTCAAAGTGAAAAGTAATCAGTTTATTATTTAATCAAGCTTTCCCTTAATACAATTATTTCAATGGTATGACAGCGAGCCTTTAGTAAAGAAAGAAATAGAAGCACACGTTAAATCTTGAACAAAACAAAAGAAAATTGAACAGACAGGACTCCTGAGACGGGTAGGTACAGATGATTTTTTATTGACTAACTTTTGCCCGTAGCATCACCTACATTAAAGTTTTTGTTTTATCGAAGTATAAACTTTTTTAGACGCATTGAGCACTTTCTTGGTGAACAAAAATAAATTTTTGGTAGGGAGTAATCTCGATCTCGATCGCTGTCATTTTACGTTGATCTTCTGTGCAAGGATAGTACCGCCCCGTGGCTCTACTACCTTGTAAAACTTGTTAATTACACATTTAAATAATAATAGTTAAATAATAGATGTAGTGGGTCCATTCCTCTTTTTTTTTCCCGTTCTGGAATCCTCTCAGATACCACCTCCCGGTGGTATGTCTCGTGTGTGTAAGGTATAGCTCGGGCCTCCTACTGTGTGGGAACCCCGGTGTTACCGTTACTATCCCTAGAGCGCGCACGCTACGCAGCATTCGCGCCTCTACCTGAGCCGGCTTCTGCTAGGGTGACAGATGGCCTCATCCGTCACCCTCAGGCTTGCAAGCCTCTTTTGCTTTTTTTTTCACATTCATTAATCGCTGCATGCTCGTCTGTTCCTGGTGCTCTTTACACTGCCCTTTTTTAGCGTTTGTTAAGATGAACATTATAAATATAGAATCCCCTATGGCGTATTAAATGCGATGACGCACAATCTTTGTTTATGTTAATTTATCGATTATTATAATTTGCTTACGGCATACGTGCATCCACGCACATCTTATTCTGATGTAGATCTTTAGAATTTTAAATTTTGTTAAGTCGTCGTTCAAGTTCGTCAAGTTTTAATAAACTTTTCTAATATTACGTATATTTATATTATTTAATCAATAATTTTCTCTTGAAACAGTCCTTGATTAAAGCATACTTATAAGTAACATTCATTCAGGAATTTATTGGAAAAAGGAATATGTTCGTAAAATAATAGGTTAAATAAACTTCAGATATTAGATTGGCCAATTAGATGTGAACGCTGCCAATACATGATGATCTTCTTTCCAGACGTCTTTTATAGGATTCGTTTACGAACAATTGAAACAGAATATGAACGGATCAGAAGCAGATGGTATGATCACAGTGATACTGAAATCCCAAACCCCACTGAAAATCAGTATTTCGTTGCTTTTGATCGAGGTGTTCCAGTCCCCCAAAATTGTGCTGTATTTCTAGCTTAGCTAGGTTTATAAGCTTTTATAAGCTGTCGTATAGTTGTGACATTTAATTTGAATACATTTCATTTGAAAACACTAATAAGTGATTAGAATACACAGATATAAAACAATAAAATAATTCGTCCCTATTTTATTTTTAGGTATTCGCATATAAACTATAATAAGCTAGAGCAAAGTTGTTCCAAATCTTTTAATCTAAATATAATATGTGTGTGTTTGATGAAAATCTAGCGACCCAGCTCGGCTTGAAATTCTCAAATTTAATTTACTATAATATGCATGTATAGCACATATAACCTTATTTTTGCCCTCGATAGAAACGGACAGTAGGTTTTGGTGATTTCATCTAATTTACCTTGATAATCCAGTACATGCTGTGACGTCTGTTTGTGTAGATCTATGATTTTTACTGAAGCTTCAATTTAACGTTCACAAATGTCACTTATATCGTGTCTTAAATACATGATTTTGAATTTGAATTTGAAGCGCTCCTTTATTCAAATTTGCATTAAAATCAGTTGAGTAATTTAAAAGATCTGAGTGAACAGACAGCGGAAGCAACTTCATTTTATACTTTGTAAATATAAATGTAGAATTCATTATGTTTTCTCGCAAGAGCGGGCACGATGTTTAGTAAATGATTGGTTAGTTCAGAAAGTACACTCTAGCTCTGTGTTCAAACTACTACTCGTTAAACAATCTTTCAAACTTAGTCGCGAGACTGACTCAAAGATACGAGTGCTCGATAAACAAGGACGTCCCAGGCAGTAAGGTCAATTAATTAAACGAAGAACAGCGATATAGAAAGCAAAACGGTAGCTTTGATTCTTGGAATCATTTTTTATGGCTTTCTAGCTATTGCATTAATCATAAAGTTATTGTGCTGAAAAGGATACAAAGAACACCCAGATCAACAATTTATGGATCACACAAAGTGTAGTTCCACCGTTCTCACTTTGACTACGACTGTGATAATGATAGATACATAAGGAAGATTTATTCCAATTAATTTTCTAACTCAACACTGTCTTCCTAGCTGTATTACCTATACAACCATGAATAACAATCCTCTTTCTGATATTTCACCACTACAAACTTTTTTGAAAGTTTCAATAGTAAACTACTGACTGAAACTCTGAAAGAAGCAAAATAAAGGAAGAGTTTATACAGACAGAGTGTCAAGCCAATTGTATACTGATAAGAAGTAGTTACTGGTGAAGAACTAGTTACGAGTATAAGGTTGTCAGTAAAAAATATTTTTTAAACACGCCTTGTTTGTGTTTTATGTGTTTATGGATCATAAACTTAATATTTAAAGAGAGTGATAGCGTTTATGTAGTAATGGAACGCCCAGATAAATATAAGCTGATATATACACCTGTAGAATGGTTTAGCTAGGTTAGGTTAACTAAACAGGGTGGAAAATCATAACTCATAAGAAGCATACTCATTTTCTAGGTTATAAAAAGTCTCTTGGACACGGCCGTCCAAGAGACTTTTTCATCAAATTGGTAAAAAAATATTAATGAAGATGTATTTAAACGGAATAAAATAAAAACAGTGCGGGTTTATGCAGATGCTTTTAAAATTGCATATCATCACAACACACACAAGACACAACTTTTGTTATCTTTTCTTGCTGGTTTTCACTATGAAAATTCTTCTGCCTGAGAATAGTACATAAATTGATTATGTTATATTAATAAATGAAAAGAAATCAAACCGTTTTGAAATATAATCATAAAAATGTATTTTTTTAACTTGGTATGAAACCAAAGGTAAACACAATGTCAATAAGAATATATGGTTTCGCTAATTTCGAATTGTCTTGAGTTTAAAATGATTCTAATTTAAAAATTTTTGAAAAAAATCTACCAATCTATACAAATAAATAAAATTGGAGTGTCTGTTTGTAACATTAAATAACAGGTTTTTAATCAATGCATATGTATACACGATACATATAACAAAAATGTAGTTAAAAAATTTTTTGTCTGTCTGTCTGTCTGTCTGTCTGTTTGTTCCGGGTAATCTCTGGAACGGCTGGACGGATTTTGACGGGACTTTCACTGGCAGGTAGCTGATGATCCGGGGAGTAACTTAGGCTACTTTTTTTAGACTAACTTTGTCGCGCGGCGTTACTCGCGGTACAATAATAACCGCGGGTAACACCGCAGGGTTCAGCTAGTATATTATAAGAAGCAGGATGGGAGAAACCGAGAATGAAACCAAGTGGTGTGCAGTTTGAGAGGCCTATATTTTTTTTTTTTTTTATTGTGAGGTGCCAAAATGACTCTGCCCTGCCTGATGGAAAGCATGGGTAGAATCCAAGAGTGGTGGTCACCATCCTCATTGCGAATAAGCACAATGCAGCATGCATGGTGACCCGCACTATGGCGGCTTGGTGAGATGCTTTTTCACGCTCCGCTTAAAGGACCCGGGATCATAGTGGGAAGGAAACACGTATGCCGGTAGCTAGCAATTGACTGCTATAGGCATGTTGAATGATGATATGATGAAAATAGCATATTAAGAGAGAGTTTTAACTGTTTTTTATTTATTTCCATTTTATTTTATTTCAAAATAACCTTATTATAATTGATTTGTTCTATATTATTTTCTCATTGGGTACCTAGTACCTACTAATAAAAAAATCTTGAAAACTGATAGTTATCTGTTTTCATAAATAAGTTTCTGTTTTTTAATTATTTTTAACTGTTTCCTAAAATACCAGTTAAGTATAAATGTTAGGTATTTTGATTGCTACGACCATAAAATTTTCCTGAAAAAAACTACTTTATGCTCGATTTAAAAAAACTATTATAAATACTTTTGAAAATAAGAAATAAGAATATATTTTATTCTACAATGTGTTCCAATTCCATAATATAAAATATTTTCTTTGACCTGTTTTAATTGTTATCACAACATACAATGAAATTATACGTATACTAGCTTTTGCACGCAGCTTCGCTCACGCAGACTTTCATCCCCTGATTTATGACCTTAGGGATGCAATTTCAAAAATTCCTTACTTAGTGCTCACTAACGTTATATAAAGAACCTACATGCAAAATTTCAGGTTTCTACGTTCAGCGGTTCAGGCTGTGCGTTGGTCTCTGGGTATGTCAGTCAGTCACCTTCCTCTTTTATATATATGACTAGCTGAACCCCGCGGTGTTACCCGCAGTTATTGTTGTACCGCGAGTAACGCCGCGGGACAAAGTTAGTCTAAAAAAAGTAGCCTAAGTTACTCCCCGGGTCATCAGCTACCTGCCAGTGAAAGTCCCGTCAAAATCCGTCCAGCCGTTCCAGAGATTACCCGGAACAAACAGACAGACAGTCAGACAGACAGACAGACAAAAATTTTTTTAACTACATTTTTGGTATATGTATCGTGTATACATACATATGCATTAAGTAAAAAGCGGTTATTTTAATATTACAAACAGACACTCCAATTTTATTTATTTGTATAGATATATATATATATATATATAACTATATATATATATATATATAGATGATTTAGCGTATATTGTTGTAATTTTATTATAATATACAACGTCTAATGAAATGTGGATCCCGCGGTATAGAGTTGTAAGTATGAGATACGCCTACTGAAGCAGCTTGTGCTCCGCAGTAAAACATTGTATGTACATTTTACGAACAATACCTCAGAAAATATACATATTTAAGAAACCATATTTTAACTCAGCCAAGAATTCTATATTTTTTAGTCACGTTCCAAATTTCACATTGATGTGATAATAAATGATGTTTTGATTCCAATTTGATACCTCTGAAGTGTCCGCGCCATTTTGGTCCGAAATCGTGTCTATGAAATAAAGGAAACGAAAAATGTATTCCTGTAAAATTGCAATTTTAGAGATACCACAACTTACGTGGGAGGTATCGATTTGCTACTACATATATACAATTACAACAAGTTGACGTTTTTCCAATTAGTGAATAACTATTAAAAATAATTCCTAATTGAAGATTAAAATTCTTCATTGTCATTGTCGGAGTTCTTTGCGGAGTTAATGGACATGTCCTATCTAAATAATAAAGAAACTTGAGAACTTGTTATTAGCTCCCTAAGGGCATTATTAGTCGTATGTTTCAACGTTTACTTATGTTAGGTAAAATTGTGTGCACTTATATAATAATTGGTTGGTCAAGAGACATCGAGATTATTGGTGTAGGTACTTAATTGTTTATTTTAGCTCGTGACATTTCACATACGTATCGACATGAGGATTACAATAAAAGTGTACCCTAATGAGGGAATGAAGTAAAAACCTTATTAAAATGAAGTTGAATAAAATTGTCCTAAATTTACGAAATTAAATCTTCAGAGAATTTGCTGGAAGACATTCACTACCGGTCACTATTCACACCGATGTGACCATTTCACTTAGGACTTGCGTGTCGTCGCTCAGCTCGTATCGTGTAAATGGATGCCTCATCCACATGGATTTGTTCGTTCGTCCACATGGATTACTCTTGTGGCTGGGTGTAATATGTGTGTGCCGTTACCCTCTTGGTTGGCGATGCGGTTAACCGCCAAGAAATATTCCTTTTTACCAGCCCAGTGGCAGCCTCTTGCTGCGCTAGAGGGGCTCAATGATCGTTCTGGCTAGAGGCTCTACGTGCTGGCTTTGCCGCCATGGAGGTGATCCAACCGGTGATTATTGAGTGGGTAGGGAGGAAAAAAAAAGAAGGATACAAAAATATATGAAACGGAAAATCAAACTCCGGACAACTATTTATGGATCACACAAAATGTTATGCCATGTGAGGTTTGAACCCAACACTCAGCGCAACAGAAAATGGCATGGCGATCGCTTAAAGCACTATGCCATCCGTGTATGTAAAATTAAGCCTTTTCTCTATTTTGTTTAAATTTATACAATGATGTGTGTGTCCTAGTGTGTAAACACAGTATTCTATATTATATCTACTAATCTAATATTCTTATCAAACTTTAATAACTACACTATAATTTTATACTATACATACAAATGATTGAAAATTATTGCTCCAGTCTTAAGTTAGTAATGATGATATTAGATATTTATCATAGATTCTATCTTTTACGAGTTTGATAATTTATGAAGAGCGATTAGACTGATTAATGTACATTCGGCTTACAAACTGAAAATACAGGTACCTACATACGTAAGTGGAGTAATGACACCTTTGTAACAATTTGTTTGAAATCGTCAAAGTAAAGGAGAGTCTTTTTTGTCGACCCCACACAGCCCAGTAGGTAGTAGTAGTTGAGTAGTATTAGAAAAATGCTTCTATTTTACTTGATCCTTTTAACCTTGGTATTTCCTTATCACACCTGAAAACTAACAATGTAAATACCTTTACTTGTGTTTTTAGTTTATTTTCTTATATCGCTACAATGACTTATTAAATAAACTTACGTCCAAGTCTATAGTTTTTTAAACTTATTGCTGTGTTTACTAAGGTTTGCCGGCGACTCCGCCAGCGTGTATGTTGAATACACAGTATAGCTCCTGTTATTATGATTACTACAGTAATATAGCTTTATTAAGTTTCATTAAATGCATTTAGTAGTTACTGTGAAAAAATAACAACTATTGATGCATACTCACAATCTTTCACAATTATATTTTTATTAGGAATGTGGAATAAGGCAGGATTTGGGACTAATCCCGTACTCCGCACACGCGTATCACTGTAATTTCTATACACCAGGATCAACAGTAGTGACCCACGAACACGCTGAGTTATAACACTAGAGAAGTCCCAAAAAAAACAAACTGTCTTGGAACCCGCAACGAAACTAATCAGAAGAAAACTGGAGGAGTTGGATATATAATAAGTCATTAGCAAAGCGCTAGACAAAATGAAATAAAATATGGGTAGACAACTTTTTTAAAACAGGGAAGCACCACGAGAATTAATTATTATGGGTCCTATATTATTATAATCATTTCTAATGGTGAGTTAAGTTTTATATCGACCGAAAAATAGCAATAAAATCTACATTTGAAAAATATTTATATTGTATAGGAATGGGTTCCATCACAAATTGTAAGTACATATGCTTAAATGGATATAGAGCCATTAGATATGTTATGAATTGATATTTGATACATGTTCTAATTTCACATATTTTGTACTATTCTGTATTAAGTACAGTCAATCATTTAGTTATTCCTTATTTTATTTACTTAGCGTATTTACTATTCCTTTGTTATTCTCTGCAAATTTATTATAAATAATACTCGTGTCACGGTGTTGCTCCCGATTGCCTCCAAAACTATCTAACCTATTTTCATGTTTTTTTTAAATGTGTGTTTTGCTAAAGTGCTGAAGATAGGATAGTTAACATTATGCTTAGACCAATACCATAACTGAAATGAGACACAGACGAAGTTGTGTGGGTCACCTAGTTTTGATATAAAACTAAAAGGTAGTATGAACGTGAAGAAAATACGAATAATCAAGAGCTCCTGTGACATGTATGTTCGGCTTTTTGAAGCGAAGGCAAGTAGCGCATTTTGTATCTGCCGTCTTCTTTGTGCAGTCCTTTAGCGAGTGCCCTATTTCACCGTAGTGCCCACAGGTGGATGACATCTCTCGACACGTTTTGGCTGCGTGCCCATGCTTCTGGCACTTGTAACACCGAGCCACAAGAGTAAAATCTCTGACAGGACAGGATGACCATTTTGGAATTGCAAAAGTACTTAAAACACAAATATATCTAAATATATTTAATACTTTTTTTTATTTTTACACATTTGTTAGGGTTAACAATACACATTTAGTACCCTTAACATTGGTTACATAATAATAATCTATCTAATAACATCAAAAAGTTGGCGCTAATAGGGAACTTTGAACAAGCTAACAATATAACAACAGCCTCAAAAAACCCAAACCTTTTTCTTTTTGTGCGTGCGAAAGCCCATTAGGGTTATCACTCCGTCATGGTTTCCGGTCGAGTGGTACATCAGAATTGGACGGAGTATAAGCCCATGTTCAGATGACGAGCGCTCAACGCGCGTTTTGTTAACGCGCGTTTACAACTACATGTAATTTCGTTTTAGGAGTACATATGCTAACGCGCGTTTTTACATTTAGTTGTTATTTGATACTATAGCCATCGCCATAGGTCAGGACGTAAATAGTAAAGTTAGGGTAAAGACTGTCTAAATTTACTACCGTAAATTATTGTTTGTGGAGAGTTATATTCTTACGTCATATATTATTAAATCAACAGAATGTATAAGACCGACCAGCTAGATCAGCAGATGACAGTGGAGATGTTATCGAGCACCTAGTACGAAGACACGGCTTATCTCATCGAGAATAAGACGTGACTATATGTTATTGACCGATAGAATTTAGGATATAAAATATCGCGGTAAGTTGGAATAGACGCAGACGCCACTATGTAACAATTAAAGTATTATGGAGCCGTGGCTCCACCATAATAAATAAGCTCCCAAACATAATATCGCCGTTGTTAATTCTACGTACCCAGAAGTTCGCTATAAAGTACTATCCGATTCGAAAAATTATTTCACTCTTAGATGGTCCAGTGATCAAGGAAGGCTATATATCATCACGCTACAACCCGTAAGAGCGGAGTATCAATGAAAAATGTTGCTTAAACAGGGCAAAATTATAATTCCATTGCGTGCGCTGCGTGAATGGTTCAAGTTTCACAAAAACAATGTATGATAGAATTGTTTGCATTTTATCACATTAATTCGCACTTATTTGTATCCTACAAATGTTTGATATTCATAGTGAGAATTTGATTTATATAAAGGTTTGAATAGGAATTTACAGTGTGCATCACGATTAGAGAGTACCGAGAGACCGAAACCAAGTAGAGAGTGAGTTGATTAATACGAACTTACTGTTAACGCTGTCTGATGTCATGACTTCGAGTGGTTGACTATTGGTGAGCACGGGACGGCTACCAGAGAGGCTGTCAGCCTCACTTTGAATATCCGGGGTGCGTTCACTTTGCGATATCGACAAACTAGAATTACTTCGTGCAGGCGTTGGGGATGATTGTAGGCTCGACTCACTACCTTGCAGCTCCTCCTAGAAGAACAGAACGTAAAATTAGATGTTAAAAAGTATGGAGTATATTTTTATTGATAATGATTTTAAGTGACTGCCAGCATAGTATGGTAGTTTAAACGGTCACCTCTGTGGTTCCTACTAAGCTCAGTGTTATTTGTACAATATCTAAATACAATTTTACCAACAGTAACACATTGTGTGATCAACAAATTATTGTTCTATGTATAGGTGGTCTATGTATCCGTTTCATTAATGTATGCGATACACAATAAATTCCTAGTGGAGCTATCCTTAAAAATTTTAAAAAGTGAATAGTTTTATTGGAGGTTGTATATTCTGTTACTGATTTAAAAATTAGCATAGTTACGGTTGTTTATGTTCTTATATACTTTAATAACTTGTATCTTGTGAACCATGAATAAATATCCTCTAGTACACTGCTGATACTCTTATCTTTATTTCAATATAGGTTACCAAACTGAAAACTCGCCTAGAAAATGTATTTTTTTATATTTATACTGCGCCCGCTATTTCGTACACGTGAAATTTGGATTTGAAAGTTATTTTTAAATTTTCACCGTTTAAACCTTCCCTAGACTATGACAAACTTTTCAAATCCAAAATCAGCTAAATCCATTAAGCGAATAGCGATTGATTTTTATATTTAAGAAGAAGATGAGCCTGCCATAGTGACTCAACTTTGCCTGATGGTGACCCACACTATATGATATGGTCTATTGAGATGCTTCTGCATTTCCTTCGATTTTGCGACAACAAGAATGCTGCATTTTGGGTCAGTCTTCTGTGAGAGGGTATTACCGTCCCGGTCAAGCTGGCCCACTCATACTGAAATGTACGTTGCTTAACTACCTGTTCTACTACAACATTGCTACAGAAACAAACAAAAAAAAATAATTTTGATAAATATTTTTTACTCATTCAGTTTTTATTGTTCCGTGCAGGGTTACTCCTAAAATGCGGTATGTCAATCAACCGTCAACTGTAAGGCGTCTTGATTGACCTAATGATATTATCATACTTAATATTTATAACTCATCTATTTTTATGATCAGTGGATAAAAAAACTATCAATTCATCAGATTTTGTGGAAATTTTCCGATACTTGTTGTAAATATGCAAGTTAATAATAATATTTTCGACATCTGACATACAACGCCGTCTAGGCCCAAACTAAGCTGAGCTCTTAAAATATATATAAATATATATATCTGATATCTAATGTGGTAAATAGGATAAATAGGTTTATTGAATTATTGTGAAAATAAAATTTTAACAAAAAAAACCGACTGACTTCGGGAATTGGATCAAATTAAAATGGGACCATACGAGAAGCAGCAGCTTTCAAATAAAAACCGGCAAAAGTAAAATCTTGAACTTAAGAAAGAAGCATCAAAATCGCTTCGAATCGCTCGCTTCGCAACTCGAAAGTTCGGAGGTAACACACATAAAAAAACAGTGGAATTGTGAACCACCTCCATTTTGAAGTCGGTTAAATACAATCACCTTTATTTCTATATTGTTTTAGTACTAAGCGAAACCAATTCTAACAGAATATTTTTATAACTTGTGGATATTTGTTGTATCATATACCTAACATATCACAAATAACTCTATATATTACTGATATACTGTCTCTTGCTCGAATAATGACTTCTTCCATCGATTGTCCTGAGTTGCTCAACAAAATAAAAATCTACGTTCCAGTGCATTCATTGCGCCATGCTCCATTTTTCTTAACTGCTAGTGTAGTTGCTACTAGGTATCTTCAAAACGGTTTTCTTTATCGATCTTGTCATATTTATAACGACTTAGTACGCAAGCATGACCTTGACATTTTTGCAATGAGTTTATCAACTATGAGGAGCAGACTGCACTCAATGTCGTTTTAAAATCTAGAATTTTTAATTGAAACCTTATTGAATTTAAATGCAGGTAATGTTATTAAAAACCGGACTCAACTTCAATTATTCTAAAATACTTAATTTTTTCTGACTTTTTTAAAGGGTTTTCATTTTTAAATATTTAGTTTCTATCTGTGGAGACTTGTAAATGACGTGTTGTTGCTAATTTTATAACCTATTTTAAGTGTATTGCTGTAAGTTTCCCTAACATTAATAAATAAATAAAAATAAATCTATCTCTTACGCTTTCATGGCTAAAGCGCTGCACCGATTTTAATCAAATTTGCCATGGAGATCCTATAATTCTTCTTCATAAGGACGAACATAGTGGTACTCTTTACCGTGATTACCAACTTAAACGCGAGCGGAGCCGCAGGTAAAATTTATTATTTTACATTCTGTTATTTATTTATGTATATTTATTTTACTGTTAATTAATTACAGTACCTTAAAAGATATTCCAGAATAATGCTATTAGCTATTTTGAGACAACTTTTTAAGCAACCAACCAACGCTTCAAAGCGTTCCATGTGGGCCACATGGAAAGGTGACATATTTAAATAGCTAAGTTTAGTGCAATCTTGTCTCGGCACGTTGACGACATTATTGAGATTTACATCTTAAACCTAACACAATACCTACATATCTTATATGTATGAATACGATCTAGAAACTAGCGCCAGTAAATAGTTTTGCTATTGCAAAACGAACGAAATACGATACAAAAGCGAATAGAAGATTTTAATAGCAAATTTTTTGCGATACCTGAGTATCTGATAAAAAAAGTAAAATCCCAACTACGACAATAAAGTATGAAACAAGTTTGATAAGCTGTAGTCACGCCTTGTTAAAGTGTTATAGTACGTTTCTGTTGTTTTGATGTAACGTGTGATTACGGCGTTTCAAACTTTTTTTATACTTTTTTGTCGTAATTGGGATTTAGGTTTTAATATTTTTTATAATTATTTTTTGATGTCATTATAATATTAATTTCTTTCCAAAGTATATTGTAGATGCCGTAGAAATATCACAATTATCAAATAAATACGGAGGAAGTCAAGAGCAAATATTCATATATATATTTTGAAATGCACAAGTAACGCCTTTTCCAATGATACCAAACACGGCATATTTATCTCAATTTTAATTTTAACATTGTACTTTATGACCACTAGTGGGCTCCACATTAGATACAGTGTCAGGTCATATAACCAGCGGACGATCAATACGCTTCCAACGATATCTCATCTGTCCAGTTCTAATTTGAGGTGCTATGAGGGAACAGATGAACATATTTACATACATACATAGCCTATCAAAATCATAACCCTCCTTTGGCTTTGTAATAGTCGGATAAAAAATGTTCAAGTGCTAGTCGGACTCGCACAGTGAAGATTCCGAACAATATTATCGGTACCCTTTACCATTATGGGTATACCTATTGCCGTTATTATGTCGAGTAAAATACGCCAAAATCTCACCAATTATTTTAATTGCCACAACAAAAATTTACAAACAGACATAGTTACTTTCGAACTTATAATATTAGTATGGATTCAGTTGAAAATAAGTGCAAAAAATCAGATCATAATTAATAAAAAAAATATACCGCTTCTTTAAAAATATTGTAACACAACTATTAGTCACGATAGTTTGAAGGGCTTAAATTTCCATTACAGGTCCCCTTGTCAAGCTGTTGTCTACATTTAACATCGTCGTATAAACAATATCCTTTTTATCCACCATCTCGGAAAGAGTATTTTTAACCTTCGATATCTGAGTGCAAAAGCCGTTTTATGCGCTAGAGGATAAAGTAAAATTGAATTTAGAACATAGTGTGCACTAAGGTTGTGAATTGTGGATAAGTGCAGTAGATGCAGATGGAGTAGTGTAAAGCACATGGAGATAGAAGTAAATAGGTTTAATGAAACCTATTTACTTCTACCTCCATGGTGCCGAATTTATTATACAATCTTTTTTAACTTGTTAAAAACTCAAACTCGGAATCTTCTTGGTGTACTTTTTTTCCATTTTGCTTTGCCCGCGCCATTTTCTTTTCACACCATTTAGTCATTTCCTTGCTGATATGGGATCAAAAGTTACGTGTTGCATTCGAGTGCAAAATTTTTTCACCTCGTGCTCTTTTGATTCCCTCGCTAACTTCTTTTTTGAACTTCGATATCTGAGTGTAAAAGCCGTTTTTATCCGCTAGAGGCCTAAGTAAATTGAATTTAGAACATTGTGTGCACTAAGTTTGTAAATTCAAAACATCATTAAACCTTCTATCTCCATGATGCCGAATAGTTACGCCATGCTCAGACGACGAGCGCTCAACCTCGTTAACAATTACATGTAAAAACGCGCGTTAGCATGTGTACTCCTTTTTTTTTTCTTGCGGAAATCCCCTCGGATACCGCCTCCTGGTGGCATGTCAGACTCGAACCGACTAAAACCGCACGCCGTCTTGGGTACTAGATGCCGGAGAACCAGGTGCACCCTAGAAAGGAAAACCCTGGAACTCCGACGTACCTCGGGTCACCTACGGTTTTTAGATGTATCCCTCCTTCGAGGGAATCCCAATGTTCCCGTCACTGACTCCCAGGGCGCGCACGCTCCACAGCGTCCGAGCTGCCATCCAAGCCTGCTTCTGCTCGGGTGACAGACGATCTCATCTGTCATCCCCAGGCTTGCGCTTAGCCGTCTCCTTGGCAAACATAACTTGCTCGCAGAAAGAGATGGCGGAGTTCCACGCGCTCTCGCTCACGCCTCGGCTCCCCCCACGCCGGGCATTCTACCAGTGTATGAAGCGCCGTGTCCACGGTCTAGCCATCGCACATCCTTTTCCGGTGATCACCTGCGTCAGCCGATATGAGAGGGTCCCATGACTCCTCTGGAGCCAATCCTTCATAATGGGTCTTACCGCCGTAACAACGGCGAACCTATGTAAAAACGCGCGTTAGCATAGCGCATGTTGAGCGCCCGTCATTTGAACATGGGCTAACGCTAACACGCTCAAGATTCTAATTTTTTAATCCTTTAAAAAGCAACTTTAAACTCTTGTAAAACAAATAACTATTTTTTATTTACATTGCCTTTCACGCTTACCTGCTTTGCTTTTAAAAATATCTTATTATCAAGCAAGCATAGTCTTGCCTCCAAGACGTGTGTCATACCAAATTATGCTTGTGGCTAGTCCTCTCTGACAATATATAGGACTGAGTGTATTTACCGCCACGTATAACGAAATATGTTAAACGTTATATACGCGTGAATATCATCATCACACGTCAAAATTCCTGCAAAGTCTACAGCTGGAAATAAGCTTGCTTCTTCTTAAAAAAGAGGTGTTGGTCATGCAAAGTTCATGCATAACTATGAATGATCATGCAATAAATAACTTCATGGTTAGATTAATAACAACGGTAGTATGTTAAGCTGGTTAGATGACATTCAATAGACTAATTTAATTACTAACGCGCACTGCGAGTCGTTAATAAGTTTTGGTGTCAAAAGCGAAACTTCTTAACAAGTTTAAAGTTTGTTAGGATCTGATTATGAAGATCGAACTAAGGTTTACCTATTAAGGTTAGCAAACTTAATGTTCGCCTTTAATTAAATCGCTATCAAGAAGTACCGCTTCGAATGCAGTATATGGGTTTCCGTGACGCGTTTAATGGTAAGTATATATTATTTTAATAATCTCAGATAAATCTTTATCTGAGTTAATAATAATGAACGTTGATTCTTTTTAGTACTATAATTGCGAAAGTATCTTTGTCTACCAATATCTTACGCTTTCAATGTTAAACCGCTAAACTGATTATGATGAAATTTCAATCAACAAAGCCCACGTTTTACCCCGAAATTTACATTTATGCAGTTTGTTATAATTTTTATTTTTTTAAGTTAGTGTGGTGCAACGAGAATAACTAGCAACGTGTCACTTGTATTCTTTGAAAATTGTATTACGGTATCGGGAATGAGTGGCAACTACTGGACCGACTTTATAGACCCAATTCGTGTGGTGATTTTATTAATAAAAGTACTGCAAAGTATACTCGTATACTTTAACAACATTTTATGATTTCAAACATCTATTAGCCTCAAAGGTTGGCTAAGAAGTGCGTCAAGAGTTAGTGAGTAAAGATCAATTATTTCTGTTTACCGCTCTGGGATATGTGTGACAATACCGTGTGAGAGCCACGTTTTGGCATGAATCGAGCGGAATGATACCACAGCGTCACAGAAAACCGGTATGAAATAGCGTTTGCGCTGTCCTTCGCCGAGTGAGTGAGGATACTGGAGACCCGTAACCCAACCCCTTCTCCCATCCCCTCTCCATCCCCTAAAGGCCGGCAACGCACTTGTGACGCCTTTGATGTTGCGGGTCTCCATGGGTGGCGGTAATTGCTTACCATCAGGCAATATGACTGCTCGTTTGCTCCCAATTCCATAAAAAAAAAGAAAATATGTAATAGTCTCAGAGGTAACACCGATTCGTCGTATTAGATACCCATAGATAAAGATAGAGTTTTAGATGCCAACAGGAGACATGATCTCTCCTTTCTACGGCGTTACTCTCTTTCATCATCAGCCTATCGCAGTCCTCTGTTGGTCCTCTCCAATTGACAAGGACATCGATATTACTCACATGGTTAGCTCGGTGAAGTGGCAATATTAGCCGCAGAACCGATGAACGTGGAGACCGCGTCTCGGTAAACATAGTGTAAAATGTCCACAGGTCAGGGGGAGTACCTAGTGATTAACAAACGATAGCTGACAGGAGCCATTACATATTGGAAGTAGGGCACTCAAACCATTCATTTGTATGACAAAATATTTTTTTGAATAATATTAATAAAATTTAATAAAAAAGACAGTTTGAAATTTTTTTTAATTGTAAAGTCGGCATATTTTATCTCTACCACCTCTGTTGGCTACCACAATCCAGTTTTTTTGTGGTAGAAAAAGTTGGGTGTCTCATCAAAATGAAGCTACCCACGAAAAATTTGCTAGATAACAATAAATGGTAAAAAATAGACACTAAATTCTGGACTATTTTACTTGCTTATCTACTACTTCACGTTTAAAATACTACATTCATAAAATACACTTTGTTTTAATAATGAAAACAATAAAGTAACTCATATATTGTGCGGTACGTCAAATGATATAAAAACAATTACATTTCTGTGGAGTATGCAAACGTTTTGTTGTCAGAATTGAATAAATAAAAAAAGTGGCATAGTTTGATTATAAAGCTGCAAAATCAAGTTTTAATACAAAGTACACAAGACACATAGTTTTATGTGTTAAAGAGGTTTTGAGATATAGACGGGTCAAAAGTGCCATCTAGTGGTTCTTGTAATATTACACTTGGCGCTGGCAAGCCTTTGCTTGAACTTGGCTTGACACGCTGACGAGTGTCTAGATTATAGTGTGACCTCTTTCTTCATCTAAACTATAATACCGTATTCTCTAATGGCCATAGCCCATAATTGACATCTAAAATAGAAATTGACGTTGACCTACTTTTAAATTATGCTTGAGTAAATGGTTGGTAGAATTGATACACAATTTATTTTGTGTGCGAATGCATTTTGAAACGGTTAATAAATTTAAAATCATATATTAAACTAACAAAGTTTGTAGATATTTAATCTCAAAAACACAGTCATGCAAACAAGGTTGTAATGTTTTATCACACATAGTATACCTAAAAAAGGGATTTTCCATTTTTGTAAAGGAAGTGATCAGACTAATAGAATATTTTTGTAATGACATATCATTAAATTTTGTAATTAATACTGTCCACACATGCAATAAAAACCACTAGAACATTTAAAATTCTAGTGAGTTTGACAGATCTCCAAAGAAGCGATATTTCTCGGTAAAATCGGTAAAATAGATAGGTAAAAGCTGTTTAGATAGTTATTTCGTCAGTCATTAAAAATAAATGCTATAATATATAACGAGTATATTAAAAAAACTTAAGTATTTTTACATTAGTTCATGTTCACCTTCAGACAAGTTTAGGTTATATTTTACAAAATTCAATACCTTTTTTTGTCAACCTATAAGTTAATGATAAAAATTTATGGTTGTGTGTAGCTGTTGTTTGTGTTGAGATATATATTTTACAAGTTCGATTGTGAGCTTTTTATAACCGTAAAATTAATAGTCCTTACCGATGTTGTTTATATTTCATGGTTTATTAGATTTGTGATCTTGATAAATACGCTTTTATCACTGACACTTCAGGTTGCTAATTCAGTGGGCCAGGAACCCGGGTCCACTTTTACCATTTTTTACTATCAAGCTTCTTAACTAGACTTTCAGTACCGAAATATGATTTCTTCCAGAAACATACGAAACCAGAGCTAGCAGAAATAGCCCCTAAAGTAGCACAGAGGAGTTCAGAAGAACAATGGCAGCAGTTCAAACAAAAAATCGTCAATGCACTGAACTCTATGGCCAAAAAACCCATAGATAAAAAGCACTGGATATCGGAGGAGGTTTGGTCTGCTGTGAGATTACGCAAAGTGCTTAAATGTGGCGTAAGATCTGAAAACTTTGAGGGGGAATATTGTCAACTCACCAGGAAAATCCAAAGACTATGCAGAAGAGACAAAAATCTGTTTCTGGAAAATATATGTTCTGAAATCGAACATCACGCAAAAAAATACTAAACTGCTGATCTCTTCCGCAAGGTCACACAAATAACGCGAAAATTCAAGCCATCTTCTTGGGTCATAGAGGATAAAAATGGGAACCCTATACATGAAGTTGCTAAAATAGCTGAGAGATGGAGGGAATATTGTGAGGAACTTTATCAAGATCAAATGTCCCAAACCAATTCAACTCCATCATCCGAAGCCGTGGGGGAGGAGGAGCCCTGCATACTCCGATCAGAAATTGAAGCCGCGATCCGGCAGCTAAAGAACAATAAGGCCCCAGGACCTGACAGAATCACAGCGGAAGTGTTAAAAGGACTGGGCCCAAATGGGATAACATCTTTGCTTTATATATGTAATAAGATATGGCAGACCGGAGATTGGCCATCAGACTGGGTACACTTCTCTATTCTTCTTCTTCACAAAAAAGGCTCGATACGGAACTGTAATAACTACAGAACCATTGCATTGATGTCTCACGCCAGTAAAATATTACTCTACATCGTCAATGCGAGACTAAGAACTTACCTAGACTGGCAAATACCCCAAGAACAAGCCGGATTTGTGAAAAGGAGGGGCACCACGGAGCAAATTCTAAACCTTCGGCTCATAATAGAAAAGTGCTATGAATATAACACCCCAACCTTTATGTGTTTTGTGGATTACCGAAAGGCCTTCGATTGCGTTAGGTGGGAGAAAATGTGGGAGGTTCTGTCCGAGACAGGTGTGCCGGCCCACCTCGTTATGCTTATTCGCAAGCTATATGAGTCGGGATATGGCACTGTGACTGTGGGAGATCGAACATCAAGCCGTTTCAAATTCAACAAGGGAGTTCGCCAAGGATGCATAATCTCTCCCATCCTTTTTAACATCTATGGAGAACACATAATGCGACAAATTCTAGATGGTTTTGTGGGTGGTATAAAGATAGGCGGAGTGAAAATATCAAACCTCAGATACGCGGACGATACCACCCTCTTCGCATCATCGGAAAACTAAATGGCGGAGTTGCTTCGTTGCTTTAAACCGTGGCGCGATTCCAATACCTTGGCTCGATGATCACCGATAAAGGAAGTAACGAACCTGAAATACGGAGACGTATTGGCATGGCAAAAGTTGCAATGACCCAGTTGAGCAAAATTTGGAGGGACCGTAACATAACCCACCGGACTAAAATATCATCAATATATCACCTATTCCGCAGCTTCGTCTTCTCTATTGCTCTGTATAGTGCTGAGACGTGGACTTTCAAAGCCGCAGATAGGCAGAGAATCGACGCTTTTAAGATGTGGTGCTGGCGTCATATGCTGCGAGTACCATAGACGGCCCACCGCAACAACATATCTATTCTCAAGCAGCTTAAGAAAGAAAACACCCAACGTCTATCCACAACCTGCCTACAACGAATACTGCGGTACTTTGGCCATATTGCACGCAGGGACACCGGCAATTTGGAACGTTTGATGGTGACTGGCAAAATCGAAGGGAAAAGACCTAGAGGTAGAGGTCCGAAGCGATGGTCAGACCAAATATCGGAGGAGCTCAAAATACCTGTCAGCGACGCACTCCAAGCTACAGACCGGAACCGATGGAGACAACTGGTTGACGGAATCAGATGGAGTCACGATCCTCAGCAGTGAGGGAGCGACTGAAGAGAGAGAGAGAGAGAGACTATCAAGCTATTTTTAATTTTGTTATTAGCTTTATTTTAATGAGATGCCTTACTTTTTCATTTACGAAAATTCTCCGTTGTTGTAGCTAACATAGGTATTGGTCCTTCAAAGAGAATCAAGAATTCTATACTTCGAAAATGTATCAATAACAAGGTGATCAAAAATAATGACTAACTGGCTATTATTAGTTTCAATAACTGGAATATATCGTTAGTATATATTAAGCAGTATGCTTAATATAGGTAAATAATCAGTATACTGTACAATCAATGTACAATATGAGACCCAGAAGCAATTATATGTAATATGATTTCTATTAGGGTCTAAATCTTTCTTGGCTTTATCTCATTTTAATCATTCGCAGTCTAAAGAAATTCCTTAAATTAGTTATTTCACAGGCGATGATATATGACCGGAATGGTTGGCGCTCTTTGGGGGAGGCCTTCGTTCAGCAATGGACTGCAGTAGGCTGAAGAGAAATGATATATGATTTTATTAGAGCTACGTGCACATTTTACATTTTAATTTAAACTTGTTGAAATATCATAAACATAATTACTAGTTTCTGAACCCAACTTTGAACGCATTCTTTATCAAGTAATAAAACCATTTAACTGATTCTGTTCTAGCATAATTTCTACAAAATTGTCATTGATTAAAACCATCAAACGAAACATTCGCATTCGTATTCGTTCGGTTTCGTTTACTAGAAATAACTAATAAATAAAAATGTTTCCGTAGATTTAGGTAATCTTTTTCATTTATTCTTGGCTATACTAAATTTCACGATTATTGTTTTCAAATATGGAGTTTGCTGGCAACCCAAGCGTGCCTAAGATGTGTAACTAGCATCACGCTAACAGAAATAGGAGCTGAGCATTATTCAAAAGAGATCAAGAATTAAGACTTATAATTCAAAACATAGTGTTTTCAATTTTAAGTTTCAAAGTTATGGAATATTTACTTTATCAAATAATACTTAATAGAAAACCACAAACAAATAAACACACAATAACAAATCCTACACCTAAACAATAAATCAATAATAATGGCTAGGTACTTATTAAAAAAATAATACATGCACAATAGTTAGTTTTAGTGCAATTGTTCGATGTGGAATGTCAGCAATTATCTTTTTATTTTTCCAGCATTTTAAAATTATTCGCTACTTTATCTATATATATATATATAAATTAATTCCTATTTGCCTTAGTCACGACATCACGCGTGTACGGCTGAACCGATTTTGTTAATTCTTTTTTTTTGTTGGATAGCCCATTTAGCGAGGAAGGTTTAAGGCTATGTAACATCACTCTACGACCAATAGCAGCCGGGTATCGACCGAAAATGTTGGGCAAATGGGAAAAAACAATTTTCTTATGGGGAGACGCAAACGAAGTGGAACGGGTCGGCTAGTTTCTTATATTTTAGGTATACTTATAAATTTATTCTCTTCGAATAATTCTAACATTTCATAATTTAATACCCAAGTGACAATTGTGTAACATGGTCATCTTCTCTCAAATTTGCAATGCCTGGAAAAGACTACTAAGTTGAGACAAAGATTATAAGTTCACAAAATGTACCTACACTTAGGATAATAAAGATTTTGAATTTGAATTATCAAGAAACAGCGAGAGAGACAATAAATGAATGAACAGAGTATAACACAGGTAATTATCTCGTTTGTACATACTGGAGACATGAGACATCGCAACTATTACTACAAAGGTAACTAATGTAGAGTTAAATGAGCCAAAGGTTAAACAAACAAACTCTTTCGTTTGACCGTGAATTCTACTTTATAATATACATAAATTTTCAACTTTAACTAACATTGTATTATCTAGTTAGAAATGTTACTTTGATCGTGTTTAAATATAATTAAGTTGAAACTTTCGAACTCACGTTAGCTTGTATTCTGTTATTTTGTATATTCACTTATTAAAGACTGCATCAGAAAGTATTTAGTTATATGTAAATTGATTTTCTGAATAAAAACCGTATTTAAATGAGAAATGATGAAAATGTGCACTCAACACAGAATTCATTAAAAGTTTGGCATCAATTAATGTGTGTATGAAAAGCAAAGGTAGAGTAGATGTTTAACACAACGTAGTGTGAATTTTCAAATTATGAAACGACGGTTAAAAAAAGCTTCACAGCACCAGTTTATATTTAATGATGATCTGTAATAGCACAAAAAGTCTATATACAGTGACATTTAAAGATAAACTTTATATATTTGGGTGCGTTTTAATGAAACAAAGTAACACTTTCTTTTCATATACGATGAATGCTAATAATTCGTGTTGAACATCTTACGTAAAATTACTTTATTTTTAAAGTTCTCTAACTTAAAAAGGTCAACTCGTCTAGTTAAACGTACTAGCTATAATAACAAAACCAGATATGTCATCAGAAATATTATTAAAAGTGAAAAAATAAATGATATCAAGATAAATAAATAGAATCATTTGTCAAGTCTAGTAGTAAATATTTGAGATTTTTAAAACAAGCTAAAACATAGAACAAATATTATATCAGTTAGTTAAATTTATACGAATTGTTTACTTAATGTTTATTTACGTAAACATTTAAGCAGTACTAGCCGCCCCAACAGAGTTCGTTTTGTTGACATTATTGATAGACGTTTTAATTAACGCTATTACTTATATTATTATTATATTTGTTATTATAATATTTGAACATCTAACACACATCGCCATCTAGTCCCAAGCTAAGCAGAGCCTATAAATATACAAATACATAAATATTATACTCGTACATAGAAAACACCCAAAGTCCGAAAAAAATATTTGCAGATCATAGAAACATTTCTTTTACCTTTTTTTCAATAAGAAAGTTCCTTGTGCCTTAACAAAAATCCTACTAATATTATAAATGCGAAAGTTTGTAAGGATGGATGGATGTTTGTTACTCTTTCACGCCAAAACTACTGAACGGATTTGGATGAAACTTTACAGTAACATAGCTTATACATCAGAATAACACATAGGCTACTATTTGCCGCTATAACCGACATATACGCGGGCGGAGCTGCGGGCAACAACTAGTATTAAATAAAATGTTAATCGTTATTGATTGAGCGGTTCTAGAGTTTTGCGCTCAGCTACACATTTAGCGATTCATTTTTATTTATATAGATTTAACAATCTCAAATAGTCGATGTTTGTACTACAAAAAATGACCCTTAAACTTAAACATTAGAAAACATTACTCACCGTAAAAACACTATTCAAAACCTCGTCCACACAAAACGGCAGGATATTAGTTCTAACAAAAGTACGTACTTATACTATAACTAGCTGAACTCCGCGGTGTTACCCGCGGTTATCGTCGTACCGCGAGTAACGCCGCGGGACAAAGTTAGTCTAAAAAAAGAAGCCTAAGTTACTCCCTGGATCATCAGCTATCTACCAGTGAATGTCCCGTCAAAATCGGTCCAGCCGTTCCAGAGATTACCCGGAACAAACAGACAGACAGACAGACGTACATTTTTTTTAACTACATTAAAGGTATATGTAACGTGTGTACATACATTTGCATTTAGTAAAAAGCAGTTACTTTAATTTTACAAACAGACACTCCAATTTTATTTATTTGTATAGACTACAATAGATTTATTTACAAAAAATACTACTTAACAACAAATAAGTAGGTTTTTCATAAACCATGGTATTCATCATTTCCTTTTAATTAAAGCGTACATTTGTAAAAATGCTGTTGAACATTTGATTTATTTACCAATTTCGTTGTGTTAGTCCCTAAAACGCAACTCTATATTCTTAGTCACGCCTCAAGTAGGTATATTACTTTTTATTTTCAATTCTACTAATTTAATGTAGAGACTTTTTTTAACCCGCAGCTCCGCCCGCGTGTATGTCGGTTAACTTTCTAAAGAGTAGCCTATGTCCTTTCTCAAGAATATAGTATCTCCATGGCAAAATTGGCAAATTTCATTAAAATCAGTGCAGTGTGTGTGAGTTACTTTCTAAATTATAGAAAAATAATAATTGGCACAAATTTATAAATAATAATTATTCGTATTAAGTTTCTTTTTAAATCGATATGAACCACTTTATCGATATTGAATGAAGCCAAGACGAGTTACTTTACTTAACTTATTAACGTTGCAAATATACTGGTCATAGAGTATCAGTCATTTGTAACAATTTAAAAAAGTGTTCTAATATAACATAAAAAAAGTAAAAACTAAAACCCAACTACGACAAAAAACGATGCTGAAAAAGCATGAAATAAGTTTCAAAAGTCGTAGTCACGCGTTGTTAAAGTATTATGGACTATGGTACTCAGTACTAAGTTTCAAAAGCCGTGGTCCCTGTAGTGTAATGTACGATAGTCCATAACAGTTTAACAACGAGTGACTACGGCTTTTGAAACTTATTCCATGCTTTTTCAGCGTTGCTTTTTGTAGTAGTTGCGTTTTAGTTTTTACTTTTTTTTATTTAAAATGTTTTGGTGCATCTGTAATATTAATTTCTTTGCAAAGCAAATTTTAAATAAGCACCATATAAATATCACAATTATCGAATAAATACAGACAAAGTTACGAGAAAATGTTAATAATATATAAAATGTAAATGTTTGAAATGTACAAGTAACGCCCTTTCGTGTGATACCAAACACGGCATATTTCTCTCAAATTTATTTTTTAATACAGTACTTTACGTTGGCTAGAGGGCGCCACATTAGATTCAGTGACACGTCATATAGCCTATAACTAGCAAACGATCATGACGCTTCTAACGGCACCTCATTTGTCCAGTTCTAACGAGTAGTTAAGGAGCTATGAGGGAACAAATGAACATACATACATACATAGCCTGTCAAAATCATAACCCGCCTTTGGCTTTGCCGTAGTCGGGTAATAAAAGATTAGGAAAACAAACCATGTACAGTTTAAAGTGTAATAGACCCGTAGTTCTTTTGCTGGACCTCTGGCAAAGTGTAGACTAAATTTCTCGATGTTGTAACGTACGGTGAGGTAATGTAGAATTAACCATAAATTTTATATTTAACAAGAAAATGAACTCTGAATTCGTATGATTCATTTTTAATAGGGAATATTTCTAAGGGGAATTGTTGAAAGTCATTATTTTATATTCCATTGCACTGATTGACTAATAATCATTATTTTGATTTGATTAGTACAGATCCAATACGATGTTATTGCTAAGGTTTATAACTATGTGGTTGTAAATACAAGAAACCGAAAATGTTATTATACATGTCTATTGAATGAACGAATAAAGCAAAATCGATGTGCTTGAAAGATTCCGTGAAGGACTTTTTAATAAAAATAGTTCTTTTCTCACGCGAATAAATTTTCATTAAACTCAAAAACTTTAGCTTTATGAATGCAAATTTATAAAAATACTGGAACTACATCTGCACTACATTGACAATTCGTGCAACTTTTCTCTCACTTACTTTGCATTGCCTGGAGGGGGAATCGTTGATTCGTTAACTGGCAACCAAGAATGATTGTATACAGGAAATATAAAATTTTAACTTTGTATTATTTAAAAAAAAAAACAAATTATTGTAAATAAGTAACAACAATGCACCTGTTTACTGTAGGTTGAGACTAACTGAGAGCTAGCAACCATTTTTTTTTAATAAATAATCTTTACATAATTTTCTTTAAAATGACGTAAAATTAATCAAAAATCATTTAGCTGCAATTTTCATAACCAAATTAATTGTACAAAAATTAATTTAAGGAACTAGCGACAAATTTTTCATAGGCAACCTGTCGCTAATCCATTGAATACTTCCTAAACTATTATTTAAAATGAATTTCATAAAAAAAAAACAGATAGCTGCAGAATCAAACAGTGGCATCCTGTACTTTTAGATGAGTCACTTTTCATTCAATAAATTTAGATAAGAATTTTATTGTAAAAAATATGGAAGAAAGGAGAACGCGTTTGTTTGTTTAGTCGAGGTTTGCGATAAGTAGGTTAAGGTTAGAATTCTACGTTTTACTTACTATGAACTAATATTATTTGGATTGCATACTAAAACTACGTGTCTTTAGAAAATTACTATCAATTTTAACGCCTATCATGCCATATTTTAAATAATAATATTATCTCATAAATTTTGAAACGTTAATAGAATTAAAAAAAAACAAACAAAAATAAAACCTGCCCTCGAATAAAAACATTAAATATTATAGAAAAAATCAGTTGAAAGAACTAATATTTTCTTTTTTAAAAGTTTTTAAATTAAGTAAATACATTTTAAAAAAGTAGTACTAGAGAAGAGTAATAAAAGTAAAAATAAGTTTGTAAAATAAATTTGATTAAGATTCATTTTAATTAAAATTATGTGCAATTGCAAATAGTTTGTTTATTTTTGAAACTAAACAATCTTTACCAGTATGCCGAATACATTTATGATAATTTAGATTTTAATCAATTTTCAACTTTTCACAATAACTTGAGACACGTGACTTACAATAACGAACCGTGTGTCCGTAGGGAAGAGCCTTTCCTACGCCACCTATAGTACAACCTATACTTCAACAGCTAGAATTACTAATTTAATTACATTTGTGACGAACAAAAAGCCCGTCTTCTACTGTAATATTACATTATATTATATTTATATTAAATACTAGCTGAACCTCGCGGTTATTGTTGTACCGCGAGTAACGCCGCGGGACATAGTTAGTCTGAAAAAAGTAGCTTAAGTTACTCCCTGGATCACCAGCTACCTACCAGTGAAAGTCTCGTCAAAATCCGTCCAGCCATTCCAGAGATTACCCGGAACAAACAGACAGACAGATAAAAAAAAATTAACTACATTTTTGGTATTTGTACCGTGTATACATACATATCCATTAAGTAAAATGCGGTTATTTTAATATTACAAACAGACACTCTAATTTTATTTATTTGTATAGATAAATGAAATTCCCAGTCTGCAGTTTCCCACGTGGTAAATGTTTTTAGGATAGCATATAACTATTTACTGCAAGAATAACCGCTAGCTTAAATAAAATGTCGTAATAAATAGGTAAAAATAAAAACCTGATGATTATGCAGAAGTCCTCCACCGAAGTCACCATTACACCTGCTGTTCTCATTCAGTGACTGAAGAGATACAGACATTGAGCCCCTTCTTTGAATTGGCTGATTTTTACTTGTTTGACGTTTGAACATTTCCGTTGTATTCTTTAAAAAACTATCCATTTTCTTTCTAAAAAATGAGGATTTCCTTTCTAACGGGGATTTCCCAATAGAATTTAGATCCAATTCAGACTGTGACAATCCTTCTCGTCTAGATAACATAGTGTGATCCAAAGATAGCTTTCTATCACGAGCCTTGACGTGTGAAGTTTCGCTCGGGAGTATTGAATCGATGTTTACGTCAGGATTCACAGAATCTTTTTGTTTATCTTCATCACTAATTAGTGCCAGATCAGATATACCTTCAGGCGCGCTATTAGCTTCACGTAACATCGTTTCAATTGAAGTATCTTGCTCATTAGAGTCACTAATTGTATTTTCTACTGCCTCCTCATTTGTATCATTAACAACATAGGTCTCAATTACATCTTCGCTACTTTCAATGTAATTACTGTTTACAATTACATCAGGATTTGTAGCACTCGTAGCTTCTGCCATGTCGAGGTCTTCGGCGTTCATTTCACCTTCAAAAATATCGTCATTTTCGTTAAAGTCTTTATTTTGCATAACTTTACTGCCCTTAGGGGCCTTTATTCGCATACTGCTATTCATTTTGACTGTTCTCAAGATCTCTTTAATTTTCAGATTTTCTTTAATGGTTTTAACGTCCGTTATAAATAAAGGAGATTTATCCCTCTCTGTATATTTTGGAGGCTTTTCCTTCTTAGATCGACGCCTGAATCTATCCATATTAGCACAATACACAACACTCTTCACTGACACAAAACTTAACTCCTTTATTAGTTCTCCAAAACGACGTCATCACTTTTATACAACTAATTTTCTACAGCCGTAACCAGCGCACAACGTTACACCTGTACAAACCACTTAATCACAGTGAAGTCGGCCATGATAACAATATATCGACGAAATGAAAAGGGCATCGAATCACAAACTAATAAATGTTGTTACACGGGCCCGCTTGCCAATACTCGCCGGTATGGCTATCACACAATGCCAGCAAAAATTTATCGATACAATTACTCTTTTATTATTTAATTTCATCGCTCCCTGCTAGGCACATAGGCAACTAAGTACTTCGCCAGTGTGAAACGAATAGCGTCATAAAATTATATAAAAGTAAACACGCTGTTTCCAGTGTCGAGTTTGATTAGGTTACATATCTTCAGCGCAGTATCACCAGTGTCACTTAACGTTATCTCGAGGCTTGTGATAATCTTTGATATCGCGTATCTATATACCATTTTTGTTTTTATCTATAGTCAATGTTGAATGTATGTCGGCTGGAGACTTCGCCTGTTATATCTCTGATCACATAGTTTACATATATACTCGCAGCACTAATTTTCCACTACAATTATCAGTAACTACACAATCAATATTTATTCTTCAAATATTTTATTGTGCAATGGTTTTGCGTTTGGTTATAAATGTTTCAAAGCAAAGAATACAATGTGATAAGATTACTACAGTTACTCATTTGGGCATTGGCGTACTAATTGTTTTAAATAAAGTATTTTAATATAACACACACAAATGTTCATTGTTCAGAATTGCAAAGACAACTATAAACTTTTATTAGTTCATAAGACAGGTCCAACAATGTGCTAAAATATGTTTGTTACACATTACAGGCAATACCTTTAAGTAGAAACATATAACAAACACGAGATCCTAATACTCGTAGTCTTATTTCGTTATCACCGTTTGTAATATCAGGTACTTTGTTTGAAAAATATTTTTATCGGTTATATTAAACAACATCGTTATTGTCATTATTCAATAAAATACATATTTATACTTACTATGATAAACCTATAGTTTGTAGATGACGCGATTGTGGTTACATATGTAACGTTTCCATATTGTTAAGACTAGTATAAGAATACCCTCAAAGAGAACTCTGCACAATATAAAAAATATACTGACGATCTACTGCCTGAATTTCAGAGGATGTCTTATTTTGACCAGTATAACTTGAACTATCAATGTACACATTACTGTTATAAGAAGTCCTTTCACTTAATTTACATGTTGGTAACACACAATTTTTAATAATGTTAACATCCTGAATTCTATTCTATATATAAACATTAAGTATTCCAATTATAATATACCTAAATATTTCAATTTTCTTTACTTACAAATATTTGGTTTCACTACACTATAACACATGATGGCCTTGGGAGTCACCGCTTTTAAAGTAGAAGACGTACGCTCTCGAACTAAATGGTTCGCATTATCCTTCCTGTGCTACCAGTGCACATGTTTTCTCTTGTAGGCCATGTAAAAAAATCACCTCATTCTTAAAATTATTCAATTTAATATAACACTCCAATGACAATAAAGATTTTAATAACGGTTAATGCTATCTGCACAAAACTATATCATCTCAAATAATAAATTAGCTGACCAGCGTATCGGCATATTTACTTATCTGTCTCAGCTTCCCGTTGAATTACAAATTGCCATTTCGCATTGTTTTTAATTTTTTCTTGTACACACACCTTTTTTTTAAGTTTGGAATCCTCCGCGGGCCGTCGTCGACCTTCCGGGGTTTGCGGCGGGTGATATAACCGACTAAAACGACAGGGTGTGCCACTCTGCGCCTGAGACGGGAGGAATCCGGGAACTGTTGTTATTAAGACATCCGGACCGTACACAAACCTTGTCCTAACAGTAAAGAACACATAGGAAAAAGCATTATTTAATTTGGCGCAGCCGATTGGAAGTTATGCGCGTACATACATTTCGGCGATTCATTTATATTTATATATATATATACTTACTTATGTATTAAGTATGTTATAGACTTATTTCCTATATTGCTTCATATTTTACAAGATGCTCAGATATCAGAATGATAAAAGCTTTCACTTAATTATATCACTCTTCTCGATCCAATAGTAATAAATTCATACTGTAGACATTGTATGCCTTGAAATACTATTTTCGAATATCGATCACAATAGTCTAGTTTTCTTTAAATAGATTGAACATTGTCAAAGGGCTTGATTAATACTACAATATTCATCATAATACAAAACGTAGTCAGTCATTTTATAAAAAATAATTGAAGTCTATGGATGCTTGGTGTTCCACACAGTGGCGGCCTTGTGATATGCTTTTTCAAGTAACCGCTTAAAGGACCCAGGATTTTAATGGGAGTTCCTGGTTATGACTAATTTTTCACAAGAAGGAATAACTGAACCATTTAGTTAGAGAGAGTATGTATCCCACTTTAAAACGGTGACTTCCAAAGCCAGCACGTGTTGTAGTTGTAAGGGAGAAGACGAGATTAGTTGGAAGAGTTCCTCAAAACACTTTCTATGACATAAGCGATAGAGGTCTACTATATAGGCAAGGCAGGAGATCTTCGCAAATGCTGAGACTCAAGGGACACAGTGGCTTCGGGATTTTCAAAAAGTTCAATGAAAAGATTTTGTACGTTGTACAGAGTGAACTATGCTCGTACAGTGTACCTAAATAATAATGTTTATTCAATAGATTTTTTACTAATACTACATAAAAATAGTGACACATTAGATAAGCGGTTGCTGTTGACGACCATACTAATATAAATTGTGTGGACGGATATATAAAATATGGATGTGATGAAATGGGGACCGTCTTTGAAAGAACAAAAAACGATCTCCCTATACCTCGTAAAATATTAATTAGTGTATTTTTAGCGTTTAAACGCTAAAATCCACGAGAAAAAATCAGAAAAAATCTTTGGAGCCGCTTGCAGAGGAAGAAAAAATAAAAAATAAATAGTATATCTACTTATGTAATAACATCATAAATAAGTATTTTCAATTTATTTTTATAAAATTTTATTATTGTAACTTTAGAAAAATCTTGGTAAGTCAGAATTTCAAATACAATAATATACTATTATTGACAAATTAGGTTGCTATACTCATTCACGTATACGAGTAGAAGATCACCGAAAGCACAATGAAACAAAAATAACATTAACCAAGCGAACAAAACAACAAGTAATAAAGAAGATTAAAAGGTTTTAATAGCAACTAAGGTATAAAATATTAATAATCTCGCTCCGCTCGCGCTGAGTTTTATTGTGCAAAAACATATTTCTAAATATCAAAGTAATAATTACAAAGAATGTATAAAAAAATGATTTACAATAAACATTAATTAATTATTATTAATAAAAATTCAAGAATATGAAATAATATAATAAAACAATTGTTAGAAAATATAATATGAATTAATGGCTTTAATAAAAAAAGATAATAACCATAATAACAGTGAATAAACACCGACCAATAAATTGAATAGCAATCTATACTACGCATGTACATGGATGAAAATGAATTGATCGACTCTGAACGTTACCGCAAAAGAAAATGATCTCTCTGCCTCTCTATCTCTCTGTGTGTGTGTGTGTGTTTGTGCGTGCGTGTGTGCGTGCGTACGTGCGTATCAAAGAGAAAAGGAAAGTGTACAATATGTGCATTTTACCATGTCTCACCTACGGTTGCCAAACATAGACAGAAAACTAATGAGTAAAATCGATTTATGTCAAAATGGGATCGAGTTATTGACTAGTGTGTCGAGGGAAGTGTTATTGGTGTAAAAAAGAAAGATAAATTAAGATTAGGAAAAATAAGAGATATAACTAACGTCCCCAGAGATGGGGAAAGAAGTAGAGGAAGACAAATTAAACGTTGTGAAGATGAACTTAAAAAAGTGGCAGGCCCAGAGTGGATGACAATGGCTAGAGATAGAGATAGATGGAAAACTCTAGAGGAGGCCTATGTCGAAGGACAATCTGTGAATGTAACCGTGACCGTCTATGGTATTAAACTAACTTAGTTTGTAAATTTTAAACAGCAATGAAGGCTTAGTTTTTTTTAAATTTATTTATGAGAAATTACCAAGAATAGAATACTGCCGCCATGTCAGTGCCGTTCTATGTGGTGTCCGAATCTCTAATCACTTTGGTCGGCATATTTTCTATACCAGCAGTAGTGCCGGTTTTCTTATCAACTTAATATTATTATCTCTATCTCGCAGCAATCCGTGTCTAAAAGCACCATAGATTCTAACTTTATCAAACTCACTACATAGGTTATTAGGTGCGTTGGGCTCATTGAAGCGCGTCTAGCCAATATACCATTTCCTAATGTAGGGCCGATACTTACAAAATATTGAGTGACTCATATGGATCTTGACTCAGACATAGTGAAGAGTTGGGTGTAGGCGATCACATTTTCAAATCTATAATTGTATTCATTGGGTTTATAGGTAGCGGCACGTAAGTCTAGCGCTGAGCGGAACGTTCAGGCGATAGCCGCGCATGGGTACTGTCGCGCACGCAAATTTGTCCGGTCAATTTAGACAATTGAAATAAAGAAAATTCCGACAGAGCCAAATCTTCGTAGAGACCTTATAGACCAGGGTAGAAGCCTTTAAAAATAATAAAAAGTGAAAAAAAAAAATAGTAGTATTAAACCCATTAGAAAAGAAGGGGAATATTATAAAAATGAAGGGAAAAATAATTTACGGGCGATCTAAGGTCGGGAAGGGGATGGGGGTGAGTTTTTAAGGGTAAAAAACGGTTTTTCTCGATTTCCGGCAAAACTAAAAGTCCTATCGAAAAAGTCAAATGGCAAGGTTATAAAGGTAATAAAAAGATCTAAAACTTTTGTATTCACACTTTTTTCGCATAATCTCAAAATTTATGTGAAAAATTCAAAAAACCAAGTTTTTGGTTTTTTATTTTTATCTTTTACAATTATCAATTTTTTTTTAACAAAATTTCATGAGAACTTACATTTTTATGTCCCAAATACGCTGTAATTTATTTGATTAAAACTATTTATTTTTTCACCTTATTTTGAAAAAAGCTGATATTTTGACAGGTGAATTTTCGATTGAAAATTATGGTGTTTTTTCGATATTAATTCAAAATAAGATGAAAAAAATAAATATTTTTAATCAAATAAATTACAGCGTATTTGGGACGTAAGAAGGTAAGTTTTCACAGAACACTCGTTAAAAAAAAAAAAATTGTAGAATATAATAATAAAAAACCAAAAACTTGGTTTTTTAAATTTTTCACATAAGTTTTGATAAAATGTGAAAAAAGTGTGAATACAAAAGTTTTAGATCTTTTTATTACCTACAACATTGCCATTTTACTTTTTTCGATAGGACTTTTAGTTTTGCCGGAAATCGAGAAAAAACGTTTTTTACCCTTAAAACCTCACCCCCATCCCCTTCCCGACCTCAGATCGCCCGTAAATTATTTTTCCTTTCATTTTTATAATATTCTCCTCCTTTTCTAATGGGTTTCATTCTACTATTATTTTTTTTGTTTTTAAAAATTATCGATCCTGGTCTATTAGGTTTACCACAAGGAATAAAGTGTCAAAAGTCCCAATCAGTCCCATGTGCGCTAAGGGACTTATTCGGGACCCAAGGTCAAAATTTTAGGTTTTTTTGATTTTTCGATTTATCGAAAAAATACCTCAAAGCATAGTTGTAGATCTTAAAATTCTCTATAAAAGTGGTCTTTATGATATTTTCTCTAAGACCCACTATTTCCCAGATATTGCGCTTGTAAGAATCACGTTCTCATATTTAGGTACTCAGCAAGTTAAAATGCCTACTCGTGTCTCCTCTTATGTATACATTATACTATTCTAAGAAAATATACTCTAAAATGACCGCCGGTCCTTTACCGAATCAAGAAAGCAATAACTTAACAAAAAACAAAAAAATAAATTAACAGCGATAACAATATAATTCAGAACTCGACTGTACACTGGAAGCACGCGGGGCGTCGTATTGGTGCAGCGAACGGAATGCGACTGGAGAGCCAATCGGTGCTACGCACGCCCGCCCCTCGTCCCTCTTGCTCCCCCAAGATACCTGTTTTTTGACTTCTGCGCAACAACTGTCACCGCTAGAGTTACGTGCCGCTACCTATACGTACGTTTGAGATTTTGTGTTTTTTGAATTCATTTTTCTCAAACTCAATTTTTAATGTTTGTAATAAATTGTTGCAATAGTTGCGATATCTTGTGTAAGTAACGAGTAGTGTTGCGTTATTAGGATCTTGTTTAAATTTACTATATAACTTTTCCCTGTGCCTGATACACCTTAGCAATTCTGGGGTCACCCATGGTTTTATTGTGTGTTTGTGACTCGGAATGGTTATCTTTTTAAATAAAGCTGTGATTGAATCAGAAATAATATTGTTTAATATAGCAGAAACCACAAAATTTGGGTCTTAGCAGTATAAATTGTACTGAAATCAGTATTAGCCAGCTTCTGGGCTATTGAGAGATATTTCATTTTTATGTAAGAGTTTTGAGAGACACTTTCATTTATTTTGTAATCTAGACCAAATACAATTAGGCAATAATCGGTTATAAGAGAATTGACGATACAGGTTGTAGCATATATTTCCGATCGAAACGTGATCAATGCAACTATGCATTACGAGTGGGGAGTTGGTGAGCTGAGAAAACCATGAAATGTCATTAGATCTAAGTATTTAAAACAGTTGGCGTCCTCATTATTTGAAGATATATTTATATTAATGTCACTTATAATAGTTACCAACTTAATCAGATTCAAAGATGTGGCACTGATCCAGGCTATCGCAAAATTTATTGATTTTTCTGTTTGACGGTGAACCATAGATTGCCACAATCGCGTATTCGTTATCAGGACTATGCATGACTAAGCAGCTGGCGTGATTAACTTGAGCAATAGTTACGTTAAGTTTAATCTAATGTATAACAACACACCATCGTTTTGGCTAGTGTAGTCCGAAGAATACGATGTATACCCACTAATTACCGGAATAAAGGCAGCTTTACTAGGTCAACACTCTGTCAATACAATAATGTGACATTGTAAAAAAATAATATATCCAGGAAAATCATTAAAGTATCGATATTACAATGAACGCTACGAATGTTAGTGTGCAACATAGTTACTTATTTATCGCTTATAGTTCCTGAGATAAGCGTGTTCAAACAAACAAACAAACTCTTCAGCTTTATATATTTTTATCGCTAATATGACATTTTAATTTTTCAGGGGAACATATAATTGATTTATATATCTGGATTGTGTCAATATCGGTGATAATATCCTCAAACTGAGCCACAATAATGCGCAAGAATTTTATGGACCGTCTTATACTTAAATATGAATGTTCAACATTGGGAGTTATACATTTTATCTCAATAATGTTTAGCCAGCCGAATATTTCTTTTACTATATGTTATGGTTGCTATTGAATTTATGTTTGTAAAATTGTAAGTATGTAAAAAGTGTTATTTGATGTAGTATATATGTAGTTGAGTGATTACTTGGTACTTGGTACTTGGTACTTGGTAGTAACAAGCAGTATGAGGTTGTGCTTGTGGAAATAATTTATATAGATTCATCCTAACAATAAAAAAGGCTGACTAGTAACAGTTTCGTTAATTGAATTATTGAAAATTTTAATATTTTTTAAAGTAAAAACAATATCCAAATGATATAGTTTAATGCCATACTATACTTTTCAGTTAAGCGTTAGCTTCAAGACGGTCCAAGTCTCCCTCGGAATCAATACGATGAGCCGGGGCACCCACTCTTTTGCGAAAATGTACTCTTTCATGGGCCGTCCCACAGAACTCATACCCTTTCTTTTCGCTGTATTGCCTTCACGGGTCATATAAAATATTTTCCTAGCCTTCTGTGTAAGGTATTCAGAGATAAAGATTGGTATAGCCTGTCCGTCCCATTGAAGGTGTGACGTACTCAATCTGTTCTCCCTATTCACCGATTAAAGGTCTTTATCGATGTGAGAAGCCTTTCCTTCAAGAGAACGGAGGAGAAATCAATACCACAGGTTTATTTCCCCCTTTATCCAAGTTTAGACGGGATATATCTCGTACATGGTGTTCTTCAATAGTCATATCAGTGACATGGCCAACTTTTTTCCCTAACTTCAATAAGTCTTCCTTGGACAAATATAACATCGTAAATCCGATGGTATTAACTAACTCTTAATCTCGTTAATAGATAGTGTAAAACTAAAAACGAAAGAGAAACATGTGTTTGTCTTTTCATAAATAGACAATGGCTGTTACACGTTATATTATAGAAGCATGTGAACACTCGTACACTAGCTACTAATAAGTTCATATTGAAGCGTGTGTCATAGTCAAGTCTTTTATCATACACATATGTATCCGTGATTCGGAGATCACGTAAAGCAGTCACTTCCGGTTGTTATCATAGGATAACAGTCGTGAAGCTTAGTTGCAGGCCTTTAGACGGCTTAAAAACATCCAACTTTTATTATGTAGCCACAACGTTGTCTTGCCAGTCCACAACTCGCACTTCGCCAGCGTGGGGACGTATGGCCTTAACCCTCTCCTGAGAGGAGACCCGAGCCCAGCAGTGGGACATAATGAGTTGTTGATGATGTATCAAAGAGTAGATTCACGGTGTCTCAAACTATCTAATTAAATAGGATAGCGCCCGTGATTTCTCGAGTTGGAGCACTCTCGAGCAGTTGTTACCATAGCAACGTAAATCAACTGTGATGAATCTGATCAACTGCAGTCTACATTATTAATGTCATGCAGTCTGGAAAACTTTTCTAACAAATAACTTGGGAGTAGGTTAACATCACTACAACTCCAATCATTGCTCTTATATTCAAGGGAGCCCGTATTTTCTGGCTTTCTATACATACAACCATCGCTTACCATCAGGCGATTCGTCTGTCCATTTGCCCCCTATCCCATAAAAAAACATATGACCTTAGTATGTAATGTCAAGACCTCATAGAGCAAGGTTACTAAACAAGAGAAAGGAAAAGGTTACAATCCTTCAAATCACTTACCAAGATAAGGGAGGCGTGTGAGGAATGCCACTCCAAGGTGTCACGGTCATGACTTAACAATATCTCCTATCCCTCTTCGACTATTTAGTACAGCAAAGTTTAGATTCCTCCATAACTTTAAAATCAAAATTAAAATGGTTACTAACGGTATGATTTTTCATTTACGTCAGACGCGCCCTTCTACAACAGGCAATAAAAGTTGCGTCGCCTCACAAGCAACCAAGGCTGACTGAAGCATTACCTAAGAAAGTCGTTATTGCATTTGAACACGCTAGTTTGAGTTTAATAGAAGGAAAAGTCAAACTTTATCATAACGTGTTTTATCATTATCGTAAATAAATATTGGATTTCCACAAAATGATGGCAAAAAATTAGCTGTAACTTAAATCTAACCTAATTAAAATGATTTTAATATTGTAAGAGGAGAAAATATTATCGACGAAAGTAGCCTGACTTAATTTCTCGTAGACTTTCTAATAAAATGAATGTTACATGTATACAACATTACAGTGTCATTTTTTGACATGGCTGTTTTTAATATAAATAAGATTACATTCTTCAGAAGTATTTACTACGACTTAGACAAAATATTCGTAAACATTATGTAAAGAGGAACGGTCGATTTCAATTAAAAGTTTATCGTTAGAGCCCAATAAAGAGAAAAATGTAGCGTAGATTTTATTGCGGTGGGTGGATATTGGTCCAGATATAGTCGATTGCGATACACGATAGTAAACTGGAATGATACAGGCGTGTGTAGTACAAGGCACATTAGTGCTACGACCTCACATTTTGCAAATCGCTTTGTCCATACCATCACAATTTAACACAAGAATATAGGTGCCGGCATGTAACTTGGCCAAACTTCGGCGTGGTGTTGGTAAGTTCACGCATAGGTCACTAATGCAACAAATCAAAACTTCGACTTACGCACCAATCGCTTGCTCGAAACGTCCAATTGCTTGCTCGGAACGGTGCTATTACAATCCTCAAGTCCCTCTATCACCAAAAGGATCTAAAAAACGACTTTCTGCGCATGGCCAAGTTAGGTGCCGGCACCTATACCAATGGTGTCTTCATTAACTTAAAATTATATTTTTTTGATTATCCTGTAACCGTATCTTTCCCGTAACTAGAACACACTGTACAACGAAATTAGGTGTTAGTTCACCTAATTGACTAATTATTTGATTGTAAAGTAATAATGTAACGGTGTATAAATAGTTGTATTATGATATTGATGTTCCTGCCGTTTTAAACATTGCAATAGTTAAAAGTCACAACGACTTTGTCCCGAACCAGTTTTATGTGAAACCGCGGTCTTGCCGGATAAACTGGCTCTCCAACGTAAAACAACATAATCCATTGAAAAGTTACATTTGGGGTAGCGTTTCTCAAAGGACGCAATTTTATTTTTTAGATATGAAGGAGATGTTAGTGTAAAGTTAAATTAAATTTTGTGGGTCTGCAACCCTTGTACCGCGGCCGCCATCTTAGAAAAGGAGTGCAATTGGTTTTTATGGTTTATCTGCCAAAGTATAGGTCTGACAAATGTTTTTTACCTTTTCTGTTTCCAATCGAATTACCTACAACTTCTTCTAACACATTTTAGTCGTAGAAACAAAAATATATAAAAAAGTGAATCTTCGGAGAACAATGAAGCAGACGAAGAAGATTAACAAAATAATTAATCTCGAATTAACTTTCTGTTCAATCTAGAACATGATTTCATCGTATGTCGCACGCAGTGCTTGCACTGCACTATGTACAGGCCCTGTCAACAGTTTAGGCATGACCGAGATTAAGGCAGCTGCATCGATACAACACATGGATGGCTATTTATATGTGTGCCATCCGTGTGTTGTATCGATGCAGCTCGGATGGCACACATATAAATAGCCATCCATGTGTACTTAGAGTAAGATTAGTATATAAGCTATAATTTATGTAAATAAAATCAGTCATTTTGTCTAATCCAACTTTGACTCATTACCCTTCTCCACCTCTCACTGTGGCCAAGACACCCTTAGCCGTCAGTAGATCGGTCTTGTAGTCTGCTCGACCAGTGGTGAGAAAACCATCAAGTTCGCCGGGTCAGCTAGTTTTTTATAGTTATTAAAATAAATTATTAATTACTAAGATTTTGCTTAGAACTGTTATTTAGAATTTTGTTTGTAAAATTTTATTATTGTTATTTTAAATTACAGTTAAAGGAAATTATTAAAAATCGGCTCCGTATATTAAAATATAATATTTTTCTCAAAACTTCCAAAAATGTAAAATTATATTAAATATACATTTTTTGGTTAATTTTCCTTTTTTTAAGACTAAAATATTTAAAATTCTAAATTCTAATTTAATAATTAAAGCAGGAAACAAAATGAATAATTTTAATTTTTTTAATCTATTACCAAATTACAGCAATATAAAAATGTCAAAAATTAAAAATTCTGTTTTAAGCGCAGTGCTGTAAACACGAGGTTTCTCAATAACAAATCACAGACTTTTTTATCGCACTATCGCGCGTCTAGGAATTGTTTTAAACCGGCAAAATTGTCTGGTGATTTGCAGGTATTATAGAAATTACTTAATAATATAAATAAATAATATAAATTTAAGGTTGCCTAAATATATTTTTTGGGAATTATAAAAAAATAATTTTGAAGTCGTCTGGCAATAGTTTATAACCGACAAAAAAGTCTTGGATTTTTTTTATTCTAAAAATAATAAATTTAAAGATAAAAAAATCAAAATGCCTAAAATATATTTCTTCGATTTTTTTTTGCAAATTATATTTACTGTGCAGTAACAAAAGACTCGCTAACTCGCTAAAAGACTGCTAGGACTGGATTCGCCAATTGACAAAATAATTATGTTTCGCAATTTCAGCTTGCCTAAAGAACGTTCTCAAAATTTGTCATCAGCTCTTGGACTATATAAAGTTAAAAGTTTAGTTTTCCAAATTTATTTTTAGGACTATTTACCTGGTACACCTCTTGTTCAAATACACCTAATGAATTATTAAACCAGATTCAGACTGTAAAATGTTATATTCGAATCAGAACCATTGAAGTCATTATAGTACGGGATCCCCAGAATATAATTTAACAGCCACATTGTCCTACAAATTGCGTGGTCCGCTATCCCAGTTCTATGCTCAAAATATTTTTTCCCTGCTAGCTCTGTTGCCACAGTCGAAAAAAAATTGTAAGGTGAAAAGTGGGCCCCTCGTCAAAATGAAATCACTCACCAAAAATTAGCTTGATAGTAATAAATTGTAAAATTTGTTCCGGGGATCCCGGACTATTATACTTAACCTTCGCCGTAGAGTGTTATTTTCAGTGTTTAATTACCTTTCGGCCGCCATGGAAACAAATGATTCAAAATCACTTAAGGAGGAATAACAAAATATATTTGTACAAAATCAGTTTATAACTGGGATTCTCTTTTTATGAAACCACCATCTAATTTGCTTTTGTAGCGAATTTATGTAGGAAAGTATAGGTTGAATCTGTGTCTGTTTTTGTAACTAGTAAGTTTCTTAATTGAAAGCTGGTTAATACGATAAAATAGATCGGATTTCCTCTTCCTCAACTGGGTAGGAACTATCAGTTTTTTTCTGTCTCTATACTACTGTTAAATATCTAAGTTTTAAGGAAAATGTAACTTTTGTGAAATAAACATATTATTATTATTATTATCAGTTTCGTTGGCGGACGAACCTGAAGGATGTACTCATCGTTGGGGTGAATTTCATGGTTGGGTACGGTAAGTGAAGACGAAGAGAAACAAACCACGTTAACATCCTAATGTTTTAAATAAATAAATTCCAGTTAACTGATTTTTGTTTTAAAATGTTTGTCCAGGGACAGTTTAAACAGTGAAAAATTTTAAATAACTTGAAAAGACAAATGTCACGCTAGCGAAGTAGCGGGCCCAGCTAGTAAAATACTACTACTATTTATATACTCGTAGTACATAAGAATATTCTATGAAGTTTTTATTAAAATGCACGTCATTTAAGTAACTGAAATTTGTATTAAGATTTTTACATAACAATGTTAAATACTCTCAAATACTTTGATCAAAAAATGAGGTCTACTTCCTTTGCGGTACATCGGGCACGTCAAACTCGCTGACTTGTGCTTCCACGAGCTGTTTACTTCGCAGTTTGATGATTGCATGACCTGGTACGTTAGGATCTTCCATCTCGAACTCGATTAGACCTGTTTAATTAAAAGAAATATATCACTTATAAAACTTAGACCACCAATTAAGTAATCGGATCAAATAAAATATTTTTGGCATTAAAATAGGCGGATTCGTCAACACATTGTTCTTCTATGATCTCTTATGCATAAAATCAATAAATACAATTCACAGTAGATTCAATCTTTAAAGTGACTAAGTGTCTTTTATATACGTAACCTCCATGTTTAATAAACAAGGCATTTATCACAATAAATATAATGAAGCAGAAATAAGTAAGTACCTATATACTAATGCTCACATAAGCATCATTCATGCATAAAATTTGTAACATTTTGTAAAGCATATAGAATTTCGATTGGAGCTATAATTATTTCAGAAAAGATTATTTTTATTTGACATATAATTATTTAAGTTTAACTTATTGCTAGAGTTTATAGAATGTTTGACCATACGAGTATATGTATAAATCATTATTTTTACATCGTTTAGCTCATAACGATTAGCAGTATTTTTTTCTAATACCTGAATGAAAGTCTTTATTATAATTCAATAAAAATTCAATGGCTAATTAATGTTACTCAAAACGAAAATAAATTTAGAACATTAACGTGGTCAGCCGTCTTACAAGGAGGACTTGAGGCGATAATGTCGACTCATATCGGCAAGTGACAGGCGCCATGATTCGGCAAAATCAAATTAATATGACTAATGAACCATGATGAAGACAAGTAAAATTTGCTGAATATTTTCTGAAAAATCGTATTGAAGAAGTTTTTATACATGTATAATCATCGGGGTTTTTGATATGATGACATTTGATAATTAAACTACCTAAAATAAAGTCACTGTGAATATGAAATAAAGTCAATCTGTCACTATGAATAATTTCGGTTTCATTATACTTAATGTGTGTGTGTATGTATATGTGTATGTATTTATGTATGTATATGTGTATGTGAACGTATGCATCTCTTTTTATAAATTTATTTATTGTTTGAATATTTACGTAATTGTGTTACTGGTGTATAAACTGCCTCAAATCACAAAAACCCAATATCCATACTAAGGTTGTCTGGAAGAAATCGCCGTGAGCGATAAGACCGCCAATTGTTACATACACCTTTGTTAATCATCTTTTGTTATGTATTTTTTTTGTCATTTTATGTATACAATAAAGATATATAAATAAAAATAAATAAAGGATTTTTTTTATGATACACATCTTTGGATTATAGTAACAAATGAGTAATGAAAATGTTACGTTTTAAATCAGTGACTATTATCCTTTTTGATGTGAAGTAAAAAGTTTTAAGTTTCCACAAACAAACTTCAAGCCTACAAAGGATTTTAAAACAAAAAAAAATCAAAATTAATTTAATAATTCATTATTTTAGGTACGCAATCTCAAATTTCACCGAATGCACAATGGATGCGAACCCAACTCTGATCAGTATTCAGCCTATCTAGCAGGATTATATAAGAGATAGCGCGTATTTATAAGAAAATACTTCTTTATTTTTGGTTAACAGCTAGAAAGAACTGTCAACGTAAAATTTTCCATATCACGACATAATAACTCTACATAATTCATAAACTTAAAATACATACACAAAGTAGTCACTCGTTACATGCGATGTCAAATAGATGACAGTTTAAATATAATAATGCATATTTACAACGTAGAAGCCCGTCTCGCGACGTATATCGTGTAGGTGTATAATATGAACAATAATTGAATGTGACATTCAGTTCAAAAGTCGTCATAACTTGCCACCCACGGTTTTCCTTCGGCGGGGTTACTATTAAAAATATTATTTTAAGTTAGTGTTTATTTGTTTACTATACATGTACATCCATTTTGCGATAAGATTAGTTGAAAGCGAGCGGCTTTTCTGCTGCCAAGGATACATACTCTCTTACTGATCTCCGAGTTTCAGTACTGACAGACATGACAGTATTCCAACGCAATTTCTTCTATTTCGTTTTGTATATCTTTCGATTCCGATATAATCGATATTAACTCCGTTAACTAACTAATCCGTGCCTCCTATCAAGAGAACTGTGTTGGATGCAGAAGGTGTAAACTTATCCCTTTTCTGATTTGTTTTTATTATTATTGAAACGAAGGACCTTATGGGCAAAAAGCATCCGTAACGTAAGATTTACTACCTTGGTAGCGCAATGGTAGCGTATGCGAATGTTGTGCATGAGATTTCGGGTTCGAATCCCGGGTCGGATCAAATGTTTGAATGATCTCCAAATATTTGTTTTTTCGGAGTTTAGATGTTTTCTATGTATAAAATGTATTATAAAAAAGTTTAACATCATGGGACACCGGGCAGATGTAAAACATCGAAATTGTTTTGTATAATTTATACATATAATAAAATGACAGTTTATTACATTCATATTCATTTTTACTATATACAAAATACAAAAAATCTAAATTTTTAATTTATTTGAAATTGCGACAACTCAATTATTATTTCATCAGTGACTTCAGTAAGGCGAAGCGGTTAAGCGTCGCCCCGGCAATTCTCGCCACACCAAAAATCAGGTTTACCCGCGCCTATAGATGTTTCACATCAATAAAAAATGTATACCTGAATAGTTATTTTCTTTATACCTTGAATAGAATTTGTCATTATTTTGTTTTGATAGGTAACTTCTTTCCTGTCTCGTGTCCCACGACACCACCACGACTTTATTATTATTAGTTTTAGACCTCATAACAATATTTTTAAGCTCACATTATTTTCTTTTTGATTGTTATTGAGGTTTAGTGGTCCTAGCTGTGTCTACCTATAAGTGGCAAGATGCTTAGGGTTTTTGAACCATATTTTTGTAATTTTATTTTAATAGTGTACAAGCCGTCGGTGGCCTAGTAAATAAATAAAATATATTTGTTTTCTTTGTCATTATTATTGAGGTACGCATTTCTGTTCTGGATTAAGAAGCAAGGCGAGACCAATCAACTTACGGTCTGTCTTAAAAACTTCTTAATAATATTCATAGAAACGAATCTTTGAAATGAATTCATATGTTTTATAATTATGACCAAGTAAACAAAAAAAACGGGATAAATGTGTTAGCGCAGGAACAACGCAACCGGAAATTCAGATGCAGTCTAGTCATGCAAATATAGGTCACTAGACATTAGCATGGATTCACAAACGAATCCTCCGTGCCAGTCTTCGACTCCGTAATTTCCGGAGACCCAAATCTCAATGTTTAGTATAACTGCGTATAATAAATTCAATTTTAGTCTCTTCTCCTATGTATCATAATATAAAGCACCTACATTTTATTGGGATTAGGTTTGTGTAATATTGTCCATGAATGTAAAGAAATCTTTAAATATCTCTAAACAGCCGTTCAACTCAAAAGGCAATTTGATATTAAAGCGAATAAAACAAACAAGAGCAAACGCTTTGCTCCTAAGGTAGAATATTTTTATGGCTAAAATTAAAATACCACAGGGCCAGGGAACAATGGAGTAGATTTGTAACGAGTTCAAAGGAAAATACACATTTTATGTTATGCAGACATTTGAACGAACGAAACGCGTCAACTGAATGTCTAACACACACAAAGTACTGTTCACAATTATTTAACGGGAATTAACGCGATCACTTATTAAAAGGTATATACTCACCAGACCTTGCACCTACCGACTATTACTTTTTCCAAAATTTATACAACTTTTTGATGATGATCTGCGCAAGATGGCTGGCAGGAGCTGGATGCGAGAAGCCGAGGATCGAACCAAGTGGCGTGAAATTGGAGAGGCCTATGTCCAGTAGTGGACGGCGATAGGCTGATGATGATGATACAACTTTTTAGTAGGTAAAAAATTCAATTCCCGAGAGGCAGTACAAAATGCCTTAGAAGAGTTTCTTGCCTCTCCCGTCCAGCTGATTTTTACAAGAAAGGCATCAATAAACTGCCAATGCGTTTTCAAAGATGCGTCGATTGCATGGGTGATTACTTCGAATAACAGAAATAAAAAAGTTTGAAAAAATAAGTACTTTCACTTATTGCATACAAAACGACAATTTCATAGGTAAAGACCTATTACAATGTTTTTAACTTAGACGTTGCGCGTTTCGATTTTATTTATGACTACTAGCAAGTTGTGGCAACGCACTTGTGACAGCTTTGGTGTTGCGGGTGTCCATGAGCGGCGGTAATCCCTTACCATCAGGCGGTACGTCTGGTCGTTTGTCGTGACTATAAAAAAAAAGAGTTAGTAGGCTTAGACGCTCTCCTAGTTTTGATTTTTAATAATGTGGAGAAGTTTGAAAATATTTTTTTTAAAGTTCAGATTGTTAAATATGCGTGGAAAAATAAAAACGAACTGTTAACAAGGTTTATCAAGACATGTGCTAGCTGGTATTGCTAATCTATACTATTCAAGTCTTTAGTATGAGAAAAATACCAGATTGAGGCACAATGTGATATTGATGTAGGTAGTAGAGCCACGTTAATTTCAGCACGAACGGGCCGGCTCAACCGGGGCGGTACTACCCTCGCACAGAAAATCAACGTAAAATGACAGCGTTCGTGCTGTTGTGTTTCGTTGGTGAGTGCGAGACCGGAGGCCCAATGATGCAGAAGCATCACTAGCCCGCCATAGTGTGGGTCACCATACTACATTGTTGCATTATCTGCATTCGCAGTATGGTGACCACCACTCTTGGATTCTGCTTATGTTTTCCATCAGGCAGAGTAGAGTCATTTTGGCAGGGACAAACATAAAAAAAAAAAAAAAAATTGATATTACCCACCCATTATTTTTTTCTTTCTCGAACTTAGACCCAGACAGTCAGAAAATGTATTCTTCAGAGATAGAACCTAAATTACTAACGGAAATATCAGGCTTCCATAAATTATTTCTATATATAGTATAGCAAGGTGTCTGCCTTCTTGATTTACCCATAAATCGTTCTTGTGTACATAATAGGGAATGTGCTGGATATTTCTCGTACTTACCGTGAATAAATCTTAATATAAATAAAATTGATACAGATAGTATGAATTTCTATGTCAATTATTTTTAACGTTTTTAGTTTATCTCTACGTCACACTTATTACGAAATATCTTAGTAATGTAGTACATTAGCAATAATCGCAGCTACAAACTCCTAGAGCATTTAGGTCACCTTAAGTAGTAACATTTATAAATATATATATATATATATATATATATATGTATAATACTATGAAACCATGTATATGTTGAATCTGCACTTCACGACAACGAATTCAGGCCGAGGTTCATCGACCCGAATAATATGGAGAGCATCTATGTGCTCTAAGCAAACACAAATTTCACAGTGCAATAGGCAGGATTTCATTGATCAATAACCTCGTTCAATGTTTTCTTTTATTTGTTAAAATATTTTACAAATTCTTCAACGCTGTTACTTGTGAAAGATGAGTATGTACCTTTTTAATAAAGAATGGATAAAGAACCCCTCAAAGTTTGTAATAAAACGAGCAGTGAATCAAAATTGACGTCAATAGGTGGCTCATTAGGCAGGCGTCAATTCACCAGCACATTTCGGCTGCTCGACCTCACACACCAAACACAGATATGTCTGCTATATAAGGCGTGGAAGTTCAATTATTGATTCAATGACGAACAATGTAATGTTTTTATGTATTTTTCGAATTTAGTTTTCAACTTCACATGGGTGTACTACAGATGACACACTGTTATATCCATCTACTCATTGTTGTTAAATTTTAGGTGTAAATAATTTAAATTGAAGTAACCAGTAACCTTTGATAATGCCATAGGGCTCAGCCGGTCAGGATTAAAGTGAATTAAAATAGTGAAATAAGTACAAGTGAGTTTAATTCAAGAAATTAATTACTTTGTAAATGAAGTTTTTTTTTGTTTTAAAGTAATTGTATAATGGAGATTTAAAGAAAGCTTCTAAATCGTTTTTTAGGGCTCCGTAGTTCACGTCTCGGAACCCTTATACTTTCGTCATGTCCGTCCGTCTGTCCATTAGTCCGTCCCTCCGTCTTCGGCTTAGTTTTCAAACGGTTAGTGCTAGAAAGGTCAAACTTTCAAAACGAAATCACGTTTCTTATCTCTTAAAAAACATTCAGAGGTCACTGAGATGATTTTTTGGTTCAAGTATCTTTTGAGCGATATTTGACTTCAAATCGTATGTTTGAGTTAAAACAGCAACAACAACCCCTCCTAAAAGCTAACAGATAAATTAAAAAAAAATCTATTGATAAATTTATTAATTGAGGAGTTATCGAGTTATTGCAACATACGATTACTTAGAAAACTTCGTACAAAAATAAGTAAACATATACAATATTAAAAAATATAATAAAAAAATGGGTAAATAAGGAACTCCGTTCTATGTGTGGCCGAACACGCACTTGGTTGTTACACGCACAGCAATAAGCTGTCATCATCGAGATTTATTCAAGATAAAATTACTTAAAAGGTTACGATACCTTCTATATTCCGACGTTTAGTATAAGAATAGAATAGAATAATCGTTATTGTACACTTATCTAGTGTACAATAAAGATTATTCTATTCTATACAGTTGAGATAAAAAATAATACATCAATTGACTGACCATTTATAAGTTCCGCTGTACAAGAAAAACTTTATGTTAAGTCACGAAATGTCTAAAAACAATAAGTACAAATCATGGAAAAAGGACTATTGCATTTCATATTTTACCTTAAATAAAACTTGATATCTCAATAAGTTCCTTCTCAGGAACTTATTTCGTCCGTAACTGTCGAGACTCTTTTCTCTCGAAAGAGTCTCGACGGGTAGACAGATGGACAAGAAAGTGACACTATAAGGGCTTCTTTTTCCTACCAAGTTATGGGACCCTAAATCATACGTAACATCAAGTATAACATCAAGTAACACAAGTTATCCCGGCTCTTATTAGCCCGCGATTGGACATGTACACATCAACCTAAAACGAGAACAATTAAATATTAGTTTACGGGTACTTCTAATACTTCAGATAGGTGATTGTAAAAATGTAGAAACCGATTTACCGGGATTTATATTTTAATGTATTCTACTCTTAAATTAAATAAAGAGGCCTTTTATTCCAAGCAATTACCATATTTTTACAATATTAATTTTCTAAATGATATGGTTAGATTTATTATTATTTTATTATATACTAAATTTTGATTCTTATTAGTATTATTACATTACAATTCAATTAAATTCAGTCATGCGTAAATCAATGATTATTTTATCATTATCAATTATTATTATTTTTGTTAAGTTTTTTCTTACTCGAGATTTCTCTTGGTTTTTATCCTTATTCCCGCTCTGAAACATTCAGAGAAGAGGATGTTCGGATTCCCACGAATTTATGAATACAGTGTCCCCTAAAACTTTTGTGAGTATTGTGCATGTATGTATTGCAGCTTGTTTTTGTAGTATATGTATGTTTATGTTTGTATCTTATTTATTTATGTATCTGTGTATACTTCTTGCTACCACGCCAGTTGTTTCTATTACTATTGGAATTGTTTCTGTTTTTGTGTTCCATAATCGTGATATTTCTGTTTTTAATGGGTATTATTTGCTGAACTTTTCTATTTCTTTTGGTCCTATGTTATAGTCTGATGGTATGGTTACGTCTATTAAGTATCTTTGATTTATTTACGTATATTATGTCTGGTCTATTGTGTGTTATGGTGATGTCTGTTTGTATAGGTATCTCCCACATTACTTTTGCAGATTCGTTCTCTTTAACTTGTGGTTGTGTGAGATGTTCCAGCCACCACAGGTTAGAGACTGGGATTTTGTGTTTTTTGCAAAGGCTCCAAAATATGTACTGTACAATGTTGTTGTGTCGTTTGGTGTAATAAGTGCCAGCTAGTTTTTAATACCCCGAGACAATATGTTGTGCGGTCTCGTCTTTTACTGAACATAGCCGACACTTACCATCTACTGCTCGTTTAAATACGTCCCTTTTATGTTGTCTGGTTACTATTGCCTGATCCTGTATTGCAAATATGGATGACTCTAGTGATGGTGATACCGGTTGTTTCTTAATCCAACGGAATGATTGTACCCTATCTATATTTTCCCTCTCTAACACTGATCTGTAAAACTGGCCATGTAAAGGTTTTGATTTTATTTTATTAATTCTGATTTTAAACACTGCTTGTTTGAGTTCTTTATGACTGCCTCGTTGGTCTTGCGGTTGGCGTATGCGACTGCTGATCGTGAGGTCTCGGGTTCGATTCCCGGGTCGGACCAAATGTTTGTATGATCTACAAATATTTGTTTCGGAGTTTGGGTGTTTTCTATGTATAATATGTATGTATTTACAAAAGAAAAGTATATATGTATTTGTATCAGTTGTCTAGTACCCATAATACAAGCTCTGCTTAGCTTGGGACTAGATGGCGTTGTGTGATAGATGTCCAAAATATTTATTTATATTTATATTATTTATATTTATCAGTGACAGCCCACTGGAATTTTAATCTTTGAGCATATTTAAGCGACTCTAAGACGCGAAGACTCCAGAACAGACCAGATCTTGATCCAGTCAAAGGTCTTCTCATTTCTTGGGTTTCCTCGTCTGGCTTATATTTAGGTCAGTACCTCTGGCACCACCGTCTTCGGCAGTCTCCTGGCTGTTCCTGGAGGTCGCCGCCATTGAATGCCGGCCGACGCCCGGATTTGGCTGGTGCGGCGCTGGCTATATGTTTTGGGGATCAGGTCCGAGAAACAGTAAAAGGGCGGATACATGAGAGCGTCATATATCCGCCCTTTTACTGTTTCGTTAATGTGCGCTTTAGCTTCAACGACGATGTCTCTGGCAACAGTATCAATCAGGTCTTCCAGTTTGGCCTACGCACGCACTACGATACCCTCGGTCGTTTGGTTGATTTCGACCTGAGTCTCCTCAACTTTTTCGTAGATCTAATTTACGATGTCAGCGCCCCGATCTTCATTGTTTTTGTTGAGGTCCCTGATCTCCTGCTTTAACTTATAGTGCGAACCAAGTCAGTCATAGATCGTGGCTAGTAGATCTCCCAGTCTCTCCAGGATCACTAGCTACTTCTGTTGTCTCGTTCGTCATTCAGCAGGATGTCCCGCGTGCAGGCGCAGGTGGCTTAGGGCGTAAGATAGAGGTACTTCCCATTACATCCCCAATTTATTTATAATTAATTCTAATACTCCGTTGATGTTGAGGTCAGGGCTGGTTGATTCGAGTTTGATTCTACTTACGCAGTTGTTTATATATTTTTTATTACTTGTATGTATTCATTTTCTACTCCTTGTGTATTTAATGCTTCCCATAAACTTGCGTGTGAAATTGTGTCAAAAGTCTTCTGGTAATCTATGTAGGCCATGTAGATTAAAAATTTTGTGAATTCAAAGTATCCATTACTATTAAACGGCAATTTCATACTTTAACCCCTATTCATTATTATTAGGTAGTGTTTATCTAGAATTTTCTTGACAAAACGAAATATTAATGTATATAGTCTATAATTAGTATCTAGTCTTTGTTGAAGATTTCGCGAAAGTAAACGGAATTATCAAATTGTGGATGTAATTTACCTCACTTTATTATGACATAAATGCCAATTGCATAAAAACTAATTCCAGTGCCTAAATTTGACCTCAATTTAGAGTTTATGAAGCGAATACAAACCAAGTACTCATTATATATGTATATATATATATATATATATATATATATATAGATATCTCTTTTCGGCCCTTGTTGATCTGACGCGACGTGGCGTCAGTTAATTGTTGATCTGTTGGCGATTGTTGATCAGCAACAGATTTTGTTGATCTAATGAGTATTCCGGCGTACTAATGTGGCTCCGCTCTGGATCAACAATTCCAACCCCTCTGCTGGCAGAATTACGAACTATTTACATCATCTTTATACAAATCCACACCAGCTATTGTTGATCCAATTCAAACGGACTAATCAGAGACCACCTTCTCCACGATTGGGTCTTTTCTATGATAGACTGTTTCCACTTTGCTTCACAATTAATTAACGAATTAATGCGTAACGTATTATTGCCTAAGGACCCTTCAAACAAAAAAAGGTACGTAATCAGATATATTTAGGTACTATTTAACTTTACCAAAAGTAAAAAAATGAGTTGATACGTATTTAAGCCTTTCTGGATAGTCTACCTTTAACGGGGTGAAATAGGGGTTTAAAGATTGTATGAAAGTTTGTCATTTTTTAAGTTAGATCATAAAACTTTATCTTTGGGCTACTGATTTAAAATGACTAGATACGTATTTAAGCGTTTCTGGATATTCTACCCATTAAGGGGTGAGATAGGGATTTAAAGATCATATGGAAGTTTGTCATTTTTTAAGTTGGAACATGAAACTTTATCTTTGGGCTACTGATTAAAAATGACTAGATACGTATTTAAGCGTTTCTGGATATTCTAACCCTAAGGGGGTGAGATAAGGGTTTGAAGATTATATGGAAGTTTGTCATTTTTTAAGTTAGAACATTAAACTTTATCTTTGGGCTACTGATTAAAAATGACATGATACGCATTTAAGCGTTTCTGGATATTCTACCGCTAAGGGGGTGAGATAAGGGGTTAAAGATTGTATGGAAGTTTGTCATTTTTTAAGTTAGAACATGAAACTTTATCTTTGGGCTATTGATTAAAATAACTGGATACGTATTTAAGTGTTTCTGGATATATTCTACCCCTAAGGGCGTGAAATAGGGGTTGAAAGTTTGTATGTTGTTGTAAGTACGTCCTTCTTTAAGTTAAGAATAGGTAACTTTATTTCACTGCTACTGATTAAAAATTAGTAGTGACATATTTAACCGTTTCTGGATATTCTACCTCTAAGGGCGTGAAACAGGAGTTGAACATTTATATATATATATTGTCTCCTACTCGCCAATTGTTGATCAGGCCGAGATTGCAATAATTGTTGATCCACCTTTTCGGTACTATTTCTAAGGAAGTGTCCAGTGTACAGTCTTATAGGCGCAATATAGTATTATACGGTTTGCAACGCTGTGCTTAAGTTTACGGCAAAATCTCTATCTCGATTGACTCGGCAATTGCAGCTGTAATAACCGTTATCTTTTTCATATATGATGCTTTGTTGATCACTTTTTTTATACTTGATGATACTTTGTTGATCAATATACACAAAGTTTGATTAACATATGCCACGGGAACTAATATTTAAAAACGGCGTGGTATACACCAAGTAGTCAGAGCAGAATTTTAATATTCATTCTGGTTGAGATTTTCTTAAACGTGGAAGCACTTTCGCATTGTAAACCCTCTTAAAACTACCTACTTGAAAAAGTTTTTTTAACTGTTTCGTTGGTCTAGGAAATAAAGTTTCATTTGTATACCTTAAAAACACGACTTTCACCCAAACTTTCGATCTTTTTATTACCCCTTTAGGAGAGGAATTCCCATCAATGCTCATTCCCATAAATGCTGCGATATCAGTATTTATTTATTTGTAATCAAAAGTCTACTTCGAGACTAACCTATATACGAAATGTGAACCCCTATTACACCCCTTAGAGGTAGAATCTCCGGAAACTCTTAAATACGTTTTAACTTATTTTTAATCAGTAGCCTAAAGATAAAGTTTCATGTTCCCAACTTAAAATGACGGACTTCCATACAAATTTCAACCCCTATTTCACCCCATTTGGAGCAGAATACGCTTAAATACGTATCTAATAATTTTTAATCAGTAGCTCTAAGATAAATATTCATGTTTCTAATTTAAAAATGACGGACTGTCGTACAAATTTCAGACCCTATTTCACACTCTTAGGAGTAGAAATTCCAAAATTCCTATTTCTATATATGGTATTTAAAGATTTAGCCTCACACTCCAAAAGAATACAAGTTAAGGTCTATACGTACATGTAATATTAAAATAATCTTCTAATTCCTAACTGTTGAAGAGTTTAACCTTTTACCACCAGTTCACCTAAATAACTTGAAACTACACAACTAAAGGTCTATAGATGCATATGAAATCGAAGGATTATCTTCCATCTCCTAACCGTTGAGGAGTTATACCTTTCATCATCAGCTTATTTAAATAATTTGAAAGAATACGACTAAAGGTAACATACATACATATGATATTTAAAGATTTATCCTCCAACTCCTAACCGTTAAGGAGCTGTACCTTACATCATCAGCTCATGATCTTGAAATGATGACTACCAGAATGATGATGAATGAAAATATCGGTGTAACTATAGAAAATACACTAATAACATAGTACGTGCCTACAAAAAATGAGCGGGTATGCTCATTTTTTGTAGGTTCGAACACAAAAATAATTTTCAAAATTGGTGATATAGTTTCAAGAGGGACTTGTTCATTGGAAATTTCCTTATTTTTCAGGATCTAGTTTCAACAATTCCTTAAATATTAGTAATTTAGAAGTTTTTAACGAAAACCTAAATACCTTTTTTTCCTTTTCTTATTTTGTTAATAACAATCGCAATTTTTTATGCGCTAATAAATCCTTAAAAACATTTTTCTAGACGTCATGACACTCATTACGAATCGAATGAGCTATCGCACATTATTTTTAGGAGCTTTATTATAACAATAATATACCTGTTCCTTTCTACCGAGGTTGCTGCTCCGGCCCCGCGTTTTAAAATGCTAGTTTACGCGGCATATGTTGGTCAAAACGTTGTGTATATTGATCAACAAAACATCATCAAGTATCATAAAGTTGACCGTTATCAGAGCTACAATTGCCGTGTAAATAGATGACGAGCTAGAGTATTTGCCGTAGACTTAAGCATAGCGTCGCAAGGCGTATAATACTTATATTGCGTGTATAAGACGATACACTGGATACTATCTTAGAAATAGTGCCAAAAAGGTGGATCAACAATTATAGCGTATCTCGGCCTGATCAATAAATGCCGAGTGGAGGACAATATATATATATATATATATATATATATATATTATACGCCTTGCGACGCTGTGCTTAAGTCTACGGCAAATACTCTAGCTCGTCATCTATTTACACGGCAATTGTAGCTCTGATAACGGTCAACTTTATGATACTTGATGATGTTTTGTTGATCAATATACACAACGTTTTGATCAACATATGCCGCGTACACTAACATTTTAAAACGCGGGGGCCGGAGCAGCAACCTCGGTAGAAAGGAACAGGTATATTATTGTTATAATAAAGCTCCTAAAAATAATGTGCGATAGCTCATTCGATTCGTAATGAGTGTCATGACGTCTAGAAAAATGTTTTTAAGGATTTATTAGCGCATAAAAAATTGCGATTGTTATTAACAAAATAAGAAAGGGGAAAAAAGATATTTAGTTTTTAGTTAAAAACTTCTAAATTACTAATATTTAAGGAATTGTTGAAAGTAGATCTTAAAAAACCAGGAAATTTCCAATGAACAAGTCCTAACTCGAACCTGTGTTCGAACCTACAAAAAATGAGCACACCCGCTCATTTTTTGTAGGCACGTACTATGTTATTAGTGTATTTTCTATAGTTACACCGATATTTTCATTCATCATCATTCTGGTAGTCATCATTTCATGATCATGAGCTGATGATGTAAGGTACAGCTCCTTAACGGTTAGGAGTTGGAGGATAAATCTTTAAATATCATATGTATGTATGTTACCTTTAGTCGTATTCTTTCAAATTATTTAGATAAGCTGATGATGAAAGGTATAACTCCTCAACGGTTAGGAGATGGAAGATAATCCTTCGATTTCATATGCATCTATAGACCTTTAGTTGTGTAGTTTCAACTTATTTAGGTGAACTGATGGTAAAAGGTTAAACTCTTCAACAGTTAGGAATTAGAAGATTATTTTAATATTACACGTACGTATAGACCCTAGCTTGTATTCTTTTGGAGTATGAGGCTGATTCTTTAAATCTACACTAATATATAAAGCTGAAGAGTTTGTTTGTTTGTTTGAACACGCTAATCTCAGGAACCGCTGGTCCGATTTGAAAAATTTTTTCGGTGTTGGATAGTCCATTTATCGAGGAAGGCTATAGGGTATATATCATCACGCCACTACTAATAGAAGCGGAGCAACAATGAAGAATGTTTCAAAAACGGGGGAAATTTTCACGCTACGGGCAATATAAGGCGCAAACGAGGTTGCGTGGGTCAGCTAGTACAATATATAGAAACTAGCTGTCCCGGCAAACGTCGTTTTGCCATAACTACTAATAAATTAAAAATTAATTAAAAAAACATTGTCCAGCGGACAAAATTGTGGATCTAAACCATTCCCAGATCCCCTTGAACACACACAAAAATTTTTATCAAAATCGTTCCAGTCGTTTGAGAGTAGTTCAGTGACATACACACTCACAGAAGAATTATATATATAAAGATAGGAATTTTGGAATTTCTACTCCTAAGAGGGTGAAATAGGGTCTGAAAGTTTGTACGATAGTCCGTCATTTTTAAGTTAGAAACATGAATATTTATCTTAGAGCTACTGATTAAAAATTATTAGCCCCAAATGGGGTGAAATATTGGTTGAAATTTGTATGTAAGTTGGGAACATAAAGAAATGAGCTACTGATTAAAAATAAGTTAAAACGTATTTAAGAGTTTCCGGAGATTCTACCCCTACTACCCCTAAGGGGTTACTACGAAACAGTTAAAAAAAACTTTTTCAAGTAGGTAGTTTTAAGAGGTTTTACAACGCGAAAGTGCTCCACGTTTAAAAAAATCTCAACCAGAAAGAATATTAAAATTCTGCTCTGACTACTTGGTGTATACCACGCCGTTTCAAAATATTAGTTATATGTTAATCAAACGTTGTGTATATTGATTGATCAACAAAGTATCATCAAGTATGAAAAAAGTGATCAACAAAGTATCATATATGAAAACGATAACGGTTATTAGAGCTGCAATTGCCGAGTCAATCGAGATAGAGATTTTGCCGTAAACTTAAGCACAGCGTTGCAAACCGTATAATACTATATTACGCCTATAAGACTATACACTGGACACTTCCTTAGAAATAGTACCGAAAAGGTGGATCAACAATTATTGCAATCTCGGCCTGATCAACAATTGGCGAGTAGAAGACAATATATATATATATATATATATAAATGTTCAACTCCTGTTTCACGCCCTTAGAGGTAGAATATCCAGAAACGGTTAATTATGTCACCACTTATTTTTAATCAGCAGCCGTGAAATTAAGTTACCTCTTCTTAACTTAAAGAAGGACGTACTTACAACAACATACAAACTGTCAACCCCTATTTCACGCCCTAAGGGGTAGAATATCCTGAAACACTTAAATACGTATCCAGTTATTTTAATCAATAGCCCAAAGATAAAGTTTCATGTTCTAACTTAAAAAATGACAAACTTCCATAAAATCTTTAACCCCCTATCTCACCACCTTAGGGGTAGAATATCCAGAAACGCTTAAATACGTATCTAGTCATTTTTAACCAGTAGCCCAAAGATAAAGTTTCATGTTCTAACTTAAAAAATGACAAACTTCCATATAATCTTTAAATCCCTATCTCACCCCTTAAGGGGTAGAATATCCAGAAACGCTTAAATACGTATCTAGTCATTTTTAATCAGTACCCCAAAGATAAAGAATTATGTTCTAACTAAAAAAATGACAAACTTTCATACAATCTTTAAACACCTATTTCACCCCCTTAAGGGTAGACTATCCAGAAAGGCTTAAATACGTATCAACTAAATTTTTTACTTTTGGTAAAATTAAATAGTACCTAAATATATCTGATTACGTACCTTTTTTTGTTTCAAGGGTCCTTAGGCAATAATACGTTACGCATTAATTCGTTAATTAATTGTGAAGCAAAGTGGAAACAGTCTATCATAGAAAAGACCCAATCGTGGAGAAGGTGGTCTCTGATTGGTTCGTTTGAATCGGATCAACAATAGCTGGTGTGGATTTGTATAAAAATGATGTAAACAGTTCGTAATTCTGCCAGCAGAGGGGTTGCAATTGTTGATCCAGAGCGGAGCCACATTAGTTCGCCGGAATACACATTAGATCAACAAAACCTGTTGCTGATCAACAATCGCCAACAGATCAACAATTAACTGACGCCACGTCGCGTCAGATCAACAAGGGCCGAAAAGAGATATCTATATATATATATATATATATATATATATATATATATATATATATATAGATACTGCAACTAGACTGAAAAATAAATGATTAAATTGAATCAAAAAGATTTTTTCATCTAATGAATACAAAAAACAGGAACATTTATTTGCTATTAGTTAAATCATTCAATTTAATAATTTCTTTTTAGTCTAGTTGCGGTTTTGGTCCACTTAATTGAACTTTACGGGCAGTTTAAGTGTATTAAGTTGCATGCGCTTGTAAAACTTTTCAATTCCAACAATAGCAATCGTGCGCCACAACGAGCTTACTATCTAATTGAAGTTTATTAAACTACTGTGTTCATTAATAAACGAATGGCCAAACTAAGCTTAAGTCTCTTGTTATCCTCTTTGTTAAATATCTGTGACAGTATATGGTGTTCAGTGGATTTAAAATCTTCTTATTGTGATAACATAAATAATTAGATCTGTATACAAGGGTATTGATGAAAACATTTCATACCCAAGAATTATTGTTAAGTTAGATTTTAAATAAATATATTAGGCATCTGACACACAACGCCATCTAGTCCGAAGTTAGCTTGTGTTATGGGAACTAGAGAAGTGATATAAATACATTATACACTTTTTATTGTAAATACATTCATAATATACATACATATATATTTGCAGATCATACGAACATTTGGTCCGACCCGGGAATCGTACCCGAGACATCATGCACAGCAGTCGCGTACGCTATCACTGCGCCAACGAGGCAGTCGAATAGATTTACTTTCTTTCGTGAGTTGAAAACAATACTTCATTCAATAGAAACTTCAAACATCCTTTTTCTTTCAATATATTAAAAGTTAAAGAGCTGAAATTTTTTGTAGCCGGAGGATATTGAGTGATGGACTGCCGACTGGGTATTTAATTTTCTAAGGAAAGGTGACAATACCGTTAACATTGAGAAAACAAACCCTTTATATCAACATTTTATATCTTTTGCATCTGTTGTACCGTATATTATGATACGACAAGAGACAAAGAAAATTTAAAAAAACATTCTAGAATTAAACGCACTTGTACTCATTCCACTATTTTGATTTATTTCAGTCTTGACCGGTTTCGCCATTTTTTTTGTATGGCCCTGCCAAAATGACTCTACTCTGGCTGATGGAAATCATAAGCAGAACCCAAGAGTGGTGGTCACTATACTCAATGCGAATGCAGACAATGCAACAATACAGTATGATTACCCATACCATGGCGGCCTTGTGATGCTTCTGCATCATTGGGCCTTCGGTCTCGCACTCACCAACGAAACACGATATCACGAACGCTGTCATTTTACGTTGATCTTTTGTACGAGTTATAATGCCATTAAGAGAAACCGCTCAGAATAGAAGTAAAATAAAATAGTGAAATAAGTACAAGTGAGTTTAATTCTAGAATGTATTTTAACAAGTTTCATGAAGTGCCGACAATCAAGAGTATAAATTATAAAAATAAAAAAAATAAAAAAATATTCTGTACAAGAAAAAAATGCTAGCAGAGAGAGAATTAAGATCATCACTTCCAGGCTCGCCATCTTGTGAGCTGTAGCTTATTATAGAAGTCATCCGCAATAAAAAATATTCAGTAATATCTAGACACATGACAACGTGTCAAGCCAAGTTCAAGGAAAGGAACTGACTAGCCAGCGCTGAGTCTAATATTACACGAACCACTAGGTGAAACTTTTGACCCTTCTAAAACTTATAACCTCTTTAACATAAACACATAAAACTACGTGTGTTTAATTATCCATAAGGACATCTAGAAGCCCATATTTCATATGGCTAACTCAAACGGTTATAAAGATATGAAGGTCACAAATTTTAGCACTGGCTGACTGACTGTCAATCTGAAAGTAGGTTAGTTTTCGGTACTATATAATTAAATCTTACCTACTTCCAGATAACCTAGAAGAATGAAATTTGGAATCCAACTCGGTAATTGAGTGTAAGCGTTGGGAAAGAATCTAAAAATAAAAAAAGCTAAAAAATAGGGGGTCCCCATACAAAATAAAAAAAAACTGTAGCGTTGGAACCGTTACAAGCAGGTGACAACCAGCCAACAACAAAGCGCTCCCGAGTAACACAAACATAGGCACAGCGCATAAAAAAGAAAACCACGCAGCGGAAACGCAAGAAAAAACATTATATAACTCTATAAAATGACTTACACAATGAAAACTAGCCTAGTCAAATCTAACCTCTACTGTAAGATCTCACATTTTTAAATAACAGCAACTGTTATAGGTATCCAATAAAGCTAGAAAATAGAGTTTAATACTTATTCATAATGTTATTTTGTTCCTATAAATACGTATTTGGATTTTGCATAGAACTTGGCACTCATTTAGATCTCCATACTTTTGCGGCGGCCCATAGATAAGCATAACTTTTATTATGAACTTGGCTCTCCTTTTGTACATTTATGTTTTTCGTGGGATTTGAGTTTTTCCGCGAACATTGATAATGATTGTTCATCGATGAAAAATCAAGATTTACTTACTACTACTTTTTTGACGTCAACTTCTGTAAATATACCGTTCTGGTTAATGTTGTATAAATCTTTTTTAGCAGTAAATTTATAGTATAACGTTGTTGGATATTTCTTACTAAAAATTCTTAATAACAACCCTGACTATGGAAGTTTGGCGATATTTTACGCCCGTGCCTCGGAGAGCACGTTAAGCCGTGGGTCCCGATTGCCATTAGCATGTATGGCAATAGATACTTGGAAGTCAGTGCTCTCAAATATACTGACCACTTGTCCAACCTTCGAATTAAATTTTCCTTCAGGGTTGCAGAGATCCAATGCCAGTAGCTCCGTGGAATAACTGATATCCCGGTAAAACCAGTTGAACCAGTAGTCGACCCCAAAATAATTTAATAGAAAACGTTAGGAAGAATAGCAATAAATATAGTACAGTGGACTATTTAATTGAGTTGGTTGTTTTTTCAAACCTCGACGAAAACATAAAAACACTAGGCAAGTGAAGTAAGTCTTAAATGTGGGATTGTACAGGTATTTTTTTTAGTTTTTTGCATCCTCCGCAGGACAGGAGAGTTCTAGTCCTCATCGTCGCGATTATAAAAAAGAAAACTTGCATTTTGCAATTTGCATTGCAAAACTTTTGTAACTAAATCTTTACCATAAACTTTAACACGTCGCACTTTACAGCTAGAAGGCGCTGGCTTTGCTATTAAATAGGGTGCGATTGGAGCATCATCTAGAAGAGGCTGCCAGGTACCATTGGAACACGCTTACACGACCTTGTAAATTAAGTCATATGGACCATAAAAATTCTGCTCTTTCCTATGAAACTAATTAATTTACGTTTAATCTATATATAATTATAAAAATAAATCGCCGAAATTTATGTACGCGCATAACTTCAGATTGGCTGAACCATATAAGATAATTCATTTTTTATGTGTTCGTTATGGTTAGGACAAGGTTTGTGAATAAGAAAAATTAAAAGATACCGGTATTTTTTTCGCAACTGTACACTGCCTGTGGGAAGTTGAGACTGATATATAAATATGGCGGTACCAAGTTGGCCGGGTTAGCTGTTTTTGTATAAAAAAATGCATACCGCCCTCAGCAACGGCTTCATCCTTGTAATTTTCCCTCATCACTCTTGCCAAGATTTGGTGATAGAATTGATGAGCTTGTGCTCGTATTTCTTCCGTTACCTCCATTTTCGTAATGGCTTGCATCAACACGTTCAATTTCTGTTTTGCTGTTACCAACAGCTTGTCAACTGTTTAAAAAATACATTGAGACATTTAGTTTTCTATTCATTGAATGACTATCAGTTAAAAAACGTTAAGTCAATGGGTCAATTTTCTAATAGAAAAAAGTTCTTGTATGGGTACTTACAGTCGGCTTCAACTTCAGGCACAGCTTGTAGAACGTCCTCTAACGCATATTGAAGCGCTGGAGGTACATCAGCATTAGGCCTTGGTGCATTCGGAGCACCTGCAAAGTTATTTCCAGTTTTCTTTGATCAATAATATTCTTTATGCTATTGTACATTGTTAATATTGTACATATGGTTCAATGGAAACTGCTTCATAACTGTTATGAAGCAGTTTCCATTAAACCGTTCATTACTTTTATTTGTAAACTTACGTGTTGAAATTAAAATTTGATTGTGTTACAAAATTAGAAAAGATATAATAAATAATAAATTTAATCATGGGTGAGCCACGCTTCGGCATAAATTGGCCGGCTTGACAGAAGTAATACCAAGGCCTCACAAAAAACCGGTGTGAAATAGCGCTTGCGCTGTGTTGAGTGAGTGAGGATACTGGAGGCCAATACCCCCTCCCTACATCCTTATCCCCACCCAGGTCGGCAACGCACTTGTGACGCCTCTGGTGTTGCGGGTATCCATGGGCGGCGGTAATCGTTTCCCATAAAAAAAGACTAGGTACTTTTTGTTAGAAATTTTTTTAGCGATATAGTGTTATAAATTATAAATATAAATGCCGGTAGCATTATTGTTCAATTTCTTTTCTTGAGTCATCATCATTCAAATAATTTAAAACTTTGGAACTACGAGTATTTCAATTGAGTTGGTTTTCTCTTTTAGAATATTTTTCAAAAGAAAAAACAATTCGGCATTAAAAGTTACTAAGTTCCTATCTGTTAGATTTATATAAACGAATCCTAGGAGCTCACATTCTTGTGAATACTAACAGCACAATTATCCCTTAGATTCAGAATAGCCTGATATACTTTAGCTTCATCAGTCGGCAATAGCATGAAAGAATTCAAAGGGATGTTTACAGGGTGTTCGTACAGCGTGTGATGTTGAGAGGCACCAACCTGCTCAGCAAACCTTTTACCAATGTTGGTAAAGAAATAATTGACTTCATTATTAACCGCATTCATGATCCTCGGGCCTCAAAAGATAGGCAGAATGATCAGACACTTTATTAGTACCACTTATCGTTTTGATCATCTTCCAAAGTTGTCTTTTGTTGCCCCCCAGCTTTTTCGAACTCAATTTTTTCATAGGCTTTTTTTTTGCTTTTTTATAAAGTAGTCACAATAATTACGATAGCACTTATATGTAAGTTTTAGTGTCTCATTATATGGATTGCATGACAATACATTTGGTTAATATGATAAAACCCGGATTCTGGACACACTTTGTGTGATCTTAAATGTAACTTAAGACTTGACCTGATAGTTCGCTTTGTTGGGGTGTAGAGGGCTAATAAGTGTTGTGCTTGATGAATGTATGAAAGATTAAGAGTTGCATAAGCTCCTCTTGTAGAATTCAACAATAAATAGGAACATAAAACAATTATCAAAAACAAAGTTAATAAAATAATTGCGATATAAGTTATGAAATATGAAAAACTTAAAAAATAAACCAAAAATAAAAACATAAAGAACAAAAATATAGTAACACGGATCACAAGGCGACCATGATTAGTCAGTCTCCGACTCGAATTTTACTGGTTTGGAACTCTCCTCTCTTTTAATAAACAACTTTCCGTAGGATGTCCACCAGGCGACGAGTTTGTTATTTTTGACTAACTGGCGGGCGAGTAAGAACAATTTTCTGGTTTTGATTGTAAGGAACTCTGATATATACTGAACGAATCTCACCAGGTATCTTTAAATGAGATGTGTTCAGTTGCATGTCTTTCTTGTCACGTTTTGATCTATTAAATGCTAATACTTTTGATATCACTGTTTCCTTTCGGCCCCCGTTGTAGTGAAATCTACCACTAAAGTCTCTGTCTTCAATCTGTGTGTATCGCGTATTTCCGATTCATGAATTGGAGTTTCGAATCCTGTTGACAAACCAATTTTTTGGACAATACCAATGTGTGACTTCTTATTTTCTGTATCCTTATTCACTCTTATCTTATCTTATCCCAATTCCAATGTCGTAGAACACGACTTTTTTTCATAGCGGTCGAGCTGGTTTTCAAGGGAGATTAGACGATTTCTGAATTCATGGTTTTCTTTTTCTACATTAACTACCTTTATAATAAGATCTTGATTTTGAGATGTTAATACAGCGATTGATTTATGTATCTCTAGATTATGGGAATGAATTGAATCTAGAGTATTCGTAAGTATGTCAAATTTTTGATGTTGATTTCAATAAACACATTCTTTATTTCCAACAAGAAAGAGAAAGGTTGCTCCTCTAAGGACCGTTTTTGGCGCTTATTTTGAATAAAGTAACTATCCTGAGTGTCTTTGTCCAGTGTGTTTAGGGCAGAATCCGAGCTATAGTATACACTATTGCTCGGAATCTGCCCTAAACATGACATGGCTGGAACATCCTTAAACGCTGAACTAGGAAGAGAACGTTGGACATAGTTAATTCCTGTATTTTATTGATTTACTTGTGATGCAATTAAAGCTTTTGTAATATTTATTTGTTAGCTCCTGAAAGAATTAAACCGACGCTGTATCACTCTAAAGCAGGTTGCTCCAAAGATAATGGAAGGACCTGCGTGCGTTAACGCAAGTGGGCGGGGCAAGTCTTTAGGCGTGTCCGGACGTAGGTTAAACAAAGCGATTGGAATCGGATGACTCACGTGCATTTAATCGTCTTTTTTTACGCGAGATGTTCCTTGTCACCGACCGATACGTCTCCACTGCGTTATGTTCTCCTGGTACAACACTTGTTTTAATTTTGCTTTTTACGTATTTATTTTTGAATAAAGATTTACAATAGTTTGTAGATACGTGCTCAGAGCAGAGTCCACGGGGAAAGGGATAGGTATAAAACAGAGGTCCTCTCATTTCATGGGCCCCGTCGTTGCTCACTCCCTGGTGACTTAATCTTGATTAACTCGATCCTCGTACCGGTTCAGGCCTTTACCAAGCATCTGTACCTAAGACTCAGGTTCAGCCTTATATGGAATAATGTTCTCATCTTTGGGTTGGGGCAGCTCAATACCAGCTTCTTCCTCTGGGCGTATTCAGGTTTCAATTCGGCTAGACTCTTTGGCGCTGCGTAGAGATGTGGCTTTGCTATACACCTTCTATCACATTTACTATGGGGAGTTCTCCGTGGAACTGTTTGAATTGATTCCTGCCTTCAAGAAAAGAGCGTACTCTTTTTTAAAAGGCCGGCAACGCACTTGTAACGCCTCTGATATTGCGGATATCCATGAGCAGCGGTAATCGCTTACCATCCGGCGATACGTGTGTTTATTTGCCTCCTATTCCACAAAAAAACCCTTAGCGAAAGATGGTTGTTTGATGAGTATTTTTTATGGCTTTCCCCAAAGCTGGTCGCAGGTACACTGGTCTTGACTCAGACTCCACTAAGACGGTCGCGCAAATGCCATACGCGGTAACCGCACCCTATCTACGGAGGCACCGTGCGCGTTGCCCCAGAACTACGCAACAAATTTACTCTGACTGTGATTGTATTGACGAATGTAATTTGCCCAGTTTAGACATAACACAGTTTATACCGTGGGAGAGCCACGCTTCGGCATGAATGGGCCGGCTTGACCGCAGTGATACCATTGCCTCACAGAAAACCAGTTTGGAATAGTGCTTGCGCTGTGTTTCACCGAGTGAATGAGGATACCGGAGGCCCATAACCCAAACCCCCTCCCCCTATCTCCCTTGTCTATCCCACAAAGGCCGGCAACGCACTTGTGAAGCCTCTGGTGTTTGCAGGTGTCCATGGGGTAATCGCTTACCATCAGGCGATACGTCTGCGCGTTTGCCCGCCTATTACATTAAAAAAAAAGTTGTCGTTATAAGCGTCATGATCGTCTGCTAGTTATAGGCTATATGACGTGTCACTGAATCTAATGTGACGCTCTAGCCGACATAAAGTACTACTTGTACATTTCCAAAATACATATATTATTAGCATTTACTCGTGACTTTTTCCGTATTTATTCGATAATTTTGATATTTCTATGGTACCTGTTTAAAATATACTTTGCAAAGAAACTAATATTCTATAATATTAATTATTTTGAATCTTAATGAGTATCAGCTTATTGACTATAAAACATTGTAGATAATGCATAGAATTAAATTTTGTCATTGCCTTAGAAAACACATCTACATTTAGCAAAACTGTTAAATTTAATATTTATATAAACCGTCTCGTTTTAATTCTATCTAGTCTACATTCAGTCTCAAGTTCATTCAAAAACTTACCGACGGTAGAAAGAAGCTCGTTGATTTGTTGCAGAGACGTTCTCAACTCTATAAAGATTCGGCCTCGCGCATCGAGTTTCTTTGAGAGCTCTATTTCTTCACGTTTCTCAGCATCTATTTGTGCTTGAAGTTGTTTCTTATTTGTCAAGTATCTAAAAATAGGAAAATCACTTTTTTTTCGCTAATTTTGCAAACATTAGATAAAAAATCCTTCAATTGAGATGGCTATTTGATCTTTTTTTTTGTTGACAGGGTGACAAATTATTTCGGCTCGCCGGCGCCTTTTGGAAGCCAAAGCCAGAAGAAGTATGTGGTGTCTACTTTAAAAATAGGCCTTCACGTTGTTCTCGTATCGACGCCGCGTGTAAAGAGGCTCTATTTCAAGGGGGACAGCAAAATATCGACAAGAGGTATGTAAAATTCTCACAACTTTGGAAAGCATTGAATAACTTTCAAGAGACAACACTTATTATTTATAGCATCTAAGAACTCTTTAACTACTACCATCTGTTCAACTTGAGAATTTCAAACGGCATATAATGTGTTTTTGGAGATATAGGAAAACAGGTCCAGGAAAATTTTAAGTTTTCTAATCTCTTCTTTGTAAAAATTATGAAAGACATTATTTTTTTAATATGAACAACAATTATCAAGCGACCCAAACAAAACATGCATTTTATTTTGAATTTAGTGAATAGTAATTACATATCTACTTTATAGGTACATATTAAATAAATAAAACAGATTAATTTCGGGAAAAAAATGTACCTACCTACGTAAGACGATAAAAGAATTGCTGAGGACGTATAAAAATAGTTTGTGTAATAGATTTACGCCCCGTTCGCACGGGCGCATATTAATACGCTCTTATAGAACAAACATACTTCCAAGTAGCTGTTCACACGAAAGCGTTATTTTAAAAGCGGTATTTGTGCGTTGCGTATTAGTGTTGCCAACAGTTAAGCTAGCTCTCCACTACATTCAACTTTTAAAACCACTAACAGATATGGAACTACATAAAAAATCACTATTGTAGGTAAATTTTGCCAATAACAACAAGTCTTAATTAATTCGTCTTATTAAGATGAATCACTTTTGTCTGTACCATAATTTTCAATTTCAAATTGATATGACTTTTTTATACCGAATTTATTTAAAACGGCATATGGAATTTTGTAATAATTGCAGAATTTTCCTTCTAACCTCAAACCAAAGCGTACTCTAAATATAGTAGGTAATTTACACGCACGTATAAAATACGCCCGTGCGAACGGGACCTTAACACGTCTTTTAAACTTCTTATAAAGTTATAGTGAGTAGTGGTGATATTTTAATTTAATATAATTCATTGATTCTGTAATGTATTATGCTATGGCTAAAAAATTCAAAGCAAAGCACTTTGCAAAGATACTACTCAGCAAGATATGTAGTGACTATTGCAACTCCATCATAATTGTTACAATTCGTTTACCGACACAATTTACCGTTATTTAGTATTGCTAATGCGGAAAAACAAATAAATGGATAAAACCAAAGAAAAGCTTCATAAATTAATGTTATGAAAAAATAACGAGATTGATGTGACAGACTGTTATACTTATACTTACATTATACTTACTCGTGTTCACGTGATTGAGTTCATTGCGTTAAAATATTTAAACATATTCAAATGAAGATCTACAACGACACGCAAAAGTAATCATGAGCAATAATACAGTATCCTTTACAGTCAGAAACAGAATAAAGCGAATCTAAGTCTTAATAAAATATGTATTTACTTCAGTTTTAAGACTAGTCCCCCCCGAGCGTGGGGATTTGTGATTGAACACCCACATTTATATTATACATGCACACAAACGCATTGGGCACTGTTGCATACCAATCCTGGCAACAAATAAATTTACTTTCTCTTTTTTCGTCTAGTTATATATTTATCAACTATTCGCCTTTGAAGAGTGTTTCGAATGTCCTACAAAGCGATTTCGATTACGATTTCGCATCAGAGCTGAAGACTGGCCGTTATCTAGTCCTGATCTTAATCCACTCGACTTTGAGTTATGTTAAGTTTTAGAGAGTAAGGCGTTCAGAACAAGCCATGATAATTTGGAGTCCCTAAAATAATCCACACAATTGGCAGTTAAGAATTTTTCCATAAAAAGAGTGCGTGCTTCTATTGATAACTGAAATGACTGTATTGCAGCTAATGGAGATCAATTCAAATAAGTCTTATATATTTTTTATGGTTTTATATTAATGTATTTAATAAATACACTGTAATAGTAATAAGTGTTACGTACATTAAAAATGTTGTTTTTTTCTTTGTTACAATATTTATGACTAGATTAAGTACTTATCTATGAGACGGCGTTGTTTTGCGCTTGTTTTACCAAGGAAAAAATTACCGAAAAACGAGAGCCGGCTGCTAGTTTATAATATACTACACTACTTCATTAGGGAAATCGAGCCAACATTATTTATCCCATTTAAGGTGGCGTGCAGGTATTTGATCAACGAATTCGATCGTGGATTAGTGAATTGGGTGCTAACGATTTATTTCCCATTCCATTATTTCACATGAGGTCGCCGCTATGTATTTCAAATTTTTGCTTTGCTATTATTAAACGTGTAAACCATGTCACGACTTTAAACCGCTTACTTAGGCAACGTTCGAACGTTCGTTGCAAACGCAAGTAGGTACCTAGATAGTATTTGTATCAGTTGTCTAGTACCCATAACACAAGCTCTGCTTAGTTTCACAAAACATAACACCGCGATAAAATCATAAGACTGTTTCAACAGCAGTCCAATGTCTATAACGACCTAATTTTGAAGCTTCAAGTATAAAAGAAATTAAAAAAAATGGATGAATGGCAACAACGATGTGATGAATCATCTAAGGGCCTTTCCATCTGTTCGCGATCGGTTGTCGAGGACATGGCTCGAGGTAGATCATTGTGTCGCTCAACTTCTTACAGGCCACGGTAACTTTAAGAGCAAACTAAACTCATTTAAATTAGTCGATTCCCCATTGTGTCAATGCTCAACACCTAATGCTAGCTGTTAACAGATGGCTCATCATGTCCTCGGGGAGTGTAGTGTAGACTACATTTTGTCTCCCGCTTTGCTAAGAAGAGAAGTGGACTTACCATATTTTCAACTCCTCCTGCTTTTTTCTTCTGATTAATTTCGTTGGGGGTTCCAAAACAGTAAAGTTATGACACGAGTTATGACACTGGGACTTCCCGAGTGTCATAACTCGGTGTGTTAGTGGGTCACTGCTGTTGATCCTGGTATACAGAAGTTACAGTGGTGGGCGTGTGGGCGGGATTAGTCCCTTATGCAAAACTAGTCATAAATCGGACATACTGTTTGCCTACTTGGGACATTTCATTTACATACGCTCACGAGCTATTGAGCTTTGTTACGGTATTTCAGATATTGTCATTGAAAATACTTTAATAACTTATTATGTAGTAACTGTGTGTAATAACCTTGGCGGTAGGTATATGTATTTCTATGGGCGTATATTTATATGTCAATTTTGTTGATGACAAAGAAAATAGAACATGGATCCTGTAACGCAAACACTGAAAGGGATTTTGTTTTCATATGTCACATTACTACGAAACACAATGTATTTCAAATACACAGGGGGCTTATTAGATATGACCCATTATATTTCTATTTGCAATAAATTGTATCAAAATTTCGTTATAAATAAATGTTTTCTAAAGAGCCTAAAATATCGCGAGAGCATTGCGTCTTAAATGAAGTCTTGTGTTATTAATATGTATCGTCAAAATTATCACTGTGGTATTTTGTATGTTTCCATCATGACTACCTATCATATATTATTATGTTTACACTTGTTTTATATTCGACTTCCAAATCTATTTTTGAGGCAATAGAGAATCGTTATTGACTTGTTAAAAAAGCCGTTTACATTAATAAAAATAAATATTTTTTACATTTTAGAATCAAACTCACTTGTACTTATTCCACTATTTTAATTAAATTTACATCTGACCGGTTACGCCTTATTCTAGAATGTATTGAAACAAGTTCCATCAAGTGACGATAATCGAGAATATAAGTTACATATTTTTTTATTTGCTTCTGCTATTCGGACTCATTATGCCCCCGCAGACTACAAACTTTTTATTCGGTCGATAGTTTGATCGGGTTGGTTTTTGGCTTATTTGTCGGTCGATACCGAATTGTTATAATGTGTGCATACATATTCATATTGATTAAGAAACCAACCAAACTATCTCAACCCTCACATAACTACGAATTTGCAACGCATCGCAAATATCTGAAAGCTCGCACGAATGTACCGCAAGAATTTTACACCGCATCGTATCGCAGTTGTGTGGAAGCCGTTAAAATAACACAAAATTACGTCATGATGCAACACGATGAAATCAGTAGTTGTGGAGTGCTTATCGCGCGATTTGTATCGTACGTGCAGCTTAGAAAAACAAGTCATACAACATTGCACTTTACTCCTTAAAAAAAACATCCAATGAAAACTCCCTACCTAGAAACACTAATAATCGTAAAATAAACCGGTTCTTCATAGACTTCATAAATTGCTATGTGACAATTCTTGTCTATACATAATTCTTTATTCATTTAAATACCTAGTAGTATTATAATATGTGCAAGGTACTTAAAATCTGTTTGAAGTCGGTGCCAGGCCTATTTATTTTATGTTTTTTAGTGATTCTAGGCACAGATGATAGTTCGTCAGCCATATAAGTGATGGAAATAAAATGCTAAACATGCTGTTGACAGATGCCATAATGTATGAATAGTTTTCATATTTAGTTGCCTCTGGTTTCGGATAGTTTCGGAAATTGAACCATTGTAGGCTAGGCATTTTAACGCCATTGATTAATGACCATTGATAAAACACGTAGTGAAATAAAAAGCGAAATTGAAAATGATATGTAGTTTTCAAAAATATAATTAAAAAAGATAAATTAATTTAAAACCTCCGACTCATACATCAGACCAATGTTCATAGCACTTCACTATATACTTATTCGGTTTTCGAATATATAAAAGTGGATATTACATATTCTACTACTTCTACTTACACATACCTACTACCTATGAACTGCGTGTCGGGCTTGCAATCCATTCTACAATGGCAACATTAGTTTTCACAAACATTCTCTAACCCCAAACGCATGTACTTTTTCCCTACCGTCGCGAGTAATAAGCGTTAATAACTATGTAGTTTCTTTTTTGTATTGTTAAGATTATACGTCAGTCAAATGATGCCACACCAAAACAGTTACCAAATTAAAAAGAAATCTTCAAATTGATTTTTAATACTAAATTTATAGCAGTTAACGTTTGTATGCCCTAAAATTTTTAACTCACATTTTTAGCATGTACATCGCACTTCTCGAGTTCCTGTGGTTTTTCTAATAATATTTTTATTAATTTCACTGAAAATTAAGATTGCCATGTATATGCTTTACGATTTGGTTTGATGTCAAACGTACTTTTTAAGGCATCCTATTGAAAACATGCTTTAGTTTCTCATGCTAAAGTCAAGCAAACCGTTGAATAGGATGTGCTATTATTGAGAGCCAACGTTGACACAAAATTATGGCTCCACCACCAACCCTTTTCGAAGTGATAATTTCTATAGTGTAGCAAACACTAAGAGGATATGAGCCCTAATGAGGTTATTGTATAAAGCAATGCGTGACAATTTGCGGGGTGAGGGGTGTTAAACTCCGTCCACTTCACTCTTGACCATCTACCAAAAAAAATTACTTGCATCGTTATATAATAGGTCTTTCTTTACCTATGAAATTGCCGTTTTATGCAATAAGTGAAAGTACTTATTTTTTCAAACTTTTTTATTTCTTACTAAGTTCCTTTTTAAATTTCTTTGAAATGATAAAGTCACCATCATAACAATGGAAAAAACAAATCCTCTGTAATTTCTTGAAGTCCAGTCTCATCTATTTTTTTAATCCGTTGCTCTTTACGACTATCTTCGGATGAAAATTTTGGACATTATTTAATTGAAACAATTTTAATGAAATTCAACCCGTCAAATTAGCAGAATAAGTAAAATTTATTTCATTTTAATATTTAAAGTGTCTACTTTCAATGCGAGATTAATATTGTAGTTAGGTACTTCATAAAATATTTGGATTCAAATTACGACCCTTTCTTTTCTCTGTCTCGGGTTCGATTCGGTACACGGGACTCCAACTCCAATCAAGTCTGTGAAACTCTAAATGTTTATATAGATCTGATTGGAAGAGGCTCCAAGGCCAATTATGCGAACGAAAAATCTTTGTTTACCCCTGCGAACGTGAACGTCGACGCTTCAAGTCTTATAGTTCTGTTATTGTAAGCCATTATAACTCTATAGATGGAATATTGATTACAGATAGGTAGGTATGTCGTTAATATACTGCAAAAATTAGTGAAGAGATGTAACTTTTTTGAAGTCATGGATGTTTTTCTGAACTTCGATTATAATCGTAAAAATAAGTGAGTTTATTTATTTGTAACTAAAAACATTCGTCCGATTTAAAAAAAAATCCTTAGTGGCAAATCACGACTATAATATTATCAGCTAGTAACTTTCTGCCTCAATTGTCGATTTAATAAGAGCCGCGGGCAGAAGCTATTTATACGAGAGGTCTTTTCAAAGTAATAATCAAATTTTGATTTCCTTTTAATGAATCACGTAGATTACATAAAAACGCTAAGTTAGTCATTTATGTTTATGTTCGTTGAGACAACCTTTCCTTTTTGGAGTCACATTGTAATAAACAATATAAATACTCGTACAAAGTATCGTTTAGAGTTTTATGATTATTCTGCTGTATTGTTTCGATCTCCTTTGTTTTAATGAACTTCATAAAAGATTAGGTACTTAGTCAACTATATTTTTTGTGTACTTTCGCCATTTGAGAATCGATTTCAATCATTGTTTTATTAATTGAATTGGTTTTATTGGAAATTTACTAAAGGATTCACCATTTCGATTTTAAGAAAATATTTTATAAGTATATTTACCAAATTATGTAGCTTGCTTTAAGTAATTTAATTATGCGACCAAAAAGGCTATTATTATAATGATGATGATGCACAGCTAAAGAACAATATCGGTATTGTGGTAGGCATTTTTTTCAAATGATATTATAAGTCATTAATTAAAACTTAATTTTAAATACTTTTTTCGTAGCTTAAAGCAAAGGCAGAAAGAAGAACAGTGATTTTAAGCAAGCCACTCCGGCTAATTCCTTAATCTAATAAAAAAATATATATAATGCAACCAATGTCATTTTAGGTTATAGTCAAAATGTTTGTGTATGCAAAGTCATCATTTCACTATTTAAACCTACTCAACACCATCGTGTGCATTTCTTTTAGGGGAGTTGTGTTATAAAATACAGTAATTATGTGAATACAACACACATTTATCTGGCCCTGTAAACAATAGCATAGTTGTAATTACGATGTAATTTAGATTATTTCGTTGATAACTTCCATACAAATTAATGTACATACAATTTGTGTAAAACACAAATCTGCCCTCACTTTAGTTTACTTGAGTCGGCGCTTTGCAAGGTTGTATCTGCTTTCTATATACAGCTTCCAGAAATGAGCGTTATCTACCTTTTTATTTGATCTGAGTTTTAGGCCGCGTACACAAACTCGGCGAGAGCGGAGCAGGCGCGGAGCGGCCGCGGCACGTTCAAATGTATATATATATATATAACTTATATAGGAGTGCTTACGAACACAGCGGAGCGGAGAGCGGGCGACGAATACCTTATAAAGTTGTCTGAAGTAATGAAATATAAGTACAGACATACAGATAGGTACCGCGATCGTCTCTCTCTTTCTAACCCAGGGACACTTAGAGACCTGGTTCCCCTCCATGGGTCCGTAATTTTACTGCGATAGTCATATGTTAGATGAATGGAAGGTCGATTAAACGTTAAACGTTAAAAACGAAAAATATGTGTAGTGTATTATTTAATACATAAACGAGGGAATCTAACTTAAATTTAATGTTTCTTAATTTTTATGTTCTGTACATTAAAATTTAGAACAGAAGGAACGTAGGTTTTCTTCTATCTTCTAACTTTTAAAGTACGAAAGAAACGTAAAATTAGATTTCCTCGATTATGTATTAAATAATACACCACAGATGTTTTCTTTATACTTTTAATTTCATTTAAACTTATTCAAAAACGCATTCATTCGAATCAAAAATGTTCGAAGAAGCGTTTAACGGAAAAAGTATTCGAAGTATACTGACTATAATACCTCCATCGCGCCGTGTAGAGGTGTCATGTAGGGATGGATTATAATAGCAATCCCCTGTCATTAATGATTTAAAATTTTGTTAAGTTTATGATTTTTCCAAATTTATTTACTTATTAAAATAAATAAATAAATAAATATTTCGGACATCTAACACACAACGCCATCTAGTCCCAAACTAAGCAGAGCTTGTATTATGGGTACTAGACAACTGATATTAATACTTATATACTTTTTTTTTTGTAAATACATACATATTATAGATAGAAAACACCCAAACTCCGAAACAAATATTTGCAATAACAATTTTAATAGTTAATCAAAAAAGACATATTATTCATTTTTATCACTTGTTACACTTTCGCATGGTTGATTTTTTTTCCTTGTGCTTTTTGTGATCTCCTATGTGAAAGACAACTTAATAGCTCTATAGCCAATTATTGTTAATTACTGTGAAAATCGTTCGATGACTACGACTAATAGGGATGTTGACTAATTTTCGGAATCGTTTTCATTTTATAGACAGGAACGGAAATATTACGAAAATTTATATAATTTTTTTTTGTTCACTCATTTTAAATAAAAAAACAACTTTCATTAGTTTAGTGTTTCAATTTCGCATCTAAACGCTCTAAGCTGACACGTGGTCTTGTTATAAACAGTGTATCAAACTGTCTGTCAAAAGCAAATTATTGTATTTAATTGCTATTTGTTTTCTAAGATATTATCTACATACATCATTATTTAAGCAAACATAATGAATTACGACTATAGTCTGTCCATTCGTTTAGTTTCTTTTTGGCAGCTCACATGTATAAATTACCGTATTTTTTTCGGAATAGGTACTACAGTAATATTGTACTTTATTGACGGCGGCGATACTTTAGTGAAGTGCCCTGTGCACAACAAACAACCACAGAGTATAAAACAGTTCTTATAAAAAATACGATGAATCGATCATACGATAAAAATAATTTGACTTCATGTAAGTATTGTTTCCGTAAATTGAATAAAGTAAAGGTAGTAGTAGTAATAAAGTACGATTTTAGAAAATTAAATTCAAAATAATTATTTATAACAGGAGTAGGTATCATAATTAAACAAAAATTATCAATCATTATTATTACTTATCAATCATTATTATTATAAGTGACTATGCTTATAAACTAAATGATATAGAGCGTGCAATTGGAAAGGCCTATATCCAACAGCGACGCGATATGCTGATGATGATGATATTGTACAACAGATTAACTACAAAGGTAGGTAACACAAAGCTAGGACGTACAATACAAGTGATAATGTGTGTGTTCTTATAAATATTGTGGACTGTTATTTCGATAGCGTTACTAAAAACAAACTTTTTTAGAATATGTAGAAATGTGTGTGTGTTTATATATGTAAACTAGAATTAAAGCTGAAACGCTTTAATCTATACAAATAAATAAAATTCGAGTGTCTGTTTGTAATATTAAAATAACCATAACCGAATTTTTACTAAATGCATAGGTATAGACACGATACATATACCAAAATAACATTTTTTTTCATTTTTTTTGTCTGTCTGTCTGTCCGTCTGCCTGCCTGTCTGTTTATTTCGGCTCCTCTCTGGAACGGCTGGACTTAGGCTTAGGCTTAGGCTCTTAGGCTCTTTTTATGACTAGCTTTGTCCCGCGGCGTTTCCCGCAGTACGACAATAACCGTAGGTAACACTTAGGGGTTCAGCGGTTTGTTTTAATACAGCAGATTTCATTTTTCAAAATGGTTCCGTTTTCAGAAGCACGAGGACAATTTCGATGGAATGTTCTTATCTTAGACTATCTTTTACATACGGCTTCAAAAAATTATTTCTTAGTGCTCAATTACGTGGACACCAACAATTGATACCCGTTCAGTCTCAGAAAAATCTAGGCGTCATTATACTGCATTAGGCTTAGTCAAGAAAACAAATTCTATATTGTACATCATACGCAAGGCCTTTAAATGCCTTGCGGCTAAGACTTTCTTGAAACTATACAAGACCTATGTTAGACCGCTGCTTGAATATACGTATGTCATCTGGGACCTACATCTACATCAATCAACTACTACTACATCTCAAAACAGATATTTTGTTACTGGAGGCAGTGCAGAGAAAGGCAACTAAGATGGTCCACACGATAAGTAATAGCGCAAGTCAATGTGTATATTTTTACGTTATGAAAGCAAAATGTGAGGTATCGTACGTAGAACAAAACCATCATAATTTTAAAGATACGATCAGAATGCACGCACACTCGGGCCTACGTCTACACAGTGAATACTGATACAAGGTATGTTCCGGTTTGAACGCAGTACTGAGTTGAGTTAAGGGTTTATACTACCCGATAACCCAAAGCTGCTAAACCGCTGATTTGAAACCCGCATATCATTGAAAATATTGCAAATAAATCATATTGAAAAAAAAATGATATAGTTATAAACACTCACTAAAAAGTACACACTAGTTACTACTAAGAAGTACAAGTTATTGAAACTATGGTGATGCTGCCTCCCAGACTCCTGTACTCCAGAGAAAATATTTCTCCTGCTATAACATTAGGTAGACTGAGTCCTATGTGATTTGAAAACATTATTACTCAAATATTCTCGATAAAAAACACTTACTTCCCTCTGAATTTTAGAAATAGATCACAAAAGTCAATAAATAGTTCACCAATATTAAATTAATAAAAATTTGCATGCAAATACAACTTAATATAATGCGGGTACTGTGTGATTCGGATTTAAGATTATGTTCCTTTTTTCGTTATTAAACATTAAATTCTTAAATATTTCGTGCGCCGACCCGTGTTTAACGCAAAAGTCAGTCGCGCTCCGGTGTTCTTATCGGGAACCCGTGTCGCTCGCTCGTAAGGTAGCGGTAAGGTAGCTCGTAAAACAGAGCTTGTATTATGGGTATTAGGCAACTACTATAAATACATGTATATATTTTTATTAAAAGAAAACACTTTAACTCTTGAAAAAATATTTGCTCCGACTTTTGTTCCGACCCGAGAAGGGGTCTCCAGTCGACTCGACCAGACTCATAAACTACATAAAGAAGAGACCGAGACACTTCTCGCGGTGTCGTGTCTCGGTCGCTTATATCTGTCGCTCCGCGAACCGCTACCTTTAGATTTTTGACAGTTGCCTACCTAAGAAAATGGCAGTAATTCTGTTGTTCTCATCACTATACTAAGATTTGATGTTGGATTATATACTTTAACCTCACCGGCTAACAGTCCCTTTTTGGATATCTCACATCTCAGCTTTCACTATATTTAGTTCAGTAGGTACCAACTCAAATTTAATCAGAAGTACACACTTACCCGGAACATTTTTGATATTTCATTCGACAAGTGATTTCGGATGAAATATCTAAAATGTTTGTGTTATTCAAAAGCCGCATCATAACTTCCCACACATAATTTTAAATAACTAGCTGCCCGACAGACTTCTATCTGTCAAAAATTATTGGCATAACGCAGTCTAATAGAAAAAATAAAAGAGTTATTTTTACTATATATTTTACTATTTTTCCTTGCAAATTTTACCTTTACTCTCCATAACACCCTTCCTTCCGGCTTAATGAAAATGTTTAAAAAATACCGAATTGCTGGAGCAGCTCTCATATTTTGCACTTATTAACATTTGGCGATTCATTGTAATGTTATTTCTATTATTTACATAATGAAGAAATTAAAGATGACGATGATAAAGAGACATATAACACAGCTCATATATGTCAAGTAGAGGTGTTACTTGACATATTAAGCAAGGTTTATTCAGTGAGTCATTAAGGATCTGTGACCTAAAGTTAAGTTAAAAGTAAAAGTCGAACGGTCAAATTGTTTCATATTTCACTGAACAAGTTTAATTAGGTACACTCTGGTAAACCAACAATTAATTACAAAGTATATTTTCAGTAAAGCAGTAACTGTAAATTCGATTGAAAGTAACCTTTACTGCGGTTTAGGTACACTTTCAATGTTGTCCGTCAAAAAATTTCTCCGTATTGAAGCCTACTGGTAGCCAAGCCCTGGTAGCCCAAAAGACTAAAGTTGTATAAAAACATTTTAAAATAAAGATTTATAGAATGAAAATATCCAAGATAATGTTTCAATAAGTGTTCAATACGTATATATTATAAGGAAATCAGGAGTTATAAGTATGCATTGAAGTATGATAGTATGTACACTGGAAGATAAGATTCCTCGTCTTGAACCAAACCTGGTCGCAGCGTTAAAGTAAAATAATTTAACGTAGATGCATGGACTTCGTTATTTCCTCGGCTAAGATTTTCATAAAAAACGTTGAATATTTAAAGAGAGACCGTGCTTTACTTAGGATGTACACCAACGATTGTACAGCCAAGAACATAAATATTATCATTTTATTTATTTATTACTATCATAATTGTACGTACTTAACAAAATATTTGTAACAATATGTAGAGATAACAATTTTATAAATAAATAAATGTTATAAAATAGGCTGTTGGGAGCTTGTTCTCTCATAATCTTACTCCTGGAACAAGAAACTCTAAAATCATTCCTGATCTGTTTTCAACAACGACAGAAATATAAGACTCAAGCAGACATTTTGAATTTGTTATAATCAATTTTAAACACCACAAAAGTTACACATGGTCCTCTAACTTTAATTAATTCAATATAAGAAATAACAATTTATTTAAATAATTTATCAATAAAATTATATGAACGGAGAAGTCTAAAATATATCACTATTAAACTTTATATGGACGAGGATTGCAGAAAATGGTCATTTTCAACCACTGGGCGACCACTAGTACTAATACTTAGTCTTGCTATAAATATTGTTATGAAGAAAAACAACATTTTTTTAGTTTACGTAACGTTCACGACTATTATGTGTGTGTTAGTTTAATATTATAAAGGCGAAAGTTTGTGTACATGTTTGTTACTTCCTATTCGAGGTGGTCAGTGGTGGTGGTACAGTCCTTTAAACGTTGAGGTCAGTTATCAATAGCAGCTCGCACTCTTTTTATGGGAAAATTCTTCACTTCCAATAGTATAGATTGTTTTAGGGACTCCAAATTATCATGGCTTGCTCTAAACGCCATACTCTCTAAAATTAACCATAATCCAGTGGATTAAGATTAGGCCAGTTCGGATGAAATCCGCAACGTTCTTTTCTAACCAAGATTGGGTGGATCGACCTTTATGATCCGGCACCAAGTCTTGCTACAGAAACCATTCTTGGTTGTTAAAAGGCTATTACCTTCTCAAGAATGGTTCTTGATACACTTATGCCGATGTTTTGATACATTTTTCCCAAAAATTTGGCTCAGTCACTCCTTTACACCCAACAAAACCATCACTGAAGTCGGATAATGCCCACGTTGTGCTCAGTTGACAAATTGGGAAGCTTCTTTAGAGCTTTCATTATGAATACGATCATTTTGTTTGTTAAAATATAACCCAAATGTAAAAAAAACTCATCCGAAAATAAAAGTTTTATGTGTCCTCCCTTTGGGTACCGCTTAAGTAGTTGTTTTGATTTTGTCACCCTATTCTTTGTGGAATTATCAGTTAAGAAATGACCAATCATCATAATTGATACAAAATCGTCAAATAAAGAAGACTAATGAATATAATTATCGATTTACCGTACACCATTGTTGAAATGAAACAATGAATAAGCTGACCATCCTCAATGTATACTCTATTCACCCTCTAAGGTCATGACGTCATATGTCAACAACATAAAGTGACCTTTGTACGCATATTGTTTACCTGTCTTAGAATATTAAACAAAGTGTCTGTACTAAACACAATAGTCTAGACTGGTCTTGCTGCCATAGCTGTCAATTCAGATTTCATTATTGCTCAGTAGCTTTTAGTTATTCTAAGATAAAGGATTAATTTAGAACTTAAGCGTAGGATGGTGGTTTTATGAAACCTATTGTTACATGGATGAACTGACGTGAAGTAAACAAAAGTATATCTTCTAGCATTTTCTTCGTTGAAAATAGTTATGTTGTGTACACAATTGCAAGTCCATCTAGCTTCTTACAAATGTGAATTATTTATCCTTTCATTTATTCGCTGTAATTTAAGTAAAATAAAGTGAAAAGTCGTTCTTTCCCACTACGTATATTTTTTGCGCTCATATATCTATGTAAATAAAAATGAATCGCCGAAATGTATATACGCGCATAACTTGAGATCGGCTGCACCAATTTTCATTTGTTTTATGTGTTCGTTATTGTTAGGACCAAAGTATTTCCTTTGTCCGCGGACTCTACACTGCCTGTGGAAGCTGAGACAGATATGTAAATATGAGGGTACGAAGTTCGTCGGGTCTAAATGGTTGGGTGAATGAATATTAAATGTCACAGTAGTAATAATATGTCAATGTTGCTAATATGTCGAGATAATTAAGAGACATTAATAGATTTAAAAAACAAAAAAAGGATGAATATAAAAAATCTATACAATCATGTCACTATGTTTTCAATCCTTATTTGTCATGTAATCATTTAAATTGTAAAAACATTTTTAAGAAGCCATTCGGTTAGTTTACTTTTAATTTTTTTTTAAAGGTTTATACTTGAATACATTTGGTAGTTTGTTATATACTTTAATTGCAGTTGTTTAGGAGTTTCTTTTATGTATTTCTAGATTGCTTCATGGTTGAAAGATTTTGTGAATATTTCTAGGAAGAGTGTCTCCTTTTGTTACATTAGTTGAAGATCAAACTATTGACGATGTTGTTTAATAAAAACACAGTGCTCCCCAATGTACATGCATGCTAGCGGTAAAATGTTATTTTTTTCTGAAATAGGCCTGCAGCTATCCATAAACCATGCCCCGACACTTCTTTTGCACACGAAATACCTTTTCAATTTCAACAGAATTTCTCGACAATGGTAAGCCGTATGCAAGTACCGAAAATAAATAGCCATGGTAAGCACCGAGTGCTGCATCTGTTGAAACAGTTTCTTGGATTCTTTTTATGGCATACACAAATCATTGTTCGTAGTGCGACTTCCAACTGCAATTTTTATCTAGAACTATGCCCAGAAATGTTGTTGAATCGACTTGATTCGCCTGATTCTTCATTTCAAGTACATTCTGTAAGATGTCCTAAAACAGTTACATTTTATGATTTTTATTTTTTAAATTTAGTGATGTTACATTGTAATCGTTGCGGAGGTTAAGATTAATCGTTTTGATTTACAAATCGGATGTTATCGACTTTTCAAAAAGTGATGATTTTCGTTATAATTAAGTAGCTGATACTTTCATTATTTTTTTAACTTTCATTTATGCCTTTCGTTTAATGAAACTGAACTGAACAAATAATAATACTAATATTACCTATTCATTTTTATATTATAAACTATAAAGGACAATTTAAATAAAATTAATAAGTTACCTAACATTCAAAAGTATCTTTGCTTCGTATCTCTTTCGGCACTATGAGCCATTCAAATATTTCCGAAATTAAATAACATTTTTTTCGTAATTTTGAATATATAAAAAAAGTGGCGTACTATGTTTGTATGTTTCTTATTCTGTGCTACTAATAATATCATTTAAAAAGATATATTTTATCGTGAATGTTTTACGATTTCAAGGTCGACTAAAATGTTTGACGCCAGATCTTGATATCTTTCTTTAGGTCATTGTTTGTTATCTATGTATAATTTGTACGGATCTATAAAAAATATTGTACCTAGCTTGCATAGTGCAAGTTTTGCTTAGTTTAAGGTCAAACGTGTGTGAAAAAACGAAAGTCACATGTTTTTTTTTATGTTTGGCCCTGTCAAAATGACTCTACTCTGTCTGATGGAAAGCACAAGCAGAATTTAAGTGTGGTGGTCACCATACTGCGAATGCAGACAATGTAACAATGCAGCATGATGACCCACACCATGGCGAGCTAGTGATGCTTCTGCATCATTGGGCCTCCGGTCTCGCACTCACTAACGAAACACGACAGCATGGTCTCTGTCACTTTACGTTGATTTTCTGTGCGAGGGTGGTACCGCCCCGGTCGAGCCGGCCCGTTCGTGCTGAGATCAGCGTGGCTCTACTACCTTGAATAATGTTAAACAAGAGGTAAGAATTATTATCAACACTAAACATAATTTAGAACATACAATGATCAAAAGTAAGTCCATTTCTTTATTATCTTTTGCAGCGTGATGTTATATATGGAGTCTAGACATATGCATATTCTAAGGTTTTACATATAAAACTGTAGTGCATTTTTATGCAAATTTCCAAATCAATTTCTATTTCTGAATCCAATACGTAGCCATAATAGTGTAAAATTTTAACTCAATTTGAGAAATTCACCCGCGATTAACTATATTTGTAGAATACATCATGTTCTTATATGTAACATAATTATTAAAAAAAAAGAAAAGATGTTATTCCTATGTTAAGACAATTAACGATGTTTCATATAATTATATTGATGATCGATTATGTGTATTCGTAATCGAATAATTTCACTATGGCTTAAAGTCACCCAAACACTAAACGTCAACTGTCATATTCACTCTCTTAGATCGGTCCTAGTAGTAGTAGTCTCCTAGTCCATAAGCTAGTATAGCTTATGGAGTAACGTGTCATGATGAACAAAATCAAATGCCTTGCTCATACCCAAAAAACTACAGTTACAGGCCTATTCTTATTTATCGCTTTCGTAATTACTTTAATAAGATTATGACACGCTAAAGATGTCGTACTATTTTTACGAAATCCAACTGTTCTTTTATTTAAAATTTCCTTAACTATGTCAAAACCCTAAAGTATTTTTAGAATGATCTTTAATTGCTTATATTTGTTACGTCCCCTTTTCAAACAGTGGCTTGACAACAGATTTTTAAGAATCTCTGGGAAAATACCTTCTTCAAATACATATTAACTAAGAGGTTTAGAAATATATTTTGAACAGGCTTTAATTATTTTTGTACTAATTCCAACAGGGCCGACTGATGAGTTATGTTAAGACTATTAATAATTTTGAATATTTTCATACCATTTGTGAGTTTAAAAAAAATGTATTATTTAGAATTATGTCAGTGTCAAAGTTTTAATAATGTTAATATTTTTTTTACTTGTTTTTATAATTTACCATCCAAAGTGACTCTGCTCAGCCTGATGGTAAGCTCAAGCAAAATTCAACAGTGGGGGCCACCATACTCTCTGCGAAAGCAAACAATGCAGTATGGCGTCCCACACTATGGCGGCTTATTGAGATGGATCATAGTGGGAGGGAAACACGTTCGCTGGTAGGAAGGCTCGGCACAGGCTCGGCACAGGAAGGAAGAACCAAATCGTTTGGTTCAAGAGCGTATTTCTACGACTCTAAGGCGGTGGCTTCCGAGGTCTCTTCCAAATTTAAAGTCGTATGTCAAATTAATATAATAATTATTCAATGCCTCACATATGTCAATAGGGTTATTGTAAGTGATGTCACCTTCGATGATTGTGTTTATGTCAGTTTTATATTTCCACTAGCCGACCCACGCAACCTCGTTTGCGTCTCCTATTGCCCGTTGCGTGAAAATTTCCCCCGTTTTTGAAACATTCTTCACTGTTGCTCCCCTCCTATTAGTAGTAGCGTCATGATATATACTCTATAGCCTTCCTCGATAAATGGACTATCCAACACCGAAATAATTTTTCAAATCCGACCAGCGGTTCCTGAGATTAGCGTGTTCAAACAAACAAACAAACAAACAAACAAACAAACAAACAAACAAACAAACAAACAAACTCTTCAGCTTTATATATTAGTATAGATGACCTATTTTTTCATTAATGCCCCATACTGCTTTACATTTATTCAGTAGCAATGTATTTTTTATTTGTATTTGTTGTGATTGCAATATACAGTTTTTTAGTATTCTACTATAATTTCAATATTTTTTTACTATCTATCTCTCTGTCTATCTTTATCAGTTCTTTTAACCGTAAATAGACGGAAAATTGAGGTCATAAAATAGTGTGAATAGTTCATGCAATGATTGAAAAGATTTATTTAAATTTGAAATATTGTATATTTCTGAAAAACTAATCAATGAAAGTTTGCTACAAAACTTTTATATATTTTCTTCGCTACTGTCTCTTACCTAATCATAAAAAAACTTTATTTAACGTTTGTTATGTAATTTTATTGTTAAGGTCTGACCTGTTTCATGATCTGATAAAACTAAACAGTCAACGGCGCTAATAATGTTTTTTTAAATGTTAGTATTAAATTGATCGAGACAGGCTAGTTGACGTGCTGGTGATTTAATGTGTAGTACCATATCGAAATTTTTCAGTAAATTAATTACAGTTTCACATATCTTGTTTAGTTTTAATGTGTCAATATTCCAATTGTTCAAGACTTAATTTCAAGGGTTGTACATGTATAGTATAAACAGTTCAGTTTATTACTGAATTATTTTTGGATCATTCATAATTTATCACCTTTCGGAGACTTGTTAATTTTATTTTGTTACATATTTTTGTGGAATGAAATCGAACCGGCTGAAACCTTTGCGCTAGTTTTTTTTGCCCTGAATATATAAGTACATAAAAGACGTCTTCTTAGCTGATTAAGAGCGGAACATGGAACATCCCAACCATCTCTGACCCACATCTGTGGTCAGTGTTTGTCTGTAGATAAAGTAACCAATTCACGAAATGTAGCTCTTCTAATATTAATAAGTAACTATTAAATGCTTCTGACTAAAACATCAAAATTAGCCATCAACGTAGCCTACACAGGATATACATAAACATATTTTATTTTATCGAGGAATATCTTTGATAACAAAGTTTCTAACTCTCAACTAGCCCCACCTGATAGTTTCCGCTGTCCTTGTTCCCTTTTTAATGGATAACGTAAATTATTCAGTAGATTGGCTGCTTGTGAATGCAAATTTCACTACCTCTATGAACGATACTTTGATGCATATGGTGTCTTACCCACGTGGTAAGGACACAAAAGAACTTAGAACTCGATGAATATCTTACAAGAAACTTAGCATATAGATGTATTCTTACATGATACGTGATATAATGCCATATTTAATACTAAGAGAATACGATTTTAACATATTCTTTAAATATAACTGACAGATTTTACTTCCTGCATATCGCGATACTGCACCGCGATGTATTTTAGCCGTAATAGACTTATTTCCTCTAAGCGGAAAGGCAGTCGTTCTCCCAATATGGAACTTTGCAATACACCTTTGTAAGGTTATTAAGTAGACTTCCACCTCTATCCATCCAACCAATTCACGGTTGTGTCTGTAACTTGTTGGTACTTTCTCCGAAGACGGGCGATTTAACCTTCATCATAAGTAGAATTTCGTAAATTCTTCGATTTATCCTTTTCTTCTGCCATTGCGTTTATAATGCATATGACATCGTAATGGAGTCCCGCATAACTTGTTGCGGACGTGTTTTTTTTTAATCTTTCTACCACTTGAAAGTAAACATTATCGATCTTCTTCTTCCACTAACTAAGACACATTTAAAACAAAGTGAAAGAGGTATTATTCAATATTTGATAATCGCTTCTTTACATAAGGATGACAGTGAGTTTTTTAGCTTCAGGCAGTCAAAGATGCAGAACATCGCAAACATCTACATCCAATATTAATATTGCCACTAAACTAACTCTAATTGTTGCCCGCGGCTCCGCCCTCATATATGTCGACCATCGCGGCAAATAGTAGCCTATGTGTTATTCTGATATATAAGCTATATTACTGTAAAGTTTTATTCAAATCCGTTCAGTAGTTTTAGCATGAAAGAGTAACAAACATCCATCCATTCATCCATCCATCCATACTTACAAACTTTCGCGATTAAAATATTAGTATAGATTGAACGAAAACATAGCATGCCAAAAAAAAATTGCGGAGGTCCGATGCCAGTCGCTCTGTGTAAAAAACTGATCTTAAAGTAAAACCGGTTGAACTAGTAGCCAACCTCAAATCTTGGGAATAAAGGCTAGAAAGAAGATGATTGCATGACAAAAAAGATTGCTAAATTCAGCACCTTCTTCGTGTTTGTTAAAACAAAAAAAGTTTAAGATTCCTTATAATTAGTCCAATAAGTAGATACACGGAGTAGAATATTATGCTGAATACAAGTTTCTGTTTTTCTTTTGTAAACTATTGATACAACGAAATAGATGCTTTAGGTAATAAAGAAAAAAAATTATAGTTGTTTAATAGAGTTATTAAATTATGACTAAAACCATAAGTGTTAAAGTTCATATTTTTTTGCAATTTGCAAGTTAATTGGTAACACACGGCAATACATTTACTTCCTAATGAACTCATTTAATTGCTTTCGGTGTTTTATGTCTGACGAGCTACTGCAGGCAAGCCTTGATCGTAGTAAATGATGCGGTGTGAAAAGTCAGAACTTAAGGTAACTGAGCACACCGCAAAGTAGGTGCACTTTTGATTTTCAGTTCAACATATTTGATATCACATGATATCAACAGCTTTTGATAGTTCACTATTGGACATAACATGCCTCTACTTCCAAAAGAGGGTTTGGTAATTAAATAAATTATTTGTTCAAGTATTCGCGTACCGCACTTGATCATATAATATGTGTCCACCTGAATACTAAGCCTACACAATTTATAAAAATATATTTATTAAAATCACAAATAATAAGCCACTTATTGTAACAAATTGTAACAATAGCGTTTAAGCTTGTTTTGTAGTTTAAATACTGAATCCATTGTCTGTATGTTTATGCCCACTCTTTTTACTTAACTTATTGTGACGAGAATAATTTCGCTTTTTATTCTATACTTATTGACTTCTCAAAGTCAAAAGTATGTGGTATGTTTTACAATAGAAACATTTTTAAGCTCTTAAACAGATTTTTCTTCACAAAAGAATTTTTCTGCTTACAAACTTTGAAATAAGTAAAAACAGTATCTACCTAATACCCAGTAGGTTTTATTTTTAGTTTGTTTTATTTGTTTATGAATATTATATCGGTATTTACTTATCATATTCTATTCTTACATATAAAATGTTGACATATTAGTTTAGACTGGGATAAATAAGCAGTAGGAGTGTCAAACTCTCTGAAGGCTAGTTCCCCTATTTCAATTCTCCACCAGTTCAATACTGTCAAAAACAGACTCCTATTGCAAGAATTTGACTTGGCTTTTCAAGAACATAATTAGTTGATATGTGATTTTAGTTTTATAAGCAAAAAGCTTTATTTTTATGTACTTAAAACATAAAAGGAACCATGTTCAAACGTCCATTAAACTATTAGGTCGGTCGCCACTTCAAAAATCTTTCGACACATCGTCCATACTATCTGCGAGAAAAATCATTCCATTCATTTAGTTTAGGAATTCATCGGATAATGTCAGTGATTTGGTCTGTTTTTTTTTTAATAATTCTATTTAATTCCTGTTGATTTCTAATAATATATTTTAGAAATTCTCTGAAACGACCAGTTAGAAACGTTTTATATTACAGTATAAATATAAGTAAATTTATAATATTGTATCTATACTAATATATATACGAGTAGATGAAGAGTTTGTTTGTTTGTTTGAACGGGCTAATCTCAGGAACCACTGGTCTAATTTGAAAAATGCTTTCAGTTTTGGATAGTACATTTATCGAGGAATGCCATAGGCTATATATCATCACGCTAAAACCAATAGGAGCGGAGCACCAATGAAAAATGATTCAAAAACGGGGTAAAGTTGATGATGATAATTTTACCCCGTTTTTGAATCTGAATGATTTTAATAAATATATTTTTATAATTTGCGTCTCCTATTGGAGACGCAAACGCGTGGGTCTGCTAGTATATGTATTTAAAATATTGCACGAGTATAGTACTTAGTGGCTGCATAATAGTTATGTTGAACGTATATGCTCTCTATTGCGTTGTTAGTCCTTGCGAAGAGTGCTTTGCAAATATGTATTAAAACTTTAAAACACTGTCCTCGCTCAATAAATATCTCTTTGATAAAATGAAATTCACATTTCACAACCATTTTAAACGCTAAAGTTAGAGTAGATTGAATTCTATGACCCTCAGTTTCTATATTATAATGTAGAATTTGTTTATAATACTTGTTTAAGGGCAAAATTTTGATAATAATAAAATGCAAGTTGTGAAATTTCACTCAAGCTTATATGAGTCATGCACTTGAATGATTCCATGATTGCAATCTTAATTTAGATAAGAATAAAGAATACGTATCTTTTTTTATTTTCAAACAGTTTTACCAACAGCTAAAAAATAATTAAATGAAAGCGTTTAAATTATATTTTTTTACGTATTTGTTATTTTCAGGTTTTTGGTTTCTAATTTCATTACATAATTCTTCTCATCTATCTTCAACTAGCTAAGCCTTTTTATTTGAAATCCATATAGTAGTAGTCGTAATTAAATGTGTAAACCACTATTTTGTAGGGGCGACCATCTTGGATTTTAATTTTTTATAGTGAACTGTGTTTTACTTACTAATCAAGCCCTTTTATTTGATACCTAAATTGAGTTAGTCGTTACAAAATTAGTAAACCGCCACTTTGTAGCGGCGGCCATCTTGAATCCACAATGAAACAGAACTTATATAATTTATTGTCACCAGAACTAAAAGCGTGTATCAAATTTCAAATCAATCCGTCAACAGGAAGAGGGTCAAATTTCAATTACTAAATTTGACCCAAGAAACAAACAAACAAACAGGGTAAGCTAAATAAAACCGTTTAAAATGATTAACAAACACTTGGTTGTATAAGGCATCAAAACGTGGAACCAATGATTTTTAAATAGTTTGAATATGTATTTGTATTAAACAAATAATTTAAGTTAAATTACGTTGTATGTTTTTTTTTATTTATTTTCTCAAGTATTTGTCGACGACAAAAATCAGCTAAGACATTTTATCGTCAGTCTTTTAAAAAGGAGCTACTGGAGACAGATTAATATTTTTTCGGTTTCAGAAATAAGTGTGTTATTAATACCTTAAACAACTCGAGTATTTCTTTATGGCTGTTTTATTTGACGTTTTTGAAAATCAGTAGGTACACGCTCCTCCTTTCAGTGATCAGTTTCAGTTTTAGTGTTAATATGAAACTGCATCTTATAAACTTTTTTCTTTTTAGCATGTAATGTCGTTGGTCTAGTGGTTAGGTGGTAAGCGACTGCAGATCAAGAGGTCTCGGGTTCGATTTCCCGGTCGGACTGTTTTTCTTAGAAGAAATTCTAAATAGCAGCCCAGAGTATGGAAGATGGCGGTGTTTCCTGCCCGTGCCTCAACATCTATGGAAATCGTTATTGGGAACCCACTTGAACTAGTTGTCAAATATACTGACAATTTTTTTTTCTTTATTTCTTAACTTTATGAAACCCTCTCAGGCCGTCACCCCACCAGGGTTTGTGGCGGGGCGGTGTGTCGGAATCGAACCGACTAAAACCACACGGTGTGCCACTCTGCGCCTTAGAAGATAGAGATCCGGGGACTGCTGTTGTTAAGACCTCCGGACCTGAAGCGAGCACCCCCCTCCATCACCTCTCAATTTAGGCGACGTATGGCACACGCGTAACATCGCCTCCTCGCGGGCAGCCTTTAGAGCGGATGTAAGAGAAAACTCGTCCCGACCATCTGCGGCCACACTCAGGGCGGCATGAGACGCTGATGAACGTGCCTCCGCTGCCCGGTTCGCCGGCGGCGGATTGGATCCGAGTGGAGGTCGTCCTCCCGAGGCTTCTCCACCGCCTCCTTCTGTGAGATGACATCTTCGCAGAAAGTTGCAACCGCGGTAAAACTGCTGTCGCTATCAGCCATGGAGCGTATGACCGCCGGTAGCGAGAGATCTCCTCCGATGACTGCAGTGAGGGCCCGACGCTGCGACGCCCATGCGGGGCAAACCGCCAGCATGTGCTGGGCCGAGTCCACTGCAGTCGCAGTGGTGGCAGGTGGGACTCAGTTCCCTCCTGGCGACCGAGTTCAGGTACTTCCCAAAGCAACCGTGCCCGGAAAGGACCTGCGTCAGTCGGAAGGAAAGGGTCCCGTGACCGGCTGGAGAGCCTCTACGACGGCAAAACCAGCGCATGGAGTCTCCAGACGGAACGACCAGCGAGCCATCGTGGCTCGACGGGCGGCTTCACGCCACTCGTGTACCTCTTCGGGCGGGGGGTTAATGCCGCTCTCCACCTGGAATTCAGCAACCCGTCGATAAACTTCGGCGAGCACTTCCGCCTCCAAATTTCACGGGGGTGTTCCGGCCAAGGCGTACGCCGCCTCGATCGACACCGTGCAGTGTCCGCGTATATCTCTGACCGCCAATACCCTCTGAAGCCGCCAGAGGCGGGCCTTATTGAGGGCAGTCAGAGCCGCCACCCACACCGGTGCACCACACAGCGCCATTGACCGGACCACCCCCGTGTAGAGGAGTCGCGTTGCGACGGTGGCTTTAAAATTGGGCAAAATTCGCTCAAAGGTAGAGGCAGCGTGGACCAGCTTTGAACCAAGCTGTCGGAAATGCTCATCGAAGAGCCACCTGCTGTCACCACTTCGAGTTTGCTTCTTTTAGTGTGACAGATAGTCCATTTCGCTGCTCTTAAGCAAACGCTACTGGAGGCTAGAAATCTTATGCCCTCTTTTCTTTAGACAGCAGCATAACCTCGTAAACTGAAGCTGCAACATGCCATGCACTTTCACTTCAGACCATGTACATAACCGTGGTCCCCAGGATAAGGCTGGGACGGATATTTAAGTTTGTGGCACTCAAGCTTGTCATATAATAACGTGTGGAGTGCGTTAGCTCCACCATAGTAGTGGTAAGCAGAAATTGGCATTCGGCATGGAACTGTTAATTACCAAAATAGTAGCATCCATTGTGCACCTACGTCAGCCGGCCGATCTTCTATGGCCGGTCACCAAAACAGTAATAATTATACGCTCAAAATTTCAACTCAAAACAAAACTTTAACTCTGAGATGTACCTACGTACACGTAATATTATTATTGTCTGACCTTTAACTTGATACGTATGAGCCATATAATATAATAGTAACAAGATCTATCCTTTTAAAAATAACAATACTAAGAAGACAATTATTAAATAAACAAAAACATGAAAACAATACGTTATTACAGTCATTGTTTACAAAACAATATAAAAATACGGTCTAATTAGATCTACGTAACATAAATATTATTGATTGTGTAGGCTGTACTTTGCCATTAAAGCTAATGACAAAAATAAGGTTTTATGAAATAGTGTTTTGTATTTTTGCTCTTAATAATCAAATATATTTATGTTATAGGCGGAGATATATATAATATACAACGATATAAATTATTTTTCAAAGAGTACAACGGTTAGGTTTCACCGAAAGCACGTTTTTTTAAATATAGATATAGCAACTGTCACGACTTTGATCCTCTTTGTCACGATACCCTTAGTCTGCTATAACTGGAGCTCTACACAAGTGGTTTTGAGGCTCATTTACTGAAGGGCCATTGTCTAAAGAATAATGAAATTCGTGAGAGGGTATAATAATTAAGTGCTAGTATAACACTTCAAATCTTAATTATTGAATAAATGATAAGATTTTTTCATGAATTAGGCAAACTTTTGATAAAATCAATATATAAAAAAAAATTGACTATTTCAAAAAAGGTCGTGTGATCTCTGTGTATACAAAGGCCAACCGTTACCGACCGGCTGATCTATCAACGCACAGCTCAAACTACTTAACGAATTGCGCTGAAATTTGCTATACTATATAACACCTATAGCTATTATGATGTACTCTTTTCGAAAAAGCCTTTCTTAACCCACACCGGTTAAGAAAGGCTTTTTCGAAAAGAGTGATATGGAGATTCAAAATTTGTGTGGAGCACCAAGATTGCTTATACTTTTTGTTTCGAAACGAATCCGACGAAGAAAAATGTTAATACTTTAACTAAAATTTTAAGAATACAACAAGTCAGACCTGAGATATCATGATCTATCATCATCAGATTTACACATCATATTTAATTATCTGTCTCAGCTCCCGTCGCGGACAAAAAAAGTGACTATTCCCGTTATTTTTTAATTATTCTTGTACACAAACTTTGTACTAACAATAACGAACACACAAAAAAGATATATTTAATTTTGTGCAGCCAATCGGCAGTTATGCGCGTACATACATCAGTAGTATGCCCACCGTACTGATCCACATTTTTTGCATAAAACATTACTCTCGTTATGCAGTTGGAAAAGAAAGTACCCAAGATCCTAATTCTGACCTTGAACCAGTCCTGGATTTATAAATAGGCCGTATAGGCCGCGGCCTAGGGGCGGCAGATTTCAGAGGAGAGTTACTTAATTTCAGAGGATAAAAGTTAAACACATTCAATGGTATTTTCATGGTGTTTTATACTTAAAAAAATATTTAGAAAGTCATTCCTATCGAAACCTATATTATCGCGTGAGTGATAGTCGATAGATGAGAGCAGCGAGGCGGGCGGGCGGCAGTGGCAACGTAGCAGCCCCTGCTTCTTGCCAGCACTCTCCGAGCCGTCTGCGCCCGACGCCACGCCCAACGCCCGCGCCAATGTTTTGGTTTGCAAGCATTGATCGCATACGCACGTAACACTCTCATCGTCTTGTCTTTGAATACTTACATTACTTACCTAAACAAAATACGTAACGACTACTGAATAAAAAATCACAGTGATTCTCAATATACTTTGTTGATAAGCTTCAGTTTCATTGACATAGGTAAGTGCTACTACACAGTAGTGTGTTAACTCTAATATATTTTGTCATTAACACTCCTTAAATTAAATGAAAATGAAATTTTTCCCTCATTAAAATGAAAGATATTTTCAAATTGGTGGTTTTTTTAGGTATGTATTTCTACATTTTTATATTATTTTGATTCCGACGTTTCGGTTGCTTTTGTGCTTTACAGCTTCCGTGGTTGCGGTAACTTCGCAAAAAATGTAGAAATATTTATTATGTATTTCCGTATGTATTACACTTTATGTAAACCGCAATTTACACCGTTAAAGTATGTTTCACTTTAATGATTTTGGCCAGCCAAACCAAAGAAATAAGTAGCTCAGAAAATTGAAGACTGATTGACCTGGATGTTCTAGGCGCGGTAACTAAAATAGTTCGGCAAGCACATCTAAGGTGTAGTAGGTGTAGGTTATTGTGGAGCCTTTTTTTAGTAGCCAGTATTATATTTTCTTATCTATACTAATATATAAAGCTGAAGAGTTTGTTTGTTTGTTTGTTCGTTTGTTTGTTTGAACGCGCTAATCTCAGGAACCGCTGGTCCGATTTGAAAAAATCTTTCGGTGTTGTATAGTCCATTTATCGAGGAAGGCTATAGGGTATATATCATCACGCTACTACTAATAGGAGCGGAGCAACAATGAAGAATGTTTAAAAAACGGGGGAAATTTTCACGCTACGGGCAATATAAGGGCAATATATATATATATATATATATATATATATATATATAGCCTATAGCCTTCCTCTATAAATGGGCTTTCTAACACTGAAATATTTTTTCAAATCGGACCAGCGGTTCCTGAGATTAGCGTGTTCAAACAAACAAACGAACAAACAAACAAACAAACTCTTCAGCTTTATATATTAGTATAGATGTAAATCTGAATTTCTTTGTTTGTTTATAACACTTTCACGACTAAACCGCTAAAACGATCGTGATGGCATTTATATAGACTACTAGCCGACCCACGCAACCTCGTTTGCGTCTTCTATTTCCCGTAGCGTGATAATTTTCCCCCGTTTTTGTAACATTCTCCTTTGGTGCTCTGCTCCTGTAGAGATTAGCGTGATGATATATATCCAATAGCCTTCCACGATAAATGGGCTTTCTAACAGTGAAAAAAAATTTCAAATCAGACCAGTAGTTCCTGAGATTAACGCATTCAAACAAACAAACAAAAAAACTCTTCAGCTTCATATATATTAGTATAGATTGTGTTATTTTTACAGATTTAAAACTATAACATCTAACTTTCTCAAACTGTCGAAAAATGAGTGATAGAAGGAAGAGACTTAGTGGCGCTGAGTACAGGAAAAAGGCCAAAATAGAAAAAGATGAACAAGAACATGCACTTCAGAAGACCAGAAAATAGAAGCTTTTTTTAAAAGTGAAAACAGCAGCGATAGTTTACGTATTGCTCAAGCGAACTCTAGGACTAGTAGTAGTAAGGAAAATCTAGCAGTCGTAGTAAGAAAAAGGACTACAAATTGTTCTGTAGAAAGGAGTTTTTCCTGCTTAAAACGCGTGAAAAACTATCAAAGGTCTTCATTGTCTTAAGAAAAAATAATTCTCTAGCTCTGCTCTACATAGAAGCAGAGATAATGGACTCCATAAACTACGATGATATTACAGATGATTTTGCTATTAAAAAATCCCGTAAAAATTGTATAAATTGTTTCCTTTTTACGGTCTTTCATCAATCGTTTGTTTAATTTTAAGGCCTTCTTTACTAAAATGGGAAAACTTATTTTAGAAAAATATGTACATGAGGCGGCGGAAATTAAGTGACCTACACTCATAAAAAATATAAATCCGGCACTGCCTTGAACAATCAAATTTAAAAAGTTTTATCGAAGTCAGCATTCATACATTCATGAACCGTCTAACGATTTGCGTGAGTATGCACCTACTGCGTAATTGCATTGGTACCTAACTTTTCCATAGTTAAATAAAACATGACGTGACTGTTGTACTTACATAAAGGTGACTGTATATTAATAGCCTTAATGTAAAGTACATAAAACGTCGCACTTAACAAGCATTTCTGTAGTAAATTCAATTTGGAATCTAATGTTTAATGATTCAAATTCCTGACGAGGACTTCTACTTGTCACTCAGTTCTGCAAAGCTAATAATAACGTTTATTTGTATAATTTGTGACATTCAGATAGTTTCGTGTCCATCCATCTATCCTACCCCATATCACAATCGCAAATTCCTTAGTATATACTACATTCCCTGAATTTAACTATTTTAAATTAAGTGTTTTCATCCGAACTTATAAGTATACTCTATAATTACAAATATTTTTAAGAAATAGATTGAGATTTGAAATTAATTTTATACTAGCTGAACCCCGCGGTGTTACCCGCGGTTAATGTCGTACCGCGAGTAACGCGAGTAAGTTAGTCTAAAAAAAGTAGCCTAAGTTACTCCCTGGATCATCAGCTACCTGCCAGTGAAAGTCCCATCAAGTCCATCCGTTCCAGAGATTACCCGGAACAAACAGACAGACAGACAGACAAAAAAACAATTTAACTACATTTTTTTATATATGTACCGGGTATACATACATATGCATTTAGAAAAAAGCGGTTATTTTAATATTACAAACAGATACTCCAATTTTATTTATTTGTATAGATTTAACCAGCTCACCATGTGAACTTCGTACCGCCATATTTTTCGTTCATAAATATTTTCAAAATTTCTGAATATCTTGTTTTAGTAATTCGCAGTAACTCACGGACAAAAAATCTTTTCTAGTTTTCTTATAATTTTCTTCCATGCAAACCTTGTCCTTACAATAACGAACATAAAAAAAATATCCAATTTGATGCAGTTGATCGGAAGTTATGCACGTACATACATTTTGGCGATTCATTTTCATTTGTTTAGATATTTGATAAAAAAAATCTATTAAAAATCTGTTTTTTACTTCAGTAGTTAAAATTCATTCATTGACGACGTATATCAGTGTTTAGTTTACGGACTGTTACACACACCAAGAGTGATCTTACAAGGAAGGAAGTATGGAGTCCTAAGAATAATAATTTATTCAAAAAACTAATCAGATTGGTGTGCAATGGGACAGGCCTATGTGAAACAGATGACTGCAAACAGGCTGATGATGATAATTCGAAAAACAAATTAACCAGGAGTTCATGCGAATTGAATTGACATGTTGACAAAACGTTGCATTTTATAAACGAAAGATTGAAAGCAGAAATCCAATGCTAAAGGGAAATCAATTCATAAAATAACAATGGAATTTTACTTACTTTCAATCGTACTTGCAATGTTTCTTATTTGTAATTCTATTCTCACGGGTGGGCAGCAATCTAGTTCAAGTCATATACTTGTATACACTAGATACGATGAATTACATAGCCTATGGCAGACTCTGTTTTGGTTTCAATCCATTTTCCCAGACACTGGCTTTAGACCGACCAGTCGAGAGTTACGTCTGCCCTGTAAATAATATAATGTGTGGAATTCATGCGTGAAAGAAATTGCTTTTAAACGGTAAGGCCGCCAGTTGTACATGGTAATTCCACTAATATGTTATTTTTATGTAAACTGTAATATCTGGTATACAATTCAGTTTATTCTATTCTATTAATGCTTAGCTCTAGGCTTCCGATTCCAACATACGGGTGTTCATAAAAAAACTTGTGTCCAAACACGATAGATCCATAAACGGGTGAGCATAAACGATAGGCTCTTATTGGTCAATATTATATGTTTCGATTCACCTAAGACGCCAACTAAACTAATGATGTGTTAGCTAACAGCCTTATTTATATATGTCCATAGTTTTTAAAATTAGCAATAACAACTTTAAACTTAAAACGTAACGTAAAATAACACACACACACACACAATGTCGTATCCACACATACATATATTCCACTAGTAGTGGAAGTCAAACAACAAAAGAATGTACAATGCACAGCCAATCTTTTTACTTATTTATAAAATCTGCTTTTATTTTTATGTACAGTAACGCAAAACGAAAGCTATCAAACAGCACCAACAGGTCCACATCATCTAGTACGTAGGCAATGAAATTTCTCTTGAGGATTGAAGCAAAATTACATTTCTATCGGATGTATATATACATAGAGCGTGGAATAACTTTTATTCTGAACGAGTATGTATTTTGCTGACAATACCTTTTCGTCTGTAAAGTTTGAAAGTATAAGAATTTGAAAAAAGTACGGATCGGTGAAGTGATCTTACTTAGGTACTTATTGTCAGCAACATAATTAAATGTAAAGATGTACCCAAAAAATTATAACATTAAATGCGGTTAAACAAACTAAAATGAAAACAAAGTAACGTATACCTCGTACTATCAACAAATTTGAATCATGAGCATAAGCTTACTTTCTTACAGACATTTGATTAAGGTCACATTCACGTAAATATGCATTACAAGCCCCGATGCAAAATAGTTTGTCTGGTGTGAAATTTTCTCTGTGATCGTAACTTCATTATTTTTGTATATCTATGTAAAATATTAAGCTTTTCTACTATCACATGTAGCGTTACTGATGCCATTTTTTTAATTATGAACAAATAAACTATTTTAGCTTTTTAAATGTATATATATCCTGTTTTAAATTCGAAGAAGTTATAAGCAAAATAGTTCGCCAAATTGTTAATCGATGCAAAAGAGTTCGTTTATCGGTGAGTTAAATAACATTATTCCTTCTTTGTAACATTATGTTGCATAATTTAAATTTGTAAAAGTAGTTAAGTGTCTATATTTATCAAGCGAGACAGTATATAACAATGGGTCGTGGCAAACTCGTGTGAAAAGAGCTTCGGAAACGAATAGTTTGTGGGGTCGATGCTGGTAAATTAAGTTACCAAATATCTAAAGACTTGATACTTCCCAGGTCTACAGTCCAATCTATCATTCAGCACTACAAAAAAAATAGAACGACTTCTTGTTTGAAGAAAACTGGGCGACCACGCATCACAAGTGTAGTAGAAAACAGGATCCTGAAGAAAACTATCGGTATCTATCGTGATGACAAATAATCGAAACCAAAAATAACTAATCTTAAAACAGGCGTTTTAACAAAATGAAAAAGAAGTATTTTAGCACTGAATGTGAACTTGAAAATTATTCGTTAAAAAAGGAAATTAAAAATGTCGATGATAAAATTGTAGAAAGACACTTTTTTTTTTAATTTAGGATTCTTAAATTCTATAGAAAATATCTATAACTTTTATACTTATATACATTTTTTAGAAAGGATCTAGTTTCGCTTGAAATTGTGTTAAGCTATTTTCCGTCACCAATTTTAACTATAAATTGCCCGCTGATAGCATTTAGAGCAATTTTAACTTAACTTTCCATTCCGACAATTTTCATCCTGTTATTATGAAATTATGTATCGTCTGAAAACTAAGCTATGTATCAAATATAGACAGCAATATTTCATTAAGTAATGGCGATCGTGCGCTTAAATAAGTCATGCTTTTATGAAATCACTAGTTGTTGGCCGCGGCTCCACCTGCGTGTACGTCGGTTATCGCGGCAAATAGTAGCCTATATGTTATTCTGATGTATAAGCTATATTACTGTAAAGTTTCATCCAAATCCATTCAGTAGTTTTTGCGTGAAAGAGTAACAAACAAACAACAGGTTTATAAAAAATTACAAAGCGTTTAAACTATTTCAGGGTCAGACATATTTCGTTGTTTATATTGTTATAAAACTCTTTTTAATTAAGGGCATTATGCTACCATAGCATAGCTTGAAGCGATATCATGTATGTTTGATCATACCAAAATTTTCTTTATTATAGTTTATGGAAACGAAAATATCTCGACACCAGCAATTTATACTACGCTAACTCATAAAACCTTACACGCTTACGTACAAGTAGGTGCGTAAGTACTTACGTACAATACGTGGTTTATTCATTATAATTTTGGATGTTTATTTTCCCTATGTATATTTTTTGATTGAACACATGTTGGCTATAGGTATATACACGTGTGAGTGAGAGTTCCTCACTAAGATGTCACACATTACACACGTCTAAATACTTAGTGAAGTGATATTTTATTGCATTGCAATAATTATTTCTAAATATATTATTATGCTTTAGTTTCAACTTTAGGGTTTTTACACATGAATGTCTTTACCTATGAAATTGCCGTTTTGTATGCAATAAGTGAAAGTACTTACTTTTTCAAACTTTTTTATTTCTGTTATTCGAAGTAATCACCCATGCAATCGACGCATCTTTGCCAACGCATTGTGTTGATTCTTGTTAAAATCAGCTGGACGGGAGGCAACAAACTCTATAAAGGCATTTTTCTTATTGCACTCTTTCTGCACTCTGCTTTCACTTATTGCATACAAAACGACAATTTCATAGGTAAAGATCTATTATAAGATACATTACTGTTAATTTTTATGCTAGTAATAAAGTTATTAAAGTTAGCTTTGTTTACTCGGTACGTGTATTACTGGCGGATAAAGTCTTTAAAAACGCCAAATTAGCCAATGGCGTAGTGTAAATCGCCCTGTAATAGAAGTTAACATTAATTGAACTTTCAGTCGGGTGAATTTATATAAAATCAAGAAAAAATTGAGAAAAAATACTGTTAAGATTTTTTTTATAATAGTAATAATGTTAATTAATATTACAGATAAATACAACGTGGACTATAATCCCTTATTTTCAAGTTTGAGGGATTTAAGACCCGCATCTGACATCGAAAATGATATCTTTGGTGAATATATATTACACGACATATTAGGATATATATTTAGTAAGTGATACATCATTTTATTATCTCGACTTGCAGACTTGGATAATAATAATCATGCTCTTGAATATATGCTCCTGAGACCTGAGTCTCTTATTGGGGTAGACTTAATGTAGTCCAATTTAACCCCACTAAGACACAAAATTGCGCGTTTAACGTTAAAAAACTGCCGTTGGTCATATGTCCTCGTTTTGAAGACACTCCCTTTTCTGCCTCAGCCAATATTCGAATACGATGCCAATGTCGACATATCGAGTGAAGTCCAGCTTAGTAACCATTTAGAGGGTAAGAAGCTTTGCGTGCTCAACAGATCGAGATGGTATTTCACTCCGAGCCACCGCCTTCTACTTTACAATGGTCTCATATGGAATACTGTTCTCATCTTTGGGCGAGGGCACCACAGTACAGGTTCTTCCTCTGGACCGCATTCTACGGAGAGTGACTCGAATCGTCGATAGCCAAGAGGTTTCAATTCGGCTGGTCGCTCTGGCGCTGCGTAGAAATTTGGCTTCGCTATACTATGGGGAGTACTTCGAGGACTTGTTCGAACTAATCTCTGCCGCTAATCTGCGGGTGGGTGTCCATGGGCGACGGTAATCGCTTACCATTAGGCGAAACGTATGCTCGTTTGTCCCTTATTCCATAAAAAAGGATAAGTTCATCAATTGTAATATAATCAAAGAAATTCATAAGTCCAAGATTATAAACCTCGGCAGGTACGATTTTGTAAGAATGAGTGTAAAGTATCTTCCCAAATCTTGTGCCCCTTGGGTGGAGATTGGATTCTTCCACAGCAAGTCCCAAACTCGAACTATTATTTAAATAACATTATTATTAAAAAATATGTAACTACATTGAAAAAAAGTACTGAAGGTCCTCATACTACATCAATAAACTAAGTAAAATGCATTGTTACCTAAGTATTTAGGTATTAGGTAAAAGTCGCTAAGTAATGCATTTTAAAACGATCCAGTAGACATGAATACATTAAACAACGTCACATACCTGTACTTAGCGTTACACGAGTATAATTTGCAACTTCATTATTTTTGCATACTATGTCATGACTTTTTTGCATATAAAGAAACACATTTCATGCAATACTTGTATTTCTCCGCTTTTTTGTCATTGTGGAGTCATCACATCACAGTTTCGGACATCATGGCCTTTCTTGTAGCAGAAGCGCTGGACGAATATCTCGACATGCCAATATTAACGACATTATCCGTTGTGCTCTTGTTACCGCCGGCGTTCCAGCTGTACGTGAACCAAATGGTTTGGTACGGGACGATGGCAAGAGACCAGATGGTATGTCATTACTGCCATGGAAGGTGGGTAAGCTTTTGGAGTGAGACGCAACTTGCATTGACACCCTCGCGCCATCTCATCTTCCAAGTAAAGCTGGTTATGCCGGCGCTACTGCTGCTTCAGCGGAAAATCTCAAACGGCGTAAGTACCAAAACTTAATAGGTTATTATGGGTAATTACATTTTTGAACCGTTTGGGATAGAGACGCTAGGTTCATGGGGTCCGAGTGTTCGCGTATTTAAACAACTAGCTAAGCAACTGTATGACGATTCTCGCGACCAGAAGGCCGGCCTTTTCCTAGCACAAAGAATCAGCATTGCCATTCAACGTAGTAATGCTGCCAGTCTCTTGGGAACGCTACCAGTAGGCGAAGATGTGGAGTTTTTTGACGCTTGTATGTAAATATTGTTACTGTTCTTTTTAATTAAAGTAATGTACATAGATTTCAAGCAACTTAATAAAACAAATTTACCTAGAATTCGAGGTAGCGTAGTATAAATGGCTCGTGTGGAGCTAATGAATTTTAAAATTGCATATTAATAAGGCTTGTATAAGAAAAGTGAAATTTCTGTCCATAAAAGTATATTAAAAACCGAGGAGCGCTTAACACGTGTATTAAAGCGTAGCTGTTTTGTTGTGGCGCGTTTTATTTCACAGTTTATGCTCCCGACGGTTCTCGTCGACTTTCGAATAATTTAGTTAACCGCAGCGCAGTCAGCAAATGCAAGCTAAAGTCAATGAACCACAGAGCAGGTAAACTGTACTAACTTACCTACACTATGAGGATTATATTGGATAACAAAATAAAGTAGTTTAAACGGTTTATTTCACTTTATTTACCTTGGTGGTATTACCCAGGTGATATAATTCGACTTTAGTGTGACCTTTATTCGCCTTGGAATTGATTCAACAAAGGCGACTTTTTATTCATCTTGTGTACTTTTATCACCCACATGAGATACGATAATGAGCACTTTATCGTAACTTATGTGGGCGATAAAAGTCAATTATTAAATTATAATGATGTTCACAAATGTCACACTTCCAAGGTGAAATAAGAAAATCTAAAAGTCTTTATTACTAACAAAGTGGAATAAACCTCATGAACAACATTATACTCAATTAAATCATATATTGAGAGAACTTAATACCTTTGAAAACGTGCAAATTCAAATTCAAATTCAAATTCAAAATCATTTATTCAATTAAGACACTGAACGTTAAATTGAAGCTGCAGTTAAAAATCATAGATAGACACAAACAGACGCCACAGCATGTGCTGTATTGTCGAGGTAAATTGGGCTAAAACACCAAAATTTACTGCCTGCCTGTGTCGATTCATAACTTCCAGTTTCCAAAATATTTAGCAAGTTATAGAAATGAGTTTTAGCTCAAACTCACATCTATACAAATAAATAAAATTGGAGTGTCTGTTTGTAATATTAAAATAACCGCTTTTTAATAAATGCAAATGCACATACACAAAAAATGTACTTAAATTTTTTTTTGTCTGTGTGTCTGTACTGTACTTTTTTTTAGACGAGCTTTGTCCCACGCCGTTACCCGCGGTACAACAATAAACGCGGATAACACCGCGGGGTTCAGTTAGTATTCTATAAATTAGATACTAGTGTTTCTAGCCAGTTATACGTTGGTGATCAGTGTTCTGAGGCGCGTGTCAAAGTATCTACATTTATTTTCCATGCAAACACACGTTTTGACACGGGCACTATGACCCCAGTCCCGTCACTCACACAAGGTAACGTTCATAAGCCTACATTATCTTTTTTAAGTCCATCGTTGAAGTCAATTTTATGTAGTTGGACTAAACTGTAAGTTGGATATTATATATTTTCCATTTTAGGCCCTATTTAAATATCCTCTTCCTTCTAATCTTTTATTATTCCCAAGATTTACGGTCTGCAAAGACGGCTAGAAGGGCACTCCAAACGTCTCTCTGATTTAACAGAGGGCGAATTGGAGTGCGAATAGAGGGCGAGCTCGGTGAGCACTCACCCTGTCTCCGAGCGGACGCCACAATGTAATCCCAGTAGGAACGTAGGGTTAGGTCATGTCTCTAACTCGACCGTGGGTCTTGGCTTAACCGCCCGGACCATAAGGAAGAAAACCTCTATAAAAAATTACCCGGAATTCCGTGCTCTAGTGTGTGGCCAGGGGATGTATGGCTGATGGGTAGTTCAGTCCCAAACACACTCCCAGCCGGAGAAATGCGGAACTCCAGGTTGGGTTTCTAATCTACGCTTGCCTGGGTATTGGGGATCTCTGCCCGGGTGGACCTTTAGTTCTACCCAACTCGTGGGAATTATTATGGAATTGAACAAAAACTTAAATAAAAGTACGATCGACCAAACTACAATGGCAAGGCAAACGGAAACCGATTAGAGAAGGAGAGGAAGAGGAAAGAAAGGAGAAACGCCAAAGGGCAGTATCTAAAGGCAGACGATCAGTCATCTACCGAGGAGGAGGCTGCATCCGGAACGCCTATATCGGTGGGGCTCCCAGAAGTCGATATGACTGGGAGCCGAAGAACATTGGAACGCACGCGTTACAAGTCCGCAGTGGATGTCGCGGGCGGCAGTTCCAGTGCGAGGACGGACGCACTGAAACCGATGGACACAGAGGCAGACAACTGGAAACACGACCACCGCCCCACCCCCCACCCCGTTTCGAGAGTGACATCTCTCAGGAGATGTTGCCTCTTAAAATCCCGAGCAGCCATAGGGGCGATCGCGAACTCCGGTGTCCGCCTTCTCTATGGCGGAGTCTTACAGGTGAACCATGGCCGACGGGGAACTCCAGGCGGAAGATCGAGAGAGATGGCCACAAATTCCGTGAACCTAAAGAGCCCTTTTGTGAGGGCCCTTAAGGGCTCCTCTTCCGTAGTGGCTGGGGTTGTTGAGACCCTTATTGGGGATGTGTGTCGCCTCCAGGCGGCCAACGTCCAGTTGACGGAGCAGGGGGCTGAGCTCGGTGCTCAATTCACCGTATTTCGGGTGGAGCGCCATGAGTATGAGGCCCCGGCCCCGTCTGCCTCCCAGCCGGCCCCGTCTACGTAGCAGTCGTAGCCGGCACCTGCTAGCTCCGGGATATCCGACGCCCAGCTGCATCAGATACTAGACGCATGCTGGCGTATAGTGGAAGGTCGTACGGCTGACCTGGAGGCGAGGCTGCCTCCGGCCCCTATGGTTCGGCCGCCGCTCGCGACCTCAAGGCCTAAGGTCGCCTCAGCGCTTATCCCGCTCCCCGTGGTGGGGGGTCGCGTGTCGGCGATTCTTCATAGGTTTTTATTTACATCACTTAGATTTATTAAAATGTTCATTTGAATATGTCCATTACAGTATCAAGAATATTATTTCAAAGTTTATTCTAAAATCAATTATACATTTTCACATTATCAGTTTAAAAACTTTATAAGACCATTAAAATTTCTAAACTAACTACTTTTAGTTTTATGGTAGATACCCGTGCTCCTCTAATAACTTTTAGATTAAGTTACCGTGCACCTTTGTTTATGCTGATGTACTGATATGTTTATGCTGCAATACAGCGAATGCAGGAAACTTTAGTACCGGGACACATGTCTACTTAACATTTTTAGTATTCTAGAAATAAGACTTTATATAACGTTCCTGTAAAGGTTATTTAGATTACGTGTGAGCAGCATGTAAGGCTTAAAGTATGTGGGCACACGCCAATTCAACAGTAAACTTCACTAAATTCGCTTAATATAATCATTATTGGTTCGCTGATAACAGTGTAGTGAGTGTACATGTAAATTTTAAGCTACAAGATCACTATGATAAAGTCTCATTTCTTTCTCACCAAGACACATAAATACATTATCACCTACCTGAAGATTAAAAGTATTCTTAAGTCCTTTGATACTATTGGTTAGATTTGAGTAAAAGTGAAGCTGTGTGACAAAGTAGTGTGGTACGTCCCATGGGTGTCTAAGAGACGACTAAGAGAGCAACGCAACGCAGGTCAAATCTTCCTTTCGATGGAGAGGCATAAGCCTCTGGGTCAAGTCCAGCTGTAGGTTATTAAAAGCTATTGGTGCGATGACGTAATAACATATTTTAAAAAGCGGCCAAGAGCGATTAGTACTCTCCCAGGAAAGGTTTCATAGCAGCAAATAACATAATATAAAAGTTCTTGTGGTTCGGTGTAACTTTGATCAATATTTTAATAATAGTGTATTTAACTTTTTAAACTTTCGCGTTCCATGATAAATTAACAATTATTTTTGGAATTAACGCGATGATTGTTTTTTTGTTTGCGGTTTACGATTTATGAGGTACTTAAAGAAACTACTTACTAGATCTCTTTCAAACCAATTTTCGGTGGACGTTTACCTAATTTAAAAATTTTGCATTTTGATTAGAACTTAGGTTTCTAAGAAGTTCTATTTGTAAAATTAAGGCAGGCTCTGCTGCTAGGTACTAGGTTACTATCTAGTGCCTAGACAGCATTATTAATTAGGCAGTAGTCGTCTTATTTGGAATAATAGTTAGCAATACAACGCAACATTACGCGCCTGCGCGTCCTGCTCCAGACATAGGACGCGCGCGGGCGCGTTGTATAATGACCCGGCCAGCTGTTTTGTATATTAAAATACCTTGCTGTTTTATTGTTTTTATTTGTTTTTTGGTTTTCTAAATGAGATAATTAGGTAGTTTGGGTCGTATTATGTTGTACTATGTGTTACATACACATAGTACACATAGAACACCAGAAAAAAACATAAAAGAACTTAAATAAGTTAATATATTTTTTCGTTTTTTTTTTCTGTGCGAGGGTAGTGCCGCCCCGGTCGAGCCGGCCCGTTCGTGCTGAAATCAGTGTGGCTCTACTACCTTGTTTTTTGTTTTTAGTTTTCGATAGTAATCTTTTTCCAGCCTGTATAAAATGTAGTACCCTCCATTTAACATTTAAGTGTTTATTTTATGTCAATCGGTTAACAAATAAAAAATATATATTCGTTTAAAGTATTACCGCGACAATAATATATTGTATGCGGGTAGAGCCCCAAGCAAATGCTAGTGGTGAATATCTGCATAGACATAACCAAGTACATTCTTATGAGTTCCAAGGCTCCAAAGTCCAAGGCAACCGACCTAGTTCTCAATAACGGTCGAGCCATATGTTATTGGAATCGATATATCATTAATGACAGGACTATTGTAGCCAATAAGTCTGAAATTGAAGTAATAGACCGATTGCAGCCGGAATTCAATTTCACCGTTTGTTGTAATGAGAATGTCCTAAAAATAAAAAGTTTGCTGTTACAAGAAAATGGTGAAATAGGTCTGTACGGAAACGAATCAATGCAGGGTAGATAAAGTGGTGGCAGGTAACGAGAATTATTTGTGATCCCAGGTTCCCTTTAACGTTAAAAGGAAATAAATATAAAATGATCATCAGACCCCGTCCTGCATCGATCTGAGTGTTGGCCAATAAATAAAACGGATGAGAGACGCCTGCATGTAGCTGAAATGCGTATGTTGAGATGCATGTGTAGTGTGACTACAATGGATAAGGTGAACAATGACTACATTAGAGGAAGCCCGAAAGTAGCATCAATGGCTGAAAAGTTGAGAAGCAACATGTCATCCTGGTATGGACATGTGATGCGAAGAAATAAGCAAAATGTAATTAAAAAAGCAAGATAGAGTAGAGGACGACCAAAGAAAAAATGGATGGTCTGCGTAAAAGAAGATATGGCCAAGAAGGGAGTAAGTAATGAACTGGCGAGTGAAAGAGAAGAATGAAGGAAGAAAACTTATTGCACCGACCCCAAATAAAATTGAAAAAAAGGGAGTTAGATTATTAGTGAGAATCGAGTAACATTAAAAACGTTAATTATTCGCTCTTTACATTGGACGTTTTCGGGAAATGGTTAAAGTTCCTGTGATTTACACAGCACGAGATACAGAGTGCATCGACTTTCTAAAACAAAACAAAGTTTAATTAAGAGCAATTTAATGAATGATGGATATTTCTACGATTTTGAACATAATATAACATGTTTATCATATCATAACATATAGTTGATGCTATTCACAGATAGTATGAATAGATGCTAATTAACCATCAGCACGTGATATTGACACGCGACATCTCGTTAGTTAATTAATACAATAGAGCCAACATAAATATTAAACATCGCCATAATTTATGAACTTGATTGGCCATTGAAATGTATATTAGCGAGACCGGGCAGACTATACTACTATTATAATAATGTATTCTTTGCGTACATGTACATATCAATTTGAATCAAGCTTAGAATCAGATTCTCTCTCATTGTTAAGGTGCTAAAATTAAAACAACTTTCTAAGCGGTATATAAGTAAATGTAAGTCACAGAAAGTTTATTGTAAACGCCACGATATTTGAAATCCTTAAAACAATACATAATATTGCCAGAGAAGGATTTTCCCGTGGAGCGAGAACTTTATTTTATTGCAAGCAAGGCTCAACATTTAGGGGACTAATTAATTATTTAAAATCAATGGAAATCATTTTGTATGAGCCACTCTGTTAATGTAACAAGTGTAATTTTAACAAAAATAAAACCGACTTCAAGGTTTGACTTGATTCTCTTGGATGCCATCATCAGATATTAATGTCCTTATCACGGTACCACCGTTGGGACATCTCCTTTCCATTAAAAAAGAATAATTGAAATCGGTTCAAAAACGACGAAGTTATCCGCGAACACACATAAAAAAACAATTTATATTTACGGTCGAATTGAGAAACCTTGTCCTTATATACGGCCCGGCCCTATTTCCAGATAAAGTTGCAAATAATTATCTGCCAGATAAGTATATCAAACGTATATGTCGCTATCCAAGCCTTGTGAAACCGAAATCTATAGTTGTCTGTAATTCGGTCGGGAACTTTATCAGCAAGGTGTGAAACTGGTCCTAACGTTTTATGTATATCTATCTATACTAATATATAAAGCTGAAGAGTTTGTTTGTTTGTTTGTTTGTTTGAACACGCTAATCTCAGGAACCGCTGGTCCGATTTGAAAAATTCGAGGAAGTCTATAGGCTATATATCATCACGCTAAGACGAATAGGAGAGGAGCACCAATGAAAAATGATTCAAAAACGAGAGAAAATTATCACGCAACGGGCAATAGGAGAAGCAGACGAGGTTGCGAGGGTCTGCTAGTACTAATATATAAAGCTGAAGAGTTTGTTTGTTTGAACGCGCTAATCTCAGGAACCGCTGGTCCGATTTGAAAAATTATTTCAATGTTGGGTAGTACATTTATCGAGGAAGGCTATATATCATCATGCTAAGACCAATAAGAGCGGAGCACCAATGGAGAATGTTTCAAAAACGGGGTAAAATTATCACGCTACGGGCAATAGGATACGCAAACGAGGTTGCATGGGTCAGCTAGTGTAACAATATTTATGGCAAAACTAGGTATTTACGCATAGTAGTCGATCCTGTAGTGTCAATACCGTGTCGGATCAAATCAAAAAGATTGACGTCCTTGTCAACTGCAATTTATACTACAAATTGCTATTTCAATCAGCTGCCGTCCTGTGTCGCTATACTGGCAACACTTAGTGTCCATTTCATGATTGTTTCTAAAATCCCCTTGATACTAGGTACGAATATATTGCTAGTGCGAGACGTGTTTTTTTATAAAAAATAATCGAACTTCTGAACAATAATCACTATAAGTGGTTGCGAAATACATATCTGCTTGGTTGCCAATTTCAAAATAAATTACATTATTTTTTATTTTTTTTTATGTCACCCTATAACTGATAGTTTAAGATAAATTGCTGTCAATATTTAATGAAACAAAAGTAGAAAAGAAACAGAAAATAGACCATACTGTATATAGCTATGTCAATAACTCTGACCGTTCCCGAACTGTGTTCGTTGCTAGAAGAAATGGAGAGAATAAGTTAGTATTCAGTTTTTAATTTACCTGCAGCGCTGTGTTTATTTTATTTCATTTTTAAGATAAATAAAGCCAGATGTTATTGTAAAACGTAAGAAATAGAAAATAATTAAAAGAACAAATGTATTCTTTAATAAATATTTTATTATTGCCGGTCTAAATAAATATGTTTTATCGATAGAAATCTATACAAATAAATATAATTGGAGTGTCTGTTTGTAATATTAAAATAACCGCTTTTTACTAAATGCATATGTATGTATACACGGTACATATACCAAAAATGTGGTTAAAAATTTTTTCGTCTGTCTGTCTGTCTGTCTGTCTGTCTGTCTGTCTGTCTGTTTGTTCCGGGTAATCTCTGGAACGGCTGGACGGATTTTGACGGGACTTTCACTGGCAGGTAGCTGATGATCCGGGGAGTAACTTAGGCTACTTTTTTTAGACTAACTTTGCCCCGCGGCGTTACTCGCGGCACAACAATAACCGCGGGTTACACTGCGGGGTTCAGCTAGTCTTGAATATTTTCACTGCTGAATAGTCCCTCCCATAACTCATTTCTCTTGTCCACACTAACATTTTTGAGTTAGTGAGCGGAATTCGAGTCCTCATGTTTATCTTATTGGACAACAAGACAATGATAAATGTCTTCCAATGAAAAGGTTGCGTACCTTAATTGTATTGTGGACCAATAAGATACTCAATTCCTGACAACGTCAAATACAATGTCAATGTCTTTATCACTGTTAGAATCATTATTCCACATAGGTTTATGAATCTTTGACAATAAAAGCTAGCTAGCTGTTGCTCGCGGCTCCGCCCACGTGTATGTCGGTTATCGCAACATATAGTAAGTAGCCTATGTGTTATTCTGATGTATAAGCTATATTACTGTAAAGCGTCATCCTAATCCGTTCAGTTGTGTGCGCGTGAAGAAGTAACAAACACACGCTCACAAACTCTCGCCTTTATATATTAGTGTGACGTTTTTTGATTAAAATTTGTAATAGAAATAAAAAGCTGTAATAATTATGTTTTCCAATATGTTTTGTAATATTCGTTTTAATGAAGGAGACATCGGTATTTATTTACGACATGGTCATCTATCCTATTCGTTTATTGTATTTTAACCGACTTCCAAAAGGAGGAGGTTCTCAATTAGATTGGTATTTTTTTTATGTATGTAAACTGATTACTCCGTCAAATGTGGACCAATTTTAAAACTTCTTTTTGTATTCGAAAGGGTATGCTCCCTATGTGGTTACATTGCCACTATATCAGGATCTGGTGATGGGATTCCAAGGAAATCGAAGGAAACCCTCAAATTTGTACGGCCACGTTATATGTTTTTCATATATTTGCTAAAGCTATTTCAGTATGTATGCCTGGTAGTCATTATTTTATGATGATGAGCTGATGATGGAAGATACAACTCCTTAATGGTTAGGAGTTGGAAGACAAAACTTTGAACGTCATGTGTATGTATGTTACCGCTATTCATATTCTTTCAAGTTATTTAGGTGAACTGATATTGAAAGGTACAACTCCTCAACAGTTAGGAGTTCGAGGATAATTCTTTCATTCTAGAATTAAACTCACTTGTACTTATTACACTATTTTAATAAAATTTACACTTGACCGGTTTTGCCTTATGGCATTCTCAAAGATTATAACTATAAGTTACCTAGTTGGTCTCGCGGTTAGCTTGTGCGACTGCTGATCATGAGGTCTCGGGTTTGATTACCGGGTCGGACCAAGTGTTTGTATGATCTACAAATATTTGTTTCGGAGTTTGGGTGTTTTCTATGTATAATATGTATGTATTTACAAAATGTACTTAAATCAGTAGTCTTAGTACCCGTAACACAAGCTCTGCTTAGCTTGGGACTAGATGGCGTCGTGTGTTACTTGTCCTAAATGTTTATTATTTATTTATTATTTTTTTTAAAAAAATTATTATATTATATATATAACCTTTGAGAATCCCATTAGGTGAAACCGGTCAGGTGTAAATTTAATTAAAATCGTGGAATAAGAACAAGTGAGTTTAATTCTAGAATGTATTACAACAAGTTCGAGATCGAGAATATAAATTAAAATTCTTTCAATTTCATATGTATCAATAGATCTATAGTTGTACCAAATACACGAATATAGCCTTAGTTGTATTCTTTCAAGTTGTTTAGGTGATCTAACAGGTAAGGTTTGTGTGTGTATTTAATTAAATCTTTATTAAGTTATTTTATACTTTTTAGTTTTTGAAGTCGGTTTTCTAAACGAAGTTTTTCCTTCTCTACATAAACTTTAACTATGCCAATTTTAAACACCTCCGTTCGAATAATTTTCGTATAAATTGATACAAAGTTTTTGCTTCACGTATAGAAAAATGTATAGATTAGTGGTGTCATCCTGCTATATAATAGTAAATATATATAAGTTTGACTCTAGAAAAATGTTACGGCGATTCCTCACGTATTTTCGCAATGTAATTTAGTAAATGTACGCTAAAGCACTAACATTGTCAGTCACACGAGTGCAGGATTTACAAAACAAAATCCTTCATATTACCTACGACGCTACGCAAAAGTCATTTTATGTTGTTGTGACATTGTTAATTTAATATGAAGAGATTTATTCACAAAACATTTATTTCGTTTTACATTTTCACAATACGGTTTACATATCTAGTTCTATGGGGAACATCATCAATTTACTACGTACATTCGTACGTAGTAAATTGAAATATTTTCAGCGATAGTTTTTAATCCATAAAACCTCTTTTTTTTATTTTGAGCTAAACTGAAAATCATTGTATTTTAAGTTTGATCTTTAAACAAAATGTTTTTTTTTTTAATTTATATAAACGCCCCGAGGTTGAAATTAAACCATAATTCTTTAATTTTTTCAATTAGATCTTTTTACGGTTTCTTTCGTCTAAGGCTATACACCTCTTTAGCCACAAGTTTCATTATGGCTACTTTTGAAATTAAGTATGACGGTATAGACAAAAAAATAATCATCTTTTTAGTTTGACTTTGTCATACATACGTTTACGTAACTTTTACATTATACTATTAGTTTATTTATGATTTCGGGGGAAGGGAAACTTGAAACAAATCCTATACCAACCCATCCCATCGCTGGCCATCTGACTAGCGAGGTATGGTAAGCAAAAGACTACTTTGTGAGGATAGGCCTATGTCCAGCAGGTGACTGTTAAAGGCTGTTAATGATATAGTGTAGTGGACCAAAAGAGTTGATAGATCACCTAATCGTAAGTGTCCATCATCAGCCATGGGCTCCTGCAAATCACGAGTCGCAAGTGCAGTAAGGCCTTTTGAGTATTTGCAAGAATTATTTTGGGCTTCGCTGACCGCACTCACTTGGTAAAAAGTAACGACAGAATTACTAAACATCGGTTTTCCGTGAGGCCTTCGAGCCAGCTTAAGTCGTGTCGAAGCATGATTTGCATTTGCATGCAAATTACAAGTTACAGATTTATATACAAAATTTGACACGCGTTGAATAGTAGAAAAGAAAAGATTATCAAACTTAAAAGCCAAAAACATAACGAAAAATATGTTTGAAATATAACCCTGCGACCTATAAACAAGGGTGACCTGTATCTTTAAAGACCGTGTTCGTTTAAGAAGTTGTTTATTAGTCTAGATTTTACTACCAGTGGAATGTGTCCGTCTGTCCTGCTTCAGCAGGAGTAATATGTGCCCGCGCGCGGCATGTGTGTTTGTGTGTGTGTGCGCGTTAGCGTATGTGCGTGCGTTCGTTCGTGCGTGCGCGTGTATGTGTGTCTGTCTAAATATAAAAAAACTATCAACATTTTAATACATTTAACTCACTCGGCAGTGGTTTCTTGACCGACGTTTTTAAGGCTGTCCAACATCAGCATGGCGTGCTTTCTGTCATCGAGCAGTGCATCTCGCTTCTGACTGTTGATGTTCAGTGCGAGCGTAAGCCGATCCGTCTGGTACCGCTGTTCTTTTAACCTACACATAAAAATTAAGTTTATACTTTTACACATTTCTTAAAACAATTAAAGTCATTAATGTAAGCGGATTCTTAAAATATTCATTTAAACACTTATTTGATACAATGTTTCATAGTAGGTAGACATTTTTTTATAAACAATTCAGAGTACGGCCTAGTTTTGGTCTCAGCGGTTTCAGTTATTAGTGCAATTGATTACCTGCCTGTAATAATAATATTTCGGACATCTAACAAGCAACGCCATCTAGTCCCAAACTAAGCAGAGCTTGTACTATGGGTACTAGACAACTAATATACTTTTTTTTAAATGCATACATATTGTACATAGAAAACACCCAAACTCCGAAACAAAGATTTGCAGATCATACAAACATTTGATCCGACCCGGGAATCGAACCCGAGACCTCAAGCACAGCAGTCGCTAATCGCGCAATTGATAAAAAATACGGTTAGTTCCTTACCTAAAATGTAACCATAGAGCTTATTGCACTGGTTCAACGATTCCAATATACTTAAGATTTAGTTCAGGTAGATACGACACGATGCAGCGATAGAGCTTACTTAGGCGATTAACACACGGCACCGCGCACCGCCGCGGTATTCGGTGAAGCGGATTTTAAGTCGTATTGGTGTCTATTAAATCCGTTGATGCCTAACACACGTATTGACCGACCGCGCGGGGCACCACCACGAAATCCGCTTTACCGCCACTGCCCTCCGCGGCTGTATGCGGTGCCGTGTGTTAATCGCCAACAGCAACGTGAAAAGTTGTTTTAAAGACGTCTTAGTATAAGAACATAGCTTTGGAAGAAAATTTGTTTCATAACAAGAAGAAGAAATAATGTAAGGATAATTCTGTAATTTGGACCGCACCGAGAGTTCCGTAAAAACCTGTTGGTATATTATATGATATAACTAAAAAAATATCTATAAAATCGGTGATATAATTCGTTGCTACGTACCAAATTTCAAGATTCTCCATTCACGGGAAGTACCCTGTAAGTTTAATGCTTCCCCAAAAATCGAATCCAAGTCATCAATACAAATAAATAAAATTGTAGCGTCTGTTTGTAGTTTCAAATTAACAGCATTTCACCAAATGCAAATAAAAGTATAAAGGTACCTGCATCAAAAAACAAAAAATCTATTTTTAAATTCTTTATCTGTTCGTTTGTTACGGCTTGTAACTGGAAAAACTAAACCGCTTTTGACGGACGAGATACATTGATATTATTTTTAATTTTTCATTGTTTAAACCTTCCCTAGACTACGACAAACATATTAAAACCAAAATCACCTAAATTGGCCCAGTCGTTCTCGAGTCTTAGCGTGACAAACGAATATCAATTGATTTTTATATATATTTATATACAAAAAGACTAGCTTTGCTCCGCGGTTGTTGTTGCATCTTTATATTTCATCGATTACTAGCTCTCGGCTTCCACGGCTTCTATAAAGTAGAGTGTCCCTTGTTACTTCTAATATGTGTACAAAGTTTCATGATGATCGATTAAGTAGTTTTCCCGTGAAAGCGTACCTAACAAACAAACTTAATTTCACCCTTATAATATAGTGTGATAATAACTTATCAAGTCGAATAATATAGACTGATTTTAGGTAGACAGGTAAATAATTGCACTAATATCTGAAACCACAGCGCACTACATCTAAAACTAGGTCATAACCTAAACTGTGGGTGTCAGCATTTCTTGAGTACACAGTACTAGGTTCAATAGTATATTCATATTGCAATAGTATTAGTTGGACATGGCATTTTTTTTTTCATTATACATTGCTTAAGCCTTAAACATGTTATATGATATCAGCTACCTATTGTTTGTATTGTTGTACAATTACACATACTTGTAAACACTTTATACACACATATATATTTATAAATCCAATCTTTTTTCCCATTGTTCTAAGTTCTTCACTTCGTTATTTGGCACTGGATTTAGTACAAACATTACAGTATCAACTGCGAATGCTTCTCTATATTACTAATTTCATAGGTTCCGAGTTAAATTTTACTAGTCCCTGTAGGTAGGTCAATTATTTACCCTTTCTTAAAACTGTATGACTGTCAGAATTTGGTATTCATTGTATAGTTTTGAAATAATAACTTTTAGCTCTCTAATTTATGTTGATTAGAGTTCCTGAAAAGTGAACCTGGACCAACGCAGAGTAAACCCAATATTTACTGTTTCTCACAATCTACAAAATAATTTTAACATAAATTTTGAAGGTGTTAGTGAATTAAAAGTAATTGTGCATGTTTAAAAGTAATACTGCTACTGTACAGTTTACAAGTTGGTATCAAAACTGCAAACTAAAATCTATATTTATAAAATGAATCCCTATTTGCCTTGGTCACGACATCACGCGTGAATGGCTGGATCTATTTTGTTAATTCTTTTTTTGTTGGATAGCCCATTTAGTGAGAAAGGTTTCAGGTTATATAACATCACGCTACGAGCAACAGGAGCCGGGTATCGATCGAAAATTTTGGAGAAATGAGAAAAAAATATTTCTTTTGGAGAGACGCAAACGAAGTTGCGCGGGTCAGCTAGTACAGAATAAAGAACATCTTCACTTCATATCTAGCCTCATCGGACTAGATTTATTGAAGAGTTAACCCAAGGCGGTGCATAAAATTAGATCAAGATGTCATTGGCATATTTCTGTGTAGGCACGTTGTAATATGCATCAGCTTCAGAGACATGATACGATGAAAATGAAGGTCAATTATATAGTAGTTTAAATACAAAATGCTTTAAAACACAAGCCTTAATATTTATATATTAAACTGATACAGGAGAGAGTGCTGACTGACTTGGTAATTGATTTGGACAATCGTTCATATTATAGGTGAACACTACCTAAGATTTTATAAAATATTTTTGAATATGAATCTATAATATGCCTGAAAGAAATTTCTGAAAGTAGAAATAAGTGATATGCTCAAAGTAAAAAAATATATTGCATTACTATTTTATAAAGAGAATACTGTCCGAATAACTTGCTGTAGACGTATTGAGATCAAATATATTTGGCGTTGAAAACTATTTAAATTAAAGACTAGAACCCAGTGAACAGTGGAGTAGTCATATAAAATATAAATATTTGACAAATAATAATATCTTGATCCTTTATTAGGGCTAATAATGTTTAGAGATGCGATAATCTAAATATTGTGAATATATTTGTTAAGTGGTAATTTTTTTATTACAACACCTGCCGCTTGGTGTGTGTTATTTTTTGTTTGTCTATGCCTCTCGATAAAATTGTCATGTCATAGTGTTTACGCATTTAAATAAAATGACTGAAACAAGCTTTATAATACACATTTTTTTTTCTATTTTACAATTTTAGAACCCATAATAATAATAATATTCGAAATCTTACGTAATACATTCTTTCATTTGTGTGCATCCTACCGTGGGCGACGCGACGGGACGCGGATGGCACAAGCATGAAGTGTTTATTCCTTGCAAATTTCAAGTTTTTAAGAGAAATCTGTCCATTTGTCCTTGAGTTTAAGCAATACTTATAAACGTCAATTCACTGTTATGGTTAGATATATAGACAAAGAACAGTCAATAAATACTTAATTAAAAAAAAATAACCTTAAATATTTTGGTGACTTGACTTCTTTCTAAAAAGAAAGCTAGTATTATTCTTACTTTCAGTCGTTGTTATTATTTTGGGCTCTCAATGCTACAATTATTGACTGTTTGTACACTTTCTTTAACTATAAGCTATAACATTTGCAAATGCGAGTACCTACTAGAAACTTTTAAAAATTATGTACTATTTTTGCAACGTGCCAATTTCAAAATGTTTGAATAAAGAAGTATAAAAATACGTAATAATAAAGTAAAAACATGAGAAGAATCAGTGTATTCTACCATATATTTCCAAGTAAATGGATATGATAACTAAACCTTCATGTCTACTTGTTAAAATATCCTAAGTCATACTTGAGGGCCTCCGTGTTTCTAAGCACGCTGGACGCAAATTAAGAATGAATGAATGAATGAAAATATCAGCTAGGCGAGGCATATACCTAATGATATTTCCAGCGATAGAGTTTGTTACCTTGAAAGGATTTGATCAAAAGTTGACACCAAGGTAGCCTTTTGCAATCGTTTGCATATCGACATCACTTCTTCCAGTTCCCAGTGTACGGACCGTTTACTTCCAGTGTCCTCATTTTCGTACAAGTCGTCGAGATTTGTCGCTTCCTAAGGATTGGGGATTATTGTTATTCTGTGTATAAAAACTTAATTATGTTATTATTTATTATATTATACTCACTAAAAATGATAATTGAAATTATTTCACCAACTGGAATATTATTGTATTACAACTCTAGTTTTTTAACCATGACCTTACCTTTAGATAATGTTAACGACTATATTGTATACGCCATAAGAATTTGTTATTATATTTAAAATTTTATTGTTACATCGTGAGTATTTTTAGTTTTTCGCATTATCTCTTAAAGTAAAAACCTTTTCAACTAACGACGAGTAGTACTATAATAATTGGAACGACTCGCATTTTTTTTTAAATAGTAGTAGTTCTTTATAATTATTGACCAAGTTCTCTTAACCAGAAATCTTAGAATAAGTCTTTCTTTCATCTATACAAATAAATAAAATTGGAGTGTCTGTTTGTAATATTAAAATAACTGCTTTTTAATAAATGCATGTGTATGTATACACGGTACATATACCAAAATTGTAGTTGAGAAAATTTTTGTCTGTCTGTCTGTCCGTCTGTCGGTCTGTCTGTCTGTCTGTTTGTTCCGGGTAATCTCTGGAACGGCTGGACGGATTTTGACGGGACTTTTACTGGCAGGTAGCTGATGATCCAGGGAGTAACTTAGGCTACTTTTTTTAGGCTAACTTTGTCCAGCGGCGTTACTCGCGGTACAACAATAACCGCGGGTAACACCGCGGGGTTCAGCTAGTTAATAATAAATGAGACCGTAAAGATGCGAAAAATAAAAGTTTAAGTGACCTAATTTAAGTCAGTTGTACTCGGTTGTACTTTTTCGAAAAGATCATTACTATGTAAACAAATGTGTTAAGTAACAGTTAAAGGAGGGGTGCGTTCTTGGAGGTGGCTTGCTTGTTGCAAGTCACAATGACCTAGTTGCTCATCATCTTCTCCCAAATATTTCTTTACCCGATGCAAAGACGTACTTTAGTTAGGAATTATTTAGGCACTTCAAATCTGATACGTAAATGCATGACATCTACGTTTAAGTCCATACTTCGACACAATAATAAAATCACGCAGTCCGTGCTCTGTTCTCGTGTTCATTATATCATGGCATCAGCAATATCTTACTGAGTGATAATTGCTGAGAACTAATTTTTGTGTTTAAATTATGAAAAGTTCCTTCATTGCCTTAAAGTTTCCATTAAAAGATGTTGCACCTGACGATAATGAGAATAACTTAACAAGGAGCTTAAACCCCTTAAAACTATAATGAAGGTAAACTATAACAGAAATCAAAGAAATAAAGAGGAACAGTGCACTACCATTCTTTTGTAGCCGGTTGATAATAATATAGAAATATGACTGCCATGGTGTGCCTCTCCATGTAGCGTTGTCTCTATTTGCAAGAAGTATGATGACCACCACTCTTGGATTCTGCTCATGCTTTCCATCAGGCAGAGTAGAGTCACTTTGGCAGGTCCTCACTTAAATTAAAGTAATAAATAGTTTCTACAGCATACCTCCTTCCTTATAAGATTCGGGAATGAGTCTGTTAAAAATGCCACTTCACGGCGAGCCAACTTCAATGTCCTCTCTCGTTCTTTCATGTTTGCCTTGATTTCTTTCTCTAGCTTACTAAACTCGAATTTTCGATCATCCAAATACTCCATAGCCAATTGTCCCATCTCAGTAGCACCCATTAGACATCTGCCTTGGGCTCGACAGTCCAGCTTCAGAGCCTCCAGGACCACAGTGAAGTATGATGAATCCTGGTAAAACTCTGATATATCAATTAAGAATAATTTTGTTTAACAAATCAAAAGGTAATAGAGAAGCGAATAATGATTTTTTAAATAATTGATATCACGCGATTGTTGATCATTGTTTTATTTTCAAATCATTATTCATTATAGTACCAATTTCCATTGTCATGCAAATTGGTACTGATTTGACGGGAAATATACCAACCAATCAAAAGCTTGCGTGAGAGAGACAGACTCTAACTAAACTCAGTCTCTCTCTCTCTACTCCGATCACCCTTTCCGCCCGTTCAGCTGTCCCTACATGTATATGTGCTCTAAGGGAGACGCTTAGTTTGAATGTTTGAATGTTAAAATTGTTGGCGACTCAGTATAGACGACACAATGAAAACAAAATTTGCAAATTTTGTGAAGAGTGGGATATACTGTAATTGCCAACAATTTCTGTGGAGACGCGCCTGAATATAAATACCTAGTAAAGAGAGTAAGATTTACTATTACTGCATACTATTCAGAGAAGAATTATATTATTTATAAAACATGCAATCGTGTTATAAAAAAACGGATGATTCGACAATGAAGCAATGACACTATAGCAATCTTTTCAACAACGAAATTTAAATATCAACATATATCCTTTTATGTATATTAAAATTGTACCTGCTTTCTAAATGAACAAACCACTTACAGTCTAAATATAGAAATACAATGAATTAAAATATGTCCGAACCTATGCCCACAAACAGAGTACTTTTTTTTTTACAAACGTACGGGCGGCATTTTATATCAAAAAGGTTTTATTGACGCACACTCTCTCATGTTGTATTACGCTTATATTTATCTGCAAATAAACCGACTTAAGTCGACTTCCTTGTTAAAGCGATCATATAAGATGACGGCAAATTCTACAGTAAGACGTAACGAAAAAGTTTTGCTATAATTAGTCAGTCCTATTATATTTTCGTAAACAAAGGAGGGTGAAAGACAGATTTAAGGTTGACAGTCTGTAGAACATGCGGGGAACATGAATTTCTAGAGAATTGTATTAAATTATTTTATTTTTTGGTATATTATTTTTCTGAAACAAATGGATATTATTATTCTCTTTTTATATTTAAATCGTCCTAAGTGTGGCATGCACTGTAAATAAGGGAAATCTTTATAGATTTGACGGTTTCAAACGATTTTTTTGGCAAAGTGGATTATGAATTAAGTTTGTCGATAGTACAATATATGTATACATTTACAAGAAAGAAGTATATATGTATTCGTATTAGTTGGCTAGTAACCATAGTACACGCTCTGCTCAGTTTGGGACTAGATGGCGTTGTGTGTTAGGTGTCACAAATATTTATTTATTTATACCTCCCTGCGATCATTAGTACTCAGTACTACAGGTTTATGCCTATTCTCTCTTTAGCCAGAGCAAGCGGAGTCAATCTGATATCCACTGTAACTGCATTGCGATGCACTCCCACATCGGTACGTAAAAATATTCTCGACTATTGTGGCAATAACATATAAAATGAATTGAATATGGTCGCTTATAAATAAAAAACGATTATATAAAAAAATGTTTTAACAAATTGTAAAACGCAAATGGTATTGTATTTCTATAGAGTAGAGATTTTTTATCTGTTGATTAAAAATATTCATACAAAGTATTCATTTACACAAATTCAGTTAAGTACCTAACTAAATATTATAATAAACTACAACAAACAACGCGATACTTAGCGTCGCAATAACACAATTTTGTTGTTTGATAAATACGACGCCATTACTTGATGTCGCAATAGTAAAATTTTGTACTCGTAGTTTGATAAAATACGACATCATCGAAATGTCACGTGACTGACGTTTTGCGCTACATTTGAAAATAATTATACAAACATGATTTCATAAATGAAAACGGCATCCATTATTTCGAGGTAAAGGTAGATGTAAGACGTCTAAAACGATAGGCTGAAATTTTAAGTTCACTTTTTAAAAAACTGTCAAGTAGCTAATTGTAATTTAATGGGAGCAAGTAACTTCAAATTATCCATATTATTATAATTATATTTCGTTATTTCATTCGAAGATATACTTATAACTAGGTAGTACTTTTATCCTACAAGGCAGCTCGCACTATTTAAAAGACTATCAATTGACTTGTCATTTTATTGTAAATACTGTAATCGGCTCCACTCGGCCGACACCGTCACATTAACTCATTCTTTTCTCGTGCGAGGCAGCGTTCGCACACGCACCGGCTTGCTAGTTTAATTTCATCTACCTACATTTTACTAAGTAATAAAATGCCGAAACATTACGAAGAAAAGTTAAACCGTTATAAACGCAAATTACAACGATTAGAGGAGAAACAAAATAGAAAACGTCGTCGAATAATAGAATCGTCGGATTCTGAAAACAATTCAGGTATGTAACAATGTTATTTTTCAAGTGTTCTATAATAAGTGATTTATTCGCAAAAAATACCGACTCCTTAGTGAGAAACTTTTAAGCAAAGCCTAGAAGATAACTGCGGGTTATCACGAAGGCATAAAACAACTAAGTAGAATATTAGTTGTTCATTTTTGCTTTAATGACTGGAGGTTGACTGCGGGTCAACACAAGGGTCAGATTATGCCTAGAGGTTAACCGTGGGTTAACACGTGGCTTATACAGTCAGCGACAGAAGACGCTGTTAACTTAATCCCAGTGATTAAAACAAAGGGGTAAATTAAAAATGTTAATATACATTTTAATATTATATCTGTATGGTGACGAATTAGGATACACATGTCATCACCCTATTACCTCCCATGTGTGCTATAAGAGCCAATTAAGGGATAATCTAAGAAGATAACATGTTCTAAGAGACGGAATTCTCGAATCTAAGCCCTATACTAACATGGTCAGCGTATTATAGTAGACCAAATACCCTATCATTGTGTAGGGGCCCGTGCCCAATAGTGGGACATTTATAAGTTGAAGAGTTATATATGTATATGTATACATATATATTTGCTAATTTCAGAACCAGAAGTAATGCCTATCGAACCGGACGTTCTCGAAGAAGAAATACTTCAGAATGCTGAAGGCGCTGTATTGCCATCAGGCGACTCTCTAGCGGCAGAACATGAGGAATTAGACCCTGAGATTCTACAGGCCCTAGGGGAGACCACGGAAGAGGCACCAAAATTGGGAGAAAAAATCTACGACAACCTGGCGCGCTTGTGGACTCCGATACTACGGACAGGTCTTTCCAAGGAAAGTAAAGATACCCTTTTAAAGAAATATCTGATTCCTGAAAATTGTACACTATTACTACCACCCACTCTCAATCCAGAGATATCGGCTGCTATTTCAGAGCCATCTCGAGCTAGAGATAAGCGTATTGAATCAATTCAACAACTGTTAGGTGTTGGTATCACAGCCATTAACAGGGCCCTTGTCCTGCTGCTTGACGGCAATAACAATAAATTGGAGGCAATTAAGGTTCTTAGTGATAGTTGCCGCATTTTATGCGATCTCCATCACGTAGAGACTGCAGCTAAGAAAAAAAATTATAGCTACAGGCCTTGACAAATCGTTTAAGACAATGGTACAAGGGGTAAGCAGAGATGAAATGCTGTTCGGTAGTAAGCTTTCGGAACAAATCAAAGCTTCCAAAGTCATAGAAAAGCAGAGTCTACAAATTAAACGGGTTGTCCCTACCCCAAAACCTCTTTCGTCGTTTATACCTCAGCCGTCTACGAGTCGCAATAGGCCCCAGGGAAACTGGTCGGGCCCTCCTCGCTACCCATCAAACAGGGGGGGGCGAGGGGGGCCGAGGAAGCCCAACACTGCGGAAAACAACTACCGCAGAGGTCCCATGATGAACCAGTCGAAGTTAACGAAGACAACCCGCCGTGTAACTTAACAGGATCGCAGGTACATGCGGGTAGATTAAAATATTTCTATAATAATTGGCAAAATATTACCACGAATCCATTGGTTCTGAAATGGATTCGCGAGGGGTACTCTATACAATTTAATAATGCTGTGTACCAAAAGAAAATTCCGAAAAATATATTAGGTACAAATGAAAAATCTTACATGTCCCTTGCAATCAAGAAGCTATTAGACTTGGGTGCTATCTCGTTATCTAAACACAACGACAATTTTATTTCTAGCTCTTTCCTAGCCCCAAAACCCAATGGCGATAAAAGATTTATCCTCAATTTAAAATCACTAAATAAATTTATCATTAATGATCATTTTAAAATGGAAGACTATAGGACCGTAACTAAACTTCTATCAGTAAACGCTTTTATGGCTACTATTGATCTTAAGGAAGCCTACTTTTTAGTCCCCATAACCAAAAGTTGCCGCAAGTATTTATGTTTTGCTTTTGATGGAAAAATCTATAATTTTAATGTCTTACCATATGGTCTATCTGTTGCTCCCCGTATTTTTACGAAAATAATGAGAGAAGTTATGAATCACCTGAGATCCAAGGGTTATATATCAGTTGTATACCTTGATGACATTTTATGCATCGGTGATACGTTCAGTGAATGTCTCAGAAATGTCACGGAAACATTAAATGTACTAGAGCGCTTAGGTTTTGTCGTTAATGAGAAAAAAAAAGTGTGTTATTGCCCCAACAAAACTGCAGATTCTTAGGATTCACATTTAACACAGTTGAAATGTCACTAGGTTTGCCTGTAGACAAAAAAAGTAAGATCTTTAAGTTAATAAATATTTATTTAAAGTTACCAAAATGTACAATTCGAGAATTTTCACAACTAATTGGGGTACTTGTGGCAGCATGTCCAGCTATTAAATACGGTTGGCTGTACACACGAAGTCTCGAAAGAGTAAAATTTTTATCCTTGCAACAGAATGATGATTACGGTACAAAAATTAGGCTTCCTAACGATATTTTACCTGATCTACGATGGTGGAATAATAACATAACTTCGTCTAGTAACTCCCTAAGACCACAAGATCAATTTATGTTAGAAATATTCTCAGACGCGTCGAAGACGGGTTGGGGAGCTTTCTGTAATGGAAATCGAGTAAATGGAGGATGGAAAGACAGTGAATTTTCCTTACATATTAATTACCTGGAGCTATTAGCTGTATTCATGGGACTTAAGTGATTTGCTAAGAATCTTTCAAACGGCTCCATTCTGTTGCGCGTAGACAACACAACAGCAATATGCTATATCAATCGAATGGGTGGAATTCAATTCCCACACTTGAATGATCTAGCTAGGTCCATTTGGCAGTGGTGTGAGAGGCGCAATATTTGGTTATTTGCTTCATACATAAATTCTCTAGATAATATCGAAGCTGACCAAGAATCTAGAAAACTTAATATTGATATAGAGTGGGAACTCTCAACGTGGGCCTTTAATAGCATAAAGAAAACGCTTGGCACACCAGACATTGACTTATTTGCATCTCGCGTCAATGCCAAATGTGAACGATATATATCATGGAAAAAAGACCCTGACGCAGTAACTATAGACGCGTTTACAATTAATTGGTCTAAATATTTCTTCTATGCTTTCCCTCCATTTGCTTTGGTCCTAAAGTGTTTAAACAAAATAATCAATGATAAAGCCTCAGGCATACTAGTCTTCCCTCATTGGCCTGGACAGCCGTGGTTTCCACTACTTAAAACAATGATAACTTCTGAAATCATATTTTTCGAGCCTAATCAACATCTTCTCAAATCCCGTTTCAGATCTCTTCACCCGTTGCACCAGACTCTTACCCTGGCTGCCGCGAAGCTCTCCGTTACGCCTTTAAGCACCGCAACGTTCCAAGCATAGCTCTCGATCTGATGATTTCTTCAGTATCAGCAAACACTTTAAGACAATATAACGTTTCACTTAAACTTTGGTGGCAGTTCTGTCGGAAACAAAGTCTTAATGTATTAGATATTTCAATAGAATCAATAATAACATTTCTTACTGATCAATTTTATAGCGGCAGTTCATACGGCACTATCAATACCCATCGTTCTGCACTATCGTTATTCTTAGGTAACCATGTAGGCTCCGATGAGAGAGTTAAAAGGTTGTTAAAAGGCATTTATAAAGAAAAGCCCTGTCGCTCTAAGTATACTACTACTTGGAATCCCCAAGTAATACTAGATTGCATTTCTCAGTGGGTTCCTCATAAAACCCTGAGTTTAGAAAGATTAACTAAAAAGGTGACTGTTCTCTTAGCATTATGCACTGCTCATAGGGTACAAACCTTGTCCTTGATAAAAATTGAAAATATCATAAAATCTTCCGACGGGATTAAAATATTAATAACCGATGTGATAAAAACGTCTTCAGCTGGTAAAGAACAGCCCCATTTGTACTTACCCTTCTTTAAAGAAAACCCAAATATATGTCCCGCTATGGCTTTAGATGATTACATGTATATCACGAAAAATTTAAGACCACCCAGCACAAAAACTCTTCTTATTACATATAAAAAACCTTATAGAAAAGCATCCTCCCAGACTATTAGCAGATGGATTAAGCAGACATTGGCAGAGGGCGGGATCGATGTTAGCGTGTTTAGCGCGCACAGCACGCGACACGCGTCCACGTCGGCGGCGGCCTCTGCTGGCGTCTGTATTGACGTAATAAGAAGAACTGCTGGATGGTCAGAATCTTCCCAAACCTTTGCAAAATTTTATAATCGTCCAATTTCAGATAGTGTATCTAGAACAGGCAGACTATGTGCTGAATCAGTGTGTCAAATAGTTAAAAATAATTAATATGATAATTGTAAAATAATCAATATATATTTGTTGAATTAATAATCTGATAAAACTGATTGTAGGTACTTATTTTGTTTATTAGATTTGTCTAAAATTAAATAAACATCAATTAAAAATGTTGTCTTGTAATTTCAAACTAGCACACCTATCTCTAAACATCTACCTAGTTATAAGTATATCTTCGAATGAAATAACGAAATATAATAGATGATCAACCGAACTTCGAGAAGCGAAGTTCGATCATTATTATATGAGTTGTTTCATTCGAAGATATAAACACCCGGCCCAGCCCCACCCTACAACAAGAACAAGATTTATTTAATTTTATACTCTCTGAAAAGAATGAGTTAATGTGACGGTGTCGGCCGAGTGGAGCCGATTACAGTATTTACAATAAAATGACAAGTCAATTGATAGTCTTTTAAATAGTGCGAGCTGCCTTGTAGGATAAAAGTACTACCTAGTTATAAGTATATCTTCGAATGAAACAACGAAATATAATTATAATAATATGGATAATTTGAAGTTACTTGCTCCCATTAAATTACAATTAGCTACTTGACAGTTTTTTAAAAAGTGAACTTAAAATTTCAGCCTATCGTTTTAGACGTCTTACATCTACCTTTACCTCGAAATAATGGATGCCGTTTTCATTTATGAAATCATAATAATGATCGAACTTCGCTTCTCGAAGTTCGGTTGATCATCTATTATAACATATCAATGCTATGTATGTTGTACATTTCTTGTCTTTTTTGCATGATGAAACAGAAATTAAGTAAGTTCGATTAAATTTTCTTAACTCTAAACATAACATCTCTGTGTAGCCCGCCATCCATTACATGAATTATAATGTCAAGAAAGTTCCTAAAGTTAAACAATATTGACAGATGTTGCCTCAGTCTCTATCGGTGGCATTATCCAAACTTATGTTTCGCTGAGATTGTTTTATTTTTTAAATATATTTGTGATACACCTCCCGATTTTCCTTTTAAAAAACTAAAGAGTCATGTAACTAACATTTCATTTAATATATTTCACAACATGGTGCCATGCCATGAATGCCAAGAATGATCCAATATTGTGCTATTCATTATATTACAATAGCATTAGTCGTGTAATGGGTTGATATTATGCAATAATCAAATTTCCAGCCATTAATACAAAACAATAATCTTAGTTTGGCAACTTTGCGATACTATCGGTTATATTTTAAACCGGTATTTTATTTTTAACTATCTAAGTCCCGCGGTGTTACCCGCGGTAATCATCGTACCACGGTTAACGCCGCGAGATAAAGCTAGTCTAAAAAAAGTAGCCTAAGTTACTCCTTAGATCATCTATCTGCCGTTAAAAGTCTCATCAAAATCGGTCCAGCCGTTCCAGAGATTAGCTGGAACAATCAGACAGACAGACAGAACAATAAAGGAATGGGAATAGTAAAGGCTAGGAACGAAGAAAGGCAAAATAAATACTTCTAAACTAACTTCGCGGTTAGGTTAGGGCCGTAGCGGCCAAATCTCCCCCAGATGTGGCCACAACGGCCCTTTAGTGACGATTGGGGAACTAGTGGCCTCTATCGCGTCGCCTTCGTCGCCTCCTTCGAGCGGGGTCAGCCCTTTCCCGATCCCACTGTGCGGACTCCTTCTGAAGCATAACGTCTTCACAGAAGGAGACCGCGGCCTCCCATCCCTCGTTTTCGTCCAATCTGTCCGACCAGGATGTGTACTATAATACTTTTTATTAAATGCAAGCGAAGCCACGGGCAAAAGCTTGATTGGATTTGCTAGTAAGTGACGAATATAGTAGATACATTCTATTCACAAAACTTGATCGACCTCTAGTAAAATAAACTTAATAACGCCGATATTTTGTCAGTGACGTAGCGAATTTGACCACATGATGAATCGATAGTACGTACTACGGCATAGAAGATCACTCAAGCGAATGACATAGACAAGGTGAAAGGAGTGGATCGCCAATGGTTCAATGATTTCAACGAAAATTATCTCGAATAGTCTCCTAAAAAAAAGGTAGGTTCCCAGTTTTAAAATTATTATTAAGGTAATTCTTTAGCATGCAAGAAAACCAGTAGGCCTAGATTAACTTGCAAAATATTAATCTACCGTCAAAATCTCAAGGTAGTAGAGCCACGCTGATATCAGCACGAATGGGCCGGCTCGACCGGGGCGGTACTACCCTTGCACAGAAAATCAACGTAAAATGACAGTAATCATGCTGTCGTGTTTCGTTGGTGAGTGCGAGACCGGAGGCCCAACGATGCAGAAGCATCACTAGCCCGCCATGGTGATGGTCGCCATGCTGCACTGTAGCATTGTCTGCATTCGCAGTATGGTGACCACCACTCTTGGATTCTGCTTATGCTTTCCATCAGGCAGAGTAGAGTCATTTTGGCAGGGCAAAACATAAAAAAAAAAAAAAAAAAAAGCAGAAACCTGAATAATGAAATTGTCACTTAATGTGGTAATGTCCGATAATATGCTGAGAGTACACGCTACCATAATATACTTATCCGATTATTTTGCCGAGCAGAAATTAAGAACCTATAAGAAACAAAGACATAAATATGGCAATGTTCTTTAAATTACAACCCACTGAAGATATTTTGTACTCGTTGGTTTATTATGAAATAATACAACGGGAAACTGTATTGGATAGAAATACTCTAGGGATGCTTAAACGATAGTCTTGTTACCGTTGATATGACAGTTATATGGAGGCAATGCTTGACCTTACTTTTACCTATTAATTACATTAATAGTCCTGCACTTTGTTGCGTGTTTAAGGTATATTACTTGTAACCTAGCTTTCATGTAATAATCTAATTATAATTATAAAAAATCATAGTAAATAAAAACTTTCCAACATCTAACACACAACGCCGTCTAGTCCCAAAGTAAACAATGTATTATGGGTACTAAACAACTGATATGAAATATGAATACATATTTACTTTTGTTTTGAAAAAACATACATACTATACATAGAAAACACCCAAACTCCGAAACAAATATTTGCAGATCATACAAACGTGGTCAGACCCGGGAATCGAATCGAACACGTTATTTATCTATATTTATAAAATTAATCGCCGAAATGTGTGTACGCATAACTTCCGATCGGCTGCACCGAATTAAATAATTCATTTTTTTGTGTTCGTTATTGTTAGGACAAGGTTTGGGTAAAAAAAATTTAAAGATAACGGAAAGAGTATTTTTGTCCGCGACTGTGCACTGCCTGTGGGATGCTAAGAACAGATATGGAAATATGGCGGTACGAAGTTCGCCGGATCAGCCAGCTATATTATAGCTATATTATGTAACATTGATATTTGAAAGTCCGTACCAAGGACTGATAAAGGAACCATCAAGTTTGTGCCTGTGCTCGATAACGTGAATAATGTACTTAAAGAAATTGAAATGGATCGACTGGTTACACAAAAAATGGAATCTTTATTCATTCATCGATTTTTACACTATACTAAAAATTACAGACATTTAACGACTATTCGAATAAGTACTTCTAATTATGGCTAAAATTACCTTTTTGAGTATATCTAAAATTTTCTTGTACATGACTTTGATGGCAAGAGCGGCATTCTTCTTTATATTGGCGCGCTGTACGTAGTTAGCTACCGCCTGTTCCTTCTTCTCGGGGGGTAGTTTGCCTCCGACTTCGTATAATATACGATCGCGAAGTTCTGCGGCTTCCAACTGTCGATATCATAATATACTATATTGCATAAAATAAGACTTGCGAGTAAGAACGTTTCCAGACCGCTTTAATCAAAATCAATTTCATACAACATAGGCACATGAAATTAATTTTGGTCTGATCTACATTTTTCTCTCATAATTGTAGAATTAAAATAAGAAGACCTTAATGATTTACTACACGATCTGCATTATGACTGTTTTGTATTTGTGTGCTTGTGTGTCGGTACTCGTAGAAATACAGAGGTTATAAATGATAAGTGTTTAAGTTATATTCATTAGATTTTAGTGAATTTATTAGAGTACCGACTGTACTCTAATTTGTACTAGACTGTACTGTAATCTAACTTATAACCTCTTCTTTTTCAGACTGACTTTTACAAAGAGGCTAAAATGATGCTAAAAGGCTACTATTTTTGTAACTGGCTTTTTAAGAAAAGAAATAAAGTAGTAAAATTTTACTCGAAAGAAGAGTCGGTCCTAAATGTAACATCATCGGTCAAAGTCGGATTTGTTATTAGATAAGTTTCCTGTTTCTGAAAGCTAATATCTGATATCAGCATTACCCTATCACTTCCAGTACAAATAAATGCAAAGAGTTACACTTATGCAAATATTCAGTTTTCAAATCGCAATGCGAACCCGAAAAAACGAACTTACGGTAATGGCTCTCTACAGTTGTACCCGAAACAAACCCTTATTTGCGATAAATTTTATGTCTAGCACATTTCAAATGAGAGGGAATAAATGGGCTCTCGTCGTAGGCGGTAAATTTAGATAGTTATAGACTATGCTTATAATGCATAAGTATTTTCAAGCTCAATTTATATCAGTGGCAAAATTGATAGTGAAGATATTATTCAAAACCGATTATTAGACACGGTATTTGGTAACCCGTTTGTCTATCACTTAACTCTTGCTCTAATTTCATAAATCTGTGTAAACTGTAAGCATAGTATTGATCTTTTTGATATCTGATAAAGACTTAAACAATAAGCGCTGATTATAAAAAGTACATATAATTTCAGGACTACATAGAGTGACTAAGATATGATATAAGAAACGAGTCTGCAAAAAAAAAGGATGCTTATAAAAGCTTTAAAAGCCTACTAGCTGCATGTGCAACAATTGACTGGTTATACTGTTTACCGTAGGACTAAAAAACCATTTTTAAAGTTATACTTAATGCACTATAATTAGTTTTAAAAAGAATATCCTTGGAGTTGACCGGGAATTTTCCTTTTCATATAATCTGTTTTGTAAAGAAAAGAACAAAATTTGTTCAAATGTAAAATTGTATAATTTTACATGTTAATTCCATATTAAGCTCAAAATTTTTATTCCACTTTTTATCCAATCTTTATTTTAATCTACGCTTAAAATATAATAGATATACATAGGTACATACCATAAGAAACATATATGTATATGGCAGTTAGTAATAAGAAAAAATGGTTAGCATATAACGACCACAATAACAAGCAATTTACGCCTTGAAATTATACTTATATTTAAACGGCTCGTCTGGAAAATTTATTATGTAACCCATATAAAGTCATTTTATTATTATGGCAGATCAAATGTACATAATACAAAAAATATACACATCTCTCATGGGACAATGGAAACTTACAGCAACAAAGTTTGCCAAACTGTAGAAAAATCTTTGTGTATAAAAGGAATTCCTAACCTGAGTTAGTCTAAACTGTTCCATCTTCTTCTTCTTTGTGTAACGGATTCGATCGAGTTGTTTCCTTTTATTGAAGTTTTCTTGATGGATACTTTCTAACACTCTCTGCAATAAAATTTTCTTATAATAAGTATTGTCGCCGAAAAATTATTCATCAGAACTATTATACATAATATACAAACTAATATACAACAACATACAGTCTTGGCCAAGAATATTGTGTACCCTACAATTTAATTGTTTTTAGGATTTGTAAGCAAATAAAATGTTTCAGCTTAAAATTTCGTTTGTTTTTTTTTTTTTATGTTTGACCCTGTCATAATGACTCTACTCTGCCTGATGGAAAGCATGAGCAGAATCCAAGAGTGATGGTCACCATACTGCGAACGCAGACAATGCAACAATGCAGCATGGTGACCCACACCATGGCGAGCTAGTGATGCTTTCACATCATTGGGCCTCCGGGCTCCGGTTTTGTTCGCCGTCAACCTTTCACAGTTCTAAATATTTCACTTGTGATTTATGTATTTTAACAATGTATGTATATGTTACCGTACAATTGTCAAAACCGTTAGATTGTAATCTATCTCGCGAAATTGCAAACAGTAGAAAGATTGTAAAATGGTGTCAACGAATCGCAAGTCGCGCGCTGAATGGTTGAACAGCACATGTCCCATATTTGTTTGTTAATACGTCTTTGTTGCGGAATGCAAAGTATTCTTGTGATTGCAAATTGGTTTCATGTTGAAAATACCTCAGAGCTTTAGAATTAGTTATATAAAATTATTGTGACAGCTTTAGAATTAATTTGTGATTAATTGAAGAAGTTCTAACCTTTTTTTTACGTGTGGAAACCCCCTAGGGCCGTCACCAAGCCGGGGTTAGGTTCGGCGTGTCGGAATCGAACCGACTAAAATCACACGGTGTGCCACTCTGTGCCTGAGGGGGAAGGGATCCGGGAACTGCTGTTGTTAAGATCGCCGGACTAAGAAGTTCTAACCTAACCAAACCTAACTCTATGGCCATTGAACGGCCTATTGTAAAACCGATCAATCGGGGACAGTTGAGAATATAAGAAGTATATCACAGTTGACAATCTATCGATGGTTTACAATCTCGCTAGGTAGATTATAATCTAACGGTTTTTACATTCTTACGGTGACATATATAATGCTTAGTTTTAAATTAAAGGTGCGACAAAGCGACAGTACACAAGATTAATAAAGGCTATTGATTGATGTGCTTTAGAGAATCATATTCCTTGATACGGTTATAGTTTGAACATCACATATTCTAAAACTATGTTTTAAAGCCACATTTTATACACGTAGGGAATAAAATCTGTACATTTTTATGTAAATATTATGGTGAGGCTGTGTTGTTGAAATCTAAAGAAATATCTTGATTTTATTGGAATACTCACGTCAGCTTGACTGTTCATGTATGTGAGTTGTAGTCTCCTGTGCTCTTGGAAGGCATTCCTGAGAAACTGTTTGTCACCATATACGGCGACACCGAGCTCCTCCCTCTTATCAGTGATCTCCTTGCGTAGTTGACGGATATCCCGAGAGTACCGCTTCTTCTGTTTTGCCAAGTCGCCTTCATGAATCTTGCGATCACGTTCTATGAAGATAATTAGAACTTGTTTAATACGTAATACATATACTAGTACATTTTCAACCGACTTCAAAAAAAGGAGGTTTCTCAATTCGATGGTATTTAGATTATTTTTTTTCAATGTTTGTTCGCGGATAACTTCGTCATTTATGAACCGATTTAGATGATTCTTTTTTTAATGGAAAGGAGATATCCCATCGGTGGTACCATGATAAGGACACTAAGATCTGATGATGGCATTCAAGAGAAATCGAGTCAAACCTTGAAGTTGGTTTTATTTTTGTTAAAATTTTACTTTTAGTATAGGATTTGATTCAAGTTTCCTTCTCTTTGCAAAGTTATTCTGCATAGTTTGCTCCCTTAGTTAGGGATGAATGAGAGCCAGGCAAAAGGTAGTTGCTAAGATATTTACAAGACATACAGTTAAGCTTACCATATAACTTTATAAGACCTCGATACTGATTTATCTTATCTTTGATGACCCAGTTCTCGTCTTGCATTCCATGAATGCGAACCTTTGCCGCGGACAGCATATCGCTAAAGTACTTTTAAAGCCCGTGCGATGATAAAATTAAATTAAAAAACTTTGATATTTCATGTAAATTATTCTATAATATATTAAATTGTAAACCAAAGCTTATTTATTTATTTTTCTATTTAGTTGTCAAGGTAATGTATGAAGGAGGTCTTATCTACAAAGATTGTAATGATTATTGCCTTTAACGTCGGCTTGTTGACTTTTGAAACGAAGTTCCTTAAGGGACGTTGCGGAGAGGTACCCTAGCCGGCAAAAAGCGTCCGTAACGTAAGTTTACTGCGTCGGTGTCGCAATAGTAGCGTATGCGAATGCTGTGCTTGAGGTCTCGGATTCGAATCCTTGGTCGTATCGAATTTTTGTATGATCTGCAAATATATGTTTTTTCGGAGTTTGAATTTTTTCTTTGTTTAATAAGATTACGTATTAAACATAGAAAACTTATATTAACATATGCTAGTACATTTTTAGTATTGGATTTGTTACAAGTTTTCTTTGCAATGTTATTTACAACAAAATAAGTACATATGTATTTTTATTAGTTGTCTAGTCCCCATAACACAAGCTCTATTTAGCTTGGAACTGGATAGCAGTGTGGATTAGATGTCCGAAATATTTATTTATTTTTATTATATATTTTTATAAACCACTAGCTGACCCGCTCAACTTCGTTTGCGTCAAAAAAACAAATTTTTAGATAGTAGGGAGATAGTAGAGTGATATTACATAACTCAAAACCTTCCTCGCTAAATGGCCTATCCAACAAAAAAGAATTAGTAAAATCGGTTCAGCCGTTCACGCGTTATGTCGTGACCAAGGCAAATAGGGATTCATTTTTACCCGGCTACGGCAAAGTCAAAGGAGGGTTATGATTTTGACAGGCTATTTATGTATGTATGTTCATTTGTTCCCTCATAGCTCCTTAATTACTTATTAGAACTGCACAAATGAGGTATCGTTAGAAGCGTCTTGATCGTCTGCTGGTTATAGGCTGTATGACGTGTCACTGAATCTAATGTGGCGCCCTCTAGCCGACATAAAGAACTGTATTAAAAAATAAATTTGAGATACTATTTTTTGTTATTGGATTATTTAGTCTAATGTCATCAGATTAAAGTCCATTTTTCAATATCTCACATATCAGCTGTCACTGTGTTTAGTTTAGTACCAAATACACGTTAATCCGAAACACACGCTTGTTTATTAATTGAAAAAGTAAAATTTACTTTGCAGAACCAAAATTAGTAAAATTACTCAACTTAGACAGTAATTTTTCTTTTTCTATTCTTGTATTGATCGTTTAAAACGTCTAACGTGTGACATAAACTTGACACCTCGCACTAAACTTAAACGTCATCTAAGTACATGCCCTAAATTACTGTCGTGATTTTTTGTGATTATAACATTTAGAGTTCAGTTTAGTTTTTTTATTCTGATCAAATTTTAGTCGGTATTGAACTAAATATAGGGAAAGCTGATGAGATTAGAGTATATAATCCAATGACTAATTTTAGTTTGGTGATGACACCAAGAGAATTATCACTTGTCTGTTTTTCGCGCTTTTACTGTTGCCATTTAAATGTATTAGCTACCAAAGTTATTAATGGTTTTAATTGTGTGAAAATAAAACAGCACTTTCCGTATTTTATCTTAATTACCTATCATCAAAAAAACCTGGATATATTATGGATTAATTAATACTAACGTCCTTCTTTACTGAGACCAATATTTAAACGTTTTTCCGATACTTATTTACTCCAGTCATTCGTTCCAAAAGTTCTCCAGTTTCAGTAAGAGGTGGCTAATGGACACTTGAGAGTGATCAACTGAATAACCAATAATTACCTACCTAACTCTAGTTAGGTAGGTAATTATCGGTTTGAATCGTTATTAATGTGACATATACAGAACAAGGAAAACATCTACAAAGAAAATAGTTAAAAGATTTGCAACAATGATTTAATTAATTTTCACTATATACTATGAACAGTAATATGTAGAAATCTTAGACGAGGCCTTTGTGGATAGAAAAGCTGTTATAGATTTATCTATCTATTTGCCGATAATCTAAACAGTATTTTCGTAATTTACAATTATAACAACATAAAGCCCACACAATATTGTAGGGGGTTACTGGTTTTGAAACGCATTAATTCAAGCAAAGCAATTTTGACCTTCATGGTTTGATTACATATATATATATGTTACGCTTTGCAATGCCTGGTATCGCTTCTGAAAATACCTACTTGACGTCTCCGTATCGTTTTAACCAGATTTTTTTACAGACTGATCTGGTCTCGACATCGATCTTCAGTAAGATTCTTCTTAAAATTAGGTCACTATACCTATTGCGATTGCAGACAATGCATCATGGTGATCCGCACTATGGCGGCGTATTGAGATGCTTCTGCATCATTGGGCCTCCAGTCTCGCAGTCACCAACGAAACATGGAGGCATAAAAGCTGTTATTTTAGGTACAACTTTCAAATAAAAGAGTAAAAATATGTTGGGTATTTTACGCTTTAAACTATGGGTGAGAGTTTGCATATTATAAAGCTTTAATTTGTAGCTACCACAAACCGCACGCCCTCTCATACTTTGTGTACTCAACGTCCGGATGTTTAAAATATAACGTAAAGCGGGATATCAAATGAAGCCTTTCTAAGAGGCGGTGGCTTTGTGGCTGCCTCTCTACAACAAGTTAGATATTTAATAATATTCTGTGACAAAAAAAAATTGATAACCACTGATTACAACTGTAACCTTGGTGCATATACCATACTAGATTTCTACACCCCAAGGGTTAGCTGATAGAAAATATCTTAGGGCATTAAGACCAAAAAAAGTAAGTGAAAAAATACCTAGGCGAGACCAACCAGCTTAAAAATTTTGTTTCTTAATTTATTGAGAAATGAAATTAATTTTGTTTACCACTAAACCCCATCTAGCTAATTAGTACTGCTGTCTAACAAGGGATTAAAATAATTAGTAGTTGATCAGGTATTCAAGACGAAGACGGTGTAGGCGGTAATTAAGAGACGACGGCAACCATAATACTAAAAAGCTTTCTACTGACTATACCGTACACAAAATGAAATAGAAGTATGTTAATGAAAACCTTTACCCTCCAAAGATATTGAGGTGCTCATTGAAAAATCTAAGTTTTTATTGTAACCAGTGACAGAAATTGTAACTAAAATAATGGTTATTTGTTATACAAGAGTGCAAAGTTGCGACTGCGGGCGAGTGATAAAAAATTAGAATCCTGAGCGTTAGCGAGATAATCAAGAGCACGAGGTGAAAAATGAAAAGACCGACCGATGCGTACGTCGATCGCGCTTGTCATTTGTATGAAAATGTACGAAGTCGTTACAGTGCTACGCAGAATCGCAATCTGCTACGCACTGCGTTAAGCGCAGGAGTGAGCGTTAAATAACGTAATCGATTCTAGTAATCGCTAATGAGGACTGTAACCGTATACGTCGTTTCGTGAAACATAATGTAACGATATTTTTTTGTAAGTAGTTACGTTTAACAGTGTGACTGTATCATGGAATTGTATTTATGTAATTTACACTTTATTGTAATTTTTTATTAATTGATTATTTTAGGAACACTCACTTGTAGTATCTGTAATATAACAATCAGCAATCATAATTGATCAGAGTATATCTTAATATGGATTTTAAGGTCTTCGTGTGAATATATAACGAGTGGAATACCACCTTTAATTTATCAGTTTTAGTACTTATAACTACGACTACAGTCGACTTTCGTATTTATAGTAGTTATTAAATAGGTTTTAGTGTTTATTATTACCATTCGAATATTTAGCGCCCATGAATAGTTTAAGATCATTACTTATAAAAAAAGAACTAAATGGGAATAACTAATAAGACCACGGCGCTCTTGCACAAATCACAAGACCTTAGCCTATACAGCGCTCTTCTCGATTTAGACTCCTCTATTTTTTAGTAAAGGGCAGTCTTACGTTGGACTCTCCAGAGTTAAAGCCTTAGTACATCTTATTCATTTAGATCCAAATCAAGGCACAAAAGAGCTCTATTGTAGAATGCATTGCATTGCACATGCAATCCGCCTACGCAGGTTATACCACCCCGTTTAACGTATTTACAAACGTGATTAAAAAAAACATTAGGATCGAATGGGCAAACGTAGAAAAATACAGTAGATTAACAAAAACCATTTGATATTAATTTTATTACGCATAAGTATTTTCTAATAATTTCTGTACAAAAAGTAATGATATCCCATCTAAAACATAAATGTGAAATGAGAGCCAAGTTCAATATTGTGATATATGCCTTGGTTGTTCACTACAAAAACAAAAAAAAAAGAAGTGAGATCTAAATGGTTGCCAAGTATAATGGTTACTCATTTACACTAATTTATAACAACATAAAATATTTTATAACAACTTAACTGAAATTTATTCTTAGTAGCATAGATACAGCCCACAACAACAACAACATAGATACAATCAACTTCAATACAGACTTTAGACTTTATTCATTATCCTAAGATAATGAATAAAGTCTAAAGTCTGTATTGAAGATGGTTCTCATTTCATATCTATGTTTTTGATGAGATTGCTTACTGACTCGTAGCCACAAAATACTTACTTAAACTAAAGAGTGCTTAGGTTCGTAGCTGTAACGTTATAAAAATAGTATCGTCTCGCTCGTTCCTTTCTATATCTATCAAAATAAACAGAGACGGTTATACTTTTGGTTTAAGCACTTCTAATCTTCTTATTCGTGTAGTGTAAATATCGATAAGAATTACAATATTATTCAGGTGATGTTTAAGTCCAAAAATGTATACTTTTTGTAAACATTTGTGAGAAATTGTGACTTTGAACGAAAGTGGAATGGAATGGCTTTAAGTAGAATATTAGATTTTTTATTTTATTTTAGATGTTATAGTTATCGATCATTGATTGATAAATGTCATTGTGTACCGACCTTTCGGTAGCAAATTTTTATTAGTATTGTTTTGTGAATCATTTAATACAATTATTTAATTTGAAATTAAATCTCAATAAATAGTATGTATTATAATGAACTAAACTTACTGTCTCAGTAAACTTGGAACCCTAAGTATTACGAATCGATAGTTCCTAGATACATAATGATATTTTCATCCTTCTTGTAGACAAATAATATAATCATAACAAACTGTAATAAGGAAACGTACGTACAATTTACTTAAAAATTATATTTATAAATACATAAATAAGTAAACATTATACAATAAATACGTAGGTACTCAATAAAAACAACTACAAGCTTTGTTTCATAATAATTACAATCATAGCAACACGTTAACCTAGTACCATATACAAGTAAGTACTTAATTACAATAAAAACACAATCTTATATTTAAAAATCAATTGTTGTTCATTTGTCTCGCTAAAACTCGAGAACAGCTGGGGCTGATTTGGTTAATTTTGGTTTAGAAATGTTTGTCCAAGGAAGGTTTAAACGGTCAAAAAATAAATAACATGAAAACCCAAATGTCACGTATAAGAAGTAGCGGGCGCAGCTAGTACTTAATAAAGTAGGTTAAAAATATAACCGTAACCAATATTCAGTCACAATGATACAGATCTAATTACACCGTTGTGTGGATAATACACAGTAACAAAAATAATCGTTAAATTAACTAGTTACGTGTACTCATAAAACTACGTATACGCGACTACGAGAAAAGGACGTTACGATACGACCCACCTCATTGCGTACGAGGACTATCGGTCGAGCGCGTGTGCATGCGGTCGACCGATGCGCTATGGAAACATAATTAACGCGTTCAGTGCTACACCGAGAGGTGGAATGTACGGGTGTGCGTCCATTTCATATACGTATATGTGACTGTACCAGTTCCGTCAGTTTGATTGGTCAGGAGAGCACTGAACGTACAAACTGCTGACGCGACGGTCGTTTGCGTATTGTCAGGACCGATGGTACACATCGAGCGACGGTTGGTCGAGTACTAAATCCAGCCTTAATAGTTGTACAGATTCATCGGATTCCCAAATTCGGATTCAGATTTGCAATTAAGCCTAAAATTAGTAATTCTTGCGACGAGGATGTCCTCGTCGCAAGAATTACTAATTTTAGGCTTTTCACTTATTTTAAAGTTTCTTGTTTTTAACCGACTTCCAAAAAGAGGAAGTTCTCATTTGATTGGTATTTTTTAACCTAAGGTTTTTTTGTGTTTTGTAATCACATTGTCTATTTATAATATTTAACTAAATATGATAAATATATATATTTAATTATTTTCCTTTATTTGTTTTTAGTTAAGCAATCATAACTCATTCGATCCTTTTCCAAATTTCGTGATTATTCCTAACTTTTCACAATTTCGTGTTTCCCTACCTTTTAAACATAACATATATACTTACATCTAGTACCCATAACACAAGCTCTGCTTAGCTTGGGACTAGATGGCGTTGTGTGTTAGATATATTAAAAAAAAATTATTAAAACGTGCGATTGGCAAAAAAGACGTAAACTTTATTGCCTTAACTTTTATTAAATAAAAATGGATTTGATAACAGGCAGATCATACGCGTAGGGAATGGAACTTTTTGTGTTATAAGAGAATTCAGGAAAAAGGAACGATCATATAAATGACACAAAAAAGAACACGGTCAAGATCTCCGATTCCATTCCACACTTACACAGGTCGCTGTCATTAATATGCAATTTGGCCAAATGAAGAGGAATGCACGCATGACCAAGACGCATAAAGTTTTAGTAAACCAAGGTTTAGTGGCAATATTATGAACAAAGTTTAAAATATTGAACACCTATAAATTGAGAGGTTTCAATCAACAAACTTCTCCAAGAATGTAATAAGTAGAGCTTGGGGAGAGAAGTTAGATCATGGCAGTAATTTAAATAAGGATAGATGTCTCCACACTTCACAGCATCCTTTGCTAACTGGTCACCTTTTTCATTTTCTTTCATTCCATGAAGACTTGGAATCCAAACTAAAGTTACTGAATAACCTAAAGATTTACATAAACGGTACAACTGGTAAAGCATTATAACTAACAGATGTAAATTATTTTTATAAATTCTTTATATTAAAATCGAAGATAAACACAACTAATTGTGAAGGTTTCCAAGTCACTGTTCCATCAACATGGACCTTATAATAAAGTCGTTTTATCTATACTAATATATAAAGCTGAAGAGTTTGTTTGTTTGTTTGAACACGCCAATCTCAGGGACCACTGGTCCGATTTGAAAAATTCTTTCAGTGTTAGATAGCCCATTTATCGAGGAAGGTTATAGGCGATGTATCATCACGCTAAGACCTACATGAGCGTAGCAAGAATGAATAATGTTACAAAAACGGGGGAAAATTATTACGCTACGGGTAATAGGAGACGCAAACGAGGTTGCGTGGGTCGGCTAGTTTTTTATAATTCTCCTGAACCATCAGGTGTATTAATATTACTTTTAATTTCTTCTGGAGTCCAGTCAGCTGGTATACTATGAACTTTCCATTTAAAAAAGAACCATCAAAATCGGTTCTTAAACGACGAAGTTATCCGCGAACACAAATAAAAAAAAAAGAAAATATATATATACGGTCGAATTGAGAAACTTCCTTCTTTTTTTGAAGTCGGTTAATAAAATAGTGTAACAAGCTATTTGCTTGTTACACTAAATGATTATTAAAAATATATTATTTCAATACCTAGTAGACAACTGTTATTACTCTGTTAATGCATTTTTATCGACTACAATTTTTAATATTACAATATTTTCTGACAATATTTTGCTCTAATGTTACCGTACAATTTCAATCTACTTTATGAAATTTTCTTTGACAATTTTTATAATTTTGTGATTGTACTATAAGAAACATTTTTTTCTTGCATTTCATGTAAACATTGATTTGTATTGACATTATTTGATTTATTAATGACATATTTTGATAATATTAAGTGTTTGAATATTTTGCGGCGTAGTCTTGCGTCTTACGGTGACGTTACAAACTGACGTGAGTTTAACATATTTCACCCATACCAAAGCAATTTTACTAAAGTGCACAACGCCGCTAAGGAAGTTTTCACTTTAAAAATACTGAGATAATTATTACGATACCAATATCAGAAGTGTAGCCGTGGTGGCACTTAATCTTGTTGTAGTATACCTACCCACTAAGATTATGTTGGTGCCAAGAAAACCTTCAGTGACATGGTAGGCGTGTAGGAGGTGCGACAACGGCTCTACTCGAAACCTACTACTTATGCGTCTTAGGATTTCTATCCAAATTATTTTCTTGTTTCGTCCTTTCTAGACCCCTATTTTAAGTAATTGCGCTCAATGACAAAACATCCACACTTCACAATAAGAAGCATTAACAGAAGATCTACATATCAATGATTCTACAACACACAATGAAAGATTCGATTACTTTCTTGTTCATCTTTCCCAATATCAATCTTAGAAATATTTCTATTGTGTTGAAGAGGCTTAACACCTTCACCGAAATCAATTTCATTTAACAATAAAACCACCCTATTCTTATATATAAATATTGAATTTTAAGGAATAAAAATAAGACTACTTGTACTCGCCCCTCATCAAATGATTTTATCAAAAAGTGAAGTTAAAAATAAATTGACAAGCGTTTTATGCTACTGCCGCAGAATAACTATTAGCTACGGATTAGCACGTTAATTTAGGCGTGTGATAAGTAGATGTGGCCAACGTTTTAATGCGTAAAATTCTATGAATTCTAATGACATTATTAATAATAATATTCTTTATTGAATCAAGCAGCATGACTCATATTGTTAGTAACAATTATTCTTAAGACTATTTTAGTTTACCTCCTCTATATTACCACACAAAAATAACAATTAAAACTAGACATTTTAACACATTAACGGCTTTAAACGCTAAGCGATAGCTCGAGTGTTGGTTTTTTGGACACATCAAAGGGTTTTAGCTCGTAGTTTAGCGCGCTAATTGATGTTGGCTACATTAACGCCGTCTCATTCTATCGGACGCGCGCGCATAGCAAGGACGAGTGTACTTTGCTTTAGGCGGGAACTGCATTTATGAGAACGACAATGGACTTTAAAGTTTTTAGAACTAATACCTACTAACACCATCAGAGTCGTGTCTTTGGAATTAAAAGCTGCAATCGCATAAGAGTCACTTAGAAGCTAGTGACGCGTGGCAACGTATTATCCAATATTCGTGGTAAAAAAAGAAAAAGATTAACTAATAGGATATTATCGTATTAATTGAAATAAATACAAAAAAGTGTGCCGTCACGGCACGCCACGGCAGATGTGACACATCAAAATTGTTTTGTATAAGTTATATAACAATAAAAAAGTGCCTTTTTCACTTTATATTATATCTATAAAATAAAATGACCGTTTTACATTAATATTCATTTCATTCATTCATCAGTGACTTCAGTAAGACGAAGCGGCGAGTGTCACCACAGCAATTCTCGCCACGCAAAAAATCAAGTTTACCCTCGCCTATAGATGTTTCACATCAAAAACCTCTAAAATCAGGAGCACCTTGAAATGAAATAATAAACAACGAATTGGTTTGCATTTGAATTAATGGATAGTATCCTCAGACCAATTTAGGAAACGACGTCACTAATAAACACAGAGCTTTAAGCTCCATTGTGTCTACTATGTGTTAACGCGTGGATTCATGAAGTATTAACTCTTAACGGCATTGTAATTTGTTTAAACCTAAACCATTGCCATTAACGTTAACGCAGATGTAGCAGTAGCATTAATGTATTTAATAGAAAAGCCAAAGGAAATATGTAACAAACAACCGCTAGTAAGTACAAAGAGCCGTTCTATGCAAATTTTTTAATGCAGCTATGATTACTTATGCAGATATCGACATTTAGCTTTGATCGCGTAGCCTTCAAAATGTCAATATTCACAATGAGCTTTAGTGTGGCCTCGTACCTGTTATGACCTAAATACCTTCGTGGAAAATCCATTACGGCGCCATTTTATAATAACATTAGAGTAGCGATAAATTTTCTGCTTTTGCGGAGAACCTATCTATAACAGTTACCTAGTAGTAGTAGTATTTGTACAAGTATGTGAGGGTGTCGTGGGGAAGTAGTAACCAGGTAGGTTCGGAACTTTGGAGGGAGGTACATTTTAATGTTAAACAATCTTAGCCAGGTCATTCTATGGATGGGTAATCACTTATTAAAATAGACTCCTCCATGCCTCGGAGAGCACTTAAGCCACACACACACAGCACTAGCAGAGGACTGTCTCATAACGAGGTTCCATCGTAACTGGTTATTTTTAACGAGAGGTGGTAAATGCCCCTCGCGATTTTGAAAGGCCCGTCGTTGGTAATATCTGAACTTTGTCTGAACATATAATACTCAAACTGAAAGTATTTAGTGATGACACATACCCATACATTTTAATAGTTTTTAAAGAAAATGAATATCTAAAGCCATATGTTTAAAAAAAGTTAAGTTAGCTTGCGTACGCTCTAATAACTCAAAAATCGTGCTGTGATTGATCTCAAACTTTAACACGATATTAACAAACCGCTTTAAATATGCTTTTATTTATATTTAGGGTTAGTTTTATTCCCCATTCCTCATTAACGCAGCGACAGTGTACAGTCATTATCTTATAATTATATTTTAAAGCTTTTTTAGAGATCCGTAGCCAAATGGCAAAAAATGAAACCCATGGATTCGTCATGTCTGTCTGTCTGTCCGTCCGTATGTCACAGCCACATTTTTCCGAAACTATAAGAATTATTATGTTAAAACTTGGTAAGTAGATGTATTCTGTAAACCGCATTAAGATTTTCACACAAAAATATAAAAAAAAAACAAAAAATTTTGGGGGTTCCCCATACTTACAACTGAAACTCAAAAATTAATTTTTCATCTAATCAATACGTGTGGAGTATCTATGGATAGGTATTCAAAAATTATATTGAGGTTTCTACTATCATTTTTTTCTAAACTAAATAGTTTACGCGAGAGACACTTTCAAAGTGGTTAAATGTGTGTAAAACTAAAAAATATATATGATGTACATTACCATGTAAACTTCCACTGAAAATTGGTTTGAACGAGAGATCTAGTAAGTAGTTTTTTTTAATACGTCATAAATCGTAAACCGCAAAAAATATACTATTCTTCACTCTATTTCACAAGAAGTTTTATATTATGTTACTTACTGCTTCGGAACTCTTCATGGGCGAGTCCGACTCGCACTTCGCCGCTTTTTTGTTTTTATCTCTTATTTCAATTATGAATTTTGATTTGCGTTCTAGAAGCTCTTGGTCGAACAAGCTCTTTCGTTTAAGCTTTTGCTCACTTAAATTGTTCGAGTTGGAGAAAAAGACTTTGCACTCGTAAAGATTTAACACATATTTAATTTGGTAGGACTCTTAGATACCTCGTTTATAGTTTAAAAAAATACATGAAGGCTTTTTATGAAATAAATTATTCTATTTATTAAATTTAACAATAGTGTGTGATAACAAAGATCGAAAGGTTTTAAAAATGTTATCAATAAAGAGGGCCTTGGAGAAGAGTTGCTGTTACTTTACATTGACTTGATGGATCTGACACAAGGCGGTATCATCGTAAAATAGAGCCCATACTCTTATGACATATAAATTATCTAAGCCCATACCATAGTAGCCAGATCAAGTATGATAAATGTACTTACGTAATCCCAATAAATACAACACACCAGCGAAGTAGAATTTGGGCCGTAGGAAGTAACAGTTCAGTGTCTGCTTTTTAAAATACTCCCCGTAGAAAGGCACTTAATTTAGGATATAAGTTTTTCATGGTTATTTAGCAGAGATGGCTTACCTAAATGCCCAATCTACTTATACTTGTTCTCATAATTCGCTCAGTTAATATAAAGACACAGAGATCGTACCGTATGCCTCTGTAGGTTGGCTTATTGTTCAAGCTGAGTGAGAAGGAAAAGCGATGAATATATTAGAGATACAATACTATTAAGAGTTATCAGGTTAGAATATTAATATGCCAATACTGAAGTTTGTTTTTTGTACGAGTTACAAGTAAAAGAACCTCATTCAGTATTAGGATTTAATGCTACTTAAGCCTCTTAAGTATGATTTTTTTATGGGACTAATATGAGACTTGTTTTATCCCGCCCACACGCCCACCACTGTAACTGTTAAGTAGGATTGTCAATAATAAAAATTTAAGAAGAGAACTCTCGGATAATGTAGAGGCAATGTTTAATATTAACTTACTATGACTTCAAAAATATGCCGCTGAAAGAGCATTGGAAAGAGCATTGGCTGTACATGGCTCGAATGGCGTTTAAGCGGTCGCCACGCCGCTCTCTACTGCGCAAGTGTTGTCGGTTTAAACCCCACAAGGCACAACACTTTGTGTGAACCACTAATTGTTGGAATTTAGATGTTCGTTGTGTCCATATCTTGATTGTTAAATAACTCCCCCGCGAGACAGGATTATAGAAAAAACGGGCGTAGCCAAAAAAAAGAAATGGCCCTGTCAATAAAATCAGTTGTATATCTTCAAAGGATTATTTTCCTCTTCATCACTAACTGCAGGAACCACAAGCTTTAGTTTAGTCGTAATATAAACCTCGGTAATAACTCTCTTCTTTTTGCTTTTTGACACGACTGTAAAGTGCTATAGGTATACACCAGCATTAACCTAACCCTCCTAATAGGTCAAAGGTCTTACAAGTTACAAGACGAATTCTCTTATGAATCAAATACATTCTTGAAAAAAAATAATCGTTATAATATTTAATTTCAATATTTGTAACTACAAAAGATATTTAGTAGCGTAAAAATTAAAAATCTAATTATGTACTTCTATTATCGGGATCACCTATAACGGTACAAAGGGCTCTATGAGTGCGATCACCACACTGCGTACCTTGTGGACAGTTAGAGCACGTCGCTCCAGCTTCGTAAATAGGAAATCCATCAATATTCCCCGCGGGTCCATAATTACAAAACGTGTAAGCTAAAATTTTGGTTTCTTTTCGTTTTTTTCCATGTATGTCCTGACCCAAAATCCCCCTATGCAACGGTGACTCCTTTAAATTGCCTTTCTCTGTAGTAGCAAAATCTTCAAAATGTGGTATAGATGCTGTTGTCATGTATCTAGTTCTGCGTAATATATTTTCAGTTCTAGATGGCGTAAAATCTTCACTTGTCATGTTTTGGATCTCATATTCATTACTTTCCATATTTACCTTTCTTCGTTTACGGAAGAGGACGCATGAAGGTTTTCTAGCCGTACATAATGCCTGAGAGCAACCGATGCGCCAGGTAGAGGCCCAAGCAGCCGCCGAGTACCAATGAGCATTGCATCCGCCAGGAGCGCTACAGTTGCTGAGTCTAAATGACCATACATTTTCAGGCGGCAGTAACCGAGATCCTGAGAACCAAGCACCAACTGCATCTGCTAATAATTGAGCTTCCGTGATTCTACTGACTATAGCTCGTACATCCATGTTTTGAAGAACATTAAACCTTAAAGTGTTTCTACATTCATCGTGTCGCTTCTGACATTGACGTGCCCACACCTCCGCCATCTGTTCCAATTCGTAATCCCAATACATTTTACGCATATTAGTAGCTGGAGGCTGACCGGGCTCTAATCCCATAGCTATGTTATCTCTGTGCCTATTGTGTAGTAGCATTATTTGGTAACGCATCCATGTAGTCATTCCGGATGCGTAAAGTTTGGGGCTTTGTTTTTTTAGGGCTATGCACATGGTGTGTTGATTCCTTATAGAACAATCTGGATGTACACAATAATTAAAAATATCATACCCCTGTGTTTTGTTACTCTGGCAAAACACATAACTTAAAGTAAAATAACTACAAATTAAATAAATAAAAATCATTCCGTAGAAGACATAAATAGAAAACTTTCTTATTTCAAGGAGACACGTGAATAATTCATAGACGTGAAAAAGAAGAATGTCACTGTCACTGCGTCAAGCCTAAAATATATAAAACACCGGAAGGACTTGTTATTTAAATAAAAATGGTGTATAAGTAGTAAAGAAGAAGGTCCTATGGTGGCTCTGCGGTAAAAAAACATTGAACGGATGATGAAAAAAATGATGATTTTGGAGAAAGCTAGAAAACACTATTTTCGGTGAACGACTTTAATGAGCTTACATCACTATGAATTTTAATATTCTGTATTCAACCTTAACTTTTTCGACATTTTCTTTTCGGGGTTAAAAGAAAAGTTATACAAATACAAAAAAATATAAATAGGTTCACATGTATAGGAGATCTGAGTTAACCGCCATATAATTTTTTTGGTTGGAATATTCTTTAATACTTTAAAATATTAAATATTTTAAAATATTATTCTTAATATAATGTTATATAAAATTCAGGCTTCCTAAAATGACGTAAGTTAGCATAGTTTTTTTCCACCTTTGATACTTGTAACTGTAAAACGGCCCCACTTTCAGCTTAGTCAGTATCCATTCCTTTCTGAGTATATGTTAGCCTACCGACCCTAAAATTTTTATCTTTCTTGAAAGGACGTAATTCTGTGCTGACTGGAATCTCAGTCTATTCGTATTCTTCTTTTTATTTAACATAAATACAAATAACAATTTAAATATATCTAATACAACAAACCTACATCCATAGGATATTAATTAAAAATAATAATTATCACACGAACCAAACTACAGGTGACTCTTGCAGCTTGGAGACTGTCTGTTGGACGGGATAGTCTGTCCAGCAGCTGCAGCTCTCCCTCATCCGCCATACTCACCAGACCTTGCACCTACCGACTATTACTTTTTCCAAAATTTTTAATTTAAACTTTTTAGTGGGTAAAAAATTCAATTCCCGAGAGGCAGTACAAAATGCCTTTAAAGAGTTTGTTGCCTCCCGTCCAGCTGATTTTTACAAGAAGGGCATCAATAAACTGCCAATGCGTTGGCAAAGATGCGTCGATTGAATAAGTGATTACTTCGAATAACAGAAATAAAAAAGTTTGAAAAAATAAGTACTTTCATTTTTGCATACAAAACGGCAATTTCATAGGTAAAGACCTATTATTAAAAGTTATTTATAATATTATTACAATATTTACATGAATTGCAAACAGCAAATTAGCGTGAAATGCACCACGTATGTGTGATTTTTCTACAATGATTCCTTTTTTTAGTTTCTCCTTTTCTCAATAACCGTTTACATTTCCAATTTTATTTTTTGCCTTTGCCCGCGGCTTCGCCCGCGTAAATGTAAATAGAAGCCTATGTGTTATTCTGATGTATTTGGATAAAACTTTACAGTAATTTAGCTTATATTACTATTAAGTTTTATCCAAATCCATTCAGTACTTTTCGCGTGAAAGAGTAACAAACATCCATCCATCCATACTTACGAACTTTCGCGTTTATAATATTAGTAGGATAATGGATCATTTCGACTATTTTTATAATGGAAATTCGAATCATCAAAGTACTCACAAATTGTTGTTGATGAAGGCAATTATATTTATTTATTTAATGATTTAGATACAAGATACAAACATTTTGGATTAATAACTAAAGAAGTATCTCGAACAAATTTATTTACATAATAATTATAAAAATAACTAAAGCCATTAGTAATGACATATTTTTTTGTTTGATTATTATTTCCTATATTATTATTTTTTTTCTTCTTTCTTACATATTTAATATGAATATTTATTTTAAATAAGTCTTTTATTGGTTTATCGATATATTAGGATACTGCAAGTAAACAATTGAGTCCCATTACTATAAGAGAAGGGGTCGACGCCATTTTAGAGTACTTTTTGGCTTCACGTCCTTCACACTATTGCGGGCAGCTGTACATTAAAACAGTTTTATCACTTGAGGATTTCCACGCCGCAATAAAATTATTATATGTCTCAGGAAGAGCGGATAGTATTTTCGACATTATCATATCATCTTCGATTTTGCTGTCTAATTTGGATAGGCAATATGTTATGCTATCGATTTCGGAAAAAAACTCCGTCATATTCTGTCCCTGATATTTATAGTTGAATAAATCTTGCATCGTACTGCATTTGTTTCGTGTTTCCTGCCCGTCATAGATATCACACAAGGTTTTGTTCATTTCCGCAGTGGTTTCGCGTTAGTACATGATTCGACACCGGTTAGTTTTTCAATATTTTCATTTTTTGATCATGACCTTTTTTTGACTTTTGTTTTTGAGAAATTTTCGATGGTTTTTTTTATAACATTTTAATTTTTTATATTTTATTTGTGATACTGGGTCCATAACCTTGCGGCAGCTGAACATTAAAGCAGTTTCAGTACTTCATTATATTTACAAGAAAATTAACGGAATGTTTCGTGATAAAACTGTTTTAATGTACAGCTGCCCACAACTACTTCATATGCTAATTATTCTATAATCTAAGATTGGTCCCTAAAACAAAAAAGGACACCATAGACTAAACAAATACCTGATTTTAATAAAAGACCGTATAATCCCTCGCCAAACTACGGAGCCAATATTTTAAAAAATTAAAAAGAACTTGTCATTAGAATATTTAATCTACTCATTTTTGAAGCATTGTTTTTTGCTGTTTTTTGAATGGATATTATTTGCAACGGTTTTCATATTTTATTTTTATATATATTTTACTAATCGAAGACAAAGATGGCGAACAAAATGGCACAGTTAGTAATCCGAGGAATGTTAATAATGTTGATGGGGTTTGGATTTCTCTTGAACACAGAAAGCGACAATATAAACCGCATTATTCCTTATTTAGGATCAGGAATATACGGCTGTTGTTTCGTTGTGACATTAGGTCGCATGATGGAGGCCGGCCTACAGATTACTACTTGTGATTTTGTTGAATGCTTCTTTAACATAGTGTGCATATTTTTAAATCTTATATTGGCCGGCTCTATTTTTTATGAATTCTCACAGAATTATGGTATCAAGAGAACTATTCATGAAATTTTAATAAACAAGGGAATGATAAGTATTATGGCTGGAGTACTTTATATGATGGATATAGCCTCGTTACATTGTTGTATCTGAAATTCATAAATGTAGTTGAAACACATTTTGACTGAAATTAAAAATCAACTTTTCAAAAAGGGAACATACTAGTAACGTTCACGACATTTTCAATCCAGAAATAAGTTATGTTCATGAAGGCTTCGGCTGCAAGCAGAAACAAGAAATAAGTCTACCTACCAAGCATTGCCATAAAATGAAACGAGACTTATTTTAACCTGGAGATCGTCTGAGCTGTTAAACTAGAATTATAAAATGTTTTAGCATAATAACGCATACCTCTTTTTGTAATTTTTTGTTTACTTATAGATACGTATTAGGTCGTTATGCGTAAAGTTTTATTCATTTTGTTTGGTTGAAAACCATCACTAATCAATGTATAGGAAGAAATATGTCACCTATAGACTAAGATACAAATATTATAAAAGAGATTTACTTTGTGAGGTTGTAGGAAATAGATTTTAAAAATTGTTAGTGTTACAGAGCCTAGATAACGAGGAAAGCTCTACGACTAAAAGGAGCGGAGTGATGATAATCATCAATAAAAATGTTTAAAATCTTTTTTTTCCTTTCGAGAGCTTCCATTTCATGCACAGCGTAAACGGTTAAAGTTTCATAAAAACAATACATAAAAGAGTTGTTACCCTTTAAAAACTTCTAACAACTGTCCGCGACGGCTAGGTCTATTTTTCTAAAGGCTGACTCACTAAATTATTTTTTTATTGTAAACAAATTTATTAAAGCTGTTATAACATCACATTACGGACATATAGGAGACGCAGACGAGGTTGCGTGGGTCATCTAGTTTTATATAATAAAGAACAAATGAGCAGACTTCCATCACCGCCCTTGGACACCTGCAACTTAAATGGCGCAAGTCCTATCCGCCCTTTGAGTGCCCTCCCTCCACGATTTGAATTTATTAGGTGGTATGGTTCTGTTCCCTAAGTGAACACTCTTAGTGCAAGCGTCACTGACAGGTATGCCAAAAACTAAAGTTCATGAAACTTTAGTTTTTGAATTACAAAATATCGGTCCTTAATAAGTTAAAATTTGACAAAACGATATCAGTACATTAAATTTCGTATTAAAGCCAAAATGTGTTGCCAGCCTTGCTAAATTGTCTTGCTTGCTTTTCGTCCAGCTGATTGCTTACATGCTTCTCCAGCACCACATTTTAGAAGCTTCCAGACTTGTCTTATCCTGATTGGTTATTGTCCAGGGTTCACAGTCATAAAGGGCAATGCTCCAGATATACGATTTAATAAACCGTTTCCGAATGTTAACAACTATGTTAGACTTCAAAAGATGTTTTTTGCATAAAACGCTTGTTTAGCCATCGCATGTATGTATGTATTTACAAAAAAAAAAAAAGTATATATGTATTTGTATCAGTTATCTAGTACCCCATAACACAAGCTCTGCTTATCTTGGGACTAGATGGCGTTGTGTGTTTAGATGTCCGAAATATTTATTTTATTTATTTATTTTATTTATTTGATATCTGTAGTACATCTAGAGTCAGATGTTATATGGCTTCCCAAGTACTTGAAACTTGAAACTTGTTTCAGAATTGTATTATTAATTTGTATATTTTTATTTTTGGTGTAGTTTTAGATTTAAATGTAGATTTAAATTTTTAGGGGTGTTTGAATTTATTTTTAAGTTGATTCCTTTAAAGATTTGGACCATGTTGTTGAGTAGAGCTTCAAGTTGGTGTTCATTCTTAGCAATAGTAGCTATGTTATCTGCAAACTTTACAAACAGAACTCTTTCGCCGTTAATTTTTACTCCTCCTTGTGATAGTTTATAAATTTTGCGTATTGCTTGTTCGAAGAACAAGTTGAATAGGAGTGGCGAGAGTGTACATCCTTGTCTAACTCCTTGTTTTATTTTAGCTTTTGTTATTTCATTGCCAGTGTCAATGGTTATCTCTTGTTTAATGTATATGTTGGATATTAAATGTCTGTTTCTAAAATCTATGCGTGAGACTCTAAGGGTATCTAATAGAGCAGTTTCTTCCAGTTAACTTTTTCAAGTGCTTTTTCTAAGTCTACAAAAGCGATATATGTATTCAATCCAATATCTAATCTTCGATCTATTAAAATTCTTAAAGCTGGTATGACCTCCATTGTGCCTTTGTCTTTCATAAACCCATATTGATTACGGCCTATCTTCTTTTATTTTTATTTATAGAGTCTGTTTTGTACAATTTTTAGAACTATTTTTGATGTATGTGATATGTGTCTGAGAGTTCTGTGTTCTTTGCATGTGAACGTCTTTGTTTTCTTTGATAAGGTAACTAGTTTGCTTATATGATAGTCTGTAGGCATTATTCTAGTTCGGTAAATATGGGCATTTATCTCGTATCATCATCGAGGACTAGGGCATTGGCATTTTTTATAAGCTCAATAGGATGTTATTTATTCCCGCTGCTTTACCTTTATGCAGTGTCGAATTCACTGCGAAGAAGTTCTGGCCCTAAGTCGTCATCATTTACCTCTTCTTCTCGTTTAGTTTGTGTTACCCTTTTCCGTTGGGTAGTTCCTCAATATATATTTTCCAACGATGTGATATTTCTTTGTTGTTTATTAAAATCCTTTCATTTTCGTCTTGTATTGTATTGCTCTTTGGTGTTTTCTTATGGTCTATCTCTTTCATTATTCTGTAAAATTATTCCATCTACATTCTTTATTTAAAATATACTCTGTTGTATGTTTATAATATAAAAAAAAGTCCCTAATTATTATTATATTGCACGTGGTGTATATTAGATGTATGTTTTATTTTAATTTGTTGAGATCAAGCTTCTTTGGTATAGACAGTCTATTTGTTTTCTTACTCTACTTAATTCTTCTACTTAATAGCAAATTGAGATCTGTATTAAAATCAGCTCCCGCGTATATTTTGCATGAGGTGACATTTTGAAGGTTTTTGTTTTTCACGAGTACGAATATATGGTCTATCTGATATCGACCTATATCACCTGGTATTTTCCAAGTGTAAAGTCTACGTTTCGGTAATTTAAACTGAGTATTTAACACGGTAAGGTTATGAATTTTACAAAATTGAATAAGTTTAGCACCCCTTTCATTACGTTTGCCCAGTCCAAAATTTACCACTATTCCTTCCTGTTCGTAAATTTCATCTTATTTCTTCGTCAGGGTGACTTCCAGTAGTTCGTTGTTTCATTGCTGTCCCAGTGCACTTTTCCCAGTGTAAACTATTCTATATTTGTCGCTCCCGTAGTCTCCACTACCCTCCCATCAAACTTCGCTCAGATGTAGTATATCTATATTCACTCTGTTCATTTCTTCTTTTAGTTCTTCAAGCTTCCTATCTACTAGCATTCTTTTAACATTCCATGTGCCCCCCTGCATTTCGCATGATGACGACCGGAGCAGCCTTACTTCTGCCCCTGCCGGACTCAGGCCGCCGCGGTATGTTACATCGCGGTAGCCCGTTGTCAAGGCTTTTATTTTCCTTTTCAATTTTCTCCATTTAACTGTTTTTTTGTGGGAACTCTAATGCGGTAGTTTCTCCCTTGATTTTTGCACCGCAGAGGCCTGTCCGTGGATGCTATTGTAGCTGCGCATAGGAGTATCAATATCAAAGCCGTACTAAAAGTTCCTCGCCTTCGTATAGTACTGTCAGAGCTACTGCACTCTGCCAGGTTCCAAATTAGTCCTAGTGACTTGCCTCTTCCGCCTCTGTTGCCGTACTGATGGCTGCCATCTCTACCTTTGGAACCGCTGAGGGCTTCACCCGTAACCCAGGAAAAAAGTGCTCAACGCGGTCAAAGAAGTTTTCACCTCGAAGATGTAATATCAGCATGTCGGTGACGCGAACTCATAAGATTTTCTCCTACCATAAAGTGCTCAACGCGGTCAAAGAAGTTTTCACCTCGAAGATGTAATATCAGCATGTCGGTGACGTGAACTCATAAGATTTTCTCCTACCATAAAGTGCTCAACGCGGTCAAAGAAGTTTTCACCTCGAAGATGTAATATCAGCATGTCGGTGACGCGAACTCATAAGATTTTCTCCTACCATAAAGTGCTCAACGCGGCTAAAGAAGTTTTCACTTCAGAAAAATAAATGAATAATCGTCGAATTTCGACAGTTGGGTTACCGTATTGACAAAGCAATAGTTTTGTATTACAACTCTATGAATAAGGAATCCTATTATTCCTACCTCTATGTTACAACTTCATTGCATAGTGTAGTTCCCAAAAAAATGTAAACGTCAAGGGTATTGTTGACACTGGTAATCTGTCACTACGTTTATATCCCTTCTTTGTTTACAAATATTTCAAAATTACTGGAATACAGTTAAAACAGTTAGATATAGTTACATGTATTTTCGAGTACTTATTGTAAGTGAAAATAGACATAATGTATATTCAAAAAATTGTACAGATGGTAACTCGTGGGTTTATTGTTCTATTGATGTCTTTGGGCTTGCTGTTCAACTTGGAAAGTGAATTTATGAATTCGATGTGTGCTTTCTTGGCATCTGGAGTATTTGGCAGCTGTTTTGTTGTATCAGTGGGCCTCATGATAGACGCAGGCCTGCAAATTTATAACAATGATAATGCAGTAGAATGTTCATTTTGTGCAGTGGGCATACTTTTAAACATTACGATGTTAACTTCTGCTTTTTATAAATACTCACAGAGTGAGGATTCCGTTGATTATCCTTCTGAAAATGAATTCACTAAAGGACTTATAGGTATCGTCGCTATACTGATTTATTTGTGTGATATTGTTTTAGTGTTTGCGTAGTATTGTTAGAATCCCGTACCTTGTGTATAAACAGTTATAAAGCACATTATTTTATTAATGGCATAATCATCGTAAGCTTTATAAAAAATAGCTGTACCTACCACATTTTCCCGTGGGAGAGCCACGCTTCGGCATGTATGGGTCGGCTTGACTGGAGTTATACCACGGCCTCACAGAAAAAGGTGTGAAATAGAGTTTGCACTGTGTTTCGCCAGTTTCAGGTTACCGGAGGCCTGTACCCCAACCCCTTCCCATATCCATTTCCCCATCCCCCAAAGGTCTGCAACGCACTTGTGACGCCTCTGGTGTTACGGGTGTCCATGGGCGGTGGTAATCGCTTACCATCAGGGGATCCGTCTGCTCGTTTTCTCTATGCCATAAAAAAACATCAAATGATATATGCTTCTACCTCTTACTTTATTAGTTTAAGTATGCAGGTACATACCTACTTAATGCTTACAATGTGCCGACTACATACTATATACCTACCTACGTAGCTATACTTGTAAAATAAAAAAAAATATTAAGCAATAACTTAATAGTTATTTAAGCTGGTAGAAAATAAACAGATTTAAATCATAAAATAACTTAGTTTATTGAAAGCCGGAAAATGATCCTAAAGACTCCGCTAGCGTTTCGCAGTCAAATAAAAACGATGATTAAGAAATACTTTTTACGAGTCTCTCCTTCGTCCTTGTTTCTCAGGAATTGTTTTCGAATTTCTTAAGGCATATTTATATGTTTGTTTTGTTTCATTGTAGGTACCTAAAATCATCTAGACTATCAGATTTGATAGGTGTACTATGAAGGAAGGAACTTTCCTCATGATAGTTTCAACAATGACTATTTTATACAAACACTTTTGTCTCTGAACAAGTGTAATTATGAAGATTAACTAATGGGAGTAAAAGCAAGGATGTTCAAAGAGTGTATCTACGAGGAAAGTGTATCTGCGATCTACGAGGAATTCGAGAAATCTTATTTGTCATGATAGGTTAATGGCTTAGATCGGAAGTACTGAGACATTTTTTTTCCTTCAAAATTTAGCTGGTCTAGGTGGACTACATTTCTACCGTTTTCCCAAGACTCATAGTTTGACGATTAGAAGATCTAGCCATAGAAATTTGAAACTTAAGTTCTACAGATATAATCGCAAAATAATCATAATTTAAATAGGAGGGATGCACTTCATAGACGATGATAATGATGATGGGCATACATATTATACATAGAAAACACCCAAACTCCGAAGCAAATATTTGCAGATCATACAAATATTTAATCGGACCCGGGAATCCATACGCTACCACTACGCCACCGAGGCAGTTAATGGATATGTATAGTTATACATAATCTGAATCTCGGAAACTGCTCAAACGACTTTCATGAAATTTAGTATACAGGGGTTTTCGGGAGCGAAAATCGATCTAGCTTGAATTCATTTTTAGAAAATGTCGTTTTATTCGTGTTTTCAACAATCAACTTTATCGATAAACAATGTCCATCTAGCGCCATCTATCGCAACTCGAGCAAACTACATTAAAGTACACTGGAATAGGCCATTTGACAATATTAAAAATAAACTATGGATTGTGGTCTTCCTATCAGATGATAGCCTAAAAAGACATATTTTATTATAAATCAAACAAAATAATGCAAGTTTCTCGCAGGTTGCAAGAAATAAAATTATATATTTTTTTAAATTTTATCTACGACATGAACACCTTGTGATTGGTTGCAACTCTGGTGACGTCACAAGCTGGTAAACGAAAGATTTCTCAATTTAATTTTGTTTGCGTTTTATGTTTTCGGAGTGGTAATAATCGATCTGTGAGCTATTTCTGAAGTACTTTTTTTAATGAACTACGAGTATTTAATATGTGGTTTGAATTCGCTTCGAAAAAACAAAAGGGAACCAAAGTTTGTGCGTACCGATAACAGCAACCTACAAAAGTTAGACGTGTTTATGGTTGCACTTTTCTATACTTAATAATAACGCTGATTAGTATGCTGCGGCACTGAAAAATGTTAAAGTAGCTATGTTGTACTTACATAAGTACAACATAGAAATGGTTTCTGTTAAAACCTTTGGAAAAAATCATTCATTATTTTAGAAAAATCTCATTTTACTTTTAGGTAGGTATATCTCAATGCTTTTAATTAACATTTTGAAATGCTACAAAGCGCTGTATTTAAAGATGTATTTGTTCACTGTAGCACTACACACCATTTATTCGCCATTTTATTTAATAAAATTGGAGAAAACTGATAAAATTCACTGTGAATTTATTTACAAGCGTGTGACGTTACGCGTCATATGTGATCAACCCTACAGAAATATCGTTCTTTGACGTGGTTGTCATCATGGACTTTAATTCATAATACAGTAGACATTTCGCAAAATATTAAGGCAGTGCGCTAATTATGTAATAAATTATAATTTAAAACGATTTCTAAAAATCAGTCAAATAGCCTACGGTGCGGAATAAACAATAACAGGGCGTACCAAGAGAGGGCGCCACAAAACTTTTTTTTTTTAGAGCTGTGCTCAATCATCGAGGTTCTAATATTTTATATAAGAAACAATTCAATAGCTTATTATGCTGAAACATATACGAAACGAGTACTATTGTTACGTATCTGTTTCAGTTGCTTATCGATTTTAGGTGTTTTTTTTATTTTATTTAGATATATCGTCTTCTAAAATTTCTTTGCAGTTTGATCAAATTATTATTTTTACCAACACAAAGAGAGCAACGTGTGCGTCATCAACTGACACTACTGATAGTGCATTTAAAAAACGCGTGAAAACCATATAAATACAATACTCTCTGTATCTCGGAATAGCATAGGCATAGCACCTGTATTTTTACACCATGCAAAAAACCATCGTGGCGCCAACGATTGGTGCCTATTTTTCTTCTGTTTCGCAGCTTTGACTATTCTTTAACTGAGGCTTTGACGGTCCATGGACACTTATTTAATCTGAGGGAATTGTCTAAGGTAATAGTATTATTTGAAAAAGATTCTGATAGATGTAGACTTCCGCAATCCTGGTATGTTACTCATACATTAACTTTTATACCTATTTAAACTAACAAAAATGCAAAGGACACCCAGCTTTAGTAAAATAATAATTATCAAGTATTACAACAGTAACTTGATGAAAAACTAAGTGATTCTTAAATAAAGAATTAGCTACTCTTTACTTTTACCAGAGACTATGACACCCATTAAATATTTTTATTACTAAAGATTCTACACGTTTACTGTAATGTCAAACGGTGATTTGCGTCGAACGAAAATTGATGAAATGTTATTTCTCTTTAAAAATAATGTCATTCTGGTTAACCAGCATAAAAAGGGAATCTAATGTTTTGGTGTTTTTCATGTAAAGTTTTATAATAAAATTATTAAAATGAGTCTACATAAAGCAAGGTAACTAAAATAAACATTTCTGTACAACTATGTCTTGTCATTTAAGCATTGATCTACAGCTTCTGTAAAACAGATTAGTTGTTGACATAAAAAAAAGGCGTAAACTGTGTAAACTAAAATGTATTGATTGAGAAAGCGTAATGTGGACATTAAAACGGTATAGTGAATTATACCTTTATTTATTAAACTGTGCATTTTAATTCACGTAAAGTTTTAGCTGTTTTATTTATTTCTTAATAATCATTTTATTCAATTGGAATGTAAAAGCATGAAAATGTAGCAAAAATTATAATTTAAAAGCAAGAATCTATAGTTACAGTGACGGTAGATAATTGACTTTTATTTATTTACTTAATTGTCATTAAAAAACACTAGTCACGTCTTTTCGTTATGATGGTCATTAAAAGTTTGTAAGAGTTATTCCGACTCAATAATTGTTATTAGTCAAACCAGTGACTCGACTAGTAGTATAGTCAGCATTAGATTAATTTAAGCCAAGTATTCAAAACCATGTGAAGAACATAAATAGATTTTTACATTGGCAGACATGGCGATTAAATTGTTTTAAACATTCAGAGTAGTCAAAATATGTTACATTGTAATTAAGAATAGTGTGTTAGCTGATAGATTCATATTAATATTTTCGAATAGTTCAATGGTATTTATGTGTGCAGACTAGTCAAAAAATCTTATTATATTTATAACTAGCTGAACCCTGCGGTGTTACCCGCCAGGAAAACTAACTTACCAAATCTAACACTTTTTGTAGCCATTTCTTGCTAATTAATACTAATTATTGTCACCCTGAGACTAACAGATTTTAACAAACAAGATGAAAATAAACTACTATTACTAAAACACATACCCTTATAGAACAACATAAACATATAGAACTTTTGTAGTTTAACACAAATTGAATAGCTGTACAATGTATTTACTTTTATTTCATGGTTATCTTTCAGGATAAAAGCTTATGAAGAGCTACTTGAAGAAGATGTCATCAATATAGAGAAGCTTAGAAAACTTGCATTCAATGGTAAATTAAAAGTTTGCATTATTCACCCCTCTTGTTCATTTAGGTGCATACTAATTATATTTAATCTCATGTAATAGTTTAATCCTTAAATAATTACTGCTAGGGTCATCACCTCACTGCCATCTCTGTCTACATATTTTTTGATACTGGTATGGCCCAATATGATAGTTTGATAATTGTTGTATACAAATTTGATAAGTATTCTTTCTGTTTGAGGTGTTTAAACTTTCTACTATAGCTTGAATAGACCCAAAGGCCCCTTCTTGGCAAACAGTTTCTTCACAAATCAGTTTTGATTGACCATTCATCCCCATCTTGAAGTTATATTTTGATTAAATAAGTTTTATCTGTTAACAGGCATTCCAGATGACAAAGGCTTAAGATCTCTGGTGTGGAAGATACTGCTGTTGTATTTGCCTCATAAGCAGGATGAATGGCAGGCTACACTCCTGGAAAAAAGGCAGCACTACAAACAATACATAGGTTTATACATATATATATTTGTATATTTGAAACAAAGTGGTGCTATTTACACTATTTATAACTCAGAAATTTCTGGACCATTTTTTATTATTTTAGTGGCTTTGAATTTGTCTTTGTCTGGAATAAGATAATAACTATTAAAATATCAACAAAGAAAAATATCATTAAAATACATATTCTGCTGATTCATTGCCTGTTAGAAGAAAGTTCACCGGGTCAGCTAGTTATATGTTATTTATTTACTTCTGTAACATAAACAAAAAAAAACAAATGTTAAGCATTAGCAAAGTAAAGTTTTACAAAACAAAAGCATATTGCAATACTGTCTATAATTTACTCATACAAAAACTTCTAGAACTGGGCACCATTCGTAATTATTATAAACTAGTTGTTGCCCGCGGCTCCGCCCGCGTATATGTCGGTTATCGCGGCAAATAGTAGCCTATGTGTTATTCTGATGTATAAGCTATATTACTGTAAAGTTTCATCCAAATCCGTTCAGTAGTTTTTGCGTGAAAGAGTAACAAACATCCATCCAAACATCCATCCATCCTTACAAACTTTCGCATTTATATTAGTAGGATTTATATTGCTTATACTTTTTGCCGCGCCAATACGACCCTCAGGAGTTCTAAGTTGCAGGCATACTTGAGAGCAGTAGTTTTCATCACAGATCATTAGCCTGCTTGTTTGCTGTCATTTGTATCAATAAAAAAAAACAATAATTTTGTGTTCTGACCTAAATCGCATACATATTTATATTCCCCTTTATTTAAAGTACAATTTCTGACTTGGACAAATATTAAAATGAGAAAAGATTTCTAATTGTAAAGTATTCCCATCACAAAAGAGGAAAAGTGTGTTATTTATTCTAATATTAGCATGAGTTATTAATGTAAGTATACTTTTGTTGTATTTACAAGGTAAAAACATATTTAATTTACGGAAAATAGCAGCTACAGTTAAGAAATGGTGCTACAAACAGGTTGAAATAAACAATCAAAGGAATAACTGTTAAAAATTAAAGTGAAATATGACTTTTAAACTGAATACTCGTTATTTACCTATTAAATACTAGCGATTTTAAGATAATATACGAGTACACTAAGGCGGAGCCCATGTATTTCGGATTTTGCTATTATTTTTTGTCGAGTTAATATAGTATATTAACGTGGGATTAATTTAGTTAATATAGTATATTAGAGTGGGAGACAGGACGACGTCAGGAACTATAGACCTATTTCAGTTCTATCGACATTGTCGAAAATATTGGAAAAGGCCTTAAACAATAGACTCATCAAATATTTAGAACGAAATGAGCTACTCTCGAAGGCACAATTTGGCTTTAGGCTAGGGAGGAGCACTGAGGGTGCAGTTAACCAATTAGTTAGCTATATTACGGGAAAAGTTGATGCTAAACAGAAATGCCTAGGTGTTTTCCTAGACCTAGCAAGGGCTTTTGACACGGTCTGTATTCCTACTCTTGTGAGAAAGATGGAACACATTGGGATTCGCGGTAAACCACTTAGTATCCTTACAGATTTTCTCATGAACCGAACACAAAGGGTCAAAATTGACGAAGGAGTTAGCCAAGAGATTGGAGTAACATATGGTGTGCCGCAAGGCAGTTGCCTCTCTCCAAGCCTCTTCTTGATCTACGTAAATGATCTATGCCAGCAGTCTCTAGACAAGGGTAAAATATTTAGTCACGCGGACGATACTGCTGTCATATTTTATGGTGGAACCTGGGAGGAGGTGACGAGAGCTGCTGAACTCGGCCTTCAGAAAATAAGTCACTGGTTGGAAAATAACTTACTCACCCTTAATGTACCAAAGACCTCGTACGTACAGTTTACATTCGCCAAATTCAAAACTCCAGAAATAACGCTTAAAGTACACGCATGCAAAACTCCACACAACCCTAGCATCGAATGCTTGTGCCCTTCACTATCCCAAAAAAACACAGTAAAATACTTAGGAGTTATACTGGACGCAAACCTGAACTGGCGACCACACATTGAACAAACCACATCACGGGTTAGAAAACTCATCTGGATATTTAAGAGGCTTCGCCAAGTTGCTGATTTTGATTTGCTTCGATCGGTATATGTTTCCTTGGCACAATCGGTTATTGGTTACTGCATAACGATATGGGGAGGAGCCTGCAAAACCTACATGATTCACCTAGAAAGAGCCCAAAGATCACTACTTAAGGTTATGACTTTTAAACCATTCAGATTCCCAACAAAGTCACTCTACGAAAAGTGCGAACTACTTACAGTAAGACAGCTATATATTCTTAATATAACAATTATGCAACATAAACTTACACCAATTAATTACGATAGCAGAAATAAGCGTACCGTTACTAACGTGTGTCAACCGATAAAATGTAGAACTGCACAAGCAAGAAGGCAATATTTATATCTATCAACACGCTTATATAATAAAATAAACAAAACTCTGCTCATAAACACCCTAGTAAAACACAAAATCAAAATTAAAATAAAATCATGGCTGCGTACACTTGACTACACACAAACTGAAACCTTATTACAATGAACACACACACACACACACTTTTACCTACACACACACTCGCATACACATTCATATACACACACATTTACCTACACACTAACACACGCATAAATACACACACACATTGCATACTTCCAAACACACACACACACACACACACACACACACACACACACTCTTTACTGCATGTTTTATTGTATAGTTTGATGTAACATAATGGGTGAGGACACTGTCTCCTGTAACACAGGTTGTAACCTACCACAGGAAGCAGGGTTCCAATGTATTTTAACACTGTCTATATCAATAAAAATTATTATTATTATTATTATAGAATATTCATTAAATAAGAAAAAAAACATACAGTTGAACGTAGAACCTCCTTCTCTTTGGAATTCGGTTAATAAAAGTTACACACTACCACATATTTTCTAGTTTTTAATTAATGTCCATGAAAGCCTCGAAAATGTAATTTAAATAATAGTTATACCCATGAAACCGTTGAAATGTTATAGGTTTTAAAAATGAATTTTCTTTGTAAAACTACTTGCTATTATTGCGCTTTACATGTTTTTTTTTTGCATTTACAACAGAGTAAAGTAAGTTAGTTAAATACCTGAGTTGACAGAACTTTTATTAATATGCAGACAGGCAGACATTTTGAACTAGATGGGTAGTTTGTAGGAACTGTACCATGTATAGGTATGTAATTTCAAACCTCAAAACTTTTAACTGCAAGTTCTGTGAATTACACTTACCTGATAATATTATATTAAATAATTAATATTAAAATTTGTATTTCAGATGAGATAATAGTATCGCCTGGTGGGCCCAGTGACCATCCTTTGAACATCAGCCCGGATAGCTCTTGGAGTACTTATTTTAAGGACAATGAAGTTCTGTTACAAATTGACAAAGATGTACGCAGACTTTGTCCTGATATATCTTTTTTTCAATCTGCTACTGAGTTCCCTTGTGCAGAGGTAAGTCTTTCATTGCACCATGATTATTTTATATAATACTAGCTGCCACGGCAAACGTCGTTTTGCCATAAAAAAATTTAAGGATGGGTGACCCTTACCATTTAGGGGTGGCCGATTCTCAGACCTACTCAATATGCTCACAAAGTTTCATGAGAATCGGTCAAGCCGTTTCGGAGGAGTATGGCAACGAAAACTGTGACACGAGAATTTTATATATTAGACAAATAATATTAGTTTATTAGTTAGGATAGGCCTATGGCAAATAATACAAATTTATTATTTACTAGCTGAACCCCGCGGTGTTACCCGCGGTTATTGTTGTACCGCGAGTAACGCCGCGGGACAAAGTTAGTCTAAAAAAGTAGCCTAAGTTACTCCCCGGGTCATCAGCTACCTGCCAGTGAAAGTCCCGTCAAAATCCGTCCAGCCGTTCCAGAGATTACCCGGAACAAACAGACAGACAGACAGACAAAAATTTTTTTAACTACATTTTTGGTGTATGTATCGTGTATACATACATATGCATTAATTAAAAAGCGGTTATTTTAATATTACAAACAGACACTCCAATTTTATTTATTTGTATAGACTAGCTCACCCACGCAACTTTTACATATCCTATTGCCCATAGCATAATAATTTTTCCCCGTTTTTGTATCATTCTTCATTGGAGCTTCGCTCCTATTGGTCTTAGCGTGATAATATATAGCCTATAGCCTTCCTCTATAAATGGGCTATCTAACATTGGAAGATTTTTTCAAATCGGACCAGTGTTTTCAAACTCTTCAGCTTAATATATTAGTATAAAAGTATAGACTAGATGACCAATGCAGCCTTTTCTGAGTCTCTTTTTTGAATCATGCTCATTATATGCCCATTGGCATAAGCGTGATGTTAACTATCCTATCTCAGGGACACTAGCAACTTATTAGCAAAACAAATGTTATTGATACATTTGAACACCAAATCACCCATCAAAATCTGGTAATTAAAACTGAAATTGACGATTAATAAACTAACCTCATAAATAACAACATTAATTCCTACCATGAGATACGCAAGGCGGTACAAAGACAAACATCCCATACAAACCTCTAAGTGACTGGAGTTCTGTTTGGACAGAAGAAGATTCTGGAATTGTGTTGTTTGAACATTATTGTTCTGTTTAACAACATTGAACACGCTGAACTGAACTCTTCAGGTGCAGTCTCCCTCCCACAAGAAAAGAAAGACGGTTTATAACGGTTATGACGGTTTATTTTAAATTAGGGTTTATCAGTGTTCAAGTTGAGGACTGACATCAATATTATAAAAGAAAAATGATATTGTGCAATTTTTTCTTTAGATAGTGAACAGTAATGGTGTGAAGCGATTGCATAAAAGAGTGGAGCAATCAGTTTTGAAATATTCTACTTTGGAAAGGAGGGGCCTCGGAGTTGCCAAGGTATTTATCAATGACATACCATACCACTGTGCCATGGTCATCAAGAGTGCAGTAATTCATAAAAGGCGTTTTTTTTTCATATTAGACTAAGCCGCCATAGTGTGGGACGCCATACTGCATTGTTTGCTTTTGCAGTGAGTATGGCGGCCTCCACTGTTGAATTTTGCTTGAGCTTACCATCAGGCTGAGCAGAGTCACTTAGGATGGAAAATTATTAAAAAAAAATTTAAAAAATATTACATCTCCTGAGCCTTTTTTTGTAAGAAAAACCGAACATCAGCCGCTTACGCCAACTTCTAGACTAACAAGGCATTGTTTCTTACCGTACTTACTGCTCTTTATGTAACAAGAAAATGTACTCTTAATTTGCATACACGTATGAAACCTAGATAGGAAGAGGCTCGTTTTATATACATTTCAATTAAAGCAGTAAAATATAATGTCTTTGACTTACTGCCCTTTTGATTATCATGGCAGTGTCTGCACTCTTTGGAAATACTATTTTAAGAGAAAAATATAAAGGTATCTTTATATTTTTTGAGATACTAGAAGTTCAAAACTTTGTGTCACCTTAACAAATTGATTTCTGTGTTTTTCTTTAGTAGTTATTATTGTCTAAGTTCAATCGCAACAAAAAATTTGAATGCATCCAATTTGTTTAAAGATAATTATATGATTATCTTATGGCGGAAAGGAGGGTCTATACCAGTCAGGTCAGAAATATCGCGTTCAGGTATATCGTTAGTACGCTTAGGAAACAACAAACTACAAAAAAACAGAAACATTTCCGTAATAATATAATAATAATTATCAAACACAGACGAAAGGCTAAAAAATTGTCTGACATTATGTAGTGACGTTAAGCAAGGATTATTTTCATATTTATTTTGCGCTTTTTATTATTTGGCCATACTAATGATCTTTGTAAAAAATATAAAAGAGAAAAAAGGTTAAAAAGAGAGTATTAGATGCTATGCGAGACTAATAAATTATTTTGGTGTTAGTGATACAAAGTTCGCCTGGTGATCTAGTATCTTCTATAATGTCATTAGATCTTATACATAATATGGTGGGGTTTCAGCTCAGCAACGAAATCCGCCGGTCAGACAGTGCAAACAGCGGTGACTACGCACCTCTCAACGAAGGATGTGAAGCGCACTGGGAGGTCGTTGAGCGCATGCTGTTCCTCTACGCTAAGCTCAACCCCGGCCAGGGCTACGTGCAGGGCATGAACGAGATCATCGGACCCATATACCACACCTTTGCTATAGACCCCGATAAAGAATACCGAAGTTAGTATAATACTAATACCATACATAATAATTTTATTATGTCCACTACTACTGCTGTTGTGCTGACTTATATTATTTTGCAATTTACATGTACCTATGCGACTGTTTTATATATGTTTATTTAATCAGCGATCTATTCATATTGTCGATTTATTGGTTGATTGATATATTGATTTAATGGTCGAACAAATCGATCGAATTTATACAACCAACACATCGATCGTCCAATAAATCAATATACCAATCAACCGGTAAATCGATATATTAATTATTGATTTACTAGTGGACCCGGCGAACTTTGTTCCGCGTTAATGGCAATAAATAAGCAGATTGTGTTTTTTTTATTGGAAAAAATACAAAAAAATTAAATACCTAAATTAGTCATTCATTATTATTTCTGTATTTTAGGTTAGGTTCACTTAATAGGTAGGTTGCTCTTCACTTAAGTACCTTGTGATACACGACATTTTTTGTTTTATTATCAGGCGCAAAAACAAACAACGCAGATGGTCTTCCGACCCGTGAACATGCCACGTATAATTGACCATGGGAAAAACATGAATGTTCTAGATTTAAACCACAAACTTTTAAGGATTGGCCTTGTGATTTGTTGATGGTCATGGCAAATGCAAGACGTATCGGAAATTGAAGTCTTTTAAATTCAAACGGCATATCGGTTGGGATCATCGGGATCCTCGGAATAAGAACTTCCTCACCTTTGAATTTTCCGATCATTATCGTAGCGTAAATTACATTGTTCATCAATTTTCTAACCACCAAACGCGTACCGTTGCACAGTTTTGGTTGGTTTATGTTTCGAAGCATGATTACTACGGAGCCAACCTTTAGGCGTAAATTGTGCGGTGGTAAGCCAGGCACGTCCAAAGAGTTTAAAAATTCAATTGGATAGTTAGTGGCTTCATCTTCATTTGTGACGCAGTCAACAGATTTGAATGAATGCATTGTTCCAATGATCTTATTTTGAATTATGTAGTTCAGGTCATCTACATCTTTATTCTTAGCCGCTAAAATTGCTCGCTCACTCAACCATTCATTATTTTTGTAGTTAGAAATAATGTTTGGAAATACATTGTTGATAAGTTTGTCTTTTGATGAGACAAAATTACAGAAATTATTTGGAAATGATATTAATCCGCTCGATTCATCGACAGGTACTTGACCATTACCGATAGTCAGCAATTGCTCCGAGAAATCTTCAGCAGATGTATCATTAAGCAATGTAACTCTCATGTTTGTTGTCAGCTGCAGTTTCTTCACATAGCGCCATAGATTTGACGATTTGAGGCAAGCGTTTATTTCGTCGGCAGCCGTAGATCTTGGAACTACTCTACTCATGCTTTCCATCAGGCAGAGTAGAGTCATTTTGGCAGGGTCAAACATTTAAAAAAAAAAAAAAAAAAAAAAAAAAAAAAAGTAGAAAGTATCCTATGTCCGTCTCCTGGTTCTAAGCTACCTCCCCACCAAGTTTCAGCCAAATCGGTTCAGCCATTCTTGAGTTATAAATGGTGTAACTAACACGACTTTCTTTTATATATATAGATTAAGTGAATTTACATAGTATTTACACCCATTACAGGTACAACATTCACCATAAGAAAAATATTAGGAGTAAAATAATAATTACCAAAAAACTGAATTAATCTTAATTGTACTTATACCTAAATTACACAGATAATATTCTAAAATTTATTAAGGTATCGATTTATTGATTTATCGTACGTACCTGTCGATTTTACGTATGTTATTAGCTTTTGTGTATAGAATTAGTATCTAATGGTCTTTTGTTGACAGAACATGCCGAAGCAGACTGTTTTTTCTGTTTCACTAATCTCATGGCTGAAATACGGGATTTCTTCATACGCACTTTGGACGAATCAGACAGTGGCATCAATTATGTTATGGGGAAACTCGCTGACATCGTTAAGAAAAACGATCCACCTGTTTTTAATTTATTAGAAAGTCAAGAATTACGACCTCAATATTACAGTTTTAGGTGAGTGCAACCATTGTTATTTTCTTATCTTTTGTTTAAAAATAAAGTGGTTTACATTTGATGTTTAAACTAGCTGGACCCCGCGGTTATTGTCGCACCGCGAGTAACGCCGCGGGGCTAAGCCAGTCTAAAAAAAGTAGCCTAAGTTACTCCCTGGATCATCAGCAACCTGCCAGTGAAAGTCCCGTCAAAATCCGTCAAGCTGTTTCAGAGATTACCCGGAACAAACAGACAGACAGACAAAAAACATTTATACATACATATGCATTTAGTAAAAAGCGGTTATTTTAATATTACAAACAAAGACACTACAATTTTATTTATTTGTATAGATATAAAATATGTAAACCACTAAAAAAGGTTTATCATAAAAAAGTAACTATTCTCTACCATATCATTCTGTACTACACAGATTTCGTAGATTGACAATATTTCTATGTTACCTAAAATGTTTTTGCAGGTGGTTGACTTTGTTGCTCTCTCAAGAATTCTCTTTACCAGATGTCGAAAGAATTTGGGATTCAATGTTTGCTGATGCACAACGTTTCGATTTCCTATTATACATCTGCTGCGCAATGATATTGTAAGTGCATATTTCAAATTGACAACTTATATACAATAGCGGACAACCATACGATTTTTATCTGAAGAATGAACATTTAATCAAACTGTTTCATGTACTGCTTACAATTGTAGCAAAGACCTACACTCACTACTTTAAAAAAGAGACAAAAATCTGTTCTTTAAATTTGTAGGTGGATGGATATGAAACCGAATTTGTAAAATTTCGACCATTTTGAATGGCTTGTTCTATTTCATTGACCTGTATAAATCCTCTAGACTTGTATCATCAGGTGCAAATATGTAATGGACTCCTTAGTCGCATACATTTCAATTACAGGCGTATTGAATTACTTTTTTAATTGACAGGTTAGTCAGAAACGAGTTGCTGTCTGGTGACTTTGCTTCCAATGTCAAGTTACTTCAAAACTTCCCACCGATGGATGTCTCCTTGATATTAAATAAAGCTCTCGAAATATCCTTATACAGATAAGCGTCTTAATATTTTTATACTCTCTTTTAAATGTTTTCCTTCATATTTATATACATTCTTACTGTGCATTTATATACATTTAATGCTGATGTTTAATGTTAAAAGACATTTTGATGTAATTTTTGGAAAATATATTTTCCACTGTGTATCCTAGAAATTTATGTAATTTAACTTAAGTAGTAATTGTAAGGCCTAATATATATTGCTACCAATTTACTCCCGAATTACTAAAAATCAATTACTAGTACGTTAAGTACAAACATACGTAAGCTATAGGTTAAAACAAAATTCACTTAAGCCATAAAATAAAAATAGTTACCTAGACCCTTAAGCTGTCCCATACATGCAGATGTTACTGAAAAGGGATACATATTGTGTGTCCTTGTCTCAAATTATTATAATTAAAAGCATAGGTGGGGGAATAAATATTAGGCAAAAGTATATTATTTTCGGTATTCGTGTTACGTAACAATCTAATTTAATAGACGATACCGTCTTTTGCCATGTTTAATCATTTATTGTTGTAACTAAAATGGTATTTTAGTATTCATTTTATTTTTTTTAATCAAATTTTCTTTGCTCACTTATTCCATTTTTTTATATATAGTTAAGTGAATGCAGGCTAAAATTATTGTTATACTTTGTGAATTATGGCCTTCTACCCTTAGGTGTTAAACATCTTCAAAAATCAGAATCAAATCTAATACCGCTTATCAAATAACACATTTAAAGGACAATGGCAGGTTTGCATGGGACTTTTGTACCGCTTGGTGTATGTTATGGTAGGGATAACATCACCTACTATAACATTTTAAATTCCTAGATTTTTACAACATAGCGTTAAAAAGTTATTATAGTTTTAAGAATTCAACGAAATACATGGATCACAAATGAATTGTCATTATTCTCAACAAGATGGCGTAATATCATATTTTTGAAATCAAAATCATTCGCCTATGATTTTCTTGATCCGTCAATAAAATGTTGCTCTTTTACTAAATTCACCAGTAAGCTCATTAATAAATAAAGATTCATATATGTAATTGTTTCTTTACGTAATGTATTTTTTAAAATAATGTAAAATAATTTCGGCAATCTAATACACAACGCCATCTAGGTTTCAAACTAAGTAGACTATAATCATGTCGTGCTTAGAACACATAGGAATGCGCTTTGTTAATGCAGTTGTAACAACTTTATGAGCAGAATTAAAATTCTTTTAGCACAGTTCTAAAAATATAATAAATACATGAAAATAATTAGGATGATTCACTTAATAATCGGTATAAATCTCATAACCATTCATAACATCTTGCCAGCGGTACAGAATGTGCCATTCTCCTTTCTATGCTAGATTTCACATAATAAGTTTTAAATGCAACTTCAACTGTACCCCACCATCCTGTATCAAAATCCATACTAATATTTTCATACTTTGATTTGTTCAAAAGTAACTATCTGTCCGTTACGCTTTCGCGGCCTAACCGCTGAACCGATTTGGATGGAGTTGGGTATAGATAGGGATAGATTCGACCTTGGAGAAGGATATAGGCTTCTTATAAAGGATGATATATATATATAGGCTTCTTTTTGTCGCGACAACCTTAATATACGCGATCGAAGGCATTAGCTAGTCCTTATAAGTTCATTCAAGTTGTGTGAACTAGTAATGTCAGTTTTTTTTATTAACTACTAATGTCACGTTTTGGTTGTTAAAGTTCAAGAGAAAATTGCATCCCAGTGCTACTCGAAAATGTCTTGGAGATTTTTACTTGCACTGGGAATTGTTAAACAATAATTGGTGCCATTATAAGGATAGTTAAAAACAGCTTAACATGTTATTAATTCACTATTTTGTAAATTTAACAAAATATATGTATTTTCATTAGAGATATAATAGAAGTATCGGATACAAAAACGGGTATTTGACACATCACTAGCACAAACTCTGTTATCCACAAACTTTCTTATTTTGCTCTTGACAACCATTACAAATGTGTTATTAAATTCTTATTTTTGTTAACCAGATATTAATATGTACCGATAACAGTTCTGTATTAAACGGAACACTGGTGCATATATCATATGGGTACATATGATTTTAGATTTTGTATTTTTTTTAAATAGAGGAGAGAATAATGCTCGTATTAATAGTATTTGTTTTGCAATTGTTTTTATTTAAGAACTTGGCCATTTGGAATAGGCCTTAGTTTACTGAGTGTTAATATTTAATTTGTCTTGTCTATATTATTGAATTATAATAAAAAGATTAAATTGTTTTTTATTTTCGTCTATTATTTGAATTTCCCTACGAACGTTATAATTAAAAATGCACCAGTTCGCCTTTAAAGATTTAATATAAATAATTAAAATGTAATCAATTTGTACATATTCATTGACAATGATAATAGAAAGTAAAGATTTTATACAAATATAATGTAATTTTAGGTCTGTATTACGAATAGCGGCTATGTATATATAGATATATATATTATACATATTTAATTGGAAAATAAGAAGATATTCGACATTTACATAGACTCGTGTAATAAGTAGATATACGTCGCATAAAGGCAGTATTCCTCTTGTGTCTGAGAATTCAGTTGGTCACACGTAGAAAGAACAGTTGTTACAAATATAGAACCTTAATGCCAGTATTTTACTTAGAAATAAAAAACTTTATTAAGGAACATACTTTCGTCAATTGGAATCCTAAAAGGTTATATTAGGTACGAAAATGTTATATAATGACTACATACATATAATTACATTATTACTCGAAAACGTACGAGAGATAACATTGAGAGACGTGTTTGTCACATATTTTATATTTAGCAATACTGTTTGTTATGTCATCCACTAAATTCTCACCCGACTTGGCTCCTCTTTCAACAATCTCAATGTTACAGCATCTTAAAACACAGGTTTGCTTAATCCAAAAATAATTATTTATAATTACTGATGCAAACAAATTGTCATAATAATTTTATTGGCAGTTAAAATTTGTATCCCTGTGTCAAACATGTTATTTTCATAATAATACTATATTTTTAGTTAGATACATATCTGGAATATAGATCACATCTAAACAATGTCCGACAGCTTAGTAAACATGCTACGAGCCTATTGAAGCCCCACCGCACGTAGAACAATGTTATTACTCCCGCACAAGTTACAAATACAGGAATATATTAAGAACATAATTTTGTGCCCATATAAACACACTTAAAGTATGAAAAAATAACAAGATGTTCACTAGCACTAATTGAATTATGAGATAAAAAATTTGGGGCTGAATGGAAAAGCCTCCGTATATAATAAAATGAAATTTCAAAATGAAATCTCATACATAACTTCAATTACCATATGAGCCACCTGTTGCTTGGCCTTACAGATAATTGTAAGCATCTATTAAACTAGTACACATTTATATTGTTAATTCTTCAATGGACACAATGAACTATGACATCGACACTATGATTACGCAATCAAGCTGTTACGTTGCAGTATTAAGATAATAAAGTGATGTTTGCCAAGCCATACATACGTGGAGACAGAATACGACATTTGAATTATCTTATATCCTTCTCAATAACCTCGCTGGTGATTTCTGTACGTAAATAAATTATGACTCACCACTAAGTCAAAAGATTACATAATGAAACCTTCAATACAAGCGCACCAAACGGCTGTTTTACTGATACCTCAAACCCAACAGTGGGGACATTTCTGGCTGCAAGTGTGGTCAACAATACACATATTGTGAAATATATTGTTTTAAACTTTCATGGTCAGTAACATTAAAATAGGAATCTGCGGGATTGCTACCATGTACCTTTTTGTTTGTGAGTATCCGATATTTCGGCGCTGTTGCAAGCGCCATGATCACGGACCAACTCTCAACCCAACCCTCAACCTCAGTTACTCCGTGATCATGGCGCTTGCAACAGCGCCGAAATATCGGATACTCACAAACAAAAAGGTACATGGTAGCAATCCCGCAGATTCATATTGTGAAATGTTTAAATTGATATTTTTAGATCGAAAAGAGTTTAGCCATTATGCAATAAGTGTAACTTGTAAAGGCTGTAAGCAAAGTTTTGTCAGACGTGTTGGATAGATACACGTCCACACAGCGAATTCACCTTCGGAGACTTTTTAATGGCGCTGGTACTACAACATTCACTAGCAACCTTCGAGAGCAACCATAAGCTTCACTTATAATATACGAAACCTAAACAAAGTCAAAAATAATTATCTGTTGAATCACGAAGATATCCTATTTCCTCACTAATTACGTCTAGCTACCTTAAAGTCTATTCCTTTTGGAACCTATCGATTTTATACACATTACCAACTATAACCTTGCTTGAACACTATCCTGCTGTTTCTTTATCGTAATTTATAATACAAATCGTTTTAATTTCGTTATTTTTTGGTTTATAAAGAAAAATAGATAATCATAATAATAGTAATTTTATTAAATCTATATCTTAGCAGAAAATGGCTCATAAATCAAACCCGTCATGTATACAAACAACTCCGTTACAATTTTCACAAGATAAAACAATAGACAATCGTAACCAATTAGGTTTAAACATGTATAGTGTTAGCTTGGAACTTTCCCACTATCTTGTTAACCAAGATGCTGCCAAGGAACAAACAAACACAGTCTTGTTGATTCTGTTTAACTTTAAGTAGGCGCAATGTAAATTTCTATCATGAAATTTAATAGCCACAATATCATCGTTTAAAAAAAGATTGTGTCACTACTGGACGCAAGCGTGGAATTATGTAGGAGGCTACATTAATAATATAACAGTTATAACATTTACCTACGCTTTAATTATAGGCATTCATTAAGGACCCTCTACACACGAATTCTATTGTCGTAACCACCACACATTGGCTCTGCTTTGATACTATATCAATATCTGTATAATGATTATGAATTCCCAATAGTATTCGTGAATATTTTGGAAACATGGCAAAAACATCTGTTCAAATATGTATTACAAACAATGATATCATCAATACTTGATTATTCATTTGATTGTTTATAATACTTTTTTATAAATAAACATATAAAAATATACATTTAAATTATGTATTTTAATATTATTCAACACAGATTCAACTCTTAAAGTAACAGTTTTAAATAAATTATTACTTTTCAATGCTATGATATTTCTCTAATATGTCCATGGTGATTAAAATGAGCAAAATTGAAAATAACATCTCAGCTGCTTTATTTTGATATAATAAGAGCTTTTATCTCGATGGAACTCTTTTTATTTTCTGTGAGATTCTCTACAAATAATCAAAACATTATTCTGCGTCATTTGCACAGAGTGCGCACGTCTTCTTTGAAGTAAGAAACAATTATTTTAAATAGCCTGACAACTATTCAACACCTCAAACTAAAATTTCCTCAGACTAGCTAAACAAAATAAATACTTTCATTTTTGTACCCTAACACAATGTGATAAAAACTTAGCACATAAAATTATCAAAAACATTAAAAGATACGATAACAGATACGATAACTGTTAGCTTCACAGTGCGTACGTCTCGATCGGACGTGGTGAAACTAACACGACAATATTTAAAAGTTACACAAAAATAGCTGCCTTACTCGTGTTAATTTTGTAAATAGTAGGTACAATCGACTTAGTTTTGTAAATAAATAGTACCTATGATTTTAGTAATAATTCAATGAACGTAACATGTTATGAAATGAAATACTTAGCACCGAGTAAACACCAAGGTTGGGCAGTACACCGTCATGAAGCATAGCGTGTTACTGGTGGAGACGGATCACGTCAACCCCAGTAGATACCGCAGAAGCCCACTATTCGCAAGGATGCGATTACATCGAGGGAGTGCTCGCGCTCGCATTCTTGTGAGTTACCTCATCATACATTTTATAGTCACATACTATATTTTATCTCTCGAATACTGAAGCCTCTTACAAGATGTTATAGGTATTTACTGGGTATGACTTGCAACTAATTGTGAAACGAGATGAGAATTTACTGAATAACGCAGCACTTGCATTTGGGCTTCTTGCGAATTGTCACATGCTCAGGCTGTTGCGGCTCCTGGGGTGGAGCGCGCTGTACTTCCACGTGCCCAGCCCTCACTTCTGCCACTGAACCATTCTTGGTGCCGTTCATCACTTTTGGAGTTGTTTGCTGCACGGGGCTCGCCACCTTTGTTTGTGGCGATGATTGAAGATTAGCCTAGAAAAATATTCAATGCTTATTATATTGAACAAAATACTACTTCAACTTACGGCGTGACATCGATTTCCGCTAGTCCATTTCAGTTGGTTAATTATATGATAAAATTTGAAATTATACTAATCTAACGAGCACATTAGTCGCGCTTACTTTATTTGATTTAATTAAGGCATTATACTATATGTATTTTATTTCACTACCACTTTATATTACAAGCAGTAAAATGAGGAATTAGAACAAATTACTGTGCACTTTGTCCCTCATCCATTACTCAGAGCTCTCCCTCTTTCGCGGCATAGTCGCGACGTCGGCGCTCTACAGGTGTACACGCTTATAAATTGTGATTACGTAAAAACACACTCTAAAGTTCACCGACTAAACGGGAAATATCGTTATGGAAATATTACGAATTCAATCATTCATCAACAGCCTTTAATAGTCCACTATTGGACATAAGCCTCTATATTGGTAAGCGATTACCGCCGCCCATGGACAACCGCAGCACCAGAGGCGTCATAAGTGCGTTGCCGGCCTTTTAAGGAGTACGCTCTTTTCTTGAAGGTTTAAAGGAATTAATAAAATTTTAAAAGGAGGTCTTGGTAAACCACTCGTATACTTCGCTGGCCAGACGGTTTCAACCTTCTTTTTGCAGTTATTTTGTCCTACTTAAATAAATAAATAAATAAATATTTCGGACATCTAACACACAACGCCATCTAGTCCCAAACTAAGCAGAGCTTGTATTATGGGTAATAGACAACTGATATAAATACTTATATACTTTTTTTTGTAAATACATACATATCATACATAGAAAACACCCAAACTCCGAAAGAAATATTTGCAGATCATACAAACATTTGTTCCGACCCGGAAATCGAACCCGAGACCTCAAGAACAGCAGTCGCGTACGCTACCACTGCGCCACCGAGGCAGTTAGTTTGTCAGTCAGTCCAATGGATGTAAAATACAAGGTTTCTAAGAATATTGTTCTAAACCGCTAGGCACCGTTTGTATAAGTCTTGAGGGGAGTTTATTAAACATCCTAGTTTAAGCAAATGCTTAATGACCTGAGTACCGCTAAAAGACTAGTAGGTAACTCACGTACGATTATGATAAGCACGTAAAGAAGTGTTATAATTATATTAGTCTCCTTCAGCCGATCTTTATTTGTTATACTTATATTTTATTGGTAAATTTTCTAAAATTGAATTCTAGCTAGATCGATTTATCGCCACAAAACGCCCTGTATACTAAATTTCATTAAAATCGTTGTCGCCGTTGTCACCGTTACCGAGATTCAGATTATATATATATATAAAACAATTCCTCGTTTACAGGTAATAGATATACAGATTTTAGGCGTTCGAAAAAACAATCCCGACTTGAATTGACAGTCAAATACCGTATTCTTTCCCATCCAATCATCTCTTACCCTCGCGAATATTTTAACCTTCACCTTTGTTCTGACTAACCATAAACACTTCTATGAATACAGAATATTGAACATCAGTGTAAAAACAAACACACGTGTTGCTTTACCTTTATGAATACTGTAAATAAGCCTGGAATTTTCCAACAGAGATTCGATATTTCATTTTTATTACAAATATTTATAGTTTTTGTTGTATAGCAGGACTTATTCGCTATAAAATTATTGAAAAGGTTACAATACCCTCTATATTCTATTTATAAATAATAAGCTTTTTTTGAACAGAACAATATTTAGTTAGTGCGATATTCACCTGAACTAAGTAAAGACAAGTACTTTTAATGACTGTAAAGTGGCTGAATTTCCTCTCAGAATGACATCACGTTCTAACAAATGGAGGTTGAGAGAACAAGGAAACAGGGACATATGCTCCTAGGCCAAAATTAGCATGTAAACCCACGCAGCACAATAGTACCGACTAGACTTTAGTGACAAAAAAAAGAGGATAAAAGTCTGCCCCGTTGGTCCAGCAGTTAACGTATGTGATTGCCGGTCAAGAGGTCTCGGGTTCGAAACCCGGTGGGTCGAAAGTGTTACTGAGTTTTTTTTTATTTTAAAATTCATAATAACAGCTCGGAGTTTGGAAGTTGGGGTCTGATCCCCCGTGCCTTGGAAAGGACGTATAGCTATCGGTCCGGCGCATGATCTCTTACAGATTGTGTCGGTTAACCGTCTCATCGGATTATGAGAGTGAGGGAACAGAGAGTGCACTTGTATTTGCGCATACATTTGTGCACTATAATAACTGCTGCGTAGTTGGCTGGTCTCTGATGAGACTGGCCGCCGTGACTGTAATCGGCTAGGAGAACATTGTTATATAAAATTTTGATCGACATTATTTTTTAGCAGAAGTTCGTTTTAAATTGCCAATATAAGGGCTAGGTGATAAAAGGATTCGACCTCGCCTTAGACACAGTAAGCATGTTTGCTACCTTTTCTAGTTTTGAAATTGAAAGTATACACAACCGCAGTATAAAGTAAATGTCCTTACTAACATTATTCACGTGCACTTTTTCCTCGTTTTCGTCGCAGACGGGTAGCTGTGGCACAGCGGCCGGTGGTGGCGTCGGCGTTATTGGTTTGCCGCCCTTGATCAGCGACACGATCTCATCGGCCTCGCGACTCAGATCACCATCCGGACGGAACGGGTTATCCCAACCACTCTCCGTGCTGTAAACAACAATTTAATACCATGTCATTCGAGCTAACAATAGGACCACTATTACCTTCTGACAATGCCACATTGCATCAATGTCATTTAAATTCAGATGAACTAGGACGATTTGTACATCAATATTTAAAATGAATCTGTATTCCTAGTCAACCATGAAAATGGTTGATGAAAATGAAGTTTAAAATTTTCATTAGGTTGATTTAAAAGGTCCTTGGTTACATGAGTATATTGATGATAATTATGATTAACGCCTGGTGCGCAATTTACTAATTAGTTTTGTTAGTAGCCACTACTTATTTTTGTCGAGTAGGTACTTAATGATAAAAGGTTGCAAACAACAGAACAAGATTTAAGAGCCCATGCTTAATGCATATGTGGTTTCCAATTGTAAGTGTTACTTGTGTAAGGGCTTTATAAGTAATTAATTCTTATGAATCTAATATTTGTAAATAAATAAAATTGGAGTGTCTGTTTGTAATATTAAAATAATCGCTTTTTACTAAATGCATGTGTATATATACACGATACATATACCTTTTAAAAAATTATCTGTCTATTTGTTTGTTCCGGCTAATCTCTGGAACGGCTGGACCGATTTTGACAGGACTTTCACTTTCTCACTCTCACTCACTAGGCCACTTTTTTAGACTAGATTTACCCCGCGGCGTTACCCGCGATTCTTGTTGTACCGCGGGTAACACCGCGGGGCTCAGCTAGTATCGTCTAAAATCATAATAGCGTACAGAATTAGTATTTTGGATTAAATGTTTATTACGATTAAATTATATATACATAAAACAGTGGGAGTTACTGTGAGTAACTGTTTAAAAGTGTGGGCACATTTACATTTTATGGAGAAAGTCAATATCAAAAGATCAAAATTCGTTTGATTAAAATGTGTAGTGGTTTTGCTTCTAAAATACTAACATGTAATCAAAATATACTTTAGTTAGTGTGTATTCAAATAATTAATATTTTATCATAAGGTGTACTGCAACTAAAACTTATTACACAAGTATTTGTAGTAACTAACTAACTGTATAAGAATTTATCTACCGACTAGATGCGCCCCGTGGGTTTTTTGCTTTTAAGTCTGATAATTTTCACTATTTCATTATTAAAAATTGGTTTTCACGTAACCTTATTTCTCTTCTTATATAAAAGTAACCAGTGAAAATTCCATTAAAAGCGCAGATTGGCCCGAACAAACAGATAATTAAAAAAAAACTTTTTTTGGTGTAAGTACTGTATATGTGTACGTACTTTCATATGCATTTAGTGAAAAGCTGTTAATTTAAAACTACAAACCGACAATTAAATTTTATTTATTTGTAAAAATACCTTGTGTGATTTCATCCTTATATATTAACACTAGTCGACCCACGCAACCTCGTTTGCGTCCTATTGCCCGTAGCGTGTAATTTTCCCCCGTTTTCGAAACATTTTTCATTGGTGCTCCGCTCCTATAGGTCTTAGCGCGATGATATATAGCCTATAGCCTTCCTCGATAAATAGAACACTGAAAGAATTTTTCAAATCGGACCAGCGGTTCCAGAGATTGGCGTGTTCAAAGAAACAAACAAACAACTCTTCAGCTCTATATATTAGTATAGATAAGCTTTATATGCATTATACCTGTTTCGATGCAGATAAAAAATCATTTCAAAATCCATTATACCGCTATTATATAGGTACTAGACTCGTAAAGACACAATTTATGCTCACATAAACATGTGTGTTGCAGGTGACATCATCGATTTGTGTACCGCTTTTATTATGTCCATATATTGTACACACAACAATACAGTGTGAATAAATTACTACTTACTTGGCTGGACCTCGACTATATTTATCAAACATTTGTTATTTAAAGCCGCAGTATCATCTCATTTTAAAAATCGATCGATACAGATATTAGATTAAAGTAAACCTGACATTGATTTATAACTCATAATTAATGTACGAACAGATATTGAAATTTATAATGTATCATTGTACATAATTTAAAATATCTATAAAGAGGTAACGTTTGTGTGTAAGTGACGTTGTTTTGGGGTAATATCTCTGGATCTACTGAACCGGCTGTGAAAGTTATTTCACCAATAGACAGCCACTTTATTTGTGAGTGTCATAGGCTATATATTAAACCGAAAAATTACGACCACTATATCCAACATAAACGCGGGTGAATCCGCGAACGAAAGCTAGTATAATATTATGACCGGGAGTCTTTTCTTTAATAGACGTAAGTAATATATGAATAGAAAGTGATGAGATGAGTAGAATCATACGTCTGACAGAAATTACCACAATGTTTACTCAGTAAGACAAGGTCAAATGCGCCTGTTTTCATTACCTGCGCAGTATGCACCATACCTACGTAGTTAGGTACATATCTGTGGTGGACGATGCGTTTTCTTTAGATTACATTTATCAATCTGGAATTTTTATCAGAATTCCTACTTATACAAGTATTTTTACATATAGCATCATTAGGAAGGTGTTTTTATCATCATTAGGAACTGTTACTAAATTAAATCGTTACTATTTAGTAATTAATAAATACTTAGAAAAACGCAATTTCCTTTTTAACATTAGTTTTGTAGTAACTTGAGGTCTTCTTACAACTTTGTTCTATGTGCTACAGGTAAAAACCTAGAAGTAGATGTTATTACTCACAATCTACTATTTGTAGTTGTCAAAGTAGTAAAGTAATACTTTAGACTTACTGCTTTAAATGTGTATATCAAAAACATGGAATTTAAACTATAATGGGATATTTAAACACGTAAACAAGGGATAAGAATATAACTGTTACCTGATCTGTCTGTTGTACATTGCGTGATCCACCATGTCGGCGTTTGCGGCAGCCGAGAGCAGAGCCGCGTAAAAAACGTGGGAATCTGTCTGCGCAACTGACGGCGGGGGGGACAGGCACTGCGGCCGCGCCCCTTGGTAGAACGAGACACGTACTTTTGACCGCTCCGAACTGAAACACCATTATTCACGTTACACGTCATCAGAGTCTACGGCCACAGTCAGCATAATCAAACGTGCTATTTACAACTGTACTATTCTACGTTTAAATTCAAGTGTTATATAATAATTTCTTAATCGCTAGCCTCTGAAGTTTACATAGGGCTCATATAACAAGATTACAAATATAATTGTATAAAAAGTTTATTAAAGTTGCAAATACGGACGCCAGGACGCAAGCGCATAAGGGAAAGAGTGGATATCATGTGACAAACGCATTTAAAAAAAACGTTACCTATTAATATTATGTAATTGATAAAAAATACAATATGACGGACACTTATCTGATCGCGAAGCATGTTGAAGAGATATTGAATGACCTAATTATATTGGCGTTAAAATAAATTATGTTACTTGAAACATACACGCAAAAAGAATATTAAAATTTACATAGTATTCTAAAATTTGAGAAGTTAATATATATTAACTTCTCAAATTTTAGAATACTATGTATATTATATATATAGATTGTTTTGATTCTCAAAGCCCATATCTCCATTCAGTTTCTTACACAGGAAAACTATGGGATACTGAATTCAATATTATATGTCTACAGCCTTGACAGTAAAGTAACTCCACATTGTACCTTTATTATTTGTATTATAGGGAATGCTCCGGGGAATCATTTCGTCCTTTATCGAGCACAGTTTTGCGGCAGCGTTAAACGTGACAAAACATGGACCATTCTAAGTGATACTTGGATCGCTTTACGCTTTTCAAGAGGTTTTGGCTTCGCACTAATGAGCTGTGGTCCACTTTAAAGCAGAAATGCGCTTGAGATTAACAATGCCAGTACGCAATGTGGAGTAAATGACACTATGACCTAAGAACCAATCCTAACGGCAATTAACTGTGAAGTCTAGTAAAAATATAGAAGCTTGATTCTAGGAAAATACCATAAAAGAAAATAGTTTTAGACATCCTAATATTATCACTACTTAGAAGTTTTAGGCACCAACTACGATGTTTTTGTTTTCTATTGCTATGCTATATGCCGATAATTTTCACGCTGTTTTGACAAAAATGTGACAAAGCTGTTATAGGGTTTATAACGACCGGATAATGATGCTTTGTGTAAAATTTGGTAACCCGAATTTGAAATCCCTTGCAATACAAATCTTTTATTGCGTTTTATGTAAATGTATAAATAAACAAAGAACTTCTTTGACTATAGTCTAGACTAGTCTAGAGGACTTATAACCATTCAAACAAAATAAGAAGAAAATACAAGTATTATTACTTCATTCGTTCAATTTTCTTATCTAATCGCGGTAGTGAAACTACCAGTCGGGTTAGAAATATTGCAATTTATATTAGAGAGAGTTTTCGTTTAAGCAGGTTTTATTGAAGGAGAGAAAGTTAGAGGAAAACTATGTAGCATATCATGCAACATCCTCTAAGAGCAAAACAGTAACCATAAACCAGGGAGACAAGTAATCAAGGATGCTGTATAGATTTTCTCCCAATGACGCAACAACAAATAAAGTTTTCATTATTAACCCATTTTTATATTGTGATCATAAGTATTCTTCTCGGCATTTGAGGCGAACTGTAAGTGGAGTCTCTTCATACGCCCTACTTAACGAAACTAGGACTGACCTACATCAATAAAAGTGTAATATGAATTAATCAATAAGAAAGATATTGTCAACTTCAAGAATATCGAGCTTATTACGAAGGATTCTAACTAACGTATTCGATTCGTTTTGGTCTAAAATCAATTGCGGGAACTAGCATTATATTTTTTTTACTTAGAAAACAAAAGAATGACATGTTATAAGTAACATTCTGTAACTTAATAATTTTGTCCTAATGTTATATTCTTTAACACTTTCAAACGAGTTTATCAATCAATAGATATATGTATTGTATATTCATACCTACATAGTTGTGGATCATAAAATGTTATAAATTATTAGGATTTTATTATGCACAACTATGAAGGTTAAATATTTTACACTTTTTATTTATTTATTTATTTTACACTTTAAGAATTATCCTCCAACTTTAAAATGCATTCATCAGATGAACTTTAGTGGATAAATTATCCTGTCTTTTCGTTCGTATCAATTCATAAATACATAATATTTCTTCGTAATATTCGAATCCAACACATACATACTATATCCAACATATACCTATAGATGATATAACACGAAAAAGTTAAAAACCCTATAACCTTTACTAGGTATCTATCATCACCTCATTCATTAAATTTGGTTCAGTAAGTTAGGCACTACATTGGAACATAGAAATGCACATAGATTGACAAAACTATTACCCTTCCTTTAGGCTAGGCCATAGTGGCGTAAAAAATACAGGCTTATTGTTAGTAATGGTCTTAAGGTATTCATCATGAATTTCTTTGAACAAACTCGTTCAAAGAAAGCAAATGTCATGCAAAAAGCTTTAACTGTCAGCATATCTTAGTGGAATGAAATGATTTGTTTTGTCATTTAATTTTATTTATGTATTGATAACCCTTTTAAATTGCATTTAATCATTCTAGCTATAAATTTCATATTACACAATTCAGAGCCCACTAATTGGTTCGTAAACATATTAATTTGAAATTAATTCTCTTCACTGATATTTATTAATTGAAAATGTCACAGAAACAAAGTAAAACCTTTGTTTAGTCGTTTGAGTTATAAAACTAACTGAACAGAGATCTTTACTCTATCACACTTTTTGTGTGGGCAATATAAATAAATAAATATTTGTCTACATGTTACTGGCAATCCATATAATACACTAGCTGAACCCCGCGGTGTTACCCGCGGCTATTGTTGTACCGCGAGTAACGCCGCGGCACAAAGTTAGTCTAAAAAAGTAGCCTAAGTTACTCCCCGGATCATCAGCTACCTGCCTGTGAAAGTCCTGTCAAAATCCGTCCAGCCGTTCCAGAGATTACCCGGAACAAACAGACAGACAGACAGACAAAAAATTTTTTAACTACGTTTTTGTTATATGTATCGTGTATACATACATATGCATTGATTAAAAAGCTGTTATTTTAATGTTACAAACAGACACTCCAATTTTATTTATTTGTATAGATGTATAGATTATCTATACAAATATATAAAATTGGAGTGTCTGTTTATAATATTAAAATAACCGCTTTTTACTAAATGCATATGTATGTATACACGGTACATATACCAAAAACGTAGTTAAAACATTTTTGTCTGTCTGTCTGTCCGTCTGTCTGTCTGTCTGTCTGTCTGTTTGTTCCGGGTAATCTCTGGAACGGCTGGACGGATCTTGACGGGACTTTCACTGGCAGGTAGCTGATGATCTGGGGAGTAACTTAGGTTACTTTTTTAAGACTAACATTGTCCCGCGGCGTTACTCGCGGTACAACAGTATCCGCGGGTAACACAGCGGGGTTCAGCTAGTATTATATATTATATACAATACCTAGGCAATGTATACAATACCTGAAACATGTAGCTAATGTATGATACTTTTTTATTTTATATGATGCCTAGGTAATCTGTATAATACACAGAGCGAAGCCATTTATATAATTTAACAACTGATCCTCTCTATCTGGGTATCCCTTGGGATTGTATGAATTACCTAGGTAAAGCATATAATGGATAATAATATTTCATACATTATCTGAATACCCCAGGTGTAGTATATATACCTGAAAAATACAGATAGTAGTAGTAACATAACATGTGTTACATAACATAACATACAAGTCTAACATACATAAAATATGTTTTAAAATTTAACAAGAATGAAATACAGGAATTATGTGTAAGTATTGTATATATCAATAAAATGATTTTCCTAGATATGTAGACAAGATCTCTAATAATTTGTATGTTGTTCAAAAATTTTAAAATACTTATTCAAAATTACTTTTGCAGTCGCTTTGCAAAATACTCCTGAGTCATTCGCAATGTGGAGACGCTAGCTTTGTGAAGTATTGTGTAACCCTGAATGTGAATCAAATGATGGTAGGTACCTCCTATATTAGTTGATGACTTTATTCACCACCCACGCAGTATTTAGCTCCAATCTAATGCATATACTTAACTTCTTGACTTGTTGAATAGATGTATTTGCTCAGTTTTATTTAAAAGACTATTGACATCATTTAGAAACACATTCCACTGAATTGTTTTAATTAATGATGAATTTATTCTTTAAGAGTTTGTAATAAAAAAAATTCAAGGTTGCTTATACTACTAACATAAAGAGCTCAGTCACACCCAAATAAATAAACTCACATTTAGACAACATCCAGTATGACTTCATTCACTTTCAATTTTGTTTCATATTATTCATTTAATGAAACTAGTTTTATCATTTGAATAAATAATAAAATGAAAAGTATATTACTACCATTACCAACAATGTAGATAATGTTCTTTAAATTGTCTATATACTGCAGTAGGAACTTCCCACGCACATTCTTTAATCATCAGAGGTGAGGTATAATGTGAGAGTTGAGTTCATACAAATTTTGTAGCAAGATGATTCAACAGACGGTAAAAATAGAGAAATATCATCGCACAGCTTAACTGACATGCCCCGAAGGTATGACAATAACTGTAGGCAAATAGTTTCCGAAGCAATATAATACCTTTACGTAGTACTTTCTGCTTTAAATAAGTAGCTTCTTGTTATGACATATGTAATATTTTATGTTAATTAAAAAAGTAAAAACTATTTTAGTTAAACATTTTGTATTTAATTTAATGAATGCGACCTAAGTATACCTAAGTATTATATGGGATTTTTTATATATGTATCGTTTGAAGATGCTTAACTTTTCTCTCTCTCGAAGGACTCAAATCATCAGCTCTTAACGGACAAACTTTGCAGAGCACTGCAGCAATAAACTGATCAAATTAAAACTAATAATAAGCCCCCCACAATGTCGGTACATACATAATAGGTAGAGATCTATAATGTCACTTTAATTGAACTCATAGATGCACAAAGTAGGTCACAACCAATGCAGTCTTATTATACAGCATGTCACTAGTTTATAGAATTATCTGGGTGGGGTTGCTTTGGGCAAGGACTTGATAACTATTTTCAAATAACATGATGTAGATTTTTTTATCAAAATCAATATTCGATGTTTATGGAATGTTAGATAGACTCAATAATTCTTATGAGATATGTACAAAAGAGAGGACAATTATGCAAAGAGCACAGGAAACTAAATTAAATTCGGTTAAATCAGTATTGGAGGTTTGTCGGGAATTTGGTATTCTCATACTTAGCAGCCGGACAAGCAGGCCAGCTTAGGGCGGGCCCTTCTGAATGCTAGTCATCATTGATATTCGCATTATAAATAGAGCTTTTCAACGATTGCCAATGCATGTTTACTACATATAGGTACGTGCTGAGTAATGACCTTGTGTTCCCGACTGCTGGATGGAACCGAAAGTCGTTTTATGTTTATAAATCAGTACTCGTGACGTCATTGTGACCAAATTATCCGCACAAACTTTGTAGATATGAGAATAAAAAATAACTCATCTAGCATATCTTGACACATTACTTATCAGCATTTGGATTATATTTAAATCAATTCAAAAATAAAAGTCTAAACTCAATACGAAACCGAAGTTCCGGGAGATCATCGCAAAGTGAACACCCAGTTTGCAGCACAACAAGTATGACGTGATAATTGTAAATAACATACCTTTAAAGTATCCACTCGCAACTTTAACACTGTTACAACTTATAATTAGCTGTTATTTCACTAAACATACATTTGTAAAAAATTAATAATAACATCGGCGTAGTTAGCGCTGTAGGGTTTGGTCCATTCGACGCTACACAGAAATGTTTCCACTACATCGATCTCGCTCGGAAGTCGCGCGCGGCTCCGTGGCGAATGGAATGGAACGGAACGAAGCGAGCAGAGCACGCAGCGCTCGCCCAGTGACGTAATGAACATTCGCGATAACAATTCAGACGCGACTACGAATTAAGATCTGTCACTTTTTTTATTATTATACATTTAACGAAATTATGAATTTTGTACCTACATACTATTTTATAAGGTACTTTATAAGGTAAATATTTATGAAAGATGTAGCAATTACAATAAAACATTGGCTAGCCAGTTATACTTACTGCTCTCTAGATGGCGCTACTCTTGCCTTAAAATTAAATCAGAATAACACAGGGCAATTTGCGGCATTGTTCTTACTGTGATTGCTATTTAATTCTTATTGATAGTATATTGCTAATTCAGCATTTGAAGGAGACAGTAAAGTAAACTAAAATGAATCCGTACAGTTTAATGAAATATGACCCATAAATCTATGGATATTTTTAGTGAATAAATATCTCTCCCAACAATTACTTGTTGAAACTTAGAGTTGTATATTTTTGATTACCTACTTTGTTTGTGGTGGCTAAAGTTTCATCGGTGATTAGTTATTCTGTTGACCTTGCCAATATAGTCCAATTTGGAATACCTTTAGAATGGAACACATTTTAATAACATAAAATGCGTTCCATTTCAAAGAGATCGTTGACACAGACAGACTGTTACGTAAAGAAAATAAAGAGGGGAGATATTCCCGATGTTTTTATTGATTACGGAAGCCAGGGGGAGCCAAATACGCTGTACCATAGACTAGACACCTAGCTTTATTGTGAAGTTTAATAGTTAATATTTTTGTAACAGTAGCAAGGGCGGATCCAGGGGGGCTCATGGGGTTCATGACCCCTCCTGGGCTGTCGTCAGTTGTCGTGGCGTGTCCATGACCTAAGTTAAATTGTCAAACATAATGTTCTTTATATTTTTGTCACAATATAGATTTTAATCGTACACAATATAGAATTTAATCGTGGCTAAGAGCTTGAATGATAGAAGAACGTCTAACCTGACTGACACTTCAAATAGCAATAGAAATGATGGCGCGTTTTGGGAGAAGATGTGAAAGAAAAAAATATTTTCTTATTTAAATATAGGTATTTTTAAGTATAGTAACAAAGTACTTCTTAACTCATGTACGCACAATAGCCCAATCAAGAGGCAATTTTTTTATGTGATAAACGAGCAGACGTATCTCCTGATAGTAAACGATTGGACGACCCTTGGACCTCTACACCAGAGGCGTCTTTTAAAAAAGAGTACCTACGGTATTTTCTTGAAAGTTATAAGGTCGTATTGATCCGGGAATACCGCAGGCGATAATTTATTCCACAGTTTTGTTGTGCGAGGCAGAAAGTTTCTAAAACAGTGCACAGTTGTGACTGCCAACTTTCTAAACGATGGGAATGAAACTGCTGTCGCGTAGGACAGTGGCGGAAAGAGGCGGTAGGGATCAGTTCGAACAATACCTCGGAGCACTCCCCATAGTAAATGCGATAGAATAATAATAGATAGTAGCGAAGTCACATCGCTACGCAGCGCCAGAGAGTCCAGCCGATTTGAAATATCTTGGTAGTCTACGATTCGAGTCGCTCTCCGTAGGATGCGGACCAGAGGGAGGAGCTTGTACTAGGATGCCTTTGCCCAAACATGAGAACAGTATTCCATATGAGACCGAAACTGCGCCTTATGAAGCGCAGTTTCGGTCTTATAAGCCACAGGTCTTATAAGTGGGCCGGAGTGAAATACACGTATACGTCTTGATCTATTAAGCACGCTAAGCATCTCTAAGGCCAATTTGGCCTTACCCTCCAAATTACCACGAAACTGGACTTCACTCGATGTGTTGACACCGAGTATTCCAATATTGGCTGAGGAACATAAGGCAGTGTTTTCCTGACAAGGATATACAATCAAAGGCAGTTTTTAGCCCTAAATTGTACTAAATTAGTTTTCAAAAATTGTAAAAAACGTTTTCCTGAGATATTTTAATGCGGCGGGTATAGAGAGCGTCGCCCGTGCTGTCATCCGCATAACAATGAATGCCACTAATTTGCAACATGTCATTGATGTGGAGGAGAAACCAAGTAGGCGTTCACATTCACAGATATGAAGTTAGAGCACTCACCGTCACCATCGAATACGATCTTTATGCTTCCATCTACTTAAAAGTTAGTGACCCATTCGCATCATTTCACAGGAAGACCATAGACTGGAAGGCCTTCGCAATGACTAATGAGACTACACTAGAAGAGTAGGAGAGCTGAAAAAGACGCGTTAAGACCGATCCCAACTCTGGAGCGCACATTTTCAACACAATAGGAGGGATTCCATCACTGCCCCTCGACTTGTATATATCTAGGGTTAGAAGTGCTAAACGTACTGAGCGTTGGTAGAATTGAATATCCAGTATACAGCTCTCGCACCGCGGTATGGTAGGTGGATCCTGTTCCCCGTCATCCAAGGTCGAGTTAGATGCAAAAAGTTTGGCTAGAAGATCGGCTTTCTCCTTTGCCATATGCCAACGAGTTATTTCTTATGTGTAGAGGTGGAAAAGATGGCTTACAGAAATTCTCTTCGATAGCCTTGGCAACAGGCCAGAACGTCCGAGTTCGCGCCGGATTCGCGAGTAGCTTGAGCGTTTTCCTCTTCCTAGAGGAAGAAGCTCAAGCGCTCGCGAATCCTAGCAATGTGCTCCGACTTCACCCTTGCAATGTCTTGCTTGAAGGACCTGGAGGCAAAGTTGTACTCCTTTTTCAAGCTTCTTGCAAGAAGTTTTTTTGGAAGATGGACCAAATCAGGGCCGATATTTACCACCAAGGGGGACCACAAAGATTGGAATGAATAGCTCCATACCCTGCACCACCACATCAGCAGCGGTGTTGGGATCATACGGCGAGAAGCATACCTGTTTCCAAGGGTAGGATTGTAGTGCAACACAATCTGCTGACTAATAGTGCTACACATGGCGGCTGCGTGCAATTTACGATCGCTGCGAGCATGTGAGAGGTATTATACTCCAGACAAGGCAATGGTTTGAGGAGTTAATTGGAGCATCTACAGATACGTGGAAACCGTCCGGATGAAAGTCAGCAGAAGGTCCAACAATGAAGAATTCTGGCCCTCCTCATTTGAGACTCGCGTGGGCGTGATAAGCCGTTATGTCAGGCCTTAGATTTTCTGTGCGAGGTTAGTACCGCCCCGGTCGAGCCGGCCCGTTCGTGCTGAAATCAGCGTGGTTCTACTACCTGCTATATCTATATAATTTCAAAATTAAATTATAGCTTCTTGTGACTTGTCTGCGACTATATGACCCCCCTGGAGCCAAAGCTGGATCCGCCCTTGATCAGTAGCTGAAGATATTTAAGAGAAATAGAAGTGTTTTAATTGTGTATCTATCAATTTGTCTTTACATTTAAAAAGATGTATATAAACTTGTATGTACGATTAGAGTAATGCATATTTTCTATAATGCTTACAACTCGGTACTATCTAAAAATTCTAACTAAAAAGATTTTTAAAACTCTTGTCTTGTGCGGGTCATTTGGCGTTCTTAATTAGTGGAAGCATATTTGTATTTGTAAAGTAGGTGCGTCCGACAGCCCACTAGCGTCCGTGTAAAACGTTATAACATTATACAACACATAGACCTTAGGTACTGAATATGTGCCTACTGTCACATTGCCAGATGCTACAAAGCGGCTTGGTTAATAATAAATAGAATCTAAAATGCTCTGAACATTTTGAATCAAGACTGGGTAAACTGGTATATATAAAAGGAAGTCGCTATTATAATGAACGTTCGCCCGAATACGAAACGAAAATGAATAATTAACATACTCAAACGAATTTAACGTACTCGTCTTCGACGGGCGTGTAGGGAAACGCTGTCTCTTGCACCCTTGGTGGCGGGCTGCTCTCTGGCTCCTCTTGTAGAGGGCTCTCGTAGATAAGGGTCTCCACCATCGACCCCTTCGAACTGCCAAAGGACACCCTAAAAAGAGATAAATGTATAAATAACAAAGAATAAGTTTAGAAATAACTTAACATAGAACAACATGTCGGACCTCTCACTGTTTGACATGGACAATTCCGTAAGCTAAGAAAACAAAATGCCATACATAGTAGTTTAACATTAACATTAACATATAATCCATACTAATACTACATTTTTTAAAGTAACTCTGTCTGTCTATCTGTAACGCTTTTAGGGTTAAACCGTTACACCGATTTTAATAAAATTTGGATTGGAGATACTTTGATTATTGAGGAAAGACAAAGACTACTTTTTACCGAGATAACTTAAATACGTAATACACGCGAGCGGAACCGCGGGCAAAAGCTAGTTTATTATATACTAGCTGAACCCCGCGGTGTTACAAGTTACAAAGTTAGTCTTAAAAAAGTAGCCCAAGTTACTCCCCGGATCATCAGCTACCTGCCAGTGAAAGTCTCGTCAAAATCCGTCCAGCCGTTCCAGAGATTACCCGGAACAAACAGACAGACAGACAGACGGACAGACAGACAGATAAAATTTTTTTTAACTGCACTTTTGGTATACGTACCGTGTATACATACATATGCATTTAGTAAAATGTGGTTATTTTAATATTACAAACAGACACTCCCAATTTTATTTATTTGTATAGATTTCAAATGCCTTTGCTTAGTTCGCTACTTAGTTCAAGCCATTGGTCAAGCATAGAATTACTTTATCGTCTACTTCCCGCATTATGGTTTCCTTGACAGTGACACTGTTGTTTGTTTTGGCGAGCGAAAAAATGTATAAACCAAGGCCGTTCCCGTTATAAAGCGTCATACGAAATGTAAAAAGTCAGTCGTGTAGTAACTGATAACTGAGTACTAGTATTTAATCTGAGGCATGTACCAACTTGTAATATGCAATAAAGAATGAAATCATGAGCATACATAGTAGACCTGATATGCAATAGGTACCTACGTGGAACGTGTTTGAGGCAATAAAATCTTTTTAGTACTATATGATATAGACACCGGTATACAACGTATTATTTATGGTATTGCTTGTTACGTCAAATAAATCTGTATTAATTTTATATGTTTTTATCAGTGGGAGTTTGTGTGGTTTGTTGGTTATTTAACTAGCGCTAAAATCAGAGTAATTAGTAATTGATTAAGAAGGAATAAAACAGGTTCTAAAACACTGTAAGTAAAATAGTAATAAATACCTATATTATACATACATCTCGCATTGGGCCGTCTGATCTTAAGCTAGGCAGTCTCTGTAGGTATTACTTTTGATAACTGGAGTTTTTTTTCGGACATCTAAACACACAACGCCATCTAGTCCCGAGATAAGCAGAGCTTGTGTTATGGGGTACTAGACAACTGATACAAATACATATATACTTTTTTTTTTGTAAATACATACATATTATAGATAGAACACACCCAAACTCCGAAACAAATATTTGTAGATCATACAAACATTTGGTCCGACCCGGGAATCGAACCCGACACCTCATGATCACCATTCGCTCACGCCAACCGCGAGACCAACGAGGCAGTCAAAGTTCTTATTTTTTTTGTACATTTCTAATTATATAATTATGTAATAATCATATTATTGATAAAGTAGAAAGTAGGTACACTCACGTACAAATCTCAATACCTACTTAACTTACTTATCCTGTAAGTTAATTGTCAAATATAAAGGAGTTGTTACTTGAGCAACAAGCTCGTGTAGCATAAAAAAAAACATAAAAACTGCTCAAAATGAAGCCAAACTGTATTGAACACTTTTACTTTTTGCTTAATTACTACTTTAGTTACATAACATGAAGTTGATGGTAAGAAATGGAATGAAGAAATACACTTAAAATTATGACAGAATCGTCGTTGTCACAACCAACTAAAGTAGCCAAGTACCCCAGTTTTACAGTAGATACCTACCAATACAATCTCATTCTTTACGTTTAAGTCCAAAAGAATTATTACCGACAGTTCCTTCTCCGCAACTATTTGTAATCGACATAATATTATATTATCGTTGTAATAAAAGTGTGTAAAGTCCAAGATATACCTACTCAAAAGTAGAAAGAGTTTATAGAGATCTAGAGAAATGAGATCTAATTCTCTGAAATAGACAAAGACGTTGTTATGAAACGTAATGTCAAAAATGGTATTTTTATTGCCAAGGCTTCTGTGTCACTTGGAAAAAAAGACACATGAAGACCATGGACATCAATACGGTGAACGGGCTCCCACACATAACTGCGATGCGATACGGTGAACATCAATACGGTGAACGGGCTCCCACACATAACTGCGATGCGATGCGGCGTGAAGTTCTTGCGGTGCGAGCTCGTAGATAATCGCTATGCATTGCGAGTTCGCAGTGATATATACTTGGAGCCCTAAATCACTCAAAAAATGGTGTGGAAAAGATTCAGCAGCCGTTTTTTCAACGAACAAATGCCCTGTAGTATATGTTAAAGAAACAGACTGCAAGACAGCTGAAATGTGCATCGAATACATCAGGGGTGTCAAAGTATAACTACCTTCATTTAATAGCCCAAAAGAGTATAACTTAAACTAGTTGTCAGCGTTAAGTGCCTGTTTAATGATTATTTACTATTACGATATGACACAACAATTATACAGAATACATCAGATGACCAGGCAAACGTTGTTTTGCCATTAAAAAAATAGGTGTCGGTCACCCTTATCATTTTGGGTATGAAAAATAGATGTAGGCCGATTCTCAGACCTACCCGATATGTATACAAAATTTCATTAAAATCGGTCCAGCTGTTTCGCACAAGTTTATATACTAATAAAAGTAGGTATATCTACAGAAGCATAGCTGTACTGTTAATTTTTCCTAATGATGATGGATTTGCTCGCCGACAAACTAACGCGGCTTCTAGTCCAGTTCTTTCCACCGCTTACATGGAGCACAACGGACTGTCTCAAAACTTTTGTTTTGTTTATAAGTTGCGACTAAAAGCTCTCCATTATCTTGTATACCTCGTGTTCTCTCTCAAATTGATTTTCTTTCTTTTAGAACCTTGTAGACATGTTTTAAAAGGGTTACCCTTAACTTGAGTCATAAAATAGAAATGACAAATTATCACAAGAATAACTAGCTTACCAAGTAGTAGTGGTACTTTAACTAGATTAAATGTAACTTTTCCACTTGTTAGGGACAAATTCTAAACAGGTAATAATGTGTTTGGAATTAATATTAAGTATTCTGGCAGTGGATTCTGGTATTACATAAAAACAATTGTTCCTGGCACTCATCGGCCGCTACCGCACATCGCCAGCTTCACTCGTTTGAGTGCTCGTTTGCTTTAAAGTCATTATCCTGTGTAAAATTTGAATTTATAAAACAAAACAAAATGTGTCTACTAAAATCAATCCAAACATTAAAAAAAAGATTAGATGAACTTTTGTCAAAATAAATTAGGCAAAACGGCAGGACCCCGGATTAATAAGACAAAATTTATAAACATGTTGAAGTGGTCAAAAGGTATTAAATACTTGCATCGATTCTTGTCGATGTTGCAGTGAAGATACAGATCGAGGTAAGGCGTTATACGGGTGATACTAGGGATAAATCCGAACATGATATTTCTATGACAACAGTAACATTTTTTTGTATAGTATTACCGTCAACGGCTATACTTTAAGGCTCTTTCACAAGTCTACAAAGCGGTGCATGGCGAGTAAAGGCATGGCTGGGACTTTGTAGTAGCCAGAGTCAGTTATAGATAGTTAAAGTGGGCCACATTCATTGTGCATGTTAAGTAGCTTCTTGACTCTAGGTTACGGATGCGAAACTATATTAGGCGAAAAATACGTGACTATTGCACTGTATCCTTATATGACGAATAAACTACATTAGAAAGTATTAACCAGTTAAGATATAGTATTGTTACGAAATAGGGGATGTGTGTATGTGAGAGACATTGTTTAAATTTCTAAAAGAATATTCTGCAAGATCGATCGTTGATAGAACTTTTAGGTATTTCTATCAAAAACGTATTTTACAAATAGCTATTTATTATTACGCAATTTAAACACGGACTTGCATTATAAAAAATATTGTTGATAGAGTTCGTTTTTTAAATGTGATAGAACATATAACCAACAGAACAAGCCAAGCGAGGTTTAGGTGTATCTTGTATAGATCTACGTATTTTATCGTGTGTTTTTCAACGTAATTTTCATTAACTTTAAGACGGTTTTTCTAGTTATCAAGGACAAAAAATACAAGACAAAAATAAAAAAAAACTATTTGAAATTACAAAAATAAACGAAACAAGATTTAATAGTAAAAAATGTAACTAACTAAATTGTTAACACCGAAATATGGCATCAAACGACAAAAAAGAATAAACATACTAAATATGAACACATTTTTTTATTCACACATATTTCACCAAAGGTAGGCGGGAATGTCTATCTTTTAAATGATGTATCTGACAAACTGTTAGAGAGATCCTGTCAATACTATTTTCTATTCTGAAAAGCGTATCAAGGAAAGATAGAAAAAAGAGGAATTATAGTCAAATATTTATTTCTTTATTCCTTTGTAGTTGTAATAAAATAACAAACAACATTTTAAGCCTACAACAACAAATATATTTATGATCTACTAACAGACTAATAATTTCAATTTCTCTATAGGTCTACCGGTGGGGTTCTGCCCTGGCTGTATTAATGTATCATCTTAAAAATTGGTTAAGAGCATGTTATTGTGACAAAATTTATGAAAGATTTATGTTAAATAAAAACATTTTGACTGCCTCGTTGGTCTCGTGGTTGGCGTGTGCGACTGCTGATCATGAGGTCTCGGGTTCGATTCCCGGGTCGGACCAAATGTTTGTATGATCTACAAATCTTTGCTTCGGAGTTTGGGTGTTTTCTATGTATAATATGTATGTATTTACAAAAAATAAAGTATAATATGTATTTGTATCAGTTGTCTATTACCTTTAAAACAAGCTCTGCTTAGCTTGGGGCTAGATGGCGTTGTGTGTTAGATGTCCGAAATATTTATTTATTTCTTCCGATTATTTCGTAATCTTCCAGTTTCCAAATCATAATTTATTTTTAGTTTGAGTCAAGAAATACTGTTATATTATTAAAATATTTTATTTTTTCACCTTTAATTAAACGATCATTTAGAAAGATCACCTGTTCTATTATATTTATTTGCGTTAAAACATATTTTTCTATTTTTTTTATTTTGCCTACATGTATGCCATTGGTAGGTTTCTTTCATGTGTGACACCTGGCATCACGAGGAAAGTTGTTGTGGGAGGAAGAGCAAGTAGCTTTTAACGGGATTTTAAGCCTATTTTAATCTTACGAAATGGGTATTTCACACATACCAGCCATTTTTGTAACAATATTCATCGGCATAAAACCAGAAGACTGAGCAATTCTTTACATTATATGTTTGCAACAAAGTTAATCTTAATTAAATTATCTACTAACTCAGTGGCGCAGATAGGTGCTCCAAGATAATCCTATTCTATTCAATTTCTACTCAAAGAAGCTAATCGTTTTATCGCCGCGAAACAATCAAATAGATAGCACCTATACGTCTCTACGTATACACGTAGAACAGACGTGATATTATTTTATAAAATAACTATCGGAACAGGCTGCAAAGGTTAAAAGAAAAATGTTTTCTGTCTTCTTCCTTGACAACAAGTTTCCGGATAAAGCATGCACCATCATGGAACGGTTAAGTGTACTCGTACCTATGCTGGCACTCAGCCAACTCTAGACAGATCACTACTTTGTTTCACATAATTGGGATATTCCTTTCTCGTATGCAGTAGAATTATCAGTGGATATTTTTTTTATGAAATATGGGGCAAACGAACTGACGTATCGCCTGATGGTAAGCGATTACCGCCGCCCATGGACACCCGCAACATCAGAGGCGTCACAAGTGCGTTGCCGGCCTTTTAAAAAGGAATACGCTCTTTTCTTGAAGGTTTGGTTTAAGCGTTTGTATATCTCTTACCACTTATTTGATAATTTCTAAGGAATATTTTTTACAAATTCATTGGGTATCCTTACCGTTACCGCTATTATCTGTATTACAATAGGTATATAATGCAATACGACATATTTCTCAGCAGGAGTACCACTCACAGCTTAAGCATATTGTCTAATTAGATCTTATATTATGTGTTTAACAAGTTTATACTAGCTTAATTGAAATCTTTGATCACGGGTATTTTTCAACATGACTTTCTAACTCTAGGATATTCACTGATCGCACAATAATCAAAGGATATAAAATTAGGTATTAATTGTTTTGTTTTTTAAAGAATACTTCAACATGTCGAGAGCCACCGAGAAAGAAAGAGTTTCCAAGTATGATCCGAACACGGAAGCCTTCCAGATGCGAGCTCAATGGAAGAAGACTGATAATTGTAGAAAACTGTGGTTCGAACGGTGGAGCTGGCTACTAGATGAGAGAAAGTAAGAGTTTTTAATGAATTATTGTGTAGTTCCCCTGTAGACGCTTAGTATTACGTTTAAGACTATAATTTTAGTTCAGGCGTATTCTTAAGCAGTTTGTTGAATTACAATACTGTCACCATCTAAAACGCTATTTAAAAATCTAGGCAGAGGAAAAATCTGTAAAACAAAATAAGTTTACTGAAGTATGTATTCAAATTCGGATGGACCTTAAACATTGTCGTATATCTATTAGTATCTATTAATGTAGTAGTTCGACTTTGATCTAACCATATCAAAAGTTAAAGGAACACAATTCGCCACGGAGAACTAGTTAGTCGTGACCACCGAAGTTTCATGCGAAACCAATGGCGAACACGACCATTCTTAATTCATGATACCACTCCAACGAATAAAATCACCATAAAAAAATTCTACAGATGCTTTACAAACTGTTGACCCCATAGACAATTTAATAAAAGACTTATTTTACTAAAGATTTATTCATAATAACTACCAACCAACCCGTCTGACCAAGGTGATATAAGTAGGTCAGGTCAAAGCCTCCTTTCTACGGAAAGACCTATGTCCTGCAGTGGACTGTTAAAGGCTGTTGATGGTTCATAATATAAGAGAATAAAAACTACCTTATTCATCTTCCTAGTCTTTATTATTCCCAAGATTTGGGGTCAGCTACTAGTTCCACCGATTTTACCGGAATATCAGTTTTTCCACGGAGCGGCTGGCGTCGGACCTCCGCAACCAGAAACAGATTACTACCTCGTTGGCAGTAATCTGTTATATATTTTAGTTAAATTAACGATGCCAATATGTTACCCTCATGCATGCCAATATTTTAAATACGAAAGTAATTCCGTCTATCTGCGCGCTGTACGCTTTCACGGCAAACCGCTGTCCCGATTTCAACGAAATTTGGCATGGAGATACTTTGATCTTGTCACTGCAATAACCGACATACAAGCGGGGACAGCTGCGGCCAAAAGCTAGTTGCTTATAAACTTGCGTAAACCACTTTCAACATTTCCTATATTAATCGATAAAATAAATTGATATTTACTGCTGAGAAGTCTGTAAGGAACAATTTGAAACTACCCCTATGTGTACTTAATGGGTTGTCAGTTGGTTGCAGAACAGTCATTTCTGTATAACCATGGCACGATAACGAAAGCTTTTTCGCACAGAGAGACGCTAGCTGAGTCGGATGCCATTCGACAGGAGGCGGCCGATGCTCTACATAGAGCGTTTGTTAAAGATGAAATTGCTAAGTCTCTGAAGCCAGTGCCAGTTACTGGAAACCGTGTAATTGGCTGGCTTGCTAGCAGGTATGTTATTCATTTTGTAATTGCACTTTCTTAAATATATCAACAACGTACTTATCTCCTGGGGGGCGAAAAACAGCTGTAAAAAGTCGATATTGACCATTGTTCCACACATCCCTAGTTATATATCCCCACGAGTAGAGATATATAGAGTCTTCTATCCCATCTATTCCTAATCACACTAATATATAAAGGCGAAAGTTTGTGATTGTGTACGTTAGTTACTTCTTCAAGCAAAAACTACTGAACGGATTTAGATGAAACTTTACAGTAATATAGCTTATACATCAGAATAACACCTGTGCTACTATTTGCCGTGATAATCGACATACACGCGGGCGGAGCTGCGGGCAACAGCTAGTAGAATATAATAGTTGCATTAGTAGTTTATCGCTACCAGTAGAAATAAAAGTGTTTAGGAATGCCTTTTTAAATTATATTATTTATGAATGGTTTGTTTCGAAAGTACAAAAGAAGCAACTAATTTTCAAAGTATTGTACAATCTATTTGGAAATGACGCATTACTAATTAATAGTCACTGGAGAGATAGATATTATGTCCTTCAGACATTAATTAATTACGTACCCACCGATCGGGTCTGGTGCTAACTTCTTGCCGCACGTTACGTGTACGACAATTTAATAACTTTAATATTATTAGTCTCCACATATCATATTAGAAGGATTGTGGGTGTTACAATTTGCTAACAACATACTCATTCAGCTTAAAAAGTGAGAGTAAATTCTATGTCGTGATTGAATACTCGATAAACATAGTCGAAAGGTTCGTCAAAGCACTCTTAGAATTTCCTTTAAAAGCTGCTCTAAAAACTGTCCGCATAAAAGGATATGTGGAACACGTTATGAAAAGGGTCCATAAGTATGTTTGCATACACGTCTGTAAATACTTTCTTTTCAAAAGCGTAGGTAAGGTAGGTTCAAAGGTAGTAGAAGTGAGTTTTATACTGTTTTTCAGGCCTGATTGCCAGCTTGAGATCTACACTTCGTGGTTGGCTAAACCTCCTCGACGTTTGCCTGATGTCTGGGACTATCATGATTACACGGGCAAATCTGAACAAAGCTAAATCTCTCTCTTTGATTTAATCACAAAACGTAACATCAAATTAGGAGGCTATTATTTTATCACCATTCAGTTCATAATACAGCGATCGCATCTAAATCCGTGTCTAATTGTAATGTTTGTTCAAGATAATAAGATCTATACCTTGTCTAACATTCAACGCTCACTCAAGAAACTCTTGAAACCTGCTTACTAAACTGATGTACAAAATAAATAAGTTATTGAGCGGCAAATTGTAGAAATATTAAAATATAATTTACTTGTTAATTCTGTTTATTAATAGCTTTTTGTCATTTATTAATACGTTTTGAAAGGAGATATTAGCGTCAATAAAACTGTAACGAAAGAAAAGTAAACAAGGTAGGTAGCCGTCCGTCTACACAAGCCTTTAACTTAAACCTTTAAAGAAAATGGAACCTTTAGGGACAAAGATATATGAACTGTCGAATTTGCGCTCGATTAACATATTTGTAAATCTAATACTTTATAGTCTTATGGTGTTTTAAATGTCTATACAATAAATTCGAATTAAACATGTCACAAAGTTAATAAAGTGTTTCATGCCACGAACCAGTTCACCAGCCATTTACATTCATTTAAGCTTTGTAACGGACAGGGTGGAATAATTGGTACCTACTCGCTTAAGCGATTAAAAGCCATTGGTTTGTTTAAAACACCGTGACACTGACTACACACCCCAAAGGCACTGAGATTGGCGTTTATGGTTATTTTCAACTCCAATTTCATTATTCATACATTCGGACATCTGTTCTGTTTTCATTGCTATCTGTAAGTGCATTTCCATTAATATGTATTCGTAGCATTATGTATTGATATGTGCTAAATTCTTATGACTTCGGCCCTACATTAATATGCGTTGTGCTTAGTTTTACATAATTTATTAAGTACTAAATAACTCCGTTGAAAATATGAACCGGTCAAAGTTGATAGAAAATACACTAAACAGTTTTTTTAAAGATTGTATAACAATTATATTCACAAAATTTCGCAACAGAGTAACCGTATATAATGTTTGATTCATTAGGTAAGTATTACTGATTAATAATATAATCGTCAAAAATCGTCATCACGTCAATTTGAATTAAAAAAATAGTAAAAACTGTTTATGGTTACATACATATTTTTTATTTTGTTTTTGAGGATACATATGAAATTAAATGTTTGTAGTCATTTATTACGTTTTGTTGCTTGATTTAATTACACAACTTTTTTTGGCTATTTTATAAACTTTCTGTGTACAAAATGAGTAAAATCGCTAAACGTGGTTATGTTAATACTCCAGATTCATTTTGTATACACCTTTTTAGAGGATGTGAAAATAATATACGAAACTTATTAACCGACTTCTTAAAAGGGAGGAGGTTCTCAACTCGACTGTATTTTTTTATGTTTGTTACCTCAGAACTTCCAACTGGGTGAACCCCGTGTGGTTCAATTTTAATTTTGTCCAGTTCTTGAAGCCGGTTTTTTTCTGATGTAGAATGTCAAAATCACACATGCTAAGAAAATATCAAGCAATTTCATTTAGTTTAGTATTAATTGTTTCTTTAGAAATAGTATTTTAAATAAAAATACTTTTTTGTAAATTTGATCGTAGTATCAAGTTTTTTTTTCAAACAAACCAGACGCTCGTAGATTAATAACTAAAAATCCTGACGTTATGGCGAAATTCTGTTATAAGATTTAGCTTCAGTATTAGCGTTTAAACCAGGATACAATGTTTTCGATTCTGTTGAGAACTAAAACTGTTTTTCTGTAGAGTAGTGAATCATAAAAGTCAAAACACAACAATTTATAATTTAAAACAGATAGTATTTAATTATTTTATTATTTTTCATTAAACCTCAAGTTGTGTTAGCTTTAAGCACTCGAGAAATGAGACAACTCGCTGTTAGTTATACAAAAATCAGTTTCCCATGACGATGACGACGGTTCAACCAATTTTAATAAAACTTCGCTTCCCAATTTACGCAATCATTTAGCCTCCCGTTATCTTATATTACTTTAATTATACCATCATTACAAAAATGCTCCAAACTAGGACAGCTATTGAAAAGCATGTTGAGATTTACGATTAAAGAAATAGTGTCAAACTTTAAGTTACAGCAAGTACTTATTCACAAACTAAAAATACACTACTACTGTATTTTCAACAACATTATCTGAGTCACCGTTTAGAACTGCCAAAGTGTGTGTTGTATTCTACTTCTCTTTATTAAACAGGTAAACATAAATGCAAATATTTATAACATACCTTTTTAAAGATGTGTGCTTGGTTCCATTACCTAGTAGTTTATGCTTTGGTTTGTCGAGCGCTCCAGTGGGCGTCGATGACGATATTGTGAGATCACTGGCGAAGGAACTCGTCGAGGAATCTTTTGAAATATTGGTGCGTGTTCTTCGTACCGCCGACTCAGGGCTGCCGGGACTGCCCACTAATTCGAGGGCGAGCCTGCCCTTCCCCGGTACCGGGGGCGGCTTCTCCTCCACTGGCACCATATACGACAGCATTGCTGTCTAGATCAAGTTGTCCGCCGCATGGAAACTCTTCGATTCTAATTGTCGTCACTTGTAGACATTCAAGGTCTATTATTTTCACTCACACTTCTGCGGCCGTGTCACTCCGATGATATCTAAAACAATAGATACAATTGAATTGTTATAAGTTGGTTTGCATGTACGACACTTGTTCATGTTGTGTAAATAATTGATCAGATTCACATAGCGTTGCTCAGGTCGTATTTACAACGAGTGAGTAGGCTACGAGTACAATATAAACTCGTAATAAGAAGATTTACAAATTTGATTAAGGTATGCGTTTCATGCTTCAATAAGATAGATATAAACTGATAGCTTTATTGTACAACGTATTATAATATCAAATAACTGTATTGAAATGACGCGTGAAGAAAGGTACTGAGTCTGCAATAGGTGGAAGACGGTAGCATATCGCCCGTGCGGTCACCCTATTATTGAAAATAAGTTGATTTCTGTTACAGAGCATGAATTAATTTCGTATACCTTTAATTTCAGTTGGTAAGTAAGTTTTAAATGAATTCAAGTCTAGAGAGATCAGCGTATTTTTACTTTGCGCCGGTAGCAACTACGCTTCAAACTAATTTAACTTAACGAAATGTATGCTTTTATCAAGAAATCTTGATTTATATATTAGTAAGAAAATCTTATGAAAATGTTATAAACTAGTGTGAGATAACCTTTAATTTGTTTTCAATAGTTTTTTTAAACATTTGGCGTGTGGGAATCGCTACTTTGTTAATGTTGAAATCGTACCTACTAAAACCTAGCGTTGTGCCTTTCAGATTGTATAAGAGCGACTCAGACATAACATGCAATATATTCATATTTCCTCCGAGTTTCATATACGCCTGCTGTTTGACAGACAGACATTAGATACGCTACTCTTGATCTCAGCATTCAGCGTCAGAGGTATAACAGCGTCAAGTTTGACTGTTGTCTAAGTTGTGATCGTATACAGTGTAACCGATTCTAAGTAGACCTGCATTCATCCTAACTTATACTAATATGAATGTGTTTGTTTCGTTTTCATACTTTTTTCCTCAACCCATCATTCCCTTTTCAAAGGGACAGAAGACAGAAAAAAAACAAATAACAATTATCTACTGGACCATATACAAACTCTATAAAACTGCCACGCGCAATAGTTAGTAATCGTTTTATGTCATGGAAGTCGCAGTTTAGTCAGAGGCATGTAAACAAATTATGAAACAAAGTTTAATGAAAATGTTACTCTTTAACGAACTTTACGAAAGGAGCAGGTCATTGTTAAGTTTCTATCAATTGGACATGTGGTCCATGTCCAATTCACAATCTTGTATTAGTTGCTACTAACCAATTTTGAGTGATAATAAGAGAATGAAAATTGATTAGAAATAAATTCTCACAAAAGAATACAAAGGAAAAATCTAAGTGCCGTGTTCACAACTAAATGTGTTTTTTTTTACTTCCCAAGCCAATTAGCTACTTGACATTATAAGATAGGTCCATTGTGAAAGACTTCGCGCTCAGCAAAACGTGCTAAACAAGCTGGCGTCATTGATGGACGCCTCAAATGGTATTAAACTTTAAATTCTTCATTAAGTAAAAGTTTCATAATTTAATCGATCTTTTACATACATGTATACTCGTACTACTAAAGACTACCCTATATAATATTTGGATTATAATAATAGTGTATAAATAGTCTAAATATTATGAAGGTTACTTTTTAGTATATAATTAGAAAATATTAAAAGATTTCATTAGAACTATACAAATCCGTTCTAAATTCGGTATTTAACCAAGTATTTATATTGCATCTCGGGCGGGGCACCGAATTCAAACAGACCAGAAGGTACTAGACATTTTCTCATACCGTAATAATGGTAATAGTAAGTGTTATATGCATTTTGAATTAAATTTGTGATGTTTTTACTGACTAATAACCTTTATGAGTGTTTACCTATCGAAGTCAGGTGGACTTCATTTTGTCTTAGAAATGTTCATCGTTGATACAAAAGTAAGTATCTTTATATATATAATTCTTCTGTGAGTGTGTATGTCACTGAACTACTCTCAAACGACTGGACCGATTTTGATGAAATTTTTTGTGTGTGTTCAAGGGGATCTGGGAATGGTTTAGATTCACAATTTTGTCCGCTGGACAATGTTTTTTTAATTAATTTTTAATTTATTAGTAGTTATGGCAAAACGACGTTTGCCGGGACAGCTAGTATATTTATATATTAGAATGTTAATGCACAATTAACATTAATCAATTGACATTCATATATTTTACTAATAAATATACAATGAAATAAACCTCCTCCTCCTGCTCAGACTCTTTACATAAATATATATATCATGGTTGTGAAACGAATTCACGACCTCCGGCTAAACAGTCTGAACCACTAACTACTACACTATCAGTCAGTATCCAAACCAATAAAATATCCATTGTTCAGGTCACTCAAATATTATGTAATTTATGTTTGACGTATGTGCCTGTTGGGCGAGTTGCTTAACCCTGACTTTTATGGTCTAAGATCCGACCCTAGATCGACCTTCACCGAGCTGATAATAGAATAAAACTTATTTTATAATTAATTTAGCATATTAGAAAATGGTTGTCTAAAAATCCTTCACAGAATATTTTGATATATAAGAAGAAAATAAACTAATGGTAGCCCAGTGGCAGAATATCAACCATAATTCATTTCAGTTTTTTAGCTTTCTGCTATCCCCCTCTATATAAACTTTAACTGTGCCAAATTTTATATTCCTCTGTTCGCATAATTAAAGGGGTACAAAGTTTTTGCTTCACGTGTTCAAATTGAAAATAATTTATTAAACTAAGACACTTGAAGCTACAGTTTAAAATCATAAATCGATGCAAACAGACGCCACAACATGTGCTGTATCGTCAAAGTAAATTAGGTGAAAACACCAAAATCTACTGCCTGCCTGTGTCGATCCATAATTTCCAGTTTCCAAAATGCTTAGATCCTTATGAGAAGAATACCGGCAAAGAAACTCATGGCCACTCTTTTTAAAAGTCTGATATTCAAGTACAATAGTGAGTAAACGTAAACATGAAAGGTAAACAGTATGCAAGCTGCTGCCACTGTATTAATTATATATATTAATAGATATAGACATTGAGAAATGTATAAGTATGTTTGTCAACAGTCTGATTACTGTGGTACAGACGGGATCATCCTTATTTACGACTCCGCGGTGTTACCCGCGCTTATTGTCGTACCGCGGGTGAAGCCACTGGGCGAAGTTACTCTAAAAAAAGTAGCCTAAGTTACTCCATATATCATCAGCTACCTATCAGTGAAAGTCCCGTCAAAATCGGTCCAGCTGTTCCAGAGGTTACCCGAAACAAACAGACATACAGACAAAAATAAAAAAAGGTTATTTTGGTACATGTATCGTGTATATATACATGTGCGTTTATTAAAAAGGGTTTATTTTAATATTACAAACAGACACCCCAATTTAATTTATTTGTATAGATCAGACTGCACTGTATGAGATGAGTCATTACAAGGTATTATGTAAGTGACATTGTTAAAAGTGAGTTTAGATGAATAATACTTGTTAACTGTAAAGACTAGAGGTGGGCCGAATGTAATCAGTTCTGTTTAGATGTGGCCTAATTCAGTATCACAAAGTATTAGCACCTTGACCTTGAAACTATACCTTCACCTCAAATTATTGGCTGACCGTGATGCGATTTGCCCCGTTCATTGATTGCTTGACACTGCTATTGAGTCACAGAATACATATTATTTTAAATGTCATAAGTAGGTCGATACTAATTTAGAATGTAATCGACAAACAAATATTACGTACTTCATTAAAATAACAACAATATAATTTTACAACATCTGACACACAAATGATGCGGAAGCATCGCAAAAGGACGCCATGATGTGAGTCACCATTTTGTATATTTGCATTCGCTTTGAGTATGGTGGCCACTCATGGACTCTGCTCATGGTTCCCTCAAGAGTAAGTGCATTTTGGCAGGCTCAAACATAAAAAAAGAAAAACACGCTATCTAGTTTTAATCAAGACAAAGCTTTCATACCATGAAAGCTAGATTGGTTGATAGAATACTTATATTTGAAAGTCTAAAATGGAAACAATAGCTTAAGTTGTTGATTTCTTTCACAGATTTTAACCTTGATCTTCAATGAACGAATCTTCGTCATCGCCATTCGGAGGTCGGAGGTGCCTACGCAAGCACCGCCTAGTGTCTGTTTATTTATAAAGCTGCAACTAAATATATATTGTAGCAAAATAGCTATTATGATGTTATTCACTGATTTCTCGAAATGAAATAGAAAAACCAAGTCGAATATAGACATGTCTTTATAAAAATTTTTGAGTATTTTCATGGTATTTCTTATTGTTCATTTATTTTATTTCAAATTTGGTTTACTGCTGCTTTTGTTCAAGTAATTTATTCCATCAGTTCTACCACACTAGTGAAAGTCAGAATCTGCATGATATTATGAGTAGGTAGGTACCGCATTCGCTCTATAAAGAGAGAGTCATGAAATGTCACGGAGTCTTCAATTACAGAGTTAGAACACTGATTTAGTAATGGATATCGAAACGCAATTTGATCTTAATTTTTGTCAAAATTGTGGAGGTGATCGTATTATAAGATCTCCGTGTCTAATAACAATTCTAATTGATGTAAATAAAACTTTTTTCATTTCAGTTCTCCAGTGCTTTACAGTCACTTTATGAATAAGCCCAAGCTTACATTTAGATTTCAATTAAGTATTCTGTCAGTTGAATATTATATGAACAGATATTTAATAACAAAAACAGATACTAAGTTCCATAAAGGAGTCATGAACCTTTTGCAATCGCTGATATGGAACACACAATTTATATTTGTTTCTGGTATTTAGCGAGTGTATGTCTGTCACTATTTTTAGTGTTCAAGTGAATGTTTCGACGCACGTGTATTAACATAAATGTATTGGGAACTGATAATTATGTAATATAAGAAATTTCTACGAAGGTAATAAATCCTTATTTCAGTAGCAATACTTTATACAACAACCAAAATTTTTGATGAATGAAGACTAGGTATAAAAAGAGAACAAAATATATAGATTATATTTATAAAACAGTAGAAACATTTTCATAATAGAAAGTTGGACTTTAATCTCCATGTTTTATGGCTCGTTTTGCTTGCGTAGGAATAAGATCAGTGTTTTAATTTAGTCGTTACGACATGCAGCGGACATGCACTACCGAGCTCGCATCATTATTGTTCTACATTTTGTCTTTGCGAAGGTCAAACAATAATTACGAATGAATAACAGGGTGTTTAATAAATTAAAAAAATATCTCACATTTATTTAAATACAGCTTCAAAAATGTTTTGCATTAAATTCATTGTTTGTTACCGTGTTTTGTTAACTGTTTTTTGAAAGACCTTTATTTATACCTACCAGCCAATTTTGATAGGTAGCTATGTAAGTGGATAGATAGTTCACCATCATCATGGTCATGCTTTTTATATTACATTGATGGATTCCTATATCCAGCACAGTACTATTTTTCAAAGACTAGTAGGCCAAAACTTAGGGAGGAAGAAGGAAGTATAGAGTTTGTTTTCCTTCTCTATGCAGGGCGGTTACTTTTTTTTATGTTTATCCCTGCCAAAATGACTCTGCTCGGCCTGATCGAAAGCATAAGCAGAATCCAAGAGTGGCGGTCACCACACTGCGAATGCAGACAATGCAGCATGGTGACCGACACCACGTCGGGCTAGTGATGCTTCTGCATCATTGGGACTCCGGTCTCGCACTCACCAACAAAACCTGACAGCATGATCGCTGCCCCCACAGCTTTATTAATAACCACTAAATTAACGATTCTAGACAGCATTCAACTGTCAACATTCTAATTGGAACCAGTACCCAGTTCTGGAGATTAACGCATTCACACAAATTAATACACGACAATAATAGCAACATGTAGTAAGAAGTTTTGCTTTAACAAATTTAGTCTATGACTAGACTTTCAATAACTAAAAAGTACTTATCAGTTTTATTTTGATCAATAAAGAAAATGAAACGATGCCTGTAAAAAAAATAACAAATTACAATGAAATTGGCAACACCTACTGTATAATGCATCTACTGTCAATATGCAAACTGTCGTGTCGTCACGACTCACGACTACTGCGAAGCCAAAAGGAAGGGTAAAAATTTTGGCAGTCTATGTATGTATGTTTGTTCTACCGTAGCGGCTAAAATACTAAATTTATTTCAAGGAATGAGGTATCATTGCTTTTTAAACCTATCATGAATAGTTTTCAATTTTATTTATAATCCTATTTCATAGTTATTATCTTAGACATTTCAACCAGACAGCAACTGCTAGCTAGAGAAGACAAGTCAAAGCAAAATGTTATAACTATGTTCTTCGGCTTCGCCAAGTTAGTTAGTTACTTAGTCACTTCGTATGGTCAGAAGTCACTTGTACTGAAAATCAGTTCAAAATATAGTTCTTTACGACCTACTCCCAATCTCAAAAATGTCTTACAAGATGTTTTTGTAGTTAATAAAACCTTCTGGCATTAAAACAAACCATCGAACCATCGGTTCTAAGAGTAAGAGATCTAGCATTGTAATGTAATTCCTATATCGCGTCCGAAAATTGAATCGTATTCTACAAGTCTTAGTATTTTTTTACCACGAAAATACCTGTTAAGACATATGTGAGATCTAGACATAACTGAAATTTAATGACTATGGTTGCCGTTTAGAGTATTTGTGTTGGAAGGACACAACTGTCTTTCCTCAACCAAGTGTAATTTACTGAATTATACTTATCGAACTGAAAATAAACTTGTTGCTCGGCACTGTGTCTCAGTATCATCATAACTGTCATTTCGTCTGTCCCACTAAGGTCTAACGGTATTAGAAGTTAGCTTTTATGGACAGTGTAACGATATGGAGTTGAATATCACCAGATTGTGACCTTGATTGTGCAGTTTAAAATACGGTTCAAGTGGTTTATTAATGTACCATAGAGTATCACTCTTGACCATAATACTTCTTCGATGTTCCGTAATACTTTAGAGTCTACTAGTTTTTGCCCGTGACTAAACGTAAAAAGCCTATGTCCTTCTCTAAGGTTCAATCTTTCTCTAATACGAAATGCATCTAAATCGGTTCAGCGATTTTGCTGTAAGTGTCACAGACAAACAAAAATTATAATATTAGTATGGATGGAAAAGGGACGTCTTAATTTGCTCTCCGAAATGATGATAACCTGATGCGATTGACAGTAACTAGGGTCGTAAAGATTTAAGAGTACAAGAAGTTGGTCAGACCACAAAACTATACAGCTTGTGATACCGATAACCTTTAGCGATACTCAACCAACGGATGGAAACAGATGGTTAGCGGTATGAAAAGATGTCTCGGTTCTCAGTAGTGAACACAAGATTAGAGAATTGGTCAGAAGGAAAAATAAGAAAATTTTTGAATTAGCAAGTTTTAGGTTTAATCAATCTAAAAGACCAATAGAAACTGTTGTTTAAGATGGCACCAATATAAAGAAGAATATCAGGGCCAAAACACTACATTACATTGTGCCACTGTAATCAAACGCTTAATACACCGTCCTTAGGAATTATCGTTTTGTAAAGAGAGGCATACCTATATAACATAGTAATGAATTAAAAGCGTTAAAAGCAAATTCACTGGTTTTAATTAAGAGAAGGTCGTAAGTCTACATACGGGATCAAGTGAATATCATTTGTATTTATATAAAAGAAGTGAGATGTCTATGTAAGGTATAATATGAATTTACTTTCTATCTTTCAATTTGCATAGAAACCATTAAACTCGTAATTTTTTTATTGTAAACGTGAATGCAAAACTTACTTTAAAGGACGACTATGGCTTCAAATACTTTTTATATTTTGTAATGTTTTGTCAAAGAACATTATTAGGTGTAGGTTTCATTAATTATACACTTCTTCAGATTGAGAGATTCAAAATGGTCTCTCCAAAAATATATTCGCACACCATCTTCATAATTCGTTTTAATCGACTATGTCAAAAGAAAGAGTAATATTTTAGACAGTCTATGTATGTTGGTATGTTCAGTATGTTCTACTGCACTGTAGCGTCTGAACTACAGAACCGATTTTAATTGATCTGGTATTCAATAGATTCCTAATAATGGGCATAGTCATAGACTACATAAACATTAATAAATAAAAGTTTTAACGCAGTCGGGTTATAGTTTCTAAACATTATTATGCTTTATTTTAAATTATATTCAATTAAACAACTTCTGAATGTTAAATTTTTTAAGAGCTATGTTTAAAATGTTTGCTAATGCCAAACGACTATCCTATTGTTATTTGAGGAAAACAAAGTTGTGAATTCAGTCCAATAAAGCTGAACTAAGTAAAAGTATGTGGAAAATTAATTTCCTATGGTCATACCAGTAGCGCAGTGAAGTGTCTTGTAACGATGCATGGCTATGCAAAACTGCTCGTAATAACAATAACTCGTTCATCGTACCTCTATACCGTCACTGCCTAATCTTGTTATATGTGAAAAACAATTTGACAGACTTCACCAAGGATTTGTACCTGGGAGCATGGAGACTATATAAGGCCCCGTGCTCTATCTTACGACGTTATTATACAGTATTGTTTTCTCTTTTGGTATGATTAGAGAAACAAAAGAGAACTAAATAAACAAAAGGGAATTTAGATTTACAATACTAACTTTTTATAGGAAGTGAAACTGATATTTCTCGTACCTAAGCTTATGTGGTGCACAGAATAAAGTTGGAGTTTTATGAATAAACCTTTGCAAAGTCAACCTGTCTTCCGACACTTCTGTTGTTGTGGAGTAGAGATCAGGAATAGTTTTAGAGTTATGTTTTCACAGGAACAGAATCTGACAATACAATCTCTCGTTTTTATAAAAGAAAAGGTGCAACCGCCGATTACTTTCTCAGTATCTTACATACATTTTTTACATGTTTGTAACTTATTTTTTGTTGTGTTTATAAAAAAAAAAAACATTTTTTGACTGTCTCATATAAACCTCCATAGTTAACCACTCGAGTTTCGTATGGTATGTTATTAGCCAATGAAAAATTCCACCATGCGTCTTTCCTGCACCCGACTTCAAATCATATTTCATGCTAGCTTTTATTTCGTTATGACGTTTAAGAAACAGGATAAATCTGTCCCCTAAGATTGTTTTTTATGAGTTAGTTACAAATAAAAGCAATAAAAGCGAGCTAAGGTAAGAAACGGTTGTCTGTCGTAATTCGCTTGCTACGTATTTTGTACTTAACTGTTAATTTATGTTATTACAAATCCTCATATTTTAATAAACTGTTATTACGCCTGTTGACCTGATCACGACACTAGACTAGAGAAGAGAAGAAAGTGGGCTGATTGGTGTCATGTAGTGGCAGGCAACATGTCGCTTGCCCTTCAAACTTTCCTGCAATATGGCTGTGTGATCACTAAATGTATATTATCATTCTCTTTGTTTTAGCGGTCACCTCGCTGTTTTCTGTAGCGCTAAGTGTTGTTGGTTCAAACAACACATAGGGCACACTAGGTGATTCAGAAACAGTTTTTCAGAGTCTGGATTCTTTTCCTCCGCTTCATCTATGTTTGTAAAGCCCGACGCAATATAGATATATTCCTAGCTCGAGAGTTTTCTTATAAATTATTAAAGAAAAAAATATAAATTAAAGAAAACGATATTAATGATCTAACATCAACTAGATAGATGATTATATTATTATAAAAACGTTTACTAATTCAGTCAGTAATAAATACACTTGTGATAACAGTAGCTCAATTTAATGAGTCTACCTTAGCTAATTTTCATATTAAGTGGTGTAGAAAATACACTTTGTAAAAATGTTGTATCGATTTTAAAATTGTCAACTAGTCACCAAAATTACACATACATTACATGAGACGTCTATTATGTTGTTCTAGATTAAGTATATTGTCAAATTGCCTAAAACAGAAGGATGAAGTCGGCAACAAACAACAAAGCAACAACAAAGCTTTTATTAAGAGATTCTATCTTCCTGACGCGTGATCGCTAAAGCATAGAGAACATATCTTTATCTGTATCTTTGTGTAACAATTCTCAATTAGGCAATAACGACGTGTTCATGAGTCCTTCCGAGGCTGTTCATTATAATCTGAACTGGAGTCTGGAAAACCACGCTTGTCCTCTAAATAGCCTATCGTTAGGGGTTTTTTTGTAATAAAGTGCTACCCTGGTAAAGCTGAATATCAGAATACTGAATGTTTTGGAGTCAGTCTCGTCTAAATCGGTCCAGCCTTTTCAGAAATTAATCGGGACTGACAGAAAGATAAAATTTTAAGTAACATATTATACTGTCATATAAATTTTAAGACATTTTAATATTATTAATTTGTTTACATGCCTACTTCGGCATTTAACATAGATTTTGACCCCCAATTCCTGGGGAACAATATTTTTTCAAGGTGGAACTTATTCTATGTTATCCTTATAATAACACTCTTTTTTCTTTTCTGTAAATGCCATACAAATACAAGTAGGACATTGCTATTACGATCTAGTCTACTGACTAATGAGTAATTTTACTTTGACCTAAATTAACAAAACAAAACTATAATAAGATTGTGTCCATTAACAATCTTATAGTAACACTAATATGATAAAGGTTTAAGTAAGTTAGTTTGTTTGTTACATTTTCACGGTAAAATTACTTAACCGATCATTGATATTCTTGGAGGTTTTAGAAGTAACATTATGAAGCCTTGAGCCTGGGCGAAAGCTAGTTTTCTATAAATTTGACAACGGATTTTTATTACGATTTGCAAAAGGTACTTACGGTGTGTAAATTTTAACAAACGAACTTTTGCATTTATAATACGGTTTGATGAAGGCGCCAATGGTAGATAAAAACGTATTATTAAACTTTTTGCGTGTCAACGTGTTTTTTTTACTGATGTATATTTACTGTAAGCATGAAATGTAAATGATAATACTATTATGCTGTTATTGAACCGAACCTGCACAATAAAGATATTTCAGAAACTGAACTATTTAGAGGTCAAAGCACTCGACTGCACGACTTCTAAACTGTCTGTTTATTATGTCTGTTACATAAAAAGCATCGAATTTGACACGACGCAGTTATCAGCGGGCGATCTGTGAGAAGTTTAATATTTATACTGTTTTTTTTTAAGATGGCTATGCGAGAGATAGATTTAATGCGGTGTTATACTGATTTCAACGTTTTACAATACAAGCGGTAGTTAGTTAGTCAGTCATTATGATTTAAGACTATGGTTTGAAGTTGTCCTAACCAAAATGATTTTGGCATTCTTTGTTTCATTATTAATCCTTTGTCTGCATCTGTTTCTTTAAGACTAATGCTAGAAATATGGTGAAATCGGGTTATAGCACGTTCTTGCTAGCCACTCAAACCTGGTGTACAACAAGAAATAACAAGCACCTACACTCGAGCAGACTGACTTTTGTACTCGAGCAGCCTCGAGTGTTCTTATGCTCGTAAGCTTGAACAGTCGCGGATATTATCTTAAGTTTTTAACCGACGTCCAAAAGGAGTATATTCTCAATTTGATTGGATTCTTTTTTATATATAATAGCTGAACCCCGCGGTGTTACCCGCGGTTATGGTTATACCACCTCGAGAAAGTCCTGTCAAGTCCATCCATCCAGCCGTTCCAGAGATTATCCGGAACAAACAGACAGACAGACAGACAAAAAAAAACTACTTTTCGGTATATGTACTGTGTATATTGTTTTAAACTTTCATGGTCAGATTCCTATTTTAATGTACTGTGTATACATTACATATGCATTTAGTAAAAAGCGATTATTTTAATATTGCAAACAGACATTCCAATTTTATTTATTTGTAGATGTACACTAATTACTTCGTCAATTGTGGACTGATTTTTAAAATTCTATTTCCTTTGTGGAATCATACTCGTAATATGAAAAAATAATCTCAAAAATATAGTATCTAGTATAGATTTTATCTTTGTTGTATACATTATGCTGGTATGTGAGGCCGGACCTGCGCCTTATAAAGCAAAAGGCGGCCTGGAGTGAAATACTGTCTCGATCTGTTGAGCACGTCTAGCTTCTTCGAGGAGACTTCGCTCGAAATGTCGCACTAAGTATTTTAATATTGGCTGAGGTAGATAGGGAACTGTCTTAAAAACAAGGATATACCTTTTGACCTACGGTAGTGTTTTAGCGGCAAACGCACAATTTTTTGTCTTTTTGGGGTTTAATTGGACTAAATTAAGCCTACCCTAATCTGAGACCTTATACAAGAAAGTCTCAACTTCAGACACAAGTTTGTTTCGTCTCTCAATGACGTTTTCCCGAGAAATATAGATAGCGCGGCCAGTGTAGAGAGCATCGCCCGTGCTCTCATCCGCATAACAATGAACGCAGCTGATTTGCAGCATGTCATTAATATGGAGGAAGAACAAAGTAGGCGATTGCATGCAGCCTTGTGTCCCACCAGCATTTACAGATATGCAGTCAGAGCATTCACCATCGACTATGATCTTTTATCTGCTAAACAGCTAGTGATCCATTCGCATAATTTCTCGGGAAGACAAAAGGGAGCTTCGAAATAACTTAAATGGTTCTGCTTCGGTGTACTTAATTTTACCACTTAAACCTTAATAGTGAACAACGTTCTTTAAGATTGTCTAAATTCGATGCAGAAACAACCCACGTGGGAAACGTACACAAACATTCAGACGACTTCACACACTACACAATTATTGTCGCTAGAAACAACGGCTACAGTGGCTATAATAGAATTACCAGCGGCGCAATTCCCTTCTACACACACTTCCTGACACACTCTACGTCAATCAGGAAGGCACTAATCCATACCTCATACTCACACCGGTATTACTTGTGTCTATGTTAAACTAGTGTGCCTATAAATAAAGGTTGTTTTGTTGAAACAGTTGACATTTAACACGTTAACCATATAACAAGAAGAGTCCAACACAAATTAGAGACGGTAATGTAACAGATTGGACAGACTTAAATCGCAAATTATTTACTTCTTAGTACTTAGGTATGTGCTTCAAATCTCCAATTTTAGAATGATTTGTAGATTAAAAAGAGTTTCATGAACTTTAGGCCTACATAAAGAAAACAGTTTTATTGTCAATAAAACTGTTTTCTTATAAGATTTTGACACGACAGTAAAACCGTTTTCTTTATTATATATTTATTTATTACTAGCTGCTGCCCGCGGCTCCGCCCGCGTGTATGTCGGTTATCGTGACAAATAGTAGTCTATGTGTTATTCAGATGTATAAGCTATTTCACTGTAAAGTTTCATCCAAATCCGTTTAGTAGTTTTTGCGTGAAAGAGTAACTAACATACACACTTACGCCTTTATTATGTTAGTGTCATCTATACATCTATACAAATAAATAAAATTTGAGTGTCTGTTTGTAACATTAAAATAACAGCTTTTTAATCAATGCATATGTATGTATACACGATACATATAACAAAAATGTAGTTTAAAAAAATTTTGTCTGTCTGTCTCTCTGTCTGTCTGTCTGTTTGTTCCGGGTAATCTCTGGAACGGCTGGACGGATTTTGACGGGACTTTCACTGGCAGGTAGCTGATGATCCGGGGAGTAACTTAGGCTACTTTTTTTAGACTAACTTTGTCCCGCGGCGTTATTCGCGGTACAACAATAACCGCGGGTAACACCGCGGGGTTCAGCTAGTTGATGATAAAAACGGTTAAACAAACAAAAACATAATGTATAATTTAACATATAATATATTTGGCGGTAGTCATTACGTAAACAGCAGTCTCGTGTATAAAAATCTCGCAAAATAGTAAAAAGTGAAAGAAATACTGAAATTACAGTGTTAAAATCGATGAAAGTGTGCCCTTGTCCAATTGAAATGTTATCTGGAAAAACTACTTCAGCCAAACCGCATAAACTGCGAAACTAAAATTCAGTCAGTGGCTAGGGTGTAAACTTTCGTTTGTTTAGTGCCTGAGACATGAACGCCTTGTGATTGGTTGTGAACTCTGGTGACATAAGATTCCTAGATAATAATAAACAAAAGATTCCTCTATTGAATATTGATTGCGTTTTATGTTTTCGGAGTGGTAATAATCGATCTGTGAGCTATTTCTGCCGAACTTTTTTTAATAAACTATTTAATAAGTGGTTCGAAACAAAAAGGAACCAAATTTTGTGCGTGCCGATAACAGCAACCTACATAAGATAGACGTTTTTATGGTTGCACTTTTCTATCTATACAAATAAATGAAATTGGAGTGTGTTTGCAATATTAAAATAACCGCTTTTTACTCAATGCATATGTATATATACACGGTACATATACCAAAAATGTAGTTAGAAATGTTTTTGTCTGTCTGTTTGTTTCTTCCGGGTTATCTCTGGAACGTCTGGACGGATTTTGACGATACTTTCACTGGCAGGTAACTGATGATCCATGGAGTAACTTAGGCTACTTTTTTTTAGACTAATTTTGTCCCGCGGCGTTACTCGCGGTACAACAATAACTGCGGGTAACACCGCAGGGTTCAGCTAGTACATAATAATAACGCTGATTACTATGCTGCTGAACTGAAATCGCATCACATCATCGCAACTATTAAAATATTTGTCCAAATGATCTAGCGCGAAAGACATATTTTATCTACTTTAAATACCAGAAGCGATAAATGTGTCCATTTTCATTTAGGAATCAATTTATTACTATCATACCAAATGTGCATTTGAAATAAATCATTAATTTTTATTGTAGTTATGGTTTACTATGTTGGCTTTAATGACTTACACATTTTAACTATAATGGCTTTTAAGATTGGGATACATTACATATGTAAAACTTTAGCGATTTTGGCAGCGCACGCCAATATAGCGCACAGATGGTAGATTTTTTCTACTACCTACTTGACACTTATCGTCATATTTTAGAAAATTCACACAATATCTTTATAAGCTATGTTACTGTAAAGTTTCATCCAAATCCGTTCAGTCGTTTTTGCGTGAAAGAGTAACAAACATCCATCCATCCTTACAAACTTTCGCATTTTATAATATTAGTAAGATAAACAATACATAACTTCAAACTATATAAAGAAGAAAAATATAAAGAAAAGAAGGAGAAACAAACAAAAACACTAAACAAACTAATTATATTATTATCTAATACCTACTTTAAACTTATATCTAACAACTACGTATCTATGTTTTTTTTTTAAATCTAAAGCGCGCTTATTTCGAGAAGAATCAATAAGAACCACGTTCGTTCGCATTAAGAGTGACAATGTGAGTGAAGTCAGCGCGTGAGCGCTGCCGCCTTCTTATAGATGTAGCGGAAGGCCGTCTCGCGTGTTAAACAAAAATCTACCGTATAGCCATACCAATACTGTTGCGGCGAGATTTGGAAGTTTTATTACATCTATATCTTATGTGTTTACTAACCGATTACTATATATTTTTTAAATAGATATTAAAGTGTATAGTGATAAGGATATATCCATGTGAAATACAATATATTGATGTATTTAATACACTTTGAACGTTTAGGCATTTCTTTCGATTAAACACGTTATTGTGGCTAATTTATAAAAGATAGAAATATACTATTGAGGACTTTTTTGTAGATCTTTTAAAGACCATCATTTTTGTAGTACATATTTTTGGTGTATGATCAACGTATGCGAAGATAAGAGCTCGAAAGCGCATTTCATCATCCGACTTGCTTCAAATTTATCGTCACTGCTCAGCTCCTATGTATCTTAGCGTTATGTTATATAGCCTATAACCTGCCCAGGAGTATGGACTACAATCGTACCAAGTTTGGTTAAAATCCCTTTAGTAGTTTTTGACCCATGCGTGCACATACAGACAGACAGACAGACAGACAGACAGACAGACAGACAGACAGACAAAAAACCTATTGATTGCATTTTTGGCATCAGTATCGATAACCATTCATCCCCCAATATTAATTTTTAATATATATTCAATGTACAGAATTGACCTCTCTACAGTTTTATTATAAGTATAGATATATATTTCATAGTATTCACTCGAATGCTATGAAATATTTAACAATAATATTCTTTTTTTTTTTTGATAAATACTCAACAAAATATGTCTACTAAAAACTGATATTCAGGTAAAACCAGTTGAACTAGTAGCCGACCCCAAATCTTGGGAATAATAAAGTCTAGAAAGATCGTAGATGTAAGGTTAAAATAGAATTCGTAAGATATGAAGTTAGATATAATTTTCTTTCTTGTCATCACTAGCTGTTGGTTCTCGCCGAGATTTTGAGATGTTTTTAGTTATTGTTTTCCTATTCTATTATTCAATTAAAACTTTACAATAATATTAGGGTTAATAGTATAGAGTTAATTCAATTATTCACTCAACAAATGAACGAAACAACAAGCTAGCGATAGAGGAGCGATAAGTTGGTATCATAAATTTACCCAATTTAAGTATAAGTAAGAGTTTGAGCAAACAGTTTCTTTTTATGGCACAACTAATCTTTAAGGCGTGCCAGTTTTAAATCTATACAAATAAATAAAATTGGAGTGTCTGTTTCTAACATTAAAATAAGCGCTTTTTACTAAATGCGGTACATATACCAAAAACCTATTTTAAATTTTTTTTGTCTGTCTGTCTGTCTGTTTGTTCCGGGTAATATCTGGAACGGCTGGACGGATTTTGACGGGACTTTCACTTGCAGGTAGCTGATGATCAGGGCAGGGAGTAACTTAGGCTACTTTTTTTAGACTAACTTTGTCCCTCGGCGTTACTCGCGGTACGACGATAACTGCGGGTGACACCGCGGGGTTCAGCTAGTGTTTCATATAATTTGTAGCTGTTTACAGTTTTTGATGGTATCAAGTTCAGAATGTATGGGAATGTGAGTGAAGAAATATTTTACGCAGACGAAAGGTCAGTCGCCTCGACAATTCTAGACAGTCGGCACGATGTCGAACTGTCGTCAGTGCTGTTTCGGCAGCTCTTGCTCCACATGATCGCAATCGTTACGATCTGGTTAGAAACGTTCGCCTTAGTGCTCACTGCTCAGTACTGCTCACATGTGTTAAACAAGAGGAAATATTTCGTTTTTTTTTCATCTCAAAACGCCTTTAATCTTATTGGCTGGTCGACAGTAGAGGGGAGAGTTTACACTTTTTTGGTTTAACTTTGACATAGGATATCCTCCTACGCATTTTCTTTATAGGAGTATGTATTATATTGGAATCGAGTTCTCAAACGTGTTTCTTTTATTTTGTTTACAAATTCTACATTTAAATTATTGTTCTAACTGTTTATAATACCAGCTAATCTCGTCTAACATGTTTTTAAAACACAATGAAACAACACGGCTTTTAAGATTTTAAGAATCCAAGATTTTCTTAAGAAATTAATTGAATTCCAGATATGGGTAGTCCAGGAACAATATCTTGTTTATTTTCCTATTCGGAAAAGCTTAATACAATTAAATTTGCAATGAGTGCTGTAATGTTAGTTATGTCATTGTGAATGATATGTCAGAAGAGAACGCAGGTTTATCTACAATACTAGTTGTTGCCCGCGACTCCCCCGCGTGTATGTCGGTTATCGCGGCGAATAGTAGCCTTTGTGTTATTCTGATGTATAAACTATATTACTGTAAAATTTCATCCAAATCCGTTCAGTAGTTTTTGCGTGAAAGAGTAACAAGCATTCAGCCAGTAGACATTTGATCAACTGGAATTTTTATTATTGTCAGTTAATTATTGTATCTAACAATTTATTTTTCAATATAGCGTACACACATAGCAGTATTTATAAAAAGAAATAGTATTAAATACTGGTGGTATTTACGAGTATAACGTTAATCAGACAATTAAAGGCCTTTTTTGAATTGATGATAACTGCCATAAAGTGACTCTTTATTTAATAAGCATTGGGAAAAACAATTGCATGAGACTAGTTAGCCAAAGTAAGCACCGATTCCACACACATTCCTTTGTGTTTTAAGAGTTTCAGATTTTTGAGAACAGCTATCAAAAATCTAAAACTCTTAAAACACAAAGGAATTACTTTTCTACAGATACAATTTTAAGAGAAACGCAAACAAATTCAATATCACGGATTGAACGCCTATAAAGGATTTCGATAAAAGAGGTATCAATTCCATTAGAATAAAACCTAAGCACTTCACAGAGCAAACCATTGTCAGAGGCAAATTGATAGCAATTTATTTTATTTTTAAGATCAAAACAAAAATAAGGAAAATACAATAGGATCAATGAATCTCCATGTTTTTTTATGGGTTAGGGGCAACCGAGCAGACGTATCACCTGATGGTAAGCGATTATCGCCGCCCATGGACACTCGCAACACCAGAGGCGTAACAAGTGCGTTGCCGACCTTCGGGTGATGGGGAAAGGGATGTGGGGAGGGGTTGGGTTATGGGCCTCCGGTATCCTCACTCCCTCGGTGAAACATAGCGCAAGCGCTATTTCACACCGGTTTTGGTATTTGGTATATGGTATCACTCTGATGGAGCCGGCCTATTCATACAGAAGCGTGTTTCTCCCACGGTTTCGAGTGTATCGAAATCATCCCATGTATCGAGATTCACGATATAATATAGATGATGTTTATATGAATTCATTGACTCATAAAACCCGTGATCGTGACTGACTAAAACAAAATTGACACCACAGCCATTGGAAGTTGAATAATGAAAATCAAACAACGTCGTAATACTTCAACAAATTATGTGAAACGAAACCCACAAAAATATAAACACACACAGTTTTAAAATTGTTTTTGAAAAACAATTGCCATGTATATCATGTCCCACTTGTCGGAAAGAGTAGCTGGGGCATGCAACCCGGTTAATCGAATAACCGAAAAGGCGACAGACTTAGAACACTGTTAATTTTTTTAGTTCTAAATACTTTCTTCTATGTTTTTTTTATTTTTTATAAATTCCCACAAAAGATTTAAAAAAAAAACACGCAAAAAAGTTATAATTAGCGCATGTGTTGAGGTTGCGTTATAAACAAATGCTAGTTTTTGTATCCACTTTCCTATTCAAAGTCAAGGCCAGGTGTCTTCTAAATGAATTTGATACCGGACATCTTATAAAACCTTGACGATAACCATACAATTACATTATTGTAAACATTAAGTAAGATTAACCTCAATTTAGTTCTCACTCAGAAGTCTCAATTTTGAATAGGTTTTCTGCCGCCATGAGCCATAGATACTAGACTTACAGTACAGCAGGTTGCTGGCTCGATCTATATGGGTATTTAAATATTTATTATTAGACGATCAATGTTCATCATCGATGTCTAATTGTTGTGTTAACAAAAATAATCTGGCAAAATCTGAAATAAGAATTACGCTCTTAGTTGATGATTTACAATTACAGGCTGACTTTCATCACTCAGTATGTAGTCGTCAAAACTGTTTGACTTTAACATACATTTTTACTTAGTTACTACTTACTACAACTTAGTATTATGGTAATTATAAGTATTTGAGTATCTCATAAAGTTTAATTAAAAGATATCTTCATCATCTTTTATTTGTGTTCAAAGCTAAAAAGTCTGAAAATGAAAATCTATACAAATAAATAAAATTGGAGTGTCTGTTTGTAATATTAAAATTACCGCTTTTTACTTAATGCATATGTATGTATACACGATACCTATACAGAAAATGTAGTTAAAAAAATGTTGTCTGTCTGTCTGTCTGTTTGTTCCGGGTAATCTCTGGAACGGCTGAACGGATTTTGACGAGACTTTCACTGACAGGTAGCTAATGATCCGGGGAGTAACTTAGGCTACTTTTTTTAGACTAACTTTGTCCTGCGGCGTTGCTCGCGGTACAACAATAACCGCGGGTAACACCGCGGGGTTCAGCTAGTTGTAAAATAAAATTATGATTGAACCATTTTCTAAACCAAAACAGGCCTAGAAATACGGCTGATTATTGCATGTCTCACTTTTAAAGTATCAAGGCTGATAGTGCCTAAAAAGTCAATTAATCCTTACTCAAATTTACTTTCGCTGTAACGGATTATTTTTTACTTACATTATCATTAATGATTGTATGACGCAATCTATTGTAGTCAGAACGTGAATGATGCCATTACAATATGTCATTGTTGGCTATTTATAAGTATTTTAATATTTGTATGACCGGTTAACGCGAACATTACAGCTGGTTATTATTATTTTATTCTATTTACTTTTAATTTTTTTTTATATATTAGTTCCTTTTTTATGGAATTAGGGGGCAAACGAGCAGACTTGTCGCCTGATAAGCTATTACCGCCGCCCATGGACACATTGTTTTTTTCACACCGGTTTTCTGTAAGGCCCTGGTATCACTCCGGTCGAGCCGGCCCAATCTTGCCGAAGCGTGACTCTCCAAAGGTAGAAAAAAATAAGTACTTACATTAGATATCGCTCAGTAGTTTATATACGACTATAAGATAATAAATCATTTACTTCACTCCGCCCCCACAGGTAAACTTCATACAAATTTCAAAGGCAAACTCCAACGTCCACACTATACGGGCTGTGTTAATGAGGAATGCCTGCTGCATGGAACTCTTATTATTGATTAATAGTATTATCTAACTACCAGCGTCCATGGTTTCCTACGACTTAAGAGTCACTGATGTGAGACCATCTTTTGAGTCCCTCCCTCAGAATCAGAAGTTTGAAGGACAAGTGGCAGTTTGGGCTCCTCTAACCACTCTCGCTCGCCGAAAAACAACGAAATAAGTGCCGGTTTTCTGTGAAGCCGTGATACTTCACCGGTCGAGCCTGCTCATAAACCTAAACTAGTTATATGTAGTCTTGGCTTTGACTTAGGTATATTTTTGACTACCGCTTTTTTTATCCGATTACGGCGCAGCTAAAAGGAAGTCCACTACTACTTAACCGATTGTAATGAGGCGTCAATAGATTTATAAAGATGGCCCGAATGACATAGGCTATGTTAATTTTATCTTAAGTTTCAAACCTTAGTTTTACTAACAATCAAAGAATCGAAGTGCAAGATTTGAACGGGAAACAACGAACAATTAAAATACGCCGTAACTTAGCAAAGACAAATGGTAGGATTCTGAAACGGATCGACACTTATTATTTACACAACACTTGTGAAAATCCTCAGCGCTGTTGGAAAGCAACGGAGGCAATAAAATATGTATCCAAGGATCTATGACTTATAAAACTTTTATATAAACGATGCTTCAAGTGACAAGAAAGCTGATTCTTTTTTTTATTCAAAAGACCTTATTACACACAGTTATACATAAAAAAAATACGTAAGTATTTCATTAGATTTAAGCCTGAATTGTAAAATGACTGTTGTTAATATATCACACTGCTAAAAACACACTTGGAAATAAGGTTCGACGTAGCCCTGTTATTGCAGCAAAAAGCGATTTTGAACTATTATTGCTGACTTGCACTTTGAACCTGACGCTGCAGAATGCAGTGTGTTTATAAGATTCATTGTTGCATATCAGCCGTAAATTGTCTCTGCGTACCAATTATTATTATTCCAAGTTTACATTTAATTAAAAACCACAGGTCAATGTACAAGAAAGTATTAATAACATAGGGAGAAATTATCTTTATGAAATAGACCATGACCGGTCGGCCCTCTTGTTTTAAGTTATTCGTAAGCTAAGTCGTGTAAATCAATCTTAATAGTCCACTGCTGGACATAAGAATCTCGTTCAAATGGAGGTTACATGGATACTTTGGTGCTCTTAAATATCTAACTTGTATTATACATATATACCTATAATAACGATCGTCTATTTGTTAATTAACTGCCTCGGTGGCGCAGTGGTAGCGTACGCGACTGCTGTTCTTGAGGTCTCGGGTTCGATTCCCGGGTCGGACCAAATGTTTGTATGATCTGCAAATATTTGTTTCGGAGTTTGGGTGTTTTCTATGTATAATATGTATGTATTTACAAAAAAAAAGTATATAAGTATTCGTATCAGTTGTCTGGTACCCATAATACAAGCTCTGCTTAGTTTGGGACTAGATGGCGTTGTGTGTTAGATGTCCGAAATATTTATTTATTTATTTATTTATTTAATTAAAACCTTACACCACAACTACTCTAAGTAATTATTTCAATAATCCTTTAATTAGCACGAAAAACAAGATACTTAATATGTGTATTAATCCTCCTATCACATCACACTTCACACTAATATATAAAGGCGAAAGTTTGTGAGTGTGTATGTTTGTTACTTCTTCACGCAAAAACTACTGAACGGATTTGGTTGAAAACTTACAATCATATAGCTAATACATCAGAATAAGACATAGGCTACTATTTGCCGCGATAACAGACATACACGCGGGCGGAGCCGCGGGCAACAACTAGTTTGTATACATATATATAACTGTAATAACGATCGTCTATTTACCTAGTAGTTATAACATGACATCACAACTATTTTAAGTAATTATTTCAATAATCCTTCGAATCTCGAATAACAAGATAATATCTGTATTAATAATTATTATACTTTATAGTTTTCCCATTTTATGATACAAGTGATTTAATCAACTTCTAAAAACCATTTTCTTTTAGTGTCTTCACTAAACATTAGTACGTATTTAAAAATTAAATCGGCCAAGTGCGAGTCGACCTTCCGCAGGAAGAGTTCCGTACCATTATCTATACATTTCAAGCGTCTACCGAGTCTATCTAAACTTTATACCGAGCAAAAACGAGCAAAGGTATGAGAGCCCCCTAAAATATTATTTTTTTCTGTTTTTTAGTATTTGTTGTAATAGCAGCAACAATAGTATATCATCTCTGAAAATTTTTACTGTCTAACTATCAGGGTCCATGAGGTACAGCCTGGTGACAGACGGACGGACAGACAGAGAGCGAAGTCTTAATAACAGGGTCCCGTTTTACCCTTTGGGTACGGAACCCTAAAACAATATTCTCTAGACCTGTGTAGATACGATCGTATACTTCTAGAATATTATTATGTACATTTATAAAAAGGTATAGGTAGGTGGTAGTCGACTAACCTATGAGACCCGATTATCTTTTAAATGATAACTATAACGATAATTTTTATTGAAGGTCAGACTAAGTGATTGTAAAGATATAGATGCATTTGCAACGGATTTGCTTTCATTACGTAACTATCTACTTCTGTGACGTAATTCATATTATATTTATTTATTTATTTAATTCAATCCCGCAGTACATTATATTGTACTCCATAATCATTTCTAATTACAGTGCTAAGTATGGAAAAATACCTGGGTGTGGAGAGTTTACTGAATCATAATTGAAACCTGCCTCAGAACTTGGTAATAACCAAAAAGTATTAAAATAACTAGCTCAGCTCCGCGGTGTTACCTGCGGTACAACAACAACAGCTGTTGACGCCGTGGCCTAAAGTAAACAAAAAACAATCCTGTGTAAAAAGTCCTATGTCCGTCTCCTGGTTCTAAGCTACCTCCCCACCAATTTTCAGCCAAGTCGGTTCAGCCGCTCTTGAATTATAAATAGTTTTACTAACACGACTTTCTTTTATATATACCTATATACTAGCTGAGCCTCGCGGTGTTATTCGCGGTACAACAACAACCGCGGAGCAAAGCTAGTCTAAAAAAAAGTAGCATAAATTCCAGAGATTAGCCGGAACAAATAGACACTAGCTGAAGCCCGCGCTGTTACCCGCGGTCATTGTCGCAACGCGGTTAACGCCGTGGGGCGCAGGAAGTCCAAAAAAAGTAGCCTTAGTTACTCCTTATATCATCAGCTATCAGTGAAAGTTCCGTCAAAATAGGTGCAGTCGTTCAATAGATTAGCAAACAGACAGGGAGACAAAAATTTAAAAATAATTATTGTACATTAAGTAAAAAGCGCTTCTTTTAATATAACAAACCGACACTCCAATTTTATTTATTTGTAAAGAATATCTATGTCCTATAGATGTACCGTGTATACAAACATGCATTTATTACAAAGCGATTATTTTAATATTACAATAAGCGATTGCTCTTGGCTTCGTTCTCGTTAAGAATGAATTGAAAGATGCTAAGTCACCGACGAGCGGCGAAACTAGAAAACGAATCATGAGTTGTTGTTCTTTATATTTTTACTAGCCGACCCATGCAACCTCGTTTGCGTCTCCTGTTGCCCGTAGCTTGATAATTTTCTCCCTTTTTTATAACTTTGATGCTCCGCTGCTATTGGTCTTAGCGTAATGACATATAGCTTATAGCCTTCCTCGATAAATATAATATCCAACACTGAGAGAACTTTTGAAATCGGACCAGTGGTTCCTGAGATCAGCGCGTTCAATCAAACAACGTTCAGTGTTAGATAGCACATTTATCAAGGAAGGCTATAGGCTATAATCATCACGCTAAGACCTACAAGCGCGGAGCAACAATGAAGAATGTTACAAAAACGGGGGAAAATTATCACGCTACGGGCAATAGGAGACGCAAACGAGGTTGCGTGGGTCGGCTGGTGATGAATAAAAGTACATACGTTAAGTACGTTCGTGTGTAAGATACTATACAGCTGAACCGATTTTGGATAATTATATAGTTCGCGTATTGAAATTAATGACAATTACCTAAAATTATTATCTTTAGCACCAAATTTAATATGTCAATATTATTATTAGCATGCAAATAAACATAATTGCTAAGGGAAAATTATATTTCTTGAAAACAAATAGACATTTTAATTTGAAATGTAAATATATGTATGAATTAGGTGGTATTTATGTACATATTTAATACGTGTAAAGTTTTAAAAGAGAAGATAAGTATGGTATGCAGGCTTGATAATATGCAGGTATTATAATTCGAAAGTGTGTTTTCTTTATTTCACAAAACTATAATTATATACTGGACCTGGAGTACTATAATAATATTAATAATGCAGACTATTATCGCCTAGCAAATATAACTGGGGCAGCCGAACAGGCGAAAAGCGTGATCAGAGTAGAGAGAGAGAGACTGAGTTTGGGTGGTGTCTGGTGTCTCTCAGGCAAGCTTCTGATAGTATTGATAACATAGATTTCTAGAAACAGTAATATTTCAAAGTTAACAAATGCTTCAAATAGATTAAAAAAAAATCGACTGCGTCATTATCTGTGTTCCCAAACGCTGTCCATGTCGTTGGCATAACACGTTTACTTCTCATAATTTGGTTGAGATAGAGCAATAAAATCTTGCGGCTCTGACTGCCCTCAATAAGGCCCGCCTCTGGCGGCCACAGAGGGTATTGGCGGTCAGAGCCATCCGCGGATACCGCACGGTGTCCACCGAGGCGGCGTGCGCCTTGGCCGGAACACCTCCGTGGGGTTTGGAGGCGGAAGTGCTCGCCGAAGTTTATCGACGGGTGGCTGAATTCCGGGCGGAGAGAGGCATTCGCCCTCCGCCCGAAGAGGTACGCGAGTGGCGTGAAGCCGCCCGTCGAGCCACGATGGCTCGCTGGTCGTTCCGGCTGGAGACTCCACGCGCTGGCTTTGCCGCCGTGGAGGCTCTCCAGCCGGTCATCCTCGAGTGGGCAGGGCGGCAGCACGGGACCCTTTCCTTCCGACTGACGCAGGTTCTTTCCGGGCACGGATGCTTCGGAAAGTACCTGTCGGTCGCCAGGAGGGAACTGAGTCCCGCCTGCCACCACTGCGACTGCAGTGAGGACTCGGCCCAGCATACGCTGGCGATTTGCCCCGCTTGGGCGTCGCAGCGCCGGGCCCTCAATGCAGTCATCGGAGGAGATCTCTCGCTACCGGCCATCATCCGCGCCATGGCCGGTAGCGACAGCAGTTTTACCGCGGTGGCAGCCTTCTGCGAAGACGTAATTTCGCAGAAGGAGGCGGCGGAGAAGGCCCGGGAGGACGACCTCCACTCGGACCCGATCCGCCGCCGGCGAACCGGGCGGCGGAGGCGCGCCTATCAGCGCCTCATGCCGCCCTGAGTGTGGCCGCGGATGGTAGGGACGGGTTTTCCCCTCTATCCGCTTTAGTGGTCACCCGCGAGGGGGCAACGTTACGCGTGTGCCGTACGTTGCCTAAATTGAGAATTTTACCAGCAGACGGTGCCCGCTTCAGTGCGGGCTGGCGCTGGGAGGGGTCCGGATGTGTTAATAACAGCAGTTCCCGGATCCCTCCCGTCTCAGGCGCAGAGTGGCACACCGTGTGGTTTTAGTCGGTTCGATTCCGACACACCGCCCCGCCGCAAACCCCGGCTGGATGACGGCCCGAGGGGGTTTCCACACGTTAAAAAAAAAAAAAAAAAAAAAAAGAGCAATAAAATCTCGGAGTGCGTTTGTGAACACTATCAACTAAAATTATTCAAAACCAAAATAAAATATTCAAATTAAAACCTTGTTTCTATCTTTTCAGTTCTTCAATGAATTTAATAACGATGGCAGATATAGACGCAGTCGGTTTTTTTATAATTTTTTATTTTCATTTTTTGGAACGAAATTCCTTATGGGCCGTTGCGGAGGGGTACCCTTGCCGGCAAAAAGCGTCCGTAACGTAAGATTGACTGCCTCGGTGTCAAAATGGAAGCTTATGCGAGTGCTGAGGTATATATGCATTTATGTAACTTGTCTAGTACCCATAACACAAGCTCTGCTTAGATTGGGACTGGATGGTGTTGTGTGTTAGATAATATAAGAAAATTTATTTATTTATTTCGTGAACAAAAAAATTGTATAGCGCCATCTGTTAGTTGTATGTTACAATAGGTGGCAGCGCAAGTGAACAGTTTAGTTTTTTTTTTTTTTTTATCGATAAAAAATCGTAATAAAAATGTATGCCTGAATAGTTTTTTTCTTTAAACCTCGCATCGAACTTTTAGATTTTTTTTTAAATCATCTATACAAATAAATAAAATTGGAGTGTCTGTTTGTAATATTAAAATAACCGCTTTTTACTAAACGCATATGTATGTATACACGGTACATATACTAAAAGTGAAGTTTAAAAAAAATTTGTCTGTCTGTCTGTCGGTCTGTCTGTCTGTCTGTCTGTCTGTCTGTCTGTTTGTTCCGGGTAATCTCTGGAACGGCTGAACGGATTCTGACGGGACTTTTACTGGCAGGTAGCTGATGATCCAGGGAGTAACTTAGGCTATTTTTTTAGACTAACTTTGTCCCGCGGCGTTACTCGCGGTACAATAATAACCGCGGGTAACACCGCGGGGTTCAGCTAGTTTTAAATAAAAGAAAGCTTTTAATAAAAAAATGTGGTTTTTAAAGAGCGTGAACGAAAAATTTAGTATGGCGCCATCTGCAACTTGTATGCAACAAGTACGGAGTAACTCTAGACAGAACTTGTATCAGTAAAAATTACTAGGTGGCAGCATAAGTGACCAGTTTAGTTATTTTTATTTTTTTCGATAAAACGTCACAATAAAAAATGTGTACCTGAGTAGTTATTTTCTTTATACTTTCAATAGAAATTGTTTTTTTTTTGGTAAGGTACTTCGTTCCTGTCTGGAGTCCCACGACACCATACGACTTTTTGTTCTTTTTTATTTTGATGTACCCCAAGTGTCACTCTCATGATTAAGACGAATTTATTGACATCACTCACATAAAAATACGACAAGCCGTTTAGAATCAAGGGTGTGCCAAAAAAATAAACATACATACATTCAGTCATTCACAAGGCCATCATTGCAAACAAATTTTTGAGCAACCACCATATATGGCTCCAACCGACTTTTTTCTTTTTCCTAAACTCAAATTACCACTTCGTGGCTTCCGTTTTCAACCGGTAGAAGACATAAAGAAGAATTCGAAACTAAACTCAATTCCGGAAATTCAGCGTTTAAATTGTTTTGATGATTGGATTATTCGTTGGCGTAAGTGTATCGCTTCTGAAGGAGCATACTTTGAAAATGATAAAATAAATTTGGATGAATAACTAACATTTTGTGTATTATTAATATTTTCCCGGTACTTTCTTGACGAAGTAGTACTCACAAAACATAGCCCTCTTTCTTTCGCAGTCAGATAAAAATCTATGTATTTTTAAATGAATATAAAAAACCAATCGAATGACTGTGAATAGTTAATAATATTTAAGTGCATTTAAATAATAAATTGACCGAAATTTATTCTAAACTCAGACTAATGGACAAATTAAAAGTTGATACACGTTATGTTCGCCTTTGTAATATTAATGACCGATTCTTTTTTATTGTAAGCCATGATATTATCTAAGTATAAAAATGTGTTCAATATCTTTAGTTAAAACAAATTTTACAACAGCTGGTTATATACGTAACTTATCAAATGTTTCACGATGTTCATGCATCAAGGAAGAGGATTTAGGAATTAGGTATCAACATCTTAAATACGTTATCGACAAGTGACCGCCAAATGAATGTAGATAACATAAAACTATTCTACTTGAGAATCTTGAGATATAAGAATAAGAAAATATAGATAGGTACTGTGTATTAGCAATATGAATGATAGGTACCTACAGCGGCGACCGACGGCCGAATTACTACAATCTATTTCTGGTTAGATTCAAGATGTTTGTTGTTTTACAAACTTCCGTGATTACTACAACAAATGTAACGCGTATGTGTTTTAGTTTTCTTTTGCCCAAGTTTGAGTCGAATCAGCCAATTTTCGACAGATTGATATTATAATTCTTTTAATGAGTGGAAACCCCAAGCGATGCTTTGACAAAGAAATAGGCTGACCGGGTCAGAGTGAAAACAGCCTATGTCTGACGAGTGTGGTTATAATAGGCCAAAATCTCCTGCGTAACGAGCGTGACCTCCTGCGTGACCTATGTCCAGCAGTGGACTATTGAAGGATTTTGATGTGATGTGATTCAAAGAGTGGTTCTTGTATTTCTAGAATTGCAGGTGTTTATGAGCGGCGATAGTCAGCTTCTACGCGTCTTAAATCATCCACGTTTTTTACGGTGCAACTTTTTAAAAACAAGACTATTTTTTCACTAGGCTACCATAGTGTGGGTCACCATACTGCATTGTTGCATTGTCTGCATTCGCAGTATGGTGACCACCACTCTTAGATTCTGCTTATGCTTTCCATCAGGCAGAGTAGAGTCATTATGGCAGGGTCAAACATAAAAAAAAAAAAAAAAAAAAAATATCGGCAGTGCAAAACATTAAAAAAAAAAGAAAAAAAAACGAGCAAACGGAGCGCCTGATGGTAAGCAATCACCGCCGCCCATGGATATCCCTACACCAGAGGCATCACAAGGGCGTTGCCGGCTTTTTAAGAAGGAGTATGCTATTTTCTTGAAGTTAGGTCCGGGAATACCGCAGGTGAAAGTTCATTCAACAAATTTTGTTGTGCGAGGCAGAAAGTACTACTTTATTATATAAACCTACAATGCTCAATCAGGTCCGATGCCTTAACATAATTGGACCGGCTTAAGTTATATGTATCTATTCTTTTTAAAAAAAGAATTTGATGGATGAATTTTAACACTTCATTCATCAAATGCATAATAAACTTTGCAATGAAATGAGAAAGCCCTTCTTTTACGAAGTCGGTCAAGAACTAAATTAAGTATTGAATATCGAACGTAAGTATCTTACAAACGTTCTACATTTTAATGACATATAGGTACAGAAGTTACGTGTAAAAGTGCAACGCAAAATGTTTTGTAATCACAAATACCAAGTCCATAAACTCGATGAAAATATGAAATAAACATTATTTCGCAATGATTTGTATCAGATATCGTTGATATTGTGTGAATGTATAATAATATGATCGTTTACTTGTTTATGAAATTCTTATTAACAAGTACCTACTTGTTATAACCTTGAAATCGTATCTTTTATCTTAGTAAACATTCCCCATCACTAAGTATTGCATTCAATCGTGTTGAACTTATTGGTGTATCCCCAAAACTGTTTTATATTTTTTTTAAACATAATCCCTATCGTTTTCTATATTCTTGATAACGAGTATGAAACTTTTACCACACAATTGTTGAGGCCGTAAAAAAGTAACAGACGAACTGAAATATAGGGCAATTTATAAATAAAAAAGTATAGATATTTTGCCACGTTGTCAGCTAAACGTGTTTATAATGTCAAAAAAAAATTGTATACAAGAAATTTAACGATGCGTATAACTCTCTCTCGCTAATATTCATTAAACTTTATCTTATTTCAAAAAAGATAAATTTTTAATAAATATTAGCCGAATACATACTTTTGTTAAAATTTGTACAGCTTATAAATTACAACACTATTACAAATCTGCTGACGTGTTTCGATGGTGACTGCGATTGCATTGTCTGCTTTCGCAATGAGTATGGTGACCACCACTCTTGGATTCTGCTTATGCTTTAGATCAGGCAGAGTAGACTCATTATGGAAGGGCCGGGCCATACATAAAAAAACTATCTAATTGACACCTCATGCGCTAAAATCCGTTCAGTAATTTAGACGCTACGATGGAACATACATAGGCTAGCTTCCTTCCTTTCGGCTTCAGTAGTCTAGTAAAAATAAAGAACCATTTATTAACCGCCCAATTCTACAACTACTTAATTAATTTAATTTATTCTACGAGGTAATTTACCATCCCAGACCTCTCGTAATTAATACTCGATATTGTTCATCTACTAGTATAGAAAAACCGACTACTATAGTCTATACATACTACATACAAATAAATAAAATTGGAGTGTCTGTTTGTAATATTAAAATAACCGCTTTTTACTAAACGCATATGTATGTATACACGGTACATATACTAAAAGTGAAGTTTAAAAAAAATTTGTCTGTCTGTCTGTCGGTCTGTCTGTCTGTCTGTCTGTCTGTCTGTCTGTTTGTTCCGGGTAATCTCTGGAACGGCTGGACGGGTTTTGACGGGACTTTCACTGGCAGGTAGCTGATGATCCGGGGAGTAACTTAGGCTACTTTTTTTAGACTAACTTTGTCCCGCGGCGTTACTCGCGGTATAACAATAACCGCGGGTAACACCGCAGGGTTCAGCTAGTTGATAAATATATTTCATGTCACTTGGTGAAACATTACTCATATACGAGTATAACATATATTAATTTTAACCTACTTTAAGAAATTTAAATAATCTACATAAATAAAAACGAATCTCACGACCACTCACTCGATCACTCGACCATTTCTTTACCTAAATTATATTTTTTTAACATTTTCATTATGCCACAAGCATGGTTCTTGGAAAATGGAAAAAAAAAACGTAAAAATTGCGAAGAAAATAGTAAAAACGACACTTTTCTTTTTCCATACGTAAGAGTAAATTATAACATCTGTCAATAATGTCAATAGAACGAAATCTGTCGGGGTAGCTAGTGGGAAATAAAAAACAATGAAAATAATAAATATTTACAATATTTACATACAACCGTCAAGAAATTCCTTTGCGTTATCGCTTATAGTTGTATTTTTTAAATAGACCATCATTATTTTTATTATTTTTGCTCAGTTGTATGTAGGGTAAAGTATATTCCGTTACATATTTATACTCAGAGTAAAGAGAGTAGGTAGGTACACTGGCTCGCATGTAATTAACTATTACTTCTGACGCTAAGAAATAACTAACTGTAGCATACGCTGTGAACTACAGTGTGTGTGTGTGTGTGTGTGTTATCTTTTCTCTATCGTTTGTGTTATTTAATTAATTTTACTTACTTTTTACAGTTATATGGTTAAGATAGTGGTGTGGGTACTCATAAAACTCTCACTGATAAAGTTTCTTTTACAGAAAAATAATAATACTTTACTTCAATTAACTGTTTAAACTTGTGATACGATTGTTTAATTATTTACTTTTACTTTATTTATTTATTTTACTTAAATTATTACGGTTACATAAATTACAAATTGATTATAGTAGTTAATAAATTCTATTATGGCATTTTGAACTGGACGTTTGACTGATGCAATGTATATCTAAGGTATTGATTTAATGTTTTATGATGTTTAAAAATAAACAACATACTTAATAATAAAACCTTTTATTGCTAATTTTAGTCTCGAACCACCACAAGTTTTCAAGTAACTCCAAGAACCTAGTCAAACTAATTAGATATAAAACACGTAAAGTCTATTACGTCAATAATTACCGGGCCGTTTCAGTCACGGCAAGAATGCCCTTGGCAGTGCTTAACAATTATATGAATAATTGTGATTGTCTTCAAACCGGGACTTCTTCTAAACGTTCGATTATGTGTCTTAAAAGGACAATGTTGGAAACAGATTGGCTTTCATACTAGGTAAATCGTTATGGAACGACTTGGATGGACACGATGGAAAGATAAAAGCGATGCAAATGTTAAACAGCTACTGTGAATCTTATGCCAAAAAGTTCTGTGCAACTACGTACGGGATGATGGAGCGTGAGTAAGTACGCTACAAGGTGATCCAACGACCTGCTAAAGGTCGCGGAAATCCGTTGGACGAAGGCCCTGGGAGCCCTGTGTCCAACAGGGACTTCTTTGGGCTGACATGGTGATGATGAGTCGTATAATATGTATATGTTCGTTTAAGTGAATTTGATATTCTTGAACACTATGTGAAAAAGTTTAAGCGAAGTAACAGCTTATTTAGGTAGAGAGAGAGCCTGTCTGTCTCTTGGCGATTAGCTTTTCTATGTAGAGAGCAGGTCATACATTAAAGACCCAGACAGACCAGTCATAGCTATAGTGTTCAAAACTGCCCTAAAACTGCAAACTTGCGACGTGCTGTCACCTTGTTCCACAACGACATCATCAAATTCCAGATGTTTTTGATATGTGTGTATTAAAATGTGTGCATAGTCCCGTCATGTTGTCTACAAGGTCGCTGTCGTAACAAGGTCAATAAATAAGAAAAAAAACTCGAGTTTTATAACCAAATTCATATTTATAAATCAATCTGTATCACTGCCCATACCCTTTTATGATACAGCAATCACTACGCACATAGCCGCCCTAGCCAAGTTGACATTCTACAAACTAACAAATGTCATAACTAATTAAATAACTAATAGTACTAACGTACAAAAGTTTAAACGTTTGCGATTGTACAAAGAGAATCGATACGAAATACTTGCAAATTGACTTAGGAGGCAGGCAGTTACAGTCTATAGAAGTTGTAGAAAATAAATACATTAGATAAATATTTTTTTGGAATATAATATTATAATTCGTTATTCAATTTGATTAATATCAGGTTTTTCATAGGTACAAGAAGGAGAGAAAGATTTAGATGACTGTTCATCAGCTGTGTGATTAAAAATAACTCAGTAATTAAATATAATGAAGTACAAATATACTCAAAACACACGACAAAAACCGTGACTTTACAAGTCACGTTTGTAATTTTCCAAAATTAAACTTGTTATCACAAATAAGTCACAACACGCACTTCATACTGTGACATGGAAAACATCCCGTCTGATGAAATGTGGTTACCGTAAAGTAAGGACGCTTGCTAGACTATGATTTTATTTATGACTGCGATGAATTTATCATTACAATATACATTATATAGTCACGTATGTCATACATAAATAGGTATAAGCTCTTAAAAGTTAAAACAGTGTACAGATTCCATCGATGTCAAGTGATTTGTATATTCTAACTAGCTGAACCCCGCGGTGTTACCCGCGTTTATTGTTGTACCGCGGGTAACACCGCGGGACAAAGTTAGTCTAAGAATAGTAGCCAAAGTTACTCCTTAGATCATCAGCTACCTGCCAGTAAAAGTCCCGTCAAAATCGGTCCAGCCGTCCAGAGAATACCCGCAACAGACAGACGGACAAAAATTGTAAAAAAAAATATTTTGGTACATGTACCGTGTATACATACAGATGCATTTATTAAAAAGCGGTTATTTTAATATTACAAACAGGCACTTTAATTTCAATTATTTATATTGTATTGATAAGGTATGTTAGGGACTTGAGTTAACTGAAAACAACCGGAATGGGATTAAATTATTCACTAATTTTATTATCGTGTACTAATTTTTATCCGACTTCATTTTACGTTACGTTTCTAATTTTAATATCATGTTTCAATAATATTAAAGACTGACCGACATTGGAAAAAAAAAACGGGTTGCATTCCGGGAGTGCCGGCAGAAATGAAAACTTGAACATAAACGTTGTGCATTTTTGTGTTTTTTTTTTTATTTTCCTATGTTTATTAAACACCATGAACGATGCTATACGAATCACTGCCTTGCTTTGCCTTTAATATTCCTTGAGAACCGATAACTACAGAAATGCTTATTGTGATGTTATAAAAATATAGGTTAATGCTATGCAGTATAAACATATTACCCGAGCTGAGCCGAGTTTACATCTAGTATTTTTATAAAGTACTCACTCATTTTTTTCACAATTTCTTCGTCACTTTTTCATTTATAGATCCACTTTGTTCAATTTCTATATTTTAAACAGATCAAGTGTTTAAAATATAGAAATTGGTACACGCATTTTACAAGTATACAGACAGTCGAGCCATCAGGCTGTCACCATCCGTGCATGCGCGTAGCAGGCTGTAGTACAAACAGTAACACACACGCTCACTCGCGCTAGCTCCCTGCGCCGCTAAAACGAAACAGCAGGAGCAGGCATACATTTTCGCCGCGCTATTGAAAGAGAGGGGGATATTACTTCATCTCCTACGCCATGCCTCCACCTTACGTGTATTCTATCATGTCACGTGTCCTGACGCGAGCTCCTGACGCGAGTTTAACATGTTTACTCATCCCAAAAAGTGCAGAACGCCGCTAAAGAAGTTTTCACTTCAATAAATGAAATAATTTCTTAAAACGTCGAAAATAACATTGAGACGTCATTATCATGCCATATTTGTTTATTGCTTGCTGTCAAAGTATACGCAAAATGCAATAATCAAAATCAAAATGAGCTAAAATTGGACACTATTAGAATGGCCACCTACATATTGGCACCAGAAATATAAATTGATTTGGAAATTGGTATAAAAGGCACTAGACTTTTATATGTAAAACTTTAGACTATGTTTATGTCTAGTTAGAACGTCGCCCTGCAAATTATAAAAAACAAATGAACTTATTTTTTGATGATTTTATGTTCTAAATTGTGTTTAATGTTAATAATAATTAAATTTACCTAAATGTCTTGTCATGTTCAACACGTGACATTAGTTTTTTTCTCACACATTTGGTTTCAAATTAAGCAAAATCTTGTACTATGCAAGCTAGGTGCTTTATTTTATAAATCCGTACATAGTGCATAAACTAGGAACACATCCAAAATGACGAACAAAATAGTCATTTAATTTTGGAAATAGTTACATCTATACAAATAAATAAAATTGGAGTGTCTGTTTGTAATATTAAAATAACCGCTTTTTAATAAATGCATATGTAAATATACACGTTACATATACCGAAAATGTAGTTAAAAAAATTTTTGTCTGTCTGTCTGTTTGTTCCGAGTAATCTCTGGAACGGCTTGACGGATTTTGACGGGACTTTCACTGATAGGTAGCTGATGATCCAGGGAGTAACTTAGGCTACTGTTTTAGACTAACTTTGTCCCGTTGGCGTTACTCGCGGTACGACGATAACCGCGGGTAACACCGCGGGGTTCAGCTAGTGGTTCATAAATTCATAATGCTGAAACAGATACCAAACGATGAAACTTTTGGATGTTAAGTAACTTTTTAATGTTATTTTAATTGTCTTATAAAATACTAGCTGAAGCCCGCGGTGTTACCCGCGGTTATTGTTGTACCGCGAGTAACGCCGCGGGACAAACTTAGTCTAAAAAAATAGCCTAAGTTACTCCCCGGATCATCAGCTACCTGCCAGTGAAAGTCCCGTCAAAATCCGTCCAGCCGTTCCAGAGATTACCCGGAACAAACAGACAGACAGACAGACAGACAGACAAAAATTTTTTTAAGCACATTTTTGGTATATGTATCGTGTATACATACATATGCATTGATTAAAAAGCTGTTATTTTAATGTTACAAACAGACACTCCAATTTTATTTATTTGTATAGATTCGTATCGATATCGTTTGGCATATGCATTTAATAAAAAGCGGTTATTTTAATATTACAAACAGACACTCCAATTTTATTTATTTGTATAGATGAATAATACAAGTTCAAATATTTGTTCAGTTCAGTTTCAATATACGAAAACCATAAAATTAAAGTAAAAATAATGAATGAATAAATATCAGGTACTTATTTATAACGAAAATGATCACTGGTCAGCAAGTCGATAAAATTCGATTTGTAAATTACAGAACGTTATAATAAAACGATTTATTTTTAGCTCTGCAACGATTAAAATGTAACATCAAAAAAAAAAAACACAGAATGTAACTGTTTTAGGACATCTTGCAGAAATGAAGAATGACGCGATTAGTTGATATTATTTGAAGAAATTTAAACTGATATTATGCCCTATTACATTCCTCAACTCACTCATTATTACATTTATTAAAATTATTTGACTTAAATTAGAATAGTTTATGGTGAGTTGCATTAATGCATGGTTGCATTCTGTCGTCGCGGAACGACAGTTTCACATGTCAAAATCACCTTCTTCGATCGGACAACTATAAATCACTTGTGTATCGTATCGAAAGTCGTTTTAAAACAAATGAGTCGACTAGATTCAAAGAGGGAATTCTGAACATATAGTAAAAAAAAATGTCCACAGATTCATATACATTTTTAACCGACTTAAAAAAAAAGAGGTTTCTTAATTCGACCGTGTATATGTATGTATATTTTTTTATGTGTTCGCGGATAACTTCGTCGTTTATGAACCGATTTTGATGATTTTTTAATGGAAAGGAGATATCTCAACGGTGGTACCATGATAAGGACACTAAGATCTGATGTTGGCATCCAATAGAAACCGAGTCAAACCTTAAAGTCGGTTTTATTTCTGTTAAAATTTTACTAGTTTAAATGTAAAATTTGTGAAATAAACGAATAGATAGAACGAATAGGACACTGTCGCATTGGGCTACGCCTGTAATGGTAGTTGTTTTAAATGGTAAATAAATAAATATTTTTTAATAAAACCTTGTTCCTTTGAATATAGGATCAAAACTTGCATTTTACTAAAAAAAAAACTAATTGAAATTTTACATCGGGTAATTGTTAGTGATATAGAACTGAAACAATTCATTTCTTAAATTTATGCTATCTCTCTCTTTGATGTTAGTCGCCTCAAATTAATAAAGTTTGTAAGTTTTCACTGGTGGTGGGCTGGTCGAGAAAATCTCTATTACAATTTTTATATAGGAACGTGCTATCAAAATGACCAAAAGTAAAGTGTAGGGCCAACAAGAGGATAGTTTTAATAAGAGCAAAGCGTATTAAAACGATGAAGTTCACCTCAAATAACAATGTAACGTTTAATGGGTTGACAGTGGACATAGTTTAGGCGCACCCAGATGACGTGGTTCAGGAAACTATTGTCCGACATCCAATCTTTGTTTGTACGTACCTATTTCGTCACCAGTGATGAATTTTAGACCAATGTGCTGACATAGCAATTTCTAGATTAAACTCCAGTTTCAAGGAACTTTTGGTACTTTAAATTTGTAAATGGCAATATCAAACGGTAAAAACGAGTTTAATTCGCTTTTGTTGTGTGTACAGTTTATAATGTTAGGGAAACACTTAAATTAACAAGTGTCTCATGGAGTCCTTAGTTGATTTTTTAATCGTACAAGGTAGGATCTATTACCTACCCATCGATACGTATTTTGAAAAATGGCCTCTTTTAACATTGTCATTACAAGAAACACTTTGAAAACCAGATTACTTAAAAACGTTGAAAAAAAAAATGAATATATGTGACCCGGGCCATTATTACGAATCTATTGACACATTCATTAAAATCAGTTCAGCAGTTTAGGGTCTACGGTGAAAGGGTCAAAAAGCATGTCGCTGCTATGAATAACCGACAGACGAGCAAATAGGAAATTGCAGAACACGCACTCCATGCAGGCATCAACCACTGGATTGAATTTCACCGCAGTCAAGTCCGCTCCACCGAACGTCACTTTTACTCAAAAGTTGTACGTGAAGCATTTGAGATCAAAAAGCATAAAACTTTCAATCGGGCAGATGGTTTTAAATTATATCAGCGTTGAATCCAGTGTTAAAAAACATACCACCTCGCTTTTCTGCGCAGGCGGATAAAGACCAGAATAGGAACACAGAGGTTTATCTACAGAATAGGGACACTGTTAGTGTGGTATGTGACGGTACATGGCAAAACAATTTATCAATAATATCGAAAATGGGCGCGTGGACGAAAAACCTTCTACTTCACAGATTCGACGACGGAGTGCGTGCGCCGCTGAGCTACTCAGCCTGTGATCACGGCCAGTGTAGCCTGGTCGAAATGTCAGGCAAATCAGAGGTATGTTATACCTTTAAAGAAATGATCACGTTATTTCCCGTGAAAATAATGATTCACCTGTTCTTGCCCAGAGTGAAGTGATAATAAAGGAATCTTGGCAAACAGCTGCACAATCCGTTTACCCTCTGCGACAGACGTCTTTTTCGATTTGCAATCTGGTAAGTCACTTGCTCACGAAGGCTTTGGACTTATTCATTTAATAGACGGCCTGAACGCAGGATATTTAGGGTCTTTTGAGAAACACAACTTTAAAGCGGGAAACGTACGCGGCACTCATTGTAAAAAATATATTTTTAATAAGAAAAACTGGAGTGAAACTTGTTTATTTTTTAATGCATTTTAGGCAAAAGATTATTCTATTCAGTTTATATTTATTTTTGTAAATTGCACTAAAAAATTTAAAAATATCCCGGTTATGTTTTTGTACAACACACTTTAAGTTTAATTTATATTAAAACAAACTTTTTTATGCAATTGTTGTATTTTTAGCCGAAAAATTCAACTACATACTTCCTTATTGTTTTCCACTTTATATAATTAATAAACCGAATTCTTTTAATACTACGTAATACAATTCAATACTGTTCTACATGTTTATGAAAAAGCTTGAGACATCGCACACGGCCGCCTAACTCCAAACTAGACACTTCCTCTACTATCGTAACCAGGCTCATAAACATATCTGCTCAAGTATACATATATTTCTAAATACGTACTGCGAACGAATTACGACGACACGAATTCATAATTATATTAGGTATGTCCTATCAGCAAATCAGACCCATGACCTCTAACTTACGTGTCAAGATTTCTAACAACGACTAACCAAACAAAAAATCAATAAACTAACAGTAAAATATATATGTAACCCCTTAAGAACTCCAAGATTTTATTTACTTAATAGTCCTCCAATAAGTAACTAAACTTGAGCATTAACGCCGAAACTTTTTAATATGTAGAACTAGACATATTGGTGTACATAACTATTTAAGCGCAAACCTTTCTAGGCTTAAACTATTGCAAGTTATAAACGATTCCGCCAATAAAAGCAAATGTAACAAATACAGGATATCCTACGTTTACAGGTTACCTTAGTCAAGAACACAAGAAAATACACGCTTCCTGCTATCGTACCTACCTACAGGTTAGAGTTTAAATGACCTCACCTAATCGTCTACCAAAACTAGGTCGTACTCGGTTATTATGTAAGAAGAAAAATGGTTCACAGGAAATTACATCTATTTATTGGCAGTTGACGCGACTCTTAATGACAGGTCAATTAGTCGTTTAAATTTTATTGAAGGTTTAAGAATTTAGTATGTTTTTTATTTATTGCATATTTTATTGCATTATTATAGTATAAAAACAATATCAGTCTATTCTACAAATCATACGGTGTGGATAACTTACCAAAATTTATCATTAAAATATTATCTTGTAAACCGTAAAAAAGTAATCAAAGCAACTATATCAACTTAGTTTTGAGGTCAACGTCTATGTAAAAGTAAACACAAGTAGGTTAACGCGACTAGGAACGGCGATTATTACTACTGCTGATGTAAATAGACTTTGATTTGCCTGAAACTATTTCATTCACATTTCAATTCCGCACAGAACTATTGTATTTTAGACCAGAGAACAGACTTTTTATGTGTATATCATACAAACAGTTTAGGTTAGTCTCAAATTGCATCTACATAGTTTACGCAATCGTATGTATACATTTATCATGGACCAATAATTTCCTAACTAGACGGTATGTTCATTAAAGCGACGCGATTGCACTCACCGGCATCCTTCACCTTCGCTACAACACGCTTACCGGCTTATCATTTTAATTTAAAAACTACGTAAAATTAAAATACATTCGTAAACTAAAGCTGTTTTTGTTTACATATTAAGAGAACACACATAATGTATTATTTATAGTTCGTACACTGTGCCTACGTAAACGTTTTGTCATAAGTATCGCGAAATTAATTCGGGATAAACAAATTAGTGCAATCTTACGTACGTGCACTGAGTCTGGACGGTGTAACGCCGCCACTGCCGGCGCCGGTGCGACCTGTGCATTCAGGATCAGCCGTCCGGATCGCGCTGTCAGGCGGATGTATCAAAAACAAGAGGAAGCGAATGGATGCGGCCGGCTGTTTATAAACATTGAAATAGTCAGTCGAAATTCGATCAATACTGAGACGTGCACACTCAGAACGGCCGGGGCCACGCCGGCCCCAACCTCACCTGTCTCACGGAATCTGCGGCGTAGATAATACGGTGCACTGGACCGGAGACGCGAGGTGGCGAATGCAACACGGCGAGAGCGTACAACACGGACGTACTGAGCGAGCGGCTGGCAACGGCCGTGTGCGAGCCGCCCTAGCGGTTACGTCACGCGGTCTTGACAGCTGCCGCACGAGGGCCGCACGCCAAACAGCTAGTAGCCGCGCCGTGGCGCCACCAGCGCTCACCGATCAATATAGCGCGTGTGCGTAGCGCCGGCCTGCGCGGTGCGCCACCGCGCACCCCGACGCTACACGGCACAGACCTGCTATCCGTCTACATGAAACCGCCATAGCCACCAAACAGCGTCTCGTCGTATCCGCTATAATAGTAAGCAAGACCAAAATCGCAGAACCACTAAAAACAATTGCTTGACACTTAGATGTAAACACACTTATGGAATGATATTGTGTCAATTTATAGTTTGTAGTTGTAAATTCTACATAAACGTTTAAATGACTAAATTACAATCATCATTGACTAAATTATAGTCATTGATATATTACTGCCATGGCTTTGGAATATACATAGCTCAAAAATATATAATATATGTTTAGTATTGTTTTAAATCAGAAAAAAGTAAATCTATACTATCTATTAACTAATACATAAAGCTGAAGAGTTTGTTTCTTTGTTTGAACGCGCTAATCTCAGGAACTACTAGTTCGATAAGAAAAATTCTTTTAGTGTTAGATAGCCCATTTATCGAGGAAGGTTATAGGCTATATATCATCACGCTTACACCAATTGTAGCGGAGCACAATGAAGAATGTTGCGAAAACGGCTGAAAATTATTACGGTACGGGCAATATAATAATTGACGTTCGTACAATAGTATAACTATATACTTCGTCGGATATAGCATTCCGAGTCACAGCACAGCACAAGCTGACGTCATCACCGCTATCGCTGGTTCTGATTGGTTAATTTCATATTATTGTTTCAATAAAGTGATCATAGCATAGTGACGTCAGCTTGTGTAGCTCTCGGGGAATGCGAAACCGTGTTTTCTTAGACCATTGTTTATAAAACACGAGTCGCAGATATTTGATTATATTTTATACTAGCCGACCCACGCAACCTCGTTTGCGTCTCCTATTGCCCGTAGCCTGATAATTTTCCCCCGTTTTTGAAACATTCTTCATTGTTGCTCCACTCCTGTAGGTTTTAGCGTGATGACGTATAGCCTATATCCTTCCTCGGTAAATGGGCTATCTAACACTGAAAGAATTTTTCAAATCGGATCAGCGGTTCCTGAGATTAGCGCGTTCAAATAAACAAAGAAACTCTTCAGCTATATATATTTGTATATATTGATATTTGGTATCTCGGTGTGCGCAGTGGTAGTGTATGTGACTGGAGATTTGAAATAAATCAAATCACTATCTCGTGAAATTAATATAATATTTCTAGCTATTGCCCACGGCTCCGCTCACGTGTGTTTCAGTTATCACGATAAATAGTACTTTACACCTCTATAAGCAAAGGATGTTCATTGTAAATTTCATGGAAATTATTTCAGCGGTATAAAAATAGAAAAAGAATATCTAGAAGAGAAATACATGCTAGAAGAATTCAAAGAATTTTATGATATTAATAAGTTTTGCCCACGGCCCGCCTGTGTGTTTGTAACTTATCGCGGTAAAGAGCCTACGTCTGTCCTCAATGGTCCTCAACAATCGAAGCATCTCTATCCAAAATTTCTCTGAAATCAGTGCATCGGTTTTGCCGTGAAAGATGACAGACAAACAGAGTTACTTTCGCATTTGTAATATTAGTAGGGATTTGCGCTTGTCCTACTACAACTTCAGAGGCGATTGATAATGATAAAGAATAGATTTGCACTTAATTAATTTAATATTTCTAATAAATAAATAGACATTTGGCATTATTCTGAGTAGTTTCTATTCATTAAAAAACTATTAATTTTTGTCAGTTGGATATAACATTTAATAATCGGTATTAATATTATCTTCCTTTCATCCATATGTCACAAGGGCCTAAATTTCATACTTTAAAAATTAAAAGGATTTTTGTGATTATCTCCGTTCCTCATTTTTGGATTTATTTTCTTCTTCCAATTGGTGGTTCAATTAAAATATCATCATCATCCACCTATTGCAGCCCACTGCGGGACATAGGAAACTCCAATTGCATGCCACTTAGTTCGATCCTCGACTACCACCATGAATTTTCTGACACGTTATTAGCTGAGCCCCGTAGTGTTACCAACGGTACAACAACAACCGCGGGTAACGCCGCAGGGCAAAGCTAGTGTTATTTAGCCTATGTTATTCGGGAATGACTTACTTTTTTTTTAAGTTTGTTCCTGCCAAAATGACCAACGTAACGTAGTTGTAATATAATTGTAATTACGTTATTTGACAGTGTGATTGGCATTTAACCAAGTTCTATCTAAAAACACAACTTTTTCCCAATCGGTAATATTTTTGGCTTTTCTTAAGAAATCCACTCATTTCAGTGCAATGTCATTTTTTTTTTTATGTTATGCCCTTTCAAAATGACTCTACTCTGCCTGATGGAAAGCATAAGCAGAATCCAAGAGTGGTGGTCAACATACTGCGAATGTAGACAATGCAACAATGCAGCATGGTGAGACACCATGGCGGGCTTGTGATGCTTCTGCATCATTGGGCCTCCGGTCTCGCACTCACCAACGAAACACGACAGCATTATCGCTGTCTATTACGTTGATTTTCCGTGCGAGGGTAGTACCGCCCCGGTCCCATCACCTTCTTTACCATATTTTTACGTAGAGATTTGTATCACAGTAGCTCATCCAATCCCCAAAGCGTCAGTTACACGTTGCCGCACTTGAGACAATGGTAATAATGGTCCCCCATTTTGTGACTCACGCTCAAAATATTCGCGTAAGCGAATCATAAACTCACGCGTTTCATCGTTTCGAGGAAGGTTATAGGCTATATATCATCACGCTTACACCAATTGTAGCGGAGCACAATGAAGAATGTTGCGAAAACGGCTGAAAATTATTACGGTACGGGCAATATAATAATTGACGTTCGTACAATAGTATAACTATATACTTCGTCGGATATAGCATTCCGAGTCACAGCACAGCACAAGCTGACGTCATCACCGCTATCGCTGGTTCTGATTGGTTAATTTCATATTATTGTTTCAATAAAGTGATCATAGCATAGTGACGTCAGCTTGTGTAGCTCTCGGGGAATGCGAAACCGTGTTTTCTTAGACCATTGTTTATAAAACACGAGTCGCAGATATTTGATTATATTTTATACTAGCCGACCCACGCAACCTCGTTTGCGTCTCCTATTGCCCGTAGCCTGATAATTTTCCCCCGTTTTTGAAACATTCTTCATTGTTGCTCCACTCCTGTAGGTTTTAGCGTGATGACGTATAGCCTATATCCTTCCTCGGTAAATGGGCTATCTAACACTGAAAGAATTTTTCAAATCGGATCAGCGGTTCCTGAGATTAGCGCGTTCAAATAAACAAAGAAACTCTTCAGCTATATATATTTGTATATATTGATATTTGGTATCTCGGTGTGCGCAGTGGTAGTGTATGTGACTGGAGATTTGAAATAAATCAAATCACTATCTCGTGAAATTAATATAATATTTCTAGCTATTGCCCACGGCTCCGCTCACGTGTGTTTCAGTTATCACGATAAATAGTACTTTACACCTCTATAAGCAAAGGATGTTCATTGTAAATTTCATGGAAATTATTTCAGCGGTATAAAAATAGAAAAAGAATATCTAGAAGAGAAATACATGCTAGAAGAATTCAAAGAATTTTATGATATTAATAAGTTTTGCCCACGGCCCGCCTGTGTGTTTGTAACTTATCGCGGTAAAGAGCCTACGTCTGTCCTCAATGGTCCTCAACAATCGAAGCATCTCTATCCAAAATTTCTCTGAAATCAGTGCATCGGTTTTGCCGTGAAAGATGACAGACAAACAGAGTTACTTTCGCATTTGTAATATTAGTAGGGATTTGCGCTTGTCCTACTACAACTTCAGAGGCGATTGATAATGATAAAGAATAGATTTGCACTTAATTAATTTAATATTTCTAATAAATAAATAGACATTTGGCATTATTCTGAGTAGTTTCTATTCATTAAAAAACTATTAATTTTTGTCAGTTGGATATAACATTTAATAATCGGTATTAATATTATCTTCCTTTCATCCATATGTCACAAGGGCCTAAATTTCATACTTTAAAAATTAAAAGGATTTTTGTGATTATCTCCGTTCCTCATTTTTGGATTTATTTTCTTCTTCCAATTGGTGGTTCAATTAAAATATCATCATCATCCACCTATTGCAGCCCACTGCGGGACATAGGAAACTCCAATTGCATGCCACTTAGTTCGATCCTCGACTACCACCATGAATTTTCTGACACGTTATTAGCTGAGCCCCGTAGTGTTACCAACGGTACAACAACAACCGCGGGTAACGCCGCAGGGCAAAGCTAGTGTTATTTAGCCTATGTTATTCGGGAATGACTTACTTTTTTTTTAAGTTTGTTCCTGCCAAAATGACCAACGTAACGTAGTTGTAATATAATTGTAATTACGTTATTTGACAGTGTGATTGGCATTTAACCAAGTTCTATCTAAAAACACAACTTTTTCCCAATCGGTAATATTTTTGGCTTTTCTTAAGAAATCCACTCATTTCAGTGCAATGTCATTTTTTTTTTTATGTTATGCCCTTTCAAAATGACTCTACTCTGCCTGATGGAAAGCATAAGCAGAATCCAAGAGTGGTGGTCAACATACTGCGAATGTAGACAATGCAACAATGCAGCATGGTGAGACACCATGGCGGGCTTGTGATGCTTCTGCATCATTGGGCCTCCGGTCTCGCACTCACCAACGAAACACGACAGCATTATCGCTGTCTATTACGTTGATTTTCCGTGCGAGGGTAGTACCGCCCCGGTCCCATCACCTTCTTTACCATATTTTTACGTAGAGATTTGTATCACAGTAGCTCATCCAATCCCCAAAGCGTCAGTTACACGTTGCCGCACTTGAGACAATGGTAGGTAATAATGGTCCCCCATTTTGTGACTCACGCTCAAAATATTCGCGTAAGCGAATCATAAACTCACGCGTTTCACTGTTGAGTTCAGTTTTTTTCGCTCTTATAGGAATTTTTAACAAAAGTTGAAAACAAAAACTTAAATTCAACAGTAAGAATGTTACGGGCAAGTAGTCTTGCTTCCTCTTAACGACTTCCTTTAACCTCTTCTTTCCTCTTGACTTTACTTCACACTACTGACCCCGAGTGTTCGCGACGTTCGGGTTATATGGCCAGACGATTGAATAATGGAATGCGCAATTCAAAGTAAAATTCATTTTTTTTTACCTTATTTTTCTAAGAACTATTTGTTTTTTATAATAAATATGGATGTGTTATAGACTACCAAAAATCTATACTTATAAAATAACAAGTGCTGACTGACTGATTCATCATCGCCGTAAACTATGATAGTTAGGGCTATGAAATTTAGTAAGTAGGATCCTTTTATTGAGTAGACACCCACCAAGAAAGGAATTTCGGAATTTCTACCCCTATAGGAGTGAAATAGGGGGTTGAAAGTTTGTATGGAAGCCCGTCATTTTTTAAGTTAGAATACAGAAACTTTACTTTTGGGCTACTGATTAAAAATGAGTAAACACGTATTATATAAATATTCTAATATTCAGAAACGCTGAAATACACCCCTTAGGGGTAGACCCCTATGGGGTGAAATAGGGGTTGACATTTCGTACAAAGGTTAGTCTGGAAGTTCGTCGGATTTTTGAAGTTCGAAACATGAAACTTTATTTATGTGTTACTGATTAAAAATGAGTGGATACGTATTTAAGCGTTTCTGGATATTCTACCCCTAAGGGGTGAAATAGGGGTTGAAAGTTTGTATGGAAGTCCGTTATTTTTTAAATTAGTACCATGAAACTTTATGCATTATCAGCATTTATGCGAATTCTGTTCCTAAAGGGGATGAAATATTTGTCGAATGTTTGTATGAAAGTTCTTTTAAATGCGCTATTGATCAAAAATAAATTAATACGTTCAAAAACATAAATAAATTACTGATACATACTTTAACACAGTTTTAATTAAATACATATAATCAACTTCCACGCGAGCAAAGCCGCGGGCAACAGCTATCTATACAAATAATTAAAATTGGAGTGTCTGTTTGTAATATTAAAATAACCGCTTTTTACTAAATGCATATGTATATATACACGGTACATATACCAAAAATGTAGTTAAATAATTTTTTGTCTGTCTGTCTGTCTGTCTGTCTGTTTGTTCCGGGTAATCTCTGGAACGGCTGGACGGATTTTGACGGGACTTTCACTGGCAGGTAGCTGATTATCCAGGGAGTAACTTAGGCTACTTTTTTTAGAGTAACTTTGTCACGTGGCGTTACTCGCGGTACAACAATAACCGCGGGTAACACCGCGGGGTTCAGCTAGTCATCAATAAAACACAATGTTTTTTTTTATTTTCTTTTCGACAATTAGTAATTTGATAATATATAGCTTATATTATCAAATTACTAATTGTCGAAAAGAAAACAATATTACAAACAATATTGCTGTTAATTTTGTTTTTTCTATATTATAAGAGGAAAAACAAAATTAAAACATGCTATTTACTCTGAAGAAATGTGCGAAATTAAATTAAACTTTTTCGTTACTTCCAGTAAGTTTTTTAAACAAAAACGCAAAAATAGCCTGGATAAATGCTAGATCTAGACTACTAAATTTGAATATCAACATCATACGGTGGAAATATATTCAAACTGCAAATTATTTTGGGATTTAATTTGCATAGAGAATTCAGTCAACACCGGCCCCTTAAATAGCTACTATACGTTTAGCTTAAACAAATTTAGCGCCCTTTTGCACAATGAAGCAGGTATACTTAGTTAATTGTTAAAGGGTCGAGCTTTGCGAGTTTGGGCGGCACTATCCCGGTGTCCTGTATCCTGGTGTTGCACTCGCGCACACACAAGTTTTAAACACGTTTAGAGCCGCTAAATAGCCAAGTTCCGTCAGATTGTTACACAGGTTTAGGAAAAAAATGATAGTCGTACATTCAACCTTTTTAAACGCATTTAGTATGTCTTAAATAGGGTTAAAAACTATACCAGTTACTTCCCGCGTATCATTACTCTTTGTATTCGTGGGTAGCTATAGTTTTTTCCTTTTTAATGAACTTCAAAAAATAAGGAAGGTTCTCAATTCATTTTGATGATTTTTTTTTAATGTAAAGTAGATATCCTAACGGTGGTACCATGATAAGGACACTAAGATTTTTGCTATTTCTGACATTTCTCGTACTCAAACCTCAGTCAGTCGTCCGGTAGAAACTTTTGATCCTATAAGAAATAGGATCGATTGGCATCAAAAAAAGATTTTGTTTGAAATTATCATTTTCTTGATGACTGTACATTTTTTCAAAATCTGTAAATGCAGTTCAGAATATCTTAAAAAATTATGGACAGTCTCCTGATCGCGTTTTCCTGTAACTATAACGGTTAAGATACCTGCCCTTACTGTCCCATCTCAAGTGTAAAATTCACCTGTATACAGTAAATTGCGTTACTTATAGTCCAGTCAATACAGATATTTCAAATAACAAAAATTCCCGGAGAGCCAAATACTAGTGGAGAGCTAGGGTTTACTATTACAAATAAAGTTTAAAAAATCCCCATCGATCCTAGGCTACAAAAGTTATTCGGGGTCAAAGGTCAAAATTAGAGGTTTCCTTTTGGATTTTTCTCGAAAACGATAAGTTTTATCAAAAAAAAGTAAAAAACCTCAAACCAAAGTTGTAGATCTTAAATTCTCTACAAAAATTACCCTGGTTTCCCCTGGTAGGTATACATCATATATTATACTATTCTAAAAACATTGATTCAAAAGATAGTCGTCCCTAACTGAATCCCCTCTACCCACGTGGCATTGAGAAACATCTGGCTATTCTATTGTCCGTAGGTCTCGTTCATGTACCTGTCTCTTTTGGTGCTAAAAAAAATACGCGAAACAAGAAACAAGTGAGTAAGGACACCGGCACCTGGTACGGGATCCGGTGTCCTCATTAATTCGGTAAAACACAGCACAAGCGCTGCTTCACACCGATGTTCTGCGAGGCCGTGGCTACACAAACGAGGAATAGAATATAATAATTTTTTGATCATGTTTTAATAAAATATTAGGTATCAAAAAAATCCTATTCGCTTTTACTTGTTTTGCTCTTTGTGATGATATTCGATTTCATATCTTGAATAAGGGGTTAAGGAAACTGAGGAGATATTTTTCCAGCTTTTAGTATAGCATATGTATGGTTTTTAAGGGGGTCTGTCCCCTGCTAAGTCTTACTCCTCCCACCGGAGGACGTAGGCAGTCAATGGTACAAATTTAAAAGCGCCTAAAACGAATGTCGTAGCAATGTCCAGGAGTTACTAAGTTAAACATTTTTATTACTTAGCTTAACTGCCAAAACTGGCTTCTTACACGTAGTCTTAAACTGAGTAGACCTAGTACTACCTATTACTGGGAACTGTTTTGTCCAACAGAAATAACTCTTTCGGATGTTTAAATTGTCTCTAATGACGGAAAATACAGTCTAGCTAGCTAGTCTAATTATATCTCGAAAATGGTTCAAGATAAAAAAAGAGATTAACAAATATTGTAGAAAATTTATCCTCTACAATATTTATTGGCACACAAATAGCATAAAAATAGATATTTTTAATTTATGTAGATGAAAGGTTATAATAGCTATAAGTGACAAATAAAGTACTTTATACAATTTTCAATTACGAAATTATGCAAAAAAGAACTACTATGCCCAATACATCCTAACATTCCATTTTACATTTATGAATAAAAAAAAATGTAGATATGTATGTATCTTGGAATACCTGTAGACACGGACACCCTACGATAAGCAGTTTTGAAGCGTTTTAGGGTGTAAAATTTTAAGTTATACAAGTTTATAGATGACTATCTTTCATTCCGAAGTGAATCTTGGACTAAAAGACCATTGACCACTTCAAATACCTCGGCAGTGTTCTCTCTAGCGATGCGATATTGATCGATCGATATAGTATAGATATATTTTGATACCAATAGTCCCGTAAACAGGCAAAAGACGGTGAGTCGCAAGCAAGTAGGTAAAGATATTTAGATCAGGGAGCGCTCCACCTTGTTTCATCATCATCATCAGATTAAGTGTGCATCCGAATCAAGGGCCCATTTTTTTACTTTTGCGATACTTAAAAAGATTTAAATAAAAATTAGTTTAATGTAGTAGAAAAGGGCAAAAAAAACACTGAAACGTGAATTCAGCTGTTATTCATCATATCTATTATTATCTATACATCTATACAAATAAATAAAATTGGAGTGTCTGGAATGCATATATATGTTTACACGGTACATATACCAAAAATATAGTTAATTTTTTTTGTCTGTCTGTTTGTTCACAACAAACAGACAGACAGACAGACAGACAAAAAATTTTTAACTACATATTTGTTATATGTACCGTGTATACATACATATGCATTTAGTAAAAAGCGCTTATTTTAATATTACAAACAGACACTTCAATTTTATTTATTTGTATAGATAAAATTATACCTATACATATAATTCGTGTAATGAAATTATGCGTTGAATTTCGACCACTACGTACACCACTATAAAAACTAATTAATTATAGTAGAATTAATTCCCTGAACCATGTAATTTTAATGTGTCGTGGTCCTAGTAAGTGTAGGTAGACAAATCGTCCTGTGCCTTACAGGACATTTAGAGAGTTATGGGCCTACCACACACGCGTAAGTATAATCATCATATTTTTGCCTGCGCAGGCCGGCTTCGGTAGCTGACTGACTGCTTTTTAGACTGGCGTTATCCGTGGTTACAACAACAAATGCGGATTATACCGCTGGGTTCAGCTAGTTATACCTATATAAAGATAGTTGTTCTCAGGAGGGATTCTACAAAGACACTGCCAATTTGTTCATATGCTGGGAGTGCAGAGCTGTGATGTGTAGAATTGCACGGTTCCGGCAGCAGGCTTGCGTCGCGCAGAGGCAGCTCATTGCTGATGGACGTTTGGATGATACTAATTAGAAATAAAGAAACAGCATGGGCGTAACTTGGGGAGAGTTTTTGGAGTGTCAGGGTTCCTGAACAGGAGGGGGCCATTTACAAACCGTGGGTGATCAAAGGTACTTTGGGGTTCCAGGGATTTCCTTTCGAGGGTGAACCTGGTTCCCCGGCTTCTAGTAGTTTTACAGTAGCGCCAACGACACAGCGGCTTGAGCATTTTTTTTAATTTTGCCTGCACAAGCCCGGCCTGCGCGTACTTACCTGCGCTTATCGTGGTATGGTCGTTTACGCTTTGACTTCTGCATATTTTTTTTCATTAGCTCAAAAAAATACTAGCTGAAGAAACATTGTTTCCACGCCGACGATTTTGACAAGAATGAGGCTTGCGCGTACTCCACTGTGCCGTGTGATAGCTACGTCCGTGTTCGAGTATCATCAGTAAGTACTATTAGTTATTCTGTTAGTATCCAAAATTTACTATAAAGTAAATGAAGGTGTGTGGATGAAAATGAAACATATTTGAAGCATGCATTGCTTTATTTTTCAACAATGTATTACAACTTGACAACTTTTATACACAAAGAAACAAATGGGACAAGTCGGTTATTTCCAAATCTAGATAATCAAGGGCTGCAACGCTCTAGGCACAAAGAGTCTTAAATTGATAAAATTCAGGCAGACCTATAGTGAGTAAGTGACATACCCCACTTTGAATGCGTTCGAGGCAACCGAGCTTCTGTCTCGGAGTTGCTACTATTATTTGTAAGAGATAACTTGTGAGACAGCCATGTGCCTACAGCGTGAACTATGAAGAATGAAGGCTTCCAAGCTTGAGACTACTACACGACATTAAAACTATTAACATCTTCAAAAAGTAATAACTATTAATATCATCAAAAAGTGATGTAAAATCTACTGAACTGGTGAGCACATTATAATTATTTAAATTCACTGGAGTCTGCTGCTGGTACAGTATTAGTAACAAATGCGATAAAATATATTTTATATTTCAACAATCACATTTATTCAGTTTCGATATTTCTAAATCAGATTGTTCTGTTTTGTCAACGCGAAGTTACTAAATATGATATCTACATAATATGACATATAAAAATTGTCTCAATAAAAGTGTTGTATATGAACATATAAACAGTTGAAGATTAACACTGCTTCCGTACATAGCGACTATTGCAATGTTTTACAACTATAAACAAAAACATGAATTACAAAATGCTCAATGTATAACAGCAAAACCATAAGAATAACCAATAACTTAAGGTTTAAAATACAACTAACGAGTGGTGTATAGCGTAGTCATAGGCCACTATATGCCTACCCTATGGAGCCGCACTGCGCCGCGCCTCATCCGGTTGATCTTCACAGGCAGTGATGCATATTCTACGGCTTGATGTTAGGATTTTTATTTAATATTGCAGCTTCATATTTGTCGTACAGTATCATCGTCGGGTTTCAGGATCCCTTACAATGAACGGACAGAATACCAGAAAACCAACAAAAGTATTAAATTATATTATTTACAACCGAACCGAACGAAACTAGTTTTATATTAGCTATGTGCAACTATGCTAGTAAAGAAACATTAACGCAGGCCTATTCTTGAGCAATCATGCAGTAGTTGATATGGGCGTAAAGAACAGTATTGTTTAATCTTATGGTGAAATTACATTGCGGCACTTTGATGAACTAACACTTATATCATGAAACTGTAATCTTAATCACTATGAAACCGCAGGCTATAGTCGAAGTTCGACAAATAAAAAATGTAGCTTGGCAGCTTTGGTGTGGTTGATAGAAATTAAAAATATCTAAAACTTCATTTAGCTTTACACACTGACATCGTGAGTATAAAACAAATAGTTACACCATTTACTTTAGTCACGACTTGTCCACTTGTAGTTTATTCAAAACTAGGGTGCAAATAGATAGATCAAACATTATAAGTAGTGTATTATCATACGGCACAACAACTCTGATAAAATAATGTAAAAAATACAACGGTGATCAGTAAGGTAACATCTAACTGATGGACAATAATTACTGGAACTATGTTATCAAATGCTAGCCGACCCGCACAACTTCATCTACGTCTCGTATTGATCGTAGCGATGTTATTATAGCCTATGGCCTTCGATAAATGGGATATCCACCGGTAAAATATTTTTTCAATTCGAATTAGTTTTTACGAAACATTTGACTGAAAGGCCGTCAGCGCAAAAGTGGTCTAAGCCGAGACAAACAGTATGAAACTAATAGGTTTTGTATAATCACGAATCTCACATAAAGTTAGGCCGACTTTGCATGATATTTTATCAGGTTTAGGATCACTTTTGTACTTTTGGAATAAGTAAGGAATATACAAAATTGAGGATTAGGCCATTTTTGGGCTGACTGCCTATTATATTCTTTAAATAATAGTGTCTGTACCTATGAAGTTGTCATTACGCAAAACAAAGAACATCAAATCAAAATAATTTGTGTTTGGCTAAGAATGTTAATTTCAAAATAATTTCATTTTGAAAAACGGAAATTTTTTCTCAAAATTAGTCATTTGTTTATGTATTAGTGTAAAATTTTCTTCGCATTTTATTTTATCGTTCATATGGGAAGTTAAAATTTTGAATAATTTTCACAAACGACACGAAGCATCAACGACGTTATCGGAGTGAAAACTACACACGAATTCACCATCCATTATGGGTTTGCCCGCTTCCATTATGGGGCTTTCGACTTGAAAAGTGAAACCCTTGGGCGTCCAAAAACTGATCGATAATGATGAATTAAGAAGTTTGTGGCAGCTGATGAAACTCCATCTACGGTTTAATTAGCAGCAGCTTTCGGTTTGCGTTTAATTGGCATTGACAAACTGTATCGATTACATGGGTGGGTATAGTAGATTACGTACCTTCATTAGTTGATATATAAAAAACCGTAAACTTATTTAATTAAAAAATTACAATTTCATAGGTAAAGACCTAATTATAACATGTATGTGTCCCAAAAACCTTCCCGACCCAAAAACCGCATTTAAATCCGTTGTGTGGTTTGAACATCTAACAGCATACAAGAACGAAAAGAAACTTCATTTTATACTATATGTATAGAAGATGATTACAGTTGAGGAGTGTAAATAAGGTCAGTACACTTTCAGTTGATTCTTGTCATCGAAGCCGGCGGAGTGTCCAGCATTGCGAACTATGAAACTATTTCCATCGAAATGCATCCGTCTCTCGCCGCGTCTGTAGATAGTAATTAATTTCAATATTGTGATTAGTAATACCGTATGTTCTACTAATATAATAATTTATTTAGTTTATTTATTTATTCTTTCTTAAAGCTATCGCAAAAATACTAGCGATTGTTACAAATCCTTACATCTGTAGGTTAACGTCAGCAATCATAATAGTATTAAACTGTTCTATAGCTGCCAGCGTCTTCCATTCTGGGCACTCACAATTGGGTCTTCTTCATATTCTAAATAATAGAACATTGAAGAAAGAACAATCACATTTGCACTACTCATTTCCTTTCAAATTGAGTGAACTATTCTCTCACTATCTCGTCCAGCAGAAGATAAGTAGGTACACCAAGTCAAAAATGAACTGCTGCCTCATAACTTGGATTCACGGGGCAATTCCTTACATTGAAACGTGATGCACCTCGCCAATAACACCAGTGAGGTAACGACCATAACGACCGATAAATGAAAAATAAATTGCAACATTTTTTTTATTTTTCATATAAAGACTTAACCTGCATTAGAAACTTATCCTGTACATAAACGATGTGGAACTTGACATAGCAAGAGCCCGTGAACCCCAGACCTTCGTTGTTTTATAAAAGCTGAAAGTTTGTTAGCGCATGCTCCCAACAGGTAAGAATGATGGACCATAATGATGTTTGGGTTACCGTGACCTTGGCAGGTAAACGGTACAAAAGGTGTGTAAAATACCGAACTCAAATAATAAAATGCGATTTTTTGGTATTACCTGCAGAATATTATTAAGTCACATTATTCATTACCAGACACTTAACATCGTGGCAACCCCTTGCCAGACACCCTTAATGTACATGAAATTATAATTTTATTTACGTTATAGTATAAAAGCTGATTTTTATATATAATACTTAGGTAATAAGTAAATGATGTTTCCTCATTAGCTGGACATTTTTGATAGTGCCAACCCCTTGCCAGACAAACATGTAGCATGTAGGGTAGGGTAGCTGTAGCAGTGAATGCGAGGCAGCATGAAATAATGCGAAAAAAGTATGTATAAAAGTAAGAAAGTATAAAAGTATTTTTGTATGAGTGACTGGCAAGTTATAAACTATTATAAAAAATAATGATTATTTGTTGGTAAAAATAGGAGTTATTTTTTGCGAGCTAATTAAATAATCGTGTCATGAAAATGGATTTGCTCCAAGAACATTTTTGCGCTATGTTTTTTTACGGTTTCATTTCAAGAGTCGCCTGAAACCGACCTACTACTAATTTTGAAGGATGAAGAAAGAAGTGGTCGCCCTTTGACGGCTAGGAAAACGTGCTAGCAGTGACAAATAGAGAAAGGATATTTTATGAGATTCAACACATACTGATGCATGCAGATTGGATCGGGAAACCTTCACGAGATTCTACACGTGCATCTTCGCATGAGGATAGTTTCGCGCTGTGTGCCGCACAACCTCACCGATGTTCAGAAGCAGGCCTGGGTCGAATGGTGCCGGAAACAAATTTGAAGCAGGCTCGTCTCGGTGTGTTTACGACATCATTACAGGGGATGAGTTCCGGATTTATCAATACGATCCAGAAACGAAGCGCCAGTCGACGGTTTGGGTGTTTCAAAACGAACCAGTCTACCAAAGTGAAGTGATCTAAAACCAGGGGGAAGATTTTGATCGCGAGCTTTTTCAATTTGACTGGCTTCTTGGTGTCAATCCCTTTACGGAACCAAAGAAGCATTAACTTGGCAGAAGTTTACTCTGTTGTGAGTAGCAAGCGACCAAACACAGGACTCCGCGAGCTACTGCTCCACCAAAACAACGCGCCCGCGCTCACTGTGCTGAAAACGAGGGACTTCTGGGTCACCCTCCTTGCAGCCCTGACCTAGCACCGTGTGACTAATTTTTATTCTCAAAAATTAAAAATCAGCTCAAAGGGATACAATTTTCGGCGTCGGAAGATTCATTGTCAGCGTTCGAACAGGCTGTAACCGAGGAGTCTGCGGCGGACTGGAAAAAGTGTTTTGAAAACTGGTTCAAACGCATGAAACTTGATTTTGCTAGTGGAGAGAATTTAAAAAAAAATGTAATAAAAAAACAGTTACCTATAGGAAACTAAGTTTTGCTAAAATAAGTGTTCTCTCCACTAGCAAATACCAAGTTTCATGCGTTTGAACCAGAGTGCGAGTGAGATGGCGAGTAAGTCTACCGCGATCCTTCACTATGCAAGGAGTTGCCACGATGTTAATCTGATTTGATGTTTGGCAATGAATAACCTAATTTTTATTAATATTCCGAAGGTATAATGCCAAAAACTTGTGTCTGAAGTTGAGACCTCCTTGGAAAAGATCCCAAATTGGGGTAGACTCAATTTAGTCCACTTTAACCCCACAAAGACACAAATTTGCGCGTTCACCGCTAAAAAACTGCCGTGGGTCGTATGTCCTCGCTTTGAAGACACTCCCCTATCTGCCTCAGCCAACATTGAGATACTTGGAGTCGACATTTCGAGTGGAGTCCAGTTCTGTGACCATTTGGAGGATAAGGCCAAATTGGCCTCAAAGAAGCTTGGCGTGCTCAACAGATCGAGACAGTATTTCACACCGGCTCACCGCCTCATGCTTTATAAAGCGCAGGTTCGGCCTCATATGGAATACTGTCCTCATCTTTGGGCGGGTGCACCCCAGTACCAGCTCCTCCCTCTGGATCGCATTCAACGGAGGGCGGCTCGAATCGTCGACTGCCAAGAACTTTCAATTCAGCTAGACTCTTTGGCGCTGCGTAGAGATGTTGCCTCGCTGTGCATCTTCTACCGCATCTACTATGGGGAGTGCTCCGAGGAATTGTTCGGATTGATCCCTGCCGCCTCTTTCCGCCATCGTCCTACGCGACAAAACTTTCATCCCCCATCATGTAGATGGTTGGCAGTCCACAACGGTGCGCTTTTCAAGAAACTTTCTGCCTCGCACAGCAAAACTGTGGAATGAACTGTCGCCTGCGGTATTCCCGGACCAATACGACCTTCAAACCTTCAAGAAACGAGCGTACTCCTTCTTAAAAGGCCGGCAACGCACCTGTGACGCCTCTGGTGTTGCAGGTGTCCATGGGCGGCGGTAATCACTTACCATCAGGTGATACGTCTGCTCGTTTGACCCCCTATTTAAATAAAAAAAAAAAAAAAAAAAATATTTATTATATTTACTTTGTTATTTCATGAATTTAGAACGGTATTTGGGTGTATAAAGGTGCGTAACCTTTAGTACCGTCTACTTGCCAAAGCCACAGTAACCCAAACTTCATAATAATCCATCGTTCTTACCTGTGTTGGGAGCATGCGCTGACAAACTCTCAGCTTTTATAACAATAACGAAATTCTGGAGTTCACGGGCTCTTAGACCATTACACATATATATAAAACGGTTACCTATGCGTAAATTTCCAAGAAACTGAGAATTTACATGAATGTTGAAGAAAAAATTTGGAAAGTCCCCATTGATCCAAGGAGTACAAAAAAAGTTCGCAAGAATGGGTTTTTGTGGATTTCTAAGCGAAATAAGGTTAGTGTAATGATAAAACATCTTAAAATAGCTCTGACAAAAATCTTAGAATATTTTGTACTAAAATTTTCCTACATTTTGCCCATAGCATTCAATGTGAACCTTCACAATAGAATTATAGGATAAATGACACCTTGGTTCAAATTACTTTCTTTTTATCATCTGTCAAAACGATAACTTTGTAAGAAAAATGTACTAAATACAAACTTGTGACGTCACTCTTGCAGACCACTCAATTGAGACATATTTCAATTTTAATTCGATTAAAATTTGTAATGGAAATGAACAGTTGTAATAATTATATTTTCGAGCCGGCCCGTTTGTGCTGAAATTACGAGTTTAGTAATATTCGTTTCAATGAAGAAAACATCGGTATTTATTTACGATACAGTCATCTACCCTGTTATAAATAATTACTCATTTATTTTATTTGAAATTCTTCCAAGTGAAAGGATTACATACCGTACAAATAAGTGCTGCGTCTGACCTAGCGAAGCAGTGCAGTGAAGAAAGGGACTGGTGATGGACGCAGACCCGTTGCTAGGACTTGTACGCAATTGATATTTGTGGCTGCACCGATGGATCCTGTACAATATATATTGAACTTAGCAAGGTGATTACAGCGAATAGATTTTCATAACATTTAGTTTGATTAAACATCTTTTAAATACTTTGAAAATGAAAGAGACAGTTTTAACAAATATTACCTGACAAGGCCATCAGCTGTCTGGCTCACTCGCACATTATTGATGATCCAGTTGTCTATGCCATCATCAGTGAGCCAGTACTGCGCGGCTTGCAGTAAAGTTAGCGCTTCATTCACGTATGATGGGCCGTGCCGGGACTCGCTGGTTCAACAAACAATAAAAGGTCATTAGGTACAGCGAACGTAATTTAGTTAGAACAAACTGCTTTGTGGTACTAAAACAGTATGCCGACTGTTGCTGTGTGACTATGCATTAAGCGATAAAGCAATACAATCCTCATACTAAACATGTAAATAACAACAACTTAATCTTGGCTGAAAATAAGCTGATAATACCTGCCATGCTAATTTCACATTACGCTCTGAAATCACAGGTACATGCATGTACTTATTAGTACTTTAATTTTTAGAAAACCTGTAGTGTACATGTGATCATATATCTGAAAAGGAGATTGATGAACATAAAATAATATATTTTTCTTGTAATGTTCTCTCTACACGCTTACCGAGGGAGAACCAAGCTTCGGCATGAATGGGCGGATCGACCGGAGTATACCCGGAGGATAGCACGGCCTTACAGAAAACCGGTTTCACCGAGTGAGTGAGGATACCGGAGGCCCATACCCCAACCCCTCTCCCATCCCCCAAAAACCGGCAACGGACTTGACGCCTCTGGTGTTTCGGGTGTCTATGGTCAGCGGCTTACCATCAGACGATACGTCTGCTCGTTTGCCCCCTTTACCATAAAAAAATTCAAAACATATACGATACATACACACATGTACACAATCGTTATGCTAATCATTTAAGTACTGGTATGCACATGTTAGTTTAACTTTACAGCATAATGTGAAAGAAAGTTAAATTTAGAAGGGACATTCAGATAAAGGGGGCATTCCGATAAAGGGGGCATTCCGATAAAGGGGACATTCCGATAAAGGGGACATTCAGGTACAGGACACATTCCATGGAAACGGGACATTCCATGGAAACGGGACATTCCATGGAAACGGGACATTCCATGGAAACGGGACATTCCATGGAAACGGGACATTCCATGGAAACGGGACATTCCATGGAAACGGGACATTCCATGGAAACGGGACATTCCATGGAAACGGGACATTCCATGGAAACGGGACATTCCATGGAAACGGGACATTCCATGGAAACGGGACATTCCATGGAAACGGGACATTCCATGGAAACGGGACATTCCATGGAAACGGGACATTCCATGGAAACGGGACATTCCATGGAAACGGGACATTCCATGGAAACGGGACATTCCATGGAAACGGGACATTCCATGGAAACGGGACATTCCATGGAAACGGGACATTCCATGGAAACGGGACATTCCATGGAAACGGGACATTCCATGGAAACGGGACATTCCATGGAAACGGGACATTCCATGGAAACGGGACATTACATGGAAACGGGACATTACATGGAAACGGGACATTACATGGAAACGGGACATTCCATGGAAACGGGACATTACATGGAAACGGGACATTACATGGAAACGGGACATTACATGGAAACGGGAAATTCCATGGAAACGGGACATTCCATAGAAACGGGACATTCGGAGACAAGGTAATAGAGCCACGCGGATTTCAGCACAAACCGGCCAGCTTGACTGGGGCGGTACTATCCTCGGATAGAAAATCAACCTAAAATGACAGTGTTCGTGCTGTCCTGTTTCGTTTTTCACTGTGGTCCCCACCATTTCGACTCACGTGTTTCGGTGTTTTGGTAAGTACGACACCGGAGACCCAATGAGGCAGAAACATCTCAATAGGCCGCCATAGTGTGGGTCACCATGCTGCATTATCTTTATTCGCAATGAGTATGGTGACCACCACTCTTAGATTCTGCTCGTCTTACCATCAGGCAGAATAGAGTCACTTTAGTTGGCAGTCATTGAATATTCATAAAAACCTGTTACATATTAACAACGACTATCTCCTGTCTAGTTGCCCTCCGTTATCTAATAGGTCTTTACCTATGAAATTGCCGTTTTGTATGCAATAAGTGAAAGTACCTATTTTTTCAAGCTTTCTTATTTCTGTTATTCGAAGTAATCACCCATGAAATCGACGCATCTTTGCCAACGCATTGGCAGTTTATTGATGCTCTTCTTGTAAAAATCAGCTGGACGGGAGGCAACAAGCTCTTCAAAGGCATTTTGTACTGCCTCTCGGGAATTGAATTTTTTACCCACTAAAGTTAAACGAACTAGACGAGTAAAAGTTGCGACAGACTGTCTCGTCGAACAGACAGTCTCCAAGCTGCAAGAGCAGGGGTTGGAAGTTCCTTGGAGGGGCTGGAAGCTCTCCCTCATCCGCCATACTCACCAGACCTTGCACCTACCAACTATTACTTTTTCCAAAATTTAGACAACTTTTTAGTGGCTATTTATTATTAATATTTATGTATTTGTCTGGAGCAGGAATGAACAAAGACAATGTTTTATTTTAATAGTTACGTTGTTCACCAGTGGTGGTCATTGTAAATGTCAACCAGTGGTGGTCATTGTAAATGTCAACCAGTGGTGGCTACAGTGAATAAATTGTAATAATGATTCTTAATTGCCACCTCCCGTAACAGTAGAAACTATCTGTACTAAAAAATAAATTGAATTATCTCTTTGTAATTACAAATTAACAGCTTTTCACTAAATGCAAATGTAAGTATATATAACAGTTACCAGTTACAAATGAAAAAAAAAAACACTTTTTAAACTTTTTGTCTGTGTGTTTGTTGCTCGGCTGAACCGATTTGGACGGGTAACACCGCGAGGGTGAACTAGTTAAAAATAAAATACTAAGTACTTGTAGAAGACATTGAGGGTGAAGTCCTGGCTCATGTCAAGAAACGTGTCAGTGGTAGTTCGTGTACCAGCAGCATCTACGAGGTACACCAGAGCGCATTGTTCCGCCGTGAAAGACACGCCTTTGTACCACATTTTCGCGTACCTGTCGAATAATAAACAAGATCAATAAATTGTTGCAACAAAGGAGGATGGTTAGGCGATTTATTAGTTTTTAAAATGTCATCCTATTTGCGGATTCGTAGCATGTCGTCACAAGTGTTTACATACGCATTTTGAGGTACAAGCTTGTATGAAAATTAAATGCATGCATATAATAATAACAACCTTTGAGTTGTTTACAACTTGGAAGACCAAAACCAAATTGCATTGACACCGTAGGATTTGCTTAAATAATAAATCACATAAGGGCGCGCATTTCTATTTCTAGGATTGCCCGCGTAACGTAACCATCATGTCAAAAAATACCTACACAGTCAAGACCACATAATTGTAGGTTTGATGATGAAAAAGGATTGTTTCTCAATATTTAATCATCATTAGCCTATTGCAGTCCACTGCTGGTAAACATGTGGGTCTCCCGCATCATCACTCTGATCTGAATAATCTCTTATATTCATTATCTATAGTACTTAGTCCGGCCATAAATACTGTTAAAATTAAAAATAAACAATATTGCTTTTGAATTTGGAATTTATTTTTTTATACGATTGTTCATTGTGTTTTCTTATTTTCGCTCCAATATATTGTTAAATATTTTGTAATATTAAAATGAAGTGGGGTGATAAAGAGAACTGAATTGCAATGCAATCACAGGATTGCATTACATAAATTAGGTATGGAGAAAAATACAATTTTTTGAATCCTCCATATACGCTTGGTATTAGTCAAATATTTGTGTACCGCGCTATTGATAGGTACAAAGAAACCTCCTCTATTTGTGACAGAAAAAGTTCTGGCCGTCCACGTAATGTTCGTATGCAAAGGGCTATCAAAGCAGTGGGACAGAATTTGAAGAAATCCTGTCCGAAAGCAGAAGATTGTATTTCGGGAAATGAAGATAGCACCTAGAACCTCGTCGCGTATTTTAAAAGACGACTTTAGGACTTGGAGCCTATACAAGACGTACTAGCCATTTCTTAACTGACAATTTAATAAAAATAGGATGGTAAAATCAAAACAACTACTTAAGCGGTGCGTAAAGAGAGGTCACAGCAAAACATTATGCTGAAATCTCTAAAGAAGCTTCCAAATTAGTCAATAGAGTACAACGTGGGCATTATCCGACTTCATTTGTGGTTTCGTGGGGTGTTACGCATGAAGGAGTGACAGCCATATTTCTGTGCAAAACGTATCATCAAGATACCATTTTTGTGAAGGTAGTTAAGCCACTTAACAACACCATGTTCAATAACCAAGAATGATCCTTTCAGCAAGACTTGGCACCAAGTCATAAAGCTCGATCCACCCAATCTTGGTTAGGAACTAACGTTTCAGACTTCATCAGAGCTAAAGACAGGCCGGCCGTCATCCAGTCCTGATCTTTATCCATTGGATTATGATTATGGTCAGTTTTAGAGAGTAAGGCTTGCTCTAAACGCCATGATAATTTGGAGTCCCTAAAACAATCCATACGATAGGCAGTTAAGAATTTTCCCATAAAAAGAGTGCATGCTGCTATTGTTCTGTCCTCAACGTTGACCGTATTGCAGCCAATAGAGACCACTTAGAATAAGCTTTATATATTTTTAATGGATTTATATTCATATATTAAACTAACACATTGTAATAGAAATAAATGTTACGTACAATAAAAAAATGATGTTTTTCTTTGTTACAATATTTATAGCAAGACTAAGTATGTTTGGAGACTTTGAAAACAACACTGTTCCTTTGCAAAACGGAATGGAATGTGTACCCGTAAATTATTGTGTCAATATTTTTATTGACATTTTAAAGAAAAATGGAACGACGTTATCTCACTTACATATTGACCAAGGGGGCTGATAATATAACGAAAGTGTTCTTAAAGAGAAAAAAACCTTAGTAGTCCAAACATTATGTTAATAACTAACTTATTATTGCCTTGCTGATGGCGAGCTTGGATCTCAACGCGCGATCCGTAGTGATAGACACGTCCATTGGGGTGAATGAGCGCCGCAGCCGCGCCAGACCGTGACAAGGCCAAGATTATATTGTTCTTAGCATTGGTCACTCTCACCGCTCCGTCGATTGTCATATCCACTCTGTGGACAATATAACTTTCTGGATAGTGCTTAACAATTAACTTTGATAACTACAGCCCATATTTACTTTTAATACACGAATAATAAGCATTTTACAATTTATTAAAGTTAAATAGGTGAGGATAACGCTTACTTGACTCTGTCCCTCAGGCGGAGGCAGACGGTGCCATGAGGAGTTACAGAGGCGTTAAACCCAGCTCCGCCAACAACTTCCGTCATCTGTTAATAAAATACAAAAGGATTTAACATAGTCACCAGATTTGAACTTCTATAAAACTCATAGGGGTCGTAAAGCCAATCTTTTTGAGGAGTAGTCTTTACAGTACGAGTAAATGTGTATGTATATCTATAGACCTGGTCTAAGGATTAAAAAGACGTATCTAATTGGCCAAATATTAAATTTAACGCAATCGTTCATACAAGCAAACGAACAAATAAAAGCGTGTGAAGCGCAGCGTAAACGGCTGCTTCAATTTCATCAATTCTTAATGTTAGATCGCCCATTTATCGAGGATGGTTAGGTATAGGCTATAAACAAAAAGAGATGCACCAAGTTGCGTAGGTTAGTTAGAAATTTACTAAGAAAATATTTTCTCTCTCTCTATTTATTATTCTCTGCTCCTACTAATCTACCTACTACATCTTTTGCATCGAATCATCGAAATGATGAATTTGCGTAGTGTACAATTTCAAATTCATGATCAGCGTCATTTATAGACGCCAAAAGACAAGTTTGTTAATGAATGACGTTAAGGATCACAATCGTATATACCTATATACATACGTATATTACATATCTATACAAATAAACAAAATGCAATGTTACCAGCGGTACGACAATTACCGCGGCCGCGGGTAACACCGCGGCGTACAGCTTGTTTATATACATGAGCATGATTATAATGAGAAGCAGATGTAGTTGCGTGGGTCAGTCAGCTAGTATAATGTAATGTCTACAACTAAAGCAAAAATTTAAAATCAAACATTGTCTTATAACAGAGTCTTTCATGACAGATTAAAAATTTCCTGATATAGAATATCTCTACTACATGGTAGGGTTAGGTACACGTACATACACGTTCTACGAGAGAAATAAAATTCCATCATTGCACAAACGCGAATCGCCTTGAAACGAGTAATAAGTAGTAGTGACTAGTAAGTTGTTAGTAAGTTACGAGTAGTAAGTTATTAGTGATTTATTGCAATACTTTATGCTTTTTGCAAACATTTACAGGTACAGACAGTTTATTGATTTTATTAAACAATAAATATGGCGTATATGAAGCATAAAATGCACTAACTATAATAATATTTCCATTCAACGCGGTATAAAACTCACCTCAAGCTCCCGCCAAGTATCTGCATGATAGATGTCATCTCCTGGGTAGAAGGGCGCCTTGCGCTGGAGAGGCGCTCGCCATGGGGGCTGCCAGCTAGCAGCACCTACTAGCTCAGCTTGTCCCAAACCACCCTCAAGGAATTTGCTATAGTCTTGAAAGGCAGATAAGTTCGACTCTTCCTGCCAAGACCAAAATCGTAATGTGTCAAATTGACGATGATACCATGCGAGAGTAACTACTCGTGTGCACAGAGAGCATAAAAAGAACAATTATTAAATCTCTAAATTAATGTTGTCTTTTCGTTTCTTTATAAATTATCTTTCATTTTAATTGTATATTTGATGGATGGGCTACTGATTGCTTACCGGAGACGCATACCCAACCCCTCCCCACAACCCATTCCCCATCCCCTAAAGGTCGGCAACGCACTTGTGACGCCTCTGGTGCTGCGGATGTTCATGGGCGGCGGTTCACTTAGCTTACCATCAGGTGATAACGTCTGCTCGTTTGCCCACTATACCAGAAAAAAAAACTCCAAACTTCCACTTTGAACGTCGCCAGCAGTTGTGGGTCCAAATTGCGCACTTTGAAAATGTTACCGATGCATATGGTTTCTTACATGACATTAGTTTGCAATGTATTTCAACGTATAATTTCACTATCAATGCTCACAATAAAAATAGTTTTTGAAGTGTTTGTTTGGTTTTTCTTTGGGAAACAGCTTTTCAATAAATGCACATGTAAGTATACTTAGTACACGATTAGATTTTAATCATCAGTAAAAAACTAGCGGCAGATACAGAACATATACACTTACATAAAACCCCACAGAATAAATACCCAACAAGTAAAGACAATACTCGTACTTTCATCAAAAAAACATTTATTTTAGGCTATGATATCTGATGATAAAGGGAGGGTTTAATGTTAATTTTTACGTCTAGCTTCGTTACATAATTGAACAAATTTGATTTCGGCGTTAAGATCGTCAATCGTATAAAATTATTCTAGGTAGTGTTTCTTTTTTGTTCATTATTGTGACTGTTATAAATGATTTTATTGAAGGTGTGACCAGAAAGTTTCAACAATGAACATGCTCAGTTTTACACGGTTACCACCAGCTTATACTTACCGCGTAATTAAAAACTATAGCGAGATGTAGCTGTCTGTCAGCGAAATGTAATGCCACCTCTATCCGACAACTTTTGATTTAACGATCTAGATACTACAGTTACTTTTATTTTGAACAAGTTCGAAGTCTATTCGTCTTCAATTAAGGTTTTCTCCTAACCTAGTTTTTCCGCCGATTAACCAGAGCAAATATTTATGTTTGAAAGTGTAGATAGATGGAGATGTAGTAGTTAACCTAGTAACTAGGACTACACCACTCTGAAACGTTTCTTTGAAAATATTTTTACTTGTGATGAAGCCTTAAGCCTTCTTCACACGCACGCGTTATTATCGGTTGATAATACGGGATGCGATATTTGTTATTTATATTATATTATACTATTTTGATAATAACAATGCAATAAAAGTAGGACGCTTGCGTACCTCTGTCCTACAATGACGCATCCGATATTATCCACTAGTAATAACTCACCAGTGTGGGAGAGCCTTTATTTTCTTATTATTTTCCTTTTCGTCGCCAACTAGTCGTCAACACGCCCTACTTCCCTTTGTAATTATACTTATCTACGGTGACATTTTAACAAGTTCTAGGACTACAAATAAGTAAGAATAAATGCACTTAGTATTAATAAATAACGAAAGAAACGATTTCTCATCGCCAATAACACAATAATAGGTACGAACAAGAAAACCATGGTCACCTGATTATAGGAGTGTGCTGTATAGACACTTCTTGGTCGCACAGGTATAGTCACATCCTTTCTAAAATCTGCGTTTGCCATTTTAACACTTCTTCAACTTAATACTGTTAAGGTTTAAACACTATTTTAAAAAATACATGAACAACAGTGACTATCGACACTGGAAAATGCTACATAATATAAATCATACTTCACGGCCTGATAGTAATGGAAAAAGTCATTTGTCATTTATTATTTCGTAATTCGAATTTTAATTTATACTTCTCTATGGCATCACCTACCTACGTGTAAAATACGTCGCAGACAGCCACTGGCTGTTTTTAAAGAAACCTTTTTGTAATACACTGTAACACTTCGACCATGTTACTTTTTTAATGTAAGAAATCCAGGTGTTTAACTAATTTTTTTGTTTAAAATATACTATTTCTTTTATATCTATACAAATAAATAAAATTGGAGTATCTGTTTGTAATATTAAAATAACCGCTTTTTAACCGACTTCAAAAAAAGGAGGAGGTTTCTCAATTCGACCGTATATATTTTTTTTATTTTTTTTTATGTGTGTTCGGGCATAACTTCGTCGTTTATGAACCGATTTTGATGATTTTTCTTTTGTTGGAAAGGAGATATCCCGACGGTGGTACCATGATAAGGAAACTAGGATCTGATGATGGCATCCCAGAGAAATCGAGGGGAACCTTCGAAATTTGTAGGGGCGACTAGTGCATTTGTAATTTTTTTAATAAAGTATTTGAAAGCACTACAATTTAATGGAGGTCTGGAGTCGATCTGATGATGGAGCCGAAAGATAGTCGAGGGAACTCCTCTACGATTTATAGCAGTTGCCTTGTGTTTGGGCTTGTTTAATTTGTATTGATGAGAACTTCACACCTAGAATAGTTGTTACTATCATTAGCGGTCTAATAATGAAGACGAAGAACAGTTAAGGGAACTTCTCAACGATTTAGAGTAGCCACATTGTGTTTCGACTTTATTCAATTATATTGATGAAAACATAATGTTTATCACATATTTTCAAAGGTATTTCAATATTTGCATATGTTTGTTATCATTTCATGATGATGAGCCGATGATGGAAGATACATTTGCTTAACAGTTAGAAGTTGGAGAATAATTCTTTAAATATCAAATGTTTGCGTGTTACCTATATTATAGCGTGGTAGTCGTATTCTTTTAATTTATTTAGGTGAGCTGATAATGGAAGGTACAATTCCTCAATGGTTAGGGGTTAGAGGATAATTCTTTCACTTTCATACGTATGTATAAACCTGTATAAATTGTTCATCTCAATATGAGTTGTTGGCTTGTTGCTTAAGCTCAGTTTAAATACGTGCTTCCAACTCCTACAGTTATTCGCATCAGCGGGAGTAACGTTTATTGTAGGTGGTCACTGACGTAGGTTGGCTCACGCGATTTGTATTAAATAATTAGTTTAACTCACTACTTACCTATGATTATTTACACTAAAAATGTAAAAATAAAAACTTTTTATAAAAAAAAAAAAATGACTTCCAAAAACAAAACTCCCTGCCAAAAAAACACTAAAAAGCTCAAAATAAACTGGCTCTTCATAAATTGCAATGTGCCAATTCTTGTCTATACCTAACTCTTTATTCATTTAAATAGTATTATTATTATGTGTGCTAGGTACCTAAAATCTGATTGAAGTCGGTGCCAAGCCAAAATGTAATAGTAGGTACTAAGGTATCGCACTCGCCGCTGCCGGATAGCAGCTCTTCGTGTAGAACAAAACAACCCAAGCAGGCAGACCCGCGCGGGCTGCCTATGGTTGTCTCGAAATATAGCGAGTGTGTTCCTACTATTACATTTGGCTTGGCACCGACTTCAATCAGATTTTAGGTACCTAGCACACATAATAATAATACTATTTAAATGAATAAAGAGTTAGGTATAGACAAGAATTGGCACATTGCAATTTATGAAGAGCCAGTTTATTTTGAGCTTTTTAGTGTTTTTTGGCAGGGAGTTTTGTTTTTGGAAGTCGGTTTTTTTTTTTATAAAAAGTTTTTACTAAATGCATATGTATGTATACACGGTACATATACCAAAAATGTAGCTAAAAAAATTTTTGTCTGTCTGTCTGTCTGTTTGTTTGGCAGGTAGCTGATCCAGGGAGTAACTTAGGCTACTTTTTTAGTTTATAATAAATATGTCATGTAATTATGTAAAGATTCTTTGTCGGCAGGTTCTTAATAATAGTACTTTTTATATTTAGGTAAATGTGGTGTTTTTAATCTACTATTTTTGTATAATCAATCAATTATATATATATATATAAAAATCAATTGCTGTTCGTTTGTCTCGCTAAAAATCGGGTACAACTGGGGCGATCCGCGATTTAGATGATTTTGATTTTGAAATGTTTGTCGTAGTCCAGGGAAGGTTTAAACGGTGCAAAATAAAAAAAAAACTTAAAAAATCAAATGTCACGTGTACGAACTAGCGGGCACAGCTAATAAAATAATAATTATTTTTACGGGAATTAACGCGATCAAATATTAAAAGGTATTTCTGATTATGGCCTTGTGGTGTTTTTATTGATGTACCTACACTATAATTATTGACTGTACAACATGAACATGTACCTACAACTTCAAAAAGGAGAGCGATATGAGGATTCAGTTCAGGAAGTTATGCCACATAATTTTTTTAGTCGGGTATACCACGAACTTGAAGACGAAAGTCTCCAACGTATATGTGCTCCCTATACTAAGATACGATGCAGACTGCACTGCAGAGACGTGGACATTGACTTGAGAGCTAACATAAACTAAAATCCCTCATCGAGCTATGCTCGGAGTTTCTCTGAACGACAAATTCCTTTTTTAAAGTTAACTCCTGCGTTAGGATTATATCCTGTGTCACATGAAACGGACACATAAAACATCCAGACTCAGAGCAACAATTTCAGGATCACAAAAAGTGTTATCGAATGTGGTATTTGAACTCTCAACAACTTTGGCGCTGTAGAAAGCGGTGTGGTGAGTGACCGCTTTAACCATCCATGCAGTATTTACTAGAATCGTATGTGATCCATCAGGGTACCAAGATAACCGACATAGCTCTTAAAGATAGGAGGTTGAAGTGGTAATGGGCTGGTCATATATGTATGTCGCATAACCGATAAGCGGTAGAATAAGTGTCTTCTGGAGTGGAGACCGCGTTTTGGCAAATTTATTGTGGGGCGACCTCTGGCCGCATATCCGGTGGCTACTGGCAGCAGACCGGTCTCTCTGGTATTCGTTGGTAGAGGCCTATGTTATTAATGTAGTTGGATAAAAACATACAAACATACAGAAATGTATATTTTTACCTTTCCCTGGGATGAAAGAAACCTGCCAGGAGGTGCAAGGGGGTACACTTGCAACCCGCTGCCTGCGACCATGACAGTAATACCATTTTTTTTCGTAATTCTTTCCCAATTTTTTAAACTAAAATATATCATATATTAATTTTATTCTTAGTCAAAATAAGTTTTATTGTCTTCATCTGTGTGTTTGTAACCGAATTTTGTAGGCGTGAATTTTAGCTTTTTCTAACTATAACTAGTATTAAATTTGTTTCTGAGCCTCATTAAGACCCCATCTTAATTGATATTAGATCCCGTTTTAAAGATCTGAGTTTTATATAGTACCATCCCTTTTATCGATCTAACTCTGTGGAGTGGAGTTGCAGTTGTGTGATGACATAAGTATTTATTTTATACTAGCTGCTGCCCGCGGTTTTATACGCGGTTACTGTTGTACCTTGAGTATCGCCGCGGGACAAAGTTAGTCTAAAAAAAGTATCCTAAGTTACTCCCTGGATCATCAGCTACCTGCCAGTGAAAGTCCCGTCAAAATCCGTCCAGCCGTTCCAGAGATTACCAGGAACAAACAGACAAACAGACAGACAGACAAAAAAATTTTAACCACATTTTTGGTATATGTACGGTGTATACATACATATGCATTTAGTTTTTATTTATTAAACAGTTAACAACAGTAAACAATAAAATTTTATTTATTATACAGACAGACAGACAAACAAAAATTTTTTTAACTACGCTTTTGGTGAATGTATCGTGTATACACGATTATTGATTATTCGACACGAGTCATTGATTAAAAAGCTCTTATTTTAATATTACAAACAGACACTCCAATTTTATTTATTTGTGTAGATGTATAGATAAGAAATATCACATGTGGATTATAAAATTAATTTATTTAACTACCTAACTAGTTAATGAAAGAAAGTCGGTGTATAACCAATAATTTTACATTAAGGCCTATATTCACTTTGACTAAAGGCCTGTGTTCACTTTGATAAGTACGAGTGCGGGTGACCAATGATTAGTAGAAACTAGTAGAAAGCACGTGTGGACAACGACTGCTTAGTGCGAGTGCGAAGTTGGCTGCATGGTAATCTGACTAATCTGATTAAAAGTGTTTTCTATTTTTTTGCGAGTGGACTGCGACTAGCAACTAGCCACGTCCCGCGCCACCCGCGCGTCCTTCCTTACCCTTCACTTGCAGCGTGTCTGCATTTTTGTATTGCGTCGCAACGCTCGTGACGTGACGTGTTGTTGACGTTCGTTGTTGTACACCTACAAAAAATGGCAAAGTGGACCGAAAACCTCTATACAAATAAATAAAATTGGAGTATCTGTTTGTAATATGAAAAAGAACTGCTCTTTACTAAATGTATATGTATGTATACACGGTGCATCAGCATATACCAAATATGTATTTTTATTTTTTTTGTCTGTCAGTCTGTCTGTCTGTCTGTTTGTTTCGGCTAATCTATGGAACGGCTGGACCGATTTTTACGGAACTTTCACTGATAGGTAGCTGATGATATAATAAGTAACTCCAATTCACTTTGATTACTGTGAGTGCAGGTGTGAGAAGTGAATGAGTATTTTTGTGTAAACTTGTTTAGTTCCAAACCCCGGTATGTTCATAGCGTCACATATTCGTAAAAGTGTAGCATCTCGGGCTCCCTTCATTTTATAGCTAGGGGCTTTACAGTTGTAAAGGCATTGAGGTTTGACATACCCCTTCACAAATTTACAAGTTACTTCGGAGCTAGTCTAAAAAGTAGCCTAAGTTACTCCTTATATCCAGTGACGGATTAACCCTTAATCAAGTTAAGTAATTGCCTAGGGCATCACGTCTGGGGGGCACCAGAGATCAGTCTTATCACAATGCTTCAAATATGTCTGGGCGTTACAATGGCATGCAGCAGATGATTCTAGAGGCGAATCCGTTTGCAATAATATCCCATGCGTAGCTCATTCTCTCACTTTAGTAGGTCGAAGCGCCGAAAAATAAAGAGTTTTCTATCCATCTGTCTGTAATTAAATATTCTGTAAAAAAACTAACTGGGGATCGCAAAGTATCATCTATCTCCTAACCTTACCTGTCACCTAAACAACTTGAAAGAATACAACTTAGGCCCTATTAGTTAGTATACATGGCATTTAAAAAATCATTCTCTAACTTCAAATCGTTTTACTTTCTATCATCTCACCTAAATTACTTAAATGTATACAACTAAAGGTCTACAGATACGTATGAAATTGAAAGAATTATCCTCCAAATCCTAACCGTTGAGGAGTTGTACATTCCATCTTCAGCTTACCTAAATAACTTGAAAGAATACCACTAAAGATAACATACATAGATATGATATTTAAAGATTTATCCTCCAACTCCCAACCGTTAAGGAGTTGTACCTTACATCATCAGCTCATCATCGTGAAATGATGACTACGAGACGCAAATACCGGGTAACTTTAGAAAATATACGAAAAATACAATACGTGCCTCAAAAAAATGAGGGTTTCCCCCCGATTTCCCTGGGGTCCCGTCATCAGATCCAGTGATGATTGCAATGGAACCACCTCGGGAGCATACCCTTTCGATAACAAAATAATTTTTAAAATCGGTCAACAATTGACGGAGTAATCGGGGAAGTCGGTTAAAAACTAATGTTAATGTTTTTAGGCAGTAAAGGTTTAAAGAGCGATTCTAGTTGACATACGGATAAGGGGGCGCACAGTCGTAGAATGCTTAGGGGATCAAGTAGTCTCAATCCGTTACTGCTTATATCACAAGCTACCTATCAGTGAAAGTCCCGGCCAAATCGGTCCACCCGTTCCAGAGATTAGCCGGAACAAACAGACAGACAGACTGACAGACAAAAGTGTTTAAGAATGCTTTTTTGGTAAGTGTGCCGTGAATACGACCAATACATTAAGTAAAAAAGCGGTCATTGTAATATTACAAACAGACACTCCAATTTGATTTATTTGTATGTATTATAGTATTGGCTATAAATGTGCAATCATTATCTCAGCCGAAGAACATCCAATGGTGGACATATTATGCCTCTCCAAAGCTCTAAAAACTTATGAATAAAATAAGCAATGATTTAAACATGCTAGAATCTCATCTATACTTCTATACTAATACTAGCTGACCCACGCAACCTCGTTTGCGCCTTATATTGCCCGTAGCGTGAAAATTTCCCCCGTTTTTGAAACATTTTTCATTGTTGCTCCGCTCCTATTAGTAGTAGCGTGATGATATATACCCTATAGCCTTCCTCGATAAATGGACTATCCAACACCGAAAGAAATTTTCAAATCGGACCAGCGGTTCCTGAGATTAGCGTGTTCAAACAAACAAACAAACAAACTCTTCAGCTTTATATATTAGTATAGATATAAAGCTGAAGAGTTTGTTTGGTCCGATTGCTACGATGGCCGCTGGTCCGATTTGAAAATTTCTTTCGGTGTTGGATAGTCCATTTATCGAGGAAGGCTATAGGGTATATATCATCACGCTACTACTAATAGGAGCGGAGCAACAATTAAGAATGTTTCAAAAACGGGGGAAATTTTCACGCTACGGGCAATATAAGGCGCAAACGAGGTTGCGTGGGTCAGCTAGTATCAAATGAAAAGGCAGTGGGTTTTCTACCTTTTTTTATTTGATCTGAAGATAGAATTTAAAAAACATTAGTGGATAGTGATTTTCCAATTTTTAAACAAAGATAGTGTTTGAACGTGAAATAACTTTGTGTCGGACCGCAGAAAAAAGTTAAGTAAGTGATATCACTGCTTAAAATAATTACAAAATTTTATCTATAAGTAAATGTCATTATAAAATCACAAGTAAGTAAAGTAACAACATTAAAATAACTATAGGTATATACATGACATATATTGTAAAAGTGATGAGACGAGCGTTGGTGGCACGAACGTTTTGCTTACGCGTTCCACGTTGTATCACGTGGTACGTCGGTTGTATACAGCAGTGATGCACTCTTTCCGATTATGGATTTGTGCAATCGACTAATTTTTTTTAGCCATTCATAATTTAATAATAAATGATATTCTCGTTTAGTTGGATTAAAAATAATGTACAAAAATAGATATTCTAAAATACCAGACTGTTTTAAGAACTTCTAGTTAGCCAACAGTTATTAGTTACTTAAAATTTGTTCCTAAAACAGATAAATCAAGCCTTATAATAAGCAATACCACACCATAAAATGATGTCTTTTAAAATTAAAAGTATTAATTAAAACCTTAGTGTATATATAAGTGAGTCCGTCGAAAAAGATCACTGTTATACGCGACTTTTTGATATACACGGCTACAATAGTGCCACTGGCCTCAGTAGAATCTTCGGGAACTTCAGATTATACTGTGGAGTCACTTTACTGAAATTTTGACATCCATCGCAGACTTGTGCTTGCTCGGACATTATACGGAGCGATCCGATCTCGTTCCTTGAGTCAAAGGAACTAGTTCAGTACTCTAGTTCCTTTAGTACATTTAGTTCAGTGTTGATTCAGAGCAGCAGAGCAATGAATAGTTTGAGGCGATCGTTCTTTCGCCGTACTCTAGTTCTTTTAGTACTCTAGTTCTTTTAGTACTCTAGTTCTTTTAGTACAGTAGTTGATTCGGAGCAGCAGAGCTATGAATTATGTGAGGCGATCGTTCTTTTGATACTCTAGTACATTTAGCACCTTACAGCGTAGATGATCGAGTACTTTGGATATTATTATTTGAATTGAATTATACCTACGGGGTTTTCTGTAAATTTGAACAGTGAACTATATTTTGATTTTACTTTATACTTTACAGTCTTAGGATTGCGGTTCTAATATAATTAAATTATTGGAAAATATACAAGATAGGGTTTTTCGGTCTTATCTTAACAAAACAAGCACCGAAAACTAAAAAAACTAAACTTCTAAATTTCCAAATAACATTGATAGAGAGAGAAATGAACTAGAGAACTAATAAACTTAAGAGCTTTTAATATTTTTTTTCCAAATTAAATAACAACTGCAACGTTGCCAAACTTTTGAACTTTTATTTTAATAGCTAAACAAAAATAATAGCTAAGGTAATGACAATAAAGACTATAGTTCTGTGATTCTGTCATGTCGAAATATCCTAAATTTTAAAATTGTTATCTACGCCGCTCGTTCCTATATCAAATTTCCATATATTTGTCTCGCTCGTTCGTTTGTGCCAAGGCGAGGTGCAAACACTGAGCCAACAGCAGCCGGTGAGCCGTGTACTATAGTGAACTAAATGAACGAAGTACTATGAGCTTTGAGGAATAGTTCGTTCTAGTTCTTTGACAGGAACTAGTTCCTTGTAGTACTTAGTTCATGAACTACACAAGTCTAATCCATCGATATTTGATCTACGCCATCCTAGGACCTAATGATATGATATGATTTTTCGTCCTTAAAAAGGGGAGAGGTATAAACAGAGCTGAAACGCCTTAATGGCAAATAAAATTAATTTGCAAGCATAAAAAAATAGTATTATGACTGTTCAAGTGCAATTAGATAAGCTCATTTAAATTATTAGCCACGTGGCCACAAGTACGTTTATACTCACACTAAACATTCTTGTTAAAATATATATGTATGAAATTCATTTAGAATTACAAATAATCAAATTTGCCAACACGGAACCATGATTATGATCAACAGCGTTTATCATTCCACTGCTCTCCTTAGGAAAAAAAGATAAACGGAATAGTTATAATTAGTTAGTCCAAAATGTAGTCTATAATTAAAATACTGAGTAATAATTATATAATTATATAATTATCACTCAGTATTTTAATTATTTAACTTACTTTTAGTAATAAAAACAGAATAACTTTTCCAATTGAATTCCATTGGAAAAGTTATTCTGTTTTTATTACTAAAAGTAAGTTAACCTCATAGAATTTGTGAGTTTTCTGTATATGTAGTTTTGTTTTGTGATATGATTTATTGGAGGTATGAGCACAGAATACATTTACGCAAGAGAATTTATGGTCCATACAACAAATAAATTATCTTTCCTTATTTGTCATTGCAGATTTTTAACGAATAATTTTATTGCAGCTAACTTGATCAACTAAGCTAGATTAGTTTTATATTAAAAAAATTATATGATTTAATATTTAAGCCCTTTCGGTTCGTTTCTCGTATTCTTTTTAATGAGGATTAGTCGATTTTTCTTTGAATCGGCCATTTGCTAAACTCTAATTTTGGCGTGATCGAAACTATCGAGCATATCAGTAACTTAAATTGTGGAGAAAGTAATAACATTATCTATAATTAAATTTTACACTTCTCAAGTGTGGAAACACTAGCGGTCCGCCACGTTTCGTCGATCTTTCTTGTTAATTGTTCACTCATCAATAATTTTAACTTGCCATCGCTCTACCTGAGTAAGTTAAGGGAAAATTGCTAAAAATGAGTGCTCCAGCACCGACACCTGCTTATAAGATTGGAATAGTGAAGCAGGTAATACAACAATTCTATACTTTTACAATTTTTCATGAACACGAAGCTGAATACCTCGTGTGGATTTCGATTAGTTTGCCCCGTTGGCAATCATATCGTGCGCATAACATATGTATTTATTATTGAATACTTAGCAACGTTTTTTAGAAGCTTAGTATTAGTTTAATGTGATTTTTAATGATAATATACTTCTTCTAAACCAGCTGGCTTGTTGGGTTAAACTAGTCGATAATTGTACCGAACAGTGTTGGACGATCGTGTTGAATTGAATGTATGTATTTGGTAGTAAATAAAGCTTAATATTGTGCAGGTACTGTCGGGAGACACTGTTGTTATAAGAAAGCAGCCTCAGGGTGGTCCTCCCCCAGAGAAAGTGATCGCATTGTCTGGGATCACAGCGCCAAAACTAGCGCGTCAGAGAACTGCTAACAAGTGAGTATGGCTAACAAATTTTATGTGTATTTCTATCAACATATTGATAGTGGTAATTTAAATATCTCCACAACGATTGTAATAAGAAATGGTACTAGCAAATATGTTTATGACTACATATCTGTGTTACTCCCCAACATTCTCATCTGTGAACTTGAATCAATTTGTGAAAATAGAAAAGATTTAATTAAGTCACATTTTATATAATTAACAATAATTTTTTAATTTGCTTATTCCTAAAAATGTAATTATAATATAAATTGTGAAAAGTTTTCTTATCAAAGTGACAGGATACAGGCAAAAGTGCTCCATTCTATGCGTTGTAATATTATGAGCTGATGCATTTGCGATTTTATTTAATCCTGATAACCTCTTTTTTTCTAATCCTTATCTATTTTTATTATATGTACATCTTTTAATTCAATTATTGTCAATTGACATAGACAATTGCTTGAAAAATGAATTACATGAAAATTTTTGGGTAAAGATAACTATGTACAAAAGATGGGAAGTTATAGTTTATAAAAGGGTTTATAAATAACTACTGTAATGTTTTCTTGTACTTAACTACTTTATTGTACAAAATGCTATCCCATAGTCACACATACATAATATGGATAAAATAAATACTTTGAATATATAGCAAAATAACACTGTAATTAATTAATAAAAAAATATATCAAAGCAAATCTTTCCAGAGACGCTTGATCATGTAGGTTGATTAATTTTATTTCACATGCATATCTATTATTTACTGAGTTAATAACATATTCTTTTTCATGCTAGACTGAGAGTAGCGCTTTACTCCATGTGAGTTTTACTTAAAAAAATTGTATGTATTAGTAGATGATCAACCAATTGGTATACTAATATACTGGTTGTTAGATCATACAATTTATTGATATTGCATGCTGTGTTAAGTATGTAAGTTGTCCATAACTTTGTAGTTCGTCTGTTGTATTTTGATCATTGAGGTTGTAGTGATTGTTTGTTGAGTAGTTTATCTAAACATATGTTAAAATTACACATGTAAATTTTGCTGTCCTAATAAGAATATTATAATGAAAACATATAATGTTTCATATAAAATCTCAAGTACTATCTACACTTCATTACATATATGTAGATAAAAAAAAAGATTCCAAATTAAATAGCGCATTATGGACAGATAAAGTTTTAAAGTGCTGTTGCTAGTTATTAAAGGACAATTAAGTTCCTATGTTTGTATAACCAGAAGATATGCAAAGCGAAATATTTGTTTAATGATATCATTGCCTTGTGAAGTTAATTAACAGTCGAGCAAAATTATTTATATTAGAATAGTAATTGTTAAATTCCTATATGTATATATTCCTATCATTTCCAATAAATGTATTATTTTCATGTTCATGTAGCGATGTAGAAACAAAGGATGAACCATATGCATGGGAAGCTCGCGAGTTTCTTAGAAAAATTGTTGGCAAAGAAGTAATATTCACCGCTGAAAAACCACCTAACTCTGCTACCAGAGAATATGGTAATATTTGGGCTGGGAAAGATCCCACTAAAGATGAGAATTTGACTGAGGCTCTGTTGGCTGAAGGCCTTGTCAAAGTAAGAGATGGAGGACGAAACATACCTCAGCTGAAAAGACTTGTTGAAATTGAAGATGTTGCCAAATCTCAAGGAAAAGGAATTTGGGGTTCAGATCTTCAGGTACAATGTTCATTTTGGTACTAAACATATAATATTTAGTGAGCGTACATTCTATCAGCTAACCTTACACTTATTTATTCTAGTTTATGGATTGTGTTAAATTTGGAAGTCTGTGACCTAGTTATTATTAGAACAGCTTTGCTACCAAGGTACTTATAGATACAGAACATCAAATACAACTGAATTTAGCATACTATTCTGTGAAATCAAAGCTTGTTTACATGATTATCACATTACTTGCAACTTATTTGAATACATTTGTGGAGGACATACATCTTACTGTATAATTTCTTCTATACTCTCATACATTTTAATATTAACAGGCACATGTGCGAGATATCAAATGGAGTGTTGAAAATCCAAAGCAATTTGTCAACAAGTTTAAAGGTCAGCCAATCAAGGCTATCATTGAGTATGTTCGTGATGGCTCTACTGTCAGGCTTTGTTTGCTGCCCGATTTCACTCAGATCACCCTTATGCTTTCTGGAATTAGGGTAAGTTTATTGTGCTATGATTTGAAATATTACCTTTGTGACATATCTACTAAATATAAGTATTTTTAATGCACAAGTTTAGCTCATTATATACCTGCCATTGCATACCATACAAATGACTAGCTGAACCCCGCGGTGTTACCCGCGGTTATTATTGTACCGCGAGTAACGCCGAGGGACAAAGTTAGTCTAAAAAAAGTAGCCTAAGTTACTTCCTGGATCATCAGCTACCTGCCAGTGAAAATCCCGTCAAAATCGGTCCAGCAGTTCCAGAGATTACCCGGAACAAAAAGACAGACGACAAAAGAAATTTTAACTAAACTTTTGGTATATGTATTGTGTATACATACATATGCATTGATTAAAAAGCTGTTATTTTAATATTACCACTCACCACAACCTAAAAACTCCAATTTTATTTATTTGTATAGATAGGGTGCTCCCACACAGCAGTTATAAAATGTTAGAGAATGTTGGATAACATTTTATAAAAAAAACAAAAGTTATAAAATGTTACTGATGTTACTTAACATCATGTAACAAATGTTACAGAATGTTATCATGTTACACAATGTTATAAAACATTCTGTAACACGATAACATTTTATAACTGTGTCGGAGAGCTTGCAACATGTTATATGTTGCAAGCTCTCCCACACAGGTATCAATGTATCAATCAGTTTGGGTCCGCTTTTCGAGGAAGCTGGTAGTGGCTCAATGGAGGTAGTGCTAATTGTTTTTTTTTATATTATAGGTGGCAAACGAACAGACATATCACCTAATGGTAAACGATTACCGCCGCCTATAGACACCCGCAACACCAGAGACGTCACAAGTGCGTTGCCGACCATTGGTGGATGGGGAAAGGGATGTGGGGACGGGTTGGGGTATGGCCCTCCGGTATCCTCATTCACTCGGTGAAACACAGCGCAAGCGCTATTTCACACCGGTTTTCTATGAGGCCGTGGTATCACTCCGGTTGAGCCGACCCATTCATGCCGAAGCGTGGCTCTCCCACGGATAACTGATTGAATTTAACACAATCCTCTTTTTAAATAGCCTGTCAAAAAAAATATATCATTGTTGCAAAAGAAAACGGTCGTTCCCTAAAACCCTTTTTGTTACCCGACATCGGCAAAGGAGGGTTATGATTTTGACAGACTATGTATGTATGTATGTTCATTTGTTCCCTCATAACTCGTTAACTACTCATTACAACTGTACAAATGAGGTGTCGTTAGAAGCGTCATGATCGTGTGTTGGTTATAGGCTGTATGACGTGTCACTAAATCTAATGTGGCGCCCTCTAGCCGACATAAAGTACTGTGTTAAAAAGTAAATTTTAGATAAATGTCGTGTTCGGTATCATTGGAAAGGGCGTTACTTGTACATTTCAAATATATACAATATATGTTATTAGCATTTTCTCGTGAAAAGTCACGAGGCCATATATATTCGATAATTGTGAGATTTCTATGGTACCTACTTAAAATATACTTTGCAAAGAAATTAATATTATAGAGGCACCAAAACATTTTAAATAAAAAAAGTTCAGATGAATAAAAAGTTATAAAATGGTCTTATCATGTTATAATTATTTGCAACATTTTGTTACATGATGTTGTATAACATCAGTAACATTTTATAACTTTTGTTAAAGTTTGTTATAAAATGTTATCCAACATTCTCTAACATTTTATAACTGCTGTGTGGGAGCACCTTTGTTGGATAAAATTTTATAACAAGTTGTAACAAAAGTTATAAAATGTTACCGATGTTATACAACATCATGTAACAAATGTTATCGTGTTACACAGTGTTTTTATACAAAATCTAGCTAGTGAAAGATTTCAATAGATTTTTAACCAACATTTTCATTACTATGTACTTATGTACGTATGAGTAACACCTAAAATCACTTTCTATTGTAACATCATCGTCATCTAAAACTATTAAGTTATATTATATAAAAACTTTTTTCTTAAAAACCTACTTAAAAGGTTTATCTGTTAATGAAAGGTGCTCATAGCCTAGTTGCATTCAGTGATTAGAAACAATCACCAAGGGTAAGCAATGACGGCGCGGTCAGTATCTAGATGGGTACCCACTACTGGCGCTATACCAAGAGCATCTCCGTGATTCGGAGGTCACTTTAAGCTGTCAGTCCAGGTTGTTATCATAGGATAACAGTTGTGAAGCTTAGTTGGAGGCCTTTGAGTGGCTTGAAAACATCCAATGGCAAGATTACGTAGCCATAACATTGTCTTGCCAGTCCCCAATCCTCACTGGACCAGTGTGGGGATGTATGGCCTTAATCCTCTCCTTAGAGGAGACCCGAGCCCAGCAGTGGGGATGTTATGGGTTGTTGATGATGATGATTAATGGCACCAGTGTATATCAGTTTTGTTACTCATTTCTCCCCACACCAACAACCACAATATATGACAAAAACATATTTATATTAAGTTCTTATTTGCAGTGCCCTGCTGTAAGACAAGATGGCAAAATTGAGCCTTATGCAGAGGAAGCACGATTCTTCTTAGAGTCTAAATTGCTACAAAAGGATGTGGAAGTTATTCTTGAGTCGGTGAATAATAATAATTTTGTGGGTACCATTCTACATCCACAAGGTAACATCGCTGAAGCACTCCTAAGGCAGGGCTTTGCAAGATGTGTTGACTGGTCTCTTGCAGTTATGAAAACAGGTTAGTGTAATATTTTTGTTATTTGATGCACAAATGCCTTTCCATGTTTGGATATTTTCCTAAGATCGAATGTGTGTGTTTACTTGGAACTATGCAACTTTTTTGGTTCAAAAAGAACAAAACCGAGCGTTATCTACCTTTTTTTATTTGATCTAAGATAGTTCCTAGCAATATTGTAACATAAAGAAACTATTTGGCAGTACTTTTTATATAGATATTATTATGCCAATTAAGCAAATTTCTGCTGCCTCATATTCAAGAACTTTATTAATCTTTATCAAAAATCTAAACATTCTTTTTTATTTACATTCTGGGTAGTATAAATTTACCAAGACTTACAAGAATGTTAATATTATTACATTTACCCACCTATTAAAAGTACTGTTTGACATTTGACACAAAGTACTTACAGACTTAGGACAATGATAAAATAAAAATGTTTAATTAAGCATATAACATACCATACACTGTAACCAACTGAGATGGGCTTGGCTAGTCATGTTAAGAGGGTATTTATACCATTTATTAGGATCCGATATTCATTGTCCGATTTACGACAGTAAATTCAGTCACTGAGTCAGTAGTCAGTTTCTATCGAAACACCAGGAGGTCTTGGGTTCGATTCCCGGTCGGATAACATCTTTGTATGACCTACAAATATCGGTGTTAGGGTGTTTTCTATGTCTAATATGTATTGCCAAAAAAAAGTATAAAGGTATTTATATCAGTTGTCTAGTATCCATAACACAAGCTCTGCTTTGTTTGGGACTAGATGGCGTTGTGTGTTAGATGTCTGAAATATTATTTGTTGATATATTACTAAACCTGGTAACACCATTTATAAAAATACTTTTTTAAAGAAAATATTAGTGCAAAGCAGAGATTAGTCGTGACGTTGCGTTTTCTCCTTGTCTTGCTTATGCGTGCAATAGATGGAGCAAAAATATAACGTGCGCTCGCGACGGCAGGCGAGCGTTTTTAATCCTAAATGTGATTACACCCACCACGTCGCCGGAAACCATCCTTATCCTAAATGGGCTCCTAATTTGGATGCTACTATTCCTAAATGCGATTTAACGAATTCAGGATCGACTAAATATCGAATCCTGAATTTAGGATGGTACAATACCCCATTAAATTGATTTAATTTAAAACTTTGACGCATATGTATAGCTAAAGTAAATAAGTAAATATATTTGGCAGCAAACATTGTAAGCAGAATATCAATTGCCAAATAGTATCATTAGTGTTGATGGTAAGGTAGACTGAAAAGGATTCCACTTCCAAATATAGTTAAATTGATCCAGATTTATGGTAAAATGTTACGATTACATTCTAATCCACGTAGATCGCCACATGAGGCCCTAGATAGGGCTTCGACGCGCAGTCTCCTGACTGCGCGTCGAAGCCCTGGTATAGATAACAGATGCCAATAAGAATGCATATCTTCTATTGACACTTTTTAAGTTGACCACATAAAATAAGAGCGAGTATAAAACTCTAATGACCTAGTTTTAGTACTTTCTCTTATGTGAAAGGAGGATGGTGGTAGGTGGTAGAGTTGTAGTTAGGGCAAGTTTAGTTTATTTTAATGGCATATAGTTGAGTTAATTTTTAATTACTTAATGTTATGTTTTATTAGTTACGATATTACTAAACTTTTCTCTTTTATTAAAAAACATGGGAGCATACACACCACTTAGTCTTAAGATTATTTTAAATATATTTATTTGTATTAATTTAAAAAAGGTTTGTTGAAAATAATTATGTTTTCCATAATATAGGAGTACAATCGTTGAGAGCTGCAGAACGATCAGCGAAAGACGCAAAACTTCGTATTTGGATGAATTACACGAGTAATGCATCTGTCATTGCTGCAAAGGATAAGGAGTTTACTGCAACTGTGATGGAGGTTATTAACGGAGACGCAATTGTTGTGAAGCTGCCAAACAACACCCAGAAAAAAATATTCTTAGCAAGCATTAGGCCACCGCGTGAAAAGTAAGTAAATTGGTCCCCTAGTAAAAATAAATCTCTCCACTTATTTCTTTATTTAAATAGTAAAGGATTATGCTGTAAAATAAAGGATTTTTGCTTTAAATTTATGGTTTAAAATAATGTTTAATTATTTTTTTTTTCATAAATGGGAACAGTCCTGATGAGGACGTAAAGACCAAAGAGGAAGGAAAAACAAAAGATGAGTTAAAGACAAAAGAGGAAGGAAAACCCCCAAGACCAAAAGGCTTCAAACCCCTATACGACATCCCGTGGATGTATGAAGCACGTGAATTCCTAAGGAAAAAACTTATAGGCAAGAAAGTTAGTGTGACTGTTGATTACATCCAGCCGGCTAACAATAACTTTCCTGAAAAAAGCTGTTGCACTGTTGTAGCTGGAGGAACGTAAGTAGAATTATAGCCACATGTGAATTATTGAAAATTTATGATTAAAAAAAAGTTTTTATTTGGATTTAATAATCAGTAATTTTTTCAAAATGTTAATATTTATTTTCTGTTTATATAGAAACATAGCTGAAGCACTAGTCGCCAAAGGCTACGCTACAGTTGTTAGATATAGGAATGACAATGACCAGAGAAGTTCTCACTATGACAAACTCTTGGAAGCTGAGCTTAAAGCACAGAAAGCAGGCATTGGTGTCCATGCCAAAAAAGACGTTCCTACTCACCGCATTCAAGATACAAGCGGTGACTCTGCTAAGGCGAAGAAATTCTTCCCGTTCTTGAAAAGAGCACAAAAGACAGAAGCAACTGTTGAATTTGTTGCTAGTGGATCGAGGATGAGGGTGTACATTCCCAAAGAGTCCGTCCTTGTAACATTCTTGCTAGCTGGAGTCAATTGTCCAAGAGGTGCTCGTCCGGCTATTGGCGGCGGCGGTATGCAAGAAGCAGAACCATTCGGCGAGGAAGCGCTCCATTTCACAAAAGAAAAGTGCTTACAGCGAGATGTTGTTGTAACAATTGAGGAGATGGACAAGGCTGGAAACTTCATCGGTTGGTTGTGGATTGAAAATGAAAATCTCTCTGTTGCGTTGGTAGAGCAAGGGCTGTCCTCGATGCACCATAACGCTGAAACCTCTGAGTTCGCTAGAGCATTAAAAACCGCAGAAGAAAATGCAATCAAGAAACGTATTGGTATTTGGAAGGACTTTGTTGAAGTGGAGAAGGAAACAGAGAAGGAAAAAAATGCCCCCATTCAAGATCGTACATTGAAGTACGAAAAGGTTGTTATAACTGAAATAACGGCCGAAGGACATTTCTATGTGCAAAATGTCGATTTAGGAGGCAAGCTCGAGAGTTTGATGGAGAAAATTCATCAGGAGTTCAAAAATAATGCACCACTCCCTGGTTCATACTCCCCCAGAAGAGGAAACATTTGCGCGGCTCGGTTCACGGCGGACGACCAATGGTACAGAGCGAAAGTGGAAAAGGTTACAGAAGATAAAAAGGCCCATATCTTCTACATTGATTATGGCAACCGTGAGGTAAATTAAACATTTTGTACTTATAACAATAGCCTGTACAAGTTTCACGTTCCATTACACATAATTACTACGGCAACTAGCCCGATTAACATATAGTACACAATCAACGTCACTCACACAATTTAAAGGTACACATTGTGTGTTGTTTAAAATCACCTGTATTTAGATGTTATAGACATATCGCTAAAGGTCGTATATGATAAGGAGTAATTATATTGATCGCGTACCTTCCGAATGAACTACCATATAATCTATATCTATACTAATATATAAAGAGGAAAAGGCTTTGTGAGTTTTTGAAAAGTCTTTTACCAATAGAAGGCGTTATTTGTGAGTGACATAGGCTAAATATTAACCCGAAAAATGAAAAGACTTCGTGGTACAATAAATTTAGGCCCAATGACGTGGGCACGGGTCGGCTATTGGGACTAATCCCGCCCACATTCCCACCACTGTAACTCCTGTACACCAGGATCAACAGCAGTGACCCACGAACACACCGAGTTATGACACTCGGGAAGTCCCAGGAAGAAAATTCGGGTCGGCTAGTAAGATATGATCTTATTGTTATTATACAACTTATAACATTTACAAAAGTCAATTTCTAAGTAGCCACTTGATCATTCATTCACCATCGGTTATGAAAAGTCTATTACATAATAAAGTATAGGGAGGCAAAATAGTTCCTTTTTTCTTTTACTTCATAACCAGATATTTATTACACTACTTATATTTTTATTACATTTTTATTTTTCTCATTCTTTGCGGAAAGTGAATACTTGGATTAGTTGCAAATCAGTATTTTTTTGGTTTCGAAATGTGATGAAAAGTTTTGAATGTAGGTGGTCAGCATCACCAGATTAGCTGCCTTGCCTGCTGGCACCGAAGTTGAGCCAGCTTATGCGACGGAGTACGTGCTTTGTTGTGTGAAGTTCCCCTCCGACCCTGATGACAGGTCGGAAGCGATCGCTGCCTTCTCTGCTGACACTATCAACAGGAAACTGCTTCTCAACGTTGAGATTCGTGGCTCTCCGCCCGCCGTAACATTGGTTGACCCCAACACTAATGCAGATATTGCAAAGGTAATGTATTCATTCAACCGTGCAGTTAATTATTCTGGGTTTAGAACAAACTCTAAAGGTGCCAACTGACCTAAAACATTTCGGCGTAACGTAACATTCGTGGCGAGCGTGTAACGTTACACCTGAAAGGTGCTGATCTTTACGAACATTGAAATCACGAAAGAGTTTATTGTGATTAGATTATTCTTGATTCTTTAATTAAAATAGATTTTTTTTTTTTATTTGGAACTGATAACAAAATTACAAAATCATAAATGTGTTTGATAATGACTGAGTGACTAACGCCCACCTTTAGATGTGGTCTAACGTTCCATCTCTTCATTATCATAATAAAATTAAAAATTAAATTGAAGACCTTTACTAACTCTAAATAAAGATAAGCTAGTGTTGGAGGATTTATGGTGCGGGAAAGTGTGTATAAGTGCGTGTGTGTGTGTGTGTGGGTGCGTGTATGTGTGTGTGAAAGCGTGTGTTGCATTACATAATAGATGCTCTGCGCTTCTTTGGATTTGGAAGAAAGGGGAGATTTGCGTGTTGCCGAAGTATGACTGTTAAGAGGAACAGTTTTCTAACTGTTAAAACTTCTAGTTCGTGGTATAGCTGAGATGTAGCGACACGACATAATTTTTAACACACTCCTTTGTGCTCTTTCTAGACTTAAAGAGTTTGACCTTAGCCGCACAGCCCCAGGTCGAAATACAGTATCTTGCAACTGACTGATACATGAGTTTTCCTATTCTACCTGTAGTTACTTTTATAATGTTCCTTCCAAGAAAGATGATTGTCAATCCAGACTCCCAAGATATTTGATTTTGGATTCACAGTCGATTTGCAAACAATGGCAGATGGATTTTCTGTTACAAGAAGGCACATAGGCCACTACATTAAACGAGGGAGGAGGAAGTGAAGATGAGTTGAGTGAGAAAGTGAGGCATTTAGTTTTTTCTGGGTTTAGTGTCAGAAAGTTTCGCGAAAGCCAGTGTAAGGTTACTACAGTCAAAGCTGCCTCAGCATGAGTTTACATTCCAATTTACCCCATTCACAAGCAGAACTGTGTCATTGGCGTAAATAAATATTATCTCACATTTTTATGGCTCGTTTACAAAGATCGTTAATGTATAATACAACAGGGTAGGCCCTTGTAAAAATCAGCTGGACGGGAGGCAACAAACTCTTCAAAGGCATTTTGTACTGCCTCTAGGGCATTGAATTTTTTTACCTATCATTGGTATATTTATTACGCTTGTCAATAAAGCATGGATAACTATGGGATATGATTTTATACCCTGAATTGAACTTTACAAAAATGAGAATACACTGAGTTTCTAGATAATTATGTAGTAATTAATTACACAGGAAACTAATAAAATGTGTATATTGTAGAACCTGATCAAGGAAGGATTGGTGCTGATGGAGAAAGTGCGCGAGCACCGGCTGGCCCCGCTGGTGAGCGAGTACCGGCAGGCGCAGGAGCACGCCAAGAGCTCGCGCCTGAGCCTCTGGCGGCACGGAGACATCACCGAGGACGACGCCGTGGAGTTCGGGGCGCGCCGCTAGCGGGACGCCACGGCCTCGCCCTCACACACCCTGCATTGTGCCACCTGCACCGCGCTACACACACAAAATACTGTTTACAAAGTCATATATGAGTTTCTGTGAACACATCCATGTATACACGTTCAACTTTACTAATTCAATAACCACAAATTTGCCGGTATTGGTTTATGAATTGGACTTTTAGAAATCGTGAAGAATATACTACATCAATATTGATTGGCCAACAAATAATGACGCTGATCGTTAGTTATGTTGTTGTGATGGTGCGTGCTCGTGTAGGCTGCGAGAGCCGAGTGTCGTTCGCGTCCGCCCACGACCCTGCGCTTGACTTGATATTTATGGCACCACTGTGCCTCTAAACATTCGTATCTCTGGATATTTTATAATATGTAACAGGTGTTAAGCAACTTATATATACATAATCTAGTAACTTTTATATGTTTACCGTGATGACAAAATGACTATCATAATATAATAAATGGTTTAGTCGTCATATAAAGACTTACCATGCAGAAAGTAGTTCTGAATGTTTCGATTTCTTAATAAAAGGGTTTAGCCAGTTAGGCTACCTTAGTTTTAACTTATAGCTATCAAATTGATGTCTATATATTAAATAATGTATTTTCTACCCATTGCTGTCTATCATGTAACTTATATATTTGATCACCTTTTCTATCTAGAAGGCTATTTGAAAGCTGAAACTCCTTAAGTAATTGTCTAATTTTCTCTTTTTATATTACCACCCACTCCAGAACAATGTGTTATGTTGAGAAATACATGATGCTTCGCAAGTGGACACTTGGTGACTTAATTGACTATGACATATATGTCAAATTGTTGAAATATATACATTTTTTACAGTTTTTGTATATCTGCAGTATCGTTATATTTCGTTGTTACTTTCATTATTTACCTATTTACACCCAATGAACTTATTATGCAACAATAATATAATCTATTTAATTAGAAGTATTTTACTATTGTTGTAATATTCCAATTGCCCGTTTTTTGTTTCTATTTTACAACTTTAAATATAATATATTTGCGTCTGTGCATTGAAGACTATATTTAGCTAAACTTAGTGAAGTGTTATTTGTGCATGTTCGGAACTGATTCTTTTGTATCATTATTTAATAAATGATTGTATGAGTGTTCTTTCGATTTCGATAAAGTTTAAGTTTCGTATTTCGTGCTTATTATAAATAAATATATTGTATGAACCTACCTCTCACCTTGAGATGTTTATAGGATATAATTTTACATACATTCATTAGTGTACCATACGGTGCGTGGATTGTTAAATGAACTTCGTATATAAAATAAATATTTTAGGACATTATTGTTGTTTTTTTCTACCTATTGCAATAAAAAAAATAATGGATGGGAACCAGTGGAGTCAGGTGAGTTTCCTGGACTCTGGGGGTGCGTAGTGCACGGGATGTGGGTCTCCTTGGTTTACTGGCACCTTTGCACGGTGTTGCAAACTTTGTTACTATCTTAGCCAGATGCCGTGGTGGTAAGGTGAGCATACCATCTACATGAACTTGGCCCTGAACCCGAGTGGGGCGTTCCCCGAAGCAGCGCACATTTAGCGAGCATGGGATGGAACGTATCCAAAGAACCTTAATGGGGTGCTTCGGTAAATCAGCCCCCCTAGCCAAGTTGCAAGCGTTTTTTTTTTGCAATCGCTAACGCCTAAACTCTCGTGTGTCATAGGTTTATCTTAAGGCCCCTTAAAACAGCAAATTCGCGGTCCACATGTATTTTCTAGCAATCATTGATTACCTGCGCTACGCACTTGCACTCTCACTAATCAAAATGAATACGGGCCTTTAGAAAATTTTTTGGCTAGACTCGAAGCTTGTGCAAAATTACCCGCGTTGTCCTCGCCTCAATTCGCACTTTGCTAAATGACGATTTGAATCAAAAGTAAAGTGTATTTCCTTTAAAATCTAATAATAATATGTATGTATTTGATCAATACATTACTCATATTATGTTACAAAGTAGTGCATTTGATTGAAAAATAATTACCTATAACGCAAAAATTTACTAAGTTACACTAGTGTAGGTAATACTATACTCATAGTACCTATAGAGTATAATAAAAAAATAAGGATATTTAATATGTAGGTAAATGTTACAAAAATTTACCTACAAAATAAGTATTTACCTATGAAATTCCCGTTTTGTATGCAATAAGTGAAAGTACTTATTTTTTCAAACTTTTTTATTTCTGTTATTCGAAGTAATCACCCATGCAATCGACGCATCTTTGCCATTGCTTTTGCATTGGCAGTTTATTGATGCCCTTCTTGTAAAAATCTGCTGGACGGGAGGCAACAAACTCTTCAAAGGCATTTTGTACTGCCTCTAGGGAATTGAATTTTTAACCCTAAAAATAAGCGTAAAATCACACTTAGCTATATCTTGAAATCTACAATTGAATATGGGAACGTTATGAAATCCAAAATCAAATCTGGTCTTGCAATTTACTAGTTTATAAATATAGCCTCGTCAAAATGACCTTGAAGCTTGTTGGGAATTAATGCAAAGGGCATTAATTCCCAACAAGCTGAAAATTTACAGGCACGCACGTAAGGGATATATCTACCAATATAACGAAGTCCTGTAAAGTCCCTATTGATCCCGTGTGTGCAAAATATTTTACCTACATCGAAAACAAGTCCTTCTCGTACCAGATCCCGCGTAGGTGAATAATATTTTTGTTTTATATAGCATTTTTCTTTTCTACCTTATTCTCTTTTCTGTGGTATATACTGCCTAGAAGAGAATGCTCTTAATCTTCGGTAGAGGGTGTGAAGTAGATATCAAATGCAACTCCACTTGCAACGTTACAAACGATTCCAAAACTACAGCTATATACGATACTCCAAAACGATAGCTTATGCAACTGCTGAGCTTCAGGTCTCTCTCAGGTTCGATTCCCATATCGGACCAAATGTTTGTATGATCAGTAAATATGTGTTTCGGAGTTTGGATGCTTGTAAAATATGTAGGTATGTATTTAAAACAGAAGTATGTATGTATTTATATCAGTTGTTTGGTACCCATAGTACGAGGTTTGCTTCGTTTGGGACTAGATGGCGTTGGGTATCAGATGTCTAAAATTTTAATTTAGTATGTATGTATGTGCTCTTTTCAAAATAAGTTTTACAGAGTTTCAACTGTGTTCAAAAAGTTTGCCAACTTTCAATCCATATTAATATGTAGGTATTAATAACTAACCGACTGACATTTTGACTGAATTTGTGAGGTAACTCACATCACACTTGTTACTGATTTTGAGGATTCTTCTTTCATTCCAATGCTGGTGATGTTTACGTGTCTCTTTTCAATTTGAATGATATCTGGCTAGTACTTTTATCCGTAATAATGCGTACATAATAGAAAACATCAATGTAGTCGGAGTCAAGTCGTCAGTGTCACGCCTGTACTCTCTAAAAGGGTACGCAAATGTGTTCACTACATCGCGGTCCTCTTTAATGAGACAGTGATTTAAGAATCATTAATCAGGTATTGGGATGTGAGAGGGCGAATCATCATCCGTCACCTCTAGCCAACCTCACCTGCACGCGATACATCCTGCTCCCCTGCCCCCGGATGCCTTGCTATTGGTATTCAGATAACCACATTCTAGGTGAAATAAAACTAACATATAAAAAAATATTTTATTGAATAAAATTTTGTACGGTGGATATTTTGGTGTACTTCTTGCGCGAAACCTAAGTTTATGTGTACTTACAATAAATTAAACTCTTTTCCGAATAGGTATACAAACACATATTGTAAGAAATACTTACTAATATATTAAAAATAATATTTTGGCACTATAACAGCTAAATTTTAAAATTAAATTGGTTAGAATTAGTTTACATTGTTTTATATAATAGGTACATAACCTTATGCCTTAAATACCTACACTAACAATGAATATCTCATAAACACTTGGATACAATTTCATCAAGGTTTAAATCAGAGTTCAAGATTTTATGAATGTCTTGGATATTTACATTACAATACCTAAAAAGTGTCGATAAGAAAATAACATGTTTTTGACATATTTTATCTACAAGATGACTCTGGCTAAGTCATATTTCATGGTTTTGTGATCTATTGGTATCTACTTAAATAGATTTAGATAGGTTAAATAGATAAGCAAAGCGGCTTCGAAATAACATTTTGAATAATCGGACTACTGTTCTTAGGAAATAAATATGCAGGTATATTTCCAGATTTCTTGCCATAGTTAAGCAAATCGTATACGAAATTATGACCAAATCAAACCCGATTTGCATTTAGAGAAAATTTTATGAATGATAAATTGATAATATTAATCAAATATGTCACATTCAGCAATGATGTATAATAACTATCTTAGATTTAGTCAATAGTTCAGGCTGGTTGTCGACCACGGAGCAGTGTTGTCGACTGTTTCTTTGACTATATTGAACAACATATACCCCTTTCCGCCATAATAGGGTAGAATGCTTTTGAAATGTGTAAATTAAAGGTCACCTTACCGGAATGTCAATGAAATGGAACTTAAGCAGAAACGTTATTTTAGCAATAATTGTTTGCAATTTTTTTTTCATTCCTTTGTCCTTGGCTCCATAGACCTGACTATCCTGGTATTCTATTTCATACCAATGTCCTTTTAAAGGTCACTATGTTACTATTTTAAAAATTAAGTCTTTTTAACTCACAATTCGCACATCTTGTTTAAACTTGTACGATACTGACGAAAAGTTGCGTAGTTTATAGCATAGTTAGTGCGTTAACGCGTTTGTTTACTTGGAACTACGCTACTTTTTTTGCTTCAACAAGAGCAAGGTCGTGCGATATCTACCTTTTTATTTGATCTGAGTTTTTAACCGACTTCCAAAAGGAGGTTCTGAGTAGATCGTTTTTTTTATGTATGTACACTGATTACTCCGTCAATTATGGACCGATTTTGAAAATTCTTTTTGTATTCGAAAGGGTGTGCTCCCTATGTGGTCCCATTGCCACCATATCTGATGATGGGATCCCAAGGAAATCCTCAAAATTGTTAGCCACGTACTATGTTTTCATGTATTTTCTAAAGCTATTACAGTGTTTACTAGTAGACATCAGTTCATGATGATGAGCTGCATTTATTTGTATAGATGTATAGATTGTTGGATTATCCAATCTTTTGTTCGAAATATACTGTCAGCAAAAAGTTTATTACATAAAATATTTTGATGTCATCATATTCATACATAAATACGAGATGCGAAAATTATTATTTAACCTACTGCATTACTGACAAAAAACTCATGCTGACAAATATAGGCTTACCGTACACATTAGTAACATTACATAAAAATATTGTATTTATCAACACATGTAACTGTTTAATTTAATTGTTTTACGTAGTACATAAGTAACGATACCTAAATGTGTGTAATTCAATCTTTTATCGTTATTTATTGTTTTTATTTGAATGACTTTTAAAGGGCAACACTGCAATACTTTTTAGAATATCAAAAGAGTGAGTTCGTGAAAACTTGGGGGTGGCAAATTTATAAATGCGCTAACTCCAATAGTATTAGAAAACTAAAACAAAATACTTACATAGAATTATGTATAACAAAAAAACTTGGAATCTTAGCGAAAATGTAAGTATATGATATTTGTGCGTTTTATGTATTTCAAACATTTTACTTTTTTTTTGTAAATCCTCTTTAAATGCAAAGTTCTCGCCCAAAATATCAAGAATTGTATGCTTAATAGGTACTCTCTAACTAAAATTGGGCCCATTTCGCTAAGAATAATTGACGCGATTGTCGAGAATAATCATTATTTAATCTGCTATATTGTACGAAATATAAAGAAATATCCTCGAACTGTGGAAACAACAAAAACGTAAACTAAGTACTTAGTTAAAAAGGGCAAACCCTTTAAACGGGCACTGGCCAATTTACATATAACTAAACGACCTTCTCTCTCTTTATTGTGAGACGTGATCATTTATATTCTTTTTTTTTGTTATATATTTAAATTTTAAATAGCTAGATCCCGCAATTATATAATGTTTCAAAGGTAACCAGATTGTTTTCGGATTTCATTCAGTATGACGTAATAATAATATAAGCTCAAAAACCTATTAGGACGGATAAATCTATGTATTTAGGAATCCCTAATTGTGAAAAATTATGTAATTGTTCAAAACGTATCTACTATTTGATTAATTGTTATCCATAAAGTTTTGTAACGAATCGATGTATAAATCATAGCTTTGACATTAAAAATATGTAATTCAATAACGAATTGATTTAGCTATTTAGCTACGCTGAATTTCTTAACTAAGCAAATCACACTAATATTATAAAGGTAAAAGTAAGTTTGTTTGTTACGCTTTCTCGGGAAAACTACTTAACCGATCATTATGAAATTTTGTACACATATTCTTGGAGGTATTAGAAGTAACATAGGATACTTTTTATTAAATGCAACAGAGCCTCGTACCTTTGGACACTGAAAAGTAAACAGTAACATATTCATTCACGTTTCAATTTATTTTGTTAATAATTGTCCTATCCCGTAAATAAGTCACGTGTTCAAGTCCAGAAAGAAAAATGACTTACGTATTCATCGCCATTTATGTATCAATCACTATCAAAATTCTGGCAATGTAATTAATTTACAACAATAGAACTTTATAAAACATTCATATCTATATAAAATTTTATAAAATAAACACTATCACTATAGTATTTTTTATCTTAGTTTGTTATTCCACTGTTTGAACTACATACTTATACCGTATGTACTATACTATGTCCGATTACGGTAGTTGAACCTTCATCAAAAAAGGGGCCAATTTCGTCAGGTAAGGGCGGCACATTCGTCAAGAATTGTTGAACAGACGTGTAGTAATCTCTGCATGTCCAGGTATCGTCGTGTCCACCGCCAGGCATCACCACTAGTTTCTTACAAATTGCCCCGCAACGCAAGAATAGTTCTTTCGCCATTGACGGTGGTACTAGCGCATCATTTGAACCGCAAACTACCAAAGTGGGAGTCATTACCTGACCCATTTTCTTTAGAGACATATACTGAAAATAAAAATAAAACTTTTAAAACCTTGGACTCGATCATAATCACAATGTACTCAAAAACTTAAATATACCTTATTTTTGTGACAAATTTGTGGAAGCCACTTTAGACAATTCCACTTAAGTATGACTTGTGCCATGTCAGGTATACTGGTGAAGGTGTTCTCCACCACTAGGGCCCATATTTTGTTTCTATACTCCAGTCTTGAAGCTAAATCTATGGCTATAGCGCCACCTTAAAAAATAACCTCAAAATTAAAGATGTAATTTTTTTGGTTTGTCCATAAAAGACAATCTTGACTCTTGAAAGGCAAATTACTAGGGGACTTAAACAGGTATGAAGAGTTTATTACAATATTATATATTTTTTTATAAGAATGATCTCGTTTAAATTTCCCACCATAGGTGGTTATTAAAACTTTGAAAATGATGAACTGTTATACAACCATTCATCTCTTATATAACTCCCTTAGGGGTGATTGCCAAAATTATTTTTTGTGAGTGCTTATTAAATATAAAGTGTCTGCAGCGAAGTTACCAGTTTGTAGTCTCAGCATAGTAGGCTCTGCATTGAGGAAACATACATGTATAATCGACTATATACATAATAAACTTTATGTACCCATGTTATCTAGAGAAGATTGTCTTTCTAGGGTCAATATAATATTTTATACACTTAGTAGGAACCTAATGATTTATGGCTGTAGTAAAATAGTGTGTAAATATGAAGTAAATACTATGAGCAAGAATATCATTAAACTATCATTATTTATTTTATTTATTGCTTGATAAAAGTTTTGGGGTTATGCGATGGCTCAACTATCAATTGAAATTTTATTCTTACCACAAATTGTTCCATTCTCCTCACATGAATGTCTAAGTATGAAGAAATTTTATTGTCACAACTCAAACATAATTTTTTTTTATATAAAATAATTAGATACAAATTTAGTCAACACTAAATAAATGAGATTTTATTGTTATGAAGAAAGATTATTCCAGAACAACGCTTGAGACGCCTATACAATTGAAATTTCTCGACGATATACACAGCGTCGAATATAGATTGATTGTTGATTTATATTTAGTAATGTCCTCAACATACACTAGCTTATGGCTATTCTAGTGGCAAACACACATAAGTCAAAATTAAAATGGATAATTTTTTGACTACAAATTGCCTAAATGACAGATTGAGCCTATGTGTAAATATTATTATTATATGGCAGGCTAGCCATCATCTCAGATGATATTATGTATTTAATGTATAATGCGTTAAGAACATTGAACGTAACAAATTCTATCTTTCTACGAATATTTATACTCCCAGTCAAAAATGTAAATTACTCACTATATCTGTTACTAGATAATTTTTACTGGTATTATTTTTTATCTCTAAACTAACATTGATAACAAAGAGTTAATTGTTCGCAACTTGTTGTTTCGTAAGTGGCACACCTTAAAAATTTTACAATTGAAAATGTATTCAACATCAATTCTTCTAAATCATGTCACTTGAAATTTCCATAGATATTTGTTTAACATAATAGTATTTTGTTTTAATAATCTAAATCTTTTTTCTCTCACAAAGATGATATACATTATGTAAAAAAATTAATAGATGTAGCAATTAATATAATTGCAGATTAGAGATATAATCACATATGTGTGAGAAATGTATCTATACCAGGAGACTTATGTTTCTGACTACCAGTCTAAACCAATAATTTATTATTTTCTTTTCAAATTAAACCAAATGATCTATCAATCAAGATGATTTTTCTAATCAACTATCAAGCAGTAATATGATTAGTCATAGCAATAAATGTGTAAACTTCAATGTTTCACTAGAATTTAGAGTGAAATGCTTCAGGAGAATTCAAAGCACACATACTGAATTTATTTAATGATTAAACCATGAATAGTAGCTATCATGCTCTAGGCAGGTTTAGATATATATCTAAATTGAAGTAGCTAAATCGAAGATTTGAAGTTTGACTAACAATTAATACTTTTAATGCCTTACTATGTTACATACATTTTGCTACTTTAAACATATAAATATGAGTGTGCGTTTTAGACAAGCTTCAAACAGTTTTTATAAACAATAAGAATAAATGTTGCTAACCTAATGATCTCCCGAATACAATAAGTTTACGGACATCAATGTCAGTTCTCTGCATAATATAGTCAAGGGCTGATTGTGCATCAACATATAAACCTCTTTCGGATGGAGAGCCTTCAGATAAACCATATCCTCTGTATTCTACCATTAGAATGTTAATGTTCAACTTATGATAGAAGCCAGACACATTAGACAATCTGAAAACAAAAATACTTTTTTGATGAATATATAAATTTTATTCTTTATCAATATGCATATTATATCGCACAGGTCCATCGCATTTGTAAAATACCAATATTTACAATTATATGCAAGAAGCACTTCAACTGCACAGCAATGTAACCTAGATCTATGTGCATGACACCTTATTATAAACAAAATAACAACAAACCTCTGTCCCATGTTACCAGCATTTCCATGAAAAAATATCATAGTTGGTTTATGATTGCTATTTGTAGCTTGTTTTATAAGGAACATGTGGATTTTCAAACCATCTTTATTTATAATTTTGATACTTTCATACGGTAGTTTGTAATTACTGGGCTGGAGTACAAACACTCTTGAGTCGGGTGGATCATTTGGATAGTATAACAGCAAATCCTGTGCTGTATACAGGATACCTGTAATTGTTTAAACATTTTATGTTGTATTGTGCACCGAGTCATCATTTTTAAGATAACGTGGATAAGATAACATTTCCATGAGTATGTAGGGGAGATTAATAGAGCGTACGCATAGGAAAATGATTCTATTTTAAAATGAGTAAGCAAACTACTAATTAATAGTACAACAAAATGTATAATGTGTTTTCGTACCCGAAATCCCGACTGTAAACACTAAGACTGCTGTGATGAATCCGTAGAACCAGAATACGAGGACGCTAGAAAATAATGTGAACGTAGACACAACCCACAATCTGTATAAAATAATTCTTAGAATATGATACATCTTTTAATAAATAATAAAGACGTTTTTAGAATTTTCTGACATGTTTTTCTAACGATATCGACATGGTATTGGTAATTTTGAAACAAAATTACAAACAAAACCTACACGAAAATTAATGTTTTATCTATCGTAACAGCAAAGTAACTCATGATTTTCAATAATACTGTTCACTGGACAATTAACAAATCAAGTAAATAACTTTTTACTATAAAACAACCAAGACAATTTGCTATTAGCCTCTAGTGATGTACCACGCACGTTAAACTATCACTGTCAAGACAACACCGACAATGGAATCGAGTCTCAATCGAGTGAGAGATGATATGACGGAAACAGATTCATGTAGAGATTGGGAAGAGCAAGATATTAAATAGAACCTTTTTACAAACATAACCCCACAAGTCATTGGATATTTTTTTTGATTTGTTGTTATCCTTAAGGACTACTGTTTATCATCAACTTAATTTGATTATAAGTGCATGGAACATAAAATCAGATTATATCATGAAAGCAAATTGTTAACTCAAACTTACAAACAAATAATCTAAAAACAATTATTTACAAAACTGACGATTCGCAGTGTTGAATGATTTTATTTTTTTATTTTACCAAAAAATGTACTGCTATTTTATTATTCATGCCTATTCCATTCAAATATAAGTACACAATTTAAAATATTGTATTTGTATCAGTTGTCTAGTATTCATAACAGAAGCTATGCTTAACTTGGTACTATATGGCGTTGTGTATTAGATGTCCGAAATATTTATTTATTTATATATAGCCGATTTCTTTTAGTTAAAACCTATCTAACCGATTTCGATCGCGTTCTCGTTGCTTGAAATCATATTTTAAAAGGAAGGTTCTTATTATGTAAAAAAATAGAAGTAGTTAATTTTTTGAATCAGAAAAACTGGTACCTAAACCTTTAAAAATTACTAGTTAACACAATTTAATATGGCTCAGAACCTAACATGAAGCGAATTTTAATTTATGTAAAACTAGCTGCTGCCCGCGGCTCCGCCCGCGTGTATGTCGGTTATCGTGGCATATAGTAGTCTATGTGTTATTCTGATGTATAAGTTAAATTCCTGTAGTGTCATTCAAATCCGTTCAGTAGTTTTTGCGTGCAATTTCACTGATATGTCCACATCTTGTGACAGTGTTACCTTTATTTAAAGAGCTTCGCTGTATACTATGTTATGTGTAATGCCATTGGAACAATATACGAACATATTAGCTGCGTCGCTTACCCTCGACAGAGCCACATAGAGCTTTCCGTTGCTGAAACAGTTCGTCTATGCCTGCGGTGCGCAACGTCTGACCTTATGTCTTGTTTATCGTCATCGCAAAGCATAGACTCACTCACAGACTCACCAAAAACTGCACGCGTTTAAAGAGGAAAGGGAAATAAACTATGGATTGGGGTCATCCTTTAAGATAATAGTCTAAAAAGACATATTTCACTATAAGTCAAACAAAATAATTTAAGTTTCTCGCAGATTGCACGAAATAAAACTAAAAATTTTTTTGAAATTTTGTCTTCGACATAAACGTCTTGTGATTAGTTGCAACTCTGGTGCAACAAAAAACAAACGAAAGATTCCTCTATAGAATATTGTTTGCGTTTTATGTTTTCGGAGTGGTAATAATCGATCTGTGAGCTATTTCTGCAGGACTTTTTTTAATAAACTATTTAATAAGTGGTTCGAAACAAAAAGGAACCAAATTTTGTGCGTGCCGATAACAGCAACCTACATAAGATAGACGCTTTTATGGTTGCACTTTTCTATCTATACAAATAAATAAAATTGGAGTGTGTTTGAATATTAAAATAACCGCTTTTTACTAAATGCCTATGTATATATATACACGGTACATATACCAAAAATGTAGTTAAAAATGTTTTTGTCTGTCTGTTTGTTTCTTCCGGGTAATCTCTGGAACGGCTGGACGGATTTTGACGGAACTTTCACTGGCAGGTAGCTGATGATCCAGGAAGTAACTTAGGCTACTTTTTTTAGACTAACTTTGTCCCGCGGCGGTACTCGTGGTACAACAATAACTGCGGGTAACACCGCGGGGTTCAGCTAGTACATAATAATAACACTGATAACTATGCTGCAGAACTGAAAAATGTTAAAGCAGCTATGTTGCACTTGCATAAGTACAACATAAAAATTGTTTCTGTAATAACCTCTGGAAAAAATTCATTCATTATTTTTGTAAAATCTAATTTACTTTATGTAGGTAGGTATATCTCAATGCTTTTAGGTTACATTTTGAAATAGTACAAAGCGTGGTGTTTAAAGATGTTATCTGACCCGACGAACTTCGTACCACCATATTTTTCTTTCGTTACCAGCTACCCATGAGTAAGGTGTAGTCACGGACAAAAAACTTTTTCCTTTATTTTTTATTTTTTCTTGTACACAAACCTTGTCCTAAGAATAACTAACACATAAAAAAAAATATAATTTGGTGTAGCCGATCGAAAGTTACGCGCATACATAGATTTCGGCGTAACGCCGCGGGACAAAGTTAGTCTAAATAAAGTGGCCTAAGTTACTCCCTGGATCATCAGCTACCTGCCAGTGAAAGTCCCGTCAAAATCGGACCAGCCGTTCCAGAGAATACCCGGAACAAACAGACAAACAGACAGATAGACTGACAAAAATTTTTTTAACTACATTTTTGGTATATGTACCGTGTATACATACATATGCATTTAGTAAAAAGCGGTTATTTTGATATTACAAAGAGACACTCCAATTTTATTTATTTGTACCTATAGATGTATAGATTTGTTCACTGTGGCACTACAAACCGTTTATTCGACATTTTAATTAATATAAAATTGGAGAAAACTGATAAAATTAACTTAAACCGCGCTGTTTTGTTTTGTTGTGGCTAGAGTGTGACGTCACGCGTCTCATGTGTCCAGCTCCATAACAGAAATATCGTTTTTGGTTGTCAAGCTTGAACTTTATCTTAAATTTAAATTCATAATTGATCATAATACAGTAGAAATTCTGGAAAAAATTTGATTCGGTAAGTAGTCGTTTCACCACCCGATGAATGAAGCAATATTCTGTACTTTGACCAGGCAGGCATGCGACATAATATCTTATTGCTTAAAGCTGTGCCCGCGACTTCGTCCGCGTGGATCTCCTTTTACAATAATGTTTTTTTTTAACTATAGACTATTATACTACAATTTAATAAATAAATATGACGCTGCTTTTTAAAAATCTATTTAAGACATCTATTTAAGACATACATTTGTTCAAAGTGGACGCTTCCGGTACGTATGCATAAAGATTTGTGGAACTACTGACCCAGGAAAAAGCGACGTACAACTGCCCATGTGAAAAACATCTGAAAGATCTACTTCAGCAACACGGAAAGTCTGACGATGAGATTTATTAATTGTCATTGCATAAATTTACTTATTTGAAATTATACTTATTAATTTTACAACTATCAATATAAAGAAAAGAAGGAGAAATAAACAAAAACTCTAAACAAACTAATTATATTATTATCTAATACCTACTTTAAACTGATATCTAAAAACTACGTCTTATGTATTTTTTAAATCTAAAACGCGCTTATTCCCAGTCAATAAGAACCACGTTCGTTCGCATTAACAGTGACAATTCGAGTGAAGTCAGCGCGTGAGCGGCGTGAGCGCTCCCGCCTTTTTGTAGATCAAGCGGATGGCCTTTTCGCGTGTTAAAGAAAAATCAACCGTAATGTCGTACTTATACTGGTGCGGCGAGATTTGGCAGTTTTATTTCATCTATATCTTGTGTGTTTATTAATTATAATTTTATAATTCTATATTTTATTAAAAAAGATATTAAAGTGTATAGTGATAAGGATATATCCATGTGAAATACAATATATTTAAGTATTTAATACACTTTGAAGAAATGCCTAACGCTTAAACACGTTATTGTGGCTAATTTATAAAAGATAGAAATATACTATTGAGGACTTTTTTGTAGATCTTTTGAAGACCATCATCTTTGTAATACATATTTTTGGTGTATGATCAACGTATGCGAGGATAAGAGCTCGAAAGCGAAAATTTTCATCCGACTTGCTTCAAATTTATCGTCACTGCTCAGCTCCTTTGCATCTTAGCGTTATGTTATATAGCCTATAACCTGCCCAGGAGTATGGACTATAATCGTACCAAGTTTGGTTAGAATCCCTTCAGTAGTTTTTGATCCATGCGTGCACATACAGACAGACAGACAGACAGACAGACAGACAGACAGACAGACAGACAGACAGACAAAAAACTTACTGATTACATTTTTGGCATCAGTATCGATAACCATTCATCCCCCAATAATAATTTTTAATATATATTCAATGTACAGAATTGACCTCTCTACAGTTTTATTATAAGTATAGAATAGATACGCAGCTAGTATAATTATATCTTTGTACCACAGTGATATTCGAATAATAATCTTAATTATGAGATGATAAAATATCCAGATTTAGGTGCCTTGCAACAAATTTAATTTGTTGTACAGTTGTCTTTTATTTTTTTTTTATTTCTGCGGTTTTTAGTTTTCCGGCATAATGAAGTCGTATGTCAACATATTTTTCAATTACAGATTTTAACAGCGTGAGTCAGCGTGACTTTAATAAGCAATGTTTAATATTGCAATCAATAAATTGTTTTAAAACAATTAACCTAAATAATTAACCCAATTAAGGTTGCCTGGAAGAGATTGCTTTCGGCAATAAGGCCGCCCTTTGTACATTATATATTTGTTATTTTCTGTAATTTCTGTACTGTAACACGGTGTACAAATAAAGAGTTTCTATCTATCTATCTATCTTAAAAAATGCAAAGTCGACTCCATCATTATCCTACTGACTTTGTTCGCTAGCACTAGTCCTGTCATGTTTTTCTCTTATGAGCATCGCCCGTGAGTGTGAAAGAGATGGATGCGTACATTGGAAGCCGTTGTAAATCACAAATTTTATCAAAATATTAATAAAATTAGCTTTAAAGAATAACGAAAATACACCAATATGTTAGATTTAAGATAAGAAAATATGATATTACATCCTTCTTTTGCACTTTTAGAGTGTAATTTTCACAACTTTTTACTACGCACTTCTGCATTGTTACTTGTGTAAACACGAACGCGGCCACCAATCGAATGAGAGCGAAACAAGGCATATTGTTGTTTTATGCCTTGTTTTGCCGGTGCCACTGTTAAGCGGCATCAGTGCATCTATGATATTTTTGATCGAAGTTGATAGCACACTTTTCTTTAATATTGAAATCTCCACAAACTATTAAAACCTTACTACTGACACATAAACGTTCCATTTTTATGCTGGAGAGGGGATATCCCATGTACCCACTGCTCCGTGGTACCCACGGTAGTACCATGAAAGAGACACTAAGATTTAATGATGGCATCCAAGAGAAATCGATCGATTTGGTCGTTCTTGAAGTCGGTTTTTTATACGATAGTGTTTTATAGTAGCAGCGACAGCAGGCGAGTAATCACTCTTCGCACTTGTACACTCGCTTCCCGCTGATCGCCAAGTGATTTATAGTTTCACTCCTTTCTCGTTCATCGTTTGCGGTTGGACCACTGCCCTAATTAGGTAGGTACCTGAGCTCAAAAATATGATGTTCAGTGAAAATGTGATCTTCATGATAACTACTGTAGGCTTAATAAAAAGTTATTAACCACTTCCTTTAGACAAGACACAGAGTAAATTTAAATGGTATTTCCGTATGTATTTTATTTATACAGTGTCACTTCTATTCGAATGATGTGATCGACTACACCATGCGACTGTAAGCATCAGCGGCGAAATTGTGCAAAGGCGAGAGCCGCCTCAGAAACTGCATTTCTTTGGGTTGCCTAGCGCCTGGTATTTTTAGCAGTGTACAGTGTAAGTACTTCCCCCCTCTTTTGCTCTAGTAAAAATGGCATTTTTAACTGGCAGAAAAGATAGAGGCAAAGGAAAGTGCAATTCAGTGTTCCCACATGTAATTTAGCCTTTGTAAATTTTGTATTGATCTAATATATTTTATCTGCTATGTCTGAGCTGTCTTTCAAGTTAGGTCATTAAAAAAACAACGTTAATATGAAATATATTTTTATTTACAGTAAATTGATAAAAACTTGTAAGTGGCTTAGTTTAAAAATGATCATTGTAAATTAAAAAGGATTCATTTCGTTGAAACATTGTCGAAATTTAAAAAAACAATCCTCTGTGTTTAGTTTAATATAAAGGCACAAAAAGGTCTTCGATTTATTTAATTAACTTATTATTACAAACGATAAATTTTTAGACTGAACTCTATATCTACAAAACATAGTTAAATTAAGACTAATTATTAATGGACAGATTGTATGTTCCGAGTATTTAAATAGCAAATAAATATTTTACTTAATGCATGACAGGTGTACTTTACAAACATACTATAGACTAAGAAATAATCAAATAATACGTCGATCAGAATCTTCACAAATAAATTATATCTAGTTTTATTAAAATGCGTCTAAAAGCAATGGTGATGTACATACATAATAAATAGTAGAAGGCAGATATGCTTTTTGTTCTTTTAATTTTACTTAATTGCATTGAATATTTGCAGAGCGTTAGTATTATGCTCCTTGTCTGGCACGTTTTTAACCGGCGAAAAGTCGAAGAACAAAGGAGACTATCTGTATTTATATTAAACACCTCAAGGAGACCGGACATCGGTCGCTTATAGTGCCCGACGCCACAAGTAAATAAGCACCTAAAATTAGCTTAATTAATATACCTATTAGAAGTAAATTATTTTCACCTTACACACAATCTTGAAAATCTTAAAATGTTATCGTGAAAAATATACAACGTTTTTATATTAAGAAAGTTTATTAAAATATCTGTTATCATGATTTATATAATTATCTCTTCACAAATATTGTATAATAAACATTAATTAAAATTTGTATTAAAAGAGACAACCATTGGTTCTGTGGTTCGCTTTAATTATATTGGTCATTTGCTAAAAATCTGAATTATATAACATGTAGCGTTCATGTTAACACTTGATAATTGCTATTCTGCAATATTTCCTTACCATTTTTATTGTTGTGTAATGTTTCTACCAACGAATAGCTAAAAGTGTTAGATGAAGGCCTCCAAATTATATCGTAATTTATATTCAAGTATGAAATAGGGATTATAATAAGAAAGTATATTAAATAATTGAAACGTTAATCAGAAGCATTATTTTATAAAATATAGTTATCACTCATTAAAATATATTTGTATTACGAACCTCATAGGACACTATCTCTATTTATTTGCTATAAATGATATAAACTGATTTAGCTTAAGAAGTATAAAATATCGATAAGAAGTAGACATTTTAAATACGTATTAGAAAGTTCAACAATATGAAGTGTACAACATTGTACGATACATAGTAGAATAACAGAAATAATATTTTACATTTTGTTACAAGTTTGATTACTATTTAAGTGTCCTTGAGTACATTTTTCTACGACCAGTTGAAAGTCAAATAAAGGAAAACTAAGTGAAGTACATAATAAGCCGTGTACCTTTACAAGTACATATATTAAATAAATAGTTATGTTTTACTGGAGGTTAACTAGGGTTGTTCTAGCATTTTAAGTCTGCTGCAGCCGCTATACAGAGATTAGGAGGATCACAATTATATTGTACATAACGATTTAACATAACAATACTTCAGTTTGATTTGAGTGTTTACCTTATTTTAAAATAATAATTATAAACTAAAAACTACAACAACAACAAAAATAGACTAATATTCATCTAAATCAATCCAAAAGCAATTGATCATGTCACATCATCATCAATTGAATGTTAATGTCATGATCAATCTACTTGCTATTGATCCCGTTCTTGAGTTTTTTGTAGTCGGTGAACAAGTCCTGGATATCTTTTAAAGATCTCTCGATTTGATTCACGAATTTTGATGAGCTCTGAAATGTTTTAAATGTAATTTACCATGTGTGTTAAACGTAGTAAGATATAATAGCTTATAGCGCGTACAAACGACAACACAAGTGTAGTAGGAATTCATCATAGTCTAGCAAAGTCCTCTGCTAGACTGGGTCTCTCCTTTGAAGTTATATTTTGTTCTAGTATAAGTATACCACACTGACAGTTAGGTTTGGGGTTTAGTTGCCAGGGTTTTTGAAGCTTTCCTTCTCTTATTGCCGTGCATTGTATAAAAAATCGATAACTGATACACCATGTTACAGTTGGTATTCAATTAAAATGCTATCAAGGTATAATCTTGACGATAATAATTCAACGTTTAGCTTTATTGTTGTAAATAATTCAATCAAATGAAACGTTAATAATTTTATGAAATTCGTTCGTAATCTATCAAGCAGTCGACAGTAAGATTAAATTAAATTGTCTATGAGCTACGAGCAAAAGATTTAAAAAACAAAACAACACCCTTCTCAAGTCTTCTACCTTTTAAATCGATAGAAAGTATGACTTCAAAGTTTTGAAAGTAATTACATATTTGTTTCCATAATTACTTACTCAATTTGGTTAATCTTTATCCACTATGCAGTGTTTTTATTTATCATTCTAGTGAACATAGTAGATGTCGTAACGATTGAATGTTAATGTCATGATTTAAACCTCCGAAATTACACCCATCCATTGTCTTGATGAAACAATGTCTTTTTGACTGACTTGAAAAAAGGTTCTCAATTCGACCGTATATATATTTTATTTGTTTATGTGTGTTCGCGGATAACTTAGTCGTCTATGAGCCGATTTTGATTTTTCTTTTTTAATGGAAAGGAGATATCTCAACGGTGGTACCATGATAAGTACACTAAGATCAGTTAAGGGCATTTCAAGAGAAATCGTTCGATTTGGTCGATCTTGAAGTCGGTTTTTTATTTTTCTTAAAATTTTTACTTTTGTTATTTGTTTAATTTTTGCAATTAAATAAGATATTAGCCATATGCTAATTTGTGTGCTACACTTAGACCCGTAATGTTTCTTACACCTACAATAAGCAACAAAAGTTCGTGCAAATATTATTTTTTCTATACATATTACGGTGTTCATGTGTACCTATATTTTCCGGGCACTAATGAGACAATACCACATTGAAAAAGAACAGTATGAACTTACAGCAACGAAATCCGTTGTACGCTAAACCAAAAAAAAAATGGCAATTATAAATTAGTATTATGGGGAAAAACATCTAATTGTTATTTGCTCACCGTGATGGGGCAGCTCTTCTTGCTTGAGACGTGGAAAAAGATACGGTCTTCACCAACGATGATGTATGAGACTCCGTAGCCGTCGTCAGCCACGGGACCAAATCCACCTCCAGCGCTTACGCACTTTGGATATTTCTTTAGATCCAACATGCTAGTTTGACCTGACAACATAAGGAAATGTTTGGATTTCATTATAAGTAAACGAGCCTGTTGAATCTTTTATATGTTCTGGTAATGTTCTACTTGAATGTAAACTACCCTACAATTTTCTAATACCTATTTATCCGTGTTAAGGTTTTCTTGAAGAGACCGCCCGCCATTTGTAAAGTTTACATATTTGTATGTGTTAAGAGTATACAATAAATAAATAAAAATAGTACCAGTTACTTACCGTGAGGTGTCTGACTGGTGGATAGTCTCCAAGGTTCGTTGAAAACTTCCTGTAGGAATGGGGATTCGAGCTCCAGGTATTTCGAAACAACGTAAAGGCAGAAAAGGTGGCGATCGATTCCACGGCCAGCCATTGCATCCTGATAGCCAAGCTGGTGGCGTTTGCTAGCCTTCAGGAACAGATCCATGCGTTCTTCAATCTAAAAAATAGTTTTATTGATTATTGAATACTTATTAAATTTAAATATTGGCATTACGTAACAATCAGGAAATAAAAGACGATAACGCTATAATAAATGCAACGTCAGTGTACATACGAAAGCAGATAATCGTCGAAATCAATATTTCACTTCGCTACAAAACGCGAAGTAGGTATACCTACTCGCTGGCGATAAGCTGATGTGTGGGGTCGACGACACTTATTCGTTACCACTGCATCAAAATATATTACTGTCTCATGATAATATACTCATGTTGACAGAAATTCACTGGCCGTATCCAGACGATCTTAAATAAGCACACCCACTGTAATCTTTGTAAACATATTTGAAAAGTAAACGAATGTAGTATCTATTATATATGGGGCAGAAGTTATTTCATAAAACCAAAATAGCTTTAATAGACATTTAGTTTCTTTTCAATACTATGTTTATTTCATAATGTTTACATAAATACAAAATTATGGAGTTTAGCTTGATTTTTTTACGGATGTTATAACATTTATGATATAGTATACAGAAGCGGTCTCCATAAGAAGAATAAAAACAGTCTAAAATAAATAATTATAACCTACCGATGCATTAGGATCGTTCATAGATTTGACCCAATTGGAACTTTCGATAGTACAAGAGCGGACGGTTTCAGTACGTCCCTCGCGATACAGGCGGGTCATGGATGCTTCGTATGTGAGACAGAAACGGCCAGCGTCACGGTAGTAAGACAGCTGTAGGATCAGCTGGAGGAAAGCGTCCGGTGACACTCGGCACGTCTTCATAAATCCTGCGTACCACAAATTTAAATTACCAATGTTTTATGACAAGCATTGTACAATACACACAAATTTTACTATTGAATTTATATAACAATACATAAAAATGTTAAGAAGATTTTGTGTAAACTTCAAAAAAGTTTTACACCAATTGAACACTAGTTTTGACAGAATACACAACCCGTCAATTTCCCATCGTATCGTGTACCATACGTGATATAAGTAAATATCTGAATTTTCATTACGTTTATTTTATCATTCATTTAAAAATAAATTAACATGAATTTACTATAGAAAGTATATTAATATTCATGTATTGTACTGTAACCACACTCCATGGAAGGATATGGCAAAATTTGATGATGGGTTAAACAGAATTTAAAAAATACAATCGAATTGACAACCTCGTCTTTTTTTGAAGTTGGGTAAAAGGAAACTTACCTTTGCCATATTTGGTGTACATGAGTATCCTGAGGTCAACATCGTTGAGTAATTTTTGCGCCACGCTAAACGAAGTGTCGATGGCTTTGGTGAGCTCCTCGTTTTCGAGATCCCATTGCAAGCGTATAGGAGCTGGAGGTGGTGTTTCCACCGTGCCAATCGTGTTACCGTCAGGAGCATAGCTGAAAAAAAAAGCGTTCAATTTTTTTTTCTGCATGGGCTTTTTTTGTTATTAATCAAACAGATAATTTAAAAGGAGATAGCGTATTGGGTAGTTCAGGCTACTACCCTAACTCCCTTCAGCGAAATAGCGCATTTGCTAATTTTTAGGGTTCCGTACCCAAAGGATAAAAACGCGACCCTATTACTATTCAGACTCCGCTGTCTATTCGTCTGTCCGACCGTCCGCCTGTCTGGTATATTGAACATAATATCAAAAAGAGTATTTTAATTCACTCACCCAATTTCCAGTTCACACCAAATTACGTATTCCCATAGATGTCCCATAACCGGTGCGTCAGCCCTGTAAATAAATTATTTTATCTTTAGTACATATCAAAATACAACAATAACGCTGCATTATATATACACATGTATATAACTCACCACGTGTGCTCTGCATTAAAACCAACCTGTTGAACAAAATAAAATTTTAATCAACCTTTGTAATAGATGCTCTAGTTACGAAAGAAATATCTATAGAGAATTTTAACTTTGCAAGTCTATGAAATAAAAAATAAAAGCTGTTAGCTTGAAGCCGAATCACTAAAATAGCTACAACAACGTTTTTTCTAAAATATATATATGTATAGTGACAATCGCTAATTTTATATCTATGTATAATCCATACTTTTAGTAGCAATGATACCACTAACTAATTATATTAGAATACTTGGCAGGGGGTAGGACTACGTCAGATAAACTTCACTGCTTTCTAACGAGTCTTGATCTATACAAAACGTTGCCAGAGCAATTATATCTACAACCATAAAATTTTGGAATATGATAGCATAGTTAAAAAGGAATACTAATTTCCCTAGCCCAACTCCAGCATTGAGATTGTATTTTGAAGGGTTAAGGGCAAGAAACTTACAAAACCATTGTTGCTGAAGCACAGATTGAAGGACTTGTCGAACCAGCGATCATGTCCCTTTCCATGGAGTAGCACACGTCCAAACTCGTCCAATTTAGAGGGATCGTTCTCATCATACCCGTATTCGAAGTCATCTGTAATGTCATATTGTAATTATATATTATGGATGAGTGAGGTATCGTGATGTAAGTGATAATTACATTTTTTATGATGGTATTTTTAGTTGTTTAACATTCATAAACTATTAACTGACTTTGACTGTTAGTTACAATGTTACAGTCAGTAAATATCGTTAAGTGGTATACACTTTGTAGTTTTACGAGTATATATATATAATAACATCTTATCATTAGCCTAAAAATATGTTAAGGTCACTGCAATCGACTCTCAATCTATTAAAATACGGCTTAAATTTATTTTTTTCCATGGAGTGACTTGGCAGTTATTGTTTCTAAATAGTTAATTTGTTTTTGTTCCTAATGTGTTTCCAACCAATTGTGATATATATCCACATACATATCTCATACATCCTCCATAATAACTATCAAGTCTGTGCGGCGATTCGCTTGGATAAATGAAGTCGGTTAAAAAGTTAATAAAAGTGAATATAGTGATAGAGGACTCGAGTTTCTGACTATTCTAGCTACCGGTCTCGGCTTCGCACTGGTTGTTAGCGAAAAAAATAATATAACCTATGTTACCTCGATAAGAAGCGCGGCTTAATTTCTTCCGGTGTCTTCAACAAATATCGTTATATTTTACCAATATACTAAAAAAAAAAAATATACGAAAACAGTCCTCAAGAATCACTATCTGTTGGTAAAAACCGCATCAAAATCCTAACAGTAGCTATTTAGTTTGTCGCGAACAGACAGACGCGGAGGAGGACTTTGTTTTATAATGTGTAGTAATTTAACTTTTGCCTCGTGAATACTAGCTCGGTTCGATAAAGGACGAGATTAAAACTTATCATATGACATTTATAACTTATCAAATATTTTTTGTTAAGTTTTGCGATACTGAACTAAACTACACTATACAAAATTCTATGTAATTAGATAAAAATGATTATTACTATAAAAGTCCAGATACAGGAGACTTTTCTTATCTCTCGGAAATGCCAATAAAGATTTCGACTAAATGAAGTCAAAATGAATAAATATATGATTAAAAAAAGATGTTTTATAGAAAAATCGTGAAGCTGGGGCCTTGTCTAGCCGAGCTGTGATTGATTTGGCTTATTATTTGATCAAAATGTGTGGTATCAACAAATCTCATATTATCAAGCTCATTATAGAAATCTTATCGATGATAAAAAAGAAACAGCAATAAGAGTAGAACGTCCGTGACTGATGGTAATCTTGCCAAGCATTTATTTTTATTGCGTACGGATAGGTAGTGAGATTTCAAAATTTATTTTTTAATAATAAAATTCTAAATATTGTTTCGTTTTTTTAGGAACGTAAATCCATATATAGACTACTTTAATGAACGGTCTAGTATGATAAAAGAAATGCTGATTTCCCTCTCGATAATTTCTTTTTAATGACAGTTGCAGAATTATACCACGACTTTTAATTCGATTCCACATTTGACATTAGCTACTGTCATTTTGTTAAATAATGATACCACATATAATAGTGTAGTGATGAACACAAAAATTCATGAACAATCGCGATTTTTGTTTATGTAATCATAATATTGGTGTGCCAATTAAAGAGTAAATTATTGATTTTTATTTAAATAAATACATAATTATTCATAATAAATATCTATTAATTAGTAACCGCTGTTTTATTTTATAAAAAGTTAGTATTTTTGTATTTTATACTAAAAACAAAACTTATAATAAAAGAGCATATTGATGGATAATGCACCTTACCACTCCCGAAAATTGGAAACGGCACCAAAAATGAGCTGGAAAAAAGCTGCGATTCAAGACTGGCTTGTAATATAAAAATATTCATTACGAACCAAATATGGTTAAAGCTACGCTTTTAGAACTGATTCCACATAACGAGTCTTTTAATAAGTACGCTGTAGACGAAATGGCAGCACAACATGGGATCCCGGGTTTACCCCCCTTACCATTGCGAGCTAAACCCTATCGAATTGATATGGGCGCAGGTAAAGGGGAAAGGTAGCTCAAAATAATAAAACTTTCAAATTAACAGACGTGCGAAATTTATTTGAGGAAGGCATTCAAAAAATTACGGCTACGGAATGGTCTAAATGCGTATCCCATGTTGTCAAATAAGAGGAAAAAATTAGTAGGCTAGATATGTTAATTGACAATATCACAGACACATCGGGAATAAAATGTTACAGAAAATGACAGCGACAGCGGTAGCGATGACGGCGATGATTTACAAAACAAAATATTACCTACATCTATTGGTTTTATTTCTCATGTTCCTTCATGATCACATTTTTTTATTCATTTCACACACAATTATTAAAGAAAACTCTCAGAGCCTTAATAAAATTAATCGTCATAACTAAATTATCAGTTCAGAAATGTTTAATTTCCTAGTATACTTAGTTTTTATTAAAGTAGTAGTTGTTTAGATATACTACTATAAACCAGATAAATCGATCCGGAAATCGTCCATTTCCGTATCGAATAATTTCGCAACGTCACTATTTAGTACTTGTCATAACGTTGCAACACTGAAATTGTCAAATCTGGAATTGAATTAAAAGTTAGAGTTATAGTAAGAATTATTTTTTATTAAATTTTTAATGATTTTTTAAATCACGAAATATACCTTAATGTTATCTTCCTATCTATAAAAATAAATAAAATTGGAGTGTCTCTTTGTAATATTAAAATAACCGCTTTTTACTAAATGCATATATATGTATGTATAGATGGTACGTATACCAAAAATGTATTTAAAATTTTTTGTCTGTCTGTTTGTTCCGGGTAATCTCTGGAACGGCTGGACCGATTTTGACGGTACTTTTACTGGCAGACAGCTATTGATCTAAAAAGTAACTTAGGCTACTTTTTTTAGACTAACTTTGTCCCGCGTTATCCGCGGTAAGACAATAAACGCAGGTTGTAACATTGTAAATTACTTTAATTACTTAATATCATTGTTGCTTTTCCTATTACAAATAAAAGTTCGTTTTTTAACAAATTTATAATGATGTTCTGAAAATTCATTTGTAACAGTTTTTATATAACGTCGATGTCGTAAAAAAATATACATTTTATTATATAACGTACTAACTGTACGATAATAACCGCGGAATGTTCGAACTTCGAATTTTATTTATTTGTATAGATGTATATGTAACCTTTAAATAACTATTTATTATTGTTAACAAAAAAAAAATGTTTTGATTATACCTGCTACTTTCAAAATGTAAATTAAGGACAACATTTTAATTTCATTTAGTTGTATGATCGCATAGTGATATAATGGGTGTCTATTGTAAATAGGTGGCAGAGGTCCGGCGAACTTTTCAGCGACATTCTTCATAATACTCGAATTCTTAGCTATAAAACGCACTTGTGGTGAATCATTGTATAATTTGGTCGGTCCGATTCTGATACATTTAACAGTTGGCTTCGATGTCCTTCAGGATAGAATATTATTCAAGCAATTACAACATTCACTTCATGTAACTAATGAACACGCCCTAACAACCCAGGTAAACATTTACCTATACATACATATTGGTTTACAAGGTATATAAATAACAGATGTTTGTACAGAAATAGACGTAAATCTTAAACAATAATACAAAACTGTGTACGGTAACTGTGATAACTTAAATGAATTTATTGATCGTTTTCAACGCTCCGTTGAATATTTACTATAGCGGTCACGTGTACTATTTCTGTTGATAAATAAAAATTGGAAGACAAAATAATTATAAAGCTATAATAAAGTGACGTCAATGTCTACGCGACTCGTCTATACGCGGGATAAGGCGTCTCGTCACACCAATTAACAAGAGTTGACACATTCATGTTTATAATGACATATTTATTGATAAGATGTAATAAAATTTTACATTAAAACAATAATTATACACTATAGCTGCGCCCCGCGGCTTTACCCGCTCATGTAACACACATGCGCGGGTTGAAGCTACTCAAAGTAAAAGTCAAAGTCAAAAATATTTTATTCAAATAGGCACTTTTTTACAGGCACTTATAGTCAATGTTAAAAAATCGAGTGATTCTAGTCGCCAGTTCCAAGTGCAGCCTACCCTTCATGGAGAAGAAGAAAACTCAACTGGCAAGAAATTCAACTGATGCTCCTTTTAAAAAAATAAATAGCGTTTTTAATTTTCTTTCTCTTAACTATGAGACTTGAATGAGAACGAAGTTGACCAAAGAAAACAAAACAAAAAGTAAAAAAAAAGGCTTAGGTACTGCTTATATCATCAGCTATCTGCCAGTGAAAGTCTCGTCAATATCGTTCCAACCGTTCCAGAAATTAGCCGGAAGAAACAAACGGACAGACAGACAAATATTTTAAAAAACAGTTACTTTGGTATATGTATCGTGTATGCATACATATGCATATATTAAAAAGCGATTATTTTAATATTACATACAGTCACTTTACTTTTATTAATCTGTATAGATAATAATAAGACCACACACAGTGTAGGATATAGTCTCTTAGTAGTAGACCTTGGTTCATTACCATTAACAGATAATAGAAACTGCTGGACGTATGACCTATGCCTCTTCTTAGTTTAGATCTTATATACCAGGTTCGCGAAACAAGTAAAAAGTATTTAGTTTGTAGTGCTGTTATGCTGCGTAATTTGCTCCTTTAGTTAGCTCTCACGACACCTACTGAATGAAAAGGGGTCAACACTCCGGATTACATAGAGAGAGTAATTCTTTGTAACAAGATAATAATTAATCAATAATGCGCACGCTCGTCGCCCTGGACTTGCAAGTTATATTTATTGAAAAACAATATCGATTATTTAGTTGTGAACTGATAACAGACTTTCATTAATGTAGCGATAAAATGAATGGTGGGATGGTTTACAAAACTGCAACACTAGTCAAATGACAGCTTTTTGACTGACTACAAAAAAGAAGGAGAATAACAATTGTTTTTTGAAGTCAATTGATTGGTAAAAACGAAAACGACTATAGATTAAGCCTTAAACGAACAAGTTAAGACAGGAATGATATCATTAAAAATACTGATATTGATAATCCGCAGATGCTGTTATGCAACACAGCCCTGATTGATAAACCATTGCAACATTTTAGATGGAGTTATTTTTTAGTTGAACTATTTATTTCTGTTGTATTATATCTCATAATAACATTGGTCGTTATTTTTTATTGAAGAGAAGAATAATCTGTATTTGTATCTTACCCAGGCAAACGTTGAAAGCAGCCCTTTCAATGCAATGTAGAGAGGTTCGATTATGGCCACGGTTGAAAATGGTCTGCCTTATGTGTGCCCAGTGCGTCCGTTCGCCTGCTGTCAGGGCACCCACTCGTTCCTCGTATGGCAAAGGCTCCGATTTATCATCCAGGATTTGTTGAATTTGTCTGTAAAGTAACAAAAAAATTAAGAACAAGTTAAATTTTAACAAAAATAAAACCGACTTCAAAGTTTGACTCGATTTCTCTTGGATCCCATCATCAGATCTTAGTTTCTTTATCATGGTAACACCGTTGGGATATCTCCTTTCCATTAACAAAAGAATCATCACAATCGGTTCATAAACGCGGAAGTTATCCGCGAACACAAATAAAAAAAAAATATACGGTCGAATTGAGAAACCTCCTCCTTTTTTGAAGTCGGTTAAAAAATATAGGAAGCATCAGCTTTAAAATAAAAAAATCACCCCAGTTAAAAGTTCTTAGGTAACGAACATAAAAAAACGGTCGAATTGATAACGTACTCCTTTTTTTGAAGTCGGTTAAAATAAGACTATAAATCCGCTTGTTTTTATTTTTCGTCAAAGTACTCGTCGTATTTAATTTCTCTTAGGTTGTCATTTTTATGTAGATGAAATATTTTTAATTAATATTTCATTACTACATTTAGGATTTATTAGTGTGACTAAGGTAGCATGTGTCCTTTTCTAGCTTAATATATATATATATATATATATATATATATTTATAAACTGAATCTCAGAAACGGCTCCAATGATTTTCATGAAATTTAGTATGCAGGGGGATTTAGGGGCGACCACCTATTGCTTAATTTTCGTAAAACTTTTCCGACATTATCCATTATTGTTCTTAAAAAAACTAGGACTTCGGTGAGCTACTTCCAATATGTACATTGCGTGTTTTAATAACGCTGTTGTTGACTGAATGCCAACTTTTCATAATAATAAAAAAACTTCATAGAATTAAAATAGCACTGTTTACAAGACATGAGTATCATTGGCTGATAGTATAAGCCACTTTAAAATTTTATTTAGATTATTATTATTAATTATGATATATTTTGCCTATACGCCGTGGGAGAGTCTGGCTTCGACATGAATCGAGGGCCAGCTCGATCGGAGCGATACCACAGCCTCATAGAAAAATCGGTTTAAAACAGCGCTTGCGCTGTGTTTCACCGAGTGAGTGAGGATGTAACAGAAATATGCCTTTTACGTTGCATTTTTGCCGCGAAGCTTATTTTAAAGATACCTCTACAGCATTTTATTACTAAAAAATCTTCAGTCTGGGCCGGACCATATGACTGTAGCTATATATGGGACACATCAAACTGCCATCTGCAGCTGGCATCAAATAGGTCAATAGATATAGACACAGACGTATCAAGATTACCATTTTAATTTCATTGGAAAATTATGCATTGTTTTGTCGGCGATTAATAATTGTTTTTGAACTACAAGTTGCTGTTTAGTATGTAATTCGTTTACATAACCTATTTTTATTAACACGTGAAGCAAAAAATTTAAAACCTTTTTATAAAAAAAATTGCGAACGGAGGAGTATTAAATTTGACATAGTTAAAGTGAAGTTGAAGTTAATAGTTAAAGTTTAGTTTAAATAAAGCTAAAATAAAAGAGAAAAAAAAAGAATTATGATCGACCACTTGATGACCAATTAGTATATTTTAAAACAACGATTAAGAAGTCGGTGTCCATAACAGATGATAGGAACATCAGCAACTATAGCCAAAACAGTTTTAATACATATTTGGTTTACTAGCAGTTATAAGGAAACGTGGAGATTTTAATTATAATTATTATGCTAAACTATGACCTTTATTCCATTCAATATGAAACCCGAAACTAGCTCGTCTTTCCTGGCCTCTATTTTTATAATGTTAACCTTTTAACAATAAAGGGCATATAAAACCAATTTAAGCGTTACTTAGATTAATTACCCTACTATCATATGTAAAAAAAGTTAATCAAACTGCACTCTTCAATCAAGCTACCTAGCCAGAAATAAAATTTGCGTATGTTTTTTACAATAATTATTTAAACAAGAAAAGGTTTATTCCGATAACATAAAAACTTTTATTGAATGTATGCCTATGTCACCCGGGATTACCAATTTATTGAAACTCATTTACTCATTCATTAGAATCGGTTTAGTACTTTAGATGCTACGGTAGTACATATAAACATACATAGATTGCCAAAACCATTACGATTTCTTTTGATTTCCCGTAGTCGGGCATATTATATGTGAACACGTACAATACGTACATAGATCTATACTCGTATAATGATGAATAGATAGATATTAATTTCGTCAACAAGTCTCCGTAGTTGGCGTACTTTACGTTGGAAGTGTAATCGGCTGGTAGATGATCTAAGGCTATATGTATGGCTTCAGAAAAAGAATAGGTTGTCAGGTTAATTTCTCAAGGATACATGCAAAATACGACCGAATTGGGAGCCCTCTTTATTTGAAATTAGTTAATTATCAAGCCATGTTACGCATTATAGCTGTATTTAGATAACGGTAAAAAATCGTGAAAAAGGCTTTAAACCAAGCTTAAACTAATTTATTAATTTATTTAATTCTTAAGTAGATATAATAACTAGCCGACCCACGCAACCTCGTTTGCGTCTCCTATTGCCCGTAGCGTGATAATTTACCACCGTTTTTGTAACATTCTTCATTGGTACTCCGCTCCCGTAGGTTTTACCGTGATGATATATAGCCTATAGTCTTCCTTGATAAATGGGCTATCTAAAACTGAAAGAATTTTTCAAATCAGACCAGTAGTTACTGAGATTAGCGCGTTCAAACAAACAAATAAACTATTCAGCTTTATACATTAAGTATGGATGGTAGTAGGTACCTACAGATAAACATGTAATTATTTTAAATTTATACACGTGAGTGGCGTAACTAATTAATGTTATATGATATATCATTATTATAACAGGACAGTAACAGTAAATCCTTCAATTAATTTATAACAGATAATACTTGTAAGGAACTGAGTCGGATTTGCAATCTATACTAATATTATACTAAAGAGTTTGTTTGTTGGTTTGAACGCGCTAATATCAGGAACCGCTGGTCAGATATGAAAAAATCCTTCAGCGTTGTATAGTACATTTATCGAGGAAGGCTATAGGCTATATATTATCATGCTAAGACCAATAGGAGCGGAGCATAAATGAAGATTGTTTTAAAAACGGGAGAAAATTATCACGCTACGGGCAATAGGCGACGAAAACGTGGTTGCGTGGGTCAGCTGATATTTTAATAAATGTAATTATTTTATCAAATATTAACTCACATATTACACACGTACACACACTTCACATATACACATATTAACATTCAACATTGTGTAACGACCCCAATTAGCTGGAATGATCAGTTGCAGCACAGACTATTCATTAAACGTACTATAAAGACAGATATGTATGTATATACGTACTACTTGTAATATACCTTTTATACTACGCGTTTTATTTATGTTACACAGATATGACTTAACTTATGTCACAGTAATTCCCAGAATGATTGAGTGAGACATGATGTGATAATATTAATTTCATTCACACTCTTTCAACGCTATAGAATTCTTATACGAACATTTTGTATACAGTTATTTAGAGCATCCGAAACAAACCATGACGTCTCACTGCTGGGCTCGGGTTTCTCAGGAAAGGGTTAAGGTCATACGTCCCCAGAGATTATAATCACAGAGTGCAACTGGGCTATGAGCGCCTCGACCTCGCCGCGCTTAATTAAAGCATAACAAGTACAATTTTAACAAAAATAAAACCGACGTTCGACTCGATTTCTCTTGGATGCCATCATCAGATATTAATGTCCTTATCATGGTACCACAGTTGGGACATCTCCTTTCCATTAAAAAAAAAACATCAAAATCAGATCATAAACGAGGATGTTATCCGCGAACACACATAAAAAAATATATGTACGGTCGAATTGAGAAACCTCCTCCTTTTTTTTTTAAGTCGGTTAAAAAGGAGAAATTAGGGTATTCATGTATCTAACACAACTTAACAAGAAGTAGGTTATCTTAAGCTGTAGCACTGTACGCCTTCCAATTGTTATCATTACCGCTACTGAAATAAAAACGAACTGTGGCAAAAGATAGGATAAATGAGGTGCAAGGTCGCCATATTGCTATCTTTAGGATAATGTGTCTCATGATAGAACCGTAAGTGATGTGATTGGTAGTTTTACTCATACGTAACTATACATAGTTACCTACCTATCTGAACGCTGGTGTCAATCGTTGTAGTTATATTGTTTAGAAATCAAGACAAAACCGACACGTATATATATCCTTTTAATGAAATGTATGCAAGCGGTGGAGTATGAAATTTGGTATAGGTTAAGCTTATATGGGGAGGTGGGCAGAAAACTAACTAAATAAATGTATTTTGGTCGAATTTCAACCACCGGGCGACCACTAGTTCTTATTATAACGTATCTTTCTTTTCTTATTTTCATTATACCGATACTTAATTACAATTTCCGAAGGCTTTATTATTTCTAAATACTAAAGTACAAACAAAACTGCAGAAATATATTGTTTTATTGACTGACCGCGAAAGTACAGAACCTGCAATAAAAGTTTATTAAATATCATTGATCACAGTTCAAATATCAAATAAATTACGATCAAAAATGATTTGCTCCATTCAAATAATTCAATTTAGTAATTGGCGTGAACCAGATAACCTAGAACCGTCACTGTGCGTCAAAAGGTTTATTATAGTCACGGACACATCTGGGAAGTTCAATAGGGAACGTCAATCTCACCTGATTAACTAGAAGGTTAGATTACTTAGTTACTCTAACGCCGTATTGTTGTTGATATTTTGAGTTAGTTTCATTTAATTTAAAGAATAAGTTTATTCATTTAGTGAAAAGCTGTTAACAGACACATAATTTCGATTTATTTGCTGACCCCGGCAAACGTCGTTTTGCCATTTTTTTTTTTTAAGGATTGGTAACCCTTACCATTTAGGGGGATGAAAAATAGATGTTGGCCGATTCTCATAGATACCGGATAAGCACAAAAAAATTCATCAAAATCGGTCAAGCCGTTTCGGAGGAGTATGGCAACGAAAACTGTGACACGAGAATTTTATATATTAGATATTGTATTATAATACACAAACCACAATATAAATACCACAATATTATTTTAACCACTTGGAAATCCCTTCCGATACCAACGGGACCTTAGTCGAAGTTAGTGATAACCATTGTCATATTCTCCATCCATTTTTATCTTCTTTTATTAAATGGAACGGAATGCAAAATTTTACCGGCTTTTAACTGAACAATAGAATAAATTTCCTTGTGTTAAATTTATTTACATAAGGTGAAAAAAACCCTCCAGTAATCAATAAGGTTCAGAAGTACAAAAGATAGAGGCCAAGGATAAAAAAAAAACTTACACTTGAATTTCCGCTGGCTTCAAAAGGCGTCCTCTTGAGTATACAAATACTTTGAAGTACCTCCCCTTGTGGTACACTGTGATATGTGTCGAGTCTTCGTAGTGGACGATCTTATCTCTTTCGATGCCTGGTACTCGAACCGTATTGAATAACCGCTCATATTGCCATGAACATAAGGGCACCATGTTTTGTAGCATGATCTAAATATAAAAAAATCTAAATCAAATAGCTTTTCTTTCAAGTAAACCTTTTTAGGCACTTTTGAAATTTTACATTAATGACTCCAGTTGCTCGGTTCCAAAATGTCACTCCAAATGGAACCAGAAGAACCAGCAAGAAACTCCGGTAGACCTTTTTAGGAAGATACAGGGGCATAAAACTATAACATTTAGCACTTTGCCGTCACTTGTAAGCAGTTCAACTGTGTACTGGAGAAGGCCCTCCCCTTTTCCAGTATTCAGTTGGACGCAAACCGCAAACGTTGGTAGCAAGCCTCGATTTTTCTCACTTGTCACATGTTTTTTATACGGCGTTGAGGAATAATGGTTTAGAAGAGGTGTTGAAATTGTATGGAACCTAACCCGTACAAAATCAAATGACCAAAGTGAGCGGGAGAATCGTCGGGAAATAAAAAAAATACAACTTCGTGGCGCACTATTTTTGTACGGCGTCAGTTCCATACAATTCGTTGAACACGATCATTTATCAGTATAAATGGACGTGTTCATCGCACCAAGATTTGTCCTTTTCTTGCCACGGTGTCTCGGTGTAATGTATCTATAATATGTGGGTATGTAATGTATTTAGAAATATATATACATGTTTACTAGCAGCCTGGTTACTATATAAAGGCTTTGTCTAGCATCAGAGTCCTTGTGTGCGATGTGTGACGATATTATTATTATTACTTGGTAAAAAATTATGATTTACTATATTTTTATAGTTACATGTACAATATAAATGGCGGTCTCTAATTCTGTACAACGACGGCATTTAGATTTACTCGTGTGATTATGTATTTCGTAGTTATTTCGGTTAATCACACATTACTTCATTGTCGAGTAAAGTAATCGTTACATTGTGGATTGCTTCACGCTAACCTCGTCTGTATTGTGCTCTAGTATTTAACGATGCCCTCTATCATAGATCGTTTACATTTCCGCAAATTTTAAAGTATCATTATGTAAAAAATATATAATTACCACGAAATTGGATAAAATATTTGATCGTTTGAGGTTGTGTAGTGTTTGTTACTCAAGCAGTGACGAGTATTTATGGAATGTGTTTATCAACAGTTTTTATTAGTTATCTGCTGGACATTGGCATTTCTTTAGTAAGGAAGGTTTGGCCTATTATAGTATAGCACCCAAACAGACGTGTTAGTATAGGGTTTGAGTTCAGTTTTCCATCTCTACTGATGTACTGCGTAATTTATTCCTTTAGTCGGCTGTTACGAGACCCACGGGATAAATAGGGATAGTGAGACTCCGTTTTTTTAACTCGTCACCACCCGCTGAGTTTAAGTAAAAATAAAATTCATCAAGAAAATCATTCAATTCATCATATCAATAAAGATATAGAATTACATTTTAAAACATCAATAAAACTTACTGGTTCTAGTTCCTGTCTATCAATGAGTCTTCTAAACTGGAGGCACAGGTGAATTATAACACCTGCACGGGCTGCCTGATTATTTGTAGGTCGCAACAGAATTGCATCAGTACCATAAAAGTTCGAATTAACCATTAGAGGGGACCGACCGCGAAGGTACACGTATTCCTCCCACCAATCCGACACGTAGTTGCTTGACCACCTAATAATAATAAAGTATTAATCGATTATAATATCCTTAAATATAAACTATTAAAGTATATTTCAGTTTTTGCAACTCAGTTAATGTTTTAACTATTTCCCTTTTGAGGTTTTAATAAATTTTAAGTATCAGTATTAGCTTCTTTTATTATTTTATAGACATGTAGATAGATAGATACTGTTACATAATTACCATGATTTCAGGACGAGATATCTCTGAAGTTTAACGGCTATGGTTTCTTCGAATTCTTTAGCTAAGCCCTCCACTCTCTTGTAATTTTCGTCATCTAGCAACGGCCTAACACTTAATAAATACTGAAAGAAAAAACATTATATAACATCCTATTTACTTGGCTTCAACATTTTTTACGTGAAATGACTCATTAATTTAGATTTTCTATTTAGAATGATGACAGATCAGTTGATAGGAAGATAAGACATGATAAGATATATTATTATGCGTAAACGAAATATGCTGTTAGAGCATCAGCTCTATAATATAGACAATACCCACACGCGCAGCTTTTAATGAAATTCATGGAGTCATTTCAACCGTGATTTTACATAAAAAGGTCAACATCGGAGTTTATAATTTTTTTTTTAAATAGTAATTTACTTTAAACCAAAGCGGTTTTGTTTTAGTTGTTGTAGTTCCATAAAAAAAGTCAAAATTCTTATGTAGTCTATAATCTGCAATAATGAACATCATATTTGTATGTATTGCTAGATGTGCCCGCTACTTCGTACACGTCATTTTAAATTTTCACCGTTTAAACCTTCTCTGGACTACGAAAAACATTTCAAAAGCAAAATCAGCTAAATCGGTCCAGCCGGTCTCGAGATCTAGCGAGACAAACGAACATTTTGATTTTTATATTTAAGAAGATTAAAACAATGTATAACCGACTTCGAAAAAGGAGGCGGTTCTTAATTCAAATCTATTCAGCAACACAGTTTCGTGAATTTGTAAGGTCGCCCTGTCTTATTTATTAAAATGCAATTTTTTGATTTAGCTCTACGATCGATAGTGAGCGATCACCGATCACGATTTATATCTTTAATACTACGAGTATATTCTACATAATGTATACAAATAAACAAAATTGGAGTGTCTGTTTGTAATATTGAAATATCGGCTTTTTACTATTTGCGTATATATATGTATGTGTATGTTTATATATGTACGTCATACAAGGTACATATACCAAAAATGTAGTTAAAAAGTTTTTGTCTGTCTGTCTCTTTGTTCCGGGTAATCTCTGGAACGGCTGGACGGATTTTGACGGGACTTTCAGTAGCAGGTAGCTGACGATCTGGGGAGTAACTTAGGATACTTTTTTTAGACTAACTTTGTCACGCGGCTTTACTCGCGGTACGACGATAACCGCGGGTTACACCGCGGGGTTCAGCTAGTATAACATAATATTAAAGTCTCAATTCGTTTATGGACGTATCTAACTGATTTCAAGTAATATGGCTGATAGGCATAGGATTAATAAATGATAACAAACACGGATCTTCTATAGCCGTCTACTTTAAATTTTAAATGTCCTAATGGCAGACAGTTACCGGGTATAATCACCACAGTATTCCAAATGATTCGTTGTTGTCTACACCTTGTCCAGGTTACACTAACAGGAACATATAACTATGAGAATAACTGGTGTCTTATACGTTCCAAAGGTCAAGACATTCATGTACTTGTTTCCGGATGTTTTAATAAAAACAGTTCCGGGAACCCGCCTATTTCAGTCAGGATGAAGGCCCGAGGACGTTTGAATAAGCAGAAAAATTGCATTTATTTAGAGAACTAAAACAGCTTACTTTTCGTTAACTGAAAAGTGAAGAGGCAAATCTATGTAATGAGTCTGTCTGTATTCAGATTTTAACGGGATTTCTTTTATGACCAACGGTTACTGTAGCACCGCGGGTAACGCCGCGAAGCTAGTCTAAAAAAAGTAGCCTAAGTTACTCCTTAGATCATCAGCTATCTGCAAGTGAAAGTCCCGTAAAAATCGATCTAGACATTCCAGATTTTATCCGGAACAAGCAGACAGACAGATAAAAAAATTAAAATTTTTATTTTGGTACCTGTATCGTGCACCTATATAACATTAATATGCATTTATTAAAAAGCGATTATTAGAAATAGACACTCCAATTATATTTATTTGTATAGAACAGATGTATAGATTGTAATGCAAAATGTTATTGACAAAAGGTTAAATCTCATCAAATACATAAAGGATGTGACAGCATTATAAGTCCAATTAAATGAAATTAGTTAGTTCATACTGAAAAGTCAATTTCTCTATTGAAGGTACCATCATCAGAGTAATAGTACAACGTCGTGATCTAATGGGAATTGGGACCATGTGGAAGATATTTTTTCGCACCATGATGGAGGTATTTATAAAAAATATATCTATATTTCCACAATTCTTTCTGTAATATTTCAGATATCATGGTAATGATTGTGAAAATAATTTCTTACTTTTAGATTATTTCAACCAAAGAATACTTTTAAGAAAACTCATACATATATTGTTAATTCCTCATTAAGTTTATTGTTGTAATCTTTTTCGATTTTCATTTAACATTTCATTTTATTATGTATATTGATTTAGGTTACGAAAGTTACACAATTCGCAGTTAAATGCGTTGCGCACATCTAACGATAGTTAATCTGCATTCTGTTGACCTTTCACGACAATAGATAGTAGTTGATTCTATCTAGTTGGAGATTCGATTAATCTAGTCAAGATTGGAGATGGAGAAGCCATAGTGTAGAGCTGGTTGACATGAAGATAATTTTATTGTAAAACGAGTTCAATGGGTATGCCTAGATAAAAAATAACATTCAATATAATATTATAGTCCTAATATAGTTTGCTCTCGGTGATTTTTGTCATTAGTGTCATTTTAGGTTGAACTTACTGATATGATATTATAAAGATCATGAAACACTTACTCGTTTCATAGTGTCTTTCACAGCAGGAAGCGGAAGCCGGGGTAGTGATCCTTGGAAACTGTACAACTTCGGCTTGTTCCAGCCTGATAGCACTTTCACCACACTTATCCAAAGTATAGACTTCAAGGATATTTTCGAACCCGGCGCACGTGATTCGTACATCCATCCCTACGAATAATCAAATATTTAAATGTGTTGTTTTTAAACTATTAACGTGGCAACAAATCTGGTAGGTTTCGTTCTTAAATTTTATTTAATAGTGCTAAATTAATATTTATTTATTCTATATTGTACACAAATGGATAAATTATGAAAATTCTTGAAGGGAAGTTTTGAAGATGACCTATAATCGTTCTGCTAATCTAAGGACAATCTTATTAGTGATTTGTTAACATTACATAATCTTGTATGTGATAAGTTAATTTACAGGGCACAAACTTACCTTATACATTAACAGCAGTTTGAGGAGGTATCGCATGAGGAATATGACACTGAGCCACATTGTAAGAGCTGCCAATAAACAGGCGACGACTTGCCACATTGTTGAGTTACTGAAATCGTGTTAAACTTTTATAGACCTGCATCTCGACCCTCGCAATAGAATTTATTTAATGAATTCGATTCAATCGATGATCAATTTGGCGCCCAAACAATCAATTCGTAGTATTTATAAATTGTTTTGATACTTAAAAGTTTTCATCAAAATAAATTTTGTTAAATGAAAATGTTGCTTAACTTTGCATGAAAAAAATACATTTTTCATTCTATTCTGTTAAATTGTATGAAGAAAAGAAATTTATTTTAATTTTCTTTGATATATTAAACGGATATTGATAGTACAGTTAAGTACCTATTATGAATCTCATAATCGCTCGGTGCAAATCACTTTATATCAAGTATATTATTATCGATAGTACGATAATAATTATACAGCTATAAAGTATGTTATTCACAGCTCTTGTTAATCGTTTTGCCAGCGTTTTTTCATTCAGTTTTCTCGTTTACAGTCAAAAGTTCATTCATGAAGGACATCATCGTCTTGATATTTTCAACATATTCTTGTGTTTTCAAGTCACATTACCTTTTGGTAAAATAATTATTTTTAGCTTGAGGACACATTCGAATAAAAAGGGATTTATGATAAAGTATCAAAATTATATGTAGTCAGAAGCTAACTGTCAAATTAAAAATCTTTTTAAATCGTTTTTGCGAATATAAAATGTAAGGAAAAAAGTCGACACAATACCTTGCATTTTATAGTGTGTACTTAAAACGATAAGAAGTTATCAATTAGGTTTTATTTACTATTCAATAAACAAAAATACTGAAACAAATATTATAGACAATGGGCGGCCTTATCGCCAATAATCAATATCTTCTAGGAAACTACTTCCATTATTGACAGTTAACAAACTTAAACTGATGCACGATTAGTATTTTAAATTTTTTTTGCAAACAACTTTATTGGGTTGACTGTCGTGTCTTGGGGCTTGTGTAGCATCAGGTTGTTTCGGACACTATTTATCCCGTCAAAACATCACATTCATGAGGAAACCGTAGTCCAAACGTACTCTCAACTCGGCATAGGAACTTAAGGAGGAAGCTTCCGATCGTTACTTAGCAAGAATCGAAACTAGCAGTTAATATTTTTTAAGGGTTAAAGCTAGCTTTATCTATACTAATATATAAAGCTGAAGAGTTTGTTTGTTTGTTTGAACACGCTAATCTCAGGAACCGCGGGTCCGATTTGAAAAATTCTTTCAGTGTTAGATAGCCCATTTATCGAGGAAGGCTATATATCATCACGCTAAGACCAATAGGAGCGGAGCACCAATGAAAAATGTTTCAAAAACGGGGGAAAATTATCACGTTACGGGCAATAAGAGACGTAAACGAAGTTGCGTGGGTCGGCTAGTCATCTATACTTCTGTACTAATATTACAAAGAGGAAAGATTTGATTTTTTTGTTTGTTGTTGTAACGATTTAACTGGGAAAGTACTTGATTGATTTGAAAAAAAACATTTCACCATTAGAAAGCTAAATCATCCCCGAGTAACATAGGCTATATTACATTTGCAAAAAAGTTAGGGATCCGTATGGTAACTTCGAAATACATATGTCTGCCGTGCGAATCCGGGGCCGGCTGCTAGTACTCGTATAAAAACCGTAAGTTAGCTCTTCTGACTTTCATAACTTGGTTTTTGTGATGTATCATACAATGACGCAGATACTTTGCGTACATTTTTTTTAATATACTCATTAAACGCAATATTTTATTGTAAGAATGTAAAAATATAATTAAATATGCAGAATGTTCCAGAAGCATCTCAATAGGCCACCATAGTGTGGGTCCCCATGCTACATTGTTGCATTCGCAATGAGTATGGTGAGTGATGGGCAGAGTAGAGTCAACTTGGCAAGCTCATAATTAAAAAAAAATAACCTTTGAACATTTGCAAAACTGATTAGGAAATGGGAGCAGTATACAGTTATCTGGCTTAAATTCGCAGCCGATTAAAGTATGTATATAAAATTTGTTTTTCGTATTACGAGTATAATGTTATAAAATTGACATAAAAAGTAGACGCACGTAACTTATTTTGTTTTGTCAGTTTCTGATTATTAGAAATGTTAAGCGCAATGAATATCTCACTGAGATAGATAGGAGACCTATAATAATAATTTAATAACTTGATAACAAAAAATATACAGAGATCTCTAATCTATTTGTAAGTGAGGTGTGGCTAAACCAAAGTAATTTGTTTAGTTACAATCGTAGCATAATGTTAAGTATTGGTAAATAGACAATCATTACCAGTTTGGTACTTCATCAAACTTACCTTGGTAAAATGACTAATGCTTTTTGTACTAATCCAAATGGGACGTTGAAGCCCGCAAAATGCACTGCAACCAGTAGCGTCCACAGCACGTACAGAGATTGCAGATGTCCAGGGTACACTCCATTGTGCACACTGTTCTGTGGATAGGAACGGATTTATTTTATTCAAATTATGTGGTTCCCTACTAAACCAAATCAATATTAAAATAAATTATTGCACACTTAGGAACGTGAACTACTATATTGTTACCGATACTCTATCGATATAAATAAATAAAAATATTATTTCCTTATAAAAAAGCTAGGAACTCGCGTGTATGTCAGTTGTCGCGATAAATAGTAGTTTAGTCCTTCTTCGAGAATCAAAGTATATCCAGGCCACTTTTCATTAAAATCGATGCAACAGTTTAGCCGTGAAAACGTAACGGTTACTTTCGAAATTATATTATTAGTATGGATTGGCCGTAATTATAAATCACACAATAAGGATCCATTAACAAGAGTCCAATTAACACCAACCACAATAGTTCACGAAACTCTAAAGCAGTCAAAATTAAATTTATTCATCAACAAAAAAAAATTACAATATGTCTCCATGGATGCGAAAACTACTTTTTCTACATTAATTAGGCAACACAAATTCACACTCTGGTGAAGAAACGATAATGCAATTATGTTTTAAACAGTTAACGCTTGCTTGCTCGCATTTGGTTTTTTTAATACAAAATAAGTATAAAATTTGCATTTTTTGTATAAACCTTAACGCCAGCAGTGAGTAACCATTCCACGTAATTTTTCTGTTCGCTATTTGCACATATGATGAGACGTTCCTATTGAAGAGTTTAAGATTGTCCTAATAATCCTACTATTATTATAAACTCTAAATTGACTTTGTGAGGATACATGAATGTTTATTACTCTTTCACGCCAAAACTATTAAACAAAATATAAAACTTTACAGTAATATAGGTTATACATCAGAATAACACAGACTACTTTTCACCGCGATATTCGCAGTAAAGCGAAATCCGAAGTAAGCGGGGCGGCGGGCAAAAGCTGGTTCATTAATCTATACTGTATTATAAACCTGCAGAGTTTGTTTGTTTGAACGCGCTAATTTCAGGAACCGTTGGTCCGACTTGAAAAATGCTTTCAGGGATGGATAGTACATTTATCGAGGCAGGCTATATATCATCACGCTAAGACCAATAGGAGCGGAGCACCAATAAAGAATGTTTAACGGACGAAAGTTATCACGCTAGGGGCAATAGGAGACGCAAACGAGGTTGCGTGGGTCAGCTACGAGAAGTAATTAATCTGAATATTGAAATGTTTTATATTGACTGCCTCGGTAGCGTAATGGTAGCGCATGCGACTGCTGTGCTTGAGGTCTAAGGTTCGATTCCCGGGTCGGACCAAATGTTTGTATGATCAGCAAATATTTGTATCGGAGTTTGGATGTTTTCTATGTATTATATATATGTATTTATAAAAATAAAAGTATGTATGTATTCATATCACTTGTCTAGTGCCCATAACACAAGCTCTGCTTAGTGTGTGACTAGATGGCGTTGTGTGTTAGATGGCCGAAATATTTATTATATATTGATTCACTGAAATGTTATCTCGATAATACGTTTGGCAATTTTAGTCTCATAAGGTTTTTAGTCACGGCTTGTTAGTTATATTATTATTTTTAGAGTTATGGCTTATAATTTAATTGGAGAGAGACACAATCAACCTCATTTCCATCTACTATGTTCAAACTACTTGACCGACGAAGAATTAAAGAGAAAGTGAAATAAAATTGATTTTTCGTTTGTGTAAGTTAAGTAAGCATTGTATTGGAACTGTGGTTTCTACTCGTATGTATATTTTTTGGGCTTAAAGTTCCACAAATAGAATCTAACGATCGTTTTTCACATAGTGAGAACAGTTTTTGGTTTCTGTCATTTTAGTGAAAACTGTTGAGTTCTTAAGCTAATTCTGTCAACAGAGAAAAAAATCACATAACAGACACAATCTAAACCGGGACCTAAAGAGAGGCAAAAGAAATGGTTGTCAGCTAACACCGTTTCTAGGGTATACGGGCCTGTTGATATAGTCACTAGATTCTAGTGGAGCTTGTGGGTTCTGTTACACCTAAGTCAAATATTGTCTAATGAGTACGGTCATTTATTCTGTGTTTTTGGTGTAATTTATATATACCTAGCTCAGCACCGCGATGTTACCCGCGGTACTACAACAACCCCGGTTAACGCCGCGGAGCGAATAAAAAAAACTATGTAAAAAGTATCCTATGACGGTCTCCTGGTTCTAAGCTACCTCCCCACTAATTTTCATACAAATCAGTTTAGCCGTACTTGAGTTATTAATAATGTAACTAATACGACTTTCTTTTATACAATGCATAAAGAAGATGTACACACTGGTGACCGACCGAAGGTTCGGTTTCGGTTTACACACCATCACCAGGTGATGTCAATGTGGCAGGTGTAATGTGTTTTTTGTACTGGGAGCAACTCCAAATTTCCGACCTGCCGAGCCGAAAGCGAACCTTCTACACAACATTATGAAATAATTATATTAAGTATGTTTATCAGCAGACTAGTTACTTTAGCAGGGTCTGTTTTGGAATTAGACTGCTGTATGTGAAATTGGTCTTTATCCATACCTATATTATAAATGCGAAAGTAACTTTGTCTGTCTGTCCTGCTTTCAGCTTTCACGACTAAACCACCGCACCAATTTCAATGAAATTTGGCATGGAGATACTTTGATTCTTAAGGAAGGACATACGCTACTCTTTGCTGCGATAGCCGACGCGCGCAAAAGCTAGTATTACTATAATGCGCTGCTGTGCCTCCGCCTAATAAGCGCAATAGACTTTATTGAAACCTGTATGTCTTGTGAAGCTGGTACTCTGTAAGAAACTGGGTAACTACTGTTGTTGAATACTAACCCTGAATCGTGCTAGACGCTTTTTCCACGAGCGTATTCCAGATTCCCATACCAGATAGAGAACCTCACGGTCAAAGTTCACGTCCCACCCGTCGTGAGTGATTGCGAATGAGAACGCAACAGCAGAGTGAGCTTCTGCCATTTTGTGTCACTACCTAAAACCAATAGTAACATTATTAAGCATACTTAACAATAGACAACAAGTATTGTATTCGCAATAAGAATATTCACAATCTTATTTAACAAATCAATAAATTTGCTTACATGCACTTAGCACAGACAATTAGAAATTGAGCATGTTTCTATGCATAGAAAATGAGATACTTGAAGGTAGTTATCAAAATAATTTATTATTTTTAATAAGATAAAAAGAGGTAGTATATTAAGACCTAATCCCATTTAATATCTACCAACCATTACCTAATTTAAGTTTAATCTGTGGTAAAAACAAAAGTCAGTGTCAACAATGTATCATACAGGGTTCAAGAAATAGCAATTAAGAAATAGCTGATCCGAGAGATCCGGCTGATTGCCATTCCATCAAAGAAAGAAAGAAAGAAATAGCAATTAAAAATTAACTATAAAATGAGAGATCGTTTTTTGTTTATTCAGAAGATGGTCCCCATTCAATTTTTTATCATTAATTTCATCACGACGAAGACATAAAGACTTGAAGATTTAAGATTTGAAGACTTTAAACACTTGACATTGGCAGAAATAGCTGATCCGAGAGATCTGACTGGTTGTCATTTTATCAAAAGAAGAAGTACTATGATGTAATATAATAAATGATATAAAATGACCATTAAAGCTTTGCTTCTAGATAAATTTTGTTACATGCGAGCACATAAGACAAAACACCTAAATAATATTACCAAAAACAAGATGATTATTTGTAAAAAGCAGGTATGTATACCTATAATAAAGTATAGCTTCGAATTTGCAATAACACATTCAATTTCATTCTCTTCGCTATGACAGTATTGGCTTACTTCTGTGACTCCCTTATATATCTAAATATTATAAATTTTGTACTGCTTGTATCAGCTTGGAATACACTTTAATAAAGATTTCAAAGATTGGCATGAGCAAGTGATTATGTAGATTATCTTTTTGAGGTAACATTAACTCTATAAATAATTCATGTTTAGATACATTGATCTAATTTAAAATAACTGTATTTACTTTTAATACCAGCTAGGTAAGCTTTACCTCTTAAAATATCTTAATCTTTTATATTAACAACTCATATCTCATACAGGGATTTACACCAACACAGTAGTCTCATATTGATTTGAAGGTTCACTTAAAATGAAAGTAGAACAGCCAATTACAAAGCTCAACATATTATTTTTCTTAGATACAATTCTTCTATTGAAATATAAGGAAAAGTCATTATTATAATTTGGTACTTCATGTACAAGAGAAACCTGTTCACATTCGCAACGCACAGGATATAAATACGCGGTCACTACCTCACTACACGCACACACGCTAAGCAGGTGTCAAAGTCTAATTTGAGGGACGCGGCAATTTAATGAAAAATCGCAAAATTTTGATTATCCCAAGAGGGATTAGTCACTAAAGTCATTCATAGTTTTCATCAGTTAAAAAGTAAATTAAAGCTATATGTAATTGGTTTAAAACTAAGTCACATGCTATCCACGTATAAATGACTAGAACAAGTGAAAATACATTGTAGACGAATGCAAATTAAATATTTAGAATTAAATGAACTTATTTTATTATTACTTATTAACTTTAATTCATTTTCTTACCTTATTTTACGAGAACGATAGAAGTACACTAAATATTAAGCAGAACAGGCAGGTACTGATACAGTTTGGTAACAGTACCTTGCTGGTCACTTTATTTACACACCACCTTTTAACATTTTGCTTAGTTCTATTTAAAAAAAAAATAATTAACAAGAATGATTTTCCTAAAATATGTTATACCTAATCTATAATCTGAGAAAATATATTACTTTTATAAATTTACATCTGTTACAGCAGGTACAAATTTCGAGATAACAATATGTTACGACGTGCCGTGGCGAATTGTGCGCTTTTTGATGGGGCCTGTCAGTTGATCAGTTCTTTTCTTGAGGCAAGAGGCGAGGCAAGGGACTTCAATCAAGGGAGATGGTACAGTTAACAGTAAAGATTGTCATCGATTCAATTCAAGAATCGATGAAGATTAGGCTTTAAAAACTCGACTCCGTAGAGCACATATATGTGGAGGGGCGGCCGAACGGGTGGAAAGTGTGATCGAAGTAGAGAGAGGGACATCATACTCCATCTACATTCAACTAATTGTAAATGTTATAATGTATTTACTTTTAACGAAAAAATTAATGTCAATTTTCCGAGTTATAATTTCAATTTACTGAATCGAATCAGTGTAATATATCGATTTTGAAAATCTTACATCGCCAGCCATCCCTAATGACCCCAATATTCAGTGTTGCCAAAAGGCTACTTTTGTAACCTTTTAGGTGATTTTTCAACTTTGTTGGTTACTTTTAGCTTACGCTAATGAAAAGGTCACTTTTAGGTGACTTCTCGACATTTGTAGAATTAACTCAATTTCTTACATTTATTTGAATCATCATCATCATCATCAGCCTATCGCAGTCAACTGCTGGACATAGGCCTCTTCAATTGCACGCCACTTAGTTCGATCCTCCTATGTGAATAAATATACCAAAACAAACGACTTGGGCCAGAACCTTACTATAAGGTTCTGGTTTGGCACTTTACTTTCTGGTTTGTTATTAACTAGTATCATTAATGCACCAGATATTTGTTTATATTATTGTTTCTACTTTTGCCAAGGGACTAAGTACTTCCGTAGCGCCTATCTGGTTTAGCTAGGTACATATTCTAGGGGTTTAAAGCCAAAAATCAAGGATGGCGAATTAAAATCAATTTATCGAAGAATCTATTTTTTAACCAGCTTCAAAGAAAGTGGAGGTTTTCATTTCGACTGTATTTTTTATTTTGGCTACCTCAGAACTTTCTACTGGGTGAACCGATTTGGATGATTATTTTTCATTTTAAAGCTGGTGCTTCCCGTGTGATCCCATTTCAATTTCTTCCAGTTCTTGAAGTCGGTTTTGTTCTGTAAACATTTTTTTGGTCCACATTTTTTAGTTCTGAATCAAAATGTAGCACATAATCTATTCAGAGAATCGATATTCCACACTAGAACATAAAAATTCGGGTTTTTCAGTAGATAAAATATGGAAGGTTACTTTTCACACAAGAAGGTTAGGTTTTTAAATAATTCAGGTAACTTCTGACAAGACCCGGCTGGCAACACTGCTAATAATCTTCCACGCGCTGTTCGTTTATTACTATCACAGACCACAAAGGCCTTATTAATCTGTTAATCTGTTTCTATTCTACTCTGGCTGGTGGTATTAAAATAAAATACAAGGAATCCAAGGAATTCAAAGGCGAAATTCATAATTGCTTTTTACTCGATTTCATTATAAAAACTTACTTTGACAAATATTAATATTTATATATCCATAACGTCTCAAATCTACAAGAAAGTGTAAAACTCCTTTATTTATTCTTATTTACTTTTTTCCCTTGTATATTCAGCAATAAGTTTGTAAGTAATAAAATGTTTCTTTTTTTACTTTCATATTCCTTAATTTTCTAATCTATTTGATACACATTCCATAAAGTTCCTTACTTTCTTGTAAATGTTTTCGCCGAGCAAAGCCAAGTTATAAAAGAAAAACTTTGCTGTACTACTTTTAATATCATAAATAACGCGATAACGTTATGTTACAAAATACTAGTATTTTCTTATAAAGTTCAAGGGCTTCTTAAAATGCTAATATCGCTACCTTTTCCTAAGTTTAAAGAGAAAGTATCTGTATTCGTCATTATAATTTTGCTGTTTACCTGTATTTATTTGTATCTTAATCATTTACAACAAACTTATGACAATGCTCGATGGTCTGGTGAACGCTGCATATCTGAATTGACATCAATCAAATATCAGTTAAATGGTAATAATGATGATCAAGTAATAAATATTCATTAACACCTAGAATGTTTAAAATTATGAAGTCATATTATTCATTTAAATATCATTATCACATCATCATCTCAGCCAGAGATGTCTCTGCTGGCCATAAGCCTTCCCCAAGGTTCTCCACAACAGTCATACCTGTGCTGTCTACATCATTACATACCATTTTTAAATTCTATCATTTAGCCAGTATCTTCATTTGTTTTAGTGGTAACAGAGTACAAAGACCATATTGATAAACTTTTGACAGAGACACAGAAAGCTCATGAAGCTGAAAAGGAAAAGTATAACGATATTATTGACAGCTGTGTAGCTATGAAACAACAAACTGCTATTTGTCAGGTAAATATCCTTTAAAAGTTACCAAAAATGTTATATATTCATTATACATCACCATCAAAAGTCCACTTCTGGATAAAGGAGGTGTTGACCCATTACACCATTCTAGTGGCTAAATTCTAGCCACTAGCAGTGGTTGGGAATAAATTTAAAATAAAAACATTGTTCCCAACAACCATCACTAAATCTATCATCATTTTTAATCTGTTCCCAACTGCATATGCATCTATAAAAATAAATAAAAGAAAAGTAAAAACTAAAACCCAACTACGCTCAAAAAGTATGAAACAAGTTTCGAAAGCCGTAGTCTAGCGTTGTTAAAGTGTTTCTAATAGTTTCTAATGACGGCGCTCTAGTTGTTAAAGTGTTATGGACTATGGAACATTCCTAAGTTTCAAAAGCCGTACTCCATGTAGTGTAATGTACCATAGTCCATAACACTTTAAAAACGCGTGACTACGGCTTTTGAAACTTGTTTCATACTTTTTGAGCGTAGTTGGGTTTTAGTTTTAACTTTTTTTATTTAAAATGTTTTGGTGCCTCTATAACACCTATAACATTTTAAATAGGTACCATAGAATTATCACACTTATCGAATAAATATGAGCAAAGTCACGAAAACAAATGCTAATAAAATATATATTTTTGAAATGTACAAGTAACGCCCTTTCCAATGATACCAAACACGGCATATTTATTTCAAATTTAGTTTTTAATACAGTACTTTATATCGGTTAGAGGGCGCCACATTCGATTCAGTGACACGTCATATAACCTCTAAGAAGCGGACAATCAAGACACTTTTAACGATACCTCATTTATTTTATTCTGACTAGTTTAGAAAGAATGAGGGAACAAATAAGCATACCATAGAAATATCACACTTATCGAATAAATACGGACAAAGTCACGAACAAATGCTAATAATATATGTATTTTTGAAATGAACAAATAACGCCCTTTCCAATGATACCTAACACGGCATATTTATCTCAATTTTTTTTTTCACACAGTACTTTATGTCGGCTAGAGGGCGCCACATTAGATTCAGTGACACGTCATATAGCCTATAACCAGAAGACGATCATGACGCTTCTAGAGACACCTCATTTGTTCAAATCTAATGAGTAGTTAAGGAGCTAGGAGGGAACAAATGAACATACATACATACATACATACATACATACATAGCCTGTCAAAATCATAACCCTCCTTTGGCTCTGCCGTAGTCGGGTAAAAATTAGAGTGTCTGTTTGTAATATGTATGTATACACGGCACAAATACCAAAATATCATTTTTTACAATTTTTCTATGTCTGTCTGTCTGTTCCACTAATCTATGGAATGGCTGTACTGATTTCGACGGGACTGTCACTGATAGCTAGCTGGTTGATATAAGGAGTAACTTAGGCTACTTTTTTTAGACTAGCTTTGACCCGCGGCGTTACCAGCTGTACGACAATAACCGCGGGTAACACCGTGGGGTTCAGCTAGTTCAAAATGAAATCCTTATTCCCAACGACCACCACTACTAGTTATCATTGGGACAACATTTTAAATCTGTTACCAACCTAAAACACCAAAATAAAATAAATACAACTATGAGTTTTAATGCGTATCAGGTTTATTACATCATATATTTAATCTAAAATATAATGACAACAAAATTGCCTTCCTAAGTTTGTTCCAGTTGATTACCACAACATATAATTCATGTCTTTTTATTTTCCAGAGCCAATTTGAAGATCTGCAGGTAGAATGTAAGAAGGTTAAAGAAGATTACAATAAAGTAGTTAAAGAACTGGAGAGGGTAAAATCCACAGGGTGATAAGATGAGTTGGGGAATTTGATTATTAACATGAATTGAATGTACTTACGTACATATCCTGTATATACATATCCTATATGTATTTGCAAATAAAGTTTAAATATTGTTAATTATCTATGTACAACATTTTAGGCTGCTATTGTAAGGCATTCTTAAAAAATTTTAATACTAAATAGTATAAATATAACTAGCAGACCCACGCAACCTATTGCCTGTAGTGTGATTTGAAACATTTTCATTGGTGCTCCGCTCCTATTAGTCTTAGCGTGATGATATATAGCCTATAGCTTTCCTCGATAAATGTACAATCCGATGCTGAAAGAATTTTTCAAATCGGACCATCGGTTCCTGAGATTGGTGCGTTCAAACAAACTCTTCAGCTTTATATATTGGTATAGATTTTATTTCGAAGTTAGGTAACAAAGCTTAAATCAATTTTTATTATGCTTTTGATGTAATTGACGTTTATGAGTTAGGTGATAGGGGTATTAACTTTTGGTATACCTCATGTTGATGATATCAATCATCTTACTTATGTATGTTATTTTGTTTTATCGCAGTAATTAAATGTGTAACTTTTGTAAACTTTATAAGTGTAAGTACACCGAATGTTAATTTAGTAAAATAAATATGAATGAAAGTGTTGATGGTAATCATTTATGCAAACATAAATGTTGTATTTATGGAGGTCTCAGTTATAATTACAAATTAAGCACTGTCATTGTGGGAGACCTAATATAAAAATGGCATTCTTCATTTCTGCATCTGTAATTGTATTATTATTAGTATCCTGGATCTTAAACTATGTTATGTACGATAGGTTTTTGGAAACTGTATTACGAGTGACCTAGCATATCAATCGCCTAACCTTTTGATTTTAGAAGACGAACGACAACTATGTATTATATGTTTTTTTGTAAATATTGTTATGTAAATAAATGTAATATTTGTACAAGTACCTACATGTGACATATTTGATTTAGCAGTTTGCCAATGTATTACTTATTTTATTCAAAAACTAGCTGAACCCCGCGGTGTTACCCGTGGTTATTGTTGTGCCCTGGGTAACGCCGCGGGACAAAGTTAGTCTACAAAAAGTTAAAGTTACTAAAAGAAGCCTAAGTTACTCCCTGGATCATCAGCTACCTGCCAGTAAGTCCCGTCAAAATCGGTCCAGCCGTTTCAGAGATTACCCGGAACAAAACAGACAGACAGACAAAAATTTTTTAAACTACATTTTTGGTATATATACATACATATTTATGCATTTAGTAAAAAGGTTATTTTAATGTTACAAACAGACACTCCAATTTTATTTATTTGTATAGATATTGGATAACAATGTAGAATAACTGATCGATGTTGTGATCACACACACACATATACTACATATTGTATTTGTATCAGTTGTCTAGTACCCATAACACAAGCTCTGCTTAGCTTGGGACTAGATGGCGTTGTGTGATAGATGTCCGAAATATTTATTTATTTATTTAATGGTTGCCGAAACATAAGTTGATCTAAAGTTTTTATGTAGTAGTAATTATATATTACCTTTATGAATAATCATGTTTTTAAATATGCTTTTCTGTTATTTTTATTGTTAGTTTTATATAAGTATGACTGAATAAATTTAATTTATATGTTCATTCTTTTATTTTTTTAATACCGTAATAGGTGTTACTTGGTAGGCTTTGGCAACTCTAGTCTACACATTTTTTTTTTGTGTAAATAGTACATCTTTAGACCCGTATGAGCGAGAGAGGTGATCAGGTGTTTAGGAAATGGTATATTGAACTAAAACGGCCTCGCAAACTTTCATTGAATGATACCAAATCAGGAGTTACCAAGTACGTAGGTAGTTCTTGCTGTATTTGGAAGTCGCCACATTGCTTCACTTTAAAGACTGGTCGTTAGTGGTCTTTAATGAATCTGTGCTCTCCTGTGCCGGTACATTCAAATTCAAATTCAAAATTTTTGAATTAGAAAGTTTATATTAAGTACAACAGATAGTTTAAATAGTAAGTCTGCTTCCACCATTTCTGTCGTGTTTTGTCTGAAAAGTTTAAACCTCTAGGATACATACGAGAAGTCCACGGCCTAAAATTATAACGAACTAGCTTTTGCCTGCGGCTCCGCCCGCGTATAAATCAGTTCAGGCGTAGTTCTAACGGGAGGTGGGTAACAGGGAACATGACCCCTCCCCCTCCCCCAAAATCGTACATCGCGGAAAATGAGGTACGAAAACAAGGTAGCCTGTGTACTTTCTCAGGCTCTTGACTTTTTGTGTACCTTAATTTTAATCAGCTCATCAGCTTTGGCGTGAAAGCGCAGCAGATAGACAGACAGAGTTACTTTCACTTTTATTAATATTAGTATAATTTTCACAACAAGTTTCATTTTTTATAAAATGTTATCTTTCAGCGCCATCTTCCATGTTTAGTTTATAAAAAGTGACACTTCGCTAACTGTTTAGTCTCAAAGTTCGGTAATAGATGGCGCTCCTACTTTACAGCAATCTAAGTGCATTGAGGTACAAGTGTACTACGTATTGTGTATATATGCAAGCTAGATGGCTGTAGTTGTACTGAAGTGATTATATAGATATAACGCTACCATTATCGGCGACCGCCGGACAGCCATGACCATTGACCTGCCACAAGAATTTTGTCTTAGATTTCAACTGCCTCTGTAGCTCAGTGGTAGCACTGGTAGCGTATGCGACTGCTGTAAGTGCTTGAGGTCTCGGGTTCGATTCCCGGGTCGGACCAAATGTTTAAATGATCTACAAATACTTGTTTGGGGTTTGGGTGTTTTACATGTTTAATATTTACAAAAAAGAATAAGAATGTAAAGTGGAAATTTATATCAGTTGTCTAGTAGGTACCTATAACACAAGCTCTGCTTGGCTTGGGACTAGATGGCGTTGTGTGTTAGATGTCCGACATATTTATTTATTATTATTATATCTCGTCTCCATGCCCAGTACCTGATCTGGTGCTGATTGACGGGCATTCCTCAGGATCCTCACCCTTTGGAGCTCGACCTCGACCTAACATCAGTAACCCCATGTGGCCTACTCACAAAGGTACGACCTCGTTAATTACGTCTGCATCGCACACACATCGGTAAAGACGCCCTTTTTTTTGTGTGGAAACCCCCTCGGGCCGTCACCCCGCCAGGGTTTGCGGCGGGGCGGTGTGTCGGAATCGAACCGACTAAAACCACACGATGTGCCAACTCTGCGCCTGAGAAGGGAGAGATCCGGGAACCGCTGTTGTTAAGATCTCCGGACCCCTCCCAGTAGGTAAAGACGCCCCTGATACAAGGTTTTTCAGACTCAGAACTACCTTTTGTGGATCACACAAAGTGTTGTTCTTAAGCTTTTAGAACGTCTGTAGTACCTCAACTTCTACCGGGTGGAATTAAATTTCATGATAGACAATTCGGATTTACGTTGGGAAAATCGACAACAGATGCGGTTATATCTGTAAGGAAAACTGTCACCGAGTCAAGGTTTCAATGCGTTTTGGGTATCTTCTTTAAAAATATTAATTCCCTTATCTCCTCGTACTTCACACAAGGCACATCTAAATTGAGACTTGGGCATCATTCTGTGTCGAAGGCGCTTACGTTGGGGTGTCTTCAGGGCTCGGTGCTAGGTCCATACTTGTGGAATATAGGCTTCGACAATTTTCTTACAATACCATACCACCCAGATGTACCTACCCTAAACGCGTATGCAGACGACGGTTTATTACTGGTGGAATCTGATACTAGAGCGGGGCTTGTTGAATCTGGCTAATAGATGTTTGAACTTAGTATCTCTTTGGGGTGTACGTAATCGCTTGACTTTTGCACCAAACAAAGCGTTCCAGCTACTTCTGAAAGGTAGCCTCAAATCACCGGCGTAAATTAAATTTCAAAATGTTAATGTTAAAAATAAAACCTCGGTTTGCTATTTGGGATTAGTTTTAGAAAGAAATTTTTCATTTATCGAACATATTAGAACAGTTAATGAAAAGTCTAAAAAAAGTTTCTTTGCTCTGACGAGAATATCAACGGCCACATGGGGTCTTTCATTTAATACATTAAAAATCATATATGGAGCTACTTATTTGGGTGCTGTTTGCTATGGTGCTCCCGTATGGGCCGATAGAGCGACTGTAGGTGCTGTCCGTCGCAAACTGCTACAAGGCCAACGACTTGTATTAATCTTCTTATGCAAAGCATATAGGACGGTTAGTACTGAGGCTTTCCGGTGTTAGCAGGTCGATCTCGAGGTGCAAAGATGTGTACTGTATGTACCTACTATTCCACACTACAAAACATGGAATGCGATTTTTTGGGCGTACGAGACCGCGATAAATTCATAAGATTGTATTATCAGCAGTCCGATGTCTTTAACGACCTAATGGATAAATGGCAACAACGATGGAACGAATCATCTAAGGGGCGCCACCTATACCAGTTCTTTCCATATGTTCGCAAAGGGTTGTCGAGGACATGGCTCGAGGTAGATCACTGTGTCGCTCAATTTCTTACAAGCCACGGTAATTTTAAGAGCAAACTACACTCATTTAATTTACACCTGATACTAGCTGTGAACAGTCGACTCATTATGTCGTCTGAGAGTGTAGTGTTTGGTACAATGAATGTAACACAATGCTAAGTAGCTTTTCAAATGACTTCTGGGGCGGTATACTATGGGGATCTTGTGTCAAATGCGGTGAATTTCCGTGCGTTTAGGCGATTCTGCCATAAATACTATAGTAATCAAATGTAGCTCTCTTAGGACGCGTAATATTGTATCCGTGGTGCTTCTCGTGTCTGCCTATTTTGACTTCATTTAGTCTCCCGCTTTGCTAAGGAGGGAAGTGGACTTATCATATTTCCAACTCCTCCTGTTTTTTCTTCTGATTAATTTCGTTGCGGGTTCGAAGACAATGATTTTTTTCCTGGAACTTCCCGAGTGTCATAACTCGGTGTGTTTGTGGGTCACTGCTGTTGATCCTGGTGTACATAAGTTACAGTGAGGTGCGTGTGGGCGGGATTAGTCCCTAACCAGACTGAATACGCTATTCAGTTGTTAAAAATTTGTCCCTTATTAGCAACATTTAAATATTTTTATGCAAAATCCTTTGTTTTTTCTTCTTCTTGTACACTTAAAAAAACAAATGTAGGTACCTAAAGTATCTATATCATCACGCTTTATGCTTGGAGGAACTTTAGGTGTGCTTTAAAGCTTTAGTTTCCAGTATTCGCAAACAAGATTCATATAAGTCTAATCATAATGTCTACCTTAAAACAGATTTAAAAGTTAAAATATAAATATTTGTCAACATTATTGTAATAAATTATGATCACTGTTGCTTTTCTAAACGGCTATTAAGTTTTTCAGACAAAAGGGGCGTCGCATCCTAAAAAAGCGGAACTTTGCGATTTGTAAGAACTGGATACTATCATGTTGAAAGATTTCTGGTAGTTAAGTTGTTTCTTTTGCCGAACATTTTATTAAACCTTAAAATAATATGCCTAAGTCTCAAAATTCAACAAACAAAGAGAGAAATACAGACGTTGAAACATTTATGCTTTGAAGAAAAAATGTCCATTTGGGGATTTAATTAATGATCTGTGACATATGCAGCGCTACCGTCCGCTTCTCTAACAAATTTCTCCATAAATTATATGTTGGATGCTACAATCTATCTGCTCTGCAAAAGTTCTTATGGGCTTACATTAAGGTTCGTAATAAACCTATTTGTTAACAGTGGTAATGTGGGTTGATGTTTTAGAGTACGTTACGTTGGCACCTACGATTAGGTTTTTTTGATAACTAAAGCAGACAGCCTGTCGCCTACACCGGATGTCTGGACTTGATGACCTTCTTAACGTCTCAAGAGTCCGGATCTTTTTGCTCTGAAACAAAAACTATTTTGAAATTACTTTGATGTTTTGTAGTAGTGGGCAGCTTAAAGAAAGAATAACTTGTCGAACACAGATAAACACGCCTTGATACATAACAAAGGTAGGTATGTATCAGATACTACCCTGTAGTTTCACACATATATCAATGATAAACACACATAAATAAACTTGTTTATATTAACTTTTCCGACTGTTCATATAGCTACATAATGCTTGTAAGATTGGAAAAGTATAATACTATAGGAAAACGTAAAATCGCGTAGCGACAGACGAATTAAGCGATATGTATGTAGGTATTTGTTTTTGTAATGATATCAATGTACAGTACTTACAAATACATATGACGTAAGAATTTACTTGAGTTGTGTAAGTTTTTAAAATTAGGTCTGAAATAAGAGACTGAAATAAGAGAAACTGAATTACAAATTTTTGACACAGTGAGAATGCATTATACTTACCTGTACCACAGAATAACTAATAGTACTAACGTATAATAGTACTCTTGTCGTGTGACCTGAGTGTTCATATTTCGTCAAACACCTCTCGATTTACAGCAAGAGCCCAGAGTTCCCACTTGCTGTCGAATAGGTAAATATTAAAATAAATAATGTAGATAACCCGCCCGAGTATGTGTCGTTTATCGCGGCAAATAGTAGCCTATGTGTTATTCTGATGTATAAGCTATATTACTGTAAAGTTTTATCCAAATCCGTTCAGTAGTTTTTCCGTGAAAGAGCCACAAACATCCATCCATACTTACAAACTTTCGCGTTTATAATATTAGTAGGATTGAATTAATATTTTAAATCTATTTTTTTTTTGGTCGTGAGATAATCACATCTACTTAAGGATTTAAGTAGAAAAAAAGATCTAGTAAAAACGTTACCAGACTTTCAAAAAATTCTGTAAACAACGCATTTCATTTCAAAACGTATTCGAAATCTATCTTTGTTATATTACTTTCTCGTCTGTCCCTCAAGCAATTTTCTTTTAAGCCTTAAATGCTTTGCGGTTTTTACAAGTTATCCAAATGAAAGACAGGGATGGGGAGTGAAACACAATTAATCCATTCGGAATTTATCCGGTGCAGCTACCCTCGGGGTTCAATTAAAATGTAAATGGATGTCGGGGCGAGGGCCGGGGTGAGCTCACAACACGCGCTGTTATCGTAACACGCCAGCATCGTCGCGCCATGCCGCCGTTTCGCCACTTGCTTAATTGAAACTTATCAATATAAATATCATTCATACAAATAAACGAGGGTCGCTTTTTATAAACAATTCATTTTTAGTACGTTGTTATGTACCTTCGTAAATACCATTTTTCTGGTCTAGCGCACGCCGACTGCCGATCAACTGGGGATCTAATAAATATAATAATCGGATGATAACTTTAAACTTTACATTTACTTATCGAGCTTTACATTTACTGATGGGTAAGTATGCTAGTTTAATAGTTACCTTTTTGGGAGAGCCATGCTTCGACATGCATGGGCCGGCTCGACCGGAGTAATACTACGGCCTCACCGAAAACCGGTGAGAAACAGCGCCTGCGCTCTGTTTTACCAAGTAAGTGAGGATACCGGAGCCCCATATACCCTCCCCCTCCCCCCTACTCTCTCCCCATCCGCCAAAGGCCGGCAACGCACTTGTGATGCCTCTGGTGTTGCGGGTATCCATGGGTGGCGGTAATCGCTTACCATCGGGCAATACGTCTCGTCGTTTGCCCCCTTTTTTATTACATAAAAAAAACCTAGTGACTCTGACTGACAGCTAAGCCCTGGGTTGCGAGTTCTATTCCCACCAAAAAATAATTGTGTGGTGAAGTCCTTTAGTTATGTCTTGTCGATATTTAGAAATGGTCTGTTACGCATAACAGATATCTATAAACTTTATAATCACTTATTATCTACCTGTTATAGTTACGATCCCCGCGGTAGAACATCAACCGCAGGCAACACCGCCGTTCGAAACTTGTCTAAAAAAGTAGCCTAAGTTACTTATGACATCAGATATCAGCCAGTGAAGTCTCGTCAAAATCGAGCGAGTTGTTCCAAATATTAGCTGGGACAAACAAACACACAGACAGACATAAATATGTAAAAATGCTATTTTAGTATAGGTACCTATATGTACCGTGTATACATAAGTTCATGTGCTTAAAATAAAAAGCAGTTATTTTAATTTTACAAACAGACACTCCAATTTTATTTATTTGTACCTATAGATTAAACGATGGTTTGTGTAGTACTTATTTTACATGGTGATTTACTAGTAGGTACTTAATTTGGATATGCCTACAAATACTGATAATTTAAAAATTCTATATTTAGTAGGAATAACCTTGTAAGTGTCGACAGACTATATTTTTGAAAATGAATGGATATTAATTTAGGTATCGATCGTTTGATGTTCATTATGTTTATTTACCTAACAAGATGGCTGTTGACGACCTTAATGTAATTGAGGAAGTGAAGACACTATATTACATTAACACATTAAAATTTTTGAGGATAGTTTTTTGTTTTTTCGAAAGACGGTCCCCATTTCATCTTATTTGCATTTCTTATATTTTTTTCATTAGTTTCATCACGACGTAGCTTAAAGACTTAATATTTGAAGACTTTAAATATTTGTTTGACATTGGCAGAAATATCAGATTAGTTGGTTGCCATCTCATCAAACGAAGAAGGACTGATTTTTATTTTTTACGTAGGTACCTGCGTAGGTACCAATATACATGTTTGCTGTACTTATAAAATTGTTCAGAAAGCCGGAAGTCAAGCCGAAATCAATAATGTTATGCTAGAGTAAGACAGAAACATTAGATTGGAAGGGGCGCGGTCGCTCCGCCCCTTCCGCAGGCCCCGCTCTCTGTTCTTTTGAAACAACCCCTAACCTCTAACCACAATAGTTTACGACAATTCAATTTAGAGCACATTACGTGTAGATCGATAAACATATTCAGTAAAATAGCGGGAACTTCATATATTTACAGGCATATATTTACAACCTCCCCTTATTTATTTTCGAAAAACAATAGGTGTACGTATAGCTTTATTACACCTGAAATTATTATAAAATATGTAATAATTATTATAAATTAATATTTATATTGTTTAAAAGGAGATAAATGAAGGAGGAATATATTTATTACATCTGAAATATACAATCGATGATTCTAGACCGGTAGGTATAAGGAATTCATTTGTTTATTTGTACATAAACAAATTACAGGTTTGAACTTATCGACGGTTTCCGCACTGAGCTCGAGGCTTGTGTCGCGGCAATCAAGAACAGATATTCCATTATTCATTGTTGCTAATTTTGTTGTTTTAAAATCTCTCCAAACAACACCAGAAGTCAACCTAAAAATTACTATTTGTCAAGTCAAACAACGTTCCAAACATTGGCTAAAAAAAGATAATTTCGGTTTTTGCTTTGCTTAGTGACGCGAAATATAGCGAGTGCGTTATTTCCTATTACATTTTGGCTTGGCTCCGACTTCAAACAGGTTTTAGGTACTTAGCACACATAATAATACTAGGTACTATTTAAATGAACAAAGAATTAGGTATAGACAAGAATTGGCATAGCAATTTATAAAGAGCCACTTTATTTTAAGCTTTTTAGTATTTTTTGCCAGGGAGTTTTCGTTGGATGCTTTTTGGAAGTCGGTTTCCTTTTTATAAAAAGATTTTTATTTTCCATTTTTAGTGCAAGGAATCGTAGGTTATCAGTAAGTTGAACTATTTCATATAATTTATAGTACGTGCCTAAGAAAATGAGGGATTCCCTCCATTTCCCAGGCATCCCAGCATCTGATCCCGATATGGTGGCAAAGCAAACCTCTTCGGAAGCATACCCTTTCGAATACACCTCAAAAACTTGACAGTATACAACTAAAGGTCTATAGATACGTATGAAATTGAAAGAATTATTCTCCAACTCCTAACCGTTAAGGAGTTGTACCTTCCATCATCAGCTTACCTAAATAACTTGAAACAACACGACTAAAGTTAACAGACACACATATGACATTTAAATATTTATCATTCAACTCCTAACCGTTAAGGAGTTGTACCTTACTTCATCAGCTCATCATCATTTATCATATCCTAGAGCCAGGTCGTAGGTACTGACGGAAAAGAAGTTAATCGCATCTCATAATAAATCAACGATTAACCTCTTCCTTTATTCTAATCTTGGCATATTCAAATCTTCAAGTATTAAAATAACAAAACTATACTAATATATAAAGCTGAAGAGTTTGTTTGTTTGTTTGAATGCGCTAATCTCAGCAACCGCTAGTCCGATTTTAAAAATTATTTCTGTGTTGGATAGTACATTTATCGAAGACGGCTATAGGCTATATATCATCACGCTAAGACGAATAGGAGCGGAGCACCAATAAAGAATGTTTCAAAAATGGGGGAAACTTGAGACGCAAACGAGGTTGCATGGGTCAGCTAGTTGTGTAATATACCCATTTGTTTCATAAAAAAAAAGTTAAAACTGTTCAGATATATATAGTTATGCTGTGAGTAGGTAATGCTTTGCCAATATTTTTTATTTTTATTTAACTATTTTAACTTCGATCGATTGTAATAGTTAAATGAAATGTCTTGAAATGCAATTAAAATTAAATTAGCAGAAAATTACTAAACACGTAAGTAAAAAAAATATTTCAAGAATTATTATTACATAATACTATTCAATTAGCAAACTAACAGCAAAAAAATACTTTCTAATTGGCCCAGTACTGTTGAACAGATATTTGACTAGAATATCAAGGACAGCCTTGTATTGTACGAAACTGTACTGTGTACTGTGTATATACGGTGTTAGTAAATGTGTTTTATACACTTACAAAAGATGTGAGTATTGTGTACGGTACATGTGGTGACGTATTGAAAAATACGAAGAGTCACAATACTCGTAATCCTTATTCTTCCGTGAGTGTCGTAAGAGCTGACTAAAAGAGAAAACTAAGCAAGACAACAGCACTGATAAGAGAAGGAAATGGAGAAACAACTGCTTTGAAAGTCTGAAATGGTAGCCTAGAACCTCATTTCTAAGGAGAGGCATTCGATGTGATGTAAAGTGAACATTTCATTACTATCATTCCGTTTATTCTCTCATTTTTAACCGACTTCAAAAAAAGGAGGAGGTTTTTCAATTCGACCGTATATTTTTTTTTATGTGTGTTCGCGGATAACGTCGGTTCGCTCGGCGGTCGACGGTTCATCGTTTATGAACCGATTTTGAAGATTCTTCTTTTGTTGGAAAGGAGATGTTCCGACGGTGGTACCATGACAAGGAAACTAGGATCTGATGATGGCATCCCAGAGAAATCGAGGGGAACCCTCATTTTTTTCAGGCACATACTACGTTTTTCGTATATTTTCTGAAAATACTCTTGAATTTGTTGAGTAACTAATAATAACTCTTTCTTCTTCAGCCCTTTGCCGTCACTGCTGAACAAAGACCATCTTCAATTAATAACTTACCTAGCTAAAAACAACACTGAAATTTAAGGCAATTGAAGAAGGCTTTGTTTTATCAGCTGAATAAATGAAATACTTATATCAATTTTAAAATCAGGATTTACATCCCAATACAAAAGCTATTGTTATAGCAGAAAAGAATATGATTCTTGAGATTATTATTTTTTCACGTAAGTCATCTTATTCTACATAATAATATCCATACCTATATCCTACTAATATTATACATTTTATTTATGATTCTTGAAATTAATATTTTTACACGTAAGTAATCATATTCTCCATATCCATACTAATACTCGTATTACAAACTAGCCGACCCACGCAACCTCGTTTGCGTCTCCTATTGCCCCTAGCGTAATAATTTTCCACCGTTTTTGTAAATATTGATTGTTGCTCCGCTCCTGTAGGTCTTAGCGTGATGATATATAGCCTATAGCCTTCCTCGATAAATGGGCTTTCTAACACTGAAAGAATTTTTCAAATCGGACCAGCTGTTCCTGATATTAGCGTGTTCGAACAAACAAACAAACAAACTCTTCAGCTTTATATATTAGTATAGATTGGAAAGTAGCTTTGTTTTTCTGTTTGTTACACTTTCACAGCTAAAATGCTGCACCGATTTCAATGAAATTGGCATAGATATACTTTGAATCAATAGGAAGGACATAAGCTACTTCGTGCTGCGATAACCGACATGACAGAGCGCAAAGCTAAGCGAGCAAAAGCTAGTTGATTGTGTATAGGTTTATATCTATAACTAGCTGACCACGCAACCTCGTTTGCGCCTTATAGTGCCCGTAGCGAGAAAATTTCCCCCGTTTTTGAAACATTCTTCATTGTTGCTCCGCTCCTATTAGTAGTAGCGTGATGATATATACCCTATAGCCTTCCTCGATAAATGGACTATACAACACCGAAAGAATTTTTCAAATCGGACCAGCGGTTCCTGAGATTAGAGTGTTCAAACAAACAAACAAACAAACTCTTCAGCTTTATAGGGTAAATGTGGGAGAGTCGCCCCAGTGGGATAGATGCCGCGTCTAACACGTAGCGACATGTATAAACATTAGATTCGCAATTTTTTGTTTAATTGAAAGCTTGTCGCCGCCCGTCCCTCGGTTAGTAACGAGCGCTTCAGTGGCAACTATGAATCGTGAGTAGTGAGGCAAAACTTACTTTAACCGCCAAAAAATTTGTAGATTTGGTTTGACTCAAACTTGATTGCGCTCGAAACTTTTAATTTTATGTAGTAAGTACCTATATTTTTGTTTTTCTTAACTGTATATGTATTAAATAATAGTTTTTATATATTATTTTAGTATGATTCAACATGTTTTATGTACTAAATTGATGGTCGTCTATCCCTTCAAAACAGGATAGATGCCAAGATTTCTGTGAGTATAGATGCCCTAAGAGGCATCTATTCTTTTCATCTATAATTTACTTAGATATGCCACGTAAATAGTTTACCTGTTCAGAAAATTTTATAAACACCATAGAAATGGGAAAACAGTCAGCTGCAGTGTTAAATTATTAAGAAATCATTGCTACTAAGAAAATCAAAGGTAAAACTACTGCTAAAATACCGTGCAAGAGTAGTAAAGCACCAAGATGGTTGACTAAAGAAAGGTCAAGAGCAGCTTCAGAGGAGACTGATTAATGTGCGATATATTATGATTCTGGTGTTCCTTACAAAGAAAATGGATTTCATGTATAAATTAATGAATTCTCCAGGTGGTAGAGCCACGCTCATTTCAGCACATACAGGCCGACTCGACCAAGGTGGTTCTACCCTCTCACAGTACGCCAATCTAAAGTAACAGCATTCGTACTGTCGTATTTCATTGGTGAGTGGGAGGGGAGACTGGAGGCCCAATGATGCAGTTTTTTCATAGAAACATATATTTCAAAGATTTCAAAACGTAAGGAAGTTGCAATTTTATATGTTGACGCTGATATTTTTTTAAATAGAAACTTAAATTGATCCCATTTTTAAAAAACCAAAGAGGTTTGTTATTATGTAATAGCTAATGTTAATTAAAATTGGTAAACCCAAAATAATGTTTAAATATTTACATAGGGCAACTATCCTACAGTTCAAAATATTATGGTGGCATCTAACCCACACAGTAGGCATCTATCCTCAATTATAAGACTTTTGTATTTCGTTTTTACTAAACAAACAAAATATATTTATGTAAAATTATTCTAAATACTTTTTTCATTAATAGGTACACAACTGATTACGAACGTTTATAATTTGAAAATACTCATATTCTATAAGTTAAGCCGCTATTTCAAAAAGGGTGGCAACCATCCCACATTTACCCTATATTAGTATAGATAGAGGAGGAACATTTTGCCCAATGGCGTGTTCTAGAGGCCCAAGGACTTTTAGATTACTGTCGGTAGGTAAACGTATTCAGGTTGCTGTATAACTTGAAGTATTGGAGAACACAGAGGGATAATATCAAATGCACTAAAGTATTGGAATGTCCATAACTTTTTTCGAGATCTAGGAACGCCAACTGCAGTCTAAAAGCCTTTTAGGTACTTTTTCCATGGGTATACAATTCAAAATTATGGATTGACTGAGTGGAAGTCTGTGTGATGCCGTGCTTACTGAATTGAGTGAGTTAAGCAGAGTTCCATGTAAGACAGTCCTGGCGTGCTTCTTTCCATGAAGGCATACTCTGATAAAAGACATGGAGAAGAATCTAAATTCTGGGTCATGTTGGTTGGGAAAATTACCTTTATAACCGACTTAAAAAAATGAGGAGGTTATCAAATCCACTGTGTTTTTATGTTTGCTATATCAAAACTTTCGACTGTGTGAACCGATTTTGATGATTATTTTTTTATTTGAAAGCAGGTGCTTTCCGTGTAGTCCAATTACAATTGGGTCCAATTGGGTTCTGACAGTGTCATCCATGAGAAAACCATATAAATCTTCAATTTGCATTAAGTATGCGTGCGACAAATAGACGAATGACTCTATATCATGCCAACTGATTATCTATATCTACACAAATAAATAAAATTGGAGTGTATGTTTGTAATATTAGAATAACAGCTTTTTAATCAATGTATATGTATGAATACACGATTCATATACCAAAAATGTAGTTAAAAATATTTTTATCAGTCTGTCTGTTTGTTCCGGCTAATCTCTGGAACGGCTGGACGGATTTTGACGGGACTTTCACTAGCAGGTAGCTGATGATCCAGGGAGTAACTTTTTTTAGACTTACTTTGTCCCGCGGCGTTACTCGCGATACAACCGCTCGTAAGTTATATAACTGATCAAAAGTTCAGGTCAGTCATAAGTTCGCTTTGTACTTGAAGTTTGTAATGCCGTTAAGGGACACATTTGAATAATTTGCAGTGTTATGGAATGCCTTCGTAATGTCTACATATGTAAAAGGAACAGCCGTCCGAATGAAAAGAAAAGTAACGTTACTAAACTCTCAATTGATAAAAGATGTTATAGCTAAAATCGAACACCTACGGAATTTCAGAGAAATGAATTATCGTGCGACCGCTTATCAAGTTGGCGAGATACTATGTACTGTGCGAAACTTACTGGGGAATATTGTAAAGTTATATACACAAGTAGAACTCAATGAGATGTCCGACGAAGAGGTGATGTATAATATTTATCTAAAAATTTAACACGACCGACGTGAAAAAAAGTAACTCAATAAAAACAGCATGCGTTAACTAAAACCTAACATTTATCGCAATCTTTATTAGATCTTACTTAATATGATTTTTAGTTTCTTTGCTTGTTTGATAATACTATTGTCAGGATTCCAAAAAAGGGAAGTTTTAATCCAATCAATTTTCAACCTTCTTTAAAAATGGTTCAAAATTTAGTGTCGTTTAACCCTCGATTTCAAAAATGACATACTTACCTGTAATAAAATATGAATCATCCAACGTGATTGATTAAGTATAAGACATACCTACTAGCAGCCGGCCCAGGCGTCGCACGGTAAACATAGATCAGATATTTAATTTAATTAACTAAAGATTTAAATATTATAAATTACTAGCTGAACCCCGCGGTGTTACCCGCACTCATTGTCGTACCGCGAGTAACACCGCGGGATAAAGTTAGTCTAAAAAAGTAGCCTAAGTTACTCTCTGGATCATCAGCTACCTGCCAGTGAAAGTCCCGTCAAAATCCGTCCAGCCGTTCCAGAGATTACCCGTAACAAACAGACAGACAAAAAAATTTTCAACTACATTTTTGGTATATGTATCGTGTATACATACATATGCATTGACTAAAAAGCTGTTATTTTAAGATTACAAACAGACACTCCAATTTTATTTATTTGTATATATAACATTTGGGTATTTTATTTACACCGCTTATCAAAGTTTTACCTTTTTTGCTAATGTAATATAGCCTATGTTACTCGGGGATAGTTAAGATTTTTTCAAATCGGTCTAATACTTTTCGAGGTAATTGTTACAAACAAAGAAACAAACTAAAAATCAATTCTTTCCTCTTTATAATATTAGTTGAGATAGACCGCAAGTTGAGTCGGTACTCTGCTAGCCTTAATCCTTAATCCATACTGGTAATAATATAAACTATTACAGGTTATTTACAGCGGGTAACGCCGCGGGACAACGCTAGTCTAAAAAAAGTAGCCTAAGTTACTCCTTAGATCATCAGCTACCTGCCAGTGAAAGTCCCGTCAAAATCGGTCCAGCCGTTCCAGAGATTACCCGAACAAACAGACAGGCAGACAGACATAAAAAAATTAAATTACATTTTTGTTTTATGTACCGTGTATACATTCATATGCGTTAAGTAAAAAGCGGTTATTTTAATATTACAAACAGACACTCCAATTTTATTTCTGTATAGATGTGATGCGTAAAGGCGCGTCTCCACTAAAATTTGTGGCAATTTCTACACCGAGTCGCCAACAATTTGAAAAACATTCGAACTAAGCGTCTCTACAGAGTCAATAAATATTTGCAACTCGCGTATTCTTTTGATGTTTACCGCCAGAAACTGAAACACGGCAGCCAACATTTGTTGACAATTTTTGTTGCCAACACAAGGAAATTACAGAAAATTTTTGTCAACAACACGTGTTGACTTCACGAAAGTTGCCAACTTTTGTTCGGTGAAGACTCGACTTACACTCCACAAGCCTATGTTGTTGATATGTGATGTCATGTCACGTGACAATATTTCTTGTATTTTTATTTATGATCAATCTACCAAAATGACTTTACTTAGCCCGATGGAAAGCATAAGTAGAATCCAAAAGGGGATATCCAAATTTTAACTATTTTTTTAACTTGACTGTTTTGGTTTTGGTTTATAGAATAAATAAATTTGAAATATATTTAATCTTTTCCAAAATTCCAGTTACTAACAAGATTTGAAGAAGTGCACAATTCATGGTATACAATAGAAAACTTAATTCGGATGGTTGAGCAGTGGGAGGAAAGAAATTCCGGGCGGCGAAGCGGTCCCCTTTTAGACATTGGGGGGGTTGAGGAAAGTAAACGGTGGACCCTTTTGGAAGAAGGGGAAAGGCTTGATGATCTCCGACTAAAAGAACGTACGTTGGAAGAACGTACGTTGGATCAAGGACAAAGAAACGGAAAAAGGAAATTATGGCAAGCGGGTAAAAGAGATCAAATTAAGTCTGGTTTCTAAGTAATTTACTCTTAAGGCGCGTACCCACCGAAATTGTTGGCAATTTTAGTGTTTCCAACTGTTTGCAACTCTTCAGAATATCGGCAGCTTTTGTTTCCATTGTGTCTACACCAATGACATATTTCGTCAGTGGTCTACACCGAGTCGCCAACAATTTGAAAAACATTCGAAGTAAGTGTCTCCGCAGAGCCGATATATAACTGCAACAAGCGTATTCTTTTGATGTTTACCGCCAAAAACACGTACACGGTTCCCAACATTTGTTGACAATTTTTGTTGCCAACACATGCCACACACAGGGAAATTACAGGAACTTTTGTCACCAACACGTGTTGAAAACACAAAAGTTGGCAACTTTTGTTCGATGGTGATGACCTCAAAATTTTAGAATCGTCGTCAACAGCTTTCAATAGTCCACAGCTGGACATAAGCATCTCCTGTGAAAAGAGGTTACTTACCCAAGTTCAACTGTTTTGGATATAATCTTTATTTAAGTTATAACCAACATGGCAATGCCACTCCATTGGGCTAGTTCAGTTCAGTTGGTTATCTTTAGAATAGTTATAGCCCATAGAGGTACCTTATCAAATATAAAATGTTCAATCATTCTAATGTATTTAGCTTATATGAATCTCTAAATATAAACGTACCTAGGTATATTATTGCTTTTATACATATTATTGACTAGCTGAATTCCGCGGTGTTACCCGCGGTTAGCGTGGTACCGCGAGTAAGGCCACGGTTCAAAGTTAGTCTAAAAAATTACCCGAAACAAACAGGCAAAAACATTTTTAAATACATTTTTGACATATGTACCGTGTATATATTATTTATTTGTATAGATATAATAAAGTGGTTATTTTATGGGACTCGGTGGTTAACTTCGTACAACACATTACTTTCATTTGTTATTATTATTATAAACCTTTTTATTCCTAACTGATTATATTGTGTGTTTTGTTATGTTAAAGTATATCCCTCAGATCAGTCAGTGGCTCCTGGCCAAGATCACTTCTAGCTGATTCAACTGTACTCTATCATGAGCAAGTGACATCTATCCCTCTCCTCCAATTGGGCCCCCTATAACTTTTAGCTCGTTCTTATAAATATATATTTATCAAATTAATATATAAAGGCGAAAGTTTGTGAGTGTGACTTCTTCACGCAAAAACTACTAAACGGATTTGGATGAAACTTTACGGTAATAAAGTTTATACAACAGAATCGCAGCATCGATATCCGACATACAGGCGGGCGGAGGTTAGGGGCAACAGCTAGTATATATATGAATGCCACAACGAATCCTTTCTTGGAGTAGAACTCTTTATTTTAATATTTTTTCTAACTTCTTTGTAAAATTAGATTTAAATTTTAATTTACCATCACCATATTTGCGTTTTCAAACAGAATTTTAGTCGTGAATTCGAATAACAAATCTGCGTACGCAACGTGCAACTGTCGAACCACCAACCACCAATAGGTACTGAGTTTTTCATCAAAAGTTGAACAAGTTTATCTACAAACAGTAAATTATCCTTCTCTACACAAACTAGACTAATCAGTTCTATAATCTACATTAAAAAAAAACACGTACATACTGTACTGAATATTCACTAATGATTCTAAACTGTAAAATTATATTTATTTCGTGGAAGATTAATATTCAACCATGACATGTGCAGGGTTAAATCAAAATGTGTTGTTTACATAGAATTCGATCTGAATTGAACACTTGAAGGTTAAGAGAAACAAAAGCACTCAAACGACTTTATGCCATTTTCGCCTGCGTGCAGCGAACTAAGTATAAACGGAGCGCGAGGATACATCAGTTTACTTTTGGTTAAGAATTTGTTATTGTAAGCCATATGGGCGCAGGGCGGTCGCGGCGTAGGGTTTTTTTCTGTTACGACGAATGTGAGGCCATCGTTAAACAATGGGACACATGCTTGCTTACATGCCTGTACATCTGGGACGTATATTTCGAGTTAGCCGTAGTTAAATCAGTAAGGATTTTGGGAAATCTTAGATTTTCAAACGATTAACATTCTGCTTAATGACATAGTATAATTTGACTTAGACCTATAATAGAAGGAAATAATAAGTAAATGTTCATTATATTGTGTATTCAATGTCGCCGTACTGACTTCACAGTGGTAAGGTAATTTTTTTGATGAAAATAATCGATAAAGACATGTATAATTAGAGCTGTCCATAAAGTGACGTCATTCCTAAAAGAAGGCTCAACAGTAGTAGTTCAACTAGATGCTCTTTTTTCCCTCTGTTTAGACGCTAACCTACAAAGTGAAACATACATAAAACCCTTTTATTGATGCAGATGTTGGTAAGAACAAGCTCAACAGCCTATGCAAATAGATTTGCTCATAAAAGAGGAAGTTCTTGGTCCTTTTTTCTAATTTGACGCCAATTAAAAATACAATAAATATGATAGGCAAATTTCAGACACGGTCGTTATATTTCAAATTGGTCAGACCTGCACTTTGTTAACTAAAATATTAATAAGCATACATTTAATATCAAATAAGTATACATTGCAGGTTCCTTTACAGGCTTTGATAAATGATAGCGCACCCGTATGTTGCTTTGTATTTCACAAAACCCTATCTCATATAACACTCCCCGGTCGACATTGAAATGTAAATAACTATAAGTTATAATAAAACGCCGATTACAACCTCTGAAGTCGTAGTCATAATACGTGAAATTCAGGTGACGTTCACTCACATACATAACTGCACTGATTTTTAGAATAAATAGTGCTACTGCTATGTCTATATCTATACATCTATACAAATAAATAAAATTGAAGTGTCTGTTTGTAATATTAAAATAACCGCTTTTTACTTAATGCATATGTATGTGATGATACATACACCAAAAATGTAGTTAATTTTTTTTTTCTGTCTGTCTGTCTGTCTGTCTGTTTGTTTCGAGTAATCTCTGGAACGGTTGGACGGATTTTGACGGGCCTTTCACTGACAGGTAGCTGATGATCCGGGGAGTAACTTAGGGTACTTTTTTTAGACTAACTTTGTCCCGCGGCGTTACTCGCGGTACGACGATAACCGCGGGTAACACCGCGGGGTTCAGCTAGTAACAAATAAAAACTCGTATTAAAATTACTACGAGATAGTAGTAAGGTCAGATCATTTTAGTAACACTACTACACTACTACACTACTACAATAACTACACTTTTGGTATATGTACCGTGTACACATGGATTTAGTAAAAAGCAGTTATTTTAATATTACAAACAGACACTCCAATTTTATTTATTTATATAGATGTATAGATAAAAAAGAATGAAAGACAAGAAAAAACCCGAATTTGTGGGTAAATCTGTTTCAGTGTATGCGTGTGTGCGTTTCATAAACTTCTAATTTAGAAACTTCTAAACTCTTCATGTATAACAAAGATAAAAAAAGTAAAAACTAAAACCCAACTACCCATAGTTGGGTTAAACAGTTTTTACTGTTTGTTATTTAAAATGTTTTGGTGCCGTTATAAATTATAATATTAATTTCTTGGCAATGTATATTTTAAGTTTAAATACCATAGAAAAAATCACAATTAGCAAATAAATACGGACAAAGTCACGAGCAAATAGTGGTAATCAATAGATATATGTATTTTTGAAATGTATAAGTAACGCCCTTTTCAATGATACGGCATATCTTTCTCAAATTTATTTTTAAACACATTACTTTATAACTACTAGAGGGCGCTACATTACATTCAGTGACAAGTTATTTAGCCTATAACCAGCGGACGATCAAGACGCTTCTAACGATATCTTATTGTCTAGTTCTAATAAGTAGTTGAGGAGCTATGAGGGAACTGATGAACATACATAATACATACATACATAGCCTCTCAAAATCATAACCCTCCTTTGGCTTTGCCGTAGCCGGGTAAAAAATACATTATGAGTGACTTTAACTTGGTAGAAATTGACACAACGGAAACCTAATAATCGAGTAAATGTCTTTGAAATAAATGAAATGAAATCAATGCACAGATTTTTATTTATTCCTGTTGTGAATCGATTGCGTTACTAAAATAGAGTTGAGGCTATATCGAAAATTTTCAAGTCAACGTAATCCAATCTTTGCTGGTTATTTTTACAGTGTACGGTGAATCTTGTATGTGCTTGTGCTTCTCCAAACATCATGATGTCGTCGGTAAACAGTGTACACTAAGAGGCTTCTTCCTGTATGTCGAAAGAGGTTTGGGCTAATAGTAAATGCCCGGTCAAGATCTAATTATAAAAAAATAACTTACATATACTAACTTTGCATGGCAAGAATAATTTACAATTTCAATTTTACAAAAAAAATGGTATTAGGTATACAATACAGAAAAACTATTGCATCATAATTATTTCAAACGAGAGCGCCCAGTGACAGGCATGGTCCTTTTAAAATAAATATGGCATTTCATTTTAGATTGCATAATCTAAAGTAGTTTTATTTTATTTTATATTAAGAAGAAAAAGGAAATAATTTATTAAGTCGGTATGGAATACGGGGGAAAACTCTTGAAAACGTCACTTGTCTTTACTTTTAGTTACTGATAACTTCTAGTAATACATACCTTTTTAATTTTGTACATGAAAAAAAGCAACTCATAAAAACAAGCAGACAATTTACTTTGTGTGTTTTGATGTGTTCTTAACGTATGTGATTCCCTGTATAGAACAGCTAACGGGACCGTATACGTTATGATTATGAAATGCTTATCACTGACAGAAATGATCGCGATAGTCTTAAACAGCAAACTATTTTTTTAAAGCAAACTGGAAATACAAATGTGTACCATAACATGTAATCGCGCAACGACGAATTTAGTTTGTATTTTAACATGCAAAGATTTTAATAAAAAAAACAGTAATCAGTACTCAAGTGAAATTTCGATCCGTTTAAATACAATTTAAACTACTTTAAAATTTGCACGCAGACAGTATCTAAAACGTATCTTACTTTATTGAGTTCATAATCCTCTTTCTCAGCACAGTAGGAAAGTATAATCCTGACAGAGCTGTGTAATACTTCCAACTTCGAACATCTAATGAATATCGAATTATGAATATTGAGGGGCAAGTTCCGCAGCCCGGGGTCATCTTGGCTTAGATCATGCTACTCTTCCGCAATCCACTTACTTTCCTATCGATACCTAATTATTTCGAACTGTTTTTCTTTCATTAAACGGACTTTTTCTTAATTTTATTATTGTCATTTAGGATTATCGATGACGTGTAAATATTACATTTGTCTAGCTGGTTCTCGAAAACAGCAATGAGAGAGAGTTTCCAGAGTAAAGCCGTTGTATATTTCTTAATAGTTGCAACTGCCCTTAGACAAAATCTAATAAAATATAATTCCTCTCTGCTTAAGTAAATTCAAAAGGAATTTAAAACGGTGTGCCTCCTCGACATATTAAATGATGGTATTTTCGATACCTGAAACCTATGTTAATTAATTCAAATAAAAAGTAGTGCATACCTCCTGGAAATAAAGCTTGCCAGATATAAGTTAAAATAAGTAACAATGAATTCCATTAAATATATTCAGGCACTACAAAAATGTAAGGGCTGCGTGGGACGTACTTCAGTGACAATGCTACATTATTTTCAATGAAGATGTCATCTTATTGCAGACGGATAGGGTTCAAGTTACAGTGCGTCGTACATTTGGATCCTAAACCACTCCACTATGAATGTCACGGATCAAATCGACAATAAATGTTGAGTATTTACTTTACATTTACTCTATAATTGTACGTCCATAATGACAGACGGAGTGTTCGCTCGTATTCTGTCGATGACCATGCACGTTCGTCAGTAGGCAGTGTTATTTTATAAAACTAAGCACGGTTCAGTGGTGTCATGTACTGGAGTGCCGTCAGTATTTAAAGGATTTTCGATATTCAATAATGCATTGTCATTGCAAAGGTGACTTCAGCAGGTTACCTCCAAACTTTGATAAGTATTCATTGTCTAATGTAAGCTATTCAGAAGGTTGACATTCTTCGTAACAATAATGTTACTTTTGACTGCCTCGTTGGTCTAGCGGTTAGCGTGAGCGACTGCTGATCATGAGGTCTCGGGTTCGATTCCCGGGTCGGACCAAATGTTTGTATGATCTACAAATATTTGTTTCGGAGTTTGGGTGTGTTCTATCTATAATATGTATGTATTTACAAAAAAAAAAAAAAGTATATATGTATTTGTATCAGTTGTCTAGTACCCCATAACACAAGCTCTGCTTATCTTGGGACTAGATGGCGTTGTGTGTTTAGATGTCCGAAATATTTATTTATTTATTTATTTATTTATTTTATATCAGACGCATAGGAGATGATCTATTTTCATTTATATCGATTTATGTTTAGAGACACTGAGCATTTTTAATTAGTATAACTCGTAACTGCCTACTGCGCATTTATAATATAATTAAAATAGAGACTAATTGATTGCCGTTGTGACATCATTTTATACGATAAATTTTTTTACGAAATTTAATTATATTTTTTTCTCTTCTACTTACAAAAGAGAACTGCCGCACTTATTCTCATCCGTTCTCGTCTTCCTTCCGCTCTTTAAAATATTGCCGTAGCCGTAGTAAATAGTAATAGTAATAGATAAACGATAAAGTTTAAAAATATAGTGATTTCGAAAGTTACAAAGATATTTAACTTTTGTGCCTTTGCTGTAGATATTACATTACACCCTACATAAGCACAGTCCTTAACTACCAGTAGATAAATATGTTTAGCAATGGTCTGTAAAGGTAACATAAGCTGCTGACATCAGCATGTAATGTTCGGTATAGTTGTCTTATATACCTATGTATATAATGTAAATTATATTGAAAACGGTTCAAGACACAAGGTGGGGTCTGGGCCGGTCGATAATCAGGGCTGGAAGACGCATGCGTGGAACCCTGGCCGCTTTTCGAACCATCGACCTGAAACAAACGTTCATGTGTATATAATGCACTGCCTACACTTATAGGTACATCGATACCTAAAACTGAAAATGTATGATAAAAGTACCTACTTATACCTATGTTTGAATATTCCATATTCGCATTTCAATTATCAATTGTAATTATAAAGAAGTTCACACGAGTGATTTTCAGGAGACTGACAGAATAACAAGTTTGGGTTAGGTATAATGAGGCTAAGTAAATCCAATAGTCCTACATTTTATTCCAATTAGAATAAGCCGCTTTTGGTACTATCTACTGATTTTTAGATAAAATGTTATGTATGAAAACATTAGAAATGTAAATGTTCATTGGACTTGTTGAAAACTTAGCGTGGCTGTGTTCGTTTGGCGAGTGATTAAGTATACAGAGTGTTAGATTCTCGTTCATTCCATGATCATCATCAAATCAATTATTTAAGTCATTACATTTTTACTGCAACCAAATCGGCCAAAAATGTCTAGGGACTTCCCCCGACTAAAAGTAATCAAATATTTCAGAAATCATTTAGCACACGTTATTCAAATATATGCAAAGCGACACGTATTCAATTTCAGATAGTGTACTCACCTAGAAAGAATTAGAAAACGTATTTTAATGAGTTGCTAAGTTTTTACTTTCCTTGTTATTTTTCAACACTAATGTTGCAACAGAACTTGTTACATTATCTTTTAATTGTATGTATAACTAGCTGAACCCCGCAGTGTTACCCGCGGTTATTGTTGTACCGCGGATAACGCCGTGGGACAAAGCTAATCTAAAAAAGTTACTCCTCAGATCATCAGCTATCTGCCAGTTAAAGCCCCGTCAAAATCGGTGCAGCCGTTCCAAAGATTACCCGGAACAAACAGCCAAACAGATAGACAAAAAAAATTAACTACATTTTTGCTATATGTACCGTGCATTGATACCTACTTATGCACTTAGTGAAAGCGGTTATTTTAATAGTATAAACAAACACTCAATTTTATTTATTTGTAATATCCAATAGTATTTAATAAATAACTGACTTTACCTTAAATAAAAAAACAAGAAAGTAAAATAAAACCTTTAAAAAAATCATCCAACTTTTTGATAGTTTTAGCAATTCCAGAAGCCAGGTTTCACAATAATCCTGCTTTGGAAACTGTTTGCCAATCATTAGCTACCAATGTGGCCGAAAAGAATTTACCTTGTCTATAATATCTAATTTAACAAAAGCTTACAAAAGCTTATAAATCGATACCAGTAGCAGGGTTGTACTATTTAAGATATAAGCTACATACATAACATAGTATCGATTTAATAACTATATTGCTCAAATATGTCATAAGCGCCGACAAGCCAGGGGGTCTGACCACAGACATTGATGTTACACTAACACCCCATTCTAATATAAAACCAATTCATACAAAGGGATGGCGTCCCTTGCATATACGTGGCGTACCAATTTAAGTCTTAATGCACAGGAATATGAATTATATTGATAAAAGTATATTAATCGTGAAATCGTTCAGAATAGAGGTACTTGAGCGTATTTTTTGTGTTTTTATAAGGAATAACAATAGAAGCTTTTATTGGCTTCTTTGTAGATCGGTAACTGTCACAAAGCGTTTAGTCATCGCACTATCGGCTGTGTAAACATTTGAAATTAAAAATTCGAAATGAGAGATCGTGGCCATCGTATACGAACACAATTTGATTTTTTACCGCTCATCATTATACAAAGGACGCTTGTATTGTAAATTGGCTTATCGAGCGTAGGTTTTCGTAAAGAGTGTGTATATGTAGGTACAAGTCAACGGACTAAGTATTAATAAGCAAATATTGTATTTCTGAAGTGTTGTAACCGCAAGCAGGTTATTAGGAGCATGCATTATTTGAGGTACACGACTCTTGACATAAGATATTTTTTACTTGACAAGAAAACATCTAAAAGTATTTTATTTTACAAAAATCGACGTAATAACTTCGAGCTGATGTGGTAGTTTTTATCACTGGGGTCAAGAATGGCGAAAAAGACAATGGATCAGAAATAATAGTTAGCTTATATTTTTATCAAACTGCTAATGAAGGGTCTTCGAGTGATTCTTGAGGTATGCAAAACTGTAACTTACCTGTCTAAGTAAAAAGTGTTTTTTTTTACCTTGTGTCATCAGTAGTACTGGATGGATTATGATAAATATGAGCTCTTTAGATTCGTATTGGCAACATGTCGTAGGTTTTCCAATGATCATAATCTTGTTGGATTTAAAATGAATAAAACCCAAACTATAGTTTAGTTTACCTTTTAAAATGTAAGTATTTTATTTATTAATACATAAAATAATAAAAAAAACCGTCGTTGTAGTAAATTAAAACAAAAAGAATGAACCAGAAAGAATATTACGAAATAAGAATAATTAACTGTTTTAGTAGGTATTTAATTGAATTTATGAGTAGGTAAGCCAATTATAAATATCAGCTTTACTTGTCCAATAAAAAAGCCGTAAGAAACAGGATGAGGAAATGTCTTCTTCACATCTTTACGACAGGTCCCAAAAACTAAAGTCATTTGAACAAATAAAGCTTAATCCGCATTGTGAGGCGCATCGCAATAACACAACGACGTAAATTCGTAATCTTAACAATGGGAATTAGAAGTGTGGTCCATTGTGGCAAATTGGGCAGCCCCTCGGCCGTAAAATTGTCGTGGAACCATTGACAGCGGGTATATAAAAACACGTCAATATGTCAAAACTGACCAGATTTGGTAGGCGACAAGTGACGGCCATTGTTATAGTGCCATTGAAATTTGTGTGGGCCATCGCGACACCTACGTGGTGTTGAGAACGAGATGGGAATGCGGGATGACAGTGTTTACACACTGGATTGTTCTCGCGGATAATCGTCCTATCTAAAAATTAAGCACGCCCTCCATTCATGAAAACTGTCTGCGGATATGAAAGGCGTTCTAATGGATACGTAATTGTATGCCCACTCAATATACTGATTGATTCTAGGTGTGACACGTTTATATTTATAACCAAAATCAATTTCGTTGTTATGAATTGGTTTTGATGAAGTTTTTGAGGTAATATAAGAATTGGTATTTAAGATTATCATCATCATCGTCACAGCGTTTATATTTTACGACAAGATGATTAAGTTAATATATTATACAAAAATAGTTCATAATAAAAGAGGGCTATTATCGATGAAGGAGGTAGGCAGGTAGGTAACATTCAATTCTACAAGTCACAGTGTCGTTAATACCAGCTAGTGTCATACCTAGCGCTACTCAATGGTGGTCTGTACTTCGTAAAACCAACAACGATTTAGCAATAATTGTAATACAAATAAAGCTATGTTTTAAAAGTAAATCCGTTTCCATACGAAAATTTTACGCTCAATTGAACTAGATTTTCAAACAAATCATTTGATGTGTGGCCAAATTGTCTAATTCAAGGTCACGCACACAGAGCCTGAACATTGAACAACCCGACATCAAGTAATTTTGAAATCGGTATATAAACGCTAATTGACCAATTTTAACACTTCAGTTTACTTGTAGACGTGCGTGCTTTTTTTTTTATTTATTCAAAATCATGTACACATTCTACATGCTCAAGTCTGCCAAACTGTAAGACAGTTTGTCGGCAGAAGTTCTCGCTTAAATTTCTCGCTCATAATATAGTGTATTGAGATACAAAATTGGTTTTAATAAAAAATAAAAAAACTACTGCTAATGAGTGACATATACATAAGAGGGTACGGTAGGTACAGTTAATATAGATAATGTTAATTATGAGATTAAAATAATTCCAACTTAAAAAAGTAAAACTATTAGGTTTATCTTACAAAAATAAAATGGAATGGCAATTAGTGATTTAGCTGTGCAAGAGTCACAAACTAAAAGATACAATCGCAAGCAAATGCTATCAGTAACTCAATTATGCAGTGTTTCCCAATTCATCAATCCAATATTTGTCACTTGCAAAGATTTTACGTGATATTTAAAGATTCTAATTTTTTTCAATACTTCTAGATATTATTTGTATTACATTACCACAATTTTAGATGAATTTCAAACGACTATCAGCTGAAGTAGTCTGTGACGTCACAATTAAATAAGAGCTGAAATTAAGTTCTCATGAATTATTAATACAGGCCCTTGTTCTATAGGTGTAGGTACAGTGGCCACTCGCCAATTTACGACCGCTTTCAATATTCTGTATTCAGTTTTAATAAGAGATAGGTTATTGATAACGGTCTGAATTAATCTTAAAAAGAGTATTTGTTTCTAAACAACTAAAACTTGTTAAAAAAAAAGTAAAAACTAAAACCCAACTACGACAAAAAACGACGCTGAAAAAGTATGAAACAAGTTTCAAAAGCCGTAGTCACGCGTTGTTAAACTGACCTGTACCATATGGTACATTACATTACATGGACTACGGCTTTTGAAACTTATTAATGTACCATAGTCCATATCACTTTAACAACGCGTGACTACGGCTTTTGAAACTAGTTTCATACTTTTTCAGCGTCGTTTTTTGTCGTAGTTGGGTTTTAGTTTTTACTTTTTTTATTTAAAATGTTTTGATGCCTCTATAATACTAATTTCTTTGCAAAGTATATTTTAAATAGATACCACAGAAATATCACAATTATCGAATAAATACGGACAAAGTCACCAGAAAATGCTAATAATATATATATTTTTGAAATCTACAAGTAAGACCCTTTCCAATGATACCAAACACGGCATATTTATCTCAAATTTATTTTTTAATACAGTACTTTATGTCGGCTAGAGGGCGCCACATTAGATTCAGTGACACGTCATATAGCCTATTATCAGCGGGCCATCAAGACGCTTCTAACGATACCCCATTTGTCTTATTCTGACTAGTTTAGAAAGAATGAGGGAACAAATAAGCATACCATAGAAATATCACACTTTTCGAATAAATACGGACAAAGTCACGAACAAATGCTAATAATATATATGTTTTTGAAATGTACAAGTAACGCCCTTTCCAATGATACCAAACACGGCATATTTATCTCAAATTTATTTTTTAATACAGTACTTTATGTCGGCTAGAGGGCGCCACATTAGCTTCAGTGACACGTCATATAGCCTATAACCAGAAGACGATCATGACGCTTCTAGAGACACCTCATTTGTCCAAATCAAATGAGTAGTTAAGGAGCTAGGAGGGAACAAATGAACATACATACATACATACATACATACATACATACATACATACATACATACATAGCCTGTCAAAATCATAACCCTCCTTTGGCTTTGCCGTAGTCGGGTAAAAAAAAGGTACCCTATGTTCTGTGTTACAGGTCACCAGGCCTTCTGCACGGTAAGAAAAAGAAGGAAGGAAACGATAATGACCGTGTAAAAGAATTAATAATCAAGCAAACTAAGACTATTAATATAAACAAAACCAACAATGAAAATATAAAAATAAACTTGACTTTCTCCGTTAGAGAATTACTAATTGTAAAACGTCATCTTCGTTACAAATGAGGGTAGGTAGGTAAGGTACATAAGGGTTAGGTACAATCGATAAAAAAGTTTGCTAAGTGTAGTCATACTGTATGATTATTGGAACTGGAATTGAACCTTTAGTATTTAGAAACTATTGACAAAGTGAAGTTAAAAATCTTAAATGTATACCGAAAAAAAAGACTGATTTGATTACGCACCGTATTTATTAAACATTTTTTATGGTATATGGGGCAAACGAGCAGACGTATTACCTGATGGTAAGCGATTACTGCCATCCATCAACAACTCATAATGTCCCACTGTTGGGCTCAGGTCTCCTCTCACGAGAGGGTTAAGGCCATTGGTCCCCACGCTGGCCAAGTGCGGGCAGTATAACGTTTAGGCTACGCTATGTAATCTTGCCGTTGTATGTTATTAAGCCGCCCAAAGGCCTCCAAATAAGCTTAACGACTGTTACACTGCGATAAAAACCGGGACCGACTGCTTAACGTGACCTCCGAATCACGGAGACGCCCTTGGTATCATGCCACTAACAATCACCCATCCCGTTATTGACAGCGCTGTCGTTGCTTACCCTCGGTGATTGAATCGAATCACCAAGTGCCACTGGGCAATGAGCGCCTCCGCCCATGGACATCCGCAACACCAGAGGCGTCACAAGTGAGTTGTTGGCCTTTGGGGGACGGGGAGAGGGATGTAGGGAGGGGGAGGGGTACGGGCCTCCGGTATCCTTACTCACTCGGTGAAACACAGCGCAAGCGCTATTTTACACCGGTTTTCTGTGAGGCCGTGGTATCACTCCGGTCGAGCCGGGGCATTCCTACCACCCACAACAGCTACTGTACCACGCTAACCATACCCTACAAATAAAAATATCATACTTGATTTATGTCGATAGTCATGGGTTTAAGTTTGCGGTGAGTGTGGTGCGTTGATGGCTTAGTACAGAGCCGCACGTGGCTTTGTTGTTGCAGTGTCTTTACGGCTAATTACTGATTAATACCGAGCGCCGCTATACGCTCTCATTTTGATGTTCCAAGGCACAAACCTTAGCGGGTCAAAATTTAATTTAAATTTTAGTAAGCAGTTGTTTCTGTTTGCTTTTGGTAAGTAAATAATGTAAATTGGAATAAATTTAAATCACCAAACAACAATCAACTTATCTTAAATGTCTGTTTATATTAAAAGAAAAATGAATATGAAAAATGAGAAAACGAAAATAAAGATGATTTCGTTACCAAAAAGCCTTTTCGTGTAACTCGTAAAATACATATTTATTTATTTAAAAGTTGTTATATATGAAGTACAAAGGCAGACTTAATGCCATAATCACATATCTAGTTTAAACTAGAACCTTCCCAAAACCTAGATGGAGGCTTCGTTAGTTTATTGCATGCAATTTGTTGAGAAATAACGATTGAAAATAAAAAAAATCTTCTTAGTAACAATTAGGCGCTATTTAGTGCGACGCGGATGACCTACGCGGATGTCCGCACCACATCACCGCGCCGCGGACGTTCGCGCGCAGACCTCTTTTGCTCGTAACGTTGTTGTTCAGTACAATCAGTACTCAACGGACGGTCGTGCGGGGCGGATGTGAAGTACTATCGTCGTCATCATATTTTCTTTTTTTTTAAACTCTCTTTTTACAACTCTCAATCGCGGTCCGCCCAGCACTGAACGATGAATTCATCCGCGACGGACGCACTGAAAGCACGCGCGCGGACATCCTCATCGCAGAGGAGAGGCGCGGATAGAGATGGCGTCCGCACGCGGAGCTCTCCACGTCGCAGAGAGCGCCGCATGGTTCTGAACGCGCGGTATAGGCTTAAAACATAGTACCGTCTCCTTCGCAAAAATCCGCGTAGGTCATCCGCGTCGCACTGAATAACGTCTTAAACCTCTCAACTATTTTTCGATTTGATAAGTAATATTGCAATTTATAAAATGTAATTTTATCAAATAGTTATTTGTACTAATATAAATTAAATTAAATTAATAAACTTTTAAAGACAAGCTTATTGGAATGCCCTAAAAAGAATGAAACGAGGGCAAACTCGCAAACTCGATGATGTTCGGATGTTTCTTTACAGGGTTCCTATGGCCACCTTCCAGCTCCAGCATCAAATGAGATCCATGTCATTTTAACAATTTAATGTCACGCTGTATACATGTGCTTGCAAAATTTCAGCAAAATGGGTTGAAGAAAAAACTGCATAAAAATTGAGTTGCAAGATTCCAGCCGAACATACATACATTGCAAGTTAATAAAAATCTTGTAAAAAGAAATAGCAGCATACAAATAAAGTAAAAATAAACTTACCTGAAAAGGTAAGACCTTGATCTAAGACGTCGAAGTACAATTGTACAATTCTGAACTTTTTTAAGTTTTCGCCTACCGCAGCAATGTAATCGCTGAACAATCGCTAGCAGCTAATGAGAGTATGTCACACTCGTCTAGGGTACTAAGTTTACCCACAGCTTAGCACTCGCCATTTTAACTTACCGCTTGACATATTAAAATGTAGCTTATAAATAGATATTTATTTTAACGATGTTTAAAAATAATAGTTCATTTTCTTGACATTTATATATACTTACCAGCTGACCCGGCGAACTTTGTACTGCCATATTTAGATATCTGTATCAGCTTTCATCAGGCAGTGTATAGTCGCGGACAAAAATAAATTACTTTTCCCGTTATCTTTACAATTTTCTTGTACACAAACCTTGTCCTAACAATTACGAACACATACAAAAAAGAATTATTTAATTTGGTGCAGCCGATCGGAAGTTATGCGCGCATATACATTTCGGCAATTCATTTTATAACACAGCGTATTTCACGTCATATCACAAAAGACTCCTTAGGAAATTGGGAGACTTATGTATATATACTATTATCTATCTTATCGAAGAAATTACCATAGAACACCAATGTTGATGGGAGCAGGGGCAGGCTTGATATCATGCGTAATATAAAATAATTCGAATTGTTTTATAAATGAAGGTATAAAAAAGAGGTCAACTTATGAATTAGATGTTAGATTAAGCTTCAGATAAAAGTTTAGGACTCTTTCATGAATTAAATCAGATTTTAGGTGAGTTATAAAGTGACTTATTTTTCTAAAGGGCAGCGTAGCGCCAAAATTACATTGAAAACAAAAAACACTAACGTAGTATTAATCATAAAGGCACGAGATACTTTCTCGTGTGTTTGAACTCGGTGCCAAGACAAACAGGTAAATCTTTGACAGATTGGTTAGATGCACTGCAGCGGCGGTGGTTGCAGCGGCACAGATAAAATATATTAGTTAGCTATAGGCTTCTTCAGTATTTTAACACGCTTTTATTAACTTCTCCTGAATCTTTTCTTTGTTTGTAACTCAGTTTTGTAAGTGTGCTTTTTAACCTGTATTTTTATCTGATGTAAGTTATTTTTTTCTATTATTTTTTTTATTTTATATAAGTATACCTACGGATTTCATAAGCACATTTCCCAGCGCTAAGGTAGTTAAGGAAAGTTAAGTGACTTCCCCCTCCCATCAACGATTAAAATATGAAAACCTAAAGTTTCTTATACCACCAGTAACAGGAAATTACGTCATTACATTTTAGTTGTAGCACGTATGTTTGATAGCATATATAATAATATTTGACAATGTTTTTTATAGCCTTTTCACAATTGGTAGATCAAAGCACTGTCCATCAATAGTACCTGTCTTTTCTGACATTCTTGATGATAGCTAAAACAGCAATCGGCCGTTGTAACGTATCAATCAACACATTTTCCATCGTCGATATGGTTGTGATCTGTTGGCTGGAAAGATTTTGTAGAATTGTAAATTCTCCCCGAACCCGAAATTCTACAGAATCCTTAGTGCCAGAGAGTAGATCATTCAAATCGCCTACTGGTGTATTTACGGGTGATAAACACAGAAATACATATATTATATACATACTTTAGCACAGACAGCAGGTTTATTGTCTCACTCAACCTTTACTGAACTGCTATATAAATACCTGTAGATGTTGTTAATTACAATTAAAATGTTCAGTTTTTGTCAATTAATAGTTCCAAGAAAATATTTTTTATAAAAAAATTTATAAAACAACTGCGTGCCGCTGTAGGTATACCTAAGCACTAATATAAAGTAAGATATTTTTTCGTAAAAATAATTAAATATGTGCCGGTACATATTATTTTTTTTTAATCATAAATAATTTCTTTACAAAATGAAAACATTTGCATGGAGGAAATGATTTCAACACAAAATATTTAACATTATATATTGCAAAATTATAAGGAATGCAACTTACTATATTTATCCACTCATCCTTTTTCCTACAACAAAAAGCTTAAAAAGCAATATTTTAATCAAATAAAAATAACCCAGCAACAGATATTGAAATCGATCTCCAGTTCCCAGGAGTTATTAGAAAAACAAAACTTTATTTATCTAAAAGATAGACAAATAAACACCGATTCGAGTCCCGAGAGTGGCTGACACCGCTCTGTTTATTTAGTATTTATAACTTCACGGCTTCAACTAAATCGTCTTGTGATAATAGCGAGAGTTGATATTAACCGACTGAGTATAATTATGAATGATCCTCTCTGCATTAGTAGGTAATTCTGTTACGGCTATCTTATCGGCTTAATATTACGAATTACAGACCTCATTGTTTACGTTGCGTTACTGATAGACACAAAAAGCCTGTATTACACTACCTATACCTATGCATAATACTAGATATGTTCTTTTTTTTTGTTGTGAAATTACCACACGATTCCAGGCCGAGCAAGTAATTTAAAGAGTATATTCATATTTCATATACAAACGTAGATAAAAATCGATTACCTGATTTACTAAATTTTTTTCTTATTTCTGTTTGAGATAAAATGTCGACGTGAATTTGTGTTTATGTATCACAAGTAATTAATTTAAAAGTTTTTTTAAAAACAAGCTTTTATTACTTGTTGATAAAAAATATATATGTACATATATATATTTGCATCGTCATCAGAACTGAAGGTATATTTCAAATTTCAGCTCAATCGGAATTCGGGAAGTGGGTCAAATTTAACTTGTAAGATTTGATTACAGACAAACATCGGGACAGGTGAAGCTAAATAAAGGCTTGTAGAAAACATAATAAAAAATAATTAAGAAACTTCCATAACTTCCTCGAACATTGACAAATGATAGACAAGTTAAATTTACGAGTATTTACTCTTTTCAGAAAAAGTATGAGATGATTTTTTATTGACGAAACGATGTTCCTGTTCTATTTCTAATATCCATGTGGTGAATGATTAAGAACATGGTATAACAATATACTTCGTCAGGTATGGCATTCCGAGACAGCACAGCACAAGCTGACGTCATCACCGCTATCGCTGGTTCTGGTTGGTTTATTTTGTGTTATGTTGGTATAAAGTGGCAACTGGATAGTGACGTCAGCTTGTGTAACTCTCAGAATGCGAGACCTTGTGTTCTTAGACCATGATTAAGAATATGGAGTGTCAGCGGTGTCACCACCCTTTCATCCAAAGAGAAGAAAAACTCGTCTCGCCAGTATGGTGTAACAGGCCAACATCTCCTTTCTAAGTAGAGGCTTATTCCCAGCAGTGGACTATTAAAGACTGCTGATGTGATAATATTGTGTTGAAATGTATTTCAATAGTTACCTTTTTGCCATGCCATGCCTGTGATGATGTCAGTGATGTCACGAAACTTAGCATAATATGAAAAGTGAATTTAAAACGGAAACATTAAACAATCATGAACAAAACACAATGGGACAAAAATAATGCATTAGTTTAACAATTTATTTTTATCATACTAGGTCATAACAGATGTTAGAAGCTAGAGGTACCTATTTACAACTTGTTTGCAAAGCTACAGCCAACGACAAAAAACTCTGCCGTAGAAAGTTATTCTTCCCAGTAATTTTGATTACCATAAATAAATCACAGTTTAATTATCAGACCTTTTCTTGGCTGTACCTCAACTAAATTTGTAAATAAAGTAATGAAAAGTGGCCATAAAGTGAAATAACGCCTTCTTCTTTGATGAAATGGCAACCAGCCGGAACTCTCGGATCAGCTATTTTGCCAATGTCAAGTGTTTATAGTCTTCAAATCATAAGTCTTCAAGTCGTTAAGTCTTCGTCGTAATGAAATTAATGTTAAAAAATATATAAAATATGGATGAGATGAAATGGGGACCGTCTTTCGAAAAAACAAAAAACGATCTCCCGAAATAACGCCTTATTTTATATGCTGGTATATGACAGAGAGTACAATTTGCACAATAATACGCAAGACCATATACAGTTGATTTTTTATGTCGCAACTGACATTCCAAGCATTTGTACTCATTTAACCGCAACTTCTTTTAATTATGTTAATATTATCTTTGGATCTGGGGGTCATTTATGGGATCTTAAAATGACTACAACACACGGTGAAACAATTTATCATGCCAATCTATAAATTCAAAAATATTCGAGTGGTAGTCGTGTTAGAAATGTCTATGTGTTTTAGGGTGTTTATAACCACTTATTATTTTGTGATTAAGTTGTATACCATAAGTTGGGACCAATAACATATATTTGGGTTTAAAATGAAGCCTGTTAATAGTTGTGTAAAGAGTTACGAGTGCGGCAGCCCGCGTTGTATTGTGTAGCGGCCGGCTCACAATAGGCACACCACACAGCATCGCTCACCAGGACATATCCTACTTCTTAACATCAACTGTTCGTTACGCATCTGACATTAATTAATAACTAGCGTTTTGCCAATTAATTATTTAAGTATATTCGTGTTCGTAATTCCACGAGTGTTCTATATCACTTAGTGATAAATTTTAATCATTAACAGTATCAGATCTCTTCTTCAAGGGGTTAATCTTTTTCTAATATGTATATTTAGTTTGCAACACAATATGGCAAAATATGTTTTCCAGAAAAAACACCTTAAAAGTAAATAATGCATATGGAGCAAACTTAAATGTACGATTATATACAAGCGCAACTAGCTAATTTTTTCTTAGTTATCTACAAACTCAGCAATTGCAATTACAAGAATCAATTGTGCAAATTATTGGTTTAACTCCAGCTCGGAGTCACATCAACAGAATTTTTAATCTTTATAGTTTATTAAGACGTAGTAGCCGAGCCACTCACACAAACGTTTTTCCAATTAGGAGACAAAAGTGGTTTAATTTGACTGCTTGGAGGTCTCATCAGTTCATTAACTTATTAAATGTGGCTTAAAAGCGTGTCTTCAATTGTAGATTTCAATATATTATGAACGGTATATATATTATGTATTGCGAATTTAAAAGGTATAAAAATATATACAAAAAACATACAAATTTCCTAAGTTATTTACTTTTTTGCATAGAAAACACCTCAGTAGTGTTAAGCTCAGATTGAAGACTTCCACAGTTTAGTTTCCAAGTAGGTGCTTTTATCAACTACGTGTCCTGTTTTATAATTAAGAAGAAGAAGAAGAAAAAATCCAACATACAACCAATTTAGATATTTCACGTACTGTCTAAACGTTTCTTGAAAATATCCTAGTTGTGTTGATAATATGGTGACCTCTAATTACGCCCATGTGCTGGCCACATTGCACGCCCGCCCTGCGTTAACGGCCGACGTATTGAAAGGTAAAACCAAATACTGTCCGTCATTTGTTTACTGAGATGGACCGCACGAGAACGGATTGGGTATAGTCAACTGAGAACTTTATTAGATCCGTCTCTGTCTTTTAATCATTAATATTCTTAAGAAATATAGTATTTTAAAAATATGCAACGTGAGAGCGAACATCAAAGGGTGTTGGAGCAAAAAATTCAGGTATATAAGTAATGAGATTGGTTACAATTGTTTGGTTGTCTCGTCCCTGGTATAAAGTTGTCGTTTTTACTACGTAACTATTATAATTATAGATCAGTAAAAGCGATACATGTAAGGAAATATTCTTAAGTATGTTGTGCATGAAGTAAAACACATTGTTTTTATCCAAAAATAAATATTCGGTGCGCTTGATAGTAAATGATCTTCATTAGTAATGAACGTTTGCAGCATTTGGACTATCCAGTTCGCTATGGACTTGCCAAAGTCTGGAATAAGTAGCCTTCGTATATTTTTTAGGCAATTCTAATCCTGAAAAGTTTAGGAGTAAAGTAACTTGGAATTAGAGTCTTGCACCTTCGTCATCATCCTGAACTCAAGGATTGCTAGTAAATATTATAAAACTAAATAACAAATAAGTGTCTCCTGTTTCAATAGCATTTCAGAGTAATGAAGAGGTGTGACCTCTGTGTAAAACTCTTAATATACTCTAAGAGTTTGATTTTTAGAATATAGGACTCTATTATTTCGGATAAATTAGGTACAATTTTGATTAATACAATAAGAAGTACAAAAACAATTCGTGTGTAAGCCGAGTAGCGGAAAATCCTTATGAGGAGTACTCTGTTGCATTGTAACAAAGGCGAAAATGGCAAAATAAGCTAATTAAAGTTAAGCCGTTTCACATCCTTGCTGTCAATATTAGGGGCGATGTGTTTATACAAGGGATATTTGTGTGTATATTTAATGTTAAAATAAGTCTACAAACCGAAATTAGGCGTGGAAGCTAAATCCAAATTGCAGCTGTTTTTGCTCTTTAAATCTTTTGCGGTTGTTACCATTGTTTAAAATTGATCAGAATGTCACTACTTATCCTGAAACTATCAGTTTGCTAACCTTTCACCAATATTGTTTAGACTTATTATGCGGCTCAAGTTATTCGATTTGATAGTAAAATAGAAGTGCAATACTAGGGATCTAATATTTTCTATGTAATGTCATCCATTTTAGGTATTTCAACGACGAAGTTCATTGCTGAAACCAGGCTTTAGCAAAAACACAGAAATGTATATTATACAAAGGTTCAGATATAGCAGATATTAACCGCCACACGTTTTAGTTTAGAATCATCTGATCTGAAAAAGATTAATAAAACTGTGTAGGTATAATCTTTAACAGATCGTCGTAATAAAGAAATCAATTGTATATTATCTAATTATGGAAACATGCATTACGTACACGTACAGAGATCTGCACCTTTATGAAATATATTAAAGGTACAGGATGCATATAGACATGTTGAAGAACAAAAGCAAAACGTTTGTGTTGCAACAAATTGAGCGTAGTGACGTCAGCCATGCATGAGCCATGAAGCTCAAATGCTTGGACGCCTCTCTTCGATGATTGCTCAATTAATCGCGTCTCCTTTGATGTTGCGTTAATGACACCCATTTACGGACGGACATTTAGACTGATGGCGATGTGGAATTGAAATTTGGTTACAAGTGGAGCTTTAGTAGATGTGTCCACATGGATACCGATCAAGTGATAAGGACAAACACTGAGTTGATCACATGTATTTAATTGTTTACCAAGGAGATGAAAAAGGTACAACTCCATTGTTTAGAGGGCGTTGGTCTCATTTTTATTTGTCTTTTATTGTCAATGTCTAGATATTTTTAACCATCTTCAAAAAAAGCAGGAGGTTCTCAATTCGACCGTATTTATATATTTTTTTATGTGTCTTCGTGGATGAATTCGACGTTTATGAGCCGACTTTGATGATTCTTTCTTTAATGGAAAGGAGATATCCCGACGGTGGTACCAGGATAAGTACGCTAAGATTTAATGAAGGCATTCAAGAGAAATCCAGTCGAACCTTTAAGTAGGTTTTATTTATTTTTTAAACTTTTATATTAAGTATTTCGCTTTCTAACTAGAAACACAGTACCTCCTTTATTTTGTGATTAATGATTAGATAAACGATTAGAAAATAATAACGGTTTTGAACCAATTTAAAAAAAAGAGGAGGTTCTCAATTCGACTGTATTTTTTTATGTTTGTTACCTCAGAACTTTTGACAGGGTGAATCGATTTTGATGATTGTATTTTTATTTGAAAGTCGGTGCTTCCCGTGTGATCCCAATTTCAATTTGATCCACTTCGTGAAGTTGGTTTTTTTCTCAATTTTTTATATATACGAATATTATATTATTATTGTTTTATCACTATTAAGATTCTGCCTCTTACTATAAAAGTATAAGTAATGTTACAGATTTATCAATTGAAGGTGTATGAAAAGTGTCTTTAACTCAACCGTCAACCGGTTTAAAATGGTCTCTCAAAGCAGATCTTGGTTTTCCTACTCGATTTTTACCTTAATGAAGAACTAATTATAATTAGAAATAGGCCAAATAATAACTCATTCGAAGGATATCCGGTCAGGTGGTGATTCGCGATAAAAAGTCTTTGAAGCTCTTTACGATATTGTGTCAGATGTCATCGCTCTGCGAGCGTGTGACCGATACTGATTCGCGAGCAACGTTTGATCCGACCGTCCATATGACAGATTGATGGCATTAGCGCGGTCCTAGTCCAAGAATCGATCCTACGTTTCCGCTCCACATTATTTATTGAGTTGATTTGGCAGATGCAGCTTCAACATGACCTAAAAATATTACTTCAAAACGAATAAGCGATAAGTAAAACGATCTAACACTTTTTAATAGTTCTGGATCAAAAACTTTAATTTCTGAATAACCTAACCTAAATGAAATTATTATTATAGGTTTTAAAGATGTTTCTTTGGATCTCAATTCATAATAAAGTATAGAAGTTACAAAGTTTATTTAAAAAAATTAAGTGAACCATTTAATAAAATTTCGTTATTATTCCAAGAGATAAAAATGCAAAGCCTAAAACTCACAAGTTATAAATAGTCCACCCTATTTCATTTATTGATAGCAGATTGAATTGAAGTCCATTACAAAAAGCCGTGAGTAAAATATGCTGATCCGCAGACAGTTTCAAATTGAAACCGCATCGAAAATAGAGTTGTAAAGGGGTGGTGGCTGTGTAGCGGCGTGATAACGCGGTGGCGGCGCCAACGGTGCGTGATCGCTGATCCCTGGTTGCATGCGTTGGACGATCCGTGAATACCGAACAATGTGAACAAAAATGAACAGCGCGCCTTAATCCCCGCATTGTCTGAATTTTAAACCCGCGTGCACATCATCTCTACATCCACCAGCAACAATCACACTTGCTTATTTTGAATTTTTTATTTTTATCTTGTTTAAAAGCTACCTGTTTGCAGCAGTGCGAGGCAATCATTGACTGGTTATATTTTGTAAAATTCACCTTTACTTTTTATGTAATTAAAATAGTATCAGTTTCCAGTTTGTATAGGGTATTGCCCATTTATCTACTTAGCTTAAATATATTGAATAGTTTGAATTATATGTCGTATTATGTAACGGTGAACCTGAGAAAAAAACGCTCTAATCATACTTGATTAAGTTTGACGATGAGCGTTTCCAAAACGTGACATATAATACAGGTCAGAATTTAAGGATCATCTTGGTCGAACATTCCTAGATGGTAGGCAATCTTTATTATTAAATGTTTTCGGGAAACATCATAATGTTGTCATTTGAAATTGACATGATAAAATGCTAGTGCGAAAAAACAAAACACATTGAGTTGAAGAAATGTGTTTGAAAGTTAATATTGCTAATACGACAGTAATGGGGGTCTTGGGCCTTTTGAACGCACATAAAAAACAGGGTCCGGACGCCCAGGATGAATGGTGTCAAAATGACAAGACGGTTTTTGACAGACCCGACGTCGCTTTGCACGTTAACTCGCGTCACTGATCAACTTGTCTAAACATTTTATATTGAATTAAAAAGAAACACAAATTGAAGACAATCGTTCAACTTAATAATTTATTTATTTTAAAGAAAAACCCATTTAAAGGTATTTTTTAAAACGTTTCGTAAATTTCAAAATTATCCATTAATTTTTAACATGGTATCATGTGGTAGTGGATACAACAACATCTATTTATACGAGTGAATTATATATATACTTGAATCAAAAACTTTTTGCCCCTTTTTACGAAAATTATACGAACGAAAGAGTATGAAATTTGGCACAGTTAAAGTTAATACGTCGGAGAAGGGCTGAAAGCTGAAAAAACTTTAAAAAAAGAATTATGGTCGAATTTTTAATAAAAGAAATACATATCATACAAGTAAATAGTAATAATGGTTAATTTGATAATAGTAAATCTCATTAAAGAATCTTTTATGGACAGTTAAAAACTTTGCAGCAGTCTTTATGTTGTGATCTAAGAATTGATATAGACACAATACAACAAAATAACTATACAGATCAATAAGCTTGTAAAAAATAAATACACTGCAATCTTCGAAGAAAATAAAAATCAAAGATTTAAAAAAGTAAGGAGACCACCTACAATAGAATAAAATAGTAGCATTGTTGCTACCAAATTGAATTAAATCGCATGTGAAAAAATGTAACGTTTAGAAATCGTAAATAAAACGTTTACTCATAAAAAGTCTTTACATAAATATTGTGCTGACGTGTTTGTTAAACGAACATGATTCTGTGACGTTAGAAGGTCGAGAGTCGACGTTACTCTTAGTTACCAAATGGTAAAGTTTATCTGGTGATCGGCATATTGTTAGTTTTTGCGGATTATAGGTATCCGCGCATTGTGCGGCCTCCAGTGACGGTGGCGCGTGAGGTGGATTTTTCGCCACATTACCCCGTGGGTTGGGACTGTACTCTCAATGCGGGCTTCAATTCGACTAGAAAATAGAACAGTTGCGCATTTAGATATTACTTTTATTTTCATGCACAATCAACACACGCACTTTTATTCTGCTTTATTGGTTTGTAATTTTTATTTGTACCTTTTATTATTTGAATAAAATTGAATTTGTCACTGACCAAAAAAAACATCATTTTAGAGGTGGAGGAAGTAGAAGGACAATTAACTTATTGGCAATATATTTTCCGGCGCTGCTGCTGCTTCAGCGGAAATCCTCTAACGGCGTAAGTATCAAATTTTAATAGGTAATTACATTTTTGACCTGCTTGGGGTAGAGACGCTAGGTTCGTTGGGGTACTCGTGCTATGTTTAAACAACTAGCTAAGCAACTGTTTGATGCTTCTCGCGACCAGAAGGCAGGCCTCTTTTTAGCACAGAGAATCAGCATTGCTATTCAACGTGGTAATGCAGTCAATGGCAGTCTTTTGGGAACGCTATCAGTAGGCGAAGATGTGGAGTTTTTTGACGCTTGTATGTAAATATTGTTATTGTTTTTTTAAATTATGGTTAAGTGCATAGGTTTCTATATTATGTAATAAATATTGGCAATATTCGTTCTGTGCTAATGGCAATGTGATAAGAGACTTGAATTTTTTCAACCATAGGTACAAGTGCACCATATATGGTGCACTTGTACCTATGGTTACATGGGGTATACCCCTAGATTTGAGGGTTATAGGGTTTACTATAAAAAGTAACTGAAGTGTTTTGTTGGGTACAAAAAATAGGTGATTACGTTCTAGAACCCGAAAAGGATGTGTTACAAATTCTATAAAATGTGTGAAACATTCGCGTTGGTTGTCACGTTTGTGTGTCAAGTTTATGAGGTTGTAGGCGTAAAAATGTTATCGGGCCGCAACATATTATAATGATTGGGCCAATAGGCAGGATCAAGTTACTGTGGCTTCCTCCAGTAAAGACACAGGTTAGGCACGGCATCAATTCTTGGGGACCTGAAGCATCACCTAAGACTGGCCGTCGGGGTGGTTTTAGTGGCAACATCTTATACTCCTGGCTCCTGAATTTCCGAGGAGTCGGAGATCCATCAGTCCATCTCGTCAACAAAAAAAAATAAAAAAATCTCTTACCAATTGAAAGCTACATTATTTGTGAGCTTTGTAGCCTATATTTATTAACCCACTAAAAGATTATAGCGATATCTGATATACACGCTGGTGAAGTCGCGGGCAAAACCTAGTAAAATAATAAATTGGGGTAACTTCTCTCGGACAGACACTATGTCTTAACTTACGATGAGATAAAATGATGATCATGAACCAAATATTACCAATTGCAAACGAGTTCTTGCTGAAAAAAGTAGAACGTGGGTTAGACACAAAACAAACTATTCGGACAAATATTTGTCTTGTTGCCTTGGAATGTGACACTGTAAATTTCTACTTCTAAGTTAAGTAAGGAGAATATTAACCTTTCACATTTTCTTTTCACAGCTGTTCTGTAGGCATGAAAACATATACTTCAATCCTAAATATTTAAAACCCAAGGAAAGGTAACCTCACTCTAACGAACGACATAATTTGGTGTTCCAGATTTACGACTTCCAGATTGCGTAAAAACACATCTATAACAAACTAAACAAACACAGGCGTGCGCGCAGCCGTCTATAAAGCGCAAGTTATCCACATTTAATTACATTCTGGTATTTTTGTAAGTACGCCGAGACCGCCAGCGGCGACGAGCGCTGCGGTGGTCACCTTCTACTGCTTTCTTCTGACAGGCAATCACGCGGTATTCTCATATAATGTCTGTTGCAATATGAAAAAAGCAAATAAAATATTCTGTTTTCTTAACACGGGATCTCATAAAACCAGGAAAATGTGTCATCAAATGTTTGCAAAATTAAACAAAATAATACAAGTGTTTGCGAAATTTGTAAGCATATTAGCATATTAAATGAAATGTACTTACCTACTCACAATTTCAAAAAATCGTCAAGTGACACGGGTGACTTTCTACTTATGTTATAAAAAATTAACACCGTTGTTTTAAAAATGGTGGAAAATATGAAAATACTATTAATATTCGTCCAAAAAAAGGGTAGGGAAAAACTGCACTGCACTGCACTGGCCTTGTGCATTAAGCCATCATCATCATCATCTTCAACAGCTTTTAATTGACTACTGCTACACATAGATCTTTACATTTATTCTCAGTATTGCTTTTAAGAAATAAATAAATAATGATAAATATTCAATAAAAAAAAGACCTAAAATGTTATTGATTAATCTACTCCGATATTAATTAAAGTTCAAACATAGAATAATGTATCAACAAATTGTTTAGCTCAAAAAGATAATCTTACGAGGGTTGTCGAATAGAGATTAGCGAGTATTGAGTTAGTATTTTTTGGTAGTTTCGACAAGATTAAAAAACTACAGAGTAATCATAATATTAGGTGGATAGTTGAACTCCCCACTGTGGTTTATTGAAAGATATGTTAAAATACTTCTAATATTGATTAGTAAAAGGTTATGATACATTCTATATTCCGACGCGACGTTTTGAACGCGTTATACCTACATAAAAATGAATTTTTTACATGTTTCGAAGGATCGTACTTTGTAACATTGATCATCCGGATGGTCATAGACAGTTAAAAGTGCTTTTTTATTGAGTTGGAACTTGGAACTAACATTGGCAAAATTAAGTATGCACTTTACTCTCTCATTTTTAATGACACACAGTGACAGAAACCTATGACGTCACCGAAACTGTGAAATTCCATTTTCGCGCGCTACTATCCTAATTTGTGCAACTGATTTAGATGCGGCTGCATATTGTTCTTCAATTATTAAATAAATAAATATTTAACTTTATACTTCTATCTACAGGGAACGTTTTAAAATAAAAGTAAAAAAATAAGTATCACATGTTCTCAGTATAAAAATGACAAGAACATTCATAAATTCCTTTTGTCGTTTTCATCATAACAGTTGTGGATTAAGTGTTATTTATTACTAGCGACGCTTTATTCGATAATTTATAGTTTGTGTTTCGTGGTCAAAAGTAACGAGTTGTTATTTTAAAAGAAATCAAAACATTGTCGGTCATTTAATCTCTTGTAAAACAGCATCAAAATACAACCGACCAACTCGAATCCAAACTAATTCTTTATGTCAAAATATCAAGTAAACTATGCTTTCAGAAACGTTTTCGTTATTTATAAGATTAAATGCAGCAGCAGCGATAATAATTGTTATCGGTATTGTCGTCTGAATAATTTTACTTTATGAATTTTTATTTTTAAATTTTTAAATGCCTAATTTTGTAAAATTTATAAGAAGTTATTTTATTCTTTACTTATTTGGCCGTACAAAAAAAAACTTGCGTATTTTTATTATATATTGAGACAACTTTCAGAGGAACCACCTGATGGAAAGTGACTATCGCCGCTCATGTCCAGCTACAAACTTAAGAGTTACATGAGACTTGAAGTGGAGATACGCTCGTTTTTCGGACCAGTAATGTTAATTTGTAAGCAATCGCTTGTGAAATTATGCTTAATACCATCGCTCTGATTTATTAAATTATAACCAATTAGGTATATTACTATGTACCTTTTATTAATTTCTGTAAAGTTTTTTGTTTAGTATAAATTTACTTACCTCAATAATGTTTATCTGTTTACATCGATTTCAATAAGTGCCAAACTTCTCGTAACATAAACAACTAAGTTATTCAGAGGTAACCAAACTCTTGCAAAGCATTAATAAAGATTTTATTGATCCCTGTTTCCACGAGGCCGAGCGAAATGTAAATTGTGATAATGAAGACTGAAAGGAGGGGAATTTTTACCTATAGCTTAGTACATATAATATATATAAGGGGAACGTGGGCAAACATTTAGCTATAAACCATTTCCAACAACGCCCGAAGCGGTATTGGCCCAAACGAGGGTTGGCGGGAATAGGCAAATATTTGTCTGAGGGCCGGGAAGCAGCCGACTAATTGTTCTTTAAATACGTCGGCCCACCCTACCGCAAACAATTTCTAAATCGATTTATTGGTGCCGACTCCCTGCCTATTATTTTTTTTCAAGTGTGAGTACATATCTGCATATTGCCTCTCGTAGCAACGAACAGGTTAGGTACTAGGTAAATGTTATTGGAACTTGATAAATATTTGTTCAGTCATATTTCTTCTATTGATACGATGCGACAACGAAGATCAAGACTAACAATAAAATTCTATTCTAATGTAAATGCTGTTTTTAATGTAAAAAATACAATGTTCATAATTAAGATATTTTCGTAATATTTCAGTAATATTTAATGCAATAACTATTCGGGTATCACTTTAATGAATGTATATCTTTATCATTCCTTAGCGGTAATATTTAAGGGTGATGTCAAATTTAAAGGGCATCTAAAGGTCCCTCTAGATTTAAAATAAATATTGACAGAGCTATGAGTAAAAGACGTAAAGAAAGTAGGTAGGTATTGCAATAAAACTGTGAAGTTCTTCCTCTTCAGTCGTGGTTTTATGTCGCGCCTTTCCGCGTTTCGATTAATACAGATATATAACATAGGTACCTACTAGCTGAACCTCGTTTTCGTCTCCTATCGCCCGTAGCCTGATAATTTTCCACCATTTTTGACACTTCTTCATTGGTGCTCCGCTCCTATTGGTCTTAGCGTAATAGCGAAGATATATAGCCTTCCTCGATAAATGGGCTACCTAACACTGAAAGAGTTTAGCGCGTTCAAGCAATCAAACTCTTCAGCTATATAAAGTATGATTTCATAACTTGAAATATAATTTAAGTACCCTAATGATCGTCTCATCTTTCCTTTTGTTTAACTATAACTGTATGTACGTATTTATATGCAAAACAATGTGTAAAAAACACACTATATTTCAGTAGGTGTACAACAGAAATCGATAGGTGCCTACAAATTAATAAACTGAAGTGTCTGTGTGTAATATCAAATTGTCAGCTTTTCACTAGATGCATATGAAAGTATACGACAGGTACTTACATCAAATAGAAAATCTTATTTTTTTTGTGTCTGTCTGTCTGTTTGTTCCAACTGGCACGGTTGGACCGATTTTGACAAGACTTTTACAAATAGCTGATGATTTAAGGAGTAACTTAAAGTACTTTTGTAGACTAGCGTTAATCGAGGTTGATGTTATACCGGGGGTAACTTCACAGTTAGTGTTAAATATGTTTTACACTTTTTTATATAAAGTAAGTTTGTACTACAACTTTGAGTTATTTTTTCCAAAAACACGATATTCAACTTAATACGGTTATGCTACTGTTATCAGAGTCGCAAAGTTATAATATCTATATCTATCTATTTTTTATAACTTATTAAGGACATCTAATACTACAGTCGAAAAATCTATACAGTCATAGCCATTGTATTCTTAATTTAATCAACAAAAATTCTCACTTATTGGGAAAATTTTGTAAAAAAAATTGTGTTTAAAATGAAGTGGTGAATAATTTACCTGTGGTAAAATAGTGGTTGGTATTCCGTAATAAAAAGAAATTTTGGTACATGTATCGTGTACCTATACATACATATGCATTTATTTAAAAGTGGTTGTTTTAATATTACAAGTAGACACTCCAATTTTATTTATTTGTATACTCGTAGATGTATAGATTTTACATTTTTTTTAAATTTTTTACAAGTCTTTCGTTTCAATATAATGCATCTATTACGAGTATTACACACGTCAGCGCATAACAACGTAAATCTGACTATTTTAAATTAACATGAAAAATGGAATGTGACGCCAGCATTAGCACGTGAACAGATCGACGTGTGTGAAACTATCTGTGTTACTATTTCCGTCCCATACTATTTGTCACGTATGTCTAATTTGTGTTACATAATGTTGATGTAAAGATTTATTATCATGCAGAACGAACTCATTCAAACTGTGTTTAACATGAACTAATCAATTCTGATCGTTTTCAATCTATAATATTTGTTGTATTTTCAATTTCACAATGTGTAACACCATGTGTAACGTACCTCAGTTTGTTCGTAAAAGAAAAATGATTTTCTATTCTATTTACTTTTCGAATAAATGTAGAGTCTTCTGCAGTGTTACTGAACACGTAAAAAATATGGGAAACGAATATTGGTAAATATAAATAGAAGGTATATTAATAACCAAAAAATATTAAATACGTTTTTTAAATTCAGATTTTCGGCACATATATTTGTGGAGAAATATTAAAATTGATACCCTGAGTGTCTCATTTTCCTGTTCACGATATAGCTAACTCGTTTTTGAAGTATATATCCCAGACAGCTGTTTTCAACTCTGTGGAAGCAACACTGCAGTTTGAATTACTACCAGTAGGATATAACTCATAGGTACGATTATAGTTATGTATATTATTAATGATAGGGTGAAACCGGGATAATTGCTCCACTTTTTGAAATTCCTTCATAACTTTCAAAATATTAGTTTTAAATATATAATTTCTGTGCATTTTGCGAGTTTAGTCATTCATGTTGAATTATTATTTGTTTTTGCTGACCTATCTGTTACAGTTATTATTCAATATTATTTCAGCGGGTAAATGGAGGTATTTGTAGAACTTTTTTTGGGATAGATGCCTACCCTCTATGGATAGTTGCCCCACCATGAAAATAAAAAGAAGGATGGATGCCTACAGTGTGGGATAGATCCGAAATTCCCACCCAAGACCTATTAATCGGTAGTCGCTTACGCTAACCGCTAGACCAACGAGGTCATCCCAAAAAATGATGTTTTCCAAAAGATAAATTTACCCTACGTCATTAAATTTATTGGAAACTGGTATCAATAAGCTAAACAAAAACTCCTTACCTCCTGTATTTCATGACGACGTTGCCTTTTTAGCAGCAAAACGCCTTTGCAATATTGTTGATATAATTTGAAATCATCAGAATATTTCGTTTATCCTCATGGTTTTTTGTTAATTTAATCGAATGCTGACTGTAGTTGTACAAAAACATAGAGGGGTATATGTATTTAGGGGCATCTATCCCTCGAAAAAATCAGGGCACCTATCCTTTTTGATAGGTATATTTGCCCAGCATTTTTTTTAAATAATTTAAATACAAAATAGCAACTATTTACATCTAGATGCACACTTAATGAACCAACTTCTCTATAAACGTAATAAAAAATACAACATCATTTATTACTATTTATGAAGTTATACAACGTTAAAATAGTAACTTTAAAAATTTCGACGTGTAAGTGAAGTTGACACGCATGAGCGAAACAAATCCTAAAAGCACAACAGCCCGTGGATAAAGTAGGTGCAGGGTGACAGCGGCTCCTACTTATACATTTAATTCTTAGTTGCAAATTTGGGAAGTTAAGTATTTTGAAAGTGAGATTTTTATCCCGTTGCAGCATCTATCCCGGTTTTACTTCATAATTAAATAGTATTGTCGAAAGCTCGATGTAGAAGTACATAAAGATATTTGTGCTTACTTACTTTAGCGATCGATGTAGTGTAACTAAAAAGTAATTTGTGTACGACAGTTCTGAATAACTAACATAATTACTATATGAGGTACCTATAATACTAAAATATGCTTCTAAAACTTTAAAACTTTTATTAACAGTTTTTTTTCTCACCTTTCACTTCTTTACATCTCACTCTCATCTTTCCCCTTTTTTAATTTCCAAAGTAACGGGTTGTCTATTACTTACATTAAGCCTTTGTTTACCTACACCTTTGCGGACGCAGGAGTGGATATTTGTAGAATAGTATGTAAAAAGGCATGAAATTAGTTACTAAAATTTAAGATAATTGAAAGCTCTTAAATCTCTAAACATACATTACATTAATGAAAAGCTCTAAATTAAGTCATCAATATTTCAAGTGTAAGGAATCTAATTACATAGTAGAGTTGTCATGAATAGTGATTTGGCCGAATACCGAATATTCGGCAACGCTGTCGGCCGACAATTATTCATCTCCACTTCGTTAGAAAAGAAAGTTGAGTGAAAAAGATAAGAATTTGAAATACACGCGATTTTCTAGAACTGATTTGAGAAAATCGCTACTGATCAGATGTGAAATGGTAATTAAGAGGAGGATGTGGAGAAGAATGTTGTGGAAAATGAATTGGATTTTTGTTTGAAAACAATTCGCCTTGATCGGTTAACTGATCCTTACAAGTGATGGTCAGCAAACGAAAAACAATACCCAAACCTCTCGAAGTTTGCTAAAGGTTATGGTTTATCTCCTGGGACTAGCGTGTACTGTGAGAAGTTATTTTTAATGGGGAAAAACTTGCTTTTATACGTCACATCTTACCATTAATCAATTTTACTTACAAATTAATTGTAACTTGGAAATAATGTTTGAAAGACGTGTAATCTTATTCGGTATTCAGCTGAATAGTATGCATTTTTCGGCCGAATACCGAATAGCAAAAAAAGTGGCAGATTAGGCCGAATACCGAATAGTAGCCGAATATTCGTGGCATCTCTGCTAATTAGTAAATTCTCTTCTTTATTCATCATTTTAGAAAAGAAATAACCAAAGTAATAATTAGTAATATAAATATTGGTAATATTTGCTTTAAGCAGACACTTTTATGACTTGTTTGTTACATACAAATTCAGTTATTTTATTCTTCAGTCGATGACTTTACGGGGGTGAAAAAGCGAGAGGTATCAGCAAAAGCTTTTACCAATATTGTTACGAAACAATAACAGAGATTATAGAATTTTGGATGAATACTTTGTTTAGGTAGTACAAAATATGAGAAATTTTGTTTTAAGTACCTATACTTGTGTGCTTTCTGTTAAGATATATTTTTATTTATTTATTTAACTTTATGCACAGAATGTACAATGGCGGATCTAATGCCAAAGACATTCGCTACCAGTCTACCGATAGGTGGTGCGAAATGAGTGAGATGGTGCACAACACTTTCGTTTGGACTTTTAACATAATTCAGTTTGAGGAATAAATCAGAAGAAAACAATGAAATATTGATATATCTGCGCAATCACACAAGAAAATACACACACACACAGACACACGCGAGGGCAGCAGAGGCAGACTATGGTACTGTGGCGACCTCCACATACAGCGCAACAGCAACATGCTACAGCGTCATCGATCGGAATGCACCGAACTACGGTGTGACGTCACGACACGGAGTACACAACAGTACCAATCCTGAATCGCGCAATGATATTTCTCGCGCCAATTAACACATGTACAACTTCCCAACATCAACCGTGGGGCAGTGGCCCGCCAGGCATGATCACCTCGCCTGGTCGGAGGATCCTCCCTTTGTGTTGGAGGGACATGACACTCGTTCCTCCACAGTACATTACACTTCATGGACTACGGCTTTTGAAACTTAGTAATATACCATAGTCCATAACACTTTAAGAACGCGTCACTACGGCTTTTGAAACTTGTTTCATCCTTTTTCAGCATCGTTTTTTGTCGTAGTTGGGTTTTAGTTTTTACTTTTTTTTATTTAAAATGTTTTGGTGCCTCTATGATATAAATTTCTTTGCAAAGTATATTGACTGCCTCGTTGGTCTAGCGGTTGGCGTGAGCAACTGCTGATCATGAGGTCTCGGGTTCGATTCCCGTGTCGGACCAAATGTTTGTATGATCTACAAATATTTGTTTCGGAGTTTGGGTGTGTTCTATCTATAATATGTATGTATTTACAAAAAAAAAAGTATATATGTATTTGTATCAGTTGTCTAGTACCCCATAACACAAGCTCTGCTTATCTTGGGACTAGATGGCGTTGTGTGTTTAGATGTCCAAAAAAATATTTATTTATAAATTGGTACCATATAAATATCACAGTTATCGAATAAATACGGACAAAGTTACGAGAAAATGCTAATAATATATATATATTTGAAATATACAAGTCATGCCCTTTCCAATAATACCAAACACGACATATTTATCTCAAATTTATTTTTTAATACAGTATTTTATGTCGGCTAGAGGGCGCCACATTAGATTCAGTGACACATCATATGGCCTATAACCAGAAGATGATCATGACGTTTCTAAAGACAACTCATTTGTCCAGTTCTAATTAGTAGTTAAAGTGCTATGAGGGAACAAATGAACATACATACATACATAGCCTGTCAAAATCATAACCATTATTTGTCTTTGCCGTAGTCGGGTAAAAACTAGCATGTTTTTTTCTACAGTTTTTTTTTTAAGTTTTTTCTACAGGAATAATTTTCCCAATCTCGAAAGTGTTTTATATGTCTGAATATAAATAATTAATAATATTCAGAATTTATTTCCACCTAGGTACTTACTTAAAATGCTACAAAATCCAATACTGAAAAGTAAGCAATTTTAAAGCTGATTTATGAGTATTATTATAACATTCACAAAAGAACTGAAATTGTGTTCAAAAATGAACTGGAGTGGCGCTGTACGGCAATGAAAGAAGTTAAAATAACTTGCGGCATTGCACTCGGGTCCATATGGGCCGTGTCTCAGACTACCCTTTCTGGGGCCACTATTTTTGTAATGACAGTTTGCAGGCGGTCTGTCGAGACGGAGCGAGCGCGCTTACGACCGCTTCAGGGAAACACCTAATTGTGTTGTAGCCGCCACACTTGATGAATGAACAGATATTTACATTTTGTTTTATTTATAACAAATCTCCACCGCTGCTCCTATTACCGACAGCTCTATAGTTAATGTTAAGATTACCGTGTTGCCTAATTGTCTAGTTATTTGACTAGCAAACTTACAAAATAGTAAATGAAATAAACCTACTATTTTTGGGGATTTCTATAGGGTTTACAAAATACGATCTACCTTAATATTAATTTTCAGACGGCCAGTTTTAGGTTTCCGTATTTTTAATATAAAAGCGGAAAATGTTTTTGATAACCTAACCCATTTTTTACATTGAGTTGATTTTGTGCTAAATTATATTAAAGTGTGACTGAAACGGAAGTATTTATTTATGACTGTATAGCAATATAACATGATTTCGGAATATGTTGTTATGAAATCAAGTCATCTACAAAAACATAGTAGATAAGAGAACCTAACCTTAGAAGTCCAAGAACACATGTGAAACTTTGAAATATTAGCGACATATTTACGATGACGGCCTGTTGTATTGCGTATCTGTCCGTACTCATCACCGATCTCACGGTTATGTAAACGTTACTAAGTCAAGGATTAATAGTAAAGTTTATTTTAAAACGGCTTTATTTATTTACTCAACAAGTGCTTAGTAATGTAAACGTAAACCAAAACGTGTAGGGCACGATACCCGAGACGCGGCCGAGAGTTGAACCCGGTGGCGAGCCGGCGCGCCGACGGCTGTGACTTGTCATTGCCAACATATGTTATACTTTTTTACCGCTCTAAATATCATTTATACAAAAATCTCTGCCATCAATCCAGTCTGTGAGTAATACCCACTGGCACAGAGTGTGATAAAACAATTCGTCATATATGCAGTTTACATAAATGCAATAATGTCTACTCTAAAAAAACAATATTGACTTAACAAAACTACCTTGTGTGTACAGAGTCAATATCATACGGATGAATATTATTCGTCACATCCTACAAGAATAGTTTTAACTAACTCATAAATAAAATAACTTTTTTAATATAAAAATTATAGATTCGGTTGCCCTTCGTTCGTAAATAGACTACAAACCCCAGACTTACCTATTGTTTTTTCATCTACTTTTATTTGGTTTTATGAAAAACGATAATAAAGCACTCTTATCAAATAGTTAACTACTAGGTAATCTGAAGTTGCTCTTATAATCGCTGATATGATTTCTCAGTTTATTAAATAATTTATTTTCTATAGATACAGTATTATGTGGTATAAAAGTCAGCGTTAAGTTAACTGAGTCCACAATATAGTTTAATTTATTTAATTTCTGGGGCGGTCCGGGGCGCTTCGTGCTAAATTAGATCCGATAAACTAAATATTTATCTAACTTTCGATATAAACGTTGTAGGAGGTGAGATAGCCGTCAAATCAAATAGCTTTTCGACTAGACTGCGGGTGGCTGTGGCGTACGTTTCTCGGATTTCTAATGCTGAGATTTTAATGCGATTACAAATAGGAAACTTATATTACGCTGTGTAGTAAAATACCGCCGGCACATTCACAATCAATTCTCTACGATTCAATAATACTCTATCCTGGTCTAGCTTTAGAATTTAAAGTAATTGTGTACACTGAGGAAAATGTATGTTTGTTTCTCAAAAAGACGGATAACTGATTTCGGTAACATATAGCTTATAATAATTTATAATTTTTCATTGTAAAATAATATTTTTATAGAAAAACACTCATTTCATTGGAGACAATGTAACATACCTAACATCTATGCCTCATGGTTTTACTAGCCGATCCGTGCTCACTTCGTTGGACATTAACCACCCGCTTTTCTTCGACTTTATTTACAAATATTATTATTTTTAACAGATTTTTTTGTTCAATCGTAATAAAATATATGTCACTCCTGAATAGTGTCGCTATCTGTTAGATAAACAATTTTTAGAATAAGATCAATACTTCCGAAGATTACCCCCTACAACCTTACTAAGTTAGAAACAGTAGAAACTTTACCCGTTTATAATATTACGAGTATATGAGTTTAGATTGACAGTCATATTGGACATTGAAAATTCTATTGAGCGCTCTTTTGGGACACATTTTAAATCCCTGAAATGTACAATTACTATTTTATGTTAACTTAAAGATTTACTCTTAGTTTACTACCGATTTCACCAGTTTATGTTGGAAAAAGCTCAAATTAAAAAACTTATTCTGTCCATTTACACTTTTTCGTATTATCAATGGCACAATATTTCGTCAGTGGTATTATATAGCAGGTAAACAGACAGGAACTTCTTCTTCTTCTTCTTTGATGAAATGGCAACCAGCCTGATCTCTCGGATCAGCTATTTCTGCCAATGTCAAGTGTTTATAGAAATTAATGATATAAAATATAAAAAATGTGGATGAGATGAAATGGGGACCGTCTTCCGAAAAAACAAAAAACGATCTCCAGATAGGAACTTATCTAACACCATAAGTAATATGACTGTCAATTCGCTGCCTGACAGTTTTTATAAAAGGGCGTAGATGTTTAGGGTAACGAGCCATGGAAGGGGACATCACGTTAATGGCAATATGTTTTCGGGCGCTGGGGCTTCATTTATAATTTTCGGGGTGCCTTTATTTCGACCCTCTAACGCTTTACCTAACCCATTGCATTTATAACTATAATCGCCCTAAGTAAATACCTACTTAAGTTTCAACTGAAATTGGGCCCGTAACAATTTTTATTTCAGTTATTTTTAGATGCATACAAATAACGTACTTATAGTACTTACAACGTAAGATTACTTGTAATATAATAAATATTGAGGTTAACGCCATAAAATAATAAAATAAAAGAAAAATAAATTCGGGGTTTTATATCTTCCCGATATTTTGTATGCAATAACTTATTGTTTAATTGAGACTTTCTTGAAACATTGAAGCTCGCCGGAATATGAACCCCGGTCGTAACTCAGGCAGCGGATTATTTTCTTATATGTTCGAGTATGATACATGAGTGCGCTCAGATGCTTACCGTTCCGGTGCATCGGGACTATTAGAGGCATTGGATAAACAAAGGATTAAATTATCGCGTTAAGACGGAGATAATCCACACAGATGAGTTGGTTGTTGACCTCCGATCCCGGGGCAAGTAATGTGACTCACTTCGAGGTATTTTAAACCTAGGAACTCCGAAAATGTTCATGTGTCAGTAGCCGTGACATGTGATCTGTGGCATTCAGTGCATTAGACAATTTGGTTTCATGCAAGTGTTGTAGGCCAATTCCTTAGAGTGGCAGAGGCAAACTGGTGTTCTACATATTTCTATTTCGATGTCAAAATTTAAGTGACTGCATTCTTTTTGGATCAATGATGTTATTTTAATCCAGAAGATTTCATTGTACCAGAAGAGTGTTAACTTTTCTTTGTTAAATCCTTTTTTTGTCAATTACTAAGTATAAAATATAGGATCAATAGTAAATTCAGATTGAATTAAGTATTTATTTGTGCAAGGAAAACTTACAGTCAGAAATATCAGGCAATTAAAGCAAATTCATTGGAGAGCCAATTATAAGTTTTAAGTTTTAGTTTAAGACTAATATAATACATTTCAAGCAAATAAGTTAGAAACAAAACACTAATAAAAGACACGATACTTAGGTAAGTGCCAAATTTTAATGATAAATGGAGACTTCCAAATATATATACTCTTACACATTGAAGTATGTTGTACTTACTCTGTGTTCCTCGTCTTATGAGTTCCACATAGCTGACAATCACGCTTCAAGATATGTTGTGATTACCCGCTTAAATGCGCAATAGTAGCTGCTATAGTTTCTAATGAGAGGCTTGTATACGTTTAAAGCTGTTGATGAGCCATCCTTATTACAAAATTTTATCCTCAAGCTCCTTCTGACTAAGCTAAATCTATACTAATATATAAAGCTGAAGAGTTTGTTTGTTTGTTTGAACACGCTAATCTCAGGAACCGCTGGTCCGATTTGAAAAATTCTTTCGATGTTGGATAGTCCATTTATCGAGGAAGGCTATAGGGTATATATCATCACGCTACTACTAATAGGAGCGGAGCAACAATGAAGAATGTTTCAAAAACGGGGGAAATTTTCACGCTACGGGCAATATAAGGCGCAAACGAGGTTGCGTGGGTCAGCTAGTATCACTGTAAAGTTAAATATGAATCCGTTCAGTAGTTTTTGCGTCAAAGACCAAAAAACGTATCAAACATCCATTCATCCAACCACACAAACTTTCGCATTTATAATACGTATAAGTAGGAAAAGTAATATTTGGATTGAAGTAAAGTTCGATTACAGCAATAAATTTCACAGTACCGTTGGAATAAAGAAAAATTGAACTTATACCACTCTCTGGTTCTAGCCGTAAACATATACCTAATGTTTGTTTCCTTTCATCTATATCTATACTTATAATAATAAAACTGTAGAGAGGTCAATTCTGTACATTGAATATATATTAAAAATTATTATTGGGGGATGAATGGTTATCGATACTGATGCCAAAAATGTAATCAGTAAGTTTTTTGTCTGTCTGTCTGTCTGTCTGTCTGTCTGTATGTGCACGCATGGATCAAAAACTACTGAAGGGATTTTAACCAAACTTTGTACGATTATAGTCCATACTCCTGGGCAGGTTATAGGCTATATAACATAACGCTAAGATGCATAGGAGCTGAGCAGTGACGATAAATTTGAAGCAAGTCGGATGAAAATTTTCGCTTTCGAGCTCTTATCCTCGCATACGTTGATCATACACCAAAAATATGTATTACAAAGATAATGGTCTTCAAAAGATCTACAAAAAAGTCCTCAATAGTATATTTCTATCTTTTATAAATTAGCCACAATAACGTGTTTAAGCGTTAGGCATTTCTTCAAGGTGTATTAAATACTTAAATATATTGTATTTCACATGGATATATCCTTATCACTATACACTTAAATATCTTTTTTAATAAAATATAGAATTATAAAATTATAATTAATAAACACACAAGATATCTATATCTATACTTACTTATAATAAAACTGTAGAGAGGTCAATTCTGTACATTGAATATATATTAAAAATTATTATTGGGGGATGAATGGTTATCGATACTGATGCCAAAAATGTAATCAGTAAGTTTTTTGTCTGTCTGTCTGTCTGTCTGTCTGTCTGTCTGTCTGTCTGTCTGTCTGTCTGTCTGTATGTGCACGCATGGATCAAAAACTACTGAAGGGATTTTAAACAATTTTTTTGAAATTTTGTCTTCGACATAAACGTCTTGTGATTGGTTGCAACTCTGGTGACGTCACATGCTAATAAACGAAAGATTCCTCTATTGAATATTGTTTGCGTTTTATGTTTTCGGAGTGGTAATAATCGATCTGTGAGCTATTTCTGCAGGACTTTTTTTAATAAACTATTTAATAAGTGGTTCGAAACAAAAAGGAACCAAATTTTGTGCGTGCCGATAACATCAACCTACATAAGATAGACGCTTTTATGGTTGCACTTTTCTATCTATACAAATAAATAAAATTGGAGTGTGTTTGAATATTAAAATAACCGCTTTTTACTAAATGCCTATGTATATATATACACAGTACATATACCAAAAATGTAGTTAAAAATGTTTTTGTCTGTCTGTTTGCTTCTTCCGGGTAATCTCTGGAACGGCTGGACGGATTTTGACGGAACTTTCACTGGCAGGTAGCTGATGATCCAGGAAGTAACTGAGGCTACTTTTTTTAGACTAACTTTATCCCGCGGCGTTACTCGTGGTACAACAATAACTGCGGGTAACACCGCGGGGTTCAGCTAGTACATAATAATAACATTGATAACTATGCTGCAGAACTGAAAAATGTTAAAGCAGCTGTGTTGCACTTGCATAAGTACAACATAAAAATTGTTTCTGTAATAACCTCTGGAAAAAATTCATTCATTATTTTTGTAAAATCTAATTTACTTTATGTAGGTAGGTATATCTCAATGCTTTTAGGTTACATTTTGAAATAGTACAAAGCGTGGTATTTAAAGATGTTATCTGACCCGACGAACTTCGTACCACCATATTTTTCTTTCGTTACCAGCTACCCATGAGTAAGGTGTAGTCACGGACAAAAAAACCTTTTTTCTTTATTTTTTATTTTTTTCTTGTACACACACCTTGTCCTAAGAATAACTAACACATAAAAAAAAAATTTGGTGTAGCCGATCGAAAGTTACGCGCATACATGCATTTCGGCGTAACGCCGCGGGACAAAGTTAGTCTAAATAAAGTGGCCTAAGTTACTCCCTGGATCATCAGCTACCTGCCAGTGAAATTCCCGTCAAAATCGGTCCAGCTGTTCCAGAGAATACCCGGAACAAACAGACAAACAGACAGACTGACAAAAAAATTTTTAACTACATTTTTGGTATATGTACCGTGTATACATACATATGCATTTAGTAAAAAGCGGTTATTTTGATATTACAAAGAGACACTCCAATTTTATTTATTTGTACCTATATATGTATAGATTTGTTCACTGTGGCACTACAAACCATTTATTCGACATTTTAATTAATATAAAATTGGAGAAAACTGATAAAATTAACTTAAACCGCGCTGTTTTGTTTTGTTGTGGCTAGAGTGTGACGTCACGCGTCTCATGTGACCAGCGCCATTACAGAAATATCGTTTTTGGTTGTCAAGCTTGAACTTTATCTTAAATTTAAATTCATAATTAATCATAATACAGTAGAAATTCTGCAAAAAATTTGATTCGGTAAGTAGTCGTTTCACCACCCGATGAATGAAGCAATATTATGTACTTTGACCAGGCAGGCATGCGACATAATAATTATCTTATTGTTTAAAGCTGTGCCGTCCGCGTGGATCTCCTTTTACAATAATGTTTTTTTTTTAACTATAGACTATTAAAGTACAATTTAATAAATAAATATGACGCTGCCTTTTAAAAATCTATTTAAGACCGAAGAGTAATTTTTACTACATCGCATCGTCACTACACTTGTTCAAAGTGGACGCTTCCGGTACGTACCTATGCATAAAGATTTGTGGAACTACTGACCCAGGAAAAAGCGACGTACAACTGCCCATGTGAAAAACATCTGAGACTAAGATCTACTCCAGCAACACGGAAAGTCTGAAGATGAGATTTATTAATTGTCATTGCATAAATTTACTTATTTGAAATTATACTTATTAATTTTACAACTATAAATATACAGAAAAGAAGGAGAAACAAACAAAAACACTAAACAAACTAATTATATTATTATCTAATACCTACTTTAAACTGATATCTAAAAACTACGTCTTATGTATTTTTTAAATCTAAAACGCGCTTATTCCCAGTCAATAAGAACCACGTTCGTTCGCATTAACAGTGACAATTCGAGTGAAGTCACCGCGTGAGCGGCGTGAGCGCGCCCGCCTTTTTGTAGATTCAGCGGATGGCCGTTTCGCGTGTTAAAGAAAAATCAACCGTAATGTCGTACTTATACTGGTGCGGCGAGATTTGGCAGTTTTATTTCATCTATATCTTGTGTGTTTATTAATTATCTATACTTATAATAAAACTGTAGAGAGGTCAATTCTGTACATTGAATATATATTAAAAATTATTATTGGGGGATGAATGGTTATCGATACTGATGCCAAAAATGTAATCAGTAAGTTTTTTGTCTGTCTGTCTGTCTGTCTGTCTGTCTGTCTGTCTGTCTGTCTGTCTGTATGTGCACGCATGGATCAAAAACTACTGAAGGGATTTGTAGGGAGTCCCTGGGCAGTTGTACGTCGCTTTTTCCTGGGTCAGTAGTTCCACAAATCTTTATGCATAGGTACGTACCGGAAGCGTCCACTTTGAACAAGTGTAGTGACGATGCGATGTAGTAAAAATTACTCTTCGGTCTTAAATAGATTTTTAAAAGGCAGCGTCATATTTATTTATTAAATTGTACTTTAATAGTCTATAGTTAAAAAAAAAACATTATTGTAAAAGGAGATCCACGCGGACGGCACAGCTTTAAACAATAAGATAATTATTATGTCGCATGCCTGCCTGGTCAAAGTACATAATATTGCTTCATTCATCGGGTGGTGAAACGACTACTTACCGAATCAAATTTTTTGCAGAATTTCTACTGTATTATGATTAATTATGAATTTAAATTTAAGATAAAGTTCAAGCTTGACAACCAAAAACGATATTTCTGTAATGGCGCTGGTCACATGAGACGCGTGACGTCACACTCTAGCCACAACAAAACAAAACAGCGCGGTTTAAGTTAATTTTATCAGTTTTCTCCAATTTTATATTAATTAAAATGTCGAATAAATGGTTTGTAGTGCCACAGTGAACAAATCTATACATATATAGGTACAAATAAATAAAATTGGAGTGTCTCTTTGTAATATCAAAATAACCGCTTTTTACTAAATGCATATGTATGTATACACGGTACATATACCAAAAATGTAGTTAAAAATTTTTTTGTCAGTCTGTCTGTTTGTCTGTTTGTTCCGGGTATTCTCTGGAACAGCTGGACCGATTTTGACGGGACTTTCACTGGCAGGTAGCTGATGATCCAGGGAGTAACTTAGGCCACTTTATTTAGACTAACTTTGTCCCGCGGCGTTACGCCGAAATGCATGTATGCGCGTAACTTTCGATCGGCTACACCAAATTTTTTTTTATGTGTTAGTTATTCTTAGGACAAGGTGTGTGTACAAGAAAAAAATAAAAAATAAAGAAAAAAGGTTTTTTTGTCCGTGACTACACCTTACTCATGGGTAGCTGGTAACGAAAGAAAAATATGGTGGTACGAAGTTCGTCGGTTCAGATAACATCTTTAAATACCACGCTTTGTACTATTTCAAAATGTAACCTAAAAGCATTGAGATATACCTACCTACATAAAGTAAATTAGATTTTACAAAAATAATGAATGAATTTTTTCCAGAGGTTATTACAGAAACAATTTTTATGTTGTACTTATGCAAGTGCAACACAGCTGCTTTAACATTTTTCAGTTCTGCAGCATAGTTATCAATGTTATTATTATGTACTAGCTGAACCCCGCGGTGTTACCCGCAGTTATTGTTGTACCACGAGTAACGCCGCGGGATAAAGTTAGTCTAAAAAAAGTAGCCTCAGTTACTTCCTGGATCATCAGCTACCTGCCAGTGAAAGTTCCGTCAAAATCCGTCCAGCCGTTCCAGAGATTACCCGGAAGAAGCAAACAGACAGACAAAAACATTTTTAACTACATTTTTGGTATATGTACTGTGTATATATATACATAGGCATTTAGTAAAAAGCGGTTATTTTAATATTCAAACACACTCCAATTTTATTTATTTGTATAGATAGAAAAGTGCAACCATAAAAGCGTCTATCTTATGTAGGTTGATGTTATCGGCACGCACAAAATTTGGTTCCTTTTTGTTTCGAACCACTTATTAAATAGTTTATTAAAAAAAGTCCTGCAGAAATAGCTCACAGATCGATTATTACCACTCCGAAAACATAAAACGCAAACAATATTCAATAGAGGAATCTTTCGTTTATTAGCATGTGACGTCACCAGAGTTGCAACCAATCACAAGACGTTTATGTCGAAGACAAAATTTCAAAAAAATTGTTAGTTTTATTTCGTGCAATCTGCGAGAAACTTAAATTATTTTGTTTGATTTATAGTGAAATATGTCTTTTTAGACTATTATCTTAAAGGATGACCCCAATCCATAGTTTATTTCCCTTTCCTCTTTAAACGCGTGCAGTTTTTGGTGAGTCTGTGAGTCTATGCTTTGCGATGACGATAAACAAGACATAAGGTCAGACGTTGCGCACCGCAGGCATAGACGAACTGTTTCAGCAACGGAAAGCTCTATGTGGCTCTGTCGAGGGTGAGCGACAATGCTAATATGTTCGTATATTGTTCCAATGGCATTACACATAACATAGTATACAGCGAAGCTCTTTAAATAAAGGTAACACTGTCACAATATGTGGACATATCAGTGAAATTGCACGCAAAAACTACTGAACGGATTTGAATGACACTACAGGAATTTAACTTATACATCAGAATAACACATAGACTACTATTTGCCACGATAACCGACATACACGCGGGCGGAGCCGCGGGCAGCAGCTAGTATATAATATTAATAATAATATTATGTACATCCATTATAATCAATTAACGGTCATTCAAGTAATTTCACAAGATCTAATTATATTAGTGTACATTTCGAAAATTTCTCCTTTCACAGCCCAATTGAAAAAAATTGTTTAACTTTACGGTTCTTCAGATCCTACATAATTAATCGTTTTCATAATATGTGGTTGTAATCTACAACGATTCTGTGTTATTATAAGACAGGCCATGGTTACGTAAATCTACCTGTTTGTACGAGACTTAACATTTTAAACAAATAGAATTTGTGCCAATATCAACACGGGTGTTGTAGAAAAACAATAAACATTAGTTCATTGACCGATACAGTGAACAGTCTGCCAAAATAAGCACCCTTACCTTTCACAACACAACGCATACTAAACAGTGAATATCATTTAGCAAAATGTTTGTATGTAAATATTACCCTGAAGAGTGAACTAATGACTTAGAAATGGTTCTAAATAAAAATGTTTGAAGTATATTATGTGCCGGTTTGAATTTGTTTATCTTAGGTATAATGTAAAGCAACGCTTGTAAAAACATGTGAATATACCTAAATGTCGTGGCCGTATCTTGACGACTTTATTATGAGTTCGAACATTTGATGAGATGATGTCAGATGTCGAACATTCATGAAGTTCACGTTATATATCTATATATAAAGTAGGCTTTTTGAAGTGAAAACTTCTACGAGTATAGGACCGTTTAGATGGGAAGTAAAATCATGTCCATCGTCATCGACATGTCCACGTGACGTGTTAATGCTTACACTATAATCTGCCCTCCTAGCCAAGTTACAAGCGTTCTCCTTTCTGCCATCGTTCACGCCTAAATTCTCGTGTGTCATTGGCTAATACTTTGTCTAAGATTACTTGGTCTACGATTAGCCAATGACAGACGAAAATTTAGGCGTTAACGATTGCAAAAAGAGAATTTTTTTTTTCGCTGAGATGTAAATAGATACATACATCTTCTTATTCACCGGTAATATAATTTTCATCCCCCCATCTCGAAAAGAGTATTTTTGCTCTTCGATATCTGAATGTAAAAGCCGTTTTTATCCGCTTGAGGATAAACTAAATTAAATTTAGAACATCGTGTCAACTAAGTTTGTGAATTCAAAACATCATTAAACCTATTTACTTCTACCTTAAATTTGTCACGGCACGTAGAGAAGTTAGTGTTAGTAAATGGACAATGGTAAAAGTCAGCATCGGTGGGTAGTGAGTAACTTTGCCGTACCTATACAACGGCACTATCTAAGTATATAATTACCTTTATGAAGTTACACTGTGATGTAGGATATTCTAAGTTGATGTTAAATACCTATTCGATGAAGGTATTAAACCATTTTATTACAGTTAAAAGTCATAGTTACAATTTATTTGCTCTCTGTTAGTAAACCCTTCGTAACTTCGATATTAGAATCAAGTTACACCTTTGTATATATAAGTTTATTTATTCCTTCTTACATATTTATCAACGTACATACTAAATTATGTAATACGTGAAGCAAAAACTTTGCTCTCCTTTCTACGAAAATTTTGCTAAATTTGCACAGTTAAAGTTTATATAGAGGAGAGGATAGAAGCTAAAATAAAAAAAAATAATAAACAAGACAACCACTCGTTGTGTGTGAATTTAATGAATGTAACTAATTGTTATATTTATTTGTAATATAATATAAATATAATGTAATATAATATGAATTTGAAAGAATTATCCTGCAACTCCTACCTGCTGAGTTGTACCTTCCATCATCAGTTCTCCTAAATAACTTGAAAGAGTACGAGTAACGGTAACATACATAGACATGACATTTAAAGATTTATCTACCAACTCCTAACCGTTAAGGAGTTGTATCTTCCATCATCAGCTCATCATCATGAAATTATGACAACCAGGTGTAAATACTGCAATAGCTTTAGAATAGATATGAAAAACATATTACGTGCCTAACAAATTTGAGAATGGGGAGCATACCCTTTGGAATACAAAAATAATTTTTCATATCGGTCCACAATTGACGGAGTAATCAGCGTACATAGTACCTACATACTTAAAAAAGAAAAAAAATACCAATCAAATTGAGAACCTCCTCGTTCGGAAATCGGTTCAATACTCTTGAACCTTTATGTAAATTATTAGTGAAATAAAAATACTGTTGTGTTAGGATGATTTAATTCCAATATCAGTGATATGTTAGATTCCAATTCATTGTAAAAAAGAAGTGTCAATAGAAGCTGAGGTTGGTCACATCACAACAATGAATGTCTGACACCAGTCGCGCTGACACGCCAATCTTGCTTATTACAGTCGTCGATTTAGGAGCATACTTGAGTTGAGGGAGCATCTTAGACTGGTCAGTTGTATCAAGCGTGGACTTGAGAAGTCTCGTCGTGTATAACAAGCGCCACACGCGTAGATGTCGTTTGTTCGTTATACAAATATGGTATACAGGTCACCATGAATGTTTGCGAGTTGATAGTTTGTATGTCGATTGCAGCGTTGCGATTGTACCGCTTTGTAGACAGTAGGTCTGATGGTAGACTCTTTTACATATACTACATGTACTCGCCGAGTGGTTATTTTTAGAGTTCTGTTGCCAAATGGCAAAAAACTGAACCCGGAACGAATTATGGATTCATCATGTCTGTCTGTCCGTCCGTATGTCACAGCCACTTTTATCCGAAACTATAAGAAGTATAATGTTGAAACTTGGTAAGTAGAAGTATTCTGTGAACCGCATTAAGATTTTCACTTAGAACTGTAACTCAAAAACTTTTTTCTTCATCAAACCCATACGTGTCATGGATAAGTCTTCAATAATGATATTGAGGTTTCCATTAAATTTTTTTTCTAAACTGAATAGTTCGCGCGAGAGACACCTCCAAAGTGGTAAAATGTTTCCACCCCTCTAACTTCTAAAATAAGAGAATGATAAAACTAATATATGATTTACCTTACCATGCAAACTTCTACAAAAGCTTCTTCCGTCTAGCCCCCTTTCGCAACGCGCCATAAGAAACTTCGTTCCAAAACTTCGATCCAAAATTATATTACTTTACTTGCTGCTACGAAACCCTTCATGAGCGAGTCCGACTCGCACTTAGCCGCTTTTTGTTATAGCACTCTTTCTCCATTAAAACTGCCAAATTTAATACCTACTTTCTCGTTCGCATAATTTTTGTAAAAAGGGATAGGGGAAAGTCGGGTAGCTCCGGAGTCGGGGAGCGCGGGTTACCGTTGACATTTCAATTTCTAAGAAACTAAACGCGTTGCGTAGCTTTAGTAGTATTGTATAGATGCGCCCTCTAGAGTAGAATCTAATGCAGTACTATAGATATAGAATACCATATCTATGTGCAGTACAGTTGTGGCGTGGGCGCCGAACTACTTAGTTGTGAGTGAGTGTTTTTTTTCCCGCGTAAAATTTTCATTGGAGGTTAGTAAGTACAATAGGTAAGTATGTCTACTATTATGTATGTTGAGTAATTTTATATATTTACAGGTTCTAATAATATTTATAACAATTTATAAGCTTTATTTAAAAATGTTGCATGATAACAATCCGGTACCCCGGACACGATAATGTCGCGTACCCTCGGACATGGTTTTAAGTTGTTAATTTCGCAAATTATTGTTAAGTAAACTGTAATTGTATTGTCATTTTACTTTTTTATGAAACGTGACTTAAAATGTTGTTAATATTATTGCAGAAAGACTTGAAATATTCCAAAATTTAAGGGAAGATTTAGTGAAAAAGGAAAATGGGATGAAAATAAAATGCAAGAAGCTGTTAAATATGTGATGGAAGGCAAGTTATCAGTAATACCGATGCCGTCAACCAGTTCAATGAGTTCAATAGACTTATTGAAACGGCTATCATCATTATAGCAGTAATTTTGATATGCATATGCACAGTGTAGAAATGCATATCAAAATTACTTACAAAACGTAATTTTATGTTCTACACCAATTTGCGATAGGTATTAAATTCTACATAGACGGCGGTGCATGAAAATAATGCTTGGATCACTATATTATACAGTATATTATGCCAAATGTGAAGATAACAATTGCATAAATGTGACGAGTGTATACCTGACCCAACTACCTACTTGCCCGTCGCCTAATTTTATTGACATGTTTTTTCAATGGCTTCGTTTCGTCTTATAAATACCTAATGTGTGTAGGTACCAACGTTTGATTGAGTGATGATTCGATAAAATCAGTTTCGGATCGGACGAGTGCCACTTGGACGTTTCGATTCATTCACACTACAAATAAGCTAAAAAATTGATTCTTACTAACGAACGTTCTGCTTCAGACATGCACGTACTTCTGCTTTATTCCGAGAATCACATATACATACGTATATGTATCTCAACATTATAACATCTTATTATTCTTTATATCTGGGACTATCGACGAGGGTCTTGATTTTGTATTTACTAAAATTTTATACAGTTTGCACTGGTATCTCTTGTATCTGTTTATTAAAGTAACGGTATTTTCGAAGTAATTTTTACTAAATACGATTAACTTATTACTTTAATGCTTACATTTATTTGCTAGATGTTAAAATATTTCAGAACCGATTGATGCCAAATCAAATTGAATAAAAAAAGTGTTGTTTTAAAAATTATAAAATTGAGAAGAACCTACCTACATATTTAAATAGAACCGACCTAAAAAGTACTAGGTGAGGTTTTGTCGATTTAAAGTCTTCGTACCAAGAGTTCTAAATGTCACATGTAATATAATGTAATAAAAAAGATAAAATATGTAGGTGGTTAGAGTTATCCATAATGAAAAATGCGATTTTGTTTTAGATACTTAAGTAGGTAACTTAAAAATTTGCCTTTTTCAAACCACACATTTTAAAATGTAGATTCTTAGGTGTCTGTTTACTCGTCACGAAAACCTGTAAAATTTAATACTCTTTTCTTCTCTCGTGAGGTATCCGCCGTGACTCGTTACTCATAGGAAACTGTTTTTATTTATTACTAGCTTTTGCCCGCGACGCCACCATCTTGTAGGGTAAAAGCCGGTTTGTTGCCCCTCTTTTTTTGACTGCCTCGTTGGTCTAGCGGTTGGCGTGTGCGACTGCTGATCATGGGGTCTCGGGTTCGATTCCCGGGTCGGACCTAGTGTTTGTATGATCTACAAATATTTGTTTCGGAGTTTGGGTGTTTTCTATGTATAATATGTATGTATTTGCAAAAGAAAAAGTATAATATGTATTTGTATCAGTTGTCTAGTACCCATAACACAAGCTCTGCTTAGCTTAGAAGAACCAACCACGGGGAAGACACGGGTTTTTTTTTTTATGTTTGGCCCTGCCAAAATGACTCTACTCTGCCTGATGGAAAGCATAAGCAGAATCCAAGAGTGTTGGTCACCATACTGCGAATGCAGACAATGCAGCATGGTGATCCACACCATGGCGGGCTAGTGATCTTCTGCATCACACGGGTGAATAAAGTTGAATTTGAGGAGATGGTGGAAGCCCATCCAAGTCAAACTGCATAGGAATTAGCGGCATGATTTACCATTACCTTAACAACAATATCGACTCAATTGAATCAAATCAATAAGATAAAAATATGAAAAATGGATACCTCATGATTTGACCGATCTGAAATAAGTAATGCGTGTTGAAACTTACGTAGCCTTGTTAAATCGGTACAGAAATCGAGGTATAGGTTGTCGAACTGTGACATTTAACGAAAAAATGGGTTCTGGATGATAACCAATAGCGAAAAATGTCATGGCTGACCTCAGGTCAAACACGGCAACAGTGCTCTCTAGCAAAGCTTATCAATAAAAAAATGGTAACTGTTTCATAGTCACGTTGTATTATTCTGAACATTGTGTTATTCTGTGTGTCTGGTCTAGCAATAACAGCTGATGTTTATTGTGCCAAACTTCGAATAATGACGACGAAACTAGCAGCAGTGAAACAACTCGGATCCGTGAATCGATCTTCACTATTATTGCTCCACAATAATGCAAGGCCTCATACTGTGAGCTAAGAGAAACCATACGTCATCCTCTGAACTCACCAGACCGGGCTCCAAAGGACTACCATTTTGTCGTGATTTAGATACATTCCAACATGGTAAAAAAATCTTACTAAGAGGCAGTATAAAATGCTTTCACACAGCTTGTCGAATTTAAATCCCCATTATCTATCGCAAAGGCATAAACCAACTTCCGATTAGATATTAACAATATCTAATCGGAATCGATCGATCGATCGGAATAGATAATGAAGGTAAATATTTTGAGCAAATAAATAGTTACATTTTAGGAAAAATGAGTTATTATTTTTCAGTGTGCTATGGCTATTGAACGAAGTTGTTATGTGTGAATGAGTAACTTCCTTTTTTATTTTAAGTTTAAAGTAGCTCATCGTACGATGGAGCTTGCAATGCTGGGTATTTTTCTGTCCGATGTAAATTCGTAAAGAACTTATTCGATGGAGAATTAGAGTAACTGGCATCACTCGGCGAATCTGCACATTGAAGTGGGAGGGTCATGTCTCTAAAGGACAAGAATCGCTGGAGCCGAATGGTGCAAGAGTAGAGATCGCGATTAGACAAACGTAGCTAAGAGTGCTCTGTGATGAGTACGTGCGTTGAACCAACAATTTGAAAAAAGTGGCTGGCAGCCAATGGATACAGACTGTTCAAGACCAGGATACGTGGCCTTCTTTGGTGGAGATCCTTGTTCATCAGGGACATGATGGACATATATAGGTTGATTTAACTTAATATTGTATACCTACATTTAAACCAAGAAGGATCTTATGACATTTGGTTAGGTAAAAATAAAGTCAATTCAAAAATAATTTATTTCTTAAACTTCTATTGTGGTCAGCTGATATCGGCCTCAACGTAAGATTATGCGCTACTAGTAGGTTCTTTAAACATAAATAAAATAATAAAACACCAAAATGCTAAATACAAATAAACATTTATTATTAAATACATTTATGTACACACGATTATGACAATTATCACAAAGTTATTAGCTAATAGGTAGGTCGTCCAATATTTCACTATATTACGATTTTGAATTCCAATGCAATGTAAAATTAATACAGGGGTTATTTATTTTATGCTTATGCATTAAATATAAATTGGTCGATTCCATAATACATACGATGTTTATTTTTTTTACAGGATGTCAACGTTTATCATTAATTTGGCTATTACCAGAAGAAATAAGTAAAAAAACAACTTCTACAAGCTTTTGTTAAAGCTGAATAACTTTAAAAGAAAATAGTTAAATAATATCGTTTTTAGAAGAGTTTTTATTTCATAAAACTTATTACTGAAAACAAGGGTTTTATTATGTAGGTAACAATGTTACTTAGAACATTACCATCTATAGGTAGTTCATTTCGAAATTGTTTTTTTAATCTTTTGATCTCAGGCAAATTAGCAATTCCCGTTACTTAGTATTAATATCGTTTTATCGATTACGGAATACTAAGTATTTAATCTCTTTACTACTCCTGGCTATTAACTACACCTGTGTCAAAAGTCATCTAGATCCATTCAGATGTTTTGAATTGAATTGTTCGAGTGGCAAAAATCCCTCCATCGAATCTTTAACATATACTCGTAGTATAGTATGTTAATATACAGATGTCAAACAAAAATGTAGTTGTAAAATGCTTTTGTAAACTTCTGGTTTAGGTACTGTAGCAAAAGAAACTTTGTGAAAAATCATCTGGATGCGACTGTCTACGCTACGTGCTACTGTGTTTAACTACTTAGCTTAATTGCTTGTAATGTGTATAATTATTTTGGTATTTTTAATCTGACATTTGTTTCATATTAATCTATGTTTGGGCTACAATATGTAGTGAATACCTATAAATTTATTCTCACAAATAACCCCACTAAGTTCGTACCTTAGTACACTGAGCTATAAGTACCACAGACACCTACCGAGTAGTCCATTAATAAGGATTCAATAAAACGGTGCAATGGTAATTTAATACAGTGGTATGCCACTAATACATAATAGTTGTGGCGTGGTTCCGTTTACCACGCCAAGTTGCAAAAGTTATGTAAACAATCTGGCAATCATCAACAAAAATATACACTGAAAATTTACTATATACATCTCACGTAGTTGTATAATGTTATATTATATACATTTTTCTAATAAAACAAATAAGTCTACTTTATTTTTTTATTTTGTTTAGTTCTTTAATCAAGTAGCGACTTTTGGCAGTGAGTATTACATATAAATTGGAACTTAAACATAGTACATAGTACTATTTCTAACACGTGATTCTATTTTTTACACACCTTGATAATGAAATATACGGTGATCAAGTACCAATTTATATCTAATTTTTACTTTGTTATAAAATTAATGACATTTGTTTTGAAAATCTGCCATTACCTCACTACCATGATACACGATAGTCACACTATATAGTTTCTTGTGTGAAATATTAGAAGTGAACACACAATATTGCCGATGAGGTTAAGAGATTTTCTCAAACTGTCATATATGTCATATATGTTTGAAATCTCATTAAATTAGTAAACACTGCCGTTTTGTTTAACGTTTCTGTTATTCGCTTAATGTCCCTGACGGTTGTGGCTTAGTTACATTTTGTTTCGAAAAGTAACACTCAAGACAACCTTTATCATCCAGTGTTACTAACACAACATTCATATTTGTGAACTGAATAAAATCGATTTATATTAGTCTATAAATACCTACAAGTAATTGTTTAGCTTAATATTATATTGATTAAAATAGGTACATGGAGTACATAATGTAATCACTACATATTTATATATCTAGATTTCTATAACTTACGTGACTTTTAGTTTTAAAGTTCTAATTCGGAATCGAAGCTTTCAACAATTCTTTAAAAAAAGATACGACTATTTTAAGAACGTCCGTTAATATTTAGTTTAGAAGTAGGTACTTTTAGTTATTCTGTGGTTTGGATCGGGTTTCTAGTTGATCCTTATTATGTTTCTTGTAAAAACTTTAGAGAAAGTCGCAAAATTATCACAATTTACAACGAAATATCTGGAGATCTGGGAGACTGTACGGTAAGGTTTGACCCTAACCAAAGTAGGTGATTTGAATTACAATAGGCACAGTACGACAATTGCGTTTAACTTAAATAAAGACACAGATATTATCATTCAGTCACATCAGGTCTTGAGTTAAAACTTGGCTTTGAACATTTTTGAAATAGATTATGTGCATATGTGAACGTATTGTTCAATCCTAGATAATTATTGTTTAATAAATTAAGAATAGGTACGTCAATTGCTACGATGAAGGTTCTAATAAAACCGTTGAAGTATTGGTTAACGAGCATATCCTTAAGTTCTATATATTACGGAATATATATTATTTCGTAAACTGTTTCTATTACGTTATGATGAGTCGAAGTAACAGACTAGAATAACGGCACATTCACTTACAATAGGTAATTCACAAATCCTGTCCATTCTCACACAGGTGTTTCTATAATTTAAAAAATCTCTATATTTATAACTATTTATTTACATTTACCTACAGATCATTGTTTACAGAGAAAATGGGAATTAAATACAAGTTTAAGCACGCCGTAATAATACTGTGTAAGTGGTTAATACTGAAATATGGTTATATCAAAGTCTACCTATCAATACAATTCAATACTTTTACTTCGGAATTCTCGGATTTCGTCTTATCTAATTATATTATATTCACAGCTGAACAAATATAATTTAGATTAATATTCTAAAATAAGTCTTCTGGCACTATCTATGGTAGATATCTGACGAGACTCTCACGTATGCGAACATGTATTTCGCCAATATGCGACAGTACGTGCTCAACATCTGCGAGTAACATTAGATATTCTCGTGTCCCCTGCACTCTGCCTCCCGCTGTCTTCTCATACCGCCATACCTGAGACAAAAGAGACTAGTTATAACATACGTTAAACCTAACTATTGGTATTATATAAAATGTATAAGATGTAGATTTTAGGTGGTTCCGTAGTATTCTCTGAAATAAAAAGTTGAGCTCATAAAATATTTGACGTTATTCTTTTAGACACTTAACCTGCAAATTAAGGCATTTGTTAGGTACCTCAGCATTATAAACAGAACTGGATTTTTAATAAAAAGTAAGGTATTGTAAATGTATTGCTTCATCACAAAGATTAAAAGCTGTGTGACGAAACAAGTGTTGCTAGAAAATTAACATTAGGTATTATATAAGTTAGTTCGATACATGTTAATTATCGGATCGCTATCGCTAGCAATGCAATTCTTATAATTGTAGTTTTTATCGCTAACTAATATTAGTATTAAAACGAATTGAGGATTAAGTAAAAAACCTTTCGCGTTCCATGATATATTAACAATTATTTTTACGGTTATTAACGCGATCACTTATTAAAAGGTATTACATACCTCCGATTTGCCTGACGTCAGTCAGCCGGTGACCACGGCCAATGCAACCTGGTCGAAACGTCAGGCAAATCAGAGGTATGTTATGTTATACCTTTAAATAAGTGACCGCGTTTATTCCCGTAAAAATAATTGAGGATTAAGTAATTAAGTTTTGCCATACATGTACCTACCTAAGCCAGAAACACAAAGTCAATACTTAATTTGTTTTAAAATGATAATTGAAACTTATGATGATGAAATGATGTTTTAAACTTATTACACATAATTTGGCAAGCGATCAGACGGATGACTTGATAGACATTGACTGCCAGCGCCCATGAACACCTCTAAGTCAGGAATCACAAGCACTTTTCCGGACTCAAGTAGGTACCTGCGTCCGCCTTCGTAGGTACCTAATGTACGCTCGTTGGAAGATTTAAAGGTAGTATCGTAATCTGCATTCCCTAGGTACTTACTGTCAATATTGAGTTCATGAATATTTTTTTTCATTAGCAGTACCTAGACATTCTAAATAAGATTTTTTGTTCAAAATTCTATATGCACTTAAATTGTGATGGAGGACTTTACGCCTGGGAAGAATTATTACTGGCCTCTGTTCGGCCTCAAAGGGATTCAATTAAAAGGCTGTCTTTAGAGTTTTTCATAAAAACCAAAATCCCGCGACACATTATCTTCCGCAACCACCTTGAAGGTGACTGTCAATGTAACGGTTTTCGAATTGCCTGCCAAAATAGCTCTCGGTTGTTTTATTTCGACTGTGTTGTGTTCATTTAAGTATATGCAAATATTTTGCTATTTCCATTCTTAATAAATACCATCAGATATATACAGATAAATAGCAAAAGAATTTTAATAAATAGCAACAGTAGAGACTCTCATTCGAATTCAGAGATTCATTATTAATATGTATTAAAAAGACAGGTCTAGACTCAGAATGCGCTGTCAGTGTGATGACTGATTAAAAATACCTACGGAGTATCACTACCTCTATTCAACCCATGGGTGTTGTAAGAAGCGACTAGGAGACAAACTACGCAGAACAACATCATAAAGAGAAGGAAAACGTTGAACTACCTGGGGGTAGTTCAAAGCTTTCTTTCTGAAAAGAGGCCTATGTCAGCAGTGGACTGTTAAAATCGGTTGATGTTTGATAGAAATACGGGCTAGTAAAACCTCCACACAGGCGTTCACAGTACTTAAATCTACCTTATTTTGAACTAGAAATTGAATTGTAGTGTCTGTTTGTAATATTAAAATAACCGCTTTTTACTAAATACATATGTATGTAAACACGTTACATAAGGCAAAAATGTATTTAAAACACATTTTGTCTGTATGTCTGTTTGTTTCGGGTAATCTCTGGAACGGCTGGACCGATTTTGAAGGGACTTTCACTGTATGACGATGACCGCGGGGTTCACCTAGTATATAATAATATTTATCAAACACCTACCTACTTACTTTATCTGTGAGCATTGTTAAATTTAAATACGACAAATAACAAAAGGCATTCTTTATTCTCCATTGATCCTTAAGCATAAAGATGGCAACCAAGTTAATCTATGATCAATCCTTTAAATTTTTTGTTCTCAAATTATAAAGCCCGTTATTATTAAACCTATGTATATGTAGGTAGGTAAAATATGTACTAAAACCGACTAGATATAGTAATATATAAGTAAGTAAAGTTTTGAAAATATCCTAAATGTGAATCAGCTTCAATACCAAATGCCGTACCGTACTAATACCAGTAACAGTTGCCGTACCGTAATGTCTGATCCGGAAATCCGGAGTGGGTGAAAGGCGATTTTTTTATATAAGATATTTAAAAATAATCGCCTTAATAATAAAATGTTATCTTAAGAAGATTAGAGCTTTGTTAGCAGTTGAGTAGCTAGTTAGTTGCATATTTTTTCTCCGACTACTAGTTATTACTAATACAGCCATATTATGATGAGATTGTCGTATCACCTATTCTCATAACATTATGGTCTAAGATCCGACCCTAGATAGATCTTCACCGAGCTGATAATAGAATAAAACTTATTTTATAATAAATTTTGTAAATGAGAAAATATATAAAAAATGGGTTGGTTGCCCAATGATGCGAAAGCATCACTAGCCCGCCATGGTGTGGGTCACCATGCTGCATTGTTGCATTGTCTGCGTTCGCAGTATGGTGACCATCACTCTTGGATTCTGCTTATGCTTTCCATCAGGCAGAGTAGAGTCATTATGGCAGGGTCAAACATAAAAACAAAAAAAACACCGCCCCGCTGCAAACCCCGGCGGGGTGACGGCCCACAGGTTAAAAAAAAAAGGGTCGGATCTTCTACTATTAGATATTTCTGAGCTTACCTACTTGATAGACGAACGACCAATTTTCTTACTCTTTCTATTCAGAGACTATTTCTTCTTTATAGGAGATGTCGCCAATGCTGGCAGTGTGTTGAAATCAAGTAAAGTTCATACTTTCCAAGTAAATTATTTTCAAAATTTTAATAGTTTGGCTAAACTCACTTTGATTGTTGTGCTGCTTATTATAATGTCTCTGTACAGATTGTAGTGAAATGTCGTAAAATAATATCTACATAAGAAGTATGAACATTTCAACGTCCGAAAAGTAAAATTATGTTGCAATAATTAAGACGGACTTTCTAGGCTTGTAACTGAGTGTTATTATATTCGTCATCGTTTCGTCGGAACATTTAAAAAAGAGAACACTAAGTTACACCTACCAGATAAAAGAGGTTTTATTCCTCCATATCTAACAGATAACTCCGGATCGTAACTGATTATTAAATAAACTCTATAACGATAAATAGGTACAGCACTGAGAAAATAACTAGAATCACCGTTTCAATAACTATTTTTATTATGTGGTACTTCAGAAAAGGAATTTGTCTTGAAAGGAAACTGCTCTAATCGAAATCTCTGTCTCACCTATTTTAGTGGTTTTTAAAGATCCATTAATAGGGAATAAGTACGAAAGTGCGTGTTTAAAAGGAACTTTGTTTATTTGAGTTTACTGTGTCGGGAAAACGACTGTCGGTGTAGAATATCGCGGTAGGTGGTTTGTAGGCGTCATTTAATGCTTTGGGTAACAACATTTCCAAATGTTTTGTATATTTAACTTTACTGTTGTAACTCTACTGTTTAAAATATAACTAATAAGTACCAACCTATTATGTTTAAAATTTGAATGAAATATTTTATTTATTAATTTTATCCACAGAATGTACAATGGCGGACTTAATGCCAAACCGTTGCGTGAGTTTCGTTAGGACTATTAGATTAATCCAGAATGAACTAAATATTAAGAAATGAACTAGAAGAGAATCGGGAAATCTATAATTATATATATAAAAATAAATCCCTATTTGCCTTGGTCACGACATCACGCGTAAACGGCTGAACCGATTTTGCTAATTCTTTTTTTGTTGGATAGCCCATTTAGCGAGGAAGGTTTTAGGTTATGTAACATCACTCTACAACTTATAGGAGCCGGGTATAGACCGAAAATGTTGGAAAAATGGAAAAAGAAAATCTTGTGGAGAGACGCAAACGAAGTTGAGCGGGTCAGCTAGTAAATATATGAAAATGAATCGCTATTTGCCTTGGTCACGACATCACGCGTGAACGGCTGAACCGATTTTGCTAATTCTTTTTTGGTTGGATAGCCCATTTAGCGAAAAAGGTTTTAAGCTATGTAACATCACTCTACGACCAATAGGAGCCGGGTATCGACCGAAAATGTTGGGGAAATTGGAAAAATCTTATGGAGAAACGCAAACGAAGTTAAGCGGGTCAGCTAGTATAATTTAAACATGTGCTTTATTACAGTAAAAGAATACCTACCTAATGTAAAGTATTTGCATGATCTAAATCACTGCTGATTATTTTTTTTGTAAAACGTAGTTGATAACCTACATTTCCCTACCACAGAAAAGTAGTGTAAAGAATTGTAGTAGTATCAAACTTGTTTGACAATGCCTCAGATAAGAAAAACAACGGAATGGTAATGGACTTATTAAAAGGATTTTACCTTTACCAACGAAATGTGATCAACAGAAATGGCGGCGTGGCCAATGTACGCTACCTACCCAATATGACTTTTTTGAGCTACATAGATACTTTTGGTTTTAGTTAAAAATGTAGATTAGTTCATGGTTATCATAGAAAAAGTGTTAACAGTGTCATTGTAGAACAAAAATTGTGTATAATATCAAGTCCCACCAAAAACAGTTTCATGTAAAATGTTGCCAAGACGACTGCATACCTACGGCTTAGCCTGTGAAAAAGATATCAGATCTCATGTAGAGCCAAGCTTCTGAATCTACACGCCCTAACTCTACCAACTCTAACTTTATAAACTCTACAGCTCAGTAAAATGCATTAAAAAGTTATTTTAGTTTTTTATGAAATACATAGATAACAAATGAGTTGTCATTGTTGTCAAAGACATTATTGAAACCATTGACACTGGCAGAATTGTCGACATCGGCATATTTGCTATTTCTAAGAAAAATAAAGAAGAAAGAAAATTATTTCTTTACGATTTTCTTGACCCGTCAATAAAATTTTGCTCTTCTTCTACCTAAACACATAAGTGAGCCAATTCTATCGTTTTTTGAGGTAATATATATTTTAAATTAATATGACATATTTTCGGCAATCTGACACACTAGGCCATCTTTTCAAACAAAGTAGATTTTTATGGCATGTTTAGGAAACCTAGGAATGCGTTTTGTTAATGTAGTTATACCAACTTTTTGAGCAGAATTCTTTTAGCACAGTTCTAAAATATGATAAATACCTACATGAAAATAATTGTGTGATTGACAGCAGTTGTCTATTGCGTTTATTTGTAGCAACTACTTTCAATAACAAATAAACGCGTCTTATAGGTACCTCATATATTCTTCAAAATCGAACCATAAATGATCCAAATGGATCGATGATCTCGTACTTTTCTTGTGTATAACAACAATAAAATACGTCTTGGAAAATAAACTTCTGCTCGTTTCGTAAGTATTGGCCGACATAAATAATACTTTATCTACATAGGTATATATTTAACAGAATACAGTAGGGTGTTAATGTATAGGTATATTATATTTATAGTTTTCAATCGTAATGTTTTACGACATTTATGCTTTACGGCCTATCTACTCAGTTCCTCTCGCTTCTGACGCTAACGTTACACACATCTGTGTACCTACAATCAACATCATAATTATTTATGCTCTCAAAGTACTCAAAATTATGTGGAAAACATCAATTCAATTTTATATTGCCAGACATAACACTCAAATTATTGTACGCATTCAAAGTGGTCAAAATATCTTAGCTATCAGTTGTCAATATTGTGTTGACTAACAGCGTGTTCATATTAATGTTATGAAATAGGTTATTCAATGGTATCTATGCTGATGCTGACTGTACATACGGTACCTATTAATAGGGGCATAGGGTTGCTATTTATTATGATCATTTCATTTTCGTTGACTTTTAAGTACCTACAATAAATATCATATACCTACCTCAACTGTATAACGTCTATTAAATATCAAAGCCAAAGAAAAGGTGTCCGTATTTACTCGTATATATACCTATACCTACTATTATGGAAACAGCGACGTTCCTAGCTCGAGTAGCGTCCATGTGCAATAATTACTTTAGCGCCCTTTAGTAAGCAGGTTCAATAAAAGAGCTGCAGCCTGCACTATAAGTAAAAACGCCCGTAAATATGAACAGTTACTAAAAATATTGTTCTATTGCATCTTATCTTCTCTGAGTAGAATAGTATACCTACTCTTAGTGTGTTTATCATGACTTAATGGATTTTTTACTTTACTTTGTATTTTTGCAATGAGACGAGCAATGTAGGTTTTCTAAATGGTGACCACTTGACATCGCGCTGTATCCGCACGGTTATGTGATAAGAATGAATATGTACCTGTGTATGTTTTGCCTGGTAATAAACATCCACAATTATGTGGACACCCCGTGGTGATCATGCTAAAACCTTTGCCTACTTCTCGGGTCACTTGTGTGATAGAGACCAGAGAAATAAACATTATTCTCTTTTCTGTGATGTAGTTTTAGATTTCCTAACTAGAACTGTCACTAAGTGGTAGAATACGCGTCCATGCTGGATAGGCGTAAACTAACGTAGCTGAAGTGTTTTTCACATCTTTGATAGCCTTTGTTTGCCTTATCAGGGCTATAGCTAAAGGTACATACGTTTGAGAGTTCCAAGAATGTAATGATACTTGAATCAAATTCAGTAGGTCAAGTACCATCAAAATATTCAAAAGTTCAGTTTCGATCTATGCCTACTCGATTTCACAAATGCTATGAAAACAAAAAGCTCATTACTAAGACAGGTAGAATACCGATCCAAGGTGTTCGAATTCTGCGGATCGCTCACCGACAGGCTCTGGCACAGTGGCGCGTGCGGCTGGAACAGTCACAGACATGCAGAATGCTCGTCAACGCGCTGTTGATGCCGTTCTACCTAACCTCGAGCTTGGATAGGAAGGGAAGAAGGTCGCGTCTCCTACCTACTGATGCAGATAATAATAAACCTTATAATAATTTATTTCAAAATAGTTTAACTCACCGGGCATGGTTGCTTCGGTGAGTATCTGAATAAGATCGTGAAGAGACGGCACAATGCCACCATTGCGCCGTCGTCTGGGGCTCCGCCCATCACATGCTGGAGGACTGCCCTGCATGGGCGTCTGAACGCAAAGTCCTGGTTGACCAAATTGGACTAGACCTGTCTCCGCCAGGTATTGCTGCCATGAGGGGGGTGAGGAGGGTTGTGGCGCAGTGGTCTTTTTCTACGAAACAAAGTGATTATGCAAAAGAGGGGATCGGTGGAAGGCCGATCACGAGCGAAGAAGACGTCGGCGCTATGAACCGTCGACGGGACCGCAGGCCACCGGGGGATGGCCTGTCTCTGGTAGCAGTTTGATTGCTGTAGCGGCATGTTGCTGATTGATTGCTGTAGTGGGTAGCGGCATGATTACATAATCGTGTAATCGGCCTACCATCCTGGAATTGAAGGGGGGAAATTATTTCCCCCGAGACGGCGTCTGATAAGGATTCTGGAAGGCCCTAAAATAACATGATCCGGGTCCTCTCAGAGTAGGGCGCCAGAGGCCTTAACTTCTTCTGGTACGACTACGAATGAGAAAAATAAAATAAAAAAAGGTTTGTTTTTCATTAAGTAGGTGATAGACAAATATTATAAAGAAAGAAATATTAAATTATGTCTTGGCATAATTTTTAATCCTTTTTATACCTACTGTTTAATAGGATCTGTTACTGTGGAGAAACCTACCTATGTACCTAGGTATACTAAGTTGTCATACTCTACAAAATGTTCTGATAACTTTCTTAAACTTTTAATATAATAAAAAAATAACACTTTTATAAACCCTTATAAACCGTAAGAGTTTTACAAAGATAATATGCCTATAGTCCATCTAATCTAAGAGATTCCGTTTGAAGTTTTATATTTATCAACACGAAACAACAATCACGATAGCCTTTTCCTTAAAACCATGGAAAAATGAAGGTTTTTTTTATCTTACAGCTAAATTTTAATGTAAATCTTTAAAACAAGGCAGAAAAATAAACATCTGTCATTACAAGTAACGTAATTAGGTCCTTTACCATTGTAGTCCTAATGATTTTTCCAACTCACTTTACTGTATCTAATCTAAGCTGATGCCCGCGACTGCGCTCGCGTATATGTCGGTTATCGCGGAAAATAGTAGCCTATGTGTTATTCTGATGTACCTATAAACTATATTACTGAACTTTCACCCTTATAACATTAGTGTGATTAATAGGATATCTATGTCCTTTATGTCTAGTACATATCCGTAAAATTGAAAATGATTTGTACCTAGGTATAAGGAAATGATATCGGATATGATGAACCGGATATCGTAATGATTGATTTATTTAATATCTTCATTCACTTCACTATGCCTCGATCTGTCAGAAATGTACGAGTAATACCTCCTTTAAATAAACCTTACCTTTTAAATAAAGCCGACCGACGATATTAATTAACCACAATAAAGAACAGTTCTGTATTTCTAAAGGTACCTATTCATTATTTTGGGTAAACAAATGATTTACATAATGTAAATGAACGGAATTAAATGGCATGCGTAATCGTTTCTACCTAAGCGATGGGTAAGAAACTTTCGCACAAACGCACATTTAATAAATTTCAAACTTCCTGTACACATTTACGTAAAACAAATATGTAGGTACCTACCTATACAAGATGGTATGTACCTATCATGTCCGTACAATTAAATCATGTCGATGTTGGTTTTATAGTGATTTGTTGCAATCGAGCCGAGTGACACGGTGTTCCGTCATAATGTGAGTCTACTGAATGTGACTTGGGTATATCTACCATACTACGTCCCTGAGAGCTCTGGAGGAATGGTCGTTTCAGGCCTTATTCTGTTTCGATAGATACTACTTGCTTCATCCGTTACCCTCTAGGCACTTGGTTATAGAACTCTTGCACTCCATTTACCTTTCTGTTAATCTATACTAATATATAAAGCTGAAGAGTTTGTTTGTTTGTTTGTTTGTTTGTTTGTTTGTTTGTTTGTTTGTTTGAACACGCTAATCTCAGGAACCGCTGGTCCGATTTGAAAAATTCTTTCGGTGTTTGATAGTCCATTTATCGAGGAAGGCTATAGGGTATATATCATCACGCTACTACTAATAGGAGCGGACCAACAATGAAGAATGTTTCAAAAACGGGGGATATTTTTACGCTACTAGTATATATATATACTAGTATATACTAATACTAGCCGACCCACGCAACCTCGTTTGCGCCTTATATTGCCCGTAGCGTGAAAATTTCCCCCGTTTTTGAAACATTATTCATTGTTGCTCCGCTCCTATTAGTAGTAGCGTGATGATATATACCCTATAGCCTTCCTCGATAAATGGACTATCCAACAACGAAAGATTTTTAAAATCGGACCAGCGTTTCCTGAGATTAGCGTGTTCAAACAAACAAAGCTAAGACCTGCAGGAGCTAAGCGCCAATGAAAAATGTTACAAAACGGGGGAAAATTATCACGCTACGGGCAATAGGAGACGCAAACGAGGTTGTGTGGGTCGGCTAGTTATTACTAGACGTCTCATAGCTACCTATCTGTTATTATTTAACCTTTTTTACACATTATATATTCCATATGATTTCCATCGCAGTTAACGATTTCCGACGCCCGAATTACAACACCTACAAAGTCCAGAGTGCCATGATTTAATTTTCATAACTGCTTCCTATAGGTAGGTACCTACCTATATCTGGCAGATCGGCATTCGTCGATCCAATTTGTTGGTAATGCCCTTCATATACCTACCTAGTTAGTACAAGGTGGGTATTTGGAATGTATTAAATCTATAGGTAAATGTGTGTAATATGTGTATAAATATTGAAATTTACCGAAAATAGTTCTTCAGCTATCTAGTTAGGTATAGGGACCTAGATAATTTAATTGGTAAATAAACTTTATCTTGAATATAACAAACACACAATGTTTTCAGTCGAGATGTACACGAGAAATGACATTTCTTCTTTACCTATAGTTCCTATTTAAACAAAAATGGTGGTTAGGTACAAATCCTTCGTACTACGCTACGCTTCTCTACGCTAGTTTGAATCGCATTTCGTCCTATTTTCTTAAAAAAAATGGACACCCGTTTCACTGTTTAATAAATATCGGTGTTTAACTCTCATCAGATAAAAATTAATAAACTAAAAATAGGTAATTGTAACAACTCAGGTGTGAAAAACTCTTTCCACCCTAACTTGTACAAAAACCAGAACTAGATATAAGTAAAAACACCTACTTATCTACATAAACATAGGTCTAGGATTTTTAAGGATTTATTTAATTAATTATGTGAATAGATTGATGCGACCACTTGCGATGTAGGTACCTACGTTCAGCTTTACACTTCTCATGTACCCTTTTGTTGTTTTTTCTTGCGTTTGCTTCAACACTTGGTCACCAGATGGTCACTTGTTTCACTCATGATAAAGCATTGAAAACTTATACAAAATCCGAAGATTTGAAACAAAAAACAAATATTGGGGTCGAACGTGTTTCGGAACGAGCATGCCCGCTGTGTCATTCAACGGTTTCTTTTTGCATGTGCATTCCATTTTAAATTCAAGTTCCGTCGGTCGCGTTCACAATATCCTAATACCGAAATAATATCCTATAGTACCTACCTACCTAGCTACTTAAAAAACATTACGATAAATTTACTAAGCGTTAGATACGATACGATACCAGATAACATTACAAATTCTATGGATACCTAATGTATGTCCAGACCAAATCAAAACAAACGTACCTACAGTATTATAACTTCCGTGAAGCATCGGATATAGGTACGTACAGGTGTTTAGAGTCGGCGGCGGCGTCCGGCGGCGCAAACGCACGCATGTCGGGCAGCGTACGCACACCCTGCCGCCGTCACCACTTATTGTTACATCTAGTATTCAAACACATGTGGAATTTCGACATACCTATAGGTGTGAACGGAGCGGGAGGCGGCAGGGTCGGCCGCCGATCTGTAAACAGTGGTTATCGACGCGCCGGCACTTGCTTCCACGGCATCTCCGGCTACTGGGCTATATTTATCCGCTCTGGAACTGACGCGTTCGGCTAAATCCGTTCGGCGCCGAGCGATGCCGGCCTCCTGCAACCACAACCACGTCACGAAGTGTCTCGATGCACACCGGCGGCGCTCCCCCGACGTCCGCACCGGAGTATACAACCGCCTCGCACAGCGGAATTCGCGAACGCTCACTACAAGTAGGTACAAGTGAAACGACTTCGCAAGGCGCAAGCAAAGTAATTGTTTAAAGATATCTTACCTGAGGGCTGTGTCTCAGTAGGACTTATGAGCTGGAGCTGGTGCGGCAGCTACGCATGCCTGGTGGTGATAGTAAGAGGGAGCAGGCGTACGATAGTGGTGGTGCGGTGGTGGTGACGCGCGGTACGCGTCTGGCACTGGTGATCCTCCACGGTATCCAGCCAACTGACAACTCGGTGGTTCGAATAAGTCACGGAATGCCGGTGGCAGTTGCTCTGCTGGAGGTTCCGGGGCCGCGTACCACCCAGACGTAGCCGCACGGAATTCCTCGGCAGCTAGTGAATACGGCTGGGGCGAACAGTATACAGCAGAAGCTGGCAATCGAGGTTCACTAAAGTCATCGAGAGTGTCTACTGGTTTGTCATATCTCGCACAATCTGCACCCGGTTCTCGTTTTGGTCGACACTCGAAAATTCGAGGCTTCACATCAGGTTTTACGTCTCGTTGTTGCCCTAGTGCGTCAGCAGTGCTTAACGCCTCCTGTGCAGCAAGCGCTTCTTGGGCTTGTTGCAGCTGCTGCTGTCGTTTCAAGGCTTCTTCTTTTTCTCTTAAAGCATCTTTCTTCTTAAAGCGACGCCGCCGGCGCAAATACGAACCGTTATCGAACATATTATAAGAATCAGGATCTAGAGTCCAGTAACTGCCTTTGCCAGGCTTTTTATCGTCTCTCGCCACTTTCACAAAGCACTCATTCAGGCTTAAATTATGCCTGATAGAATTTTGCCATCCCTGTTTGTTTTCTCTGTAGTATGGAAACCGTTCCATAATGAATTGGTAAATACCATTTAGTGTGATACGTCTTTCCGGAGCATTCTGTATAGCCATTGCTATCAATGCTATATATGAATAAGGTGGTTTAACCATGTCTTTCGGAGCACCGACATGCTGTTGATGGGGATGGAGGTACGGGGCTCCATAGCTATAACGATACTGTTCATAGGCATAGGGTGTGACACTGGCGGAGTAGCCACCGGCGGCTCCACCGCGGTACGCATAGGGACTCTGTTCACCGAACAACGCGTGCATCTTGATCGTCTACGTTCACTGTCGCAACATACTCGACCCGAAATTACGGAACCTTCGACGCGTTGCTCTCACGGCAACAAAACGACGACTGACCGATTTTGTTTGGATTCACAACAAGGCCGGTTTACATAGCGGAGGTTAAGCGAGAGACGAATGAGCGACAGAGTGGGCGACACCGTGAACGTGTTGCACAGTACTAGAGCTCCGCCCCGGAGTACCGTCTTGCTTACTCTACCTGCGTGCGATAGTTTCATCCTTCTCTCGCAATGTGAGTAAGGTACCGTACGCCCAGCCCCATTACTTGGGCGGTGCCGTTTCATTATTCCTGTACTGCCCCAACGCGGACACTCCTCACCCTAGTCCTATATCCTGAACCATTGTTAACACATCTGTCGACTTTTCTGGCATATATCGGCTTTGTTTGGCTGGTCAACTCATGCCCAACAGAAACACAAATAAATTGTCAAATAGAAATGAAGGTGATAGATAACTAAATACATTTTAGATAATCAATCCTATCATCAAAGTTGTTGCTATAGGTACCTACTTGTTTGTTTTAAAGTTTTATTTTTTTCTTAACAAAAATTACTGAAACTACGCAAGAGAAGGTTTTAGTATAGAAATGGATTTAAATTATGCTGTCCTATACACGCCTAAGTTTATAGGTAGGTACCTACCTGTCTACCTACTACAGGCGTAGCCAGGTTTTAGTTTTAGAGGGGGGAGGGGTATTAAGATAATTCCTAAAATGACTAGGTATGTTACTTTAACCGTAGGGTACCTAAATTATAATGAAAAAAAATTTGATGAGTAAAAATATAGGTTTATACCTACGTACATAGAAATATATCGAAGGGGGATTGTTTGAAACCTAAACTATTATCTTATTTTATGTTTTGTAAATGCCTATTTATATCTACTTTATTTTAGTAACAAAATGTGTGATGTCACGTCCACTCAAAGACTAAAATCACTTGCTCCGTCACTAAATGAAATGAAATGAAATGAAATGAAATGAAATGAAATGAAATGAAATGAAATGAAATGAAATGAAATTTTGATAAGTGTAATATGTAGGTTAGAACTTAGATTTCTAAACAGTTCCTTTGTCTGAGTCATCTACCTAATATGTACCTATAGGTTGCAATGTCTCCCAAACAGTCCCAATTTGTTTATTTTTTTATTTGAGGAAGCTACCTTTACCTTTCACATATTTCTACCCTTCATAGTGAATTCTTACTGCTTAGGTACTTATTGAGCATTAGGTATTAGGTAACATAAACAATATAATAATAATAACACAACTCATAATGTCGTTGCTGGGCTCGGGTCTCCTCTCAAGAGAGGGTTAAGGCCATACGTCCCCACGCTGGCCCAGTGCAGGTCTGGGACTGGCAAGGTAACGTTGTGTCTACGTAATCTTGCCGATGGATGTTTTCTGCTGGAAGCTTCACGACTGCTATCCAATGATATCAACCGGGACCGGATCGGAGGACCGGGATGTACGTACCTACTTAGGTATTATATTTTATTTTTTATTTTATACAAAATAATTTCGATGTTTCACATCTGCCAGGCGTCCCGTGGCGGCTCACGTTTTTCTTATATATACCTATTGTGAAGATACGGTCAGAATATTTATCTCGGAGTGAAACTCGAGGGCCTAATTTATAAATGGTTCGTACGGCGCGTTTTTGTAGAACAAATATGGCATTAATATCTGCATCATTAAATATGCTATGAAAGTAACTGCAGTAAACTATTCTAGCTGTATCAACATCAGTTAAATGTCGAATCTTTTTTACAACAAAAGCCGCTGAGCTTAGTCTACCGGATAGTTTTTCTATTTTGGGACCCCATTGTAACTTAGCGACAATAATAATACCTAAAAATACAGTAGATGCCACGATCCAACTCTAGTCCATTTAATCGAACATTGGTTTTAACATGCCTAACGTTTGGTGTAGAGAATTTAATGAGTTTAGTTTTCTTTTCATTAAGAGGAATGCACTGTTGACTTCATTAAAACTGTCAAGTTGGCGCCGTACTTTAAATGTGTCATCCGCAAACAATACAATCTTATGATTGTCACTTACATAATAAGATAGATCATTTATATATATATCTATATGAGAAACAGAAATGGCCCTAGAATAGAATACTGTGGGACCATTGTTACCGGGTGGGATCCCGAAGATGTTTTTTTTTACCACTAATATCAACTTTTGTAAACTCTTTTATTCAAATACGGCGTTAGAATATTCAGAGCATTATTACTTATTCCGCAGTGTTGTAACTTCCTGATGAGTGTAGGATGATGGCCACAATCGAAGGCCTTAGACAAGTCACAGAATAGGTATACCAAACGCATGCTGTGAATCCTTCCAGGCGCCATAGGTATATGGGTTTAAGCAATTCCACACCCGCATCCGTAGTTGAACGACCTTTAGTAAAACCAAATTGCTTTTGATGAAGCAAGTTATGCTTAATAAAATGTTGTAACATTTGGTTTAAAAGCAATTTTGGAAGTATTGAGATTGATCGGAAGTTTGATGGTTCTGAACTGCTACCAGATTTGATTATTGGAATCACTTTATTTTGTTTCATCAGATCAGGCAACATACCAGATGCGATACAAGAATTGAAAACAGTTGCTAAAAACGGAGATATCATATTAATTATTGCAGAAAGGTAGGTATACCTAGTGTGTACCCATAAATCAGTTGTTTTCTTTACATTTATACTTTTAAAAGCCTTGATAACATCATTTGGACTTACAAATGAAAATTAAAAATCTGTTTACAAACCACACCGGTTATATAGATATACTAGCTGAACCCCGCGGTGTTACCCGCGGTTATCGTCGTACCGCGAGTAACGCCGCGGGACAAAGTTAGTCTAAAAAAGTAGCCTAAGTTACTCCCTGGATCATCAGCTACCTATCAGTGAAAGTCCCGTTAAAATCCGTGCAGCCGTTCCAGAGATATCTATACTAATATATAAAGCTGAAGAGTTTGTTTGTTTATTTGTTTGTTTGAACACGCTAATCTCAGGAACCGCTGGTCCGATTTGAAAAATTATTTCGGTGTTGGATAGTCCATTTATCGAGGAAGGCTATAGGGTATATATCATCACGCTACTACTAATAGAAGCGGAGCAACAATAAAGAATGTTTCAAAAACGGGGGAAAATTTTATGCTACGGGCAATATAAGGCGCAAACGAGGTTGCGTGGGTCTCCTAGTCGTGTATACATACACATGCATTTAGTAAAAAGCGGTTATTTAATATTACAAACAGACACTCCAATTTTATTTATTTGTACCTATAGTTATCGTTTTTGAGTAAGTAAGTACCTACTTAAATTACATAGGTAATTTTAGTCTCTTTTTATTTAATTTTTCCCAGGCATCCTTAAATACTTAGGTAATCTGTTATTAAATAAGCTTTCTTTTGCTAAAATTTTCCATAGGTTCGTATCAATTCGGTGTAGTAATCTATTGATTTACCTGTTCACACCTACTTGCCAGGTAGACATATACTTAGAAATGAGTACCTAAGCAAACACACCAAGGCATATATTTTAGATACTTAATTATAAATTAAAAGGTAACAATAAAAAAAGTCGTCGTAAGCCGTCGCGGGCGCACGTCGCGTCACCTATATTTTTACCCTACTACGGCAAAGCCAAAGGAGGGTTATGGTTTTGACTGGTTATGTATATATCCATGTTCATTTGTTCCTGACAAATGAGGTATCATTAGAATCGTCTTGATCGTTCGCTGGCTATAGACTACAACGCGTCACTAAATCTACTGCGGATCCTCTAGCGTTTATAAAGCACTGTGGTCAAAATAAAATAAGAAAACTAATCTATACTTCTATACTTACATAAAAAAGTATATACTGAAGAGTTTGTTTGTTTGTTTGAACGCGCTAATCTCAGGAACCGCTGGTCCGATTTGAAAAATCTTTCAGTATTAGATGCATCACTTGTTTATCAATTGAATCATTAAAATGAAAACTAAAAATACTCGTAGGTTGACGGAAGTGGAAATACAAATTGTTGACATAAGCAAATGTGGGTAATATAATGTTATTTCTCTGGACAAAAAGCCGAAGACCCAGATCATTGCTCAAAAACTACCTGCAAATCCAACAGAATGCTGAGCAGAGATTAACGCGACATCCGTTCTGAATATAGATTTTTGTTGACGCATATCATTAACAGTTGGCTACGTAAAAAAATCGATTGCATTTCGGGCTGAGTGTCAATAAATTAGTTTTACACTTTTTTAGGTAAATTGTTCATCTTGAAGTATTTTTCTGTGACTTGCGGTATAGTTTAATGTGTTCCAAGTACCTAACTTATATCTACTCAGCTAAGAATACAACGAGATAAATGTCACTACGTCTCTCAGAAGCGTTGCCAATTACCAAATTGATTGCTGATTAATTGAATGAGGTAATAAATAATTTTGTAATGACTGCCTCGGTGGCGCAGTAATAGCGTAGCGTAAGACTTATTGACTGCTGAGCTTGATGTCTCGGGTTCGATTTCCCTGGTGAGACCAAATATTTGAATGATATCTCAAATATTTGTTTCAGAGTTTAAGTATTTTTATGTAGGTACTAGTTGTTGCCCGCGGCATCCGGTTATCACGGCAAAGTAGCCTATGTGTTATTCTGATGTATAAGCTATATTACTGTAAAGTTTCATCCAAATCCGTTCAGTAGTTTTTGCGTGAAAGAGTAACAAACATCCAAACATCCATCCATCCTTACAAACTTTCGCATTTATAATATTAGTAGGATATTAGTAGGATAATTTGTAAGTTATAAAAAAGTAGTTAATTATGTATTTAAATCAGTTGTCTAGTATCCATACCTAATAAAAGCTCTGCTTAGCTTGGTACTAGACGACGTTGTGTGTTAGATGTCCGAAAGTATGTATTTATTTATTGATACCGCATCCCTAAACTATTTACGTGTAGGTATGATTGGACCATCCTAGTTTTGTGCCATAGGTAGGTAGGTATACCAATAGCTGGTAGGTATTACACCTTGTTTGAAACAAACATTGAAAGTTATATAGTGCGTACTAGAAATTTGTAAGTACCTTCGTACCTCGTGAGAGCCTCGATCTCTTTGACATCGGTTCCAGCACTGTCAACCAACGTCGCAAAATCCCTTGTTAGCGAAAAAACGAATGCTTCGCATTCGCTTGAATGTACCAATTTCAGCTAAGTAATCTCGTAGATTTTCAATGAATTATTTCTATTTAAATGTCTTCTGTGGACTAACAAAAAGAGCACAAGTAGGATTAAATTTTTCGGAAAAAATAGCTATTTTAAGTAATCGTTAAACTATCTATCGAGGAAGGCTATAGGCTATATATCATCACGCTAAGACCTACAGGAGCGAAGCAACAATGAAGAATGTTACAAAAACGGGGGGAAATTTTCACGCTACGGGTAATAGAAGACGCAAACGAGGTTGCGTGGGTCAGCTAGTACTAATAGGTATATAAAGCTGAAGAGTTTGTTTGTTTGAACACGCTAATATCAGGAACCGCTGGTCCGATTTGAAAAACTCTTTCAGTGTTAGATAGCCCATTTATCGAGAAAGGCTATAGGCTATATATATATATCATCGCGCTAAGACCCACAGGAGCGGAGCAACAGTGAAGAATGTTCCAAAAACGGGGGGAAATTATCACGCTACGGACAATAGGAGACGCAAACGAGGTTTCGTGGGTCGGCTAGTTTAGGTATAAAAAAGGATATAGGCTGAGCTTATTCACTGATCCTAGTTATAATCCCCTCGCTTGAGACTTTCGTTCTGGACATGGTCTAATGTGAGATTGCTCGAGATTCCATCGTTTCTTTTAGTATGGAAGTGATGTCTACTAAAGAGTTCGGGAAGAGAAAGGGAGAGGGCCAGTACTCTCTGTTACGAAGAGGTACCACCGTTCAACCTGGTGGTAGTCCAATATTTAAATTCTACAAAATTCATACGGCATAAGTTAAGAAACCTGTCCTAAAGGTTCAAAACGACAGTTTATCAGACACTATCGCCTACGTCTTCTTCTTTAGAGTCCTTTTTATTTAAATTTAAAATAAAAATAAGTCGATCCGAAAGTGATATCTGCAACAAGCTCGTCGTCCGCCATGTTTGCCGATTCAGATAATATATGTTCGCCAACCGTGAGGACGACTGTTTGTGTTGGTTGAATGTGTCGACGTTTGGGACTTTGTTTGTCGGGTTCTGTATTTGTGGCAAACACCACGCATGTGGATGCGGCTTATCATATTTAACTAACAACAAATTAACCTGCTGTCTAATTCTGCAAGAGGGCGCTAAATTTTTTAAAGCTAAACGTGTCTTTGCGTTTAACAAATTTTGTTTAGTAGCTGTTTAAGTCGAACGTTGTGCAAGTCGCCCTAAGTGTTAAGTGCTCCTACTTCATTGGGCTTAAAGTTATGAGTGCTCTTGTATTCCCTACAACTCCTACAAGTAGGTAGTTTAACAAGCTTAAGAGTGAGTACCTACTCAGTTACGTTTAAACTTGTTAGGTCATTGATGTTGACGATTCATAGGTATACTGACATAATTATTAGCGATATTAGCTACTTATATTAGCTAGTTAGATAGATATTAGCGACTTATTTCCTTGAAAGATTGAAATTGGCAACTTTTAGATTTTAGAAAGAATATCAACTTTACAATGCGTTGTAAAAAAAGTATACGACAACAATACGAATACAATACGCCCCGCCAAGACGAGCCGAACGAAGCGCAAGGGCCCTATACCACAGAATAACTAATAGTAGGTACTAACGTACAGAAGCAAGAAGTAAAACCTGGTTGATGGTTTGACTGGAATCCAGTCTCCGTGGAAATAGTAGGTAGGTACCTATTAGTAAACGAAACTAACAATTTGGAAAACAACACTTATACTAATTAAGAAAATATTTTAAAGGTAGGTACAAAAACTTATTATAGTCAATCTAATAAATACTTTTTTTTAGTTTCCTGCAATTTTTTTTTATTTGTTACCTCTCTGATGTCCGTCGCAAGAAGATATTAGATTGTAAGGATTTCTTAGAGTTTTGTCACCATGATAATAAGGTTTTAAACAACTAATTAAATGATGTTATTGCCTAATCAACTAAAAGTCCTTCCCGGGAGGAGTGCTCGCCGAAACATACCTAAACTGAGAAGTGAAACCCCCTGCACTATCTTCGTTTTCTTGAAGTACTTGAAGTGTTTATTGAACCTTCATAACTCTTAGTTTCCGATATACCAGATAGTTAAAATTCTCAGGATATGATGTAAATAATAGGATAATTAAACTAAAAATTTTCAATTGCAAAGTACTGATACTTTAGATTTTATTAATATCTAAAGAACACCGAGTTCGTCACTAACACACTGATGATCATCAAAACTGTTGCGGTAGGTACTTTCTGAAATGCTAGAAAGCTGAAATTTGGTTTGTAAGCCATGTATACAAATCACAAAAAAAAACATTAGCCTATTACTTTTGCCCCCCAACCCCCAAAATTGGTTTTAGTTTATCAACTTAGCCTCTCAGGTGTCCGCGTGTGTTTCACCTGTCATTTTTTAGCATAGCTTGAATGTCACGGGGTTTGTGGGATAATTCCCGCCAATTCCCGATTCTCATTGAAATGCAGATTTCCAAAGAAAAATGTATTGGACATATACGATTTCAGCGTATCATTAGAAAGGAATTAAAATAAGCTATCAGATGATGTATCATTAATTAGAATCGAATATAGAATTCAATAAGTAAATCCTAGATGAAAGTAGGGAAAGTGTTTTTTTCTTCGATGTACTGCTTAAAAGGTGAAATGAGTGTAAATAAAACATTTATTACAAGTAATAGTTACTTTATTTAAAACTACAAAGGATAAGTAACAATGTACCTGAAAAAAAGGACCCTTCTTCGATACAAATTTTTTATACAATATGGTTATCAACAATGACCTCCATTTCGCCCGCTCGAAATCTCAACAAAAAATGGGGTATATGTTGTACACTTGAAATATCGGCTCACTGTGGTTCAAGTGGCTTCGGGTTACATTTATTTTAAAGTACAGCTCACGTTCTTGGGATTTGTACAAGCAACTGCAAAACAAAAGATAAAGTTTACATTATAAGAAGAATGTAAAATAAACACTCTGTAAAATAAAACACACAAAGGTATCCTTGAACATTGGCTTACATAACAAATTCTATACAATTTATTGCTCACATAACTTTATATTTATGAAATTGAATATATTTCCTTACATAAAAACATATGAAAAGTATAGGTTCTTAAACAATACGAAACCATAAAATGGACAAAGCATAACATATCTACGGCCGTACAATGGCCGCGAAAATAATGCATTTTTTGTTTTGTGTTTTAAACATTTATAAACGGCATTTACACAAAGTAATGCTTATTATGTATGTAAATATAAATGTAGTTTAAGTTTCAAACAATAAATTGCTTAGACAACGACATTTTGTACACGATATTCATGATTGTTCGGAGTTTCTCGAACTCACGTAGGCAGTTAGCGACCATGTTTGAAAAAATGTAACTATGTAGACCGAAATCTTTGTCCAATACACAATAAAACACTTGAAAAATGTTTAGTACTTACCCATACATGACGTGCAGGCACCAAAAATGTTTTAAAAACTGTTTCTTGTAACTTGTAGCTGCACAAACTTTGACAGCGCCGACACATTCTGTCACTCCACTGTCGCGGCCGTAAATAAACGACGATCGGAACCCATCGGGCGTCGGCGGGAAAATAGTGGTGCGCTATTGCATCACCGTTTCATTCAGTACGCGCTAGTAAAGCGAAACGATGCAATAATTCAATATTAGTTGACTAAAAATAGCGGTAAAGTTGATCGGTCTCTCGCGGCCACTGAGTGGCCGGTGACACTATAGACGATGTTTTTATGCGGTCGCTGAGAGGCCGTGGACACCTGAGGGGTTAGTACCTATCGGTACTTACTGACTGTCCCCGCGATCACTGATTAGTGGTGTGCATATAAAATAATAAACTATACATCAAAGAAACCGAACTTAAGTAAAAAGAAAGCCTGCAGCACCGAGTCTATCTCAATAGCCCCATGGTGTTGTCTGACGATGGGACAATTGGCATTTTTTCGTCCTAGTAGTTCCATGGGGCAAGTGACACCAGTATATCAGTCCTATTAGTCCCATCAACGTCTACACAAAGGGATTAGTGAACAGCGTTTACTTTAGACCGTGTCAAGCCATGGAATGGGATTTTCACGATCTTTCATTTAATACCCATATTGTTAAGGTAAGAAGTAAACAACTCCACGGTCCACCACATTACCACATCTTTTTTTTGAAGAATTTTGAAGATCTACCAGTTGCGCCCTGTGTGTTGCTGTTGTACCCATACATTACAACAACTATCGCGAGTTACACCGCGGGGCGAAGGTAGTCTAAAATAAAAGTAGCTTAAGTTACTTCTCATATAATCAGCTCTCTGCCATTGAAGTCCCGTCAAAGTCGGTAAAGCCAAGCTGTGGAACGTGCCAAAGCAATAGACATGCAAACACATATGTCATATCATATGATTATTCATAGATAGGTACGCTTGAAAAACATGGCTCTCCTTTTGGCACGGTCGGGTAAAAATTGCGATTACAATCACTGTGTCCCGAGATATCTATTTATCTACCTCTACTATGTAAATCATACAAAAATATTAAATAATTTCTTTAGAATTTACAAACTCGACTCGAAACTGTGAATTTGCATGATGTACCTACATAGTTAAGTTGCATTTCGATACTAGTGACCTCTAGAGCAACTATGACTAAGTTGAATAAAGTTTATGGTAAGTAACTTGAATTGAAAGTTGTTTTGCACGAGAGTTTGAACCCCGTCTGCTTTTTGTGCTTTCTAAAATAAGTTACTGATCTCGAGTTAGTGGTGCCATCTGTCGAATGTTGCGTTGCTTTGTTAAAATTGTATTATATCATAAAAACATTCAAAAGCCATTCAATTTGCCTTTTTAATTTAGATACATTATTTTATCAAGTTATTGTGTTTCACGTCCTCGGCAAATTTTATCGAATAGCGTATCACGTCCTCGGCATATTAGTAATGTTGCCAACTACATAACCTCAAACCGCTATTTACCGTTTGTTTACATTTTTTAAGACGCGGTTGTCAACGAACAGTAAATATCAAACATTGTAGTTAATGTAGTGATTCCTGTATGAAATGTGACCTATAAAGCAGATTTTAAACATTTAATTACATGTAAATTATTGTATTCTTATTATAAATATCAATTTACCACGATGAGAACAGTACCAAAGTGGGTAAACAAAATACATGAAGCAGACAAAGTTGAATTTTCCTGGTGAGTAAACTCTGAAAGTCAATAAAACCTAATTATTTCAGAGATTTATATCGATTTAGTAATTATTTAGTTATTGTACTAAACTACAGCCAGAAACTAAACTGTAGAAAGGCATAGAAAGTAACAGTTTAAAACATTTATTGTATAGACAAGAGGGGGCATAACTTGTTTAAATTTGTAGCTGTATATTAATTACTCTAACTAGAATAATTTAGACGAGAATAAAAAGACAATTTAAAATATTAGATTTAAATCACATCTAGATTTATGGCCCTTTAAGGTCATTTGTATTGCAATAAATTTTAGTCCCTTTACTAATTTAATATATGTACTTTGCTTATAAGATTTCGCTTGTTTTTATTATTTAAACGTACCAGATCTAAAAAAATGTTGACAAAATACTGGTTAACTTTACATTGTATAAACTGATGCGTCTTTTACTGTCCATTCTATTAGATCTTTTAAACTACTCAACAGTTTTTAATGCAGTTGTGTGAAATAGATAGAGTAATTTAAGAGGCAGGTTTATATAATGAAATGCTTGCATATTATAGAATGGTAGTATAGTAAATCCGAGAAATCCAAAGAATTTAAAGCTAGGCTGGGTCGCTAGTCTATAGACAAATAAATAAAATTTTTGTGCCTGTGTGTAATAATAAAATAACCGCTTTTTACTAAATGCATATGTATGTATGAAAAAAATGTAGTTAAAAATTTTTTTGTCTGTCTGTCTGTTTGTTCCGGGTAATCTCTGGAACGGCTGGCCGATTTTGACGGTGACTGGCAGGTAGCTGATGATCCAAGGAGTAACTTAGACTACTTTTAGACTAACTTTGTCCCACGGCGTTACTCGCGGCCCAATAACAACTGTGGGTAACACTTCAGGGTTCACCTATTATCCTATAAATTCAGAATTTTAATCAGAGTAGAAAAACCTATAAAGATCATAAATATTAGAGGTTTATTATAACTAAGTGCCCAATAATTATCAGGTAGTATTATTAATTTAAACCCCTATTAAAATGTTGTTTTCTTTATTACAATATAATAATTTAAAAACAAAAACTTCTAAGTTATCACTAACCACTTGAATGATAGGCCAGGTAAACTATATTATATAGGTATGTGCAACTTGTGAAGATACAATAAAAAAAGACACAATTAATCATGTGTGTTCAATATTATTGCAGTGTACACACAATATGCTTCAGCCCTGATGGAACACAGTTAGTAGTTGGTGCAGGGGAAAAGGTAATGGTGTATGATCCCCGAGATGGTGCACTTGTTCAGCTACTACAAGCTCATAAAGGTGCAGTGCATGCGGTTGCATACTGTGGAGATGGAAAGAAATTTGCAAGTGGAAGTGCTGACAAAAATGTTATAATATGGACCTCGAAAATGGAGGGAGTGCTGAAATACTCGTAAGTAGTGGAATTGTTCTGATATGCTATGCTCATATCTTGAGCAGTTTGTGTTCTTTCCGGACTATGGCAAAGCCAAAAGTCTATGTATGATTGTATTTTCCACTTTAGCACCTAAACTACAGAACCAATTTTTAAGTGTTAATGTCCCAGGTAGTAGGTGTCATGCTATACATTTTATATCAAAAATTTAAATGTAGTAAGGTTTGAGTTTTTAAAACTTTTTTGAGTGTTGGTAAGGGGTGAAATGTTGTGTTAATAATCGTACACATACACACACAGTATTAAGGGGCTTGTTAGAAGACTGCCTTGCAATAATTTACTGTACTACTGTATAAAGAACTGCTACTGACTTACAAATATTCAGATAATCACATATTTTGCGAATTTACTCATGTGTAAAACTAAAAAAGGCTCTGACTTCTTGCGACTGTGTTCTCATATTTCTGTATAGCGAAATCATAACAAATGTATCTTGCATAAACTATTTTCCATGTCTTTTAATATCTTTCTCTACAGCCACAGTGAACCCATCCAGTGCCTTGCTTACAATCCAGTAACCTTACATTTGGCATCCTGTGCCCTCTCTGACTTTGCTTTCTGGTCGGTTGATGTGAAAGCTGTGCAAAAATATCGGGTTTCTGGACGCATCACGAGTTGTGCCTGGTCCTCAAACGGCCAACATTTAGCCATAGGTCTTGCCAGTGGAGCTGTTTCTATAAGAGATAAGGTATGTATCAACTGTTTTATTACAATAAAAACCTCTTGAAAAACCTTAGGCTGTTGAGTTTGGGAGGAGTAATCAGTCACTGCCACTGAGCTCTATAGAAAAGGAATAACAAACTGATCATCATATTAAATCCATCTTTGATAAATAGACTAACCAACCGCTCTTGGATTCTTGCTTGCACTACAGCAGTAGTGCAAGCAAGAAATCAATCATAGTCACTGCAAATGCGTACATACTTACATCTTAGAACATTATTTTTTATTTCTTCACATTTCAGTCAGGTGATGAAACGCAACGAGTACTTCGTGAAGCGGCCGTATGGGCTGTCACCTTTTCAAAGTCAACCCTTGTCATTACAGACTGGAACGATATGCTTTCCTTCTATAATGTACAAGGACAGCAATTGTTAAAAGAGAGAAATATAGGTAATAACAGATAATAGACATCTCTTGATTTTTAAATAGAATATGTGGCAGAACTGAGAAGATAGTATAGAAGTTTGGTGTACTTAATGTAGTAGAGCTAAAGGAGAATGGTAGATCCTGTACTGCTGGCAATATTTTATGAATAGTCATGTTATGCTATGAGATTTATACCATTTATTAAGTGCATTATCCTAATTTTTTGGAAGTATTCATTATATTTTTAGAACTGTGCTAAATAAAATTTGATTCTGCTCATAAAGTTGTTACAACTACAATAAAAAAACGCATTCCTACTTAGTCTCAAAACTGGATGGCATTGTGTCTCAGATTGTGAAAAATATTTATCATTATTTTAAAATGTATATTATATAAAAAATTTGGGAATGAGCATATTGGTGAGTTTAGTAAAAGAGCAACATTTTATTGACGGGTACGCGATTTTGATTTAAAAAATATTTTAATATACAAAAACAATCCCTACCATGAGATATGCCAGGCACAAAAGTCCCATACAAACCTGCTATAAATTCAATGTCCTTTGAAGATCATCATCTTCAAAGGACATTGAATTGTTGACAACACAAGTATGGCTGCTATAGAGAAGTTTTTGAAGCGTCAACAATTTTTTTGTAAAAAAGTTAATTAAAATTGAGTTAGAGAGAAGAAATGTAGAAAATAATTTTGCTATTATTTATAATGATTTTCCAGGTATTTCAGCGTTGTCAGTGTCGATGCTTGGTGCTTTAGTTGTAGTTGGAGGGGTGGGTGGTTGGGCAGTTCTTACTGCAGAAGGTGTACCCATATTAAATACGCCGCAAGAATGGGTCTGGGGAATCACGCCCTCACCGTCTTTAAATACTTTAGTAAGTGTTTTTGACTGATAATTTCAACTTCATTAATATCTTTTAATATATATGCGATTTGCCGCTCTTTAGTCTTAGGAATTTGAAATACTTTTATTTAAAACTAGCTAAACCCCGCGGTGTTACCCGCGGTTATTGTTGTACCGCGAGTAACGGCGCGCGACAAAGTTAGTCTAAAAAAGTAGCCTAAGTTACTCCCCAGATCATCAGCTACCTGCCAGTGAAAGTCCCGTCAAAATCCGTCCAGCCGTTCCAGAGATTACCCGGAACAAACAGACAGACAGACAGACAGACAGACAGACAAAAATTTTTTTAACCACATTTTTGGTATATGTACCGTGTATAAATACATATGCATAAATTAATAAACGGTTATTTTAATGTTACAAACAGACACTCCAATTTTATTTATTTGTATAGACTAATACATAATACTAATACTTAATATTGTTATTTAGTTAAAGAGTTCTATTGGAATTGTGCATAATTTCTTTCCTATAAAACTATTGAGCATCTAATTACAGTATTGGCATATTTTGTGTCAATCTTAACCTATTTACCTATTATTAGTGGATACAAAATATTATATATCATATCCACATAGAAAACCTCTCATTTGGACTCAATTATTAATATGAGAATAAGATAGAAAATATAATATATTGTCTTTATAAAAAATATGTAGATGCCTTAAAAATGTTATTATTATATAAACATGAGCTTTAAATAAGGGCTATCTCCTGTAGGCCTAGGGTGATTGTTTTCACATGAATTTGTTTTCTACAGAGATTGCATCGGGGTTGGATTTTAGCGACTGGTGCATTTTAGCGTGGGCCAATAGCGTACCTAACACGGTCCCTATGACGATGTTGTTTTTGTTAAATATACTCACACTAGGCCCTGAGGAAATAACTGCAATACTAACTCTGAGTTTTATGTTTAGGCAGTCGCCTGTCAAGATGGTACGTTGTGGTGTTACCAGATAGTGTTCAGCACTGTACACGGCTTGTATCGAGAGAGGTACGCATACAGAGAGAACATGACTGACGTCATCATACAGCATCTCACAACTGGAAACAAAGTTCGAATAAAATGTCACGATAAAGTGCAGAAGATTGCTATTTATAAACATCGCCTTGCTGTAAGAATCATTTTTAAACTGCTTCTCATATCTATACTAATATTATTTGTAAGTATGCATGGATGGATGGATGGATGGATGTTTGTTTGTTACTCTTTGAAGCAAAAACTACTGAACGGATTTGGATAAAACTTTACAGTACTTATACATCAGAATAACACATAGGCTGCTACTTGCCGCGATAACCGACACATACACGGGCGGAGCCGCGGCCAACAACTAGTTTAAAATAATATTATGGTACATCTGCCAGGGTCTACGACTTTAGGATACTTAATAGTAATAATCGCTTTGTTGTACACTAGATAACTAAGTATATAACTTGATGTTAGATCAGTTGAAGTAGCGGTCTTATCGCTCAAAGGCAACTTTTTACAGGCAACCTCGACCTTCCTTAAGTCTTCGATGTATTTGTACTCTGTGACATATTATGAGTGGTCGCAAATTGGGCAGTGTTCACAAAACGGTCATCTCGCACATTTTCTATCAGTGCGCGGTCATGTCGAACGTTACATTAGTAACACACACACTCGATCGTCCGCGTATTTTAGGTGGGATTTTACGTATGATAGTAAAATCCTTCTTGTTTCATGCCAGCGCGTTTCTGTAAAATAAATCTAAGAAATAATTTCCTATTAGTCGAAGCGTGATGATATATAGCCTTCCTTGATAAATAAGCTACCTAACGGTGAAATATTTTTTCAAATTGGACCAATAGTTCCTGACATTAGCGCAAACAAACTCTTCACCTTTTTAAGTTTAGTATAGATTTCTATTTCATGCCAAAGCAGCTTAACATAATATGTATATATGTATTGTGATTGCAGGTGCAGTTGCCAGAAAGGGTGGTAGTGTACGAGCAAGGTGACGTGGAAGGGATGCTTTACAGAGTTAAAGAGAAATTGCCACAGAAAATAGACTGTTCTCTCCTCGTCGCTACTAGTGACGCACTACTTTTATGTCAGGTGATTATATCCGTGATATGAAACAACTTTACAGGTTTCAGAATTATATACAATAATTATCTCTGGGCTCTGGTGACCTGTAACTACAGGTTTTTTTACACCTATTTCAGGCACCAGACTCTCACGAAGTTGCTCAAATATATGGCATTTTGTAATGTACCTTAAGAAGTTTTTTGTGAGAGAAAATAAAGAGATTTATTTATTATCTCATTTACTGTCTGTCAATATGCTCCTGAGTGTAATTTACAATGTACCTTGTATCACTGAATTAGGTACAGTTTGTTAAAGACAACCAACGGTTAGGTAAAATGAAGGTTAGATGAAATAACAAAAATCTAACTGAATAACAATGAGTGTTTCATTTTCTTCTTACTTTCTAGTCAAACAGTGTTTTACGAAGTTGCATATCGTTTTAGAAAATATGTCTTTTGGTTATCTGTAGCAATCACTCGTGTTTTTACAGGACACAAAGCTGTCAATGATAAGCAGACGAATGCCAAAATCATGGACTATGCCAGCGCCTATACGTTACGTTAAAGTCACCACAATCTACTTCGAAGAGGTTCTTCTACTAGGATTACTCAATGGCCAGGTAAGAAAAACAAATGACCGTGACAATTACGTATTCAAATATAAAATCTAATCAGAGATGTAGCTATAATAATATATGTATAGATATATTAATACGCAATAAACAATGCTATATTATAGCAAATCTAAGCAAATAAATATTTTTACCCTCATTAGTTTGCAATCGTCTTCACAAATTTAAAAATATGTATTCATATGTCTTGCCATATTTTAAACCCTTCTTGTTGTTGAATTGTTACTATCACAATGATCCATTCGCGGTAAGAAAACAGTGACGCATCGACCAAGTTACGCCCCTAATTAATCAGGTACCAAGAATGGCAAGAATTTATAGTTTCATACGAAAGCTTGGACGCTCATTAGTCGAGATACACTATGGTATAGGGGGACTGTATTGGAAATAATTTCACGCCTAGCAGTTGACATGAGAACTTTCTATATAATTACATAATAAAATTTGAAATAACTAGGCATGGGAATAGACTGTTTAGTAACAGTGTAACAATTAGGTAGACGAAATCTTAGTAAAATTAGTTTCTTTTTATCATCTGTCAAAACAACAATTTTGGACGAAAAATGCACTAAATAGAAATTTGTGACGTCATTGCTTTAAACTACTCAATTGTAAGCTAAGCTACTAATTACCACTATTATGACGTGTATCCTGACGATAAACAAAAAGTAAAACTTAAAGTGACTTTTTTGATGATGGTCGAGAATTTTACTTGTAGGACAGAGTGATGCCAATATATAATGTTCAATGTTTATTTGATTCTAATTCGTATTAGTAATAAAAACCTATAAATTCAGAGATCTTTTGTCATAGGTATTTGTTTTAATGAAGCGATCATTGGTGTTTATTTTGTCATGTCCATACAATAAATTAATTTCGTTTAGATATGGCAAGTGGAGCCATACAATGGTGCATCGAAGATGGTATTACAAACACCAGCTAGCGTTAGATGTCTCGATGTGAGTGCCTCGCGTGCTCGCCTGGCTGTCGTCGACGAGGCATCCGTCTGTCGCGTCTACAATCTATCTAACGGAGAACTGCTTTTCACGGTATGTAAAATATCAATATGTAGAAATATATAATTATACTATGGTCCATCCAATCTAAGTAATTTTGTTTAGGTTAACCCACAGAATCTTAATAACTTTTACGGTAATACCTTAATATTATGAAGTAATACTATTTTTATCACAATGTGTAGGTACATTCTTTATAAATAAATTGAAATGTTAATCAAACAAAGTAAATAAACAAAAAAAAATGTTTTTTTATACATCATTTCAAAGTCATAAAGAAAGACCATGCATATGTATTCAAATCCCACACGGGATAACACTTTGTGTGAGCCACAAATTGTTGTTCTAAATCTGGGTGTTTTTTGTGTCCGTTTCATGTATGTTTGTAAAGTCTCCCGCTTCAAAGTATTTAATTCCTAATGCGGGAATGGTCTTTTAAATAAAAAAAATAAATTAATGATAAATTAGCTGTACTCTGACACACTTCTCTCTTCCATGTTGTGGTTGAAAAGAAAAAAGAAAATCAATCATTTAAAGAATGTTGTATTTCATTTCAAAGATTGACCGCAGTCAGTGCAGAACTTTTCAGTTTTTCAAGCTTATACAAACTAACATTACATTACATATACAGATAAATTATTTAGCACTACCTATAATTTAAATACTTTTACTTTCTAGGAAGAGAATGTATCGTCTGTTTCCTGGAACTCATGGTGCGATGAGTTGATAAGCCTATCGGGTGGTGGACTTCTCTCCATAAAGGCCGGCCCATTCGCGCCTGCCACTCAACCACTTGTGGGATCTGTTGTGGGGTTTCAGGTATAAATATAAAAAGTCTGTCCGTCCTTATGTTTGTATAACTTTTAGAAACATATTAAAATTTGCCGAACTGTACCGTTATTAGGCTATGCTGCTTAGTTTTGAATAAATTTCTTAGAAAAAAAAATTAAGCAGAATTCTATTGCCATTCTATCACTGCATTTGATATATCTTTCGTTTGTACACAACTATTGTACCTTTGGTGAAATACCCCACCTTAGATGTAACTAAAAGCTAGTTAACTGTATGTAGTTCTACTTATTTAAAAATATCTCAATACTATTACTCTTTGTATCAATTACATAACGTAGTATAATATAAAAAATATATCTATTTACATATCCATTTACGTCGACTAAAGAAACGATGAGACATATTTGAAAAGTAGGGTCGCTAATAACTGGCTGACTTTATGAAATAAAGGGTGAGCTCCACTGGGATTTCTCACACCCTAAAACATTTATATTGCAGGATATATAATATTATTAATTTGAACCGAATCCAATGAAGTTTGGCATGTCGATACTTTGATTCTTGAGGTAGAACAAATGTTACTTTTTAACGGCATAACTTACATAAATGCGGGCGGAACCGCTTGCAAAAGCTAGTAGTCCATAATTATCCCTATCATGACGTATGTCCTGATGGAAAACAAAGAGTAAAACTTAAAGTGGTTTTTTGTTAGGGTGGACGAGTATTTTGCTTGCAAGCAAATATGATGCAGACGATAAACGTACCTTTGTCGCACGCTGTGCATCAGTATATTCAGCAGAAGTTGTTCAGGTAAGTTGGTTGATTATTTATTTATTTAGATTATCCAACAAATGGTGTTCACAGTAAAATCATTATGTACAAAACTAAATTAGTTTTAAGGTTCGTATTTTTAAAGACAACTTCAGCATTTGGAATACATCCTGTATCGCGAGGAACGGTACAAACTTACATGAAATGTACACAAAAAAGGCGCGAACAACACAAAGCGAAACAAAAAACCCACCGAAATTGTTGGCAATTTCAGTGTTTCCATTGTGTCTACACCGAGTCGCCAACAATTTGAAAGACATTCGAAATAAGTGTCTCCACGGAACCGATAAATAACTGCAACAAGCGTATTCTTTAGACATTTACCGCCAAAAACAGATACAGACAGATAATAAAATATAGTTCCTTTTTATTATTGTTTTATAGCGAAGCGTATGCAGTAGCTTGCTTAGGAGTGACTGCATTAGACTGGGAACGACTAGGGGTGGCAGCTCTAGAGGAACTGTCTTTCGAAGTTGCCAGAAAGGCATTTCAACGTAGCGAAAATGTTGTCTTCTTGACGTTGATTGATCATTTACAGGTAAGTAAAGCATATATGACAACATATATGAATATAAAATAAACTGATATAATAAATGATGTTATTGTGGGTGTAAGTTTGCAATGATGACTCTCTTGATGAAATACCAATTAACAGCCTGGTCTTCATCTCCTTCTTCTTCCCACAGTCTTTATTCGTGCAATGTTGGATATACGCCTATGGCTGCCAGCCGGGTTGGTATAGGGTTTGTCTCAAGGTCCGGATGTCTTAACGGTCCGGAGGTTTTAATCTTTCCGGAGGTATTAATAACAGCAGTACCCGGATATCTCCCTTCTCAGGCGCAGAGTGACTCGCAGTGTGGTTTTAGTCGGTTCGATTCCGACACACAGCACCGCCGCAAACCCCGGCGGGATGACGGCCCGAGGGGGTTTCCACATGTAAAAATAAAGGGTTTGTCTCAAGCTTTCCTTCTCTTTGCAGTGCTTCTCCTGTGTAGTTTGCTCCCTTACGAGTTCCTCAAGATAAGTAAATGTCCGAAATATTTATTATTTATTTATAATCCGTCATCACAGGGTCAACATACTATGCGAAAATATTTGACTGCCTCGGTGATAGCGTATGCGACTGCTGTGCTTGAGGTCCCGGGTTCGATTCCCGAGTTGGACCAAATGTTTGTATGATCTACAAATATTTGGAATGGATAGCGTTGTGTGTTAAATGTCAGAAAATAATAATTTTATTATTAATATGTTAGTGAAATTGATTTTATTATATTTTTCAGGAGCGTTTTGAAGCCGGAGAAAAAAGGGCAGTGATTTTAGGTGAAGTGTTAGCGTATAGGGGCCGGTATGCAGACGCTGCCCGTTCTTTCCGATCAGCTGGACGAGACGAACGCGCTCTCAACTTGTACATTGACCTGCGAATGTTTAACAAAGCACAGGTTACCATCTTGTTTATAATCCGATAAAGTATAAGGAAATAAGCCTCTTGGTCCAGTGCTTTGTGATAACGACAATAATGAAAGATAGAATATATATTGTTGCCCAATAAGGAGACGGGTCTCGTATGGATGGGAACATTCGAGAACCAAGGAAGGCGCCATCTAGTGTCGGGTAGTGCGCAACTGTTGAGATTATGACTGGTCATTCCGATTTTTTCAACGCTAGATTGCGCTGCAAAGAACTCTATAACAATCTATTTGGTCCAGAATGTTCTGTCAAATATTAAGGATTAACATCACAGCGATCTTCTCGTAAGACAAACGAGTGATTTAGTGAATTTATATTGTTAAAAGTGTTGTTAATAAATATTGTTTTATTTTTTGGTAATCAACGGACTATTTTTATTTATTTAATACCCGGCTCGTCACAATATTTTTAGATTCATTACTCGTAATTCATATCAATTCAAGGATACATACCTCCTGAGGTAATTTCATTATTATCAGATTACTAATCATCATTATAGTATCAATTCTTGTTCTTGTTTTTCTAAACTTGTATGTATGCATTTACAAAAAAAGTATATAAGTATTTATATCAGTTGTCTAGTACCCATAATGCAAGCTCTGCTTAGTTTGGGACTAGATGGCGTTGTGAGTTAGATGTCCGACAAAATATTTATTTATACCTTAATCTATTTTGCAGGAATATGTAGGAGAAGGAGAAGGCTTGGCAGCTTTGGCCCGTCGTCGGGCAGAATGGGCAAGACACGTCAACGAACCTCGGGCTGCGGCCGAGATGTACCTCGCGGCAGGAGACGTGAAACGAGCCGCACAATTGATGGCCGAGACAGGCAGGAGAGACATGTATATTATTTTCTATTTATTTGGTAGACTGCCTCGTTGGTTTTGCTAGCGTATGCGGCTGCTGATCAAAAGGTGTCGGTTTTAATTCTCGGTTCGGGCCTAAAAGTGTCATTGGATAAGAAAGGCCTAATAACGGCCCCGACTATGACAATTGGCTTTAATTCACGCCCTTGCATCGGTAAGGCGCCGGTCCCGTTTGTCACGAACGTATGTGGTAATCATTATAGGGAAGTCAGTGCATTTGTATATACTAACAGCTACTTCACCTTGTTTGTAACTCTCAAATTCCGAAACAAATATTTGCAGATCATACACACTTTTGGGCCGACCCGGCTAAGAACACCAGTTGAATACGCTACCATTTATCTCCACCCAGCCATTACTGATCGGTTGACAAAAGACACAATTTACAATCCTATGTAACGAGCAAACAAACGTTTTTTAATTTTTTGTAAACATACACCCATGTAACACACGGCTATTTAGCTATGTAAACTTACTTAATATGTTTCAGGTTGATTGAACTAGCACGGAAACTGGATAAAGGTTCAAGTGAATCACTTCGGCATGTGGCTGAGGCGTTGGTGCAGGCCGGAGAACCGGCTACCGCCGCTGACGTATATCAACGGCTTGGTGATTATACGTACGTTAAAATTTGCATAAAAGTAGATCAAACACACATGGAGAAGTGTTTGTATTCCCTTTACAAGGTTTACCAACGACCTGGTGAAGGTAGCGGGTAGCCTTGGGCAGCACTAGCACAGGACCGGTGTTTGTGGAGATTGAGTGAGGCGTATGTCTATCAGTGGACGTCTTTTGACTATAAATCCGACTATCTTAGACTTACGACTATGTAGTTATTGTCAAATACGTATATAATACTTGAAATTTACATAATGAATAGGCATGAAGACAGTAATCAAGAACCACTAAAATAATGTATATGTCTGATAAAATGGGGTTCATAGAGTATATAAGTATTGTATTTATTTGTGGTTATATTTTAGGTTTAGCTACGATGATGTAGGAGGATTTATTGTTGAACGCGACCTAGTTCAATTTTTTTAAAGGACTTCCGCTACATGTATGTAAACACCTAGGCTGATATAATTCCACATATACGCACACAATTGTGCGCGCATAGACACACTCATACTCACACTCTCACACACACAGACACTATCGGAAACACAAGCACACGCAAAATTAACAAAATCTATTAGGTAAGTATGTTTCAACGTTTCTGGGTATGTTTCACTTATTAATTGTAAAAAATTATTGTGTCATTGTTTTTTGGGAAGGTACTGATTATCAATATGCAGCTCACGCTAGTTTAGGAATCAGGGCTTGCACATGATTTGTTAAAATAAAGAATTATTATTTATGTGCAGGAAGGTAGCTCAGCTGGCAGTCGCTGCTGGCGAATGGTCACGGGCCTTCACGTTAGTCCGAGAACATCCGGAATGTAAACGAGACGTATACCTGCCGTATGCTCACAGAATGGCGCAAGAAAACAAATTTGTAGATGCGCAGAAAGGTATGATCGAAATATATCATTCTCAAAGAATAAATCTAGATTTTTATCATGCATGTTAACACTTCTAAACAGTGCCTCTATGTTACGAAAGGGGATCGAAGTTGCCAAATTTATTCACTCATTCGGCACTTATGCTAAATATTAAAAGGTGCACGTTGAAATAAAACACGTGAACGGTCATAGATGTGCTTTTACATACTTCAAGCTTAGATTGCATTGTGATTTTACCGCGAAACTAATTATATGATACTGTATACAGAACAGAATTTAAGCAGGTACCCGCAGGACGCAGCTAGTCTAAATTAAAAGTAGCCTTATATACCCCTTATAACACCAGCTATAAGGCGGTCCAGCTGTTCTAGATTTTAGTTGGAAAATTTCAATTCAATTTAAGCAATTTCAGGCAGTATAAAAATGCAGATTCCTAATACTGTTAATACCGCACCATCAAAATTTTTATAATCAGTAATATTATTCCAGCGTATCACATGGCCGGTGAGACATCGACAGCTATGCGAGTATTTTCAATACTTGTTGGTAACGCCGTCACTGAAGAACGGTTTAGCGATGCCGGATATTTGCATCATTTGCTATCCACACAGTATCTGGATTCAGCTGCAGCCGCGAATACTGACAAGTGAGTTGTTAACGTTTTATACAGCATTCTGATTACAGTTCTGAATACTCTCTCCTGGCTCAGATAAACTGAGCATAGACAACTAACTCTTCATATATATCGACCTCCAATTTCGGAGGGGAGTGATGTGGCGACTTCCACATTCAGCGCAAGTTATAAACATAAATAATAGTACCCAGATGTTAAGGTTTATTAGGTAGTTTAAAATATTAATACTTAAGAAAATATGTAATGGGTTACAAAAATTTGATATCTTTTTCTGAAAGACTCGTGAAATTCCACTTGATTGTCGAACTGTTAAGAAGCTTAGACTTTTGTTTCTAATACACCTCATGGTAACTTAGATATAATTCCTCCCCCAGATCACTGTTTAAGTAATAGAGTTGTAATGTTAATTGATTTCTTCATTCTTCTCTTTTCAAAGTGCCGCAGGTGACTTTCTAAACACACATGATTCGGACACAAACCACACCAGTTGTTCACAGATTATTTATTTTCAGATTTATACTGCCATGTACGTAAACTGTAACATACTGTTTACAATTTGACGGTCTCACTTCGACAGATTATAATCTACTTAAAACTAAAACATTAAATTATAAACAGTATTATACGCTTATTTCGATAAGGCATATGTAAACGACGCTGCTGCGTGTTTATTTCTTTTTTAACGATCACTACATATTATAAAACAGAGTCCTCCGCCGCGTCTGTCTGTCTGTTAGCGATGAACTCAAAAACTATTACATGGATTTTTATGCTTTTTTACCATTAGATAGAGTGATTCTTTCGTCGTCGACGTCGGAAAAAAATAAGCCGGCATATCTTCTCAGAGTAACATACGCTTTATTATATTCTCCGTATGAACGCGTACGAAGCCGGAGCGAGTTGCTAGTTAATTATAATTGTTATTTTTATTGTTTTAGAGAGCGAGAAACATCTTTGCTTGCATACACGCACAACGAGCGACTCGCCCGTGTATATCATGCGTACGACGCCGTCCATCGTTGCGTGCACGAACCATTTTCGCTCAGCCAGCCGGACTCGTTACTTAACGCGGCCAGATACGTCCTCGCATTGATTGATGGCAATCCGCCCAAAGGAATCTCTATGTTGTATCCTTTATTAAATGGATTTCATGCATACGTAACCGCCGTTATCATCGATGGCCTATAATAGTCCACCACTGGACTATTATAGGCCATCGATGGCCCTTAGTAAGATGATTTTGGTCTGATACACCACGTAGACCCGACCCGTCAGGTGCAGTGATGTTGTCCCGCAAATGATGCATATGATGTTCATAACAACACGATCGTCTTAAGCACAAAAATACTTAAACAATCATCTGTGTGACGTATTAAGAAACTGATCATATTTTTATTATTAATGAATTAGTGAATTTAACTGTAATACAGACTAAAGTGTTATTCAACACGGATTTACAAGGTTTTTTTTAATAAATGGAATAGGGAGAATGCGTTTAGTTTTAGCTTTGCAGTCTATAGTAATTGGTGCACTTTCATTTCTAACCATGATTTTTGATTTATTTCATTTTTAGTTCCAAGCCATAATAGCTGCTTTTTCCTATTTACGGAAAGGTATTATAATATTCCTTAACAGTGCTTCAGTTGTTTATATCTCTGTTTAGCGAAGCAAGCGAGGATGGTCAGCGCAAACACATTGGCTCGCCAAATGTTGGATAAAATATTGGGATTACAGATACCTCAGAAGTTTCAGGTCAGTTGTTGTGTTTATATAACAATCTATTCACTTTCAGATTTATAATTTTACTTTCTTTTAAGTACCTACAGGCATCAGTTTTAAGACCTGTATGTAGCCAGATGTGATGCAGACTACAGTATGTCCTTAAAGATAAATAAGACACATTTTTTGGGGTGGAGATTCCAAAGGTGGATTTGAAGAGAAGGCAAGGGCGGAGGCAGAAGTATGTGGGGGTTCCACTACAAATCACCCGACAGCCTGTTTCAGGGGCTTATCGACCTCGTGCCTTACCTGGTATCTGTCCCGGGAGAAACACTAATGGCACATGCCAATCGGCCCTAGCTTTACACCTTACCCCACTTTTTTTTCTTTGACCCTGCCTTGTCTCTTCTCTGTCTGATGGAAAATGCAGCAGGCAGACGTACAGAGTTACTTTTCTATTTATAATATTAGTATGGATAAATGACTAAGCTTAATAAGACTTAACATGTTATGTATCAACAGGAGACTGTAGAGTTGTTGATGTTGAAGAGTCGAGCGAGTCCGGCCGAGTCTCGAGATGATGAAGTAGCTCCACTGTGTTGGCGTTGTCGACGTCACGCACCCCCACTCTGTGCCGTGCGGTGTCCGCATTGTAAACACGTGCTCGCGCATTCTTTGGCCACACACGGTATTGTAAAAATTTTAACAAAAAAAAAACAGATATCAAGAACTGGACCAAATTGAAATGGGACCACACGGGAAGCACAAGCTTTCAAATAAAAAAGAATCATCAAAATCGTTTCACCTAGTCGATAGTTTAGAGGTAACAAACAAAAAAAACAGTCTAATTGAGAACGTCCTTCTTCTTTGAAGTCGGTTAATAACTAAATACTAGATGGCACGATGCGTAGTCGTTTAGGCGGTCGCCTGAGACAACACTTTGTACTTATGATCCACAATTTATTTTGTCTAAGTCTGGGTGTTCTGTTCTGTTCTGCGTGTTATTCATGTATGTTTGTAAAGTCCTGATATATTCCAAATACGTTGTCTTATTAATAAAGGAAAGATTCCTCTTTTTTTGTTTTTTTATGAAATGTGGCGCCAACACTTAGGGATAAGTTACTCTTATATGTGTAAAACTGTAAAGTTAGTAAATGAAACTAGAAAATAACATTATATTCACGTTGTGTCGTGAGAGCCGACTATGCTCGCAAACAGTTGAAACAACACTTGAAACAAATCCGATACCAGCCCATATGGTCAGCAGGGTATAGTGGCTATAACCTTGCTAAGGACAAGCATATATTATGTACATCAGTTGACTGTCGATAAAGTGGCTACTACAAACGCATTGCCTTCTATTTATAAACTGAAATGTATCTCGTTAAATTCATACCAGCCTTTATAACTCAGTCCTAACAGAATAAATGTTCTCTACACAGAAGTACTACCTTTGGTACAATTTGAGCCGGCTGAGGGTATAACGTACGAAGAAGCAATGGACCTTGTAGAGCGTACACCTTTACCAGACATATCCAACAAGGAAGATACGGGCGGAGCCGAGGTGCTGCGAATCGACCACGATATTGACAGCAGCGATCCCTTTCTGGACAAAGTTGATGAGGTTAGTTTTGTGAATGAATCCCTACTTCCCTTGGTCACAGCATTAAGCTTGAAAGGCTGCACCCATTTCTACAATTATTTTAGTGTTACATAGCCTATTTATTGAGAAAATCTATAATCTATATAACAGTAGCAGTGAAAGTCCCGTCAAAATCGGTCTTGCCGTTCCAGAGATTATCTGGAACAAACAGACAGACAGAAATAAAAAAAAATTCTCATACATGTATCGTGTATACATACAGATGCATTTAGTAAAAAGAGAAAAGACACTTCAATTTTATTTATTTTAAAAGACTAGCTGACCCGGCAGAATTCGTAACGCAATATTTATTTTCGTAAATATGTCCCTAATTACCGAATAACTTCTTTTAGTATTTAAACCCGCCTCAACTTCCGGCAAGGCCGCAGTATATAGCACTATGTGGACTAAGAAAATATTACACCTTCAATATTCTTTTAATTTTCTTCTATCTATACAAACCTTGTCCTGACAATAACAAAATAAAAAAAGGAATTATCTAGATTGGCGCAGTCAGCAGAACATACATTTTTGTAATTTATTTATATAGATAGTTAATTTGGGATAACAACGGTAGTCGAAAATAGATAGAACATTGTGATACGGTCCCCGTTGTTCACTCAGTAGTTACCCCAGGCTAATTACGAAGAACACCTAGGTATAGCGATTGGGAATCCCTGGGGATTCAAAATAAATCAAATCACTATCTCTTGAAATTAATGAAATATTAATGTAACATAGAATCACAATTAGGAAAACTATCAACAATAATTAATATATCATCATATCCGCCTATCGCAGTCTCATAGGCAACTCCAATTGCACGCCACTTAGTTCGATCCTCAGCTACCACCATGAATAATCTTATACATTACTAGTTGAGCCCTGTGGTGTTACCCACGGTACAACAACCGCCGCGGGTAACGCCGCGGGGTAAAGCTAGTGTTATTTAGCTTATGTTACTCGGGGTGATTTAGCTTTCTAATGGTGAAAGAATGTATTTTTGATTTATTGAGGTAACAAACCCTCAGAACTTACTGGGTGAACCCATTCTGTTGATTCTTTTTTTATTTGAAAGCTGGTGCTTCCCGTGTGGTCCCATTTCGTCGGTCGGTTTTTTTTCGGGGTCTGTAGGAATTACTTCTGACATTGTCCACACGTGACAAGCACGGAGTGGACAGTGGAACTAATCCTTCAGATCGGGTGACGTTGGACGATACTGTCGGAAATAACACCACAAAAATATTTTTGGTCGCATTTGTCAAACCGTTTTTAGAGTAGTTGTTAGTTGTATTGATGATCACAGGTTTTTCCCATTTTTTGCGACTCAAAGGTTATTATTTAGACTAATGGCCCAATGATGCAGAAGCATCACTAGCCCGCCATGGTGTGGGTCTCCATGTTGCATTGACATGGCGACCACCACTCTTGGATTCTGCTTATACTTTCCATCTGGCAGAGTACAGTAATTTTGACAGGACCAAATATATAAAAAAAAAAAAATTACTTATAATTATGCAGGAGGACGAAATAGGTGTGGTGGTGTGCAGTCGAGGGGCTTTACTGCAGCTGAACCCTGCCAGCGTGGTGATTGTGTCACGGCCGCCGCTTAGGCCGCTGATGTATCGCAATATGCTTCCAGAGCTACCTGCCACTGCTTGCCAACACTGCCACAATGTAAATATTATTTTGTATATATAGCTTGTAGCTTCCCTTAAGGAGTATTTCCATCGGACGACCGAATGTCACCGAACCTCTTGAACGCAGACGCCTTCCGCGACATGCGACTGTGGCCACACTGTGGCTGTGTGTTCATTGGCCGTTCTGTGTACCATAGACTTAAAAAACTGTGTATAATCACGTGTGTGTGTGCGTGTGTGTATTATTACTGTGTACTATTAAGAAATAATAAATTATACAGGAGTTTTAATGATGTGTTTAAACTATAAGCAAATAGTAAACATTGGCTTGTTTGCACACTGGGAATTCCTAACATACCTAAGCACCTTATTCCATTATAAACCATTATCTAACCGTTATCTAGTACCCATAACACAAGCTCTGCTTAGCTTGGGACTAGATGGCGTTGTGTGTTTGATGTCCGAAATATTTATTTATTTATTTATTATTATAAAAGTCTCTGGTTTAATAAAAAATAAAAAAAAAGTGTAATTTGCACAATACCCGGTTAAAATAGTGTCAGTGTTTTTATTGAAATGTACACACTACTCACACTCACTCACATCATTTATTTTGTTGACAGTTATTTTATCTAGAAGATTTAGAGATCCAGCTTGTGACAAAGGGCCACTGTCCTTTCTGTCGACATCCTATAGAAGAGGCCAAGGCCGATGAAGATGACACCGAAGATTCGCTCTTTAATGACTCCACTTCCACACCAGCCAGCCCAGGCACTGACAGAAACTCCTGGCGCTAGAAGAGAGTACCAGGTAAAAATGGTGCTCATATAATATATGTAACAAAATGTTTGACGACTGATGTTTGAACTGATGTTTAGTTCACATTTTTTTTAATGCCATAAGTAGTATATCCCATCTTTTTTTAAAATATCAGTAACACTTACGTATTTATTTTGATTACATTAATATTAACAAAAAAAATGTGTATAGAAAGTGTAGAAAGCTAATTTTTGAAACAATATGTGTTTATATATAAATTAATCTGCCATTGTACGTAACTTTAAAGAACACTTTCAATTAGTTATCAAATTAATAACTTGTGAAATTAATAAAAACAATGGTAAAAATGGTTGCCAGCCGTCTGTACCACAACAGACATCGTCACCACCTGATCCTTGTTATAGGGAATCAATCACTTCGTCAACTGACCAACAAAATCAGACGTATAAACAATTATTTTTACGGGAATGAACGCGATCATTTATTAAAAGGTATTACATACCTCTGATTTGCCTGACGTTTCGACCAGGTTGCACTGGCCGTGGTCACAGGCTGACTGATAAAGAACGCGAAAGTTTAAAACTTAGTAAAATCAGACGTGTAGATATGTGTACTGAAGGGTCTCAGAGGTAAACCGTCGATGAGATGGAGCAGTTTTACGGACAGCTCTTACGGGTAACTGTATAGCATATGAATTCGCTTTTAGAGCGAAAATTAAAGCGGTTATCAAGCCTCTTTAACAACAGGTCTGCTGGGGGGATGACGTAATCATTATCAAGCATCTAAGGACTTGCGGGATCGCAATCCTGTGAGCTCTTGACAGAGCTAGCGAATATCTTTTATCCTATTATCGTCATCTGATGTAACCGATGTTGTAATCGTGCTACAAATGTGCCATTATAAATGGTTAACTGTTTCTTTATTAATGAAAATCCTAAAATAGAGGAAGACATGATTTTTCAGCCATGAATATTACACAGTTTTGTCTTCTTTGTATCTCATTAGTGCGAGAAAGCCCTGCTTGGATATCATCTACATCTACTGGCATAGGCATTTCATTTCGTAAATGTAGGAATGGAATGAAATCGACGGTTAGAGTAATACGAATAATTATTTTAATTATTTTTATATAAAGTTACTAGTGTAACCACCAAGGGCTTATTTTAGTATTTTGACCTTAAATAATAATTCTTTTCATTCACATTCTATTCGTGTTTCTGTATTTTTATGTTATTACACAACAAATAAAACCATTCGATATGATACGAGCGAATACAACTTAGTGTAGCAATACAATGTTGTGCTTACTATGAGAATATTCTCATTGACTAAATACGACAGCTGGCAGTACTGAAAGAAGGTAACTTGTATACAGAGTATTTAAAAAACAATAGTACAAAAAACCGGCAAAGTGCTTGTCGAACCACGCCCCATGTATGTTTTTTGACTTATTGTATTAAGGGCGTTTTGTTATTTAATATTATAAACATAAGGAACAATTTTCGATTTCTACAGTTCTATCGTCCCATAACGTCGTACTTACATATTATTATTATTATTTTTTATGGTATAGGGGGCAAACGAGCAGCAGACTATCTCGTGAGGGTAAGCAATTACCACCGCCCACGGCCACCCGCAACACCCGAGGCGTCACAAGTGCGTTGCCGGCCTTTAGGGGAAGGGGAAAGGAGTGTAGGGAGAGGTTGGAGTATGGGCCTCCGGTGTCCTTACTCACTCGGTAAAACACAGCGCCAGCGCTATTTCACACCGGTTTTCTGTGAGGCCGTGGTATCACTCCGGTCGAGCCGGGCCATTCCTACCACCCACAACAGCTACTGTACCACGCTAACCATACCCTATAAATAAAAATATCATTCTTGATTTCTGTCGATAGTCATGGGTTTAAGTTTGCGGTGAGTGTGGTGCGTTGATGGCTTAGTACAGAGCCGCACGTGGCTTTGTTGTTGCAGTGTCTTTACGGCTAATTACTGATCAATACCGAGCGCCGCTATACGCTCTCATTTTGATGTTCCAAGCCACAAACCTTAGTGGGTCAACATTTAATTTAAATTTTAGTACACAGTTGTTTCTGTTTGATTTTGGTGAGTAAATAATGTGAATCTACAATCTACTTATCTTAAGTGTCTGTTTTTCTCCCACGGTAATTAGTTGGTCACTATTACTCTTAAACTAATAAACCCTACTTAGATGTGATAACTTTCTTTTTAATTCGTTATACCTATGTATATGCTGCTAGATATATTGATTTATTTCATTTCTCCAAATAGATGCTATCGTTTGGCTACGAGGACGACAGGATACTCTACTGTAACAATAATCAGGGCTTTAAGACTTAATATATTTCAAATCAATGTCTTAATCAAATATTTTATGCTTACCAGAACTTTTTAATAACACGCCACGTCATTGGGTGGATGAATATAAAAAAAATACATCCCACTTAAAGTTACTAGTATCTAAAAATATCCTTATTTCCAAAATCATAAAACACCGTAGCATACATAAATTGCTTACGAAGCCTAGTAGCCTTGAAAGAAGCTGAACAATATTACATTCAAGACAAAACTTATGAACTTACCATGTACCTTAAAAATACTTTTCTTTTATTTAATTTTTCTACTTTGTCGGCATGATTACTATGAGTTCATGCGACATTACAGGATTCTAGCTAAGAGTCTGTGAAATATAGTGTGCACAGATATATACAGACGAATGGCAATGACAAAACAATTTTTATTGGGTTTTAATTTTGACTACGTAAACCTAAAAACTAATAAGATATTGTTCAGGGTGTTTCTTATAATATCAATGTAATATTTTTAAGTGTCTAATTCACAGCTCTGTATAATAAGTCACGGCATCTTGACAGTATGCCTGAAAACGTGTTTCAATGATCCACTACACATTCCGAAGATCCAAGAATAACAATAAGTAACTATAACCTTTCATTTGCGTGATTGTACTTTTGTTATGTTTATTTCATATTTATTGCAACCTTGCCTCGAATGTGACCTTGAAGCTCAATAACATAATTATCTACTAAAGACGTCAATAGTAATACTTAATTCTCATGTCTGCCAGTTGTGTTTTATTAAACGCAATAAAAAATATTCAGAGACATACATTTTGCCATTTGAGCATAGGGTCGCCTTAGTAGACACGTAAAATATGAAGATTGAAATTAAACTGTTTTTATTCTTCTGTTTAAATTTATTCCAATAAGTAAGGTTTTAAAAACAAAACTTTATGAAACTCAGCGCAATAAATGACTTTACTATTATTAGATTATATTTCAATAGACACAAACACGAGAAAGTAGACGGTACTTTGATGGAAATCTAAAAGTGAAATAGGAAGTAGCATAGTAAAGTGGTAAAGAGTAAAGGATCACACGATCATATTTATATGAAAAGACGGTCAATATTTTTTTTATTATTAAAGGTAGAAATTAGGAAAGAACTTTTATTTGTACATTCCCAAATACAGAGTAATTACGCGTTGAAATTATCGTTCTTCCGTACCTTGCAATAATACGAAACCAAATCTCCAGAAATCTGCCCCCCTAGCCAAGTTGCAAGCGTTCTTCGTTCTGCAATCGTTAACGCCTACATTCTCGTGTGTCATTGGCTAATCTTAGACAAGTATTGTTTTTTGTACATATTTTATTTATATGTTTATAGATATATCTTTAATAAGATTCACTTAAAAATCTATCTAAAATAATGGAGCTACGTGGCTTAGGACGAGCTAGCGTTAATACAGAGATACTTTGTTGTACATATTGTTTTAAGATAGTTGCTTTCTACACTTCCTCTACATAATAAATATAAACTTTTTATTTATTGAAAGTAAATAAAAAATCCACATTGCTTCGTGCGCGAGTTAATTTAATTATAGACACCCGTTAATCAGTTACGTTCCCTCCGTCCAATGTTTCGTGTGCGCAGTGCGACCATCCCATGAAATATTTGGTCCCATCGTTGACCGTGGTACACTATATATAATTATATCATAATTATTAATTATTGCATAAACATGTATTATTAATGTGTCATACTTTTATTAAATAAGTGTTAGACAACTTTTTTTCAGCACTGAATGCGTTTTAGTACTTACTTATTATGCCACGAATGTAATTTTTGCTTTTAAATATTACGGCTTTATAATTTCATAATAGTAATAAGACACGCACAAAGTATCGTACTGTGTTTTAAAAATTGTTCATTCTAAATTTCATTGCGAGTGAAATAACCCTTAATTATGTGTTATAGTAGTATTTTGACCAATTATGTTTAAAGGGATCAAATTAAAATATGTATTGAAAGTCATTTCAAAATGTTTCGGACTTCATTATACAGTCGAATCTTATATAAGTTGCAATATTTTCGTATTCACGTATTGCCAATCAATCAATCAGCCTGTTGTAGGCCATTGCTGATCATAGCCTTCTCTCAACGCCATAACCCTCTGTCATAGTATAGGACGTGATTGATAGAGGGTAAAATAAAGGTAACTAAAAGGTATAGTTAAACATTTAAGTATAAGAACCCGATTGGTATGCCGGAAGCACATCTGCGCTCTATGCAGATTACCATAAACAGGTTAGAGTGAACAAACCCCATGTTATCTACATCTGTTTATCACGAGCAGTTGATTTGAGTTATATAGTGTACACATAAATCCAAGAACAAAAAGGTTTTTACTTGGTAATTATATTTTGTTCTTGTAAAATTGTATTATTTCTATATCTATGAATAATAAGATTATTTTCTAAAATAAATATATACTTGATAAAAAAACACTGCGTAGGTTTACCAAAGGTCAAAAATTTTCTAACTTTTCCAATCTTCCTTTCTCCAATGCATGTATTCAAATGATGTTAAACATTTAATAAATTACCAAATCGGTGTAGTCGTTTTTATGTGATGTGCTTACCAACGAACAACATTTAATTTTATTTTAAATAGTTAATTGTATTGTAAGTTTTTAATATAGTACACCTATATTTGTGATAAATATGCCGTCCCATCGAATGTAAAATAAATGTATATAGTTGACATAGTTGTATTATTTTTATTATCCCATGCATTCACTTAAGAAGACGTACAAGTAACAATCTGAACTGTTTAGCCCTGGTAACACCTGTTTCGTGTTAACAATGTAGCCAGTTTTACTGTTGTAAAATCTGCCATATGTCAGGTATACATTTTTAGCATACTTTTTGAATTCGTCCTCACAAAAAAAAGCTCACAAACTTTCGCCTTTATATATTGCTAACGATTAAATCCGAAAGTTGCTATCCGATTTTGACGTTTTTTTAAATGTATGTTTTGCTGGCATGCCTAAGATAGGCTAGTTAAAATCACGTTTAGATACACCCACAGCACGCGAGCCTGATAGAAAATAGACGCAGACGAAGCTGAGCTGATTTTAGAAATGAAGCGCAGTTTGATAAATAAAGAGCTTAACTTTTTTCTTAATTTTTTAACACCAAGCCGAACAAGCCAAGAAAACTAATATTTGTACAATAAACGTGTACTGTTAGTAAGTATATAACTATGACTGCCTCGGTGGCGCAGTGGGAGCGTACGCGACTGCTGTGCTTGAGGTCTCGGGTTCGGTTTGTTTCGGAGTTTGGGTGTTTTCTATGTATACTTTGTATGTATTTACAAAAAAAAAGTAGGTATAGATGTGTTTATATCAGTTGTCTAGTACCCATAACACAAGCTCTTCTTAGCTTGGGACTAGATGGAGTTGTGTGTAAGATGTCCGAAATATTTATTTATTTATATATATTGTCTTGTAATAAGTAGTTTGAAAAAGTTCAGGTTATTATTAAAAGTTATTATTCAAATTGGGTTTTAATAGTTGTTAGAGGAACCTTATAGATGCGTTCAGATTTAATATCATCATATAATGGAGAGTGTGTGATGATGCACCCATGGAAAATGAATAATTGTGATCGAGGTTCCCTTCTCGCGACCGAGTGCATGTACTTCCCGAAGCAACTATGCCCGAAGAGGACCTGCTGGAGAGCCTCTACGGTGGCAAAGCAAGCACGTGGAGCCTCCAGCCGGGACGACCAACTAGCCATCATAGATCGACGGGCGGCTTCACGCCACTCGTGTACCACTTCGGGCGGAAGCCGAAAGTTGTTCTCCGCCCGGAAGTCAATCGCCCGCCGATAAGTTCCGTCTTAGGCACACGCCGCCTCGGTCGATACGATGCGGTTCCTATTCTGAGCGGTTAGAGCCGCCACCCACACCGGCGCACCACAAAGAGCCATCGACTGTACAAGCCCTAGGTACAGCGTCTTGACGCGACGCTGGCTCCACCTAAATTGGGCAAAAAACGCCTTACTGCACTGGGTAGATGCAGCGACGACCAACTTCAAGCTGTCGGAAGTGCTCATCGAAGAGCCACCTACCGTCGAGGATCAGGCCCATATTCTTCATCTGGGCCCGATCCGGTACGAGAAACGAGTTGACCACGATAGTCTCTACTCTTAAGCCAACTATAACGGTAGACGACTGGCCGCACGTTACGTTAGTTATTCTAAAGGCGAGTAGACCATACGTTTTCGTAAAAAAAATAAATGCGCTGAGATGCAACGTCACGAAATATTACCTATAAGTGCAACTGCGTTTTAAGTCTAACCTACGTATAACCCACCTGGGATTCACCAAACTTCAATGAAAGTATAATCTCCATATTTCTTTATAAGTTAGTACTTTGAAAGCCTGTTCTTGTTCGTACCTGCACATATTTTTCTTTATCGGTTGTACAGGTACTAGGTCTAATCATCATCATTATCAACAACTCATAATGCCCCACTGCTAGGCTCGGCTCTCCTCTCAGTAGAGGGTTAAGTCCATTCGGTCCCACGCTGGCCTAGTGCGGGTTGCGGCCTAGTCTACTATAAATTAGATATTCAATACGATCCCAAGATCACCTGTTCCGTTGTAATCGTGTTTCAGTCCCGAATTTCCTCTAATTTGCTTTGTAAGTACTAAATTCTCATCGCAATAAAAACTAAAGAAAATCTGTTTTTAAACGCAAGGTGTTAAAGACAGGTGCGGTTATATTTTACGGTCGTTTTAATCAATCTTAATTTATTATTTATAGTACAACAATCTTATTTAGAAACTAAACGAATTGATCTTGAAAATAAATTAATTGTAAGTAGTTTTTACTGTAATGTCAGGATTAATCTTGAATGGAAAAAAGAACCTTGTTCACATTCCCAGGATGAACCCAAGATCATCAATCAGTATTTACAACATTTTAAATCCTGGGTTTTAAATAGTGGGAATTATATATAAACAATACAGATATGTCACTCTGTGACATATCTGTATGGTTTATTGTTCAATCATTATAAAATATGGCCTATGTCATGTCACTCCTGAATAGTGTCGCTTTCTGTTAGTGAAATAATTTTCAGGATCAGATCAGTAGTTCCGAAGATCCCGCTACATTGTAGGGGGATCTTCGGAAGGCGAGTTACTTTGTAGTCGGTGCCAAGCCAAAATGTAATAGTAGGGACCGCACTCGCCGTTACCGCATAGCTGCTCTTCGTGTAGAACAAAACAACTCAAGCGTTAGGATGTTAGGTACCTAGCATACATAATAATACTAAATATTTAAATTAATAAAGAATTAGGCATAGACAAGAATTGGCACATAGCAATGCATGAAGAGCCAGGTTACTTAACGCTTTTTTTTTTGGCAGGGAGTTTTCGTTGGATGTTTTTTGGAAGTCGGTTATTTTTTATAGTTCCTTACTTTATTTGATGAATCTATACAAATAAATAAAATTGGAGTGTCTGTTTGTAATATTAAACTAACCGCATTTTACTTAATGTGTATGTATGTATACACGATACATATACCAAAAATGTAGTTAAAAAAAATTTTGTCTGTCTGTCTGTCTGTCTGTCTGTCTGTCTGTCTGTCTGTCTGTCTGTCTGTTCCGGGTAATCTCTGGAACGGCTGGACGGATTTAGACGGGACTTTCACTGGCAGGTAGCTGATGACCTGGGGGGTAACTTCGGCTACTTTTTTTAGACTAAATTTGTCCCGCGGTGTTACTCGCGGTACAACAATAACCGCGGGTAATACCGCGCGGTTCAGCTAGTATAATAATAAAAAAATAACTGGCTATATACAGGGTGTCCCAAAATTCAACGATAAGGGGGCGCCTAAAGATAGACCTGCTAATGAGTACATAAGGAAAAATAATAAAAAAAATATACCTAGTTTTTCTTTTAGTTACAAGAAAAATTTAGAATTTCTTTGAAAATTTATACCTTTCATGATATTTTGATTTTTTACAAGACCATGAGTCAAAGTACACTAAGAGTATCAATATTTCATAATTTTAGGGAAAAAAATGATTTTGAACGTTTTTTGTGTAAAAACTGCAATTTGGTGTTTTTCAGAGTTGTGGTGAATGCACTATTTAGGTATAAGATAAAAAATAATCTTAAGCATATTTGAAAAATTGTCATCGTGGTCGTTCAAAATATCATGAAGGGTGTAAATTTTCAAAGAAATTCTAAATTTTTCTTGTAACTAAAAAAAAAACTAGGTATATTTTTTTATTATTTTTCCTTATATACTCATGAGCAGGTGTACCTTGTGGCGCCCGCTTATCGTTGAATTTTGGGACACATGGTACATATCGTCTAGTACGCAATTAACTGTTTTTGGTATTGGCTTGTTAATAGTCATCTACAAGCTAACAAGCCAATACCAAATACATGCAAATCAATATTTTTCAATCTATGTCTATACTAATATTATAAAGCTGAAGAGTTTGTTTGTTTGTACGTGCTAATCTCAGGAACTACTGGTCCGATTAGAAAAATTATTTCAGTGTTAGATAGCATTTATCGAGGAAGGTTAAAGGCTTTATATTATCCCGCTAAGACATACAGGAGCGGAGCATCAATGAAGAATGTTAGAAAAACGGGAGACAATGATCACACTACGGGCAATAGGAGACGAGGTTGCGTGGGTCGGCTAGTAATAATATATTTTTTAAATGTACACCAGATGAATTACAAAGGTAACTTAAACTAAGCAAGTACAAGTGGCGGCGTTATCACTCGAGGGCAGTCTCTTACAAGCAACCATAGGGTGGAAAGAAAAGCATGGAATGGAAAGTGGACAGGAAATGTAAATTAAACTTTCTATACTTATATACATACTGTGTCAAATACATAGACTTCTCTAGTGTTTTAAAAAGTAAATGAAAATTATTTCAATTTAAATGTAATTTTTAATAGGACCGAACTCTTCCACATGGGTACACTAGGATTAACAACAGTGACCGACTAATAGGCGGAGCTTTGACACTTGACACTTGGGACGTCCTAGGAAAAGTTTGAATTGTCTTGGTATCCACAACGAAAGTTAGCAGAAGTAAAGAGAGGCCTATTTCCAACATTGAACGGTCTTATAAAGGCCGTTGATAAAATTTTAGGTTGTAGAAATATAATCTATATTTAAACTAAATGTGCCTACTTATATACATAGTATTTATACATACCTAAATACTTCTCATGCCCCAAGGTATCTAAAATTGATGATCTTTATAATCTTTACTTAGAATAGACCACAAACTTCATTGAACATATATAAAAATTCAATGGTAAAAGTTCGTTTGGGCCTTTTCCACTTTTAGACTAATTAATACTTAATTAAACAAAATATGTAAATCGAACAGATGCTGTTACGTCACTACGTGAAACAAAATGTTAACACAGATGTGAAACTTGATTTTGTACACAAGGTTTAATTTAAAACTGTTATGTGATTATAATGGATGCGTTTTAGAGGTTCGGTTTCCAAAGAAATAAAATTGTTAAAAAGTGTTAAAAATATGGTTCTTTGATTTTGGCATTATTTACGCAATAAACTTAAATCATTTATATTTAAATATGAGTTCGGGTATATACACAGAATTGATACGACCGGCTCAAATAAAGCGCAATTGGGAATTCCAAAATTTTATTTTTAATAAGTACGTAGGTAATTGAGGATGCCGCCGATGCCGGCTATAATTTTTGTGGACAGTGCAGTAGCTGTAGTGTAGCAATGATTATTGACTCCTTCATTCCTTGATTGAACAGTCTTATAAAGCAGTGCTTTGATTTCGAAAATACAGAGGTACAATAATACATAATGTACCTATATTGTGGGAAACATTCAATGAACGATAATCTTAAGCAGTGATAGTGACCTACCATTGCTAATACACGAAATTGTTGTTTGTATTGCCTGGCATTATTGTAGTAGTAGTGTAGTATATATTTAGAAAGCATTACTATTATGTCTTGATACTCACAGACAAAACTTCATTCTGTCTTTGTAGTTCAGTTAAAAGAATGTCACATGGCGAGTGTTTGATAGACACTTATCTGAAGACACCTACCAAGTGAAATGTCTAGCGGCGTGGAAGAGATTCACGTCTGGAACAAGTTTATTTAAACTTTATAAATATAATCTTTCATTCATGTGCAACGGGTACAGAAGTGTATACATTTTTAAATAGAAATATCGATTTTGTTTTGAGGTTTCTCCCGCAAAGTGAATCGTTGATGTTGTAATTATAAATACACGAGTTCCAAATATATATTTTTAGTTCGGGTAGATATTACTGGTTAAATGTTCGATTACAAATATATATTGTCAGTTGCCATTTTTTTTCACCGCAAATATTTGTATGAATTTTCATGCTTATATGCTTTGATTTGTTATGTGTGTTTATGTATGTTATACCTACTAATATATGTATGTATATTTCTATAAACATGTGTCTTAGAACTCATGATGTCGAAAAACAATCGACATCCCTGAGTTCAAAGTTCAAACACACATATTTTTTCAGAGTTTGTCCATGACCCAGCCACCCAGGTGGCATAGATAGACTATATTAATTATGTATATCAAAAGTTTTACGTAGGCGGTATACCTACTTCGTTTTATTCGATAAGTATTTGGTTTATTGCTTAATTGTGTCAATTACTAGGTATACTTTAATAATAATTTGTATTTTAGTTGTAAGCAATGTTAAGTATTACACGCCATGTTTTAAATATAAAAGTACAAAGTGTTGATAGTCCGTATAGTAGTATCGATGCGCGGCAGGTGATGCGTCGGAGTGTTCGTTTTTGGCGAATCAGAGGCGCGCAGGTGCAACGGCGCGGGCGCAGGTGGTGCCGTGATCTCAGCCGATATCAATATACTTACAGGCCGCTCTCGATTGTCGACTACTCGTAACCTTGTTTAGTATTATTTGAATGCATATAAAATAAACGGAAAGAGGTCTCTAGAGACGTCTTAATGAGCTTTTACGACAGTTATTTAAGTAATACGTAAAAATATTTTAAAGCGCACTCTGATTATTTTACGATCTTTGAAAACATTTGATATATGTAAATTAAATCAGAGTAAAACCAGTCGTGACTTGAAATATACACAGTATTAACACCGTTTATGAATGAAAACCTACTACGAATCTTAGGTATAAAAAATAAATAACAGTTTATGGCTACACTTATCTTAAACGTTGGCATGCATTTAACTAATTATATAATAACATACAAATCTTTGAATTCAGATTACTGTCTTAAGTATTATTTATGTATCAAGTGATTCTTCATTGTTAGGTGCTGTTAAATTAAGTATATTTTTGCTGCAGACATTACTTGCCTTCAAAAGTTTCAAAGATTTACAATGTTAGATTGCTCAATCCGAAGTTATGAAAAATTATGATCTTATTAATTAAACAATTACATCATATCAACAGCCTTTAATAGTCCACTGTTGCCTCTTCTTAGAAAGGTTTTGACCTTGGCAGGTAGCACGCGTTAAGATTTCCTTGTGTTTACAGTGCTTTAATCCTGTGTTTGCTCCTTAGTCGACTTTGCTCTATACGCTGTATTTTAAATCGACTTCAAAAAAAGGAGGTGGTTCCTCAATTCGACCGTATATATATATTTTGTTTTTTTTTTATGTGTGTTCGCGGATAACTTCATCATTTATGAACCGATTTTGATGGTTATTTTTTAATAGAAAGGAGATATCCCAGCGGCGGTACCATGATAAGGACACTAAGATCTGATGACGGCATCCAAGAGAAATCGAGTCAAACCTTGAAGTTCGTTTTTATTTTTGTTAAAATTTTTGCATCCGTCAAGCGGAGAACTGATAGGATTATATCTAGCGAATATTCAAATTTCTCGTGTCTGTGATTTTTATGAAATTTTGTCTGCATGTCTGGTAGGTCTAAGAATCGGCCAACATCTATTTTTCATACCCTTAATTGATAAGGGTGACCCACTCCTAATTTTTTTTACGGCAATATAACTAGTTACATATTTGAACTAGTGATCGTCTGGTGGTCAAAATTTGCCCTCCTCCTCTATGTAAACTTTGACTGTGACAAATTTCATACTCCTCCGTTCGCATAATGTTCGTAAAAAGAGGTACAAAGTTTTTGCTTCACGTATTAATTTATAGATAAATTGTGTTATACTTAGTTGTTGAGTCAGCCTGTATATAAGTCCGTGCACTATTAAGTAAACGTGCACGAGATTCGGACAGATGTGCATCGCGAGTGTCGCGACATATGCGCCATGCGCCTGCGCCAAAGACACCCTTCGCTAGCCCGGGGCGCACAGACAGCCACCCTTTCCTGGAAAAATCGACTAACGACTAACATGCGTTGTTTTAATATTAGTGGAATGTAAACCGCCTTAGTGATATACCTACATATATTATAATCACTGTTAAGAAGACAGTTTAAAAATAAATTTTAATCCTAGATTTAATTAACTCGTAAGTTAAATAAGATACCCCACGTATACAGGAGCGAGTTACGCTCATCTACACAAATATTACCTACAAAGCTGAAAAGTTTGTTAGTTTGGTTTAATGCATCAATATCAGGAAATTTTGAAAGTGGATAATCGAGATATGCTACATATACCTATAACATGACGCTCCGACGAAGAGCAGGTTTTAATTACGTTTAAACTCTTCGTTAATCACGTTATAATTATAATGCACAAATCGACGCAGTTTGCGTGAAACAAAACGGCATTAAAGTAATGCAACCGATAAATGACACAAATTACTTAGTAATGTAAACTAAGTTTAAACTAAATTTGTTCATATTAGCTGTCTTTACAAATGCACTTTCACAAGTACCTAATTGAACCAATAGCCCTAATGAAAAGATACGGGTATCAGTTAATGAGCTTTTTATGATATGTAAGAATTATGAGATCTTGTTTGTGGACCTTCCACTTGGCGTAATGTTTTATACAGTGAAATACACTTGTTGCACGATATCCATTAGATACTTAGACTTGAGACTATTACTAGGTGTAACTTATAAATTTTGTACGTAATCAGGGAGATAACTTTAAATTTATGTTGAAAACTTGGTACTGAATTCATATCATCATTTTATGATAACAGTGACGCTTAGATTCTACACAGCTCCCTAGCAAGTTGACATTCTATAAATAAAAAGATTAATAGAAAACCAACAAATGTATAGGAATAATGTTATCTCAATGTTAAGTCAGGTGGTCAAAACAAAATATTAGCTAATAATACAAGAGAATAGAGGCGTCAGCGATTTTTTTAAAAGAATCCATGCAAAGAACTTGCTTTTTGGCTAAGGGGACTGATATGTGCGTTCGCTAGTCAGAAATAGATTAAAAAATTAACGTAAAAGTACCTACTACTTTCTTACCCATCTAGTTATCGTTTTCGTAAGGAATACCTAAATAATATGTTACGATTTATACCGGTTCATGCAATGATATTGGGTTCATAGAAATTATTCTATACCTACATTCAGCGATTAGTCCTTGAAAGTTTTAAGACAGGTGCTAATTCAATGTAAATTATAAACTCATGATCAAAATTTTAACCTAAAATAAAATTATCGAATGTAATAAGGAAGCCAAAAAACGTCGGCTCAGGTAGACGCACTCGGCTATGCCTATTTAATTTTAGAGGTCCGCAATTCAAATACCAAGCCCTTCGACTACAGACTATGCTTGCTACTTCTTATCCTTTGCTTGACGATTCTAAAAACATGATAAAAAAATCATTTTGTTTTTTTGAATTTGGTAATTCAAAAATTGAAATAAGTAGACAAATAACTTTTAAACAAAAAAATAACAAAAATGTAGTAAGCAAGAAAATATCTGTTCTTTATATGATGAGTAGGTGTTCCGTGACCTATATTAAGTGAAGAAGAAAAATAAATAATTGATAGACTGACAATATGTCTTTTAATTTTAAATGTGTATACAACATTGTGTTCACCCTTAGTCTTCTTTCTTTTCTTTACACCCTTACCAATGTACCTAAATGTCTAAAGCTTCCAATAAAGTACCTCCATACACCACCTTTCTCTCTCTCTTTAAGTAAATAGTTTAAGTTCTGAAGTCAGAAGTCTGTGTTTCAATACAAATAAATTACAAAAACTCTTGAGCAAATCGAATAGATAGCAATAGATTTTATATTAAGTACATGTTTTACTAACTGTATCTATTCCGTAACCCTCAAATGTTTAATATATAACACAATACTGCAACAAATAAAATAAAAACATACGGAACCTGGTATGCGGAAGTTATTTATAATTGACACATACATATAATTATTGAAACGTGTCTTGCAGCTGTCCATAATAACAATGTGGGCTCCAAAAGTATCAGAGCGTGCGCTTGTGGCGTGCGTTAACTGCCCTATCTACCTTATAGCGTCGAAAATACGTGCTTCAGAACATCTGCCTTGCCCAAAAAAAAAGTACAAAAAGAAAGCTTCGTCAACACCTATTGCCCCAAGCCTTCGGACAATTCTTAATTGACTGAGATGCGGCACAATAAGCTGAAAATTCATTTATATTGATGTAACCTCTGGAATAAAATTAGTAATTAATGCCTCAAAATTAATGTGCCTGGTTTCAAAATTATGATAATTATCAGTAAACAACATTACATTGAAAAAAACTTATTTGTGAAAGGTAATGGTTGTATAGAGTGGCACGTGCCATTTGAATAGCAATAGTCTTAAAATTCCTGGATTACTTCTATACTAGCACTTTTGTATTAGTAGTTGTCGGAGAACGAGTAGTTTTTTTAAGTTTTAATTTGAATTAGTGTTTATTTCAATCGATTATTCGCAACGTCAAACTGTGCATCGAGAAACATGGCAGTTTGGGTGGAATCTGTGGACGGTGTATGCAAAAGAAGGCGCACTGATTATTTGTTATTAACAATGTGATTATTACGTCTTGGTTTACTTACAGCTTGATTTAAATAATGTTGGTTTAGTTTTAGTCGATTCTGTAAGCAATATTAAATTAAATGTTACTAAAATGTGTGCGGGTAACACCGAATACAGTGGTAGGTGTCACCACTAGTTAAAGCGAGCAGCCGGTATAAAAGAGAGCGGCCGCACGAGTTGCGGGGCTACTAACACAGAGTACATTGTTAATACAGACTACTAACCTTTTGGCTCTTAATCTAACTACCCACCGTTTCGTATTGAAGTAAAATAGAATCAACAGATCAGTTTAGTACGGGCATTGTACGAGGAAAGACAAGCTGTAAATAAGCTAAGTACATAGTCTTCTTAATTGTTGTAATTGACTATTGATAGTTTGTAACTAATAAGTTAAGATTTAAAAGAGTGGCCATGAGTTTCTTTGCCAGTATTCTTCTCATAAGGCTCTACGCATTTTGGAAACTGGAGGTTATGGGTCGTCACGGACGTTCAGTGGATTTTGGTGTTCTCACCTAATTCACTTTGACAGTGTTGTGCCGATCTATGATTTAAACTGTAGCTTCATTGATTCAATAAACTATTGGAATTGTATATTGTCTTTGGCTGTGCAAATAAACCCTACCTACCAACGTGTGTAATAATGAAGATTGATTACTAGACTAGATTAGACTTGATTAAGAGCGATTTCTATTGCTTTAAATCATGAGTGCCACTTGACAAAATATGCAAGTGACGTCGGCGAAGCTGACGTCACCATTTTATAAAAACCGCTTCGACCGATCGCCACACTGTGACTCCGACATCAGAAGTGGGATTACCTGTGAATTGCCCTATGGATTACCCCTGTAGAGATTACCCCTAGAGACTACCCCTATGGATTACCTGTGAAATACCCCTATGGTCTACCCCTATGGATTACCCCTATGGGTTACCCATAACAGATCAAGCACAAAATACAGGGCAGATTGTTATTTTATTTTACGTTTACCCTACGTTAAAAAAAATATTTTCGATACGTAATTAATTTGTGCTATACGAGAACCGCCAACTAGTGAGAGAACTACTCCGACTGTAAAAGTGAAGAAGTGATGTGTGAAAAATACAAGCGCTGTCACAGTTATGGCAAAATCAAAAGGTTACGTAATTCAGTAAAGATTAGGACAATTTTACTCGTGACCATATTGCTAACACATAATCTGAGATTTCAGATACTACCTCGCCTGACAGTTGAAGGAAACCAAAACGCTGAAGACGATTACTTGAACCTTGAAAAGTGTGGTGTCATGGATGCAGTTCCAATATGAATGCCAAGGCAAATAATTTACAAACCGAGTAACCAGTGAATCTCAGCTCCATCCAGCCAGCTCTAGTTCAGCTCCAAGAAAGATTTGGTGAGAAGTTTTCATTTTGTTTCAAATGCTCTTTAATAAGACAAATTCTGTCAGATAGATTTCTGGGCCAACGACAGTATAGTGCAGTAATATTATTGAGGGTAGGTAATGCCCGCCCTTATTGTGACATAGTATTGTGTGGTTCACAAATTCTTGCCGTGAGTCTGGGTGATTTTTGTGTACGTTTTATGTCCGTTTGTGAGGTCCCCCGTGACACAGGATGTTAATTCCTAATGGGAGGGTTGTCTTTTAATAAAACAAGAAATTCTGTCAAGAAATCCGGGTTGAAGAAATGCACTGAATAGCATTTTCTGTAGTAGGTACACGATTACTGTATTTCAAACGAGATAAGTATTTTAAAGAAAAGAATGAAAATCTGCTTGAATTAGGCTTTTCACTTGTAATTTTCGAAAAGTTCTTAAAAATAATAAGGTCGTTTCTATTGGTGCCTACATTCTCTTATAAAATGAGGATCGCAATCAAATGACATAAGACCCACAGTATAAAGGTCCTTACGTGGTCACCGAAATACTAGAGGGAGACCGCGAATTTGCTGTCCACACATGTTTTCTACCCACACATATTTTCTATCAACCACTGATCATCTACACTCGCAGTAATCAAAGTGAATACAGGCCGTCAGATACTCACTAGTGAAGTCCCTATTGATTTGTCCGATGAACATGATGTAGAAAATAATGATCCTTGAATAGTTTATTAAATTATTCTAAGTCTTTATTTTGTTCGTGAACAATTATTTGGAATGTATTTTGTGACGTTTAACCAGACTTATTTAATTACAAGGGATGTAGTGTTGGTAACCTGGTTTCACTACCTCCTTAGGTCTCGCTGGTCATTTGTAGCCGTAGCTCGTGCAGTACTTATCTGTAGAGAGTGCGCGGTGCGCATCTGGCTATGCGAATGTTAGTCGCTGGTTAAGTGACAATAAAAAGATCTCGATCTCTGGTTAAGAGTTGAGCAAAAAGCCGCTGGTGAAGTGGTGATACGCAGTTGCTGGTTAAGCGACAAAGTCAAAACGTCTTAACGCTGTTACTGGCTGTTAAGACAGAGGTGCTGAACCTTGGTTAACAATCATCATTGTCTGTACTAAGACTTCTGTGATTATGCTGGTAGAGACATAAATGAGCACATTTAAAAATTAAAATCGTGAAGTCAAAATAATTTGCTATCTTTGAAATTGGACTGTATCAATCTTTAATTTTGGTCAGGAATAGCCGAGAGGATGGATTCAATGTTCAGATGATTCCTCAGTTAATAAACACGTAGACGTGTAAGTCCATCAGAATGCCTGTGTCGGCAAGGCAATACCGGCCGAATAAATTGAGCTACTGTGGTTGCTTTTTTCTTTGTTTACAGATGACCCACACGAGGACGTGTGAGGCATCAGGATGGCCGTGTCGGAGAACGAGTAGTTTTTTTAAGTTTTAATTTGAATTAGTGTTTATTTCAATCGATTATTCGCAACGTCAAACTGTGCATCGAGAAACATGGCAGTTTGGGTGGAATCTGTGGACGGTGTATGCAAAAGAAGGCGCACTGATTATTTGTTATTAACAATGTGATTATTACGTCTTGGTTTACTTACAGCTTGATTTAAATAATGTTGGTTTAGTTTTAGTCGATTCTGTAAGCAATATTAAATTAAATGTTACTAAAATGTGTGCGGGTAACACCGAATACAGTGGTAGGTGTCACCACTAGTTAAAGCGAGCAGCCGGTATAAAAGAGAGCGGCCGCACGAGTTGCGGGGCTACTAACACAGAGTACATTGTTAATACAGACTACTAACCTTTTGGCTCTTAATCTAACTACCCACCGTTTCGTATTGAAGTAAAATAGAATCAACAGATCAGTTTAGTACGGGCATTGTACGAGGAAAGACAAGCTGTAAATAAGCTAAGTACATAGTCTTCTTAATTGTTGTAATTGACTATTGATAGTTTGTAACTAATAAGTTAAGATTTAAAAGAGTGGCCATGAGTTTCTTTGCCAGTATTCTTCTCATAAGGCTCTACGCATTTTGGAAACTGGAGGTTATGGGTCGTCACGGACGTTCAGTGGATTTTGGTGTTCTCACCTAATTCACTTTGACAGTGTTGTGCCGATCTATGATTTAAACTGTAGCTTCATTGATTCAATAAACTATTGGAATTGTATATTGTCTTTGGCTGTGCAAATAAACCCTACCTACCAACGTGTGTAATAATGAAGATTGATTACTAGACTAGATTAGACTTGATTAAGAGCGATTTCTATTGCTTTAAATCATGAGTGCCACTTGACAAAATATGCAAGTGACGTCGGCGAAGCTGACGTCACCATTTTATAAAAACCGCTTCGACCGATCGCCACACTGTGACTCCGACATAGTTTTTAAATTGAAAAACATTGGTTCACAATAAACTACTACAATCCCTTGAGTAGCGTGGTTTTTAATACACTCTACACACACAATGGTTGACCTTTTCAAATATTAAGGTAAACTAGATTATATTATTTTTAGTGCGCTTGGGACTGTAAACAAACTCGAGAGTATTTATTACATTTGTTTGGTAGGTACCCACAAGCTTTTAGAAACAAAGGCGAGTATGTCAGTACGTAACAAAAGAGGGAGACTGATTAAAAGCACGCCCAAGTCTGAATGTACAATGGCGCTTTGGCATAGTCCTCATAGTACCTACATATAACATCAACGAAGACCAAGGAATATACTAGAATGAACGTGATAATTTCGTAGAAACGGTACTTTCTTCAGATTTTGAGGCAGTTAGGCTTAGGTAGTGTCCGAAAAACACTTGTTTCTTGAGATGTAGTTGTGCATGAGCGACGGTAGTCACTGCTATGAGGAGATTCTTTTTCTTGTGTGCCACCTATTTATTCCATAAAAGAATGGTGATAAAAAATTACAACTTCTCTTCTTGACTGTCGTACCGTCTCGCGTTAAGCCACTTATTTAGAGAAATAATGCCGTGCATTCTTGTAAGTGTGGGTATGATTAGCCATATTATGTAAGTTTGCAAAGTAATTCTAACAGTGTACTGAACACTGGTGGCCTAAATTAAATAAAACGCTTTTTCTTACTAAACATAAAATGCAGAATAATATGCGAATACTCATTTTCTATGTGTGGTAAAATGTGCAATTTCAAAATTCCTATTTCTAATAATAATCTATATATATATATATAACAATGAATCCCTATTTGCCTTGGTCACGACATCACGCGTGAAGGGCTTAACGGATTTTGTTAATTCTTTTTTTGTTGGATAACCCATTTAGCGAGGAAGGTTTTAGATTATGTAACATCACTCTAAGACCAATAGGTGCCGGGTATCGACTAAAACTGTTGGGAAAATGGGAAATAAATATTTCTTATGGAGAGACGCAAACGAAGTTGAGCGGGTCAGCTAGTATCAAATAAATGACGATTGCCTACCGACGGGGATATAATATAACAATATGAAGGTTGAGCCAATTTGTAGTAGGCTTGAGTGGAGGCTGGTGGGATAGAGTTTCACTAATTAAGGGTCAATGGCTGTGTGACTTGTATTGTTGTACATAGTATGTATGCACACATTGGCTCATTAGAGATCCATGGTTAGTTACAACAGTAATCTTTGCCCTCCAACCACTTACCGTGGGAGAGCCACGCTTCGGCATGAATGGACCGGCTCGCCCGGAGTGATACCACGGCCTCACAGAAAACCGGTATGAAATAGTGCTTGCGCTGTATTTCACCGAGTGAGTGAGGATACCATGTCCATAACCCAAATCCCCTCCCCCTATCTCCCCTCCCCATCCTCCAAAGGCCGGCAACGCACTTGTAACGCCTCTGGTGTTTGCAGGTGTCCATGGGCGGCGGTAATCGCTTACCATCAGGCGATAGGTCTGCTCGTTTGCCCGCCTATTCCATTAAAAAAACTAAATCAGTGAATCTATACTAATATTAGAAAGCTGAAGAGTTTGTTTGTTTGAACGCGCTAATCTCAGGAACCTGTGGTCCGATTTGAAGAATTATTTCAGTGTTGAATAGTATATTTATATATATAAAATATATAAAAAGGCTATATAGGCTATAAATCATCACGCTAAGACCAATTGGAGCAGAGCACCAATGAAGAATGTTTTAAAAACAGATGAAAATTATCACGCTACGGGCAACAGAAGACGCAAAAGAGGTTGCGTGGGTCAGCTAGTTTTAGTATAGTGGGAGACAAGATCTTAGAAAAGGGCATAGGATTTAGGATGAAGGATTTTAAGATTTTAAGGATTTTAAGATGACCTATCTGTCATCTCTGCTACTGGATAGTGATCATCACCAACAACTTTTATTAGTCCACTGACGGACATCATAGTCTTCCGCAGGCAGGAACTTTTAAATCGGAGGGTGTATGATTTTTTACTTTTTACATTGTTGCTAAACAGACGGTAAAATCTGGTATGGTTCACTTACATTTCATCTCTAGGACCTGTACATAGAAGCAGCCAAGGGCATCAGTTGGCAGATACATAAAAACAGTAAGTTGAAGGGATATTTGTTTTCTACCACAGAACCAATCATATAATTGATGTAGGGATACATACTGCAGTCTGTTTCAATGAGTGTTGCGTTGTCAAAGGAGCGACGTGGACGTAAAACGAATGTACATTTCGTATTTTCGCAGACCGCAATATGAAAAATTGTGTAAAGCCGTCTGTGTTGCGGTAAGGAGATTGTTTTTTTGTTACGAGTTGTATTTTGGGGATGCTGTAATTCCTACGACTGAAAACGTGGACTTTAACTACGTTTACTTGTCATTTTGTCATCATTTTGTATTAATACTCGAAGTAAAAGATTTGTTCCCCTTTTTACAAAAAGTGTGTAAACCGAGGATTATGCAATTTTGCACGAGAAGAGGTGCAGAAATAAGAAAATTAAAAAAATATGAATCATGGTCGAATCCGACAAATGAACAACCACTAGTTATAATAAATGTACCTGATTTTTGACGTAAATTTTTGTTTAGGAAAGCCGAAACATTAAAATAGGAACATAATATACTTTTTCAAACATGTGTACTGTAAAATCAACATTATTTATTCAAACCGCTGTTCTTTGTTCTGTGGTTTACGTAGTTTGTATGTTATTTGTGTGGTGGAAACCAATTAATATAATAATAATACGTACAAATATTTAAAACGAGTAAAAAGCGAGCGCCTTACAGCCTAAACAGTCTGACGTCGGATATCATGGAGGAACCAGATAAATATGTATATTTTTAAGATAAATCTAAAAACGTATATGTAAAATTTACCATCATAAATTTTTGTTGTTAAAACATTAGAAAGCTTAAAAATAAGCTCTAACTCTGTAAGTTTGTTTTCCTTAAATGTTAAAAAAGATTTTTTTATACTTGTAGGTTTGTTTTGAAAACTGTTAGTTTTTTTTTTTGTAATGCAGCTATCACTAATTTTTAGCCATACAATTATTATTTATTGTATAAGCTCATTATTCTACGGAGACTCGAGCCCCCAATCAAATCAACAACTAGGTTTTGGGGACAAATATTGTCATTCTGTTTATTTTCTCAGTACCTATAATAAATGAAATAAAAAAATAATTTACATCACTGATAAATAATCTAAATTTTAGACATGTACTCGTATATAACTAAGTTAGTTTGTAATTATGTAAGTAAGTTATGTAAGTTAAGCAAGCTGTAGCCGTAGCAGTAGTTGGTGTTAATTGTTTGATAGCTCGGTTTTTGCCACCGTTTGGTTACAATTTCAGCGTAGAGACGTCGGTTCGCTTTTATGGAATCGCCTAAAGTAGATCCACTGGAATGTTACGAGTATATGGTTTACGTACCAATTCAGTCAGTTTTTCAATAACTAAACTTCTGAAAAAAAAGTATCTAGATAGATTATTTCTCTGGCATATTTTTTAAAAGGTTGTGGAACGCTCTACCAGTTTCCACTTGTTTATAATATGTATGAATTTCACTTGTTTACATGAAATATATATTTCGGTAAAATTTTGGTCTGTCTGCCCGTCTGTGTGTTTGTTCCGGCTAATTCCATCAATCACTTTTACTTTTTAATACACCAGGCATCCTATACTTTCTATCCTATGTTTTTCTTTCCATCTTATCGTAGACCACGTTATCGGTAACAGAAATAAAATAAATAAAATATAAATATTTTCGGACATCTAACACACAACGCCATCTAGTCCCAAACTAAGCAGAGCTTGTATTATGGGTACTAGACAACTGATATAAATACTTATATACTTTTTTTTTGTAAATACATACATATTATAGATAGAAAACATGAAATGAAAATGAAAATGTTGTATCTCAACATAATTTCGTAAACTGAGCATACTCAGTTTTAATACATGATCAAACCACTATAGTTATTCGGATCACCAGAAGTTCTATGAAATAGTTAATCATACTAATTACCTACAATTGTTTGAAGCACTAAAAATGGCAAACTAAAACTTTTTATAAAAATAAACCGACTTCCAAAAGACATCCAACGAAAACTCCCTGCCAAAAAACACTCACACACACAAGTCGGTGCCAAGCCAAAATTTAATAGTAGTTATAGGTGCCGGCAGCTTACTTGGCCATGCGCAGAAAGTCGTTTTTAAGGTCCCTTTGGTGATAGAGGGACGCGGGGATTGTAGTAGCACCGTTCCGAGCAAGCTATTGGTGCGTAAGTCGACTACACTTCGACTACGACTACAGTCGATTTCCTTTGTTTTGATTTGTTGCATTAGTGAACTATGCGCGAACTTACCCCCACTACGCCGAAGTTTGGCCAAGTTAGATGGTGGAATCTATACTACACTCGCTATATTTTGATCGATTCGATCGATTCTCCTAAGTGGAAATCGAACACGACCTCCGTATTGGACAGGGTTTTATACCAACCGGTTCAACAATTGATCAAAAGAACGGATAATTGTGTAAAAGTAGGTAAATTAATTAACATCGGGACGAGATGGTATTACAGTAGTTTCTATACACAAGTTTGAAAGTGCATAAGTTTGAACAAATAACTTTACCAAATACGTGTCCATTATGTGAAAATAAATGGAAAATACACCAAAAAATATTCACAACACTTACTCGAGGCCTTAGGGTAGGCACAATAAAAGCCTTTATATATCCAATAAAATTTGATAAAGGCGTATTATAAGAATGTATCCTGTATTAGCATAAAGGGTATTCTTACTGGGGAAAACGTAAATAAGATCCTTGAAATTTATCCCATAGTACCTTGTTTCAAGGAAACGATGTCGCAAGTTCTAATTTTAAATACGTTACAAGAGCAATCATGTTAACAGGTCTTATCTAATTAGGTACGTCATACTATAACACTTTTAACACTGTGTATATAACACTTTTTTACTTAGTAATGCTATATATTTTGTACGTGTATCAACAGTGTGAAAATTTGTGGAACTTACAACGTTTTTAATTTTATTAATTTTTTTATGTAACTCTGAAAAAGACCCACTTTGGGATTTGGTAACCTGTGATTTAATTATATCCCCTAAGGTGTCCACGGCCTTTCATTGGCCGTATTAAAACATGGTCTATTGTGTCACCGGCCAGCCACTGGCCGGTCAATGGCCGCGAGTCGGGAGTTATTAATAATAATAATGGAATTATTAGTGACACTCAAGCTATGCTTATGTCAAAGTGACGTGACGCCTGAGGGAAGTCCTATTTAGTGTTTTCAAAATAATGTGAATCAATTTATGTTACTCTGTAGCTATATACTTAGATTATTATGTTGCCTAATATCATAGATTTACTCAGATTAATAGTAAGCCAATTATTGATTTGCAGCATTTGATTAAGATGTTGATTGCTCAATTACATCAACAAATTTAGCTATGTATTATTGAAATTGAATGCCAAATTAATTATTAGATACATGTTCAAGTAGTCTTCTGACTGATATTTTGGTTTGATATATCTTTATAATACCTATTCTTATTGTTTTAGTTCGTTGTAAATAGTGCAATATTGTCAGCGTCCATTAAGTATTGAAAGACAAAGAACTGACATTTTAAAAATAAATTAGTCTTAAATCAATGTTTAAAAATATTTAATTTTTGCAGTAAAATATTCCTATATTCAGTGTTGGAAACGTTATTAATTACTGAGTACCTTTGATGAAGTCCAAACGTCGCTCGCGAGCAGTCTAGTAAAGCAGTGGACAGCAATCTTGTTACTTATTTGCAAAGGAATAGACATTTTAACAATCCTAGTGAACCTATTAGGAAGTGATAGTAGTCCTACAGACATGGCGGTCTATTTAAAATCAAGTGAAGATTTTTTTCTCCCAAATGATAAGAGGCTATTTTTTATCATTACTAGGCTATTGGGCTAAAATCTAAACATAACTATAAAAAAAGAAGAACAAGACAATTAAATTGAAAGTTCAGGCACTACGCCATCTTTAGTATTTCTTAACTGTATACTAAACTATAGACGAGTGTTATAACTTCCCCATTGGCTCGAAATCAGAACACAAAAGGTTTGAGTTTGTGACAATTATCTTGTTTTACAATGAGTAAAACTTTGCGCGACTTGGGTTTAACAGCCGCGAGGAAGATGTTATAGCTAAAATAAACTTTGCGCTTCAGAGATATTCTACGATATGACTTTGGAAAGTTACCTGCTAGGAAAGTCTTTGAGTTGGTTAGTTCGTATTAAGTTATTTCTAAAGTCTTAATGACTATGTACCCAAAGAGCGAGGCTTAAGTCTTCGTGCATGGGTTATCAGAGGAACTCATGTTTCTTTAATAGGCTTATGCGATAATACTTGACTACAACTTCACTGGAACACGGAAATAATAAGAGATATACGTGTACCTACATCACTTATGACGAACTCCAGCTGCATTTAGATTTTTTTACTAAATAGTTAGACAGTACTTGCATGACAAATGATAAGCAAACTATAATTGGTTTAACTGATACTTGTGCATCCTACAAGTAAACCAGTGCCAAGCGTTTTCATTACCATTAATGTTAAGTAATAAGCTTAAAACACTGAATCGTGTACGATATTAAGAGTGAGTTAGCAAAGATAATTATCTCCGATCTTTATAATCTATAATCGAAGCAAGACAAACACTTGCAAGAACATCACATTTATATAGTTGCAGTTCGGACGACAGTTTAATAGATTTCATTATATCTGATGGCTGAGGCTCTATTCACGATCCAGTGATGTTATTCCCCATTCGGCTAAGATTTTTTTTAAATTTTAGACCCAGGGTAGCTTATACCGTATTAAGTACAGATAACGTGTAGTTACACTAATTTCAAACGTACGCATTGGTCACGTAATAATTAGGGCATGAAAGGGTATCGAACAAATTCAAATTCGCATTTATGATATATAGTGATTTAAAGTGCGGTTCGAAGCTTTTATTTATTCTTTACGATCAAATTCATATAATTTCATGTTTTCTGTAACTACATACCCTATAGTATATTAATTTCATACAAGGTGGACGTCGTGCAGATGGCGTGGGAAACCAACTGTTAAAGAGTAATTTTCATTGGCTTCATATCATATTGCTGGGTATGAATTCAACATAAAGGTATGGAAAACAAGTAAACACATGACTTTGATTATAAGTTATAACCTTAATTTATACTTTCTGTCATAAATGACCAACTGAAACTGATTACACGTGTATAAGACTGCAATGAAAGAAATTAATACTAACAATTGCGGAATAATTGCATACCTACTTTCGACATTTCGGTATGATTGCAATTTAGTTATCCATGCGCTTATTACTAAAATTTGGAAAAAGGCATTTGTGTAGTCCAGTGGTACTTTACCCCTTTTTTATACGGGCCACAAACACGTTATAGTCATAGTGTCGCGGGCCACAAGCAAAACTTATTTAGGGCTAGGTAGAGTAAACAAATAACAATTTTAAATTAGCTATGTATATGCTTCAGTAATGGAAAAAGAAAAGGTGATCACAATTAAACTAGAAATAATGGCGTGATGTTTAACCATTATTTATTTATATTTTAGGTATTTATTGATATTATATTATTTATATGACTACCTCGGTGGGAGTGGTAGTATATGCGACTGCTGTGTTTGAGGTCTCGGGTTCGATTCCCGGGTCTGATCAAATGTTTGTATGATCTGTATAGCGAACTCCTTGTATGAAGAATACAACGTGATTAACAACGGTGGGAGCAGTATTTATTATGCCGGAGTCATGGCTCCATAATACTTATGTTAATAGGATTTGGGCAATTCTTTGGACGCTTTTACATTTTTTGGGAATAATGCTCCAAAATTCCATATATTCCCTGTTTTCTCTAAACAGAACTTCCAAGTTGTCGTCGAGTTTAAAATCGATAAATTCATTGAACAACTCTGAATAATTAAAATTTAAAATCGAAGCCAACTCTGAGATAGTTGTTGTTTCTAGTTGCCATGAATTTTCTACTAGTAACAAACATTTTTTTTATTTTTCTGAGATCCTGAAATCTTCTTTTAAATTCGTTTAATAGTGCAGTTAAAAAATTCGAAATAATGCAATATTTTTTCTAGAAAATGTTGCTTTGGTCCTCTGTAGTTGGAAAATTAGTATAGTACTTTGTTCTGTATTTCTTTATAAATATACTTAGCTTTGCTTCAAAAGCAAACACTTTATTGGCCATATGGAAGACTATACTATTTTCTCCTTGTAAATTCCGATATTTAAGTTTTCTGTGATATCACATCTTTCTAGCCTAAAATATACCACTATTCATCATGTTGTAATTCCAAGTACACATTTTTTTTTTCATGGAATAGGCCGGCAAACGAGCAGACGTATCGCTTGATGGTAAGCGATTACCGCCGTCCATGGACACCTGCAACACTAGAGGCGTCACAAGTGCGTTGCCAGACTTTGGGGGATGGGAAGGGAAGGTTGGGTTTTGGGTTATGGGACTCCAGTATCCTCACTCACTCGGTGAAACACAGCGCAAGCACTATTTCACACGTGTTTTCTGTGAGGCCGTGGTATCGCTCCGGTCGAGCCGGCCCATTCATGCCGAAGCGTGGCTCTCCCATGGTAATATTACTATTAATTTGCTCATAAATAGCATTGTTTCATGAGGTAAGGTAATAAAGTTAAAGTGAAGTTAAGTAAAGATAAAATAAAACGTTTCCTCTACTGAGCCATCGCACTGAGGTATGTAAAAGAACGTCGCTATACTCACTTCCTAGTTCTACCAAACGGCTATCGTTTAACTATTCGGCGCGCGCGCAGTTTCTACAATGAGCGTCAAATTAAAAATGGTTCACAATTCACAATATTTTTGTAACTCCAGGCGGGCTAACCACAAAAATTGAGTATGGTAGTCTGTGCAGAATCCGTGCGGTGGCATAGCTTGCATAATTACCAAAACTAAGCTACGTTAGTCTGCAAATGTGCATCGTGGCTGAGCAAATTAATCGAAACATATTAGCCTCGTGTAATCATGTCCGATACCTATGTCTGTTATTGGTGTCACTACACCAATAACTACTAATAAATACTATCAATTTGTACTGATATCCCGGATTTCGCGGGTTTGATTCTCATCCAAGGCAAACATCCATTGCTTTGTAAACATGTTTAGATATTCTGTGTTATAGGTCTGTATTTAAGAATGCATAAGTATTTTGTTACCCATCTGAGTGTATAAGGTTATTTTTTATATTTATTTTTATATTAAGGTTACATTGTTAAGCGGATGTAATTTTACTATCAATAGCTGATGGTATTTATATTTTTGCAAATAATTATCGCTTGCCCCCTATATCATAAAAAAATGGAATTATGGGTACTATGTATTTAAATTACTCAGGTCTTGAGAAAGTTGGAAAAAACTTATGAAATTATTTAGTCTCCATTTATACCGAAAGCTTCTAGACTCTGAATAATTAAATCAACTTTTATTACGCCATCTCGTTTTTTGTGCTCTTATTTATAATGTAAAATAGATATAATAAAAGTTTTGGTCATCAAAGCTCTCGTGCAGCGTAAAAGGGAATATTGTATATTTAAGACCATCGGTGGCGTCTCTGCGATCGGCTTAAATGTGTCTGGAGAACGGAGTGATGCACTTAGAGTTGTCTATCTAGTGGTTCATTTATTATGCCTTTTCTTTTTTATTCAACTGTATAACAGTAATAAAGAACTGTGAAATGTTTATAAACTTATAAAACATTTTCTAAAATTATTTTAATTTTAATTAAATCAACTCCCTGAAGTTGCTGGCATATAAATTATCTTTATGAGAATCCATTCGTGCTTTACAGATTGAACAGTATTGACGAAGTGAAAGCATTGATTCGAGTGATCTATTCATATTCTATGAATGTGGAAATGTCGTTTATAAATCACTGTACGTGTCGCCAGTAAATCAACATGTCTGTTAAGAAATTTGTTGCTAACTTTGATATTTTTCAGAGTACCTACTCTACTCGTATTTGTTGAGATCTTTGGGGCTTTATTTCCAGCAGTAGACGTTCATTGACATGATGATGATGAAGCAGAAACCCCATACCTGATGTATTAAGTACCTAACGACATTGTAGTAAAGTATAAGGGTTACCCAAAGCAAAAAATAACGTAACGTAAAAAGATGTAAACTTGCCATGCAAACCATGCAAACTTCCACCGAAAATTGGTTTGAACCAGATCTTGTAAGTAGTTTTTTTTTAATACGTCATAAATCGTAAACCGCAATTTATCGATCAAAGTTACAACGAAGTAAAAGAACTGTAACATTATGTTACTTGCTGCTACGGAACCCTTCATGTGCGAGTCCGACTCGCTCGACTCGTCGTCTATTATATATATATCTCGTCTGTTATATATATAGATTTGAAAAAAGCTAATTTTGTGATTTTTTTTATTTTAAATTCAAAGTTAATTTGAAGCGGCAATTTACATGTAACTGCACTAAAAGAACATTTAAGTTACATTTATATTATAAGTTGCTTAGCGTGTGGTAATGGATGGCTGTTACCATTAGGTGACTCTTCCCTATAAAATAAAACAAAACTAAAATAACTCCGTTTTAACTTACAGGGTGATTTTGGATTCTTGCAGTTTTTAAAATCACTCCATACCAAACAAAACATAGAAATATAGATTGTAACTATATAATTTACTAGCTGACCCACGCAACCTCGTTTGCGTCTCCTATTGTCCGTAGCGTAATAATTTTACCATGTTTTTGAAACATTTTCCATTGGTGCTCCGCTCCTATTGGTCTTAGCGTGATGATATATGTACTATCCAACACTGAAAGAAATTTTCAAATCGGACCAACGGTTCCTGAGATTAGCGCGTTCAAACAAACTCTTTACCTTTATATATTAGTAGTATAAGTATGGCTTGCTACTTAGTACACGTGACATTTGGATTTTCAAGTAATTTTAAATTTTTACCGTTTAAACCTTCCCTGCACTACGACAAACATATCAAAACCAAAATCAGCTAAATTGGCCCAGCGATTCTCGAGTTTTAGCGAGACAAACGAACAGCAATGATTTTTTATTTTTATATATAAGAAGATTTAAAAACAACTACTAAAATGTTTATGCTAAAATAAATCGGCTGATCACGTTTAGGCCAAGATTGATCCATATCCGTTGCTAAGTACTATTTATTTATTTACTATTTGTAAGTTGTATTTTTTTCCAGACTACATATTTTATATGATGAGCTTTCAACTCAGTTTGTAAATTGAGAACACTCTTTAAGAATTTTTCCACGATAAGATCTCGTCTTTTCCATGATGTCTTTTTCCTAAAACATGAAAGTCATCCTTTTATACGTTATTCTATAAGTAGCTAAATAACTATAACCAGAACTAAACTTTGTTTTGCATTAATAATGACACGGATGTCTCTTTTTACCCGACTACGGCAAAGCCAAAGGACGGTTATGATTTTGACAATCTATGTATGTAAGTAAGCATGTATCTATGTTTGTATGTTCATCTGTTCCCTCATGGCTCCTTCATTATTTATTAGAACTGGATTACTGGACAAATGAGGTATCGTTAGAAGAGTCGTGATCGTCCGCTGGTTATATGCTATAAGACGTGTCACTGAATCTAATGTAACGCCCTCTAACCGACATAAAGTACTGTATTAAAAAATAAATTTGTGATAAATTTGCCGTGCTTGGTATCATTGGAAAAGGTTTTACTTGTACATTTCAGAAATACATATATTATTAGCAGTTACTCGTAACTTCGTCCGTATTTATTTGATAAGTGTGATATTCCTATAGGGTTAAAACATCAGAGGCGGTTGCCACCACTATCTGTCTGTTTCTCGGGGGGTAGAGTTGACAATAATGAATAAATGAAAACAGTATAAACACAGAGTCTCGGCCTCCACCTTTCCTACAGTCTTACCGCAATTTCACTAGTATTATGATATTCTTGGCTTTTGGGCCACCCACTCGAAATAACTCACGGACGAGATTCTCACGATTAACAATAAATAAGTAAATAACTTTAGACAGAACAGACCGTGAGTTTTATTTTCCATCCAGTCGTGAGTTGCTGTAAGGTACATACTGACTATAGGGAAGAACTACTACTACTTCATCTTTTTAATTCAATTTTGATTAGACTTGTGGTGTCGATAAAATGCCAGATACCAAAGTTCATCCATTTTCATGACGATTACATTACACTAACATACCATCATCTCTGAATACCCAATTATAACAAGTGTGTTATAGGATTGTTGTAAGAGTGTCATAGCATGTGAATAATGTATCACAAACAAAGTATTAGAAGAAATTATTTGTTTAAATACATTAATTTATCAATTAAATGCTATCTGAAAGATTGCACCATCTACACAGCTAAAACTAAATTGCCACACTTTCTACTGTGCCTGGATTTCATCGATACTGAGATATAAAGTGTGAATTTTGTTTTTATAATCGCAACAGCTGTGCGAGTAAAGTGAGGTATAGGCAGGCAAAGAATTAACGTCACCTCACCTCATCTGTTATCCACAGGCAACATAAGTGCAGCTCGTGGGTAATGGGAGAGGCCAACTATCTTTCTAGTAGACCCAGGTAAAAGAGACCGCGCAATTCGTGCCAGGATAGCGGCAGGATATCTTGAGACCCACGAGTTACACGAGGAGGCCATCTGTGCCTAAATCGTAGATAGCCCGAGGTTGAGTTCTGGACTCCATACAGTACTTTTGTTGGATTATTTTTTTTCCTTTCCATTAACTTTTATTTATAAATCATTTCAGTATCATATTTCTTCCAATTACTGGTTCCTAGAATTGTGCCAGTTTAGAAATGTGCAGACATTGAATCAGAATTGTTTGACGAGGGCTATCATATACCACTTTTTATTTGTAAGTGGCTTTGTTAAACGTTGCTTTTAGTCGATCAACGACAAGGGAGCCGTTAGCGCGGGCCCTGCTCCATGAGCAGTGGCCCGATTGCTTTTGTGAAACGGTTTGGGTGCACTCGCGATGGAAGCAGGGACGGCTCGTCGGGTTGGCGACCTCTCTGTAGGGAATATAGTATTCCATTCCGATAGAGATTTCGCCAGACACGGCGGCCGCACTTTGCGATAGATCTTTGAGCAGAGTTGAGCCCACGGGATAGATGCAAAATAATTCCGCATTCAATCCCAGTCTGTCGACTAGTAGTGCCATAAACTCTTTTTGCTGCCACTGGTCGTGGAGGGGCAGCTAGAGGCACCGTGGTGGAAACTAGGCAGTGATCGGAGGATCCCAGAGGGGCGAACGAAATAAGCGCAAATTTTACGTTAGAATCGTGACAAATGACATTCTAACCCCATAAAATAGTTTTTTTTTTTTTTTTATGTTTGACCCTGCCATAATGACTCTACTCTGCCTGATGGAAAGCATAAGCAGAATCCAAGAGTGATGGTCACCATACTGCGAACGCAGTTGGGTAATTTTCAATAGAATTGTTTTGGGTAGATCATGTCATGTGGCTACAATAAGAAGAACGACGATGTTGTGACAATATGTGATCTCTATACTCTAAAAAGGTGACGTGATGGCATTCCCATTTCCTGAATGACCTAGATACTATAAACCAGTCTTATTTGCACTAAGTCGTATTTTTTTCACCCGTAACCGTTTATACAGACAGTGAGTTGAAGGTTGCCGATCATTCAAAAGGTGTTTGGTAGTGTCATGATAAATAAGCTGATATGTGTGCCCGTAGTTAAGCGTAGTCCACAATTCATCAATGTTCTTTTTTAATTTGTTTGTTTTCAAACACATGGACTTCATCTTGGAGGATTAAATCTTCCACCCATACGCAAGTCGCTGATTTTGGCACAAACTTTTGTTTAAGACCAGGCGTTCTGCAAGATAAGTTTGCAGGTGGCATAGTCGATTATTTATAAACAAAGTTGCTTAAAATTTATTTTTGAGAAATAATGTTGTGATTACTGTATTTTGAATAATTATCCTAAAAACATTGGGTACGAGCGTGGGTCGTGAGACAACTGTTGAACGCATCTGCGCCCTTACACATCCTGCCGCCATATAATACAAAGGTGCTAAGGTGATGTGGGATCATTCCTGTACGGAACGCCGCGCTGTACAGTCGCTTGTGACCGCGCCTTTCGCGTACAACGCATTAACTTACGGAACGTACCGCGGAAACATGAAGTGCTCTATGAACTGTGTACTTTTGACAATCGTTTTAATGTTTTCTGTGAACGCTGCTGAATTAAGAATTAAAGAGACGTTAGACATGATGGCAGAACAGATTGAGGTCCTCAACATCTCTCATCAGACTCAATTGACTCATCTGACAAAAGAGATAGAAGAATTGAAGTAAGTGGAAAATATACTTTTTTGTTGCGCTGTAAAGGATTTTATTTTGAATTATTAAATTTCCTGTTTTTGCATTCCTTCTTTAACATTACTCACTTAACATTACCAAATTGTTTTATCAAGCGAGATAAATATATATTATTCAACCGTTACTTACTCTTTGGGAGCTAAATATAACATTGGTTTGGAGTGCTAAAGACCTGCTGTTATGAAAAAAAAAACTTTGAATTGGCTGTGCGTATTGCTGCGTCGTGTTTGTTGCATTTATTGCTGAAGCGAGATTACACTGTGATAAACTTATTTCAAGTTTACTTTTATAGTCCTTTAACCTTATAATAAAATATTTAATAAAGGAAACGTGACTTGTATACCCATTACAGTTACGGCATTTATAAAATGTAGCTTTTTTGAATTTATTATTTTATAAATTGGGGCATAAATCACAAAAAAGAGACGACAGAGTAAAAATAATATCTGAAACTATCGGTCTGTTATTAAATATACATGAAAAGTAGATCTTATTTTTTCTTTATATCTTATAACATTTATTATTTGTCCTATTTTTGTTGAAATATATTTTACGCTGTTATAGTTTATATTGCTAAAATATTTTCATTAAAGAAATATCTAATTTTTTATTGTTTGTCATCTTAAATTTGAGATCTTTAAGTTAAAAAAATAATCTATTGCTTTTATTTTTTTAAGAATAAATGGCTTTAAAAGAAAATTCGGAATAACCAGATCGAAAATTAAATTAAATATGATTAAATATATTTGGTCTTGGTGACATAGCAGGTTATATTAATTTTATCAAAAGTTTTTACGTAGCGTAGTCGGGTTGTAATTTTTTAAGTTTTTAATTGCTAAGTAGGTAAAGTCTAATTATAAAACATTTTTGACATAGTTTATAGATCACATCCTTATTGGAAATGTATGTACTCGAAAATGAGGAGGTAGGCTAATAATAGAGTAAAATTGCTCTTTTTTTTGTTTCAAATAGGTAGTTACGCATTAAGTTCAATATTAAAGTTCATCTTCTAAAACGACTTACGGTCATTTTCAATAACGTATCTCTAATTAAAACTGGATATACTAACCTATATTTTTGTTGAACATTGAACCTATTGAACAGCCGTTAGTTTGGACATCTATACAAAATATTTCACCGATTGAGCTCTAATTTTGACACTAAATAGGTACAACCCGTGCAACATATCAAAGATGTTTTTATTAAATTTTTTGCAACCACAGCACAGTTGGTATTCTATAGAAAGGTAAGGATCCTGTTAAGACTTTATAAAACGTTCAAACAAATAACAAGGCTCTCATGGGAGTTCTCTATCTATAGAGCACTGGCTTCAGTAAAATTGTGAGTACGCAAAAAGTTCTATAATATTTGTTTTAGAGAAGAAACCAGAATTACAAACATGGAGAATAGGTGTGACAAAAAGAACTTCAGAACTAAATTACTAATTGGAATTAGATGGCTGCGCCTTTCAATACCTTATATACCTACATTAATTTCACATTTCGAAGATTGTCAATTAAAACAGGTACTTTTAAAGTAGGTATGCCTTCATTTTCAAACAATACCTACTGATTCAGCAAGTTTACCAAGAGGGTTTCTTACTTAGGCATTTATTATAGACATGGGTAACATACAAAAGGGTATTCGTAATACATTTAAGTTTCCCAAATTGTTCACTGTATACGATTTTGTTTATCGAAGGTAATTGGATCCTCTATGGGTCAGTTTTATTTTTATACTTGCGATATATGTGTAGGTATACCTATTCAGATATTCATAGTTCAATTTCAAGTAAGAGTATCATCGTTTTATCGGTAATACTCATGAAAATTGATTAGGTTTATAAAAAAATGGTTCCTCAAAAACAATGGTATAATAAGATATCCAACGAAAGAGTACTACGTTTTAATAAAAAATAGAAGGCAAACGCCGAGAGGATGAAAATTTATGAGTTTCTCTCAAGATGTGAACTAAGTATTTTGAAACTGTATAACTGAATTTTTACATTATTAGACTAAAATGTAATTCGGTTATGTAATTCAAAGTCAAATTATGCTACACTTTAATCCTAATGTCGTAGGTAAGATTCCAATCGCGAAACAAATGTGTAGTTGCAACTATTATATTCCTATTATCACCTTCGTATTTTAGATTGATTTTTATAGTAAAACATTCTTGATAAGTCAATTAATTATACGATACGGTGAAAGAAGCATAAACAAAGAACGTAGTATCTATGTAGTAGTAGCCCACATGACATACATACATCTCAAAAAATCAATATATACACAGTAATAAATTAAATCTAATAAAACTCGCAGACAAATTAAACTGATTTGCATAATGTACTTTTTGTGTCATAGAGGATATCTCAAGCAATCAATGGCAAACCCAATATTGATAACAGTTTTAATTTAAATGTAATATTGTGGATGGTGAAAACTATTAATTTATTTATTTGACCTGCAATATTTTGCTAAGTGAAATTCGTTTTCGGAAAGTTGCTTGTCTATTCATCACATTTAATTGAAATTCAGCGGTGTACTACCCGCATTGAAATTTTAGGTATGTGAGGCATGTTAAAAGCTATGTTGCGGACAGACTCACGGCTATGCATGATGAATGCACCAAGGTGCACTGGCTGAACATCGAATGTAATAAATGTGCGAAATCGCTTACGCAGGTGGGCCACTACAATATAACTGGCGAATACTGCAACGTGATGTCACCCTATACAAACGAGTTGTGTAAACAGTTTTCTTACCACACATGAGCTATCAATTTTGTGTTATTTGAATGTCCTTTTAATTAAAAGATAATTCTCATATCTATTACTACTAGGTACTGTATTAAAATAAGTTACAGGCAACAATGAGGGAGCGCACGGATTAGATGTCTTGACAATAATTAAACCGCGCTCTCTATAATGAAATGAAATGAAATGAAATCGAAATGAAATGAAATTAAATCGAAATGAAATTAAATGAAATCGAAATGGAATGAAATGATTTATTCTGCAATTAGGTTACATAAACACTTTTGCAAGTTAAACTTTTTTTGAGCAGATGAGTTCGTTCTATTACCTCTCTGACCACCGGGCCGAAATCTGAAATAGACTCTCGACTAGCCTTAATTGTTACCATGACCATCAATAGATAGGAAACACAATTTTAGACCAAATAGCCATTGAGATGGCTGTCTATGAATTTTTATGTTGGTATCGGTCATTATTAGCATTACAGTTGTAAGTACAGAATTAGATAAGTGACAGAGAACCTATTATCTATCGCTTGCCTGATTATGTACCTACCTACTACCATATCTTGTCATCGCCCTAGTAAGATCCCTCTTAATCGGGATAGTTAGTGTAGACCATATCGTATGCTAATCGATATCATCTCAATAGGGAACTTATCAATATGATATCAGGAATAAGGACCACGTATTTCTCACAATACGGAAAGCCTGTTATGTTGTTTGGAAATAGATACTGTTATTGAGTTTTTGTTTATAAATCTACTAGTTCAAAATCAACGACAAAGTTTGGCAGCCCAAGAGAAGCCGCAGGCAAAATCTAATAGTCAGTAAACTGAATTTTTACGTGTGTTTTTGTAGTCAAATCAGAACTTAATGCTAAATATGCCTTTTAATAAATTTAGAATTAGAGCAAACGATGTCCGTGAAGAGAATAACGTTTCAAATTGGCTACGGAATAAAAACTTTGTGATTAGTAAAATATGAAACAACAATTTTATTATTTTGCGAAGCTTTTAAAACAGAAACAGGTCAGGAATAAATTCGACTTTTGTTGATTCGGAACGATTTCGTTTTTTTTTCTACCGATACTTATATTTTGAATTTAACTACTGTACTTAAAGCTCAACCTAATCAAGACCATAGTAGTCAATTTCTATAGTTAATTATTGACTATGTAACGCTGGTTCGAATCACATATTACACATAGGATACCAAAAATCTTATCACTACCAGTGTTAATTTATGCAATTTAATTTGTAATATATCTAGAATTCTAGACAGATCTGTCTGTCGTCACGTCCCAAAGCTGAGCTCAAACGTTAGGATTAATTAATTACAGCCGCAGATGTAATAGGGACTAATACGGAGATACTGTCAATTAAAGTAATATGTGAAGAACAATTCCAAGGTGCCAACCAAAGGCAGTAATGACAGTTTAATGCAATTTAAATTATACTGTTTTAGTGTTCTCTAAGATTGATTATATATTGCGATTTTGCTCTCGAGTTCGGTATCGGATATCTCGGTAAAGAAGTAACCTACGTCCTTATTCAAATGTTAAAGTATCTTCATGCCAAATCCCATAAAATTGGTTTAGCGTTTGAGGCGTTAAAGTATAAAAAACAAACAGCTATTTCAAATTTGCGTTTTTATTATTAGTTAAGATGCATATACAATTGGGTGTTGCTTTGAAGTACCTGAAGAGGCTTCGTGAAGAAAGACCTGGTACCCGGAAGCGCCAAATAACTTCAATTAAAAACTTTGAAGTCTCACAAGACGTGACATAACATCGAACTTGGGAACTCGCGAGTGATTTAAGATCGCCGAGAAACAAGGACCTCTCGTCGCGAACCAGGCCATCTGATCGACACGATTATACCTCTCAGTGTTCCTCTTGGGGAATTTATAAAATACGTCGCCATTTTTATTTCTCTCCCCTAAGGCAACTAAGAAATTAGGGCTCGATTGTTCCTAATAAAATGCGTGTTCAACAACAAATTGTTATATGTTTTTTACGAGTGAGCTCACAACGAGTCTTGTGAAATATAAATTCTCGGTTAAACTATGAAGTTATTGTAAGTAAATGTTACGAAAACAAAGTTGTATCAATGGTATCAAGAGACATTTAACCATTTTTATAAAACACTTTTATTTGTATGTTAAGTACCTACATATATCGTATGATGACATTTTTTTGTATATGGATTCTTTAAAGTGAAAGAGACACCTGTATACCTACCAATATCTTTATACAAAAGTTAAGGTTTAACATAAATAGATGTTGTTATATGTGTACAAATAGTAAGAGATTGGTATGAGTACCATATATGTTGAAAGATAATTATAATTAATAGTAAATTAAGCTCTATCTATGAAAACACCTGCCCCTTATGAGAAGTGGAGGCCCTTCGCTCTGTACCTATGACATGATAATTTGAGCTTTATGTATTCACCGTAAGTTTTAAAGTGGATAATACTTTAGAAGAACCCGAGAGCCAGATGATTTTACATCTGAGACGCAAACGTACCTGTTCGCATACTTGAAATACAACGTTGCCAGCTGTTGATATCAGTTTTGCTCATCGATTTTTATTTGTCTTGGTTTATTTTTACATTGAGAACCCCAACGACCTTTCCACACAAAGTTTTGCTATTCAATTATTTAAGATTTGTCAATATTGTGTGTGTATCTTACCGTAGGAGAGACACGCTTCGGCATGAATGTGTCGGCTCGACCGGAGTGATACCATGGCCTCACAGAACACTGGTGTGAAATAGCGCTTGCGCTGTGTTTCACCGAGTGAGTGAGAATACCGGAGGCCCATATTATTTATACAATTAGGTACATTATTTATGCTTTTGGTTTAAAATTGGTAAAAAAGTTGTTTTATAATGTGATCTATTCACGTATATACTTTGTAAAATAGATTTGTATAAATTTTAATCCCTCCGAAATGTTAAATAATTGACTTAATATTGAAAGGTAGTGTTATCCAAGGAAAATTTTACTTACTGTTGTGTTTCATAAGAATATTTCTGTTCGTATAACCTGTTGTAATGGATTGAATGTCCTTGTGGAAGGTGTCAGTATTAGTCAGTATTAAATTATTTTTATGATATAGCAACCTGCAACACCAAAGGCGTCACAAGTGCCTTGCCGACCTTTGGGGGGTGGGGAAAGGGATGTGGGGAGGGGTTGGGGTACGGCCTCCGGTATCCTCACTCACTCGGTGAAACACAGCGCAGGCGCTATTTCACACCGGTTTAATAATAATTATCATTTACTTTAGAAAGAAAAAGACTATGTATTTCGCACAGTATCAAGTCAAGACCGAAAACCATTGTGTAATTAGACATTTACATAGCTGGTTAAATTTTGATAATTGTATTAATCAAATAGAGGAATAAGGTAGGTAGGTCATAGAGTCTATCGAGGCTATACTACCTACCGCTATCTCCATTGGGACATAGTTAGACGTCAAGTATTAATAAAACCGTCATATCATCAAAAAATTAAATTGACATTGTTTTTAATTACAACTACTTAAGCATCAATAAATAATCGGTCATTTATTTTGATCTTGCTGTAAAAAACGTGCAATATTTAAAACACAATACAGATAAGCCACTCAAATAAGGTACTCGATTCCGAGTAAAATGAAATGAAATGAAATGAAATCATTTATTCTGCAATTACGTAACATGAACACTTTTGCAAGTTAAACTTTTTTTGACCAGATGAGTTTGGCCTTTCCTAAATCAACTAGCCCTGAGAAGAAAGGATGAAACAAACTCGGGAATCACCGTCTCTTTTAAGGTTCAGACAATCATAATTATATGATTGTCTGAACCTTAAAAGAGACGAGAGAATATTAATTCAAAAGACATTATTTCAAGAAAAAAGTGATAATTACAATTGTAATAATCAGTAAAGATAATAATTTTAAGCAAAATTACAAATTGCAATAATTTAAGATGAATTAGAGTACCAGGTAACCTATACTTATTCATCATGTTCTTATGTGTTAATTGAAATGGTAATAACACCTATATATGATTTCATTTAGTCGTAGGTATATAGTTTGAGTTTTTGTGTTAGATCTATGCTTTAACAATGTCATTTAAGTTATTACCTGTCGCACGTAACAAATCAAAGTGGGTAAATTGATATTACTAGTGATACGGTAATTGATATCCTATTATGTAACACGAGTCCAATTAATTACAGAAATTATGACGCAAGTCGGCATTTTTAACGTTAAATCAAAAATCACTCCGAGTTAAGGTTTTATTCTGGATAGATAAAAATTAAAAACGCAATAACAAAGCACTTAATGCAAAAAATAAACGAATGCATCATGTTAAGAGGAAGCATTTTCAGGTATACATTTTTGAATTAAATTACAATTTTTTTTAGAAAAGTTCTTTGAATACTGTTGCAAAGCGTCTGCTTGTTATCTGTTTTTGACCCACTCATGTAGTGTTTGTTGAAATCGTAGCGAGAACTTCACTATCAATGTTGAGTAAATTCTAGATATATTAATCTAACTACATTTAATAGTCTAATTGAGAAATATGCAAAACGAACCCAATTCGAGTTGTTAGAAATTATTTAGTTAAGTACCGTTTTGCTTTTAGATTTTTCTGTTTGTTAGCATAAATAAGAAATTATTATTTTTATAAACCAGTGCATGTGGTGTACTTTGACTTGAATGAACGCTTCATGTTTTAATCCTTTTGTTATGTTTGACATTAAAGCTTCTTTTAAGATTTTTTTTTTACTTTACTTTATTTACCATTATTAAGGTCATCATTTCTGCTCTTCAAGATTCTTTAAAAGAAATGAAAGTGAATACGTATTTATGTTTATGGAATGTATTTATATAACAAAAGCAATCCTGTAAATACTTTACGTTCGTCAAAGGACAATGGTTAGTTTAGTAAGCGTTTTTAATTAATTAGTTGCAACAATTTGTATTTGTACGGAACCTCGTTGCACCGTTCTGTTTAATTACACTGAGTAACGTCCTAGTTTGTGACAGTAAATATTATTAGTGTATACTATAGACTCGGTGCTGAATGTAAAGTTCGGTCGTAAGACCTTTTAGATGAAATAGATTTAATCTGGAAGCGAGTTTTTCGTCTCGCCGAGTCCGAGTGTGAGACTATTAGCGCGTAAAGTTGAGACCTCAGGTTTCTAACTAAATACGCACGCAAATAGCAAATGTCACGACGAGGGGCTTTGACACTAAAATTCTCTTGATCTCTAAATACTGATCTTTTGCATCGTGCTGCTTATTATTTATTATTAATTTATTATTAAGAGAATTGATAGTTTTTAAAAACACTTTAAACATTTAGGCACACGAAAAAATTAGTTTACCGTACTTAACGTTATCACGTTATCATTATATTTCGTGCCAGTGCTGAGTACAAAACTAATGTAATTAAATTTATTTGTACATTCTCGACTACATAGGAACTAATTTAAAATTAATACATTTGCGTACACAGGATAAGATAATAAACAAATTAAGTTTAAAAAATATTTTGCCTAAAAAGATTCAAACAAGATGATGTAAGACCGTGGTAGGTATAATTATATAATGGAAACAAGGCGCTCTGAGCTTTTGTCGTGTTCTTGTTGTCCATTGTTACAGGATGATCAAAGAAGTATGAAAAAGTTGAGCTTCTAAATAATGATGCTCGCTATGTCCGACTATTTATAATTATAGCAGCTGTTTCTAAAGGTACATGCGCGTTTATAGCAACCGGTTAGCTCCGGTTTGTTCCATGAGTGCTACAAAACTGAGACTTCAAACTTAACTAAAACACAGCTGTTTTGTAATTAAATGAAAACTTTCATTTCACAATTAATATATGCGTTCAAACAAATCCTTTTGTTTCTAACTTCTGCTGTGTGAAGAGAGTGAAAGGCTACTTCCTTTCTTTCGATTCTCAAACAAACGGAACTAAAATGAGTTTGCATAAAGCCGCAGCAACTTAGTACAATGACTTCGGAATTATACTTTTAATTATACTAAATCAATCTTGACTCCTTTGTTATATTATTGACCTTAGTATGAGAACCTATTAAATTTACTTAAATTTCAGATGTTTAGTCAGCCATTGGTCGTATATTGGCTAGTAACTTTGATAACAAAATTGATGTCAAACTTTTAGGCGTGAAAACTGTGTGTTATTTACTACCACCTCACGGTAGGTGGGTGGACTTTCAAATATAAATCTTTTAACAGACTTTTTTGAGCACGGGTAGGCTTATAAATATTTTATGAAATACATATTTTCTTTCATACTAGCTGTCAGGTGACTGCTAATGACTTTGTACGTTGTAAAAATCAACAAATAGAGTTTTAAAGATAGGTACGTAAATGTCGGACTTTCATTTCATTTATTTATTCAATTGCTGTACCTACTATTCTTCTGTTTCTTTCTTATTCTTCAATTCTTTCTATTCTTGTTTCTTTTCTTATTGAACTATAGTTATTTTTGGACATCGGTATTTTATTAACTAAAATTAAACTAAATGGCGACATTATACTTGTACATGTCTTTATTGTCTTTTGTATATCAGCGGACTTAATGTCCAGGGAATTCTCTACTAGTCAAGCTTTTGGTGGCGTGGAAATCTTGAGAGTTAGGTTTAAATAGATTACATTACCAATCAACTAAAATATACACAACACAGTATTTCATATATATATTCAGTATACAAATTCAATCTATACTAATATATAAAGCTGAAGAGTTTGTTTGTTTGTTTGAACGCGCTAATCTCAGGAACCGGTGGTCCGCTTTGAAAATTTTTTTCGGTGTTGGATATTCGATTTATCGAGGAAGGCTATAGGCTATATATCATCACGCTACTACTAATAGGAGCGGAGCAACAATGAAAAATGTTTCAAAAACGGGGGAAATTTTCACGCTACGGGCAATATAAGGCGCAAACGAGGTTGCGTGGGTCAGCTAGTATGTTATATAAATATATTGAATTTGTATACTGAATATATAAAAAATATAAATAAAAATGTTATTTACTTGTATGTTACGTCATATCTTCCCAATTTGTATCCCTACCAATTTAAATTTTCTTTATTGAACTGTTTTTTTTCTAATTGTCATATTTCAATTTCTACGGTAGAAATTAAAAGATGAGTAGGTATACCACTTACCTGTTATTAGACTTTATCATGATTTAAGCACTTCAGAGTATGATACTTCTTGATATTTCAATTACACTAGCGAGTATTAGAAATCAGAACCACTACGTATAAAATCCAATATCTTGTCAATTACGCTTCCGTTACTTAAAGCTGCAGATGTTGCTATTAAAAAGAAAATATGTCTATAACGGTCGAGATATACATATGTATACATAGGTATATAATATACTATAATAAGCCCGCGCTTTGCTCGAGTGTGTGTTGGTTATCGTATTAAAGAATCGCCCATGTCCTTACTCAAAATCAAAGTATCTCCATACCAATCAATTTCATTGAAATCGGTGCAGCGCGACAGCGGTAAAAAAATAACCGATAGAGTTACATAATTTGGATTTATATTATTAGTATAGTAATATGGATAATATATTTCCTGACATTCAATGATTTACCTATACACTGACATTTTTACCCTCGAAGGCGTAATGCTGTGTACTGCACCATAAACAATGTTCTATAGATCCAATCGAATCTATGGAGCGTTCTGTGTATACATAACAACAGCGATGGTGGTGAACATCTGGTAGTAATAGGATGTTTATTTATATCCCGACCGGAAGCAGTGCTCCGAGCCCACATCCATCCAGCTGCCGACAAATGACACGCGTGCGCGTCCCGCGTCCGAGAAAAAAAATGGTTCACAATTTAAAGATAACAATAGGTTTTAGACATTCGTAATTAGATCCCAACATTAGCCGTCTGGTTTGTGATTCCATATTGTACTAACTATACAAAATAGCCAATCTGTAGGCCTAGTGGGAGTTCACTTAAAATATCCATAACTAAAATTTTAATTCCACAGTAACATTGTCTTCGCTGTAACGCTTTAACGCCTTTGCAACTGCACTGATTTCAATGAAATTTGGCAAGGAGATGCTTTGATTCTTGAGGAAGGACATGGTAGACCTACTCATTATTATAATACAAGCAGACTGAGCAGCGAGAAAAGCTATTCTATACAAATAAATATAATTGGAGTGTCTGTTTGTAATATTAAAATAACCGCTTTTTACTAAATGGACTTTGGACTTTTAACTAGACGGTACATATACCAAAAATGTAGTCAAAAAAAATTTTTGTCTGTCTGTCTGTTTGTGCCGGGTAATCTCTGGAACGGCTGGACCAATTTTGATGGGACTTTCACTGGCAGGTAGCTATCCAGGGAGTAACTTAGGCTACTTTTTTAGACTAACTTTGTCCCGCAGCGTTACTCGCGGTACGACGATGATCGCGGGTAACACCGCGGGGTTTAGCTAGTATTAAATAATTCTTCACGGTGACCCGTTTGACGTTGCAATCGAGAGATCGAGTTGATATGAAATAAACACACACTAGGCCAACTTTGTTGTACTGATTTTGTTATCTTTAATTAAATAGATATTCGGAAGTAGATATAATACTTGTAATAGCGTTTTTTTTTATTTACTGTATTTTGAAAAACGTAATACACACTCGGTGGCTTTAATAATATTATTAAATGTCTTTTCTTAACAGAGGCAGGTGTTATTTCTAATGCCGGTCATTTGGTTTCGGCAACATTCCAACCTCCAACAGTTCTTTTATTAGTATTCAATAGGGACCTTACGTGGTTACAATAGGAACCATTTTTTAATCATTAAGCACTTACTTCTTCCGTCCTTTTCATTACAAGATTATACCTATCAACGTCTATTCGATACTTGTTTTAAGGGCTATATTCGAATCGAATTTATTTTTCTAACAACATCGGCAGACGTATGACACGATCGCATCTGTCGTTTCATTGAAACCTTAAGTAATTTTTTTTGGTGACCCGTTGCCGTTGCCATAGGCTTTTGTTAATTGGGCCACTATTCGGCTATTTAAAAAAAAAAGCTGACAGCTGCTTAGAAAGCCGGTGCCTTGGGTAACAAAAACATTTTAATAATTAAACATACGCCTGAATATATACTATAATATATTAATTTAAACAACTGTTTTAATTTAAAATAGCTATTATAGAGTTATTTTATTCAAACTTCTTCAAAATCCTTCAAGTACTAAGATCAAAGTGCAAAAAGTGTTTATTATAACTTTCAAGCACAAATGTACCAGAAAATTAGTCCCAAGCAATCACTCTATTTTGCAACTAATGTGGCAAACACTGTGTAGATGGTACATACCTGCGTAAAAATTGTGATCTGAGGGGATTTTTCTATTCAGTATGTGTACGTGGCAAATGACAGTTTGAAAAAAAATACTAACCTTATATATGAATTTTTATTTATTTTGAGTAAACCCAAAGTCCAATGAAATACAATTATTACCTGAACTTCTCCAAAAAAGTAATTTGACGTTCGCGCCAAAATTGTTAATTTTCATAATGCCGCGTGGATGGTGCTTTCCTTTATCCGTATCTGAAGATTATTACCGTCATAAAGAGTGTTGTAGGTATTACAATATTCTTAATGTTTGGACGCAGTAGAGAATTTTAAATTTCTTCGTAATATTTTTTATCGGAATAAGTAGCAACTGCACTCATATTTTAATTAGATCCCACAACATTAAAATAACATCTTTTAGATTAAGGTTTAGTTTATGTAGATTGAAAACGTTTGGTAGTATTTATCTATACAAATAAATTAACTTGGAGTGTCTGTTTGTAATATTAAAATAACTGCTTTTTACTAAATGCATACACGCTACATATACCAAGTTATTAAAAGAACAATATTATACTAAGCGAGCATCGTTCTCTTTGAGAATTATGCCAATTTCCGGCAGAAACCACAGAATATTGTATATTGAAATGCTTATTCTGCTGATTCGAAAGGGCTTTTGATCTATTTTAGTTAGTTTTTGTTATGAGAGATTGAGTTAGCAAGCAGTTAATCTGAAGAGAATTCACGCCACGCTATGTTTTCTTTACCGATTAGAAAGATTTCGGTTTTGTCAGACTTGCAGAGTCCAATAAGTTTGATTTGTTTATACGAAAATAAGCATCTGTTGAAAGTTATTTGTAATAATTTTAATTGAGTTCCTCAAACGCTAACAGAAAACAGAATTTACCGTGCAATCTTGTTGTCTTCATTTCTAAAATCAATTCTAGACTGTTCTAAAAATATTTTTTGATTAGTTTTGGAGTATTACCAAAAGCGCCTCAAAAGGAATTCTGATTCTGTAAACTTACTTTTGCTGATTAAGGAAATCAAAAACCCAATTTAATATTTTTACTTTATTGAAGTCCTAATATAAAGTTAGACTACTTTTTGTTTAAATTTTCGGAGCTTTCGGAGATTTTTCTTAGTTTTGTAAAAGTTGATTGAGGCAAAATAATGAGATAAATAGGATAACCAAGGTAGAAAGGATACACACAACCAATATGACAACGCCTGATTAAAAGGCCGTTTTAAATTTAAAATTTACTTCTTAAAGTACCTACAGCGCATTGTCGTAATAGACGCCAATATATCTAATATAACGTGACCGACTTGGGTATGATATGTGTTAAGATAAGATAAAGTAAGTGACAAAATAAATATTGAATATTTGTGTTGAACCTAATAGTTCAATAACTTCATTAGGGTTCCTTTTACATACCAAACGGGATCGTAGATTATATTTTATACGTTTTCATTTTTCTTTTTTTTAATTTTTCAAACCAATTCTTATAAAGTCTGGTACAAAAGCTTCGTATTGAGAAATTTCGATTCACTAAATCCTGCACATTTCGTGCCGTAATAAAAATAAGATAATTATAAAGGAAATATAAATAACGCTTACAAAATAAATTCAAAGGTTATAAGGAAAACACTTTAAAAGAGAAAATTTTACTAGACATAAAAACTATTTAACTGGTTCTTTTAAAAAGTCAATGAGGAATAATTAACTCAGTTACAAGTTTGAAAACGTGGACGAGGTAATATATCTTAATTCATGTGTGACTATAAAACTTTAACTCAGTGGATGTTTGTTCTATTATAATGTGGTGGTTGAATAACTTGCGGATGGAAATAATAATTAGTGAATAGTACCGGAAGGGTTGTCATGGCAGGAGACACGCCACTGGTCGTCGCTCTTGCATAACATTGTATCCTGCGCTCGCGCACCTCGTGTGTGTCACGCTTGTATAAGCCTGTACCGTAAACGAGTTATAACATCGACCTCTATGGGAACTAAATCATTCAAAAATACGTTATACAAAAATACATCTCTTTGATTAACCTGTGACTGACTGTGAAGTGACTGCCTCGTTGGTCTTGCGGTTGGCGTATGCGACTGCTGATCGTGAGGTCTCGGGTTCGATTCCCTGGTCGGACCAAATGTTTGTATGATCTACAAATATTTGTTTCGGAGTTTGGGTGTTTTCTATGTATAATATGTATGTATTTACAAAAAAAGTATATATGTATTTGAATCAGTTGTCTAGTACCCATAACACAAGCTCTGCTTAGCTTAGGACTAGATGGCGTTGTGTGATAGATGTCCGAAATATTTATTTATTATTATTTATTTTTTTATTTATAAAAAGTTTTGGACTACTATACCAGGCTAACCAGACAAGTTGGTATAGGGTTTGTTTAAAAAAATTAAACGAACCCTATATTGATCCGTCTGGCACCTTCTCTATGCAGTGCTGTAGTCCTAGCAATGGACTCACTTTTGAAGCATAACAGACGACATATCATTGAAAACTATAATACTAAGATTGGCTGTAGTGATCACTTTGAACGCTGATAATATACAATTGAAATAACAGCAATTTAGTTTGATGAACAGCCTTCATGAAGTTTTGATAACCTGCCATGATTTTATGGATCTGATGCTAAATATACATTAACTAGCAGACCCACGCAACCTCGTTTGCGTCTTCTATTGCCCGTCGCGTGATAATTTTCCCCTGTTTTTAAAACATTTTTCATTGGTGCTCCTCTCATATTGGCCTATATATAGCCTTCCTCGATAAATGGGCTATCTAACACTGAAAGAATTTTTCAACAAACAAACAAACAAACTCTTCAGCTTTATAAATTAGTACAGATTTCAAAATTGAAAAATATAATAATTTCTTCTAAAACTTGAGGTTTTGCGGAATTAACTAATATTGTCATGTCCAACAGGAAGGCTCGTACAGCCCACGCAACGGACAACCATGAGCAAAATGAACAAACTACTCTGGAGTGGGCTAAACGTTCTATGGAAGAAATCCGCATTGAGATGAGAGAGTTGAGCGAGAGTGTTAATAACTCCGCGCTTCTTCGCCAACTTCACAACATCAGGAATGAGGTACGTAACCAATTTATGTAGTTGGTATTAGTTGGGCCCCACAGTGTTACCTTGCTCATTTCACGGAAACAATAGATTTTTCCGTTGTAAAAAGGTGACTATGTGCCATTTAAAACGAATACAAAATTTCATCTAAATTCGTTTAGAAGTTTTTGTGTGAAAGAGTAACAAACATGCATACGTCCTTACAGCCTCTTTTATAATGTTAGCAAGATTAATAATTAAAATTTGAATTCAAATTGCTCGTTTCATGTGAAAACCTTTTATTTCTTTATCATATTTTACAAGTAGAGTTGTGAATATAGGCCAGATAGCTGCAATACTTCATAAACCACAGGAACCGCGGTTGTTGCTGTGCATTTCGATTAATGAAGGCAAATTCAACGTTGTTGTTTTTTTGTTAAAATTTTGTTTCAAAAATTTTGTGACTAAAACTTTTTTTTGTTATGTTTGCCATAAGTACACAAAAAGTATCTTTATTGTTAACTAGCCGACCCACACAACCTCATTTGCGTCCCCTATTGCCCGCAACGTGATAATTTTCCCCCGTTTTTGTAACATTCTTCATTGGTGGTCTCCGCTCCTGTAGGTCTTAGCGTGATGATATATAGCCTATAGCCTTCCTCGATAAATGGGCTATCTAACAATGAAAGAATTTTTCAAATCGGACCAGTAGTTCCTGAGATTAGCGCGTTCAAACAAACAAACAAACTCTTCAGCTTTATATATTAGTATAGATTACTTAATGCAGACAGTAAACTAGTTAGAAATTATCTGATTTAAAATCAAATAAAGCCGGAAGTACTAGTGTCAAAATAAATATGTTTTATATCATTGGAATGTGTAAACAGAGCGATATCAATATTAAATATTTATTTGATATGGCTTTAAACGGTAAACGAACTTTAACTTAAAGTAAATTATAAATTATCATATTCGCTTATTTGTTTGTAAATTATTGAACATGCAATAGCAGAGTTGTGGTTGGTGTGTTATTGGTAAAAAGCTCGACTTATTACCACTCAATTCATACTAATATATAAAGCTGAAGAGTTTGTTTGTTTGTTTGAACACGCTAATCTCAGGAACCGCTGGTCCGATTTGAGTTTCAGTGTTAGATAGCCTTTTTATCGAGGAAGGCTATAGGCTGTATATCATCACGCTAAGACCTACAGGAGCGGAGCAACAATGAAGAATGTTACAAAAACGGGGGAAAATTATCACGCTACGGGCAATAGGAGACGCAAACGAGGTTGCGTGGGTCGGCTAGTATATTATGAAATACAAATAACATTCAAGGCTTATTCTCGATGGATCTACCACTGACCAGATCCATGATGGATCTAATGAGCATATTTTATATCATTAGATCCATTATTTACTGTATATCAAAATAATAGATCCAATGGGCATATATATTTTTGTAAAATATTTTTTTTTATATCGTTTATATTTAGCGTTATATATTAATCAGTGAGTAAAGAAATGAATATGATTATTTTGGAATGGCACTTGTCATGACGAAAAAAATATGTTTGCAAAAAAAAAAATAAGGAGAGTAATGAGTAGAGTAGATGGCAGACGGAAGACCAAATCAATAATAATTATTGAAAAGTAAAAATAGTCGTGTCCTATAGGTTAATTATCACCTGTCCACATCTTCGAATCAGGAAAAATAAAATCGTCGTTAGATGCTCCATGGATCTAGCCAATGGCTCCTTTGAGATTGTACGATTAAAAATGTTCTCAGTAGATCGGTTTGAAGATCTTTATTTCTCTAAAACACGTAATCACTTACATGAGGACAAATTATTTTATAAAACTATAAACTCAATATAGGTGGGTACTTACAAAAAAAATATAATAGATGTTATTCAGAAACGGCATATCTTGAGATGTGAGTTCGCTGCGTTCAAAGTTGTATGGCCCAAGTTAAGGACGACAAGCAGATCCACATCTTAAATTAGGGATCTAATAAAAAAAAAATATCTTCGGATCCATCATGGACCTGGCCTATGGATTTAATGAGAATGAACCTATTCATGACATATTACATACCAGTTGTTGCCCGCGGCTCCGCCTGCATATATGTCGGCTATCTCGGCAAATAGTAGCCTATGTGTTATTCTGATGTATAAGCTATGTTACTGTAAAGTTTCATCCAAATCCATTCAGTGGGTTGTGCGTGAAAGAATAACAAACATCCATCCATCCATACTTACAAATTTCGCGTTTATAATATTTGTAAGTATAGATTTAATGTTATATCTAGGCCCAAAAATGTATTGAGATATTGAAAACAAAAATAATAACACTCATATTATACATTCGAAAGTAACTCTGTCTGTCTGTTACGCTCTCACTGATTTCAATTAATATTGACATGGAGATACTTTTATTCTTGAGAAAACACATTATACTTCTATTTATCGTGACAACTGCCATACATGCGTGCGGAGCCGCGGGCAAAAGCTAGTAGAAATATAAACAATGAAAATATTTACCTTTACAGGTAGGGTGAAGCTGTAGTAAGTTATAATTGTTTTGATAAATGTCTTGTTCGACAGTTGAAACAAGCTCTTACCGAGACTGCAGACCTGGCACAATTGGCTCGAACTCAAGAAACACGCATCGATAAACTGGACGGTGAGGTAGGGAGGCTCAAGTATGAAGGACAACAATACAGAAATATGTTGGCGGAACTTCGTGCGCACTTTAGCAAGATTTCCAAGGAGGTAGGTCACGACTTGTGGTTTTCTTTTTTAGATAAAGAATCTCGGATTTTATTAAAGTGCTGTTACCTATAAAAGTCTATATTTTCTGGTAATTATTGTTCACCCTCATCATAAATTTTCTTTCTCGACTTATTATTACTTCGCGTATAAAGGACAGATCTTGTTCTGTTTCATGCCTATGTCTTAAACCAAATTGGACATAAACCTTTACGAATTTAAAGTGTTCATGACAAATTGAAGTTTGGGTTTTAATTTTAATAAAAATAACAAACTTTTTCTTATTGTCATTCTTTAAAGCACAGTAAATTATATCTTCCTACTTATTTCTAATCGCAAGCACTTATGAGAAAAACAAAATAAACTTTTTTTTTGATGTACCAACATTATACGAATAAATTATCAGTGCTGTTAGTTTGTTCTTTATAAAATCGTTTCAGTATTTTCGTTCGTTCGAACCTAATATGTAACTAAACTATTTGAACAAGTCTTTCATCCTGTATAAAGTCTACAAACTCAAGGTTCAAAGTATTTACAGGAATATAAACTTAGCTACTCAGATTTGATTGAGTTACTCAGATTGCTGTAGCTTGATTTATATCTGAAAATAATTGTTATAATTATAGTGTGCTCTACATTTTCTTTAATCACTCATAATTAGGACCAATATTTTTTTTGCATTTTGATCTTGATGTATTTCAGTACCTCAATCTTTCTAATTTATTTACTAAAAGCTATAGATGAGTCCCGTAATGACGTTCACAAAATAAAAGAATGGGCTTTTGAAACATTAGGGGTAGGAAATAATGGAGCTCGATTACGTCACAGTTTTATTATGAACGCAAGCGGAAATGAAAAAGCGTGAAGTTGAAACGTCAGGGAGGAAATTAAGTAACGAATGAAGGCTTGTTGGGGAAATGTCTGTCTGCTTATGTGTATAAGAAAATGCAGTTTTTAAAAGTAGCACCAAATATTAGTCTTGAAAATCATGGGAAGAAGACTGAAAACTAGTCTCACTTTTGTCTTCGTAATTGTCATATATAAATGAATAAACTTCATATCCAAGCTACGTCGCTGTGCTATCAATAACCGTTTCTCCATTAGATGTAAATAGTTCCTTGTGGGTGTCTAGATACATTCCTCTATGTCATTTAATGTCAATTGTAGCTGCGATTCCTCTAGAGAGTAAATGTTGTACAGTTTAGCTTGATACTTTTCAAAAGCTTTAGAATTGATGGATTCATTCTCTTTACGTTATTTTTATTACTAATTTAATGTAGGTACTGTAAAAATATCGGAGTTGTGAAAATTTCTTGAACATATTTGTTTTGAAATTTTCACAACACTGTTCACTTGAATCACGATAATATCTCCAGTTCTTGAAAAATCTTATTTTATTAAAATACCATACCATTTTACAGTATGGCCTAACGGCTTTAGCCTGGAAAAGTTTATTTATTAACTCGTCTACCATCTTACTTATTTATCCGTGTATATATTGGGACCACTACATAATACAAATCATGTGCCTTTAAAAGGCTTTGTCACAAAATACAAAAGAGTCTATCCTCCAGTTATGAGATTCCTTTGAATATTTCTTAATTCACTTCTTTTTGTACAGTAACATTACATTTGCCATTTTCGGTAAATTTATCGCTGCTCGTGATGGTTCACGGTCCGGTCGGCCTCAGATTAAATTACATAACTAAGGATTGCCGACGTAGCGAAAGAACCCTTAACGTATCTTGCTTTGATTTAGTTCTCTTTATGAAATTTTCTTAGCAGAAGTTTCCTTCGCGTAACATGCACATCATCCCATGCGAAATGCATAGAATTTTTATCCACTGCGCTGCGCACTAACTTTATTTACGTTACAAGATTTTGTCCGCAGGTGAAAATATTTTTGGCTTAGAACATTGTAAATGAAAAGTAAAGGAAAGAAATGTAAATTTAAGGAATAAGTTTCCTGACTTATTCAGACCGTTAAACAATATTAACTGAACCCACTTTTCACTTTACGAAATACAATGATATCAGTTTTCACGATGGTTATTCTTTTATAAGTAAATTTTTGGTTCAAAAATGGTATTTGTCTTGTTTTATTAACATCGTGGGTTATTCAGAAATCTTTATAAATATAAATCTAAATTTAAATCTTGATCAAATAGCGATAATAATCAAGATTAAAAGGACTATATAATGGTGGAGTAAGGTTCCTAATAGTTTGTCATATTTAATAACAGGTGGCAAGGCCCTATTCAGTGTTCACGGTCGGTGATTATAACCGCCAACCGATGACCGTTGCGCCCGCCCGACAGTTGTACGTACGCTCGATATGCTTTAGAATTTGAAGTTTTATTTGAAAACTATCCTTGCGTTGCAGACGTTGCAATTGGCATATTAAATAGTATCATTACAGGACCATGATTATACCCGTTATGGGAAAACCTTAGTGTCAGTGGTCCAGATATTAAACTTTATAGAATCATTGAGTACTTTAGTCCGTCCAAAGGGTTTGGACAGAACCGGTTGTTGTGGAAAACTTGGGGAAGGCTTATGTTCAGCAGTTGACATCTTTTGACTGAGATGGTGATGATTATGGAAGGGGTTAATGGAATAATTTCGATTAACTAACCTAACGGGCCTAGTTCTTTGGTATTTAATAGTATAGCGCACTCATCATCAATTTATGAGTCAAATAGAAACTCTTGAGGAAGATAATGTTTCGCGAATATTAGTAACAGAAACCCTCGTTCAGGATTTATATATAAAACATTTGTTAAGTTTTGGTAAATAATAATTTATTATTAAATCAGAGCGGAGACAGCGCGTAAATAATATAACAATAGTTAGGGGCCTTTAATAAATACTCTGATGGCATTAAGTACAAACCGTTAGTAATTTGATTAAGCTTTATTAAGTAGACATTTCACTCTTTGTTTACTTGGGATTTTAGTCTTTGTTTACTTTTTGGAACCCTAAAGAAAACAGAAATGATGTAATTATACTTGTTATAATTGTACCATAATCTAAAAACGTGCAAAATATTTATATTACGGTATAGGCGTCGTAACTGTCGTACGTCTATTAAAAGCATTGTTTTTACATAATCTGGACTTGACGCATCGTAATCACGACTAGACATACTATCTTAAAGCTTGAACGTTGATATAAAAAACTACATCTTGAAATAAAATCCGGATCTGTAGAACAGCATTTAATATACGACACCAACATTAATGTTCCTGATAACCACAAAGGAACTAATAAATTTCTTCAATAATAAAGCCTCACTTTGAAATTTTGGGATTATTCTTTTACTGTTTACCTGAGATTCGGGTGTGGCCATGATCATATTAGCAAATGCTGTTGATTTCGCATGGTTGTGACGTCACAGCTAAACACGAGTCATATACACTTTTCTTACTCTCTCTTAGTTTGCTTTTTATCCCTATCTTGTGTACAATTATGTTGGTTTTTTTACATATACATTATGGAGTGTAATAAACAGACGCAGAATAGCTTTTTAGAATGTCCTTTTACTTTCGTAGGTTTCAAACTTGCGAATGTTAGAACTATAGTATCTAACTATTTTATAAATATGTTACATCTATTTTTATTCGGCTCTTGAGACAGTATCTACTTGTGACGAAAATGAAAACTTCGCCGTATAAAATGTGTAATAATATAATTGGTTACGCGCTACAAATAGTAATTTAATAAAAAACTCCGTTAAGGAGGAGCCTAGTTTGTTTTAGATTAAATTCCAATATAAATGGGTTCCGATAATTGCGTTACCAACTGCAAACCTATTTTGAATAGAAAGGATTTCATTAACATAGTTTACGTAAGTTTGAAGTCCTGGTTAAAATTTCAATTTGGCCGGCGAACACTTAATTTGTTGATTGAAATTTCAACAGGATCCGTTGTATACCCGAATTCTGTATATAATAAGCAAATACAATAAGAGGAACAGGTAAAAGATAAATAATAAAATGAACGTAAGGGAAAGGTACTTACATCAAATAGCATAATTGGCTACATTGGAAGATTCGCATCAGATGTAGGTAGACGATTTTCGCTGCGTGCTTTTTTATAGTACCGTGGTTTTTGGGTATAGAGAACACTTTATAAAAATTTTATGTACGTATGGTAAATCAATATTCTGCTATCTAAAGAAGTATTTCCTGCTACCAAATTGATTAATCAAACGAAATTGTAGAGCAACACGGGTCAAGTAGTTCTAACAGTTGCCAGTGTGAATAGATATACCAGTGCAGATAAACGTTCGTTTGAGTTTTCACAAGTATTGAAGGCAGATATTTAGTAAAGGTGTTGAGTTCTCTAGGACTGTTTGTTACGAAATAAAAGTTAAACAGTAAGATAGGTAAGTACATCTGAACAGGCGGTGTCGCATGAATTTAAAAATTTATAAGTGTCTTCGCAAAGTTTGTGTGTTTGTTCTACATTTAGAAAGAAATACTGAATAATTTTGTATATAAGAGGTAATAGACATCCCGACAACAAAGATTTCTCAGAATAGTATTCTCTAGAATAGTCTCAGTCAATTTAATAATGTCAAGGTTTTAAGTCCAAAACTTTGAACAAATACTTAAAAGTCAAAAGCAAAAATGATATTAAATCAACCAATTAACTTGACATTATTTTTACTTAGATACATGATACAATACATTTTAAATTCCACGAATGCGTGTATGCGTATCCTCGTTCTTAACGCAAGAAGCTATTGAAACTATTTCATATGTATTCAAAAGCTTTTGTCAAGAAAGGGCAAAAACATTCAAACCTAAGTGCAATACCGCATATTCACATACAGTACTGGAGTAAATTCCTCGAAAGTTGATAAAATACTCGCTCATGAAAGAGCATACATTGCGTGGTTAGCAGTTGTCAGAAAGGCGGAGGCGCGCTGGCGCATAGCGGCTCGCCGGGACCGTCAAATACAATGGCACATTGACAACAAAGGAGCGCTGAATAACCGCACTCTCAATTCATGATACATTCCTTTATGAAAGTAAATTGAATTGGAAACGTTCATTTATATAAAGAATTTGAGGAACCCCATGATGTTCCAAAATCACAGTCGTTTACCCAAGTTTACAAATCACAAATACTACATAGGCATTTTTTAAAACTTCGCCACCCCCCTTTCTACTGCCCCAAGTGTTGTGTGTTCAAATCCCACATGGAACAGCACTTTGTGTGATCCACAAATTGTTGTTCTGTGTCTGGGTGTTCTTTTTGTCTCTTTCATGTATGTTTGTAAAGTCCGCCGTCACACAGGATGTATATTCTTAAGGCATGTGTTGACTTTAAAAAAATGATGTAAATTTATATAAATACCTACTAGCTGACGTCGTCTGCGTCTTTTTTTAATCATGCTTGGTGTCTATCTATCTAAGCGTTGTCTATCCTTATTAGTAAATGAAACACATTATAAAAACGTGAAAACGATTAGATAAATAATAGAAGATATCATTGGGCATATCGTGGCCCGAATCAACGGGCGGCGGCATTGGCAACATGTCTGTGCATCCGAAATTCGAGTTTGACAAAATACAATTGCTTTAGTAATTAAAATAGTACAAACATACTGTTAATATCTGCACACAAATACTTTTGTATTCTGAATCCGTAAGACGTTTTGCATTTCAATTCAATTTTTTTACTGCAATCGTGACAAAATTCAGGCATAATCACGGGCATAATAGTAGTGAACAAACCCGTCTTAGTTATTTCATAGAACGTAGTACGAACGTTTGATTAGTAATTTTATGAAATAACAACACATTTTATAGTACAGTAAATATCGATATCTCATTTTGTGGGTTTCGTACCTAAAAAGAAAAATTTAACCCTTATAGGATCACTTTGATGTATGTCTGTCTGCCTGTAAAGACCCCTTTTCTCAGAAACGCGTGGAGGTGTCAAACTGAAATTCATATCAAATAATCAGGTCTACTCTCCCTTGGAGCTGTGACAAAATAAACTTCTAAGCCAACGTAATCAAAAGATACAGCCGTTTATGCTATAAATTTTCAACACTCGCAAGGGAATCAAAACCTACAGGATACTTCCCGTAAACTCAAAAAATTGGTACGAAGCAACGTCTTATAGCACAGATAAAGAAAAAATTGCAAAAAGGCATAAATTTTTAGTAACATCATATAATATACCTACAGGTTTGTACGGAACCCTCGGTGCGCGAGTACGACTCGCACCTGGCTGGTTTTTTTTAATCGTATGACCCGGTTATGTTTCAAAAATGGGCGTGGGAAATTCGTCTGTAATGCTTGTGGGAATTTAGTACATTTACTTTGCATATTACGTTGACAGCCGGCCAATGTAGTCGGCAAAAACTGAAGACCCCACACGCTATACAGCCTACGACATTTGATCCCGCTGGTTACCTACATAAGTCAATATGTATATAGAAGACACGAATTATAGTCAGAGACATTTTTTCGGGATTATAAATCATGTTGTACAACATCACACCTGTTAAAGTGTTGTCCTCCTCGTCATTTTTAGGGTTCTGTAGCCTAATGGCAAAAAGCGGAACTCTTATGGATTCGTCATGTCTGTCTGCCTGTCAGTCCGTATGTCACAGCCACTTTTTTCCGAAACTATAAGAATTAAGAACTGACTGACTGACTGAAGACTGTTAAAACTTGTTAAGTAGATGTATATTGTGAACCGCATTAATATTTTCACACAAATATAGAAACAAAAAAAAATTTGGGGGTTCCCCATACTTAGAACTGATACTCAAAAATTTTGTTTCATCAAACCCAAAAATTATATTGAGGTTTCTAATATCGTCATCTAATAATAGATGCATTGAATATACACATTTTGTCAAAATATGCGACAGCATATTTCACTGCGTACTTCACTCCAAAGTCACCCAACAGTACTTTCAGGCTTTGTGAGATTTTCATCTTTAGTATTAAAAAACTTTACTTTGTTAACACATTAATAATTAATAAACAAACGGTTACAAAGGTTCTCATAGTTGCTGACTCAAGAGGGTAGAACGATCGTATACTCGTAGGAGCCTTCAAAAAGGATAAAAGCAACTCCCTAAGGACACTGAATGAATACGTATTCACCGTAATTAAATTACTTACAAAAATCTCATTAAAAATTAAAGACGGAAACAATGTGGTCGTTTTACAGTTGCAGTTTTAAAAAGTATAATTAGTCCGTGAATATTCCCATAAAACGTTGTGTGTCAGTAGTGTATCTCAAGAAATATTGTAGTATGGTATGTTTTATTAAACAAGGCGAGGCATAATAAAAAAAATATCCTTGACACCATTCGTACTATCTACTTGGAATCTTTGTTTAAAACATCATTTTCTTAATACACACGAGAGAAAATGTGTCACGAAGCCTTCACTTACGCAAACAAGAAATTGAGTTACGCGTTTACGGCGTAAAGTTATTATATTTGAGTTTTGATCTTCGTATAGTACCTACGCTCTATGTGTATTTATTTAATAAAAGATAGCTTCGATACTGACTAATCGATAACTTTGGATATTGCATCGCCGCTCATGTTATTGACGAACTCAATTAAGTAAAATATACAAATTTTTTGAAGCGAAATCTGAAGTTGATCGGTTTTTTGCGTACGATTCCATTTTAACCTGTCAGTGTTCGGGTCCCCCTGACTAGTTTTAATTTTTTTTTTTGTAACTGTAACCGCCGTAATGTGGGTCATCATGCTGCATTGTTGTGTTAGTGACCACTTCTCTTACATTCGGCACATGCTTTCCATCAGGCAGAGTAAAGTCAATGACTGCCTCGGTGGCGCAGTGGTAGCGTACTGCTGTGCTTGAGATCTCGGGTTCGATTCCCGAGTCGGACCAAATGTTTGTAAGATCTGCAAATATTTGTTTCGGAGTTTGGGTGTTTTCTATGTATAATATGTACGTTTTTACAAAAAGAAATGTATATATGTATTTGTATCAGTTTCCTAGTACCCATAACACAAGCTCTGCTTAGCTTGGGACTAGACGACGTTGTGTGTTAGATGTCCGAAATATTTATTTATTTATTTTATATTTACTTTGGCGGACTCATTCATAATCAAATTCATAATCCTCCATTGGCTTTGCCGTAGTCGGGTAAAAAGGAATCGGCCTTGTTTTGAAGCGAGTTGATGTGATAGTGACAACTCGCTCTGTCTTACCATAGCTCTCAAGATCGATATAGCTGTGAGATTTGTCTCTCTAACCACAACCAAGACCATAGTAATAACTATATGGTGACCCACCACCTTAAAAAATTGAATTTTCATTTTTAAAATTGCTCACAAGCGTTACCTTAAATCTTTTAAAATACTCTGACTGAAAAGACATACAATGAGTTGAAAGCAAAACGTATTATACATATGACACGTGAAATGTATGGCTGGCGTACTTTTGGCTTGGGAATAAAATGAACTTCCAGAAACAGGTTCTGTTTCCGCATCATTGAATGACGGCGAATCGACATCTTTCTTATTCATTTGTGTAAATATATTTTTTTCTTTATGATGGTGATAGATAGCTATTAAAATGAGTTAAATGATCTATATTTTGGTTAACAACGAATCGTATTTATTTAAGAAATTCTGAAAGAAAAGCTTATACTTCCAAATAATAATGAGACGTTTCATTCAAAAGCTCAAAATGATAACAGTTCCTACTCTTTTTGACAGGATTTACTAGCTTCTACAACTGCAATAAATTAATATTTAAATCAAACAAAAATTTAAACTCATTTCAGCAAGTACATAGCTGATCTGAATAGATTAGTTAATATTGGATTTTTGGAAAGACTGGCCTATTTACATATAGTTTGAAGATATGTGGATTATATGGAACTTGATCCTGACTAAATTTAATTTTTAATTTTTGATATGTTTTTGGCCGATTTAAAAAAAAAACACGTTTATGAAAGGTTTTTAAGAAAAAAAAATCTCTTTATTGGACAATAAATGTCTCTTTGGTAAATATACAGAGTTATTTCGTGATAGATTTTAGTTCACAAGACTACTACTAGACATTCTACCTACATAAGATTTGTAAACTTACAAATATGGTTTTACTAAACACGAATAAAAAAATGTATAGAGCTGCACAGGCCGGCGGACCAAAGGGGAAGGGCCATTGTGTCTTTTCCGATGCAAACCAGTCCGTCATTTCTTTTAAACTCACATACAAAAACCATCATCTGTCACTATTAACTACATTTAACAATTAAAACATTTAGAATTTCACGCACACATAAATACATTATACGTCATTACAATGTAATGAGTTGGCTCATTTGGGCTTATACTTTGACAGAGGTGGGAACATCTGCGTATGGCTACTCCCTACTATGTTGCTCTATGGTACAATGCGCAGCATCCTCGGGCTTATTAGTTTATTCCTGTCTAATAATTTCTTATATTAACATATAGTTTAAAAATACATGTTAATATGACAATAAGTAAATAAATAATAAATAAATATTTACGGTAAAGTTAGCGCTGATCGACTACAGGATAGGAGGGGATAAAACAGAAAAAAAGATAGTGGGGCAAAACGAAAAGTAAACTGTTTCGGATCTGTGGTATTTCATTTTATACTCCATGGAATGGAGAGTATGATGAGTACAAATCACAAACAAAACCACTGCCATTGTCTATGTTTATAGACACTGGTTACTACTTAAACCCACTTGGTACTTGTTTGCTAACTTAGTTGTGATAAAGCTGCTGTTTTAGTTTATGAACTTCATCTGACCCTTTTAACGTTCAATTAGGATTATTTTCAAAGCCAAATTAAATATCAGAGAAAACAATGTTGAGACTGAAGGCGATTTGGTTATTAAAGAAATATAGCATACTACAACTTATCAGAGTAACGTATTTTCTGTTTCTACCTTTATTTATTATCAAAATGTGAGAATTTTAGTTTATAACTTTTCCGAAATAAACCCGGTAGAAAGAATTTCTAGAAAAAATCAAATTTCGTGGTATTATTTGAGGTAGTATTAATATTAAATCCTTCTATATTGGTGAGAAACAAAACCTTCGCCTCATGCATACGAATAAAAAGGTTTGAGGGCGCACTGTTATGGAAAACAAATATTACATGTTTGTCGTAGAAAATAGTCTTTGGAATCCTGATAGAATTGTATACGTTTCCCTTTGTACATAAAGGAACGATTCAATTCTTTTATATATTTTTAGATGTAAATCTAGTAGTAGTATGTAGGTACTTATACCTGTAATATGTTATCGGATACATACAAGTGTTAAATAAAATATTATTATTGCAAGAACTAATTAAGCTAATCAAAAAGCTAATAAAAATTTAAGATATGTTTAATTTTTTGTTTAGGTATTATAAAACGCCGTAATTCTTTTTTAATACCAGTATGAAGTCAAACAATGGCAAAAACGAACGTTCTAAATAGACCGGACAGAATAGAATAATTGTTTATTAATGCTAGATTAACAAAGCTTAGCGAAACCAACCTTGAAGGGTAATTTCATAGAGTACTTATAACATATTATTATAATTTCGAACAGATTGACTTCATAGTCATAGAAAATTATTTTTCAGTGGTATTTGTGCTCAAACTTTAATAGACTTATCATTATTAACTTATATATCAAAATACGCTTGTACGTTTGTAAACAATTTCAAGCAACAGCACTTAGGTACATAACGACAAACATTAATATTGAAACTTAGATTGTCATACCGTCATACCTGACAGAACGAATATAACTCACATGATCCATCGTGCGTTATTCCTCGGGCTCAGGAATGAAGTCACGTATCTACCTATTCGTTACTTCCCAACATGTATAGAATTTCAACTGAGTTATATTATTAGATAAAATTTCATATATTATATACATAAACTCAGCATGAACTTTGAGAATTTATAAATCGTTGTGACTTTGTAATTTTTTCCACAAATTATATCAGCATAAGGCGCTATTCAGTGCGACGCGGACCATCCGCGCGCGGACGTCATTGTATGGTCCGCGCAGCACCGAACGTCAATGCATCCGCGACGGACGCTCCACGTGCGGATGATCCGCGTCGCACTGAATAGCGCCTTATGCTGATATAATTTGTGGTCCGCGTAGAACTGAACGCGCTGTGTAGGCTTCATACATTGTACCATCCGTCGCGGACGGACCGCGCGGACGGTCCACGTCACACTGAATAGCGCCTAAGTAATAGCATTTTAAAGACCTCCTTGCTAAGGAGAGGCGTATTTCCAGTAGAGTCAAACTATGAATAAGTTGTGCCGAGTTACAATGAAAAAGAAGTCGGAAATAAGAAGTATTATGAGGGGCTAAAATCATGATAAACAATATAAACTGAAACCATGTGCCATTTTAAAATCTGTAACATTTTATTTAAACTTAGATAAGTTTCGATAAATACTAGCATAGCAATTACTTCACAAATTTATTATAATGCATAAAGTAACGTTAATAATATATTAATAAAAGGCAATATTTATAAAAACTATGTATGTATGTCAATCAAATAAAAAATGTCAAAAGCACGAGCAACCATATTCGAATTAAAATGATTGGAGTATAATGAAAATGTTCGACAGTTATGATTCTACTTATTGGTGTAGTAGGCATATTATACGAATAAGTCGTATCTATTTAAATAAAATGCTAGGTGTCATGAAGGTTGCTTACGTATTGTTACCGCTAGTCATTCATTTACGCTACTAAAAAAATATACCAACTGTAATAAGAAAATAATGACTGTGTCTTGTCATAACTCTAGGTCGTGTCATCAACTAAACAGCGACCATTCACCAGCAGCGCGCAATAAAACTTTGGTAATCCCTGTGGAAATCAACGCGTTCTAGAAATTCTTAACAAAATTAAGTAGAGGAAAACGTTGCAGACGTAACAAGTGAAATGCTACCTGATTAAACAATTCTTCGGTATAATATTAGTGTCGCAGGATGAGAGCAGGTCTTATCGCCTCCCTGACATTTTCCCTAAAGGACTGCCTAGAGTACCAGCCTAAAGAAACAAACCAGTTGTGAACCAAGTAATAATATGATTTAGATTTATACTATACCTGAATATTTGATATAACTGATATACTAGTAAACTTATTTTATCCTATGATCAGACGTAAACATAACAGGCGCTTTCATTTATATGTTCCATTGAATCTTTGCACCTACTGAGAGACGAAGGAGAGAGAAACGAAGCAAAAAGAGACATTTAAAAATGAAAACATTTTCAGACTAAATTCGTGTTTTGAATCAAAGCTCGTACAGAACTATAATTTTTCGATAGCAACTACAGTACCTTTAAATATATAAAGCTAAATAAGTGTTAAGGGAATTTATGTTTCAATACATAAATCGGTTTCAGACATTTGACTTGACTTGTAATTGTAAACTTGGTTTACTAGTCTTTAGGTATGTTTAAATATTAGACTAGTAAATCTCTCATATTCCATAGAACTTATCTTGTAAAACACCAGTACATAGCAAAAAGCAGAGTCTTAGTGATACTAACGATAATATTCGTAATAAAAAGGGAGACAACAAAAAATAAGTATAGAACTCAATCTTATCAACCGGGTCAATTTCGTAAACTTATAAAATTCCTGTATAGTCATTAAAATGCATAGACATTGCTTCTAGCAAATAGTAGTCACACTTCCTAAAATGTCACATTGTCTTAAAATATCCTTCCACTGTCTTTAATAACTTCTATTTTTTCAAGTTTTAAATTAACATTGCTCAAAACTGTTTTGATAGCTTACTTTCATTGTTGGTCTATTTTATATAATATGTGTTCACTATCTGTTCACGTGAAAAAACAATACACTAAATGAGCGTTGGTTTTAAATTTAAACCAGGACAAAAAGTCCGGTTTCGGCTAAAAGTCCCATTTTGATCGGCCATATGAATATTCTTACCATTCTCACAATACTGTGTTGTCACAGAGCAATCCGTCACAATCTTCATTAGCATTCTTTGTCTTCCTTTTAGTCTACCAGTTCGTCTCTTTTACAATTTTATAAGTTTTCGTGGAAATTTTTCACGTAAAATTTTGTAAGATATATTTTTGTCATTAATAATATGATGGATTGCCTGACGACAAATATTACATTCATATTTGAAAGAATCATTCGAGTATTCTCTAGTAGTACGTATTTGCTTTATGTGTAATTATTGTAATGAAGTTCTAAGATAATATACTTAAACTTAGATACTAGTTGTTCATGTTTGTACGAAACATATTTGAATACATTTTGCTTAATCTTACCTAAACTACCTATAACTACCTACCTATCTAACAGAGATTTAAGCCATTAACTTAAAAAAAAAAGATGATGAGTGGATGTAAATGTACACATTGCAGATAAAGGCAGAAAACATTTTGATTTTCGAATCAGCGGTTTGACTTTGACACGTTACACTAGTCACAGGACGAATACTTTACCATATTATATCAATGAATATTACATGATTTTATGAATAACAAATATGATTAATAAATATGCAAATAACATATATTTTTTATTATTGAATACTTCTGACATTGCTCGCCAACGCAAAATATTATTTTGCCTGGTATAGTATAAATTTGAATTATTATTACTTTACGGTCTACCGTACAAATTTTAATGGACTTTGAGCTATTTCTCCACTTCCGTGGCAGTCACGTACTTAGAAATTCTAGGAAGTACAATAATTTCTCTGCGTGCCTAATAAGTATCCCTAAATAAGCAACGACATAACTACAGAGTTAGAAACATCTTTATATCTTTTGTATTTTCATTTACTTTAGGAGTAGGTACCTAATTTCGGTATGTTATTACTATTACTATTCATATGAATAGAAGTGAGATGAAAGTAAAAGAGAAACAATTTTACTTTCTTTACAAAATCCATTCGCCTCCTTCAAAAGTTGTTATAATTTCGAACCACTCGACAGTAACGAATTCAGATAAACCAATAAATGTTTAATAATGCAAACGCCATTACATCTAAGTTCGACGTCCTTGTGAAACAGTTGTGTATGTGTGTGTACAATACGTAAGTACATTCAGAGCTTAAGGAACACGTACAAGAGCACGACTACAAAGAGTTATCGTAGTACACCCTAATAATCTACCGTGTACACGGCACCATAGAAATCTTGTCGACTACGTGTATTATTCAGCTTCTAACATCACCGCAGCCAAAGAGTTCCCTTCCTATACGAGCCCGTGTATGTATCCGTGTTACGCACATTTGTCAAAGAGCCCGATATAGACAAAAATCAACCTTACCTTTAAGAAAACTTTACTTATATTCGCGGAGCATTACTAGCAAGTTCCATGATTTTATTAAATCAATTTTATTTCTTTAATAATATTTGATTTTTTTTTGTTCTTTAAAATAAAAATATTGTGAGCTCGTTTTAAATTATTATAAAATAATAATGTACTTAAATTTAGTTAAAAAGTACAGCATTTCGACATAAACGTAGATCTCTCAAGGTAGGAGAGTCACGCTGATTTCAGCACGAACGGGCCGGCTCGACCGGGGCGGTACTATCCTGGCACAGAAAATGAACGTAAAATGACAAAGATTGTGCTGTCGTGTTTCGTTGGTGAGTGCAAGAGGCCTAATGATGCAGAAGCATCACTAGCCCGCCGTGGTGTGGGTCACCATGCTGCATTGTTGCATTGTATGCATTCGCAATGAGTATGGTGACCATCACTCTTGGATTCTACTTATGCTTTCCATCAGGCAGAGTAGAGTCATTTTGGCAGGGCCAAACATAAAAAAATAAAAATAAAGGTTGCAATTACTGATTCTGTGTAGAGTATTTAGTAGTTAATCTATGTTAACAAACTTATTTAATTGCCTTTATTTTGTTTTGATTGATATTAACGATAAGTTGAGACTTATTCTAGTAACTTATAAGTACAAATAAAGAGTTGAATACGTAGTTTCATTATTTATTTGCATAAACTTTACAGTTCCAAACTTTGCTGGTATTCATCTGTTTCACTTCATTTCATGACTTATTTAGCCTCATACTGTTTTTTAAATAATAAAAACTAATTTACCTAACAAAGTATTCAATTATCCTTAGGACGAACCCAACAGTATTAGCTAAATGTGAGATAATTATATTTCGTCCCTTTGAATCAGTTGGATAATCCAGTATGGACATGCGAAAATATCCCACTGTGATGAACGCGAATTGTTGATATTTTGATCGTGTTTATACTAATTTAGTTGTGAATTATTTTATGATAATGTAATCATCATCGATAAAATCGACTAAATTTGTTTTTTTTTTCATAGAATAATTGTTCATGTTCGTTGTTCTATTGTTACAGATAAAGGCAAAACAGGTTGAGGCCATGAACTCTGAAAACGAAATTCTAGAGCCTCACGAATTGCGTTCTGGGGAATTAAAGCCTGAGTACAATCACAAGTATCGACACAATAAGATGGTGCATGCTCAGATCTCGCGTCTAGCGCGCACCCAAGACCAACTGGATGAATACCAACAAAGCCTTCAGACTCAGCTTCTTGACGTGCAGCGTCGCCTCGATCGTTTCGAAGAACCTAACTGGAACTTGTTATCGGCTAAAGTGGACTTTCTTGAGCTTGAGGCTAAAGTGATTAATAATGAATTAAAAAATATTTCGCAGAAAGTGTCAGATTTTGATAAAGTTCATTCGTCTGTACTTGAACTTCGTGAGGATATCGAAAGTATTGAAAATAAAGCTGACAAAACTATTCCCGAATTCCGAAAAGAAATTTCAAAATTGGACGTTCATGTCGCCCAAGTGAGTACTTTTATTTGTTTGTATCTAAAGACTAGACTTTTTTTGGAAGTAATTGGTATGGAATTTAAAACTGTACATCTTAGCTTGATAAAATATCAACATTTGGAACTTTGTAAAGTGGTATTTGTATGTATTATGTTTCTTATTCCTTTTAGTAATATATTATTCAAATATAAAAACAATTAAATTTATTATTTTGCAGCTGAATGCTCAGTCGTCTTACCTGAAAGAAGATCAAGAGAACCTACGTCAGTCTGTGAAGGCTATCGCCGTAAGTGTGAGCAACGCCATCGACCGTGCAGAGATTGACCGTATCGTTATGAAGAAGATCAACGACTCTGTGTTTGAATTAGAAACCCGGTCCAAACAACACTTCTATCGCCTCAATGATCATATTCTTAAGGTAATTTAAAGGTGACACATTATTTTCTGTATATATGTATAGCTCTGCTGATCTAGTTACTTTGTAAATTTCCCAAGTTGTAAATTTATACCAGCACCTCAACATATTTTCAGACAGAGAGTACATTTGCTAATCACATCGATCTCTACGTGCATAGACAATATAATTTTTAAAATTAATTTTAGTTGCTTTCCATATGAAGTTATTAAAAATACCAACAAATAATAAAAAGTGCGAGGTACCTAGAGACATCACAATATTTTTCATAATATTAATTTTGTTACAGAGCGAGGCTAACATCCATGGGGCTAATCAAACAGAAACTATCCCTCTTCCAGAACTTATGGGAGAAGTGAAAGAATTACAACCAGTAGAGCGGGAGTACGAGGATCTCGTCAACCAACTTCCAAGGGATTGTTCTAGCATATCAGGTCCTTCAGGCGTTTATCTTATCCATCCTGGACATACACCATTTGATAGTTGGTGCAATAATGGCAGTACTCTTATTCAGCGCCGTTTTAATGGCTCTGTCGAGTTCAACCGCAAATTCGGAGAATATGTACATGGCTTCGGCAATCCAGCTTCCGAGTACTGGTTAGGCCTGGAATCCATGCATTTGTTAACGGCTGACAACTGCTCCTCCATGAGAATAGATATGACTGATATCTATGGCGGTGAATGGTATGCTGAATATAATCAATTTTACGTTGGGAACAGTGACTCTGGATTTGTCTTAGAAGTTAGCGGATTTAAAGGAAATGCCAGTGATGCTTTTGAGTATCAAAACCATATGGAGTTTTCGGCAATCGATCGCGATAGGGACATATCCAATACTCACTGCGCAGGTAATTATGAGGGGGGCTGGTGGTTCTCACATTGCCAACATGTAAATATTAACGGTAAATACACACTTGGTTTGACATGGTTTGATGCCTCACGTAATGAATGGATCGCTGTAGCTACTAGCGAAATGCGCATGTACCGCAGACCGGGATGCTCTTAGATTGATAAAAACGTAACAGTAATCATTTAACTACATCTATTCACATATTATGATCAAGACGATACTTATACTTAAGACTTACATATAAGAAGTTACTTATATGTAAGTACTATATGTTGTTTCCAATTCCAGTTATTCAATTATACCAAAGATATCACTATAAGAAAGCATTAACTACTTTAGTCGACTAGAGCCGACACATATATTACGTAGGTACCTACTATAAGTTGCATAGACAGTATTACTTATTCACATTCAATCGAAAATTAGTTTTCGAGCGTAATGGTCGATGTCCACAAAAGCGTGATCGAAGGCATGTTGATGAGAGCATCTTCGAAGTAATGTGGGTAGAATACTGAATATCAATTCAGAGAAGGAACTACTGCAATCTCAAGCAGAGTTATGTACTATGAATGAACTGAAGAATAAAGGAGACCTCACGATCACAGACCATTAGTGTTGTAATCTCATCAACGTTAAACGCTTGCTTACTTTTTATCTTCTTGTCACTAAATTAATTTTGTATTGTACAACCAAGCTTAATTTAGAGATGTGGAAATACAAATAAATTGCTGTTAATTTTGAAGAACCTGTTCGTTGTAGTGGATCATTCGTAAACTTTCAGTAAGATTAATAGCGTGTATTTTGACGACAAGATTTCCTCTTTTAATTGATCGTACTGTACATTCCACGCAACATAGCGTAAAATCTTAATTTATTAATATTAAAGACCTTTGATGAAGGAGGTTTTAAAGGTTTAATTTAGTTTATTTTATATCTAAGTCACTTATAGATAATTGGAATTTCAAGAATTAAATTATTGAAAATTTAGTTTGAAACATTTATTACAGTAGGCATCTTATATTTACTGATTAATTTTAAGCAAATAATTGAACTATTGATCGAGTGGTAAATTTACTGTACTGGAATTTTTTGATAAACATTCAAATAAAATAAGGACTTTAAGTTTCATACTGTTTGTTTTTAATTTGTCATTAAGTCTGCGTTTTAATTGTTTCATACGTGAGGTAAGTTTTGTAAATATTTTTATTTGGCAAGAGATGCCATATTTTGTTTCGCATGCCTGCCAGTTAGTCAAGTATAATGTAAATTTTAAATTAAGTCTCAATTAGGTTTTAAGAAATGTTCGACGGAAGCATTAAATGCTAAGAAAGTACCACCTGTAGCCGAAGAGTGGAGTAGAATAAATATTATCTATTGTCTGAACAATATAATTTTGTATTAGGCTTTATATAATTTTCAAAATGCTTTTAAATTAATTTATTGTTTTTTTTTTTCATAAAAGACTGTCTGCGCTAAAAAATAATGCAGTTTCATGGTAATTTATTACAGCATAACCTCCGTGTCTTTGAAAGTTGATTGTATCTCAATAAAACACCGTATAATAGAAATAAAACTAACATTATATTGAAATTGCTTTTTCCGTAATTAATAGAATATATAATCATGTACTTAATCTGCAAAGTAGTATGTTGTCAATGTATTTTGAAAGTAATCTGTATAATCACTATTGGATCTGGTCATTATAATAAGCATTGTACCAATAAACTTAAACCAAATAAATAAATACATTAAAATATTTGTTTCATTTTTACGTCTGAAAGAGACGCAGATGGCTTTTAAGGGTTCCGTAGATAAATAGACCTTCGTCCGTCTGTCCACTATTTCTCACAGACTATAAAGGATTTGTAAACACTATTCACCCGTTCATTAACACTTACAGTCTCAAATACACACTCTATCAACAGAGAGTGTTAGTCAGACCACAACGTATTAGTGTACAAGTGCACGTAGGCTGATGTTACAGCAATACGAGACCGACTTGGAACTACACAGTGATCAGGCCACAAACGTGTAAATATCAGAACTTAAACCTAAGAAATCTGTGCCAACACAGCTCCTCTCCAATTCTTTACAATTGTTCATATGTTCAACTTGCTAAACCCCGCGGTGTCACCCGTGGTTGTTGTTGTACCGTGAGTAAGGCCGTGGGGCAAAGTTAGTACAAAAAAAGTAGCCTAAGTTACTCCCTGGATCATCAGCTACCTGCCTGTAAAAGTCCCGTCGAAATCCGTCCAGCCATTCCAGAGATTACCCGGAACAAACAGACAGACATAAAAAAATTTAACTACATTTTTTGGTATAGGTACCATGTATACATACATATGCATTAAGTAAAAAGCGGTTATTTAATATTACACACAGATACTCCAAATTTATTTGTGTAGATAAAGAAAAGGCTTGTAGGATGTGCCTGAAAGTCCCTGAGTATGTAACAGTTTTAAATACCTCAACTATCAATGATGGCACTCGTCAAACTCAAACAATCCTTGAACTCCGCTAAGTTTGTCGTCGCATCCGTGGGCATATACCTACACATTAAACGCTGAGACCGACTCACTGCCACTCTAACTATATTTTGATCGCACAGCCGTTTTTACACTGAACGAGGACTTCCTCAAAACGCCACACAGTCATAGGGTGGACCTTGTGGTATGTGGTAACCTTCAATGTATCCATGGTATGCTGATGTACCTGTGCAGTTGCTGCTTATAGTGTGGACATTTGGCAGTTCGAACGTTAGCAATGATGTCTCTTGCAACCCAATTATATGCGACTTTGAACATAATAACCCTAGAACGTCATGTACAGAGCGTTTAACATTTTTATAGTTATTACTTACTATATAGGTATGCTCTTATCCATTGCTCATTTGGTGAGAACTGACACCCGAACGTATGCGTACTTGAGTACAAACTTATTTTTAAAATTCTAAAGTGTACAAAACAAATGAAAATCCTCCCTCTTGGCCACAAAAACCATATACTCCTTTGACTCTGGAACGAAGAACTCGTTTGTATTGTGTGACGTGTGCTTTTTTAATGTTTCGTAACCAAAGGGTAAAAACTCTATTAATAAGACTCCGCTGTCTGTCTGTATGTTACCAGGCTGTACCTCATGAACCGTGATAATTAGACCGTTGAAATTTTTACAGGTGATGTATTTCTGTTGCCGCTATAACAATATTTACTAAAATTGAATAGAATTAATATTTAAGGTTTTATTTTGTGTCCTGTACCCAGAGGGTAAAAACCAGACCCTAAAATTCCGCTGTCCGTCTGTCTGTTAATCCGTAATAGCTGGATAGTTGAAATTTTTACAGATGATGTATTTCTGTTGCCGCTATAACAACAAATACTAGGAACAGGATTGTGGAGGAACGAGTGTCATGTCTCTCCAACACAAAGGAAGGATCCGTTGGGAAGTTGTACATGTGTTAATTGGCGCGAGAAATATCATTGCGCGATTCAGGATTGGTACTGTTGTGTACTGTCGTGACGTCACACCGTAGTTCAGTGCATTCCGATCGATGACGCTGTAGCATGTTGCTGTTGCGCTGTATGTGGAGGTCGCCACAGGATAAAATAAATATTTAAGGTGGTGGTTATTTTGCCGTTTTTTGCTCAATATTAATAACTGGAACAGGTAGACGCTTGAATGTCACTAATAAATCTTTATTGTATCTTCTATTTAATCTCTATTGTACCAGTTTAGTAAGAAAGTAAATAACAATAGGCAAACTTAATCTAAGGAAGTACAATTGGCGGCCTGATCGCCCGGAGGCAATTATTAGACATTGAAATATATATATAGGTATAAATATAATGGTACGGAACCCTTCCTGCGCGATTTCCTTCCTCGCATATGGCCGATTTTATGATAATCAAAATAATCAAATAAATAATGTTCTTATTATTGTGAAAGCTTACTACGGAACACTACACTGGGCATGACTAGACACCCACTTGGTAGATCTTTTTTTAATAATTTACCTAACCGTTTAAAGAACACTAATTTTTAGCCTAAAGAGTTGGTCAATCTATTGTCGTCTACTCAGAAAATATGCCTAACATTTCACTGAGTCCGTTCTATGACTGAAATCATACTGAAACAGAAAACTCTATAATGTCATTCACAAGCGAATTTATTTTGCAGGGCGTGAAAAAGCATCTCCCCATCATAAGCATCAAACAAAGTGTGGTAAGGATGGTGACCACCACTCTGCTCTCGTTGGTCTAGCGGTTGACGTATGCGACTGCTGATCAAGAGGTCTCGGGTACGAATCCCGGGTCGGGCCAAAAGTGTTATTGAGTTTTTCTGATTCTATAAATACTTAATAACAGCTCGGAGTTTGGAAGTTGGGGTCTGAACCCCCGTGCCTCGGAGAGCACGTTAAGCTGTCGGTCCTGCGCCTGATCTCTCCCCGATCGTGTCGGTTAATCGTCCCATCGGATTATGAGAGTGAGGGAACAGAGAGTGCACCTGTGTTTGCGCACACACTTGTGCACTATAATATCTCCGGCGTAGTTGGTTGGTCTCTGTTGAGACTGGCCGCCGTGGCCGTAATCGGCTAGGAGAACATACATATATATCTGTCGGATTCGGATTTTACTCATGCTGTTTATCAGGCAGAGTAGACACTCTTTGGTAGCTTGACAATAAAAAAAACAATTCGCAATAGAATCAAGTGGCTAATTTTTCCTAAAATATTTGCGTGATAATTACATCATAAGCAGTAGTATTCTGAAATGTGACTACAAACATGCTTTAATATTTTCATTCTCAACAGAAATTATCTCTCAGACATTCTTGTGTTTGTTGATAGTAGATGAACGAGGTTTGCTGGTTTTTTTTTGTAAATGTACCAATAATGAATCCTAGCTAGATCGATTCATTTCATGAAAATTCGTAAATATAAATTCGCGCCGTTTCCGAAATTCAGATAATCTATACTAATATATAAAGCTGAAGAGTTTGTTTGTTTGTTTGTTTGAACACGCTAATTTCAGGAACCGCTGGTCCGATTTGAAAAATTCCTTCGGTGTTGGATAGTCCATTTATCGAGGAAGGCTATAGGGTATATATCATCACGCTACTACTAATAGGCGCGGAGCAACAATGAAGAATGTTTCAAAAACGGGGGAAATTTTCTCGCTACGGGTAATATAAGGCGCAAACGAGGTTGCGTGGGTCAGCTAGTATATGTATAGCTTCAAAACTTGGTGGTTTAAAGGTGTTAGACATTTAAATTAACTTTTTGAATCAAAATCATAAAATATGATGTCATATCAGGAATCGTAGGCCGCTAAGAAACTAAAAGTGAGTACTAATAGGTTATACAGCAATATAATACGACAATTTAATTGTCGAGGTTTCATCATAATAATTATCTTTGTACACTCACTAGTCTACAGCACCACAGCACATATAATTCACACATTCACTCTGAAAGCGTTTTGTTTCTCCGAAACTTTAGTTTTTATTATATTATGTATTACTTCATTCTCTTTGTTTACATTTAATGTATCCCAAGGACTTGACCTAGTAAGTCAAACTACAGGTACTTTGCGGGAGGGTAACCCGTCATGCCACACTAACAACAGACACCAGTCTAGTCTCAATGCTACCTCGATTTCCATAATTATTTTTGATGAATGTTATGTTTACCATTGTGAAGAAGAAATAAACTATATTTTTGTTATAAAGATTATTCATACGCTTCTAAGCTGTTTTGTCGTGGCCTATTTATGTGAATGGCAGAAGACATGGACTAAATTCACTACTGCTACACACTTATTCAAGAATGATAGCCCAGATACCCTCTTATAGCTTTTATGACAACCTGTAATATTGAAAACAAATAAAATTTTCGACAAAATAAACAAACCAACTTCAAGAAAGAACAAATCAATTAATTTCTCTTGGATGCCATCATCAAATCTTAGTGTCCTTATTATTGTACCACCGCTACGATATTACCTTTCCATCAAAAAAAGTATCATCAAAATCGGTTCATAAACGACGAACTTATTCGCGAAATAACTTCGTCGTTTTTGAACCGATTTTGACACACATAAAAAATATATACGGACGAATTGAGAACCTCCTCCTTTTTTGAAGTCGATTAAAAACAGCGAGAAAGCGAGTTGAGCTATTTTTAAACTTTAAGAGTCCAAAATATCGTGAAAATTTTATGCCTTAAAGTATTGATGAAACTGATACTTATGATCAGATTTTCAAAGTATCAGTGTAATTAGAATTTTCAACTTATTATAGTTTTACAGATTTCAGAATGACTATACGGAATAAATAAATAAATAAATAAATATTTCGGACATCTTAACACACAACGCCTTCTAGCCCCAAGATAAGCAGAGCTTGTGTTATGGGGTACTAGACAACTGATACAAATACATATATACTTTTTTTTTGTAAATACATACATATTATAGATAGAACACACCCAAACTCCGAAACAAATATTTGTAGATCATACAAACATTTGGTCCGACCCGGGAATCGAACCCGAGACCTCATGACCGCTCGACGCAATCGCTCACGCCAACCGCGAGACCAACGAGGTAGTCCAACGATGGAATGGGTAGTAGCTTTGCAGTGACCATATCTAACCTGAACATTGTGGTTTCAAACCCTATATAGAACAACTCTCAGTGTCATAAAATCCAAGCCCGATTATATAGACTAAACCAAGGCCACACAAACCTTAGATAATCGTAACGGGTAGTATGACACCTAGAAAGTCCTACTTGAACAGTTTTTCTAAAGAACGATATCTTGATATCGTCGAGTAATAGGAAGTCGGGTAAACGTGCTCTATTAGATTTGAACGGCAAACGATAGCGTTCAATGGTAAATGAGATGTCAGATGCATGCAACTGCTGTAAGGACATGCATAATCGTTTTATATAACGTCGCAATAACTTGCAGACACAGGGCAACCTTTATTAATATTATCATCTTCCTAGCCTTCATTATTCCCAAGATTTGGATTTGGCTACTAGTTCTACCGGTTTTACCTGAATATCAGTTTTTCCACAGAGCGACTGGCATCAGACCTCTGCAACCCTGAGAGTGAACTGGATTCGAAGGATGAACTAGTTATCAATATATTTGACTTTCCTGTGTGCTGACTTTCCAATAACGATTGCCATAGATGTTCATGACAACCGGGACCGAAGGCTTAACGTGCTCTCCGAGGCACGGGCGGGAAACACCACCATCTTCCATACTCCTCCATTCCATCTGGGCAGTTATTTATAATTTCTTGAAAGAAAAACCCAACAACAGTCCGACGAATCGAACCCAAAACCTCTTGATCAGCAGTCGCTTACGCTAACCACTAGACCAACGAGGCAGCCACTGGTAACTTATTAATATAAACAAAACAAATTGAAATGAAGAAGTACAAATTTCATGTTGCCGTTACGCTTATGGTCCAGAATCACGGGTCTACTTTTATCATTTTAAGCAGCTCTATTTTGATAAAAAGCCCAACTTTTACTCTTACAATAATTCTCGAGTATGGTAGCTATCACAGATAAAATAAATCGACTTGACAATTCCTAAAAATTGATTACTAACTTTCGTTTTTTTTTTAATCTTAAGAATCTTAAGAAAATTATTAACATTAAAAAAAAGTCTTATACAATGTACCCTCCAATTTTATTTATTTGTATAGATAACGAAGTTTTTTTATATATGGGCCTGCCAAAGTGAGTCTACTCTGCCTGATGGAAAGCGTAAGCAGAATTCAAAAATGGTGGTCATCATACTCATTGCGAATGCAAAATAAAGCAATATGGTGACCCCCACCATGGCGGTCTAGTGGTGCTTATGCATCATTGGGCCTCCGCCTCCGGTCTTGCGTTCACCAACGAACCACGAGGTAAGTTTTTTACTGTTGCTTAATTAATACCCGAGATCCTGTACTATTAATCGTTTTCTAACTAAACTAACAGAAACCAGTATGCTCTCAGAGTATAGACTGGTAGTTTTTTACTGGATATTATTTAACACTAGCAGACCCACGCAACCTCGTTTGCGTCTCTTATGGCCTGTCGCATGATAATTTTCCCCCGTTTTTGAAACATTTTTCATTGGTGCTCCGCTCCTATTGGTCCTAGCGTGATGATATATAGCCTATAGCCTTCCTCGATAAATGGGCTATCTAACACTGAAATAATTTTTCAAATCGGACCAGCGGTTCCTGAGATTAGCGTGTTCAAACAAACAAACAAACTCTTCAGCTTTATATATTAGTATAGATTTTAAATTAAGTATAGTAGTATAGTAGGTATATCCGCAACTTCCGAAGAACAAAGTTACTTAAATTTCGTACTTGATATTTTCGTCGTGTCATGTCTGATTGCAGAGTTGCATTTACGGACCTAACTCTATAAGATGTGAAGCTATAGCTAAAGGAAGTCTACAATAATATCTAATTTTGATTTTATTTAACACTAACAGTATACGGAATTTGTCACAGAATGTCATCATATGGCAGTTTTGGACTAAATAAACAATTTGAATGCATTTTTTGTTTCTCATTCTAATATCATTCTTTAAATCAATAAGATACTTTAACACCCTTCAAATGCTAGGTATCGACCCTTTAATTATTTGCTTGTTTAATTTTGCAATTAGTTAATACGTCTTCCCCACCACAGTAACAAAAGACAGTTCAAGAGGCCAATTCATCAATGGCCATAACGGCCAAAATTGGCAATGAATTTAGTAACCTAATCGACATTTATTTATATAACAAGGCAACAATCTTGTTTGGTAATGTCAAGTTGTCTTCCTATTTAGTGTACGTGTTTACATGTTTTTATTTAGCGTAGTGGTCTAAGCGGTCACCTAAGCACTTTTTTTAATTTAATTTAAAATTATATACACATTTCATATGCTCAAGTCTGCCAAACTATTAGACAATTTGTCGGCAGCGTTGACTGTTGTAGATTCAAATCCCACATGGGACAGCATTTTTTGTAATTCACAAATTGACATTCTGTCTGGGTATTTTTTTCTGTTCGTATCAATGTATGTTGGTACAGTCTCTTATCTTAAAAAAAAAAGTGTTGTTACTTAAAAATCGCTTGGATTTAAATTAGCTTTTGGTTTTTCATTAGATTTTCTTTGACAATGTTCTCAAATATGAATGTTAAGTTTTATTACCTAAGTCAAGTCTTGGCAGTCCATTTGTCTGAGCGTCTATATTGCTTAACCGATCTTAGTAAATGAAGTGTCAATAGATTCATAATAATAGCCCGGGAGAAATAGGCTACATATTAAGTATATTATATTATTAGGTTTATAGTTTTTTAAACTTTTTCTTGCACGAGCTTATCGTGTCAATCTGTAGTTAACTGATATACTTTCTTTTAGTACACTATTTACTAATGAATGATTTAATATAAGCAATCACGTTTAAGAAAGTTAAGATTATTTCGAGTTTATATCTACACTTTTTTAAGTGCATTGATGTGCACGCCGTTTCAATAATATGTTTTGATACACCAATTATCATCGTCATTAGCCTATATCAGTCCACAGCTGGCCATAGACATCTGGCCTCTCTAATTACACGCCACTTGGACCGATACTCGGCTACTAACATCCAGCTTCAGTTTGCCATCTTATGTATATCATGACTGATTTACATTAAGTTCAAGCCTCTACGTCAGGCTAGACAATTACTCTAGGCCAGGTAGAGTGATCAGAGCATCACTCTACCTGGCCTGTAGACGTCTTCAACTACGTAACTAAGTATATTTCACATATATTTTGATTACTATCACAATGTGATGTTGATTATATACTCTATTACTCAAAACTACGACTTCTGGAAGCTGATTTAGTAAAATAAAACCATCCCCACTATGCTGCTAAATTATCATAAAACGTATACAATATTTCTGTTGGGGTCACTTACATTTAATTTACAAACTTATCTTAAACAAAGCACGTTCAAGACTACTAAGCTACTTAATAATAGAAAGGTCTCTAATACTTATAGAGATATTACATAAAATCAAACAATCTACAATCTACCAGGATAGTTGGCTCTCTTTGAACCAACGTTCAGCAGTGGACGGCGATTGGTTGAAAAAAAAACAATCTAATTTAATTTACGTACTCCTCGTTACTTTCGTCCTCTTCTAATTCATCATCAACTTCTGTCAAACTAGAATCGAAATATGAAGAATCGCTGCTCCAATAAACAACCGGTTGCAATGTTTCATTTAGTTTCTTGTCCAACTTGAAAAATTGATTCTTCGCATCACGGTCGGCCTCTAAAGCGGCTGTCTCCCTTAATTTCTTGTACACTTTGACCTTGTAGCTGTGAAGTTCACCATTGAAAAGATAATCTCGTATATCGTAAACATTCCCTGAAAACTTCGCCAACTGTCTATCTACTCGTAGAATCGTCATATGTTTGTTCTCAATCACGTATTCATTGGGTGGTAATAATCTCGTCAAGTTAAGCCATTCTTTCAAGATGTAAGCCCTTTGTGCTTGAAATAGTTTGAGTAAGTATGCTTTTGATATATTGCGCATTATGTGAAGATTAGTGTCAATCCACCTGTAACAAAAATCACTCGAAATACAATATTCCTTCAAAATATTCGTAGTATAACCCGGCTACGGCGAAACCAAAGGGAAGGGTAATAGATTTGGCAGGCTCAGTAAGGTTGTAACACAATAGCGCTTAAACTACTAAACCGATTTTAATGAATGAGGTGTCAATAGATTTGTAATAATGGGCATAATTGCTACACAAAAGTTATATCCTATACCTATAAATTTTATCACAATTTTTTACGTAGACGGGTTTTAGTTCTTTTAACCGATTTAAAAAAAAAGGTGAAGATTTTTTATTTCCACCGACCGGACATCGACTTCAAACAGATTTTAGGTTATCACACTATATAATGGTACTTTATTTAGATTAATAGATTACTAGGTGCAAACAATAATTAAATAAGGGCAGCCAAATTACAACCAGATTATTTTTCACTTTTTAACGTTTCCAGGCAGGTAGTTTTCATTTGATGCTTTTTTGGGTTTCGGTTTTTTTTTCTTAAAAATGTTTCTGTTTTAAATTTTTTTTTCTGCTGCCCCCATTGTAGCCATTCACATATATATACTAAATTACAAACAGTATGTCGTTTATGGGCGAGCTAGAGATAGTCTTAGTTATTCGGGACACTTGCCCTAGATAACGAAGACTACCGACTACTGTTGTTGCCGTCAACCTTTTGTATATGTTTCTTAGTACGCAGGATTATATATAATACTAGTTGTCCCGGCAAACGTCGTTTTGCCATAACTACTAATAAATTAAATTAAATAAAAAATTGTGAATCTAAACCATTCCCAGATCCCCTTGAACACACACAAAAAATTTCATCAAAATCGGTCCAGTCGTTTGAGAGTAGTTCAGTGACATACACACTCACAGAAGAATTATATATATAAAGATAATGAAAAACACATATTTATACGGTTGTAGATAAATTAAAATACAGAGCTTGTTATTGTGCTCATCACACAACATTTATCTTGGTTGGGAATCGAACTCACGACTTCTGAACAGCAATCAGGATCACTAATCACTAGACCTGACAAGAAAACATAAACTATGATATTCATAAATTCTCCATCTAATGTTTAAACACAGTGCCAGTAGCCTACATTATGTATTTTTTAACCGACTTCAAAAAACGAGGAGGTTCTCAATTTGATCCTATATTTTTTTTTGAGTGTTTACGAATAACTTTGTCGTTTATGAATATATACAAAACATATATAATATATATGTTTTGTATAATATACTAGCTGTGCCTACGTACATGTGACATTTGGATTTTTAAGTTAGTTTTTTTAATTTTTCACCGTTAAACCTTCCCTGAACTGCAACAAACATTTCAAAACCAACTAAATAGGCCCAGCCGTTTTGGAGTTTTATCGAGTCAAACGAACAGCAATTGATTTTTATATATAAGATACACTGCCACGTTCGTCTAGCGGTTGAAGTATGCGACTGCTGATCAAGAGGTCTCAGGTTCGAATCCGGGGTCGGGCTGTAAGTGTTATTGAATTTTTATGATTATAGTAATACTTAATAACAGCCCGAGCTGTTTTCCGAAATTTGGAAGTTGCTGTCTGAACCCCAGTGCCTCTGAGAGCACGGAAAGCGGTCGGTTCTGCGCCTGATCTCTCGGATTATAAGAGTGAGAGAACAGAGAGTGCGCCTGTCGTACACAGTGGTGTACGGCATACATACGTACATAGTACATGAAGTAAATCGATTTAAACTACGAGTATTGTAGGATGTGATGGTGTTTAAAGTATGTTCGAAGAAACAGTTAATGGCTGCTATGAAACAATTATTATTACCCAAAACTTGTTTGTTACTAGTTTATAGATTTTTAGAGTGCCGTTACCAAATGGCAAAAAACAGAATCCTTATGGATTAGTCATGTCTGTCTGTACGTTCTTATGTCAGAGCCACTTTTTCCGAAACTATAAGAACTATACTGTTGAAACTTGGTAAGTAGATGTATTCTGTGAACCGCATTAAGATTTTAACACAAAAATAGAAAAAAAAAAAAATTTGGGGTTCCCCATACTTAGAGCTGAAACACGAAATTTTTTTTTCATCAAACCCGTACATTTGGGTTTCTATGGATAGGCCCTAAAATCTTATTTTTTTCTAAACTGAATACTTTGCGCGAGAGACATTTCCAAAGTGGTAAAATATGTATGTAACCTTGTAACTTTGAAAATAATAGAATGATAAAACCAGAAAAATACACGATGTTAAAAAAAAATTCACCGATAATTGGTTTAAACGAGATCTAGTAAGTAGTTTTTTTTTAATACGTCGTTTTATTACATAAATCGTAAACCGCAATTTATCTTTCATACAAAACTCAAATATAGCAGAAAAAAATAAACTAATATTAAAACATTGATCAAAGTTACAACGAACTACAAGAACTTTTATATTACGCATATTTAATCGGCATGGATTATTAATATATTATATTGATGTAGTCGATAAAGTAGTAAATAGGTAGGTAGGTAAAACGCAAAAAAGAACAAATATGACATTTAATTAAATTATTTTTCCAGGTACCCACTTCCGTTTTAACGTTTTTCTTCTAGGAATTGTCGTTTGTAAACCTCCGAAGCGTTTTTCTAATTCACGTTGATTGAGTTCGTTATGCCTTTTTAAATAACGTTCCCATATGCGTCTATTCTTCTGGTAGCTATTTATTTCCGTATCTTTTTTTACCGCTACTCTCTTCTTGACTGCACGTTTAACATTTCTGCGCTGTATTTTCATGCGCTGCTTCCTTTTATGTATACGATGTGGATCTGGTTCTTGTCTTATTTCAAATTTGTCGAACATCTTTTTAATGTTATCCAATTCCGTTCTCATATGTTGCATTTCAACACAGAGTTTTATATACTAAAAAAAATAACTTTATTTTACATACCATCAAAACAAGCTATATAGTATATTTCATTACGAGTGCGGAAAGCCTGTCATTGCAAAGAGTTCCGACAAATGTCTATATGTCAATGACGGTTCCGTGTGTACTGAACAACTATTTTTAATACAGTTGCGTAAATATGAAGCAATTAGATATGTAGCGAATTTTTTACTTTTCCGGTAAAATGTTCTCCGAAGCATTTTTTGCAAATATATTGAGTTCCGGTGGTGTTAATTCAAATGAATATCGTCGTAATTACTCATTTTGTGCAACAAACAACTAAACTCGCATATATTTTTTTTGGAAACTGGAGCCAATCAATATAGGCAGAGATTTTTTTGTTTTGTTCATTCTGGGTAGGCAAAGGAAACTATGCTAATGTAGCCAAGTCTTCAGTAGATTTTTTTTATTGATATGTAATGAAAATGAGATTTAATGAGATGAAATTAAATGAAACCTACCTAACTCATTGAAACAAATCATTAAATCTGATATTGAAACAAATTAGTAGTTTCTTTTTAGAAATATTTGCATGAATCATAAAAACTTCTATTATTATTTTTTTGTAAAAGCTTCGTTGCTTGTTTTTTCTTTTTAATAGACATTATTTTGACAGTTGGGAAAGAGAACGCACGAGTTCGGAAAAGGTAAAGAAAGAGCTCGAGTATTTACATACTCGTGTGAGCTATTACTAGCTCACATCCCGAACGATATGCGTCCCTGCAATACGCCAGTTTTTGAGCAACTGTATTAAAAATAATTTTCATTTGTCACGAATATTAAACTTCGTTGTCAGTTATGCATATATTTTCTAATATTACTTATTCTTAAGTAGGAAATATTTTCTACCTGAATTTTCTAATTGAAAACTAAAGTTAGGTTAAGGGAGTTAGATAACTTCTTGGTGTATATTTATGGTAAATGTAGTAACCATAAAAAGAATGTAGTAACCATAAAAAGAATGTGTATGCATAGTTCTTCGTTTATCTAGAGGCATAGCTCAGATGAAACAAACTACATATGCATTATATTATGCTATTTCGAGTACATAATCAACCTCTTCCGGTTTACGAAATTAAGAACTACACATTTTATTATCTGAAAGCTTTAACTGTACGGTTGGCCTAATGGATTAAGTGGGCGCCTCGCTGATTTCTACTGTGCCAAGTGTTGTGCCAATTTTATGTGGTCCATAAATTATTTTTCAAGTGTTCAAGTAATGAGTCAAGGCGTTCTTTGTGTCCAATTCATGTATGTTTGTAAAGTTCCTTGCGACACATGATGTTTATTCCTAATGCGGGAGTTTGTAAAAATAGAAAAAGTAATGAAAAGCAATTATAAATTTTACGCTAACAACTTTTCAAGGATACCGGATACTAAGCCAAACCAAATGTAACAAGGAAATGTTTTATAATAAAGATCAATAATTAACTTCGTTAAATTTGTGCCGTCGTGTTTCGTTGGTGAATGCAAGACTGATGCGCGATAGTCTGTATTCGCAAGGAATATGGTGAATTCTGCTCTGCACTTTTGGATTCTGCTCATGCTTTTCATCAGGCAGAGTAAATTTGTGCCAAAGTGAATCTAGTCACTTCGACAGTGACTGTAATTAATTTAAAAATACTTGTGAGAACCGAGAGAAAATGAAGTGACTTATGTTTTAAGATGTATTCTTGCTCGCCTGCAGTTCAGCAGGTACGAATGCCATTTGATTGCGACTATCTTTACTTACTCCTTTATTTTTTAAAAACTTTAACTTATCTTAAATAACTTAGTACAATAATAATGTCCGACATAAAATGACATACTCTATTGATGAATTGATGGTTTTCATTATCCGATAGGCTTCGGTCCGTCATATTTTTTTTTGTGAAGTTGTGTTTAATAAGCATATCTCGGAAAGTGTCTTTTGCATAAAATGTCTCTGTTGCCACTTGATAAGCGGTTGATTTAGCGTAAGTTTCTTTCACGTATTGCACTTTACCTACTTTCACTGTTGCATCAATAGTTAATTCTTTCATTAACTTCTTTATTTTTAAAAACATACGTCTTTGAGAGCCAACATCACGTATATACTTAACATCGGTAGGCTGCCATAAAACTGTAATAAATTTAGTATGTTAAATCATTGTATGAATTTGCTTCATTAAGCCTGTAATAACATTTTCTTATATTATTTTAATTGTGGGTATATACCTACAATTAGAAATGTATTTATCCGTGTGTCATCCAGGTGGTGTCAGGTTAAGAATACAGAGTGATACTACCCTTTTACATCCTCCGAGTTTCGTAAGACGCGACTAGAGGTACAAACTACGCAGGACAACATCATTGCAAGGAGAAAACTTGAATCAAACCCTAAATAAACCCGTCTGCCGATACCCTTCTTTAAAAGGAAAGGGATAGGTCAAGCAGTAAAAAAAATATTTTATCTACTTACATATGGTTGAGATTATTAATATATATATTAAATTCACGTAGTTCATATTAAACACGAAGTGTGTCTATGTCGAGTATGTCGCGAATGGTTTTTGTGCCATAAAATACTGCAATTAAATGTTATCAAGGCGTAATTGTTTTCTTACCTGCTATAGTTGCGTAAATACTTAACATTAGGAAGCGATACACGATTTTTATCACGCTTCTTAGTTACAAATACGGTTTTTATAATAGACAAGCTCACCAGCTGGTACCAGTACTAGCTCCTCCTTCTATTCTGTTCACATCTTTGCTGTACTGTCTGTACTGTTTTACTGTACAGTATTTCATATGAGGCTGGACCTACATCTTATAAAGCAGGAGGCGTTTGGCCAGAGTGAAATACAGTCTCGATATATTACTAAGCAGGCTAAGCTTCTTCGAGGCCAGTTTGGCCTTAACCTCCTAATGGCCACGAAATTGGACTTCACTCCGATATGTCGACACCAAGTATTCCAATGAATGATCCAAAAAAGGCTGCGGATGCCTTTTTTGGGTCATTCATTGGAATACTTAGTACCATCATAAAATTTAGGAACACTCAATCTTTCATTTTATTTTGTATTGAAACTAACATTATGTTCATGACAAACTTTTCAAGAAGTATAGACTTAATACACCCATTTGTCACAGTACTTAGTGTGGGGGAACGGGTGTCATGTCCCACCAACACAGAGGGAGGATCCTCCGACCAGGCGAGGTGATCATGCCTGGCGGGCCACTGCCCAACGGTCAATGTTGGGATGTTGTATATATGATTATCGGCGCAAGCACTTCTATTGCGCGATGCAGGATTGGTAGTTACGTCGCATTGTATGTTACTCCGTAGTTCAGTGTATCATCGGTAGATGGCGCTGTCATATGTTTTTGTTGCCGCTGTATGTGGAGGTCGCCACATCACTCCCCTCCAAGACCGGAGGTCGATATATGATGAGTCAGCTGTCTGTGCTCTGTTGCGGAGCTTGCCAGTGCCAGGTGTAGTTCCAGTGAGTCGGAACTGAGTGCCGCAAGTTCCAGTGAGTCGGAACTGAATGCCGCTAGTCCCAGTGAGTCGGGACTGTAGTCCGCTGATCCCAGTGAGTCGGGATGGCGTGCGGTGCGCGGTGCTGCGGTGAGGTCCCCAGTGAGTCGGGGCGGTTGCTGCGTAGTGGCTGGCTGCTGCATAGACGGGAGAGATATGCTCTGCTTACAAGAACCGTAGCTGCAGTGTGCTGTGCCTAGACGCTGATGAGGCCGTAGGGGTAACCAGGCTGGAGCGGTCGCTTCCTGCATATGGTGAATCCCTGTTGAGGCCGAGGTTGCTGGCTGGCTGAGACTTGCTGTGGGAGTGAACGAAGTTAAAGATGGTGGCGTGGTAATGCTGCTGCTGAATCTACTCCTTCGAAGGCTGCTTCCAATCACGTCGGGGTCACCACTGTGGGGGAACGGGTGTCATGTCCCACCAACACAGAGGGAGGATCCTCCGACCAGGCGAGGTGATCATGCCTGGCGGGCCACTGCCCAACGGTCAATGTTGGGATGTTGTATATATGATTATCGGCGCAAGCACTTCTATTGCGCGATGCAGGATTGGTAGTTACGTCGCATTGTATGTTACTCCGTAGTTCAGTGTATCATCGGTAGATGGCGCTGTCATATGTTTTTGTTGCCGCTGTATGTGGAGGTCGCCACACTTAGTTTTGGTGTGAAAATATAATTATTTACTTGTACGAGTTGGAGCTAAGTCGCTAAATCATGGTGATACTTGGGCATTTTTATTTTCCTAACAATTAAAAACCATATATTAAAACATCTTAAAATATTCTAGAAGTATTACCCTCGAATTTAATCCCGAAGTTTGAGTACTCTGATGATCTGATCTTCGCGGCGCACGAAGTGGCTCGATTAAATTCAGCAACTAATGTTAGCTAAGTAGTAGTGTGGAAGTAATGGAAGCGTGGACCGTGGTGGCTACCGAGCTAGGTTCCGACCGCGGCAGTTTTGCTTGCAGCGCTGCTAGCGAATTTTAAGAACGGGCGCACTGAACGATTTTCCCAAGTTGTATTTATTGTACTCCAAATGTCTACGTACGTTTGAATAGCAAAAAGTACTTTTCCTTAACTAAAAGTACTTTATCGACATAAGAAGATAGTTAGTAGGGACGTAACCAAACCCATCCAGGGAGGAGGAGGCAAGTGCCCTACCTGCCGCTCCCCTGGCTACGCCCATGGTCAAACGAGCTCTCCTTAACTGGTTTAAATAATATATTAATATAAGCTATTTTCAGACAACATATTTCGTGAAATCAAATGCCAAGATTACACGAATAATCTCACTCGCTAGTCTATAACCTAAGCATAACTTGACAAATATTGGCAGAAGAATGTAATCCCCGCTTTCTTGGGTATTAGCAAGCAGAAGAACACTGGGGTGGTTTGTAGGCGGTAAGAGTCTTGATAGGCAAGAACACCCGTAAGAATCTTCCACCACTTTAAAAAAAAAAGCTTGACAAATGAAATGATACTTACTTATGATAATATTGAATGTCGGTGTAAATCAATGGTAGATCTTTCAAGTGACAACAGCCAAATCCCCAGGACAAAATGGCAGCGAGACGGGCTCCCAGGGCGAGAGGTGCGCCAGGCACGGCCAAACATGACATCACTGGATTGACTTCTCGAGCTTCACCCAAGCACAACATCCCATTTGGTAAAGGCAGCTCATTCTAAGAAAACATTTTTAAACCTTGATTTAATAACTTATTGCTTCAATTTTGAAACTTTAAAAAGCAATATTAAATAATTAATTTTTAAACGTATTGGTGATGAACTGATCAAAGATGTGGTAAAATATTAAATTAAGTTTTAATTTCTTTTGCTAGTTTAAACAAAGGTTTTCTATCAGAGTGTGATTTTCTTAGTACTAACACATTTTCTAAAAAGTTTTATTAATTTACTAGCTGCCCCAGCAAACGTTGTTTTGCCGTAAAAAAAACATTTAGGGGGATGAAACATAGATGTTGTCCGATTCTCAGACATACTCAATATGCACACAAAATTTCATAAAAATCGGTCAAGCCGTTTTGGAGGAGTTTAACTACAAACACCGCGACACGATAATTTTATATATTAGACTAGCTGTCGTAGCAAACGTTATTTTGGCATAAAAAATATTTAAGGATGGGTCACCCTTACCATTTAGGGGGATAAAACATAGATGTTGTCCGATTCTCAGACATACTCAATATGCACACAAAATTTCATAAAAATCGGTCAAGCCGTTTTGGAGGAGTTTAACTACAAACACCGCGACATGAGAATTTTATTTATTAGAGATTATGTCATTTGCAATAACCATACTATTGGGCCGTAATGTAATGTCGACTTCTTTAATACATATCATGCTACATGCATGCATGCATTATTTGTGAGTGTCATAGGCTAGGTATATATTAATCCGTAAAGTTATTATTCGACATACACGCGGGCGGAGCCGCGGGTTAAACTTAGTAGGTATGCAAATAAATTTGAACTAATTACTTTAAGACGTTTTGACTCCGCTGCGTGCCACGATACGGTACGGACGTGTGTTCAGTTATCTTTTGCGCCCCGGTATCTATAAACTCTGTGCGAATTGTAATTGGTTGACGAGCTGATTTCCGATTTCTTGTTACTCATCAATGGTTTCAATGGACTGACTCCTCCCGGTGGGCTGACTCAGGTGAGACGAATAGATAATTCATCGTTAGACTACAAATTGTGGGCGTCTCATTCACCCCCCCTATCGCCCGAGTTCGATGCGTAGACGCGGCAGTCGTGTGCACTGTTGTCGCGCCGCCAGCGAGGTCAATCCTTGTGTAGCGATATAACTCGACTGCTACCACGCACACGCACACACGCACGTCGCGGCTCAGTGCGTCTGCAGAGCAACTCGCTCGCCGCCCGCCAGGTTGCACACTACAACATCGCTGCACACGAATGCGACAAAGTTGCATCTGGCCGCTTCGATTGCCGATTTGTTTACCTACGTGTCTCATTAAGCGCCGTGGATTATTACTGCTAATTGTAATAGAGAAAGCGTGGAATTGAAGTAGGATCCTGTTGATGTAATTACTTTTTTTTTTTTTGAAACTCACTACCTTATAAAATTATAATGCTTCACACGCCACAAAAAACCACAACAAAAGTTCCAGCAAAACGGGGAAACTCAAAGTGTGAAACTAACCCTGCCCCATCAGCTAGTCTTAACAAGTCCGATAGTAATGTTGCAGCTAGAAGTAAGCGTCAGCGAACTGCAGACTCACCCAATAGCTCCACTGCAAAACCATGTACTTGTAATGATCTAAAAGTTGAGCTTTTACAAATGTTAAAATCATGGAAGGACGATCAAGAACAAACTCTCTTGGCCTGGAGAGCAGATCAGGATGCTATGCTGTCGACATTAGTCAGAGATGTATCTGAACTGAAAAACCAATTAAAAGAGATCCAAAATAAAAATAATGAGTTGGAAAAATCTATGGCCTTTATCAATAGCGATTATGAGGAAGTAGGGAGGCAGGTGTGTGAGATGGAAAAATATATAAAGAAGCAGCAGCAGGCGGATAATCAAATAGAACAGAAAATCATGGATTTAAGTTTGCAATCCAGACAAGCTACAATTGAATTTCATAATGTGCCATTTAAAAAGAATGAAAGAGTTGACGATTTGGTCTCTGTCATATCTAGCATCGGTGGGGCGGTAGACTTGGAGATTCAGGAGTCAAACCTACGAGATATATATCGACTTCCCGGTAAACCGGGTATGTCTCGGCCGATAGTAGCGGAGTTTACCACAGTATCTCGCAAGAATAGTCTTTTGTTAAATATAAAACGCTATAACAGGGAACGTCCGGTGCCTGAAAAGTTGAATTCTCACTCTATTGGGCTGCCGGGAGAAAAAGTCCCTATATATGTGGCAGAACATCAGGTGCCATCAGTCAGAAGTTGGTTTTTATGTAAAACGGGGTATTCGAGTACATGTGCGTCCGCACCTGGAGTCAATATTAGAGCAGTTATGGCTCGAGGTCTGTCTACCGGGCTACAAAGTAGCGATCGGAACTGTTTATAGGTCTGAATCCATTATATCAGTGAGAAAGGCTCTTGACGCTTTGGCAGAATCTATACAATGTTTTATTTACTGTAAACATGTAATTATACTCTCAGATTTCAATGTAAATATGCTGGAACCAGAAAATTATTTTACTAAAGAATTTAACAGTTTTCTTATACAACATGATTTAGCACAAATGGTTAGGGAACCAACTCGGATTACGGAAGTATCCAAATCTCTCATTGACTTAGTTATAACAGATATGCCTGATCGGTGTTTGAATATTGGTGTAAAGCATAACCAAAACATAAGCGATCACGCTATGATTATTGCACTATTTGACGTTAAGAAACCAAAGCCCCAGCCTTACTATAAATCTGTAAGATTATTAAAAAATATAGACCTTAACAGTTTTAAATCCGATCTAGATATAATTCCCTGGAAAAATATTTCAAAGGAAGAAGATGTTAACACAATGGTTTTTATGTTTGATGCATATATGAGCTCCTTATTCGAGATACACGCGCCTTTCAAGCGAATAAAGGTTAACAATGCACCCACCCCTTGGATTACAGACGTAATCAAAATTATGATGACCCTTCGCGATGAAGCACTGGCTCGGTTTCACAGAACTAAATCAGAAACACATAAAAACTATTATAAGCAACTTAAAAATCTCGTTACATCGAGCTTAAGACAAGAGAAAAAAGCGTACTTTCAGTTCTATGTTAATAATAACGCAAAAAATCCCAAAGATATGTGGCGACATTTAAAAAGTATATCTGTTCCTAGTGATTCATGCAAGCCTTGTATACCGGATCATCTAAATATTGCCGACGATATAAACAACTTTTTTCTAGATTTGCCTGGAGATAGTAACGTAGATTCGGACACATTACAACATTTTAGAAATTCCAAATTAAATGACAACCAGTTTGAGTTAAAGGCGATTTCGGAGAAGGAAGTTATGGAAATAATTAATAGAATAAGAACTAAAGCTTATGGATACGACCTTATTAACATTGATATGATCCGGTTGACACTCCCTAATACGTTGCATACCATTACCAGTATAATCAATAGATCCATAAAAACGAAGGTATTTCCCGACTCATGGAAAATAGGTATAGTAAAACCTATTCCAAAGACAACACATATAACACAGTTAAAAGATTTAAGACCCATAAGTATGCTTCCTGTCATATCAAAGATTATGGAGAGAGTTGTTGAAAGACAGTTAAAGTCCTATTTGGAAAACAACTCCATCTTACCAATCTATCAGTCGGGATTTCGTTCGGGACACGGAACTGCAACAGCTCTGGCTCAAGTTACAGATGACTTACTCTCAGAGTCAGATACCGGTAATAGTTCATTTTTGGTGCTGTTAGACTTTTCCAGGGCTTTCGATTGCTTAAATAGAGAACTGTTACTTGCCAAACTAATGCATTATGGAATCTCTACAGAAGGTTCCTGTTGGTTCAGGTCCTATCTCACGAATAGGTTCCAAGAGGTTATTACAGATGATGGCAAGGGCAATGAAATGAAGTCAAAAATGATGCCCACCGTAAGAGGAGTCCCGCAGGGCTCTATTTTAAGTCCCTTACTCTTTGTAGTTTTTACAGCAGATCTACCTTACATTTTACAATATTCTAAAGTACATTTATATGCAGATGACACCCAAATTTATATGTCATTTCGACCCACCGACACCATTCAGGCCATAAATCATATATCATGTGACTTAGATCGAATCCTTGATTGGTCAAAGAGAAACTCTCTTGTGCTTAACACTTCGAAAACAAAATGGATGTTAATGGGTAACAAGCATCAAATTAAGACCGTAGGCAGTTATCAATTACCAATCAAATTTAATGGGGAAACGCTCGAGAGAGTAAAGGTTGCAAGAAATTTGGGACTACTAATGGATGACGAGCTGCGGTTTTCAGAACATGTCAACGGACTGATGAGAAATGCTTTCTATAGACTAAAGGTTTTATATGGTATTAGAGAGTTTCTCTCCGAGGACGTAAGGAAATTATTTTCGGATCTGTTGGTTCTCTCATCCTTTAATTACTGCGATGTCGTTTATGGACCCCGACTCCTTAAAAATACCAAAAAAGTAATTCAACGTGTCCAAAACGCTTGTATGCGCTTTTGCTATAAGGTTCCAAAATGGTCGCATATCTCGCCAATAATAAATGAAAAAAGACATCTTAATATGGAATCCCGACGTCTTCAGCATCTGGTGTGTTTCACACATAAGATAATTACAAGCAAATGCCCACGGTATCTATACGATAAGCTATCTTGGTTTGCGGATGCGCATGGCTTGAATACTCGGTCGAAGGTTATTTTGAAACTTACTATACCGAAACATAGAACACAGGGTTATAAAGGCAGTTTCAAATACGCTGCATCAAAAATTTGGAACAACATACCCCCCCCGCTTCGATCAATAAAAAACACAGTTACATTTAAGAATAAATGCAAACAATTTATGAGTGAAATCCAGAAAAATAACACTCTACTACTTTAGATACAAATTATAGTATAATACTAACTTTTGACAGCATGAAATTTGCTATTTTAATACATGCATTTAAATTTAATTCACTTTAGGGTAAAAATTTTTAAATTATATGATTGTACTAGGTTTTTTTTTTTAGTTTCATTGTCGTGTATTGGATGCCCTTTCCTCCATACTTTTTTTTATAATATTTTTGATACCTTCAGTAATGTATGATCATGATAAGAATTTTCAATTGCGATACTTCTGAATGAGTTAAACATTATTTTTGTAAACTGGAGTCAAAGGTTTAAGCTGAAAACCAGCGCTTGGAATTCCAAGCTTTAGCTGACGCCTAGACCTTTTGATTTTGGTATTACCGTTTTTGTGTATTTTTGTGCAAATCTGTGATACTGAAATCAATAAACTTTTATTCTATTCTATTCTATTCTATTCTAAATACCGAAAATATTGTCTAAAGAGACTAAAATGCTACGTAACTAGTAATTTGTCTGTGCCGAATATAGCGTGCGGTATGAGCAACAATAATTTCATGAATAAAGGATTGCGATAACATTATTGTTTAATTACCTCAATATTAACAGACAAGATAAATCATAACCATAGAGCAACACAGACCGGTTGCACGGTGGGGAGTGGTCATTTCATCTTTTCCTGATGCAAAGCATTCTTTAATTTTTTGCGTCTTCACACATACGTACACATTTTAGACTCATCGCCTAACACTACGGACTTATCTTCATATATATACAAATCAATTGTTGTTCGTTTGTCTTGCTAAAATTCGATAACGGCTGGGTCAATTTAGCTCATTTTGGTTTTGAAATGTTAGTTGTTTGAAATGAGCAAACGATTTTTATATATACGAAGATTAATGTAAAAATTTTGTACAAATATTTGCAAGCCTCAGTTTAATAGTAAACTAAAGAATTTAGTACCATTGTCAGGTTAAGAAAGTGACATTGTTATAGTACTTCAGAAATATTGACTCTGGCAGCTTCAGGATTCTCAAGTTTCAGGTGAGGGATCGATAATGTCGCATTGTTTGCCTTAGCAGAATATTAAAATTAAATTTTAATACCAGCTCGCATCTGTCAATGTCGTTTAAGATTAATAGATTACAGTCGACAATCTCTTGCGGTATTATAAGAGGTAACAAATGGTAGTTCTATGAAAGATCCAGGTCATTTACCGAATGATTCGGAATTTACTAAGAGAAGCTTAGGCGTTTGATTAATCTTTTCGTATGTTGTCGATTCTGTGGTATTTTAGGTAGCAGAGACTTTATAGTTCACCTAGATTGTGTGGAATAGTTTCAAACAAATCCTAGGGTGTAAGTCTTTCAATTAGAATTAGAAAATGTGAAATGGATAACGTTCATAAATTTATTTTAATGTTAAATACTGCGATATTTACAAAGTAATCAACTGGCGGTAGTAATTTCTAATCACACGTGGTTTTCTTTCTTACCAATTTGCAAGTATCTCCTAAAGAGAATTGAATGCCTCCTAATAATTAAGAAAAAAAAAATATTAGCAATATTAGTTTTTATTACAACACTCAATAGACATCGTTATACGTTAACCAAAGGCTCACTAAAAGAACCCAAACTCTATGAGCGTTATAGCAACAGTGTAGGGTAATAGTTTCAGTTAAAACCTAACTGAATTTCTTACAATAATATGTAAAATTTTACAAAGATTGGGTTCTCGATAATTCTATAAGTATGGAAAAATCATTTTTCTTAACTACTAGCTTATGCCCGCGTATCGGTTATCACGGTAAAGAATAGCTTAGGTCCTTCCTCAAGAATAAAAGTATCTCCATTTCAAATTTAATTAAAAACGAGACAGTAGTTTAGTCGTAAAAGCTTAATAGACAAAGAGTCATTTTTTAATTTAAATTATTAGCATGGAGTATGGAGTATGGACAGACATAAAAAAACTTAAAAAAATTCTGTGAAAGATTTTTTCATCCTTATTTAATTGGGAGATTTATATAACATAGGTTGAGAGACTATAACATGCAAAAGATAATAAATAATTAAACATCAGGTTCCAAACAACAGACATCAGAACTCCCATTACGAGCCTCTAAGTATCCCCTTTCTCTAAAACGTTCATAGTCGATGTAATGCAAATCGTTCACATTTCAATTAATGTTATCCGATTAAGTATCTATGTATTAAACTGTGGTGTGGCACGTATGCACAGTAAACATATTCACCACAACCTTTATTGCAAAATCAATAATAATTTAACATAAAATTTTTACTTGAAAATTTATACGCAATACTATAGCGATAATCCTTTGATTTTTTATACATGAATTGTGAATGTTTTTGCATATTTGCTGTCCATGAGGCGTAAATATCCAATTTATGAGATTCCAAGTAATTGCATATGAAATATATATACACACAGTGCCAATAAAGGAAATTTAAAACTTTTTCTTAACAGCTAATCTATCCCCAATGGCTTCAACGAAAAATGATTTAAATTAGCCTTAAAGTGCAAGTGATTAAAATTATGACTATTTATTACCCTCTCACATTATAGCAACCTAAAATGACAGTATTCCATTCGTGCTGTCGTGTTTCGTTGGCGAGTGCGAGACCGGAGTCGGAGGAGGAGGAGGAGGAAGTGGGTAAAAAATTAAATTCCCGAGAGGCAGTACAAAATGCCTTTGAAGAGTTTGTTGCTACCCGTCCGGCTGATTTTTATAAGAAGGGCATCAATAAACTGCCAATGCGTTGGCAAAGATGCGTCGATTGCATGGGTGATTACTTCGAATAACAGAAATAAAAAAAAATTAAAAAATAAGTACTTTCACTTATTGCAGACAAAACGGCAATTTCATAGGTAAAGCCCTATTATATTCAACAGAAACATCCCCTACTCCCACTTACCCGCTTTCTGAGGTGCAATTCACAAATATATCGTGGACTCATGCAAACCTCAGCGCCATCCACCATCTTCTCGAGACGACACGGCCGGCTATGCTTTTCTTAATGGGGATACAAATATAACGGGGATTCTTTGAAGAAGAATGAAAGTCATATCTTCACTATCGCGGCTATGTGCTCCTTCATCGTTTGGCTCCACGTGGATTTTGACTCTATGAGCTGAATCCCTCTATCAGTCCAAGCAACGAATAAAGCGTAGGAGCAGTTCCTGACCGCCAAACAGGTGTTTTACAGAGATTTTGACCCACACCAAGAGTCCTAGTTTTGATCTTCCAGAACTGATCACGCGGGTCTAATTGTCCACGCATTGCTTCAACCAGGTAGTACTCCAGCTCAGGAGGATACCAGACATGTCTAGTCAAGCGCCTTCATTGCTAGACCTACTGCTGACCAGTCACCCAGTCAAAAATAGGCTACCACCTGATCTCCATCGCAGTGCATCTTGTTGTCCTACCACGACGATTGGCGGTGATTATGGCACTCCTTGTCTGGAATGGAATATGTGATTACAATGCATCCATCCCGTGGGCTCAAAGCTGCTAACAGGGATCTGTCGTAGACTGCGTCCGCCGTAGGTGATAACATGAGTCTCGGTATGGAATGATATATTCCCTATAGAAAAGTCTTTATCCGTTCCTGGTTAGTTCCAGAGTATTGTTCCAGAGGCCTAGAGAGAGGCGAACGTTCAAACCAACCCAAAAAAGGCTTCCGTTCAGATCCAGCCAATTAGCGACCTCTAGTCATCACTTCTTTTTTCTGTAAGGTGCTCGAACAAATCATCAACAAGCAATGGTTCTAGTACCTGGAAGATCACTCGTTGCTAAATGATCGGCAATATGACTGTTCGATATAAAATCGCCTATTTGGTATTTGTAAGGAAAATTATATGCTCTATTTTTCTTATTCTTCTTCGATGAAATGGCAACCAGCCGGATCTCTCGGATCAGCTATTTCTGCCAATGTCAATTGTTTATAGTCTTCAAATCATAAGTCTTTAAGTCAATTACTACATTTCACTTCATCGTGATGAAATTAATGATTTAAATATAAAAAATGTGGATGAGATGAAATGGGGACCATCTTCCGAAAAAACAAAAAACGATCTCATATGCTCTAAAGATGTGTTTCCTTTATTGTAACTTGTAGTGACATTTTAGGCTATGTCAAAGTTGAAATGTCATCTCAAAGGAGACGGGTCGAAAAAGTGTAATTTCACCGTACGGACGGTTTTTTGTTAAAGATCTTAACGCGGGCCAAGTTTATGGTGACTGCCCCTGCATCTGTAGTCTGATGGCTCTGATAGTTTTGTGATGCCTACCGGAGATTTATTATTGTAAAAGTAATGTGACCGTGAACTTTGGTCTCGTATGGTACGTCGGTATAATCGGCAATTGATTGTGAATCAAAGCTTCATTGTAAATAGTTCGGCCACTAGTTGGTGAGCTTTGATTGTATAAACTTAATGTAATGATCGGGCGACGAAGCCGTGATTGGGTGTAGTAGGATTCGGGAATCCACCCTAACCTCGTAAGAATGTAATTGTATTTGTGAACTGATGGTGGTGCGTGATATGATCTGCGAGATTCGACAAGGTGCGCACCTCTCCGCAGCGAAGAATGAAGAATTCTCTATATATTATATTGTACCAGGTGATTCGGTCCACGTTGACCTCCGTGACCAGTGAACGGTCTTCGATTGTCTAGCTTGTACCTATGGGCCATATAAGGGTTTCTCCCACTTCAGGAGGTGGACGTACTAATCACTAACGTTAGACGATACCAAAGTAACTCTCCTCTGCTGATGGAAATTATGAGCAGAATCCAAGAGTATGGTCACCGTACTCATTGCGAGAACAAAGCAGCATGGTGACCCACAAAGAGGCGGCCTATTGAGATGCTTCTGCATCATTAGGCCTCCGATTTCGCATTCACCTGTGAAACACGATGAATAATGAAACTTTTGATTACTTTTGAAATATTATTCGGATTTTCGCATTATTTAGGCAAAATATATTGACAACGAAAGTTATGTTGTTAACATGTTTATATTGTTACTTAAGAACATGTAACTTTACGTTTTTATCCAAAAATATTAATGTTTTTATCCAAACCCTCGATTTTTTCGATGGATCGATTTTAAAGAATTATGGAAACTTTTGAATATTTGCATACCCCCAAAGAAGATGTGACAAAAAAGCCCTTCTTTTACATTCATTTTTGACCCATGAAATAAAATTCTGTTTGTAATTTTAAATTAACAGCTTTTCACTTAATGCATATGGAAGTAACATATGGAACTTAGAACTAAAAATTTTTTTAAATTTTTGTCGGTGTGTCTGTCTGTTTGTTACGGCTAAGCTCTGGAACGGCTGGACTGATTTTGACGGGACTTTGACTAAACTAGCTTCACCCCATAGCGTTACCGGCGCTGGCGGTTGAAGTTTTAAAGGTACAACAACACCGCAGTGCTTAGCCGCTAGTTAGGTACGTAATAGTTAGGAACATGTTAAGTACCTATCCAAATTGGTTGATTACACTAAACTAAACCATGAATTCCAGGAGCTTAATTAATATCTACATTCTAGAATCAAGTTCACTTGATTCCACTATTTAAATTTTTATATATTTGTTTCGAGCATTATAACAAAAGCATTATAACAAAAGCATCATAATAACTTTTTATAGTAAAAAATCTATTTTGAAAATTTTGTTTTTCTGTGTGTCTGTCTATTTGTTTCACCTAATTTATGGAAAGGCTGGACTGATTTTGACGTGACTTTCACTGGCAGATAGCTTAACTGATGTTATAAGGAGTAACTTAGGTGATTTAATTTAGGAAAGAAAATAGTATTACATGAAAATATAATTAAAACCAATGAAGTCGTGAACAATATTCGATTCAAAGCAACGAAAACCGTGGATTATACTGCGGGGCGCACTCAGTCTCTAATAAAAATACTAAATCACTTTTCCTAATAAGTATTGCTTTTGACGTAGGCGCTATATTATATAGATCATTTTTGGAGCGGTATCTGTGAGAAAAAATTATAGCTCCCTGGTGAGTATAATTAACTTTAACATAATCCGGCGTTTAAGTAGCTTTCTCTTTTCTTTCATTTTTTCCTACCATTATCGAAAAAAGAAAATTGACGTTTAACGGTTTCTAGTAATCGTAATTAAGAAAAATTTTAAGATGCGTCTGTCGCCTGGAACAAAAAAGTGAAGTGTATTAAATTATTTTGAAATGTTACTATATATATTAAAATGTAACATTTTATAGAAGCCAGGATAATATTAAAGTGGCACTAACAAATATTTGTTAAGGTAGCCATACACCATGCTTCCTATCGTCCAATTGACATGACGATTCAGGCTTGATCTAATTCGCAATTCGTCCATATACAGATCAGTCTAAACTGTCCAATCGAGCGACGTTCAGTTGACACCATGGCATCATCGTCTGTCACTGGGACAGACGACGATATTTTAGCTGTTTTGGGAATTTTACTCACAGTAATGAAACAAAAAAAAATATATAAGCAGTGGTGCAAACAGGTGTTAATGAAAAGTTAAAAAACAGTTTACTCATATAAATTTATTAAAGGAATTGAGGATTACGCCATATGACTATCATAATTATTTACGAATGAACGAGAAAAAACTTCACTTCCCATAAGCACGGTTCACTTTGATATAAAGAAATAAATTCCAGTATCACTTGGAGATACCGGGCTGTATTTTGAAACATGTTGAATGACCGCGTGCGTCTGCCAATGACCAAACTCTTGTTCTACTGAAATCAAATACGCCGATCCCCATACTCGTCCCAATCAGAATGATCAAGCCAAAAAAGAATTTAAATTTGATTATGCCATCAACTGTCATGCCAATTCACGCCCACGTACGATCACTTCTTACTGATCCAATCGGCATGACGCTGCCGATTGGATCAGTAAGAAGTGATCGATTGGTGTATGCCAACCATTATTCCCTAACAGCTACTTACACATATACTTCAAAAAAGAGAATTGTCAAAACTCCTAAATTTATATAAGGCACACTGCCTAGCATCTAAAAATTCATGTCATGACATTAACAAATTTTGCTTTGTTTTGAATTTAGTATGCTCTAAAATTAACTAAAAGAGTTAATTTTAGTTGTTCAGGAATTTCAGATTTCTTAGAATTTAATAAATACATGTCTTGGTCATGAACCTCCCGGTAGCTTATTGTAGCCTTTAAAAATAGTTTAATAATATATAAAATGATAAAATAAAACTAATCAATAAACTCTAAACTTAATTTTTAATAAAGAACTTGCTAATACAATGCTTGAAGTAAGCGCCGGGAAGTTGGTGAAATGATGATTCACTGACACCGCTTGTCACCAGATAAAGGTTAAATGGAAAAAATAATTGCTTCTAGATAATACAAGAGAACTGTTTTATGGAAAGGCATGACTGACGAAGACACAACATGTTATCTTAGCCGTCCTGATGCTATACCGAAATTAATACACTTAATTGTAAACAGTTCACAATGTTCAAAACATAAGCACCATCAAGTCCGTATTGATAAGTACTAGATAATCGTTTGGGCATGAAATCAGTCCGTGTAGAATAGCAGTCGATATAGAGAAAGTATTTTTAATTCTTTTTTTTACTTTTTTGGGTGTGTTTCTTATATAGCTTCTTTCTTCTTTCTAAAACGTCCATATACCGAAAATAAAACCTTTATACTCTGTACAAGTTAGCTTGATCTTTTTAGCAGATGTAAACTTTTCAGATCGACATAACTTTGCAATGACGAACATATTATTTTCTTAATTTAATGCTTAAAAAAATTGCAAAAATATTTAAAAAATACATATGGCACAAAACTCCCCAAAGATTCAAGCGTTATCCTAAAATTTTAAGAATTTATATTGCTTCAAAGTAAAATTTAAATAGGAACACTAATGATAATAAACGTTTTTGTACAATGTTACATCGGTCGGATGGATGGGACACGCAGTAACTGTTACAAATATCGATTACAAAAAATCATTATTAAAGATCATTGTTAAGTTATTGTTACGAATGGGGTCCTTTTGGTTAGGGTCTCTTTGACTAGTGGTTGGGGACTCTTTAGGTAGTATAACTCGAAAATAGATACTTCTTATAGATATTGACCCACCGTCGCTTAACTACCCAATGTTTTATATGCCTAGTGCTTCAAACTCAATTTTGTCTCCCGCTTTGCTAAGGAGGGAAGTGGACTTATCATATTTCCAACTCCTCCTGTTTTTCTTCTGATTAATTTCGTTGCGGGTTCCAAGACAGTTAATACTTTTTCCTGGGACTTCCCGAGTGTCATAACTCGGTGTGTTCTTGGGTCACTGCTGTTGATCCTGGTGTACAGGAGTTACAGCGGTGGGCGTGTGGGTGGGATTAGTCCCAATAAAAAAAAACATGCCTAGTGCCATAAAGAATTTCACACGTAATACACCCAAACCATCTCGTCACAGTTACTAGTATTTTAAAACGTTATTTTTTGGACTACTAGATATTTTCTGTTTTCCATCACTAGCCCGACTGTCAAAAAGATCAAGCTAGCTTGGACAGGGTACAATGTACGATTATGCCACTGAGTAACTAGGCTAAAACTGGCCATGTCATTTCGCTTTCGAAAGTATGTTTTATTTAGTTAATGTGACATCATTTATATTAGGTTTTAATAAAACTTTTTTAGTAGAAATGAAAACATATTAGTTGCCTAAATCAAACAATAAAAAATACTTATGTGTAACATTTTGAATATGCGTATAGAAACTACTAAATGTGAAGTACTTGCACTTTTACTATTGAGTTTGAAGTCTATTACAAAATAGTTTATTCACTCACTTTTATTACAAGTAATTTAATCAACTAAATGAGAAAACAAAATAGAAAAATAAGAGACGTTATTAATCTCTTAATGTAAAAACAATGTAGTCCCAAGCATTATTGTCTCTCATGTAATCCATTATTAGCCCTTCAGGCATGTTTCTTTTTACTCTGGACATAAATTTGGTCAGACTTTAATTTTATATCGGATTTCAATAAGAAATCATGAATACCAACCTAAAAACGGCTGGCCTTATTCATCGATCTCAGAGTTTGTCAAAGAGTGTTGATTACTTTTTCCATACTAATAACTAAATCCAACTAAAACACATAGGGACTCCTTTATACTGAAAATAATATATTCTAATCCACATAGATACACACACTATCACAGACATACACACACACGCGCACGTGCACTGACACAGAATTTCTTAGCTATAACTTACTTTAACGTTATTTTTAATGTTACCTAATTTATGTCAGGGGCATGGACCAGGCCCATTATACAAGTTATCTGATTAGGTACTTAGCAAGGGCTTTGGTCGTGACACCTGGTTTGACTCGTTAACATCCCAGCCTGATCCCAATGAGCAGTTGATTTTTATAGTTAAGTTGACAGTGTAATTATTAATGAATTAATAAACTATTATTAATATACCAATATTGTATCAGTATTGTAATTCTTTTGTGATGTGGTTAACTGCTTAGCTCAGACGAGGTAATAGAGTGAGACATTAATACTTTTCTTATTAAAGTACTATGTAATATATTGTTTTAAACTTTCATGGTAGTTTCTCTGTGTAAGTAGTAGTTACTCCGTGATCATGGCGCTTGCAACAGCGCCGAAATATCGGATACTCACAAACAAAAAGGTACATGGTAGCAATCCCGCAGATTCCTATTTTAATAGTACTATGTAATGTTTTCGTCTTTTCGTTATCAGAGTTTTACATTTTTTTTCACTTATTCACTATGTTTTTAGAATCGATGTGAGTGCCCGCAAATATACTAGCAACTAGTTCACGTTTCGAATATAGTTCACCCTCAGAGTTGTGGAGGTCCGATGCCAGTCGCTCCGTGGAGAACTGGTATTCAGGTCAAACCAGTTAAACAAATAGCCGACCACAATAGATCTTGGGAATAATAAAGCCTAGGAAGAAGATAACAAGACTGCGTCTGCATCATTCTTAGTATTATTCTTAATAATTTTGTGATATTTATTAATTAGCGATGATATAAGTTATTTAATGAAAATGAGCAATATTACTTAATTCTAACACTAAAATAGAAACGATATGCGCAGAATTATTGATCGATTCTACATCAATCTGCGTTTAGTAAGACATTGTTAGTAAGATTCGTTTTATCGATAAGGTAATTTAACAATTTTATCTAGCCTATAAATATATTATACACATATATATACTACTATTCTATTGTAAACAGTTTTTTTTTGTTTTACTTGTGATACTTATCGGTATATTCAAATTACATAAAATCTTAATAATTGGAGTTTCCGTTTGGTAGCATTTGCGCGAAAGACTAACAAACATCTATACACCCATCACCACAAACTTTCGCAATCTTAATATCAGTAGGAGTATTTAATTAACGCCTTCGACCTTTTCTTTATTTATACAAATAAATAAAATTGGAGTGTCTGTTTGTAATATACAAATAACCGCTTTTTAATAAATGCCTATGTATGTATACACGGTACAGTTACCAAAATAATATTTTTTTAATTTGTATATGTCTGCCTGTCTGTCGGTCTATCTGTCTGTCTGTTTGTTCCGGGTAATCATTGGAAGGGCTTAACTGATTTTGACGGAACTTTCACTGGCAGGTAGCTGATAATCTGAGGAGTAACTTAGGCGACTTTTTTAGACTAGCTTCGTCAGGGTTCAGCTATTTGTATAAAATAAAGAAAAAGTCATTGAACTTTATTTAAGTTTACCATAAATGTTCACTATAGCCTATGGATGTATGTTGCACTACTCTGTCAACAAAGTACTGGGAAAAGATAAATGATACACAAAATGTTAGTTATTCATCCAAGTCAATCAATCAAAGTATGCTCCTTCAGAAACGATCCACTTACACCAACGAATAATACACATGACATGGAAATGGCACCATAGACCACATTAATCAGCGCATGTGCGTCAGATTACTCAGATCAGACAGAAAACCGATGAGTACTACTCAGTCTAGAAAGTACCGGGAAACGATCACTTATACACAAAATGTTAGTTATTCATCCAAATTTATTTTATCACTATCAAAGTATGCTCTTTCAGAAACGATAAACTCACGCCAAAGAATAATCCAATCATCAAAACATTTTTTAAACGCTGTACCCGGAAATTGGATTTGTCTCTCGTTGCGAATTCTCCTTTATGTCTTCTATCGTTTGAAAAGGGGGGCCACGAAGTGGTCATTTGGGTTTAGGAAAAAGAAAAAATCGACTGGAGCCATATCTAGTGAATATCGTTGCTCGATGGTATTTGCTGAGTGTTTGATCAAACTCCGTTTACAATTATGGCCTTGTGCGCAGGCGCATAGTAGTGGAGCCAAATCCAAGATTTTCTTTCCACAAATCTGGCGTTTCTTGTCGAATTTGCTCTCTTAAACGCCGCATAACGCTCAACGTAACGCAAAAGTATTGAAGAAAAACCAATGAAAAGGTGTGGAATTTAAATATTGTGTTTGCGTGCGCTAATCTTTGGCTTAACCGATTTAGATGCGGTTTTCTTTTATTTATTGTGGTAAATTTCACTTAACTTTAGTATTGTTTTATGTTAATGGATTGAAAAAAAAGTAATATCAGTTTGAAGCATCGCCGCGAAAGCCGCAGGCAAAAGCTAGCCTATACAAATAAATAAAATTGGCGTGTCTGTTTGTAATATTAAAATAAACGCTTTTTACTAAATGTATATGTACGTATACACGGTACATATACCAAATATGTAGTAAACAAAATTTTTGTCTGTCTGTCTGTCTGTTTGTTCTGGGTAATCTTTGGAACGGCTGGACGGACTTTCACTGGCAGGTAGCTGATGAGCCAGGGAGTAACTTAGGCTACTTTTTTTAGACTAAATTTTTTCTGCGGCGTTACTCGCGATACAACAATAACCGCGGGTAATACAGCGGGGTTCAGCTAGTAATTAATATATTTTAACTGTAAAACTTATAAAATAGTACTGCCCGCAAATAGGGAATTGCAAATGCGGTGAGAGGACAAACAAGTACAAAGATTAAGTATGAAAAGACGAGCAAAAGTTAATTACAATACTCACTCGGTGATACAGGCTACAGTGCTTATTACTTTCAAGGTCAAGTACTGTAAAGGTAGCTGTCCTCAACATAGGATCCAATCTTTCGTCCGGAGTGTATCGAGTCGATCGGGGTAGACATAGCTCTTTCCCCTGTAACGAACAATGAATCAGAATATACAACATCTTTATTTCAGTTCTATTAGTATGATTTATGTAACTAATTTAGTAAAAAATACGTAGACTTGCCTATGAAGTTTATTGGGTTTGCTAGCTAATGGAGCTCTAAAACTATCCCATCGTAGAAATAAAATTACTTTAACAGGAGTGGAAAAAAACTTGTTCAATTTCAAGTAAATTAAAATAATTATGTAACGAAAATTCGGTTACACGAGGCGAAAGTTTAGAAGTGGCGAAATCAACGAAATACACAGACGTCACACAGACGATACGCAACATTTCTCGCTAATAATGCGGTCGCCGAGAAAACTTCATTAATACTTCAAAGAGGTGGCGAAGTGGTGTTGTAGATAGGACACCGGGATTGCTATTCTTAGTCTGGATGTATGTTCCCTGCGACACAGGATACATTTCCAGTGTGGGAGTCTGAGAAAAAGAAAGGGCTGAGACGGTAGCGCAAAAAGCGAATTCACATATTTTGAAACGAAGGGGGATATATAAACAGGTGTGATAATCCAGGGTATGTCTTTCTAGATTATGTCTTAGCCTTGGGTTAGGATAAAACATTATGTAGTTTTAACAATATGTCTATGAAATAATTTTGCCGAATGCTAGATGAAGTGAAATCTGGATTTCTAGAGGTATGTAAGAGTAAAGCCGTATAATATGTTTAAATATGTTTACATATGGTAATGTTTTCTGCATATATTAGCATCAACTGGGTGGTTTAGTACCAATAAAATCACCAATCTGTTAACACAGTGTTATCACTTATATGTCGGGGCGGTACTCTATATAGTACAACAGCCGGTGAAGGTTGACTTTAATTATTATCGATCGACCGAATTTAATAGTCATGAGAGGTTTGCGATAGACAAACCATCATAGGTGTGTTCATTCATTCATAAAACTAAGAAGGAAATACATACATATGTCTCACCAGATGAGACATATGTATTTCCTTTTTGTATTAATGAAGCAATTCAACGATGAAAGGTCTCATTCTTCTTGTATGGTGAAATCACCGTACAAGGTGAACGAGACGTTTTTATACCGACTTCTATCTACCACTTCTTCAAAAAATAATCAACTAATTAAGTTTCACATAACAATTTTAATACAACGATTGTAGAGTAAGAGTATCAATATACTCATTAATCATAAACACACTATAGCTAATTTTAATAAGACCCAGCACAAAAATAAATTTGATTCAGACAACTCAGGAAAAAACACTGTGAAATATGTTTTTAAAATACAAGTTGTGAAAATAGTCTCGTATTTCATTGAAAATTGTGATAAAAATCATGAGTGTCGCATAAATAAGCGACCTGCCCCCATTTTGCACTGCCCATGCAGTTTAATTCTCTGCTAAGGTATTAACACTATTAACTTTATGGATATGCTGCAAAAGGCAATTTAGCAGTACGTTAAAATTTTGTGGTTATAAAAAAATATGTAATGTTTAAAATTGAATAAGGAGTCATATTATATTGGTGAAAGGTACTTTTAAAGTATAACCCATAAATAAATAAAACCTAAAAATGATTCCTGTGGGTTTCCAGTGAAATATAGAAATAAACTATTGTGAACTTGTTTGTAAATAAGTTGAGTCAGCATTAGCAATGAAAGCTCTTTTGGTATAACACACCTCAACAAAGTCTAGAGATATCATAATCCTATACTATATACGACTTTATAGTTAAAAATCTTTTTAGTTTCCATAAAAAGTGTATATACTAAATGAAACCTATTTCAAAATTAAAAAATATAAAAAGAATAACTATGCTAAAAACAAAATATGGTGGCAAAATTGTTAGTAATTCATTACGACAAAAAAAATTAAAATTGTTTTTATGCTGTTAATGAATTGAAATTTATTAGATTGTCTTTTTTTTATGAACTTACTGTGCTAGCTTCAAAAGTCATGTCACGTCGCCATTTGAGTCGAGATGAAATGTTACGAGCCGTGGGCATGTTAAAAAATAGTGCTATTCAACGGGTCGTTGCTGAGACCTTACATACCAGCCAAAACGTGATATCAAGATTGTGGTCACGTTATCGCTGTACTGGGGATGTGGCTGAATGGCACAGTGGTAGACAACGGGTTACTACGCAAAGACAGGATCGATTCCTCCAAATGAACGCCAAAAGACGACCTAATATCACGTCGTTGCTACTTGTGCAAAGGCTCAAGGAGGACCACCAGCTGCTGATAAGCGACCAAACCGTGCGAAGGAGGTTGCATTAAGTCAACATTCATGCTCCAAGACCGCTACTTGCTCCAGCTCTGCGACGTGGCAACGGCGGTCGGCGGCTTTCGTGGACTCGGGAGCCTTTGTCTTGGAGTGATCAACAATGGTCATCAGTGCTGTTCACTGATGAGTCCCGGTTTGGGTTTCATCCGGATTCAAGAAGAACTCGTGTTTGGAGAACTCCACTCTTACCGAGGCGGGACAATCATGGTGTGGGCAGGAATTCGTCTTGGTGGGCGAAGCCAGCTCGTTTGGATTCAAGGCAGCATGACTGCACGAAAATATTTTGAAGAGGTAGTAGAGCCTATGATTATCCCACACAGAATCCAAATGGACCTGAAGTTTCTATGCATGCACGATAATGCTCCTTCTCATACGGCGCGACTGGTATCGACAGCTCTTCAAGATCATGACATTCAAGTTTTGAATTGGCCTGCGCAGTCGCCCGACTTAAATCCCATCGAGCATGCCTGGGACATGTTAAACGAAAAGCATTGCGAGATTTCCCGCCAAATTTGACGACAGAACAAGAACTTTAAAGACACTTGCAAAGAACTTGAGATCTCATACCGCAGCAAGACATTGACAATTTAATTTTAAGTATGAACAATAGATGTCTATGTGTAATTCATGTAAGAGGTGGCAACACTGATTATTAATAATTAGATTTTATTTCATTTTTAATTATTTCATCAATATTAACAATGTTACAAAAATTCTATGACATTTGTTTTCGTACCAATTTTTTACAACATTTTTTTTTTTTTTAATTGAAAACAAGAATCACCAACTGCTTTCCTCTTTTATTAAAGTCCCTAAAATAAGCTACTTTTCTTCCATTAACTATCTATGAAAAATCCTTCTTAGATTTTAAGATATTTGGTGAAATATAAAATATCCCTAGACTTTGTTGAGGCGTCTATATTTGTATTTATCAAATTTATCAGTTGTCTAGTATTCATAAAACAAGCTCAGCTTAGTTTGGGATTAAATGGCGTTGTGTGTTAGATGTCCGAAATATTTATTACTAGCTTTTGCATGCGGCTTCGTTCACGCAGACTTTCATGCCCTGCTTTACCCCCTTAGGGGTGGAATTTTCAAAATTCCTTTATTAGTGCTCACTTACGTTATATTAGGCCTTCCTAATATAACGTAAGTGAGCACTAATAAAAGTAAGCCTACATGCAAAATTTCAGGATTCTAGGTTCAGTGGTTCGGGCTGTGCGTTGATCTCTGGGTATGTCAGTCAGTCAGTCACCTTCCTCTATTATATATACTTATATGTAGATTATCACAATATTTACGTAAAACCATAAGATAGTTTTTTTTTGTTTATAAAATCGAACCACAATCTCTTTCTAAGTTCTAGTGATCCAACTCATAGTACTCTCAGCATATATCCCTTTCGACATTTTAGACCACAGAAAAATTTTTGTTACCGTCCGATCACAACGTCCCCAGCCAGTCACGAATGCTTTGCGGCCATATATCAAATCATTTTCACATATCAAGGGAATTGCCTTCGCTGATCCTCTGAAATAATAATAAATTTGTATAGCACATTATAAATATATAATAAGTAAATTAAACATCGATGTGAACTCGTCTACAACCTTATTTCGGAATAATTTACAACTAAAGGTTTGATATGATGGACGACTGTAGGTAGGTACATCAAGAGAGAGAGAGAGATTTGCTAAGTCTAAAATGTGTGTATTGGAAAGTAATGACAAGCAGACTAAAAATCAATGTAACTAAATTAATTAAATCCTTGCAAGCGAGGTTACGTATGACATAACATAAGTGAGACCAACCTAATTTTAGGTGTCATAAAACAAAATCGGATAGTATTTACCTACTGCATATTTTGAAAAAATTCTAAATTCAGAAACGTCCAACTAATATCAAGAGTCGCGGCGTCCCTCGTTATAATTTGCCAACTAGCGTTGAGTAGGTAATTCAAAGATTTTTAGCATTTTAAAAACAAGTTATTACAAAGTTTTTCAAATGCCTATTGTATTAAATCCGATATTGCATAGTTTTTACTTAAAGTTTGAAAATATATTTATAAACAAATATAACAATGTACCATGGCTCCGATCAGAACTCTCAGGCAGCTTTCAAGGATTGGCAAAGACCTTGTCTCTGAAGTTACACGTCTGTGGTAAAAAATAAAAAAGGTCACGTAAGAAGTCGTCAAGGAAGAAGTCACGTTGCAAGACTTAAAGGGCTTCACTTTTAAAGCAAATAATATAGGCCACTCGTTTATTTAAAAAACAGGAGGATATCTGGAAAGTTTTCTGGGAGTTTTAAAACTGGTAATTTTATAGATTTTTATGTGTTTTTATATGTATATTAGAAAAATGGCGGCTTATAGCAGTTTTTTTGGCAATAGGTGCACAAAATCAAACTAAAGATAAATGCTTAACATTTATGTCCCTACATTGAATTTTTTGTGAAATCTTTTATACGTATAAAAATGAATCGCCGAAATGTATTTACGCGCGTAACTTCCGATCGGCTGCACCAAATTAATTTTTTTTTTTTTATGTTTTCGTTATTGCTAGCACAAGATTTGTGTACAAGAAAAAATAATAGATAACTGGAAAAGCCTTTTTTTAGTCCACAACTGTACACTGCCAGTGGTGGTACGAAGTTCGTCGGATCAGCTAGTTGCATATAGTTTCCGGGAAACTCTTCAGATAAAACTACTTAATGAATGGACTAATGGGTAAAGAGCTTACCCTATAAAGAAATTATGAAATTTAAATTAAAGCCATTGGTAAAAAAGACGAAATTATAAAAGAAGGAGGAAGAAGTGTGTGCTGTGAGAATAACAACAAACAACAATATAGATGGTTTACAAAATGATAAATAAATACAATGGCTTTGCTATGTTTATTGTATGTATATTTACTACAATCTAAAAACTACGTTACACTTAACTAATGCCACACTTACACATTTCTACTAGTCAAGTGCCTAAATAAGAAAATAATCAAGTTTAGTAGAAAATACGTACTTAAAAGTGATATCTTCAAAGATCCTTAACATCGCTATATCATTTTCAAGGGTATACGGATTGAAATGTTTATGTTCGATTTTTAGAATAACAGTATGCAGCATAGAACCGCGGTCTGCATAGTTCTCGCCAACAACAACACTCAACTCGGCTAATGATACACTGAAATAAAAAAAATTAAGTGTTAGAGTATAATAACTAATTATACTCTAATCAACGGTCTTTTTAGTTATACAGAAGACCGAGCAGTATAATTTGTCACTATGCTTAGCGTTTGTGGACTATGAGAAAGCCTTTGATTCGATCGAGACTTGGGCAGTGCTGCAGTCTCTCCAGAGATGCGACATTGACTATCGGTATATCGAAGTGCTGAAGTGCTTGTTTAAAAACGCCACCATGTCGGTCCGAGTACAGGACCAGAGCACAGAGGTTATTCCGTTGCGGAGGGGAGTTAGGCAGGGTGATGTCATCTCGCCTAAACTCTTTACCAATGCAATGGAAGATGCCTTCAAGCTTCTGGATTGGAAAGGGTTCGGCATCAATATTAATGGCGAATGCATCACTCACCTTCGGTATGCCGACGACATCGTAGTCATGGCAAAGTCTTTGGAGGAACTCAGCACGATGCTCGGAGACCTCAATAGAGTGTCCCAGCGGGTGGGCCTGGGGATGAACATGGACAAGACGAAAGTCATGTCAAATGTCCATGTTTCGCCCACCCCCGTATTATTGGGAGACTCGTTTCTCGAAGTTGTTGATGACTATGTCTATCTGGGACAAACGGTCCAACTAGGCAAATCCAACTTCGAGAAAGAGGTCAATCGACGAATCCAACTCGGCTGGGCTGCGTTCGGGAAATTACGCAGCGTCTTCTCGTCCAAAATACCACAGTCCTTAAAGACAAAGGTCTTTAATCAGTGCGTGTTACCAGTGATGACCTACGGCGCCGAGACGTGGTCTCTTACTATGGGCCTCATAAGGAAGCTCGGGGTCACACAGCGAGCTATGGAACGGGCTATGCTTGGGGTCTCTCTACGAGATCGAATCAGAAATGAGGAGATCCGTAGACGAACTAAAGTTACCGACATAGCAGAGAGAGTCAGCAAGCTGAAGTGGCAGTGGGCAGGGCACATAGCTCGGAGAACCGATGGCCGATGGGGCAGAAAGGTTCTTGAGTGGAGACCACGTGACGGTAAACGCAGCGTAGGAAGGCCTCCCGCAAGGTGGACGGACGACCTAGTTAAGATCGCAGGGACTCGTTGGATGCACGCCGCTACCGACCGGTCGCAATGGAAGTCAATGGGGGAGGCCTACGTTCAGCAGTGGACTTCTTACGGCTGATATGATGATGATGACAACGGTCTTTAACAGTCCTTTTCTGGGCATAGGCGTCTCCCTAGAAAGGAAATTGGAGCCTACTTTCTTTTTATTTTTTTATGTATGGGCCTGCCTTACACTACGTGGGATTTGCTATTTGTTTGAAGTTTTCCTTCTCTCTGCTATGATGGTTTTTCTACATAGTTTGGCCCATTACGTTACCCATGGGATAAATAGGCGTGGTGTCATATTCTGTGTCTGTATTCTTAACCCGTCACCATACATAATAGCAAGCTTACACAATCTAAAAGTAGTTACAATTGACATTATATTAACATTTATTCTGATACATATTTCCTTGACAAGGGTATAGGCACGAATTCGTTTTAACCCGACTTTATAACAAGCTTTTTGGAAATTCAGCAAATAATTAGGAAAAACAATGGTGGTACAAAGTTCACCAGGTCAGCAAATATAATTGTTATGTATCAAGTAAGTCGTAAAAGTTCCTATCATTTGAAAACTATCTTGTCGTACACCTAAACTGCAATTAGATGACAATAATATGCTTGCTTTACACTAAATAATTTATGCGTATTATAATGTTAAAACTATCACGGTTAAGACTGACCTGAATGAATCCCCTTTAAGCGCCTACCATGAGGGAGCGCGGCGTTTCAGTGAAGGGGTGGTACATGCAATATCTATACAAATAAATAAAATTCGAGTGTCTGTTTGTAATATTAAAATAACCGCTTTTTACAAAAAAATTTTTTACTGTCATTCTGTCTGTTTGTTCCGGGTAAACTCTGGGTCAGCTGGACCGATTTTGACGGGGCTTTCACTGATATGTAGCTAATGATATGGGGAATAACTTGGGCTAATTTTTTAGACTAGTTTCGCCCCTCGGCGTTACTCGCGGTACGACAATAACCGCGGGAACCACTGCGGGGTTTAGCTAGTTTATAATATTAGTATGAATGCTAAAGAAAATATTTCTGTCTAATTTTTTACTGTTTTTATGTAAACATAATTACGCTTACAAGTACAAACAAGATTACACTCCTGAAATTCTTGAAGAGAGAAAAAAAATGAGTGCACAGTTGAAAAGAGAAAGAGACCAGGGGAAAAATGCACACATAAAACATAACAGATTAATAATTGGAACAGGAAATGAAAAAATGCAACACCAAAATTCTCAAGACCGTCATAAGAGGGTTTTATCACTTTCACCTGAAACAGTGGAGGGCAAAAGTAGAAAACCATGTACCACAAAGAACCCAATCAAGAAAAATAAAATGGACCAATATCTAATCAAAAACAAAGATATGAGCTTAACATCTAAGTCTCCTCCATGTCAAAAGACGGTCGGCTCCTCATCTGCCAGTGAATGACATTTAGTAGTGACCTCTCAAAGTCCCCCAATACGGCCGGTCACCGCGGGGGTCAAAGACCAAAACCCTCCACTCCACCCACTATACATATGTACATACATATAATGTTAGATCTCTACTATCACATGAAAGGCTCCTAGAATTTAAACAAGTAATATCCAAAATTAATTATGATATAATTGGTCTCGCGGAGGTTAGACGTACAGGGTATAATATAGAAGAAGACGATGACCATATATTCTGTTACTTCGGAGAAACAAAAGGTCAGCATGGCGTAGGATTCCTTATAAAAAAACACTTGAAAGAAAACATAGACAGTTTTACTGCAATCTCCGAAAGAATCTGTGCATTACATCTGAGTTTGGGAAGGGTAAGCTTATCTATTATTCAAGTTTACGCCCCCACTAGCGACGCTAGTGATTTAGAAATAAATGATTTTTACGATCAAATACAAAGCTGTCTAAAACATTGTGATAAAAACGTTAAAATTATGGGCGATTTCAACGCTAGAGTAGGCTGTAAGTTGAAAGGCGAAGACAGAATTCTAGGCAGCTCATGCTTCGGAAAAAGAGATAAAAGAGGTGAAATTCTACTTCAGTTTTGCTGGGAAAATAAATTGTTTGTAATCAACAGCCTCTTCCATAAAAATACTAAGAACTTATGGACATGGCTATCACCTAAGAACAATAAAAGTCAGATAGATTATATTCTATCGAACTTAAAAGCAAAAATTACCAATGTTGAAGTATTGCACAAATTATCGTTCCCAAGTGATCACAGACTTGTCAGAATTAGTCTCCTACTAAATAACAATAAAAAATCTAGAGCAAATTATAAAAACAAAACCTATACACTAAATACTACGGAAGAGCAACAACAATATACAGAAGCTCTAAAACTACACACTTCAAACATAAAACTCGAGTGTGACGACAATGTTGAAACATATTATAAAAAAATCAAGAAAGCAGTTGAAGAGAGTTTCAAGTGGATAACTAATAATAATAACAAGAAGCGACAAAGACAATTCATTATTTCAGATAACACAAAAATGCTCATAAATAGGAGAAATGAGTTATCAATTAAAAAACACTTAACAATAAACGAAAAACAAGAAAGAAGTTATCTGTATAAAACCATTAATAAAATTATTAAAAAAGAATATCAAGAACATAGATTGTCAACTATTGAAAGACACTTAAATAAGTCAGGAAGTATGAAAAAAGGTTTAAAGGAATTAAGAACATCAAAAAAATGGATTCCTTGTTTGCAGAAGAACTCTACAAATAATACAAAAACGTTTTCTAGACCAGGTATAATAAAGGTAGCCACTGATTTCTATAAGGATCTATATTCTATCAAAACACCGTCACCACCAGGGACTCGAACTCAAGAACAAATTTGTACCACCTCACAAAGTTTTTCACAAAGTTTTTCACTTAAGGATGTCGTTACAAAAATAAAAACGCTAAAGAAGGAAAAAAGCAGTGGACCGGACGGCATACCAAACGAGGCAATTATAGCAGGAGAGCCCATCTTAGCACCTCTTTTCGCCACTTTATTCAACAAAATATTGGAAGAAAAAACAATCCCAGTAGAGTGGGCGAAATCAGATATTATCCTATTATATAAAAAGGGAAACCCAATGGATATTAGCAATTATAGACCTATTAGCTTACAATCAAATCTGTACAAACTTTTTGCTTCGTGTCTGGAGGAACGTCTTGCGCTGTATACGGAAAGACATCAGCCAGTGGAGCAAGCAGGCTTTAGAAAAAATTACTCAACAATAGATCATATTCACTCGCTAGAATTGGTGATAGAGAAGTTCGAGGAAATGAACCGCCCGCTCTACCTAGCGTTTTTAGACTATGCCAAAGCGTTTGACTCTATTTCCCACAATAGTATATGGAGAGCTTTACAGGAATACGAAGTACCATCTACACTCACAAAGGTCATACAACAAATATACAAAAACAGTAAAAGTAGAGTAATACTAGATATAAAAGGACCTGAATTTGACATAAATAGAGGCGTACGGCAAGGTGATCCTTTATCACCCAGATTATTTATAACTGTGTTGCAAAGCATTATGAAGAATCTGAAATGGGAACGCAAAGGTATTTACATAAACGGTAACTTTCTAAGCAATCTTAGATTCGCAGATGATATTGTGCTCTTTGCGGAGAGTGCATCGCAACTAGAAGCTATGGTAAAAGAAATACACGAGGTTAGCGGGGAAATTGGCTTACAACTAAACACAGCAAAAACAAAAATAATGACAAACAATAAAAAAATCTCCATAAGCGTCGACAACAGCCCTCTGGAATATGTTGAAGAGTACATATATCTAGGCAAGCAAATATCTTTCAAAAAATCTAGACAGCGAAATGAACTGACTAGACGTGTGAACATGGCCTGGAACAAATTTTGGAGTCTTAAAGAAGTTCTAAAGTCAAATATTCCTGTAAGTCTGAAGAAAAAAGTCCTGGACTCGTGTATATTACCTTCTCTTTCTTATGCATCACAAACATGGATATTCAACAAATTCACTAGAAATAAGATACAAACCACCCAAAGAGCCATGGAGCGGAGCACTCTTAATATAAAATTGAAACATAAAAGGACAAGCATAAATGTGAGAAATAGAACTAAAGTTATAGATGCTCTTCAACACTGTAAAAAACTAAAATGGAAATGGGCTGGCCATGTTGCACGTATGGATAATGATAGATGGACAAAAAAGATAACCACTTGGAAAGGGCCATCAGGAAAGAGAAGAAGAGGTAGACCAATAGAGAGATGGCTCGACGAAATACTGAAAACAGCGGGAAATGACTGGATGGAAATAGCAATAGATAGAGATAAATGGAGAAAAATGGAGGAGGCCTTTACTCTGTAGAGAGGTCTTTAATAAAACTAATTGAAATTTTGCATGTTTTAATGAATTTTTTACTAGTTTATTTTAATTCGCATTGATTCCTTTTTGTATTTTAAATTCAAATGTATTTTAAATAACAAAAAAAAATGTATTTAATATTTAACTATGTAATTTTTATTGAGGAATAAAAAAGGCTTTATTATTATTATTATAATTACGCTTAAACGCCTAAACCGCTTTCCGATTATAATGAACTTTGGCTTAGAGATACTTAAGTTCTTGAGGAACTTCTCTCCGCATTCATAGAATTGAAATTCATATTATTGTTTCAAAAGCATTCTGTAATTAATTTAAATGTCTCTAATAATACCAAAATTATTTAAACTACGGGTATCCTGAAGTTCTAACCAAATATTTCATTTGCCGTGTGTACATACTATGCAAAAGGAGTGGGTAGCAGGACAGGGAAGTATTGACCGTGTAAATAGCTATTGTGGACCTTACACTTTTGCTTTGACCAGAAGTTTATTAGCACAGGAAAAGGCACTTGCCTTAAATTAGTTAGTTTGGGAACTTCAACAGTTCCTGTTTGTTAAACAGTTGAAATTCAATCGAAATATCACTAAGTAGCAACCTGCCCCGGCTACGTACGGGCTCTTTAGAAAAATAAAATTAACATATATTACCCCGAAAAGATGTGCGGCTTAATTTTTTCCGACTTCTTCTATGAATATAGTTATATTTTAGCTAATATACTCAATATTATAAAATATAATAATATATATGTATATGTATTATACTAAAATTTGAGCCTCTCAAAGCCCAACTCTACGTCCGAGCTGAATATCTTAGCCACGTGAGAGGCGGACACCTGAAACATAATTTCTATACAGATGACAAAAAGGGAAATGGCAAACCCCCCAACGTCTGGAGCTGACGCTGGGCGTGACAGTATACGGAGCGTCAGTGGCTCCCTGTTGAACAGGCGGGCGGGAGTCGGAGAACTCGAAAATGCCACAGCCAACCTGAACCGAGATGCTGATGACATTTTGCAGAATAGGGACGCGACAATTACTTTTTTGTTTAGCAATTAACCCTTTATTAAACCTTCTTAATAAATACACCACACATACCAAGGGCTGCTACACACTAAAAGATTCAACAGTCTTCAATCATTTGTTATATATGGACGATTTAAAAGTTTATGCCAAAATAGAAATAGTTTAAATATTTTACTAGATAGTACAGAGATATTCACTAGAGATATAGGGATGGAATTCGGTTTGAACAAGTGTAATGTGTTGCACTTGACAGAGGGCAGAATGAATGCAGAAAGAATGAAGCAGAATGAATACACATTTTAGGAGGGCACATTTTACTAAGCGGATTAAAATATGAACATCTGAAAAAAGGTGAATCCTATAAATATTTAGGCATTAACGAAGCTGGAAAATAGAACACAACGACATTAGGGAGCAAGTTAAAAGTGAATAATATGCAACATACACACTCACCTTAACACCAGGAATCTCATTAAAGCTATAAATACCTACACAGTACCAGTTCTACTATACACATTTGGTATTATCAATTACAAAAATACTGACCTCAAGAAAATAGACGTGAAAATCCGAAAATTACTAACCATTAACAAAGCACAAACACAAAAATCACCTGTGGTGGCTAGAACATCCCACACAACCACAAGTTAAAGAGAACGAATCTGCAAAGGTAATGTGGGAGACACCGATACAAACAGACATCACCATAACACACAATAGACCAGACATAATATGCGTAAATAAATCAGAAAACAAAACATACTTACTTAATAGACGTAACCATGGCATCAGACTATAATATAGGACCAAAAGAAATAGAAAAGTTCAGCAAATATCATCCATTAAAAACAGAAATATCACGATTATGGAACACACGAACAGAAACAATTCCAATAGTAATAGGAACAATAGGCGTGGTAGCAAAAAGTATACACAGATACATAAATAAATAAGATACAAACATAAACATACATATACTACAAAAAGAAGCAGCAATACATACATGCACAATACTCACAAAGGTTCAAGGCGACACTGTATTCATAAATTCGAGGGAATCCGAACCTCCTCTTCTCTGAAGATTCATTCGTTCATTCAGAGCGGGAATTAGGATAAAAACCGAGAGTAATCACGAGTAAGAAAAAACTTAACAACTAAAATTTGACAAGTTATATACTAAAACCTTTCTCATCTATTAGTAAAAGCTATTGTATTATAATTTTGTTCTATCCAACAGCATTCCATAATCAGTCAGTTGCGAGTGTCCGTAATAATTGCGTTACGTATTTTCGCAATACCATGAATATGAGAAACCTTAGAAGTAAGTAAACAAACGCTCTGTGAGTTTGTCACGTTGCGCAAAACTTCAGAAGTACCAAAAATAAATAACTAACTTATAATTGAGGGTTGGTACATTTTTAACTCCACAAAGGAAACGTGCTTAAACAATAAGCAAAAACGTGGTTTTTATTCGAAAGAAATAAACGCACAACTTTACACAATATAGGTATTTTAATAAACCAAAAAAGTTGTAAATGTTTTGAAGTATATAATATTCTTATTTTTTATGTATTTCAGTTGACAAAGAAGTACACGAGCCATGTAAAGTTAAGCAGTTAGATCTGTCCGAAAACATTAAATAAAATGCCAACTTCAAAAAGGGGGAAAATAAAACTAAATGTATAGTAACAGCTCGGAGATTGGATGTTGGAGTCTGAACCTCCATGTCTAGGAGAGCATGTAAGGCAGTCGGTTCTACGCCGGATCTTTTGCTGATCGTATTTGTTAATTTTAACTAACCATCACACCGGATTATGAAACAGAGTGCCAGGTGCACTATGTATGTTAGCACATACACTCGTGCACTATAATATCTCCCGCGTGATTGGCTGGCCTCCGTTGAGACTGGCCGCTGTGCCCGTAATCGGCTAGGAGAACATCATCATCATCATATTATTATATATAGGATAAAATAAAAAATACTAACCCTAACTGATTATACTCATATATGACGATACTCATCAACGTATAGTCTTGAAGTCTACAAACTTGTAAGAAAATTTCGTTTGGAAAGTTCACCCCTAAGCAAGTTTTAATTATAACAGTTGTACTTATGTAGTGTAGTTATATGCAAGTTTGCCACACTCAAAGCTAGAAACACGACATAAGAAATATTCACTTGACCGACGCCACGGGTAATGACTAGTCGAGTATAGAAATCCGTAGAACTGGTAAATTTGATATTTTCAAGATTTTTCTTAAAAACTGTATTAGAAAATGTAAAATGTATAAAAACTATATTAGAATAAAACACATTTACTTCCTTTCTAAGGACAAGCTTATATCCAGCAGTAGACTATTAAATTCTGTTTATGATGATGATTTACGCAAATTCAACATAATTTAATAACACATGTGATGAAGACAAGACACGGTGTCATTTTTTCATCACTGTGTTTTACCAGTTCAAAGTCCATACGGTAATATAATTTGTTAACTTACTTGAATAAAGGAAAAGCAACAGTTAGCACCACATTTTTTGAAAGTATACTTCCTACAGAGAAGTGAGCTACGTTCCTTCGAATGCTCGCCAAATATGGATGTTCGCGTATTGATACTCGCCTAGCTTTAAATACCTGAAAAATTTATGTAAAAATATATTTTAGTAAACGTACGTTACCGTTTCTGAATTATAGGGAAAGTTATTTTGGAATATCCTAAGAATTTTATAGTGTTTAGTTATTTATCAGCGATTTTAATGCAAAAGTCAATTAGTTAGTAATAAATACATGAACTCGGACATTAATAATATATAAAATAATTCTTAATTGAACACAAACATAGTTACAGAAATTTCCCTTACTCCTTTTTTTGTGACTACGAGTATGTTTACCTCCCTTTATTGGGCAGCAACCGACCCACGCCATATCGTCACCGTATGCTATTGCCCATGGCGTATGTTTTATCAGTGTGAACAAATTTGTTTACCATAAAAAGGTTATATTAAAAAAAATTACAAAATGTATATACATATATGCTGTCGCGGTCTTTTTTAGAACTTTATATGGGAAAAAATTATTTCGTACATTGATCTCTCCGAAGTACGGGTGTGAAACACCGTCATGTACAGCTTAAGAAACACAAGCGCGTTAATTTACTCTTGAGTATATCTCAACAGGATCAGCAGGAGGAAAAGCGATAAAAGCAAGCCGTGGTAGAATCGTCTTTGTTACGTTAACTCAACGGATTGGGCTTTACCGCTGCAATTCAAGCATTTAAACAGTTTAAACTCCAAAGAAACTCACGCAGTTATATCTGCCGAAGTTCAGGGTGAATCGTTGGTTCCGGTTTACATACAAACATCAATGGCTATCGTTCTGGGTAGTAGGAGTCCTAAAAATCCAACAACAGACTATCTACAGAACTCCAACATCACCTAATATTTAGATTGTGAAAGTCTCTTCAACCTCCTACTTAGTTTAGGAAAAGGGAAACATAATACCCCGCGTATTATATTCCACTTACCTTTCTATTAAGCAATGGCAAGGCACCGTCATTAGGGAACTCTGCGTGGTCAAATAGTTTTTTAAAGTTTTTTTTACTGCTGTGATGTCGTCTTAATTCTGCTTCGGCAACGTGAATACATTTTATCGCTGGAAATACTGAAATTACATAACATTTATCAGGGATTTTACAATTGCAACTTTAAGGCTTTAAATAGCAGCTCCACGATTATTTTACTACTAGAAATTAAAGCGAATAAACATTCTCTTTTAACCATAATTGCGATATTTACTTTTGAACTGGGACTAATCCCACCCACACGCCCACCGCTGTAACTCCTGTACACCAGGATCAACAGCAGTGACCCACGAACACACCGAGTTATGACACTCGGGAAGTCCCAGGAAAAAATATTAACTGTCTTGGAACCCGCAACGAAATTAATCAGAAGAAAAACAGGAGGAGTTGGAAATAAATTGGATATTTACTTTATTGATTAAATACTTTGACTTCTAACTACTTTTGAATTGAACTGAATGTATAAATTGCAGTTGCAACTTTCTTATATGAAAGTTCCCGAATCAAAACCTAAACTTTACTTTACTTTACCTATGTGGTGCTGAATTTATCATAAAATCTTTTTTTAATTTGTTATAAACTCAGACACAGAACCTTCTTGGTGTACTTTGTTTGATTTGCTTTGCCCGCGCCATTTTCTGTTCACGTCATTTGGTGATTTCCTCGCTGAGGTGGAATGAAAAGTTACGTGTTGCACTTGAGCGCAAAGATTTTTCACCTTGTGCTGTTTTGATTCCCTCGCTAACGCTCAGGATTCTAATTGTTGCATCACTGGCTGCGCTCGAGATTCAAGATTAGAATCCTTCGCTTGCTCGGTCATCAAAATTGAGCACGCGGTTAAAAAGCAACTTTGCACCCTTGTATAACAAATAACTATTATTTTTTAGGTATTTGTAGAACGAAATAGGTTTAATGATGTTTTAATTCACCAACTCTGTACACACGGTATCTATAGAATCTGCCAGGCGTCCCATGTGAAACACCACTCTAGAAATCAGGTTTGCCCCTCGCCTATAAATGTTTCACATCAAAATACGATTTCCGAGATTAAAAATAATAAAATGAGCTAGGGTCGAATTTCATCTTTTTCTTGCATCTATTAGTGTGTAAATGCAATCTACGTAAGGCAATGAGTGGAAAACTCTTCAACTCGCGCTACATCCCAAGATTCCCAAGTATAAAATATCTGTTCGTAGGTACAATATAAAGAGCATCCAAATTTGCAGACCTTGAATAAAGGTTTTGCAGAAATAGGCTTTGAAGAGTCAGTCATTCAGAGCAAGTAATTTGAAATGTATGGATTTATATTATGTTTCTTATTAGATACTAGACAAATTTGGTTTCGATAAATAATGACAAAATCTGGCTATCCTATTTAGGAATTATATATATGAATACGCGAAACTTTGTACCTCTTTTTAAGGCAACTAAGCGAACGGAGGAATACGAAAGGCAAAGATAAAGTTTAAAAGAGGGAAAAGTACAGAAAGCTAAAACAAAAAATAATAATATGTTGTGGTTGAGTTTCGACCTTTCGACCTAGTAGTAGAGATAAAAATACAATATTGTTCGAATGAATTACGTGTAAATTATCATCAGTGATAATATTCTAGTTAACAAAATCATTGTAGAAATATTTTTTACGTAGCATATTGTTTGTTTCTAGTGTATCTAATGAACGTTAAATATTGCCTGTAAATTTAAAAGCTTCTAAATCTGCTTAATGTTACTGATAAAATAGATAAGAGAAATAAAATAGACCCCTGGTTCACCTGAGTGAATCAAGTCCAAGGTGAAATAGAGGTGTCTGCTTTAGTTGAATTACTTCCTTTTTTTATGAAATAGAGCGCCAGCGGACAGACGTATCACCTGAGGGTAAGCGATTATCGCCGCCCTCCGTCCGTCAGAGGAGACTGTCGAACTCCGAAACAAATATTTGCAGACTCGGGGACAGATTTGGGAATCGAACCCAAGACCTCAGGCACAGCAGTCGCATATGATACCGAAACAATCAAAGATCCGCTTTTGCTTCGCAATAATGTAATATAGCTGCGAACGAACTTCTAACTCAGGGTTAAATCCACGATCATTACTTTGTTCAAACGTTAGCACTAAACTATCTTAGAAATTAATTATTAGATGTGCTGAATACTTAGGTTCAAAGTTTAGGCTTAAAGTTTGTAAACTAGGATCAAAGGGTCTGGATATGTAAAGGTAGGATAAATTTGTTGCGTGTTTCAAAAGGAGAAGAGAGATCTAACATTTTACTGCTTATTTTTGTAACTCCCTACGCAAAATAAAAGTTAGTCTAATTTTAACGTGTCTGTAGGCTCGCAGATAGGCCGTTGTGTGCTTCTAATTGCCACTTTATATTAAGCCCCATTAAAATTGTGTGATCTGCTCGAATATAACATTAACTTTTACCATCTTCGGGCTAAAATATTCAAGTATACATTTTTACTGAGCAGTCAAAATATACTTAAATATATTTTGATTTCAATCAATTTTTCACATATTACGCTCTGTGGCACGCATTTCACCTTTAGAGGATTACTCATATTCTCAAAACTCGCTATAATATTCTGTATAATCATTGTATATACTTCAATTAACTTATATAAAGTCGTTTCATGTTCCACAAAGAGAATAAACCCGTTAGATCGTCGGAATTATGTAAACTGACAACATCTTCCCATGTACACAATTAATACATGATATCTATCATGTATTAATTGTATAGCTGTAAATTATTGCCCTGCATTGGAACTATTAACGGGAGGAGTGCCGGATGAACCTCAACTGTCTACGTGTACAAATATAAGGGACAGTATGTAAGTTCACGTAAAGTTTAAACTTATTTCACCTAAATGGTAGATAGACGAAGGAGAATATGAATACAGAATATGGTCGGCCTTTAAATTCAAACACCGATTTAATACTTAACTTTTTACAACTGAAAGTTTAGATGCATGTTCAAACAAACTATCCGACGACGAATGATAATATAGTGTAATGCATAGGCTCAAAAAACAGAAATTAGAAGTATTATCAGAATTTTTATATTGCACTAGCTGACATCGCGAACTTAGTAACTTTGTATTTATTTTCGTGAATATTTTCAAAATTCCGATGCCGATCGGAAGTTATGCGCGTACATACATTTTGGCGATTCATTTTTATAAGATTAAAAACACAACGCGTACATCTGTCTCCGGAATATGACATTAGTATCTTTATCTACGTAATTTTTTGTAACTAGTTTAGAGGTTTTCATGTTAACTATGACCACACGGCCATCCTACTCATCATCAGTACTTATTATATTGAAGTATGTAGCAATATAAATATGCATATATCATGTATCACAATAGGATGATGATAATGAGGAAAATGATATTGGTTGCAATACGTTTATTAACAAGCTCTGGCAACTTCTTGGACCTTAGAAACAATACAGTACATCGAGGCACTAGCCCGTTTTAAATACCTATATATGAAACAAAATAATACGATATGAACAAAATGTAATAGTGCAACCAAAACATAGTTCCAAGATGTCACTGTAAATAAATCAAGTATTGGTTTTTAAACTTTCATCAGTGTTTCATCAATTTCAAAGTGCATGTATGAATAATAACTTTCAGCTACAAAGTACTCACAAAACTCCAGAATCAGCAAATTCATCACAACAAAGAAATACATGTTGATATTGTTGGAAATGTTGAATTCAAATTACAAAACTGAATTCTCAATGGAATCTGTTTGGTTACGGGGACAGTAAGAGGCGGAATGCGCGTTCGAATTTCGGTGCATTAAATAAAACTATGCCACTTTTTAATAAACATATTTAATACAGAACACTTAAAAATAGAAACACAAATTCAAAAATTAAAGAACTAACGTTATAACTAAGTGGTTAAAATAGTAATAAGATTTTCCATAAAAAATATACTATCTAATAATAAATTAATTATTACAATTCATGTACACGCAAAAATATCAATATTCGGAATTCATATCCTCAAATTACTACTTCAATACCGTATATGTAAAATTTCGTCAAATAAAATATTATACTGGCAACTAACTTTTCATGTACCGAGGTCAAAGTTAGTAGAATTTCAAGGAGAAGTTTGCGACAGACTCGTTCAAATAACGCACTTTGTACTTTTACATTTACTGGAAAAATTAAATACTTAATTTCATGAGTTTATTTATCATTTTCTGTTTCAACATAAATCGAATTACTTATTTACCAACTATGTGGTCAGAGAATAAGTATGGTTATGAAAAAGAAGAAAAAAAGCAGTCATCGAGTTTTATGAAACACGTTACAATTTTTAAATTTAAATTTATTAAATCATCTTTTAATAATTTACTGAATCTTGGTCTGCGTGAATTACTTTTGTGCGAGTGTAGTAGCGTCATGGTCCCCTGTACTTGGAGTTGCAACGTTTACAAAAGCCCGGGCCGGCCAAGCAGACGGAGGGGTCCGCTCCATGAGTCCGAGACATGACGCTGCACTGCTGCCAGGGCCGGTAAACCCTTGCGTACTTGTTGTAGATAAGGAATGTACTGATATCACCTGTAATTAATTATTTTTCAAATAACTTCATAGACTTTGTTGTTTCCAGTTCGTAAACTTTAGGTACGGAAATACTTGTAACAGGAGATACTAAAATAGGAATTAAGCCTTGTCTGTCCATCAAAACTGTTTTTTATACAGGTATGGCAAATAGTGATTATTTTAGTAACGTAAGTAGGTCATAATGACATGATAGTATCTTTTGTATAAAGTCAACAAGACCCCTATAAGTGTATTAAATCGATAAGCTGCATACGCTGTGAAGTAGCGAAAGCTATAGGAGGTACTCTTAAATGTGTTTATTGTCTTATATGTCTAACCAATCTCATCTGAATAAAGAAGGTACATACATCAGGCTAAGACCTATTGAAGATATACAACAGCGAGGTCGCATGAAGGGTAGCCAAGTGAAGCTTCAACAATTCTCGGATATTTCATAGATTGCGAATGGAATTCAAACTACTACTGATAATTTGAAGATCGTAGATCAAGTTTCATTCAAGGAACATGCCAGTGTAAGGAACAACCATATTAAATTATATTGATTCAGTTCAGCCAAACCCGCAAAAGTGATTAAATTAGCTTGTAGTTGAACTGATAGTACCGTAAATTTTGCCCGTGATTCTGAACATGATCCTGAACTCAATCTTCAGGATCTAACGTCATATCACAAAACTTTCCTAGCTTTTACAAATATTTGGTAACTGCAGATGCACATTCGATATCACAAAGAGCACACCTGCCATTTTCCCGCAGTTTTCTTGTTGTTGCAGTACGCGGAAATGTGAGGACAAGGTGTGAAAATTCTAAGCGTGAAGGTACAATGCCCATTGTAAGCTAGCTCGGGATTTCTGCATGCAACCAGCATGCAAAAATCCTTTTGTAGTTACGTAAATAAAGAATTTATATTTTTTTTAAGTAATTTTCTTATGATAAGATTTAGTTACTGTCCAGGTTGTCCTATACATACAATCATTAAAATTATAATATCTATGTATCTGTACTAGGTATCTAGTATCTACATATTTTCGAATTTGTGTATAACGTTCAATTGAAATATATTATTCATAGTTTAAGAGCATCAAGAGACAATCGTAGCCCAGTTGCACTCGGTGATTAGAATCAATCACCGAGGGTAACACTTTTTAAAGTAATAACGCAAATAATTATGTATGAATATGATAATTGGAAAATGACTTCTTAAAATATTTGGCATTATTCAATCTGTTTTTCTTATTTCCTATTTCTGAGAGGAGTTTCAGTGATGTCGTGGTAATACGGAGAATAACTGTCTAAGTAAACACATTAAATATGTTACAGTGACTACTTTAAATGTAATAGAAATATATAAATGTTTTATAAATATTATACATACTTTGGATCGGTGGTGTAACAAAGGTCGGCTCTCTGAAGACGAGATGTCCGCTTCGATGCTCCTAATCGGAAAGTCTTGCGCTATCCGGAGGAAAACCAGCATAGCTATCATCAGCATCGCGGCATACACGAAAAATTCCTTTGCCTAAAAACCATTGTATTCGTCAATCAAGTTTTCGTTTAAAGTATTACATTTTACTTATTTCAAAAGTTAATTATTCTGGTAACGCAAATGACATAACGTAGAAAAAATAAGAACACAGGGCTTTGATGACGTTGTATTCACACTGCTTCAGAAACACTGGTTTATAAGATGTACTTTTTACGTCCCTGTCCCATTTTAATCCATTATTTTCACCTGGGTGATGGCAACCAACTAAGTGAATGAAGTAAATTTTTGGATTTCTTCAATTTACCTTAACAGAATTTCACCTTGGTGGTACATCCATACATATCGCCATTCTCGTCTCGTATACCCATATAATTATGTAAACCTATTTTGTCGTAAACATCAGTGAGACTTGTTATGGAATTTTCAAAATTGTCTTTTGAGTTAAATAATAGGGAGCAATATATGGCAACCACCGTTATTTTTTCACTAGACTAGATAGTGCCATCCAGTACTTATAATTTCATCATTTGGATGTGTTTGTTAGTCACGAAACTTTGTGAGTCACGAAATGGGGTACCATTATTACCCTTGTCTCAAGTGCGGCAACGTGTAGCTGACGCTTTGGGGATTGGATTAGCTACTGTGACACAAATCTCTACTGAATAATATGGTAAAAAAGGTGATGAGGAGAATAAACTGTCGTCTCCTAATAAAAAACGTAAGCGTACCCACTCCAACCTACCGTCAATATTGACGATACTCAATATGCGGCCATACGGAACCATATTTATGGTTAGTTATGGTCCAAGAAAAGAATTGCCCAGACTTGACAAGTTGCTGGTGACACTAAGAGACTGATTTATATGACGGCGGTTGAAGCTCGCTGTCAAACCTATTCCGTAGAATTGGATTTCAATACCGAGAATCCAACAACCGCAAGATTCTTATGGAAAGGAATGACATTGCCCTCAAACGAGTTGATTTCTTAAGAAAAGCCAAAAATATTACTGATTGGTAAAAAGTTGTGTTTTTTATGTTTGACCCTGCCAATATGACTCTACTCTGCCTGATGGAAAGCATAAGCAGAATCCAAGAGAAGTGGTCACCATACAGCGAATGCAGACAATGCAACGATGCAGCATGGTGACCCACACCATGGAGGGCTAATGTTGCTTCTGCATCAATGGGCCTCCGGTCTCTTACTCACCAACGAAACACGTCAGCACTAACGCTGTCATTTTACGTTGATTTCGTGGCTCTACTACCTTGATGATTTAGATGAAACGTGGTTGAATGCCAATCACACATATCATATCACACCAATCAAAAATATGGAACGATGATACAGCCCAATCGTCTACAAAAATATACCAGAAGGAAATGGGGAGTGACTGATAATTTGCCACGCAGGTATTGCCCAAGGTTTTTTGCCAAACTGGCATTTAAATCCAAAAACAAGAAACAGTATCACGAAGAGATGAACTTCGAAATTTTTCGGAATGGTTTTATAAAATTATGGACAACTTGGATGGTCCTCATATAATAATAATGGATAATGCATCCTATCATTTTACGCAACTTGACAAGGCTCCGACGACGGCAAACAAAAAGCCGATATAATAGAGTGGCTCATAAACAAGGGCGTAAATACCGACATGACAATGCTCAAGTGCAAACTCCTTGACCTGGTGACCACACACAAAACGAGGGCGCGAGTATATTTACTGGACGAACCAGGAAAGCAACACGGTCACACAGTGATCAGATTGCCACCCTATCATTGTCAATATAAAGTCATAGAGCTAATATGGGCACAAATGGTCAAGAAAAAAATTCCCTTTTCTTGATAAATTCTTTATCATCTATTTCATTAATAGTATTATTTTAACAATCACTAATTTCATTTACAGGAAACGCAGCACGTACCAATACATTTCCTACCTTCACCGCAAACAAAATGCTCCGTTTGTGACCGTGAGTGACCGCTGAAAACTGGGCGAATGTAGTACGACACGTCAAAGAAGCAATAGTATCTGACTGAATGCGCGACGTCCACTTCGACAATTTTATTGAACACGAAATAATAATTGAAGTTCGAGATAATGACACAAGCTCCGACGACTCTGGTGATGATGATCTTGGCTGTGCTCCTCTTCCTTAATAAAAACTGTAAATGATTTCGTATGGAAAGTCTGATTTCTTTTTCTTTTTTCGGCCAGGAATGATGGCATGTACCTAATGTGCCCAGTTGCTCTAATAGAGTTGTTGTTTTGAAAGAAAATAATGTAAAAGTACCGTTTCATCGGTAAGTCAATTCAATGATATCTACTTGTTAAAAAGCTTTTTAAGCAGGTAGTGTTAATGAAATTAGTTCTTCATAAATAAATAGAAAGACGCATCTGCTTCGACAATATAAATATATCAGCTCCCAATATAGAAAAAGAAATTGAAACAAAAAATTATTGACCTTCTTAGACATTTTATCGATAGAGTAAAAGTATAATCACATACATATTCTAGGCTGTTTATATTACATGTAATGAAATTAAAGCAATATAAGTGATTAGATTTAAGAAAATAAATCTGAATTTTCCGTAATTATTGGGCCATGTCAAACTTAATTCTGTTGGTCTCATCGTCGGTCATTATGGTTTACAGAAAGTTATGCTTTAAAGGATTTCAAAATATACCACTTTTCCCAAATCAATTCATTATTTGTCAATTATATTTTACTTTCAAATGTGTTATATGTGTTTTTATTATTTGTTTACAGGCTTCCTGCAGATAATGAATTAAAAATAAATGGATAAACAATGTGAGAAGAGATGCTAAGCCGCAAATCTTGAAATAATAGATAATGATGAAGTTAGAGCAGGGAATCTGTGTTTGTCGTTTACTTACCCTCGATTCAAATATCTTGGTCTGCGCCACAAGGATTACGATCAAATTTCCAAAAGCGACTGACACGTACCAGGCGGCTATGGTTATTGTTTTCATACTTTTCGGGGCCTATAAAAAACATTTAATACTTTTCTTAATTATTTAATAATTTATTTTATAATTATTTTAAATAATTAATTACTGAAATGGTTATTATGTATTTTTTTCTAGCTTCTAATTATTTTTGTTTTAGTGAGGTATGTAATTTCGCAGAGAGGTAGTCTATGAGTGAAAGAAATAGAAGAGTCCAAGAGCTCTCATAAGTATGTAAGACTTCTATCTTTGATTTTTGTGTTAGATATCTGACATAATAAGGCCAGGAGTTTGTTTACGACGCCGTATTAAGATTGAAACAACATTTTACGACGTGTTTCGATGCAGGGATCGTAAAGATTTCGTACAGGTACAGAAAAAATATAAACTTCTATTCGCATTCTGGATTTCAATAATAATTTTAATCCCAAAATGTTCCACTGCAAGCTAAGCCTCAGTCAGAATCTAAACAAAACTCAGTAATAACAAATATCTGCACTGATCGATGATAAAACCGGGACAATGATTAATAAATCATTTGAATTTTATTTTTAATGCTACAATACAAATCTGTTTCAATTTAACCTTTTCCCAAATGTGTGCAGGAAATTTTAAACAAGCACGGTCTTATTTAAATTTTAATTACGAAACCGTCAATGAGTTAGACGGGCACTGTTTGTTGTTTACCTGAGTGAACGAAAATTCAAGTCCGGATACTGCAAACATAATTTCAGCAACTGACACGAGCAGGTACTGAGGAACAATCCAAGCGAGATGAAGCTCATTCGGTGGGTTAGTCGCGTGTAGCACAGCGGCATCAAGACGCCCCATCCGCTCCCGTAAACAGAGGACATAGACGCCTCCCGGACGAACGTAACCTTCACCAGAGCCTGAGACTTCACCATCTGCACTCGCCGCTCGCCATTTGAATCTATACAAATAAATAAAATTGAAGTATCTGTTTGTAACTTCAAATTAACAGCTTTTCACTAAACACATATCAAAGTATATAGGTACCTTTTTAATTAATTATTTTTTGTCTGTCTTTCTGTTAGTTCCTGGTAATCTCTAGATCGGCCAGACGGATTTTGACAGGACTTTCATTGGTAACTGATAGATAGCTGATGATATAAGGAGTAACGTAGACTGCTTTATTTAGCCTAGCTTTGCCCACGGGTAAAACCACGGGCCTAACCGCTAATTTTAGAGACACGGCAACTACGTATTTGTAAAGCAAAATGTTGTAAGTTTCATAATGTTACCTTAGTGATATAAATTTTACTCTAAATTATAAAGTTCTAGGCAGTTATGGTGATTATATTTCTTTTTTTTAAACGGTTTATATTTTACTCACCAACTACATTTTAATTTTAAACCATATAACTATTTTTATTCTCAAAGTTTTATTATTTCTGCATTTTATTTCCCTAACCCATTTTTTAGGCTTAATTATGTATTTTTTAAGTATTTTATTTTTAAGGGCTCCCATTTTTTTCACGTTGTCACTGGCCCGCAGCGCTGCGTGGTGCTGCACCGACCACCGTGTGATAGTGCAGTTGTGTTTCTCTCCCTCTTCATATTGCCAGAAGAATTTTAAGTTATGTTCAGCTTTTAAGTAATATTTTAATTAGTTTGACATATTTAACATGTTCGAATTGAGTAATTCAAAAAGTTATCCACAAGTATTCATACGCTATCGGGTTATATTTTTTTTTATCTTCATTTTTTCGATGAAGATCTATCTAAGCAATGGTATAGATAGCATGGTCTAATTTAGGTCGCCATTTTTTATTCTATCATTAACAGCTTACGCAGCTATTTTTTAATGCTATATTAATGATATTGATGTCCTCCTAGTCGATTTTGGCCATGACGGCCAGTCTCAACGGAGACCAACCAACCACGCATATTATAGTGCACAAGTATGTGCGCAAACACATGTGCACTCTCTGTTCCCTCACTCTCATAGTCCGATGATTATAGTAAATAGTAGTACAGATATAGGTACTAACTTGCCAGACTGCAAGCACATGTACGCAGATTCGCCAATGTGGTCCACCGGCGCATCAGACACATAGTATATGTCACTGAGTCTCTTTTCAGTTTCCACAACTATTGACACGTTCTTATTAGGCCCCGTATCGCCCACGTAGACTACTCTGTCGAAATGTATTAATATTCTCTATTTTCTACGTAAACACCTCTACTAACGAATAACAGCAATATGACTTACAGAGTGCTTGGGAATATTTAAAAATGTAATACATTTGAAGTGTTTGTTCCTAATTATTTCGTTCTGACAAAAAAATCAAAGATTGGGGCCCAAAGAATCAAACGAATGTTTCGGAATCCTCATTCAAAAATCAGTGAGTTCGAAAATAAATAGTAACCTTATGTACTATATTAGGTACTTATAATTTTTATATACAAACAATCATAATAATTTTAATCAAAGTTAAGCAAAAAGAAATTACCGACAAAGAAAATTAGTTCTATATTTTCGCAAATATACTATTTTACATATTTTTATTTTATATTGATCAATCGCGGTTTACTTATATGTGAATCTATGTGTCTGTATAATATCTCAACCTACAAATACTGCAGGTAGCAGTTTAGATACTAACTCATCAATTATATTACATTAAAGCGAGCAACTTTTGTAGTTATATATTTATACATGTATACTTAACCTGTAACATTATAGAGAGGCGAATAAAATCATTACAATCAAGTAAAATCAATTCGGAGATAAAGTGTTAACTGACCGACCAACTGTTGACTTGTACAAATAAGAATGTGAATGTAAAATCATACTAACTTAAGTTTAGGTTTTCCGGTCAAAGATTTCGAAAAATGATTCGGATCCATGAAATATAATCCTATCTGATCGTCCGAGTTTTGTCCAATCACAACAGGCATAAACTGAAAATAAATTAGCGTTGAGAATTTAATAAATTAGTTCTAGAGCACCATCACACGCTAAGTCAAAACTCCTTACAATTCATAAGTAACTGTTGAGTTTAGGTTGCTTTCTGTCTTAACGGTTCTGCTGGAAAAAAACGCGTCTTTTTTTATTTCTATTCAGCGCATACAAACTCCCACAGTCTAAATCGTTCCCGTGGGAGAGCCACGCTTCGGCATGAATGAGCCGGCTCAATCAGAATCACGGCCTCATAGAAAACGGGTGTGAAATAGCGCTTGCGCTGTGTTTCAACGAGTGAGTGAGGATACCAGAGGCCCATACCCCAACCCCACCCCACATCTTTTTCCCCATCCCCCAAAAGTCGGCAACGCACTTGTGACGCCTGTGGTGTTGCGGGTGTCTATGGGCAGCGATGATCACTTACCATCAGGTGATATGTCTGCTCGTTTGCCTCCTATACCATAAAAAAAATAGCTCTTCATCAAAATATTTCTGGTCTAGAACAATCGAGTCAGGCAAATAAGCAAACGTAACGCAACTACTTAAGGAAGATGGCTGGCTGGCAGCAAATCTAAAGTGCACAAGGCCTTCCAGCAATGAACTTCAATAAACTGAAGAAGAACATTCTGAAAGATAATATTTATCACTAACCATTCCAGCAACAGTCTTCAATTCTTGTTTTACAACATGTTTTTTCATGACTCGTCCTGCGCAATTGACCGGGCAGGACGTCGTGAGTAACAGAGTGCGGTGCGGGAGTGGGGTCATCAGCGAGGTACTATGCGGATCTACGGTAGTTAAACCCGCACCGTGTACAGTCACATCTACTGCACAAGCCAATGTGTTCATCATAACCAGTCCCGTTTGATGATGCCTTGGTACTTGGAGCGTGGATCGCTGGGAACGGCAATTAAAAAACATTCATATTCCTGTAGCATTTTGGAAGATATGATATTTTAGTAGAAAAAATGTTCATCAACATTCTATTGTCAAATTATACCTACTCGTAAAACAAAGATTGTGTTTATTACATAAAAGTGAACTCAATAAATATTGGCTTGGCACTAACGCCTACTAGACAATCGCTCAATTAATTAATTATTTAGGAATTTGGCAAATAATAATCCTGTTTTATATAACTGTGCGGTAAATTACCCGTCTTGTGACTAACCTTGAAGAAAATATGATTACGATTATTGTCTAACGTTAATGTTACTATGGTGTGCATGTTCTGTTCATAACACTCATACATACCCATTTCTATATCTCGTACTTTCTATATCTTAGTGATTACAAGCCATATTTCCTCAATGAAATCGTCTGCCTACAGGCAAGACAAATTCTTAGATATTTTTCAAATAGCTACTTTTGTTGGAATTAGTTTCTAAAGAACATCAAAATTGTAGTGTAAAAACGTACCTCTATACCAATTTGTAGAATGCCAGCTGACACGAAAGCTAAAGCTGCGAGCATGCCTCCAACGAACATTTTCTGCAGCGGAGCTAGATCAGGCAACAAAGGCCAAGCTCCACCCGGACACAGCGGTATCATGAGCAGAACCATGGCAGGGTTCATCACTTGTAACTGATCAGGCATCAGGGTGACGCCAAATACTTCACTTCGTAACCTTGACGCTTGGAATGTCCAACGTGAACCCTACAATGCAAATCTAAATATTTAAACAAATAAATCAAAATGTTTTAAATTAACAACTTTTTACTGAATGCATGTGAAAGTACCTATATACAGTACTTGCGTTAAAAAACATTTTTTAATCATTTTGTTTGTCTGTCCGTTTGTTCCAGCTAGTTTCTGAAACGACTGGACTAATTTGGCGGTACTTTCACTGACAAACTTAAACAAGCTTTATTTAAAAACTAGTTGAACCCCGCAGTGTTACCGCGGTACGGTTATTGTTGTACCGCGAGTAACGCCGCGGGACAAAGTTAGTCTAAAAAAAAGTAGCCTAAGTTACTCCCTGGATCATCAGCTACCTGCCAGTGAAAGTCCCGTCAAAATCCGTCCAGCCGTTCCAGAGATTACCCGGAACAAACAGACAGACAGACAGACCGACAGACAGACAGACAAAAAATTTTTCAACTACACTTTTGGTATATGTACCGTGTATACATACACATGCATTTAGTAAAAAGCAGTTATTTTAATATTACAAACAGACACTCCAATTTTATTTATTTGTATAGAAAATGGGTTACTCGAAAATACAATAAAAACCATACAGTAGCGAACAATATCGTTGTCACAAATCAATAGAAAGACTCTTTTAGATTTATTTCATTTCTGTATGTTTTTTTTTAATTAATTATTCTTGGCCATTTGTATAGGTATACCTATAATCGCCACCCCTACCAAAAAAATGATGCACATATACCTGCTGATCGAAGAGTGACCAGAAAATGGGCACTGGTAAATACAGGTAAAGTATTGAGAAGACCACCTTCATGTCTGCCACCAACTTTTCACCGTATTCCTCCACGGCGTAATCTAACCAATGCGCGCAACAAGGACCATCCGTCCTCGGATTATATTTTATACGTTTTCGGAATGCAAACTGAAATTAATTAGTTATCTATACTAATATCATAAATTCGAAAGTAACTTTGTCTGTCTGTCAAAGCGTGTATTAAGCTTTCAAAGCGAAACCGCTGCACTGATTTTAATGAAATTTAGTATGGAGATACTTTGATTCTTGAACAAGGACATAGCTAGGTTTAGGCCTCCGGTTTCGCACTCACCAACAAATGACGACGGTACGAATGCTGTCATTTTAGGTTGGTTTCTTGTGAGAGGGTAGAACGTAGGTAGAGGGTTTGAATGACCGGGGCGCGCCCCGTTCGTGCTAAAATCAGCGTAGAGCAGCTATACTACCTTGCCTATTTTATTGTTGTAGATTTAATTTTGTACATTTATGTTTTTAAAAGGCTGATTTGATTGTTTTATATTCTTTTGTAGTCTCGATCTTTAATAACACGAATAAAATGAAGAAAAAAATTGACCTCTTGCTCAGACCAAAGATATCTTGATATTATTGACCTTTATCATGATGATTTGATAAAATAAACTATCATGATTCATGTATTAATATCTATACCAGCGTTTCTTAACTTGTGGCTCGCGGACCCCTGGGAGTCCGCAGTCTTATCAATGGACCATTTAACAATAATAAATAAATGCCAATAAAAGTCTCATAATCGCAACGCAACGCAACGCCGTGCTACTAGGTAACACTGACCAATGACTACTAAGTATCACTGATGGTACTCGCACTATGACCGGTACGCGAATAGAACTTTAGGCGCGCGTAAAGAAGATGAATCTATCTATTTTTTGGCATCATTGCTGCATTCATAGAGAGGCATTAGCTGCTAAAAATATGCCAGTAAAATTAAAAACAGTGTTAGACGACATAGTGCAGTTAATGAATTTTATTAAAGCTAGGCCTCTAAATTCCCGTATTTTCGGTATGATTTGTAAAGAAACGAGAAGCATTCCCAAGTAGTTGTTATTGCATGCTGAAGAGTGTTGGTTGTCTCGTGGCAAAGTTGTGTCACGTGTATTCGACTTGAAAGATGAGATCAGAATGTTCTTTTTGATGAATTGATCATTTCAACGACTCACAATGACAGCATCCTTAGCTGATATCTTTAGTGCCGTTAACGAACTGAACTTGGGACTATAAGGGAGATATAATAACACCTTACAAGTTGAAGAACAATTAGAAAAAAGCCTGACCTTTGGACTAATCGTACAATTCAAAAAACTATAATCACTTTCCTACACTGGCAGTGTTTTTGGAATCCTCTGGTGGAGCAACGTTACACAAAACACAACACAAGTAAAAGACGAAATGATTAAAAACCTCCGCGCTTTAATGTCTTTGTTTCGAGACTATTTTCCAGTGCCTGATAAAAATAAAAATTGGATAGCAGACCTTTTCAACACTGACGTGGCTGATGTCACTGGCTTAATAATGGCACAGGAAAATTAATTAATAGAAATATCCTGTGAGCTTAAGCCTTGAGCCTTTGAAATGCAATTTCAAAGAATCCTTTTTATCAAGTTTTTGTGTGAATGTAAAAAAATATATTATAATGAAATATCAGAAGAAACACTCAAACATTTACTGCTTTTCTCAACCACGATCCAAGTGGAACCCGATTTCAGACTATTACTCAGAAGTAACATCAACCCAAATATCATTAATTTTGTTGCAAAAAAGCAGCACCAACCTTTAAATTAACCCATTTTATATGAAAAAGTACATTTTTTTGGAATTTGCTAAAACAATAAATGGTTCGAAATATTATGCTGCTTTTTACTAAGGGGATCCTTAAAATTGTGCTTGATTTCCGCTGATTTATACAACCTTTAGTTATTATTTTTTTTATATTGGACGGTACGAGTTATATTTCCATCTATGAAAAGATCTCAGAGCAATGAAAACTTGGATATTCTGGGTAGTCTGATAACTGAAACGAATAAAATAAATCTTCTTATTCTGATTAGTGGAACTAATAAAACGTAAATAACCGTGTCATACGATCAATCGAACTACTAGGAAAAAAAAATCACGTCTACCAATCAATCGAACCAACAGAAAAACAGTCCGCGTCGACCGATCTGTCGAACCAACAGGAAAGAAGTTTGCGGCTTCCGATCAGTCGAACCAAATTAAATTAAAAAGCTTTTAAGATACAAGATTTTACTGGAATACCTCGAGACGAATCAAACGAGTCCAAACTCGATTATGTTGCGACGTTTCCAGCTTCAGCATCAGATCAGCTCCATGTCATTATAATGCTCTAGAATCGGAAGAAATCGGTTGATGATATCTGCTTCAAAATTAAGTTGCTAGATTACACCCAAAGATACAAACATACCTACATTGCAAGTGAATAAAAAGCTCGTAAAAAGTCCACGTCGTTTGATCGGTCGGACAAAGTGATCGGACCATGCGGTCATAGTCATAGCATAATTCTCGTGTCACGTTGTTACTTTACGATAAATTCTGACACTACCTAAGAGATTATCATATATATTTTTGAATAACGTGCCTAAGATGGGATAGTAAGACATTACACGTAGACCAAAAAGAGACTAAGTCGCGTGGGTCAGTTAGTATTATATAATTCAACACAAAAAAAAAATGAAAGGAAAATCAATCCATTGTTAAACCAATAATCACGTAATTCAAAACTCATAAGTACGAAAATAGTTTTCACTAATGGCCTCTCCTATACGGCTACAAGATTACCGAACTTCATCAATCATCACTGATGTTCTCTTTTTACAGTCTATTGCGCAAAAAAACTTGTGAAAGGGATGTGCACGGCGGGTGATGATTGATTCGTCTTACTCGCAAGGCTATTGCTATGATGAATGAGGCCTAATACAGGCCTCCTTAGAATTTTAAGGCACAGTTCAATTTCATAAATTACGAGTTTAAGAATAATCCGTTGCCTACATTTTGGAAATGTAAAAGTATTGAATTGAAGTATGAGCTCAATAATGCAAAGAAATAGAGTATGGCGTAATTTATCCTTAGTTTTTGTAAATAACATATTGTCGTGTTAGCATGGTTAGTCAATACCTTTTATACAGCATTCGACAAACACATATCTTATAATATATGAATCGTACTTTGTCTTTTAACATGACTTTATTAGCTTCACTAGTATGTAATAAAATAATTAATGACAAAATGTAGACACGAAATACCTTAGAAGAATCGGAAGTAGTGGTCACAAATAATTTGAACAGACGTCATTACTAATTTCATTAAAATTAATATCTTCTTCTTTCGAGCCTTTATTTCTCCCAAGATTTGGGGTCGAAACAACAATAATAATTTCAGTGATTTTCCGCAGCTTAATTCGTTAGCATTAATGTAGTCAGCAATAATGTAAAAACTGTTCCGCAGCCGTTCTATAAATTATCTCTAGAAGATCAAACAAGCACTTATCAATTTTATTGATGGGGCCACATAAAGAGGAACGGTCTCAATATCCACATCTCATTATTTAAGTGGTTCTTGGTTACTGTCATCATGTCTATAATCTGCCAGCAGAGGGGAATCTCTCTGGCAACATGAGGCCCTGTCGATGGCTTGTCTATTGCTGCCTATCTCGTTCAACCTCTACGGCCTCTTTCTAGAGCATTACAGGTTAACAGAAAGAAACAACTGCTCCCTTGCTTTTTTTATTATTAACTCTAGGAGTAGCCCGTGTAATTTAAGGCCGTGTTGGTGCGGAGGGCCGTGGAGGTCGATGTTTTTGAGTGTATGAAATCGACTACCTAGTGTATTTAAGATTATTTAGTACGATGCAGTCGCTCCACGGAAAAGTTCAACCATATCGTAAGAAAAAAACTCGGTGATCTATTTATAATTAGATTATAATACTAGAAGTCGTAAGTCGTAAAATACAACTGACCTCATAAAACCTCACAGTATTCAGAATATTAAGAAATGTTTTTGATTTCTTGCGGGTAATGTAATGTTCAAATACAAAATTGAACTATAGATTTGCCTTTATGCCTATAATTTTTTTCAGTGTTGAACGTGTCGAATGTTGTGAACTGTTGTAGTTCATGGCTCGTTTAATATCCTGTTTGAGGTTAGAAATAAACTCGCTGTGCTCGCGTCGCTGAACGGATATTTATGTTTTGATCGTTCATGATTACATTTTCTGGCTGCTGTGTAATTTTCAATTTTAAATATTGAAGTACTAATTCTTTTTATTCGTGTTTTTGTTGCCATTCTCATCATACCATTCTCAATTAATAATTGGGAAATCAGGTTAAATATTCAAAAACATAAAGAGAAACCGCTTTTAAACGAACGAGTAAACGATTTTAAACGTTCACACACTATTATGCGTATACTTGAATGAGATTTGTGGGAAATATTACAAGTTTAATAGCTTAAAATACACTGTAATAAAGTACTTAGTACAGAAATGTAAGGATTATAAAGGTAGTAGAGCCACGAACCGTGATTTTAACACGGACGGGCCGTCTCGACCGGGGCGGTACTAGATTCTCACAGAAGAGCAACCTAAAATGACAGCAGTCGTGCTGCGTGCGACACCGGAGGCCCAATGTTGCAGAAGTATCACTAGGCGGCCAAGGTGTAGGTCACCATGCTGCATTGTTGCATTGTCTCTTGGATTCTGCTTATACTTTCCATCAGGCGTAGTGGAGTCATTTTGGCAGGCCCATACATAAAAAACTCCCCGAATAGGACGCCAGAGGTCAGCTGATGGTTTTAAGTAGGATCACCACATAGTCCTACCTCTAATAATAGCTAGCAAAAATGGGTAGGGCAGACAAAACTACATGGAATCGGTGTTGCAGCGATTCGTTTGTTACTAACTTTTAGTAAAATATATATAACTATTGATTATTTCAAGTGAGCTATTAATTACCTATTCAGTTTCATTTCATTTGCACTTATAACTATAAAGTATACCGATGGAAATAAATATTAGTATAAACAAAATTATGAATATTAGTGTTACGTGTTACATTAATAAGGAGTTTCGATCGTTGGTATAGTAAATATTTGAGAACCAATATTAGGATAAAAGAAAATTTATTACAAGAGATATTATGAATTATGATAATTATGTTATGAGTTATACAAAACGTGTGGACCGCAAAACTCACACCCCGAACGCTCGCATCGAGCCGGCGTTTCTCCTTTTCAGTTTCTTTCTTTTATAGTTAAGAATTGCTAAATATAGCCACCGTCTCCTTTGTTGACATCTTTTGGCTCGAACGGTTCGGTGAATACTGAACGGCGAACCAAAAGATGCGTCACTCGATCGATGAATGCTGAATGTGTGGACGAAAGCCCATGCCGTGGTTTTTACTCGACATGTTAGCTCGATCGAGTAAAATCGTATGTGAGTACTTAGCATAAGAACGCTTTAAACCATATTGTAATGCAAAGGTCACTTATTTATGTTTTTATTTACAAATGGAGGGCTTAATAGAATTTAATAAGTCAAAATAAAATGTTATTTCTTCATAAACACGTAATTGCCATCGGCTAGGCTTTATTAGACAATTGTTTTAAATATTTTTAGGTGAGTTTTTCCTCCTATGAGCTAAAATTAAAAATTTAATCAAATTCATAAAGTCAAATAATAGATTTCATTATTTTCAAAAATGTATGTGAAGCAAATGTCTAGAAGTGGATTGTTAAAGGCTCTTGATGATGAAGTGAATGACGAGATACATTTATGCGCATTTTAAGGAAATTCATGGAACTGTGCATATAATAGGTATTTACCTATGAAGTTGCCGTTTTGTATGCAATAAGTGAAAGTACTTATTTTTTCAAACTATTTTATTTCTGTTATTCGAAGTAATCACCCATGCAATCGACGCATCTTTGCCAACACATTGGCAGTTTATTGATGCCCTTCTTGTAAAAATCAGCAGGACGGGAGGCAACAAACTCTTCAAAGACATTTTGTACTGCCTCTCGGGAATTGAATTTTTTACCCACTAAAAAGTTGTCTAAATTTTGGAAAAAGTAATAGTCCGTAATAAGAGCAATAAGATCGTTATTGTAAACAAAACTTTTACAAAAATCTAAACCTCCAAGTACATTCTAATGTAAAATGTTGCCAAGACGACTGCTTACCCATGAAGTTAGGGTTGATAGAGTTTCATACATTTTATATAGATTCCAAAGCTTGGCTCTACATGAGATCTGAAATAATTTTACAGGGCAAGCTATATGGAGTCGTCTTAGCAACATTTTACATAAAAATGTTTTTGGTGGGATTTCATTTCTTTTTGTAAGTTGCTTATGCCAGTATAATTCTGAATCTGCGGGATTGCTACCATGTACCTTTTTGTTTGTGAGTATCCGATATTTCGGCGCTGTTGCAAGCGCCATGATCACGGAGTAACTCATATACTTTTTGTAAATAAATACATAGTATACATAGAAAACACCCAAACACCGAAACAAATATTTGCTAATCATACAAACATTTCCTGGAAATCAAAACCGAGACCTCAAGAACAGCAATCGACTTCACACCTAGCACACAGGTAGCACATACAAATATTAGTGTTTCATCAATATTAAAGGTTTGCATATATAGTGTATTTAATTAAACCTTTATTAAGTTATTTTATACTTTTTAGTTTTTGAAGTCGGTTTTTTTAAACGAACTTTTTTTTATAGATATTAATATTATTATTTTTATGTTTGGTCCTGCCACAATGACTCTACTTTGCCTAATGGAAAGCATGAGCAGAATCCAAGAGTGGTGGTCACCATACTGCGAATGCAGACAATGCCACAATGCAGCACGGTGACACACCATGGTGGGCTAGGGATGCTTCTTCACCATTGGGCTTTTTTCGTACTTACCAACGAAACACGACAGCATGATCGCTGTCATTTTACATTGAAAAATGTAAAGTATTGGAGCTATGCAATTTAAACTTTGTATGTTTAATAAGTCTTTTATTAATATAATATCCTGAGAATTTGAAGTATCTGGTACATATATCGGAAATATTATGAGGGTTCAAAAAAACGACAAAGCACTTTGAAAAAGGGTAGGTAGCCCTTGCGCTTCGCTTGGGTCGTCTTGGCGGGGGCAAGACCGTGCCGCCAGAACTTAGACTGGAAATGAATGTTGGCCTCCAAGCTACCTCTAGTATTTATACACATAGACAGACAATAAGAACTGAATTCAATCAGATTTACCTACATTTTTGTTTAGGCATATTTTTTTACATTAGTAAACCGAATGTGACACTCATGATCATTTTACAGACAAAAAAGTAATACGGCACACAATTCAAAACACTTACCCAAGCGCAAGACATGAATTTCAGCGTTACATTATCTCGAGGTTGCTTTATTCTATACGACGACTTGCCTGCGACGAATATCACTGGAAACAAACATTATATAGTAAGAACTTCGAAGTTAATCAGTGTGGATTTTAGGTAGACCACAATCCAAGAAGAAAAAATCAATATAATAGAACCATAAAACTAACTTAACTTTTTGAATCAAATTAATAAATATAGAGTTTTTGAATTCTAAAAAGAGTGAAGCACATTACATTCATATTTATATATAGTAATAACGCTTTAACTTCATAACAAATACAAACCAATAGAAACAAGCACGAGCAAAGCGGGAAAACCAAAGCCTAACGCGTAACAGGCATCGTCACCGAAACACATGACGCTCCTACGCAGCGCTGGCGTAACCACCATGCCCATAAAGCCCCCAAGATTCACAGTACAGTAGAATGTTGAGAAAAATCGCTGTAGAAGATGGTTTTCTTCAGGGAGATGAAACTGTAAAATAAACAAAATAATCACAACAAACTACCATCACTTGTCGAGACACAAGCCACTTTGCAAGGTGGCCGGAGATCATAGAATGACCTTCGATGCCAGGTGTGCATTCTGTGGGCATGGAGCGGTGCTCATTCTCTCTCCCGTCCCGCCACTTCCCTTGAAGAGTATGTACTCTCGGAAGGCCATGGACTGCTGCAATAGGACCACAACACTCCCTAAGGCCAGTGTGTGAAATGCAATTCGTCAAGCCAATCATCACATGAATGATATCGTGACATGTCCAAGCCGATACGATATAATAACTTTAAAAATTATTGTATCAGAGACTCTAAACTATGGAATCATGATCATCATCAACCTATCGCTGTCCACTGCTGGACATAGACCACTCCAATTGCACGCCACTTAGAAACTATAGAATGGATCTCGTAAATACTTGAGGTTCGTCCTCAATACGAAGATTAAAAGATGATCCCGTGGTGAAAAACTTGAATTCAATTTAAGGTTAATATAATTAATAAGTTGAAATAAAATTGACCTGATCTCCTCCAAATGCCGCTACACAAGGCTTGATGCCACCAGTACCCGTTGCTATTAAAAACAAACCCAGCATAGACGTAGATCTGTTGAGTAATGTATTTTTATACGTGTATATTATTAAACAAGTTCAAGAACTTTAAGATTATAAAAGAAGATTCAGGATTTTTGCCAAAGTCTAGAAAATATTATAAAACCAAATTAACTTTTGAAAGCTTTAAATGATGTTGAAAGGTATTGTTAACTGTGATGTTAGGTATTGATGATATACAGTTTTATGTAGATAGCTATATTTTACTAGCTTACCCACGCAACTTCGTCTGTTTCTCTTTCAAAGTCAAAGTCAAAAATACTTATGAATAGTCAATATTAATAAATCGAGTGATTCTAGTCGCCAGTTCCAAGTGCAGCCTACCCTAATAGAGAAGAATCTGGTAAGAAACTCCATTGATGCACCTTTTTAAAAAATAAATAGCGTTTACAATTTTCTTTCTCTTAACTATAAGACTTGAATGAGAACGAAGTCGACCAAAGAAAACAAAACAAAAAATTTGGAGTCATTGCTGCACTCATGCACCGTTATTACTCAAAACTGCAAGATTTTTATGGTTTCTAATTATGGTTGGCTGGGTGGTTCGGTTCTATTGGTCTATGTCTATACGTGATCTTATTAACTATGACACCAGCAAAACACATATAAATAAACGGTGAAAATCGGTAAGATAGTTTTGGGGTTCATGATTACACGCAAGCAGACAAGAAATATATGTATATATTTTTAACCGACTTCAAAAAAAGGAGGTTTCTCAATTCGACCTATATATTTTTTTCTTTTTTTTGTGTGTGTTCGCGGATAACTTCGTCGTTTATGAACCGATTTTGATGATTATTTTTTTAATGGAAAGGAGATATCCCAATGTGGTACCATGATAAGGACACTAAGATCTGATGATGATATATTTTCGTTTATTTTTGTGAGTCTTTAGTTTACCATCGACAGTCAAGTAACAAGATACTCTATGCAAATAGGTACGTGTAACTATACAATCACTTACGTAGGCGGTAGCATCAAAGGAGGTATCGCTGCACAACAGGTCAAGACAGTCCCAATCAAATATACTACGGAAAAATATAATATCACTCTGAAAAGAAATACATATGTTAACATTTGTGCATATTGTTAATTGTAGTGCTTAATGTTCAGTTACGACAGGGAACTATTATACTCTATAATATAGTAAAACGGACAAATTGTTTTCATATTATAGCAATATGTTTCTTAATTATAAATTGATATACGAATCAATTCAAATTGACTAATTTTAAGCAAGTAAATATTCGGGTGATTACTTATTGCGACAGATTAAGAAAACCACGCACGTGTCACCACCTCCATACATACCGTAGGGGATGTAAACTACTCAGCTCCACTGTACTGGAAAGAGAAGGAAAATTTGACACGAATCCTATACCACCCGTCTAGCCAGTGCGGTATAGTAAGCCAAAACAGACTTTCTAAGGAAGTGCTTGTCTCCATCAGGTTACTACTAAGGCTATTGACGTTATTCTACCACATACCTAGGTCCTCAAACATGCTAGTACATACCTGTATCTTCCAATGAAATTATCAGCTAGTATCGCACCCATGAGCGGCATGGTGTAGCACAACATAATAAATATGTGATAAACAACCGTTGCTGCATTCTCGTGGAGACATAACACATTCCTTAAGTACAATGATAATATAGCTGAAACGCAGTAATAACAATTCATTTAATCTTTAAAAACTCTTTAAAATCTTTATTTTAAAGTAATTAATTAATTTTAAGGCTCCATTACAAGAAAGAAATGATTACTTAATTGTCAATAAAAACTGGAACAAGTCTTGCGAATGCATGTCCCTACATCAACTTTCAAGGTGAAATAACAAAGTTTTTCATGGTATTTGTCATTTTCATGGAAAGCACAATATTACCTACTTCTTTCACCTTTTTTCTGTGCGGTAATCCCCAAATAAGACCATCCATAAACCGTATCGGGAACTAGAAAGAACACCCAAGAAAGGAAATCTCCGGAACACCTACCTATTTCTCTGCAATTTATATCCTGTTCCTATTGCCTAAAACCTAAGACATTGGTTATTACCAGAGAATAAAAATTATTCAAAGACTCATATTTATTAAAGCCGTAGACCATTAATATTATCTAATGCTTCTAATGCTAGATATTTTCATAATTATACCACATGGTACAAAAAAAATTGGTGCTGACCAAGGTATAGTATTACTGGTACGTACTTCTTAATCCACAAAACGAGAATCTTTCACAAAATTCTGTAGCTATTATACAAAATATTGATGCAGGGTGGCTCTGCATTATCCATATATCTATAAATAAATATTAATCTATTGGTGATCAGTAGTAAAATAATTTAAGTAAATATAAAGAGACGTATTTCTGTCAAATGAGCTATGGTATGATTGAGTACGATTATGGTACGATTACATTTTTTTCTTTGCTTATTTACTTTGAATAAGGTTTAAGTGTTGTATAATGCTACCTCCAGGAAAGTTTTTCAGAAATACACTACCCAAAAGAGACTTTGAGCCAAATTACTGGGTTCAAAGACATGTTTATCGTCTGTAACTAGTTATTTTAGCTCAGATTCATGGAGATATGGTGATATACAAGAAATTGTAAGGCATATTTTCTATTCTTATCTGTTGAAATGACTTTAAATATCATATTATTTAAGTTTTTGCTATTTTTATTTTTTTTTTCTCCCTGGGTTCTTTGTTCCGTCTAATCTCTGGAACAGCTGGGCCGATTTTTACGAGACTTTCACACTGGCAAAAAGCTGATGATAGGCTTTACTCGCGTTTATCTTTGTACCGCGGGTAATACCGCGTGGCTCGTCTAGTTTTATACTATGTGACGACATGGTAAGGATCAAAGAATGATTTCACATATATTTATTTTTTACTGGGAAATAAGAATAATCAATACGTACGAGTATACCTAATAAAATCGTAACTGGTCGCTATCTGTACATGGAAGATTTGTATAAAAAAACTGTTATAGTATACTTGTTATAGGCTTTGTAAACACAAAAAAACCCAAAACAATGTTTTGAATTTTTTTCTGTTTGTCTGTGCGTTTGTGCACGCTAATCTCCGAAACAGCTTATCCTATTTAGAAGTGGTTTTCACTAATGTATTATTACCTTATATACATTAGTGAAAACCACATCTAAATAGGACGAAGCTTACCAGCTTCACTTAACGCTTAGTGTTTGTTTCATGCCAATCGGTTCATAAACAAAAAAGTTATGCCAATTTGATGAGGCTGGACGTTTGTAGATTGTTCGCTTTGCATTCGATAACACTGACTGTTTTATATTTCACTAGCTGTGCCCGCTACTTCGTAGACGTGACATTTGGATTTTTTCACTGTTTAAACCTTCTCTGAACTACGAAAATAAGCTAAATCGGCCCAGTCGTTTTCGAGTTTTAGCGAGACAAACGAATAGCAATTGATTTTATATATAAGAAGATTTTTTATAAATAAAAATGAATCACCGAAATATATGTAGGTATAACTTCCGATCGGCTGCACCAAATTGTATAATTATTTTTGTATGTGTTTGTTTTTGTGAGGACAAAGTTTATATAGAAGAAAATTAAAAGATACATTAAAAGTTTTTTTTTCACTTAACGAACCTGCATAAATACTAAAATAAGGTTTTCAGAAATTTTGAATATATTTACGACGGAAAAATATGGCAGTACGAAGTTTGCCGGGTCAGCTATGCGGTGAATAAAGCTGGGAGCTAAAGCTGAGTTTCTTCATATCACTGACCTCTCTTATATACGTGTAACACCAACATCTCGGTTGGTCACAACCTTGCCAAAGAGTCTGCAGTTAAAACGTTTCTACTACAGGTTTTTTGAACGCTATCCCACTTAGTTACATTCACAATACATAGATGTCGTTCTAATCACATACGGCCTATAATATTCGTACAGGGGATTAAGTTATTGTTAGTATAGTGCCAACTGATTTATAAAAAAATTACATATGTCCTATTAAATATATATGTACGATATACAACTTCATATAGTAGAGGAACCATATAGGGACTATATAGTACCTATAGATTTATACACTGCCCGGCATCACGCAACACAGTGCGGAGATGCTTTTTCTTAGGTTGCTTGTAAGTACCTCTTTGTAACCAAACACACAGAAAACGCAGCACACGCAGTTTTGAGTATCCTATATTCAGAGAAATTCTTTATGTGGTTACAAACACAAAAATTGCGAACCTCATGATGTCGTCAAAAATCTTCATAATGTTATAAATATGCACCCCCTGTTGACTACATATTAATTTTTTTTAACTATCATTTCTTGACTGTACTTACCATCAGTTGTAACAGGGGACCATATATCAGTGTAGTACCTATACTGCTTCATCCAGCTGCAGAACCTAGGTGAAGAACGGGTCTGCCACCGATTCAGTGACAAAATAGGGTTTTTTAGATATCAAGAAAATCTAAGTAACTATATGGGAACGTGCACGACAGTAGTGCCATTTCTCAAACGCAACGACTCCCGTCAAAATCGGTCCAGCCGTTCCAGAGATTACGCGGAACAAACAGACAGACAGACAAAAAAATTTTAACTACATTTTTGGTATATGTGCCCTGTATACATATGCATTTATTAAAAAACGGTTATTTTTATATTACAAACAGACACTCCAATTTTATTTATTTGTATGTATAGAAAACTGGTTTTGACAGTGTAAAACACAAAATATCTATCCGTAGACAAACTATGATGAAAAGAAATAAATTGGTTTTAGCAGAATATGTAAGGAATATAGAAGAACTAAGAACAAGGCAATAGTTATTTAATACGAGCCAACATAATTCGGCAAACATCGGTGACCTTCATCATCATCATCAGCCTATCGCAACACACAGCTGGACATAGGCCTCTCCAATTGCGCGCCACTTGGTTCGATCCTCGGCTTCTCGCATCCAGCTCCTGCTAGTGTCTTGCGGAGATCACTCCAGCTGGCCTTTGGACGTCCTACACTACGTTTGCCGAAACGCGGTCTGCACCCTGCCCTTAACACCCTATAAAACAAGTTTCAACTTTAGTACTCTCCTAACTTAAAAAGAACACATTTTAGTATCCAACAGTAGATAAGTATATCTATTAAGATTTTAATTAATTTATGATGTAAACCGCAGTTGCCTTTACTTATAACTAGAGCGGAAAGTGCAAACATATCACTGCTTTAATATGTCCATGATTTATTACATCCATTTAAATCTTTGATCTAATTTTCAGGCCGCTTTAGGATAAACATAAAATTTACAACCAAATGTTGGTGTTGTAAATTTTGCGGTTTATAATACAACAACAATATTGACTAATTTTAAAGCAATTGTCAATTGACAAGTTTCACTAAGCCTCTTTTGTTATAATACATTTCTGCCACGGTAAGCGCTGCGATCGATTCCTATACACTTCGCACGATCCCAATTGGGAATATGCAATTTTTTTTTTTTTAATAAGTAACCACTGTTGACAGCACACCTCGAGAATTCTGTTTATCTGGTATATTTCAAACTCAAGTTATGAAGCTCGTTTGGAGACAGATTAAAACGTTGACAGCCATATTCATCCCGTGAGTGTCGTAACAGCACAGGCGTTTTTACCTACAGTGAAGGGTGTGCGATGTACACGGGCGCAACGGTGTTAGGGGCGACAGCCGCGTCACATTTCATGAATCTGTAAGCCCTTACTGAAGGGCGCTAGAGTAATTATTGCACACGGGCGTTTCACGGGCTAAAGACGCCTTCGCGTAAGAGCCAAGTAAAGGAGAAACACTGGACTACTTACCGCACGGTATACAGAGGAAAACTTGATACAAATTCTTTACCAAGTCATCTGGCTAGCGAATTATAGTAGACCAAAATTTCCTTTCTAAGATGAGGCTTATGTCCAGCAGTGAATCATTAAGCTGATAATGATGGTAGAGTTATGAAGGTTTAACGATCAAAGGCCGAAGCGTTTCGAAAAAAGTTAGAAAGTGCCTTAGAGCGCTTCGCTTGGGTCAGTTGGGTTAAATAAAACCATATATTACACCAAGATGATTTTTATTAAAGATTAATATTAAGATATGGATATTATAGTTGTAGAATATAGCCTGATGGCAAAAGGTATTATAACACCTCCTTATACTCGTACATACTTAGATACCACATCAAGAAATACATATTTAAGTGATACATGTTTTAAACATCGAAATGCCTTGAATGGCTTAAAACCACTAAATACATTTTTCGTTAATTACCTTAATTATGAATTCTTAAACATACAAACCACTTAAGTACACAGGAAATACATTAAAAAAAGCACTCAAGTAGGGATTTAGGCAGATTTATATTTAAGGGCCCCCACACATAACTACGATGCGATGCGATGCGACACCGCATCGTAGGAACTTGCGAAGCGAATTGCTACGATACGAATTCGTGCGGCAAAGCCTTGATTCATATGACTACACTTTCGACCACAAACAGATGTCCTAATGAGATTTTTGTGTGAAATGGATGATGAAAAATAGAATAAAATAATAAATAAAAATAATATAAATGATTTATGGATACAAATAAATAAGAAAATAGTTTTGTAAATGTTTTAAAAGAAAATAAATGTTTAATAAATATTTTGTTTATATTCTTCAGTATTTGAACCAGAATATAATAACATCTCAGATCCTGCAAATTATGCGTAGCGTATAGTAACCTAGTTACGTAACTTAACACTACATATGTATTAAATAATAATAGATATTTAGGAGATATAACACACAGCGCTATCTAGTAAAAGTAAAGTAAAGTAAAAAAAGAAAGAAAGTAGTGCCATCTAGTAAAGACTCAGACTGGGCCAAAAATATTGTCAATAAGTGTGACGTAACATTCTGACGTAGGTAATTTAGATATCGCAGATATGTGCCGCATATTTTGTGTGAGCGCCCTAAGTGTTATTTTAGAAATAAATTAACTATAGTAAATTAAAAAAAAATACATGAAACTTACAATATAACACACACGTATACATTATCGGGATATTCTTATAAACATAGGTTAATTTCAATACTTATGGCTCAGGAACGGCTAGATCGATGATAAAGATCTTTGATTGGTCCATCCCCAGATATCAGAATAATTATTAAAAGTAATACAATTTTGTGTCTGTGCCGTTCTTTTTATTAGAGAATTTTGGCGTCTTATTCAATCCTTTTCCCTTGAATCTTAAATTATTTTCCCTACTTTCATTGCCATGAGGACAAATGACAAAGAACATTTTTTTTTAAGTCTGTGTTTATTATCCGAATTGACTAAATAAAATAAACCGAAGGTGATAAGGCGATACGCCTATGGCATTAATAAATTTAGATTATATCTTTCCACTCAGTCTCAATTATTTTTATTTTTGCTATCAGTCTCAGGATTATTATATATTTTATGCTCCTCCCGGATTATTTTAAATAAGTTTTTCGAGCAGGTAGTCTCGCTACTGACTGTGATTCACCCCGTGTTTCAGAGTGAAAGTCTATGAAAACCTTTCCGTTAATTGTTCAATAGTCTCATCCGGTACAGAAAATATTAAACTTCTTTATTTATTTTTCATAAATGCTCGACTCCTATTGATAGTAGCTTGATGTTATGTAGCCTTCCTCGACAAAATACGGTACCCAACACTTCCCGAAATACTTTTTTGTAAAACTAAATAAATGCAAAACCAAATTCTGGTAACAGTTCTAGAACTGTCTTTTTTCTTTAGAAAAGAAAGAAAAAAGTTTACTTACAACAAATTAAAGAACAAGATATAATATAAATACAGCAAAGAATGTTTCTATTGTAACATGAGTTTTATCTACACTTTATTCAATCAAACAAGTTTTTCAGCTTTATAGGATTTTCTAACATCGTAACAGATTGGTTCTGATAAATAGTTTCCAAAAAGCTCAATCGTAGTGCAGTTATCTCCGGCGGTAGCTCAAAAATTGGACTATTTATGTGAGTAACGAGAAAACTCCGAAAATTTTGAGGTTTATATCTGTAAAAAGGAATAACATTATTAATTCCTATTGCTGTAATCATATAGGATTGCAAATTGTTTTAAAATAGACTATCGTACTATATAGTTCGGGATCCCCGGTACAAATTTTACAATTAATTATGAGTACTATCACTGACGAAATGTCTCATTGGTACTATCAAGCAAATTTTTTGTGAGTGTCTTCATTTTGCTGAGGGGCCCACCATCACCTTACAAAAACTTTCGAATGTGGTAGCAAACAGGGGTAGCATAGACAAAAACTTTTGAGCGTAGAACCGGGAAAACCACGCAATTTATAGGACAATGTGGCTGTGTTAAATTATATAAATATTAAAAGTCAAGACGGAGAAGTTAGAGTCCGTGTGATGATGGATTAAAATACGGAGAGCCAACACCCCGAGGATTTCGTAATAGAGCCAACTATGCAGGACAACAAAGGAAAGCCCTTATTTTTTTAACGTGTGAAATCCTCTCTCGGCATGAGCGTGCGCAGACGTAGGGCAGCTGACGTATATTTTACCGGCTAACTGATCTTTCACCCGAAAGTATAGACAGTGCTAGATTTTTTTATTTTAATTTACTGACAATTAATTTATTAACGCTATGGGCGATTCTTGCACGCTATATATATTTATTAATGTTGAGTGATTGTTTGTATCCTATACGATGTCAGTATCCTCGCGGACCAAGACGCGGGCACAAGCTAGTTAATTCGTGCAAGTAAGTCATCATGAAGTAATAAAAATGAAGTCAAATTAAAACTTCTTTTAAATTATTTTAAGTTATTATGAATATTTGCAATCCTATCTATAAATGTTGTCATAATATGACAATATTATTTGAAATCTTTTTTGTTTTGAATGAGTCATATCCTCTAGATTGTAAGCAAATAACACATAGATATAAAATATAGATGATAAAGAAATTATTATTGCTGCGACATGGACATCATGCACAAACTGATAGCGCAAAAGCAAATCGAAAAAACTGCAATTCATCCCAATCGGTTCAACCGTAAAATCGAAACAGAACTTATAACTAACTGTAACTGTAACTTTCGAATTTATAATAGTATGGAGGATATAGTTGAAACATGGTTTAGAAGCGTGAATACTACTGACTAGCTGACCCACACAACCTCGTTTACGTCTCCTATTGCCCGCAGCGTAATCATTTTCACCTGTTTTTTTTTAATTCTTCATTGGTGCTCCGCTCCTTTTGATCTTAGCGTGATTATATACAGCCTTTAGCTTTTCTCGATAAATGGGCTAGCTAACACTGAAAGATTTTTTCTAATCGGACGAGTAGTTCCTCAAATTAGCGCATTCGAGCAAACAAACAAACTCTTCAGCTTAACATCTTTTTTTGTATGCAATAAGTGAGAGTAATTATTTTTTCAAAGTTCTAGTCTGGTGAGTATGGTAAAAAAATCAATTCCCGAGAGACAGTACAAAATGCCTTTGAAGAGTTTATTGCCTCCCGTCCAGCTGATTTTTACAAGAAGGGCATCAATAAACTGCCAATGCGTTGGCAAAGATGCGTCGATTGCATGGGTGATTATTTCGAATAACAGAAATAAAAAAGTTTGAAAAAATAAATACTTTCACCTATTATTAGTAGAGATTTATGTTTCGTAACCAGATTTCAGTAGAAAACAACGATTAAAAGGGTATGCCTCTTTAACCGTAATGTTAATATAAAAATGAAGTGTAAACAAACGAAGGTTACATTATAGAAATTATACTTTTTTTTCTTTTTTTTCTTTCTTTCTTCTATCTTTCTTTTTAAAAAAATCCACTTCTTTATTTAGAGCCCCAACAAACAACAGACTCGATCGGCCTGTGGTTTGGTTGGTTTCTTAAGGTTAGTCACTCAGTGTATGCATTGAATGTCTGCATGTGTACCTACACTGCCGCGACACTTAGTTGCAGATGTAGTGAATCTGTTGGTGTCGCTGTAGTGGCTGTGTCGACATCGTGGAGACGGGACGTGCGCGCTTTCCGACACAAGTGTCGTTAATTTCAAAGCTGTGCGAAATTTTAGCGAGACTAAAGACGTGGTCTGCAGAGGAAATAAATTTTTTGATTTTATTTTAAGAAGTGTTGCCAGAACTATGGCAAAATTTTTGATATTTCCCCGGTTAATAACCGGTATAAACCTGGTTATAAACATCGAGTATATAAATCAGCTGCGGTATAAAGCTAGACCGAACAATTTAAAACTTCGGCATCGGAAATACATAGAAAATTGCATAATTTACGACCGCAGTTTAATAACGAACTGAGAAAACTTGAAAGACTTCATGTTTCACCCGAATAAAGTTTTATTATTTGAATAAAGTTTTATTAAATTAACTTTCTGGATCTTCTTTCAATTCAGATAAATATTGTATGCCCCTATTACCCATACAGATCTCTTTTTACGACGACGCCTTTTAATAGAAACACATATGGCGACAATCGCAGCAGCAAAACGTCGATTCATGGCGATGGAATGTATCACAACAACACATTCGGTGTCAAATATGTTGATTCAGGTAGACGGCAAATACATTTGAACCGGTACACTAGTTGTCTACACCAATGTCGACACAAAATATTGCTAACCGTGTGGACGCAATCGATCGACATTAGTGTCGATATTACTATCAAAATGTCAGTGTCGTCATGTATACTTACCATTAACCAGGGTAAAGATGTATGGAAGTGCGCAATTTATAACATTTCGGTATCGACCGACAAATAAACCAAAAATCAACCCGATCAAACTACCGGCCGATTAAAAAGTTTGTAGTCTGCGGGGGCTTTTATAAATATAAATATTTCGGACAGGTAACACACGAAGTCCCAAGCTAAGCAGAGCTTGTGTTATGGGTACTAGAAAACTGATACAAATACATTTATACTTTTTTTTTGTAAACATACATATTATATATAGGAAACACCCAAACTCCGAAACAAATATTTGTAGATCATACAAACATTTGGTCCGAACCGGGAATCAAACCGAGACCTCATGATCAGCAGTCGCACACGCCAACCGCGACACCAACGAGGCAGTCATGTGCAAAGTGGGTGGAGGGCGCCGTCAAATCAATCGCAACAAAACAGATTGTGGACAGTCATATATCTAATTGCTTTATTTTCATTGAATTTCATAAAACGTTTTTAAGTATTTTCAAGTGAATTCGTTAAAATTTCCAATGTCGGTCACAGTACGTGTTGTGTTATCAATTGTAGAAACAATAGGGAAAAAACGGTTTGTGGAAGTTTTATTCGTTTCTAATTGAATACCTGCTGTGAAAAAATAAGGCCCTTATCATACTAGCGGATTGCGAGCGTCCTCAAAGCGGAGTGGACACTCAACGAATATGTTGCGGACGTGGAATAAGATCGCCCCGCGAACAGCAGCTTGGATACCATTTTGTACAGTCGACCTCGTCGGGATCCATCTTGTTACTGAGTGTAAGTATTATATTGTAAGTCCTTAATTCGATCCAAACACACGACAAAACGTAGCATATTTGCCACGCGCCCGCGACGTCCTGTGCAGCCGCAGCGTGTTCGCAATGCATTCGTTGCGCGCTCGCCCCGCCCCGCAGCCGTTCCCAAAACCTATATGTATGATAAGGCCCTAAAAGCAAGCAACTTAACCTAGTATGATATTTCATGCTTCATGCTACAATTACAACACTTTCATTTGGTTACTACTGATAACCGTGCCAAGTCCAAGATAATTGTGGTCACTAGGGGTGCTGTCATCGCGCACACATCGAACACCTAAAAAACTGCATTGATACCAAAGAAATCAGTGACCTTTGTTTGTGGAAACCGACCACGCGATCAGGTCAGGGATTAATTATTCCAGACCCACCGCTCTTACGCTGATGGATAAAGGACACAAAATGATTCTGCGATCTCCAAACGAATAACGATGCATCCAAATTCCGGCAGCCCTTACATGTACCCTCAATGCCTTAACCATGGCTTTCGATTTAGTTATTTAATAACAACACATTCACCAAAAAAAAATTTAAGTACCTTAATATCCCTTTCTTTCCTGTGTAACCCTGGCCACCATGTCCCACAAAATTATATTAACCACAATATATGAATAGGTACAGTAGTACCTATTCACATATTGTGGTTAATATATTTTGCTAATAATAAAGCTTGAAATAGGTAAAAGTATATTATTAAGTATAATAATATACTTTTATCTTTTTTTTTTACCTGTGGAAACCCCTTGGGCCGTCTCCCCGTCGGGGTTTGCGGCGGGGCGGTGTGTCGGAATCGAACCGACTAAAACCACACGGTGTGCCACTCTGCGCCTGAGACGGGAGGGATTATTAACACATCCGGACCCCTCCCAGCAAATATACTTTTACCTATTTCAAGCTTACTACAACGTTCCAATTTAGTTTTTTTATATAATACTACATACATATTATGACATTTGCGACATTGAATCTATTTTGTTTGCCTCTTTTATTATTCTGAAATAGTTTTTTTATTATTTTTTTATTGATATCACCTTATATTGAAAAGAGCTATGTAAAAGATTCGAGGTAACCATCAAATGAAATAAAAATCGAGTTTTGATTCATATGATAAACATAAGGATTTTTTTGTAAAAAAATATCCGTCAACAAAAAGCTCTTGATTTGTTTGTTATTAAAAATACTAAAATAAAAACCGAGTTTGATTCATATCATATGTATATTAAGTAAATCAACTTTTTCTAAAGAAGTCCATATAATTACATATAGTAGTAATGGGAGTGAAGGTCTACTTACAAGCAACAATTAAATAATCAATTATCAAAATATACAAATATTTTTATAGATATACAGTTTACAAAAAGGCGACCCTCTTACTTCGCGCTTAAATTATATTCAAATTAATGTAGCAAGACAGGTTGCATGCATTTGGACGAAACAAAAATTACACAAAACACATCTATAAACGAAAATGAGGTTACATGACACTCGTACAATTCGTCTTGCTTCATACAAATTTCGAAAATATTTTTAATGTAACATTTAAGAAAATAGTTAATGGCCAATTAAATTACGTGTACATGTACTCTCTATATCTCATCAATGGCGCCGTCCTCTTGTTGCATCAACAACTATAGCAATACAAATAATTGTATAGATATGACTCTTAAATACCGCGTTCATGAACCGTTTTAAAACTTAAATAATCAAAGTGAAAAGTGATTTATATATAGATAACCAAAAACAATGTTGACAAAAAAAATATAAGGGAAGAAAGAAACCTGTTTACTGTGGTATTAACAATGTGCGTCAGCAAAATCTCAAAGAAATTATAAAAAAAATCAATCATTAGCTGGCGGTTCAACATTTGTGTTCGGTATTATTGAAGTGAAGAAGCTATACAAGAGAGCCCGGCCTCCGAGAGAGACATTATTGCGCGAAGGAGGGTCTGAAGAAGCTTTGTAGCCATACCGATCAATTCCACTATCCAATAAGGGATCCCAGGCGCAGCTCCTAGGTCGTCGAGTCTCTATAGGCTGTAAGGAAAAAATATATTACAAATTATTTTTATGTAATAAAAAATAAAAGATCTAATCTAACAATAAACGCTGCTCGTACGTACCATTTCTAGAATTAGGGTTGCCATGGGTGACAAAATATTCATATGTCGCGCAATTTCTGCTGGCCACCCAACGAAGACACGATCGCGGAACGCTGCCATTTCACTTGCCCTAGCCTATAAACATATAACTGTGGATTAAGTACGGACAACCGAATTAAATATTATACATGCGAAAATGAGGTCTGATATGTTTTGCCTTCTTAACCATTCAATTAATTACAATTAAATATCGTGGAATACATTTTAGTTATATATACTAGACTAGTACACGACTAAATAATTATATGAACGTGGTAAACACCCAGACTTCGTTTTACATTTAAAACTATGTAAACTAAAACAAGGCAATGCATTGCATTACATTACATTGTTTTAGTTTTAAGTTTCACGTGAGTAATGCCAAGCATGAAATCGATATAATATGCGAAGCAAAAACTTTATATAAATTTTCATGTAAATTATGAGAATGGAAATTTATATTGAATGCCTAGCGTATGCAACTGCTGTGCTTCAGGTCTGAGAAGATGGACTCTGTTGAGGCAAAAAGAATATGTTTGTTGAATGGCATTTCAACTGTCCCTTTTACCCCTTCATTTTATTTCATACATAACAATGTAACATGAAATTAATTACCCTGATGGATTCATCGTTGTCATATTTTTGAGTAATTTCACGTGCGTTTCTCAATAACCACTGCATCACTTTGGTCTCACGATATCGCGACCATGACAGTTTGGCGTATATAAACATCAGTTCGTTCAGGTCCTCGTTTCTGGGGGTTCTGTAACAAATGAAACCACACACTACATTTTAACATCATGGGAGGATTTATTGTTGATTAGCTATCTATGCCTCAGCTTTGCTCACAATAAAAACGTACTATAGGATAGTTAGTTGACTGTACCGTAAATAAATACCGATGTCGCCTTCCTTGAAGGGAACATAACAAAACATCTTGGGAAATATAATTATTACAGCTATTCATTTCTTATTATAAATTTTAATCATATAAACAATGAAATATATTGCTCAATTGAGAAGTCTAAAATGTCACAAGTTTATATTTAGTACATTTTTTATAAAGTTGTCTTTGGACAGATGATATTTAGCACATTTTTTGTACAAATTAATCGTTTTGACAGATGATAAACTAAGGTGTCAACTACTCTATTATAACATTGTATAATGTACTATTTGCTAGGCATATTTATCGTCTAAGCTATCTAATCACAAATTGTGTTTCAAGCCGTCTGCTACTAGCTTTTGCAAGCCTTATACTCTCATAGCATTAAAATTTAAATTTAATATGTACCCCTATTATATATTACTTGCCCATGAGTGGACCTATTCAATCTATTCTCATACTTACGAAGATTAAAGATAATCAAATGCAGTTTTTGAGAAGTTGATACTAATGTCGCCGTTCGACCAGCAGTATAGTGGTACCATTCAAAATTATTTTAAAAATCATCTCAAAACCAGCTCAGATAAAACAAGTATTTGATAGAAAAGACCTTCGCTTGGACTAAACACTTTAACATATATTAGCTCCCCATTAGTGCAATTTTTTCCTGCATCGCCTTATCGGTTCACTTGCAGAGAATCCATGTTTGTTAAGAATACAATTGAAATTTTGTACTAGCTTATGCCAAGGTTGCTTGAAACTCAGACTCTTGGGTGATGAACACTCGCATAACATGAATACACATAGTGAGGTAATGAACAATCGCTTAGCCGATAAAAAATCAAAAACTTGTCTTACTCTACATAATTTGATTCATCGAACAAGATATGTTTCATAACTGGGTCTTTGATAGAGCAACACTCCAATATGATCAAGAAGACAATTGGGTACGTTAATATAGCATACTGTATGTATTTATCTGCCTCTGAGAAATCATCTGAAATTAAAAAAATACAATTTTGTTAAAGGTATTTTACATTTATAATAACATACACACACGTTTTTTACACATATAATATATTTACTCACTTCCTTTCTTTAGAGCCACATGAAACAGAGCCACCGCATATGAATATTGAATGTTGAACAGTAGGTTAGCCTGCCTTTCGTCGTTGAAATGGTTGATTGCTTGAATGAGCCATTCATGCTCTCTGGCTCTTAATGCTAGTGTGTCTATGATAAACACTACTGCTAATGGATCACTGGGATCAATGTTAAGTAACATCTTTGCTATCTCGAGGGCTGTGCGATGACAAGCTTTGTTACTGAGCAAATAAGCATATTTTAACATCGCCACGTGGAATGGACGATTTTCTTTGTAGACATATGGAAGCCGCACATTAGTCTGTAAAAATATATTGAATTTTAACGAGCTCTAATTAATAATTATAATATAAGGACTATGAATATAGTTTGTAGCTTACGCGACTCAGATCAAATGATGGATGAGCAATATGCTGAAGATACACCACAACGTTTTCGATTAGCTCATTCGCAATAGTGTACTCCTCGATCCTTAACAATTTATCAACAATCTGAAAATTAGTAAAAAATAACAATTTACTCTGTCAAGTCTGACAATTGTTTTGAACTGTTTAATATTAGCGAAAAAATATGCGATACATAATGGCAAACGAGTCAGTGACCAGACTCGCGCGATCCACCGGAGTGACGCGCGGGAATTCTAGGACGGGGCTTAAAATGCAACGGAACACTCGCTGACAAGCAATAGCGTTCAGAACTGTACAGCTAACACCTGAGAACTACCCAACGCGGCCGTCTGACGAGGCCCTGGTAGATGATCAGGATATAAGGAGATTAGTTTGGAATTCATGTTATATTGTTTCATTATCATTGATTAGTCCGCAGCAGTACACTGCGAGACATAGGCTCTCTCTTGGCAACTACATGTTGGCGAAACCACAAAAAATTTTCAGGCAAAACTAATCACATTGACGATAGCTTAAATGACATCCTTTATTAAATACGCTCTGAAACGTATATTCTTACCGTACCGGGGTTACTCAGCCCGAAAGAAGCCATATATATTCGCGCTTTATATCGTCTAAAGAATTTCTTTCCCGCTAAAACTGAAGCTTATGCAGTACTAAATTGTTTCCTTAATCGACTATGGTGATGGGGTTATTTCGATTATGACCGGATCATATTCTACATCAGCTGAAGAATGACTGGGAGGAAACAAATGAGCCCATCTATGTAAGACATATGCAATAGAAAATCGGCGAGTTCTATAACCTTGCCAAACGGAGCAAAGGATCCTCTTGTTTCAGAGTTTACCTTGTAAATGTCTAGATAAGCGGTTAAAATAATTGTACTCAAAATGTCCGTAGCCCAGACCAGCCTTATTATGACTATGTTAGCACACATAAAAGTTTAATATGTTATAATAACCTGCAACAAAGGCTCCACGTGCATATTTTTGGTATATGTGTATAAATTACTGTACAATGCTTGAGTGATTAAATTAAAAGATTTACAATAATATTCCAAGAATTTAAGATGCCTCCTTTGAAGTTCTTCATCGTGATCGTATACGAAGTATGTTACATCTTTATCTTGCGTTATTATGGACATACTCAAACCTAGAAATAAATACAATGTTTTGTCAAATCAGTTTACAAAATACCATTTTTCTTGTCTCGTTTTGTTGGTTTTTTTATTTCGATAGTAATATCTATAACCTATAATAATATTGTAAACACGAAAGTTTATAAGTATGGACGGATGAATAGATAGATGGTTTGTTACTCTTTCACGAAAAACTACAGAACGGATTGGGATGAAACTTTACAGTAATATAGATTACACATCAGAATAACACATAGGCTACTATTTGCCGCTAAAACCGATATACACGAAGGCGGGGCCACGGGCAACAGCTAGTTAAATATAAAAGCAATATAATTCACTATGTCACCAATAACTATTACAACACCTTTAACATTAAAGCGTGACCAGGTTTACCTAGTTCGTTAATTATTGGCAATATTGAAGTAGTATCTATTTACCCTACTTATTAGTAGTGCAAAAAGAATAAATATTCCCCATGACACTACTGTTACTGTAATCTGATAGTATTTTAAGATGTGAAGCGAAAACTGTATTTATCATAGACTATATTTTATAATATACTAGCTGAACCCCGCGGTGTTACCCGCTTCTTCGTCTTAAAAAAGTAGCCTAAGTTACTCCCTGGATCATCAGCTTCCTACCAGTGAAAGTCCCGTCAAAATCGGTCCAGCCGTTCCAGAGATAACCCGGAACAAACAGATGGGCAGACAGACAATCGTGTCGTGTGTCGTGTGTGTCGTGTATCGTGTATACATATATACATATGCATTTAGCAAAAAGCGGTTTTTTTAATATTTCAAACAGACACTCCAATTTTATTTATTTGTATAGATATTTTTAAAAACAACTCCCGCATTAAGAATATATTCGGTGTCGCAGAGGACTAAACAAGCAAGCGTTCATGAAAGAGACGCAAAGAACACCGAGACTCAAAACAACAATTTGTGAGGACGGAACCCATAAAACGAAAAATGTATCTTGTCTATAATCATAGGTAGGTCTGTGTATTTTATTAATACTATCAACTCAAATGAACTGTGTGTGATATAAGGAGTGTTTGTATATAACACATTGTGATATTTACCTGTTCTCTTGTAATCATATATCTTCGTGAGGATGTGTGGTGCTACCAGTACTCTCTTCAAAACGCGAGCTCGATGGGGCTGACTTTTCATCCTACAACCATTTTGACGCACAATTGTAATGACAATATGTAGTAATTGCTTCCATTGTTTTTGTTTTCTCTTTTATATCACATCTCTGTAGTTTAAACCAACTTCAAAAAAGGAGGAGTTTCTTAATTCGACTGCTTTATTTTATGTTTGCTACCTCACTTAAAGTCAGAACTTTCGACTGAGTGAACTGATTATAATGATTATTTTTTTAGATGAAAGCTGGTACTTCCCAGTGTGGCCCCATTTTGATTTATATGTATGTGTTATGGCTAATAAACGTATTTTTTTTCTTACAAATCTATTTCATAGTCTCTCGCACCGATCATGCGATCAATTTACAAAGAAAGAGTTGGTAGGGGTACCGATGGGTAACTTACTTTTACAAAAGTGTAAGCTAGGGGCGCCCACACTAAACTACGACGCGATGCGACGCCGTATCATAGGAACTTGCGAATAGTGCCATCTAGTAAAGTCTCAGAGTGGACCATAAATGTTGTCAACAAGTGTGACGTGACATCGCGCGAATGCACGATGCGAATTAGATTGGACGTACTTGCGGTGCGAGCACACAGATATTTACGATGCGTTGTGAATTCGCAGTTTTGTGTGGGCGCCCAAACTCAAGTAATAAAATATATTAAATTAATAAATTGTTTACATTTACTAACCTGGTTCTTACTTCTTCTGGATCTTCAGGCCCAAACAATCGCCTCTGTTCAACATTTACATTTAAACATTTTGCTTCAATAGACATTGCTGTTGCTATTGGTTCCAGTACCCGGGGCTCAGGAGGTGGAGTTGGAGGCTTACCGAGAATTGCGTTCACCTCTCTAACGGAACGGTCTATTTCATCCAACTGAAAATATCTCAATCGCTTATTCCATGTCATAATGCAATTGTACAATACATATCTCTACAAATAAATAAAATTAGAGTCCGTTTGTAATATTAAAATAACTGCTTTTTACCAAATGTATATGTATGTATACACGGTACATGTACCAAAAAAGTAATTTTTACAATTTTTGTCTCTGTCTGTTTTTTCCGGCTAATCTCTGGAACGGCTGGACCGATTTTGACAGAACTTTGACTGATAGGTAGCTGATGATATAAGGAGTAACTTAGGCTACATTTTTTAGACAAGCTTCTCCCCGCGGCGTTACCCGCCGTACGACAATAACCGCGAGTAACGCCGCGGGACTCGGCTTGTTTATAAATAAAATATTGTTCCTATTACTTAATGTATGTAGAAAATTTGAAGTCATTGGTGCTGTTGCCTATTCGGCCTCAACTACTTATCAGCCAGGAGTTTCTTGTCGAACGAGTAGGCAATAGCACCCATGGCTTTGTACATTTTTTTAATTAAAAATATATGAAGGCACCCGTGCCTAGGAGAGTACGTTAAGCCGTCGGTCCCGGTTGTCATGAACATCTATGGCAGTCCCTCAAATATACTGACAACTAGTTCAACTTTCGAATTCAGTTCACCCTCAGGGTTGCGGAGGTCCGTGTAACAAGTAGCCGACCCCAAATCTTGGGAATAATAAAGGCTAGGAAGATGAAAAAAATATGAGGGCACTTTTTGAATGGCCACCTGTTACCAATGTATTGTCCTATTCAAAAATGAATGTAGAAATTTAAGTTTGAGTATATATGTGATGAACTTATAGATTCTGCAGCCAGGTCTTAGACCAATATTCAAATTTGTCGATAGTACATAATATATATGTACTTCGAATCTTGACTATTGACCGCGATAACCGATACCGATATGCAGGTGGATGAAACCGCGGAGAAATGCTAGTATCTTATAATTCAGTTACATACTTTAGCGTTTCTACTAATTCATCTATACAAATATACAAATAAATGAAATTGGAGTGTCTGTTTGTAATATTAAAATCGCCTATTTTTACTAAATGCATATGTATGTATACACGGTACATATACCAAAAAACGTACCTAGTTAAAAAAAATATCTGTCTGTCTGTCTGTTTGTTTCGGGTAATCTCTGGAACTGCTGGCTGGATGTTTTAATATAACAAACAGACACTCCAATTGAATTAATTTGTACATCTTATAGAATTTTATGTTATTTTTATCTAACTACCCAACAATGTATATACAAATAGAGAATGCAAATTGATACAAATGTCAAATTATTAGGAAAGTACGAAAGTTAATTTAGTAATAAAGTACTAAGATGCTCCTCCAGTGATATGGATGGAGCTAAAAATAGCATAATCATCATGTTAGCTGAAAAATTACCTCTTCTAATGTATTTGAAAAATCGAAACAACTGGAATCGGCCGATCCATTTTTATTTTTTCGTTTCTTATTCTTGACTTTCTTTTGCTGCAACTTTTTTTTGCGCGCACCACCTTGTGACGTACTGGCTACTGGTTCATTTTCTTCTTCCGATTGTGGAGCCGGCACCGTGTCTGAATCATCGCTAACAATCAGCTGCAATAACTCAAATATTTTAATTATCTCACCATATACATTAATTTTTTAATTCGACTTTTAAAAATTGAAGTGTATTATTTTACAGTATTATATATGAGATGGTAATACCTAAACGCGAGTGAGATGGGGGCACTGGCCCTTTGTAAAGTTGTTTTAGATCAATAATATGTGTATTGATATTAGTATTATTTTTCAAACCTAGGTTGCAGTATCAACATAAGGTTAGAATTATTTATTTCTCAAAGATTACCAATCATTAACATAGGAAATAGACATAATTAAAAAAGAAGGTGAAAGAAGAATGGTTCAGAGCTCGTTTACAATAATAAAATGTATTGTAGGTAGGCGAAAAAATTGAGGCACAAAACGCACAACTCCAATTAGGGTCTATTCACACTCATTGAATTTCATTATTTATTTATAACATTTTTTACTTTTTATAGTCTTTCAAGATGTGACAGTTTAAATATTTTTTAAATAAAATTAAAGATTCTGTGTCCTTAATTTTCTTAGGGAGTGAATTATAAATTTGTGCTCCTTCATATTTAATATTTCTTTTTCCGTAGTTTGTTCTGGGCAACATGACAATAGGATATCTATAAGACTGATGCCAAAATTTCAGTCATCCAAGTAACATAAGCTAAAAGAACCTACTTCTGTCGGGTAACATCTCACACACAGACAAAGCAACTGAAATAAAATTCATGCATATTGAGAACTTTAACCATCACTATTCATGAGATCAGAATGAAATATATGTTGCTATGATAGTATGTCTGTCTATTTACAAGTTAAATGTTTTATTTGATTATACAAACAGAAAATTAAATTTTATTTATTTGTATTTATCAACAGTATATGAATAAGAATAAAAGTTGTATTTGCAGAACAAACAGACCTGACCATCCCTTCGAATTATGAGAGAAAGTGATCAGAGTGTGCACCTGTGTTTGCGCTCGCACTTGTGCACATAAGTATCTCTTGCATAGTTCACTGGTCCCAATTGAGACTGGCCGACGTGGCCGTAATTGGCTAGGAGAACACCATCATCATAATATACCTACTAAGTTTTTCCGAAAATTATAGTCACCAAATACAACTCCTTATTTCTTTGAATTGACGGTAAATCTTTACAAATATGTATTATGAAACTGTGTAGTTATTTTGTTTGTTTGGTTGAACACATTTATCTCAGGTAGTAGGTACATATCCTGGTTATCAAAAGCAGACAATAAATAAAGTTCATAAAATACATCATCCCCAAATTTCAGTTTTTAACTGAGTAATCTCAATCAAAGCATATGAATAAACAGCACACTTCACAAATTAAACACCTTTTATTATAAACATTTTGACTAAAATGAGATATATGTATATAGATACAAAGTAACAATTATGTGCACACAGCTGTTTTTTTATAGGTTAGCAAACTTACCCCCTCATATAGCGCCCTTCGATGGTTTGGCGGTGGGGAATAGTCTTCATCAGAATCATCCGCGTTTGAAGACTTGGATGCTTCCTCACGCAACCTCCTCAATTGACGCGAGGACATTATGGATTTTACTACAAACAAAAACGGTTTACATGAGTACTACACACAAAAACTGGTTACATGAGCACTACACAAAAGTAGAAACAATAGCTTCTTATCTAATGTAACTTGCAATAAAAATTACGCGAAATGGATGCAACACTATGCACCTCAAGACAAGGGCAGTGAAAAGTGGTAGATCAATCTAGCTCCAGAGAAAATTTTGTGGGTGTCTGATGCGTGCGCATAGGTAAATTCCAATCAATGATATCTAGAATCCAGGGCCCAGATGAATATTCTAAAGGTATTGTTGTTGACTGTTCACTGTTTACGTAAACATGTATTAAGACACTCGTATCTCGAAGCACAATAAAATAGTATGTACTTCAAATAACTATAAATTATTCTCAGTTAATTCACTACAAAAGCTCGTGATGTGTTGCATGCAAATCTTTTTATTAAATTACCTACTTTATCATAACCTAATCGCAACGTCACTGGCCACATACCGTAAAGTAGGCACGACATAACGTAATAAAATTAGCAAAAAGAATAAAAAATATATCTTATTTACGTGATAGAACACTTTAAATTGGTTTTTACACAAACATTCTCATGTTATATTTTTAACGTAAATACCTAATTAATACTTGCCAATCTTCTTCTTTGTATACAAAAATAAATTGCTGTTCGTTTGTCTCGCTAAAACTCGAGAATGTCTGGGCCAATTATGGTTTGCTAATATTTGTTGTAGTCCAGTAGAGGTTTAAAGTGTATAAACTGTGAAAAATTAAAAATAACTTGCAAATCCAAAAGTCAGCTAATAAATAAACATATATAAACACTCTTAATGCTCTTAACCTCAGATAAAGAATTATCTGAGCTCTAAACAGTCCTTGGAGAGTAGAGGTGTACTCCTTCGTTAGAGTCCGTTCGCACTAGCGTATAATTTACGTAGCTTTGGCGTAAGTTTTACGCTCTGTGTTGGCGTATTTTTTACGCCCGTGTGAATAGCAACGCGTTTAATCCAATGAGGAAGTAAATAGTAAATAAATAGAGTGGTCCTACTCTACTATACCTACGATCATTATGCAAATATATATGTCACCGTAAGATTGTAAAAACCTTTAGCCTTCCAGCCGGTCTTTCGAGTGGGCAGGGCAGCAGCACGATTCACTGTGCCAGTGCTTGGGTATTGCAGCGTTTGATACTCATTGCACTTATCAGAGAGCATCTCTCGCTGCCAACCGTGTTAAGCACCGTGGTCGTTAGCGGCAAATGTTTTACCTTTTGTCTGCGAAGATGACATCACGTAGAAAAAGGCGGCGGCAAGTACCAGGACATGAAATTCGTACTTGAGCATAAATCGCCGCCGTCCGGTGAAATGGGTGGCTCGGCTCAAACAAGGACGCCAATGTGAAATTAAGAAAAATGAAAAAATTTCAAAATTTTAACAAAAAAATTTCTTAACACTACTGAGGGCGGCAGGAGGTACTATAATGACTGGTTGGTCGTTGGTCTCGCGGTTGGCGTGTGCGACTGCTGATCGTGAGGTCTCGGGTTCGATTCCCGGGTCGGACCAAATGTTACTGCGTCGCGTCGCCCGTTTATAATTTATAATAAGTGTAAATTAATATTTAAAGTGTAATAAAAACTGCATTTGAGATGTTTTAAAATCCATATTTAGTAAGATATATTTTACTATGCGATATAATTTTTTAAATAGTATTAAAGTTGAGAGAAAAGTTGTGTTATGCTGCATAATACATTGTTTCTTTTTTTGTCGAACTATCAAGACATCTTTTCTCCGTTTATACTATAATAATGTACTACTTTAATTGTTAAAATAAAATCGTCTAAATTAGCCGTCCCCTAAAATTCGCCGTCCTAGGCTCCAGCCTACCTAACCTAGTGGTAAATCCACCACTGATGGAAGGTAACTTTTTACACAAAATGGTAACTTTTTTAAATAATTTAGGTTACTTCTGACAAGACCCGGCTGGCAACACTGGAACATTGGATGTTGGCTTGAGTTACGAAGTGACGTATTCACGCACGATCGAAATAATGTAAACTTTGAAGTTGAAAGACAGTTTCACTTTAGTTCGGGTTCCGCAGCCGTCGTCAAAAGCTGTGTTGACTGGGGGCGGATATAAACTTAACCGTTCAGCATGAATATTAAGCGTTCTATATTTTGTATTCCTATATTCATTGCATTAGTGAATAGTGCAGTTATAGTGAACGATGGTGATGTCGATCAACAGGGACTGTATAGTAAGTCGGATCGCGTTGACATATTAACGAACCGGAATTTCGAAAGAAAAATATATGGACAAAAACATGCACTTCTTGTTCAATTTTACAATAGCTATTGCGGGCACTGCCGGTCATTTGCACCTCGATTTAAAGCCATGGCCGCGGAAGTTACGATATGGAAGAATATTATAAGATTAGCAGTCCTTGATTGTTCAGTAGAAGAAAATAATGAAATCTGTCGACAGTTTGAGGTCATGGCTTATCCATCACTTCGTTATTTGCATGAATTTTACGTAAAAGGAAACGGTAACATTGGTGAAAAGGTAAACTTAGCAGACTCTTCCGAAAAACTTAAAAGTAATGTTATCAGCAAAATGCAAAGTGAGCAAGTTACTGGCCGTTTAATTTCTGCTCCATCACTACATATTGACTCATACAACTCCTACTCGGCAGTTTTCAAAAGCCTACCACATGATACAAGTAATGCTTTCCTTGTTTTTGAAAATGTAAACTCAACAATGGGGTCTGAACTTGCATTAGACATGAATGATTATCAACATATAAGAGTTGTAAGAGTGAGTGAAACTAGTGAACTCAGCAATATTGCTAATATAAAACAGTTTCCAGCCATAGTTGCTCTGAGCTCTACACTAGAGCCCGTTTCATTATATCCCAAAGAACCAACTAAACAGAGCATCTTAATGGCTATTAACTCATTTTTGAAAAGTAGAAACTATGTGTTCCCAGTAAGAGATCAAGGGAGCCAAGAAATAATAACAAATGACAATTCTTATGAATACCCATCTACACTCAATACTGACTTTGTCTACTATAGTGACCTAGAAAAAACCTTAAAAACTAGTTTGCATACAGAAATTACTAGATTTAAAACTTTAACTGGTGAACCACTTCAAGCGTTATTAGACTACTTAGATGTTTTGATAACCTCATTTCCTTCAAGAGGCAATCTTAAGGAGTATTTGATGAATTTGCATACCACTTTGAAAACAAGAAAAACTTGGAGTGGTAGTGAAATTTATGAATTTGTTAAAAATTTAGAAACTGAACATGCCCCAGTATACACAACAAATAATTTAGAATATATTAGATGTAAGGGCAGCCAACCTAAATTCCGAGGATATACTTGTGGACTATGGACATTATTCCACACCCTTACTGTAAATGCTGTTCAAAAATCTGATGCCACAGAGGGACCTAAAGTTTTAAAAGCAATGCATGGTTATATAAAGAATTTCTTTGGTTGTACTGACTGTGCTATGCATTTTCAAGCTATGGCCGCCAGAAATAGATTATTTGATGTGAAAGACAATGACAAAGCTGTATTATGGCTGTGGATAGCTCATAATGAAGTCAATCTGCGCCTGGCAGGTGATGTAACAGAAGATCCTGAACATCCTAAAATTCAATTTCCTAGTGTGAGCAGATGTCCGGAGTGCAGACTAGCTAGAGGTGCTTGGAATTTGCCAGCTGTGTACCAATACCTACAAAACGTCTATGGTGCTGACAATATCCAGGTTATGCGACGGACAGTGACTGCAGCAGCTGCAAGCCCTTTCTCCAATTTGGACATCGGAATGTTAAGTCTCCTGTACATATTATCTTTTGTTATCCTTATTCTAGTTATAAAATATTTCCTATCAAGGCGTTATAAAAAAAGAAATTACAAACATGGACGGGGTAAACTATAACATACACCTAACTATAACAGTCATGCACACATACATTTTTATAATATATATATATTTTGTTTCTAAAACTTTGCCTTTAACTGTTGATCTTTTTACTATATTATATTTATATTATATAAGTAATTTACGTTTACAAATTACTTATTTTTATATAAGTATTGATTACTTTTTGTTTTTAAAGTGTGGATCTAATTTAATGGAGTTTACATTCATTTTATCATTCCTATAAGAAAGTTACATAAATCATTCCATTAGCTGTGACTATCTGTAGAATTACTTGCATGTTGTGAAACTAATTATATTTTAATGTGTCAACTAATCAACTGTCCTCCGAGCAATGAAACTTAGGTAGAACAAACCAAAAAGTTACTGGATCTTGGCTCATAATTACTGGGCGAATTATATATTTTTACTTATGTCTGAACTGAACTCCAAAAGGGATTATGACTGATCTCTCTTAGTGTATTTTATATATTTCTTCATATGTCTATTCAATCTGTGTTATGTATATTATTTTAGTAACTGCTAGATACTACATAGCCCATAAACTAGAAAAAAGGTTAATTAAAATACAGTTAAATATTGCATAAAATTTATGTGATAAAATAATGTTTATTGCAAACCCACTTTTACTGAGCTACTGTTATTTATTATTCTGTGCTCTGGGGTGCTGAATCCTTATAAGCTAAAACATTTCATATAAAATACTACAATAATAGTACTTAACAATACTAATAACCTATTTAAGTATTCTAATCCTCTCAAAAAAACTTAATAGTCCAGGAGTATTAGAGGTTTCACCTCAGTATAAGAGTAAATTGGCTCTAAATTTGTATATATACCTTTACTTTGAGGTTCGTAAACTTTTCTCAAATCCTACCTATCATAGGGTGTCTGCCACCACAGATATTCCAAGGTAAAAAAAAAAACTGTTTTTTTTACACATTTATGCAAATGTCTTGTTTCCTATGGGTTTTATGCTATTATTTTTGCTTTCAATAAATATTGTAGAGGATTACAACTTCTGTGTAAACATCACACTTCACATCACATCAAACTAATATATAAAGGAGAAAGTTTGTGAGTGTGTATGTTCGTTACTTCTTCACGCAAAAACTACTGACCGGATTTGGATGAAACTTTTGTGTAAAATAGCTTATACATCAGAAGAACACATAGGCTTCTACTTGCCGCGATAAATGACATACACGCGGCCGGAGCCGTAGACAACAGTTAGTTTTTCTGAGATAGAGGGCAGAGAGAGTGCAGTGTTTAACTATTGAGAGTATCATTTGAGGTCAACCTGTAGAGTTTATCAATTAATGAGAAATATTTAAATGTAAATAGTTTTTATTTCTTATTACATTATAATTGATATCTTTTTTAATAACTCAGTATATATTAATTTAATAACATTGAATATAAACATATACATATACTCGTGTAATTATAAAGTAATTAAAGAAAATTCTTTGATATTTTTAATTACTTAATTTTTTATTGTATATGTATTTAATACATTTATGACGGTTCATATTTAAAAAACTTTATAACAAAAAGAACTACAAGTTCTTATTTGAATTTCCTTCTTCTTCATCATTGTCTTCCAGTTGCTGTAAAAGTTTGTCTTCCTCTGTATTCTTGTCTTCAACGACATTTGTCTCCAGATCTTCCAGGATTTCGAGATCAAAAGTATTGTCTTCATTCACAAGTTTGCCCATGACACTGGCCACAAGCAAAAGAGCACTGCAACCCTGCTTTTCTGCATCCACATTACGAACCACAACGCCTGAGAGATGTCCAACGTCCAATCCCACTCACGGCGGCATGAGGCGCGCTGGTAAGCACGCCTCCGCCGCCCGGTTCGCCAGCGGCGAATTGGTTCCGAGTGGAGCTCCCGGGCCCTTTCCGCCTTCTGCGAAATTATTTCTTTGCCATGTGAAAATAAAGGTTTATACAAGTTTAAAGCCTACTTTCTCTCATTCCGAGATTCATGTCCTGATTTGTTTAATATTCCTGGTCTAATAAGGTGTTACCAAGGTGTATATATATCTTTTTTTTTGTTAATATATAAAAACCAAGAGTATTAAATGTATTTCATTTTTTTATAATATTGTACTTTATTAAACAAGTACAGAAAACACAAATATCTGAGATTCAAATTAGTTATACTAAATGGTACTAAAATTTTTGTTACGAAATTATTTATAACATGATGTTATAAAGATCACCTAAGAGCTGGTTTTACATGATATTTACCATAATTACATAACATAATTTTGAAGAAAATGAAATTCAAATCAATACAAATTGAAGTAAGATTTTAACATAATAAAAATATGATTAGGTAGGTATAATCTCTATATACATCTAATATATAAAATTCTCGTGTCACAGTGCTAGTAGGCTTGACCGATTTTTATGAAATTTTATACGTATATTCAGTAGGTCTGAGAATCGACCAACATCTATCTATCATACCTCTAAATGGTAAGGGTGACCGTTCCTTAAATATTTTTTTATAGCAAAATAACGTTTGCCGGGTCAGCTAGTATATAATTAATCGACAAAATGTATGTACGCGCATAACTTCCGAACGGCTGCACCAAATTAAATAATTCTTTATGTGTTTGTTATTGTTAGGACAGGGTTTGTGTACAAGTAAATAAAAAAAAAAAAAGTTTTTTTTTTGTCCGCAAGTGTCCACTACTTGTGGTAAGCTGATACAGATACATGTAAATATTAGGCGGTACGAAGTTCGACGGGTCAGCTAGTATTCTAATAAATATAATGATGTAAAAAATATTTTTGTTCATTCTTAAATCTTAAATTTCTCAAAAAGCTATTAGTGCATAAATAACAATTATTATTGAAATATATCTCACCTACTTACGGGATACGGTGCTGGGGGCTGTGTATGTATGTATGTATGTAGTATGGCCTACATACCTACTATAAATTTTAGACTTTTTCAAAGCTTAAAAAATGACAAAAAAAAATTACGTAAAGTACTTCCTTTATTACATATGTGTTGTAAATAGTGCTGCGTTATTTGCATTACAAGTCTTAAAATTAGCAAATGCGTAGACTTTACTTCCTTAACAATCAAATAGTTGTGTACTGTCAAACGCATCTATAATTGTTACATAAAAAAAGTGCATATTAGAAAATATAGAAAAATATATCTTGCATATAAGTAAAGCTAAAATAAAGCTCTAAATATTTTAGACCATGTCATCTTCAATTACATACTATAAGTACCTAAATTACATACTATAAGTACTATAGTAATACTATAAGTACCTACCTATTAGCTCGGGCAATGTGGTCGCAAAGCGCAAAGCCCAGTAATAAAAAAAAATTTTTGCTCACCAAAATTAATTATGAATAATTAGGTATGTGTTTTTTCTTGGAGAAAGATAAAAGATTTTCATAAATATGCTAAAAACTATGCAAGTTTAGGTATAAATTATTGAAATGATTTGTAAAGCATAAATAGGCTGGTATAACTTTTTTGCATATTTTGATAGATTTAAGCAGATATTTATCATTTAGTTTGATATACAACTATATACAATATAAAATATTGTATAAAGTTAAATAAATAGTTAAATTGTGTAAATATTTTAATATATAACATAAAATTTAATATATACAAAATAAAATATTTTTGAGTTGCACAAACGACTACTCATATAAGGATACCTTTTTTATATCAATTATACATACATATTATATATCAATATGAAAACTTAAGATTGTTATTTATAAGACTAAAAAAAAAAAAGAAAAATAAATAAGATCTAGTACAAACAATAATCCTCAAAATCGGACATTATGTTATTATTAGTAGGTAGTTCTTCTATTCTAAAAGGAGAAAAACAGTGTTCATTTTAGTCAGACTAGAAAAAAATATTCACTTGGTCGTCATACTACCAATGGTTTTATTTTTACAATTATTATTTCATATTTTAAAAGATAAATTTATAAAAATAAATAAAACTGTACCAAAAACAAAAGTAAAGTAATCACAATAGATTAAATACCAATTTAATTTAAACATTATGTTTTTATGGTGAAATTCGATACAGCGACGAATTGAATATTTGCATGCGACTAAATAAAAGTTAATTATTGCCACAGTTAAAATGTTTGTATTGTATTTAAAAGATAACTTATAGTTTTGGAGATATAGTTGCTGTTCAATACTAGACACATCTTAGGTAGTTTAGGTATTTTAATAAGAATATTTTTTGCTTATTTTGATTGGACTCTGCTCAGATCAAAACAAGTTGTCGATACTTATACGATAATAACGAAAAGTAGCGTAGTTTAAAGCATAGTTAGTGCGTAACGCGTGTGTTTACTTGGAACTACGCTACTATTTTCTGCTTCAACAAGATCAAGGTGGTGCGTTTTCTACCTTTTTTATTTGATCTGAGGGACTCTGACAGAAATATCTGTTTTGTCTAGATATTTTATTTAGTAACAGTGACTTTAGTAGTAAAAATGTACCTACTATAAATTTAGCTATTAACCTAATTTCATTGCGAGATCTAGAAATAGCATGAGTTTATACAAAAAAAATCGGGGAAAAGTATCTAAAGAAAAAAGATGTGATCCATATTTATTTTTATATGGATAAAAGAAGTATGATATTTCTTGTTAATCTATCAAATAAACAAGTTAAATTATTAAAAATAAAAAACCCGACTGCGACAATATTATTCATCTTAATTCTGCTTTTTTTTTAATAAAATATATAAGTTTTATAAATTTATTCGTAATCACCGTTAAAAAAAATCTTTATTTTGATAGCATATTTGTATTTTGAAAACATTTTTTCAAAAACAACAACAAAAAATCCTTAATTTTGATTTTTTTTTAATTTTTAAGTACCCAGTGTCACGACTAAGATGAATCTAGTGACACCACTCACATAAAAATACGACAAACCGTTTAAGCTTTAGGGCGTGCCAAAGCAAAATTCATACATACATATACTCCAATAACCCTCCTTCTTTCGTAGTCGGGTAATAAAATTGGAGATTTTTAAAAAATGCATACGTTTACACGGCACATGTACCGAAATAACAGTTTTTACAATTTTTGTCTTTGTTTGTTCTCTAATCTCTGTATCGGTTGGATCGATTTTGACGAAACTTTCACTGGTAGATAGCTAATGATCTAAGCAGTTACTTATAGTACCTTTTTTAGACTAACTTTGTCCCGCGGCGTTACCCGCCGTACAACAATAACCGCGGGTAACACTGCGGGGTTAAGCTAGGAAATAACATTTTTTTAAAAATTATTTTGGTATCTTTATGTTGCGGTTTTAAGAGAAATTTTAATGAGTTAATTATGATATTATTATATGTATCTTTTATATAAGAAGTAATATTTTATGATACAATTGATTGATACTCCAAGACACACCCATGTACCCATTGTATCATGTTTTCAAAGACTATCTTCCTTCATCTTGATTAATTAACATATTATCAAATGCTATTATTTTTAAAGTTTATTTACTTTTCCTGTTATTTGATTGTAATGAGCATACGGGAAAATAATGGAAATTGTTGATCATATAACGTAAGTTGTTAGAATCGTTATAAGAAAAAAGAAAGTTTAAAAAACTAATACATAAACTATTTGGTGGTTAGGTATGGTTCAGTAGTTTAGGGACTAAAAGGGGCTGCTAAAACTACTATCCTTTTTTTTTGACTTGGTATTCGAGTAAAAACACATAAATCTTAATTTGATTAGGCATTAAAAGTTTTAGTAAAATAAATAATCTTAAATTAAAATTAAAGATATAATATATAAGTGATGCTTTACGATATTCGACCCAAGCAGTAAGTAGCTGTAAGAGATAGAAAAAAAATAGTATTACCCACTGAGCCTTCAATTAAATACAAGTAACAGAAGGTAGCTAGACAATTTTATTCCAAATGGCTTTATTTGTATATTTTTGATATAATGTTTTTACCTCTGTCAAAAGGTGTCTTGGTTGACTTAGATTATTCGGTTTTATAACTATGTCCATTCTGTTAGTTTTCTCTGAAAGCATTGACTGAGCCAAAACGTTCTTTTTATTTATTTTCAGAGCTATATGTCTTCCAAAAAATCTTGCTTAGTTTCCAAATCATTAAGAAAAATGTTAGCCATGCCTATGTTAGAAAAAATAGTTACTATACATATTTGTCCAACAACTATGTTACTATTTTATTTCTATTGTTGTTAATGCGAAACAATGGTTCAGTCGCAACGAAGTTTAACAGTTCAAGTAAACAAACAATTTGATCAAACACATTGTGCACTTGTATTGTGACATTGTGTACACCTATCGTCACTTTCTTCTTAAATAGTTATTCGTGTGTTCATCAATTAAATGTTTATATTTTGATAGTAAAATATTTATTAATGAAAACTGTTTAATTCATAATTGTAAAAATGTTGTTGCTCTGTGATAGCAAGGTGTAATAATAAATTGGTGAATTTTAGTTACCAAAATTATAATGATAAATATTACTTATATTTTAGTTGTAATATTTTTCTATATATATATTAATAACATAATTTTACCTTAAGAATATTTCGTCGAATATCGGGTACATTGACATTTTAATTGGAATTGGACTGCTATCGTCAGCAGATTTATTTTAAACTATGTCCGCAAAGATGTTAATGAAAATATGTATAGTTATAGGTAAAATATTAAACGATAGGAAATAGGTCAGTAAAGTAATTTAAGAACGCAATATGTAAATGCCTTAACGTTACAGCAGTGGTAGAACTGATGAAAGGCAAATTTCACAAGATCCAAGCCTAAATTTAGCTCAACAATTAATGTAATTCTTCTTATTACCTACATTTAGTTAAGTCACGAGTTACGGATTGCCATTTTCTCATTTTTTATAGAGAATATAGCAAGAAGTAATTAAATAAGCAACAAGTTCTATGACGGTAGCATTAGTAATACATGAACTTATTGTTGCCCGCAATATACGTACTAATACGTAAGAAAATAGATTAACGCACTATTGTTTTAGTTATATATAAACCAACAAACTAAAGTTAATGAAAGCCTGATGTTGAGACGTTTTAAAAATTGTGTACCTATGAGTGTGTGTGTACAATGACTGCAATGGAATTAGCTCAATGTTAATAGTAAATCCAATGAACATTAATATGATAATTTTTATAATATGTATAACTAGAATTGGTATCTACATTTCACTCCTAAGTGTACACCAAGTACCTACAGAGGTTTAAAAATTGTAACCTACTTCACATGCATTTTTCATTAATCTTAACTTTTATTTACTTAGTTCTTTGTCCAATAATCAAAAGAGCATTATTTATATTATAGGTCAATTGACTGCCTGCTGTTTGAATAACATAATTAACTTACATGCTTTACATTTATATTTATACGTACATAGTAGTACATTAATATTTTATATAATCCCATGCCCCGTAGAGCCAACCTCGAATGAACAGTAGACGAAGCCAATAAATCAATTAAGTTCGCTACTGGGGACAACTAGAACCGTCACCAGATAAATGGTTCTCACTACGCGATTGCATAAGGTCTCATAAGTCTTTGCCAAGCTAAAGGTCTCATATGTCACCAGACCAAACTTAAAACAGTACAAGGCAGTTCCCAAGTTAACTAAAGAACAATTATCATGTTCTCTGTTCGATTTAGCATAGGTCTCTAAGTTAGAGACCTATGCTCGATCGAACATAAAAATAAGGATATAAGTCTGGCGGAGTTAGAGACTCTTAAGTCCAAGCTTTTATCCCATCCATAAATTTAAAGCGCCACACAAAAAGAAAGCATACAATTCGATTTGCATAAAAATAAGTACCTAGCGAATATAATACCAACTTACAGCGTCATCAATAATAATAATAATAATTTTTATTTGCATAAATGTGGTACAAAAAGATGGTAAAAAAGAAAAAAAATATGCACGATACACATTTCGCCAGTAATAGGCATACAAATTTACAATAAATTTCGTTCAGTAATTATTCATTGCTAAAACTAAATTAATTGCTAGTTAGCAATAACTAAATCAAATCCAATTTAAAAAAATAAAAATGCGTGAAACACTTTGAAAATAAATACAGAAACTACTAAATAAATTCAATACACACCTACAATGCATTTCTAAAATGATAGGACGGACACGAATTTTTTTGCAGAAAATTCTCTAACGGAATAAAAACTGTTTTCTACCAACCATTTTCTAAGAACAACACATAACTTCTTGAGTGGTAGGTCAGTTATCCACTTGGGTATTGTGTTGTATATAAGTGGAGCCATTTACACACAATTTCGTCTAAATAGTTTGATTCTGGCTATTGGCATATTTAATGGTAGTTGTGTTGCTATACGTTTGCTAAAATTAATTTTAGATTCAAAAAGCGAACGGTTATTTTTAACAAATATTGTATTGTATATGTTGTCATATTTTTTAAATTCGGCCTATGATGGAATTTTAGTACAATGCTATATTTTAATAATAATTTACTACATTCTTAAGTTCTTCGTGCATCTTCCTAAATTCCTCAATATTTAGCACAAGTGGTTAAAGATTGAAGTACCAAGATATGATCTTTTCACGGTGCCACGGACGGATCTTAGATCATACCTACACGATATTAATGGTAAAAAGTCAAGGAAATATCCTTTTAAACTTTTAAACACTAATAAGTGATAAAGTAGTATTACATAGACGCTCTGCTACACCATACTCGCATACGTTTTTCACGTTTACGGAGATATATTTCAGAGAACCTTTAAAGTTTCTGTCTCTCTGACGCTTATGATTGGTTGGTGTATTTCCCGCCAAATCAGTCATGCAAATTGGTATGTGCATCCACCAATCAGAAACTTGCGTGTAAGAGACTGACTCTACACAAACTCAGTCTCTTTATTCCAATCACGCTTTCCGCCGGTTCGGCTGCCCCTCCAGGTATATATTATGCTCTAAGGCTGCAACGGACCACGTACCTGAGTATTTCATATTAATTTCCACTGGCTTATGCCATACTGTTTGGTAAGGGATCTGGTGTTGGTACGGAGTACGCAATGCTAAAAATGACTGAAAGGGATCTTCATGCCCGTTTTAACCGTTGTATTAATATTAAAGAGACGCGTGGTGTAAGGAACATAAGGTTACATTACAGAATCAATCCTCTGTTTTTTTAAACTATCCACTACTTTTTGTATGAATGATGATGAACCTAGAAAACTGGGTTAGTAGTAACAAAATCGATAACGATTAGTGGACACTGACCGTACAGTAAAATTTTAGTTATAAGACCCATCACTGTAAGCTCGTGGATGAAATAAGTGCGTAAAATTTTACAGTCTCCAGACGATGCGTCCAAATGCCGGTAGCGCAATAGACAAATCTGAGTAGTCAGAAAAAAGTGTAAAACAATTTAAAATCACACGTGTTAACGAGGCTATAGAGTGAAACAAAGCGCGCAAGTATTCGCAAGAGCCCGGTCCATAGGGCAAAGCCAGTTGATAAAACTCAAGAGCGATCAAGGCAGACTTGGCACCTGTTTGAACCAAGCCCCCCTCCCCCGCCTGGCTACGCCCGTGCAGTACCTGCATGCGTTTAGGTTTCCAACTATCGTTGACATTTAAAAACAATCGAGTTCCATACTACATTATCCTGGCAACTGTGAAGAAGAAAAAAAAATCGCCCCCTTTGGAAATTTACGGCAATTACCGTTCTTATCAAAATCCATAGTCACTAGTGTCATTAGTCATGACTCCTTAAAATGTCGGCAGTGTTATAATTCATAAAACCATTTAAGACATTTGCAGCAAAGCAGTTTAATTCATCTCTTCGTTAGTAGTTTCGGACACATTTTTTAAAGCTGTACCTATCCTTTTATATCACCGACAACTATAAAACTAACTACCTACCTAATGACATTCCAATAATTTGCACAAGACACATTTAATCTTTTTAGAAATAGCTATTTTCAAGAAAAGTAAGTTATATTATAGGTTTTTTGCTTTAAAATGATTTCTAGTTGGTTGCATACCAAAATTAAATACAACTTCAACATCTTTGTTAAATCTTAACTTTATTTAAGGTCGACTGGTCACATTTTAACTTTACAGTTGATTAAAATTAATATGGGTATAACTTGTAATCCAAACTGGTTCTTTAATAAAAAAAACTTGAGATTTATGATATCCATAATAATATGTGCAATTTATTTAACCCCTTGAAAGGAATGTATAGTATTTTCTGTAGCATATATTTGTATGTAATTAACAATAATTTAAAAAATACATAAAAATAACGATAATTTAAGTAGCCTAGCGTTTATTGGACAGTAACTAATGTAATTAAAATAAATTTGGATGCAGTTAAAATTAGAAATTATTGCAGTTTTAGCGTAGTTTAGTGTAGTATTTAAAGTGCCTTAGAAATAAGTTGTTTGAATTTTTGTTTTTTTTTTCGTGTACATGTTTATCAGTACAATAATATAATATGGATATGATATGAGCCTTACCTGTCTTAGTTTTATTCAATGAATTTGTTTAAAAATACGTTCAAAGTTATCGACATTCCGAACGAAAGTATGGTGTTATTAAAAAGTAAACAGCCAATAGAGCTTTGGGGCCGCTTCGAAGATAATATTTGACTATTTTTTCCAAACTATACATGTGATCGAAATCTTGAAACATGAAATAGTACCTCGGGTTGCGTATCTTTTGTAGGGCTTTAACTATTTAGTAAAAAATATAAAAAAAGCGGGATTCTGTCCTCGAAAACAGGACAAAGTAAAAAAAAACGGATACCTTCACGACTTAAAAGTGTATGAGTGACTAAAAAAAGGTCGTTTGGTCGCAGTAGTGTCTTTGAATTTTTCTTTTTTAATTGCCTGTCAATTTTATTAACGATAAAGCAATTTTACTACTACACTTTCGGTCCGGCCGAAAAGCGGGATTTTCATTTTGATAAAAAAAATCGGGACGTCTCAGCCGCGAGGGGGCGACGTTACGCGTGTGCCGTACGTCGCCTAAATTGAAAGTTACCAACAGACGGTGTCCGCTTCAGTGCGGGCAGGCGCTGGAAGGGATACGGGTGTGTGTCGTCATATCGTGTGTCACACACCGTGTGCTTTTAGTCGGTTCGATTCATACACACGGTACACACCGACACGTCGGTGACGGACCGAGGATTCCACACGTAAAAAAAAAAAAAAAAAGACAAAAAAAGGGCAAGTTGTAGCACTAATTTCAATAAGCAATTTTATTTTTCATTATTTATACAAATGCAAATTCAAAGAGGTATAGTTTGTGAGTTTTAGGAGTTAATCTTTCTCTACTGAACCGATTTAAAAAGGAGAATGGCAGATCCTGTACCGCGAAATTCGTTAACGATTTTTTTTTTCAAAAAACATTAATTTACGCCATCTTGTTGACAACAATGACAACTCATTTGTGATCCATGTATTTCATTGTAATTTGAAACTAATATAACTGGTTAACGCAATGTTATAAAAATCTAAGAATTTAAAATGTTAATGTCGGTGATATTAGCAGCCAAATTAATGCAAAAACAATCTCTACCATGATATACGCAAGGCAGTCTAAAGTCCCATACAAACCTGCCATTGCCCCTTTTTGTAGTGTAGGTATTAACACGAAAATGATTGCCACGATATAGGTAATCGAGGTATTAACACGATAATGATTATCGACATTCACGGTGCTAAAAGCTAGTTAATATGAAGGGGATTAATTTTAATGACATCATACTAACGGAAAAATGTTTTTATAACTTTTTTAGTTTATTCACAATTTCAATGCCAAAATGTTTGATGGCCTACTCATTAGTTTTTAGTAGATAATGTACCTTATGCTTTAAATTCTATGTATGTTTTATTTCAATTAACAAAATTAGAACTATTCATATGTAGTTGAATGTGTCAATTATAAAATACTAGCCGAGGAAGAACAGTTACTAATTAAAACATTATTTGATGGAGTTTTTGTTGTTTATTAACTATTTTTGTATTCATACAGTATAAATCATCCCGAGTGAGTGGAAAATGGATTCAGGGCTAAGGTCAGTAGGTTGTCACAACTTACATTTTATGGTGGTGGTAATTGGATTATATACTTAGTAGCAAAGGTGACGGATAGTGTGTTGTTACCGTACATAATGAACAGTGTCTTGTGGGTTTTTACTAAGGTTTTTACATAGCATGACATAAGTAACTTTTAATATCTAAAATTAGTAAACTTTTGATGGGGTTTAATAACATATGCTAAAATAACAATGTAATTAATTAATTAATATGTGTTTCCCCTTACTTGGTTTACTCTTCAACGATACAGTTCAATCCATTTAATTAGTCGTACACACATAAAATTTATTCTTCAAATGTACATTTACTACTTAAAAAATGAATATATTTCAATTAAGAAGTGTTAAAATAAACTAAATAAAATAAGTTCCTATTAGGATGTTTTTTTATCTATGAATTTAAGTACTATTCATGTAGGTTCACTATTATAAACTATAAAATATAAAGGGCGTGAAAATGTGTAAACCGACCTCATGCTAATTGAAAAAAGTCATGTAACACCAACGTAGAACGTGATTTAGCTCCCGAGAATATAGTCCTACATTACAATAGTTTCTTACCCTGGCTTCACTTTGGCAACTTGACCTTGGAGTTCACATATATACGAGTTACGACAGAACGGAGGAAAGTAGCCATAGCTTCCTCCGATACACAAAGATTTCTGTCATTTAAAATACACAAAGACTTATTACGTCCACACGACGTACGACATAACACGTTCACCATGGTAGTTTACTTTTTGTGGTTATTGGTAAATATCTGTGTGCAATTAATAAATATAAATAAATATTTCGGACATCTAACACACAATGCCATCTAGTCGCAATCTAAGCAGAGTTTGTGTTATGGGTACTAGACAACTGATACAAATACATATATACTTTTTTTTTGTAAATATTTGTAGATCATACAAACATTTGGTCCGAACCGGGAATCGAACCCGAAACCTCAAGATCAATAGCCGCACACGCCAACCGCGAGACCAACGAGGCAGATAAAATTGTTAGTGTTAGTAACAAACAATTTAATAATAATTTATTTTCAATAAAATCAAGCACAAAATTAACATGTGACTGTGATAGCCACACTGGGCAGAGCCTGTCCATCAAAAAATCACAGTGTGTGTGTGTATTTGTATGCATTTATTTCTTATTTGATACGTACACTTTTTCATTCTACTTTATTTCCATACTCCATAATAGCCATGAAAAAGTATTGAGGCTTGTCTATGCTTAATTGAGTACTGGTAACATTTTTTCTAGACTCAATGAATTTTGAAATTTAAGTTTTCAGTTTTGTTTTTTGCAATAAAAAAACATTTTAGTAAGATCAATTAATATAGTCTATGAAATGTGGAACTTGATTAGAACGTATTCAAATATATTATCTGTTATGTTGTTCTTCAAATGCTCCGGGATTGCAAGAATGTCGGAGATGAAGTGCTATTTTAATCGGTTCGACTCCGACCTGATGAGTTCTTTACGACTTCTGTGAAGTTACAGGTAGTATTTTAGACATGAAAACATAGCTTCCTCTGTTTTTGATTACAATATGTATGTATATATTAGTGGTATTTCGTGAAAAGACTTTAACATCCAGATGATTCAGATGCATTTCTCTTTATATTTAGCTACACATAGGCCGATAGTTTATGTCAAGAATTTGTGCTAAGTTGTTAAAATTATATTAATATCAAAATTATAGTACAAAACATCGATTTTAATTTTCATAACTTGTAATGTATGGACTTGAACTTGATAAACTTGACTATAGCAAAGTAGAAATTAATATCTGATAAACACATTTATTAAGGTAGGAGAGGGTGATTTTTACCTTTTTGCTCTTAACTTTGTCTTACCCAACTTTGTCGGTGCGGAATCAAACGATCTTTGCCTATCGAATCTTGTGGTTTTTCCTTTCCTTCTGCATTAACACCATATCCATATTGACAATGCAGTTTATCATATGGTTCCCAATTGTTGATTTTACTTATGTTGTGCTATACAGAAGGCATTCTTATGTAATAAACTGTATCGTCGTAGTGGAGTGACGTCAAATCTAACTTTCTATAAAGTAATGCAATAACAAAATGAATAGATGAGCTTCTGTGTTTGCTATGCTATGTGTTATGTTGGCATGTATCGAGAGCTCCAATTCCAAAAATTACGTTTGATAAAATCTTTATTATCGAAATTCATCCAAATCGGTTCAGCGGTTTAGCCGTGAAAGCGTTACAGACAGACAGTTCTGTTCAGTTCAAACTGCCTCGTTGTCGCAGTGGTAACGTAGTGACTGCTGTTCTTGAAGTCTCGGGTTCGATTCCCGGGTCGGACCAAATCTTTGTAGGACCTGTATATATTTGTTTCGGAGTTTGGGTGTTTTCTATGTATAATCTGTATGTATTTTCAAATATATACATATATATATTTAGTTATATCAGTTGTCTAGTACCCATAACACAAGCTCTGCTTAGCTTGGGACTAGATGGCGTTGTGTGTTATGCCCGAAATATTTATTTATTATTAGTTACTTTCGTGTTTATGATATTAGTATGGATATAAAAAGTGTAGCAAAATGTACATGTAGAATGTCTTTAAGAACTTGAACTCTGAATATAAATTGTAACCGGAGCGTCGCAGTATCGTGATAGAATAATGATATGCCAACGAGTAGGTTCATACATAGATACATGGGTAACTTCCTGTGCCTTTAATAAACACTTGACGAAGTAATTCCTATAACCGCAGCAGATAGATCGCGATATGTTTTCGGTGTAGTCATAAGTTTAGAATGGTTAAAATGTTTTCTTATTGGTTTCAATGAACAGCAATGCCTCGCTCAACAATCAATAAAGATAATTTGACTGCAAGGTTGGCCTAGTGGTTTAAGCGGTCCGGGAGCGGTCCGGATGTGGTAATAGCAGCAGTTCCCGGAACCCTCCCGTCTCAGGCGCAGAGTGGCACTAGTCGCGTCGTGTGGTTTTAGTCGGTTCGATTCCGACACACCGCCCCGCCGCAAACCCCGGCGGGGTGACGACCAGATGGGATTTCCACACGTAACAAAAAAAAAAGTGGTTTAAGCGGTCGGTCCGGATGTGTTGATAACAGCAGTTCCCGGATCCCTTCCGTCTCAGGCGCAGAGTGGCAAACCGTGTGGTTTTAGTCGGTTCGATTCCGACACACCGCCCCACCACTAACCCTGAAATGCCCCGCGACACAGAATGTATATACCTAATGCGGAAGTTGCATTTAAAGAATAAAAAAAATACATTAGCGATAGCCGTTAACTTCCAAATTTCTACTCACCTATAACTTAAGTAAGTTATATTAGGTAGGTACTCGTTTTATCAAGTAGTTGAGATAGTCTACTTTTTCTTCTTCATAACTTCTTCGTGATCGCTTCGAGCACTTTATTCCCAGAAGCCAACCCTGCAGCTCTTCCTCTTCTCTACTTCTTCGAACTCCTTCTCATACTTTGAGCTGCTACAATCACTCTTTTAGTGTTGCAGCTGTTCGGCTGTGTGCCTTACCGCGTGTGACACGCGCCAGTCCTTCTCTAAGTATGTTTATGAGAAAAACCAGGGATTATTATTTGTCCCTACAATAACCAGACCCTTATTATATCATACCTATATACACACCTCAACAAACTCTACGGATATTTTATATTTCATGAAATATCTAAAAATCTAAGAAGAATTTTCATAGATAGTAAATGGAAGAAAAGTAGCTTATTTTAGGGACTTTAACAAAAGAAGAGAGCGATTCGTAATTCTTTTGTTTTAATTAAAAAGTTAACTTTTTTAATTGTTGTAGAAAATTGGTACGAAAACAAATGTCATAGAATTTTTGTAACATTATTAATATTAATAAAATAATTAAAAATTTAATAAAATCTAATTATTAATAATTAGTGTTGCCACCCATTACATTAATTACACATCGACATCGATTGTTCTTACAATTATATTGTCAATATCTTGCTGTCGTATAAGGTCCCAAGTTCTTTGCAAGTGTCTGTATAGTTCTTGTTCCGTCGTCAAATTTGGCGGGAAATCTCACAATGCTTTTCGTTGTAACATGTCCCAGGCATGCTCGATGGGATTTAAGTCGGGCGACTGCGCAGGCCAATCCAAAACTTGAATTGTCATGATCTTGAAGAGCTGTCGATACCAGTCGCGCCGTATGAGAAGGAGCATTATCGTGCATGAATAGAAACTCCAGGCCCATTTGGATTCTGTGTAAGATAGTCACAGGCTCTACTACCTCCTAGAGATATTTTCGTGCAGTCATGCTGCCTTGAATCCAAACAAGCTGGGTTTGCCCACTAAGACGAATTCCTGCCCACACCATGATTGTCCCGCCTCGGTAAGAGTGGACCTGATGAGGGTGCTGCAGACGGCTACCTCTGCCTGGAGTTCTCCAAACACGAGTTCTTCTTGAATCCGGATGAAATCCAAACCGGGACTCATCAGTGAACAGCACCGATGACCATTGTTGATCACTCCAAGACAAATGCTCCCGAGCCCACGAAAGCCGCCAACCGCGATTGCCACGTCGCAGAGCTGGGCACGTAGCGGTCTTCGAGCGTGAAAGTTTACTTCATGCAACCTCCTTCGCACGGTTTGGTCGCTTACCAGCAGCTGGTGGTCCTCCTGGAGCCTTTGCACAAGTAGCAACGCCCTGATATAGGGTTGCCTTTTGGCGTTTATTTGGAGAAATCGAATCTGTCCTTGCGTTGTCTACCATTGTGCCGTTCAGCCACATCCCCAGTACTGCGATAACGTGACCACAATCTCGATATCACGTTTTGGCTGGGATGTAAGGTCATATCATATCATCTCGACTCAAAAGGCGTCGTGACATGACTTCTGAAGCTAGCACACCAAGTTCCTTTAAAAAAAAGACAATCTAATCAATTTTAAATCATTAACAACATAATTTTTTAATTAATTTTTCTTGTCGTAATGTGTGTTACCAATAATTTTGCCGCCGTATTTTGTTTTTAGCATTGTTATTCATATATTTTTAAATTTTCATTCATTCATTTACTATATACACTTTTTATGGAAACTAAAAAGATTTTTAACTTTAAAGTCGTCAATAGTATAGGATTATGATATCCCTAGACTTTGTTGAGGTGTGTATATATGTATGTATTTACGCATAATGTGTGTATTAATATTTATAATATATTCTACTACTATTAGGTATAAATCAACGTCTATAATTACTATTAAAAATAACTTTTTCATTATATTCGTTTCTCTTCTGATTCTTAAGTTCGCATAATTATGCCCTTACATTTCTCTACTATCCTCTATTCACTCCTTTTGGTTGGGTTTGCTGGAAGAAAACTCAATTTTGAGTTAGGCACGCCCTTTGTACATGACACTTCGTTGTATTTCTTTGATACTTATATGTTCTATGTGTACAATAAAGAATAAATACCAATACAAATCTATCATTACAATCATACTTATACCTCCCTGAAAAAAAATTTTCACGGCTGTATTCAACACTCAAACTATCAGAAACAAAGACGTATTGAATCTTAAGAAAAATGTAACCGACCCACATTGAGAAAGTTGTTTTCGTTTTGGAAAAGTTTATTTAAAATATTGCATAAAATACTTTATTATACCTATGTAGGTACCTAAACATTATAAATAGTTTTATTTGGTTTATAAACCCATGGTTTTGCTGTACTTTGACAAACTTCAGTCTTGATATAGATATAGATGATGTAGGAGATCACATTATGCTTTAAAGGGGGTGATTGGACCTGCATTTTGAGTTGAAGCTTTCTGTATGGGTGTGGTGTGGACCGATTAGTATGTGTTAATATAAAAGGCTTTTTAGTTATTAAGTAAATTGTCAATTTATAAGAGACAAGTATTGTAAAATAATGTTCTGTACTGTATACTTTTTCTTTTATTTCAGGTACATGTAAACAAAATGCTTGTTGTTTACGTTTGAAGATCAGCACTTGAATTAATATCATAAACTAGTCCTGTGGTACCTAAACATAGACATGGGTCTATATCAGCCTGAATGTTGTTTAATAATTAAATGATGGAATTTAGTTTCACAGCATTGTTCTCTGCTTTTAATATCACTACGCTTTACTCTGGAGATGTAAATAATTGATCTCATTAGAATTCAATGTGATGCCGTCATAGTAATTTTTCTTGCTCCACTAAGATGCAATACACAATATAATATTATTTGTAACTTTTGTCGTTTTATTTTCCTCTGTTCATTGGTTGGGTGCGCTACAAAAAGGAGGAGTAAGAATAAAAGTCAGCATTGTCTGCAAATTTATATTGAATACACATGAATAAAAATCACGGCAATACACATACATGCATGTTAAAAATGTGATTCACACGAACATAATAAAATATTGGGCCACTTTTAGTGCACAATTTTTTTTTAATTGATAATAACTTGACTTAGAACTTGTGTTAGAATGAAAAAAAAACATCGGTTAGTAATTCATACTTATTAAAGATATACAACACATCGCTGGAAACGGACGCGGTAGGTCGCTTTACTCCTTGGTAAGGGAATCACCTTTGTTCAAATACATCTTTAATAAATTAAATGATTAGATCTTGAATCGATTTTTATATCACACCTAAAATAACATTTGATGTAAATTTTAGTATGTTACCTGGGTCGCATATGGCCAGCCGGAAAATATGGCGACATATCATTATTCCGAACAACAAAAATTTTAAAAACCTGAACGCGACCCTAAATTATCGCAAGTGTCGTGTGGTTCCGAATGGCGTACATGTCAACTACCCGCGCGCCCGCTAGTCTCCCAGCGTCCATTAAAATGAAACATACTGTTGAGGTTATAAAAACAATTTAAAAAAAAGTCTTGGAAGATAATGACATTATGAACAAACCGGAACGAATTTTTAATATTGACGATAAGGGTTGCCAGATTAATTTGCACAAATCACCAGAAGATTTAGCTGAACGAGGATCTAAGAGAGTACATTTAGTAGCACCAGAACATGGCGAAAGTCACACAATAGTTTTACATAATATATGGCCATATTTACCTGCCCCGTCGGAAATATGAGAGATATACCTCCCCCAATTTCAATTTTTTTTTTTTGTTTAATGTCTTTGATTTTTTTGCCTTTGTTGTAAAGATAAATAACCATACTTCATGGATAAGTGCTAAAACATTATCGTTTTATTTTTAATATTATTAAAATAGGATGACAAACCATAAGGTGGCCATATTCGACCCAGGTACTTTATTCCATAAACAAAAGGTATCAGTATACACATATACTACAACTTCAATTCTTACGACTACCTCTGATCTTGTAGTAATAAAATGCTTAATTAAAATATAAAAACAATGTACCAAGTTAGTGTGATAAAAAGTTATATACGAATAATTCTGAATTACCTTTGCTGAAATAAATATAGGTGGTAATTAAAAAAAAATACCTTTTATTATTAATATTTGTGCTGGCAATACGGTTACAAAATATATAATTAATATAATTATCAATGCAAAGTAATTTACAATATTTGACTCTCTCCTTTCGTCTACATCTAAATAAACTTTGTAATAAAATATAAAAATAAAGCTTGTTATATTCTAATATGGCACCGAAGCCACGACGGATGAGGTAATAAAATCATTGTTTCTTTTAAATAATATCAATAATGTAAAGCACTTAATTAATGCATATACAAATTAACGTACAAAGGTGGATAAATTTGTGCCTCGCCCTTGTTTATGATAGAAATAGCAAAAATTATGAAACGCACTAAGGAATGCATGGTATCAGATTTCAAATAACAATGCATACCTACATAGCCCTCACTTCACTTTGCGACAAGCAATTTTTGCAGGCCGTGTATTGGCGATGCACACGTGCCGCTTAAACTTCTGATCTAAACTTTCCCTGATACGCAATACCAATGAAGATCTCGAAGGAAGATTTACATAATATGACCACATATGTGCTGATACAACGGTTATACAATATAGCAGTAAAACAATATTTTACTAGTAAGCATAATAACGTATATATGTATTATCGCACTCGGCGAAATGAAAGCGACAAGTGCTATACCGATATCAAAAACTACTACATGTCAGTCACATTTATAAATATCAAGATATTAACACAAGACATCGAAATATTATACGTATTTTATTTTGAAAGTTAAACTTGTCAGAACTATAATCTTATCATAGCTCTAAGTATAAAGGGGTCGCAAAGCAAAAAGTAAATAGTAACTCAAACATTATGTACATATGCGTACATAGATATAACAATTTCATAATATTAAGATTCAGAAAATTATCCTAGTCCGCTGAAACAACTAATGTTCATACAAATATTTGAAAAATTACAGATTGTAGTTATTTAAAAAAGTACATCAATAATGTCAACTAACGTGTTTTAATTACAAATACTATTAGAATTTCTAAACTGCACTTCTTGAACACCAAATATTTTCATATACCCTAACGACAGTTTAGCTAAATAAAAAAATATAGGTATCATTTTTGTATAACAGTCATTTGTAATTTGTCTACCTTGAGAAAAAATGTAGGCGTTTGGTCACAAATTGTATTATTCTTATCTAACGTACAATTTAACGTACGCCAAACACTTGTACACGTAGTCACATGCCGTCCCACTCAAATACAGAAAATTGCTATCGATATACACCATAACTGTCAAACTGCTCAATTGCATTCGCCCATGTACGAGATCGTATGTATGATTAAAGTACAACTTGCTACATCATGCAAGTGTCTTTAGCAGGTAACTCAGATGTAAGCAAATATTGCTGGCTAACACTCCCATCGCGGTTGCACAGATCCCTCGATTGCACTAACACTACGGTAACGATGATAAAATAGTAACAATCAAAACTACTGACACTTACCTGTGCAATCCGTTTATTACTAAATACTCAAACTCCAAAATCCGAAGCAAACGTCACACTCATATAATACAAGGCTAATTGATAAACGGGTACGTTGACATAGTGCATAAATTATACGTACTTACATAAACCGATGTTACATTTTATTATTTTTTGCTATAAAACATTGTTGAGGTCCAATTCTCGATTAAAATAATAAAAAGGTTACTAAACACTTGCCACGGAGAGATGTAGTTGCCAATATTTTGCGATCTTCCAATTATACAAGTAATGAGACGCTTTATTGTTATTTGATCAAAATATCGTATTAAATATGTGTACATTAATAATATACCTTCTTTAATTCCTAAACATCAAAATTTTAATAAGTAATCGAGAATTAGGCCTCACTAGTACAACTTTTTTTAAATCCCGTAGTTATTGATATTAATACAAAAATTACATGGCAAACTAAATAAAAAAATATATTTAAATTGATAAATATCACTTTGTTTCTTTTTCCATGAAAATATTTCAAAAGTGGCACTTAGGTCGAGTAAGTAAACACTATCTCTCATAATAAGTTACACATAGTTACATGTAAATAAAATTAAACGCAGGTTATAAATAGTATGCAGCTTTTAAAGTGCGCGAACACCCTGTAAAAGAAATTCAATATTAGTAGTAATCAAAACAATTCGTCAAGGCGATAACGATAATTAATTACTGCAGTTTTGAAGAAAAATGTTATTTTTCATTTCGTTACGCTAAGAGAAACATAACAGTAGTAATTGGTTGCGATGTTCGGTTTTGTTTTACTTTCCTTACTCTAGCCCGGTGATAGCGGTTGTATTATATTAGAAAGATTGGTAATGGTGGTAATGTATAGATAGAAATTGGTCATGTATGTCCACTATCTCATATGAATCTAATTGCGCTCGTTTATGAAGATTTTGGACACCACCTTTTCGCAAAGAATTTATCAGGTACACAGACAGACAATGTATCAAAGTATAAGGTAGGTTTGACTCTGTTAATCCTTCCATGATCAACATTTCGGTTGATAACAACTGCTGTTTCAGGTGTCTAAATATTGTGTAATTACATTGTAATTATTATAAAATATACTAAATTGTATCTTTATATTATTGACTTACTGTAATATTACAGCTATCTGATTTAGATTGAACAAGCATAAGTACTTTAAGTGTGGTGAATTTTGATATGTCATTAACGAATATTTACTACCTGTCAGAAAAATAAGTTTTCTATCACTAATATCAATCAAGCACACAATTTTATGGACTCATGTCTTCAAGGGGCTATGAAGACCCTGCTCGCAAGTAGTTAACCTTGTCTGCTGCCGTCTACTGCTGTGATGTTTCTGGTTTTGTGGAATACTAAGCTTGAATAGACGTTAAGCATCTAATATTAAAAAAATAACAAATCTACTCTACAATATTTATTCTAGTTTAAAATAAGAACAAATGGCATTTTTTTACATGTACAACAACAATAAAAGTTGCCTTCTTGCTCTAGTGGTTTAGCGTAAGCGACTGCAGATCAAGAGATCTCGGGTTCGATTCCCGGGTCGGACTGCTGTTGGGTTTTAATGTTATTCTTATAAGAAATTCTTAATAGCAGCCCGGGGTATGGAAGATGGCGGTGTTTCCCGCCCATGCCTCGGAGAGCACGTTAAGCTGTCGGTCCCGTTTGTCATGAAAATCTATGGCAATCGTTATTGGGAAGTCAGTGCACTCCAATATACTGACAACTAGTTCAAGCTTCGAATTCAGTTCACCCTCAGGGTTGCGGAGGTTCGATGCCAGTCGCTCCGTGTAAAAACTGATATTCAGGTAAAACCGGTTGAATTAGTAGCCCACCCCAAATTTTGGGAATAAGGCTAGGATGATGACGAGGAAGCTGTACAACTACAATAAAAGAACATGCCCATAATTATGTAACCATGAAACTTCCAGAATTTAAGAATTTCGCTCGTTATTTCACAGCTGTCTCAGTTCATTCTTTACATTTTAATAATTCATTTTATAATCAGCAACTAGGCACTAGGCCATAAATACTGTTACAATTAACAAACCTTACGTTACATTTTTGAATCTGTCATTCTTATATTAATAATCATTATTTACTCATTTTCGCCATAATCGGTGTTTAATGTTTTTTGATAAATAACGGAGTAGCGTGATAAAGATAACCGAGTTGCTGTGATAGCTAACGTCGACACGAAGCTAAATATTTTTTTTAACTCTATCCTTTACTATACAAAGTAACTATTTATTTATTAAGAATTTGAAGTTATCGCCTATTCGATTCAATGACTTAGGACCACAAATTAATTAACTATTTCCTATTAGAGGAACACTAGTCTTAACATCCAATTTAAAAATAAATGTTGTAACATTTGATACTATGACAAGATATAATAGAAGGTACCTGGAGGACCGGTTTTTTAGGGTAAATAAAAAAAATGTATTCCTAGTAGTAATGTAAAAAAATGTATAGCTATTACGATTTATCGCCCCCGAAAGCCGTTTCCGCGAGGCAGATTATATACAAGAAATGCTAGTATAAAAGTAAGTATTAGGTAGATCAAATAGGATATGAGTAAAATAAAACAATAAACAAACGTTATTTTACCATTGAGTTTTATATCAGTTTCTGTAATTCTTAAATATTAAGCATTGAATTTTGAAATGCAGATAAGATTTGCTAAAAGAATAAATAAGCAGTATATATTAAATAAAGATACAAATTAAAGACTTTTTAGTTTTGTTCGATATTAATACTGGCGGATCTTTTACACTGTAGATGATAATTAACAACACTTGATTATTTTCCGAGATATAATCTGAAATATTTACTGAGAGCGCTTTATTATTCTCAACTAGCTGAACCCCGCGGTGTTACCCGCGGTTATCGTCGTACCGCGAGAAACGCCACGATACAAAGTTAGTCTAAAAAAAGCCTAAGTTATTCCCTGCATCATCAGCTACCTGCCAGTGAAAGTCCCGTCAAAATCCGTCCAGCCGTTCCAGAGATTACCCGGAACAAACAGACAGACAGACAGAGAAAAAAAAAATACATTTTTGATATATGTACCGTGTATACATACATATGCATTTAGTAAAAAGCGGTTATTTAAATATTACGAACAGACACTCCAATTTTATTTATTTGTATAGATGTATAGATAACAATTAACACACCTAGCCAGTTTATATCATTTTAGTTTAAAGTCATTATGTAGCGTATTTAATGACCCAAGCTGTTTGAATATCACCTTTATAAACTTTTAGACAGTACATCCGGGACAAAGAAATTCAGACGATTATTTTATTTGCAAAGTGACGAATAAAGCCGTACATTTCTCACTGGTTTGACTCACGAGACCTGTTAATTGCATACCTACCGGTTTGTTTATAGTCAGTGGTCAATATTTGCATATATCATGTTGAACATTAAATAATGTAAAATACTAGAACGATCTACGCAAGTTCTCGCTTTTGACTCAATATTTGAATAGGTAGTCCTATTGTGGTCTCGGCGCATAACCTTATACACGCAGACCAAACTAGACAGAGTCTGTATTCTGGTAACAAGACTACTGATAAACATATAAAGATCAATAAGTAGTCATTTTTTTTATAATCTGTCAAAACAGTAACTTTTTAAGAAAAATGTACTAAATACAAACTTGTGACCTCACTGTTTTAGACTACTTAATTGAGTAATATATTTCAATGTTTATTTGAATAACATTTGTAATAGAAATAAAAACCTGTAATAGTTATATTTTCAGCGATTTTTTGTAATATTCATTTTAAAGAAGGTGACATCGGTGTCTATTTACGATACAGTCAACTACCCAATTATATGTTAAGACAAATAAAATTAAATAATGACTAAACAAGTATGCAAGAAAAATGTTAATGAGGAGGTCGGTAGAGGTCAACCACAAAAATTTAATTGATGTATGGCCGTTTTCTTGATATTTTCTTTGATCTCCTGTTTAATAAATTTCCTGAATTTATCTTTTTTTTGGACATGTAAAATTAGACCAAATAAAGAAAAAAAAAATATACTGGATTTAAATAAAAGTATTGAATCACCCATATTGAAAATGTGCACACAGCTTTAAAACTAAAATGGAGGGTAAAGCAGGCTCGTAAAGCAGTCCGCATGCGCAATTTCTTCTATCATCAAAGTACTCTATAAAAATTTTACTATCCGTCGACCTGTTTTCGTTTTATAGTCTGTTCAGAAACATTTTGAAGATAACGTTACTAAACGTCGTAGCTGTAGTAGTCATGTTAAATAAATTTTCAAATGATATGACTGGGACAGTCCTATAATTTGCTACAATGAAAACAACCGAGAACTTTTAAAGAGAAAAAATAATAATAATAATAACGATAAATTCTAATAACAGACCCCGTTTGCCCATTCATCAACGAAATATAGCGCTGGTAGTCGTTATTACCGGATTATTTCGGTAATAACTAATAATAATAGATCCCAAAAACTTTAGGTCCATTACTTGCTTACCAACCTTATATAAACTTCTGACATCTATTCTGAGACTCAGAATTACCACACATATTAATCAGAATTCGGTACTCTTTGTTTCTCAGAATTGATGTAGAAGTGGGACCCGTGGCACTAAAGAGCTCCTTATCATAGACATGACCATTAGCCAGCAGGTGCGTCGTAATCGCAAGAACCTGGTGACATGCTGCATAGATTACAAGAAGGCTTATGACTCGGTTCCACATACATGGCTTTTGAAGGTGCTTGAGTTGTATAAAATTGATACAACTCTGTGCACTTTCTTAAAGTCGTGTATGGGGCAATGGAGAACAGTACTTCGCTATCCTGGATGTCGGCAGACTGCGGTAAACGACGTACTTATAAACATCGAGCGGGGCATCTTTCAAGTTGACAGTCTGAGTCCCTTGTGGTTTTGTCTGGCTTTGAACCCTCTAAGCACTCTGTTGGAGGGTTCAGGGTTAGGCTATAGGTTGCAGAAAGATGATCGAGTTATATCTCATCTTCTTTATATGGATGATTTGAAACTACTTGCCCCCATTAAATTACAATTGACAGCGTTACTAAAGGTCACTGAAAACTTTAGTAATTCTATCAAGATGGAATTTGGTGTAGACAAATGTGCAGTCATGTATGTAAAGAAAGGTGTAATTGTGGAATCTGAAGGAATAGAGCTTTCAGATTCTACAACACTCAGATCTCTGTCTGCAACCGAAACCTACAAGTATCTTGGTTTTTCACAGTGCTTAGGAATACCGGAATCTTATCGGAAAATTTAGCCGCCTGAAAAAAGTACTTAAAATCTTTTATTAGGCGGTGACAAAGTGCGAGCCTACAATGGTTGGGTCAAGCCGGTTTTGATGTATTCCTTGGTATACTTAGATGGACTCAGACTGAATTAGATAAACAGGAAAGTCCGTACATTGCTGACTGCATTCCGAATGCATCACCCACGTTCATCTGTTATAAGGTTGTATATCCCGCGAAAGTTTGGGAGTCGTGGTCTATAAAATGTCAAGACCCTCCACAATCGCGAGATATACAATCTTTAAGAATTTTTTCTTCATATTGATGTGGGAGTGCATCGCAGTGTAGTTGCAGTGGATACCAGACTCACTCCGCTCGCTCTGGCTAAAGAGAATTGGCGCAAGCCTGTAGTACTTAGCCTTTAAACGCAAGGAGGTTTCCATACCTAGGCAAGGAACTTCATGGTCGGTTTTATCGAGCCCTAAATGGGCCTGATATAGACGTCAAAGTGTCTATGTCTTGGCTACGGTATGGTGATCTCTTCGGAGAAACCGAAGATCTTGTTTGTGTGATTATGGACGAAGTTATCATGACGAATAACTATCGGAAATATATACTAAAAGATGGCACGGTTGATATTTGTCGGGCATGTCACCGTCCTGCAGAATCTATCAGGCATTTTATTTCTGGTTGTTCTCGTCTTGCTAATGGCGAGTATTTGCACAGACTCAACCATATAGCCAGGATCGTACATCAGCAACTTGCCCATCTTGTGAACTCAGAGGTTCACTCAGAGGTGAACTCAAACTCGAGAATGGCCGTGCTACATTATATCGGGATCGGTCTGTTATCACAGACAGGACAGGATAGATCGATTGGAGCGCCGCGCAATGATTGTCGACATCGCCGTTCCTCATGACGAGAATCTCGTGAAAGTTGAAAAAGTAATAAAATATTTAGATTTATCTTACGAGATTGTCGTATCTGCTCACGGATTAATTGCCAAGAGCCTCGACCAACACCTTAAGAGGCTCACGTTAGACGGCTGGATTAAGGGTCTGATGCAGAAGGCAGTCCTCCTTGAAACGGCACGTAATGTGAGGAGGTTCCTGTCTTTGGAGCCCTAACCACCGGTTTCTTAGTCCCTGTACCCGAAGTCGATGGTCTACTATTTTTTATATTTTTAAATGTATTTGTTTTTATATGTATATTTAAAAATGTAAATAATATGTTATAATAATTTTAATAAAGAGAATAATAATAATAAATAGTAAAAAAGACCATGATCCTGGACTAAGGATACACCTTGTGATACTATAAAAGATATGTTCCTAGTTCGATAGTTTTAAGGAGAAAGTTAATAAGAAGTATTTCGTGTTAAAAAGTATAAAACATCAAACAGTACCTCACATTATGTAAGTATGTGCAAAGGTACTCAGTAATGTTTATATGGAGAGATTTGAACTTAATTGATTAATTTTAAACTTCCTGTCTAAGGAGAGATGTCCAGCAGTGGAATTAAGTTGAGCTGTACACGTTGTAGTCGTCAATGTTTTACTTTTTTACTATTCTCATTTTTACATATTAGATATGTAAAAAAAAATGTTAATGTTTGATCTATATATAACTGTCATGTATCCCGCTTACTATGAAATCTTGCTTGAAGATGTGGTAACGAATATAACGAGTTGAAATTTTTTTTCAATCGTGTTAGTCTGTAAAAATTACTAGTTGTTTAGAATGATTGTATTGCGATAAATTTAATTAAAATTTTGTAATATGTAAGATTAAATAAGAAAAGTAAGAGTTTTTCTTAAGGAACGACCATTTAAAACTTATATACATATCTTAAGTAATTTTAACACGGCATATAAATCAAAATTTATAGAGCAAGTTCTATATGTCAAACAGCACAAAAATAGTTGTTATAACTACAGCTACATACATACAATAATAAAGCGAATTTCAAAATACACATTATAGGTATACCACTCCGCAAGGTCATACAAACATGAAGCGTACAATATTTTCACAAAATAATCGAGAGATTCACAACCAACGCACATAAAAGGCAACTATCACTCTATGCACGCATACAACAATTTGTACAAACAAACGGCTCTCACCTTATGAGCAGTAATGGTTCCCTAGATTCTTCCACAGTTATCGTGGTTTCCTCGCAGAGTCACCGCGAGCTGTCGGCGTTGGGAGCGTAGGTGGTTCCACTACAGCCTGATGTCATCGACGTGTTAGTCAAGCAAAGCGTTCGTTATGAACAAATAGTATTTATCCTCAAATTTTATATTTAATGCACATTTACTTGAATTAATTTTAAAAAACGTGCATTGTGAGGATTATATAGTATTTGCTCAATGACAAAACGAGGAAGCACATTGAACATTGAACGTTACACTGATATGCAATATTAGGCAAACCATTTTTAAGGTACACTATTGTATTAGTATTAAGTCAATCTGATAATAAAAAATGACTTCAAAACTTCTGAATGTGTTACGTTGATAAAGGATTATTCATGTTGTCAATATCTTATAGAGTAAATACTACGACCATATATTTTGATATTCCACATTATTTGATGCCTGTGATTATTAGGTCTATGGCAGCCTTACATTTTCAGAACTATAACTTTATATTAAACTTATACACGTGACGAATAATGCCTAATGTCACTTACCTATTTGGCACGGATATACGAGTATTTCAATATATGGTAACACAAAGTGTACAACAAAATTACATTAGGTAAATAGTTTATCTCTTACTTTCGAGTTTTGGCAGTGGATATTTCTAGATAATTTTGAAGCAAGAACATGTCATAGGTGATGTGATAAGCAACATTGACCTGATGAACTGTGCTAAGATAACAGTTTTCTGAGAATTACTGTTATGTATAAAGTGCTTTTAATCTTGGGAATCGCTTTTAGTGTACACAAGATAATATGGGCGGAATTGTTACGAGCATCTTTATGTATTGTCACGATTCTTCTTGTAATGGTAATGTAATAATCAACCTCGAATGGACAGTTATAAAAGGGATGTACAACAGTCGCACGTATGCAAAGATAATAAAGTTTTTACAACCTTAGATCCTTGTAAAGAAGATCAGATGGCACGTATTGTCCTAATATATTGATTCCAATAATATACAAGTTTTAAACTTTGAAAGTTAAGTAGTTTTTTTTTCTAAATAAATAATTCTTTGGCACAATTATCTTTGATACTCTTGATAAGAAACAACAGTGATTTAAATCTTAAAATCTGATTGAGGTGGTGCAGTCGTGCATTACAGTTTGCGACATGAATGTAGACCATATACTCGTATACCGATCTTCATTACGTAATCGATTATACACAAACATAGACCAATACAGTGACATACAACACCAAATAAGTTTAATTATAGTAGCGATAAACACATTGAAAAACATAGTTTTTGTTTTCCTGAAAACTGCCTCTGTGGCGCAGTGGTAGCGTACGCGACTGCTGTTCTTGAGGTCTCGGGTTCGATTTTCGGGTCGGACCAAATGTTTGTATGATCTGCAAATATTTGTTTCGGAGTTTGGGTGTTTTCTATGTATACTATGTATGTATTTACAAAAAAAAAGTTTATAAGTATTTATATCAGTTGTCTAGTACCCATAATACAAGCTCTGCTTAGTTTGGGACTAGATGGCGTTGTGTGTTAGATGTCCGAAATATTTACTTGATATAACGGTTTTTGTACTAAATGTGAAATAGTAATAAACTAAATAAAAGTTAAACATGGTGCCTACCAGTAGTATGAACTGAAATTGCCGAAAAAATTGAACAAATACTTGTTGCATTATACTTTAATTGTGCATAATACGTATTATATTTTAACAGAACAACAGATGTTATGGCGTGTAAATGTTTATATTTACTCAGTATAACACCGATGTCATTGTATAGCCTAAAATTCTCGTTATGACCATATGTCTGTATTTGCTTTATTGTTAAATATGTGTATATACATATTGAATTGGAAGAAAACTGAATTGTTAATCATAATAGTAAAGGAATTGGTGAACTTACTTTCGAAATGTCGACTCCAGTGACTCCTTTAACAAGTTCAGGAATGCATTGGACGATGTTAAGAACTTCACCGGTAAGTTTGGCGGCTCCTACCTCGCCTCCACCGCAGGACACCATGGTAACCTTGCGTGCTTGAGACAACGGCGCGGCAACTTCAGCAGCCACCTGTATTTGGATAATTAATAATAGAATATTTCATAGTCAATACTTCAACATATCTTAGTAGTCCACTGCTAGACGGATTAAAAACACAAAAGTCATCTCCCTTATTCATCGCATGGGTGACGTAAGAAATGACTAGGGGAGCAAACTGCGCAGTTGCACGGATTTCTTTTCGAGGGTGCACCTGGTTCCCCGGCCTCTAGTACCCGAGGCGGTGTGCGGTTTTTAGTCGGTTTGAGTTCGACATAACCACCAGTCGGTGGTATCCGAGGGGATTTCAGCACAAAAAAACTTGAGATTAATCCAATACCTACTAGTCAGGCCATCGCCGTCTAGAAGACCAAAACCACCTTTTTAAAGAGAAGCCTACGTCCAGCCAAAGGCCAAAGCCAGCCAAAACTGTATTTTTTATGTATGGCCTGCCAAAATGACTCTCTTCTGTCTGATGGAAAGCATAAGTAGAATCCAAGAGTGGTGGTCACCATACTCATTGCGGATGCAGACAATGCAACAATTCAGCATGGTGACCCACACCATGGCGGCCTAGTGATGCTTCTGCAACATTGGGCATACGGTCTCGTACTCACCAACAAAACACGACAGCACGGCCACGACATGGCTGACTAAAGCTTGTCGCACATTGCCAAACAGCAAAAAACCTTTACGATCTTTGGATGACATATTCTCCTTCGAAAGCTTTGTCGTTTATTTGGAACCGTCCATTTATCAAATGCATCGAAATTAAACTCCTCCGAGGATTTAATACTTGGTGAAAATTGAATGTTTATTACTAAGCTAATTTGGAAAGCTCAGTGCCACTCCAGCTTGCTAATCCGGTGGGCCTTGATGACCGTATTTCTCTGCCGGATCCCTTCATTCCTGATGCGATCCCTCAGAGAAACACCGAGCATAGCCCTTTCCATAGCACGCTGATCGACATTGAACTTGGGGATCAACCGCACTGGTAGTACATGTTCATTAAACATGAACTTGGTTTTGTCAAGTTCATCCGTAGGTCAAGAGAGTCAGCTAGGTCATTCAGCATCTGTTGTTAGTACTGTAGCGTCTACGCCATTATGAAGATGTCGTCTGCAAATTGATGTTAATGCCACTTCCTTTCCAGTTCAGCGTCTTAAACATATCCTCCATTGCATTGGTAAACAATTTCGGGGAAATAATGCCCCGTTGTCTCACTCCTCGAAACAATGGTATGGGCCTTGTTTGCTGGTTCTGTACTTGGAAGGACATGATGGAATATCTCATCACTTGGATGTATCGTTATCTACCTGGCAACTCCGCAACAGATCAGATCGCGGATGTTCATGACAACCGGGACTGACGGCTTACTCTCTCAGACCCACGGGCGGGAAACACCGCCATCTACCATGCTCCGGGTTGCTATTAAGAATTTCTTGTAAGAAAAACCTTTGGATCGGCAGTAGCTTACGCTAACCACTAGACCAACGAGGCAGTGAAAACGACTACTCCAGCACCAGGAATAAAGCTGTAGATAGGGTTCATTGAATAAAATAATTAAAACTTTAATAACTGATAATTACAAAAGGGGGGGAAAGGCGGATTTTCAGTTGGCCCCGGGCGGTAAAAGACTGAAACTGATATTTAAACATTTGGTCTGAGCCGGGAATAGACGTCAAGCACAGCGATTAGTTAGTAGTTACACACGCTTCCAATGCGCAACCGAGGCAGTCATAAGTTATTCTGCGCCTGCATTTGAAATAATCTTAGCACTCGAGATTGTGATGGAAAACAAAATAAGCACTCACTTGATAGTAAGCGGTTATCGTTGTTTATGAAATCCAGTATGTGATAGTGTCACTTATGACCTCAAATGGTCAAATCAACAGTGATATCCTAGTAGATTTGCTAAATTATTTGACTACAAAGTTAGGTCCTACCTATTAAATATACTGTGTATTAAATAACTTAAATTTCTAATAGAATGTAGCTTACGAATTACTTTATATACCTGCCTCATCGAAAGCTTGAGTAGAATCTAAGAGTCACCGTACTCTTTGAGAATACAGACAATGCAACAATTGAGCATGGAAAAGCGTATCTATACTAATATATAAAGCTGAAGAGTTTGTTTGTTTGTTTGTTTGAACACGCTGATCTCAGGAAACGCTGGTCCGATTTGAAAAATTCTTTCGGTGTAGGATAGTCCATTTATCGAGGAAGGCTATAGGGTATATATCATCACGCTACTACTAATAGGAGCGGAGCAACAATGAAGAATGTTTCAAAAACGGGGAAAATTTTCACGCTACGGGCAATATAAGGCGCAAACGACGTTGCGTGGGTCAGCTAGTCTAACTATAAATAGCTGTTATCATCGCTGAAGGTCAATTAGTTAGTCATATTTCAATCATCTCGGCGTATACGTGTCTTTTGCATGTTTGGAAAATAGCAGTTCAGGAAAATTTTAAAATAATAAACATAATATTCTAGAACTGAGTTCACTCTTTTATCTGGACTAAAATAAGCCGAGCTGGTACAAACGTTTTATTAAACTTGTTCTAGCGGAATTAGAACACGGTTAAACATACTTAGATGCACTGATGCAAGAGTTAAGACATGTTCATGCATAATGTTATTAAAAAAAATATGGGACGGTCACCAACGGTTGCTAGAACATTCGACTAAAGTACGAGTAGAAAGAGAAGAGAGAAGAAGAAAGAGAGAGAAAAGACTTATTACAATATATATGAGTTGTGTAAACAACCATAGAGTTTGATTAAAATACCATAGATAAAGAAGTAAATTTTAGTAGAGTTAATTTTTTTTCTTCATTTTAGACTCACAGACTGCCCCGTCGGCCTAGTGGTTAAAGATCCTGACTGCTAAGCCAGGGGTCATGGGTTCGATTTCCAACTACGACAAGTGTTTGTGTGATGAGCCTTCGATTTGTGTCTGGGTGTAATTTATCTATGATATGCATGTATTTAACAATATATAACTATGTACAACAGTCTGTACTGTTGTACATAGTTACATATTGTTAGTACATAGCCTGTGCTCTACCTAGTTTGGGACTGACTGACTAGTCTAAGGGTATTACATTTAGTTAGATTAAAATAATAATGTCTTTTAAATAACATGAAACCTAATGATTAATATTTAAGCTTTATGTATACAGAGCTATGCTACTGTTCAGTGTCATCAATGTTTTCAGCATAACTCGATCCAATTATCCCTATTAGGTAGTTTATTTTTTCCGTTTTAAGTAATACAAACAATGTTGATTCAATACGAATTAACACGAAAGCAAATGCATAATGTATTTATATAATAATATTATAGTCTTAGTCAGTCAGTCTTGGCCTTATTGTTTTTAATGTCTTAATTTTCCTACGTCATTATCAAAGATCGCAATAAGTTACACATATACGTTTAAATAGTTTTGCTTTCTACCATGTGTATATAGATTACGAAACATGCCTTGTTGGTAGCGGATTTAATATGTCACGGACGTACTTAAATGCTGAGTATTACATAATGTTAGATTGAGGGTACAAAACAATATAGGATTAAAAAAAAAAACAAATAATAGGTAGTACGTTCGACTAACGTATTTGGTTATCAAACCACAAATAGTGCAGTAAATGTGATTAGCCTGCCAAACCACGATAAAGCATAAATTTTGGTGATTAAATGCCTAAATTTTGTTTTATGTTTCCACTCATTAATTTACGATATAATTTCCTAACGTTTGCCAAATTGAATGATAACACATGTGTCAAATTATAATTCGAAGGCTAAGTTATATGTACATTTTATATTGTTCCTTACGTTGACTTATGTCAATATGACGTCATTTGCTTTTATCAAGAGTGTATAAAATTTTATACCTCCTTTACATGCATTGCTAATTAGGTGTAATAATAAAATGGTAATTTAAGTGGCCGATTTTCAGTATTCCAGTAACAATAGTTTCTCACCTTAGGTAGAGTCTCAAGCATCATGTCGACCATTGCAGCAGAACCGTACTCTTTCCACGCCTCTGCCTTTTTAGTCATTTGTTCCGCATCAGCTGCCGCCTTTGCTTTGATAGCGTATGCCTCCGCCTGCGTTCAATATAATCACATCAGTATGCTTAATACACCGTGACGTAGTAATCCAATTTAATGTAAGTAATAAACTGTTATTACAATATAAGGTAGTTGCATTAATGTACTATTATAGTATTCGTGGCATATTTAAGACACGGAAAATAGGTATATGTATGTAGGTAAACCAATGAAAATTCAACAAATCAACCATATGTCACAGAGGTGAAAAATCTCACTAAATCTTGAGTGAGATAGAGAATAGTAGGGTTTTTGGAAATAGCATATTTATTACTAACATGACTATGTAAAGAGTATTTTCATCTATGTAGGTTTATCCTTAACAAATCGCAAAGCAACCGTAATGTTTTATTATCAGGAGTTCGTGACTGTAGCAGATACTTTAAGCGAATTTAAAGTAATTGTGTTACGTGCGCAATTTTATTATTTATGCCAAATGTTATATGTTATGCACACTACATTTGTGCTAAACCTTTTTTAATACATTCTCGTAAATTAGCCAAAGATAGGGCTGTTAACAATCGATAGCTATAAAAGACAGTTAAATAGGACAGATTTTTTGAGTTGGATGAACAAGCAATTGTAGTATTCTTTGCAATGTGAATCAGAGGCAATGAATGTGATTCACTTTTAAGATCTTATTGAATCCATCCACATGAAACACTCTGTCAATTACTGAGTTTTGTCTTAATGCTTGCAAGCCTAGATCTTTATCTTTCCTTGTGTTTTCCTGTTATTTGTTTTATTTTCCCTAAGTTGATTCGAGCTTAACACTGGGTGGGAATATTGTTTTTTTATTCATTTATCAATCTTACCTCTCCGCGCACTTTGACAGCCTCAGCCTCGGCTTCGGCCTCAAGTACAGTTTTCAACTTGTGAGCCTCAGCCAATTTCTCTAGCCTGAATTTTTCAGCTTCAGCAGGCCTGTGAGATATCAAAAATATTGATATAATTAATAAAGCGACAATGAGGTCTAACTAATCGAAATAAATAATGCATTATGATCTAATAATTCTGGAAAACTAGATGTCAAAAACATTGCGAGGGTTAATAGAGTTGTTGACATAAATAGCGAATAAGTGAAAAGTTATGTTTTTGCCAATACCGGGAATATTAGAATTCTAATAATCATATTTTCTAGATGTAAATATGCTTAATAGATTAACTAAATATGTTATATAAAAATGTTGAAAATAATTCTGAATATCACGTGACTGCAAATGCCAATCGGAGCGCGTTACGTCACAATGTACAAAGAACCAAAGACAAGTAGACCAACCACCACCAAAGATAACCTATCTAACTGCACGACTTGCAAAGCCATAAAAAAAATTGTCTTCAAAGTCAAACTGTCATGTTTCTTTGCATTTTGCATTACTTTTAGGCTGTTTTGGGGCTTTCTGCTAAAAGTGCGAAATTCGTTTAAATAAATTACGAGCGAGCCTGAATTTATCAAAGGAAATCGTTCAAATTTACTGAATGTTAGTTAGATACTTTTTTTCTGTTTTCTTTCTTCGATGGTGAAAATTTTCTATACTAAGGATTTTTATGCAGCAGTTCGTGCGAGTTAGCGTAAAATCTTTGTAAGTATTTTTTTTTTAAAAATAGCGTAATTATCAACAAATAAACACAATACTTATAAAACTTGCTATTAATTATGTTTGCTTGTATAATGTATGTCGATAATATCTTAGAAAATAAATAGCACATAAATATTACAGCTTTTGATCTAACGCCTTTGACAGCAGTTTGTTTATTTAATCCATTGTTTCGTCATCAAGACCACGTGACAGCTTGGAGCGTTTAGGCGCGAAAATTAATAACTAAACTTATTAAAGTAGTTTTTAATCTAAATTTAATGAATGAAATCTTTAAATAATAATTTTTCATAATGTTTACCTTTTTATCCTATCTATGAAATGAAAAGAGTTCCGAAAATTTGTCAACATCCCTATTGGTTTCCAGTTGTTTTCTCTAGTAAATTATTATTATCTTTTCGTAAAACAACTTAATGTGATGATGATAGTATTTTATAAGAAAAATGGACAAAATGTAATCACATATTGTGTAAATTAATTCTGAGGTAAGTTTTATAAGGAAAATGTTAGACGATGCGAAGATACTTAGAATGAAACTTGTAGTATTTAGTTGTAGATTACTGTTTAACTCGAATGAAACAGAACTATGACAAACTGAAACAACCTTTAGTAATTCACAGCTTCTCATGAGAAAGGAGATTAGCTCTATAACATCAAGCTGGCCCAAAGTGTTGGTTTGTTTCAAGTTTCCATTCTCTCTTTACTTGCGAGTAGAGAGAGAGAGAGAGAGTTTCATGTTTTGTCAAGCGTTTATTCCCTTAGCAAGCTCTTACAAACCCTGGGACAAATAGATATAGTGACAATCTTTCATTACCCGTTACCTTTGAATTACTGTTTAGATAATTATAATAAGCAAGACATTATATAATAGACTAGCAGACCCACGCAACCTCGTTTGCGTCTCCTATTGCCCGTAGCGTGATAATTTTCCCCCGATTTTGAAACATTTTTCATTGGTGCTTCGCTCCTATTGGTCTAAGCGTGATGATATATAGCCTATGGCCTTCCTCGATAAATGGGCTATCTAACACCGAAAGAATTTTTGAAATCGGACCAGCGTTTCCTGAGATTAACGTGTTCAAACAAACAAGTATAGATTCAAACTAGTACCTGCGAATAGTGGCCTCTAACTCCTTTTCTCTTCTTTGTACTTCCCATTTTTGTACATTGATTTCTTGTGTGCGTTCAACAACACAGATTTGCATCTGTTCCTCCTTAATCCGTTGTTTGGTCTTTGCTGCTTGAAGCTCGTATGCCATTTCTGCTTCGGCCTAAAATATGTCAACTTACTTAGTAAATCATTACACACACAAAAAATGCAAGTATAAGGATATTTAGTTTTATTGCCATAATTTGTTATTGTTCATTCAAAAGCGCATTCAAATTAGTAAAATATTTGCATTATTTCCACTGTTACTATCATCATCATCAGCAGTGGACTACTAAGTTCACAGTTGGACTCAGGCCTCTTTGTGCTGCAGGTATATTTTAATCTATATGAAAATAAATGTGGGAACTACAGCAATGCTATTCTTTTGCTTTCTTTTTAACACGCTTCCATTAGTTTCCTCTATATGTTTGTTTGTTGAAATATTTTTTTAAACTGTCAAACTAACATGTGGACATGATAGTGGAAAGTTAATCGTATTTATTTTTTATTTATTTTTATTTTATTTATTTAACAACTTTATGCACAGAATGTACAATGGCGGACTTAATGCCACAGGCATTCTCTACCAGTCTACCGTTGGGTGGTGCGGAAATAGTTGAAAAGGTGCACTACACATTAGTTACGGGTTCCAAATAGACAATTAAAATTAAAAAACAAATTAGAAAAAGAAAAACAAAACAAAGGAATATTGTGTCTAAATATCCATAGAATTTGTCATATATAAACATACACATATACAGTTATATATAAAATACATGCATACACATACATATTAATATATATTAAAAATCATCTTTGTGATGACTCCGCCCCTATCTCCGCCAGATGAGCCCGTACCTTGACCCTGAAAGAGTTACGACTAGGTGCCATCCTGATTTCCTTTGGAAGAGCATTCCAGAGAAGGACAGATTGAATGAGGAAGGAAGAATGAACGCATGCGGAAGTGTGAGAGGGGCACGACAAAAGGTGGCTATTTGTAGAACGGAGGGTTCTGTCATGACTGGATCCCAGGAACTGGAAAGAGGAAGTTAGGTATGTAGGCGAGTTAGGAGAGTTAAGAATAGTATAAAGAGTCGTTAATGCGCGCTTCGTATCGCAGTCGTATTGACCCAAAAGCAGGTTTACATGTGTGTGTAACCGTAGTACCTAATTGCAGATAATTTAGTTTCATTTCTGATACATTTGTAAAATTTTAACTCCTTGAAAACAAGTACTTGTAGCAACTATCATGAAACATCACATGATCGGAAAGACAGTGAGTAGTAAGGAAATCGTTTAGATCTTCTTTTAGATTCTCAACTTACTGCTACTGTATGCCAAACAACTATTCGAACAGTTTTATATACGCTTCTTGTATTGTAATCTATGTTATACCTTTTTCGTTTGTACTTCCACGTCGTATGCTGCCTTCTTTAATTCGAAATCTCTTTGCGCTTTCGCTATTTCGGTATCGTTGAGGAACCTCGACGCCATTCGTTGTTCTTCGGCCATCGCCTCTTTTATCTTGGCTTCAGCCTGTGCCTCCGCTTCTCCAATGCGTGCATCGCGCTTTACTTCCGCCGTGCGTGCCATACCAAGAGCTTTTAGGTAACCCTGTATAAATATTTTTTTAAATAATTGCATTATTTTTAACAGTTAACGTTCAGAGAACCAGTTAATATACCTATTTGTGTTTGGAATAGTTTCATAATTAAATATGGTATTCTAAAGTACAACGAGCTTGATCTTAGTCAAGTAGCTGCACAGAAAAAAGATATGTAATTTATAACAACATTCCCCGTTAAGAAAAGCAATTATTATTATCTTTAGTCTGCAGTAAGAAATCTGAAGTTTCTTTTTTTTAAACAAAGTGAACAAAGACACAAATTGTAGATTTTGAACATTCTTAAAGACTATTTCTGGTGACGGCAGCAGATTTTTGCCAAATAAAGCATACAAACCACTGAAGCAAAACAGCTTTCAAACGTGATACAACGAGGAATCAATATACAGGGTTACTGGTTAAGTCGACCTGTTCCCGTTAAGCGCGTGTAGTTTACATCGTTTCCGACTGATTTCATAATGAAACACTCTATCCTTAATGTAAAGATAGGGTGTTTCATAGTGAAATTAGTCAGAAACGATGTAAATTACACGTCCCTAAAACGGGAACAGGTCGACTTAACCAGTAACCCCGTATATGTATATATACAGGGTTACTGCTTAGCATTACTTACATAGGCTTAGCAACAACTAGTGAATGACAAAACAGTGTTATTGGTTATTATATTTTTAACCGACTTCAAAAAAAGGAGGAGGTTTCTCTATTCGACCGTATATATATATATATATATATATATATATATATATATATATATATATATTTTATGTGTGTTCGCTGATGACTTCGTCGTTTATGAACCGATTTCGATGATTCTGTTTTTTTATGGAAAGGAGATATCCCAACGGTGGTACCTTGATAAGGACACTATGATCTGATGATGGCATCCAAAAGAAATAGAGTCAAACCTTGAAGACGGTTTTATTTTTGTTAAAATTTTATTTAGACAGTAAATATAATTATTTTCGCATCATTTTTATCAGCAAACTGTAACAGTAAAAATGATGGCAAGTCAAAGATGGCTTTGAAGAACTTCGTATTCTTTACATAAATTATTTAAATAAATATTAAGTTTATTAATATTCTTATATAGGTATATCGTTTCACCCTACCGCGAAAGAAAGCGGGTTATGTTTTTCGAGTGCGTCTATGTATATTTCTTTGGCACGCCCTAGAGCCGGCTTGTCGTATTTTATGTGAGTGGTGTGAATAGATTCGTCTTGGTCGTGAGAGTGACACTGGGTACATCAAAATTAAAAGAGACATATTAAGGATTTTAGAAGCCAAAAAGTAATCTCAAACTTGTTTTATTTAAAAAACTGATAATAAAGATGACAGATATTAACGCAGTCGGGTTTATTTTTAAAATTATTTTACTTCTTGTAATTAGTGATATAAAGCAGTTGAAATGTCGCCTAAATCTAATCACGCAAACCTTTAGCAGGAACAAATTAAGCAATACATATTTTGTGTTCACAACACTCACAACAAGTGAATAAAATAAAATGGTTATTGTATAGAAATGCTAATACGTATAGACACAGTGTTTTTTTTTTTGGATGTAAACAATATTCACACAATGTTAAATTCGACATACCTTAGCTCCCTGATGCCGTGTCGAAATAAAAAAAAACTAGACTAAGACACAGAAGAAATAACAAGTATATTACATTAGTATGTGTATAGTATTTTGTATGTTTCATTTAGTGTATAGTGGAATAGAAGGTTTGCAAGTATAAGTCGAAACTAGACTGCCTCTATAAAGGACATTTTACATTATTAACAATAACAAAGGCATAATTTACATTGCTGTATTTTGGTTTACATAAAAATAAATACAACGAGCATACCTCTTCGTCTCTAATGTCTTTTAGCGTGTATGATACCACGGTGATCCCCATATTGATAAGATCACTCGAAGCGACCTCGAACACCTACAATGTTTAAAAAGAATATTAATATTCATCATACGTAAGGAAGGTTTTTCGCAAGATTGATGGCGTGATGATCATATAATGACAGGCGTCATGATACGTAGATTCTTATTAGTATCTGCTACTAACGATATGATTATTTGTAGTCAAGTCACACGTAAGTCAAATGAAACTGATTTACATCACAATATCCAACCTTTTTAGAGAACATTTTTCGATCTTTATATATTTCTTCAACGGTCATGGAGCCCATTATAGCACGCTGGTGGCCTTCTAGGGTCACGAGGGCTATATGTTGTATCTCCTGCTCATTCTTGCCCAAAAACTGTTCACAAGCAGATAACAGCATTTCCGCATTTTGTCCTTGTATTTTGACCTGAAATTAAAATAAATAAATAGTTCAGTTTACGAAATATGTGAGAAGTTAAATAAATACCCATAAATCACTGATTCTGCAAGTAATACACAGTGATACTTATATGTTAAGATTATAATAATATTAATTTTATTTATAAATCATTATCATTAAAAGAATGACACGAAGAAAACTTAAAACTACATAAGCCGCAGCTTTATTAGTCCACTCTATGACATAGGTGTGTCCTTAGAAATAAGGTAATGGGGTTTGTATCAGTTGTATCAAGTATTTGCTCCCTTAGTCGGCTCTTACGACACCCTACGAATAAATAGGCATGGTGATTCTTAATCCACATATACACAAGTAAATATTGTGGTATATATTCCAGTCATTGTGGTAAAGGTACAGCAACACCGCGAAGCGCAGCTTTGCATATCTTTATATACTGTGAGTGTGTACGTCACTGAACTACTCTCAAACGACTGGACCGATTTTGATGAAATTTTTTGTGTGTGTTCAAGGGGATCTCGGAATGGTTTAGATTCACAATTTTGTCCGCTGGACAATGTTTTTTTAATTGATTTTTAATTTATTAGTAGTTATGGCAAAACGACGTTTGCCGGGACAGCTAGTATAATATATATCTATACAAATAAATAAAATTGGAGTGTCTGTTTGTAATATTAAAATAACCGCTTTTTACTTAATGCATATGTATGTATACACGATACATATACCAAAAATGTAGTTAAAAAAATTTTGTCTGTCTGTCTGTCTGTTTGTTCCGGGTAATCTCTGGAACGGCTGGACGGGGCGTTACTCGCGGTACAACATTAACCGCGGGTAACACCGCGGGGTTCAGCTAGTCTTATATATAAAAATCAATTGCTGTTCGTTTGTCTCGCTAAAACTCGAGAACGGCTGGAACGCTTTAGCTGATTTTGGTTTTGAAATGTTTGTCGTAGTGTAGGGAAGGTTTAAACGGTAAAAAATTTAAAATAACTTGATAATGCAAATGACACGTATACGAAGTAGCAGGCACAGCTAGTAATGTGATAATTTCTCACAATCAAACGATAATTTGGAATAATTAAGAATTACGATTTTATATATTTTCTGATCTTTATAGAATAACTAGCTGACCCACGCAACCTCGTTTGCGTATTCTATTGCCCGTAGCGTGAAAATTTTCTCCCGTTTTCAAAACATTGTCTAGAGTGATGATATATAGCCAATAGCCTTCCTTGATAAATGGGCTATATAAAACTGAAAGAATTTGTCAAATCGGACTAGCGGTTCCTGAGATTAGCGCGTTCAAACAAACAAATAAACTCTTCAGCTTTATAAATTAGTATAGATTTAACCTTATTGGTATTTACTATTTCTTTTTATTATATGAAATGAATAATTATCGTCAGATCATAATTAGTTACTGACCTCTATAAATAACTGGTGTCTTATCATTTATTTTGGGATAACAAACGCATACATACAACCCGTGTTCTCTTGACTGACTGACTTGACTGACGTGTATCAGTGTCGTGTTTACTAAATTAATTTTAAAACAATCTTCCAACGTTTTTCTTTCTAGTTTAGTCTAAGTATAGCGTATGTCACACTAAATAATACTATTTAAGGCTGTTATTGTTTGCACATTTTAAATGTTTACAAATATAATTACAGTATTTATATTTTTTGTGACTGCTTTAAGGATTTTATATAACACTAGCTGACCTCGTTTGCGCCTTATATTGCCCGTAGCGTGAAAATTTCCCCCGTTTTTTAAACATTCTCCATTGTTGCTCCGCTCCTATTAGTAGTAGCGTGATTAGCCTTCCTCGATAAATGGAACACCGAAAGAATTTTTCAAATCGGACCAGCGGTTCCTGAGATTAGCGTGTTCAAACAAACAAACTCTTCAGCTTTATATATTAGTATAGATACAATTAAAAACTACAGGGGACTTAAATTTTTGATGCATGATAGGTTCAAATCTTCAATAATTGATAAAGTGACATTAAAATCTTTGCCCATACTGAAACTAAAGGGTATTTTGATATTTAATCATGATGTGAAGCCTCATTCCGATTAATATACATTATATAATCATGTATAGTTTACAAACAAAATAGATTGACAGACAGATTAACAATACCTGTGCAATGCCAGTCACAGATATAGGTACACCCTGGCAGGTGTAGACAGTAGGAGATTCCACTTGGAGCGTCATGGTGTTCAGTGAAATGCGCTGGACAGTTTGTATGGCAGGCCAGACGAACGCCCGACCGCCTGGCACTAACAACGGCTTCGAATAACAGCATCCTGCACATACAATAATTTTACACAAAATGTAAATGATATCAAAAAAATATACTTAATCTTGTAATAAAAATAATCAAGAACACAGCACACATTTCTGGTGGCAAGTGAACTGCATATTTTTTTTTTTAAAGACTACTTCCTCACTATAAATATTCCTGGGTCGCAGAGGATTTTCCAAATATACATAAAAAAATTGGCAAAGTGCGAGTCAGACTCGCGCAGTAAGGGTTCCATACGAGTATCTATACATTCCAGGTGCCTACCTGTTGCCGTTATCAATATCGACCCAAAACGAGCAAAACAAATTACGTTTGTCGTATGGGAGCCTTCTTAAATATATTGTTATTCATTTTTTTTGTATTTATTGTTATAGTCGCAACAGCAATACATCGTCTCTAAAATTTCGACTGTCTAACTATAAAGGTTTCTGAGATACAGCCTGGTGACAGACAGACAGATAGCGAAGTCTTAGTAATAGGGTCCTCCGTTTTACCCTATTGGTGTGGAACCCTAAAAACGGACTCAAAGAATACCCAGACTCAAAATAACAATTTGTGGACCGCACAAAGTGTTGTTTCATGTGGGATTTGAACTCACAACACCCAGCTTAAAAGAAAGTGCCAGAGGTGAACACTAACTGCTTACTTAAATCATATGCCATTCAAGTAGTCAAAATTGAAACCAAGTACCGAGCATGTAATCCGTTTGTCTAGTGCAATTTTCACAGTTTAAAAGTAAAAAAAAAAACAAAATACTAGTTGCTACTAGTTGCTATGCTACATTAACTATTTTATAGTTGTGAGGTAGGTGCATATATATTATTTTTAAAGGTTATAGCTATATTATAGTTCTATGTAAGCTGGGAATGTGAAGCTCTTATCTAATTTACATCACAGTGGCAGATTTACAAAGTTATTGTCAGTAGGCTATTTAATTTTTGCTGATCTTACTTACTTCAAAGTGTTGTAATTCACTTCAAAGTGTTGTAATTCAATGCCGTACAGGACTATTCATAGTTATTCAAATCAGTTAAAAATATAATGCCATATTTTTGCATAGTGCTTGCTGTAGACTGAAGCACTGCAGCGGTGGTATTAAGATAGGGCCCGCGCCCGCTGTCTCTTCATAGTATCTATGTATAATATGTATATATAGTAGTATTAGTAGATACCTTATACTGATTTATTTTAATTAAATTTGCTACATTTCAGATTATGATTAACCAACTTCTATAACTCTGGGTTCATTTCACTTTTCTGTAAGATATGCACAGATAAGAGGATGACCACATAGGTTCTGTGACTGAATGATATTTATATGTAAAATGTGTATCAAAATATGTATATAAAAATACGCAGAATTCTAGTAACCAAAAGGAAGCCTATTATCCTGGAGTAATATGTTAAAATGTTGTTTGGTTATTTCAATGCACTGTACAGAAATACAGAAGAGAATAGAAGATGTGGATATAGTATTAGAACCACCAACCACATTTTCTTTTGTGGACTATTGATCATGATGAATCACAATTTGAATAATCATAAATATATTTTAAACTTTCATGGTCTGTAACATTAAAATAGAAATCTGCGGGATTGCTACCGTATTGCTGACGTAGTCAGTTACTCCGTGATCATGGCGCTTGCAACAGCGCCCGAAATATCGGATACTCACAAACAAAAAGGTACATGGCAGCAATCCCGCAGATTGATATTTTAATCATAAATACTCTGTACTGATAATAATTTTTCAAACATTAATATTAAGCTGCTTGTTGACAAGCAGTATGCTGTGGGATACTATGCTGCATTGTCTGCATTCGCAAAGATCAGTGTTGTGACCAATACTTTTCTTGGATTCGGCTCATGCTTTCCATCAGGCAGAGTAGAGTTACCTCTCAGACTCATATTATTTAAAAAAAAGCGTCAAGACTTGATCACTAAAATGTTTGCAATCACTTTGAGTATATAGTAAGCAAATATAGGACATTCGCATTTTAAACATATGTTTCTTAAACATTAGTTTGAAAACAACATTGCTCTAGTATTATTTTAAACATTGTTTTCCTTATATTGAAAACTGGTTAAAAGCAATTAAACTTGTCCGAGACTAGTGCCATCAATACAATATACACAATTGTTGCTGTGAATTATAAACAACTAGCTTTTACCCTCGGCTCCGCTCGCGTTTATGTCGGCCATCTGTCAAATATTGATCGTACAAACACAGAAACCTTTGTGGGCTCATGCACAACACTTTTGCTGAAGATCATGATCAAGTGCATAGTTTATAATTCTATAAAGGACATACAGACAAACATTCATATAGATATATGTATAGATCTTTTATATTTAATCTTACTACTGTCAATTTGGTCTATTCGCAAGCAACCACTTAAATAATAATGATAATAAACATTTATTTACTCGCCACAATACATTTTTTTCAATTACAGCTTAGGGTGCTCCCACACAGCAGTTATAAAATGTTATAAAACATTGTGTAACACGATAACATTTGTTACAACACGTTACATGACGTTGTATATCATCAGTAACATTTTATAACTTTTGTTACAATTTGTCATAAAATGTTATCCAACATTCTCTAACATTTTACAACTGCTGTGTGGTGTGGGAGCACCTTTACACATAAAGTGATTAGGTTTTATACTGTGGGAGACTGGTGCATAAGCCAGGCTCATAGCCTGTATTTCAGGACACCAGGATCCTCCCCGTTAAAGTTTACATTAAGTTTTAGTAACTTACGATGGTCAGTTGTGGTCAACAAGTCGAGAGTATAAAGAAGCAATGTGGGTGCTTCTTTATATAAAATTGATTGTGTGGGTGAATGTGTTTGTGTGTACGATAATGTGTGCATGTGTGTGTGTGTGTGTGTGTGCATTAGAAGACCCTGTATTATATCCGTGACCAACACCATAATATGCCAAGACAACAAACAGCTTAAGTGTCATCTTCAGAGAATTCAGAGATGTGACTTATTTAGATATTTATAAAATAAATGCATAAAACTGAACATGTCATTATTAGACCAACATCACTTTGATAGACGGCGACTCTTTCTTTCATAAATTTGCAAGCACTGACCGGTATCTATGTTGCCATAAAATTGTCAAAACCGTTAGATTGTAATCTATCTCGCGAGATTGTAACTAAGCTGTCGAAAGATTGTGAACTGTAACATACTAATGATTGAATTTGAAATCGGCCATTTTTTGATGTTGTCAACAAATAGCTTTTGTGAGTTTCGAAATCGTGAAGATAGAAACATAAGTTTTATTTTATTCTGTTATTTATTCAATGTCTAAAAAAATATAAATAATTCCGTTTTTTTACTCAGCGGGTTTGCGACGACGACAATCGATCTAAAAAAGTCGGAAGCTTTAGAAAGTTGTAACGTGGTAGAAGTCATTAGACAATAACTTATAAATAGTTGATTCCTTCATTTAGGCGTACTCGAGGCAAGTGTCGAGTTGCTAGTTTGAACACTATTTATGCACGATAAAAACGGTCAGTATTTTTGAATTCGTTTCATTGATATGAGTTTATTGCCAGCCACTAGCACTGCAACTGCCGTCGTTTTATTCCCAATCAAATCTGCAGTTTGTTGCGTTCATTCGATCAAGCCCAACATAGAGAGAAATATATAAAAAGAAACAAAAAAGTTTTTAAATATAGCACCTGTTTGCCGAGTTCTGCCTGTTTATGGAGCAACTCTTTTCTTTTGGGATATGGTTCTAAGACCTCATCGAAGAAAAATGAGCTATAAAATGTTGGAAGAACTAGTTTTACTTAAGACTTTTACCTAAAAAAACCTTGTTTCAGCGATTACCACATTTTATTGGTAAATGAAAAACAGTTATGTCAATTGTCAAAAATATATGTAAAGTCATAAAAATAAAATCTTGTTCTAACAAAAGTATTTGCATCTTATGAAGCATTTACAAGATACATATTTTGTATCTAGTATTTCAGATACTATTCTTTCTATTCTCGAAAGTATTTTGTATCTGGTATCTGAAATACTTAATTTAAAAGTATCTTGTATTAATCTTATTTTGTATTCCAGATACTATGTACATGTTATTTTGTACATCTCTGGTTGTCATAGGCTAAGTCTGAGAACCAAGCAGTTAATTTCATTTCAAATTATTTTTTTTGTAGTTCTAAAATCGATAAGATTTCATTTATTTTATTATATAAGTAAGGCCCTAAGTATCTTTTTGAATATAGGGTTCTAAGTCGAACTTTACTTGTTTCAGCAGGATTGTATCGCCTTTTGCCATGGGACAGCATAGGATCATATATACCAGCATACAGTGCCACATTAATATTATCTGCTAAATGAACATCTGTCTCACCATTAGAACTTTTGCCTTTTTGTATAAGAGAGTGGTAGGGTAACTGAATGGTAGGCACATTGAAACTTTTAGTACTGCCCTGAGCTCTTTTTGGTTCAAGAAGAGTGCTTTTTGGAGCACCACCCCAAGATGTGACACAAAAGGTCAATTGAGATTGAGCAAGAGCAAAATAAACAGATTGTTTCAACTTATCATCTGCCACTTCTCTTAGGTTTTTAAATACGTAGATTTCACATCCTATTACTGAGAGCAGATGTAATGCTCATGGAAAGAAGGTGACTATCCAGTATTACACCGAGGTATTTCACCACATCGGTTTTTTGAAAGTGTAAGCATGAGCAGGTATTATTGTGATGTTTAGGACCTGAGTAGGCTCTGATCAAGTGCGGAGTTGACAAGTTGGGTGCTGTTTTGCGTGTAATTGTAAATTTTATATATTGCGGTTTTGATGCGTTTAGGGTAAGTATTCTGCAACCAATCACTTACAACATCAAACCAGATTCAAGAATCAATGTGATATTGCATAGTGCCGAAAATGAATAATTTTGATATTTTCTCCATTTCAAAACTGTGTGACAGATTAAGAATTGTTTTAAGAACAGACTAATGTAGTACACTACACAGGACAACAGCACAGCAAAGAGAAGGAAAACTAACTGGTCAGCATGATATAGTAGATGACAACCTCCTTTATAAATATGGGGCCTTTGTCTCGCAATGGACTACCTACCAAAGGCTTTTAATTTCAACTTGCCTATATTATTCTGTGATTTCTTCTTTACTGGTTAATTTCAATAAGTATTTGTACAATTATACATGTAGAAAATGTGGACTAATCCATTTTAAATAGATACTCAAGATAATGAGATAGTGTCAAATATAAATGTCATCAGAATTTACAATCATCTAAATAGAATACAAGTTTTTATCTATTATGTGATAATGGCACTAAGTAGAGTACATGGAGCCAAAAGATTGTGAATATGAATTACCTAACTTTCCATTTATGCTTTAGAATATTTTAAATGAATGTCGCTCAAACATTTAAACTTTACGAGATACCATTTTTTCAATAACATAAAAGTTTTGTTTCATTCATTAAAAAAATTAAAACAAATGATTTTATTCATTAATAATACCCTTATATATAAAATGAGGTGTTCATAATCCTGTGATGTAATTAGATGATAAACTCATGTCTACTATTCCAATTGATACCAATAAGACAAATCGAATTCATTTATTATTTTATATTCAAATATAAACTCATATGAAATTATCTAGTTAAAAATAGTTCATAGTTCCTATGACTCATTCATTCATTTGTAATGTCTATGCCAGATAGGTTGGTTCAATTAGGTCAATCAATTACTTGCACAGCACCTAACAATTCGACGCTTTAGGAATGAAATTACGCAAAAAACTGTGTGTTATTTTACTGATAACTTCTTACTACCTATCATCTACCTATCTTCTTGAAATAGCTAGGAACTATGGATAGCTAGTTATCATAAAACTTGTTTTAGTGGTGTTAAATTCTTCTATATTATTTTCAAATGATTTAAACCCGCTAGTACGCTGAATACATTACTTCGCGTAACTTCAGTAAGAACCTACAAGAAGATACAAGAAGGCGCCTGCTTAATTAACATCAGAATTCGCATTGCTATCATATGACCATTACTTCATAATTCAGTCCAATGCAAATGAATATTAACTTAAATTGGTAAAAACATGTAAAGCACACACAATAGCTAATATCTCTAAATAAAAGGCAATGCGTTATGATACTGTAAATAGCTACTTACCAGAAACAACAAGAGCCTCGTTAGGCCCACACGTTACAAAGCCCCAAGTCATGTCTATAGACTCAAAAGAAAGTATGTTCGAACAAAATAAACACTAAATTATTTAAATAAAACCATAAATTACCAAACACTTTTTATGATAAATAACAAAACATAAATCGGCTTCATGCGGAAATGGAAGGCGACACTATAATCATATTATTGCCATAGCAAAATTGACTCTTAATTTAATGTCTCAATCGCAAATTAAATTATGTTATGGTTTAATAACCAATATTGATAAAAAACAATAGTGTAATATGTTTTTATGTCTTTAAATATAATTATTCTAATAAATTAAAGGTACTTTGAATAAAAAATAAAGAATTAAAATTATAGACACACCACACCAACCTTACGAGTTCTTTTTCAGTTACAAGAGATGGCGGAGCCGGATCTATCGTTGTTATGCGTCTGTTTTCTGTACATGTTGATTATTGTCAATAACGCCGTAAAGAGGGCGTTATTGGTTCTGAGACGGTTCATAAATTTATCAGCAGTAGCACTGTATAAGGTAAATTTGACAAGATTTCTGGAAATGTTTTGATTTTTTTATGCAGTACTTTCATTTCAAGGTAAGTACACAAATAAAATCAGCAAATAAGAATGTTAAATATTCTCCTAAAGATATTCTTTTATTCATACTTTCATTTATCATCATCATCATCATCATCAATACAATTAAAATTTCGTATGTAACTCTGTCTGTTACGATTTCACGATTAAACCAATGCACCGATTTTAATGAAATTAAGCAAGGAGATAACTTGAGTATTGGGAAAGAACATAGGCGACTCTTTTCCGCGATAAATGACATACACATAAACGCGGGCGGAGCCGCGGGCAAACCCTTACCGGCCTAATAGCACACATCAACAAAAGCTGCGTCAGCTGCGTGCCCCCCTTTTGAGGAATGTCGACTCAGTTTCCTGCAGAAAAAGGTTAAGAGCTTTTTCCTACAAAAGGTACCTAAAACCCATCCCTGTGAAAGGTCTCATTGGTTGGAATCGCAGGCTGTCACATAACAAAAATAATTGGAAGGAACATGGATGATTTTCCACCCGTCAATTAAGCTGTACTTTTCGTCTGTGGAAATACCCTGAAACACGCACCGGACGATCAGTGATGTGGATAAGTCGAATTTCGAAAACTACACATTACGGCTAAGACCATAAAGTTGGAGGGGGGTGCGGGGTTGAATCGCACTATAACATTCTATTAATAGATGAGTTCAAATTTGGTATCATCACAATTATCAGATTTCCGAACTTGACGATTTATGTTCCCATTAGTATTAAGGTTTCACTAGGGTAAGTCTTCTTCTTCGTCAGGCCTTTTCCCGTTTCTAATCGGGGTCTGCTCTCCTTATCTTTCCTCATGGATAAGGAGTAAAAAATGTTGGCTGTGTTGTTTTAGGGCCGGTTGCCACCTGACGCCTGCAACGAGACTTGAGAGCCACCGACATCCCTACTGAGTACTCACGCCTGAGCACCCATAACGCGGTCAGCAGGACTCCTAGTATTTCTAAGTGCAGACCCGGAGTGCAACCCGTTGTTTTTTTTATTAGCAGGTATATCTACAAATGAATTTTAGAAATGCATCGCATATGAATATAATATGACCCATTCCTACTACTGTCTATTTTAGTACCTGTTAAATGGCATAAAACATTTATTTTGTTAGATAACTCGATGAGGGAAAGTTAATTCGAGGCGGATCTTGTAGTAGGTACATTCACCCTTTAACGTACGGAAGTGTTTGTTATATTGCATAAATCATCCAAACTATTGGCAAAAAAGACTATTAAATTTTCTGTTGTTATAAAGGAAAATAGTTCGTGAAGCAAATGTGGTCATCAAGGAAACCAAAAAAATAATAATAATAAAGTATCATATTGCAGAATCCAACTTAGGTATGAAGCAAAGACGGTGTGAGAAAGCTAGGGCCTTAACTGAGTTTGAGTTTAGCTTTAGCAACGGAACTGGCCATATAACAAAAATAAGTATGTATTAACTGCAGCTTATCAAGACTACTTTCCGCGTTGTTGTAAGCCACGGTAAACCTTTAAAAAGATATGCATAGCTCTTTTCCTGTATTGTACCTTTACGTATAAATAAAATTAAAGTGTCTGTTTGTAATTTCAAATTAACAGTTTTTCACTCAAATGCAGATTAAATTCTATACGGTACTTAAATAAAAAAGCAATTTTGCATTTCTTTTGTTTATTTGTTCCGGCTAATCTCTGGAACGGCTAGACTGATTTTGACTGAGTTTTTTTCAAGCAGATAGCTGATGATTTAAGGATTAACTTAGACTACTCTTTTAAACTATCTTCGCCCCGTGGCATTACCCGCGTTTCTTATTAACCGAGTTCAAAAAAAGGAGGAGGTTTCTCAATTCGACCGTATATACATATATATATTTTATAGCGGATAACTTCGTCGTTTATGAACCGATTTTGATGATTCTTTTTTTAATGGAAAGGAGATGTCCCGACTTTGGTACCATGATAAGGACATTAATATCTGATCATGGCATCCAAGAGAAGTCGAGTCGAACCTTGAAGTCGGTTTTATTTTTGTTAAAATTGTACTTGTTTTAAAGGTACAAAACCAACTGCGGGTATCACCGCAAGCCTCGCGAGTTTAAAATGAAGTACTGAAATCCTAATGAGTCCGCCTACCGGGAATAGATGGTCGAGTGCTTAGTGCAACACTGGCCAATGCGGGGGACCGGAATTGCTCTATGGTCGGGAAGTACGTCGACCCACGAGCGTAACCAGGTTTTAGTTCCGGGGGGATTCAAGAGTTAAAAAAAACCGGCCAACTGCGAACATGCATCGGTTTTAGGATTAATTCATTTACTTGTGCTACATAACATTACTTCAAACCAAATTCAGTAGCGCTGTGTGTGGCGTCGGCTCACTTGACTCATGTAGGCTTTATTTAAGACTAAATTTGTTGGCTTCGACTTGCGTGCGTGTAAACTCCTCATAAACGGCTGAACCTATTTTAATAAATACTTTTGTGTCTATTCCTGAGGTTACGACGATGCTTTAGATTCACAATTTGGTCCAAGGAATAATGAATTTTTAATTTAAAAAAAATATGGGGAACATTTGGCAGTTGACACGAAACGCGCCTGCGCGGTACCTTCGCTGTACGTCTTGACAACGAGTCAACAAAACCTCGTTTGCGTCTCCTATTGCCCGTAGCGTGATAATTTTCTCCTGTTTTTAAAACATTCTCCATTGGTGCATTGGTGTAAGTGTGATGATATATAGCCTATAGCCTTCCTCGATAAATGTACTATCCAACACTGAAATATTTTTTCAAATCAGACCATCGGTTCCTGAGATAGCGTAGCGCGTTCAAACAAAGAAATATGAAACTTAGTTTTTGGGCTACTGATTAAAAATGAGTAGATACCTATTTAAGCGTTTCTGGATATTCTACCCCTAAATGGTGAAGTAGGAGTCGACATTTGCTTATAGGTTAGTCTGAAAATCCGTCATTTTAGAAGTTCGAAATATGAAAATTTTGTTTTTGGGCTACTGATTAAAAATAAGAAGATACCTACGTATTTAAGCATTTCTGAATATTCTACCTCTGAAGGGTAGAATAGGGGTTGAAAGTTTGTATGGAAGTTCGTCATTTTTGAAGTTAGAAACATGAAACTTTATTTGTGCTATTGATAAAAAGAGAAGAGACTTATTTTAGCGTTTCTGGATATTCTACCTCTAAAGGGGTGAAATAGGGCTTGAAAGTTTGTATGGAAGTTCGTTATTTTTTAAATTAGTACCATAAAACAATAATTTTGTGCCACTGATTAAAAATTACTAGATATCTATTTAAGCGTTTCTGCATATTCGACCCCTAAGGTGTCGAAATAGGGGTTGAATTTTTTGATGGAAAGCCGTCATTTTTAGTGATATATTGCCCTGAATGACTGATTTTGGAAAAAATCCTTGTATCTTATGAAATATCGTACAGAGCCCGAGCTATCGAAGTTAGGTATACACGAGGATGTAGCCTATCGATTCGTTAAATAAAACCAATATGGGGAGTTTTCACGTCTGTATGGACTTTGAAAGTCAGGTTCCGATACGGCAAAATAGAAATCGTAACGCATAGCAGGCAATATATAGATACGGACAGTATTTGTCTCGTACCGCACTAGTAGAAAATTTAGATAATCGATCTATGCTCCCGCAGTGAATGTGTTAATATAATTTAAAACAAGGCAGGTTATGGTATGATCAAAAACGACCAAGGTTACTCCTACTACTATCCTATGTTCTACGCAAATAAATTTCAATTTTTTGTTTTTACTTTTTATTGTTCTTTTAAGTTTCCTTAGTTGCGCTTACTATATTCCGAAAGTTGCATCGAAAACCAGTAAAGGTAAATAAGAAACAATAATAAAAATAATAAACAAAATTAAAATACTTTATTTTACCAATTCTTTCTTAATATTATTTTCTCAATATTACTTTCATCACTGTAAAATCGTTCTATAAGTTTTAATATACAGTAGTAAATAGGGCACATGACGAAAAAGATTGGAACCTTCTTTATTAACTTGTTTCAGCAGAGCATTGGATAAGCACAGATATTTTTTAAATTATAAAACACTTTACTGCTCTACAATTTCTGATAGAATGTTTTAATAAGAGTTTAAAATTCATAGTATATAAATCCGAGAATTCTTGCATAGTGTATAATTGGTATCCCATTGATTCCTGTCCTGACTGTCACCGGTCGGGGTGGCAGCAGAATGCCACTGCGATTTTCTCTCCCCTGGCCGTGGGCAAGCAGAGGAAAACCGGGGTGCTTTTTAGACGGTAAAAGCTGACAGACCCCTTCGCTCCTCCTAATAGCCGATCCTCCGGCGAACATCCATGAGGACTTTCCACTGCACTCGGTTAACTAAAAACGTATTTTTGTTCAATCAATTTAGAGCTCAGCCCTCTATTTTTAAAATGAATGAGGAAAAGCAATCAAATGTTGAGTACATAAAGCTTGAAAATATCTATACAAATAAATGAAATTGGAGTGTCTGTTTGTAATATTAAAGTAACAGCTTTTTACTAAATGCATATGTATGTATACACGGTACATATACCAAAAATGAAGTTAAATATTTTTTTATCTGTCTGTCCGTTTGTTCCGGGTAATGTCTGGAACGGTGGTACGGATTTTGACGGGACTTTCACTGACAGGTAGCTGATGATCCAGGGAATAACTTAGGCATTTTTTTTTAAACTAACTTTGTTCCGCGGCGTTACTCGCGGTGCGACGATAACCGCGGGTAACACCGCGGAGTTCAACTAGTAGTTATGACATTAATTGGAACAGCTTAAACTATTTTGTGTAAAAGTTACACAGCCTTTCTTCACAGTTTTCCCGCTGTTTCTTTAAGGTCGTCTGCCCATTTACTTCGTCGTACGTCCAGGCGATATTACAGGTTTCGAACACTAATCTCTGGGAAATAGAGATAACGAACGGGCGAAACTATAAGGGTTCCGTTTTCTCCATTTTGGCTAAGGAAACTTAATAACAGCCGAAGTAGAAAAAATAGACATTTAACTCTAAAATAATTTACATTCGATGTGAAGACGATAGTAGTTTATTTATGAAGAACAGCAGGCATTTATTGTCTACGACACCGTGATCATTATGTGAATTAATTTAAGATATACGACAATACATTATGTTTTCCGTGGTACGTACTTAATCAACATTCTAGTCATAGTATATTATGTGTACCATGAACAATACCGGGATAATTTTATAGCCCACGTGTTGGCTTCGTAATTAGGGATTATGCGGGCAAAGTTTTAATACAATCTGTTTGGTAGATATTTCATGAAGCTTGGACGTCGTACTTAATTAAATATACACACACACGCGAACACGTAAATAGACATATCTCTAATTATAAAACAACATCAAAATTGTTAAAACCAATTTTTCGACAAAACATTTTTAGGGTTGCGTAGCCAAATGGCAAGAAACGGAATCCTTATCGTCATGTCTGTCTGTCTGTCCTTCACAGCCACTATTTTCCGAGTGCACAAGTGCTGAAGGGTTCCGCAGCAGCAAGTAACATATTATAATTTTTATTTTATTTTTTATATTTGTGTTGATTGAATGAAAGATAAATTGCAGTTTACGATTTATGACGTAATAAAAAAAAACTACTTAATAGATTTCGTTCAAACCAATTTTCAATGAAAGTTTACATGGTAATGTTCATCATATATTTTTTTAGGTTTTATCATTCTCTTATTTTAGAAGTTACATGGGGGGGGGACAAGTTACCACTTTGCAAGTATGTCTCGCGCATATTCAGTTTAGAAAAAAAAAATTAGAAACCTCAATATCATTTTTGAAGACTTATCCATAGATACCTCACACGTAGGTACGGGTTTGTTATAAAATATTTGTGCAACCTTCCATAGTAGTAGTAACTAGTGCTTTTTTACCCGACTACGGCAATGCCAAAGGCGGGTTATGATTTTGACAGGCTAAGTATGTTCATTTGTTCCCTCATAGCTCCTTAACTACTTATTAGAACTGGACAAATCAGGTATCGTTAGAAGCGTCTTGATTGTCTGCTGGTTATAGGCTATATGAAATGTCGCTCCATCTAATGTGGCGGCCTCTAGCCGACATACAAGTACTGTATTAAAAAATAAGTTTGAGATAAATATGCCGTGTTTGGTATCATTGGAAAGGGCGTTACTTGTACATTTCAAAAATATTTATATTATTAGCATTTATTAACAATTATTTTTACGGGAATTAACGCGATCACTTATTAAAAGGTATTACATACCTCTGATTTGCCTGACGTTTCTTAGCATTTGTTCGTGACTTTGTCCGTATTTATTCGATAATTGTGATATTTCGTTGGTACCTATTTCAAATAAACTTTGCACAGCAGTGAATATTATAGAGCCACCAAAACATTTAAAAAAAAAAAGTAAATCTAAGACCCAACTGCGACAAAAAACGACGCTGAAAAAGTATGAAACAAGTTTCAAAAGCCGTAGGCACGCGTTGTTAAAGTGTTATAGTACACCCAATACTAAGAGAAATCAATAGCAACCAAAAAGTCGCAAACTGACGCAAACAAAAACCAACAAAAGAAAAGAAACTCCCTCAAGCCGACTGGCTCTCGTGGGGGAAAGAGACCACAACCCTCCAATACCAGAGGTTAAAAAGGATTAAATAACAGTAATATATATAGCATCCATTCATGTACCTACCCTGATGAAAGAAGAAAATCTTACTGAACTAACTAACGCGCTAAAACAAATCAAATGGAACATCGTTGGCCTGAGCGAGGTGAGGAGAATAGGTGAAAGTATTACCTCTCACCCAGACTGTTCACTGTACCAGCTAGGAGAGACGCAATGCCAGCACGGGGTAGGATTTTTTATTTACGAACATATTAAGAAACACATAGAAGAATTTATAGGAATCTCAGAGCGCATAGCGATTACGAATGTGAAAATACCGGGATACAAGGACCCTTGGTCTATTGTACAGGTTTTATTCTGTTACATACTGTTGCTGTATATGCCGCTGAGTATATAATAGTCTAAATTGTTGCAAAATCCTCTTCTCTACTTAAAAAATTGGGTAAAATGTTGTTGTTAAGATGTGGTCTAGAGGTAGGGTTACTATTTTTACCCGACTACGGCAAAGCCAAAGGAGGGTTATGATTTTGACAGGCTATGTATATATGTATAATTTTTCAAATCGGACTAGCAGTTCCTGAGATTAGCGTGTTCAAACAAACAAACAAACAAACTCTTCAGCTTTATATATTAGTATAGATTATGTGTCACTGAATCTAATGTGGCGCCTTCTAGCCGACATTAAGTACTGTATAAAAAAATAAATGTTAGATAAATGTGTCGTGTTTGGTATCATTGGAAAGGGCGTTACTTGTACATTTTAAAAAATACATATATTATTAGCATTTGCTCGTGACTTTGTCCGTATTTATTCGATAAGTGAGGTATTTCTATGGTATGCTTGTTTGTTCCATCCTTATTTCTAAAAATACTAGTCAGAATAAGACAAATGAGGTATCGTTAGAAGCGTCTTGTTTGCCCGCTGATAATAGGCTATATGACGTGTAACTGAATCTAATGTGGCGCCCTCTAGCTGACGTGAAGGAGTGTATTAAAAAATAAATATGAGACAAATATGCAGTGTTTGGTATCAGACGAAAGGGCGTTACTTGTACATTTCAAAAATATATATATTATTAGCATTTTCTAGTGACGTGATAATTGTGATATTTCTGTGGTATCTATTTAAAATATACTTTGCAAATAAATTAGTATTATAGAGGCGCCAAAACATTTTAAATAAAAAAAAGTAAAAACTAAAACCCAACTACGACAAAAAACGACGCTGAAAAAGTATGAAACAAGTTTCAAAAGCCGTAGTCACGCGTTGTTAAAGTGATATGGACTATGGTACATTACACTCATGGACTACGGCCTTGGAAACTTATTAATGTACCGTAGTCCATATCACTTTAACAACGCGTGACTACGGCTTTTTATTTTTACTTTTTTTTATTAAATGTATCGAGTGCTGCGTGAAACTGTTGATTAATTATGTCTTGATCTATTATGTGAGAATTGGCTTAAATCTTCTGCGTTTATGTGTATAGTGGTCTAAGAGAGAGATAAATATGCTTCATCGCATGTATTTCTTTGAATTGGATACGATATATGCTGTGATAAGTCAGTTTGTGAAGGTGTGAGATGATTTTATTTGTGCTTGAATATAATTTTTTATTTGTCTAATTATATCTTCAGATACCATTCTATTGTTAACTATGGCTCTTCTTTGATCTGATAAACGTTATTCTGAAATGTGTGATAAATGTGGGAAAGTTAAATGAATTTATAATACAGCGTTTTTCGATGTGCTGTCATGTTAGTTTCAAGTTCTGTTATTTCGTAATAGATGCAAAGTATTGTTTCATTAATATTGCTTGACCATCTCATTCTAGATGATGCATATGTAAGTGTGGGTATTGGTTCAGCATTTTGTTTAAGATAGCTTTTTATCTCTAATCTAATTGCGTTTAGTGTGTTTATGGGCAGTAATTTGTTTTTAATTATGGCCCTGCGCTGGTCTCCTACATTCTGCTTGGATGCATTCATTGTTGGGTATTTTTCTGTGAAAGCCTTATGCAATGGATCTAGGTATCCTCGAGTCTGTGTTTCTGATCGGCTGGTGATGAGATAGGTGCGCCATATGAACATATTCATTTCAGTAGTCCATTTTCTTCTTTCGCGTGATTTGACAGTAGTGGGTCCAATAAAATCGGCATTTGCCTCCTGGACTACATCTACTATACTACAATGGTAATGTTGTTGATGATGTACGGCTAGAATTTATATAAGTTTCAAATGAGAGCGGGGATGAAGCGGGTAATGCAAAAAGATTACTTGTTGGTGATAATTGTGATGATAATAAATGTGATGAGGGATGACATCGGCTTTAGCATATTTGTCGGTGGGAGCCCACCTGTTCAACTCCGCACCGCCGATGGTTCGCATGCTGGAGCATCCAGCATCGGCTCCAGTTGCGCCCCGGCGACCTCCGGGCAGCGACCTCAAATTATATACTCTATTATTCATATCTCCATTTTTAAGGGTTACCCTTGGCTTGTTAGCTACATAAGTTTCAATAGTATGCATGTCCGCCCCCCACGTGGCTAGATCTTCAGCAGGGACGTAAGTTGGGATTTTAGGGGGCTAAGTATAATTATAATACCATAAAAATGAAGAGTTTGTTGGTTTAGTTGAACACGCTAAACTCAGAAAGTACTTGTCCGATTTCAAAAATTCTTGCAGTGTTAGATATCCCAGTTATCGAGGAAGGCTATAATAACATCACGCTACGACCAAAAAGTGCGAAATCTCTACAGAAAATGCTGCAAATTAGGAAGAGAATTATTACTTTTAAAAGCTTTCAATGCGTGGGCTTCGTAAACGGTTTAAATTTCGCCCAAATAATATATGAAAGAACAGATCCACGTTATAAGTTCCGAAAAAAACATCGCGATAGCATATAGTCTATATTTTAAGGTTGGCTCACTTTACCCTTTTTGGTCGTAAGCAAATTCGTTCAAACTTAAAACTTCAAGCTACGGCCAATAGAAGACGCATACGAGGTTGCGTAGGTCAGCTAGTCTATATATCTATACAAATAAATAAAATTGGAGTGTCTGTTTGTAATATTAAAATAACCGTTTTTTACTAAAAGCATGTGTGTATACACGGTACATGTTTCACCAAAATTCACCAAAACTGATGTTTTTTTGTGTCTGTCTGTCTGTTTGTTCCGGGTAATCTCTGGAACGGCTGGATCGATTTTGACGGGACTTTCACTGGCAGGTAGCTGATGATCCAGGGTGTATAGGTGCCGGTATTTAACTTGGCCAGATTCGTTAGATGCGCAGTAGTCGTTTTTTTAGGTCCCTTTGGTTTGACAAATAGACGCGGGGACTGAGGTAGCACCGTTCCGAGCAAGCGATTGGTGCGAGGATTGTGGTAGCACCGTTTCCGAGCAAGCGGTTGGTGCGTAAGTCGACTACATTTCAATTTTGCTTGTTTTGATTTGTTGCACTAGTGTACTATGCGCGAACTTACCCCCACTACGAAGTTTGGCCAAGTTAGATGCCGGCACCTATAACTTAGGCCACTTTTTTTAGTAACTTTGCCCCGCGGCGTTACTCGCGGTACGATGATATCCACGGGTAACATCGCCGGGTTCAGCTAGTCAATAAACAAAAAGTATTAAAACTAACAAATAGAACTCAAATATTCAATGCGCACTATGGCCCGGCACTCCTCTGTGGTTCCGAAAGGCAGAGATAATATGATCTTGTCGGGAATTTAATTGCCAGATTAGGAACTTTTTTAGAAGTGCTATTGCTGTTCAGAGCTGCATATCTATGACATTGACAATATTTGGGGTCACATCGTACAAAAAAGAAAAAAAAACATATTTTAATGATACTTCGACCAATGGCGTTAATGTCAAACACATGAATCATGCATTCATGCGCGATTCGTGTTCTCTTACATAGGGTTCTATTTATTACACGATCAGTTGTTGCCCGCGGCTCCGCCCGCGTATATGTCGGTTAACGCGGCAAATAGTAGCCTATGTGCCATTCTGATGTGTATGTTATATTATTGTAAAGTTTTATCCAAATCCGTTCAGTAGTTTTTGCGTGAAAGAGTAACAAACATCAATCCATCCATCCATCAGTACTTACAAACTTTCGCCTTTATATATTAGTGTGATTAAGATACTATGGTACCATAATCTATACAAATAAATAAAATTGGAGTTTCTGTTCGTAATATTAAAATAACCGCTTTTTACTTAATGCATATGTATGTATACACGATACATATACCAAAAATGTAGTTAAAAAAATTTTGTCTGTCTGTTTGTTCCGGGTAATCTCTGGAACGGCTGGACGGATTTTGACGGGACTTTCACTGGCAGGTAGCTGATGATCCGGGGAGTAACTTAGGCTACTTTTTTTAGACTAACTTTGTCCCGCGGCGTTACTCGCGCTACAATAATAACCGCGGGTAACACCGCGGGGTTCAGCTAGTAAACAATTAAAATTTAATTTTAAAAAGTACCTGTATAAATAACATTCAAGTGTCTACAATCAATACTTTTAACCACAATCTCGGTGCACTAAGTAAAGGTACATTGAAAAGTATACTCAAAGATATAAATACTAATGTACGGGCATATATATTCACATATTTTTTTCTGTTGACTTTAGTCCAATCCAAAATAATTTGATTATTCTGTTTTTAGTTGTTTTTTCGTTAATTTGTTCTTATTTTCTTTCTTTAAACTCGTATTGATCTAATGCTGATTTTACAATATTATCATTGTAAATGGTGAAGTAACCAACTACCTCCTCTTACCAAACCTAAATAGTTTTATTTCTATTTCTGGATCGAATTAGTCAAAACGTACAACTTACAAAGTATGTAGTGGATTCCGGCATTATTGATGCTGATTTTACTTATATTATTTTCATATAGGATAGTGTATTTCGAACCAAGTAGTAAGATTAAGGAATTTGCTTTTCAGGTATTATATATAACATATACAAAACCTGAAAAGCAAATTCCTTAATCTATACGACCGTACATGCGTACGTATTAGTTTTGTTGGAAAATAAATTTTTGACTTTTAAAACCTTAAGTATTATAATATCATAGTGCTTATCTGTGTATAGAGCATTAATTGAATTCCATTAGACGGAACACAAGCAATTGGTTACCTTGAAGTAATTGTATACTAGACATGTAAGTTTATTGACATATGTACTTATGTATATGTATAATATATATATTCAATATATTGCTTATTCTGTTATTTATATCCTGCGCCAATTGATCCCCTAATGAAAATCCAAGGCAGTTTATAGCTTTACTTTCCATCATAGCATCAATTTATGAACTGCGTTTAATTGAAAAAAACTTGTTGTTGAACACTATCTGAGCTGAGTTCCGTTTTCTTAGTGGTGTGAGATGATACATTTTTAAAGCAAAGCAGCAAGCTCTTAATAATTATCAAGCGTGCGAATCGATGTGAATCGTCGCTGAGGGGGCTCGAAGACGTGAGGGGACCGTGTTTGCGGTGCGGGGTAGCGAGGGACGCCGCGGTACCGCGCAAGTCGCCGTTCGTATCGACCGCCCCGGATGTGCATTGCAATGATGCCGGAGAGATCAGGCGACCCACCTACTCGCGGAACCCCACGACACCGTTACGATCGAACATTCAAAGCCAATAGCAAGTTGCGTACCGGTGGCGCGTCGAGCTGCGGTTATCCTATCTGTCACCACTGTTTGCTTCATCTTTCGTGGGACGCACACTGTCTCACGTCTACACATGGGATCGTACTCGGTCAATCGCATTCTTAACTGTTCCAATTTTCTCAACGCTTATAAAGTTAACCTTTGAGCTCTCGTACGTAAGTCTCGTTGCTCGCAACTTTGTTAAATTTATTCACTTTTTGTTCATATTAATAAACTGATACTTCTTCTACTACTAATAAACTTCTTCACTTGAAACAATTCTATAATACTTATAACTAACATCTAAATGTAACTTGTCTATATAAATTATTAGTGATGTCGCAATTAAATAAATTAAATTATTAAGAAACAGAAGAGACACTATGTAGAAGAAGTAACGATACTAATAATATTAATATGTACTTATGTTTTGATTGGATACAAGACACAATTTTCTAAGACAAATGCTTAAACACTGGTAAATATATGCAAATAAATAGAGACGTAATTCAAATAATATTGAACACTAGTTCAATTCAAGGAAGATCGTGTCGGAATACGGGCAGGGAGAATCAACTATTTCCAATGGTGGTCGGTCAATGACACTGATGTGGAACCATAGTTGAACGATTTGTTGGGGTGCAGCGTTTAACAATTGGCACATTCATAACAACATTCTACGGCTTGACAAAATGTTGTTTATGTTTGAACTTTTATATTTTAACTAGTGACCCGCCCAGGTCGATTTTAGATGCACCCACCGAACGACGACAAGATTCGTGCATTTGAAATCTGTAATATATTTGTATGTATTTATTTAAATTACATACCGTAAAGGGCCTTATTGATCTATATAAAATGCACAATGTATTTAAGGTGCTTCATTAAATAAAGATTAATACTGTATTGCTTAAAATCGTTTCGTAAAAAAGACACTTTTTCTCGTAAAAAGAAAGGGATAAAAATGTTTTTTGTGGGTTATCCCTAAGAGATAGATATATACCATCTTGGATTTTTTTGTAGACCATTTTAACGTGTTCAATACTGTAGAACATTATTTTTATCTATCTCGGTTTCAGCCAGCGTTTGCAATGTAAACGCAAAAAATGTGTTTATTTACGACATTACATTAGGAACTTCTAAAATTATCAGTGTTTATCTACTATACTATACATATATTATACATTTAAACTTTCCTCTTGAAACTCCATCCATCTCACTCTATCCATTAAACAAGTCTTTAAAAATTCGTTGCGTATTTTTAAAAATCTAAGCATTTATAGGGACCACAGAACAAAAGAATAATAGTTCTCCTCTTCTGTGATAGGGACAGACGGCGGAAGCGACATTGTTACCCGACTACGGCAAAGCCAAAGGAGGGTTATGATTTTGACAGGCTATGTATGTATGTATGTATGTATGTATGTATGTATGTATGCATGTATGTATGTTCATTTGTTCCCTCTTAGCTCCTTAACTACTCATTAGAACTGGACAAATGAGGTGTCGTTAGAAGCGTCATGATCGTCTTCTGGTTATAGGCTATATTATGTATCACTGAATCTAATGTGGCGCCCTCTAGCCTACATTAAGTACTGTATTTTTTTTTTTTTTTTTTTTTTTGTTTATTCTGCTTCATGGCAATCTGTTTTCCAACAATAAGCCACTTGTTTGTCTGATTTCTCAGTTTATGTTTTCCTCAAGAGCCACACTTGTGTGAGAATTATTTTCACACGACTCTCTTGATGTCAAGTGGTAAATCTTTTATGTAGGCTCGGTATGTCACTTCTTTTTAGTCGGGCATGCTGAAGAGCGCCTTCTCCACTCAGAGCGTGTGCCAGTTCGTTTACATGGTCGGTCAGTTTCTCCTGATATATCAGGCTGTTTTGGGCTATTTCCTGCCGGACTGTTTTTAGGCCGAAGTCAAGGTAAATATATTTATTGCTTATACAATGAGGGATACCAAACATTGTTCTCAGTGCCTTGGTCTGGAATCTCTCCAGGATATCTATATTACTGTTGCTGGCCGTTCCCCACAGTTGAATTCCGTAAGTCCAGATTGGTTTTATGGTAGTTTTGTACACTAGCATCTTGCTGTTAGGATTTAGCTGTGACTGGCGTCCCAATAACCAGTTCAGTGAGCGCAGTTTTCCATCTAGTTGTTTGCGCTTTGTCCAAATATGTTTCTGCCATGTAAGTTTCCTGTCCAGGTGCATGCCCAAGTATTTCGCGCTATTATCTTGAGGGATAACTTTGCAGTTCAGCGTTACCGGTGGACATGTTTCTCTCCGAAGTGTAAATGTTACATGTACCGATTTGCTCTCATTGGCTTTTATTCTCCAACGCTCCAGCCACTTCTCAACTTCTGTCAGGTGGTTTTGCAACTGTGATGATGCCGTTTCTGGGTTGCTATGAGCCGACAGTAACGCTGTATCATCAGCATATGTCGCAGTGGTGGTGTAGTCAGTTGTCGGGATATCTGATGTAAAAATGAGATATAGTATAGGGCCCAAGATACTGCCCTGAGGGACTCCTGATTTTATTTCATGTACTTCTGAGAAATCGTTGCTGTACTTCACTTGGTAGCATCTTTTATCTATGTAGGATTTAAGTATTCCGAATAGACAATGCGGGAGATGCTTCTTTAACTTGAACAGGAGACCGTCATGCCATACCTTATCAAATGCTTGGCTGATGTCCAAAAAGACTGCAGAGCAATATAACTTGTTTTCAAGGCATCTACTAATGGTGTCAACTATACGGTGTACCTGTTCTATCGTGCCGTGTTTTTCCCGGAATCCAAATTGATGGTTCGGTAATACTGTACTTAGATGTTCTTTCATCCTGTTTAGCAATATCCTCTCAAACAGTTTGCCAATAACTGGTAGCAGGCTGATAGGTCTGTATGAAGTAACTTCGTGTGGGGGTTTGCCTGGTCGGACCCCCAAGTACTGTATTAAAAAATAAATTTTAGATAAATATGTCGTGTTTGGTACATTACACTACATGGACTACGGCCTTTGAAACTTATTAATGTACCATAGTCCATATCACTTTAGCAACGCGTGACTACGGCTTTTGAAACTTGTTTCATACTTTTTCAGCGTCGTTTTTTGTAGTAGTTGTTTTTTAGTTTTTTTGTTTTTTTTATTTTACACTATGTAGTGATGAATCTATTTCTGACGTAGTTAACAATATGATTTCTCAATTTATCTGCCATTACGTTGTAAAATAATCACATATACGTATACACATATTTTAAAATAATGTATAGAAAAAATATTTAGTATTGTGGTTCTTCACAAAACATAGATTTGTATTAGTTCTTTACATAAAAAAAGGGTAAAGCTGTATTGTATATAGTTAAAATAAATACATAAAATGTTACTAATGAAATTAGATGGGTTCAACGCCACAATAGCGGGATGTAACAATTCCAGATTGCACAAGGCGCGCCTGTCACAGGCTCTCGGAATGTGCAGTAGCATCCGTAGGTACCTCATTGTATTAAGAATTTGGCGCGTAAAAAGCTGGGAACTTTTCTGAGAAACGAATCGACAAAAAGGGCATTCTAAGAAAGGGCAATCGTGGAACGAACCACGTTTACATTGAATACGATGAAGGATTTATGTAACTTACTACACTATAATGTATAGTAAACTAATATGAAGAAGTAAAGAAAACTAAATTTAATAATTATTATAAATTTCATCGTTACCTTATAAACAGATTATTAAAAAATGCTAAAAAATTATTGTTGATAATACAGCGACAGCTGATGGTAGAGAAATAAAAACGATCAAGTCAATTTAGCTTACTGCTCGCGAGTTCTAAAAATATAATAGTATTTTTTTTAAGATCTTGTTGTTATTGATACACAACAGTAAGGGTGCTCCCACACAGCAGTTATAAAATGTTAGAGAATGTTGGATAACATTTGTTGGATAACATTTTATAACAAGTTGTAAAAAAGTCATAAAATGTTACTGATGTTATATAAGATCATGTAACATGTTGTAACAAATGTTATAAAATGTTATCGTGTTGCACAATGTTATAAAACATTGTGTAACACGATAACATTTTACAACTGTGTAGGAGAGCTTGCAACATGACTATATGTTGCAAGCTCTCCCACGCAGATAAGCTTGTTGTATAATATCGTATAACATTCTGTATCAATCAGTTTGGGTCTGCTTTTCGAGGAAGCTGGTAGTGGAGGAAGTGCTAATTGTTTTTTTTAAGGTATAGGTGGCAAACGAGCAAACATATCACCTGATGGTAAGCGATTACCGCCGCCCATTGACACCCGCAACACAGGGACGTCACAGGTGCGTTGCCGACCATTGACGAATGAGGAAAGGGATGTGGGGAGGGGTTGGGGTATGGCCCTCCGGTATCCTCATTCACTCGGTGAAACACAGCGCAAGCGCTATTCAACACCGGTTTTTTGTGAGGCCGTGGCATCACTCCGGTCGAGACGGCCCATTCATGCCGAAGCGTGGCTCTCTCTCGGATAATTGATTGAATTTAACACAAACCTATTTTCAAATAAACTGTCAAAAAAAAAGTTGTGACTCTTTGGCAGATTTGTCATTGTTGCAAAAGAAAATGGTCGTTCAATCAACCATTACAAAAACGCTTTTTGTTACCCGAAAGGAAAGCGAAAGGAGGGTTATGATTTTGACAGGCTATGTATGTATGTAAGTTCATTTGTTCCCTCATAACTCCTTAACTACTCATTACAACTGTACAAGTGAGGTGTCGTCAGAAGCGTCATGATTGTCTGTTGGTTACAGGCTATATGACGAGTCATTGAATATAATGCGCCCTCTACCCAACATAAAGTACTGTGTTAAAAAATAAATAGTAGAAAAATATGTCGTGTTTGGTATCATTGAAAAAAATCAAAAATATATTCATATTATTAGCATTTTCTCGTAACTTTGGCCGTATTTATTCGATAATTGTGAGATTTCTATGGTACCTACTTAAAATATACAATGCAAAGAAATTAATATTATATAGGCACCAAAACATTTTAAATAAAAAAAAGCTCAGATGAATAAAAAGTTATAATTTGTTTTATCATGTTATAATTACATATTTGCAACATTTTGTTATATGATGTTGCATAACATCAGTAGCATTTTATAACTTTTGTTACATCATCATCATCAGCCTATCGGAGTCCACTGCTGGACATAGGCCTCTCCAATTGCGCGCTACTCGGTTCGATCCTCGGCTTCCTCCTTGGCTGCTCCCAAACGGCAGTTGTATAATGTTAAAGAATGTTGAATAACATTTGTTGGACAACATTTTATAACAAGTTGTAACAAAAGTTATAAAATGTTACTGGTGGTATACAGCATCATGTAACATGTTGTAACAAATGTTATAAAATGTTATCGTGTTACACAATGTTTTATAACATCTTATAACTGCTGTGTGGGAGCACCCTAACGAGTTAACGACTAAGCGAGTTTCTTTGCTCCATAACTACCTACTAAGTACCTACGCGAGTTGCACACAATACCCCATGCTTTCGAACACAGAAATAATACGAAGCTTAATCCTAACAGTACCTATCTACATACATACTTCATATGTTTAAATCCCGAGTCGAGCCAAAAGTGTTATTGAGTTTTTCTGATTCTATAATTACTTAATAACAGCTCGGAGTTTGCAAGTTGGGGGCTGAACCCCCGTGCCTCGGAGAGCATGTAAAGCTTTTGGTCCTGCGCCTGATCTCTTCCCGATCGTGTCGGTTAACCGTCCCATCGGATTATGAGAGTGAGAGAACAGAGCGTGCACCTGTATTTGCGCACACACTTGTGCACTATAATATCACATGCGTAGTTGGTTGGTCTCTGTAGAGACTGGCCGCCGTGGTCGTAATCGGTTAGGAGAACATCATCTACATATTTATTATTTTCATATTTCTACAAGTAACAATTGTCTTTTAAATACATATTTCTATCCGATTAGCGATAAGGTGATTAAATGATTCCTGCAAGATTGACCACAATTGAGAGCTGTGTTTAAAGAAGTCTTCGAGGGTCTGACAAAAATTGGGCGTTTAAATCAAATTTGTTTACACACATGATCCTTCTAAAAAAATTAACAACGGCAAAAGACCATTGGCATTTACTGGCAATACTGCGAGGAGCTATATATAATATATAATAAAAGCTAACCAGCCATTGCTGGTTAGTTTGAACGTACTCGTAGTTAGCCAGAATAGCCAGTGCCGTTGTTTAGTAGTCGAGAAGCGCGCACGGCAGGCGGCGCGAGCGCGTTTCTTTTTTGTCCCCCGCGGATTCCATTGCCCCATGTCCAACCTGTAAGTCCGGCAGTTTGCCGAGCGTTGACCGCGCGCCTTGCCACGAAGCGCAAAGCCGTTGAACAAGCTACGTTGTACGCTTTCGATAGCTCCCGTAAACATAAAAACGTTGAAAAAATAATAATATGTACATGGAATCATCATATTCTGCGTAAATGTGATTAAACTGCTTGAACAATTTTTCTTAAAATACGTCTTCATTTAAGTAGGATGGGCTTGGAACGTAAGTCTATTAAAAGTAAAAGCCAAAAACAATATTTCAGAATTTTTCTTTTGTTAAACTTCTAAAGTCTTAAGAACTTAAATACATTATCAAAAATCTTATTTTGATGGTTTAAATGTCAGCCTCGCCGCAACTTGGGCCCATTGTAAATTACGCGTAGGTAGCATGATCGTGCTATTTAGGTAGGGTAGCTACTTGTTGTGGTAAGTTTGCGGTATCTAAAAATGTACACGTAGCTACATAGAGGTACTTATTGTTGAAAAGTTCTGTTTTTAAGTCTTGGTGTCTTTAATAATAATATGATTATGTTATAAGTATGTACTTAGGTACTGGGTGGTATAACTGTTCCATAATAATCCAGTTAGCAAATAGAAAAAATTCAGGAACTTTCTATTCATTGCGATTTATTCCAAAACAATTACATATAATTGAACATGAAGAGTAACGTTATTCGCCACAATACCTATGAGGTAGGTATTCTAAACATTTTTTTTGCAGTTCTTATCGTTTGTTTCAAAAAAATCAAAATCTAAGAATATGATCAAAACGTGTAAGACAGGTACCGCAAGCTGTCTCCAAAAAAAAAGTTACGTGCTTCTGTTCATGTTTTTGATTAATGTTAAATGGAGGCCTCATGGGGGGAGCCTATTGATAGCTTAGTCATTAACAATACTGTATAATTATATTTCTTAGAATATAAACCGTAACTTAATTTCTAATAGACATTAAAACCGAATCGATTAGATGAATTTCTAGATTACAGCATCTATGTTCTAATAAAAATATGTTAGAACTATAACAAGAACAAATATCAATTGGCTGGTCTAATACTGTTAGGGGATTCGTCTGTCTTATTTATAGTTCATGATATTGAATAATATTTTCCTTGTTTCATAGTTCTGATTACAACAATTATGGAGCAATATGACTCAGCTTTTGTATGACAAATAGTCCATTATAAATCAATAATTTACCGTATGTGCCGTAACTGCTCCTAGTTTTTCATCTTCTACTTATGACAACAAAAATGGCTTGTGGTGACTTACCTTGCATTCAGACTAGTTCCTAAACAATTTTTATGACGATTATGTCAGTTCAATTAAGTTTCAAATTATTGATTTTTCTAAATATTCGAATTGTTCATTATCATCAACAGTATTTATAGTCCACTACTGGACGTAGGCCTTTCCTTAGCAAGAAAGATCTGGCTCGTTGGCCAGACGGGCTGGTATAGTCTGTTTAAAGTTTTTCTTCTGTGTAGAACTGACTACACACAAAAGGTGGTATCAACCAACAGTTCATCGATGATTATTATGAATACGATTCTGAGCTTGTGTTAAATGGGTCATCAAAAAAATAAACAATGGATGGATGGATGGATTTCCCGCAAAAACTACTGAACGGATTTGGATGAAACTTTACAGTAATAAAGCTTATACGTTAGAATAACACATAGCTACTATTTGCTGCGATAACCGACATACACGCGGGCGGAGCCGCGGGCAACAACTAGTAATAAATAAAATTTAATATTCGTGATGTTTAACATGAATACTTGTTTCTATGTTCAAGTTGAAAAGACAAGTACCTACCAACATCCTTAAGTTAAAATCATGAACGAAATATACTTTTCCTCATAACAGATAAATATTGTGGGTAGGTAGGTATGTGGGGACTGTGAGTGTGTGTTAATAGTTGTAACATGTTCAATTAACAAAAGTGACTTGTTATACTAAGATATTAAAATAATTTGATTTAATAATAACTCTTAAAGTGTCTTTGCATTATTGCACTGACTTATTTTCTACTGCAAATTAAGTCTGTTCATTTATAATGCCTAAATATGCCACCTTCTAAATGTAAAGTTACGTATCTACCCTAAAAGTTCACTTTATAACTTCTAAATTGTATCTTCTTATAATTATGACTTTGTAAATAACCACTTATAAACTTTTTTCTAAACCAATGGCTCCACGATAAGTAGTAAATTGAAAGCAGTCGAAATGGAAAGTTATATTAGACGGATCACTTATCTTTTCTCTCAATCATTATAAACCACTAGCTGATCCGACGAACTTCGGACCGCCATATTTCTCTTTCGTAAATTTTATCAAAATTTCTGAAAAGCTTGTTTTTTGTAGTACTTACTGCCCGCCTCAGCTTCCCACGGGTAGAATTCCCGTTATGTTTTGATTTTCTCCAATACAAACCTTGTCCTCATAGTAACAAACATTTACAAAAAAGAATTATCCGATTTGGTGCAGACAATCGGAAGATAAGCGCGTACATAGTAATAATAATTTATTGACATAAGACAAATATGATTTTATATGTATTCATTATCACTGATGACAATTTTCAAAATGGAAACCAAAGTGAAAATATGTATTTAGCATTTCTTCGAGATAAGAAGAGTAGTTCCTTATAAGAGTAATCAGGAGATAAAGCAGACATTGGCGGGAATGAGACAAGGCGAATGGACGCTGCAGTAGCGCGCGAGCCGTTCATTGATGCTCAGGCGCCGCAGAGGAGTGGGGGGCGGGGGAGAGGAATGCGGTCGCGGCGAGCAATGACCGCGCCAGGGTCGCTTCCTTTACGAGAAGCGCGGGCCGTCGTACTACAACCGATCCCCCCACCTGCCCCATACGGTCTGTACTACATGGTCCTCACGGCCACGACGCGCGCTTTTCGACCCGTAGTCCGTTACAAAAATTAAGTGCGCCGCATTCCGCAACAGTATTGTTGTCTCATTTACTCTTTTAGCTATTCATATTATTCTATTCTTTCCTTTTCTTAGGTGATAGTCTCGTCCTCGATGCGTCGCACGGTGATCATGGAAAGCGTAGGGCGCAAAACTTTTCACTAGGGGTCGCTGGGTTTTAACATAGTTTAGATTTTAGAAACAAATGAATGAAATAATTTAGATGTGGAGGATTATAACACGAACACTTTACAATTGGAAGGATAGCATAATAGGCAGGACGACGCCAGCAGCTAGGTACCTATTTGTACAAATATTACTGGTCGGTGTTAACCGGCTTCCAAAAAAGGTCGAGTTTTCGGTTCGTTGGAAGCTTTTTTTGTGTATGTTATCCGATTACTCGGCTATAGCTAAAGCGATTTGGAATTTTACTGTTCAATAGGGTATATTTCTAGCTGGTCCCAATGTCGTTTTGTGAGGTTATTTTTGGAATTTTGAAGAAATTAACGGAGTTCTTCTCATTTTATGATATCATTATAGCACATGTATAATGACTTTTCAATTGTATTAATAGATGATAAATGTTATTGAAATATGCAGTTGTTTAAAACTCAATATTAATTTGTTAAATAGATATTCAACGGTATTATATGATAACTAGCTGACCCCGGCAAACGTCGTTTTGCCATAAAAAAATTTTAAGGATGGGTGACCCTTACCATTTAGGGAGATGAAACATAGATGTTCGCCGATTCTCATAGATACCGGATAAGCACAAAAAAATTCATTAAAATCGGTCAAGCCGTTTCGGAGGAGTATGGCAACGAAAACTGTGACACGAGAATTTTATATATTAGATAAGTATTTTTACAATTAGCCTAGTATAAGCTTAAGCTACCAGAATTGAACTCAAAGAGAATGGTCACTCATTGACAAGAGAACAAATGTCGCGAGATATTAGTCACTCCTTCCACTCATCAACTCTTATAAATTAATACACGTATACGCTACATGCACCTGGATATGATCGCAAAGTAGACCAAAATTAAGTTCATTAAGTAGCAAAATTACTTATGGTATTAAAACCGCTTACTTACAACAATGACAACATGAAGAATATTCATTGAGAGCCTTGCTATTGTAGTGAGTGTGCCACCAAAACACAAAAAATTAATAATAGTTGGGACACTTCGGACACTTAGGATAATTTGAAATTCCCTGAAAGAGAAGTTGATTATAAAAAATATTTTTTTTCGTAGAGAGTAATGTTGTAAATAAGCATTTTATCAAAAAAAAAACATTTGAATCTTAGAATAAGATTAGAAAACAAAACAACATTTCTAAAATCGGTTAGATTGAAACTAAATTAATCGAAATTAACGAACACATCTACGAATTTAATTGGTTCGATTTGCTGTGGCAATTAGGTGCAGTGTAATAAAGTAAAATGTATGTCTAAATCAAAACAATATAAACATTCATGGGAGACCTATGCACACATTCTGTTAACCAATAATGCTTTTGTTAAATTTCGCTGAGAGAGCGAGATTTATCGAATACCCAACCCGCCTTCCCCTAATGATATCTCAGGCGATGTTTAATAATAAGATGCACCAACAGGGTGCCAGCTGCGATAGCTTGGAGAACCACATATGGATGATACAGTATTATTATCATATTGTTTCTTTGGAAACAATCTTTTTATGGGCTCCGGTAGAAATTGAGAAACTCGGTTATCATATACTGATAACTAGCTATAGAGAGTATGAAGTTCGATGCATGCTCCCACTAGTTCTAGTTCTATTCTCTAAATGCTGGTATCCACCAACAATCTACACACTCATACTGTTTGTTCTGAATATAAATCATATTTTGTAAATCTATTGCTAAGCTTTATTGTATACTAGGCGCGCCAATAATTCTCAGAAAACGTCATTGAGAGCCATAACAAATTTGTAGGTTGAACTCATCGGATGCAATTCTATAATTTTTTAAAATTCTTGTTCTGAAAAACTATATCGTAGCGATTAATTAACACACACACAAAGTCATATTCATAATTTATGTTACTTTATTTGTAATTTCAATTTGCGTTTATAGATTAGGTATAGCCATTGGAAAGTATTATCTTCATTGGTCTCAGAGGTGATACGGATTTGTGTAGAATTTGTGTTACTTAGAGTTTAGAGAACAAATGCCATTATTACAATCCCTATGAATATAGACTGCATCACTACAACACGATGAAATTAAGTGCACGTTGGAAGGTCTTAGGTGTATTGTTCTTATAAGCCTGAGGGCGATAAGTGAGACCACCAGTCACCCTAGCAGAAGCAGGCCGGGGCGGCGGCGCGAGCTCTATAAAGTGCTCGCGCCTGAACAGAATAGAAGTGTAAGGAGGGAGTCACCTACATATAGTGGGTGACCCGAGGTACGTCGGGGTTCCACAGATTTCCTTTCGAGGGTGCACCTGGTTCGCCGGTTTCCAGTACCCGAGACGGTGTGCGGGTTTTAGTCGGTTCGAGTCCGACATAACCACCAGTCGGTGGTATCCGAGGGGGTTTCCGCATAAAAAAAGTTGAATTGTTCTTATTCAAGTTAATCCATGGCCAAAATTTACTCTTGCGTTGGCAGTCGTTTGGTTAACTGGACGAAGTTTACTGTGCCCCACTAACTTGCCAACATTGGTCATTCATTGACATATAGGACTCGTATGTCTTTGTTCGCTAACACCTAACACCCTCCATACATAACAGGTTGAACATTTTTACTGGTTCTTTAGCTTCAGTTAGGTTTTAGAGAGTTGATTTAATTATATTATGATTTAAATTTTAGATATTACATGGTGTGTGTGTATTATATGTGTGTTCAGAAAAATTGTGTATAACTAATGTTCAGACTGAAAATGAAAGTTTGTTTATAAAAACCATTACATCAAGTTTTCAATGCATTACATGTAGATTGACTGTAGCTGACCAATGACGCTTTTTGAATTTTTGTATTACATATTTCACTGTGTATAACAAAGTGAACTTTTGTTAACCTCTGTCAATCAGAAGGGTTTGCGGTATATGGTGCCGTAAAAGATTTGCTTCTGCCAGGGCGACGGAGAATTTAGTCCGTGTGCAACCACATCAACGTCTGGCCTGTCTTCTGCTGGACTAGAGAGTATGAGGAGGTAGTTTTCTCTCGTTCCATTTCCACCGCCACCTAGGCTTAATTTATCTCCTCACTAAACTATGCGGCGGAGAATGCAATATCGCAATTGAAGATTCCATCTGTGCACACGCTCTATGCGGTTCCGGGCGAAATGTCCGCATTGGTACGGTAAATATTGATGTGAACTAATGAATATCTATTCGCTTATGAGAATGTCCTTATAATAATTCATATTTTAAAACCACACTGTGCATAATGTTTATAAATAAAATTGAAAGGGTACCTAATGTTGACAAGAAAGTATAAATTAAAACCAATTCAATTAAGGTAATCCCAAGGTGTGCGATACAAACACCCTTCTATATATATACTAGCAGACCCACGCAACCTCGTTTGCGTCTCCTATTGTCCGTAGCGTGATAATTTTCCCCAGTTTTTGAAACATTTTTCATTGGTGCTCCACTCCTATTAGTCTTAGCGTGACGATATATAGCCTATAGCCTTCCTCGATAAATGTATCATCCAACACTGAAAGAATTTTTCAAATCGGACCAGCGGTTCCTGAGATTAGCGCGTTCAAATAAACAAACAAACTCTTCAGCTTTATATATTAGTATATAGATTCGTTCTAAATACAAAGTTCTAACTGTAAAACTAATAGTAGTAGTGAGTAATCCATTTCTATAAAAAAAAAGAATATCATCGAAAATATTTTTGCTTATGCTGATTAAAAAACAATTTCTAACTTATTATATTACTACTTCTTATATTTGAACACTAGCAGACCCACACAACCTCGTTTGCGTCTCCTATTGCCCGTAGCGTGATAATTTTCCACCGTTTTTGTAAGATTCTTCATTGGTGCTCCGCTGCTGTTGGTCTTAGCGTGATGATATATAGCCTATAGCCTTCCTCGATAAATGGGCTATCTAACACTGAAAGACCAGTAGTTCCTGGGGTTAGTGCGTTCAAACAAACAAACGAACAAACTCTTCAGCTTAATATATTAGTATACATGTGCAATGCACACTAAGATTGGATAACATTACTGTTAGATATTTTCTTAAAAAAAAGTTAAGTTAAGTTTCAGAAAAAAACCGTAAAATATATTTATTTTAAATAATGTTTATTATAACGGTAGGGGTCCGATATAACAATGTTACTGAATACTGAGGGTCCTGTGTTACTGTGTTATAGGATAATACAGGGAAAGTTTTTGTGCTTACTTTGTCATTCACCTTTTCACTACCTACTAACTTACTCCCTTTTAACTTTATGTTTAACTGTGTGAAAGACGACATATTTCGGTCCATTCTTTATTAAGGCGGTTACACACTACCCCAGATTCTTATAGAGTCCGAAGCTGTGCTACACAGAAATAGTAATAGTAAATAAAAAAACAATGAAAAGAAAAACTTAATACTAACCCGTCTGGATATCATCTAGTTACCGTGATATAGTAGGCTAAAATCTCATTAATATGGAGAGACTGATGATGATCATAATGATATGACATTAACCTTAAAAAATAAAACGTTTTTATTTACCACCAGCTAACCCCGCGGTGTTAGTAGTTAGTAGGTAGTTAGTCTAAAAAAAGTAGCCTGAGTTACTCCCTGGATCATCAGTTATCTGCCAGTGAAAGTCCCGTCAAAATCCGTCCAGTCGTTCCAGAGATTACCCGGAACAAAGAGACAGACAGATAGACAGAGAGACAGACAAAAAAAATATAAATATATTTTTGGGTTACCGTGTATACATACATATGCATTTATACTCCAATTTTATTTATTTGTATAGATTAGGTCATCTAACTCTATATATTTTGGTGTATCCCCATAATTTTTGTGCGGGACGTGTTTTAAAATTTCTGAAAAATAAGTTTTAATATTTATGACCGCTATAACTTCCCACGGGTAGTGTACAGTTGCGGAGTATGAAAATATAACACTGCGGGTTTCTTTTCATTTTCATAGCCAGCCCCGTGAATAATACAGAATAGTTAAGTTGTACGGGATATTCAAACATTCAAAGCCACTCTGGGCTTTATCTCTCTAACCTGTAGATATACGAGTATGAGAGCGGTCGGGGGCTGTAACTTTGGCAAAGAAAATTTCAGAAATTAATATTTATGCCATTATGTGGTTGGTATAAACTAATTTAGTATAAGAGAATCAAGTCAGTATTCATTTCTTAAAAACCTTATGGATTCATACAAAAAAAATAGGTAATTCTGTTTCCCTTCACCTATCAATCGCCAGTTACTGCAATGCGTTAAAGTCAAAACCTTGATTGTGACTGTAATTCGATATAGGCTTACGTTGAACCACTGACGAAATGTCATAGGTTGAACGTAATTCAACAGGCATTATTATTCATACTTGTTTTCATCTCCTTCTTTCATTTAAAATCAAATCATTTCAGTCAGAAAGGTAGAAGGGAATACACAGGGACACTTTCATTTTCTTCCATCTACTACTTTAATATTTCATAAGTTATTTTCATATCTTGGAGAGACGATAAAACAGCTCAATCTTAGTACACCTACACCCTGAGGTTGGTTAATTCATGTATTATATACATACTATTTTGTTAATTATATTAAATAATACATACGATTGTACACGGTAAACTATACTTATCCCTTGGTCTATAAATTCATAGTTATTCCTACCACCAACCTAAGAGCTGTCTATAGCTGAAAGAAGGCGTTCCTCAATGAATGTCAATCATACCGGTCTTGGGCATTTAAAAATAGATTATAGGTATATTCAATAGATTAGAGAATATGTCCTATGAGTAAATGAAAAAAACAGTTCTAAGTTTTGTTTTAATTAGGTAATAGTACAAGTCTTGGTTTTTTATCTTACATGAAGGAAAGCGATAATGGTGATAATGGTATTAAGATAGTACTCGGCTGTCTGAAAGAATGTTACTCATCATCATCTCAGCCAACGGACTTCCATTGCTGAACAAACGGTCCTAGGCTCATGTCACTGCGATCGCCAATCCTACTAAAAAGGAGAAGACAAAGCACCTTTGCGCCACCGAAGCAAGAATGGTTACGGTAAAAGTAATTGAACAGAATTCGAAAATTTAAATAATAGATATTTCGTACTGTCGCTAAGTGTATCCTATATGTATATAAAAAACGATAGGCAGCATCTGTGTACTCAAGAGTAAGTAGTTCACTATACAGTTCTGTTACGGGAATTCCGGCCGAAAGAGCTCCTATGGTATTCAGGCATTCCAAAGATGACTGTCGTAAACGTTCTATGTAAAATCGAATTAACCTAGAACATAAGTAACTTACCCTATCGTTACTAAGTTTTCTACGCTATATAGTTGTTTTCTTAGTTAAAGTTAAATTAATCTAAATTCATAATTTGACGCTGATGGTCACTAATCTGTAAGGATATAGTGTAAGTATAATAACGTTCTTTGTGGAAATCGAAAAGATTTTCGTTACCCACGTTATACCTGCCAGTATAAATTAACTTGCTAAATAAAGGCCGTTTGAAAAGACGGCATTCCTCTTAAACAAAAATTTTGGAAGCTCCATCTCTCTACGATGGTTCTTTAGACAACGTTAAAAGTAACACGATTGAAACAGGAATAAGGTTGGAGAAATGGCGAATAACTTTAAGAATTTGGTTTGAAAAGCAGCATTTAGAGACAATTAGAATAGACCTTTTCCTTAAAAACTTTTTGCTTTTTGATTTATTAATTAATTTATGTAATCAATAAAAAAATCGAAAGTTTATTAAAGAAGTTTTATTACAAACTCAGTTGTGTAACTGGTATGATCAGTGGGACAGCCTTTCACGTGTGTATCAGTTCGCTAATTGGGCCCGCTATTGACAAAGACAGCCTGTGGAGCATCATTTGTTCGGTACCCTTCGTAACGAGCCACCTGTTGCACCAACAACTATAACCTTAAACAGTTCTCTAACGTAGTGCAATTATTCCGATCTACCCTCCTCCATGGGTTTTGGAACTCTCAGTTATTAAACAAAACACAGGAGGCTTACGAAGATCCTTTTAGGTGTCAGTGTTCTGTAACGGCCCGATTCGGGGCAGCCGCTTATAGCTTTAATGGTGTTTATTTTTTACATTAATTACTTACCAAAAGCCAATGTTCGAGTTACTTCTATAATATTTGAACAAAGCCTAGATTGCCCCAGGATCCTATCACCACAATATACCTAATTGCTATACAAATGAACCGCGTTACTTATAACTAACTTTAGACAAAACATTTTGGTATATTTTCTTATTTTAGACTTTGATTAGTTTGCAGTAGGTATTTACCGATATCAGATACCTACATGAAAAATACACACATAAATATGATAAAATAGAACCTTTTTTTATGTTGACGAGGTGGAAAATCCCTTCGGGTCTCCGGCTTCTCGGGAACTGAGGAGCCAGGTATGTGGTAATTCCACAAAAAACCTCCCCGGCGGCCAGTCTCAGGCACCCTTTTCTGGGGGGGATCCGGACCAGGTTATTTTAGGTCCCCCAGGATCGACGCCGCGCCTATTTAGACTCTATCCCGGGGATAATAAAATAAAACCAAGACTTACAAAGACATGTCCTTTTTTATCCTAAATCTTTTCACACTTTTCAAAAGCGAGAATAGGAAACTGAAATCAACTTGTACAGTAGGTAAATACAGTGCTATTTCGATGATGACCTTTTTATATATTTTTAAACTTTCTACGGCAATCTACGGCAGCTATAAGTTTGCCTGGTACTTTTTTGACCAAACTAATATCAGTAACCGTGCAAGGAGTTTAGTGGCATCGGCATCGGATCGGAACGCATCTAACCGGACACAGGCGTCCTGCATACACGAACCACTATGTGGATAGAGCTACATTAACATTGGTGTAAGTGTGCGTATGTAGGTTGTTTATATCCCACCGCACGGTGCAATGCGTGGCCCTGACGCGCCCGCGACCGATGTGCGCCGATGTAAACACCCAGCAAGGTCAACTGCCTTCAGATCGAGTACTAGCACTCTTTATTTTTTGTTGATTGTAATGCAACTGCTCAGTTGGTGTGTTTAACAGTTAATCAATACCCATTCTTAACTGATTTTAATTACTTTGGTGATTTTTAAATAAATAATTAGAAGAACAAAGAACGACATCAGTTAGAATTCAAGGCGTTTTTCAAAAATTTATTTATTTTCATGGTTAAATTAACTTTTCTTGTTCCTTTTTAAAGTATCATTTCATGTAAATTACTAATAGTTTTTTTATTTGTTTAACTTCTTTTTTATTTGAAACAGTATTTAAAGCCAGTTTCAAGAAAGGTCCTACGAGAAGGAATTGTTATTAATGTTACTACTTCAATAATGTTTTTGTCGGATATGGGTATTCAATATCGGCAGGCTGTTTATTTCGTTGAGTTCTAGAGAATTTTATGCGGCGGCTGCAGCAGTTTAGCTCTCTTACTCACACATACAGTTTAAATTAATACCGCTGAAACCTGCCATGATCTATTGATTGCTATAAGATGACTAATATGTGTAGTAGTGAGTTGGCTCCGATCCATTAATCGTAAATAGTATTTCTGTTTGCGCATATTTTCAAAGAAATTGTTAACTTATTTTATTCATATTGAATAAATACCCATACATAGTGAAGCCATATCTAATTAGTTGATATTGTGGCTCTAAATCTCTTTTTTTTGTTCATAGATACACTCTTTAGTTGAAAGCCTTACAAATTATGCAGATGTAGGTATTCTTTTGTTGTGTTAAACATTATTTTGCCTCTAAACAATTAAAAACATTGCGTAATAGAGTTACCCACCAACAGAGAAGAAACACATTGTCATGCGTCTAGTGAAATAAAGATTTTTTACTATGGCAACATACATATGGGATAAATAAAAAATTATCGGCAATTAAAATATTGTTTAATAATTAAAATACTTATAAAAAATTAAATAATCTTTATTATACCTTGTATGCAATAAAAAACGAGTAAGTATATGTTGTTATTATTATAACTAATAGTGATGCTTACGAATGTACCACAAACTTCATTTTTCTTGATGAAACGAGGAGTCGGAGTACGCGCAGGCCAAATAGCCTTACTTGCTTGGGACTAATCCACTCTTGCTTGTTTACCGGACTATTAGAATATCTTTACGATTGTCCCTGACAAGTTGAAGTACTGTAACCAAGAAAGTCATTGCGGCACAATTAATAATGGAGACAGGGCACTAATCTGTTGTATCCGCGTTCTGTTCTCAGCTCAGCTCAGAGATCACACAAAGTTTTCCAGTTTCAAGCAAGTTTTCCAATGGCTAATTATATTTGTAAATCGACGGATATAAGAGTAGAGGACGACCAAAAAAAAAAATGGATGGACTGCGTAAAAGAGGATGTGACCAGGAAGGGAGTAAGCAGTGAACTGACGAGAGGAGAATGAAGAAGGAAAACTTATTGCGCCGACCCCAAATAAAGTTGGGAAAAGGGCAGAAAGAAAAACACATGGGATAAAGGGTAAGTCCTCTTGTTTGTTTTATTTAAGATTGATTGCGAAAAGTTGCAATAATATATGTCACTTATGACTTTGCTCATTCCGCACCCATCCTTGATACCGCGAACCGTGGAAAATCAGTCTTTCAGAAACTATTATAGAGACAATTATATGCTCGAGTTTATGTGTGGTTTCAGCATTATAAGCTACCAACTTAAACAAAAAAGTTTTGTATTAAGAACACGAATGACACTTTTTGGGGTTCCGTAGCCTAATGGCAAAAAACAGAACCCTTATGGATTCGTCGTGTCTGTCTGTCTGTCCGTCCATATGTCACAGCCATTTTTTTCCGAAACTACAAGAACTACACTGTTGAAACATGGTAAGTAGATGTATTCTGTGAATCGCATTAAGATTTTCACACAAAAATAGAAAAAAAACAGTATATTTTGGGGGTTCCCCATACTTACAACTGAAACTCAAAATATTTGTTTCATCAAACCCATACGTGTAGATAAATAACTCTCTATGGATAGTTCTTCAAAAATTATATTAAGGTTTCTAATATATTTTTTTTCCAAATAGAATAGTTTGCGCAAGGAACAACTCCAAAATAGTAAAATATGACCCCCCCTGTAACTTCTAAAATAAGAAAATATTAAAATTAAAAAAAAATATGATGTACACAACCATGCAAACTTCCACCGAAAATTGGTTTGAACGAGATCTAGTAAGCTTTTTTAATACGTCATAAATCGTAAACCGCAATTTACCTTTCATTCAATCAACTCAAATAGTTGCAACGAACTACAAGAACTTTTGTATTATGTTGCTTGCTGCTACACAACCCTTCATGGGCGAATCCGACTCGCACTTGGCCACTTTTTTAATTTTTAGGTTTGCTTTCGATAACACTACTTATACGTCAGAGGTGTAGGCAAAAAGGTAATAATGGAATTAATTAAGATTACCGTCCTGACGTATATAATGCTGATGTTTAAATTGATGTTGCAGCTGCTCTTGAACCCATCAATAATCCAGACCAAACGCTTGATCATATTATAATAGATGACTATATTAAAAAGTAATTTTAAAAGAAGTCTTTAACTATATATAAACCCCATTTATTTCACAAGTATGTTGGTTGCTTTATCTTTTTGTATATAGAAATGAACAAACTGACTTTCATCCCATGTCTGGCATTGTCCTTTGTACAAGTTATTCAGAGCCTAAAGCTTGAGGCAGTTTTCGCCGTTCAGAAGGCTTAGTGTGAGTATATTCCTCATCAATTCGATCCTTATGATGCAGCGATGATAGCGTTTGGCGCTGCGATTGGTCTATGCTAAATTCTAAACCCGTGTTACCCGCGGTTATTGACGTACAGCGAGTGATGCCGCGGGGCAAAGCTAGTCTAAAAAAGTAACCTAAATTACTCCTTATATCATTAGCTACTTATCAGTGAAAGTCCCGTCAAAGTCGGTCGAGCCGTTCCAGAGATTACCCGAAACAAACAGACAGACACATTTTTTTTAAATACTTTTTTGGTGTATGTACCCTGTATACATACATATACATTTATTAAAAAGTGGTTATTTTAATATTACAAACAGACACTCCAATTTTATTTATTTGTATAGATTTAACAACGCCGAACACGCTCGCCAACGAGAGCGAGTAAGACTGTATAGTGACAAGATGTTACTTGCACCAATCACCAACGGCACCGGTGCAAACAGATCTTAGTTTACACTAATGACCGTTATTTTTGTATTTTAAAACCTGTTTATTTTCATAAAGGTAGTTTTATATTTAGTTTGATTTTCAATAAATATAATCAAAATAAAACCTTTTTTTTCTAATTATAAGATAGGATACGATATTCCATAATATAGAATATCTTTTAATATAACTTTCATAGACGCGACCGGGATGTAACGGACACGGCGAAGTGTGCTCGGGCGGAAATTACGTTCTAACGGAAGTGACGTGACGACTACACTCTGATTATATCATAGAGTTAGGATTTTTTAACGGACAGTTTTGTAAGAAATATGAATTTCAACATGGATACATCAATAATTAAACTTAAAAATAACATTATATATTTGAATACCAGGGTGTTTGATCGTGCTGTATGTAGAAGAAGCAATTTCATTATCACGCGGTCTTCTATTGATTTATAAGAAATGTTTTATTAAAGCGTCTGCGTGCTGCAGTACCAGCATAGGTAAATAGTGACTGTTTTAAACCAGACGGTACTTGAACCCTAGTCCATTGCCATACCAGTCCGATAACATTTAAATAGGTATATTAAAGTTTCAATAGAGTGCATATGCATATAGGAACCCTCTTTTCTTTTAATAGTTCAGTGAAGAAATGTCACTTAATAAGTTTAAACATTTTTTAATTATTCATTCCTCAATTAACAATGTTGTACCTACCTAAAAATACGTGTAAAAAGACAGAATTGTCAAAAATAAATAAACTTTTAAACCTTGTTTAGATCTTCGAGGACGTACCTATAGAAACAACATACCTACACAGAAAAAAGGACACAAAATATCCACTTCTTTCCATCCTTAGTTTATCCACTCTAAGGACACAAATAACTGTCAATCTCCCTTTTGTAGACACCACAATCGCACAAATATAAATTTATCAGTTGAAACATAGAAACCTTACCTACTTTAGATACATCAATAAAAACGATCTCTATTATGAAATAGGGAGCCAAACATTTTTAAAGCATCCTCACGTTCCCAATTATTTTATCTCTTTCTCACACATCTATTTTTGTGTATGGTTCGATATCTCACTCGCACACATCATTACGCTAGTAAGTTTATTATCCAATCACAGTTGCTAAGTTTGTTAAAGAGTCCCATTGTGTATCGTATGCAGTGTTAAAGAAAAGGAAAAATTTATTTTAATTCATTCGGGAATCTCAGTGTACATAATAAGGAACACGAAAGAAGAATTATCTCCTGTTGTAAAAATCAATAAAACTCTGCAAAGAATCGGTTAAAATTGATTGGATACCTTAAGAAACTAGTGAACCGGTGCACCGTTCTGGTTAACTCCCAAGATCCTTCGGGCTCACATACTCGATTTTGAGTTATTCTGTTTTAGATATTTATAGGTAACTAGCTGAACCCCGCGGTGTTACCCGCGGGACGAAGTTAGTCTAAGAAAAAGTAGCCTAAGTTACTCCCTGGATCATAAGCTACCAGCCAGTGCAAGTCCCGTCAAAATTGGTCCAGCCGTTCCAGAGATTACCCGGAACAAACAGACAGACAGACAAAAAATTATTACCTAAATTTTTGGTATATGTACCGTGTATACATACATATGCATTTAGTATAAACCGGTTATTTTAATATTACAAACAGACACTCCAATTTTATTTATTTGTATAGATATACTTCTATGCTGTTAATGCATGGTAGTAAGCAGTTGAGATATTAAAAGTCCTTTAAAGCTGGAATTATTGCCGTAACAGTTTATTTCGTTTCACAAGTTAAAACTCTTTACATGTTTGCTACCGGAGACCGTATAAATAATTGCTAAAGAGAGATTTTTATACTCTTAAAGAAATGGAGGGAATTTCTTGCAGACAAAGATAAAAAATAAAAGTTATACTGTGAATTTACCCGTCTCACTTTATGTCTACGCTGCACATTGCAACGATATTGCAACTGCTGTTTTTTCAAACTTTCTACAATATACTTTTGCATATAAAGAAGTTCCGTAACTTTTACAAGACTTTTGTAAGGCATGACTGAGTACATTGGACAACTTTTTTTCCAGCAACTTGTCTGTATCGCATGAGGCTCAACTGCAGTTATACTTCGTGAGTTAAACTGTTCCCACGCTTGATTTGCCTGTCTCACTCTTATTTTTAGCCTTATTCACTCCTACATATGTTTTGTTGTAGGGGCACAAATGTGTATAATATAAAGCTTATAAAAACTCATCTTAGTTAATACCGTTAGCATCAAAATAGTTGAAGCTTTTCTAATAGGAATCTATCTACATGAAGTTCTTTTTTTTTTAACACGTTTGGGTACTATAACGAGTATAATAAGTCAACATATTCTTTGCAAGTGTTACTGTTTCGTACTGAAAACTTGTTAAATGAAAAAAGATGTTATCCTATAGCTAATAGAGGGCATATTTTTGAGACCACATTTTAACATGACTCTTATCATGCGGTTATCAGGCATGCCTAAAAAAAAAGAAACGTTATTTTAAATTTGATAACGGTTGTTAAACGTAATATTCATATTGAAATAAATATTTCGAAAACAAAACCCAGTAGATAGTAATGCGGCTACGGCTACGTGGCGAGGTAGAGGTGGGGAATGCCGTTGGGCGAGTCTGGTCAAGGCCCGGTGCAAAAATATTCACAAGCCATTCCTGAATGATGAATCCTGGCAATGTTTGTACCATATCCTTATCTTATAACACTTATCGGTTAACTTGTATTTGTATATGATAAATAATTCAAACTCTGAAGGTATCTATAACATGTGTATCTCAGTTATGGTAGTTTTTATTTATGTACGACCTAAAAAATACAAGAGATTTAAACGTTTTTTCTATTTGTCCCCGGATGGTTTAGATTAGATTGTCAAGTGGAAGACTGTAAGTGGCACTGCAACCAAGTTCTCGATTGGATAGGACAACCCCTTACATTTTGTAACGGCGCGCTAGTGTTGTTCTGACTGAGATTCAACTAAAGTCAATAGAAATATCGCTGAATTTAGAACTAGCCGTTCCCTTTAAATCTGAGAATACCTTAGTTGTATCTTGTGTTTTATATGTATTTAATTTATTGAGCATCAACCCGTAACTTACTTACATTAGAGTGACATGGAGTTTACAAAAAAGTATCGTGCTATTCTAATACTTACATGAATAATATTTTAATGACTGATATTTCTGTGGGCCTTTTTATTACTAAAGTATGTTAAAAATAAACGTTTTATGACAATAGACTTTCATATAATTACAATTTCTAAAAATGTCCACGACCGTTTATTCTTTATTGCGATTAGGAATACATATTTTCTTAGTTTATACTATTTTGTAGTATATTTACAGAGTATCATATGTAATAATAATAATAGTGACATTAAGGACGTGAATTTTCATTTAAAAACACGATCTATAAATAGGACGCAGCAAAAGTCACGTTTAACTCAAGTTGTAGCTACTGCGGCAAGTATTCTGAAAACGCTCCACATTATTTGTGTAACGTCTCGCATTTTAAGTAAGTACAATAAGTAGCTGCGCGAGCGGTGAAAAGATCCTAACTGGCAACTGGCAACTGCTATTATGGTCCTAGCTTTTACTGCCACTGTGCAAAAGAAAACGTAGGCCTGCTATATTAACTTCCTTTTATCGAATACCTATAGTTACATCGATACTGCTGGCAAGCTGTCGGCTGTCGCATAGTCGTTTTGCCATGCTAAAGTGCCGTTCTGATATTAATATGTGTCGGGCGTAATGATTAGCATCACATTAGTATGTACCTCTAGGCATGTTTGTCAAGTATTCGACTTGAGAAATATTTGACTTACACGTTACATACGCCATCTTGAAGAGTACACACTGCGATTCTATGAAATAGTGGAGAAAAGTAAACGGAGAATATTACTATACCGTATGCCAGTTATTTATATTCTTAGGTTATCTATACTTATAAAACAACTTGTCCTGACTGACTGACTGACTGATTCATCATCACCGAGCGTAAACTACTATAGTAAGGGCTATGAAATTTGACTAGTAGACACCCACTAAGATAGGAATTTCGGATTTTCTACCCCTAAGGGGATGAAAAGGGTTTGAATGTTTGTATGAAAGTCAGTAATTTTTTAAGTTAAAAACATGAAACTTAATTTTTTTACTCCTGACCAAAAATGAGTTTACACAGTTTTAATTAAATACATATAATTATCTTCCACGCGAGCATAGCCGCGGGTAACAGCTAGTTACATACAAGGTTTTATTGTTTTAAATAATTGTGATATTTTCCCATGTATTGGAATTTCTGCTTGAATCACGATATAAGTCAACGAAGTTCCTCGATTTGATCAGACAGCTATAGGTAGCTACCTACTTCCACTACAGCCTCAAATTTATGATCCGCCATCCTTTTCGAAAGTCAATGACTTTGGCAAAGGTGTATTCATCCTAACAATTGAAGATCGAATTTCAATTACTAGATTTAACCTGCACAGCACGAATAAAGCAAGCGGGAACGATGAAATCATTGTAAAATATTATGAATGAATAATGTTGCGAATTTTATACATTTTTGACTGTATTACCGCTTCATTTACATATTAATGAATGTGTTGTGTTAACTGAAGTGGACCGGTCATGGTCGTTAAGGTATTTGAAAGAACTTGTTCCCAATTCATTTCAAACAAAATTCATATTAAAACATAATTCTTAATGCCAGTCTCATTATGGAAGTTGTGTTTTAATACGAATTTAACTTATTTTACATGTACCCCGCGGTGTTACCCGTGGTTATCGTCGTTCCGCTAGTAACGCCGCGGGACAACGTTGGTCTAAAAAAGTAGCCTAAGTAAGGATAATCAGCTACCTGCCAGTGACAGTCCCGTCAAAATCGGTCCAGTCGTTCCAGAAATCACCCGGAACAAACAGACAGACAGACAAAAAATGTTTAAATACATTTTTGGTATATGTACCTTGCATACATACATATTCATTTAGTAAAAAGCGTTATTTAACATTACAAATAGACACTCCAGTTTTATTTATTTGTATAGATAAGTGAATATAATTGAAATTTTATAAGGGATTCGGACATACCGATCTCTTGAGATGAGATTCTGGAGGTGTCGTCAACTTTCGACCTCATAACCGAGACTTATTTAATGAACACCGAGGGTGCTCGGACTGGTTTACGAGTTGTCGTGTAAGCAATCCAAATTCCCTTTCCATGAGTACAAAATCTTAGATTTAAGTGATTAAAAGCGAGATCGAGATTAAGTGTGTTTATTTTATTCTAATACTAGCTGAACCCCGCGGTTATTGTTGTACCGCGAGTAACGCCGCGCGACAAAGTTAGTCTTGAAAAAGTAGCCTAAGTTACTCCCCGGATCATTAGCTACCTGCCTGTGAAAGTCCCGTCAAAATCCGTCCAGCCGTTCCAGAGATTACCCGGAACAAACAGACAGACAGACAGACAGACAGACCGACAGACAGACAGACAGACAAAAATTTTTTTAAATACGTTTATGGCCTATGTACCGTGTATACATACATATGCATTTATTAAAAAACGGTTATTTTAATATTACAAACAGACACTCCAATTTTATTTATTTGTATAGATATATCACATTGTAATACGAGTAGTACGTAAACTTTTGAGAAAAAAGTGTGTTTAAATAAATTGGTTATCAGTTACTTAAGGTCTCGACGCTTTTCTTATGCAGAAAGGCTAAGTTTTATTATTATTTTAATTCCGAAAAGCGTGTAATTTTCCAATGTGTTGCATTACACAAATTTCTAGTGTTTTGAAAACATTTTTAAATGTAATATAATAATGTCTGAGGTTTTGACTATTTATTTTTTATGAAATTAAAGCATAATTGCATATTTTGCGTAAATATTGTTGAATCGTGGAATACTCTGCCTTCACTAGTCAAAAATATGCAATTGTTTCTTTAAAATCAAGAATCGAATAGCAATTTCTCCTGGGACAAGTCAATAAAAGTGTGTAAATGAACAGATTCTGTTCTGTAACTTTTCATTTAGAATGTTAGTCTATTGAATAAATAATCCAATTATTTACAGAATTACAAAATTCGATTCTGTAACTTTTCATTTAGAATGTTAGTCTATTGAATGTTAAGACAAAAAGTTAAAGTTTAATGTTCTCTTTATAGGAAACGTTTCACTGGCCTCACAATTGAAAAGATATGTTCATTCCATTGAGGTGTAAAGAATTTTATTTTATTTAATGTAAATTATAAAAACGACATTTTTGTAATAAGTAAAATTATTTTTATCTCTATTAAGCATTAGGATATTGCAGTACTAATTTTGCTCAGAACGTCGAAGGCTAGTCGAGATTTTAAGTATGGCACTCTAAAGAGATATCCATATTGACGAGTAAGTATTTGTTGCTAACTTAATTATTCCTTTCCGTTAGGAAAACCAACAGTTACAAACAAGAATGTGATCAGTTTGATATGCAGCATCAAACCAATTCAAGAATTTCACGGATTGCAGTATAATAAGTTACTAGAGGTGATGGAACACTTACCACCACGACATTACACCTATACAATAAATAGTAGCTGGAGCTGGATGCGAGAAGCCGAGGATCGAACCAAGTGGCATGATATTGGAGAGGCCTAAATCCAGCAGTGGACTTCGATAGTCTGGTGATGATGAATAAATAATATAAATCTAAATGCCGTCCTTGAAATAAATTAAGATTAAGCATATTAAGAACAACATTTAATTGGTATTAAACGTATCAATGCATTACTTCTTAGGTACACAACTTATTAAAGTCGTCTATTATATTTATTAATGCGCTCTTGTGTAAAAAAATTAATTGGACAACAAACGATGTAAGTTACTTATTATGTGATTAGTGATTATTAATCACCTAATGAAATAGTCGCTATGACGTGTTGACGTTGGCGAAAGCTGTCGCTGACGGGGACACCAGGTCCATTGTCTGCGCTGAGTCACAGGCGGCGCGCGCGCTGCTATTTCAGTGTACTCTGCGTAGGTAGTGTATGCTTTCCTTGTCATTTGCCTCTCAGACCGCTGAGAGACACTCGGAAATGCTAAACTATTAATACAATCTCATAACGTTCATTCCCAATGTCTGTGATCATACTCTCTGTACTAACGATATGACCCTAAGGTGTTTAAAATAAATGTAACATGGCCTTTGGTTAGTTGTTTAATTTTTTTGTACCCAAAGGACAAGTCCAAATGTAATGTAGAGTTAGAAATGGTTTTGGATATGAGTAAAAAAATCTTTAGCTCTTCAAGGAGTTGTAATTATGTTGTCCAAGCAAAAATCCCTATGGCAAAAGTCTAATTCAGAGGATAGATGATAGGTAGGATACAGGTGACAACTACTTAAATTTTTTAACTAAAACCTGCTTATATGAAAACAGTACCAAATTAAATATCATATAAAATCTTAAATACAAAATAGATTAATATTAAGATTACTAATAAGCTTAAGTGATAGTGTGCAACTTTTGATTTCTTATGAAAGTCCTACTGTAAAAACACGCGCGAGTAGCCAGCGCGGCGGCTCCGTGGCCTGTTCCAAATAACTACTCGTTAGAGCAGCTACAATCGCATATTTCGATTATTTTTAACCGACTTCAAAAAAGAAGCAGGTTCTCAATTCGACTGTATTTTTTTGTGTTTGTTATCTCAGGACTTTCGAGTGGTGGAACTAATTATCATGATTATTTTTTATTTGAAAGCTGTTGCTTCCCGTGTAGTCCCATTTCATTTTGGTCCAGTTCTTAATGTAGTTTTGCTATGGTTATATTTTTTAATATTTACTTAAGCATCAATTAGTAAAAAAAGTAAAAAACTGGTTCATCTAATAGTGCAGAAAAAGCAAAGTGCTAACATTTGAACCCTGAATGTATCACATTTTATCTCTGACTACTATAATTGAGTAAACTATGTTAATGGTACATGTAAGTTAATGGTAAAAGGTACATGTAAAATAAGTTAATAGAAAAAAAATACTCTTAACTATTTTTTATTAATCATGGTACTACAGTATTTATGTGATTACTAAAACCGGTACAAGATTGAAATCATTCCAACGTTATACTTATTGTTTTAATATACTTTGTCTATAAGTGTAGTAGTGATTGTTAAGATTAGTGTAGTCCTTTATCTTATAATGAGTCAAAACCAGGTTTGTCGATAGTTTTGTGGATAGTAATATAATGATAGTAATAGATAATATTCCAAACTATCTAGACTATTACAGACTAAATTAATTATACCAATTTTTACAGACATCCAGCAAAAAATTAATGAGAGGAATAGAATATTCACATATTCTAGAAATAAATAGGTTTATTCAAATTTCATACAGAATGAACATTTTTAATATATACTTAAAAAAACTGTATTTGTAACTGTATAATATATAAAAAACTGTACCGTAACGACAACAATATGTTTATTGTCTTGAAATGTCGGGTAGCTTTTTAGACGTAAATGGACCATGTTTTACTGAACTGTCCTAAAAGTAACGATATCGTTAACAGGGGTTTACAGTTCACTGCTGAACATAGGCCCCTTCTTAGAAAGGAGGCTTTGAGACACCTGACTAGCCAGCGTGGTATAGTATGTGTTTCAAGCTTTCCTTTTCTATACAGTGTTGCTGTGCTGCGTAGTTCGTTCCATGAAGGTAAACGAGGAAGATACATTAAATGTACTTTGTACAATGCTTGAACATTATACAATAAATAAATAATGATTTCATTTAATTAGTAGATGAAGAATTTTGCAATATGTTTCAGTAAGGACATCTGTTTGTGGGTCGTGACCCCCCGTGAACGTTCCCATAGGGAAATTTATCTGTATAGTGGCAAAACTATTTAGAGACATCTTAGTACTATAGAGTTTAAACCCGAAGTGACGATGGACTAGTCCTAGACCTAATATATTTTAAACTGTAGTGGGCCTGATATTTTCCAGCCAAACCTGACAAATAGATTTAATGTTATTATTATACACTTTATGCCACGTAAGCGAGTAAAAATTATTCCAGGAATCTTGAGAGAAGCAGGTGCTAAGTTTTTTAGATAGTGAGTAGATACGAACTCTGAACTCTCTTATAACACTCTCAGGCTTATGAATTTTAGAAGAGACAAAAAGAATGCGCCCTTTCAGTGGCTAAACACATACCAGAAAATATCTAAGTTAAACGCAATATAACTTCGAAAGGGGAATACACTAAGACGGGCAGCATTTGGTAAATTTCGTCAGGTCTTTTGTACCACAGTACCTACCGAGGTAATAATTTTAATCAGTGTCCTACCAGTAATAACCGACAGTGCCAGGACATTGTTATGCTTGGTATGTGGATTAAATTCACAACACAATCAAGGTACCTCAAAGAATTGCTAAGTGGATGTCGCTATGGACTGCCCATATTGACAGTAGAACCGATATCTGCTGGGACTAAAAAGTTCTGGAGTAGAAACCGCGAAAAGTAAATTGTAGGAGATCTGGAGGGCAGGTCTGTTTGGTAAAAGGCGATGTAAGTCATGTAAGTCTGTAGAAAAATAAAAATTAAGAAAGAAATACTACATATACCTAACTAATAAAAACACGACGACGACACGACATTACGATTTTATTAAGCTGTATATACGTATAATATTTTCTTGTTAGAATAAATGCAGACAAGAGGTTTTATGTTTATTAGGAAACCACTATTTACTACTAAATTGAATACACATAATCGGCCACACCAACATATAATCTCCTGAAAGTGTACACATGATTACTAATGATAACTATCTTCAGACATATTGATGGTTCTGCCTGTACTCATATTTGTTGATACATCGCATTGCCTCGTTTCTCGGGCCGTTACCGTATTGCTGTGAGGGGACGAGTCGAGAGAGGGCTGCATGGGTAAAGCCGTTCATATGTAACGGCGACTTTTTATTGTCTATCTATTCTACCTAATAGGTTATCCATTTAGACAAACCATAAACGTTGTTGTTCTAATTTATTTATTCTATCTTATTGGTCTTGACATTATGGCCTTTCTCATAAGCTATAATAACGTGTAAATATGTGTACAACTGTAAAAGTAATGCCTTTGTAGATGAGGTGAATACTGCGCGTGGGTAGAGCGTCTTTTATTCGATGGATTTAAAATTATTGGTCATGCGGGTCTAGGTGCCGCAATTGTTAGGTAGCACTGACAACGGCACATAGGTACGGTAGTGTTTGTAACCGTAGGTAATTTTGTTTTGAGCGGTAGTGTGTCAAGTTGGATGTGGACGCTATCACGTAGTGTCGTGTTGCGGTACAGTGAGAGTGGCATGGCAGCAACATCGTGTCGCGGTTAGGGCGAGCGCGGTCGATGAGCCCGACGCAGAGGGCAGCACGGAGCCACCGCGGGGGACGCTCCCGCGGCCCCCTCACTCTTTTCTATACCCCGACTGCTTGCGCACTCTGTATAGCCGCGCCGCGCGCTCACTAATGCGTCATGCCGCCACTGAAGCTAACGCGCCGTTCGACACTCTGAACCTACACTTCGCGCGCGTCATGTGAACTTGTGTTAACTTATGTACAGACATGAGACAGATCAACGTGTTAGAGAAGCTCAATTATGGTTTTCTATGACTTTTGCCGTTATAGACAGTGACTTTGGTGCCTGTGAGCTGTAAGACAGAGTGCTACACGAGGTTGGCGCACGTGCTCGAGTCTGCGTTTCGAAACTGAGTAAGTTTGAGATAGTTTATTTTAAAGTGTGACTGGATTACTGACGTCGATTCGCTGATGAGTCGGTTCTGTGCGCGTTATTTTCGCAGCACACAACGGGCCGCGGCGCCGGCTCTCCGGAATGCGGCCTCCGCCCCGCCGCGCGTTGTCGGCGCTCAACGCGCCGCGCGTAGCGTAATAAATAAAGGCGGGGCGCGGCTGCGTGCGCGCGCACCCTCCCGCGCTCTCGTCGCCCTCGGGTCATTGACACGCGACTGTCCGCCACTGCCACCGCCGGCGACGACGACGCCATCGCTGTTGAAGAGAACAGTTTTCGGAAGTGGTACGCGCTCTTGGCTTTAGCGATGACGCCGGCCGGAAACTTCAATGTCAATGCCGATGCTTCGAAGTATTGCGTTAACGGAAACATTTATACGCCGTTTTATACCCATACGGATTAAATTGTTTAAACTTGTCGCACTACTGCGGTTAATGACCTCTTTCTACACCTGGTCTCATGAAATACCACCCCTCGACAGTAGTGACGCATCACATTCATAATGCGTGAAACAAATTTTTACTTTTATGAAACCGGTTTTAAACGTAGCTAGATTGTCGTTTATTTCCCGATACTGAGACAAACAGTTTTATTTGTTTAACGCACGGTAGAGAGCGATTGCAGATTTTCTACATCTCTGTAGGATATTAGCCCTGTTTCCTTAGACGTATGAAGGTACCCACCTAAACGTCCGCTTTCATTATTTTCTTACTTTAAATTATCTATTATAAATTATAACTCTTATGGGGTTACTAATCTGATTAGAATTTTTGAATTGGTTTTACATCGCCGACAAAAAACTTTTTTTTTCTCCATTTAAATCATTATGACTTTATCTGTTTTGGCGTTCAAGTAGGTACAACTGATACCTACGTATTTTCAGATGAACAGATATGTTAATTTTGCTCTGTCAATATTAAAACAATACTCATTTCCTGCATACACATTATGTATTTCACTTTTCATAAAGACAAAACTAATTAAAATAGAACTATGTTCTTAGCAACTCCGTTATTTTATCAACATTGGAAGTTTCGTGGAACGCTAAAAATAAAATATGTTGAACTTCCCGGTTGAATGGCGTCGCTTGGGCGGCAGAGTGCGGGGAGTGGCAGGCAGCCATTGCCCTCGCCTGGTTTGTTTACAACTTAGGCCGGAGGATCGATGTGATCCTATCTGCACCCTCCGTATTTTATAATAGGGTACATATTCGTACGAGTTAAACGGTCGGTGTACGACCCCGGCCGCTCGCACCATCTGCGCACACGATTAAAATAAACTGCTAACGTTAGATAGCTAGCATAAAAACGAGCGTCGCCGTCGGCACTTTGGCCAGGTGCAATGCTATCCTTGTTTGTGTGAAGGTGTGCCTAGTGTTAGGTCAGTTATTAGTAAGAAATGCGCGGCCGAGGACCTCGTGGCCTCGTGCCAATGACCAGCTCGCCTGTGCGGGCCTCTCGCACCAACAACTAACTTCGTTAGAATCTACGTGTTACTCACGATCAACTCAAAAATACCTGTACTCGTCGAACCTTTCTTGTAATAATAATAAAGAGGTTCGTGACGCTTTACGTATTAGCGTATTTGGGTACAGGATCGAGATTCCATAGCATTTTTTTGTAAAATTATAAATTCCACTTGTTTAGATGTTAATTGTTAAATTGAAATACATGGAGAACAGAACAGAACAGTTACAGAGAAGCTTGTACACACTGGTAAAACCTCAACAAGTTGCAGGCGGTTCCAGATAAGTTGCGCACGCAGCCTCTGGAACTAAAGTAGGTGAGTGGGTAATTGGCAATCATTTCATCCCACAGTTCTTTGGTACTAATCATATAAAAGTTGAAATTTCTTAGCATCTGTCATCTGTGGGGCCGAAACTTGCTAAAAAAATGTAGTGAGGCACTTCGATCAAATACTGAGAGAGAGATAAGAGATATCCGTAATGCTCCTTAGTCGATTTTCTTCTGATAATGTTATGTTTAGATTGTAAAACTGTTATATAGAGTGTAATGAGTACGGGATTCCTCAGGTGTGTGAACGCAGACCTTGTGCGAAGTGGAGTGCGACGCAGCCATTTCTGCCGCACCGAGTAGAACACGCAATGCGCGGTATGCGAAGAAAGCTCATCGCGCCCATATTGGAAACTGAATTTTTTACATTTGATTTTAGTGCAAAATGTTTAAAGTCATAAAAGCCAAAACGAACCGAATAAACGCAAAAGCAATTCGATTTTATGTCTTTTTACCAATATTGAGTAACCGTTCGTGCGTAGTACTATGAGAGCAAATATACACTAGTTAGGTACATAGAGAGCAAAAGAAGAGTGCGTTGACGTTAACATTATTGTATTAAATACAGGTCCTTGACTTTGTCTGCAAAAAATTAAAAGTAGATATTAACTTAATGCCCTATATTAATGAAGTACGCACTTATAAAATAATAGTGGGAATAGTTTTGATATTTTGTTAATTATATTTTTGGTTTTTCCTTTTATTGTTATATTTTATCGTATATTTATCCACACAATCTTGATCAATCAATATTGATATCCTATTTTGCCACTATTATAGATAAATACATGTAATACATATTTGTTTTTTGGAGACAAAGTATGTTCTTTTTATTAAATCTAAAAAGTTAGGATTTAGTACTTAATAACTTAAAAAAAAATCTTATGACTACTGAGTGTATGAATTTTAAATGTCGCGATACAAGACTAGCATTAACTACATAGGTCGGTGTGTCTTCGTTAGAAGGCCCTTTAGTATGTTTCTGTTACATTGCACGTGGATTTGCCACACAATTACTCATTACACTTTCTTGAAATCCCGAAGATAATCAGAAAATGCTTTACTAATCAGAATCTGAACCAATTTCGGGAAACAATGTACCCATAAAAATCCAGCGCAGTATATTAAGAGTAACAGTCTTAGTCTCATTTAATTGTTTGGCTTTGAAGCCTCTCAATAATCTGTTAGAGATTTCATGCCTTTAAACTTTATCACATTTTCTTTGGATCAACTCATCGTTCAAATTTGCCCCAAAGTTGCAATGTAATGTGTTCGTTGTAATAACTTAAAGATTGGAGCAGAAACTTAGTAGTATATAAAGAAAGGCGTCTTAGAAGTAGCTACGATTGATACCTAGTATTGCCTTATATCGCAGTTTAACATTAGGTATTCATCTGAATGTGAAACGAATCTAGTGTAGCTAGTTTACGCTTCTTTGGTTGCTTAAGTAAGATAAGAACGAATTTATTGTTAGGGATTAACAAAATACGCCATATGACTGCAACGGTTGGGTCTGCCCAACTGTTCCTCAATGATTAGGCCATATTATTTTTATCGTGCTAATAACATCTCTACTTCTATTACTTAGTATAGTATCATTAATTGCATTTGTATGCGTAGCGTGCATACGTCGTACAGTGTAGCGTTTGGAAAGCTATTTTTCATATCCACGCTTGATTGAGTCATAATATCCTCTTGTTTTCTCCAACATTGCCGAGATGTAGCGCATTGCACTAATTTTAGTTGCTTGTAAAAGTCTTCGATTATCACATATCTTTACCACTTCATATTTCCATTATAACTGTTTGCGTTTACAATTTTGTTAATTAATAAACTTATGGCTTGCTTTTGAGAATGACAGTAAAAAAAAGTATGGAATCGACCTCATAAAATACGACGAAACTCTCGTTTGTTGTCGTAGGCAAACAGCTAAGGCGAAATACTTACCTAATACCTAAATACCTAATCTAGTCGGCATGTATTCACTTTCGTAACTAAATCGACTGAAAATTATATGAATTGAAGATATAATGTAATAAAAACACTGCTAATGACCGTAAACTAGTGTCAGTTGGAGGTTTAAAACGGTTCCAATTAGATTATTATTGGAGCGACGACCGTTGAGTTAATAGAACTGCAAGCACCGCAGGATATGACGTCACCTTTCGGCTATTTAATGTCTACGACGTCTACGTAATAGTGTTCTTAGACCATAGAGTTAATAAGAACTCCCCTTTAGACACACTTTAAACATGACGACTTACTTGAGAGACTTGGTTCCGATTCCTTATTTAAATCTTACTGCATTAGGAAGAGGATAAGCATAATTTAATATGACTTCCTTAATCAACATCGCATTTTACGTACATCAATAAATTACGTGTAACTCATTCATTAATACTTTATTTCGTCTTAATACCAATCATGGTCAAACTAATATTTCCTTGCTTTTCTCGACAGTACAAACCTAGACTTCTTGTTTTGTTCAATTAATATTATTAAGGTTGTCTCATCACATTCAACTTTGATAAAATAGGCTCTATTCGTTACTGACGTTGTGACTTACATTAAAATTTCAAAGTCAAGATACGTGCCTTGGAATTGTATGACTGAATTTGAATAAACTTCGCATGCGTAACCGGCCATCCGGTAGAGCTCTGTAGTTTCTAATTTGAGTCCGTTTAGGATGTGAATGTCCCATTTGATATTTAGAATATTTAATGAGAATTCTAACATATTTTAGAACGCAATTACATTAAAGTCTGTCTTGTCTTACTTGTCACGTAACACTTTTGTAGTGCTAATGTGTGTGCTCAGTCATAGTTCTGTACTAGGGTTTGATAGCAGATTTTTGTCTGTCAGTGATGAATTTGAGTTTGTAAGACTCTTTGATTTGAAATTTACAGTATTGTGGGGCTAAAAAATAGCAATATCGGTCACGCTACTTGCCATTACATTAAGTAGAGCGGCTCAGCACGCATTTAACATTGATATTCCATCGTGGATGCAGCATCCGAAACCTTTCCGAATGCTAGGCTCTATTACTTGAGTGGTTTTTATGAGACACCGGTACTCACATAGCGAGTATGGTTTAATGTACTAATTTTGTCAATTGAAACGAATGTGTTGAGGTCGACAACATCCGCTAGATTAATTAGTTAATTGCCTAAAGTAGTCGTTTGACACCTCATGTGCACGTCCTAAATTACGCCCTTGTAGTCGACATTGTAAACCGTCTGTATAAAATTACCTAACAATATACATATATATATCCGTTATTGTTAAGGTGTATAAATACAATAATTTTAAGCTTTGATTACGTATTACTAAAACCCGAAAGCAGATTACTATGCCATATATTGAAACTAGCTGACCCACGCAACTTCGTTTACGTCTCTTATTGCCCGTAGCGTGATAATTTTCCCCCGTTTTTGAAACATTTTTCATTGGTGCTCCACTCCTATTGGTCTTAGCGTGATGATATATAGCCTATAGCCTTCCTCGATAAATGGGCTATCTAACAGTGAAAGAATTTTTCAAATCGGACCAGCGGTTCCTGAGATTAGCGTGTTCAAACAAACAAACAAACTCTTCAGCTTTATATATTATTATAGATTACCTAGCAATATACATATATATCCTTTATTGTTAAGATGTGTGCAATATATGCTATACTGCTTTCGGTATTGAGTAATACGTAACCAAAACTTAAAATTATTGTATCTTAAAGAATAATGCCGACGGAAATGGTGTCGTTTTGAGCACAGACTACGTGAGTATTTTATCACTCCCTCAGCGCAGGTAGTCGCCTGCTATCCAAAGAATTCCAACCCAAGCCATGATCACAAAAAATGATTTCGAAGTTATGCAATGCAACACATTCGTTCTTTGTTTGAACCTATCCACAGGATCAAAACACATTAAATAATTTTATTTATACAGATGAACGGTTGAAAATGATGTCAAAGCATACACTCCTTTGATATAGTACATGAAATGTAATGGATTTGTTTAAGTGCAAATAGTAGTTGTTTTTAGATACGATTCATATATCCTACATCCTGTTTTTATACTCAATGAGGTGGTTCTGAAGCTCATTTACACATTATACTATCGTTTTAGTCCCACTTAGTATGTACTTAAAGGGGCAACCTAATTGCCCTAAAACTAATTTGTATGTAAATTTTAACAAAGAAATCAAAATTTAAAAGAAAACAATTTAATTACGAGAAACTATCACGTCAGGAGTTATTAGTTCATACAAGTTTCTACAAAAGTGATATTATATTTAATAAAGAAAAACTAATTTCACTTGGCAACTACCAACTTTAAAATTTAAAAAGTTAATCTTCCACCTCTGTTCATTATTTTAATAAATTAAATAAACTACATCACGAGAATAAATTATTAAATTTTTTAAGCCAATCACAATTACGAGTATGTAAAATAATGAGAACATGGAAATACTCTTGAAGATATTAGGACGTGTTGGGACCTTAAGATGAAAAGTGGTAGGCGGAGTATCTGGTACACTCGTACGACGACTAAAAACACATGTTATCTCAGATAAATGAAGGTTCGACGTTCACCCCAATGTTTTTTTATGAACATGTGGCATTTGACATTGAACGTGGCCAGTACTCCGCTTTAAGGACAGCGAGTTCTGTGCTCTCTATAAACTTTTAAATTTTCCAAGATTGAGAGCTTACAGGGTCTTTTCCTATAGTGCAGGGAGTACGGTGCACACGGGCGTTAGGGGCGCTGGCCGTGGCACTTGAATTTGCACTCTCACGCTTATTAAAGGGCGCTAGAGTTATGATTGCACACGGGCGCTTTACGGACTAGAGACGCCTCTGAGAGCTTAGTTATGACCCAGCTTTTGTTTTGTTCTCAGGTACAATTATATGGATCCGAAGAGGGTTTTCTGAAGAGATTCTGCAGAATTAGTTGTACACAATGATAACAACACAACGCTGTACTCTCAATGTGAATTGGACATCAGGTAAGAAACATTTTAATACCATGTCTTTGCCTGTTTACAGCATGCGTCCTAGGCCATCCATGCATTGATTAAATTCACTTTTATTATTAAATAAAATGATCTTGTTGAAAGGCTGATTAGACATTTTTATAGTAACAATTTAATCTAAAACTTTCCATGGATCTATGTTATCATCATCAACGGTCACAGTCCACTGCTAGTCAGAGGCTTTTCCTTGAAACGGAGCTTAAGTCTAGACGCATTGGTATTGGGTTTGTTTCAAGCTTTCCTTCTCTTTGCAGTGATGTTCTCGTGCATAGTTTGTTTGTCCCTGAGTCGACACCCATGGTATGAACAGGGGTGGCGTCACTCCGTATCCTTAATCCACCACCATTTAGACCACCATAAGTCTATGTATAATAATTGTTCTAAACTGAAGTAGTTTTGCTATAGCTGTAGTTTAGCATTATCGAGCCTGCATATTTTTTATGCTTAGAGCATTATATTTTACATAAAATTTTAACAAAAATGAAACCGACTTCAAGGTTTGACTCGATTTCTCTTGGATGCCATCATCAGATCTTAGTGTCCTTATCATGGTACCACCGTTGGAATATCTCCTTTCCATTAAAAAAAGAATTTTCAAAATCGATTCATAAACGACGAAGTTATCCGCGAATACACATAAAAAAAATATAAATATACGGTCGAATTGAGAAACCTCCTCTTTTTTTGAAGTCGGTAAAAAAATACAAATCAAAGTAATCTGTCTTGAGCTTAAAAAGATCAAAGAAACAAAAAATCATGTCCTTATAATTATAGCGTGGACACACTTAATGTTGTCGTATTATCAGTAACCATCCTGTCATATTTCCGACGCCATACCAATTAGACATTGCTAAAGAGCCAGCAGATAGTAAACTAGTAAATATAATAATGATATGTTATGTAGAAAGGCGGCTAATTGAAGGTTGTGACGTGGTTCATTAGCTTCGAACGACTAACATATAACTATATTTAATTAATTGTTCCATTAGGTAAGTGATTAGTGACAATTAACGGGCCTCACAATATACGAAGTTATAAATATAAACATATAAAAGTATACATGTTTTTCTAAATATTAGTTTACAATGATCCGATATAGTTTTTTAAGTGTTTACAAGTCTAGTAAAACCTGTACTTTAATTCTTTTCGTCATGTATTAACGAGCTTCTATGTATTCCTCATTCAAATTTTGTCGCAAATATGTAGTGAGTTTGTTTTAACTTTAGTGAAGGTTTGTTGTATTTCTTTTTAACATAAAAAGCCTCATAATCCTACCGTTATGTTGATTTTATGGCTTTTCTATTTTGACGAGTCTTTTTTTTCTTATTCATATTTTTTTTTTAGAATAGTACTGCACTGCCCTTTTGTACCGAATAACGCTTTGTACCGAATTTACAAATTCCGCAGTCGTCATTCAGCACTGGCTTGCCAAAATTTGGACTTGTGCCAAGTCAGTTACTCTGAAACAGAATGAGACGCATTCAAGTGAAACATTGTTTTATATACGTTTAAATTTAAAAAATACGGTCATTAGAGAACACAGTCGTGATATCAGACTTTTTGTATCTATAGAATAATTGTAAATTACGAAACGAGTTCTTATATTTTATTTCCTTACCTATTGGTATTATTATTTAGCAGGCAATAAATGCATCTATTCACTTTCCCAAAGTGATGTAGAACCTCAGCTATCTACGCAAAGTGATACTATGATAACATTCTTTTTAACAAAGGCTTACAAATATAATACGCTTGTAATTACAGAAAGTCTATTAAAGAAAAGCCTTGAATTATAAAAATATAAAACGGTGATTTTCTTCGACCTGAACTACTTATGTACGAAAGTATAAATTTCAAGTTACGAGTACACAATCGACATGAAAATGTCCTAAAGGCTGTGTAACTGAAATCCTCGGTCACAGTTTATTAGCCATAATGTTATTGTTTGCCGCTAGAAATTATAAAAAATTGACATTCAGTTATATTGTTTAGATACCAGAATCTGTATCAGGGCAGCTACTAATAGATTGATTTGTGTTATGTCACACAGCGATAATTATCAGAGTCTGATAAGGAAATAACACACATTAATTTACGCATATTTTTACTAACTACATATGATACATATATATTCGAATTGGTTTTTCTGTGTTTGCTAAATAGACTAAAAAATAGAAAGTACATAACTACCTATGTTTATTTCTCTGCTTCTACCTGCTTGATGTTTTGTTACTTCTTGCATGTTGTGAGTTTTTACTAAAACAATTAAAAGGTAAGGAAGAAAATAATTGCTTGCTTACTATATTCGATTCTTATTGCTGTTGTAGAAATGCATACGAGTAACAATACTTTCCAAATCTATTTTAACAATTATTTTTGAATGACAATATTTATACTAATGCGTAAATAGATTCTTCCTGTATACTGTACAACTCGCATCACCGCTATTATCATTTAATAGTTCCTTTTTCTCCTTCCCGGGGAGTGCTGGTGACTCACTAATAAACTGGTGTGGTGACTCATTATTAGGGATAACTATACCATTGAAGTATCAATACTTTTACTCGATACTGTATCGGTCGCCAAGTGTCGATACTTGCTTGGTATCAATTGAAAAGTATCGAAATTTCCTCGTTTCGTTTCGTTTCCAAAAATTTACTTTTTGCAAGAAAAAACCCAAATGTAGTTATTGTTATTCCTTTTTTAAGAACTAAATTATAATTAAAATTTATGAAAAAAAGTCAGCTTTTGTAGAGATACAAAAAATTGATTTTTCAAATCGCCTGTTTGCGATTTCTGGAAGCAGTGATTAAACAATATCTCTTATTGTATTGATAATAATAGTTATTGCAGTTGTAGTATTTCTAATGATTAATTATTTTATCGTATGTGCAAGGATATACTTTTTTTTATCAATATTAAAGTAAAATAGTGACATTGACATATACTAATATGAGTACTTTTGACCGATACCTACTCGACACTTAATTTCAAAGTATCGATACTAAAATATATACTTGTAGTTACTCGAATACTTTTACTCGATACTTTTCTGAGATACCTAGTAATTTTAGTATCGATACTTTAATAAGAAGATCGATACTTTAAGAAGAATAAGATACGAGTAACTACAAGTATATATACTTGTAGTTACTCGTATCGTTTTATCCCTACTCATTATGTAATCGAGGCGTTTGTCAAGTCGGGATTGCTTATACATACATTAATCTGCGTTCGCAGCAAAATAATGTAACAACGCAGTACGTATAATCTAGGTATGTGAAGTCCATCTAACCGGTATGTAGCTGCTAGGGTATGACGTCGGAGGAGTACGCTGTACGGTACACTGAGTGCACGATATCACTGTCATAATCATAACAAACATATTTGTAATCGCATGTGACGTAACTGTTCGAAATAATGTTTTGTATCCATTACGTTTGTTTCCACTTGAAGTACTCATACATGTAAACCATCGCAGAGCATTGCTTTTGTTTTAAATAGTCTACGTATCACAGACGTTTTGGCACAGCCAGCCAAAACAATTGAAAATGTTTCTTGGGTAGTCGCGAAATAACATTAATTTTGTAAAGAATTTTTAAAATCATTCTCAAAATACAATGTTTTATCAAGATAATTAAAAAATAAATTTAAGGATTAAACTTGAAGACTTCGTTCAAAATATTTACAACCTTATCCATGTTATCCAAATGTTATTTAACTTTAAAGACTAGTTTTGTGTTATTTTTAACTTATTGGCTGTAAGTTTATGGATAAAAATAACACAGAACGTTGTTGCTTAAAGTTAAATATCGTTGATGAATAAGATTCACACGAGTAGAAGAAGACCAGTCACATTTCCTTTCTCTTTCAATACACTCCGAAATTTGCGATCTTTAATTTTCTAAGTAGGTAGACGTCGATACGAATAGACTTACATTTTTTGTACCAATAGTAGGTAATTCGTATTAAATTAATGACACCCGATGGTCACCAGAACAAACAAATAACGCTCTCCGGGGTAGATATCTATTCAGTTTAAGATAACAATATTTGTGTAGTTTCAATAATAGATCACATTGTGATCACTACAGAATAGCAGATTTTAATGTAAGTGAAAAACAAAAAATCTAATATTAAAAAATGAAATGTTTTATCGTGCTAGAGATAACAGACGGCACAGAGTTGACAATGACATTTGCGGGTATACGAATAAACGGCAAGAACGACGATATCATATATTTAACGGTAAATATTTTTATCACAAGAACCTACCGAGTATTGTTTTAAGTAAAGAGCAGTAAGAAATCTGGGTAGGTAGGTATAAGGTCGCAATGATGAGCACAGGTCTATCTGTGCCGATAACTAATTGCGTAATAGATAAGTTTATTTATTAATGTTGTTAACATTCTAAATGATATATTGCCTATATAATTATCAGTCAATAGTAGTATATTTTCAATCTTTAGTATATTTTCATTCAAGATTTTGTCATATTACAAATAGTGAATAAATTCGCATCATCTTGCACCCAACATCTTGAATTTCTTGTAGATTTGTTATTACTTTTGAACAACTTTTTTGTTTATTTCGTGAATATATTTTAATGATCAGAAAAAATATAATTCTGCTTTCAAACGGCAAAGTAAATCATCTCCTAAATTGTTAGCATGAAATATTGAATAATACACAAGTCCGCGCAAAGATGTTAATCTGCTGAATCGATTCATTTAATCGCATTGCATTGCGTACGGGACACACGGCGAGGTTGAATGGCGTTGGCGGTTGTAAAAGTTGGCGAAAAAACAAGTGCCGTTGAACCCGGCTCGGCGAATGCACCGAGCCGTTAGCTATATCCGAGGTCAGGGTGTATTGTGTCGTGCCGTGCGCTCGACTGAAAAATGTATGCATAACTTCTCAGCTGACTGCCTTACGGTTAACTACTACTAAATTCGGTCACTATACCATAACCTTTATTTCTTCTGAAATATGACTGGACGGTTTTTTTGCGGTTATGTTGATTTTATGGATTATCGTCTCAGCACGTGGCTTAGTTTTTTCAAAACTAGCTCAGTTCAATTCAAATAAAAAGTTTAGTTTATACGTTTTGTTTTATAGTTAGTTAAAACGTATTTGCATATTTACTTAGACATCTTAAAAGTGTATCAATACAGACACCAATCTAAACCTTGCAGAAATTGTAACAAACGTATGATACTTATAAATGTTATTATACCGAGTTATTAGTAGGACAAAAGATGTGAAAAAAACATGTCGGATTACTGTGAGTAGTAGGTATGTAAATACAAAGAAACAAAAGATAACGACGCCTTTCTCGACCTCACTATATAAGTGGTTATCAGATTACCAGTACTCTGATTATGTGTAGATACTAATATCATGTTACAGCATTATTCCTAGGGCCTTAGATGTTTCGATCTACTACGGAGAAATGTACCTATACAACTTGCGCACCTTAGCGACGCCCTCGTCTATACTCTATACATACATACATACAAATAAATAAAATTGGAGTGTCTGTTTGTAATATTAAAATAACCGCTTTTTACTAAATGCATATGTATGTATACACGGTACACATACCAAAAATGTAGTTAAATTTTTTTTTGTCTATCTGTCTGTCTGTTTGTTCCGGGTAATCTTTGAAACGTCTGGACCGATTTTGACGGGACTTGCACTGGCAGGTAGCTGATGACCCGGGGAGTAACTTAGGCTACTTTTTTTAGACTAACTTTGTCCCGCGGCGTTACTCGCGGTACAACAATAACCGCGGGTAACACCGCGGGGTTCAGCTAGCTAGAATTATATACAAAACTAGCTGAACCCCGCCTAAGTTACACCCCGGGTCATCAGCTACCTGCCAGTGAAAGTCCCGTCAAAATCGGTCCAGCCGTTTCAAAGATTACCCGGAACAAACAGACAGACAGACAAAAAAAAATTTAACTACATTTTTGGTATGTGTACCGTGTATACATACATATGCATTTAGTAAAAAGCGGTTATTTTAATATTACAAACAAACACTCCAATTTTATTTATTTGTATAGATAACGTATACTATCTGAACTTTTCATTCCAATAAAATAACATCCATTTCAAAGAAGTATCTAATCGTTTTGTGTTTATAGTAACTTGGGCCGCCCAGCCACAGACCAGACCCCGGCTGGGTGACGACTCGAGGGGGTTTCCACACGTAAAAGGTTTTGATATTGTCTACAGTTACCTATAATTTATTTATTGTAACTATTATTTTATTTTATTATTCTATTATTTATATTAACTAGTTATGTCAGTCTTTATTCTTTTATTTTATTTATTAATCAACGTTATTATAAAACACATTAACTTCACGTTACAATATTGTATCTAAAACGATCAAAATTTATGAACAAAATGGCAAGACAACAGCGTGTCCGAAAGTGGCACAGAAAGTAAACACGCATGCGCTGTACGATTGATTCGTAAATACGCCAAGCTTTTTCCAATATTCGACTATACTACCAAGTTTAACCTTATTAAAAGAGAAAACAAGCAATACAGTCCGTATTTCTTGAGTGCTAAGCCTCTTATTACTAAATGATAAATTGTACTATAACACAAGAGGCTTAAATTAAAACATTTAATCACTCGTCTATTACTTATTGCAAATTATTTTAAGAAAGTATGTAGTGTAACATATCAATATTAAAGTATTAAATTTTTTTTTTTTTAAATAATTGTAATTTAGCGTATATTAGGTATTCTACAGGTTTATTTCGAACGGGGCGGTGTGAAATGTGTAGGTATGCCAACACCGAGCGTATAATCCAAGGGCGAAGGGGATGATTGTGGGGAGAGGGGGGGGGGGGGGTTGGTCTATAGACGACTTTGTGCTCACATTGTCAGGGTAGAATTCGCGCAGGCACCACGTAGGCAGTTGGGACGACATTTTGCGGCGCAACAGTGGACCGCCCGCCCTGACGGATCGTTAAAGTAACTGTCTCACGAAACACGTTTTAGATTGGTCGTCGGTTATCAAATAGATACCTAGGTAGGTATATTTTCTTATACTTTTGACACTCGTCTAGATTAGATTGGATTAGATTAAAAAAATCTTTATTTTATACCAAATACATAACATTATTTTGCAGATTATTATTATAATAATACATTTATTTTGTTAGAAAGGTACAATAATTTACAATTAAATTCTTAGATTTATAAATAAGTACATTAATCGTAATTTGCCCAAACTGGATTGAATCTGTGTCTCGGGCGCGCGGGCGGAGGTAAACCATTATATCACATGGACATTTACTTAGTTACATGATAGACTCAATGGTAGTTAATAATATGTACATATAACAATACGTACTTTGCTAATATTAATTCTTTATTTTTTGTATTTAAGGTTTTTCTTGCTGTGTTAAAACATATCGCAAAATAGAGTTCTACGGCAGAGATAACAATTCGATATTTTTGTGATCGAATATTTATTTTGTATTTAATTGTATATTACTAATCATTTCATATTAAAAAAAAAAAACTTCAAAACCTGTAACATATGCTAATACCTATGCTAATACCTGTACCTGTTCGAACTAAGTGGCGTGCAATTGGAGAGGCCTATGTCCAGCAGTGGACTGCGATAGGCTGATGATGCACAGGTTTTGAAGTTTTTTTTTTTTTTTATATGAGAAGATAGTGATAAATATGTATATAAATACATATATGAGAATACACATTCTCATATATGTATTTATATACATATTTATCACTTGCTGAACCCCGCGGTGCTACCCGCGGTTATTGTCTTACCGCGAGTAACACCGCGGGACAAAGCTAGTCTAAAAAATTTGTCTAAGTTACTCCGCGAATCCGCCTTCTAGAGATTACCCGGAAAAAATAGACAAAATAAAAAAACATGTGTCGTGTATATATACATATGCATGTATTAAAAGCGGTTATTTTAATAACCCAAACAGACACTCTAATTTTATTTATTTGTATGTATAGATCAGTTACTTTTAGCTTTACTAGTATTCATATTAAATATAAATATTAGGCTTGTATTCCGTCGCATTATTATAATAGTATTGTGATAATATAATAATTATATATATAGTAGATGTTTGTCGCCGTCTAGCAATTCCTTTAATTTTTTTTAAACACTTGTAGAGGATATATACTCTATGCCACCTCTTTCTTAGACTCTAAAAAACTAATATCGTATTTTGAATTAAGTTTTGATATTTGTAAATCGTGTCTATTTTACTTTTGTAACAAATAGTATTAATTTAATGAATAAATCTATACTAATATATAAAGCCGAAGAGTTTGTTTGTTTGTTTGTTTGAACACACTAATCTCAGGAACTACTGGTCCGATTTGACAAATTCTTTCATTGTTAGATAGCCCATTTATCGAGGAAGGCTATATATCATCACGCTAGGACCAATAGGAGCGGAGCACTAATGAAAAATGTTTCGAAAACGGGGGAAAATTATCACGCTACGGGCAATAGAAGACGCAAACGAGGTTGCGTGGGTCGGCTAGTGATACTACATTGCGAGCTGTGCGTTTAGTTGTGTAATGTGTACCGCAATGTGAAATTTCACAGTACCTTGCTAAAATTAAAAAAAGACGTAAAAATGTTCATTTTGTCGATTTTAAATGTTTGAAGTTTTCTATCAAAACAATTATTAATCTTTATTTGTACCTATTTTTTTTTATTAAAAACACGTTAATCCAATTCAAAAATTAATTCTACATTTAAATGGGTATGGATACTTTTTTCCATACTTTTATGAGTACTTCACTATTTTGGCGATGAAAGTGTAATACAATTTCGACACTTTGGATTCTGTGTGGGCGTACAAGCGTGTGATAGACGCTAGTGATACGCAAACGATTTTCGCAAAGGCCCCTAGAACTGTTGTCTAAAATGTGTACCTGAACCAATCGATAACCATCGTCAAGCCAACCCAGTGTTACCAACATATAACTTATTGTTGAGTCGTTAGACAGTTATTTTTAAATTTAAAAACGGTTAGTAAAATTTGTTCAGATACGAGATAGATGTTTACCCGCGTACGTTTTTGGGTTTTAGATTTTCTATGAAAAAATCTATACATCACAAAATCTTAGGTTACGATGTGTGCTATACTTAAATAATATAGTATACATATGTACTACTAGCATTGTGCCGCGGCTTCTCCCGTGTGTAGTCGGTTATCACGACAGAAAGTAGCCTATGTCCTTCTCCAAGATCCAATCTATATCTATACAGAAATTCATCCAATTCGGTTCCGTTGTTTAGCCGTGAAAGCGTACGCAGACAGATATATAAATAGACAGATTGATAGACAGACACAGTTATTTTTGTATTTATAATGTAAGTTAAAGCCTGTTGATGGTGACCTTATTTTTTTTAAATACTTTTATTTTTTTTCGCAGATGTGACCAACGGGGGATGACTCAAATCCAATGACATGTGTGATCGTTCATAAACAGTCTTGGTAAGTGTTGTTGATCATATAAGTAGATAGTTATGTTTTTTATTTGTAGATGCTCAATGCGAAATTGTTATACTTTTTATTTTTGTGAAATATTTACTGTCGCGTATTAATATGACTATTGTATGCTGCGCAGCTGCATTGCAACTATTATCCCATTGTTGTTGATATTTACACTTCTAGAATTTGGATCAAAGAACATTTTCTCCATTGTTACAGATTGAATATCCGAAACGTTATCGTGAATAAATGAGGAAATTAAGAAAAAACTAGAAGCCGCTCCCGCTCTTCGTGAAGCCAACACTATGACTGCTCTTTTTACAGGTAATCATCACATCTTTTCTTGTTAATTACATTTTATGTTATTTATCTTTTGCCTTTATATCATTTAAGAATTTATAACTTTTGCGCTTGCGATAATTTCACTGTTTATTTTTGCGATTTTAGTCTGCCAAAGCGAAAATGTTACAGGCGAGCTTGTAGATGGTGGTTTTAATGTTGCGTGATAACAGCCACAGGAAGATTAAGATATCGTTATTAAAGCTACCTCTTACTCAAATATTGTAATTAATGAAAAAACTTTAACCAATTATTGTGATAAGTTGTCACGCAATATTTGGACAACTATCTACCCCCTTTGCTGGCGTACAATATATTAAAATGAATTATTAGAATGTATTTTGTAATACATTTTGACAGCCTGCTATATGGGAAGGGGGCAGAAAGCCGCTGCACGTAGCTGACCGGGGCCTGTACTTTCAGGAAGAGAAGCAGGTAGGTAGTAAAACTAGAATTAGTTTTTTCTGAATTTAATTCATATTATCAGAAGACACTTCATTATATATCAAACATGTACCCTGTTTTTCTTATCTTTCTTATTTTTGTTTTGTTTTGACATCTATTTGTTTTTTGATGCTGGCGAGATTAAAGCATCAGCGATTACTTCAACCATGTCACCATTCACCACTGTCCTATTTTTATCTTAGATTAAATCACTCATGGTTCACCTTATACATTATATAAGTACATGACCTTCCTTTAAACCTTTATTTTCATTTATAAAATTACAACCTTTATGTATGTACAAACATACAGACACATATAATATTAAATATATACACGAGAGGTGATTTAAAAGTAATGATGTCTAATACATAGTAGAAACGTTGTAAATATTTAGTCCATCTTTTGTCTACAACCAAAATTTTCTCAAGAAATCTTTGTACTGTAAATGAAAGCCTCAACAGACTATCAAGTCGCTATAGATATAAATATATATAGATATAAGTAGCCCTTGACGCGAGGAAAAAGAGGATGGTATGGATTTTTGAATCGTGAAATAGTGGGTAACTAAGCTAGCAAAGAACATTTCCTTAGATTTTTATGTGCACTGAATATACCTAAGTATCATTACTTCTAGATTAGTCCTCAATACACATATTTATTTGTATATGTATATATGTATATTATATAATAGTTAAAACATAAACCCATTCAACATTATTTTTCCATAACGTAGAAAAAGTATACCTATCTATAGTGTTTTTTTTTGTTAAATAATTTTTACTTTCAATTACTCAGGTTCACGATCAGTTTCAGTATCATTAGACTTTAGAAGTTATTAGGAATATTTTTATTTGAATTAAAAAGAAAAAAAGGATACTGTTAACATATCGCATAGACGCATTCACTTTCTACATAATATTGCGTTAGAGCACATCAGCTTTATAACAATACTGACCAACTCCCAACATTTTTATTTTATCATTATTTTTTTAAATTTATTTCCTAGAAATATAAACGAAAAAGTGTCCGTTCACACCGACCGACTTGAAGAGAGAAGTTTTGCTTATTGATTTAACGGGAATTTTTCATTTAAAAGTCTTTTAGTGAGATTTCTTAAGAGCTTATCAGCCAATTCTACGCGCTTGCGTAGACGAATGTCTCCGTTTGCCGGTTTCTCTTTTGCACTCATACAGCCGACCGGTTCCGATTACGTCCTCTCTCGCTCCGCATTCACCGACAGCCATCAGTTTAATTGTAACATTCATTAGAACATCCTTGTCTCACTTTAAAAGGCACACGTATTAATACATCACACTTAAAGATTAAACGCCCTACAGCACCGAGAGTAACTGTTTGGATCCGAGCGCAGCCGTTCGGCCCCGGGTGTATCCGTTTAGTTTTTAAGGATCCGTTTGGCTCCGAATGCGAAAAATCGCTCTAACTGTGATATTCCTGCCAGGTCCGAGCGTATAATCCGCAGCAGTCTCAGTGAAAAGAAGAGCGCCGTTCAATGCTCTCTGAGTCAGTTTGCGTGATCGGACACTAAGACGTCAGTAATTACTGTTACTACCAGCTGTAATCGACTGACGTTAAAATAATAAAAACAATGTGAAAGTTATTGGTCGTAAATTACATTGAAAGACAACAAATAGTTTCGTGTTTAATCGACGTCATTTATTTATCAAGATTCACATAACATAATCTATATATTTGTTAAAAAAACAATAAATTTGCCTTTATCCTCTGCTTCGTGTACTGAACTAAAAGAATTATATTTTTTTGTAACTAATATTACTATGATTGTTACAGAAATATTAATTCATATGTAATTTTATATTGAATATCTGAAATTTAAATTACTCTGCTTCATATTTTAAGACATTTTAAAGTATTGAAACGTCTTAAATGTAACACAATAAAACATACTTTGTTGAAAATTTAAGACGCAAAATTCTGAAAATTTACACTGCACGTTGAACAAATACAATTGGCTGGGTCAGAAAAATACAATATTTCCATTGTATCCACCATTGGCAAGCTTAGTAGGCAGTTTTGAGTAAAGACGGTCTTTATTGTTCTGGAAAGTTTTTTGTCCCAAGAAATGTCGATATTTCGTCAAGTGTTAAGTAGGCGTTATTGTGATTCCAATATTGATAAATTGTATAAAAGAGTCACATTTGTAATTACTTATTTTTTTGTATTTTTCATCGTTCATGAAAAATACCAAATACATAAATCTTTAAAAACTTTAAAACACAATTCGAAGTTTAGAACGCCTACTATTATTTGGTACCTGACTGTAAAGTTAATAAATTAATTTATAAAAAAAAATATTAATGAAAGTATTACTATGAGTAATTATGAATTTCTCATTACGATTGTCTTTAAAATGTATTAAAATTGTCTTGAAGTGCTTGAAGACAAAGTAACTAAATTATTTATTTATGCTCCAAAAACAGAAACTATTAATTCTGTAATCTCTCTAATGTCTGTAATAATGTCTAATGTTCTGTTAATTCACGTGTTCAATGGTTTAATATTTGTTTTTATTTTAATTTACAAAAAATATTAACTTTTCCAAAAACTTAGTACAAGTAAAAGATGTGGTACGGACATAAAATTAAAAAGTTGTGAATATGAATAACAGTCAATAAAATATAGTTAGTGGGGAATAATAAAACAGTTGAATAAAAAGTAAGTAGTAGTAAAAGTAGTAAGTAAAAAGTAGTAAAAGTAAAGAAAATAAATAATTAGCCTTTAAGAGCGTGGAACTAAGTCACTAAGTGAGCGACTAATACAGATAGATTAGTATTCAGTTGGAGACGAATTTTTCATCTGAGATTTTACGTGAAGATATTAATAAGTCCACTATGACCACTATTAGCGCTGTTTTATTAACCTGCTGTATATCATGTTCTAATTAAATCAAGTGATAGTTAATTATGGGTTAGGGTCGGTGTAATTCAATTCAATAAATATAATCACTACATAGTATAAAACAAAGTCGCTTCCGTCTGTCTCTCCCTATAAATGCTTAGATCTTTGAAAGTACGTAATGGATTTTAGTGCGATGCAATAAATGGAGTGATTCAAGAGAAAGGTTTATATGTATATATAATAAAGAAACATTGATAATTTTAAAGGTTTCTAATGTGATGTCGTAAATAATCTCATATTTTACGCTTACTTTGCAAACGCTGGCTGTACCCTACGAGATCAAAATATAGTCATTATTGTACACCTTTAAAAAAACGTTTACAAAAAAGTCAGCGATAGTATGTCTATCTCTTAGGGATAACCCACAATAACCATTTTTATTTCTTACTTTTTACGAGAAGAAATGTCTTATTTACGAAGCGATTTTAAGCGATACGGTATTAATCCTTATCCAATTAAGTATTTTAAATACATAATGACCCTTTACAGTATGTAATTTCAATGAATAGATTCGAAGATATTACAGATTTAAAATGCACGAATCGTGTCGCCAGTAGGTGCATCTGAAATCCACCCGTGCAAAGCCGGGACAGGACGCTAGTACATAATAAAATATAATTTTGATTCAGATTCTTCTATGACTTTGTAGTAAGTAACTAAACATCTTTTAAACGCCCTTTAAATGTCAAACTTATATTGGGTATTAGTTGTTGTATTCTATCAATGAATAACGTTGAATTTATACTCAAGAAAATATTTCTTTGCCCATTCGACATTCTAAGTCCTTATTTCAATTCAACTTTTAATTACAGTAATATCTAGTTTGTTTTTGAAGCCTTAAGCTCTCAGTGATATAAAAAAACACTTTCAATCCCTACTACTATCTCTACAGCTTTAAGACCTTCACAACCTTTGGGTTATGGATACTAAACGATATCGAAGTGCCATAGATAAACTGAGGTCGCTGTCAGACTTTTGTAAATACATATATTTAACTTATTAAAATTATATTACATGCAATGTAAGCACAAGTTAACAAGTAAAATATATGTATATTTAAAACATAAAATGTAAGTGCCTTCTAAGTCTGAAACATGCACGAGAGTTTAAGAGAAACCACCAGACCGCATCCAAATTCGTGCTGTACTTTTGGTATGAAATACTTACAAAATATGCAAATAAATAGACAGACGGATAGACGAACAAAAAATACTTTTGTTTCTATTGCAAGATTCTTAATATTATCTATTATTTTTATTATGAACTGCGCAGACATCAGACACTAACAATTTTGTCAATGGATTCGCATAAAGCTTCGTTTCCTAACCATTGAGCACGTGATTTTTGAAATTTAATTTTATTACTACATGAGTCTATAAAAAGTAACCGTTTGTATAGTCATTACGATATGCATCTGTGTATAATTTTATATTATCATGTTTCCTATAAGTTTGACATGACATATCATAAGGATGACTACACAATTACGTTTTGGTATATGTGTTGAAATACAATTAATTGTATTTAATAACATAATTGTGTTTCTGTGAGTGGTATAATTGTAACTCTGCATGGATGCGACTGTGAAATTTATTAGCCGTTTCGTGAATACAAAATATTTGTAGTGGCGTCGCGGTGGTAATTTCAAATTTATGAATAATTACTCTTTTTACCGCTGTTACCGAATGCTTTACACTTGAGAACAAACACACCTGACTTAAATTACCTATCGACTTATATGTCATGGTCATTTGTATTGTAATATTCCATTTTGTTTAGGATAAATCGTTAGTTAAAATCAAGAATAAAATAGAAAGGTTTTTAGCTACTCGAAGCCGATCTTCCGAGTAGATTGAAGGAACAAGTTACGGTTTGTAAGACTGACGATTCCAGAAATTAAATGTAAAGATTAATTAGTAAAAGCATAATAGCATCTAACTATGTTAGTGCATAACAGTATGCGATTAATAAAAAGTCCAGATTGCGAAAAAAAACCAGGTAGGTAATATTTCGCCGAAAGCAGCGAAAAGTTATAGATAAGTGGTTTCACCGTATTTTTTTTCTGTAGGTGCTCATACGGTATAACATCCAGTGTATAAAGCTTATAAATTCATTTTCATATTCTTTACAAAGATTTTCAGAAACGTGAAAACTGTCATAACGAGTTACAGTTACATAAAATATCTGCCTGAAAAATCGTTTCTTTGTTTCCAAGTGCACTAATCGATGCTTCATTATTCGCAAACTAATTGTGTCATAGTCGTATAGAAAGACGTCACAACACTCATTCGTAAACATGAATACCGAGATGGTTGTCGATCCAAAAGCAGAGTTATAGTTCTGCCACTGTTCCCTTGTAGTGAGTGGACAACGCTGTTCGTGGACTACAAAAACGGCTCTCTGCCTTATGAAAGACATGGGTAGGGAGATGTCTCCGACATACCCAATTCTCACTACCTTGTCTTTCATGAGGATTGGGCATAATTCTTCTAAGAAGATGTCTTCAGGAGTCCATCGGTTATCATCATTCTCAGAAGAAATCTGTGAACTCTAAATTTCTATGATATTTGTTTGTTGTAACTATGTAAGTCGGGCACTTAGAAAGTTTTGTATTGCAACGTTAATGATAAAAATAATTTTCTTCCTTACAACTATTTTTGCACTTCAGCAATAAATAACTTTAACTTATAACATGTAAATGGAAGTGTGTTCTGATAATATTAATAAGATTAAATGAAGTCTTGTATAGTTAAAGTAAAAGAAAGAAGATACCAATAAACGGTTTAAGTTATTTTTTAAAAGCAATACTCCGTAGTTTATAATGAATCATAAAAGACTGGATTGGAGAGACATATTACTCTATTTCACTCTTTCTTGGCGAATAATAGTTCGTTATAAAGTTTTTATTTATCTTTATGATATCCATGATAGTAAAAAAACTGGAAAAAAAATCTCAACGTTTTTTGGTCTCGTTTGAAGTGTATCTTAAATTACCGTTGCTAATAACAAACATCGAATAATAGAAATGCACGTATCTATAATATGAAGTAGAAAGCGATTTTTATAGAAGTTAAATTATTTATCTAAAGTGACGTTTTTCAATATACAAAGTATAAATGGATTAAACTTTCTAAGTGGCTACTGTATAAGCTGAAAAATCTCAACAGAATCACTTGTAAAAAAAAGGTTTTTGGTTTGTCATAATTTAACTATAAATATATATTAACTGCATTTTGAGCTCTCTCGTTGCTCGCTGCTCTCGTTCTTTTAGCGGTTTTGATCCTAGTTGTAAGGTTTCCTACTTCTAACAATAAAACGTTGTTGAAGTCTAGATATAGATATGATTTACGTCATCGATATTTTAAAAATCAATAGTACTTAAATATTAATACAAATATAATTATGGGGTTAATTTCAATAAAAATAAATCCGAAGTGATTGTTTAAAATAATATTGAGGAGCATCATCTATTTTTTAAGCGTATAAACTGCTTTAATTTTATTATAACCTAAATTTTTCTTAATTTTTGAAGTACCTGTTTGACGTATTTTTTATGGTGAATTTTCTAAAAATGAATCTTAGCTAGATCGATTTATAACACCCGAAAATATATGTATGATTTGTATGTACGGTGTATACATATTGATTGACATCATGATTGAATACTATTTACTTATATGTATTATCCTTCTGAAGATTTAGTATATTTAATTGACTTTTACAAATATACGTACTTATCTATACTGATATAAGTTGAATAGTTTGTTTAGTCGTAATCGCAAATTTCAGGAATAACTAGTATTTTTTTGTTTTGGATAATCCACATTTCGAAGACGGCTAGAAGGTTCTCATATAACATCAGTTCATGAAGAACAAGATCAAGAACAAGTGTTCTTCCTTCTTAGAGATGTAGTCGATGTTGCGTGGATCAATGGTTATATATAATACTAGCTGTACCCCGCGGTGTCACCCGCGGTTAATGTCTTACCGCGGGTAACGCCGCGGGTAGTTTAAAATATAACCACAGTTCTATTCGTAGAACCGTTCTGCCTTGGTTCCTACAGTAAACGTAGTTCCTACAGTAACCAGTATGTTTCAGTTTCTTGCTACATTTTTGTGTACAAATGGGTAGGTACTGTAATCGACAATTTTTTTACTAACTACGGCAGAGTTGAAAAGATGGGTACCTAATAGTTTTGGTAGTCAATATGAATAGGAATGTTTATATGTATGTGCCACCGTAGCCCCTAAATTGCTGAACCGGTTTTAATGAGTGAGGTGTCAATAGTTTCGTAATAAATAATGACACGTATGACATAGGCTACTTAAATTTTATAAAAAAAACGTGAGTATAGCATTTTTCACCTTTTTTTGTTTATTTAAATGTTCACTATAGTATACTGCCATTTTTTAAAGTTAACTTTGACTTCGTCATATCGCTTTTCTAATGGTCGTTTTGACCCTTGACATATTTTTATGTCTAGTAGTAGTAGAATCTAGTCAAAAGTAATGTTAATTTGTTTTATTATAAATTAGCTGAACCCCTCAACGTCGTCTACGTGTCTTTTCAGTCATGCTCTGCACCTATTGATTTGAGCGTGATGTTAACTATACTTACCAGCAAAAAATATATATAAAAAAATACGCTAAAATTGTGAATATCTAAGAAAACTAATTAAAACTAAGACAGCTTCACGACTCCGAAATCGACAATACGCTTAGGATATTGAAGATCGCCGCTTACTATATTGTCTCAACTTACATACTGGTCACAACAGTCTTATAGTGAGATTTATAACAATAAATCTACTTTAAAGAATAATATTGAGGAATAAACTTCTTGCCACACATGCGAAAGTTACTTTGTCAGCTTATCTATTATGATGTGAAGGTTAAACTGCTGAACCAATTTTAACAAAATTTGGTATGGAGATACTTTAATACTTTCTAAATTTCTTTTTACGTGGTAGGGCTATGCTTTGGAATAAATGGGCCGGCTCGACCGGAGTGATACCACGATCTTAAAGAAAATCCGCGTGAAATAGCGCTTGCGCTGTGTTTCACCGAATGAGTGAGGATACCGATGTCCCATACCGCAACCCGTCACTCTATTCCCCTCCCCATCCGCCAAAGGCCGGCAACACACTTGTGACGCCTCTGGTGTTGCGGGTGTCCATGGGCGGTGGTAATCGCTTACCTATCAGGTGATACGTCTGCTCGTTTGCCACATTTTCAATAAAAATAAAACAGTTTTTACCGTGAAAACTAACACACAAGCGGGCGGAGCTAAGAGAAAAAAGCCAGTATTAGATAACTCAATATTAGCTTGAGAGAGAACAAGGACTAGTCATTCACTAAAGTCAAACAAATACAATTTTGACAAAGCAAAATCAGAACCATAAAATCAGATCAGATCAGAAATAAGACCTCATATTATTTTTAACTTTTGGACTTAAAATAATCACGAGTTTTAATTAGTATAATTATAAATAAAAAGCCTATATGAACAGTTGTGTACATTTAAACATGACACTGACTGTGACTCATTTAGACTTCCATTAAATTGAATTTGCATTGACCTTTAATATTTCAATACAATCACATAAATTGGAGGTTACGTTTTTATTTACAATGACATTGTGGTTTATGAATAAATATATTGTAAAATATGTATTAAAGCTTCTACAATCATCATTAATAGCAGCCCTTAGTAGTCCACTGCTGGACACAGGCCACTCTTTAGAAAGAAGGTTTTGGCCAAATAGGTATACCACTAACGGTTCACGAATGGGAACAATTATTATTAATGTAGGCTTATGCTTATTTTAGGGCTCCCATACATAACTGCGAATTCGCAACGCATCGCAAATATCTGCGAGCACGAATGCACCGCAAGAACTTTCGATCTGATTCGAATCGTGGGACGCCGCATCGCATCGTAGTTATCTGTTTGAGCCCTTATACAGCAATAATATTATTATTGTTACTTATAAACCGATAAATTATTTTTTTCTTTCCTTGTCACTTTTTCTTCCATTTTATCATATGTATCAAGGTTGACTGTGGCATTAAGTTCGCCTCGTGCAACTGTAATGCTAGAAGTATAAATAAATATAAAAAAAATGTTTGTCCAGGAATTTCTTAGCCAACTCACCTGCGATATATTATTTAATATATTAAATTTGATATAAAATAGTTTTCATCCAATAAACGGATGGGTGAAAGGGTCGTTTCTATTCGAATCTTAGACCATATATCGACATATATTGCCACGTTTCTCTGTGTTGCATTGTGGTTGCATAGATGAGAAATAGGGAAAAAAATTAAATAAAGAACGTCATTGAATCGTGATGTAATCCTTAAATCCTTGAGTTCAATCAATACAATTAACAGCTAACGATTTATTGAAAAAAATACAACTTAATCGTGCCAATAGATTTATTAACATGCATATGTTTCAGCGTGTCAATAGTTTTCAAGAAAACCTATTGTCAATAGTAAAAATATTAATTAAAATCCATATAGAATCATTAGGAGATGCAGTTCAAGGACAACACACTAACATGCTCTGCACATCACAGACTAAGGACCCACTGCCCACAGTCCACATAAACTGTATTTACGGGCCTAAGGGCTTCCCACACATAACTGCGATGCGATGCGGCGTGAAGTTCTTGCGGTGCGTTCTTGCGAGCTCGCAAATATTTGGAATGCGTTGCGAATTCGCAGTTATATGGGGGAAGCCCTTAAACCCGTAAATACAGTTTAACCAGAAGAATAGCTGAGAAAAATAAAATAACGAAATAGTTCAAACCGCAGTCTTATCCCTTGTACAGTGGCTTATAGATTTTTTGATAGAAGAAGTAAGATTAAGATCAAAGAATTAATAAATGTAAAGCAGATTGTATGTTTGTGATGAACTATGCAATACTGTTTTACAACCTTTCCATTTACCCAACGTGATATATTAGTCCAAACTTTTCTTTCGAAGGAAAGATGTATATTGGTAAGAAGAATGTATGTAGAACACTTATTAGTGTAGTTCAAATCAACATAAATTAAGAGAGAGTAGTATTCAACTGCTTTTTCTAAAAAGACAACTTTTGCACTAGGAATAAATCGCGAAATGTCGCGAGTGACTAAACAAACATACAGGAAAGGAATATAAAGAACACCCAGATTTAGAACAATAATTTGTGAAGAACACAAAGTGTGATCCGCGATCCGATCACCTTAGATCGGACCCCCAAATACCGTTTAAACAACTATGCCATCCATGCAATCCTTAAATTCTTATCGTTGTAGATTATGAAATTATTATCATTCACTTTCTGACTATAGTTAGTTCAACGGAACTGATAATATCTACTCCATACTAATACAAGAATCGAGGATTTAATAAATCTTTTTCTTACAATGGATTTTGAGCTAGTTCAAGGTAATTTGAGCGAATTAGTTTAGACAATCACTCAAAGTTCTTAGAAATTTGAACAATAGCACATTATAAACTTCGCATATGTAGGCCCGTTTAAGGTATATTAAAGTACCTAATCACATATTGTGTGCCTTTCAGGTTTTGTGACGACACAGGCGGTTGACTCGATGGACTTGACATTCAAGTTTCTACTATTAAATGACAAGTCAAATCCAACCACCTGTTTTTAAACTTTGTAGGGTTACGTTCGACAAAAATCGTTATTCATTTAAAAATCACGTCGTTTTTAGGATTCCGTAGGTAATGTTGCAAAAACCAAATTTCATTGTCCACCAGTCTAAACTATTGATCTATCATAGATACCTATAATTTCGTCCGAACATAAACATAATTTATTAAAAATAATATTTTTATAATATAATCTCTTTGAAATAAATTTAATTAGTTTACAAGTAAGGCCATGTTCAGATGACGAGCGCTTAACGCGCGTTTTGCTAACGCGCGTTAACAACTATGTGTACAAACTGTGTACTCCTAGAAAGAAATTACATGTTGTTGTAGACGCATTAGCCAAACGTTTTAGCCGTTAGCGCACATTATCTGAACATGGCCTAACAGTCTACCAACTAATTTGACTATACTTAATGTAAAATGTTTGTAATATGAAAAACAAAATGCAAAGGCAGTTTATTAGTATATTTTAGTTACTACTACTTTAGGTATTAGCTCGCATCATTGTCATAGGGATCTACGGAACCCTCCATAGGGCGTGGCTAGACACGCACTTGGGCGATTTCTTCTCATTCTTAATTTTATTATGTGACATAAGAACGAAACTATTTGAAATAACCGTAGATACTTTTCTTTTCGCCTACATTGCGATGATTATCAAGAATAAATTCTTCTTGAGAAAGATGATGACTTAAACTCAGTACATATGATTCAAATAGTTGTTACATAAGCAACACTTAGTTCATTTTTAAGTCTATTAAATAATTATCATATGTTATTGCACATAAAAACTCAGACTAAACGGTATTTGCACACGATGTCTTAAATAGCTGCACTCGAATGTTTTACTTTACTCGGTTCTACGTATATACTTTCTAATGTTAAGAAAGATATGTAAAGAAAAAAGTGGCTAAAAATTTAGCTTTCTTTCGCCTCGGTAGTAGGGCTAAAGTAAGTAGTAAGTAGTAGAGGCTTTGCCCTACGTTATAGACCTTGCAAAGAGGCCCTCTAGATAAGCCTTTCATGAATATAATAGGCTATAAATTTGGTAATTAATCCCAAATATTATATCTATGACTCGTCTGCTACCAATTAATTTACCATCTTTATTCCAAAAACAGGAACAACACAGAGATTTAGCTAATATCAAGGGTTTTCGTGTATTTTTGTTATAGCAAACTAATAAAAAACGTCAAATACATACTTGTCCAAAACAAATCTAAAATATTTTTGCCGCGTATTTGATTAGAAGATTGTTATTTTCACTTTGTCAGATTTTTTTACGCGTGATAGCTTCTAACTTTGTCATGACAAGCAGTCTCAGCTTTTGAGGGTTTCTTTTTACTTTCTTGTCGTAATAAATAATAATAATATTTTTAAATTATATGACAATAGGTTTAGGTAAATAATAATTAAAAATATCCTCATATTTAATTTCAAACTATTTTAGTTATCCAATTTCACAAATACAAGTTTTATACATAAAACTACAACAATAATTCAAAAATAAAAAGACCGGCGATACATCTCCAATAATATATTCGGGATGTGCTTTCGCATGTAGGTCTTGTAAAATCATGTACAGAGGCAACACAATAAATGATATTGTTCCATTACTTGTGTCAAAATTCAATATTGAATCTGGAAGGTATACGTACGAGACATTATATGTTACAACAATAAATAAATATCCATCTTTCTGCAGAGCAACTTGTATCCGGCCTACTTCGAATGCAAGTTCTGTTTCGAACTATAATAAACACAATAACTTTTATCAGTACCTATGTTTAAAGTTTCGAAGCGCCATATTACAGTAAAATGTTTCTATGGTCTCTATTGGTTATTATTTAAAAGTTCTTTTTGTCCAAGCGTACTGTTCAGTGTTACGTTTTTGGCCGAAAATAGACATGTATCAAAAAAAAAATATGAAATCCTTTTAACGGTAATGATATCCACTGTACCATTTAATAATCAAAGGGACGTAAAGAGAATCTGAGAGATCCAAATGAGGGTAATCCAACCCCTCTGACGGACCGTCAGTTTCAGATAAAAACATCTCCCGCACGCAAAATGTTGCATATTCAGATGTCCAGTTTATTATATTTATATTTGTAATTAATATTGATTTTTAAAGAAGAATAGTTAACTTTATTTTTTCTTAAAAAATTTAAATACTAGCTTTTGCCTATGCCTATGTGTGTTAGTAATCGCTGTTAGTTACTTGAAGAAGAACACAGGCTACTCAAGTATCCCTAATCAAAATATAGTTAAATTGAATCAGCGGTTTGGCCATGAAAACATAATAGACAGAGTTATTTTCACATTTACATTACTAGTTAGGATCAAGTTGATTAAAAGCAAAAGATGCATTGACATGCATCTTTTTTAACAAAACATAAAGCTCTCAATGGAATAATGTTGGAATTTTGTTCCGCTTCCGCTTTACCATTTGATATTATATTTAACTAGCTGACCCACGTCGTATTGCCTATAGTGTGATAATTTTTCGCCGTTTTTTTTCTGCTAAAATGACTCTACTCTGCCTGATGGAAAGCATAAGCAGAGTCCAAGAGTGATGGTCACCATACTCATTGCGCGTACAAACAATGCAACAATGCAGCATGGTGACCCACACTATGGCGGCCTAGTGAAGCTTCTGCATCATTGGGCCTCCCGTCACACACTCACCAACGAAACACGACAGCATGAACGCTGTCATTTTACGCTGATCTTCATGATATCCACGCACAGAAGTGCGTGGATAGTACTGCCCAGGTCGAGCCGGCCCGTTCGTGCTGAAATCAGCGTGGCTCTACAATCTATTAATAATATTATTATTTTGAAACATGCATGATGATATATAGTCTTTCTCATTAAATATACTATCCAACACTGACATAATTTTCAAATCGGACCAGTGGTTCCTGAGATTAGCGCGTTCAAACAAACAAACTCTTCAGCTTTATAATATTACTATAGATATAGAATACATATATTGTCTCCCTAGATCAATAAGTGGTGTAGTAGTGTGTGTGTCTGTCAAGTTTGAGCGGGAGCGCATTCTAGTCTAGAACTGATTGAACGTGGAATTCTCGAAGCCTGAGCTTAGGTATGAACTGAGGTATGAACATAACATACTCAATTTAGCTGCTAAATTGATTGAATACCACAGAGCGACGTGTATGCTGTGCAACGTGGTAGGCTGTTTATTCGCTCAATCAACGTTTGCCTGTTACATTGACATTGGTTGGTCTGTATTAGCCGTTTAGCCTACCATCTACCTTTTTCGCCAACAAAATTTAAATAAGGTTGGATCTATATATTCAATTAACGTATAGATTTTCTATAGCCCCTCTCTTTTTAAGTTTTGACAATTCATAAATGTTTTTACAGAGTTCAAAGTAACTTGAGATGAGATCGTTCCTTATTCATATTCAAGAAAAACCTACATTAGAATTGAATTGATGTTAGTGAAAAAAGTACAACTAATTTTATATATCTGGCGCGTTTATTTATACTAACTAATTATTTACACTTTTAGTGTTGATAAACTAATGCGAGTGGAGTAAAGAAGTATGATTAGGACGATCGAACAACTAATATTTTCAGTCTTTATTCAAATCCAAAATGTTTTTTTTTTAATAACAAAAATGGTTTGAAGTCTCTCTCTTCAGCAGAATAATATTTTAAATGCAGAAAATAATTTGAATTAAAAAAAAAATGGTAGAGAAACAAGTTTAAAATGACGTTGATATTGAAGATCAATCAATACACTTTTAGATATTGATGGGTATATAAAGTTATTAGAAAGTGTCTATCTTTTACAATATACCTTCTGACATGACTAAGAAGCTTATTACGAGGTAAAATACAAAAAAGTTAGAGGCACTTGTTACTGTTAGTTACTCTGTGAGTAATCACCGCGCGTAGACATGCTACGAGAGCTCTACGGAATCGGATATTTACGAAATGGCTACGGATATCGGATTGCTAGGTTTATTTGAATTGATAACCATTAGTTCACCAGACTTTTTAATTGCTTTACTTGCCGAAAGCTCGCTCAACTTATTATTGTACAAAACGATGTTCAAATATACTGTCTGAATGTTTAATTTCGAGAAATTAAACATTCAGGAGCTGGCTCCTGAACAGAGGGAATGTTTATGAAAACATGAAATACAAATAACTTATCGAATGCTAAGAGACTGAGAGATGAGCTGAACACCTCCCAGATTTCAGGACTTTGCGAACGATATGGTAAATAAAGGCGTTTTTTCATAACTGCCGTGTTTAACAGATAGTTGTCTGGAATTTATTCTGTTATGCTTCTTTAAGAGAATATATATATATATGACTTATTGGTTTCGTATATTAGTTTGTGTCGTGTCGTGATTGTACTTGATTTTTTCAAAGTTATAGAGGCTATCTTTGATAGAATTCTAAAACAACCTATCGCTTTTTATTTGTTGAGTTATTAATAACATTTTTTGATTGAACCTTTTTCGACCGTATACAGTTTATTTTAGAGATTGTGTTTTGATGGATTGTATTTTATCTACCAGTATTCGGTATTGACAACACTATCCAACTTATTAAACCAATAAAATGAAATCAGAATTTGTTTGGTTTGCAATAATAATTATTTTTCTTAATTTAGGATCTCATCATATTACACATAGCACTGTATCATCAAATTATTCACAATTTGTATTTATCGTTCCTAGTCGTAATCGTTTATATATTCTACTAGCACACCCACGCAACTTCGTTTACGTCTCTTATTGCCCGTAGCGTAATAATTTCCCCCCGTTTTCGCAATATTCTTCATTGGTGCTCCGCTCCTATTGGTCTGAGCGTGACGATATATAGCCTTTCTCGATAAATGGGTTATCTAACACTGACAGAATTTTTCAAATCGGACCAGTAGTTCCTGAGGTAAGCGCGTTCAAACAAACAAACAAACTCTTCAGCTTCATATATTAGTATAGATATGACATTCATCAATCTAGTAAAGCATACAAGTTTTTCAGATCGCGGCATTAGACATATAGACTTTATCTGCCATTTATCGGCCACAAATAAAGGATATAAAAATAAATGTTGGCTAGGTTTCTGTAAACATTGTTGAATATAATCAACAAAGTTGGTGTATGTTTGCACAACAGTGAAAACACAGTATAACAAAATCATCGAGCTTGATGCGATGCTACAATCACAGACAGTCAAATTATAGGAGTCCATATCGACTTTAAAAGCCTGAAATTATACAGTAGGAAAGTGTACCCTATATTCCCATTATTACCTCTGTTGTGTAGGACAACTACTAAATGGATGTGGTAAAAGTTATAATTATTTTTTATATTTGTACTAGCTGACGAACTCCGGCGAACTTCGTACCCCCACACATTTTTTTTTAAAAAATTTCTACATTTCTATAAAACTTATTTTAGTAATTATGCTCACCACGGCTTTCCACAGGTGTACACTACCTGTTGTCGCAAACAAAAATCGGAAGTTATGCGCGTACCTATAGGCGATTCATTTTTATTTATATATACATTTTTGTTCCTATTCTTACATGGAAGAACGAACAAGAAATGAACAAGTATTACAATTATTAAATTATTAAGCATTGAATCATAGGTAGGTTTGGTTTTTGTAATTATAATCAATATAGCAGATCATATTGCAGACAGTTGGACCAACTAAATCTGCCAAAATATTATCAATATTCTTTTAACGTAAGGAAAAAAATAGTTTATGTTATTCTTGCTTTTAGTTAAATTATCTACCGCTTTAGTAGTGCAAAAAGAAAAAAAAAGTCGTGTGGTGTCGTGGGACACCAGATAGGAACGAAGTTCTTTGTCATAAAATATAATAATATCAGCAACTTAGAGATGGCGCTAGATAAAATTTGCAAAATCTTACACATCTAGCTCCTTATCATACAATATAATAATATATGCAACTTACAGATGGCGCTATACTAAATTTTAAAATCTTACGCTTTTTATTTAATGTTACGGACGCTTTTTTAAGGGGTAGGTTATCTCTCCGTAACGCCCCATAAGGAGCTTTCGTTTCAGTAAATGAAAATAAATGTGTATGACATTTATTGCCATTAAAATTTTTAACTAAAAATCTTATTCTTCTTCAAGTACCATTCCCATTACGGAGGTCGGCGACCACATGTCTGTACGTCTCCCTGTCTTCAGTCATCCGAATTACTGCATCTGTGCTATCCACATCCAACCAGTCTCTTATATATTTTGTCCACGATGTTCGCCTTCTACCTCTACTGCGCTTCCCTTCAATTATTAGTTCTATGAAGTCGTATTTATCATTTCTATAGATATGCCCAAAATACACCGCTTTTCTTTTCTTGATCGTTACTAGAATTTGATAGTTAAACACATAACACACGTATCGCAAAAACGATGCAGTCTCCTCGGTATGTTTGAGTTAAATGCGCGCAGTGTTTACAATGAACTATACAATAGGAGTAGTTGTGAGAAAATAAACGTATATCCGTTAATTCAAAGGCTGTATTCAATGGTAGGCGACCTGTGGCGTCGCACGACTGTTAATATCAAACGATTACACACACATAAACACATGTGTATGTGTGATTACAGGTGGATAGTAAAGGGGTGCATTCAACTACTCTTACTGGTAACAACTGGTAACAGCTTCTGAATCTACAAGCCCTAACTCTACCAACCCTAACTTCACAAACTCCACATCTCAGTAAAAAATTATGACTTGGCTATTTCGTTACTTCAGAAACTATATATTCGCATAGCACAATACACCAGTAACTAAATATTGCAAACACAAAAGGCATTCGTTTCGGCTTCGTGACTGTAGCGAAACGGAGAAGCCATTCATTTTTACTGAGATGTAGAGTTTGTGGAGTTAGGGTTGCTAGAGTTAGGGCGTGTAGATTCAGAAGCTTGGCTCTATATAGGATCTGATATCTTTTTCACGGGTAAGCCATATGCAGTTGTATTGGCAACCTTTTACATGAAAATGTTTTTGGTGGGATAACTATGTCTGTGTAGATAAGGAAAAAATTAAACTGAGAAAATCCATTAAGTACATCACATTTCATTTTCATTGTACCATACTCCGTGCCACAATGTAACTACCAACTGGAAAAATCGAAAATTAAAGAAAGGTATTAATTTGTTGAATGCCTATTCACAAATAAACATATAAACTAGCGTTGGTAAATATGTAAGTACAAACTACGTATGTATCAATGTAAAACGATTAAAAAATAAAAGGCAAACAATGAATCCATATTGGTTAAAAATTACACGGTTCCATCAATCAATACATATAATAAAATCGTAACTGGTCGCTGTCTGTACATGGAAGATTTATAAGGAAAACTATTATAGGGGGGCTTTATGAACGCAATAGAACTCAAAACAATTATTTTTAGAATTTTTGTCTGTTTGTCTGTGCGTTTGTAAGCGCTAATCAAAGGATCGGCTTAACCGATTTGAATGCGGTTATCACCAATCTGTTGTGGTTAGCTTCGCTTATAAATAATAATAGTTTTGTTCTACTATTTCGAGGTATAGGCATTGGTGTCTATTATTAGTATCAATTTTATTGAATAAAAGGATTCAATTGTACATCAGAATCATAAACAAAACAAACTACTTACTCACTATATATTATATTCACTTTTCTGTGGCAGGAAGGCCTATTACCATCAGTATCAATCAATCATCATCAGGATTGATCAATTAGTAACCAATCAACTTGCCGAAGCGTACGTTTGGATTAGTCAATCCACACAGTACAGACTCCGAACTGTCAGGATTAATCGAGGAAACTCAACCCTAATCGGATTAAAAATTTGTAAACCCTCACCTCGCCAGACAACATTTTGCCTCTCAATTATCAGCCGTTAAAAGCTTTGTAACATACACTTCCCTATAAATACATTGTTTATTGATGAAAATATATTTATCTGAATTACAAATCTCTTAATAATTTTCATGGGGTACCGTTGACGTTACAAACGGGTTATACCGCTAGTGGTCACGCCACTAGCGGTATAACCCGTTTGAAACGTCGGGATACAGAAGGTATCGTAAACTTTTAAATAATTTTATTGCGAATAAGTCCCGCTATACAACATAAATTATATGTAAAAGCCGCGAAAGTCTAAAAATAGTTATTGAGTTGTGGAGTTACTGGATAGTGATTGTAATGATGTATTGAATACTTTCATTACAATTTATTACAATTGTACATTTCACAATGTACAATGTACAATGGTACAATTCACTGAAAAAACAACATCTCCGTCTAGTGAATAACCTTTTAGTAAATTAAAGTTTTATAAAGCACTAAAATGTTAAGTGGTCAGTTTTGGTTTCTATTTGTTAATTACAAATTGGCACATTTTCTCGAATTAAACAAATTTGCTTCTGTTAGACAGAAATGGGGGTGAAAAACTTTTTTTGCTGACAAAAATCGTTAAAAAAAATAAATCCTAACCAACAAATAAACACAATACATAATTGATGGACCCGTCTTTGCGTCATTGGATATTGGTAGAAAGGTACCTAACGGTATTATTAACTTGCAGACGAAGAATCGATCGAAAAGCTCCGTAACTGTTAGAAATAGCACAAGCTGAATATATAATGCATAATTAACAGACACCAGACACGTAGTTGTTTCGGTATATTGTAGTAGTAAGGTAGCGAAGACATAGGAATTGCAACGTTACGTGTTGGCTATATCTGCGCATGCGCGGAGTTACGGGGTGGAAGTACGTTGAAGTACTACGAAGCTTACTCGACGTTAGACCGCCGCACCGCCGGAACACCGCGCGCCGGCGGCATTCCAGCACTCAGAACGCACCGGCGGACACGATAACCGCGTACCACTGCATCGCCCGTAACATTCATTCACCAACAACTTTGATCAGAGTACCTACCGTGTTATAGCTTATATTTAAAACGTTTATCGTAGAATCCAGAACTACTTTCATTCAACTTTTGCCTTAGGTAAGTGAAATTTGTAGTCGGGACTTCGACATTCCAGTATGAAAATATTTCAGTGGGAATAATTTCAGTGTCAGCAATATTTAAAGGTTTCTACAAATCCGATTGTTTAATGTACGCGCTCTTATGAATAAAATAAATATACGTGTTTGGAGAATATGTAGAACTTGGGGCAACAACTTTGTACGCGTGCCGTATCTGCGTGAAATCCTCGATGTCAATTATTCAGCTTTCTTCGGCAAAGGCATTACATTATGTAGCTGTTTAGACAGAGAGGAATCGTATTTGTTAAATATTTTACCAGGGTGTTTTTATTTAATATTATAGAGATAATAAAAATATTAATTTGCGTACTAGTGAGAGTAGGTCAAGATGTAGTGTCAGTCAGACTTTTAAAAATTACAATCCGATTGACTGGTTTCAGAATTTTTTAACCATTTAATGATTATTATCAATTAACAAAACGAAAGTTTTTAAAAATTCGTGCATCGGAGTTTCGGGGATTAAAGTGTTACAAATTTATACTTTTTCACATCAATACATTCTTTTGAATTCTTTTTGTAAAAAACTATATTAGTTTTGTAACTACATAATAGTATTTTGTGGTTAACAATAACAACAACGATATTAAATTGGGATCAAAACTGGGATATAACGAAAATGCAATGATAAATTGTTGTAATAGTAAACGTTTAAAGGGCTAAAGCAAGTGCCAAATAATGTTTAACTTTAGAATATTTGGATGCCTGATTTTTCCTTCAAAAAGCAGTCAATCGATGACGATGTTGATATAAAAACCTTTTACTAACTTTTAAACTTTCGAGTTCCATGATATATTATTAATTATTTTTACGGGAATAAATACAGGCTGACTGCCTTTGACCAGGACCAGTACAACCTGGTCGTTACGTCAGGCAAATCAGAAGTATGTAATGCCTTTTAATAAGTGATCGCGTTAATTCCCGTAAAAATAATTGATAATATAAAAACCTTTTAACATTAGTAATTCTGTTGAGATTAAAGGTAGTTCGTAAAATTAGAATTATGTTCTTGATGTAAATAATTGTTTGTGTTTGTTTTGTACTTTTTGAAATATCACTTTCAGGTTCCATATGACAAAATTGATGAAGAATGATTGAATGCGATGATCCGTGCCATCAAAGTCGGTTTGTCATAGGTCATAGTGAAGCTATCACAGCCAGCTTTGATGAGCATGGCTCATTCGTTTTACTGCACGTCGAACCACTATGGGTTTTCTCTACTTTTTTGACTTACATATTTGTGTAGTTTTATAGTTTAGTAGTGTATATGTGTTCCCGGGCCTAGCCTGTCAAAGCGGCGGTGAAATGTATCCGTCATCATATCACAGCCACTTTGATGTGGTCGGTTTACGGAGACTTACGACGTTAACGCGCCACGCTGCCTCCAAGAGTCCGTGGCCCATTCGTAAAAATAGCTGTGCCATGGTTTATGGTCACATATCACAGCCATTTTTGACGAGTTGGGCTGAGAGACGTGCCGACTTGCGCCATCAACAACGGTTAAAAGGAAGACGCGTCGCTCACAAAGTGGTTGTTATGTGTGTGTTTTTGTTCCATATCACAGCCAGCTTTGATGAGCGATGAGATTCCACAGTTTGTGCAACACAGTGAATTATTATACTCTTTCTTACTATAATTTTTTTCTGCTATCTTTTTAATTATGTTTAGTGTAATATGCTTTTAGTGTAAAATGTTCATTTTCAAAATTACAGGTTGTCTGACACGACTGAAGTAGTAGGCCAATGAGGCATCGTAAGGAGCCGACAAAGTGGTTGTGGCTTATGGACTTCTTGAAAACATATCACAGCCAGCTTTGTTGACTTCCTCGATGCGATATGTCGTCCTAAAGAATCTACAGCGTGAAGATTATTTGATTTATATATTAATGGCTAATGTTTTTTTTATTAATGTCTACGTTTTTTTGTATGTGATTAATAAATTGACACTATTTTCATAGATTACTATATTATAGACTACTATTTTATAGAATATTTTCATTAGCATTAAGTATTTTATACGGTTGTATGGCGTGTATTTTTCCTTTTTTTGTTGAAATTTATTTCCTTGTATCTGTCTTTTATTGAATCTAATTTTCTAGTAATACTAAAGAAAGTAAAGACGGCAGTGTGACCTTTTTATTAACCAATGCATCTGTAATTTTCAGGTTACGATCCAGCTTCATCAATGTTTCAATGTCAATGCCGATGTTATGAGTTTGTTTAATGAAATTTGTTGAACTAAATATATTCGAATGTTGTGAAAATAAATGTATTATTTCTGAATGTATCAAAGTCTTTGATTTATAGCTTTGTATAAGTACACCTTAATTAACACGATAGGTGTACGTACCTTGTGATTATTAACTTCTGTCTTTCTTTCTTTTTCTAATTGTGTTGCTGCTCCGATTATCTGGGAAACAAATATACTCTTGTAAATTAGATCATGGTCCAAATACTCTTGTAAATTAACATCTTAATTTGATTAAAAAACAATACAGTTAATGACAAAAATCTATTAAATTGGGATGTTATTTATTCCTGTAAATTTTCTTGTTGACTTTGTTACATAATTATACTATATATATCTTCCTAGCCTTTATTATTCCCAAGATAACTTCGAGGAGTCAGGTACAAGTTCAACCTGTTTTATCTGATATCAGTTTGTCCACGGAGCGACTGGCATCAGACCTCTGCAACTCTAAGGCTGATCGGAATTCAAAGGTTGAACTATATTTGAGGGCACTGACTTCCCAATAACCATTGTCATAGGTGTTCATCAGAACCTGAATCGACAGCTTAACGTGCTACTCCGGGATGCTATTAAGAATTTCTTGTAAAAAAAATCCAACCACAGTCCGACCCCGGAATCGAACCTGAGACCAACGAGGCAGTTTCTTGAAAACTGTTGTTATTTGTTTTAGTTCAATAAATGAGTATTTATGACATTTCATAAACAATTAAAATCAAGAACAAAAGTATCTGTATTTTTGTTCTTGATTGGAGTGAGTTTTGAAGACACTTTAAAATTGGCCAGTAGTGTTAACTTAAGCAAATAGCAGTAGGTACTATTGAGGCTGACGAAGTAATTCTTTTTTTAAAAACCACCATATTTAAAAAACAAGAGAATTTTTCTCGTACACATACCTTGTCCTAATAATAATGAACACATAAAAATAAATTATTCACAATCGCTTTGCTTGTTACTTGTCATATCAAAAGCACGGCCTAAATTGAACGAAGAAAGCTTTCGACACCCTACAGCTACATCGAAAGGACAGAGAGTAAGTATGTTACATCCAGAGAAAAGTATTAGATAAACTATCATACTTCTTGTAGTCAAATTTGATAAGCGTGGTAGGTATTAATCAAATTAAATGATCGGAGCTGCGGGTAACAGCTAGTTACCCAACAATTTCTAGGCATGGTAGGTATACTTTCTTAAATAATATGATGAAAGGCTTCTATTCCTAGTTGTAGGTATGTATATGTAGGTTAGAAATATTAAACCTCCTTCCTAAAGAGGAGCGAGAAAGCAGTTTTTTATTAAAGAACCTCTCAAAATGACTACTCTGCCTGATGGAAAGCATAAGCATCAAATCATCTAAGAGAGAGAATGCAACATGGTGACCCAGACCATGGCGGCCTAGTGATGCTTCTGCATCATTGGGCCTATTGAGAACCGTTGATGATAATAAAGCTATGGATGCTGTTGATAAATATATTGAAATACTAGTTGTTGCCCGCGACTCTGTCCGCGTTTATGTCGGTTATCGCGGCAAATAGTAGCCTATGTGTTATTCTGATGTATAAGCTATATTACTGTAAAGTTTCATCCAAATGCGATCCATAGCTTTTGCGTGAAAGAGTAACAGACATCCATCCATACATATTTTCAAACTTTCGTTTTTATAATATTAGTGTAGATATAGATTTAATGATAGATCGAAAGGTAGAGCTTACCTATCTATTAACCTCTCTGTGAATAATTATAAGGTTTGGTTCCAAAGTTCTATTGAGAGCAGCTAGTTACGAGTTTGTAGTTTGTACTATCGACAAATTTGTTTGTTTGTTGTGAATTACATGTCTATAAGAAAGTAAGCTTATGGCGGGTCATGATTCAAATGAGTCAATAATACCTACTATCCTAATAAAATGTGAAATTTAATTCCTTGATATACAAATGGACTACCATATATTATTATTGAATTACCACATTGTATAAATTAATTCATTAAGTACAATGTGGTTACAGCTTCATAATCCTGATTGCACAATGTTAGGAAACAAAATCAACTGTCTCAAAGCAAACTTTAAGCAAGCAATTCTTGTATGTATTTAATCTGAATGTCGCAAACAGTTTCAAAGATTTTTATGAAGTTTAGTATGCAATTATTAACATTGACGCAGTACCATAGCATGTCTACGATTCTTAACAACTAAAGGTAAAATAACTGAAATCTCTCAATTGAAAAAAATAGTTTTACTTTTGATCTATCTATTAATAAGGTTGTAATGCATGACATAAATCGACTTAAATGCTAATGATACGAGTCTCGTCTTTTGGAGTAGGTTTTCCTGATTGGAAGAGTATAAGTATCCATAAAGTTTCTAATTAAGATCAGTTAAAATCAGCCTTAAGAAGGGGTTACCTATTAACGGACTTACTCATGTACGTACTTATTCAGGAGGTATTTTCTTATACACAATGAAAGTACATAGCTGACTAACTAAACGCTGTGGAAGATATTCATGTTGCTGATCAAGAAAAGCGGTTGACAACTTTTCTTTATAATGAAAGCACACAATGCGCAATGACACAATACCTAAAAACTCTTTGAGTGTTTAAGTTCAAATATGTAGAAACAAACTATTAGATACAAAATATTTCAGTTTTTTTACACTCACATATAACTGAAGTTTTGTATGGCTTTGGGTCTACGCAGTCCTATCCCTATATTCACTTCTTGATCACTTAGGCAGGTTCCACTTGTAGAAATATGTCAGTACTTGCTATAATTTTTGACGTGACAACGTCTTATAAATTGGTTTGCCGGGTGACACTTCAAGAAACTGCGTTACGCTCCGCTCACGTTATGCGCTCACAATGAGAGCGAGTGAGAGGCACGCGTCCCTTCCACTCGGGCATGGTTAGCCCGCCTAAGAGCGAGAGAGACAGACAAAAAAAGTGAAAGGCACGCGTCCACTTTACCACTCAAAGTCGTTGTCACGTAAAACTTTCGCCCGTATACCGACTTTACAGGCAACCAATTTTTTTTTAAAGTTAATGAATTACTTGAATTTAAAATCTACGTCTGTATGGGTATCAAAATCAGTAGTAGACTAAAGCCTCCTCTCTAAGGCGATGTCTAAAATTATATTCATCAGTAGAGTGTGTCATCAGTGTTAAAGCTTATTGATGATGATGATCAACGGACTGTATGGGCACAACTACAGAGCTATATTTACTTGAAGCTGGGTTTGGAAAAAAGTGAAAATAAAAATGATTATGTTACTTGTATATCTATACTAATTTATAAAGCTGAAGAGTTTATTTGTTTGTTTGTTTGTTTGTTTGTACGCGCTAATCTCAGGAACTACTGGTCCGATTTGAAAAATTATTTCGGTGTTAGATAACCCATTTATCAAGGAAGGCTATAAGACCAACAGGAGCGGAGCACCAAAGAAGAATGTTACAAAAACGGCGGAAAGTTATCACGCTACGGGCAATAGGAGACGCAAAAAAGGTTGCGTGGGTCTGCTAGTATTACGTATTAGGCAATAATTGCGACCCCACTGTTTTGTAATCTTATTAATTATAAATTTGAACCATTTATTTGTCTTTGGATACTTCTATATTGTCAAGATTAAATTAAAGTCGTTGACGCACTTAGCTGAATTCACTTGGCACGCGCGACGCGTCGTTCAGGAGTACAATGTAATAGGTAAGTGTTTTCTACAATTATTTGAAATGACAATACCCTGCTTTATCTACATCATCATCATCAATTCCCTGCTTCCTAAAAACAAATCTCATAAAGATTCATATGCTACTTAAGGTTTCTGCTGATTTCGAAGATTGCTGCACCATTAACCTATATGGTGTTGGAAAAATATACTAATAGTATAAATTCGAAAGTAACTCCGTCTGTCTGTCTGTCACGTTCTCACGGCTAAACTGTTTTAATGAAATTTGGCATGGAGATACTTTGATTCTTGAGGAAGTACATAGGCTACTTTTGACCGCCATAACTCAGATATAGGGGTCAAGCCTATATTTTTTGGCATTACGCCATAAGCAAATACATTGTTTTATTTTATAGACATCGATGGTATTTATGAAGTAAAAAGCACATAAATAAGACAATCATCGTTTCTCTTACTACATCATTAGCTGAGAAGGGTGTTATTGGCAGACTGCATAATTACCGACCAGGCTCTAACAAGTCCTAAGAATCATTTTTGGTTTACTGTAAGACGCAATCTTATATTTTGTTAAACCAAAATTTATTCTCAAGGTTGACTGTAATTTTTGTGCTTGAAAAACAATTATTACGTATGGTTAAACTCTCTCCTGAGAGAAGACCCGACAGTGGGACTTTATAGGTTGTTGATGAAACAATTATGTAAGACAAACAACTAGGTATAAGCGATCTTTATAAAGGCAGTAGAAAATATTTCTCTGTTTGTATCTATGTGTTAGACGCACGCCATAACCATGTAATGAAAACAGATACATTATGAATTCTTCTATCGTCAATAGAGTCTATCTTAAAATCTGATGTATGTATCATTTCTATAAGTCAGAGGAAAAGATTTTCTAAAATTCATATTGCATCATATAGTATTGACCATCTCATCCTGAAACTGCAGTTAACTAGTTACTACGATCACATCGACCACCTAAAAAGTCTTGTGGTTCCTGAAGTAAGAAATAATACTACCTACTCAATAGAATATTCTTTTCTAGAACACTCCACGATATTGATAACTTTTATACTCGTAAAAAATAATGTATTTAAATTCGTTCTTAATAGTTCGGTTAAGATAAACAGTCAAGGTTATAATAATTCGCATAGATTTGAAAATCGATACGAATTATGGGAACACCATAAATTACAAAAAATTTTTTTTCGTATTTTTATCTACAAATACGTTCTATTTTTGCAATATTGAGCCAAAAGATAAAATTTACTGACTGACTGACTGATTCATCATCGCCGAGCGAAAACTATGATAGTTAGGGCTATGAAATTTGGTGAGTAGGATCGTTGTATTGAGCAGACGCCCACTAAGAAAGGAATTTTGGAATTTCTACTCCTAAGGGGGTGAAATAGAGGTTGAAAGTTTGTATGGAAGTCATCAATTTTTTAAGTTAGAAAACTGAAACTTTTCTTTCGAGCTGCATATATTAGTTAGTTTGGAAATCCGTCATTTTTTATTTAGCCGCCTAAAAACTTTCGTCTTTATGTTTCTGATTACAAATAGATGAATACTTATATCAATATTTATGTGAATTCTGTTCCTAAAGGGGTTCAAATATGGGTCGAATGTTTGTATGAAAGTTCTTTTAAAAGGGCTATTGATCAAAAATGAATAAATTATTCATACATACTTTTACACAGTTTTAATGAAATACATATAATCAACTTCCATGCCAGTAAAGCTGCGGGCAACAGCTAGTTATATATAAAAATACTTCTTATTCTTTGTCCATCAGTAAATAGACACAAAGTTTGTTTAACTGTTGACAATTTAAACCAAGTAGGTACATTAGAAAATGACGTCACTACAGTTAGGCACAATGTGAACTACTGAACTACTACACGCAGTGCCAAAATACAACGCTGGTTTTCAGCTGGCCACTGACATGACAATCGCAGAAAAAACATAAATTAACTTTAACATAAAATATAATAATAGATAATAAGAAAAATACATTCAAAAATCTTATGTTATTCAGTTTAGTTTGTAGTTTAGTTTAATTAAGACGATACACAAAATATAGTTTCAAGAATTAAGAGTAAAGGCAATAATCCTACAAAAAAAAGAAATCAATCTCAATCTGCGCGTGTACGAAGATATGGACAGTATACAATAACATTAATTAGAGACAATATTAAATTAATGAACGTTATTTTCCGATGTTTGTTGTGTAACGAGAAGGGAATTTTTGCGACCTAATAGGGCGAAAAATAATACAGCCAATTACCGACATCCATTGTAATTGGCTGTATTATTTTTCATCATTAGGTACTATTTATTAATATGAAAGATGAAACCGTGGGGTTAATAGACGTCATGTGACTTAAAGGACTGTAGTAGGGTATAAAGTACCTACGTACTTAACTGGGTAGCGGTCGAGATGGCTATCTACTATTTTTGGTAACACTTTATTTTGAAAAAGATTTTGAAGCCTTTTTCGAGTAGATAAGCAACATGAGCAGCTAGGAATGTAAATTTTCCGCGAGTGTCTCTGTTCTCACGATATTTATACAGCTAATGGTTCCATGAATGCTAGTTGAAGCAAAATGTACAAAAGCTGACATTAAATACTTTCCCACAAAATATCTACGTCTGTATTTCTGTCTGTTCTGCCTGTCTTCTTTACAATGGTAGTAAATGTCAGTAGATAGAAAACTATATTTTAATGAAAGTCTTACGTGACGTAATATAACGTGAAATCTATTCAAATAAATAAAATTGGAGTCTGATTGTAATATTAAAATAACCGCTTTTTAAGAAATGCATATATATGTATACAAGGTACATATACCAAAAATGTATTTAAAATAATTTTTGTCTGTCTGTCTGTCTGTTTGTTCCGGGTAATCTCTGGAACGGCTGGACGGATTTTGACGGGACTTTCACTGGCAGGTAGCTGATGATCCAGGGAGTAACGTGGGCTACTTTTTTTTGACTAACTTTGTCCCGCGCCGTTATTCGCGGTACGACGATAACCGCGGGTAACACCGCGGGGTTCAGCTAGTTTTTAATAAAGTTGATTTGATAGCAGTCAAAAGCGTGATTTTATTGTATGACGTTTAAGTAAGTAAGACGTAAAAGTTAACCTTTCGTTTTAGGAAAGTTTTGTGCTATCCTGGCCTTTGTACATTTTACACTATGTTATCTGCTCTGCCTGATGGAAAGCATGAGCAGATTCCAAGAGTTTATCGCTGCTGAAAATTAGTATTACGTAGACAGTTCGTTCAACTTAAGAAATGAAACTTAAATATTTAGTCGCATCGATTTTTAGTGAAATAGCCCAAAAGATAACGTCCAGTCTTAGTGAATTTATGTATTCGACTTTATTCCACCATACGATCTAAATGCTCAATTAGTATACAATCTTAACTTTACAGATATAAAACTATTCACGCATATATCGATAAACTTAACTGTCGCTCTTCCAACCACGTGCGATCAATTAGCCACGATATAGATAACATTTTTCTTTTACTTATGCTGTGTGTGTGTGTGTGTTTTACTTTTTTAAGTAAACGCTTATTTGCAGCAGTAGACTGTTAAAAGCTGTTGATGTGATTTTGAGATCCTACTCCTTATAAATCTAAATTCCTAAATCTAAAAATCTAAATCTTAAAACCTAAATCCATGATTCGAATTCGATAACCAGTACTTAACTTGTGGGTTTTCATTAATATGCATAATGTTCAACTCCGAATGTGTGAATCAATTTAAGTAGCCCTATTTTTTTACTTTTTATTTTTATTACTTAGCAGCTTGATTATATAAGTAGGTAGTTAGTTGATACTTTACACAAAGAATGAGAAAAAATTTAAATTTTTATATTCATTTAAACGGGTTTATTGTAAATAAAGTATAAAATGATGTGGACAGTGTACTAAAAGCAAAAAAATAATTCGGTAGGTCCTAACTACCAGTCATCACACCTCTCTCGACATCAATTAAAGCATTCATCAGTCAAAAAATATCTTAGAATTTAAATTTGTCAAAGCATATTTAACTATTAGGTACTCAAGCTATTTCATTAAGCTGAAAAATAAAACAACCCCAGACTCGATGGCGTTGTGTCATTTTATTATAAACTCCTATGGCCACCTTCCTACTTCAGCATCAGACCCTGGTTACCATATAAGATTAAAATACTCGTCAAGACAAATCGAACGAGCCCAAACTCAATGGGGTTATTTCATTTTATTGAAAAACTCCTATGTCCACCTCCCCAGTTTAGCATCAGACCCTGGTTACCATATAAGAGCAAAGTAGGTAAACGTCAAGAAAATCAAACAAACAAAACTCGTTGGGTTTGTTTCATTTTATTACGGAGCTCTTACCTTCCAACTCCAGTATCAGATCAGCTCCATATCATCTGAATATTGCATTGTCACGCAATATACATATGCAAGTGAAATTTTCACTAAATCACAAACACAAAGGGAATTAAATTTAACTTACCTACTAGATTTACCCAAATAAACAAGACAAACTAAATTAAAACGTTTAAAATAGGCGAGGTTAATAAGGATTCTATGAAACGCCGCATAACATGCACACAGACTGCAGAAGTGTGGCTGATCAATGAGCTGACATCCTCCGATTGACATCACTACCGGAAACATGTTGTGACCTGTAATCGTGCTGAGCTTCTAGGATGGTCTAGGATAGTTGGAGTATGAAGATGACAAACCCACGTACAACGGTCCAATCAAAAGCCTAAGAGCTTGTCCAAAACAAACAAACAAAAGATTCCATAGAAGTTCCCCTTTCCTCTTGCGAAGAATCGACTCCAGACTGTGACGTAAGAAGGTATTTGTGTTTATGATCCTTTGTTACTTGTTAACCTTCGTTGATCCAGACGTTTACGTAAAGCCATGACGTTTCATGGCTTCTGGCTACTTTTTAAGATCGTTATATAAGTGAAACGCTGAAGTTTGGGTAAGAGTTTCGAAATATTAATATTGAAAATTGTAATCTTGTTGTACAGAATTTATGTATATAATATAGTTATTTATTAGTATTTTTTATATCAATTGATTCTAAGTCAAAACAATGATAAAATATCAAATATAATATAGATAAAAAATGCAAATAGCTCAAAAATCACAAGTGAATTAAATGTTATAATACGAAGAATTATAATTTTTTAAATAGGTACCTGGTTTAACTTATAATTAACGGTAAAACATCATAAATGCGATAATGACTGCCTCCTAAAAAGGTCTGTAAAAATTGATTAGTCAATATGTAAAAATCTGGGCATTTACAATTCACAAATCACTTTTGTATCATGCTATGCATGAAGATTAAATAAATTCCCAGAGGGGTTGCATCAGCCAGACGGTTGGCCATAAAAAACTCAAAACTACACAATGAAATGAAAAACTTAATTGATTTGTAATTATAAAGTATTATTACTGCATAATATTTATTATTTCGCGATCTCTAGTTACATCATCATCATAGTGTTACGTTATGTATTTATTAACTTCCTAGATTATCACCTCCAAAAAAACACACAATCATGCAAAAAAAATGCTCCACGTTAAAATATTTTTTAATAGTAAATCAGTAAACAAATAATAAATCATTTTATTTACCAGTGGGGTTAGGTTAGGTTAAAATAACAGGTGAATAAAATAACAATTTCATATTTTATAAACTTTATTGGTTACTTTAACATCCAGTAAGATTTATATAAGATATGCATCTCTGAGAATATATCTATTTAACATGTAACATTGACACATCAACTCCGATATTTTGCTGAACATTTTAGAAAAATACATCAACTTTGATCTAATACAGAAGGAATTGCTACACACCATATAGATAGTTTTGTATATGTATATATTTCTGCAAGATGCTGAATATGAAATTAATATAATCTGCAAACTATTTTATAACATATCGCTAACTTCATCGATAGTTTTATGGCTTCAAAAGCTTAGTTTTTACACCGTCCCGGTGTTTACTTTGTAATTGTGAGATAAAAGGAGGCACGGAGTTATAATGACCACCAATTTCTAATAGGTACGTAAGTGACAATTATAATAATTTCTAACTCTAGTCTTAGTATAAGAGATGTAAATGGTGTATAAAATAGTGTTCATGTATGTAAAGGCGACGATTATGTTTTACTGGGAAATAGTGGAATATTTATACGAAACGGCCAGACGGACGCTATCTGTACCATCGAGGAAACAGTACAGTGTAAAGTGATAGATTATTAGAGGCCGACATGGTGGCATACATGTACTCGTATGTCAATTTAAGAACAGTTCTGATTTATTACTTGAATTTTGTTAAGCTAAAAAGTAGGCGTAAATTGTCAAACATGTAAACCTAAGTAATACGAAGACTAGAAACAAGTCGCGTGTCTCCAAACTGGCTTCGAACACGCGACATTAAAAAGCGTAGTGCGATCGATGTATGCTAAATAATCGTTAATCAGACAATTTACATTATCATTGAAAAAAAGTAACTCTTTGAAGCGTTACTGTCTATGGGTCTGTAAGAAATTTACTGCAAATTGAAACTTAAAAAGTATTTAAATGTGTTTTTAAATGAAATTATGTTTTGTGTACATGAATATGGGAGTGGGACTGGGATTGGCAAAATGTAGATGTTTAGAGATCATTATATCAGACTCTGCCAATCTTTTCGGAAATACAGGCGTGAGTGTATGTCTATATTTAATTACTGAATTTCTTTTAGAAAGATTAAAAAGTGTGGACTGTTGATTGAAATTCTAAATAAATTTTGCGTGCAAGTACCTTGGTATAGGTCACGATAGGTATATAGAATTTATAATTTAGGTTTTAACTGTGATGTTTATCATTGGGCTGAATTTCCAGCGAAACCGATTTTACAGGTAACTAATTTGCAAAAAAACAACAACAACAAAACAAATTTCGCCTTGCGATTGAGCCTTGACCTACGATTAACTTTTGGTTACGAAACAAAAACGAGTCAGGGAAAAAACCGAATAATTTGTCCGCTTTGATAAATTGCTTAAAGCGAAGCAAGACTCCTTTCCGGTTTATACAGTTCACTTGAAACTACTTTGTGCACTTAATGCCTACTTTATCTACTGAAATATTATAGTAAGTACAGTTTTTTCTTGTTGAAATTTACTGCAGGCTCAAAACTTCAAATCATTGTTTCCGTTTTTACTTACATTTTGCAGCAATTTTCAAGTTTAAATTAATTTATATTTGCATTACTAGAAAACTATTATAGGAAATAAAATTTAACATACAAGACTCCTAGAACAAATATTTAGTTACTGACTCATCTTTTGGATCACATGATTTGTAAGTATTTATCTGTTCTGAAATATATAATTAATAACAAAAGTAAAAGGAGTAATATTGTAAGCAGGTAGTTAAGTATGTGGTTTGTAAATGTTAGAAGTGCCTAGATGTCTGGGATCAGTAATTTGATTATGTTTCTTAATATCTTGATATGATTAACATCATCTTATTATTTAGAGTATTTATCTATTGCTTTTCCATAAGCTAAACTTTTGAGGAGATAATAAATGAACTACGGGAATTTTACGATGGTGGAATATTATAGATATTCCAGATTTCTTGAGGCATGAAGTTATACCTCATTTTTAACCGTAGCCAAATGGCAAAAAACGGAATCCTTATAGATTCGACATGTCTGTCTGCCTGTCCATCCGTACGTGAACCGCATTAAGATTTTCACACAAAAATAAAAAGAAACAATTAATTTTGGGGGCTCCCCTAATTACTTAAAAGTTTAAAACTGAAATTCAAAACTTTTTTTTTCTTCAAACCCATACCTGTCGGGTATCTATGGATAGGTATTAAAAAATGATATTGAGGTTTCTATTCTCATTTTTTTCCAAACTGAATAGTTTGCGCGAGAGACACTTCCAAAGTGGTAAAATGTGTGTCCCTGTAACTTCTAAAATAAGAGAATGATAAAATTAAAAAAAATATATGATTTACATAATGTAAATCATATATTTTTCATTACCATGCAACCTTCCACCGAAAATTGGTTTAAACGAGATCTAGTTAGAAGTTTTTTTAATACGGCAATAAATCGTAAACCGCCAAGTAAATATATTATTATTTAACCATCGATCAAAGTTACAACGAACTTCAAGAACTTTTATATTGTATTACTTGCGGAAGGAACCCTTCATGGGCGAGTCCGACTCGGACTTGGCCGCTTTACGATTACGGTTTTCAGAGGAAAACGTCATTCTTTCCGTGTCAAATTTTGATATTGATTTTTTTAAGTAGATATTGCAAACATTAGTCTAAGTAACGCTAGTCCTTTTATTAATACAAAAGATAGAATAAAAGGCAGTCAAAATAATACAATATTATTTTGACTGCCTCTTTGGTCTCGCGGTTGGCGTGTGCGACTGCTGATCATGAGGTCTCGGGTTCGATTCCCGGGTCGGATCAAATGTTTGTATGATCTACAAATATTTGTTTCGGAGTTTGGGTGTTTTCTATGTATAATATGTATGTATTTACAAAAAAAAGTATATGTGTATTTGTATCAGTTATCTAGTACCCATAACACAAGCACTGCTTAGCTTGGGACTAGATGGCGTTGTGTGTAGATGTCCGAAATATTTATTTATTATTTTATTTATAGAAAATATTTTCTATTTGACATTGACAACATAATTTAATTATAATTTATTTTAAAATCTCACAGGCGTATAATATAAGGAAACATAAATGATATTTTAACCGACTTCCGAAAGGAGGAGGTTCTCAATTTTTGATAATAACATTTAGGTAGTCGGTTATCACTCCGGCTGTAACACAGAATACGTATTAAACTAATAGCTGACACACGCAATCTCGTTTGCGCCTTATATTGCCTGTAGCGTGAAAATTTCCCCCGTTTTTGAAACATTCTTCATTGTTGCTCCGCTCCTATTAGGAGTAGCATGATGATATATACCCTATAGCCTTCCTCTATAAATAGAATTTTTCAAATCGGAGCAGCGGTTCCTGAGATTAGTGCGCTCAAACAAACAAACAAACTCTTCAGCTTTATTATATTAGTATAGATTCGTAGGAGTGCAGGCGTATACAACATGTTCTGCTGTATGCAACAAAAATAGTAGGTAGGTATTATTAATCTGGCTAATAAGTAATGGCTGATTAGAAAAGCGTTTACATTAGACTTAGAAGTATTTAAATAACGTGAAGTTATAGCTCATTAAATTTAAATTTTAACAAAAAAAAACTACTTTAGGAACTGAACCAAATTGAAATGGGTCCAAACGAAAGCACTAACTTTTAAAATAAAAAAAGAATCATAAAAAATGGGTCACCCAATCGAAAGTTCTGTTGTAATAAACACAAAAAATCCTTTTTTTTTGTTTGAAAGCTTGTGCTTCCCGTGTGGTCAAATTTCAATTAGGTCCAGTTCTGGCAATCGTATTTTTTTGTTAAAATTTGTGATTATTTGAAGTCGGTTTAAAAGATGTAGTCATTACTTATTTCAGAAAACAGTCAGAAAACACAGTCGTAAATGACAATTTCAGTGTATTTAAAATGAACGATTTTAAGTTCTATAACTTTGGTCGCAAATCAGCTATTTGTGAAGCATTTTCAAAGAACTCACTAACAGGTGGCTCTGGTTATATTTATAGATCAGCGCACCTCATATCATCACCTGTTGCTTTGCAACTGCACCGTACTTACTTCGAGACAGTTTGCTAAACTAAAAAGAAAACTTTATAAATTTATGATAATATTATAGAGATAAATAGATAGATACTCTTTATTGCACACCATAGTTTAGAGGTATCCTTTATAATATTATTATTTACACAATATTGTTTGAATGAATGATGGATCGTACGCATATGTCGACTGGTCAACATCAGCGTCGACGGGAATAAAGTTTAACTCGCGTTTTGTTCGTATTTAGCATTCCCCGTTGACTGTTGTTGTTTCTTAACCTCACGAGTTTACTTCGTTTAGGAATTTTGTTAATAATAGAAAGTATAAGCTATTTAATGTTACGAAGCAGCTTGTATAAGCGAAACAGTGAGTTTAAGGTTTATATAGTTTCCTAAACTAAATAAATCTTCTAAAGATACATTCTATGCAATTCAGCTTAGAGATATTCTAGTTTTGAGAATCTGTTTCTACAAATTTATGTATAAGTCACTGTAAGATTGTAAAAACCGTTAGATTATAATCCAGTAGTATATGGCCATAGAGTTAGGTTAGAACTTCTTTGATTAATCACAAATTATTTTAATGTAACTAACAACAATTTTATATAACTAATTCTAAGGCTGTGAGGTATTTTCAACAAGAAATCAATTTACAATCACAAAATACTTTACATTAAGTAACAAATAAATTAACAAACAAATTTGGCGGCACGTGAAATTTATGTTGTTCAACCAATCAGCGCGCATTTGCGATTGCGTTGCATACCATTTCACAATCTAGACTGTTTGCAATCTCGCGAGATAGATTACAATCTTACGGTGACATATGTATGGATGTCAAAAAAATATGTGTTGTATATTGTCAGGGACTAGTGACAAGTGTATGACCAACATATCTTTTTTTTTTACAGAGATAAGCTATATAGGTTCGTTATATTTACGTTTTTCGCCACAAAGCTTTCAAATATAAATTTTATGTTATTACTTTTATGTTCGGCATAGACATTCAGTGTACAAATTTTTGTATATGACCGCGTGGTCCAATCACTTTGTCCGACTGATCGGACGACGCGGACTTTTTTTCCTGTTTGTCCGACTGATCGGACGACGTGGACATTTTTTTCCTTTTTGTTCTACTGATCGGAAGAGTCGGACCTTTTTCTTTCCTGTTGGTTTGACTAATCGGTTGACGCGGATTCGTTTTCCTGACGGTTTGATTAATCGGTCGACGCGGACTTTTTTTCCTGTTGGTTCGATTGATCGGACCACGTATTTTTGTTGTGTTTCATGGACTAATTAGACTTCGCAGATTTATCGTATTGTTTCTATTCATAACATTACACGAAATATCCAAGTTTTATAAGCCAGAGATCTTTTCATAGATGGATATAAACTTAACATCTGATTTGAAGTAGACTAACTTAAATATTAATAATTTCATTTGTTTTTGTGAAATTATTTTTTTTGCAGGACAGGACAGAGTGTTATTTAGTGTCTAGCAACAGAGGCAGAAGCTAATTTGTGCTGAGCCAATGAGAAGTAGAAAGTGCAAAATATATAGATTATTATATACTAAACAATGCATAAAACTATCCACGAATGACGTTTTTTATAAGCATTTTACGTACGTGTATCGTGAAACAATCCATAATTGCTATAGACACCATCAATAAAGTAGGTAGCACATTTATTCCTGAGATAAACAATTCTGTATTCTACACAACGATTTAACAACATGTAATAACCCTTATGAATTTCACAACATATTTCATTCAGTATTCATTCATCCAACAATTCCCTCAAGTCATATTTTGCACCTTTACTCGCGTGCATATACGTACTTAGTTAACTAAACTGGTCATTACATTGTGTAATGAGATTAATAAGTTACTAATACTAACTACTATCGTGGTCTTTCTTAATACATGTGAGGATGTCTAAATTTATAAAATTTAACATCAATTTGACACAAGAATTTACCCTAACAACTTTTTGCAACCTGTTGCTTAAACTATCTACAGGTTGCTCTAAATTGATTTTATAGTTATGTACTTCCAATGTTTGAGTGAGTTTTTAACAAGATTTAATGAGCTTGTAAATTATGTTGTTCAACCCATATAATATGAGATGCATATAGATGTATGCTACGTATGAAACCGTCGCCACAGGTAGCATCACTAATTGGCAGAACACTTGTTGCTACTAATAGATACCTGTGTGTGATTTAGTGGTTGCGTTAGTACGTGTCACTGCGACTGCCGTCAGATTAGCGTAGATTGTAATAGTCCGATTATGTTATTACCTTATTAGAAATAACAAATATATCAACGTGCCACTGTAAGTGTCAATACAAAAGGGACCTTAAAATCGAATGCATTTCAATCAATAAGTTTACTGCGATATAGTTTTAGAAACTTCAAATCATATACGTAGATTAATTTCATGAACTATAATGAAAATGAACAATAGTAATGGGTATTTCCAGTAGGTAAATTGGAATATATTTACTTATGAAGTATTAGTTTCATAAATAATATAGGTACAAATAATAATATTTAATAGGACAAAAATAAAAAAAATCTATTAAACTGAAAGTAATTTATTAAAATAACAACTTAAAATAGTTAAAGTGATAAGAAACGATATGTGAAATAATAATTTGGTTACAAAATTATTGTAAATTCCTGATATAAATAAACATCGTCTCACATTTCATGACTTTCTGCTGAAAATCGCTTGGCATTTGTAAATGCGGCTGGTATGTCCAATTCTAAGATTAATTAGCCTCAAAATATGTCATCGAGCTGATATAGTGACAGATAATATATTGAAGATGGTAGCTAAGCAAAATGGACCGTATTAAGGGACTTCGTTTACAAACACATTTTACCTTTGCCGTCAAAGTTATACATGAGATAGTATATTGGCCAAGTTTATGTAGTGTATCAGTAGTTTGTCTAAGCAATTAGCACTTAGGGCCACTTGCACGACAGCTTAAATACATTTAAGACATACCAAATGCGTTATAGAAGGTTAAACATTGCACAACGAAACATTTTTATGCTAAACATGTTTAAGAACTGCTGAGGCTAAACATCGAAACTCGGCTATTTAGCGGCGCTAATCGTGTTTAAGGCGTGCCTGTATGCGAGAGCAACACTATGATACTGTCGTCTCGCCCACACTTTAAAGCACGGGGCACAGGGTGCGCCGCCTTATCGTATTTAACTAAATTTACCTGCTGACATTATTGTGTAAGAGGGCGCTAAATTTGTTTAAGTTAAACGTGTCTAGTCGTTTAACTAATTTTGTTTAGTAGCTACTAGAGTAGAACGTTTGTGCAAGTCGCCCTTAGTGTTATACTTAGATTAATTCATTTAAAATTTTCATCTCATGACATTGTATTCTTCATTGTTTAAACGTAATGACCGTATGTTCACACTTTTTCTACACATACGGTGTCTCTTAACAGAGAGCTGTATACCACGGGTAAAGTTTTCGTTGTCACAGCCCGACAAAAACTATTCCTATATACAAATGTTTTATGAATAATCTCACAACTTAATAGATTTATGGGTAAGTTCTAAAGTATGCCTTAAATTTAGTACGAATTCGTAATATTTATTAGATTAACATTTAAAAATATATGTTATCAATCAAGAAGAAATAGTTCACAAGTGCTCCTTGAAACTTATAGTTATTAGCGTGTTCAAAAATATATTCTTTTAGGAAAAATACATATGAAGTTTTGAATTTGAAGCCAAACACACATTTAGGGTTCCTCAGTTAGAACCTTACACTAAAGATTGGTTTCGTATTTTGATATTCGTTGTTGTATTTACATCACAAGTTCTTTAGAACAAGATCTAATGGCTGTTCATTAGCTACAGTTTACATACGTAACAGACATTTGAGTTGGAAATTTATTGTTCGTACAGAATTATAACAATTTAAGCCTATGTCTTTTTACAGCATGATAAAGTACAAAGATCATACACACCGATCAAACATCTATGTCTTTTAACTACTTATATTTAAGGTCTTTTTTCACATCTATAAACATTTATTGAATTTGTCACAGTATAATACAAGCTCGAAAATTTTAGGGAATCGTTCCTACTAACACTTAGAAATAACAAATGAAGAGATTCGTAATACACGGGTAATATACAGAGCTTTAAAGTATGGTGCCACTTATTGAGCTGTTACACACCAAAGTCATAACATATATTAATCTTAAATGAAAGAGAGAGAGAGAGAGAGAGAGAGAGAGAGAGAGAGAGAGAGAGAGAGAGAGAGAGAGAGAGAGAGAGAGAGAGAGAGAGAGAGAGAGAGAGAGAGAAGACAGAGAAAGAAAAACGAGAGCTTGTTTTTAAAATGACGATGATGTTTGTTTTATAATGTTGAAATTATTTACATAAATATTAATAATACCTTTCGGTAATACTTAATGTATCAGCTGAAACGATTTTGAATTGAGGTATAGCAGTTAAATATTTTAATAATACCGTTCACGTGTATCACTCTCGTGCTATCTTACTACGGATTAACGATGTAATAATTCTAAAAATACTTTTTATAAAAAAAATAAACATTAACGTAAATTGTTCACACTATGCCCAGACCCGTAACGTCAGATATCACACAACTATGTTCTTATTCTCATCAGGTCCAACGTTTTCAGAGTCTGGGTGAAATATAAAAATGTAAAGGGTTATTTAGTAAAGTTATATAAAGAAAGTCATTTGCGCGTCTCTAACAACTAATATAACTTACAATTTTATTAGCCTACTAATCCGTTATTAACGAATATAGTTACTACAGATACGATAAGTGTTACTATTTTACTTTAAATAATATTAAATATATTATGCTATCTTACACAGAAAAGGCCAAAGAAATAAGTTTTATCGTTGGTTACTTCGTTGACATGTAAGCCGCTATATTAAAGAAATCCAAGAAGCTATTCAGTGCGACGGGGACCGTCCGCGAAGCACAGAACGCGATTTACAGGCCCATACATTATACCATCCGTCCATGTCGCACTATATCACAAGGTAAAATTTTTGTTATTTAATATTATAGTACTAGTCATTTTAGAGAATAAATCATCGTACGGAATAATGTAGGGCACTCCGGCAGTTGGTCGAAAGTATGACTATCATATTATCAAATGTATTAGATGAGATGTTATGCCTCATAATATGCAATACTTGCGATTGCCTTATTGGCTTTTTTTTTGTAACCTATACAAAACCAAGCAATTGTCAGTTAAATAAAAATCATTATTTTGGTAATTTTAATGAATATACATACAGAATATTTTGGCACGTACGGACGTACACATACAACTAGTACTATAACATTAATATACAAACAAAAATAGCCTTATGTTAAGGACTATGGATTGCAGATACTATTATATATAATCTACGTTTGGATCACTTTGATGCGTTGTAGAAACTGTTGAATGATTGAGAACAAACTTTAGAGTTTGAGTCTACAATCTGTTCGTAAAGTTAATAAGGTTCAATGCTTAGGCCTATCAAATCGATTTTATATGGCATCAACCATGGTATTTTCGCACTTGACTATGGCCGATTATTTTATATTAAATAAATTTCAATACTTACTATGTATGTATATAGAAAAACATAAAATCATTTTATAAACGTAAAAAAGTATTAAATATCAAAGGATATAATTTAAACCTATATGGCAGATTTATGTACAGAACTAGTATCAAAATTTTATTAAAGCGCGTCCGTCATGCGTAATATTAACGTAGAACTAAAAGAATACTTAGATTTTAGTATTTCGTGCAAATTAAAATACTGTTCCTTACAACGTTTAGAATTTACAATAAGTGGAAACAATCACAGATCTAGTATTGTAGTGACGTGCCGATTCTTTCCAAATATCCGCAGATCTTTAAAATGGTATGTACGAATACGGATTAATAGGGTTATAGATACATGAGTACGGATATGAATGTTTATTGAAGAGCTGGGTTTTTGTGAGCTTCTCAATTTATATAAAGTCTTTCTGCTTAGACAATTTTTTAATTTAAGAATGAGGAAGGTGACGAGTGCTCCAACGGTAACGATACTTGCTCTATTGTGGTAGAGATCTGGTCCTACTGCAGATTGAAAATTATTTGGTTTATTTGTGAAATTACATCGTTTACTTGCTCCAACGGTAACGATACTTGCTCTATTGTGGTAGAGATCTGGTCCTACTGCAGATTGAAAATTATTTGGTTTATTTGTGAAATTACATCGTTTACTTGCTCCAACGGTAACGATGCTTGCTCTATTGTGGTAGAGATCTGGTCCTACTGCAGATTGAAAATTATTTGGTTTGTTTGTGAAATTACATCGTTTACTTGCTCCAACGGTAACGATGCTTGCTCTATTGTGGTAGAGATCTGGTCCTACTGCAGATTGAAAATTATTTGGTTTGTTTGTGAAATTACATCGTTTACTTGCTCCAACGGTAACGATACTTGCTCTATTGTGGTAGAGATCTGGTCCTACTGCAGATTGAAAATTATTTGGTTTATTTGTGAAATTACATCGTTTACTTGCTCCAACGGTGACGATACTTGCTCTATTGTGGTAGAGATCTGGTCCTACTGCAGATTGAAAATTATTTGGTTTATTTGTGAAATTACATCGTTTACTTGCTCCAACGGTAACGATACTTGCTCTATTGTGGTAGAGATCTGATCCTACTGCAGATTGAAAATTATTTGGTTTGTTTGTGAAATTACATCGTTTACTTGCTCCAACGGTAACGATACTTGCTCTATTGTGGTAGAGATCTGATCCTACTGCAGATTGAAAATTATTTGGTTTATTTGTGAAATTACATCGTTTACTTGCTCCAACGGTAACGATACTTGCTCTATTGTGGTAGAGATCTGATCCTACTGCAGATTGAAAATGATTTGGTTTATTTGTGAAATTACATCGTTTACTTGCTACAACGGTAACGATACTTGCTCTATTGTGGTAGAGATCTGATCCTACTGCAGATTGAAAATTATTTGGTTTATTTGTGAAATTACATCGTTTACTTGCTCCAACGGTAACGATACTTGCTCTATTGTGGTAGAAATCTGGTCCTACTGCCGATTGAAAATAATTTGGTTTATTTGTGAAATTACATCGTTTACTTGCTCCAACGGTAACGATACTTGCTCTATTGTGGTAGAGATCTGGTCCTACTGCAGATTGAAAATTATTTGGTTTATTTGTGAAACTACATCGTATACTTGTTCCAACGGTGACGATGCTTGCTCTATATAAGCATCCTCGATGTGGAAGAGGTCTTGACCTACTGCATATATGCACTATGACGAATTCTTTCTCGTGTTTACTCGCTAAAGTATCATTGATCTTGTACACAGTTAATTTTGTTTTATTAATAGACTCTAATGAAATAAAAGTGTGTCAGTAGCACAATCAATGGTACTTTATAGCAAGTAAACACGGGATATAATATATTTATATATTCAGTGACGTAAAATGATGTAACGTAAAGTATATTAAAGTAGTACCTACCATAAATGGTACTGACCAATGGTTCATCCGACATAAAGCCCACAAAAACGTAGGGAGCAGTAAACAGTCAATTAGTACCTTTTAATATGTTTAAATAAGTATCTAATAACTATATAAATTTAAATGTTTGTTATTTGTTTAACAAATTCACCAAAAAGAAGCGGACACGAGATATGATTTTTCCTACAAGAAGTTCACCTAGCCAATTCCGATCACGGCGGCCAGTCTCAACGGAGACCAGACGACTGCCCTGGATAAATAATAGTGCACAAACGTGTGCGCAAACACAGATGCACTCTCATAATCAGATGGTACGATTATCCGACACGCCCAAGGAGAGATCAGGCGTAAGACCACTATCGGATATGCGGATACGGATATGAATATACGGTACATCACCACAGCAACTTAAAAGTTAAAATAAGATATTAATTTACTAGTTGTGGTATAATAATATCATGGTAAAGGTTGTCATAATGGGTCACCAATATTTTGATATTGGAAGTGTTTTATTCTTTACAAATCACATCACTATACGTTGAAAATATTTCCTAGCTATCACATGACAACTCTGAAAAATTGGGCATTAGTTTATAATCAGAACTTAGTGAGTTAATTCAATAAGTATATTTATTTTTTGCGCAACCAACTGGATTAAGTAAATTTTCGAAGACTGTTAATGATTGAACTGTCTTATAAAATTAAAATAAAACCATAATGGTTTTTAACACGTAATACGAAGTTTTATGATAATAAGCTGTCCCATATTTACACACATTAATATAGGCAGTAGGTAATAATATAAAGACCAAAATCATTTACCAATAGTAAGAATAGTATCCAGGCTACAGAACGTAACTTCCCAAATATCCGGATTAACTTAAGTGACTACCTTAGTAAATTTCTACTAGGTAATCTAATTTGTTGTCGCATCGTAAATACAGACAATTAGAATTAGAAACAGCCTCTACAACATATCAGTCAATATTGTATACAGTTAGTATTAACCTATATGATTAAATCACAATTTTTCTTACACACGCCGAATATTTAGGATTGTGAAGGGGTGTTGAGGGGTAGTGGGCTGTCGGCGCGGGGTGGGGATGACGATTCGTCATATGTTATGTTTAAGCTTTCGCAATCGCTGCAGAGTGAGCGAGGGCTGCTCCCGGGTCACGTCTCGTAGCGAACGTTTAAAATAGCAGCTCGGCACATGGGACACTCCTTCAGTTGGGCCGTACATAGCGAACAGAATCCCCTGCAAAATAAAACAATTTTGTTATAGAAAAAAAACTATTACCAACGTTACATTAAACTAATTTTCATTGTATTAAGACTAATTTAAATACATTGATGACGTAGTGCTTGATATTATTATTCATTATTATTAACACAACTCCATAAATATGTTGTAAATTTGAATTGATAGAAAGATAATACTTAATATTTACACCAGGGGTTACAAATAATATACAGTCGAAAAACTAACAAAAAATGTGATGTATAAAGGGTACCCTTATTGCTTATAGCAATTTCTTCCAGGCAATCTTTTTTTTTTTTTTTTTTTTTATTAAAGGACTTTGTCGCTCTGCGACCACATCGCCCTGTGACAGTACGAATACATAAATTAACATCTAACATAGACATAACTCTACTAATTTATACAACATTCGGGCTTCCACCGACACAGGGTTAGCCAGAATACTATTACAAAGACCGATGTTCATACCTCTCGAGACCCCAGGCAATCTTTAGGTAAACTAGTTTCATTTAAAGCTGATGTTAGGTATTTTAAGTACAAGTAAAAAAAAAATTTACCTGTGAAGCAAACATTTAACTAACCGAATAAATTATAAAGGTGAATACCTACTTAATTCTTAGTGAAAGTATTTTTTTTCCATTTTCATTTCCATCCACGTTTTGAAATTATGACAACGGTTTTTACAAAAATGTATAAAATGTTGTAGGGTAAACTAAGGTATAACTGGCCACTGTCATTAACTGGCCACTACTTGCTTTAATTGTTCGAAATAAGAATAATAAAACAAGCACGCTATCTGTTTTGTTTTGAAATTATTACTTAGTTAATTAGCTTGCACATAAGTACTATGGTTTACCGCTATATACAGTAGCTCCAAAATTAGCGGCTATTTTTTGACAATTGGCGTGCAAATCTCGACACTTTAGGTTGTTCCTCGAGTAAATGTGAAGCGAAACTATTTTTTAGAATTATTTTTTTTGTCTATACAAACTGTTTCTATGGACTGGTTGTGTTTTTGGGGTTGTTTTTAAGATGGGTGACATGAATTTAATACTTTATGTTGTTAAAATCTGTTCAATGATGATTTAGAATGGGTGGAGAATTACTAATTTGTACATTTGCTCTGTTCAGTAAATGGCCACCTATGCCAGTTACTACTAAAAAAAGTACTAGTACTAAAAAAAAAATTTTGGTGGCCTTTTGGTGACTGATAAAAATGCAATATTTTGTTTAGATTAAAAATAAAAATATTCAAATTCATGCTGTTAAGTTGACGCCTATGAAAACCTATATTTAAGATAGGTATACTTTACACAAATTTATCATGACAAACTTAAATATACGACTGTGAAATTGGAAGCGCATGTTTAAATTGGCCAAAGACCTAAAGTGGCCACTTACTGGTAAGTTTACCCTTTATACTATTGTATCTTTTGCATATTTACCTGTGCATGCAGGGCTCGAGGACGCAGCACGCGTCATCGTCAAAGCACAGAGTGCAACTGTCCTCCCTCACACTTGAACACCTCAGCTGCTCCAAATAAATTCGACGTGGAACCACCTACGCAGTAAGCCATTTTTTAGTCAGTGTTCACAGTACTCATGTATTAAAAACACAATTAAATAAATAAATATTTCGGACATCAAACACACAACGCCATCTAGTCCCAAGCTAAGCAGAACTTGTCTTATGGGTACTAGATAACTGATATAAATACTTGTATACTTTTTTTTGTAAATACATGCATACATATCATACATAGAAAACACCCCAACTCCGAAACAAATATTTGCAGATCATACAAACATTTGGTCCGACACTGGAATCGAACCCGAGACCTCAAGCATAGCAGTCGCATACGCTACCTCTGCGCTACCGAGGCAGTTAAATATAAGTAACATTGTATATTGTTCGCATATATATGTTCATTAGAAACCACGCTTCGTTGTAGCACTTTGTACTTGCAATATACATATAAACAAAATTCATGATTAAACTATATAATTTTAAAGTTTGATGAAGTCCTGTCTAGCAAAACTGAGTTGATACGATAGTAAGTGTGAAAAATTGGTTTAAGAACAAAGTAACCTTTGCGATTAACGATTAAGTTCATCGACACGATGGGGGTAGTTTCAACCGGTGTGTGAATACGGCCTCATATTAAAGAGGTACTAAGATATTACGGGAACATAAACTTCTGCTTCCTATGATACTGGGGATCAGGCTCTAAGGGCTTGACTGTGGGAAGTGACAATCGTATTCTAAGAATTCGTCACCACGTCGCCAACATGTTTTATTTTATTTATGGAATAGGCGGGCAAACGAGCACACATATCGCCTGATGGTAAGCAGTTACCGCCGCCCATAGACACCCGCAACACCACAGGCGTCACAAGTGCGTTTCCGGTCTTTTGGGGGTGGGGGGTGGGAGATAGGGAGACCGACTTGGGCTATGTGCCCCCGTTATCCTCACAAACTCGGTGAAATACGTGCAAACACTATTTCACACTGATTTTCTGTGAGGCCGTGGTATCACTCCGGTCGAGCCGGCCCATGCATGCCGAAGCGTGGCTCTCCCACGGAATGGACTACGGAAATTGATATTAATCTTTAATATTAACTTGTTCTACCTTTTTCTCCTCATCGGTGAGATATCCGTGATCGTTGAAGCAATCAAAGGCGCGATCAGTAGGTGGGTAACGGAACGGTTCGTGGCCAAAGTTGAAGCGACACTGTTGAAACGCCATGAAACTAGCAGCTGCGAAGAACCCTTGCCTGCCAAAAAGGACTCAATCGGTTACACAAATATATTTATTTACATGCAAGATTTTATTCGCTCGAAAATATGCGACTGGAATTCGCTAAGGTCTCTCGTGTTGAGGTCTAGTACTATTACACTAATGTAATCGACAATGAACGATCGAAATGTGAAAGACAAAAATTGTAAAAAATACATTTTTGGTATATGTACCGTGTATACGTATATATGCATTTAGTAAAAATCGGTTATTTTAATATTAAAAACAGACACTTCAATTTTATTTATTTGTATAAATGTAGTTGCACTATATGTGTACGTGGGTTTGTGTTATTTCTTAGAAATTAAAATGAGATTCTCCGATTCCACAAAACTATGTAACACGTGAAAAACCTTTAAAGTTACTAATTAGTACTAATAAAAAGTAAAATGTGTAAAAAAATTTTTATATTACACAAAGTATAAAATGAATTAGCCATAATAGGCAACTCTAGCACTAGGAATATATCCTGTATATCAAGAGACTTATCAAATATACAGGAATAAAGAGCACCGCGACTCAGGACAACAGTTTGTGTGTCACACAGTGTTGTCTCATGTTGGGATTGAAGCCAAAACACTCGTCGCAATAGAAACCTACCACGGCTCCAACCATTACGCTATCCGTGTAGTGCGGCAACATGCATGAGCAGAACTAACATGCCTATGAAACAGGTGGGATTATAAGTAACGGCCTGTAAACAATTTATGACAGTAGCACGATTGTGTATCACTAAACATTCACTTATGTACATAATTTAAGGTTTACAGCGCCTCTTTGTGTCTATATTTATTTAAATGAATACAGAGTAATAAAAACCATAGTTAAAAAAATTAAATAAATCCTTTCTTTAATTATTATTATAGAACTCGAAATGTCAATTCACTACTTTATAGTGACGCATGAGAAATGAACAGTAATATTACAAAGATAAACTTTGTTAGATTTTTCGATAATCTTAGAAACTTATGGTTCGAATAGAACAAATTATTAGGTACTAGCTGTTGCCCGCGGCTTTGCTCGCGTGGAAGTTGATCATACGCATTTAATTAAAACTGTGTAAAATAATGTATCAGTAATTTATTCATGTTTTAAACGTATTTAGTTATTTATTTTTGATCATTATCCCATTTAAAAGAACTTTCATACAAACATTCGACCCATATTTCAACCCCTTTAGGAGCAGAATTCGCATAAATACTGATATAAGTATTCATCTATTTGTAATCAGAAACATGAAAACGAAAAAATGACGGATTTCCAAATTAACCAATACATGAAATGCCAATGACTATTTCTCCCCTTAGGGGTAGAATATCCAGAAACGCTTAAATATGCATATTCTCGTTTTTAATTAGTAACCCAAAAATAATATTTTATGTTTCTAACTCAAAAAATGACAGACTTTCATGCAATCTTGCAACCCCTATTTCACCCCTTGAGGGTAGAACATCCAGAAACCTTTACCAGGTATCTACTCATTTTTAATCAGTAGCCCAAAAATATAGTTTAATGTTTCTAACTTAAAAAATGATGAGCTTCCCTACAAACTTTCAACCCCTATTTCACCCCCTTAGGGGTAGAAATTCCAAAATTCCTTTCTTAGTGCGTGTCTACTCAATAAAAGGATCCTACTCACCAAATTTCATAGCCCTAACTATCATAGTTTACGCTCGGCGATGATGAATCAGTCAGTCAGGACTTACTATTTTATAAGTATAGATTATTAGGTGTTCATTCAACTATAAGTAAGTCTATAAGCTATATAATAGCAAGCTTCGCGTAGTAGGAGCCAGGCATTTGTGGAAATCGTTACAAAATAGAAAAATCCAACGTGGATTAGTAAATTACCTTGTAGTTTCAAAAAGTTCAGTACAGGGTTTCAGTCGTTCTCCATTGAGGGAGAATATTGCTTCTCTCATGTCCATATCAATGAGGCAGCCGACAATGTCGCCTGGTTTCCAAGCCGGCACTTCGGTCACAGGAGAAGGTTTCGCCTCATGCCATATTAACTTGCGACATCCATCGTACGACAAAGAATACAGATCGTCGCCAATACCGTAACCCTCCTATAAAGAAAAGAAATACAAGCATGTATTACACAATTTTGATGGCAAGCACTTTATTAGTGATAGCTGACCCACGCAACGTCGTTTGCGCCTTATATTGCCCGTAGCGTTAAAATTTCCCCCGTTTTTGAAACATTCTTCATTGTTGCTCCGCTCCTATTAGTAGTAGCGAGATGATATATACCCTATAGCCTTCCTCGATAAATGGACTATCCAACACCGAAAGAATTTTTCAAATCGGACCAGCGGTTCCTGAGATTAGCGTGTTCAAACAAACAAACAAACAAACAAACTCTTCAGCTTTATATATTAGTATAGATTAGTGATAAACACTTATTGTCAATGCCAAGCACTTATTCATGCTTATCACGCACTTGATTGGTGTTCCATGTTATATTGTCCTTGTTAACAAGTTAAATCGTTTTAATTTCTCAGAATGGGAGGAGAAGGAATACTGAAATCGTAGAGTATAAGGTTTTTTTTTCATTTATATGAGAATATAAAAAAAAAAATGTTTATACTTTTTGTAGTTATGTATCTGATATTAAAAATTTTTCAGCACAAGATTAATGATACATCGAAAAACAAATATTGAAATATTACATTGCAGTGGGGAGGACCTCTTTAGTCGATAGATAGCAAAATTTTGGGACACCGTAATACGAGCTAACTTCGTCCACTGAAATTTGATATTCTAATATATTTTTAATCATTATATTATTAGATCATAATCTTATTTGGTGATTTGGGGATTCAATGAACATGTTGACATTATTATAGAAAATTACGATAACTCCTTGAATTTCGACTTTGGTTTTGTAAGTATCGAGTAATTTTTGAGCACTATAAACTACTCCAACTAAATCGTATGACTTACGTGCAATTTGTTAAATTATATATTTTAAAATAAGAAGCAAAATTAGGTACGCTACAAATACTAACATAATATAAATAAATAAATAATAAATATTTCGGACATCTAAACACACAACGCCATCTAGTCCCAAGATAAGCAGAGCTTGTGTTATGGGTACTAGACAACTGATACAAATACATATATACTTTCTTTTTTGTAAATACATACATATTATAGATAGAACACACCCAAACTCCGAAACAAATATTTGTAGATCATACAAACATTTGGTCCGACCCGGGAATCGAACCCGAGATCTCATGATCAGCAGTCGCTCACGCCAACCGCGAGACCAACGAGGCAACAATATAAATTGTCACAGACAGACACTAGTTACAAATACTAATAAAAACTATTTGATAACCATAAATGTCACAGAAGCAAGTTTTACTAAGAATTCGCAAGCAGTTAATACAGTTGGGTACCAAATATACCTCACTCATAAAAGTGAAAGTTTATATGAATATTTTTATTTCTTTTACGCCAAAACGGCTTAACGGATTTAAATTAAATTAGGCACAGAGATAGGTTTATAGTCTGGAATTACAATTATTACGTTTAAATGATAAAAACATTTCAAAGTTACAGACTTGACAGACAAGGGAAGAACCAGCTTTCAAATAAAAAAAGAATCATCAAAATCGGTTCAGCCAGTTGAAAGTTGTGACAAACATTAAAAAAAAATACAGTCGAAGGGAGAACCTCCCCTTTTTTAAGTCGGTTAAAGACAGTGTTCCGGTGGAATGAGTAAGATATAACAACAGAGGATAACACCGCGAGGCACAGCTAGTATGAAATGTAACGCCAGCCTATTAGATAACACATGAGAGTGAAAACTGACATGGTTCAAGAAGTGGCTGCTCTTCGTCGCCCATCCGATTTGCATCACCCCGGGCGTCACGATGAGACACTCGTAGTACCACGAACCACTGTTCACCTGTAACAACATACAATAACCTTGATAAATGCCATAGGGTGAGACATACTAATTTAAATTAATTATGTACAAATTAATAAAATTAATGTCCGTATGTAATTTCAAATTAACAGCTTCTCACTAAATGCGTTAAAAAAATCAAATTTTAAATTTCTGTACGTCTGTCTGACTGTTTGTTCCCGCAAACATTTAGAACGGTTGGACTAATTTTCATAGAATTTTCACTGGTGAACAGCTGATGACATAAAGAGTAACTTGGGCTACATTTTTTTAGACTACCGGTACTGAAATAAGGGACTTCATCTATTTACAAATTACATATAGTTTTACGGTTGCTACTGAAATTATAATGTCTAAGGGCTCGCACACATAACTGCGAATTCGCAACGCATCGCAAATATCTGCGAGCTCGCACGAATGCACCGCAAGAACTTCACGCCACATTGCATCGCAGTTATGTGTGGGAGCCCTAAATACATCATCAAGAGCTACAAACAATCCACAGATGGACAACTTGCCTTGCCTCTTCTTAGAAGGGAGATTTAGACCCACTACAAAACGACTCAGATTAGAAGGGGTTATTTTAAGTTATCTTTTATTATCCTTCTCTTTGATGTTTGGCCCTGCCAAAATGAAAAAATGACTCCTGCCTGATGGAAAGCATAAGCAGAATCCAAGAGTGATGGTCACCATACTGCGAATGCATACAATGCAACAATGCAGCATGGTGACCCACACCATGGCGGGCTAGTGATGCTTCCGCATCATTGGGCCTCTGGTCTGGCACTCACCAACGAAACACGACAGCATGATCGCTGTCATTTTACGTTGATTTTCTGTGCGAGGGTAGTACCGCCCCGGTCGAGCCGGCACGTTCGTGCTGAAATCAGCGTGGCTCTACTACCTTGTTTATTTGTTGAGTTTGTTCCCTTGGTCGACTCTTACGACACAAGCTGGTTAGAGGTGTTAGCATAATTAAAGAATGCGATGCCTACCTGGAATGTACACCTGAAACTCTCAAACGAGTATGAATCACAGCGAGCCTCTAGTCCATCGCAAGATATCTTTAGATATTCGCTTACATCCTGTGAGTTAAGTATGGCGTTTATAGAGGACATATCCACGACCTCATATGACAGCGGCCGGTCTTCTATTATAACTGAAACAATATAGTTTAATTATATTAAAATGTCTAAGGCAAATAATACCGCAGGAAATAGTTTAATAAACTATAATCTGACTACGTAAAAAGCTATTATTACGAATCGATTGACACCTCATTTATAAAATCGGCTGTAGTTTAGGCGCTACAATGCAACATACTGCCAAAACTATTACCCTTTTGGCGTCGTCGTAGTTTGGTAAAAAGAAATATTACCCTGGATAAAGGTTACGGAGGCCTACGGCTTTTGAAACTTAGTGATGTATCATAGTTCATAACACTTTAACAACGCCTGACTACGGCTTTTGAAACTTGTCTCATGCTTTTTCAGCGTCGTTTTTTGTCGTAGTTGGGTTTTAGTTTTTACTTTTTTTTATTTCTAAAGTAAAGTTTCTGTAACTATTTTTCACATCCATACAAAAATATCTCGTTGCTAATGCACGAGGTCGAAGATAATAAAACTAAGGCTGGATTTTAGCACATTTAATTGGTGATATTTCAAAAAGCATCTGTCATAAATTCATTCAATGCTAATGGCTAATTTGTTTTGTTAGGAATAATGCAGTACTCACATAAATTATCTAGTGTCCATTTAGCGCAGAATCCAACTTGACGCCAGGGATAATCATCAGATTCAGCCAGTCGTTCTAGTATGAGTAGCGGATTCTCATCCTCTTTGTCAAGTCTTTTTTTAATAGTCAACTTATTTTCTGTTGTGTGAGCGAACTTCTCCAGTGCGATTAATGCGAACAAGACAATACATGGTTCGCGACGAACAATCTGTGGCAAACGAATACATCGTTAGTCAGAAGTAATGACCGTTTCAAATAAAAGTAATATAAAAATAAATTACTATAAATTAGTTATTGCCGTCGACTTCGCTCTCGATTGTTTATTATTATCTACACTATAAGAACGACGAACTTCCCTACTACCGTCCATGCCCCCTGGAATCGCGATGTAGGTGGGGTCAAGCGCTGCGGAACTATGAGCGAACGTCTGTACATGTAAGCCCGCATTAACAAAACGTCCGTACTCGCGTATTACTTTCTCGGATACGTAGCTACATTAAAAATTATCGCTATGAGCTGTGCTATATAGGCCTACCGAAAACGAATCCAAAAATATCGTATACTATACATCGTTACGGTGCTTGCCGTACCACCTCTAGAACACAAATATGCAAGTGAAACGCTAACTTATTTAAAGACAAAAGATTGCGTTTAGCAACATTGTAAGTTTTTACACAAGTATAGATTAATCAGTATAATAGATCAAGTTAAAATAGGGTCGAGACTATAGTTTATGAAACTTAACTAACCAAGAAAGAGAGCATGTATTCAAGAGTGTCTTCGGTAAGCACAGCGACACTGTTTGGCCCCGCCAGTTTGTCAGCAATGCAGCCGAGAACCACACAAATATTTCGTTCAACGCGAATATTCAAATCGCCTGTTGTTGCACGCTGGCCGCACAAACCAAACATCTGAGTCAACTGTAATGAACGAAATTATTACATAATATTAGGATTATGTACTTTATTACACGATTAATTAAGATTCAAAATTGGCTGAATGGATTAATACCAATCATATTTTATATTGGCAAATTGGAGAACCATTTTCTTTCTTTTTATTCAGTAGGTACAACGAACAATTGCGCAGTAAATATGTTTTATTTGTAACAGGGTATCTTATTACTCGAGCAACTAGTACCGTCATAATATTATACAGTGCAGTAGAGAAGTGAATTACAAAAAGAAAACAAACGACAACAGAATTGTGAGGAAATACTAAAGTTCATCACGCACATCTTAGGATCACCTCATACTATTCAGGAGGGTAGGTGAACAAAGTATGTGCCTAATATTATGAACAATGAATTCTTACCTTAAAAATCTAATGCTGTGAAGGTTATTCAATAACTTTAATAAAATCCCAGCGGATATAAAGTACAAGAGGGATAACGACTTGATAGTACGCGAGTTAACAGTAATCACGAGTTAAGTGGAAGTGGTTTATATCTGCGAACCTATGTTAGCTCCTCTCATACCGCTTGAAGTGGATCATAATTTGATACAGTACAATAATTCTTATCTCTGATTATACTTTTGTTTAAAATAATATAGCTATTTCTTTTAAGTAAAATGTTCGATTCACGATTTTAGTTTAATTTTCTATGCAACCGTATAGAGAATCAGATGTTCAGATATTTACTATGAATTAATGAAATAGTGAATGAATTTGAGCTAAATGTAACTTAATTATTTATGACATTTAATTTATTGTACTTTAGTAACTACAATGTTCTATTATATATATGTCGGAGAACGAGTAGTTTCTTAAGTTTTAATTTGAATTTGGTTTTATTTCAATCGATTATTCGAAACGTCAAACTGTGCATCGAGAAACATGGCAGTTTGGACGGTGTATGTAAAGGAAGAAACTGATTATTTGTTGTTAACGATGTGATTATTACGTCTTAGTTTACTTACAGCTTGATTTAATAATGTTGGCTTAGTTTTAGTCGATTCTGTAAGCAATATTAAATGTTACTAAAATGTGTGCGGGTAACACCGAACATAGTGGTAGGTGTCACCACTAGTTAAAGCGAGCAGCCGGTATAAAAGAGAGCGGCCGCACGAGTTGCGGGACTACTAACCTATTGGCTCTTAATCTAACTACCCACCGTTTCATATTGAGGAAAAATAGAATCAACAGATCAGTTTAGTACGGGCATTGTACGAGGAAGGACAAGCTGTAAATAAGCTAAGTACATAGGCTTCTTAATTGTTGTAATTGACTATTGATAGTTTGTAACTAATAAGTTAAGATGTAACTTTCAAAAGAGTGGCCATGAGTTTCTTTGCCAGTATTCTTCTCATAAGGCTCTACGCATTTTGGAAACTGGAGGTTATAGGTCGACACGGACGTTCAGTGGATTTTGGTGTTCTCACCTAATTCACTTTGACAATGTTGTGCCGATCTATGATTTTAACTGTAGCTTCATTGATTCAATAAACTATTGGAATTTTATATTGTCTTTGACTGTGCAAATAAACCCTACCTACCAACGTGTGTAATAATGAAGATTGATTACTAGACTAGACTTGATTAAGAGCGATTTCTATTGCTTTAAATCATGAGTGCCACTTGACAAAATATGCAAGCGACGTCGGCGAAACTGACGTCACCATTTCTTAAAAGACCGCTTCGATCGATCTCCACACTGTGACTCCGACATCAGAAGTGGGATTACCTGTGAATTATCTTATGGATTACCTGTGAATTACCCCTATGGGTTACCCATAACAGATCAGACACAAAATACAGGGCAGATTGTTATTATTTTATTTTACGTTTACCCTACGTTAAAAAAAAAAAATCTTTTCAATACGTAATTAATTTGTGCTATACGAGAACCGCCAACTAGTGAGAGAACTACTCAGACTGTAAAAGTGAAGAAGTGATATGTGAAAAATACAAGCGCTGCCACAGCTGCCAAAATCATGTTTACGTAATCCAGTAAAGATTAGGACAATTTTAGTCGTGACAATATTGCTAACACATATTCTGAGATTTCAGATACTACCTTTGCCGAAGGAAACCAAAGTGCAGAAGACTATTACTTGAACCTTATTCAAGTGTGGTGTCATAGATGCAGTTCTAATATGAATGCCAAGGCAAACGATTTGCAAACCGAGTAACCAGTGAATGTCGGCTGCATCCAACCAGCTCTAGTTCAGCTCCAAGAAAGATTTGGTGAGAAGTTTTCATTTTGTTTCAAATGCTCTTTAATAAGACAAATTCTGTTAGATAAATTTCTGGGCCAATGACAATATAGTGCAGTAATATTATTGAGGGTAGGTAACGCCCGCCCTTATTGTAACATAGTATTGTATGGTCCACGAATTGTTGCTCTGAGTCTGGGTGATCTTTGTGTACGTTTGTGAGGTTCCCCGTGATACAGGATATTTATTCCTAATGGGAGAGTTGTCTTTTTAATAAAACAAGAAAAACAAGAAATTCTGTCAAGAAATCGGGGTTTATTCAGTGTATTTCCTGTAGGAGGTACACGATTACTGTATTTCAGACGATATAATTATTTAAAGAAAAGAAAGAAAATCTGCTTGCATTAGGCTTTTCAGTTGTAATTTTCGAAGTTCTTAAAAATAATAAGGTCGTTTCTATTGGTGCCTACGTTCTCTTATAAAATGAGGATCGCAATCAAATGAAATTAAACCCACAGTATAAAGGTCCTTACGTGGTCACCGAAATACTAGAGGGAGACCGCGAATTTGCTGTCCACACATGTTTTCTACTCACACATATTTTCTACCAACCACTGATCATCTACACTCGCAGTAATCAGGGTGAATACAGGCCGTCGGATACCCACTAGTGAAGTCCCTATTCATTTGTCCGATGAACAATGATCCTTGAATGGTTTATTAAATTAATCCGAAGGCTTTATTTCTGTTTTGATTATTTTGTTGTGTACAATTATTTAGAATGTAGTGTTGGTAGCCTGGTTTCACTACCTCCTTAGGTCTCGCTGGTCATTTGTAGCCGTAGCTCATGCAGTACTTATCTGTAGAGAGTGCGCGGTGCGCATCTGGCTATGCGAATGTTAGTCGCTGGTTAAGTGACAATAAAAAGATCTCGATCTCTGGCTAAGAGTTGAGCAAAAAGCCGCTGGTTAAGTGGTTATACGCAGTTGCTGGTTAAGCGACTAAGTCAAAACGTCTTAACGCTGTTACTGGCTGTATAGACAGAGGTGCTGAACCTGGGTTAACAATCATTATTGTTTGTACTTAGATTTATGTGATTATGCTGGTAGACATAAATGAGCATGGTCATAATCTTATCGTGATACTGACGTGAATAGAAAAATCAAATTTAAAGTTAAAATCATGAAGGCAAAATAATTTGTTATCATTGAAATTGGTTTCTATGAATCTTTAATTTGGTCAGGAATAGCCGAGAGGACGGATTCACTGTCCAGATGATTCCTCAGTTAACAAACACGTAGACGTGTAAGTCTTATCAGAATGCCTGTGGCCCAGGCAATACCGGCCGAATAAATTGAGCTACTGTGGTTGCTTTTTTCTTTGTTTACAGATGACTCATACGAGGACGTGTGATGCATCAGGATGGCCGTGTCGGAGAACGAGTAGTTTCTTAAGTTTTAATTTGAATTTGGTTTTATTTCAATCGATTATTCGAAACGTCAAACTGTGCATCGAGAAACATGGCAGTTTGGACGGTGTATGTAAAGGAAGAAACTGATTATTTGTTGTTAACGATGTGATTATTACGTCTTAGTTTACTTACAGCTTGATTTAATAATGTTGGCTTAGTTTTAGTCGATTCTGTAAGCAATATTAAATGTTACTAAAATGTGTGCGGGTAACACCGAACATAGTGGTAGGTGTCACCACTAGTTAAAGCGAGCAGCCGGTATAAAAGAGAGCGGCCGCACGAGTTGCGGGACTACTAACCTATTGGCTCTTAATCTAACTACCCACCGTTTCATATTGAGGAAAAATAGAATCAACAGATCAGTTTAGTACGGGCATTGTACGAGGAAGGACAAGCTGTAAATAAGCTAAGTACATAGGCTTCTTAATTGTTGTAATTGACTATTGATAGTTTGTAACTAATAAGTTAAGATGTAACTTTCAAAAGAGTGGCCATGAGTTTCTTTGCCAGTATTCTTCTCATAAGGCTCTACGCATTTTGGAAACTGGAGGTTATAGGTCGACACGGACGTTCAGTGGATTTTGGTGTTCTCACCTAATTCACTTTGACAATGTTGTGCCGATCTATGATTTTAACTGTAGCTTCATTGATTCAATAAACTATTGGAATTTTATATTGTCTTTGACTGTGCAAATAAACCCTACCTACCGACGTGTGTAATAATGAAGATTGATTACTAGACTAGACTTGATTAAGAGCGATTTCTATTGCTTTAAATCATGAGTGCCACTTGACAAAATATGCAAGCGACGTCGGCGAAACTGACGTCACCATTTCTTAAAAGACCGCTTCGATCGATCTCCACACTGTGACTCCGACATATATATCATCCTTGTATACATAATACATGTTTATATTTAGCAGCAGTTGGTCTGGTAACTATGCTACAGACAACCTATAAACTGTATGTGAAATGACTATTATTATAATCTAGCTGACCCACACAACCTCGTTTGTGTTGTTTTCGAAAATTTTCCCCCGTTTTTTAAAACATTGTTCATTGCTGCTCAAGCTTATAGCCTTCTTCGATAAATAGGCTATCGGACACTGAAATAATTTTTCAAACGTATCAACGGTTCCTGAGATTAGCACTTTCAAACAAACAAACAAACTCAACAGCTTTATAATATCAGTATAGATTTTAAAATGAAAATGTATATGTTGTAATACCTTAATGACAGAATCTTTGGATGGCAGGGGGCAATCATCAAACACTATAGTGATGGCTGATGGGCCGAGGGGATCTTCCATAGGAATGACGTGCACCATCGAAGACACTACTTGGAACCAACCTTCATCTTTATCAGCTATAACATGTAGTTTTACTAGTGAAACTGGAGATTCCTCATCGCTAAAACAAATATCAAAACATTATACAAATACACATATTATGAAAAGATCAGATTATAATATACTAGTTACGTATTACAGTCGACTACAAGATTACAATGAACTAAAAAGTCAACGTCAGTTTCTATGAATCGCCAGGAAAATGTGCCACGCAGTTCCAGATTCAATTGCAAGGGAATAAAACCTAAATAAATAAAAAAAATAAAAAAATAACCTATAGATATATATATAAAATATGTTTATAAGTTCCTTTGGCTGAATACAACTTATACTTTTGGACCCGAGTTTCCCGAACAGCGGATCTTAGAAATACAGTTCTGAACCTGTATCAAGTATTGCATGTTAATCTTTTTTTTTTTCGTTGTTAATGGCTGCCTTGGTAGTTTACCCACTGTGTTGCCCGGTACGTACAAGGTTGTGGCATTTGTAAGCCCGTTCTCCAAACCGGTAGTGGCAGAAGCAAGGCCAATCGTTTCTGAGACGTGGTCGGGACGTAGTTCCGTGCTCATGGCACCATACCAACTCCTGGCACTGGCATGCTCCACAACAGAGCATAGACACCATCATATATCAACCTCCGGTCTTGGCGTATAAGACATTCGCGAGTAAATTATATGTACAACTATATATTTATATTATATAAACAACTACCCAACATAAGCCGCGGCCCACCAGGCATGAACAACTCGGCAAGTCAGAGGATTCTCCCTTTGAGTTCGAGGGACATGACATGACCGGTTCCTCCACATTTGAATTGATTTTTATGACTGCTGACCTGCTGCAGCTTTACACTTACAAATAGATAAACAGAAAATGTTATGTAACTAAAACAAAATGTGTCGATAAGTAGGCATTGATTAGTTCACTTCCTTATCATTTTCAACAGGACTTCAAAAAAAAATCTCATCGAATCTCTTCTTGTTTTAAAAAAATCCTATTGTACTTATAATAGGTCTGTAAGTTTATTTTCATTTGTCAGCGACTGTTACAAACATTTACATGTGGCATTTATATAATAGAATATTGATATAAAAATACTTACTTGTCAACAAATGATGCGATAAGAGTCAAAAGTTCTAAGACAAGTTGATCGACAATAACGGGGTCTACAACTTTCGGGACAGCAACGCGAGGTTCCATTGCACTCGTTGATGTAGCGAGAGCGCTCGGCGGCTCAAACGCGTCCTCTGGTGCCATGTCTTTGCACCAACATGTACCCATTACCTGTGAAGTTCAGTTTCTTTAGTTATAGGAACAATTTAAAAAATACCACACTAGTTTTAGCCGATGTGCTAAAAGCACAGCTAAAACATTTAGAGATCTTACTTTTTTTGCCCCTTTTTACATGCACTAGGAATACAATTCTGTGTTGCAGAGAATTCTTGAAAGACACATGAAACAGACGTAACGAACACTTAGACAGAGAACTACAATATGAGGATCAGATATGGGATTAGGGCTTTAATTTTCTGATCATGATTTAAGCCACTACACCACCATTCAATCAACTAAGTAACCATTTTTACAATCATCAAGTTTATTTGGGGATGGGAATCCCTAGCATGTTTATGGAGGATGTCTCTATTCACTGAGAAAGTATTCTCCTTGTAAACATGGTCTTACGGTTTGTAAGCAACGCAAATTACTTTTCAACCAAACATTTTTATTTCTTTTCAAGCATATTGCATTGGCAAGAACTAATAATCACTAATTTATGTATTGTATGTATAGGCTCTATCTTGCTTGGAATTACACAGCCGTTTCAGAGATATTTGATATTATTCTTTTTAATCCTTTTTAAGTATATTTTTTCAATTCTGTTGCAGGCTCCAGCATTATCTGTATTCTGAGCATATTAACATATTATTTCACTGATTAAATTTTAATTTTATTTTACAGATTTGCCGTAATGTAAAATAATAATTTAAGTTTGTGAAGCATAAGAACATATTACATCAATTAAATCATTTTGCCTCGGTGACCCAGTTGTAGCGTATGCGACTGCTGTGCTTGAGGTCTCGGGTTCGATTCCCGAGCTGGACCAAATGTTTTTATGATCTGCAAATATTTTTTTCGGAGTTGGAGTGTTTTCTATGTATAAATATGTATGTATTTAGAAAAAAAAGTATTTATGTATTCATATCAGTTGTCTAGTATCCATAACACACGCTTTGCTTAGCTTGGGACTAGATGGCGTTGTGTGTTAGATGTCCTATATATAAAAATCTTCCGCCGTGTGAGGCCGGCATAGAATAGCCCCACCCCATCTCATCCCGTGGGTGTCGTAAAAGGCGACTAAGGGAAAAACGGCGCCGAAGACCAGGCTGCCGAGGAGATCCCAGCCCTTTTCAGGGCTCGCCGTCGCTCCCAGTACCCCTCTGTTTTGCAGAGGGGACAGGGGATGAGACGGTGCCAGGGAACCAAAGACGGAGCCGAACAACATCAGGCTGCCGAGGCGGGTCGGCCCTTGCTAACCCAGGGGCTGACGGGCTCTTGTGCCGTCGAGTCAAGGAAAAGACTTTAAAACCCAACAGCAAAGTCGTTAAAAGCAGTGGCTGCCGTCGCCTCGTACGCCGATGGGATCGGCCGACGGGGTGGTGGCGGCCGGGGGAAAGGCTCTGCGGGAGCGGGATCGAGCGGGGAGCTCTCCTGCCTCGCGAGCCGAGTACCCCGCGAGGAGGGGGAGCGCCGGCGAGCGCAGTTTGCTCGCGCTCCTGAGTCCGAGCCCTGCGGGAGCGGGTTCCCCCGACCGCTGCCCTGCGGGGCATGGGCGACGGGGCAACGGCGAGCGTAGTTTGCCCGCGCCCCCGAATGAGAGTGGCCACGGGCGGTGGGCCGGGGGGCCTGCCGCCCCACGCTAAAGTGGCGGAATGCGCCCCTCTGTGTTCCTGGGGCGCATTCATACGAGGAGGACAGGCCCCGCCATCTGGGCGCGTGGACCGGAGGGTGGGGCCTCGACTGAGGCGAGCCCGACGATCAGGGCATCCCCAGCCGAGTCGCGGTGAGCAAACTATCCCGCGGCTCGGATTGGGCGAAGGAGGAACACCGTGGTGGTTTAGTGGGTAGTCTGGCCAGGCTTAAGTGGTCAGGAGTCCCACACGAAGCGAACCCCCTGCCCCCGCGGGGGGGGAGCGAAGCGCGTAAATGCATTCCACCAAGTAAAAAAAAAAAAAAAAAAAAAAAATATATAAAAATCTTAGACCTTCTTCTTATATATAAAAAGCAATTGCTGTTCGTTTGTCTAGCTGAAACTCGAGAACGGTCAGGCTGATTTAGCTGATTTTGGTTTTGAAATGTTTGCAGTTGTCTAGCGAAGGTTTAAACGGTGAAAAATTAAAAATAACTTGAAAAACCAATTGTCACTTGTACGAAGTAGCGGGCACAGCTAGTATTGATATAATTTATTGATGTAATTGTCTGTTGCTCTGTAAAAGTGTTATCTGTGTTGTGACTGATTAAGGATATGTAGTGTTACCACCCTTATTCATTACATGGATATCATCAGGATCATCACTGCAAAGAGAAGGAAATCTTGAAACAAACCTTACACCAGCCTGTCCGCTCAGCCAGTCCTGGGCCTAAACCTCCTAGTTAAGGAGAGGCTTATGTCCACCAGTGTACTATTAAAGGCTGTTGACACTGATGATTATCAACAAACCTGTTTACCCTGATTAAATAGATAGTGATTTTGTCTGCTAAATTAGAATTTCTAATTTCAATTCCCACAGAGGACAAATCATTTTGAATGTCTAATAAGCACATTTCTCACTTTTACGTGTGTATTGTCACAATCTACGTTTTCATTCGAATCAAGCATACTAAAATCGATTCTCGTTCAAATTGAGCATAAAAAGATCGATTTTTGGCTAATCGCACCAATTTCAAACATACCTACTATAGATACAGGACATTATTGATGACCATTTATCACAAATACAAGTTAATAAACATATATATGTATATTCTTCGAGGAGGGGGATCGAACCCAGGATAATTTTCTCAGCAGCAGTAGTGCTTGCAACCACTAAACTAATGTGGCAGTTTATACTTCTCATTTCACCTAAGTAAGTCAGTCAATAAATAAATAAAATTTTAAGTTTATATTATTTTTTTAATTTAGTTAAATACAAATTTAACAAGCAATTACATTTTCCAGTATTTTAAGATAAGTGACTTTAAAAAAAATTACTTATCTCTATCAATCGCAATATGGGAAATATTGCGATTGATAGAGCAATAAAAAAAAACCTTTCACAAGGAACAGATATTCCAAGTATACAGAAGTATTTGTTGGCAATTGGTGTTATTGAGCTGTACAAAGAATTTCTTTGGTGATACCAATATGTAACAGGAGCCGTCATTTTGAAGTTGACGACAGGCTGTGTTAAATAATCTTTAAATTCATCTTGTAAACCTTGTCCTTCACTTTCTGCTTGAAATAATTGTAGCTGATTTTTTTACTAATATGTTATGGAATTTTAAAAATGTTTGAATATTCTGCTTTCTCTAGCTGGCATTCAAAATAATTACCTGGATCTTCATTAGTTAGTTTATTCTGCAATTGTTTTTTTATTATAACCCAGAGGCCAGCTGGGCAAACAACCCAGAGAATTGAATGGTCCGATTCTGGAGGTTTATGGATCGATTCATCGAATGTAAGGTTCAAATTCAATCATTCAAAATAATAGATATTTCTATTTATCGATTTTGAATTGACATGCCTACTGTGCCTTCAAATGTACAACATGGTTTAGCACCTACAGACAAGTCATGAGATAAAATCAACAGTCTGTAGGAACCAGATTTGAAATCCAAATTTTATTGTGCTTATCAGAATTTAGTTAACAGTTTGAATAGCACTAAGGTCAATGGTGACAGAACAATAGATTTACCTTAAGACGGCTGCGAGTTCATTCTTTTGGCAGTATTGCATATATAATGAGCAGATATATAACAAAACGCCTTTATTATTCAGATTTAGTGAAACACACTTATGTTTTTAGATTACATACTTGAACAGTACAGCTGAAATTTAAAAACTGCCTTAGACAAAGTTTAATTTAGTTTACTGTGCATACATTAAATTGTATAGTACTGTAAAATCGTATTCACTTCGTAATTAATTGGAGCGTATCACTTAGAATGTTCAAATAGTCTTTATATTTGCAATACACACAGTAAAAGCACACAATATGATCCTAGAAGGAACAATGTATCTAGGTCAAGCTGCAAATCGATTTTATAAATATATTAGAACATCTTTATGTATACATAGTGCATTGCATCCTGAATATGAAACGATGAAACACTGATAGCAAAAGCGCATGTTCAATTCGGACATAACACACCCACGCCAACTTCTCCCTTCGTCGCCCACTCTTTCAAAAATGTTACCTTTTCTTCTTTAATTACTAATTCTAATTAATACTATTTCATAAAATACTTTAAAGAAATAAGACAATATTCAGTATCACCATCTGTTCGGTATTTTTCATAATAATAACTTACCGCGGCTTTGTTTCCATTGGTTTTCAATAAACGCGTCTTGCTTAGCACCTCGCTGACAAAAAAGGAAGTGTAAATTGATTACACCTTAAAATTGTACGTGAAGGTAAAATAAAATCAAAATCTTTTTCTAATAACGAAGTACCCCAATTTTTGTAAACAATCCCTACTGAGACCTAGGCATAAAACGTCAAGTTACCGTCAAAATGAGATTTTTATGTCAAATATCAAGGCTACCAATCACCACTCACTCTTCTACTATTTTTATCTGGAACATGTAATATTATATTTTTAAATGATTTTTGAATTACAGCACAAGTTATTTTTTTTTATTATCAATAGCATAATTATAATTTTTCTATTCAATGCAAATTTAACTGTAAAAGCATTAATACACTTTATTGTCTATGGTGACTCAAAAAGTTGGTGCCTGCAAAAATCAAAAGCATTTCTCTATGGGTACTGTGTTGCAATAGGTATTTATTCTGCGACAGAGAAGGTAATGATTCTATGAGTAAACTTTTGGAAATAGTCTCTTTGTTGATTTATTTTGCAGTTCTCATATCATTGTAATTTCTGTTTATTTAAATTTCTATATTTTTTATTATGTAAAACAACTTTCCTGGTTTTCGTAAGTCAAAATTCAATTAGGTTACAGAACGTAGGGATACAGCGGTACCCTTGATAACCGCGGGTGAATTCAATTTACGCGAATGGTGGAATTAAGGGAATCTTATTTAATCTCAAAAGTTATATGGTATGGTATCTATATTTTGGTATAAAAAATTTTCTTGCCGTGCCTGTTTGTCGTAAATATTGTACTTTCAAGTGTCAACGAAGAGCCGTCGGCTAACAATCAACGGCGAGAACTAGTCAGCGATTATTGCAATTTCGATTCAAAACGCGAGTTTAAACTATTAACGTTTACAACATAATTCCAGGCTCTCCATGTGATGGAAGTTTAATTGCTACTAGTGTGATATTAAGTAAAACACTTTTATTTACAAGAAATTTTATATCTTAGGCCAAAATAAAATTATTTTCAAACCTTTATATAAAAATGTATAAAGGCCCGTATCCACCAAAATTGTTGGCAATTTCAGTGTCCCCGGCTGTTGGCAACTCTTCAGGTAATTGCCAAATTTTGTTTATAGCATGCTTCGATCAAAAATAGTACTAGATTCCCGATAAGCGCTTCAAAAACGGCCCGAAAAATAAGACCACAAATAATTTTGTGGTCTTATTTCAAATTAGTATGGTCCAATCACAGCCAACGTTAAGTCGTCAAAATGCCGATGTGCGCGTTCAAAAACTGTGTAAATAATCAGCGTAACACCAAGGTCTTGGAAGAAATATCTTTTTTTTTCACTAAGTTAATTTTTTTAAGTGTTTTTCATAAAATAGTAAACAGAATTATATAATAAATATGTTTGAATTAATATTAGAATTGTTTGGCCAATGTTTGATGCAACACACAACTATTGTGTCAAACATCACTTATTTTTGAACAGGGAATGCATGGAGTAGTGTTGTTATTTTGTAATGTTATTTTTTTTTGTAGATTTCTTAGTGACCCATTTCGCTGTGCAGAATGGGTATCTATTCTGGCGAAAGAAAGAGGAAAATAAATATGCAACCCTTATAAAAATCTAAAATATGTTCGATTCATTCATTTTGACACATTCGACATAGCTGGACATACGCAAAGGCGTAGATTACTAAAAACAGCGGTTCTTAAATTGCAGGTCACTATCATTAAGTATTAAAATAGTTAGCGTAAGATATAGTTTTGTTAATTTGTTGATTACGCATATATTGAGAAGGATTTGTTTTTTGGGCGAAACAAACACAGCCTGAAAATAAGCCTAAGAAAACTGATCATAGAAAAGTTTATTGATGTAAGATTACAATTCGTGAAAAAGAAACCGCTTATATAAAAATAATTTCTAAAAGACTTTATAACAAGCTGAATCTGTTTAAAGGTAAATAAAACCTACATTACTATTTTTTTAAAACCTTTAAAAATATTTGCCACCATTCAAAACAAACCTAAAATAAATATATTCTGCAACTCTACGACTTTCAATACTTACTGTGTTCTGGGCATTGAAATGTAATACCAAGAACTACATCTAGTTTCACAATACAATAAGCACGAAATTGTAAACAATATGTTCTAACCTTAACGCTTAAGGTTTAAGTATCATTTTGGAATAAATATTTTTGTACTGATGACTTTTTATTTTCAAGTGACATTTTAAATTTATTCCATATTATCCTTTCTCTGACGACAGGACCTAACTAAATATATTTTGCAATGGTAATTAAACTTTATGGATAAGCGGTAAGGTTTATAATAAACTGAAGTCGTTAAAATTATTAATCTTTTTTCAAAGAAATGAAGATGTTGTCGTGTGTGCAAACGTGGCCACTTGCGCGTCTTATTTTTGTTCCTGATCCTTAATCTAGTACTATTATTGATCGAAGATAGCATGTTTCTAATGTGTCTACACCGAGTCACCAACAATTTAAAAACCATTCGAAGTAACAGACAATGAAACAGCAACAAGCGTATTCTTTTGATGTTTGCTGCCAAAAACAGAAACACGGTTCCCAATATTTGTTGTCAATTTTTGTTGCCAACACAAGAAAATTACAGAAACTTTTGTGACCAATACGCGTTGGCAACACAAAAGTTGGCAACTTTTGTATGGTGGAGACTCGGCTTAACGTCACTGTGGGTTTTTCAAATAATCATCATCATATATAGCTTTTAATAGTCCACTGCTGGACATAGGCACGTGTTCTTCTATTTTTAATTCTTCATTTTGGTTTTCTATGTGAAAAATATGGACGCAGACAACTTAAGTGCCAACATTTAGGATATGGAGCGGAGTTACTTATGAGCTTCATTTGTAGGTTTTACTGATCCTTGGGTGTGATTACCGTTATGACTTTGGACAAGAGCCTTTCCCTTAGCTAGGTTCCAAGAAAAATATAGTTAACAATACAACAGACAATTCAAAAACTAAAATTATCTGGTAATGTAAACAAAAACATGTCCTGATTTGCAACACGAATATCGCAATGCAGCTAACAGGTGTTGGTTTTCATGTAACCGGTGGTTATAGTTAGGGATTCATGGGAAATGGGAGGATGCTTATAATGATGGATATTATAGATCTACTTTGATCGAAACGTGAATCCCAACCCGATTAAAATAGTGTTGAAAACAAAACTCATCTCTTAAAAAAAATAGCCTTACTAGACTAGACTTACTCCTTTTTTCATAATAAGATATGACTGTTTTTCTTTTAAACTTCTATCTGTAGAAGAACACTGTTAAGCCGATATTTTTTTTTGTATTTTAAATTAGATATGCAAAATTTTATTTTAATGTTATTTTTACTAATAATTTTTATATTTGAATATTTTATTTTTAAGACTAAATAAGTGCCTTGTTATAAGTAAAAAATAATTAATTAAAATTAAGAATAGAAAAAAAATATGGACTTTCTTTTGTAATCATATAGCTAAAATAAATGAAAACAGACTGTGTGTACTTAGTGTGAAATAATTCTCAAAGCGAGCAGAAAACACAAAGTGCACGAGACGAGCTTTGGTTCCGACTATCAGTACGTCTCGCCTGAAAGGTGTTAGAGGGGCGCTATAAACCGATTATTCAGGTATTATAAAGTAAATACTTTTATGTGCACCGTATACAAGCCTTCGGGTCTGCGGTCCATTTAGTTTACAAATCTGGTAGGAATTAAGTGAAGAGTTTATTAAACTGTGTTGCATTCAATATATTAAGCGATGTGTTACGTTACCTAAAGAACGATTATCTTAAATGTATATTATTTGTTACTCATCACGCTAGATTATTGTTAAATTGGAATTTAATGAAACTGTCATCTAATATTATATAAATCTCGTTATATATAAACCCCCAAAACGGCTTGACTGATTTTTATATTATGAAATATTTATAATTATTTGGTAGTTCTGAGAATAGGTCACAGACCTTTACTCTTAGGTGGTAAGGGATTTTCTTTTCTTTCCTTTTCAGATTTCACTTTTTTTTTTGGCAAGCCACCCGAAATGCTCTTCGAAGCTCCAGGATGAGGCCTAGGTACTTCATGTACTGCCTCATCTGGACCTCAGTGTCATCTACCCGGAGGCATGAGCTGGATGGTTCCTGGCGCTTACGTAAGCCTTCAGGCTCAGCTCACGAGTCTTATGCACAACACAAGCCACTCCTTGCTTGGCGAGCAGAAGCACCTCCCCGAAGCGTTACCCTCTAGCCTGTATTAAGATATCATCAACATAGCAGCCAGACTATTGCGAAAGCGATTAACTTCGTGCTGCCAACCACTGGATTACAAAGAGTAAGCAATTCTTTCCGATGTCAGGGTGTGCGATTTTACAATAAAATTCCAAGCAAATATATAAAATTAAGTATTACACAGTTTAGGACTATTCGGATGACAAATTTTGCTTGGAATTGATGATTCTCACTCCAGCACTTACCTACGTATTTTGTATGAAAGTATAAATAAGTATATATAAGTATATTTTTATTGTTTGTTGTTTTTAAATCAAGTGAATTCCTTTGTCTATGTAAATGTGAGTATAGTCTAGGCTTGTAATATAAGTTCACATTTAGTATCTTTCTGGTGGTTTTGATTGTTTCCCCGGCTTACCCAAATGCCCTACTGGCGGTAGTGTCGCGCCTCTGGTCGTAACACGATTGTTGGGGCTCATATGCCGTCTGTATGGACAGGCCGCCTCAAAACTATGGTCCTTTCTTCAAAAGGCCAACCCAGATCCTATAGGTACTGTACTCGCATAGATTTTTGTTTCGAAATCAATGTTCTCGGACCTAAAAAAAAGGGGACATCTCTGTGGTTTGTTTCGGCATTTCTTCCCAGAGTGAGTCGTAGGAAATGCCGGCCTCTTCTAGCAGTAAAGTCCGACGTGCAAATATATCTTTAAAGATTTACTTACAATAAATTTCATTTAATTTCATTTCAACTGTCAACACAACCTCCCTTGCATCACAGATGCCTGCTGATACGGTCAGAGATAACTCTTTCAACGAGTATCCTCGTCTCGTTCAGGCAGGTTGGAACGCAAAGATAATATCTGCACCCTTTCCTTACTTTTTGAGGAGCACCAGTCTCACTTCCTTTCAGTCGAGGGGGAAGATACCGAGACCGAAACACTGAGTGGAAATCCGCCTCAGTTTGTCTCCCAGCACCGACAGAGTGATACCAGCGCCCGACCTGGAACACCATCAGGTCTAGGAGCGGTGTTGCCGGAAGTCAGCCGCCAAACGGCTCGATCCAGCTCTCCCTCCATTTCATGTCCCCTGTGACTCACCCCTCCCTTGGAACCACGCCTGAGGGGGTGAAAAGTACCTTGAGAGTCACGTTAAATACATAAAGGCCCATGTTGTCACTCACGAAACCGCAGGCCACGTAAATTATTAACTGCGGTATGGGATAGGGTAGTGACTTAATCGCGTCAAAAACCAATCAGGCCGTTACATCGTTATTGGGCCGACTTGGACAATTTGCCGCCTTCAGTCGGAAGTCGGAAGTCTGAAGGAAATTTCCACCCAGTCACAGTCACCATAGGAAATCCTTTTTTTTAAATCGTCGTCGGCCTTCTCATCGAATCACACTTAAACGTACCAAAATAATAAAAGCTAATAAATAATAATATAAGCTTATAGTGCTGTATAAAAGTGTCTAGGATACAATTTTAGGAAATTCATCGGTGCGTTTACCTAATCTACAATAGTGCTCATAATGGATTACTTAGGTATAAACAGTTTAGTGCGGTAAGCGTTTCTTGATTGCTTTCTCCGGCCGATAATGCGCTTCAAGTGAATTCAATCACATGAATAGAATGTCATTTCTAGTGCATTTAGTGCGGGTATAGCTAGAGCTCTAGTCTCATTAAGTGAAGTACTTTCGCGTTTCATGAAATAAAATATGTGATTTCGCACGGCATGACAATAACTATACGTATATATAACATCGAGGAAGTGATTTTCTTCATTTTTTTATTGTTTATTAATTTAACCGGTAAGGTCTCACAAGAATATCATTTTGTATCAGCTGCTCAACAGTAGCTATTAAATAAATTATTTCTTTTTGATCGCTTGTTCAATACTTTCTTCCAGTCTTGTCATGGCATGCCATATGATGTCGGTTTTATATATTTAAAAAGTTATAAGAAAATGTGCAAATTTAAAAATAAATATAATATTTGCTTAAATATTTAAGGTCGTCCAACATCACCTAAATTCATGGAAACTAAAGGTGATGTTCGACAACCTAGTGAAAGTCAAATCCGGTAACAACCGGTGTTGTGTTGCAGTCTCCACAACAATGGAGAGGAACTTAGGAGAGGCCTTCATCCAGCAGTAGATGTCTTTCGACTGAAATGATGATGAGGAAAGGTGTTATTTCTCTTTTTATATTTTATTTCTATAACTACAAAATAAAATAAAATCATTATTAACATTTAACTAGTCTGAAAACAAAAGAAAATTACGTTATTTCTTAAATATCATGATCGCTATTTGTTATGATTTACCCTGTGAGCTCTTACTCCAATAATAATTGCTTAATGTTATTAGGTATGTCAAAGACAACTATGAATTAAAGCGATTTTAAATAATTATTCTGCATCGTCAGTCATATCTCTCAAGTCACACAATCATTTCTTTTACTAAGGATTTCATTAAACATTTTTTTATTTATTTATGCAATATAAACTAATAATTATTTAGGTAATATTGATGAGTAAAAACCATGGAGCAAAAAATATTGTTAGGGAAGGAAAATGTCCATAGTAATTATTTATGAGTCCAATTAATAAGAGTGCGCGGTGCTGAATACCTATGGCACAGCGAGAAGGAAATCGTTCCTACAAGGGTGTCGAGTCGATGGTCGGGTAAGTAAAGCTGGCGGGCACCGATGTGGCGGGCGGCGGCGATCGATAGACAGGGCGGGAGCGGCGCTGCAGTCGACTCAGAACCGTTTGGCGCCTGACGCCTACCAGCCTCGCACCACGACACTCTGGCGACCGCTCGCGGCGCGACTACTCGCGACGATGCGAGGCGACCGCGCCGCGCGCGACTCGCGCCATAATAAAGATCACGATAACTTAAAATCGTCACTTAAAAAAGGTAGTAAGACCAAAAAAAATCGGGTGGTCTTTGATGAGAGCGCTAATGAATTTTTTGAAGCCGACTACATTATTGTGGTCCGTGATGAGTGTGGGTACTCTGATGAGGGTGAAAGCGAGGAATGCTCAGGGTGCGGAGCGTGCGAGCGGTACCAGGAACAAGAACCTGGTGCCCTCAGCCCGCCTGAAGGGTATAAAGATATGGGTCTATTCAATCGCGACGGTACATTACGGGAACAGGCCTGGTGGGAAGCCGGTGATGTATTGCTAGTAGGCGAGCGCTCAGGGACTGTGTTCACCCCACAGCACCTGCAACTGCTGCGCCGGTTGCAACGCGAGCGAATGCTGCGCTCTACCATCTGTGCAGACTGTGACGCACACGCCGCGCTGCACCAGCCTCTAGGTGAGTCACCTCTATCCTGTCCTCGCCAAGGACGAACTTATCCCGTCGACCTTGCTTTGCTTACCAATCAGGTTTCACGTCTTACGAAGCTGTGCGACAATAATCTACATCACCATCGCGGACGGTCACGTTCTGTCATTATGATGGATAAACAAGTGAAACCTTACGACTATCGACGTTCCTAGCGAACCGTAGATACCTTGTTTTACTATTTCAATTGTTTTATATGTATTTATTTTTGTATTTATGTATTAAGTGTATATAGCATTGAATGATCTGTTTGTTTTTTTTATTTGTCATGCGAAATCGTCGTCCTTAATTTTTTTATTTTCTCAATTGCGTTGCGAAATAATTATAATGATAGTTGGCATTATAATTACAATGTAGCTGTAGCGAAATAAATAATATAACCATACAGTACCAAACAATGAAACGTTTAAAATGAGCGATAACAATTTAGATCGTTTAAGAACAAGTGACGTAAGTAGTACAAATTATGTTTCATAATAATGAGCATTTACCTCATCTAAAGTATGAGCATACTTTGCTTTTGCATTTTTTAAATTTTCGCAATGAAACAAAAATGTTCAAAATGATCGATTAATTTATTAAAATAATGTAAGCTATGACTCAATTCCTTATATAAATCATGATCAAATTTGTTAAAGAAATTTAAAAACTCTCGGTATCTAGGTCAAAATAAATACCGCAAACGCGGACACACTTAAAACTTTTTTCTTCTATCGTTTCATGCACCTTTTAAATAATCCTTCTCCTTTATAATCAAAATGTTAAACGATATTATCGCGAAATAGGTTAGGACGCTAAATAAACTCTTTGTTTAATACATATCGGAATACTCACTGGTGCTATGCATCAAAAGAAAGTAAAACCCATGACAAATTTGAAACAACTCCTATACCAACCCGTTTGGCCAGGGTAGACCAAAACCTCCTCCTCTAAAGAGATATCTATGTCTAGCAGTGAACTATTAAAGGCTCTTGATGTTGAAGCATCAAAGAATTAGAAGATACTGCATATTATACACACCCCGTCTGAAGTATTAGTTCTCCAAGATTTTTTACAATCGTTACCTATCGTATAAATTCCATTGAAAGTTAGAATTTTCAAATATAATTACATACAATGCTCAGGAAATTGACCTGAATTCTTAATAGTAGTCTTTTAATAATTATCGCAACCTATGTTATGAACACCTTTACACAGAAAAGATCATTGCACTACATACTTAATTTATGGGCAAAATACATTTTAAGTGATTCTGCCTAATTTATAAATTATTTTCTAAGGAAACACGATGCATTAGCATCATCATCATTAGTCTACCACCATCTACTGTTGAACGAAGGCCTCCCCAAGAATCGCCAACTATTCTGGTCTTGGGTAGTTAGCATCCGTCCTCTGCCAACACTTTTATACCTACCCGTCATTTATGTTAGTGTTATCAAATAATTAAAAGATTTAGACGTCATTAGAATCATAAGAAGCCCAAAATGTCTAAACTGAAAGTTTCATCGTCTTAATTTTTTCACTACATCTCTTCGATCAATAATAGTACTAGATTAAGGATCAGGAACAAAAATAAGACGCGCAAGTGGCCACGTTTGCACACACGACAACATCTTCATTTCTTTGAAAAAAGATTAATAATTTTAACGACTTCAGTTTATTATAAACCTTACCGCTTATCCATAAAGTTTAATTACCATTGCAAAATATATTTAGTTAGGTCCTGTCGTCAGAGAAAGGATAATATGGAATAAATTTAAAATGTCACTTGAAAATAAAAAGTCATCAGTACAAAAATATTTATTCCAAAATGATACTTAAACCTTAAGCGTTAAGGTTAGAACATATTGTTTACAATTTCGTGCTTATTGTATTGTGAAACTAGATGTAGTTCTTGGTATTACATTTCAATGCCCAGAACACAGTAAGTATTGAAAGTCGTAGAGTTGCAGAATATATTTATTTTAGGTTTGTTTTGAATGGTGGCAAATATTTTTAAAGGTTTTAAAAAAATAGTAATGTAGGTTTTATTTACCTTTAAACAGATTCAGCTTGTTATAAAGTCTTTTAGAAATTATTTTTATATAAGCGGTTTCTTTTTCACGAATTGTAATCTTACATCAATAAACTTTTCTATGATCAGTTTTCTTAGGCTTATTTTCAGGCTGTGTTTGTTTCGCCCAAAAAACAAATCCTTCTCAATATATGCGTAATCAACAAATTAACAAAACTATATCTTACGCTAACTATTTTAATACTTAATGATAGTGACCTGCAATTTAAGAACCGCTGTTTTTAGTAATCTACGCCTTTGCGTATGTCCAGCTATGTCGAATGTGTCAAAATGAATGAATCGAACATATTTTAGATTTTTATAAGGGTTGCATATTTATTTTCCTCTTTCTTTCGCCAGAATAGATACCCATTCTGCACAGCGAAATGGGTCACTAAGAAATCTACAAAAAAAAATAACATTACAAAATAACAACACTACTCCATGCATTCCCTGTTCAAAAATAAGTGATGTTTGACACAATAGTTGTGTGTTGCATCAAACATTGGCCAAACAATTCTAATATTAATTCAAACATATTTATTATATAATTCTGTTTACTATTTTATGAAAAACACTTAAAAAAATTAACTTAGTGAAAAAAAAAGATATTTCTTCCAAGACCTTGGTGTTACGCTGATTATTTACACAGTTTTTGAACGCGCACATCGGCATTTTGACGACTTAACGTTGGCTGTGATTGGACCATACTAATTTGAAATAAGACCACAAAATTATTTGTGGTCTTATTTTTCGGGCCGTTTTTGAAGCGCTTATCGGGAATCTAGTACTATTTTTGATCGAAGCTACATCTATAGCTATATATTAATAGCTTTTTATTACAACTATATATATTCTTTATCAAACATTTTACCACAAACCTCATATAAAAAAAATCAAATATTATAATAATAAAAAAAACACTTCAACAAGTAAAATTATTTATTACTAGTTGTTGCCCGCGGCTCTGCCCGCGTATATGTCTGTTATTGCAGCAAAAGTAGCCTATGTGTTATTCTGATTTATAAGCTATATTACTGTAAAATTTCATTTAAATCCGTTAAGTAGTTTTTTCGTGAAAGAGTAACAAAACATCCATACATCCATTCATCTATCCATCCATACTTACAAACTTATGCGTATATTAGTATAGATATAGATTTAAAAAAATCCGACTGTGTCAATATCTACCATCTTTACGAAATTATTTTTTTGAAATAAAACCTGTAAGTTAGATTGTAATTTATCTCGCGAGATAGCAAATAGTCGAAAGACTGTGAAATGGTATGCAACGAACCGCAAGTCGCGCGCTGATTGGTTGAACAACAAATATCCCAAGCTGCCATGTTTTTTGTTAATTCGATTGTTGCCTAATGTAAAGTATTTTTGTGATTGTAAATTAATGTCATATTGAAAATATCTCACAGCTTGAGAATAAGTTATATAAAATGGTTGTGAGTTATATAAAATTGTTGTGAGTTATATAAAATAAATTAGTGATAAGCAAAGAAGTTCTAACCTAACTCTATGGCCATTGAACTGCCTACTGTATAACCGACCAATCAGGAATAGTTGAAAATTTGACGCGCGTAAGCAATATATCACTATTAACAATCTATAGAAAGTTTACAATCTGGCTAGACAGATTATAATGTAACGGTTTTTACAATCTTACAGTGAAATATATATTCGTAATCATCGTTATTTCTTTTTATTTTAATACCACACTCGATTTATTTTGAAAACATTTATTTTTGAGATTACTTTTTGGCGCCAAAACATCCTTATTATTGTTTTTTTTTGTTTAATTTTGAAGTACCAAGTGTCACGCTCACTACGAACCTATCGACACCACTCACATAAAAATACAAAAGCCGTTTAGGCTCTAGGGCGTGCCAAAGGAATATGCATAGGTACACTCGAAAAACATAAGTCCCTTCTTTCGCTGTTGGGTAAACCTACCCATTCCTTACAAAAAATATGGAAACGTGAAACTTAATTTAAAATATCCGACACACTAAACTCACTTCTTAGAAAGCAATAAATAACATAATGCTCTATCTCGTTTTCATCATTTTGGACTATCATTCAAGATTTAATCACTACTCCTAATTACCTCTTAAAAAAGTATCACCCGTCTTAATACGATACATTTTACAGTCCTTCGTTTAAAGTTGGTAAAAGACAACACATCTAAATTCAAGACTCAAAATATATAATAATTAAAAAAAAACTATAGACCTAATTTGTTTAGTTAATAATTTTAAATAACTATCTAACGTTATTAGAAAGTTAGAACTAGACCTCAAAGTTTACCTTTGTTCTAGGTTCGCTTTAAAGTAGCTTTTTCATTAAAGTATCAAGCACTCATTGCACTCCACAAAAGTGAGGAAAAGAGAGTGAAGTGTCACCGGGTTAATAAAAAGACACGAGTCGGTGCAGATTGCTTCAGTTGTCTGTTTCCATGTGCGAAACTCTTCACCTTATGGGAGTAACTTAGGCTATTTTTTTAGACTAGCTTTGTCCCGCGGTGTTACTCGTGGTATGACAATAACCGCAGGTAATACCGCGGGGTTCAAGGGTTAGTCTTCAATAAATTATACCGATTACGTTCGTGCATTCTATTATTAAAAGTAGTGAAAATAGCTCATTTTCCTTTATGGGGCGGAGACATGTTGTAAAATCAAACATCATTAAAAGCTTATCATAAAATCTGTTTTTGTTTACTAAAGAATATAATGTTAAATACAAGATGACTAGACGAAGTCCGAAGATTACTAAAAGCCATTTTAATATCACGGCTATAATATTATTTAATAACAGCCTGTATCATACCTGACTTCACTTTGTTTACATTATCTTCTAATTACTAGTAAACCTGGAGAGCAGACTCGATTACTTTCAAATTTCCATAATTAATTCTAAGATGTTCACGTGTAATATTTAATTATGTATTGTTTCAAAGGAAACTTAATTGAAATAGGTTTATTTACTCCAATAGTATATTCTTTTCTAGAAGTCATTAATTAAATGTCCGATATACTTTTAACATATATAAAAATATTAATATCTTTCTTGCTGTGAGTTAGTGCAAGTAGTTATAACAAGCTAGCCTTCGGATTGGTCACTTTAACTAGTTCCAATTGAACGTATATTTCCAAAAAAAAGTTCTAAATTATCAGATATGTCTAAAAACTACAGCGTCCAATTATTTCAATCAGCGTATGACGTATCTATCTAATTCATTCAATTTACTTGGTTTATAGTATGACTGCCTGCCATTCCATTTAAATTTGACGTATAAAATTAGTTTGCCCAAAACTAAAGTGAATTTAGTTTGTTTGATAATTCTTACTGAAAATATTTAATATTATGATATTAACACCCTCGAAGAAAGATTGACGGTTAAGAATGCAGTTACAGTTGAAAGCAAAATAAATATTACTGAAATAATTAAAATATTATATAATCAAAGCTTTTCATATGAAACTGCAAAAAAGAACCAATGAAATCGATACTTAAAAAATATCATCGTAGTATTAACGACTCATAAACTCGAATACTTACAAGTAAAATTTTAACAAAAATAAAACCGACTTCAAGATTTGACTCGATTTCTCTTTGATGCCATCATCAGATCTTAGTGTCCTTATCATGGTACCACCGTTGGGATATCTCCATTCCATTGTCATCATCACAGAATCATCAAAATCGGTTTATAAACGACGAAGTTATACGCGAAAACACATAAAGAAAAAAATATATACGATCGAATTGAGAAACCTCCTCTTTTTTGAAGTCGGTTAAGAAGTGAATTTTAATAGTTGCTTTTGCATCTTATCTTAGCGACTATAACTTGCTCTTAAATTCATTGTAACTATATAAATGGACTCAATCGCGACTCTCTTAAAACAGCAAAGTTTTTTGATTACTTTGTATCGTTTTAACTTACCCGAATTGTTTTCAATGTACACATTAAATAGAACATACTTTTTAAACAATGCAGAAGTCAAGTTAGAAATTTTTAACCTTTTAAAAGGAAATTTTGACTATTTAGTTAACATGCTAATATTTTTCTGATATTTTTCTTCTTTTCTTTTTTACACTACAACGTTATATTCCTAAGAAGAAGCTACTCTATTATTTATTTGAAATATTAAACAGGATCTGTATTTAAATAAATGGAGTAAAATTTTCTAAAACGATTTTTTTTTAAAACACAATGTAAATAATGCCTTTTTAGGTCCTAATGTGTTACCTTTTGTATTCTATTCTAATCACATACGTGAACGTGAAGACAGTGTTAATTTTCACATTTTATATATGAGTACAAAGCCCGTCCCTCCGTATTATATTGTTTGGCCTTTTATGCGGAAACTGTCGTTTAATCGTCTTTTCAGTCTCTTCATTACTTCAAATCCTTTTATTTCTATTTATAGCTCTATATCTCAAGGTTATTTCTTTCCTAAAAAGAAGCCTGCATCTGTCAACAAACTGTTATACAGTTTAGAGAAAACTTGTAATTTATGTAAATTTAAGTCAGGTATATTCATGAAAATGAACATTCATTAATTGTTTAATTCATTCTTTTACATCAAAAGTATGTTAATTTTTCTATAATTTATAAAGTTGGAGCATCACCGTGGTACTTTATCATTCAAGTTGAAAAGTTGTCTGGTTGAAATATAAGATTGCACATTTGTTTTCAATATCACCAATTTTTTTTTTTTTTTTAAGGTTTGGAAACCCCCTCGGGCCGTCACGTTGTCAATATCACCTTTTTTTTTTATTTATTTTTTTTTGTCTATATCACCTAGTATAACCTAACGGCAAACATTTTCAAAATTAGTTCTTTTACATTCATTCGATACATAATTGTACCATCTCAGTTGTTTATTATTCTTATCTTGTTTTCCTTAAAAAATTAAAGATATCGAAATAGAAATAAACAAGAAGTTGAAAATAGCCTCCTATGAACAAACGATATTGTGTGATTGGAACAAACGAAAGCCTACAGTTGACGTCCTTTTCGTACTAACTTCCCCAATCCCAGTCTGCGCAGCCTTTATAGCTTAAAAATAGCTTGAATAAATTTCCTCTGAATTTTATTTGTTTATCTGTCTATTGTGATGATGAATCTTTTTATTATGTGTTTGTTATTCCCAAGGCAAGAATTTAATTAAAGAAAAATATAAAAAACCAGATGTGTAATTTTTTTTATAAAATATTTGCTCGTAAAGGATCTCTTATTTCACCAATTTCAATATCGTAATGTATCTCATTACGAACTTGTGCGTTATTGTAATGTAAAACGGACGTTTTTTTTTTAATAAATGTAAACTCACGGTTTATCAAGATGCTCGAACAATACTCTTTTATATGTTAGCAAAGAGTTTTTATGTCAAAAAAGTGGTCAACATTCTATGAATAAAATTAACTTTGAGAGATAATATTATAAATCAACATTTAATTCTTTAATTTAATTAATTTTGACAATAAATTACAACCATTTATATGTGACAAAAAAACAAAAATATTAATATACTTTATTAGTAACACTGGCTGTTTGTGCCATTGCCTAAAAAAAAGCGCCGATGCACGCGCATGGCTAATTTGTGATCAATTAAAAATTATTCCGCGCGCTTTTTCTTAGCGGTGTATTGTTTTTATTTGAAAATGTCGTCAAGTAGTAGGTAATTAATTTTTTAATTCGACACCACCAGAAGTCTCAGAGGCAGCGAAAAAGGCTTATAAAAATTTCATAATATGGAAAACAAGCAAATATGCAAATTCATTTTCAGAAAGTGTGCTTTTAGTCTATTTCATGGAACTTTCTCAAAAATATAAGTGAAGCTCATTGTGGTGCTACTATTCAATGCTAAAAAGCACTGTGAAAACAAAACATGGTATTGATATCAAGTCATACTCCAACTAAATGCCGAATCAAAATGCCACTTTCTTAAATTTGGATGATCCACATGAATACACAGGGCACAGTTTCAGAAGGTCCTCGGCTACATTGCTCGCCGATTCAGGTGCGGACTTATTGACACTAAAACGCCACGGCGGGTGGCGGTCGAGCAGTGTAGCCGAGGGCGACATAGATGACTCGATGAAAAATAAAGAAGAGATTAGCTCCCGCATTACAAGGAATATTATTTTGGAGCCAAGTGTTGACTCTCGACCATCTACGAGCACACACGCGTACATTCACCAGCCGCCTCCGCCGCTGCCGCCGACTGCTGAACTCTGTGGTATCGTTTCTCCTACTTTCACTGAAGAGAGTGAGAGAGAGACTGGTGAAATTTAATTAATAATAATAACTTGACAAGCTTAAAAATACCAACTGGCAACGTAATAATCAATTTCACAAATTGTTCAAATTTTTATAACTGCTTTAACAAGTAATTAAAGATTTATTCGATCAAGAAAGTCCGAGTTTTATTTATTTCCTCGCAAATATGTTATAAAACGTCGTATGACATACGTGCGCTTTGATAATTACAGCCTCAGATTTCTTGAGGCAATATCGCCTCGGTTGTAATTTTCAACTTACCGCACTTGTATCATAATGTACTATTAAATCACGACTATACTACCTGTGGGAAGCTGAGGTGGGCATAAATATAAATACAAGCTTTTCGGAAATTTTGAAGATAATTACAAAAGAAATAGTGGTACCAAGTTCTCCGGGTCAGCAAGTGTAATATAACTGCAACTCCATACCAACCATTCCATACCACATATTCAGCTTATTCCACTAAACCCCGAAGCCATTGTTCTTGTCATTAAAAATTATATAATATTATTTATGAAATTTAAACGGAATACCCATAAATCATAATTCATCGGAATATAATTAATTTAAAGAAATACACCTCTTGATTTAAATTTTATCAATTTCATGCCCATTAAAAATAAAATATTTACATATAACACTCAATATTTTCTACACTTTTGTGGCTTTGTGGCATTTCGTTTTATTTCATTTCATTTGTGATGCATCATGTGGCGTTAAAGTTATTTATTGTTTAAAATAGCGCAATCAAGTGGTTCTCATAAATTTGCACACATTTTTTTTAAAATTTAAATTGGGGGCAAACGAGCAGACGTATCACCTGATGGTAAGTGATTATCGCCGCCCATGGACACCCGCAACACCAGAGGCGTCACAGGTGCGTTGCCGGCCTTTTAAGAAGGAGTACGCTCGTTTCTTGAAGGTTTGAAGGTGGTATTGGTCCGGGAATACCGCAGGCGATAGTTCATTCCACAGTTTTGTTGTGCGAGGCAGAAAGAACATTTATATTGCACTAATATATGCAATATTTTTAATGACAAAAATATTCGGTGTTTTAACAGTATTGTGCATAATTTTGTACATTTAATTAAATTTAACAACAAAACCTCTATTTTATGAGTGTACTCCTTCAAATGCATTCGCATGCAAGCTTAAAATTATAAAAGAAAACCGTCTGCGTCAATATCTATCATTATAATAAAATTCTGTTTTTTTAAATAAAACATATAAGTTATCTATACAAATAAATAAAATTTAAGTGTCTGTTTGTAATATTAAAATAACCGCTCTTTAATAAATTTATATGTATGTATAGGTAGGTACACGGTACATGTTCCAAAATATTTTTTTTTGCAAATTTTGTCTGACTGTCTATCTGTCTGTCTGTTTGTTTCGGGTAATCTCTGGAATGGCTTCACCAATTTTGACGGGACTTTCTCTGATCTAAGGAGTAACTTAGGCTACATTTTAGATTAACTTTGTCCCGCGGCGTGACCCGCGGGGTTTAGGTAAAATAATATAATATTATATATTATATTATACTAGCTAAACCCTATATATATTCGTAATAACCGTTAACAATTCTTCATTTTCCTACCACACTCGATGTATTTTGAAAATATTTTTTCAAATTAATTTTTGGCACCAAAAGTCCTTAATTTAGTATTTTTTTAATATTGTTGCACTCAGAGTCACTCTCACGACTTACACGACTAAGACGAATCTATGCTCACCACTCACATAAAATACGACAACCCATTTAGGCATTAGGACGTGCCAAAGAAATGTACATGCTTTCGTAGTCGGGTAAAAATTAATCACAATCGTTTGAATTCGTGTAGAGCAAGAAAAGCCGAAAACCGTAGTTACGGGTTTCGTAGATGTTAAGATGTACGAAGTATCGTGAGCTAGTTGCCTATACATATCTATGGTGCATGTATACTTGAATGACAAGAGTAGTCGCAACTCAATACGTTCCGTCTAAACTGCATTGTTGTACTCTGTCTGTGTTTGTAAGTAAATAGTGCTAAATATCAATTAAAACCGTTGTCTTTTTATATGCCCCAACAGTAGAAATGTACCATAACACATTAACAACGCGTGACTACGGCTTTTGAAACTTGTTTCATTCTTTTTCAGCGTCGTTTCTTGTCGTAGTTGGATTTTAGCTTTTACTTTTTTTCATTTCAAATGTTATGGTGTCTCTATAATATTAATTTCTTTGCAAGGTATATATTTTAAATAGGAACTATAGATATATCACTCTTATTGAATAAATACGGACAAAGTTACGAGCAAATGCTAATAATATATGTATTTTTGACATTTATAAGTAACGCCCTTTCCAATTATACCAAACACGGCATATTTATCTCAAGTTTATTTTCTAATACAGAACTTTATGTCAGCTAGAGGGCACCACATTAGATTCATTGACACGTCATGTAGCCTATAACCAGTGGATGATCAAGACGCTTCTAACGATGCCTCATTTGTCCAGTTCTAATAAGTAGTTAAGGAGCTATGAGCAAACAGATGAACATACATACACATATATATATATACACGTAGCCTGTCAAAATTATAACTCTGCTTTGGCTTTGCCGTAGTCGGGTAAAAATTATGAGCAAATGATGCCACAACGTAAGAAGAAATTATTGAACCCACACTGAATAAAGTTACTGAATAATTTAAACCTTACCCCATTTTTATAAAGTTAAAATTATAAAAGTTATAAAGGAAACAGTTAGGTCGTGCTGATTTTTTTTAAATAAAACTTATTTATTGCCAATAAATACATTTAACGGGCTCGATCATGTGAAAAACGGCTGTCGGAGTTTTCAGGAATATTATGCCATGCGATTTAAAGCCACATCTGCTGTTTAAAGGCGAATATTTCTACAATTTTAAATACGAGATTTAGCACCGGTAGAAGTGTGTAACATTTTAATAATTATATGATTTTTCTGTCGTTAGTTAAATATTACCAAAAAGTACAGAACTCAATAAAATTCTCTATTTTTAGGACAGCCGTAGTTACGGGTTTTATAGATGTTAAGATGTACGAAGTATCGTAATATATCAAATATAATCGAAATATTACCAAAAACTACAGAACTCAATAAAATTCTCTATTTTTAGGATCAAGTCATCACCACACCCTATATTAATCCGTTGCTGGACATCTCCTATGTATCTACAGGATGGGCCTCTTTTTAGGAAAGGCGGTTTTTGATCTACTTTAACATGCTAGTTGACGGGCTGGTATAGGATTTATGTGAAGTTTTTTTTTTTTGTAGTACGGACGTCCTACTTAGTTTCCCTTAGCCAACTCTTATGACAACGAATGGATGATGAGGGATGGTGACATTCGTTATTCTTAATCTTCCGCCACAAGTCGATTGGAATAGTACAAGTGATATAAGTAAAACTAAAAGCATGCAAACTTGACATGACAACAACATGAAGACAAAACAAAGCTTTTTCATACCTCTTCACATATTGTGTCTTCTATTCTTTCTAGTCTATTCTATCCAAATTTACGAACAATGCCTATTGCCTAGGGCGTTAAATGAATATTACGTACTCAATAGACCTAAAAACATATTGTGTTACTTTTTGTTCCATCGTAACCTAAAGAGTATTAATTATACTCATGTTTTACAAAGTATCTATTTGTATATCGATTCCATTTAGACGGCCTAATTATTATGCATTATTAAAACTTCTGTATGTGTAGTATTTTTATAAATGAATAGATTGAATTAAATATTAAAAATATCTATTTATAATTTTTATAAATATGTGTCCTCCGGGTCTGGTTTCCCAAAGAAGGTTTGGGTCGTCTTTAAAGTCGACCCATAGTAGGTTTGGGTCGACTTTAAAGTCAAGACAAGACGGCCGATTTCAATTTAGTACTAGACAATATTGCTAACCGGTAAAAAGGTATCTTTTTTTCTCTTTATTTATTTAATGAGGGCTTAGTCACAAAGTGATTAAGCTACCCTACGCCTTCAACTTTGTTGCAAATTGAGCAGTTGGGGGAGCTTCACCAATTAAATATGAAAAGCTGTTTAGTGGGATATGTCCAGATCGGAGTCTAAGAGCCATGACCATGTCTGTAAAAAAGCTGTTATCGGACTTTGTAGGTCGGTATTAAGTATTAAAGTGAGTGTATGTATTGTTCTTCATATATTGTGAATGTGTGAATCAACACATTCAACTACATAACTAACATAAAAACATATTTATACGCACGAAGGAAATTGCTGTAATGCACTCACAGATACAACAGTCGTCCGTCATTCTAAGTACCGTCATTCAAAGGTAGCACCATCGTTTTTAGGGTTCCGTAGTGCACGTCTCGGAATCCATACAGTTTCGTCATGTCTGTTCGTCCATCCTCGATTTACCAACCAAACGGTTAGCACGAGAACAGTGAAACTTTGCATGGATATGTGTATTTAGAATTTCGACAAAGTGCTAAAATAAAATCATGTTTTTTTTTCTGGGGGTACCCCATAGTGTGGGATATCATTAGACAGGTCTTTTAAAAACATTAAAGGGTTACTAGGACGATTATTTTATGTTAGGTATTCGTTTGCTAGATATTCAACTTTATAGTGCATTTTTTTGGTAAATTAGGGCTTCCCCTCACACTAAATATCATGTATTTGTCTCTTCGTATTTCTTTTTCATTTCATTATAAAATGAAGTAGTATCCTCATACATTTATACAGTGAAGTGTAAGCTACATTTCTGACCTTTGTTTCAGTTTTAAAAACTTTATTTCTCATTAAAACAATTCTAACTTAGCTACGAGTATATGAGAACAATATTAAACACATCATTTTAACATTTACCAAAGCGTGTAGAACGAAATAAGACATCGAGAGTTCTACTTTCGATATTTTATTTTCGTTTTGCCAATCATTCCTGTGACAAGGCAACGTTGTCTAAGTTATAGGACTTTGGTTCCTATTTTATTACGATTTATAATTAGTCAAATATAGTTTAATACTACTGTTTTATTATTTAAAATGTTTTATTAACATCAATAACTTAAGGTTGCTACGTATAGTATAGTATCTTTTGGTAGAATTCATTATTATTTTTGGATGTAAAAATAATTTATATAAGTAGGTACTATCTTTTGCTCGTGGCGACGCCAGCGTGTTTCTCTGTCATCGCGGTAAAAAGTAGCCCATGTACTTCTTCAAGAACCAAAGTATCTCCATGGCAAATTTCATTAAAATCTGTGTAACGGTTTAGCCGTGAAAGCGTGACAGACAGACAGAGTTATTTTCAAATCGGCCGTTCGTTATTGTTAGGACAAGGTTTGTGTACAAGAAAAAATAAAAGATGACGGGAAAATAATTTTTTTTAGTCCGCGAATGTACACTGCCTGTGGGAAGCTAAGATAGATATGAAAATATGGCGGTACAAAGTTTGCCGGGTCAGCTAGTAATCCTAGTAATCTATGAATGAAAATATCAATACAATTTTCTAGCGCAGGTATTTTGGCAGTTTTAAAAATTCAATATTATTAGTACTTTAAGATAATAGAGTAGTACACGTCCCGGTACACGTAACATTAACATTGAATTTATGACTATCCTCCATAACTGAAATCTGAATTTGAAACATATTTACTAAAAGCCGGCTTACTGGAAACCGAGTCTTAATTGCAAAATAAATATCCCAAACAAAAGGTTGAAACTTTCTTTTTAATTATTTAAGTTGGGCTGTTAAAAATTTACACAGGGATTCTTGGTAAATTTGTGACCGGATTCCAGTTGAGGTACATAATAGGCGTATTAAAAATGACTTCAAACATTGATTTTTGCGGTTTTAAATTTTAATGTTAGTAATTCTAAGTTACCGAAAATGGTTTTGACTTTTGAATTCACTTGTGTCTTACAGCTGAACTTAGTTTATTTCGCAGTGCGGATTTAATCAGATCTCAAGGATCTCAGATCTTAAGGAGGATTTTTGAGCATCAGTGTAATAGCGAACAAATAATTTATTTATCTAATTTGCAGTAAACATACGTTTTAATAAAAGAAATGTGTGCATTCTTTCGTCGGGACTGTAAATAATGTTATAGAGAATTATGCTTATGGAATAGGGGTCATAAATGTAGTTTATTAAAAGGAGCAGTGAATTTATATTTACAAAGTATTTTGCATTGTGAAGAAGAAGTTTCCCACCATCTAAAGCCTCTGGCTGACGGTAGATTGTTGCGATAGGGGCAATTCGCGTGATCGATTCCAATTATTTGTGGTAAAATCTACGGGATTTAACTAGGTGTTATGAGCTAATTGGAGGGTCCCGTCCCTACCTGAAATGGCTGTATCGTTGCGAACTCATTGCGTCTATGTTGGCTATGTTGGCACATCTAAACCAATATTTTTAAGAGGTAAAATGTGTGATTAAGTAGGTATGTTCCATGTAATCCAAGAGCTGCTGGTTCGAATAGAACATATCTTAGTGGTGAATGGTGCGTATCGAGGAAGGTTACATAATAGGCTAGATAGAGACCAGCAACAAGGATTTTTTTTTGCAAAAACCGGGAAAATTTATACCTTTTGAGAGACGCAAATTAAGTTTCACGGGCCTGCTAATGTATTTTAATATCTGAAGAAAGATTGGTTATATAAATGTACATATATGCGTCAGTGTTCATTAATGCGAGTGACGGGTACCTTTCTCAGTTTTCAGGGTAGGTAACAAAAGATTAGGGAGACGTGCAGTGTTAAATTGGCAAATCTCGTTTGTTGACTCATACGACGTCACAGATGTCACTGAACTGCTCTTGTAAGGTGACCGTGACGACCCGGGCAAACGCACTCAACATCGTAATAACGTACCTAATAAAAATTTAACTGAATTGTACAAGGTGCTTATAAATAGTGCTACGTCTATGTTGTCCTTCAATTAGTTTTACTAGATAAAAATAATATTCTTTACTGATTACGGTACTAAGTAAGTGCTGGTTAGGCAACTCAGAACCTCGCTGTTTCGCAGGAAAACACAAAAAAATATATAAATATCAAAGATATCTCATATCATGTTATCATGTAGTTAACACGCTTTCTTAGTTGTAAATCCAGAAAGAATAACTGATTTATGAAGCATATCGATCTTAAAAACTAAATAAAAGCAAAAAAAAATGTAAGTAAAAAGACACAAATATTATCTATGCGTTTCTATTACAAAGACTAAAATCAATATATTGTCATCGCACGAGGTTTCATATCAAAATAACTAGTACTATAAAGTTGTTTGTAAACAGAAAAACTTATTTTTCCATATTTGTCAAAAGTTTCATTCGTACAGATTTTACGCTGACTGCTTTTGAATATCAACCAGTCTCAAATATATCAGAGAAGTTTGAGAAAAAAACTGTCTGAATATTGACAGATATGAGTGTTGTTGAAAGTTATTATTAAGATCTATGTCCGACATTGGATTATGAAAGGCTGTTGATGTGATGTGCAATATGATATGAAGTTATCACAAAACTCAAACACGACTGTCTGCGCCCAAACTATGGAGAGCCCGTACTGTGGTAACTTCCTATAAATATTGTTATATATTTCTAAATACATACATACCTTTTATAGATAAATTACACCCTTACAAAGAACAATTGATCGTGCTCATCAGTACAGGTGCCGGCATCTAACTTGACCAAACTTCGGCGCAGTGGGGGTAAGTTCGCGCATAGTTCACTCATGCAACAAATCAAAACAAAGGAAATCGAAGTGTAGTCGACTTACGCACCAATCGCTTGCTCCGAACGTCCAATAGCTTGCTCGGAACGGTGCTACTACAATCCCCGCGTCCCTCTATCACCAAAGGGACCTTAAAAACGACTTTCTGCGCATGGCCAAGTAAGCTGCCGGCACCTATATCATCACACGATTTTTTGGCCTGGATGGGAATCGAACTCACTATCTCTGGGTTAGCAATCAGCTTTCTTAAATATATATAATAAACACAAGTCGTTTCCGGTGTCACCTATGCCTCACAGACCGCGTTAAGTGTGGTGAATAGCTGTGAACTGGAGTGTTACGTATCAACTTGACTGTGATACCTTAGTGTAGTACGGAATGTCAAGCGTTGAAACAACAACAGTTTCATAAAACTGTAGCACATTACTTTGCTCTATTGTCAATACTTTCCGCACGCGATATAGAGATTTTTGTAGATATTTTTACAAGTGTTCAGTATGAACAAGCAAACAATTAAAATGATTTGATGTATGTAATTTATTTCCGTTTAACAAATTTATAAAAGATGAATGTTCGTTGAGTGCGGTGAGTAGTGTGTTTGTGGAGTATCCTTTGAATGCAAAATGGTTGGCTTGTGTGACGTAGAATGTGAAGTGTGGATATGAGGTGTTTGGCTCGATACATTGATAAATTAGTTATGCTCGTAGATGTCAATGAAATTAACTGTCGAAGTTGCGTCGACAACAAGCTTTTATTTAGTTCCACCTGTCCCGATGTTTGTCTGTAATCAAATCTTGTGAGTTAAATTTGATCCACTTCCCGATTTCCGATGGTGCTAAAATTTTAAAAGTTTCTTTACGTCTGATGACAATGCAATTATATTTAATCGGTATTATTATTGATCCAAAATGGCCGCCGTTACAAAGTGGTGTCGTACATACTTCTGAACAACCCACCCAATATGTGTATCAAATGAAAGGGCTTGAATAGTAGAATACAGATGAGAAGTACTATGTAATGAAATTAAGAAATTAATAGATGAAAAAAAATGTAAAAAAAAATTTTTTAGGTTTTTTTTAAAATAATATACTAAAAGCTAAAAATAATTTGGTAAAAAATATATATTAATAAAAAATCGTTGGGCCCGTGTTTCCATCCAGTCATCTAAGTTTACGCTACGTGTTACGATTTTATATCTAGTATGTTTTACCAAATTATTTTTTAGCTTTCAGTACATAATGTTTAACATAACCGTTTAAATTTTTTTTTCGCATATCTTATAAATTATTTCATTATTACTGTATCTTTACATAGTTAAAATGAAGTTGCTTCCACTGCATGTATGTTCGTTTAGATTTAGATCTACGGATTTAATAATAATTATTTTTACGGGAATTAACGTGATCACTTATATAAAGGTATTACATACCTCTGATTTGCTGTAATATCTTTAAATAAGGGATCGTGTTAATTCCCGTAAAAATAATAAATATTAAATCATGAAACACGAAAGTTTAAAGGTTAGTACTCTACGGATCTTAAACCAGTTTTTAGCGACAGATACTGTTGTTTGAGAGCTGGAAGGTATATACGTGCCATGCGTATTATAGTACAGACTTCCTTGCGAAGTTCCGCAGTGTCGCTAGTAGATAATCAAATGACGTCTAGTGATGGTTACAATAGCATTTGTTTGGTATAGAAAACAAATAAACAGGCGGGTGACCTAATGGTTAGTGGTTAACCCACCTAGGATCCCTTACGATTTAGAGTCACGAGGGCCTTGTCGCCCTTGGTTTTTTCTAATGATTGACCTTCCGGCTCGCTCAGAGATATTTACTTGAAGTTTCGAAAGGTAATAAATTAAACTATTGGACATAAACAATGTTTGTAACTCATTTTAAAAGATTTAAACCAATATTTATTAAATACTAACTGTGCTTGCTACTTCGTTCATTTGACGATTAAATTTCAATTTTTTTTTACCGTTTAAACCTTCCCTGGACTACGACAAACATTTCTAAACCAAAATCAGTTAAATCTAAACTATTCTAATTCTAAACCAAAAGTTTAGCGAGACAAACGAACATCAATTGATTTTTATATATAAGGAGAAGATATAATACTATAGACTAAATAAAATATAACATATTAAATAAAATATCCTATTTTTTTACTACACTAGTTTCATTGTGTCAGTATAACGGTTTTTCCCTTTTTTATCTTATAAATCAAACGGTCGCAGATACAATTTTACCATGTAAAGAACAGATTGAACTGTACATTGTTGGGTTTCAGCTCTTGAAGTCTTAGAAATACTAATGTTGTAAGCTGCTTTCATAGAGAGTTATCCTTTATCGAGCACTTCTTTCTAAATCTCTCTTTATTGACGAAAACCGTATTAAAATCAGTTGCGTAGTTTGTAGGATAAAGCGTACAGGAACGAGAAGCGACATCAATTTATACTAGGTATATCTTTACATACCTAGTAGTAGATAGCTCCTTGTTATTATTTATTATCCAAAATGAATACAAAATAGCTTTGAACAGTAAGATAGTGGGATAGAAGATAGATGATAGGTCATCATCGTCATCATCTTCCTAGCCTTAAAGATTATTTGGGGTCGGCTACTAGTTCAACTGGTTTCACCTGAATATCAGTTTTTTCGTAGTAGTAGTTCAGTACAGGCTACAGAAACTACCGAGTTCCCAAAATAGTAGTATATGATAGGTAGGTACCTAAGTTTAAAAATGGTTATCGGTTCTACAGCAAATATGGCCAGTCCACTGCCACTTCAGCTTGCTAATCCTATGGGCTATGTCGATAACCTTAGTTCTCTGCCAGATTACCTCATTCCTGATGCAATCCTTCAGAGGAACGTCGAACATAGCCCTCTCCATAGCACGCTGGGCGACTTTAAACTCTAATCTTATAGGTAGGTACCTATGTTTACAAAAGATAATATCGTTCGAAATTAACAATTATTAATCGTGTTTAATAGTTAAGAAACATATAGAACAATACGTCACGACCAATACGAGGCGAGTATCGATGAAAAACGATGCTAAAATAGAGAAAGTTTGTTCCTTTTGAGAGTCAGCCACTAAATTTGAAAGCTGTAATTTAATGTATCTGAGAAGAATTAAGGACTTCATCATCAACAGCCTTCAATAGTGATGGTAGAAAGGATGTTTTGGTCTACTACGAATATACCACGTTGGCTGGACGGGTTGGTATACGCTTGTTTAAGTTTTTCTTCTCTTTGCAGAGATGTTGTACTGCGTAGTTTAAGGACTCAAAGTGACGTTAATCCATATTTGATCAAATTACTTTAATAAATCTGTCAGTTCAGTACCTAAACTATGAGTGCGTACTCAGATCGTTGGTACTCGACTGACAAACATTTTTGTATCAATTGAAAACAAGTGATTCAAGTGAAGGTTTTATATTGATAAACTTAAGATCAAAACATCCATCAAGGTGCCGGAGAACGTTTATAGGCATCATACTATTTAAAAGAAATTAGTCCCGTTAGTAGTTAGAGTTGTTTAATTTAGGTTACTGTCAACTGTTTCAATGAAACAGATAGACAATAAGCATGAAGGCCATTGGTTCTATTCTGTTGTTACAACACTGAAAGTTACTCAATCTAGTCCCAATTTCTCGTTGTAATTCTGTTGTACGTTCTGAATGTCTAAAAGTTTATAAATCAATTAAATAAGAGTCGGTAATATTTACTAAGTAGATCAAAACGAGCGTTAAGCGCTTATCATCTGAACACGGCCTAAAGCAAACCCTGTACTAGCACATTTGGCCAAAATGGCAAAACCTACTTTCTAACGAGAGGCCTAGGCCCAGCCGTGGATTTTGAGCAGCAAAAAAAGGATGTGTTTCGTATTTTCAATTTTTTTTGGTTTGTCTACAACTAGCTTTCGTCGTATGTCGAATATTGCGGTTATCATGTTTTGGGTTAAGAAATATACAAATAATGTGGGTTTCTGTAGGTTAATACTGGCACACCCACACCCACAAACTTTACCTATTTACAATATTAATAAAAATAAAATAAGCCTTCATTAACAGATTTGTAACTTATTACTAAATATAATGTTACATCACACTTCTCTTAAATTAACTTAAACTAATTGGTTTTTCAACTTATTATCAGTTACCGGTTTCACGGTACAGCTTGTCTTCCGACAAAGGCCTCCTCTAAAGCTTTCCATTGTTTCCTGTCCTTGGCTACATGTATATAATATGGGTCCATACTGGACCAGCCGTCCTTTTCACGTCGTCTTCCCAACGTTTGTTATGTCTTCCCAACCTTTGCTTCTTTTTTCATCTCTCGGGTACCATTCAGTCACTACTTTCGTCCTTTTTTCTTTTCCTTCCCTTAGCATGTATCCTGCTCATATCCATTTTAGACGTTTGTAAACAGTGCCTATACTTTTGAATTTGGTTTTATCTATGATTTTTTGCAGACTCATCTTGTCACTTCTTCCGACTCCAATGATATTTCTCTCCATCCCATTTTGACCACTTGTAGTTTTTTAAGTTGTTGATCAGTTAGTGCCCGTGTTTGGCATCTTACGATAAGCATGGGAGGATGCATGTATCGTGGATTTTTCTTTCTTTTCCTTTTTTTACTTTGTTACAATATTAGTATAGTTTAAAGTATATTACTTTTCGAAAATATGGAAAATAAGAAGAGAGATAGCGTTTTCATTGGATATTTCCCCTCTCCACATTTATTGTGCCAGCTGTGTGAAATAGTGCTACTATTATATCTCCAAATATTTACTTAGGCTTTCGTTAGTTGTTCGTGTAAAAAGTACAAAAATAATGTAATTAAGAATTGTTCTCCTTTAAAAGATCTAAAAAAACATGTCTATCTTTTGAGGTGGGTTACTGTAACCTTTTTTATGGTAACCATAATCACGTACAACGGCCCAATCAAGAGGCTAAGAACGGAAATGGCCCGGTAAAACAAACAATGGTAACTAAATTTGTTCACACTTCATAACTTCAGACTACAGGCAATGAGAGACGCACACGAGGTTGCCGTGAGGTCAGCTAGTATAATATAAAACATACAATATAATATCATACTAGAAATGTCTTACCTAAATTAAATAATTTTTACATGATTTTATCTTTTGCTCACGTGAACAACAGAATCGCTCCATTGTACATTTTACCTTCAGACGAATTAAGGACTAATCGTTCCACTTAACAATAGGGCTGTGCATCTCGTCAGAACAATATTAAAAATCTTTTAATGTTTTGTAGTTTAATTCATTAAATACTATCTTATCTTTGAGCTTTCTTAGTTCGCCTTTTGTTCACCAAATTAAAAAATAATAATTATCTTTATTATAATTCTTCTGTGAGTGTGTATGTCACTGAACTACTCTCAAACGATTGGACCGATTTTGATGAAATTTTTTGTGTGTGTTCAAGGGGATCTGGGAATGGTTTAGATTCACAATTTTGTCCGCTGGACAATGTTTTTTTAATTAATTTTTAATTTATTAGTAGTTATGGCAAAACGCCGTTTGCCGGGACAGCTAGTAGGCTATATATCATCACGCTAAGGAGACGCAAACGAGGTTGCGTGGGTCACCTAGTATATTTATATATATACACATATAGTATACACATAGTACACACTAATACGAGAATTAAGATGATTACCTTTTCAGAATGCAGGTTTTCAAACATTATACATTACAAATAATCTATAGAATTATTAATTCATACTAGCTAATTGAGACTGTTTACTAATTGGTAGTTACAATTAAACTATATATAAATATAATTAGACAAAACTGTATCTCAAACTATGTACGTAGCTACTATTAGAAGTATAAAACAAAACAACATACATATATACGTAGAATGGTTTAAGTCTAACCATATAGATACTATTACTTATAGTTGCGTCCAGAAACTGTCTCCTGTGTCGATATCGGAAACATGGCAAGCCATAATATGGCATTACCGGCGCGGCGTCTTTAAAGTTTATCGGTTCAGTTTGCCTTGTTCCATCATCTATCTTTATCTTTCATCGAGAAAAAGTATTGTAAGCGACGGAAAGAAATATAACCACGAATAAATTGTAGCAATGCGACAAAAGAAAAAGGCCCAAAGAAGAAAATCGTATAATTGAGTACTAAGAAAGTTTTAACTTAAATTTCATTAATTACAGGAAATAACAATAAAAAGTTCTTAGGAAAATGAACCTTATAGCTTTGGCATTGGCTTTTCAAGCTTAGAATATTATATTTTTTGTTATAACTTTTGTAAATGTAAAACGATAACAGGCATATAGGCCTAACGATAGGTATACGACGACAAATATTTAATTGTTTTTACTAAGTTCTGTTCGAAATTTGGTTATGAAAGTAAATTCCCGCATGTAGAATCAAATGTCATGTACATGACAATGGCATGGAAATCAAAGTTTACTACATCACAAAGCTTTCCTAAGAATTTGTGAACAAGTAACATTGCAAGAAAAACTGACAGACAGCGTACGATGTCTTTTGGTGATGATGAATGTGTAGAGAATAATGTCTAAAAATTTTCGTTATTACGTGGTTGCAAAAAATACCTAAGTGTTAAAATCTAAATTTATGTGTACTTATGTGAGTTATAGCATTAAATTATCAAAAGATTTGAAAGAGAAATTCATGTTGAAGTCATGATCATAAAGTTATTAAGATAAAGAACATAAAGATATAAAAGTAGTTAAACACATTCCGACAACTATTATGAATAAATTTATAACGTGAGAGAGCCACGCTTCGGCATGAATGGGCCGGCTCGACCGGAGTGATACCATGGCCTCACAGAAAACTGGAGTGAAATAGCGCTTGCGCTGTGTTTCACCGAGTGAGTGAGGACACCGGAGGCCCATATTCCAACCCTATGCCCCAAAGGCCGGCATCGCACTTGCGACGCCTCTGGTGTTGCGGGTGTCCATTGGCGGCGTGTATCGCTTACCTTCAGGTTATAAGTCTGCCCGTTTGCCCTCTATTCTATAAAAAAATATACTATTGACAAGTGTCAACATATAAATGAATTTTGACATTTAAATTCTTATTTTTTTAGTATGTGAGTACATGAGATGGTCATCTTTGACGGTTTGAAAGTAAACACATACTGTATAGTTGGTAAATTAGGAGCCCCTAAAGTGCTGCGACATTAGTCGTCTACGAACGAATTGTGCTTTTTTGGCCTCATTTTATGACCTAGAAATAGAAAATAGTAGAGCAAAAGTAGTACGGTAGAGCCATACTGATTTCAGCACGAACGGGCCGGCCGGGAAAATATACGTAAAATGTCAGCGTTCGTGCTGTCGTGTTTCGTTGGTGAATGCAAGACCGGAGGCCCGAAGATTCAGGTGTGGGTCACCACGATGCATTGTTGCATTGTCTGCATTCCCAATGAGTATGGTGACCACCACTCTTGGGTTCTGCTTATGCTTTCCATCAGGCAGAGTAGGGACATTTTAGCAGACCATACATAAAAAAAAATTGATACCAACATTTAAATCATGTTTCAAATTACTCGTGTACTTTATAGACAAAAATATAAAAAAGCTTAATAGTATCCAGTACAAACTGAATATGGCTTATTAAGTAGATTTTTGACACTTTAGAATGTTTGTCAACCCTAACTATCGCATGCCTCAATAATAGCTTGTTAAAACACATAGCAATTAAACTGTTTTAGTGCGCCGATACACGACACGTACGTTTACGTAGCCACAACTTTGTGTTGCCAGTCTCCAACCCGCACTTGGCCATCGTGAGGACGTATGGCCTTAACCCTCTCCTGAGAGGAGACCCGAGCCCAGCAGTGGGACATTATGGATTGTTGATGATTGACGATGACACGACACGACTGAAACTACGACCGATTTTTTTTGGTAGAGTAAAATTTTTAGTCGTAGTTATCTACCCGATTCTCCGAATGTTTCAAAAGAGCACTTTTATATATTCAACCCTCAATAAATCTTAGAATTTTTTATGTAATTATTTTAGAGATTTTATTTTGTTTTTATGATATTCGGGGCACGAAGATGCTGTACAAGTGCTCCTATTATTTATGATGAGGACGCTTCAAACAAATTTGTTCATAGGCATTTAATACTTTAGTTACCAATTTAAACAAAGACAAATCCAATTAGTGTGAGATACTTGTTCCAATTCTTTTTCTCTATTCGTGGTCCTTTGTTCGGTACAAAGAATTAAAGGAAAATGAATACTTGATTTTTATCAGCCAAAGAAAATGAACATGAGAAATGTTTCACTTACAATAGTTTTATGTAAAAATTGCATTAATCATTTTAGATATTCTGGTTGAATAATTATAAATACTCTTACAAAATGCTTATTCAACATATCCTTTTTCCTAACCTTATGAATAGCATTTACGTTCACGAGGCCAAGATGGATAGAAAAAGGTTTATATTACCGTAGAAAACCCGGTTAAGCGCGTGTCAGGTAACATACTGTGTAGGGTGACGTATTTTATTATCTACTTCTTCATCTAAGTATTATTTAATGAATGTTCTTTTAGATTAAGTACATTTTAAATAGAATGTTTCTGCACATTTTTGAAGTCCACAGCTTAGCTTGTAGAACAGAAATAGCTCTAACAACCTCTATAAGGACACACAGACGGCCATGACGACCCAAGATCGTTTTAAATACACCATTGCAGATATTTTCAGATTTAAATATGTCAAATCTCTCCTCTTCTTCCACTTGAAAGTGTCCTTATTTGTTTACTAGCCGTTGCCCACGGTTTCGTCCGCGTGTATGTCGGTTATCGCTGCAAATAGTAGCCTATGTGTTATTCTGACGTATAAGCTATATTACTGTAAAGTTTCATACATATAGACCCCGTTAGGCGCTGCAATTGGTCCACTGAAATCTTCACCAACAACAAGTGTGTGAATTGGTATAAAATAAAGGCACACTAGACTATCAGTACGAGAAAATTATTTATATTTACTTTCTTTTCGTTTTTCTTTTCCTACGTTTGTTCATCTACAGTATTTGCAGGAAAAAAACATTATTTCACACATCTGAATATAGTGTAGATCAATCTATTTAAGAATCACGCAACTCACATAACGACAAGTATATAATTTAGTTGTAGCTTGTTCAGATTCTATTGTTCATATCCTGTTAAACCTGTGTAGCTTAACGGAGTTCCTACCTACAATTATTATCGGTAAACTCGTATTTTTGCTATAGGTATAGCTTGTGTACTATTTTGTGCGGTTAATTTCTTAGTTTTAATTTTTTAATTTAGTGTCCTATTTGCAAGTCACTTTACATATAAACACATCATAGGTATAGATCGCTGAAAACCAGCGCTGAGTGTCACTGAAGAGACGAAGTAACATGCAGGGTAACCCATTCAGATGACCACCCATGACAATTATAGTACTCTTTTTTTGTACGTCACCTGTTAATTTGGTAAAATGTTTTTGTTTGCTTATATATATATTATTACAACGAAATCCCCTAGATCCTAACGTTCAATTTATGAACAAAAACCAATCCCACCTTTATAGGACTTAAAATTATGTTAACTTAATATAGGTCGGTTAAGTCGAGTGTAAAACAGTAGCATCCAACTGAACATTTATAAGTACACAAGAAAAAAGAACACAAAACAGCGAATTTACAGAAATAATTGTTTTAGATGAAACTAAGCGCCTTGTAAAATTAGAAGAGCAAAACTTCTTCTACCTTCTTTACAGTAAAATTAATTCAATGAAAACAGGTTGTTTTATCGTTTTTGATGGTTAGGTATTTTTATATCAATCATTAATAAAAATTACTATTCTCATTAAAATGATCGTTTACAAATTAAATAAATAAATATTTCGGACATCTAACACACAACGCCATCTAGTCCCAAACTAAGCAGAGCTTGTATTATGGGTAGGTACTAGACAACTGATATGAATATTTATATCCTTTTTTTGTTTTGTAAATACAAACATATTATACATAGAAAACACCCAAACTCCGAAACAAATATTTGCAGATCATACAAACATTTGTTCCGACCCGGGAATCGAACCCGAGACCTCAAGAACAGCAGTCGCGTACGTTACCACTGCGCCACCGAGGCAGTTAAGGATTGAATCCTGGTTGTCGATATACACTTAATAGACGAATAACCGAGTTAGACATAAATGTCACGAAAAAGGCACGATATGTCAGCGTTTCAATAGGAACACTTGCTATTGGATTGGAAATACAGAGTGTTGGAAAATCTGATCGAATTCTAGGAAGGTACATCTTTACTCTATTCACTCAAGTCATTATATTTTACCTATCCGCATACATTGAAAGCGATTGTGGTGTGTAAGCAGAAGATAAATAAATCTTCTAATAAATAAAAATCTATTGCGTTTCTCTCGCTAAAACTCGAGAATTTAGCTGATTTAGGTTTTGAAATGTTTACCGTAGTCCATAGAAAGTTTAAACGGTGAAAAAAATCCAAAGGTCACGCGTACGAAGTAGCGGGCACAACTAGTAGGCAATAATTTATTACATATTTTGTACTAACTGGACCCCGCGGTGTTACCCGCCGTTACTGTTGTACCGCGAGCAACGCCGCGGGACAAAGCTAGTCTAAAAAAAGTAGCCTAAGTTACTCCCCGGATCATCAGCTACCTGCCAGTGAAAGTCCCGTCAAAATCGGTCTCGCCGTTCCAGAGATTACCCGGAACAAACAGACAGCCAGACAGCCAAAAATTTTTTTAACTACATTTTTGGTATATGTGCCGTATATACATACATATGCATTTAGTAAAAAGCGGTTATTTTAATATTACAAACAGACACTCCAATTTCATTTATTTGTTTAGATTACTTATTAAATTGCTTAGCTTTTAGTACTTAGTAAGCATCCCAGGAACAATAAACAGTCTTAGACATAAACGTTATTTTAATTTAAGCAGTGGTTATGTGGTGTTTTCAACTTTAAAGTTATCGCCTTAAAGTTGAAAATAACACGTAACCCTTGCCAAAAGTAAAATAACGTTTATGAATAAGGTTGAAAGTGTTTAAATGATATGATTTAATGGGTCTGTTGGCCTAGTGGTTTGTGACACAAAACATTTTTATAAACGAGTATTAATGCTAAATTTTATACCAAAAACCTTAACACTGTCTGAAATGATTAAGACCAGATAAATCTTTGATTTTCCAGTAGAGAGAGGAACACAAAGGACGCCGATAAATGTCGCCAGCAACGAGTTCCTTTTGTGAATTGTGGCATTGTGTCGAACCTACGTGAATTTGGTTTTATAGTTCCAAAGGATTTTCGAAAGTAAAATGTTTGGGTTTTTCCAGCGTTGCCAGACGTCCCGATTTTGGCCAAGTCGTGCCGATTTTTGAATCAAAATTGGAACTACACTACGGTAACTATTATTCAAATAGGAAGTGGCACCTGGCGCTAGTTCTTTCAAGAACTAGGGATGATATCGCAAAACCACAACATTTTTTTTTTATTTTTGGTCACTCTTACTCATTTGTCCTAATTTCTGATTGGATACGTTTATTTCATCCCGCTTTCGACGCAATAATCCCGCTTTCTTTTTACATAAAAATTTCAAAATCCCGATTTGACAAAGAAATCAGGCAACGCTGGCTTTTCCACAATAACTAGGCAAGTACCATGTAATTTCTATCAACAGTTGGAATAGGAAACCTCTATTGGATTTCTTTAAGTTGATAATCTTTAATAATATCGTGTGTGTAAAAATATTCATTAAAGAATATTTTCTTCTCGTTTAAGAATATTATTATATCTTATTCTTCTTATGTATATTTTACAAAAAAAAATGGCTTTTTCGTGTCAATTATCAACTCGGATCAAATAAAAAAAGGTAGATAACGCACCGCCTTGTGCTTGTTGAAGCAGAAACACATATATCGACAACTTATACCATACTGACGAAAGGTAGCGTAGTTTATAGCATAGTTACTGCGTATCGCGTGTATTTACTTGGAACTACGCGTCTTTTTTCTGCTTCAACAAGAACAAGGCCGTGTGTTATCTACCTTTTTTTATTTGATCTGAGATTGTCAACAATAATTTACATACTTAAGATATATTTTATCAGAATCGAGTGAAGGTAATAAGTTGAAATTAACATAAAGTACTCATGAAATTTTGACGAGAAGCGAGGCCCGGCACCAGTAAAAGGAAAATCTAATAGTCTATCAAAGTATAAAACATTTTTTGTAAATTATTTTGAAAAATATTTCGAATTATATCTAATATTATAAACAGTATAGGTGGACAGTAGACATAACATATATCTCTTGGTGGCAAGTCAAGCTAAAACTTGCGCTACTAGGCAATGTTTTACTCGTACTAGAAATGTTATTTCCTAGAAAGTCCGCTACTTTAGATAAACTGTAAATATGTTTCCTTCGAGATTCACAATCTTATGTACATAATCGTAAACACGATTTGTTGATACTCGTATTCGTTCGTAGTCGTACTAGAGTAGCAAATATTAGGATTGTAGGCAAAGCTGATGGTGAAGCACTGAATAATAAAAAGTAGCAATTTATCTCTAGCGAAGAATGAACTCTTCACATTTGCATAAAATAGCAAATGCATAACAAATATTTGTCGTCAAAGGAGTAATAATAGTAAGAGGAAGGCAGTGCGAGAGAACAGCTTGAGCACAAATAGCTTTAAAGATGAAGTGAGCTTTTAATAACTATAATTTTGGCCGTGGAAGAGTTATCATTATCATCAGCCTGCTGGCCATAGGCCTCTCCAATTGCACGTCACAAGACTGGATTTTCGAGGTATCACTCCGGTCGATCCGGCCCATGCATGCCAAAGCGTGGCTCTCCCACGGCTCTCCACATCTTGGAAACAACTTGGCAGTCGATGCGGTCCAGAGGGAGGAGCTGTTACTAGGGTGCTCCCCGCAACACTTATATCTCGAGGTGCAGGTCCATAAGCAAAGGTCGTGGTTTACTATCATGTAACCCGTTGGCTTATTTGCTTCAGATCCTTAAAAAACATAATCTCAGTATGTAGTTACTCTTTATAAATTTATACATAGAACAAAACAAAGTAAACTGTAGGCGTGCTACCAGGAGGAAGAAATAACATCATATTATTAAGGACGCCTGAAAATAACTTGATACGAATGAAAATATTACCTTTCTCTTTATTCCCGTCAGTATACAGTATACTGGAGCCAATATAGGCCCTTTTGTAATACATTTGTTTCGAAAATCCATACTCACCTATAAATGCGAAAATAACGCTGTCTGTCTGCTAATTTTAATGAAATTTAGAATGTGGATACTTTAGTTCTTTAGACCTATACGCACGCGGGCGGAGAAACTGTCAAAAAACGGGTTTGCGGGTGAAAGTCCCTTGATTTATTAGATTTTCAGTTATTTTTAAAGTAAAAATTTTCTTTCGATTATTTGTTTATTATTTTTTCATTATTGAAAACACAGAAACATTTAAGTTAACTCTTTTGTTTCATCCATTACCATAACCATCAAAATGAATAATATTTTTTGACTTTTTAGAAATTTTATCAGTAATGTTAACAATTCCTACTACTATTTCTACCTTTTTCTGCCTCTATATGTATATTTCCAACTTTTTACTTACGTTTCAAACTCAATAAAATTTAATACACTAAATTGTTATGGAGTGGCAATATTACATAATTTAGCTCTTTTATTTCTAGTCTTCATGACATATTGTTCAGTATTAATATATTTTACTATAACCGTAACTTTGTTACTGTTATTTATTTTGTACACTAATGAAAAAGTTATAGAAGTAGCATACAACACAGTGTCCAAAAAATAAGGTAACATTTGAATTGGCGCGCGTCGAAGGATTTAGAGATTTTTTTAGGTTGGTAGTACTGTCAGTGACATTTATGTCAAATTTATATGTCAAAATATTCATTCGTGTTTGAGATACGCGTCGGATCGTTTTTTGTTTTTTCGGAAGACGGTCCCCATTTCATATTTTTTATATTTTATATCATTAATTATCACGACGAAGACTAAATCACTTGAAGACTTATGATTTGAAGACTATAAACACTTGACATTGGCAGAAATAGTTGATCCGAGAGATCCGGCTGGTTGCCATTTCCTCAAAGAAGAGATACACGTCGGAGATCGTTCATTGATTTTTTTGGAAGACGGTCCCCATTTCATCTTATCCATATTTTTTAAATTCTTCATCATTAATTTCATCACGACGAAGACTTAAAAGACTTGAAGACTTATGATATGAAGACTATAAACACTTGACATTGCCAGAAATAGCTGATCCGAGAGATCCGGCTGGTTGCCATTTCACCAAAAGAAGATGAGGAAAAGATACGCGTCGTTTTGTGAGCTGCTAAAAGTGAGTTTTTCGTTTTTTGCGATGTCGAAACTTGTTGAGCAAAGAATTTGCATTAAATTTTATTTGCGGAATCAATTTTCTGTTGCAGATACGTTGAAGCAGAAAACCTTTGGTGATAAGGCTATGTCTAAAAAAATATTTACAAGTGGTATAGTGAGTTCCAAGCCGGCCGTGAACGTGTCGAAGACGAAGAGTGGCCTGGACGACCATCAACCTCAACCGACAAATCAAAGAATTGGTGTTGAAAAACCGTCGATTAACGATAAGAGACCTTGCTGATGAGGTTGGCATATCAAAAGGCTCTGCCAATACCATTTTAAAGGATGTTTTGGGCCTCAAGCACGTCAAAGCCCGACTGGTACCGAAAACATTGTTTTTTTTTTGGAAAAAGGGCGTCGCGTTGAAGTGTGTGAAACGATGCTTTCTGACTATCAGGAAAAGATGAAACGCATGATCACTGGAGGCGAGACTTGGATGTATGCTTACGACCCCGAAACAACCGATCAATCGAGCGAATATCGTGCCAAAGGAGACCCGAAACTAAAAAATCGTGCCAAAGTCGCTCAAAAATCAAGGTCATGTTGACTGTTTTCATCGATTATTGTGGTGTTTTGCATTATGAATTCCTTCCGCCGGGCCAAACAGTCAACAAGGAATATTATTTGAACTTTATGCGTCGTTTGCGTAACGCTATCCGCCTAAAAAGGCCGGAATTGTGGAAAGACAATTCTTGGTTTTTACACCACGATAATGCACCACCAAAACTTAACCTATATCGTTCCGCAACCACCGTATTCACCTGATCTGGCGCCGTGCGACTTCTCGCTGTTCAGCAAGCTCAAAAGACCGCTCCGGGGACATTGTTTTGATACAATAGAGGAGATTCAAGCCGCAGCGAAGACGGATTTGAAGGCCATCCTGGAAAGTGCCTACAATCAGTGTTTCGAAGATTAGAAAATCCGTTGGCATAAGTGCATTGCATCGGCAGGGGATTACTTTGAAGAGGATGAAATTGATTCGGAAGAATAAATAAAGAATTTTCAAAACAAATACAATGTCACGTTATTTTTAACAGACTTCAAAAAAAGGAGGCGGTTTCTTAATTCGAACGTATATATATATATTTTTTTTATGTGTGTTCGTGGATAACTTCGTCGTTTATGAACCAATTTTGATGATTCTTTTTTTAATGGAAAGGAGATGTCCCGACGGTAGTACCATGATAAGGACACTAAGATCTGATAATGGTATCCAAGAGAAATCGAGTCGAACCTTGAAGACGGTTTTATTTTTATTAAAATTTTATTTGTTAGGACATTGTAGTATATGTCCTCTAAAATATTAGGTATATGGTATCCCCTATTGTAACAATAACCGCTGTGTCAACAAACCGACCAAAACATGTACGAATAAGTAAACCTCATTTCGGTTTGGCTTTTGTAACTTCTTTGATCCCATGATAGCCAACTTTAATATCATTTAGATTCACTCCAGTACAAAATTATATTTACTGAAGGTATACTGTGCAAACTCGAACAACTTCTGAGGGTTATCACATTAATAGAATACCGTCAAAACATATTCCCTATTACGCTTTTTATTAGATTAGTTTTACGACGAGACGATTACCGCAGAACTAAAGCTAAATGCTACTTTACTCCATAATATCCTTGTAATGTTACCACAAAAACTATTGGTTAGTATATTTTTCTCATATTCATCAAATATGAATTATTTACCATTTCATTATACTATTTTCAGAACTACCTTAGAAGGTAACTTCTACAAATTAAATAACTATGATAGACTAGCTTGGACCGCTTCTATGTCGGATATCGCGATAAAAAGTATGTTGTGAAATTCTGATGTGTTATCTATATTACATAAATCTGTTTAGCAATTTTTGAGTGAAAGAGTAACAAATATCAAAACTCACAAACTTTCATATTTCGTAATATTAGTAGGAAGTAGTATATACATAAAAAAGAGGTGTACCTAGATATATTTTCAGGAGTTAAAATACTTTTCAAGCACACTTTCATTTGCTTCAGTTCATGATCGAAGTACGAACTGTGAAAACCCGTGTAGGTAAATATTGGTACTTAACTGAGAATAAGAAAGCGTATGCCATAATTCTGTATCAAAAGTTAAGATATACTTTTATACAGACAAAGTACCATTAACCGTAACGTTACTAAATAAAAATTAAAAGAAACTAAAGTAAGTAAGTGCTTTCAAGCGCGCTTTTTGAATTGTGGTTTTAGTTCAAGCCTTTTTTTAACGAAATTAGATATAAATTTAAATTTGCTGCCATCCGAGGCAGGCTTTTATATTTGAAACATAAACTTTTTTTAAAGACAGAACAGGCAAACGAAGAAACGGATGATTGAAAGTAACTCGTCTATGGGCTAAACCTTGGACAAAATAGTATTTGTAATCTTAGTCATTATTGCATGAATTAACTGGGAATAAATCTGCATTTCATGCATGCAATGCAATATCTATTTCCACTACCGTACATAAATCAAACAAAAAATCAACGCACTTGTGACGCCTCTGGTGTTGATGGTGTCCATGGGCGGCGGTAATTGCTTACCATCAGGTGATACGTCTGCTGGTTTGCCTCATATTCAATAAAAAAACCCCATAGATTCTCAACGGCTCGTTACAATTTAGAAAACATCAGGTAGACAAAATTTAGTAACAATGTTCATTTGTCATTAGGTCTTTTAAATTTTATTTAGGTAATAATTATAGCCTCAGCTAAAACGATCCTTTCATCGTCTAATCGATATTATAATAAACAAGTATCTTAATTCTCAAATTGCTCTTACAATATATATATGTAAACGAAACTCAAAGTTACCCTTTGCCAAAAATAAAACCTAAAACCAGAAAAGCGGCTGGTCGATTTGATTTGCGAATACTTTTTTTTTGCAGAAGCCGTTGGGCGTACTGACACTCTGGCAATGTGTTCAATTTTCATCAATCAATTTTTGTACACTTCTGATTCAACCACCTACACACAAATTTAACCAGAATTAAATTCATCATGTATTTCACTGTGTTATAGCATACCTGGTTTGATGTGAATAAGCGTCTTAGACACTTAAGTAGAACTTAATCCTACCGACACAAAGATTGTTTACTCAGAAATAAGTACTATAATTTCTAAAGCATAATCATATGTTGTTCCATAAATAGAAGATGTATTTCTTTAGAAAGGGATATAAATGCGGGACGCCGCTTCTCTTTTTGTAACGTATTTTCTTGCTGAACTTTGTCGACCACTAAAATGAAGCCTCATTAAGAAAGTCACTCAATCGGGAGAGGTCTAAATGAATACCAGTGAACCATTAATGATGATTAAAATATAACACTAAGTTTAAAATCTCTATAAACTATCAGTGGGCCAAATAAACGATTATTCTATTCTATTCTATTCTTTAACATAATTCTTAAGAAGATACTCCAATACTTACAAATATTATTTTTTACCAAATGTAACTAAGATTCGTAACGATATTCGGAATATTTGTGATAAATGATTATTGATATTCCATACACATAATAATACAATTAGGTTAAAATATGTTTGAAGTTTTTTTTTTTTTTTTTTTTCTCTTTATTTAATTAATGAGGGCTTAGTCACGAAGTGATTATGCCGCCCTCGTAGAAAAACTATAACTTATAATCATCGAAGTTAACGTTAATATATCATCGAAGATGAAAAAGAAGAATGTTTTGTAAACGAGCACTACAATAAGGTCGGTTGTTTAGAGTCTCAGTTGGAGAAAAGTAATAACGGATTTATTTGATGACGTATGACGATAAATTACCGTCTCGGAAATATTCCAGTTGTGTATTTGTCACAAAACGGAGATCTGTTATAGGCACGTTCTTTAACTATGACTAAGTTTTAAATCTTTTGCACTATTTTCAGAACACAGAAATTTCAATTTAATAAAATATTAAAAAAAATATACTCTTTGTTCTGTTGATATTTTTATTTTTGAACGCTGTTTTACGCTAGTTCATGAGACATGTACTTACCTTTTTTGTTGAAAGTTATTGAATAGTATTCGAGAAAGTACTAGTTGTTCTTTTTATTAATGTAAACATTGTAAATAGTACGATATAGTAACACGATGTAACAATACTTCCCAACAATGTACAAATCCGAATAAATTTTCACAGAATTTTATGAAAATCCTAAAGGATAATTACTCAATTATGGGCTAAATGGTGAATAGTAACGTAAAGTGATTATTTTATTGGAAAACTAACGTAGTCGTACCTTTTTTTTAATTCCTTACATTTATCAACTCATAATAAATTATGATTACTCATCTCATGATAAATCCTAAGATTTACTGGTAAAACCTAAGATTAATCAAAATACGGGCATATATACTTACGCATACATAATTTTAGTGTGTCTATACCTAATGGTTTCTCTTACAAAACGAAGCTACTGTACGAATTTATCGACCAGTCCGTCGGAACTTATCTATGTGTTTGTGTGTGACGTAATCCACTAATCTGCTCACGAAGTGCTTTCCGTCTCAAAATTATTCCATAGCTTCTATGCAAATCTATGCGCTTAATGCCTCGGTTGTCATGTGAGCGTGCATAATATCGATGAAATTAGTCAAACAGACTATCTATCCTCCAGATTTTTGATTAAGAAAATAAATGTTAGATTATGAATATGTAGACTACTAGTGTAGGTTGAAAATTCTGAACTACTACTAGTAATAGTTCAGAATTCTCAACCTTGTTGATAATAAAACTTCATGAGAGGTTTCTAAAGTGAAAACTTGTTGGGCTGCGTTGAGCACTTTTTGGTAGGGGAAAATCTTACGGGTCACCGATATGCTAATCTTAATTGTTCAAAGTTTTCACGTTTATTGGCAGTCCCCATGACTGGCATTTCTTTATTTATGATAATTTACGAGACCTTTTAAAGAGAAAGAAAATAATGCATTGAAAACCGGAAAGAAAAGTTACCGAACTCTTTTGTATTAGGTATGTAGATTAGTAGATTGGATCTCGTTGTCCAACTTCGACGTCGCACTTGGAAAAGGCCCCCAGATTGATACCGGACCGACGTGTGTGTCCAGTATCAATCTGGGGGCCTTTTGTAAAATTATTAAAAAACCTTCGTGTATTAACTCAACTGACGTGGGGAACCACGCTTCGGCATGAATGGGCTGGCTCGACCGGAGTGATATCACAGAAAACCGGTGTGAAACAGCGCCTGCGCTGTGTTTAACCGAGTGAGTACGAATACCGGAGGCCCATACCCCCAACCGCTCTCTACATCTCTTTCCCCATCCCCCAAAGGCCGGTAACGCACTTGTAACGCCTCTGGTGTTGCGGGTGTTCATGGGCGGCCACATACCATAAAAAAAGTTTTTTAATTTAACCCTTTGTTTTATTGCAGAAATGGAATACAGCTATGAAGAGGAAGAGGCTAGCGATGCCGAGCCAGACTTGCGGCCGGTAACGCGCCGTACCGCGAAACATATCGCCGCTGGGGAGGAGCGACCTCGGATCAACTCCAGCCAGCAAACAACACCCACTGACGGTAAGCTCCCTCATTCAATATTCACAGTATTATTGGAAATATTGAGGGATTCACAACTTCAATCGTTGTCATTGAATAGCCACATTGCGCTTTTTTGACTCGCCTCACCGCGCCCTGTCGTAAACATGTGAGATTAATTTCAATATTACCATCTCCATTTAACATAAAATTTTCCGGAAATAATTTATTCTCTATACAGTTAATGCGCGAAATTGTAATAAGGTGTCAGTGTAGTGTGTAATAAGGTGTATTGACACTACAGTCAATACACCTTTTAATCATTCAAATTACATCTAAAGATTAAATATTTAATTAAGGGCACGGCTGGCGTTTGCATTGAGTGTTGTAGGTTTGGTCAAATTTGACCACACATGGTGTGTTCTACGTCTGGGCCTTCTGTGTGGCCGAAACTTAGGAAATATTGTTAGTGCGGGAGTTGTCATTAAATAAAGTTTCTCTGATTCTTATAGAACACTATATTTAATTCAGAAACTTGCAAGCGTGAAAATTTAATCATTACACTAATCTATACAAATAAATAAAATTGGAATGTCTGTTATAATATTAAAATAACCGATTTTTACTTAATGCATATTATATGTATGTATACATGGTACTAATTGTAGTAAGTTGATTTTTTTTTTGTCTGTCTGTCTATTTAGTTTGGGTAATCTCTGGAACGGCTGGACCGATTTTAACGGGACTTTCACTGACAGGTAGCTGATGATCCAGGGAGTAACTTAGACCTCTTTTTTTTGACTAGCTTTGTCACACGGCGCTACCCGCGGTACAACAATAAACGCGGGTAACACCGCGGGGTTCAGCTGGTATATAATATAAAAAAAAATGTTACTTCTTCGGGCAATAACTACTGGACGGATTTGGATAAAACTTTACAGTTATATAGCTCATACGTCAAAATAACACATAGGCTACTATTTGCCGCGATAACCGACATACACGCGGGAGGAGTCGCGGGCAACAGCTAGTAATTATATTATAAATACTATTTTCTTAATTAAAATTCTTTATAGCCTGTTATTGATATATGTATTACCTATATTTGTATAGAATTATGAAAAACGACAAGATAAATACTGTAGATATCTATACTAATATACAAAGCTCAAGAGTTTGTTTGCTTGCTTGAACGCGCTAATATCAGGAACTATTAGTCCGATTTGAAAAAATATTTCAGTGTTAAATAGCCCATTTATCGAGGAAGGCTATGCTATGTATCATTAGGTTAATACTAATAGGAGCGAAGCATCAATGAAGAATGTTACAAAAACGGGGGGAAATAATTACGCTAAGGACAAAAGGAGACGTAAACGCGGTTGTGTGGGTCTGCGAGTCTTATTTTTTTTTTAATGAAGGAACTGATGTTTAAGTCCTGTCTATTCCCTCATAGCTCCTCAACTACTTATTAGAACTAGACAAATGTTATTGATATATTTATATTGACATAATTAGAAGCGTCTTGATCGTCCGCTGGCTATAAGTTATATGCCGTGTCACTGAACCTAATGTGGCGCCCCCTAGTGGTATAAAGTTCTTTGATAAAAAATAAATTTTGGAGAAATATGCCGTGTTTGATATCATTGGTAAGCGTGTTACTTGTTCATTTCAAAAATACATATTATTAATAGTTGCTTGTGAGTTTGTCCATATTTATTTGATAATTGTAATATTTCTATTGGGACATCACTATTTGTATTCACCAAAACATCACACTTCACACTTAGGGCGGAGCCGTGGACAACAGTTAGTTTTAAATAAAGACTAAAACCTAACTTCGACAAAAACGACGCTGAAAAAGTATGAAACAAGTTTGAAAATCCGTAGTTACACGTTACATAAAAACGTACCATAAAACTTTATCAATTTGTGACTACGGCTTTTCAAACTTAATTCATACTTTTTTATTTACATATATTCAAAAATGTAATTTCATTAGCAATATCAAAAGTAGTTTAAGGATTTTCTTTTTTATGAGCCTGTCAAAGTGACAATACTCTGCTTGATGGAAAGCATGAGCATATTCCAAGGGTATCAATCACCATAGTCATTGCGAATGCAGACAATCCAACAATGTAACATCATAACCCACATCATGGCCTACTGAGAAGCTTCTGCATCATTGGGCCGCCTTTTATAAATGACTAGCGACCCGCCCCGGCTTCGCACGGATGGATCTCAGATGCACCCACCGACGACACGATTCGTGCATTTTTTTATCTGTAATATCTTGGAATATATTCATTTTTTTTATATTTTATGCACATTCAGTGACAAAGGTGGACTTAATGCCGTAGGCATTTTCTACCAGTCGACCTTAGGGCGATGCAGAGCTAAATCAAGGTAGATGCACATAACAAATACATAATAAATACATATTCGCACATGCTAATACATATATGTATAAATACACACGTACATTACTTAAATTACATACTGTACAGGGCCATATTGAGCTATATTAAATGCACAATGTATTTAACGTACTTAATTGGATAAGGATTAACGCTGTATTGCTTTAAATCGTTTCGTAAATAAGCCATTTATTTTCGTAGAAAAAAGGATAGTTAAAAGGTTATTGTGGGTTATCCCTAAGACTAAGACTATCTTTTTAAGGTGTACAATACTGTAGTACATTATTTTCACATTTACCTCATAGGGTACAGCCAGCGTTTGCAATGTAAGCGTAAAAAAGTGGGTTAATTTACGAAATCCCATTAGAAACCTCTAAAATTATCAATGTTTCTCTACTATATTGTGCATGTATTATACATATAAACCTTCCTCTTGAATCACTTTATCTATTAAAGAAAACCGCATCAAAATCCGTTGCCTAGTTTTAAAGATGTAAATATTTATAGGGACAGACATTCAGACAGCGGAAGCGACTTTGTTATATATATATATATATATATACTATGTAGTGATATGTCGAGTAGTTGACAAGTTTTTAGAGACCTATAATTCACTAAATCTCTAGCAAGAGTTTTTAAAAACCCTAAACAGTTTCACTAATACCATGTGCTTAAATGTACAGAATATACGTTTTGTTCATATAAGAGTCTGAAGTTGTGTCGGTCGGAAGCAGGAGATTTTTTAAATAGTTGTGAAAACTGCCTGCATTTGCCTGGTTTAAAAACACGTAGTAACGTTAATCCCACCATAAACATTCTGTAAAAAACTAGTCAAGTCTCAATGGAGCTGCTTGTTTATCTCTAAAAAGAAATTAAATCTAGACAAAGTCGCGCCAAGTCTAAGGTTCTTTACTGCGATTTCTTTATTATTATAGTTAATGTTGTGTGACTTGGTCGTTGAAGGGTACACGAGGGTACAAAACCAGGTGCGCCCTGACACCATTGCACAAATCTGTCGCCAGAACCGCTACTCATTGACGACGTGGCACGACTTCGTCTAGATTTCATTACTTTTTAGAGGTAAACAAACAACTCCATCGACACTTGGCTAGTTTTTTTTACAGAATGTTTTTGGTAGGATTTCACTTCTTTATGTAGAAACGTAGGCATATTGATTTATTTTATTAGATTTTCTTATTTGACACATTTTTTTTCTTTATAGAAGTAGTTTTTTTATTATTACAAATCTACCAACTACTTGGCAGCCCCTAAGTTCATCGTCGTCTTTTGATATTATCGATATGTTTTACGATATTATCTTGCAAAATCAAACACAAATAGACTCAACGGCCTTTTGTATATAGACAACAAATCAGAAATACCGATATTTTTAAACGAAACGAAGTAATTTCTACCTAAGTGAACTAAACCTAGAATACTAGAAAAGTACTTACTTATTAACACAAACGCAATTCGAAGTACTGCCTAACTGTAAATTAAACCTAGAAAACTAAGAGTACTAAATAACAAACAATTAAATAAAGTACGACAAGCTGAGGGTCCTTCATCGGATACTTCAGATCTTCGATTTTTGACATCAAATGAAGAGGCAAACAAAGTTGAACATTTTTGTAAAGGCGGTATGTCGATCTTTAATAGTTTGTTTGGGCTTTTGTGTTTTCAAATAAGTGTCACCAGGTACTCCAGACCTTCGTTTATCCTAGTTTTTATAGTTTTCCCCTTATGTGGCCAGCCCTAACTCTGTTACCAAATTTCATGGGAAGTACTAGTTCTTTTCTGATCATCATGAGTGAGTGAGTGTTATAAATGTGAAACTTTGCTTTCGCTTAGCTTTGAAACTAAGTGACCTACAGACTTCACCCAGTCGAAAGTTATGAGGTAAAAAACACAAAAAAACAGTAAAATTGAGAACCTCCTCTTTTTTAAGTCGGTTAAAAAAGTAAAATATAGCAGACGTATCACCTGATGGGAAGCGATTACCGCCGCCCATGGACACCCGTAACATTAGAGGCATCACAAGTGCGTTGCCGGCCTATACATACATACATGCATTTAGTAAAAAGCAGTTATTTGAATATTACAAACAGACACTCCAATTTTATTTATTTGTATAGATATAAATATATACATATATTATGATTGATAAACTACACAGAGTACTTTTGTCTTGGGTTACTAGCCGCTAGGCCAACAGTGTAATCAAGTTTAGTTCTATTCTGTTTTTGAGGTTTTTACGTATGAACATAAACTGTCAATGCTCTCAATTCAGAGAATGTCAACTTACGACACAAAAAAACTTTGCCGCAAAACATTTACTTAATTTTATGCTTAGCTAAACTCATTTGTTTGTTCGGTAGTTTAGCAAAGGGAAAATAAATGACTTTCATTAGTTTGCGAGCTTGGTTATGAAAACATTACTGTTTGTCATTGTACTATCCACTAGCAAAAGGACTTTTAATGAAGTTATAGGTATGTTCGTGTTTATTTGAGTTTATCATCTCACATTTTTCTCCTTTTGTTTTTTTAATCGAGGCTCCTCGTATATATAAGTAGTTCAGTAAGGGTCTGTTTCACAATGTCCACGTAAAGTCATGAATAAGCTACTTGCCACTAAACTGACAAACAAAATCATCGTTGGCGTATCACAATCTTCAAATAAGCTCAACTGATGATAAAGTGCTAAGTAAATTTTATTATAGGTTAGATCATCTGTCAAATAAGGAAATTATTTGATAATTAAGTTACTTGACAGATCATTTTCAAGAAAGGATATCATTTTTGTGTCTTTTGAAACTGAAAAATAATAAAATGGACCTATTTAATGCCCTCGACGAAGAATTAGATGACTTTTTTGATCATTTAACGGAACCACGCAGATCCAGTGTTTCGACAACGCTCTAATCACATGGAGATATTTAATGATGAGGAATTTAGAGTAAGATTTCGATTTTATAAAGATAACGATATGTTATATTCATTCACCATTCACTAATTCAGTTTTCTACGATAACACCTCTTTTTTATCTAAAATTTATAACACAATACATGTTATTATATTACTTTTTAAGTGAGGGACTTGAAAAGTAAAGAGATATTTCAAGAGTATAATTTGCACTTGATACGAGGCCATTTCATGCAATAATGGGGTCTGTGGGTTTAAGTGGTCGCCACGCCCCTTTTCAGTGCGCTAAGTGTTGTTTGTAAGTTCAAATTCCACATAGAACAACACTTGAACACTCAGTTTAACAATATTATATATAAATGTGTGTGAGTGTTGTATCTATGTCATACACATACAACTGTGTGTGACACAGATACAACATTAGTCAATTCATTAATACTTATATATCACCGTGGGAGAGCCACGCTTTGGCCTCAGAGAAAACCGGTGTGAAAGAGCGCTCGCACTTTGTTTTACCAAGTGTGTGAGGATCCCGAAGGCCCATACCCCAACCCCTCCCCAATCCCCCTCCCCATTCCCCAAAGGCCGGCAACGCACTTGTGACGCCTTTGGTGTTGTGGATGTCCATGGGCGACTTTAATCGCTTTCCATCAGGCGATTTGTCAGCTCGTGTGCCCCTTTATTCCATAAAAAAATAATCAGGCATATTTCTCTCCACTCCATTTATTGCACCCGACATCCGGAACTACAAGTCATCGCTAAATTGTCTGATTTATCACGCTTATTTTTTTAGATAAATTCTTCATTAATCTGTACTTAATTTTATCATGTAATGTACAGCAAATTGAAATATGGACACCAATGTTTGTATTTACTCCGATATAGCAATCAGCAGCGCTAACATTAATTTACTGAATAATTTTCTTCAAAAGGTAAGCATTTACTTATACTTTATTCCTTTCGTATTATATCGTAATGGAAGTTGTAAAAATGTCACAATACATACGAGTACTATGACATGTCATAATTGTCATATACTTTCCCTTACGCAAATCATTGTGTATACTCGTAATAGGCACCCGTGACAATAATTTCATCCTGTGACTTATTTCTCTTTACCAAATAAGACCGGAATTAGTAAGATTTGGGATAAGGATAAGTTAGGATCGAAATACTCGAACTTTACGAGAATGGAAATAGATTGACTTACAAATTTTACTATCTTTTATCTAAACTTCTATACTGTATAGTTGCTAAGACTAATAGGATCGGAGTAAACGTGGTTGCGTGGGTACGAAAAAAAACGAGCTAGTGCGAAATAAGCGCCAGGTGAGCCAAGAATTCATTGAAATTTCAAACAGTTTTATCCGTTGTGGACGGATAAATTCAGATTAAAATAGGAAAATGTAGAAACCACCGTATTTTCAAATTGGAATTTTCATATTATTTCATATTTGCTTATTGGAAGCACAGGAAAACAATAAATAAAGTATCCATCTGAGTATACAGTATGAAAAATACCTACATATATATCGTTAGACGTTGTTATGGTGTCGTGTAGGTTTACTACTGTAATAATGTCAGCAAATAAGACCGATGGTTTATCGAATCAGTTTTACTTCAATAACGTTGTTTATCAACTAGTGAACAAGCTGATTGCATAGTTACCGTTGGGTCGAATTGCACTAGAGGATTATCAGGAGATAAACTGAACACTTCCTCGGTACGTAGGGTACCGGTATTGCAACGACTTTCGCACAGATAGTATTCAGACTACAGTGTGAACTGAGACATTAACCAACCATTAGAAACATACCCAATTATTATATTTTATCCTTTTGCATTCTATAATGTAAAACAATATGCGGGCAGAAGGACAATCACGATATAACAATTATAAACATACAGACATTACTAGTTAAATTTGTGACGGAATACCATAACCACGCAATCATTATTACTTTGTGTATACTCGTACAGATATGAAAAATGACTAGTTTTCATATAATATTTGAATGGCAGAGTGAAAACAGGCAGAGTAATTTCTTTATTGGACGCTTCACATGTCAAATGCCATTAAAAACAAATACTTACATACATTTTACACATTATGGTCGGTTAAACACTCGAGGTATGCAAGCGTAACAAACTTCTATTTGTATTCCGGAATATTAACAAAACAAAACACATAAAATGTTGCCCTCAGGGCCAGCAAAACAGTTCAGTAAAACTTTTGCTATTCATGTTTACCGGCACTCCGGTTACTCTATAATATAATCGATGGGCGAAATATTTCAGTAGCGGTGTTCAAAATAATGATTTGTAGTAAAGATATTGTATAAAGGTAACAATAAGTGTGTAGGTCATGGACACGTATTTGTTTTTTAAGAAAAAAATATAATTACGAAAAAAGCTCAAATGTGTATTAAATATAAGAATAGCTGGAGTAGTATGTATTACAAAATTAAAATATAACACACTTTTTAAGTTTCGCTTTTTCTTTCTTTTTCCTCCTTAGTTCCTTTTACTACCAATGAAAAACAAAATACCATTTTAGTGCGATACCTCGTATAAGCGGTGCGGCGCATAGCGATTGTCTAAAATCAATTCAAGATGGACGAAAATCAAATCGAATGGTCTATTAAAATCAATGTTGGCAAAACAGCCCGTCTAACCAGTCTATTATAATCAAATACTGTGCCTGTACATGGGCATGTTTAAAAATGATTTTTGTACTGTTAGAGGAAAAACATTTTTAGGCATCTCATAATTTTTTATGTTTTTATCTGACTGCGAAAGAAGGGGGGTTATGTTTTTCGAGTGTATGACGAGTATGTATGTATGTATATTTCTTTGGAACGCCCTAGACTTAGAGGCTAAACGGCTTGTCGTATTTTTATGTGAGTGGTGTCAAGCGATTCGTCTTAGTCGTGAGAGTGATACTGGGTACATCAATATAATAAAAAAACTAAATTAAAAAAAGCCGTTCTTATTATTTTTTTTTATCTTTAGTTCTACAATGAATTTAATAAAGATGGCAGATATTGACGCAGTCGGGTTTTTTTAAATAATTCGTTACTTATTATTAAAAGTAGGACAAGTGAAGAAGTGTGTATGATATCATTACTTACATTATTTTAATTGTAAACTACACTAAATATTTTCCAAAAAAATACGAGTGAGAAAGAGCAAGGGAGAGGAGAGATACAAAAACGTTGGCAACGCACTTGCATGTTTCAAGCTGCATTGTGTCAATAGCCGGTATTAGACAATTTCTTTAACGACCTGTCTATTTTTTGTAGCCAATTAAATAAAAGTTGCATCTGGCATGTTAATACTATGTCAGTACGATATTATACCCTGTACAAGTTAGCTTGATCTTATTGACAGACGACAGACAAACAAACTATCTAGTAGTCCATAAAATAACGTTTTAAAATACTTGTAACTGTGATGAGATGGTGTGGGTGTAGTATGAAATTCTTTATTGCACTAGACATATAAATCATTGGTAATAAGCGACGGTGAGTCAATATTCATAATAAGTACCTATTTAATATTACAGGATTATTTTTGGACCTCCCGCCAAATTTAAATAGGTGGTTCAGACCATGAAACTAATCAACTTTTCCAAAGAAACAAGGGTCGAAATGTGAAAAAAAATTGGCGGGAGGTCCAAAAATAAACCTGTAATATTAAATAGGTACTTATTATGACCCTGTATGTAAAAATTAAGGTTGAAGATAAAATATTTTTATCTTTAAAACAGTTTTTATTAAGGAAGAGGAGCACAGCCAAGATCATCACCACCAGAGACGTCGGAGCTTGTGTCATCATCTCGAACTTCAATTATTATTTCGTGTTCAATAAAATTGTCGAAGTGGACGTCGCGCATCCAGTCAGATACTATTGCTTCTTTGACGTGTCGTACTACATTCGTCAATTTTTCAGCGGTCACTTGACCACAAGCTTCTTCCAACAAACAGAGAATTTTGTTTACGGTGAAGGGAGGAGATGTATTGGTACGTGCTTCATTTCCTGTTAATGAAATAAGTGATTGTTAAAACAAAACTATTAATGAAATAAATGTTAAAGAATTTATCAAGATTAAAGTTTTATTTTACTGACCTTTGATCTGTGCCCATATCAGCTCTATGGCATTGCATATTGACAATGATAGGGTGGCAATCTGATCACTGTGTGACCGCGTTACTTTGCTGCTTCGTCCAGTAAATATACTGGCTCGCTCGGTGTGTGGTGTGGTCATCAGGCCAAGCAGTTCGCACTTGAGCATTGTCATGTCGGCATTTACGCCCTTGTTTGTGAGCCACTTTATTAATTCGACTGTTTTGTTTGCTGTCGTCAGAGCCTTGTCAAGGTACGTGGAATGATAGGATGCATTATCCATTATTATTATATGAGGTCCATTACCATCCAGGTGGTCCATCATTTTATAAAACCATTCCGAAAAAGTTTCGAAGGCCATCTCTTCGTGATACTCATTCGTTTTTTTGGAATTATATGCCAGTATGTTTATTGACATATAATTCCAGAAAAAGGTTTGGCACAAAACCTTGGGCAGTACCTGCGTCGCAAATTATCAGTCTCTCCCCTTTTCCTTCTGGTACTTTTGTAGACGATTGGGCAGTATCATCGTTCCATGTTTTTTTAACAGTGTGATTGGCATTTAACCAAGTTTCATCTAAAACACAACTTTTTTCCAATCGGTAATATTTTTGGCTTTTCTTAAGAAATCAACTCGCTTGAGGGCAATGTCATTCCTTTCCATAAGAATCTTGTCGTTGTTGGATTTTTGGTAATGAAATCTAATTCTACATAATAGTTTTGACAGCGAGGTTCGCTCGCCGTCATATAAATCAGCTTCTCTTAGTATCACCAGCAACTTTGTCAAGTGTGGGCAATTCCTTTTTTGAATAATACCCATAAACGTGGTTCGGTATGGCCGCATATTGAAAATCGTCAATATTAACGGTAGGTTGGATACGCCTACGTTTTTTATTAGGAGACGACGTTTATTCTCGTCATCACCTTCTGTACAATATTTTTTCGTAGAGTTTCGTGTCACAGTAACTAATCCAATACCCAAAGCGTCAACTACACGTTGTCGCACTTGAGACAATGGCAATAATGGTCCCCATTTTGTGACTCACGCTCAAAATAATAGCGTAAGCGAATCAAAAACTCACGCGTTGAGTACAGCTTTTTTCCCATTTTATGCATATTCTCTTCTTTCCCAACGTTCGACATATATGGCTAGTCGATGGAACGATGGAATGCGTAATTCAAATTAGAATTCATTTTCTTTTTACCTTATTTTTCTAAAAAGAGGTATACCAGCTAAAGAGACCCCAATCACTAGCCAAAGAGACCCCAACCAAAAGGACCCCCGTTCGTAACAATAACTTAACTGACCCTTAATAATGATTTTTTGTAATCGATATTTGTAACAGTTACTGCCTGTTATTCGTGTCCCGATCCGACCGATGTAAACTTGTACAAGCGTCTATTATTTTCTGTGTTCCTATTTAAATTTTAATTTGAAGCAATAAAAACTCTTAAAATTTTCGGATAATGCTTGAATCTTTGGGGACTTGCGTGTTAAATGTATTTTTCAAATATTTTTACGATTTTTAAAATCATTAAATTAAGATAATTATATGTTCGTCATTGCAAAGTTATTTCGATCAGAAAAAATTACAACTGTCAAAAAGCTCAAGACAACTTGTACAGGGTATAACACACATATGCGGTATTGGTAAAGGATTTCTACAAACCACAGTGATATATCTTTGAACGATCTCTGTCCGACATCGCTTTTTACCGATCTTGCATTTTGTATTGCGTTGACGTGGCTTGATACGTTGACCTCTTCAAGTTTTAAACTAACGCAAGTTAGAAGAAAGAACGATTTTTAAGTTTTTGAAAAAGTTGACACGATGCCTTTCTGAGAGTTAGGAGGGGGGAAAAGTGGCGGGCAGCGAACAAATTTTCGGGCATGCCAACCTAAAAGAGACTATATAATCTGCGCTGAAACAAATTGAATGAGAAATTTTAAAAATAAAACTTTGCTATAACCAAGAGCAATAAAAATAGCTAAGCAAACCATTGATGAATAAGCACATGTACGTATTCAGAGAAGCTATTCAGGTTAAGTCCCTTTTGCAAATGCTGGTTAACTGTAACTATCCCTGTTTTCCAATTACAGCACTAGAGCGCATTATGCGGCATAATGCTTAACTTTGAATGATTCAACTACAGCAACGCTTCGCACAATCGAGCACTCTCAAAAGTAGTGTTTTTGCGTGATGCGTGCAATCGATACCAACGTGACAAAAATTAACAAGTGTTTTTTCTTTAAGGTGGCATTGATCAAAATGTTTTATTTATATATTATCGTTAGTAATATTATGAAAAAATTTTTAAAGCTTTCGTTTCGTTGCAGTTTTTTCGAAATAATCAAAGTTAATTCAAACTGTGTTAAAAAAATAAATATAAGTATGGATGAAGGTAGAACTCATTTAAAAAAATTACTCAAAACAAACAAATGTTAATGTAATTATCAAAATCCAAATTACTTAAAATAACCGTAAATAGTTTTCAACCAATTTTTATGTATACCACTTTGCTTACAAATTAATGAGGTTATTGCTAACTCTGAATATTTTTTTTTTTCAACACTGAACTTAGCGCACTCTGCTGGTGCATTTGAAAACTAATTCACGTTCCAATTAAGCTTCAGCATAATTCAGCATTGTGCGCCAATGAGTCGCACTATGCTTTGTAATTGGAAAACAGGGTTTATTACCCTGATTGCAAGTTTATGTATGTAACAAATTAACAGCGAGGGCGCTTTGTCACTGGAATCTAATTAGAATGACGTTACATGACATGATGCATTTTGTGCATGTGATGTAACGATTTTACGCTTTCACTAACCGGCTTTAGTTGATTAGTTCAAAATCCTTTTTAGTCGTGTTTTTAAACGCATTATTTGTACTCTTGAATTGTAGGTGTCCTTTAGCCTGTGATCTATCTACTTGTTTAACATCATTATTATCAGCCTGTCGCAGTCCAATTCTAGACATAGACCTATCCAATTGTACGCCTCTTGAATATAAACCAACGATAAACCTTAAATTTAGACATACAAAAATAAAAAAGTTTACTCAATATAGGTATATTTAGCTTATTGATATTACTGCCTGTGTTTATCTTAGTTATTGTGGTATAAAATAGCCTATGACCTTCCTCAAATATCTAATTATCTCCCTGCCAAATTTAATTGAAATCCGGAGATACGGTTTAGCTTAAGTGAATGCGTGACAGACAGACTGACAGAGATACTTGCGAATTTATAATATTAGTATGGATTGTAATATATTTTATAGGTGGCGGGTACTTACTATTTATTTAGTATGGATAGGAGTACAATTGCAATACACACTGTATTTAATTCAATAAACTGCAAAAACTGCAACTTTGCTACATAAAACCATCACAAAAAGTAATACATAATAACGCTAAACACCGTTTGTGAAGGTAAATAATAAAATATTTTCGCAGATGGCAGATATCAAGGCAAGATTTATTTGATATTGAAAATGTATATACATATTAATCATTTCACTAGTAAACCTTGTTCGATCTCAGGCTAGACCACGGAGCAAATACAAAGAGGAGATGGCATAAGCGCATCACCCCTGTGATAAATACCGCCCCCGACGTCATCGCAGTTGACGCAACTTGCAAATTATACTATTAACGTCAATGTTCTAGAACTGCATCGAAAAATCGTAATACTTGAATGTTCTCGGTACAATCAAGTAAAAAGATGAAGTGTTGTGTTTTATCTTGTACAAATAACTCAGATAGACGTTCTGGTACCATGAGTGGCATCATATTTCTTTTATAACTAATTTTATAGCTAATATTTTAAAAAGTTCTAGAAAAATCTCTTAGTGTTTTATTGAAATGTTAATATATTTACTCGCCACTAGATGGCAAAACTTTGTGTTACTGGAAATAAAAATACAATGGTACGTTGACCTGAATATTAATAAAACATACCATAAGAAGATACGGAAATGAGTTCTACATTCTTACCTAATGAATTTTTATACATCATGGTATTTTTTTTTTGTATTTTTCTTAATTATATTGTGAACAGACTGACATCTATCGACATCTATTCTAAAATAAAAAGACAGGGTCGTATTTAGAATCCAAATATTTTATCAAGTTACGACTATATTAATCTTGCATTGAAAGTTGTTACTTCAAATATTGAAAAAAAAAGAAATTTTACTTATGCTGATGATTAGACGGGGTTTTTTTAAATTTATTAAAATAATACAATGTACCAGTATACAGGTAATGTTCTAAATTTTCATCTAAAGATAGTATTGAAGAGCAATGGATCAAAAAAATAATAGGCAAAACTGGACTCCTACAAAATACACCAATATTTGTTCTTCCCGTTGTGATTCGTAACGATAGTGATTCATTTCAAGGAAAAATCATAAAAAAACGAAAAAGTAACTTATTATCTAAACCCAAATTAGGCAACATTAAAAGTGATTAGATGTGGATATTAGAGACAACATTGGTATGACCATTCAATTCAGATTTAGATTAGTTGATTTTCTAAGATTGGCGTTATTTAAGCATTCCAATTCCGAAGTGAAATCTAAAATATAAAATTCTCGTGTCACAGTTTTCGTTGCCATACTCCTCCGAAACGGCTTGACCGATTCTCATGAAACTTTGTGAGCATATTGAGTAGGTCTGAGAATCAGCCAACATCTATTTTGCATCCCCCTAAATGGTAAGAGTCACCCATCCTTAAAACTTTTTTATGGCAAAACGACGTTTGCCGGGGCAGCTAGTAAAATATAAATTTATTTATTTTTTAAATAAAATGATTTGCACTACATATATTAATTTTTGTTTTACATAATCCACGTGTAAACTAAACATATTGAACAATATTTTATTTAGGGTTATTTATTACAAAAAAAAAGTTCACTTTTGCAAAATTATTTACGTTATTAATGATGTTTTTTGTTCAAGATGCTTATAAAATTGACCTTGAAAAAACTACTTGAAATTCTGAGTACGTCCACACTAGTGTCAGCTAGCTAAACTACATAGCAATATACTCGTACAACGATGCAAGTAGTTTTGCTATTGTCTGGTAGATGGAAAAGTGTAAACTAACACCCCCTCACCCCCGCAAATTGTCACGCATTGCTTCATACAAAAATCTCATTAGGGCATCTCCTCTTTGTATTTGCTCCGTGGGCTAGACGCCCCGCGTAGCGACGTAGGCACTCTTAGTGTTATGCTTCGATTAGTGGAATCAAATTGTTATCGCTGATTTGAGGAGATTATCCATGTAGTATAATCAAAATTAACAATATATTTTATTATTTCTTGTTTTTTATATCACTACATTCCTAATTGTGTTTAGGTAGCAATTATTTCGTCAATTTACATTCCGCAATCCTTTAATACAAGGCTCTACTTTTCGCCACCTTTGATCGTGTTAATGAAAAGATGGTAACTGTAAGAATGTTTGCTACAAAATGTAATTTTATCATTTATATTATAAATACAGTCTTAAAATTTGTGTTTTATGTGTTCCATTTAGGTTCGTTTTGTAATACATAACAGAATAGCACCTAGTAGGCCCAATGTTATGGAGCCTCACATGCGATGCAGTCCTTATCAGTTGTCTGCTATGTTGATGATACATTAATATTGGCTAGAGAGTCACACTTCGAGGAAGTGCTCCGATTCGCTGAGTAGAGGTACGAGAGAGTAGGTTTGTGTCGTGAGAAGAAAGGGCATGAGAGTGGCGCTTCAGAAAACTCAGGCGATAAGATTCTATGACCTTCGTAAGCGCCAAAAACCACCTAGCTCATACCCATCTAGACTTCAACGTCATCCACCTGGAGACGTTAACGCCAGGTGGGCCAGTACGTGAAGCTAAGTACTTCACGTACTGGCCCTATCTGTGTCTGTCATATCCTGGATAGTCGGTGAAGCTTCAAAGAATATTTTGAGCGAATAGCCCCACGAGTGCGAGGGGTAGCAGGAGTGCTACATCGTCTGCTGCCACGGGAAGTGTTGTGTTTTGTTGCTTTATTATAAAGTATATTCAGGGTGGACTACATTTATAATATAGACGACAATTACAGACATTACAGACGAACGACGCATAACGTACATTACAGACGAACTAATGACAGTCATAGTGACGTTATAAAACAAATTAATGACACTTACAAGTTAGTGATGCCACATCCCAATATCCCCCTTCTTAAGTTCAAAATAGACCCTTATGTCAAAATACTTTATGCAATGACAACTTTTAACTTAAAGTTTAATTAATTAGAATTAGACACCTTCCTCAAATTTTGTCTCCTCCACGGATTGTATGGTGTGAAAAGCATTCTCCGCGTAATTTTATTTTTCCGTAATCCTGTTCATTAAAGCACTTTGCAATAAGATGTTCTAGAACACATGATTTCACAAAACTTTATTTTACTACTAATCTACTGTTCTCTAATCAACCCCACCAGAATGGCTGAAAGTCTCTGGATGCCTAGTGAGTATGATTTTGGTTACTTTTTGTTATAAGAAACCAGATTAAAAAAAATATCAATATGGGGAAAATACTCCTAAGTCAGTTACCTGCACCATATGACATAATTTTCCATGTTAGAAAGCTAGTGAAGTAAGGCAGCTTTGGTTTGTTTGTTACGAATACGGCCGTATATATGGGGGCTCAGGCCACTCAATATATCGGTGTAGAATATCATTATCCTGCCGTGGCTCGAATACATGTTACGTTTTATAGATATACTGTACAACGTAATATAAAGTCGGTAGAAGCATTGAGACCAGGAAGAACTACTTCATAAGTCATACATTACAATTCTATTAAAGTATGTATTTAGATTAATCCGATAATTTTCTTGTTGTTGGTTTCAATTTAAAATATCTTTTATCTAAATGTGAACAGATTACGCGGATATAAATATCCGCTTACAGTAATTATTTAATGTATTTCCCGATTTCGTATCAACTGCTACGTGTTAATAAGGTAATAGTAATCCTAGGCAAAAAAAAAAAAAAATTAATATAATATTGATTGCAGTGCTGTTTAAAAACTAAAAACCTTATTTCTTAAATTTTGTTTTATGTTATAACTTTTCGATTATAATTTGACTGTCAATATCATAATCTCTTAATATCTCTGGGATCAATTCCATTTCATTTTCTCACATGCATATAGATATTCAAATTCAATTTACATTGATGTCAAAATGTTATATGCAACGATGAAAACATTATTGAGCTCATGCCTCGGAGCGACGGACAGGATTAATGGCTGCTTTCTCGCAGAAGCAGTTTCAATAACGGCTTTATGTTACACGCACCACTTTGACGCACAAGTTGCATAAACCTGACACATCAAAGTGGGGTCTCTCGATATTCAACAGGTGGCAAGTCTGATAGGGTTTACAAATTTTCCTAGAAAGGGTACATGTGAAGCTGTGGTAATATAAATGCCGTCTGGCTTTTCATTCAATTGAGTAGTTAGCCTTTAGAGTAGACACCGATGTATGTATTCTTTTTTTTGTATAGTCATAATGACTCTACTCTGCCTGATGGAAAGCATAAACAGAATCTAAGAGTGATGGTCACGATACTCATTGCTCGTACAGACAATACAACAATGCAGACCGGTGACCAACACTATGGCGGCCTAGCTTTTGCATCATTGAGCCTATGGTCTCGCACAACCAACGAAACACGACCTTCTCCTTTTTTTAAATCGGTTAAATACTATTCTTTGTAAAACAACTTATAAACTTTTACTAAGTTGAAATGAAATCGGACCGTTTGAAGTGGGTAAATATAAAGTCTAAAGGAGTCGGTTACAAACAAACATACAGGTGAAGCTAATAAAAAGTGTGTAAAATTTACAAATATTTTCTCTAGGAGTCGCAAATTTAAACTCTTTGAAGGAAGTACAGAAACTGGAGTTAATAATGTGTTTGAAAAAAACCATTGAAATTAACTACTCGTAACCCCTTCCATAAAGGTCAGGACCACTCAAAGTTCCCAAATTGATCTATACTTATAAAATAGTAAGTCCTGACTGACTGACTGACTGACTGATTCATCATCGCCGAGCGTAAACTATGATAGTTAGGGCTATGAAATTTGGTGAGTAGGATCCTTTTATTGAGTAGACACGCACTAAGAAAGGAATTTTGGAATTTCTACCCCTAAGGGGGTGAAATAGGGGTTGAAAGTTTGTATGGAAGTTCGTCATTTTTTAAGTTAGAAACCTGAAACTTAACTTGTGGGCTGCTGATTAAAAATGAGTAAACACGTATTTCAGCGTTTTTGAATATTCAACCCCTAAGGGGTGAAATAGGGGTTGACATTTCGTATATAGGTTAGTATGTAAGTCCGTCATTTTTGAAGTCTGAAACATGAAACTTTATTTATATGTTACTGATTTAAAAAGAGTAGAGACGTATTTGAGCGTTTCTGGGTATTCTACTCCTAAGGGGGTGAAATAGCGGTTGAAAGTTTGTATGAAAGTTCTTTTAAATGGGCTATTGATCAAAAATAAATAAATACGTTCAAAAACATGAATAAAGTGATATATACTTTTACACAGTTTTAATTAAATACGTATAATCAACTTCCACGCGAGCAAAGCCGCGGGCAACAGCTAGTTTAGATATAAAATATTTAAGTGGTAACAATACTGAAAATAATTTTGTAACTAAATTATTATTAGTCAAAATGGTTTATAATCTCATTTATTCCTTTTTCATGGACATATTATATGTATTTTTGTAACTCAACACAAACACCTTACAAATATCTTGAAAAACTCATAAAGGTCAATTAGATATATAATTATATTGTTAAAAGAGTTATAATCTAAAGCTTGAAAGTCAAGGACCCTTTCATCATCGGCTCAGCAACATGAGATACTGAAACGCAAAATGACTACCGGCTACTATTAACAAATACATGTATAGCTAGTGAGAGATAATATTTTTTATTTATTTATTTATTTAGAGTTACCAACATTTGTTCACACCAATGCAATAACAAATAACACAAAAGAAATAATTGAATTAAGCGCAACAAACAATTACAGGTAACTACAACATTTACAACTTAAGAAAAAAATATGAAGTTAAACAATACTATCACATAAGGTTAGTAGGTAGGTACATGTTACATGGTTATGTGGATAAACAAAAAAGAAAAAGAGGCTAAATCAAAAACAATAAAGTGCTCACATCATACACGGTGTGGATTCGTTAACAAGTGTTTAAATATTGTGGATCGAAATCGGCCCAGTGTGTCCATATGCATATCGATAATATCACTGCAGCTATTAAGTTGCCTACAAACTCGAGGTAACGGTGAATTCGCCCCAAGTATTGTCCTACGCTACGCTACAATATGATATAGTTAGTATGATCTCTCTGTCTCGAGATGTTGGTGGTCGAGATATCATTGAGATTTTAGTGCACTCCTACCATGTTAGCGAACGTGTGCACGTTCGAGTAAAGGAGGTGCAACCGCTACTTGAACTGACCACTTATTCTACTTTTTAGATTTTCTCAATAGTGTTTTACGAGTTAAATGGGAATGAGAAAAAAGTACGGAGAAACGTTCAGTATGGAAGGAAGCAGCAATCATATCGAAAACGTAATGTGTACTAAAGTCTAACCAGATTAATGGACACGCAGATCAATTACAAGCTACTCCTCTCTAGTGTTGGGATTGCGGCTAATGGAACTAGCATACAGTACAACCGACTCTAATACCTCTTGACACTAAAAGATTACCTTAACGACAATTACTTGGTCCAATTCTATGAAACTATCTTTTGTCATTTGGGTATTTCTCAAGTAACTCATTATTTAGTTGACTACGGTGGCTGATTTTTTTTCTTAATTTTTTTTTTATTAGTAAAAAATATAAAATCTATATTGAATTTGAAAAATATCTGTACTGGAGGCACTCTTATTGGATTAACGGTAACGAAGATATTAAATTTTTAAAAATATAGCGTTCACCGAAATCAACCTTATTTTCACTGAAATCAAAAACGTTAATTATGTTTTCAAATCATTGACATGGTATTTCTGTATTAAAAAAAATATATAAATTCAGGTAAACACAACTAATACTGTTAAGAGACTTCTGATTGTATATTACAATTTTAAGTTCATTTTGACCCCCGCTTTACTAAGGAGGGAAGTGGACTTATTATAATTCCAACTCCTCCAGTTTTCTTCTTTATAGTTTCGTTGCTTGTTCCAAGACAGTTAATTTTTCCTGGGACTTCCCGAGTGTCTCAATTCGGTGTGTTCGTGGGTCACTGCTGTTGAACCTGGTGTACAGGAGTTGCAGTGGTGGGCGGGACTAGTCCCATTTGCCTTTAGAGTTAAAGGCTATCAGTCATAAGAGCTGGTAACTCCAGTTCGTGAGTTTGAAGCAAAACTGGTATCATTAGATTGACAAAACGGTACTGACGATCCTCCATAAGTCATAGTACGTTGTGTTAAAGATGAAATAATTCATTGACTCGATGGTAATAAATCACTGACTTAATTAATAATGACTGAATTAATATTGGTGATTTTATTTGGCGTTATCTTAAAAGTTTCAGTTGCGATTGTGAAGTTATCAAAGGATCATCATTTGAATCGATTATTTCTGGTATATATATTCAATCTTCTTCAAGCCATTTCAACTCTCTGAACCTTTTTTCCGATTATTTTTGTCCGAAGATATTCTACTCCTCTCCACAGGCTTTATCTTACCTTCATTCTTCTATTAATAATAATGGATCACTCTTGATTCAGGCTTTCCGACGTCTCAGTCCATCTTTTTTTAGCCAAGTGGTCTAACTTATAATCTGACATAATGGCAATACTGGAACAAGATAAATATTTTATGATTTACGATATTAAAAAGTTATTAGAAACTATCAATTGAATTCGGTGATTTTGAAATTGACACTCGGTGGACACATTGCCACGGAAAACACCGAATTCAATACCACTGAAATCGAAATATTAAGATATTTTGTAAATAAAACAGTGACGTTAAGACGTACAGCCGTGGTTTCTGCGTTACTGTCGCGACACTTCTGTTGCTTCAGCTACCGCCAACAACTATCCTCACAGACAGTTTAGCCTAAGAAATATGGGCAGATTAGTGCGCGCCACTGATATCAACTCAAAACGTTGGACGTGTATACAATCTTTAATATCTTTTCTATTGTGGCATATTATTTTTTAAGAGGAAAAAAACATATATTTCCGCTGCAACGTAAGGTTCGGACGCGACACCGCGGTCAACATTTTTGAATGTTTTATTTTCTTCTTACTTCTACTTACTTTATCTAAAACAGGACGTATTATTTTCTAATTTTCTGTTATATGTAATGAAATTGAAATAGTAAGTAATCAATTCAAAGGGGTTTTTGATCTGGACACGTCGTTTCAAGCGTTCGGAGGATGACCCATTTAAGCTTTTGCCGTGATTAATCTGGTTGGTCCTGTTGCAAATCAAATAGCACATTTACAGAGTAAAAATAACGAAAACTCAATTCCATTTTCGATTGTTGAGACTTGATTTAACTAAAAAAGTACCATAAGGATTTTTTTTTGTTTAAAGAGACTTAGTCAAAGTAAGACAGATACTTTTATGGTTTAAAAAAGTTGTTGGTTTATTTAAGTTTGGCCGTGAGTCCTTTCAATTAGTTTGATGTTTTTTCTGTTCTAGAAAAAAAAACATAAGTTATTTGGATTCCAGTTCTGTGATTACAAATTTGACATATACTAACAGATTATATATATGTCGAAGAACGAGTAGTTTTAAAATTTAATTTAGATTAGTTCTTAGTTCATTTGATTATTCAAAACGCCAAACTGTGCATCGAGATACATGACACTTTTGGTGGAATCTGTGGACGGTGCACGTAAATGACGGCACACAGATTTTTTTGTTAACGACGTGATTATTACGTCTTAGTTTTATTACAGCTTGATTGAATAATTGTGGTTTAGTTTTAGTCGATTCTGTAAGCAATATTAAATGTTACCAAACAAGAGTGGGTAACACGGAATACAGTGGTAGGTGTCACCACTAGTAACGGCGCGCGGAAGGATATAAGAGTGAGCTATCGCGTGAGGTGCACACGTACTAACCTATTAGGGCATAAACTGCGTTAAGCGTGCCTCTCGCGTGTCCACACAAAGACGACCCGCGCGTGCCCATGCGCGTGCACACGCTCGTGAGCCCGTCGGGCGCCCGTCGCGTGATACTTCCGTGCAACGGGGCACGCATGCACGCGACGTGATCACGCATCACGTTGGACGGGTCCACGCGCGAAGCCCGCTAGCGGGTGCACGCGCGTGCTTGTTCAGTTGACAGCGCTATCTCGAACCGACCGCACGTGCGTGCCCGGCCCATAACAAAAAATGACAAATTTTGATACAAAAAGGGTAATTGTTGAAGTTCAGTGTCGTCCTGCCATATGGGACCAATCAAGCGAAATATTTAAAGACCGGGACGCTAAATCAAAAGCATGGCTAGACATTTGTAAAGTTTTTTTTTAATTTTTTATTTATTATTAATGCAATCTGTTTCGTGTGAACATTCAGCATAAGGTTATGAATTTATCATTTCAACTTGCAGGGCAGTCAGTCCAGCGTCATGCGCCCTTCATGTTTAACAATCCCTATAAATCTTTAGGGGACTTTCTTTGTAGCCTTTTGAATGTGAAAGCGTTATTCATTAAGTGCACAGTCAGTGTGTTTGGATAGTTTTCTAGTCTATTCCTGTAGGATTTCATTGAGTACTTAATCTCCTCTTGAACTGTTCTAACTTTAAGGTCGTGGCGTCATTGTTGGTTTGTTACAAACCATGGAGCGTCCGTGATTATCCTCAGCATTTTGGACTGAAACCTCTGGAGTATTTCCAGGTTCGAGTTGGCAGCTGTGCCCCACAGTTGGACTCCGTAAGTCCAGATTGGCTTAAGTACACACCTATACAATAGGAGTGTTGCAGCAGTGTTGGTTGGTTTATCATTGTGTATTACGGGCAATGCTTTGGCAGGAGGAATATCTATTAAGTCATTGTTGATTTGTTCGTACAATCGGCTTTGTGTGAAAATTGCGGAGTCAGATTCTTTACCCTGCACTCCCACGTTTATATAGGTAAACTCATAGGTGGCGTTATACATTGGAAGTGGTACAATAGAATAGTAATGCTAATAGTTGTAATAGAGGGAACCACTATGTGGAGGTCTTATAATGCGTATATGTTTTCCGTCTATTGCACCTATGCAGTTAGGAAAATGGGCTTGCGTTAAAAAACCTTTTTCAGTCTCTACCCATAGCGCACGGTAAAATTTTGGTATACATTCTTCCTTTAACCTTTCAATTATAATTCTAAACTTCACAAAATAATACGATTATTGAAGAAGATTTGATTAATGTACCTAGCACCAGCTCCAGCGTTACCTTACTGGCTGGCGTCTTTTTTTGGCAATTCGTCGTCGCCGTTGTCTTGATAAATAATACAACATTAATTTATCCATAATTACTCGACTGTACGCCTCCAACGTCAAAATTGTACTGAGAAAACTGCGTTACGCGGATGCACGCGCCGATGCCCGCGCATAAGCACGCGAACGTGCTCACGTGCGTGCACCAGAAGCGTGGCCCGCGACATGCTCACGTGCGTGCACACGCGTAACGCAGTTTATGCCCTAGATATTAATGTAACTTTATCTTACCAGTTGTATGTGATTTGGTGTAAACTTATGATACAATTGAATAATGGGACGTTGGACAACACAAGTGTGCTCATATTTTTAAGTTCCTGCCGTTGCTCCGCTTAGGATTACATGCACCTTGCGCAGAGATCACCACGTTTCGCTGTAATCACGTTACATCTAGTGTACTTTGTAAAAGCGATGTGAGATTCTGAATAAATCAACTGTGCTCTAACGATGGATGGCAATTCTGATAACCCGAATGAAAAAAATATGGATCGATTACAGAAAACCGGTGTGAAATAGCGCTTGCGCTGTGTTTCGTTGAGTGAGTGAGGATACCGGAGACCCATACCCCAACCCTTCCCAACATCCCTTTCCTCATCCCCCAAAGGTGGGCAACGCACTTGTGACGCCTATACGTATGCCCGTTTGCCACTTATATACATTAAAAAAATATATAAAAAGGACCACCGCTCCTGTTCACTCTCCGACATATATGATATCGTATTTCTTAATTCGATAACATGTGTGTCTGTGTAGTGACGTATTCAGAATACGGACTGTCAGCACACCTATTCGCACGGGTGTCATAAAAGGCGATAAAGATAGCAAGGAGAAGAAAATCTTGAAACAAACTTATAGAACCTTGAACAAACCGTCTGGCTAGCGAGCGTGGATAGTATGCAACAAATGTCCTTTCGAAGCAGAGGGCTAATAACTATCTATATTTAGATCCGATAATGTGATATGGCTTAGATAGATGAACTTTTTTACATATATGTATAAATTTTAATGCTTTTAATAAAAAAAAAATATAATTAGGTAAATTATATACAGTAGGTAGGCATAATTTCGTTGCAAGTTATAAAATTTATTTTCTACATCAATCGTAACAACCGATGGCCTCAGTCTCTCTGGTTGTCTCTTTCACTCATTGGTGAAACGAGAGAAATTTTATGTTTACCCATTTTCAATTGCGTTCACGTATAAAGTACAAATTCGTGTTGCTAATATATTGTAGACAGGGGCTCTCACTCAATCTCGTTAATAATTTAAGATAAATCAGCTTTTTTACCTTCAATTGATATTTTGCTTATGTATTCACAAATAAGTGATATTTAAAAATAACAAGAGAAGCGTATTTCTATGTACTACATAAATGAAAATTGATGTTTAATCTTCTTTGACATAAAAATCAATTACTGTTCGTTTGTTTTAAAACTCGAGAACGACTGGGCCGATTTAGCTGACTTTGTTTTTGTAATGTTTAGTATAGTTTATACATCAGAATAACATTTAGGCTACTATTTGCAACGAGAACTAAATAAGTTATTTATGTATTAAACTTTCGCGACTATACATTTTATTTGACTGTAAATGAGGACTTAATCACGATAATATCTACAAGATATAATACCTATTTTGGTTGCCCGACGTTTCGATAGATTTGCACCTATCGTCTACTCGTGACCACGATGGGTGCAATTCGATCGAAACTTCGGGCAACCAAAAAGTTACTTATAATAATTATAACATCATACCTACCGGGATAACTTATGAAAGAAAAGCAAAATTAACTGATAAAACTAAAGGGAAGGAAATCTTGAAGCAAAGCCTGTGTCTAATCGTCTGGCTAGTGAAGTTTAATGAGCTAAGACCTTATTTCTAAGCGGACTATTACATCAAAGTAGTTATTTATAATAACAATGTCGTACATGGTACCTACAAGAAGTATTTATTTAAAAAAATGATAGTTCTTATATTATTAGTTCTTATTAGTTGTTAAACATACAAACAAGCTTTAAAAATATAAGATAATTAACGACTAGTGTCCGTAGGTACTAATACGATTGCGAGTAGTTTGGAACTAATGTTATGGCAACTTTTAAACTTTCGCGTTCCATGATATATTAACAATTATTTTTACACTGGCCGTGGTCACAGGCTGACTCAGCCTGTGACCACGGCCAGTGCAACCTGGTCGAAACGTCAGGCAAATCAGAGATATTTTAATAAGTGATCGCGTTAATTCCCGTAAAAATAATTGTTAATAATGTTATGGCATTTATATTGGAACATCCACCACGCTTCTTTATCCAATATATAAAGCCATGTGCAAACAATAGTTTTTAAGCACATGTGAACAGGAACACGCATTTTACCTGTGGAAATCATTGCTTGATGTACCTGACTGAACGTTTAAAACGGGACTTTACTGAATGGATTCAATTAGTTATTATGTATTTTTTTGCCGTAGAAAAGTATCTGATATCTGCCTTTTTTTAAATATACCGCAGAGCAAGCTAGATTTTATTTATTTATTTTGAAACCAGATAACAAAAACTTAACTTATACACAAAAAAAAAAGACAAATATTCAGGGCACAAGTGTATTGAACTCTGGCACCCATGATAAGATTTAACTTGTGTTATGGGCACCAGGGCTCTCACAAAATAAGCACATTGTCTGCGTAAATATTGATTAAGATGATCATGTAAGTAAAGGTGTACAAGCAGATAGTAACATTTCAAAAACAAATTAGAAATATAAATTTGAATAATTAAACAAGACATGCTAACAAGAATTAGTGTGATCCAGTAAGGCCAGTAGGACTAGAGGTAATCCAACTTAACATAAATCAATTCAACACAATCAAAATCAAGTAGCCTTAAAATCAGAATCAACCTTAAAATCATGTTCTTAATCAAAATTAAAATCACAATTAAAAGTTACAATCAAAAACAAAATTCAAATTAAAGTAAAAATTAAAATATTAAATTAGAAATAAAATCAAATCAGAATTCAAATATAATCCAACATTAGAGTTTCCAAGAATTAAAAATTATATAAATAGCAGCACAAAAATATTCGAAGCATTATGTAAAGTGTATAGGTCGGTAGGTATTTCAATTTAAACATATAAATGATTCAATACAATTAAAATCAGATCTGTGCCAACATAAATCAAGTTCATGATCAAAATGAAAATAACAATCCAATCAAAGGTTAAACAATAACTCATTCAAAATCATAATTCAAATCAAAACCAACATCAAAATCACAACTTAAATTTATAAAAGAAACATAAAAATATTCAAAGCGTTACGTGTACAACAAAAAAAAAAAAAAAAAAACAAAAAGCAGCCTCAATGTGTGTGTGTGTGTGTGTGTGTGTGTGTGTGTGTGTGTGTGTGTGTGTGTGTGTGTGTGTGTGTGTGTGTGTGTGTGCGTGTGCGTGTGTGTGTGTGTGTGTGTGTGTGTGTGTGTGTGTGTGTGTGTGTGTGTGTGTGTGTGTATGTGTGTGTGTGTGAGAGAGAGTGTGAGAGTGCGTGAGTACGTGTGTGCGTGCGTGCGTGCAAGCGCGCGTGCGTGTGCGTGTGTGTGTGTGATTATGTGTGTGTGTGTGGTTACATAGGTATTGCAGTTACAATATTGACAATGAGAGGAGTTCCTCCGTCTCTGTGTACTTCTTGTTCTGGAGCCATCTACCCACAACCATTTTCAGTTTATAACCACAGAGTGGATAAATATTGCAGTATTTGTTAAGCAGATTATAGAGCCGGCAACCAATGACACGAAAATGTCTACTCGCAAGATTAGTTCTAAAAGTCTGCACAGGACATACCTGATAAGCTCGACGTCTCAACAATTTCGATTCATCATAGTGCAGCGTCATGTGCCTCCTCAGAACCGCTTGAAGTACAAAAAGCTGCCTTACGGTTAGCACCTGGCATTCCTCGTAAAGCTGTGAGGTCGAATATCTGAACGGCCTAAAAGACATTACCTTCAACACAGCTCTCTGCGCTCGCTCTAGCTCCAAGAAGTAAGACTTCACTGCACCTCCCCAAACGGTAATGCAGTAGCATATAATAGATTGGCACAACGCGTAGTACACGCCCTTGAGAATACCGAAATTGGCCGAGCACCTTAACCTTTTAAACACGTATATTAATTTGCGGACGCGCGCGGCTAATTGGGACAAATGTGGCTGCCAGCTAACATGTTGGTCAATAATAACTCCCAGGTATTTGACATTATGCGTTCTAGTTATTTCAGGGCAGATACATTGAGTATTAGAAGGGCCTCTAAAACAAGAATGAGCTTTAAGACTGTAACTATCCGACGATGGTTGTCCGCATGAATTTATTGAAAAGGTGAGGTACACTGTTTTATTCAGGTTTAATGTTAGTAAATTAGATCGTAGCCAGTCCGCAACAGTACTAAGTGCTTCCTCAGCAGATGCATAAGCACTTGGCCAGTCTTTATCATGGACAACTAAAGCCGTATCATCAGCGTAAGTGAAAATTGAGCAATTTCGAATAGAAAGCTTGCAAAGTGAGTTAATATAAGTTAGGAAAAGAGTAGGTCCTAATATTGAACCTTGGGGCACACCGTACGTTATGGAAACTTCATCACTAATACACGAATCAATCCTGACACTCTGAGTCCGATCAGAAAGATAATCTCTAAAGATTTGTAGAGCGTGTCCACGAATACCCATGCCCTCCAATTTATGCAGCAGGTGTGGCATGGAAACGGTGTCAAACGCCTTGGTAAGGTCTAAGAAGACGCCAATACATTTTTGCCCAGCGTCTAATTCATCCACAACATAATCGACTAAGGATGCCACTGCCTCTTCAGTTGACCTCCCACCCCTAAAACCAAACTGGTTATTCGCAAGAATATGATTGTTCTCCAAATAATTGACTAGACGAGAATTCAATAGTCTTTCAAGAACCTTTGACAGCGCTGGAAGTACAGATATTGGCCTGTAATTGTTTATATCATGCCTAGTTCCACCTTTGAATATTGGATGAACAATGGCTTTTTTGAATACTTTAGGGAATCTGGCCGCCGCGATAGATGCGTTACAGACATGAGTGACAGGCTCAATCAGAGTATCAATGCACTGCTGCAACAGACCAACACCAATACCATCCCATCCAACCGCAGCGTCTTTACGGAGGTTAAAAATTATATTTGAAACTTCAGATGTGTCAGTAGGAAGAATTGTAAGTGACTGCAGCGGTGACCCATCATGTATAGCTTCATAGGAAGAAGTACTGCCAGTAATGTGTTTCGCCGCAAGTTCCTTGCCTATGTTAGCAAAAAAATTATTTACTCCGTTCACAGACTCCGCGCCGTTACAGTCTCCTTTTAAAAGTTCGAGGGGTGGGTTCACTATACTGTTTCTACCAATAATATTTTTAATAACTTTCCACGTAGCTTTCGGATTATTTTTTGCCCTACAAAACTCATTTTTCTCATACGCAGCTTTTAGATTTTTTAGCAATTTATTGCAGAAGTTGCGGTATCTCAGATATGTAATTTTAAGTGTATAGTTATCGGGTTCACTTTTGAGTTTACGGCTCATGGAGTCTCTGTTACGGATGCATCTAAGTAAACCTGGAGTAATCCAGGGCTTTATCAGTCTGTATTTTGAAGGGATGTGTTTTATTTTGGTATAGCGTTGAATAACTTGGCCTATCTCAGTAACCAGTAATTCCGCTGCCCGGTCAGCATCCGACACATTTAACACACAGCTGAAGTCTGTTTCTGATAGAGCAGTATAAACGGAGGAATAGTCAATTTGAGCTCGGGTTACTTTGCGTTCACCGAGTCTACATTTATTTTGAATGTTAAGTAATATCGGTAAGTGATCGGTGATGTAGGTGTCAAGTACCAATGTGGTACTATCAAGGTCCGATTTCATTATTACATGGTCCAGGCAACGGTTCTCGCGGGTAGGCAACATATGCGTCGGATACAAGCCATGCGAAGCATTCAGCGCTAAATATTCATGACAGTCTGAGTCTGAATTGATTGGGCCTACGTGTATGTTAATATCCCCCATTAAAATAATATTACTTATATTTGAAAACTTGGTTAAAATAATATTTAAGCTGTCTAGAAACACGTCAATTTTGCGAAAACTAGGTGACCTATATATAGCAATGATTACCATATCATGAGATGGTAAATTGCAGATTAAACAATTAGTCTCACTGACCAACGGCTCAGTGATAGAGTGTGTAAGATTAGGTCTAATATATATTACAATACCAGAATTCTGGTTCCAGTTACGTTTCGTTTGGTAACTTAAATATCCTTCTAATACAGGTAGCATAGGTGTTTTGTTGAGCCAGCATTCGGTCAGTATTATAACTTCCGGCAGTAATTTCATAGATAGCAGTAAAGAAGGTAGTTCATCAATATGTTTGTTTAAACTACGTATGTTTAGGTGTAGTATTTTTAAAGAGTCACCCGACGCACCCAGAACAGAGGCACAATCTTCTGGTTTGCAAATGAATGATCGCTTTGTATCCATCCTGTCTAACTCTTCAGTTATGTAGTTTACATCCAACATTGGGTCGAGAGATGAAAAACACACACGATCCCCACGAGCACCCCAGAACCCACAATTGCAACTCCGACAGATAGTCGATTAAACTGGGACAAATCACCGCTCCAAACCACCAATCGTTGGTAAGACGCGTCTCCAGTGCCACTACACCCATGGAAATGTTTCAAAAATAGTTTATAGTCTGCAGAATGTTTCAAACTGTTTATATAGAAAAAATCAGACAAATACGTATTACGATACGATTGTCCTGATTAACTTTGGAAAATTAAATTTAAAGTGCCCACTAGAAATTCACGTTCCAATAACCTACTCTACGTACCATATTGCCACAGTAATTATCGGGATAATAGCTTCCTACCGCGAGTTTCCAGGTTGTTTAATGAGCCATTTGTACCATTTGAAACGCATTGATTTTTTCTCATGAACCAGAAATATTGTTCTAGTAATCTACATTCTGTTATATTATACAGTTGATTACAACTGTACACGCAGTCAAGTGTTGAGGACATATCATATGCGATTGAGTAAGTCAACAAAGACTTTATACTGCCTCGTTGGTCTCGCGGTTTGTGTGTGCGACTGCTGATCATGAGATCTCGAGTTTGATTCCAAATGTTCGGACTAAATGTTTGGATGTTTTCTATGCAAAATATGTATAAGGTCAAGGTAGTAGAGCCACGCTGATTTCAGCACGAACGGGCCGGCTCGACCGGGGCGGTACTACCCTCGCACAGAAAATCAACGTAAAATGACAGCGATCATGCTGTCGTGTTTCGTTGGTGAGTGCGAGACCGGAGGCCCAATGATGCGGAAGCATCACTAGCCCGCCATGGTGTGGGTCACCATGCTGCATTGTTGCATTGTCTGCATTCGCAGTATGGTGACCACCACTCTTGGATTCTACTCATGCTTTCCATCAGGCAGAGTAGAGTCATTTTGGCAGGGTCAAACATAAAAAAAAAAAAAGTTTGTATTTACAGAAAAGGTATTTATGTATTTATATCAGTTGTCTAGTAACCATAACACTAGATGGCGTTGTGTGTTTCGATGTCCGAAATATTTATTATTATTATTAGAAGGAATTGGACAACGAGGTTTGATTTATCGGGAAACAAAAAATGCAAAGCAGGTTGGATTTTTCGGGCATCCCACCGATTGACCTCTGAGCACAGTGGTAAAGAACCTGGGTCTGCATTTCTACTGTAGGATTTATCTTACAAGAAATTCTTAATAACAGCCCGGAGAATGGAAAATTAATAGTAAATAGTGACCGAAACACCCGTTCGACAACACAAGCCACCCGCCCACGCCCGTACTATTTATTTTATTTCATATAATTTTGTTCGAAATACCAACAGTATAAATATTATTAAACTTAAGCAACAACAAGGCAATTCAGGTACTCGCGAATATATTAAAAACATCAATACAATATCACAAACAGTTTAACAACGTAGAAATGTATTTAGGAAAAAAAAACAGAATCTAACAGGAATACTGGAAAATTAAAACTGATTGGACAAAAAAAAGAAAGTGTTAGCATTGGGTTAGAAAAATGTTGTAGGATGTATTTTTTGACGTATGAAGGTCTGGATCTGAAAAGCTCAAACTCGCTGCTCAATTTATGTATGTCATTTACGGATCTACTCGCTCGAATAATAAATGAGTTTTTGCGGTAGTTGGTAATTGCTCGAAGTACTGCCAAGGGTGCATTGCGTCTGACAAGCAAATTATGCGGTATTATGATATTAATTTTCTCGAGAACAATGGAGCAATCTATATATCCGTTAATGATTTTTAGTAACGTTACAAAATCAGAAACGACATATCTATGGCCATAGTCTGATGTAACGATGCTAATCAGTCCATCGACACATGTAACTGTGTACCTATATGAAATAGTAAGTAATGCTGAGGTCATTAAAGTACTCAATCATGGCTTGTATACCAATAAACAGTGGGTCATATTTGTAAAGTAAAAGTTTGTATGTCACTTTATTAACATACACTTAATGTTATCACGATTTGGCTATATCAAGTTGTAGATATAGACCATTTTAATAAACTATCTTTGTTTAAAACTTAGGATAATATAGATAGTTATTGTTTTTATTAAAATGCAGGATTTTTTCTTATTTTTGACACGTTTCAGTTGTGAAAAAAAAGAAACAATTCTATTTTTCAGGTAAGTTCAGGCTGTTTCCAGTAACCTGTCTCTATTTTAAATTGGAGACCAGTTATTGAAAAATGTCGCTAATTGATTTAGATTTATTTGCTCAAAAGAAAGAGCTAGAAGTTAACTCAAAGGGAATTATTCAATCTAAATATACCAATAGAGTACAAAGTCCCTAGAAACATAAAATTTACAATGACACGTGATATATCGCCACTATTCACTACCATCATTGAAAATCTCGTATGCATAATGCATAATGCAGTAGCCTCACTCTGCGTCACTCAACACAAGGATAGTTTGTTACGGTATACCACAGACTATCGTCAGTGCTGTACAGCTGTACACCAACCCGATGTAGGTATACATACTTATAGGCACATGAAACTGATTAATGCGGTGTAGCACGGCATGGTATCGTTAGTGACGTGACGATATATATCTTTAAGACGACTAACGGAAGACTCATTTCACTTCGGCAAGTGTGTAATGTTACTAGATTGTCTGTTAGGAAAAGGAGAGATATTAAACGCTTTTTATTAGCTTCACACAGTGTTTGTATCCGACTCCCTTGGAATTGATTTTGATCTACTTCTAACAGTCAGATTTCTTTTAAACTTATAAAAGTTATCAAAATTTAGCAACAGTCCTTTTTCTTCAGATCCAATGAAAATTAAAATTGAAATTAAAATTGCAGAATTAGTGTGCCGTATTAATAATACAGTAAATTTTGCTTTCACTTAATCATCCATTCCCAGCAGATCCATGACGGAGGCCTATAGCCCAATCCCTCCCACCATCCCTCTCCCCATCCCCCAAAGGCCCTTGCCTAGCAACGCACTTGTGACGCCTCTGTTATTCGCGGTGGTAATCGCTTACCATCAGGCGAAAAATTTGCTCGTTTGCCCTCTATTAAAAAAAAAAAGATTATCATTAGAAGTTCTACAGAACACGTCTTGTTTTAAAGTTTTAATTAATATATTGTATATCTATACAAGTAAATAAAATTGGAGTGTCTGTTTGTAATGTTAAAATGACCGCTTTTTACTAAATGCATATTTACGTATGCACGGTACATATACCAAAAATGGAGTTAATTTTTTTTTGTCTGTCTGACTATCTGTTTCTTCCGGGTAATCTCTGGAACGGCTGGACCGATTTTGACGGGACTTTCATTGGCAGGTAGCTGATGTCCAGGGAGTAACTAATTTTAGACTAACTTTGTCCCGCGGCGGCACTCGAGTTACAAGAATAACCGCGGGTTAAGCTAGTTTTCAAATAAAATGAATATAATTTCATAGAATCAATAATACCTATTAAGTACTCTATTAAATTGTTGAGTACGCTTTTACGGTTTACTGAGTTTCATTTCTTGTAAGGGATTTTAACTTGAAAACAATTATTTAAACATTAAATACCAAGTTTTATTTGTTACCAAGAATCAGGTCTTAATAAAACTTGAAAACAGTAATATAACTTACTTAATTACATTATCTTAAAATAATTATTTGAAGCTACTGTACTATTCTACTTGTACTATATGGATTGGAATATATATACCAGATCACCAAGATATTTTTTAATTGTACCTATTACCATTATCTATTCAATTAACAACACTTAAAAAATTGCACGTACTTCACAAAATAATAGAATAAGATGACTTTGTAATAAACCCCAAGCTTTACCCACGTGATGAAGGAAAATAATTATTTTCTTTTATGTTTCTGATTTTAATATAATAAAGAATAAATCTATACAATAAAAAAATATAAATCAAAGTTAACAATAAGAGCTCCGTTCTTCAACCCCTACTGATAGAAGTAGTGTGTCTGAAGAGATATATGTGTATCTATTACCAGGTTACTCAAGACAGGTTCTATTTTACAGCAAAGCAATCGGTCCAACGTTTGAAAGTGAACATTTCAAAATTAATTTAAAAGTATATTCATGATCTCTCTGTATTTACCACATGTACGCTGTGTGACGCACACGCACAAACGATTTATAATATTATACACAAATCTCTGTTTTGTGGATAGTACACATGTGTAACACGTGCGTACATATGTAAGTACTACTTAATTAATATATGAATGTAAACCATGCGTTGTATCATTTTTAAATAACGTCAATCTTGACTGAAATAACATTTTTATGAAGATATTGATGTGTAAATTTCTCCGACCCCGTTGGTGCTGTGTAACGTGCACAGATGCAATTCGACGCTACTTTTACTCGAACTACGAATCCTTTCAACTACTTTTACTTAGGGACAAGACTGATTGTTTCTAAGAAGTCTCCTAACCAATATTCGCACTTGGCCGGTTTATTTATTAAACTTGTGAATCTTATTCAGGCAAGTTGCAGAACTGGAGCCAGGGCAATAATTAGGGACGCCCATCACTAGACTTTCACGTTGTAGGTGTCTGAAGAATCACTCACCCTTGTTCGTAATACCGAGTTACCTTTGTGAGACTGTCGGCCGAGTTAGTACTGAGGATGTCGCAAAACACAAAGCTACACGAATCTTTATTAATCTAAAGAGGCCGGGTAATCCTCGATGGACTTTTTAGTCTAACATGTCAAAGTTTAAATGGTCGCAATATAAATTATATTCCCAACTGAAAACGGGATTTCATAATCTTTGAATTGAACTTGTTAGATACACATTTCGGACCTATGTATTCACTAAAGTCTCAATCATTTATATAACTTCAAATAACACAAATAAATTTATCATGATGTTTTTAATATGTATACAATAAATATAATGAATCAACGCTAAATTACAGTTTAGCCTGTTCAATTACAAACGTGATTCAATATTGTTACATTTGAATCAAAAATTACTCAAGAGGAAAACGAGAGACAGATGTATGTAATTTGTCAAAAGAGCTGCTACAAACAATCGCTCTTACTCACTTTATAAATAGTCATGAATTGAGACAAACGTGATTCGATAGAAACGGCGACAATTATCCGTTTATTATGTCGCTTTGTCCTACGTAACGTTGAAAGCTTCAGCTTATTTGGAGCAACAAATTTGTAAATATATATGAACATGTGTTCTATTAGAACAAAAAAAAAAAAATTTCTTTACATTTATAAAATGTAGTAGAGCGTAGAATAATGTCAACACTATTTTAATGGAGTAAAAACTTGTGAAAATAAACAACAGTACGACGGTTATAACAACTTTTTATTTCAGAAAGAAGATAGGCTCATCACAAGTGTATTTAGTATTGAATTACGTGTACTAAAGTAGAATGTAATTATTAACAATATATGAAATAAAATAGAATATTCATCACGTAATAGACAATCACTAGTAAAGTAACATCTGCAGTATGATAACATGAACTATCGGTTATTAACAATGGAATTGGTTCAAGGAAGTTAGGTCCCGTTATAAATCAGAGCTAGGTTAGTGCTCCATGTAATTGCATTAGCAAGCATTTAGCAATCACGATGGCACCCGCACCAGTGTGCTAGATTGGAACACTAACTATCTAAGGGAGAATTTGTAATCCTCCATTGTAGTGATCCGATGTCCGGCCATTATTGAGTTACACTTTACAATTTATATTTATTTTAAGTTTAATTTTTTGCGTTTTGTTCTGAGTTGTGATTCAGTTCATCTAGTATTTTTAATTTAGGAATTGTTAAAATTGATTGAAATCACATATGAACAAAAAGTGAAATGTAGATACAGAGGTTATGTGAGCTATAGTTAAGTGTGAATTAATATTTGTTTAAAATAACAAACACTATTTTACTCTGGTATATTACTTCTTACTGTTAATACCACTAGGTAGTTATAAAACCTTTTTAGTGTATTTTTTTCTATATTTAGTATTTGCATAATTGTAACCGAATTTGATTAATGGGTAGCGAGTTTAAGATGAAAACTTTCTCGTTCTCCTATTCGTGTTATGAAAACCACAAGGCCATATTTATATATTTTTTGTAGCCTAGTATGCGCAATATTCCTATGATAATTACCATATAGTAATTGATTCGTAAATACTCTGTAACAGTTAACATGGCAACAAAACAACCATTTGTATAGAGCTACCGTGGGAGAGCCACGCTTCGGCATGAATGGGCCGGCTCGACCGGAGTGATACCACGGCCTCACAGAAAACCGGTGTGAAATAGTGCTTGCGCTGTGTTTCACCGAGTGAGTGAGGATACCGGAGGCCCATAACCCAAAACCCCTCCCCCTATCTCCCCTCCCTATCCCCCAAAGGCCGGCAACGCACTTGTGACGCCTCTGGTGTTTGCAGGTGTCCATGGGCGGCGGTAATCGCTTACCATCAGGCGATACGTCTGCTCGTTTGCTCTCCTATTCCATAAAAAAAAAGTTTCGTGAACGCACGCACCCTCGTGATTTCAGCACTGTTCAAGTGCTGAGATAAAAGATCACTTATCGGAGATAATAATTAATTTTTATCTGTTGAAATTTCAATGACATTAAAAAAAAAACTCAATTTAATTGTAGAAAACTTTACAATGCTTGATATTAAAAGGATGTTAAGTTAATTAACACGATCAATTGTACAAATAACTAAGAACTTTATTGAGTATATTTGAATTTCAGCAGAAAAATCTAAATGAAGCCTTGACACAGATGAATAATAAATCATTTTCAAACACAACAAAAAAAAATATTATAATATAATCGTAAGTTTAATGTCACAGTTCATAGTTTAAAAAAATATTTGCATCATACAATTTTTGGCGAGAATCCTTCAGTAAATACCGGCACTAGAAACTGTCGCGGTTGTTAGAATATGTCGAATACTAAAAAAAACACTAAGGGTATATGTGAAGTAAGCACAGACCAATTCATTTCTGTGGAAGTAAGTGTCTTGTATTTAATGTACTTATCCACTTACCATTGTCCACTATGAATGGATGTGCTCCATCAATTTTGGAAAACCTGGAACAAATTTAGAGCAATTACCTTTGTGAACTGTTAACACGTATAAAAGTCATAAATCGTATTTTTTTAAAGATTCTACTACATTATGTGCTGACGGGTAATTGAAGATGCTATCTAAAAACTATATGAAATGAAATCTTTTAGTCTGCAATTAGGTTACATGTACACTTTTGCAATTTAAACTATTTTTAAGCATGTGAGTTCGGCCCTTCCTAACTGAACTAGCCCTGAGAAGAAAGGCCGAAACAAAATCACTGATTACCTTTCATTTTAAAGTGAAAGAAGATTACATAAATGTTGTGTTTATATACGGTTAAAACGTTCGATTTATTACCTACAGGAGTCATAGTTTGAATAATTGTTTACTGTAGGTATTTATATATATAAAACTAGCTGACCCAGCGAACTTCGCACCGAGATATTTTTCTTTAAAATAAAATTCATGTTAATCTTTGATTTTCTTATATACAAACCTTGTTCTAATAATAACGAACATATTAAAAACTAACTATCTAATTTGGTGCAGGCGATCAGAAGTTACGCGTACATACATTGCGGGGATTCATTTTGGGTTTCAATTCAATTAGGTGTTGAAAAATAAGTATCTATGACCTCTAACTATGATCTGTTGACCTTATAGCTCGTGACCTGCTATGCCAGATGTCATGGGTTCAATTCACAGACACGGCCAGTGTTTGTGTGATCAAAACGATCATTTATTTGGTGTCTGCGTGTAATTTATCTAAGATATGTTTGTTTTTAGAAAGTTTAAGTATGTTTATCAGCAGTTTTGTTACCGTAGGCTTTGCTTAGTTTATAACTAGTAAATAACTTTTTTTTAACATTACAACGTCAAAGATTAGTGATCGCAAGAGAAACGTTTAGATAGAATATTCAATGCTTTAATGGGTAAAGTTTAAACATTATGAGTAAAAAATACAACTTGCCTTTTTTCCTTGTTTGAACAGCGGATAAAATCCCCTTCTACAAACAATTTGGGTTTCATATAAAATTTGGTATTTTACGAAACTGCGAAATGTTGAACATAGCTCGCATTGTTGTATACAGCCTTTGTCGGACGTCTCGATTTCTCAAAAATATCGTACATAAATGAAATATTTTGAAACCGCAATCATTTTCAAAATATTATCGTGTATCGTTTTCAGTTTGCAATTAGAGAGGTCTATGTCAGATGCAAACAATAAGAGTTTCTACGATATTTTCATATAACAGTTTTATATTATTTTGAATTTCAATCCAAAAACAACTACAACCTTGAGTATGAATTTTATTAATACATAATTTATTATTTAATTAAACTGGTCATTTAAAACAACATAATGATATATATAATTTTATAAAAAAAAAACAGGATCAATCTACTCGTATAAGAAAATTTCAGAGAATTCTGATAAATAACATTCACAATTCTAAGAATGCAAGATACAACGTACTGAATAAAAGGCAAAAATGTTCCTGAAGGTGATCGGAGATTAACCCCGAATCTGGAATATTATTTACTTTTACACTGCTTTTTACGAGACTATTATAAGAATGTACCTAACGAAAGTATACAAAACATGTACGTATAAACTGTCAGGAGTTCGTAGAAGAGGGCATTTCTTTTTTGATCGTTGTCAGAAGCACTCATCGCTCACACACAACATTCTAACAGCTTCAAGTGGAGAAAAGGGGATCGTGTTACGGGCACTTGCGGTTAAGAAAAGACACATTATCTTCCCGTTGTTCGCATCGAGGCGAGATTGATCGGTCAATGAAGATACAAGCAAGTGGCATTTAAAAATTAATACTACAACACTTTACATGAAAGAAAGAAAAGTGTTATCGATTCGAAAATTAAACAGCTCTTTCAGAATATTTTTCTACCACATTTTTTTTATTTCTTACAACTAAAGTAGCGCAGTACTAAGATATGTTAGGCACTAGTATAACTCTAAAAACTATTAAATGTTTGTAAAACATTATATTATCATCTTCCTAGCCTTTATTATTTCCAAGATTTAGGGTCGACTACTAGTTCATGCGGTTTTTCTGAACATCAGTTTTTACATGGAGCGACTGGCATCGGACCTCCGCAATCCTGAGGGTGAACTGAATTCGAAGGTTGAACTAGTTGTCAGTATATTTGAGGGCACTGACTTCCCAATAACGGTTGCCATAGATGTTCATGACAACCGGGACCGACGGCTTAAAGTGCTCTCCGAGACACGGGCGGGAAACTTCGCCATCATGAATGGAACCCGAGACTTCTTGATCTGCAGTCGCTTATGGTAACCACTAGACCAATGAGGCTATTTATGTAAAACATTATATATGTATATGAATATTTATCCCTAAAAATTAATACACAAATGAGTAAAATGTATCACACAAAAGTAAAAGGTAAACGGTACACACAGGATTATTGACGAATCCCTGGAGTAGTTGTGAATTGGTACATATATTCCTGTTTCCTTTTGGTCTTTTCCTCTGAATTAAGTTAATGTCACGTTTACCTCATATATTGTGTAGTCTTTTTTGTGTACAGAAAAATTACAGAATCGAACCGTATCGGTCTACTGTTTAGCAATAGTATGTTGAAACTAATTTTCTAGAAAAAAACTGTATTACTCATATTTCTCAAAGAAAATCTTTTCTGAGAACATATTCTATATTATACAGTCTGTTTGGGACGGTTTTTTAACTGACTTCAAAAAAAGGAGGAGGTTATCAATTCGACTGTATTTTTATTATTGTTGTTACCTCATAACTTACGACTGGGTAAACGGATTTTGATGATTCTTTTTTCATTTGAAAGCTGGTAGTGGAGTCGGTTTTTTTTGTTAAAATTATGATTATTTATGATACAAACTGTCTCTTAACTATCCCTCTTGTGTATTATTATTTTTTTGCTAATTTTTGTACTTTAGCCAGCGAATATTTCTTATATCATTCATTGTTACAATGTAGCTAACAAATTTATCTTATAAATTAAATACCCTGTCGGAGAGAACATTTCACAGAAACCCGATTGAATATTCTTATTTTTCTTGGAAAATTATGAAAGGTTCACATAGATTGTACTTAAGATATTAAAGATCAGACAAAAACCTATTTACAAACTAAACGGATTATCATTACTCGCATTTAGCCATTATTCGATTAGTTTTCTTACTGATTATGCTGTTTTACTAGTTTGCATGGACAAAAATATGAAAATGCTTGATTTTTAATATAGAAATCTTATTTCGCAACAACTGAATAGAACTTCTGTTACTTTTGAATGTTGGTACATATTAATTTATCAATTCTTTCGCACGAGTGGGAACTTTTACGTAAATAACACTAAGTATGTAATGCCAAATAGGTTTTGTAAGAATCTTCGGAACTATCCACAAATGGCTTTGAAATTTGTTTTAAATCTGACGCAAAAAATAAAAAATGCATTTCGATTTTATCGTTCTAAGAGCCCTATGTATATTATATTCGAAATATACAAATAAAGAAGATTGAAGTGTCTCTTTGAAATTTAAAATTAACAGATTTTCACCTAATGCATATATTAGTAAATACGATACTCACACCACGGAGCAAATACAAAGAGGAGATGCCCTAATGAGATTTTTGTATGAAGCAATGCGTGACAATTTGCGGGGGTGAGGGGGTGTTAGTTTACACTTTTCCATCTACCAGACAATAGCAAAACTACTTGCATCGTTGTACGAGTATATTGCTATGTAGTTTAGCTAGCTGACACTAGTGTGGACGTACTCAGAATTTCAAGGAGTAGTTTTTTCAAGGTCGATTTTGTAAGCATCTTGAACAAAAAACATCATTAATAACGTAAATAATTTTGCAAAAGTGAACTTTTTTTTTTCTAATAAATAACCCTAAATAAAACATTGTTCAATATGCTTGGTTTACACGTGGATTATGTAGAACAAAAATTAATATATGTCGTGCAAATAATTTTATTTAAAAAATAAATAAATTTTTATTTTATTTCACTTCGGAATTGGAATGCTTAAATAACGCCAATCTCAGAAAATCAACTAATCTAAATCTGAATTGAATGGTCATACCAATGTTGTCTCTAATATCCACATCTAATCACTTTTAATCTTGCCTAATTTGGGTTTAGATAATAAGTTCCATTTTCGATTTTTTATGATTTTTCCTTGAAATGAATCACTATCATAACAACGGGAAGAACAAATATTGGTGTATTTTGTAGGAGTCCAGTTTTGCCTATTATTTTTTTGATCAATTGCTCTTCAATACTATCTTTAGATGAAAATTTAGAACATTACCTGTATACTGGTACATTGTATTATTTTAATGAATTTAAAAAAAACCCGTCAAATCATCAGCATAAGTAAAATTTCTTTTTTTTTTCAATATTTGAAGTAACAACTTTCAATGCAAGATTAAAATAGTCGTAACTTGATAAAATATTTGGATTCTAAATACGACCCTGTCTTTTATTTTAGAATAGATGTCGATAGATGTCAGTCTGTTCACAATATAATTAAGAAAAATACAAAAAAAATACCATGATGAATAAAAATTCATTAGGTAAGAATGTAGAACTCATTTCGGTATCTTCTTATGGTATGTTTTATTAATATTCAGCTCAACGTACCATTGTATCTTTATTTCCAGTAACACAAAGTTTCGCCATCTAGTGGCGAGTAAATATAATAACATTTCAATAAAACACCAAGAGATTTTTCTAGAACTTTAAAAAAAAATTAGCTATAAAATTACTTATAAAAGAAATATGATGCCACTCATGGTACCAGAACGTCTATCTGAGTTATTTGTACAAGATAAAACACAACACTTCATCTTTTTACTTGATTGTACCGAGAACATTCAAGTATTACGATTTTTCGATGCAGTTCTAGAACATTGACGTTAATAGTATAATTTGCAAGTTGCGTCAACTGCGATGACGTCGGGGTGAGTATTTTGTCACGGGGGTGATGCGCTTATGCCATCTCCTCTTTGTATTTGCTCCGTGACTCACACACACAAAAACCCATTTTTAAAATTTTGTCTTTCTGTCTGTTTGTTCCGGTTAATCTCTGGAACGTCTGGAGCAATTTAGGCTGATAATATAATGAGTAACTCTGGCTACTTTTATTTTAGAAAAAATAGAGTTAGGTAAGCAAAAATAAAATTAAAACCAATGCAATAATGGACAATATACGAATCAAAAGCAACAAAATGGGGATAATACCGCGGGGCACAGCTAGTAAACGAAGTAGTAGTAACGAACGAACGAACACATCTTTCAAATATACCAATATAAAAAAGAAACATAATAAACTAAATCAAGAACAGACATGTAAACTGTATCAGTATTTCTTATGTAGTCACTTCACATCCTATAAATTCAGAACGCGAACGAAGCTCGCTTTAATCCAATAAACTGTTATCATGGCGCGTCGCTGTGGCAAACCTCTCTGATACACAATTTTCACTTCATCATATCTACTCGTAAATATCTATTGCATTTATTAATAATGTGTATACAACTTACAATATACACTTTCAAAACTTAACCGTTAAGTCCATAGGTACTTATATTATGAATGCGAAAATAACTCTGTCTGTCCTGCTTTCATCGTTTTCATCGAACCGATTTCTATGAAATTTGGCATGGAGATACTTTGATTCATGAGGAAGGGCATAGATTGTTCTTTGCTGCGACGAACAACCAACACGCGGGCGAAGCCGCGCGTAAAAGCTGGTTATAAATAAGTATTTTAAGAGGTGTACGAAAAATAATATCACAGGATAAAAGTGTAGGTACTGAGTGAAACTGAAAACTAGTATGAAGCGAGTTTGTTTAGCACAAAATGTTCCGAGGAATATCATCTATTTATTACCTGCTGGATATCAGCAAAAAAGATGCTATCAAAAAATTGAAATATTCGTATACGAGTAGATACATTAAAGTTAAGTTTTCCCGTGAAGACATTTGCTTTAATTTATTACTCTATTGTATTTATCTTTTGAGTAAAAACTGTCTAGAATTTATTACGCATGAAAAACTGGATTTACAATCGTGTTGTATTCAATACGAAAATATTTTTTTCAGAAAATTAGAATCTATATAAATCATCTCTTTTGAAATTAGAAATGTTAAAATTGATATCTAATACCTTTAAACGAATAATTGTTATATATTTATAAACTGAATCTCGTAAAAAGCTCCGATAATTTTTATGAAATTTAGTATGTAGGGAGTTTCGGTGGCTAGAAATCGATCTAGCTAGAAATCACTTTTAGAAAGTTTTCCAAAAAAATACCCAGCATACTTTGGTCATCCAGTAACTATAATCTAATTGTTATTAAATAAAAAAGTTTGTAGTGATCTTAGTCATTTTTAAAGTAATTTTTAATCACTTAGAAATTATAAATTACTAGCTGGGTTAGCTAGTCTCGCAACCTCTTGCAAAGCGCGATATTATAAGAGCAGGAATACAAATATGTTCACGCTTTTTATGGTAAATAAATATTAACCATAAAAGGTTATAATGAGCCAACCTTTATATAGACATATGCTATCGCAAACTTTAATAAAACTTTTAAAGGAGAACAATTATCTTCTGCATTGTTTTTGTGAAAATTTAACTGTTTACTTAGCGCACTCAATGGAAACACTTAGAAGAAATAATTTATCCCCGTTTTTGCAACACTTTTCGTTAGTACTCCGCCTTTTGGTAATAGCTTGATAATATATAAATAAATATAACTGGGCTATTTAACATATCTTCTTGAAATCAGACCAGTACTTGCAGTCTGGCTAAACTCTTGAGCTTTACAATTGGTCTGTCGCTCCGCTTACTGAAAAATGGACTCCTTATTAAACTAAAATTGAAAAATATTGTATAAAACGTCCAATGCAGAGAAGAAAGCATACTTAAAAGCTTATCGTACCATTTCTTGACCTTTAACTAGCATAGTTGCTTTTGTCTTCTATTCGTTCATTTGTCAATTAATTTAATTTATCAAGTTGGTTAGCTTTAATTCGATTCGTAGAGGAAAATAAGAACAATTTTATTCTTTCAAGAAATCCAGGTAATGGAATTGCGACTGAACTACAGCAATTTTTAGGTTTCTTTTATCTCAGTGCAGTCTCGCAGCATTTTTAAACACTAAAGATAACAATTTTATGCTGAAGATGCAACTTAAGCCATTTTTATTTTATTTTCGAATAAAATCTTTTTTATTATGACTTGAGCTCTTTCTTTAAATTTATTTAACTTTAAAGTTTAATCTTTATTAGCATTCTTTAGTACTTGTTTATACTCCTTCGTTCGTAGAATTTTTGTATAAAGGGTTACAAAGTTTTTGTATCGGGTATTAATATATACTGGTTAATATATATTGTTTATTACCTTTCCAAGTCCACAGTTTATTTAAACATTGACATTTAGCTATGGCTTAAGTCACAGTCGCTAAGTAGTAAGTCGTAAAACATCTAAATATAATTACTGTTTGCGAACTGTAAAACGAAGATACGAGTAGTTAGTTTCTAAAGTTTATGCAAGTTCAGGTGTGCCTTCTAACTACTTGATAGTAAATTCATAAATTAAACACGAGACTGAATATTGCTTTAATTAAGTAGTTATTTGCATAAACATAAACTGTAACGCTTCTGAACGCTAGTTGAGTGTAGGTTGTGAAATCGGATGTAGATCCAACTTGCATGAAATTGTATATTTATCTTTGAACCTTTGAGATGTGCATATGCACTACTGCTAACGACACATGCTAAGGTGTAAAAGCGACCCTTTACCTTTGAGTTAATTAATCTGCAAAACTTATTCCTAGTTTTTGTCGTAGGTACAGCGGGACTTTTTCGCGATAAAATTATTTAAAAAGTTACGATATCGTCTATTTTGCGACGTTTCTACGATTCATAGATAGTTTTAACCGAAAACGTTAGCGGGTATTTGATTAAAACTTTTTTAGGGTATGTAGCCAAATGGCAAAAAACGAAACCCTTAAAGATTCGTCACAGCTACTTTTTCCCGAAACTATAAGTACTATACTGTTGAAACTTGGTAAGTAGATTTTCACACAAAAATAGAAAAATGCAATAAATTTTGGGGGTTCCCCATACTTAGAACTGAAACTTAAAATATACCCATACGTGTGGGGTATTTATGGATAGGTCTTCAAAAATGATATTGAGGTTCCTAAGATTATTTTTTTCTAAACTGAATAGTTTGCGCGAGAGACACTTCCAAAGTGGTAAAATGGGTCCCCCCCTGTAACAAATATTAATATTTGAATCTCTTCTGGAAATTTGCATATGCATATATTAATTTAATATGTGTAGCGGTATATTTATGTGTATTATTTATATACAAAATTTAATCACATTGCACATGTTAAAGCTTTTGATTAATTGGAGCAAAAACCTATCTAGTTAAAATAGCAGCAGCAAATAGCAGGTTTCGATAGCACGAAATGGTAATGTAAAATCATCTATTTGTTTTCTGATCTAACGGGTCGTATTCCAATTATTCTTGATGTTAGATCTCCCTGGGGCGAGTAGAATGAAGGACAGGATCAGATGAACAACTGGACCAAACCTATAATTAGATTGACAAATCGTTTAAAGAAAGTTTATTCTGCTTACACGTTTGATATATCAAACATTCGTATTTCGAAGCAGAAATGTCCCAGCAGAATATTAGATTATAACTGTTGCCTGCTAATATTATAAACGCGAAAGTTTGTAAGTATGGATGGTTGGATGGATGTTTGTTATTTTTTCACGCAAAAACTACTGAACGGATTTGGATGAAACTTACAGTAATATAGCTTATGCATCAGAAATCACATCGGCCACTAGTTGCCGCGATTACCGACATACACGCGGGTGGAGCCGCGAGCAACAAATAATTCTTATACAATTTAGTACACAAATCAGTTGAATCCAATCAAAGAGTGACAAACATCCATCCATACTTCAAACTTCGTCTCTATAATAGTAGTAGTACATATAGGAAACCTGGGCATTGCAGCTGCGCCATATATCCCCTGGTTCTTCATTTGATTCAGCATTATAGTCATGGCGCGGGGACGCAATCACCCTTCTGTGTTTTGTGCTGTCCAAGTGTGAGAGTAATCTCCATCAGTTTACTTTAATGCTCATTTGCTTATTTGCCAAAAAATAAAATTAACGATAAATCTTAGCGTTTAGTTTTTTAGTTTTTACTTAATAATAAATAATAATAATAATAATAAATATTTCAGACATCTAACGCACAACGCGATCTAGTTTGGGACTAGATCGCGTTGTGTGTGTGGCATTATTAAATAAAAAAATATTTCGGACATCTAACACACAAGCCCATCTAGTTCCAAACTAAGCAGAGCTTGTGTTATGGGTACTAGACAACTGATATGAATACATATATACTTTTTTTTTGTAAATACATACATATTATACATAGAAAACACCCAAACTCCGAAACAAATATTTGTAGATCTCATACAAACATTTGGTTCGACCCGGGAATCGAACTCGAGACCTCATGATCAGCAGTCGCACACGCCAACCGCTAGACCAACGAGGCAGTCAATTCAAGTCAACACTTAATATTGCCTTTGTGAAGTTCTGTTATCTATAAAGTCGAAATACAGGATTTGATAACGAACACTTCAGATTTCCTTGTGAGTCAAATTTATCGAATCAATTCAGGTAAATTTGCTAGTAATAAGAAACTGAGAAAACATTCCAAGACAGGCAGCACCTGACGATGACAACTTGTACTTGTCAAATGGATATTGATTTTACGTTAACATCCACCGATACAAGTATTTAATACGAAAACTATGTAAGTCATTGTTATATTTTCAATTCGAATGTTTATATTATTATTCTCTTTATTACAATTATAAATACATATTATTTACATTTTTAAATATAAATATAAAAAACAAATACATTTAAAAATATAAAAAATAGTAAACCACCGACTTCGGGTACAGGGACCAAGAAACCGGTGGTTAGGGCTCCAAAGACAGGAACCTCCTCACTATACGTGCCGTGTCAAGAAGGACTGCCTTCTGCATCAGACCCTTGATCCAGCCCTCCAACGTGAGCCTCTTAAGGTGTTGGTCGAGGCTCTTGGCTGTCAATCCGTGAGCAGAAACGACTATCGGAACAATGATCGCTGAATCCACATTCCACATATCGACAATCTCGTGAGATAAATCCAAATATTTTATTTGTTTTTCTTTTTCGACTTTCACGAGATTCTCGTCATGAGGAACGGCGATATCGACAATCATTGCGCGGCGCTCCAATCGATCTATCACCACAATATCAGGCTTATTGGCAACAATAGTCCTATCTGTGATAATAGATCGATCCCAATATAACGTAGCACGACCATTCTCGAGAACTGGGTCGGGCACATATCTGTAGTATGGCACCTCTGAACTCACAAGATGGTATTTAAGGGCAAGTTGTTGATGTACAATCCTGGCTACTTGGTTGTGTCTGTGCAAATATTCGCCGTTAGCAAGACGAGAACAACCAGAAATAATATGCCTGATAGATTCTCCAGGACGGTGACATGCCCGACAGATGTCGACCGTACCATCCTTCAGGATATATTTCCGATAGTTATTCGTCATGATAACTTCGTCCATAATCGCACAAACAAAACCTTCGGTTTCTCCGAAGAGATCACCATACCGTAGCCAGGACGTAGATGCTTTAAAATCTATATCAGGCCCATTAAGGGCCCGATAAAATCGACCATGAAGTTCTTTGCCCTTCCATACCTCCCTGCGATCATTAGTACTAAGTACTACAGGTTTGCGCCAATTCTCTTTAGCCAAAGTGAGCGGAGTGAGTCCGGTATCCACTGTAACTACACTGCGATGCACTCCCACATCAGTATGAAGGAAATATTCTCTAAGATTGTATATCTCGCGATTGTGTAGGGTCTTGGCATTTAATAGACCACGACCCCCAAGCTTTCGCGGGATATACAATCTCATAACCGATGAACGTGGGTGATGCATTCGAAATGCAGTCAGCAGTGTACGGACTCTCCTGTCTATGGCATCTAATTCGGTCTGAGTCCATCTAAGTATACCAAAGGAATACATCAGAACCGGCATGACCCAACCATTGTAGGCTCGCACCTTGTTACCGCCTGATAAAAGACTTTTAAGTACTTTTTTCAGGCGGCCAAAGAAGCGTTCCCGCAACGACTGTTTCATGTCAGGTTCCGGTATTCCTAAGGACTGTGAAAAACCTAGATATTTGTAAGTTTCGGTTGCAGACAGAAATCTGAGTTTTGTGGAATCTGAAAGCTCTATTCCTTCAGATTCCACAATCACACCTTTCTTTACATGCATGACAGCACATTTGTCTACACAAAATTCCATTTTGATAGAATTACTAAAGTTTTCCGTAACCCTTAGTAACGCTGTCAATTGTAATTTAGTAGGGGCAAATAGTTTCAAATCATCCATATAAAAGAGGTGAGATATAAGTGCAGCGTCTTTCTGCAACCTATAGCCTAACCCTGAACTCTCTAATAAAGTACTTAGAGGGTTCAAAGCCAGGCAAAACCACAAGGGACTCAGACTGTCACCTTGAAATATGCCCCGCTCGATCTTTATTGGTACATCGTTTACCGCAGTCTGACGACATCCAGGATAGCGAAGTACTGTTCTCCATTGCCCCATACACGACTTTAAGAAAGTGCACAGAGTTGTATCAATTTTATACAACTCAAGCACCTTCAAAAGCCATGTATGTGGAACCGAGTCATAAGCCTTCTTGTAATCTATCCAGCATGTCGCCAGGTTCTTGCGATTACGACGCACCTGCTGGCTAATGGTCATGTCTATGATAAGGAGCTCTTTAGTGCCACGGGTTCCACTTCTACATCCATTCTGAGAAACAGAAAGTATCGAATTCTGATTAATGTGTGTAGTAATTTTGAGTCTCAGAATAGATGTCAGAAGTTTATATAAGGTTGGTAAGCAAGTTATGGGCCTAAAGTTTTTGGGATCCATGGCACTACCAGATTTGTAGAGTAAGTGGGTTATGCCAGTGGTTAAAAATTGTGGTAATGAACCCGAGTCCAATGCTGTTTGGAATTGAGATGCTAAACACGCATGTGAGCTTCTGAACCACTTGAGCCAGAAGTTGTGCAGTCCGTCTGGACCAGGTGCTTTCCAATTCGGCAATGAACGGACTGCACAACTTACATCCTCTTTATCGATGTTAATTAGTTCCATAGGTAATAAAGACTCACATGAGCGCTCAACATCCCGATACCAATCACCTTCTGTATGAGCGACAGGCACTGACCAGATGCTGCGCCAAAACGAATTCGTGGCATTTTCATCTGGGACTTGCCCATTACTCATACACGGACTCAGGTTCTCCCATTTCCGGTACACCCACTTCTCGTTTCTTTGGAACATGCGATTCTGATTATACCGATCTATTCGCTTTCTATACCGCCTTATTCTGTTTGCCCATGCATAAACTATTATTATTATTATTATTATTATTTTTACTGAATGCTATGCGCGGATTAGTCGCCAGGTACTAAAAATCACATAATTTGGTAAAAGTGATGCTCAAAAGTGATTTCATCATGTAATACTTTTGACGAAGGTGATAAGGTAAGCGATTTATTTTAAACCAAGAACAATCACTGGAACGAACTCAAATAAAAGTTGAGCTTAAAATTAAATTGGCAGAGTTGTAGGGAAGCCAAGGGCGAACATTCCACTTACTATGAAGCAACACGGTTCTTAATCATATAAATTACACCGCCTTTGACGCCTAACACAGACTTTGTATAAACGTTTTTTGCCCGTATCATATTTTGCCCTCCATTTTCTTATAAGAGCGATTCATATATTCGTTAATTATATATATACATAATCTTAGTGTTCATGTCACACGTCTCCACAGAGTAGGCAACTCGTTCACGGGACAACGTATACGCTTTTATTATACGTTAAGGAGAATACCATTAAATCTAATTTAGCTGCAAAGGGGTATACCATAGCAGAATATCTTGATGATAAAACCGCCTGGGATTGAGCTGTCCATTATGCACATGCTGTTTATTTTGAATGTTTAAATTTATATTGATAGGACGATAATTTAGAGTTTCAAACAAATTATTGCTATTGTTGACATTCTTTTTATTTAATATCTTTACTGACTTTTATAATTGCGATTCAAATTGTAATTATCCCTTTTTTTATTGAAAAAATGTATTTTGCATTTGAGAAGATTGTCTGAACGTTAAAAGAGACGGTGATCTCTGAGTTTGTTTCGTCCTTTGTTCTCAGGGCTAATCCAGTTAGCAAAAGCCAAACTCATCTACTGAAAAAAAGTTTACCTTGCAAAAGTGTTCTTGTAACCTAATTGCAGAATAAATGATTTCATTTCATTTCTGACTGACATCTAGAATGAATTTTGAATTTCACATATACTAAACTTTAAATACAAGTAAAGTAATGTTTATTCATTTTCCAGCCAACCGTAGTTGGTTATCTCGTAAAAATATAGGCCGTATTTCACACTCGATTTAAAGGTCTGGATGTTAATGTCGAGGGTGGTTGGGACGCGAAATGGCCTTGACCGAGCTGTATCTGGGTCACAAGTACTAATATCGTGACGTGCGGAAAGTCATCGTAGATTGGCCACGATAACAATATACCAAACTCTCCATTTCGCTTTCTCCTTTATTTATTTCTCAAACACATATTTTTCATTTTATCGAAATATCTTTAATTAGCGAAGAGGAATTAGTAAAAGTCGGAATCCGTTCATTTTGGTATGACCTACTTGTGTTAGGCGAAAAAAGCGTTACGTCAGAGCGCTGACACAGGTTCTGTTCGTTCGCTTAACATGGGTTTTACATAATGTGTTTTGAAAATATTTGTTAGGGTTACCGATATTTTAATATGGCGACACAAACTATTAACCCGTTCTCTATGAGCTCCTCAGTTAACAGACGCAGATAAAAACGAGAATTACCGAAACGTAAATATGAAATACTATGAAATATATTGTTATCCGATATAATGTGAAAATTGGGCTGTGGGATTACCATGCTAAGGCAATAAACGGACCCGTCCTATACCGCACTATAGGGATCGAGTTACAATTAATTGACAAGCGGCCAAGTTGCTCGGTGTTTAATCCAAAACTCACTAACGCCCCTCGTTGCATCGTCCCTTTACACTATCATATTAGTTACTACCTAGCGTTAATAGTTAATAGCTAAGGAGGGAAGTGGACATATCATATTTCCAACTCCTCCAGTTTTTCTTCTGATTAATTTCGTTGCGGGTTCCAAGACAGTTTAATTTTTCCTGTGACTTCCCGAGTGTCATAACTCTGTGTGATCGTGGATCACTGCTGTTGCGTGTGATCCTGGTGTACAGGAGTTACAGTGGTGGGCGTATGGGCGAGATTAGTCCCATTTACTATTACCGCTACTATTTACATCAATCTATTTGTAACACGTATTGACATATTATCTTTATATATATAATTCTTCTGTGAGTGTGTATGTCACTGAACTACTCTCAAACGACTGGACCGATTTTGATGAAATTTTTTGTGTGTGTTCAAGGGGATCTGGGAATGGTTTAGATTCACAATTTTGTCCGCTGGACAAAACGACTTTACTTATGGCAAAACGACGTTTGCCGGGACAGCTAGTATATTTATATTCCTTTAAAGAAGATAACCCGGATGTCGAGGTAACTTTAATGAATACATCTGTAGGTAATTGTGATGAGCGATTTGAATACCACTTGATTTTGAAGAGTGAGTGCCTATACTATTGAGTACTCTGAGACAAAAGGCAAACATATATAGTATACCTATATAGTATGTATGTATATACTTCCTTTTTGTAAATGCATACACATTACATGATAACAACCGGGACCGACTGCTTAACGTAACCTCCAAATCACGAGACGCTCATGGTAACATGGTGCCCCCAGTGGTCACCCATCCAGGTATTGACCGCGCCGTCTTAGCTTACCCTCGGTAATTGTTTCTAATCACCAAGTGCAGCTGGGCTATGAGCGCCTCTTAACATGTATGTATTTACAAAAAAATGTATGTTTGTATTTGTATCAGTTGTCTAGTACCCATAACACAAGTTCTGCTTGGCTTGGGACAAGATGGCGTCGTGAGTTAAATGGCCGAAATGTCTATCGTTCGTCGTTTTCAACCACCTCCGTGTTAGATTTTTTTGGCCTTAAATTGGATTTATATTTAATTACACATAGGATGACAAATTTATTTTTAATATAGTCACTATAAATTGGTTTTGTAGATCTCTATTATATTTGAACAAATTTCTAATGTTAATGACCAACGTGATACTTTTATAAATACTTGTCGTTAGGGTTTATAGACAATAGAATTTTATTTCATTTCAACTATCGCGTACTTTAGTTGCGATCATTTTATTAGTTTAGTTATTCCCGCTGAAACGTAATACTTCAAATTGAACGATTGACGTGGGAAAATAAAGCCTCAAGTGGTTTTAATGTTTTACAATACGTAAACGGGAAGCTGATATAGATAAGTTAAAATGGCGGTAACAAATTCGTTGGGTTAGCTAATATTTCATAATTAATAAAGTCCCCTGCGAAGGGAGCTGTCTTTAAAGAAAGCTTATTAATTAAAGTTGTAAAAATTTAGCGGGACTATATAAACAAGGATTATTTGCATAGAGTTAAGTTTGCTTAGTTTCAGTGTATAATACTTTTGCAAACAAACCATATTTTCTATTTAAAGTGTCACTAGGAAAAATGCTTCTAGATTATGATTTTTTAATTCAGTGTTGCGTAATTACAAGGTCATGTTAAATGTTTCTCTACGGTTGCATAAATTCACTTATTTTAATTTTTTCTATGGTATAGAATGGCAAACGAGTAGATAAATCACCTGACGGTAAGTGATCACCGCCGTCTATGAACGCCTTAACCTCAAGAGTTTTACTTTAGATCGTTGTCGCCCATCCACTCTTCCTATTAGAATATTCCTAATATTTTAGGAAGGGGATTTAGAATCCGGTAACCGGTTGATAATAGCCTCAATTGTTCGGTGAAAAAACGTAAGAATAACTTACAACCTTTTTTCTTAATAACTCCGATCGAGACATCCCAAACATGTCAATGCAAGGCTCCGCCTTCGAACGACTGAAAAGTTTTTTTAGTACGTCTGTATAAAGAACGCTTAAAGTTCACATAAATACCCATCGTTCATCTTGAAATGCTTGAAATGACACTTTATAAAGTCTAACTGAACGGAAAAGTATAAAAATTAAGCCACTTTCGCTGTCTGTTGGCTTAGATCTTTTTAACTACTTAACGGATTTCAGTGCGGTTTCCAGCAACAGATAAAGTGATTCAAAAGAAAGTTTATGTGTATAAATAGATGCGCCTCGCGGTTGTGGTTGTACCACTTGTACCTTTATAACACGAAACGGGGGTAACAGCTTGCAGCAAAGCTAGTTATTATATAAACCACTCTTTTGATAGTAATCCAATTTATCAAAACATAATAAACCTGCTTTTCTCCTTGTAATATTATCGATAAAATTAAAAATAAAAATCTTATCATCATTTAGGTATGTTCATATAGGTATCATATAAACAAAGTACATTTATAAAACTATTATACCATACATCTAATATGTTTCTCGTCTCTTGTGGAATTCCGAAAAAAATAACCGAATTTCACTTGTCTTTTAAATTCGTGTTTCACTGGCGTGCTCAAGACAAGATAATTAACATCACGCTTAGAACAGTAGGTGTTGAGCATGATTGAAAAGAGATGCAGACGGAATTGCATGGGTCTGCTAGTACACTATAACTATGTAATTTTACAAATAGATACAACAGTAAAATGAAAATTACTAACAATTTAATATATCACAAAATATACTTGGGCGTTAAGTACAAGATATGTAAATGGTAAATGATAAATAATGTTTAAAAGAGAAGTTGAGAATAAGAAAATTGTGTATAGCATTGTGATTTCCAAGAAAGCAATTACTTAACATTAAGTAGCCTGTTGTTCATTTCCCCCTTATATCATAAAAATAAACCTTTTGAAAACCAACAAAAAAACAGACCTCTTAAACAAACACCTCACAAAATTCCACAAAAGTTTTAACAAGAACCATCCATCCACTAGGCAACGATGTGTAATATCTAAAATAAATAAAGCACACAGATCTGAATTCCGATGAAAATAAATTCATTGCAAATACTCGTAGCCGTAGCTAAATGGCTACGAGAAACATCCTAAAGGGCCGGGCGTTGCATTGACTGAACGGCGACGGGTCAGTAGCGCGGAGTGTTACGGTGCGTTCCGATTGCATCCATTAGCGTCCAGTGCCTACGACGGCGCGGCGCTCGATTCCCAATCACATCGACGCAATGTGACGTCACTTGTACACCTACATGTTATAACGTTTGAAGTCTCGGAAAATCAGTTTCGATAAAATACCAAAGAGCTTTGATTTTATTGTTGCCGTAAATAATAAATTTACCAAATGATTAATTCGAACTTTTTAATAGATTATGAACTAGACATTTCAGGAAACTTATTAAATATCGCAAAGTTTTCAAAGCAAGTGTTGTTTTATAGATGTCTAGTTATTGCTTACGGTTTCACTCGCGTGATTATTATTATTTTGTGAATTTAACTTTGAAAATAATGAACGCCCATTTTGGTTGTATAGGTTTAGGCATCAATAAGTCAGCAGTCTAGGCAAATGATTCTTATGTACTTACTACTCACTCGGCCCTATCTATTAAATACAAATTTAAATAATTTTGATATTCGAGGACGTTTAATGCGCACAGACGACTGTATAAAATTAACCATTAACCATTTCTATGACCCGTATGCTTTAATTAATTATACTCATTCATTTTCTGTGGGTACTCTTTAATTTAATTACATTTAGCAATGGACGACGATATGTTAGTTTTAGTTTTGAATAAATTCGAAATTTCAAAATCACTTTTCAACTGCTATTTTTGTCTGCAACAACAAGTTTGCCACACCGAATTCAACTTCAACACGTAGGTAAATAAGGTTATTTTCATATAGTTTGCCTATTTACCCTCGTTTAGATTTTATACGTTGTTGCCTCATACCGATCAATGCTGTTTAAAACTGTTAACAAGTGCAAATGTATGTTAAAAGTGTTTTAGTGTGCTATAATAAAATAAAAATCTCTTTACTTCAAGAATCAGGTATCTCAGACCAGTACAAATTATTACATTTATAACAAACTAGCCGACCCACGCAACCTCGTTTGCGTCTGCTATTGCCCGTAGCGTGATAAATTTCCCCCGTTCTTTTAACATTCTTCATTGTTGCTCCGCTCCTGTAGGTCTTAGCGTGATGATATATATCCTATAGCCTTCCTCGATAAATGGGCTATCTAACACTGAAAGAATTTTTCAAATCGGACCAGCGGTTCTTGAGATTAGCGTGTTCAAAGAAACAAACAAACAAACAAACTCTTCAGCTTTATATATTAGTATAGATTAATAAAATAATAACAACAACAAAATCAAATATAAATTAATTCAGCTAACAATATACAGAAACTAGTTGTTGCCCGCGACTCCGCCCACGTGTATGTTGATTATCGCGGCAAATAGTAGCCTATGTGTTATTCTGATGTATATTACTGTAAAGTTTTATCCAAATCCGTTGAGTGGTTTTTGCGTGAAAGAGTTACAAACATCTATCCATCCATCCATCCATACTTAGAAACTTTAGCGTTTATAATATTAGTAGGATATATAACACTTTAGTTAAATTCTAATCATAAATTTGATGAAAAAAAAAACACTAAATGATTGTGTTATCACAAAATAAAGGAATGTAAAAAATGAAATGAATAAAAAAACCTACTTTTCTATATGAATCCTACAACAATGGTTCATATAGGTGGAGTCGAGCCTGGCAGCTATCATAGCCAGAATTCGATTGGGGCTGGCTCGCACTCATCAGAGGAAGGATGCACATCGCATGCGAATCGTGATTAGTCACTAACAAACATAATACTTTCATTATTGAGAAAGGACAACCGATTCACACACTGAGCGGCAAGCAAACTCTTGTTTATTAAATATACATATAACAGCTAAAATCTCCTTAGCTTTTAGCCAAACCTATTATTTCAGTTGCATTATTACATCCGATAAAGTATAAGCCAAACATGTCACATAAGTTTATTGAGTATTTGCCTAAGGAATAACAAGCATTTTTTTCACAAGCGTACGTCAGAACAGATCGCAGCATGAATACACAAAATGTACGGTACGGTACGAACGGTATGTGTATAAAATCATAATTTTATACACATACCGTCATATAGGTATCAATATGAATTGATCGTTTTGTTATGAGTGGATAGCGCTTATGCTCGGATAAGTATATAATATATATTAATACCACGCTAGTTAAGTGGAGATAAGAGATAAGTCTACCATGCCGATTTAATGCATATCGGCATGGTAGGATGGCCGGCTGATGATGCAAAGATTGTCCAGATCTGCGGGGTTGGTCGGATGATTCCTACTCAGCAATTGTCATAATTATGACGGATCACTTCGGTGCTTACTTCTCCATTCGCAGTGCGTATGTTAGTAATGATTTTCAAAAGGAAATATTATAATCAAACTCACACACTGAGGTTTTGCTAGCGTGTTGTAATAGGTCAATTCTTTCTAAAGAGACGCCTACGTCCACCAGAGGCCTGCTAAAGGCGGTTAATGATGTGAAAATAAAGCTACGTAAGCGAAAAAACATTAAAACAAAAACCAAACAGATATTCAAAATTTTATCTGCATTGCGGATACCAGTTGAACACCGTTTTATTTAATTGAAATACGAGTACTACGCTCATAAAAGTTGGCTCACTCTTTTTATGCTTTGATTTTTTAATTGCGTTGTGTTGACTTTTGCTAACTGAAAACGTAAAATGAATTATTTACTACTATCGTGAAAATATTGCACTTATTTATATGAACTGTTTTTGATTCTCTTTATGAGCGTAGAAGCCAACCTCGTTAGTAATGCTTTTAGTGAGAGGTCTGGTGGTGAGAGGTGCTGGAAATTACTTTGCTATTAATGTTGTAGGTGTACGCTACACACAATTTCGAACGAACACGTTTCTTGTTGATTCCGTTTTTCTTGGCAAACTGTGTCCCGATATTACGCTGACGGTCGTACACAGTGTAATGTACGTAATGTGATTTTTGTGTGAACTGTGTTCATTATTCTCATTTTGTTCTTAGTTTTACAATATATATTAAACTTTAATGACACATAAAATATTTTTTTGTCTAACTTAATTGACTATATTTTTATTTATTTCTCCAAATAAGTTACTGAGAGTTAAGGTAGTATTAGCTTAAAATCTGTTTTAGGCTATACTGATATTAGCTACACTGGCTTTCTCCATAGCGTCCAAGGTGGAAAACATTGATTAAATGAATATTAAACTATCACCTAAAGAATTACTCAATGGAAACGTCTACACCATTAAGACTACCATTGTCATATTTATTTATACGTAAAAAAAAATACCTTAACCTCTTAATAATAAATATTTCGGACATGTAACACACAACGCCATCTAGTCCCAAGCTAAGCAGAGCTTGTGTTATGGGTACAAGACAACTGTACAAATATACTTTTTTTTTGTAAATATATACATATTATACATAGAAAACACCCAAACTCCGAAACCAATATTTGTAGATCATACAAACGTTTGGTTCGACCCAGGAATCGAACCCGAGACCTCATGATTAGCAGTCGCACACGCCAACCGCTAGACCAACGAGGCAGTCTAATAATATCAGTTAAGGAAAACTACATATATACTTAGAAGTACGAGATAACATTTCAATTATAGACAATTGACACATATTGTCAAAAGGAGAATTTCAGTCTAACTTCGATTATGTGGGCGTTTACAATGATAGGCATTTAACCACAAAGACGGCCTGGGTAGATTCAGTACAGTAAATAGAATAATTAACATTTAATTTGATATTGTTGTTGATATTATTCTGAGATTTCATCTTAATTGCGAAACAATCAAATATCAAAGACATTTCAACATTAGGTTATTGATCAATGAACTAGAAATGTAATACTCCACGGTTGTTTGTAATTACAGGTTTCATACAAAACGTACTCCTCCCTACGCAAAGATAGAAGTGGCAAGGAGTCTGGCAACGTGCCAGCTCCTTTATCTCGAATTTAAAGCCACCAGTATACTTAGACATTCAGAATTCCCCATTAAAGTACGACAATAGGACGACTGTAGGATATGGTAACATCAGCACACAGGTCTAATGTAGTTGGATGCACATTGCTTTATTCTGGTTGTTGTCTTCTTCATTAGAATGGTGGCACTAAGCCCACTGTCATAGTTTTTTAGATGTTTCTGTCACATGTTACAGTAGCCTCAAATAATGTTTTGTTGGCTTTGTTTACCGAGGATAAATATGAGAAAAAGTCGGTTAAAAAAATGGAAAACTTATTTTAACCCGACTACGGCAAAGCCAAAGGAGGGTTATGATTTGACAGGCTGTGTATGTATGTATGTTCATCTGCTTCCCTCATAGCTCCTTAACAACTCATTAGAACTGGACAAATAAGGTGTCTTTAGAAGCGTCTTGATCGTCCGCTAGCTATGGATTATACGACGTGTCACTGAATCTAATATGGCGCCCTCTAGCCGACAGAAAAAAAAAAATATATATATATACTGAGTTTGGTATCATTGGAAAAGGCGTCGCTTGTACATTTCAAAAAATAAATATAAAGTAAATCCGGAGTCACACGTTGTTAAAGTGTTATGGTACGTTTCTATTTAACATGTGACTACGGCTTTTTAAACTTAAATATGTGTGCCTCTGTACACTAATAATTGTGTATTATAAGTATCGCATTGTATGATTCTTCAGTAATGTTGTTTAATCCAGTGTCCTGAAAATCTTGTTTCATACTTTTTCAACGTCGTTTTTTGTCGTAGTTGGGTTTTAGTTTTTACTTTTTTTTATTAAATAGTGTAAACAAAGGCAACATAAACTTTTAAAGCTGCTAATTTGGTCTATTTTCGAAGTGTTTTATCTGGTTGGTTATGACGTATTGTCATTTTCTTATAATTCTATGGTTTTGATTTTACGATCAGAATAAAAACGAATGTTTCAACGTAATAACTTCATTGTGGTTGATCTTTAAATAGTTTGAGGATGAAATAAGTGACATCGAAAGTAAAAAGATATTTGTTTTACTAGAAACCAAACTAATCCTAAAATATCGAGGAATAAAATTAGTTACTGTTCGATATTTATATTAAAGCTAACAGATGCAATTAATTAAATAGCAACAGCTACATTTAATTGTTTTTGAAAAGAAAAAGGACAATAGATATTAAAATTAGAAATATCTCAATACTTTTGCTGTTTGTTATAAACTGCGGGGATTTCCACACGTCTATTATATTTTCCCATGAACATTTACATATTTCCGTAGTATCAGTAGTCAGTGAAATGTTGAATAAATATATTTCATATATGGAAAATTTGTATAAAATAATTTGTACATTTATTTATTTTATTTATTTATTCTTAAAAAGATTTACAGACATATAACAATGATATATAATTATAATTAAATAATCCTATTGCTAATTACAAGTCTCTACTTATAGATACTCTAAGGAGAACTGTCGACTTTAGTTAAAGTTGAAATGCAGTTCACATTGAACACATACACACAAGAAATTTAGTTGTTAAAAGTTTAAATATATTTCTACATTTCAAATTGTATATCCAGTACAGGAAAAATCGTTGACTTCAATATCAGGAAATTAGAAAGAAGTAAGATGAAGCCTTTCGTCTGGAGGAGCAATCTAAAGTTATTTACATACGTAACTTGAGATGCCAAACGAACAGGATTTCCGATGACACTGTTTTCTTTAACGTATTTCTAAAATGAATTACTTCATACGAAAGCTTTTTCAAATTAATTTAACTGAAGGTTGATCTTATTTAAATGAAATATTTTACTTGTCATACATACATGTAAGAATATGTTTACTCGTTACAGTTTTCTTTTTTTTTTATGTTTTGCCTTGCCGAAATGAGTCTACTCTGCCTGATGAAAAAAAACATACGCAGAATCCAAGAGTGGTGGTCACCATACTGCGAATGCAGACAATGCAACAATGCAGCATTGTGACCCACACTATGGCGGAATAATGATGTTTCTGCATCATTGGTCCTCCGGTCTCGCACTCACCAACGAAACACGACAGCATGATCGCTGTCATTTTGAGTTGATTTTCTGTGCGAGGGTAGTACCGCCCAGGTCGAGCCGGCCCGTTCGTGCTGAAATCAGCGTGGCTCTACTACCTTGAAACTGCTACAGTGTCGATACAGAGATATTTTTAAAACATTTATTTATTACCATTACCGCTGTTATTTGGTTGTAACCAAATTACAGCGTACATTACAACTGATTTTGATCCTAATGAGATACAGTCTTCGACTAAATTCAGGTTATAAAAGTTGGTTTATATTTCCATCAGTAGTTTCTAGGTTCATCATCTATACATATGCTGGTCGCTAAAATGCAGACAATGCAACAATGCAGCATGGTGACCTACACCATGGCGGCCTAGTGCATCATTTGACCTCCGGTCTCGCACTCACCAACGAAACATTTACACATTTTAGGTAGGTCTTCTGCGAGAGGGTAGTGCTGCTCCGGTCAAGCCGCTCCGTTCGTGTTGAATAGCGTGACCTTACTACCAAAATAAATATCTATGGATAGTTATCGATATAAATATCATAGTTTACTCCAAATTTTAATTTGTGTCACGGAATATACGATCTGTTGACGATGCAAATTGAGCATCACATACGTGTACGGATAATTCAATATTAATCGGTTTCCGATTTATTTACAGTAAAGTGGTTGTCAATACCGTCAGTTCTATTCGAGGCCAATCGAAATAATTCTGAATAAAGATATATTTGGAGACTAATTCCTACAAAGCTTGCCAATATATTTGCTAACAAAAGTAACTTCTTCCACAACTTTTATTAAACCCTTAAAAGCCCTTTAAAGTGTTGAAAATTATATTATTATAATAACCCCATAATTATTTTTTAGATAGATAGATAGATAGAAAACTCTTTATTTGTACACCGTTTTACATATTTACAAGAGAGTACATAAAATGTATTAATATATAATGTAATGTACAAAGGGCGGCCTTATTGCCAATAGCAATCTCTTCCAGGCAACCTTAGGATGGATCAAAATGTATAGGAGAGACAGTAGCAGTTGACGGTGCAATTAATTATAAGAGTTATTTAAGTTGATATCAATATAATCCATATATTCACTTATACACACATACATACAATATGCACATATACAACTATAAATATACACATATATACAAACACACATACATACACATATGCAATATACACTAATTACCACAATCATTTAATTTTATCACATATGAAGATGAAAAACCTATACGTCACACCCTCACCGCGACTGAATAAGCTATGACGTGACTGAATCAGTTACGACCTATAAAATTCTTGAACCATTGTTTTAAAACAGTTTACTGTTTTGGCTTTCCTGATATTAATCGGCAACGCATTCCACAAACGTACAGCTTCAACCGTAAATGACTCCCCATAGAATTTTGTGAAATGTAGAGGAATCTCCAGTCTCAAATTTTAGTTTTTAGTTGCATTATTGTTAGTTGGTCTTCTTTAGTGAGGATTTTTAGAAACTGATGTGTTGAAACTTCGTTTCTCCAAGGTAACGCTTCCCTACATTTACCTATCATCTGCGTTGGGATTTGCGCTAATACTTTCTTCGTATTGACATGGCTTCACATGCGCGAGTGTAAGCTGTAAATTAATTTGAACAATGTGTTACTGGTCGCTAATATAATACTACCAGAAAAGAGCTATCAAAACAACCACAATATGTCTGCAACTTCTAAGTTTTACGTTTGACACTTTTGTTGAATGAAGAAAATATTATAAATCTTACTGTCATGGTATTTGTTTCGAGTGACTCTAAAAACTACTAACATTATATATTATGAGCCCTCTAACAACAGATTGTCAATATCCGATACATTAAATATTATGCGCCCTCTGACAATAAAGTCCTTAAATTTAAAAGAAACCTTTTTTCTTATTATTATTACATTAACAAGATATTTGTAAATCATTTTACTTCATAATCGATTGCTCCTATTATCGCATTCCTTATTATGTAGTAACTTTAAAGTAACAAGATAGACCTGACTATGTCTAATTAAATATATTAGACACATACCTTTCACAGTGGAGGCTGTATAGGTACAGATTAGTCTGTAAGTAATTATATAACATGCTATCCAAGTCGATCAATACTTTGAATAAGTTAAATCGCTTTTCTAACTAAACTTATTAAGTAAAATCTCTATAATATTCCTACATGTAGGTTTAATATAAAGGATAAATGTTTAGTCTTAAGTGGCTTTAGCAGCAAATTGAAATCGTTAAAGAGTTAGTCTTATTAGTTTTACGTACTTTTTACTTTAAAGTCTTTTTTTTACTAATTATAAATATACTTCTTGAACTGTTTGTTACCAACAGACTATTAAAGATTACACTATTGGTGATGATGATGTATGAAATTCGAATGATTTCACATTTAAACCATTTGGTTTATATGCACTTCAGGTACAGACATGAAACTTTATTTTCCCACTTACATTCAGATAAACATATTGGGGTTATTTCATCATATCAACCGTAAGAAGTCCACTGCTGAACGTAGGCCTCCACCATTGACTTCCATTGCGACCGGTTGGTAGCGGCCTACGTCCAACGAGTCCCTGCGATCTTAACTAGGTCGTCCGTCCATCTTGGGGTTATTTACGACCCCATAAATGGATAGAAGTAGAAGTCTAAACTTTAGACGACGTGCATAATTCTTTCGGCGAGTACAGATTTGCCACCCCGCCCCAACACAAAAAAAAGTTAAAACTAAAACCCAACTACGACAAAAAACGACGCTGAAAAAGCATAAAACAAGTTTCAAAAGCCGTAGTCACGCGTTGTTAAAGTTTTATGGACTACGGTACATTACACTACATGGACTACGGCTTTTGAAACTTAATAATGTACCTGTACTATATAACCAATCAGTTGGTCCAGTTCTACCGAGTAGTTAAGGAGCTATGAGGGAACAAATGAACATACATACATACATAGCCTGTCAAAATCATAACCCTCCTTTGGTTTTGCCGTAGTCGGGTAAAAAGGACCTGCGTTGTTAAGTGATGATCATACAATACACTAACCTGCAAAATAAAGTAGGCCATTAGTTTTTTAGTCTATTCAGTCAAAATTTAACCTGAACTTATATAAAGTGACGCCAAAACAAGTGATATGTATTCTATTACTTTGTGTTCCACAATCACATCATTTCTATCCTATCACATAACATTGATTTATATATAATTCTTCTGTGAGTGTGTATGTCACTGAACTACTCTCAAACGACTGGACCGATTTTGATGAAATTTTTGTGTGTGTTCAAGGGGATCTGGGAATGGTTTAGATTCACTATTTTGTCCGCTGGACAATGTTTTTTTAAATTATTTTTTAATTTATTAGTAGTTATGGCAAAACGACGTTTGCCGGGACAGCTAGTTGATTTATAAAAAAAATAGTTTACATCATTAGTACTTTTGAATTCTCTCTAAAATTATATTGTTAATCTCTTTACATCTCTCATGTTCGGTAAGTGGTCTTATTACCTCCAAATAGGGCTTGTAGTTGACTAATTAGCGCTCTAGAGTAATAATGTAGCCAGAAAAGCCCTAAGGCGGTAAATAATAAAAAAAAACACTTCTTTCTTTCAAAAAGTTTACGTACATCTAACCATTATACTGGCAATAGACATCATGCATTCAGCCTAATGACCAAAGAGGTCGCTTTGCTATTCAGCTTTGTCTTCGTGTGAGTGTAATAGTCATCAATTTTAAATATCGAACGGTGAAGCTCAAGTTCGTTCTTGAAAAAAAAATCAGTCCTTAAAATTTGAAAATTGTTCTCATCTATACAAATAAATAAAATTGGAGTGTCTGTTTGTAATATTGAAATAACCGCTTTTTACTAAATGTATATGTATGTATACACGATACATATCCCAAAAATGTATTTGAAAAAAATTTTGTCTGTCTGTCTGTCTGTCGGTCTGTCTGTCTGTCTGTCTGTCTGTTTGTTCCGGGTAATCTCTGGAACAGCTGGACCGATTTTGACGGGATTTTCACTGGCAGGTAGCTGATGATCCGGGGAGTAACTTAGGCTACTTTTTTTAGACTAACTTTGTCCCGCGGCGTTACTCGCGGTACGACGATAACCGCGGGTAACACCGCGGGCTTCAGCTAGTTTCACTATAAATTTCAACAAATAAAATGTTTTATTCTTATAATGCCGTTTTTTATCTACTTACCTCACAATTGAGATGTAAAACAGAATAGTTAGCTCAAGTGTAAGCACCAATTGCACCCTTGAACTATAGGCGCCCTCGCTGCGCTCGTGCGCCTTAAATATATAAATATCTCGGGCTGCAATAGATGCCTTACAGCCCTTGGCTACCAATCTACTATTAATAACACGTTAATGGATATTAAAAGTCGATGTTATCACAATGTTGAAGCTATATTTTCAAATTACTGCACTAAATGATCGGGTGGTGGTCTTTTTGCCACATCAAAGAAATTTATTGCGTTATTAATTTATTTAAAAACTAACAAAATATTTTCATAAATATAAAGTGTATTCTTTAAATTATAGCTAAAACATCAGTGACACACCGTTATCACATTTTGTATAGATAACTTCAACAACTAAATAAGGTCTTTAGATTGAATTTTGTGTATGTAATTAAAATTTTCGTCGTTAATGACTCTTGATGTTTGTGACAGTCGAGAAACAAGTTCATTAAAGAGTAATAAAGTAGTACTTTATTGCAATAACGGTAAGCTGGAAAATGTGTTTTATATATTAGTATAATAAAACTTCATTAAAAACGTACAAAGCAAAAACTGACTGCACCCACCTTCCAGAGAAAATTAGCTTCTTAGATCATTTACAACCGCGAATGTATGTGATTGTTAGTAATAACCAGAGTTTCTGGTTTTAATTCCTTAAAGGGTAGTTATAGTTTAGGTCTACAGATGTAATATCACCAGAACAGAAAACTTCAAACTCTAGAATAAACATATAAGAAAAGCTGCTAGTAGTTCGCCCGCGTATATATCGGTTATAGCGCAAATAGTAGCCTATGTGTTATTCTGATGTATAAGCTATATAACTGTAAAGTTTCATCCAAATCCGTTCCAAATCCATCCATCCATATTTACAAACTTTCGCGTTTATAATATTAGTAAGATTAGGTATAAAATTCAGAAAGTATGGTAATGTGCTATGTATACATAAAGTTTCTGTAAATATTATTTGACGTCTATGTAATCTGCTTTCCCAAAAAGTAAGTAAAATACCGAGGTTTTCTTTTATATTTCTTACATTTTAAATGATCGATTATTTTACTGTCACAAAAAAAACTTCTATTCTGTGGAACAAGTTGACAGATCCCTTTTCAAACAATTGGACAATGTTTCATCCAAGATTGAATGTTTTATAAATTCATTTTCTTGATGGTCTGAGACGATCACCAATATCAAAACAATGAAATATGACCTTTTTTTTGTAGTAATACAAAATAAAATCAGTACTCAAAAGAGGGGTTTGTTTTCGGATATGTATTTATAATTTTATGTAAACACAAAGGCTATGTAAACATATAAAGGCATCAATTAGCTTGCCAAAATTTTTCACACGCGTATGAATCTTAATTTGACTTTTTAATAATAATTATAAGTCGCTCTATTGTACACCAGATAACGAAGTAAATAACTAAAAGCTAGGTAGGTCGGTAATACAACCGGTGGCCTTATTGCTTAACGGCAATCTCGTCCAGGCAACCGTGGGATGGAAATAATTAACGTTATTGGGCAGACGTATAGTGTAGTATCTGATGCATTACAAAGTAAATTGGAAAATTAAAGTAAAGCAGTATAAATATAATATTAATGACAATATTATATGACATGAGATACTTATGACACAAATACGTATATGGTTATATATACATAATAAGCGAGATTTATAGATATTATACACAACTCGGAAATCAATAGTGTGACTCTGAACTGTGGATTATGGGTTATTGTTGTCTCCCAGGTAATGTACCTTACCCATTTTCTTAAGAGCAGTTCGAGTTTTTGCACGCCTCATTTTTTGCGACTGATAGGATGTTTCATAATCGTACCGCTTGTGCAGAGAAGGACTGGTCGAGGAATTTGGTAGACTGTCCAGGCATTTTTATTTTCAGATTTTCCTGACGATCTTAACAATTTGGAAACAAATGTAGAATATAAACCGTATTTTAAGGTAACGTGTAGTAAAAGGATTGAACAGAATGTTATACAGGACAGAAAGTATATGAGCATTCCGGCGAAGGCGGATGGCTAACCACTTAAGCTGTTTACGATATTCGGAGACGTGATTATATTTGCGTAATCCAAATATGAACCCTATACATAGGTTTTGGAGTGTTTCAAGCTTATTCAATTGGTCTTCAATGATAAAATTATTGAGGCCCAAACCTTGATGACTATGTGTGTTGTTACTAGAGGCCACTTTGTTACAGTAAATACGATTTATATTTTGACAACTAGACTTCAAATTAGAGAAAACAATGAAGCTCGCCGCAATCCATAGGGATTTGAATTATATTTCGTTATACATAGAATACAAATTCGCCATTATCCTAATATGAATCGCTTCAATGATGGACAAAAACTTTTCACTCAATGACTCGAATCCTTATTCGTGCTGTTTTTTTTTTGTAAAGTACTTACCTACTAGTATAATTGAAAATATTTTTTTTCTGCAAAATTATGTATGAGCTTAAAAATAGGTTCAAGTTGACAATCTCCAAAACATTGCACTCGCTAACATTAACACGTAAGTTAGCTAACAAAGCCTCTCCGATATTACATCGAAAACGACGCAACGTGTTGGCATGGTGCCAATCTCACCTCGGAATGTCGTCCAAGTGTGGAGAGTCAAATATGGAAATTCGACAACTTTCCACAATACATCGGAAATACAGCAGTCTGACACCGGGATTCCGTTGTACCTCACATAATACATATTCGCCTACATGGAATTTGCTACAAAAATGCATTCTATGTGAAATTGAAATACTCCTTGAAATATTCATTGTGGAAGTTTCATCGATACCCGGCTTAACATACATACATTTTGCATTGTAGATATGCAATAGAAATCTCTATAATTTGAATATGTCTCGATTCTTGAAGTTCATTTTCTTTTTCCCAAAGTATGTTATACCGTATTAGCTTTATTCATTTAATTCATAAGAATAATAATGGTTTTATAGTAAATTATAAATGTGAATGCATACTTGAAAATAAACTCACTCGTGCCTTTATGCCACTACTTAATTGACCTAATGCCATATGGCGAAACCGAACAGGTTTTATTTAAGTTAATTCAATAGTTTCAATTCACGAATTCATTTTCCATTGTCCCACAACACCACACCACTTTTTTTATGGAATAGGGGGCAAACGAACAAAGGTATCGCCTGATGGTAAGTGTTTACCGCCGTCCAAGGACACCCATAATACCAGAGGCGTCACAAGTGCGTTGTCGGCCTTTGGGGGATGAGGAGGGAAATGGGGAGAGGAGTTATGGCAGTGGGACTCAACCTTTTTTTTTATACGTGCCACAAACACCTTTTAGTCATAGTATTGCGGGCTAGAAGCAAAACATATTTAGGGCTAAATCTTGTTTAATTGTGCCTTTTTCCACTAATAAAGTATGAACATTGCAAATTTAGATTATTTTATTTGTATATTTTTGCTGCGGAGTTTGGGTGTTTTCTATGTATATATATAGGTATATATATGCATTTACAAAAAAAGTATATGTGTATTTACATCAGTTATCTAGTACCCACTACCCATAACACAAGCTCTGCTAATATAATGAGCTTCCACAAATAATTATTTAGATTAAGTTTTAATAAAGATGTTAATCCTAGTTTGCTTAATGAGATTTTTGATACTGTGAACGCTTTTTCAAAACTTTGTAAAAAACTGACTTGTCGCTGCATACTAACCTTATGACATCAAAAATCAGTAACTTTGTTTCTGTACATCTATTTGTATATTTTATTTTTGAAAAGGACGTTTCGCACACGTACGTGGAGTACGTGAACCTAAAAAAAGTTAATAGGATTTGCGCACTTCTTTGGACGCTTTTATATTTTTTAGCAACAATGCTCCAAAATTCCACATATTTCCCGTTTTCCCTTTTTTCTCTAAACAGAACTTGTTCTTCTCTAAACAGAACTTTTTTGTCTAAACAGAAGTTGGTGCCGTGTTTAAAATCGATAAATTCATTGAACAAGTCTGAATAATCTATATATAAAAAAGAGATCAACGCACAGCCCAAACCGCTGAACCTAGAATCCTGAAATTTTGCATGTACGTTCTTTATATAACGTAAGTGCACACTAAGAAAGTAATTTTGGAAATTCCACCGCTAAGGGGTAAATCAGGGGATGAAAGTCTGCGTGAGCGAAGCCGCGTGCAAGAGCTAGTTCAATAATAAAATAGAAGCCATCTCTCAGATAGTAGTTGTTTCATGATGGGTTTCTTTAGTATCAAACATTTTTTTTTATTTTGCTGAGGTCCTGGAATTTTGTTTAAAATTCGTTTAATAGTGCAGTTCTATAATTCGAAATTATGGAATAGTTTTCTTCGGAAACGTTGCTTTGGTTCTCAGTAGTTGGAAAATTAGTATAGTACTTTGTTCTGTATTTCTTTATAAAAATATTTAGCTTTTCTTCAAAAGCAAACACTATTGGCCATATGGGAGACTATATTATTTTCTCCTTGTAAGTTTCAATAATAAATTTTCTGTGATATCACATAGAAATCCTAAGACACCACCATTCATCATTTCGTAATTCCGGGTACACTTTATTATTTTGCTCATAAAACAGCATTATTTCATGACATAAAGAAAAAAACCTTTCCAAAACTTTTTCTCTACTGAGCCATCGTATACATCCCCAGATGTAAAAAAACGTCGCTATACCTCACTTCTTAGTTCTTTCGAACGGCTATAGTATTACCTACTTACTGGCGCGCGCGTGCAGTTTCTACGATGGGCGCCAAATTTAAAATGCTTCACAATCACACACAAGAAAGTTACACGTATACATTTCTATTTCGTGTTCACAATATATTTGTTACTCTAGGCGCGCCAACCTCAAAGGGCGGGCGGGGCGCAGATTGAGTATGACTGGGTTACGGTATGGGCCTCCGGTATCCTCACTCACTCGGTGAAACACAGCGCAAAGCGCAAGTGCTGTTTCGGTCACTCCGGTCGAGCCGGTCCATTCATGCCGGAGCGTGGCTCTCCCACGGTCAAAATATTTATAAATATTTGGTAGTACCTTATAACCAATTCAGAGCGTTAGAACAAAAAGTACACCAAAGGTGACCAAACCAGGGAAAATATTAAATAGCCATTCATAATATTATGATATCCGATATTAGGTGTAACTGGTGTGATTTCTCAGAATTGGTGATTTTTGACTGCAGCTTGAAAAAAGTTTCATACTTTGCTATACGTAAGCTTAGTAGTATTGAAAGAAAGCTTTCTATGAGGGCCCATTTATACGAGACTAATTTATTCGACCCTAATCGAATGCGCTTGCTCGAGGTGACCGCAGGTGCCTGTTACAGCAAAGTACGTCTTATTCTTCGTACTCTACGCTTCAAAGTAGAATGAGCGTCGCAACTAGTCAAGCGACGTGCGGCCTAGGTGCAGTTAATGTTGTTACAGAGAAAATAGAATCTGCATTGGCCACTAAGTTAACATGACACGAGGTTACCACATGGACACCGAACCAAAGAAAATTTTGGACTTGTTTTACCCAAATTCGTTGCCGACGTGAGCCGCAATTTATTTTTAAAATGTCAATAATTTCGTTGTTAATTGGACATAAATAACCACAATGATTAAATAAGCTACAACTTCATCTGATAAATATTGATAATTCAAAAAATATGAAAGCTTAAATCTTCTGATTAATTTGCAATTTCGGATAGTACATATCTGTATTACTTACACAATTGACACTTGTCCTCCAAAATATATAGAAATGAACCACTTATTCTTATAGAGTATTTTCTGTTTCTTTCAAACACTTTAATGGTAGCTTCAGTCATGAAAAAAAATATTATATGTGATACATGAAAATATAAAAAATATACATTCAGACATCTATCACGCAACGCCGTCTAGTCCTAAAGTAAGCAGAGCTTGTGTTATGGATACTAGACAACTAATATAAATACACAAATCCTTTTTTTGCAACCTCCTACGGGTTATATACCCCAAACTCCGAAACAAATATTTAATATTACAATAATAATTATGTTAATGAATACACATTATAAACTTTAAATTAATGTACATAAACATATGACACAAACACGGATGTGCAAAAAGATAAAATATGTAAATAAAAAAGGTTTTGCCGTCCTTTAGAATACGTGTGTGCGTGTTTTGTGTATATCATGTATGCGTGTCGACTCATAAATATTAGAATTAAGTAATTATCCCACTTTACATTAAAATTAACATTGGTGTACCATATCTTCAGCAGAGCGGGTCTGCACTCATTAGTTTGGCAAAATCCTTACGAGTGTCCTAATAACGACGCTAACATAAAAACCAACCATATGACATCTTTTTTATTCTTATTACAATAAACTGTAACCGTAATCTGATACACACCGATCTGATGATTGAAGATGTAGTAACTTAACCAGACATATGATAGGCATACCTGCTTATATATTTTTCAATTCATACATATTACAGATAAATTACAACCAGATAGAAAAACAGCATCACAATTATTTAAGGACCTTCAGAATGCAATTTACATATTATTATAAGATACTTTTTGAATACTCAAATTTTATGTATGGATGAAGTTTGAAGCTAAATATTTAAACTATAATATTGTAGCAAAGTTAAAAATTCCATAAAATCCTGGCTGACAGAAACCTGCCTTGTCTTGATTAGAAAGTAAGATGAAGTTCAAGATGTACAGGCTGGTCAATTAAACAAAACAATCAGAAGTAATGTACAAATTACGGTCAAAATTTAACCGGAGGACGAAGTCTAGTTCAAATAAATACCCCACTCCAAGAACCTTGTGAAGGTCTACAAGGGTTATAAATACTATTCAATTTTTCCAGACCTATCAAAAGCCATTTGATACGGTCTCTCTCTCTGTTTCCATGCTTTTACATAAACTTAAAACCATTGCTATAAGAGACAAACAACTGAGTTTATTCTCAAGTTATCTCTCTAAACGGTTCCAGACCACAGCTATTGCCTCATTTTAACGTTTTATTACTCGCCTTTGAATTTTCACCTCTAACAGATACACATCCTCTCAAATACACACGTTCACACTCACTCTTACATACTCATATACACACATACACACAGAGAGGTTCACTTCACTTTTCATATTGTTCTTTTGAAATATTATAATTATACTTTCCTTTACATTAAATAAGGGGAGCCTAGATACAAGTGTTATGCGTTGAATGTCTTTCTGCAACCGGTAAGAACTCTATTATTTATTACTAGCTGAACCCCGCGGTGTTACCCGCGGTTATTGTTGTACTGCGAATAGTGACGCTGGAAAAAGTTAGACTAAAGATAGTAGCCTAACTTCCTGGATCATCAGCTACCTGCCAGTGAAAGTCCAAACTCACAGACAGAGACCCGGAACAAACAGACAGACAGATAGACAAAAAAATTTTCAACTACATTTTTGGTATATGTACCGTGTATGCATACATTTGCATTTAGTAAAAAGTGGTTATTTTAATGTTATAAACAGACACTCCAATTTTATTTATTAGTATAGATTAGACCACGTGTCAGGTACATAAAACTCAGTTCAACTTTAGTACTCGTATATCCTATTAAAAACTGTAATGTGTAAAATGTGTCATTGTTTTAATACACTATTTTGTAATATACAATTATGTCTATAATGTGTGGAATATACATTAATTTCCGAGAGCTTTGTTGTTTTATATACTTCCAGCACTGAATGCACTTTATACCTATAATACATACATAGACTGCCTCGTTGGTCTCGCGGTTGGCGTGTGCGACTGCTGATCATGAGGTCTCGGGTTCGATTCCCGGGTCGGACCAAATGTTTGTATGATCTACAAATATTTGTTTCGGAGTTTGGGTGTGTTCTATCTATAATATGTATGTATTTACAAAAAAAAAAAGTATATATGTATTTGTATCAGTTGTCTAGTACCCCATAACACAAGCTCTGCTTATCTTGGGACTAGATGGCGTTGTGTGTTTAGATGTCCAAAATATTTATTTATTTATAGATTGAACATTCAGTTCTTGAATATGAAAACGAAATAAAGAAATATCCATACAATGTATTTATATAGTGTACGAGCGTAACAAAATAAGGAAGGAGCGAAGTTTCAAAGCGTCCAATTACTTTAATAAATAATTATTTTCACTTCGGATACAAATTCTAACTTACTCGCACCTCCGCCTCTTTGAAATGATTTTATTTACGTAGCTTTTTCCAGCAAGCCAAAGTTACTTTTTATTTGATACGGTTTCATCTTCTATTTTTGAAGAGGTTAAAGACTTTTTTTTACGCGTGTCTCTGTGTCAGGTGTAGCATCAATAGACTAACACTTGATAGGGCATTGGAATGTATATTTATTTTTTAATGAAACCTGCAGAAGCTTATACACGGACCGCGCTGCAAAAGCATTTATTTCCTTGTCCCTCTCTCCTAATTCTAGAAAGGAGGAGTCACGATGGAAGGCAATAGACATATGCCTCTGGGGCAGAATATATTACGAATATATAAGGATCTTACTGATGTAATGTGGAGTTGACTGAATGAAAATAATATGACTCTTTAAAATAACCATGATTCTGTCTTCTTCTAGTCTTTCCAGACTGGTCAGTCCAGTGTAAAATAAATGAGTCAGTCAGACACATTTAAGTTACACTATGTACTGATGTACTGATTTGACATCTAAATTTGTTTAAGTTCATATTTTTACTCGCACTACTTTTAATGTATGAAAAAAGAATGTGCAGGAAATGTTAGGCAAAAGTAATAAAAAAAATGAAAACATGAAAATGGCATATATACTGGATGGTCACACTAACAACAACCCCGTACACTTGAGGAAATAACAATAGCTAGAAACTTTTAAAAAGTTGTAAATTTATTACTTTATTTGCTCTTTCTTTTTTGTTGAGAATTTCTTCACACAGAAGATTTTTCTCTTACTTTATGTACTTTTAAATATAGCCCACCGAATAGGTAATATTCCTAATATATTAATAGTAAGAATAGTAATATTTCCATAATTAACGTATACATAGGAGGGCGTAGGAGGACTGGCAGCGAAATAAATGACCTACCATGTAGTTACTTGGTTAGCACCGTGTTCTTGCAAAGGTTTAAAGTGTTTACTTATATATTATGTACATTAATATATGTATATTTTTTGTGTTATATGTTGTAACGTTTGCGTTTTAAATGATGCATATAGAAAAACACTTGCATGTACTGAGTCTCATGCTGATTGTCACAAAGATATATTTTACATTTTGTGATTCTATAAGCCTTGGAAATTATCAATATCAAATTAATAAATGGAAATAGCTATATCATTTTAAACGTAAATATTAAATGCTGATTAATAATTTAGTAATTTTAATCCCTAACGATACTGTTTCTTTATTTAAGGAAAGCCTAGACTACTTAGCTGTTAGCTAACATTGCTTTAATTTTGCTCGCTTACAAAGTGAAGCTTTCATCAAAAGAATAGGTACATTGTAGAACACAATGTAATTTATTTGTTTTTCAACAAATTAATATTTAACTCTAGGAGAGGTGAAAGTTTTAGGGTCGGTAGTTTAACATATACTCAGAATGGAATGAATACTCGCTGAGCTGAAAGCGACAACGTTTTACAGCTAGCAGGTATTAGCAGTGGAGTCCAATGAGCCAGACAAATCTAAATGATTGGGTCTGAGGTTCACTATAATATTACACAATATTATAGTACCCACTAGCATACATACGTACAATACTAGTTCAGTACACTACTACTGTAAATAGCTTCTAGAGGTCTGAATGCAGTCTCTCACGTAAAAACGCGAAGTTCAGATGTATTGACTTAAAGTCGACCTACGACTACGACCTAGTCTGTAACTAGGTCCTAACCTAGTTTTTAAAAAGGAGGGAATGAAAAGTAACATCATTATATCCATAAATTCATTACTAATTTAGAGATGGGCTTTAAAAGCCAATTCGTTTATAATCACAAACTTCTGTGTAGACTGTGTCGGCTCATTCTATTGTTATAAACGGAAAACACAATATAGGTGGAAAATTGTAGTCCAGTTATACATTTGGTACAGAGGCCTTTGTTGTTTCAACCTCACATGAAACAATTATTCAAGGATAAATAAATTATTTAATTGCCTATTACACATTTAGGTAACTTATTAATTAAAATGAACTGTATTGACATGTTCGAGATTAAACCGCGATTTAAAATTCTTACTATTTCAAACGACATTTCGACACGATAGTTATAAAAGATACAAGCTGACCCTAAGCAACTTCGTCTCTTTGCAGCCATGCTCGGTGTCTATTGGTCTTAGCACTTTGTGAACTATCCAAACTTAGGTACGTCTGAAAAAAAAAACATTCAAAGATATTCGGCAAGTCGATTTTATTGTTTTGGATTTAATCATGAGCAACAAGATGACGTATTGATGATTTGATATTGATATTTGTATGACAGATTGCACAGGCGTACATAAATTTCCTCAACGAATAAATAACTCAATTCTATCCAACCTCACTGTAATTTCCGGGTACTTTTGCCTTCAAACAAACAAGCTTTATAATTATGTATAAATAACCTAGTATTTATAGACTGATGTGGATAAATACGAAAATACACATACATTTTGTCACAAAACATTGTTTTTACTTTTACCGCTGTATAAAATGTTTCACGCGAAATGGCGACTATATATCGCCACAATAATCCCGTTCGTAGTTTCATATCGTTTTGGATTCTGCTAATAAACGGAATCGTTCAGTGTATTAATGAAAGTAAACAACAGCCTTTCCATTAAGTTATAGAACTACAAAAAGAAGATTAACGAGGCTTTATCCAAAACTTTTCATAAATGATGTACTTACAATTTCATTTACTTATATGTTGTTATTTTGAAAAAGAATACGTATTATGGGTTTAAACGTAAATATGAATCTAGGTATGCTCAAACTTGTCACTGCCTAGAAAATATAATTTTACGTTCAGTTTCAAATAAATAAGAATCGATTCTACTTCTTATATTTCATACTGTTTTTCCCCCTTTCATACTACTGAAAAGTTGAAATACCTGCATAGACGCAGTTCTGAGAAGTTGCACATTGTTTGTTGGTTTTATTCAACTGCTCAAAGGCTAGGACTCTAACGCCGTTGCCTCCGTTCCTATTGAGAGATATATAAATGAAATGAGGCCATAGATAAAACCGGAACCTGCTCGGGCAATGAAATATTCGTCTTAAATGTTATTTGTAAAAATTTACACCCTATCCCACCTTAGGGTGGGCACAGACTAACTGTATAGTCGACAAGGTTTTGAAAATTTTAAATCAGAACCAATTTTATTTTGCATACGGGACGGAAAAAAAGTGAATAAATAAATTTTACTATCGTGTCTTATACTTTATACATAGGTGATAACAACTAGAAAAAAAATTTAACAGCCTGCCGCAGACTGACGAGGTAGACTTTCTGCCTGCGGAGATTAAACTGTAATGCTATTTCGAAGGGGGCTAGCGAAGGGACAAACTCAAACTAGGGACCAAAACACGTTATACGTATGCATAAAGTTATGCAAAATGTTTTATGAGCCCATCGTCATTTTTGTCCTCTTCGGATTTATTAATAAGCTTAGTGGATTATATTATTATTGAACTGATTTTTCAGTAATCGACTGTCAGCATTTCAGTTATAAAATGTGCTTAGGAGCTAGCTAACTGGCTTTGCAATCAGTTTAATCCATCTAAGTTTTAAAGGCAGTGTAAGAAAAAAGATTTTTCCCGTGTAATGAATTTAGTAAAACCAGGATATGTAACCAAAATACACTGGTCGATTCTTCATATATTTTAAAAGTTATTCAACTTTGAATTGATGTAAATTCTCCTAATTAACCTTATGAATGAATGGATGAATTTCATCATGCAAAACCTATTGTTGAAAAATATTCTGGTACTTAAAACACAGAAATAAATTATTATTTACCAAGTAAAGCCATTGCTGCTTTTTGAGAGAAAAAAACATCTTCTCGCATTAGGGATCTATCCTGTGTCGCTGTAGATTTTATATACATACTTGAAACGGATTTTAAGAATACGCAGATTCAGAATATTAATTCGTGAATACAAAGTATAATAACTCATTGTAGAAGATTAGCCATTTGTCTAATTATAAAAAGTAAAAATTGATGTTAAGATCACTTTCTAAACTAAGTATTTCTATTTCAGAGAGCCCTCCAGAAATATGCATAGAAGATTCGCCGACTGAGAGACAAATACCATCGACGTCAGTGACAAGTGAGTTTTATACTATACAACTCTATGCATACCTTCATAACTATAAATTACATTTGTCTACGAATAGTGTAAGTCATCAAGCTAACTTTCAAGAAAAGTCATTAAAATTTCATTCTAAGTTATAAATGGTTTTATGTTACATTTAAAATGACACTGGAGAGCTTTTTAAAAAAATAGCTTGAGTTTTTTTTCCTTCCTTTCTCATCTAACTATGACTTTCAACTTAGTGATGCACATAAGACATTACTTTTCAATTTTCTGTTATGAAACTTTATTTAGGACATAGATGTAATATGATACAAGTATATAATATAATTAATAACGTTTAAAATGTACATAGACAAAAAGAAATTGCATTCCACAAACGTAATTTTGTTTTTTTTTAAAGATTTACGTACGTGGATACGTTTGTGGAAAAAACCTCTCACACAGGTTAGTTTTCTGATATGATGAAGAATAAAATAAAGAATCATATTTCTTGTTTTAACGTCTTAAATTTTCGAAAGTATTCCATTGATAAATAACGTGTTAGTAGATTCATTCTACATAAATCAACAAAAAAATCGACATAAACGTAATTACGACAACTTCTACGGAACTGTAAAATGAAAAATATGAAACGTGGTCACTAAAAGCAAGTACGTGTATAGCTAACCGTGCCTAAATGCAATTGGAAACTGATGCACTCAGCGGTTTTCTTAAACAATATCGATTTACGATCTCATGATGTTGTGCACACTCTCCACAAATAAATAAAAGTAGTTCTAGAAAGCTTGTCTTCAACCTTTTATTTTTAAGCCCGTAATGTGTTCCATTCTTCGAGCAGAGTGCTATCTATTCGATAAATCAATGTGCTATATAGCAAATACAATTTTCAGCTGCATTTGGAGACAGTCGGTTGTCACAGACAGATTCGAGAATAGTTTTTCAATGTTCTATTTGCTCGTTAGATCTATTAAGCAATCTTTGTGAGAAAACTGTGTTTTTTTCCGAAGGGTATTCGAAAAAACATCTAATAATTTATTTGATAACTTAATATAGTCTAGCAAAAGCTCGTTACATACAACACATAAAAGCAATTTTTGATAATGTGAATAATTAGATAAATAGATTAAAAATATTAAATTATACAATATTAATATCTAAGAATCAATTTATCATATTAATAGGCATACTCACTGTGAAATGCAGCTTAATAAACAATTTTATTTTGGTTTCTTTTTGTAAAATACTAGCTGTGCCTCGCCACACTTTGCCTCAGCACGTTGAGATTACATTGACGAGAAATAGGGAACGAATCAGATGCAAGAAATAGATGAAAACAATATTGAAGAGGGTTTTATATTCTGTTGGAACTCAATCGCTGCAGATCTTTTTGAAGTATATATAAACAACATAATATTTCAAATATATAGACTTTTAAAATATAACACGCTACAGAATTTGAACTAGAACTTCTTGGGTTAATTTAAAGACAGATGAGATATGCTTGCGCCTTAAAAACAAACATATCGATTGAGTTTTATTTTACCTTGAATATAATGGAAAAATATGATATTACAGTTTGATAATATTATACTTAAAAAATAAAACAAGCTACCAAAGGCATAGTGGAATTTAGAATATATTCATAATCCTATGTGTTTATTTAATTTTCATATTACGCTATTGACTATTGAAATGTCCGTCCTATGTGAAAACAATGGCTGTGGCATCAAGACGCGTTTATCAGAAAATTCTATTAAATTGAAAAAACGTTTGAAATTAAAACCCAGACGTTTTAATTTTGGTGTTTTCTATGTATAATATGTATGTATTTACAAAAAAAAAGTATATATGTATTTATATCAATTGTCTAGTTCCCATAACACAAGCTCTGCTTAGCTTGGGACTAGATGGCGTTGCGTGTTAGATGTCCGAAATATTTATTATATTATTATTATTCTATTCGGTAACTTTTAATTTTAATAGAAACCAAGTTTAAAACTTTTTAAATAATAATGACAATTTGTAACAACTTTCTAATACACAAGTCGACTCGCGTTGCAATTTCTTAACAGAAAATAATACCTTTTCTAGACCATCTTAAATAGTTCACTTTTTTGAAGCGATTGAAGAGGAAACTTCAACGGTATTTATGTTCTTACTGAAGTATTTATTACATTCCATAATAGTTCAATACTCAATAGGTTCATTTATTTCATACCTTAAACTGACGTTAATATTTTAACAGTTTTTAAATAGGATCTGCTACAGATTATCGCAACGGCGTAGAATTTTGTCTCTTATCATGTTTGGTGAGCCTTAAATAAAAAAGGCAGCGTAAGTATCTGCTTAAATCTACTTAAATAATATGACACATGGATGAATATACTGAAATTAGAAATAAATAGATGTAGTTCTAAATTTGATTTTTTAGCACAATGTAAGCCTCGATCGACATGATGCTGCGAAGAACAGAGGTGCGAAGCATCACTTCGTGACTAGTGCGCTGATACCTACATCAATACGTATTTTTGCTGTCTGGCATTGCCGCTTTTTATTCGACAACTATTTGTCTTTGAGCTTTGTTGAAATCGAATCGAAGTGATGGGATTCATTTAGACTTGTTTATTGCAGTTTTGTTTAGGTGTTAGTTTATTGATAATCTGTCACGTTTTTATTTTTTTATTTCTTCGGAAATCGCACACCAATTTTGTAATAAGAATTTTGTAAAATATGGCAAAAAATAATAATATTTCGGACATATAACATAGCGTTGTATTTTCCCGAGCTTAGCAGAGCTTGCACTAGACAACTGATAAGTACATCTATACTACTATCCATCTACATTTTTTTTGAAAACATAATATTAATTATACGTAGAAAATACTCAAACTCCGAAACAATAATTTGCAGATCATATAATCATTTGGTCCCCCGGGCATCGAACCCGAGACCTCAAGCACAGCAATTGCATACTTCGCCACAGCGCCACCGAGGCAGTCATAATATATTGTTACCAAGACAATAGCATAGCAATTAAAATGAGCCTTGCGTTTTTTTAAATAGATATCTAAATATAAAAAAAAACATCGTTTTAATATTCATTCGATATTACAAAAGTCTTAAGACTTTTTAGAAGACAAGTACTTTTTGGTCATATTTTAAATACCTTGAAGTTCTTTACGTAACTTTTGTAATACTTGTATAATTAGGTACTTGAAACAAACAGTAATTAATTAACAAAGGCTATTTGCTACACCATCTGGCCTATTCAATTTATTAGCCTGCGTTACAATTCATTACGCTTAGCAAAGCGGTCGATTAGTACGCAAAATTTCTATCAAGTGGTGGATGGGGGTCTTTTGTGCTCGCAGCATACCACTGCCGCGCCGGCTTCAACTAGGTGTCACAACTACCCAAAGTCCCGACTAAAATGTCAAAACTAGATACATCGTTTCGATGGAATGGTAGAGACGCCACATACAGCGTTACTGGTTAAGTCGACCTATTCCCGTTAAGGGCGTGTAATTTACATCGTTACTGACTGATTTCAATATGAAACACCCTATCATAAATCTAACCTTTTTGGAGATATTTGAGTTTCATTGTTTTTCAGAAAAAAACTCCCAATATTCGGCTGTCAGCTTAGATATATTAAAATGCGTAAGTCTTATTATTACTATTATTTGATTTTTACATGGGAAATAAGATGATTTATGACCTTAACAAACAACATTTTAAGTGAAATAAATAAATAAGTCGTTGAAGACTATTAAAACTAAAAAAAAAAAACTAAAAATTTAGAACGTTATTTTTCTTCAATGGATATCTAAAATAATGTCATGGCTCCTGTTTTGCAGATATGCTTCAAATATCTACATTTCATCAGCTATTCAACTTTTCTAAAAATTTTGCAAATAAAACTTAGTTGCGAACCGCCAGGTCGCAATTCTAAAAGTCCCTCGCTAATTGTTCTTTAAGGTTAAAGCGATGCGTGCGAGCGAGACACCCACACAGACACACACGTAATAAAAATACTATCTCGTAATTAAGCTTTAAATAAGATCTCTTCTTTTATAAAGCCCATTTATACTCCCATAGTTAAACATGATTTTGTTATCATTCTTTATAGAATTTTAAGTGAGTTCCCTTTATCATTTAAATCTTCGTCCAAAAGAATACATTAAATATTACATAAGTTTATTGTAGAAGACTGAGAACTAGATATTTATTGCTCTCTCACTTTTCGAAAACAGAAAACCGTTGTGAAATAGTGCTTGCGCTGTGTTTCACTGAGTGAGTGCGGATATCGGAGGCCAATACCCCCCCCCCCCTCCCCGCCTCCCCCTGTCTCCCTCCCCATACCCCAAATGCCGGCAATGCACTTGTGACGCTTCTGGTGTTGCAGGTGTCTATGGACGGCGGTACTCGCTTACCATCAGGCGAAACGTCAGCTCGTTTGCTACACTATTCCATTTAATAAAAAAAGGGAATATAGTGAGGCTTTCAATTTGTATGTCTACGTAGCAGCGTACACGTTAAATATTCAAACTATCGTTAACGACGATTCTACGAATGTTTATCCGAAGAGATGAATAAAACGATTTTTTGTTATCAGAAGGTATATAAAAAGAATATTTCTTGGTTGGATGGAACCCTTGAAATGTCACCTGTTAAAGACATACTTATTGACAGTGAACATGCCGTTGACAAGTTATGTTTCAGAGAGCTTTTCGTTCTCCTGGTCCAATATTTACGAGTGGGTAGGTACTCGTAGAAACTATAAATCTCTGTAACTAGTTTAAGTAAAACTTTAACCTAAAACAATTTGGCTATATTCGAATATTTTACTCATTATATTCACTATTTGGCAGTGTTTGTATAAAACAAACTAAACGCACCTTTATAATCTATTCCAAAACTAATTTACATAAAAGGGTACTCCTAGTGGTAGCAAAATAACGTGAAGTAATGTCGTGTTTAGGTTATTTAAATTTTTGGTTTTTAGAATAATTATATGTGGCCCTATTTTTAAGGCTGGCCATATTTGACTCAGGTACTTTAATAAATTTAAAAGAGTTATTCTTGTCTATATTAACTGAATCTCGAAATGGCAGAAAAAAATAGTATGTAGAGGTTTCAGGGGCGATAATCGATCTAGCTAGAATTCACTTTTAAATCGTCCAAAGGCTCGGTAATCCAGGTACTCTAGAATGATGTTACGTCAAATTGAAAAAGTTATGATGAATAGGTTATGTTACATTTAGTGTAGAGTAAAATTCATAGACATAAACGTAAAACGAATCTGGCATTTTTAATCAGCTAAATACTAAAAGCTAATAAGAGATACAACACATATTAACTCATATTTTGTTGAGTTCATTTATGACAAAGTATGCATTAGTCATATTGCGATCGAAATGCCAAAAATTTCTTTGAGCCTGAACATGTAAATGGTAATAAATTGTCCATAGATGAAATACACGTTTGCATGTGAGTGACTCTTGGACTGGAAACGATTCATCTGTTATAAATATTTATAACTCTTTCCTAACATCTATTATTTAGGTAGCTGACTTGTTAAATATTTCTAAATTGCACAAACTAACTACTGTAATATATTTTTTATGTTATGTGTATGTTACACATAACATGAAATATACTTATACACACTGAAACTCTGAACTGAATGCTTCAGACTGGCTGACACCATAATAATTCTAATTTCCATTCCTCTTGCAGATTAGAAAGTGGATCGTAGTTAATTACAAGTAGACTTTAAGACTTCCAATTATTAATCTGTTTGAACAGATACGTATAATAGTCCGCACAAAGTAGTAGAGTTATTAGAAGTAGTAATATGTAGGTACCTATATAGAATAGATTGCTAATATCGTTCTCAGAATGACTTTAAAACTACTAAAGATTTTTCAATTAGTTGACTACAGTCTACTAAAAGAACGTACACAGTCTTTTGTTTCTAAAGTCAATATTTACGTCTGGAGTCCTTGCAAAAATACATCGTGAGGACACAAAGTAAACTCAGACCTGGAACAATTATCTTAGAATCGCAAATTTAATCCCAATGTAAAATAGTTACAATAAAAAACATTGTGCCAATATTACCTATTTAATTTTCTTACCTGAAATTGCAACAAATATTATCGTATTTTATATTTCACAATAACATTAAATTGAACATGCCAAGCTTTTCTTTTGCGTCCCGTTGGAAACTGGAAAGCTGAAGTTTTTTTAAAAACTTTAATCATTTAAAAGTTGTGAGATCAATTTGGAATTGTATAAAGTCGGTCTTTATTATATTGCTATTATATATTACTATTTTTTATCGAAGAATTTTGTTATATAACTACTGATAACAAGCTCTGACGTACTTTGACAGACGGCCTAGTTATGTAGTAAGATGTGTCAAATATCAGTGTTACGAGTAGGTAATTAGTAGCTTGACATGAGATTGAGACCTTTTTAAATAACCTTCCTAAAAGAGCTTATTTATTGGTATCATCGAGGGTCCGTGGCTGTAGAGGAAACCGGTATTGACGGTGGGCCAGAATATGTTCATATTTACTATCAGTTAATTAACGAGAGAGTCTAAACTAGCATGATTACTAAACGACATACAGAAAAAACTCAATGAGCCAATCGCGAGTTAATGTAAATGATTCAAATTTAAAACATTGTTTGTTGATCATATTATCATCTAGAGTCATATATAAAAATGTTAAGTTGGTGAAGATAAGCTTCAAAAGCCCACTAGATTGATGCAGAGTTTGAGCTCAAAATCTGACACGATGTATAATCCGTTTCAGAGATGGTTTTTGCCTATTTTTTGCGTTAATTTTATTCCGTATCTTTTAAATATCCAAACGCAATGTGAAAAAGCAAAGTTTATCGGGTAAAGCTAGTCTTTAAAAGAACGAAAGAGAGTATTCCAGTGACCTCAATAGTGCATAGTAGGTAAGCCGCATAGCTTAGACTTCGTCAAATTTATTTTTGTACAATTCCACGGAGGTAGCTACTTGAAGATTAAAAAATAAACAAATCTCGTGGCTTGCCAATAATTGTCATCTATTGTTCATCAGAGATTTTGAAACTGAGTAAATAAAGGTTACTCGGTTTACTGAATTTGATCCTATTTCTGAAGAAAGAAGAAGAAGTTTGCAAGAAGTTTGTAAGTTAAAACTGAAGTAGGTATAGACTATAGTTCTGGATAATTCAAATTAATATAAGTTCTATCAGTGTGGTGACGGATTAAGAACTGATTATCAGACCCCAAAGGAAACCCTCAAATTTTATGAACCTTCGTCAGGTTTTGTCGAAGTCATTACTTCATGTTGATGAGAAGATGATAGAAAGATCCTCAATTGTCAAGACTTAAAGAACTGGTTTTTCAAATATTAATCACGTTTTGACATTAAGTTATAGACTGTTAGGTGTTAATTATATGACAACTAGCTGACCCGTCATACACGTCGCCATATTTACATGTCTGTTTCAGCTTCCCATCGCGGACAAAACAAAATTACTTTTCCCGTTATCTTTTATTATGTCTTGTACACAAATCTTGTCCTAACAATAATGAACCATAAAAAAAGAATTATTTAATTTGGTGCAGACGATCGAAAGTTATGCGCATTCATACATTTCGGCGGTTCATTTTTATAAATATACTTATTTTATACTCATTTTTATATAAATAAGATAGAATTATAACATTATAAATAAAAAGATAGAGAAACAAACAAATGAGACTACAAACACTCCCACAAGTAAAAAGGTTTTTCTTATTTATAACCTAAATACTTAGGTAATCTATGTGAATCGATTTTTTATTTTTGACGCTAATTTTTTGCTAGTTTTGTATGAATATTTACTTTTTTAATAAAGTTTTCAAGTTGATCGCTTAGGATTTTTTGTAGCTAAATAACATTTATATTCCAATTATCGACAATAATACTGAGTATTGATAAACCCTCCTTTACCACCGTGATAGTATCAACAATTGCCTTTGTGAAATTTCCCTGAAATTCGTAGAACTACCTTTTCAACGTATGAATGCCTTTCTCGCCTTTTCTATTCCATACATAGCTTTCAATTTGGCTTTAAAATGACAGTGTTGAGTGCATAATAGCCTTGAAGTTTTTACGACGCATAGCTATCTAACATTGCTTACGTAGTTTTTGATCTACAAGAAAAAAAATGTACTTCGATCTTTTTTCAACCAAATGCACAATACTGATGCATTTTTTATAATTTTTTCAATATACAAAAATAGTTTTGATGCAATAAGTACTATTACGTGAGATGAACGTTCTAATTTGTTTACGTTGTAGTTCGGTGGCGCCTCTATCAGGATAATTTAGCAATAACATCCCCTATTATTTCTTCCTATTTTAACTTCAAAAGTGACAAACTTCCAAACCTGAGTTAATGTACAGCTCGAAGAAATTTTCAAAATCGGTTAAGTAAATCTAGAGAAAACCTTACAAACTTTACCTCTTTATAGTATTAGTATATGGTGGTATGATGTAGTATATGATGGTACTTACAAAACACGCAATTTAATCATTATTTGACATAAGAAATAATTTGTAACAGCAAATAATTTAAATAATATTCTATTAATCTGACTTTACAAACAAAATGAGATACTGTTTAATTTTATGAAATGAGAAATAACTTAGCTCTAATTATTTTATAGTTGGCAATATATGTAATACTTTCGTCGCAACTAAATCCTAAGAGTATTATGAATTTGGTTAAAAGGAAACAAAATGAGATACTCTTTAATTTTATTAAATGAGAAATAACTTAGCTCTAATTATTTTATAGTTGGCAATATATGTAATACTTTCGTCGCAACTAAATCCTAAGAGTATTATGAATTTGGTTAAAAGGAAACAAAATGAGATACTCTTTAATTTTATTAAATGAGAAATAACTTAGCTCTAATTATTTTATAGTTGGCCATATATGTAATACTTTCGTCGCAACTAAATCCTAAGAGTATTATGAATTTGGTTAAAAGGAAACAAAATGAGATACTCTTTAATTTTATTAAATGAGAAATAACTTAGCTCTAATTATTTTATAGTTGGCCATATATGTAATACTTTCGTCGCAACTAAATCCTAAGAGTATTATGAATTTGGTTAAAAGGAAACAAAATGAGATACTCTTTAATTTTATTAAATGAGAAATAACTTAGCTCTAATTATTTTATAGTTGGCCATATATGTAATACTTTCGTCGCAAATGAAACCTAAGAGTATTATGAATTTGGTTAAAATTATCAATCGGTGTGGACCCAGTTGTAGATTTAAGTTTACCACTTAAGTTTAAAAGAAATCTACGAAGTAAGTCATAGTTTTACTTACTTCTAATCCAAAACATTTAAACCTTCTTTGAAACACACTCACTTCATACCGGCATACATTTATAGTGTTATGTTTATTAGATATATATTACTTTTCTACCAACATTGCTAAGTTTCTGTTAAATAATATATTTGGTACTTTATATACATGTGTCATTCTAAAGTACGTACGTAGACAAGGTGCTTTGGTTTCTAGCTGTGAATGGAATTTCTTGTCGGAATTTGTGTCCCAAAAAGTTACTCGCAGCTTAGTTTCTTCGAGTCGTAAATATGTAATAGGAATGTCCTTGTTCGAGTATGCTTCATCTTGAACCTAATAATTATTTAGACAACAAGGTTACTTAGACCATAGCATCGAATGGTTTTGGTTTACAAATAATGGAAAATTTGTTACAATATAGGTACTTTCAATAGCATTTAAAAGTAAACTGACTGCTAAACATGCTATCCGAAACATGGGCGTTTAACACCATCAACTTCCATACTCTGGGTTACTATTAGAAATTTCTCGTAAGAAAAACCCAGTAACATTTTTCGGTCCGATCCGTAAATCATACCCGAGACCTTTGGATTGGCACTCGCATCGCTAACCGTTACAGCAATGAGGCAGTAAGATCACCTTCTGTCACAAAAATAAATGTAGCCAAAAAATACTACGGCATTACACAATACAAATACATTTTATTATTATAATCTGTTAGATAATTTACTAAATACATTTTCAGCGCCAACGTCATGGCATGTATTAAATAAATTTATGTTACTGACACCTCGAAATTTCATCATACAATTTATATAGTAAAAAGTTATTATGGTAGTGATTTAAGGTGAATTTTTAAATTTCATATTTATCAATTCACTTTCAAAGAAAGCGGATTTCTTATTCCGACTGATTTTTAAAAGTATTCCTTGATTGCTCAAAGGCACCTGACCAATTCGGAAAATTTATGTTTCGTTCAAAACGTTGCATCCGTCTAACGTTGAAAACTCAAGCCGAACTAAGTTCAGCTTGAAATGAAGCTGAAAAGTTAAACAGACTTTAAATATCTCCCCCATTTTTTTGTTTTTCCTTTTTAATCACTCTTTCTTTCATAGTTATGTAAACGAATAGTTCAAATAGAGTTCTATTGGTGTTACTCACATGTCCGTCTGTCCGTCACTTATCACACAGAATTCACAGCCAAATGGCCGAAGTTGTTATCTTAAAAAATTCACAGTACAAGTATTTTGTTGATTCAGGTCACATACATTATACAATATAGCTCTCATAGAACTACAAGGAAGTGTGAAATATTATTTCAACTTAGTTTTTGAAATCAAAATTTTAAGAATACAGCAATTTTTTGCTTACTTACACTATTATCAATAGAAATCTGTATTATTCATGACATTAACCTGAAAAATTATTAATGCGATATCCAACAGATTCGCGAGCAGAGCTACAAACCAAAGTTAGAATTCCAAATTTGTACATCCGTACACACGCACGGCCGGTTTTTATTTAATTGACCATGTTACTCAAGGTATATAGGCCTATTAAAGTACCTAATATTTAAATTTTATAGAAATCTTTCAACTAAAAAGTGGTGATTTAGAAAAGCTAAATCACGTCCTTATATGAAAGAAAGTAAATAAAAATACTGTTCTTCCCAATTCCAGCGATTCATTATTTGGATATGCCAAAATAAGAGTTTTTGGACTTAGTTAGCATTAATTGGAAGTAAAAATGCCAGTAATAGAAACTTCAAACTCAAGAATACAGTTTTCAAAAAGGTTTTTCGAGATCTTCATTTCTTTTTTTATTAACTACCAGCTGACCCTTCGCTCCTGTTTGACCAGGCGTGATGTTAACTATCGTGATTTAGGTACACCCATATATTTGTTTATAGATATATTAAAAAAACATACGTGGAAATCGGTCAGATATTTTCGAAGTTCATTGTGAGCGTTCATTCAACGTGTCACGAGAATTTTATTATATATAAGAGATATTTTTATTAGACTGCAATATTTAAGTTTTTACGGATTCTGCCATACTTTTTATGCGTGAATACAAACTTTTATACGATCCTTTGGAATTACAAATACAGCTTAGTGTAAGTAAACTCTACTGAAGTGCTAATTAATTGGGTGCTGGGACTAATCCCGCCCACACGCTCCCACTGTAACTCCTGTACACCAGGATCAACAACAATGACCCACAAACACACCGAGTTATGACACTCGGGAAGTCCCAGGAAAAATTAAACTGTCTTGAACCTGTAACGAAATTAATCAGAAGAAAAGCTGGAGGAGTTGGAATATAATATGTCAGAGACAAAATGAAATCAAAATAGGCAGACACCTTTTCAAACCGAGAAGCACTACGGATAAAATTTTAGGGGTCCTAAATGAGCTATATGTGATTTCTATAGTATGTACGGCAGAATCGCCTAAACGCACGGAAATTCACCACAGTTGACACAAGATCCCTATAGTACAATGCCACAGATCTCATTTGTAAGTTATTTAGCATTATGTTACGTTCATCATACCAAAGACTACATTCCCAGAGGATATGATAAACCAACTGTGCACATCTAGAATAGAGCATTGATACCATCGTGAATCTGCTTATTTAAATGAGTGTAGATTGCCCTTAAAGTCAGCGTGGCTTGTAAGAAATTGAGTGACGCAGTGATCTACCTCGAGCCATGTCCTCAACAACTATTCGCAAACAGACGGAAAGAAATGGTAGAGATGGCGCCCCTTAGATGATTCGTCTCATCGTTATTGCCATTCATCCACTAGGTCATTATGGACATTGGACTGCCGTTGAAACAATCTTATGATTTTATCGCGGTCTCGTTCATTCCATATTTTTTAGTATGATGATATAGTGCATGACTGCAGATTTTTATATCTCGAGATGACCGGAAGAACACTCGCCAACACCGGTAAAGCCTCAGTGCTAACCGTCCTATATGCTTTGCATAAGAAAATCAATACAAGTCGTTGGCCTTGTAACAGTTTGCGACGGACAGCGCCTAAAGTCGACCTATCGGCCTATACAGGAGCACCATAGCAAATAGAACCCAAATAAATAGCTCCCTATATGATCTTTAGTGTATTAAATGACAGACCCCATATCGCAGTTGATATCCTCGTCAGTGCAAAGAAACTATTTTTAGACTTTTTATTAACTGTTCTAATATGTGCGATAAATGAAAAGTTTCTTTCTAAAACCAATTCCAGTATGTGCATAACTAAAAAATGACAATCTTGAGTGTATAATAGCCTTGAAGTTTTTACGTCGCATAGCTATCTAACATTGCTTACGCCAATCCCAAATAACAAACCGAGGTTTTATTTTTAATAGTAAGATTTTTAAATGTAATTAATTGTACAATTAACCTTACTAACATTTGAATTCTAGCAGGAATGTGCTTTGAGATACGTCATTTCGATTGTTCCTCAAATGGTTAGAACCACAGAGCTTCGTGGTTAGAACCGATTACGGAAATCCAATTTCACTCAGACTAATTATTGTAACATGTGCACTTAGAACGCTTTGATAGATCCCTGATGCTATTCACTATTCCACCTGTTGATTGAGGAAACTATCCGCGAGGGCCAATATCCGATTAATGTGCCGGCGGTGACTTTGTATCAAATCAATTGTCGCTACTTTTATTACCTCTTTCAGTGCTACAGATTGATACCCTATCGCTTATATATTCATTTATTCTGACAAAAGTAATTTCTGAAGAAAGTAATCCTTAAAATAACAAATCCTTACAAATCAATAAAATTGAAGTGAATATTAGTAATTTCAAATAGACAGCTTTACACTAATTACTAAAAGTATATTTAAAACTTACATAAAAAATCAAGTATTAAAGTTTTGCCTGTTTTTCGTTTATTCTGACTTACTTCTAGTAGTTTAAGACAGCCTATAAAAATACTATTATTGTGAATTCCCCGGGGTCAAGACTGCTGCTGGCTCTAAGCAGAGCGTAATCTATACTAATATATAAAGCTGAAGAGTTTGTTTGTTTGTTTGTTTGAACACGCTAATTTCAGGAACTACAGGTCCGACTTGAAAAATTCTTTCAGGGTTAGATAGCCCATTTATCGAGGAAGGCTATAGGCTATATATCATCACGCTACGACCAATAGGAGCGGACCACCAATGAAAAATGTTTCGAAAACGGGGTAACATTATCACGCTACGGGCAATAGAAGACGCAAACGAGGTTGCGTGGGTCGGCTAGTACCGTTTATTTGTGGAAAACAAGTAATATCAATTATATTAAATTAACGTTGAAAATACTAAATCGTATCATATCGTTCGTTTCTCATGGAATTGTATCTACATTAATAATTTAGTATTATTTCGCTTGTTATTGTAAACACATAACATAGAGAAACCAAATAATACAACAAAAATGATAAAACCTTGACAGTTTCACCAAAATATCTTCATAACTTAAATCTGTAAGCTTGATCTTGAATGTTTAGTAATGAAGTTAGAACATTAAGTTGTGTGTGTCCGAAGCCAGGGTTGGACGTTAGTTTCATCATTTTCTACTATGATGGAGTCGGTATAAATTAACGTCAGCTTACCATTGTAATCAGCTCACCAACTGTCTCCTGCTCGCCGAGAACAGCTCACTTTCCATGGTTGGGCCACTTCCCTCTTTGACGAAGTTAAGCCTGTTGAACAACGAATGTATTTTACAATGGAGTTTAATATTTGAAGAGCAATTTAAAACACGAACTTTTATTTAAGAGTCTTATAGTATACAGGCACAGCTTTTACGACAAAGAAGGTTTCAGAAACATTAAGAAGCAATTAGCTTAAAGATTTGTAGCACTGTTTTTTGTTATTTAAATAAATATATAAATATTTCAGACATCTATATTTAAAATTTATTATTATATTTAATACAATCCTATTAAAACACCTTCAAGAAAGAGGCGTGGAATCTTAAATAAATAAAGCTGAAGAGTTTGTTTGTTTGTTTGTTTGTTTGTTTGAACACGCTAATCTCAGGAACCGCTGGTCCGATTTGAAAAATTCTTCCGGTGTTGGATAGTCCACTTATCGAGAAAGGCTATAGGGTATATATCATCACGGTACTACTAATAGGAGCGGAGCAACAATGAAGATGTTTCAAAAACGGGGGAAATTTTCACGCTACGGGCAATATAAGGCGCAAACGAGGTTGCGTGAGTCGGCTAGTCTTAAATAAATAGATAGAATAGATTAATTTTATTTAGTTTTTACTTTATTTTGAAAACAAGGAAGATATTTTAACTTGCAACAAAATAAGCTTATAACGTGTTATGTTTTGCTCTTATTGTTATATACCTGATAAGTGATAATTGGGGACCAAAAAAATCCTGAAGTGCTTCAATATAGAGAAAGATGATATACCTTGTTGCTCATATTTATAAGCTCAATATATTAGCTATTTACATACACTATTTTTAAAATAAACTATAAAGTGCATAAGTAGGTACATACGCTAGAATTTACGACTCATTTACCTAAAAAACATCCTTCATCTAGTTTATTTAAAAAATAAAATGTAAAAACTAGTAGTTACATAGCTTTATATAGTAGGTAGAGGCATTTTATTTGCACGAACATGAAAATAAAGTAACAATAGATCAACGGTTCTCGTCTTTTCTTGGTGTTGTTTGTGTACAGTGAATACCTACAAGTTTATACACATTTAAAAGATCTCTTTATGCGAAACTTTAGCAAAATACGCAAAGAGACAAATGATAAAGTTTCGCATAAAGAGACAAAGAATAAGTCTACGTAGACAAATATTTTTACTGTTATGGATATTCATACATGTGGATATTACTAGGTAAAGTAGGAATCTACATAAAATAAAATTATGTGTGAGTTCGTGCTATCAGGCAATGGTTTATGTGAGTCTAAAATATGACGTGTGACGTTTGATTTAGAAAAAACCGCAGAGCTGTTTTGTTCTTTGGGTAAGAATATCCAAAAGATTAAGATATGGAAATTACTAAAACAATTAAAATAATTGTTTAAACAAAGAAATTTGTGTGGTATCATAGGACACCTGATAGGAACGAAGTTTCTTATCATCTATACTAATTTATAAAACTGAAGAGTTTGTTTGTTTGAACACGCTAATCTCAGGAACTACTGGTCCGATTTAAAAATTCTTTCAGTGTTACATAGCTCATTTATCGAGGAAGGCTGTAGGCTATATATCATCACGCTAAGACCTACAGGAGCGGAGTACCAACGAAGAATGTTATAAAAACGGGGAAAAATTATCACGCTATGGGCAATAGGAGACGCAAACGAGGTTGCGTGGGTAGGCTAGTTTTACTATATTCATACAATCTAATAAAACAATTTCTATCAAAAGTTAGGTATTAGTTTTCGTAAAACTCTCAATTCTTTAATTAAAATTTGAACAAAACAAAATGCAGAATTAATTCGTGTTTACTTTTAGTTTGATATTTTTTTGCAAAAGGTATATTGTGTTCATAGAAACAGAAAAGTCATAAATGCAAAAGTTTGTAATGTCGTCATATAGTAGATATCTATGTAGGTGTCTCGTTAAGTTGAAGAGATTTTGAATCTGTAACGTTCTCATTGAAAATTCTTCAAGTTTACTACTTTAATTTTGTAACTATAAATTTTAATTTAAGTCATTATTTTTTAATGCTCTATTAAAGTAATCAATAGGATCTAACTTAGTAGAATAAACTTTATAGATCACCACATATGAATGAATGACTATTACAGCAATTTCTTCCAAGCAACCATAGGATGGAAAAAATACAGACTGTCAAAAGACCGTTTCAGTTTTAGTAATACGTATAAGTAATACTGAATTTAGAATGAGTTTTAAACTAAGGGATTGCAAACTCAAACCATGTCCTAAAATCAGCTTGTAACCTAACTACCTATTATTCCAATGAAAATACACAAAAAGAATAATAATAATATATAAAGAGTACGCCACCAGATTTACAAACGACTTATTTGAAAGGATAAGAGGTGTTTTAATAAAAGACCGCCTACTGCGTCAACTGTGCTGTTAACCATTTACTAATAATATATATAATTTCGCTACGTTAACTTTTTTACCATGATAGATAATTCAAGTAAATATTATATTTAGGTATCAGCTTTTAAGAATGAGATAAAGAAGGGTTTTCTCTACAATCTAGAACAAATTTATAAAAGGGATGTATATTTTGTTATTAATGCAGGACAGATGTTATTTCAGCTATTTAATTAGTTTGTTTTTTTTTGTTCTCTGTATTTTGTAGATTAGTGCTACAACAATTTTCTGATTATAAAATATAGTCATATGATTGATGATATGATGATTAATATGATCATTATGTGAATATAAAGAAGTAAAACACTTTAATCAAAGGGATATTAATAATCAAAATAGTAGCTTCATTTCCAAAACCTTTAAAAAGCATAATATTGTGCCATCATGATATATGAACATACCGACAAGACAAAGCAATTATTTAATATCTCGAAAAACCCAATTTTACAGCGGAGACCATAAATTATCATTTTATTATTTCGTTTAATGAATTATCGTATATTAAATGCTCCGACCTATCACTAACTTTTACTATCGGAGGATTTATAGTTTCTGAGTATTTAGATATATACTAACTAGTATCACCATCATCCTGCCAGCCTTTATAATTCCCAAGATGATTTGGGTCGGCTACTAGTTCAACTGGTTTTAACTGAATATCAGTTTTTCCACGGCATCGGACCTACGCAGCCCTAACTTCCCAATAACGATTGCTATAGAAGTGATATTACATAATAATTAGTACGTTTTACATTAAAACCTATTTCTAAATAAAGACCTTTTCTCTGTTATCAATGGACAATTTCACGCGTAAATTCATCGTTTCTTTTCTTGTTAGCTTTTATCAAAAAGCCTTGTGTATAGGCACCAAGCTTCTTTGAATTTCTTACATTCTATGGAAAATATAATTATTGATAAGTACACTGAGATCTAAGGTTTTCGCAAAAAAAAACGAAAAGAACTAAAATATTTTCGTAGGTGTTGTTAGTGTAATTAAAATTCCAATAATAAACAATAAAAAATAAGTAAAAAGAATAAGTATTTACATAAATAAAATAAAGCAAAGAATTTTTAAATAATAAGTATAACCAATACATTATCATATATTTTTGTCCGCTAATAAATTGTCGAGTATTGCAAAAAAAACCTTGCACACGAATCTTGACAGGACTGTTTGACAATATCTAATCTATAAAATTCTCGTGTCACAGTTTTAGTTGCCAAACTCCTCCGAAACGGCTTGACCGATTCTCACGAAATTTTGTGAGCATATTGAGTAGGTCTGAGAATCGAACAACATCTATTTTTCATCCCCTAAATGGTAAGGGTCACCCATCCTTAAAATTTTTTTATGGAAAAACGACGTTAGTAGGGTGGCTAGTAGTACAGTAAAATTAGCAAAACTAATGGGCCAATCTCGGATACAGAGTTCAATTGTTGTCCATTGCCGGCATAATCGCTTCGTGACTAAGTGCAATGCGATGTGATACGGCGTGAAGTTCTTGCGATACATTCGTGCGAGATAGCAGATATTTGCGACGCGTTGCGCATTCGCAGTTCTGTGTGGGAGCCCCAAGCTCTCGTTAACTAAATGAAGAAAAAACTTTTATTTCAATTCTAATATCTAATACCTAACACTTAGAAACAGAAATATATGTAAAAACTGTTATAATCTTTGAACTTCAAATTCTTACGACGTGGTCACAAGTTTGTGAATAAAATATAGCTTGTTACTTATCGGTTATTCCGAGGTGAAATTCTCAATTTGACTGGACTATAAAAGAATCGAGTTACGCAGAAAACAGCCATATCGCTATTTCGCGGTAAGCAGAAAACAGCGACAACAGCTAAGCGAAATGGCTGTTTTCTACATAACTCGAAGCAGCGAGATGGATGTATTTTTAATTCAAAAGAACAGTGTTTTAGTTCCTAAATGATTGCTATCATGATGTGGGTTTAAAAACATTCTCATTTACCAATGTTTTGCTATAGGCGAAGATAGTGATACGGCTGATACTGACGGCAGGTTGACTTCCGAGAATTCCCCACTGCGACAACGAAGGGGTGGCATATTGAAAGGAGGACGACTGTGGAAATCGCTGGACACCGACAGAGACAATGAACAGGTAATAAGCTTAATAAGTATCTACTACGTTGAACTATTAATCCAACTTTATTTTAAAGAGCTTAAAGTAAATCTTAAAATATTTACGTAAAAGTTTATTTGTATAAGAGAAAACTTCGTACAAATACATAATAGATATATTTTCACATCTAATAATGTAATTATATAATATATATGATATTATATAATCACATATGATATAATATATATATATATGTATATAATAAAGTAACTCATATAGGTCTTTACCTATGAAATTGCCGTTTTGTATGCAATAAGTGAAGGTACTTATTTTTTCAAACTTTTTTATTTCTGTTATTCGAAGTAATCACCCATGCAATCGACGCATCTTTGCAAACTCATTGGCAGTTTATTGATGCCCTTCTTGTAAAAATCAGCTGGACGGGAGGCAACAAACTCTTCAAAGGCATTTTGTACTGCCTCTCGGGAATTGAATTTTTTACCATTTTTTAGGTGCAAGGTCTGGTGAGTATGTCGGATGAGGGAGAGCTTCCAACCCCATCTCTTGTAGGACAGACTGTCTGTTGAACGGGACAGTCTTTCCAACCGACAGTCTACAATTTTGGAAAAAGTAATAGTCGGCAGCTTCAGACCTATTAAACTGTCAAAATCACAAAACTAACAGAAAACTTAAATTTAAATCTATTCGTTTTGATATTACTCGTAGAATGATGATCAGCGGTCAACTACTACAGCTAGTGACGAAGATGGATCAATCACTCCACGTTCTGTGCGGTTTTTAGAAAGAGCAAAAGATTCTGAAGAAGATACGCCTACGAAAAAAGAACCACCAGAATTGGTACAAAAATTGGAAACACAGGCTGAGGCCCCTCCTCAAAAGGACTTCAACACAAGTACGACACACAGGTACGCTATTTCTTATCCAAACTTAGAAAGCATACTCAGGTAAATCTCATAGGTCATGACTATTACGGTATATAACCTTCAAGAAATTATCGTCAAAACTTAAATTTGGCCCGCACACGTTATTGATTTTTGGGTTATTCAAATGTTAAAACTTTTTGCCACATACATATAAATAAATAAATAAATAAATATTTCGGACATCTAACACACAACGCCGTCTAGTCCCAAACTAAGCAGAGCTTGTATTATGGGTACTAGACAACTGATATGAATACTTATATACTTTTTTTTTTGTAAATACATACATATTATACATAGAAAACACCCAAACTCCGAAACAAATATTTGCGGATCATACAAACATTTGTTCCGACCCGGGAATCGAACCCGAGACCTCAAGAAACAGCAGTCGCGTACGCTACCACTGCGCCACCGAGGCAGTTAAATTGATGAATAGAATAAATCTTAGTGTTAGTTTTGATATAAAAAATGAAAATAAAGTTCAAGTTAAGGCTAAATTATTTTTAAACGGAAACGTCAAAATTTATGAATTTGTAATTTGTTTTCATTTTCGTGGAATTTGTATTGAAATGTGATACATGCAGACAATATTTGTGACAAACAAATTTTTGTGGTCACGATTCCAGGTGCCATTTTGGTCCATTATTTAAATTGTTCCCTACATTAAAAAAAATATTTGAGTTCTAGTTTGTGTTATTAAATACAACTTAAAATTATACAAAATATATTTTAAAATTGCTTGAGAGTGGATTGGATTAATATTTGTATCTAAATAACTTAAAACTTCAAAGACTTCGTTAGGCCCAGACATTCAGGTCAAGGCTAGGACGTGCCGAAGACAGCGCTATCTGGATCTTCTACATAATGTCTCATAAGTACCAATCCAGTTTAAAATGTGCCTCCAGACAGACAGAATACTTACGCATATATTCAGTTTATTTTCCTTTCTTTGGTGATTTTGAATAAATGCTTTTTGACATATTTTTCATAATCAAGTTGAACATATATATCTAAAAACGTAAGTGAAATAAAAACGTGTGTAATACCATTATGTTTTGAAAATATTGACTCAATTTCTATGTTAGAACGACATTAGAAAGGTGTATTCTAACCTGGGTAGGCTGTTATTACAGCGGTAAGACCTATTCTGTAGGATTGATTCGAATTGCAACACGAGATCCTCTCATACCGGCTGACGGAGGTGATTGAAGGAAAAGGATTCTTTGATGATCATCTGTATCTAATCTACAAGGAGCCAATCCCTGAGTGCCATCACTAATATGCGATAACGGAACCGGGAGACGATGTTCCATTTTCTAGTAGAATGTCCGATGTGGTTGGAGCAGCGGCCATTCTAGACTCTCACAGAGGAAATATCAAACTCGGTAATATGATTACCATGGCTCAGTGCGAGAGCGCATGTAACTCCATCATCTTCTTTTGCGAGTATGTTATACTTACAACGGAGATACTGGACCGAGAGAGGCTTAGAATTCTCCCGGTCCATCTGACCCGAAAACGGGCCAGGTGCTGCAGGTGACTTAAGACTTAAAGCGCTTCGAAGTACACACGCCCTTTTGGTGACAGAAGGGAAACATTGGGGTTCTACCACAGGCGGAGACATCTGCAAGGCGTAAATGTGACACCAGCATCTACAGATAAGAAGTTAGAGCACTCACCGTCGACTACGACCTTTCGCCCATAGGAAGGGATCTTTGAAAGATGCACTTTATGCCATATCCGATCGAAGACCTTCGCAATGGCTAGGCTAACCCTTAGTCTCAATCGGCTGTACCCAGCGATGTGTGAGATATACTAGAAGATCACCTGCTCATGGATCCTTACGGAAACCGTACTGCGGGTCCCTAAGCAGATGACGACCCTCTAGGTACCGCAGGAGTTGATTGTTAATGATGGACTCCATTATTTTCGAGAACATGGAAGGTATGGAAGAATGCCCCAGTTCCCGAAGAAAGACACTCAAGCCTCTTGCCAATACTAGCAATGTGCTCCGACTTCGCCCTTGCAATGTCTCTTTTGAGGAACCAATAAAGCCCCTTGTTTTACCAACTTGTTGATTATTTTAAACAATAGTTATAAACAGGGTTGTCAGTAAGAGATCGGTCTCAACCTACATACAATGACAATAATATAACATGAGTGCAGAGTATTTCATTGTGTTATTTATTCCTTTGTATAGTTAGTAACATTATTTACTTAGGCATTATTTTAAATTAATTTCTTAAAAGACAAAAGTTACTTTTAAGTGTATACAATGTGCCTACTAACACAAATAATGTTCAACAGGCTTGAAACACCACTAATCTTAACAATCCAAGCGCCAAAGTCAAATTCAGCGGTTCAACAACTGTTCAACAGCAGCCGACCGCCACCACCTGCCATCGAACCGCAATTGGTCACTTCTGAAACTCTTAGGTACATTTTCCTTTATTTTCGGATTAACAGTTCAAAAGCACTATGTTTAATTTTTTATTATTTTTCTTCACTACAATAGATGAACGCCGCAACTTTACGTGGCATATTTTTTTAATGAGAAAATATCGTTTTATATTTTAAATAGTAGAATGTGCTACTTTTCGGCCTTGTATCCAAGATTAGTCTTTTGAATTTGGTTTTCTCTCTAAATTGTCGAATAAAATCTACTCCTATGAATATTACATATTGCCGCAAATAAAAATATATTGTGAATTTGTCTTTTATGTTAAAGATTTGTTTGTTACCTGTGTGTTTATCTGTTTTGTTATGTAATATATGTTTTTAAATTGTGTAGAGCTTGGGACGCAGGTGTGAGACCAAAGACAGAAGACGCTGCCGTACGACGTGTAGCAGAAAGAAACGCCCTCCGATGTTCATTGCTTCGTAGTGAGGCTAGGAAAAAGCAACAGCCAAAGGTACGTCATAATATCTTCTTTACCCTCCGAATCCCGAATCTGAATCGAAGACTAGTCTTGCTTTAAGCAAGCAAAAGCTTTGAATTAACTACTGCCACAGATGTTCATACTTAAGACACTCTCCGAGACACAGAATAATGGTCACCCATCTATAGACTGATCTGGCTTAGATTGCTGAACTTTGCAATGTGTTAACTTACTTATCCACGATTCCCTAAAAATAGCTGTAATACGATTTTCAATATTCAGTGGGAAGTAAATTCTGTTTACTACTGAACGTGATTGATCTAATATAAGAAACGTTAATAATTTACAAGAAGTTAAAAGCGGCGGTAGCGTAACGACTAAAGCGTCGGATTTACGATCAATTATTTACGCACTTGAAATCCACCCCGAGTACTGTAGTTCGAGACTCACTGGCAACGCTAATATTTTTTGCTTAGTTGGAGACTCCAAGTTGGAGTGAATACAAGTAGTTGTTGCACTAGTATTTTCATATTTTATATAGTTTTCTGGTCAACGCTCAAGTACCTTGAAACGTACTTTTTATAGACTAGCTTTGTCCCGAGGCGTTTCCGCCGTTTCCGAACACCGCGGGGTTCAGCTAGTCTATACAAATAAATTAAATTGGAGTGTTTATTTGTAATATTAAAATAACCGCATGTACCAAAAAAATGTTTATTTTAATTTTTGTCTGTCAGTCTGTATGTCTGTCCCGGGTAATCTCTGGAGCGGCTGCATCGATTTTCACGGGACTTTCACTGGCAGACATCTGATGATCTAAGGAGTAACTTAGGCTACTTTTTTTAGAGTAACTTTGTCCCGAGGTGGTACCCGCGGTGCAGCAATAACCACGGTTACACCGCGGGGTTCAGCTAGTTTATAATAAATTCGAATCTAACTCTATCCTGCACCGATTTCAATTAATTTCAGCATTAAAACACTTTGATTCTTGAGGAAGGGCATATACACTATACTCTTTACCGTGATAAAGTGATGATCAGATTTCACTTTTAAAAAAAGTGGCCATGAATTTCTTCATAATGCTCTATGCATCTTGGAAACTGGAAGTTATAGATTGACACAAGCAGGCAAGATTTTTTTTCTTCTCCACGTAATTTATAAGTGTGCGAAATTTCATACACCTCCATCCACGCAATTTTCGTAAAAAGGGGTACAAAGTTTCTGCTTAACATATATATCATCAATCAATCATCATCAATACATACAATAAAATCGTAACTAGTCGCGTCGTAGTTTTTTTTTGAATTTTTGTCTATGCGTTTGTGCACGCTAATCTCAGGATCGGCTGTACCAATTTAAATGCAGTTTTCGTTTTCATCAATCTCTTGTGATTTGCTTCACTTAATCTATGTTTGTTCCATCTAATCGGATCATAAATAAAAAAGTTATGTCAGTTTGAAGAATCACCGCGATATCCGACCTGTACACGGGCGGAGCCGCAGGCAAAAGCTAGTTTATTAATATATAGATTATTTATAGAATTTTGACTGTCTTAAAATAAACCGGAGTTTAATTTAAGTTTAGTACTATATTATAAATACCAATAACACCGTAAGATGGAATGTTGGTTGACGATCTTCAAGAAAAAATCTCTCCAGTGATTTGGAATCAAAAGTTCATTTCTCAATTAATAAATTCAGCTTTTGTAATTGTTCATTTCTCATAAACCCCTTTTATTATTTCGAGCAAAAAAATAAACAATATTCGGCACTTTTCGACAATACTTAAGCTACTTATCATTACTCATAAAAGATGTGTGAAATACCCAAATTGAAATGGCAATAAAATAGAATAAATACGTCTGGCACCTTCTTAATTGTCTCTACGAAATTTGGACTTCGTGGAAGTTTATTGAGCGTAAACTGAGAGCTAATTTGTTTTTAATTTAATTTTAAACTTAAAATATAATAACTTGTCATTAGTTTTACCAATTTGATGAAAGAGTTTTGTTGTTCTGTATCCTTTTGACATGACTTTAGTCCCCCGTGACAAAGGATGAATATTCCTAATCTGAGAATTGTCTTTTATTTAATGAAAAATAAAGAAAATTTTTCATTCTTGTATAGGTAATTAGCGTACATTTGTTAATGAACCTTAACAATTTATGGTTTTTATTTTTGAATGTATGGCTTTCTTATCATTTCTATTTATATATGAACATGTTACAAATTAAGAATATAACCGCAAATAAACATGAATATGCGTTCTACCTAAATGAACGCAGTTTGCGTTACCAGAAAAGGTCTTATTCCATGATCGAAACATGGTGGCGCAGTGGTAGTATATGCGACTGATGTGCTTGAGGTCTAGGTTTCGAATCCCGCGTCGAACCAAATGTTTGTATGATCTGCAAATATTTTTTTTGGGTTTGGGGGTTTTCTATGTATAATATGTATGTTATATATATTTACAAAAAAAGTATATATGTATTTATATCAGTTGTCAAGTACCCATAATCTCTGGTTAGCTTGGGACTGATGGCATTGTGTGTTAGAAATCATTATTTATTTATTATTTATTGTTTATTTATTTATTTAATTTCATCAGCTTTGATCCTAATGGTATCTATGTAATAAATTATAGTGCTACGCCTACTTAGTTTTAGAACTGAGACGAGTCTTGAATTATTTTCATTTTCTATTATCATAGCTATTTTTCCAGAAAACTTTGCATAATAGACAAAATTTATGTTCTCCAAAATTCAGAATATTGTCATAACTTCAATTCGTAAGGATTAATATGTCGCGCTAAATAATAATGTTCATAAATCATTTTACAAGTTTGATTAATTTGATGTCATAAAATATGTTACTAAAGTTGAATATAAGAGTCAGATGGAAGAAGTTGTTATATTATCGCAGAACATTCTATATGTTTCTAAGAACCTGGTTTTTCACATGTGTTATCATATAAATCTATAACATAATGAATCTATACTAACTTTTAAACTTTCGCGTTCCATGATATTTGTCCGGGAATAACGCACGCGATAGTTTGTTCCACAGTTTTGTTGTGTGAGGCACTAAGTTTCTTGAGAAGCACACAGTTGTGGACTGCCAACCATCTAGATGGTGGGGATGAAAGTTCTGTCGCGTAGGACGATGGCGGAAAGAGGCGGCAAAAATAAGACTGAAAAAAATAATTGGAGCATTACCCATAGCAAATGCGGTAGAAGATGCACAGCGAAGCCACATCTCTACGCAGCGCCAAAGAGTCCAGCCGAATTAAAATTTCTTGGTAGTCGACGATACGGGTCGCCGTTGAATGCGGTCCGGAGGGAGGAGTTGGTACTGGGGTGCCCCCGCCCAAATATGAGGAGTGTACTCCACATGAGGCCGTACCTACGCTCTATAAAGCAGAAGGCGGTGGGCCGGAGTGAAATACTGTCTCGATCTGTTGAGCACGCCAAGATTCTTTCAGGCCAATTTGGCCTATCCTCCAAATGGCCACGGAACTGAACTTCACTCGATATGTGGGTATATATCTGTACCGACATATCGAGTGGATAGACCTACCAATGGGTCTCAATTTCAGACATAATTTTCTTTCGACTCTCAATGACGTTTTCCCGAGAAATATTAGCACGGCAGGTATAGAGAGCATCGCCCGTGCTGTCATCCGCATAAGAATGAATGCCGCTACTCTGCAGCATGTCATTGATATGAAGGAGTTACAAAGTAGGCGATAGCACGCAACCTTGTCAGCAGCAGAGTCAGAGCATTCACCGTCGAATACGACCTTCTATCTGCTAAAAAGCTAGTGACCCATTCGCATAGTTTCTTGGGAAGTCCATAAGGAGGGAGCTTCGAAAGAAGCGCTTTCTACCAAACCCGATCTAAGATCTTCGCAATATCCAAACTAACTGCCAAGGCTTCCCCCTTAGTATCAATCGCTTGTGCCCATCGTTGTTTCAGGTATATTAGAAGATCATCAGCTGATCGATCCTTACGGAAACCTTAACGCTGGTCACTAAGCAGTACCGCTGGTCACTAAGCAGATGGTGACCCTCTAGGTACCGCAGGAGTTGATGGGTAATGATGGAATGAATTGTTTTCGCAAACACACACAAACACCGCCAACTTCCATACACCAAACAGTTTTTAAGAACTTCTTGTAAGTGTGCCAAAAAGTGCGTGTGTGGGTGGAGCCAAAAAGTGCGTTTGGGACTTTTTGGCTCCACCCGTGAATTGAAATCTCTTGATCGGCAGCTGCGATAATTGCTGGACCAACGCGATTTTTATTTCTCTAGAGCAATAATGTTAGATAATCCATGGTTAATAAGGAATGGAACTTATTGAATTTAGAACTATAAGTCAAACATGAAGAAAACAAGAACTTTTGCCAAACGAGTTATTATTTCAGACACGTTATATTTTAATGTAATTTGTTTTAGAGCGCGATATAAAAAAGTACTCAGCGTAAACGAGAAATTGTTAAGCTAACAGGAAAATAAAGAAAAAAAAACAAAAATGAGAGTACTTTTCTAGGAAAATCAATTTAAAAGTTATTTGCATTACACATAGCGGTATCTCGTTTGTCTAGGTCTTGTAATGTATATCATATCTCGTTATACGTGCTATCAAATTCTGCCAGAAGTAAGGCTACATCACTTGCTCAAAGTCACGGTATATACTGTATTTATGTAGATGTAATAATAAATCTACCTGCCACAAGTGGCCGAGAGGGACGCCTCACGTTTACGCAATCATTGTGAAAAAGCCAGGCAGCATATAAAAACGTCTTTTTGAGAATTTAACCTACAACATATAATAAATAATATATGTTGTAATTTAAATTCAGAGATATAATATTACGTTATTCCTGGAAGTAGTAACTTGCTTCGAGATATATGCTTGTAGTTGAGTGTCGTTGTCGATGATCCAATTTATAATAGGTATACTATTTCAAGTGTAATGTTTATCTAAAATATATTTATATGAATGACAGACGTCGTTGTTTAGAATTGGAAGTATGCCAACTACATAACAAAACAACCCTCATATTGTTTTATTAGGAGATTAGTCCATCAATCTACAAGTTATTTGAATTGCAAAAACCTACATTTTAGATATAGCTAATCAATTTGTCCTATAATCTTCAAACTACCTGCATTATCGGTTCGATAAGGGAGACAACTGCATATTGCATTAATATGCGTTTCTATAATGTTATGATTTATGTAAGGAAAAGTTCCCACACTATATTACATATCAACCTTAGTTAAAAAACTTAAGGACCTAAGGAGCTACCTAGAGGATGGCGAAGCAAGAATTTGGGAATATAAATAATATGTACTCTAATACTAGTGTTTTTTCTAATTAAAATCACATTTTACACATAATATAAAATAACTGGATAAAGAAATTTTCTCGGAACAATTTATTCTTATTGTATTTTGCGTAGGGCAGTTCAAATGTAACAGTTTTGCATGTTACCTGTTTTCTGCTTAATGCAGAATTACGTTCACTACGAAAATTAGTTATTCCAAAATTATCGATAAGTAATAATAAGACGTGTTAGTTTAAGTTTTGATCTGTTTCTATGTTACTTTTATTATTATTATTATTATTTGTTGAAGCTTGTAAAATGTGTGTGTCCAATAAATGTTTCATTCATTCATTCATTCATTCATTCATTCATTCATAATAATATTATGAGAACAAATTTTAATTAAACCATTTGTAAGCATAGCTTTCCTAAGAAAATACACTTTAAAAGGTTAAAAGTAATAAGAAAAGTACAACTTAATTAGTCTTTTAAATGTAAACTATGTTGTTGTTTTAAATGTATTTTACATTTAAAAAATTGATTTATTTTATAAAGGCACAAAATCACTTAGACTCAACAAATAAATGACAGTGTAAATCAATGTAAGAATAGCTATTCTGTCCAATCCAACGATTAATTATATAATTATCTAGCAATCTCGGGGCAAACACAACTACTAACAACTATTTGAAAAAAAAAACCTACTGAAGCAATGATATTATAATTTAGTATAATACGGAGTGAAATTGCAATAAGAAAAGTTAGTGAAAATCGACAAATATTTTGTGAATTGTATCGTTGCTCCATTACTCCGTAGAATTGCTTTTAATAGTCTAGACATTATTTTTACAATATTTTGATCAGTAGATTGGACCACGTACAGTGTCGTGCGTCAAGATCTCAACGATCTTCAAACCGTTCAGGTTTTAAGATAGTTGAGATCTTTGCAATACTTTTTAGATATCTTGGTATATTTAAAATAATAAATTTATCCGTAGGGAGGCGGCAGTCATAATTAAACTTGCATTGTCAACAGATTAAATTGAACTAGGCATATAATTATAGACCTATAGGTGCCTGTCTTTAATAATTTGTCAAATCAATTTACCACTAAACTAATACGCTCCACCGAACTGTTAAAAGTAGGCTGAGAATCGATATTAGCAAAGGTTTCTTTCTAGCGATTTAATCTCGTCAAACAGGCTTCGTGCAGACGTCGTTTGATAGTAATTTCAGATATCAAAGTTCTCGTTTTCTGTAACTGCTCTCAAAAAAATCGTACCACAATCTTGGAATAACTTTTACGCGATGATCAACATCACTAGTTGCCGATCGAGATCTTTCTACTGGGCTAGAACATTCTAAACTAAGTCACTTCATTTTTTTTTCTTTTTGTTCTACTGCAAGCTCTGACATATTTAGTGATAGAAGTAACTGGATGGAAACCTTTTTGCCTTTTTTATTAAATCATCTTCCTAGCCTATATTATTCCCAATATTATTTGGGGTCAGGTACCAGTTTAACCAGTTTTACTTGAATATCATTTTTTCCACTTAGCGACTGGCATCGAACCTCCGCAATCCTGAGGGTTAACTGATTTCAAATATTGAACTAATTATCAGAATATTTCAGGACACCTAATATTATTGTTTAATAGTAAAATAGACATAATAAAAAAAAACATAATTTATCTGGGAGCAAACCTACTACGAATTATTTCATCAAAATTTACGGAGATAAAAGTATTAAGTACTGTAGATTCATTTTGAAATATTCATATCGAATTGAACAAATTAGGTACAGTAATACAAAGGAAATGGTTCATTCGTAGGAATATTTGATTAATTAATTTTGGTGTGAGTATTTTACAGTCTCCTGCTCCGTCGTGTACACTTTCGTCAACAATATCTATACAACTGCAGATAGGTCTCGGGATTCGGTCCTTGTTATATAGTCTTTTCCTCTCTGTGTCTTCCATTTGTTGAATATATGTAGGTATGTCTAACATTATATTGCCGTAGTCGGATAAAAATAAAGAGCATCGATTCAAAAACTTAATAAAAAATCTCTCAAACAAAATCTATCTACTGTATATGAGTTATCCATTCGTTGAAATCTTAACGAATTTCCATTGTCCCGATGAGCTTATACACCATATCTCTGTCATAACTCGTAATATAATTTAAATGCAATAATCGATATTAAACCAATAGAATTAGCTAAGTTATTTGCTAAATTAAAGCTAAGTTAGCTCCCGATCATTTCATACTTCAAAAACGAATTTAAAAGAAATGTGATCCATTGCTGTAAGAATTATGATAACACAGACATATATTAAAATATACGAATACCAAAGTTAAACTCAGAACACTTCTCGTTAGAAAGTCACGAAGTGGTGCATGATTTACTTCTAAGTACAATGCCAAAGGTCAATAGTTTACCGAACCGTATTTGAGAGTATTTTTAATAAGAACCTTATTCGATATTCTGGTAGATTTTCTGTACTTTTATGTATTCTTTGATTACTTTGAGAAATATAAAGTAAATATTAGGTACAGTGACTATTTCATTCAATTAGGTCGAGTGCGGTATTTGCCTGTGATTCAGAAAATCTTTAGAAACCATCTCCTCTTCTTAGAATGGATTTTACAGATGTTGAACTTAACAAACCTTATTATAGTAGTTTCTCAAGTTGGTAAATTTCAACATCGCGTACCTTTATGGGTTATACTAACATTATCACGTCTCAGAGGAAAGATGTAAACTTAAGTGTTTGAATATACATAATGTAGGTATCTGTTGAAATCATCATTTTGTTGAATACAGTATTTTTTTCTTCCTTATAGCCTAACTTATGGAAAAAATACTTTGTTTCTGTACAAGATATTTACTGAACAAGATAGCTATAATTTTTGAGTTTAATTATAAGCTTACGTATGTTATATTAAAAAGCGGCTGAAATAAATAGACTTGATCGAACGATGAGGCCGATGAAGTGCCATTATATCCTATGTGATCTAGAAATCTTACGGGATTTAATGAATATGAAATAAATATTTTGCTTATATTAATAACATAACTATACGAGTATTAGTCGTATATAACAAAAAAGTCACGTCAGTTTTTGTAACATGATCGTATTGTCATGCCACCTTTGACATGACAAATCTCATCAATATGAAATGCTGGAGATCGTTTGTTTCGAAAGACGGTTCGACCGGGGCGGTACTACCCTCGCACAGAAAATCAACGTAAAATGACAGCGATCATGCTGTCGTGTTTCGTTGGTGAGTGCGAGACCGGAGGCCCAATGATGCAAAAGCATCACTAGCCCGCCATGGTGTGGGTCACCATGCTGCATTGTTGCATTGTCTGCATTCGCAGTATGGTGACCACCACTCTTAGATTCTTCTCAGTCTTGGACTCTTCTATGCTTTCCATCAGGCAGAGTGGAGTCATTTTGGCAGGGCCAAACATAATATATATATAAAGATTACGATATCATATTATCAAAAATATATTCGTAAACATTATTTTATAAATCTTTATTTCATATTTATTCACCTTTCATCTTTGAAATCACCTTCATATGCTGTAATATATATATATATATATATAAAATGCTCACATAAAAGTTAATTCATCAAATATTTCTACGATTGAACCATTGACTTCGAAATTTTCTTAAAATATGAAAATGAAGATCGTGGCTAAGTCAATTACTTGAGAACAGAAGGCCCGATTGAAGTAACTATTTTTATTTCAAGTTTAATATATTAATATTTAGGTAAAGATAGCACAGATAATAATTGATCCATTGAAATATTCATTGATTCATTTATTCAAAGATAATAAATAGCCAATGCATAATGAAAAAAAAAGGTTTATTAAATTTTCGGATCGTTTACTAAAAATTAATTCATTCTTTATTTTATCATTGCCGCTTTTACGCCGTCTTTTACTATTATTCGTTATTGTCTTTTTGTACCTTATTTTACACATACCCTTCAGTCATCAACCCTTTGGAAATATTCATCACTTTTGGAAAAACGTGATAAAATTATACAAAACACGCATAGCAAAGTTTTGAATGTGGCTTTTAACGATCGAGCCTGGCTCCAAGCATCTTTACTAGTTCGTTTGGGTTTTGGAGTACGCAAAGTTGTAGATGTCAGCCTTCCAGCATTTCTGTCTTCGGTTCATGGGACAGAAGGGTTAATGAGGAAAATTCTTACTAACACACTGGTTGATTCCGAAGTACCATACAAGGCCCGTGCCAATGATGATTGGCAGATAGTTTGTCCCAGTACTGCATTACCTACTAATCCATTTTCTCAGCGACAATAGGACTCGCTGTTATGTATTTTAAATCAAAAGACACTTTTAGATACATCAAACAGTCTTGCTGAGCTTGCACTTCCATCACCCAACATAGGTACCTTGTTGGACAATACTACTTTTCGATTTTCCACTTGCCTCCGTTTAGGAGCGCCTTCTGTTTCTCCGCATTTTTGTCACTCTGGAGAATGGGCTTCTGGTATCCTCACGCACTCGGTGAAACACAGCGCAAGCGCTATTTCACTCTGGTCGAGCCGGCCCATTCATGACGAAGCGTGGCTCTCCATCGCTTAATTATTCGTCCCATTATCTGTCATGCTTTTGGTACCGCTGGCGTTCCAGCTATACGTGAATTAAATGGTCTGGTACGGGACGATGGCAAGAGACCAGATGATATGTCGTTACTGCCATGGAAGAGGGTAAACCTCTGGTGTGGAACGCTACTTGCGTTGACATCCTCGCAACTTCCAAGTACGGCTGGTCATGCCGGCGCTGCCGCTACTTCTGCGGAAAGCCTCAAACGGCGTAAGTACCTAATCATGGTGGGTAATTACATTTTTGAACTGCTTGGGGTAGAGACGTTAGGTTCATGGGGTCCGAGTGCTCGCGCTATATTTAAACAACTAGCTAAACAACTGATTGACGCTTCTTGCGATCAGAAGGCTGGCCTTTTTCTAGCACAGAGAATCAGCATTGCCATTCAACGTGGTAATGCTGCCAGTCTTTTGGGAACGCTATCAGTAAGCGAAGATGTGGAGTTTTTTGCCGCTTATATGTAAATATTGTTATTGTTTTTTTTAATTATGGTTATGTATATAGATTACTATATTTTGTAATAAATGTTTTTTTTTAAATATGAAAGTTCACAAATAAATCGTTAACGTTAGAAAAAAATATATTATGATTTGCTCATGCTCATCAGCCTATCGCAGTTCACTGCTGGACATAGGCCTCTCCAATTACACGCCAAAGATAAAAATATAATTTAACGTTAATTAAATCATATATTTATCTTTATAACATCGTCATGAAAACAGTTAGAACAAATCTTCGGCATGAATTCATACATTTAAGCATACACCGCACGTAATGTAACTGTCGTCTAAATTTCGGTTTCAGAGAAAATTGATGACATTTGTTTATGTATTTGTCGGAGAATTAATTAAGAACCTCATATTCATTTAGTTCAAACAATATTACATGCAATGAGAAACGGTCTTTGATCTCTATAACATCATAAATTGAACTCAAGCTACTTTTATAAATTACTAGCTGAACCCCGCGGTGTTATCCGCGGTTATTGTTGTACCGCGTGTAACGCCGCGGGACAAAGTTAGTCTAAAAAAGTAGCCTAAGTTACTCCCCGGATCATCAGCTACCTGCCAGTGAAAGTCCCGTCAAAATCCGTCCAGTCGTTCCAGAGATTACCCGGAACAAACAGACAGACAGACAGACAAAATTTTTTTTAACCACATTTTTGGTATATGTACCGTATATACATATATATGCATTAATTAAAACACGGTTATTTTAATGTTACAAACAGACACTCCAATTTTATTTATTTGTATAGATTACGAATTCAACTTGATGCTTGCATGCGTTTCAATCAACCTATCGCCGTTCACTGCTGAACGAAAGTCTCTTCCAAGGAGCGCCAATTTCGTGCATGCGTTATTTAAATTCATTACACATTTTGTTTGTATTGAAAATAGTTTGTTAATTTGATATAACATTTCTAGTTAAAATTGGAGATAGTCTAGATATTTGTATTTTTTTAATTGAGTGATTAATGAATACATTAATAGTTTCACTGATATGCAGGATCCATTATGTTTTCTTGTTTTTTAAAAATTTTAATTTAAAAAAAGGAACAATTACTCTTTTTGAGGTCAATTCAGATCATATTCAATAACTTTCGTTATTGAAAAAAGCCGTAAGTTATCCGTATAAATATTTAATGATCTAGGATCCGATAAAACTGTTTATTGATATCTTCTAAAGAACTTACTGTTCCCATTTTTGGCACTACCCTTAATTTGGTAATCAATTATATACATATTCTGATCGAATCAATTTCTAATTTTACATGACGTTGGTTATAAATTGACAGTAAACCAAAGTAATATATTGATGTCATTTGGGATGAAAAAAGAAAATTAAAACCCAGTTATAAGGCCCTGGCCATCTCTTTCAAGCAGTCGGTCTAAGGTTGACATTATGTAAAAAAACCAGCAAGAGTAACTGTTATGGGCATGGACTCTAATGTGTTTTAAGGTTCTGTCTGTCTGTCAAATCCTTTTCCCTGCAAAATGCAAAGAATGCCGGATGAAAAGAAAAGTCGTACGGCCAGTAAACCAATGATTTTGTAAAAGAACTATCAAAGGCAGATAAAATTCTTTACATTGGTTAAATAACAGAATATATTTGGTAACAAGGGAACGTTATTTTTACATGTACAATTTATTTTATTCAACAATATCGTTTGTGACTTAATATGATTAAAACTAAGTGAAGACACAGACTTACTGAAAGTTCTGATGCAGCAATATCTAAGTCGAAGAGTGACTCAATATATATTGACATGTTGTCAGATTCAATAATCTAAATACATACTTTTTTCTCATTATATTAACCATTTTTATTACTCACTTTGTAATTGACCCTTCAAATCTAATCAATCACAACTAAGTAAATTCAGATCAAGAGTCAAACTATTTATTTATGAACTTCTAAATAGTAGCACAAATTAATTTAAGAGATGGTATTACTATAAACTCATGTAACGCTTAGAACACAAAAAGAGAAAATTTATTCTGAGTAATACGTAGCCTTTCAATTATTTGTTATAATGTAACACAATTTTATCAATTTCTTTTAACCATTAGTGATCGGTTCGAGAGCTGTAAATTAATTGTGTTTGTTGATTGCAACGATGTCTTACTACGATTTTCTCATAAAAATTTTATTCTTTCCAATAATACTTAATTACCCATGTATGTTTTAGGACAATAATTAAAATTTCCATTAACATTTGTTGCTCTGTTGAACAGATACGAGGAATCGATCCTATTGTTAGTCCCAGTATTCTGGGATCCAATTAATTGTTGTCATTTTGTTGGTGGACATCTATTCATCGAGGCCTGCTTTGTCTCTAATATCTAACTGACAATCACTGTTATTGAATAAAGGGAGGTCATGTCTCTATTTCTCGATTAATGAACACTAAACTCGGTATAATCAACCTATAATCTACTCCTAAATCAGGGCAATGGTTGCTTGTGAACAAAATTATAGTCCAGAAATATATATTTACGTAATTTATACCTTTTTTCGGGAATGCTTTTCGCACGGGTGAGGAGAAGTATGAAATTTGACACAATTAAAGTTTATATGGAGAAGGAGCGCAGAAAGTTAAAAAGAAAACAAAATAATTATGGTGAAATTTCGAAAAATAGTTTGCATAGATGTTTGAAATGAATTAAGAATACAAAGTATATATATACCCTCTCCACTCGTTCCATGGTTGTCGTAAGATAGCAAATCTAAAGAAAAGATGAAGAGTTTGTTTGTTTGAACGCGCTATACTCAGGAACGACTGGTCCGATTTGAAAAATTCTTACAGTGTTGGATGGTACATTTATCGAGGAAACTACTCAGAATAACATCACTGCAAAGTTAATGAAAACTTAATGCAAATCCTATACAAACCCATCTAGTCAATGTGGTATTGAAGGTGGTGGACTGTTAAAGGCTATTGATTTGATAATGTGCTTAGTAGCGGTAACCATGACTGTTGACATACACATACTCATCACACATTTGATATAACGTCTACGACAAAGATGTTAACAAACTTTGAATAAGTTAATGAAAGCGACAAACTTTATCGTATACATAAACCTCTTGTCTGTTCTCCTGACAAGATCTTCGTTGTATTTATAAAGTCATATTTTGAAAACTTTGTTACATACTCTGTTCTCTCCTCGTGTCTGTTTAAGTTAGAAAGCTTATGTATGAAACTGGTATTTGTATTTATGTTAATAATTTACTACCTTATGTATATATAATTACGGAAGTAACTCTGTTTGTCCTGCTTTCACAATGAAATTTGGCTAGTAGATTCTTTGATTCTTCATGAAGGACATAGGCTAATCTTTGCTGCGTTAACCGAAAAACACGCGGACGCAAAAGCTAATTTATAATAAAGATACAACATTTGAATGTGTAATTTATTATTTTCATTGAAATTAAATTTATATGTCTACGATTGTTTACAACTTTTATCTCAATAATGAACAAGGTTGCTAAATCTAATGCATGAAAATTATTCTGACTTTTATACTCTATTTGTATATTACAAACATATATAAAATTAAATGTAATTTAAATGAACGTTCATTAAAATTCTAACACAAACAGCATTAAGAATACACTTACAGCAGTTGTATTTAATGTTGCGTATACCATTTGGCGTGAATTGTCGCAGATTATGTCTACAATACGAGGATGGAAACACACTCATTGTTCTTCATTCATTGTTTGTCTACAATTGTCTCATAGCGACGATAAAATAATTATAATTATTGCTACTACTTGTTAAATCTTCCAGGTATTCTGTGTTCATATTTTTATACATCGTAAATGTCGTCAAGTTTCTTTTGTATATTTGTATATTCTGCCCAGCTATGAGAAATACAGATCTTCTGCCCTTGGGTTATGTTTTTTTAATCATTTTATCACCTAACATCCTGGTCTTGAACAGTCAGACCTCAAGTCTTCGGTCCATCAAGTCATACGGCGTCCATATTTGTGGTTTCTTTTTCTAAAAATATCATGTATAAATATAAGTCTTTCTAGCTGTATAAGTTATATTTATGTCTAATGTTTGCGTCAAAAGAATATTGTAAAAGTTTTGGGAAGATATTATTATCGAGACTAACAGCCTAATAATGTTGACTAGTTTCAAGTTAATACGACATATTGGGGCCAATAATATCTAAATTGTATTGTTCATGTTATAAGATTTATTTACCGGTTGTGTTTACAGCTATATATGTTATATAAAGAACTAACTGAACCCCGCGGTGTTACCCGCGGTTATTGTTGTACCGCGAGTAACGCCGCGGGACAAAGTTAGTCTATAAAAAGTAGCCTAAGTTACTCCCTGGATCATCAGCTACCTGCCAGTGAAAGTCCCGTCAAAATCGGTCCAGCCATTCCAGAGATTACCCGGAACAAACAGACAGACAGACAGACAGACAAAAAAAAATTTAACTACATTTTTGCCATATATACCTTGTATACATACATATGCATTTAGTAAAAAGCGGTTATTTTAATATTACAAACAGACACTCCAATTTTATTTATTTGTATAGATGTATAGATAATATAAACTAGAACAGAGTCTTCTTCAGACATTTTTTTTAGGACGATGTATATAAAAAAATATTAAGCATCGCTAACCATTGAGTGTATTGACTATTAACCTGTGTGTTTACTATTAACCTCATATACTTGAATAGTTTTAGAGTTTTAAACTCATATCAATATTTCAACTAATAAGATAAAAAATGAGTTTACCAGTTAGTTCCACTTCCGTTCCATTCCGCATGTCCGCCGCAAGACAAAGATTTTAATTTACTGCTCACGTTGTTTAATGCAATAAAGCTAAAGGAGTTTTATTAGATCTACTTTTACAGTGATGTTTCGCTAGATATAAAAACATAAACCTTTAGTTCTGCTTTGTCTATACATCCATACAAATAAATAAAATTGGAGTGTCTGTTTGTAATATTAAAATAACAGCTTTTTAATGAATGGATATGTATGTATACACGGTTCATATATCAAAAATGTAGTAATAAATTTTTTTGTGTGTCTGTTTGTCTGTCTGTTTGTTCCGGGTAATCTCTGGAACGGCTGGACGGATTTGACGGGACTTTCACTGGCAGGTAGCTGATGATCCAGGGAGTAACTTAGGTACTTTTTTTAAACTAACTTTGTCCTCGTTTCTCGCGGTGCAACAATAAGCTTCAGCTAGTCTGTTAATAAATTATGATCTTATTGTTATACGAAGTGAACAAAAAATTTACATTACTAAATATGAAATCGAGAATAATAGTTTATCAACTTCTCGGTACATTTTCAGTGAGAATATGAAATTAGAAATTTGGAAAATATGATGATCATTAAAATATTATGTTTATACATATTAAAGTTGTGACCGCAAAACAAAACAAGCTATGTGCGCGGTTTACGAAGAAAATAATTATTATCGAAAGTTTATGATAACATGATATGCAAATGAAGTTACTTTATCATACGTGTGATATGATTATGATCACATGTGGTATGAACTGTCTCGTTGGGCTATCGGTTAGCGACTGCCGATCATGAGGTCTCGGGTTCGATTCCCGTGTTGACTGCTGTTGGGTTTTTCTTACAAGAAATTCTTAATAGCAGCCCGGAGTATGGAAGATGGCGGTGTTTCCCGCCCGTGCTTCGGATAACACGTTAAGACCTCAGTCCCGGTTGCCATGAACACCTATGACAATCGTTGTTGGGAAGTCAGTGCCCTCAAATATACCGACAATTTCTTTCCTTTTTTTTTTTTTTAACGTTTGGAAACCCCCTCGGGCCGTCACCCCGCCGGGGTTTGCGGCGGGGCGATGTGTCGGAATCGAACCGACTAAAACCACACGGTGTGCCACTCTGCGCCTGAGACGGGAGGGATCCGGGAACTGCTGTTATTAACACATCCGGACCCCTCCCGGCGCCTGCCCGCACTGAAGCGGGCACCGTCTGCTGTTAATAACTCTCAATGTAGGCGACGTACGGCACACGCGTAACGTCGCCCCCTCGCGGGTGACCACTAGAGCGGATGGAGGGGAAAACCCGTCCCCACTATCCGCAGCCACACTCAGGGCGGCATGAGGCGCTGGTATGCGCGCCTCCGCCGCCCGGTTCGCCGGCGCCGGATCGGGTCCGAGTGGATATCATCCTCCCGGGCCTTCTCCGCCGCCTCCTTCCGCGAAATTACGTCTTCGCAGAAGGCTGCGACCGCGATAAAACTGATGTCGCTACCGGCCATGGTGCGAATGATGGCCGGTAGCAAGAGATCCCCTCCGATGACTGCAGTGAGGGCCCGGCGCTGCGACGACCAAGCGGGGCAAATCGCCAGCGTATGCTGGGCCGAGTCCTCCCTGCAGTCGCGGCGGGACTCAGTTCCCTCCTGGCGACCGAGTGCAGGTACCTTCCGAAGCATCCGTGTCTGGAAAGAACCTGCGTCAGTCGGAAGGAAAGGGTCCCGTGCTGCCGCCTCCAAATCCCACGGAGGTGTTCCAGACAAGGCGCACGCCGCCTCGGTGGACACCGTGCGGTATCCGCGGATGGCTCTGACCGCCAATACCCTCTGAGGCCGCCAGAGGCGGGCCTTATTGAGGGCAGTCAGAGCCGCCACCCACACCGGTGCCCCATACACTATACTGACAACTAATTCAACCTTTTAATTCAGTTCACCCGCAGGGTTGCGGAGGTCCGGTGCCAGTCGCTCCGTGGAAAAACTGATATTACAACTATAAATCTTGGGAATAATAGGATAGGAAGATGATGATGTGTGATATGATTAATTAAATTCTTAACAAAATGCGGTGGCCAATACAAAATCACACCGAAAGCCAAATTCAACAAGACTCAATCTAGCGAGTTCTATCGTCCTAATGATTTTGATATCCGTCCAACCAGATTCGACAAAAACCCAATGCTGCCATTACTATAGTAAAGTTTATACTACTTATAACCAAATTGGTGATTTGCTATCGAACAAGCGCAAACAATAAATAAAATTTTGATTGTTGTCGTGTAAAGCGACAAGAAACAAGAACTTTGTTGTTATTGTTATGAGACTTTATTCAATAAAATTTACAAACAACTTAAAGTAGAAGTAATAGAAATTTTAGTGGATTGGAAAATAACGTGGTGTGTAATTTACCGGGGAAAACAATGTTTTCTTGGTATTACAGTATAATAAACCTCATTGGTAACGATATTACAGTGTTATTCTAGTTAAATAAATGAAAATTACACTTATAGAATTAGGAGAAAAGGCATACTTCAGGACTTTTAGTGTTCTACATTTTATTTTAAACTGTATAGAGTCTATAGTCTACAAAACAAATCTTCGTTTCCTTTCACTCTCTATTGGTTTATTTTGTCACCCCATAATCGTCTCTTCACCCAACACAGTAAAGCTTCAACTCATCTGATCAAGGGTATCGAATTTAATTACTGTGTAGTTTATTATTTATGTTTGTTCATTATATTGATGTTTCATGTTCATAATTCTTACGTTTAAATACCCGTTCTCTGTATGTGTGCCTCATTTAAAAAATACTTTTAAAATTAAAAGATATCGTATTTTTCACCATAAGTCTACTAACCTACATTACTTGCAGGTATATGTTGATGAAAAAGTACTCAATCGGTATTAACCTCAAAATAAGTAGGTATATTTAGGCTTCTTAAAACAGGGTCCAGAACAACAGGTTCTTTATCTTACAAAAATCACGCCAAAAGGTGGCACAAGATAGTAATATTTACCAAGTGTATTTAATAAGCAATTTTAATTATATACAAAATTTACAAACAGCACGAAGGGGCCGACTCGACCGGAGCGGTACTAACCTCGCACATATCACCGTGAGTGCGAGACCGGAGGCCCAATGATGCAGAAGCATCACTAGGCTGCAATGGTGCGGTTCACTATGTTGCATTGTCTGCATTTGCCATGAGTATGGTGAACACGAGTCTTGGATTCTGTTTATGCTTTCAATCAGGTAGTGTAGAGCCGTGTTGGCCATATATTTAAATAGTTTTATACAAAAATTTAAACCGCGTTAGTTTCTACCGCGAAGGGATCGTTAGGAAAAGGCTTCATATTTTTTTCTGTAGTGTTTTCATTATCAGGTGTGTTTAAAAAAGTACTGCAATCTTAAACAATAGTACCCATTAAAATTTCTCAACTACACCTGTTACGTAACATCGTTAGCGTGGTCACGAAGCTACTTACAGCACAACTCTGCTTATTGTGCATATTTAAGTTGGTGACATTTTTGAGAATTTACATCAACTGCCTTTAAAAATCCACCGCTGGACATAGGTCTGTCCGTAGAAAGGAGATTTACTGTATACTACTACTGTACAATAGGCAGAAGGGCTATGTTTGGGACTAAATCCGCCCACACGCCCACCATTGTAACTCCTGTACACCAGGATCAACTGCAGTGACCCACGAACACACCGAGTTATGACACTCGGGAAGTCCCAGGAAAAAATAAACTGTCTTGGAACTCGTAACGAAGTTAATCAGAAGAAAAACTGGAGGAGTTGGAAATATAATAAGTTCACTTTCCTCTTTGGCAAAGCGGGAGACAAAATGAAGTCAAAATAGGCAGACAGCTTTTACAAACCGTGAAACACCACGGATAAAAATATTTTGGGTTCTAAGTAAGAGAGATGTATTTGATTACTATAGTATGTATGGCAGAATCGCCTAATGGCATGGAAATTCACCGCAGTTGACTCTGGATGAAGGGCTAGTATAGGGTCTCAACTAAGCACTCATTAAACATCTATTACGATTAAAATAAAGGCGAGAACGCGCAACTATTACATGTGAATTCCTTAAATACAAATTTCGTAAAGGCGCAATAATTAGTTTCTGACAATTAGTAAGTAACATACAAACTAGTTAATATAGTAGATGGCCAACAATTTAACATAGATACATTTATTTTCACGATCGTAAGTGAATTTAAAAAAAATTGTAATACATCCTAATAACGTGTGACAAGTGTAAACTGTTTTCTAACATTACGTCAGCTGGCCATAACATTAAGAATCAACATTTTCCAAAGTTGAAACTATCCGAGCTACAATATTATCCACTTTGCGTATTATAGGAGAAATATGTCATCATTTATCAAAGCATTCCTTTGCAAGAACTTTCGTTAGTTAGTGTCGGCAAAGAATCCAATGAAATAAAGAACACTACAAACTTTTCTCCATGTATAAAAAATTCTTCAAATATGGTTTTTTTATAAGACTACAAAAAAATTACAATTGAGACTGCAACTAACCTTAAAAAAAATGTGCGATACTATTTATACATGACTTACGTGAACGTAGTTATTTTCCAGTTCATTATTATAATTTTCTAAAATAAACGTGTATTATGGAAGCACATTTTAATTTTATTATTTCTTTGCAGCAGGAATCGACATCGTTAGCTGAACGGATACGCTTACTGACTTGTGACGTCGAAGATGAGCCGGAGGAGCGTAGATCATCACCAGCAGGCGCAAATACGGACAAGATGTCAAGTAGCAGTGACAAATTGAGCGATAAGTCATACAGCAGCGTCGATAAGAATAATGAAAAAGCTTTCGGCAGTGCTTCTTCGAGCTCATCGTCCTCAACTATATCAGTGCCTCTGCAAACTCGCCAGGCACCGCCTGACCTTGGAGACGTGCACCAGGAACCGCAGAAGGTAGGTTTAACCATAAGTTAACAATCATTTAAACCTATATTTTGACAATACATTTCTTACAGTTTGTAGAAAATGTATTACTATTTTATGCCTCAAACATACATTGGTATAACTTAAGAATAAATATAAAACCAAAATCCGGGTGCAAAAATCCTAAAAAGACACTTATTAAAACTTCACAGGAGATTAGGATACGGCGGGCATCTCAGAGCCTCTTCTGGGCTGCTCTAGATCCTAATTTCCCTCGAAGTTTGTAAGATATTACTTTTGTACGTTCGTAATAACAATTCATTGTTAAACATGTCCCCAGTCCAGACAAATTGTAGCACTTGTATCAGTTGAATTTACTGGTCCCTTTGTAATTTAATTAGAATAATTTCATCAAAATATTATATTAACTCTACATAGTAACCAGTTGTTACTCTTGTAGTGGTTGATGATCATTACAAATGAGATCCACATAGAATAGTGAATAGTGTTAGCATTTTTCTGATGAGGTAGCTTAATTCGGAATTCCCAGAACCTCTGACTCTGTTTCTAAGGTCAGTATCTGGTCTTAAAAGCCAACTCTACACTTCTGTTTAAAGAAGCCTTATGAAGGAAAGGTTCAATCTAATAGTCACTTTCATTGCTTACTAATGGGAGTTCAAAAATTAATTTAGTAAGTAATTTCCTGCACATTGCATTTTGAATTCTTGAATGTAATTTATACTACGGTAGAAATAAGATTACGTGCTTAGTTTGGGTTCCTTTTACTGTGGTTTGGCCCTACCGTGTCTTAAGCTTTTGCTAGTTTTATATTATATTACCATTACTAAAATTTTACACAAATCTCAAAACTTATAGTACCTTTTTATTAAAAACATTATGCTTTATAGTTTATACAGAGTTTCTTTAATTAAAAGTCTCTTCATTTACAAAATGTAAAAGAAGTTTGTAAAGAGAATTATATGTAGGTAGATACTTAAGCTGACGGGTAATAATTAAAACCCAACGGCTTTAAATAAATTTAAATTATGAAAAATACTCATATTATAATTGACCTTATCTTCCTCTCTGTTCCATTTTTTATCCTAAAATAACGTCAGAAATCAAACCTATGTGTTATTCTAAAGTATAAACTACTATATAGGTATTACTACCAACTTTAAACATATCATAATCTGATAATTCTTTACCACTTATTACGGTCCTTGCTGACGTTTACGTTAATAAATTAAATCAAAAAGCTTTTTAAAAACAAACTTTTACTGGAAGGCCTGGAGACGAATCAAACGAGTCCAAACTCGATGATGTCGCAACGTTTCTTTACCGAGTTCATTTGGCTCCAGCATCAGATCAGCTCCATGTTATAATATTGTATAGGCACGCTGTATACATCTGCTTGCAAAGTTTCAGCAAAATCGGTTGAATATATCTGCTTCAAAATTGAGTTGCAAAGTTCCACCCGAACATACAAGCATACACACTTTCACATCACATTGCAAGTTAATAAAAAGCTTGTCATATATAAACAAAACAAATAAAATGAGTCTAAAATTCGACGGAATTACTATTAATTATAAAATAAACAATTTTAATAGTTAATTTTCCTATTTACTCGGTGTTGACGTAGGTGGTTTGGTTTCACCACCTCCGTGGGTTTCACGGTGGCTTGCGGCACGCAAATTTGTACATGAGATATAACTGAAATCTGTTAAGTGAATTAGGAATTTAATATTATTGTTTATGAATGAAAATTTCTTTAGATAATGGCGTTTAGCCTCAATTATATCAACGGCGCTTTCTTTATCATTACATTCATGGCTACAATCGCCTGAAAAAAAACAGGAAAAAAACAGATAGAGATTAATCAGGTAGCGTTTTCAGGTTGTAGTGTTTCTTCTGTTGATATATTTCATATAACAAAGTTTCAGAACATCAATTTCCTATCACTGTATATGATACATTATACCACTTGAATTTTCTCTTCTTATTTACTTTTTTAATACAGCAGACACACCCCGTACTTTCTCCTAATCATGTTTTCTTTCCATCCCATGGACCGCAACTTGTATACCTACTTACCTAGTTTTAAGTTCTTTTTGTAATTATCTGGTCAACCAAAAAGTTTTTATTATAATAAATAAGTAATAATAATATTGACTTTCTACAGCCCTATATCTTTACTAAATCGATCATCCAACACTAAAGGATTTCATGAGATTACGTTTCAACCAAACTAACAATCGTTTATTGCGCTATAAACCATCAAAAGAAATAAAAAACGCCGTGAAAACCCACTTCTTAATTCGTCGGCAAAGCGGACTTTAAACCGAGAGATCATCAAACTCGTACGAGACGACCACCGATGCTTCAATATTCTTTCTGTAGCGTTCTCTCTCTCGTTCTCTCGTTCGAAAGAGCGATCGAGCGGAATCAAGAGTCAAAAGTGTTTGTACAGCCTTTTAGAAGAAGCTACCTGACGAAGTTGACCACAGCAAATGGAGAAGTCGTTGCTTTTAAGCAAGCCGTCCTTTTGGAAGTGGAACGTTTCTATAGCGATTCGTACGCTTTGCATTCATCTCGACGTGATCACAAAATGAGGACTCTAGAGCTACATTATCACCACACTATACCGAAGATCTGTCAGAAATCAGCACTGACAAAATCGAGATGGCTCTTGGACAGCTGAAAAATGGGAAACCCCTGGAGAGAACAGCGTTACAACAGAACTGTTAAAGGCTGGAGGTAAGCACATACTGAGGAAGCTCCAAACGCTTTTTAAAGCTGTCCCGTTCGAAGGGAAATCTCCAAACGCATTTTCCTTCTAAGTCACGTCTACAAGCTGTTCTCAAGACTCATCACAAACCGTCTTGCGCGAAGAATCGATGAATTTCAAGTACCGGATCAAGCTGGATTTTAAAGCGGATATGGCACCAAGACCACATTCACATAGGGCGGAAGGTTATACAGAAGACAGAGTCCCCTGTCTCTAGCAACATTTGATGATTATGAAAAGGCCTTTTGACTCGATCGATACCCGTCATGACATACGGAGCCAAAACGTGGATCTTACGGCAAGGCTGGTCCACAAGTTCAAAGTCACTCAGCGTGCCATGGAGAGGGCTATGCTCAGCGTTTCCCTGAGGAATCGCATTAGGAATGAGGTGATCTGATAGAGAACCAGGGTCATCGACATAGCCCACAAGATTAGCAAGCTGAAGTGGCAGTGGGCTGACCATATTAGCCGTAGAACTGATTACCGTTAGGGTAAACGGGTTCTTGAGTGGAGACCGCGTCTAGGCAAACGTAGTGTCGGACGTCCACATGCCAGGTAGAGTGATGATCTGCGTAAGACGGCTAGCAGGCGTTGGATGGGGGAAGCCAAGGATCGAAACAAGTGGCGTGCAATTGTAGAGGTCTATCTATTGCAGTGGACTGCGATATCCTAATGATGATGAATGAATAGGACATAGGAAGAAAGATAACTTTACTTTTCATTGAAAACAAACGTCAGAGTTCTTGACGTTAAAGAGTCGTAGGGATGTTGGTTGACTCTTTCGTCCAAAAACCTGACACTTTATAACCTCGATAAACCATACTATACCGTGATAAACGGCGCCTAAACAATCGAAAACACGGTGAAAAACTTATCTACATCAAATCAACTAGACAGTATTAACACTATAATAATCAGACCGCTAATAACATTAAAGTTAAATTTATTTCAGACAGACAAAAATTATCCCTACACCTCCAACACAAGATCCTCTTCTGGAGGGTGCAGATATTAATTTTCCCTGTATTTTTCTGGATTAATTTTCTTAAGCAAGGGTCGCTATTAAATTAATTTTCACTTTATTTAGAACCATCTGTGGGCTTACGTTACGCCTTTCCAGTTATTAAATGACCCTTTCTGAAGAGCTACGGTGACTCTACTGAATAAGTATTGAAGGATTCTTAGGTATTAAAGTAAGTAACTTGTAATAACCTATGTATATAGAGTTATAATAGAAAGCTACGGAAAGTTAAATATAATTTGTGATGAGATTACTTATGAACCTGATAGGTACATACACCCTGACACGAGCAGGGATTAAAATTCTGCTACAGATAAAAAGAAAAACATGAACATCTAAAACCCTATCCAAAGCTTCACCGGAAAAATGAACGTTGTAAGTTTTTTATTCATGCCTTTCACTTTTATTTCGTAAATTTCGACAGGAAAAACTTTACTTCTATGCCGTTTTAAACTTTTGTGCTAAATAAACATGAAACCGAATATAGAATTTAAATATTTAACTACCATTTAGGTCACTATTTTGATAGCATCGAGTTTGCTATTGAACAGCGAATGTTTTAGTTTTAAATAACTACATTTATTTTATCCATATCTATACTTCCATTCTTATAAATGCAAAAGTAACTCGGTCTCTCAGTCCTACTTTCACGGCCAAACCGCTGCACCGATTTAAATGAAATTTGGCATGGAGATATTTTGATTCTTGAGGATGGACATAGGCTACTCTTTACTGTGAGAAACGACAAATATGCGGGCGGAGCTGCGCGCAAAAGCTAGTATTTAACTACATGTACATTAAGCTATTCGGTGATTTGTTATTTGTCCATTAGCAATGTGGCGACTTCCACATACAACGCAAACAGAGCGCCATCTACCGAAAATACGTCGACCTACGGAGTAACGAAGAAACTACCAATCCTAAATCGCGCGATAGAAGTTCTCGCGCCGATTGACATATAAACAACATCCCAACATCAACCGTTGGGCCGTGGCCCGCCAGGCATGTTCATCTCTATCATTGCGCGATTTAGGATTGGTAGTTTCTTAGTTTCCTTCGTTCCATCTATCTTCGGTAGATGGCGCTCCATTTGCGTTCTATGTGGAAGTCGCCACAACGGTACCCTTTTGTACATACAAAACATAGTTGGGTTGAGGGAAACGTAACAAAGTTAAATAATTACGTAAACAAGGCTTACTGAACATGTCTCAACGGCATCGGTTTGTAGCACAGATAAAGTTTTGAGCCGACCTATAAAAGCAAAACTTTATGCGTCCATTCAAGTAAAGAGCCCAGTGTGAACACTGTTACTATAGGTTAACGCAATGATATTACATAAAAAAATATCATTGGGTTAACGTATATCATGAAACTATTGCATTTCCTTATGGAAATCTACACAAATAAATAAGGGGTCTTTTTGTAGTTTTATATATTAACAACTTTGCACTCAATGCATATAAAAGTATGTGCGGTACTTACATAAAAAAATCCACTTTGCAAATGTTTGCCTGTCTGTCTGTTTGTTCTAGCTAATCTCTGGAACGGCTGGACTAAGTTTGAAGTGATTTTCACTGGCGGATAGCTGTTAATATAAGTATTAACTAAGCCTACTCTTATTTTAGATTATCCTCACGGTTGTTACCGTGTCACTCTGTTACCTGCCATTATCGTTAAGAACAACCGCGGGTAACAGCCCGGAGTGCACTAGTATAGTAGTAGGTATGTATTAGGTTTAGAGATGCAGAGACGTGCAAATAAACCAAACTATCTTGAGAGACCCAAATACGATTTGAACGACGAATTACGAATAGACTTTAATTAAATAACGTAACCATTTCCTTTTCTGTAAGGCTACTGATATATAACCAAAACTAAACTAAAATAAAACTTTATCCTTAAACAGTACATTAAAAATACTTTCATAATTATTAAGGAAGCCAGTTTACTTACAAAAGTGTATTCATTGAATCGGCTTCATCAGCGCAGTGCTGCATTTTCCGTGCTTTACCTAAGTTCTATCGGGACTAAACAGGGTCTGGTGTTCCAACTAATATTATAAGAAGTACATTCAAGAAATAAGGAATATAATAACCACACCGGTAGTGTAGATGAACAAAACTTTAGAGGAATGTTTAAGTAATAGAATATCAGTAGTTTTATTACTTAAAGCTGCCGGTTCATGTGCCATCGTAATTTGCTTTGAATAAGGCAGCGCACTTACTGCCTTATGAAAAGTCCTCTTTAAAAAGTTACGTATTTTCCATTAGCAATATATGTGTTATGTTCCTAATTAAAAGTTTACGATTCATGCTAATGCTATAATGGACCGATGAAATTAGTACTGAAGTGAGAAACTTGTAAATTGATAACTTTTTCAGCACTTTGTTAAAGGGCCTATATTTAAAATGATGAAAGAAATCAATAATAAGTTAATGTACACCCGTAACGAACCAAAAACTTACCTAAGTTTGAATGAGAAAAGACCTCTCTGCTTTTTTAATTTTCTTCATACTGACTTTTTTTATGGGACTGATCCCGCCCACACGCCCACCACTGTAACTCCTGTACCCACGATCACACCGAGTTATGACACTCGGGAAGTCCCAGGAAAATTAACTGTCTTAGAACCCGCAACGAAAAAACAGGAGGTGTTGGAAATATGATAAGTCCACTTCCCTCCTTAGCAAAGCGGGAGACAAAATGAAGTCAAAATAGGCAGACACCTTTTTTAAACCGGGAAGCACCACGGATAAAATATTATGGGTTCTAAGTGAGCTATATTTGATTACTATAGTATGTATGGCAGAATCACCTAAACGCACGGAAATTCTATATAGTAGCTAGTATCAGGTGTTGAGCATTGACACAACACCTTAATACAGACTTCTCACATCTTTCGACATTTATACAAAGAAGTATTTGTGATTGATACAAAGAAGAAAGAAAATACAAAAAACTTGAGAGGTGTCAAGGGAAACCCGGATGGAACAAAGTTCACTGTCAGGATTCATTACTGTTATTATTATTTATTATGTACAAAAAACCTGTATATTCTCAACAAAAATAATCGGCGCGACACCACATTGTTCAATGCGAAATAGAAATGAAAATATCTGGCTTGCTTTCTGTAAGAGAGAGAGAGACAGACAGAGAAACATGCGCACGCCCCACGGCTTACAATAGCTTACTATAGCAAAAAGTGTCGTTACCACTTTTCGTGAGAATTTATTCCGTCTAGCCCCCTTTCACAACGCGTTATAAGGAACTTCGTTCCTAAAAGAAGCCGTTGCGATTACCAAACAGATAAAATGGTTTATGACATCATTCAACTAAATTTACTTTTTTTTAACGAGAATGCTACAGGAAAAGCTTATGACCATTACTCGACAGTTGAAGTGGTACAGTATGTCAATTTTGTAAAGAGTACATCAAATTGCCAGTTTGTTCAACAACAATTTTCCACTTGTACACACAAAGCCATATTGAAACACAAAGGTTAAGGGGATTACTCGGTTTTGAAGTTTTAAAACCGGTAGTAGATTGTAAGTATCAGTAATAATAGTTCTATTTTACGAGGCACGGCCGTCCCTTTTGAGGTTGTAGAGTCACTTTACCCTTAAGATTTTAGATAACAAAGGCCGTATTTAGTCTTTTATCTTTCATCATAGTATAAACTGAGCGTTTACATATTCGTACACATGTTTAGACTCAGACTTACGTTATAAAAGAATATGCTGTAATTAGGGCACATTAGGTTGTGGAATTCTTGTTTTTCTAAATGCTTTACTAAAATAATTTATGAAAATTTATTATAAAACTTTATTTTTACACATTAACCTATGTATATTTGTTTCTAAATTCAGGAAGCAAAACACTATATATTAGACAAATCATTTTTTAAAGAAAGAAACATCAATATTTACATTTCAGTCGCTTCTTTGATAGAACAAAGTATAACTATGTATCCAGTAATTGGATAAAATCTACAATTTTCAAGAAATACAAAGGAACTTCCTTGTAACAGAGAGACCTATATCCTGCAGTGTACTGTTAAAATAAAATAGCTCCATTAAGGTTAAAAAAATATTTCAATTTTTTTTTAATACTGCTACTCAATCACGAGCTACTTCAGGAAAAAAGAATTTGGTCTACAAACAGAGGATAAAAAGTATTTACTGATCTATTTTTGTCTGTATTTACATAGATGATGGATCGCTTTTATTTGATAAATTATACCTTTAATTAATCCACGTTGCAAGATCTTTCAAGAGATTCTTATCCGATCCGAATCCGTCATAATAGGAATCTAGATATCTCGGGTGAAATTCGCTAATTGCTCATATTCCTATATACAAGTATCGTCTGAAAACAGTTTATTGGCAAAAATGCCTAATTGAAAAATAACTCTAACCTACGTACGGAAAAATCAAATGATTAATCACGGTTGTGATTTCTTCCCAGCACTAACTTCTTTCCATCTGTAATGGTGTCCGAAATAGAGGCCTACGGATGACAGAGAGAAATCGAATGACTAAACTAAGTGCGTAGCCGTAAACGTATGGTATTTGTTCTACAACTACTTCGGGTTGTATTATGAAGGGTCGGGATTAGACAAGAATCGTTCGTAGTGCATAACCTTTCTAAAAATTCTATTTTTCGTTGGTATTAACGAGAAGATTTATACAAATTTCCCTTGCTGCATTCTAAAAGATTAAACATTAGTTGTCATTAGTGCCTGAATGTCCGATCTTTGCTTGGTATTTTCTTTAGTAAATTTTCTAAAAATGAATTTTACCTGAAACCACTCAATCAGTTCAAATCAGTTTGGCCCTGCCAAAATGACTCTACTCTGCCTGATGGAAAGCATAAGCAGAATCCAAGAGTGGTGGTCACCATACTGCGAATGCAGACAATGCAACAATGCAGTATGGTAACCCACACTATGGCGGGCTAGTGATGCTTCTGCATCATTGGGCCTCCGGTCTCGCACTCACTAACGAAACACGACAGCATGATCGCTGTCATTTTACGTTGATTTTCTGTGCGGTGGTAGTACCGCCCCGGTCGAGCCGGCCCATTCGTGCTGAAATCAGCGTGGCTCTACTACCTTGATATACTTAGCAAACTTAACTTCATGAAAAACTTTGAAGCGGTTTCCGAGATTTTGATTATATATAAACAAGAATTACTCGTTTATATGTATTAGTTAAAGAGCTTGTCATATGCACTCTGCAGTGACTCTGCACCATATTTGACTGTTGTTCACACACATAAAAAAATATAAATGATACATATTTTGAAGAGTCATAACGTATCACCTTTTTCGTTAATATTTAAAGACACGTATGTAACAATTTAATATATATCGAGCCCTTTTATAGATAAAATTTTAAGGGACTGATATACTAACCAATGCCGGGATGGGAAGGTGACTATTAACAGTCATATACCTATACTCATCAGAATAATTTATTTTCATTTGTCATGATTTATTCTATCCATAAAAGACAGAAAGTATGCATAAATTTAAGTAACTATTTCTGTAAAGAGGTAAAAAACTGTCTATTTTAAACCTAACGTTTATTCCATCAAGATGTTTGTGTCTGACTTTTCTCAATCGGGTTCTGAATCTGAATATAATTATTAAAAGTTAATTTACTAAGCCGGGTCTCAACAAAGAAAAACACTTTGTAATCAATATGCAGGGTATAAAATATTTAATGCAAATAGTATGGTTTAGAAATAAGTTCGCTACTAATAGCTTTCATCGTCTGATTCGCATAATAGGTATATTGAATTATTGAATGCATCTATATATTGGAGGCACGTAAGCTTGTCCGTAAGTATTCAGAAAATCACGAGGCCAATACCGACACCAAAATGTCCCACAGACGCAAACATAAAACTAAATCAATCATAGCATATGTAAAATTCACAACAAAAAAAAACATTTTTCAATTTTATATTTTACTTTATTTAATTAGTTTTGTCAGAAACCATTTAGGCCAGTCATCTTAGGCCAAATTAGGTGAGTATCTCGGAAAATCGATATATCCAGTATATTACCACTTAAAAACTTGTATTTTGGCATCCTAAAACTGTTCTCAAAATTCACGTATAATTGGATGGTCGCAAGCTTTAAATTCAGGGATCATAGGTCACAAAAATAGTTTCTTTTTATGCAAATATTTCATTTTGTATGGGTTTTACGCTATTTGTATTTATTTTCAATGCTTGCAATGCTTGTATTTGGAAATGCCAACCTTAAATGACTAGTACTTTTCTGAATACAACCCAAAATGGTCGCTTTATGTTCACGGATTTGAACGCCTGAGCGTGGTCCCGTGTTAACGAGTAATATTTTTGCCTCCATCTGTGATAGTAGTCAACTTTGTATGCTCTAATATTGAGATTTACGCAAAGGTAATACCCACTTACTAAAACCACTACCGTGCTGAAAGAGGGTTTCTGTCAGTTCGATATCGACACACCTACCATTCAATTACGCTTACCTACGTGGTGGTAGGGTTTTCTATTAGAAGTTATACTAGTTCAATAAAATACCTTCTATATGAATGTATAACCGGTAATAAAGAAATTTTGTTTTAAATTGACATATGTATTTATAATCCTTAGCCTAAGTCGGAGCCGCGGCGTCAGTTCCTGTCTACATTGGCACCTCTTACCGCCTGTGTCGGCAGTGCTGCTCATCATGAAGGCTTTTACTACGTACCTCCAGGAGACAGAACATCAGCATCCTCAGCTACTAACTTAGATTTACAAGAACATAACGAAGCACCAGCACCTGATGTTGTGGCTGGAACACCAGGTAAGTCAGACGTTAAAAAAACACACCCGAAAAGGACAAACAAATGAATAAGTCCAACGATCACATTCGCTCTCGTAAAAAGTTATGTCCATTGGGCCACGGTACTTTAAAGTTAGTATGTTTATTTCATGTTCTTATCACAGTAATACTTAATTATTTTTTTATATTTTGTCTGTTAGATAATTATAATAAAATCAAGATTAATTCCCACATTGTTTTGCTAATACATACAAATAAATAATACATGTTTGTAATACTACTTTTTACTAAATCACTGATAAGTAGCTGATGATGTAAGAAGTAACTTAGGCTACATTTTTTAGACTAGCTTCAACCGCACAACGACAATAACCGAGGGTAACACCGCGGGACTTAGCTAGTTGGTAGATATAATTAGTTACGAGTTTTTCATTGTGAAATAACTAAATCAGTATTAAGTATATAAACTCTTAAAAATACACATTGTAGAAGATACAAAAGTTACAAACTGCGGTTTATTGAACAGCGCGCTTCGCTTAACTCAATTTCAATTTATTTGTTGATGGTATTTTCTCGCGTCGAAGTTTTTGCTGTCCTGCTCACTATAGGTACCTACCTATTATACGAGCATTGTCATTATATTATGATTGTTTTAAATATGGGATTTTTCACATTTATTTATGTATTTCATAGTTGTCGTACCTAAAGTTATTTAATGATTAAATGAACTTGTTTGCTCTTTCCGTGAATAACACGAGATAGGACTAGAATAGAAGATAAAACTACTCTATACTACTTAACACTTAGAAAATAAAATTATTAAGGTTTACCTATGCATCAACGTCGTCACACTCAGATGACAAGAGAGCAGTAAGTTGGGCCTACAACTACTACAACGCCTAGCTCCCAAGTGGTGACTCGTTCCATTATAAGAATTAAAAAAAAAAGGTTTTTCAATATTTTTATACTACTGGAATAAATACTTTACACTAGCAATAGCACGACAGGGTGACAAATACAGACAGTAATGAGACACCACGGTCCTTAAACGAGAAGAGGACGTAGATGATCCGGTTCTTCAGATGCTGGTACTTAAAGTATCGTGCGGTATTTTGTCGGTTCAGCTGTGTAACAATCATCCTATCGACAGTCCCGTAACGGGCATACGAATGGGTATACGCACAAACACAACTTAAAAATATCAAGTCTGAAAATAGTTCATGTTTCATATTCCATTAAAATATGAACTTAACCCGGTCACACAACTAGAGTTCTATAGTTATTTTCAGATAAGAGAAAACGTTGTATCCACTTTGTATTTTTCTTTGTAAAGAATTCTCAGGTTCCATTGCTTTGTTAAATAAATCGGATTACAAGCCTTCTTGTGGACAAACGTAAGTCCTCGTGTCTATATTTCGTTAATCTTGCATAAAAGTATCACAATACGTGGAAAGCATAGTTTATTTATCTATATCAAATATTTTTCTTAGAATCTTCCTTTTATAAAAGCAAACCAAATACGTGGTACTTTGTGTTGTCTGAGGACTCTGATGGCATTCGCTCCACAAAAAAAAAAAATCGTAGTAGACTTAAGGCTGACCCACATTTTCGGAAAAACCAATCGGAAAAATAATTTAAAAGTTTATTTCTTCTTAGTTTATTCTGTGGTGTAGTGTTAATGAAATTAAGTCAATAAATTGAGTACGCAACGTTGCAACGTTTAGTATACAGTAATAAGTATAGTCTACAAAACAGTAGTAGTAGATAATAATTTATTTGGTAACAATCAATGCTTGAATTAGAGTTATTGTACCTAGGTAATTCAAGCAACTAACAACCCTAATCATATTAGTTTCAATCATATGTTCTATATTTTTACAAAAATAAACAATAAACAAATGTCATTGTAGAATTAAAAACAACTACTTAAAGCTTTTATAAGTTCTAATCATTTTTATTTTGTAACTAACAACTCACCGGATAATTGTAATCTTATTAGCACTGTTATTTTGCCGCAAAAATCATATATCAAAGATAAATATTACCTACCTCTTCATTTTTACCCGACTATAGCAAAGCCAAAGAAAGATTATACCTGTAGGTAGATGCCATAGTATAAAATAAGTCAGCGTCAAAAGTTAAAACCATTCCATTTTATTAATTAATTCCTTTGATATTAAAGGAGTAAAATTGAATACGTAAATTGTTTATCTAAGCTTATTTTCAATCAATGACATTTTGTTAGTAATATTTAAAGAGACTATTCATTTTACGAGATCATTATTGTTGTTGTTTTCATTTAGACGAATGATTAGATCTACAACCTTTGCAAGACCCAACTGTATAATAAGGCTAATATTGAGACTGTTTCCGGATAGCACAAAGTAAAATAATATCTAATCCTTATTTTAAATAAAGTACATATACATATTAAGTGCTTGCACGGGAAACGGATACACTTTCGTTATTTTATTAATGTTTTTAAATTTTTTGGGTCCTGCTTATCTGCTTCAGGATGCTATTAAGGATGCAGCCTTAATAGCATCCTGAAGCGATGATTACTATTATTATTTGTATAAAAATGACAAATCACTTAGTATGCCTATGTGCAGGGGCTGGTGAAGGTGATGACGGGTTAGCAGCGTTCGCCAGAGCCACCGCACCGAGAACGGAAAGACTTAGGCAACGGTACGGCCACGAGTCTCAACCAGTGAGCAGTGACGATGAACATGATGACTACGGTAAATATAATATATATAATTCCTTATCAGCTGGAGTCCCGTATATTGTCCCTGATGGCGCAGTGGTAGCGTAAGCGACTGCTGTGCTTTGAGGCCTAGTTTTCGATTCCCGGGTCAGGCTAAATATTTGTACGATCTGCAAATATTTGTTTCGAAGTTTGGGTGTTCTCTGTGTGGGTCAAAAAAGTAACAATGTATCTATTATCAGTTATATAGTACCCATAATACAAGGTCAGCTTACCTTCGGACTAGATGGTGTTGTGTGTGAAAGACGTCCGAAATATTTACTATTTATTTATTACATGAATGTATTAACATTTTCCGCTTAATACTCCGGAGAAGTTAGATATAACTGAGCCAGACCCTTCCATTTTGTTACACCAAACTAATGTCCTGTTCTATAAATAAACTCCATATCGGATCGCTTTTGCCCTGTACTTTTATTTTAAGATTTAACCTAATTTGGAGCTAAATTCGGAGCCGACAATGACACCCGTACCCATACACTCGTTTTCAGTTAGCTTTACTTACTTTACCTCCTTGCACCATGTAAAACGTTTCAAACTTTTTCGTGAAACTGTTGCTAACTATAAATATATACATGCATGATTATATTAGTAGTACTGTTTTTATGTACTTAGTATCAACATTCGAAAACAACCTGTGAAACTTCAAGTTTAAAAAGTAGTTGCGATAGTTGTGTTCGTATCGTAACATATAAATCCACCTGATGCTCTACAATTTTATTACCACTTTGTGATATATTTATAAAAAGTAGATGACCCGGCGAACTTCGTACCGCCCATAATTAGTAATATTGTGTTATAGTTATAATGTGGCTTAAACCCACCCAATTAAAATACACATACAAAATTTCATCCAAATTAGTCCAGCCGTTTAGGTTTTAGATGACAAACACACATGCAGAAGAATAATATATTAATACTAGTTGTTGCCCGCGGCTCCGCCCGCGTATATGTCAGTTATCGCGGCAAATAATAGCCTATGTGTTATTCTGATGTGTAAGCTATATTACTGTAAAGTTTCATCCAAATCCGTTTGGTGGTTTTTGCGTGAAAGAGTAACAAATATCCATCCATCCATCCATACTTACAAACTTTCAAGGTTATAATAGGTATTAGTGGGATACTTAAGAAATTAATTTCATCTTAAAAGACAGCAGGCAGAATAAATCCTGATTTTTATATTATTTATGTTAATACTAATACTCTGAGTCGTCTAGAAATGCTATGGTTATTGCGGTTGTGGTTTGAATTGAGCGAAGTCGAATAATAGTTAAGAAGTGTGTGTCCTATCTATTACATATAAATCCACCATAAAGCAAAGTATCCAAGATCAAAAATTACCTATAAAAACGTCCACGCGCAGACTGAAATAAATTATGTTCTACAATTAAATACTCATTATAATATTAATAGTACTTTATCGCTATTTATGACATTGGGCCTAGATTTTGAATCATTTAGTTGTCGGAATACAACTTTAAAACTGTATTAAAAAGAGAACCGCAGAAGACAAGCAAACGAGAAAATATTATACTTGCGAAGCGTAAGCTCCTCTTAACAAATTCCTTTTTTGATTAGTCTTAAAACATGAATTTCAATCAATTAAATGCCAAAGTTGTGATTAAAAGATAGTAGAGATTTTTATTATGGTTTGCCCTGCCAAAATGACTCTACTCTGCCTGATGGATAGCATAAGTAGAATCCAAGAGTGGTGGTCACTATAATGCGAATGCAGACAATGCAACAATGCAGCATGGTGACCCACACCATGGCGGGCTAGTGATGCTTTGCATCATAGGGCCTCCGGTCCCACACTCACCAACGAAACACGATAGCACGATCGCTGCCATTTTACGTTGATTTTCTGTGCGAGGGTAGTACCGCCCCGGTCGAGCCGGCCCGTTCGTGCTGTAATCAGCGTGGCTCTACTACCTTGACGTTTCTTTGCGTCCTTTTGTCACATATTAAGTATAAATTCACACCGAAAAGTTAAGATTTAAGTAAAGATGCCTGAAAATTTCAGACAGTATGAGTGAACTAAATGGTTTGATTTAGACAAATAAATACTTCTTAAATTATTGTGTTGTGTTACATTTAATTTTTTCTTAGTTTGGGATTAGATGGGGTGGTGGTGGTTAGATGTCTAAATATTTAAAAATTTTAAAACTACTGCAGATTTTACCCTGATGACTTGCATACGGCGTTTTAGGATATATTTAATAACAATCACAGAATCAAATTTACTAAATTTAACAATACATGACATTAAATGTTTCTTACATCTAACATTTATAATTAGTAAGTGATCACGATTAAAATGGTCGAGAATTTTGTGTACACTCCGTCACATATAAATCCACTGTAAAGCAATGTATGCGAAAATGCCTGGAAATGTCGGGCTGTGATAAGTTAATGAAATAGATCGTGTTACATGTCGAGAAACTTTCAAACTCAGCAAACGAAAAAAGCTTAGCTTTATATTTTTCTTAAACTTTAAAAGTTTATCTATATATATCATTTGTTATGTATCTGGGTGTAATTTATCTATTAAATCTAAATACAAATATACAAGTACGTTTTCCGACGTTCTATTCTATATATATCTATATAGCACATGCCCTAGCTAGTATTAAATTAGACGGCCTGATTTCAAACTGATGATACAATTTTTGTTTGTGTTGCCTTCTATTGCCACAGTTTCTGCGATTATGTGGTTGGGAATGTTCTCTTATTCGTGTATTTCAAGCTTTTTGTTGTTTCGCACATCGACCAATCATATCTAAAGAAGGCTAGGCTATGTGCAAGTCCTATTTAGAGTTATTGCTCTCGAGTGTATTTATATCGGTACAATAATAATTTAGCTACGTACCAAGGGCTAAATCCTAAATACAATATTTTAAGTTCAATTGGGGTATTAATCTCAACTGATTTTAATTATAAAGCTTCGTATGCATATCTCACATGCCGCTTGACTACTTTCAGCTCTGTGCATCGGCGAAATAACTTGAATTGAACGTGGAATTTTCTCTCATTAAATATTTATCCATATTCGCGTTCCGTGTATTGCAGTTTTCCTGTTAATAAATACTTGTTATTTGTATTCGTAATATGTTAGAGCGTGAAATATTTCGATATTAATTATACATAAAATTGATTGTTATCGTCTATTACAAGTTGCCAGAGTCCTTTTGTCTTTTATTTTCAGAAAAATATTTATATTTGGAACTATCATTAGAATTAGGTAACGTAGGTTTTTAGCGATATAATTATTTTCTCCGTATACTAAATTTATATATACTTATTGAGTAAGGCGAAGTAAGGTAACAAAAAATTACTTGCCTCCAATAGGATTTCATCGCCGACCGGCCGTTCGGGGTATTGCAATAAAGCAGCAGTTAGGTGCGTCGGACGAGATTCTGCAACAGATGCAGAATGAGTTGCAGCCTTCGCCGGGCACCACTCCTTCGCAAATGCCTGCTCATGCATGTCAACGCACTAACTCCAACTACTCCTGGCCATATTATTCTGAAGCAAATCTTAATTCAAGACCACAAAGCAGAGCCAGCGCTAATTCTAATTGGTAAGTGATTATTGTTTTTAGTTGTAATTTACAAATCTATTCGAAAATATCTTTTTATTTGACGAATGTTAACAAATAAGTGTCAACAGACTCCAGATGGTAAATAAACTGTACATGCTGTGCGTTGATATAATAAGAATTTAGCGGCATTTATAAACACTTATACCAATGGTGCAATCTCTACCCAGACAATCCTATCCCACCTCATTAACATCAAGTGATGCTATTATGAAATAAATTGACAAACAGTGTTTAACGCCCCACGAATTAATGTGCTTTGCGTTGGCTTAGCGTTTTTAGTGGTCAGCCCGAACTCTAATGGAAATCAGCTATCTTCACATACTACAATTTTTTATTTCAATTTGATATTTGTTGTAAAAAATTAAATATTAATTTCACCAATTTTCCTATGGAGTCTACTTACAAATATGTATAAATTTTGTAATTTAAAAAAGCGACACTAATTGTACCTTTGGTGCCTTAATTTTCAAATAATATTAGTTTTTTAACCTCTGTTATGGGATTGTTCTTCATTCGCTTGCTCGCTGCCTAGATCGCTTGCGAACTAATTGCTAAATGAAAATATATTTTAGAACTCACTTTGTGATAGCATTGAACGTTTTATTCGAAACGTTGACCTGCGATATGCATCTAAAGCTATTTAAATTAATAAGAAAACTTTAAAGAACACTTAATAAATTTTTAAATATGATCTAATGAAATGTGTTATACGCACGTACGTTTGCTAAGTTACTAGTAAAGTTAATGGTTTTCAGGTCAAAGTCTTCCGACTACGTATCGGGTCAGCAATGCGGTAGTACACCAGTACCGCAACAGCACAGTGACGCCTGTTATGCTCATGCGCAAAACATGGCTACATACGCACACTACCAGCAGCGGGCACAACAAGAAAGCATGTACAGAAACTGTTCACTTTATGCTAATATTAGGTAAGTGTTTCCTCAACACTACGAATATGATAAATGTGTGATGTTAACGTGTTTATTTCTAGGTGTACGTTAAATTAAATTACCTGCCGATAACCGTTTGATCAACATAACAATATGTTAATTTAATCTTGTCGTTGTAGTAATACCAGAATTTATTATTTTTAATGCGTTCCATATAATTTTTAATCGAGTAACGAGTCCCTAAATTGAGTGTACTTGTGTGTACTTTAAGGTTTATATTTGTAATTTGTAAAACTTAGGGTTTTAACCACTCTTACACTTTCTTAAACATAATCACGGGAACGCGTTATTATCGCGTATAAACATAACTTAGACATTTGGTTTTAAGTTCGTTATTAGATTCTGGGCGAAATAATAAAATAATGTTCGAACTTCAATCGAAAAGTTGATTCTGCTAGCAAGTTTTAATGTAACTCGTTTATGTACATTCTCACTTCTAACAATCACTAACTAGTTAGAAAAGAAAACCGAATAGTACGTGGTTTTAATACTTAGTAATATTTGTGATCCTCAGTTGCTCAGACAGCAGTCAAGAGCTCTACAGTTCTCAGACTAGCTTTGAGCAAACATCACCGGTTCACGCAGCGACGAGATGCCGAAGACCTGAGTCACCTCCGCCGATTAGAAGCCACCACCAGCTCCTATATGTACCGTACAGCACTCACTACCATTACCAACATAATGATGCCTATAATGCACAGTGGCAACAGCAGGCCAACGAGTGTAAGTTCCTCTATATTATTACTAACCGAACAACCTAATTTTAACACGTTATGAAATCAATAGAAATTTCTCGCCGCTCTCTACTGCACTGAGAGTTCTGGATTCGATCTCAAAATGGGACAACACTTCATGTGGTGGTGACGGATAAAGAATATCGAGTGTCACCATCCCTATTCATCCCATGGGTCAACAGGCAATTAAGGGAGCAAACTTAATGGGACAACATCATTACAAAGAGAATAAAAACATTAAACAAACACTCATTCTACCAACCGTCTGGCAACAGTGGAGTAGTAGACCAAAACTTGTTTTCCAATAAGTCATCTATGTTCAGCTGTGGCCTTATTCAAGGATGATAAGATAACACAAATGATTCACAAATTGTTGTTCTAAGGCTAGGTCTTCTTGTGTCCGTGCAGCGAAACCAGAACAATAAGAGGTGGTTATATATTCCTACGTCATATATTATTAAATCCATAGAATGTATAAGACCGACCAGCTGGACCAGCAGATTACAGAGCACGTAGATAAAGACACGGCTTATCTCAGCGAGAATAAGACGTGACTAAATGCATTGTAACGAATCATTTCAATATATAAATAAGGAACTGTAAGTAAATAAGAAGACAGACGCCACCATATAACAATTACAGTATTATGGAGCCGTGGCTCCAGCATAACTGGCTTGACTGCCTCGTTGGTCTCGCGGTTGGCGTGTGTGACTGCTGATCATGAGGTCTCGAGTTCGATTCCCGGGTCGGACCAAATGTTTGTATGATCTACAAATATTTGTTTCGGAGTTTGGGTGTTTTTTATGTATAATAAATATGTATTTACAAAAAAAAGTAAATATGTATTTGTATCAGTTGTCTAGTACCCATAACACAAGCTCTGCTTAGCTTGGTACTAGATGGCGTTGTGTGATAGATGTCCAAAATATTTATTATATTATTATAATGAATACTGCTCCCAAAGTTAAATATCGTCGTAGTTTATTCATTGTACCAATAAAGTTTGCTATATTATCTATACAAATATATAAAATTGGAGTGTCTGTTTGTAATATTAAAATAACCGCTTTTTACTAAATGCATATGTATGTATACACGGTAAATATACCAAAAATTTAGCTAAAAAATGTTTTGTCTGTCTGTCTGTCTGTCTGTCGGTCTGTCTGTCTGTCTGTCTGTCTGTCTGTTTGTTCCGGGTAATCTCTGGAACGGCTGGACGGATTTTGACGGGACTTTCACTGGCAGGTAGCTGATGGTTCAGGGAGTAACTTAGGCTACTTTTTTTAGACTAACTTTGTCCCGCGGCGTTACTCGCGGTACAACAATAACCGCGGGTAACACCGCGGGGTTCAGCTAGTACTTATTAAAATATTTACATGTTGTCATTTTCAGATAATCGCACGCACTCCTATTACCAACATCAACAACAAAATGTTGGTGCCATTAGCACCCAACAGCCGACCGTTGTGCACACACAGCAAAGGGCTCATTACACTCATTCGCTACCTATACAGGTATTACTATTATATATATGTATGTAGGTAACGTATTTTTAATATTTTGAATAGTTTATTAGGATGTAGGAAATCCATTACCAAAGTATCTGTGTTAAATGTGTATTGTTGTATGATCAAACATACTGCGCGCTGAGTTCATGGCACAACCGAAGTATGTGGGGCCATCTCCTTGTAATCCAAACTAATATTATAAATTCGAAAGTAACTATATCTGTCTGTGCGTTTCGCTAAATTAATTTGGATGAATTTCGGTACGATTCGATGATTCGATTCGATGGGGAGGCGGATGGTGGAGGGGTTGTGTTTATTGGCCTCCGCTATCCACACTCACTCGGTGAAACACAGTGCAAGCGCTATTTTACACCGGTTTTCTGTGAGGCCGTGGTATCGAGGGTAAACAAACTCTAGCCTAAATAGACAGGAATAACTTTTATAATAGTTTGAAGTTCAGTCATGAACTTGTTTTTAGTTGTACAAACTTCACGAAAATCATATTCAGGCAGGGTTCTAATACACTTACTATTTAGATATTTTTTTCTTTAATAGTTGAGACGTAGAAAATAATAATAGTAATATTAAGCCTTTTATAAAGACCAACTTAGTAACTATTTACAAACATTAAGAACTATAAACTATGAGTATGGATATGAAAGTATATTTTTGTAGCTAAAACTAATCTTAATTTATTCTATTCTAATACTTAATAATTTTTGTATGTCTACAAAAAATATAAAGTATTAGAATCTAAAATTTTCATTCCTGTCAATCCTGGGCCACTTTATTCCATGTTACTCCTGCTACTTGCCTAATATCATCATCCCACCTTTCTTGTGGTCTGCCCCTTTTCATTTTCCCTTCTCTAGGGTACCATCGTGTCACAATTTTACTCCGTTTCTCTTGGCTTCTTATCATGTGACCTGCCTATGATTAGTTTTTTAAAATCACTTACGGCTGATGCTGGATTTGGTGATGGTCGAGTGGACAGAGCGGCAGCACGGGTCTCTTCCTTCAGGCTGAAACAGGTGCTTTCCAGCTACGATTACTATTTACGGGTTTCAGCGCTTTGTGCCTGAGTGTGGCCTCGGGTTTTCCCCTCTATCCGCTATCCGCTTAAACCACGAGTTCATCCGAAGGTAGTGCTAGTGCCAGCAGACAGGGGCTACCAAGGTTTGGATATAGACGGTCTCCTCTATGTCAGGCACAGAAATGCACACTGTGTGATTTTAGTCGGTCCTATTTCGACACACCACCTCCTCGCAAACGCGGTGGTTGTATGGCTCGAAGGGTTTCCCGCACGTTAAAAAAGGATTGCATGGATGGTGGCTTAAGCGGTAACCTAGTCACTTCCTACTGCGCTGATTGCGTGGTTCACAATATGTTATTCTGAGTCTGGGTGTTCTTTGGGTTCTTTTCATGTATACCTGTAAAGCACGCCGACAACCAGAATATATTTTTAACGTGGACAGGTGTATAAAAAATAATTGAAATTTAATTGTAAAACTACATACCACGAAATGTTTATAGACAACGCTGTGTCCCGCGCCCGCCCGCTACAGGCCCGTACCAGCTCCTCAGCCCGGGGGTGGAAAACAAATGATTTGTTATTCAGAAAAGGTGAATAAGTATTTTATGATCTTAACAAGACTAAAGTATTTTGTTCCTTATCTTGATAAGTTTTAACTATTATTCTTGACTTTGTAAGTACTGGTTACGAGTATAAAAATTATGTCACTAGAACAAAGTCCTTCAGTTAGAATTAAAATGTCAGAATTTAATAACTAGTTCTTATTAGCTTGATAAACTATAAAACGATTTCATTAGTTGTACGAAAGTACACTGCAGATGAGAAAGAGACACTACTACAAATGAGAAATTAACACGATTTCATAAAGTGTGCATTGAACATGGTTTCATAAATTTTATAGGTGGCAGCCCCTCTGTATCAACCTGCGCCTGGATCTCCGTCTCGGGCGGCTAGAGGAGCCCCGGAGGGCGCCCCGGCTGCAGTATCTGCGAATTCTGCCACTTCGCCCATGGGACCGCCCCAAAATTCCGTTTATTACGCTATGAACGTCTGACGGGGGGACTAGGTAATTTTTACACACAATATGATATTATCAAAAAAAAGTTAAATACACTAACTAAATAATTTTATTAAAAACTAGCTGACCCACGCAACCTCGTTTGCGCCTTATATTGCCCGTAGCGTGAAAATTTCCCCCGTTTTTTAAACATTCTTCATTGTTGCTCCGCTCCTATTAGTAGTAGCGTGATGATATATACCCTAAAGCCTTTCTCGATAAATAGACTATCCAACACCGAAATAATTTTTCAAATCGGACCAGTGGTTCCTGAGATTAACGCGTTCAAACAAACAAACTCTTCAGCTGTATTATATTAGTATAGATAGGAATTGTGGGTTTGAGTGCGAGAAGGGAAAGTATTTCTATGTTTCACCGAAAAATAATTTAATGCTGGTTATAGTTTTCAATTTAAATTTAAATACAGAGTGGAATTTTATAATGCTACCTGAAGGGAAAGTAGAGATTTCATGGATTTCCTCTCATTTCATTTATCAAGTTTATTACAGACATTTCATTCTTATACTTGACCCTAACGATCGATGAATAAAAGTACAGGATGTAATTTTTACAGATTTCAGTCGGTTGATTTCCCGGGTGTGGCAAGCGAATTTTCGGAAATATTTGAATGCAGATTTCTTTCTTTTCAAAAATAATGGATGTTTTCATTGAGTAAAATGTTCTATCTTCAATATTAAGGGTACTTTCCTTTCAAGTGGCATTACAAAATTCCACCCTGTATATCTATGCTAATATATAAAGCTGAAGAGATTGTTTGTTTGTGTGAACGCGCTAATCTCAGGAACCGTTGGTCCGATTTGAAAAAAATATTTCAGTGTTGGATAGTACATTTATCTAGGAAGGCTATAGGCTATATATCATCACGCTCGGACCAATAGGAGCAGGACACCAATGAAAAGTGTTTCGTAAACGGGGGAAAATTATCACGCTACGGGCAATAGGAGACGCAAACGAGGTTGCGTGGGTCGGCTAGTATGCATATAAGATAATTCTCGTCTCACGTTGTTGATCACACTCTGAAACTATTTAACCGATTTTCACGTTTTAGAATGCATGTTTTGATGGCTTGCCTAAGATAGGATAGTTTCCATCACGTCCAATAGGAGTCGAGCATGATAGAAGACGACTACAGACCAAGTCGTGAGGGTTAGCTAGTTGATATATAAAATCTTCTACAAATAACAGATTGTTGCTAAACTGGAATGTCTCTCACCGATCCTGATTGTTATATATGTTATTTTTCAGGTGAAAATCGTGGTGGGCCCTACAGGTGAAGTCCGTATCAGCGTTCAGCAGCCAACGAGCGTAATGGAGTCCACAAAGAAACAATAAAATAGAATACATGTTAATAGTTGTGTTGAACTCTAAACATTTAGACGAGAGTTGGACAAGAGACGTCTCTACTTAGTCACTCGTCTTCGCTTCGCTTGTCAATGTTGGCTGGAGTATTTACATTGTGGTGGCATTCTCTGTTAGTAGTCGAAAAGTTTTTTCATATGAAGTATAATCACAAGTAGATATGTTCTCGTGCGTTTGACTTCATTTGGGACCGAAACAACAAATTCAGAACATGTCTTCGTTGTAAATAGTCATTGTTAGTCAAAATGATTATCAGAGTTCAGTGAAAGCCATAATATTTATTAGCATTTTTAATTTACTTTTATCTACATTCAGAATTAGTTCCTTGTAAACAACCAAAGAATTAAGCATTCACAAAAATGTAATATCGTATATTTTTAACTGCAACTAATTGACACTGACTCGGGTAGTACCTACCATAGCAAACACCTAAGTATCTGAGCTAAGCTGAAAATTATTCATTTCGAGTGAATAACTAGTACCTAACTACAGAGCGCACGCATATTATACACGCCTCAAAACTTGATATCATAACATTAAGAGCATACTTTGAAAACTGTCCGTTTACATACCATGTAACGTAGTAACTTAGCACTATGAAGGAACGTGAAGACAAAGCTTTTGTATTCTGATTTCTACCGATACTAGGCTAATAATATTAACATTACCCTCTGTAGAAATACACAGTCCAATTTGCCTAGTATCCTTTTTAAAGTATGGTAACGGAACTGGGACGAAGGTGTAACATTTAATGAAAAAGTATTTGACTGACCGTATTCTAGGTACCACTTGAGTATAATTGTTCCGAGAATATACCAGACTCCATTTTTAGTTTAATAGATATGTGAGAAAATTAACCGTGAAACTATTAAGATTAAACAAAGGTACCAACAGATAAAATATTTTGTACACACTAAAGGCACTACTTAAGCTATGATTTCGTATTTCTTTGTGACCATGAAAATAGAGATAGCAATTTCATTTCATTTATTTTTCTTATTTCTAAAAATAACACATTATTTCATCGACAACAGAAATGAATAATGTATTACGACATTCGAATGTTTTCCAAAAACGTTACGCATTTAATATGTAAGTAGTTGATGCCTTTGGCTTTACAAAGGCCTTTTATTCAAAATTTGTAGCAGAAAATAAATACTCATAAATAGTGTAAAAATGTGAATGAGATGATCTCAGAAACTGACAATATATATTGTTAAATATACATTGTTCATTGAACATACAGAGCGGTACCGCTTTGTTAATTTTGCCGAACTTTAAATAATATGGAATCTTTAACCCTATTAAGTTAAATCATGTTTTAGCTACTTATTACCATGCTTTTGGAAATTGTACTTTTGTAGCTTTAATATTTTTAATTAATTAATTTCAACCTCCTTTCTAAGAAGAGGCCTATATCCGGCAGTGGACTGTTAAAGGTTGATGATTTGAAACCGCTATGGGGATTTCTACATATAACAACAGCGTTCCACATCCGTTAACTTAAGAGCTACGCTCTTGCCGATGCAGCTTTATCCAGCTCTCCCTATCAAGAGCTTCTTATGCGTCGCGGCCTCCATTTTACTTTAATCTGGTCTATGTAACTGTCTCGGTTTTCCTCTTCCCCTCTTGCCTCTATTTTTTCCTCTATGATGTTACTTATAAAGTTAACGTGTCGTATAAGGTAGCCTACCATCTTGCCTCTTCTAATTTCTATAGTAGATATCAGCAGCCTTTTCTCTTTCACTCTATCTAGAACTTCTTCGTTGGTAAGTTGTTCCGACCAGCTGATTGCCACCATTCTTCTTCAACACCACATATCAACGGCTGCGAATCTTTTCTTAACAGGTTTACTTATATATAAATGATTTAAAGCATTCCACCAACAACAAAAATATATTACAGCGCCACCAATCGAAGATACGCCGAACTACGTAGTAACGATTTACGGAACTTCCCAACATCAACCGCAGGGCTGCGACCCATCAAACATGATCCCCTCGCTGAACGGAGGATCCTCCCTTTGCATTGGAGCGACATGGTTCACTCCTCATAGCGATTGTGCCAGTTGCCGCGTTATAAGTTACATAGATTCCATATAATTTAAGTGTAGAAACATTTTTAATATTGATGAAGAAAACGTATACGTACACCTAACGTTTTCGTCCTGTATACATGCCAGATATATTTAGTAATATCAAGAAAACAAATACAATTTATTATGTACCTACAAAATGGTCGGTCCTAGCTATCCGTGTTACTTGAAATTTTTAATGTCGACTAACAAACCGATGGGATAAGTAATTAAAATAGATTGGTCTAGATTAGGAAATGACAGCACTGAACGAACTTCCTACTAATGCTTATGAATGTGTACGATAATGTGGCACTCAATGTCCTTCCACCGAACAAAAGCTACCAACTTGTGTATTGTCAACACGTGTTAGTGACAAAACTTTCTGTAATTTCCTTGTGTTGGCAACAAAAATTGACAACAAATGTTGGGAACCGTGTTTCTGATTTTGGCGGTAAACATCAAAAGAATTCGCTTGTTGCAGTTTTTTTTTAGTTTAGTTCGAATGTTTTTTTCTAATTGTTAGCAACTCGGTGTAGACACAATTGAAAGAAAAGCTGACGAATTTCTGAAGAGTTGCAAACAGTTGGAAGCACTGAAATTACCAACAATTTCGGTGGATACGCGCCTTTATGTGGCACGCCGATAGACAAATTAAACAAAAAATATATTGAAAAAAAAAATGTAGCTTTTCCATGTCTGACGAAAAAAAATTTAATACTTAGACATAAACATACAAATAAAATTTTATAAGCAACCAGGTGAAAAAATATTAGTATTCTGTGTCGAGGTTTATTAATTTATTCAAAATTAAATTGTTGCTTAATATAATTTCCTAAAGCCGGCCTAGAATTAAGATGTATGTTATTTTAAAACTGCCAGAGTTTTAAGAGCCAAATGACAGTAGTAACCGACATAAGCTGATAGGACGAAGAGACACCTCGATTTTCATCAAAGAATTCACTAATACATTTATTACATTGTTATATTTTAAGACAATAAAGTTTATTTTTACTTGCAGTAAGATCGCTTTTGCTTACTAATTATATAAATTAGAGACGTAGTTGTTGATTCATAAGCATTAGAGATCAGCTTTTGTGTGTTTAAAAATTAAATAATATTAGGTGTAATTTCAATGTAATTATGATGTTATTCGAAAGTGCCTCCGCGGGGCATTTATTTATTCATAAACACGATATGCAGAAAAATTGGAACGAAGTCGCACAACTGCTAGACCAAAAAGGAGACCAAAGTTCAATCTAAAACCATTGAAATAAATAGGAAATATTTTTTTAAAGTCAATATCACGAATCATGCTGATTAACTAGTATCAATTTTTAGAATCTCTATAGAGACTTTTATAGTTAAGAACATTAAGTACCTATATGGCATGGTACCTTAAATAACTCATTGTTTCAAGCCTCTATTTGAAGCACGACCCACCGTAGCCAACAATATGTCGTTACAATATGTTCAAATACATTAAACACAGTAACGTATCTAAGGGACGTTTGAGCAGAAATTGAGTTCCTAACAGAATTAGTAAGTAAATATAATCTAATTACTACTATAAGCATTGTAGAATCTAACTTTTAGTACGAGGCAGGCCCTACATCGACCTACACGGTGACAGTTAGCGTTATTACCGAATGTCAAATAAAATAAGTAGGTACCCAACGCCACATGTTATTAGAGGCTAGAATTAATAAGTTATTCAGTGATACGTAGATAGAGTATTGAAGTTTAAGATATTACATTACTGACTGAAATTCTATAAAAAGTTTGAACTTTACACGTTCAAATGCTAAATTATAAGAATTTCAGTTGTTGGCAATTTTTTTGTATAAAATATTAAGATTGTAATTCCTCGTGTTATTGATGTAGAAAATATTGATGTTACCAAAATGTGAGAATAACCTATTTTGTAAATTAGTGCGGTGTAAATATTTATTATAATAATGAAATTCAAAGCCAAATCCGTAGAGTAGAGGTTAAGATGTTTTCACCATTAGCGTTATTGTCATAAGATCTATATTTATTATCAGAACGGACTAAGTTTCATTTGTTCCGTAAACACACAGGTTTCAGTGTTGATAAACAAAAACCCAGTGGGATTGGTAAACATACAGTGGAAAAATTAGGTACACGATATCTAAAAAAGTATCGAAACTGTCAGAGTGAACATTGCCTCTGCATAATGTGACGTTATTCGATAATGAAGCGAATAAGACTTAATTTTATATCTAGATTTACCTAGGACATCTAGATACATATATTTGTGTTAGCATTGTGATACTATTATTGTTTTGCTGCTTGGCAGTTTAATTAGAAATATTTGTATTGTGTAAACTGTAGGTGTGTGGAAGGCACACACTACCAACAACCTAGTCAAATTCAAGACCAAATTATTATATGTATTGTGTTTAGCTAATTGTTATTGTTAATTACAGAAGATACGTTTAGTTAATGCTAAGAGTGAGTAGAAATTTAAAAAAAAAAAGTTTCTTTTGCCATATGTTTAAAAATGAAAAGTTTATTTAATCGAACGTAGGTTAAATAGGGCATTACAGTTAGGTCAGACGAAAAGGGATGTTGTGAGTAGATACTATATAGCTAAGTAAGGGGTTTATTTTGGTCATGATGAGTATAATATCGAATTCAAAAGTTTACAAGGAACCAAATTTTAAATATACTCTACTTACATACATACATTTTTGAGAAAATCGATTATAATGTTAATGGAGGATGTTCTAGTGATGTTAAACGTTGCTGCGAATCAAATATTGTAAATGGACGTAATCCATTAAAAAAATGTAACTTTCAAAAAGTTTAGTCTGCATTATTGAATATAATACTTTACTTGAATACCTCAAGTTCCAAAATGGGTAAGGGACTTAATCAAAAACAATGAATGGTGGGGTCTAAACTGGAAAAGTAGTCATTGTAAAAAGCACATAGATATGTAAGAATGTCCCCTTCCTGACCTGTAATATACCCTTGGAACCTTGGTATGAAATATGTTCAAACGTTTCAATTAATTATTTGAATACACTCCCATTTTAGACGTTCTGAATATCAACAACTTGATTATCTAGTCTTGAAATAAAGAAATTTTAAAACATAATATGTAATGAAGGATCATTTATAACAAAAATACCTTACAAATGATCATTAGTCAGTTTAATGTGTAAGGTATTTTAATAAATATTTTGCTACTTGTATATCTCATAAAACTCTCTTTAAAGCTCTCTATGTGGGATCTTCTTACTATTTGATATTTGGCCGTCAAAACATTTAGCAAAACTTTTTACGTGTGTTGTGCATTATGTGGATCTTAATTTCTACAATTACTTACTGTAGTAAAATATTTTAATATTAAGCATGAAGAGCTGAAATGTCGCGCCGCGCCGCGCCTATGCTAGAGTGTCACCGCGGCCGTGAGATGGCGTTGGACACTTTATAGGATAATGATAACGAAGTTAAAAAGAACGACGAATAATCAATGGAGATAAACATTTTTTTTGTAAAGTTTCTAATGTGACGAAAGCATCTTCTTCGCATTTATTTAGAAGCGTTAAAATTGAATGTGTATTGCTACTTGTGCCCTATTATTTGTCTAAGTTTAAAAACATATTGTTACGTATTTATTATTGTTATTAAGGTTTAGAAATTATTTCAACCCACAGCATAGGTATTTAATACCAATATATATATATATATATATATGAATGAATAGATAATATATGTAACAACTATTTCTTTAGAATTTATTACGAACAAGGTAGTCATAAAATAAATGGAGATGTATTATGAGTGTTAGGGCTAAAACTTTGCCACAAAATGTTTTAAATTACCCATGTACAAATGTATTTGTAGATCGGTAAATAAATGAAAAAAATAAATTGCATTTTTAATTTGTACTAGTTGTTGCCCGCGGCTACTATAATGCGGTTAATGCATAAGTTGTTTGTTGTTGTGTATAAGTGTGTTAACTGTAAAGTTTCATCCAAATTTGTTCAGTAGTTTTTGCGTGAAAGAGTAACAAACATCCATCCATCCATCCATACTTACAAACTTTCGCGTTTATAATATTAGTATAGATATCATTTAACACTTGGATACTATCCGCCCTTCTCACAAACTACGACAACTATCACAAAACCAATTTTCATATACTGTGTCGCCAGTTTTGTATACTCTCTTGAAGACCAGCTAGGATATTCACTAATCCAAGTGAAAACTCAAGATTGACTGGTAGATAATGTCATGTGGCATAAAGTCCGACTTGTTCAATTGTAATGCAGGAAGTATAAATAAAATAAAAGAAAGCACCAAAAGCTCTTGTGACAACCAGATTTGTCAGGTTAGTTAAATTCGTGACCTAAGGCATCGCTCAAACGTCCGTGATTTATTTTTTGCACCCTACATATTACTGTCTGGTCTTTCGATCTCAAAAAGGGAAAGCATAAAAGTATATACAAAGGCAACCAATACGTTCTCGACGACTTTGTATAAAAAAAAATTATTCTGATTCGGAACATCCAATGGCAGAAATAATAATTCAATAATTTGCTCGTGTAGTAATAAGTCATTGTGATTTGTGATGTGAACTACAAACTATACTAAACTACTTCGATAGAAGTGTATTTATTTATCTTTTTAACACAGATATATTAATAAATAATAGCCTGTAGGACTGCAATTGAGTCTAACGACATGCAAGAAAATTGTAGATGAACATTTTTTCCTTTAAAATCAGTGCACAAACGAAATGTACCTATAGTAGAATATGTGCAATAATCGCAAAGCAAAGATACAAATAAACATTTAAGCGTTATTACTTGGTCGAAGGTTATTACTGCATTTTTTAGATCATTGGAAATACTTCTATATCATTTACATATCTACATAAGCTTATCTATACTAATATATAAAGCTGAAGAGTTTGTTTGTTTGTTTGAACACGCTAATCTCAGGAACCGCTTGTCCGATTAGAAAAATTCTTTCGGTGTTGGATAGTCCATTTATCGAGGAAGGCTATAGGGTATATATCATCACGCTACTACTAATAGGAGCGGAGCAACAATGAAGAATGTCAAAAACGGGGGAAATTTTCACGCTACGGGCAATATAAGGCGCAAACGACGTTGCGTGGGTCAGCTAGTTTTCGTATATTTACAAAATTAAAAACCGTTTTCACCTGAGCTATTACTTTTTTGGTTGGTATTAACATAAAAGCAAAAACAATAACATGAGAAGAAAAAAAAAACAAGGCAATCTCCAGTTTAGATTTGAACTTACTAGTTCAACTTTCTATTAGAGTTACTAATAGAAAGTAGAAAAAACAAGAAGGTACAAACAATTAATTATTTTGCTTTCTACATTCAATAGTCTACTGAACATTGCTAATTTTACAAGAATCATCCATACTTCCATACTTATATTATGCATGTGAAAATAACTGTGTCTGTCTGTCTCTCTGTCGGGCTTTCATGGCCAAACCAGTTGCACCAATTTCTATGAAATTTGGCATGAAAATACTTTTATTCTTGAGGAAGGACAGCTACTTTTTACTACGATACCGACAAACAAGAAACTTCTAAATTATATGACATCAGATTGTTCAGGTCAATATGGCACCGACTCTGAACTTTGTGTATTTTAAATTTCGTCATTTTCGGTCATTGGAATATACTCAAGAGGATTAATTTGTTCCTGCAAGATTACAAATCATCTATTAGGTAGTCGGACTACTACTAGTTCCTTGAATAAATTAAAGATTTTTCACAGCTATATGAGAATGCAAATGTACGTAAGTATTTTATATTAGCTACAATACAATTAATTCGATAAATTACAGTTGCTAATATCAAGGGTCCTTGAAGGCTGACGGACAACGAAGTGATACTCAAAAGGTACTTTTTTGTAGTGAGGAACCCCCCCCCCCTCCCCCTTTAAGGAAAATGGTTTTTTTAAGATCCAAATTTAACTCAGGGCAACATAAGCCAGTTGGAACGGATGTAACCTAATAAGATTTCACAATTATATCTAAGTTCTTTTTATTAATTTTTTTTTTATATGGAATCAATATTTGTTCCATAACTTGCATTTCTTATCTCTAGGTTCCTGTAGAAAAGTAACATTTTTATCAAGCCATTTTTTTTTCTTCATAATAAAGTTGGCAATGGTGACAAGAAGTATAACAAAATACTTAATTATAAAGAATTTAGGGTAGGGTCATGCTCAGCACTGGAACAGAATAAAACATGGTAAAACTAGTTCTCTCGGAAACTAAACAACGATTTTACACATTAAATAGGTGGCAAATTTATCTATTTCAGTACAGAACACAGTTTACACACGTACTTATATTTGTAAATAAGACATTATTTTACCTCGCTTGTCAGTCCGAGCCACCCTATTTTAAATTGTACAAAATAAACACTATATTGTTTTAATAGTTTGAAATTGTTTTGTTTTAAATGAAATTCAACACTGTCTAAAAAAAGGTATCCTTACTTACAGCAAAAGAAATAAATATCACTCTAACGCAAAGAGATTTGATATTAACACACTAGTCACATCGCAGCATTCACAGATACTATTTTGATTGTTAACTGCAGGGCGTCATGGTGCACTTGCGCGCATCTGCTGACAGTTCGACCGTCGACCGGGTCAATCAAATCACAATCGTTCATTCAAATTTCTGAACAATTTGCCTCATAAAAATAAAAGTAGACAACTTTGTATATCTTTTGTAACGAACGGTTGTGATTAGTAGGAGTTAGATCATAGGTTCTCAACGTGGGCGATAACGCCCCCTTGTGGGTGTTTCAGACTTTTGGGGGGAGGCAGTAGAAGACCTAGAGAAAATTAGGGGGTATTGAAATGGCGCAGATGGAGCGTGGGCGGATTAAAAAAATTAGTCTAAAATAGGCAATAAATACGCGCTAAACACGTACTGAAGTAAAATAAAAATTTATATCGTTTAATTTTTGTTATTGTAGGTACTGTAATCATTTTCATCACGTATACGAAAATTCACGTATTTCGGTAAGTGGATATGACATCATTAATTCATTACAAAAAAACTATGAAATAAAAAGTGCTAGTAAAAGTCGAGGTTAAAGTGCAGAGGTTAGGATTATATCAATTTTTATTTCCAAAAGATACTTAATATTTGTTGAAATACATAATATACACAAAACATCGATTAATAATTAATAAACGATGTTTTGTGTAGGTATGTGTACAATATAAACTGGCAAGCGAACCGGTTTGGTGCCGCGGTCAACCCCGACCATAAAAGTAAACATTTATTTCTCTAAAATGATTTAGTCCGAATGGTTTTTATTATTAAAAAATGAAATAGGATAAATTATATTAATTTTTTGATCGTCAGAGTATATATATTTTTAAAAGAGAGAAATGGTGTAGAGACAAGCGTTTTACCTACTCATTTTACTTCCTTAACTTAAGATTTTGTTTTAGCGCTAACAGATACAATTTATGTTTAGGGGTGGCGCCTGTCTTTAAAGCGTAAACACAGTTGAAAATAAAACGAATACTTTTATTTGATTATCTATTTGGCCCTGTTAATAATATAACACAAAACATTATTATATATTCTTCTTCTTTTGATGAAATGGCAACCAAATCTCCCGGATCAGCTATTTCTGCCAATGTCAAGTGTTTATAGTCTTCAAATCTTAAATCTCCAAGTCTTTATGATTGCGTTATGATGAAACTAATGATAAAAAATATAAAAACCTAGTTGAGCACCGCGGTGTTACCCGCGGTACAACAACAACCCCGGGAAACGCCGCGGGACAAAGTACAAAAGAAGTATGTAAAAAAAGTGTCCTATGTCCATCTCCTGGTTCTAATCTACGTCCCCACCAACTTTCAGCGAAATAGGTCAGCCGTTCTTGTGTTATAAATAGTGTAACTAACACGACTTTCTTTTATATACATAAATATATATATCTTCCGAAAAAACGAAAAACGATCTCTCTTATTATATAGGTATAATGCACACCTACATACGCAACCTGCTAAACTTCTCAATCGAGTATATAATCTAAAGGCCGCTATACACGTTACATTATACTTGCGCATTTGCCCAAGTCCACACTTTTTTTTTTTTTTTATAGTGAGCTGCCAAAATGACTCTGCCCTGCCTGATGGAAAGCATGGGTAGAATCCAAGAGTGGTGGTCACCATCCTCATTGCGAATAAGCACAAAGCAGCATGGTGACCCGCACTATGGCGGCTTGGCGAGATGCTTTTTCACGCCCCGCTTAAAGGACCCGGGATCATAGTGGGAAGGAAACACGTATGCCGGTAATGAGTTCAAGGTTGTGACCGCTCGGCACAGGAAGGAAGAACCGAAGCGATGAGTTCGAGAACGTATGTCTACTACTCTACAGTGGTGACTTCCAAGGCCGGCACGTGTTGTCCTGTGGAGGAAGGGAGAGGGACGGACTAGTTGGAAGAGCTCTTCAGAACACTCTCCATGATAAAAGCGATAGAGGACTGCCATTGAGGCGATATCTCTACGCAACTACAGAGGCTCAAGGGACTCGGTGGCTTCGGGACTGTTGACAATGCGGATTGCTCGCCGCTGCAACCGGTCGAGAGCGTCAAACAGGTACTGTGCGGCACCATCGCAAAGATGAGAACAGTACTCCACGCACGAGCGAACCTGGGTCTTGTAAAGAAGACACAGATGCCCGGGCGAGAAGAACCGTCTCACCTTGTTTAAGACACCCAGTTTACGCGAGGCCGCTTTAGTGACACTCTCAACGTATTCGCGTGGGTTGAGATCTCGGCAGATATCCATGCCCAGGATATCGAGCCTACCTTGTAACGGCATTTGAGTGCTCTGAAAAGTCGGAAGGGGAAGGAATGGAGACTTTTTGGTAGAGAACGCGCACACCTGTGTTTCTTTAGCGTTAAACTTGACCAGATTCTCACAGCCCCATTGAGAAATGCGGCCGAGAACATGGTCGAGTTGAACGACAAGCTCCTGTCGTTTTTCCTCAATATCTGCTAACTTGGCTGTAGGGTGTCCAAAATATCGCCCATGAACTGTGCTGTCGTCTGCATAGCAATGGATGTTGCCAAGGGCTAACATGTCATTGATATGCAGAAGAAACAGTGTGGGCGATAGAACGGAGCCCTGCGGTACTCCGGCGTTAATCGATTGAAAATCGGAGGCCGCACCGTCGCAAAGAACTCTGATGCGGCGCTGGTGCAGAAATGCGGCAGTCCAGTTGCAGAGTTTGGGGGGCAAACCGAAAGCCGGTAGCTTGGAGAGAAGCGAGCGGTGCCAAACCCTATCAAAGGCCTTGGCCATGTCAAGGCTGATGGCCAAGGATTCCCCATGCCTGTCAATAGCCTCACCCCAAATGTGTGTGACGTACGCTAAAAGATCACCCGTGGATCGGTTCGGTCTAAAACCATACTGACGATCATTTAGTAGGGAGTGATCTTCCAGGTAGTGGACCAATTGTTTGTTTATTATCCGCTCAAACACTTTGCAGATAATGGAGGTGACGGCTATCGGTCGGTAGTTGGCCGGGTCGGAGCGTTCGCCTTTTTTGGGGATGGGTTGAACATTCGCCTCTCTCTGAGGAATATGACAGGCGGTACAGGCGCGTCAATACCGGAGACAACTCTGGTGCACAGTTCTTAAGAACCACCGCTGGGATACCGTCGGGTCCACTGGCTTTCCGGACGTCGAGTGACCGAAGCTCTGCACGGACGTCACTCAGCCGGATACGAATATCCCGCATTGTAGTGTCGCAGCTCGGAATGGTAGGCGGGTGCTTGCCGCGGTCATCGATTCGGGAGTTAGCCGCAAAAAGATCAACAAGCAGTTGTGCTTTCTCTTGCGGCTGATGGGCCAGCGATCCGTCTGGATATTTCAGCGGTGGTAGCGAGGGCTGGCAGAAGTTGGACTGGACGGCTTTGGCCAGTCGCCAGAACTTTCGGCTACCCGTAGGGTATGCTACGAGTTCTTGACCAAGCCGCGCGATGCGCTGGGCATCCGCTCTGATGTAAGCCTTCTTGCATTCCCTAGTGGCTTTGTTAAACGCTGCTTTTAGTCGATCAATGTCAGGGGAGCCGTGAGCGCGAGCCCTGGTCCATGCGCGGTAGGCCGACTGCTTTTGTGAAACAGCATGGGCGCACTCGCGATTGAACCAGGGACGGGTCGTTGCGCTGGCGACCTCACTGTAGGGAATATAGTATTCCATTCCGACAGTGATTTCGCCAGCCACAGCGGCCGCACTTTGCGACAGATCTTTATCTTTGAAGCAGCGTTGAGCCCACAGAGCATAATATATACCTGAAGGGGCAGCTGAACGGGCGGAAAGCGTGATCGGAGTAGACAGAGAGAGACTGGGAGAACCACGCTTCGGCATGAATGGGCCGGCTCGACCGGAGTGAAACTACGGCCTCACGGAAAACCGGTGTGAAATAGTGCTTGCGCTGTGTTTCAACGAGTGAGTGAGGGTACCGGAGGCCTATAACCCAAATTCCCACCCCCTATCTCCCGTCCCCATCCCCCAAAGGCCGGCAACGCACTTGTGACGCCTCTGGTGTTGCAGATGTCCATGGGTACGGATCGGTAGTAGTGGCACGGTAATCGCTTACCATCAGGCGATACGTCTGCTCGTTTGCCCGCCTATTCTATAAAAAGAAAAAAAACTGAGTTTGGTTAGCGTCTGTCTCTCTCAAACAAGCTTTTGATTCTGACGGAGCATTGCACTAAAGGTAGATACAGTTCTAGCCACCGACAAAAATACACGTCGTTTTCGCGCGAAAATGAACGAGATTACCAAGAGGCATGGAGTTCGCGATAATATATAGAACAATCTATTCAAATGAAAATTTGAAAATATTCGCTTATGTCTATACTAATTACAAAACAAAAAATCAAACTACAAACATACTATTGGAATTAGAAAAGTAAAAAACTAAAAAGACAATAAAATAAAATTTGTAAACAGACAAGTAAAATTTTAACAAAAGTAAAACCGACTTCAAGGTTTGACTCGATTTCTCTTGGATGCCATCATCAGATCTTAGTGTCCTTATCATAGTATTACCGTTGGGATATCTCCTTTCCATTAAAAAAAGAATCATCAAAATTGGTTCATAAACGACGAAGTTATCCGCGAAAACACATAAAAAAAGAAATAATATACGGTCGAATTGAAAAACTTCCTCCTTTTTTTGAAGTCGGTTAAAAACAAGCTTAATTCTTTGTAGGAACTATAAAATTAGTCCTTAACATTTACATGCAAATAAATATGTCTTAAAATTGCGCTATGGGAGTTAAAAAATATATCTGCATCTGGACTACACTGAAGGAATTCATTTATTTATCACTAGCTGTTGCCCGCGGCTCCGCCCGCGTGTGTGTCGGTTATCGCGACAAATAGTAGCCTATGTGTTATTCTGATGTATAAGCTATATTACTGTACCTACAGTTTCATCCAAATCCGTTCAGTAGTTTTTGCGTGAAGAAGAACAAACATACACACTCACAAACTTTCGCCTTTATATATTAGTGTTATATGCTTAAGCATGTATTCACGTTACATACTCGTGTACCAAAATGGCATTTTTTACAATGTTGGCTTGGCAAATAAAAAATAAAAACTACCACCACAGGAACAAAAAAAACGGATAAATTAATTGAACAATACCGAAAATTAAAATAAACGTCATATTTTAGTTAGTAGCTCGCTGCATGTACGCATGCTTTCACAAACATCACTGAAATGATACAAGACTTGTGCAAGTATACTTGAGCCGTCTGTGGTCCCCCGAAATACGTGTACCTACCTATTTGCACAAGTCTGCTTGCGCAAGTATACCGTTACGTGTATGGCAACCTATATGTTATCTATACAAACATTTTTTCTCTTATGTGCTGCTTCGTATCTTAATTTGTCAATGTATGCAGTTTCAGACCAAATTTTCACCGATTTCGGCGCAAATTATTACGTACTGTTACACGATACCGTGCAGATAGCTTTTTAAAAAGAAAACTATTTGATTTATTGAAGATTATATTTAATTAGTAATACATGGATTTAGAAATACAAATGATTTAGAAAATGAAATAGAAATAAACTAGAGATCCGACCCGAACCGAGTTTGAAAGTAGACTGACTTTCCCTGGCGTTCATGTCCTACCTGAGGATTACTTATGCTGGCTCAGCAAACGAGAGATTGCTAGTCAGGTCGACTGCTTACATTAGTGGGGTGTATCAACCCCCCGCGGAAAACTGAAGTTCGGGAAAATCGAAGTTCAGGGAATCATTAGTAATTAGGCGACTTCTCTCAATCGCGGCAATGGTATGGGAGAATCTCTGTGTATTTGTGAATTATTATCATCGTCGGTAGAGGTCGGATTATTTGAAGATGAAATGTTAAACTTAGTCTTAAGTATATCTATTAACAATTTTTACTAATCTAAACATTATATAAGTAATAACAATAAGAGAAATTATTGAAGTAAATGCGAAATAGTGAGTACCGTATTTTAGGATAAAAGGTTTTTTGTCGATAATCTTATTTAGTTCTGAGAACAGGTTATCATTGTTATTTTTTATAGTTAAATGATCTAAATCAACATTATTTAACTTAATTGGAATCACATTATTTGGTAATCCACTAGTTACATTATCTAATCTACAACATGAATCATTAATTATACTAAAATCTAAATTAGGAATAGGAATACTTATATTAATGGGGTTCATAGGTGAAATAAGTCTTGCACTTTTCGTATACACTATGCACTGGTTAGGGGTTTGTAGAATTCCGGTACCGATCACTGTTATTTCTCTTAGTTCCGAGACACCACACTCTATAGTGATCTTATTTGGTCGCGATTGTATAAAGATCCAACGATTATTGGTAATCGGTTTCCAAATATCGAGTTCACCGGATATCGTTTTTGTTTTGCACTGCACAGGAACAACATTGTTTGTTTTAATTAGCAGCTCACTTTCACATGAAGGGTTGCTACTCGTCAGCAACACCGTAGGTATTTCACAGAGGTAAAACTCAAAGCTCACAACTTTACATTTATTTAAATTTTCTAAATTACAGGTAATTAACTTATCTCTAGAAATAGCAATAAAAGGGGTTGAAGGAGTTATAAGACTAAAAGTATTGGAGTTGTCTACTCCGTGCGGAGTAGGCAAGGCTATGCTATGGTACAAGTTAAAATCATCATTAGTTACTAAAGGAATTTGTAATACAAAAACTAACTTATTATTATAATAAAAACATGCAACATTGGATATACTTAATATTATATGTATGTTATCTAGACTTAAAGGTATAGGGATTCCGGTGTCCGCAGGTAGATATCTATCATTATTAACGAGTTCGTTATATAATTGAGCCGGAGTTAGAATGTTTGGGTGTAGGATGTTTTGGCTACTCAAAATTATTGCATTGATCAAGTCCTCTAACTGGAACGACAATGTTAGTAAAGAACTCTCGAGGTTGGCAAGTATGGAATGAACTTTATTTTGAATTAATAAAGTATTGGTTACTTCAGTGAGATTATGTATGTCTATCAAAATATTATTTAATGACTCGCTTAGAATTACTTCATTATTTCTTATCGCATTAATTATTTGTTTATAGGATTCTAGTGTGGAAGTAGTAATTAAAATATTTTCTTTCATCAGTTCGGCGATTTTCTTTTGGTCTTGTTGGACAATTTCGATAGCGGAGTCGTATTTTAAAGCATCATCTTCGTCAAGAGTGCCGAATACATGTTTAAATAGGGTGCCTATACCTCCAAACCATGCCGATCGTTTATTTCGTTTAGAAATTAAATGAGAAATAGAATCGTATTCGCGTTGAATATCTTTAAAACGCACCGTCAACGGAGATAGTATGTTTTTACATTCAGGGTTATCGGTCTTTTGACACATAAATCTTAATGATCCTATAATTTCGTTTAGGTTAATTAAGTGCGGATTAACATAAGAAATATCTACATAACTGACTATATTTAATTCACCTTTTATGATTTTAAGTTTGCCTATGCTGTCGAAGAAGATGCCGGAATTAGAAGGATATGGCTTGATAAAGTCCGGATGCGCATTAGTTGTGGCGCTGAAAGGAAAATAAAATAAATGAATATTTTCCTTTTCAAAGTTTTAGTTAGTAAGTGTGGAAGTAGAAGGTTGTGAAATTTCTGTAGGCTTGATTTCGTCAAAATGGTGTCTTACGTGTCTTCGATTAATTAGGAGTGTGACAGTGTTGTTGTTGTGAACTTTTATTATTTTATACGGGCCTTTCCAGATGGGAGACAAGGCTTTTCTGAGTCTTAAATGATTTTTAAGATAAACGAAATCTCCAACTTTGTATCGTGGCGGTCTCTTAGTGCGAGAGTCGTAGTAAGTTTTCGAAGTTTGTTTGGATTTTAGTATGTTTTCAAGGGCTTTTTCCCTTGTGTGTTTGAATTTGTGTTGTAGCATTCGGATATAGTCAGAGTAAGTAGTACTAGTGCTACTCTCATATACTGAACTAGGTATTAAGGGCTTATGTCCGAAAACTAACTCATATGGGCTGAATTTTGTGGTAGAGTGTATTGTTGTATTGTATGTAAGTATAGCAGTGTACACGTATGTCGGCCAATTGTCTTGATTTTCGTTTACGAAAGATTTTAGATATTCCTTTAAAGTAGAGTGGCTCCGCTCCAAAGCACCCTGGGTTTGTGGATGATAAGGAGATGCCCATAGTTGTTTAATTTTTAAGAATTGACACGTAGTTTTAAAGAGGTCTGAAGTGAAATTAGTGCCTTGGTCGGTAAGGATGGACTTAGGAATGCCGAAGAGGGAAATGAAATGAATTAAGCAGTCCGCTGATTCTTCTGCAGTGGTGCTACGTAAAGGGTAAGCTATAGAGTATTTGGTAAGGTCATCTTGTAAGGTCATGATGTATTTAAGTTTACCAGTGCCGGATTCAGGTAAAGGGCCTACTATGTCTAATGCAATTCTTTGGAATGGAGCAGTTGAAGTAGTAGTGATTTCCATAGGTGCTCTGTTAAGTCTTCTTAATGCTTTATTTTCTTGACACATTTTGCATTTCTTGACGTAATCTTCTACGTCTCCCCTCATTCCTTTCCAATAAAATTGTTCTCTTATCCTATTGTACATGCGTGCCGAACCTAAATGACCTGCTACAGGGATGTCATGATTCTCTCGTAGGATTTTAGGTCTTTCACTAAGAGTTGGGTAAATTGTTTTATTAAGGTAAATATGTATGCAGATTTTGGAACTATGAAATACGTAAGTAAGTATGTTGTAAATTTTTGTATATGAATGTTGATCGAAGGGATTTTTAAAATCTGAAATTGCAATATTTGCTACGGGTCTTGATTGTAAAATGTTGTCTCTTACTCGTTTCAAGCTATCGTATATAACAGGGTAAGATGATTCGTCAAAATGGTGAACTTTGGTAAAGATTAGATAAATTTCTTTGTCTTCGAATTTAGTTTTAAGGAATGAGTTTGGTTCTTTTTCGGCGTTGATAATTTCGTCTCGACTTGGATTGTTAAGCAGGATTTCAGGGATGTAAGGATTGGATTCGTCTAGGTCAATGGAGGTAGGGACTAGAATTATTTGGAATGGGGATTTTAGTAGATTCTCATTATGTTCCTTAATAATAGTGTCGAAAGTGTTTTCCTTATTACTAATAGTTTTTAGGAATTTGGAATAGTCGTCGTTATTTAGGTTAGGATGGGAATGTGAGGTTGGATCTATCGGTGAGGGAATGTTGAGGTTTTCAAAATCGAGGTCAAGGTCTGCACTTCGAGGGCTTAGTTCCAGAGGGCCTAGATCTATAAGGTCTGGTTCTCCTTCTTGGGTTATTGGCAAGTCTGAAGCAGTATTTGAAGTACCAGGGATAGGATTCAGGTAAGGGTTTACTGTAGAGTCTGAAGTAGGTTTTAATATAGGATTGGGATTTATGTTTTCACTTAGTAGCTCATCACCGTCGAAAGTGAAAGGAATATGGGAAGGTAATTCTAAAAGAGGATCTTCTAACGGGTTATCTGATATTGGATCAGCGAACAATAATTCGCTGTCTACTGGGTTGACTGGGAATCGGGATAGAGCATCAGCGTTACAGTTTATTTTGCCCTTTTTATGCACTATGTTATAGTCGAATTCCTCTAATTTCAGACGCCAGCGAATGAGTCTTGAACCAGGGTCTTTACAATTAAATAGCCACTGAAGGGGTTTGTGATCGGTGACTATAGTGAACCTATGACCATAAAGGTAGGGACGAAATGCTTTTGTGCCAAAAACTATTGCAAGACACTCCTTTTCGGTAATGTTATAGTTACATTCGGCTTTGTTGAGTGTACGAGAGGCGTAAGCTATAGGACGGTCTTTCCCTATTTGACCTTGGGATAGAATAGCAGATACTGCAAAATTTGAAGCGTCACAGGTAAGTATAAATGGTTGCGTAAAGTCGGGATATGCTAATACTGGTGAGGTAGTGAGTTTCTGTTGTAAGGTCTCAAAAGCTAATTGTTGTTTGTTTTCCCAGGTGAATTGTACGTCCTTTTTTAGAAGAGAAGTAAGAGATTTGGCTAGTTTAGAAAAGTCTGGGATGAAACGTCTGTAATAAGAAACCAATCCGAGAAAAGATTTAATATCTTTCGGACATTTTGGTATTGGGAATTCAGTGATGGCTTTTATTTTCTCTGGGTTAGGTTTAACACCTTCATTATTTATGATGTGTCCTAAGTATGCAACTTCTTTACGTAAAAATTCGCATTTTTCAGGTTGTAATTTGAGATTATATTTCCTAAGTCTTTCGAAAATGGAAGTAAGGTTCTGTATACTCGTGGGGAGGTCTGGTGCGTACACCACAATGTCATCAAGGTATACGAAACAGCGAGAACCTTGAAGACCTGATAGGCATGTGTTCATTAGTTTTTGGAAAGTTGCAGGAGCGTTTTTCAGCCCAAAGGGCATTCTTGTAAATTGAAAATGACCTTGAGGAATTGAGAAGGCGGTCTTCTCTGCGTCTTGAGGGGATATAGGGATTTGGTGGAATCCAGATGCCAGGTCTAATGTTGTGAAATATTGACTTTTCCCTAGTTGATCTAGAATTTCAGTTATTTGTGGAATGGGGTAAGTTTCTCCTATTGTAACATCATTTAACTTTCTGTCAATTCAATGTAGTCAATTACGACTCTCCATTTTCGTTGTCCGGATGAATCTTGTTTTTTGGGTACGACCCAGATGGGCGAGGACCAAGGTGAATCCGACGGTCTCACTATGTTTTGTTCTAACATCTTGTTAATTTGGTTCTCTACTTCTTTTTTATGGCATTCTGGAAACCTATAGGATTTAGTTTGGATTGGGATGTCTGTATTTGTTCTGATTCTGTGTTCAGTAGTCGTGGTAAAGGTAAGTTGTTCGTCTGGGAGGTGGAAAATATCGGAGTAGTCGGAACAGATTTGTAACAAGGCTTCTATTTCTTCGCGATTCAGATGGGAAGTTCTCAATTGTTTCAGGACTTCGTTTGTTCTGGGTAAGGAGTTTGGATTTGGTGATATTTTGGAAGGAACTAAACAGGATTGAATATCTAATCGTTCTAAGGTGAGATTAAGGTCAGAATGAAGAACTGTAGGTTTTTCTGAGGTATTAACAACTGTTATATTGATGCGATTATTTTCTTTTACTTTAACAATACAATTTGCAATTAGTAACGATTTGGAGATATGTTGGTCTACAATTATTCCTTCACCGAGGTCGGGGTTACTGACTGTGCATTCAATTACTGTTTCTGTACGAGGGGGTATAGCATATAGAGGTTCAGAGAAGTTTAAACTGATTGAGCCATTTCCTATTTGTAATACTCTTTTACGATAGTCAACTTGACAGCCGAAATTTTTTAATAAGTCGTTTCCTATTATACCATCGTGACTTAAGCTTATGTCTTCAACGACATGGAATTCGTGAAGTTTCGTTGAGTTTTTAAATACGTGCATTGTAAAACTCCCCAATGTGGGTGTCACATCATCACCAGGGTCAATGCCTTTAAGTGTTATAATTACATCGCTCAGTTTGGGCATTTTAGAAATGGAACTCGATTTCACCAAACTTACACAAGAACCAGTGTCTACTAGAAAGGACAGAGGTCTATCTGAAATGGGTGTTTGGATAACCACGTGTGGTAAGTATCTTTTCTCTGTATTTTTATTTATTTCGTAAATTTGAACGCTGTTTTCTTTTTGTTTCGGAATTCGCGGACATGTAAGTGTGGCTTCTGGATACGGAGTATTAGGATTCAGAGGAGATTTGACGGCCTGAGCATAGCTAACGTATTTAGTTTTAGTAGCAACAGGGGATTTAGTAGTTGTTAGTGATTCAGAGGTTTTGTTAGATTCAGAGGATGTAGGAAGTATTCTTTTCTGTTTACAGGATGCAGTGGATACAGTGATGTTTGGATTCAGAGATTTATTACATTCAGAGGATGTAGAAAGTATTCTTTTCTGTTTACAGGATTCAGTGGATACAGTGATGTTTGGATTCAGAGGATTCAGAGATTTATTAGATTCAGAGGATGTAGAAAGTATTCTTTTCTGTTTACAGGATGCAGTGGATACAGTGATGTTTGGATTCAGAGGATTCAGAGATTTATTAGATTCAGAGGATGTAGGAAGTATTCTTTTCTGTTTACAGGATGCAGTGGATACAGTGATGTTTGGATTCAGAGGATTCAGAGATTTATTAGATTCAGAGGATGTAGGAAGTATTCTTTTCTGTTTACAGGATGCAGTGGATACAGTGATGTTTGGATTCAGAGGATTCAGAGATTTATTAGATTCAGAGGATGTAGAAAGTATTCTTCCTTGTTTATAGGATGCAGTGGATACAGTGAAATTTGTAGTATCGACTTTGATTTTGTAAGGATAATTTCCCGGGCGATACCTAACGGGAAATTTTACTCGTTTAAATATTCTGTATTGTCAACTTCGTCAACTCCCTTATCATCAGAGTAGTCAACGGCAAAGGTTCTGTGGGGTGGATTTTGAGTCGCGTTTTGAGATGTGTTATTTTGCCGATAAGTTGATGTTGAAGCGCCGGGCTGATAACGGCTATTGTTATATTTTCGCTTTTGGCAGTTTTCAATTGTGTGTCCTACATTTTTGCAGTAACGGCATACTAAGTCTCTCGTGTTGACTTGCCTGGGGTAATCGTGTCGCGCACTTTGTGTAATTTGAGGACGGTATGATTGAGTTTGAAATTCGCGCTTAGGGATGAATTTAAATCTTTCAGCGTTGCTGAAGTTTGGTTGAGTCGGTCTCTTATATGATGCTGATAATATTTTCTCTTCGGCTACAGCAAATCCTACAGCCGAATTTAAGGAGTCAGGGTCACGACAACGTACTATTTGCGAGAGTCGCGGATGGAGGCCTATGGTAAAAGTGTGTAATGCAAGGTCTTCCATGGCCGCAACGCGACCTGTTACTTCTGATTTCTTTTTGATAGACATTTTTATTTCACTGAGCAATTTAGACAATATCGTTTCAATTTTAAGGGCATATTGATTAACTGTTTCGGTTGTACCTTGTTTGCAATTTTGTAATTCGGAGAGCAGGTGAGTGTAGTGTTTCCTGTCTCCAAATTGTTGTTTCAGAAATTCAATGAATTGTTCAAAACATTCAAACTCTTTTATATTACACGTGCTTTCAGCTCTATCTGTCAATTGACTTAATATATATTTGAATAATATCGGTTTCTGGAATGTGTTAGCTAAATTATATGCGCTTTGGCAATTGGAAATGAAAGGATTTAATTTGTCTCTAGAACCATCAAATGGTTTGATAAATTTAAGTAATACATTTAATTCTATCTTTTCTGTCATATCTGCGCGTGATGTAGAACCGTCGCTGGGGACACTGGTAATCTTTTCTGGTTTAGAATCACTTTTATTCGTCATTACCTTAATTCACTAAGACAAGATTAGAACACAGTAAAATCAAATACAAAACACAACTTAAAATAAAATAAATGTAAGAAGTCGTCTCTATACTAAGTTAGCTTGTTCGGAATTAGGAACGGCGAGCTTATCTATGCGTCTCGTCGTCCGGATGGTTAATATAAACAATGTGATTGCAATGTTTGGTCTATAGGTTTTGAACCGCATAAACTAACATATAAAGTACTGAGAATATTGAATTGAATAAAATAGAAGTGTTATGACATGAACAAGGTAATATATATTAATATTAGGTCTATATGAAATACTAAGTGTGGCTTTGAGTTTGGTTTGTCACTTTTATCATGTTCTTAGAAGAAAACGTTTGACTCACTAGAAGAATAGACTTAAGAACAGGATTATGATGAGGTGTCTCCTGAACAGCGGCCAGCCAGCAGTTAGCACACAGCCAACTAACACGGACCTTCCGTGTTCAGATTGATGAATTTCACGCAGATCACTTTCACAAGCTTTTTACACTGTATGATTGATTTTGAGCATTTATTTAATCACTTTTGGGCACTTGATAATTACCACTTGTTTGTCACCACACTTTGGAGTTTGTTTCGGAGACGTATTTGGGTAAATGGGGATTTTCGGTATCCCACCGCTGCCACCAAATGTTACACGATACCGTGCAGATAGCTTTTTAAAAAGAAAACTATTTGATTTATTGAAGATTATATTTAATTAGTAATACATGGATTTAGAAATACAAATGATTTAGAAAATGAAATAGAAATAAACTAGAGATCCGACCCGAACCGAGTTTGAAAGTAGACTGACTTTCCCTGGCGTTCATGTCCTACCTGAGGATTACTTATGCTGGCTCAGCAAACGAGAGATTGCTAGTCAGGTCGACTGCTTACATTAGTGGGGTGTAACAGTACGTACGTATCTATTGTTTTAAAAATATTCCACCCATTGATTATCCCCCACCAAAAAGGGCTCAACGCGGCCAAAGAAGTTTTGTGACGTCAGCATGTCGGTGACGTGGTTACGCGAACTCATAAGATTTTTCCCTACCAAAAACAGCTCAACGTGGCTAAAGAAGCTTTCACTTCAAAAATACTAAAAAATTACAGGATTTTTGGTCATCAAGTAATCAGAAGTAATCCCTGTTATCCAGTCTCACCTATTGATATTCTGTGGTTTTAGTTTGACATTGTGACACAGACGTCCGACGTGTCATTTCTGAAGTGTTTCGGTATCAGTATTTTCATAGCTTTTTCAATCTATGACTTTATACTTATATTTGCCCAATTACTTCAATTCAACTTCACAATATATCATACAAACATGAGTCGACATGACAAGAAAGATATTGAAGATAGTAGCAGTGTATTCCAGAACTTGGATAAAACCACTCTATTGCAAGAGTCAAGATATTTCAACTCGACGCCAGTTAATCCAAAAAAATGTATACATATTTTGACAAAGATCCTTTACTTGCTAAACCAGGGTGAGAAGCTGACAACGCAGGAAGCCACCGACATATTTTTCGCTACTACCAAATTGTTCCAATCTAAAGATGTAGTGTTACGTCGCTTAGTGTATTTAACTATTAAGGAACTAAGTTCTATGGCGCAGGATGTTATTATTGTGACGTCATCACTTACTAAAGACATGACAGGTAAAGAGGATTTGTACCGAGCTGCCGCTATTCGAGCTTTATGCAGTATAACTGACAGTACAATGTTACAAGCTATAGAGCGCTACATGAAACAAGCTATAGTAGACAAGAACCCAGCAGTGAGCTCTGCTGCCCTCGTCTCAGCTCTACATCTGTCAGCCACTAATCCAGACTTAGTACGCCATTGGGTTATGGAAGCACAGGTATGTACATTTTTGCAATTGAGTTATATCTATATTATTGTTGTATGTATACAATATAGTCAATCGGAGGCCCAACAATACAGAAGAATTCAATACCGCCATGGTGTGGATGATCATCATCATCAACAACCCATAACGTCCTACTGCTGGGCTCGGGTCTTCAGGAGAGGGTTAAGCCCATACGTCCCCACACTGGCCTAATGCAGGTTGGGGACTGGTTTGGTGATAAATTGATAGAATGGTGTGGATCACCAAGCTGCATTATTGCATTGCCTACATTCACAATGAGTATGGTGACCACCACTCTTGGATTTTGCTTATGCTTTCCATCAAGCAGAGTATAGTCATTTTGGCAGACCCATACATAAAAAAATAAATGCTCTGTAATTTTTCCTTTAAAGTATTTACTGATTTAAAAATATCTAACTTGGTATTTGAGCAACCTTCTCTTATCAAGTACACATATCTCTTTATTATCTCATTCAAACATGCTACACCCTCTCATACGAACTTAAGTGCTGTGGCTTACATAATTTTGTAGTTGAAATTATGTTAAACCACACACTTTTCAAATAATCAATCCAAAAGAAAATAGGCCATTGTAGATAGACCAAGACACAAGAAATTAAATTCATTTCGCCAAGTATTTGACAAAACAAATGTTGATGTTATGTATTGTAAATTTTCTCTGCAAGATTTTTTTAACTTCATTATTTTTGTATTTATACAAATAAATAAAATTGAAGTGTCTGTTTGTAATATTAAAATAACAGTTTTTTACCAAATGCATATGTTTGTATACATGGTACAGGTAACAAAACAACATTTTTAAACTTTTTGTCAATAAATAAATTTCTGGAACGGCAGGACCGATTTTGACAAGACTTTCAGTGGCAGGTAGCTGGTGATCTCAGGAGTAACTTAGGCCTGCGACGTTACTCACAAAACAATGATAAAATTTTTGAAATTGTGGTGAAAGAATTTTAATTCTGCTCATAAAGTGTTACAACTGCAATATAAAATTCAATTCTAAGTTTAGCATGCCATGCTTAAAGTCCACTTAGTCTAAAAAGTAGATGGTGTTGTGTGTCAGAGTACCAAAAATATTTTAAGTATATTATTTTAAAGTACATATTGAGCGAGAGAAAAAGCGAAAAAATATTTTAAATTATATTTCAGCCAGCTGTCCAGCCGTTCCAGAGATTATTCGCAACAAACAGACAGACCGACAGACAAATTTTTTTTAAACTACATTTTTGGTATATGTATCGTGTATACATAATATGCAATTAAGTAAAATGCGGTTATTTTGATATTACAAGCAGACACTCCAATTTTATTTATTTGTATAGATAACCTTCCTAGATAAGTGGACTATACAACAAAAAAAGAATTGCGTAATTTGTGTAGCCATATGTCTGATGCTATGACTGAGGGAATAGGAATTCATTTAAATAGATATACAGATAGATAAATACTTTTATTGCAACATTAACTTATATCAAATGTAGTTAAGTCTACTAAAGGAAGCTGAAGAATTTTTTTAATTGATAGAGTTTAAGTTTAAGTGTAATATGAGTACTACCATTAAAAGAGAGTAGGTCTTGTGTTTAAAAGAAAGAATTAACTTAACAGTTTTAAACTCCTCATAATATTAACATCGAACTTTACAGTTCTTTCCTGTCTTACTATTGGATTTCTATTCTTTTCCTGCCTTGGCTCTGAAGACAACTTTCAGTCAGTTTGTGAAAAAATAAAAATCAATGTAGTTTTTAGATTTTGCCTGGAAACTAATGAATTAAAGCACTCTTTAAACTATACATGCAATGGCAAGCACAGTTGTTGATATTTTACCTTGCAATGTTTGTATATATGTACCTAGATTGCAGTAAGTCTTATTTAGTTTTATGATATTTGCAATTAGCTGAGTTGATGCTGAAAAGGCAAAAGAATTAGGTTTTACTACAGGTTTTTTTGCGAGGCAGGTTTTTATTTCAATTATATTACAACTTTGTATAGGTACCTACCTCATTGTAAATCATATTTAAAGTACATCAAAATAAGTAGTAAAATATTTATTTTTTCTTTTGCAGGGAGCTATATCATCGGATCATGCATTAGTTTCATGCCATGCTTTGGCAGTTGTTGCTGGAACTCGAAAAAATGACCGTCTGTCTACTGTGAAGTTAGTTACAAAGCTGGCTCGTGCTCCCCTACGCTCGCAGTATGCATTGTGCTTACTCATTCGTTATGCGGCCAAAATGGCGGAGGAAGATCAGTCGGAAACTTCAGAAATGTATATGGAGTTCATTGAATCATGCTTGCGTCACAAACATGAAATTGTTGTGTATGAAGCTGCCCATGCGATAGTTAACTTGAGAAAATCTGCTCGTGATCTTGCTCAAGCTGTATCAGTGCTACAAATATTTTGTGGATCTTCAAAAGCAACCTTAAGACTAGCAGGTGCTCGTACTTTAGCCAAACTGACTGCAAAACATCCTAGTGCTGTTGCTGCTTGCGCCGTAGATCTAGAAAATCTTATTTCAGATCCAAACCGCTCCGTAGCTACTTTAGCTGTGACAACTCTTCTCGCAACTGGAGCTGAAAGCTCTATTGATCGTCTTATGAAACAGATTTCCAGTTTTATGTCTGAAATTTCTGATGAATTTAAAATTGTTGTTGTCCGTGCCATTAGACGTCTTTGTTCTAAGTACCCCCGCAAGCATCAATCGCTGGCCTCGTTTTTGGCTGGCATGCTCCGTGATGAAGGCGGTTTACAGTACAAAACTGCGATTGCAGATGCAATAATCGCTCTAGTAGAAGAAAATCCCGATGCCAAAGAAACAGGTTTGGCACATCTGTGTGAATTTATTGAAGATTGTGAGCATGCCTCATTGGCTGTTCGCATTTTACATATCATAGGACGTGAAGGACCAAAAGCTAGGCAACCTTCTCGCTACATAAGATACATATACAACAGAGTTATTTTGGAGTCAGGGCCCGTGCGTGCGGCTGCTGTTTCTGCGGTCGCACGCTTCGGAGCTGCACGTCCAGAACTATTACCAAATATTCGTGTTCTTTTAGCTCGATGCCAATTAGATGATGATGATGAAGTACGTGACCGAGCAATTTACTATAGTGCGATATTAGACTCTGGAGACAGCCAACTCATTAATGATTACATAATTAATGTAGTGATTCCTAATCCAGTACTTTTAGAAAAAGCTTTACTCAACTATATTTCTTCTGAGGATACATCAATGGAAGCTTTTAATATTGCCTCTGTACCCACTTTGACGGAAGAATCACAAGAAGTAAAGGAAGCGCCGGTAGTAATAGAGAGTCGGGCACCAGCTTTATCTCGTGAAGAGCAGTATGCGGACCAATTACAGGTTATTCCTGGAATCGAAAAGTTGGGACCAATTTTCAAAACTTGCGAATCTGTAGATTTAACTGAACCCGAGACTGAGTATCGTGTTCAGTGTGTAAAACACATTTTCAGTCGCCATGTGGTACTACAATTTGAATGCTTAAACACACTGAGTGACCAACTCCTTGAAAAGGTTTACGTACGCTTGGAGGCTGCTCCCGGGTATACAATATTGACCGAAATCGCATGCGAGCAACTGCCATATAATAAACAAGGTAGCATCTTCTGTGTGTTGGAGTTCCCTGAAAGTCCAATTGAAACCTTGGGCACTTTTGGGGCTACGTTAGAGTTCATAGTCCGTGACTGTGACTCAACAACTGGTTTGCCAGATAGTGGAGAAGGCTACGCCGATACCTATCCTTTGGAAGAGGTTGAAATAGCTTGTGCTGATCAATTCAGGACACGCGCAGCCGCTGATGATTGGGAAGCGACTTGGGATAGAGCTGCTGCTGCGGCTGAAGCTTGTGATACTTTTGGATTATCACAAACAGATGTAGGAGATGCCGCCAAAGCTGTATGTGAACATTTAGGTTTGCCGAAGTCAGCGATAGGAGGAGAAGCTGTAAAAGAAATCCGCGGTAGCGGGATATGGCGAAGCGGTGTTCCTGTTTTAGTCAGGGCTAGGCTGGCCATAGCTCAGGGTGCTGTGACTATGCAGTTATCGGCTCGCTCCCCACGAGAAGACATTGCGACATTGTTATTAGCTGCTGTGGGCTAAACAGCTTTTGTTTATTTACCTTTATTATTATTACTGTTGTATGACAGTGGCATAATATATGCTTTGTTGGCCGAAATTGGTTTATATTAATATATATTAAGTGTAATGTACCTATTTACTTTTTGACTAAAATAAAGTTGAATAAAAATCATTAATATCAAATTTGTAATGTATTCCCTTAATCAGAATCTAATTACAATAACTTCACATGTCTCACACGATAATCTGATCCCAAATTAGGCCGAGACCTACTATGGTAACCAACCTACTGATAAAGACGTTCATATATTTCTTAATACGTACATATATATACACAAATTACACCCAGACAACAAATGATCGTGCTCATCCACAAGGTTTTTCCTGCTTAGGAATTGCATCTACAACTTCCAACTGAGCAATCACGTTCACTAATTACTGGACCAGCAGACCCGTCTTTTACCTGCCTACTGAAGATCTATATATAATAGGTTAGTTCACCAAATAAGGCCTATCTTAATTTTTTTGTTACCTAATTAGCAGGTTTATAATAAAAATGCATTGGCAATACTTAGATTTATTTATCAAAATGTATATATAAATTTTTTTAGAACACAAATAACTAAATTGTTACTTTGGCCTTCTTTGGAACCCTGTGTCTTAATAAAGCCTTAATAAAAACAGGTAAGCATTCAACTTCTTAATTAATACAAAACGTTGTCAATACTTATATTAAATATAATGAGAATCCTATTAATTACATTTGATCATTTTAGATCAGATTTAACGAGTTTCTCAACATGTAAAAGTACTATATCAATTAGCCTTTTTCATATTTTTTTAAACAATCCCCTAAACAGTAAAGTATTTTATCAGCGGGTGTGAGTCCAACACACACCTCGTGATACCAAACGCCACAAGTAAGATATTGTCGCATATAGTCAACTCGATCCATATCACAAGCTGGACGGTACCAAGAAGGTTTATTATCGTGACATTCTGGTTTTGATCCCGTAAGCTTACCTGCTGTCGAAGAAGCAGTCTCTACTGAGGTTTGCTTACGCGTTGCAGCAAGTACAGATTGTACAGTTTTACAGCCAGTAACTAACGCTGATTTTTGTGTCTTTGTGTTAATCCTTATCACAGAAGAAGAACCAGGAACATTTTCTACTCTTGATGATGGTACAGTAATCTGTGATGTGGAATTCGTAGCATTCAATTCAATCTCACACGTGGTTGATTGATTGTCTATCTTATGTGGAGTCCCAGCACTCGGATTGTTATTTGAGAGCAAGGACAATGGTATCTGTGCCTGACCCATCTGAATTTTCCACATTTGCAGTTGAAATCTCTTCTTCCCCCGATTCATCAGATAAGACAGCAATATTCTCACTGTTTGTGGGATTAGGAAGTTCTGACAACTTATATGAATATAACCCTGTAGCGCGAAACCCATGGAGATATTGGTAATAATTTGAGAATAACATTGACGCTTGTCTTGTTAAGTATTTGTTTTTATATTTATTTATTTAAAAGAAGTACAGCCACATCACAAACTAAATGTTTATGATGTGGCTGTACTTCTTTTGACATTTGACATTGAATATTACCTAAACTATTTAGTTCAATGCCTGGTGCATGTGACAATAATGTAACATGTACTTAACATTGGCAATTCATCAGCTCGAAGATGGAATACAATAAACATTAATAATAAAAAAAGAGGAAAAATAATAACCAATAAAAATATACTTTGAAATTGAGATTTAACAACGAGCAACGAGTGGCAATTTTATATAAAATCATCCTCTGTACGTGTCAGACGCTTCAACGGACTACCATTTTGTTGGTGATTTTGATGACTTTCTTCGTGGTTCAAAATTATTTCCAAGAGGCAGTACATTAGTACTTTTATACATTAGTACATTAGTACTTAATCACGAAATTCCTTCTAGGGTTCACCTACTATTAAGTAGGTGAGCCCTAGAAGGAATTTCGTGATTTATAGTTGGGTAGACCTAGAAGGAATTTTGGGATTTACCTACTAAAGCGCGGCAGATTAATATACAGGGGGATACCTTGTACCCGGTTAAGTACCTCCACCAATTATGAGCACCATATATATGGCCGCTCGTCAAGAATAAAGGATCAGATTATAAAAAATATTGATCATCAGACATTCTCGAAATCATCAGATTAAGGCAGGGTGAGTTAACTACATGCTAAAAAGTGTATATTCCACTAATCTGAGAATTTGAGAGTGACGTAAAGACAGGGGAAGGCTATTAAGTTGTAAAAAAAGCGACATCACGACATTCTCGAGCGTGGCAATTTTTTTTTATAGGAAATCATTCAAGGATAATGAAAACTATTATAATCTGACGATTGTCGATTGCCACAAGCCGAAGTAACAAAATTTCGTCGATAAAGTTTAATGCGTACAGCTGCGTGATGCTTATATTCATAGATAATACACTACAGTAGACATAGATTTATTATTTAGTTAATGAGGGCTTAATCACGAAGTGATTATGCCGCACACTAAGGATTTCAATTGATTTAAATGGGAGTACCCAAGCACAGAGATGGCGCTGCGTGTATCACATCTAGCCCGATAGATGGAGCTAATGAATTTTATACTTGTTTTTGGATTAAGGACAAATTTATTAAATAAAACACAAGTTTAGAGAAGTTCGCCGTTTATTATGAGAATTATAATAATTTTACGCTTGTATTTTCGTAGCATTATATACCACAAAGTTGTTTTGCCTTTAAGTAATCTGTTGACATTTGACACCACCTTCTATGTAATTTTTTTGTTACGACAGATGTCTGACAGATACTGATAAGTCCTAAGTGAGTACTAATGGTACTAATTCATGTGGTATAGAAACAACTCGAAGATATGGAGCAACCGCCATCCTAATTTGATCTTATAATTGTAGATGGCTCTTTTTACAAGCTTTTATTTAACTTGCAATGTATGTTTGGGTGGAATCTTGCAACTCAATTTTGAAGCATATTTCTTCAACCGATTTTGCTGAAATTTTGCAAGCATTATGTATACAGCATGACAATATAATATTATAATGACATGGAGCTGATCTGATTCTGGAGCTGGAAGGTGGCCATAGGAACTCTAAAAAGAAACGTTGCAACGCTATCGAGTTTGTACGCGTTTGATTCGTCTCGACGAGTAGGCACTTAACGTTTTCATATATATTCAGTTATTGTATATTCCGGGTCTGATGATGGACCCCGAAAGTGGTCATTACACAATTTATAGGATACAAAGGCTTATCGACGTCAAGGAATTCCACTTTTCCGATCCTCAACTATATAAACTTTAAGGACGCTATTGTCAAAGTTCTTGATCGATCATTGGGCTGAACAAGAGATGGCAATGATTTCGGGTAGTAAGGTAGTTTTATGTAAATTACCTTGATGTGTGTTATAAATATTCGGTTACTGATAATTAATTAAAAATTGATTATGATTTGTCATCCCTGATCCCTTCTTCTTCTTCTTCTTTGATGAAATGGCAACCAGCCGGATCTCTCGGATCAGCTATTTCTGCCAATGTCAAGTGTTTATAGTCTTCAAATCATAAGTCTTCAAGTCATTTAGTCTTCGTCGAAATGAAATTAATGTTTAAAAAATATAAAAAAAGTGGATGAGATGAAATGGGGACCGTCTTCCGAAAAAACAAAAAACGATCTCCGCCCTGATCCCTAAAAAGTGTACAAGTATATCTAATCTGACAATTTAGGCATGACGTAAAGAAAGGGGAGGGCTACAAAGGTAAATAAAACTTCATCTCATTCACTCTCTTCTCTTTATTCAATCTACTACAGAGTCCCCATTTCATCTCATCCACGTTTTTTATCATTAATTTTATCACGACGAAGACTTAAAGACTTGGAGACTTAAACACATGACATTGGCAGAAATAGCTGATCCGAGAGATCCGGCTGGTTGCCACTTCACCAAAAGAAGAAGAAAACTTCATCTCGATATTCTTCAACTTGGCAGTGTTTTTTTTTTTGCAGGAAATAATTGAGTACTTTCCTACTACAAAAATACGATGTTTTGCATATAGCTAGTTTAGATGCCAGGAAATTTTAATAACATATTTATATCTAAAAATAATTACATGTTTTCAATATTTTCATAAAATAAAAATCATGATTTTTAATCTATATGTCACGTGACCACAACCATTAAGTGTGACGTTTGTTTTCTCAAACGTATCGACTTGACTTGTCAATAACCTAAAATTTTTTGTGCTGAAATAAGTTTTAACTATATTATTTCGGCATAAATATTATAAAAGGCGAAGGTCAAACAATGCAGAAAAAATTCACGAAAGCTAATAGTTTAAATTTTCTACGTATAGACACAATGATTGATGGTGGCAAGATATACCTATATAGTTCCGAATAATTTCGTAGGTGTTCCCTTTGTGGTATTTTCACAAAAAAAGGCACTACGCAATACTGTTAACATACTCATAATGAATATCGTGTAATCTCTGGAACGGCTGCACCGATTTCGACGGGACTTTCACTGCCAGGTAGCTGATGATCCATGGAGTAACTTAGTCTACTTTTTTTAGACTAACTTTGTCCCGCGACGTTACTCGCGGTGCAACAATAACCGCGGGGTTCAGCTAGTCTTACATATTTTAAAAGGTTTAAAAATCGTTAAGCACTGGTTTTACAATCATCATCTTCCTAGCCTTTATTTTTCCCAAGTTTATTATTTTTGGGCTACTTGTTAAAAATGATTATAAAATCATTTTTAACAAGTAGCCCAAAAATAAAGTTTCATGTTCTTAACTTTTACCTAACTATAAAAATGACGGACTTCCATGAAAAAATTACAACCCCTATTTTATCCCCTTAGGGGTAGAATATGCAGGAAGGCTTAAATAGATATCTAGTCACTTTTATCAGTAGCCCAAAATTATAGTTGCATGTACCATGAAACTATAATTATAATATAAATAATAACGGATTTCCATAACTTATGTACGAAATGTCAACCCCTAATTCACTCCCTTCGGGGTAGAATATTCAGAAACGCTCAAATAAATATCTAGTCATTTTTAATCAGTAGCCCAAAATTAAAGTTTCATGGTACGAATTTAAAAAATAAGGGACTTCCATACAAACTTCCAACTCCTATTTAACCCCTTTAGGGGTAGAATATCCAGAGACGATTAAATATGTCTTTACTCTTTCTTAATCAGCAGCACATGAATAAAGTTTCATGTTTCTAACTTAAAAAATGAGGAACTTCCATACAAACTTTCAACCCCTATTTCACCCCTTAGGGGTAGAAAATCCAGAAACGCATATATACATATCTACTCATTTTTAATCAGTAGCCAAAAACAAGGTGTCATGTTTCGAACTTCAAAAATGACGGACTTCCAGACTAACCTATATACGAAATTTCAACCCCCGTTTCATCCCCTTGGGGGTAGAAATTCCAAAGTTCCTTTCTTAGTGGGTGTCTACTCAATAAAACGATCCTACTCAACAAATTTCATAGCCCTATCTATCTAACTATCATAGTTTACGCTCGGCGATGATGAATCAGTCAGTCTGGACTTGTTATTGTATAAGTATAGATTGAAGTGTCTGTTTGTAATATTAAAATAACCGCTTTTTACTAAATGCATAATATATGCATGTACATATGCACGGTACATATACCAAAAATGTAGTTAAAAATGTTTTTGTCTGTCTGTCTGTCTGTTTGTTCCGGGTAATCTCTGAAACGGCTGGACCGATTTTGACGGGACTTTCACTGATAGGTAGCTAATGATACGGGAGTAAGTTAGGCTACTTTTTTTAGACTAGCTTTGCCCCGCGGCGTTACACACGGTACGACAATAACCGCGGGAGGCACCGCAGGGTTCAGCGTAATATTATAAAACTGAAAAGTTTGGTTGAACGCGCTTATATCAGGAACCACTTGTTCGATTTGAAAAATTCTTGCAGTGTAGATAGCCCATTTATCGAGGCAGGCCATACGTCATCATCATCATGCTAAGGCCAAAAGGAGCGGAGTACCAATTAACAATGTTTCAAAAACGAGGGAAAATTTTCACGCTACGGGCAATAGAAGAAGTCATAAATCGTAAACTGCGATTTACCTTTTACAAAAATAGACTATAAAACATCGATCAAAGTTACAACGAACTAGTTACAAGAACTTTTATATTATGTTATTTGCTGCTACGGAACCCTTCATGGGCGAGTCTTACTCGCACTTGGCCGCTTTTTTATTTCACAGTAATATTGATTTTCTACAAAAATTACAAATTAAAAGTACCTGCTTAAACACGTTCCGTTCGTCGAACTGCTTAAACACGTTCCGTTGAGACGTCATCAATGTTGCGAAAACATGGACCTACTACCCAAACAGGACTGAGTACTTCCAAAAACTTATTAAAAAAAATTCAACTGTTTTTCGTTGCAATAAGGTACACATTCTTTTGATCTAATCAAAGTAGAGAAACCGGGATGAGCGAGACCGACGAACCAGTGGCGTGTGTCTCGCTCACACAGTGTGGGCACACGAAAAAATTTCTAAGAATGATGTTAAGTCTATTGAAATCATATTTGTATCACAACGCTTTAGCTTAAAACAAAAAATTGTAGAAATTGCATTTGTGTTAAATTATCAATATTCAGTCATTAATAAATTTAACGAGTAATGTTTGGAATAAGAAATTATATTTTGTTATTTGATTTTGATCACATGATTTTACTAAACTGGTATCCCAGCCGATTGCAAATGGCGGTTTAGCGTGGGTTCAAAAGAGGATGCAGATGCAGTTTCGTTGTATTTTGTAAAAATTGCTTTTAAAAGTGAAGATATGGTGAAAAATTGTTGTGTAAAAGGTTGCAGCAGTGAAAGCTATGCTAACTGTGGAATTTCTTTTCACAGGTAAGGCCTTATTTATTACTTTTTGATAAAAACCTGTAGAATTTGGAATAGAGTGACATTGTCTTCGAAAAAAGACGGATTTTTTTATTAAGTACCAGAGACTCCGAGACACTGGATAAAGTCAATATTGCTTACGATAAGAGCCGGCTCTGTATTTTTAACCCCCGACCAAAAAAGAGGGTGTTATAAATATGACCCTTGTGCGTGTGAATGTTTTATATACATAATTCTGATATGTGTCATTCAAAATTTATTAAGGAATGTTTCCACTTTTAATGTATTATAATGGTGTATGTCTTGGCCGGCATCGTCTATCTAAAACGAATTTTAACATTTTACGGTTTAAAGGTTAATCAGTCGGGAGTGTTGGTTTAAGGGGGGACGATGAACACACAAGCGCCGCCACTAGAAATAAATTATTTTTAGTTATATTAAGGGACATACTACTAATACTTACAGGTACCAAGTTTTATTCATCAATTTGGTAGAATCGATGAATAAAACTTGTTACCTGTATTTCAAATTGAGATATTTATATTCAAGTCTCTCTGTCTCACGTTCATGTCGTGAGTTATTTCAAAACTTTTAATTTTGTTACTTATTTATTTCATTTCATTTTTCAGTTTTCCAAAAGATGAACTTTTGCGTGCTAAATGGGTGGACACATTGCAAAGACCCAAGCGGCACTGGATTCAAATCTCCCATGATGATGGAGAATAAAAACATCTGGGAGAATGTTTTAAAGGACACAAGAGAGTATTTATATTCACTTAAAGTATCTGGCGAACCTATAGTGACTCATCGTCGCAAAATGCCTGCACTTGGTTTAATTGTGAATACGTTTAGTTTTCACGGCTTGGCCCTAGATCTTTTGAATGATGGTGTATGTAAATATTTCCTGACGTATAAATGTTCCCAGGACCACCTGGAAATGTTTTTTTCTTGTATCAGGGCTCGAGGTGGTTGTAATGATAACCCCAACGTCCTGCAGCTTCGGTATACATTAAGGAAATTGTTATTTCAAAATAGCATAAAACCCAGTATCCGTGCCAATTGTGCAGATGAATCCTTTGAATTGTCACCAATTGTGGAATTTCGTAGTAAAAAAAGACGACTTTTGGCACGACAAGAAAATGATAAAGTTCTGGAAGGAAAACAAATTGATGTTCTTTTTTATAATTTAGGCAATGTAACTGTTTCTGAATTTAAATTGAATATTTTATATTACATTGCAGATTGCGATTGTCAATAATCTTCTGGAAAAAATCGATTGTGACCACTGCCGGATGTCATTATTAACAAAAAGAAAAGAAAATGATCACGCATATTCTATTGACCTAAACAATTTTTCAGCATTTACGACATTTGTCGACAGAGGTGGCTTGAAATATGTTTCGAAATTCCCGTTTCAAGTAGTCGTTTTTGCCGAAAAGTTATTTTTGCTAACATTGTCATCAGAATCCAAAAAAGATATAAGTAAAAATAAACTTATGGCTTTGACCATTGAACATTTCACTTCAAACATACATCAATTCAATCTGCAACATCCTTTGCAATGTTTTGCAATAGAAGATAATCACGAAATGCAATTGGTCAAAGCTGTAGCATCAAAATTTTTCAATCTGCGTATGGCGCATTATGCTAAAACTGCCTAAGACAAAAGCTGCATAAAACAATACTGTTCAGTAATGTTTAGGGTTAAACACTTTCATAGGCATTGTCATTTACATTGTCACCTATTTACATTGATTAAAAGTAAAACTATACATGAAAATATGGTGTTTCATTATTCTTTTAATACCTTTTATACATTTAATACAATACATTGATTTAGTCAATGGGCGCGTCCACACAGACCGAGAAGCCTCGCGAGGCATTCGACGGCAGTTACCGCGCGAGGACGGATGGACGTTCCCCATTGTCTAGACCGGGAGAAAGGAGATAGGATACTTTTTATATCGGTATCATGTTCCCGGGTGTTACGCTATATAGGTAACCGAATCTATGCGAGCGAAGCCGCCGGTTGACGACTAGTAATCCATTAAGGAATGGTGCCAATGTAACCTTGGGGCCCCCTTTATATTTGTTAATATTAGATATGCTTTGTTTCAATAAAACACCTTGTATTAATAAAACAAAGCATATTTGACCGGTTTAGTTTTAAGTTCTTGGATACTTGATTTAATGACCCAATTAAATATTAATATATGGTCACCCTACATAGAGAGAGATGTAATACTCTGGTAGGTGATGCCTGTACCGCACATTTTTGTATCGAAGTACTCAGTCCTGTTTGGGTAGTAGGTCCATGTGCGAAAACAATTCAAAGAGGTCAAATTGGTAACACGTTTTATTGCGAACAGAAACAATATTTTTATAAATAGAATGGAAGTTGTATTTACCGAAACAGACTCCAGAAATATACCGAAAGTTAGTTTTGATGTGATAATAAGCTTTTTTGTTGAAAGTGCAGTTTTCGAGTGCAGAAATGAAACGGACTAAGCTATTACGGTATGTATAAATTACAATGAGAATAAGTATTTTATTCAGCAGATTCTACACATAGCAGTTATTTCAGATTATTATTAAAATAGCTTGATGCATCTATTTATTCAAAAAATATCACGAGATTTCTAACGTTAAGCCACTACGAAAGCCAGCACGAACATATAATATACGGGGATTGACGCCATCACTTGTTAAGGTATTATCCAGCACGAGCAGTCGACGAGACGAACCACAAACTACATGGCCACGGCCAGTCACATGTGACATATATGGATGACGTCATCGAAATCGTGCGCCGTTTTCGCCCGAAGTTTATACTGTCAGTTTAAAACTGCAATTTTTGATAATAAATTAAAGTATTATATTTTTATTATACTGTTTGAACGTGCTGATCTCAGGAACTACTGGTGCGACATGAACAATTCTTTCAGTGTTAGATAGCCCATTCATTGAGGGAGGCTATAGGCTAAATATAATTACGCTTAAACCAATAGGAGCGGAGAACCAATGAAGAATGCTGCGAAAACGGGGGATTTTTTTCGCTACGGGCAATAGGAGACGTAAACGAAGTTGCTTGGGTTAGCTAGTTGAAATATAAACCGTATACTCAGCCTTTAGTCCCATAAAGTTGTGAAAAATCAAACCGTAAAAAAAGAGTCGCATTCAGCAAAAAATGCACAAATATTTCGACACTCACAAGGTAATCAAAACTCACAGGGTACGGGTACGGTATTTCTCGTTGATCTATAACTATGAAATTTGGTAAGTACCATCTTTAGAGACCTTTGTGGTCTATAGGTAAAAAAAATCAAACCTATGCATTTGTAGTTAAATCTTAGAAAATGGAGGGTCTAAATTTTTACAGGGGGTAGAAATTTCAAATAGAACATATACTAGCTCAAATGGGCTATCATATGAAATCACTTGATGTATACATTGCTAAATACCTTTTATTTCTTTTTTACTACAAATTATTTCTTAGTTACACCGAAAAATATCAAAATATATCGTTTGATACTACGCATGGAACCCTTGGTGGACAAGATTGACTCCGTTGACTCCGTTTATTATATTTGAGCCCCTGACTTTACTCGACCTGATCAACACGACAGCACGATTGACGTCACTTTAGGTTGGCTTCTGTGAGCGGCTAGCGGTCGACCGGGGCGGTAGGTATTTTACTGCCCCGGTCGACGGTCGTATTTTAGAAAAACATATCAAACCTTCTTAGTTACAGCTGCGAAATACTGTCGTGAGCTTGTGAACTATACTTGTCTATGCTCAAACGCCTTGAGTTTTGTCATATGTGTAGAATAGAGCATAGAATAGTAGGTAGTTGACAGTATTTACACAAATAAATAAAAGTGAAGTATCTGTTTCTAATACTAAAATAACCGCTTTATACTAAATGCATAATGGTACATATACCAAAAATGTAGGTAAAACAATTTTTGTCTGTCTATCAATTTGTGCCGGGTAATCTCTGGAAAGCCTGGACCGATTTTGACGGGACTTTCCCTCCCAGGTAGCTGATGATCCAGGGAGTAACTTAGGCTACTTTTGGGGTAACACCGCGGATTTCAGCTAGCCGTAAATAAATACCGATGTCTCCTTCATTAAAACTAATATTACAAAACAGCTCCGAAAATATATTGCTCAATTGAGTAATCTAAAACAGTGACGTCACGAGTTAGTTTTTAGTACATTTTTCATACAAAGTTATGATATCGTTTTGAAGATTATAAAGGGTAACTGATTTGACTAAAATGTCAAGTACCCTCTCTCTCTATACCTACAAATAAATAAAATTGGAGTGTTTGTTTGTAATAATAAATAAATAAATAAATAAATAAATAAAAGTAATATTAAAATAACCGATTTTGACTAAATGCGTACCCATGTATGTATACACGGTACATATAACAAAAATGTATTTTTACAATTTTTGTTTGTCTGTTTGTCGGAACCGATTTTGACGGAACTTTTACTCATGTGTAGCTGATGATATAGAGAGGCTACTTTCTTATACTATGTTCGCCCCGCGACGTCACCTGCGGTACGACAATAACCGCGGGTAAGACCGTGGGACTCAGCTACTTGTAAAATACAATGTCAAAGTGTTATGGAAAGTCTTATATGTTCTAACATAAAACTATTTTCGTGTGGTGATCGTTTAAGAATACAGAGTGTCACCACCCACCCCTAGGTATACCTACGTACCATATGTGTCAGAAGAAGCGTTTACATCTACATCCTACTATCCTACTAATCCTACTCCTACTAACCCTACTCCTACTAATCGCATCACATCACACTTCATACTAATATACTTAGGCGAAAGTTTGTGAGTGTGAATGTTTGTTACTCTTTCACGCAAAAAGTACTGAACGGATTTGGATTAAACTTTACAATAATATAGCTTATACATCAGAATAATACAATACACTGATATATAAAGGCGAAAGTTTGTGGGTGTGTATGTTTGTTACTCTTTCACACAAAAAGTACTGAACGGATTTGGATGAAACCTTACAGTAATATCTATCTATCTATGCTAATATATAAAGCTGAAGAGTTTGTTTGTTTGAACACGCTAATCTCAGGAACCGCTGTTCCGATTTGAAAAATTCTTTCAGTGTTAGATAGCCCATTTATCGAGGAAGGCTATAGGCTATACATCATCACGCTAAGACCAATAGGAGAGGAGCACCAATGAAAAATGTTTCAAAAACGGGGGAAAATTAGTAGTCTGGTGTATAAGCTACTAGCTGACCCACGCAACTTCGTTTACGTCTCTTATTGCCCGTAGCGTGATAATTTTCCCCCGATTTTCCCCCTACAGCTGGTACTAACATAAAGCTGAAGAGATTGTTTGCTTGAACGCGCTAAACGCTTGTCGCCGCGGATAAGATCACGCTACGCTACGGGCAATATAAGACGTAGATGTTGAGGCTGCGTAAGTCACCTGGTCACTGTATAAAGAAGGAAAACTTGAAACGAACCCGTCTGGCCAGTGTTTTATGGTACACTAGGCCAAAATCTTCTTTTTATTGAGATACCTATGTTCAGCAATGGACTGATGATTAAGAGAAAACACAACATATTTCTACTACGTATATCTCACTTAGGCTGAAATTTATAAAGCGTGCTTAGACTTTGCTCAGACTTTGCTTACGCTATACTTGCGTAAGTTCCTGCTCAGTGTAATCTTAGCATTCGAATTTATAGTCCTTTGGGCTAAGAATGTACTGAGTGTATGCTAAGCAAGAACTCAGGAAAAAATGTATAACATTTCAATTTGCACAGCATATTTATTTGAATTATATAGATATTTTAAAAACATTTTACATATTTGAAAATAGCTGTTATAAACTAAAATATTAGTAATCTTATAAACTTTGTTATATAATTGTATTTCAATCAATTTTAACCGTTGCTTTTTATTTTAAGTGAAAAAGGGCAAAAATAACACATGTACAAATAAAAGAGTATATTTGACTTGTCAGTCAAATGTCATAACATTTTTTATAGAATAGAGGGGAAACGAACCGACATTTTGCCTGATGGTAAGCGATTACCGCCGCCGCAACACCAGAGGCGTCACAAGTGCGATGCCGGCCCTTGGAGAACGGGGGGAAGAATAGAGAGGGGAGGGGGTAATGGAGAGGGGTTGAGGGAGGGGTTATGAGTCTCTGGTATCCTCACTCACTCGATGAAACACAGCACAAGCGCTGCTTCATACCGGTTTTCTGTGAGGCCGTGGTATCACTCCAGTCGATATATTTGAATAGTTTAGATTGTTTCGAGATCAATCGCATATAATTACCACCAAATTTTTATATATATATATATAATTGGTAATTTTATTGGTAATTATATATATATATATTTATAATATAAAAAAATACTGGAAAGAACTTATAACTTTGACCCTTACGGACTTCTGTTACAACGCTTTCAAACTAGAATACGGCTTTTCTACTTGGACCATCAAACCATCTTTATAAGCGCGTAAGTAATCGCTAAGTCAAGGATTTCGGTGACTTAGACAATGCTAAGCATTTGCTCAGCTTGAGCTAAGCATTTGACTATAAATTTCAATGCACACTTAACTCGTGAGGTAAGTCTAAGCAAAGACTAAGTACGCTTTATAAATTTCAGCCTTAATGTTGAGCTTAGTGCAGACCTCCAGTATTGACCTTTGCAAACTATTACATTATAAGCTGTTTTCTACAAAGTAGCTCATCGCACATCGTTCTCTTTCAAACAAATATGGTGCACGGAAGCGTATCATATTGTACCATAAAACACACAACACACACTTTAACACACTTCTTTACACAATGCTGGATTGGGTCCATAGTCCATTTTTGGTACAGTTTTTTGTTATGTGCTTTCCTATTTTTGTTTGTTTGTAAACAAATATTTTTATAGTGTGTGACAAAATAAATATTTTTCATTTCATTTTCATTTCATTTACCCTAGGGTCGTTAGGTTACTGAAACCCATAACCGCACTTGTGACTCTTGAAGATTAAGTGTTGTTTTTTATTTAATATGGGGCAAAAGAGCAGACGGCGGCACTAGAGGCGTCACAAGTACGTTGACGGCCTATGGGCCTTGGGGTTGGTCGGCCATATCATATCTTATTAAATATATAATATTAGTATTTATTTTCACGATAAAAAAGTTATTCTGAAAGGTATTATAAACCTATGTAGAAATGTCTACTGTATTGTTTAAATTATTTATTTTTGTTGTTATACTTAAAGACTTAAAGGTTATCTAAAACTGACCCTAAACTAATTGTATTTAAATAGAGCTAGAGAAAATAAGGGTGTAACTAAATCCGCATTTTCCTTCTAACTAAAATTAATCGAACCAAATCAGCATTTTCCTTCTAACTAAAATTAATCGAACTACGTGAATTCTTAACATAGGTAAGTAAACTGCGGTTTACCCTCTAAATATTAGGATTACGCGATATAAATAAGTATCCAGTCAAAAATTTAATCTCTTTATTCTGATATTTCATCACATAATATTTTTTTTAATTAAATTATTTTGTATAAGTATGTATAAAACAAAGTGCGTCCGTCGGGGCCTCGCAATATCAACGTCATCATCATCATTTTGAAATCCAAGGTATTGTATTGCTGTCTCTCTCATTCGCCGCGTGCGTTTGGGATAATCCTAGAAAGAGAAGAGATCATCTATCTCGCTCAGACCACCACAGCTCACGTGTTCTTGAGCGTGAACCGTAAACCGTAGTGACGTGTATTATTTATTACCTTAAAAAACAGTAATTTTATTTTATGCAAAACAATTTCGATGTTTCATATCTGCCAGGCGTCCTGTAACGGCTCATCTTTTTTAGTTATAATCACAATTTTTAACAAAAAATCTACTTCAAGAACTGGAATGAGATCCAGTCCAGTCCACCCAGTCCAAAGTTACATTAAAAAAAAACAGTCGAACTGATAACCTCCTTCTTTTTTGAAGTTGGTTATAAAGATAAATAGTATAAAAAAGCAGTTTGCCTCATGTGCATGCAGTACCTAGATAACCGAATTTTGCTAAAAATAATATTTATCTTTTCTAAAAATAATATTTTAAGAGAAGGTAGGCAAATTATTTTCAATTATTTATTATATTTAAATATACAATTAAGTAAAGTAGTAGAAATAAATAAATAACTCTCGCTGGTATCGCTTAGATAAGCGACTACACATACTTATGTGTAGCATCTGACATTTCACGTACTGTCCAACAGTTTATCAATGGTCGAATCAGTGAGCGCTCTTTGCCAAAGCTTTCTGTAACACGCTTCCGTTTCATTTCAAGAAGTCAATCCTGCAGATAGAATAGAGAAGGAAAATGTGTTATTTATATTTTCTTTCTTTATCAGAATTAATAAACAAATCTGTTTTATTAATTGTTTCGACTACGTAAAAAAAATATTGTTGCCCACCACTAGACGACACAAGTTTACTCGAACTTCTGGTCACTTGCGCTTCTCAGTCGCCAAAATACCGATAAGAAAGCGAGCGGTTCCGAATAGAGCCGAATGCGCACGAGGCGAGCCAAGTGAGTCCTTCTCACGTGTGACCCTGAGTAAATGTGTTCTGTGCGTGTGACACTCGTTGAGCAATTATTGCGATTTATGGACATTCGTTTCACTTATTCTCGGTTTCTCCCGTGACGAGTATGGTCATAATATTGTTTACTGCGTAAATGATGGCGTTAATTAGTGTGCTACAGTGATTTGTGAAGAATGTGGAACGTATTTCACTAAAACTTTTGGTGTTGAAGTCTTTCTCACTAATAAACTGAGTTATTGAATTAATACGTACCCATACTTAGGTAGAAAAAGTTTTTTGTGAACATATAAATCTCATTATATTACTCTTTGGTAAGTGTCATCATTCACAAACTTATTTACTTATCATTTAAATATTAAATGTGTTAAAATTATTTAGCAAAATTTATTAAAACTATGTGAAAAAGTTATAATTGAAAATTAAAACAACTTAAAATAAATAGTTAGGGCGCCAATGTTAAAAATGAACAATCCTGAACAAACAGAGATCTATTAGTTTTCAAGTTTGTCAAGAGTGTTTTACTCGTAAGATTTTATGAATGCTATCAATTCCGGTCAGGCACTACCTGTTACAGTAAGCATACCTACTAAACAAAGTCTATGTGGATTAAACAATCTTGATCGTTACGAAAATCTTTAGCTGTGCAAAAGTCTGTTGACCTAGTGTAAATAAATTTCTATCGAACTGTACTGAATTTGCTATGCGAAAGATTACAATGCGATTTTTCTTTGTTTGCGTATGTATTAATTTTATTAATAGCTACATTTATTTGCAAGTACATAGGATATTAGTAGGTAGATACTTAAATATTTGATTTTATGTAACAACTTAGTCGAACTTTAATTACATATTAATAAGTCAGCCTAAATTTCTAATAAATGTTGTGTCTATTTTGAATATACAGTCAAACCTGGATAAGCGAGAGTTCAAGGGAGCACAATCTCATTCTCGCTTATAGAGGTTTCTCACTAACCCGAGTTTCTCGCTAATGCAGGTACAGGGTAGCGTTTCTCTCTTATAGAGGTACGCAGCAATAACAAGACGTATATTCATGCACTATGTATGTAATTTTATTTTATTTAGAACTTTAGTTCCACGAAATAGAAAAGGAACAATATTGACGAGGAAACAATACAAAAACAATGGTAAGAAGTTCCACGAAAGTTAAGAATAAGTCATAAAATAGCAGATGTTAAATTTGTAATTTGTTTTGTCATTTGTTCCCACGAAGCAAATATTTGTTCCTCCTAATACATACATACATACATAATTAAATAAGGCTCGACTGTCGCTTATAGAGGTATAGATAAGTAGCAGTCTCACTTACGGAGGTCCATGAGGGAAAAACGACTCTCTCTTACAAAGGTTTCTGTTTCTCGCTAATAGAGGTTTTGGGAGCTTAAAATGACGGGTCCTGGCTATTACTCTCACTTATAGAGTTTTCTCACTTATCCAGTTCTCACTTACCCAGGTTTGACTGTATTTATGTATAGTATTTAAAGAAAGCAACTATACATATATATATATATATATATATATATATAGGTGTCAAACATTTCTCTGCATCATTGCATACTGATAGTGTTCCCAAAAGACTGGCAGCATTGCCACATTGAATGGCAATGCTAATTCTCTGTGATAGAAAAAGGCCGGCCTTCTGGTCACGAGAAGCGTTGATCAGTTGCTTAGCTAGTTGTTCAAACATAGCTCGAGCACTCGGACCCCACAAACTCAAACGGTTCAAAAATGTAATTACCTAGTCGATTTTGATATTTACCCCGTTTGAGGCTTTCCGCAGAAGCAGCAGTAGCGCTGGCATAACCAGCTGTACTAGGAAGATGAGATGGCGCTATGGTGACTACACACCTACCCATCTTCCATGGCAGTAACGACATACCATCCGATCTCTTGCCATTGTCTCGTACCAGACCACTTGGTTAATGTATTGCTGAAATGCCATCGGTAACATGAGCACGACAGATAATGTCGTTAATATTGGCATGTTCAGATATACGGCCAAAGCTTCTGCTACAAGAATGCAGAGAAACACAAGGTGCTTCTAAACGGAGGCAAAGGCAATGCAAATGAATACTTCCAAAAGGGTTATGACCGAAGCGCATGTCTATAATTAGGTACAGAATGGCAATGATAAATGATAGTAAAAGCCAAATGGATATTAATTTTAAGTAAACTATCTGAAAATTCACCAAAATTTTTAATTTTGTACTTTATGAAAGTCTGAAAGCCATCTTCCAAAACCAGAGACCCAAGAAGGCGAAGAGACATTTTTTCTATAACTTTAATGTTAGGTGCCAATGAATAAATTTTTTGTATAGTCGAGAATCTATCTGCGTAATCACAAATGAAAATTTTGCATTTAGAGTTATAATAATAAGCGAATAGAATTAAATTTATTATAATAACTAGTTGAACCTAGCGGTCTTACCCGCGGTTATTGTGGTACCGCGAGTAACGCCGCGGAACAAAGTTAGTCTAAAAAAAGTAGTCTAAGTTACTCTCTGGATCATCAGCTACCTGCCAGGGATATCCCGTCAAAATCGGTCCAGCCGTTCTAGAGATTACACAGAACAATACATGTACAGTTGTAAAAGCAGTTATTTTAATATTACAAACAGACACTAAAATTTTATTTTTTGTATAGATAATAACAAGCAGTTAATTCACAAAAGTCAAGGCAAAATGACAAAATCAAATTTTAATATTACATTCTTATTAACGGATGTAACTCTTAATCTCTAAAAGTACAGGGTAATTTTCTCATTTCTTTTCATTGATGCGGAAACACCACTAGGCCGCCATGGTGTGGGCCATTCTGGGTGTGATTTTACAATTAATATGGTGACCACCACTCTTGGATTCTCTTATGCTTTCCATCAGGCAGAGTAGAGTCATTTTGGAAGATCCACAAATAAAAAAAGAAAAAAAATGTGTCACAAGCTGAACATATATCAAATCATTTTGACAATCTATACATCTATACATACAAATAAATAAAATTGGAGTGTCTGTATGTAATATCAAACCACTTTTTACTAAATGCATATATATCTATACACGGTACAAATATCAAAAATGTGATTAAAAAAATTTTTTGTCTGTCTGTCTGTTTGTTCCGGGTAATCTCTGGAACGGCTGGACCGATTTTGACGGGACTTTCACTGGCAGGTAGCTGATGATCCAGGGAGTAACTTAGGCTACTTTTTTTAGACTTACTTTGTCTACTTGTCTGTCTACTTGTGGCTCTTACTTATTTACTTATTAATGGAATAGACTCAATAGAATGCTATGCTATGATTGTCTTTTAAGAGTTACTTTAAACTCTGTCTATCAGTTTGTTGCGCTTTCAGGACTAAACCACTACTGATTTCAATGTAATTTTGCATGGATATACCTACTTTAATTCTTGGAAATATACACGCACGCGGGTGGAGTCGTAGGCATGCTTCTCCTGCTCGTCTCGTTTATTATCCTCATTACTGTGGGTCGTGATTCCCTAGGTTTGAGATGATCTTCTGCCGGACATTTGCTCGCCATTTGTTCCTCTCCTTTGCCAAATGAAGAACAACGTGTAGATTGGCGTCCAAGGCTGTTCAGATCTGGTCAGTAAACCTGATTGGACTACGTCCGCTCGGTCTTTTGCCGTCAACTTGCCCGGTAACCATGAGTTGCTCGATGTTGTTCCCGTCTTTCCTAGCGATGGGCAAAAGCTAGTAATATATAAGGCGACTGTTTATAAAATTGACCTGCTACAGCGAATTTCGTCAAGGTCTTAGGTCTTTGATATCAGACTTGATTTGCATTGCTGCTTATTTAATGAAAAGGAGAAAAAGAATTTTAGGAAAAGATATTAGAGTAAAAGTTATGATTATGTATTCATTTTCTCCTCCAATGTTATTCTATCAATAATAATAAAATAACATATCTTACACTCGTCAATCTGATCTGTAATTAGGCTGCCCCAATTAGCATTCATCTATATGTAAAAAAATTAATCGTGAACGGCTAAGCCGATTTTGATATTTCTTTATTTTGTTGGATAGCCCATTTAGCGAGGAAAGTTTTAGGCTATGTAACATCACTAAACGGGCCAGGCTAAGTAGGGCATCAATAAACTGCCAATGCGTTGGCAAAGATGCGTCGATTGCATGGGTGATTACTTCGAATAACAGAATTAACAAAAATAAAAAAAATAAGGTTTTTCACTTATTGCATACAAAACGCCAATTCCATAGGTAAAGACCTATTATTAATTATTATCATAACGAAAATGTGATATATTTTATCTTCTTCTACATCTATATTACTATTACTAAGCTGAAGAGTTTGTTTGTTTGAACGCGCTAATCTCAGGAACCGCTGGTCCGATTTGAAAAAATCTTTCAGTGTTGGGTAGAACATTTATCGAGGAAGGCTATATATCTCACGCTAAGATAAATAGTAGCGGAGCATCAATGAAGAATAAAAACGGGGGATAATTATCACGCTACGGGCAATAGGAGACGCAAACGAGGTTGCGTGGGTCAGCTAGTATGTATATAAAAATGAATCGCCGAAATGTGTGTACGCGCATGACTTCCGATCAGCTGCACCAAATAGTTTTTTTTTTTGTGTACGTTGTTGTTAGGCCAAGGTTTGTGTCGAAAAAAAAATAAAAAATAATGGGAAAAGTCAATTTAAGTCAGCGGGAAGCTGAGACAGTTAAGTAAGTATAGCGATACGAAGTTCGCCGGGTCAGCTAATTAATATTTTAAACTAGCCTATCCGTGCCCACTTCGTTGGGCGTTAACCGACTTGACTTACAAATACTATTATTTTTAAATGAATTTTTTATTCGATCATAATGAAATATGGCCATAGGTCATACAAAAAGAAGTATATATATATGTATTTATATCAGTAGTCTAGTACCCATAACACAGGCTCTGCTTAGCTTGGGACTAGATGGCGTTGTGTGTTAGATGTCCGAAATATTTATTTATTTATTTATTATGGCCTATGCCACTCCTAAATAGTGTCGCTTTCTGTTAGTGAAACAATTTTCAGGATCGGATCAGTACCATGGATAAGTATCAGCAGGTTACCCATACAAACATACAAACAAAGTTAGAAACTTTAACTCTTAATAATATTAGAATGGATTATAATTTTAATATTATGATATTGTTTAGTTGATTTAATTTATTACATTATTTAATTTGTTGTATTAATAAATGTTACTCTTTTTTTGTAGCATTCAAATTAATTTCAAGATGGATACCCTCGAAGACTCAGAGAATACGGCCAAGATATCCGATTCAGCTTACTCAAATAGCTGTAGCAATAGCCAATCTAGAAGAAGGTAAGTTATTTAAGACCCATATAGAGCAAAAGGGTATGGAGTAGCCATACGCAGGAGTTGCCGTCTATCAAAGTATGTATGAGTAAGTACATATATTTTAACGTCTAATAAAAATATACATTATCTTAAAGGACCACACTCAGCAAAGGTACGATAATATATCTCAACTGCATCATAATATCAGAAGGCGTCTTGCGAATCGGCGGCATTCATTTCGTTCCTTATATAGAGTGTTTAGTTCTTGCGATGCAACGGATACACAACTAGCTGTTGTTATATTTACTCGACAGCTCGTCTGATGACGAATGGGACAGTGAATTCGATTATTATAATAAATTGTGTTGCATCAAGAAGTAAACATCGTAAAATCTGGGTAGAGGACCACATAAGAACTTAGCGATATGCCGAATATAACATATATTTTTATAGTATACTTATTGTGTGTGACGCGCTTCAGGCAGTAAGGTTACGTAAGAAGTAACTATAATCGAGTGCTACTGCTTGACCTGAATTGATTTAATCAAACGTAAATAAATATTGCTTAGGTAGATGACGTAATGGTGAGCAGCTTAGCAGGTTGCTTTACACGTGACCAACCTAATATAACTATATGTCGATAGGTACACCTTGCTTATGTGGCGCTTTCAAAGGCGGTGTGTTATCCCAATTAAGTAAATTAAATTAAACGTAAATATTGCCAAGCTTTTTTGTCATCTAGTACCAAGTTATTAAGGAAATAAATTATTAGATATTATTATGCCTAAAGGACTGTCGCAAAGGGTTTCTTATTTTTCCTAGGCAACCATATTTTTAATAGGTACTGTTATCATATTGCAGTTTCAATATAATAGAGTAGTACTACGTCATCGATGAACCTTACTAAGTACTAAATATTTTTTATCCTAATAACACTATGTAAAATCATACGTTCATTCCACGTTACAGAATTCATCTCGGAATAGGAGATAATAAGCGTGAAACTCGTATTAAATCTTTATTTTGGCATTCTGAAGACACCTCTTAGAAGCTCAACCGCGTTTATACATATGTAACAAATGTAAAAGGGACTGAGTATTTTTAAATGTTATTGAATGAATCCTGAAGAATAAGAAATTAGCTGATACTTAACTATAACTTAACTATTCAAATACGCATAGTGGTTTTTATACGCATAAAAACACGTTTAGGCATTTAAAGATTATTATTCGAGATGGCGATCGAATAATTCGCCTAGGCTGGCCAGCTTTTGGGAAGCTTCGTCATATCTTCAAGTCGCCGATCCCGCATCCATCACTCATCCATCAATAGCGCTTTTAACCAATGCGTCGTAACGACATACGGTAGGTGCTGAGACGTGAACACTCACCGTTGAACTGGTCCACAAGTTTAAAATCGATAGATATTCCATATCGAGATCTAAGCAGGGGATCCTAGTGAACAAAGCCGAAGAATTGTATGATAAATTAAATAAATGGGTAGTTACAGATCGTGAAAACAATGAGCTTCAAATCTTTTGTTGATATTGGGTTTCTTATTGCATAATTTTAATAAAGCAATTAAATAAACAATAAAAAAACTCATTTCTTAACGTATAGAAACCCCATAAGTCAAATAAAGTAATTTTGTAAGCACTAAATAAAAGAAAACTTTCCTTTTTGAAAAAAAAATCCATTATTACTTAAACTTCACAGATGTTGTTATAATGAAGTTACTTCAGAACAATTTAATGTATCAAAACCATTGTATGCTTCTCCTGGAAAATTTACTTTGTTTGACTTATGGGGTTTCTGAAATACCCGATTCAACTAAGGAGCGAAGTTTTCGAGGTCAGCACGTGTTGAGCTTGCGTTTCGTTTTCGTCGTGTGCGAGCTTGATTTCACGTTAATTATTTCTCAAAATAGCTTAGAAATGTGACTAGGACATCATTACACCTTCGATTTACTGAATCATCATCATCAATTATCAACCATCAACAGCCTTCAACAGTCTACTGATGGACATAGGCCTCTCCTTAGAAAGGAGGTCTTGGTTTATTATACCACACTGGCGAGACGGGTTGGTATGGGGTTTGTTTAAGTTTTCCTTCTCTTTGCAGTGATGTTGTACTGCGTAGTTGGGTCCCTTAGTCGCCTTTTACGTCACCCACGGGATGAGTAGGGGTTGTGATACACCGTATTCCTAATTTGTCACCACACGTACTACAATTTGCTGAAAGTTTTTGTAAAACATGTATTTGGTATTTACAGTCACAGTACAAAATCAACGCAATCGGGCAGTAACTCAAGTGGAAGCAGTGGATATAGTGGCAAACCATCCACATCAAGCAGCAAGTATGTTTTGGAAAATTAAAATATATATAGATATATATATTATTCTTTGAGAAAAGTATTGGTATTAAGATAATTGAAATTACCTTTAAGAATTTGTCTCTAATCTATACAAATAAATAAAATTGGAGTGTCTGTTTGTAATATTAAAATAACCGCTTTTTACTAAATGCATATGTATATATACACGGTACATATACCAAAAATGTAGTTAAAAAAATTTTTGTCTGTCTGTCTGTCTGTCGGTCTGTCTGTCTGTCTGTCTGTCTGTTTGTTCCGGGTAATCTCTGGAACGGCTGGACGGATTTTGACGGGACTTTCACTGGCAGGTAGCTGATGACCCGGGGAGTAACTTAGGCTACTTTTTTTTAGACTTACTTTGACCCCCGGCGTTACTCGCGGTACAACAATAACCGCGAGTAACAACGCAGGGTTCAGCTAGTATATATGTATATCTTAAGAATTATTCATCCAAGTCATTCCTAATTCCAGCCACAGTGTTAAAATACCTCTAGTTTCCGAAGAAAGACCAACGAGGTAGTCTCGTTATAATTATAAATGAAAAAAAAAATAAACTTTGTAAAAAGGTTTCTCTTAGTGGAACATTTGGCAAACGTGAAATTTCAAAATTATTTTGTAGAAATAAAATTAGGCAGTGGTCCCTCCGCTGGCGATGAAGAAACGAGTAGAACTAGAAACTATAAATGAGTTGGCGATCAGCGGGCAATGAGTGTGTAGTTTCGATAGTTTTGCCTCGCGCAACACCACATTTCAAGACACTATGGATGAGTTTTTGATTGAATGTGTCCGACAATGTCTGTATGGTATAAATACTTCAGTAAATTTCATCATCGTCTTCGTCGGAACTAGCAACAATTAGAGTTGCTATGATTTGTTGATATCAATAGGTGTACTTTCAAAGCCGCACTGTATAGAAATGATCAAGCGAGCGAGTATTGCTGAACGAGTTTATCTTTGAAAGCTCTTGCCTCTCAGCAACGAAACTAGTAAAGCGAGTCTCCGCTGGCAGTGTAAGTAGTCAGAGAGCAATTATTAATACATCTCTTTCGTTTACACAGAATGTAGTATACGTCGTGTACGTATTCGACGTTTCTTGAGCGAGAAAATCGCCGATAGTTAGTCGTTTTTTCGCCGGTGGTCGGACTGCAGTGGTCCGACTAATGAATGGGTACAAAATAATTGTTTATACATGTAGTGACAACACGTTTTTTATGTATGGCCTGCCAAAATGACTCTACTCTGCCTGATGGAAATCATAAGCAGAATCCAAGAGTGGTGGTCACCATACTCATTGCAGACAATGCTACAATGCAGCATGGTGACCAACACTATGGCGGCCTAGTGATACTTCTGTATCATTGGGCCTCCGGTCTCACACTCACCAACGAAACACGACAGCACGAACGATGTCATTTTACGTTGATTTTCTGTGCAAGGGTAGTACCGCCCCGAGTATTTTTTACATCTTAAAAAAAATGTTGCTCTTTTCAACAGCAACAACTTGAGCAAGGAGAAAGAGGCGAAGAAAAATAAGCAACCGCCAGCAGAAACAGTCGTTCATCAAAACGTAACAGCAGAAACAGAAGCGAGAGCTACTGAGCTCGCTGCCGACTTCGATGTCTATAAAGCAGAAACATCTGGAAACATCGGTGGGTACCGATTTGATTGTAATACATTTATGTCTTTGATTTTATTCTTAGAGTGTATTCGTCTTATCTAATTCAACAGTTTATGAAACGATTTTTGCAATCATTCCTTTGAATTATCACGCATTTAAGACGATTATACCTAAACTATTTCTTATCACTAGTATCTACAGTCTTTCCTTAATACACTTAAACACTTTTTAGTTTCTATTCATATATGTACACAGATAGGTATACCATTTGTTATTCATGAAACTTAATACTACTCGTACTACGAACTAGTTATGACAGTTTTAAAATACACTTCGTAATTAGTACATAGCTAGTTACACACTACACAGGTACGGTAATAATTTATCTGCGTCTAGAAACTTAACTATTTTAAAATATAGCAACAAAAAATATGTATATTAAAATGACTAAATGTAAAATTCACTTTAAACAATTGAAACAAACTAGATTTTTGATATTTTATGCGTTACAAAGAGTTCGCATTTATTGCTGCTGGATTTGATGTAGAAAGCTCTCTCAATCTTACTAAATGCATATGTATGTATACACGATACACATATCAAAAATGTAGTTAAATAAATGTTTGTTTGTCTGTCTGTCTGTCTGTTTGTTTCAGACTGTTGACAGATTTTGACGGGACTTTCACTGGCAGGTAGCTGATGATCTAGGGAATAACTTAGGCTACTTTTTTAGACTAACTTTGTACCGCGGCGTTACTCGCGGTACGACGATAACCGCGGGTTATACATATACTGCTGACGCAATTACACACGTCCGCGCTGTTACTGTGTTACGTAGAATTGCGGCACTACCTATATCAGCCATGCAGCGAGTTAATGCACATTTTTGTAACGCTTTTACTTTGTTCATAGTAAAAAAAAAACTAATTGCGTATTTTTTTAAAATTAATAACGAATTAGATCGTTAGTCTTTTAATTGTTAGAAGGGAACTATATAGATAGACACTAAAATTCATAGTTGTATCAAATTTTTTCGGGTAATACACTATATTTAATATATTACAATACATGTTAATAAATACTTCCAAACAAAAATACTACTGATATTTTTTAGTTTATTAATTTTGCACATAATAATAATAAAAAAAAATGATTGTCAAGTATTGTTTTTTTGAGGTCATCTCTTAATTTTTGTTGCAAGTTTAGGAGTTATAAGTTTATTTTGGGATCTGAATTTTCTTTGCTATGGTCAATAGTAACTTTTTTTAGTTGGAGTAAAACGTATATAATTTACTTAAATTTTCTGAGTTTTTATGCGACTTCGAAAAAAAATCGAGAAAAAAAATAACAAAGATAAAATAAAAAGAAAGACGTTTACCCGTATTTTTAGTAAAGAATCATATGTATATACCTAGTCTTTGGAGAAGAGGGGACCTTCCTCGAGACCCTCAAATTTAACGGGAACCTTAAGTTTCTTGTTTAGTTTCTTTATTCTTTTAATGACCCTTAAAAACTTGTTTGATCTATAATGTTCTTGTTATTACCACCACTATAGAAATGACCACTAGATTTGAGTGCAATTGAAACTTTATCATCCCATTTTAAACAACGACGAACAAACAATATGGGCGTCACTTTATAAATTTCGTTTAATTCGTTTAATGAATGTCGCCTTTTTATGTATAAAATATAAACTGTACGTTCAAATAAATTTATTTTCTAGGTAGTAGGTCTACGTCGTATCTTATGTCTTTAACTACACAGTTCTACTTTAAGCGTTTGGTGGGTAGTTTAATGTTTAGTACAATATATGTGTTACTTATAATACGTACGTACGTACTGTGTAGCAGTTTCTAACTAGTTTCCTAATAAGCTTCGTCGTTCAATGCTTTGCTGTCTTTTAGGTGTTATTTAACGTGAGCAGTCATATATTAGTCTATCGTCGTCTACACGTAGTATTTTCTAATAATTTATTTATAAATTTATGTATATATAAACAGAAGTATTAAATCTTACTATTCTAACAACATTCTTCTTTAGTAACACATATTTAAATGTATACATATATAAAACTAGTCTGCGTAGTAAAAATTATTATTTGTATACAAAAAATATTTAACTACTATACAAAAAATAATTTGTATATACTTTGATCGTATATATATTAAATGAAGAATTGGAAGAAAATCGCTTTTTAATACATAAAGGTATATTAAATCAATATAATTATTATCGTTACAGAAAGTCAAGGTGATCGGGTATTCCGAACTTCGTGTCAGTTGTTTAATACATATTCCCCTTAATATACTCTATAGGTACTACGCGTCTGGATTAGTAACCCTGCCAAATATACGAGATTTATTGTTGAGGTAATGTACATATTGAGTCGTATTATTCCCAGGATTGAATGGTATGTATAACGTATGTTTATTTTCTTTTAATATTGATTGTCTATCGATACCTCCATGTGATAGCGTTAATTTTTTTTTTCAGATAGTTCTAAGCTAATTTTACGATATAGGTGCATGTTTATCTTCCGTCTGTAATTTTGTTGTGCAGCTGCTCCCGTTTCATCGCCGGCGCGTCCCCAGTCTGACCAGCGAGTCGAAAGCATGGACATAACCATGACGGACGGGAACAGCTTAAAAGACGAGGTAATCCTTAACATCTTATACTAGCTTAAGCTGCAAACTGTCACGTGTTTTGCTATTTGTTTGTTTAGTCATGAAAAATATAGTTTCACATGCTAGACGCTAATTTATGTGTGCAAAGACGATATGAGTGGACAATCCTACAAAAACCTACTAGATGTAGCTTTGTCCGATTTGCTAAGAATTCTGGATTTATACCAGTTCACATGTCTGAAATATTTATTACATGTAATTTCTTTATAAAAGAAACTTACTGAATATTTAAATTGATAGTACCTTAAGTAGGTACTGTCAATTTAGATTTACCTGGTGGTAAAATTTTCAATTGATAATAAATATGATCTGATTAAATTGATATAATTTGAGACCTATCATATATTGTGAAACTTTAAGCAAGTTACTACTTCTCATAAAATTTAAATATAATATAATAATATAAACTACACAATATTCAAACTGTTATTTAGAATTGATTTTTTTACCGTTTTGTACCCTAATTTAAACATTCATAAAATTAGTCAATTTAATCGTAGCACTATATGATGCTAATCAAAAGCAAAGTCTTTATAAAGTCAAATCTATATAGCAATGTTAGGCGGAATGTCAATATTCGAGTTAACGGAAAGAAAATCATTGTGTAGGTAATCACGAAAATACCGTTTACGTAATCCAATAATGTCTATCCAAGGACAGTCATCAGTGTTTCCTAGTCTTATCAATGAAGCCTAGATACTAAAGTAGAACAGTTATTAGTATCAATGTCAGTATAAAAAATCATTGTCCACATATATGAATGATATCTTCTTCTTATATATAAAAATCAATTGCTGTTCGTTTGTCTCCCTAAAACTTGAGAACGGCTGGGCCGATTTAGCTGATTTTGGTTTGGACATGATTGCATTAGCCCATTGGAGCTATAAACGATGAAAAATTAAAAATAACTTCAAGATCCAAATGTCACGTGTACGAAGAATATTATGTATAATTTGAATATACATTAACGTTCTCTAGTTCCGCGAAACGGATGGAAACGCAACGTGCCGCGCAGTCGCGCGTCACAGAGTTACCGCTCAATCGCTTCAAGCACATGCCAGAACACGTGCCTGGACACATTATGTCTGCGAACAATTCTTGGATATTCGAACGTTTTATTGGCGTTGACCGTGGCGTTGACATAAAATACATAAGTAAACAAAGCATGGATTTAAATGCTGTACCTAATCAATGTAAAGTTACAAAAAAATCTGTTCTTCAGAAACGTTTAAATGAAATTATAAGAATCGTCTAGTGCTAGCAAATAAACTAGCAGTAAAAGAAACAAATAAATTAGAGGGTTGTATGTATTGATTAAATTGTTAGAGTTTTACATAGGAATTCATTGCCTTTCTCAAAGTAGCTCTACAACTTACGTAGAATTTTGAAAGAGTTAAAGTGATAAAACGAGTCAAACAATCAAATTGTTCTGAATTTTGGTCTGATGCGTTGCGGGAATCACTGGATTCTCGCAACGCATAATGTTTCTCTAATAACTAGTTATATACATACGAATAGTTATAGGTATATAAGGAAAAATAATCCAAATACATATTACGTAGAGGTCAAAATTTGCACAAACAAAAACTTATTGACGTAGTTATCTTAGTAGTAGTGTAGTTCACTTAGTCTATGTAGTTTAAATATTAAAATAATTTCAATTAAAAATATAATTCTTGTAATCCGCATTGAAAGTAATATTTCATATTGTTCAAGGTGGTACCTGTTTTCAATTTGTCTGAATTCAATGTAACAGTGAACACTACAGCAAATAATGCGGTGAGTCGATCTACTGCGGCCTTTTGCTCTGTCTCGACTGATATTAGTTTAGACAGCATTCTTATGACCTATAGAATGTAATGATCTAATGATTAGTAAGTAGTAGCTGATTTTGGTTTTAAAATGTAGATGTACGTAGTCCAAGGAAGGTTTAAACAGTGAAATTTAAATTTATTAAATTATCTATGCTACGAGTAATATATAAAGCTGAAGAGTTTGTTTGTTTGAACGGTCCGATTTGAAAAAATATTTTAGTGTTGAATAGTACATTTATTGAGGAAGGCGGTAGGCTATATATCATCACACTAAAACAAATAGGAGCGGAGCACCAATGGAGAATGTTTAAAAAACGGGGCAAAATTATCACGCTACGGGCAACAAAAGACGCAAACGAGGTTGCGTGGGTCAGCTATTTAAAAATAACTTGAAAATTCAAATGTCACGTGTGCGAAGTAGCGGGCACGGCGGGTAAGTATTCAATGAAAATGGAACAAAGTATAACCTGCTTATAACTGACTGCGACGAGGGATAATGAATGACCTTTGTGTCGCCTTTCGTTGATTTCCTGTCGATTTTACTGAAATATTAAAAAATTATTCCCTTTATGCCGACTTCATAAATCGTTAAACATTTACTTTACATGATGCCAACTTTTGTAATTTATCTCTAATTTGGTTCGGAAAGCCGAAAACATCTACGCTGACTATTTGTTCAGTCGTATTCAATTAAAATATTCGTTTGTTTCGTCAGTGTTTAAAAGTTGGCTAAATAGTACTCCAATTATATAATTTTTGAAAGTTGCTGTAAATGTAAAAAAAAATGTATTGAATTGAAAAGTCAGCATAAAAGCTATATAATTGTTTTTGAAAATGTTTGTATTGATGTTGTTTTTTGTAAATATTTGAATTGATGTGAATTTTATTAAAAGAAAAAAAATTAATGGAAGTAAATCGCCACCTCAATTTTGTTTGCGACCGCATGAAGTGCTGACTATGTAGATTTACCTGGGCTGTAGGCATATGGATTCGGGTGTAATGGTGCTTGTGTCGGCGCCGTCTCCCTCAGGTGCCTGTCGCATAGCCTCTAGTGTCTTTAGGAGGAAGGAGGTCAGGCTAATCAGTCTGAAGGATTAGGATCCGAGTAGTCAGTTTTACCTGGTTTTGGTATGAAGATTACTTACGTTTAATATTATGTCGCACTGCGGACCGTGGAACCTCATTACTGCAACCCGCTCTGGCAAGGACAAGGATGGGGGTTAAGAAACCATAAAATTCTTGTGACGTAGTTAACGCATGGCCATTATTGCCGGAAATACCAAACCCGCACACTCTTTTTTTATTAAGCTAAACTGTTTTTTACAGGATGGATTCTCCTGCATGATTTCCATGCACGACGGTGTTGTGATGTATGCTTCATCTTCATTGACTTCCACTATTGGATTTCCTAAAGACATGTGGATTGGCAGATCTTTCATTGACTTCATTGATCCTAGGGTGAGACACTTTTTTTTCTAAAAATGTTTGTAAAAATCATCAGCATCATCAACAGCCTTTAATAGTCCGCTGCTGGACATAGAAAGACTGAACTGGACTAAGATAGGAAGTATTGACCTTCTGTACCAGACCAATTGGTATAGAATCTGTTTCGAGTTATCTTTCTCTCTGCAGTACTACGTTTACTTCCTTATTCGGCTCTTACAACACCCACGTGATAAGTAGCTGTCGTGACACCGTATTCTTCCGTATAACATTTAATCAGTAATATTTGCCAACCCTTATGTATTAATTTTTTTTAAAAACATTCTTTACAGGATCGCAATACGTTTGCATCCCAGATTACAAGCGGTTTGGCCATTCCGAAAATTGTAAATGGTACGCAACTAAAAGGTAAATCTAATTTAATAAAATCCATTGTGCCAATTCGTTGTCCTTTACATTATTTCGAATATTATTTTAGCATATTTTCCTTTTGTTTAACACATTATGTATAAAATGAAAATATTTGAAACATGTTAATATAAACGCAAGATCTTTAATAATAATATAAAATCACATGTAAACTCTAATAAATGGTCTACAGGCATTGAAAATAGAGTTCTCTTTATCCCAATGCATGTGACGTTCGAATAACACAAAAAATATTTTATAAATTGTATTTATGAAATAAAAATGAGGCAATTGTAATTTATAAAACTGATATTTCATTGCATGTATTAGGTTGTTCGCTTTATCTGTAAAAACTTTTATTTTATTCATTTACTATATTGAAAGTAAATTATTCACACACAAATAAACACACACTAACAAATCCTACACCTAAACAATCATTTAAAAATAAATGGCTAGGTACATATAATAAAGAAATACTTACCTATATGCTCAATGGTTACTACAAGTAACATAAGCTTAAAGCAATTGTTCGATATAGAATGTCATCATATCAATCGATCTTTTTATTTATTTTTCCAATGTTTTTAAAATTGGGTAGTAGACTAAATATATTAAAATGAAAAATTATATTAAAATTTTAGATAAAAAAGCTTTCATAAGTTTAGTGTTTAATTTTAATTTTCACGTGGACTTGACGAAACAGTGGATGAAATAAACAAACTGCTGTCAAACTGTCTGTCAAAGGCGTGAATCAAAAGCTGTAATATTCATGCGCTATTTATTTTCCAAGATATTATCTACATACATTATATAAGCAAAAATAATAAATAGAAAGTTTTATAAGTATTAAGTTTATTTGCTGATTATTACGCCTTTTTTTTAAATGTTACTGAAAAAATATGTTTTCGCCAACTCCACTGCATACAAATCCTTGTTCTTAGTAAAACAAATCCATCATCGAAGAAAGATAAAAGCAAAAAAGCTTAGCTTACTTTCAGTAAATTTAACAATTTCCTTTGATGAATCCAGGCTCTATCGTAATTAATTGAAACGAATTTTGCACTTTTAGCAGAAAAGCCCCAAAACAGCCTAAAAAGAATGCAAAATGCAAAAAAACATGATAGTTTGACTTTGACTAGATAGGTCATACTACTTGTATGTAGTTCTTTATACGTCGTGACGTAACGCGCTCTGATTGGCGTTTGCAGTCACGTGATATTTAGAATTAGTTTCAACATTTTTAATTTTATTTAGTTAGCATATTTATGCAGCATATTTACATTTACAAGATATGATTTTCAGAATCGTAATATTAAAAAACCATAACTTATCAGATGTTCGCTATTTTTGTCAACATCCCTCTATTGTTCACTTTATTACTTCAATTTTAGTTATAGTTATTATATGTAGTTGGGCCATTACGAACGTTCGAACTGAGTCATAAATCATTTTTATCAGGGCTCTCGCTCACACTTATAGGCATATCGGAACTCTCGCTCGCATTCCTAGTGTTGTGTGTAACAATAAAAAAGGGATTTGTCGATAGTCAATAGTAGGTAATGAGGGAAATATTGCTTAGCATGAAGTTTTGTTAAATTTATTTCGTATATTTATTAACTATCATTATTTATTTATGATTTAAAAAGTAATAAACGAATAATAATTATTTAAACTATTTTTTTTTCATTAAATTGATTGAAGGTTCTTCTTAACGAACTAATTAATGGACAGAGTATAACGAAATTTTTACAATCAGTTTTTATTATTAATTTATCTCCATTCGTCTTCAACGACGGCGTCGCCCTAGCTACCTGAGTCCGAGCGTCATCCCTTTATCGATAACGAGTGGCGCGGCATTGTCATTTTCTTATGAAGTAACTCAATTCGCACGTTTGTAATGGCCTAACTGTATATTTTTCTCTTTATATATTGTAACGTTTTATAATTTAATACCTATGTAACAATCGTGTATCATGGTTATGCTTCCCTCAAATTTGCAATGCTTAGAAAAGGCTACTAAGTTGAGACAAACTACAAGAGATCACAAAATGTACATACACTTAATTAGCAATAAAGATTTTGAATGTATACAGAATAATAAAAGTATAAAAAGTAGGCACTATTTTAAGCTACACATTTTTTTCACAAATGCGTTTGGTACCTAATAAGGTAAGACCTGAGATATTGGTACCAGCTACCTTCCATTGCTACAGAATTTATAAATATTTATACATTGATGATGATTTGCCCTATACAAGTAACTAAAACTGTCCATTATACATTACTAGTTGTTGCCCGCGGCTCGCAGCAAATAGTAGCCCATGTGTTATTCTGATGTTTAAGCTATATTACAGTAAAGTTTCATCCAAATACCTTCAGTTGTTTTTGCGTGAAGAAGTAACAAACATACATCCATACTTACAAACTTTCGCGTTTATAATATTACTAGTTGTTGCCCGCGGCTCCGCCCGCGTATGTGTCGGTTATCGCGGCAAATAGTAGCCTATGGTTATTCTGATGTATAAGCTATAGGTGTTACTGTAAAGTTTCATCCAAATCCGTTCAGTAGTTTTTGCGTGAAAGAGTAACAAACATCCATCCTAACATCCATCCATCCTTATAAACTTTCGCATTTATAATATTAGTAGGATATATTTTTACAAAATGACTCTACTTTGATTATTTTCTTTAATTCCAAAGTACCTACGTGATTTTAGATCAATAATACGTTACGGGTTTTAGCTGTTATTTAAGGTTTTGCGTTTACTAATCGACATCTTTATGGGTAAGGTATTTGGTTCAGTGTTAAGTTAAGCACATGATACGTACACATAAAAGTCATAACGGTTACAAATCGTTACATGATTATTATTATATTTAAATTCTATTTTTGTTGGAAATTCAATTTTATAATTGGCAAATGGATGGACTAAGTGAATGCTAGTGCTATGGAAAAATATCTCCATATATAGAAAAGTTTTATCTTATTTTTTTAAACTATTGATTTTGCTTAAGTATTACTAGTTGTAAGGAAGTTTTTTGACAAATCGTTGATAGATTGTTAATCTTGCATTGGCTTAAGAGCTTATAATCATAATTTTACTAATTTGTTACCTGTAACTGTAAACCTGTAAGTAAAAAGAAAGAAAAATAAGAAAAAGAGTTTATTCATCATCATCTTCTTCATGTTCTATTAAGGGCTTTTAATTGTTTAAAATCGGGTTAGCAAACATTTTCCTAAGCGATGTTTAAAGTTCTTATTGATATCTTTAAAAAAAATTAGGACAAGAGTTGTAATAAAACATTAATAAAATATACCTAATTATACAATATACTCATTTATATACTTAAACAATACTTGTTTCTAAGTACATAAAAAAAATCTTAGATACAACTAAAAATAGCAAAGTTTATAAATGAATTGTCCATAACACCAATGGCGTATACTGTAAAGCCAATGATTTCATTGAGTACTTAATTAAAAATAGTTTACTGGCTTCTTTTCTTGGTTTTCTCGTTCATATAGGAAAATGGCGGTATAGGTATAGGTTATGATGTATTATGATTGTTGTTTTTTTTTAATAATCAGAATAAGTAATATTTGACACATTATACAAATTTAAATTTACTTTATTGTAAGCCTATAAGCAAAAATTAAAAAAAACTATGCCTTAATACTTGTAATACCATTAGCAGGATATATCACTTAATCTTAAACGTTTCGTTTTATTTTAAACAAGCATTCACTTTCGTTATAAAATTGCAGAAAATCAAAATTCATTTCTATAGGTTATACCAATTGAATGACCGAGATGGTGGGTATTAAATTTTAATCATCGATTAATTTTATTTTCTCGAAAAAGAATCGCATTGTTGATTCTTTATCATAACTACATCAAGGATTTAAAATCAAGATGTGCCTTAAATTATAAAAACTTATGTTAGAATTAATGCATAATTTCCAACGAACGATTCGAGTTTTATCAAATCGCCACTAAAGCACGTATCCGAAAGTGTACTGTCGTACTCCGTCCCGTGCTGCCTGTCGTGGTATCCGATTGCAAACGTTCCGGTTCGATCCGATGCAAATGCGATCCGATCCGTTCGTTGGAAATCATCAGTTATAAGAAAATGATAGGTACATACTTATACCCTAGTATGTATAGTTAAATTTTGAAGTTCTCTAATACTTTTATTACATTCCTATCTTCTAACTCGCTTCACTCTTGACAGAGCGGTCGTCACTCTTTGTTTTATTTCATAATACTTTTAAATGTTACTGATTATATATTTTTTTAATTCTTTAATAAAAGTTATATTTTAGTTGCAAGTATCTGTTCTGTACTGTAAGATAAATACCAAAATTTTGTTACGAGATTTTTATTTTGTTCATATTATCTACTTTCACTCAAGATGCTACACTCACTCATAGCCTATTTTTGTAGCTTACAAAAATCTAAGATACAATGATATAATTTTTTTCTTCAGCTCAATTTCCTGCTAATTCCATATCCACTATGGTATGCCGTATCAGACGTTACAGAGGTTTTACAACTGGATTCGGTGTTAAAGATAGAGGTGTAAGCTACATGCCGTTCTTGCTAAAGCTATCTTTCAAAGACATTGACGACGAAGAGAGCAAGGTTGTATACTTGGTGATGCAGGCCACACCATTTTTCTCGGCATTTACAAGTAAGTATTGAACCACAAACTCGCTTGTATTTTTATTTCACTGTTTATTAAACTTAAATTTAAACTGACCGGTGCCGCCCTATGGGCATTATCTAAGTTACAGGACACGTAAAGGTGCTAGAGAGTTATAATTTCAATGTATATTAACAAGTACCACTAAGTGCGAAAGTAAAAATTATAAAGCATTGCACCAGTTTAATGTAAGCCTTACCCTGTTGGGCTAGTGCTTGCTTAGTGATTCTAATTACTAAGTCATGGGTATGGAATCTAATCTTAGAAATTTTAATCTCTATAAACGTAGGTGATAAACGTGCAAATTTAAAGTAAGTTATGCCTGTCTCCTGATGGATCACTTGAATCAAATAATTATGTACGGCAATATGATAATACTAGTTGTTGCCCGCGGCTCCGCCCGCGTATATGTCGGTTATCGTGGCAAATATAAAAAATAGTAGCCTATGTGTTATTCTGATGTATAAGCTATATTACTGTAAAGTTTCATCCAAATCCGTTCAGTAGTTTTTGCGTGAAAGAGTAACAAACATCCAAACATCCCTCCATCCTTACAAACTTTCGCATTTATAATATTAGTAGGATTACTATACTCACCCAAAAATTTGGTTGGTTTTAAGACATCTACATTATTCTCAAAAACTTTCTGTTTAGTGTCTCATGAAGTGGTGAGAAAGCCAATACCGTTTGTGATAAGGCATGCAGCGAACGGTAATATTGAATACGTGGACCCAGAGTCTGTGCCGTATTTGGGATTCTTACCACAAGACCTAGCGGAGACCGATGCCCTTCGGTTGTACCATCCGGACGACCTCAGCTACATGTGTCAGGTGTATGAAATCATTGTCAAAGAAGGTAGCCTACCAAGATCAAAACCGTACAGGTGTGTAGTTGCTAATTATCAACCAATTATTGATAATTAATTACCGTTGCTAAACGGTAGTTCTGTTACTTCTAATGGTAGTAAAAACTTTGTATTACTAAGGGTGTCGCTGCCGAGCTGATGCGTTATACATTCACGTTAAATCATTGCCATATTCCGTTTATATTAAAACCACTAAATATTGTACATTCCAATTTATGCAGTATAAAGTATCGTTATCGCTCGTTGTGGCTTTACTAAATAAATCTTTAAAATGTTTTTGTTATTATTTTAGGATGCTGACGCAAAATGGAGAGTACATGAAATTGGAAACGGAGTGGTCTTCTTTCATAAACCCTTGGTCTAAAAAACTTGAATTCGTCATTGGAAAACATCATTTAATAGAGGTATCTTAGAAAATTTCAATGAAAGTTATATTTGTGCAATGACACTTTTTATTTTTGCGTCTGAATAAAGTCTTAGTGAATGATCTTGATAAATTTTATAAGTCGTCGATAAAATCTCATATATGTAAATATTAGCTTTTGCACGCGGCTTCGCTCACGCAGACTTTCATCCCCTGATTTACCCGCTTAGGGGTGGAATTTAAAAATTCATTCTTTAGTGCTCACTTAAGTTATATCAGCTCAGCGGTTTGGGCTGTGCGTTGATCTGTGGGTATGTCAGTCACCTTCCTCTTTTATATATAGATTATAAATTTGTTTTAAGGGTCCAGCTAATCCTGATGTATTCCAAGTTGCCGACCCCGACAAAGCACCCAAGATTTCCGACGAAGATAGGAACAAGGCACTTATGTTCAGAGAAACTATCATTCGGATCATGAACGAGGTAAACCACTTACAAAACCAATTTCCTTAATGCGAGAAACCGAGGGTCGAACGAAGTAGCGCGAAATTAGAGAGTCATGTCCAGCCGTGGACTGCGATAGGCTGATGATGAATTTCCTTAAAAAATATATTGTGACAGTAAATATTGTCTTAAGGTGTGTTCATCGCTTTGTATGTGCATCGTCGTATAATGTATTTATTCAATTACTAGAATGTTTCAATTAAATTGCACTCGACGGGTGCACTAACTTAATCAAGACAATGTAGTGGTTGATAAATCGAATGAGCAATCTATTAGCAATTGAACTATTGCATTTGCTCTAATATAGTTCATATGCCGTGCATGTGTTATGAAAATAACCCAATGACTCTACAATAATAATATTAAATTTTAAACAATACAATGATTATAACGATATTGAATACTAAAAAATTTACTTACAGGTAGCTACTAAACCAGCGGAGCTTGCAAAACAGCAAATGAGCAGGCGATGCCAAAATCTTGCGTCGTTCATGGAAAGTTTAATGGAGGAACCACCCAGGACTGACGAAGAATTACGAGTAGACATACAAGAACCTGACCACAGTTATTATGTAAGCTGAAAGTATTAGTATTGAAATGACCTTATTTTTATTTACATACTGTAAAAATATCAATATTGCAAACAATTCGCCGGTCTAGACAAAAAATTACATTTCGTTTACTCGAAATATGGTATATAACTGGGCAGTTTCTTTTTTAATATCATAATAAATACAGTGAGAGTTGTGTAAGAAAACTAGAAACTAAGTAAGCACAAAAAAATTTGAAATTCTAGAACATACACATATTCTTCTTGTCACGCAAGAAAGTATCAGTCGCCATGGTTTGAAAAAGAGAGTCTGAAACTCCAATTCCATTAAAATCTGACGTAAAAGCTTTATTACGATCCTACCTTTCCGGTAGAGCTGCCGATAATAACAGATTATCGGTTTTCATAACCACTCAATCACTTTTTGACAAGCTGAAGTAAAACAGGCGTACATTCTCTACTCCCTTTGGGGGATTTATTATTCATTTATGATCGGTTGCCGCCTAGCTTGATCGTTTGTGTTCTATATTATAAAAGAATTAAAGAATAATATTCAAAAGGCTGTTACTATTGGTCAACTGCGGTTGATTATCCAAAGAATCCACATCTGCCCATTTACTACTCTATCAAGAGAGTACAGGGAAAGATCAATAATACACAATATGGTAGTCATTCATCCAAATTTATTTTATCACCCCAAAGTACGCTCCTTCAGAAACGATACACTTACGCCAACGAAAGTCCAATCATCAGCAGATTTTTTAAACGGTATTTCCGTAATTGAGTTTAGTTCTCGCTGAGAATTCTTCTTTATAAGACATGAAAGAAAGACTACCGATTGAAAACGGGTGCCACAAAGCGGTAATTTGAGTTTAAGAAAATAAAAAAGTCGACTGGAGCCATGTCTAGGGAATATGGTGGTCAGTGCCGGTTTTAACACTACCAGCGCCCTGGGCGAGATTCCTACGGCGCCCCCTAACTGCAATTAAAACCCATACGAAAAAAGGAAAATGATACAATTACATATGCATTTATTAAAAGAAACTAGTATTTATATATAATAAAAATATAAATATTAAATATAAAAAAACCGTTTATCAGAAAAAAAACTAATAAAATGATACTTTTCTGGCCTTTCTATCAGTGAACTGTTTTATAAGGTTATCAAAGTCGATGTTTTCAGCAATTTCTTTTTCAATTGACTAAGTTGCTAAATTTGACAATCTAGATTAAGATATTATTGATCGAAGATAGGGTTTTATTAGTATCACCAATGAAAAACTCCTTTCCCCACTAGCAACTATTAAGGTACAGTCAAAAATATCCGCAATATAAAGGGATAAAAGTTTTAACAGAAATAGGAAACATTCTGATCAAAAATAATTTTAGACTTAAGAATTTATCACATAACATATATCACATAACTAGCGCCTGAGACTCACTACAGTCAATCTTAATTGGAGATAACCACAGAGTTTGACAAGATCGGATTTTTAGTGAATCTGTTTAATATTGTACAAAAAAGACCAAGATTCCGAGTACTCATTTAACTGTTCGAACCTTTCATTGACTGAAATTAATATAGTGTCCAAAAGACGGTAGAAAACTTCAAATTCTGAAATCTTTTACCTGTTCGGCTGGAGTAGTAGTCTTATGAGACACTTGAATATCAGTTTTCTGAGCTTCAATAGCCAAGTAATGTAAACATCATGGATGGCAGTAATTTGATGACCGACTGCTTTAACACTGTTTATTTTTGCTTCTCAACGTGGTCACCGAGCTTTTTTATAGTTTATAATCCCAAGTGATCGGTTAGAATTTTCCATCGATGAACATTGTATTTGTTTTAAATCATCAATGGAGTCATCCTCGTATATTTTTCCTTTACGGTAATACATCGGATACCGCCTTGCTGGTCGGTGCTGGCATGTCGGACTCGAACCGGCAAAACCGCACGCCATCTCGGGTACTGGAAGCCGGGGAACCAGGTGCATCCTACAAAGGAAACCCTTGGAACCCCGACGTACTTTGGGCCACCTACGGTTTGTAGATGGCCCCCTCCTGTGTGGGAACTCCGATGTTTCCGTTGCTGTCCCCAGAAGGCCACCAACCAGTTCTGCTAGTATAACAAATTACCTCACCTGTCACCCCCAGGCTTGCATTTATGAAGGACAGAGATCGTTTTGCGATCTCCAGCGCCTACGTTGTCTGCATTACGTGGCCCAGACCTAACCGGGAAAGTTCTAAACCTCTCCCGGTCCCGTTTCGCCTTCTCCTTCGCAAACATAACTTGCTATCCTAAAGAGACAGCAGAGTTCCACGCGTTCTCGCTCTGCGACATGGCCGCAATCATAATATCGAGCTAGAGAACCCAGCAGAACATTCTGCGAGCGTGTGGAGCGCCATGTCCACGGTCTGGCCATCGCAGTGGGGGCATTCAGGCGTTGGCTCCTTGCGGATCAGACACAGGTGATCTCCGAAGCATTCTTTTTCAGTGATCACCTGCGTTGAATCAATGAAACAGTTCCGTGATGCCACTCGAGCCAAACCAATGGAGTCATCCTGAGCAGGATTCGTATAACAGCTTGTCACCTCTCATTTGATAACTTTCTTTCCATAATCTTATCAACACAGTCTTCAATCATCTGACCTGAGATGTCACATAGAGGCTCCACAACCTACTATACATTCATTTGTATTCCAGATATAATAGCATATTCAGTCCATGTTTTGTTCTTTGAAATTCCTTTTCTTTAACTGCTTTCCGTTTTCTATATTTTGACCTAGATAGTTTTTTTTTATAATGAACGTGTTCAGATATTTTGTACTAATCAATAAAGTCAACAACAAATTAAATCTTTAAATCCAAAAATCTCTAAAAATAAATTACAATCATTTGAACGCTATTGAGCGAGGATAGCAATAGTTACCTAGATTTGTCGAACTTATTTCCGGTGTATAAAATTAACGTTGAAAAATCTAGGTAACGTTGATATGGCAGCAAAATATATTTATGTTTCGTGATAGTGCTCAGATTAGATTGACGATGATCACCGTATGAATGGGATACACGGGAATGGGAATTAGACATTTTCCCGCATGAAAATGTAGCTAAACTATGTATTTAACGAAATTAACTAGCTTGCTTTCTATAAGAGAGAGACAGACAGAGAAACACGTATAGCAAAAAGTGTCGTTACAACTTTTGGTCTTATTTTTTTCTGTCTAGCCTCCTTTCGCAACGCACGATAAAGAACTTCGTTCCAAAAATACATAAAGTGGAACATAGAACCTCCTCCTTTTTTGAAACTAATGTCACTCGGTAGTAGAAACGAAAAGTCACGAACAATAGCATTGCAACCTAGCATGGACCATCTGATTACTAAGTTGCGTCTGTTTTTTTTTTAATAATTGGATTAATTGTATTGTACATGCGCCGATTTTATGAACAAGCTGAGTTTGTTCCGCTTCGCTAAAAATAACGCTTACTATTTTTAACTTAAATGTTAAAAAGAGAAAGACAATTTGTTTCTCTATGATTGGGGATCCCGGGTAAAAGGAACAGCATGCAGTGCTCCTTTCGAACAAATTTAATACTGCGTTCTATTCAAGTGTTGCAAACATAAAGATTTTTTCGCTTAATTTACTGAATTAACGAGTAAGTAGACCTCAAACTATGAGCGATGGGAAGCAAAGGGGCGCCTGCGGCGCCCTTTTTATCCGGCGCCCTGGGCGACCGCCCAGGCGCGCCCTACCCTAACGCCGCTACTGATGGTGGTTGCTCGATGGTATTTGTTGACTGTTTGATCAAAAATTCGTTCACAATGATGATCTTGTTCGTAGGTGCATTATCGTGGTGCAAACTTTCTTTTCACAAATCTAACCTTTTTCTCTTTCGCTCTCTCAAACGTCGCATTACTTTCAAATATATTTTTTATTTACCATTTGACCTTCCGACAAGAATTCCGAGTGCCCAACATCGCGAGAGTCGAAGAAGACAGTGAACATACCTTTGAGTTTTGATCGACTTTGGTGTGTTTTTTTCGGTTTCGGTTCATTTGGAAGGCTTCTCCTTTCTTCGGCTTTCTCCGAAGCTTGTTGACTAGTTTGCATGTCAAACTCGTAATCCCACGTTTCGTCACCAGTAACAATGCGATTCATGAATGTTGGAACCCTTTTAGAGTGGTAGACATATGCTCTGGTTGCGGTTCTTCCTTCCAGTGCCGAGCTGTCAAAGCCTGTAACTTATTACCAGCGCACGTACTTTCGTCCCATTATGATCTCGGGTCCTTTAAATGGGCCGTGACATATCATCTCACTAGGCCGCCACAGTGTGCGTAATCATGCTGCACTGACCGCGTTCGTATTGAGGATGTTAACCACCACCCTTACATTCCACTCATGCTTTCCAGCAGGTAGAGTATCCCCATCACTCAACCCCAAAGCTACCCCAAACTCTCCCTCCGTCTCCAAAATGTCGGAAACGCACTTGTGATGTGTTGCACTACCAATCCATAAAAAAAAAAACAAAAAAACTACCAGCCAACCATCTACGTCTGGCTTTAACAATTTAGATTTTTTAGATAGTGACAATATTTTTCTGATTCAAATAGAGATTCCAATTAATCTTAGTTAATATAGATTCCAATTAATATTAGGTTCAGAATTTTGTTTTTAGTATCATGATTATAATTTTCATTTTCACCCAGCAAAATGGGTTATAAATGGGTGAAATTGGGTTATAACTGAGTTTTTACCCAGGCTTGGGCTTTAACCCGGGTGATTGATTACCCATCTCTAGTTGGAATTGACCCGTTTTAGCATATCCTAGCGACAGTTTCGGAAAAAAATCAGGTCGTTTGGGACTAGCCGAGCAGCAACATGTTTCATACCCAAGTAATTATTTAAAATGGTATGTATCCACTCTAGACATACAGAAAGTTCAGCAGCTATCTCTCTCAAAGTTGAATGAGGATTCCAGTCACTATTTCCTTCACTTCTGCGATGTCAACTACAGTTGCAGACGTTGATATCCTATGAGAGCGAGGCAAATCTTCCATCACATCTCGATCGCTTTTGAACGCTTTGTACCATTGATTGTTAAGTGTTCTTCATAAAGTCGATTCACCGAAAGCCTTCTGTAACATTTTCAGTGACTCGCAAACACGAAATTCCATGGGTGATGCAAAATTTAAGACAAACTCTTTGTTTGATGTTTTTGCGCATTATGAAATTCGCAATACACACTAAATATGGTATAACTAAAAACAGCGCTGTATTTAATATAAATAACAGATGCAACTCAAACTCCGCGCCAAAATGGAAAACAACAAAAAAGCAAAAAAAATGAATTTGGAACCATAAACAAATCATCCATTCCCGATACTTGTTTGACTGAATGTATATGAAAGTAATGTGCAAAGTTAAATGAATAAATAATAAGTCGTTGTACAGGATTAAAAAAAAATGTAAAAAGTTTGTTTCTTTTATGGATATCTAAAAAAAATATTATTGTGTCTGTTTTGCATATGTTCTTAAAATATCTAAGTTTCATCAGCTATCCAACGAGGTATAACAGTCTAGGGTTTTATCAAAAACTTGTAAAAACATCTTAGTTGCGAGCCGCCAGGTCGCATTTCTACAAGTTCCACGCCAATTGTTCTTTAAGGTTAATGTCGTGCGTGCGAGCGAGACACACGTTTGAGTGAGAAAAATAATGTGCAGAAAGTAGCTTGGGTATAATACGTTTTGTGTACATTTTGTATTATCTTGTTATTGTTAGTCAGCTCATGTGATTCGTCCGTGGTAAATGTGATATTATTATTATTATTTTTTTAATTTATTTATTTTAGGTCGCTTTTAAACATCTCAGGTCATTAGCGACCACGGTTGACAATAAATATACATAATGAATAACAGTAGATTACACCAATTTATACACATTAATCATTTTCAGAAAGCTTAAAGATTGTATGCTTCCAGTTTGGTTTAAACAGTCTTGTAGATTATTTGGTATGTTAAACAACTTTTTCTCGGCACAGTAAGCTGTACATTCCTCTATTAGATGTTTAACAGTTAAGTCTATTCCACACTTGCATTTGTTTCTATTGGTTTTAGTTATAAGGTGAATATGAGTCATATTTGTGTGTCCGATACGTAAACGGGTAATGGTTACCTGATCTTTCCTACAAGTAAAGTTATTGGGAGATTTCTCAAAAATAGATTTTCTTATACTATGTAATTTTGATGCGTTATCTGTTTTCCAATAATGATCCCAAGTAGCTTTAATTTTATGTTTTAAATATTTTTGTAATTCATCAGGAGTTGATTTATTTGAGTGCCAATTTTCATTTTCATTGATTGCTTGTCTCGCTTCATTATCTGCTTTTTCATTACCAACTATCCCCTGATGACATGGAATCCAGATAATTTCAAACTTATAGTTATTTTTCAGAAGGTTTATAATTTTTTGTTTAATTTCAATAATAAAGGTATTTGTATTATTTGTATTTTGTAATGCGTTTAAACATGATTTTGAGTCTGTATATATTACATACTTATCTGTACTAATATCACTACTTATTAATTCCAAGGCTTTAAGGATAGCAATTGCTTCGCAACTAAAAATTGTATTGTAATCTCCAAGTCTATATCGGTAACAACTATTACCATATACTACTGAACATCCAGATTTTCCGTCTTTAACTGACCCGTCCGTATACAAGATTTTACAATCACTGTACCTGTGTATTAATTTCTAAAAATAACGTTTTGTATATGCATTGAGGAGTATCTCTCTTGTGAGTTTTGGATAATTCGAGGTTAATAGGCAATTCTAAGTTTTCCCATGGGCCAATTGTGAGAAATTTCTTAGTAAACATTTTTGGAATATTAAAGTTGATTTCGTTTAAATATTTAATTGACCTAATTCTCAAGGGTCTCGATAGATTGGTTTTAAGTTCATATTCCGTATCTACGGCTGTTGATTTAGTATAAGTATGATAAGTTGGGTTTTCTGGTTGAGATAATATATTAATTGAGTATCTTAAAACAAGTTCCTTTCTTCTAAATTCCAAAGGTATTTCTCCAGCTTCAGCTAAAATGCTCTTAATCGGGCTCGTTTTAAATGCACCAATACTTAATCTTAGAGCAGTATTTTGGATACTTTCAAGTGAACCAAGTGTTCTCTTTTTTGCTGAGTCATAAACTACAGTTCCATAATCAATTTTTTGTCTTATTAAGGCATGATATGTGCTTAGTAGGCATTTTTTTTCAGATCCCCATGACGTTGACGATAGAATTTTGATTATGTTTAGCCGCTTATAGCATTCAGATTTAAGGTTGTTTATGTGAGGAATCCAAGACATTTTCTTATCGTATGTTAAACCTAAAATTTTCATTTTATTAACTTCTTTAATATTGTGATTGTTTATCGTTAGCTGTACATTCTTTGCTTTTATTCTTTTATTAGTCATGATCATGAACTGAGATTTAGTTTTAGAAAATTTAAAGCCTGATTTCTTTGACCATTCCTCAAGAGTATTTAGTGTATTTTGAATAAGTGTTAACGTTGGTTGCAATGATCTACCACTACAAGTTATTGTTAAGTCATCAGCAAAAAGATATCCCTTGACTGGTTTATCGAAAAGTTCAAGAATGTCGTTGATGGCTAGTAGAAACATATACGTATATGTAATAATTCCAACCCAATCAACAAAAAAATATCAATGTGCGAATTGACCCTCATACTTTCACAAATTGGTAATTCTAGTCCAGGTCCTGATAATATACCTAACATTTTAATTAAACATTTACCAATCAGAGGACTTGAATATTTACTTAAGCTTTATAATCATATATTTATGGATCATGATATTATTTTGTTCTCTGTTTCCTACTTGACTTAGCTGTGTTTTTGGACTGTTCCTTCTGATTTGTGACTGCTGTGCTTGTAAGCTGGCATTTTTTTGTACTTATAGTTTGTAATAATTTATTTTAAATCATTACTATTCCTATTTTAATAAATACGTTGTTTTATCTATATTTCTCTTTCATTTTTTTCACTAACCCGCAATGTTTCCACATCATCTTAAAGTTGACTGACATATAATGTCCCATGGCATTAAGTCCACCTTTGTGCAAAATGTCCATCAAGATTAAATAAATAAAAATAATGACAAAACTAAATACATTATGGATAACGCTTATCGACAACAATAATTCACATCACTATGCCCGTCCATACGGCCCGAGAGTGGTAGAGAGAGCGTAATACTCGCTTCACCGCTCCGATGATTTATGACCCAAACTGCACGGACAAAATAATTCTACTTTTATTTTGTCACTCTTCGATAAGCACATGCTGTTACACAACAATGAACAGAAAATGTTTTTCAGTTTTTAAACTACTCACCAGGATCCTTGAAAAAGTGTTGTGAACACTGGAAATTTTGGTTCAAGTAAATTATAGCGTCTCTATGCTTGCTTTCTTTTGATGTTGTAATTTAATTGCAGGAACGCGACTCGGTGATGCTCGGAGGTATTTCGCCCCACCACGATTATAATGATAGTAAATCCAGCACTGAGACACCTCTTAGTTACAATCAGCTCAACTATAACGAAACATTACAAAGGTGAGGCTCACTTGATAACACAAAGAAGGTAAATCTTTGGTTAATATACAGAATGGAAACTTTAAGTGCGTTTAGATAATTATAAAATATTTTAAGAGCAATGATTTATGTATATAATTAAATACCGCTGAATTAAGTCGTAGAGATAGGACGAAGTCGGAGAAAGGCAAGTGGCGGGCGCCTATTCTCGCTTCTCTGACGATCCCGGTCTTCTTATTAAGGATGTTCTTTAACTTATATTTTGAGTTTTAACGGTTACGAAACCGTGATGTGTAATAAAATACGTGAATCACCAAACATCCATGGAGGACTTGTTTTCTGTAGTTATATAAACATCGTAATAGTACATTATTGCAAAGTCCGGGAAATAGGTAATTGCAGGTCGAGTATGAGTCACTAATACGAGACAGGCAATTGGCATTTTCGCCGAGGCATATATAGTGCTTTTCTCAAAAGAATGCAGGGAAATAAAAGTAGTTAAATTTCCATAATTTTTCAAGTTAATGCCGTTTTTAACATGAACTGTACATTTCAGCATAGAATAAATTGCCCATAATGTAGATGACTTTTTAGTTTTAGCAATCTCATTAAAATACGCCAAAAATACTGTTTCGGAGAAAACGTTCACTTTTTATCGTTTTTCCAAATCATATTTTTCTTATATACTTTCATGTATTTTTCTTTTGACTTTGTTGGAAGCAGGTTTTCCATTGCCATTTGGCTTCGGATATTAAATCTGATGGAGTACAATCAATTTCCATTTCTCTCTCTGAAGTATTGGAACTCATTTTAATTATTCAATTTATATTTAATAAATATTTAAATAACAAATCAAGACGAATCTTCAGCTTTGCCGCCGATTTTCTATTTATCATCTGTGCCGAAAGGCAAACGCATTTACGCATACAGCCACGTGAACGCAGTTTGTACTAAGCAAAGAGATTTTGGTATGCCAAGAATGATAAAAGAGATCCAATCAAAGAATATATAACAACCCCAGCACGCCGTTTCATACAACATTGCTGGAGTGTTGCAATGTTCCAAATTCAAAAAACGCTCTTACAATGGATTTATTTTTCGCTGTCCGTACATTAGATGCTTAGCGTGTTCCTTTTTCGAAAATAATGACAATATTTTCATGCATGTTTGAGAATAGTACATTATTGCAAAGGTCGGGAAATAGGCAATTGCAGGTTGAGTATGCGTTTGAAGGCCGAGCCGTAAGCGAGGACTTCACTAATACGAGACAGGTACGAGATATGGTTTAATTAACACACTACTCCATTTTAGATATTTCGACAGTCATCAGCCATTTTCGTATGAAGACTACAATACAGTTGCAGGAGAAAATATTCTCGGGTTGAAGGCTGCAAAACCTGCTTTGAAGTGAGTTTTAAACTCTTTGTGTTTTATAGTTACTAAAGTTAAAAATAGTTTTAAAATGTTCAATTGTTTAAAAATTACTCGTCAAGTAATATGTATTTCATTATTTCATTGTTTTTTTTTTTATTTAAAAGGAAAATAAATTCCACAAACACGCAGCATTGTGGTCATGTGACTGTGTATGACGTTATCGTTCAGCGAATAAAAGTTAAGAGGGACTAAGTATTTTACTAATTGTATAGTTATTTACTGTCAGTGTAAATTTAGCAGTATTAAGATATAAGTTTTATCATTTTTTCATGCAGAAAAATAAATCGCGAGTTTTTGGCAAAATAGTAAGACAAGTTAGTACTGTCACCGTTTACAAACCCTTTTTTTCCTTTTTTTTTTCCCTTTTGTTTTTTTTTGTTTTACGCTTGGAACCCCCTTGGGCCGCCAACCCGCCGGGGTTTGCGGCGGTGCGGTGTGTCGGAATCGAACCGACTAAAACCACACGGTGTGCCACTCTGCGCCTTAGACGGGAGGGATCCGGGAACTGCTGCTATTAACACATCCGGATCCCTCCCAGCACTTGCCCACTGAAGCGGGCATCGTCTAATGGTTAAACTTCTGTTATTAACTCATCCGGATCCCTCCCAGCACTTGCCCTGTGAAGCGGGCACCGTCTACTGGTTAAACTTCTGTTATTAACTCATCCGGACCCCGCCCAGATCGTTGACAAGCCCTTTGTCAACCCTTCTAGCAAGACTGTTGATTAATTCATCAATAGCTGTATCCCAAATAAATACCGATGTCTCCTTCATTAAAACGAATATTACAAAACATCTTGGAAAATATAATTATTACAGGTTTTCATTTCTATCAATCAAAAATTCTATGACAATGTTATTATAGTTCTTATCATAAACATCAGAATTATTAGTACATAAAGGCAGATTTAAATACAATTTTATACCTGTGCCTACCTGTACTAGTTTTATTACTTTATCGAAGATATTATATAAAATGACTATATATAGCGATGAATTTTGTGTCATTTATCGCTTTGTCTAAATTGAGTGGACACTATAAATAATGACTGGATAGTATATATAGTCATAGTTCGCGAGTTGACAGAATTTTTAACTACTACTACTACTGTAGTAGTAGTTAAAAATTCTGTCAACTCGCGAATTAGAAATCAAAAATTAATTTTGCACCGTATAATTTAGAGGCTTACTACAAAATGTTATTGTTATCTTTCAGTCACTGTTTATCTCCTATGGCGCATAACTCACGTGACTCGGGAGAAATAACCAGCTCATCAGACTCCAATGTAATGGCTATTGACAGCCCTACAGCACGTTCTGGAGATATGTTGGCAACCCGTCTTACCGAAACCTTACTTACAAAGTTAGTAATGCCCTAGTATTTAAAATGCGTAGTTAGTCATGAAGTAGCGCTTTAATATTTTATTTTGTATTAGTTTTTTTCTTTTTTTTATGTTTAGCCCTGCCAAAATAACTTCATTCTGCCTAATGGAAAACAGAAGCAGAATCCAAGAGTGGTGGTCACCATACTGCAAATGTTGACAATACAACAATGCTGCATGGTGACCCACACCATGACGGGCTAGTGATGCTTCTGCATCATTGGGCCTCCTGTCCCACACTCACCAACGAAACACGACAGCACGATCGCTGTCATTTTACGTTGAATTTCTGTACGGAGGTAGTACCGCCCCAGTCGAGCCGGCCCGTTCGTGCTGAAATCAACTTGGCTCTACTACCTTGATTCTGATTGCTTGATTCTTTATTAATTTTCCAAGTCTGAGGCATGACATCATTTAATTTCCTGAACGTCTTAGAAAATATACTTTGTAGTGTTTAAATTATTTTAATTCTATGTAGTTCATAATTACTAATATTATAAACGCGAAAGTTTGCAAGTATGGATGATTACTCTTTCTAAAACTACTGAACGGGTTTGGATGAAACTTTACAGTAATATAACTAATAGATCAGACAAACACATAGGCTACATTTGCCGCGATAACAGACATATACACGGGCGGAGCCGCGGGCAACAACAAGTTAATAATAAAAGTACGTATAAATTAAAAAAATCTAAAATGAATTGAATTGAAATGAATTTACCTCTAAAATCTATGTATATGATCCTAAAATATATGTACGATTATGGAGGAGCTGCTGATGCTTTAAAGGTTGCAGAGATTTTCTTATTTACTAAATACTAAATATTCCGGACATCTAGCACACAACGCCACCTAGTCCCAAACTAAGCAGAGCTTGTGTTATGGGTACTAGACAAATAATATAAATACAAATATACTTTTTTTTGTAAATACAAACATAATATTATACATAGAAAACACCCAAACTCCGAAACAAATATTTGCAGATAATACAATTCGCGGGTCCCGGGTATTGAATCCAAGACCCCAAGTATAGCAGCCGCATACGATACCACTGAACCACCGAGGCAGTCAATAAAAAACTTACACAAAAACACTCGAGATAGCACATAGGAAACAAAAAAAAGATAATTATTATCGTGCCATCCGTTTAGAAGCCGTAACTTATCGTTTTCGCATCAAACTTATAACATTCTTACTACTACATTTTATAAGACGTGCACTAATGACCCAAAAATAACTTGTCGTGCATACAAATATTTCGAAAATAAAATTCACTAAATGTTTCACAAAATGTGTTCACAAAGTGCTATTAATCATATACATAAAAAAATATAAAAAAAAGTTTTTAATTTAAACGGTTTTATTGAAAATAATGTACTAAAAGATAAAAAATAATTCAGTAGGTCCCAGGTTCCAGTCATCACCCCTCTCCCTCATCAATCTAAGGCATTGATCAGACAAAAAGGGAGGAGGGAGGGCTTTTTTATTTTTAAGTTTTTAGTTTTAATATTATTTCATAGTACTTCTCATTCTGTTAAATTCATTTAGTGCCTTATTATTACAGGGTTTCTTTCCTGTTAATTTGCTGCAATCTAATTCTTCAATACATAATCCTTCCAAAGACTTTACTCGACTCAGAGCCACGTATGCTTGCCCTTCCTCAAACAATTTTGAGCCTTAATGAATAACTGCGTGGTCTACAGTACTACCTTGCATCTTGTGGACAGTGGAAGCTCACGACAAAATTAAGGTCAAATGCCTTCTTTCAGCCGTCCCATAATTGAACTTTGCTGGAAACTGTATTTACATTTATTATTAATTTACTACATTACGTTTGGGTTCGACGAAACTGAGGCCAAACAATTTTAGTAATGTAGCCAATAGCGCCGTTTACAAATCCTTGCGATACGTCAATATTAAACAGCAACATAAGTTTTGCTCCTACAAATATTTCAAGTTCTGTTGGTAAGCCTCCAGTCTTGTTTATGACTGTCGGTATTATATTAGCTAAATCAAATTTGTGTTGCGTCAATTAGGTGGTCCTGTGCTTTTATTTTATAAATTCGAGCAGTGTTATGCCCGTGTCAGTGCTTGAATCACGTCTGGTATAGATCCTGAATTCAGAAAGCCTTTAATGGTACTGTCGTTTTATTACTGATGGTATGCGTTTGGAATCGGGAACATAAAAGTAACGTTGTCTTCGAAGACAATTTTACGGGTAGGTATCTTAATGCAACATTGTTGTAACGTACTGTATGCACTTGATTCGGATAACAAAGCTTGGTGCAAATTTCTCAAATGTGTATGCACAGCATTTTCAAAATCTTTTAAATGTCTCTCAGTACCGAGTTGATGGGTAACATCACATTTGTTATTTAACCTAGTTTCACGTAGCTCAGAGTTTCGGATGCTAACAGTTCCTTTTATCTCTCACGTCGACCTGTTAACCTGTCCTCGTGTTGTTCAGGAATTTCTGAAGCTATTCGTTTTCTCCGTCGCCTAGTTTTATTATTATTTGTTACCATTTTATTCCTACGAGTAGTAGATAATATAATGACAAAATATCACAAGTCATTAAATCTTTTCGGTCACTAATGTTCAGATACACTGCGCGATATTTATAGTTCTAAGTTTTCTACATCTGTTAAACTTAATTTTATTTAAAAAAAAATCTGTTCCATTTTTATTTTTCTAGTGATGTAAGCAAGATGATGCAGAACTAAAAACGGTGTACCATTTATCATTTATTATTTCTTCCTTTTTATATTTATTTATTTACTTAAAGTTTTTTTTTTTCATACTGAACTGTGTTCTACTATTTAAGCCCTTTCATTTTATACCCATATTAAGGTATTCTTGACAATTTGTAAACCGCCATTTTGTAGCGGCTCCCTCCTTGGATTTACATTGAAACAGTATTTATATTATTGTATTGTCACCAGAACTAAAGGTCGAAGGAACTGGAAGGGGGGCAAATTTCAATTACTAGATTTGACCCAAACAAACAATAAAATGACTATGAAATCAATAAAATTTACCGACTTGGAAAAAAAAGTAGTGAGGATAGACCTAGACCAGTCCTTTTATCCTTCGTAAGTGCTTGGAAGAAAATTGAAATCATGAAAAATAAAAAGAAATTAAGTAATTTGTTGGTCAAAAATGATTTTCCGAAAGAAGTTATGGAGAAAAGAAAAGAGTTACTTACAAAATTAGAATAAGAAAGGAAGAATGAGAATATTGCCTATCTCAAGTACGACAAACTTATTGTAAAGGAAAGTACATTCACGGAAAAACGGAAAAGGGAAACATCTTTATCACCGCAAACTGACACCCAACCGAAAAAACAAATTACACGTACATCGAAAGATAACAGGACCAACGCCTTCGACTTAATGAGAAATAGATCAAATTCTCTTTCTATTTATCCAATCTATAAGAATCAATAGCAACCCAAGAACTGAAACCGGAAAACTAAACTATCTACAGACAAAGAAAATCGAAAAACGGAACAAAACACTCTCCCAAGCCGACTGGTCCTCGTGGGGGAAAATGACCACAACCCTCTAAGCGCCAAAAACGAAACAACATGTAAACCAAATAGAATATCTTCAGATATTTATATAGCAACCCTGAATGCGAGATCCTTAAGAACACCTGAAAAACTTATGGAATTAGAATTAGCGATTAGTAATATTAAATGGGACATAATTGGCATCAGCGAAATGAGACGGTACGGTGAAGGCATTGAAGATTATGGCGAAGCCATAGTATTATAATAGTTAAGATCTGTACGCGGCAACGTGCTACATTAATTGTTTTACTCGTTTAACCTACGTGCCGGCAAACAACAATATTATATAAGGAAGCATAAATAATATATTGTCAATTTAACAATTTAAGTAAACAGTAGTTCCTAGTTACCCCCACCTAAACCTGTCCATATTATTGTATATAAACTTTAGTTTAAGTTAAATCGAAGAGTCATTATTAAATATTACAATCAACGTGTCGTCTAATTGGTCTCCCTGGGTAAACACGCAATAATTGGTGACCCCGACGTGATCTATTGGTTTCTAGTGCTGATATAATACCGGGACGACCGGAACCCTATTAGGTGTTCAGCAGTGAATCTAGAGAACAATAGCATTACGAAATTATCACATCCCAAAAATGGCTCCAACAACAACTTCTTCAAGAGGCGACACTGGGTGCGAATCAGTTGCTGCTATCACGGTCACAGACAAACTACCTCAATTTTGGACAGACTCCCCACGTTTATGGTTCGCCCAGTTTGAAGCAATAATAGCACCACAAAAACAGGGCGAAGATTACAAATATAACAAGGTAATATCCAAACTACCAAAAGAGGTCGTCCATCAAGTTAGTGACATTTTAACTAACCCGCCCAGCGAAAATAAGTACTCCACCATCAAGGCACGTCTAATAAACTGCTACGAAGAGAGCGAACACCGACGTTTCCACAGACTACTATCAGAAATGGACCTTGGAGACCAGAAGCCTTCCCAGCTCTGGAGAAAAATGAAGGAAGCTGGATGTGGAAAAATAAACGACGACACTATTCGCCTGCTGTGGCTAAGGCAACTCCCCGCGTCGCTAACAGCGATATTATCAGTTACAAACAATATATCGTTAGAAAACTTGAGCGAGTTAGCCGATAAAATATACGAAAACTTGACCTACAACAAGAAAAATACTCAATAGACAGCGGTTGACATTAACCTAGTTACAAACATATCGTCACAACATGAAGCCATGCGAATAGAAATAAATGCATTACGCAGCATACGCGAGAAACAACCTATGCAACGCAGCAAATACCAAACACGACATACGCCACATTCACGGTCAAGGTCGCGCCACAGAAATTCACATAATGGATTATGTTATTTCCATAATCGTTTCAAGCAGGATGCATATAAATGCAATAAGCCTTGTTCATGGAATATAGTTAAAAATAACAGGCTATCGGAAAACTAAATTTAGCACAGAATACGACGGGCCTCTGTGCTATCCACCCAGCAAACCGTCTAACTATAACTGACTCAAACAGTGGTTATAGATTTTTAGTCGACACGGGTGCTAACATTTCGGTCATAAATAGCACAAATAATGAGAGCCAAGCATGCGAATACCAATTATTCGCCGCGAACGGGACCCCTATAAATACATACGGGGAGCGCGTTTTAACGCTTAACCTAGGACTGCGCCGAAGCTTTAAATGGACATTTACCATTGCCGACGTCAAGATGCCAATCCTGTGAGCTGATTTTTTGGAGCATTATCAATTATTAGTGGATATACACGGAAAAAAAACTGATCGATAAAAAAACAGGTCTGGAAACGCCTGCCGAAATAGTGAGAGCAAATATTGCATCCGTTCGATCGTTAAACGCTTCTCTACAGGAACCAATAAAGGGATTATTAGAGAAATATGAAGATATTACAAAGCCTAGATCAATGAATCTACATACAAAGCACCGAGTACAGCATCAAATAATAACAAAGGGTTTCCGAGTATTTACTCGAGCACGTCCATTACCTCCTGACAAATACAGGATTGCAAAACAAGAATTCCAATATTTATCGCTGACAAGAAAAATAACTTTAAGGAACATTATGAACACTTAGAGGAGGTGTTTAAGCGCCTACATAAAAACGGCATAACAATAAATACAAACAAATGCGAATTCGCCAAGTCGGAGATTGATTTCCTCGGTTATCATATAACGAGCCAAGGGTGACTCCTACTATGGAAAAGATTCAAGCTATAAACAATTACCCTAAACCACAAACGATACATGAGTTACGACTATAATTAGAGATGCAAACGTGGTTTAAAGTCACACCATATTTTTTTACAAGGTATAATGATATTTTTTCTCTTCAGAGGGGGAATATCTATGGCGAAGCCATAGTATTATAATAGTTTAGATCTGTACGCGGCAACGTGCTACATTAATTGTTTTACTCGTTTAACCTACGTGCCGGCAAACAACAATATTATATAAGGAAGCATAAATAATATATTGTCAATTTAACAATTTAAGTAAACAGTAGTTCCTAGTTACCCCCACCTAAACCTGTCCATATTATTGTATATAAACTTTAGTTTAAGTTAAATCGAAGAGTCATTATTAAATATTACAATCAACGTGTCGTCTAATTGGTCTCCCTGGGTAAACACGCAATAAAGATCATAACGGCAGCTACATTCTACACTACATCGGTGAGACACCGGGACTATACGGTGACGGTTTCCTAATAAAAAACAAATTGGCAAACAAAATAAAATATATCAGAGGAATCAATGAAAGAATTTCGCTCCTTAACATCGAACTACCTACACATAAAAATAAAGAAGAAATGTGGACAATTATTCAAGCGTATTCACCGACTGAATCAGGTCTTCTTCTTCTTCTTCCTAGCCTTTTCCTACTTTAGGTGGGGTCGGCTCTCCTTGTTTCACGGCGCCAAGACATTCTTTCAAGGGTTGTCGGGTCCGGAAGATTCTCCCTCTTCAGGAGTTTGGTCATACTGGTCCACCATGTCCACGGGGGTCGTCCCCGGCTTTTTTTGCCTTCTGGTAAGTTTAGAGCCGTCTGCACGACGTGCTGCCCTGGTCTTCTCATAATATGTCCGTACCACCTCAATCTCCTTTCCGTTAACTTGCTCTGTATTGGAGCCACTCTAAAAGTACCACGGATATACTCGTTGCGGACCCTGTCCATCTTCGGTACTCCCCCTGACCACCTCAGCATTTTCATTTCTGCGGTGTGCAGTTTTTGGACGTGGCATTCTTTGACGGGTCAACATTCAGCACCGTACATCATTGCTGGTCTGACCGCAGTTTTGTATACTTTGCCTTTTGTGCGTATTGATATTCGAGTGTCACACAGTAATCCTGTCAAGCTTCGCCATTTTAGCCAGGCAACTTTTAGTCTATTTAGCACGTCAGCATCTATTTCGCCGTTCTCTGAAATTACTGATCCGAGGTATTTAAATTGGGTTACTGTTTGAACCAGTGTACCATCAGGGTAGTATACTCTGTCATCCGCGTTAACTTGGTTTCCACTAAAACGACAGATAAGGTGTACGGTCTTCGTTCTACTAACTCTGAGTCTGGCATTTTCTAATGAGTTCACCCAATTCCAGAAAGCAAATTGCATGTCTTCCGCTTTTCTAGCGACCAAAACAATGTCATCTGCATAGAGCAAATTCCAGGGGAGTGCAGCCTGCACATCGTTCGTGACCAGATCCATCACGGCATTAAACAGAAGTGGACTCAGTGCAGAGACTTGATGGACTCCCACTCCTACTGTGAATTCTAAGACCAGCCACACTTCTAACCCTCGTACGTGCATCGTTGTACATATCTCTGATGTTTCGTACGTAGTACTCAGGAAGTTGTTGTGCCCTAAGCGCTTGCCACACTAAGGTCCGGGGTACTCGGTCAAAAGCCCTTTCAAGGTCTATAAAAATCAGATGCAGATCGTCTCGGTTCACACGGTGTTTCTCCACTAGGATTCTGACCCATGATGTGAACCCAAATTGGTTTGGGTTTATGGAAATCAGTGACTGAATGCGATTACTTAATACTCTTTCCCAGACTTTCAAGGTATGAGACGTAAGTTTAATGCCTCTATAATTTGCGCTTTGTGTTTGTGAAATCTCCTTTGTTCTTATAGAATGGCACAAGGTGACTGAGTCGCCATGAATCCGGCATTTTCGTCGTTCGGAGTATAATAATGAAAAGCCTAGTCAGCCAGTCTATGCCTGCACGTCCCAGCAGTTTCCATATCTCTGAGGGTACACCATCGGGCCCAACTGCTTTGCCATTTTTCATCTGTTTCACCGCATTAGTCACCTCATCGCATCCAACTTCATGCACCGGTCCCTCAACAGGCTCGTAAAATATCCGGTTTTGACTAGGGAATTCTTTGTTCATGAGCTCGTTATAGAATTGGTACCATCTATCGTTCATTTCTTCGTCAGTAGTGAGTAAGTTGTTGTCTTTGTTTTTGATAAATTTATTAAACTTTATGTCTTATAATACGTGTCTTAATAGGCTTAGGTAGTTTAAACACTCCCACAAGTATTCTATGCTGGGACGTAAGTGACTCCCCTGGGATAACCTTGCAGTCTTTAAAGTTTTTCCTGAATCTTCTATCGACTAAGATGAAATCGATTTGCGAACATTTTCCTCCACTTTATATGTAATGAGGTGTTCGGCTTTCTTCTGGAACAAGGTGTTAATAATCGATAGGTCATGTCTGGATGCAAATTCTAGAATGTAGTCGCCCTCTTTGTTTGGGTTCCTGTAGCCGAAGCCACCATGGACGTCGCTATATGTCTTGTTCAACATTCCCACATGTCTATTTAGGTCTCCTATGACAAATATGGTTTCCTGTGATGGTATACTAGCCATGTACTCATCAAGTTCCTCCCAAAAGGAATGTTTCTCTTCATCCCTACATCCCACCTGCGGTGCATATGTGCAGATTATATTAATTATAGGCTGGTTATCTAATGCCAATTTAATTGCTATTAACCTATCTGACTGTCTTTCAATACTTATTATTCTACTTTTGAGGTGGTAATCGAGGACGATACCTACGCCATTCTGTTTGTTATTCTTTCCATGGTAGACCAGTTGGTACCCCATCCCTAGGTCTCTGGATTTTGATCCCTTCCATTTCGTTTCCTGTACACAGCAAATATTAATGTTCCGTCGTTTTAAGGTTTCTGCTAGTTCCTGTGTACGGCCTATCAGGGATCCCAGATTCCACGTCGCTATTCTAAATTTATTCATTGACTGCGAACACGCGTTTTTGTCATATTCGTCGCTTGGGGGGAACGCCCTAGCATTTTTCGCTCTCTTCATGTTCGCGTCGCTTGAGGGGTACGCCCTAACATGATTGCCCTTATCTTTCTTGTGTCTGCTCATAGTAAAACAGGAGAATTGTTTTTGGTTTAAGTTTTACGGTCGGTTACCACCTGACACCAAGGCTGTAGCCTGCTACGAAGCCTGGGAGCCTCCGTATGTATGCACTATAAACCAACTCAACTTCCACACAGACCACAGAATGGTAAGGGCAATTTTATCAGGCAAGCAAGTACAAAAAAGCAGATATGCTCAGTATAACAAGAACTTAATTACATCTACATTTATTGGAAACAATGATATACTTCTCGAGAATCGAGAACATACCGCAATCAACGAAAATACAAAAACAAACCTTACATCACTTCAGGAACGCTATGACAGTATAATACATACACTCAAAAAGGAAATCAAGAGAACGAATAAACCAACGAAAAATATACTCTCGGTAGAAACTAAACAACTAATTAACGAACGAAAGAAATACACAACAGAAAAAATTTAAAAACTCGACATAGAATATCTGAGCTCAGTAAAAAGATAAACGAACACATAAGAAAAAAAATTGAAAAATTAAAATAATGCAGAATCATAAATTCTTATTTATTTTGAACCGACTTTAAAAAAGGAGGATGTTATCAATTCGACTGTTTTTTTTTTTATGTTTGTCCCTTGTGGTCGCATTTTAAATTTGGTCCAGTTCCTGTAGTCGTTTCTTTTTTGTTAAAATTTTGATTATTGTAATATGTCGTGAAGCAATAACCAATAAATTGCCATATTGTATCTCGTTAAATAGAATATTCTAGTGCTAAATTTTAACAATTTTAGCGCTGTAATATAGATTACAGTAAATTAAATTACCGTATTTGAAACCATTCTTGTATTTCCTTTAGACATAATACTGAGATGGAGAAGGAGTTATTGAAGGCACACCGTGAGACTCGCTCAAGTAATAAGGGTGAGCGAGAGAAGGCTACAAATGCGAAGAGACTTAAAAAGAAAGAGCATCTAGCTCGTTGTAATGCCTCGTTCCAGCCAACCACTGCTGGTGGTGCTTCTACTGCTGAGAATCAGGTAAGATTCTTCATTAGAAAATTTCGTTCAGCCTATTGCCGTCACGTTTTTAACTAGGCCTCACCCAAAGATCGTCAATCATCCCGGTCTTGGGCAGTCCACATCTATCCACTACCAACTATTTTCTTGAATCATTCTTTTCTCTAATCGCTGTCTTTAGGAGATTGTCGAGTCAAAATCCCTATCTCATTTTTGGTTGTTTAAATATCTAAACAATACTGTTAGTATTTTAAATTTTGTAAAAAATGTGGACTAATGACGTCATAACCCGATATTGTCACATCTTTTACATAAAAAAATCACAGTTTAAAATTAATGAAGTCAATTTCATTAACCAAGTATTAGCAATTCCTTTTTTTTCCGCGCGGAAATCCCCTCGGATGCCACCTTCTGGTGGCATGTCATGGCGCAGCATGGTGGCTTGGCATGGACTCGAACCGACTAAAACCGCACGCCGTCTCGGGTACTAGATGCCGGGGTACCAGGTGCACCCTAGAAAGGAAAACCCTGGAACCCCGACGTACCTCGGGCCACCTACGGTTTGTAGATGGCCCCGAGTACTAGCTGAAACCTGTAATGTTTCTCTGTGGCACATTGTCACACACACTATCTCTGAAGTGGATTGTATATCGTGTCATGAGCTCAATCGGTGTATTCAGAGGTTATAAAAACTGTATTGTTTACATATTGAATACAATAAATTGTATACTGCTATAGTGAAATGAACATAAAACTAACTTTGTTTTCGTTTGATCGCTAGCCACATGGCGTAAAACGTTCATTGATGTTTCTGAATACGGAGAATGAAAACACGAACAACTTATCCCCGAGGCAGTCGCGACGCGTGAGACCGCGCAATTGGTCCACGAGTGTGGCAGTCGCACAACCTTCTTCCACTGCAACTAATACTGTTGGTAAGTTTATACAATCGCCTATTAAGTTTGAGTTTGCATTATTTACAAAAAAAGCAAAAAAATAATTTAAAAAAAATCCCCTACCCAAGCACTTACTTAATCGGGTAATCATTCGCCAAAAATGCCTTACATCATTTTGCAAAAGAGCCGATACTCTTACACTGCTGGACTGATATTAACTAAACATAGCTAAGAACCATCGCAAGGAAACTTGGCTTTCAAATGAAAAACCGGAACGAAATTGGTCCATCCGTTTGAGAGCTACGATTCCACAGACAGACATCGACGTCACACTTATAAAACCCTCTTTTTGCGTCGGGGGTAAGAAAAAAGGTTGTTTGTAAAAATAAATACGTACCTTAATTAGCTATTGCCCGCGCCTTCGTTTGTATGTCGTTTGTATGTCGATTATCTCGGTAAAGAGTAGCCTATGTTCAGTGAAATCGATGCAGCGATTTTGACGTGAAACCGTATCAGACAGACACAATCACTTTCGATTTTTTTAATATTAGTACAGATGATTCGTATCCGTATTCGCATTCATGGATATACATTTTTAACAATCCGGAATACCATTAATCACTGTACATATGGGAGGGTAGGACAAAGTGTGTTATTCGGAGATAAGTAGCAGGAGAGGAGGGTTATGAAATTATAGCCCATTACTATGTACTTAACTAAAACAAGAATCGATTAACCGTGTGCTAGGAAACCATTTGAGGCCTATTCATATGTAAATTAAATATCAATACAAATAATTAAAATTGAAGTGTCTGTTTGTAATATTTAAATAACAGTTTTTTATTAAATAAATATGTATGTAAACACGGTACATGTACAAAAATATAATTTTTGTCTCTTTATGTTCCGGCTAATTTCTGGAACGGTTGGACCGATTTTGACGGGACTTTCACTGGCAGATGACTGATGTAATAACTAGTTACTAAGGCTACTTTTAGACTAGCTTTGCCCCGCGGGTAACACCCCGGGATTCAGCTAGTTATCTATATATTAATATGTCAAGCGAGAACTTTCTACCCCTTTATACGCAAAAAAATTAACAGAGTAGTAAGAAATTTGACCCAGTGTAAAAAAAAAGAATAATGGTCAAATTTCTACCTCTGGGCGAACTTTAGTATATATGGATAGCTGAAGTTTTTAATTACCTTTTTGTTTCGGCCTACAGCTGCATCTCACTGGCCTGTCACTCCTATGAACAATATGAATACATTCATCTTGGGCGTCGGCATCCCGCAACCAATGTCTTTCATGAGCCCTGTTCCAGCCATACCATGTAAAATATATCCTTATATAAAACATCCATGTTTACGTTACTTCTTACTTATTTAACTAGCTTACAAGTTAAGGCATATCTGTAAAAAAAAAATATAGCTGCATATATGTTCTTATTAATCCGTGTGGTAGTACTGGGTTAAAAATAAGAAGTTTCACCACCTATAATTCATCCTGTGGGTACCGTAATAGTAGGGGAGCTCTAGAAGGAATTTCGGGATTTACTAAAGCACGGCAGGCTAATATGAGCCCCGTATATATATAGCTGCCCGTCAAGAATAAAGGATCGGGTTAGAAAAAAAACATCGATCATCAGATCGAGCGCGTTAGATTTAGGCAGGGTAAGTTAATTACATGCGTTACGTGTATATTCCACTAATCTGACAATTTGAGAGTGACGTAAAGACGGGGGAAAGTTATAAAGTTGTAAAAAACGTCATCTCGACATTCTCGAGGGTGGCAAATTTTTTCTTTATTTTGTAGGAAATCATTCAAGAATAACGAAAAATATATAATCTGACATTTGTCACAAGCCGAAGTCTCTATGACGCACGAGTAAATGCCCATTTAGCTTCGTGGGCTCCCCTACTATAATAGCCGACGTAGGTTCAGTTACGACTGATTCACTAACAGTTTAAATTCGACCTAAAGTTCTTCAGAATACAAGTCTGGACACCGCCAGGACTACGAAGGAAAACTGTCTGGCCAAAGTGGTAGTGGCCAAAACATCTTTTCTAAGGACTTAGCTATGTTCGGCAGTGAAATATTCGAGGCTGATAACCATATTCAACAATCTGTATGAGGGTGGCTGTTATTATAAGGGTTCTTTTTTCAAAAACACCGCATTAGAAATATACATTCTGTGTCGCAGGAGACTTTACAAACATACATGAAACGGACACAAAACTTTTAGAAGGGATGTTTTTACTATTCCACTCTGGTCAGGCGACTCGGAATACTGTTTGTTTTAAGTTTTCTTACTCTTTGCAGTGTACTTGTTCTGCGTAGTTTGTTCCTGTACTCGGCTCTTATTTAATTGTTTAATTAAATTAAAAATACTATAATTTTGACTGCCTCGGTGGCGCAGCAGTAGCGTATGCGATTGCTCTGGACTGGACTGGTCTCGGGTTCGATTCCCGGGTCGGACCAAATGTTTGTATGATCTGCAAATATTTGTTTTGGAGTTTGGGTGTTTTCTATGTATAATATGTAAGTATTTATATCACTTGTCTAGTACCCATAACACAAGCACTGCTTAGCTTGGGACTAGATAGGGTTGTGTGTTAGATTTCCGAAATATTTATTTAGTTTCTTTAGTTCACCCAATTAAAGAAACAATTATTTGGACATCGATAGGAAGCTTTATTCCAAGTTATATCCGACATCTTCTTAATATTATCGTTACTGACAACAGGTGTGTTCCCCATGTATTATACACCCCCCGCAGCCATTGCGCCAGCTATTCCTACCACCACACACACAACCGCGTCTTCTAGTAATTCTGCTACGGTGTGCCAGCCCCCAGCAAGTAAGTTACTTATTCTATAGTAAAATATATAGAAAGTAGTACGGTATTATGTTTCAAAAGAAAATAAAATTAGAACAGAGGAACAGAAATGAGCGTTAACTAGACGATGAATAGGTGCGATGGCGTATCTCCTCCATAACTATGTGTCCTCAATCAAATGTTCTTGTTAGCATAACTTGATAAATAAATTGTCAAATGTATACTTGTGCTTAACTAAATGCCACTACCGTTTTCACATAGTCCCGGTCTTTTTAAGTGGCCCTGACGTCTACAAACTTTAGTTTTTTTTTTAAAAGAAAACTACCGAATTCATTATGTGTCACGTAGGGCTTTACAAACGTACATTAAATGGACACAAATAACATCCAGAATCAGGACAACAATTTGTGGATTTCACGAAGTCTTGTTTCTGGTGGGGATTGCACCCCACAACAGATACAGTGAGGCAGTCTTTTATTAATGTAAATTCTTTTATGGATGCGAATAGAGAAGTGGCTTGTAGAAAGGCTCATTTTCCGAAGTGGACTGCAGATAGGCTGAAGATGACTTTTGTTTTTCAGTGCAGTGTATGATGTACGGTCAACCAATGTATGGGCCTCAGCTCATGTACTCGCCAATGACTCCTCCATTATCATATCCGGTCCACCAAAACCACCACGCTATGGGCCAGCCAATGGCATTCACCAACTCTATGAATACACTTGGTTTGACTAACCGCAATTATGAAGAGGTGAGTTGTTAACTTGTTATTTAAGTAATGAAATATTACCTAACTAGAATACCAAACTTTGCCACATTAAGGTGTTATATTAATACAATGCTTGTCTAAATCAACTAACAGCATGTAATGGAACGGGGTGATTAAAAAGGCACAAATCGCACAGCACAAAAAATTTAAAGAATTATATTTAGTTTAAGATCAAATTGACGATATTTGTGGATATAATCACATAAATATCCTTTTTCGCTGTTCTAGTTAGAAATCAAAACTGCATGGAAAATATATTTTCTACGGAACCCTAGACCTAGATAATAAAGAAAACATACTCGGTCTAATTATTACTGAATAATAAATTTGTTGCACTACTGAACATAAAGAATGATGGACATAAGTACATGCCGAAAAAGAACTGTTTAAATTTTGTTTTACTTCATACTTCCAATTCTGTTCGTCTCACTGTAAGGGGTCCATTTTGATATAAATATTTCTATTTAAACTCATCGTTGTAAATACCTACACAGGCTTGTAAGCCCAGTATAGCCTTGAGGCCTGGCCGACTGGGTGGTTGGCGCGACAAGAAACGACCTGAATCTAATACAACGTCTTCGAAAATTGACCTCGAGAGTGAAGATAATAGCTCTTCAACGAAAGCATTGAATCGGGTATGCTATCTACATTTTAAGCTTGTTTTATGAAAGCATACCCTATCATCGCTACTTTTTTATTTTGTTATCACTCCTTGAGTTATTTTATTATGACTTTATATTATTTGTCATTGTAAGTTGTCATGTACTGACTGGTGTGACTTATAACAAAACTTCTTAATTACATAATGAAGCACTTGATACTAAATCAGACGTTCTTTACATTTTTTTCAAACATTTTTATTATTTGGACGTAAATAAAATGGCATGTGTCATATTGAAAAAGCAATTGCAACTTAAGATGAAGTAAAATAAATTGTAGAAAAGTAAATAAAAAATGGTATTATTTAAAGTTTTACTGTTGAATTCAATGTCATATAAAAATAGAAATTATTGTATTGACAGAAATATTATTTAGTAGCCTTTTCCCTCTTTTGCCACCTCTTCTTCACTGTCTAAGTTCGTATTTAGAAGCAAGTATTCATTTGTATTCATTAAATATTTAAGTAAGTGCAGCTAATGCCACTATAATGCCATATGCCAGATAGTACGCAATGCTTTTTGACCTGAAATTTTATATTCGTACAAGTACTGCATGCTGACATAAATCATACATCACATTCTCTCAAATAAAAATTATTATTTTAAAGGCAGGTGTTAATAAGCGTAAAACTTTATTGTCAATCAGCTACAACCTAATAAAAACAATAACGCCAATAGATAAATACAGAGAAACAGGTGTACGAAATGCTTGATAAGAAGATAATTTTAGCTTCATAAGAGTAAAATCGCCGAACCGTAGTGTTTAACACTAAATCCTCACAGGCAGATTGGGTCAACAGCGAGATTGTCCAGGCCATTAACGACAGGAACTTACTATGGAAGGCTTGTAAAAAAAATGCATCTAATTTACAACTAAAAAGAGATGACATAAAGCTAAAGTAGTAACAAATCAAAAAATAAAGAAGGCAAAAATGAAAGTCTAACTAAAGGCTTTTGAAAAATATATGGCAAAGCCACAAACAAAATTAAAGACAATATTGGCTCGGACAAACTCATCATTGATACTAACACAGATGAACTTGAAATATGCGAACGACTTAATACTTATTTTTAAACGATTGGCTCAGCTTTAGCAGACCAAATTCCGACAAATATCTAAATTAATGAATATAACACAGTACCCACTGCTGTAATAAGCTATGTAACTGAACTAAACCAATAAAACCAGTAACTGTGGATGAAATAAATAAAATAATAGACAAATTAGAGAGCAAATTAGCTGTGCATTAGTGAGTGTTTAGAAATTGGAATTTTTCCTAGAAACCGTAACATAGCTAAAATTTCTCCCGGTAGACAAAACGGTTTTCATCCACTTTCAAATACTCATTCGACCACTATTGAGCTGATTACTAAAGTTAAGAATGAACTTGATAAAAACAAATAGTGCTAGGCGTTTTCATTGATCTAAAGAAGGCATTCGATACAATAAGTTAAAATATATTATTGCAGAAATATAGACATTAAAAACAAAGCTCTAGGATAGCATCTTATCTAAACGACCGTAAGCAAATAGTAAAAATCAGCCCACATCACAGCTCTTATAAGTGTGTGTTAACTATGGAGTTTCTCAAGGTTCAATTTTGGGACCACTTTTATTCTTAATTTATATCAATAACATGGCTTTAACCCTCTCCTGAGAGGAGACCCAAACCCAGCAGTGGGACGTTATGGGTTGTTGATCATGATGATGATCAATGACATGATTTTGATTTGATTATCCCGGGCTGTCTTCGCACTTAGCCTCTTGATTAAGCCATCGTAAGTGAGGTTTGTCATTATACAAACAAAGAAAATCTTCCTATTTTTAAGCTGTCAGTAAAAAATCTGAATATAAAATAAATGAACTTGGTCTACTAAAGAGAAATTCACAAACCCATAACATCGACATCTAAAAATTTTGCGATATCGAATGCATTTTAATTATTTTTACTCACCACTGTTGCAAACTGCAACAAATGCCTCTATTAAATATTTTCGAGCAAAATAAATCAAAATATTCACGCAGGAACTGCAGTCCATTGCGTGCACTGGTGGAAACAATGTAGTTAGTAATCAAATGTAACACGCAATGTAAGATTGTTTTTAAAGATTGGATTGTACTGATTTTTTATTTGTATTACATAATACTTTGTGGTTTTTGTTATTATTACTTACAACTTTTGAATTTTGTTGCATGTCTTGATGTATTTTTAATCATAAAACCAATATTTGAGTGTACCATAAAAAGTTGTATTTTTTACCATTTCAACCGAACTTGACAACTGTATCATTAGATCTTAATACTCTTAAATTATTACTTTAAGGAATAATTAAAAATTAAATTATTAAATAGCCTATATTTTATGATACACACATTTTTTGTCATATCATAACAGCTATTTTTTGATTGTTTGGGTAAAACACACGCAAAACACATATAAAATCAAACACGCTTTACTTCAGAGTACGGAAGCTGTTCCCGAAACGACTCTAGACGGACTCATCCATCAGAACAAAATGAACAGATTTGGTAATGGCGGAGAGACTGTTGATAGGACTGACGGAGAATCCAGTTATTCGTCTTTCTATTCATCGTTTTTCAAAACTGAATCTGGCAGCGCTGAGGAAAGTGGGGACGCTAAAAAAAATGAAGCCAAAGACAGAAGAATGCGGGTGAGAATCATATAGCGACTTGAGTAGGCTAGTTGTCTGTATCATAAGTTATTCGCTTCATAAAAAGAAACATAATTATTCTATCTTTGAATGAAATAAATATTGTTTTTTTTTTACAATTGAATAGTCTAAAGTAATAACGTCATAAGATACTATTTAGTACATTTTCATTTAAAATCGTAGTTTTGTCAGATGATAGAAAGTAAATAATTTGTGTCAAAACTACTACACTATTGTGTAGTGCAGTGCTAACCTATTCAAACAGCCCTGCATACAGCGTTGCTACAGAGGTGAATTTGCAAGTGGAGCACGCCGCTCGATTAGATACTGTTTACTTTCGACCGCAGGTCATTCCTGATCTGTACTTCTGCCGTGGTAATCGAGAGTGCAGGAAATCAGAAAAGGCGGTTTAGAAAAAAGAAAGCGCATTTTTTTCTAACCGTACATACTACTTCTTATCTAACAAGAAAAAGTTTATTCCAAATAAGCAATAAAAAAAGGCTACCTTTAACTCACTACGCTCTCGGCTACCACGCCCGGTTATACAGTAAGCTGTTTTTTATGACGTAGACAAAAGAACAGGCGGAACATCTGACTTAAAGTTCTAATTGTATGTTTATTGTTTGGTATTGTTACGAAGAAAAAATATTCCAGAACAACACTCGACACGCCTAAACATCGCGAAAGTTCTTGTTGATTTGTTGAGGCACAGAACAATGAACTTTAAATATATCTATATTATATAAAAATGAATCCCAATTGGCCTTGGTCACGACATCACACGTGAACGGCTGAACCGATTTTGCTAATTATTTTTTGTTGGATAGCCCATTTAGCGAGGAAAGTTTTAGGCTATGTAACATCACTCTACTACTAATAAGAGCCGGGTACCGACCGAAAAATGAGAGACGCAAACGAAGTTGAGCGGGTCAGCTAGTATATATATATATAGCGTCGAATATACATTGATTGTTGCGCGGTTGATTCGAGCACATTCGGGAACTGGTTAACGACCTTGTATGTAGGTACTCGAATGTACTAGTAATAACGGCATGCATTATAAAAGACGTCTCCCGGACCGCAGTTCAGTTTGAGCTACAGTGCGATAAATATCTGATTGATATCGATGATTAATCCAACAACCTTGGTGACAATTTATACTGTTGTTCTAAGTTATACTGTGATTTTAAGAGTGCTTACAACAAAGTCTCAGAAGTCAATCAGAAGGTGTTTTTGTCAAATCCATCGAACCCTGAACATCGAAACCCGAAGGCAACAGTATCTTTAGTAAATTAAGCTAGGATAAACCAGAAACCTGAAAGTGACTCGTTTATCCTTAAGGTATAATCATGTTCTTTTGTTTTAGAGCCCACTCAATCGTATTCCTATTTATCAGGAGCCCAAAAAAGATAACCAGTTAGCGAGGAGAAAGATGGAACCTCCATGGATGGAACAGGTAATTATAGTTTTTAGAAGCTAAGTTAAACCGTCGGTTCTGTTTGCCATACGAACAGCTTTGGCAATAGTTTAAATATTTTGAAATATTAGAAAATCCTTCTTCAGAACTGTAGATGTTACAGTAAACTGAATTTCAGTGATTCAATTTGTTTATGATGATATGATATATGATGTGCTTCCGCGAGGGAGACCAAGAATCTCAAGGTAGCGTGGGGTTTCTGGTAAACAAGTCGCTTTCTGGCAACGTTGTGGAAATGTCCATTGTGTCGAACAGGGTGGCGTACCTGATTGTCAAGGTAGTACAAGGGTACGCACCGACCTCGGCCCACTCAGACGATGACGTGGAGGATATGTTCGATGACATATCGAGGGCCCTCCACTTTACTACTAAGACTCACTACAACGTTGTAATGGGTGACTTCAACGCCAAAGTGGGAGTACAAGCTTGCAGCGAATCGGTAATAGGATCCCATGGATTTGGAAGCAGGAATCATAGGGGCCAATGCTCGTCAACTTTCTCGAGCGGGAGGGGTTGTTCTTGATGAACTCATTCTTCAAAAAACGGCCCCAGAGAAAGTGGATGTGGCGAAGCCCCGACGCTATGACCAAAAATCGTGTCGAGATCGATTTCATCATTACGGACAGAAAGCACATATCCAGAGACATCTCAATGATTAACCTTCTCGGTTTAACACCGGTAGTGATCACCGACTTGTCCGAAGCTCTCTGAATATTGACTTTAAGGCTGAACGTCTCCGTTTGATGAAATCCAGCCTCCAACCAACAATGCTCCAAGCCACTATGGGATCTGAAAAATTACAGTCGAATCTGGAAAACCGATTTGCTGCCATAGAAACCACAAGACGTAAACCAGAACCTTGAAAATGTGGTTCGAATCCTCAGGGATGAAGGTACGAGATTTTGTCAAATGCAGCGGAAAAGCAGGAAGTCAAAACTTTCAGAGAGGACACTAGGGCTAATGAGGGAACGACGTGAGAACCCACCAGTCACTTCCTCGGCAAAGCGCGCTCTAAACCAAGAGATCAATAAGCTTGTACGACATGACCTCCGATGGTCAAACACTCTTGCGATTGAAAGAGCGATCGAGCAGAATCGGGGGTCAAAAATGTTCGTACAATCTCTTGGAAGAAGCCACCTGACGAAGTTGACCACAGCAGGTGGAGAAGTCGTTGCTTCTAAGCCGGCCATCCTTTCGGAGGTGGAAAGCTTCTATGGCAGTCTGTACGCTTCGCATGCATCTCGACCTGACCCCGAAAATGAGGACCCTAGAGCTACATTAACACGCCACTACACCGAAGACCTGCCAGAAGTCAGCACTAACGAAATCGAGATGGCTCTTGGACAGCTGAAAAATGGAAAAGCCTCGGGAGAGGATGGCGTTACTACAGAGCTGTTGAAAGATGGAGGTAAACCCGTACTGAGGGAGCTCCGAAAGCTTTTCAACGCTGTCCTATTCGAAGGGAGAACTCCAGAGGCGTGGAGTAGAAGTGTGTTCGTCCTGTTCTTCAAAAAGGGTGATAAAACCATGTTGAAGAACTCTCGGCCTATTTCCCTTCTAAGCCATGTCTACAAGCTGTTTTCAAGGGTCATCACGAACCGTCTTGCGCGAAGACTCGACGAATTCCAACCACCGGAGCAGTCTGGGTTTCGGAGCGGATATGGCACCATAGACCACATCCACACAGTGCGGCAGATTATACAGAAGACCGAGGAGTATAATCAGCCCCTGTGTATAGCATTCGTGGAGTCCCTGCAGCGTTGCCAAGTGGATTGACGATACATCCAAGTACTGAGATGTCTCTACAAAGCCTAGCCTAGCTACTATGTCCGTCCAAGTACAGAATCAGCATACAAGATCCATACATACCATTGCATCGAGGAGTGAGGCAAGGGGACGTTATATCCCCGAAATTGTTCACAAATGCAATGGAGGATTTGTTCAAGACGTTGCACTAGAAAGGACGTGGCATCAACATCAACGGCGAATACATCTCTCACTAGCAATTTGCAGACGACATCATCGTCATCATGGCAGAGACGCTGCAGGACCTACAACAGATGTTGAACGACCTGGTTGACTCTTCTGTGCGCATCGGCTTACGGATGAACTTGGACAAGACCAAGGTCATGTCCAATGAACGTTTACTACCGGAACCGGTTGCGGTACACGGTCCACGGCCGTTCTTGAAGTTGTGCAGAAATATGTGTATCTCGGGCAGACCTTGCAGTTGGGTAGAAACAACTTTGAGGACGAGGTGAACAGGAGAATCCAGCTGGGTTGGGCAGCGTTTGGGAAGCTTCGTCGGGTCTTCTCATCGTCTATCCCACAGTGCCTAAAGACGAAAGTCTTCAATGAGTGCGTCCTACCCGTAATGACATACGGAGCCGAAACGTGGACACTTACGGTACGGCTGGTCCATAGTTTAAAGTCGCCCAGCGCGCTATGGAGAGCGCTATGCTCGGCGTTTCTCTGGGGGATCGCATCAGGAATGAGGTAATCCGGCAGAGAACCAAGATTATCGACATAGCCCAAAGGATTAGCAACCTGAAGTGGCAGTGGGCTGGCCATATTTGCCGTAGAACCGATAACCGTTGGGGTAAACGGGTTCTTGAGTGGAGACCGCGTCTCGGCAAACGTAGTAGGACGTCGGCAGGCCAGGTGGAGTGATGATTTGCGCAAGACGGCTGGCAGCAGCTGGATGCGAGTAGCCGAGGATCGAACTAAGTGGCGGGAAATTGGAGAGGCCTAAGCCTATGTCCAGCAGTGGACTGCGATAGGCTGATGATGAATTTGTTTATATCTTCTATATAAATAAATTGATTTAAAAAATATATACGTATGCGCGTAACTTCCGATCGACTGCACCAAATTGGATAATTCTTTTATGTGTTTGTCAGGACAAGATTTATATTCAAGAATATTATAAGAAAACCGTAAATGTAAAACATTTTTTAGTCCACGACTACCAGTATCAGTGGGAAGCTGATAACTATTAAAAACAAGCTTTTTGGAAATTTAGAAAATAATTACGAAAAATAAATGGTGGTGCGAAATTCGCCTCGTCATCTAGTGTGGTATAATAGTCAAAATTCAACAAACTATTGTAATAGCTACTTATTTCTTTGTTGTTGATGATATGGAAAGTTTTCTGAACGGACAATGTGATTCTATCTTTTTGTTCTAAGGTGTGCGTAACGTCCGAGCTGATCTACAAATATCAAATTCTAACAAAGGATGTTGATGAAGTTCTCAAAGCTGACAAACAGAAGTTGAATTCTTTACAACAGGTTAGTTCAAGATCAAGATATGTATCCTAGTGTTATAATTAATCGACTTCCAAAATAAGGTTCTCAACTTGATTGTTTTTTTTTCATTACCTATTCATTGGTAATTTGCTTAGCTTTTAAACGGTTAACCGAGTAGTGACGGATTAAGAGTAGTGAAGTCGTAATAGGCAACTAAGGGAGCAATCTACGAGATAGGAAAACTTGAAACAAACCTGGTGAGATCCACGTGGAATAAAAAGCCATAACCTCCTTTATAAGGAAAGACCCTTTGTCCAGAAATGTTAAAGACTGTTGATGTTTATTTTATTTTTATTTTTATTTTTGCTCAATAGGTATAGTTACAGACAACAGATCATTCATCACACAATAACCAGTAGCAATATACAATTTCAAATCTGAAGTCCAATTAAAACTATACACATCATTCCCAATCACAGTATTAAGGCTTCGTCTGGGTGGTAACAAATATAAATAAAAAAGAGAACAAAAATTCAGAAGGGTAGCAAGTGGATACTGCACCGAGATACAGCAACTGGACTAATTATTTATGTCTATAAGGTGTTATTATAATAATTTTACATTAATAGGTTTATAAATTTCAGTTTAATACAAAAAGTGCTTAAATACATCTATACTATCATTAAAAACATCCACTTGTGAACATATATCGTTATAACAATTACACATTCGCGAAACTGGATTGTTACATGAAACATTATTGTTGCTAGTTGGTACAACAAACACCTGTGGTGTGCGCACAGATCGCGTTGGCGTCTTAAAGTTTAACATTTCAATAAGTTGACAATCCAGAGAACCCTTCACAATTTTGTGTAGGGTACACAAATCGCTCATCCATCTCCTTTTCTCCAGCGTGACCATTTTAAACTCCTTGAGTCGATCGTTATACTCTTTTAATTTGCGTTTTAATCCAAATTTAGAACACAGTGCTCTCACAAACCGCTTTTGTATTGCTTCTATTCGATCTTTGTGAGCACTGTAGATCGGCATCCATACCGACGAGCAGTACTCGAGTAAACTTATTACCAGGCAGTAGTATAATGTCAGTAATGAGCTAACTATCTTGAAAGGTCTCGCATTCCGAAGTACGAAAGATAGCATTCGATTTGCCTTACTGCAGATATAATCGTAATGTGGTCTAAACGACATGGCGGAGTCGAAGATTACCCCTAAATCTCGAACCACCCCGACTCTCTCCAGTGTCACACTTTACTTTTACACTTTTAACGATTATTTTTTGTTAAGAGTCTCTAAAACTTGTCGAGTATCCCCCAAGACTCGCTTTGATTAATTTTCTAAGGTCCCATATACATGGTTATAAAAAATCTGATTATTTTTTTTTACCCATAACATATATGTAGTCTTTAGGTTTAATACTTCCAAAAGAGTATATCGTAAAAATACTAAGTTTATATTGCAGCCTGTATTATTTATATTACAGCCGTCTATGGTCAACGATCAATTGGGTCAACTGTATTTGGATATGCAGTTAGAAGGTGTTGCGGCTCGACTGACGCTGGAAGAAGGCATCACCAGCTCCAGTAGTTCTGGGGAAGAACTAGTCGTCAAGCCTTCAAAGGTAGCTCCTAAGGTACGTGTCACAAACTTTTATTTGTTCTATATAATGATTGTCTATAAATTATAAATAATTAATTTAAACTGTTTGTATAGTGTGTAGTGATTCTGTCAGTTAAGTCAAAAGTTGTCACCACTCATCACGCAGCTATTTGTCCTGGGTTCGCCACCACACTGAAGAGAGAATGGTGTTATAAGTTTGCCTTGATGTAATTTGTTTATAACATGTTTGTATTTATGAATTATGTGTGTATAAGTACGTTTATCAGAAATTTCTGTTCAGTTTTTGCCTCCTTTTTGCCTGTTTCCCAAAATGTAATACCCATAACAATAAAGATCTGAAGTTTGAACACCATAGTACAATTTGACCTGAGGAATCAGACGGGCGTGTTAATCAAATTGCGTAGTGTAGGTTATTATTATAAGTGGTTGTGCTATCCGTCTTTCTTAATTTACATCAAGCGATAAATAAAGAGCGTTTATCAATAACAATATCAGTTAACACAACATATAAATAAGTAATATAATGTTTAGTGGCACCAATAGAAACCAATAATGACCTTAATTGTGTGTGCGTGTGAGTGTTTTTGGTCGATGGGTCCAAAACGTTCTGGAGTGGCGACCACATACTGGATGACGGAGCGTAGGTAGGCACCCTACAAGGTGGTCCGGAGACCTGGTAAAGGTCGTGGGAAACGACAGATTGTGGGCAGCACAGGAGTGGTTGTCTTGGTGAGCCTTGGGGCATGCCTATGATCAGTCCTTTGGATAAGATAATGATTATGATGAGAATGAGGTCTTATGTGAAGTTACACAGCCATGTTATAATTTCAGGGACCCCGTCGGAAACGTGAATACAGTAAACTGGTGATGATATATGAAGAAGATGCTCCATTGCCACCAGGCGAAGGAGAACTCGAACCGGAACCGCGTGCTTCTACCTCGACGACAAATCAGTCATAAATTCTACCATCGGTTTAGCAAAGATGTTCAATACCAACTGGATTAGTTAATATTCTAGAAATAACATATTCTTCAAAGAAACTTTCACGTCTCGCTATGAAAATGTCAAATTAATATATGTTATTCGGACACTAATGACATTAAAATGAATATGTAGTGTTTAATTTGATTTTAAGGATATTTTTTTAGGATCATACTTATATTTTCAACATAAGTTTTATGTAATAAAACTGCTTCCTATTAAAGATCTCGTTCTTGATCAAACTGGAATTAACGTGATGTGGTTCGGATTTATTCGTGGTATTTACCAATGTTATTTTTGTTTCAATTAGTAGTGTAATGAACAACGAATTTTCCATGGATGTTGCACTCTATTGTTATTTCTCACTAATCATGAATATAAATGAAATGAAAGCATGAAAATTACATTTGTAATACATAATTCAGTCTCTAGCAAGAGTTTTGTAGTAATTAAATGTTTAAATTGTTTGCTATTCTAAAACTCGAAGTAATCTACATGAAGTACATAATGTTAGGTATCAAAAATAAATGTTCTGGAACATCTATATCTTGAATTACGATTGAAGCATAACTTGAAGACGTTTAGAAATGTATACCATCAAATTTATTCGTGTTATTTGAGAAACAATAATGGCTTAGTAGTGCAACTAGATAATGACTAATCCGTAAACTCGAATGTCAAATCTCGTAATAATATTGTATTCGTACGAAACTCGTATGAATTCGAAACGATGTAATACGAGATCTTTTTTATACAAGCCGAGAAATTGTACGCAACAACTAAATTGTTGTGTTTTTACCCGGAAAACAATCTTAGAAGACGATAAGTCACTTGCGAATCTCGTAGTCTTGGATGTGTAAACATTATGATTCGATAATCTCATGACAATGATGCTTACAATTTCTCGCCTCTACACTTCAATAAGCGGTCTCAATTTAAATGAGGCTTGATGAATTTTAAGGGCTAGTTTCACTAATTACTGTTAAACTATTTGAATTTATTTTTATTTATTGGCAAACTTTATTTATTACACCTATTATATATAATTCTCATGCCACGTTATCGCTCACGATGATGTCCGGAACTATTTAACCGATATTTACATTTTTATGTGTATTTTGCTGGTGTGCCAAAGATAGTGTTATCATCACGGTTAGACCAATAGAAGCCGAGCACGATTGAAAAGGGACAAAGACGAAGTTGCGTTAATCAGCTAGTAGTGTTTTGATATAGTTTCAATAGTAGCTATTAAAAATTTTTCAGGAATTAGTGAAACTGGCCCAGCATTTAAAAGATAAGTTGTAAAATAAAAGTTACGTTTTTGTTTATTTTATGATTTAAGATTTTATTATTAGTTATGTAGGTATACCTATTGTGTTTTTATAAATATTTAGAACTAATAAATAAATAATATATCGTTGGTATTTACAACCTGTGATATGCAGAGTTGACAAATAGCGGCAGTCAATAATTTTAAATTGTTATTATATTTTTGTGCATTAAATGATTTTGAAAACAATATTCTTATTAGCGCTCTTGCAATTGAATATATAGTATTTACGCAAACTCCAATTATTAATGATAAAGCATCAGAATTGACAGATTTTGTATGAAAAATATCAATTATAACAGTTGCTACATATCGATTAAATGTTGTTAACTACATAAATGTACACACACAAAGTATATATTAATTATTATCTAAGATCGCTCCAAGTCCCACTTTTTACTAAAAAAAATACTCTACTGTTTTTTACCGTGGGATATGATTGAGACGTATTTTTAATCTTATTTTAACGCATAATTACACTAAAGAAAAGAAAAAAATAAAATAAAAGGAAAGTCAGTTGCGTGGTACAATATTCATTGGAATATGACTCATATGTCGAGACCCATAATATTAATTATTGCCTAATATTGTATGAGCCTATTAATGTATTGCTTGGCATCATTTAAATAAATTGTTATCTTTAAATAGATAACAACATAGATATTATTTCAAATAATTATTAACAATAATTAACTATTTCTGAATATATATTTAAAATTATAAAAAACGTCTAATATTCACTAATGAATTCACGAGCATTAATGATTTATGTCAAATTTATCGCGTTGACGTACAATTTATTGTAAATATCGAATGAAACACTATTTCATTTAAGTGAATATCCACTGCCATTCGGGTGAATATCCACCTCTGGTTCCTCGCAATATTTATATAATCCTACAGGTGCCTTCAGATAGCAGCCTCAAACAAAACATATATTTTTAAATATTTATTTTTATAACATATTTATCAGCAATTTATTGAGAAAATAGAGTTGCAAAATTTGTAATATGTATAAATTTATATTGTTATATGTATAAGTTTAATGTGTAATTTGGTACAGTCATAAGGCAATAACGTACAAAAACTTGCCTATGCCACATTGCATCAAAACAGGGTTGATAAATCATGATTTTTATAAAAAAACGTAATTATCGGATTAATTTGTTTTAAATCACTTTTTTTACCTTCTTGTCTTTTTAATATTTTGAAGGACAGTATTTTTAAAATTTTATTATTAATTCAATTAAGAATTAATTTAACATGTTTTACTAAAATCAACAATTAAAACAACAGTGTTGAAAAATAACAAGAAAAGTAAAAACTTAGCAACTCATTAAAGTACATATTCTAATTATTTCTAAATTTTTTAGACGATCACACTATCTGAATCAGGATATTTGTCGCTTTGCATTGACTTTATAATAGCATGCGCGAAATGGTTTCTAAATTATTTGATAACTTCTAAAACATATCCTGTAGCCTTTGGAATCCCGGAAGTGGTCGGTGATCGCTCGCTCGCACGGCAATGTGCACGTGTGCGCGCCGTAGTCTATGTTGGGGGAAGTCCCTAGATATTTTTTGGCCGATTCGGTTGCAGTAAAAAATTTATGATTTAAATCATTGATTTTTATAAAAATCATAAAAGTCATTTGAATAATCTCACGATTTAAATCATATCAACTATGCATCAAAATTATACAAATGTAGGACTATTTGAAAAGAAGTAGTTGTTATATTGTATATTATGCTTGTCTAATATTTTTTTAATTGTCTACAGATTTAAAACTTACTAAACTAAATTTGACCAACTTTGTGGTATGGCCACTCAATTTATAGTAAGCTATGTCTAAAATGTTCAAGTATAGTTAATATTTCTAGCACATATAATATTGTTACCATAATTACAATTACAAATTAGTTTAGCTGTATGTTGTGATGTCAAGATTAATAAAACAGATGAAATAATATATTTAATATGTATATATTTGTTTTTACTTTTTGTTTTAGCTTAAAGTTAGCACTTTAAAAATACGTAAGTTTTATATCATTGTGCATTTATAACATATTTTGTTCCGAATGTGGAATTTAAGTTAGTGTTTAAGATGATTCAAAGTTACATTAATTTTGAAATTGGAAATTATATTTTCTATAGATCAAGTTACATTATTTAATGAAATTATGATTTTTGGCAATGTTTGGATACCTTGCTCGCGTGTGTTGTATATAGGTATACATAAAAATCACTAAATAATGTAATCTCGAGAACATAAAGTAACAATTGTAACAATTTAAATTTAAATTTTCGTGTGTTAAAACCTGTATTGGTTAGAAATTCGCGTAAAAATATAATTAAGTAGTTAGTTTGCTTATCGGAAGTGATTCATCAAATATTAAGCAATTTCTGTGAAATAATAAATATTGAATGTGATCCTGGTTTATTTTTTAAACCTTTACACACCGTTTTAGTAAGTGTTACATATTTCGTTTTCTTACAAAATGATATCGGTGAAATGTATATATTTGTACAGCATCGAACCAATACAGAATGGATGAAGTGGCTGTAGCTGGTCTTCCTGTGTGCATAGTTAATTGTGATCTCTTGTTCCCTATTATTTTAAAGGGGTGTGGCGACCTCCACATATAGCGGCAACAAAAGCATATCCTCCCCGTAGTTGGAAAATTAAGTCCGGTTTTGGCGATATTGACTTTTCCCTATTTTCAAAGCACCTAAAACATGCCGCATATTTGAGTCTTACAGGCATTTTCGTTCCGTTTCAAAAATATAGCCATTTTTGTCCGAAAGATGGAATAATAAATATCTTTAAACTAACACTATTTATTTGAAGGAATATTAAATAACTCTGTAAATAAATCAATAACTGGTCAATGATAAGTTAAATGTCAAATAAATTAAATAAAAGGAACTTGTAGTATTTTGCCTCTACTTAAAAATTCTTTCACAAAACTAAGTTCTAGGAAAACTAAATAACTCTATAGGAGCGGTCCTAAAACCGACCCTTTTCGGGACACGACATTTCACGTCGACCGAGACCGGTCCTGTCTGGGTAGATAACAACTCCCTCCGACAGATATGCGTTGGCGCTATCTAAAAACACCGCCAACGCCTCTTCATACTTTAACTGCTTCCTCTGCCAGGGTCTTCACGCGCATGGTCGCATTCATGGTGGAGCGCTCCTGACGGAAACTTACCATGCCATCACTCTTTAAAAGAGCTTGCACACCTATTCAAGCAACACTATGAGCCGGTAGGCCGATGTTGGGTCCACTGGGCGCTTCTCCTTTCGGATAAGGACCAGTTTCGCCGTCTTCCACAGTTTCGGAAACTGGCCCTGCTCGAGACATGCGCTGTACAACCCTCTCAGTCGAGGCTCGAGAGCTGGCGCCTCATCATCTAGAGCCAGGACCCAAGGTCGGCCGGGAGGGGCCTCCCTTTGTGTTGGTGGGACGTGACATCCGTCCCATCCACAGGGGAAATTATATAAAACAACCACTACACCTTCGACTCACGTTTATTAGAAAGGCCTAATAAATCTAAATAATAGGTCTAAATTTTGCAGGGACTATCTTTACTTACGATAAAGATCTGTCGCAAAGTGCGGCCGCCGTGGCTGGCGAGATCACTGTCGGAATGAAATACTATATTCCCTACAGTGAGATCGCTATCGCAACGACCCCTTCCAGGTTCAATCGCGAGTTGAGCGCCAATGCTGTTATCCAAAAGCAAACGGCTCACCACGCATGTTGAAAAAATATTATAGGTATTTATATCTATCTATAAATATATCTATATCTATATATATATCTATCTACTTCCATACTAATATATAAAGCTGAAGAGTTTGTTTGTTTGTTTGTTTGAACACGCTAATCTCAGGAACTACTGGTCCGATTTGAAAAATTCTTTCAGTGTTAGATAGTCCATTTATCGAGGAAGGCTAAAGGCTATATATCATCACGCTAAAACCAATAGGAGAGGAGCACCAATGAAAAATGTTTCAAAAACGGGGGAAAATTATCACGCGACGGGCAATAGGAGACGCAAGCGAGGTTGCGTGGGTCTGCTAGTACTTAATATATAAAGCTGAAGAGTTTGTTTGTTTGTTTGTTTGTTTGAACACGCTAATCTCAGGAACCGCGGGTCCGATTTGAAAAAAATTGAAAAAATCTTTCAGTGTTAGATAGCCCATTTATCGAGGAAGGCTAAAGGCTATATATCATCACGCTAAAACCAATAGGAGAGGAGCACCAATGAAAAATGTTTCAAAAACGGGGGAAAATTATCACGCTACGGGCAATAGGAGACGCAAACGAGGTTGCGTGGGTCGGCTAGTACTAATATATAAAGCTGAAGAGTTTGTTTGTTTGAACACGCTAATCTCAGGAAGCGCTGGTCCGATTTGAAAAATTCTTTCAGTGTTAGTTAGTCCATTTATCGAGGAAGTCTATAGGCTATATATCATCACGCTAAGACCTACAGGAGCGGAGCAACAATGAAGAATGTTACAAAAACGGGGGAAAATTATCACGCTACGGGCAATAGGAGACGCAAACGAGGTTGCGTGGGTCGGCTAGTACTAATATATAAAGCTGAAGAGTTTGTTTGTTTGAACACGCTAATCTTAGGAACCGCTGGTCCGATTTGAAAAATTCTTTCAGTGTTAGTTAGTCCATTTATCGAGGAACGCTATAGGCTATATATCATCACGCTAAGACATACAGGAGCGGAGCAACAATGAAGAATGTTACAAAAACGGGGGAAAATTATCACGCTACGGGCAATAGGAGACGCAAACGAGGTTGCGTGGGTCGGCTAGTACTAATATATAAAGCTGAAGAGTTTGTTTGTTTGAACACGCTAATCTCAGGAAGCGCTGGTCCGATTTGAAAAATTCTTTCAGCGTTAGTTAGTCCATTTATCGAGGAAGGCTATAGGCTATATATCATCACGCTAAGACATACAGGAGCGGAGCAACAATGAAGAATGTTACAAAAACGGGGGAAAATTATCACGCTACGGGTAATAGGAGACGCAAACGAGGTTGCTTGGGTCGGCTAGTACTAATATTTAAAGCTAAAGAGTTTGTTTGTTTGAACACGCTAATCTCAGGAAGCGCTGGTCCGATTTGAAAAATTCTTTCAGTGTTAATTAGTCCATTTATCGAGGAAGGCTAAAGGCTATATATCATCACGCTAAAACCAATAGGAGAGGAGCACCAATGAAAAATGTTTCAAAAACGGGGGAAAATTATCACGCTACGGGCAATAGGAGACGCAAACGAGGTTGCGTGGGTCGGCTAGTACTAATATATAAAGCTGAAGAGTTTGTTTGTTTGAACACGCTAATCTCAGGAAGCGCTGGTCCGATTTGAAAAATTCTTTCAGTGTTAGTTAGTCCATTTATCGAGGAAGTCTATAGGCTATATATCATCACGCTAAGACCTACAGGAGCGGAGCAACAATGAAGAATGTTACAAAAACGGGGGAAAATTATCACGCTACGGGCAATAGGAGACGCAAACGAGGTTGCGTGGGTCGGCTAGTACTAATATATAAAGCTGAAGAGTTTGTTTGTTTGAACACGCTAATCTTAGGAACCGCTGGTCCGATTTGAAAAATTCTTTCAGTGTTAGTTAGTCCATTTATCGAGGAACGCTATAGGCTATATATCATCACGCTAAGACATACAGGAGCGGAGCAACAATGAAGAATGTTACAAAAACGGGGGAAAATTATCACGCTACGGGCAATAGGAGACGCAAACGAGGTTGCGTGGGTCGGCTAGTACTAATATATAAAGCTGAAGAGTTTGTTTGTTTGAACACGCTAATCTCAGGAAGCGCTGGTCCGATTTGAAAAATTCTTTCAGCGTTAGTTAGTCCATTTATCGAGGAAGGCTATAGGCTATATATCATCACGCTAAGACATACAGGAGCGGAGCAACAATGAAGAATGTTACAAAAACGGGGGAAAATTATCACGCTACGGGTAATAGGAGACGCAAACGAGGTTGCTTGGGTCGGCTAGTACTAATATTTAAAGCTAAAGAGTTTGTTTGTTTGAACACGCTAATCTCAGGAAGCGCTGGTCCGATTTGAAAAATTCTTTCAGTGTTAATTAGTCCATTTATCGAGGAAGGCTATAGGTTATATATCATCACGCTAAGACATACAGGAGCGGAGCAACAATGAAGAATGTTACAAAAACGGGGGAAAATTATCACGCTACGGGCAATAGAAGACGCTAAAGAGGTTGCGTGGGTCTGCTAGTCCCCTTATAAGAAGAAAAATATCCTAACACCAATGTCTATGTACATACTTGAAGGCACAATGAAAAAGTATTTTCTTAAAGTTTTGCTTTACCACTGACAAATAGTATATTGTGTCATTGGCTTTACACATATTTTTCTAGCCCTCGCATTTTGAGACATTAGTTATGTATTTTAAAGAAATACATATGGTATTATTGGTATTTGACTCTTGAAGCTATTAGTTACATTTTTTCACTGCCAATTAAACTGTTTAAATAAAACAATTCTGTTTATAAAAAAATATTTGAAAGCAAGATAATACACCAGCGCAACTTTGCCAGTAACCAGATACCAACCCCATCTTGTAGACGGTGGAGACAATATGAAACAAATTTTGCTTAGTAGCTGGAGGCTTAACTTTTTTTTCGCCAGGTGGCACTAGAAAGATGTATATTTACATTAAGTACACTCCTCTGTGTATAAGGTACATTGTTTTGTTATAAGATATACTTTAAAGTAGAATAGTATTACGAATTAATTTAAAATATAGTTATGGGATTAGAAATTCCTAAAAATATCCCATAAATGCTCTTCAGTAAAAACCTTACCATCATTAGTTTGAATAGTTTCGCTAGATGACGCTAGAGTACATGTATTTTTATTGTAAGAACTAGCTGAGACCCGCGATGTTACCCATGGTACAGCCACAACCGCGGGTAAAGCCGCAGGACAAAGCTAGTTCAAAAAGTAGCCTAGGTTACTCCATAGATCATCGGATATATGTTATGGGAAGTCCTGTCGAAATCTGTCCAGCCCTTCCAGAGATTAGTAATACAAGATGGAACAAACAAATAGACAAATAAACAAATTGAATAAATAGCTTTTTTGAAATAAGTACAGTATATACTTATTCCTAAAGCGTAGGAAAAATGCTGTTAATTTGAAATTACAAACATACACTTCAATTTTATTTAATTGTATAGTTTCATTAACATCAGTCAATCGTCCACTGCTGAACGAAGGCCTCCTTCATTAAGCGTCAATCGATGAAAATATTTATAGAATATGTATAGCAATAGTAAATGTTGATCTTATAGAAATGCCTATTGAATTAGAAATTGTTACTTGGGTTATTTAATATGTTTCTTGGAGGTACATGCTAACTATATAAGATTAAAAAACACTTTTCTTTTCCACACACTTTTCTTTCTCACAAGGATATAATACTTTATTCCTCATATTTACTTTTATAAGAAAATACTAAAGTAATTTTAAATACAATCAATTGTAAAACAATTGTAAATCTATTAGATAACTTTTATATTAAAAACTCAGTCTCATTTTCAAGAGGGGCAAATAAACCTCTTAAAACAACCAAAGCAGTCAAGATCTGGTAGGTAACTAATATTTGTATATTTCTTACTCTTAGGTACTACTAAAATTCTGTCGAGTTTTTCCTTTTGGAATGCTATGTGGAAGTAAAGAAAGGAGTGCATATGTTCCGAACTAAATAATAAATGAAAGGATAGGATAATGATGATTCTTAAGATCTAAAGACACGATAGTAGGGTTGCCCGAATTACAAGAGGTTGTAACGACTAGGTAGATACATAAACTTATAGAAATAGAAGCTGAATGTTGTAGGTAATTAATGTTAAAAAAAGAATAGGTGTTAATTATTATCCCATTCGAGAAGTTATATTAACATATTAGTGGTCGCCCATTAGTCGAAATTTGTTTTTTAATTTATTTTTCATCCACCCAGCTCGAAAAGAGTATTTTTATCCTTTTTTTATCCAATTATTATAAGATATAGTAAATTGAATTTAGAACATCGTGTGCACTAAGTTTGTGAATTCAAAACATCAATAAATCTATTTACCTAGTTTTACCTCCATGGTGCCGAATACATCGCACCACCTTTTTTTAATTTGTTACAAACACAAACTCAGATCCTTCTTGGTGAATTTTTTTTTAATTTGCTTTGCTCGCGCTTTTGTCTATATCGTTATCATCATATTGCTAAAACCATAAGTTAAAAACAACTAACTTGTAAACAAGTGAAAATACTAAAATGAGTAATTCTAGCGACGATTAAAGTTTATTTGTAATCCGAATCCAAATTTGGGAATTTGATGAATCTGTTACCTATTAATGTATGACAGATAGTTTACCGAAAAACAGTAGGTACACGAGTCACTAACGCCAACATTACAGTATCCAACAAAAATATTACACTCAACTTAAATAGGTAGGTAACTATAGCAACGTTACTTTAAATTTTTCTTAATTATACCTAAGTGTTATTTGAAATAATTTAAAGATTACCCTGTAAATCTTACCTATCATAATGTAGTAATAAATATAATAAAAAAATACTAAAAAATATTAATACCTAAATTTGAATAAAAGTTTCTTGTGAATTGTGATTGTAAATGCTTTTTTGCAATTAGTCATTGTCTCGCTGAGGGGGAATAAAAAGTTACGTTTTGCACTCGAGTGCAAATATTTTTCACCTCGTTCTCTTTTGATTCCCTCGCTAACGCACAGGATTCCAATTTTTGAATGACTCGCTGCGCTCGTGATTTGATTTTAAAATCTTTCGTTTGTTGGGTCATCAAAATTGAGCACGCGGTTAAAAAGCGCTCTTGCCTGTATGTAGCAAATAACTATTTTTAGCTTTCTGCAATCCTCCATAACTTGAATTGTGCCAAATTTCATACTCCACCGTTCGCATAATTTTGTTTAAATGGAGTACAACATTTTTGCTTCACGTATTAGATAACACTTAATAATGTTTTCTGTCTGAAATAGCGCTTGCGCTGTGTTTCACCGAGTGAGTGAGGATACCGGAGACCTATACCCCAACCCCTCTCCACACCCTCTCCCTTTCCCCTTTTCCCCAAAGGTCGGCAACGCACTTGTCAAGCCTCTGGTGTTGCAGGTGTCCATGGGCGGCGGTCTGCTCGTTTGACACTATACCATAAAAATAAAGCATCATGGTGAGCTACACCATGGCTTCATGTGTCCCTTCGTTTTTACAGTGTTGTTGTCCTGCGCAGTGTGTTCCCTTAGTAGCCTCTTACGACACCCATGAAATGAAAAGGGGTTTCTGATTCTGTGTTCTTAGTTCGTTATCACACAGATAAACAAAAATTAGAGTTAGTTAAATCAGAATGATTCATCATTATAATGACATAGACAATAGTTTTTAGTATATAAATACTTTTTATAATCATACTCTAACGTGCAACTATATGGAATAAATCTAATTAATTAGTTGCAATTAAGAACTAATCTAAATTGGAAAAACGATTAATGATAACTAATGTGAAGAGGTATAAGGTACCCATTTGATTTTGTGCTTTGGATTAAATAAATTCACACACACATGTAGATCTACACACCCACAAACAGATCATTGAATGCGGATATGAAGCAGACATAAATACATAAGTCAAACTTGCAATACCCTTCTTTTTGTAACTGAGGTAAAATATATACGTAAGTTAGTGTTTCTATTCAAATCTGTTATTTTTATTCTTTTATTTGTAAAGACACAGGCACAGATATGACAATATTTATGTAATAGCACTGTTCAAATGAAATTTCTAAAATAATATGAACAATTAAATTTTCAACATCATTTATTTTTTCAACAAAATCAAGATTTCCCATATGTAACAATTATATCATCTATGCGTTTTTAATAGCCTAAAAAGATGAAAGAGAATTGTTTGTTTATTTATTTTTTACAGGTAATTAAAATGGTAAAAACCAAGTAAATTAATTAACATAAAAACAAACATAAAAAGTGAAATCAACGATAAGAAAAATTCAAAGGAAATAATAATAAAAGGAACACAAAACATAGAGTAATGGCACTTCAGAAACTACTCAAAAACTAATATGGCATAGCTACATTGAACACACTTTCATGCTCTCTCTCATATATAAAATCATACTCATAAAAAGCAGATCCACCTTAAAACAATATGAAATAACTTTGCAGCCTTTTTATTCCTCTACTCACACATATTTGTAATAGGACATAATTATATAAATATATACTCAAACAACAGGTATATACAAAAAGAAGTAAAGAACTAATAGTCATGTTTGCTATTTTATATATTGTTTGTAGGTACATTGTACGAACTCAAGTACAGTAAGTACCTACTTAACCCAGTGATATTTAGTAAGTACAAAGGAAAGGAAATGGAAAATTCATTTCAATGATTTATAAGCTACTGAGTCTTCTTATAAAACGAAGTTTTATAAGAACGAATATTTAAATCATTAAGCAATATAAACAATGAAGTTGATTACACACTAATAGTAAGACGAATGATAATCTAGTTCAAATACCTACATAACCTTAGACGTCTATTATAAATATTGTAATGAAGACAACAGGTGGTGCAGCTAACAGTCGGAACTTGCAGTTTTAAAAACAATGATAATTTCAGCTTCACAGCTCGATGGATACGCTTTATCGGGAGTCGGTGTGCTATAGAATAGAATGTCCGAGTTTACGCGATGCACACAAACACAATATGAACACCATATCGCTACAGTATAATTACATTTCCCTCACACAGACACAACTCACGAACACGGGCTCTACCTGCGCAAGAGTCACATTCCGTCATCCACCTCCGCGAAACGAGCCTGCGAAGGCTTCGACGATAGAATTTTAAATTTAGAAAGTTAAAGTGTTTGTGATACGTCGTTTATAGCAAAATGTCTGCAGGGTTTTAAGGTGAGAATTGTTTCTTAATTTTATATATCTGTAGAGTACTTTAAGCATAGAGTAGAGAAGAGAACTCTTAAGTAATTTTCATGTTTAAAGTGGATAATGGTTGCACGAATGGCAACTAAACAGGTTTTACCACCAGTGTACTGTAATAGGTATATGTACAACAATAAAATATGTGTATATTGGTATTTACTGAGTTTCTTGAGGATTCTTACAGTTAAGTATAGTACCTAATATAGCACGTGATTTTCAAGTACAGTTACAATCTATCATTTTGTCGTTCTAATCCAATGAGTGAGTAATACGGCTGGAAAAAAAAACTGTTTTTTTCGTCATTATATCATAAGCTAGTGCTTGAAAATATTTTAACAGTTTATTTTTAATATACGTAGATCTATTTAGAAACTATTATCTTCGGAAACATTAATACGTCAACAGGCGAGTCAACGTTAACGGCATACTCCAAATCGCTGATGTTTGTTCAATCACGCAATGCACATACGAATAATTCCATTGAGAAATGCTATTCTAGATCTCCATAATTCCTACATTGTTCGAAAGCCTGCGACGTTCTAGGATCACATTTTATGTTTATGTAATTTAAATATATACTGCTAGACGCCCAGTGATCGAAAGGCGACCATGATTCGTTCAATTTTCAACTTTTTTTCTCTTTTTGGCGCAAACGAGCATACGTATCACCTGATGGTAAGCGATTACCGCCGCCCATAGACACCTTGAGGTGTCACAAGTACGTTGCTTGGGAGGAGGGATTGTGGGATAGGGAAAGGTATGTTGGGATGGGATGAGGAGTTGGGGGTATGGGAGGAGGAGTTGGGGGGATGATGAAAGGGTTGTGGGGAGGGGTAGTCCCATTCACTCTGTGAAATACAGCGCAAACGTTATTTTACACCGGTTTTCTGTGAAGCCTTGGTATTACTCAGGTCGAGCCGGCCCTATCATGCCAAAGCGTGGCTCTCCCACGGCTTTCCACACTTTTCCTCTACACAAACTTGAACTGCGCCAAATATCAACTCCTCCGTGCGCATGATTTTCGTGGAAATGGATAGATACAAAGTTTTTGCTATATAGATTAGTCACCAATCATAAAGTAAATGAATAGGCCTAAAAAATTCCGCAGACGCTACAAAATCATTTTTGTGGTCTAATCAATCTTATAAAAGTAAGCTAAGTACAGTTTTAATATTATAAAAAGAAAATTAAGGTTAGTTACAAGGTTTTTATCTTTAAGACAAATTAATAAAGCGTTAGGTAGTGTTGATTGCTTATTTTTTCAATTACTTTTTCTTAGTACACAGAGATCAAACTAATATTACTAGAGGTCTCCCAGAGGTTGAAATTCGACTAAAATTATTTTAATTCTTATTAAAACTTTTTAGGGATTCTTTTGTTTAAGGCTATTACACTTCTTTAATCAAAGGTTTCATCATGGCTACTTTTGGCATTCAGTATGACAGTAAAGACAAAAAATAATCATCTTTTTAGTTTGACATACATACATTTGTGTATATGGATATTTGTGTATGTGTATGTCAAATACGTGGTAGTGTGTGTAATGCTTTTTTATTGATTTTATGTATTTATAATCACAAATTTTAACAAATAAACGACTTCAAGAACTGAACCAAATTGAAATAGGATCACACGGGAAGCATCAGCTTTCAAATAAAAAAGGAGTCATCAAAATCAGTTCACCCAGTCGAAAGTAATGAGGTAAAAAAGTCTTTTTTGAAGCCGGTTAATTATGCATAATTAAAATAAAATATTTGCATTTAACACTCCTTCTCTATATAAACTAGAGGTGTGCTAAATTTCATACTCCTCCGTCCGTACAATTTTCGTTTCAAGGGGTACGAAGTTTTAGCTTAACATGATACATTGTTACTCATGCCTATATAGTCCGGCTATGTAACAAGACCAAAAATACCTGCTTTCCCTCAGGTTTCAAGACACCTTTTTGATTTGGTTTCTTCATTATATTGTACTAGTTGTTGCCCGCGGCTCCGCCTGCGTATATGTCGGTTATCGCGGCAAATAGTAGCCTATGTGTTATTCTGATGTATAAGCTATATTACTGTAAAGTTTCATCCAAATCCGTTCAGTAGTTTTTGCGTGAAAGAGTAACAAACATCCATCCAAACATCCATCCATCCTTACAAACTTTCGCATTTATAATATTAGTAGGATTGACTAATGTTATTTATGTTAAGCAATCTTTGCTTAACTTTTTGTACCGGAAAAGATAATGGTGTCGCTATGAAAATATAACTAAAATAAAGACAAAGCTTTTTCTCCATGAATCCTCAAAGAACTTAATTAAATATGTAGTTTCAATATATATATAATCTAATCTTCTGACAGATAATTTTGAAGAACCACTATACTGCAGATTCATCAAAATTATCTGTTACTAGCCGACCCACGCAACCTCGTTTGCGTCTCCTGTTGCCCGTAGCGTGATAATTTTTTTTCCCCCGTTTTTGATACATTGGCGCTCCGTTTCTGTTGGTCTTAGCGTGATGATATATAGCCTATAGCCTTCCTCAATAAATTAACTATCCAACACTGAAAGGATTTTTCAAATCGGACCAGAGATTAGCGCAAACAAACAAAATCTTCAGCAATATATATTGATATAGATTAGATACGTCGTAAATAATTATTTTCATACTTTAACTCTCTAAAAGCAGAGATTATAAATAATATTAGTAAATTAAGAAGCAATGGAAAAGAACACATTATTCAGAAACATTTATATGTGCATAGATGGAAAATACCTGGCATACAAAAGCAAGGAGTTATGTTAAGTTCCCTGACTAATTTTAATGTAGAAGCTGTTGTCGTGGACCCACATCATTGACTAATTTCCTTTAATTTGCATGACCTGGAAACTATCATTCGTTGATATAAATAACCTGATTTTATTTGATATACTGACTATCGTCCAGTTTCGTGCCATTACTGTCACGGCGTCAAGATACTAACATCACAATGTGTTTGCTAAACAATAGTCTTTGGTTAACTGCAACTTTGTAAATTCCCAAATACAAAACACACATAACTGTCGTAGTAACTGCAGATTAGTACTTCAAGTATTAAATATCATAAGTGCGTTCAAATACTGAGAGTGAAAAAACAGAAATGCCGTCTCTAAGGATCTACAATTCAAAATATTTCAGTAATTCTTTGACGATAAATGTAATAGAATATTTTCTAACTGTGTGAGCAATTCAGCGTGTCTTCTGCAATAAAAGTAAGGTAGGCATCTGATTTTAGACCGTTTCTAGAAAAATAAATACCCCGCGGCAGAAAAAATACATTTTGTTTTTAAAATTATGTTCTAAGTAAACAAAAGAGTAGGCAGAAGGACATACGTGGGTAAAGAAGAAAATCTTATTTTGTTGTTAACAGTCTTAAATAGGTATTTTTATTCGCCTATTTGTATAAGTATAGGCACGTACTTGGAAAAAGTGGGAAAAAGCCCATGTACAGGATATCAACACTAATTGGACACAATGAGAATTATTTATAAGAAAGCTTTTTCTTTCTGATAACCAAACATATATTATTTATACAAATCTCTAATCTGCCATCGACGCTTACATTAATGATTTTCTTATGGAATAGGGGGAAAACGGTCAGGCGTATCGTCTGATGGTAAGCGATTACCGCCGCCCATAAACACCCGCAACACCAGAGGCGTTACAAGTGCGTTGCCAGCCTTTGGGAGATAGGAGGAGAGGTTGGAGTATGCACCTCCGGTATCCTCACGACTCGGTGAAACACAGCGCAAAAACTGTTTCATATCGGTTTTTTGTGAGGCCGTGGTATTACTACGGTCGAGCCTGTCCATTGCCGCCAAAGCGTGGCTCTCCCACGGTTAATGGTTAAACCAAAATAAAATAAAGATTTCATTATTATTCACAGACTTATTTTAAGCACTAGGTACTGTGTATAAGATTTACTTTTTCTAACATTTGCTTTAATTTTTTCATAATTACTTATTGCTAACACGAGGTTATTAAAGTCAAGTAGTTTTTTATTCTACCTAAAGTGTCTTATCAGCTATAGCTAATATATGATATACTAACGGATAATTACAAAAGAGAGTAAGAAAATATTAACTTATTACGTATATTTCTAGATAAAAATCTGAACAGGAACAAAATGTGATCAATTTAAAAACGTCATGCATAGCTGGCATTAGTCATTTCTCGAATATTAATGAATTGTACCTTAACCTAAAGTTACAGTAAAAGAATTACTGTCTGGCTTTTTACTATTTTATAAATACTATTTTATTGATTTGAATATTATTATTTGATAGTAAACATATACAGCTTATTTATTTAAATAGGTTTCCTGAGGATCTTGATAGCATATAAGTGCTTACATTTATTTTGAAGACTCTCAATAAGCTTGTGGCACAGTAACAGATTCAATTATACATATCAACGTTACCCGCGATACAACAATCGCAGGTAACGCCGCGAGGCAAAGCAAGTCTAAAAATTAATCCTTACATCATATGCTCCCCTTAAAATTAACCCAGCAGTTCCGGAGATTAGCCGAAACATAAAACGGATAGACAAAAATCTAAGAAATTACTTATTTTCAATATTCAAATTATTATTTGCGTTTAGTTAAAAACTGGTTAAAAATTAGAAACAGAGAATTTTTGTATAGTTTGATAAACCCTACATATTTATAGCAATTTAAATTCTAATAATGCGCATCTAATAAAGCTTCAATCTTTTCTAACTTTAAGTATCTCAGGTTTGTTTGCAGAAGCAATATTTTAGAATTAAATGTTGATTATGTATTGCAGGTATGTGCAGGTATATTGTAGGTATATATTATGTCATTGGCTAATTTGCAACAAATAACAACTCTTAGTGCAGCGAGATACAAACATCGTACAAATATCACCATTGTGTTAATTGAAATATGTGTGATATTTATAAAGTTTATCCATTTCTGTAATGAGCCTTTACTCTTCTTACTGTTCATTAAATTTGAATTTTGGAACAAACTTAGCCGAATAACATTTACTTTTACACATGCATTTATTTAATAATGGCAAAAAACCTCATAAAGCTAATGTCGTCATTGGATCACATTAACGCTAACTACAGTTACACAGCTCGTAATATTGAAGGTATTTTTATGAAGTAATCACATTACATCGTTTGGTGTAGAATATTTTTGTAGTAAACGTTAGGTAATGTTGCTTTCACAAGGTGTAATGAATAACTAATTCACGATTGCATGAACAACTGACGCCATTACTTTCCTGTCACCTGTCTTATGCATCTAGTTAACGGCCGTCACTTGCATTCATACATTAAAAGCTGCAGTTCCAAGAAACTTCTACTTCGTTATATTTGGGATGTCGATTATATATTATAAAGTAATTTTTAGGTTAGGGTCTTGTCTGTTTTCATCGGCTCTGTTGGCCGTTTTCCCCAGATGAATTATTAACTCGTTTGTCACTTAAAATCATTGATTGGATGTCGGTGTGTACTATTAATAATAAAATGAATAAATTTAGAAACGATTAATAAAGACCCTAATCTTAGTTGACATGTGTCCATTGTCAATTTAAATGCTATGTAGACAAACAATCAAATAAATTAATTTGATGTTTAGCCATAAAGTAAGTGAGTATTTTCTAAACTTGTTTGCTCTTCCCAATTTTAGTAATTTTGCTGCAGAATTACTTTAACGTATTAAATAAGATTAAAATTGATCTTCAATATGCATGTATTTATAAATTTCGTAATCGTACACAATATAATTAAGTTATTGAATAAAAGACCTTGTGTTAGCGGATAACGACGACTGTAGGGTTAGATTTAAGACTAAATTGTAATAATGTAATACTAGACAGTCTTAAAAAGAGATAACAGACGAGATTATAGATTGTTTATCCAATCCGTTGCAGTCTCACGTTTAGGTAATAAACAATTGATTCAACAAATCTGTTTGTCGAGATTTTAGTTCGGATTCGGTCTAATTGAAATGTCCGTCTACATCAATTGTGAATCTCAAAGAGAGTCGAATGTTGATAACACAATTTATAAACCGCACCGCAGGGTAATTGGCTCTGCCAAAATGTTAGTTTTACAGAACATCAGCCCCAAGCAATATGCAATTCCCTGGCAGTGCGGATGAAATCACAAATTCTAGTTGTAAATAAAATTGAACTTAGTGTTTACTGTATTTTTTTAGATGCTTAATAATTTACGTGAGCTTTGTTTGACGTGACCTTTCCCTTAATGGTATTTTTGCAAGCATGCGTTATTAGTTATTATCTATCATCACACACGCTTTAACTCACATTACTTGTAACTTACAAAATTTTAATAAAATAAGAACAAAACTCCGCAATCATAGATCAATATAAATATTGTATATCATTTTGAAAGAATCACTTCCTTATCTATGGTTCTTATATTGTGTTTTGTCTTCGGCTACGAGCTTCGGTTTTGGCTTCGGTTTCGGCTTCGGTTTCGGCTTCGGTTTCGGCTATCGGCTTCTTTGTCTTAATAGATGGCAAAATATAGAGAAACCGTATAGTTGTATTCATGGAAACGTAGTCTAATCTTCTAATTCTCTTTTGATGTGAAACACCTATAGGCGAGGGGTAAACCTGATTTTTGGTGTGGTAAGAATTGGCGTGGCGAGAATTGCCGTGGCGACGCTTCTACATGGTACTATTGTGTATTGTAATTTTTGATGTGAAACATCTATAGGCGCGGGTAAACCTGATTTTAAGCATAGCGAGAATGCCGTGGCAACGCTTCAAAGCGAAGCTTCACTATATCGAATAAATTTAAAACAATTGTATGTAATAAAAATAAATATTAATGTAACAAACAGTCACTTTATTTCATACAAAACAATTTCAATGTTTCACATCACCAGGCGTCCCGTGACGGCTTAACTTTTTTTAAATTATAAAATTTAAAGAATGATAAACTAAGGGGGTTCACAACTCTGTGTAAAATACGTCGTAATTGTTAATCAGAAATGCGAGAGGCGTAGAGTTAAATGATAGAGCTCTAGTTCGACTCGTTTTAGCCAGTGTTTTGCTTAAATTCAATTAACAGCTATAATTTGTAACAAATAGATCTCTGACAAGATGGGTAGATACTTATTCATTGTAATGTTAGGATTAACTATTGAGATTACGATTTCCACTGCGAGGTAATTGCAGATGCATCTTGAATAATTTTGGAAATATATGCTAATATTATAAATTTGAAAGTAGCTCTCTCTCTATCAAGCTTTCACGGCTAAACCACTTCACTGATTTGAATGAAATTCGGCATGGAGATACTTTTATTATTTTAGAAGGCCTACTCATAAAAGAGTAGCCTACTTCTATATATCTATAGTAACTATTCTTTAGCACGATAACCGATATTGGTACACGCAGGCGGAGCCACGGGCAAAGGCAAGCAAATAAATGAATGCAACTTTAAGTTCATGCGAGAACCTTGCAGGTGAGCAAACAGCCAATAGTATTTCACACAGCTCGGCGCAATATCCGGGGCAAAACAGTGTGTCCCAATCATATCCGGGCCACTCTCGTTGAAGCAGCGACATTTTCAACAGCTCAATATGCTTAGGGGTCATTCACTGCATTCAAGTGGTTAGTTCGGACACATGTATATCTGTAATAATGATACAATAACATCATACTTGATACGAAAAACTACTGAAACAATCTATGCAAATAAATTTGAGTACCTGTTTGTAATATTGAAATAACCGCTTTTTATTAAATGCATATGTATGTTTACACGGTACATAAACCAAAAAAGTATTTAAAAAAAAAACTGTGTCTGTCTGTTTGTTTCGGATAATCTCTGGAACGGCTGGACGAATTTTGACTGGATTTTCACTGGCAGCTAGATCCAGGGAGTAACCTAGGCTACTTTTTTTGGACTAACTTTGTCCCGCGGCGTTACTCACGGTACAACAATAACCGCGGGTAACACCGCGGGGCTCAGCTAGTAAGATTATAAAAAAATGTTTTCAAGTTGAAATAATCATCAAATTATTAAAAAGTGTCACGACATTCTCCTAATTGTGTTCTTCTTAAAATGTGTCATCTACGTTATTATACAACTTAGAACTTTTTTTGCGAAAATTATGAGAACGGAGAAGTATGTAATTTGGCACAATTAAAGTTTAAATAGCATAGACGTAGAGAGGTAGTGCAGAAAACTAAAAAACTAATATTATAATGAACTAGCTGAACCCCGCAGTGTTAACCCGCCTGCTTACCCAAATTCTGTACATTCAGTGAAAAGTGATAATTCTTGAGCCGTATCGGTTTTCATATTTTTATGCTTTATTCAACAGAAAAAAATAAAGTCAACAATTTCGTCTTTGCCTCACCATTTTTTTGGCTTACAGGTTTGATAACAGACATTTAAATGTAAAATCAATTTCGATTTTAATTTTATATTTTCAATGATTTTTCTCAACTATAAAGGATATCTGATTGGACCGTTTTGTAAGAATAGGTAAGCTCTTTTATTGAAGCTTTTGTTTTATTGAATTGATTGAGTTGGAGAAAAATAACTTGTAGACGGTCCACTTAGACTTAATTCTGCGAAACAAAATAGATTCACCAAGTTTGTTATATTTTCTAAGTATGTTTGTTAAGCACTTTTTATAGTATATGTACTAGCTTTAGTCCGCGAGTCCGTAGTCATAATCGCGGTTATTTTTCGGGTTAACATATATAGCTTATAACAGTAAAATATAATGTAGCTTAATGATGATAAAATAATTTTTGAAATTAATTCAATAGATCCAGAGACTCCCTAGAACCCTATATACTTTACCTCTATAACATTATTATAGATTGATAGAATTTTTAAATATTATATTTTGTAAACGAAAATAGGCTATATATGTTCAATAAATTGATATCCTGTGCTACATATTTAATTAATAATATTCATATGACAAAGTAATAATATTACAAAAAGATTATAGAATTATTAGTAACATACCTCCCGTATGAAGATTTCCGTTAGCGGTATACAGACAACTTATTTTGTAATTCACATATCATTTATTTTATATTTATTTTGTTGTCTCTTTGTCTTTCAATTTGACATTTAAAACGTTATTTTATTCTTTTTGACATCGATTCTATTATTGTTTTACTTACTACTACTTTAAATAAGAGTCTATGACTTGAGTAATAAAGTTATATTTACAATGTATTTTTTATGATTGTAAGACGTACATAGACGACGCTCTGCTGCAGGTTCTCGAAGCGTTGTTTGTTGCATACCAATCAGTTTTAAACAATGATGCAGCATAGTATCGAATACCTTACGATACGTCGATTTCTTTATGTCTGAAGTCATGGTCAGACTGAGGTATGCTATGCTCGGCCTTGTTTAAAAAGAAACTGAGGGGACTATAATCAATCGATATATTGATTGGTATCGAAGACATTTTTAGACTAGAAAATTTGACTGGTTATCTAAGATTATTTTAAAGGCAACTTAATCGGTATTAGTTTATTTAATACTAAATAGGACTATATGTTTCTCTCACTATTACAAATAAGGAAAATTACTTAGCTACATGCCTGCGTGTACTGCATAATATAGGAAACCTTATAACTATTTCTATCAAGATACTTGTATTGTTTTGTCCTTGATTATCTAAAGAAGTGGAATATAAACGTTAGAAGTTGTTACGAATAATATATATAGATTATGTCTTGATTACTGATTGTTTCCTCATATAATGGACTTCTGATAACTTGAAATTGTGAACCATTGCTCCTTTCATTTTTCGATTGCTGGCCAATTAAATGAAACCTTTTATCCATACAATATTAAAAACTCAGGGTTTGTTTTACATTGAACGAGCTCAAATCTAAAACTGATAGTCTGATTGGAAAAATTATAGGCATTCTTAATATATGGCAGTATGGTATTGACACCAGACAAACATCACTTAGGAAGAAGCAAAGATCATGAACGTTGCTGATACTTCCAGGAATTTGAGGGCATTTAATTACTAAATTAATAATTCAAAGAAAACAAACATAGACATATTTTAATGCATTTCTTTGTTAATTTAATTTATAAATTCCTCACGTACATTACTAATGTGAAGATTGCTGCAAAATACGTGTTAGTTAAAGTGTTTTATTATTAATTCCAATGACGTGAGGTTGTATAGAACGTGCGTGTGTGGCGAGACCATCTCAAGGTGATCGCTTACTCCTCACTATGCGTTACTCCTCACTTCAAGCCGAAAACATTCTACCTGCTAACTAAGCAACATAATCATTAGTCCACTATCTAAATAATATACCGCACGAGTTATGGATTGCATCGCTATTTAAAAAACTGTTCTCGAAATGACAAAGATAGTAGATTTTTTAATTGAAAACTTCTTTAGTCGCGTTCAGAACTTTTTGGAAGGGGACATCTTATGAGTTCACGTTAACGCGTCAACGCGTCACCGCGTTACCGACATGATAATGTAATTTAAACAATGAAATTTCAAATTTTACTCAGTAATTTTACAAAAGAGAATCTACTTAAATGTTCCTTAAAATAATGATCATCGGCAACAATCTTTAATAATCTACTTATAGACATAGGCCTCTCCTTGCAAAGGAAATTTTGGTTTGCTAAACCAGACGGATATGTACAACATTTATTTGAATTTTTACTTCTCTTTGCAGTGATGTCCTGCAAAGTGGTCACCCTTAGTCGGCGGCGGCTGATTAGGGGTAGTTACACTCAGTATTCTTAATCTGTCACCGCACGGACTTTGTCTATGGTTATAATGGCTATATTTATGAACTTGCTGAACCCCGCGGTGTTACCCGCCGTTATTGTCGTACCTCTAGGGTAACGCCGCGGGACAAAGTTAATCTAAAAAAGTAGCCTAAGATACTCCTTAGATCATCAGCTATCTGCCAGTGAAAGTCCCGCTAAAATCGGTCCAGTAGTTCCAGAGATTACCCGAACAAACAGACAGACAGAAAGACAGACAAAAATAAAAAGAAATTATATTTTTGTACATTTGTCGTGTATACATACATATGCATTTATTAAAAAGCGCTTAATTTAATATTACAAACAGACACTCCAATTTTATTTATTTGTATAGATTACAGAATTGAGTATATACATTAAATCTCATGGTCTTCTAACATTTAACCCAAATCAATGTAACAGTTGAAACGTGATTGAGTAATAAATGTCGCCATGAACTTTCCCTCAATATTACTATTTGAGAACCATTGTAATGGTTTTGAACCATTAAAAGTTTACCCTGTTGTGGCAATCACTTGGTTAGCCTACCAGCAGCTGATATTATCCACAGGTGGGTTTTGTGTTTCTAATGAACCTCAGAAGAAATTAATTTTTATTTATTTACCTTCACTATCATTACAGGTTGACTTAATGCTAAGAAGCTTATGCAAGTTAACCGTTGCATAATATTTAAATTAAAAAAATGTGTAGACAAAACTACATCATTAGTATCTTTGCTTTAGTAATAGTCTTTTTACAAGCTTTTAATTGGCTGGAATCTTGCAAGTCAATTTTTTAAGCAGATATCTTAAACATATTTTGCAATAATTTTTAAAGCATATGTATACAGCACTGTCTCGCCTATACATTTTGATCGATTCTAAGATTGCCTGGAAGAGATTGTTTTTGGCAATAACGCCGCCTTTTGTACACTACATCTCACATTTCATGTACTCTTGTAACTATGTAATATTATGTTGTGCAAATAAAGAGTTTTCTATCTATTTATACAACGTGACAATACATTATTAAAATGACATGGAGCTAGCTGATCTGATGCTGGAGCTGGTAGGTGACCATAGGAACTCTGTAAATAAATATCGGAACTTGTTATATTTTTTTTAATAAAATCTTGTTTTAATTTAATTAATTTAGAAATGTGAAACATAGCAAGATCTCCTTGGTTTTGAAACTTACATGTTATATACACCAATTACTTTTTAAAGATTAAAGTGACTACATAATAATATACATTTATTTAATTAAAAGGATTTAAACATTAATCTAAACATTTTCCAATAAGCAACGGAGACTTTTATAACATTTATGACTACCTTAGAACTCTACAAGAATTTACTAATTTTGCTTATGAATAATTGGTACTCTATTTAAATAATAAATAAATATTTCGGATATCTGACACACAACGCCATCTAGTCCCAAGCTAAGCAGAGCTTGTGTTATGGGTACTATTAAGGAGATATAAACACATATTTACTTTTTTTATTGTAAATATATACGCAGACATTTATAAAAAGTAAGTTTTTTTTATAATAGTTTTAATTGTAATTCTAATTTCATAAAAAAATAATACTGGTTTACTGATATTTTGCCTGGTATTTTTTCGATAAATTCTCAGAAAACGAATCCTAAATAGATCGATTTTATTCGAGATTCAGATTTTATATATTTGAAGGACAATTGCTTGTTTAAAAATATATGATAATTAATGAAAATTAATCTCTATTCGAAATCAAATTAAAAATGAAAATATCAATTCCTTTTTATACATTGACAGGACAATTAAAATTTTAACAAAAATCAAACCGACTTCAAGGTTTGACTCGATTTCTCTTGAATGCCATCATCAGATCTTAGTGTCCTTATCATGGTACCACCGTTGGGATATCTCCTTTCCATTAAAAAAAGAATCACCAAAATCGGTTCATAAACGACGAAGTTATCTACGAACAAACATAAAAAAACATATATATACGGTCAAATAGTCTCCTTCTGGGCCTATCCGGCATGAGTGGCTCTGCCGGCATTGCCCCAGAGATCATCCCGCCGAGAAACCGCCTCCTTTTTCTGAAGTCGGTTAAGAAAACCCCTCATGAATGTACAAATACTATATTGCGTTATACCTACATTATACGATATACGAGTACACATATACTTTATCAGTCCATTGCTGGTGCTGTCCTTATAAAGAAGGTTGTGGCCTAATATGGCATACAGGCCAGATGGATTCGGTATAAGGTTTGTTTGAAGTTTTCCTTCTTTCTGCAGTGCTGTTTTCTTGCGTAGTTTGCTTCTTATTTTTCTTTTTTTAATATATTTTAGCTGCGCCAAACTGACTCTGCTCTGCCACCATCCTCAATGCGAATAAGGACATTGCAGCATGGTGACCCACACTATGGCCGCCAAGTGAGATGCTATTTTACGCCCCGCTTAAAGGTCCCGGGATCATAGTGGGAGGGAAACACGTGCGCTGGAAGTGAGTTCCAGGTTTTGACCGCTCGGCACAGAAAGGAGGAACTGAAGCGACGAGATCGAATGTCTACCTTCCTTAGGTCTTACCACACCTAAGGGACGAATAGATATAGAGATATATATCAACACTCTCGTTGGCGTGTTGGCGCTGCTGTCCAATACGAATCAAGAATGTGTATTTACTGGTTGCCTAGCGACTAAATTAAAAACTTAACACAGTTGTGATTCAGAACAAATGTGGTTGCTTTTAATGATGAGTGAGTTGTGTGAAATGTTTGAACCTCTGTTTCCTCCTTGAAAGTTTGTTTAAAAGACATTGTTTTGTATGTGGTTATTTCATTTTGGTTTACGTGTACACCGCTACATTTTATTGGGCCAGGTAATATATTTTATCTCAGTACTTTAGTTCATATAGCCCCTGTCTTGGTCTGTACAATTCAATCAAGACTACCTTTATTCAAAAAAAAACAATTAAAAACTCACACAGAATATTTCTATACTTCATTTCATATTTACAAAAATATATTTTTATTATGTTTTTATTAAATCTATAAAGCGAAAATAAAAGTGAAATGCGACAATCAAAGTGGTTAATTTATACCTCTGTTGTCACTAAGTTTATTTTATTAGGATAGCCTAGTATCCTTAAGTCTAAAGAATATTTCGAAATAACTGAACTATAAGTGTTTTAAAGCTTCTTCCCAAGCTTCAACCCCAAGCCAAGAAAATATTCTACTAACGTTACTAGAAAACTAACAAAAAATACTGAGTCATCTCAACGGTAAGTCATTCACGTGGTCAAATCAAAATATTAGCTAATAATACAACAGATAGATAGAAAACTCTTTACATGTACACCATATTACAGAGTTCCAAGAGAGTATATAAAATGATAGATATGTGATGTACAAAGGTGCCTTATTGACTAATAGAAAGAGAATCGACGTAAAACACTATCACCAAGGCTAAGCGGCCAGATTTTTTTCTAAAACTTTAATCAACCAGTGGGACCATCGTTCGCAGCCAAGGATGTGGTCGACGTAATATATCAAAGAAACAGTTATCAAGTTCTATCGATATATAACAATTAAATTTAACTATGGGCTTGCCACAATGACTCTACTCTGCCTGATGGAAAACATAAGTAGAATCCAAAAGTGGTGGTCACCATACTCATTGCGAAAGCAGACAATGCAACAATGCAGCAAGGTGACCTACACCATGGCAGCCTTGTGATGATTCTGCATCATTGGGCCTCCGGTCACGCACTCACCAACGAAACACGACGAACGCTGACATTTTACGTTGATCTTCTGTGCGAGGGTAGTACCGCCCCGTTGGAGCCGGCCCAACTGCTGATATCAGCGTGGTTCTACTACCTTGAATTTGATAAAAAATATAACAATTGCAATGCAGGAATTAAAACAAAAAAAAATGTTTGGCCAGGAATTTTTAGTCAACCCACCTGCATTATATTATTTAATATATTAAATTTGATATAAAATATTTTTCATGCTATAAACAGATGGGTGGAGGTCGTTTCTATTCGGATCTTAGTAGACCATACGGGTGACGTGGTACATATTTTGTCATTATTGTTTTAAATGATTGAGAATATAGCCGTAAGTAGGTATATAAATATTATAATATCAAGTCCAAATATATGCTTCAAGGCTAATTACGATGGAACAAGTTTTACTTGAAGAATGACTCATGACTCACAATTTAATGGTCGTTAATAGCTGCGTGGTTTTGTTATCAAATATTTTTTGTTCGTTTTTATTGTGTTTACATAGCTAAGGTGACAAATAATAATATTTATTCATTCTGTTCACTTCACGGGTAGCTAAATATTATAAAGTGTTTTAATTGCAATAGTTGCCGAAATCCTACCCCTCTCTTTCCCTGATCAGGAGGAAGGCGGATGGACTCGAAGGATAGCAACACATATGTGACTATTGAGTTGCATATGTAGTACCTTGATCTTTGATTACGGTGGTAGTCTTTCAACCGTTTTTCCTAACATAAACGGAAAGAAGAAAAACAGAAAAAAAATCTGCTGTTTTTGTCTTTTCTTGTATACTTAATTCTGATAAATAGATGACCTTTTTGGGCACGCGAAGCGTCACAAAATCTTGTTATTTAAAAGAAAAGGATCCGCATATCCAGCCATATTTTTACAGTCTCAATTTTAAAGAAATTTTGCAGCATTATTTAAATTATTCTTTAGTTTTATTGTCTTTCATATAAGTGTCATGAATAGATTAGAATCAAAAAAATAATCCTACATATAAGGTTCCTAACTCTTATTTTTTTATTTCCTTCCATTATATATCTATATATTAGTTTAAAAGTGCTCCTTATCTACAAACCCTGTAACAAACACGTAAGTCGTACACGTACATTTTTGTTCTTAGCTGTTATTATAATGTAGTGTTGATTCTCTCACAAATCAGTGTCGGACAATAGTACAGGCTTGAAATACTTATCACAAATAAAAATATTTTAATCTAAGTATTACAATACGGTTGTATGATGTATGATGATGTAGATGAATGTGAATAAAAAGTTTAAATATCTCCAATTTTGAATACAGTCTGTTTTATCCCCAAAGGGAGATAGACGTATTAACCACACCTACATTCTAACGATCATTAGTTTTAATTCAAATAAATATTTTATTACACAGCGCAGAAAGTAAAAGTAAAGTATCCTCATTCTTTAAAATTATTTGCTATAAAATAATGAATATAAAATAAAAACATTTAAACGTCCCATTAAGATAAAGATCGTATCTGAATAAAAAATAAATATATTTATACATGGTGTTTAATTTTATGTGTTAAAATGAAAAATAGCATACACTTAAAAATACTGATAGCTCAAGAAAAAACAGAAAAATATTAAATAAGGCAAAAATTATACATACGGATAAACTAATTAAAATTTGACTATAGTGCAAATGTTTCCGAGTATTCGTTAAGCTTTCCATTGTTGTGGCCTAGTGGGTGAGCTCCTTAATGTGGCGTGTCTAAATAATGTGGCATAAGAGTATGAGTCACCCTGTTTACTATGCAGCGAAAGTATGGACGGGCCTTAAACATTTTTATTATTTCTATTGACACTTTAACGGTTTCGTCTGTTGTTTGCAACTGTCATATTAAGCAGGTACCTTTTTGAGCGGTAAATAATGAGAGATGCGAAATAGTTTAATTTTTATATCCTAATTTACTTAATTCATACGCACTGTTTTAATTGTTTAGCTCGTTGGAATGCGGACTTACGAGTATTTAGATCCTTGAACGATATCAAAACATTATTGCGTAATAAAAACTAATAGATGATAACCTGTTTAAAAATAAGAAAAAAAAAATCATACGACACCTTTTTCAAATTATTTTTTCCGTTACGACACGGCATAGCTAGGTGCTAACATGACTCACGAATAACAAGCCCGTTTAAGGCAAGTGTAATATTTTTATTTGTTGACTTATAACTTCGACATTAGAATGTGTTGTTCCCCTTGGCGTGAACATAAGAAAGAAATGATCAAAGAAAGGACTGAGTGAATTATTCCTACTTAAAAATAAGTAGTGATATGTCTCTTTATGAAACAACAAGTCGACCCACGCAACCTCGTTTAGCGCCTACTGTTGCCCATAGCGTGATAATTTTACCCCGTTTTTGACACATTCGTCGTTGGTGCTCCGCTCCTGTAGGTCTTAGCGGGATGATATATAGCCTATAGCCTTCCTCGAGAAAAAGGCTATCTAACACTGAAAGAATTTTTAAATCGGACCAGTAGTTCCTGAGATTAGCGTGTTCAAACAAACAAACTCTTCAGCTTTATATATTAGTAGAGATATAAGTAACTACTTTCATATGATCATTATGCTTCATTTTTTACATGAAAAGTAGTGAATGGACCAGCAGATCGTTTGACAAACAGCTTTCAAACATACAAAAATAAACAGATATTAGGCATACCGACTCATAATTTTTGCTTTGGTGCTCTTTGATGCTAAGGTGAACCAACTTTGTCGGTAGATACTTGATATAATAACTTTCATTTCTAGAACCAGGTTGTTCTCCATTAGAATAAATTACAATGTTATTCATATTAAGTGTTTAATTTGTTCTCTTAATGTTTAAAAATTATAATTTAGGAGATTAAGCCATAAGCAGACTGTTGCTTGCCTTTCTAATATACCGACTTAAAAAAAGTAGGAGGTTATCTATTCGTATTTTTGATTTTTTGTTACCTCATAACTTTCCACTGGGTGAACTGACTATATGACTGTAGTGATTATTTTTTTTATTTGAAAGTTGATGCTTCCCATGTGGTCCCATTTCAATTTGGTCCAGTTGTGACAATGTCGTCCGTGAGAAAGCTATATAAGTCTTCTATTTGAACTAAGTATGTGCGCGACAAATTGACGAATTACTCAATATAACGCTTTCTTTTGTTAAAATTTTCATATGCTAAAAATTATATTTCTACCACATACCTTCAGTCAAAACGTCAGCGAAAATCTTAATCCGTTTTTTGCTACCTTTCGAAGCTCCTAAAAATAAAACCATTAAATAATATCGAAGCAGGTGGCGGGTTTAAGGATAGTAGTGTTTCTGTTCGTCAAAAAATACACAGATAATTTTACCACATCTCGACAGATTAGTTTTGGCGCGCTAACATGATAAGAAGAAGTCTGTTTTGTAATCTTATCTTGTTTAAGGCTATACAATCTCATTGTAGTCGTCCTGATGTTTCGTAAACGACCATTAGTTGCAAAAGTATTTAGCTAAAATAATAGTTAAGGCCTCAGAGAGAAATTGCTCTTATCTCTTTTGAACGAATGTTCATAATTCAATGCGTAATCAGATGGTTTATTTTCGTGAATATCTTACATTGTACATATGTATATAAACTTACATAATTATTTCTTAGTTAAATCTCAGAAACGTAATTTTGACCTTTTAATTATTACTAACAATGACAAAAGACGTTGTATTTAAAAAAACAGTGCTTAAAACCGTAGGCAAAAAGATTAAATAGGAGCAACCCATTTTCACGTAATGTTCTGATTATAATGTAACCTATACATTATAACTATAAAAATAAATGAAATTAGAGTGTCTGATTGTAATATTAAAATAACAGCTTTTTAATCAATGCAAATGTATGTGTACACGATACATATAACAAAAAACAGTTAACAAAATTTTTGTCTGTCTGTCTGTTTGTTTCGGGTAATCTCTGGAACGGCTGGACCGATTTTAACGGGACTTTCACTGGCAGGTAGCTGATGATCCAGGGGGTAATTTAAGCTACTTTTTTAGACTAACTTTGTTCCGCGGCGCTACTCGCGGTACAACAATAACCACGGGTAACATCGCGGGGTTCGGCTAGTTTTAAATAATAACAAAACACTTCCTATTATTATTTTTCTCTATGCACTATAATAGGAATACAATTATGTCACATTCAATCATTTCATTGAAATGTAGGTTTTTTTGATTCACAAGTTTTAGTTCTCAAGAAAAAGAACAAATTCTCTTTATAAGATCGTTTTGAATGACTTTTCACTAGTTAAAAGTAGAGAAAGATAAGGTACTGAAAAGTAGTAAGAAGCTTTTGGAAGTCGTTCTGTAGTTGGCATTTTTGCTTGCAAACGCTTAACCTTATATTAAATGACAAGCACTTACATTTCAAAAACCACAAGTTTTCTTGTTTTAGTTCTTGCAAGTCTTTTAATAATGCTCTATCAACTTGAGACGACATGAAATGTTTATGTAGATAGAGTTGGAAATTATGTTAAACAGTTTTAGTTACCTTTAAAATAAAATTAAATGATTAGTTTCGTTTTACATTCATTAATTTATTTGTTTGAAATATCAGTTATCAATAAAAATTCAGTAGGTACAATATGTTTCTATTGCATACCATATGCATCAATACATTCTAATGAAGAACGAACTGATGAATCAAAATATATAATTATATATATACCTGAGGTGAAACTCGCTTTTCTTTTAATTATGACAATAAAATATGGATCGGGAGCAGTTGCAATTATTGAATACACACACAAACATACATTGACCATATTCAAAAAGTATTTACATCTACGAGCATATATTACATTTCCTTTTAATTCAATAGCACGGTGGCTCGCAAAGACACAGATCCCTTCGTGTACTAAAAACCAACATAAGATGTGTGGGAAGCTCACTAATGAGAGTATAAAATAATTATAATAACGGGTCTCCCTGTTATCAAAGCCTTTGTGCAAATGTTGTAAAACGCCTCAGGTAACTACGGCAAACTTTAGTAGTAAATGCTTATTTTAATCCCAATGTCATTGTATTCTTAAAAGGGTAGTTGCCAGAATATTGTGACTCATTCATTTTTTTTATTGACAGCAATCTTCTTATTATTGCATAGTGCTAAAAATTCCTTTGAACCAGTCAATAGTAGACAGGCGCCAAGTAAACGTGTTGACCAGTAGAAGTTGTAGTTAACTGTGATCGGTTTCTGAAAATAAAATGATTTTTGAAATTAGTTTCGAAATAGTTAAAGTGTTTTTAAATTTGATCGCAGGGTAAATAATGTAGGATATATTACAGTAGAATGATTGTTGAGTACTCGATTAATACAAGTAGTCCTTGTCTGAAATATAAGTTATATGGCTCTTATGTGTGAAAATCAGATTGTCACATTTCGTTGATTGTGTTTTAAATGCTAGCAGAAAACAAAGCTTATGAATATAACCCTTTAATAGACCATTAAAGCTATAGTGTGAAATAGTACGTGTTCTTAAATTTTAACCCCAACTCAAACGCATATTTGTATCACCTTAATTTTAAAGTCTTCTATTATCTGTACTACCACATTTTTTAACATATTGTTTAAATGAAACTGTTATTACTTACAGATCAACAATGTCTCGCCTAGCATACCTGCTGGCTGTGGCTGGCGCAGCAACAGCACAGTTCTCTTTCGACGGTATCAAATGCGGACAGCTGGTCTGTAAGCTTGAGGAGTACTGCTCCGAAGACACCAATCGCTGCGCACCTTGTAGCATCATCTGTAACAAGACTAGCCACAACTATGATGCCGGGGCTTGTGTCAAAGACTGTCAGGGTAAGTTTAGAAAATAAATTTTAACGTCCTTTGTTCTTCATCAAAACATGAATCTACACATTTGCCCATTTACCTCAAAGATCGTCATCGTGCTTATTACTACTGATTTTCAGGCGCGTTCATGGACGGTTGTGTTCACTTTACATCAGGTGACACCCCATTCTTTTGCGCCCTTTCTCACAAAAGAAAATTAAACAATTTCTCTAACCTTTCCTACATTCATATGTGTTTGACTCATTTATCTCTTTTAGAACCTTTGGAGGATTCCTATTAATAGATAAAATAAATAATGTGATTGTATTTTTCTTAAATACAGTTTTTATTATGAGCATAATGTTGTGTATTATACAACCATCAGTAATCGCAATTTACAAGTATAATGGAAATAAATATAATTGTGAGAAATATTTTTTCCGTGATGATATAACTGTCATATATGTTAGAGGAATACCGAGAAAGTCAGCCTAATTGACTTAGTTTCATACACGTCTTTTTTTCTGTCGAACGCTGGCGAGACTGGTTGTTTGTGTCACGCGTGCGAGGCGCATAGACGTGTTCAGGGATGGAAACATAATTCCATTATTGGGAACTTCCATGTTTTTGATTTACAAGAAACGCCGAGGAACACTGATTATATCAGTGTTCAGACTGCTACACTACTTGATAAATGATATTAATAAAATTAGCATAAAATCTATGAAAGATTTAGCCCTTACACCAATTTACATGGCAATTAAAAATAGTTTTAACATAGTCTTTAATATATATATTGTGTTCTTTAAACGTGGTCGTTGTTTTGTATTTGTAAAGGAATTTAGAAATGAATTATCGTTGATTGGTAACAATTAACTTTATTTTCTACGAAGTTTAATCTCACAAATGCCTCTTTCATGAACTGTCGGATACTATACACTCATCAGCATGATGATTTACAATCATCAGCTCGGATGTTATCATCTGTGACTATAAGGTATTCCAAGAAATAACTAAGTAATATGCGCTGTGATCCATCTAGTAGAAATCCTTGGCGCTTAGCGAAGATGACGAATATGAACAAATAAGCAGAACGTCGCGATCCAACGATTATTTACTTAGTAACCTAAGGTATAAAGTCTCTTATCACTATACAATGAGCTGAACAACCAGTTTCGTGACCGCAAACCGCTTACTGCTTAAAGCGTCTCTTTTCCACTAAACTACCTCTCACTCACTCTTAAGTAAAGAATGTGTGGGTTTCAGGTCAAGCATCTCTTAAGACAGTAGTTTTATATCAGAAAAACATGGCGGTAATCGGACAACTTGCATAGTAAAGTGGATTACCTGAAAGACAATTTAATATTTAATTGTTAACAAGTAAATTATAAAAAATAAAACCCGACTGCGTCAATGTCTGCCATCTTTATTAAATTCAGTATTTTTTAAATAAAACATAAGTTAAAATATATATAGTCGTAATCACCATATATAATTCCTTATTTTGATACCACCCACGAAGTATTTTGAAAAAAAAAATCTGCGATTACTTTTAGGCTACAAAAATTCTTGATTTAGTTTTATTTTAAATTTTTGAGTATTCAGTATCACTCTCATGACTAAGACGAATTTATTGACAAGACTCACATAAAAATAAGACAAGCCGTTTAGGCTCCAGGGCGTGCCAAAGAAATATACATACACGCGAAAAACATAACTATGTAATAAAACTGAAACAATACAAGCACAACTAACAATAACTTTGATAATCACACACACAGCAGTCCGATCCCGATCTAGGACCTGTGCTTTGATATCAGGCAACTGATAAACAGTCTTCTATTTCTATACATATAATAAATACATATCTACACATTATAAATAAATAAAACCCAGACACAGAATAAGTGATCGTTATCACACATTAATCTGTGATAGATGGAAATCAAAAGCCCAACCTCCGATCCATCCCACGGCCTAGTGGTTTGAGCAGCCGCTGCTCTGCATCCTACATGGCCAAGTGTTCAAATCCCACATGGGACAACACTTTGCGTGATCCGCAAATAAGTCTTTTGAGTCTGGATGCCCTTTGTGTCCGTTTCATGTATATTTGTAAAGTCCGCAGCGACGCAGGATATATTTCCAGTCCCCACTCGAAGTTATGATATAGGACACGATCTGTCTCAATGAATATTCTACTAAAATAAACAATCATTATAATCACATTTGAACAAGACCATCCCATTTTTTATACCAGAATAAAGTTATTGAATTAATTAGACCGGGATAATATTTATATTTAGAATTGACAGTGCGTAGGCAGATAAGATTTCACGTACAAAGACTATAGAAAAATAAACCAGACTTGGGGTAAAACGTCGTGAGACCATGACATGTGTGGTTACCAAGGGAGATTTTCATTTTGTCTCTTGTTTGTTATTGCTATTTTTGTGCTCTACAAAAAATATTTATTGGAAAATGTTTCATTGGTATTTACAAGTCTTAAAGAAAATGCCATAGTGATATACATATTAAGTATGAAAGTAAATTCCTTTCTTTACTCACAAAGACATCAGATTCTGTACATTTTTTTGTCTTTATTCGATAAAAAATTTCATTTTAGACATATCAATCTTAAATTGAACATAACAGAAATCATGTATACTCAACAGGGCTCCAAAAGAATAGGACAAATTTACTATTGCTCTAACGCTCCGCCGTCAAAACTGTTCGTCGCGCGTCGAGTCGTTTCGATAATATTGAGCTGTTTTAACAGACTAACTAGAGTGCAACAGTGAGATCATTGGCAAGGGGTGTAACAATACCCATAAAATTCACGCTCCGTTGATGCCGAGTATGCCGACAGGTACGTGACGTGACGCACACACATGTGACATTGACACACACGAAGATAGTCAAAACGTTACATCTGTTGTGTTCTGCTACATGTGTGTGCTTAAATACAGGTGGCTCCTTGTTTATGAATTGTGCAAGTGTAATCTGCATACTCGCATATGTCGCGATGCAATTAAATCGTGTTCTCAACTTGCTCTTTAACAAACGTAGCATGAATTTCGAGCTTTAAATGAAGTACGGCGATGAAGACAAAATACAGCTTAGTTTATTTGAATAAAATTATTAACTGTTGCAAGCGAAATTTAAGTATCACAAGGATGTCCTAAATATATATGGATATAATATAGTTTTTAAATTTATTTGTTTTGTGTAGAAATCACATTTATATTTCTACAGTACTTTTCTCTAGTCATGTTGTATATGTGTGGCATATGTCTGTGTGTGTGACCCGGGCGAGCACCTGTCATACCTCGACCTGTTAATTGTTTGTTCGGGACATTTTTTCCTCAACCTCACCTGTGTCAACTTACGGCTCAACTTCTTGTTATCTATCTCAGGAAAGAAACCATCTAACGTTAATGCATTAACTCACTGTTAATTAATAAAATCTATATTGCTTGTTTTGGACTTGGCGCGTCATTTTTTTTTAGTTACAGCTTATTGTAATTTACTAATATCATTAGGAACTGAGTCAATAGACTAAAAATAGATTATACAAGCCTGCGTGCTAAGATAATGATCGTGGAATAGGTACTATCTTCTTATACGAGTATATAAAAATCAATGATTGCTGTTTGTTTGTCTCGCTAAAACTCGAGTACGGCTGGGCTGATTTAAGTGAAAAATTAAAATAACTTGAATATCCTAATATCACGTGTACGAAGTAGCGGGCACTGCTGGTCCTTTAATAAATATGAAATGTTTGAACAAAACCGTAGGTTATAAGATATACATTTTATACATTTGTAACTTCTCCGGGTATTTTTTCTTTATAACAGAAGTTAAAGAAATGTTAATTCATTCAAATATAATTATTACTAATTCTCGTTCAAATATCGTCGGGCCAGCGTGGCATAGAAGCCCAAACCCTCCTTTGTAAAGATAGAGCCATGTCCAGCAGTGGAACAGTCCACTTGGTGGTCCACTAAAGCTTGTTGATGTTATTGACTGCCTCGGTGACGCAGTGGTAGCGTATGCGACTGCTGTGCTTGAGGTCTCGGGTTCGATTCCCGGATCGGACCAAATGTTTATAAGATCTGCAAATATTTGTTTCGGAGTTTGGGTGTTTTCTATGTATAATATGTATGTATTTACAAAAAAAGGGAAAAAAGTATTGTATCAGTCAATTTAGCTATCGTAATACAAGCACTGCTTAGTATGAAGCTAGATGGCGTTGTATGTGAAAGGTCAGAAATATTTATTATTATTATTTATTTATATATTTATAACTTTGATTAATAGACTTCTTATTTTTCTTTATTCGTTTCAGGTTATCTCCTGGACTTGCGATATATGCGGAGATCGGAATCAATGGCGCCTTCGGGTGATATAAGCAGTGAGTATTTGTGTGCGTCACACATACTTTTGTGTTTATAAGTTTAGGACACTTCTCCTTTCTGCAACACTTATTGTGTGGTATCTTTCAATAAGATCTTTTATTTTTAAAATCACAGTCGACAGATAAAGCATACGTATAGGCACTTGTGTCAATGATTTTACAAAGATCCTTTGCCATCAATATATTGTGTATATATTTCTGTTGCGTACCTATTTTATGCTTGGCGTCTTTGCGGCGATTTGTTTTCTTAATTTGTGTCATTAGCGAATAATATGTATGTTTATTTTTAATGCGAATGTCTTGTTTTTCACTACAATTATATTAAATTTTTTTCTTACGTATCTTAAATAATTTTTACACCTACCTTGGACAGAAGCAATGGACTATAATGATCTATTTTTTATCAGTGACATTAACGTATGCCACAGTTAACCAAATACAATCTATTTAGTAACGAGTTTGAACATTGTCCAAATCTATTTTCAGAGGTTTTGTTCTAAAGATTCTGTTGAACATACTCAGACTGTTATAGTATGTGATGGTAAATTTCAAGTTTTAATTAGAAATACGCTGTACCTTATACTGTATATTGAGAATGCAACAACAGGTGTACACAGTACCCACGTAATTTTAAAGATTATATTCCCGATGAAAAGGAAACCTGTAAAATTCACCCCTTCCAATAGTAGGTACGTAATATATAGGGGAAATGTGGTTCCATTTTGATGTGAGATTTTATGAAAAGTGATGCCCTTTGTTCATGTTCATCTTGTTTTATGTAGTAATAAGACAATCATACTATCTTACATTTAGATAAAACTGCAAAGGTTGGAAAATAATAGGCCGCCATGGTGTCGGTCGCCATACTGCATTGTTGCATTGTCTGCATTCGCAATGAGTATGGTGACAACCACTCTTAGATTCTGCTTATGCTTCCTATCAGGCAGAGTAGACTCATTTTGGCAAGTCATACATAAAAACTGCGTACCTATAGATTTTAATTTTAACCCAAAGCTAAATAATACTCTAAAATTTTCTTTTTAATTTAATAAAAAAACGGTGTATTCAATCAGAAACTACTATACAAGAAATAATGGTAAAGACACAGAGATACACACACAAACCTCACACCACCTCTCCGTTGCCTACTACTTGTTCTACCTTTTTTTTGTCGGGGTGAAAAATCACTTCGGATCTCCAGCTCCCTCCACAAGTGGTAGGTACATTCCCTATTTACCTGTACATTTTTGCTTCCTGAACCAAGTACAGTTTATTTAAGACTACACGGATATATTTCTTTTTTTCTCTATTCAATTATTTTCTGACAAATTTATAATGATTAAGCGTTACAGACAAATCTAGATTCCTTTTTTAAATAAATCTATGTTAAAATGTCTAATTACAATCTCATACTAAGCAAAAATTCCATTCAGTGTTTTAAAAAAAGTGTTACTTTCTTAACATTAAAAGTTTTTGGGAATGCAGAAATTGCAGTACGAATTTCTAGCCAAAGGTCTGGTGAAATGTTTGCTGTGCGGGTATTGAATATACTTACGATTTTGCTCTTGGATATGAGAGAGACATTACGAGTATTAATTTAAAATACTGTTTATTTCTTTTCATAGTCCTTTTTTCTTATACTTCTGCAGTTGATCGTTCCAGGGTTTGAAAAGAATGTAGCACGTGAGATAATACAGCGTTGTATAAAAGTTTAGAAGTACTAGTTTATCGAACCGATTCCGGCTCCATTTTGAAGATGTCAACAAATATTTTATTGACTAGACCACGGTGGTGTGGAAACTTTGAAAGCTGAGCTATTATTATGCATTTGCTTTAGTATTTTTGCCCCTTGCAAGCATATGGCGAGTTACAATGTATGAATTATGTTAAAGAGACTTTATAAAATGAAACAACAACAGTTCTACTTGCTTTATTTTATGGGCCGTTTTGAGAAAAACGGATTTACCAAGTATCTTTTTGACAGTGCCAAAACAATGGTTTATTATGTTCAAATCTGTTATTCGAATTTTAAACTAAATAGGGCTGTTTTCTTTTGTTTTGACTGCTGTAAATTGAGATTTTATTTTGACTGATAGTTTTTTTATGTATGGCCCTGCTAAAATGAATCTGCTCTGCCTGATGGAAAGCATAAGCAGAATCCAAGAGTGGTGATCACCATACTCATTGCGAATGCAGACAATGCAACAATGCAGCATGGTGACCCACACCATGGCGGCCTGTAGAGATGCTTCTGCATCATTGGGCCTGCGGTCTCGCACTCACCAACGAACCTCGACAACACGAACGCTGCCTGTCATTTTACGTTGTTTTTCTGTGCGAGGGTAGTACCACATTTTGTGCTGAAATCAACGCGGCTCTACTACCTTGAAAAGTAGATGTAGTATAATGTTCACATTTTTTTAAAATAATGTTCCAATGTAACTGAACTTATTATTTCTCGCTTGTATTAAAAATTCGGTATTGTACAACTATTGTACAATACCGAATTTTTGTAGGTAACATTTTTAAATAAAGGTACTTCTCCATCTAGATAATGCGGTCTCACAATTTGGTGTATGTTTTTAAATAAGTACAATTATAGCCGTACAGCCATACAGATACAGATATAGCTGTAATCTATAATCTTTCTGAACGTAGGGAGAACTATTCACAATTACATATAACAGAACTGTCTTGTAAAGCTCTTGTCTATAAACAATTTAATAGTACATTGACGGCACCATGTTAAACGTTATTCGATGTTGTTCCCACACAGGACAAATAATTATTGTGAAAAGTACGATTGTTCTGTGTTTGGGGATAATTTATTTTTAATATGTAAATATTTATATTTATGGAGAAGCCTATGTAAAGCAGATTACTATTAAAGGCTGTTGATATTTGATGAAACTACCAACTATTTGATTAACGTACCAAACTGAATAGTTTGGTATCAAATAGAAATGTGTAATAATTACAAAGTTATACGTAAGGATTTTTTTACGCGATAACTTGTCTTTACAATACCCGTTGCTTTAGAGTATAAAATTATCATTAGAATAGAGGACTAAGAATTTGAAATGGTAGAAATTTCAAAAAGGTTGTTTTAACTGAATCTGTATTTCCATTATTTTCTTTTTAAGGTGTACAACGACAAGCGCAAACAGCTCTCATCATCAGCGGAGTTGCGTTGGCTATTCTGGTGCTGATTCTGATCATCATCTGTAGGGGAAAGTTCTCCTGGAGATATATCAAGCAGAAGTTTCAGCCGGTAAATTACATATGTAGGCTTTTTTATTTCTATAGAATCATTTTACGACCTCATTGCTTTTCAGTACCTAGATCAGGGGAAGATGAATATGTGGTCCCCGCATGCCTAGCAAATTATAGCTAAAGTAATTATTAATTCACATTCGAAAACATTTAGAGTAGTTAAAAACACAATACTAACTCTTCACAAAGGCATGGTTTTTTCATAAATGAGCAGTGCTTTGCAGTCCATGCTACCTATGCGATTTGCGATTATACAACTAATAAGCTGGACAACATGTAAAATGTTGTGTCTGTGTGTGTTTATCTTCTTCAACGTTTGTTGATTTAAAAAATGCCAAATATTATTTGCAAACAGTCACAGATGGCTTTTAACTCTAAAAAATATTCAATGACTTTTTATGGTAAATGCCACATGAGTAAAGTTGGCACCTTATTATAATATTATTATTTCTGTGTTATACTATGCTTAAACTTTCAGAAACGTGTGAAGCAGTACCCAAACGATCTGACCCACCACAACCCCCATGCTGAGATGCCGAAACCAAAGCATGAACTAAAACTTGAAATCAGAAATCCCGAACCACCAAAAAGAGCTCAACAACCCCTTAATGTTAGAGACTTGGAGACTAGGACTTCCCAAACTGACAAGAGCCAAGGCGCCACCACGCCCAAGACGATAAGCACAGCTCTTAGCAACCGACACCCAGCCGAAGATACTACTCTCGATTTTTCGTACGATAACATGGGTATGAACGTCACACCTCCTGAACAGCCGGCTACTAGCCACAAGTTCTGAGGTCCGGCCGTTAGTTTCGGCGGAGAAACGATCAAATTTATCGATGTTACGAGTAACGTCAGTGCCACTCTTTCATAAATGTTAGAAGCTACATAGGATAGTAAAGTAACTCAAAAAGTATTACGGGAAGATTCGGATCACAGTTTTATATACTTACAATCTATAACAGTCGTCATGTTTAACAAAGAACAAACAAAATTCGATGAGAGGACTATACGCCGTTGTTTCTAGTTTTAAAAATAGTAATTACAGAATTTGCTAATTCTATATCAAAGTATAGACAAATTCAGTTCAGTTTATGGTTAGTTGATATAACTCTTGTAATATTGAGTAATATCACAGCGGAAATGACTATCTAATGGGTTTTTATTACTACAATACATATTATACAAGCTGTAATCCTTAATTATTTACTATTTAAAGTATTGTTACCTGTAGCTCCATTTCAAATTAGTAATCTGTATTAGCACATTTTCTATAAACGATTTACCTAGTTCTTTACAACATATTATAGTAGTAAAGTAGTATAAACTGTATTGACTGTACTTTTGGTAGGTATCTTAAGCACACCAATAATATGAATTTATGTATAAATAATAAAAAAGACAATCATTTGTAACTTTTACATATTTTTTCTAGTTGTAAAGTTACTTAAATATTTTGAAGCCCTTTTTGTGCAGCTAATAAAATAGTTTTATCATAGGTTTATTATATTTATTAAGGACTTAAATGGTTATAGAGTAATATTGCAATACATCACATAAGATAATATAGATCTGTTTTGAATATTCACAGTAGATTAATTAAGTACTTATGAGATGGTTAGTAATAATTTTCTTTAAGGTGATTGATTTAAAGTAAATCATTAATAGTATTGAAAGTACGCTTAGTCCATACTTATTTATGGAATTATCAAGACTATTTTCTAATGCGCACAATGAATTACATCACAGAAGTAAAAATATATTTGACGTTACATAACTGTTACGCAGAGAATAAAATTGGTTTCTAATGAATAATAAGCCGTTTTTTACGGTGCTAGCTAATTTGGCAACCATACACCGTTCAACTTGTCTCTGTGCCATGAAAAATAAACGGACGAAGCAAGATTAATGATCATCACATGAGTACTTACATAAATCTAATTTATAACATAACTAAGTACTTATTAGTTTATATATCAGTATTTATAAGGCAATAATTTTAAGAGATTATACTTTGTACATGTGTGAAGCCTTTGCCAGATGTGATCAAAGTTTTGATGGACCTAAATACGGTGGAGACTAGTCGTGAGATTTGTATATATTTAAATTTTATAATTGAATTAAAATATTCTATTGATCATTTGGAATTTGGACAGTAATTGGACATCGATCTATTTCGAGATGATTTCTAAATGTGTACCTTTTATGATATAAATATAAATAGCATTTTGTGAAATCAGTGATGTGGACCAGACTGAAATTCCTCTACAAATCATGCGTGGGATATCCGTCTGGCTCCTTTTATGTAATTAATATTGTTAACTGAAGTAAAGAACCTTGTTGAAGTTAAGAATCGAGAATATAATATTAACTTGAAGCACCAACAAATATTTGTACTGTTAGATATTTGTTGAAAATACAGACACGCATTCAATTCAAATGTTTCTAGATGCGAACCACGACAGCCGATGACACGTGACGCATCTTAAAGTTTTAGGAGCTTTGTTCTTTTTTTCGAAGCTCAGGACTCGATGTTTGTTAAATTTATTTGTTATAGTTTTACTAAAGAAACTTACTTGTGTCGATGTTACTCTGTAATATCAAATAAGTACCACCGTAAAACTTTGATCAGACCTGGCAATCCTTTAAGAGCATCATGGATATATTCACATTAGAATAAACATATTAATTACGAATGTATCTTACTTTCTTGTATTATTTTCGAGTTCGACTCGGGTTTAATAAACGTCAGCGTGGCTGAGGTAGTTTTTCATTTAATGGGTATTTTGTTTGTGATTGTTAATTAATGTTGGTGTTGGAACATTCGTTTTATTGTAACTTCTATTAATCTTAGGCCTTGCTTCATCGGTTTCAGATAAGTTTTGGATAGCTTATCTAGCAGATAATATGACTATCTGTCAGATTATGTGCAACCAGTGAAATAGGGCGTTTATATTGTACGTCGTCGATGTTACATGTTATAGCTTATTGTAATTGTTTCTACATGTAAAAAGGTTAAGTTTGCGTCTAGTAATTGTCTCTGAGGGCTCCCACACGCAACGGTCGTATACGACGCCGCATCGTAGGAACTTGCGATTCGAATTGCTTATATTCGAGCGGCAAAGCGTTTGTTCATATGACCATACTTTTGACCACAAAGAGATGTCCTAATGAGATTTTTGTATGAAATGGATGATGAAAATAGAATAAAAATAATGTAAACGATATATGGATAGAAATAAATAAGAAAATAGTTTTGTAAATGCTTTAAAGGAAAAAACAGTTTAACAAATATTTTGTTTATATTCTTCAATATTTGAACCAAAATAAAATAACATCTCAGATCCCGCAAATTATGCGTAGCGTATAGTTACCTAGTTAGGTAACTTTACACTATATATGTATATAATAATAAAATACATTTAGGACATCTAGCACACAACGCTATCTAGTAATAGTAAAGTAAAGAAAAAAAGGAAGTAGTGCCGTTTAGTAAAGTTTCAGAGTGGACCAAAAATGTTGTCAACAAGCGTGACGTAACATCGCGCGAATGCTCTATGAACGTGCGAGCTCGCAGATATTTACGATGCGTTGCGAATTCGCAGTTTCCTGTGGGCGCCCTAAGAATATATATATATATTATTTTATTTTACAATTATAGGAAAACTTACAGCTATATAATATAGCTGTTATACAAACTTTATACAAAACCAGAAAGCGAATTAAAAGTTTTAAAAATTTCAGTATACAAGATTACGTACACATTGCGTTACAAAATCACTGGGAATAGTAGATGTTTTTTAATACTATTATATATATCTTATATCTTTGGGTTTCGATCAGGCTCTAAGACGTATTTAATTATATTTCCAGTAAATGGTCCCTAAAGAGTAAATTTCTTTCACAATGTTTCATTATTATTATTATCGGAATTTAAATAATATACTACATTGAATATCATGTTAGAGTATACTTATATATAATAAATATAAAATCTATTTGTCTTAATTTTAGAGATAAACAAAGCAAGTCAAATACTACAAGTGTAAGAAAATTTACATTAAGATTTGATACAGTAAGTAGTCACTTTTGTTCCATGTAGTATTTAGATAATCACAAGGTAGAAATTGACTCCGTTATTTGTAAAAGCAGCATTTTTGCTAAGGGTTGTTAAGTATTTTGCTGTAAGACGTAAGTGACTTGTAAGACGTTTTATGAATTATATTATATATCAATATTTTCCTGTGGGTAGTAAACCTAATTTAATAGAGGATCGACAATGATCTTTAGATTATATGTTTTTTTGTTGAAAGCATTCCATTCAGTGCCTTTTTGATAAGCTTAGGCGTAATGCCAACGTAGCTAGGTATACTAAGCTTAGTAATAGTTTTTTAGCGTGAAAGGGTCAGAAACACAGGGACATAGAGGTAATAACTAATAGTTTGTACCGTTACTACCTATATAAAAGAGGTACGACGAACCTTGTAATCTCAGGAGTTGATCAGTTGATCAACTCCTGAGATTACTATTCGGAAGAGTAGTTACTCTTCCGAATAATAGTTCGTAGAAAGTATCAAGTTGTTCTTTTCTCAATACAAATCAAATCAAAGTAAGTGTTTCTGAAGTACTTTTGTCATCATAACAAGCACGTGGTAGTTTTTTGTTTAACATTGTTCATGGCTGTAACAACTGTGGTTTTTTAAACTTTCAATATCCTATGTGTAACCTTAAAGACATATTACAGATACATCTTCATAGCTCTTATAATTCCCAAGATTGTATAGGGTTGCCTACTAGTTCAACAAGTTTCATATGAATATCAGCTTTTCCAAGCTTTTAAAGTTTGAATAATAATAATCACTTCATTGTACACCAAATTATTTACAAAGTAACTTAATGCAATGAGGTACCTACAATTATCGCCCCAATGCAATCTCTTACACTTCTTACAGGCAACCACATATTGAATTTGTTTTCCATATATTTCAGGGCACTGATTTCCCAATAACGATTGCCATAGATGTTCATAACAACCAGCATCTATAGTTTTACGTGTTCTCATATAGGTATATTAAAGACTACGCCCTCTTATTGTGTGTCGAAACGAATACAAGATTGTTTCCCAATCAAGTAGACTGCAATTAGAAAGTCGAAAACAAATTTCTCATTATTTGCCGTTTCAACGTCCAAAAAGTAAACCATATATCTAGACATCATAAAACCTTGTTTTGGAATTTCAGCGTAGTAACAGATGTAATTTAAATTACCATAGAATTCCTAATTGTATACTTTGACGCTTATTTGTGTTGGATCAATTAAGGGGGATGCTGTAAGCGAGATATTTCACTCTTAGATATCTGATATTTACTGAAACATTA